>JAUCBN010000019.1:7500-5440000 GCA_035048815.1 Abelmoschus esculentus | reverse complement strand
GATTACTCTTTTGATTTTCATATTTTGCTTTTACTAATTTCAATTAATTCGTGATGTATATTTAATTTTAGTAGATGAATCTTTTCATAAATTTTTTATATATACAAAAACTCTAACTCAAGATCTACTTAAGTAATTCTAAGTTGCTTAAAAATTTTGGTTTTAAGGTTTGAGATTTTTAAATATTTTGAGACTATTTTATGATTTGTAAAAATTTTAGAATACTATTTAAATTAATTTATTTCATTTTTAAAATAAAAAATAAAAAATAAAAACTACATGTCAATCTATTATTGAGTGATAACTTTTTAACAATATTACCTTAAAACACTAACGAAATAAAACTTTAGGTACCTATTTCTTGGAATGTTCAAACAGTCGGCTAAACCGAATTAACCAACCAAAACGAATTAATTCAGTTAAACGATCGACCACCAAAGTTTGTTCGGTCGGTGAGTGGTTAAAGTTTTTTTGAAAGTTTAATTAAAGGTTAATTCCGTTCAAAATAGGTTAATTAACTGAACTATTATATTTTATATATTATATATTTGTTTTTAGTCAATAAATTTGTAAAAATTATAAATTTATGATTAAATTTTATCAAATTAATATAAAATGATAATTATATTTATTAAATTATTAAAAAATATTCATTAAAATTTTTAATATTTATCAATAATTTATAATATACAATAATTAAATGATCAATTTATAATAATTAGATAAGTTTAATGTTAGTTTTATAATTTTTGAAAGTTCGATGACTAAAAAGACTATTTTAATATTGTTGAATGATCATTTGTGTAATATAACCAAAATTTTATAAAAAATTTCAATTAACCGAATTAACCGACCGAATTAGCCGAAATTTGTTCGATTCGGTTAATGTATTTAAAATAAACCCAAATCGGTTAACGGTTAAAGATTTAAAAAGTTCGGTTAATTCTGTTTTGATAATTCGGTTCTGCCACCAACCAAATTACCCGTTTGAACACCCCTACCTATTTCAACCAAAAAATATTACACTTGTTTTAGAAAAAATGTATAATTTAGACACCTATTTTTGAGTTAAGTCAACTTTTTTAATATAAATTTATCTTTAATTAAATATTTAAATTTTTATTAAATTAAAATTTAAAATATAAGTCTTAATACTTCAGATTAATTTTAAATTTATAAATAAAACCTTTTTCATCGTTATAAATGTAATGACCCAGTTCTTCCCCAGGCAACGTTGGATATTAACCCAAGTTTTGGACTGTCGTGATAAGTTAAGTGTATGAGTTAGTGGGCCATGTTTGGCCTCGATTTTTTCTTAACGGGATTTTACACAATTGGGCCTTAAGTGTTGGGCCAACAAGGGAGATGGTTATTTTGAAAAGGGTAAAAAGGTAATTACCTTTAAAGGGTTCAAAAGGGGGTCACAGGTTTTGAGGGGGAAGATTTCGTTTTTGTTTCCTCTCTATATCCCTAATCTCTCATCTCCTTTTTATTTGGTTATTCAAATGTGCATATGCAAAGGTTGGTGAGAGAGAGGATTGAAGCTTGAAGCTAAAAGAAGAAGAAAGAGGAACGGGGTTGTTGTTATAATTCGAGTTGGTTGCTTAAGGTCAGTATATATTTTATTCCTACATTTCATGAGTCTCATTTAATGACTACCTTGCTTGATTTTATGGTTATTGAATTCTAGTGGGTGTATGTATAACATAGAACCATAAAAAGGTGAAAATCGAATTAAGGGTTGTTATGGTATAAAATTGATAGAAACTCACTTAATATAATCCAAATAACTTGTACGAGAGCTTTAGGATGATTAAAATGGTTTTGGGGTGATGTAAGAGGTTTTTTTCGAGTTCCAAACCTAGAAATTTGAGTTTGAGTACTGGTATGAGAGGTACTCGTATTGGTACCTATGAGAGGAAAAATAACGTTTTCAGAGAGGGCGTACTGATATGACACCTTCTGTATTGGTGCCCCTTACATATTGAGAATTACATAATTATTTTTGGGTACCGGTACATGGGTGCGTATTGGTACCATTGTTTCATTGAAGTCGAGTATCGGTATGGGTGGCCCGAGTACTGATATTGGGTTTCGATACGCCAAATAGGCGTACTAGTATTGGCGAGAGGAAAATATTTAATTGGTTTGAATGGTATTTGGGTATCGATACTCGATGAAGGTGTATCGATACCAGTTATAGGCCTATCAGTACCCCATATAGTCATACCAGTATGCATAACCCAATTTGTCCAAGTTTTAGCCTTTAAGTTTAGAGGATCAATAAATTGTGTTAATAGCCTTGGTGGGTCCCTTTAGGCCTAAAATAAATATTAAAATTGAGAAATGAGAATTTTGACAATGCGTATGATTTAGGAAAAGAAATGTGAATATAATGCTTGATATGACTTGATTTGGATATGTAAACTTGTATGAGATATTTGTATAGTGTTTGATGATTATGAGAATGTTGTGACGGAATCCAGATACCCAAGAATGGTTTCCGAGGTTGTGTGACTCCAGACCACTTGTATGTGAGAGTGTGAGGTCCGATGCTTTGTGACTTCGAACACACGTAAGGTATATGGGAGTGTAAGGTCTGATGCTCAGTGATTTCATACATACTCAAGGTATATGAGCCTGTGAGGTCCGATGCTCGGTGACTCCGGACAAATTCAAGGTATGAGAGAGTGTGAGGTCCGAGGCTATGAATTTTCCATGCATAATACCATGTGTTTAGGCAGTTATAGTAGCATCAATCTCTCTTCCACCATCTCTTATTGCATATATATAATTATGAAGCTATGATATATGCTGACGAGACACCAATTCATTAGGCTTTATTTAATGGAATAAATCTAATGAGGAATTATAACTTTTATACCCGAGGTATATGTGTTAGGGTATGTTACTTATAACTTGGTAGGCTATGTGAACTTAAGTAGCTCGATAAACTGTGTTAAATTAAATAGGTAAGCCTGTTACGACATTCAATCTTACTATATAATGTTGCCTTGAGTTAAGTATTTGAGAACTCTAGCTAAGGTAGGCTAGAAGATAAACCTTGGTTTAGAAGCCTTTTTATGCACTCTTGACTATCTTATCATACATGCTTGTGTTTATGATATTCATGAATTACGATAGATTATATATGTACCACTGAGCTTTGTTAGCTCAACGTGCGAAATTATTGTGTTTTCCATGCGTTGCGGACATGTAGTTTGTGAGGAGCACAATGTGCAGGACTTTCCAACATCGGGTTGTGAAAGAGTATAATACTTGACATTTTATTTGACTTACTGTATTTATAAGACCTTACCATAAATCAAGTTTGTATATTTATTTTGGATTTTATTTGAGTCGGTGGATATATTTTGAAAATGAGCTCCATTTTTGTAAACACTTATTTTTTTGATCTACGTGGATTCATAAAATATGACATCTTAGAGATTTTGCAATATGTGTTTTAAAGGAAAATTTTGAATGATCGGGTTTTGGGTAACTCAAATGTGATACTTTGGACTTAGACCGGGATCGGGATGTTACATTTGATTGTATCATAACTTATATTTAGTTGGTTCTGGGAAACTCTAGGGTAGTATAGTGGTCATGATAAAGTGTCTAATGGATACAAGTCTCTAAATTTAAGTTATACTTACAAAACCGGGAGTCCTGATGTGTTACCTTGTTTTTTGTGTTTCAAAACAAAGATGTTGATGTAGGGGAAAACGGTAATGATGGGGTAAGTCATATCTTTAACCTTACCTCTTCCTTGTTGCAAGTGGTACAATCTATCCCGAGGCAATCTTAGATACCTCACAAGACCCCTGTTGAGAGGCTTCATTGATATGAGCCTAAAATTTGAGAACTTGAGTGAGGATGACTCGATCAAGGTTGATCAGTGGTTGCATGACCCATAAGGAATCTTGAGGTAGATAAGGGGAAAGTCATGAGGATGATCTCAATTGCATTGTTTCCCTTCTCTAAAGGATAATGCACATGAGTGGTGGGAGACCATCAAGCTTGAGTTACAATCTACACTTCCAACTTGGTATAACTTCTTGAATTAGTTCCGGAAGAAGTATATTAGTGGATATAAATGAATGAGAGCATGTATTGGTTTCTACGCTTAGTTGAGGGAGACCAATCAGTTTCTCCTATGAGCAAGAGTTTTTGCGAATGAGTTGTTATATCCCATAGTTAGTGGCCACAAAAGAGTTGAGGTGTTAGAGATTTAGACAAGGGTTAAGAGTTGAGCTTCGGGTTCGTGTGACCGCGGGTTCACTTAGAACTTTTGCGAAGTTATCCAATAGTGCGAAAGCTTTAGAACGACTTCAGGATATAACATTTAGTAGGATGGAATATTCAAATGGCCATAAGATAGAGACCTAGGGTGTTATAGGATTATCTCAATTTCCGCATGAACGTTTTTTTCCCTTAAAGAGTTCGAAGAGAATTATTTTCAATCAGGATATAACTTCTTAAATTAGTTCCGGAAGAAGTATATTAATGGATATAAATGAAAGAGAGGAGGGATTGGTTTCTACGTTTAGTTTAGGGAGACTAATCAGTCTCTCCTATGAACAAGAGTTTTTGCGAATGAGTTGTTATATCCCATATTCAGTGGCCATAAAAGAGTTGAGTTGTTAGAGGTTTAGACAAGGGTTAAGAGTTGAGCTTCGGGTTCGTGTGATTGCGGGTTCACTTAGAACTTTTGCGGAGTTAACCAATAGTGTGAAGGCTTTGGAACGACTTCAGGATATGACATTTAGTAGGATTAAATATTCAAATGACCATAAGATAGAGACCCAAGGTGTTATAGGATCATCTCTATTTCCGCATGAGAGTTTTTTTCCCTTAAGGAGTTCGAAGAGAGTTATTTTCAATCAGGATGTAACTTCTTGAATTAGTTCCGGAAGAAGTATATTAGTGGATATAAATGAATGAGAGGAGGGATTGGTTTCTACGCTTAGTTCATCGAGACCAATCAGTTTCGCCTATGAGCAAGAGTTTTTGAGAATGAGTTGTTATATCCCATAGTCAGTAGCCACAAAAGAGTTGAAGTGTTAGAGGTTTAGAAAAGGGTTAAGAGTTGAGCTTCTGGTCATGTGACTGCGAGTTCACTTAGAACTTTTGCGGAGTTAGCTAATAGTACGAAAGCTTTGGAACGAATTCAAGATATGACGTTTAATAGGATTGAATATTCAAATGGCCTTAATATAGAGACCCAAAAAGTTATAGGATCATCTCAATTTTTGCATGAGTTTTTTTCTCTTAAGGAGTTCGAAGAGAGTTATTTTCAATCAGTTATTGAGGGTTAGAATAGGATCAAGATCAAGGAGTCGTAAGGGTTCCTTTTTATCTACTCTAAGATAAAGTAATGATGGGTTACTTAGAGCATCGCCCCTACTGGCATGTCAGTATCGTGGCCGACATCACCTCAGAGTTTTTTTGCTTCGGAGGGTTTGTTACTGGTGTCGGGAACCAAGCCATATGGAGAAAGTTTGAGTCTTGAAGGAGAGTGTAGTGGTCCAATTTTTTAGAGTGGCTTCTTCATGGCATGGTCAGAGGATTTCTAGAGGAAGAGCTAGGATGATCAATTTACTATTTTAGATGACCTATGAAATCAATCATTAAGGTTGGCGGTCGAGTTATTGCTAGATAGTTAGTCACTCAAGTTGGGGATGAGAGTGTTGTAGTCAAAGAGATGTTAGGTAACCGTGTTCTATTTTAGTTTTGGTTGTTGTTTGTTAGCTAGTAAATTTTTTATCGGGTGGTAAATTGACCTTGATTAATCATGTGTGTAAGTAAAATCTTTAGTGAGTTGGGTTTGAATAATAGTTACAATTACACATTTTTCTAGAAAACTCACGGACAAAACAATTGTTAGTTTGACTGCTTAAGATAAATTACTTAGGTGGCAATAGTTGTATATAGAAATAAAGAATATGGATGTTGTAGCCTCGTATATTGCAAGTGGTAACCGCTCATGGTGATGACAAGTTTGGATGAAATAAAATGTTAAGCCCTGTCTTTTCGATTCAAGACAAGAAGGAGAGGTCGTTAGTTTGGGGTTTTAGAGGGGATGTGATGGTAAGTTACGCTCTTAGCATGCTTTATGGTAACGGTACATTGCTTTAGTTTGAAACGAGTTTAAGGTTTCTTAGAGCACATAAGTAATGGTGGTTAGATTGTTAGAATCTTCGTGAGAGGTGTTGGTTTAAGGCGGCTCAGTGTTTAGTTTTGAAAAATGTTGTTGAAGGTAAAATCTCCCGAATCAAGTTATTTTTAGAGGATTTGCATTTGGATAGACCTGTTGCAGTTACACATCCTTACTCCATTTAAATTTTGAGGAAAAAATTCTTTGAGGGGGGTAGAGTTGTATCGATTCGGTTCTTTCAAATCCAACATTAGGAGTTGACTCAAATCTTAAAATACCGTGATGGGTCAAATGTTCGAGTTAGTGGGCTCTGTTAGACCTTGGTTTTGTCTTGATGGGCTTTCACACAATTGAGCCTTGAGTGTTGGGCTAACGAGGGAGATGATTGTTTTGAAAAAAGTAAAAAGTTAATTAACCTTTAAAGGATAGAAAAAGGGGGTACAGATTTGGAAGGGAATGATCTCATTTTTTGTATCTCCATCATCTCCCTGCTCTCTAGGTATTCAAAGGTACAATGAGCTGGGTTACTACTATAATTCGATTTAGTTTCTTAAGGTTAGTACATTTCTGACTCTTATATTTCATGAACCTCATATAATGATTACCTCGTTTGATTTTATGGTTATGGAATGTTAGTAGGTGTATGTGTAACTTAGAACCCAAAAATGGTGAAATTCAAATTAAGGGTTGCTATGGTATAAAACTAATAGAAACTCACTTAATATACTCGGTGATACCAGACACACCCAAGGTATAAAAGTGTGAGGTTCGAGGCCTAGTACCTCCAGACATACTCACCTATGGAACATATATGATTTGATGGTTAAGAATGATATGAAATTTCTATGAACTTGCCATGTATAATACCATGTGTTTAGGTGATTATTATATCGTCAATTTCTCTTTCACCATATCTTGTTTCATACATATATAATTATGAAGCCTTGCTATGTGCTGATGAGACACCAACATATTTATGAGGCTTTAGTCGATGGAATAAATCTAATGAGGGTTCCCTAAGTGAGCTAATTATTTAGAAATGCTAAACCTCCATTATTGAAAGCGTGTTTTAGATATTTATTCAAGGGAGGGTACTTAGGCTGTGTGAGCTAGTAACTCGAAGGCTAGGTGAACAAGGGTAAAGTAGGGCTATGTTCGCCAATAGGTATTATAACGAACCTTTTAAAATAAAATTAAATTGCTTTAAAAGTTTATGAAATTTTAGGATTTTTGAAATTGGAAATATAATTTGAAAATCAGGAAATTGGAAAAAAATTGAGAATTAAAACAATAATTTTAGAATTAAAAAATTAGAAAATTATGGTTTGAAAAGACTTAAAATTAGAAAGTAGTTTTTAAAATGACTATTCTCTTTTTATTTTAAAATAAGGCTTAAAATGATTCTGAGCAACAATTAGAAAAAAAAAGTTTTAAAACTTTTTTGAAAATAATTTGAGAAGTTACGAAAACAATAAAGTCGTCACCGATTAATTTGGTAGATCGAATACCGTAAAACCAGAGATTCAAATAAAATTTGGTCTGAGAGTCGGTTACGATTAAAAATGGAGTTAATATTTAAAATCGCCTAAAATTTGTATCTTTAAAAATTATCGCTTATTTAATTATAAAATTTCTAAATTAAAGTGACATTTAAATTAAGATTTGTTTATGAATTTGAATATAATTTAAAAGTCTCGCTCTTTGAAGGTAAATGCTCAAACTGCTACCACTACGTTTGATATCAACCCTGTCACGGTCGAATAATCGAGAAATCGCATTAAATAATTTAATTAGGTTTGAATATGCCATCGTGAACATGAAACAAATAATTACATCGAAAAAACATGACATCATAAAATCAATACATCCATCAAAACCGCATAATAAAAACAATTATGAAATGGAATACATGAATGACAATAATGGTAGCAAATAAATAAATAAATGGATAAATAAATAAATAAATAAATAATTTAAATAAAACAAGAGAAAAACACTAAAATAAGGGATTTAATTACTAAAAAGCTCTAAAATGAAAAAAAATCAAAATCGAAGGGATATATTGAAAACAAAAAGGTTAAAGTTAAAACAGTGATCGAAATAGAACTAAATGAAAATTTTGAACCCAAAACAAAAATCAATTATTCGATTTTGGATCAAAATATAAAGGAAACAAGATTCAGGTGCCAAATTCCAAGAAAAACGAGACTAAATTTAAAGTATTTAAAATCATTTAGATAAAATATAAAACAAAATGAAATATGAGGGACTATGGAAGTCATTACAAGAACACAAAGAGATTTAAAACTCCATTAACCCATTTTTAAAGGTTAGACCGAGTATATATGCCAAAGTTACCCCGTTTTATTTAATTTTTTGCTTTGAAACAAATCAAAATATGAGAGATTCCCTCTGTAACTGTTCATATCAAAACCCAGAAAAGAACATGAACATTTTTCATGTTCATAAACAAAACCTAGAAAATCCATTTATTTCCAGAAAAAAGTTTGAAAACTATTTTTTCGTTGTTTTAAAATTAGAACTTGATTAGAACCTCTAGCTTTTCTAAAATAAAAAATTAAAAAACATTTTTCTTGATAAAATCGAAAGAAAAAAAATCAAATTTTCTTTCTTTTGAAAACTCAAAAACGAGAAAAGAAATTTTATGTTCAAAAAGATGAAGAAGAAACGAGGGAGGGAAAGAGCTCCTCCCTTTTTGACTCACCTTTCGAAGGCTCAATGATCGTGGACTTATTGTCAATCAAAGAAAGGAACGAAAGAGACGATGACTCAGTAAAAAAGGTAGGATAATCAACTCTACAATGTTTCTTTTATTTTTTATGCACGTAAACTGAAAAATATACTTTCTGTTTTACTGATATCTTTAGAGGAATCCATATTACAATGTTTGTGAGTCGGTTTTATAATCGATTTTTACAGAAAAATAAAAAAAGAATTCCTAAATTTCTATTGGTTGTCTCTGAAATCCTTGGATGTATTCGTCTATTGCCTCTAGAATTCTTGTTTATTGATTATAATTTTGTTAGAATTGTTGGATTATAGGCCTAAATTCTCTTGCATTTCTATTATTTTGGACATGTATGATTTCTAGCATACGATTTTATTTTCTCGTGTAAGGTGATTGTTGGAAAATGATCATCGGACGATGAAAGTCATGAAAAGAGGTGTATGTGCGCCACACACACGTGTGAATGAGTTGATGAGTCGTGCGTGTGGATCCAAAACTATCCTTGATCTTTAATTTTAATCGTTAGATCCAGATTAGATCCAACAACGAATAATTGGTTGCGCATAAGATAAAGGGGAGTTAGGATTTTCTGTAGTTAGGCATTCAGTTTGGGCTAAAAAAATGGACTTGTTATAATTATTACTTTTTGGGTTGTAAATTGCATTTGGACTTATATAATAAAACCCAGCTTTTAATTATTGAGTTGTTTAATTAAATATATTTATTTAATATTTGAGTTTTATTTATATAATAATAATAATAATAATAATAAAAGAAAACCAAAAATAGTAAAAAAATATAAAATATATAAAAGAGTAAATGAAAATATAAATAAAAGAAAATAATATACATACAATTATTTTTGGATTTTTAAAATATAAGATATATTTAAATATATGTACATACACATATATATTGCTCGTTATTAGAATTGAAAGAAAAATTAAAATTGATTTTAGAACCCAAATAAAATTAGTGATTATATGTTTGGATGTCATGTGCAAGTATGTATGTTGTATAGATTGAGGGATTATACTCTTATACCTGAGGGCTATGTGTTAAGATATGTCACTTATAACTTGGTAGGCTATGTGAACTCAAGTAGCACGATAAATTATGTTAAATTAAATAGATAAGCCTGTTACGACATTCAATCTTAGTATATAACGTTGCCTTGAGTTAAGTATTTGAGAACTCTAGCTAAGGTAGGCTCGAAGATAAACCTTAGTTTAGAACTTTTTCTGTGCACTCTTGACTATCTTATCATGCATACTTATGTTTATGATATTTATGAACTGCGGTAGAGTAAAAATATACCACTGAGCTTTGTTAATTCAATGTGCGAAATTGTGGTGTTTTCCATGCATAGGGGACAAGTAGCTTTGGAGAAGCACATCATGGAGGACTTTTTAACATCGGAGTTGTGAAAGAGTACAATACTTGACATTTTATAGGACCTTACCACAAATCGAGTTTGTATCTTTATTTTGAATTTTATTTGAGTCGGTGGATGTATTTTGAAAAGAAGCTTCTATTTTGTAAACATTTTTATTTTATTTTAATCTACGTGGATTTATAAAATATGACATCTTAGAGATTTCGTAACACGTGCTTTAAAGGAAAACCTTGATAGTCGGATTTTAGGTTATCCGAATGTAAAATTTCGGATCCAAATCAAAATCAAAGTGTTACAATAAAATTTTATAAAAGAAAATAATTATGAGACAATTTGCATATCAAAATCAAAGTATGGATTAAATTTCATATCGAGGTCAAAATCATGGACCAAATTGCACCAAAAATGTCGAACGCAAGGTTGCATATTAAATCCAAAATCAAGGACCATAAGGCACATTAACCCAAAAATTATATTTAAAAATAGTAAAAATATTTTAAAATGATGAAATATAAAAAAATATAACTTATAAGTTAACCAGTAATCGAACATTTAAAAATTATTAATTATTTAAGAATTTAATAATTAACTATTTTTTAGTTATAAGATTAAATTTAAAAACCAATATAATAATTAATTAATTATTTAAACTAAGAAAAATTTTACAACAGGCATCGAACATATTTGAGCATAACTAATGACGAACATTGTTAAACACTATTAACTTAATTAATAAAAATTATAAATATCAAGAACTCAATAGGTAATTAATAAAAGAGTGATAGATTCAATATATAATTAATAATTATATGTTGAGTACTTGAAACTTTTAATCTTTATTTATTAATTTAATAATATTTAAAGGTGTTCAATATTAATAGTGTTAAACGATATTCAAATGTTGTTATAGATTCATTCTTTAACTAAATAATACAATTAACCTATTATAAACATCAATCACCAATCTAAGACAATACCAATCTCGATCCCTCTAAAATGATTGTACAATTAGCCTAAAAGAATTGGGCGTTAACGCATTATTTTCCTTAGCGTTATATTTTTTGGTCTAACCTCCACGATCAGTTGATCTGCTGGTGATGGGGCGACAGTGGCAGCATGGGTAGAGGTGACGAACCGGTCATTTGGTTTAGATTTATTTGAGTTAAATTAGCTATTAGTTTAAATTGGATTCAGATTAGTTTAGGTCTAAGTTAAATTTTTTATTTTAGTTCGAATTTATAGTGATTTTGATTCAAGTATTTGATTTTTAGTTCGATAATTTTTATGTCGAATAATTTTGGATCAAATCAATACCGTATTAGTAAGAGATCAATCGGTTTCATCTGAGTTTTCAGGATAAGTTAAATTTTTACGATTTATATAGTATGTATATATTTGTTTTTGTGTGTGAATTATGCATCAATTCATATCTTATATATATTTTTTTTATTTTAATATTTTTTCTTTATTTAGGGTTGTCTTTAGTTTGAGTTGCTACTGATTTAGGTGAAATCGATTTGAGTCCATTTGATTTGATTAAAATTCATTTCGGATCTATTTTCGGTTTAACTAAAATTTAAATCAATTTCGATTTAGTTCAATTTGTATCGGGTTAAATTCAAGTTATGACTTTCAGATTAATTTTATATTTTAATTAAAATAAATTAATTCAGTTTTCGAATCAAGTTTACCGAGTCTAGCATGGATGGTACATGAGTTGAGTTTTTAATTTTTTTTTTCTGGATTTCTGAATGTTTAAATAATAATATATTTAATTGTAATTTTTTGTACTAAAAAATTGTCAAATCCATAAATCAAACTTACACTTCATTCAATTTTTTAGTACCATTCGATTTGACTATTTATATATAAGCCTTCTACAAACAAATTATACTTTTATCATTACACGTCATCAAATTAAAACTAAAGAGAAGAAATGGAAAAGCTGAAGTCCATTACTTCTTGATCCTCCGTCCCCGGTCATTAAAAACGGTCTAAAAGTATGTAGGGGAGATTAATTTATAAACTCTAGAAGGACATAATATCCTATTAACACAGGTAAGGACACAATAGTTCCAAAAATCACTCTGCAAAAGAAAGAAAAAATCATAAAATTATGTAAATGATCTTCAATTAAAATATTAATAAAAGGAAATTATTCAATATATTTAACCCAGTTTAAGAACAGTAAGTTAGTTCTTACGCAGTACTAAGAACTTCCGCATGCAAGCCATATTCCTTGGCAAAGATGAAGGAGATAATTGCTTGGGGCAATGCTGCCTGAAAATTGAGAGATGCCATTAGCAACTGAAAATGATGACTCATCAAGTGTAAGAATGAAAATAAAGGACCACTAAATCTCCATTAAGTGCACAAATTAAGAAAGTTCTAGTGGAGTTATGCACGCAAAGCAATATATGAATCAGCACATCGAAAATTAAAGGAAAGTAAAAGCAACCTGAATGATAGAGACGCGCAAGACATCACCATGCAGACCGACGGCAATGCAACCGAGAGCCATGGCAGACGGTCCCGCAAGGAACCTCAAAACCATACCAAAGATTGTCAAACTTGTACCACAGGCTACTATTTTCTCTTGCCGGGCCATGAACGTTCCTGCAACCCCACAGAGATTAATAAATAGGACAGAAATTTATGCATTTTTCACTTTCAAACCCTTTTTTAACAAAAAAATAATATGCATATAATCTCACTCACCCATGCTAAACATGGCAGTACCAGTTCCTGCTTTTGACATAATCAATATGGATCCGTCTATAATGCTTGGCATCTCAAAATGCCACCTACAAAATAAAGTAAAGTTTGTACCATTTAAAAATTAAGACATGGAGTCTATATAAGTAGAAAAATGGTCCCAAACATTATGAAAACAAGCAGATGAACAAACAAACTGACCTGTTTGTAACAAAAGCCAAGGCAAGGCCAATAACACAAGCATAGGAGTTAGGATTCATTGCCAGTTTCATCCCCACAACTTTGATCAGATGCCTGAAAGAAGGCCTGCTGCTGACTTCATCATCGTCATTTGTGTTCTCTTCTACATCCCTCTCATGTCCCTCTCCATCTCTTGCTGCAATGGACACTCCCGATCTCCGAAACTCCAACACGAACAACAAAATCGTTAGCCAGATGATGGATTGAATAACAGATGACTGGACAACAAGATCAACCCCTGTTTCCCCATACATGGCTTTCATCAAGGGCACCCCTACGACCAAAGAATTAGTTAAAGTTGACAGAGAGAAGCTGGTGATGGACCAACAATAACTCCCTTTGCTACTACACTTGGCCCAAATGGCCAGAACCACCACGATGACAACCTTGGATATGGCATCGGCTCCTATAAACCGATAATTCATTTTGAAAGGATTGATATGGCTGGTGAATTCCACGGTGAAAAGTGGGAGTGTGAAGTAGCAGACGAGGCGGTTTATAGCATCGCACTGCTCCGGACTGAATATCCCCCACCACTTCACCGAACCATACCCTAACATCAGCGCAACATAAAGAGGCGCCATAGCTGCAACCACCTTGTAAACATCTTCCCACCCGATCATTTTGAATTGCTGTTTCCCTCTCTTGTAGTTTTAAGTGTTCTCAAGCACTACTTACACAATGAAACATGTTTAGCAAAGGATCGTATGGGGGTGCATATTTATATGCATTTCGTACATGCAAAGACCAACCATAACTTTACTTGTAGTACAGAAATAATATAATAAATAAATATCAGTAGTGTTCATTGGTGGTGCGTATAGGATTCTAAACCATGGATTCTTGAAGTTGTATGCGGCTTGAGGTTTTGATTGTTTTCTCCACATTGAAGAGGAACGTGCGTTCAACAAATAAGGTTTCTTTGTGCTACATTCAGCAAATACCTTTTGGTAGAATAAGGAATGAGGTCCAGCCATTATTCCACCCACTATTGCCAACAGAATCTCCCATCTTGTTTATTTATTGTCATCATCAAAATATTATATGCCGAAGTGGGTCGTCTAATGAGACAGACCAACATTGGCACATATTTTAAACTAGTAAAAAATAATGTGAAGGGAAAGTTAAAACATTACAGCAAATAAAAGCACCATTGCTTAGCAGACTGAATCACTAAACAAATACATGAAAGGCATCATTAGTTTAGCAATTGGAAAGTACTTCAAAATCAGAAGCAAAGTTTGTGTTGAAGTTTACCTCCATAAGCAAACCTTGTGCTAATTTGACCATCCAAATTGCTGTACAACATCATGACTCTTTGGTATCAGTGGGATGCTTGCTCTCTTCAGTCCTAGTGGGGCTTTGCCTCATTAGACCTAACACTTCTGTTTCCAAGAAAGAACCTCAATAATTAAAGGTGATATACAAGCACTAATAGATCCTAAAAACAATTCTAATGCATAGTCGACGTAAGAGTCATAATTGATATTTTGTAATTACATCACAGGTCATTTAGTTAAAAGTTTAATAACAAACATGTTGCTCTTTTTCTAAAGGTAATGATTCAATCAGTCAACTATATATATAGAAACAAACAAGTCATTTTTCGTCTAAAACCAATAATACAATCACTTAATTATAGGTTTATGAACAAATAAGCACCTCAATTGAAGTTTTGTGGCAAATAAGTCACTCTGTTATTAAAATTGGAAAAAGGTTAGTTTAATAAAAAATTTAGTCTCCAAAAATTATATATTCTATTGATTTGGTTCTAATTTGAAACAATTTCATAAATATAATCTTTAATATTCAAAAATTCCATTAGTGAAGTGATGTGTCTACTAACAAACGGCGTTGAGATCATATGTCAATTGTCCAAAAGTGAAGTGATCACTAAGTCTATCTAGTTATCACATATGTTGATATCGTATACATGGACAATAAAATAGAATGTTGTAGGTGGTTAGAATATGCGTCAGGATGGTGAAATGTCAAAATTTTTAAATATAAAATGTTAGTTTTTTATTGAATTATTTTGAATTGAGATTAAATTATTATAATGAATAAGTTTTGGGACTAAAATTATTAATATAACAAGCTCTTATTTTAATTTTATTGATATAGTGATTTGCTTTTTACAAAATTTTAATCAAGTAAAATATTTATTCTTGAAACAATTATTAAGTAATTGAATTGTTACATTTAAAAGAAAAATAATATGCTTGTTCTTAGATTTATAATTAAATGACTAAATTAATATTTAAAAAATGACGTATTTATTACTGAACCTGTAACTAAATGAACTCTTAATGTATTTACCCTTCTTTATTATCATGACCTAATGCGTGAGAATTTCAAGCACTCTGATAGCTGGTTAAAGCATCTTTGGCAAATCCTGACGTGAAGGATAAGAATATAGAATAAGTTACATTTGTGTTGATTATATGATATATGCTTCATGTAATGGGATTCTTTGTTATTTAGAGATATTTTTTGGTCGGGACAAGCATAATATTTTATATTAGAAATATAAATTTTTAAGATATTTCTTAAAAGTTTGATAATACAAAATTATAAAATTTTAATTGTGCGAAATCATAAATATTTGTCGGTGAAATAAAAAAAAACCACTTATTATATTCATCTTTATGGTTCTTGATGGGACTAATGAGAAAAGAAAATGTAAGTTATGGGATTTTTTAATAATTTGAAGGTGTGTGTATATATATATATATTATAAATAAAATTATTTAAATTTAAATTTTTAAACGATTATCATTGTTTTTACTGAGTTCAATTATAAATTCAATTTAAAATTTAATTGATAATAAGTGTCAAAAGTCAACTTAAATATAATATTATGAAGGTTAAAGTATTTATCTGACATAATGACATTAACCAAGTTTAAATAGCAAGTGATTTTTATAATATTTAAGTAGATATTAAGTTTGAGATAATGTAGGTAAAAAAATGCTTTAAGACTTATATATATCATAATTAGATGAAAGATACAAATAAATTCAAATTAATTATAAAACCCTGAAAACCTAAAAGACGCCGAAAATATATTTATACGGCCATTGACTTTATTTTCTTTTCAATTTGGCATTTATGCATTTTTGTCGCAATTCGAATCTCCGACAATTTTTCTATCAAACCATTCTAATGTTTTTAAGAATAAAAGTAATAAAAATGGTTTAAGAACTTAAAAAGAATATGAAAAATTCAAAACAAAAACTACAGAATCCTAAAAATCTAAAAATAAATAAAGAATAGTAAAATGTTATATATATATATACATATATATATACAAAATTGCAATTAAAATTTGATTGATGTTGATTAACTGTTGACCAAAGTTAATCGAAGTTGACTGATGTTGTTAACTGTTGAGATCACTGACCACAGCAACCACTGTTGACTTTTATAGATTTAATTTTCTGATTTTTTATTTTTATAAGTTCGTATTCTTTTATAATTTTAATTCGGATAGTTTTTTCTTTTACTTTTCAATTATTTTAATATTTTGACGTTTTAAAAAAATTACTACGTGATATAGTATTATATCCGCATGTCATAAAAAGTTAATATTATTATAAAAACATTATTAAAATGATCAGAACAGTCTCAGATGTTTTTTAGGTCTTGAACAAAATTTTAAAATAAGTCTTTATAAAGTTAAAAATATATTTTATCTATTTAAATTATTAATTTATTATAGAAATATAAGTAAACTATTTTAATACGTTATTTTATTATATTATTAAAAAATTATCTCAAATAGAATTAAAACAAAACAAACAATAAATTATGAATATAATTCGACAAAACTCGTCCTCCTCCGAATATTCTTTAATATAAATAAATTCATCAATCAAATCCTTATCAGCAACTTCATTCAAAATAATTATAGTGTGAATTTACTATTTTAAGTTAATTATTTTTAATATTTTATGAATATTAAAAATTGAGTATCTTTATTTTTTTAAAGGTTAATCTTAAACGACATTATCGTTCATTTATTTATTTTGGCAATTTGAATTGATTCTTTCTTATTTTCGGTATAACATTGTTTGTTGCAAAATTTACGGTTATAAATTTTAAAATACTGAAAATTAGATAACTCGTTTAATTTATTTTAATTAAATAACATTTAATTTCTTTAATGGATTGCAATCAATGATAGAAAAAGAATATTGACTGTTGTATTAATTAAAAAAATATGTGAGACCTATATTAATTAAATAACATTTAATTTCTTTAATGGATTACAATCAATGATAGAAAAAGAATATTGACTGTTGTATTAATTAAGAAAATATGCGAGACCTATATTATAAAAAAAATTATACCCATATCATAATAAAATTTGTTTACTAATTAGAATTTATAGTTTTTTTTTTACTATTTTAAATCTCTTAAATTTAATAATTCATTTACCAAAGAATATAATAACTTTATATATTTTTGGGCCTTAAAAAGTGGGGCCCAGAGTAAGAGCTCGCCTGCTACTAGGGGTGGGTAAGACCAGGTACCCAGCCAATTTAAAAAGCATTGGTTCCGGTCCC
This sequence comes from Abelmoschus esculentus, assembly GCA_035048815.1. Lineage (NCBI taxonomy): Eukaryota > Viridiplantae > Streptophyta > Magnoliopsida > Malvales > Malvaceae > Abelmoschus > Abelmoschus esculentus. The sequence goes on along the minus strand of JAUCBN010000019.1, from coordinate 5,422,172 downwards.
GGTAACCACCGGTTCTTAAAAATTGGAATCAGTCCCGATCTCGATCGCACCGAGTCCTAAATTTTAAGAATTGGTTCCGTTACAGGTGGGTACCGGTTCCTATACCGAGTACCTAGTCAATTAGTTTATTTTTAAAAAATTTGAGTAATTGAAGAAAAATATTCAACCACCAATAATAATATCAAATAATAAAATTAGAATATTATAAACTTGAAAATTAAAGTTTTAAAACTAGTCATACTCATAATATTCATACATAAAAGAGAAAGTTTGATAAGAAAAATAAACAAAAGAAAACCAATACCAAATATTTGGTATTGATCTCGATTTTATTGGGTACCCACCGGGTACTGAGTCTAAAAAATCAAGATCCAGTCCCGGTCATAACCGGAACCTAAATTTTAGATCCAATCTCGATCCCACCGAAACCAATATTAAATAAAATTCCATCAACTGGGACCGAGTAATCGGATTTTTTGTCCACCCCTACCTGTTACTACCCTCAATTGGGCATGAAAATGGTGGAGAAGAAAATAGTTATATATGTTATAAATATATTTATTTATGGTGGATATTCATATATTAAGTCAAACTTTAGTGGACTTTATTATTAGGGTTTAATACTCATTGGTAATAGGGTTTTTATCCTATGCCTATAAATATAGACTTTTGAAGAAAGCATTATATATAACCCTACTTTGAGAATATAATACAAATTTTTCTCTTTTGTCTCTCATCTTTGTTATCCTAATTTGTTCTTTTATTTTACTTTATTTACAACACGTTATCAGCACGAGACTCTAACCAACAAAGATATTTGTCGTTTGAATCCTAAAGGAGTTATTGAAAAGAATTTGTTACTAGCATAAATCAAAGATAAAGTTCTTCTCCCTCAATTATATTCTAATTATCGATTTATCTTTCTTTATTGATTTTTGAATTGATTTTTACTTTATTAAAAATCTTAGATTGTTTGGTATTTGTGTTGCGATAAACTGGCTCAATTACCGTGGTTCTTTTCAATAATTTCTAAAAAAGATTTTAAGAAAATATTGATGATTAAGCCTACCATATATTCAAATTAGTGAAAAAGTTTGACATGTTTTACTTATTTAAATTTAAGATTTTTTTGTCTTTATATATAACCTATATTTGTTTATTTTATTATTATGATTAAAGTTTATGTTTTACTCATGTTCTAAGTATTACATGATATTAGAACAAATATTAAATCTTTAATTAATTAATATATTCTTTGTTATGTTGATTTAATCTGAGTATATTGGTTGAACATCCCGTTCTGCGAGGCTACTGGTCTCAACGGAGGTTCTTTTTAAAGGACCTTGTGGACTGGTTTAACAACGTCGCGTATGAGGATTACTGTCATACATGAATTTTGGTTTAAGGCCTAAGTAAATATGTGATAATATAAATAAATAAAATATAACAATATAATATAATAAAATAAAAAATAAACAAATAATAAAATAAATAAAATAATAAAATTTAAAAAAGAAAAAAAGAGGGAGTTGGTTTTGGTTGGTTACAGGAGATCATGGGCATCTAAAAAATAGGGAGGAGAGGTTGAGCAAAGGAACGACATTTTTTTGGAAAAGAAGAAAAAACAAGACAAGGGAGCAAAGGAAGGATTTTGACAGAATTGAAGTGGTTTGGAGACTAGGAATTTGAGAACGGATCAAAAAGAGGTGGTGGTGATCGGTTTTATCAAACGAAGTCGGAAGTCCAAGATTTTCGAGAGGTAAGATTTTCATTTTTATTTGTTTCAATTCTTATTGAAGTTTGTCTTGTGAGTGTTCTTAAAGTTTAGGCTTTAGTTGGAGTTGAATATGGTGGCTTGAATGTGTTTCGGGAAAATTTTAGTTTAGTTTCGGAAGAAGAAGGGGATTAGATTTTTATGAATCCGGGTTAATTTTGGGGTTGTTTGTGCAAATTTCAGTGGCTAGGAGTTATTTTAGGGTCGATTTTGGTGTTTTTAGATAAAAAAAAAAGTAAGGTTTTCGGTGCTTTTTAAGGTGTTTAAAGTTTCCGGCACCGGAAACGGTCACCGGAGAAGAGTGCCAGCGGTCGGAAGGTTTTGATGGTGATTGGCGAACTCGTCGGAGCAATCGGGTGCGGTGGTGCTTTAGATTGGATGGTGGTGTTGGGTTGTGTTCTTGGTGTTCTTCCAAGAACATGAAGAACACCAAATAAAATGGGTATTTGATCCATTTAATTCAAAGTTGCTGAAAACATGGTGTTAGTGCAGGAAAATGGGAATATTATTCCCGTGGTCCTCAAGCTTTGAACCGCACTGCACTTTAGTCCTAATTCCTCAATTTAGCCCTTAAAACTTTAATTTTTAATCAATTTAACCCCAAATATCATTTAATTGAACCCTAAACTCAAAATTTAATTAATTTAGATGTTAATTAGATATTAATTTAATTTTTAACACTTAGAAATAATTTAATTAGGTTCTTAATTGAATTTAATTTAATTTCTAAGTTGGATTTAAAATTAATTTGATCTAATTAAATCTATTTTGACTTTAATTGAACTCCAAACTCAAAATTTAATTAATTTAGATGTTAATTAGATATTAATTTAATTTTTAATACTTAGAAATAATTTAATTAGGTTCTTAATTGAATTTAATTTAATTTCTAAGTTGGATTTAAAATTAATTTGATCTAATTAAATCTATTTTAACCCTTAGCCTAAAATTTGATTAATTTAGACTTTAATTAGGGCTAATTTAATTTTTTAAAACTTAAAATTTTTAATTAAATGATTAAATGAATTTAATTAAAAATTTTCTAAGTTTAAAATTAATTTACCATAATCTAATTAAGTTTAATTCATGCTTAATCTTTTTTGGCCTTTTTAATTATTACCCTTTATTATGTAAGTCTCATTGTTTCAAGTGAACTTCCCAATGTTGTTTCGAGCTCTCTTTTTTTAATCGAAAGTAATTTAGTTTCTTCCTCTTTTTTGTTTACTTTATTGTATTTATTTGTTGTATTTAATTATTTATTATGTTTGCATTTTTAAAATCATGTAGTATGTATGTTTAGATGACACTTAATTACACTTAGATTAATTAAATTAGAGCCTTTTTAGGATTAGTCACTTTAATTAAATAATTAATTAAATAGGGAGATAATTTAGTAACGATGGCGTTCTAATCTTATACCTTGGATATACTAAGTGGTCAGTATTATGAAATGGCATTATGTTGGCCAAGGGTATACTTCGGTATCGTATTCGTCGCGTCATCGAAATGTAGAAAATGATAAATAATTTAAGGTTAGAATTTAATAAAATTAATTAGGTAAAGATTAGTAGCACCAATAGAATTATTAATTTTGTTTGGTGTCGAAATGGTAGTGTCCGTGCATTCGGATGTTATCATAATACACCCGGTGAAATTAATAATTTAATAGGATTTAAATATTTAAATTGATGGAGCCTTTTTAGGTTAGAACTTAAAATCGACAAGATAATAATTGATCATGCATTTTAAAACCTTTTGGGGCATAACTTATATTTCTTTAGATACGAGTTAAGGTTTCCTATCTAGAAGCGTCTTATTAAGCTCATATTTAAAAGAAATATATTTTCTTATCCAAAAGGATATTCTTATTCGAACAATATTTATTTGCCAATAACGGATTAAATTAATATTATTATTCGAAATACCGAAATGCCACGTGTAATTAAAAGGTACCGATTTTCGGGCGCTCGTAAGGGTCGTCCTTAAGCGTAACCGACTCCCGAACCCAATGTTTTAAAAATAAATCTCTGGTTTGTTTTATGGTGTCTGGCCTACCAAAGTGGCCGGTGGCGACTCCAAATTAATTTTAAAATTCAAATGTTTTCAATAAAATTTGGTTTTTCACAATTAAAAACAATTAAATTCATTTTTTTCCAAATTAATTCGCCAGACTTTTTTTTCAAACTTTTCATTTTTAAAACGGTCGCGACAATTACATTTTTGTTCCTTGTATGTATTGTATATATATTGGTTGATCAATTACTATTTAATAGTATAAATGTTATAAAATCTTTATTTGATTGAAAACAATATTTTTGTGTCAAAAAACTCGACTATAGACTTCTCCCAAATTCAAGTTACGAAAATCGTCTTGATCCAAGAATTTTTATGGGAGACATTCACTGAAGTGAATGCATCCATGATGATTATTCCATGCAATTATTGGATTTATGTCATTCCTTGAAGTGAATGCAAGTATGATGTTTATTCCATGCGATTATTGGATTTATATCATTTCCTAAAGTGAACGCAAGCATGATGTTTATTCCATGCGATTATTGAATTTGTTTCATTCCTTAAAGTGAATACAAACGTGATAATTCACTATATGGTTAGTGAATAAAACTCAACTATGTGTCAAAGCATCACTGATGAGAATATATTAGAAAAACATACTTCACTTTTCACACATTAATGTTGTCTTATAGATAAAATATCATGAAAAGATTTTAAATACCTATTAGTCTTCGCTCTATTTCCTGAAGTGGATGTGATATTTTATAGAGGAATAAATAAAAGTCACATTATTAATTGTGGTTACGATTGATGTTATAAAATAAACATGGATAAGATGATTCTTTTGAGAATGCTTACATCCACCAGAAGTGAAATTATAAAGATGACAAGAATGATAGAGATTATAACAAAATCTTTATGTTATCAATGTGATGATACAAACCATTGAAGGAAATATTGTCATAATATGTAAAATAATTATGGCGTTGTTGATTTTACATATTATTTATTTATACTTTATGTTAATATATCCTTTGAAGAATATTGTCACTTCCGGAATAAAACCTACAATGAATTGTGGCTATTTATGCCAAGCAAACAATGTAAGTACTCATACTATACTTAAGCATAAAAATATTTTCCCATTTAAATACAAGGGAAAATGTGAGTACGATATCTTAAAGTACTGAAATATCAATGCCTAGGAAGAGCTTTTGATGATTTATCTTTGATAGATAACCGATTTGATATAATATGTTATATTTAATATTTTCCATTCCCCAAAGCGAATGGTACAAAGAACATATTTTTCATTCCCCGATATGAATGGTACAAGCACATATTTTTCATTCCCCGAAATGAATGAAATAAAACACATATTAAAAGGTGAATAATTATACATATTTTTCCATTTTAAATTCAATGGAATAATGTGAGTACTATATCTAAAAGTACTAATATCACATAGGCTCCGACTGAGCAAATATTTTATTGCCAAATAGAACTTTGTTCCATATTTATAGTGTATTATACTCGTCAAAGTCACAAAGAGACTTATTGAGTTTTAAAGATATTTGTAAAAATATATTGATAATTTTAGTCAAGGGGATGCTGACTATCTCAATATTACGAGTATAACTCAAAGCAATAAGAAAATCTTTACAAAATTATATGCATTGTCATCCATATTTTACTACAAAAGAATTAGTACAAATTGAAGCTTATGCTTTTGTAAACCAGATGTTTACTGATAATTTTATTTGGCATGATCGGTTAGACCATCCCGATTCAATTATGATACAAAAATTTGCTGACACTTTCACGTGGTCATTTATTGAAGAACTAAGATTTTCTTCATGGTAATTTTTCATGTGATACTTATTATGAAAACAGTTTGATTATTCAATCATCAACAACTAAGATAGAGTGTAAATCTATTAATTTTCTAGAATGGATACAAGGTGATATGTGTGAGCTCATACACTTTTCTTAAAGACCATCTAGATATTTTATGATTTTTATCGATGCACTAACTAGATGATTACATGTATCCTTGTTATTAACCCGCAACTTGGTGTTTGCGAGGCTACTTACTCAGTCATAAAATTACGAGCAAATTTTCTAGATTATTTTATAAAGACAATCAGTCTTGATAATATTGATGATATGTCATTTTATATGTAGTATCACTAATTCACATCAAGCCAATAAATGATCATAAGTTCTCCCTATTATAAATTATTTTTGGTCGGGAACCAAATATTTCTCATCTTAGTTTTTTGGGTGTGCGATATATATTCTAATTCCTCCACCATAACACACAAAGATGAGTTTTATTGGGAATATATATTAGATTTAAATCTTTTGAGCTTCTAATAGAGGATTTATTTTACAATCCGATTTACTGATTATCATTTTAATAAGTTAGTTTACCCAATATTAGGGGAGGAAATAAATAACTTGATAAATAAATAAGTTGGAATGAATTATCATTTTCTCATTTTGATCCACGTACTACACAATGTGAACTATAAGTTCAAAGGATAATTCATTTAACAAATCAATTGTCAGATGATTTTACTGACCTTATAGAGTGACTAAATTACGTATACCAACTATGAATGCTTCGATTAAATTTGATATCATAGAAGGACAAACTCTAGTTGTTAATGAGTCTAACATGCTCTTGAAACGTAGTAAACAAGTAAGTTCCAAAGATAAAAAAATCCTCGATAAAGAAAATGAGCTATATTTTATGATGGTCTAATCGAGGAATTAATGAATTATGAAAATCTCAATAAGAGATTAAAAGGTCTCCAATAGAGACATTGACATGACTTAGGTACCTGATAATAAAGAGATCTCAATAGATTATATCATGTCCGGTAATAAGTGGAACTAAAATTAAATCGATATCGTTAATATATTTGCATGCAATATAGAACTAGAGATTTTATTTGATGATGTGGATCATGAATCATTGTCAATTAGGCAATGTAAACAAAGAAATGATTGGCCAACATGGAAAGAGAAGTATTTGGGCATATAGCCCTTATATTGATATGTGTAAAGCTCGTGGATATAAATGAGCATTTATGAGAAAGAGAAATTAAAAGAGAAAATTATGAGATATAAGTTTATTTGGTTGCACAAGGTTTCTCACAAAGACATGGAATTGATTATGAGGAAAATATATTCCTCGGTGGTGGATGCAACTAATTTTAGATTTTGACCAGTCTGATAATAAATAAAATTACTCAGTTTCTGCCTAATAGATATTGTTACATCCTATTTGAATGACCTCTTGATAGTAATATTTACATGAAACTTCCGGAAAGATTTAGATTGCTATAAGCAATTAATTCAAGTTTTCGAGAATATTATTCAATCATACTGAATATATTTTTATGGATTAAAATAATTTAGTCGTATTTCATATAATCGTCTCATTGAATACTTATTAGCATAATGCTATATGAAATGTTTAATTTCTCCGAGTATTTTTATTAAGAGATTTAGCTCTGAATTTTTATTGTTACGTATATCGATGATTTAAATATTATTGAGACTTGTGAAGAGATCTCCTTAAATCCTTGTGCATCAATCGACATACAGAAAAATATTGATAGATACTTTACATGCATAATACATATTCATTGATCAACATTATGGTTGTTAGGTCTCTTAATATAAACAAAGATTTTTTTTGCCTCAAGACAAAGGTAATGATATTCTTAGTCTAAAAGCACAATATATAAATTATTTGATCTAGAAACATCATATCTTAGCTGCCCAGAAATATTATTTAAGTGCTACGAGATCATTACTTTTAAATAATTGTTATACATGAGGCAAAGCCAAAATATATGTTTGGCTAAACATATCATGAAGATATGTGAATTGCTTTCATAATATAAGATGCAAGCTATCTTATGTAGATATAATGCAAAATTTATATATCAAGGTGAATATATCAAATGTGATAAAACGAAACATATTTTTTTAAAGTTTCATCTCTCATGATCTTCATAACAATATCCGTGATTCATTTCAAGTAATAATTTGAAAGATTTATCCACTAGTGCATAATCGATCTCAATATTTGAAGATTGTATTTAATATTGAATTATGAAGATTAAAAGATCTTATATGATATTTTCACGAGAGGAGTAAATACACGTTGCACTCTTTTTCCCTCAACTAAGGTTTTGTCCCAATGCGTTTTCCTGGTAAGGTTTTTAATGAGGCAATATGTTATGCGTATCAAAGATGTGTATACTCTTTTTCCTTCACTAAGAATTTTTTTTCCACAAGGTTTTTATCTTAGTAATATTTTAATGAGACACATTATCTTCAAGTATATCCAAGGGGGAGTGTTATGAATATATTTATTTATGGTGAATATCCATATATTAAGTTAAACTTTAGTGAGCTTTATTATTAGGGTTTAATACCCATTGGAATTAGGGTTTCTATTTTAAGCCTATAAATATAGACTTTTGGAAAAAAATATTGTATACAACCCTACTTTGAGAATATAATACAAATCTTTCTTTTGTCTCTCATCTTTGTTCTCCTACTTTATTCTTATATTTTACTTTATTCACAACAATACAATATATATATATATATATATATATATATATATATATATATAAAGTTTCAAATTTAAGGGTAAGATATTTTAATTTATTAAATAGTCAAAGATATTATCTGTGTTTTAATTTAGATAATTTTTTTCCCAAGAAAATGTATATTTATATTTTTCATATTTATTTAATTTTCTAGAAGTATATAATAATTTTTAATTATTTTAATATTTCGATTTATATAACAACATCTATTACGTGATATAATATTATATTTGCATATCATCAAAAATATAATATTGTTATAAAAATATATCAGAATGGTGGAGAGTAAAATAATTTATGCATATTATATATGTGTGAAATATAGGGGTCAAACATAGATACTATAATTTTATAAGTAGATAAAGATATTATCCGTTTTTGTTTTATATAAATTTAAGTCTTAATATTTATATTAAAAATATTTATTATAATTTTATTTGAAAATTGAGTTAGAATTTAAGGGGAGGGATAAAGTATAATGTTTGAAAATAAAAATTACAAATTCATAAATAATCTAAGTTTATTCATACATCCCGACTGATATTTTATTTTTGGTATTTAATTTTTTAAAATTAATTAATAGTGATTACAGTAGTATCTGTTTTAAAATATAATCTTTGTCCATTTGATATTGATTACTCAATCATTCTGCTGATATCATTGGTGCTTGAACACATTCTCCGACTATCAAAGAACGACAATTGTTCCTTTAATCATTCGGGCTAGAGGTTCGTGTTGGATATCTAATTTTTGAGTATTAAATTTTTCTAAATATTAAATAATAAAATATTAATTTCATTTTTAAATTTTATTAATAAATTAATACAAATATTTTTTAAAAAATTAAAACTTATAAATATATAATACAAACATAAGAACATAAAAATTTAAATTTAATTTTAGGATAAATTATTAAAAAACTAAAACAAAAATATAATTTAAAACTATAAATTAGACATATTAAAAACATTTGGTTGAATACCATATCCAGTCTTATGATTTTTTCAAAAAAATTAATCAATTTTTTAAGATTTTGATAGAATGTTTTTGAACTCTTTACTGTCTCTGTTGTACAAAAAATTATTCGAAACACTTTGAGACTTTTTCCCCAAGAATTCAACGTTCCCTGACATTTTCCATATTCACATGTTTTAACATCTATTTTTCTTTTATATGATTTAAAAACAGTTATTCGGATGAGTTTTAGGTTGGGTATCGTCAGATCGAGTAAAATCAGATACATGTTATTTCAAGTTTATTTGATATTTTCACTCCATTTGGGTCAGGTGCGGGTTCATTTCAAGTCGTGTCCTTTTCAAGTCAGGTTCATTTCAGATCGGGTTCAAACAGTTTGGATCTAAATCAGATTATTGATAGGTTCATTTTAGGTCGGGTTTATTTCAAGTCAGTTTTATTTTAGGTCAAATTAATTAGGGTTTTAAATTCTTATTAATTAAAATTATTAAGTTTGAGTTTTCTACAAATAAGTAATTAAGTAAATAACAATAGACGTTGGGTTGAATGGTCGATCATTCATTTTGAATTAATTATTTAATATTAATCATCTTTTAACTAGTATGAATCCCATTAAAAATAAATATTACGTACTAGATTAAACAAAAATATCATCAAGTTGGGCAAAAATAAAAAAAAAATTAATAAAAAATAAACATAGCATTAGAAAGAATAAAATTTTAAATTAAAAAAATAAACATTAATAAAATAAAATATCATCTTATTAAAAAACTAAAATAAATTAGAAAAATAAATAATAGTCAATTTAAAATAAAAATAAAGTTGTAAAGACTAAATTATAAAAATTATACCTTTATAATAGTTAAATTCGATAAAAATTTTAATTTTAATATACTTTAATACATTATAAATTTATACCTATACAATATAGTTTAATACATTTTAAAAATAGAAATATAAAATTTATACTATATATAGAGTATATTCTATACATGGAATCTATTCTATATATAAAATTTATATTATAAATGAAATGATACTATATACGAAAATATGAAATGTATAATATTTATATATATATATATAAATATATAATATTTGTATATATATATACACGTAAGTATATGCATATTTATATACTATATAATATACATTAATATATGTATATAATGTATAAATATGTATATATTAATCATATATATTAAATGTATATATGTACATAATATACATTAATATATGACATGTATATAATATAGTTTAATACATATATAATAAACTTTAATATATATATATACTTATATATATTATATTTTATGTATTGTTGTATTATATGTGTCGACGTTATTTTTGGTCCAGGTCGAAATTGATTGTACCTTCAAAATCTCGTAAAAAATTAGAGTCGTTATCAGTCGTTTTTAATAGGTACGACTGAAAATCTATTAAAATGATCTATGTTTGAATCAAAGTTGTAATCGGGTTCGGGAGTCGGTTACGTACGAGGAAGGTTCTAACACCCCACGATGCCCAAAATTGGTACTTAAAACGGGTTGTATTATCTACCAAGCTTCAAAGGTGGGTTAATAGCATTATTATATAAAAATTAACTATATAAAAAAATAATATAACGAAGAACAAAATATAAACACATACCAAAAAATAATTCAAACATAAAATTAACTAAAATAATTCAAAGAAATCAAACTACATAAATTAAAATATATACATAATCTAATTTCCTACTCCTTTACTCTAATAAAATATAATTAAAATACAATATAAATTAATTAATAATAAAACCAACTAATTAATAAATCAAATCTAAACAAAATTATTGATTCAATTATTAAATAAATTCATGAATAAGACTCTAATTAAAATGGATATAAACCTCAAAAACTAAAAGAAAACATGACCCATATTTAAAGATTTAAACCTAAACATCTAAACTTTGGAGGAACTATAAAGCAATTTTCCTAATTTCTCCTTCCAATCTGAGCGTTGCTGCAGAATTAAAATTCGAAATTGAATTTTCCTTCCACTGGCACACGCAAGTGTAACTGGGTGGGCTAAAAAAGCCCACTAAAGTGAGCCTAAAAAGAGTCCCTCTAATAGAGGGAAATGGAGAACCGGCTGATAGCCGCTTCCAATTTAAAATCATTTTTTTTATAAATAATGATTATTTAATTTATTTTTATATTCGAACAAAAAATATATGAATAAAAATATTTATATAATAAATATTCGAATAAAAATATTTATAAAATAAATATTCGAATAAAAATATTCATATAATAAATATTCGCATAAAAATATTTGTATAATAAATATTCGAATAAATATATATACGAATATAAATATTCATATAATAAATATTCAAATAAAAATATTTGAATAATAAATATTTGAATAAAATATTCAAATCAAAAGATTCGAATAAAATATATACGAATAAAAATATTCGCATAAAAAGATATTCGAATGGCATATTGTGTATTCTTGTAAGCCGTTGTGTATACTTTGTAAGGAATTGTGTACAAACATAAATCCTTACCATTTGGATGGCATATTGTGTATTCTTGTAGGAAATTGTGTATGTACACAAATCCTTACCCTTGGATGCCTCCTTTAGCTCATGGTTTTGAAGTGGTAAGGATTTGTGTACATACCTTTTTTCTTACGGTTTTTGTAAGCCGTTGTGTATACTTTGTAAGGATTTGTGTACAAACACAAATCCTTACCGTTTGGGTGGCATATTGTGTATTCTTGTAGAAAATTGTGTCTGTACACAAATCCTTACCATTGGCAGCCTCCTTGAGCTCATGGTTTTGAAGTGGTAAGGATTTGTGTACATACCTTTTTTCTTACGGTTTTCGTAAGCCGTTGTGTATACTTTGTAAAGATTTGTGTACAAACACAAATCCTTACCGTTTTCGTGCCATATTGTGTATTCTTGTAAGAAATTGTGTATGTACACAAATCCTTACCCTTGGAAGCCTCCTTGAGCTCATTGTTTTGAATTGGTAAGGATTTGTGTACATACCTTTTTTCTTACGTTTTTTGTAAGCCATTGTGTATACTTTATAAGGATTTGTGTACAAACACAAATCCTTACCGTTTGGGTGACATATTGTGTATTCTTGTAGGAAATTGTGTATGTACACAAATCCTTACCCTTGGAAGCCTCCTTGAGCTTATGGTTTTGAAGTGGTAAGGATTTGTGTACATACCTTTTTTCTTACGGTTTTTGTAAGCCGTTGTGTATACTTTGTAAGGATTTGTGTACAAAAACAAATCCTTACCGTTTGGGTGGCATATTGTGTATTCTTGTAGGAAATTGTGTATATACACAAATCCTTACCCTTGGAAGCCTCCTTGATCTCATGATTTTGAAGTGGTAAGGATTTGTGTACATACCTTTTTTCTTACGGTTTTCGTAAACCGTTGTGTATACTTTGTAAGGAATTATGTACAAACACAAATCCTTACTATTTTTGATGTATGTACCGTTTTTCTTACTGTTTTTGTAAGAAATTGTGTATATAGTTTTATGTGCACAATGTGACTGGGTAAACAGGTTTAGGCCTTTTTTAGGCTTTTTTTAAGGGCTTTCTCCAGAACTACCCAAGTGTAACTTCTTTTCATATCCGGTTTCCAACACTCAAAATTTTTATAATATTATTGATTAAAATTAATTAAAGGAAGGATAATCAAATATATTTTAATTTTTAAAACCTTTTTCACTGAATCTTCTCTTTTTTAATTTGATTTTCTTAGGGATTTTCTTTATATTTTTCTCTTGTATTTATTCTTGTGTTTTTACTAGAGGGTTTGGGATATTTATTGTGTGGAATTAGGGTTTTATGAGGAGTTTGTACTAAAAAAATTTAGGGATTAGTTGAGGTTTTTTCTTGGTGAAGAAGAATTTGAGAGGAGCTCACACTTTCTAGTTTTTTTTTATTTTTTTAATATTTTGATTTTTTTGAATTTTTTTTAAAAAAAATTTTGGATTTTTTTTGAATTTTTAAATTTATTTATTTATTTTATATTTCAGAATTTTTAATTATTTTTTTAATTTTATTTATTAGTAAATATTATTAGATTAGGTTTGCTAATTACTCAAATGGAGGAAGTGAGCAAAGACTATAAACAACACTTTTTTCCAGTGAGAAACAACCTAATAGTGATGACACTTTATTTTAGAGGTAGATGGTGAGGTAAATGATGATATTCTTTATTGGAATCTTCAATGATGACACTCCATACCGGAGGTAGTTGATGACATTCCTTCTTGAAAGCTTAGTGATGACACTCTATCTCGTAGGTAATTGTTGATATTCTTTCTCGGAAGCTTTAATGTTGACACTCCATCTCGAAGGTGATTGATGGCATTGCTTCTTAGAAGTTTAATGATAACACTCTATCTCGTAGGTGATTAATGGTATTCCTTCTTGAAAACTTAATGATGATACTTCATCTCGGAGGTGATTGATGACATTCCTACTTAAAAGCTTAATGATGACACTCTATCTCGGAGGTGATTGATGGTACTTATAGTGATATTTCATCTTGAAGGTACCCTCTCTCAGAGGCCAATCCTATCAAAAAAATGCACATGTTTCTAATGCACTTATCTTAAATGCAAGACGTTCAAATGTTTTAAATACATGAATATTGTATTTTTATTTTGAATTTATTGGTCTTTATTCAAATATCGGTCAATGTACTTCATCTTCTTTACTCCACATCGTGCCTCTTAAGTTCTAAAATTTTCCATTGAGCATCATTTTGTTTTAAACCATTTATTCCAATAATGCATCGAATATAAAAACATATTGTAGACCCCCTTTAGTAAAGCAACAAATTCATCAAAGAAATACATAGATGTTTAGATGATAAAGAAATACGATGTAACGAGATTACTAAAAATTTCTTCTTATTGAGACAAGTGATAATCGAATGTTTGAGACAATATCGAACAAAAAGAAAAAAGAAAAAATGAAAAAAATCCTAAGATATCAATTACAAGGACTCCACTACTATCTCGCTCAAGAACCTTTTTTGCATGTGACTTCTGCTTAATAGAGCTTAAGTTATTGACCAACGTCTGAAGACATATGAACTTTCTTCTTGGGTCATTTTCGAACTTTAACTTGAATCTCCCCATGATTTCAAGGCGCCCTTGTGAGTTTTCACCTTGAATTCTTTTCTTTCTTTTTTCCTTCTTTTACCAATAGAGCCCTATCGGGTTTTCACCTATTGATGGTTCTTTTTTTCCTTTTCTCTTTTTTTACCAATAGGGCCATTTTGGATTTTCAACTATTGGTGTTTTCATACATTTAAGCATAATATTTTTCCACAGAATCTGAGTTCATAGGATTTAATCTCATTTTTTTTTCATCTCGGTTAAGATTAATATCCTATCCGAGAAGTTTTTTTTTACAATAAATGTTCATTCCCAATTTGACATCCATTTTTCTCGAAATCCCTTTTGCATAGGCAGAACCTTTTTGAAAACAAAATCTCATTCACGAAATGACCTTGGTCGGACTTTCTTATCGTGAGCCCAAATCATTCATTTTTGGTATATCTGCCCATGATAAATCGCTTTCAATATCTTTTCTTCTATAAAATTTAATTGATCATATCTGACTGGATCTCACTCAACTTCATCTAATTTAAGTTCCATTAAAATACGGAGTCATAGAATCTCAACTTCAATTGGTAATAAAACTTTATTCCATATACTAAAGAATAGGGAGTTGCTCGTATAGATGTTTGTATAGATGTACGATATTGTAAAACTAAAATTAATTTTGATATAACAAATAAATGTAAGGACTAATTTTAAAATAATTTTCTGGTCCTTAAGTCAAAGCTTGATCTCTAAGTCCAAACCAAGAACTTTAAAATACTCTTACAAGTCTTTTTTACACGAGGGTATCGATACCATGAGGATAGGTATTGATACACCTGAGATTTTTCAAGGCTTGTTCTTGAGATCAAGAACAGGTATCGAAACAAGGTTCGATACCAAAACTTTCTGCCAACCCATGTTTCTATACTGGTATCGAAACATCTTGGTTAATTTTCAAATTATTTTTTAATTTTAAAAATATGACTCTGGTATCGATACAGGTATCGATACACCCTTAATCTCCAACGACTATTTTCAAGATTTAAATAAGTCGACCGTTGGTGTTAGTTAATTTTTGAATGATGGTTAGTCTGTATCGAAACAAGGTTCAGGCATCACAGAAAGTTTTTGTATCGAAACAGGTATCGATACACCCCCTATTAAATGCACAACGGCTCTTTCTTTTCTTGGCTTGTTTCGAAATAGGTACCCCGTATTTCGATACCACCTGCTGCAGAGTGCAGTTATGATGGAAAGATGAAGCTCCAACGTCCATATTTACTTTCCCAACAACTTCAACGGTTAGAAATCAATGAGAAGGTATAAAAAGAAGCATTTTCAAAAGCATACACATAGATTTGAACATCAAGCAACATCCAAGCTCACAAATCCAACTCAAAGCACTTCATTGAATACTTTGTCCTCCCAGCTTGTATTTTTCACTTTGATCTGTTGTAAACTAAGTTTGGGGAGAGTTTGTTTGTATTAGGGGCTATTATTTCTTGTGAGAGAATCCTTTTAGCCAATTCAAACTTCTTGTAAAACCTTGTGAGGGTTAAATCAATTTTGGATAGAAAATTGATTTGTTTGTAAAGGTTATCCCTTGAACCTAGAAAAAGGCTGAATTCAATAGTGAATTGTTTTTAAAATCCTTAGTGGGAGCTAAGGTAGTGGATGTAGAGCTTGTTCAAAGCTTGAACCACTATAAATCTTTGTGTTCTTCATTTTTCGATTTTTACCGAATTTCTCCTACAAAATTTTTAATATCCAATTCACCCCCCCTTTTGGCCATTATCCAATACCGATCAACTCAACAATTGGTATCAGAGCTAGATCTTTGAAGGGATTCACCTCCACCAAAGAAGATCCAAGGGTTGTTGATCATCTCCACAACAAAAATCAAATGGCCTCCACCTCCGGTTCGTAGAACGAGTCTCACTCCATCACCAAGCCACCCTTCTTCAATGGGGACAACTATCCTTATTGGAAGAATAGGATGAGGTTATTCATCAACTCCAATGACTATATCCTTTGGGATATAATCGAAGATGGACCCTCTATCCCTATGAAGGAAGAAGGAGATCGACAAGTGCCTAAGAAAAGGAACGAGATGACCGATGAAGAAAGAAGGAGAATGTCCACAAATGATAAAGCTCTTCACATTCTCTTTTGTGCTTTAGGCCCCGACATCTACTCTAAGATGTCTTCATGCACAAGTGCCAAAGAAGTTTGGGACTCCTTGGAGACAACTTATGAGGGCACCAATGATGTAAAGGAAACAAAGATTGGTCTTCTCAACCTAAATTATGAAAACTTCAAGATGGAGCCGGATGAAGACATCACAAAAATGTTCGATAGATTTTCCGTGATTGTCAATGGTCTCAAAGGCTTTGGTGAGATCATTCCGGAAGAGAAGCTCGTGAGGAAACTTATCTACTCTCTTCCCGAGTCTTGGGATAGCAAAAGGACGGCTATCATTGAAGCCAAGGGCTTGAAGACTCTAAAGCTAGATGCTCTTGCGGGATCCCTTCTTACCCATGAGATCATGAAGAAAGGAAGAGAAGAAGAGAAAAAGAAAGAAGAGGTAAAGATAGAGAAGAGGGACGTATAGAAAAAAAAGCAAGGGATTGCTCTTAAAGCTTCATTATCACAAGAAGAAGTGGACACTAGTGAAGAAGAAGAGCTAGAGGAATTGGCCATGGTGGCCAAAAGATTCACAAGGCTTATGAGGGCAAATAGGAATCGAAGATTCCAATGAAAGAGGGACTTCAAAGCAAAGAGCAAAGAAGAGGAGAAAGATCAAATCATTTGCTATGAATGCAAGAAGCCCGGTCACATTAGGACCGATTGCCCACTATACAAAAATAAGGGTTTTGAGAAGAAGAAGAAACATAAAGCTCATGTTGCCACTTGGAGTGATGAGGAGTCATCATCCGATGAGGACAATGAAGTGGCCAACTTGTGTCTCATGGCTCTTGATGAGCCTAAGGTAACCCTTGAACCATCTTGTAATGATTTATCTTATGATGAACTTTATGATGCTTATGATGAAGTACAAGATGTGTATGATGAGTTGGTTTTGAAGTTCAAAGAATCAATTTTGAAAAGCAAGAAAACTATTTCCGATTTAAAAATGAAAAATGATTCTTTGACAAAAACAATTTTGGATTTGGAAGAAAAGATTGTTGATTTAAATGATGATTTGAAATTTTTTCAAAAAGAAAATGTTGATATAAACAACCTTGTTTTAAGCTTGAGTGAAAATCACCACAAGGTGGTGAATGATCTTAAAGAACAAATTAAAGTGGTTGGGAGTTCAACTTTTGAAAAAAGAAGCTCTTCAAAACCCAACCATGTCAAAAGAAATTTTCAAAACCACAAACAAAAAGGTTTTCAAAGGCATTTTAGACATAGAAAAATTAGGCGTGTTTGGGTTCCTAAGGAACTCATTGTTTCTAATAATATGAATGTCATTGCCTCTTGGATTCCTAAGGGAACCAAGCTTTTAGGGACTAACTCTCATGGACCCAAAATGATTTGGGTACCAAAAGTGAAAAACTAATTTTTGTTTGTAGGTTGAGCATTGCTTCAAGGGCAAAGCTTCAAGTCAAAATATGTGGTACCTTGATAGTGGATGCTCAAGGCATATGACCGGAGACAAGGGACGATTTAAGGAGTTAGAGCTCAAAAAGGGTGGAGTAGTGACTTTTGGTGACAACTCCAAAGGCCAAATTGAGGGTATACGCTCTATTAGTAATCACTCCTCTATTCTTATTGAAAATGTCTTACTTGTTAATGGTCTTAAGCATAACTTGTTGAGCATTAGTAAATTATGTGATAAAGGTTTCTATGTTTCTTTTGATAAAAATGGTTGTAAAATTATTGACATAGAATCCAATAGAACAATGCTCATAGGTCATCGCATAGGAAATATTTACATGGTGAATCTAGATGACATAAACATATCTCATGCATGCTTAGTTGCTAGTGATGAAAATGATGCATGGTTATGGCATCGGAAACTTGGTCATGCTAGCATAAGTGTTTTAGAGAAACTTGCCTCCCAAAATCTAGTTAGAGGTTTACCTAAGCTCAAATTTTCTTTGGATAAAATTTGTGATGCATGTGCTAAGGGTAAACAAAAGAGAGTTTCTCTTAAGTCCATTAATGATTTTTCAACTAGTAGAGTATTACAATTGATCCATATGGATCTTTTTGGACCTATTAGGACTACTAGATTGGATGGAAAATTATATGCTTTTGTTATTGTTGATGATTACTCTAGATATACTCGGGTTCTATTTTTAAGTTCTAAAGATGAGGCCTTAGAAAATTTCATCACATTTTCAAAAATTTCTCAAAATGATCTTGATCAAAAAATTTCTCATATTAGAAGTGATCATGGAATCGAATTTCAAAATTTAGGTTTTGAAAATTTTTGTAATGAAAATGGTATTAGCCACAATTTTTCGGCTCCTCGTACTCCTCAACAAAATGGGGTAGTTGAGAGGAAAAATAGAACTTTAGAGGAAATGGCTAGAACCATGCTTTGTGAAAACAATTTACCTAAGTATTTTTGGGCGGAAGCCACAAACACTTCTTGTTACATCATAAATCGAGTAATGATTAGGCCTATTTTAAAGAAAACTCCTTATGAGATTTTAAAGTCTAAAAAGCCTAACATTAGCTATTTTCACCCTTTTGGGTGCAAGTATTTTGTTTTGAACAATGGAAAAGACAATTTAGGTAAATTTGATGCAAAAAGTGATGAAGCTATTTTCCTTGGTTATTCTTTAAATTCTAAGGCTTATAGAGTTTTCAACAAAAGAACCTTAGTTGTAGAGGAATCTATACATGTGGTTTTCGATGATAACCTCCTTCCTAGGAAGGATTCTTGTGATGATGATGATGTAGGAATCATTGAAACCATTGATGATGGACAAGCATCAAAGGTGGATGGGATTTCAAGCAATGAGGAAGCACAAGATCCTCCAATAGAAGCTTTGGGAAATGTAAAGCTTGAAGAAAGGGAAGTGAGCTACCCAAGGGAGTTCAACTATGTCAAAAGTGGTGAAATCTTGGGTGATCCATCCAAGGGGGTAACTACTCGTTCTTCTCTTAGATTAATGAATCATATTGCTTTTATCTCATGCATAGAGCCTAAAAATATCAAAGAAGCCTTAAGTGATGATTATTGGATTTTGGCTATGCAAGAGGAATTAAATCAATTTGAGAGAAGTAATGTATGGACATTAGTTGATAGGCCTAGTAATAAGTCTACTATAGGAACTAAATGGGTCTTTAGAAATAAGCTAGATGAGAGTGGTAACATTGTAAGAAATAAAGCTAGATTAGTAGCTCAAGGTTACACTCAAGAGGAGGGAATAGATTTTGATGAAACCTATGCACCCGTAGCTAGAATGGAAGCCATTAGGATGCTACTTGCATTTGCATGTTATCATGATTTCAAGCTT
This sequence comes from Abelmoschus esculentus, assembly GCA_035048815.1. Classification (NCBI taxonomy): domain Eukaryota; kingdom Viridiplantae; phylum Streptophyta; class Magnoliopsida; order Malvales; family Malvaceae; genus Abelmoschus; species Abelmoschus esculentus. The sequence continues at coordinate 5,402,165 of JAUCBN010000019.1, read as the reverse complement.
TTTCAAATGGATGTCAAAAGTGCTTTCTTAAATGGTTTTATAAATGAAGAAGTGTATGTTGAACAACCACCGGGTTTTGAAGACTCAAAATTTCCAAACCATGTTTTTAAATTAACAAAAGCTTTATACGGTTTGAAACAAGCTCCTAGAGCTTGGTATGAAAGGCTTTCAACCTTTCTAATTGAAAAAGGTTTTGAAAAAGGGAAGGTGGACACTACACTTTTTATAAAAAGGTTTAAAAATGACATCTTAGTAGTTTAAATTTATGTTGATGATATTATTTTTGGATCTACTAATGAATGTTATTGTCAAGAATTTTCTAAGCTAATGCAAGGTGAATTCGAGATGAGCATGATGGGGGAGCTCTCATTCTTCTTGGGACTCCAAATCAAGCAAAGGAAGGATGGCACATTCATCAATCAAGCAAAATACATCAAGGATATGCTCAAAAAGTTTAGCTTGGAAAATGTGAAACCTCAAGCCACACCAATGAGCTCATCTACTAAGCTTGACAAGGATGAAGGAGGTAAGTGTGTTGATTCTAAATTATATAGATCAATGATAGTTTCTTTGCTTTACCTTACCGCAAGTAGACCGGATATTATGTTTAGTGTTTGCTTGTGTGCTAGGTTCCACGCTAGTCCTAGAGAATCACACCTTATAGCCATTAAGAGAATTTTTAGGTACCTTAGAGATACACCTTGTTTAGGTCTTTGGTATCCTAAAGCTTCTTCTTTTGATCTTCATGCTTATTCGGATGCGGATTATGGAGGTTGTAAGATAGATAGGAAAAGTACTTCCGGAACTTGTCAATTCCTAGGTAGTATGCTCATATCTTGATTCTCTAAGAAAAAAAATAGTGTAGCTCTATCTACCACCGAGGCGGAGTACATATCCCTAGGAAGTTGTTGTGCACAAGTGTTATGGATGAAGCAACAACTCTTAGATTATGGCATTAAGGTAGACACCATACCTCTTAAGTGTGATAATACTAGTGTCATATGTCTTACCAAAAACCCCATTCAACACTCTAGAACCAAACACATAGAAATTAGACACCATTTCATTAGAGATCATGTGTCTAAAAATGATGTTGTTTTAGAGTTTGTTGATACCTTAAATCAATTAGCGGACATCTTTACTAAACCTTTGGATAAGGAGCATTTTTGGACCCTTAGGAGAGAGTTAGGTCTAACTAGCCTATCTTGACTTTCTAAGTGTCATATTTTTTTTTGCTTATCTTGCTTGAATCTTGAATTAAATCGTGCTTATGATGACATTGTATCTTGATGACTCCATGCATGTTGCTAGGGGGAGTATGAACTTTTTCATGCATAATAAACATGTCATTACATCATATGCATGCTTCTAGGGGCTTTAGAGACTCATTTCTAGTACTTTTAGTAGCCAAAATGCAAAGCAAAGGTCGAAGGTATCGATACAGCTAACCCCTGTTTCGATACCTGTTCATCAGCCCATCTGGGTTTTTGTCAAGAAGATCAGGCATTGATGCTTGCATTGATACCTTTGTTTCGATACCAGCATCGAAACAGGGTGTTTCGATACCAGTATCGATACACGAGGACGGAAGTTGTTTAAAACACTCTAAACCTAATTTTAATCTCATTAAAACACTTCCATATTTAAAACCCAAAACCCCTAGCCGGCCTCTCTTTAAAATCCCATCAAATTCACCTCTCTTAACACAATTTCTTCATGATTTCTTTGAGGGATTTTGATCTACGCATCAAAGACTTCATCATATCAACAAACGGTGCTTCATAATTACGAAATTCATCCTAATCTACACTCAAGGTATACTTTCGAAAAATCTTAATTTCGTTTGTTTTTAGTTTGTTAAAAATCAGTTTTTGAGAATAATTTAAATGTCTATCTTATGGGTTTCAATAAACCTATGATTTTGTCTCAAAATTCCAACTTGTTTTAATCGAATATAAATTTTTGTTCGAATAAGTTTTTCGATGGTTTTTCAAAATTTTTAATCCTTAAATACCTTGAATTGTTAGATTATCTCATAGGATTGAATTGGATTATATATACAAGCATACATATTATTCTTAACTAATCCAATTTTTTTTATCCAATCCTAGATCATGGCACCAAATAAGCGATCTCGTACCGAAGCCGGATCCTCTTCATCATCTCGTGTTGTACGAGTTGATTTTGATAAGGTCTATGCTAAGAGTCTAGACAATGATCGTAGATTGGACAACTACAATCTTTTCCGGAGCTATCCTCTCAAAAAGGAAAGATGTGTGGACATTCAATTCATCACGTCCCATAGATTTCCTTTTCGTTACTATGACCAACTCGTCGAGTGAAAGTTCTTGCGTTTTCTCACCCATACCGGCAAGTTCTTTTCAACTCTCATCCTTATCTTTTATACTAATGCTAAATGTATCTTATCCTCGGACAAGAGTAAAGTAGTAGCCATTGAATCGTATCTTATGGGAAAATCTTTCAAGATTAATGTCTCTACTTTCCTTGATGTCTTTGGTCTTGAGGATAAGGGTAATGATGATGAAGACTCTCTTGCTCCTTTCACCGGGTCAGTTACATCTCTTGACGCACATGACCGTTTTCTCCATCTTATCATCTCTTGGTGGATTCGTCCTTCTAATGGGAGATACTCTAGGATCCGTCAAGTTGATAGTTTTTGGATCACATGTTTCCGTGATAACATCCAACCAAAACTTGCTCGGATTGTCTTCTCAGAAATTGTGTGGCACATCCAAAACCGTGCTACCCCTCTTATTCAATCTTTTCCTTATGCGTGCATTCTAAGCACCATCTTTTTGCATTTGGACATCGATTGCTCTTATGACAAGGTGGGATCTTTGAAAGATCTTATTGGAGAGACTTCACTCAACCGTGCTCACTTTGTCTATGCTTCCAATGGTGTGTGGACTCGAGGTGATCCTCCTTCTCCTCCTCATGCTCCGGTTGTTCCAGAACCTATTCATCAGTTTGATATGTTGACCTTCCTCACATCTAAGCTTGATTCTCTCAACGCCCGCTTGGATTCCATGGATGGCAAGCTTGGCACACTTTCCACTCAATTCACTTCGGGTTTTGATGCCATCAACACTAGGATGACAAGCCTAGAGACTCAAGGACACTCCTTGAGAGTATCTCTTGAAGCTCTCCGTCAAAGCCAAAAAACTTAATCAAGATCAAGAGGAAGATGAAGATGATGAGGATGATGATGATGACGGTAATGACATGGCCGATGATTGATCGTGTCGATCTTTCTTATGCTTTGCCTTTTAGTTATTAAGACTAGTTATGATGCATTCATATTAGAACTTATGCACCTATTTTTATTTCCCTATGTTTTGGTCTTTATTATTGTTGGATTATGTTTTGGATACTTTGCTTGTTATGGTTTATGCTTCATATGAACTTTTATATTTAAATGCTATGGATTATGCTTTATTCTATTACCTTGCTTATTTATGCTTTATTGATTTTGATCTAAGAAAAAGGGAAGAAAGTTCTAAGTTTTAAGTTTTCGAAAACCATCAACAACTTTTATTTTTTTTGGGCACATATTAAGGGGGAGTCTTTCAACCAAATTATTTCAAAACTTAAAATTCCTTTTGGTTTTGTTATATCAAAAAGGGGGAGATTATAAAACTAAAATTGATTTTGATATAACAAATAAATGTAAGGACTAATTTTGAAATAATTTTCTGGTCCTTAAGCCAAAGCTTGATCTCTAAGTCCAAACCAAGAACTTTGAAATACTCTTACAAGTCTTTTTTACACGAGGGTATCGATACCATGAGGATAGGTATCGATACACTTGGGATTTTTCAAGGCTTGTTCTTGAGATCAAGAACAGGTATCGAAACAAGGTTCGATACCAAAACTTTCTGCCAACCCATGTTTCTATACTGGTATCGAAACATCTTGGTTAATTTTCAAATTATTTTTTAATTTTAAAAATATGACTCTAGTATCGATACAGGTATCGATACACCCTTAATCTCCAACGGCTATTTTCAAGATTTAAATAAGTCGACCGTTGGTGTTAGTTAATTTTTGAATGATGGTTAGCCTGTATCGAAATAAGGTTCGATACCAGGCATCACAGAAAGTTTTTGTATCGAAACAGGTATCGATACACCCCTTATTAAATGCACAACGACTCTTTCTTTTCTTGGCTTGTTTCGAAACAGGTACCCGTGTTTCGATACCACCTGCTGCAGAGTGCATTTATGATGAAAAGATGAAGCTCCAACATCCATATTTACTTTCCCAACAACTTCAACGGTTAGAAATAAATGAGAAGGTATAAAAAGAAGCATTTTCAAAAGCATACACATAGATTTGAACATCAAGCAACATCCAAGCTCACAAATCCAACTCAAAGCACTTCATTGAATACTTTGTCCTCCCAACTTGTATTTTTCACTTTGATCTGTTGTAAACTAAGTTTGGGGAGAGTTTGTTTGTATTAGGGGATATTATTTCTTGTGAGAGAATCCTTTTAGCCAATTCAAACTTCTTGTAAAACCTTGTGAGGGTTAAATCAATTTTGGGTAGAAAATTGATTTGTTTGTAAAGGTTATCCCTTGAACCTAGAAAAAGGCTGAATTCAATAGTGAATTATTTTCAAAATCCTTAGTGGGAGCTAAGGTAGTGGATGTAGAGCTTGTTCGAAGCTTGAACCACTATAAATCTTTGTGTTCTTCATTTTTCGATTTTTACCGAATTTCTTCTACAAAATTTTTAATATCCAATTCACCCCCCTCTTGGCCATTATCCAATACCGATCAACTCAACAGATATGCTAATAATACAAAAGGTAGTTTCTCATGCCAAATCTTTATATCTTATCGCCATCTTCTCAACAATTTGCTAGATATTTTTATTAGCTGCTTCGGTGACCTCATTCATTTTTGGGCGATAGGGTATTGACTGGTGATGTTTTATCATAAACTGTTTACAAATTTCTGTTATCATTTGGTTATTCAGGTTTAAAGCATTATCGGAAATAAACCCTTATGGTAGACCATATCTACAAATTATTTCTCTTTTGAGAAACTTACATATTGTCAATCTAGTTACATTTGCATAAGAAGCAACTTTTACCCATTTGGTAAAATAATCAATCATTACAAATATAAAAAGATGTCCATTTGATGCCTTTGGTATAATTGGTCCAATTACATCCATACCCCACATTGCGAACGACCACAGAGCTATTATAACATGAAGAAGTGTTGAGGCTGTATGAATTTTATCTCCATAAATATGGCATTTATGACATCTTTAAGAAAAATTGATACAATCTTCTATCATAGATGTCCATAGATAACCCAACCTCATAATCTGTCTTGACATATTAAGACCATTTGCAGGAATTCCGCAAATCTCTTCATGAACCTCTTCAATTATTTTTTTTACCTTGTGACTTTTTATGCATCTAAGTAATATTTGGTCACTCCCTCTTTTGTATAGGATTTCTCCATCGAGAATGTATCCTGTAGCTATTCTCCAAATAGTTCTTTTATTAACATCGATTGCTCCCTCGGGATACTTTTGATACTTAAGATATTGTAAAACATCATAATACTATGGGTGATCAACTACCTCTTCTTCAATGACATAATAACTAGCGGGTGATTTAAAGATACTCATTTGTATAGGAATTATTTCAGTTTTTCTATTTGCTTTAAACATGGAAGCCAAAGTTGCCAATGCATCAGCCAATTGATTGTCTTCTCGTGGGAGATAATAGAAAGATATCTTCTCAAACTTTTTTTATTAATCCGAGAATGAGCTTGTGATATTCAACCAATGTAGCATCTTTTATTTCTTACTCTCCACAAAGTTGATACATCACCAATGACGAATCACCATATACTTTAAGGTATTCGATTTTCCTTTCAATTGCAGCACGGAGTCCCATTATACATGCTTCATATTCTGCCATATTATTGGTACATTAAAAATTTAGTCGCCCAATAAAAGGATAATAATTTCTTTTGGGAGATAAAATTGCTTCGATTCCATACCCAAGTGCATTAGAAGCCCTATCAAAATTCATCTTCCAATTTTTTTGCTAGATGATTCATCTTCACTGCTAATTAAGCACATAAGGTCCTCATCAGGAAAGTCAAAACTCAAAAGGTTCATATTCGGGTAAAGCATGACTTGCTAAAAGGTTTGTGATGGCGCTACCTTTAATGACTTTTTGGTTTACTTACTCAATATCATACTCAAAAAGCAGAATTTACTATCGAGCCATTCTTCCTGATAAACCTGGTGATTCAATCATGTATTTTATTGGATCTAGCTTTGCAATTAACCATGTTGTATGATATAACATGTATTGACAAAGCCTACAGATGGTCCAAATCAAAGCACAACACAACTTTTTGATAGAAGAATACCTTAATTCACAAGTAGTAAACTTTTTACTAAAATAATAGATGGCGTGTTCCTTTCTTCCAATTGTGTCTTGTTGACCTAACCCCATGGATTTTATAAACACAATTAGATATAAGATCAAAGGTTTTCCTAGTACAAGCGGCACTAATACATGAGGATTTGACAAGTATTGTTTAATTTTGTCAAAAGCTTCTTGACATGATAAATCCTAACTACCCGTATTATTCTTCCTTAAAAGGCAAAAAATGAGATCATATTTGTTAGTTAGTTGAGAGATAAACCAAGAAAAATAGTTTAATCTCTCTAAGAAACCTCAAACTTCTTTCTGAGTACGAGGAAGATGAAGTTCTTGAATAGGTTTAATTTTATCAGGATCCACCTCAATTCCTTGTTTGCTGATAACAAACCTCAATAGTTTTCCTGACGAAACTCCAAAAGTGCATTTTGCTAGATTAAGTTTTAATTGGAATTTTTCAATGTTCAAAAAATTTTCTGAGGTTAGTGATATGTTCCTCCTCTGACCAAGACTTAGCAATCATTTAATTTACATAAACCTCAATTTCCTTATGCATCATGTCATGGAATAAAGTTACCATGATCCTTTGATATGTTACCCCAACATTTTTTAGACCGAATGACATTACTTTATAACAAAATATGCCTCATATTGTCCTAAAGGTGGTTTTTTCCATATCTTTTGGACACATTTTGATTTGATTATAGTCTGAGGAACCGTCCATAAATGAGAAAAAATAATGCTTAGTTGTCTTATCCACTAACTTATCCATATGTGGTAGAGGGAAGTTATCTTTAGGACTAGCACGATTGAGGTCACGATAGTCAACATATATTTGCATTTTTCTATTTTTCTTGGGTACCGAAACAATATTTTCTACCCATTTTGGGTACTTGTCCACTTGTAAAAATGGGCATCGTATTGTTTTTTTTACTTCTTCCCGTATCTTAAATAACATTTCTGGCCTCATTCTTCCAAGTTTCTGTTGTACAGGCTTACATTCTGGTTTTAGAGGAAGTTCATGTATTATAATGTCTGTATTCAGTACAAGCATATCTTTGTAAGTCCAAGTAATCCTTAAACTCTTGAAATAGAGATATGAGTTTGTCTCGTATCTTTGGAGATATGAAAGTACCATTTTGTACTTCTCTTTTATCATCTTCGTTTCCTAGATTCACTATATCTATCGGTTCTTGGTGAGGAAGAATTTTCTTATTCTCATGTTCTATTAGTTTGACTAGGTCGGGAGATAATTCACATTCTTTATAGTTTTCATCAGACTCATGTTCTCCTAAGCATACAATCTGCTCAAAATCGACTTTTAAGCTTGAAGCAATGTCATTCATGTAATTGATATCTAAAGACCTGTAAATAAACAAGAAAAAATATATATACAAGGCTCGATGAAAGAAATGATAAAAGAGGAAAAAAATGGGATTAAATTGGAAAGAAAAGTGTGCTCATTTATTGAATTGATAAACTGATGCCTAAATGAGAGCCCTTACAATAAATTCTCACTACTTTAGGGCCCAAGTAGTGAGTTAAGTTTCGAGCATTACTCTGATAAAGATTTAAAAATAATAGAGAGTTCAATAGCGGTCCAATTATTCAAGACACAGCCTAGAAGACATAGGCCGATCTTTGATCGATTCTTTTCAATTTCACCTTCTTCTTCTGTTGCATTTATGCTCAGCCCTTTAAATATCTCTAGTGGTGATAGTAAGATCTCTCTTTCCTTCCCAGAATGAATGTGTCCCCCAAACACGAAGGTTTTAGTAATACTTGGAAGCACCGTCACTTTCCTCTCATTACTTATATCGGTCAATCCAGCCATTTTTTGTGTTCTTTTTCTCAATATGTGTTTTATCTTTCTTTGTGACTTAGGCTTGAATCTCACACCACCTTGGTCATATTTCAAGAATGGTTGTATGCCGTGTGCATTCCTTGGAAGAACTTTCCAAGTCCTTTTCTTGATTTAGCTACTTTCCCAATAGTGAGACTTATTCTCATCATAATATTTTTGGAAAGTTTAGGTCTTGAGATTTTTTTTAGATTTGGATCATTCTAGATTTATATTTTGAATTTTTTGAAATTTTTAAATATTTTTTCGGACTTTTTTGAAATTTTAAAATTATTTATTTTATATTTTGGAATTTTTAATTATTTTCTAATTTTTTCTTATTAGTAAAGTTTATTAGATTAAGTTTGATCCCAAAATTTGTTGCATACAATATGTAATATATAATATACTTATAATATATATATACACACACACTTAAATGTATAGTAATATAAGTATTTGATTTGTTTATGAATTAATGTATTATATGTATTTAATTAATGTATGGATATTATTAATTCTTTAAGCCCAACACTAATTTCCTTAGCCCAAATCACTAAACTAATTCTCTAAGACCAATTCTCCAATCACTAAACTAATTTTTTATGATCAAATTGAATCAATTTTAAAATATATAATTTGATTTTAATTAAATAAGGAAAAAATCGAATAAAAAATAAAATTTAAAATATAATTTTTGAGTGATCATAATCAAATTGAAATAATTGTAAAATAAGGTGTAGAACGACCCAAAATTCGATTTTTTAGGCGCGATCTATATAAAAATATGCGAAATTTTTTACCCGACTTAGAATAGTATCAAATAAATATCTAAATCTAATATTACTTTTTATATTTTTAATTTATTATATTTAATAAAAGTTTATTATTTGATTATATATTTTAATAATAATAATAATAATCCTCCAAAATTTACTATATATATTAATTCCTTCAAAAATTTTGTTTTCCCCCTCTTTTTTATATAATAATCAAGACTTATTTCTAATTTCCTCCAAAATTTTAAGTAACTTATGTCTCTCCAAAATTTTTACACTAAAAGTAAATTAATCTCAAACTTAAAAAATGAGTGACTTATTTTCCTCCAAATTTTAGTCTTTTCACTCTTTTTTTTTTATCAATTATCTTTTTCTTTTTTATCAATTATTTTGGTTTAATTTGATTGAGTTATAATTTACATTAATTTAATTCTTTTAATTAAAATTAAATACATTAAAACTAAATAAAATAGTAACTAAATTAATTTAGTTAAATATGTAATACTAAATTTAAATATTAATCCCTAAATTGATTCTCATGTTTAATTCTTTTTTTTAAGCCTAATTATATTTACCTATATTTTAAATTCATCAAATTAAAGATATAATTAATTATATGTAATATAAATATTAATCCTGTTAATATTAATTCAAGTTAATAATAGGTCGGGTTCAAAACAAGTCGGGTCATTTATCAGGTCGAGTTTAAAACAGGTCAAGTAAAATCAGGTCTTGGATCGATTCAATCAGGTAATATCGGTTATCTGCCATGTTAGAATCGGGTTAAGTTGATTTCAATCGGATGCAGGTTGAGTTTCAGGTCCATAGTAACAAGTTAAAATCGGGTTCAGGTCATTCTCGGTCGGATACAATTTGAGTTTGGTTACTATAGTAACAAGTTCAACTCGGGTTTGGATCAATAACAGTCAAAAACAGATTAAGTTCAGGTCATTACATTCTCGAGTCAAACCAAATTTTAATTCGAACAGATTTAAGTCGAGCTTTTAGGCCGGGTCAACATTTTACGTCCCTATTTATGCTAAAGCAAGGATTGGTAGTTTTGTGTTTCAAAAAAAAAGGACTGGTAGTTTTGGCTAGGGGTGTTCAAATTCAGGTACTCGGGTATTCGGGTACTTGAAGTATCGGATACCTGGAAGTTCGGGTAGTTAAAAAAACGCCCCATATCCTGACCCGGTTTTTTCGGGTACCCGGTATTTCGGGTAATCGGGTACCCACAGTTTATTTTATTTTATTTTTTTATAAATTTTAAATTCAATCCTAAAAATATATATACAAATGTAAAAGTTCGAATTACATAATGTAACATTCAAATATAAAATTTTAGAACCTAGTTACATAATTTAAACATAAAATTTAAGACATAAACTACATAATCAAGTTCGAATTAAAACATATAAGGCGTTAGAAAAAAATTATAAATATTTTTGATTAGTTTAATTTATTTTAATGTATAAAAAATAATGATTTAAATATTTAAAAAATATTTAATTGATTTTTATCTTGGTTAATGGACATACAAATATAACGTATATATAAACGAATAAAGTTTAAATTTTATCAACTCGAACAAATAAATTTATTATTTTACAATAAATCTTAAATCTTTTTTTACAATGATTCCTAATTTTTTTTGAAATTAAAGTGTGAGGGAATAAAATTTAGGAATTAAGTTGTTTGATTTAAGAATATAGTGAATATAAAGGTATTTTATTTAAATAATAATTATATTTGAAATAATAAAAAAAATAAGAACAAGGTACCCAAAAATTTTTAATATTGTGATCCGGGCCCGACCCGAAAAATGACGGGTCAGGTACCCAATCCAAACCTAAAATATTTTCTGAGAAAATACCCGATTATTTATGTTTGGGTAGTCGGGTTAGATCAACCGGGTCAAGTATTTTTGAACACCCCTAGTTTTGGCAGCATTCCTACCTCACTTAATCAACACTTGTCAGTATAATACAAGGATATTATTTAAGTAAAATATGGTGATTATAGAAATACCATCTTATTATTATATTATTTATAGAGAGAGACAATATCAATCTACATTTTTATACAATCACTTTTTATAGTAGTATAAATTGAAGTATATTTTTTAATAATAAATTTTGCAAAATATTTTTCTATAAAAAAATATTTATTAAAGAAATTAGTAAATATTTAAAATTTGCTATTAAAATTATAGTTTACAAACTAAATAATAATGGAACAAATGTGTAAAGTTATCCCTATCCATTTACTTAAAAGAATATGTTGATCGAAATAAAATTATTTTTATATTTTTTAGAATTTTACTGATTTTCCAACACCCCATATTCCCGAACCAAGAAATTTTCTAGTCCAAATTATAAAAAAATCGAAAAATGAATATTTTTAATTATTTTTTGATGCCAAAAATTGTACTCAAATGATTTTGCCTGCAATGAAAAGGAAAAGAACTTTCAAGTCCTTTTATTGATATTAATCCAAATTTGGAATCTGTGGAAAGTTGCACTAATTTAAGCTATATCATTTTATTTTAATTTTTATAGATTCTATTTATTTTCTTTCAACTTTCAACGCTTTATCTTCTTCTATAAGCCTTCTATCAAGAAGCTATAGTTGTGCCTTTGAAGAACAAGTGACATAAAGTTCCAAATTCTTCGAATTTTCTTAACGCACATGAAAAACTAGATTTTTCGTAACCTAAACCTTAAAATCAAAATCTTTCTAGACACGTGTTTTCTTCCGTGTCTTTTGCTTGATGCTGTGGTTTTTCATTAATGTCACCCCGGTTGACTATTTTTATTGTTTCGATCAATTTATTATAAATATCCATCAATTTATTTGTCATTGTTGGAGGATCTTGTTGTTGTTGTTGTGTTTATGGTTATGTTTGCCTCTTGAAGCTTACGCAATCAGAATGGGAGTTGAGGCTGATGTTAGAAAGGGATTCAATTTTGTGATAACAGAATCTGACAATAAAGGTTTGATTAATCGTTGGATAGACAGGCTCATTCCGTGTTGAATCACTCACTTCTGTCCCTGTAGCCTGCAGGATGGTTACATAGTTAGTCCGACAGACGTCACAATTACTTTTAATTTTTTATTCAAAATAGGCTGCTGATCATACTACAAGCCGAAATTATAAGGATAATTCAATTTTATTTTTTATCTTAGAATATAGAAAATTTTTATCGATATTTTAGATTTTAGATTAAATTTTATAGTATAAATAAAAAAATGTCACCCTTCCAAATTAATAAAAAATATTAAAAAAAATGTCAGTGGATGCACATGGTTTATCTCGAACTTTTTAAAATTCACATATTTACCTTTAAATTTTTAAAATTTTATGAGTTAGTCTTTAATTTTTTTAATATTTATGAGTTCTGTCCACCATAAAATTTTAAAATTTTATGTGTGTTCACTCTCAAATATTTTTCTGGATTCAACACTGAAAAACATCACTTGCAGGTGACATTTTTCCTTCAAAATTAATAAAAAAATATTAAAAACCCAAGTCGCCATGTACAAGTGGTAACCTCCTACTTACACTATAATTTTTTATTTAGATTCCAAAATAAACTTTAAACACTCCATTTTCACAAATAAAAACTCTAAGCGACCTAAAAATCCAAAGCATCCGTGGATTAGACTCAAACTTGCCGAAAAAAGAAAGACAAAATATCACAATTAAAACAAGGCTAAAGTACATAAAAATCACCAAAAAATTTAGGGTAGATTTATTTTGGTCATCATACTTTTAAAATATTTGATATAATCATTTAATTTTAGTTCACGTTAAAATTAGTAAATTTTTAATTTGTAGTCGATACAGTCTATTCGTTAAATTACGTTAATTTTTTTTTATTTTTCTTTAATAAAAAATGTAAACTACAATATCATCACTCAACTTAATTTCTTCTCACTCCTATTTTGGTCAAAAAATTTTAATTTTTTAATTCATTAAATTTAACTTTTAAATTTTCATATTTTGATCACTTTCAAATGATATGATTATGTAAATTGAAAATTTTAATTAATATTTTAAAAAATCGGGAACTTTTTTTTTATTTTAGTTCATTAACTTTAACTTTAAATTTTTTATATTTTGGTCACTCTCAAATGATATGATTATGTAAATTTTAAGTTTTAATTAATATTTTAAAAAATTGTGATTTTTTTAATTTTTAATTCATTAAATTTAACTTTAAAATTTTCATATTTTGGTCACTCTCAAATGATATGATTATGTAAATTGAAAGTTTTAATTAATATTTTAAAAAATCAGGATTTTTTTTAATTTAAATTCATTAAATTTAACTTTTAACTTTTCATATTTTGATCACTCTCAAATGGTATGATTATGTAAATTGAAAGTTTTAAAAAATCATGATTTTTTTAATTTTTCTTATTTAATTTATCATATTTTATATTTTAATAAATAAAATAAAAAGTTATTACTCGAATCAAATATTCTAATTATTCGGTATAATTGAAAAATATGAGATCAAAAATTGAATAATTTAAAATTAACAGTTAACTAAAATATTTTTAAAGATTAATCAAACCCGATTTTAGTATTAAATTTTAAAATAAAAAATTTTAATTCGATTATGATTCACAATTTTAAACAAAATTAATTAAACGATCTTATCTTCTATATGATAATATGGTAGATTGATTAAACAAAATAATATTCTACTTATTAAAATATGAAATATGGTAATATGATGAGTTTAATAAGAAAAATAAAAAAAATATTTCCTTAAATTTTAAAACATTAATTAAATTTTTAACTTATATAAGCATGTCATTTGAGAGTGGTCAAAATATGAATAATTTAAAAGTTAAATTAATAAAATAAAAAAAATAATTTTAATGACTAAAATAAGAGTGAGAAAAAAATTGAGTGATGATTATTATAGTTTATCTATTTTTATTAAGAAAAAATAAACGGAAATTTCTAACTGAATTTAACATTATGATCTTTATCGAATGCGAATTAAAAGTTGGGTGATCTAATCGAATACGAATTAAAAGTTGGGTGATCTAATCGAATATAAACTAAAACTTAAATGATTGTATATAATATTTTAAAAGTATAATGACCAAAATGAATCTATCCTAAAAAATTAGTGACTATCTATAAAGTTTATCCTTCAAACATATTCCAGTTTTCTGGGCAGAAAAAAGGTGAGATTTGTATAATCTTCATGTTTCTGTTATAAATTAAAGTATATTATATGTTCACTTACTGTAAGTAATTCACTGCCATGCATAGATGGAGCTAAAAGGGACGGAGGAACATTCGTCCTTTAAAAATTTAAATTTTTTTATATTATTTATATATTTTTAAAGATTTTATATATTTTGTATTAAAAATCTATTTTATATCTTTAAAATTTTATAAATTTATTCTTTAACATAAATTCTGAGTCTATCCCTACTGCTACCATAAGTCTCTGAACAAAGAGACTACGCATGATTTGAGAAATTTGCATCAGTATTGTATAGATATCCTCCATTCCTTCATTCTCATTCCCTTTTGCAGGGAAAAACAAAAGGCATCTCTGTCTTTGTCTATCTTTAGGGTCAATTTACCCTATTGCTCTTTAAAAAAATCTCAACCTTCTTCAATCACAAATCGATACTCAAAATCGACAACACAGAGACACACACAAAGACTAATATCTCAGCCTGATAACTCCGAACATCCATCCCACATGTGATGGTCCAGACCTGAATAAAGTAGGTTTAAAAATCCAGATGGTTATAAGTATTGTTAGCACAATCGATGGCACAACGTACGTGCAAAGGTCTAGTCTATCATGAGAATACTTTGAGTGGGTAAGGGTTTTCCAGCAGAACGAATCTATTTGTATTCTTCAATAATGTATACACCTTTACAAGAAACTCCTGTACTACTTGAGATTTGTTATCTGCAATAAAAACCCAGCCATCTCCTGTACTCTAGATCAACAAATTTATCATGTCAGTGAGTCACTTCTGTATTATCACCAGCTTTATTTATTAATAATCTTTTGCAGATGTTATGGAATAGATATATGCTTAACCTGGCAACAAGGCTTATGTTCCTTTAACTTGAGGTGAAATAAAAGACATTAAAACGGAGTTTTTAGTCTCACTCAATCAAGTGACCTTTGATATATATGCTTAACCTGCTTAATAATTTGTGATATCTCATATCAACATATTCAAGCATAGCCATGCATTTTTAGTCTCACTCAATCAAGTGACCTTTGATATATTTTCCTATTATGTAGGAAGGACAAATCCTATCTTGATCATTCACATCTCACTATATACATTGTAATATGCCTAATTTTAGTTTTTATAGTGTAACTAATTACGAGACACGTTTAACTACATCAAAACATAAAATAACATATACTGAGATAATAATAATCTCAAATTTAAGGATCATACATATAGTTGTCACTATGAGCAATACCGTGACCGTTACATAATAATCCAAGATATATGCTCATAGTGGGTCAATCCAGTATATTATTCTCTACTAATAGATTCATGTATTAATTATGACATCTCCATGTCAATAACAACTCGTTGTCATCAATTATTATTGTCCATACACATAATAATATTTGACTAAGGATCTTTTAATAATAATACATATATTATTATATGGATCTTATTGTTTCTCAGTTTATGTTATACATTGACACATATATCTGAAAACAACAATGACAATGCCTTTATTCAATAAAATTGGTAAATAAAAGTATCCTTACAATCATCATATGATTGGTCTTTGGGCATTCTCTAACAATTTCCCACTAGCACTAAGACCAATCACTCACTTATCTAATATCGAGTGACTCAGTGTGACGATCATGCTTCTGTTGTATCAGAGGCTTCGTCAAGGGATCAAAAATGTTATCATCCGTGTGTACTTTGCATATTTTCATATCTTCTCGATCTATGATCTCTCGAATGAGATGGAAGCGTCTAAGAATATGTTTGGATCGTTGATGAGATATGGGTTTGTTTGCTTGTGCAATGGTTCCATTGTTGTCACAACGTAGTTTTATAGCATTTGATATGCTTGGAACAACCCCTAGTTCAGATATTAACTTTTTGATCCAAACAACTTTCTTTGCTGCTTCACTGAATGCAATATACTCAGCCTCTGTCGTAGAATCAGCTATTGTATCTTGCTTAGAACTTTTCCAGCTTACAGCACCTCCGTTAAGGCAAAACACAAATCTAGATTGCGATCTTGAATCATCCTTGTCTGTTTGGAAACTAGCATCAGTATAACCTTTTATACTAAGCTCTTCTTTGCCTCCATAAACAAGAAATGTATCCTTAGTTCTTCTCAAGTACTTAAGGATGTTTTTAACTGCTACCCAGTGACTTTCACCAAGGTTTACCTGATATCGACTTGTCATGCTTAAGGCATACGATACATCTTATCGAGTACATATCATGGCTTACATGATAGAACCAATAGCCGAAGCATATGTGATCTTACTCATTTGTTCTCTTTCTTGTGGAGTTGAAGGACACATTTCCTTCGAAAGAGATATATCGTGTCTCATAGGTAAGAATCCTTTCTTGGATTCTTCCATACTGAATCTTTTCAGAAATTTGTCTATATATGTACTTTGACTCAGACCTAGAAGTCGTCTAGATCTATCTCTATAGATCTTAACCCCTAAGATATATGCTGCCTCATCCAAATCTTTCATAGAGAAACAACTACTTAACCAAGTCTTAACTGACTGTAAGGTAGGTATGTCATTTCTTATAATAAATATGTTGTCTACATACAAGACTAGGAAAGAAACAATGCTCCCACTTGTCTTTTTGTAAACACAAGGCTCATCTTCGTTCTTGATAAAACCAAACTCTTTGATCGCATCATTGAAACGAAGATTCCAGCTTTAAGAAGCTTGCTTTAGTCCATAAATGGACCTTTGTATCTTACAAACCTTTCCAGCATTTACTGGAGCGACAAAACCTTCTGGTTGTCTCATATACACATCCTCTTCAAGTTTTCCATTAAGGAAAGCGATTTTGACGTCCATTTGCCAGATTTCATGATCATGGAATGCAACTATAACAAGCAAAATCCGGATGGATTTAAACATAGCTATAGGGGAGAAAGTTTCGTCGTAGTCAATACCATGAACCTATCGAAAACCTTTAGCGACTAGTCACCCATTGTATGTTTGTATGTTTCCATCCATGTCGGTTTTCTTCGAAAACCCATTTACACCCTATAGGTTTTACCCCTTCAAGTGATTCAACCAAAGTCCATACTTGGTTGATTGACATGGATTCCATCTCAGATTTCATGGCCTCAAGCCATTTCTTAGAGTCCGGTCTTGATACTGCCTCTTGATAAGTTCTTGGCTTATCTTGATCCATAATAAGAACATCTTCATGCGTGGTTATGAGAAATCCACATCTCTCAGGTGCATGGCGTTCTCTTGTGGACCTGCGTAGTGATTGTGTTTCTAAATATGTTGACTATTCCTCAACAATTTGTGGAACATGTTCAATCTTAGGCTCAGTGAATTATTGTTCTTGAACTTCTCCAAGTTCAATATCTCTACCATTTCCTTTCTTATTGAGAAATTCTCTTTCAAGAAAAACTCATGCTCGAGCAATAAACACTTTGTTCTTTTTAGGGTTAAAGAAAAAAAATCCCTTAGTTTCTTTGGAATATCCAACAAAATTACACTTATGAGATTTGGGTTCAAGCTTTGTAGACATCTGATGTTTGACATATGCTTCGCAACCCCAAATCTTCATAAAAGACATACTAGGACGTTTTCCAGTCCATATCTCATATGGTGTTTTTTGAACAGATTTAGACGGAACACGATTTAAAGTGAAAGCAATTGTTTCTAGTGCATGTCCCCAAAAAGAAGTCGGAAGATCACTGTGACTCATCATTGATCGAACCATGTCTAACAAAGTTCGATTTCTCCTCTCAGAAACTTCATTCCATCGTGGTGTACCTGATGGAGTAAGTTGTGAGATAATTCCACATTCTTTAAAGAGTTCATCAAATTTTATGCTTAAGTATTCTCCACCTCGATCTGATCGAAGTGCTTTAATACTCTTGCCTAGTTGATTTTGTACTTCATTCTTGAATACTTTAAATTTTTCGATAGCCTCAGATTTATGGCGCATAAGGTAAATGTAACCATATCGACTGAAGTCATCAGCCAAAGTGATGAAGTATTGAAATCTACCTCTAGCTTGTGTGTTCATTGGTTCACATACATCACTATGTATTGATCCCAATAAATCACTTGCTCGCTCACTTTTACCATTAAAAGGAGCCTTAGTCATTTTTCCTAGTAAGCAAGATTCACATACATTCAGTTGTTCGGAAATAAATGAATCTAAAAATCCATCTTTATGGAGTTTTGATATGCGTTTCTAATTTATATGACCTAAACGATAATGCTAGAGATAAGTTTGATTTGAGTCATTTGTTTTTGATCTTTTGGTATTTATGTTATATATGGAATTTTCTAGATTTAAAATATATAAGCCATTAACAAATTATGTTGAACCATAAAAACATTATCGAGATAAAAAGAAAAACAATTATTCTTAATAATAATCTCAAAGCCAATCTTGTCTAAACAAGAAATAGAAATAATGTTTTAGTCAAACTAGGAACAAAATAACAATCTTCTAAGTGTAAATCAAGTCCATTAGGTAAAGATAAAACATATATTCCTAGCTAATACAACTCTTGCTGCATTTCCTACTCGTAGGTCTACGTCTTCCTTAGCTAGATTCCTTCTCTTTTATAGTCCTTGTATAGAGGTACAAATGTGAGAACCACAACTTGTATCTAATACCCAAGAAGAAGATGTTGACAGATTCACATCAATAACATAAATACCTGAAGTTGATGCACCATCTACTTTTTCCTTCTTAACCTCTTAAAGGTAGATGGGGCAATTTCTTTTCCAGTGTTCAGTCTTATTGCAATGAAAACATTTTCCTTCCTTAGTAACTCCCCCTTTGGGTTTCAGTGCATCATGTCCTTTGGGCATAGGCTTACCTTTACCCTTGTACTTTGCCACTATTTTTCCCTTTTCTTTGTCCTTGCGGACCATCAGAATGGGCTTAGGTTCACCTTTAGACATGTTTTTCTCAGCAGTTCGTAACATGCCAAGTAACTATGGTGAAGTTTTGTTAATTTCATTCATGTTGAAATTAAGGATAAACTGATTGAAGCTATTCGGTAACGAATGCAGAATAACAACAGTAGCCAATTCATCTTTGAGAGGAAATCCTAGCTTTTCCAACGTTTGGGTATAACCTATCATCTTAATGACATGAGCTCCTACAGGAGATCCCCCTACCATTTTGCACAAAAATAGAGCTTTAGAGGTCTCATACATCTCTTGACGTGCTAGCTCCTTATATATTTCTTTAAGATTTTGAATCATATCATATGCAACCATGTACTCATGTTGCTTTTAAGATCAGGAGTCATGGTAGCAAGCATAAGACATACGACATCTAACTTGTCATCCATATGTTTCTTAAACTTGTCTTTGTCAGCTCTAGAAGCATTAGTTGTTGGTTCATCTGGAACAGGTTCTTCAATGACATATTCCTTTCTTTCCTGTTTGAGAATAATTCTCAAATTGCGGAACCAATCAGGGAAGTTTATGCCATTGAGTTTCTCCTTCTTAAGGAGTGATCGCAGTGATATAATGTTGTTTGCCATTTAGATCTACAACAATGAAAATATATAAAGTAAATTTACCAATTTGAAATATTATAAATAGGTCTTTGTTTATAAAATACTCCCACTATTTTGTTTAAAATTAAAAACTCCTCTCGTTTTTAATTTTGGAAAAATTTGATGAAAATATTTCTAGTGAATGAGGATCCATAATTTACCAATTTCCCAAATCAGCTTTGGCTTTTCTTTTAGGATAAAGGTTATTTAGGTAAGTAACCCTTTACTAATTACATCTCATGTAACTCCTCCATTTGGTGAACAACTCTTGTTCAGTCATCTCATGACTTAACCAAATACTTAGCCTTTAGGTTTCTAATCCTCTTAGAACAACCTAACTAAGTTATTATCAATATTTCGACCGACGAATATCACTTGCTTATTCTTCGCGTTTAACCAAGATGGACTTATGTGTCAATGTTTTGGCAAAACCCACATAAGATCGATCAAGGCCTTAACGAGGACAAATATTGGACGGCTAATTTTAACTTAGATTAATTTGAGGGAAAATATTAAATATTTCATTGTCATTTCTTTTAATTTGGCCCTTATTGATCTCATCAATATATGCGAGTAGAAGATGTATATTATAAATTGCATCACATACATGATAGATATAAAATAAAAAAATTGCAATGGTTATAGCCCAAAATAAAGAACTAAGGTGACCCATCCCAAGCCAATGGGAGAACCTTAAAAACATAATTCTATACTAAAACTGTTTCTCAAGCATCTTCTTGCCTTTGCTCCAAACGTCTCGATTGCTTCTTGAAATAATATTACAATTATAGAAACTCGTTTTACATACGAGGGTGTAAAATGAGAAGAGAAGTAAAATTGAGATAGAGAAAGGCACGACATGCATGCCGTATTTTAAATTTTAAAACTATTGTAAAACAAGGGCTATAACCATGCAAAGCAAACATATCATATATATGCTATCACGAAATCGTTTATATTACCAATATGGACCAACAATCTATGTTGCCTATGAAGGGGTCAAGGGGTAGAGCCCCTTGCGGCTTTCCGCGCTAGTGTGGCATAGCCAGAAACGTTTTTGAAAAATAGCGACTATTTTTCTATGGAAAAACTTCACAATTTGATAAGATTTATCAACAGAATCGTGTTTTCGAGATTTTTAAAATCCCTTAGATTTTTCCATATTGGAATAACAATTATTCCTTTTTCCTTGATACGATTTGCTATCGTACTTTCATCGATCACTATGTCAACGATTGACATATGATTATCGTAAAACCCTTGTAGCAACATGGAGACTGTAATTAACAGATTAACATATTAATCGTATCCATAATCGACTAGCAATATCAATATATATCATCGACATAGTAAAATAAAGCATGCATCTCATACATATCGCATCACCCAAGTATTTAACCCGATTAAGGATCGTACAAGTGGCTCTGATACCACTGTTAGAACTGCCGACACACCCTATGACGCATCAGAATAAAATTACGATGGTCTTTCAATTGATCCATGTACGTTTAATCCAAAATTGGGAGGAAGAGATGCGATGACTTACATTGGGTTCCTTGATAAGCAATAAAAACAACAATTGGATTTGCGACAATCACGATCGTTCGACAATTCGAATCTTTAACCTCCACGAATATTGTCTCAGTCTCTACTCAGTTCACCCGGTTGATAGAGCAAAATCTCAAAAAACTATTTTTTTTCGTGATTCTAGTGTTTGGGAATTCGGAATTCTTATTGTGGCTGCTAGACCAAAGATCCTTTATATAGGTGTAACCCTAGGTATAAGAGTTTGATTCCAAATTTGTTTATGGGAAATAATTTCCTTAAATTTCGGAATCTATATTTAATTCGAATTTAAAAGGGGTATAATTACTTTAATTATATCCTTTATTTAAAATTCAGGATTACATATAATCTATTTATATATATTTTTGCTCATTTTCAACCATTGGGTTTTGACCTTGTAGGCTCATTATAATGCTAGTAATAATATTAGAATAATTCTAATATTAGAAACAATGAGTGACATCTAGCAATATATCATTGTCATCTAAGTTACAAGAGACCTTGTAGGCTCACATTTCACTACATGCATTATAATATGTCCAATGTCAGTTTTTATAGTGTAACTAATTACGAGTCATGTTTAACTGCATCAAAACTTAAAACAATATATATTGAGATAGTAATAATCTCAAGTCTAAGGATCATATATATAGTTGTCACTATGAGCAATATCGTGACCGTCACATAATAATCTAAGATATATGCTCATAGTGGGTCAATCCAATATATTATTCTCTACTAATATATTCATATATTATTTCTGAGATCTCTATGTCAATGACAACTCATTGTCATCAATTAATCATATGTTAGTCTTAAGCGTATTATTATTGTCTATACCCATAATAATACTTGACTAAGGATCTTTTAATAATAATACATATATTATTATATGAACCTTATTGTTTCTAATATTATATGGATCTTATTGTTTCTCAGTTTATGTTATACATTGACACATATATCTGAAAACAACAATGGTAATGCCTTTATTCAATAAAATTAGTAAATGAAAGTATCCTTACATTCATCGTATGATTGGTCTTTGGACATACTCTAACAAGTACAGTATAAGACCACAAGTAAATCCAGGGCAAAGAGAATTTGAATCTAATCTGAAAATTGTTTCAAAAATGAAAGAGAACTCCTAGTGTTGAACGAGGAATATTAAGAAACATAAATCTGATTCATAAGCCTAGTTAAGGGTTTTCAGTGGAATCATTGTATCCATGGTAGGTGTCCGTGTGTTCCATTGAAGATAGGAGAGTATCGTTGACAGTAAATGGTCAACGAAAACAGTGATCCCAACGACGACGGGTACAGAAGGTTTTAGGGATGAGTCTAGAATTTAAGTAGTATTAAAAATTTAATACTAACAATTTTTGATGTAAGATTTAATTTAAAAAAAAAAGAAAAAAGAGTTATTTTTATCATAAAATATGATTAATTATACATTGAATTTTTAAAAGTTTTAATATTTATCTAAAAGTTTTTATCATAAAATATGATTAAATTTTTAATGAAGTTTAGTGTGTTGTGTTGCCTATTGTAGAATATTTTATATGTTAACCAAAACTTGAGATAGTAAACTATCAATAGGGGTGTAAAAGCTGACCCTATCTTGTAATCATTATTTTTGTCTGAGTTTAACTTATTATTTTTTTTAAAAAAAGTTTTAATTAATACATAAGGAACGTATATAATATGTGAAAAAAATATAACTATATATAATGGTATGTGTTTGTATATATTTTAATATCATTATTGCGTGATATTATTGTTTGTGTGTTAATGTCATTTCGTATATTATAATTAATTATGTTATGAATGATTGCATTATGTATACATTCTATGTATTTTCGTCCATTTAACCTCATTTGCATGAATTAGTAATTTGTGTGTATACTTAATTAAATACATAATATCTAGCTAATTAATATGTATAATATAATATTGCATGTGTTATGATAACATATTTTGCATGTGTCATGCATATTTTAACTTCGAATATGTATTTTTTTCAATGTTTGTTGTGTCATATAAGTATAATATTATTATTACTAATAGAATTGATTGAAGCTCAAAAAAAATATTAAATAATGTCCAGTCCATTACATATTAAAGCTCAAATGTTAATGTCTAATCTATTATACATATAAATAACACATCCCCAAAATTAAATAAAATACAGGCCCAAATCAAATAGCCCAACCGACTATAAAGCCTTGTTTATTACAATACATGAAAACCATAATCTCCCTTTGCTTGTTGCACCCGCCAAGAAACAAGGACCTTGGATCTTCCAAATCGAACGACCATGATCAACACCAGACAAACCACTCATCTGTTGTCTGTTCGAGTTTTCGGTCAACGTGGCACACTCTCCGTAATTTCCGGCCAACGTACGTTCACCGACCATCAACTCTCCTAGAAAACCGGATATGCAACAGAGATAAACAAAGCAAAATATCATTAGAAATCCCATGAAATCCGGAAAAGGACGATTTAACAAAGAGTTATCAGATTCGATCCAAAAATTAGGGGATTTTTTTTTTTGATAATAAACCTCATGTATAATTAGCCATAAATGGCATCCAAAACAACCAATTGTTCGATACAGTCCGGTACATCAAAGGAGAAATTAAAAAGACTAGTTAAGGACAGACCCCACTTTGAGAGCTCATGGCCATTGAGTCTCCTTCAATGATGGCTTCGTTCCAACCACTGTCGACAGCAAGCTTGACTCCTGTTGCAAATGCTACAGCCTCTACCGTTTCTGCTGTGTGCAATCCTTGTAAGGAGAAAGCCACCCCATCCACCATCAGTCCATGCTCATTTCTGGCTATTACACCAACAACTACACAACCAGTGGCCTCCATAAAAGATGCGTCCACATTAATTTTAATGACCCCTGTAGCTGGTCGAGACCATTTTCCCTCCTTACTACAACCAACAGGGGCTCCCAGATGTTCCTGAGCCTGCAAAAAGTCTGAAGCAAGCAACTGAGCATAGTCAATTACCATTCTAGCAGAAAACAAAACACCATTATGCATCCAGTGGTTTCTCCTATTCCATAAATTCCAAAGAAGAATGATAAAAAAATTGAACTGATCAGAATCCAAAGCAGCAAAAGCCAACTCAATCCACTCCTTACAATCTGAAACCTGCCCCTGAGGAAGAATACTAGCAAGGCCACTCAGATCAAAGACTTCCTCCACCAGACTACAATCCTTCAAAGCATGTAAAAGGGACTCCTCCTCCCTACCACACAGCTTACAAATACCATCCCCAAAACCTGCAACCTTGAGCTTCTTGGCAGTAGGCAAGGCATTTTGTCCCACTCTCCAACCAAATATTTTGATTTTAGGGAGGGTTTTAAGCTTAGCAAAGGCTCTCCAGATAGGGAAAGTATCATTCTCTACATTATTCCTCTCCTGTAACCACTTATGGGCAGATCTAGTAACATAGGTTCTTGAATGATGATGCTCCCAAACCAACACATCAGAGCAAACCGCAGCAATATGACACTTTAAAACCTTACTAGCATCTTCAGGCAAAAACACTGCATTAACCTTCCTTACATCCCAAGAATTAAGCCCATTAACCATAAACTCACGACATTTCACTGGATTCACAGCTAACATATAGTTACCAGAGAGGTTAACAGTCCTGTCTCCACCCCATCTATCCAAAAAGACATTAACCTTACTGTCTATACCTATTCTCCAGAAGAATTCATCCTTCAAATACTCTTTAGCCTTAAATATACTTCTCCAAACAAAAGAAGATTTATCCCCCAACTTTGCATTCAAAACATTCCCATCAGCAAAATATTTGGCTGATAGGACCTTAAAGCAAAGTGAATTAGGATTCTCAATTAATCTCCACACCTGCTTCCCTAAAAGAGCTATATTGAAGAGTTTCAAATCTCTTAGACCAAGGTCACCATCCTTCTTAGGCCTACAAAGCTTCTTCCAAGCCACATGAGTCCAGCCCCTAACACCTGCCTTCCCAGACCACCAAAAAGTCCTCATAGAGTTGACAATTGGATCCACAATACAATCTGGTAGGAGGAAGCACATCATAGCATAGTTGGTAAGAGCCTGTGCCACAGATTTTAACAGGACCTCTCTTCCCCCAAAAGACAACAAATTTTTTATCCAACTTCCCACCCTTTTATCAATATTTTCTCTCAAGAAACCTAAGGAAGCAGTTTTATTCTTTCCCACCACCAGAGAGAGCCCCAAATAAGAGCCTATCTCCTCCTCCCACATCTTCAAAATCTGTAACATATTATGTTTACTTGCAGCAGACATCCCAGTACTAAAGAAAACAAAGGATTTCTCTAAATTCACCTTCTGTCCAGAGGCACTCTCATATAAGGTTAGGGTATCCATTAAACAGGTAGCTTCAGCAGTGGAGTTCTTAACAAAAATCAAACAATCATCTGCATAAAGCAGATGATTGACCTTAGGACCAAACATACTTGCCCTCACCCCCTTAATTTTCCCTTCACCCTGCCTTTTCAACAGTAAAGCAGACAGCCCCTGAGTGCAGAACAGAAACAAAAAAGGGGATAAGGGGTCCACTTGCCTAAGCCCCTACCAGGTGAAAAAAACTCAGAAAGACATCCATTAAGTCTAAAACAGTATTTCACAGTGGTCACACAGGACATAATCAATTTTATCCATCTTTGGTCAAATCCTAACTTCCCCATTACAGCAGCTAAAAAATCTCACTCCACCCTATCATAGGCTTTCTCCATGTCCAATTTCAAAGCTGCCCGCTTATTAGGGTCATTCCTAGCATTTTTCAAAAAATGGACTAACTCATGAGCCACTATAAAATTGTCAGAAATAAGCCTACCAGGTACAAAGGCACACTGGTTTTGGGCAATACACACATCCATAATAGGTTTAAGCCTATTCACAATCACTTTAGAAACAGTCTTATAAATGATAGAGCAGAGACTTATAGGCCTAAAGTTTTTAATCAGGGTTGGGTTCTCTACTTTAGGGATAAGAACTAAAACAGTCCTATTAACTTCAGCCATATCAACTACACCATTCAAAAGATCAAGACACAAATTAACAAAGTCAACACCTACAATATGCCAAAAAATCTAAAGAAAGAAGAGGGCATACCATCCAGACCAGGGGCTTTACTAGGGTGAATGAGAAGAAAAGCATCTTTGACTTCCTCCACCGTGAATCCAGCACATAGCTTGGTGTTCATCTCAAGTGTTATGCAAGTCTCAATGGCTTCCAGAATTTCAGCCGAGGAAGGACTCCCACTGGAAGAATAAAGATTGGTGTAAAACTCTTTGGCCACCTGAAGTACACTGTCCAAGCCTTCCTTCCATACCCCCTGCTCATCAAACACTCCCTTAATGAAGTTCTTCTTCCTTCTGATATTAGCCCTGGCATGGAAAAAGCTAGTATTTCTATCCCCTTCCCTTAGCCATTGCACCCTTGACCTCTGTCTCCAATACTTTTCATTTTTATCCAAAATAACCTTCAATTCTGCTTTAATCTCCTTTAACTCCCTTAGTGTAGCTGCACTAGAAGGGCTCTGCATAATTTCTTCAATCCTTCTCTCCAAGAACTTTCTTCTCCCCATATCCTCCCTTCTTCTTTTATTCTGCCAATCCTTCAAAGAGACACCCACAGAATGGAGCTTATCCATAGGACTAGCAGAAACTGATCTCCACACTTCCCTGACTATACCTCCACATTCCTCCTCCTGGGCCCAAAAATTCTCAAACCTAAACTGATCCCCTCTAATACCATCATTCTTTCCAACAGCCACTATATCCATCACAATATAGCAATGATCTGACCCAAGGGTAAATTCAGAGACAACCTCATTCTACCCAAAAGCCCTTAACCATGGAATATTGGCCACAAATCTATCTAATCTCTCCTTAATATAATTAGACAGTTCATCTCCTTTCTGCCAAGTATACCAACCCCTTTTAGGCCTAACATCCCATAAACCATTTCTCACCAGAGCATCTTTAAACATATCCATTTCAACTCTTGGCTTCCTTCTCCCTCCCTCCTTCTCATTCAGGCTTAAGATGTCATTCATATCTCCACCAACAAGCCAAGGCAGAACACTCTGATCTCTTAATCTATCCAGCAAAAGCCAATCCTCCACCTTCCTACTTCTATCAGTGGTACCATAAAAACCAGTGAACCTAAACAAGACATCCTCCTCACTAACCTCCACATCTATATGTTTCTTAGAAAATGAGAGCAGTTTCACCTTAACAGGCTCCCTCCAGAGTAGCAACAAACCAACACATTCATCCCCTCTTTCCACTTCTAAGCAACCATCCATACCCAACTTCCTCCTTATGTTTTCCACCTTATTTTTATACAGCCTAGTCTCACTTAAAAACACTAAAGCAGCATCCAACTTAGACACTATCCCCCTCAAAATTCAAACTGTCTCAGGGTTGGCCAGCCCTCGATAGTTCCAGCATAGGAGTTTCATTGGTCTCGACGGGGCTGACCAGCAGCCTCCACCGCTATTATAACTCTGGAACCCACATCTTGCTCCACCTCCTCCTCAGTCATTGAGCTACTCCCACTGGCCTTACACCTTTTCTGCACCAGAGAGGTAATAGTCTCCAACTTCCCCTGCAGCATCCTCTTTGAACTGCTCCTTGTTTTGTAAATTGCTGTTACCACTGCCTTACTCCCCTCAGCAGGGTGTACAAAGTTCTTTTCACAGAAATCCACATTATCAGAGGTAGCCATTTCTGCATTTCCCTTACTCTTCACAAAGTTCTTCCTTCCCACATAACTGGATTCACACCCTCTTCTAAAGTAAACAATACCCGACCTCCTACTTCCTTGCCCAAAGCTCCTCTCCCTTTCATTCGCATAACGCAGCCAGTCCCCAAATTGTAAGTTAACTCTGTTACCTTCAACAAAAACCTTACAATCCTCCAATCTATGGCCTATAATACCACAACCAAAATAGAAACCAGGCAATCTTTCATACCGAACCATACATAGCCTCGGCTTCCCATCCTTTTGCTTCCCAACCATCACACACCTTCTTAATGGTTTCCTGATATCCAATTCAACTCTAATACGTAAAAAATTATCCATACCCCATTCATTAGCCCTTAAATCAACTGCTAATGTAGCCCCAAATAAATCACCTATACTCTCCCCCACCGATAAATTCAGGTAACCTAGGGGAATATTGAACACCCTAATCCAAATCGGGAGAGGAAAAAAATCATATTCATCAATACTTAAAGAGCCATCAAATAATTTCAAAGCCATTAACTCACCATCAAAAAGCCACGGGCACCTGTTCATCACCGACTCGAGACACTCCATTGTCTTGAATTTAAACAGAAACACATTAGGGCCGATTACACATGCATCCTCTAGAGGTGAGTCTCTCCAAACAGCAAAAAACACTCGAATAACCTTCTCCCCTGCAAACATTTTGGATGAGAAGATTTTCCCCACCAACCACTTTTCAGATCCAGATAGGGCATTGTTCTCCTGTGAAACGCTCTTCCCCAAATCGATTAATTCATCTTCAGTGAAACTCAAGCCCTCCATCAGATTTACCACTTCATTTGCCATTGAATCCCTCAAAACAGTGAAGAAATCCCTAATTTTTGCAGAGAAACGATAGCCTTCAGTTAACCCTAAGTGGCTAGGCAAACAGCGCCGCACTAGACAACCCTCGATAATTCTCTGAAAAGTGGGTAAAAAGTCCCTTTCACCATTAAAAATTATTATAATTACCAGTATGCCATTCGAATTAATCAGAAAAATTAAAATGCGGCCGACAATCCAATGATTGGCCCAATCATTAAATCGTACATCCCTAATGATTAGCACATGCAGCGTCAAACCGCCGCCAACCCCAACAACCATCAGATAAAACAACCCCACGCGTATCAAACACACTCCTCGCCACGCTCCAATCATAGGATGCCAGCTCATCATCTTCAACCTTCGGCAAAAAACCAGAGAAACAAAAAACCCCTCCGGCAGCCAAACACTGCTAACACCACCACCCAAATCCACTCCCCAGCATCTCCTTAAACAACATAAATTCCTCTCATCACCAGAATAAACCTCTAAAGCAACCCGATCCACACAATACCAACTCAAGCAACTAAACAAAACAAAGACCACACCCCTTCCCGTAACTCCTTCCCCCAGCATCATCAACCCACTCCGGACATCGTCCTCAGCATCACTCCTCCACGAGACCAAAAACATAACCAACTGAAAAGGAACCCGAACCTCGAAACACCGCTCCTCCAGGCCAAACTTCGCGCCTTTGTAACATAACAAAGTTTCGAGCCCCAAAACACCAAACAAGTCTCCAGAAACCAACGAAACACTACCGATCCTCTAGCCTACTCCAGCTGAACCACCAACAAACCCCAAACCAATCTTTATTCTTCCACCAGGAGATCTCCCACGATCGAAAACTTGCAAGAGAAAAAACCGAGAACTTACCTAACACTTATGAGTTCCACCATCGCTCCATGCGTCGTTCCAAACCTGACGGTGAAGGCGACACGGTAACCACCGACACAAACTCACCTCACCACGGCCAAAAGAAGATCGGAGACACTCCTCACCCCGGCCAGAAGAAGGTCGGACATAACGCTCACCAGAGAGCTGCCGAACAACCAAGATTGGCGACTGAAACCCCGAAAACGACAACGACGAAAACGTAATACTGCCTCCAAAGTTGAGAGAAAAATCGCCAAGACCCATTCGGCTTCTTTTGCTCCCAATAGGGGGGATTTTTAATTGTATAGAAAAGGGAGTGATAGAGAGCAAGTAGGGGGTAATCTATTGTAATAAAAGAGGGCCTCTATATATTCTAAAAATTCCAGAAACGAAAAGGGGTCGATTGTAATAAAAAAACTAGAGACATCATCCCAGTGTAAATCATTTACCAGATTCAATAAAAAATTCCTCTTTTCGGAGGTGAATAAAAAATAGATCTTACCCCCTCCTCGGTTTTATTCGTAAAAAATCTTTCCCTACGATTTTAAAGGCGAAAATTTTCGCAAACAAATAGTTTAACAAAATGTTTTCAAAAATCAATTTAAAAAAAGGAAGAATCAGGTTTCGAAAGCTCACCTCTTTTTCTGAAATAATTCTTGATCCTTTTTCTTGGTTGTTGTCCTTACCAAAAAATATTGTTGGTAACCGATTTTCGGGCACGTTGGGGGTGTCAATCTTTACCCACGCGTATCAACTCTCGAACTCTTTTTAAAAGTGGAACTCTGATTTTTTTTTTAAGGTGTTCGGTCTACCTAAGTGACCGGTGGTGATTTCAAATTTATTTTTCAAAAGAATTAATATTTTTAAAGGGAATTAAATCGTAGCATTAAAGACCTTTTACCCCATCACACTTCAAAATTAATATTCGTTTTTCATCTTTTGGACTTTAAAAAGGCCTCTACAGCATGACAACTCCGTTAGGGAAAATTTTTGTTTTTAACAAAAAAAAAAAGAGTTAGGCCAAATAAAAATTATTTTCACCTTGTTTTTAAACTTTAATTAATTTTAAAGAGGTTTATTTGTTAAAATATGATCAAGATTTTACAGGCTTTAATAATTGGTGAGTCAAATTAATTTTTCATTTAATTTCTAAGGAGTTACTGATATGTGTTGCATCATTCCATCAAGCTCTATACCCGAGCTCTAATCCTTTTAAGTGGGAGTGATACGCCCACAACCATGTGAGTAACCCTCCACGGGTCGGCAATGCACTTTTGAAATCCACGTCTTTGACAAGTGAGCAGCCTTCCACGTCATTAGGTCGTGCTTTCCCTTAAACCGAATCCAATCCGCAAGCTTGTAATGGGCCAGAATTTGAGCTATTATTTGTCTTAGTAGACAATAAAATAGATTCAGTTACCCCAACTAAAACCGAACCACTTACGTGAGAACATAGGAAACCCACCCCATTAGAGCCATGTGGATAACCCTATAGAGATAGATTAGAGTTTTCTTTATGAACATGCTTTGTGTTTATTTTTCTTTGTATTTATTTTCCTGAAATATATTTTATGATGTGACTAACATTTTGTGTCATTGTTTCTTTTTTTTCAATTTTTACATGCATTATCATGTCATAAAGAGCACATCGAAGTTGAAAATAGTTTGAAATTAAAAACTTCGTTAAAAGGAGATTTCGTTCAAAGCAATAACGAGAGGGATCAAATATGATCAAAATGGAAGCAATTATAAAAGGAAGATCATAACTCTAGCAGATTCAATCAGTAAGTACAAATGCAGTAACTCGGAAAACCAAGCTTTGAGGGCTCATTTTGATGAGTGAAGTTCAATACATGAAGATTAAGGGTCAACCATGATGGGGCAATTTGACTACGCCTAATGCCGACGTAAGAGACACATCACTTCGTAGCCTACACAATTTGGGGATAAGAGCAAGAATTAGCCTAATACACTACTTAGACACACAAGGCTACATGGAATAATTAAGACACCAACTAGTTCAAGGATATTAAAGGTAAAGACTCGAAGAATATAAGAAAGTTGTATAAATAGACCATCGACTTAAAGACCAAATGGCGAGCATGAAGAAAGACGATTTTAGTGCGCCCAATACATATTTTGGTACAATCCTATACCATTTGGAGACGAGAGCGAGAATTGATAAGGGATTGCCTAAATATAAGAATTTGCTGGGAAAGTTTTGTTTCCAGCATAGGGCAAGGATAAGCTTTGGGATGTTCTAAAAAAGGAAACCCAAAGAAGAGAAGAAGATCATGTAAACTTTGAGAGATCATCGACCATGATGTTACCCCCAATCTATTTTTGTAATTGATAAATCTCAATCATTGTATCGAGATGATATTTCCCCTTTAATGAAAGTTGTTTAACGATGATATTTGTTTACTCGATTGTGCTCTTTGTATTGCATATTGCATTTGACTGCACTAAAATTATTCTTGTCTTTCATTTTTGACATAAAAACATCATTTATCATTTTTTAACATCATTTAAATTTGCATTCATTGCATGCCATCACATCTCTATTTTGAGAAAAAGAAAAAAGAATCAGAAAATGATCCCTCACAAAGATAGTGTGAAAGCTATGAACTCGAGTGTTTCCACGAATTAGTTGATGAGTTTGATAGCCACTACAATTAAGGACAATATTTAACAGAAGACCTTACAGTGCAAAAAAAGGTTAGAAGTGCCAACAAGGGTTTGAAGCCCAACTTCAAAGTTCAAGAAAGGAAGAGTTACCCAACAAAGAGAGAGTTCCCACCAATCAGTTTGTAGTAGGTGTGTCACCTTAAAGCTTTTCACCGAGTTGGCTGTAAATAAGATTCATGATTCTAGTAAAGGCCTAGATAAGGTTGAAGAAGATTTAGGAGCTGATAAGGGTTTATGGACCACCTCAAAGGATATGTCGTCGCCTTTTTAAATTCAGGGGCGACCTTCGACGTTGACGAGCCCTATATCCAGCCCACAAGAGAAAAAAAGAACTTGAAAGGATATCAGTTCAGTCTTATTCCTCTTACTTACTAGAAAATATTTTCTAGGTTGCTTAAAGCTTGAATAGTGACACCTTGCTTTGTCAAAGCACGCAAGCCTCTCTCTCCGAAGTGATTAAAGAAGAAGACCGTTATGACTTCCAGGTTGGGGTTAAAGGCCATTCCATTGACAACTGCATCAGTTTTAAGCTTGGTATGATCGAAGTTAAGAGAAGATTAGGTCACCGTAGAAGAGGCAATAGATGAAGCAAAAGGGCATGAGCCAGCGAAAGCCGAGAAGGCGGGCAAAGACTAATGATAGAGTAAGGTTCAAAATCTGATCAAATACTGGTCTGCAAATTGAAGACTGATGACAGAGCAAGGTTCTGGGGGAGGATTTGACTTCCCAATTAAGCACCAGACCGAAAGTTACATTTTTCATTAAAAAATAATAATAAAGTCTGGTTTACTACTTTGAACTCGAAAATTAATTAGGGCATTTTATAAAGGAAACTTATTTTAAAATGATATTTCTTTCACCCGTCAAGTGATTTCGCATTCATTAATTCTTTGAACATTTTATTCATTTTAACGGATAACTCTTACTCTCACATGTGCATAGAACAAACATTTTTAATTATACACATGTACATATTATTTATGTAATAGGTCCTACAATTTCAATTGTGATAGCAAATTTGCTTCAGACTCAAAAATTGATCCTAAGTTTTGTATATTCAGAGGAAACTGAACATTGCAGGCATATTGCAAATGAGAGCCTCTAATAGTCTACTTGGGTCAAAAGAAGAACAAAATGAACGTGTAGACAATGGGCCACTCCCATATCAGGAAAAGTCCTTCTCAAGCACTTGTTGTTCAAGATTATAGAATTGAGAGTTGACCCTAAATTTTTACCCCCTGAAAACCTTCTCAGGACTTCCTTGATTTGAACGATGAATGACATTCTATTACTTCTTTGAGGAACATGGCAAGATTAGACAAATTATATAATGAAACCATAAAGATATTAAATAGATGCAGTCAGAAGCTAGGGCTTGAAAGAAAAAGAGAGAAAAGAAAAGAAAGAAAAGAAAAAGAAAAATAGAGAGAGAGAGAACGAGCGAGAGAGAGAGAGTAAGGGAAAGAGTGAGAGGAAAACAGAATCAGAATGGCAATCGAAAGGCCGAAGCGAGCCTGAATCAACTAAAGGATGATTTTTACAGATTGCAACATTAAGAAATCACAGAAAGGTGATTGAATCCAAGCAAAATCAAAAAGTTAGAAAAAGATGATCATATTCAAGTAGTGGATAAAAGATAAGAACTTCAATTTGTGGTACACTCGCAAATTTGAAAGAAAAAGAAAAAAATGAGAAATAATATTGTACACATTTCATATTTAGATCAGACAATCTAAAGTCAGAAACACAACTAGAAGAAACGAGGCAAGGATAAGCAAAGAATCTTCATTTTGAATGCCTCGTGATCTCAAAGATTTGTACATAAATGATATTGAAGCTCAACCGAGACAAGATGGCCTAAAGATTGTCAATTTCAAAAAAGAGAATGAACTCTAGGGTAAAACCCTAAAATGGACAGTCTAGAGCGACTCAAAAAAAAGATAAATATTAAGAGTATACAGATCATAGATTATAGAGACACCTTTACGCCAATCATTGATCCAAATCTTACAAGTCTCCAAGACAATTTTGATCATTCGGGGATGTCCAAATTAAATGAGATTCTCTTTAGACTATAATTCGCCAAAAGGTTAACCTTGCATCAAGGAACGTTGAACTTTGAAGTGTATGATCGACACCCAAATGAGGGAAGGATAGGGCAGGATGAGAAAGTGAGATAATGAGAGCTACATGAAAAAAAGGGTAGTCTCTAGGAAAAGGGATTGTTCTTTTTAAAAGCCCGATGGTCAGGGAGAGACTAGGCAAATATGTAATTGCATTTGACATTTAAGAGGGTAATCTTTTTCTTAAATTTTTTGCAGCCTTGTAACGTAAGACTAGTGTTTAAAGTATTTTCCGCTTTTTTGGCATGAGTCTCGAATTTATACCATGTTGGCATCCTCTTTTATGTGAGGCCCAAACTTAAAGAATCTTGGTAGCCCTATTACGTGAGTCTTCAGTTGAGAGATTTTAGGCAGCCTTGTTGTATGAGTACTGAGTTGAGAGATTTTAGACAAGCCTTGTTGCGTGAGTCCCAAGTTAAGAGTATTTTTAGCAGCCTTGTAATGTGAGTCCCGAATTTGGAGAAGAATAGTAGCCTTTTCGGTATGAGTCCTAAACCAAAACATGAACGACAACCAAGCCTCAATTTTGAAGCAAGATCGGAAGCCTTTTCGGCGTGAATCCCAGGATTTAAAATGAAATTAACATTGATTGGTAACCATATCGGCACAAAACCCAAGTTGAACAAAGATTGACAACTTTTTGCAGCGTGAGTATTGAGGTTGTAGCATATTTAAGTTGAATTCTGAGTTGTTGGGCACATAGACATTCTTTCTGGCGTAAGACTTTAAGTTTTGAAGAAGATTAGTTACCCCTTTGACGGGAGTTCCAAGAGATTTCAAGACATATTCCACATGAGAAGAACCCATAAGTCAAAAGAAAAATTAATCAATGTATAAATAGTTAGATATCCCTAGAATTAAGAGCATGCTAACATATTTGTCATACATTTCATCCTTTTTCACAGGTAGCAGAAAGCATAAAAAAGAGTGATGCGTGCCAAATACGCACAATTTGTGCAAATGAATACGTCGCCAAGTAATAAAGTGATGAGTAAATCAGATATCGTCTCTACATGGATTGATGTACTTAATATGTCTTCTTTTGTCTTCTTGCTCTATAAAAAGAAATAAAATAAAGAACACAAGTAGTTGAGTTTTGATTAGACTAAATAAAGGAAATAAAGAAAGCTAAATAGAATGAGATCAAATTAAGAAAGAGGGCATGATCCAGTTGTGTTGTACAGTGGATTTTATTGATCTATTTTTGTCCAATACAATTGCACTACACTGCCTCGGTAGTACTGCAGATTACTGTCTCGGCAGCGATAGTGTTTTCTATCGCAGAATCCATTGCTCTTGGGTAGATTTATCAAAGTTTGGCAAAGTTTCATTTGATGGTTTCACTTATCCCTAAGTCGAAACATTTTTGATGACTAGTCCTTGATGATACCTCTCGGCGTTAATCAATTATAACCAAGAACCAATCCCACACTTCTTTTAGCCGTTGAAACTCCAACCTATCCTTAGGCCGAGCTAGTATTTTCTAATCAAGTCAAATACCGTACTTACTCCTTTCATAAGTCTAACTCTCCCGAGTCTAGACAAATAGATTACTCACAAACTTCTCTCCCGAGCTTGGATACAAGAACAAAGAATGGCAAAGAGTAAGAAAACTTTGATATTTTATTGCATTGAAAACAAGGAACAAGATACAATCTCTTCTCACTAATACTCAACAACCTTCACCTAAACCCTAAGAAAGTTTAGAACATGATGGAAAGAAGAACAACAATGATTCCTAGGGTGAACTCTCTCAATTCGGTTCTCCTCTTCCCTTAGACGGCTATGCCTTATATAGGTTTGGCCTAGGGCAAATTTTTCCTAAGTAGAATACAAATTGGAGTAGGGAAAAAGTTATTTACATAGGTTAAATATTTCCAAGTTTAATTCTTCTAGAAGGTTTTCCCGCGTGGCCTTGTCTTTAGGCTTTTTTCAGGCTATTCAGCTTCGATCCTTGAGTTTCTTGTCCAGCAACGTTCTTCTCATTTTTCTCCTTAGTTTGCCTGCCATGTTGCTCTTTATCCTCTACTGCCTCGGCATAAGGTCCTGCCTCGGCCACAGTTGGCTGCCGCAGTAATACTTTTTCCTGCACAAACATAAAAATGCAGTAAAATATGTTTTTTCTATAAATATTATCTTTAATAACATAATCCCTAAATATATCATATTAAGTATATGTATTGGTTCATGTAGGTGTAAAATTAATGATAAATGCCCATGAAAAGTGTAGAAAATGATTGTGAGTTGAGCACTTATCACACCCCCAAACTGGAACTATTGCTTGTTATCAAGCAAAGCAAACCATCAATTTGTTAAACTCTATTCTTTCTTGGTCTTATGTTTCCATTATTCTCCCCACCAGAACTATGTTTATTCTTTAGACTTAACCTTTTGGTTACCTAAGTGTGTGCCTAGAAGACAAACTATAAGGTTTAGTGCATGTGTGCGTTTTTGTGGACAAGTTTGATTAAGGGTCTTCTTAGATAAACTCTAAGTTCAAGAAAAATAGACTTGGATTTAGTGTACTCTTCTTAAAACAACAATTCTTTGAGCCAATTTCGAGCACCTCAAGGATCGTGTTTTCTCTTTATTTTCTTATTTCTTTTCCTATTCTTTTAAACATACCAGAGCTAATTTCGGGCACCTTTAGCATGAAGAAGAGTATTTCCTAGAGTCCGTAATAAGCACCTCTAGTCATCTTTCCAAAGATCTAAGTCTTTATCACCTAATTTTTTTAAAAGAATTCCTATAGCCAAACAAGTCCTAAAAGTGTTTTAAGTTCAACCTTATAGTAAGCTTCTAAGTTTTTCTCCTTAAGTATTCTAGAATTAAGCCTTCAAAACAGAACCTAACTATGGTAAGGATAAATATTTCTATTGTCTTAAAAGAATAAACTAAAACAATACTGATGATGGCAGTGCAAGAGTATGGGCAACAGTTTCAAGTAAAGTGGTGGACATAGAAAAAAATTTATCACTTAAAAAAACTCCCTTTTCATGGCTCGGCCGTGGTAGCGGATTGCCTCGCCAGTGACTCTACACCCCCAAACTCAAACCAAGCATAATCCTCAATGCTTCAATTAGGGTTAAACAATAGGCAATAAAATATATAAAGAGAACAAGTAATAAAAAAAGCATAAAAAAATTCATAAGGACTCCGAAGAGCTATCTTCCCAATTAATTTTCTGGATCTTGCTTTCGATTGCTGGGTCTTTGGTGATGGCGATGGATTTGCTCTTATTGGTGGCTGAACTCTTGTTGGTGTCACTCGTTGTATAGGAGCATTCACCTCTTCTTCTCCTTCATCTTTGGTCTCTATTATATCGGTCCCTCCATCATTCTCTAGATCTGCCCCGATATTGTAAATGCTTGGCTCGACAGCGTTTGAAATCTGATGTACATAGGCATCTATCTCATCTGATAGACTGTCCATTGGGATTGGGGATCTTGGGGAGTGCTGAAGACTGCCCTCTTCTTGAAAGGTCTTCTGCTAGCAGATGATGCTGCGGCAGAGTCTGCTGCCCTAGATGGGCTAGCAGCATGAAATTGTTGTTTAGGGCGTGTGGGGACGAATGGTATCGGTCTTCCTAGAGATGGTTTTGTCTATGTGTAGGGTGCAACTGTCACGAACATGTTGGTTGAAAATTCTGGAAACTGCACCTCTTGGTTTGGAAAGTTGTGGAGCATCATTTGAGCAAGTGTGTTGTTGAAGTCTCTTTGATACTCCATGTATCTCTATTACCTAAGGTCCATGGCTGTCATCCTTTGTAGAATCTCCTGGTATGGGTCTGCTGCGGTAGTGGTATGGGCAGTCTTATGTATGTCTATCGTGTACTGGGTCCCAACAGCAGTGTCGGCAGTAAATTGCTGCGGAGTTGCATGGACTAGTTCTACCTGCATAATCTGTATGATCTTGTGGCATAAGTCTCTGGTCCATCCTATTCTTTGGGGTGTGAATTCATCTTTCTCGGCAGTGGGTACACCTGCAGCATTATAAATACCAGTGATTAAAGAAGGGAAATAAAAAAGGGCCTTTATCCTTCTTACCACATTCGTAAATTTCTCGCAAAATGATTTCTCCAATATTGATGCTCCTTTTGTTGATGATCGATTGTATGATCACCAATCTCTTCCGATCCACCGCGCTATTATGGGAGGTTGGGATGAGGCGTCTCTTTACAAAAGTGTTCCAAAGTTTGGCCTCGGGTTTCAAACTTTGTCGTGCTATAGATCCTTTGTGGGCACCGGTCTCCCATGGGGTATTATCATAGCAGAGATCATCCTTTATCAGCTCGTAGTCTTGAATGGTGATATCCTTTATAAATTTGACATGGACATCATGTATAGGGATAAGGCCATAGAAATCATTGATTGTTTCGGCATTTAGTGTGACTTGCCTACCTCGACAGTGGTCATAAAGGGAGTCCTTGCTCGGCCCGTGTGCATAGAATTCCCGCACAAGGGTGGCATTGGACTAGGGAGGTTGTAGGTAGAAAATCTCTCATTCTTGATATTTTATTTTTCCGAACAAGTAGTATTCGTTGCCGAAATCTTCTTCTTCTGAATGTTGGAACCCTTGTTTCTCCTATAATTGCCTAGCAATGAACAGACTGTTGAATCGGTCTTCAATAGTTGCTGGGGTAAAGCGTTTGTATGTGGCCATGAGTGAGTGTTGTGAGAGTTGATGTTCTTGGAGAATTTCTTGAAGAGTTATTGAAAATTGCAAGAAGGAAAGTAGGCAAAGAGTATTGTGAGCGCAAGATTAGCAAAGAAGTAAAGATAACAAGAATGCAAGAGTGAATAGTTCAAGAGGGAGAGATTGCTTATATAGGCCTCGATAGTGTGACCGTTTTAAGCACTAACCATTTTACTTTTTCTGCCGTTTGTATTTACTATCGCGTCGGGAATCTCGGCAGATAGCCATTATACTGTTTCTACCCGTTGAGACTGCTGCGGCTTTTGAAACTATTTATTGCCTCGGCAGAATTACTACTATGAACTATTTCTCCTTTATTCTTGATTTTATTATCCTAAAAATAATTAAACAGGCAAATAATTAAAAATATGCTTTAAACTAAATAATCCTAATATAATAATAAAAAGAAAGGGAAAAGATTATGTCACTAGGGGAGTGCATGCAAATGCATCTCCTAAGGTGATTGTCTCATGTTGGCCAGAATTATCATTCAGATGTTGACCATTGCCTTCTGGTATATACCCATTCTCTTTGGATTCAGAATTGCATGTGTCTGGACATTGTCTTTCTCTATTTGCTGCCTTCATCTCTGGTTTAATCTTCTTGCCAAATATTCTGTCGAGCATGATACCAAGGCAGTGACTGCTGAAGCAATATATCTTGGTGCTTGCATCTGTTGTGTGAAGGATTTTGCACTCTTCTGTATCATCATATCTTTTCAAAGTGTGGAAGTTATTGAGTTTGACTTATTGGTCATTGTCAACTCTCCTTTTTCCACATCTATGAGCGTACGTCCAGTGGCAAGGAAAGATCTTTCAAGGATAATCGGTGCATTATCATCTTCTTCAGAATCAAGGACAAGAAAGTCAACAGGAAAAATGAGTTTATCTATTCTTACCAGTATGTCCTCGATTTTTCCTTCGTGTTGTATGTATGATCGATCCGCAAGTTGGAGCATCATAGTTGTGGGTTTTACCTTTCCAATTTCAAGCTTTTGGAAGATAGACTTGGGTATTAGATTAATCCTGATCCAAGATCGCATAGGTCCTTACCTTCATAGTGGTTACCGATTGCACAAGGTATTGTAAAGCATCTAGGATCCTTCAATTTTGGTGACATGCGGTTGTGTTGCATTGCCATGCATCTTTCTATAGCTTCCACTATCTAAAACTCATCAAGCCTTTTTCTTTTGGACACAATATCTTTCAAGAATTTAGCATAATTAGGCATTTGTTCAATTACCTCAACAAAAGGTAAGTTAATGTGGACTTGCTTTAAGATATCAAGAAATTTCTTAAATTGATGGTTATGTTTTTTATTTTTCAACCTTTTTAGGAAAGGTGGTGATGGTCTCATCTCTTCTAGGATCTCATTGGTTTAGAATTTAATACTTGGACCCACTTTGTTTATCGCTGGCTCGGCAGCTTACTGAGGTGTTGTCAAGCTTTCTGTAGGGGCAGTGTTTTCTTCTATGACATGATCAGCCTCCAAGTCCTACTTGTCTGATTCCTCTTGTATTGCTAGTGGGACTTTGTTTGCTGAACTGCCTAATGTCTCTTTAAGTTGTAGGTCACTTCTTGTAGTGATTGCTTTGCATTGTTCATGACCCATTCCCTTAGCAACTTCAGTATTGCTAGGTAGTCCTCCTTGTGGTCTAGTATTCTGTCTTTGAGCAAACTGACCAACTTGGGTTTCCAGTGATTTAATCGCTGCCTCTTGATTTTGCAGCCGCATCTCAGTTCTATTCATGAAGTCATCAATTCTCTTCATGAAACTGTTATTCTCAGCCATATATGATTCTGTTTTCATCATGAAGGCCTTAAGAGAATTTTCCAATGAATTCATGGGTTGTTGCTGATTCATCTGCTACTGCGGCATTAACTGCTGAACCAGCCGCTGCAGCAGTGAATGTTGATAACCTGAGGCTTTGTTAGTAGGGTTCAAGGCATTATTATGATTGTTCCATAAAAAATTTGGGTGCCTTTTCCATGTCGGATTATATGTGTTGGACATCATATTATTATTCTGGTTGTAGTTTCTCACATAAAAATCAGATTCCTCATCTTGCATATACTCAAAAGAATTAATTGTTTTAACCTCATGAGTATTTTGTTGCAATTGTATATTCTGAACCATCTTGGTTAAAGAGGCCAATTGTGATGCCACCGAGTTGATAGTTTCTAGTTCATTCATTGTGGCTTGGCGTCTCACTCCTCCTCGCCTAATAGTAGGGAATTGAAAATCGTTCCTTGCGAGTTTGTTTAGAATCTCAATAGCTTCTTCCGTAGCTTTGTCAAGAAGTTTTCCATTTGCCGAGGCATCTAATATCATCCTTGTTGGAGCATTAGTGGCATTGTAGAACATTGTCACTTGCGTTCACAAGAGGAATCCATGTAAAGGGCATTTGTGTAATAACTCTCTATAGCGCTCCCATGCCTTGTACATTGGTTCGTCATCAGCCTGTCTAAAAGAGGTAATTTCATTACGGATTCGATCATATAAGTTGGTAGGATTAAAACGCGTAATTAATTCTCGGCAAAGTTCACTCCAAGATCCTATAGATCCTGCCAAAATGCTATTTAACCAGGTCTTAGCCCTATCCCTCAGTGAATAGGGAAAAGTTTTAATCTCAGAATATCTTCATGGACTCCTTGAATTTTGAATGAGTTACAAACTTCCATGAAAGACTTGAGATGTTTGCCTGGCATCTTCAGTTGCAGACCCACTAAATTGTCTAATAGTATTAACAATATTGAACATCACAGGTTTTAGTTCAAAGTGGGTTGCTTCTATTTCTGGTGTAACAACTTAATCCATTCAGATCTTCCACTAGGAAATCTCTAACAGTGAGTTGCCGCGGTAGAGGTGGCTGTGGAAGGCCTCCATTGCCGGCAGGTAAGTTCTGATTTCCTTGATTTACTGTCATGGCTCCTTGGATCTGTCTCCTTAACCCTTGATAAGTACGTTCAATTTTTGGATCAATCTCGTACGACGAATTGCTTGGGTTGGGCCATGTCATACACCAAAAATAAACCAGGTAAAATAAAAATTAAAAATAAGATAACTAAAAACCAAGAAAATAAAAAAAAACAAAATTCAGTTACCAATCCCCGGCAACGGCGCCAAAAACTTGATGCGTGTCAAATATGCGCAATTTATGCAAGTGAACACGTCACCAAGTAATAAAATGATGAGTAAATCAGATATCGTCTCCATATGGATTGGTGTACTTAATATGTCTTCCTGCTCTGTAAAAAGAAATAAAATAAAGAACACAAGTAGTTGAGTTTTGATTAGACTAAATAAAGGAATTAAAGAAACCTAAATAGAATGAGATCAAATTGAAAAAGAGGGCAAGATCCAGTTGTGTTGTATAGTGGGTTTAATTGATTTGTTTCTGTCCAATGTAATTGCACTACACTGCTTCGGCAGTACTGCAGATTACTGTCTCGGCAGCGATAGTGTTTTCTGTCATGACAATCCCTTGCTCTTGGATAGATTTTACCAAAGTTCGGCAAAATATCCTTTGATGGTTTCTCTTATCCCTAAATCGAAACATTTTTGATGACTAGTCCTTGATGATACCTCCCAACGTTAATCAATTATAACCAACAACCAATCCCGCACTTCTTTTAGCCGCTGAAACTCCAACCTATCCCTAGGCCGAGTTAGTATTTTCCAATCAAGTCAAATACCGTACTTACTTTTTTCGTGAGTCTAACTCTCCTGAGTCTAGACAAATAGATTACTCACAAACTTCTCTCCCGACCTTGGATGTAAGAACAAAAAATGACAAAGAGTAAGAAAACTTTGATATTTTATTGCATTGAAAACAAGGAACAAAATGCAATCTCTTCTCACTAATATTCAACAACCTTCACCTAAAACCTAAGAAAGCTTAAAACATGATGAAAAGAAGAACAACAATGATTCCTAGGGTGAACTCTCTCAATTCGGCTCCCCTCTTCCCTTAGACGGCTATGCCTTATATAGGCTTGGCCTAGGGCAAACCTTTCCTAAGTAGAATACAACTTGAAGTAGAGAACAAGTTATGTACATAGGTTAAATATTTCCAAGTTTAATTCTTCTAGAAGGCTTTCCCGTGTGGCCTTGTCTTTGGATTTTCTTCAGGCTATTCAGCTCCGGTCCTTGGGCTTCTTGTCCAGCAACGTTATTCTCATTTTCTCTTCAGTTTGCCTGCCATGTTGCTCTTTGTCCTCTGCTGCCTCGGCATAAGGTCCTGCCTCTGCTACAGTTTGATGCCGCGACAATACTTTTTCCTACACAGACATAAAAATGCAGTAAAGTATGCCTTTTCTATAAATATTATCTTTAATAGCATAATCCCTAAATATATCACATTAAGTATATGCATTGGTTCAATTAGGTGTAGAATTGATGATAAATGCCTATGAAAAGTGTAGAAAGTGATAGTGAGTTGAGCACTTATCAAGGAGCAACCATCAAAATAAAAGCTTGAAAAGAATGTTTGTATGAGGAATTTCAGACTCATCAAAGAAAGAATTGCGATGATATCATACTATCCTCTAAGGAGCATGAAGATCATAATCATTCCCATTGATATAGGAAAAAAGTCGAGTGTTCGCTACTGCTTAAGGGAATACATCTTTCTTCGATTTTCACATCCTTTCAACTAGTAAATCAATCAAATTCAGAGACACTTAAACCATCTTCATTTTATAGAGGCATGGTATCTTTAGTGCAAGTGCTTTCAACCGCTTCAGGAAAACATAATTATTTTAGCTCATTCGTTGTCGCTTCAGAACGATAAATCGTTCCCAATAGATGCATTTGAGTGTTTGCTACCGCTTCGTAGAACAAAATTTCAATTTTAGATCCTTTCAACAAGCAAATCCAGCAGATTCAATTTCATCCAAACCCATCACCATTTCATAAGGGACTGAGAAGATATTCGAGTGTTCGCTATCACTTCGGGGAACATAAATTTACAATTTTCTGATCCATCAAATTCAAAAATGTTTAAACCATCGCCATTTTGGAAGGGCATGGTATCTTCAATTAATTCTCTTTCAACCACTCTGAGAAATCAAAACTACTTTAACTCATTTATCATTTAAATACCATTTAGTAGTCCTTTTCATTTTTGGAGGATTTACTAACACCATTCAATCTACTTTCATACCGTTTTGGGAGAGTAAGATTTTTTTGATCGTTCTACGCCGCTTCGGGGAATGAGTTATCATTTGAACATCATTTGTTAGTCCTTGTCCATTTGGAGAGGATTTACTGACATCATTCGATCTACTCTTGTACCGCACTAGGAAAGTAGGATTCTTTCGATCATTATGTACTGCTCCGGGGACGAGTCACCATTAAAATACCACTTGATGGTCTTTTTCCATTTCTAGAAGGACTTAATTTTCTATCCGACCTGCTCTAAGACCATTCAGGG
The DNA here is from genome assembly GCA_035048815.1 of Abelmoschus esculentus. Lineage (NCBI taxonomy): Eukaryota > Viridiplantae > Streptophyta > Magnoliopsida > Malvales > Malvaceae > Abelmoschus > Abelmoschus esculentus. The sequence goes on along the minus strand of JAUCBN010000019.1, from coordinate 5,357,323 downwards.
GAACAACATTTGCTTTAAGACCATTCAAGGAAGCAAAATATGCCTTGAGGCCATTTAAGGGAGGCAAAATTGGCTTTATGACCATTTAGGGAAGTCAAATTCACTTGCGACCATTCAAGAAAGCAAAAATATACTCTAAGACCATTTAGGGGAGCATCGTATGTTTTGAGACCGTACCTGAAAGCAGAATACGCCTTTAAACCATACTAGGAAGGAAAAATTAGCTTCATGACCACTTCGGGCCAAGAATTCGCTCTTTTTCCACTATGGCTATGAGGAATGAGTCATCATTTAGAGGTTAGTTGGTTGTTCATTGCTGCTTCGGAGGGACTACTCAATGCCACCATGTTTTTCTGCCATTTGGGGGAAACAAGTAAGATCTTCTCACTGTCGCTGCGTAGGAGTAGATCAACCTACAGGGAAGGCACATTTGACTTTGAAACCATGTAGGGAAAGCAAAATTGGCTTCTTGACCACTTCGGGGAAGCCAAAATCCGCTCTTTTACCATTTCAAGAGAGCAAAATTATTTAGATTGTTTGCTACCACTTTGGAGAACCAGACTTCTTTTGAAGGTTTGTTGGTCGTTAATTGTTGCTTCGGATGGACTACTCAACGTCACCATATTTTTCTGCTACTTTGGGGAAATAAGTTAGATTTTATCACTGCCTCTCCGGAGTAGTAGATCAACCTCTAGGAAGACACATTTAACTTTGAAATCATGCTAGGAAAGCATAATTGGCTTCTTGACCACTTTGGGGAAGCCAAGATCCGCTCTTGTACTGTTTCAAGGGAGCAAAATCATTTGGACCATTCTCTACTAATTCATGGAACGAGTCTTCTTTTGGAGGTTTATTGGTAGTCCATTTCCGCTTTGGAGGGACTACTCAACGTCACCATGATTTTCTATCACTTCGGGGAAACAAGTTAAGATTTTCTCACTTCTACTCCGATATAGTAGATCAACCTACAGGGAAGGAAAATTTGATTTTGAAACCATACTGGGAAAGAAAATTTGGCTTCGGGACCACTTCAGGGAAGCCAATAATTCGCTCTTTTCCATTTTGGGAGAGCAAAATTATTTGGACCGTTCGCTATCGCTATGGGGAACGAGTTATCTTTTGGAGGTTAGTTGGTCGTCCATTGCCGCTTCGGAGGGACTACTCAATGCCACCATTTGTTTTCTATCGCTTTGGGGAAACAAATCGAGATCTTCTCACTATTGCTTCAGAGGAGTAGATCGCTAACAGGGAAGTAGGACAAAACTAGTGCTTATAGTCTTTGCTTTACATTATTTCACAAGTGTAAGTAAAGAGGGGCAGTTGTAATCACTATTTTGTCCAGGTCTAACTTATTAATTTTTTGTTAAAATAAAGGGCTTTATTAATACGTAAGCGACAAATATAATGTGTGAAAAAAAAAGAATATAAGTATATATAATGGTATGTATTTGTATATATGTTAATATCATTATTGCGTGATATTATTGTTTATGAGTTACTTTCATTTTGTATATGATAATTAATTGCGCTACGAATGATTGCATTATGTCTACATTCTATGCATTTCCTTTTATTTATCTCATTTGAATGAATTATTAATTTGTAATTAAATACATAATGTCTAGCTAATTAATATGTATAATATTATATTGTGCATGTGCCATGCATATTTTAACTTCGAATATGTATTTTTGTTTCAATGTTTGTTGTGTCATATAAGTATAATATTATTACTACTAATAGAATTGATTGAATCTCAAAAAAATATATTCAATAATATTCAATCCATTAAATATTAAATCAAAAATATTAATGTCTAGTTTATTATACATATAAATAACATATGCCCCAAATTAAATAAAATATTGGCCCAAATCAGATACCCTAACTAGTTATAAAGCCCTCTTTACTATAATAAATGGAAACCCTAATTTCTCTTTGCTTGCTGCACCCTCCAGGGAACAAGGACCCTTGGACCATCCAAATCGAATGACCATGATCAACACTAGACAAACCCCTTATCTGTCGCCCGTTCGAGTTTCCGATCGACGTGGCACCATCTCCGTGATTCTTGGCCACCGTACGTGCACCAGCCATCAACTCTCCTAGAAAAAACGGATATGTAACATAGATAAACAAAGCAAATATTATTAGAAATCCCATAAAATCCTAAAAAAGGAAGATTCAACAGAGTTATCTTATTCGATCAAGAAATTGGGGGATTTTTAATTGTATAGAAAGGGGAGTGATAGAGAGCAAGTAGGGGTAATCTATTGTAATCAAAGAGGGCTTCTATATATTCTAAAAAATCCAAAAAACGAAAGGGGGGTCGGTTGTAATGAAAAAATCAGAGAGATCATCCAATGTAAATCAGTTACCAGATTCAATAGTAAAAAAAGTCCTCTTTTCGGAGGTAAAGAAAAATAGATCTTACCCCCTCCTCGGTTTTGTTCTTTGTTTTATTACTTCGAATATAAGATAACCAGTAAACAATATTTTCTTACGATTTTAAAGGCGAAAAATTTCGCAAACAAATAGTTTAACAAAAGGTTTTCAAAAGTCAATTTCCAAAAAGGAAGAACCAGGTTTCAAAAGCTCACCTCCTCTTTTTTTCGAAATAACTCGAGATCCTTTGTCTTGGTCTCTGTCCTTAGCAGCGAGGCTTAGTAAAGTTGACCGGCCAGAAAGATCACAGATGAACGGTCACAGTCGGCTAGGTGTGAAAGAGAGAGTTGAGAGGGTTTTTTTGGCTTTATCTTTCGTATAAAATTCAAGCCTTTTATGTTTGATATAAAGATTATTTTAACCTTTAACGTTTATAATTTTTTTCGTTTTGGCCCTTATTCTTTTTTTTATAAATTTTTCCCTTAACCTATATTTTTTTTGATAAATAGCTTATTTTTTAACACCATGGTAATTGGACCGTTAAAAATCTAACAATGATGACATGTTATATGTATATAATAATATATTTTAAATAACATGGCATCTAACCTATCAAATACATATATATATAATATAATTTTATTCTAATATAAAATAAAAAATTCAAATTCAAATAAAATATAAAAAAAATAATTAATTCTAAAATAAAATACTATTAAACATTCTTAACCCTAACTACGATAGAATTAAAAACCTACCTAAAAAATTTAATTAATTTCAAACTGCGTTCATATTTTTTTAAGATAGGACTTTGATTTTATCATACTTAGTGTTAAGAATGTTTAATAAGATTTTATTTTAGAATTAATTAATTTTTTAATATTTTATTTGAATTTTAATTGTTTTATATTTTATATTAGAAAAAAATTATATTATATATTTGATAGGTTAGATGTCATGCTATTTAAAATATATTATTATATGCATATAACATGTCATCATTGTTAGATTTTTACGGTCTAGTTACCACGTTATTAAAAAATAAGCTATTTGTCAAAAAGATATAGGTTAAGGACTAAATTTATCAAAAAAAAAGAATAAGGGACAAAACGACAAAAATTATAAACGTTAAGGGTTAAAATTATCTTTATGTCTTTATGTTTTAATTATTTTTATTAATTAATAATATTATTAAATCTCCTAATCTATTTTCCCCATAATTCATGCCGTTTCTTCTCCCATTATTTATGGTTTTTTATTTTCTTTCCTTTTATTATATATATTATGTAATTATATATTTATTATTTGTTAAACTATCAATGGCACATAATATTTATACGTTATGCTACTTATTGTTTGTATATTTCCTAATATATATTTTTCTCTTTTCATATTATATATACGTTCATTCATATGTTATTTACCATAAATATTTATGTTATGAATGTTATTTATGTAATGTTTATGATATAATGGTATATGTATCAAACGTTTTATTATATGAAAATATATCTTTAAAATTTTGACCATATGTCAGCTACTATATTATATAAAATCTCTTAGATTTTAAAAGTACAATGAATTTCATATGTTGCAATCTGTACTATTAAATTGCTTGTGATGTACATTATTATTCATTATATACTGTGTTACTATTTTATATAATTCATACATATTGTCGAACCTTATATTTATTTATTATATATGTCTAAATAACCTTTATTATATAGGTCTCATCCAGAAAACCTAATTTTAATATATGTTTAAATAACCTTTATTATACCTTACTATTTTATTTATTCATTAAGAATAGCCCATACAGAAACCTAATTTTAAGGAAAAACCTAATTCTCCTAAAATCTTCCACTGCCACAGATTTGTTTCTTCTTCTTCTTTGAGTGCCGGCGGCGGTACCAATCTTAATATTGATTGTCGTCCACCGAACTCTTATCATTTTTGTTTTTTTATTAATAAATAATTATGCTCTTGTGGCACGATCTACTCTACCTTTTGGTACGTTTTTTCTGTCGTTTGGCATGTTTTTTCTTTTCTTTTGTTTTTTTAAGGTTGAATCTGACGACGTCACGACTGACCAAGATTGCGCTTATTTGTTATCACGATGATCTTTCTTCCTTTGGACCCTCAGATTGAATATGGATACGCGGTTTGCGCTCGTGGATAGTTTACCGCGACGCTCTGTTCTGATCTGCGTTTTTCAGTGATCTTCATAGATTAATCCCCTTTTGGTTCGTTTACTGATTCAATCAGATTTGTTCGTATCTATCTTTTCGATCGAATCTTTGGATAAGTTTTAAACTTTTTCATGTATGGTCTTTGTCTGATCTAGAGTGGCTAGTTTTAAGAAAATGATCAAATTATATAGTTTACAATGATAATTGTAAACCATTATTGTAATATTGAGTATTTTCTTATTAATAAAATTAGTTGCATCTGTTCAAAAAAAATGTCTCATCCCATAATTTTTACATGACCTACTTATATTCTTTATTTTTTATTTGTTTTTCCCTTAAATATGGTTATGTTATTTGAGAAATTATATCATGGGTAAGTCTACCACGTGTCCATGAGATCACCACTAAAAATCACACACCTCATCAATTTTCCATGTCATATTTTTTCTCAAGTGAATCTTTACTTTAAAAAAATATTTTTAAAATGAATTAACAGTAAATATGAGTGAAGATTTACTTAACAAAATATGACATAAAAAAAATGATGAGATAAATGCTTTTTTGTAGTTTATCCATAAATGATGTAGTGGGACCTACCCATAATATAATTTGTGATGTTATTTTGCTTTTTCTACTCCTGCCGTATTTGTTGGTTTAATCTTGTCTATTGTGTTTGTTACCTAACCGTTTGTAAGATTTCTTTTCTGCACATGTTTTATTTATGTGTTTCTTACCATGCATTTATTCAAGCTTTCATGTAGCTCTTTAGTACTTCTTAATCGATTAAAATTAAAAATTAAAAAGAAAGATATTTATTAATTTTAATATTTGTGTCGTAATCTTCGGAGATTAAACGAATATTCAAATTAATTCTTACTATCTCTAGGCAAATAAAATTTAAAATTGACAAGATTATGATATCATTCTTTTTATGTATGCATCATGCATAAAAGTGACATGAGATTCGAGTCCTAAAATAACGCCGCGGCCAGTTTTATTTGACGTCGATTTAGTTTTTGGTCCGATCTATTGTCAATCTTATTAGTTAAATGTCTAATTAATTTAAATTCACCGATTACATTAAGTCTGTTTAATCAAGGTCAATTTTGAATTTAGAAACTGATTTAAAATTAAGTTAAAAAGTTCAAAAAAAAAATTTAAGAGAATATTTTTGGTACTGATTTTCGGGCGTGTTGGGGTATTAATCTTTCTCACGCGTAATCAACTCCCGAACTCTTTTCCAAAGTGAATCTCTGACTTTTCTTTTAAGATGTCCGGTCTACTTAAGTGATTGATGGCGACTTCAAATTTATTTTTCAAAAGAATTAATATTTTCAAAGGGGATTAAATCGTATCATTAAAGAACTTTTATCCCATCATACTTCAAAATTAATTTTCTCTTTTTATCATTTGGACTTTAAAAATGTCGCTATAGATCTAAAAATCTTTTTGAAATCAATCAGTTTGAACCGTTTATGATTTAAGGTAATGATGACCTGAACTCAATCGACTTTTACTCGATGTTATCTCGAAGTTGAGTTTGACTTGATAATTTTGGATCCAAACTCAATCGAGAACGACTCAAACCTATATTAAACCTGATAAAATTATAAACTCTACTTGCACCTAATCTGATATAAATTCGAATACAAAATTAACCTAAAAATTATATAATATAATTCGATTCGAAAAGATCCAAAATTCATTTGACCTAAATTATAATTGATCCGACTTATTATAGATCCGATCAAAACAATACAACCAATTGCAATAACATTAAATATATGAAAAAATAATTTCAAATATTATTTCTTACCTTCTGCAAGACGGTGGTTGCCGAAAGAAACTACAGAGGGAAAGGATGTCGGGTTTTGTTTAAATTAACTATAGTGATTAGAGTATTATTTGTTTTATAATATTCTCTTAATTATTAGATATTAATCATTTAATTACTTTATTATAATATTAGTGTTTAAATTTTAATTTTTAGAAATAACAATTATTCCTTTGATTACTGATATAAAATGATTTCTATAAAAATGTTGTGTTTGGTGAGAAAAATAGGATGAGTCTACCACATGTGTCGAACATTATTGAACACCATTAACGATGAACACCGTTCAACACTATTAAATTAATGAATAAAAATTAAAATTTTAAAGACTAAACATATAATTTCAAATTATTTAAATAAAATTTTTAATATATATATATTATTTTCATTTTTTAAAATTATTTTTTAATTTAAAAAATAAAAATATTAAATCAAAAACATAAAACCAAGTCAAAGGCCTAAAATATTAAACCATAAACCCTAAAATCCAAAACACTAAATCATAAACTCTAAACTTTAAAACAATAAAATATCAAATTATAAAATCTAAAAATATAACCCAAACCCTAAAACAAAAATATGAAACTCTAAAAGCATAACCCAAAACTTAAAATCCAAAATTAGTTTAAGATTTTAGGTTTAGAGTTTTGGTTATTTTAGGGTTTACGATTTTATGGTTTGGATTTAGTGTTTATGATTTAGTATTTTCAAGATTTTGGTTTTATGTTTTGGATCTAGGATTTTAATATTATATTTTAGGGTTTGTAATTAATGTTTAGTGATTTAGATTTTTTATTTTGATTTAGAGTTTAGAGTTTAACTTTTTTTTATTATTTTTTTAAATTAATATTTAGGGTTAAATATTTTTTTATTTAATTAATAAAATACAATATACATAGAAAATACTTTAACAAAAATTTAATTTAAATAATTTATAATTATATTTTGAGTCCTTAAAATTTTTTAATATTTATAAATTAGTTTAATAGTATTCAACAGTGTTCATCATTAACGGTGTTCAGCGGTGTTCGACGCCCGTTGTAGAATTTTTCAGAAAAATATGTTCAACTATCATATATTTAAATATTTTAGATTATTTTTTTTAAACGATTGAGTTAGGATTTTAAATTTTAAAAAGATCATTCATATAAATATTAAAACTTTTAACATAATTATATATATTCATTCAACTAAGATTTTAATTTTTTAAATATTTTTAATGTTATTTGATACTAACTTTTAAATATTATTATATGGTATTTATATTTTAATATATTAATTGAATTAAGGTTTTAAAATTTATTCGTATAAATTCATAAAATTAAGATTTTGAATATTATTCATATATATATATATTAAGTTTTAACATGTTTTTATAAATACTTATTTAATTAAGATTTTAAAATTTATTCGTATTAAAAAAATAATGTTGTTTAATAATTTTTAAAAATTATATATATACACTCATTTAATTAAGATTCTAAACTTTAAAATTTTTAAAGCTTATCCTTATAATATTTTAAAGAATTTTAATATTATTTAATAATTCTCAAGAAATGTAACCAAATATATTTTTTTTAATAAATAGAAAAGTATTATAATTTTATATCAAAAATTTGAATTCATATAAGATAAAATAATATGAACATTCTTAAACACTAAGCTAATTAGTAAATTTCACAAATAAATAAATTTATTAAATAATAAATCATACAAGTTTTCAAAATATAAGCCTCGTTAAACATTTTTACACATAAATAAAAAAAATACTTATGATAATGAATGAATTACAAATAAGGGAACAACATTTGTACCCAACAAAATTAAATAATAAAATTTATAAAAAATTAAAAATATAATTAAAAATGCAAAAAATAATAAAAATCTGTAAAAGAACCCTTGATAAATGTTTTTCATCTGTGATATTTATTTTAAAAGACGAGCCTCGGGTATCTAGAGATGTAAAACGCGACCAGACAACTAAAATAAAGCATCTATCATTCTAAACGAAACAATTTACAAAAAGCGCGTACCTTTAAAAAAATTGTCGGAGACGAACACCTCAGGTGTTTTTTATTAATAAAATTTTTACCATTCCGGAAAATCAAAACTACTTCAAAATACACATGTTTTAATTAAAAAATTCTATGCTTACCTTTTTATATCGAGGTGTGTTTAAAAATAAGGATGACGAAGAAGAAGATGAATTAGGAGAGCCCGGTTGTTGACGAAAAAGAAAAAGAAGACATACGAAGATGTTGAAAAAGAAAATAAAGAGATGTAAAAAATGTATACTATAAAAGATAATTTTTATGTTTATTTTAATTTTTTATCATGCAGTAAAGGCCTGGAAAGTTGAACCCTGTATATTTATTTTAATTTTTTTATTTAGGACAACAGAAGATCTGAAAATTTTGACACGTTTCAATGGACAAAAACATAAATATTCATTTGATATAATGGTGAACTAACCACGATTACAAAAGTAAAATTGTATTTTAGTTTAAAGCAAATTTATGATTATTTCTTTATATTTTTATTAATATTGATTTTTTATTATTAAAATAGTTATTTTAGATGAAAAGCTAATATTAATATTAATTTTTAAATATTTATTTATTTAAAAAAATATTAAAATTATATATTCAAATTTAATATTTTTATTTTTAGTAATTTTAAAGTTTTCATACGATTGACATATTTTAATATTTTAGTATATATAATATAATTATTATATTTTTAAATAAAAAATATATTATGAAATTGATTTATAAATTTTTAAGATAAAAGGGCACCTCACCTACGAAAGGCTAACATCTTTCTCTAACACCTAATACCTCGGTTTTAAAGGACCTTTAGCGTCTTCGAACATCTAGCGTCTTCAAAACCAAGAGTATCATCAACAAACCTATTATCAAGAGAACTCTGATCCAACAAGCTTATCTTATAATTGCCTCGTATATTTCCCGTATGAAAAAGCTCAAAAAATCCTAATCTTGACTTATAAATACAACCCAAAACCTTAGGACACAACTATTAACAGAAAATCAGAGCAAACAAAACAGAAACAATAAGATCCAACTTGTAAGTCAAGAAAATAAAAGAAGTTGAGCTGTTAACATACAATTTTCAAACAACAAAGTTACATTTGTGATATCAAAATAGTGAAAGAGCCTACAACATTATTAGATTAAAAAATATCTTGAAAATTTTTTGAGAAAGGAATACTTAGTGATATAAAATGCGGTACGATAGATGGTTGTGGTGGTATGATGTTAGATAGATTTGTCCTTGGCACCGTCCTAATCGCAATTAAATAGGAAAACACTTGCAAACAAAATGAATCTCTCCGGTAAATTGGTGTTATGTTGTTGTCCTAAGCACCCTTCTATCGTAATTAGATAGACAAACACCATAATCGGCTCTAACTCACCCTCCTAAATGCGGTTGCTTAGGCAAGCGAGAGTGTGAAGATAATCTCCCTCATAAAATCTTGAAGTACTTATGTTGAAGAAGACTTCTGATAAAAAAAAATAGCACGGTGAATCTATCAACCTTGCAAATAAAAATATCCTAAGGCCAAGAGTTTTGTAACTCGACAATTTATGATCTCTATGTCTTTACAAGAAAAGAGGTTGACCTCTTTTCTAGTCTAAATGAGACCTTAGAATTACCTAATAGATAGTTGATCAATCTCTAAATATCATTACATTGATAACTTAATAGCATAAATCCCCTAAATCAACATATGTATAGCTAATTAAAAGGAATCCTAAAGAATAAAATAAAATACTAACAATAATGCTCAAAGCTTTGTAATCCGGATTTGAATTAATTTATTTTAATGTTTAATTCATCCAAAAGCTTTATATATTACCTTTTGGGCTGAATTTTACAAAATCTCATAATAATCTTATATCTAGTTTTCTGCATGCGTATTCTTTAGTAAAACAAACATATCTTGAACTCTTGATATTCGATTGATACGTTTTAAAATGCGTTGAAAAGGAAACTGAATGACGGTCAATTTGTTAGAAGACAACTCTACCTAGAACTACACGGATCCCATCCGAAAAATCATCGCAAGTTGGCTCACTTTTTAAACTTTATCAATAGATTTAGCTTTCTACTCGATGTGTATTACATTAGCCCTCTCATTCATGTATCAAATTATATAAAATACAACGGGATAGATTGTTGTGATGGTATGATGTTAGATAGATTTGCCCTTGACACCCTCCTAATCGCAATTGAATAGGCAAACACCTACAATCGAAAACGAATCTCTTTGTGAATTGATGTTAGTTATTTTCCTAGTCACCCTCCTATTTGTAATTAGATATATCAACACCATAATCGTCTCTAACTCACCCTCTTAAAAGTGATTGCCTAGGCAAGCGAAAATATGAAGATAATCACACTCATAAAAACTTGAAATACTTATGTTGAAGAAGACTCCTGATAACAAAAATAGCAAAGCGAATCTATCAACCTTGCAAATAAAATGGTCTAAGGTCAAGAGTTTTGTAACTCAACAATTCATGAATCCATATTTTTACACGAGAAGAGGTTGTCTCATTTTGTAGTGTAAATGAGACCTTAGAATTACTTAATAGATAGTTGATTGCAGTGACCCTTTTAAAAATTCATAAGTTACAAATAAAACGTCGTTATTTTGAAAAGATGAAAAATTATAGATTAGGTTTTCAAGTTGAAATTGAGATTTAAAAAATGAGAAATTATGGATTTTAAATAAAAAGGAATTTAGGGATTTCAAAATGAAAATGGATTTTAGGGATTATGATTTGAAAAATTGGGAATTGAATTTTGGAAAATTAAAGGTTTAAAAAAAATTGGAAAACAAATTAAAAAATTGGAAAAAGTTTTAAAAAATAGCGATAAAAAGTAACATATTTTTTAAAATTAGAAAATAAATGGAAAGTAATTGGAAAAGAATTTAAAATTGTTTAGAGTTGTTATTGGCCACTTTGGTAGACCGGATACCGTAATACCAGAGTTTCGATTAAAATTGGGTTCGAGAGTCGGTTACGAATTAAAATTACCCAAAAATTGGCACCTTTATCAAATTAGCGCTTAATTAATTTTGAATTTTCCGATTTAAAGTGACGTTTAAATTAAAATTTGGTAATAAATTCGAGCATATTTTAAAAGTTTTTTATTCGAAGGTAAACACATACACTGCCACCACTACGTTTGGTACCAGGTCCGTTACGACTGAATAAAGAGACATCATATTGTTTTAGTTAATTATGTTGAACTTAAGCAAATGAAATACTGTGCAATATATATATATAATTATACATACATGAAACATATAGTAAAATGAATAAATAAAAATACATTGCATGATATAATTCAAATGAAACATGGAATAAACATATAAAAATAAATTAATAAAACAAAAGTAAAAGAAGTAAATTGAACACAGTGGAGGACCAAATTGAAATAAAACAAAAATTTTAGAACCAAATCAGAACCAAAAGGTTTTAAAACTCGAATTAGTGACTAAAATTGAATGAAAAAAAAAAGAGTGCTAATTCAAAATGAAAAGGGGACTAAATTAAAACATCTTTAAACATTTCGTGGTTAATTTAAAAGAAAATGAACAAATTATGTAATTTGGTGACCATATTGCAATATGGTTCAAAATTATAGGAACCACGAGAGTAGTTTCAATGATACGGAGGAATTTAATGAATCAATTAAACCATTTTCATTTTAAACCATGATATAAAATATATATTTTTTTAAAATCATTTATGTTAACCGAAACAAAAAAAATTCTCTCCTTTGTTCTTTCGAAAACCTTGGAGCATTAAGAACATAATGAGTTTAGGAATTTTTCAGAACATATGAACACAACCCAGATCTTGGCCACTTTTCCAGAAACTACCGCACACCGGCGGCCAACGAAACAAAACCACAATAAAAAATCCTCATTTCAAAAGCAAAATCAGAGAACAACTCCTTTCTTTTTTTTTTAAACCGAATCTCGAATCAAAATCAAACCCAAAATCATCCTTTTTGGTTCGAAGAAAAGCAAATAAACTTTTCTTCTCCACTTGGCTCACTATTGAAGATCGGAGGATCGCTAGATTATCGTCAGTGAGAAAAAGGAGAGGTAGACCGAATGCCGCTCACCTTAAAGGTAAAGTTAAAAACCCTAACTCTTTTTATTTTTAAATCGGTACATGCAAGAAAAGAAAGAGGTTATACCTTGAAAATATTATTGTCTATTGATTCGAAAGAATGGAAAAGTCCTCGATTACACTGTGATTTCCGGTTTTTATAACAGATTACATGAGATTCAAAAAGGGGAAACAAATCCTAATTTTGCTATTCGCTAATGCTGGAATTTTGTTTGGTTTCGTGTGATGCTCTGATATTTGCTAAAATTGTCTTTGAAAGTTTGTTGTAATTTGGCTGAAATTCTCTTTCTTTTTGGCATTTTTCCTTGTACGATCTAACATTCTTTGTTGTCTTGCATGAGTGACTTGTACGATGGTTGATCAGAGAAGATAAGGACATCGGATGTGGCCGCCGATGATCGGAAGCTAAAGAGTCGATTGGTAGCCAAAAGGACACCTACGTAGATTGCACGCGTGTGGATAATTTCAACAGAAGTGTGTGGGGGGCATGAGTCTTCTAGAAGGCTCTCTTCACTCGATCTGAAACCGTTGGATCCAGATTAGATTCAATGACAGAAACGTGGCTGCACAAGGAAGAAAACGCTGATTAGAGTTTTCTTAATTAAAGTTATAGCACTCGATCGAACTTGTAAGTGGATTGATGTAAAAATGGGTTGCATTGTAATAGACTTTAAATATTAATAAACATTGAGCTTATTTATTTCTATTTTTGGTTTTTATATTTATTATCTATTTTTTTATTTTTATTATTATTATTATTATGTAATCACCCGTGTCTAATATATATATAATAGTAGTAATAATAATAATAAAACCAAATTGAATAAATAATAAAAAAAACGAAATATGATATAAAAATAAAAGGGAAAATAAAAATAGAAAATATAATATGTTCTTTTATTTGAAAAGGATAAGGTTAACCAAAATAAATACAAAAATGATTAGAGGATAAAACACAATATTTTTAAACTTTATGTAGAAATAAATAAAATTAAAGATTGTTATTTGAAAGAAACAAAAATTTAAAATCTAGTTTTTAACCCCGAATAAAATTAGTGATTACACATATCAATCCCTAAATTTCATTACATTGATAGCTTAATAGAATAAATATTCTAAAATCAGCATATGGATAGTTAATTAAAAGGAATCCTAAAGAATAAAATAAAATACTAATAATAATGCTCAAAGCTTTATAATCCAACTTTGAATTAACTTATTTTAGTGTCTAATTCATCCAAAAGCTTTATATATTAGCTTTTGGACTGAATTTTACAAAATCCCATAATAATCACGTATCCAGTTTTCTGCATGCGTATTCTTCAGTAAAACGAACATATCTTGAGCTCTCTATATTAGGATGATGCGTTTTAAGATCCACCGAAAAAGAAACTGAATGTCTGTCAATTTAGTAGAAGACAACTCTACCCAAAACTGCACGAACGACATCCAAAAAATCATCGCAAGTTGGTTGACTTTCCTTCCAAACTTTACCAACAGATTTAACTTTCTGCTCGATGTACAATACTTTAGCCCTCTCATGCATGTATCACTTGGACTTTAAATTTGTTTGAATTATTTCGTGCTAGAATCAAGTGAGGAAGAAAAAGTACAGAGCGTGAGAAGGGAACAAAGTCAAAAGCTTATTAACTTTATTTTGCTTCTCCGGGAACAAATGCTCAGGCTTCATACATGATGGGAATGTTTGGGAAACCGGATTATTTCCCACACGAACGTAGCTTCAAATCTGAGTTGAAATATCAAGATTGAAAAAATCAAAATTTACACAGCAGACAAAGCCGTCAAGCTATTAAATATTATAATCCAAGGAAAACCCTCAATAAACAACCAAAATAAATAATGAAGAGAACACAAAGAATTTACGAGGTTCAACAAATTTCTACTCCTCGGGCACCACCAACAGATGATAACTTCACTATTACCAAAATGGTACAAACAAATGAAATTCTTAAGAATCCCAGAATACAACAAATAGGCGAAGAAAGAACCAAATGAGAGAGATAGCTAGGATTTTTGGGATTAGTTTGAAGTGTGGTTTATGCCCATGAAATACCGATATTACCCTGAAGAGTAATCTTAATTTTAAATTAAACTAGGCTTTCAGATTTAGGAAAAATTGAAAATTAGGGTTTGAAACAAAAAATAGGCATTTCCCTAATTAATGAATTTCGGTTATTACAATTCTCCACCCATGAAAGAAATTTCGTCCTCGAAATTTACTTGGTACAAAAAGATGCGAATATTGATCTTTAACAACAGACTTAGGCTCCTACGTAGCCTCATCGTCACCATGGTGATGCCACGAAACCTTAACCATCTTAATGGTCCTTTTTTTGATAACTCTTTTATCCTCCTCAAAAATCTTAACTTCTCTTCTTCAAAACTCACATTGGATCGAACATCAATATACTCAACCGGAATAATGTGGGATGAGTTGGATCTATAACATCTCAATATGACAATGTGAAACACGTCATGCATATGTTATGATGATAAGTGCTCAAAAGACTATTATTTTTCACACATTTCATGAGCAAGAATTACTTAATCTACACCTACTTGGACTAATGCATGAGCTTAATGTGTGATATTTGTATGCTTTGCTTTCTTGACATATAATGATGATATTTATGGAAAATGTAAACTTTAATGCATCTTTATGCATTTGCAGGTAGATGTGGGCTGGGGCAATAATTGAACTCTAAGGTCGCGACAACATGATAAGAAAGCCTGGAAAGCAGCAAAAGATAATGAGCGAAAATAGGGCAATGAACTATGAAGTAGAACATGCTCGAACTAGCCACAGATGGAAGCTTCTACTGATGGAAGCTGAGCAGACTCAAAGTTAGATCTCCACCGAGGCAGCAGATACAACCCGCCGAGGTGAGGAATTCCATAAGACCAAAAGTCAAAGTGGTGTTGACTTGAAGAGCATAAAAAGTTGGATATTTCTAGATACTCTGCGTGGCAGTTAGAGTTCAAGAAGGCAGTGAAAAGTTGGAAAGAAGTTAAAGTCTGTGTTTGGTCAAAAGTCATTAAATTACATTAAATTAAAGAGACTCACCTCTTTAAGGAAAGCAACGTCCAAACCAACTTTACTTCTTCTCCAAGGCTGATGTAGCCCTAATTTTAGCCTATATAAAGGATGTGCCGTTCAAGAAGAAGGGGAGGAGAGTTCACGATAGATCTTAGAGATATCTTTGTTTTCATTATGTTCTAAATTCTTTTAAGGTTTAGGTTAAAGTTGTAGAGTATTTGCGAGAGAAAATTGTACTTTGCTTTCTTGTTTTATGCAATAAAATATCGAGGTTTTCTTATTCTTTGCCATTCATTGTTCTTGCATTCACGAAAGGAATAAGTACGATATTTTCCTAGATGGAAAATACTAACTCGGCCTAGAGATAGGTTAGAGTTTCAGCGGCTAAAAAAGTGTGAGATTGGTTGGTGGTTGTAGTCACACATTTTTTATCAAATTTTTAGTATTTTAGTGTTATTTTAATAATGTTATTATTAGTATAAAAAAAGGAAAAAAGAAAAAAAAATGAAAATTCCATGGAAAAGGATGGTCCACGTCACCGCTTATCCCCCCACTTGCCTATAAATACAAGGCATGGGAGGTTGCCTTTCTCACCAACAAGAGCCGGTGGCCAAGCATTAAGAGAGCAATGCTCTTAGTTGGCCAAAGACCGGGGGGAAAACCCTTGGTCCTACCCGGTTCGATCGAGTTATTTTTTAAGATTCAATCTAGTTAAAAAATTTTGAAGGGGTCATGGTAGATCTCGGTGTAGAATTTATCGGGATTAACCGTTCGTATTTTTAGGTATAATTTTATCTTTGTATTTTGAATATTTTTAATGAAAAGTAGTTGTTTATTATTTTATATTTAGATTTTATTCATGTTTTTAATTTATGTTTTAGATTAATATTTTTGGGCGGTGTGTGGGTGCTAATCCTTCCTTATCCGTAATTGACTCCCGAACCCCAATTTTCAAAATCTTCGGTTTTATGGTGTTCAGTCTATCAAAATGGCCAGTGGCGACTCCAATTTTCCAAAAATCATTTTTAAACTGAACCCCCCATGTGGAAGATATTAATTTTTAAAACGATACATCATAAATATTTTTTACGTCGAGAAATGATATTTTTAGCGACATCATCGAAACCCATTTTTTAGATCGCTACAAATGGCGACTCCGCTGGGGAGAAAATTTTTGTTTTTCTTAAAACAAAAAGAGAGTCAAGCTTTTAAACAATTACCACTTTACTAATATTAGAGATTTCGGGCTAAAGTGACGATCAAACTAATGTTCAATTGATTTATGATTTTATTTTTCCGCATTTAAAATTTACATCTAAACACCTCCTTTTAAATGAGGGGGGGAAGCTAATGCTTTTGTGGAGATATTGTTCTCCCGTGTAGGCCCTAGCCGAAGTACCTTCGCGGCTTCACTACTTTATGCTTTCGTAAGAATATCGTTCCTTCGTGTAGGCATAAGCGAACGGGTCCCCCTGAATTAAACCCGATCAAGCTGAGCCTATAATGGGTGATAATTGGGGGCCTTGCTACTCTTAGTAGAGGATAGCTTGGAAAATTCGGATCCCTTTTAGCACCAACACTGCATATAGAGAATTAGATTATCCATCCCATTAGAACCATGCAGATACCCTAGGTGAAATAGACGTGATATCTAGGATTGTTCTTCTCTGTTTAGTTTTATGCAAGTTTAATTTTCTGAAATTATTCTTGCGTTTATTGTTTTTACCAGGTACTAACCTGGTTTCTTCATGCTTTCATTTTTCTTTTGCATGCATCATCATATTTTTGCATTGCACTAGGAGGTATTGATTCGAGTGGTTCATCCTACAATGAAAACATTCACCATGAAAGAGAGGTATCTGAAATCCTTAACCCTAACGTTAAAAATCGATCAGAGATATCAATTAAGGGACGAGATTCGGCAAGGTCACCATCCGTTAAACCCCTTTTATCAAACACCAGTTAGAGAATAATCGAAGATCTTGAGACAACAATCTACCAAGAATAGGTAACCGTTATGTATTTTATCCGAGTCTACAACGGAATGACCATCGGGAATTCTAAACTGATGTGAAGGATGTAACAAAAAACTATCAAAGATCCAATAATAGAAGGGGTTATTGAAGATGCAGAACCGGTACCACTTTACCATCTAGAGGTCGAGTCAGAGTCAAGTGCAGAACACCGATCTGAAAAGGTAATTGACCGAATTTTCAAGCACGTCTATAAAGGAGTGGTTTTTATCATACTAAAAGGAGAAGGATAAGAGATAGGTAACTTACCAGTCTGTTTCAGGAGGATTAGAGTCACCATTCAAGATTATTAGAGATGATTTAGAACTTTGGAAGGAGCATCAGTGAGAAGAAGCCACTACTAGGAGCATCGGTACTGTAAGGTTTTTTCAAGTTTTGAAAAAGACCATTGTTATATAAATCTCGAGACTGAGGTTCAGAAGTGTAATTAGAAAGGTAACCGGGTCAACCGAAAAAGTCGAAGCCCATGATGTAACAGAGATTCCTTGGTCAAGCGAGCAACTTAGGGCCATAGATACAATAGGAATTAGGGTCAGTACTCATGTATAGGACTAGTCTACCCTTATATTGTAATGGATCCTCTATTTCCCGTGAAAGTAATCTAGTAGGGTTATTACCATTAGGGATCAATACCTTCATCTGCATACATTTTCCATGATTTGCACATGCATCCACATCGTACATTCATTTGAGTTACCACTAACATTATTTTAATTATGTGCATATTGTGATAGTGCATTTAGAACACCATCATACCATATTCTCATCTCACACATTACAAAGAATATCAAAGGGAAGACCGCATGGCTAGTCTAGAAAGAAGTCATAGGTTACTAAAAGACCGTCTCAGGGATATTGTATAGAATGTTAACAGGCCGTACGACCGAGGAATGTGGAGCTTCGAAAGTAAGGTCCAAAGTCAGATTAGAATCGATAGTCTAAGGTTGAAGACCGATGATAAATATTGGTCTCAAGAGAGGCTAACTTCTCAGTTACATGTGTGATCAAAGATTGCATGCATCTTTTTTTTTTCAAGAAATGAATATGAACTTATTACTTTTAGCATGAAAAGTGATTAAAAAAATAACATTTGTAAAGGGCACTTGTTTTAAAGTGATATTTCTTTCGTCTATCAAACGGTTTTACATTCATTAATTCTTTGAATAATTAATTTTTAAGGGACAACCCCTGATCTCCCTTATGCACATAACATTTTTGAACATACATGTACACATCCTTACACACTTGGTCCTTGAAATTTCAAGTGCGATAGCATCTTTGCTTTAAACTCGAAGACCAACTCTAAAGTCTTGCATATTCAGAGGAGACTGAATGTTATAGGGATATTACAAATGAGAGTCTCTACTAGTTTACTAAGGCTAATAGAGGAACAACATGAGAGAATAGAAAATGAGCAGTTCCCATTTTTAGGAAAATGACCTTCTCAGGCACTTGTTGATAAAGATCCTTGAGGAGAGAGTCGACCTTAAATTTCTATTCCCTAAAGACCTTCTTAAGACATCCTTGAATATGACGATGAATGACTTCCTCTTACCTCACTAGAAGAACGAGATAAGATCAGACAATTTAGATACTGAAATCAGAAGACTATCGATAGAAAATAGTCAGAAACTAGAACTTTCATAAAAACAAAGAAGAAAGAAAAAAAGAGAAAAGAAAAGAAAAGAAAAGAAAGAGAAAAAGAAAAAAACAAGAATAACACTCGGAAGGCCGAAACCAGCCAAAACCAAGTAAAAGAGGTTTTTTGTAGATTGCAACATCAAGAAAATTACAAGAAAGGTAACCAAATTCAAGCAATATCAAAAAGTTGCAAAAAGGTGATCAAATCCAAACAGTAGATAACCGAGAAGTACTTCAAATTGGCGGTACACTCGTAAACTTAAAAGAAAAACGAAAATGAGAAACAATGTTGTACACATTTCATTCAGATTAGACAATCTAGAGAAAAAACTCAACTAGAAGAAACAAGGTAAAGATAAGCGAAGAATCTTCATTTTGAACACCTCACGATCACATAGATTTGCAAAGAAGCAAATATCGAAGCACATCAGAGACAAATCGGCCTAAAGATTGTCATTTTTGATAAAAAAAAAGAAAATAGAAAGAAATAGAAAAAAAGAAAAGAAAAGAAAAGAAATATTAGAAGTACACAGATTATAAATACACAAATATATTTACACAGGTCATCAATCCAGGTCATACAAGCTTTCAAAGACCATTATGATCATTCAAGGACATCCAAACTAAAAGAGATTGTCTTCAGATCTCACTTTCGTCCAAAGGTTAACCTTGCTTCAAGAAACGTCGAACTTCAAAGTTCCTGATCGACACCCAAATGAGGGTAGGATGGGGCAGGATGAGAGAGTGAGAAAATGAGAGCCACATGAAAAAGGTTAACCTTTTGAAAGCCCGATGGTGTAGAAGAGACTAAACATTTGTGTATATCCTCGCGATAGTCAAGGATCCTTTGAATATATTCTTCATTAGAATTGAGATTTACCAGATTGGGACAAATATGTCATTGCATTTGACATTTATAGAGGTAAACTTTTTCTTAAATTGTTTTGCAACATAATGTGAAATCACACACATTTTTTTTAAAATCTTTCTTGCATTTAAAATACATGTAAATAAAAATCTTTCTTACGAAGTAAAGAAAATTGAGAGCCAACCTTCATTGAGGTACCTCGACGAGTACAAAAATGAAGTCAGGTTAAGAATATGTCTAAGAAACCTTCATATTGATCCAGACAAGAATACAAAGAATATGAGTAGGGCCTCATTGTCCGCAAAATGACAGAATTTGGGCTTATATCAGAAATCATCAGAGATGTCATTAGGACTGACAAAATTTGGTTAATAAAGTTTACCAGGTCAACCAAATGAGGACCGAAGCCTTAAATTTTTGAAATAGAGTTAACAAAAGCTCATACATCATTGCATACCTACAGATAGGTTACATTTGTACACCCCAAACATACATCAATGACGCATGCATAATGAAAATGCTCATACATCATTCTTTTTATAAACAATCTTCTTATAGGAAAAGACAGATAATGGTCGAGAAAGATGACCCCGACAAGGATTTTGCACATCTTTGCACCTTCCACAAAATGCTCATTTGAATGCCATCTTCCAAAACAAAGAAAAAAAGGGAAAATTTGACCAAGGAGGCTAGCATTTCAGACTTTCAGACTGTCACATTTGATGGAACTTTTGATGACCAGAAGGATATAATCGGTTCATCATCTTAAAGAGAAAGAAAAATAAAAAAGAGAAGAAGAGAAAATATCTCAAGATGAAATTTGGCAGACCGTGAGTGTGTCACCAAAAATAAAAGAGAAACTAAGACCAACAGGTCACAAGAACCAACACACTAGGGAAATCCATATACCCATACATTTGCAGATTTAAATAGAAGATTGGCAGCCTTTGTGGGTGTGAGTCCTGAAAGTTTGAAGAAAATTGACAGCCACATGGCGTGAGTACCAACTCAAAAGAAAATTGGTAGCCTTCTCGGACTGAATTCTGAAGAAACGGATTTTGGCAGTTTCTATAGACATGAGTCCCGATTCAGAGAAAACATTGGCAGCTACTTGGCGTAAGTCCTGAAAGACTCGGAGATGAAAGTTCCAAAAGAAGGTACCGACATATTCGAAGTCCCACATAAAAGAGAATTTACAGTAGTTCTATACAGAAAGAACTCAGAACATCAAACATAAAAAAAATTTAATCTCTATACAGAAAGAGCTACTAGTGAAAGAGTTCATCTATGACGCGATGGTTTCATATAGGAGAAATCGGCAACACCGAAGTGAGGAGTTCTATATAGGAGGGACCCTCATTTTCGTTTTCGTCTCTAAGATTGAAGCTTCATGTAGGAGAGTCACGCAACTTAAGATTTTAGAGCGAAAGGTTTCATATATGAGAAACCCTAACTCCGGATCCAGAAATAAGAATTCTACATAGGAGGGACCTTATTTTGCAAGTTCCGTCATGACGCAAAAGGTTTTATATAGAAGAGACCGACAACA
Organism: Abelmoschus esculentus; assembly: GCA_035048815.1. Taxonomy (NCBI): domain Eukaryota; kingdom Viridiplantae; phylum Streptophyta; class Magnoliopsida; order Malvales; family Malvaceae; genus Abelmoschus; species Abelmoschus esculentus. The sequence goes on along the minus strand of JAUCBN010000019.1, from coordinate 5,335,593 downwards.
TGGAAGACCAAGGGTTTTATATAGGAAAAACCCCTATCTTCGTCAACATCTTTGAGTTAAAGTTCCATGTAGGAGGGGTACATAACTAAGACTTCAGGGTGAAGGTTTTATATAAAAGAAACCTCAGCCCGAGATCTAGAGATGAAAGTTCTATATAGGAAGAGCTTTTGTTTTGTAAGATCAACTCAAGACGAATGGTCATATACATGAGTGACCTACAGCTTCAAAATCAGAAGCCAAACAAGTTCGATACAGAAAGAACTTACGAGCCTGAAAAGTCGGTCAAGGAAGATAGAGAGTTTCAGAAAAACACACAATTCCAAGACCACCAACGTGGAATTAAAAAATGAGTGCTTTTTTATATTTGCTTTGTTCTCGTTTCACAAGAACAAGCAAAGAGGGGCAACTATAATCCTTATTTTTTATCGAATATTTAGTATCTTAGTGTTATTTTAATAATGTTATTATTAGTATAAAAAAGGGAAAAAGCAAAAAAAAATGAAAATTCCATGGACAATGATGGTCCACATCACCCCTTATCCCCCCTACTTGCCTATAAATACAAGGCACGGGAGGCTGCCTTTCTCACCAACAAGAGCCAATGGCCAAGCATTAAGAGAGCAGTGCTCTTGGCTGGCCAAAGAACGGGGGAAAACCCTCGGTCCTACCCGGTTCAGTCGAGTCTTATTTTTAAAGATTCGATATAGTTAAAAAATTTTGAAGGGGTCGTAGAAGATCTCGGTAGAGAATTTATCAGAATTAACCGTTCGTATTTTTAGGTATAATTTTTATCTTTGTATTTTGAAATTTTTTAATGAAAAGTAGTTGTTTATTATTTTATATTTAGATTTTATTCACATTTTTAATTTATGTTTTAGATTAATATTTATGTATGTTTTTAATTTATGTTATAGGTTAATTATGTTTTAATATTTATTTTTGTATATTTATCTATGTTTAGATTAGTATTTTATTAGTTTTAGTATTTATTTTTTTATGTATTTATTTTTATGCGATGTATTTAATTTACTAGTTATGTTTAGGAAAACATAACAGAATATTTTTATTTTAATGTGAGCCCCTAAATTTGGTCGTAAGCGAGGCCAACTCCGCTGTAGTGGTGGTGGTTCGGACGCTTACCTTCAGATTTAGGTGCATTAAAATAAATTCACACATTTAATTAAAATTAATTCGATCATCTAATTAGCCCGAAAAATTTAATATTAGTAAAACGGTAATTAAATAAAGTACCAATTTTTAGGCGGTGTGAGGGTGCTAATCTTTTCCCATCTATAATCGACTCCCAAACTCTGGTATTCGGTCTACCAAAATGGCCGGTGGCGACTCTAATTTTCTTAAAATTATTTTTAAACTCTAACCCCTCACGTGGAAGACATTAATTTTTAAAACGATACATCAAAAATGTTTTTCATGTCGAGAAAGGATATTTTTAGTGACATCATCGGAATCTATTTTTTAGATCGCTACAGTGGTTATAGTTGATTCACGTTGGAAGGTATCATCAAGGAATAATCATCAATAGTACTCCGACTTAGGGATAAGCGGATTTATCAGAGGACAGTTTGTCGAACCTTGGAGAAGTCCACCCAAGAGTAAGGTATTGATGCGGCGGACGTAACCTTCACTGTCAGGGCAGTAAAACTGAGGTTCTGTCGGGCAGTGTTGTGTAATTACATTAGACAGAAACAAGTCAATTGAACCCACAATACGACTCAAATGGATCCTGCCCATTGTCTCAATCTGATTTTCTTTTCATTCTCTGGCTTTTTATTATTTATGTTATTTTAGTTTAATTCAGAATAATAAAATTGATCTGTGTTTTTATTTTATTTCTTTTGTGGAGTGAGAAGAGAAAAGGAAACATATTAAGTACACCAATCTCTATGAAGACGATATTCTATATTCATCACTTTATTAATTGTAAAGTGTACACTTGCACAAATTTCACAACTCTTTCTACACGTAACATGTAACTATGGTGGTAACTCAAGCTTATAGGCAACAAGTCCCATTATCCGTAAAATCTTATAAGGAAAAATAAAACGAGGGCTCAATTTGTTTTTTCGACCAAAATGAAATACCTTACGCCACGGAGATACTTTTAGGAAAACTCTATCACTCACATCATACTCAATATCCTGACTTTTGAGACCCACATAAGATTTTTTCTATCAAAAGTAACCTTAATTTTGTATTTGATCATTCTAACTATTTCCTCAGCTTCCCGAGTAACATTTGGACCCAAAATTCTATGCTCAATTAACTCATTCCAACCAATAGGTGTACGATGCCTACGTCCATACAAAGCTTATTAAGGTTCCATCTGAATACTAGCTTGATAGTTGTTATTATAAGGAAACTCTGGCAGAGGTAGGAAATTCTCCTATATGACTGGATAGTCAACAATACAATCTCTCAACATATCCTTAAGGGTCTGAATAGCTCACTTAGATTGACCATCGGTCTATGGATGGTAAGTAGTACTAAAATTTAGTCGAGTACCCAAAACATTGTGAAAAGATTTCTAGAACTTAGTTGTAAATCTCGGATCACGATCAGAAATTATAGAGACTGACACTTCATGAAGTTGTACTATCTTAGATATATATAAACGAGCTAACTTACTGATGGGATAGTCAACTCGAACTGGAATAAAATTTATTGACTTAGTGAGGTGGTCCACAATAACCCAAATAAAGTTTTTCTTCAACGGAGTCAAAGGAAGACCACTAACAAAGTCCATAGTTACATATTCCCATTTCTATGGAGGAATCTTAATATGTTGTAACAACCCAGATGGTCTCTGATGTTCATTCTTCACTTTTTGACAATTCAAACACTTAGGCACATAATCCATAACATTTTTCTTGAGTCCTTTCCACCAATACTGTTCCCGAAGGGTCTTATACATTTTGTTCACACCAGGATGCATGGAATAAGGACTATCATGAGCCTCACGAAGAATATTTTATTTCAGTTCAAAGTTTCTCGGAACACAGTACCGACCCCGATAATAAAGAATATATGATCGATGGTAAAGTCCCTAGAAGTATCTTCCTCAACTTCTTTCTTACGATGCATCAAAAACACATAACTCAGTTGTTCCGAACGAATCTCAAAGATTAAAGTAGGGATAACCCAAAGTTCTGTTAAAAGACTATCATCCTCATATAAACTCAAGCAAGCAAAAAGAGCTCTTAGATCTGCAACTACATGACGACTCAAAGAGTTGGCCACCACATTAGCTTTTCTAGGGTGATACTCAATCTCACAGTCATAATCCTTCAGAAGTTCCAACCAACGACGTTGTCTTAAATTAAGTTCTTTCTGAGTGAGGAAATACTTCAAACTCTTATGGTCGGTAAAGATATAGCACTTCTCCTCATAGAGATAATGCCTCCAAATTTTAAGCGCAAAACCCATAATGTCTAATTCAAGATCATGCGTAGGGTAGTTACCTTCATGCAGTTTCAACAAACGGGATGCATAAGCTACCACCCTACCATCCTACATAAGTATGCAACCCAAACTAGTATGGGAAGCATCACTGTAAATGGTAGAAGGTTTTCTAGACTCAAGTTGTATTAACTGGGGATTGGATTAACACTAATTTTAATTTTTTAAAGCTGGACTGTTGGGACTCAATCCAAACAAAAAGGGTATTTTCCTTAAAAGTTTGGTTAACGGTGCTGCAATGATCGAAAACCCTTCCACAAGCCTCCATAGTAACTAGCTAACCCTAAAAAACTACGGATCTCAAAAATATTCTTATGTTGCTTCTAGCCCATTATGAACTCAATCTTCTTCGGATCTACCTTAAAACCTTTGGCAAAAACTATGTGTCCCCAAAACATAACTTCACCAAGCCAAAATTCACATTTACTAAACTTTGTATATAATTGTTTTTCTCTCAGAGTTTGTAAAACAATTCTGAGATGTTCCTCATGTTCATTCTCAGATTTAGAATAAACCTGAATGTCATCGATGAAAATCACCACAAACTGGTCGAGATAAGGCTGAAACACTCTGTTCATTAAGTCCATGAATACTATAGGAGCATTGGTCAATCCAAAAAGCATTACGAGAAACTCATAATGGTCGTAACATTTCCAGAAAGCTGTCTTGAAGATATCAAAATCCACACTTTGAGTTTGTAGTAACCAGATATCAGGTCTATCTTAGAAAAAACTTTAGCTCTACGAAACATATCAAAGAGATCATCAATACGAGGGAGGAAATATTTATTCTTCATTGATAACTTGTTCAGTTTAAGATAGTCAATACACAGACAAAGAGTCTCATTCTTCTTCTTGATAAAAAGAACCGAAGATCCCCAAGGTGAAACACTTAGTCTAATAAAGGCCATATCCAAAATTTCTTACAACTGAATCTTTAATTTTTTAAGCTCTTTAGGTGCCATTGATAACGGAGTTGTTCCCGGATAAACCTTAATATCAAACTTAATCTCATTACGCTTAGGTGGCACCCCGGTAATTGTTCAGGAAACATATCCAAAAAGTCCTTCACAACTCGAATCTTATCTATTCCAGAATCTAGCTATCTTGGATCAAGAATATATGATAGGTAGGCCATAAAACCCTTCTTGATCATCTTTTCAGCTTTAAGAGCTGATATCAAATTGAATAAAAATCCCCTTCTTTCTCTTATTAGGACAATTACTCAATTATCAGGTGTTTTCAAAAAAGTTTTCTTTTTTCTCATAATCCAAGTTAACGCGATGATTGGATAACCAATTCATATCAAGGACAAGATCAAACTCATTGAAAGGAAGTTCCATAAGGTTTACAGGAAACATCTCTCCTTAAACTTCAAGGGGACAATTACGAAAAATTCTATTGACGTCTACGGGGTTATCTATAGGAATTTGTACGGTTACAGAAAAATTCTGTTGGGATCGTTGGCATACCCCCATGGTGCAACAGAAAAAATTATGACGGTCTTTCTAGTGATCCATGTACATTTAATCCGAAATCGGGAGGACGAGATGCGATGACTTACATTGGGTTCCTTAATAAGCAAGAAAAACAACAACTAGATTTGCTAAAATTACGATCGTTCGACAATTCGAATCTTTAGCCTCCACGAATATCGTCTTGACCTCTACTCAGTTCACCAGGTTGATAGAGCAAAATCTCGAAAAACTATTTTTCGTGATTCTAGGGTTTGAGAATTCGGAATTCTCTAATGTATGACTGCTAGACCAAATAAAACCTTTATATAGGTGTAACCCTAGGTATAAGAGTTTTATTCTAAATTTATTTATAGAAATTAATTACTTTAATTATTTCCTTAAATTTCAGAATCTATATTTAATTTGATTTTTAAAAAAGGATATAATTATTTAATTATATATCATTTGTTTAAAATCCAGAATTAAATATGAAGTACTTATACATATATATTTCTACTCTTTTCCAACCATTCGGTGTGACCCTGTAGGCTCATTGAACATTAGTAATAATATTAGAACAATTCTAATATTATAAAAAATGAGTGACATCTAGCAATATATCATTTTCATCTAAGTTACAATAGATCATGATTCGATGTATCATGTCCGTGATCAACTCTCTTAATGTATTATATCCTTTTGTCCTTTTATATCTTTAATAGGAACAAGTCTTGGAAAAGTCACACTTGTATAGCCTATTATTAGTGTTTCTGATATCTAGAGCGGACTATTGTTAATGAATAATTTGTGATATCTCATATCAACGTATTCAAGTATGGTCATGCATTTTCAGTCTCACTGAATCAAGTGGCCTTTGATATATTTTCTTATTATGTAGGAAGGACAAATCCTATATTGATCATTCACATATCACTATATACATTATAATATGTTCAATGTTAGTTTTTATAGTGTAACTAATTACGAGACACGTTTAACTGCATCAAAACATAAAACAAAATATATTGATATCATAATAATATCAAGTCTAAAGATCATACATATAGTTGTCATTATGATTAATATCGTAACCGTCATATAATAATCCAAGATATATGTTGATAGTGGGTCAATCCAATATATTATTCTCTTCTAATATATTCATATATTAATTCCGACATCTCTATGTCAATGACAACTCATTGTCATCAATTAATCACATGTTAGTCTTAAGCGTATTATTATTATCCATACACATAATAATACTTGACTAAGGATCTTTTAATAATAATACATATATTATTATATGGATCTTATTGTTTCTCAGTTTATGTTATACATTGACACATATATCTGAAAACAACAATGACAATGCCTTTATTCAATAAAATTGGTAAATAAAAGTATCTTTACAATCATCTTATGATTGGTCTTTGGGCATACTCTAAAACGGTGTCATTAGCCCTGGTATCATAAATTAGACTTGATTTCTTAATATCTGAAGCAAATGCACTCTGAACTGATCCTCTCTGACCCCTTATACCAGAGGTGACAAATTTTCCTTGTCCTCCTACCCGTACTCAATGTCTGAACTAAAGCCTATGATTGATTCCTCAAGAAGGAGGCTATAAGAGGTTCAGGACAAACACTAAAGAAATGATCAAGTGATCCACACCTGAAACAAGCACCGTGTCACACTCCAAAGTTTTCCCCAGTTAAAATTTTAAACCCTAATCTGAAACCCTAGAAATTGGGATTTCCTTAGACCAAATTGCAATTTCTGTAAGTTGGTGGGGTGTTTTGTGAGGATTCAAAATTTTAGACCCTTTTCTGGTAATTAAACCATTTAATATTGGTAACTGACACCCATCCTTCTTTCTCGCTTTGGTTTTATTTTCTTTCATTTCTCTTCTTTAATTCACGAATAAAGTCTTGCGATCTCTCTGTCTCGTTTTGATTATTGTAATCATCCGAGAGATTAAATTTCTTCATCTCTCCTTTTCATTCATTCTTTTATCTTTGGTGGCCTCTAGTTCATTTTGTTGGTAAGTCTTCTCCCACTTTGGTTTCATTCGTGGTGTTGTGTTGTAAGGAAGTTTGATATTCTGGTTTTGAGAGAGTAAGATTATAATTTTGTTGGTCTGATTTTGTTTTGAAGGTTTAGGAGAGTACTTTGGAGTTTCGGTCTTAATGGTTGATTTATTTTGTATCTGAATAGAAAACATAAGGTTGTTTTGGTTGTGTTAATTCGATTTCTAGGTTTATAAGTGTTTAAAATCGAATTTGAATCAAATCCAGGGTTGAGAGAATTGAATTCTGTGAAATTTTAGCATGAGAGAATCTGGGTTTTTCTAGATTTTCCTAGAAAATCTAGGGAAAATCCGATCTGACCTGAAACCCGACCAGTGCTAACGTCAGCATTGACTTTTTCAGACTCGGTCCTATTTTATGTTTTTCGACGTCCTAAGTTTGATGATGTTGTCCGTTTTTCGAAATTCAAAATTGAAGTTTCATTTTTAAGGCTTTTTTCTGAATATTTATCTAGAAGTTATCTTTATCAGAATCTAAAATAGTTGTCGTTTGGTTCAGGTGACTTGGATTCAGACCTTGAGTATTTGCCTCCTCCTAGACGACCCCCTATTCATCAGTCTTTTGGACTCATACGTGAGTTTTTGTTTTACTTTTGTTTCGTGTATTCTCTGGCATAGTGGCATGGTAGTGTATCTTAATTTGTTGTTACATGTAGGTTTTAAGCCTGTTGGACCTATTACTAGGGCTGAGGCCAATAGACGTTACTTTCGGCATTAAGTGATCTGTTATAGGTGTGTCTCTCCTGATAATCTTTCTATTTACGTTTATATGCAATATTATGTATATTTGTTCTATTCTGTGTATTGTATTAGTTGTATCGTTTTGTGAGTTTCTGAAAGTAATTGATTAGTTGACATGCTTTATGATATTAAACTGAATATCTGATTTTAAAATTGCTATACATGCCTCCTACTATTCTTTTAGGCATGCATTCCGACTCGTTATCTGTTCTGATTCTGTTATTTGTTCATATCATTGCATCGGTTGGATATTATGTACGGGGAAGTTCAGTGATATCATTTATTGGTAAGTATAACTTCTGATCAGTGGCTTCATCTTCGGGTCGAGTATCCACTTCTGTTTAGTGGCTTCACCTTCGGGTCGAGTAACCACTTCAGTTCAGTGACTCCACCTTCGGGTCAAGCTTCAGTTAGAGTGGTTTAGGGAAACCTTCTCTTTTGATGGTGTTCGTTGTTTGGGTGCGTATCATATCATACATACATTACATGTTCTGTTATGTTATGTTTTGTGATATGATATTATGTTCTTAAATTATGCTATTCTGTTCTGTGTTATGTTTTCTATACTATAAATGTATTTAACTGCAAACTAGAGACACACTAATCTCTTAAGCTTACACCCCTATAGTTTATGTTACAGATACTCAGACCTAGGCTTCGGTACTTGAAGGATCCCAATTTAAGAAAATTCTAAGTATGATTTATAGACTTTAGTTTAATAACTTTTATTTCGGATATTCAGTATTCCTGTAATAAATTACGGACTTTGGACATTTAATGGATTTTTAGAATTGTTAAGTTTATTAAAATTTTGGGTTGAACCTTCAGTTATTTAAATGTTAAGTTTTCAGTATTTTTCATTAATATTGGTTTTATAATTTATCTGAATTTAATATTATTTCATTAAAACCCTAACTTATGAAACAAGTTTTAATCTAAGAAATTAGGTTGAAATTAGGGGTTATACATCGGTTTTTCTTTTGTATTCTCTTCCTTGTTTCTTATGATAGAAAGTACATATTAGTTGGGAAGCTAACAACCCACCTCCATTGGAAGTAGATACCATCGGTTTCGACCTCTGAATACTTTTACCCGAATAACTCGGGGTACCATGTTCAAAACTCGATCTATAATAATTTTTACCTAGGTCTTTCTCATATTTTGATTGACTCACAAAAATAGTTTCCATTCTTTCCACCCTCTTGGCACAGTCAACAAACTCACTAAAAGATTTTTCTTGAAAATGAACTATCTTCTCACAGATTGTAAATCGAAGACCCTTAAGAAATTTTTGGCACTTATCTTTTTCAGTGTCTACTAACCTAGGTGCATATTGAGATAGTTCCACAAAGCTAATATCATGCTTGGACACTATCACATGCTCTTGTTTTAAGTCAACAAAAGCTTGACGTCGATCAATTAAATATTGTTCTCCCACATAAAGGTTTTGGAAAGCCTGTCGAAAAGTCTCCCAAGTCATCTGATCAACAGACATCAGTCTCATTTCAGGTTTTCAGCAACGCTATGCTTCACCTTACAATAATGAACAATAGCTCTCAGTTTCTTACAAGTAGGGTATTTTATCTCCTCAAACTGTAACATCTGATTTTGGGATTAGTAGTTTGAGTGATGGTTTAGGGAATTCGATTCGGCTCGAATCGGGTTCTTAGGTTCGTTATTCTAGGAAAATTAAAATAATAATATTCAAATCGGACAAGTAATAATTTTTGGAAATGGTTTAGAAATATTAAAATGATATTTTAAAATTAAAAGAATGTTATTTGAACTATAATTTGATTTATAATTAATTTTAATTATATACTAGTGACCTAATTGTAATTTTGGAAAAAAATTTGGTGGTTTAATTGGTGATTTTCAAAAATGGGCATTTTTAGTGACTAAATTGGAAAGCAAGTTGTACTTAGAATCCTTAGAGGGCCAAAAACCCAATTTATTTTTAATTGATGATTTATCCACCAAAATTGTTTTTAAATAGTTTTTAAAATAGATGATAATTTTATTTTCTCTCATAACCACTTATTTTCTCATCTTTTCTCTATACTCAAGAAAGTGATTTGATATTATAGACATGAACACGGAATGTTAAGCATGCGTGTTTTTAATGATGCATTGCAAACTATGGTTTAAATATGGTTTTAAGTTGATGCATAAATGATTTTGTTGGAGCTTCCTCACTAAGCATGTTGTGCTTAAGCTCTTCTTTCATCTTTGTAGAGCAATAGAGACATATTTGGGTTGCATTTGGAGCAAGAGCACCAAGGGGAAAAGTTACATAGTTGTTGGTATGTTTTGGCAAATAAGTTGGGGTTTGGCAATGTGTAAACTAATTCCATAGTAGAGTGAGTGTACTACTTGGTTTTAGACTTGTAAAGAGACTATATTTTGCTTAAGCTATTGTTGTTGGAATGTAATAATTTTTCGATTGCCTAAAGCATGAGTATACATGATTGTTCTTTATTTTAAACCATATCAAAAAAAGCATGTACACTTGCACAAGCATGGACATCCATGTTTCTAACCATATTTTAGGAAGCATGCCTATAGGTTATTTGAGGTTCTTGATGGTAATGTTGTTGTAGTTTATGTTGTTTTTATGCTTAGAAATTATGCATGTAGTTTTAGGTGACTAATGGTTGTGTCTTGAGTCAGTTGAATTCACATAGTGTGACGGAATTTTAGGTTCCGGGCATCAAGTTTTGAAACCTTTAGGGAAGGTTTCGGAACCTTTGTCAAACAATTTCGAAACCTTTACGAAAGGTTTCGAAACCTTTCGGGCAATTTCAATTCTGAAACCTTACTGGACGTGAAAAGTTTCGAAACCTTCAGGGAAATGGAAGGTTTCGAAACCTTTGGCTGCCAGAAAATGAAAGTTGCTGGAAATTGCATTTTAGTCCTGAATATCTTTCTTTGTCCAATTTGGGTATCTATAAATGTTATTTTTAGTTGAAATTTCACATGGATGCATAAAGTTGATTAAATTTCAAGATGAATAACTCAATTTGGACGAATTCCTTATAATTTAAAGATTTATATTTTGGTCCATAAGTTAGTGAAACATGCAATTGATGATGTTAGAATGCTCCATTTGATTTGAAATTTTCTGTGAAAGATACTTGTATGTTTAACTCAACGTTGATGAAAAGAATTTCGACTTTGTCATTAGAATTTAAAAGTTTTACGTTTTAGTCCTTAATTCACTTAAGTGTTTAATTGGATGCTTGTTTGTGATCAGATTGCTTCTGTTAATGCTTTGTATGAGACCAATGCATGTAGGATCATAATTATGCATCTAGAAAAAAAAATATATCAGTTTTCAAGGTTGTTTATCGAATCAGACCTTTACGGGTTTGGTTCGATATTCTCCGTGTGACCCGTTAGTGTCGGTTTCGTCTAGGCCGGGCTAAGGGGGGTTACACAAACAGTCTCTCAAGGTCTTCCATTCAAAGTTCAGCATCTGATGCGTGTTCATTTGAAACGCCTGTTAAAACCCTCATCCTGGCACTTAAGAAAATAATAGATACTGGCTTTCTAGCATTTCTTGACTGATCACAGAAGTATTTCAGTAACTTTCAATTAATCGTAGCACTATCTAGTTCAACTGTCTCACTATCATCAGAATCTAATAGTTCTTTCTCGTGACTTGGTTATTCACGTGTATCTATATCCCCAGACTGACGGCTAATAGTATGTTGAACCTCAGGTTGAGGGTCAACTTCTTGATTTTGTATTTCAGCTTGATCATTAGTATGATCAGCAACAGGTGATGGCTCCGTAACAGTCGCCGCAGCAGCACGACCTCGGCTTCTAACAGCAACAAGTCTAACACTCCTACCAGGTGACATAGTATCTATCTACAAGAAAATAACCTAACTTAGATTTGGTACTGAAGTATCAAATTCAAAACACAAGTAAAATTTTATAGTAAAACATTTTGTTTCCAAAAATTTTTCATATTCCCTAAAATACTTAATGCATGCATACTTTTCAAAAATTTCTAAAAACACTTGTTATGGATCTCACAGTCCGAGTGTTGAACTCAACTCTAATACCAAAAATGTAACCCTTAATCTTAACTTGAGGTTTACGTAAGGTTAAAATTATAATTCTTAAAACTTTAGAATTAAGTAAATGAAAAGGGTAATTTTGAATAAAACTTATAACTTGTAAAAGTAAAAGGTATTGTAAAAAATAAATATTTTGATTATAAAAATTTATAAATTAAACAAATGGTTCAAGTATTAGAATAAAATATCTCAATCCCTAATAATTCCCAAATAACTAAGGTAAAAATTCTAGTAACTAACATACTGAAAATAATATGAAAATAATTTTCAGGTTGAGAGCTTTGTGTACCAACTCCTAGGGAACGAAATATGATAGAACTTCATTTGAATAATTCATAGGAAAAGCCCAATGTATGATAAGTATATATGAAATGATGAGTCAAGTTAGGATCATATCACCACGAACCTTACATGAGACCTGACTTGACGATCCATGACTCAAATCAACATCCGCTATTGACCTAGAAAACCCGAGTCGTTACAATAACCTATACGCAGATATAATATTTTTTAAGTCATTTAGCATCATAAAAAACCCAATCTATGTTACTTGGACTTGGGTGCGTGTGTCGGATATAGGTGTATATGTAACATAGGTATGGTTAGCCTTTCCTGAGGTTTTCCATGTATTTACAGGATCCTTACAGATCATATACCTATATTCATGCCCTGGACATGGATTCTTCAAGAAAAATAGTCTAAGCAACATAAGAAACATTTCCAACATAACGATGTTTAACAAAACCTGTCAACAGCTCTTTTAATGGTACTATGTTGACGAGTACAACCACATAAGATGAAAAATTTCCAGGTTTTTCAGGTATATCCTCATCCTTTGAATGGACAGAGCGAATGAGATCTTCAACAACTGTTGATGCAATTGGATCAAGTCCAGGTGTTGGTTCATCATATAAAAGCACTTGTCCAAGATGACAAAAGTTGCATTTTAGAGGCCAAAACCAGTACATACCTGACATCAATGTGTGATAGGCCAAATCTATAATTATGAAGCTTGATTTGACTCTAACATATCAGCCAGCTCTATTGAGTACAATAATACAATTAGGAGAACCTAACAGCTTCCACTTCATTACTTGTTGAAATAATGAAACTCAACGTTTTCCTACATTACACTCTTCATTTCTCTTAAGTACCCTTTCACACATCTACATTTGACACATATTCGGATATGAGTATAGGGTAGGATCCTCCAAATATATAAAATAATGGGGCATACTCGATTTAAACCCATATTTGTGTCGAGCAGTCACCCCAGGTCTAGGTGACATGTTCTGTCATGCTATCCTTTTTTTTAGAATTACAAAGGAATTCTCTATATTTTTCTCTTATTATTGAAACAATAAAGATACATCTTTATATATACAAAGTATCTTTCTAATTAGGAAAGTTTAAAGTAGTAAGTATCTTGACCTAGGAGACACAATCCTTTAGAATAAGGGATTATAATAGAGATGAAAATAATACAAATATTTTTATAAGTACAAAGAGCATCTAATAAGGAAAGAGATAATCGACACTCTCCCTCAAACTGGTGAGTATATATTGTATACTCCCAGTTTGGATACAAACTCCTCGAAGGTCACTCTTGGTAGAGCTTTAGTTAACACATCTGCAAGTTGACTCTTTGTTGGGACATAATGCAGCTTTACTATACCGCCATTGACTTTCTCATAGATAAATTTTTGTCAATTTCGATGTGTTTATTTCGATTATGTTGAATTGAATTGTTAGCTATACTTATAGCTGACTGACTATCACTCAAGACTTTAAATCCATTGTCAACATCCAGATCCAGCTCGATAAGAAACTTTTTTAACCATATACTTTCACAAATTCCTATTGCTATATCTCTATATTCTAATTCAACACTAATTCTAGAAAACATTGTCTACTTCTTGGATCTCCATGTGACCAGATTTCCCTACACGAATGAACAATAACCATTAATTGATGTTCTGTCAGTTAATTCTCCTTTTCAACTTGAATTTTTATAGATTTTTACTGATTTGTCTTGATATTTCTTGAAGATAAGCCCGAAACCAGGAGTGTATTTCAAGTACCTCAATATCTTATAGACTGATTTCAAGTGTTTTTCCTTAGGTTCATTCATATATTGGCTCACTATGCTTACTAAATAAGCAATATCGGGTCTTATAAGTGATAAATAAATCAATTTACCTACTAGTGTTTGGTAGAATTAACAGGACTGTTACCTTCTTACATGTTGAGCTTCAAATTTGAATCCATTGAAGTATCCACAGGTTTACACCCAAGCATTTGAGTTTCCGAAATTAGATCTAAGATGTACTTTCTCTGATTTATGACTATCCCTTAAGAAGACCTAGCCACCTCTATCCCCAAGAAATATCTCATACTTTCCAAGTCTTTTGTTTCAAATTCCTTGGCCAGACCAACCTTTAACCTTTCTCTTTCCTTAGTATTTTTACCTGTAATGATCATGTCATCCACGTAAACAATCAACAAGGTCTTTCTTTTATCTGATGCAACCTTCTTGAAGAGAGTGATCTGTTTAGCTTTATTTGTAGTCGTTCCTCATCATAGATTTGACAAACCTATCGAGCCATGCACTTGAGGATTGTTTTAATCCATACAAAGACTTATTTAATTTACACACCTTTTGATTTGTCTGTTGACTTTCCTATCCAGGAGTAATTTACATGTATACTTTTTGCATTAGATCTCTATTTAGGAAGGTATTTTTAATGTCTAACTGATGCAACTTTCAATCTTGATTTGCAGCTAGTGAAAGCAACACTCTGATGATGTTTAGTTTTGCTACAGGTGCGAAAGTCTCTTGATAGTCAACTCCATATGATTGAGTAAACCATTTTGCCACCAACCTTTCTATGCTTTCATCTGAGTGGTATTTGACCGAGAACATACATTTACATCCAACAATCTTCTTTCATTCTGGTAATTTAGTTAGGTTCCAAGTATTATTGTTCTATACTACTGAAATTTTTTCCTCAACAACTTTCCTCCAATTAGGGCTCTCAAATGCTTCCTTCACTATCTTTGGAATCTTTACACTATCAATTTTTTTTGTAAAAGCATTGAAATCAGACATTAATTTCTCGTAAGCAACAAATCTTTCAATAGGATGATTAGTACACTTCCTCACTCCTCTTTAAGCAATCGGTAGATCATCTATATTATCAAAAATATCTCGGGAAGGATCATTGCCTGTCTCTTTTTCCATAACTGTAGGACTAAGGTCCAGCTCTCGACAAATACGAGGCTGAGTAATATTTTCTTGGATGATCTTCTTTCTCTTTGAATAAAAAATAAGTGGTTTACTTTCAAATTGACCCTTTCCATGAATAGGTGCGAGTATAGGTGTAGTATGTTTGCTAGGTGGTTTAGATGTTGGTGAGGGCAGTGCTGCGGGTAACAAAGTTTCATCAGGGACAGGTAAAAAAGGTATATGAACAAGATTATTATGTGATTGGTGAAATTCCCTCAAGTACTTCTCCCTCTGAATTTCATTACCCGTAAAGTAAGGTTGACTTTCAAAAAAGATAACATTGCAAGAAATATATAATTTCTTTGTATAAGGTGAGTAACATTTGTAACCCTTCTGATTGGTAGAATATCCAACAAACACACATCTAACCGACCTAAGATCAAGTTTAACCCTATTATTGTCATGGATATGGACAAAAACTGTGCAACCGAACATTTTGAGAGGCATAAACGAACCCAAGTGTGAAAAAGGAGGAAAATAGAATAACAAGATATCTCGAGGAACCTTAAATCTAATAGATTTACTAGGAACACAGTTGATCAAGTATGTAGTAGTTAAAAAGGCTTCCCCCATAGGTATTTAGGAGCATTGGCCAAAAATAAAAGAGACTTAGTGACTTTTTGTAAGTTTGTTCTTTCGTTCAGCTACTCTATTTTGTTGAGCGGTATTGACACAAGATGTGATATGGACAATACCTTTTTCCCGAAAAAAGGAACCTAGAGATTTATTAAGGTACTTACTCTCATTATCACTTTTCAATATCTTAATCTTGCTTTCAAATTGATTCTCCACCATTCTATAAAACTCGCGAAATACAGTATCAACTTTGGATTTATCTCGCATTAGGTAGGTCCAAGTAGTCCTAGAATGATCATCAATAAATGAAATAAACCACCTAGACCCATAAATAGTTTTGACCTTAGAAGGTCCCCAAATGTCACTATGGACTATAGAGAAAGGAGAAGTAAGTGTATATGAGGATGAAGCATATGTATTTCTAGTGTGTTTTGCAATTTGGCATGTATCATATGTAAAGGAGGATGAACTTTTATTCAGAAATAGTTTAGAAAATATTTTAGCAAGATAAAAAAAAATTGGGATGTCTCAAACGAAAATATCATAGCATTATTTTATTAGATAACATAGATGCAGAAAAAACAGTAGATTGTAGACCACTTGAAACAACTTGTTTATTTGAAGGAAAACCATCAAAGATAAAGAGATCATTATGTAGCCTAACACTGCCAATCACCTTCCTCGAGCCCTGTGCCTAAAAAACACAACCATTTAGCCCAAAATCAACATGACATTTAAAGGTATGAACCAACCTTCTAACTGATAATAGGTTGCAGGTAAGATTAGGCACATAAAACACATTAAATAACACCAAAGAATTGGAGAGAGTAATGGACCCACTTCCTTTAACCACCGAGAGAGATCTATCAGTTGTTTGAATAGAAGATGCAAAATTAAATTCTTGTATTCTGTAAACAAACTCAAATTTCCTATCACATGATTGGATGCACCCGATCTACAATCCAATGTTTTGTAGTCAATATAGTCGAGCATGGAATACTACCTTCAGTAGTTGTAAAGGCTCGAGAATCAGCTTTAAAAGCCAATTGAGTGAACATCTTTTGAAGCTCGTCTATCCGTTGCTTACAAAAGTGACTAGTGGATCCTTCAAAAGTAGCCAAATATGCCTCTTTGGGCCTCTGAATTTCGGAGCCTTACAATAAGCTGGTTTTCCATGCAACCTCCATCATTGATCCATCATATGTCCAAGCTTCTTTCAATGTTCACACCATGGTCTCCCTTTCTTTTGCTTGCTGCTAGAACCACCAGTAGAAACGAGGGCATAACCCTCATGTTGGAGTTGAGTAGATCCCATCAAGTTACGCTTGCTCTCTTCCCTTCTAATTTTAGAGAATGCCTCTCGGACCAGGGAAAGTGGTTTGCTTTTCAAAATTCTGCTTTTTACTCCATCAAACTCTCCACCAAGACCAGACAAAAATTGAAAAAATCTCTTTTGGTTTTTTAGTCGATCGTAGAAAGCCACATCTTCTGAATATCTCCACTCATTCTCTTCATAGCGATCTATTTGTTGCCAATACTTGGTCAAAATACCAAAGTATTGTGTTGTTGTCGAATATCCTTGCCGAAGGTCTTTAATTTAATTTTCAATGCCAAATAACTCTGGTGTATTATTGACATTGGAATAGGTGTTCATTGTTGCATTCCAGATCTCTGATGCGGTTTGGTATAACATGAAATTTTCTCCTATTTCATAAGTCATAGAGTTGATCAACAATGCATAATCATGGTATTTTCACTCAACTAGGTAGGGCAGTTTGGATCAGATTTTACTAGAATGGGCATGGAATCTGAGAGATAAGAGGCTTTTCTTCTTTCGGTGATGTACAATTTCACTGACTGAAACCAAAAGAGATAATTGTTCCCATTCAATTTGTAGGATGTAATGGGTGACAAGGAGGAATCTGATATTGAAAAGTCACTGTACGAAAACCAATGCAAAAGAAACCTTTGAAAATTCAGTTGTAGCCATGATCGAAGGACGAAAAGAATGGAATTGTCACAATGGTGAAAGAAAAAAATATGGAAAAAATCTTTTCTAACCTAATACCATGTTAAATTACAGAGGAATTCTATGTATTTTTCTCTTATTATTGAAAGAACAAAGGTACATCTTTATATATACAAAGTATCTTTCTAATTATGAAAGTTTAAAGTAGGAAGGATCTTGACCTAGGAGATACAATCCCTTAGAATAAGGGATTGTAATAGAGATGAAAATAATATCAATATTTATATAAGTACAAAGAGCATCTAATAAAGAAAGAGATAACCGACATTTTTCTAAATATATAGTAGCATGATTCTGAAACCTATACCTTAACACACACACCCTACGACAAACTAGTAACAGTAAAAAACAAACAACACTTGAGAGTGCTAAACAAAAAGGGACATAATCCCATCTAAAGCACCTAAAGTTAGGTATAAGCACCTCTACAATGTAAAACAATAAAATAGCATAAAAAATTTACTACATCAACGTGGAAGGTTAAGTTTAATTGGCATAGGCCTTCAATCTAAGTTACACTCTTTGACATTTTCTACAGACCCTCTCAACTCGCTGTGGGAGAAAACAATTGTTAAGATATGACTTAACATAAATAAAACAAAGAGAAAAATAGGTCTCAAGAACAAAGCCACAAATGCTCATAGATTTGCCTCGACTCCTCCCCAACACGAGAAAAATTTTAGCATTATTGGGCCTTTAGAAAGTTTTCCTAAACAGCTATGGCTATGACCTTATTGCTTATAGATCAAACCATAAATTTTGAAACCTCTCTAATCTATTGGCATGAATAACAGAATAGAAGGCCCAAAGAAATTGCAACGACTCTGAAATAGCAAGATTCTAGACCTACTGCGTTGAATTTAGAATACAGATAAAATCAGATAACTAATCCATGAGAAAGTTTAAACTTCAAGCTTTGTTCATCTGTTATAAGCATTCAAATCATTAAGAGAACTATAACTATTACAATAAGTTGAAAAGTAGAGACTAACATTTCCACTGAAGCATATATATGCATGGAGGAATCAAGTTACACACACCCTTTTATAACTTTGTGTGTGGTTAAGACTTTTAAACAAACTGAACACCCAACCATTTAACATCATGGCTATGCTTATTATGCATGTAAAGCTTCAAATCGATCCGATAACTCTATTATTTGTTCGAAAATGTGTTTTCAATACATATTTTATGGATTGAATTTTTTATGTCAAATGAATAGTTAAATATTGTTACGGTTGGATAATTCAGAGTAATGTTAAGTTAATTAATTTAAGAAAATATTATTATTATTATTATTATTATTATTTTAGAAGATGTCAATTATTATTTTATTAGGGAAGTATTAAAGATACTATTTATGAACATCTTATACTATTAGAAGTCTTTCCTTGGTTGAAGTCTTTATTTTTATTTACTTGCTGAGTAAGTCTTTCAGTTGAACCATGTAACCACTCTATATTAGAGGCAAATTGAAAATTGAATAAAGAAAGATTTTTTATCAAAACCCTGAAGGATCTCAGCCACTCTTTTTTTACAAGCCCTAAGGTTTCAGTCTCCTTTTGATGAGCTTGAACTTCCAATCTCCCTTCCACGAGTTGAATCTGTAACGACCCTTTTAAAATAAAAATATTTTAAGTATAATAAAAAAATGTAAAGGTGAAAAGGTAGGTAAAAAGGGGAGGTGTGAAAAAAATTGAAAAAGGGTCACTAGTGGAATGTTGAAAAATTGGAGGAATTAGGTCTTGAAAATTTAAAAATTAGGTTTAAATTAAAAAGAGGAATTTAGACCTAAAGATTATGTATTTTAAAATTTGGAAATTAGGTTTTAAAGGAATTGAATTAGGGTTTAAAAATTGGTATTTTGAAAAATCAAGGGTTAGGTTAAAAATTAGAAATTTTGATTTAAAAATGAGAAATTTTGAATTAAAAAGAGTTTAAAAAAAGGTTTAAAAATGATTTTAAAAAATGTTGGAGTTGCCACCGGTCACTTTTGGTAGACCGGACACCGAAAAACCAGAGATTCTTTAAAATTGGGTTCGAGAGTCGGTTACGGTTAAAAAACGGGTTTAGCGTTTAAAAACCGTCCAAAATTGACACCTTTATCAAATTACCGCTTAATTGATTTTAGAATTTCCATTTTTAAAGTGGCATTAAATTAAGATTTGTTTTGTGATTCGAATTCGATTTTATTTTTATCGTATCTTTATTCGAAGGCAACGGATACACCGTCGACATTGCGTTTAAGGCGATCCCGTTACGACCGAATAAAGACGTATTCGTTAAGATTCATTAATTATGGAGATGGTGTGTCGAAGCAAAGATAAACATAAGCAATATATACAAATAAATAACAACATAATAAAGCATGACAAAATGAATATGTACAAAAAATAAATCATGAAACAAAAAAATACACAAATGGAAACATATATGATAAAGCAAATACATGAATTATAAAAATATAACAAGACAAATATATACAACATAAACAAAACAAGAATAAATAAAACAAGGCGTATATAATAAAATGCCACAAATAAATATCCACATTAGTAATATAAACAGATAAATGAGCAAATAAAAATGACATATATAAACATGAATAAATAAATAAATGTATAAGATAAAAATATAAACAAAATAAATAAGCAAATAAATAAACAAAATAAACCAAAATAATAATAATAAAAAACCCACTGGAAGTGACTAAAATAGATAAAAATAGAAACTTGAGGTCAAAAATAAAAGAAAAAATATTATATTTAACCAGTGACCAAAATAGAGTGATTAGAAAACGTTTAGGCCCCTGAAAGGGTATTTCAAACTAAGGAAGGGATCAAGAAGAAGATTAAAATCACGGAGGGACTTATTAGCGGTAAAACCATTTTAAATAGTTGATTATGACAAAAAAAGGACAAAATCGAAAGGAAAATGAAAGTTAAGAGGATCTGGGGGTTAATATGGAGACACAGAGGGTTTTATGAAGTAATAAGACCATTTTTAAAACATGGGGAAAGTATATAACACAAACCGATTTTAAAACATTCTTCCCTTTAGCCATTCTTCAATTCGAAAGAAACCAAAAGAAAATAAAAGCTCTTCCTTGTTCTTCATTCAACTAAGAACATGAAGAATGTTTTTCATGTTCTTACCATTTCCAGAAACCGATGACAAAAATCTAAAATCGCCGCGCTGGCCACCGTTCACGGTGGCCGGCGAGTTTGAAAATCAAATCTTTTCAACTCAAAAATAATTTTTTTTCTCTTTGCTTTCGACACCCAGAACCAAAATAAACTTCCTTATTCCCCCTTTTTTTAAACGAAACTAGAGATGTTTTTGAAAAACCGAGAGAAAACCCCTTCGACCCAACCAAAAACAAAAGGAACAACGACCATCTCTTCCACGCCAACTCACCTTCAGACGAACGAATGTCGTGAGATTATTGACGGGTTTGAAGACAAGGGAGAATGGAAGGAAGAGGCGACCGGCAACTCATCCGTCGAAGGTAAGAAAAACAAAATCCCTAACTCTATGGCTTTTTCAAAAACCGACGTAAACAAAAAAACAAGAGTTTTTTACCTCTGAAAATTGTTCTTTTGTATTGATGAAGATGTGTGCGAAAGAATCCCTTACAACGGTGTTGTTGGCTTTGATTTATATCCCTAGTACAATAAAAAGAAAATATCCACTAAAATCCCTATTGGTTCTGCTAATTTTTGGATGTATGCGTCTGATATGCTTTTGGTATTTCGACCAAATTTGATGCACGGATGATATTTTTGTTGATTTTGTCTCTGAAATCCCTTTGAAATTTGGTTGTAGTTGCTCTAAATTTTGGTGTGGTCCATGTATGAATCTGACATTTTTCTATTTTTGGTGCATATACGAGTGATCGGAGTAGAGGGGACCACCGATGACCGACGATCAAACGACCGGTGAAGTCGAATAGCCTTTTGAGAGCCGAAGAGTCTCCTGCGTGGAGAGCACGCGCGTGTGGGGTAGATGGGTAGCCACGCGTGGGAGAGCTTGCGGTTTTGATCCTTCTTTATCTTTAATCTGGACCAGTGGATCCAGATTGGATCCAATGGTGGGCGGCCGACTGCGTAAAGAGGGATAAGCACTAGGGTTTTATTAATTAAATAAGATTAGGCATGGAAAGTGGGCCTATTTCGATTGGGCTTGTAATAAAACTTTGAGTTTTTAATGTTTATATTGGACTGTTATAAATAAATAAAGGTGAACTTTTTATTTAATCTGATATTTTTTCGGGCTTTAGTTTATTTAATATTATATATAATAATAATAATAATAATAATAATTATAATAATATGAAAATAAAAGATAATAATAACAATAATAATAACAAATAATATTTAAAATAACAAAAGAAAGTAAAATAATAAAAATAACGTGACGAAAATGTAAATAAACATAATATTTTTAGATTTTAAAATCTAAAACAAAAATAAAATAATAATATTTACATTTATTAATATAATAACTTAATAATATTTTTTGTTTTCTAATTTAACAATGAAAAACACAAATACAAAGAAGTTTAGATATAATTAAATTTTTTAATTTTTCAAAGATTAATATATATAGTAATATATTTTTTATTTTTATTTTATTAATTTTTTAATGAGAAATAAAGCCCGTTATTCATAATCCGAGACACAAAACCTTAGATTGTAACAAATATATTTAACTAACTCAAAGTTTAATGCGCATGATCTACGCGATTAGAGCTTGAAGTACAACCATTTATATTACACAACAAAATATAGATCGTATAAAAATTATGAAAGGCTTGTAAAATAAAATTAGTTTTATACCAGCGTCATTTGTGTGTGAGTGGGCATGCACAGATATACAAACATGTGGACACAGCAAAGACAGAAGCCTAAATACAACTTGCAATCGTGGCTACTGTCATGACAGACAATCAAGTGAAAACTGATTTTGTAAATGAAGCTATGAAATATCGACATTCATAGCTACACGGACTTCAATAAAATGGGTTGAAATGAAGACTAAATTATATGTTCCTATGGTTCAGGATTGAAATATGAAAGCAAACAGGATCAACTGTTACGGTGCAACTAATTTGGTTTGCAAGACCATGTGGATGCAAAAAGAGGCAGCAACACAGTGCGCAAACATTTGGTAGAACATTACAAAGGTACTAGAAACAGGATCCACCATCAATTAATTCCCAAGAGACATACCTCCGGCTCAATTGATTCTTTGGTGATATCACAAATTATGGAACGACCTAAAGCAACTCTTTTCTTCATTCCTCCAGACAACTCAGACGGTAACCTTTCTTCAACTCCCAGATGATAAGTTCGATTATTGCTTATATATGACAGTTTACACTGGTAACATGATACTTGCTATCAGCACTAATAAGCAGAGTAGATGAGAATTGAAATTCAGCAGGGAATCACATTAACTATGGAAACAAATTTTAACACTTCATTATTTCTATTCAGGGTAAAAAAAGTTGAAATGAAGGCACACCTTTAAGCCAACGGCAACCAAGTTCTGTGTCACAAGCTGTGATATTTGATCATCAGACACGCTTGACTTTTCATATATAAGCAATTAATTAACACAGTCATTAATCAACTCAACTAATTTCTTATTCCAGGAAAGGGAAAAATAGAATCCAAAATAACCCCCCTAAAGTATGAGGAGAAAAAAGGTATGGTATTTTGAAGAAGAATTTATAGTGTCTCTTAGAAAAGGAAACCAACATTTTCACGAACAGTCGATGAATCAAAAAGTGCTGCAATCTGAAAAACCTGTTTAAAAAATGATGATATGGATGTAGAACCAACAAATCATCTCACAAGCTTCCAACATAGAACTTGAAGCTTAAATAAAATTTTACCAGTCCAATTGGAAGACCAGATATCCCATTCCCATCATCACCAATCAAACCGGATCTTTTTCTGCCTCGAATATATACCTCCCCCTAAAAATAAAAGTTAAGCCCTCTCTATATTGGGAACAAAGTAATAATAAATAGATATACAACATAGTTATGTAATCATGCTCTATATTCATGACTCTCCTTGTCTGGAGCAAGAAGTCCGGCAATAATCTTCAAAATGGTCTATTTCCCAGTGCCAGAAGGACCAATAATTCCAACAGCTTCACCGTGCCTAATCTACAAATCAGGGCAAAAGTTAGGAATCAACAGAAAATGAGGCAAAATTTAAGACAAAGAAAATATATAGCTACACAACAATAAAAAGATGACATATATGGATCCCTTGATCTTTTGAATCTCCTAAGGGTGCATCCAACTCGATTTTCCTCACATCCATGGACTTTATTTGATCTCTCATTTTCTCTATTAATCTGTCCATTCGAGCTATTGATGCTTGAAATATTTAATCTGAAGAATTTAGATTCCCTTGAAAGGACTATAATACCATGGCATATATGTAGCATCAACAAAATTGGGTGATGAAAGATTTATTTTTTAGACACACCGATTTCTGAAGAATTTATTTTTTAGTTTTCATGCTTTTTGATCATACCATGAAGGATTTTGTTGCTGGTTTTATTTTTGGTCTTCCATGTGGCCATATGTTCCAGTATTGTACGGGCAACTGCTAAACAAATGATATTCTTCATAATAAGAACAAAACATTGTCGTGGCATGACTTGTTAGGTTGCTCTTGGTTGGTATAGATAATCATCATTTAATATAAAAAATTCTTGATTGGCTCGATTCCTATCTTCCAACGTTAACTCTCGAATAGTCTTCTTTCTATCTTGTTGGGTTGCTCCTAGTTGACATAGATAATCATTTAATCTAAAAAATTCTTGATTCGATTCATATCTTCCAACATCAACTTTCGAACAGATTTCTTTCTATTGTTCTGCATCTCAAAGTTTCTTGGTTGACATAGGTAATCATCAAGAAATTCTTGATTGGATCGATTCATATCTTCCAACATCAACTCTCGAACAGATTTCTTTCTATCGTTCTACATCTCGAAGTTCCTTCAACTTGATGTACACCTAATTTTTTTTTTAAAAAAAGAAAATAAGTTAATAAAAATAATAAAAAATGCAAGAAACTAAAAATAAAGTTGTTATTGTCAATCCTCGGCAACGGCGCCGAAAACTTGTTGCGTGTTTTAATTGCTTCGCAATTACGGGAAAGTGTACACGTTTTAAGTTATAGTATAGAAAGTAATCGTCTCCATAGAGATTGATGCTTCTTCTAGAATCTAATTTCTTACACTGAAAATAAAGACACAAATAGTTTATAGAATTAACTAAATAATAAAACAAACAAGTAAAATAAATTAGAGTAATCAATTAGAGAGATTAGGTTGGGTTATCCTGAATTATGGAATGATGGAAGAATGAATTCTTTCTTGCAAGTGGGTGCTCGTACCACTCAATTGTTCCGACAATTGGACTTAGTCAGATTGCCTATTCTATTCATCCGAATGTTAGTGCAATTCCAACTAAGAGAATTGCTCGGGTAAGTTGAGCGATATCCTCAAGTTTCGATAAAGCATTCTTCAGTGGTCCCCGTTATCCCTAACCCGAGACTCTGTTAGTTGCACAACCCTTGATGATACATTCCTTCATTAACCAAAGGTGTACAACAACTATCTTGTGCTTCTATTAGTTGTTGAAATCTTGCACTTATCCCTAAGTAGGATTAGTTCTCACGTACTTTGATCGAACCATGCATATTCTTTTCGTGAATCTAATTCTCTCGAATCTAGATAAATAGATTGTTTATCGAGATCTTTTCCAAATTCTCTCGCAAACGAAATAAATATCAAGAATAAAAAAACTTTAATTAAGAACACTCAAAAGCTTAGATAGAATTCAATTATAATCAAACCTTAAAACAAAATAATCCAAGTCAACTTTAAGTTAGTTCATGGTTGGACAAAACATCTAAAAAAAGTGCTCTCATCACTCGAATAAAATAAGGAAAAGAAGAAGAAAATCGACAGCTCCCTTTGCTTTAGACGTCATCTTCCTTTTTTATAGGATCTTGCTTGGTCAAATTATCTGACGAGAATTAATTTGAATAAGAAATAATTATCTGTTTAGAGATTTTAAATTAATTCAAATCTTTATTTCTTATATTAAATTCAATCTTGTAGAATTTTTCCATGTCTTTTGAAATCAAGTTTATCTCCTTGTGATTCCTTCCAAATTGGAATCAAATTCTACAAATAAGGAAATAAACAACCACAATATTCTTTTCCATATAATTAACTGAAATATAAATGAAATACAATATTAAAGAAATTATGTAAATATGTATGGATGACTAATAATACAACTAATATCATGCTTAATTCTAACAATAATAAGAATAAAATGGTAATAAAAATAGTACTTTTGGACACTCATCAAACTCCAAGTCCAACGAGCTTATCACTCAAATCCATTTCGTATCCAATTTTCTTGGTGAATTCCACATTTTCATCCGACAATAAAAGAACCTCATCGTTGAATCCCAGATTCTCCTTCCTAGCCTTTATCATGAAAGTGTTATTCACCGAGAAACACGCATTTGTGCTCATCCTTTTGGCTTTCAGTTCCTCGGATTTCTCCATAAACCAAGTGAGGTGCTTCTGGGAGCATGTAGGGTGAAAGCACCGGGAACAACGAAGAGAACAATTTTTTTTGTCGGAAGTAAGAGAAGAGATGGTGGTAATTTGGAGTTCACCATTGTTGTCGAAGTAGGAAAAGTGCCATCGGAACATAGTACTAAATTGTGGTTGAGGTCAGTGTCGCGGTTGTAGTTGTTGGTACTGCGGACGTTATGTAACCACTACAACAAATTTGCTTATTATTGACATTGAAAATATTGTCATTGAAACTTTTATTTTTGTCACTATTTGTATTTTGTGACATAAAATTCGATGTCATGATGAACGTCACGCTAAGTGTGTCACTAAATGTCTAATGTGACAATGTATCTTTTTTCGTCACCAATTGTTAAACATATAATGACATTTATGCATAACGTCACTTTATAATTACTTTTAATGACATCAAAATAAGTCACCAAATAATATAAAATTCCGTCATTAGTTATTTATATCGTCACCAATAATATAATAATTTCTTTATAAAAGTGACAATAAATATTGTCATAATTTATTTATTAAAAAATAAAATTATAAAATTACACCAAATATAGAAATTATTATATTATTATAATTAAACCAAAACTTTATAAATTATAATAAAGGCCATGACAATTTGGAATTTACAATAATGTCCATCACTCTCTATAAATTAATATATGGACCATCACTTTTTTATAAATTACAATGAATAAGAAAACTTTAAAAAATAATAATAAAGGACAAAAGTTCTCATAAATTAAATAATACTTTAAAAATACTCATATTTTTACGAATTAAAATAAAATAATAAAACCTAAAACTATACAACCATTATAGTTTGATCTCCTTTTCTGAAAAATAACTAAAACAAGCTCCTAGATCTGGTCGACTGATTTCAAGCCCTTACTCATCTTCTTTGTCCCCGTTGCTTCTTGGTCACAGAGGTTCGGCGGTATAGGAGTTAGTGGTTAGAGGGCAACAACGAACCAAAGAGGTGCAAGGAAGGTTGCCCAAACAACAAATACAGGGCTGCAACGAACCAGAGATCAAGGAAGGCCACCCGAATTACAAAGAGATGTTGTCTTTAAATATTTTATTCAAAGATCGTATTAGAAATCTGTTAACAAAATACAAACAAACAAATAATTTCAGTACCAATTGCATACCTTTTGAAACAAAGCATGAAAAAAAAAATTAACAAGAAGAAATTAGAAAACACAAAGAAGAACATACTTCGTTTGACTAGAAATTTACTTGAATAAAATTTGTGAATGTATGGTTGGGATGATATTGTTTAAGGCCACCGACGACAAAAGAAAAGAAACAATTAGAAGAAAAATATAGCGACAACCGATTAGAAGAAATAGAAGGATTTTTAGGAAATGATGAAGAGGCGGCTAGAGTTATAGGTATTCAGAAAATATTAAAACAATTGAAGATCTAATCATATATGTATATTGAGAAAACAATAGATTTAATTAAAATTTAACCCTTCAACAATTATTTTTTTTAGTTATAAACTTATAGGAATAATAATTTTAACCATAATTCTATTTTCACAGTTCTAACTATAAATCTTTAATATTTTAGACCAATTTTTCATTTTTTAGAATTTTTCTTTAAATTAATATTTTCTACACTTGTAGTAAATATTTTTATTAGTAATTAAATGATCTTATATTTTTCCACAATTATAAAAGAATTTTTTTAATAATATATAACATTTTATTTTTAAAATAAATTTTGAAATTTTGTTAAAAAAAATAGTTCACTATTGTTATAATTTTAAATTTTATTTAAAAATAGTTTTCTTAACAACTAACGTGTCAATAAAATATTTTCTTCCAATTTTTTATTCTAATATATATAACAATAAATATTATAATCACATGATGTCTTTTAAATTTTCATATAAAATAATAAATATTACAATGGGCGACAAATAATTAATTTTGTCACGTTAAATCCATTTTATGACATGAATAAAACATCACATTTTATATGTTACTATAAATATAATGAATCAAATTATCAAAAAAAATTATTACTGACAAATTTACAATGTCATTAGTTCAAATAAAATCGTTATAATAAAAAATCGTCACTAATATCTTTATTTTATTGGAGACGATTTTATAAAGTCATCATTTTATTTAAAAGTCATTGAAAGATTTTTCATCAATTTTTTAAAGGTAAATTTTAGCTCAAAATATGTAGTGACAAAAATCAATGACAGTTTTTAAAATTGTTATAGAAGATATACCATCAATCATAAAATATGAAGAAAAAATAATTGTCACATTTGTAGTATATTCTGTGACATTATAAATAATGTCATTTTGAAATTTTGTTACAAATCGATAAATTTGTTGTAGTGAATGCGAATTTGTTGATGTGGTCATAATTAGTTTTAAAAATCACATTTTTATGAAATATTATATATATTACAACTATATTTAAATATTATAATATTCATACGTTAATTTATGTATTTTATTTATTTTAAAAAAAATAAAATTATAATTTATAGATAAAAAATATTAAAAATATAGACTATACAAACATTATAAAGCTAAATAATGAATAAAAATATTTATATTCTAATGAATAGCATACATATGAATAATATCATATTAAAAAAGTACATACATGTTGAATAGTATAATATTTTAATATGAAATTTTTATTTTATATAACTTAAAAAGAAAAGAACATGTATATAAATATAAAAACTTAATTTCTTATTCATCATCGAAATAAATGATGTGGAGGTCTAGAGCATCTTTTAACTGCCTTGGTTTTGATATATTTTTATTCCAAATGAAAAAGCATCACATTGTGAATAATATTAGTAGAAAATATTTGATATACTAAACGATAATCAAACAATCCATAACTTCAATACACTGTATAAAATTATAATATCAGTATATATCAATTTTGGAAAAATATATAATACGATAAAAAAAAGTAATAAAATTAAATTAATTTTTTAAATGAAAAAATCACCACTATATTTTAAAAAAGGTTAGCGTTTTATAATTTTTATTTATTTTTTATAGATTAATAAAGTTTTTAAATCGATAATAATTGATCTAACAATCGATATTACTATATCGGTTTAATTCATTATTAAATTTAAAAAAATGAGTATTTTATTTATGTAATTTTATATTTCAAATCATTTTGGAATTTATTGCGATGTTGCAGTATTGCGGTGTAATATATGGTATATTACGACGTTACGTAATGATTTTATAACAAAAAAGTCGTGATGTAGTATTTATATTGCATCGTGGTAACCTTAAAAAAGGTTATGATGCGTCCGCAACGTTGCGTTACAGACCCAATTTAATACTATGTATCGGAAAGCTTGTCTCCGACGAAGATAGCAGCGTAAATTAGAATGGTCTTGGTGGAAATGAAATGTGCTTAGAAGGGAAGCGGTGGAGGCTGAGAGAATGAGGAGAAATGTAGAGCTTTGAAGGGAGACGTAGAGGAAAGTTTGGTAGGCTGAGGGAATGAGGAGAAATGGAGAGCTTTGAAGAGATAGACGTAGAGGAAAGTTTGGCTATAACGACAAAAGATGGGAGAAAACTTGAGATTGTAAAGGAAGTTGCCATTGTTGATGTGAGAAAAATAATGGTGTCCTAAAATTTTTTGTGAAAACAATGATTTTTCAC
The DNA here is from genome assembly GCA_035048815.1 of Abelmoschus esculentus. Taxonomy (NCBI): domain Eukaryota; kingdom Viridiplantae; phylum Streptophyta; class Magnoliopsida; order Malvales; family Malvaceae; genus Abelmoschus; species Abelmoschus esculentus. The sequence continues at coordinate 5,305,540 of JAUCBN010000019.1, read as the reverse complement.
ATTTTTTTCTCTTTTTTTAAATGAAACGTGAAATAAAATATTAACAATAAATGACACATGTTTTTTCGTTAATTTTTACAGTCATATCATATTTATCGTTTGTTTTTAATGGTGGGTGATAGAAATATATTTGTTTTAAAAATTGAATGACTTGATCGACGAGTTTGTTAGTTAAGTGACTAAAATAAATGAAATATATAGGTAATCTCTAGACATTTAAGCAGTTTATAATATGATTATTAGATTTTTATGCATTATAATATAATTATTAAATTTTCAATTTATTTTTAATATATTATATATTGTTAAAAAATATGGCACGGTAAATTTTAAAATATCTCATCAAAATTTAACAGTTTAGGAAAATGGATTTCCCCTAAAAGATAAGAAAAATAATATAATTCATTATGATGATAGGTAGATGCGTTTAACGAGTTGAGTAGAGTTTAATTCGATTTAATAAATTTGAATTCGATTCAATTTGAGTTATTCGAATTTGATTCTATCAAAACTAAATAAATGTTTTATTCGAGTTGACTCAACTCAAAACCTTAACGAGTTAAAATAAACAAAGTTTAACTCGATTCGATAAATTCTCAAGTAATTAATTAATTTTTTAAATATATTTTAATAATCACTTTAAAATTATTTCATTCAAAAAAATAAATTTAAATAATATTATTAGTTTTAGATTGTTACATTAGTTTTAATATGCTAATTTGGTGTATTTGTAAATTGTTAGTTTGAAATTTAGAGTTTAAAAATATTTTATACACTCTTTTAATATCTTTTGGTTAAATTTGTTGATTTATGTTAATATTAAGTCTCATATAGTATTATTGAATTTTATTTTTTTTTTAAAAAAGATATTTTTTAGTGAACTTGACTATCAATGAGTCAAGCTTAACGAGTAATGAGTCGAATTGAGCAGTAAATTTTTTAATGAGCACAAGTCGAACTAACTTTTAACGAGTTTAATGAGCAACAAGTTGAGTCAAGAAATAATTTTTTTAACAAACACAAATTTATAAACATTGCCTAACTCGTGATTAACTCGCTCGATGAACAACAACATACATTTAAAAAAGAAAAAAAAAACTCTCCTATTGTGAATAAAGTAAAGAACAAGAATAAAATAGGAGAACAAAGATGAGAGACAAAAGAGAGAGATTTTATTATATTCTAAAAGTAAGGTTATGTCCAATGTTTTCTCCAAAAATCTATATTTATAGGTATAAGATGAAAACCCTAATTCCAATGGGTATTAAACCTTAATAATAAAGCCCATTAAAGTTTAACTTAATATATGGATATCCATCATGAATAAAGATATTCATAACACTACCCTTGGATATCCATGAAGATAATGTGCCTCGTTGGAACCTTATTAAGATAAAAAACCCTAATGGGAAAAAATCTTAGTAAAAGAAAAAGAGTACACACACATCTTTGATATGCAAAACATGTTGCCTAACTAAAAACCTTACTAGGAAAGCTCATTGGGACAAAACCTCGATTAAGGGAAAAAGAGTGCAACACGTATTTACTCCCCATCATGAAAATATCATATAAGACCTTCGAATCTTCATAATTCAATATTGAATACAATCTTCAAATGTTGAGGTAGATTATTCACTAAAGGATAAATCTTCTAAATTATTGCTTGAAAAGAATAACGGATATTATTCTTATGAAAATAATGAGAGACGAAACTTGAAAGAAATATATTTCGTTTTATCACATTTATATATTCACCTTGAGATATAAATTTTGCATTATCTCTGTATAAGATAGCTTGCATCTTATCTTGTGAAAGCAATTCAAATATCTTCAAGATATGTTTAGCCAAACATATATTTCGACTTTACCTCATGCATAATAATTATTTAAAGGTAATGATCTTTTAGCACTTAAATAATATTTCTGGACCAGCTAAGATATGATGCTTTCAGATCAAATAATGTATATATTGTGCTTTTAGACTAAAAATATCATTACTTTTTCTTGAGGCAAAACGAATCTTTGTTTACATTAAGATATCTAATAACCATAAGGGTGATCAATGAATATGCGTTATGCATGTAAAGTTGATCGATTACATTTTTCTATATGCTGATTGATGCACAAGGATTTGAGGAGATCTCTTCACGGGTCACAATGATATTCAAATCAACGACATACTCAACAATAAAATTCTGAGCTAATCCTCTTAATGAAAATGCTTGGGAAAATTAAATAATTCATATAACATTATTCTAATAAGTATTCAATGAGACGATTATATCAAACACGTCTAAATTGTTCAATCCATAAAAGATATATTCAATATGGTTGAATAGTATTCTTGAGAACTTGAATTAACTTCTGTCTAAATCCTTTTAGAAGTTTCATGTAAATATTGTTATTAAGAGGCTCACACAAATAAGATGTAACATCCATTAGACGAAAATAAGTCATTTCATTTATTGCCAGAATATCTAAAAGTAATTTCATCCATCACCGATGAATATATTTTCCTCATTTAATTTCATGTCTTTTTGAGAATCCTTATGAAACCAAATGAGCTTATATATCATGATTTCCCCTTTTAATTTCTCTTTCTCACAAAGGCTCGTTTATATCCACGAGCTTTACACTTTTCAATGTACCGGCTATAGGCCCAAATACTTTTCTTTTTGAAAGAGATTTTAGTTTCGCCTTAATTGTCTCTTTCATGTTGGTCAATAATTTCTTTATCCAATTGAAAATGGTTCATGATTGACATCATCAAATAAAATCTCTAGTGCTATATTGCATGCAATATATTAACGACATCGATTTAATTTCAGTTTCATTTATTACCAGACATGACATAAATAATTGAGATCTCTTTATTATTAGGTACCTGAGTCATGTCAATGTCTCTGTTGTAGACCTTTTAATCTCTTCTTGGGATTTCCGTAATTATTTATTCCTCAATCAGACCATCATAAAATATAGTTCCTTTTCTTTTTCGAGGATTTTTATCTTTGGAACCTACTTGTCTACCACACTTCAAGCGTAAATTAGACTCATTAGCAACTAGAGTTTGTCCTTCCAAAACATAAAATTTAATCGGAGCATTCATAGTTGGTATTCGTGACTTAGTCACTCTTTTAAGGTCAGCTGAATCATCAGGCAATTGATTTGCTAAATGAATATCCTTTGAACTTATAGTTCACATTGTGGAATTTGTGACTCATTAAAATGATAGTCAGTAAATCGAGCTATAAATAAATTATCTTATAAGAAGTTCAAGATATTTAAATCTGATATATATTCCCAACAAAATTCATCTTTGTGCGTTATGGTGAAGTAATTAGAACATATATCGCACACCCAAAAATCTAAGATGAGAAATATTTGGTTCTTAACCAAAAACCATTTGTAATGAGGAAAACTTATAATCATTTATTGGCTTGATGTGAATTGGTGATACTACATGTAAAATAATATATCATCAACACTATCAAGATTGTTTATCTTTATAAGATAATCTAGAAAATATGCTCATAATTTTATCAATTGAGCAACTAGCCTTGCAAACAACAAGTTGCGGGTTAATAACAAGGATACATATAAACTTCTAGTCAATGCATCTATTAAAATCGTAAAATATCTAGATGAACTGTAAGAAAGGTGTATGAGACCATATATATCACCTTGTATCTGTAGAAAATTAGTAGATTTATACTCTATATTAATTGTTGATGATTAAATATTAAATTTCTTTCATAGCAGGTATCACATGAAAATTACCTTGAAGAAAATCTTAAATCTTCAATAAGTGACCACATAAAAGTGTCAATAAATTTTTGCATCATAATTGAACCGGGATGGCTTAACCGATCATGCCAAATAAAATTATCAGTAAACATCTGGTTTACAATAGCATGAGCTTCAATTTGTATTAATTCTTATATAGTACAATATGGATGACAGTACATGTAATTTTGTCAAAATTTTCTTATTGCCTTGAGTTATAGTCGTAATATTGAGATAGTTAGCATCCCTTTTACTGATATTCTCAATATATTTTTATAAATATCTTTAAAACTCAATAAGTCTCTTTGCGACTTTGTCGAGTATAATGTGTAAATATGGAATAAAGTTCCATTTGGCAGTAACATATTTACTCAGTCGGAGCCTTTTGTGATATTAGTACTTCCTGATATAGTACTCACATTATTCCCTTGAATTTAAAATGTGAAAATATGCATAATGTCACGGGCCGTCAGTTCAAGCCCGTGCCACATGCGCATATTGCTGCCCAAGAGGTTCTTAGGGAGATTTTGGGCCTAAAGGTACCACCAGACTTAGCCCGTTCCATGGAGGATTCTAGAAGATAGCCATTTTGGCCTTGTAAACTTTCCTTGTATTCTTAGGATTTGTTTCCTTAGTTAACATGGAATATTCTTAGGATTGTGCCAATGTGGTTGGTAGGAAATGATCCTAGCCATCGATGTAAATTAGTGGGAACCGTCGGATGTAAGGGGAATCAACTATAAATAGAGACCTCCCCAGTCTCATTTGTATCATCTCATCTTTGAGTAATCAAGTGGCATTCACTCTAAAAAACTCTCTCAATTGTTCTTTGTGTTCTTCGCGTTCTTTTTTTCGTTCTTAAGTAGCCATACTCATAGTTTGCTTTCCGCCAGAACGATTCAGCGTTCTTAGTGCCTTGGGAAGTTTGATCTTCCGGAGCGAGTTTTCAGGCTGACTTAGTCGTTTGTCTAAGAACATCGACTAAGGCCGCGCGGTTCAGCTAGGTCAAGACTCTAGCCCCGTGACAAGTGGTATCAGAGCGTGGTTCGAGCAAGGCGCTAGTGATTATGGCACGTGGAGAAGAAGACGTTGCAGCAAAGGGTGTGAAGATCGTTGCTGGGCAAAGCCAAAGAGCAAGTTCGAGGGATGCTGTAGCTACGCTGGAGGAGCGAGTTGATAAACTCAGCCAGGTGACCAACGGTGCGGAAGAGAGGTGCGAGGTGCTTGAGGCCGAATTGCAGGCTGTGAAGATTGAGATGGAGGAGATGAAGGCAGACTTGTATATTTACAAAGTTGCCTTGATGAATGGAAAGATGGCCACTGCATCCAAGTCGAAGAAGGACATTCCAAAGCCAAAGGTGTTCAAGGGGAACCGATCGGCCCAAGATGTTGAGAACTTCTTGTGGGGCATGGAGCAGTATTTTCGAGCCATGGGCATCAAGGATGATGCGGAGAAAGTAAACGTTGCTTCGATGTATTTAACTGATGTCGCTCTTTTGTGGTGGCGACGCAGATGCTCGGAGGAGCCGAGTGGAGACATTCCTTTTGAGACATGGAAGGAGTTCCAAGTTGAGTTCAAAGAGCAATTCTATCCGACGAATGCTCAACGGGAGGCTCGTAAGAAGTTGCGGCAATTGAAACATGAGGGTTCCATCACTGACTATGTCAGGAAGTTCATTGAAATCAAGCTCCAAATCCAGGACTTGAGTGAAGCGGAGGGATTTTCCTACTTCATGGATGGACTCCAAAGATGGGCTCAAATGGAGCTAGAGCGGAGGGGAGTCGAGGAGCTTTCCAAAGCCTTTACCGCAGCCGAGTCCATAGCTCAGTTCGAAGTTGACATGTCCAAGTCTTCCAAGCCCCGAGGTAAGAGCTTTGGTGGGGGAGACGAGGAGGATAATCATTCTTGCAATGATGATGAGAGGGTCAACAAGTTTGTCAAACCATCGGAGAAAAAGGATCGAGGGCCTTTGAAGTGCTACCATTGCCATGGTTCACACTTGGTGAAAGAGTGTCCCAAGAAGAAGCGCCCCGATACGATCAATGATGCGGATGACGAGCAAGAGGACGAGGAATGTATGCTTGGTACGATTGCTAGTGTTAGAGCAATCAAGCCAAGGGTGGGGAAGCAATGTTACGAGAGCAAGGGACCTCACGTAGTTCGTGAGCACCCGGATCGAGCCAAGCAGCCCAAAAGGGACAAGCCCGAGTCAAGTGAGGCTTGTAAGCTTGGGGCAATGATACTAAATTCTGCAAAGGCGAAGAAGGGCCCGAAGCAGAATGGGTTGATGTTTGTCAACATCAACGTGGCGGGACGATCGAGGAGTGCTCTAGTGGATACCGGAGCATCCGATCTCTTCATGTCAAAGATGGCTGCTGAGAAGCTTGGTCTCGAAGTTGAAGGTTCAACCAAAAAGATCAAGACCGTTAATGCCAAGGAGGTTCCAGTTGTTGGAACAGTGCGGAAGGTAGAGCTGCAGATTGGTGAATGGAAGGCCAAGGAAGATTTCAAGGTAATTCACTTAGATGACTTTGATTTCGTTTTGGGGCTTAACTTCCTTGACCGTGTTCAAGCTCTTATCATCCCTTGTGCCGATGTTATATGCATTTTGGATCCGAAACAACATTGTGTTATGCCCGTGTATCGAGACAAGGGACGGAGGATCGAGAAGCTGACATCCATTCAGCTTACCAAGGATGCTCCAAGGGAAGGAGGCATCGCTTTGGAGGCTATTGGAGTGGACACCTTGGTGGGGCAAGAGTTGCCTGAGCCACATGATAGTGAACCCGTGGGAGATCCATCCATTGAGGAGATGGACGAGGCATCGAGCTTCAATGAAGACGGAGCATCGATGGGAGCATCAAACTTCATGAGTGAAGAAAGATTGATGCGAGTTAGAGTGAATGCGGAAAAGTTGATTGAGGTACATCCCGAACACAATGATTGTGTTTTACAGTTTGATTTGCCTTGTTTGTCGGGTGTAGGCCAGCAAACACCTAACCCTTCAAATGGAGTTGTCGATACTTGGCGAGAGCACAAGCCACCTTTCAGAGTTCTTAGGCGCAAACGAGGGTTGCCGACGATCTTGAGAGACCGCTCAATGTTCAATGTTGTGGCGTCCAAGTCATTGTGCAAGGACCATGTGTGTCCGAATGGGGGCAAATCACAACTGGTAGGAGCTAACTCCTACGATCGAGATGCGCTTGGAGGGACGGTGACTGATGTTAGATGGCGACGAGTACCAAAGCAAGCAGTCCATTTGGGTGGACAACTGAGCCAGAGTCGAGTGCTCTTTATGAGAAGAGCATCCAGCCCGATTCAGAGTTTGGGGCAAGCCGAGGTGACAAGGAATTCCCAGGATCGGTTCTATCTTCATTCCGAGGCGGCGACGAGGGCGTCGCCATGTTTGGTGGGGGAGAATGTCACGGGCCGTCAGTTCGAGCCCGTGCCACATGCGCATATTGCTGCCCAAGAGGTTCTTAGGGAGATTTTGGGCCTAAAGGTACCACCAGACTTAGCCCGTTCCATGGAGGATTCTAGAAGATAGCCATTTTGGCCTTGTAAACTTTCCTTGTATTCTTAGGATTTGTTTCCTTAGTTAACATGGAATATTCTTAGGATTGTGCCAATGTGGTTGGTAGGAAATGATCCTAGCCATCGATGTAAATCAGTGGGAACCGTCGGATGTAGGGGGAATCAACTATAAATAGAGACCTCCCCAGTCTCATTTGTATCATCTCATCTTTGAGTAATCAAGTGACATTCACTCTAAAAAACTCTCTCAATTGTTCTTTGTGTTCTTCGCGTTCTTCTTTTCGTTCTTGAGTAGCCATACTCATAGTTTGCTTTCCGCCAGAACGATTCAGCGTTCTTAGTGCCTTGGGAAGTTTGATCTTCCAGAGCGAGTTTTCAGGCTGACTTAGTCGTTTGTCTAAGAACATCGACTAAGGCCGCGCAGTTCAGCTAGGTCAAGACTCTAGCCCCGTGACAATAATCATGGACCTTTTAATATGTACTTTATTTCATTCACTTCGGGGAATGAAAAATATGTGTTTTTTACCATTTACTTCGGGAAAAAAAATATTAAATATAACACATTATATCAAATCGGTTATATATCAAAGATAAATTCTCAAAAGATCTTTCAAAGTATTGATATTTCAGTACTTTGAGATATAGTACTCATATTTTCCCTGTATTTAAATGAGAACATTTTTATTATGCTTACGTATAGTATGAGTACTTGCACTGTCTGTTTGGCATAAATAGCCACAAATTGATGAATGCCTAAAAGTCCTAATTCTTATATCATTTCTCACTCAGTTATTACCAATAAAAGACAGATTTAAGCATAATATTAGTTAATTCGATTATTTTCCATATTCCAGCATCTCAACATCGGTTTTATGAATTTATCTATTTTTTGGCATAAAAAGATACATTTGATGGTTTTCTTTCTTAAGCATGAAACTACATCACATGAGTTTTCAAACAAAAGAATGAATGCTAGAAACCAAACCTGTAATACATATGAGCACCCGCAACGACATCACTTTGGAGGCCGCGGCAACCGATGCTAAGGCAACACCTGGAAAACAAATGATAATATGATAGGTGATCTGAAGAGAAAAATAAGGTGGACGTTTTAAGACAAGCGACATAGAAATCAGATATGGGAAACACACGGAAAGTTAAGGTCAAAGCCACATGGGAAAAGAATCCTTATAGGAATAAACTAGGAAATAAAATAAAGATCTTTTGTTTATGTATTTAACTTGTGTTTTACTTCAAGTTTAATTCCTACTTTGGAAAGGTTTTCCTAGGCCAAGCCTATATAAACCATAGTCTACGTAGAGAAGAGGCATCTCGAATCAAGTCTCATAGAAAAACCCTAACTTTGTTCATCGCCCCCTTTGGGTTTAGGTTAGTTTGTGGAGTAGTTGTGAAAGAAAATTTGTAATTTGTTTAGTTCTTATTAATATAATTCTAGAATTCATAGATTATTCTCTCTTGGCATTTACTCTTCTTTGCATATGAGCTCGAGATGATAGTATATGAAGAAAAATCTATTTGTCTAATGTCGGGAGAGTTAGGCTCACGAAACGAGAAAATACGGTCTTTGCTCAAGGGCTTCGACTAATTCGGTTTAGAGATAAACCGTCTATGATTTCAACGACTAAAAGGATGCATGTGTTTGGTTGTTGTTCATCCTTGATTCACTCTGAGAGGTATCATCAAGACATGGATTTCAACAGTTCTCTTCGCTTAGGAATAAGGAGGATACGTACAAGGATACTCTGTCGAACTATGAGTTGTTGAATTGTCAATAAGGTATAACCCTATCTAGGTAACTACGACGACTCTTTGTGCGAACCGCCGAGGTGGCTGTTCAACATTTTACATTAATATGAACGAGACAATTACATTCTGATTTCACACTACGAAGCACTCTAACATGCCCCACTTTTCCATCCTTGATTTTTTGATCACTTATCTTTATTGCTTTAATTAATTTTCTTAGTTATAATTCAAACTCAATTATCTGTGTCTTTACTTTTCCATTATGCAAGAATAATAAATTGTGTAAGTAACGTCAACCCTCGTGGGATGGACATCTTAAATACTATACTTTATCATAAAAGCATAGGACTTCTAAGCCTTCACCATAATTCATTGTAGATTTTCTTTCGGAAGTGATAATATCCTTCAACAGATAAATTAACATAAAACTTAAATAAATAATATGTAAAATAAATTAACATAAATAAGAATAAATAAAAATAAATTAACATAAAAATAAATAAATAAAAGATCAATTATTTTCTTTAGATGTTATAAGGGAAACAAAATAAATGGCGAATTATTCTCTTGAAGGATTATTAGAAAATTAACAATATCCAATTGGGTTGGACTAACAACGCCATAATTATTTACACCAAAAAAAAATTTGTTTATATGTTTTTTTCATTTGTCATTCATGATTATGGATAAAATCCATAATATTTCGGCGTTTGACAAGTATGAGACCAATAATTTGTACCATTGCATTGATAACATAAAGATTTGATATGATCTCTATCATTCTTGTCATCCTTATAATTCCACTTTTGGTAGATATAAGCATTCTCAAAAGAATCATCTTATCCATGTTTATTTTATGACCTCAATCGTAACCACAATTACTAATGTGACTTTTATTCATTCCATTATAAAATATCACATTCATTTTAGAGAATGGAGCGAAGAATAATAGGTATTTAAAACTTTTTCATGATATTGTGTCTGTAAGACAACATTAATATGTGAAAAGTGGAGTATGTTTTTCTAATATATCATCATATGTGATACTCTAGAACATAATTGAGTTTTATTCACTAACCATATAGTGAATTATCACGTTTGCATTCACTTCAAGGAATGAAACAAATTCAATAATTGCATGGAATAAATATTATGTTTGCATTCACTTTAGGGAATGACATAAATCCAATAATTGTATGGAATAAACATCATGTTTGCATTCACTTCAAGGAATAAAATAAATTCAATGATTGCATGGAATAAACATCATGCATGCATTCTGTAACCCCCTAGACTGGCCTATGTGGGAAGCCAGACTAGAGTGGTCACATTGTTTGTTTTTAAAACATAAACCAAGTTTCAAGTAAACCAAAATAACTGATACGAAAGATAAGTTTGAGTATCACTTAAAATAAGTAAAACGTTACCAAAATAAGGTATCCTGAAAACATAATTATTCGCAAAAATAATTCACAAATCTAAAGTCAAATATAAAATATTTTTAGAACATCGTTAACAAAATAGCACATGTCACCCTAAACGTAACTGAAGACTAAAAATTACTTCAAGTAAAACCGAAAAATAAGTAGATCCTCCAAGTGTCAATTCGAGAAGCCTATCTACGGTTAACTAGAAGGGGAAGAAAACAAGTATGAACTACGGAGCCTAGTGTGTTCCAACAGTGCAAGTAAAATCAATAAACGGTAATAACAGTAAATCAGGTCATGTATATGCATGTTATGCTACCTTTCAACCATACTCCTAAACACAGTTCCCCAAAACGGTATCGGATACAGGCATTAACCTAAGTCTACCGGGGCGAAGCTACCGACCTATGGAATCACCTTAGGGTACAGGCAGAATTACCCCGATCATAGCACGACAACCGATATCAGGCGAAATTACCCTAACTGAAGCTAGGAACTGTAAACAGGCAGAATTACCAATTGGATCAATGTTGAACCGAAACTCAACACTATATATTTCATCTCAATCCCAAGGTATCAAGCATGCAGTAATGTTAGGAATAATGATAACAGTGCTAGGAAATAATCTGATGTCATGTATATACCAAAATAGGAAGTATTATACATAATATATCATGCTTAAAATTCAAAATATACGTTTATATAAAATCCGAGAAAATAGTCATGTGCACATGCCAGGTTCGTTTAAAATAGGAAAACAGTAGTATACAGTTATATAACACACAAGGAAACACACCTCGAATGGCAGAAACAGGTAGGTGATCTACTGGGCGTTCGAAACTCGCTCTATAGCAGTAGTGCACCCTAGAAATATAAGATATAATTTTATTAAAACAGGAGCTAAAAACTGAATTGACTATTTAGAGGTACAAGAACATACGGGTTATGATCGGCTCTTGGTTTCGGTCAAAACGGGAGGAACTTGTATGGGTTGGTACACAGCTGGGAGAACTATGGGGTCCTACAAACAATCAGGTATAGACATTAGACTTTAAACACAATTCAGGACTTTACTTAACTTCGAAGAAAATTTTGACTCGAGACTTAAAAGTCCAATTTGGAGGATTTCGGGTTTGAATTTCGAGAAACGAACTTCACGGATGGACTCAGGACGTCGAAAAACATAAAATAAGAGTTTTTGAAAATTTTGACCTTTTGGGTCAAAGTTAACGCTGACTTCAGCAAAGTCAACACTGACGTTAGGAGTCAATGCTAAAGTCACTGGTCAACGGGTCGGTCAATGGGTCGTGTCGGGTCAATCAACAGGTCGGGTCAGGTCAGTCAATTAGTTTGGTTATGGGGTGACCGGTTAGGTTCGGGACTGGTTCAGTTTGGGTTGATCGGTTCAAGGCCGATTTGGTCCGGTTCAAGCCAGTTTAGACCGGCCGACTCCAGGCCACCATCTAGGGCAGTCGAAAATCGCCCCGGCGGCGTGTGGAGGCCACACGCAGCCCACATAGGCCAAAAAACACCTCTAAATTTAGATTTTTCCAGATCTTTACTCAACAACATCAAAATCGAGTCAAAAACCCAGGAAAACAACTCAAAATAAGGGTTAAAGCTTACCCGATGATGCGTGCAATAAAAGCGCAATTGAGTGCAAGTGTACACGTCGTCAAGTAATAAAGTGATAAGTATATCCTGTATCGTCTCCACAAGGATTGGTATACTTAATATGTCTTCCCTTGTTCCCTTTCTCCTGAAAGATAAAGTAGAAACACAGATAAGTGGGTTTGTTTAACTAATTAAATAAAAAAACATAAAATAAAAGGTTGATAATGATATAAAGAAAGTGGGTAGGATCCAACTGCGTCAATTAGTGGATTCGATTGATCTTTTTCTTGTCTAATGTAATTACACAACACTGCTTCAACAGTACTGCAGATATAGCCTCTACAGCATTAGTATTCTCTGTCGCGGCAATCTCTTGCTCTTGGGAAGATGCATCAAAGTTCAGCAAAGTGTTTGTAGTTGACTCCTCTTATCTCTAAGTCAGAGCACTGTTGATGACTGGTCCATGACGATACCTCTTGGCGTAAATCAACGATAATCACCAACCAATCCAATACTTCTTTTAGCTATTGAAACTCTTAACCTATCTCTAGGCCAAGTTAGTGTCTACAATACCGTACTTATCCCTTTCGTGAATCTACACCTCTCGATGCTAGATAAATATATTACTTACAAACTTCTTTCTCGAGATTGAATGCAAGAACAAGGAATGGCAATAGGATAAGCAAACTTTGATATTATTATTGCATTAGAACAAGAAACAAGAAACAATCTCCTCTCACTAATATCTACAACCTTCACCTATCCCTAAGAAATTTAGAATATAATGTCGATAGGTACAATTTTTGGGGAGAAGGGTTTCTCTAAAATCGGCTCTCTAAACAATATGGCCGACTAGGCTATATATAGTCTTAACCTAGGGAAAACCTTTCCTAAATAGACTCTAACTTGGAGTAAGGAACAAGTGTTTTTCATGAGATCTGATATTTCCAAGTTTGCCGCCTTCTAGAAAATTTTCCCGCTTGGTCTTTGACTTAGGCTTTTAGTGCGCTAGCCTGGTCCAATTGGTGCGCTGCATCTTCCAGAATGTTCTCTATATTTTTATCTTTTATTGTGCCTACAATATTGATGCTGCAACTTTGGATGCTACCACAGCCTTGTCCCTTGTCCCTTGCCTCGGCCTCAATACTGCTTCACTACTGCTTCGGTCCTGGATTTTCCTGCATGTACAAAATATGTAATAGTATCTGCATTCTCTATAAATATTGACTTTGTAAGTAGTGATAACGAAATATCCAATATTACGCAAAGAGTTCATATTTCAGTTCAAGTTAGTGTATAATAGATGCATAAAGTACCATGAGAAGGGTAGTAAATAACTACCTTTTAAGCACTCATCAAATACTCTCAAACTCGAACTATTGCTTGTCCTCAAGCAATGCAAGACATCAAATTACCGAACCTTACTCCCCTTTGGTCTTACTTTTCCATCTATTCTCCCCATCATGGTCATGTCTATCTCTCTGTTTTAGCCACTAGTTTACCTAAGGACTTTTACTAAGAAACAAGCTCTAAGGCTAGGTGAGTGTGTGCGTTTTATGGACAAGGTTAATTCAAGGCTTTCTTAGCTGAACTCTAAGTTTAAGATAAGTAGAATTTGGATTAAAGCTATCTCTTTAAAACAACAAGTCTTGAGCCAATTTCGGACACCTCAAGATATGCATTTTCTATTTTCTTCTTTTGCTTATTTTTTTTCTTTCTAACCACCTATTTAGCATACTATAGCCAGTTTCGGGCACCTCTAGCATGAAGGAGATCAAAACTAGAGCCAGTGATAGGAACCTCTAGTAAATTTTCCAAAAGGTTCTACGTCTTTATCACCTAAGTTTATTAAAAGAATTCCTAAATCAAACAAGTCCAAAAAGTGTTTATTTCCTTTCTAACCCTAAAGCAAGCTTCTAAATTTTATTCCATGAGTATCCTATGGTTATCCCTTCAAAACAGAACTTGGCTATGGTAAGGAGAAAGATTTATATAGCCTTAAAGGATTAAACTAAAGCAAAGCTGATGTAGAGCAGTGCAAGATTACAAACAGTAATTCAAGAAGAGAGAATATTGCAACAATTTCAGAAAAAAAATTTACTCCCTTTTCATGATAGTGCCACGGCAGTGGGTAGCCTCGATAGTGCTTCTGCACCTACAATACCCCCAAACTCAAACCGAGCATTGTTCTCAATGCTCAAAATATAAGGCAAACAAAAGAAAATAAGGATAGTAAAGCATAAGGGATTAAATAAATTCTGATTTTGATTCAGAAGAGCTGTTGGAAATAGCTGCCTTCCTAAGTTTTCCTACCGATGCTTTCTGTCTGGATCTTTGTCCTAGTGATTATTGTGTTTTTGCATGCTGGGGTGACTATACTCTGGTGGGTGTTTGTTTCTGCAGTGGGGTAGTAACTTCCTCTCCTTCTTCTTCTTCTTCGTCTGTATGTATCACCTCTATTTCTCCTCCTGCCTCGACAGTTGGTATTTTTTCTTGGGCATGCGATGAGCTCTTATGGACATACTCATCAATCTGTCTAGAGAGACTATCTCTAGAGAAACTGCCTATGGGGATAGGACTCTGTGGTGGAGAGTTGAAGACAACTCTCCTTTTTGATGGCCGCCTACTGCTTGATGACGCTGCGGCCATACCCTCAGGTCTGGATGGGCCGACAGCGTGAAACTATTGTTGTGGCCTGGTGGTAAAGAATGGTCTAGGCCTTGGGGCAGGGGTTGTCTCTTTGTAAGGTGCGGCGTGAAGAAAATGTTGGGAGGGAATTCTGGAAACTACATCTCATGGGTGGAAAAATTCTGGATTAGCATGTTGGCAAGAGTGTTGTTGAAATCTCTCTGATATTCTATGTATCGTTGCTGACGAAGGTCCATGTCTGACATCCTCTGCAAAATCTCCTGATATAGATCTGCTGCAGAAGTAGCTTGGGCAGTACCAGATGCTTCCGCCGTATACTGCCCTCCGACAGTAAAGTCGGTAGTGAAGTGTTGAGGTGGTTCCTATACTGGGTCTGCTTGGGTGATCTGCATCACTCTATGGTAGAATTCTCTTGTCTAGCCTTGCTTTTTTGTTGTGTATTCATCTGTTTCTTCTATAGGGGCACCTGCAACAATGCATAGGACAGAGATTAAACTAGGGAAATATAGTGGACGTCGTTCTTTCTTACCACAATCATAGATTTCTTGAATAATGATCTCTCCAACATTTATGGTCCTCTTGTTGATGATTGATTGAATGAGCAACAATCTTCTTCTATCAATTGTGTTGTTGTGGGAGGTGGGCATGAGGCATCGCTTGACAAATATGCACCAAAGCTTGGCTTCGGGTTTAACGTTGAGCCTTGTTACACAACCCCTATGGGCACCGGTTTCTCATGGAGTGTTGTCGTAGCAAAGTTCGTCCTTAATGGCCTTGTAATCCTCGGTATTTGCTGCAAATTCACCATGTTCATCGCGTTCATCGCGTATGGGAATAAGGCTATAATAATCGTTGACTGCCTCAGCATCAAGCTTTATTGGCTTACCCCGGCAGTAGACGAACAATGTGTCCTTGCTCGGAAAATCTGCATAGAATTCTCTTACAATTATGGCATTTGCTATGGGAGGTTGGAGGCAAAATTTTTCTCAATCATGGACTTCGATCTTATCGAACAAGAATTTGTCGATGCCATAGTTCTCTTTGATGATGTGCTGGAATCCTTGCTCCTCCCATAACTGCCGTGCAATGAAAGACCTTTAGAATCGTTCTGCTACGATGGTATTGGCAAAACGTTTGTATGCTGCCATGGAGGTTTTGAATGTTGATGAGATCTTCTTGAAAATAAGCTGTAAAGTGTAAGAATGCGGGTAAGAATGCAGAGAGTATTGTGAGGAAGATTCGGCAAGATTAACAAAGAATGCAAAGTGAATAGTTTAAACAAGGAAGTTGCTTATATAGGCCTCAGCAGTGTGACCGTTTAAACCACTAACCGTTTTGTTGTCGTTTGTAATTTTTTGCCCGTTGGCATTTAACTGCCTCGGCAACATGCTCGGTTGATAGTCGTTACACTGTTTCTACTCGTTTGGAATTCTGCGACTCTAACACAGTACACTGCCGCGATAGTGCTTCTTGCTATGAACTACATCTCTGTTATTCCTGCTTTGTTGTCCTAACCTAAAATAAATAAACATCAAGAAATATTCAAATAATGAGAAGATAATTATTCCTAAATACCCTAATTAAAATAATTCATGAAAATACCAAATAAAAGAGAAGAGAATATTAAAATAAGATTACAAAGAAAACTTATGGAGGGTCATTTCCGATATTTCTTATAGTCCATCTACACCCTCCATCGAGTTACAATTCTGCCCAAAAAGGTTTGGACCATAAATACGGATAGTCCCCTTTGTATTATCTTGGTGGGGGTGTCTTTCTTTCGTGTTCTCTTGTAATCCATGCATGTCCTTCATCCTGATATTGTTTCTAAAGGCAAAAATAAATTATTAGAAAAAATTATATCAACATCCAACCACTTAATTACCTCATTGCCATTAACTTCCATCATAGTTGGATATAACCTTCATTTTCGTGGCCATTGTTGTGATAGCCAATTGTCGTGGCAATCTTTTGCCAAAATTTGGTATAAGTCAAGTGAAGAACCATCTTTCTTGAAGTCTTCAAGAATCAACCCACATTGTTTTTTATGCTTCTCAATAATCTCCATCAGGAGAGATTCTGGCTTGAAACTAACATTAGATGGAATTACCACAGAAATATCATCTTCCAAATAGTCATATCCTATTTGCGATGACTTCAAATCTTGTAATGTTGACTCCTCGACATATATCTGCAATGGAAAGGACGAGTTTCTAAAGAATTCAAAAGGTTTATTCAGTACCATATCATTTTTCCACTATCACGGCATTGTCATCTTATTGATCGAACATGTCTTCGTGTAACTGCCCCGGTAGCTGTGAGTGTGATTAATTCTCAGCTTCCTTTTTCAGCATCATTGCTGCCGTAACAATTTGGGAATCAGACTCCTCAAAATTTTCTAGAGCATTACTCTCACCAGCCTCGTTGAATGGTATCGTGACGTTACCCTGTTTAGGCTTCTCTACTGTCGTGGCATGAATCTCGACAGACTCATCCATTATTTGACAGTCTTTCTCATCAACACGTTCTGGACTCAGAGGTTCCTAAATTTCCTCTTTATCCTCTAGTGTTGGGATTTCAGTATCCCCAAGGATTGATTTTTAGGTTATGTTATCCCTGACATGCAATTGATTTTCCGAATCCTTCAAGGGTGCATCCAATCTAGCTATATGTGCATCCAGGTACCTTGATTGCTCTGTCATGAATTCATCAATTCTAGCCAATGATGCTTTCCATGTTTCCTCCAATGAATTTGGATACTCTTTAGAAAAATTATATTGCCATGGTATATCTGTAACACCATCAAAATTGTCATGAGACAAAAAATTTTGAGCGTTTTGATCATACCATGAAGGATTTTGTTGTTGGTTCCATCTATGGTCTTCTTGTGGCCATATGTTTCAGTATTGTATGGGCAATTGTTAACCAAATGATCATCTGCACAATTAAAACAAAAATTTGCCCAGGCATAAACTTATTGGATTGCTCTTGGTTGGCATAGATAATCATCATCTAATCTAGGAAATTCTTGATTGGCTTGGTTCATATCTTCCAACATCAACTCCCGAATAGATTTCTTTCTTTCTTCTTGCATCTTGAGCCTTCAACGTGAAATACACCTATGAATTTTTGTAAGAAAAAGAAAATATGTTAGTAAAAATAATAAAACAAAACAAAGAAAATTAAAGAAGACAAAATTTAGTTGTCAATCCCCGATAACGACGCCAAAAACTTGATGCATGCAATAAAAGCGCAATTGAGTGCAAGTGTACACGTCGTCAAGTAATAAAGTGATAAGTATATCGTGTATCGTCTCCACAGGGATTAATATACTTAATATGTCTTCCCTTGTTCTCTTGTCCCCTACCTCGGCCTCAACACTACTTCACTGCTGCTTCGGCCCTGGATATTTCTACATGTACAGAATATGTAATAATATCTGCATTCTCTATAAATATTGACTTTGTAAGTAGTGATAACGGAATATCCAATATTGTGCAAAGAGTCCATATTCCAGTTCAAGTTAGTGTATAATAGATGCATAAAGTGCCATGAGAAGGGTAGTAAATAACTGCCTTTTAGGCACTCATCACCCGACTTACCCAAATGGAGACCCTTCGGCAAAGCCCTTGCCGGCAACGGACAACGACGATCGAGGAGTAGCTTTGCTCGAACTCAAGCGGGAGCACGGCAAGACCGATTACGTGCTTGAACAATGCCGATCGATGGTCGGATTCGAAGGAAAATCGAAAGGGTTTGTACCCTAGGTTCGACAAAATTTCGATATGAAATTCTTGGTGAATGGCGCGGAGGCTCGGCGAGTGAAGGGAGGGGTTCTGCTCGGGGCACGATGGTCGTTCGAATGGTGCCGGCGGTGAAGGCCACAAACGGCCAGAGAGGGAAACGGATGGTGGACGGGGTGTTAGGGAGATGGAGGATTTTTATTCGAATAGGAAATATTTTTTGATATGACAGACTAGGGTTTAATCGGTTCTAAAACAAGAAAAAGTTTTAGATTAGAAGTTAAAGTCTCTTATATACGAATATAATTATTATTATTATTTATTAATCAGGTGTTACAACTCTCCCCTATAAAGAAATTTCATCCTCGAAATTTACCTAAACTGAACAGATGTGGGAACTGCTTCCTCATTGGTTCTTTGATCTCCCAGTTAGCCTCAGAAGGGCTACGGTTCCTCCACTTAATTTTAACCATAGGGATACGTCTTCTTCTCAGGATTTTCTCATCAAACTCCAGGATCTGAACGGGTTCCTCCTCATAAGACAAGTCTGGACGTAACTCAACATCCTGAACTTGAATAATATGACTCGGATCCGGGTGGTACTGTCTCAACATGGATACATGAAACACATCATGGATACGGCTAAGCTGAGGAGGTAACTCAAGCTGATACGCAACATCCCAACTCTTTTCAGAATACGATATGGCCCGATATATCTCGGGCTCAACTTACATTTATGCCCAAATCTCAGAACTTTCTTCCATGGAGAGACTTTTAAGAAAACCTGATCACCAACCTCAAACTTGATATCTTTTCTTCTCCGATCAGCATAAGAATTCTGTCTGGTAAAAGCTTCCTTCAGATGATCCTGGATCAATCTGACAATCTCCTCAGTCTCCTGAATTAACTCAGGACCCAGAGTTTTCCGATCATACAACTCAGTCCAACAAATAAGAGTATGACACTTACGTCCATACAAGGCCACGTAAGGTGTCATACGAATGCTAGCTTGGTAACTGTTATTATAGGCAAACTCTGCTAACGACAAGAAATCTTCCCAACTACCCCGAAAGTCTAGAACATAACCCCACAACATATCCTCCAAGATCTATATCACTCTCTCAGACTGACCATCTGTCTGAGGATGAAAAGACATACTGAAATTCGGACGAGTACCCAAAGCAGACTGTAAAGCTGTCCAGAAACGGGAAGTAAACCTCGAATCTCGATCAGAAATGATAGATAAAGGTACCCCATGTAGTCTGATAATCTCGGAAATATACAATCTAGCCAGCTTCTCCAGAGAATATGTGATCCAAACAGGAATAAAATGAGCTAACTTTGTGAGTCTACTCACAACAACCCAAACAGAATCTTTCCTGGACAGGGTCAGGGGCAAACCAGTAACAAAGTTCATCGTGATACGTTCCCATTTCCATTCGGGAATCTTGATAGGCTGTAAAAGACCAGAAGGATGTTGATGTTCTGCTTTCACCTGCTGACAAGTCAAACATCTGGATACATAATCTGAAATATCCTTTTTCATACCTACCTAACGGTATCTCTGTTTCAAATTTTGATACATTTTATCTCCTCTAGGATGCATAGCATAAGGACTACATGAGCCTCACCGAGAATGGTCTGTCTCAACTCGGGATCATTGGGTACATAGTAACGACCATTAAAAAAAGAACTTCATCCTGATCATAAGAATAAACAGAAGTAGATCCTTCTTCCACTTGTTGCATAACAGAAAGTAAAGAGTCATCCAACCGCTGCTTGACCCTAATCTACTCAGTTAAAGTCGGTTTGAACCGCAACTCAGCCAAAAGGCTACCATCATCAAACATACTCATCCTGGCGAACAAGGATCTCAGATCTGATATGGTCTTACGACTCAAGACATCCGCTACCATATTGGCTTTTCCCGGATGATACTCAATCTCACAATCGTAGTCCTTAAGAAGTTCCAACCAACGACGTTGTCTCAGATTAAGCTCCTTCTAGGTAAGGAGGTACTTTAGGCTCTTATGATCGGTAAAGATATAACACTTTTCTCTGTAGAGATAGTGCCTCTAGATTTTTAAAGAAAAACCACAACTGCAAGCTCAAGATCATGAGTAGGATAGTTACCCTCATGTGGTCTCAACTATCGTGATGCATATACGATCACCTTACCATCCTGCATCAGCATGCAACCAAGCCCTGAACGCGATGCATCACTGTAAACTGTAAAGTCCTTCCCTGACTCAGGTTGGGTCAAAACTAGAGCTCGAGGTAAAACTGATTTCAACTGATCAAAACTATATTGCTGGCCTCAGACCACACGAACGGGACACTCTTCCTCAAAAGCTTTGTCAGAGGGGAGGCAATGATGGAAAAACCCTCGACAAAGCGTCGGTTATACCCAGCTAAGCCTAGAAAACTGCGGATCTCAAACACGTTCCAAGGAGGCTTCCAACAGGTGATTGCATCAATCTTACTCGGGTCCACCTTGATACCTCCAACTGAAACGACATGCCCCAGGAACGTCACCTCACTAAGCCAAAACTTGCACTCACTAAGCTTGACATACAACTGATGCTCCGTGATAGTCTACAAAACAACTCGTAGATGTCCCACATGCTCTTCCTCAGAGCGAGAGTAAACTAAGATATCATCAATAAAAACAACAACAAACTGGTCGATGTAGGGTCGGAAAATACGGTTCATCATATCCATAAAAGCTGAAGGGGCATTGGTTAAACCAAAAGGCATCACTAAGAACTCATAGTGACCATACCGGGTGCGGAAAGCAGTCTTAGCAACATCAGAGCCCTTAACCTTTAACTGGTAGTACCCAGATCGAAGATCAATGTTCGAGAAAACTATGGCTCCCCGAAATTGATCAAACAAGTCATCAACCCTGGGTAAAGGATGCACAACCAAAGAGAACCATCCTTCTTTTTAACAAAGAGAACTGGAGCTCCCCAAGGTGAAGAGCTAGGTCAGATGAACCCGCTGTCAAGCAATTCCTGCAACTGAACCTTCAACTCTTTTAACTCCTTTATAGCCATATGATACGAGGCCATAGAAATTGGTACCGATCCAGGATAAGTCTTAATCTTAAACTCGACCTCCCTTCCTAGAAGGAGACCAGGCAACTCCTCGGGAAAAACATCAAGAAACTCACAAACAGTGCGAATTTCTTCAATCATTGATATAAACCCTTTTGTGTTAAGGAAACAGGTAATAAAGGTCTCATATCCCTTCCGGATCATCTTGTCGGCAAACAAAGTGGAAACTATATTGGATAGATAACCTCGTCGCTCACCAAGAAAAACTACAGATCGTCCATCTAGAGTCTTTAAGGTAGCCCTTTTTCTTTCACAGTCCAGAATAACACGATGTTCAGTTAACCAATCCATACCCAGAATTAGATCGAACTCCTCTAAAAGAAGTTCCAAGAGATCCACCAGAAACACCTCCCCTTCCACAACAAGGGGACATCTCTTGAAAACCTTTTCCACTGATAAAGATTGCCCCACTGGGCTCATAATAGCAAAAACACTCTCAGTGTTCTCAACTGAGATCAGAAGGTATCTAGATACTAACTTAGATATGTAAGAGTGAGTGGAGCCAATGTCAAGCAAAGCAAAGTACGGAACAAAAAAGATGGTAAAGGTACCTGCGATAACATCAAGCTCATCTCAGTAATCTCTACGTCTGATGGAATAAAGAAGAGCTGGCTGATTAGCTTTAGAAACAAATGGCCCACCATTCTGATGGTCTCGACTCCTAGTATCCGATGTAACAGCAGACCCAGAAGCTTTACCCTGAGATTGTCCTGAAGTGAGCGTCTGAACGGATGCTTATGATCTAGAAGGTGTTTGAAAACATGTAGAGTCTGATTCGAAGGTCGACTAACAGAGAATGGATGAGGACAGTCTCTCAGAAAATTCTCGGAAGATCCACATCGGAAACAAGCTCTAGTCTTCTTCCTATACTCGCCCCTATTCATGTTGCCACAAAAGTCACATGCTGGTATAGTTGGGGTCCTAGAAGAACCACCTCGACTAACAGAAGAGTCTTGAGGTGCAGTAGGCTGATGATAGGAATCACCTCTCTGACTAGGTGCAGATCGAGCCCTCTTATCAAGGTGACCATAAGACACACCATGGTTGAAATGCCCCCTAGATCGACCGCGGTCCTTCCTACGATCCTTATCTCTGTGCTGCCCTCGACCCTGATCTCTCATAACCTAGCTATCAAAAAGTTTCTCTAAATCCTCAGCAATCTTTGCCCGGTTTACCAAGTCCTCAAATATCACATCATGATGCGTTACTACTCGATCTCAGATATCAATACGGAGACCCTCAAGAAATTTATCACACTTATCTTTCTCTGTGGCCACTATCCAAGCACCATATCTTATCATATCTAAAAAATGAAGTTCATACTCAGCCACTGTCATAATACCATGTACCAAGTCTCTAAAGGCCTGACGCCTCTCTCTCATACAATGATCACCCAGATAATGATTCTTGAGCCGTTCCTTAAAAAAGTCCTAGGTCAGCCTGTCGGGGGTAATACTATTCACCATAGACTCCCACCAGATGTGGGCATTACTATCAAGCATAGCCACAGCTCCTAGGTATCTCTTAGCCGGCTCCAAACCTAGAAGATCCATTCGTCTCTCTGTATCATACAACCAGGTCTCTGCATCTGAAGGTGCCTCAGTCAACGATCCAGAAAAGGTTCTAACACCATTAGCAATCAAGATTTGAGAAATAGGTGTATCTGGCATTGCATTCAAAGTTCTAACAACTCCCTATAGCAACTGAAGGAGATGCCTACTAAAGGTTCATCTTTCACTGCTGTAGCAGGCTCGGTGCTCGGTACTCATGCCCCTCTGATCGGGGTAGACATATCAATGCCTGCAGCAGGCTGAGGGTTGGGTGGTACAGTGATATTCGTGAGAATAGGTGGGTCTGAAGAAACAATGGGTGTAAGATCACTAATATGCTCCTCTACCGGATCAGTAAAACTGGTCGCTCGACCACGTCCTCGGGTGGTTCGGCGAGCTCTACAAGCACTCATAGAGTTTAGAAAATCTACAAGGATTAAACGTAGGAAATTAGAATTAGAATCGGAGAAACATACACCATACAAAACGACTAGGTGACAAGTCCTTATAGATATAAAAATATAACGGTTTAATAGAAAACATTTTATTTAGGATCCATCACAGTCCGAGAATCATAAAACCAAAAGCTCTGATACCAACTAAATGTAACCCCCTAGACCGGCCTATGCGGGAAACCAGACTAGAATGGTTACATTATTTGTTTTCAAAACATAAACCAAGTTTCAAGTAAACCAAAATAACTGATACGAAAGATAAGTTTGAGTATCACTTAAAATAAGTAAAACGTTACCAAAATAAGGTGTCTTAAAAACATAATTATTCACAAAATTATTCATAAATCCGAAGTTAAATATAAAATATTTTTAAAACATCGTTAACAAAATAGCATATGTCACCCTAAACGCAACTGAAGACTAAAACATTACTTCAAGTAAAACCGAAAAATAAGTAGATCCTCCAAGTGTCAATCCGGGAAGCCTATCTACGGTTAACTAAAAGGGGAAGAAAATAGGTATGAGCTACGGAGCCTAGTGTGTTCCAACAGTGTAAGTAAAATCAATAAACGGTAATAACAGTAAATCAGGTCATGTATGTGCATGTTATGCTACCCTCCAACCATACTCCTCGACACAGTTTCCTAGAACGGTATTGGATATAAGCATTAACCTAAGCCCACTGCGACGAAGGTACCGACCTAAGGAATCACCTTAGGGTATAGGCAGAATTATCCCGATCATAGCATGGGAACCGATATCAGGCGAAATTACCCTAACCGAAGCTAGGAACCGTAAACAGGCGGAATTACTAGTTGGATCAAGGCTGAACCAAACCTCAACATTATATATTTCATCTCAGTCCCAAGTTATCAAGCATGCAGTAATATCAGGAATAATGATAACAGTGCTAGGAAATAATCTGATGTCATGTATATACCAAAACAGGAAGTATTACATATAATATATCATGCTTAAAGTTCAAAAATATACGTTTATGTAAAATCTGAGAAAATAGTCACGTGCACATGCTAGGTTCGTTCAAAACAGGAAAATAGTAGTATACAGTTATATAACACACAAGGAAACACACCTCGAATGGCAGAAAAAGGTAGGTGATCTACTGGGAGTTCGAACCTCACTCTATAACAGTAGTACACCCTAGAAATATAAGATATAATTTTATTAAACCAGGAGCTAAAAACTGAATTGACTATTTAGGGGTACAAGAACATACGGGTTATGATCGGCTCTTGGGTTCGGTCAAAACGGGAGGAACTGAGATGGGTTGGTACACGGCCGGAAGAACTATAGGGTCCTACAAACAATCAGGTATAGATATTAGACTTTAAACACAATTCTGGACTTTACTTAACTTAGAAAAAAATTTTGACCCGAGACTTAAATGTCCAATTTGGAGGATTTCAGGTGTGAATTTCGAGAAAAGAACTTCACGGATAGACTCAGGACGTCGAAAAACATAAAATAAGAGTTTTTAAAAATTTTGACTTTTGGGGTCAAAGTCAACGTTGTCGTCAGCAAAGTCAACGCTGACGTCAGCAGTTAACGCTAATGTTAGCAGTGAACGCTGACTTCATTAGTCAATGAGTTGGTGAATGGGTCGGGACAAGTCGATCAACGGGTTAGGTCGGGTCGGTCAATGGGTCTGGTTATGGGGTGACCGATTCGGTTCGAGACTGGTTTGGTTTGGGTTGACCGGTTCAAGGCCGGTTTGGTCCAGTTCAGGCCAGTTTGGACCGGCCAGCTCCAGGCCACCGTCCAGGGCGGCCAAAAATCTCCCTGGCGGCACGTGGAGGCCACGCGAGGCTCACATTGGTCGAAAAACACCTCTAAATCCAGATTTTTCTAGATCTTTACTCAACAACATCAAAATCGAGTCAAAAACCCAGGAAAGCAATTCAAAATAAGGGTTAAAGCTTACCCAACTTACCCAAATGGAGAACCCTCTGGCGAAGCCCTTGTCGGCAACAGACGACGATGATCGAGGAGTAGCTTTGGTCGGACTCAAGCGGGGAGCACGGTAGGACCGATTACGCGCCTGAATGACGTCGCTCGATAGCCGGATTTAAAGAAAAACCGAAAGGGTTCGAACCCTAGGTTCGACGGAATTTTGATCTGAAATTCCCGACGAACGACACAGCGGCTCAGCGTGTGAGGGGAGGGGTTTTGCTCGGGGCACGATAGTCGTTCAGATGGTGCCGACAATGAATGCCACGAACGGCCGAAGAGGGAGACGGACGGTGGACAGGGTGTTAGGGAGATGGAGGGTTTTGATTCGAATAGGAAATATTTTTTTTGATCTGACAGACTAGGGTTTAATCGGTTCTAAAACAGGAAAAAGTTTTAGATTAGAAGTTAAAGTCTCTTATATAAGAATATAATTATTATTATTTTTTTATTTATTAATCGGGTGTTACACATTCACTTCAGGGAATGCCTCCCATAAAAATTTTTAGATCAAGACGGTTTTCGTAACTTGAACTTAGGATAATTCTATAGTCGAGTTTTTTGACATAAATAATATTACTTTCAAGCAAATATAAACTTTATAACATTCAAACTATTAAATAGTAATTGATCAATTAATATATACAATACATACAAGGAACAAAAATTTAATCCTTATACGCGGCGTTGTTAAACCAGCCCACAAGGTCCTTTAAAAAGAACCTCTCTTAAGACCAATAGCCTCACAGAACGGGATATCAACCATATACTCGGATTAAACCAACATAACAAAAAATATATTAATTAATTAAAGGTTTAATATTTGTTCCTATATCATGTAATACTTAAAACACGATTAAAAACATAAACTTTCATCGTAATAATAAAATAAACAAATATTGGTTATAAATAAAGAGAAAAAAAAATTCAAATTAAATAAGTAAAACATATTGAACTTTCCAATATATGGTAGATTTAGTTACCAATATCTTATTAAATTTTTTTTCGAGAATTGTCGATAAGAATTACGATATTTGAGCTACTTTATCGCTACACAAATACCAAACAACTAATTTTTTTTTAAAAAATAAAATCAAGAAAGAAAGATAAATCGATAATTAAAATATAATCGAGGGAGAAGAACTTATCTTTGATTCATGCTAGTAATAAATTCTTTTCAATCTCTTTTAAGATTTGAATGATAAATACCTTCGTTGGTTAAAGTTTCGTGCAGATAACGTGTTGTGAATATAGTAAAGAACAATAATAAAATAGGAGAACAAAGATGAGAGACAAAAGAGAGAGATTTTATTATATTCTCAAAGTAAGGTTATGTCTAATGTTTTCTCCAAAAGTCTATATGGACAAGCATAAGAAGAAAACGCTAATTCCAAAGATTATTAAACCTTAATAATAAAACTCATTAAAATTTAACTTAATATATTGATATCCATGAATAAAAATATTCATAATATCTCCATTATATTTTGTTTTTCTTTTAGGAAAACGAAATCGTCCACTCAATCCCCTCTTTTTTCTCCCAAAGCTCAAAGGAAAACAAAATAATTAAAACAATTTTTTTGTTTTTGTTTTTGTTTTCGTTTCTGTTAATTTGGTTCTATTCGAAGTTCAAAAGCATGAGTCCTCACCATCTCTTTCTGTTTCATGTTTTTTCCATTGTTCCTCCTTTTAAGGGCCCTTCAATCTCTTGAAGGCTCCTCTCACCTTTATGCTCGGCATTGTCTCCGCCTTGGGATCTTCTTCGACGACGTCAACAACGCTGTTCATCGTTAATTTTGTTGGTGTTGGCAGCCATTTGCAGTTGGTTGATATATCCCGCAAATATGAATTGCTTCCCTTGTTTCTCGTCGCAAAAAAGCAAGAAGGAAGCCAGTATCAGAGGGGATCACAGTAAAAGATCTCCCATTCAATCAAAAACACCAGGTACGCCTTGTGTTTGCTTGGTTGCATCATATAAAATTGCTGTAGACCTTAGAGCTGTGTTGCTATAATCCTATATGATACATGAATTGGATCATTTCATATGATTGGTTTTTTAATTCATTAAATCAAAGTTCTTAAATATTGGAAAGAAATGTAATTTGTTTGTTTAATTTGTTTTATGATTATCATTACTGACTAAGAAAGATTTAAAGAATAATTTTTTGTTGTTGTTTTTATGTCGATTAAGGACCAAAGAAAGAAAGTTTGGAGGAAAATGATTATGTGTCGGCTCAAGCATTTACATTCCATGAGCTAGCTACCGCCACCAAGAATTTCCGACAAGAATCTGTGTTGGGTGAAGGTGGTTTCGGTAAAGTTTACAAGGGAACCCTTCAGACTACTGGCCAGGTAACAGTCTTAACTTTTTTTCTTTTTACTTTTCCTAATTACCCTTTTTGTAATTTGGAGATAGGTGGTTGCTGTGAAGCAACTTGACAGGAATTCAGTGCTAGAAAACAAAGATTTTCTTGCTGAGGTTGCCACACTCAGTCGCTTACAGCATCCTAATCTGGTGAATCTCATTGGATACTGTGCTGATGGAGATCAAAGGCTTCTGGTTTATGAATTCATGCCACAGGGTTCTTTAGAATATCATCTACTGGGTATAAACTCCTCTTTCTTTTCATTAGACATGGTCTTGATGATGAAAGACGTAAAGAGAAATGTCATTTGCAGGCACAAAGGCTCAACGAAAGCCATTAGAGTGGGTAACCAGGATGAAGATAGCATGTGGGGCAGCTCAGGGTCTAGAGTTTCTGCATGAGAAGACCAATCCTCCCATTATATATCGTGATTTCAAGTCCTCAAACGTTTTGTTGGATGAACAATTAAACCCAAAACTGTCTGATATTGGACCAGACAAGCTTGACCCTTCAATAGACAAGATGCCTATGCAGTCAAGGGCAATGGGAACTTATGGTTACAGTGCACCAGAGTATTCAAGATCAGGTAGACTCACACCTATTGCAGATGTATACAGTTTTGGAGTTGTTCTATTGGAACTTATCACTGGAAGAAGAGTCGTGGACACTACGAAACCTGTTGAAGAGCAAAATTTAGTTGCTTGGGTAAGTGTATTTACCTATTTGGTCAACTAATAGTTTTCCATTTTTTCTGTACCATTGAACTTTTACTAATTATCCACCTGATGGCTGCTGGTTCCATGTTTGAAACAGGCACAACCGATATTCAGGGAGCCTAAAAGGTTTCCCGAAATGGCGGATCCTTTGCTTAAAAACAAATTCCCGGACAGGGACTTGAATCAAGCTGTTGGGATAGCAGCCATGTGCTTGCAAGATGAAGCTGCTGCCCGTCCTTTGATGAGTGATGTGGTGACAGCATTGAGTTTTCTTTCCATGGCAAAAAATGAGAACTGTAATCCTGCCAGTCTTCCTTCCTCCACCTCATCTAAGCTTCAACTCCAGGAGTGTATTAGCGATGATGAATCGGACCATGACGAAGACGATGATGATCACAGTAGCAGTAGCAGTAGCTGTAGAAGTAAAAGTATGAACAGTAACGGAAAAAGTCAAGATCATACTACAAGATCCAATTCCGTAAGGTTTTGTACAAGAGAAGAACTCAGCAGCCATGAAGGAAATGCTTCTTCTAGGCAAAAGAACCATAAGAAATCACAATCTTTGTTAAGCCTGAAGTACAACGAAGAATCCGAGGGTTTAAGTTCCTGTCCGAGTGACGAGGATAGAATAAAAAAAGGAGGCGTTGGGAGTATTTCCATGAAGGCTAGTAAGAGATCTCTGAGTAGTAATGGATTTTAGCAGGAGGAAAGCCAACATTAATCTTCACAACTATACATACATACATACATACATGAGATGATGAGAAAGCCACATATATATGAAAGCCAACTTTGGAGTATCACATGAGAAAGTCAACTACTCCACAATCATTTAACCTTCACAGCAACTATATACAGAGATATTCACATTTCTACTTAATGAAATACTAACCGTAATCCAATTAAATGCACGAGCCCTCTAGTTCAAGTGGTTAAAAGAATGATCTTTATTCTTAAAGATCATGGGTTCGAGCACTAGTGATGTCAGTAGAATTATTTTAAGTGTTCGATGTCAAATGATGAAGATTATATTATAAAATAGTTACTACTGTAATCATTATTAGTAAATTCAAAAACAAATCATATAGTTTCATATAATAATTGATTATGATCTAGTTGCTTTTACATGGATGTAATAATTGATTGTAATTGTAAATGTGCATTATACGTTTGGTTCTAATTCGATCGGATTAGATTTTTAATGAAAATATGAGTTAGGGTCGGGTCAAGTTTTTATTGAGGGAGGGTTTGAATTTAGGGTGTAAAATATATGATCCGATCCAAAATTAAATATATAATTTTTTCATAAATTTTCTTAAGGATATTTATTATAATAATACTCCTCTCTCTATTTCTTATAACTAGGTCTTTGAAATTAAATTTTTTATTTATAATTTAATCTTTAAAATTATAATTTTTATAATTAAATATCTTAAAATTATTTTTACAATTAAATCCTTAAAATTATTTTTTTCTATAAATCATTTTGGATTTAAGGTATTTATTTTTAGGTCGAATCATTTTTTTAATTATTCAAGTCGAATTAGAGTCAAATTTGAGATACTTAAGTTAGAGTCAAATTTGGGTGAATCAAAAATCCAATTCGACTCAACCCGTACCAGTTCTAATCGTAACTATTAAATTTTTTTATTACGATAATTATTTTTAGAAAATCGTCGTCTTACCTTTCCTTTCTTAAGTTTAGATGATTATAATTTTTTAAAAAATAAATTATATAAATTATTATTAAAATTGAAGGCATTTATATTTTAGAAAAATTTTGGGAATATTGTGATTGGGGGGAAATAATTCTTAAACTATTGATGATTGAAAATTATTTTCAAAAATATTATGAATTTTACAGTAAAATTAAAAGCGAAATAAACAACCACCTTCTTTGAACAGTGAAATCAAAATCGTAGGGTGAATATGATCATTTTGACTCCGTCTTTAAACATTAATTGGGGTTGAGTGATGGGATGAAGATGAAAATTAATTAGTATGGCAAGATGATGGGATGGAAGCTTGTTATAAAAGTTTGGGGTTCAAATGCATGCATGCCTAGTTTTAGGTTTGCATTCATGTATAATAATTTTGATAGGGTTTCAAGTTGATTTTTTGGGTGATAAGTAATATTTTTATTTGTTTACTGAACGTTTATGATTATTTTTTTTTTGATGTAGTTTATAAAGGATAGTTAGATGGTAAAAATTGACTTTGATATTTGAAAGATTCATGGTTGTAGGTTGAAGAAGAGAGAAGAAAATTTCCGACTGATGTTTTGAAAATATTTGTATGTTCTTCATTTTTTTTTTTGTATTTTAGAGTTGATATTTATATCTGATATATTTTTATTTGTTAGTTGCTTTATTTTGTTTTCTCAAGGTTTTTATGATATTTTTATATTGTATTTTTTTATATTCGAATTTATGTTTTTGTATTTGAAATTGATATTTGTTAGTTGCTATTTAAATTTATTTTTATGTATATGTTCAA
The DNA here is from genome assembly GCA_035048815.1 of Abelmoschus esculentus. NCBI lineage: Eukaryota > Viridiplantae > Streptophyta > Magnoliopsida > Malvales > Malvaceae > Abelmoschus > Abelmoschus esculentus. The sequence continues at coordinate 5,274,355 of JAUCBN010000019.1, read as the reverse complement.
TTTTCTTGCATTTAGTTTTGAAATTTTATAAATTTATTTCGAATATGCAGATAAAATGAGTGAGGATAAATTTTTGACGACCGTGTATTAAAACGGTCAAATAGTGAAAACCGAATCCGAAATTTTGTTTGAATCTGAAGACACTACTAAATTGAGATTTCCAAAAGATATCTCGCTTCGACAATTGAAGGAAAAAATATCAAAGAAGATTAGAGGAAGAGTTCATAGACTGAGTTACCGGTGGTTAGCCTATGAAAATTCAGTTAAATATGTTACAATTAATCTTGAAGATGATAATGATGTTAGCATGATGATTGCACAATACGAGTCTTTGGAGATTCGTTACATTGAGTTATTTGTTGAGATCCATGATATTCTGAACCCATCGAGTAATATCGTTGGAGAATACTCTCGAGTGGACTATGATAATGATATGGATCTCCTTGGAGAAAGTTTTGTTGTAATATTGTCTAGTTGGATATCGACTGAATTAAATCTTATCGATACGTCAAGATATTGTTTATCAACCGCACCAAGTATTGATCCGATTGATGATGTTGACGTGGAAAACCTACGAGGTCGATGGGATGAAACACTGGTTGATTCTAGTAAAGATGAAGATATCGATAATCCCGATTTATTTTCTAATGATGTTGGTGATGCACCTAATTTTCGTGCTGAAGAATTTTGTCTCACGGAGTCAATCTAACATTCTATGAAACTCTGGCTCATATGGTTTCATTGAATTTTTATTCAATGAGAGCTCCTCAATTTCTTGATATGACAATATTAACTTCGAGTCAATATGGTCAATTATCGATTGGGCTTCAATTTGATGAAAGGACCAAGCGACTTTGGCATTGAAAACGTACAACATAAAGAACATTTTTTATTATATTATTGTAGAATCAAGTCAAAAGACTTTATTTGCCCAATGTTTAAAATATAGCCACGAATGTAATTAGAAGATCCCATTAACGAAACTAAAACGTTCTAATCGTAGGATGTCATGAAATACAATGGCAATCATACATGTTTGCAAACGTCCATCGACCAAAACCACAAAAATTAGACTCAAATGTAATAAGCCATCACGTGAGAAATATGTTAGAAACAAATCCAAGAATTCCTTTTTCAATGGTTCAAGTAACCATTGCACAAAAGTTTGAGTAACAGATAAAATACAAGCGTGGCATGCAAGGGATAAGGTCATGGAGTTTATTTACAATGACTATGATAAATCGTACAACGAACTACTAGCTTTACTACCTGCATACTGTATTCGACATATTGGGAAGAACAGTTTTGAGACTTTCAAAAATTCATACCTTCGTAGTGAAATTTTTTTGCATGGGTAAGATTCTTTAATTAATGCTCGTGTATTATTATTTTTCTTACATATACTAAGATTATTACTTATAAAATAGATTATATACTAACCCAACTAGAATTTGAGAGGAAAATGGAAAATTTGCAGAAGTATGACCAACGTGTTTGAAATTGGGCAATCAGTATTGAGAGGGAAATATGGTCTCAGTGTTATGACGAAGGTGTAGACAATATGAACCGATGAAAATCAACCTTGTTGAGTGTATTAATGGAGTACTCAAAGGATCTTGTTACCTTCCAATAGTCAATCTAGTGAAAGAGACATACTATTGATTGGGTAAAGTTTGGACTGTTAAAGAAAAAAAGGTTAAGGCCTTAATAAATAAGGGTCAAAATGGGCTACTAATATGGTAAAAAAATGGACAATGAAGGTTCACAACTTTGATCAACTGAATCAAACATTTGATTTAGTTAATCCTGGACGATTCAATCATTAACCATACTCCAATGTATTTCGTGTTGATTTTAGGCGTAGGTGGTATGATTGTGGAGCGTTTCAAACATAATGATATCCTTTTCTACATACATTTACAACATGTATGTATGTAGGTGTTGACTAGTACACGTATATTGATGAATGCTTCAATCTCCATAGGATGGTTAATATTTACCGAGCTGAGTTTCCTGTAATTGCGAATTCAAATTATTGGTCATCAGTGGAGCATGAAAAATAGTTATCAGATCCTACCAATAGATGCACTTCAAATGACAGACCAAAATCAATACGTATCTATACTAGTATGGATCTTCATTAAAAGGAGAATGGTTAATGAAAAAGATGCGCAATATATAGAGCTGAAGGACATTCTAGGGGAAACTGTCCTAATGAGCCAAGATTTGTTCCTGTTCAACAGTAAAATATTGAATATTGATGTTTTGTATTAAATATTTGGTCTTTGAATTAAATATTTAAATACTAATATTTTGCGGTGAAAATATTTGTACTCAAATTCAAATTATTGGAAGTAGAAATTAAGCATAACAATCTAAAATTACATTAAGTAATACAATACGAATTCAAATAAAATACAGTCTAAATTATACAATATGAAATAAGAATCATTTCTTGCATAATTTTTTGACCATGTCGAGGTGTGGTTCACATATAAGTTTCTGGTGGTCGTCAAATACGTTGTGGCCTATGTGGTGCTTCCTATATATAAGTTTATGGCCTCTATGGTATAAGCTGGTGGTGTCATGAAGATAGAACTTATGGCTCCTATCTGATGAATGCAAAAAGATTTGCATTTCACAAAAATCATGAATATCGTTATAAACGAAAGTGAGGGACTGCGAGGGTAGAATCTCAGACCTATATAAACAGGGTTCATCAATACCCAAATGACCTAAAGAGCTATGACCCACGTCTGGTTGTAGTTTTAATTTCTGTTATGGTTGCTCTTCTGGATGTGTATATGTAGAACTTAATTCTTTTTTTCATACAATAGTAGGAATTTTCGAACTCATATCTGGCTCCCATGTGATTGGCCAACCTTCGCGGTTGAGACTCCATAGATTTGTATTCGAAGATGAGTCAGTAGTTGTCTTGGAGTATTTGCCTTTACCATCATATTTTTTCTTATATCTTCGGCATTCTTCTCGTCCTTCGAGAGTCGTTAAGTTACGGTTTCCCATTAGAACGATACCAAATAATATACTATAAACTCTCAAAATTATAATCACCAGCTTCTATTAGAAATCGCTCTGGCAACGATAGATCTCTATTATGCCACAAAGTAATAAATTCAATATCTACGACCTCTCAATCTGTATTTGCTCTACCACTTCCATCAAGCGCATAAAGATAATAATGATTACGTGGAATAAGCGGAATAAGGTGATAGAAACTAAATTATCTCATCACTCTATCTCCAAATTGAAACTCTACCATAGAAAAATAGATCAATGGCGCAACAACACACCATAAAGCTAAATTTATCATGAGATAATTAGGTACAAAAATTTGGACATCATCGTACTCTTGCCAAATAAAATGAAAAATAATTTTTTTAATTAGTATCATACTAATATAAATTAAAATAAAATATGTAAAGAATTCAATTATAAATTGAGTATTTGATCTTGACAATATGAATCTATAAGAGATCTAAAGACTCGAACATTATTGTGTGTCAATCCAGTTTTGTGATTTTCCTTGCACCATCTGTATTCAAATAAAAATTTAGCATGAATGTACAATATTATGTTCAAAAAATAATATAAAGCTTATCATAAATTATTCACCTTGCACAGATAAGAAATTGAATATGTGATTGGGTCACTGATGTAAAGAGTAGAAGTCGTTCTCAGACCTATGCTTGCAATAACAATAGACATCCACTAATACCACCTAACTTTTTACCATTTTCGAGTATAACGCCCTTGCATAACTCACGATACAAGCATGCTAATTTAGTGGAATCCTAACTATATTCTGAATCGGATTCCCAAGGTATGCTCAAAATTTTCAAATATTAGACACTAACCAAATTTCTAGATATATCAAGCATTAGAATACCACCAATCATCTGTAGAATATAAGCTCGACTCACCTGATAAATTTGTTCAACCGTACTGTACTCATTCAGACCAAATTCCTTCTCTAACCAACTCAACTTGACACGAGAACCTTTAATATTAGTTCCATATGGAACTTTTCCAAGATACATTTCACAAATCTCGGATGTTGAACCATGCATACGCTCAATCAACGGTTTTCCGTTGATAGGGACACCAATAAGGTACACAACATCCTGTAGAGTGATCATACATTCTCTGTTAAAGATGGTTAAGAAGTTAGTTAGCAGGAGTTAAAAAATCTGTTAGTTTGTTAATAAAGGCTTGTACACCTATAAATAAGACCATATGATCATATTGTAAAGATGAGAATGTGATTGAATGAATACAACAATTATCCCTTTCACATGGTATCAGTTAGTCGAGTTTCCTAATTCAATCACATTTATTTTTTGGGTCAAAATTTCCTAAAGTCTCTAATCCCTAATGCCTTCTCAAACATCATCGTTTCCACCCCCAACACCATTGGTTCCACCGTCTTCCTCATCGTCTCCCGATTCCACCACCATTGATTTTAATCACCCATTATTCCTTTATCCGTATGATATTCTGGTTACTGTTTTTGTCTCTCACCAACTCACTGGTATAGAGAATTACACGATCTGGAGTTGCTCTTTGCATATTGCCCTTCTTGCGAAGAACAAATTAGGTTTTATCGATGGAACATGTTGCCGTGATTCCTTTGTCCCGTCTTGTCTTCAAGCACAATGGGACAGGTGCAATGCTATTGTCCTTTCTTGGCGTATCAATTTTGTCAGCAAAGATCTGTCCGCTGGCATCGTCTTTGCTTCTAGTGCAGCTTTGGTCTAGGATGATCTCAAGGAAATGTTCGATAAGTCGATGGCTCCCGAATCTACTTTCTTCGTGAAATTTCGACATTATCGCAAGGTGATCTCTCTGTTTCTGTTTATTTTACTAAACTCAGATTGTTTTAGGATGAGTATTCTGCCTTGGTCCCTCTTTCCATTTGTAGCTATGATTCGTCTCAACAAAATGCGAAGCATATGTCTCAGCAACGTTTGTTTCAGTTTCTTATGGGTCTTAACGAAACATTCGTTGCTGTTCGTAGTCAAATTCTATTGATACAACCTCTGCCGACTGTCAACAATGCATATTCAATGATTGTTCAAGAAGAGTCTCCTCGCTTGAATGCCTCTGGTGTTGGTTCGACCTTAGAATCTTCAATCTTTTACTCCAATGTTCGTAATAAATTTTTTGGTACTTGCGACCATTGTAATATGTGAGGCCATAAGAAAGATTCTTGTTATCGGCTTATCGGCTTTCCACCAAATTTCAAGTTCACTAAGAAAAAAGGATCTCAGGCAGCTATGGTTCTTTCTAATGCATCTTCGGGAGTTTCCAACTCTTCTCATATTGATGCATAACCGACACACAACTCTTCTGGTTCTATTGGCTTTACACCATAACAACATTCTCAGCTTCTGGGCCTCTAAGTCAGAATTTAGTGGCAAATTCCTCTGTGAATTTGGCAGGTACGATTTCTTTTTGCTCATTTAGGAAATCATCTCTGCCTTGAATTCTGGATACTGGAGCAACTGACCATATATTATCAAATTTTACATGCTTAATTAATTCCTCTAAAGTTGCGCCTAAATTTGTTCAGCTTCCAAATGGTAAATCTTCTCCAGTTACTCACATAGGTTTTGTTAATCTTCCAAATAACATTTCTTTATCCAATATCTTTTATGTTTCAAATTTCACTCACAACTTAATTTTTATTTCTCAGCTCATAAAGGATTTAAAGTGATCTATCATTTTTTATTCTGAGTTTTGTGTTTTACAGGATCTCTCCAATGGCATGATGAAGGAGATTGGTAAAAGATTTCAAGGTCTTTATGTTCTTCAAGTTTCCAATTTTCTTTCTTTAGTTTCTTGTAAGTTTATATCAAATATAACTCAATGTAATTCTGTTGAATCTAATAAAACTTGTCTTTGGCATCCTTTGGAGCAGAATTTAAAATTAACTTATGCAGAGTATGATAAAGGATTGCCATATGCTCTTGAAGATGAAACAATAGAAGACAGAACTTTGTTTCAAATATTAATAGGGAGGTTGATATATTTGACATATACCAGACCAGATATCACATATGCTGTCAACTCCTTGAGTCAATTCATGCATCAACCCAAAAAATCTCACATGAAAACTGCCATGAGAATTTTGAGGTATGTAAAGAAGGAACCTGAACTTGGGGTTTTGTTAAAATCAACTATTAACTGTAGGATCACAGTCTATTGTGACTCAGATTAGGCTTCATGTCCTTCAACTAGAAAATCAATCACCGATTTTTGTGTAAAGATTGGAGACTCTTTGGTCTCATGGAAGTCGAAGAAACAGAATGTAGTGGCCAGGTCTTCAGCAGAAGTAAAGTATATGGCAATGGCAATGGCAACATCAAAGATAATTTGACTGCAAGGATTACTCGAAGAGCTTTGTCTAGTCAAATTCAAACCAGCAGAACTACACTGTGATAACAAAGCCGTAATTCAAATCGCAGCTAATTCAGTGTTCCATGAAAGAACGAAACACATAGAAATTGTCTGTCACTTCATAAGAGAAAAGCTGCAGCAGGGACTAATTCAAACGTTTCATATTTTAATAAATGATCAGCTAGCGGATTTAATCGCAAAAGCTTTGGGAAGTCAGTAGCACCACTACCTCTCTTCCAAGTTGGGAATGAAAAATATTTTTTTTTCAAGAAAGCTCAACTTGAGGAGGTGTGTTAAAGATGGTTAGGAAGTTATTAGCAGGAGTTAAAGAATCTGTTAGTTTGTTAATAAAGGCTTGAACACTTATAAATAAGACCAAATACTGAGGTATTTGGTGAGAAGCTTGCAAATGCTGCAGCAAAAGCAGCACCACCACCGCAAACTTTGGAGGGCGCAAGACCACCACCACCATTCCCTCAGCGATTGAAACAACACAAATAGGATCTCTAGTTTCAAAAGTTTGTAAGTATGCTGGACCAATTTTATGAAAATATTTCATTTTTAGATGTTATTGATCAAATGCCCTCATATGCAAAGTTTTTGAAAGACATTGTTACAAAGAAGAGAAAAGCTGAGAATTTTGAAACAGTTGCTATAGCATCTGAGTTCTATTCTGGGAGGACTGAGCTTCCCATGAAAAGGCAAGATCCTGACAGCTTCATCATTCCAAGTTCGATAGGAGATAATTTTGTGGGCAAGGCATTATGCGACCTAGGATCGAGTGTGAATCTGATGCCAAAGTCAATATTCAAGAAGCTTGGTATAGGGAGTACGCGACCTACCACTGTCATCCTGTAGTTGGCAGACCATTCTCATGTCCGACCAGAAGGCAAGGTGGAAGATGTGATAGTAAAAGTGGGTAAGTTTGTGTTCCCTGTGGATTTTCTGATTTTGGATTGTGAAGTGGACTACAAAGCACCCATCATCTTGGGGCAACCATTCCTTGAAACCGGTCGGATTCTCATCGAATGTGAGAAGGGAGACTTCACAATGCGAGTAGCAGATCAGTCCATGACTATCAATGTCTTCAACACTCTCAAGTACATTGATGATAATGAAGAATGTCACTGTATAGACGAGATAAATGCCGCAACAACTGAAGAAGATGCAGATTTTTGCTGTGACAATTCTCCGCAAATGAAGGATTTTGCAAAAATGTTGGAGAAGCATGATCAGGATGAAGAAGCTCATCTAGAGCTACAACAAATTAGCCACTTCAAACCAGGACCAGGTACAAAATTCGAATCAGTTGATTTCTCTGAATTTATTCCTCCTAAACCATCACTTTTACATGCACCATCTCTAGATTTAAAACCACTGTCACCGCATTTAAAGTATGTTTATTTGGAATCTCACAATACTTTGCCAGTGATTATTTTTTCTAACTTAGATCCTGACCAAGAGCTTAGTCTTGTGAATTTGTTGTCACAATATAAGAAAGCTCTAGGATGGACTATGGCCGATTCGAAGGGCATCAGTCCTACGATCTGCATGCACAAGATCATGCTCTTATTGAATCAAGTACGCTTACCCGATGATTATGTACTTAGCATCTTTAAAAATCATCCACAATTGGAAATTAGCCAGTTTATTAAACCGTTACAACCTAAAGCTCTGCTAGAAAGTTTTCACATGGCCAAACCCTTAGAGACTATGTTTTTTCCCACACCTAAGAAGAGTCCAAATGCTAGTTTCCGAACTAATATGCCTGCTGGGTTATCTATTCCTCGAGTCCTCAAATTAATAAGTCTGCAATAGTGGGTAGTACTAAGGGACCTAGCAAATGTTTGTCTCCTGTTGAAATTGAGGATACTAGAAAAAAAAGGGCTTTATTTCTAGTGTTCTTCGAAGTATGCCCCTTGTCATCGTTGCTTAAAGTCCCAACAATTTCAAATATCAGTGGAAGGTATGGAAGAGGACGTTGATCCAGAAGATTTTGTTGATTGTGCAAACACATTGGAAGTGGATAAAGGGGAAGGTCCAGTGTTATCTTTGCAGGCTCTATGGGGTGTCTTTGCTTGGGAGACAATGAAATTCAAAGTGCACATTGAAGGTATGGATTTCATAGCTCTAGTAGACTCGGGAAGTACTCACAATTTCCTAAGTCTTACTGTTGCCAAAAGGTTAGATTTGCGAGTGGAGAAAAGGGCCAACATGAAGGTTATTGTGGTTGATGGTTGCATAGTAGAGACTTAGGGACTTTGCAAAGAGGTCGAATGGAGTACTCAAGGTCATTCTTTTGTCACAGATTACTTGGTGCAACCTTTGAGAAGTTGTGGCTTGGTACTCAGCATTCAATGGCTATCCTCCTTAGGTCCTATTGATAAGTGCTCAACTCACTATCATTTTCTACTCTTTTCATGGGCACTTATCATCAAATCTATACCTATTTGAACCAATACATGTACTTAGTGTAATATATTTAGGGATTATACCATTGAAGATAATATTTGTAGAAAAGGCATACTTTATTTTCATATCCGTGTAGGAACAAGTAATACTGAGGCAGCAGAATGAGGCTGAGGCAGGACCTGATGCCGAGGCAGTAGAGGATAAAAAAGCAATATGGCTAGCAATTAAAGGAGAAAAATGAGGAGAAGGTTGCTGAACAAGAAACCCAAGAATGGGAGCTAAACAACATAAGAAAAGCCTAAGGACAAGGCCACGCGGGAAAGAAACCTTCTAAAATATTAAAATTGGAAATATTTACCCTATGTACATAACTTGTTCCCTACTCCAAGTTGTACTCTAATTAGGAAATGTTTGCCCTAGGTCAAGCCTATATAAGGCATAGTCGTCTTAGGGATTAAAGAAGTGTGGGATTTGTTATTGGTTATAATTGATTAACGACGGGATGTATCATCAAGGACTGGCCTTCAACAGTGTTTCGACTTAGGGATAAGCGGAGCCAAACAAGGACACTTTGTTGAATTTTGGTAAATCTACCCAAGAGCAAGGGATTGCCACGACAGAGAATATTGTTGCTGCCGAAGACAGTATCTGCAGTACTACCGAGGCAGTGCATTGCAATTTCATTGGATAGAAACAGATCAATCAAATTCACTATACAACACAACTGGATCCTACCCTCTTTCTCAAATTTGATCTCACTTTATTTAGTTTAGTTTATTTAGTTTAAGCAACACCAAACTTATTTGTGTTTTTACTTTTGTTTTATAGGGTAAGAAGATCAAGGGAAGCATATTAAGTATATCAATATCTGAGGAGATGATAACTAGATAATATTTATCACTTTATTACTTGACATGTACACTTGTACTCCAATTGCGCATATTCAGCACGCATCAAGTTTTTTGCACCGTTGTTGAGGATTGCCAACTAAATTTTTTTTTCTTTATTTTCTTTCTTTTATTTAAGTTATTCTTATTTTTATTTGATTTGATCTTGGTGTATGACCAGGGCCAACCCTAGCAATCCACTATACGAGATTGATCCAGAAATCGAGAGAACCTACCAAGGGTTAAGAAGATAGATCCAAGGAGCCATGGCAGTAAATCAAGGAAATTAAAACTTACTTGTAGGCAATGAAGGCCATCCACAGCAACCACTACCCAAGCCACTACCGCAGCAGACCCCTACAAAGAGATTCTTCGGAGGATAACAACTATGGACCTTCGCCAGAAAAGCTATATAGAATATCAGAGAGACTTCAACAGCACTCTGGCCCAGATGATGATGTAGAACTTTCCCAACCAAGGGGCACAATTCCCAGAATTCCATGCAAACATATTCGTCATGGCAACACTCTACACAGAAACTACTCCAGCCCCAAGGCCGAGGTCATTCTTCCCCTCTAGACTACAACAACAGTTCAACGCAGTTGGCCCATCTAGGGCAGCAGACGTTGTCGCGGCATTATCTGCCAGTAGAAGACCTTCCAAGTGAAGGGCAGTCTTCAGCACTCTCCAAAGATCTCAATCCCAATAGGCAGTCTTTCAAGGGAAATCGATGAATACATCAACCACAGATCATCCGATGCCGAGCCAAGCATCCAGAACGCCAAGGAAGATCCAGAAAACGAAGAAGGAACGGAGATAATGGACACAGATGATGAAGGAGGAGAAGAGGTCAATGCTCCAATGTAACGAGCAACACCAATGAGAGTCCAGCCACCGAGAAGAGCCAAGCCATCGCCATCACCAAGGGCACAGTAATCAGCAGCTAGACAAAAGAAACAAATTGTGGAAGAAAACTCTTCCGAATCTTTATAATTTCTCTTCTTTCTTTTCATTGTTGTTCATATAATTATTTTTTTACTGCTTATATTTTTTTACCTACTACCTAACCCTAAATTAAGCATCGAGGATAATGCTTGGTTTGAGTTCGATGGTGTAGAGCCACTGCCGAGGCAACCTACTGCCGCGACCTTTCCATGAAAAGAAGGTTTTTAGTGATAATTTTTTTGTTTTATGTCCACCAATTTACTTAAAATTGTTGTCATATTCTTGCACTGCCCTTCATCGGTATTGTCTTAGTTTATTCTTAAAGGCAATAGAAATCTTTCTCCTTACCATAGTTAGGTTCTGTTTTGAAGACTTAATGTTATAATACTTAAAGAGAAATACTTAGAAGCTTACTATAAGGTTTAACTTTAAAAACACTTTTGGGACTTGTTTGGCTATGGAATTCTTTTAATGAACTTAGGTGATAAAGACTTAGATCTTTAAAAAGGTGACTAGAGGTGCCTATGACCGACTCTAGGAAATACTCTTCTTCATGCTAGAGGTGCCCGAAATTGTCTCTAGTATGCATAAAAGAATAACAGAAGAAATAAGAAGATAAAAATGAGAAAAACAATACTTGAGGTGCCCGAAATTGGCTCAAGGAATTGCTGTTATAAGAAGAGTACACTAAATCCAAGTCTATTTGTCTTGAACTTAGAGTTTATCTAAGAAGGCCTTTAATTAAACTTGTCCACGAAAAGGCACACACACACTAACCTTATAGTTTGTCTTCTAGGTACACCGTTAGGTAACCGAAAGGTTAAGCCTAAAAGAGAGACATAGTTATGATGGGGAGAATAGATGGAAACATAAGACAAAGAGAGAATAGAGTTTGATAAATTGATGGTTTGCATTGTTTGAGGACAAGCAATAGTTCGAGTTTAGGGGTGTGATAAGTTTTCAACTCACTATCACTTTCTACTCTTTTCATGGGCACTTACCATCAAATCTACACCTACTTGAACCAATGCATGTACTTAATATGATATATTTAGGGATTATACCATTGAAGATAATATTTGTAGAAAAGGCATATTTTACTATATTTTTATATTTGTGCAGGAACAAGTAATACCGAGGCAGCAAAATGAGGTCGAGATAGGACCTGATACCGAGGCAACAGAGGATAAAAAAACAATATGATTGGCAATTGAAGGAGAAAAATTAGGAGAAGGTTGCTGAACAAAAAGCCCAAGAATCGGAGCTGAACAACACAAGAGAAGCCCAAGGATAAGGCCACTCGGGAAAGAAACCTTCTAGAAGATTAAACCTAGAAATATTTAACCTATGTTCATAACTTGTTCCCTACTCTAAGTTGTACTCTAATTAGGAAAGGTTTGCCCTAGGCCAAGCCTATATAAGGCATAGTCGTCCTAGGGATTAAAGAGTAGACCTTGAGAGCCGAATTTGAGAGAGTTAACCATAGGAACAATTCTTTCCGTCATGTTCTAAGCTTTCTTAGGGTTTAGGTGAAAGTTGTTGAGTATTAGTGAGAGGAGATTGTATCTTGTTTCTTGTTTCTATGCAATAAAATATCAAAGTTTACTTACTCTTTGTCATTCTTTGTTCTTGCATCCAAGCCTAGGAAGGAAGTTTGTAAGTAATCTATTTGTCTAATCTCAGGAGAGTTAGACTCATGAAAGGAGTAAGTGCGGTATTCAACTTGATTGGAGGATACTTACTCGGCCTAGGTATAGGTTAGAGTTTCAATGGCTAAAAGAAGTGTAAGATTGGTTGTTGGTTATAATTGATTAATGCCGGGAGGTATCATCAAGGACTGACCTTCAACAGTGTTTCGACTTAGGGATAAGCGGAGCCAAACAAGGATACTTTGTCGAACTTTGGTAAATCAGCCCAAGAGTAAGGGATTGTCGCGGCAGAGAATACTATTGTTGTCGGGGCAGTGTAGTGCAATTGCATTGGACAGAAACAGATCAATCAAATCCACTATACAACACAACTAGATCCTACCTTCTTTCTTAAATTTAATCTTACTTTATTTAGTTTAGTTTATTTAGTTTAAGCAACACCAAACGTATTTGTGTTTTTACTTTTGTTTTATAGGGCAAGAAGATCAAGGGAAGCATATTAAGTATACCAATCTATAAGGAGACGATAACTCGATAATATTTATCACTTTATTACTTGACGTGCACACTTGCACTCCAATTGTGCATATTCAGCATGCATCACCTATTAAGTGAGATTTTGCAGCTTTATCTTGGAATTTTGTTGGCATGATCAAGTAATCATACTGGTAGGATTGCAGCCTGCTACTATGGTCTGGATTGACTCTAAACTCTGCCTCAAATTGTTAAGGGAAGGTGTCACTCCTTACTCGATTTATTTTCTATTTATGGATGCTCGATTGAAGATGCAAAATAAACAAGGAGGGGCCTCAGAGGACATGCAACAACTGTTGGTTGAATTTAAAGGAGTGTTTGATGAACCGAAAGAGTTACCTCCTATAAGAACTCAATATCATAGAATTCCACTCATGGAAGAGAAGACAGTGGTTAAGCTTAGACCTTATCGATACCCTACCTTCCAAAAAAATAAAATAGAAAAATTGACCAGGGAAATGTTACAAATTGGAGTTATTCGAGACATCACAAGTTCTTTTGCCTCCCTTGTGGTCATGGTAAAATTGAAAGATGGTTCTTGGAGAATGTGTGTGGAGTACAGAAGGCTCAATCAATTAACATCTAAGGAAAAGTTTCCTATGCCGATTATAGAAGAATTATTGGATGAATTAGGGACTGCAAGATTTTTTTCAAAGCTTGATTTGAGGTTGGGTTATCACCAAATCCGAATGTGGGAACCTGATATCCTTAAGACAACATTTTGAACACATGAGGGACATTTTGAATTTGTGATCATGCCTTTTAACCTCACAAACGCCCCAGCAACATTTCAAGGTTTAATGAATAAGGTGTTCAAGGAGTTTCTGCGAAAAACAATATTGGTGTTCCTAGATGATATTTTTGTGTACTCGGCTACTTGGAAGATCATCTAATACATCTTAGGGAAGTACTACAATTGTTGCAAGTCTACTAACTTTATGCCAAGAGGAGTAAGTGCAAGTTTGGGGCAACTGAGGTGGATTACTTGGGTTATGTAATTTCAGGAGGCACAATTTCAATGGAGGTTTCGAAGGTCCAAAGTATTAAAGAGTGTCCTGCTCCAAAATCCATTAAATAACTCAGAGGATTTCTTGGATTGTCAGGTTATTACAGAAGATATGTTCAAGGGTATGGTGTAATGGCTAGAGATCTTACTGACCTTCTTAAGAAAGGGGATGGAAGTGGACGAAAAAAAAAGCAGAATATCTTTGAAATGCTAGAAAATGCAATCTGTTCAGCACTTGTTTTAAGTCTGACAGATTTTAGAAAATTTTTTATGGTTGAAACTGATGCATCTTCAATGAGAGTGGGGGTTGTGCTTGTTCAGGAGGGGAAACCTTTGTCCTTTTTTAGCAAAGGATTGGGATTAGGCATTAAGGCTTGTCCATATATGAAAAGGAGATGTTGACAGTGTTGCTAGCCGTGAAGAAATGGTCTCCATATTTACTTGGGAGATATTTTAAGGTGAAAATTGATCATTAACACTTGTAATTGGCCATGATGACAACTTGAGAAAAAATTTAATGGAGTATTTTTACAGCAGACCCATAGGAGGACATTCAGGAGATAGAGCCACCAGGAAAAGACTCACTGTTGTGGTTTACTGGAAAGGTTTAAGGAAGGATGTGAAAAAACTGATTCAAGAATGTAGTGTTTGTCAACAAAACAAGGTTGATCGACAGCATCCAAGAGGATTATTGCAGCCATTACCCATACCAAAATCTGTATGGACTTTCATAAGTATGGATTTTGTGGAAGGTTTACCCATTTCCCGGGGAAAAAATACGATATTGGTGATCGTGGATAGGCTGAGTAAGTTTGGGCATTTTGTAGCTGACGCGTGTAAAATAAGCGTGATTAGTGCAATTGTACACGTCAAGTAATATAATGATAAGTATTTTTCGAATATCATTCTCCACAGGGACTGGTGTACTTAATATGCCTCCTTCTCCTTCCTTGCTCCTGAAGTTAATAAAATAAAAACACAAGTAAAAAGATTTGTTGAATAATTAAAGAATAAAAACTTAAATAAAAGGGTTGAGAACGAATAGAGAGAATTGGTAGGATCTAGTTGTGTCATATAGTGGATTTGATTCATCTGTTCTTGTTCAATACAATAACACTACACTACCTCGGTAGTACTGCAGATACTGTCTCGGCAGCGACAATGTTCTCTGCCGCGGCAATCTCTTGCTCTTGGGTAGAATTAACAAAGCTCGACAAAGTGTCTTTGAATGATTCCGCTTATCTCTAAATCAAAATACTGTTCATGACTAGTCCTTCATGATACCTCTCAGCGTGAATCAATTATAATCACCAACCAATCTCACACTTCTTTTAGCCGCTGAAACTCTTAACCTAACTTTAGGCCGAGTTAGTGTCTACAACACCGCACTTATCCCTTTCGTGAATCTAACTCTCTCGATATTAGATATGAATTACTTACAAGCTTCTCTCTCGAGTTTGAATGCAAGAACAAAGAATGAAAATAGGATAAGCAAACTTTGATATTCTTATTGTATTGAAACGAAGAAACAAAATACAATCTTCTCACACTAATATTCAACAACCTTCACCTAACCCTAAGAAAGCTTAGAACATATTGTATTGAAGAACACAATTTTTAGGGTAAAGCTTTCTCTCTAATTCGGCTCTCTTTTATACATTGGACGACTTATGTATTTATAGTTTAGACCTAAGTTAACTTTTCCTAAGTAGAATATAACTTGAAGTAGGAAACAAGTAATAAAAATATAATATTTCCAAGTTTAATTCTATCTAGAAGACTATTCCTGCGTGGCCTTTGACTTGATCTTTTCACGTGCTAATCAGTTTCAATCCAAACGCTTCAAGTCCAGGCATTCTCAGCTCATTTTTCTCTTTCAATCGCCCAGCATCAGTACAGGAACTTCTGCTACCGCGGCATTGTTTTTGCCTCAGCATTGGTTCTTCCCTCGACACTACTGCTTCCTCGGCAGGTAATTCCTGCAACTACACAAAAATAAGCCATAAAGCCTTCTTTTCTCGCAAATATCATCTTTATATGCTATGGCGGGAAAATGTTGATTATTGAACAATAAGTATATGTATCAGTTCAAATTAGTGGGTAATGAGTACATATTATTGAGGAAAAGAATAATAAATAATAGCCTTTTTAAACACTCATCAGTAGCCATCTCTCATCCTTTTACAAAAAACTGAAATAGCTTAAGTGTTCATGAAAAATATTTTCAGATTACATGGTTTACGTGAAACATAATTTGTGATCGAGATAAGGTGTTCATGAGTAACTTTTGGAAGGAAATTTTTAAGAAATTGGGAGTCTCAATTAATCTCTCCACAGCCTACCATTTGGAGTCTGATAGTCAAACCAAAAGGGTTAACCAATGTCTCGAGACATACCTAATATGCATAACTGGGGAAAACCCGAAAGTCTAGAATGCTTGGTTACATATGGCCGAATGGTGGTACAATACATCTCACCATTCTGTCATAAACACTACTCTATATAAGGTATTGTATGGACAAGATCCTCCTATCCATATGCCTTATATCGCTGGGGACTCATTAGTGGCTGTTGTGGACAGAACTTTGCAACATAGGGAGGCCGCCATTAAAATGCTTAAGTCCTATTTTAAGAGAGCCCAAGATAAGATGAAACAACAAGTTGACAAAGAGAGGACTGGTTGTGAATATTAAATTTTAGACTTGGTTTATTTGAAACTCCAACCATATCGACAACAAACAGTACATGCTAGAGGGTGTTAGAAATTAGCACCGAAAAGGTTTGGTCCTTACAAGGTGGATGGAAGGGTAGGGAAGGTGGCTTACAAGTTGGAGTTACCCTCTAATTCTTGGGTGCATCCTGCCTTTTATATTTCCCATCTCAAGAAGCATGTTGGCAGCGTACAGGTTCAACATAATTTACTAGTGGTTAGTGTTGATGGGACTATGGTAAAGGAACCGAATACTATTTTGGAGAGACGAATGGTCAAGCGAGGCAACAGGGCTGTAACTGAGGTATTGATAGAATGGACCAACTCTTTTCCCGAAGATGTAACTTGGGAGATTCTGTACAAAATCCAGTAACAATTTTCATCTTTTAATTCTTGAGGACAAGGATCTTCTCAAGGAAGGAGTTTTGTCAGGCATTAAAATAAATTAGCCATTAGTTATTTGTTTTTGTTATTTGGTTATTAACGTTTCTGATTGTTTTTTGGTTTGTTATGTCAGTTGTCCTAGGTTGTTACAGGATACATTGTGTTTCATTTACAACTTAAAAGAAGAAGGGTGTACTAGAGAACTTTATAAAAGATTTTATAAATGAATTTTTCTTTTCTTTTTCCCTAAACTCTGTCTCATTCTCATCTCATTTTCTATTTCTCTTCTCAAGTTATACTCAATCCCTTACACCTTAGATGTTTAAAACTTTACTCTCTATATTTACATTGAAAATCCAATACGAAAAATATTAAAATTCTCACTTTTGTTTAGAATTTTTTTAAAGAAAAAGTGGAAAGAACGAAAGAAAAAGAAAGTATGGGTGATATCTTTATTCTTTTTATTTAGATCAAAATTATCTAAAACCCAACATTAATACATAAACTACTTCAAACTCAAAAATCATTTAAAATTCTATTTTTTATTCTAACTTAAAGATCCAAAATTTCAGATTAATCTCATACTATGAAATATAAATTTAATATGTTTATAATTATTTAATTTAATATTATTTTATAATATTACAATTTTTATTTATTTTTATTTACAATATTAATTTTTAATATTAATTCAATAATTATTATACCTATTATATTAAATAATTAAAATATTAATTTAATATAATTATTAATCTATCTGTCCCAAAAATAATGTCTCTTATTGACTTTTAAAAAATTAATTTTTTTAAACTTTGACTATAATTATATTAAATATTTTAAATAATTAAATTTTATAAATTATATATCTAAAATCTACTCGATTAGAAATTTTTAAAATATAGTTTTTCATATTTTTATCAATAATAAATTTTAAATAATCAAGAGTCAAAGTTAAAAAAATTTGACTTAAAAAAAATCAATAAGAGACAATATTCATGGAACAGAAAGTATTATCTTTATTATTATTTTAATATATTAGTGTTAATGATTAAAAAGGTAATATCATATTTAAAAGTGATTTCGTAGGTTTTTGAAGTTTAGTAAAAAATTATTTTTAAATGATTTTTCACTTCCATTCAAATCAAGTACAAACTTTCAAGTCAATATTTGGAGGGTAATATAAATATACGCTAAACAATCGCTAATCAAAATCCGAAGATCAAATGTAAAGAGTTTATAAGACCTACTTAGGCAAGATTACCGCTCGGGGAACCCCGGTCCAAGTTCAAGGCTCATAGATTGCCCTGATCTCAATCCCCTGGATGATGAGTCCACCCTTCCAGTGACCACCCTCCACCTCTAAAGCACTCATTTCCAAGTCCCCATCATAAGGGCATCCTTCGTTGAAGAACTCCCCCATCTCCGCCTCTAACCACCCGTCTCCTCTAGTCTTTGAGAGCCGACTCTCATCAATCGGCATAGGCAGCTCGTATTCTTCAATCTGCCATTGCTCAATTCTCCGTCCTCTTTCTGGGGCCAAATAAGCAACTCTCTTGCTACCTTCACTGCCAACACATCCAACACTAAAATTTACAGGATAAAATCCAAATCCATATTCGTCGTGTAGTTTGTAAACAAGGTAAACCTTGTACTGCGTCAATGGTGAAAGTATGGAGATACTAATCTTCCCACGGATTTCAAACCAACACACACTCCGAAGCTCCGGTATCAATTCGAACCTATTTCCACACCAAAAATATTTTACATGTTGAGAAAAATTGAAGTACTAAAACTCACAGGCAGAGCCATTGAACTATGAACTATGAATTCTACATATACAAATGACATCCATATGCCTAGATTCACAATTTCTGGTTTGGCAATATAAACATTGATGGAAAAGGTGAAACATGTTTCAAAGTACTACTAGTATAGGAAACAAACAAATGGACCTAATTAGAGATGACAACAGATTAAATATCTACGACTTGTATAATATTCAAATTCGAATTCATATAATTGCTTTAAACATACGAACTCATATATTTTTCACATCAAATCCAAATATTATGCATACCGAATCCAATTTACATAACATAGCAAATTTGAATCTATTATCAGTAAAAAATAAAGCAGATTATCCTATCCAACTCCGAGAGTCAATACCTACATTGGTTCTGAATCTGCTGCAGGATATGAATTGAAATATTTGGATCTGAACATTTTCAGAATCTTAAAACCTGAACTTACACGATGTATATGAAAATATTTTCAAGTACCAAGAGTTGGCACCAACAATTAAAAACCCTAGAAGCATGGGAAGGATGAGAGAGATACCTTGACTCGGGTTCAGAAATCCAGGTCCAATAAGAAGGTTCGTCACCCCATACGATGCGGAGGTCCCTGGGTGACAACATGTAACATGCCTTACCACTCAGTCGTTCCAGCGACAAACTCTGTTTCAGCAAAACCAAGTTACAAGGAAAATATTAAAAATTCAAGATTTTTAACCTGTGCATCTTACATGTCAGTGAGAAGGGATTCTTAATTACAATGACCCAAAATGAATTGAAGTGAGAAAATGGAAGGATTGTGAAAGTACCATTCGTCCACCCTGGATGAGAAGAGGGTTTTCGCATAGGCTGAGATAAAGCTGTTTCTTGGAAGGGAAAGACAGCGAGGAGGGAATCAAAGCCTGGCACTGGGATGGAAAGAAGGTTTCCCAAACGGCATCGGAATCGGCGACAGATTTAAAGGTGGTTGAAACAAGAGACAATCTACAGGCATCACGAGGAGAGGTTAAGGAAATGATGATGACGATACAGTCTGGAGGGAGAGCACTAATGTCGAAACTGCAACACCCAAGCCCTTCCTTTCCTTCTCCAATTTCAGACATCACAATGGGAAAAAAGAAACACAGGATTGATAGGGTTTCTGAGAGTAAATGGCGATGGGACATATATAGGAAAACCGTGCAGGGTAAACTTAGCGGTTAAGACATTGACTTTGTGGTTATAAATTAACCCATTGACAGGTGCGGCGTGTTAATCGGCAATGGAACCAAACGGTCCTAATCTATTCTTAAAAGGAGCTTTTTCACTAGGACGTAAAAACAATTACTCTGATAAATTTTAGGTCGTGTACTGTCAGGTCGGATAAAATTAGATACAATTTATTTCGGGTTGATTTAATATTTTAGTTTGATTTGGGTCGAGTGTGTCCATTTTAGGTCGGGTTCAAATGGTTCTGGTCCAAATCGGATAATTGACGGTTTTATTTCAGGTCGATTTCATTTCAAGTCGGTTTCATTTTAGGTTAGATCCATTTCAAGTCGTGTTTGTTTAAGGTTGAATGAATTTTAGTTTTAAATAATTAATAATTTAAATTATTAATTTTGATTTTATATAAATACGTAAAAAAACAAATAATTATTAGATTATAAAATTAAAGATTAAATTTTGAAATTTAAAAAATCAACATTAACTTGCAAGGACTAAATTAAAAAAAATTGAAAATTAAAAATATTAAAATAAATTAGAAAAATTAGTAAAAATCAATTAAAAAAATTAAGGTGAAAGTTATAAGTACTAAATTATAAAATTTATTAATTAATAATAATTAAAATTATTGAAAAATTTAACTGTAATATACTTTAATACATTATAAATTTATAATTATACTATAATTTAATATATTTTAAAAATGAAAACACAAAATTTAGACAATATATAAAATTTACACTATAAATATAATAATAGTATATATATAATTAATACTATATAAGAAATTTATACGATACATAAAAATTATACTATATATGAAGTAATACTATAAATAGACTAATACTAGTTTTGTACATAGAATAATACTATATATGGATTAATAACATATATGAAATAATATTATTTTGAAAAGTAAAATAATACTAGAATAAAAATTAATACTATTTAAGGCATAATATCATTTATGCAATAATACTTTTTTTGGAAATGGAATAATATTATAAATGAATTAATATATATATTAAAATATGAAATATATAATACTATATATATAATACATTAATAATTTAATAATTAATATAAGTATTTATATAATATATATTGATAATTAGATGTACAGTGATTAGATATGTATAATGTATTTATAATGTGTACAATTATTAATTATACATAGTACATAATACTATATTGATGTTAAGACTCGATTCGGGTCAGGTGCGGGTTTATTTCAGGTCGGATCAATTTCAGGTTAGATTCATTTCAAGTTGGTTCAAACGGTTCGAGTCCAAATCGGATAATTGACAGTTCTATTTTAAGTTGGGTAGATTTCAGGACGGTGCATTTCAGGCCAGATTCATTTCAAGTCGTTTTTGTTTCAGGTCGAATTAATTTTGGTTTTAAATAATTAATAATTTAAATTATTAATTTTGATTTTATATAAATATGTAAAAAAATTAATAAATAAAGATTATAAATTTAAAGATTAAATTTTAAAATTTAAAAAATCAACATTAACTTGTAAGGACTAAATTACGAAAATTAAAAATTAAAAACATTAAAATAAATTAGAAAAATCAATAATAATCAATTCAAAAAAAACTTGAAAATTATAAGTACTAAATTACAAAAATTATTAATTAATAATAATTAAAAGTATTGAAAAATTTAACTTTAATATACTTTAATACATTATAAATTTATAATTTATAATTATACTATAATTTAATATATTTTAAAAATGAAAAACTAAAATTTAGACAATATTTAAAATTTATACTATAGATGTAATAATAGTATATATAAAATTAATACTATAAAAGAAATTTATATTATATGTAGAAATTATACTATATATGGAGTAATATTATAAATAGATTAATACTATTTTTGAAAATAAAATGATACTATGTATTGGTTAATAATATATATGAAATAATTATTTTTGGAAGTAAAATAATACTAGAATAAGGATTAATACTATTTATGGCATAATATCATTTATGCAATAATTTTATTTTTACAAATGGAATAATACTATAAATAAATTAACACTATATATGAAAATAAAATTATAATATATATTAAAATATGAAATACATACTATATATATACATTAATAATTTAATAATTAATATAAGTATTTATATAATATATATTGATAATTACATGTATAGTGATTAGATATGTATAATGTATTTATAATGTATACAATTATTAATTATACATAGTACATAATGTCACGGGGTCAGAGTTCTCGCGCAGGGACATCTACCCGTGCGGCACCTCGGGACGCTCGCATGCCCGAGGATCAGCCTGAACGATCTCCGATGCTTACTGGTTTCGCCCTCCCATGGGCTCATCAGGGAAGCGGGGACAGCTCCCGACCAGTGTGGTGCACGATCAACGCGCCCATCCCAGATGGGACGGCTGCTCGACACGTACTACACTCTTAATGCTATCCCGCTCCCAAGCTTTATGCACCACCAGAAAGCATCTTGTTCGGTCCCGCATAGTCACGACTCACGGTCCGTGACATTCTCCTCCACCCAATTCATGCACGCCCTCGTGCATGGGAGGAAACTCTTGACCTTTCTTGAAACGTACCAGGAACTAGTGTGCAATTCTCCCAAACTCGCCCACTAACTAGGGCCACCCTCCAATGTCGGGCACAGGTCTACTTGCAACCACCTCATGGCACTCGCCACTTCAACAAGGTGTCCCATTGCCGATCTCAACCACCTCATGGCCACTCGCCACTTTTAACCAGGTGTTCCCATTGAACCACCTCATGGCCCTCGCCACTATACCAAGTATTCCCATTGAAGATCGCAACCACCTCATGGCACTCGCCACTTCAACAAGGTGTCCTATTGCCGATCTCAACCACCTCATGGCCACTCGCCACTTTTAACTAGGTGTTCCCATTGAACCACCTCATGGCCCTCGCCACTATACCAGGTGTTCCCATTGAAGATCGCAACCACCTCATGGCCCGCCACTATAACCAGGTGTTCTCATTGAACCACCTCATGGCCTTGCCACACTAACCAGGTGTTCTCATTGCAGCTCGACCATCCAGAGAACTTTCGCTGTGGCTTCCTGCCTACCCGTCCTCGTCTCTAGAGAACCCACTCGCGAACACCCGCTTCTCTTTGGGGTGCAAGCTAACACGCTCGTCCTCATGACTCGCTCCGCAGCACATGGGGCGCTTGGTCAGCCCAACAGCTAGCACACAGTCTCGCTCTGATACCACTTGTCACGGGGTTAGAGTTCTCGCACAGGGACATCTACCCGTGCGGCACCTCGGGACGCTCGCATGCCCGAGGATCAGCCTGAACGATCTCCGATGCTTACTGGTTTCGCCCTCCCATGGGCTCATCAGGGAAGCGGGGACAGCTCCCGACCAGTGTGGTGCACGATCAGCGCGCCCATCCCAGATGGGACGGCTGCTCGGCGCGTACTACACTCTTAATGCTATCCCGCTCCCAAGCTTTACGCACCACCAGAAAGCATCTCGCTCGGTCCCGCGTAGTCACGACTCACGGTCCGTGACAATAGGTACATTCATATATATGTATGTTATATGTATACATAGATATAGTAATAATATTATACATAGTACATTAATATATGTATATGTATATGTATATGTACATATGTATATATTAGTATATGGCACATTTATATATTAATATATATGTATCATGTGTGTTATATGTATATATATAATATATTATATATATCATACATGTTAAGTGTTAACATGTATATTAATTTGTAATATATGTATTAGTATATAGTATTAGTACATGTATATATATGTATTATATATATATTATACATTAATATATGTATATAATATATATTGTATGTATACTTATATATAAGTATGTATATACATTCTATATATACTATGTAATACATAAATATGTATGTATATGTATAATCCATTATATATATGTGCATATAATATACATTATATGTATATATTAATATATGTATATATATACTATATAAATTATAATATTACATTAATATATACTCTTATATTTGTTATATGTTTGTATATATATTAGATGGTGAACATTTTCTCATCAAATTCAATTTTAGTGTTGCTTCAATGAAAAAAAATAGCAGTCATTTTTTCATCAAATTCAATTTTCATATTTTGCATCAATGAAAAAAGTGACAGACATTTTTCCACCAAATTTCATTCTTTTCAATTTTCATATTTTATATACTTTCCTAGTTCAAAAATTATTTTCTTTCTCACTTTTTAATTTTTTAGAACTTAAATTTGTACATTAAAATATATATTTTAATATGTATATTTTGTTTTAAGTGGAGAGATTATAAATTTTTTTCCCATACAGAAATTCGAACTCATACAAGATGAAGCAGGATAAGCATCATTGACCACTAATATACGTATAATATATATGTGTTAATGTATATGTTTATAATATAATAATATATACTTAAATATAATATAATATAATATAATATATACTTTAATATATTAAAATTCTTCTAATATATATTTTAGTATATAATATATAGTAATAATGTATACTTTAATTGTATACTTTAATATATATTTAAAGAATAATAACATTCCTCTAAAATTTATTATTATAATTTTGTCTAAAAGTTTGTCTTTTCCTTTTTTTTATATAATAATAAAATTTTATTTTTAATTTTCTAACCTATATCCCACTAAAATTTTTACACTAAAAATAACTTAATTCAAAACATAAAAAATTGATGATTTATTTCCCTCCAAACTTTTATTTTTCTCTTTCCCTTCAAATATAAAAGTAATATAAGATAAATTTATTATATAATTTAAAATTAACAAATATTTTATATATAAGATTATTACATATTTATAATAAGTAAATTAGTAATAAATAGAAATATAAGTATGTTATACAAATTATTACGTATTTATGTTGATTTTAAAAATATAATATAAGTATGTTATATAAATTATTTATATAAATATTATATCCATATTAGTTACGCATTTATGTTGATTATTACGTATTTACGTATTATAGGTGCTGCGTGACGATCGGCAATGGAACCAAACGATTTTAATCTCCACTGGATGTAAAAATAGTTACTCGGATAGGTTTAAGTTGAGTAAAATTAGATAGGTCACTTTAAGTTGATTTAATGTTTTGATTCGATTCAGGTTGGGTACGAGTCCATTTCAGTTCGGGTCCATTTTAGGTCGAGTTTATTTTAGGTCGGTTTCAAACAGTTCGAGTCCAAATCGGATAATTGACAATTTCGTTTCATGTTAGGTCCATTTCAGTTCAATTGCATTTCAGGTCGGGTTCATTTCAAGTCATTTTTGTTTCAGGTCGAATTAATTTTGGTTTTAAATAATTAATAATTTAAATTATTAATTTTAATTTTGTATAAATATGTAAAAAACGAATAAATGATAGACTATAAAGTTAAAGATTAAATTTTAAAATTTAAAAAATCAACATTAATTTGTAAGGATTAAATTACGAAAATTAAAAATTAAAAACATTAAAATAAATTAAAAAATAGTAATAATCAATTCAAAAAATTAACTTAAAATTATAAGGATTAAATTATAAAAATTATTAATTAATAATAATTAAAAGTATTAAAAAATTTAACTTTAAAATATTTTAATAAATTAAATTTATAATTTATAATTATACTATAATTTAATATATTTTAAAAATAAAAAAAATTATTTAAATAATGTATAAAATTTATACTATAAATGTAATCATATATATATACAATTAATATTATATAAAAAATTTATATTATACGTAAAAATTATATTATATATGAAATAATATTATAAATAAATTAATATTATTTTTAAAAATAAAATATATGGATTAATAGTATAGCTGAAATAGTAAAATTAGAACCCGTTAAACTCTTATTTATTACATTCAACCCTAGTTTTTCCCATTTTGATTTCTGAAATGGAAGGAGGATTTGACCTTACTGCTCTCCCGCAAGATTGTATCGCCGTCATCATTCTTTTACCTCTCCCCGTGATGCCTGTAGATTGTCTCTTGTTTCACCCACCTTTAAACCTGTCGCCGATTCCGATGCCGTTTGGGAAACCTTCTTGCCATCCCAGTGCCAGGCTTTGATTCCCTCCTCGCTCTCTTAGTCTCTTTCCCTTCCAAGAAACAGCTTTATCTCAGCCTATGTGAAAACCCTCTTCTCATCAAGGGTGGACGAATGGTAATTTCATCCTTCCATTGTCTGCGTTTAAGTCTGTTTTAATTGTAATTAATAATTCCGTAGCACTGTTATGCAAGATGTACAAGTTCAAAACCTGTGAATTTATGGGTGAAATTTAGATGCATCACTTTCTGAAAGTAATTCTGGATTTTCTGTTTTAATTTTTTAAGGCAAAAAGTGTACTGGAATAAAACAAGAATAAATTTAGATAATTGAATTAACTAGATATATGATTTCAATTTTATGTAAACTTATGTCTTATGTTTGTTCACACTTCATCAAATTAGCTTATGTTTATTTTATTTTTGTTTCTGTATCTTTCCATGTAAGTGAGTTTTAACAATGTTGGTTTTAGTGTAACAGAGTTTGTCGCGGGAAAGAATGAGTGGGAAGGCATGTTATATGTTATCACCCAGGGACCTCCACATTGCATGGGGTGACGAACCTTATTATTGGACCTGGATTTATGAACCCGAGTCAAGGGGTATCACTCTCCTCTCCTTCCATGCTTCAGGGATGTTAATTGTTGGTGCCAACTCTTGGTATTTGAAAATATTTTCGTCTACATTGCTTAAGTTTGGGTATTAAGATTATTAAAATATTCGGATTCAATATTTTAATTCATATCTTGTAGCAGATTCTGATGAATGTTGGTTTTGACTTAAAATCTGCTTTACTTTCACGGATCATAGATTTAAATATTCAAATATGCTATGTGAATCCTCTTATTAACGAGAAGACTCGATTAATATTCGAATCGATTATATATGTTATACTTTTTAAACGTCTTTATCGTATTTTGGATCCTTGACATATTGCATAACACAACAACAAAATTTAGTGAAAATAAGTAAAAGAACTAATGCCTTTTTCCCCTACTTGAATGGCTCTTTTTTTCTCCCCTTCTAATCTCACACGCTTAATGTCTTTTTCCCCTACACTTTCTCGAAAATCAGCTCTTAAAAGAATTAATCCAACGTCTCGAAACTCGTGATAATGGTGTGACTAAATGGACAACAAATAACAAGAACAAAGATGACAACAAAAAAAAATGACACGAAACAAAAGAAAGGTAAGTAAGATGGAAAATAAAATAAAAGAAAGAAAAATAATAAAAATAAGGAAGACGACACTAGAACGAACAAAAGATCAAAATAAAAAAAGTAGAAAAGTCTTACTGCAAAGACGAGCTTACAACGTCCCTATCACCGAACAAACAGGTAAGTATGCTCCGGCGATTTTCGAGTACATTGAAGTTGCAATTCAGAGTTCATACAAGGTTTCTAATTATACAAAGACACAATACAAAATACATATATAGATATAAAATAAACACATATAGATAGAAAAGAAAAAGAAAAAAAATTTCGAATCTGACTTTTTTAATTCGAATCTGTTTTTTTTCGAAACTATTTTATTTATTCGAATATATTTTTTATTTGAATCTGTTTTTTATTCGAAACTGTTTTTTTTCAAATCTTTTTTTATTTGAATCTATTTTTTATTCGAATCCGTTTTTTATTCGAATCTGTTTTTTTATTCGAATTTGTTTTTTATTCGAATATGTTTTTTATATTCGAATCTATTTTTTAATATGTTTTTTTAATATTTGAAACTATTTTTTATATATTCGAAACTGAAAAAGAAAAAAAAGAAATATATATATATTCGATACAAACTTACAAGACTAGACGTGCAGAAGCTTACAACCAATCCAACAACCTATGCTCTGATTACAACATAATATAGCGGGAAGTTCGTCGAGACGGACTTTCCACGTTTGTTATGGATCTAGGAGTGTTGTAGGCACGTTCCTGCAATAAAAACGACAAAAAGATAATAAAAATTATACGACATAATTATTAGTAATAAATTTTATAAAATTGACTTAAAAAATATATAGATATATAGGTGATAATTTTGGCGTTTCGGAAAGAACATCAACGACGGAGACGGTGAAGACTTCAAAAATGGCCGATGGTGAAAACACTAAACTCGAAAAAACTCGAACAATATATTGAACGAACCCGAATCGAATTAGTTTAGCGTCGTAGGACTTAGACCCACAAAATATCAATTTAAGAACCCGAAGTATCAAAAGACAATCAAACGAATTAAGTGTCAAATAGTTCTAAAAAGAACTGAAATGAGAAAGAACTCTCAAAAATATTTTATTCATTCAAATTTTGTAACCCCATCACATTGTTTTTGTACATATATATGGAATTAAGAAAAATATCCGGTTGACATTAGTGGCTAGAAAACAAATGAATTCAAATTGGATTTGAATTTCTCTAACTCCTTAATTCGGCAGAAGGCTTCTGGTCCAAGTATTCGAAATGTGCGGTTGATTCACATTTAACATGTGATAGATTTTGATTTCAAAAATCAAAAGTTGGACGTTGTGTCCTTATCCGCCTGAAATTGGCTCCAAACACGTAGGAAATGTGCCGGTTGATTCAATTTGGATTGGCTTCGTCCAATCTCTCCATGCGCCACGCAAAACAAAAATTATGGAAACATTATATTATTATAATAATATTAATATAATATCTATCTATCTATCTATCTATCTATCTATATAGCATGCAACCTTCTCCATAATATATATACATATAAGTAGTATAGTATAATATATATATATATATATATATACATAAACACAACTAATAAATAGTATAATCTAATATGTCACTCGAATATAACAAAAAAGATATATATATATTTAAATATATATAAAATAATATGCCATATATCAACATGCAACACATTATAAACCCTATGTTCTAAGGAATAAATATTATCGAATAAATTCGGAATTAAAGCACAAGTAAGAAAAAATGCTTCCCTGAAGTATTTTGCCTTAGATAGAGTAATGAGTCCTAAAGGCAAGACCTCCGGATCAGTGTCAAGTGTTGGTGAAGATGTGCTCACATCATCCCCTTTCTTGAAAAGGATTTGTCCTTAAATCTGCAGAATTGTCATAAAAGGTTAAATCAGAAATATTAAATGTGGCACTTACATTGTATGTACCCGGTAGATCCAACTTGTAGGCGTTGTCATTCACTTTCTCCAACACCTGAAAAGGACCATCTCCTCTCGGTAAAAGCTTGGATCGTCGTTGGGCTGGAAAATATTCCTTTCGGAAATAAACCCAAACCCAATCACCAACATCGAAGGTAACTCGCTTCCTTCCTTTGTTTGCTTGCTTTTTATATTGTTGAGTCCTTCGTTTTAAGTTCTCCTTTATCTGTTGATGCAACTTTTTCACATATTCTGCTTTCACTTTTCCGTCTTTGTTCATCACCTATTCTTGTGGCAAAGGCAACATATCTAGAGGAGTAATAGGATTAAAATCATAAACAACCTTGAATGGTGACATCTTAGTAGCAGAATTTACAACATGATTATAAGCAAATTCAACCTGTGGCAAATAATCTTCCCAAGTCTTAATATTCTTTTTAATGATGAAACGAAGTAAAGTAGATAAAATCCTGTTAACAACCTCAGTTTGTCCATCAGTCTGGGGATGGCAAGTAGTAGAAAACATAAGTTTCATACCTAGTTTGCTCCAAAGAGTCATCCAGAAGTGACTCAAGAATTTCACATCCCTGTCAGAAACAATTAACCTAGGAATACCATGTAAATGTACAACATCTCTAAAGAACAAGTTAGCCACATTAACAACATCATCAGTCTTATAGCATACAATAAAATATGTCATCTTAGAGAACCTATCAACTACAACAAAAATACTATCTCCACCTGTCCTAGTTTTAGGTAATCCCAATACAAAATCCATAGAAATATCAGTCCAAAGGGAATCAGGAATAGGTAAAGGTAAGTACATACCATGTGGTGAAACCTTCGATTTTGCTTTCTTACAAGTCACACAACGTTCACAATATCTTTCAATGTCTTTGCACATCTTAGGCCAAAATAGATGTTCCTTCAATATTTGTAACATCTTGGTGACTCTAAAATGTCCCATCAATCCACCTTCGTACGCCTCACGAATCAAAATATCACGTATAAAGCCCTGTGGAATGCATATCCTATTTTCCTTGAAAAGATAACCATCGTGCCTGAAAAACTTTCCAACAACACCTTTCTCACAAGTATTATAATTATCTTGAAAATCAGGATCATTAGAGTACAACTCACGAATATATGAAAAATCAATCAAATATGAATCAAGATAACTCAACAATACATATCTACGTGATAAAGTATCAGCTACGACATTGTCTTTACTCTTTTTGTAACGAATGACATAAGAAAAAGACTCTAAAAATTCAACCCATTTAGCATGTTGTTTGTTCAATTTATGCTGACCTGTAATGTATCGCAAGGCCTCATGGTCGGTGTGGATCACAAACTCCTTAGGCAACAAATAATGCTGCCAAGTCTCCAAAGCCTGAATCAGTGCATACATCTCCTTGTCATAGACATGATAGTTCAATGTTGCTCCACTAAGTTTT
Organism: Abelmoschus esculentus; assembly: GCA_035048815.1. NCBI lineage: Eukaryota > Viridiplantae > Streptophyta > Magnoliopsida > Malvales > Malvaceae > Abelmoschus > Abelmoschus esculentus. Next base: position 5,243,679 of record JAUCBN010000019.1, on the reverse strand, counting down.
TCACTGAAATACGCAACGAGCCTCTTTTCCTGTAACAAAACAGAACCTATACCAACTTCAGAAGCATCACATTCAATTTCAAACATTTTATCAAAATCAGGTAATGCTAAAACGGGGGCTTTTGTCAAACAATCTTTAATTTCTAAAAAGGCGTCTTCCTGTTCTTTACCCCAAGAGAAGACTGAATTCTTCTTTATAATCCCAGTTAAGGGAGCGGTAATAAAACTAAAATGCGGAACAAACTGATGGTAAAAACTAGCTAAACCATGAAATGATCTAACCTGACTAACTGAAGTCGGTCGTGGCCACTCCTGAATCGCCTTGATCTTCTCAGGATCAACTTCAACTCCCTGAGAACTAAGAATGTAACCAAGAAATATAAGCTTGTCAGTACAAAACACACATTTCTCAATGTTACCAAACAACTTCTCTTCTCGTAAGGTCTACAAAACAGCTCACAAATGTTCTACATGATCGGGTAATGTCTTGCTATAAATCAGGATATCATCAAAATATACAACACAAAACTTACCAATAAAAGATCGCAAAATATGATTCATCAATCGCATAAAAGTACTAGGTGCATTAGTTAAACCAAAGGCATCACTAACCATTCGTACAAACCTAGCTTCATCTTGAAGGTTGTCTTCCACTCATCGCTTTCTCACATACAAATCTGATGATATCCACTCTTCAAGTTAATTTTGGAGAAGATAGTCGCTCTACACAACTCATCCAGCATGTCATCGAGTCAAGGAATGGGATGTCGGTACTTGATTGTGATCTGGTTCACTGCTCGACAATCAACACACATCCTCCAAGTTCCGTCTTTCTTTGGTACTAACAACACTGGTATGACACACGGACTCACAATCTCTTGAATGTAACCTTTGTCCAACAACTCAGAAATCTATCGTTGAAGCTCCTTCGTCTCTTTGGGGTTACTTCGGTATGCTGGTCTATTTGGAATTGTAGCACCTGGAATAAAATCAATCTGGTGCTCAATGCCATGAATAGGGGGTAATCTCTTAGGTGTTTCATCCGGAAACACATCCTCGAAATCCTGCAAAAGAGATGAAATCGAAGCAGGCAAATCACTAGGAATCTCAGCCAATAAACAATTATCTTTAAATAATAAAACAAGTACTAAAAGCTGAGAGGAAAGATATTTCCTGATTTCTTTGCTGCTTGCGTACACATTCATCTTCTTTTCCCTCGTGATTCCTCGATATTCTTTCGCAACCTCACTTGGTCTTCTTGCACTTGACTCGGAGTCAATGGTGCCAAGGTGATCTTTTTACCTGCATGTACAAAAGAATACCTATTCGTGAAGCCATCGTGCATTTGCCCTCTTATCAAACTGCCACGGACATCCTAACAACAAATGGCTCGCATCCATCGAAACAACATTGCAAAGTACTTCATTCTTGTACTTTCCAATGGCAAACAAAACTATAACCTGCTTGGTCACTCTAATCTCTCCTCCGTCATTCAACCACTGTAACTTATAAGGATTTGGGTTCTTTGTTGTTTTCAAACCTAGCTTGTAAACCATAATAGAACTAGCAACATTAGTGCAACTACCACTATCGATAATCACAACACATACCTTGTTATTCACGAGGCACCTTGTATGAAAGATGTTCTCTCGTTGCTGTTCGTTCTGAATTGGTTGAGTGTTCAAGCTTCTCTTGACAGCAGATGCTTCTCCGGTAGCAAAAGTCTGCATGTTGTCATCGTCCTCTTCATCACCTACTGGAGGTGGAATCTGATCGTCATCCTCAGACAAAGACTCGATCTCTCCAGTTTCCATCATCAACATGGTCCTGTGATTTGGGCACTGACTGGCGACATGTCCTCGTCCTAGACACTTGAAACACTGGATATCTCGTGTTCGCTCTTGTGACACCACTGGTTGCTTACCACGCCCATTTTCAGCAACAGGGGCCTTGGGCTTACTGGTTTCGCCTTGTTCGCGAATTCGAAGTGGCAGTTCTGGTGCTTGCTTCCTGGTAGTGTTAGGAGTGTACAAAGGGTTAGAAAATGATTTAAATGGAGTAGTACCTCGATTTGAAGTCTTCCTTCGCTGTTGTTGTTCTACTTTTATCGCCATTTGCACCATATCATCAACCTCGACATAATGCTGTAACTCAACAGCGTTGGCAATCTCGATGTTCAACCCTTCTAGAAAACGTGCCATGGTCGCTTCTCGATCTTCCTCGATACTTGTACGCATCATAGCCATCTCCATATCCTTAAAATAATCCTCAACGCTCCTATTTCTCTGTTTCAAATTTTGTAACTTTTGAAACAAATCACGATGATAATGAATAGGAACAAACTTCTTTCTCTTTATTCGATTCATCTCGTTCCACGTCGCAACGGGGCCTTCATCAGAACGCCTTCGGCTAGGCAATAACTGGTCCCACCATATCAGGGCATAATCAACAAACTCTGTTACTGCGAATCGAACCTTCTTCTATTCCGAGTAATTATAACACTAAAAAATATTCTCAACTTTGCTTTCCCAAGTCAAGTATGCATCAGGATCTGAATGTCTTTGAAAAGAAAGAATAGAAATCTTAATATTAGTCAAATTATCGTCTACCTATTGCACACGTCCTTGTTTAGTAGTGTGTTGTCTCGGTGACGGATCGACTTCATTTTCGTTCAACATTTCATGAACAGAGTTGGAACCTTCATCAAGCCTATCCATCCTCGATTATAATGGCTTTATGTCAGAAGCCATTACTCGTTGCATCATTCATTGTAAGGCTTGCATTTACGGAAATGATGGATTCTGATTAACGGTATTGTCATCGGAACCTGCCATGTTTAAAATAATACTAACAAAAAAAAACAATATTATTATCGGTTAGTGAAAATAAGTAAAAGGTCCTCACAGCACACACACAAAAAAGTCTCGCAATAGTCACTCCAAGAAATAGTGCACTCAAAATTTAGCACTCAACGCTCGTGTTTCAATCGAGAGAATACTTGAATGGCTTTTTTTGTCTCCCCTTCTAATCTCACACGCTCAATGCCTTTTTCCCTTACACTTTCTTGAAAATCAGCTCTTAAAAGAACTAATCCAACGTCTCGAAACTCGTGATAATGGTGTGGCTAAATGGACAACAAATAACAAGAACAAAGATGACAACAAAAAAATGACACTAAACAAAAGAAAGGTAAGTAGGATGGAAAATAAAATAAAAAAGAAAAATAAAGTTGTTATTGGTTACTCTAGTAAGTTAAAAACTACAAAAATAAAGTTAAGATCGAGGCATCTTTAAATCAAAGAGTCATTGTTAAACCCTAGCCCCCATCTCCACCACCATGTTCTAAAGCTTCCATAAGGCTAAGATTATTTGGTGGAGTAGTTGTTTGTGCAAGAAGAATTGTAATTTGTTTTGTTCTTATTAATGTAAGTTTGAATTAATAGTTTATTTACTCTTGGTTCGTACTCTTTCTTACTTTCAAGCTCCTGAGAAAATACTGTGAGGAATAATATATTTGTCTAATATCGGGAGAGTTAGACTCACAAAATGAGTAAATATGATTTACCTTGGCAAAGACTAATCCGACTTAGGGATAAGTTTAGATTTTAACGACTAAAAGGGATGTAATATCAATTGTTCATCTTTTATTAACGTCGGGAGGTATCATCAAGACGTGGTCATCAATAGAATTTCGAATTAGGGATAGAGAAGATTCATCAAAGGATAGTCTATCGAACTATGAATCATCAATTTGTCGTCAAAACATAACCCCGTTGAGGCAGCCAAGATGACCCTTTAGCGACCGACCGAGGTGACAATCTTAACTTAGCATTATAAGAATGAGACAATTATATTTTGAATTCACACTACGGGAAATCTAACATGGCCTACTTATTCATCTTGATTTCTCGATCGCTTACTTTTATTGCTTTAGTTGCTTCCTTTAGTTTAATTACACAACAATTTGACTATACTTGTGTCTTTAGTTTTCTTTATGCAAGAACGATAAATTACGTGCGTAAAATAGTCCTCGTGGGATCGAAAATCTTTTATACTATTACTAACGAGTGTATATGGTGTACCCTGTGTAGTGCCAATATAGAGTAGGCGAACACACATCTATGTGCAAGTATACACAGTCGTACAAGTAATAAAGGGTGAGTGAGTATCGTTCCCACGAGGATCGGGGTAAAGTGTAAGTCAATTTTGTCAAGGCAAAAATGTGTCACTAAATAAAAAAGAAAATAAAGATAAAGATATAAACAAGCGGTAATGGATATGTACGGTGAAGATGTAATAGATAAGTGCTATGACAATTTTAGAGTGCAAGCAAGTAAAATATGCCAAGGCAAAATGGAATGGATGGTGGTGGCATGATAAATATATGAATATGGTGTGTGAAGGGTGAGGTAATATGATTGAAAGTGAACAACGAAAACAGAGGAAACAGAGGAACACTTTGTAAATGCCAAGGAAAAAGCAAGATAAGAGAACACAGGTGAACAATATGTCGTAATGATCCTCAATTGATGAGCTTTACTAGGAATGATTGGTGGTTACTTCTATGATCTCCTACCCCTTACCCCTACCTAACATATGACTGCTGTGGTGTATACTTACTCGATAGAGGATTCTAAAGTATTCCTGCTCTCTCGAGTCATAAGAACCTGACAAACTAAAATGCCATGGTATTTTTCGCTTGTCACGCGAATAACACTCTAGCCTATCGTTAAAGCACACTCCTTTTAGTCGTTGAAGCCTTCACCTACGCCTCTCTCGAGTGCTCTAGGATCCAACTAGGCTCCATTTGCAGTCTTGAACCCATTACTCACGTAGATCCTCCCTTAGCTCCTCTCGGATGATCTAAGGATCTATAGCTACACCTCTCTCGAGTGCTCTAGCATGTACCTAAACACGGGACACTCTCGTGCCTCTTACAATGCTTAAATAATTATCAAAAATGAGCAAAGCAAATATACAAACACATAGAAGGCAATATATTAAATAGAAATAAAAGATAACCATCCATAAAAGCATCTGCCAAATAAAGCTAACACATGGTAGGTGAAAAGAGTTTAAGAATAAATATTAACCACTAATACATTCTTAAATCATCCATATAAAACCTCTTAAAGATATAAAATAAAGCAAAGGAAGAGGAAAGAAGACACCCTCGGTCCGTGACACCGCCGGCTACTTCGACCACCATGGTACGCTTTAGCGTGCTAGCCCCTCTCGGGTGCCTAGCACGCCACTCCCTTCAAGCTATATCAATGGAGGAACCCTTCGGTTGGGGAAAAAAGGTGAAAACTTTCTTCACCACTCTTTGCTCTCCTTTTGCCTCAAAATATGCTCCAAAGGTCCTCTTTTTTTTGAATAAAGGCTGATCTTTTATAGAGGGTGAAAAACCTTAAAAGATAGGTAAAAATCCATTTCTACCTTTTTCTTGTTGTGGCATTTCTGTAGGACTGATAGAGGTGACAGTGGTCCCCTACTAAGGTGGCTCGCATACATGTCATATTGACTGTGGTCCCCTACTGAGGTGGCTGTGGCCAGGCTGTAGTGGTCCCGACCGGTTGTACTAGCTGTGGCTAGGCTGTATTGGCTCCAACTGACACTCATCTCAAAATATCTCCTTGTCTTGTAGTGCAGCACAAGAGTCTTCCAGACTTCCCATGACCTTTTCCCATCGCTTTTCTTCTGTGAATATCTGACATGGCGATAGTGGTCCCCTACTGAGGTGGCTGTGGCCAGGCTATAATGGCACCAGCTGATACTCTTATCAAAATATCTTCTTGGCGTTTAGTTCAGCATAGGAGTCCTCCAGATTTGCCATGACATTTTCTCATTGCTATCCTTCTGAGAATGCCATGGTAAATTCCTTTTGCTTGCCACTTTGCCTTACCTATACAACATCAATCAAAAGCACGACCTTTCCCGTAAAATAGCATCTATTTCCGCGCTATAGATTCCAAAACATAAACAACCGCCAAAATGCAATGTTGTGACCCTAAATGCAACTAAATAAACCCAAATATGCTTGAAGACAATAAATAACTTAAGTAATAAGGCTTGAAATATTTCCTTTTAGTAGAGTTATCACACCCCCAAACTTAAGAAATTGATTATCCTCAAGCAATAGATAGCAGTTAGCAGAGAAGAAATGTCATGACAATGTTCAGGATCAAGACAAGCAAATGGTTAGAGTTTCAACCCTTAGAAAATGTCGTGGCATAAACATATAAGACTTTTGGAAATTTCAAGAATGCTACTCTAGGACTAGATCAGATGCGAGTGTGTGTGTGCGTAAGTGTATCCTATCTATGCTTAGTTAAGTTAGAAAAATTCTAAGGAAAGTTCACTATTCTATCAAAGCATGTTTCTCATTTAAGCATAATTTTACTACTCCCTATATTTAATAATATATATTTTTTTCTTTTTTTATACACAATGCTAACAAACTGCTACGAGGGGAGCCAGCCTGTCACACTACCATCTACTAATGTCATAACTGCCATTTATTTAAACGCATTATCTAGGCAATACTATGGCAAGTTAAAATTATAGCGTCACACCGTGCCTCTTTTAGTAACTCATATGTACATGGAAATGCCATGGCATAGCGGAGTATCCCTCTACAGATATGTCCAAGCATTTATTCACAACTTCATTATCTAAACTAACGGGAGTTTTCTATTAACTAGTAAATTCATTAAAACATGCTGAGCTGTTCAAGTTTCCATTCTATAAAAATTTTCTAACTTTCTTAAGCATAGAAAGCATACACTTGTGTAACAATAAAATAACACAAACAATCAAATCATAAAGCAGGTTCTTTCCAAATCCCAAGTCATGCATATTCAAGTATTCGCCATTTATTTCTAAAAAATTCATCATCGGGCATCACAAACATTAATCCATATACTTATTGTAGAAAATCAACTTCCAACTTTGTGAAAAAAGAAAATAATATTGAAAAAAGAAAAAAAGAAAATTTAAGCTTTTTGTGAAACAGAAGAAGAAACATAATTGATTTTCTGTTGTTGAATCAATGATTTTGTTTACACAAGCTAATGCCTTTTTATAGACTTTAGAATAAGACTTTGAATAGGATTAGAAGTCCTAATTACTTTAGGCTTTTAATCCTATTAACTTAAGACTTTTAATTCTACTAAAATTATCTCTAAGTAATAGATCCTAACTCAAATTCCTACCAATACTATATATATAATCTCACACTCCCCTTAAGTTGGAGAATATATATTGTATATTCCCAACATAAATAAAAACTTGTCGAATGAAGCTTTTGGTAATGCTTTTGTAAACACGTCTACCACTTGTTCTTCTGTAGGAACATAGGATAAAGAAGCTGTCCCATTAGTAATATTTTCTGAGATAAAATGTCTATCAATCTCTACATGTTTTGTCTTATCATGATGAACTGGATTTCTAGCAATTTGTATGGCAGATTGATTATCAAAAAAAATCTCGAACTTTTCCTCTTAATTCATATTTAGCTCTTTCAGTAGCTTTAATAACCAAATTCTTTCACACATTCCCAATGCTAAAGCCCTATATTCTGCTTTAGCGCTGTTTCTAGATACAACTGTTTGTTTCTTACTTCTCCAAGTCACTAGATTTCCCCAAACAAAGGAACAATAACCACTAGTTGATCTTCTTTCTATCAGTTCACCTGCCCAGCTTGAATCTGAAAAAATCTGGATAGAACATTCTTGAGTGTTTTTAAATAGCAGTCCATGCCTTGGTGTCCCTTTCAAGTATCTCAAAATTCTAATTGCAGCTTCCATGTGATCCTCCCTTGGATCAATCATGTGTTGACTGATAACATTAACCGGAAAGGCAATATCTGGTCTGGTTAATGCTAAATAAATTAACTTTCCCACTAACCTTTGAAATTTACCCTTATCAACTTTATGGCTTGATTCATCTTTACTAAATTTTAATCCTGCTTCCATGAGAGTATCAACTGGTTTGCATCCTAGCATCCTAGTTTCATTAAGTAAATCAAGAACATACTTTCTTTGATTTATTACTAAACCTTTGCTCGACCTAGCAACCTCCATGCCAAGAAAGTATCTGAGTTTTCCTAGGTCTTTTGTTTCAAACTCTGTATTTAATAACCTTTTTAGGTGACTTATCTCTTCCTCATCATCACCTGTCAGAATTATGTCGTCCACATACACTATTAAAATAACCCTTTTATTGTTAGAGGTTATCTTAATGAAGAGTGTGTTATCTGCTAAGGATTGTTTGTATCCAGCTTTCAGAATCACCTTGGTGAATCTGTCAAACCAGGCTCTAGGCGACTGTTTCAAACCATAGATGGATTTATTAAGTCTACAAACTTTCTGATCACCTTTTATCGACTTCAAACCCGAAGTTACTCTCATGTACACTTCTTCTTCCAATTTTCCATTAAGAAAAGCATTCTTAATGTCAAGTTGATGTAGCATCCAGTCTTTGTTTACTGCCAAACTTAAGAGAACTCTAATTGTATTTAGCTTAGCTACAGGAGCAAAAGTCTCATTATAATCAATTCCATAGGTTTAAGTAAAACCTTTGGCTACCAACCTTGCTTTATAACTTTGTATACTACCATCTGAGTTGTATTTTATAGAGAACACCCACTTGCATCCAACTGGTTTCTTGCCCTGCGGAAGATCTGTAAGGGTCCAAGTATCATTCTTTTCAAGTGCTTCAATCTCCTCTTCAATAGCTCTTCTCCACTTAGAATCATTTAGAGCCTCCTCAATAGTGTCAGGTATTTGTTCTTTATCTAAGCAAGCTGTAAAAGCCTTGAAAGGTGGCATTAGATTACCATAAGCAACATACCTCTGAATGAGATGCTTTGTACATTCTCTTATCCCTTTCCTTTTAGCAATTGGTAAATCATCAACCTCAGGTAACGAGGAAGGAATCTCAGTTAGAACATTACCTTCATCATTCTCATTGACAATTGAACTCAAGTCCAATTCTTGGCAAGTGTCAGATTGCAAAACAGTCTCTGGAATAGTTTTCTGTTTTTTGATGTAAACTTTCAATTGCTTAGAGGGTTGAGGAGTTTATGAGGGAGGTTTAGGTGAGAATTGAGGAATAGTAACAATAGGTGAAGGATGAAAAGTTGTAGGTGTAGAAGTGGAAGAGTCATCAGGTTCAAATGATAAAGAATTATTAATAAATAAATCTAAAGAATAAACCTGATTTCTGAGAGGCTGAAAAATATCATTATTCTCCCCCTGATTTTCAGTCGAGTGGAAATAAGGTTCATGTTCAAAAAAGGTGAGATCCAATAAAATAAAAAAATTTTGAGAAGGAGGATGGTAACATTTGTAGCCTTTCTTAAGTGAAGAATACCCTACCAAGACACACTTCAAAGATCTAGGGTCTAGTTTTGACATAGAGGGAGCATAATCTTTTACAAACACAGTACAACCAAAAACTTTAAAAGGAAGAATAGATGACAATGGTTTAAAATTTGGGTAACACTCTAAAAAAATAACTCTAGGTGTTCTATGTTGCAAAACCTTACTAGGCATTCGATTAATGAGATAGATCGCAGTTAATAAAGCCTCGCCCCACAAATACTTATGAGTGTTACTAGTGAACATCAAAGACCTAGTAACCTCTAACAAATGTCTATTTTTTCTTTCTGCAACCCCATTTTGTTGTGGTGTATCCACACAAGTGCTTATTTGCAAAATCCCTTTTTTGTTAAAAAATTCTCCTAATGACTTAGTAAAATATTTACTACCATTATCAGATTTGAATATCTGAATTTTACATCCAAGTTGGGTTTCTACCATATGATAAAATTTCTTAAAAACAGAGGCTACTTCAGATTTATCCCTTAACAAATATGTCCAAGTTATTCTACTATGGTCATCAATGAAAGTGATAAACCACCTACTACCAGTTACATTCTTCACTCGAGAAGGACCCCAAACATCACTATGAATCAATGAAAAAGGGTGAGATAATTTGTAGAAAGATGGTAAATAAGATGCTTTTGTCTGTTTAGTAAGAGGACATATATGGCATTTAAAAGAACTTGGATTTTTATTAACAAACAATTTAGGGAATAATTTAGCAAGATAATGGAAATTAGGATGCCCTAACCTAAAATGCCATAACATTATATTATCAATTTGTCCTAAAGAAGTAAAGGAACAAGAAGTATTTGGTATGTCATTTGGTTGATTACCGAGAAGGACATAAAGACCATTTTGTAAGCTAACATTACCAAGCATTTTCCTCGAGTTCATTGCCTGTAAAAAACAATCAAATTCAGTAAACTGTAATGAACACTTCAAATTCTTGGAGAGTTTACTAACAGAGATAAGATTGCAGGCAAGATTAGGCACAAACAGAACATCTTCAAGCAACAAGTTATCATTAATGAGGACCGAGCCACTTTCTTTGATAGGAGAAAAAGAGCCATCGGCTGTTTTGACAGAACTTCTAGAAGATGAATCTAAAAAATTAAGGAATAATTCTCTGTTACTAGTCATGTGATCAGATTCTCCATAGTCGATGATCCATGTTAATGTACCTTTAGAAGAAAAGAGTGCAGTAGGAGAACAAATATTTTGTATGTCTTTATCCTCCACGAGAACTAAATTTGTTTCACAGGTTACTGTCGAACCTGGAATTGCTTGAAAAAACTCCAATCCAACCGTTTGTTTTGTTGTGGGTAACATCTCAGAGGTTTTCGAAAGGAATCCCATTAATAATTCGGACTAGGATCGATATTAGACTGATACCATGTAGAAAATCAACTTACAACTTTGTGAAAAAATAAAATAATGTTGAAAAAAGAAAAAAGAAAAAAGAAAATTTAAGCTTTTTGTGAAACGGAAGAAGAAACATAATTGATTTTCTGTTGTTGAATCAATGATTTTGTTTACACAAGCTAATGCCTTTTTATAGGCTTTAGAATAAGATTTTGAATAGGATTAAAAGTCCTAATTACTTTAGGCTTTTAATCCTATTAACTTAAGACTTTTAATTCTACTAAAATTATCTCTAAGTAATAGATCCTAACTCAAATTCCTACCAATACTATATATATAATCTCACACTTATCCTAAAACTTACGCATTTGTCATGTCATTTTTCAACAATTACTGTTATCATGCAATATGAAAATGAAGTAAGGAACGATACCTCCGCCAAACTTGAGGTAGGCATTGTCCCCAATGCAATTACCTAATGAAAATTAATCTATATGCAATACAATGAAATGAATGTAAGGTACCTGACTTATGCAGGTGGTGCTGATGTAATGGCAGTAGTGCGACATTTTCAATAGACACTTGGCAACCTTTGGTGGCTCTTGCTGCTTTTCTGGTATTTCATGTTGAGGTTCTTCAAAGGTATCTGAGAGAAGGTAAAAACAAAATAAAGCATATAAAATGAAACAATTTATTTATGGAAAGCAATAAATTGGAAATGCCATGACATTTCAGTATATCATGCATTCTGAAGGTGAGAGGTTTGTTTGTTACGCAGTACAAAGGCTCCATTGTAGATGAGTTGTGGATCTATAGAATTTCCATGATATTCTTCCAAAAGTAGCTTATGCATATCTTGAAGATGTGAGGTAGGTTTGTCACGCATCACGGGGGCTCTAGTGTAAATGCATTATGGATCTATGGAATTTCCGTGACATTCTTCTAGGAGTATCTTGTGCATACAGATAGTAGGAATAACCCCCTTCAGATTTGCCAAGGTCTATCATTTTGCATGTTTATGCTCCCATAGGAATTTACCAGCTACCTCTTCATCATCATGTATGAGTTCTTCACAATCATCTAGTTGTACGAAATTATTGTGACAAAATTGATCAGCTTCCCTTGACAACTTAGAGTCTACTTTCAAAATGCCCTAACATTCTTCAGAATCATCCACGTACTTAAGAGTGTCGTTGACATTCAAGGTCACATCTTGATCTACCACTCGTATAGTGAGCTCACCCTTCTCACAATCAATAAGAATGCGACCGGTTGCTAGGAAAGGCCTCCCCAAGATGATGGGTGCGTTAGCATCAACCTTACAATCAAGTATAATAAATTCGATTGGAAACACGAATATGCCCACCCTCACTCTAACATCTTCGATCTTCCCCTCTAATGTCACATGGGAACGATCGGCTAGTTGCAATATGACGGAAGTGGGTCTCGTATCTCCCATGCCAAGCTTCACAAAGATTGCTTTGGGCATCAGATTCGCACTTGATCCAAGATCACAGAGTGATTTTCCAATGAACTTGTCTCCAATAGCACACAAAATGATAAAGCTGCCTGGATCCTTCTTCTTCAAGGGCAGTTTGTTCAAAGCAAAGCAATACTCTTTTATCATGGTAATTTTCTCAAACTTTTCCACTTTCTGCTTCTTCGTGACTGTCTCCTTAAGAAATTTGGAATAAGTGGGCTTTTGCTCAATTGCCTCCAAGAGTGGGGGATATTTATGTACAATTGATCCAATTTGTCAACGAACTTTTTGAACTGAACCTTATCATTGTGCTTCTTCAGCCTTTGGGGAAAGGGTGGTGGGGGTCTAACTTCTTCCACTGATAGGGTAGGAACTTATTTGGTCATGAAATTTTCGCTCGCTCCATCAGCAGGCTCCTTTGTCAAACTTTCCTCCTTCTCCTTTTCCTTGAGAATTTGCTCAAGTATTTCTTCTTGCACAGGTTCAGGTAAGGAATAATCAGTTTTCTTCCCCTCAAACTTATCTTGCTGATTAATCTGCTTTCCACTCTTTAGTGTGATTGCATTATAGTGCTCTTTACCGTATGGCTTAGTGACTTCAGTACCACTAGGTAGACGTCTTGGCTGATGCTCTTGTAATGTCGTGGCAATTTGGCCAACCTGACTTTCTAGATTTCATAATGAAGCACTATGGCTTTATAGTAAAGTTCCTTGGTTCTTGATAGCTGTAGTATGCTCTTGAAGCATCGTCTTTGTATTTAGAATAAATTCTTGCATAGTCACCTCCAAAGAACTAGTATTTGATGATGATGACGCCCCCTTGTTCGAATTATGCCATGGCATATTCGCTTGAAAATTCTGGGGCTCATTAGCATTCTAATTCCGAGTTGGTGGGTTAGCATTTCTAGATCCTTGGTTTTCTTATGAAAATTTTGTTTGTGGATGCCATCCTAGATTATATATGTTAGAGTAGGGATTATTGTTGCTTCTGTTGAAATTGCACCAATAGTTGGCTGTCTCATGATTTTCTGGGCACTCATTCTCATGGTAATTTCCATGACATAACAGAAATGCTGAGTTGGCCATGTTTACTTCCTTCACTTATTGAAATGTTGCATTCTCTTCAACATGTTGGTGATAGCTGAGAGTTGGGCAGATAGTTAGTCATTAGCTTTAAGCTTGAATGTCCCTTGTGCCTTCCTCCCGTTCCAAGTCTTATAGAAGGAAATTGATAGTCATTGTTGGCAATTCTATCAACAATGTCAAATGCCTCCTCGGGTGATTTGTCTAGTAAAGTTACATTTACCGAGGCATCTATCATCATTCTGGTCGGTGCGTTGACTCCGTTGTAGAACATCACAACTTGAGTCCAATCTTGAAAACCATGATTTGTACACTTGCAAAGCAATCCCTTGTATCGATCCCAACATTCGCACATATACTCATCGTCATCTTGTTGAAAAGAAGCAATGCCATTTCTAAGATGATTGTTGAGATTCGGAGGATTATGCCACAACAAAAAGCTCTTGCATAGATCGGCCCATGACTTCATTAAACCGGATGGTACTCCACTTAACCATGCCCTTGCTTGGCCACATAGGGAATAAGAAAATAGCTTGAGCTTCAACACATCCTCATGTACTCCTTGTTAATGAAATGAGTCACAAACTTCTAAGAAAGCTCAAATATGTTTCCTTGCATCTTCTTCCGCCATACCTCCAAATTGCCCAATTGAATTTAGCATAATGAACATGACATGCTTTAATTCAAAGTGGGTAGCTTGAATTTCTGGAGCACGATGTCAGGATTGAGATCATCCAAGATGGTATTTAAATGATCCCTAATAGTCCTCGATCGAGGCGCAACAACATACAGATTTGCCCCGACATTTTGAACTACTAGGTTCTGCATTGGTGGGTCCATCAATAGACCTTCTAGTCATGTACTAGGAAAAAGCCTTGAAAAGAAAAACAAGAAAAACAAGTAAAACTGAATTAAAATAAATAAATAAATAGTGTAAAACAAAAATACCAAGGTAAAAATGACAAACTTTACTCGCCAGATCCCCGGCAACGGCACCAAAAACTTGGTGTGTCCTGTGTAGTGCCAATATAGAGTATGCGAACACATATATGTGCAAGTATACACAATCGTACAAGTAATAAAGGGTGAGTGAGTATCGTTCCCACGAGGATCGGGATAAAGTGTAAGTCAATTTTGTCAAGGCAAAAAGGTGTCACTAACTAAAAAGAAAATAAAGATAAATATATAAACAAGTGATAATGGATATGTACGGTGAAGATGTAATGGATAAGTGCTATGGTAATTTTAGAGTGCAGGCAGCTAAAATAAGCCAAGGCAAAATGAAATGGATGGTGGTGGCACGATAAATGTATAAATGTGGTGTGTGAAGGGTGAGGTAATGTGATTGAAAGTGAACAATGAAAACAGAGAAAACAGAGGAAAACAAAGGAAACAGAGGAACACTTTGTAAATGCCAAGGCGAAAGCAAGATAAGAGAACACAGGTGAGCAATATGTCGTAATGATCCTCAATTGATGAACTTTACTGGGAATGATTGGTGGTGACTTCTATGATCTCATACCCCTTACCCCTACCTAACATATGGCTTCTACGGTGTATACTTACTCGACAAATGTTTCTAAAGTATTCTCGCTCTCTCGAGTCATAGGAACCTGACAAACTAAAATGTCATGATATTTTTCGCCTGTCACACGAATAACACTCTAGCCTATCGGTTAAAGCACACTCCTTTTAGTCGTTGAAGCCTTCACCTACGCCTTTCTCGAGTGCTCTAGGATCCAACTAGGCTCTATTTGCAGTCTAGAATCCATTGCTCACGTAGATCCTCCCTTAGCTCATCTCGAATGATCTACGGATCTATAGCTACGGCTCTCTCGAGTGCTCTAGCATGTACCTAAACACGAGACACTCTCGTGCCTCTTACAATGCTTAAATAATTATCAACAATGAGCAAAGCAAATATACAAACACATAGAAGATGATATATTAAATAGAAATAAAAGATAATCATCCATAAAAGCATCCACCAAATAAAGCTAACACATGGTAAGTGAAAGAGTTTAAGAACAAATATTAACCACTAATACCATCCTTAAATCATCCACATAAAACCTCTTAAAGATACAAAATAAAGAAAAGGAAGAGGAAAGACGACACCCTCGGTCCGCGCCACTATCGACTTCTTCGACCACCATGGGACGCCTTAGCGTGCTAGCCCCTCTTGGGTTCCTAGCACGCCATCAATAGAGGTACCCTTCGGTTGGGGAAGAAAGGTGGAAACTTTCTTCACCACTTTTTTCTCTCCTTGTGCCTCAAAATTTGCTCTAAAGGTCCTCCTTTTTTGAATAAAGGTTACTTTTTTATTGAGGGTGAAAAAACCTAAAAGATAGGTAAAAATTCATTTATGCCCTCTTCTCGTCATGACATTTCTGTAGGACTGACAAAGGTGACAATGGTCCCCTACTGAGGTGGCTCACATACAGGCTATGTTGATTTTGGTCCCCTATTGAGGTGGCTGTGGACAGGCTGTAGTGGTCTCGATCGATTGTAATGGCTGTGACCAGGCTGTATTGGCTCCAACTGGCACTCCTCTCAAAATATCTCCTTGTCCTGTAGTGCAGCACAAGAGTCCTCTAGATTTGCGATGACATTTTCTCATCGCTTTTCTTCTGTGAATATCTAACATGGTGATAGTGGTCCCTTACTGAAGTGGCTGTGACTAGGCTGTAATGGCACCAACTGACACTCTTATCAAAATATCTTCTTGACGTTTAGTTCAACATAGGAGTCCTCCAGATTTGGCATGGCATTTCCCATTGCTTTCCTTCTGAGAATGCCATGGTAAATTCCTTTTGCTTGCCACTTTGCCTTACCTACAAAACATCAACCAAAAGCACGACCTTTCTCGTAAAATAGCACCTATTTCCGCACTATAGATTCCAAAACATAAACAACCACCAAATGGAATGTTATGATCCTAAATGCAACTAAATGAACAAAATGTGCTTGAAGAAAATAAATAACTTAAGTAAAAAGGTTTGAAATATAGCCTTTTTGCGGAGTTATTAGTATACTTACATTGTAAGGGTGTAGGATCATCTACACACGATAGAAGCCATAATTTAACTCCGTATGCGAATAAAAATTGGAAAAATAATGGTATTTAATCTTGTGTAATCTATGTTTTGTTTAGGTCATTGATGTAATCGTTTGTAATATTATCTTGTGCCTAGTAGGCACTTGTATGATGGGATCCAGATGTTCAAGTTCATGTTGCAACACTATAATAAATAACGATTAATACCGGAGCTTCTGTGTGTGGCATGGTTTGAAATCCATGGAAAGATCAATATCTCTATGCTTTCACCAATGACGCAGTACAAGGCTTATCTTGTTTACAAACTACACTATATTTACGGATTTGAATTTTATCCTGTACAATTTAGTGTTGGATGTGTTGGCAAAGAAGGTAGTAAGAGAGTTGCTTATTTGGCCCCAGAAAGAGGACAACGACTAGAAGATTGGCAGATTGAAGAATACCAGCTACGTCCACCGATTGATGAGGATCAGCTCCCAACGGCTAGAGGTGACGAGCGATTAAAGGTGAAGTTGGGGGAATTCTTCAACAAGGGATGCATTGATGATGGGGATTTGGTATATGCTATTTTTAGTATATGTGATTTTTTGAAATTTAAATCGAATCTAATTAAATATTTTTAATTTAATATAAATCTTCTTTAAATGAGCTTTTTTAAATGGACAAGTTCAAAATAAATAAACACATAATCAATAAGGGTGTCCATGGAAAGCATCGGGGGTGGACGGGTATCATGCAGGGTTCTATCAGAGGAATTGGGATGTGGTTAAGGGATCAGTGTAACGGTTTGTGTATGATTTTTTCTATAAGGGATTCTAACAGCCGAAGCCAATAGAACTCTGCTTGTCATAATCCCAAAGGTTCCAGCGCCTGAGATGATTAGCCAATGCCGACCTATTAGTCTTTGCATAATTATATATAAGGTGGTGACCAAAATTGTTAGTAGACATACTTAAGCCTTTCTTGCCTACATGGGTTTCAGATAATCAAGCAAGTTTTGTTCCGGGTAGACACATTACTGATAATGTGATCCTTGCTCAGGAAGTTATACATTCAATGGAACGAAAATCTGGGCACACAGCTTGGATGACCATTAAGGTAGATTTGGAGAAAGCGTATGACCGCCTCGAGTGAGACTTCATAGAAGAAACTTTAATAGAACTGGGGGTACCAACTCTGTTTATTTAGTGGGTGATGCTATGTATCAGATCCGTTGTTACGTAGATTAGCTGGAATGGTTCAACGATGGATTATTTTTCACCATCACATAGAATAAGACAGGGGGATCCACTATCTCCGTATCTGTTTTTGCTTTGCGTGGAACGTTTATCTCACGCGATTGATAGAAAGATTTCAGAGGGAAGTTGGAAAACAATTCGACTTTCACGCAATGGGCCAGATTTGTTGCATTTTTTGTAGATGATCTTATTTTGTTTGCGGATGCAACAACGATACAGATGGAGTTGATAATATTTTATGATGTTTCTGTGATTGTTCTGGTCATAAAGTTAGTGTAGGGAAGAATCATATCTTTTTCTCAAAGAATTGTGATAGTAATGTTCGACCTATTATTGCACATGACATTGGCTATGAGAAGGTGACAAATTTAGGAAGATATCTTGGAGTTCCTCTCATACATAGACAGGTTACAAAGGAGACCTATAGATATTTGATTGATAAGGTGGAGCAACGGCTAGCTTGTTGGGTGGCGAAGTCTCTTTCTTTAGCAGGAAGAATAACTCTTGCTAAAGCAGTCTTACAGGCCATACCGGTATATGCAATGCAGACGACCAAATTGCCAAAGTGTGTCTGTGATGAATTAGAAAAAAAAATATCCGTAGGTTTTTCTGGGGTTTTAAAGGTGATAATAATTCTATGGCACTCGTTAATTGGCATACGATGAAAAAACTATGAACAATGGTGAGATGGGTTTTAAAGATCTTGAGTGTCAGAATAAGGCATTGTTAATGAAACTTGGAATGACATTAATCTGTGATGAGGATAAACTTTGGGTTAAGGTTTTGAAGGGAAAGTACAGATGGTCGCTAGGGATTCCGGATACTATCGCTAAACCTGTAGCATCAAGATTGTAGAGAGGACTGAGTAGTGTGTGGGATGAGGTGCGTGAGAGTTTATGTTGGAATATTCAGAACGGATGGAAGACTGACTTCTGGGATGACATATGGCTAGAGAATAAGGAAAGAATTCATGATAGTATTGAATCTAATGTGCCTTATCACGCTCAACCTGTTGCAACAATGCTTGCGGCAAATGGCGAGTGAAACTGGGAATCGTTATTGAAGTGTCTGTCGTTACATTTGGTGCAGTGAATAGCATCATCACCACCACATCGTATAAGCTTGATTGTTGTGTTAATTCATGGTTTGAATCTCGTATCTCACCTTTATGTATGCATTTAAAAGATTATGTTATAATTATCAAAGTTTTAATTTAAATTAAACTTACCTTCGTATGGTGAGAATTAATTTGAATATTTTTTTAACATCTTTTAAGTTCGGATTGTTACGAGACAAATATTGAAATTAATGAATATCTCTTTTTTAAATTTAGTCAATTAATTAATGATATTTCAAATAAAATAAAATGAAGTCATATAGATTGGGGAGTGAGCAAAAATCGTCTTATTTTTTTTTAATTTTGAGTTATTTGAGTCAAATTATTCAAACCAAATCTAATAACTTAAAAAAAATTAATTTCAAGTCGCGTCTAAATTTTCAAAATTTGAGTTATTCAATTTTTTAAATAACTCAAAAATATCCCCTATACATTACATAATCTTATTGCATATTTAACTCTTGTAATTTTATTTTTCAGTTTTATATAATTATACTTTTTTTATATTTTTCTTTTAATTTTATTTATTTTTATAATTTGTCCACTTTCCGGATTCATTTCTTATTTTATTTATTATAATTTTTATTTATATATTTTATATTACGTTATTTATTTGTTTATTTTATTTAGTTTATCGTATCTAATTTATTATTTTAATTTTCACATTTTTAATTTTTCATGTTTAAATTTTTGTAATTTAATTTTTATATTTTATTTTGTTCATCGTGATTCGCTTCTGAAATTTTAATTTCTGTTTTTTTCCCGTTATTATTGTCTTCTTGGATATTTTAACTTTCACATTTATTTTCCCTAAACATATCCAAAATGTATTAAAAACAAAAAAAATTACGTTACCCTTATACCATAAAATGAAATGACATGAACTTATATGCATATAGATATTATATTACTAGAGAACGTCGTTTAAATTTAAACCAAAACATACTATAATATTACAAATAGTTACAATTAAGATTTACACAACAACTAAAATGTTTAATTCGAATCAAACTCGTTAAACTCGTTTTAAATAAAAAAATTTAAATTAAGTTAAAGTTATAAAATTAAACTCATCAACTCAAATAACTCAATTTTTTGACTCGACTTGCTCAAATACCTACCCCTAATATGGATGACAATTAAAATACATGATATAAAAGACATGAAATAAAAACCTTAGACCCACTAAAGTCCTAACCTAAAAGACCCAAATTATGGGATATATAAATTTATGATCTAATACTAATTAAGTTATACTAGCATTAACGCGAAATTAATTAAATCCTAAAAACTATAAGAATCCTAACAATTCATGAGATTATTTTTTTTGAACAAATACAACTAATTTTATTAACAAAAAAATACTCAATATTACAATAATGGTTTACAATTATCATTGTAATTTGATCATTTTCTTAAAACTAGCCACTCTCAATCAGACAAGGACCATACATGAAAAAGTTTAATACTTATCCAAAGATTCGATCGAAAAGATAGATACGAACAAATCTGATTGCATGATTATCACATGATTATCACATGATGATTTTAGTCAATGATAGACAATTGATTCCCTAAGGATTCTAAGAGAGAGATTATCAATCATTTAATTACATGCTACAGATACCTGGAACATATTTGTCTTTAAATATATTGGGGAAAAGAAAAAATTCCTATGGCTCGTATTAGGAAAATTCAAAAGAGTCTTGAGTTTTGTTCATCACGTTTTCTATGTCGACTTGAATCAGAACTTTTAATTGATTTAGAAAACGCCTTCTTGTTGAGGAAGAACTTATCTGGAATGAAAAATCTTGCACTGAATGGATATCTCATGTTGATCTAATATCCGTTACTTCCATAGGTGAGCTGTAAACCGCAAACATCGTAATAAGATTTCTTCCCTAAAACTAATCTAATAAAGAGTGATGTAATGACGAAGAACAACTTAAAAAACATGCAGTGGCTTATTTCTCATCCTTATTTGCACAAAGTTTTTCATCGGTTAATAGTTTTTCAATTTTTTATATATTTTCGATCATTAGTGATGACATGAAAAAAATATCTTAATTTTATATAATCTAATAAAGAATTTTTTGATGCTCTAATGGACATGTCTCCTCTTAAATCTTTAGGTTGGGATGGTTTACATGCAGAGTTCTTTCAAAAGCAATGGATTGTTCTGAGAGCATCTATTTGTAACATAATCAATAGGATTTTTATAGGTGAATCCATTGAGAAGGCACTAGCAAAAATCATTCTATACTCATCCCTGAATCTGAATCACCAAGCACCTTCGTTGATTTTCGCTCCATCAACCTTTGGACAATACTTTATAAATGTTAGCAACCGTACATTTAGGAAGTTGTTAAGATAAAGTAGTTACCATGATTTTAGGAATCTGTTGAGATAGAGTCTTACTTTATCTTAGTTGTATCTTATCAGATTTGTTAGATTTAAAATTTGTTTTCCTTATCTTAGCGGTTATCTAGTTAAGTTTAAACTCTCTTATGAAAGTCTATATAATAGACTCTTTTCCTTTGAATAAATCATCAATTCACAGAGTTTCAATTAACACTCTATTTCTCACATGGTATCATTTTAGGAATCGATCCTTTAATACTTTTCCCTTCCTCTCTCGGTTCTTCTTTGTTGTTTTTTCCATGGCTTTTCCTGCAGCTACTTCCTGTGAAATTAGCTCCCATA
Organism: Abelmoschus esculentus; assembly: GCA_035048815.1. Classification (NCBI taxonomy): domain Eukaryota; kingdom Viridiplantae; phylum Streptophyta; class Magnoliopsida; order Malvales; family Malvaceae; genus Abelmoschus; species Abelmoschus esculentus. The sequence continues at coordinate 5,222,251 of JAUCBN010000019.1, read as the reverse complement.
TTACCCCTCGATCATCTGAATTTCAGATTTTAGATGCATCTTCTCCTCTAATTACATCTTATAAACTAAATGAGATCAATTACCTACCATGGTCCCAATCGATGAAACTTTATATCACAGGAAGAAGGAAAACTTTTTATCTCACAAACTCAATATCCATTCCAGATGAGTCTGATCCAGCCTACTCTAATTGACTTAGTGAAAACACCACAATCATATCATGGTTAATCAACTCCATGATCCCAGAAGTTGGAGATAATTTCATGCTCTACAAGACTACAACCAAATTTGGAGTGCAACAAGGGATACTTATTCGAGCGTTGACAACATCTCTGAACTCTTTAAATTTAAAAATCAGATCAAAGATCTCAGGAAAGGAGATCTTACTATCGCCCAATATTTTGGTGTCTTAACCAAGTGTTGGCAGCAGCTTGATCTCTATGAGACTAATGAATGAAAGTGTAATGAGGATGTCCACTTCTACAACAAACTCAAAAATCAAAAGAGGATTTTTCATTTTTTTCTCGGGTCTTAATTGTGATTATGATGGAACCAAGAGCAGAATCTTAGCCATGAAACCTCTTCCCCTTCTTCGAGAGGCTTTCTCTGAAATTCGAAGAGAAGAGAGTCGGTGTGCTGTGATGGTCTCTATTTCCTACCAACATGATGTTTCTGCTCTCGTTACCCATTCAACCTCTGAGAATAAACAAAGGAAAGGGAGGACTTGGTGTGACCGTTGAAAAAAGGCTGATCATTTGGTAGATTAGTGCTGGAAATTGTATGGGAAGCAAGCGGATTGAAAACCCAATAAGACCAGGTTTCAAAAAGCAACCCTCACTGCTACTAAAACTTCCTCCATTGGCTTCAGTAAGCAGCAGATTGAGGCACTTCAACAATTGTTTGCCCATCTCACCGCCAAATCCCCCTCTGTAGCCCTATCACCAGTGAAGGTAGAATTTCTTGTTTGACAACCTCTAATCCTCTCTCATGGATTATAGAGTCCGGTAAATTTAATCATATAACTGGAAATCTTCAGCTTTTTCACACCTATAATCCCTGCAACTCTGCAACCTCCATTGAGGTTGCAGATGGTTCTCTATCATAAGTACAAGGAAGTGGTACTATTCAAGTGGGTGGTACGTTGGTTTTGTCCAACGTGTTATGTAACACCCTAAAAATTATTCTTAATTTTTGAAACCCTAATTTTGAAATCCCAAATTAAAAACCCTAGTTTTCAAATTCCCAATTTTTGAACCTTAATTTTTCTTGAGGTTTTTAAACTGATTTTCTATATTTAAGAAAATTTTTGGGATTAAACTCATTTATTAAGAATATTATTTTATTTTAATTATTGTTTTATCAAAACTCTTTATTTATAGTATATTATATAAAGTTTTAGATAAAAAAGGAAAATCCCTTTAAAATTCTGTAATCTTCTTTAATTATCATTTTATTAAATTTTTATGGTTTAGTAGAATTCTAATTCTAATTTTAATTGGAATTAGTTATTTTTTCTCTCTATATACATATTTTAGTTTAAGAGAAAACCCTCAATTATTTTTTTCATCAAGATTCTCTAAAGCTTGTATATTCCTTGTTTATTTTTGTTCGAGTTCAAGACCTTGTTATTCAGTAATTTGAATCGCTTTGGCTAAGGTGTGTTCTCTTATTGGTGCTATATGTTTTTTTCCCGAAAAATATATTTTTTTGTGACATGCTTAATATTTTGTTTTTGAAAAATACTCATGTTTTGTCAGCATGTCTAATTTTAGTATTGTGACTTTGATTGTGCACTTGTGTCATGCATACATGAAATTGTGATTTGAGAAATATTAAAATTTTTAGATTTGAGATTTCATACTTTTGAGAGTAAATATGATTTTTAGATATCGTAAATTTATATTTCCGAACAATTTGAGATTACGAATAAATTATGATTTCGGATTGAATAGTGATTGTTTTCGGATTTTCAAATCATGTTACATCATATTGTGTGTATGTGATGAGATTGTGTACGGAGAAAATCGTGGCAGCTTTCCGAAAGCCTAAGACCACTCTCAGATTTTGGTGACGTTGTAGGTGAAGGTTTGGGGAAACTCCTCTACTCGGATTGGTGACGTTGTAGTTGGAATTTGTGTTATGCGTATGATATCATTCATACATCATGATTTGTATTTTTCCAAAACTATATTCTTGACAAAGTTATTTATGTGAACAATATTTTATTTTTTTGAAATATTACTCTTGAAAAATAATTTTATAAATCATGTTGTTGTTGTTGTTGTTGTTGTACCTTAGAGACACTTTAAGCTTTTTAGCTTACCCCTCTTAGCTTTTCTCTTACAGATCTTTGAACTTTAGGCGATGCGGTACTTGGAGGATCTCAAATTTATTTAGTTTTTTCATTATCAAAACGAAATTATTTTTAGTTATTCAGACTATTATTTATTATTTTGTAAACTTTGAGACATTTGTGATATTTATATTATCACTATAGTTTTATTATAAATTAAAGTATATATTTTTTTTAAATTGTTTTCTTGAGGGTAAAGTTTTCAAACATAACTTTTTTAATTCGATATATTTATTTTAGGTCGGATTTAGGGGTTACATGTTATATGTTCCTTATCTTGCTTGTAACTTGTTATCAGTCCATAAGTTAATACAAAATGCCAAATGTGGTGCTAACTTTGGACTAAATGGGTGTATATTTTAGGCACAAGACTCGAAGAAGGTGATTGGCATTGCTAGGCTATCCAACCGTCTCTACATCTTTGATGAATTACCACCTTCAATGTCTTCTATTTTAACTTGTTTTCGATCTTCATCCTCTGAACTTTCTAGTGAAACCAATGATGTTATGTTATGTCACCTTAGGCTAGGACATCCTAATTTTTCGTATCTTTCAAAAATGTTTCTCAAGTTATTTGGCAATAAACAATTTCAATCTTTTATGTGTGAGATCTGTCAATTTGCCAAACATAAAAGACAGACATATGCTACTTCGTCTTTTACAATCACATCTCTTTTTTCTATAATACACAATGATATTTGGGGTTCATATAAGGTCAAAAGCTTATCTAGGTCTAGATGGTTTATTATCTTTATTGACGACTATTCTAGGACTACTTGAACCTTTTTACTGAGAGAAAAGTCTGAGGTTGAGTCGATTTTTAAATCTTTCTTTTAAATGGTTGAAACTCAATTTGAGACACGTATTAAGATTGTCCGGAGTGATAATGAGAGTGGGTATCTTAGTAAGTCCCTTGGATGTTATTTTCGAGGAAAAAACATCTTTTATCTAACTTCTTGTGGAAACACTCCTCAACAAAATGAAATAGCCAAAAGAAAGAATAGACATCTTCTAGAGTTTACCAGGTCTATTCTTTTTTCGGCTAAAGCACCTAAATATCTTTGGGGGAAAGCTTTACTTACTGCCACTTACCTTATCAATAGGATGCCTAGCAAAATCTTGAAGTTTAAAGCACCAATAAAAGTCTTATCCAAACACTTTCCTCACTTTCAACCTCTATCATTTGTTCTTCTTCTTAAGGTATTTGGTTTCACATCTTTTGTTCATGCCCATGAGAAAAATAGAAGCAATTTGGATCCTAAATCAATCAAATATGGATTTATAGGATATTCCTCTAGTCAGACAGGTTATAGGTGCTATTCTCCCATTATAAAAAGGACCTATGTTTCTTTTGATGTCACATTTTTCGAACATAAACCATATTTTGTAAGGACTGAATTTCAGGGGGAGAGCTTTGAGGAATTTCAGTCCTCTATTATTCAAACTCAAATGCCATTAAAGAAATATTCTTTAGTGGCGTTTGTATTTTCAAACGCCGCAAAAAATCTTCTTTAGTGGGGTTTGAAAATAAAAACGCCACAAAAAAATATTCTTTAGTGGGATTTGAAAACACAAACGCCGCAAAAAGACCATTCTTTAGTGGCATTTTTTAAAGCAAATGTCACAATAAAATCGTCTTTAGTGGCATTTTTCTTGACAAACGCCGCTAGTAACAATATTCTATAAATATATATATATAAATAAATAATACTTATAATCCATCAACCATCTTTACATAGATACATTAACATCCAAATTAGGAAACTAAAAGTAAAAAATGCTAAATTCAACAAAAAATTAGAAAACCAAACGATTGAAACCATCAGAAAAACTAACAATACATAGAATTAATAAAATTAACAATAACAAGTTCATATTTAATTAACTAAAAGATCAATTTCCTGAAGCTTGAAAAGTCGCCTTCTTAGTTTGCCTTCCTCATCAAAGATTTCAATCACATTGTACTTGTTTGTTTTTATTGTAAACCAAATCTCCCTTGTTGAATTTCAAGTAATTCTCTAAGCTGCAAAACAAAATCACAATACAACAAGTTTTAAAACAAGATGCGGTTGATAATAAAAAAATCCTTTAATGTAAAATGGTACGGAACAATAATCTTAAAACTAAGATTATTGTAATCAAATTACAGGTTCTGAAGAAGTACATCTACATACATGATTTTGATAACCAAACCAAGGACAAAAATTTAAGCAAGTATATGTTAAATGAAATATATGTATCAACCCTCTATCTTTAAAGTTCTCAAAAAGCTTCTCTAGGTCTTGTGTCCTAGTATTTGGTGAAAAGTCGACCAAAACAAGAACATGATGTGAAACTAAAATCAGCCTTGCTATGTGATCTATCATGGTTTTAGAGGTTTGACAGGAACATGTTAGAATCCATAAAATAACTTATTCCTCGCACCTAGTTGTGACTTGAATTGATCATATAACAATTGTAATCTGTAAAAACTATTAGAATTGTAATTCTATAGCAGGTCATTCATTTTAGGGAAACAAAAAATCAACCAGAGAGGAACACTATTAAAACAAACATACCACAATAGAGGGAAGCTAAGTCGGAAATAGCAGAGGCAAGAATGTGGAAGTTAATTTAATTAGTTAAAAAAAATCCAATGTTGTACTACAAACCTAAGTTGTGTCTAACGAGGACAATGTAAGCACTAAGCATTCAATGATATATCACAAATTAATGCACATCAAAGTATTAAAGCAGCTAGCAGATACTGGTCTACACAAACATGAAAGGTTGAAGAATGAGGAGCTATGAATCATAATGAGACCCATAAAAGTAAATGTGAATTCCAAATAAACACGTGAGATCTGTGAAGATAAACGAAGAATGTAAAGATAATAAAATTAACCTGAGTTTGCAACCACTTGGCAACCTGCAACGATCGCAAGCCATGGTGACACTGCATGATGCATTTTAACAAATATTAAAATGGAACATTGAAGGTTACAAAGAGAGATAAACATAGAATGCAACGAAGGAAAGGTCAAAACTTATATAGAAACAATGGGAATAATATAAGTAATCTCATCGGGACTAATCATTTATGGATAATCCGAGGAAAATAAACAAATATATATATAAATCTAGTCTTTGAACTCAAAATTTTTTAGCTCACCCCTAATTGAAAGTGTTCAATTATTTTCCTTCCAAAGAAAGCAAAGTTATATTTTTGAAATTCAGGCTTTCTACATCTATGGGAGACTACAAAATGTGTAGATAAAGAGCATATTCTAGGTATGCTAGAACAAAGATAAACAAAGATAACTTTCAAAATTCATAATAACTGGAATACATAATAAAGATTCTAGATATATGCTAGAACAAAGATAAGTAAAGCTAACTTTCAAAATTTATAATAACTTGAACACACAAAACATGTAGACAAACAAGTTTACAAATGGGCTATCGAGGTTAATTGCAGGTTGACTAGCTGTGACCAAGGTCAAGCAACTACATAACACGTGGGTAGCTGCCTATAATGGGATAAAATGATTCACAAAGAGATGACAATCATTGGGAAACTAAATACTCGCAGAATAGAGTAGACCTACAAGACTTGTATAACCATTTTGTTTAAAGCTTGACAGGCTATTGAATGGAAAGAACGATTCATTCTACAAGTCATCTGAATTTCATCATGAAAAGAATTCTTCCATTGGTTTCTAAAGTTTCTCATTTTACTGATGGAAAAAAGGAATTGCTTCAAACTACTACCTGTAAACATCTTCTCAAAAAGTATACAAGTCACATGAATTTCTATGATGACAACAATTTCTCCATCGATTTCTAAAATTTCCCACTTTACTGATATGGAAAAGAGGATGAATTCAAGCTACTACCAGTAATTATCTTCTCAAAAAGTTAACGCCCAAATATAGATAAAGAAATTACCAAAGCGATGTGGCTTAGAAGCTACCTAATGAGCCATATATATACAATGGCGGAAAAAAATCCTATTGCAAGGGATACAGAAGAAATAGGTAAATTTGGAGATGGCTAAAAGAACAGGTGCAGACGAAACCAAATTGACCAATAAACGGACGTGAGTGAACCTAGTGAACATAATCTTCATCTAGAAACAGAAACTAAAGAGTAAGGGCATAGTCTAAAATAACAAAAATATACCTCTATATTAGGCCGGTTGGTCATTTCCTCAGCTAGCATCCTGAGAGCAACACGGTTTGTAGGAATCTTCCTATCATTGACCTGGTAAAATAGACGAACCCCCCCGACATATTAGAACAGTTTCCTTAAACTTAGCGTTTGAATAAAAAAACTTTTTAGAAAATATTTGGAATTATATAGTGTTTGAATAGGATGTTAACATTTTATTAAGGGAAGGTGGTGCAAGCAAAACTATATTTAGATCCCAGTCCGCAAGAAAGGATGAGAATGGAAACAACAGAGAGGGGGGAGCTACTTCAGGTCCCCAACTTCCAAACTGGCGTAGAGGAAGAACCTGAAATCCTGGCAAAGATGCTTGAGACTTGCCATGTCAAATAGTTTGAGACATAGATTAAACAAGTCACTAATCTCTTCGAAGGCAAAAACAAAGTGTATTGCCTTAGTAGTTAACATAAAAAAATCTGAATAAACATATTTCATAAAACTAATAAATAAATTCCAAAAGAAACAAGTAAATCATACATATCTTAACTTTTCAACTAAATATTGATTGAACTTTAAATAAAATCAGTATAACAAGTGGAAAAATGTAAGGTATTCCTCTGATATGTATAAACATTCAAACAGTTAAAACAAGGTATAAGTTCGGATTTCAATGCAGAACTGAGTGTAGAAATCAGACCAACAAAAACATAAAACCTAGTTCATGGATTTCAATTAAAATCACCTTTAAAAATCACCTTCATGACTGTGCATAGGACCGGAGAACTGAGTGTAGGAATCAAACCAAAAAAAACATAAAATCTAGTTCATAGATTTCAATTAAAAGAAATAAGCAAGTAACAAAGCAATAATAAGGGGCATTCAATCATACAATAAAAAATATAAATAAGTTTTCATGAAGGATGAACCTTGTAAATGGAAAGTCCCTTGAAGGCAGATTTCATAGCAGCAGTTTCAGAATTCACTGCAGCTTCAACATACAATTTGGAGGCAAGAGTTGCACCTTTCTCCAACAAATTCTCCATTTTTCTAGCCTTTTCCGCTGCATCTTCGAAACCGTTGAGGTCGTCCTTCGATTTGCCTTCCAGTTCTTCTTCAAACCGCTTGAACTCGTCCATCGTGGTCTCCATGACCGAGACGAGATAGTCCTCAGCAACTATGGGCACGACAATGATCTCGGAGAAAGAAAAGACGGAATGATGCAATGTCGCTTCGACGAATACAGAGCCAAGAACTGAGGGATAGTTCTAAGAGAAGCCCCTTAAAAAAGCCTAAAAAAAGCCTTAACCGATTCATCCGGTCATTTTATGTACATAATGGTTACGAACTATATACACAATTTCTTACAAAAACTGTAAGAAAAACGATACATACATAAATCGTTACAAATGTAAGGATTTGTGTACATACATAATTCCTTACAAAAACTAATAAGAAAAACAATACATACATAAATTGTTACAAACATAAGGATTTGTGTACATACATAAATCACTATAAGAATACATAAATTAACACAAAAATGGTAAGGATTTGTGTATGTACATAATTCCTTACAAAATATACACAATGACTTACGAAAACCATAAGGAAAAAGGTATGTACACAAATCCTTACAACTTCGAAACTATGAGCTAAAGAAGGCCATCCAAGTGTAAGGATTTGTGTACATACACAATTGGCTACGAGTATATATAAATTGCCATAAAAATAGTAAGAATTTGTGTATGTATACAATTCCGTACAAAGTATACACAATGACTTACGAACACCGTAAGGAAAAAGTTATGTATATAAATCCTTACAACTTCTAACCATGAGCTAAAGGAGGCATTTAAGGGTAAGGATTTGTGTACATACATAATTGGCTATGAGTATACATAATATGATACAAAAATGATAAGGATTTGTGTATGTACACAATTCCTTACAAAGTATACATAATGACTTACGAAAACCGTAAGGAGAAAGGAATATACACAAATCTTTTCGACTTCAAAACCATGAGCTAAAGGAGGTCATCCAAGGGTTAGGATTTGTGTACTTACACAATTGGCTACGAGTATACATAAATTGCCACAAAAATGGTAAGGATTTGTGTATGTACATAATTCCTTACAAAGTGTACACAATGGCTTACGAAAACCATACGAAAAAAGGTTTGTACACAAATCCTTACAACTTCTCACCATGAGCTAAATGAAGCCATCCAAGGATAAGGATTTGTGTACATACCTTTTCCCTTACAATTTTCGTAAGCATTTGTGTATATTTTGTAGGAATTTGTGTACATACATCAATCCTTACATTTGTTTTACCAATTTATATATTCTCGTAGTAAATTATGTATGTACACAAATCCTTACCTTTGGATGGGCTCCTTTAGCTCATGGTGCAAAGTTGTAAGGATTTGTGTACATACCTTTTTCCTTACGGTTTTCGTAAGCCATTGTGTATACTTTGTAAGGATTTGTGTACACGTATTTTTATTCAAATATTTTTATTTGAAAATTTATTATACGAATATTTTTATTCATATATATTTTATTTGAATATTTTTATTTGAATATTTATTATATTAATATATTTATTCAAATATTTATTATATGAATAGTTTTATTTGTATATATTTTATTTTAATATTTATTATATGAATATTTTTATTCAAATATTTATTATAAAAATATTTTTATTCGTATATTTTTATTCGTATATTTTTTATTCGAATATTTTTATTCTAATATTTTTTATACTAATATTTTTATTCGTATATATTTTGAATATTTTTATTTGAATACTTATTATATGAATATTTTTATTCTATTATTTAATATACGAATATTTTATTCATATATATTGAGTTGATCAATCTTGTAAGATGGCCAAGAGGGGGGTGAATTGACAATTAAAAATGTGAGATAAAATTTTTGGTAAAAATGCTAAAGTTGAAGAACAAAGAATTTATAGTGGTTCAAGCTTCAAACAAGCTCTACATCCACTACCTTAGCTCCCACTAAGGATTTTGAACCAATTCACTATTAAATATGGACGTTATAAGAGATAGAAAGGGCTAAAAGAAATTCTCTCACAAGAAATATATGCCCCAAAATACAATTTAACTCTCCCCAAACTCAAGAATTACAAAAATCAAATTAAGATCACAAGTTGGGAGGCTAGGATATGCAATAAGTGCTTGGAGTTGGATTTGATTTGCTTGGATGTTGCTTGAGGTTCAATTCTTGCTTAATTCTTTTGAAAATGCTTCTTTTTATACCTTCTCATTGATTTCTAACCGTTGAGGTTGTTGGGAAAGTAAATATGGACGTTGGAGCTTCATCTTTCCATCATAAATGTACTCTGCAGCAGGTGGTATCGAAACACGGGTACCTGTTTCAAAACATGCCAAGAAAAGAAAGAGTCGTTGTGCATTTAATATGGGGTGTATCGATACCTGTTCTGATACAAAAAGTTTTTGTGATGCTCGGTATCGAACCTTGTTTCGATACAGGCCAACCATCATGCAAAATTTTAACTGACACCAACGATCGACTCATTTAATGCTTGGAAATAGCCATTGGGGATTAAGGGTGTATCGATACCTATATCAATACCAGGAGTCATATATTTAAAATTAAAAATAATTTGAAATTTAACCAAGATGTTTTCGATACCTGTATCGAAACATGGGTTGGCAGAAAGTTTTGGTATCGAACCTTGTTTCGATACCTGTTCTTGATCTCAAGAACAAGCCTTGAAAAGTCCCAGGTGTATCGATACCTGTTCTCATGGTATCGATACCCTTGTATAAAAAATGGCTTGTAAGAGTATTTCAAAGTTCTTGGTTTTGACTTAGAAATCAAATTTTGACTTAGGGACTTAAAAATTTATTTCAAAATAGTCCTTGCATTTGTTTGTTATATCAAAATTAATTTTAATTTTACAATCTCCCCCTTTTTGATATAACATAACCATTTTAAAAATTTAAGTTTTGAAATAAGATTTGAAAGACTCCCCCTTAATATGTGCCACTTTAAAAAACAATTTTAACAAGTGATGGATGGTTTTCAAAACTTAAAAACATGAAAATTTCTCCCCCTTTTTGTTAGATCAAAATCAATGACAACCAAGGTAATAAATAAAGCAAACATAACATTAAGGATAATAAAAGTTCATAGCAAACATAATCCATAGCAAGCAAAGTATCAAAAAAAAAAAAATAATCCAACAACAATAAAAACAAAACATAGGGAAATAAGTACATAAGTTCTAATATGAATGCATCATAACTAGTCCTAAGAGCTAAAAGAAAACCATAAGATAGATCAAAGATCAATCATCGGCCATGTCATCACCATCGAGTCCATCATCATCATCCTCATCTTCTTCTTCTTCCTCTTGATCTTGATTACCATCATTGTTGAGTCTTTGGCTTTGACGAAGAGCTTCAAGAGATACCTTCAAGGAGTGTCCTTGAGTCTCTAGGCTCGTCATCCTAGTGTTGATGACATCGAAACCCGAATTGAATTGAGTGGAAAGAATGTCAAGTTTTCCATTCATGGAATCCAAACGGGAGTTTAAAGAATCGAACCTCGTCGTGAGAAAGGTCAACATATCAAATTGTTAAAGAGGTTCCGGATCAATAGGAGCATGAGGAGGAGAAGGAGGAGAACCTCGAGTCCACTCACCATTAGAAACATAGAAAAAGTGAGCACGGTTGAGTGATGTTTCTCCAATGAGTTCTTTCAAGGATCCCACCTTGTCAAAAGAGCAATCAATTTCCAAATACAAAAAGATGGTGCTTAGAATGCAAGCATAAGAAAGAGATTGAACAAGAGGGGTAGCACAGTTTTGGACATGCCACACAATGTCCGAGAAGACGATCCGAGCAAGATTAGGTTGAACACCATAATGGAAGCATGTGATCCAAAAGCTATCAACTTGACAGATCCGAGAATATCTACCATTTGATGGACGAATCCACCAAGAGATGATAAGATGGAGAAAGCAATCGTGTGCGTCAAGAGATGTAACCGATCCGGTGAAAGGAGCAAGAGAATCTTCATCCTCAACACCCTTATCCTCAAGACCAAAAACATCAAGAAAAGTAGAGACATTAATAGTGAAGGACTTGCCCATGAGATAGGATTCAATAGTCACTACTTTGCTCTTGTCCTGAGATAAAATACATTTGGCATTGGAGTAAAAGATAAGGACAAGAGTTGGAAAGAACTTGCCGGTATGGGTGAGAAACCTCAAGAACTTCCATTCGATGAGTCGGTCATAGTATTTAAAAGGAAATTTGTATGAAGTGATGAATTAAACGTCCACATATCTTTCCTTTTAGAGAGGATAGTTTCGGAAAAGATTGTAGTTGTCCAATCTACAATAATTGTCCAAACTCTTGGCAAAGATTTTCTCAAAATCAACTCGTGCAACACGAGATGATGATGAAGATCCGACTTCGGTACGAGATCGCTTCTTTGGTGCCATGATCTAGGATTTAAGACAAGAATTTTGGATTAGTTTTACTAAAACATGTATGCTTATATAATCCAATTCAATCCTATGTGGTAATCTAACAATTCAAGGTATTTAAGAGTTTTATCAAAAAATTTTGAAAAACCATTGAAAAACTTATACGAACAAGGATTTATATTCGAAAAAAATTGGGATTTTGAAACAATTTCGTAGGATTATCAAAACCCATACAAAAGACATTTAAAATATGTTCAAAATCTAAATTTTAACAAACTAAAACCAAACGAAATTAAGGTTTTTCGAAAATATACCTTGAGTGTGGATTAGGATGAATTGATTGATTGTGAAGCACGGATTGATGATATAGTGTTGGAGTTGATGATTGGAATCAAAACCCTCAAAGAAATCGTTGGGATTTTGAGTTAAGAACAACGAGATTGAGAGGATTTTATAAGAGAGGGCGACTAGGGTTTGATGGATATATATGAGTAGTGTTTTAATGTAATTAAAATTAGGTTTAAAGTGTTTTAAAAACAACTTCCGTCCTCGAGTATCGATACTGGTATCGAAACCCCCTGTTTCGATGCTAGTATCGAAACACAGGTATCGAAGCTGGAATCGATACCTGTTCTTCCCAACCAAAAACCCAAAAGGGATGATGAATAGGTATTAAAACAGGGGTTAGCTGTATCGATACCTTCGACCTTTGCTTTGCATTTAAGCTACTAAAAGTACTAGAAATGAGTCTCTAAAGCCCCTAGAAGCATGCATATGATATAATGACATGTTTATTATGCATGAACAAGTTCATACTCCCCCTAGCAACATGCATAGAAGCATCAAGATACAAAAACAACATAAACATGATTTAAATCAAGATTCAAGCAAGATAAACAAAAAGATGACACTTAGGAAGTCAAGATAGGCTAGTTAGACCTAACTCTCCCCTAAGGGTCCAAAAACGCTCCTTATCCAAAGGTTTAGTAAAGATGTTCGCTAATTGATTCAAGGTGTCAACGAACTCTAAAGCAACATCATTTTTAGACACATGATCTCTAATAAAGTGGTGTCTAATTTTTATGTGTTTGGTTCTAGAATGTTGAATGGGGTTCTTGGTAAGACATATGGCACTAGTATTATCACACTTGAGGGGAATGGTTTCTATCTTAATGCCATAATCTAAGATTAGTTGCTTCATCCATAAAAATTATGCATAACAACTCCCTAAGGATATGTACTCCGCTTCGGTGGTAGATAGAGCTACACTATTTTGTTTCTTAGAGAACAAAGATATGAGCATACTACCTAGGAATTGACAAGTTCTGGAAATACTTTTCCTATCTATCTTACAACCTCCATAATCTATATCCGAATAGGCATGAAGATCAAAAGAAGAAGCTTTAGGATACCAAAGACCTAAACAAGGTGTATCTCTAAGGTACCTAAAGATTCTCTTAATGGCTACAAGGTGTGATTCTCTAGGACTAGCTTGAAACCTAACGCACAAGCAAACACTAAACATGATATCAGGTCTACTTGCGGTAGGTAAAGCAAAGAACCTATCATGGATCTATATAATTTAAAATCAACATACTTACCTCTTCATCCTTGTCAAGCTTAGTAGATGAGCTCATAGGAGTGACTTGGGGTTTGACATGCTCCAAGCAAACTTCTTGAGCATATCTTTGATGTACTTGGCTTGATTGATGAAGGTGTCATCCTTCTTTTGTTTGATTTGGAGTCCCAAAAAGAATGAGAGTTCTCCCATCATGCTCATTTCAAATTCACCTTGCATAAGCTTAGAAAATTCTTGACAATAACATTCATTAGTAGATCCAAAAATTATATCATCAATATAAATTTGAACTACTAAAATGTCTTTCTTAAATCTTTTTATAAAAAGTGTAGTGTCCACCTTTTCCTTTTCAAAACCTTTTTCTATCAAAAAGTTTGAAAGCCTTTCATACCAAGCTCTAGGAGCTTGTTTTAAACCATATAAAGCTTTTGTTAGTTTAAAAACATGGTTTAGAAACTGATTTTCAAAACCCGATGGTTGTTCAACATACACTTCTTCATTTATAAAACCATTTAAGAAAGCGCTTTTGACATCCATTTGAAAAAGATTGAAATCATGATAACATGTAAATGAAAGTAACATCCTAATGGCTTCTATTCTAGCTACGGGTGCATAAGTTTCATCGAAATCTATTTCTTTCTCTTGAGTGTAACCTTGAGCAACTAATCTAGCTTTATTTCTCACTATGTTACCACTCTCATCTAGTTTGTTTCTAAATACCCATTTAGTCCCTATAGTAGATTTATTACTAGGCCTATCAACTAATGTCCACACATTACTTCTCTCAAATTGATTTAACTCTTCTTGCATGGACAAAATCCAATAATCATCATATAAGGCTTCATTGATATTTTTGGACTCTATGCATGAGATAAATGCAAAATGATTCATTAATATAAGAGAAGAACGAGTAGTTACCCCTTTGGATGGATCACCCAAGATTTCACCACTTTTGACATAGTTGAACTCCCTTGGGTAGCTCACTTCCTTTTTTTCAAGCTTTACATCTCCTAAAGCTTCTATTGGAGGATCTTGTGCTTCCTCATTGCTTGGAACCTCATCCACCTTTGATGCTTGTCCATCATTAATGGTTTCAATGATTCCTACATCATCATCATCACAAGAATCCTTCCTAGGAAGGAGGTTATCATCGAAAATCACATGTATCGACTCTTCTACAACTAAGGTTCTTTTGTTGAAAACTCTATAAGCCTTAGAATTTGAAGAATAACCAAGAAAAATAGCTTCATCACTTTTTGCATCAAATTTGCCTAAATTGTCTTTTCCATTATTTAAAACAAAACACTTGCATCCAAAAGGATGAAAATAACTAATGTTAGGCCTTTTAGATTTTAAAATCTCATAAGGAGTTTTCTTTAAAATAGGCCTAATCATTACTCGATTTATAATATAATAAGAAGTGTTTGTGGCTTTCGTCCAAAAGTACTTAGGTAAATTGTTTTCACAAAGCATGATTCTAGCCATTTCTTCTAAAGTTCTATTCTTCCTCTCAACTACCCCATTTTGTTGGGGAGTGCGAGGAGCCGAAAAATTATGGCTAATCCTATTTTCATTACAAAAAGTCTCAAAACCTAGATTTTGAAATTTCAATCCATGATCACTTCTAATATGAGAAATTCTTTGATCAAGATCATTTTGAGAAATGTTTGAAAATGTGATGAATTTTTCTAAGGCTTCATCTTTAGTAATCAAAAATAGAACCCAAGTGTATCTAGAGTAATCATCAACAATAACAAAAGCATATGATTTTCCACCCAAGCTAGTAGTCCTAATAGGTCCAAAGAGATCCATATGGATCAATTGTAATACTCTACTAGTTGAAACATCATTAATGGATTTAAAAGAAAATCTCGTTTGTTTTCCTTTAGTACATGCATGACAAAATTTATCTAGGGAAAACTTGAGCTTAGATAGACCTCTAACTAGATTTTGGGAGGCTAGTTTCTCTAGAACACTTATGCTAGCATGCCCTAATTTTCTATGCCATAACCATGCATCATTTTCATCATTAGCAACTAAGCATGCATGAGAAAAATTAATGTCATCTAGATGCACCATGTAAATATTTCCTATACGATGACCTATGAGCATAATTCTATTGGATTCTATGTCAATTATTTTGCAACCACTTTTATCAAAAGAAACATAGAAACCCTTATCACACAATTGACTAATGCTCAACAAATTATGCTTAAGACCATCAACAAGTAAGATATTTTCAATGAAAATAGAGGAGTGATTACCAATAGAGCCGATATCCTTAATTTGGCCTTTGGAGTTGTCACCAAAAGTCATTACTCCATCCTTTTTAAGCTCTAACTCCTTAAATCATCCCTTGTCTCTGGTCATATGCCTTGAGCATCCACTATCAAGGTACCACATGTTTTTATTTGAAGCTTTGGCCTTGAAGTAATGCTCAACCTACAAACAAAGATTTAGTGTTTGAATTTTGGTACCCAAACCATTTTGGGTCCATGAGTATTAGTCCCTAAAATCTTGGTTCCCTTGGGAATCCAAGAAGCAATGGTATTTAAATTGTTAGAGACAATGAGTTTCTTAGGAACCCAAACACCCCTAATCTTTCTATGCCTAAAATACCTTTAAAAATTTCTTTGTTTGTGGTCATGAAAATTCTTTTTCACATGGTTGGGTTTTAAAGAGCTTCCTTTTTCAAAAGTTGAACTCCCAACCACTTTAATTTGTTCATTAAGCTTATTCACCACCTTGTGGTGATTTTCACTCAAGCTAGAAATAATGTTGTTGAAATCAACATTTTCCTTTTGAAAAAATTTTAAATCATCATTTAAATCAACAACCTTTTCTTCCAAATCCAAAATTGTTTTTGTCAAAGAATCATTTTTCATTTCTAAATCGGAAATGGTTTTCTTGCTTTTCAAATTTGATTCTTTGAACTTTAAAACCAACTCATCATACACATCTTGTAATTCATCATAAGCATCATAAAGTTCATCATAAGATAAATCATTACAAGATGGTTGAAGGGTTACTTTAGGCTCATCAAGAGCCATGAGACACAAGTTGGCTACTTCGTTGTCCTCATCGGATGATGACTTCTCATCACTCCAAGTTACAATGTGAGCCTTTTGTTTCTTCTTCTTCTCAAAACCCTTCCTTTTGTATAGAGGGCAACCGGTCCTAATGTGATCGGGCTTCTTGCATTCATAGCAAATGATTTGATCTTTCTCCTCTTCTTTGCTCTTTAACTTGAAGTCTCTCTTTCTTTGGAATCTTCTATTCTTATTTGCCCTTATAAGCCTTGTGAATCTTTTGGCCATCATGGCCAATTCCTCTAGCTCTTCTTCTTCACTAGTATTCACTTCTTCTTGTGGACATGAGGCTTTAAGAGCAATCCCTTGCTTCTTTTTCTCCTCTTCTCTTTGTTTCTTCATGATCTCATGGATGAGAAGAGATTCCACAAGAGCATCAAGTTTGAGATTCTTGAGGTCCTTGGCTTCAATGATAGCCGTCCTCTTGCTATCCCAAGACTCGGGAAGAGAGTAGATAAGCTTTTGAACAAGATTTTCTTCCGGAATGATCTCACCGAAACCCTTGAGACCATTGACAATCACCGAGAATCTATCGAATATTTTGGTGATGTCTTCATCCGGCTCCATCTTGAAGTTCTCATAATTTAAGTTGAGTAGACCAATTTTGGTTTCCATAACATCATTGGTGCCTTCATAGGTGGTCTCCAAAGAATCCCAAACTTCTTTGGTACTTGTACATGAAGACATATTGGAACATATGTCGGGCCCTAGTGCACAAAAGAGGATGTGGAGAGCTTTATCTTTTGTGGACATCCTCCTTCTTTCTTCATCGGTCATCTCATTTCTTCTCTTTGGTATTTGTAGGTCTCCTTCTTGCTTCATTGGGATTGAGGGTCCATCTTTGTTTATATCCCAAAGGACATATTCATTTGAATTGATGAATAGCCTCATCCTATTCTTCCAATAGGGATAGTTGTCCCCATTGAAGAAGGACGGATTGGTGATGGAGTGCGATTCATTCCATGAACCGGAGGTGGAGGCCATTGACTCTTGACTTGTAGATTTGATCAAAACGCCTTGGATCTTCTTTGGTAGATGTGAATCTCTTCAAAGATTAGGCTCTGATACCAATTGTTGAGTTGATCAATCTTGTAAGATAGCCAAGAGGAGGGTGAATTGACAATTAAAAATATGGGATAAAATTTTTGGTAAAAATGCTAAAGTTGAAGAACAAAGAATTTATAGTGGTTCAAGCTTTGAATAAGCTCTACATCCACTACCATTGCTCCCGCTAAGGATTTTTAACCAATTTACTATTGAATTCAACCTTTTTCTAGGTTCAAGGGATAACCTTTACAAACAAATCAATTTTCTACCTAAAATTGATTTTAACCTCACAAAAAGTTACAAGAGATAAAAAGGGATAAAAGAAATTCTCTCACAAGAAATATATGCCCCAAAATACAATTTAACTCTCCCCAAACTCAAGAATTACAAGAATCAAATTAAGATCACAAGTTGGGAGGCTAGGATATGCAATAAGTGCATGGAGTTGGATTTGATTTGTTTGGATGTTGCTTGAGGTTCAATTCTTGCTTAATACTTTTGAAAATGCTTCTTTTTATACCTTCTCATTGATTTCTAACCGTTGCGGTTTTTGGGAAAGTAAATATGGATGTTGGAGCTTCATCTTTCCATCATAAATGCACTCTGCAGCAGGTGGTATCGAAACACGGGGTACCTATTTTGAAACATGCCAAAAAAAGAAAGAGCCGTTATGCATTTAATAAGGGGTGTATCGATACCTGTTCCGATACAAAAAGTTTTTGTGATGCTCGATATCGAACCTTGTTTCGATACAGGGTAACCATCATTCAAAAATTTAACTGACACCAACGATCGACTCATTTAATGCTTGAAAATAGCCGTTGGGAATTAAGGGTGTATCGATACCTATATCGATACTAGGAGTCATATATTTAAAATTAAAAATAATTTGAAATTTAACCAAGATGTTTTTGATACCTGTATCGAAACATGGGTTGGCAGAAAGTTTTGGTATCGAACCTTGTTTCGATACCTGTTCTTGATCTTAAGAACAAGCCTTGAAAAGTCCCAGGTGTATCGATACCTGTTCTCATAGTATCAATACCCTTGTATAAAAAATGGCTTGTAAGAGTATTTCAAAATTCTTGGTTTTGACTTAGAAATAAAACTTTGACTTAGGGACTTAAAAATTTATTTCAAAATAGTCCTTGCATTTGTTTGTTATATCAAAATCAATTTTAGTTTTACAATATTTTTTATTTAAATATTTATTATACGAATATTTTTATTCGTATAATTTAATTCGAATATATAGGAATGAATTGGGTAACTATTATTTATAAAAAAAAATTGGTACCAATGGAACCGGCTACCAACCGTTTCCCAATTGCCCCTTATTAGAGGGGTTTCTTTTAGGCTCCTTTTAATTAGCTTTTTTTAGCCTCACCCAAGAACTGAGGCCACTCGAACTGACTCTAGATTTAAATAATTAGGTCAAGCATTAATTTACTTGGATATTATTATTATTATTATTATTATTATTAGCTCAACTGACATGGTTGTTAGTTAAGTTTTCAAGGTTTGTTTGTTCGAATCCTACAATCAGCAAAATAAAACCTCAATTTTTAAAGTATTTAAAACTATGTACTTTGTGGTATTTTTTCAAAACGTCACTAAAATCATGTCTTTAGCGGTGTTTTAGAGAAAACACCACTAAAAATTTTATCTATAGTAACGTTTTTAGAAAATGCCACTAAAACCATGTCTCTAGCGGCGTTTGGTTAAAAAACGCCACTAAAAATGGTTTTATTGGCGTTTCCACAAAAGACTTATACATAGTGATATCTTCTCAAGAAATACCGTTAAAAGTGCCGCAAAAAGCCTATTTTAATGTAATGCCTATTTAGAAAGGTTTTAACAACTGGTAAAATAACGTTGTTAATTGTGTATGTTGATGACATAATTATTACAGGGGATGATAGTGATGACATTAATAATGTAAAAGATCTTCTTGCTTAAGAATTTGAAACAAAGGACCTAGGGAGTCTATGGTATTTTTTGGGTCTGGGAGTAGGAAGGTCCAGTGAAGGTTTAATTTTTAATTAAAGGAAGTACATTTTGGATATTCTCATAGATACTGGAATGCTTGGGGTGCAATCCAACCAAAATTCCCATGGATCCACGATTGAAATTCAATAATGAAGTAGCCGGTAGTCCAGTTGACAAAGAACTTTATCAAAGGTTAGTTGGGAAATTAATTTATCTTTTCTCTAACGAGGACAGACATGCATACTCAGTAAGTATTGCAAGACAGAACATGAGTAACCCTCAAGTAGAACATATGGAGGTATTTAATGGAATTTTGAGGTACCTAAAGTTTACACCTGGTTGTGGATTAATATTCAAGAAAAGTCTTGACAGAACAGTGAAAGTCTACACATACTCATGTTGGACAGGTGAGCTCACTGTAGGAGGTCAGTTAGTTGATATTGTGCTTATGTTTGGGGCAACCTATTTATTTAGAGACGCAAAAAACATGTTGTGGTGTCAAGAAGTAGTGCTAAGGCCGAATTTAGAACATTGGCCCTTGGAATATGTAAGGGAATATGGATAAAAAGACTTCTCAAAGAACTAGAGTTAGATAGATAGATAGAGTGAATGGTATTATCATAGATGGCAATAGGTTACTAGAAAAGTTTGGGAACCTTTCCAATAAAAGTCGACCTAGATAAAGCATTAGATATGCTTTATTGGGATTTCAATTCTGATTCTCTACTTGATGTTGGCTTTCCACCAATTTTGCATAGTATTATCATGGATTGTATCAACTCTTCTAGCATACAGGTCTATTGGATTGGTAGTCTATCTGATTTCTTTTCTCCGGAGAGAGTCATCCACCAAGGTGATCCTCTATAACCCTATTTATTTGTCCTAGCTATGGAACGTCTCAATCATCTAATTTTAGCACATAGGTTACTAGAAAAGTTTGGGAACCTTTCCAATTATAAAAAATGGCTTTCCCCTATACCATATGTTCTTTGTAGATGATTTATTTCTATATGCTCGGGAGGTTATAAATCAAGCTAGGAATATCCAAGATATCCTTACGATGTTTAGTAACGCTTCAAGACATCTAGTTAAAAAGTGTAAGACAATAATTTACTTTTCTCCTAATACAAAGCAAGAGATAAAAAGCATGATCAGTTCTTTTGCAGGTTTCCAACGAGTGCAATGCCTAGGAAAATGTTAGAGTATGCTCAAATACCAATCATATGATGATTGTAAGGATACTTTTGTTTACCAATTTTATTGAATAAAGGTATTGCCATTGTTGTTTTCAGATATATGTGTCAATGCATAACATAAACTTAGAAACAATAAATTAAAAGATCCTTAGTCAAATATTATTATGGGTATGGACAATAATAATATGCTTAAGACTAACAGGTGATTAATTGATGATAATGAGTTGTCATTGACATAGAGATGTCAGAATTAATACATAAATATATTAGTAGAGAATAATATATTGTATTGACCCACTATGAGCATATATCTTAGATTATTATGTGACAGCCACGATATTGCTCATAGTGACAACTATATGTATGATCCTTAAAATTGAGATTATTACTATCTCAACATATGTTATTTTATGTTTTGATGCAGTTAAACGTGTCTCGTAATTAGTTACACTATAAAAACTGACATTGGACATATTACAATGTATATAGTGAGATATGAATGATCAAGATAGGATTTGTCCTTCCTACATAATAGGAAAATATATCAAAGGCCACTTGATTGAGTGAGACTAGAAATGTATGACCATGCTTGAATACGTTGATATGAGATATCACAAATTATTCATTAAAAATAGTTCACTCTAGATATGAAGAAACATTAAAATAGGCTATACAAGTGTGAGTATTCCAAGACTTGTGCCTATTAAAGATATAAAGAGGACAAAAGGATATAATACATTAAAAGAGTTGGTCACGGACATGATATATTGAATCATGATCTCTTGTAACTTAGATGACAATGATATATTCCTAGATGTCACTCATTGTTTGTAATATTAGAATTGTTCTAATATTATAACTAACGTTACAATGAGCCTACATGGTCACACTCAATGGTTGAAAATAAGCAAAAATATAAATGTATAAGTCGATTATACTCAATCCCGAATTTTAAATATAAAGGATATAATTAAATTAATTATATCCCTTTTCAAATTCGAATTAAATATAGATTCTGAAATTTAAGGAAATAATAATATTAATTATTTCCTAAACAAACTCGAAATCAAACTCTTATACCTAGGGTTACACCTATATAAAAGATCTTTTTGTCTAGCAGCCATAACTGTGAATTCTGAATTCCTAAAACCCTAGAATCCCGAAAAACAATTCTTTGAGATTTGCTCTCTCAACCGTTAAACTGAGTAGAGGCCAAGACGATATTCGTAGAGGCTAAAGATTCGAATTATCGAACAATCGTGATTACCGCAAATCCAGTTGTTGTTTTTTGCTGCTTATCAAGGAACCCATTGTAAGTTATCGCATCTCTTGCTCTCGATTTCGGATAAAACGTATATGGATTACTGAAAAAACTGTTGTAATTTTATTCCGCTGCGCCATGGGGTGTACCGGAGGTCCCAACAGAAAATACTTGGGTGTGTCATTCCTACATTGAAGTGCCAGAGTCTCTGACTATGCGTTCATTATGAGATAAATGCATGAATGTCTATCAGGATGAGTTGCTAGTGTAACCCTTCGACCCGGTCTAGACGACACCTGGCTCGAATGAGCCATCATAATCTAATTTCAACATAAGGTTTTCATTATAACTAAAGGTATACCAATAGACAATTCAATTCTAGATCGCAAGGTTAAAATTATCTCAACTAATCAAAACATATTATCCAACTAAAGCCATCATAATCTAATTTCAACATAAGGTTCATGACTTTCAAAAAATTCGTACATTAAGCTTTTATTCAAGAAACATTAACATTGAATATCATCAATATGTATAAGCATACAACTATTTCAAGTCTCAATGGAATATATAATATTTACTATATGATAAACCTATCCCTATTTATCTCTCACTACTACTAAAGTTATAAACACATACTTGAGCTTTCACTTGGCGGTTACATGGATCCTTGCTTCCTTTTTGATGCCTCTACATTAAGTACTCTGCATTGCAAGAAAAATGAGAGGGTAAGCACAAGCTTAGTGATTAAACAAAAACATATTTAAAAATACCTTGCAATGTAACCCGTAATATACAAAAATTAATTTGAAAACAAGTCAAGCTCTAAGTAAAAACAATATCCATGCCTGTCAATGTACTATTTGAAAAAGATCAACAAGTGTAAATAACCATGGCTCACAAGCCACAAAACTTTAAAAAAAAAACTTTTTGAAATCACATGCTTTTTAAGAAAAAAACAAGTCTAACATGCTACACATAGCAAGACTTATAAATCATTTGAGCTCAATATCAAAACTCATGCAACTCAATTTGCCCTAAAACAATAATTACTTTACACTTGTATTTTTCTTGTGTTGGAATATTAGTGAACCAATTAGACTCACCTTTAACCGTTAGGATAAACGGAAACTCGAATAAAGACATAAATGCCAAGACATACCACGTATGAGACTATATCGTCATCATACCACGTACGAGGGCTCTATCACCTACTCATACTACG
This sequence comes from Abelmoschus esculentus, assembly GCA_035048815.1. Taxonomy (NCBI): domain Eukaryota; kingdom Viridiplantae; phylum Streptophyta; class Magnoliopsida; order Malvales; family Malvaceae; genus Abelmoschus; species Abelmoschus esculentus. The sequence goes on along the minus strand of JAUCBN010000019.1, from coordinate 5,198,873 downwards.
CACGAGCTAAACTCATGCACACGAATGAATTAAATCCAATCTTATTTCCCACCTTAGCTTCCGAGATAATCTATGCTTAAATGTAATACAATAAATATACCATAATTCAAGCAATAACTCTAATGCATCACTTAGGAATTTACCCATGCATACGAATTTTGTAATATAAAATGCACTGAATATCTGATAACTCCGTAAAAAGGCTATATTTTAGGCATTTTTACTTTAGTTATTGAGTATCCTTAGGCTCATATAGGATCATTTAATTGCATTTAGGTTCATGACATTGCATATAGTCATTTAGATATACCTTGGCATTTTAAGGTGGTAATAGATGCTATTAATGGGAAAGGTAGTTCTTTTTAGTGGTGTTATGCATGTGAAGCAGAAACTGAAGTTGAGGCAATTTGTCATCACATTCTCAGAAGGATGGCAAAAGGAAAATACTATGACAAAGCTAGAGAACTCCTGGGCTGAGCTAAACGACAAAGAGATATTTTGATAACAGTATCAGCTAGTGCTACGACAGCCGATCGGGACCACTACAGCTGGCTACAGCCACCTCAATGGGGGACCACTGTCACCTCTACTAGTCATGCAGGAATGTTAGGAAAAAAATGAGGGCAGAAAGGAATTTTTGCATATCTTTTAGGATTTTTACCCTCTTTAAAAGACATGGTTACCTACACAAAGGAGAGGTTTTTTCGGGAGAGAAAACACATAAAAGAGGCACCTTTTGTGGAGGTCTTTGCGGCGGAAAGCTCCCACCTTTCTCCTCCAACTTTCAGCCAAAGGGACCTCCATTGATAGCATTCGAAGGGAGTGGTGTGCTAGGCACCCGAGAGGGGCTAGTACATCTAGGCGACCATGGTGGTTGAAGAGCCGGCGGCGATGCACACCTAGGGTGTCTTCTAGTCCTCCTTCCTTGCTTTGCTTTGTTATATTTTCATGAGGATTAATGTTGGATGTTTAAGATTAATGTGGTTGCTTACTCTAAACATTTAACTCCACCATGTAACCTTGTTTCGGTGGTAGTTTTTATGGATGATTAACTTTTGTTTCTATTTAATATATTGCATGCTAAGTGTTTGTATAATTGCTTTGCTCATTGTTGGTAATTATTTAAGCTTTGTAAGAGGCACGAGAGTGTTCATGGTTTAGATACATGCTAGAGCACTCGAGAGAGGCGTAGCTATAGATCATTATATCACCCGAGAGGAGCTAAGGGAGGATCTACGTGAGTAATGGGTTCTAGACTGCAAATAAGGTCTAGTTGGATCCTAGAGCACTTGAGAGAGGTGTAGGTGAAGGCTTCAACGACTAAAAGGAGGGTACTTTATCGATAGGCTAAGGTGTCATTCGCGTGACAGGCGAAAATACCATGACATTTTAGTTTGTCAGGTTCCTATGACTTGAGAGAGCGGAAAAAATTTAGAAACCTCTGTCGAGTAAGTATACACCTTAGCAGCTGTATGTTAGGTAGGGTAAAGGGGTAGGAAACCATAGAAGCCGCCATTAGTCATTCCCTAGAGAGTTCATCAATAGAGGAGAAGTACAATATATTGTTTAACGTGTTTTTGCATCCTGTTTTTGTCCTCGTATTTACACCTTACTTTCTTTACTTTGCTTGCTATCTTGCAATCTCTCAGCTAGTCACTCACATACCACCTTCATACATCCACCTTTCCATCATCATCCATTCTACTTTGCCTTGACATATTTTAGTTGCCTGTACTGTAGAATTGCCATAGCATTCCCATCTTACACCTTCATCGCACATATCCATTTTCTTGTGTTTTAATCTTTATCTTTGTTTTCTTTTAGTAACAACCCTTTTTGCCTTGACAAATTTGACTGCATACTTTAATCTAGATCCTCGTGGAAACAATACTAACTCACCCTATTATTACTTGCATAACTGTGTATACTTGCACATATACGTGTATTTACATACATCAATTATAAGCACTACAAAGAAACACACCAATATCCTATTGATTGATCAACTTATCCATGTCACCATCATCTTTAATATCCAACACAAAGTCAAAACCAATGCTCAAATTTTCAACTTAAAATAGTATGTAACCACATGTATCCCACCATCTCATTCATCAAATGCATAAACCGCTAAAAATCACTTTTCTCATGTTTTAAAAAACAAAACCATGGGCGCAACATATATATATAAATTTTGTAAAAACATCTAATGAGCAATGAAACACATGCATATTCACATATGTACAAGTATAAAACGACTATGACTAAACATAGTAAAAACAATGCATAATATCAGAACCTTAAGCAATACTTTAAACTTACTTTCGAGCATAAAGAGTTTTTTTCACACTTTCCATACAGGCCCAAACCTTTGAAAACATATTTAAAACACCATCGAAGCAACCCACTCTCATAATCCACTCACCGATTTACCAAAACTTGCTTGATATGTCACCCGAAAATATGATTTGTTTTTCGATCTCCCTCAAACTTGTTCCTCTACCTCTTGACCTGATTCAAGCATCAAAACCAAAGGGTTTAGTGCATTTTAACACACCTGGTGTGCTTTGTGTAGTGCCAATATAGAATATGCGAACACATATATGTGAAAGTATACACAATCGTACAAGTAATAAAGGGTGAGTGAGTACCATTCCTACGAGGATCGAGGTAAAATATGCAGTCAAATTTACCAAGGAAAAAAGGTGTCACTAACTAAAAAAAATAAAGATAAAGATATAAACAAGTAGAAATGGATATGCATGGTGAAGATGTAATGGTGAAATGCTATGACAATTTCAGAATGCAAGCAACTAAAATATAACACGGCAAAATGGAGTGGATGGTGGTGACACGATAAATATATGAATGTGGTGTGTGAAGTGTATGGTAATGTGATTGCAAGTGAATAGAGAAACTAGAGAAAACAGAGGAAACTGAGGAACACTTTGTAAATGCCAAGGCAAAAGCGAGATAAGAGAACACAGTTGAGCAATACGTAGTTATGATCCTCACTTGATGATCCTTACTAGGAATGATTGATGAAGGTTCCTATGGACTTCTTACCTCTTACTCCTACGAACATATAACTACTATGGTGTATTTCTACTCGATAGAGGTTTCTAAAGTCTTCCCGCTCTTTTGAGTCATAGGAATCTGACAGACCAAAATATCATGACATTTTCGCCTATCACGCAAATAACACCTTAGTCTATCGGTAAAGCAAACTCCTTTTAGTCATTGAAACCCCCCTCTACGCCTCTTCCGAGTGCTCTAGGTTTAGATTAGGCTCTATTTTCAGTCTAGAACCCATTACTCACGTAGATCCTCCCTTAGTCTCTTCCGAGTGATCTAAGGATCTATAGCTATGCCTCTTCCGAGTGCTCTAGCATGCACCTAAATAAAGGACATTGATTGTGCCTCATACAATGCCTAGATGATTAACAACAATGAGCAAAGCAAATACAAAAACACATAGTAGGCAATATATTAATAAAAGAAAAAGATAATCATCCACAAAAGCATCCATCAAAAAAAGCTAACACATGGTGGGTGAAAGAGTTAAGAACAAATATTAAACCATAATACCATCCTTAAATCATCCACATAAAATCTCTCAAAGATATAAAATAAAGCAAATGGAGAGGATAGAAGACACCTTCGGTCTATGCCACCGCCGGCTTTTTCGACCACCATGGGATGCCTTAGCGTGCTAGCCCCTCTCGGGTGCCTAGCACGCCACTCCCTTCAAGCTTGATCAACGGAGGGACCCTTTGGACAATGGTTGGGGAAGAAAGATGGAAGCTTTCTCCGCCGTCTTTTTGCTCTCCTTGTGCCTCAAAATCTGCTCCAAAGGTTCTCCCTTTCTTGAATAAAGTTTTCCCTTTTATAAGGTCACCATGCCTCACAAAATGGGGGGGGTGAAAACCTTAAAAGATAGTGAAAATTCCATTTCTTCCCCCTTTCACGTCGTGGCATTTTTGCAGAGCTGAAAGTGGTGACAGTGGTCCCCTACTGAGGTGGCTTGCAATCAGGCAATATTGGTGTGGTCTCCTACTGAGGTGGCTGTGGCTAGGTTATAGTGGTCCCGACTGGCTGTAATGGTTGTGGCCAGGTTTTATTGGCACCAACTAGCACTCCTCTTAAAATATCTTTTTGTCCTGTAGTGTAGCACAAGAGTTCTCCGTATTTGCTATGACAAATTTCCTCAACTTCCCACTTTGCTTACCTGCACAACATCAACAAAAAGCACAACCTTTCTCGTAAAATATCACCTATTTCCGCACTATAGATTCCAAAACATAAACAACCACCAAATGCAATATTATGATCCTAAATGCAACTAAATGAACCTAAATATGCTAGAAGATAATAAATAACTTAAGTAAAAAGGCTTGAAATGTAGCCTTTTTGCGGAGTTATCACACCCCCAAACTTAAGCTATTGCTTGTTCTCAAGTAATGGATAGCAGCTAATAGAGAACAAATGTCATGACAATATTGAGGATCAAGACAAGCAAATGGTTAGAGTTTCGGCCCTTAGAAAATGTCATGGCATAAACATATAAGACTTGAGAAAATTTAAAGAATGCTACTTTAGGACAAGATCAATTGCGAGTGTGTGTGCGTAAGTATATCATATCCATGCCTAGTTAATTTAGGAAAATTCTAAGGAAAGTCCACTATTCTAGCAAAGCATGTTTCTCATTTAACCATAATTTTAATACTCCCCATATTTAATAATATTTTTTTTCTCCATTTTTTTCTTCTTCTTTTTTTTTTCATACACAATGCTAACAAATTGCTACGAGGGGAACCAGCCTGTCACACTACCTTCTACTCATGCCATAGCTGTCATTTATTAAAACGCAATATCCAGGCAATGCCATGGCAAGTTAAAAGTGTAGCGTCACCCTGTGTCTCTTTCAGTAACTCATATGCACATGGATATGTCATGGCATAGCGGAGTATCCCTCTACAGATTTGTCCAGACATTTATTCCCAACTACTATACTAACTAAAGGGAGTTTTCTATTAATATCAAAATTCATTAAAGCATGCTGAGCTATTCAAGTTTCCATTCTATAAAAAATTTCTAACTTTCCTAAGTATGGAGAATATACACTCGTGTAACAATAAAATAAACACAAACAACCAAGCCCTAAAGCAGGTTCTATCTAAATCTCAAGTCATGCATATTCAATTCAAGTACTTGCCATAAAAAATTATCGTCATCGGGAATCATAAACTTTAATCCTTTATTCTTATCCTAAAACTTACACATTTATCATGGCATTTGTCTATAACTACAGCTATCATGCAACACGAAAATGAAGTTGGGAACGATACCTCCCCCAAACTTGAGGTAAGCATTGTCCCCAATTCAACTAACTAAAGAAAATTAAACTAAATGCAATGCAATGAAATGAGTGCAAGGTACCTTGACTTATACAGGTGGTGCTGATGTAGTGGCGGCAGTGCGACATTTTTAATCAACGCTTACACTCCTTTGGTGGCTCTTGCTGCTTCTCCGGCTGTACTGATATTTCATGTTGAGGTTCTTCAAAGGTGACTGAGAAGAGCTAAAAACAAAATAAAGCATATAGACTAAAATAAAACAATTTATTTATGAAAAGCAGTAAACTGAAAATGTCATGACATTTCAGTATGTCATGCATCCCGAAGGTGAGAGGTTGGTTTGTCACGCAGCACAAGGGCTCCAGTGTAGATACGTTGTGGATCTATAGAATAGAAATTACATTCTTCCAAAAGTATCTTGTACATATCCAGAAGATGTGAGATAGGTTTGTCACGTATCACGAGGCTCTAGTGTAGATGAATTGTGGATCTATGGAATTGTCATGACATTCTTACAAAAGTATCGTATGCATACAGATGGTCAGACTAATCCCCTTTAGATCCATCATGGTCCATCATATTGCCCTTTTATGCTCCAATGGAAGATCACCATCTTTCTCTTCATCATCATGTATGAGCTCCTCATAATCATCCAATTATACAAAATTGTTGTGACAAAATTGATCAACTTTCCTTGACAGCTCAGAGTCTGCTTTCAAAATGCTTCGGCATTCTTTAGAATCATCCACATACTTAAGAGAGTTGTTGATATTTACGGTCACACTTTGATCTGCTACTCGCATAATGAGCTCACCCTTTTCACAATCAATGAGAATGCGACCGGTTGCTAGGAAAGACCTTCCCAAGATGATGGGTTCAGTGCATTTTAACACACCCGGTGTTCTTTGTGTAGTGACAATATAGAATATGTAAACACATATATATGAAAGTATACACAGTCATACAAATAATAAAGGATGAGTGAGTATCGTTCCCACGAGGATCGGGGTAAAGTATGAAGTCAAATTTGGCAAGACAAAAATGTGTTACTAACTAAAAGAAAAATATAGATAAAGATATAAACAAGTGGAAATGGATATGTATGGTGAAGGTGTAATGGTGAAATGCTATGGCAATTTCAGAATGCAAACAACTAAAATATATAAAGCAAAATAGAGTAGATGATGGTGGCACGATAAATATATGAATGTGGTGTGTGAAGTGTATGGTAATGTGATTGTAAGTGAATCAAGAAAATAGAGAAAACATAGGAAACTGAGGAACACTTTGTAAATGCCAAGGAAAAAGCGAGATAAGAGAACAAAATTGAGCAACACGTCGTTATTATCCTCAATTGATGAGCCTTACTAGGAATGATTGGTGAAGGTTCCTATGGACTTCTTACCTCTTACTCCTATGAATATATAGCTACTATGGTGTATATCTACTCGATATAGGTTTCTAAAGTGTTCCCGCTCTTTCGAGTCATAGGAACCTGACAGACTAAAATGCCATGGCATTTTCGCCTATCACACGAATAACACCTTAGTCTATCGGTAAAGCACACTCCTTTTAGTCGTTGAAACCCTCCCCTACACCTCTTCCGAGTGCTCTAGGTTTAGATTAGGCTCTATTTTCAGTCTAGAACCCATTGCTCACGTAGATCCTCCCTTAGCCTCTTTCGAGTGATCTAAGGATCTATAGCTACGCCTCTTCCGAGTGCTCTAGCATGCACCTAAAAAAAGGACATTGGTTGTGCCTCTTACAATGTCTAGATGATTAACAACAATGAGCAAAGAAAATACACAAATACATAGTAGACAATATATTAATAAAAGAAAAAGATAATCATCCACAAAAGCATCCACCAAATAAAGCTAACACATGGTGGGTGAAAGAGTTAAGAGCAAATATTAAACCCTAATACCATCCTTAAATCATCCACATAATGTAATCCCCTTAGCCCGGCCTAGACAGAACCGACACTAACGGGTTACACGGGGAATATCAAACCAAACCCGCGAAGGTATCGATTCGATAAAATCTAATTAAAGTAGTTAAAAATACATTTTGGTGAATAAATCATCATTAAAAATTATAAATGGGTTTATGGCCCTCTAAGGATTCTAAGTTTAGCTTGTTTTTCAATTTAGTCAATAAAACATTGATTTTTCCAAAAATTACAAAATAATCCTTCAATTTTCCAAAAATTACAAATTGGTCATTTATGCATAATTAAGCATAATTAAAAATCATTATAAAATCCAAATTAGTTTCTTTTAATCTTGAAACATATTTTTAATATTTCAAACTATATTCCAAAATTATTATTTTTCTTAATTAAAAATATCCTTATTTTATCTTTCCCGGAATAATGAACTAGAGAACCCGATTCGACCCGAATCGAATCCTCCTAACTAAGCCTAAACTAATAACCCCAAAAACGGGATGTTACAACTCTCCCCCTCTTAAGAAAATTTCGTCCTCGAAATTTACCTCAAGTAAACAAATGAGGAAATTGCTCCTCCATACTTTTTCCATGTCTCCCATGTTACCTCTTTGACACCTCAGTATTTCCAAAGCACTTTAACCAAATCTATGGTTCTTCCTCGAAAAACCTTTGTATCCACATCCAAAATCCTCACTGGTTCCTTCTCATAACTCATAGCCGCCCTTAACTCAGACTCCTCAACTAGAACAACATGAAAAGGATCTGAACGATACTTACGAAGCATCGATACATTGAAACACATAATGCATCTTACTCAACTCCACCAGCAACCTCAATCGATAACAACCAATTGGCTCTAACACCTCATATGGCTCAATAAAACGATGACCCAACTTACTCTTACGTCCAAACCTCATCACTTTCTCCCACGGAGAAACCTTAAGAAATACTTTGTCCCCAACATCATACTCTACCTCCCTACGCTTTAAATCGGCATAGGACTTCTGCCTATCCGAAGCTTCCTTAAGTTTAGAACATATAAACTTAACTTTCTCATCCGTATCCTTCAACATATGAGGCAAAGAAACATACTTCTGTCCAACTTCTTTCTAACACAAAGGTGTACGACACTTATGCCCGTATAACGCCTCAAACGGTGCCAGCTGTATACTCGTCTGAAAACTATTATTATAAGCAAACTCTACCAACGACAATTGCTTCTCCCAAGAACCTTGAAACTCAATGACACAAACCCTCAACATATCTTCCAAAGTCTGAATAACACGCTCAGACTGTCCATCCATCTATGGATGATAAGCTGTACTAAAGCTAAGCCTCGTACCCAAAGTAACCTACAAACTCCTCCAAAACTTAGATGTAAACCGTGGACCTCTATCCGAATGATCAACTTAAGCACACTATGCAACTTCACCATCTCAGAAACATACAACTCTACCAACTTATCCATAGATCACATTATATGCACGGCAAGAAAATGTGCACACTTTGAAAACATATCAATAATAACCCATATAGAATCCTTCTCGGACTCCGTCACATCTTCCTTTAAACCAACCCAAAAGTACACACTTTTGAGATCTCTATACATCTTCACACTACCCGGATGCATAGCAAACAGACTAGTATGTGCTCCCGCTAAAATAGCTTACCTCAACTCAACCCCATCCGGCACCACAATCTGCCCCCTAAACCATAACATCTTCTCCTCATCAAAACGATACTCGGTCGGTCTACCCTTAGCCATATCCTCCACAAAAGATACCAACGTCTCATCCTCTAACTGTTTTACCTTATCATCTCAACCAAGATAGGCTTTACTTACAACTCAACCACTCAACCACCTTCCTTTGAAATACTCAACTTAGCAAACATCATTCTCAACTCAATCGCCATCTTATGGCTCAAAGATTCAGCCATCACCTTAGCTTTCCTCGGATGGTATGCAACAGACAACCCAAAAATTCTTTCCCCACACCAAAGCAACAATGCACAAACCACCACACCATCTCAACCTCTATAGAAAACATAACTCAAAAGAAAACCCCATAAGGTTGATAACCAACTCTTGATAACCGCAACAGTTTTCATACCATTACCATCGAACTAACCTTAATTGACATCCCCCCACATACCAGGTAACCAACTAAGCCTTTCACCAACCTCCACTCCACACAACTAACTTCAGACTAACTTTGCACAAAACTGTCAACATTGTCTTAAGCAAACTCCACCACCAACAACAACTTCATTATGAGTCATATTAACCATATCACAACGTCACAACATATCATCCATTTACCTATGAATGATAAAACCCACCATCCAAACAACAACCTATGTCGGTCCTAAAAACTTTCAAATCTTATCATGTTATAGATACACCACTCACACATCTTTCCAATGGGACTTAGGAACCCAAGAAAACCGTACTCCAATAAACGATTGATCTAACAAACCTCATAAGAAAACTCCATACCATCGATAGAACTTACTACCAAACTTATGATGATTCTTCCCGACTTCAACCCTGGGCACCCTTACTACTACTAATAAGTCAAAGAAAATTGATACTCATTCTTACCTTATTAGCAAGATAAACATTTACATATGATTCAAACATAATCCAAACCAGCTTAGTCAAAAACACATGTTTTTCCCCAACTCCTACCGCAACACTCACCATCAAACTCATGAAAAAAGATTACCATAAGCCTTGCTCAAGGTACCATTCCATCTCGGTACTTTTCGAAACAACCATGCGGTTAACATAACACAAAAAGATTCTCAACACAAAGCTAAACCTTGCCAAGAACATATCCTTCACTAGACCCTCAACAAACACTTTGCCACGACTTGTCCCCGATCAACTTTACCAAGGTTGAATTTCACTCATAGATCCACCATATAACTAGGTCTCCGTATAGGTTAACCGAACATCTTCCCGTGTAACTCCACAACAACCCAGGCTTATCGCTCATAACAAACTCCCATTGCAAGCATCCTTATGTAAGCCAAGTCATCCCCGTTGCTAACATTCTTCAAAACATATCATACAAGAAACTTACCAACTTTGTATCAACCTCAACATTATACTCATTATGACGATAATATCTCCAACTTAAGGTTTAGCCACCATAACCAACTCCACCAAGGTTCAAAATTTTAAATCTACATATCATTAAGTGCCTTGACACTTAACCCAAAACTTTTTTTCCATTAGCAACTCATCGACATACCAACTCCTACATTAACCATACCACAACAAAATCCAAACTTGTAAAACTATTCCTTTCACTAGCTCCAACATCTCTTATTTTATAACCTTACCAAAGCGGTAACCATATTGGTGAAACATCCACAACACGAATCCACCGAACACAAAAACTCACAACACTTTTCGATACAAGCAAACCCATAAGACTGAACAAACGATACAAACCATAAATTATCCAGCGATCCACATTACACCACTTCAGAAATCATCAAAGACTAACTTTACCCGAAGTATATCCAACTTAACATCCTATAAACACAATATGTACACTTTCCTCCTTTATAGTACAACCAAACCTCTCAAGTTCATAACAATTTATGATTCAAACCCCCGATTTCACAACTCTCATACCAATATGTATCTCATACTTTACTTCCATCCTAACCATACCAGATTGGTCACAACCTCCGATCTAACTGCACACTAACCATACTACGAAGAATTCCATATAATTTCCACAAAATAATTTCACATCACTTACAAAAACACCAACCCGCCTTACTCTACAAAACATGCTGCAACCTTGTTACAGCCTCCAGATCTTAACTAGAAAGAATCCGCAAAACTCAACTCTTCCTTTAGTAATGACCAACTCAAACTAACCATAACACAGTGTATTTACCTTGGTTTTAAACATTCACAACTCTGAGACCAACCACTCATTGTTCATCCAGGACTATTCCCTAACCAAAAGGGTAGCTTGCCCAATACATATTCAGCTTAATACCACAAAGAAAGTTCTTTCAATCTCTTTTTTTCCCATACCTTCACCTTAAAAGAACCAACCACACTCCACTTACACCCTCAAGGAGCTACTCGCAAGTGTGAACAAATGTATGCATGATTCTCTGTATGCCCTCATAAATGCCTATGCAAGTGCATATGCATGTAAATGCAATTTCTAATGTCATGCTCAAGAATGCATGCATGTCCTACATTATCTATAAATATATACATATATGTGCTCTTAATCTAAACATGATTATTGTTCACACTCACAAATAACATCCTTAATTCCAATAACTTCAACTACCATCCTAATGACAGCTTCCAAGTCAGATTAGCAACAGCCGTACCAGCTTTAGCAGACTAAAACACACCCGAAACAACGGTGCAACACCACAAACTAACCTTCTAGCCTAACCGAATGCACACTTACAGAGGAGGAAGAATTTACTCTTCCCTAACAGTCGTTTCATCTTCAATCTTAACCATCAAATTTCATACCAACAGTATCTAGTGACTTACGTCTCAGAAACATATTCAAAAACTTTAAACATGCAGTTTAAAACATAATGTTTAAATAAAACAAACTTATATTCGGGCAAGATCCAAGGGAAAATTGAGAGCATTTGAAAATATGTTGGCATTGACAATGTGTAACCGATAACCCCAGTTTAACCATCATTACGCAAAGTAAAATCATCACGAATAGATTTTCACACTCCAACAACATATCATGCTCAATCACACATACCATGATCAATCGCACATTTAAGCACATAACTTAGCAATCCTATACATGCTTTAACCAACCAACTACACACTTTACAAATCAACAACATATTTTACAAACCTTACAACACACTTTTCAAACCTGGCTCTGATACCACCAAATGTAACCCCATTAACCCGGCCTAGATGGAACCGACATTAACGGGTTACACGGGGAATATCAAACCAAACCCGCGAAGGTTTCGATTCGATAAACAACCCTAAAACCGTTATATTTTTATTTTATCTTACTAGATACACAATCTTATTCCTACGTGAAAAGGTCTCATACAAAGCATTGTCAGTAACACATTAATTAAAAACAACCACCCGATTAAACACTATCATAGACTAAGGACTAAAACGTAATACTTTTAAATCCTATTAACAAAATATAGATTCTCTTCATCAAAGTTCAATTAAACATACAAGAGTTCTTCATAGCAAATTTCAACTTAAACGGATCATTCTATCATCATCAATTGCATGTTCTTCTAATTTAGGGACCAAAATGTAAATCTTCCAAAATACAAGGAATTCATCCAAATTAGGATTATCATCTTGAAATTAAATCAACTTTATGCATGCATGCAAAATTTTAGCTCAAAATAACATCTGCAAGTACCTTAATCGAACAAAAGAAGACATTCGGGACTAGAATATAATTTCTAACAACTTTCAATTCTAGGTGATCAAAGGTTTCGAAACCTTCCCAGAGGTTCCGAAACTTTTTGTAAAAGGTTTCGATACTTTCCTGGAAAGTTTCGAAACTTATCGCGTCCAGTAACTCCCCAGAATTGAATTTTCCCGCAAGGTTTTGAAACCTTGTGAAGGTTTCGAAACTATTTGAAAAAGGTTTCGGAACCTTCACCCAAAGGTTTCGGAACTTTAGATCTGGAACCAAAAGTTTAGTTACACCAAGTGCACACCAACTACTCAAAACTCAACCATTAATTAGAACCACTAAATACATCAATCCTAAATATAATTAGCAACATATGGCACGTAATCAACAACGTCACGAACATCAATCAAGCTATAAGCATGCTCCCTAGAAAAAGATTAACAACATATCAATCATGCTAATACATGCTTCAACCAATTTAAACATTTCCAAGTTCAACAATTAACAATCAACAATAATGGTCTTATTACAACATAAACCAAAGCCTAAGTACACACTTCTCATTTTGGTTGGGTTACACATTGCCTTGCCTAATTTAATTGCCAAAAACATACCAAATTCAAAGTAACTTTTCCCCTTGGTTTCCTTGCCTCGAACGAAGCTCCAAGTGCCTTTATTTCTCTGCATGGATGAAAAGAGAGCTTAAGCAAACATGCTTAGTGAGGAAGCTCTACCCAAATCAGCAATGCATCTATTTAAAATCATGTTGAAACCATAGTTTGTAATACATTGTTAAATCATGCATGCTAACATCTCATGCTCATGTTCTTTAAATCATATGCATCCTTGAGTTCACATAATCTTATTAAAACAATTTATAAATGATGCACAATCTTCTTCTCAAAATCATGTATGTATATTGGCTTTCTAGTGACCACTTAATGTGAACCTTGGATTCACCGAATACACGGATCCTTTTTCTCAACATGCATCGGTCGGATACTTAGTCCCCCTTGTATACATGTTATCCCCCACTACGCACGGTTGGACATAAAGTCACACTTGTTTACGTATGGGTCAACTATATGCACGGTCGGACACAAAGTCACCCTTGTTTACATATAGGCAAGCTCTACCACGCCCGGTTGGACACAAAGTCACCCTTGTTTACGTGTAGGCGGCTCTACCACGCACGGTTGGACACAAAGTCACCCTTGTTTACGTGTAGGCAATATTCTGTATTCTCAATTTTGTTTATAGTGCACTTAGACAATCCTAATGACATGTCATTCGTATTCAATTCTAAAGTTAGTGTCACTAAGCCAATATCATAATCAAATGTGCATGATAACTTGCTGCTTATAATGCATACATAATATGTTCAACAAATGAACCAAATCCATGCCCAAAGGCACCATCATGTATAAGGAAATTAACCATATTATATTTCAAATCATATAACTTGTTGCTCATAGTGCATGCATAATATGTTCAACAAATGAACCAAAAGCCATGCCCAAAGGTACCATCATATATAAGACAAATAACCATATTGTATCCCAAATCATTTCTCATAATTTTTCATAATCATGGATACTAAATAAGCTATGCATTTCAGCAAGTAATTCTCATGTATGCACCATTTCAAAACATGCTCATGCATTTCCATAAATCTCATTGCATTACCAACATAATGCCTTTATAAAATGTAATCGAAACTCATATCGGTTTATCAAAAACAATTACTTCACTTATTCTTGAACTATGGAAGGTTTTCACACTCTTCCATAGTCCCCAAAATAGAACGTACCAAACGCGATTCGCTTTAAATCCGTAATCACTCACCAACAAGCGAAACGAGCTTTTGCCGCTATCCGATGATCGCACCAACGCACCAGCACTCAAGCTTCTTCTTGTACTTCTTCTACAACATTAAAAACAGAGCATTCTCACATCATAACATGCTCAAACCAACAGCCATAACCGATCTCCCTTAAACTACCGAAAACTTAGCCGAAAAGACCGTAAACTAAGACGAACGCATCCGAACAATATCAACCCAAAACCTAACGAATCTAACATCTAATCCACTTCAATTATGATCCAAAAACACATCCAAACCATCCTTATATCTCCAGCAACATTAAAGCATCTAAAACACCCCATAAAACAACCGAAAAGCACCTTAAAACTGCACCGATTGTATTATTCCGGGATTAAATCAATGTGCTATCAAATGAAGATTCAATTAATCATTTAATTAACATAAAAACACAATTGAATCCATCTAATTCCAGCATTAAATGAGATCCAAAAAGATTTCACAAAAACTTTCACAAAAATACTAGATCTAACATTAAAAACATAGAATCAAGTTTTTATTCAAAGATTAGCAAGCTAATACGTGGGAATTTTAATAAGGAACCTTAGAAAAGAATAAAAATCCAAAAAATTACCTTCAAGATCTATTCACCAAAAAAATATAATTTTCTCTTCTTGATTCCTTGCAATTTGATGTTGATTTGATGAAATTGATGCTTAGGTTTTGTAAAGAATGGAAAGATGATGAAAATGAGGTAATCTTTATGGAAAAAGATGCAAAAATCAGCAGGGAATTGAAGAGAAAAGATGAGAGAAAGTGAGAGAAAATGAAAGAAAAAGATGAGAGAAAATGAGGAAAAAATAGTTTTGAGAGAAAATGATTAAAAATCTAATTAAAGTAGTTAAAAATACATTTTAGTGAATAAATCATCATTAAAAATTAGAAATGGGTTTATGGCCCTCTAAGGATTCTAAGTTTAGCTTGCTTTTCAATTTAGTCAATAAAACATTGATTTTTACGAAAATTACAAAATAATCCTCCAATTTTCCAAAAATTACAAATTGGTCATTTATGCATAATTAAGCATAATTAAAAATCATTATAAAATCCAAATTACTTTCTTTTAATCTTGAAACATATTTTTAATATTTCAAACTATATTCCAAAATTATTATTTTTCTTAATTAAAAATATCCTTATTTTATCTTTCCTAGAATAATGAACCAGAGAATCTGATTTGACCCGAATCGAATCCTCCTAACTAAGCCTAAACTAATAACCCCCAAAACGGGATGTTACACATAAAATCTCTCAAAGATATAAAATAAAATAAATTGAGAGGATAGAAGACACCCTCGATCTGTGTCACCGCCAGCTTCTTCGACCATCATGGGATGCCTTAGCGTGCTAGCCCCTCTCTGGTGCCTAGCACGCCACTCCCTTCAAGCTCGATCAACGGAGGGACCCTTCGGATGGTGGTTGGGGAAGAAAGATGAAAGCTTTCTCCGCCGTATTTTTGCTCTCTTTGTGCTTATAATTCTTCTCCAAAGGTTCTCCCTTTCTTGAATAAAGTTTGCTCTTTTATAAGGTCACCATGCCTCACAAAATGGGGGGGGGGTGAAAAACCTAAAAGATAGTGAAAATTTCATTTCTACCCCCTTTCACGTCATGGCATTTCTGCAGAGCTGACAGTAGTGACAGTGGTCCCCTACTGAGGTGGCTTGCAATCATGCAATATTGGTGTGGTCCCCTAATGAGGTGGTTGTGGCCAGGCTATAGTGGTCCCGGCTGGCTATAATGGCTGTGGGTTTTTTTAATTCGCCTGCGTCCATCCTTTCCTGGTGGGTTTTTTAATGTCGGTCGATAGGGAGGAGACTTTTTCCAAGTATTATAGTTCTATGATGAGATAGGATGAGTATAATTCACCCTTATCCTTGTAAAATCTCAAAGATTTCCTCATTGATGATTCTATCCACTTCAATCTGATGATTAAGGATGATTATGTAGATCAACGCTAGTCGTAGCTTATCCACTATCAGGTTGTGTGAAGTAGGCAGCAAACACCTATTGACGAAGGGGTTCTATAACATTGCCTTAGGGTGAAGGTCATGGTGGTTGACAATACCATTGTCTTTGTCGCTATTCCATTTGGTTCTAAGTATATAAAGCTCGACCTTTATTATGTTGTAGTCATCTTCTGTCATGGTGGTAATGAAGGCGACATGTTCATCTTCCTCAATTTGTAGCTTGAAGTAAGTGTTGATGGTAATTGCCTCTATTGAAATTGCTCTACCCCGAATATAGAAAAAAGGTTGTTTGGGTTAGGGTGATGGACATAAAACTCGCGAACCCAATCTATGTTCGTCGGCGTTTTCTGTTTAGTCAACTTTTGTCATTCCTGAAATCTTATCTTTGACGGAATAAAGGGCTCAATAATAAGTGCTTAAAATAATTATTATTTTATGCTTAATTACTCCTTAGTTTGGTGAATATGTTATTGATCTTGTTGTTTTTCGTGTGATTTTTGTGCAGGACTCTGAATCCGGAAATACACTAAAATTAGCTGAATTCTGAAGTTTTTTATTTTATTTTCTGGATCGAGTCTGGAATTTTGGGCTCGACTTTGGGCTTGAAATCTGACGTAACGTTTTTTCAACGGCTTCTAGAAGATGACATTAGCCTTTTGTTAGAGTTCAAGATAAATTAGGATTTATCTCTTTATAATTTAAATTTAAATATTTTTAGGATTATTTTAGATTTATCTCTTATTTTTAGAGTTTTTAAAAGGCTATAAATATCCACCTTGGGTAAGCCTAGAACTGATATCACTCATATTCTATCTTTTGTTCTAGGTTTCAAGTTTTATAAAGCTTTATTTCTTTGTTTTTCTTGTTCTTATTTTTTTATTTTATTTTTATGTCAAGCATAATTTCTTCCATTATTATGCTCGGCTAAGTTTTTATTAGCCATGGGTTTAAGTGATGACTCGATCCAAACGTGAGGATTGAAAACACATCAATAACTTCGTCTTTTTATTTCTTGAACTTTTCTTTTAGAACGTATTTTTTTCAACTTGATTTCAAAACTAAAGATTGACTTTGGTAAAGATTTTGATTTGATCACTTATGTGGGAGGAAGGATCGGCTATTGAAGTAATCCGACTTCTTGGAAACACACTTAGCAAATTGATTGCTAAAGCGAAAACTAAAGATTTGATCAGTTATTAGTGAAATAACATAATCCAAGTTGGCTTTTGAGATTTAAATGATTTTTCTACAAACATTGAGTTGTGGATTAATCCATGAAACCAATATCAAAGATAGACTTGGGTATTCGGTTTAGAAGTTTTGCTTCATGATTGAATCTTGAAAGCTAGTTACCGACGTAAAATCCCAAAGTAAAAATCTTTTTTCGAGGATCTATTAAAGTCGAGTCAAAGCGAAAGCCTAAGGCTAGTTTTTATTATTATTAAATCATTTTCTTTATTTTATTTTCTTCAATTATTTAGTTTTACTTTATACAATAAAACCCCTTTTTACTTGAACATCATTCGATCACATTCTTGGATCATCAATCAAACAGAGCATAATCAGGAAGTTTCTAGTCCCTGTGGGATCGATCCTTACTTCTCCTTTACTATATTATTTTTTATTTATTATCTTAGAATAAAAAATTTATTTTTGACACTTTACGATGCGTGTCACTCAATCCTTAGATCTTCTTTGTCGGTGTAAAGGAAGCCACGCTCTTCTCATATTTTTCGAGCCTTGAAATTATTGAAATATTCTTTCACCATTCTTTCTATTGCAAAGTGTGGATAGGCTGGGGAGGCAGTAACAACAGAACTTTGCCTTCTTTGTGATGAGATTGTATCTTTTATGGGGAGAAAGTTTAAAAGAATAGAGTTTGGAAATAGAACTTTGAAGAAAAAATAAGAAGCATAAACCGGTGGTGTGTGTGGTATTTATAATGGGGAGAGGTTGTATTGATTAGTGCAGTGGCGTGCACGACACATATGTCTAATTGTGGCGCAATTAATGTGGTTTACTATGCAGGTTCAATAATATTTTTTCTTGGGTTTTCCTTTCCTAAAATGATAGCAATAAAAATTATACTAATTAAAAATAACAGAATGCAAAAACAGAAATAATAGAATCCAAATTCACCGTGCGTCATCCGCTTATTCACCAAGTATTCTACCATGAACTTATTCAAGCCTAACACCAAGTAATCAATCCTGCCAACATGAACATATTCAAGCCTAACACCAAGTATTCTACCATGAACTTATTCAAGCCTAACATGAACTCAACTTTTTCAGCAACTACATTTTCTAGCAAGAAGTTTTATGCTTGTTCATAAATTCAAACATAACTTTATATAGTTTAAATTTCCACCAACTAAATCTAAATTTTGAGCAACTATAATTCATTCTTACATCAAATTAAAGAGAGTAAAGGTATGCTAATCTAATCCTTATTCTAGATCATCAATTTCTTTATGAACATTCAAGAATTTAGGCTTTGGATATCAAGCTTCCCTGGAGTTTTCTTCTTTCTTTTTATTCGGTGGGAGGTGGATATATTTTGAGGAAGAAAATGAAATGAAGAAAGAAAAGGAGTGGTTATCCCTTGGCCGACACCTATTTGTTTCTATGATCTAATTACAATAAATGGCAAAATATATTTTTCTTATTACATGTAAACCTCCTATTATTCTTTTATATTATTTTAATTCTTGAATTTGATTATTTAATTCTTCTTTATTCCAATTTAGTCATAATGTCCTTTAATCCATTTAATTTGGCGACTTTATTAATTTGAAAAAAGTTCAAATAATTATTTTTCTTTTCGCAATAAGTTACTAGGCTTAAGTTTGAAGTATTACATTTTGTATAAAAATTAAGCATACTAAACCTTCTTTACAAACTTCCTAAACTTAGAAATTGTGGGGGTAAGAAAAAAATTTGTTACTTTACTTTTGTAGATGTTTGTTCTAGATATATAAAAATTTATCATCTTAAAACTAAAAGTAAAAATGATTTTTTTTTAAGATATAAGTTGAGTATCAACTAAAAAGGAGAATAAATCGTGTCAGATTTAATAGGGATAGTAGATATTTGTTTAATTTTTTTGAAGAGGTGTATAAAAAGAATGACATAATTCATAAAATATTTGTTCAAAATTTTATGTATAAAAATAAAAAAATTAAAAAGAGATAATGAAATTTTAAGTCATTCGCTTGGTTAATCATGACCTAAACCAAATACATCATAAAATTAGACTATACTTCATATAAATTGTGTAACATGTTTGCATTATATGAAAGTGTGGAGGTTTTATGCGGAAATAGTTTAAACTCTATCTTTAAATATTTTTTATAGAATTTCATTTATTACTAAATTAAGTGATTTAAACTCTATTTGAACCTAGAGTATAGTATATCTTAATAGTTTAGGACCCTAAGATCTATTGTGAAGCTATGTATTTAATTGATGTTAGTTTTTCGTTAAGTTAATGATAAATTAGAATTAATAAAATTTAATTACCATTGTCCATTCAGTTCAGTTCGGTTTATGTTCAATTTGTGTTAACATCTGTCTTCGACATATACAAGCGTGTCCTTACTTTTTGAAGAAAATTCACAAGAATTTTTCAAAATGTTATCTGAAAAAAAATCTCTATATAAAACTCTGATTTTTTTTTTAAATTTGGAACTTAAAGTTTTAGTTTGGTTGTCTACAGGAATGTAGACATGTATAAGCTTCAGATTCAAATTAAATTTGAACGGTTGTTTTAAGATATTTCAATAATTGTTACTCAACTATTATAGAGTGATTATTACAATTTAATTGTTGTCTAACTATACTACTGATTAATTCTTATCTAATTTATATAAAAATAAATCTAGACTATTTTTAGTCTAGATTCAACCGTTCCAATGGAAGTTTTAAAATAAAGTTAAAGATAATTAATGAGACAGTTTTAGAGTGTTTTAAGTTCAATCTTTAAATCTTATTTTACCTATAATATAGCTTTCATGAGCTTATTTTATCTTCCTATTTAAAAACACAAGAGCTATTTTACTTTATACCTTTTATAAAATTTCCATTTTCTTTCAAAGTTTTGGAATAAAGTATTATTATCATCAAAATTCACTCTGAAATTTGAGTGTACAATTTTTTAAAGAAAATGTTCTAATCTCGTGGGACGATCTTTCTATAGTAGCAATTATACCGATCGGGACAAATCAATTTATAAGGTTATGGTTCACTCTACGCCGTAATTTAAATTTTTTGTATTTAATTTATTTTGTCATGTCAGTATTAACACTCTATTTTGCAACTATTTTCCAACAAGTTATAGACTTTAGTGTTTTCTTTTCGGTGTTTGATTTTTTTTTAACTCTCATGTTTAGTTGTTAGGGGTGATATGTTTTATCCTTTATGTCTTTTTGTAATATTTGAATGATTTTAATATTAATTTATAATATTAGTTTCGACACTCTTTTTGTTTTTTTCATTGTGCAATATTGAGCTTTATTTCGGTATCGATTACAAGGAAAGTTGTTAACGAGGTACTATTTTAATTTAAAAAATATCTATTTTCTATGTGCAATGATGCATAATATTTAAAAAAATTCTTTCAAAATACATAAAATTAATATCATATTATTCTAAATACAAAATATCCTACAAAATTAATTTATAGCGCCTCACATATGAAAGGTTAGCACCTAACGTCTCAATTCCTAAGAATTTTTGTGCTTTAGAGCACCTAGCGCCTTTAAAACTAAAATTAGGAGTTTTAAAATTTTCCTAAAAATAGAAAATTTTCTCAACTTTATTAAAAGATATTTCAACAAAATTCCTCAGATAAATAGTCTCTTTTTCTTCCTCTATTTAAGAAAAGAACTCAAAGAGATTAAATTAAAACATTGTGGTCACATTGTTCTTTGTTTTTAAAAAAAACATAAATCAAGTTTCAAGTGAAACAAAATAACTGGTACGAAAGATAAATTTGGATATCAATTAAAGCAAGTAGAAATGTTACCAAAATAAGGTATCCTGAAAACATAATTACTCGCAAAAATAACCCACAAATCTGATGTTAAAAACATGTTTTAAAAACATCATTAACAAGAAAGCACATGTCACCCTAAACGCAAGCTAAAGATTTAAAACATTGCTTCAAAGTATAATCAGGAAATGAGTAGATCCTCCAAGTGCCAATACCAGGATGCCTATCTACGACTATATGAAAGGGGAAGAAAACGGGTATGAGCTACGGAGCTCAATGTTTTCCAATAGTGCATATAAAAATCACAAGTTAAATATATAAACAATAATACCAGAAAAATAGTTCATGTATATTTTTTATGCTACACTCCAACCAAACTCCTAGATATAGTTTCTCAGAACGGTATCTGATACATGCATTAACCTAAACTTGACAGGGCGAAGGTACCGGCCTAAGGAATCACCTTAGGATATAGGCGAAATTACTCCAGTTATAACACGAGAATCGATAACAGGCGAAATTATCATAACCGAAGCTAGGAACTGTAAACAGGCAGAATTACCAACTGGATCAAGGCTGAACCGAATCTCAAATATTACTTATCATCCCAGTCTTAAAGTGACAGTCGTGCAGTAATAGCAGGAATAACGATAACAGTATCAAGAAATAATCAGATATCATGTATATGCCAAATCGGAAAATATCTTACAAGACATATCAGGCATATAGTAAAAAATTGAATATGATCATGCTTATGGTTCAAAATAAATGTCTATGTAAAATCCAGGAAAATAATCATGTGCACATGATAGATTCTTTAAAACAGGAAAAACAATAATAAATAGTCATATAGCACACAAGGAAACACACCTCGAAGTGGGCAGAGATAGACAAGTGACCTACTGGGCGTTCGAGCCTCGCTCAGCAACAGTAGTGGACCCTAAGGACACAAGATAAGATTTATATCAATACGGGAATCTAGAAATTAGATTTATTCATTGGAGCTTAAAATACATATGGGTTACGATGGGATCTCGAGACTGATCAAAACGGGAGGAGCCGAGATGAGTCGGTACTCGATCGGGAGAACTGTGAGATCCTACAATTAATCAGGTACCATGATTAGACCTAAAATTAAAACTTTGAACTTAACTTAACTTAACTTAGAAGAAAATTTGACTCAGAACTTTAAAATCCAATTTGGAGGCTTTCGGGTTCGAATTTCTAAAAACAGACTTCAGGATGGACTCAAGACGTCAAAAAATATAGAATAGGTTTTTCTGAAAAATTTGACTTTTCGGGTCAAAGTCAACGCCGACGTCAGCAAAGTCAATGCTAACATCAACAGCCACGTCAGTAGTCATGCTGACATCATTGGTCAAAGTCAAAGGGTCAGTAACGGGTCGGGTTGGGTCGGGTCGGATTAGTAACGGTAGGTCAACGGGTCGGGTCAGTCAACGGGTCTGTCAGGTCGGTCAACGGGTTGGTCAGGTCGGTCAATGGTTTGGGTCAAAGTTTGACCGATTCGGTCCGAGTTGGACCGGGTTTGGATCGGCCGACTCTAGGCCACCGTCTAGGGCGGCCAAAAATCGCCCTGACGACGCATGGAGGCCACGCACAGCCCTAATTGGCCGGAAAATACTCTTACAGGCTCGGAATCACCTCCACACTCAACCAAACACCAGATTTCAAAATAAAAACTCAAAAAAATAAGTTAACCGCAAGGGTTCTTACCCAACTTACCAAGACTGTGACGATCACCGACGAGGCCCTTACCAGCGACGATTAGATACGGAAATGGAGGCGTTCTATTCGGTCTCGAATGGGGAGCACGGAAAGGCCAATGAAACTCTTGAGAGACGACGATTGGTGGCCGGATTCGACGAAAACAAAAAGGGTTTTAAACCCTAGATCTGACGAATCTGTTTGGTTCGATTCCCTACGGTCAAAGAGGCCAACCGGTGACTGAGGGGAAGGGTTTTGATCGGGAGGCCACACCGGTTCAGATGGTGGCGGCGGTGATGACTACAAGCGGCCGAAGTAGGAGATCCGCGATGGTGGTGGTCGGGGGTGTTTAAAGAGATGAGGAGTCTCCTTTTGATTCGAATAAAGGATCTAAAAAAAGAGTTTTAGATCTGTTGGAGATATGACTTTTATACGAATATATATTTTTATTAAGATTATTATTATTATTTATTATTATTAACGGGTGTTACATTTAATAAATACAATATACTTTTCGTAACACTAATGTTTGTTGTATTCTTATTTATATTATTCAACATATTTTCCCTAAAGAGTATTATATATTTTATTTACTATGACTAAATTTGGTATTTTACTCAATCAAATTTTTTTATTTATAAAAGTGAACACATTAAATAATAATGAACTATGTTACCATGAAAGAGAGGTGATGCACTAAGCACACTAAAGTATTATTGGGCTGATATCTTCAATCGAATTGATCGCCAGATGGTGGAGAAATTAATTTATAGGTCATTTGAACTGGGAAACAATAAATAAAAAGATAATAAATTTTAGAGTGATTTAACTTTATAATAAAAGTCTATGTTCACTACCTTAGTTTCTCAGCTAAGGATTTTCCAATTAACTATAAATTCTTCTTTTTTAACGAGTTAAAGAGGCAACATTTACAACTTAAACTTAATTACCAAAGCAACATTTACAACATTATTTTGGTTATGGAAAAATTCTATAGTTGAAACCCTAAAGATTATATACTTAAAATCAATTTTAAAATGTTTTCAAATTTGTACAAAATTATTTTTTAATTATTATATCAAAATAAATATCTCAACAATCTCGCCCTTTTTAATATAATAAAACTAGCTTAAAAAATTATATTTGAGATTCTCCTCCTTAGTAAAATAATTTTTGAATAAAAGATTAAAAATTCAAAATCAATAATAAAGCTCCTCTTATTCATTCGAATAATTAATTTTTCAAAACATTCTCATTTTTTGTTATAGGAAAAATGGTTCGAACTTAGTTTGAAAACTTTTCGTCTCATAACAATTAAGAGTTTAAAATAAATTTTGATAAAAACAAGTTTTGTTTAAAATTAGCTCCCATTTACTCAAAGCATAAAAGAAATTTTAGTCCAATAAATATATGATCAACTAGTTGAATTAAAATAAATTAAATCAAAACAAATAAATTTAATTAATTTTTACCACATATATCAACGGTAGGATGTGAAGTCTTCCTTCTTCAAGTGTAATCCTTGTGTGCATAAAAATTTTATAGTTCATTAACTTATTGATTACTTGCTCCATCACACCAAAAATAAGATGATCTCAAAAATTTTGGTATCCAAATTGTTTTGAATCTATAGACATTAATAACACAAATTTTAGTCCCTTTAAAAATTCATTTTTCAATTTCATCATGCTAAGTAGAAATGATTAGTTTTATTTTACGCAAACACTTCTAAAATATTTTTTATTATAAATATAAGGATACTAGATTGCCTTACATAAAATTTGATTTTCTCAAACCATCTTTTTGTAACTCTATCGAACCGGTTTAGACATCACTCGACTCGAACGAGCTACACGAGTATACCGAGGCTAATCTGGAGACTCGCCTCAATAAAAAACCCTAAAAAGTAAACGATTATTTTTTTTATCTTATCTTGATTCTTTATTTTGATCCCACATGTCCATGTATAAGTTATATTCAATTGCAGCGGAAACAAATAAAGAGTGAGTCTTAAAACGTACATATATGATTCAGAGACCAAAATATAATTTTCCAAAAGCTAAAGTACTAATTATGAAATTGTTTTTATCAATCTTTCATTAGGCTCATAATATACCAAAATCAATTTTTAAATATTTTGTATTTCAAGGTAAACGAGAGGGTAAGCATAAGCTTAATGAGTGAATAAAGTTATATTTAAAAATACCTTGCAACGCCACCCATAATATATCAAAATCAACTTTTAAAACAAGTGATGCTCTAAGTAAAAACAATGTCCTTGGACGTCAACGCAACTATTTGAAAAAAGATCAATAAGTGTAAATAACCATGACTCACAAGTCACAAAACATTTCAAAATTACCTTTTTGAAATCACATGCTTTGTAAGCAAAACCAAGTCTTACATGCTACACATAGTAAGGCTTATAAATCATTTGATCTCAATATCAAAACACATGCAACTCAATTTGCACTAAAAACAGTAGTTACTTTACACTTGTGTTTTTCTCGTGTTGGAATATTAGTGAACCAGTTAGACTCACTTCTAACCCTTAGGATAAAAAAAAACTCACATGAAGACATAAATGCCAAGTCATGCCACATATGAGACTATATCGTCAACATAATACGCATGAGGGCTCTATCACCTACTCATACCACACACGAGCTAAACTCATGCACACAAATGGATTAAATCTAATCATATTTCCCACCTTAGCTTTCGGGATAAGCTACGCTTAAATGTAATAAAACACATATACCACAATTCAAGCAATAACTCTAATGCATCACTAAGGAATTTACCCACGTATACAAATTTTGTATTTATAGTGCACTCACATCCTATTGATCAATCAACTTATCCATGTTATCATCATCTTTAATATTCAACTAAAAACCAAAACCAATACTCAAGTTTTCCAATTAAAACAATATGTAAGCACATGCATCCCATTAACACATGCATCAAATGCATAAACTGATGAAAACCACTTTTCTCATATTTTCAAAACAAAAACGTGGGAGCATCATATTCATATAAAAACTTTATAAAAACGTATCATGAACATGAAACACATGTATATTCACATATGTGCAAGTATAACACGAGCATGACTAAAACACATAGTAAACTCAAGGCATAATATGAGAACATTTAAGAAAACAATACTTTAAACTTACTTATGAGTATAGGGAGATTTTTCACACCTTTCGTACACCCCAAACCTTTAAAAACAAATTTAAAATTATGTCAAGTTGGCTGCCCTCATAATACACTCACCAATTCAATGAAACTTGCTCGAAAAGTCATCCAAAAATGTGATTCGGCTTTCTGATCTCCTCAAGCTTATTCCTCTACCTCTTGACCTAATTCAAGCATAAAAAACAGACGGTTTAATGCATTATAACAAACAAAAACATCCCTCAAGTCGGACAAATACATAGCAGACCCTAAAAACACCATAAATCTTAACCGAAACTCACCGAAAACCTCTCCAAACACCACCTAAACATTAGGTTTGGGATTAGGTACTTAAAAGCCATCTTAATTACATCAAAACACTTCAAAATTCATATATTTAGGCATCAAAAACAGACATGTAAAATCCTTGAACAAAAATCAAGAAAATAATGGAATTTTTTCAAGAAAATTGATTTTATTGATTCAAGAATTTAAAGATTATTGCAATAAGACAAGAACTTAGGAATTTCATTAAAGAACTTTAGATTTCAGAGTTTTGAATGATTCTCACCTCCAAAATTGACCCAACTTTCTTCCAAGGTTTAAAAATAAGTAAAACAAAAGAAAAACAAAGAGATTTTGAAGAAAAAATATAAATAATTAATCAAACAAATTTTTATTAAAAAGATTGATGTTTATCTTTGAAAAGATGATGGATTGGCTGCCTAGGGGAGGAAAAAATCAAATTCTAAAAATAGGTTTAGGTGTAAAAAAGTTTTTAGGAATTAAAATTAAGTTATTTTGGGTTTTGTGTTTTAAAACTTGGGTTAAGGATTAATTAAATAAGTCCATGGAAGGTTAGATCAACTAGAATTAAAATTGCATCAATGTAGCTTAAATATTCAAAGTTTTGAATTAGTTTATAAAATTTTCTTTAAGTTTTTAATTTTTACAAAATAGTCCCTACTTTCAAAATCCTAGGGATTCGAGGGTCAATTTTCAAAATTGAGTTGAACTAAGTCAAACATATATCAAATAAGAATTTTAGGATATTTTCTGATAATTTATTTTAAATAAAAACTTATTTTTAAGTATTTAATTTTGAACCAGGCTAAACCGACAAAAACGGTTCACTAAACTTCTAGGGCAATTTGGGGGCATTACACTTTCTTTCTAAGATCATTGGAACCAAATCTTTTTCTATTTTAAGATCATTCACTTGTATTTTAAGATTTCTCTAAACTTTGAAACAAATTTTCTAAATCAAAACCTTTTTCAAGTTTAAAATCATTCATTTTTTGCTTGATACTCTTAATTGATTTTAAAAACAAATTATTTTAATTTTAAATTTAAATTTCAAAATGTTGAATGTGGCTTATCGTGTACCTTCTTAGCTGATCAAAACTAAAACTTACTGTTGTAACTAACTTGCTGAGTTGTAATTCTTGTTAGTTAGCTTATAGTTTCTTCCTTCTTAGTTGGCCTTTTGCTCCTTATGTGTATAAATAAGGAAGAGGTGTAATCAAGTTGATCAATTCAATAAACATACAAGTATTCGTTTCTCTCTGAGTTTTCTAATATGGTATCAAAGCCATACTTCCTGGAGGCCATTGATGAGTTGTTCTTTGCTTCAGAAACAAAGTTAGTGTGTTGCTGTGCAATCTCTGATCCAGGTTCTACTTTTCCTTTCTTTGTGAAATCTTGTGTGTTCTTTCTTTTCTTTGATACGATATGGTTACTTCGTCTACTTCGGTGACTGGTAATGGAGGGCTTCCCAAGAGTGTGAAGGTTTTTACCAACAAGACGATAAATATCACGCTAAATGAGATGAATTTTCTTTTGTGGAAGCAACAAGTATTGCTCACAGTCCGCAGTCATCGTTTGGAATGATTGCTGACTGGTGACTTGCGTCCACCCCCAGAAACGATTCGTGACAATGATGGGGAGTTGGTCTTTAATGAAGAATATGAAATCTTTATGGCCCAAGACAGTGCTCTGGCTTCTTGGTTACTATCTACGATCAACAAAAGGTTGTTGCCTCAGTTCGTTGGCGCTGAAACAACATCCGAGGTATGGTCTACGGTTTTGAAATTCTTTGCTAATAAATCTACTACTAGTGTAATGAGTCTTCATTGTAAGTTGAGGACAATTAAGAAATGAGAAGAAAGTATGCATGCCTACTTGACTCAAATCAAGGAGGTTTGCGATGCCCTTGCTGCGTGTGGCAGTGCTGTATCCGATGTTGAGCAAATCGCGACCATCTTGAATGGGTTGCCAATTGAGTTTCAGCCTTTCATGGCTGTGATAACAGCCAACAAAGAAGCTTTCTCGCTTGATGGTGTGAAGTCTGTGCTAGTAGATGCTGAGGCTCAGATGCGGGGGTTTCAAAATCAGTTACATGCTCAAACTAACTATCCTATTAGTGTTAATGTTGCTCAGATGCAGGCAAACAAAGGCTCGACCAATGTTCAATATCAACCAGTGGCTCGCAGTTCAGGAGGGTCTTATGTTGGCAAAGCGAATTCCTCTTACGTTGGTGGCAAGGGTCGAGGTCGTCTGAAGCTACAATGTCAAATCTGCGGGAAGCTGGGTCATACAGCTGATAGGTGTTGGAAACGTTTCGATCAAAATTTCACTGAAAATGCTAATATGGTGTTACTTACTGAAAATCCTGAGTGTTTCTCTAATGCTACCATCAATCCGGCTCAAATGCTCTCAGTTGCCTCTACTAGAGAACGATAGGTGGTTGATTCTGGTGCCACACACCACGTGACACCAGATCCTACAAAGGTGGCAGGTGGTTCTGAGTTTGATAACTCCGGTAAGTTGGTAGTAGGCAATGCTATGCCTTTACCTATTAGGAAAGTTGGTTATGCTGATTTGTCTACTTCATCAAGAACACTGAAACTTAATGATGTGTTTCATGTTCCTTCCATCATTAAAAGTTTGCTTCCTGTCTCAAAGCTTGTTAAGGACAATGGTGTTTTTATCGAGTTTCATGCTGATCACTGTTTAATTCGTGATACAATGACTGGTGCTACAATCTTGAGAGGGACTGAGCAAGGGGGCTGTATCAATTTAAGGCTCCTCAGCAACCTCAAGGATTTAGTTGTAATGTAGAAGCTAATCTTGTAAAAAATAAACATAGTGCGTATGATATATGGCATATGAGGTTGGGTCATCCAGCTCATGCTACACTTGTAAAAACCTGTAAGCAAATGAGAGTTGCTCTTCCTCCAAAAGAATCGAATGATAGTTGTGTTGCTTGTCGAATGGGTAAAAGTCACAAGTTAGTTTTTGATATATCAACTTCTGTTTATGACAAAACATTTGATCTTGTTTTTTCGGATTTATGGGGTCCTGCTCATATTACTTCCAATGGATTTAACTATTACATGTCCATAGTTGATGCTTGTACAAGACACTGTTGGGTGTATCTACTTAAAACAAAAGATCAGGCCCTGCATGTCTTTCAATTGTTTGAAAAGATGGTGCGAAACCAATTCAATTCTACGATTAAAGAAGTCCAGACAGATTGGGGGGAAGAGTATCGGCCTATTTCTACCTTTCTTGCAAACCTAGGAATCAGGCATAGGGTCTCCTGCCTACACACATCCGAGCAGAATGGTGTGGTTGAACGGAAACATCGCCATCTGGTCGAACTAGCTCTTGTGCTAATGGCTCAGGCAGGGCTACCCTTTCGCTTTGGGGTTTATGCAATAGCAACAACTGCTTATCTCATTAACAGGTTGCCTACATCAGTTTTGCAAGGGTAATCACCATTTGAGAAGCTCTATAACAAGACTCCAGATTATGATTTTATGCGTGTATTTGGGTGCAGGTGTTTCCCACATCTGCGACCTTTTCAAGCTCATAAGTTGAGCTACAGATCTCAACCATGTGTTTTCCTGGGATATAGTCCCATACATAAAGGCTACCAATGTCTTGCTCCTGATGGAAAAGTATATGTTTCCAGGCACGTTATATTTGATGAAAAATGTTTTCCCTTCCCAGGTACAACTACTGAGGGATCAGTTCGAGGGCCAAATGAGTCGAATACTATGTAGAAGAAAATTCCAATTGTTCCAGTTGTTGCTACACTTCTTCGACCGCTTGTTGCTTCTGTCAGATCAACTCCTAGGCAGGCTAGTGATGCTGGTACAGGCAATGGTGCTCAAAATTCTATGAGTCATAATGAAAGGCAATCTGTGGCAGGTGGTGTTCATGGTACTGAAAATACCATATGTGATCGTGAGAATAACAATACTTCCACTGCTCCTTCTGTATGTGAGAAGTCCACCTTTTCAGCTGAAACCGATATTCCTCGAGATCAACTACCTGAACCAGTACAACCTCCTCCTGTCAGCAGGCATCACATGATGACCCGAAGCAAGTGTGGCATTTTTAAACCGAAGACTTATCTTGTTTAGCATCAATCGGATGAGCATGAACCAGCAACCATTCAAGAAGCCTTTCTCTCCCCTGAATGGACTGCAGCAGCTACAGCAGAATTTGATGCCTTGGTTCGAAATGATACTTGGAGCTTAGTCTCTCTTCCCGAAGGGCATTCCACAGTAGGGTGCAAGTGGCTGTTTAAGATTAAGCGCAATGCTGATGGATCCATTCAGAGAAACAAGGCGAGGCTCGTGGCCAAGGGTTATTCTCAGATTCCTTTCTAGGATTTCCAGGAAACCTTCAGTCCAGTGGTAAAGGCTTCCACGATCAATGTGGTTCTTACGCTTGCTACTTCACAAAACTAGGTGCTGAGACAAGTGGATATCAATAACGCATTCCTCAATGGGGACTTGAATGAGGATGTTTATATGGATCAACCGTAAGGGTTCGAAAAGAGGGCCTCGAATGGTTCAGTGCTGGTTTGTAAACTTCAAAAAGCTTTGTATGGGCTAAGGCAGGCGCCACGAAATTGGTATTCCAAGTTGAAGAACTATCTTGTTAGTCTTGGCTTTAAAAGCTATCAAGCTGATACGTCTTTGTTTATCAGTCAAGACAATGGGTATGTTACATACATGTTAGTATACGTGAACGACATTATTGTGACTGGCAGCTCGAGTGATGTGGTGGAGAAAGTACTCAAGCTTTTAGCTAACGAATTCTCCCTTAAGGATCTTGGGGAGCTGAATTATTTCTTAGGGATCGATGTTTGCAAGATAGGTGATTCGTTGTTCTTGAGCCAAAAGAAGTTTGTTATGGAGCTGCTAGTAAAGACAGGTATTAATAGTTCCACCTCCACTCCTACCCCCATGGTGACTAATCTCAAACTCACTAAGGATGCTGGTAGTCTGCTCGTTGATGCAAAAGAATACAAAAGCATAATTGGGTCCTTGTTGTATGTATGTCGTACAAGGCCTGATATCACGTACAGTGTTAACAAACTTGCACAGTTCATGCATTCTCCATGCGAACAACACCTTTCGGCTGCAAAGCGAGTCTTGAGGTATCTTAATGGCACGCTTGATTATGGCTTGTGGTTTTCGAGTAAATCAGCACCACTTCAGTTGGTAGCTTTTGCCAATGCTAATTGGGGAGGGAGTCTCGATGATCGTCGCTCCATCTCTGGAACCTGTGTCTATCTAGGAGGAAACCTGGTCATGTGGGAGTCTAAGAAGAAGAAAGCTGTTTCCAGGTCCACTACTGAAGCCGAGTATCGAAGTCTTGCCGATGTGGCACCAGATGTAACATGGTTGGTTGCATTGCTCAAGGATATGAGTGTCGAGGTGGCTGGTATTCCTGTTGTCTGGAGTGACAATTCTAGTGCGATTTACATGAGCGAAAATCCAGTATATCACTCGAAGACGAAACATGTGGAACTCGATGTTCATTTCGTAAGAGAGAAGGTAGCAACAGGGAAGTTAATGGTGAACTTTGTTCCTTCTGAGCATCAAGTTGCGGATGGCATGACAAAAGCTTTGTCCAAGGACTATTTCAGTATGTTTCGCTGCAAGCTGGGAGTTTTATTGATTTCTCAAAAGTTAGAAAGGAAAAGAATAGGGAGCATGTTGAATGTGGCTTATCGTGTACCTTCTTAGCTGATCAAAGCTAAAACTTACTGTTGTAACTAACTTGCTGAGTTGTAATTCTTTTTAGTTAGCTTATAGTTTCTTCCTTGTTAGTTGGTCTTTTGCTCCTTATGTGTATAAATAAGGAAGAGGTGTAATCAAGTTGATCAATTCAATAAATATACAAGTATTCGTTTCTCTCTGAGTTTTCTAATACAAAATAACTTTTTTATTTTTCGAAAATGAAGTAAGAAACCTAAAATATATATCATGTCCAAATGAGTTAGTTTATCATTGATGATCTGGTCTTCCTTTCAAATAACAAGCATAGGAAATCATTTTCATACTTGATCCGATCACAAGTCCGAGCCCCACGCAATGTAGCATTTCAAATGGTACTTGCATCTTCTCTATTATCTTTAATATCATCATTTGGAGCAGAAGTACCACAAGAGCAATAATATTAGCTACGAAAATAGCCTGCAAATGTTATATCTATAAATCAAAGCAGACAAAAACTTGAATTTTTAATTAAACGCTAAATGGTCTAAGATTCGGATTTAGTAAATATGATATAATACCTGGATTTCCATCGTCTACAAAAAAAATCAATTAAGATTTAAAAGTGTCCGTGAAGCACGCCGCACCATTAGTAAGAGACCTTAAATTCTCAAGTTTCGCGCTTAGAGATTCAGTCCTTCAGTCGTGCCCATAGTTTTATCAGCTTCTCCTGCCCACAGAATGTTCATAATCCCCTGCATCTTAATTTTAATCTTATTCCTAATTTAGATGCATAATTTAAGATTTATGTGAATAACAATACCCGTGTATAATTAAGATGATGAATAATACTATCAACTATTACATTATAAAATATCTTCGCTATAAATGCAATACATAATAATATAAACTATTTTTAATGATATTTCTTTTTTAAATAGTTTCAATGATGTTTCTTGGTGAAGTTAGTGAGAAGATAATGTAAAGGGATTCGGCATAATACCAAAATATGCTTCTAATGTTTTACTTACTCATTTTAAACTTTGTATTTTATTACGTTTTCGAAGTATTTTACTCTTCAATAATTTATATTTGAACAAAAGAGCCTTCCATTGGATGAAAACTTTGTATCACCGTCAAATTTATGGTTATTTATCAAAAGTTCAACATATATAATTGATATTGAGGTTAATTAAATCAAATATAAAAATATTTTTGTATTATTCATTTGGATTTGAGTCAAATTTAAAATAATTCATATGAAAAGTTATATATAATAATATTTAGGTTTATTAATTTTTACTATGAAAAGTTACGAATGATTTCCTCACTATTAAATCATATTTTTTTGCAGAGAAAAAATAACAACTTAGAATTAAAATAAAAACAAATGTATTTATTAAAAAATAAAAAGGTGAATGGGTTACATTCCTTTTATCATTGCAGATCATTTAAATCGTAGGGCTATGACCTTTTGGTACAGGGGCAGCACATGCAGGCGGATTTTGTTTTCCGGAAATTTTGGGTTTTACATTTTTACATTGGGATACTACTGGTCCATTAGGTCCCTTATACTTGATATCAATGTCGGCGAGTTCCACATTTTTACAAGGAAAAGTTCCACTGTAAATGATTCGAACAACTTCTGGAAGCGCAGACGTTCCACGAATGTTCTTAAAGCTGAGGTTGCTTAGTTTAACATTTGATTCTTTCTGCAAAAACACAAAATATTTAGATGATTGATAAAATCCATTCATTATATTAGGATTTTAATAAGTCTTCACGTACATTTTTTTTGCATTTATTTGATGGGCAATAGTTTTGGTCAACTATAACAGGCAACTGACATTCTTCACGGTGATACCTTCAAAATGAATATCTGATGCACTGGCAGGAAATTCACCTGCCCAAGTCTTGATTCTAACACCATTCGAAGTATCACTTATGGTGCATTTTGATACTTTAATTCCTTTAACTGGTTCTTCATTTTCAAACTTTCCAAGACTGCCAATACTGATGCCATGTCTTGGTCCACAAGTTATTCCCTTGATGTCTACATTTTTGGAACCATCCCCAATCGATATACAATCATCACCGGTTTTTATTTCTGAATTAATAATGTTAACTCCATCTGATCTTCCCATGTGAATACCGTCTATATTTGGACTATCTTTAGGTGCACGTACATTGAAACGTTCGAGAGTAATATTTTTGCATCCCAAAATATTAACGTGGAATTGTTTGCTATCTTTACTAGTTATGTCTTGTATCAACGCGTTGATCAAAAAATCAAACCTTATATTCTGTTTCAGTTCAAAATTAAAATGGAGTTAAAAATTATATATTAGTTATAATTATAAAAATATCAAATTCTAACAAAAAGAAAGAAATCTTACGATAGGGAGTATACTGCAAAAGTCTTTTTTATCGCAACTTTCTCTCTTATAAGCTCTGGTTCCTTGACCATCGAATACTCCTCCACTAGACATTTTAAAATTTCTAACTCTACTGAATTGAATCCATTGAGGTTCCTTGAAAGTTCTAGGATCACCTGGAGCTTTTATAGTTCCTTGAACTTTGAGTTCAATAGGAGCCTTGCAAGGACCTTCAAGTGTTGCTTGACTTAAAATATATGCACCTTTCGGAATTACGATTGTTGTTGGAGTGCTCGAACTACAAGCTTCTTTCCAAGCTTCCAATAATGGCTAAAACAATATTTATTAATAAATAAATTCAATATATTTTACCTTTGGAGTGTTAAAATGATTTGAAATGTTAATTACCTTACTCAAATCTGTTTTCAAGCTAGCCTTTGCTCCAAACTTTGCAACGACATCAAGAATATTTTCTTTAGCGTCAATGGCTGAAAAGAGAGAAATTAATATTATAAACACAATAAAAACAAAATTAAATTTTATTGTCATATCGTTTTTTATTTTAGCTTGAAAGGTGAATATTTTTTCTTTTTCTATCGTTTCAAATATATAGAGGTTTTGAAAATTACAACCAATCATTTTTTTATAAAATCAATTATAATTTTATAAATTTTTGTAATTCATATGGTTAAACTTTAATTTCTATGACCGTCATGTAGTTTATAAGCACCTGGCTCGACTAGATAAACTTGTGTTTAGTTTGTTCAGAAACTTGAATTATGAAAATTAAGTAAAACATTTTTACTAGCAAATGAGTTTTTGAACACAAATCTAAATCTAAATGTTAATCTTAATCTTAATTTACCACCAATATTTAAGATTTATATAAATAATAATACATATGTATAATTAAGATGACGAATAATTCTATAAACTATTACGTTATAAAATGTCTTTACTGTAAATAAAATATTAATTAATATAAAATATTTTATTAATTTTCATTTTTTGAATATTTTCAATGATGTTTTTAGTAAAATATGTTTTAAATAAGAGGGAAAGAATTGAACCAAGTACCTCATTAAAAATAACTAAACCTAAATGGGAAAAAGAATACACTTGGTAGAATCTAAAACCACCAACAAGAATCGAACAGCCAAAGGCAACATACTAAGTTAGATATCAACCACAAGACTATCGTTTTTATGTCGATCAATAATAATCAAATGTGCAATACAAGCTGGTAGGCTATCAAATAAAATAACCTCAATGGGTCTACCTCTAAGAAAAGTGGCCAAAACATCCATCACCTTATTCGTTTCCCTTGAAACACGATGCACAACCACACTCCAGTCTCATTTTAGTGTATCACAAATGTCCTCCACAATTGAATTCCCGGGTAAGGTTCTCGAAGTGTAACTAAAAATCACTTTTAACTTTTACGCTATCTGTTTCTAACTCAAACCATCAAAAACCAATCCGTCGAGGATAAAGAAGAATATTTTGTATCACCCATAACTCAACCATAATACATGAACAAGCCCTTATGCTTGTTGCATAGCCTAAGATTTAATTATCATGCTCATCTCGAATAATACCACTAGCAGACGCATCAATTGTAGCAAGATTCCAAGACCAATCTACATTAGCTATAACCTAACTCCTCCTTGGTTTTCTCATACACTTATACAACAAGTCCGACAACTCAATATATTCATCATCCATGATAAGACTTCACCTACGTTTTCAAACTTTTCAATATATTGTAGGGAATAATGAATCTCAAATATTTGTATCCTCAACGAAATTATCATTTTTTTTCTTATTTCACAGTAAGCAAAATTTTAAATGGAAACGTAAGAAAATTCTACAATTTCAATTGTCTAACCACCTAACTCCAAGTTGAAGAAGCAAACGAACAATTCCTAAGAGCATGCTCTACCGATTCATTTCCCAAATAATAATTGGGGCAAATCCCCAAATTCGCCATATGTCTCCTCATTCTCTTCGAGTTTGTGAGAAGACGATTACTTTTTTCTAGCCAAAGAATTGTTCGGATATGTTACGGTATATTTTTTCTTCAAATAATTGACTAATCATCATTCTCAACCTATCATAACTTTGAGTAAGATTCTCATAAGCAAGTTTGGTGTTAAAGACCTGATTTTCAGATCATCTCCATATTGCTATATCTTTTCCCAAATAAGCATGGGATGGACGCGTAGTTACAATTCGTTTTAAAATACTTTCTAGTAAAATATGAAATTATTTGTGGGTTTCTCACTGAACCGAGTTGATCACAACTGAGGCTATTTTACACGGCATTCTTGTATCACTGCCCATATAGTACTTCACCAAAGGCCCATCTCTAGCTAACCATGTGTCATACAAAAATTCAATAGCTTTACCATATCAATTCAAACTCAAATATCCCTTTAAAAATATTAAAGAGATAATTAATCTTTTAAAATTTTCTCTTCAAACTCAATTCAAATCTTTACTTGCCATATAAGATCCAATCTTCTAGAATCTTTCTTTGTCTTTTAAAGTCAACTTGATTTAAATGTGATTTCTCTCTAAATCAACATCTTATCTTCAAGGAATTAAATCCTAAAAATAAGGAATAACTAACAATGCAACGGATAATATGCTTAATTATATTAATAATATGAGTAAAAAGGGTAATAAAATAGTACTTTTGAACGGGTAAACATTATCTACTGCTCTATCATACTTTCATCCATGCCTCCTATTGAAAATTTCTAAATAATAGAATTTTAAACCCTAACCCTTATTTTCACTATCCTAAATCCTAAACCATACACCCTACCCTAATTCCTTAATGTTAGAGTATACCCAAAGACTAATCATATGATGATTGTAAAGATACTTTTATTTACCAATTTTATTGAATAAAGGTATTGTTATTGTTGTTTTCAGATATATGTGTCGATGTATATCATAAATTGAGAAACAATAAGGTCCATATAATAATATATGAATTATTACTAAAAGATCCTTAGTCAAGTATTATTATGGGTATGGATGATAATAATACGCTTAAGATAAACATGTGATTAATTGATGGCAATGAGTTGTCATTGACATAGAGATGTCAGAATTAATAAATGAATAAGTTAGTAGAAAATAATATTTTGGATTAACCCACTATGAGCATATATCTTGGATTATTATGTGAAGGTCACGATATTGCTCATAGTGATAACTATATGTATGATCCCTAGACTTGAGATTATTACAATATCAATATATGTTGTTTTATGTTTTGATGCAGTTAAATGTGTCTCGTAATTAGTTACACTATAAAAACTGACATTGGCCATATTACAATGTATGCAATGATATTTGAATGATCAAGATAGGATTTGTCCTTTCAACAAATAGGAAAATATATCAAAGGCCACTTGATTGAGTGGGACTTGAAATGTATGGCCATGCTTGAATACGTTGATATGAGATATCACAAATTATTCATTAATAGTAGTCCACTCTAGATATCAAGAAACAATAATAATAGGCTATAAAAGTGTGACTATTCGAAGACTTGTGTCTATTAAAGATATAAAAGGACAAAAGGATATAATACGTTAAGAGAGTTGATCACGGACATGATACATCGAATCATGATCTCTTGTAACTTAGATGACAATGATATATTGCTAGATGTCACTCATTGTTTATAATATTAGAATTGTTCTAATATTATTACTAATGTTACAATGAGCCTACAGGGTCACACCCAATGGTTAAAAAGGAGAAGAAATATATATGTATAAGTAGTTCATATTTAATTCCGGATTAACTACAATAAAATGGTCAATTAGTGACGTAATTTCTGTATGACGTTGTGTATAACGTCACAAAACATACTTTAAACGTGACGATTTTTCTTTTCGTCTCAGTTAATTTTTAAGGATATGTATTTTTGACATTTTTTTAAAATGTCATTTAATTCGTCATTATATGTTTGGTGCCTTAATTAAATTTTGGTGAAAAATATTTTAATGACATTTAAAGAAATTGGTGACGTAATAACATCGTCACAAATAAAAAAATGAATTAGTGACGAATTATTATTTTAACAATTCAGTGTTGATTATTAAAGTTATAAATTCATCATAAAAATATTAATTTGTGACATTTTCATTCGTCATAATTTAGAAGATAAAAGGGTGATATTTTATATATAGTACCATAAAAATATTTAATTATAAAAATATTATATTTTGATACTAATTGTTATATATCTTATATTTGATATTAATTTTAAATATATCATATGAAATAGTAGTTTAACGTTGACACCAATAATTATTAAAAAATGATAAAAAAATTATTAGTAATATACTTTTAAACTGGTCATGAAATTTTTGTTTTACTATTATACTTTAACAAATTTCATGGATTTATATTGATATAATTAAAAAATAGATATTTATAATTAATCACATAAATATCATAAAACACCAATATAGTTAAATATATAAAACATCAACAATTTTAAAATATAGAAATATACTCAAAATTAAAATTAAAATCAACTCATCTAATTAAATAATAAAATAATTTATAGTAGTAATTTTATTACTTTAAGAAAATATATATTAAACAAAAATTATTTCAAAATTTTGCTATAAGTTCAAGTTTAAATATTCTTTTTGATTATATTATCTATTAGAGTAATATGATTGTCAATCGATTCAATTGTACAAAATATCTTAAAAAATAAAATATCATATATATTTGTTACTTTATGATGTTCAAATATTTATAGATTTTATAATGATGTATCGAAAGTGTTGTTCAAAAAGAAAACATAGGTTTTGTTAGACTTTATGATGATATCTAGTTTTTGCACGCACGGACTAAAAATTTTTAAGGTCCTTAATTTAATTTTTTAAAGATTATTATGGTAATCAAATATTAAATTTATGTATTTAATTTCGTATTAACTTCAAAAATTTATACTATTTATTTTAATATTAAATTTCAGGTTTAATTTCGAGTAACTTTTCCCCTTATTCTTTATATATATAGTTCAACTATTAACACATTAAATTATTTCAAATTTTGTATAGTCCCAACTATATCTGAATTTCATATGTGTAGATTATATAAGAAAATTTAAATTTTCTAAATTATATATCAATTATAATACATAAATATAATAATAAATATAATTTATATAATTTTGTACGAAATTATAAATATTTTTTTTATAATTATACAATATTATAATTCATGGAAGTCAACCTTTTTCCCTCCACTTTTTCCCTCCAATCAATATCATATCTCTTATTCATAGCAATACTTTCCATATTTATAGACGTCAATATTTATATATATTATTTAGTTCTTTGGTTTCCTTGATCTTTGTTAAGGTTATTGAGAATAGGTACAGCCGTACAGGTAATTTTTCTTACAATTTTTTATGTTTTATTTTAATAGATGATAATACTCAAATTAAGGTTATATGTTCTAGTCTAATCTAAGGTATTATTTTAGAGGATCCACAGATTTGTTTAGCATTCATATGTTTTATGATAACTATTTTTATTTTATTTATTTTATTTAAAGTTAGTATATTTTATTTTTATTATTTCTAACTTTGATTATTTTTTGTTTTTGTTTGAAGACGCTAGTTCAATTTCAAAAAAATTGTGTTATGTTTGTGATAAGTTTTATTTGCTCTAAAAATTAAAGTAATTTTTGATTTATTAAATTTTACTTTAGATCTACAAATGTTATTTTAGATATATTATTAGGTTATTTAATTTTATATTATCGATAGAATTAGTTGCTTTAGTTTGCTGGTTTAGTTTTGAACTACTAGAAAAATTTGTTTTTTCTTTGTCGATAGTTCAAAATTTAGTTCCTATTTGTCCAGTAAATATCAAAATATTGCTTTAATCAAATATGACATTTAGCTAATCCTATGTTACTGTTGACATATATAATGCACAAGATTTGTTTTTTCTTAGTTAATTTCCTAATATTACTTCTTATTTGTCCAGTAATCAAAATTTAGTTAATTTCCTAATATTAGTTAATTTCCTAAAATAAGTTAAAATTTAATTTTTAATATAATAATTATTTTATTTATGTATAAATGCTTTGATTTTTAGAAGATGGTAGAGTTACAATCAACTCCAGTAGAAGGAGTAGAGCCTAAGACTGTTGATGATATAATGGAGGAGGTGATAAGTACGAGGTCAGGATACGTTCCGGGACTTGGTTATGGTCCCAAGTCTAACAAAAAAAGTTCAAGTGCAGATAGAATCGACTTAGAAAAGCGTTTGAAGAATAAAGAAGATGAACTTAATGCTTGCAAATCGAATTTTGAAGTGATTCAAACTCAAATGGATGCTATGAGATCTGCTTTGTTAGCTGCCGGAATTCAACTGCCAGCACTTCAATTTTCAGGTAAACAAAATCAAATAAATTTGATTGTATAATTTTAATTATAATAATTAATATGTTAAATATTTTTGCAGATTCAAACAATACATCAAATTCGTTTTCTATGGAATCGCAACCAACTCAAGATTTAAAATGAGATTCTTATATCTATTCTAGAAGTTATGTTATTGTTATATTATTTTTATTACTTTTAAATATTTATGTTTTTATATTATCAATAATCGAACTATTATTATTTTAGTGAATGTTATATTTTATTTTTATTACTTTACAATATTATGACTTTGGATTCATATTAACATAAATAATTTTTTATGTTTTTGAAAATTTATAACAAAATATAAATTATAAGGTTATTTGTTTATTATAGTGAACAAATATGTAAGGACTCCATTTTAGCATATAACTTGACGATATATATTGTCATTAATTATGTGACAATATTATTTTGTAGTTATATTGATGACGATTATATAAGATGACGTTATTCATAATACTATTAGGTATCATTATATTATATTACTAAAAATGTGGCGTTATCTCTCTCGTCATGTATAGGTTGATTTTAATATACTATTTGTGATGATTTATATTATTAATAATGGAATTTTATATACTTTGATGACGTAAATAATTGACATTAATTATAAATCAAAAGGTAACATTATATTTTATTTTCATGCAAATTATTATTAGGTTATAATTATTTTATTAAATACGTGATAGTATTTTTGATGTCAACAAGAATTAGAAATTAAAGTATTATCTGTGACATTGAGATTTATTAATAATAATTTATTATTTAATTTGATGACGTTATTAGTTGTCATTGAATATAAATTCTGAGGTGACATTTTATATTATCGTCATTCATACTATTATTAAGTAACTATATACTATACCACTAACAATGTGAAGCCTTTTTTCGTCACTTATACAATAAAATTATTATATTTTTGGTGACGATATGAATTATTAATGACCAAATTTTATATCATTCGGTGACGTAATTTAGTGTCACTAAATAGAAAATATAAGGTGATGTTTTACATTAGTGTCACGATATATTGTACAATACGTGACGAAAAATATACATTGTCATATTTGACATTTAGTGACACACCTAGCGTAACGAACTCTGTGACACCGAATTTTATGTCACAAAATAGAAACTATGACGTAAATGTATATTTTAGTGACAATATTTTAAATGTCACTAATAAGCAAATTTGTTGTAGTTAAAGGATATATAATTAAAGTAATTATATCTCTTTTTAAATTCAAATTAAATATAGATTCCGAAATTTAAGGAAATAATTAAAGTAATTAATTCCTATAAACAAATTCGGAATAAAACTCTTATACCTAGGGTTACACCTATATAAAGGTTTTATTTGGTCTAGCAACCATACATCAGTGAATTCCGAATTCCCAAACCCTAGAATCACGAAAAATAGTTTTTCGAGATTTTGCTCTATCAATTGGGTGAACTTAGTAGAGGTCGAGACGATATTCGTGGAGGTTAAAGATTCAAATTGTCGAACGATCGTGATTGTAGCAAATCCAATTGCTTTTTTTGTTGCTTATCAAGGAACCCAATGTAAGTCATGGCATCTCTTCCTCTCGATTTCGGATTAAACGTACATGGATCACTGAAAAGACCGTCGTAATTTTGTTCCGCTGCGTCATGGGATGTGTCGACGGTCCCAACACTTAAACCTTAACCACAATCCATACCTTGAACCCTAAACCTTAAATCCTCTAATTTGAAGCGGAGGCATGGATAAAAGTACGGGAGAGAGGTAGACGATTTTGAACACTTTTGAACACTTATCAAAGAGACTTTAAGACTCAAATCGGCTCGGATCTAGTTCAAAAATGAATAACAATCTTACTTATATTCTTGCATTTGATGTAACTGTTCATCTCCCTTCATTCATGTAACACAAAGGTAATCTTAATTTATCTTTTAATTAAAAAGAACATACATAAAACAATTTAAGAGTTAATTTGATTGTTGCACTAGTTTAATGAATGAACTAGTTTGATCAATGAACTTACTTTATTAATGAACTACATACATGAATGAAGTAGTTTATTAAATAAATAAATGAACTACTTCCTTAAATGAAACTAGATGCTTAAATGCTATGCATGCAAAAAATACTTTACTAAATCAACTTACTTTGATCAATGAACTTACTTTGTTAAAACTTTAAATTCTCATGCAAAATAATGCATAAGCAAAATAAAGTGATCCTCCCTTGTTAATCCCACTGTCCCACGTTCAAATCTTGATGCGAACAAGCTTTTTCTTGGTTGATTGAAACTTTCACGTGTGATAGGACCACTTGTGTACTTTTTCAAATCCTTTTTGTTGGTGTTCATATAATATGATTTTGTGGATTGTTTTAGCATGTCCTTAATATGTATACGTTATATGGATTGAAAAGAGTGATTAATAAGGTTTATGGACTATTTTGAATAGCCTTTGTGTGAACATGTTATAGTTGATTAAAATATATTATCAACAAGGTTTATGGATAGTTTTTAATAGTCTTTTTGTAAACATGTTATAGATGACTAAAATATGAAGTTAATAAGATTTATGGATTGATTTAGCATGTATTGGATATACATGTTATAATGGATTAAAATATAAAATTTGGTATGGTATATTGGATTTTTCGAATGAATTAATATCC
Source organism: Abelmoschus esculentus (assembly GCA_035048815.1). Lineage (NCBI taxonomy): Eukaryota > Viridiplantae > Streptophyta > Magnoliopsida > Malvales > Malvaceae > Abelmoschus > Abelmoschus esculentus. The sequence goes on along the minus strand of JAUCBN010000019.1, from coordinate 5,154,864 downwards.
AAAGAACATATGCTAATAATAGAATGATATATATAGGATAAAGAGAATGAACACTAGTTACTTTTGTTACTCTCTTTAATATGTTATAAGAATCAATTGTACTAAATGGTTAAAATGACTTGAAATTGAATGAACTTGAAATTGATAAAAAGAAAATAAAATGGATTAATGCATAATTAAATGTAATTGATTTGTTGTTATGTTCCTTCTTGTGATGTAAGTCACATAATTTGATAAAATGATTAGTTATAGACGCTACGTCACTAAGTATATGTTGTCCTTACCACTCCTACTTTCCTTCTTCTAAACCCACAATTCTAAATTGATTGGTAATATGTTTCATAAGCTAAAAGTAAGACACAACCAAGATTATGATATACTTAGGTAACTCTTGTATTCTCCTAGATGGTGGCACATATATTACATCTAGGTTATGCATTTGATTTGGTTTGTATCTATAAGTATAAGAATGAACATGGTTTATAAGTTAACATGTTTGGTATTTATATATAGTGTCCTATTTGGTTGATATTGATTGTAATGTTATATACTATATGTGATAGATCAAAGTAGGTTTGTTGATATGATTGTTTGATTTTTGAATAAGATAGGTATGAAAAGGATAATAATTGGATTGTTAGGTTGCTTTGACGTTAGATTCATTGTTAAAGGTTATATATACGATACATGATAGGTTAACTTGGATTAATTTAGATTCAAATGGATTCTTCAAATGCATTGATAATGGTAATAAGACATTACATGCTAAATTGCTTAACTTCCAAATTTACATAATAGTTTACTTGATCTCTAAGATTGACCATATCATTTACTTGAATCACAACTGCTACGAAGTAGCCTATCGAAATGGACTTTCTACATATGCTATGGATCTAGGATTATTGTAAGCATGTTCCTACAACAAGAACAACATCAAAACAACAGGGAATCAAAGTTATAATCATGATGAAATTAGGAAATAAAGGGGAAAACGAAAATAAGAAGAAAAGAAAGAAAGATTTGGCGTTTTGATGGATTTCAAAATGAGGAAGATGAATGCTTCAAGAAACCTCCATGGCTGTAACTAAAACGTTCAACAATGGTGAATTATGTTGCTAGATTCAAAATGAAATGCTAATCTTGAAAGAAACAACACAATCTACTAAGCAAACCTGAATTGAATATGTTTAACATCAAAGGACTTGGACCCTCTAGATAGCGATCTAGGAACCCGAAGTATCATGTTTGACAATCAAAACAAGTTTGAAAGTTAGAAAAGTTCTAAAAAGAACCAAAAAAGAGAAAAAAAAATCTCAAGTATAATTTTATTTCAAAGTGTGTAACCTTGTGTTTATAAAATACCAAAAAAATATATAGGAGAGGAAAGAAGTTGGCCAAAATTTGAATGTGTGACTATTATTTAAACAAAAATAACTAAAATAAATAACTATACTCACCATTTAATTTCAGCTAAGTGATTGGTCACATAAAACACATTTAACATGTGTTAAATGTTTGAATTTTGAACACAAAACTACCCATTCTTATCCCTTTGGCATTTTGGTATTTAAAAGTAAGGGTCTTGTTTGGCTTGCTTGCAGTTACACTCTCAAACATGTGCACAAGGATTCCATGTGGGTCCTACAGGTATGGCACATGCCTAGGACACATGCTCTTCGTGTAGGATAGGTTTCAGTTGTTGTAGGTCACTTTAGCTTAAGTTGAGCCGAGCTGGAAAGGGAGTTGAGCTGAAACGATCTAGCTAAGAGTATTAGGAGTTAAATTGAGCTTAGATCTAAGCCTCTGAGCTACCTTGAGCTAAGGTGAGCTACGTGCACTCCGTTGGTTTTCTTTTGAACTGAATAGAACTCACTTGAGCTGGTGTTTAGTTGCATACACTCATTTGAGCTAGAGTTGAGCTACATACATTCTCTTGAGCTGGAGTTGAGCTACATATACTCTCTTGAGTTGGTGTTCTCCTATGTTCCTACATGTAAACATCACAAGAATCCATCAACGTAGTGTAAACTCATTGGAAACTTAAATACAAGGTGTAAACACTTGCAAAGTTATTCAATAACTCATATTTACTCTCAAACTAGTTAGAAATAATACAAACACTATCAATCCAATCCCTAAAACATAATTAGCATAATATAGACATACTAAATATAAGAAAAGAAATGTTAGACATCAATATATAACAAGTGAAAAACAAACTCACCTGAATGTTGAAATTGCTTTGTTGGGTGGCAAAAACGTGCTCACATCAACAAGAAAGACCAAATTGTTTACTTGCAATATAGTAAAAACATAAATGGTAATTAGATATCACATGTTAATACAAGAATACAAGTTTGCTTAATGAATGAAAATATTAATCCTCAAATAGTGTAGATTCGAATAGAATGTATATTAGGTGATATGGTTTTGTATGAAAATATTTTTTTATATTTAAATTCAAATTTTATTCATGTTTGTATGATTCTAGTGGTAGTCATGTTTCATGATATGAATTTGTTTGATCTATCCTGAATTGATAAGTTAACATGATTATATGATATGTAGTATTCGATTGGTAAGACTTGTTGAAATGTTTCACATGTAGGTATGAAGTAACTTAATTATAAGTCTGTATGTTTTTAAATTATTAGAATACGAATGTTATAAATGTTTACATGATGATACAATCCATCTTTGTATGATCCGAATATCTAAAAGTTGGGTAAAAAGACTCAAGAGTAATAAGATTTGCTAACAAGAATAAATTTTAATATAAAAAGTTTTAAATTTGGTAGGGGGTGTTACATGATGTATCCAGGAGTGTTGTCTAGACTTTGTTTGTTTACCCTTAGTATTCGTTTATGTTTCATTTTACACTTATATTTGTATTGTTATCCACAATATGCTTAAGGGAGCTTTTTAACGAGGGTTGTGAAAGTGATGGCCATGTACGATTTCTACATCAATAAACCATATGTTTTGCCAAGTAAAAATATAAAAAAATTTAAAAAATGCATTTATATAAAATAAAAGGTGTATGAGTTACATTCTCTTTGATCATTATTGACCATCTAAACTGTAGTGGTAGAGTTTGGTGGTACAGGGGTTGCACATACAATCAGATTTTGTTTGTTAATAATTTTGAGTTTTACATTTTTACATTTAGATCCTGAAATTCTATTGGGTTCACTATGCTTAATGTCAATATCGTCGAGCTCAAAATTATCACATGGAAAACTATCTCTAAAAATGATTTGGACAACTACTAGAAGCATACATGGTATGAATGTTATTGAAGTTGAAGTTTCTTAGTTTTAACATTTTATTCTTCAAGTAAGAATAAGATAATATTTATTTTTGAAAAATGATACCTTAAACTCGAAAAATAAATGGTCATAGGCTTCATGTAACTTATCAAATATATAAAATTTTAAATATAAACTGGATAAGTTAGAGGTTACCTCCCTCTCATTGAGGGCCATAAAGCATAAGTGAGTTACCTCATCATTTTTAACTGAGTCTTCATCACTCTAGATTGTCACATATGTTTTTTTATGAAGATCTCTTGTTTTTAAAGTGAGGGCAATCATATTTTGTATTTCTTATCTTCTTGTATTTAGAGCACTCAAGGGATCCTTCTTCTTCTTCTTCTTCTTCATTTCATGTTTAAAAGATTTATGTATGTCGTTCTTTATGAAATAGGTGAATTTGTTAAAGAGATAATTCATCTTTGTTAGATAATCGTTAGTCCAAGACAAAAATTAAATATTTTTAAATAAATATAAAAATGAAATTAGATATTTTTAAATAAAAAGGTGAATGAGTTACATTCTCTTTAATCATTGAAGGCCATTTAAATCGTAAGGGTAGGGTTATTTAGTATAGAGGCAGCACATGCAGGCAGATTTTGTTTAGCAGAAATTTTGGGTTTTACATTTTTATATTGGGATACTGTTGGTCCATCAAGTCCTTTATACTGAATATCACTGTCGGTGAGCTCTACATTTTTACATGGAAAAGTTCCATCAAGTTCCAATGTTCTTAAAGCTGAGGTTGCTTAGTTTAACATTTGATTCTTTCTGTAAAAATATATATATTTAGATGATTGATAAAATCCTTTCACTATACTAGAATTTTGATAAATTTTCACATACATTCTTTTTGCATTTACTAGATGGACAATATTTTTGGTCTACTATAACAGGGCAACTAACATTCTTCACAGTGATACCTTCAAAATTAATATCTGATGTACTGCCACAAAATTCACCAACCCAAGTCTTAATTGTAACACCATTAGATGTATCACTTATGGTGCATTTTGATACTTTAATTCCTTCAACTGGTTCTTCATTTTCAAACTTTTCAACACTGCCAATATTGATTCCATGTCCTGGTCCACAAGTTACTCCCTTGATGTCTATATTTTTGGAACCATCCTCAATCGATATACAATAATCACCGGGTTTTATTTCTAAATTAATAATATTAACTCCATCTGATCTCCCCATGTGAATATCGTCTGTATTTGGACTATCTTTAGGTGAACATATTTTCAAACGTTCGATAGTAATATTTTTATACCCAAAAAGATTAACGTAGAATTGTTTTCTATCTCTATTAGTTATGTCTTGTATCAACGCGTTGGTCAAAAAATCAAACATTAAATTCTGTTTAAGTTAAAAGTTATAATAGAGTCAAAAAATTATATATTAGTTATAATTAAAAAAATATAGAATCTGATGGAGGCTCGGAAGTCCTTTTGATTCTACCTTTTTTAGATTGTAATACTTTAGGTTGTCGAAACCACAGGATTGTGTCGACTTTACTACTTCTTAGAGTTGCACTACGGAAAATAAGAACACAAGTATTTTATGAAATTGGAATACCAAGATTAACTGCTAGATTAACTAAATAACGAAACATAAATATAATAAAAGTGAGGTTAGGCTGAATGCTTCATAGAGGAGAATCTAGTTGTATTATTTATCCACTTATTAATGCAATGGGTTGAACTATCGCCTTGACGGATCGCACTAAGGGTGGCCGCAGTTGCCTAGGCGGGGTTATGTCTTGTCGACAATTCAACTTTTCATAGTTCGACATATTATCCTTGTATGTCTTCTTCCTTATCCCTAAGCGAAGAGCACTGTTGAAAACCACGTCTTGATGATACCTCTAGGCGTGAATCAAGGGTGAATGACAACCAAACACATGCATCTTGTTAGTTGCTGAAATCCTGAGTGGTTAATCTCTGAATTGGATTAGTCAATGCCCATGAGCAAAGACCATATTCTTTCGTTTCGTGAACCTACATCTCCCAAATGCTAGGCAAATGTATTTTTCTTCACATACTATCATCCCGAGCTCATATGCAAAGAAGAGTAAATACCAAGAGAGAATAAACTATGAAATAAGTTCTTGAATTAATAAATATCAATAATAATACAACCTTCTTTTTCTACTACTTCACGAACAACCTAAAACTCCAAAAGGTTTAGAACATGATGTAGTTAGCGGCTAAAGGTTTGTGAAAGAGAGAATATGACTTCACCAATTCGCCTTTCTCACAATCGATCAATGTTCTGCCTGTGGCTAGAAATGACCTTCCCAATATTATTGGAGCATGTTCATCTGCTTTACAATCAAGAATTAAGAAGTCAACAGGAATAATAAATTTATCCATCCTTACCAGAATATCTTTAATTTTTCCTTCCGGTTGCACATAAGAGCGGTCTACCCGTTTCAGCATCACTGTTATTGGCTTTGCTTGTCCGATGCCTAGCTTCTGAAATACTGACTTAGGCATGAGATTTATGCTAGCGTCTAAGCCACATATGTTAGAGTATGCCCAAATACCAATCATATGATGATTGTAAAGAAACTTTTATTTATCAATTTTTTGAATAAGGGCATTGCGATTGTTGTTGTCATATATATATGTCAATGGATAACATAAACTGAGAAACAATAAGCTCCATATAATAATATATGTATTATTATTAAAAGATCCTTAGTCAAGTATTATTATGGATATAGATAATAATAATACGCGTAAGACTAACATGTGATTAATTGATGACAATGAGTTGTCATTAACATAGAGATATCAAAATTAATACATGAATAAATTACTAGAGAATAATATATTGGATTAACCCACTATGAGCATATATCTTGGATTATTATGTGACAGTAACGATATTGCTCATAGTGACAACTATATGTATGATCCTTAAACTTGATATTATTACGATATCAACATATGTTATTTTATGTTTTGATACAGTTAAACGTGTCTCGTAATTAGTTATACTATAAAAACTGACATTGAACAATTACACTGTATGTAGTGATATGTGAATGATCAAGATAGGATTTGTCCTTCCTACATAATAGGAAAATATATCAAAGGTCACTTGATTGAGTGGGACTGGAAATTCATGGCCATGCTTGAATATGTTGATATGAGATATCACAAATTATTCATTAATAGTAGTCCACTCTAGATATCAAGAAACAATAATAATAGGCTATAAAAGTGTGACTATTCGAAGACTTGTGCCTATTAAAGATATAAAAGGACAAAAGGATATAATACATTAAGAGTGTTGATCACGAACATGATACATCGAATCATGATCTCTTATAACTTAGATGACAATGATATATTACTAGATGTCACACATTGTTTATAATATTAGATTTGTTTTAATATTATTACTAATATTACAATGAGCCTACAGTGTCACACCCAATGGTTGAAAAGGAAAAAAATATATGTATAAGTAGTTCATATTTAATTCCGGATTTTAAACAAAGGATATATAATTAAAGTAATTATATCCATTTTTAAATTCGAATTAAATATAGATTCCGAAATTTAAGGAAATAATTAAAGTAATTAATTCCTATGAATTCGGAATAAAACTCTTATACCTAGGGTTACACTTATATAAAGGTTTTATTTGGTTTAGCAGCCATACATCAAAGAATTCCAAATTTCCAAACTTTAGAATCACGAAAAATATTTTTTTGAGATTTTGATCTATCAACCGAGTGAACTGAGTAGAGGCCGAGACGATAATCGTGGAGGCTAAATATTAAAATTATCGAACGATCGTGATTGTAGCAAATCCAGTTGTTATTTTTGCTGCTTATCAAGGAACCCAATGTAAGTCATCGCATTTTTTCCTCCCGATTTCGGATTAAACGTATATGAATCACCGGAAAGACCGTCATAATTTTATTCTATTATGCCATAGGGTGTGCCAGTAGTCCCAATAGTGGTATCAGAGCCACTTGTATGATCCGTAATCGGGTTAAATACTTGGGTGATACGATATGTATGAGATGCATGATTTCTTTTATTTTATCGATGATATAAATATTGATATTAGTAGTCGATTAGGGATACGATTAATAGGTAATCTATTAATTAAAGTCGCCATGTTTCTACAAGGGTTATACGATCATCATATGTCAATCGTTGACATAGTGGTTGACGAAAGTGCAATAGCAGATCGCATCAAAGAGAAAGGAATAATTGTTATTCCGATATGTAATAATCTAAGGGATTTAAAAATCTTGAAAATGCAATTCTGTTGATAAATCTTATCAAATCGTGATAACATATATATGATATGTTCGCTTTGCAAGGTGTTTGACATGCATGGTTATAGCCCTTGTTTTACAATAGTTGTAAATTATAAAATACGGCATGCATGTCGTGCCTTTTTCTATCTGGGTTGTACTTCTATTCTCATCTTACTCCCTCGTATGTAAAACGAGTTTCTATAATTGTAATATTATTCCAAGAAGCAATCGAGACGTTTGGACTAAAGGCAAGAAGATGCTTGAGAAGCAGTTTTAGTATAGAATTAGGGTTTTAAGGTTCTCCCATTAGCTTGGGATAAGCCACCTTAATTCTTTATTTTGGGCTATAACCATTGCAATCTTTTTATTTTATATCTATCATGTATGTGATACAATGTATGATATATATCTTTTACTCGCATATATTGATGAGATCAATAAGGGCCAAAATTAACAGAAATAATGATTAGATATTTAATATTTTCCCTCAAATTAATCTAAGTTAAAATTTGTCATCAAATATTTGCCCTCGTTAAGGCCTTGATCGATCTTATGTGGGTTTTGCAAAAGCATTGACACATAAGTCCATCTTGATTAAACGCGAAGAATAAGCAAGTGATATTCGTCGGTTGAAATATTGGTAATAACTTAGTTAGGTTGTTCTAATAGGATTAGAAACCTAAAGGCTAAGTATTTGGTTAAGTCATAAGATGACTGAAAAAGAGTTGTTCACCAAATAGAGGAGTTACATGATATGTAATAAGTAAAGGGTTACTTACCTAAATAACCTCTATCCTAAAAGAAAAGCCAAAGATGATTTGGAAAATTGGTGAATTATGGATGCTCGTTCACATTTAAAAATTTTCGTCAATTTTTTTCCAAAATTAATAACGAGAGGGTTTTTTAATTTTGAACAAAATAGTTGGAGTATTTTATAAACAAAGACCTATTTATAATATTTCAAATTGGTAAATTTACTTTATATATTTCCATTGTTGTAGATCTAAATGGCAAACAACATTGTATCACTACGATCACTACTTGAGAAGGAGAAACTCAATGGCATAAACTTCCTTGATTGGTTCCGCAATTTGAGAATTGTTCTCAAACTGGAAACAAAGGAATATGGCATTGAAGAACCTATTCTAGATGAACCGATAACTAATGCTTCTAGAGCTGACAAAGGCAAGTTTAAGAAACATATGGATGACATGTTAGACGTCGGATGTCTTATGCTTGCTACAATGACTCCTGATCTTCAAAAGTAACATGAGGATATGGTTGCATATGATATGATTCAAAACCTCAAAGAAATATATAAGGAGCAAGTACGTCAAGAGAGGTATGAGACCTCTAAAGCTCTATTTCAGTTCAAAATAGTAGAGGGATCTCTTGTAGGAGCTCATGTCATTAAGATGATAGGCTATATTCAAACATTGGAAAAACTAGGATTTCCTCTCAAAGATGAATTGGCTACTGATGTTATTCTGCAATCACTGCCGAATAGCTTCAATCAATTTGTTCTTAATTTCAACATGAATGAAATTAACAAAACTTTGCCACAGTTACTTGTCATATTATGAACTGCTGAGAAAAACAGGTCTAAGGGTAGACCTAGGCCTATTCTGATGGTACGCAAAGACAAAGGAAAGGAAAAAGTAGTGGCAAAGTATAAGGGTAAAGGATGGCCTATTCTCAAAGGACATGATGCACTGAAACCCAAAGGGGGAGTTAACAAGGAAGGAAAATGTTTCCACTAAAATAAGATAGGACACTAGAAAAGAAACTGCCCCATCTACCTTGAAGAGGTTATGAAGGAAAAAGTAGATGGTGCATCTACTTCAGGTATTTATGTTATTGATGTGAATCTGTCAACATCTTTTTGGGTATTAGATACCGGTTGTGGTTCTCACATTTGTACTTCTATACAGGGACTAAAACAGAAGGAATCCAGCTAAGGGAGACGTAGACCTACGAGTGGGAAATGGAGAAAGAGTTGCTACATTAGCTATAAGAACATACGTTTTATCTTTACCTAGTGGATTTGATTTACATTTAGAAGATTTTTATTTTGTGCCTAGTTGGTTTGAAAACATTATTTCTATTTCTTGTTTGGACAAGATTGGCTTTGAGATTATTATTAAGAATAATTGTTGTTCTTTTTATCTCGATAATGTATTTTATGGTTCGGCACAATTGGTTAATGACTTATATATTTTAAATCTAGAAACAACCATTTATAACATAAATACCAAAAGATCACAAGCAAATGACTCAAATCAAACTTATCTCTGCATTTTCGTTTAGCCTATATAAGTGAGAAACGCATATCAAAACTCCATAAAGATGGATTCCTAGATTCATTTGTTTTAGAACAAGTGAATGTATGTGAATCTTGCTTATTAGGAAAAATGAATAATGCTCCTTTTAATGGTAAAAGTGAGTGAGCAAGTGATTTATTAGGATTAATACATAGTGATATATGTGGACCAATGAACACACAAGTTAGAGGTGGATTTCAGCACTTCATCACTTTCACTGATGACTTCAGTCGATATGGTTACATTTACCTTATACGCCATAAATCTGAGGCTATCGAAAAGTTTAAAGTATTCAAAAATGAGATACAAAATCAACTAGGCAAGAGTATTAAAGCACTTCGATCAGATCGAGGTGGAGAATACTTAAGCATAGAATTTGATGAACTCATTAAAGATTGTGGGATTGTCTCACAGCTTACTCCACTAGATACACCACAGTAGAATGAAGTTTCTGAGTGGAGGAATTGAACTTTGTTAGACATGGTTCGGTCAATGATGAGTCATAGTGATCTTCCAACTTCTTTCTAGGGACATGCACTAGAATCAACTGCTTTCACTTTAAATTGTGTTCCGTCTAAATATGTTCAAAAGACACTCTATGAGATATGGATTGGAAAATGTCCTACTATGTCTTTTTTGAAGATTTGGGGTTGTGAAGCATATGTCAAACATCAAATATCTACAAAGCTCAAACCCAAATCTCATAAGTGTAATTTTGTTGGATATCACAAAGAAACTAAGGGATATTATTTCTTTAACCCTAAAGAGAACAAAGTGTTTGTTGCTCGAACATGAGTTTTTCTCAAAAGAGAATTTCTCAATAAGAAAGGGAAGGGTAGACACATTGAACTTGGACAAGCTCAAGAACAACAATTCACTGAGCCTGAGATTGAACATGTTCCACAAATTGTTAAGGAACAATCAACGGATTTAGAAAGATAATCACTGCGCATTTCCACAAGAGAACGCCATGCACCTGAGAGATATGGATTTCTCATTACTACGCATGGAGATGTTCTTATTATGGATCAAGATGAGCCAAGAACTTTTCAAGAGGCAATTTCGAGCCCAGACTCTAAGAAATGGCTTGAGGCCATGAAATCTGAGATGGAATCCATGTCAGTCAACTAAGTATGGACTTTGATTGAATAACCAATCTATAGGGTGTAAATGGGTTTTTAAGAAGAAAGACGACATGGATGGAAACTTACAAACATACAAGGGCGACTAGTCACTAAAGGTTTTCCACAAGTTCATGGTATTGACTATGATGAAACTTTCTCCCCTGTAGCTATGTTTAAATCCATCCGGATCTTGCTTGCTATAGCAGTATTCCATGATTATGAAATTTGGCAAATGGACATCAAAACCGCTTTTCTTAACGTAAAACTTGAAGAGGATGTGTATATGACACAATCAGAAGGTTTTGTCGCTCTAGGAAATGCTGGAAAGGTTTGTAAGCTACAAAGGTCCATTAATGGACTGAAGCAAGCTTCTCGAAGATGGAATCTTCGTTTCAAGGATGCGATCAAAGATTTGGTTTTATCAAGAACGAAGATAAGCCTTGTGTTTACAAGAAGACAAATGGGAGTATCGTTTCTTTCATAATCTTGTATGTAAATAAGTCCATTAATGGACTTAGGAGATAAAGACTTAGAACTTGTTGGAAAAATAACTAGAGGTACTTATCACCGGCTCTAGTTTTGCTCTCCTTCATGCTAGTGGTGCCCGAAACTAGCTCTAGTATGTTAAATAGGTGGTTAATAAGAAAAAGAATAAATAAGAAAAAGAAGGAAATAGAAAACACGTATCTTGAGTTGCCCGGAATTGGCTCAAGACTTGTTGTTTTAAGGAGATACCTTTAGTCCAAGAGTCTATTTGTCTTGAACTTAGAGTTTATCTAAGAAAGCCTTGAATCAGCCTTGTCCATTAAACGCACACATTCACCTAGCCTTGAATCAATTTATTTCTTAGTAAAAGTCCTTGGGTAAACTAGTGGCTAAAACGGAGAGAAAGACATGACCATGGTGGGGAGAATAGATGGAAAAGTAAGACCAAAAGGGAGTAAGGTTTAGCAATTTGATGTTTGGCATTGCTTGAGGACAAGCAATAGTTCGAGTTTAGGGGTATTTGATGAGTGCCTAAAAAGCAGTAATTTACTATCCTTCTTATGGTACTTTAAGCATCTAATGTACACCTAATTAAACCGAATCATGAACTCTTTGCTCAAATATTGGATATTCCGTTATCATCACTTATAAAGTTAATATTTATAGAAAATGCAAATATTATGATAATTTCTGTACATGCAGGAATATCCAAAGCTGAAGCGACAGTAAAGCAGTGTAGTGGTCGAGGCAGAAGCATTACCGCGGCAGAATCCAGTGTGGCAGCACCAACAATGGAGGCGCAAAGAAAAATAAAAATATAGAGAACATTCTGGAAGATACAGCACATCAATTGGATCGGGCTAGTGCGCTAAAAGCCCAATTCAAAGATCAAGCGGGAAAACCCTTCTAAAAGGCGACAAACTTGAAAATATCAGAATCCTTGAAGAAGACTTATTCCTTACTCCAAGTTGAATTCTGTTTAGGAAAAGGTTTGCCCTAGGTTAAGACTATAAATACCCTAGCCGACCATATTGTCTAAGAGAGCGGATTTGTAGAAAAAAAACTTCCTCCCTAAGAATCGTACTTCCACGATAACATGTTCTAAATTTCTTAGGGATAGGTGAAGGTTGTTGATATTATTGAGAGGAGATTGATTTTTGTATTCTTGTTCTTATGCAATAAAATCAGAGTTTGCTTATCCTATTGCCATTCCTTGGTCTTGTATCCAAGCCCGAGAGGGAAGTTTGCAAGTAATTTATTTATCTAGCATTGAGAGGTGTAGATTCACGAAAGGGATAAGTATGATGTCGGCGACACTAACTCGGCCTATACCCTTGTGGAGGCAGTAAGGGGTAGGTTAAGAGTTTCAGCAGCTAAAAAAAGTGCTAGATTGGTTGGTGGTTATCTTTGGTTTACGCCGAGAGGTATCGTCAAGGACTGAGCATCAATAGAACTTTGACTGAGAGATGAGCGGAGTCACTTACGGACACTTTGCTGAACTTTGATACTTCTGCCCATGAGAAAAAGATTACCGCGGTAGAGGAGCACCAACATTTCCCGAGGCAGTATCTGCAGTACTATCGAAGCAGTGTTGTACGATTGCACTGGACAAGAAAAAGATCAATTGAATCCACTAATTGGCATAACTGGATCCTACCCACTTTCTCTATAATCGCTCTCAACTCATTATTTTATGTTTTGTTCTTTAATTATTTAGTTAGATAAAACAAATCATCTTAATTGTGTTTTTATTTTATTCTCAGGAGCAAGGGATTCGGAAAATCAAGGTTGAGGAAACATTGAAAACATCAATGGCTAGAATTGATGAATTTATGACAGAGCAATCAAGGTTCATGGATGCACATATAGGTAGATTGGATGCAACCTTGAGGGATTCGGAAAATCAATTGCATGCCAGGGATGACATAACCCAACAATCAACCCTTGGGGATACTGAAATCCCAACACTAGAGGACAAAGAGGAAATTCCGGAACCTCTGAGTCCAGAACATGTTGATGAGAAAGACTGTCAAACAGTGGATGAATCTGCCGAGAGTCCTGCCGCAGCAGTTGAGAAGCCTAAACAAGGCAATATCACGATACCATTCAACGAGGCCGATGAGAGTACTGCTCTAGAAAATTTTGAGGAGTCTAATTCCCAGGATGTTACGGCAGCAATGATGCTGAAAAAGAAAGTTGAGGATTACTCTCACTCACAGTTGTCAGTGTAGTTACACGAAGACATGTTCGATCAATAATATGGCAATGCCGTGATAATGGAAAATGAGATGGTACTGAATGAACCTTTTAAATTCTTTAAAAACTCATCTCTTCCATTGTAGGTATATTTCGAGGAGTCAATGTTACAAGATTTGAAGTCATCACAAATAGGATATGATTGTTTGGAAGATGATATTTCTATGACAACTCCATCTAAAATTAGTTCCAAGCCAATCTCTCTACTGATGGAGATTATTGAGAAGCATAAGAAACAATGTGAGATGATTCTTGAAGATTTCAAGAAAGATGGTTCTTCACTTGACTTACACCAAATTTTGGCAAAAGATTGCCACGGCAATTGGCTATCACAACAATTGCCATAACAACGAAGGCTATATCCAACTATGATAGAAGTTAATGACAATGAGGTAATTAAGTGGTTGGATGTTGATATAATTTTTTCTAACAATTTAATTTTGCCTTCAGAAACAATATCAAGATGGAGGACTGCATGGATTACAAGAGAAAACGAAAGAAAGATACCTCCACCATGATAATACAAAGGGGACTATCCGTATTCATTATGGCCCAATCCTTTTTGGGCAGAATTGTCACTCGATGGAGGGTGCAAATGGACTATAAGAAATATTGGAAATGATTCTCCATAATTTTTCTTTATATTCTTATTTTATATTAATTTTCTCTTTTTTTTTATTTGGTATTTTTATGAATTTTCTTAATTATGGTATTTAGGAATAATTATCTTCTCATTATTTGAATGTTTCTTGATGTTTATATTTTTAGGTTAGGACAATAAAGCAGGAATAACAGAGAAGTAGTTCACATCAGGAAGTCTGTTGCCGTGGTAGTGCATAGTGTCTAAGCCGCAGTAGTCTCAACGGGCAGGACAGGGTAACAACTAATCTGCCGATATTCTTGTCGCGAAAGTAAATGCAAATAGCTAGTAGTTCAAACGGCTACATAGCCAAGACCTATATAAGCACCTTCTTTCTCTTGAACTATTCACTCTTGTACTCTTGTTTCTTTAGAATTATTTACTCAATCTCTCTATTGTTACATTCGTTACAATCTCAAAACTCTCTTATTTTTCCTAGAATCTTTCAAAGAAATTCTCCCTTTACTATCTTTACTTGTTTTATTAATCTGCTGTGTGATTTGAGCATTGAGGATAATGCTCGGTTTGAGTTTGGGGGAGATTATTGATGCTGAAACACTGTCGAGGCTATTCAATGCCGCGGCATTACCATAAAGGGAGTAAATTTTTACTGATTTTTTTAATATTCTCTTTTCTTGAATTTATGTTTGTAATCTTGCACTGCCCTATGTCAGCCTTGTTTCAGTTTACTCTTTTAAGGCTATAGAAATTTTTCTCCTTACCATGGCCTAGTTCTATTTTGAAGGGATAATCATAGGATACTCATGGAATAAAACTTAGAAGCTTGCTTTAGGGTTAAAAAGAAAATAAACACTTTTTGGACTTGTTTGATTTAGGAGTTCTTTTAATAAACTTAGGTGATAAAGACTTAGAACTTGTTGGAAAAATAACTAGAGGCGCCTATCACTGACTCTAGTTTTGCTCTCCTTAATGCTAGAGGTACCCGAAACTGGCTCTAGTATGCTAAACAGGTGATTAATAAGAAAAAGAATAAATAAGAAAAAGAAGGAAATAGAAAACACATATCTTGAGGTGCCCAAAATTGGCTCAAGACTTGTTGTTTTAAGGAGATAGCTTTAGTCCAAGAGTCTATTTGTATTGAACTTAGAGTTTATCTAAGAAAGCCTTGAATCAGCCTTGTCCATTAAACGCACACACTCACCTAGCCCTATAGTTTGTTTCTTAGTAAAAGTTCTTGGGTAAACTAGTGGCTAAAACAGAGAGATGGACATGACAATGGTGGGGAGAATTGATGGAAAAGAAAGACCAAAAGGGAGTAAGGTTTAGCAATTTGATGTTTGGCATTGCTTGAGGACAAGCAATAGTTCGAGTTTAGGGGTATTTGATGAGTGCCTAAAAGGCAGTAATTTACTACCCTTCTTATGGTACTTTAAGCATCTAATGTACACCTAATTAAACCGAATCATGAACTCTTTGCTCAAATATTGGATATTCCGTTATCATCACTTATAAAGTTAATATTTATAGAAAATGCAAATATTATGATAATTTCTGTACATGCAGGAATATCCAAAGCTGAAGCGACAGTAAAGCAGTGTAGCGGTCGAGGCAGAAGCATTACCGCGGCAGAATCCAGTGTGGCAGCACCAACAATGGAGGCGCAAAGAAAAATAAAAATATAGAGAACATTATGGAAGATACAGCACATCAATTGGACCGGGCTAGTGCGCTAAAAGCCCAATTCAAAGATCAAGCGGGAAAACCCTTCTAAAAGGCGACAAACTTGAAAATATCAGAATCCTTGAAGAAGACTTGTTCCTTACTCCAAGTTGAATTCTGTTTAGGAAAAGGTTTGCCCTAGGTTAAGACTATAAATACCCTAGCCGACCATATTGTCTAAGGGAGCCGATTTGTATAGAAAACCCTTCCTCCCTAAGAATCGTACTTCCACGATAACATGTTCTAAATTTCTTAGGGATAGGTGAAGGTTGTTGATATTAGTGAGAGGAGATTGATTCTTGTATTCTTGTTCTTATACAATAAAATCAGAGTTTGCTTATCCTATTGCCATTCCTTGTTCTTGTATCCAAGCCCGAGAGGGAAGTTTGCAAGTAATCTATTTATCTAGCATCGAGAGGTGTAGATTCACGAAAGGGATAAGTACGGTGTCGGCGACACTAACTCGGCCTATACCCTTGTGGAGGCCCTAAGGGGTAGGTTAAGAGTTTAAGCAGCTAAAAAAGTATTGGATTTGTTGGTGGTTATCTTTGGTTTACGCCGAGAGGTGTCGTCAAGGATTGAGCATCAACAACACTTTAACTCAGAGATGAGCGGAGTCACTTACGGATGTTTTGTTGAACTTTGATACTTCTGCCCATGAGCAAGAGATTGCCACGACAGAGGAGCACCAGCATTGCCGAGGCAGTATCTGCAGTACTATTGAAGCAGTGTTGTGCGATTGCACTAGACACAACTGGATAAATTGAATCCACTAATTGACATAACTGGATCCTACTCACTTTCTCTATAATCGTTCTCAACTCTTTATTTTATGTTTTATTCTTTAATTATTTAGTTAGATAAAACAAATCATCTTAATTGTGTTTTTATTTTATTCTTAGGAGTAAGGGAACGAAGGAAGACATATTAAGTGTACCAATCTCTGTGGAGACAATACACGATATACTTATCATTTTATTACTTGACGACGTGTATACTTGCACTCAAAATAACGCTTATACCACTCCTATCATAGCCGTTTGGTCTTTACTTCCGTTTGCATTTACTGCCGCGACAAGAATCTCAACAGTTACGTCTCCGTAGGGATTGATATACTTAATATGTTTCCTCTTGTTCCCTTGCACCTGAAAAGAAAGTAAAAACACAAATAAGTTGATTTGTTTAACTAGCTAAATATTTAAATAACAAAACTTAAAATAAAAGGTTGAAGACGATATAGAGAAAGTGGGTAGGATCCAGTTGCGTCAATTAGTGGATTCAATTGATCTTCTTCTTGTCCAATGCAATCACACAACACTGCTTCGATAGTACTGCAGATACCGCCTCGGCAACATTGGTGTTCCTTTACCGTGGCAATCTCTTGCTCTTGGGAAGAAGCATCAAAGTTCAGCAAAGTGTCCGTAAGTGACTCTGCTCATCTCTGATTCAGAGTGTTGTTGATGACCAGTCCTTGACGATACCTCTCGGCGTCAATCAATGATAACCACCAACCAATCCAACACTTCTTTTAGCTGCTAAAACTCTAAACCTATCTCTTGGGCTTCCAAAGAGTCTAGGCCGAGTTAGTGTCGACAACATCGTACTTATCTCTTTCGTGAATCTATACCTCTCGATGCTAGATAAATCCAGTTGTTATTTTTGCTAGACAAACCTATCTCGATGTTAGTCCTTGTCGAACGATCGTGATTGTAGAAAATCCAATTGTTATTTTTGCTGCTTATGAAGGAACCCAATGTAAGTCATCACATATCTTTCTCTCGATTTCGGATTAAACGTATACGAAAAATCCAGTTGTTATTTTTGCTGCTTATCAAGGAACCCAATGTAAGTCATCGGATCTCTTCCTCTCGATTTCGGATTAAACGTATATGGATCATGGGAAAGACCGTCGTAATTTTATTATATTACACCGGATGTGCCGGCAGTCCCAATAGTGGTATCAGAGCCACTTGTATGATCCGTAATCGGGTTAAATACTTTGTTGATGCGATATATATGAGATGCATGATTTCTTTTATTTTATCGGCTATATAAATATTGATATTAGTAGTCGATTAGGGATACGATTAATCGGTAATCTATTAATTAAAGTCGTCATGTTGCTACAAGGGTTATACGATAATCATATGTCAATCACTGATATAGGGATCAACGAAAGTGCGATAGCTGATCGCATCAAGAAAAAAAGATTAATTGTTATTCCGATATGTAATAATCTAAGGGATTTAAAAATCTCGAAAATGCGATTCTGATGATAAATCTTATCAAATCATGATAGCATATATAATATGTTCGCTTTGCAAGGTGTTTGACATGCATGGGTATAGCCCTTGTTTTACAATAGTTGTAAATTATAAAATAAGACATGCATGTCGTGCCTTTCTCTATCTGTGTTGTACTTCTGTTCTCATCTTACTCCCTCGTATATAAAACGAGCTTTTATAATTATAATATTATTCCAAGAAGTAATCGAGACATTTGGACGAAAGGCGAGAAGATGCTTGAGAAGCAGTTTTAGTATAGAATTAGGGTTTTAAGGTTCTCCCATTGGCTTGGGATGAGCCATCTTAGTTCTTTATTTTGGGCTATAACCATTGCAATCTTTTTTATTTTATATCTATCATGTATGTGATGCAATGTATGATATATATCTTCTACTCGCATATATTGATGAGATCAATAAGGGCAAAATTAAAAGAAATAATGATTAGATATTTAATGTTTTTCCTCAAATTAATCTAAGTTAAAATTAACCATCCAATATTTACCCTCGTTAAGGCCTTGATCGATCTTATGTGGGTTTTGCAAAAGCATTGACACATAAGTCCATCTTGGTTAAACACGAAGAATAAGCAAGTGATATTTGTCGGTCGAAATATTAGCAATAACTTAGGTTGTTCTAACAGGATTAGAAACCTAAAGGCTAAGTATTTGGTTAAGTCATCAAATGACTCGGAATCAAATTCCAAAATTTAAGGAAATAATAATATTAATTATTTCCTAAACAAACTCGGAATCAAACTCTTATACCTAGGGTTACACCTATATAAAAGATCTTTTGGTCTAGCAGCCATAACTGTGAATTCTGAATTCCCAAAACCCTTGAATCACGAAAAACAATTTTTCGAGATTTGCTCTCTCAATCGGATAAACTGAGTAGAGACCGAGACAATATTCGTAGAGGCTAAAGATTCGAATTGTCGAACGATTGTGATTACTGCAAATCCAGTTGTTGTTTTTTGCTGCTTATCAAGGAACCCATTGTAAGTCATCGCATCTCTTCCTCTCGATTTTGGATTAAACGTACATGGATGACTAGAAAGACAGTTGTAATTTTGTTCTGCTGCGCCATAGGGTGTACTGGCGGTCCCAACAGAAAATAATTGGGTGTGTCATTCCTACATCGAAGTGCTAGAGTCTCTGACTATGCGTTCATTATGAGATTAATGAATGAATGTCTATTAGGATGAGTTACTAGTGTAACCCTTCGACCCGGTCTAGACGGCACCTGACTCGAATGAGCCATCATAATCTAATTTCAACATAAGGTTGTCATTATAAATAAATGTATACCAATAGACAATTCAATTCTAGATCACAAGGTTAACATTATCTCAACTAATCAAAACATATCATCTAACTAAAGCCATCATAATCTAATTTCAACATAAGGTTCATGACTTTAAAAAAATTCGTACATTAAGTTTTTATTCAAGAAACATTAACATTGAATATCATCAATATGTATAAGCATACAACTATTTCAAGTCTCAATGGAATAGATAATATTTACTATATGATAAACCTATCCTTATTTATCTCTCACTACTATTAATGTTATAAAGACATACTTGAGCTTTCACTTGGCGGTTACATGGATCCTTGCTTCCTTTTTGATGCCTCTACATTAAGTACTCTGCATTGCAAGAAAAAAATGAGAGGGTAAGCACAAACTTAGTGAGTAAACAAAAACATATTTCAAAATACCTTGCAATGCAGCCCATAATATACAAAAATTAATTTGAAAACAAGTCAAGCTCTAAGTAAAAACAATATCCATGCTCGTCAATGTACTATTTGATAAAATCAACAAGTGTAAATAACCATGGCTCACAAGCCACAAAACCTTTCAAAAAAAACTTTTTGAAATCACATGCTTTGTAAGAAAAAAACAAGTTTAGCATGCTACACATAGCAAGGCTTATAAATCATTTGAGCTCAATATCAAAACACATGCAACTCAATTTGCCCTAAAACAATAATTACTTTACACTTGTATTTTTCTTGTGTTGGAATATTAGTGAAACATTTAGGTTCACCTCTAACCGTTAGGATAAATGAAAACTCGAATGAAGACATAAATGCCAAGACATACCACGTATGATACTATATCGTCATCATACCATGTACAAGGGCTCTATCACCTACTCATACTACGCACGAGCTAAACTCATGCACATGAATAAATTAAACCCAATCTTATTTCCCACCTTAGCTTCCGGGATAATCTACGCTTAAATGTAATACAACAAATATATCATAATTCAAGCAATAACTCTAATGCATCACTTAGGAATTTACCCATGCATACGAATTTCATAATATAAAATGCACTGAATATCTGATAACTCCGTAAAAAGGCTATATTTTAGGTCTTTTTACTTAAGTTATTGAGTGTCCTAAGGCTCATATAGGATCATTTAATTACATTTAGGTTCATGACATTGCATATAGTCATTTAGATATGCCTTGGCATTTTGAGGTGGTAATAGGTGTTATTCATGGGAAAGGCAGTTCTTTTTAGTGGTGTTGTGCAGGTGAAGTAGAAACTGAAGTTGAGGTAATTTGCCATTGCATTCTCAGAAGGATGGCAAAAGGAAAATGCCATGACAAAGCTAGACAACTCATGGGCTGAGCTAAACGAAAAAGAGATATTTTGATAAGAGTGTCAACTGGTGCTACCACAACCGATCGGGACCATTACAGCTAGCTACAGCCACCTCAATGGGGGACCACAGAGAAGATGGCTTATATGCATTCCACGTCAGTAGGGGACCATTGTCACCTCTACCAGTCCTGCAGGAATGTCAGGAAAAAATGAGGGTAGAAAGGAATTTTTGCATATCTTTTAGGGGTTTTTACCCTTTTTAAAAGACATGGGTACCTACACAAAGGAGATGTTTTTTCGGGAGAGAAAACACAGAAAAGAGGCACCTTTTGCAGTAGTCTTTACGGCGGAAATCTCCCACCTTTCTCCTCCAACTTTCGGCCAAAGGGACCTCCATTGATAGCATTCGAAGGGAGTGGTGTGCTAGGCACCCGATAGGGGCTAGCACACCAAGGCGACCATGGTGGTTGAAGAGCCGGCGGCGGTTCACACCTAGGGTGTCTTCTAGTCCTCTTTCCTTGCTTTATTTTGTTATATTTTCATGAGGATTAATGTTGGATATTTAAGATTAATGTGGTTGATTACTCTAAGCATTTAGCTCCACCATGTAACCTTGTTTCGGTGGTAGTTTTTATGGATGATTAACTTTTGTTTCTATTTAATATATTGCATGCTAAGTGTTTGTATAATTGCTTTGCTCATTGTTGGTAATTATTTAAGCTTTGTAAGAGGCACGAGAGTGTTCATGGTTTAGATACATGCTAGAGCACTCGAGAGAGGCGTACCTATAGATCATTAGATCATCCGAGAGGAGCTAAGGGAGGATCTATGTGAGCAATGAGTTCTAGACTGCAAATAGGGCCTAGTTGGATCCTAAAGCACTCGAGAGAGGCGTAGGTAAAGGCTTCAACGACTAAAAGGAGGGTACTTTATCGATAGGCTAAGGTGTCATTTGTGTGATAAGCGAAAATACCATGACATTTTAGTTTGTCAGGTTCCTATGACTCGAGAGAGTGGGAATACTTTAGAAACCTCTGTCAAGTAAGTATACACCTTAGCAGTTGTATGTTAGATAGGGAAAATGGGTAGGAAACCATAGAAGCCGCCATCAGTCATTTCCTACAGAGTTCATCAATAGAGGAGAAGTATAATATATTGTTTAACGTGTTTTTGCATCATGTTTTTGCCCTCGCATTTACACCTTTTTTACTTTGCCTGCTATCTTGTAATCTCTCAGCTATTCACTCACATACCACCTTCATACATCCACCTTTCCATCATCATCCATTCTACTTTGCCTTGACATATTTTAGTTGCCTGTACTGTAGAATTGCCATAGCATTCCCATCTTACACCTTCATCGCACATATCCATTTTCTTGTGTTTTAATCTTTATCTTTATTTTCTTTTAGTAACAATCCTTTTTGCCTTGACAAATTTGACTGCACACTTTAATCTAGATCCTCGTGGGAACGATACTCACTCACCCTATTATTACTTGTATGACTGTGTATACTTGCACATATATGTGTGTTTACATACATCAATTATAAACACTACACAAAAACATACCAGTATCCTATTGATTGATCAACTTATCCATGTCACCATCATCTTTAATATCCAACACAAAATCAAAACCAATGCTCAAGTTTTCAACTTAAAATAGTATGTAACCTCATGTATCCCACCATCTCATTCATCAAATGCATAAACCGGTAAAAAACACTTTTCTCATGTTTTAAAAAACAAAACCATGGGCGCAACATTTATATATAAATTTTGTAAAAACATCTAATGAGCAATGAAACACATGCATATTCACATATGTACAAGTATAAAACAAGAATGACTAAACATAGTAAAAACAAGGCATAATATGAGAACCTTTAAGAAAACAATAATTTAAACTTACTTTCGAGCATAGGAAGTTTTTTCACACTTTCCATACAGACCCAAACCTTTGAAAACATATTTAAAACACTATTGAAGCAACCTACAATCATAATCCACTCACCGATTTACCAAAACTTGCTTGATATGTCACCCGAAAATGCAATTTGTCTTTTCGATCTCCCTCAAACGTGTTCCTCTGCCTCTTGACCTGGTTCAAGCATCAAAACCAGAGGGTTTAATGCATTTTAACACACCTGGTGTGCTTTGTGTATTGCCAATATAAAATATGCGAACACATATATGTGCAAGTAAACACAATCGTACAAGTAATAAAGGGTGAGTTAGTACCATTTCTATGAGGACCGGGGTAAAGTATGCAGTCAAATTTGCCAAGGCAAAAAGGTTTCACTAACTAAAAAAAATAAAGATAAAGATATAAACAAGTAGAAATAGATATGTATGGTGAAGATATAATAGTGAAATGCTATGGTAATTTCAGAATACAAGCAACTAAAATATACCACGGCAAAATGGAGTGGATGGTGGTGGCACGATAAATATATGAATATGGTGTGTGAAGTGTATGTAATGTGATTTCAAGTGAATAGAGAAAACAAAGAAAATAGAGGAAACTGAGGAACGCTTTGTAAATGCCAAGGCAAAAGCGAGATAAGAGAACACGGTTGAGTAATACGTCGTTATGATCCTCACTTGATGAGCCTTACTAGGAATGATTGGTGAAGGTTCCTATGGACTTCTTAGGTCTTACTCCTACGAACATATAGCTACAATGGTGTATATCTACTCGATAGAGGTTTCTAAAGTCTTCCCGCTCTTTCGAGTCATAGGAACCTGACAGACTAAAATGTCATGGCATTTTCGCCTATCACGCAAATAACACCTTAGTCTATTGGTAAAGCAAACTCCTTTTAGTCATTGAAACCCTCCCCTATGCCTCTTCTGAGTGCTCTAGGTTTAGATTAGGCTCTATTTTCAGTCTAGAACCTATTGCTCACGTAGATCCTCCCCTAGCCTCTTCCAAGTGATCTAAGGATCTATAGCTACGCCTCTTCCGAGTGCTCTAGCATGCACCTAAACAAAGAACATTGGTTGTGCCTCTTACAATGCCTAGATGATTAACAACAATGAGCAAAGCAAATACACAAATACATAGTAGGCAATATATTAATAAAAGAAAAAGATAATTATCCACAAAAGCATCCACCAAATAAAGCTAACACATGGTGGGTGAAAGAGTTAGGAACAAATATTAACCCCTAATACCATCCTTAAATCATCCACATAAAATCTCTCAAAGATATAAAATAAAGCAAATGGAGAGGATAGAAGATACCCTCGGTCCGTGCCACCGTTGGCTTCTTCGACCACCATGGGATACCTTAGCGTGCTAGCCCCTCTTGGATGCCTAGCACGCCACTCCCTTTAAGCTCGATCAACGGAGGGACCCTTCGGAAAATGGTTGGGGAAGAAAGATGGAAGCTTTCTCCTTCGCCTTTTTGCTCTCCTTGTGCCTCAAAATCTGCTCCAAAGGTCCTCCCTTTCTTGAATAAAGGTTGATCTTTTATAAGATCACCATTCGTCACAAAATGGGGGTGAAAACCCTAAAAGATAGTGAAAATTCCATTTATTCCCCCTTTCACGTCATGGCATTTTTGCAGAGCTGAAAGTGGTGATAGTGGTCCCCTACTGAGGTGGCTTACAATCAGGAAATATTGGTGTGATCCCCTACTAAGGTGGCTGTGGCTAGGCTGTAGTGGTCCCGGCTGGCTGTATTGGTTGTGGCCAGGATGTACTGGCACCAACTGACACTCCTCTCAAAATATCTTCTTGTCTTGTAGCGTAGCACAGGAGTTCTCCGTATTTGCTATGACAAATTTCCTCAACTTCCCACTTTGCTTTACCTGCACAACATCAACAAAAAGCACGACCTTTCTCATAAAATAGCACCTATTTTCGCACTATAGATTTCAAAACATAAACAACCACCAAATGCAATATTATGATCCTAAATGCAACTAAATGAACCTAAATATGCAAGAAGATAATAAATAACTTAAGTAAAAAGGCTTGAAATATAGCCTTTTTGCGGAGTTATTACACCCCCAAACTTAAGCTATTGCTTATTCTCAAGCAATGGATAGCAACTAATAGAGAATAAATGTCATGACAATATTGAGGATCAAGACAAGCAAATGATCAGAGTTTCGGCCCTCAGAAAATGTCGTGGCATAAACATATAAGACTTGAGGAAATTTCAAGAATGCTACTTTCGGACAAGATCAATTGCGAGTGTGTGTGGGCGTAAGTATATCCTATCCATGCTTAGTTAAGTTAGGAAAATTCTAAGGAAAATTCACTATTCTAGCAAAGCATGTTTCTCATTTAACCATAATTTTAATACTCCCCATATTTAATAATATATTTTTTTCTCTATTTTTTTCTTTTTTTTTGCATACACAATGCTAACAAACTGCTACGAGGGGAACCAGCCTGTCACACTACCTTCTACTCATGCCATAGCTGTCATTTGTTAAAACGCAGTATACAGGCAATGCCATGGCAAGTTAAAAGTGTAGCGTCACCTTGTGTCTCTTTCAGTAACTCATATGCACATGGATATGCCATGGCATAGCGGAGTATCCCTCTACAGATTTGTCTAGACATTTATTCCCAACTACTATACTAACTAAAGGGAGTTTTCTATTAACATCAAAATTCATTAAAGCATGCTGAGCTATTCAAGTTTTCATTCTATAAAAATTTTCTAACTTTCCTAAGTATAGAGAACATACACTCGTGTAACAATAAAATAAACACAAACAACCAAGCCCTAAAGCAGGTTCTATCTAAATCTCAAGTCATGCATATTCAATTAAAGTACTTGCCATAAAAAAATTATCATCATCGGGAATCATAAACTTTAATCCTATATTCTTATCCTAAAACTTACGCATTTATCATGGCATTTGTCTACAACTGCAGCTATCATGCAATATAAAAATGAAGTTGGGAATGATACCTCCCCCAAACTTGAGGTAAGCATTGTCTCCAATGCAACTAACTAAAGAAAATTAAACTAAATACAATGCAATGAAATAAATGCAAGGTACCTTGACTTATACAGGTGGTGCTGATGTAGTGGCGGTAGTGCGACATTTTTAATCAGCGCTTGCACTCCTTTGGTGGCTCTCGCTGCTTTTCCAACTGTACTGATATTTCATGTTGAGGTTCTTCAAAGGTGACTGAGAAAAGCTAAAAACAAAATAAAGCATATAGACTAAAAGAAAACAATTTATTTATAAAAAGCAGTAAACTGAAAATGTCATGACATTTTAGTATGTCATGCATCCCGAAGGTGAGAGGTTGGTTTGTCATGCAGCGCAGGGGCTCCAGTGTAGATGCATTGTGGATCTATAGAATAGCAATAAAATTCTTCCAAAAGTATCTTGTACATATCCAGAAGATGTAAGGTAGGTTTGTCATGCATCACGGGGGCTCCAGTGTAGATGAATTGTGGATCTATGGAATTGTCATGACATTCTTACAAAAGTATCTTATTCATACAGATGGTCGGACTATTCCCCTTCAGATCTGTCATGGTCCATCATATTGCCCTTTTATGCTCCAATGGAAGTTCACCAGCTTTCTCTTCATCATCATGTATGAGCTCCTCATAATCATCCAGTTATACAAAATTGTTGTGACAAAATTGATCAACTTTCCTTGACAGCTCAGAGTCTGCTTTCAAAATGCTTCGTCATTCTTTAGAATCATCCACATACTTAAGAGACTTGTTGACATTCACGGTCACACTTTGATCTGCTACTCGCATAGTGAGCTCACCCTTTTCACAATCAATGAGAATGCGACCGGTTGCTAGGAAAGGTCTTCCCAAGATGACGGGTTCAGTGCATTTTAACACACCTGGTGTTCTTTGTGTAGTGACAATATTGAATATACGAATACATATATGTGAAAGTATACACAATCGTACAAGTAATAAAGAGTGAGTGAGTATCGTTCCACGAGGATCGGGATAAAGTATGCAATCAAATTTGGCAAGGCAAAAATGTATCACTAACTAAATTTCCACCAACTAAATCTAAATTTTGAGCAACTATAATTCATTCTTACATCAAATTAAAGAGAGTAAAGGTATGCTAATCTAATCCTTATTCTAGATCATCAATTTCTTTATAAACATTCAAGAATTTATGCTTTGGATATCAAGCATCCCTGGACTTTTCTTTTTTCTTTTTATTCGGTGGCAGGTGGATATATTTTGAGGAAGAAAATGAAATGAAGAAAGAAAAGGAGTGGTTATCCCTTGGCCGACACCTATTTGTTTCTATGATCTAATTACAATAAATGGCCCAATATACTTTTCTTATTACATGTAAACCACCTATTATTCTTTTATATTATTTTAATTCTTGAATTTGATTATTTAATTCTTCTTTATTCCAATTTAGTCATAATGTCCTTTAATCCATTTAATTTGGCGACTTTATTAATTTGAAAAAAGTTCAAATAATTATTTTTTTTTCGCAATAAGTTACTAGGCTTAAGTTTGAAGTATTACATTTTGTATAAAAATTAAGCATACTAAACCTTCTTTACAAACTTCCTAAACTTAGAAATTGTGGGGTAAGAAAAAAAACATTGTTACTTTACTTTTGTAGATGTTTGTTCTAGATATATAAAAATTTATCATCTTAAAACTAAAAGTGAAAATGAGAATTTTTTTTAAGATATAAGTTTGAGTATTAGTTAAAAAGAGAATAAATCGTGTCAGATTTAATAGGGGTAGTAGATATTTGTTTAATTTTTTTGAAAAGGTGTATAAAAAGAATGACATAATTCATAAAATATTTGTTCAAAATTTTATGTATAAAAATAAAAAAATTAAAAAGAGATAATGAAATTTTAAGTTATTCACTTGGTTAATCATGAACTAAACCAAATACATCATAAAATTAGACTATACTTCATACAAATTGTGTAACATGTTTGCATTATATGAAAGTCTGGAGGTTTTACGCGGAAATAGTTTAAACTCTATCTTTAAATATTTTTTATAAAATTTCATTTATTACTAAATTAAGTGATTTAAACTCTATTTGAACCTATAGTATAGTCTATCTTAATAGTTTAGGACCCTAAGATCTATTGTGAAGCTATATATTTAATTGATGTTAGTTTTTTGTTAAGTTAATGATAAATTAGAATTAATAAAATTTAATTACTATTGTCCATTCGGTTCAGTTCGATTTGTGTTCAATTTGTGTTAACATCTGTCTTCGACATACACAAATGTGTCCTTACTTTTTGAAGAAAATTCACAAGAATTTTTCAAAAGGTTATCTGAAAAAAAATCTTTATATAAAACTCTGATTTTTTTTTTAAAATTTGGAACTTAAAGTTTTAGTTTGGTTGTCTACAGGAATGTAGACATGTATAAGCTTCAGATTCAAATTAAATTTGAACGGTTGTTTTAAGATATTTCAATAATTGTTACTCAACTATTATAGAGTGATTATTACAATTTAATTGCTGTCTAACTATACTACTGATTAATTCTTATCTAATTTATATAAAAATAAATCTAGACTATTTTTAGTCTAGATTCAACCGTTCCAATGGAAGTTAGTTAAAGATAATTAATGAGACAGTATTGGAGTGTTTTAAGTTCAATATTTAAATCTTATTTAAACTTATTTTTTTTCTTGTATGACTTTTTCTTAATTTTACCTATAATATAGCTTTCATGAGCTTATTTTATCTTCCTATTTAAAAACACAAGAGCTTTTTTACTTTATACCTTTTATAAAATTTCCATTTTCTTTCAAAGTTTTGGAATAAAATATTATTATCATTAAAATTCACTCTGAAATTTGAGTGTACAATTTTTTGGAGAAAACGTTCTAATCTCGTGGGACGATCTTTCTATAGTAGCAATTATAGTGATCGGGACAAATCAATTTATAAGGCGATGGTTCACTCTACGCCGCAATTTAAATTTTTTGTATTTAATTTATTTTGTCATGTCAGCATTAACACTCTATTTTGCAGCTATTTTTCCAACAAGTTGGACTTTAGTGTTTTCTTTTCGGTGTTTGATGTTATTTTTAACTCTCATGTTTAGTTGTTAGGGGTGATATGTTTTATCTTTTATGTCTTTTTGTAATATTTGAATGATTTTAATATTAATTTATAATATTAGTTTCGACACTCTTTTTGTTTTTTCATTGTCCAATATTGAGCTTTATTTCAGTATCGGTTACAAGGAAAGTTGTTAACGAGGTACTATTTTAATTTAAAAAATATCTATTTTCTATGTGCAAAGATGCATAATATTTAAAAAAATCTTTAAAAATACATAAAATTAATATCATATTATTCTAAATACAAAATATCCTACAAAATTAATTTATAGCACCTCACATATGAAAGGCTAGCACCTAACGTCTCAATTCCTTAGAATTTTTGTGCTTTGGAGCACCTAGCAGCTTTAAAACTAAAATTAGGAGTTTTAAACTTTTCCTAAAAATAGAAAATTTTCACAACTTTATTAAAAGATATTTCAACAAAACTCCTCGGATAAATCGTCTCTTTTTCTTCCTCTATTTAAGAAAAGACCTCAAAGATATTAAATGTAACCCCATAGACCGGCCTATGCGAAAAGCCCGACCTAGAATTGTCACATTGTTCTTTATTTTTTTTAAAAAAACATAAATCAAGTTTCAAGTGAAACAAAATAACCGGTACGAAAGATAAATTTGGATACCAATTAAAACAAATAGACATGTTACCAAAATAAGGTGTGTTGGATTAAAATTCAATAATAGCGGGCACATATGTATAATCTATATTGCTATTATAAAATTTAACACGTAATTAAGTGACCAATTATGTTACACGTGTTATAGGTATTAAATTATCATGGAATTAAAAGTGTAGATACCATAATATGTATTTATAATTTGATGAGGGGCAGAGTTATAAATACTTCAGAGTTGGTTATTAAATCAACTACTAGTTGGTTATTAAATCAACTATATAAAGGGGTTATGCTCCCCAAGAATTAGGTCAACTTGCATATCTCTTTTCTCCGTCTGAGAGTTGTGCCGTAAGAGAAAACCTAACTTCTTTGAAGATCAAACCTTCTGGAAAAACTCTATCGATTAATTCAGGTACGCTTCCGCATTCAATTTATTTATTTTATTGTTCTTGATGATTTGACATATAGATCTTGGGTTTATATTCGTATTGAATATATTTTAATTCTAACAAGTGGCATCAGTGCCAGAATTATGTCGAATCGTTAAGATCATAAGTTTTTGGTTTTAATTTATTGTTATGATCTAAAATTATACATAATTTTATGAATTATTTACTTCGATATGGTTTTATAATTAATCGTATGAAATTAAATGATATATCTGTCATATTTTAAGGACAAATCAATTTGATTTGTTTTCTATGATTTTATTTTGGGTTTCGTCAATCCGGTTGTTTTTCTTTTTCCAATGGATTAACATTCATTGTTTTACGACAAATATATATTTTTGTGGATTCATTTTGGTTTTACGTCCATGGGTTTGAATCGATTAATTAAGAAATCATAGAAATCAATCTAGATTTATATGAAGATTAGGTTTTGTCTGCATGAAAATTTATTTAATTTTTTTGGGGTTGCTATTAATTGAAAATTAAATTTTAAGTTTGGATTCCAATTACTTCGATAGTAACATATTTGCTTTTTTTTATGAAATATATATTTTTAAATACATTTTATTTAAATTATATGTTTAATTTAGTTTGATCAAAATTTTAGTTTTGATCATTGGTATTAAGCTAAATTCGGTTAGATCAAAATTTTAGTTTTGATCATATGTTATTTTGGATTATAGAATATATATTTGGTATTGATATATTCAATTCGGTTTGATCAAAAATTTATTTTTGATTATTATATTATTATGATTATATTAAAGTTTCAAGTAATTATTATATGAATTACTCACTTGTATGATATTTTTGTATTTTATTTTTAGTTAAAGATTAAATATTTTGATCGAATTTAGTTTTGGTAAAAACATATTTAAGGAATTTTTGAAGAACAGTCAAAGATTTCGGTTATTTGGATTCTGATAGCCCCATCAATTTGGTTTATTTTGAAAACTCAAGTGTTATCAGAAATTTCAACTTTGACTATTATAAATATTAAGTTTGAATATTGGTTATTTATGTTATATATTTTAAGATAAATTAATTGAAGCATTAAGTCACGTGATCTTTATTTTGGAAATTATTTTATTTTAAAATATAGAAGATTTTGTGCTTGTAATTCAGTTTATGCTAATATTAATCGGCCCAAAGGAAGATTAATAATTAGTAATGTTACATGTGCATCTATGGTAATAAACATGCGATAATTATTCAGTTTTATATATGAACAATAAATCGGCCCAAAGGAAGATTTTTGTTTAACATATTCTTATTATCAATGTTTGATTACTACATCAAGATATCACTTAGAAATTAATATTTTTTAAAAAAATATTATTGGAGTGTTCAATATCTTGTGATGATGTTACCTTTATTCAAATTTATTCTTATTTTGGTTATCTTTTATCTTGAGTAAAAGATAAAATTAAGAAAAATATTTTTAAACAATTAAATTCATATTTTGGCTTCGGATATCTAATACTTTAATAGATTAATTAAAACATAATGTCACCAAAGTGACCGCTTTTGTGTAGATTAGTTTTTTTAAAATATTAAGATAATTATAGGTTTTTATAATTCATGCGTTTATTAATTGGCCCAAAGGAAAATTAATATTTGGCCGAATTACAATGACAACTGTGGCGGTAAAATGTGTAACAATTATATGGTATTTTATGTGAACAATACGTTAGTCCAAAGATTAATCTATTGTTTGACATAGTTTATTGTCAATGTTTGATTGCTACAACAAGAGTACCCCTTACAGTTAATATTACTGTCCAAAGACTTGATATTAATGTTGTGCTTGGTATCTTGAGGGGAACTAATCATTATTTTGAATTTATTGTTTACTTATGTATATTTATGTGAGCTTGTTTATTTACTTATTTTTGTTCTATCTTTAGATGATTTATTTTTACTATCATAGTATCTGTTGAATACATTCTATACTTATGTTTAGTAAAATTAATTTTAAGGAATAGAAAAGACACTTATATATAGTATTTGGTTGTATGAACATAAAACTTTCACTAAGTGAAGAACAACTTGCACCTCTCACGGCGTTAAGCATCCATAAATAGGATTTTGAGAGGCGAGTTCGTTCAAGTCTAATGATCATAATGTATAAATATTTTATAAATTTTTAGGAGCACAAATCTACAAAAAAAATATTCATACTAAGGGTTTCCTTGATAAAAAAATATTAATTTTTTTTAAGATTAACATGACATCACTTTTGGTTTGCTTGATGTCTATTAAGTATAAGGATCAAGGAAATGTGAGGGAGTATATTATATTGCTTCAAAACATAAGCCATATAAGATCAAACTTTATAACAATTGTTTGTTCTTATAATTTTAGTATAGCTTCCTATACAGTTTAACTAGTTCAAAATTAGTTACAATTATTAAAGGAGAAATAAACTTCAAATGAGATTATTTCTCATGTGTTAAAGAGGAAGAAAAGTTGAAGCATTATAATTATAAAAATACTCAATCAGTTAATGCTCTTTGGTTAGTGTCTCTAAGAATAAGGGCAATAAAAAATATATATTATAATAAAGTTACTAAGGGTCCTGCTCCAAAGGAATAACGATAAGATATTAAGTGTTGATTCTTTTGTATAAGCTAGGATACATGTAAAGAAATTAAACTTCAAAAGTAAGCAATTACTTAGGCTATTTTGAGTGATCCATAGGCTGTAAATTTTATGATCCCACAATTAAGATTATTTTAATGAGAGATTTATAACATTTTTAGGATGTTGAGTTTGGAGGGAGAATAAGGTCAGATACATTGTTGTTAAGGAGGAATTGAATATTAATTTAATTCCTACTATCACTTTTCACGATGTTTAGGTTTTCACACCTATCATTAATGAAAAGTGAATCAAGTACATCAACAAAACAATGTTGAACAACTCTCGTTCAAGATAAGGTAATTATTTTTAGAAGAACAAACTCAACAACCTAAAAACAACCTAAAAAAATGCGTCTTTAAAGATATCCATGAGAGGAAAGAGAAATACTATTGAGAATTATTACTTAGTATTTCATCAAGAAAATAAAGATAATAATGGAATGATAAAAGACAACCTGATCAGTTTCTTTTATCAAACCGTAAATGTTTTAACTCTCAATAGTGGATTGATGTTATTCAAAAGAGTATAATTTTATACAAGACAATAAAGTTTAAGAACTTGTCGCATTACCTTAAGGTACAAACCAATTGGTTGGAAATTAATATTTAAAATCAAGAGGGATGTAAATGATAATGTGGATAAATATAAGGCATGTCTTGTATCTAAAGGATATAGTTTAAAAGAATACATTGATTTTGTGAAGACTCTCTCTCAAGTTATACTGAAAGACTCTTTCAAAATAATTTGACACTTATTGCTTTTAATCTTGAGCTACATAAGATGGATGTTAAGCTTGTGTTTTTCAATGACAACATTGAATAAATTAATTATATGGTACAATCATTGATTTGTGTCTAATGATACAAAAGTAATTATATGTAAATTAAAGATATCCATATATGAGCTTAAGTTTAACTCTCATTAATAAAATTATAAATTTTATATTGATTATCTCATTCGGTTTTGAGATAAATTTGGTTGAAAATTGTATGTATTACAAGTTCAGTGGGAGTAAATCAAGTGACACTCATATTACTAAAGAAGATATTTTTTCAATGCCCTGCAAGTAACCTTGAAATTTAAAAAATACAAAAGATTCTATAATTTATTGAGAATCTAATTTATGCTTAAGTATATATGCATTTGAATATTGCGTTCATTATTAGAATGTTAGACAGATATTTAAGTAAATCTAATATGAATTGTTGGATAGCAGCAAATAGAGTTATGAAATGACTTTAGAGAACAAAATTTATATGCTCACATACCGAAGTTCTGGTAAGTTAGAGATCATCAAGTTTACAGGCTTCGATTCTACTAGAATATTGATATAAAAGACTCTGTCACATGAGCTGCTAATTATAGATTGAACAGAAAGATCACTTCAGTTATTTTGTGACAATAAATATACATCATTTATTCTATAAACAATAGGAACACTTTAAAATTTTAGTTCCTAGTTGTTAAAGAAAATTCGGAGTGTTTGTGTGTCTATAGAGCATGTTGGTACAAACTTCATAATTGCGCGCTTATTGAGAAACTATCACTCTAGGTCTTTCATGAGCACACTACTCATATGGGTGTAATATTATTTAAGTATATTTAGTTTTAGTGGGAGTTTGTAATTTGATAAATGCTCATTCGTTTTAGACACAATATCGGTTACTTTAGTTTAAGGTTAATTTCTGCAGAAATAAAGTTATTTTGGCTTATGCACACTCTAAATTCAGTAAATTTTGATCTCACTAAAGTTTAGGAGGACCAGTTGGAAATAGGCATGTTCGGTTTACATTTACATGTAATTTTCATGCTACGCATCCATGATTGATCTATGTCATTTGATTATGTTTTTATACGTGATCATTGATGGGTCCAGTCATGATTGATATGATGAAGACCGCTTTAATCCTATATGAATATAATTGATGGATGAGATTATTTTAGAATACCTATTATATGATAGTAATTTTTTGAGCTCATAAGGTTATACATTTGTCAAGAAACATATGTTGCCCAAATGGGAGATTGTTGGATTAAAATTCAATAATAGTGGGCACATATGTATAATGTATATTGCTATTATAAAATTTAACACGTAATTAAGTGACCAATTATGTTACACGTATTATAGGTATTAAATTATCATGGAATTAAAAGTGTAGATACCATAATATGTATTTATAATTTGATGAGGGGTAGAGTTATAAATACTTCAGAGTTGGTTATTAAATCAACTACTAGTTGGTTATTAAATCAACTATATAAAGGGGTTATGGTCCCCAAGAATTAGGTCAACTTGCATATCCCTTTTTCTCGTCTGAGAGTTGTGCAGCAAGAGAAAACCTAACTTCTTAGAAGATCAAACCTTCTGGAAAAACTCTATCGATTAATTTAGGTACGCTTCCGCATTCAGTTTATTTATTTTATTGTTCTTGATGATTTGTCATATAGATCTTGGGTTTATATTCGCATTGAATATATTTTAATTCTAACAAGGTGTCCTAAAAACATAATTACTCGCAAAAATAACCCACAAATCTGATGTTAAAAACATGTTTTAAAAACATCATTAACAAGAAAGCACATGTCACCTTAAACGCAAGCTAAAGATTTAAAACATTGCTTCAAAGTATAATCAGGAAATGAGTAGATCCTCCAAGTGCCAATACTGGGATGCCTATCTACGACTAAATGAAAGGGGGAAAAAACGGGTATGAGCTATGGAGCTCAGTGTGTTCCAATAATGCATATAAAAATCACAAGTTAAACATATAAACAGTAATACCAGAAAAACAGTTCATGTGTATTTTTTATGCTACACTCCAACCAAAATCCTAGATACAGTTTCCCAGAACGGTATCTGATACATGCATTAACCTAAAACCGACAGGGCGAAGGTACTGGCCTAAGGAATCACCTTAGGATACAGGCGAAATTACCCCAGTTGTAGCACGAGAATTGATAATAGGTGGAATTAACCTAACCGAAGTTAGGAACCGTAAACAGGTAAAATTACCAGCTGGATCAAGGCTGAACCAAATCTCAAACATTATTCATCATCCCAATCTTAAAGTGATAGTCGTGCAGTAATAGCAAGAATAACGATAACAGTACCAAGAAATAATCAGATATCAAGTATATACCAAATCGGGAAATATCTTACAGAACATATCAGGCATATAGTAAAAAACAGAATATGATCATGCTTATAGTTCAAAATAAATGTCTATGTAAAATCCGGGAAAACAATAATGTGCACATGATAGGTTCTTTAAAACAGGAAAAACAGTAGTAAATAGTCATATAGCACACAAGGAAACACACCTCGAAGTGGGCAGAGATAGACAGGTGACCTACTGGGCGTTCGAGCCTCGCTCAGCAATAGTAATGGACCCTAAGGACACAAGATAGAATTTATATCAATACGGGAATCTAGAAATTAGATTTATTCATTGGAGCTTAAAATACATACGGGTCACGATGGGATCTCGAGACTGATCAAAACGGGAGGAGTCGAGCTGAGTCGGTACTCGATCGGGAGAACTGTGAGATCCTACAATTAATCAGGTACATTGATTAGACCTAAAATTAAAACTTTGAACTTAACTTAGAAGAAAAGTTGACTCGGAACTTTAAAATCCAATTTGGAGGCTTTGGGGTTCGAATTTCGAAAAACGGACTTCATGGATGGACTCAGGACGTTAAAAAACATAGAATAGTTTTTTCTGAAAAATTTGACTTTTCGGGTCAAAGTCAACACCGACGTCAGGAAAGTCAACGCTAACGTCAGCAGCCACGTCAGTAGTCATGTTGACATCATTGGCCAAAGTCAACGGGTCGGGTCGGGTTGGTAACGGGTCAGGTTTGGTAGGTCAACGGGTCAGGTCAATCAATGGGTTTGTCAGGTCGATCAACGGGTTGGTCAGGTCGCTCAATGGTTTGAGTTAAAGTTTGACCGATTCGGTCCGAGTTGGACCGGGTTTGGATCGGCCGGCTCTAGGCCACCATCTAGGGCGGCCGAAAATCGCCCCGACAGCGCGTGGAGGCCATGCACGGCCTTAATCGGCCGTAAAACACTCTTACAGGCTTGGAATCACCTCCAGACTCAACCAAACACCATATTTCAGAATAAATACTCAAAAAATAAGTTAACCGCAAGGGTTCTTACCCAACTTATCAAGACTATGACAATCACCGAAGAGGCCCTTACCAGCGACGATCAGATACGGAAACGGAGGCGTTCTGTTCGGTCTCAGACGGGGAGCACGGAAAGGCCAATGATGTGCCTGAGCGAGAACGATTGGTGGCCGGATTCGATGAAAACAAAAAGGGTTTTAAAACCTAGATCTGACGAACCTATTTGGTTCGATTCCCGACGGTCGGAGAGGCCAACCGGTGACTGAGGGGAAGGGTTTTGATAGGGAGGCCACACCGGTTTAGATGGTGGCGGCGGTGATGACTACGAACGGCCGAAGTAGGAGATCGGCTGGTGGTGGTCGGGGGTGTTTAAAGAGATGAGGAGTCTCCTTTTGATTCGAATAAAGGATCTAAAGAAAAGAGTTTTAGATCTATTGGAGATAGGGCTTTTATACGACTATATATTTTTTATTAAGATTATTATTATTATTTATTATTATTAACGGTTCTTACATTTAATAAATACAACATACTTTTCGTAACACTAATGTTTGTCGTATTCTTATTCATATTATTCAACATATTTTCCCTAAAGAGTATTATATATTTTATTTACTATGGCTAAATTTGGTATTTTACTCAATCAAATTTTTTTATTTATAAAAGTGAACACATTAAATAATAATGAACCATGTTACCATGAAAGAGAGGTGATGCACTAAGCACACTAAAGTATTATTGGGCTGATATCTTCAATCGAATTGATCTCCAGGTGGTGGAGAAATTAATTTATAGGTCATTTGAACTGGGAAACAATAAATAAAAAGATAATAAATTTTAGAGTGATTTAACTTTATAATCAAAGCCTATGTTCACTACCTTAGTTTCCCAGCTAAGGATTTCCCAATTAACTATAAATTCTTCTTTTTTTAACGAGTTAAATGACAACATTTACAACTTAAACTTAATTACCAAAGCTAGCATCTAAAACTTACAACCTAAGCTTTGGGAACACTCTTAGAAAAGAAAAATAAATAACAAACTGGAATCCACCTTACAAGGTAGATGTTTAAACTCTTGAATACTCACCCATATCCTAATATATTTAAGCATACATATGTACTAAAGTTCACAAGTATAACCTATACAAAAAATCAAAAGTAAAACACTAATATTATTTTTGAATCAAAATAATATTGGCTTGAGTATCATTAAGTCTTTAGGTTCTACAAGGGTCCTTTATGCCGAATTGAATTTCTAGTCGTTAAAAATCATTGAAGTTGGATTATAGCCATTGGGGATAAATTTTCATACTAAATTTTTACTTTTGGATTCTTCAATGTTAGTACGTGGGTGTGCATATTAGTATGCTGCTACTTTAAAAATAGCCATTGAACTTGCGCTAGGCTTCATGTATCGGTACACCTCCCCTGGATCGATGCGAAGATCAGTACACCTATATGGAATTAGCCGTTGTGGGGTTTAAAACATAAAGTATCTATACATGTACTTGCATATTAGTATAACTCTCTCAATATCTGAATGCCTAAGCCTTTACTGGTACATTATTTTGGTTATGGAAAAATTCTATAGTTGAAACCCTAAATAATATATACTTAAAATCAATTTTAAAATATTTTCAAATTTGTACAAAACTATTTTTTAATTATTATATCAAAATAAATATCTCAACAATCTCGCCCTTTTTAATAATAAAACTAGCTTAAAAAATTATATTTGAGATTCTCCTCCTTGGTAAAATAATTTTTGAATAAAATATTAAATATTCAAAATCAATAATAAAGCTCCTCTTATTCATTCGAATAATTAATTTTTCAAAACATTCTCATTTTTTGTTATAGGAAAAATGGTTCGAACTTAGTTTGAAAACTTTTAGTCTCATAACAATTAAGAGTTTAAAATAAATTTTGATAAAAACAAGTTTTATTTAAAATTAGCTCCCATTTACTCAAAGCATAAAAGAAATTTTAGTCCAATAAATATATGATCAACTAGTTGAATTAAAATAAATTAAATCAAAACAAATAAATTTAATTAATTTTTGCCACATATATCAACGGTAGGATGTGAAGTCTTCCTTCTTCAAGTGTAATCCTTGTGTAAATAAAACTTTTATAGTTCTTTAACTTATTGATTACTTGCTCCATCACACCAACAATAAGATGATCTCAAAAATTTTGGTATCCAAATTGTTTTGAATCTATAGACATTAATAACACAAATTTTAGTCCCTTTAAAAATTTATTTTTCAATTTCATCATGCTAAGTAGAAATGATTAGTTTTATTTTACGCAAACACTTCTAAAATATTTTTTATTATAAATATAAGGATACTAGACTACCTTACATAAAATTTGATTTTCTCAAACCATCTTTTTGTAACTCTATCGAACCGGTTTAGACAGCACTCGACACTAATGAGCTACATGAGAATACCGAGGCTAATCTAGAGACTCGCCCCAATAAAAAACCCTAAAAATTAAATGATTATTTTTTTTATCTTATCTTGATTCTTTATTTTGATCCCACATGTCCATGCATAAGTTATATTCAATTGTAGCGGAAACAAATAAGGAGTGAGTCCTAAAACGTACATATATGATTCAGGGACCAAAGTATAATTTTCCAAAAGCTAAAGTACTAATTATGAAATTGTTTTTATCAATCTTTCATTAGGCTCATAATATACCAAAATCAATTTTTAAATACTCTGTATTTCAAGGTAAACGAAAGGGTAAGCATAAGCTTAATGAGTGAATAAAAATATATTTAAAAATACCTTGCAACGCTGCCCATAATATACCAAAATCAACTTTTAAAACAAGTGATGCTCTAAGTAAAAACAATGTCCTTGAACGTCAATGCAACTATTTGAAAAAAGATCAATAAATGTAATCAAAACACATGCAATTCAATTTGCACTAAAAACAGTAGTTACTTTACACTTGTGTTTTTCTCGTGTTGGAATATTAGTGAACCAGTTAGACTCATTTCTAACCCTTAGGATAAACGAAAACTCACATGAAGACATAAATGCCAAGTCATGCCACGTATGAGACTATACTGTCAACATAAGACGTATGAGGGCTCTATCACCTACTCATACCACACACGAGCTAAACTCATGCACACAAATGGATTAAATCAAATCATATTTCTCACTTTAGCTTTCGGGATAAGCTACGCTTAAATGTAATAAAACACATATACCACAATTCAAGCAATAACTCTAATGCATCACTAAGGAATTTACCCACGTATACATATTTTGTATTTATAGTGCACTCACAGACTATTGATCAATCAACTTATCAATGTTATCATCATCTTTAATATTCAACCAAAAACCAAAACCAATACTCAACTTTTCTAATTAAAACAATATGTAAGAACATGCATCCCATTACCACATGCATCCCATTAACACATGCATCAAATGCATAAACTGATGAAAACCACTTTTCTCATATTTTCAAAACAAAACCGTGGGAGTATCATATTCATATAAAAACTTTATAAAAACGTATCATGAACATGAAACACATGTATATTCACATATGTGCAAGTATAAGACGAGCATGACTAAAACACATAGTAAAATCAAGGCATAATATGAGAACATTTAAGAAAGTAATACTTTAAACTTACTTATGAGTATAGGGAGTTTTTTCACACCTTTCTTACACCCCAAACCTTCGAAAACAAATCTAAAATCATGTCAAGTTGGTTGCCCTCATAATCCACTCACCAATTTAATGAAACTTGCTCGAAAAGTCATCCAAAAACGTGATTCGGCTTTCTGATCTCCTCAAACTTATTCCTCTACCTCTTGAACTAATTCAAGAATAAAAAATAGATGGTTTAGTGCATTATAACAAACAAAAACATCCTTCAAGTCAGACAAATACATAGCAGCCCCTAAAAACACCATAAATCTTAATCGAAACTCACCAAAAACCTCTCCAAACACCACCTAAACATTAGGTCCGGGATTAGATACTTAAAAGCCATCTTAATTAGATTAAACACTTCAAAGTTCATATATTTAGGCTTAAAAAACAGACATGCAAAATCCTTGAACGAAAATCAAGAAAATAATATAATTTTTATCAAGAAAATTGATTTTATTGATTCAAGAATTTAAAGATTATTGCAATAAGCCAGGAACTTAGGAATTTCATTAAAGAACTTTAGATTTCAGAGTTTTGAATGATTCTCACCTCCAAAATTGACCCAACTTTCTTCCAAGGTTTAAAAATAAGTAAAACAAAAGAAAAACGAAGAGATTTTGAAGAAAACACATAAAGAATTAACCAAACAAATTTTTATTGAAAAGATTGATATTTACCTTTGAAAAGATGATGGAGTGGCTGCCTAGGAGAGGGGAAAATCAAATTCTAAAAATAGGTTTAGGTGTAAAAAAGTTTTAGGAATTAAAATTAAGTTATTTTGTGTTTTGTGTTTTAAAACTTGGGTTAAGGATTAATTAAATAAGCCCATGGAAGGTTAGATCAACTAGAATTACAATTGGATCAATGTCGCTTAAATATTCAAAGTTTTGAATTAGTTTCTAAAATTTTCTTTAAGTTTTTAGTTTTTACAAAATAGTCCCTACT
Source organism: Abelmoschus esculentus (assembly GCA_035048815.1). Lineage (NCBI taxonomy): Eukaryota > Viridiplantae > Streptophyta > Magnoliopsida > Malvales > Malvaceae > Abelmoschus > Abelmoschus esculentus. The sequence continues at coordinate 5,113,285 of JAUCBN010000019.1, read as the reverse complement.
TTCAAAATCCTAGGGATTCGAGGGTCAATTTTCGAAATTGAGTTGAACTAAGTCAAACATATATCAAATAAGAATTTTAGGATATTTTCCGATAATTTATTTTAAATAAAAATTAATTTTTAAGTATTTAATTTCGAACCAGGCTAAACCGACAAAAGCGGTTCACTAAAATTCTAGGGCAATTTTGGGGCGTTACACTTTCTTTCTAAGATCATTGGAACCAAAATTTTTTCTATTTTAAGATCATTCACTTGTATTTTAAGATTTTTCTAAACTTTGAAACAAATTTTCTAAATCAAAACCTTTTTCAAGTTTAAAATCATTCATTTTTGCTTGATACTCTCAATTGATTATAAAAACAAATTATTTTAATTTTAAATTTAAATTTCAAAATAACTTTTTTATTTTTCGAAAATGAAGTAAGAAACCTAAAATATATATCATGTCCAAATGAGTTAGTTTATCATTGATGATCTGGTCTTCCTTTCAAATAACAAGCATAGGAAATCATTTTCATACTTGATCCGATCACAAGTCCGAGCCCCACGCAATGTAGCATTTCAAATGGTACTTGCATCTTCTCTATTATCTTTAATATCATCATTTGGAGCAGAAGTACCACAAGAGCAATAATATTAGCTACGAAAATAGCCTGCAAATTTTATATCTATAAATCAAAGCAGACAAAAACTTGAATTTTTAACTAAACGCTAAATGGTCTAAGATTCGGATTTAGTAAATATGATTTAATACCTGGATTTTCATCGTCTACAACAAAAAAAATTTCAATTAAGATTTAAAAGTGTCCGTGAAGCATGCCGTACCATTAGTAAGAGACCTTAAATTCTCAAGTTTCGCGCTTAGAGATTCAGTCCTTCAGTCGTGCCCATAGTTTTATCAGCTTCTCCTGCCCACAGAATGTTCATAATCCCCTGCATCTTAATTTTAATCTTATTCCTAATTTAGATGCATTATTTAAGATTTATGTGAATAACAATACCCGTGTATAATTAAGATGATGAATAATACTATCAACTATTACATTATAAAATATCTTCACTATAAATGCAATACATAATAATATAAACTATTTTTCATGATATTTCTTTTTTAAATAGTTTTAATGATGTTTCTTGGTGAAGTTAGTGAGAAGATAATGTAAAGGGATTTGGCATAATACCAAAATATGCTTCTAATGTTTTACTTACTCATTTTAAACTTTGTATTTTATTACGTTTTCGAAGTATTTTACTCTTCAATAATTTATATTTGAACAAAAGAGCCTTCCATTGGATGAAAACTTTGTATCACCGTCAAATTTATGGTTATTTATCAAAAGTTCAACATATATAATTGATATTGAGGTTAATTAAATCAAATATAAAATATTTTTGTATTACTCATTTAGATTTGAGTCAAATTTAAAATAATTCATATGAAAAGTTATATATAATAATATTTAAGTTTATTAATATTTACTAAGAAAAGTTACGAATGATTTCCTCACTAATAAATCATATTTTTTACAGAGAAAAAAATAACAACTTAGAATTAAAATAAAAACAAATGTATTTATTAAAAAATAAAAAGGTGAATGGGTTACATTCTTTTTATCATTGCAAATCATTTAAATCGTAGGTCTATGACCTTTCGGTATAGGGGCAGCACATGCAGGCGGATTTTGTTTTCCGGAAATTTTGGGTTTTACATTTTTATATTGGGATACTGCTGGTTCATCAGGTCCCTTATACTTGATATCAATGTCGGCGAGTTCCACATTTTTACAGGGAAAAGTTCCACTGCAAATGATTCGAACAACTTCTGGAAGCGCAGACGTTCCACGAATGTTCTTAAAGCTGAGGTTGCTTAGTTTAACATTTGATTCTTTCTGTAAAAACACAAAATGTTTAGATGATTGATAAAATCCATTCATTATATTAGGATTTTAATAAGTCTTCACATACATTTTTTTTGCATTTATTTGATGGGCAATAGTTTTTGTCAACTATAACAGGACAACTGACATTCTTCACGGTGATACCTTCAAAATGAATATCTGATGCACTAGCAGGAAATTCACCTGCCCAAGTCTTGATTCTAACACCATTCGAAGTATCACTTATGGTGCATTTTGATACTTTAATTCCTTTAACTGGTTCTTCATTTTCAAACTTTCCAAGACTGCCAATACTGATGCCATGTCCTGGTCCACAAGTTATTCCCTTGATGTCTACATTTTTGGAACCATCCCCAATCGATATACAATCATCACCGGTTTTTATTTCTGAATTAATAATGTTAACTCCATCTGATCTCCCCATGTGAATACCGTCTGTATTTGGACTATCTTTAGGTGCACGTACATTGAAACGTTCGAGAGTAATATTTTTGCATCCCAAAATATTAACATGGAATTGTTTGCTATCTTTACTAGTTATGTCTTGTATCAACGCGTTGGTCAAATAATCAAATCTTATATTTTGTTTAAGTTCAAAATTAAAATGGAGTTAAAAATTATATATTAGTTATAATTATAAAAATATCAAATTCTAACAAAAAGAAAGAAATCTTACGATAGGGAGTATACTGCAAAAGTCTTTTTTATCGCAACCTTCTCTCTTATAAGCTCTGGTTCCTTGACCATCGAATACTCCTCCACCAGACATTTTAAAATTTCTAATTCTACTAAATTCAATCCATTGAGGTTCCTTGAAAGCTCTAGGATCACCTGGAGCTTTTATAGTTCCTTGAACTTTGAGTTCAATAGGAGCCTTGCAGGGACCTTCAAGTGTTGCTTGACTTAAAATATATGCACCTTTCGGAATTACGATTGTTGTTGGAGTGCTCGAACTACAAGCTTCTTTCCAAGCTTCCAATAATGGCTAAAACAATATTTATTAATAAATAAATTCAATATATTTTACCTTTGGAGTGTTAAAATGATTTGAAACATCAATTACCTTACTCAAATCTGTTTTCAAGCTAGCCTTTGCTCCAAACTTTGCAACGACATCAAGAATATTTTCTTTAGCATCAATGGCTGAAAAGAGAGAAATTAATATTATAAACACCAGAAAAACAAAATTAAATTTTATTGCCATATTGTTTTTTATTTTAGCTTGAAAGGTGAATATTTTTTCTTTTTCTATCGTTTCAAATATATAGAGAGATTGTGAAAATTACAACCAATCATTTTTTTTATAAAATCGATTATAATTTAATAATGTTTTGTAATTCATATGGGTAAGCTTTAATTTCTATGATCGTCATGTAGTTTATAAGCACCTGGCTCGACTAGATAAACTTGTGTTTAGTTTGTTCAGAAACTTGAATTATGAAAATTAAGTAAAATATTTTTACTAACAAATGAGTTTTTCAACACAAATCTAAATGTTAATCTTAATCTTAATTTACCACCAATATTTAAGATTTATATAAATAATAATACATATGTATAATTAACATGACGAATAATTCTATAAACTATTACATTATAAAATATCTTTATTGTAAATAAAATATTAATTAATATAAAATATTTTATTAATTTTAATTTTTTGAATATTTTCAATGATGTTTTTAGTAAAATATGTTTTAAATAAGAGGGAAAGAATTGAACCAAGTGCCTCGTTAAAAATAACTAAACCTAAATGGTAAAATTAACATGAACAAGCCCTAACGCTTGTTTCATAGCCTAAGATTCAATTATCATGCTCATCTCGAATAATACCACTAGCAGACGCATCAGTTGTAGCAAGATTCCAAGACCAATCTACATTAGCTATAACCTAACTCCTCCTCGGTTTTCTCATACACTTATACAACAAGTCTGACAACTCAACATATTCATCATCCATGATAAGACTTCACCTACGTTTTCAAACTTTTCAATATATTCTAAGGAATAATGAATCTCAAACATTTGTATCCTCAACGAAATTGTCTTTTTTTTCTTATTTCACAGTAAGCAAAATTTTAAATAGAAACGTATGAAAATTCTACAATTTCAATTGTCTAACCACCTAACTCCAAGTTGAAGAAGCAAACGAACAATTCCTAGGAGCATGCTCTAACGATTCATTTCTCAAATAATAATTGGGGCAAATCCCCAAATTCGCCATATGTCTCCTCAGTCTCTTCGAGTTTGTGAGAAGACGATTACTTTTTTCTAGCCAAAAGATTGTTTGAATATGTTACGGTAAATTTTTTTCTTCAAATAATTGACTAATCATCGTTCTCAACCTATCATAACTCTGAGCAAGATTCTCATAAGCAAGTTTGGTGTTAAAGACCTGATTTTCAAATCATCTCCATATTGCTATATCTTTTCCCAAATAAGCATGGGATGGACGCGTAGTTACAATTCGTTTTAAAATACTTTCTAATAAAATATGAAATTATTTGTAGATTTCTCATTGAACCGAGTTGATCACAACTTAGGCCATTTTACACGGCATTGGAGTATCACTGCCCATATAGTACTTCACCAAAGGCCCATCTCTAGCTAACCATGTGTCATACAAAAATTTAGTAGCTTTACCATATCAATTCAAACTCAATTATCCCTTTAAAAATATTAAAGAGATAATTATTCCTTTAAAAATTTCTTCTCAAACTCAATTCAAATCTTTACTTGCCATATAAGATCCAATCCTCTAGAATCTTTCTTTGACTTTTAAAGTCAACTTGATTTAAATGTGATTTCTCTCTAAATCAACATCTTATCTTCAAGGAATTAAATCCTAAAAATAAGGAAACACATAACCATAATATTTTTTCCACAAAATTAACCAAAATACAAATTAAATGACAATTAAGGATATTATGTGAAAAATGCAGGAATAACTAACAATGCAACGAATAATGTGCTTAATTATATTAATAATATGAGTAAAAAGGGTAATAAAATAATACTTTTGAACGGGTAAACATTATCTACCGCTCTATCATACTTCCATCCATGCCTCCTATTGAAAATTTCTAAATAATAGAATTTTAAACCTTAACCCTTATTTTCACTATCCAAAATCCTAAACCATACACCCTACCCTAATTCCTTAATGTTAGAGTATACCCAAAGACTAATCATATGATGATTGTAAAGATACTTTTATTTACCAATTTTATTGAATAAAGGTATTGTCATTGTTGTTTTCAGATATATGTGTCGATGTATAACATAAACTAAGAAACAATAAGGTCCATATAATAATATATGAATTATTATTAAAAGATCCTTAGTCAAGTATTATTATGGGTATGGACGATAATAATACGCTTAAGACAAACACGTGATTAATTGATGACAATGAGTTGTCATTGACATAGAGATGTCAGAATTAATACATGAATAAGTTAGTAGAGAATAATATATTGGATTAACCCACTATGAGCATATATCTTGGATTATTATGTGAAGGTCACGATATTGCTCATAGTGATAACTATATGTATGATCCCTAGACTTGAGATTATTACAATATCAACATATGTTGTTTTTTGTTTTGATGCAGTTAAACGTGTCTCGTAATTAGTTACACTATAAAAACTGATATTGGATATATTACAATGTATGTAGTGATATTTGAATGATCAAGATAGGATTTGTCCTTCTTACGTAATAGAAAAATATATTAAAGGGCACTTGATTGAGTGAGACTTGAAATGCATGTCCATGCTTGAATACGTTGATATGAGATATCACAAATTATTCATTAACAGTAGTCCACTCTAGATATCAAGAAACACTGATAATAGGATATCTAAGTGTGACTATTCCAAGACTTGTGTCTATTAAAGATATAAAAGGACAAAAGGATATAATACGTTAAGAGAGTTGATCACGGACATGATACATCGAATCATGATCTCTTGTAACTTAGATGACAATGATATATTGCTAGATGTCACTCATTGTTTATAATATTAAAATTGTTCTAATATTATTACTAATGTTACAATGAGCCTACAGGGTCACACCCAATGGTTGAAAAGGAGAAGAAATATATATGTATAAGTAGTTCATATTTAATTCCGGATTAACTACAACAAAATGGTCAATTAATGACGTAATTTCTGTATGACGTTGTGTATAACGTCACAAAACATACTTTAAACGTGACGATTTTTTCTTTTCGTCTCAGTTAATTTTTAAGGATATGTTTTTTTGACATTTTTTTAAAACGTCATTTATTTTCGTCACTATATGTTTGGCGCCTTAATTAAATTTTGGTGGAAAATATTTTAATGATATTTAAAGAAATTGGTGACGTAATAACATCGTCATAAATAAAACAAAAGAATTAGTGACGAATTATTATTTTAACAATTCAGTGTTGATTATTAAAGTTATAAATTCATCATAAAAATATTAATTTGTGACATTTTTATTCGTCATAATTTAGAAGATAAAAGGGTGATATTTTATATCTATACCATAAAAATATTTAATTATAAAAATATTATATTTTGATACTAATTGTTATATATCTTATATTTGATATTAATTTTAAATATATCATATGAAATTGTAGTTTAATGTTGACACCAATAATTATTAAAAAATGATAAAAAAAATATTAGTAATATACTTTTAAACTGGTCATGAAATTTTTGTTTTACTATTATACTTTAACAAATTTCATGGATTTATATTGATATAATTAAAAAAATAGATATTTATAATTAATCACATAAATATCATAAAACACCAATATAGTTAAATATATAAAACATGAACAATTTTAAAATATAGAAATATACTCAAAATTAAAATTAAAATCAACTCGTCTAATTAAATAAAAAAATATTTTATAGTAATAATTTTATTACTTTAAGAAAATATATATTAAAAAAAATTATTTCAAAATTTTGCTATAAGTTCAAGTTTAATTATTCTTTTTGATTATATTATCTATTAGAGTAATATGATTGTCAATCGATTCAATTGTACAAAATATCTTAAAAAATAAAATATCATATATATTTGTTACTTTATGATGTTCAAATATTTAAAGCTTTTATAATGATGTACGGAAAGTGTTGTTCAAAAAGAAAGCATAGGTTTTGTTAGACTTTCTGATGATATCTAGTTTTTGTACGCACGGACTAAAAATTTTTAAGGTCCTTAATTTAATTTTTTTAAAGATTATTGTGGTAATCAAATATTAAATTTCTGTATTTAATTTTGTATTAACTTAAAAAATTTATACTATTTGTTTTAATATTAAATTTCATGTTTAATTTCGAGTAACTTTTTCCTTATTCTTTATATATATAGTTCAACTATTCACACATTAAATTATTTCAAATTTTGTATAGTCCCAACTATATCTGAATTTCATATGTGTAGATTATATAAGAAAATTTAAAATTTCTAAATTATATATCAATTATAATACATAAATATAATAATAAATATAATTTATATAATTTTGTACGAAATTATAAATATATTTTTTTATAATTATACAAAATTATAATTCATGGAAGTTAACCTTTCTCGCTCCACTTTTTCCCTCCAATCAATATCAAATCTCTTATTCATAGCAATACTTTCCATATTTATAGACGTCAATATTTATATATTATTTAGTTCTTTGGTTTCCTTGGTCTTTGTTAAGGTTATTGAGAGTAGGTACAGCCGTACAGGTAATTTTTCTTACAATTTTTTATGTTTTATTTTAATAGATGATAATACTCAAATTAAGGTTATATGTTCTAGTCTAATTTAAGGTATTGTTTTAGAGGATCCACAGATTTGTTTAGCATTCATATGTTTTATGATAAATATTTTTATTTTATTTATTCTATTTAAAGTTAGTATATTTTATTTTTATTATTTTTAACTTTGATTATTTTTTGTTTTCGTTCGAAGACGTTTGTTCAATTTCAAAAAAATTGTGTTATGTTTGTGATAAGTTTTATTTGCTCTAAAAATTGAAGTAACTTTTGATTTATTAAATATTACTTTAGATCTACAAATATTATTTTACATATATTATTAGGTTATTTAATTTTATATTATCGATAGGATTAATTGCTTTAGTTTGCTGGTTTAGTTTTGAACTACTGGAAAATTTTGTTTTTTCTTTGTCGATAGTTCAAAATTTAGTTCCTATTTGTCCAGTAAATATCAAAATATTGCTTTAATCAAATATGAAATTTAGCTAATCCTATGTTACTGTTGAAATATATAATGCACAAGATTTGCTTTTTCTTAGTTAATTTCCTAATATTAGTTCCTATTTGTCCAGTAATCAAAATTTAGTTAATTTCTTAATATTAGTTAATTTCCTAAAATAAGTTAAAATTTAATTTTTAATATAATAATTATTTTATTTATGTATAAATGTTTTGATTTTTAGGAGAAGATGGTAGAGTTACAATCAACTCCAGTAGAAGAAGGAGTAGAGCCTAAGACTATTGATGATATAATGGAGGAGGTGCTAGGTACGAGGTCAGGATATGTTCCGGGACTTGGTTATGGTCCCAAGTCTAACAAAAAAAGTTCAAGTGCAGATAGAATCGACTTAGAAAAGCGTTTGAAGAATAAAGAAGATGAACTTAATGCTTGCAAGTCGAATTTTGAAGTGATTCAAACTCAAATGGATGCTATGAGATCTGCTTTGTTAGCTGCCGACATTCAAGTGCCAGCACTTCAATTTTCAGGTAAATAGAATCAAATAAATTTGATTGTATAATTTTAATTATAATAATTAATATGTTAAATATTTTTGCAGATTCAAACAATACATCAAATTCGTTATCTATGAGATCGCAACCAACTTAAGATTTAAATTGAGATTTTTATATCTATTCTAGAAGTTATGTTATTGTTATATTATTTTTATTACTTTTAAATATTTATGTTTTTATATTATCAATAATCGAACTATTATTATTTTAGCGAATGATATATTTTATTTTTATTACTTTACAATATTATGACTTTGCATTCATATTAACATAAATAATTTTTTATGTTTTTGAAAATTTATAACAAAATATAAATTATAAGGTTATTTGTTTATTATAGTGAACCAATATGTAATGACTCCATTTTAGCATATAAATTGACAATATTATTTTGTAGTTATATTAATGACGATTATATAAGATGACATTATTCATAATACTATTAGGTACCATTATATTATATTATTAAAAATGTGGTGTTATCTCTCTCGTCATGTATAGGTTGATTTTAATATACTATTTGTGATGATTTATATTATTAATAATAGAATTTTATATACTTTGATAACGTAAATAATTAACATTAATTATAAATCAAAAGGTAACGATATATTTTATTTTCATGCAAATTATTATTAGGTTATAATTATTTTATTAAATAAGTGATAGTATTTTTGGTGTCACCAAGAATTAGAAATTAAAGTATTATCTGTGACGTTGAGATTTATTAATAACAATTTATTATTTAATTTGATGACGTTATTAGTTGTCATTGAATATAAATTTTGAGGTGACAATTGATATTATCGTCATTCATACTATTATTAAGTGACGATATACTATGTTACTAACAATGTGACGTCTTTTTTCGTCACTTATACAATAAAATTATTATATTTTTTGTGACGATATAAATTATTAGTGACCAAATTTTATATCATTCGGTGACGTAATTTAGTGTTGCTAAATAGAAAATATAAGGTGATGTTTTACATTAGCGTCACGATATAATGTATAATACGTGACGAAAAATATACATTGTCATATTTGACATTTAGTGACACACCTAGAGTGACGAACGCTGTGACACCGAATTTTATATTATAAAATAGAAATTATGATGTAAATGTATATTTTAGTGACAATATTTTAAATATCACTAATAAGCAAATTTGATGTAGTTAAAGGATATATAATTAAAGTAATTATATCCCTTTTTAAATTCAAATTAAATATAGATTCCGAAATTTAAGGAAATAATTAAAGTAATTAATTCCTATAAACAAATTCAGAATAAAACTCTTATACATAGGGTTACACCTATATAAAGGTTTTATTTGGTCTAAAAGCCATACATCAATGAATTCTGAATTCCCAAACCCTAGAATCACGAAAAATAGTTTTTCGAGATTTTGCTCTATCAATTGGGTGAACTTAGTAGAGGTCGAGACGATATTCGTGGAGGCTAAAGATTCAAATTGTCGAACGATCGTGATTGTAGCAAATCCAATTGCTTTTTTTGTTGCTTATCAAGGAACCCAATGTAAGTCATCGCATCTCTTCCTCCCGATTTCGGATTAAACGTACATGGATCACTGAAAAGATCGTCGTAATTTTGTTCCGCTGCGTCATGGGATGTGCCGACGGTCCCAACACTTAAACCTTAACCACAATCCATAACCTTGAACCCTAAACCTTAAATCCTCTGATTTGAAGCGGAGGCATGGATAAAAGTATGGAGAGAGGTAGACGGTTTCGAACACTTTTGAACACTTATGAAAGAGATTTTAAGACTCAAATTGGCTCGGATCTAGTTCAAAAATGAATATCAATCTTACTTATATTCTTACATTTGATGTAACTGTTCATCTCCCTTCATTCATGTAACACAAAGGTAATCTTAATTTATCTTTTAATTAAAAAGAACATACATAAAACAATTTAAGAGTTAATTTGATTAATGCACTAGTTTAATGAATGAACTAGTTTGATCAATGAACTTACTTTATTAATGAACTACATACATGAATGAAGTAGTTTATTAAATAAACAAATGAACTACTTCCTTAAATGAAACTAGATGCTTAAATGCTATGCATACAAAAAAATACTTTACTAAATCAACTTACTTTGATCAATGAACTTACTTTATTAAAAACTTTAAATTCTCATACAAAATAATGCATAAGCAAAATAAAGTGATCCTCCCTTGTTAATCCCACTCTCCCACGTTCAAATCTTGATGCGAACAAGCTTCTTCTTGGTTGATTGAAAATTTCACGTGTGATAGGACCACTTGAGTACGTCTTCGAATCCTTTTTGTTGGTGTTCATATAATATGATTTTGTGGATTGTTTTAGCATATCCTTAATATGTATACGTTATATGGATTGAAAAGAATGATTAATAAGATTTATGGACTATTTTGAATAGCCTTTGTGTGAACATGTTATAGTTGATTAAAATATAATATCAACAAGGTTTATGGATAGTTTTTACTAGTCTTTGTATAAACATGTTATAGATGACTAAAATTTGAAATTAATAAGATTTATGGATTGATTTAGCATGTATTGGAGATACATGTTATAATGGATTAAAATATAAAATTTGGTATGGTATATTGAATTTTTCGAATGAATTAATATCCAAAGAACATATGTTAATAACAAAATGATATATATAGGATAAAGAGAATGAACACTAGTTACTTTTGTTACTCTCTTTAATATGTTATAAGAATCAATTGTACTAAATGGTTAAAATGACTTGAAATTGAATGAACTTGAAATTGATAAAAAGAAAATAAAATGGATTAATGCATAATTAAATGTAATTGATTTGCTATTATGTTCCTTCTTGTGATGTAAGTCACATAATTTGATAAAATGATTAGTTATAGGCGCTACATCACTAAGTATATTATGTGCTTACCACTCCTACTTTCCTTCTTTTGAACCCACAATTCTAAATTGATTGGTAATATCATTTCATAAGCTAAAAGTAAGACACAACCAAGATTATGATATACTTAGGTAACTCTTGTATTCTCCTAGATGGTGGCACATATATTACATCTAGATCATGCATTTGATTTGGTTTGTATATATAAGTATAAGAATGAACATGGTTTATAAGTTAGCATGTTTGGTATTTATATATCTTGTCCTATTTGGTTGATATTGATTGTAGTGTTATATGTTATATGTGATAGATCAAAGTAGGTTTGTTGATATGATTGTTTGATTTTTGAATAAGATAGGTATGAAAAGGATAATAATTGGATTGTTAGGTTGCTTTGACGTTAGATTCATTGTTAAAGGTTATATATACGATACATGATAGGTTAACTTGGATTAATTTAGATTCAAATGGATGCTTGAAATGCATTGATAATGGTAATAAGACATTACATGCTAAATTGCTTAACTTCCAAATTTACATAATAGTTTACTTGATCTCTAAGATTGACCATATCATTTACTTGAATCACAAGTGCTACGAAGTAGCCTGTCTAAATGGACTTTCTACATATGCTACGGTTCTAGGATTGTTGTAAGTATGTTCCTGCAACAAGAACAACATCAAAATAACAAGGAATCAAAGTTATAATCATGATGAAATTAGGAAATAAAGGGGAAAACGAAAATAAGAAGAAAAGAAAGAATGTTTTAGCATTTTGATGGATTTTAAAACAAGGAAGATGAATGCTTCAAGAAACCTCCATGGCTGTAACTAGAACGTTCAACAATGGTGAATTATGTTGCTAGAATCAAAATGAAATGCTAATCTTGAAAGAAACTGCACCATCTACTAAGCAAACCCGAATTGAATATGTTTAACATTAAAGGACTTGGGCCCTTTAGATAGCGATCTAGGAACCCGAAGTATCATGTTTGACAATCAAAACAAGTTTGAAAGTCAGAAAAGTTCTAAAAAGAACCAAAAAAGAGAAAAAAAATCTTAAGTATAATTTTATTTCAAAGTGTGTAACCTTGTGTTTATAAAATACCAAAAAAATATATAGGAGGGGAAAGAAGTTGGCCAAAATTTGAATGTGTGACTATTATTTGAACAAAAATAACTAAAATAAATAACTATACTCACCATTTAATTTCAGCCAAATGATTGGTCACATAAAACACATTTAACATGTGTTAAATGCTTGAATTTTGAACATAAAACCACCCATTCTTATACCTTTGGCATTTTGGTCTTTAAAAGTAAGGGTCTTGTTTGGCTTGCTTGCATTTACACTCTCAAACATGTGCACAAGGATTTCATGTGGGTCCTACAGGTATGGCACATGCCTAGGACACATGCTCTTCGTGTAGGATAGGTTTCAGTTGCTGTAGGTCACTTTAGCTTAAGTTGAGTTGAGCTGGAAATAGAGTTGAGCTGAAACGATCTAGCTAAGAGTATTAGGAGTTAAATTGAGCTTAGATCTAAGCCTCTAAGCTACCTTGAGCTAAGGTGAGGTACGTGCACTCCGTTGGGTTTCTTTTGAACTGAATAGAACTCACTTGAGCTGATGTTTAGTTGCATACACTCATTTGAGCTAGAGTTGAGCTGCATACACTCTCTTGAGTTGGAGTTGAGCTACATATAATCTATTGAGTTGGTGTTCTCCTATGTTCCTACATGTAAACATCACAAGAATCCATCAACGTAATATAAACTCATTGAAAACTTAAATACAAGGTGTAAACACTTGCAAAGTTGTTCAATAACTCATATTTACTCTCAAACTAGTTAGAAATAATACAAACACTATCAATCCAATCCCTAAAACATAATTAGCATAATATAAACATACTAAATATAAGAAAAGAAATGTTAGACATCAATATAAAACAAGTGAAAAACAAACTCACCTGAATGTTGAAGTTGCTTTGTTGGGTGGCAAAAACGTGCTCACATCAACAAGAAAGACCAAATTGTTTACTTGCAATATAGTAAAAACATAAATGGTAATTAGATATCACATGTTAATACAAGAATACAAGTTTGCTTAATGAATGAAAATATTAATCCTCAAATAGTGTAGATTCGAATAGAATGTATATTAGGTGATATGGTTTTGTATGAAAATATATTTTTTATATTTGAATTCAAATGTTATTCATGTTTGTATGATTCTAGTGGTAGGCATGTTTCATGATATGAATTTGTTTGATCTGTACTGAATTGATAAGTTAACATGATTATATGATATGTAGTATTCGATTTGTAAGACTTATTGAAATGTTTCACATGTAGGTATGAAGTAACTTGATTATAAGTTTGTATGTTTTTAAGTTATTAGAATACGAATGTTATAATTGTTTTCATGATGATACAATCCACCCTTGTATGATCCGAATATCTAAAAGTTAGGTAAAAAGACTCAAGAGTAATAAGATTTGCTAACAAGAATAAATTTTAATATAAAAAGTTTTAAATTTGGTAGGGGGTGTCACATGATGTATCCAGGAGTGTTGTCTAGACTTTGTTTGTTTACCCTTAGTATTCGTTTATGTTTCATTTTACACTTATATTTGTATTGTTATCCACCAATTATGCTTAAGGGAGCTTTTTAACGAGGGTTGTGAAAGTGATGACCATGTACGATTTCTACATCAATAAACCATATGTTTCGACAAGTAAAAATATAAAAAAATTTTAAAAATGCATTTATATAAAATAAAAGGTGTATGAGTTACATTCTCTTTGATCATTATTGACCATCTAAACTGTAGGGGTAGAGTTTGGTGGTACAGGGGTTGCACATACAATCAGATTTTGTTTGTTAATAATTTTGAGTTTTACATTTTTACATTTAGATCCTGAAATTCTATTGGGTTCACTATACTTAATGTCAATATCGTCGAGCTCAAAATTATCACATGGAAAAGTATCTCTACAAATGATTTGGAAAACTACTAGAAGCATACATGGTATGAATGTTCTTGAAGTTGAAGTTTCTTAGTTTTAACATTTGATTCTTTAAGTAAGAATAAGATAATATTTATTTTTGAAAAATGATACCTTAAAATCAAAAATTAAATGGTCATAGGCTTCATGTAACTTATCAAATATATAAAATTTTAAATATAAACTAGATGAGTTAGAGGTTACCTCCCTCTCATTGAGGGCCATAAAGCATAAGTGATTTACCTCATCATCTTTAACTGAGTCTTCATCACTCTAGGTTGTCACATATGTTTTTTTTATGAAGAACTCTTGTTTTTAATGTGAGGGCAATCATATTTTGTATTCCTTATCTTCTTGTATTTAGAGCACTCAAGGGATCCTTCTTCTTCTTCTTCTTCATTTCATGTTTAAAAGATTTTTGTATGTCGTTCTTTATCAATTAGGTGAATTTGTTAAAAAGATAATTCATCTTTGTTAGATAATCGTAGTCCAAGACAAAAATTAAATATTTTTAAATAAATATAAAAATGAAATTAGATATTTTTAAATAAAAAGGTGAATGAATTACATTCTCTTTAATCATTGAAGGCCATTTAAATCGTAGGGGTAGGGTCTTTTAGTATATAGACAGCACATGCAAGCAGATTTTGTTTACCAGAAATTTTGGGTTTTACATTTTTATATTGGGATACTGTTGGTCCATCAAATCTTTTATTCTGAATATCACTGTCGGTGAGCTCTACATTTTTGCATGAAAAAGTTCCACTGTAAATGATTTAGACAACTTCTGGAAGTACAACCGTTCCACGAATGTTCTTAAAGCTGAGGTTGCTTAGTTTAACATTTGATTCTTTCTGTAAATATATATATATATTTAGATAGTTGATAAAATCCTTTCACTATATTAGAATTTTGATAAATTTTCACATACATTCTTTTTGCATTTACTAGATGGACAATATTTTTGGTCTATTATAACAGGGCAACTAACATTCTTCACAATGATACCTTCAAAATTAATATCTGATGTACTGTCAGAAAATTCACCGGCCCAAGTCTTAATTGTAACACCATTAGATGTATCACTTATGGTGCATTTTGATACTTTAATTCCTTCAACTGTTTCTTCATTTTCAAACTTTTCAACACTGGCAATATTGATGCCATGTCCTGGTCCACAAGTTACCCCCTTGATGTCTATATTTTTGGAACCATCCTCAATCGATATACAATAATCACCGGGTTTTATTTCTGAATTAATAATATTAACTCCATCTGATCTCCCTATGTGAATAACGTCTATATTTGGACTATCTTTAGGTGAACATATTTTCAAACGTTCGATAGTAATATTTTTGTACCCCAAAAGATTAACGTGGAATTGTTTTCTATCTCTATTAGTTATGTCTTGTATCAACGCGTTGGTCAAAAAATCAAACCTTAAATTCTGTTTAAGTAAAAGTTATAAAAGAATCAAAAAATTCTATATTAGTTATAATTAAAAAAATATGAAATCTGATGGAGGCTCGGAAGTCCTTTTGATTCCACCTTTTTCAGATTGTAGTAATACTTTAGGTTGTCGAAACCACAAGGATTATGTCCACTTTACTACTTCTTAGAGTTGCACTATGGAAAATAAGAACACAAGTATTTTGTGAAATTGGAATACTAAGATTAACTACTCGATTAACTAAATAACGAAAGATAAATATAATAAAAGTGAGGTTAGGCTGAATTCTTCATAGAGGAGAATCTAGTTGTATTATTTATTCATTTATTAATGCAATGAGTTGAACTGACGCCTCGGCAGATCGCACAAAGGGTGGCCGCAGCTGCCTAGGCGGGGTTATGTCTTGTCGACAATTCAGCTTTTCATAGTTCGACAGATTATCTTTTTATGTCTTCTTCCTTATCCCTAAGAAAAGAGCACTGTTGAAACCCACGTCTTGATGATACCTCTAGGCGTGAATCAAGGGTGAATGACAACCAAACACATGCATCTTGTTAGTTGCTGAAATCCTGAGTGGTTGATCTCTCAATTGGATTAGTCAATGCCCATGAGCAAAGACCGTATTCTTTCGTTTCGTGAACCTACATCTCCCAATGCTAGGCAAATGGATTTTTCTTCACATACTATCATCCCGAGCTCATATACAAAGAAGACTAAATACCAAGAGAGTGTAAACTATGAAATAAGTTCTTGAATTAATAAATATCAATAATAATACAACCTTCTTTTCCTACTACTTCACGAACAACCTAAAACTCCAAAAGGTTTAGAACATGATGTAGTTAGCGGCTAAAGGTTTGTGAAAAAGAGAATACGACTTCACCAATTCTTCTTTCTCGTAATCGATCAATGTTCTGCTTATGGCTAGAAATGACCTTCCCAATATTATTGGAGCATGTTCATCTGCTTTACAATCAAGAATTAAGAAGTTAACAGGAATAATAAATTTATCCACCCTTACCAGAATATCTTTAATTTTTCCTTCCGGTTGCACGTAAGAGCGGTCTGCCAGTTTCAGCATCACTGTTATTGACTTTGCTTTTCCGATGCCTAGCTTCTAAAATAATGACTTAGGCATGAGATTTATACTAGCGTCTAAGTCACATATGTTAGAGTATGCCTAAAGACCAATCATATGATGATTGTAAAGATACTTTTATTTATCAATTTTTGAATAAGGGCATTGCGATTGTTGTTTTCAGATATATGTATCAATGGATAGCATAAACTGAGAAACAATAAGCTCCATATAATAATATATGTATTATTATTAAAAGATCCTTAATCAAGTATTATTATGGGTATGGATAATAATAATAATACGTGTAAGACTAACATGTGATTAATTGATGACAATGAGTTATCATTGACATAAAGATATCAGAATTAATACGTGAATAAATTAGTAGAGAATAATATATTGGATTAACCCACTATGAGCATATATCTTGGATTATTATGTGACAGTAACGATATTGCTCATAGTGACAACTATATGTATGATCCTTAAACTTGATATTATTACGATATCAACATATGTTATTTTATGTTTTGATACAGTTAAACGTGTCTCGTAATTAGTTATACTATAAAAACTGACATTGGACATATTACAATGTATGTAGTGATATATGAATGATCAAGATAGTAATTGTCCTTCCTACATAATAGGAAAATATATCAAAGGCCACTTGATTGAGTGGGACTGGAAATGCATGGCCATGCTTGAATATGTTGATATGAGATATCACAAATTATTCATTAATTGTAGTCCACTCTAGATATCAAGAAACATTAATAATAGGCTATAAAAGTGTGACTATTCCAAGACTTGTGCCTATTAAAGATATAAAAGGACAAAAGGATATAATACATTAAGAGAGTTAATCACGAACATGATACATCGAATCATGATCTCTTGTAACTTAGATGACAATGATATATTACTAGATGTCACACATTGTTTATAATATTAGATTTGTTTTAATATTATTACTAATATTACAATGAGCCTACAGTGTCACACCCAATGGTTGAAAAGGAAAAAAATATATATATAAGTAGTTCATATTTAATTCTGGATTTTAAATAAAGGATATATAATTAAAGTAATTATATCCATTTTTAAATTCGAATTAAATATAGATTCCAGAATTTAAGAAAATAGTTAATGTAATTAATTCCTATGAACAAATTCGGAATAAAACTCTTATACCTAGGGTTACACTTATATAAAGGTTTTATTTTGTCTAGCAGCCATACATCAGAGAATTCCAAATTTCCAAACTTTAGAATCACGAAAAATATTTTTTTGAGATTTTGATCTATCAACCGGGTGAACTGAGTAGAGGCCGAGACGTTAATCGTGGAGGCTAAATATTAAAATTATCAAACGATTGTGATTGTAGCAAATCCAGTTGTTATTTTTGCTGCTTATCAAGGGACCCAATATAAGTTATCGCATATTTTCCTCCCGATTTCGGATTAAACGTAAATGGATCACCAGAAAGACCGTCATAATTTTATTCTATTGTGCCATGGGATGTGTTGTTAGTCCCAACAGTGGTATCAGAGTCACTTGTATGATCCGTAATAGGGTTAAATACTTGGGTGATGCGATATGTACGAGATTCATGATTTCTTTTATTTTATCGATGATATAAATATTGATATCAGTAGTCGATTAGGGATACGATTAATAGGTAATCTATTAATTAAAGTCGCCATGTTGCTACAAGGGTTATATGATAATCATATATCAATCGTTGACATAGTGATCGACGGAAGTGCGATAGCAGATCGTATCAAGGAAAAAGGAATAATTGTTATTCCGATACGTAACAATCTAAGGGATTTAAAAATCTCGAAAATGCAATTCTGTTGATAAATCTTATCAAATCGTGATAGCATATATATGATATGTTCTCTTTGCAAGGTGTTTGACATGCATGGTTATAGCCTTTGTTTTACAATAGTTGTAAATTATAAAATACGGTATGCATGTCGTGCCTTTCTCTATCTGGATTGTAATTCGATTCTAATCTTACTCCCTCGTATGTAAAACGAGTTTCTATAATTGTAATATTATTCCAAGAAGCAATTGAGATGTTTGGACTAATGACAAGAAGATGCTTGAGAAGCAATTTTAGTATAGAATTAGGGTTTTAAGGTTCTCCCATTGGCTTAGGATAAGCCACCTTAGTTCTTTATTTTGGGCTATAACCATTGCAATCTTTTTATTTTATATCTATCATGTATGTGATGCAATGTATGATATATATCTTCTACTCGCATATATTGATGAGATCAATAAGGGCCAAATTAAAAGAAATAATGATTAGATATTTAATGTTTTCCCTCAAATTAATCTAAGTTAAAATTTGTCATCCAATATTTGCCCTCGTTAAGGCCTTGATCGATCTTATGTGGGTTTTGCAAAAGCATTGACACATAAGTCCATCTTGGTTAAACGCGAAGAATAAGCAAGTGATATTCGTCGGTCGAAATATTGGTAATAACTTAGTTAGGTTGTTCTAATAGGATTAGAAACATAAAGGCTAAGTATTTGGTTAAGTCATAAGATGACTGAAAAAGAGTTGTTCACCAAATGGAGGAGTTACATGATATGTAATAAGTAAAGGGTTACTTACCTAAATAACCTCTATCCTAAAAGAAAAGCCAAAGATGATTTGGGAAATTGGTGAATTATGGATGCTCGTTCACATTTAAAAATTTTCGTCAATTTTTTCCAAAATTAAAAACGAGAGGGTTTTTTAATTTTGAACAAAATAGTTGGAGTATTTTATAAACAAAGACCTATTTATAATATTTCAAATTGGTAAATTCACTTTATATATTTCCATTGTTGTAGATCTAAATGGCAAACAACACTATATCACTGCGATCACTCCTTGAGAAGGAGAAACTCAATGACATAAACTTCCTTGATTGGTTCCGCAATTTGAGAATTGTTCTCAAACAGGAAAGAAAGGAATATGGCATTGAAGAACCTATTCTAGATGAACCGGTAACTAATGCATCTAGAGTTGACAAAGGCAAGTTTAAGAAATATATGGATGACATGTTAGACGTCGAATGTCTTATGCTTACTACCATGACTCCTGATCTTCAAAAGTAACATGAGGATATGGTTGTATATGATATGATTCAAAACTTCAAAGAAATATATAAGGAGCAAGTACGTCAAGAGAGGTATGAGACCTCTAAAGCTCTATTTTAGTTCAAAATGGTAGAGGGATCTCTTGTAGGAGCTCATGTCATTAAGATGATAGGCTATATTCAAACATTGAAAAAACTAGGATTTCCTCTCAAAGATGAATTGGCTACTGATGTTATTCTGCAATCATTGCCGAATAGCTTCAATCAATTTGTCCTTAATTTCAATATGAATGAAATTAACAAAACTTTGCCACAGTTACTTGGCATGTTATGAACTGCTGAGAAAAACAGGTCTAAGGGTGGACCTAAGCCCATTCTGATGGTACGCAAGGACAAAGGAAAGGAAAAAGTAGTGGCAAAGTACAAGGGTAAAGGTAAGCCTATGCACAAAGGACATGATGCACTGAAACCCAAAGGGGGAGTTAGCAAGGAAGGAAAATGTTTCCACTACAATAAGATAGGACACTAGAAAAAAAACTGCCCCATCTACCTTGAAAAGGTTATGAAGGAAAAAGTAGATGGTGCATCTACTTCAGGGAAATGGAAAAAGAGTTGCTACATTAGCTATAGAAACATACGTTTTATCTTTACCTAGTGGACTTGATTTACATTTAGAAGATTGTTATTTTATGCCTAGTTGGAATGAAAATATTATTTCTATTTCTTGTTTGGATAAGATTGGCTTTGAGATTATTATTAAGAATAATTGTTGTTCTTTTTATCTCGATAACGTTTTTTATGGTTCGGCACAATTGATTAATGACTTATATATTTTAAATCTAGAAACTTCCATTTATAACATAAATACCAAAAGATCAAAAACAAATGACTCAAATCATACTTATCTCTGGCATTGTCGTTTAGCCTATATAAGTGAGAAACGCATATCAAAACTCCATAAAGATGGATTCCTAGATTCCTTTTTTTTCGAACAAGTAGATGTATGTGAATCTTGCTTATTAGGATAGATGCCTAAGGCTCCTTTTAATGGTAAAAGTGAGCGAGCAAGTGATTTATAAGGATTAATACATAGTTATGTATGTGGACCAATGAACACACAAGTTAGAGGTGGATTTCAGCATTTCATCACTTTCACGGATGACTTCAGTCGATATGGTTACATTTACCTTATACGCCATAAATCTGAGACTATTGAAAAGTTTAAAGTATTCAAAAATGAGATACAAAATCCACTAGGCAAGAGTATTAAAGTACTTTGATCAGATCGAGGTGGAGAATACTTAAGCATAAAATTTGATGAACTCCTTAAAGATTGTGGGATTGTCTCACAGCTTACTCCACCAGATACACCACAGTAGAATCAAGTTTCTGAAAGGAGGAATTGAACTATGTTAGACATGGTTCGGTCAATGATGAGTCATAGTGATCTTCCGACTTCTTTCTAGGGACATGCACTAGAATCAACTGCTTTCACTTTAAATTGTATTCCATCTAAATATGTTCAAAAGACACCATATGAGATATGGATTGGAAAACATCCTATTATATCTTTTATGAAGATTTGGGGTTGTAAAGCCTATGTCAAACACCAAATGTCTATAAAGCTCAAACCCAAATCTCATAAGTGTAATTTTGTTGGATATCACAAAGAAACTAAGGGATATTATTTCTTTAACCCTAAAGATAACAAAGTGTTTGTTGCTCGAACATGAGTTTTTCTCAAAAGAAAATTTTTCAATAAGAAAGGAAAGGGTAGACACATTGAACTTGGAGAAGTTCAAGAACAACAATTCACTGAGCCTGAGATTGAACATGTTCCACAAATTGTTAAGGAACAATCAACGGATTTAGAAAGATAATAACTGCGCATATCCACATGAGAACTCCATGCACCTGAGAGATATGGATTTCTCATTACTACGCATGGAGATGTTCTTATTATGGATCAAGATGAGCCAAGAACTTTTCAAGAGGCAATTTCGAGCCCAGACTCTGAGAAATGGCTTGAGGTCATGAAAACTGAGATGGAATCCATGTCAGTCAACTAAGTATGGACTTTGATTGAATAACCTGAAGGGGTAAAACCTATAAGGTGTAAATGGGTTTTCAAGAAGAAAGTCGACATGGATGGAATCGTACAAACATACAAGGGCGACTAGTCACTAAAGGTTTTCGACAAGTTCATGGTATTGACTATGATGAAACTTTCTCCCCTGTAGCTATGTTTAAATCCATCTGGATCTTGCTTGCTATAGCTGCATTCCATGATTATGAAATTTGGCAAATGGACATCAAAACCACTTTCCTTAACGGAAACTTGAAGGGGATGTGTATATGACACAACCAGAAGGTTTTGTCGCTCCAGGAAATGCTGGAAAGGTTTGTAAGCTATAAAGGTCCATTAATGGACTGAAGCAAGCTTCTCAAAGCTGGAATCTTCGTTTCAATGATGCGATCAAAGAGTTTGGTTTTATCAAGAAAGAAGATGAGCCTTGTGTTTACAAGAAGACAAGTGGGAGCATCGTTTCTTTCATAATCTTGTATGTAGATAAGTCCATTAATGGACTTAGGTGATAAAGACTTAGAACTTGTTGGAAAAATAACTAGAGGTACCTATCACCGGCTCTAGTTTTGCTCTTTTTCATGCTAGAGGTGCCCGAAAATGGCTCTAGTATGCTAAACAGGTGGTTAATAAGAAAAAGAATAAATAAGAAAAAGAAGGAAATAGAAAACGCATATCTTAAGGTGCCCTAAATTGGCTCAAGACTTGTTGTTTTAAGGAGATAGCTTTAGTCCAAGAGTCTATTTGTCTTGAACTTAGAGTTTATCTAAGAAAGCCTTGAATAAGCCTTGTCCATTAAACGCACAAACTCACCTAGCCCTATAGTTTGTTTCTTAGTAAAAGTCCTTGGGTAAACTAGTGGCTAAAACGAAGAGATAGACATGACCATGGTAGGGAGAATAGATGGAAAAGTAAGACCAAAAGGGAGTAAGGTTTAGCAATTTGATGTTTGGCATTGCTTGAGGACAAGCAATAGTTCGAGTTTAGGGGTATTCGATGAGTTCCTAAAAAGCAGTAATTTACTACCCTTCTTATGGTACTTTAAGCATCTAATGTACACCCAATTGAACCGAATCATGAACTCTTTGCTTAAATATTGGATATTCCATTATCATCACTTACAAAGTTAATATTTATACAGAATGTAGATATTATGATAATTTCTGTACATGCAGGAATATCCAAAGCCGAAGCGGCAGTAAAGTAGTGTAGCGGCCGAGGCAGAAGCATTGCCGCGGCAGAATCCAGTGTGGCAACACCAACAATGGAGGCGCAAAGAAAGATAAAATATAGAGAACATTCTGGAAGATACAGCACATCAATTGGACCAAGCTAGTGCGCTAAAAGCCCAATTCAAAGACCAAGCGGGAAAACCCTTCTTGAAGGCGGAAAACTTAAAAATATCAGAATCCTTGAAGAAGACTTGTTCCCTACTCCAAGTTGAAGTCTATTTAGGAAAAGGTTTGCCCTAGGTTAAGACTATAAGTACCCTAGCCGATCATATTGTCTAAGGGAGCCGATTTGTAGAGAAAACCCTTCCTCCCTAAGAATCGTACTTCCACGATAACATGTTTTAAATTTCTTAGGGATAGGTGAAGGTTGTTTATATTAGTGAGAGGAGATTGATTCTTGTATTCTTGTTCTTATGCAATAAAATCAGAGTTTGCTTATCCTATTGTCATTCCTTGTTCTTGTTTCCAAGCCCGAGAGGGAAGTTTGCAAGTAATCTATTTATCTAGCATTGAGAGGTGTAGATTCACGAAAGAGATAAGTACGATGTCGGCAACACTAATTTGGCCTATACCCTTGTGGAGGCACTAAGGGGTAGGTTAAGAGTTTCAGCAGCTAAAAGAATTGTTGGATTGGTTGGTGGTTAGCTTTGGTTTACGCTGAGAGGTATCGTCAAGTACTGAGCATCAACAACACTTTGACTGAGAGATGAGCGAAGTCACTTAAGGACACTTTGCTGAACTTTGATACTTCTGCTCACGAGCAAGAGATTGTCGCGGCAGAGGAGCACCAGCATTGCCGAGGTAGTATCTGCAGTACTATCGAAGTAGTGTTGTGCGATTACACGGACAAAAAGAAGATCAATTGAATCCACTAATTGACACAACTGGATCCTACCCACTTTCTCTATAATCGTTCTCAACTCTTTATTTTATGTTTTGTTTTTTAATTATTTAGTTAGATAGAACAAATCATCTTAATTGTGTTTTTATTTTATTCTCAGGAGCAAGGGAACGAAAGAAGACATATTAAGTATACGAATCCATATGGAGACGATACCCGATATACTTATCATTTTATTACTTGACGACGTGTACACTTGTACTCAAAATAGCGCTTATACCACGCCTATCAAGTTTTTGGCATCATTACCAGGGATTGGCAACTAAATTTTGTCTTCTTTAATTTTCTTGCTTTCGTTATTTATTATTTTTACTAACATATTTTTTTTTCTTAAAAAAAAGGGTTTATAGGTGTGTTTCAAGTTAAAGGTTCAAAATACAAGGAGAAAGAAGCAAATCTATTCGGGAGTTGATGTTGGAAGATATGAATCGAACCAATCAAGAATTTCCAAGATTAATTGCTGATTATCTATGCCAACCAAGAGCAACCTAACAAGTTTATGCCTGGGCAAATTTTTGTTTCAATTGCGGAGATGATCATTTAGTTAGCAATTGCCCATACAGTACTGAAACCTATGACCACAGAGAGGACCATAGATGGAATCAACAACAAAATCCTTCATGGTATGATCAAAACGCTCAATTTTTTTTATAATGACAATTTTGTTGATGTTACAGATCTGCCATGTCAATATAATTCTTCTCAAGAGTATCCAAATTCACTTGATGAAACATTGAAAGCATCAATGGCTAGAATTAAAGAATTTATGACAGAGCAATCAAGGTTCATGGATGCACATATAGCTAATTGGATGCACCCTTGAGGGATTCGGAAAATCAATTGCATGCCAGGGATAACATAACCCAACAATCTATCCTTGGGGATACTAAAATACCAACACTAGAGGACAAAGATGAAATTCCGGAACTTCTGAATCCAAAACATGTTGATGAGAAAGACTGTCAAACAGCGGATGAGTCTGTCGAGAGTCCTACTGCGGCAGTAGAGAAGCCTGAACAGGACAATATCACGATACAATTCAACGAAGCCGATGAGAGTAATGCTCTACAAATGATGTTACGACAACAATGATGTTGAAAAAGGAAGCTGAGGATTACTCTCACTCACAGTTGCCGGGGTAGTTACACACCAATGATGTTACGGCAGCATGACTGTGTATACTTGCACACATATGTGTGTTTACATACATCAATTATAAGCACTACACAGAAATACACCAATATCCTATTGATTGATCAACATATCCATGTCACCATCATCTTTAATATCCAACACAAAATCAAAACCAATGCTCAAGTTTTCAACTTAAAATAGTATGTAACCACATATATCTCACCATATCATTCATCAAATGCATAAACCGATAAAAAACACTTTTCTCATGTTTTAAAAAACAAAACCATGGGCGCAACATATATATATAAATTTTATAAAAACATCTAATGAGCAATGAAACACATGCATATTCACATATGTACAAGTATAAAACGAGTATGACTAAACATAGTAAAAACAAGGCATAATATGAGAACCT
The DNA here is from genome assembly GCA_035048815.1 of Abelmoschus esculentus. NCBI lineage: Eukaryota > Viridiplantae > Streptophyta > Magnoliopsida > Malvales > Malvaceae > Abelmoschus > Abelmoschus esculentus. Next base: position 5,087,275 of record JAUCBN010000019.1, on the reverse strand, counting down.
TTAAGAAAGCAATACTTTAAACTTACTTTCGAGCATAGGGAGTTTTTTTCACACTTTCCATACAGACCCAGACCTTTGAAAACATGTTTAAAACACTATCGAAGCAACTCACTCTCATAATCCACTCACCAATTTACCAAAACTTGCTTGATATGTCACCCGGAAATATAATTCGTCTTTTCGATCTCCCTCAAACTTGTTCCTCTGCCTCTTGACCTGATTCAAGCATCAAAACCAGAGGTTTTAATGCATTTTAACACACCTGGTGTGCTTTGTGTAGTGCCAATATAAAATATGCGAACACATATATGTGCAAGTATATACAATCGTACAAGTAATAAAGGGTGAGTGAGTACCATTCCTACGAGGACCGGGGTAAAGTATGCAGTCAAATTTGCCAAGGTAAAAAGGTGTCACTAACTAAAAAAATAAAGATAAAGATATAAACAAGTAGAAATGGATATGTATGGTGAAGATGTAATGGTGAGATGCTATGATAATTTCAGAATACAAGCAACTAAAATATACTATGGCAAAATGGAGTGAATGGTGGTGGCACGATAAATATATGAATGTGGTGTGTGAAGTGTATGGTAATGTGTTTGCAAGTGAATAGAGAAAATAGAGAAAACAGAAGAAACTGAGGAACACTTTGTAAATACCAAGGCAAAAGCGAGATAAGAGAACACAGTTGAGTAATACGTCGTTATGATCCACACTTGATGAGCCTTACTAGGAATGATTGGTGAAGGTTCCTATGGACTTCTAACTTCTTACTTCTACGAACATATAGCTACTATGGTGTATATCTACTCGATAGAGGTTTCTAAAGTGTTCTCGCTCTTTCGAGTCATAGGAACCTGACAGACTAAAATGTCATGGCATTTTTGCCTATCACGCGAATAACATCTTAGTCTATCGGTAAAGCACACTCCTTTTAGTCGTTGAAACCCTCCCCTACGCCTCTTCCGAGTGCTCTAGGTTTAGATTAGGCTCTATTTTCAGTCTAGAACCTATTGCTCACGTAGATCATCCCTTAGCCTCTTCCGAGTGATCTAAGAATCTATAGCTACGCCTCTTCTGAGTGCTCTAGCATGCACCTAAACAAAGGACATTGGTTGTGCCTCTTACAATGCCTAGATGATTAACAACAATGAGCAAAGAAAATACACAAATACATAGTAGGCAATATATTAATAAAAGAAAAAGATAATCATCCACAAAAGCATCCACCAAATAAAGCTAACACATGGTGGGTGAAAGAGTTAAGAACAAATATTAACCCCTAATACCATCCTTAAATTATCCATATAAAATCTCTCAAAGATATAAAATAAAGCAAATGGAGAGGATAGAAGACACCCTCGGTCCGTGTCACCGCTGACTTCTTTGACCACCATGGGATGCCTTAGCGTGCTAGCCCCTCTTGGGTGCCTAACATTCCACTCCCTTCAAGCTCGATCAACGGAGGGACCCTTCGGACAATGGTTGGGGAAGAAAGATGGAAGCTTTCTCCTCCGCCTTTTTGCTCTCCTTGTGCCTCAAAATCTGCTCCAAAGGTCCTCCCTTTCTTGAATAAAGGTTGATCTTTTATAAGGTCACCATGCTTCACAAAATGGGGGGTGAAAACCCTAAAAGATAGTGAAAATTCCATTTCTGCCGCCTTTCACGTCATGGCATTTTTGCAGAGCTGAAAGTGGTGACAGTGGTCCCCTACTGAGGTTGCTTGCAATCAGGCAATATTGGTGTGGTCCCCTACTGAGGTGGTTGTAGCTAGGCTGTAGTGGTCCCGGCTGGCTATATTGGTTGTGGCCAGGATGTATTGGCACCGACTGGCACTCCTCTCAAAATATCTTCTTGTCCTGTAGTGTAGCACATGAGTTCTCCGTATTTGCTATGACAAATCTCCTCAACTTCCCACTTTTCTTTACATGCACAACATCAACAAAAAGCATGACCTTTCTCATAAAATAGCACCTATTTCCGCACTATAGATTCCAAAACATAAACAACCACCAAATACAATATTATGATCCTAAATGCAACTAAATAAACCTAAATATGCTAGAAGATAATAAATAACTTAAGTAAAAAGGCTTGAAATATAGCCTTTTTGCGGAGTTATCACACCCTCAAACTTAAGCTATTGCTTGTTCTCAAGCAATGGATAGCAGCTAACAGAGAATAAATGTCATGACAATATTGAGGATCAAGACAAGCAAATGGTCAGAGTTTCGACCCTCAAAAAATGTCGTGGCATAAGCATATAAGACTTGAGGAAATTTCAAGAATGCTACTTTAGGACAAGATCAATTTAGAGTGTGTGTGCGTAAGTATATCCTATCCATGCTTAGTTAAGTTAGGAAAATTTTAAGGAAAGTTCACTATTCTAGCAAATCATGTTTCTCATTTAACCATAATTTCAATACTCCCATATTTAATACTATATTTTTTTCTCTATTTTTTTTTTCATACACAATGCTAAAAATTGCTACGAGGGGAACCAGCCTGTCACACTACCTTCTACTCATGCCATAGCTGTCATTTATTAAAACGCAGTATCCAGGAAATTCCATGGCTAGTTAAAAGTGTAGCGTCACCCTGTGTCTCTTCCAGTAACTCATATGCACATGGATATGCCATGGCATAGCGGAGTATCCCTCTACAGATTTGTCTAGATAAACTTATTTTATCTTCCTATGTAAAAACACAAGAGTTATTTTACTTTATACCTTTTATAAAATTTCCATTTTCTTTTAAAGTTTTGGAATAAAAGATTATTATCATCAAAATTCACTCTGAAATTTGAGTGTACAATTTTTTGGAGAAAACGTTCTAATCTCGTGGGACGATCTTTCTATAGTAGCAATTATACCGATCGGGACAAATCAATTTATAAGGCTATGGTTCACTCTACGCCGCAATTTAAATTTTTTATATTTAATTTATTTTGTCATGTCAGTATTAATACTCTATTTTGCAGCTATTTTTCCAACAAGTTATAGACTTTAGTGTTTTCTTTTCGGTGTTTGATGTTTTTTTAACTCTCATGTTTAGTTGTTAGGGGTGATATGTTTTATCTTTTATGTCTTTTTGTAATATTTGAATGATTTTAATATTAATTTATAATATCAGTTTCGACACTCTTTTTGTTTTTTCATTGTCCAATATTGAGCTTTATTTCGGTATCGATTACAAGGAAAGTTGTTAATGAGGTACTATTTTAATTTAAAAAATATCTATTTTCTATGTGCAAAGATGCATAATATTTAAAAAATTCTTTAAAAATACATAAAATTAATATCATATTATTCTAAATACAAAATATCCCACAAAATTATTTTATAGAACCTCAAATATGAAAGGCTAGGACCTAACGTCTCAATTCTTGAGAATTTTTTTTGCTTTGGAGCACCTAGCGGCTTTAAAACTAAAATTAGGAGTTTTAAAATTTTCCTAAAAATAGAAAATTTTCTCAACTTTATTAAAAGATATTTCAACAAAAATCCTCGAATAAATCGTCTCTTTTTCTTCATCTATTTAAGAAAAGAACTCAAAGAGATTTAATGTAACCCCCTAGACCGGCCTACCTGGAAAGCCCGACCTAGAGTGGTCACATTGTTCTTTTTTTAAAAAAAAAACATAAATCAAGTTTCAAGTGAAACAAAATAACCGGTACGAAAGATAAATTTGGATACGAATTAAAACAAGTAGAAATGTTACCAAAATAAGGTATCCTGAAAACATAATTACTCGCAAAAATAACCCACAAATCTAATGTTAAAAACATGTTTTAAAAACATCATTAGCAAGAAAGCACATGTCACCCTAAACGCAAGCTGAAGATTTAAAACATTGCTTCAAAGTATAATCAGAAAATGAGTAGATCCTCCAAGTGCCAATACCGGGATGCCTATCTATGATTATATGAAAGGGGAAGAAAACGGGTATGAGCTACGGAGCTAAGTGTGTTCCAATAGTGCATATCAAAATCACAAGTTAAACATATAAACAGTAATACCAGAAAAATAGTTCATGTATATTTTTTATGCTATACTCCAACCAAACTCCTAGATACGGTTTCCTAGAACGGTATGTAATACATGCATTAACCTAAACCTGACAGGGCGAAGGTACCGGCCTAAGGAATCACCTTAGGATACAGGCGAAATTACCCCAGTTGTAGTACGAGAATCGATAACAAGCGGAATTACCCTAACCGAAGCTAGGAACCGTAAATAGGCAAAATTATCAGCTGGATCAAGGTTGAACCGAATCTCAAACATTACTCATCATCCCAGTCTTAAAGTAGCAGTCATGCAGTAATAGCAGGAAAAACGATAACAGTACCAAGAAATAATCAGATATCATATATATATCAAATCGGGAAATATCTTACAAGACATATTAGACATATAATAAAAAACAAAATATGATCATGCTTATAGTTCAAAATAAATGTCTATGTAAAATCCGAGAAAACAATAATGTGCACATGATAGGTTCTTTAAAACAGGAAAAACAGTAGTAAATAGTCATATAGCACACAAGGAAACACACTTCGAAGTGGGTAGAGATAGACAGGTCGGGTCAAAGTCAACACCGACGTCAGCAAAGTCAACATCGATGTTAGCAAAGTCAATGCTAACGTCAGCAGCCATGTTAGTAGTCATGCTGACATCATTGGAAAAGTAAACGGGTCGGTAATGGGTCGGGTCGGGTCAATAACGGGTCAGGTTTGGTAGGTCAACGGGTCAGGTCAGTCAACGGGTCTATCAGGTCGGTCAACGGGTTGGTCAGGTCGATTAACGGTTTGAACCAAAGTTTGACCGATTCGGTTCGAGTTGGATCGGGTTTGGATCGGACGGCTCTAGGCCACCATCTAGGGCGGCCGAAAATCGCCCCGACGGCCCTAATCGGCCAGAAAACACTCTTACAGGCTCGGAATCACCTCTAGACTCAACCAAACACCAGATTTCAGAATAAAAACTCAAAAAATAAGTTAACCGTAAGGGTTTTTACCCAACTTACCAAGACTGTGATGATCACCGATAAGGCCCTTACCAGTGACGATCAGATATGGAAACGGAGGCGTTTTGTTCGGTCTCGGACTGGGAGCACGGAAAGGTCAATGATGCGCCTGAGCAACGAAGATTGGTGGTCGGATTCGATGAAAACAAAAAGGGTTTTAAACCCTAGATCGGACAAACCTATTTGGTTCAATTCCTGACGGTCGGAGAGGCCAACCAGTGACTGAGGGGAAGGGTTTTGATCGACAGGCCACACCGGTTCAGATAGTGGCGGCGATGATGACTACGAACGACCGGAGTAGGATATCGGCGATGGTGGTGGTCGGGGGTGTTTAAAGAGATGAGGAGTCTCCTTTTGATTCGAATAAAGGATCTAAAAAAAAGAGTTTTAGATCTATTGGAGATAGGGTTTTTATACGAATATATATATTTTTTATTAATATTATTATTATTTATTATTATTAACGGGTATTACATTTAATAAATACAACATACTTTTCGTAACATTAATGTTTGCCGTATTCTTATTCATATTATTCAACATATTTTCCCTAAAGAGTATTATATATTTTATTTACTATGGCTAAATTTGGTATTTTACTCAATCAAATTTTTTTATTTATAAAAGTGAGCACATTAAATTATAATGAACCATGTTACCATGAAAGAGAGGTGATGTACTAAGCACACTAAAGTATTATTGGGCTGATATCTCCAATCGAATTAATCGCCAGGTGGTGGAGAAATTAATTTATAGGTCATTTGAACTGGGAAACAATAAATAAAAAGATAATAAATTTTAGAGTGATTTAACTTTATAATCAAAGCCAATGTTCACTACCTTAGTTTCCCAGCTAAGGATTTCCCAATTAACTATAAATTCTTCTTTTTTTAACGAGTTAATGAGGCAACATTTACAACTTAAACTTAATTACCAAAGCTAGCATCTAATGCTTACAACCTAAGCTTTGGGAACACTCTTAGAAAAGAAAAATAAATAATAAACTAGAATCCACCTTACAAGGTAGATGTTTAAACTCTTGAATGCTCACCCATATCCTAATATATTTGAGCATACATATGTACTAAAGTTCACAAGTATAACCTATACAAAAAATCAAAAGTAAAACACTACTATTATTTTTGAATCAAAATAATATTGGTTTGAGTATCATTAAGTCTTTAGGTTCTACAAGGGTCCTTTTATGCCGAATTGAATTTCTAGTCGTTAAAAATCATTGAAGTTGGATTATAACCGTGGGGGATAAATTTTCATACTAAATTTTTACTTTTGGATTCTTCAATGTTAGTACGTGTATGTGCATATTGGTATGCTGCTACTTTAAAAATAGCCATTGAACTTGTGTTAGGCTTCATGTATCGGTACACCTCCCATGGATCGATGCGAAGATCAGTACACCTATATGGAATTAGCCGTTGTGGGGTTTACAACATAAAGTATCTATACATGTACTTGCATATTAGTATAACTCTCTCAATATCTGAATGCCTAAGCCTAAGTCTTCCTTCTTCAAGTGTAATCCTTGTGTGCATAAAACTTTTATAGTTCTTTAACTTATTGATTACTTGCTCCATCACACCAAAAATAAGATGATCTCAAAAATTTTGGTATCCAAATTGTTTTGAATCTATAGACATTAATAACACAAATTTTAGTCCCTTTAAAAATTTATTTTTCAATTTCATCATTGTAACCCCTTAATTTTAACTTAAAGAGTACGGTAGGTTAAAATTGTTGTTTTTAAAACTTTTATGTCAAGAAATTTTAAAAAGTAATATAAAACCAATTTGTAAACCAAAAGATAAAAACATAATTAAAAAGTAAATATTCTGATTTAAAAATGGTAAAACAGTTTTATGCATAAGGTTTTAAAACATCTTAGATCCCTGATAATCCCAAAATAACTAAAACAAAAATGGTTGTAAATAACCGTACTGAAAGAAAATGTTGTCCGGTAGAGATCTCCAAGTACCAACTCTTAGGGTCAGATATCTGAAAAAAAAATAATCTAAAAGAATAAGCTATAAAGCCCAGTGTGCCTCTAAAGTGCAGTAAAAAAAAATCACAATATCACTCAAATCACAATCACAATTATAATATAACTTCCATAGTAAATAAACACAAAGAGTGATGAATGCAATGTCAAAGAAAATGCAATATCACAGAGAATGCAGTCCCATACTCCGAACGCCAAACACAGTGGTGGCAAAGCCAACCGATCACAGTGGAGGTAGTTCCCCAGAAACCCCTCACCCCTTATTTCGCCAAAACACAGTGTGGTAAAACCACCTTCCTCCGTACAATCCATCCCATGCACATGTAATGCAATAAATGCCAATGATCTCATGTCACAACACAGATATCCGTATAGTATACGAATCAAACAATTCAATAAATCTGATCTCACTCTCATAGTGTAACACAATATTCACAATATCATATAGTATGTCGATATACCGTAAAGTCTCAATAACGGATAAGTACAATACACAAAAAAATCTAGCACATGAAGAGAACGCACATTTAAATTCATTTTACAATAGCACAAGAAGAAACACACATTTAACACAAGAGGAAAACACACATTTATATTCAATTAACAATAGCACGTGGAAACTCACATATTTAACACAAAAAAAGAATACGCATTTAGCACAAGAAGAAAGAAGTCGAATTTAGGAAGTTAAACGTTAAAAGCTTTAAACTCAAAACTAATTTAATTTATATTATTTTATAATAACCGTAAAATATTTAAATTCTTAATAATTCATCACATCCGAAGGTTAAAATTCTAACTAAGAATTGATAATTTAAGAATAGTTAAAATTCTCAAAATACATTATCTCATAAACTTATTAAATTAATAATATAATTTGATGGTTCAAATTAAATATCTGAATATATATAAAAAATATTTATGTATACTGAAAATAATCTTAATTCCCAAATGCATCAAAGTTTCCAGAATAATAATAATAATTTGAAAAATCTAATAGTTTGTTTTATATTAAATAAAAAATAGATAAAATATGAGATTCTTCAGGTACCATATTGCCAAAAGTCCAAAGATTTATAAGAGGAAACTAAGATGGAGTAACAATAAAGAACTTAGCATATCTTAAAGATGAAGATAAAAACAATAAAACAAAGTTTATAAAATTATTTCTCAAGAGTAATATTTTAGAAAAAAAACAATGCAAAAACATGATGTACACACAACACAAATCACAACTACGTATTTAATTCATAGTTTAATCCGAAATCTTAATTTATCCAAATTCACAAATTCACATGATTTAAAATCATAATTACTCACAAAAGTGTAGGATTTCAAAATCCGAAAGTTTTATATATTTCTAAAATCACAATATTAAACATGTCACAGAAGAATATATATTTTAGATAAACACATCTAGCACCAGTAAGAGAACACAACTTAGTCAAAGCGACTCAAATTATTGCATAACATAGTTTTGATCTCGGACAGAAATAAAGAGTGAGAACAAAGTTTTTAGAGAATCTTGATGGAGGAAAATAAATAATGTAGTGATTTCTCTTAGATCACAATATGTATTTATAGTGAGAAAAATAACTGAGCTTAAGTAGAATTAAAATTCTATTAGATCACATTATAAATATAATAATAATAATAAAATAAGATTGTATAATTTTAAATGAGCTTCATATCTTTATCTGAGATTTTATATAATATTAAACAAAGAGTTTTGATAAAATAATAATTAAATAAAATAATATTTTTAATAAAAAGATCGATTGTAGAAAAACTCTTAATAAAAAAATAATTAATCTCAATTTAAAAGCAAATTAGTTATCCAAAAAGTCATCTAATTTTAAAACATTACTTTAACTTTTAATTTTTAAATTCACATTTAAACTTTTAAAAACTTTATAATCTTATCTCAAAAATTTTCCCTTAAATATAGAAAATCAATTTAAAACCTCAAAAAAAATTAGGGTTTCAGAAATTGAGAATCTGAAAAGAGTTTTTAATTAGGGATTTTAAAATTAGGGTTTTTAAAATTAGATATAATTTTTGGGGTATTACAATCATGCTAAGTAGAAATGATTAGTTTTATTTTACGCAAACACTTCTAAAATATTTTTTATTATAAATATAAGGATACTAGACTACCTTACATAAAATTTGATTTTCTCAAACCATCTTTTTGTAACTCTATCGAACCGGTTTATACAGCACTCGACTCGAACGAGCTACATGAGAATACCGCGACTAATCTAGAGATTCGCCCCAATAAAAAACCCTAAAAATTAAACGATTATTTTTTTTTTATCTTATCTTGATTCTTTATTTTGATCCCACATGTCCATGCATAAGTTATATTCAATTGCAGCGGAAACAAATAAGGAGTGAGTCCTAAAACGTACATATATGATTCAGGGACCAAAGTATAATTTTCTAAAAGCTAAAGTACTAATTATGAAATTGTTTTTATCAATCTTTCATTAGGCTCATAATATACCAAAATCAATTTTTAAATACTTTGTATTTCGAGGTAAACGAGAGGGTAAGTATAAGCTTAATGAGTGAATAAAAATATATTTAAAAATACCTTGCAACGCCGCCCATAATATACCAAAATCAACTTTTAAAACAAGTGATGCTCTAAGTAAAAACAATATCCTTGGACGTCAACGCAACTATTTGAAAAAAGATCAATAAGTGTAAATAACCATGGCTCACAAGTCACAAAACATTTCAAAATTACCTTTCTGAAATCACATGCTTTGTAAGCAAAACCAAGTCTTACATGCTACACATAGCAAGGCTTATAAATCATTTGATCTCAATATCAAAACACATGCAACTCAATTTGCACTAAAAACAGTAGTTACTTTACACTTGTGTTTTTCTCGTATTGAAATATTAGTGAACTAGTTAGACTCACTTCTAACCCTTAGGATAAACAAAAAATCACATGAAGAAATAAATGTCAAGTCATGCCACGTATGAGACTATACCGTCAACATAATACGTATGAGGGATCTATCATCTACTCATACCATACACGAGCTAAACTCATGCACACAAATGGATTAAATCTAATCATATTTCCCACCTTAGCTTCCGGGATAAGATACGCTTAAATGTAATAAAACACATATACCACAATTCAAGCAATAACTCTAATGCATTACTAAGGAATTTACCCACGTATACAAATTTTGTATTTATAGTGCACTCACATCCTATTGATCAATCAACATATCCATGTTATCATCATCTTTAATATTCAACAAAAAACCAAAACCAACACTCAAGTTTTCCAATTAAAACAATATGTAAGCACATGCATCAAATGCATAAACTGATGAAAACCACTTTTCTCATATTTTCAAAACAAAACCGTGGGAGCATCATATTCATATAAAAACTTTGTAGAAACATATCATGAACATGAAACACATGTATATTCACATATGTGCAAGTATAACACGAGCATGACTAAAACACATAGTAAAATCAAGGCATAATATGAGAACATTTATGAAAGCAATACTTTAAACTTACTTATGAGTATAAGAAGTTTTTTCACACCTTTCTTACACCCCAAACCTTCGAAAACAAATTTAAAATTATGTCAAGTTGGCTTCCCTCATAATTCACTCACCAATTTAATGAAACTTGCTCGAAAACTCATACAAAAACGTGATTCGGCTTTCTGATCTCCTCAAACTTATTCCTCTACCTCTTGACCTAATTCAAGAATAAAAAATAGATGGTTTAGTGCATTATAACAAACAAAAACATCCTTCAAGTTGGAAAAATACATAGCAGCCCCTAAAAACACCATAAATCTTAATCGAAACTCACCGAAAACCTTTCCAAACACCACCTAAACATTAGGTCCGGGATTAGATACTTAAAAGCCATCTTAATTACATCAAAACACTTCAAAGTTCATATATTTAGGCATCAAAAACAGACATGTAAAATCCTTGAACGAAAATCAAGAAAATAATGGAATTTTTATCAAGAAAATTAATTTTATTGATTCAAGAATTTAAAGATTATTGCAATAAGCCAAGAAATTAGGAATTTCATTAAAGAACTTTAGATTTCAGAGTTTTGAATGATTCTCACCTCCAAAATTGACCCAACTTTCTTCCAAGGTTTAAAAATAAGTAAAACAAAAGAAAAACGAAGAGATTTTGAAGAAAAAACATAAAGAATTAACCAAACAAATTTTTATTGAAAAGATGGAGTGACTGCCTAGGAGAGATGAAAATGAAATTCTAAAAATAGGTTTAGGTGTAAAAAAGTTTTTAGGAATTAAAATTAAGTTATTTTGGGTTTTGTGTTTTAAAACTTGGGTTAAGGATTAATTAAATAAGCCCATGGAAGGTTAGATCAACTAGAATTACAATTGGATCAATGTCGCTTAAATATTCAAAGTTTTGAATTAGTTTCTAAAATTTTCTTTAAGTTTTTAATTTTTATAAAATAGTCTCTACTTTCAAAATCCTATGGATTCGAGGGTCAATTTTCGAAATTGAGTTGAACTAAGTCAAACATATATCAAATAAGAATTTTAGGATATTTTCCGATAATTTATTTTAAATAAAAATTAATTTTTAAGTATTTAATTTCGAACCAGGCTAAAACGACAAAAGCGGTTCACTAAACTTCTAGGGTAATTTTGGGGCGTTACACTTTCTTTCTAAGATCATTGGAACCAAATCTTTTTCTATTTTAAGATCATTCACTTGTATTTTAAGATTTTTCTAAACTTTGAAACAAATTTTCTAAATCAAAACCTTTTTCTAGTTTAAAATCATTCATTTTTGCTTGATACTCTTAATTGATTTCAAAAACAAATTATTTTAATTTTAAATTTAAATTTCAAAATAACTTTTTTATTTTTCGAAAATGAAGTAAGAAACCTAAAATATATATCATGTCCAAATGAGTTAGTTTATCATTGATGATCTGGTCTTCCTTTCAAATAACAAGCATAGGAAATCATTTTCATACTTGATCCGATCACAAGTCCGAGCCCCACGCAATGTAGCATTTCAAATGGTACTTGCATCTTCTCTATTATCTTTAATATCATCATTTGGAGCAGAAGTACCACAAGAGCAATAATATTAGCTACGAAAATAGCCTGCAAATTTTATATCTATAAATCAAAGCAGACAAAAACTTGAATTTTTAACTAAACGCTAAATGGTCTAAGATTCGGATTTAGTAAATATGATTTAATACCTGGATTTTCATCGTCTACAACAAAAAAAATTTCAATTAAGATTTAAAAGTGTCCGTGAAGCATGCCGTACCATTAGTAAGAGACCTTAAATTCTCAAGTTTCGCGCTTAGAGATTCAGTCCTTCAGTCGTGCCCATAGTTTTATCAGCTTCTCCTGCCCACAGAATGTTCATAATCCCCTGCATCTTAATTTTAATCTTATTCCTAATTTAGATGCATTATTTAAGATTTATGTGAATAACAATACCCGTGTATAATTAAGATGATGAATAATACTATCAACTATTACATTATAAAATATCTTCACTATAAATGCAATACATAATAATATAAACTATTTTTCATGATATTTCTTTTTTAAATAGTTTTAATGATGTTTCTTGGTGAAGTTAGTGAGAAGATAATGTAAAGGGATTTGGCATAATACCAAAATATGCTTCTAATGTTTTACTTACTCATTTTAAACTTTGTATTTTATTCCGTTTTCGAAGTATTTTACTCTTCAATAATTTATATTTGAACAAAAGAGCCTTCCATTGGATGAAAACTTTGTATCACCGTCAAATTTATGGTTATTTATCAAAAGTTCAACATATATAATTGATATTGAGGTTAATTATATCAAATATAAAATATTTTTGTATTATTCATTTGGATTTGAGTCAAATTTAAAATAATTCATATGAAAAGTTATATATAATAATATTTAGGTTTATTAATTTTTACTAAGAAAAGTTACGAATGATTTCCTCACTAATAAACCATATTTTTTACAGAGAAAAAATAACAACTTAGAATTAAAATAAAAACAAATGTATTTATTAAAAAAATAAAAAGGTGAATGGGTTACATTCTTTTTATCATTGCAGATCATTTAAATCGTAGGGCTATGACCTTTTGGTACAGGGGCAGCACATGCAGGCGGATTTTGTTTTCCGGAAATTTTGGGTTTTAAATTTTTACATTGGGATACTGCTGGTCCATCAGGTCCCTTATACTTGATACCAATGTCAGCGAGTTCCACATTTTTACAGGGAAAAGTTCCACTGCAAATGATTCGAGCAACTTCTGAAAGCGCAGACGTTCCACGAATGTTCTTAAAGCTGAGGTTACTTAGTTTAACATTTGATTCTTTCTGTAAAAATACAAAATATTTAGATGATTGATAAAATCCATTCATTATATTAGGATTTTAATAAGTCTTCACATATATTTTTTTTTGCATTTATTTGATGGGCAATAGTTTTGGTCAACTATAACAGGGCAACTAACATTCTTCACGGTGATACTTTCAAAATGAATATCTGATGCACTGGCAGGAAATTCACCTGCCCAAGTCTTGATTCTAACACCATTCGAAGTATCACTTATGGTGCATTTTGATACTTTAATTCCTTTAACTGGTTCTTCATTTTCAAACTTTCCAAGACTGTCAATACTGATGCCATGTCCTGGTCCACAAGTTATTCCCTTGATGTCTACATTTTTGGAACCATCCCCAATCGATATACAATCATCACCGGTTTTTATTTCTGAATTAATAATGTTAACTCCATCTGATCTCCCCATGTGAATACCGTCTGTATTTGGACTATCTTTAGGTGCACGTACATTGAAACGTTCGAGAGTAATATTTTTGCATCCCAAAATATTAACGTGGAATTGTTTTGCTATCTTTACTAGTTATGTCTTGTATCAACGCGTTGGTCAAATAATCAAACCTTATATTCTGTTTAAGTTCAAAATTAAAATGGAATTAAAAATTATATATTAGTTATAATTATAAAAATGTCAAATTCTAACAAAAAGAAAGAAATCTTACGACAGGGAGTATACTGCAAAAGTCTTTTTTATCGCAACCTTCTCTCTTATAAGTTCTGGTTCCTTGACCATCGAATACTCCTCCACTAGACATTTTAAAATTTCTAATTCTACTGAATTCAATCCATTGAGGTTCCTTGAAAGCTCTAGGATCACCTGGAGCTTTTATAGTTCCTTGAACTTTGAGTTCAATAGGAGCCTTGCAAGGACCTTCAAGTGTAGCTTGACTTAAAATATATGCACCTTTCGAAATTACGATTGTTGTTGGAGTGCTCGAACTACAAGCTTCTTTTCAAGCTTCCAATAATGGCTAAAACAATATTTATTAATAAATAAATTCAATATATTTTACCTTTGGAGTGTTAAAATGATTTGAAACATCAATTACCTTACTCAAATCTGTTTTCAAGCTAGCCTTTGCTCCAAACTTTGCAACGACATCAAGAATATTTTCTTTAGCATCAATGGCTGAAAAGAGAGAAATTAATATTATAAACACCAGAAAAACAAAATTAAATTTTATTGCCATATCGTTTTTTATTTTAGCTTGAAAGGTGAATATTTTTTCTTTTTCTATCGTTTCAAATATATAGAGAGGTTGTGAAAATTACAACCAATCATTTTTTTATAAAATCGATTATAATTTTAATAAATTTTTGTAATTCATATGGGTAAGATTTAATTTCTATGATCGTCATGTAGTTTATAAGCACCTGGCTCGACTAGATAAACTTGTGTTTAGTTTGTTCAGAAACTTGAATTATGAAAATTAAGTAAAACATTTTTACTAACAAATGAGTTTTTGAACACAAATGTAAATGTTAATCTTAATCTTAATTTACCACCAATATTTAAGATTTATATAAATAATAATACATATGTATAATTAACATGACGAATAATTCTATAAACTATTACGTTATAAAATGGCTTTACTGTAAATAAAATATTAATTAATATAAAATATTTTATTAATTTTCATTTTTTGAATATTTTCAATGATGTTTTTAGTAAAATATGTTTTAAATAAGAGGGAAAGAATTGAATCAAATGCCTCATTAAAAATAACTAAACCTAAATGGAAAAAAGAATACACTTGGTAGAATCTAAAAACACCAACAAGAATCAAACAGCCAAAGGCAACATACTAAGTTAGATATCAACCACAAGACTATCGTTTTTATGCCGATCAATAATAATCAAATGTGCGATACAAGCTGATAGGCTATCAAATAAAATAACCTCAATGGGTCTACCTCTAAGAAAAGTAGCCAAAACATCCATCACCTTATTCGTTTCCCTTGGAACACGATGCACAACCACACTCTAGTCCTATTTTAATATATCACAAATATCCTCCACAATTGAATTCCCGGGTAAGGTTCTCGAAGTGGAACTAAAAATCATTTTTAACTTCTACGCTATCTGTTTCTAACTCAGACCATCAAAAACAAAGTCGCCGAGCATGAAGAAGAATATTTTGTATCACCCATAACTCAACCATAATACATGAACAAGCCCTTATGCTTGTTGCATAGCCTAAGATTCAATTATCATGCTCATCTCGAATAATACCACTAGCAGACGCATCAGTTGTAGCAAGATTCCAAGACCAATCTACATTAGCTATAACCTAACTCCTCCTTGGTTTTCTCATACACTTATACAACGAGTCTGACAACTCAACATATTCATCATCCATGATAAGACTTCACCTACGTTTTCAAACTTTTCAATGTATTCTAAGGAATAATGAATCTCAAACATTTGTATCCTCAACAAAATTGCTTTTTTTTCTTATTTCACAGTAAGCAAAATTTTAAATGGAAACGTATGAAAATTCTACAATTTCAATTGTCTAACCATCTAACTCCAAATTGAAGAAGCAAACGAACAATTCCTAGGAGCATGCTCTAATGATTCATTTCCCAAATAATAATTGCGGCAAATCCCCAAATTCACCATATGTCTCCTCAGTCTCTTCGAGTTTGTGGATGACAATTACTTCTTTCTAGCCAAAGGATTGTTCGGATATGTTACGGTATATTTTTTCTTCAAATAATTTGATTTCTAGGTGACTACGTCAGGGTTGAGTCCGTTTAGATCTTCCACCAGATAGTCTCTAACAGTGGGCTGCCTCGGCAATGATTGCGGCATTGGCTGCTGCGGCATTACTGGCGGCAGTACATTTTGATCAACAGGTTGAATTTGTCCTTTTGGTGGATCATCCATGACTTGGAACAGATTGCGTCTCAGATGATGTCTTGTACGTTCAATCTCAGGATCCAACTCGTACAATGGACCACTCGGTTTTGCCCTGGTCATAAACCAAATAAATCAAAGTTAGTAAAAAAATAAATAAATAATTAGAATTAAAGTTAGATAAAGAATAGTTAAAAAGCAAGAAAATAATGAAAACAAAATTTAGTTGTCAATCCCCAACAACGGCGCCAAAAACTTGATGCGTGTAATATAAATGCAATTTGAGTGCAAGTGTATACGTCGCCAAGTAATAAAATGATAAGTATATTTTGTATCGTCTCCACAGGGATTGGTATATTTAATATGTCTTCCCTAGTTCTCTTGCTCCTGAAAAGAAAGTAAAAACACAAATAAGTTGATTTGTTTAACTAACTAAATAATTAAATAACAAAACATAAAATAAAAGGTTGAGAACGATAATAGAGAAAGTAGGTAGGATCCAGCTGTGTCAACTAGTGGATTCAATTGATCTTCTTCTTGTCCAATGTAATCACACAACACTACTTCGACAGTACTGTAGATACAGCCTCGGCAGTATTGGTGTTCTTTGTCGCGACAATCTCTTGCTCTTGGGCAGAGGCATCAAAGTTTAGCAAAGTGTCCGTAAGTGAATCTGCTCATCTCTGAGTCAAAGTGTTGTTGATGACCAGTCCTTGACGATACCTCTCAGTGTAAATCAACGATAACCACCAACCAATTCAACACTTCTTTTAGCTGCTGAAACTCTTAACCTATCTCTAGGCCGAGTTGGTGTCTACAACACCGTACTTATCTCTTTCGTGAATCTACACCTCTCGATGCCAGATAAATAGATTACTTGCAAACTTCCCTCTCGAGCTTGAATGCAAGAACAAAGAATGGCAATAGGATAAGAAAACTTTGATATTATTATTGCATAAGAAAAAAGATACAAGAATCAATCTCCTCTCACTGATATCGACAACCTTCATCTATCCCTAAGAAATTTAGAACATATTATCGTTAAGTACAATTCTTAGGGAGAAGGATTTTCTCTAAAAATCGGCTCTCTTCCATAATGTGGCCGGCTAGGGTATTTATAGTCTTAACCTAGGGCAAATCTTTCCTAAATAGACTTCAACTTGGAGTAAGGAACAAGTCTTCTTCAAAGAATCTGATATTTCCAAGTTTGCCGCCTTCTAGAAAGGTTTTCCCGCTTGGTCTTTGAATTGGGCTTTTAGCGCGCTAGCCTGGTCCAATTGGTGCGCTATATCTTCCAGATTGTTCTCCATATATTTATCTTTCTTTGTGCCTCCATTGTTGGTGCTGTCATACTGGATTCTGTCGCGGCCTTGTCTTCTGCCTCGGCCTCAACACTATTTCACTATCGCTTCTGCCCTGGATATTCCTGCATGTACAGAATATGTAATAATATTTACATTCTCTATAAATATTTACTTTGTAAGTGATGATAACGGAATATCCAATATTTGCGCAAAGAGTCCATATTTCGATTCAAGTTGGTGTATAATAGATACATAAAGTACCTTGAGAAAGGTAGTAAATAACTGCCTTTTAGGCACTCATCAACCGTCATTTTTTTGTTCCTCTATACCATGGGGTGTATCGGCGATCCCAACAGTGGTATCAGAACAACTTGTACAATCCATAATCGGGTTAAATACTTCAGTGATGCGATATGTATGAGATGCATGCTTTATTTTACTGTGTCTGCTGTAATCACTAATTTTATCTGGGTTTATGCTCGAAATAAATCAATCCACAGTTTTCTTAAAACCCAAACCATCTTAACCTACCCTAATTTTGTCACTTACTTTATTAAAATTATTATCCTTATTGTCTCTTAATTAAAACCAAAAATTCAATATATATATATATATAAGTATATGATATAAATAAAAGCCTTTTATTAAAGCCTACATTTATAAGCTCAAACCATAAATAAATTTGACCTATTATATAGTTTTATAATTAAAAATCAAAAATATAATAAAAATCTCTACTTGGTGCCCAAGGTCTTGTTTTTAATTGATTCTCATTTTTAAAGGGATAGACCTAAAACACCCTTCATCATATTATAGATACCCTTATATATTAAAACCTAAACCTATTTTATTCCCATATAATACCCTTTACCCTAACTATATATATAACATTTACCCTAAAAATAAAAAGAGGACCTAACCATTTTTTCCACACACCCTTCTCCATTTCCCATTACCATTTTCTTTCCCTTTTTTCTCCTTTATTGCCTATGTTGTAAGGCTCAAAATCGGTGATTGATTGTGATTTGAAAATTCAATTTCAAATTCAAAATCACAACATTTATTCTGACGAAAGTAAGGTTCTAGAACCGAACCCTTATCCGAGGTTCCGAGCTTCCTAACAACCATACACGATTATTGATTGATCGAGCATATTTGGGTATATTTCTTTTCATTTTGATATATTATGTAATCCATTCTTATGGTTCAATAAAAATGTGAATGTTTTTATTGGTATTTTATTGTATATTTACATTATTTATTATATATTTTTGTTTTGTTTATTTATATATGTTATTCGTTTGTTTTGTTGGTTCTATTTATTTTAATCTTTGTTATCATGTGTTACCTAATTTTCTTAGGTGTTCATGTAGATTTTTACTCATGATATTTATTTTTTTTATGTTGTTAGTAGCTTTTTATATATATGTCATGTTATTGGTTTAGTTCACATGCTTTGTTAGGGTTATGGAAGTGATAATATTTATGTATATTTATATTATATTATTTTATTATGGTGTTATGTCTCTTTGTTTCTAATATCATATGTATTTATGTCATGCCTGCTTTATTTATGCACTTTATCTACATGTTACCATGTTTTGTACATATTTTGTCTTTACTTCATGCTTTACATTTGTTGTAGTTATATTTGTATATATATTGTTCATATATGCTTTTTACCTTGTAACTTGTTTTTGCTCAAAGCCACTTCCTCCCCATAATTAATGACTCTTAATAAACACGTATTTATTCGATCGTAACGGGCCCGTATTCCAACGCATTGGTCGCGGTGTGTACGTTGCCTCCAAATAAAGACACGGTAAAAATAAAATTGATTCGAATCTTTAAACAAATATTAATTTAAATGCTACTTTAATCCAGAAAATTCAAAATTAATTAAGCAGTATTTTGCAAAGGTGCCAATTTTGGGCGGTTTTAAACCCTAAACCTGTTTTTAACAATAACCGACTCTCGAACCTAAATCATTTCGAATCTCTATTTTTTACGGTATCCGACCTACCGAAGTGGCTGGTGGCGACTCCAACCCTTTTTAAAAAATCCCTAATTTCAAAATTCCCCTTTTCAATCTAAAATTTCTTTTTTATCTCAAATCCCTAATTTTAACCTTCCAATTCTTATTTTTTAAAAGAATCATAGATTTCAATTTTTTTTAATATTTCAAACTTCTCAATTTTTGTACACAATTTAAAAACCTAATTTTTAATTATCAAATTTTAATTTTCTAAATTTCCCCAAAATTTCATTTCAAATCCAAATCCCTAAATTCCACTTTTCAAACCCTAATTTCAATTCCACTAGTGATCCTTTTCCTCTTTTTTTACTACACCTATATTATTTTAAGAAATTTAGGGTCGCTACAGTTGGCGACTCCGCTGGGGATCATTTTTTAAAACGAGTCAAGCCTTATTTTCAAACTACCGCTTAATTAATTTTGAATGTTTTGAATTAAAGTGAAAATTAAATTATCATTTGTTTATTAATTCAAAGTTATATCATTTCAACCCATCTCTCTAAGTGGGGGGAAAACGCTAGTGCTTTCGTGAGGATATTGTTCCTTCGTATGGGCCTAGCAAAGTACCTTCGGGGCTCGACTACCCTATGCTTTCGTGAGGATATTGTTCCTCCGTAGGGGCATAGAGAAAGGGTCCCCCTAAATTGAACTCGATTAAGATGAACCTATAATGGATGATGATCGAGGGCCTCGCTACTCTTAGAAGAGGACAGCAAGGACAATTTGGGTACCTCGTAGAACCAAAACTGCATTTAGAGAATCTAGTCAACCTACCCGATTAGAGCCATGCAGTCGACCTAGGTTCTTTTAGATGAGTTATCTAGGGTTGTTTTGTCTCCTTTCTTACTTGCTTCATCATTTCGGCATCGAGACTTCATGAAGGTGACGGTCTAAGTGGTTTGTCCAATTAGAGGCTTTCACTATATTTAGAGAGTCAACACGAGAAAAAGAAAGAGAGAAAGGAAAAAAGAAGAGAAATAAAAAAAGAAAAAGGAAATAATGAAAAAAATAAAACTGAGGAAAAGAAAATTGAAAAGAGAAAGAGGATAAAAAAACAAATAGAAGAAATGGAAAAAAGAGATAAAGACATGAAAAACGAAAAGAAAAAATCGAGAGAAGAAAGAAAGAAAGAAGAAAGAAAAAAGAGAGAGAAAAAAAAAGAAACAAGAAAGAAACAAGAAAAAGAAGAAAAATAGAAAGAAATAATAAAAGAGTGTCAGGATCTTTTTAGTCGGTGAAAGTTGCTCATAGGGCGATCACTAGCGGGATCAACACCTTTACTTGCATTCATGCATACATCTCATGCATCTCATAGCATATATCATGCATTAACTAAATAAGAAGGTTGATTATGGGATCTCATGTCCGAAATTGAAGGTTTCTCGCTTGCAGTTTACCAACACCGAGAAGGGCTAATGGAAGAAGAATTTGTCAAGTTAGAAGTCAATCTTATGGGGAAATTAGAGCATACTCGAAAAGAATTAGGAGATTCTATGATCAAGTCTCAACAAGACATGATGAAACAAATTGCTCACTTGTTGAGACTAAGGAAAGTAGAAGACCAACAAAGAAAATGTTCTGTTGAAGACCCCTTGGGCCCTCATATTTTTGTTGTTAACACTTCTAGACCTCCACAAAAAGTAGTAACATCATCTCTTCAAGCGGGTGTCTCTATCCAAGCCCCACCAGGTGTGACTTTCACTAATGCAGAAGATGTCGGGGATGACATTCTAGGCTTCGATGAGCTAGAAAAATTAAAGGTTGAATTTTCGAAGCAGTTAGAGGAAACGAAGAACGAGTTTGAAGAAAAGCTTCAGATAAGAGAGGGTGAAGAAGAATGGTATGGGTTTAATGCCAGTGAGCTTAGTCTGGCTTCAGGTTTAGAGATCCCATATAAGTTCAAGACCCTAGAATTTGAGAAGTTTGATGGGATGACTTGCCCTATCGTACATATAACTATGTTTGTTGAAAAATGACGGGCTTTACCAACAATGAGAAGTTGTTAATCCACTCTTTCCAAGATAGTTTGGTGGGATCTGGCACAAGATGGTATAATCAGTTAACCCGTGCTCAAATTAAGTCATGAAAGAATCTGGCCAAAGCTTTCACAAACTAGTATAGGCACGTAACCGATATGATTCCAAATCGACCTATGCTACAAGGGATGGAACAAGAGCATAACGAAAGCCTTCGGGAATACGCTCAATGTTGGCGTGATACTGCGACACAAATACAACCTCCACTCAATGAGAGTGAACTTTCTCAAATGTTTGTGGATACATTAGAGAGAGTATTGTATGATCACTTGATAAGCCACCCTATCAGTAGTTTTGCAGAATTGGTTATGACCGGAAAACGCATCGAGTATGCTATTAAGAAGGGAAAGATGAAGGACCCTTATAGCACAATTTCTTAGAAAGATGAAGATTCTCATGTCTATGTGGTAAGTTCTCACTCAACCAATCAAACTTAGGGTCGTCCCTATGCTCTTGCTTCAAGATATATAAAACCTACAAAGATGCTTCATCTGATTCCTATGACCTACACCGAGTTGCTCCCAATACTCGTTGAGAAGAAACTTTTGACTTTGGTGCAGTCTAAGCCAAAGTATCCTCCTTACCCTAAAGGATATGATATCAATGCCACGTGTGACTATTATAAAGAGAGAACAGGCCACACAATGGAGGATTGTGAAGCTTTGAGGAACAAGGTTCAAAGACTAATTGAGGCTTGTATTCTAAAGTTTTAAGAAAGAGTAGAGGACATGATCTTTGGGAAGATTCTAATCTTCGAGTTTGGATGTTCATTTTCTGCCTCCTTGCAATTTAAGTTTTTCTTTTTAAGTAATGCATCAATTAACTTTGTTACTGTTTACCCGAAAGTAACAAATACTTTTTTTTGTAAGGGCTTATGTTATGTTTGTTTTTTTGTCGTTTCAATAAAAGAATACATATTTTTTAAAACATATGTGTTTTCCTTCTTTTCTCTCGGAATTCCTTGGATGTCACATGCTTGTTGTGACGTGGGTTCAGAAATGGTTGAGACGTTGTGATTAAGATAAAGTATGGTTTCTTAATCAGTAGCTTTGGTCAGTAATGCACGAGAAATGAGATTACTACTCCTTCAGTGATGTTCGATGATAAGAAAATCTCCTAAAAAAGGCCAGGTGAAATTGGTTGATCTCAAGAATTCCTCTAAGTAAAAGGATTGCATCCAGAGAAAAAAGAAAGAAAGAAAAAGAGAAAGAAGGGAAAAAAAAGAGAAAAGGAAAAAAAAAGAGAAAAAGAAAAAGAAAGGGGAAATGTATGAAACAAGATGTCTCCTAAAAATACCGCTTCTTTTGTAAGATGGTATTCTTTGAGAATTCAGGTTAGCATAAACAAACAAAGATTACTCGAACCTATTAGGGTCACAGTTTTGAACAGAAATAAGCATTGAGCCTTTTGGGGAAAAAGTTGTGTTGGGAGCATAAACAGAGTCAATCGGATGGCCCAAAGATAGAATTCAAGTAGAAGCCAAGAAAAATAACTCGCGATGAACCTGTTGAAGATGGGCTTTAAATGAATTAAGCCAGAATAAGAGATTGAGAGTTGCTACCATAATTTGAGAATAAGTGAATTCAGAGACAAATGGTTCAAGTATGTCATAGCCAACCAAGTGAAGGCTACTGATTACAAAATGCGAGAGATTTTGTTTTGATCGGAACAAGATGATGATCTCCTTTCAAGACAAGGTGAAGAGTGATCCATCAGTTAGTTTAGATATCTATGCATCATCAGTATCCTCATTTCATGCCATCATTGCATTTTACTTGTTTTTAAACAGAAATTTTGAAGATTGGTCAAACATTTGATCTACAGTTCCACGAGAAGAGAGATTGATCTCTGCAAAAATCAAAAATCATTCAAATTACATGATCGTGGTTTTTGAAAGGCCTTACAACCCTTGGTTATTTGGGGGCAACGAGCTTTTTGTGTCA
Source organism: Abelmoschus esculentus (assembly GCA_035048815.1). Classification (NCBI taxonomy): domain Eukaryota; kingdom Viridiplantae; phylum Streptophyta; class Magnoliopsida; order Malvales; family Malvaceae; genus Abelmoschus; species Abelmoschus esculentus. Next base: position 5,063,633 of record JAUCBN010000019.1, on the reverse strand, counting down.
AGGCGATCAAATATCGATACATCTGGATGAGATGTTAGGTATTCTCTAAAGGGAGATACCACCTTTTTATGAGATCTTCAGGTATTCTTTAAGCAAGATATCACTTTATATTTGAACTTCAAACTTAATCCTTTCTTAAGGATGTTTTTTTTAAAACTCAAATTTCTTAATTTGATCCTTTCTTAAGGATGCTTTTCTCAAAGCAGATTCCTCGAGTTGATCCTTTCTTAAGGATGCTTTTCTCAAAGCAAGTTTCTTAACTTAATCTTTCCTTAAGGATACTTTTTTTAAATTTCTTGATTTGATCCTTTCTTAAGGATGATTTTCTCAAAGCAAGTTTCTTAACTTGATCCTTTCTTAAGGATGCTTTTCTCAAAGCAGATTTCTCAAGTTGATATTTTCTTAAAGATGCTTTTCTCAAATCAAGTTTCTTAACTTAATCCTTCCTTAAGGATGTTTTTTTCAAAGTAGATTTCTCGAGTTGATCATTTCTAAAGGATGCTTTTCTCAAAGCAAGTTTCTTAATTTAATTCCTTCCTTAAGGATGCTTTTCTTAAAGCAAATTTCTCAATTTGATCCTTTCTTAAGGATGCATTTTCTTAGTTTGATCCTTCCTTAAGGATGTTTTCCTAAAAGCCAATGTATCAATGTGATCCTTTCTCAAGGATGTTTTTCTCAAAATGAACTTCTTAGTTTGATCCTTCCTTAAGGATGCTTTTCTAAAAGCAAATTTATCAATTTGATCATTTATTAAGGATGTCTTGCTCAAAACTCTAATTTCTTAATTTGATCATTTCTTAAAGGTTATTTTCCTCAAAACAAATTTCTCAATTAAATACTTTCTTAAGGATTATTTTCTCAAGATGAATTTCTTTTTAATTCGATCCTTTCTTAAGGATATTTGAAAAAAGAAAAAGACAAAAGACAAAAAAGAAAGAACAAAAAAATGAGAGAAAAGAAAGAGAGAAAATAAATAAAGAAAAAGAAAAGAAGAAAAAAGAAAAAAAAGAAGAAAGAAAGAAAAGAAAAAGAGAGAAAAGGAGAAAAAGAAAAAATGTGAGAAAAGATGATCAAAAATCGATATCTTTTATAAGATTTTTAGGGTATTTGAGAAAAGTGGAGGAAGAAGAAGAAGAAGAAGAAGAAAATAAAGAAACGATCGAGGTCGACCAATTGAGAATATACAAAGACCAACAAAGATTTTTCATGCCAAGACAACCAGAAATCAAGGAACCCAACAACCTCAAAGTGAGATAACTTTCGATCAGAAATCGAGATACCATATTAAGATTCCTCAACCTCAAAGAATCGATGTTTTTGGGAGAGCCTCTAGGAAAGACATTATTTTTTATCAAGACAGTTCATCACGACATACGCTCGAAGAGAGGGGTCGTCCGATGTTGCAGTGATCAGGAATCAAGGCATCTTTGAAAATAAGAATTGGATAAAATTAGTGCTTATAGTCTTTTCTTTATCATTGTTTCACAACGATAAGCAAAGAGGGGCAACTATAATCACTAATTTTATCCGGGTTTATGGTCTAAATAAATCAATCCACATTTTTCTTAAAACCCAAATTATCTTAACCTACCCTAATTTTGTCATTTACTTTATTATAATTATTATCCTTATTATCTCTTAATTAAAACCAAAAATTCAAAAAATATATATAAGTATATGATATAAATAAAAGCCTTTTATTAAAGCCTACTTTTATAAGCTCAAACCATAAATAAATTTGACCTATTATATGGTTTTATAATTAAAAATCAAAAATATAATAAAAATCCCTACTTGGTGCCAAGGTCTTGTTTTTAATTGGTTCTCATTTTTAAAGGGATGGACCTAAAACACCCTTCGTCATATTATAGATACCCTTATATACTAAAACCTAAACCTATTTTATTCTTATATAATACATTTTACCCTAACTATATATATATAACATTTACCCTAAAAATAAAAGGAGGACCTAACCATTTTTTTCACACACCCTTCTCCATTTCACATTACCATTTTCTTTCCCTTTTTTATCCTTTATTGCCTATGTTGTAAGCCTCAAAATTGGTGATTGATTTTGATTTGAAAATTCAATTTCAAATTCAAAATCACAACATTTATTCTCACGGAAGTAAGGTTCTAGAACCGAACCCTTATCCGAGGTTCCGAGCTTCCTAACCACCATACACGATTATTGATTGGTCGAGCATATTTGAGTATATTTCTTTTCCTTTTGATATATTATGTAATCCATTTTTATGATTTAATGAAAATGTGAATGTTTTTATTGGTATTTTATTGTTTATTTACATTATTTATTATATGTTTTTGTTTTGTTCATTTATATATGTTATTCGCTTGTTTTGTTGGTTCTATTTATTTTAATCTTTGTCATCATGTGTTACCTAATTTTTTTAGGTGTTCATGTAGATTTTTACTCATGATATTTATTTTTTTTATGTTGTTAGTAGCTTTTTATATATATGTCATGATATTGGTTTAGTTCACATGCTTTGTTAGGGTTATGGAAGTGATAATATTTATATTATTTTATTTTATTATGGTGTTATGTCTCTTTGTTTCTAATATCATGTGAATTTATGTCATGCATGCTTTATTTATGCACTTTATCTACATGTTACCATGTTTTGTACATATTTTGTCTTTACTTCATGCTTTACATTTGTTGTAGTTATATTTGTATATATATTGTTCATATATGCTTTTTACCTTGTAACTTATTTTTGCTCAAAGCCACTTCCTCCCCATAATTAATGACTCTTAATAAATACATATTTATTCGATCGTAACGGGCCCGTGTTCCAATGCATTGGTCACGATGTGTACGTTGCCTCCGAATAAAGACACGGTAAAAATAAAATTGATTCGAATCTTTGAACAAATGTTAATTTAAATGCTACTTTAATCCGGAAAATTCAAAATTAATTAAGCGATAATATGTAAAGGTGTCAATTTGGGGCGGTTTTAAACCCTAAACCCGTTTTTAACCGTAACCGACTCTCGAACCTAAATCATTTTAAATCTCTGTTTTTTACGGTGTCCGGCCTACCAAAGTGGCCGGAGGCGACTCCAACCCTTTTTAAAAAATCTCAAATTTCAAAATTCCTCTTTTCAATCTAAAATTTCTTTTTTATCTCAAATCCATAATTTTAACCTTCCAATTCCTATTTTTTTTAAAAGAACCATAGATTTCAAATTTTTTTAATATTTCAAAATTCTCAATTTTTGTATACAATTTAAAAACCTAATTTTTAATTATCAAATTCTAATTTTCTAAATTTCCCACAAATTTCATTTCAAATCTAAATCCCTAAATTCCACTTTTCAAACCCTAATTTCAATTCCACTAGTGATCCTTTTCCCTTTTTTTTACTACACCCATATTATTTTAAGAAATTTAGGGTCGCTACTTCGGCGATATATATTGATATTGCTAGTCGATTAGGGATACGATTAATATGTTAATCTGTTAATTATAGTCTCCATATTGCTACAAGTGTTTTACGATAATCATATGTCAATCGTTGATATAGTGATCGGTGAAAATGCGATAGCAAATCGTATCAAGGAAAAAGGATTAATTGTTATTCCGATACAGAAAAATCTAAGGAATTTTAAAAATCCTGAAAACACGATTTTGTTGATATATCTTATCAAATTGTGAAGTTTTTCCATAGAAAAATAGTCGCTATTTTTCAAAATTTCCTACTAGCCGTGCTGGCACGGCTGATGGCCGCAAGGGGCTCCGCCCCTTGACCCCTTCGTAAGCAACATAGATTGTAGGCCCATATTGGTAACATAAACGGTTTCGTGATAGCATATATATGATATGTTTGCTTTGCACGGTATTTGACATGTATGGTTATAGCCCTTGTTTTTACAATAGTTGTAAAATTTAAAATACGGCCTGCGTGTCGTGCCTTTATCTATCTCTATTGTATTTCTCTTCTCATCTTACTCCCTTGTATGTAAAAGGAGTTTCTATAACTGAAATATTATTCCAAGAAGCAATCAAGATGTTTGGAGCAAAGGCGAGAAGATGCTTGAGAAGCAGTTTTAGTATAGAATTACGGTTTTAAGGTTCTCCCATTGGCTTGGGATGAGCCACCTTAGTTCTTTATTTTGGACTATAACCATTGCAATTTTTTATTTTATATCTATCATGTTTGTGATGCAATGTATAATATATATCCTCTACTCGCATATACTGATGAGATCAATAAGGGCCAAATTAAAAGAAATAACGATGAAATATTTAATGTTTTCCCTCAAATTAATCTAAGTTAAAATTAGCCGTTCAATATTTGGCCTCGTTAAGGCCTTGATCGTTCTTATGTGGGTTTTGCCAAAGCATTGGCACATAAGTCCATCTTGGTTAAACGCGAAGAATAAGTAAGTGATATTCATCGGTCGAAATATTGGTAATAACTTGGTTAGGTTGTTCTAATAGGATTAAAAACCTAAAGGCTAAGTATTTAGTTAAGTCATAAGATGACTGAACAAGAGTTGTTCACCAAATGGAAGAGTTACATGAGATGTAATTAGTAAAGGGTTACTTACCTAAATAACCTCTATCCTAAGCGAAAAGCCAAAGTTGATTTAGGAAATTGGTGAATTATAAATCATCACTCACTAGAAAAATTTTCGTCAAATTTTTCCGAAATTAAAAACGAGAGGGGTTTTTAATTTTGAACAAAGTAGTGCGAGTATTTTATAAACAAAGACCTATTTATAATATTTCAAATTGGTAAATTTACTTTATATATTTTTATTGTTGTAGATCTAAATGGTAAACAACACTATATCACTACGATCACTCCTTGAGAAGGAGAAACTCAATGGCATAAACTTCCTTAATTGGTTCCGTAATTTGAGAATTGTTCTCAAATAGGAAAAAAAGGAATATGTCATTGAAGAACCTATTCCAGATGAACCGGCAACTAATGCTTCTAGATCTGACAAAGAGAAGTTTAAGAAACATATGGATGACATGTTAGATGTTGGATGTCTTATGCTTGCTACCATGACTCTTGATCTTCAAAAGCAACATGAGGACATGGTTTCATATGATATGATTCAAAATCTCAAAGAAATATATGAGGAGCAAGCACGTCAAGAGAGATATGAGACCTCTAAAACTCTATTTCAGTGCAAAATGATAGAGGGGTCTCCTGTAGGAGCTCATGTCATTAAGATGATAGGCTATATCTAAACGTTGGAAAAGCTAGGATTTCTTCTCAAATATGAATTGGCTACTGATGTTATTCTGCAACCGTTGTGGAATAGCTTCAATCAATTTTTCCTTAATTTCAACATGAATGAAATTAACAAACCTTTGCCACAGTTACTTGGCATGTTACGAACTGCTGAGAAAAACATGTCTAAGAGTGGACCTAAGCCCATTTTGATGGTCCGCAAGGACAAAGGAAAGGGGAAAACAGTGGCAAATTACAAGGGTAAAGGTAAGCCTATGCCCAAAGGACATGATGCACTGAAACCCAAAGTGGGAGTTAACAAGGAAGGAAAATATTTCCATCGCAATAAGACTGGACACTGGAAAAAAAATTGCCCCATCTACCTTGAAGAGGTTAAGAAGGCAAAAGTAGATGGTGCATCTACTTCAGGTATTTATGTTATTGATGTGAATCTATCAACATCTTCTTCTTGGGTATTAGATACCGGTTGTGGTTCTCACATTTGTACTTCTGTACAGGGACTACAAAAGAGAAGGAATCTAACTAAGGGGATATAGAACTACGAGTAGGAAATAGAGCAAGAGTTATTGCATTAGCTATAGGAACATATATTTTATCTTTACCTAGTGGACTTGATTTACATTTAGAAGATTGTTATTTTGTGCCTAGTTTAACGAAAAACATTATTTCTATTTTTTGTTTAGACAAGAATGGCTTTGAGATTATTATTAAGAATAATTGTTATTCTTTTTTTCTCGATAATGTTTTTTATGGTTCAACATAATTGGTTAATGGCTTATATATTTTAAATCTAGAAAATGCTATATATAACATAAATACCAAAAGATCAAAAACAAATGACTCAAATCAAACTTATCTCTGGCATTGTCGTTTAGGCCATATAAGTGAGAAACGCATGTCTAAACTCCATAAAGATGGATTTTTAGATTCATTTGTTTTCGAACAATTGGATGTATGTGAATCTTGCTTACTAGGAAAAATAAATAAGGCTCCTTTTAATGCTAAAAGTGAGTGAGCAAGTGATTTATTGGGATTAATACATAGTGATGTATGTGGACCACTGAACACACAAGCTAGAGGTAGATTTCAGTACTTCATCACTTTCACTGATGACTTCAGTCGATATGGTTACATTTACCTTATGCGCCATAAATCTGAGGCTATCGAAAAGTTTAAAGTATTCAAGAATAAAGTATAAAATCAACTAGGCAAGAGTATTAAAGCACTTCGATCAGACGAGGTGGAGAATACTTAAGCATAAAATTTGATGAACTCCTTAAAGAATGTAGGATTGTCTCACAACTTACTCCACCAGGTACACCATAGTGTAATGGAGTTTCTGAGAGGAGAAATCGAACCTTGTTAGACATGGTTCGATCAATGATGAGTCATAGTGATCTTCTGACTTCTTTCTGGGGACATGCACTAGAAACAACTATTTTTACTTTAAATCGTGTTCCGTCTAAATCTGTTCAAAAGACACCATATGAGATATGGACTGGAAAACGTCCTAGTATGTTTTCTATGAAGATTTGGGATTGCGAAGCATATGTAAAACATCAGATGTCTACAAAGCTCGAACACAAATCTCATAAGTATAATTTTGTTGGATATCCCAAAGAAAGTAAAGGATATTATTTCTTTAACCCTAAAGAGAACATAGTGTTTGTTGCTCGAACAAGTGTGTTTCTCGAAAGAGAATTTCTCAATAAGAAAGGAAAGGATAGAGATATTGAACTTGGAGAAATTCAAGAATAATAATTCACTGAGCCTGAGATTGAACATGTTCCACAAATTGTTGAGGAACAGTCAACAGATTTAGAAACACAATCACTGCGCAGGTCCACAAGAGAACGCCATGCACCTGAGAGATGGATTTCACATAACCACACATGGAGATGTTCTTATTATGGATCAAGATGAGCTAAGAACTTATCAAGACGCAGTATCAAGCCTAGACTCTGAGAAATGGCTTGAGGCAATGAAATCTGAGATGAAATCTATGTCAGTCAACCAAGTATGGACTTTGGTTGAATCACCTAAAGGGGTAAAACCTATAGGATGTAAATGGGTTTTCAAGAAGAAAACTGACATGGATAGAAATGTACAAACATACAAGGGCGACTAGTCGCTAAAGGTTTTCGACAAGTTCATGGTATTGACTATGATGAAACTTTCTCCCCTATAGCTACGTTTAAATCCATCCGGATTTTGCTTGCTATAGCTGCATTCCATGCTTATGAAATCTGGCAAATGGACATCAAAACCGCTTTCCTTAATGGAAAACTTGAAGAGGATGTGTATATGACACAACCAGAAGGTTTTGTCGCTCCAGGAAATGCTAGAAAGGTTTGTAAGCTACAAAGGTCCATTTATGGACTAAAGCAAGCTTCTCAAAGCTGGAATTTTCATTTAAATGATGCGATCAAAGAGTTTGTTTTTATCAAGAATAAAGATGAGCCTTATGTTTACAAGAAGACAAGTTAGAGCATTGTTTCTTTCCTAATCTTGTATGTAGATGACTGATGCGTGTAATAAAAGCGAAATTGAGTGCAAGTGTACACGTCGCCAAGTAATAAAATGATAAGTATATCGTGTATCGTCTTCATAGGGATTGGTATACTTAATTTGTCTCCCCTTGTTCCCTTTCTCCTGAAAAATAAAGTAAAAACATAGATAAGTAGATTTGTTTAAATAATTAAATAACAAAGCATAAAATAAAAGGTTAAGGACAATATAGAGAAAGCAGGTAGGATCCAGATGCGTCAAATAGTGGATTCAATTGATCTTCTTCTTGTCCAATACAATTAAACAACACTGCTTCGACAGTACTTCAGATAGAGCTTCGGCAGCATTAGTGTTCTTTGTCGCGGTAATCTCTTTCTCTTGGGCAGAGGCATCAAAGTTCAACAAAGTGTTTGTAGTTGACTCCGCTCATCTCTAAGTCAAAGTGTTGTTGATGACTGGTCCTTGACGATACCTCTCGGCGTAAATCAACGATAACCACCAACCAATTCAACACTTCTTTTAGCTGCTGAAATTCTTAACCTATCTCTAGGCCGAGTTAGTGTCTATAACATCGTACTTATCCCTTTCGTGAATCTACACCTCTCGATGCTAGATAAATATATTACTTACAAACTTCTCTCTCGAGCTTGAATGCAAGAACAAGGAATGATAATAGGATAAGCAAACTTTGATATTATTATTGCATTAGAACAAAGAAACAAGAATCAATCTCCTCTCACTAATATCTATAACCTTTACCTATCCCTAAGAAATTTAGAACATAAAATCGTTAGGTACAATTCTTAGGGAGAAGGGTTTCACTAAAAATCGTCTCTCTAAACAATGTGGCCGCCTAGGGTATATATAGTCTTAACCTAGGGCAAACCTTTCCTAAATAGACTCCAACTTGGAGTAAGGAACAAGTCTTCTTCAAGTGATCTGATATTTCCAAGTTTGCCGCCTTCTATAAGGGTTTTCCCGCTTGGTGTTTGACTTGGGCTTTTAGCGTGCTAGCCTGGTCCAATTGGTGCGCTGCATCTTCCAAAATGTTCTCTAAATTTTTATCTTTCATTACGCCTCCAATGTTTGTGTTGCCACTCTGGATTCTACAGCGGCCTTGTCTTCTGCCTCGGCCTCAACATTGCTCCGCTGCTGCTTCGGCCCTGGATATTCCTACATGTACAGAACATGTAATAATATCTGCATTCTCTATAAATATTGACTTTGTAAGTAATGATAACGGAATATCCAATATTTGCACAAAGAGTCCGTATTTTAGTTCAAGTTGGTGTATAATAGATGTATAAAGTACCATGAGAAGGGTAGTAAATAACTGCCTTTTAGGCACTCATCAAATACTCCCAAACTCGAACTATTGCTTGTCCTCAAGCAATGCAAGACATCAAATTGCCGAACCTTACTCCCCTTTGGTCTTACTTTTCCATTTATTCTCCCCACCATGGTCATATGTATCTTTCCGTTTTAGCCACTAGTTTACCCAAGGACTTTTACTAAGAAACAAGCTATAAGGCTAGGTAGTGTGTGCGTTTTATGGACAAGGTTGATTTCAAGGCTTTCTTAGATAAACTCTAAGTTCAAAACAAATAGAATTTGGAGTAAAACTGTCTCCTTAAAACAACAAGTCTTGAGCTAATTTCGGGCACCTCAAGATATGTATTTTCTATTTTCTTCTTTTTCTTATTTTTTTCTTATTAACCACCTATTTAACATACTAGAGCTAGTTTCGGGCACCTCTAGCACAAAGGAGTGCAAAACTAAAGCCAATGATAGACACCTCTAGTTATTTTTCCAAAAGGTTCTAAGTCTTTATCACCTAAGTTTATTAAAAGAACTCCTAAATCAAACAAATCCAAACAGTATTTATTTTCTTTCTAACCCTAAAGCAAGCTTCTAAGTTTTATTCCATGAGTATCCTATGGTTATCCCTTCAAAACAGAACTTGGCCATGGTAAGGGGAAAGATTTCTATAGCCTTAAAGGAGTAAACTAAAGCAAAGTTGATGTAGGGCAGTGCAAGATTACAAACAGTAATTTAAGAAAATAGAATATTGTAAAAAAAATTAAAAAAATTTACTCCATTTTCATGGTAATGCCGCGGTAGTGGGTAGCCTCGGCAGTACTTCTGCACCTACAATCTCCCCCAAACTCAAACCGAGAATTATCCTCAATGCTTAAAATATAAGGCAAACAACGACTAAAATATGAAAATAGACAAAAGTAGGAAATGAAATTATTTATAGAGACTCCGAGGAGCTGCTTGTATAGAGCATTCTCCTAGGCCTTGTTGCTGATGCCTTTCTCCTAGATCCTTGTGCTGGTGATTATTGTTGTTTAGCCTGCCGATGTGGCTGAACTCGACTGGGTGGTGTGCGGTGCGTTGGTGTAGTAACTTCATCCCCTTCTTCTACTTCATCCATATTTTTTGTGTCCATGATTTCCGTTCCGCCCCCTGCCGTGGTAGTGGGTATTGCCGATTCATGGGACGAACTGTGGTATTCATCAATCTCACGAGACATCGTATCTCTACTGAGACTGAGCATAGGGATTGGTTCCCTTTGGGGAGAGATAAAGACATCTCGCCTCTTGTATAGCCTTTGGCTGGTAAATGATACTCCGGCAGACCTTGCTGGCCTGGATGGTCCGGTAGCATAAAACTGTTGATACGGCCGTGGCTGAAAAATGGTTGTGGCCCTGGGGTAGGTGTTGTCTTAGTATAAGGGGCGATAGTAACAAATATGTTGGTTGGGAATTCGGGGAATTGCTCCCCTTGATGTGGGAAGCTTTGCATCATCATGTTGTCTAGAGATGTGTTGAAGTCGCGCTGGTACTCCATGTAGCGTTGTTAGCGAAGGTCCATGGCTTCCATCCTTTACAGAATTTCTTGGTATGGGTCTATTGTGGTAGTTGGCTCGACAGAGGTTGGTGCTTCTGTTGAATATTGCCCTCCGGCGGTGAAGTCGGCAGTAAACTACTGCTGCGTTACCTAGATAGGTTCTATATGTGTGATCTGCACAACTCGGTGGCAGAAATCTCTTGTCCATCCCTGTCGAGTTGGCATATATTCATCCGTGTCTTCGACCGGAACTTCTGCAATAATGCACAAGGCAGAGATTAAACATGGGAAATAAAGCGGTCCACGTTCCTTTTTACCACATTCATGAATTTTGTGAAAAATGATCTCTCCAATGTTGATGCTTCTCTTCTTGATGATAGAATGGATCAGCATCAGTCTTTTACAATCCACTGTGCTATTATGGGAGGTTGGGATAAGTCGTCTTTTGACAAAGGTACACCACATCTTGGCCTCAGGTAGTAGACTCTACCTTGTTACTGAACCCTTATGGGCACCTGTTTCCCATGAAGTGTTGTTGTAACAATGCTCATCTTTAATCTTTTTATAGTCTTGAGTGATGATGTCGTCTATGAATTTGATATGATCATCACGTGTGGGTGTGAGACCATAAAATTCATTGATGGCTTTGGCATCAAGTTGCACAGGCTTGCCTCAGTAATGGATAAAGAGGTTGTCCTTTCTCGGCCCATGTGCGTAAAATTCTCTTACAATTATGGCGTTAGCCGATGGAGGCTGTAGGCAAAATGCCTCCCAATCTTGATACTGAATCTTGTTGAACAAGTATGATTCAATGTCGAAGTATATCTCATGGGTCTGTTGAAATCCATGCTCTTCCTATAATTGCCAAGCAACGAACGAGCGGTTGAATCGGTTAGCAACAGTGGCCAGGGCGAATCTTGTGTAAGAAGCCATTGATTGTTCGTGGAGAATGGTTTGAGAAATTCTGGAGTAAGAGAGAGAGTTCTGAAAGCTTCAAGAGATTGGAAAGATAGTGAGAGCAAGATTGTTCAAGAAAGCAAAAGTAGCAAGAATGCAAGAGTAAATACTGCACAGCAATGAGTCTGCTTATATAGGCTGTAAAAATATGACTGTTAAAAATTAGCCGTTATGCATTTATTACCTTGATGCGTAGTTACTGTCGTGGCAGATTTCTCGGTAGAGAGCCGTTACACTGTTTCTGCCCGTTAGGAATTCTGCATCTCTGACACAGTGCAATGCCGTGGCAGCAGACTTCCTGCTGTGGTATAATTTTCTACATTTGTTGCTTTATTTATTCTAAAAAAATAAAAACACTAAACATAAAATACTGAAAATAACAATATATAAACTAATCCTAATATAATAACTAAAAGTGAAGGGAATAGATTATGTTACTTGTGGAGTGCATGTGAATGCATCTCCCACTTTCATTATTTCTTTATGGCCCGTATCTTTCTTCATGAATTGGCCAGTCCCTTCAGTGCATTTGACTTCTCCTTTGGGTTTTATTCGTTTACCAAACAGTCAGCCGAGTGTGCTGCCCAGGTAGGATGTTTTAGCACCCTGATTTGGTGTATGGAGAGCCTTACATTCTGCTGGAGCGTCTGAATTTGTAAGATTGTGGAAGGCGTTCAACTTGACTTGTTGAACGTTTATCCGCATTGTGAGCTCGCCATTTTCCACATCGATGATGGTGCGTCCAGTAGCAAGGAAAGGTCGACCCAATATGATCGGTGCATTTTCGTTGACCTCACAGTCAAGGATAAGAAAGTCGGTAGGAAATATAAACTTGTCGACCTTCACTAGAATGTCCTCAATTTTGCCTTTAGGATGCACATAGGACCAATCGAAAAGTTGGAGCAGTACTGTTGTTGGTTTTGCCTGTCCTATTCCAAGTTTTTGAAAAACTGATTTGGGCATTAGGTTGATGCTTGCTCGCAAGTTGCATAGGGCCTTTCCTTTATAACCATCCCCAATCGCACAGGGGATTGTGAAGCATCCAGGATCCTTTAGCTTGGGCGGCATACGATTATGCAACATGGCCATGCAACCTTCAGTGGCTGCCACCGTTTCAAATTCCCCTAGCCTCCGTTGTTTGGATACTATGTCCTTTAAGAACTTGGCATAGTTGGGCATTTGTTCAATAGCCTCAACTAGTGGCAAGTTAATATGGACCTGCTTTAAGATGTCTAGGAACTTCTGAAATTGGTGGTCCTGTTTGTGCTTTTTAACCTCTGCGAGAAAGGAGGTGGTGGTCTTATGTCCTCCAGGTTTCCTTGGATATTGAGTTTAATACCTGTGGTAGACTTCTGCAGCTGCCTCAGCAGGTGTTTCTGGTACTGCTGGTTCTACTGCCGTGGTAGTGCTGTCGGCAGTGTCCTTCTCAGCTTCTGAGTCCTCATAATGTTGCTTTTCTGGTTGGACTCTATCGGTTGAGGTCCCTTCTTTATCTCTTAATTGTAGGTCACTTCTTGTTATAATTACCTTGCATTGCTCGTGGCCTAACACCTTAGCAACTTCAGTATTGCTAGGTAAACCCCCTGATGGTTGAGTGTTTTGCCGTTGGGCAAATTGACCAACTTGGGTTTCTAAAGACTTTATCGCAGCCTCCTAGTTTTACAGTCTCATCTCAGTTCGGTTCATGAAGTCATCAGTATGCTTCATGAAGCGGCTATTCTCGATCATGTAAGCATCATTCTTTGTCATAAAAGCCATGAGAGAATCTGTCAACGCATTCAGAGACTGTTGCTGTTGTACCTACTGTTGTGGCATGGACTGCTGAGTGTGCTGCTGCGGCAGGTTCTGGCTTTGATGCTGGAATCCAGGGGCTTGATTAATTGGATTTAAGGCATTGTTAGGGTTACTCCATGAAAAGTTTGGATGCCTTTTCTAGGGTGGGTTGTAATTGTTGGACATCATTTGATTGTTTCTGTTATAGTTTGTAACATATATGCTGGTTTCCTCATCTTGCATGTAATCCGATGAGTTAACTGCCTTAATCTCATGTATGCTTCTCTGGGCTTGCATATTCTGAATCATCTTGTTCAGAGAAACCAATTGTGCTACCACCGAACTGGATGTATCTAATTCATGGGTTGTGGCATGACGTTTCATTCCTCCTCGCCTTGATGTGGGAAATTGGAAATCGTTCCTTGCGAGTTTGTTCAGAATCTCAATGGCCTCTGCGGATACTCTATCCAAAAGTGTTCCATTTGTGGAAGCGTCTAGTATCATTCTTGTGGAGGCATTGGTAGCATTATAAAACATGGAGACTTGCGTCCACAAGGGAAAACCATGTAGTGGGCATTTGTTTAACAATTCTCTGTAACGTTCCCATGCCTCATACATCGGTTCATCCTCATCTTGCCGGAATAATATGATTTCATTACGGATGCGATCATAGAGATTTATCGGATTAAACCTCGTAATGAATTCTTGACAGAGTTCCTCCCAAGATCCCATGGATCCTGCTGGGATACCATTCAACCAAGTTTTCGCTCTATCCCTCAGTGAATAGGGGAACAATTTTAATCGTAAAATATCTTCATGGACTCCTTGAATCTTGAAAGAGTTGCACGCTTCCATGAAAGATTTAAGATGCTGCCTTGCATCTTCAGTCGCAGACCCACTAAACTGTCCAATTGTGTTCAACATGTTGAACATCGCTGGTTTGAGCTCAAAGTGAGTTGCTTCGATTTCTGGGGTGACTACGCTAGGGTTGAGTCCATTTAGATCTTCCAGCAGATAGTCTCTAACAGTGGACTGCCTCGGTAATGGTTGCAGTAGTGGCTGCTGTAGTATTGCAGGTGGTAGTATATTATGATCAATAGGTGGAATTTGTCCTATTGGTGGATCATCCATGACTTGGAACAGATTGCGTCTCAGATGGTGTCTTGTCCGTTTAATTTTAGGATCAAATTCGTGCAAAGGAACAGTCGGGATTGTCCTAGTTATATACCAAATAAATCAAAGTTAATAAAAATAAAATAAATAATTAGAATTAAAGTTAGATAAAGAATGGTTAAAGAGCAAGAAAATAAAGAAGAATAAAATTTTGTTGTCAATCCCCGACAACGGCGCCAAAAACTTGATGCGTGTAATAAAAGTGCAATTGAGTGCAAGTGTACACGTCGCCAAGTAATAAAGTGATAAGTATATTGTATATCGTCTCCACAGGGATTGGTATACTTAATATATCTCCCCTTGTTCCCTTGCTCCTGAAAAATAAAGTAAAAACATAGATAAGTGGATTTGTTTAACTAACTAAATAATTAAATAACAAAACATAAAATAAAAGGTTGAGGACGATATAGAGAAAGCAGGTAGAATCCAGCTACGTCAATTAGTGGATTCAATTGATCTTCTTCTTGTCCAATACAATTACACAACACTACTTCGACAGTACTGCAGATACAGCCTCGGCAGCGTATGTGTTCTCTGCCGCAACAATCTTTTGCTCTTGGGAAGAGGTATCAAAGTTCAGCAAACTATCCGTAGTTGACTCCGCTCATCTCTAAGTCAGAGTGTTGTTAATGACTGGTCCTTGACGATACCTCTCGGCATAAATCAATGATAACCACCAACCAATCCAACACTTCTTTTAGCTGCTGAAACTCTTAACCTATCTCTAGGCCGAGTTAGTGTCTACAATATCGTACTTATCCCTTTCGTGAATCTACACCTCTCGATGCTAGATAAATATATTACTTACAAACTTCTCTCTCGAGCTTGAATGCAAGAACAAGGAATAGCAATAGGATAAGCAAATTTTGATATTATTATTGCATTAGAACAAAGAAATAAGAATCAATCTCCTCTCACTAATATCTACAACCTTCACCTATGCTTAAGAAATTTAGAACATAATATCGTTAGGTACAATTCTTAGGGAGAATGGTTTCTCTAAAATCGGTTCTCTAAACAATGTGGTCGGCTAAGGTATATATAGTCTTAACCTAGGGCAAACCTTTCCTAAATAGACTCCAACTTGGAGTAAGGAACAAGTCTTTTTCAAAGGATCTAATATTTCCAAGTTTGCCGCCTTCTAGAAGGGTTTTCCCGCTTAGCCTTTGACTTGGGCTTTTAGCGTACTAGCCTGGACCAATTGGTGCGCTGCATCTTCCAGAATGTTCTCTATATTTTTATCTTTCATTGCGCCTCCAATGTTGGTGCTGCCACTCTGGATTCTGCCGCGACCTTGTCTTCTATCTTGGCCTCAACATTGCTCCGCTGCTGCTTCGGCTCTGGATATTCCTGCATGTACAGAATATGTAATAATATCTGCATTCTTTATAAATATTGACTTTGTAAGTAATCATAACGGAATATCCAATATTTGTGCAAAGAGTCTATATTTCAGTTCAAGTTGGTGTATAATAGATGCATAAAATACCATGAGAAGTGTAGTAAATAACTGCCTTTTAGGAACTCATCAATGACATACTTATTATAGGAAATGACATACCTACCTTACAGTCAGTTAAGACTTGGTTAAATAGTTGTTTCTCTATGAAAGATTTGGGTGAGACAGCATATATCTTAGGGGTTAATATCTATTGAGATAGATCTAGACGACTTCTAGGTCTGAGAAAGTACATATATAGACAAAGTTCTGAAAAGATTCAGTATGGAAGAATCCAAGAAAGGATTCTTTCCTATGAGATATGGTATATCTCTTTCGAAGGAAATGTATCCTTCAACTCCACAAGAAACAGAACGAATGAGCAAGATCCCATATGCTTCGGCTATTGGTTCTATCATGTATTCCATGATATGTACTCGACCAAATGTATCGTATACCTTAGGCATAATAAGTCGATATCAGGTAAACCCTGGAAAAGTCACTAGGTAGTAGTCAAAAACATCCTTCAGTACTTGAGAAGAACTAAGGATACATTTCTTGTCTATGGAGGCAAAGAAGAGCTTAGTATAAAAGGTTATACTGATGTTAGTTTCTAAACAGACAAGGATGACTCAAGACCGCAATCTAGATTTGTGTTTTGCCTTAACAAAGGTGTTGTAAGCTGGAAAAGTTCTAAGCAAGATACAGTAACTGATTCTACGACAGAGGCTGAGTATATAGCAGTCAGTGAAGCAACAAAGGAAGTTGTTTGGATCAAAAAAGTTCATATCGGAACTAGGGATTGTTCCAAGCATATCAGATGTTATAGAACTTCGTTGTGACAACAATGGAGCCATTGCACAAGCAAAGGAACCCAGATCATATCAACGATCCAAACATATTCTTAGATGCTTCCATCTCATTCGAAAGATCATAGATTGAGGAGATGTGGAAATATACAATGTACACAAAGATGATAACATTGTTGATCCCTTGACGAAGCCTCTGACGCAACAAAAGCATGATCGTCACACTGAGTCACTCGGTATTGGATTTGTGAGTGATTGGTTTTAGTTCTAGTGGGAGATTGTTAGAGTATGACCAAAGACCAATCATATGATGATTGTAAGGATACTTTTATTTACCAATTTTATTGAATAAAGGCATTACCATTGTTATTTTCAGATATATGTGTCAGTGTATAACATAAACTGAGAAATAATAAGGTCCATATAATAATATATATTATTATTAAAAGATCCTTAGACAAGTATTATTATGGGTATAGACAATAATAATACGCTTAAGACTAACATGTGATGAATTGATGACAATGAGTTGTCATTGACATAAAGATGTCAGAATTAATACATGAATATATTAGTAGAAAATAATATATTGGATTGACCCACTATGAGCATATATCTTGGATTATTATGTGACGGTCACGATATTGCTCATAGTGACAACTATATGTATGACCCTTCAACTTGAGAATATTATTATCTCGACATATGTTGTTTTATGTTTTGATGTACTTAAATGTGTCCCGTAATTAGTTACACTATAAAAACTGACATTAGACATATTACAATGTGTGTAGTGAGATGTGAATGATCAAGATAGGATTTGTCCTTCCTACGCAATAGGAAAATATATCAAAGGCTACTTGATTGAGTGAGACTAGAAATGTATGCCATGCTGGAATATGTTGATATGAGATATCACAAATTATTCATTAAAAGTAGTCCACTCTAGATATCAAAAAACATTAAAATAGGCTATACAAGTGTGACTATTCCAAGACTTGTGCCTATTAAAGATATAAAAGGACAAAAGGATATAATACATTAAGATAGTTGGTCACGGACATGATACATCGAATCATGATCTCTTGTAACTTAGATGACAATGATATATTGCTAGATGTTACTCATTGTTTGTAATATTAGAATTGTTCTAATATTATTACTAACGTTACACTGAGCCTACAGGGTCACACTCAATGGTTAAAAAGGAGCAAAATTATATATAAATATAAGTAGATTTTTTTAATCCCGAATTTTAAATAAAGGATATAATTAAAGTAATTATATCCCTTTTAAATTCGAATTAAATATAGATTCCGAAATTTAAGGAAATAATTAAAGTAATTATTTCCTATAAACAAATTCGGAATAGAACTCTTATACCTAGGGTTACACCTATATAAAGGATCTTTGGTCTAGCAGCCACAATAGAGAATTCTGAATTCCCAAACCCTAGAATCACGAAAAATAGTTTTTTGAGATTTTGCTCTATCAACCGGGTGAACTGAGTAGAGGCCGAGATGATATTCGTGAAGGCTAAAGATTCGAATTGTCGAACGATCGTTGATGCGTGCAATAAAAGCGCAATTAAGTGCAAGTGTACACGTCGTCAAGTAATAAAGTGATAAGTATATCGTGTATCGTCTCCACAGGGATTGGTATACTTAATATGTCTCCACTTGTTCTCTTGCTCCTAAAAGATAAAGTAAAAACACAAATAAGTCGATTTGTTTAACTAACTAAATAATTAAATAACAAAACATAAAATAAAAGAAGGAGAACGATATAGAGAAAGTGGGTAGGATCCAGCTGCGTCAATTAGTGGATTCGATTTATATTCTTCTTGTCCAATGCAATTACACAACACTACTTCGACAGTACTGTAGATACAGCCTTGGCAGCATTAGTGTTCGCTATCGCGGCAATCTCTTGCTCTTGGGCAGATGCATCAAAGTTTAGCAAAGTATCCGTATTTGACTCCGCTTATCTCTAAGTCAGAGCGTTGTTGATGACTGGTCCTTTACGATACCTCTCGGCGTAAATCAACGATAATCACCAACCAATCCAACACTTCTTTTAGCTGCTGAAACTCTTAACCTATCTCTAGGCCGAGTTAGTGTCTACAACATCGTACTTATCCCTTTCGTGAATCTATACCTCTCAATGCTAGATAAATATATTACTTACAAACTTCTCTCTCAAGCTTGAATGCAAGACCAAGGAATGACAATAGGATAAGCAAACTTTGATATTATTAGTGCATTAGAACAAAGAAACAAGAAACAATCTCCTCTCACTAATATCTACAGCCTTCACCTATCCCTAAGAAATTTAGAACATAATGTCGATAGGTACAATTCTTAGGGGAAGTGTTTCTCTAAAATCGGCTCCCTAAACAATGCGGCCAGCTAGGCTATATATAGTCTTAACCTAGGGTAAACCTTTCCTAAATAGACTCTAACTTAGAGTAGAGAACAAGTCTTCTTCATGAGATCTGATATTTCCAAGTTTGTCGCCTTCTAGAAGTATTTTCCCATTTGGTCTTTGACTTGGCTTTTGGTGCGCTAGCCTAGTCCAATTGGTACGCGGCATCTTCCAGAATATTCATTATATTTTTATCTTTCATTGCGCCTACAATGTTGATGCTGCCACCCTGAATGCTGCCGCGGCTTTGTCCCCTGCTTCGGCCTCAACACTGCTACACTACTGCCTCGGCCCTGGATATTCTTGCATGTACAGAATATGTTATAATATCTGCATTCTTTATAAATATTGACTTTGTAAGTAGTGATGACAGAATATCCAATATTGCGCAAATAGCCCATATTTCAGCTCAAGTTGGTGTATAATAGATGCAAAAAGTACCATGAGAAGGGTGGTAAATAACTGCCTTTTAGGCACTCATCAATCGTGATTGTCGCAAATCCAATTGTGGTTTTTGTTGCTTATCAAGGAACCCAATGTAAGTTATCGTATCTCTTCTTCCTGATTTCGGATTAAACGTACATGGATCACTGGAAAGACCTTCGTAATTTTATTCCACTGTGCCATGGGGTGTGCCAGCGGTCCCAACAAAGAGGGCATACGGTTGATCAAAAAACAAGTTATGGAGACGACATCAGCCCAAAAACATTTTTGAACTTACATGTGAAATAGTAAAGCCCGGGAAGTTTCCATGAAATGTCTATTTTTGCATTCAGCCATACCATTTTAAGAAGGGGTGTCAACACAAGAAGTTTTATGGATAATACCGTTTTTGATCATGTATTTCTAAAAAGAACCAAAAACATATTCTATGGCATTATCGCTTCTCAAATTTTGGACAGACTTACCAAATTAGGTACGAATCTCAGCATAAAAGGAAGAGAAATGAATAAATAATTAAGAACGAGATTTCATTAAATAAACTCAAGTCATTCTAGAATAATCATCAACATAAGTAACGAAATAACAAAAACCAGATTTAGAAGGAACAAGACTAGGACCCCAAACATCTAAGTGAACTAATTTAAAAAGAGCAGAAGCTCGTTTATTGACTCTAGGACTAGTGCTAAGATGATAATGCTTAGCAAAATGAAAAGACTCACAATCTAACAAATTTAAACTAGAAACTGAGGATGAAGTTTTTTCAAAGAAAGTAAGGAGGGATGAACCAATCAACAATATTCTTCAAAAAGATTAATACTACTAGTGCTAGCAACAGATTCTGGAGTATAGGTGTCAAAGAGGTAGAGACTGTCAGGCTCATGTTCTTTACTAATAATCTTATTTGTCAAAAGATCCTAAAACACACAATAACCAAAAAATGAGACACAACATTTAAGGTTATGAGTAATTTACTAACAAATATCAGGTTGAAGGATAGATTTGGTAAAATCAAAATAGAGGATAAAGGAAGTGATAGAGTTGGACACGAAATGCCAGAGCCACTAATAGAAGATGTGAAACCATCGACTAAAGTAAAATATTGATGGAAGGTTCGGTCGTATAATGAGAAAGTAAAAATACTTTCTGATATTTTCAAAATAAAACCATGGGAGCATCATATGCATATTAAAACCTTTGTAAAAACAATTTCATGTGGATTAACACATATGCATATTCATATATGCACAACACAATATGAGCATGACTAAAAACACATAGTAAAAATGCGGCTTAATGTGAGAACCTTTAAGAAAGTAATACTTTAAAATTATTTCTAAGTATATGAAGGTTTTTCACACCTTCCCAATACCCCAAACCTTTGAAAACATATTTAAAACACTACCGAAGCAGCCCACTCTCATAATTTACTCACTAAAATCAAAGCTTGATCGATAAGTCACCCAAAAACATGATTTGACTATCCGGTATCCTTCAAACTTGTTCTTCTACCTCTTGAACTGATTCAAACAATAAAAAGAGGGTTTAGTACATTAATATGCACCCAAATATCTCCCAACTTGGACCAATACCAAACAACCCTTAAAACCATAATAAAAATTAACCGAAATTCACCGAAAATCTCTCCAAACACTATCTAAACCTTATGTATGTTATTATATACTTAAAATGTAACCCCCTCAGCCTAGTCTAGAGGCAACCCGACTCGAACGAGATACACGGGAAATACTAAGGCTAATCTGGAGACTCATCCCGATAAACGATCTTGAAAATTTTTAATGTTACTTTTTTTCTAGATGTTTTATTTAGATCCTACATGTTCATGCAAGTACTAATTTTAATTATAGCGGAAACTAATGAAAAACGAGTCCTAATTTAATCAAACAAGCTTTAAGGACCCAGTTGTAATTTTCTAGAATTTATGAATTAATTAAGAAATTTAAATGATCAATCCTTAATTAAGTATATTTCATACTTGCAAGTAAGATTTCAACTTAAAATAATATCTACTAATCAACTAATTGCTTCCTCAAAGTTTGGTGATTAAAACTTCAGTTTTCAAGGTTTGTTTCAGCCTATAATGACATTAACTGTCAAGGGTACCGAAACCCCTTGTCATTGTATCGAAACCCAGCTAAAAATTGAAACAAATACCGAAACAGTGTTCAAATGTTTCGATACTCTTTTGATATCCCACTTGATGCCTTGCATAGCAAGCCCCCATTAGAAACAACTTGGTCCCCGTTCTGATACAATTTTTCTATAAAAATTGATTTCGAAACCCAGGATCAGTGTCTTGATACGCCTGCTTGTGTTCATCACACGATATCGAAACCATATCTTACCATTCTGATACCCAAGCTTATTTTCTAGCTTATCCCCCGTTATTTTTCTCGGGTATCGAAACTGTGAGGTATCATTTCGATACCACCTGCCTAGAAGATGTAGAATTTCTAGATTTCATGCATAAGACGTATTAGGGCATACTCTAGATGCGTATTTTCACCTAAAAACACTTTAAGCACATATCATGGAATATTAGCTAGATGCAATTCAAGCTAGTTGGCGATAATATATCTAATTTCTAAGAGCATGATTCAACATAAACAATTACATAAACAAATAAAAGAACATCACTATAGTCAACATGGTTTCTAGATGCATTCCAACCTAAATAACCACATCATTGATTGAACTCATAAATAGTCATGCTTCATTATCAACAACACTCAAATTCACACATAGGAATAGCAAACTTCAATGTAACTTTATTATAACCAAAGATATACCAATAGGTCATTCAATTCCATGTCACAAGCTAACATCAATATGGATAAACATTCTAGCCATTGAAAGTATAATTAGCATAAACAACAATCTCAATAAGATATCTAATCACATTGCTCTCTCACTACCACTAAGAAATACTTGAGCTTTCATTTGGCAGTTACCTGGATTATTGCTTCTCTTTGCTGCCTCCACACTAAATACTCTACATTGGAAGGTAAATGAGAGGTTAAGCATTCGCTTAGTGAGTGAATAAAAACATATTGAAAAACAAATTTGAAAATAACTTGAAATACAGCCCATATTAAACCAATTTAATCAATTTAAAAACCAAGTCATGCTCTTTATAAAAATAGTCAATCGTGGCAAACAACGTCACCTTTTGAAAATCAACAAGTGTACCATGGTTCACAAGCCACAAAATCTTTTTAAAATTACCGTTTTGAAATCACATGCTTTGTAAGCATAATCAAGTCTTACATGCTACTCATAGCAAGGTTTATAAATCATTTAAGATTAGGAAAACACATGCAATCCTCGAATTGCACTAAAACAGTAAATAGTTTACACTTGCATTTTTCACATGGTGGTTAAGTGATACGAATGGATTTACCTCCAATCATTAGGATAAACGAAAAACATGTGAATGGCATCGTACACCAATCACACAGATTGACTATCATAATCTAACGATCCCACCTTGGTGTTCGAGATAGTTCACCATACCCGAATGTGATAAGGTAACAGTTATATCACACAGCACTAGGCTAACCTCTAATGCATCACTCAAGGAATTTAAAACACGTATGAATTTGATTTATAATACACTCACATCCTATTGATCGATCAACTTATCACATGCCCATCATCTTAATATCCAACACAAAACAAAACCAAATGCTCAAGTTTTTAAGTTAAATGGTATGTAAATACATGCCTCCCGCTAACACATGCATCAAATGCATAAACTTGTAAAAACTATTTTTCTCATATTTTTAAAATAGAACCGTGGGAGTATCATATGTATATAAAAACCTTTGTAAAAATATCTCACGAGAATTAAAAAAACATTCATATTCATATATGCACAACACAATATGAGCATGACTAAAACACATAGTAAAAACAAGGAATAATATGGAAACCTTTAAGGAAACAGTACTTAAAACTTACTTTCGAGTATATTGAGATTTTTCACACCTTACCTACACCCCCAAGCCTTTGAAAACACATTTAAAACGCTTTCAAATCGACGGCACTCATAATTTACTCACCGATTTACTGAAACTTGCCTGATAAGTCATACGAAAACGTGATTTGGTTTTCCAATATCCTTCAAATTTATTCCTCTACCTCTTGATATGATTATAGCATAAAAACCAGAGGGTTTAGTACATTAAAACTCACCCAAATATCATTCAAGTCAGACCAATATATGACAGCCCCTAAAAACACCATAAAACCTAACCGAAACTCACCGAAAACCTCTTTAAACACCACCTAAAACGTATGTCCATAATTAGATACTTAAAAGACATCTTAATTATATCTAAACACTTCGAGACTCATTTATTTAGGCATCAAAAACAATCATACAAAATCTTTGAACGAAAATCAAGAAAATAATAGAATTTTTATCAAGAAAAATGATTTTATTGATTCAAGACTTTAAAGATTGTTTCAATCAGTCAAGAACTTAAGAATTTCTTTAAATAACTTTATGTTTCAGAGTCTTAAATGATTCTAAACTCCAAAATTGATCTATCCTCCATCCAAGGTTTAAAAACGAGTAAAACTAAAGGACAAGAAAGAGATTTTGAAGAAGAAAATATAGCTAATTAACCTTACGAAATTTATTTGAAAAGAAGTGATATTTACCTTGAAGATATGATGAAGAATATGTCTTGGGAAGGAAGAAACCAAAATCTTGGAGAAGGTTTTAAAGCTTGATGAAAAAATAGAATTTTTCAAGTAAAACCGAAGAAAAACAGAGAGAATTTGAAAAAGAAAATTATGGAAAATTAAATCAACAAATTTTTATTAAAAAGAATCAATATTTACCTTTAAAACATGATAAAGAGGCTGCCTTCGGGAAGAAGAAACCAAAATTTAGAGAATGATTATTTTTAAAAAGTGAATTTTTAGATTTTGGTTCAAATTAGAGAATTTTGATTGTTTATGTGAAAACAAGGGATTAAAGGTTCTTTATATAATCTCTTGGAAGTCTTAGATCATTTAGGATCACTACACCAAGCTTGGTATATAGTGACACTTTTAGTGGCATTTTTATTACAAACGCCACAATAAATGTTACATATAGTAGTGTTTTGTTGCAAACACCGCAAAAAAATGTTTTTAGCAACGCCACTAAAAATATAATTATTAGTGGTGTTTGTGTCAAAAATGCCATAAAATATATGACTTTTAGTAGCGTTTGTCTTTGAAAACGCCGCAAAAAATTTTTTTAATGACGTGTATTCATAAACGCCACACAGATATCATATTTAGTGGTGCCTTAGCACAAACGCTAGAATAAATATAGTATTTTAGTGACGTTTTAACATAAACAATGCAATTAATATAGTGTTTCAGTGGCGTTTTGAAACAAATGCCAGAATAAGTATATATTTTAGTGGCGTTTTAATAGAAACGCCACAATAAGTATAGTGTTTTAGTGGAGGTTTAAGTCAAACGCCACAATATGTAAAAATCCCCATTTTATTTTGACATTAATAACCCAATTTTAGATATTTCTGGAATCCCCTTCCTCCTTTCGACCTTTGGCTTCCCTCTCTCACTTTACCGCCGTCGAAATTTCATCGCCTCTCCATGACTGTCACCATCTCTTTCAAACAGATCATCTCTTTTCCCCAAAATTTTAGACATTTCTCACTTCACCACTACCTCTATCAGCGTTAATCCGGGTTTGAAGGTTCAACGAACTAGGTTAACAAACTAACTTTACTTTCGAGAGGATTGTTGTTTTATACCATCCTTGCTCTATATTTTAAAATGATTTCACTCATTCTTTATCTTTCTTTTCCCACCAATGTCTTCACTTCGAAACGAATCAGCTCTCAAATTCAATTTCTCACAGATTAATGGCACGGTTTGTAGTTCTTATTCTAAAAATGGATAGAAGTGGATTGGGGTGAAGGGTTGCTTTGAAATTTCCAATAGAAATGACGGAGGGTTGTTTATATTTGCATGCTCAACCACACCATATGTGCGGAAAGTTGGGTCGCGGAGGATTTCGTTTGTGAATAACGTAGGAGGTGGGGCTAGCCAGGTAGAAAAGAAGGTTGATATATTGCAGGTTTTGTCAATATTCTTACTTTTATTTTCGTTATAATTGTTGTTGTTTCCCTTGCTCAACCTTCCGCTTTCACCTGGTAAGCCTTTTCTTGTTTGTATTCTAATTAGTTCTTAATTAATGATATTCTTAGAGTCTTTTTAGGTTTTCGTTGCTTACTGTGGGAATTTGATTTTAATCAGTTCTTAATTAATGATATTCTAAGAATCTTTCTGGGTTTTCCTTATGTACTGTGAGAATTTGATTTTTTAACATGCTCTGTAGTTTTGTAGTCATATTTGTTCCATTTTAATGAATACAACAGTTTTCTTTTTCATTATTTTTGCTCAAGGAAAAAGAACAATTATTAAGCGCAAATTTTCATAAAGAGTGAAACTAGAGACAAAATTTTCAACTTTGTGCAGGTATGTAGAAAAATGAGATGTAGAGTCTTTCTAATTCTAATGATTGTTATTTTGCTCAAAACAATTTTGTATAGGTATACAGAATAACTGATGAAACTGGTCTGGATTTTACTGATAAATTGGAGCTTTGAAAGCCAACTATCATCATGTTAATCTTATGTTTTCTTTTTCTCATTTTTTTACCTTGTTTTAAGAATTTTTTGAATGAATTTCCTAAGTGCACTTTTTATATTCAATCTCCTTAAATCTGGTGAGTTGGAGGTTGCATGGGCAACTTCTCTGGTATGAGCATTTATCTATTTTTATTATCTTCATTATGATAGTTGTTCTGACACTTTTTTATTATTTTAGTTTGAATTCATGTCTATTTATTTAATATATTTCTGAAACTAAATACGGCCATTGCTAAACATTCAGACAATATACTTGTTGATCGTGCTTTTGAACTTCGGACAAAGCTTGAAAACGCTGCATCAGATGTCTCAGATTTGTTTGCCAAGATCAGTTAGAACCCTTTAGAATACACATTGTTATAGAATGACTTGTTCACTAAAGGTTTTGTTTTTTTAATGTTGTTTGGTTTTCAGAAATAAAGGATAAAATAGAGGATGGAAACAAAAGAAAACTTATCCAAAATTTCTAGTCCTAGTTGACTCCGCAGCTTGATAGTTTGCACAAGACTATGGCAGCTTTTGTGACTCAACAAGAGCAGCAACTCAAGCACGTGGAGGAAGATATGCATTCCTTTATATTGACAAAGTCAGACGTATGATTTCAATAGCATATTTGAACACATTCAGCGACTCGTTGACAGACTCTAATAGCTTATCTTTTTTACAACTACTATAGGCTCCAGAAGAACTTCGAGGAAGGTTAGGGAAATTAAAGAATATGTATGGTTTGGGCATCAAGCTTTGGACAATATAACTTCAAAACTTAATTGAAATTTTTTATCAACTTTGGGTGATCTAAATTTTGAAGTTTCTAAGAACTCGCATGACCTAGAAGATGTAAGCAGTATTCCAATAGTTAAGTTTTTAAGTGAACCTTTCTTTTCTACTTCTGCTTCTTATAATGTTATTTATATGGTCTAGTACAACATAATAGTTATTCTTTTGCGTAAAATGTTGCCTACTTTAGATGCTTTTACTGTTATATAATGATATTTGTTTTCTTGTTGATGGTTTTAACCGTTTGGTTTCTTAATCTTTGCACGTTCCTTATATTTTTACTAATGTATCTATGTCAAAATGGTTGATGGACTATAATATTTATCATTATTTTACAGAATGGTGTTATTAGCGACGTTTATCTTGACAAACGCCACTAAAGAATAGTGTTATTGCAGTATTTGTCAAAATAAACGCCACTAAAGAATAGTATTATTACGGCGTTTATCAAGATAAACGCCACTAAAGAACAGTATTATTGCAGCGTTTGTCAAGACAAACGCCACTAAAGAACAACTTTATTGCGTTGTTTGTATTTTCAGACCTCACTAAAGAAGAGTTCTTTCCGTCGTTTGAAAATACAAACGCCTTAGCAACGTTTAAAAATTCAAACGCCACTAATGAACAACTTTTTATGGTGTTTGAAAACTCAAACGCTGCTACAGATCTTGATATGTTACGACGTTTTTTGAGTAAAATCGATGGAAAAATTTGTGGCACTGGTTTTAGCGGTATTTCTTGTGGCGTTTTTTATGCGCCAAGAAAGTTTTTAGCGATGCTAAAAAAATGTCGCTATTGAACTAAAAAACGCGCTAAAGATCTATTTTTATGGGGTGGATTAGGATTAGAACAAAGCCCCTTAAAAGTTCAAACTTTTGGCTTAGTTTATAAAATCTTAGGATTAGAGCAAAGTCACTAATTTCAAAGTCTTAGGGATCGAAGGGTCAATTTTTGAAATTGAGTTGACCTATGTCAAATATATATATCAAATAATAATTTTAGGATATTTTCCATAATTTATTTTAATTTAAAACTAATTTTTAAGTATTTACTCCTAAACTAGGCTAAACTAACAAAATCAGTCCAATGGACCACTAAAATGACCATAAAACTTCTAGGCCCAATTTTGATGTAACCCCCTTAACTCGTTCTAGAAGTCACCTGAATCTAACGAGCTACACGGGGAATATCGAGACTAATCTGGAGACTCACCCCGATAAATAAACCTGATTTTTTTTCTTTTATCTTCTATGAATGCATTAATTACATCCTACATGTTCATGCAAGGACTGAGTTTATTTGCCTTGGAAATTAATGAGAAACGTGTCCTAATTAAACCGAACAAGTTTTAAGGATATAATTGTAATTTTCCAGAAAGTGATGTTCAAAAGGAGAAATTAAGATTATTATTATTTAATTAAGTATATTTCATGTTTGCACGTAAATTTTCAGGTTAAAATAATATTCATAAGTCATCTAATTGGTTGTCCAAAATTTAGTGACTAAAACGCCAAGTTCTAAAGTTTAAACCAACCTATAACTAACTTAACTACTAAAGATACCAAAACACCCTGTCTCGGTATCGATACAGATGAAAAGATAAAGGGGTTTCGATACTGGGACTAAACGTTTTGATACACCTTCGATAACTTAGAAGATTGCCTACGCAATAATCCCGCGTTTTGATACAACCAAGGCCCCGTATCGATACCATTTGAAACTGTAAACGTTGGAATCGATACCAAAACCAAGGGTATCAGAACATTTGCTTGTGATCATCGAACTGTTTCAAAACCAGTTCATGTGGTTTCGATACCCAGGCTTACTTTTCTTGAAAACCATCGTATTTTTGCCAGGTATCGATACCCTATGAACAAGTATCGAAACCCTCAGCCCAGAAATAGTAGTTTACCCAAATTTCATGTTTTAAACATGACCATAAGAGTGCTAAATTCTTTTATTCACCTTTAGGGCAAAAACTACATAATTCAACAGGTTTTATAGATGTCAAACATCCTAGTTCCATGCTCTTAACAAAATCACATAGTAAAAAGGCGTAATATAGGATTTTCAAGAGAGCAAAACTTAAATATTTACGTCCGAGTATAGGACGGTTTTTCACACCTTCCCTACACCCCAAACCTCTATAAAAGTTTTAAAACTCTGTCGAAGCAACTCACTCTCATAAATCACTCACTGATAACTAAAACATGTCCGACAAGTCAACGAAACTTCACTCGATTACTTCAAACGAGATCACCTACTTTTTATCCTATTTCAAGCATCTAAAAACTATTAATTTAGTTCTCCTAATTGCACTTCAAAAAACCCAAGTTGGATAGCCCCCTAAACCTATCAAAACCTTAACCGAAAACTTTCAAAACTAATCAAATTTCTCCTAAACCTTTAGTCCAGGATTAAGGATTTTAAAAACAATTTATAAACATTCTAACACATTAAAAATCATCTATTTAGGATCCAAAAATAGTAGGTAAAACCCTTGAACGAAAATTGGATATTTTGACCCGAAACATTTTTTCAAAAAAATGTAACCCCCTCAACCCGGTGTAGACGCCACCCGAATCGAACGAGCTACACGGAGAATATCGAGGCTAATCTGAAGACTCGCCATGATAAATAACCCTAAAAAATTTATTTTATCTTTTCTAAACGTTTTAATTAGATCCTACATGTTCATGCAAGGAGCAAGTTCAGTTACAACGAAAACTAAAGAGAAACGAGTCTTAATTTAACCGAATAAGTTTTAGGGACCTAATTGTAATTTCTAGAATTTTATGTCCTGGTTGTAAAATTAAGGTTATCAATATTTAATTAAGTATATTTCATGCTTGTACGTAAGTTTTCAGCTTAAAATAATATCTAGAAGTCATTTAATTGCATGTTGAAAGTTTGTGGACTATTTCTAGCCTCCAAAGGTTTAATGACATTTATATGCAAATTCACCTAAAAACATTTTGAGCACTTATCATGGCATATTAGATAGATGTAATTCAACCTAGTTAGCAATAATATATTCAACTCCTAAGAGTATGCTTCAACATAAATAATCTTATAAACACACGGAAAAACCATTTCATTATACTCAACATGATTTCTAGATGTATTTCACCATAAATAACAACATCATAGATATAACGAATAAATAGTTATGCTTTATTACCAATAACACTCAATTTAAACATAGGGATATTAAGAATCAAACTTCAAAATAATTATATTATAATTAAAGGAATATCAATGGACAATTCAAGTCAAATTCACGAGCTGACATAAACTTTAATATTTATCAAATATGTATAAGCAAATTAACTATTTTAAGTCTCATCAATATAATAATATTCTTAACATGGTAACCCATCCCCATTGCTCTCTCACTACTACTATGGTTATAAAGACATACTTGAGCTTTTACTTGGTGATTACCTAAACCCTTGTTTCCCTTTTGCTACCTTAACTTTATTTACTTTGTATTGCAAGGTAAATGAGAGGGTAAGTATAAGCTTAGTGAGTGAATAAAAACAAGTATAAAAACACCTTGCAATGCAGCCCATTTTAAACCAATTTCATCAATTTAAAAACATGTCATGCTCTTATAAAACAAAACAAACATGGTTAAGAACACCACTTTTAAAACTCAGTAAGTGTCATCAAACTATGGCTAATAATGCCATCATTAAATTTTAGTAAAATCTATTTAGAAATTACATGCTTTAAAAGCTAAAACACATGTCTTACAGGCTACACACGTAGCAATTCTTACACGTGCATCTCAATGCACAAAGCCCAAGTCTTACATGCTAACAACTTAGCAATGCTCAAATCACATGCATATCAATATGCAAAACCTCGCATCCATAATACCATATGCAATCAAGTAAAAACCATGACACTTACGTTTGAAAAGTAAAAACATATATTGGTTCTAATGATCCGATTTGTACCACTCTAAATCGTTAGGATAAACGGGTAAGCATGTTGGTACCACTCCCAGAGCATACGCATGTTGATACCACTCTCAACATGAATTATCTCACCTTGGTGTCCGGTGACAATACCACTCCCATCAACCCGGATGTGATAGTACCACTCCCATCATATAGCATTAGACTAAAAGCCAAAGTGCAACACACAAGGAATTTAAACACGTACAACTTTTGAATATTTATAGTGCATTCTAGACCATATTGATCGATCAACTTATCCCATAAAGTTTATCACTTAACTAGACAATATATTATAAAAAAAATTAATGCTCAAAACATAATTTAAATCACATGTATCCCACATTTTATGCATCACTTGCAAAAAACGATAAAACCACTTTATATCTTATTTTTCAAAACAAAATTGTGGAAACATTAAATGCATATAAAATCTCTTTAAAAACAGTTTCATGAGCATTTATATACATGCATAATCACATATGCATAACACAACAAGAGCATGACAAATAACATAATAAAAACACGGCGTAATATGAGAACCTTTAAGAAAGCGATTCATAAATGTAACCCCCTTAGCCCGGTCTAGACAGAACCGGCACTAACGGGTTACACGGGGAATATCAAATCAAACCCACGAAGGTTCGACTCGATAAACAACCCTAAAACTGCTATATATTTTTTTATTATCTTACCTAGATGCACAATCTTATTCCTACATATCAAGGTCTCATACCAAGCATTACCGGTAACACATTAATTAAAAACATACATCCGATTAAACACTAACGTAGATTAAGGACTAAAATGTAAAACTTTTAAATTCAATTAGTAAAGTAGAAATTCTTTCCATCAATGTTCAATTAAACATACAAGAGTTCCTCATAGCAAATTTCAACTTAAACGGATCATTCTATCATCATCAATTGCATGTTCTTCTAATTTAGGGACCAAAATGTAAATATTCCAAAATACAAGGACTTCATCCAAATTAGGATTACCATCGTGAAATTAAATCAACTTTATACTTTCATGCAAAATTTCAGCTCAAAATTTCTAGCAACTTTCAGTTTTTGGTGATCAAAGGTTTCGAAACCTTTCCAAAGGTTTCGAAACTTTTTGTAAAAGGTTTCAAAACTTTCCAGGAAAGTTTCGAAACTTTTCGCGTCCAGTAACTATCCAGAATTGAAACTCCCGCAAGGTTTTAAAACCTTGTGAAGGTTTCAAAACTATTTGACAAAGGTTTCGAAACTTTGGGTCTGGAACCAAAAGTTTCGTTACACTAAGTGCATACCAACTACTCAATACTCAACCATTAATTAGATCCACTAAATGCATCAATCCTAGGCATATTAGTAACATATGGCACATAATCAACAACGACACGAACATCAATCAAGCTATAGGCATGCTCCCTAGGAATTGATTAACAACATATTAATCATGCTAGTACATGCTTCAACAATCCAAACAATTCCAAAGTTCAACAATTAACAATCAAACAATAATGGTCTTATTACAACATAAACCAAAGCCTAAGTACACACTCCTCACATAGGTTGGGTTACACATTGCCTTGCCCAATTTGTTTGCCGAAAACATATCAAATTCAAAGTGATTCTTCCCCTTGGTTTCCTTGCCTCGAACGAAGCCCCAAGTGCCTTTATTTTTCTGCAAGGATGAAAAGAGAGCTTAAGCAAACATGCTTAGTGAGGAAGCTCTACGCAAATCATCAATGCATCAATTTAAAACCATGATGAAACCATAATTTGCAATACATTGTCAAAATATGCATGCTAACATCTCATGCTCATAATCTTTAAACCATATGCATCCTTGAGTTTACATAACCTTGTCAAAATAATTTATAAATGATGTACAATCTTCTTCTCAAATTCATGTATGTATATTGGCTTTCTAGTGACCACTTTAATGTGAACCTTGAGTTCACCGAATACACGGATCCATTGTTAGAGACCATTGTCTCGTCATGACACGAAGTCACCATTGACATGACACGAAGTCACCATTAGCACTACCACGTACGATTGGACACATAGTCACCCTTGTTACGTGTAGGCGGCTCTACCACGCACGGTTGGACACAAAGTCACCCTTGTTACGTGTAGGCAATATTCTGTATTCTCAATTTTTTTATAGTGCACTTAAGACAATCCTAATGACATGTCATTCGTATTCGAATCTAAAGTTAGTGTCACTAGGCCAATATCATAATCAAATGTGCATGATAACTTGCTGCTCATAATGCATGCATAATATGTTCAACAAATGAACCAAAAGCCATGCCCAAAGGCACCATCATGTATAAGGCAATTAACCATATTGTATTCCAAATCATATAACTTGTTGCTCATAATGCGTGCATATTATGTTCAACAAATGAACCAAAAGCCATACCCAAAGGCACCATCATATATAAGGCAAATAACCAAATTGTATCCCAAATCATTTCTCATAATTTTTTATAATCATGGATGCTAAATAAGCTATGCATTTCAGCAAGTAATTCTCATGTATGCACCATTTCAAAACATGCTTATGCATTTTCATAAATCTCATTATATTACCAACATAATGCCTTTATCAAATGTAGTCGAAACTCATATCGGTTTATAAAAAACAATTACTTTACTTACTCTTAAACTATGGAAGGTTTTCACACTCTTCCATAGTCCCCAAAACAGACCCGTACCAAACGCGGATCACTTTAAATCTGTAATCACTCACCAACAAGTGAAACGAGCTTTTGCCGTTATCCGATGATCGCACCAACGCGCCAGCACTCAAGCTTCTTCTTGTACCTCTTCTACAACATTAAAAACATAGCATTCTCACATCATAACATGCTCAAACCAACGGCCATATCCGATCACCATTAAACTACCGAAAACTTAGCCGAAAAGGCCATAAACTAAGTTGAAATGCATCTGAACAACATCAACCCAAAACCTAATGAATCTAACATCTAATCCATTTTAATTATGAACCAAAAACACATCCAAACCATCCTTATACCTCCAGAAACATTAAAGCATCTAAAACATCCCATAAAACAACTGAAACGCATCTTAAAACTACACCGATT
Organism: Abelmoschus esculentus; assembly: GCA_035048815.1. Lineage (NCBI taxonomy): Eukaryota > Viridiplantae > Streptophyta > Magnoliopsida > Malvales > Malvaceae > Abelmoschus > Abelmoschus esculentus. The sequence continues at coordinate 5,029,477 of JAUCBN010000019.1, read as the reverse complement.
GCATTATTCCAGGATTAAATTAATGTGCTATCAAATCAAGACTCAATTAATCATTTAATTAACATAAAACACAATTGAATCCATCTAATTCTAGTATTGAATGAGATCCAAATAGATTTCACAAAAACATTCACAAAATCTGTAACATCCCGTTTTTGGGGTTATTAGTTAGGCTTAAGTTAGGAGAATTCGATTCGGGTCGAATCGGGTTCTCCGGTTCATTATTTCGGGGAAAAATAAATAAGAATATTTTAATTAGAGAAAATAATAATTTTGGAATATGTTTTAAAATATTAAAAATATGTTTCAAGATTAAAATAAAGTAATTTAGATTTATTATTGATTTTTAATTATGCCTAATTATGCATAAGTGATCAATTTTTGATTTTTGGAAAAATTGAAGGATTTATTTTGTAATTTTCGGAAAATTACATGTTTTAGTGACTAAATTGAAAAGCAAGCTAAACTTAGAATCCTTAGAGGGCCATAAACCTATTTTTAATTTTTAATAATGATTTATTCACCAAAATGTATTTTTAAATATTTTAATTAGAAATTTTTAATCATTTTCTCTCAAAAATTACTTTTTCCTCATTTTCTCTTATCTTTTTCTCTCATTTTCTCTCCACTTTGTCTCATCTTTTCTCTTCAATTCCTTGCTGATTTTTGCATCTTTTTCCATAAAGATTACATCATTTTCATCATCTTTCCATTCTTTACAAAACCTAAGCATCAATTTTATCAAATCAACATCAAATTGCAAGGAATCAAGAAGAGGAAATTACATCATTTTGGTGAATAGATCTTGAAAGTAATTTTCAGGATTTTTATTCTTTTCTAAGGTTCTTTATTAAAATTCTCAAGTATTAGCTTGCTAATCTTTTATTATAAAAAACTTGATTCTATGTTTTTAATGTTAGATCTAGTGATTTTGTGAATGTTTTTGTGAAATCTATTTGGATCTCATTCAATGCTGGAATTAGATGGATTCAATTGTGTTTTTATGTTAATTAAATGATTAATTGAGTCTTGATTTGATAGCACATTAATTTAATCCCGGAATAATGCAATCGGTGTAGTTTTAAGGTGCTTCTCACTTGTTTTATGGGCTGTTTTAGATGATTTAATGTTGTTGGAGATATAAGAATGGTTTGGATGTGTTTTTGGATCATAATTGATGTGGATTAGATGTTAGATTCGTTAGGTTTTGGGCTGATGTTGTTCGGATGCGTTTCGGCTTAGTTTACGGTCTTTTCGGCTAAGTTTTTTGTAGTTTAACGGTGATCGCTTATGGCTGTTGGTTTAAACATGTTATGATGTGAGAATGCTCTGTTTTTAATGTTGTAGAAGAGGTACAAGAAGGTGCTTGATTGCTGGTGCGTTGGTGTGATCATCGGATAACGGCGAAAGCTCGTTTCGCTTGTTGGTGAGTGATTATGGATTTAAAGCAAATCGCGTTTGGTACGTTCTATTTTGGGGACTATGGAAGAGTGTGAAAACCTTCCATAGTTCAAGAGTAAGTAAAGTAATTGTTTTTGATAAACCGATATAAGTTTCGGCTACATTTGATAAAGGCATTATGTTGATAATGCATGAGATTTATGGAAATGCATGAGCGTGATTTGAAATGGTGCATACATGAGAATTACTTGCTGAAATGCATAGCTTATTTAGCATCCATGATTATGGAAAATTATGAGAAATGATTTGGGATACAATATGATTATTTGCCTATTATATGATGGTGCCTTTGGGTATGGCTTTTGGTTCATTTGTTGAACATATTATGCATGCATTATGAGCAGAAAGTTATATGATTTAAAATACAATATGGTTAATTGCCTTATACATGATGGTGCCTTTGGGCATGGCTTTTGGTTCATTTGTTGGACATAATATGCATGGATTATGAGCAGCAAGTTATCATGCATATTTGATTATGATATTGGCTTAGTGACACTAACTTTAGATACGAATGACTTGCCATTAGGATTGAGTGCACTATAAAATAAAGAGAATAATGATATTGCCTACACGTAAATAAGGGTGACTTTGTGTCCAACCGTGCGTGGTAGTGCCGCCTACACGTAAACAAGGGTGACTTTGTGTCCAACCGTGCGTGTAGAGCTTGCCTATATGTAAACAAGGGTGACTTTGTGTCCGACCGTGCATATAGTTGACCCATACGTAAACAAGGGTGACTTTGTGTCCAACCGTGCGTAGTGGGGGATAACATGTATACAAGGGTGACTAAGTGTCCGACCGATGCATGTTGAGAAAAAGGATCCGTGTATTCGATGAACCCAAGGTTCATATTAAGTGGTCACTAGAATGCCAATATACATACATGAATTTGAAATGGATATTGAGCATCATTTATAAATTGTTTTGATAAGGTTATCTGAACTCAAGGATGTATTTGGTTTAAAGAACATGAGAATGAGATGTTAGCATGCATGATTTGACAATGTATTACAAACTATGGTTTCATCATGATTTTAACTAGATGCATTGATGATTTGTGTAGAGCTTCCTCACTAAGCATGTTTGCTTAAGCTCTCTTTTCATCCATGCAGAGAAATAAAGGCACTTGGAGCTTCGTTCGAGGCAAGGAAACCAAGGGAAAGAATCACTTTGAATTTGCTATGTTTTTGGCAAACAAATTGGGCAAGACAATGTGTAACCCAACCTATGTGAAGAGTGTGTAATTAGGCTTTGGTTTATGTTGTAATAAGACCATTATTGTTTGGTTGTTAATTGTTGAACTTTGGAATTGTTTGGATTGATGAAACATGTATTAGCATGATTGATCTGTTGTTAATCACTTCCTAGGGAGCATGCCTATAGCTTGATTGGTGTCCGTGACGTTGTTAATTACGTGCCATATGTTGCTAATTATATTTAGGATTGATGCATTTAGTGGTTTTAATTAATGGTTGTGTATTGAGTGGTTGGTGTGCACTTTGTGTAACGAAACGTTTGGTTCCAGACCCAAAGTTTCGAAACCTTTGGGTGAAGGTTCCGAAACCTTTGTGAAATAGTTTCGAAACCTTCACAAGGTTTTGAAACCTTGCGGGCAAAATCAATTCTGGGAAGTTACTGGACGCGATAAGTTTCGAAACTTTCCAGGAAAGTTTTAAAACCTTTTTCAAAAAGTTTCAGAACCTCTGGGAAGGTTTCGAAACCTTTGATCACCTAGAATTGAAAGTTGCTAGAAATTATATTTTAGTCCCGGAATTCTTCCTTTGTTCGATTAAGATACTTATAGATATTATTTTGAGCTGAAATTTTGCATGCATGCATAAAGTTGATTTAATTTCAAGATAGTTAACTTAAATTGGATGAAGTCCTCGAATTTTAGAAGATTTACATTTTGGTCCCTAAATTAGAGAAACGTGCAATTGATGATGTTAGAATGATCCGTTTAAGTTGAAATTTGCTATGAGGAACTCTTGAATGTTTAATTGATTATTGATGGAAGGAATTTCTACTTTACTAAATGAATTTAAAAGTTTTACGTTTTAGTCCTTAATCTATGTTAGTGTTTAATCGGATGTTTGTTATTAGTTGATGTGTTACCGATAATGCTTTGTATGAGACTTTAACACGTAGGAGTAAGATTGTGCATCTATTCAAGAATAAATAAAAAAATATAACGGTTTTAGGTTGTTTATCGAATCAAACCTTCGCGGGTTAGGTTTGATATTCCCCGTGTAACCCGTTAGTGCCAGTTTCGTCTAGGTCGGGCTAAGGGGGTTACATTTGGTGGTATCAGAGCTAGGTTTGAAAAGTGTGTTGTAAGGTTTGTCAAATGTGTTGTTGGTTTGTAAAGTGTATAGTTGGTTGGTTAAAGCATGTATAGGATTGCTAAGTTATGTGCTTAAATGTGCGATTGATCATGATATGTGTGATTGAGCATGATATGTTGTTGGAGTGTGAAAATCTATTTATGATGAATGTACCTTGAGTAATGATGGTTAAACTGGGGTTATCGGTTACACATTGCCAATGTCAATATATTTTCAGATGCTCTCAGTTTTCCCTTGGATCTTGCCCGAATGTAAGTTTGTTTTATTTGAACATTATGTTTTAAACTGCATGTTTAAAGTTTTGAATATGTTTCTGAGACGTAAGTCACTAGATACTATTGGTATGAACTTTGATGGTCAAGATTGAAGATGAAACGACTGTTAGGGAAGAGTAAATTCTTCCTCCTCTGTAAGTGTGCCTTCGGTTAGGCCCGAAGGTTAGTTTGTGGTGTTGCACCATTCTTTCGGGTGTGTTTTAGTCTGCTGAAGCTGGTACGACTGTTGCTAATCTGACTTGGGAGCTGTCAATAGGATGGTAGTTGAAGTTGTTGGAATTGAGGATGTTATTTGTGAGTGTGAACAATAATCATGTTTAGATTAAGAGCACATATATGTATATATTTATAGATAATGTAGGACATGCATGCATTCTTGAGCATGACATTAGAAATTGTATTTACATGCATATGCACTTGCATAGGCATTTATGAGGGCATACAGAAAATCATACATACATTTGTTCACACTTGCAAGTAGCTCCTTGAGGGTGTAAGTGGAGTGTGGTTGGTTCTTTTATGGTGAAGGTATGAAAGAAAAAGAAGAAGAGGTTGAAGGAACTTTCTTGTGGTGTTAAACTGAATGTGTAGTGGGCAAGCTACTCTTTTGGTTAGGGAACAGTCTTGGATGAACAATGAGTGGTTGGTCTCAGAGTTGTGAATGTTTGAAACCAAGATAAATACACTGTGTTATGGTTAGTTTGAGTTGGTCATTACTAAAAGAAGGGATGAGTTTTGCGGATTCTTTCTAGTTAAGATCTGGAGGTTGTAACAAGGATGCAGCATATTTTGTAGAGTAAAGCGGGTCGGTGTTTTCTGAGTGATGTGAAATTATTTTGTGGAAATTACGTAGAATTCTTGGTAGTGTGGTTAGTGTGCAGTTAGATCGAGGGTTGTGACCATTCTGGTATAGTCAGGATGGAAGTAAAATATGAGATACATATTGGTATGAGAATTGTGAAATCGGGGGTTTGAATCATAGATTATTGTGACCTTGAGAGGTTGGTTGTACTATAAAGGAGGAAAGTGTACACGTAGTGTTTACAGGATGTTAAGTTGGATATACTTTGGGTAAAGTTAGTTTTTGATGATGTCTGAAGGGGTGTAATATGGATCGCTGGACAATTTATGGTTGGTATCGATTGTTCAGTCTTATGGGTTTGCTTTTATCGAAAAGTGTTTTGAGGTTTTGTGTTCGGTGGGTTCGTGTTTGTGGATGTTTCATCATTATGATTACCGCTTTGGCAAGGTTATAAAATAAGAGATATGGAGCTAGTGGAAGGAATGGTTCTACAAGTTTGGATTTTGTTGTGGTATAGTTAATGTAGGAGTTGGTTTGTCGATGAGTTAGTAATGAAAAAAAAAGTTTTGGGTTAAGTGTCAAGGCACTTAATGATGTGTAGATTTTAATTTTGAACCTTGGTGGAGTTGGTTATGGTGGCTAAACCTTAAGTTGGAGGTATTATCGTTATAATGAGTATAATGTTGGGTTTGACACAAAGTTGGTAAGTTTCTTGTATAATATGTTTTGTAGAATGTTAGCAACTGGGGATGACTTGGCTTACATAAGGGTGCCTGCAATGAGAGTTTGTTATGTGGGGTAATCCAGGGTTGTTGTGGAGTTACGAGGGGAGATGTTCGGTTAACCTATAGGGAGACCTAGTAAATGGTGGATCTATGAGCGAAATTCAATCTTGGTAAAGTTGATCGGGGTCTAGTCGTGGCAAAGTGTTTGTTGAGGGTCTAGTGAAGGATATGTTCTTGGCAAGGTTTAGTTTTGTATTGAGAATCTTTTTGTATTAGGTGAACCGCATGGTTGTTTCGAAAAGTACCGAGATGGAATGGTATCTTGAGTAGGGCTTATGGTAATCTTTTTCCATGGGTTTGGTGGTGAGTGTTGTGGTAGGAGTTGGGGAGAAACATGTGTATTTGACTAAGCTAGTTTGGATTATGTTTGAATCATATGTAAATGTTTATCATGCTGATAAGGTAAGCTTGAGGATCAAATTTCTTTGGGTTATTAGTAGTAGTAAAGGTGCCAAGGAAGAAGTCGGAAAGAATCATCATAAGTTTGGTAGTAAGTTCTCTCGATGGTATAAAGTTTTCTTATGAGGTTTGTTAGATCAATCGTTTGTTTGAGTACGGTTTTCTTGGGTTTCTAAGTCCCATTGGAAAGATGTGTGAGTGGTGTATCTATAATATGATAAGATTTGAGCGTTTTAAGATCGTCATAGGTTGCCGTTTGGATGTTGGGTTATATCATTCATAGGTAAATGAATGGTATGATGTGATGTTGTGATATGGTTAATGACTCATAATAAAGTTGTTGGTGGTGGTGGAGTTTGCTTAAGACACTGTTGACAGTTTTGTGCAAGTTAGTTTGAAGCTTGTTGGTGGAGCATCGTTGTGTGGGTGAAGGTTGGTGAAAGGCTTAGTTGGTTACCTGGTATGTGGGAGGATGTCGGAAACCAGGTTAGTACAATGGCGGTGGTATGGAAATCGTTGCAGTTATCACGAGTTGGTTATCAACCTTATGAGGGTTTTTTTTGAGTTATGTTTTCTATAGAGGTTGAGATGGTGTGGTGGTTTGAGCATTGTTGCTTTGGTGTGAGGAAGAAACTTGTTGGTTGTCCGAAGAGGGTAAGTGTGGGTTGTCTGTTGCTTACTATTCAGGGAAAGCTGAGGTGATGGCTGAATCTTTGAGCCGTAGGACGGCAGTTGAGTTGAGAGTGATGTTTGCTAAGTTAAGTATTTCAAAGGAAGGTGGTTGAGTGGTGGAGTTGTAAGTAAAGTCTGTTTTGGTTGAGATGATCAAGGTGAAACAGTTGGAGGATGAGGCTTTGGTACCTTTTGTGGAGGATATTACTGAGGGTAGACCGACCGAATATCATTTTGATGATGATGAGGTGTTGTGTTTTAGAGGTCAGATTGTGGTGCCGGATGATCAGGAGTTGAGGCAAGTTATCTTGGTGGAGGCTCATACTAGTCCGTTTGCTATGCATCCGGGTAGTGTGAAGATGTATAGAGATCTCAAAAGTGTGTACTTTTGGGTTGGTTTAAAGAGAGATGTGACGGAGTTTGTTTCTCGTTGTATGGTGTGTCAGCGGGTGAAAGCTGAACATCAGTTCCCTACAGGTTTGTTGCAACCGGTTCAAGTTCCGGAATGGAAATGGGAGAGAATTACCATGGACTTTGTGAAGGGGTTGTCATTAACACCGTCCAAAAAAGATTCTATATGGGTTATTATTGATAGGTTTTCAAAGCGTGCACATTTTCTTGTCGTGCATACAATGTGATCTATGGATAAGTTGGTAGAGTTGTATGTTTCTGAGATGGTGAAGTCGCATAGTGTGCTTAAGTTAATCATATCGGATAGAGGTTCGCGGTTTACATCTAAGTTTTGGAGAAGTTTGTAGGTTACTTTGGGTACGAGGCTTAGCTTTAGTACAGCTTATCATCCACAGACGGATGGACAGTCTGAGCGTGTTCTTCAGACTTTGGAAGATATGTTGAGGGGTTGTGTCATCGAGCTTCAAGGTTCTTGGGAGAAACAGTTGTCTTTAGTGGAGTTTGTATATAACAGTAGCTCCAAGCGAGTATACAGATGGCACCGTTTGAGGCTTTATACGGGCATAGATGTTGTACACCTTTGTGTTGGAAAGAAGTTGGGCAAAAGTGTGTTTCTTTGCCTCAAGTTTTAAAGATACAAATGGAAGGTTAAGTTGATATGTGCTAAATTTAAGGAAGCTTCGGATAGGAAGAAGTCATATGCCGATTTAAAGCGTAGAGAGATAGAGTATACTGTTGGGGACAAAGTTTTCTTAAGGTTTCTCCGTGGAAGAAGGTGATGAGGTTTGAACGTAAGAGTAAGTTGGGTCATCGTTTTATTGGATCATATAAGGTGTTAGAGCCAATTGGTTGTTATCGGTTGAGGTTGCTGGTGGAGTTGAGTAAGATGCATTATGTGTTTCAATATATTGATGCTTCGTAAGTATCGTTCAGATCCTTTTCATGTTATTCTAGTTGAGGAGTCTGAGTTAAGGGCGGATATGAGTTATGAGAAGCAACCAATGAGGATTTTGGATGTGGATACAAAGGTTTTTCGAGGAAGAACCATAGGTTTGGTTAAAGTGCTTTGGAAGCACCGAGGTGGCGAAGAGGCAACTTGAGAGACAAGGAAAAAGTTTGGAGGAGTAATTCCTCACGTGTTTACTTCAGGTAAATTTCGAGGACGAAATTTTCTTAAGAGGGGGAGAGTTGTAACATCCCGTTTTGGGGGTTATTAGTTAGACTTAAGTTAGGAGAATTCGATTCGGGTCGAATTGAGTTCTCCGGTTCATTATTTTGGGGAAAAATAAATAAGAATATTTTAATTATGGAAAATAATAATTCTGGAATATGTTTTAAAATATTAAAAATATATTTCAAGATTAAAATAAAGTAATTTGGATTTATTATTGATTTTTAATTATGCCTAATTATGCATAAGTGATCAATTTTTGATTTTTGGAAAAATTGGAGAATTTATTTTGTAATTTTCGGAAAATTACATGTTTTAGTGACTAAATTGAAAAGCAAGCTAAACTTAGAATCCTTAGAGGGCCATAAACCTATTTCTAATTTTTAATAATGATTTATTCACCAAAATGTATTTTTAAATATTTTAATTAGAGATTTTTAATCATTTTCTCTCAAAAATTACTTTTTCCTCATTTTCTCTCATCTTTTTCTCTCATTTTCTCTCCAATTTGTCTCATCTTTTCTCTTCAATTCCTTGCTGATTTTTGCATCTTTTTCCATAAAAATTACATCATTTTCATCATCTTTCCATTCTTTACAAAACCTAAACATCAATTTTATCAAATCAACATCAAATTGCAAGGAATCAAGAAGAGGAAATTACATCTTTTTGGTGAATAGATCTTGAAGGTAATTTTATGGATTTTTATTCTTTTCTAAGGTTCTTTATTGAAATTTCCAAGTATTAGCTTGCTAATCTTTTAATAAAAACTTGATTCTATGTTTTTAATGTTAGATCTAGTGATTTTGTGAATGTTTTTGTGAAATCTATTTGGATCTCATTCAATGCTGGAATTAGATGGATTCAATTGTTTTTTATATTAATTAAATGATTAATTGAGTCTTGATTTGATAGCACATTAATTTAATCCCGGAATAATGCAATCGGTGTAGTTTTAAGGTACTTTTCGGTTGTTTTATGGGCTGTTTTAGATTATTTAATGTTGCTGGAGATATAAGGATGGTTTGGATGTGTTTTTAGATCATAATTGAAGTGGATTAGATGTTAGATTCATTAGGTTTTGGGCTGATGTTGTTCAGATGCGTTTCGACTTAGTTTACGGTCTTTCTGGCTAAGTTTTCGGTAGTTTAACGGTGATCGCTTATGGTTGTTGGTTTGAGCATGTTATGATGTGAGAATACTCTGTTTTTAATGTTGTAGAAGAGGTACAAGAAGGTGCTTGATTGTTGGTGCGTTGGTGTGATCATCTAATAGCGGCGAAAGCTCGTTTCGCTTGTTGGTGAGTGATTATGGATTTAAAGCAAATCGCGTTTGGTACGTTCTGTTTTGGAGACTATAGAAGAGTGTGAAAACATTTCATAGTTCAAGAGTAAGTAAAGTAATTGTTTTTTATAAACCGATATAAGTTTCGGCTATATTTGATAAAGGCATTATGTTGATAATGCATGAGATTTATGGAAATGCATGAGCATGATTTGAAATGGTGCATACATAAGAATTACTTGCTGAAATGCATAGCTTATTTAGCATCCATGATTATGGAAAATTATGAGAAATGATTTGGGATACAATATTGTTATTTGCCTATTATATGTTGGTGCCTTTGGGCATGGCTTTTGGTTCATTTGTTGAACATATTATGCATGCATTATGAGCAGAAAGTTATATGATTTGAAATACAATATGGTTAATTGCCTTATACATGATGGTGCCTTTGGGCATGGCTTTTGGTTCATTTGTTGGATATAATATGCATGCATTATGAGCAGCAAGTTATCATGCACATTTGATTATGATATTGGCTTAGTGACACTAACTTTAGATACGAATACGAATGACATATCATTAGGATTGAGTGCACTATAAAATAAAGAGAATAATGATATTGCCTACACGTAAACAAGGGTGACTTTGTGTCCAACCGTGCGTGGTAGTGCCGCCTACACGTAAACAAGGGTGACTTTGTGTCCAACCGTGCGTGTAGAGCTTGCCTATATGTAAACAAGGGTGACTTTGTGTCTGACCGTGCATATAGTTGACCCATACGTAAACAAGGGTGACTTTGTGTCTAACCGTGCATAGTGAGGGATAACATGTATACAAGGGTGACTAAGTGTCCGACCGATGAATGTTGAGAAAAAGGATCCGTGTATTCGGTGAACCCAAGGTTCACATTAAGTGGTCACTAGAATGCCAATATACATACATGAATTTGAAATGGACATTGAGCATCATTTATAAATTGTTTTGATAAGGTTATGTGAACTCAAGGATGTATTTGGTTTAAAGAACATGAGCATGATATGTTAGCATGCATGATTTGACAATGTATTACAAACTATGGTTTCATTATGATTTTAACTAGATGCATTGATGATTTGTGTAGAGCTTCCTCACTAAGCATGTTTGCTTAAGCTCTCTTTTCATCCATGCAGAGAAATAAAGGCACTTGGAGCTTCGTTCGAGGCAAGGAAACCAAGGGGAAGAATCACTTTGAATTTGGTATGTTTTTGGCAAACAAATTCGGCAAGACAATGTGTAACCCAACCTATGTGAAGAGTGTGTAATTATGTTTTGGTTTATGTTGTAATAAGACCATTATTGTTTGGTTGTTAATTGTTGAACTTTGGAATTGTTTGGATTGATGAAGCATGTATTAGCATGATTGATCTGTTGTTAATCACTTCCTAGGGAGCATGCCTATAACTTGATTAGTGTCCGTGACGTTGTTAATTACGTTCCATATGTTGCTAATTATGTTTAGGATTGATGCATTTAGTGGTTCTAATTAATGGTTGTGTATTGAGTGGTTGGTGTGCACTTAGTGTAACGAAATGTTTGGTTCCAGACCCAAAGTTTCGAAACCTTTGGGTGAAGGTTCCGAAACCTTTGTGAAATAGTTTCGAAACCTTCACAAGGTTTCGAAACCTTGCGGGCAGATTCAATTCTGGGAAGTTACTGGACGCGATAGGTTTCGAAACTTTCCAGGAAAGTTTCGAAACCTTTTTCAAAAAGTTTCAGAACCTCTGGGAAGGTTTCGAAACCTTTGATCACCTAGAATTGAAAGTTGTTAGAAATTATATTTTAGTCCCGGATATCTTCCTTTCTTCGATTAAGGTACTTATAGAGATTATTTTGAGCTGAAATTTTGCATGCATGCATAAAGTTGATTTAATTTCAAGATAGTTAACTTAAATTGGATGAAGTCCTCGAATTTTAGAAGATTTACATTTTGGTCCCTAAATTAGAGAAACGTGCAATTGGTGATGTTAGAATGATCCGTTTGAGTTGAAATTTGCTATGAGGAACTCTTGAATGTTTAATTGATTATTGATGGAAAGAATTTCTACTTTACTAAATGAATTTAAAAGTTTTACGTTTTAGTCTTTAATCTATGTTAGTGTTTAATCGGATGTTTGTTATTAGTTGATGTGTTACCGATAATGCTTTGTATGAGACTTTAACACGTAGGAGTAAGGTGGTGCATCTAGGCAAGAATAAATAAAAAAATATAACGGTTTTAGGGTTGTTTATCGAATCGAACCTTCGCGGGTTAGGTTTGATATTCTCCGTGTAACCCGTTAGTGCCGGTATCATCTAGGCCGGGCTAAGGGGGTTACAAAATCACTAGATCTAACATTAAAAACATAGAATCAAGTTTTTATTAAAAGATTAGCAAGCTAATACTTGGGAATTTTAATAAAGAACCTTAGAATAGAATAAAAAATCCAGAAAATTACCTTCAAGATCTATTCACCAAAAAGATGTAATTTCCTCTTCTTGATTCCTTGCAATTTGACGTTGATTTAATAAAATTGATACTTAGGTTTTGTAAAGGATGGAAAGGTGATGCAAATGATGTAATCTTTGTTGAAAAAGATGCAAAAATCAGCAAAGAATTGAAGAGAAAAGATGAAGAGAAAGTGGAGAGAAAATGAGAGAAAAAGATGAGAGAAAATAAGAGAAAAGTGATTTTGAAAGAAAATGATTAAAAATCTCTAATTAAAATAATAAAAATACATTTTGATGAATAAATTATTATTAAAAATTAGAAATGGGTTTATGGCCCTCTAAGGATTCTAAGTTTAGCTTGCTTTTCAATTTAGTCACTAAAACATGTAATTTTTCGAAAATTACAAAATAAGTCCTCCAATTTTTTCAAAAATTACAAATTGGTCATTTATGCATAATTAAGCATAATTAAAAATAAAAAATAAATCCAAACTACTTTGTTTTAATTTTGAAACATATTTTTAATATTCCAAACCTTATTCCAAAATTATTATTTTTCTTAATTAAAAATATCCTTATTTTTATCTTTCCCGGAATAATGAACCGGAGAACCCGATTCGACCCGAATCGAATTCTCCAAACTACTAACCCCAAAATCGGGATGTTATAATAAAACTTACTTTAGATTGTAGGGAGGTTTCTCACACCTTCCCTACACACCAAACCTTTGAAAACTAAAGTAAAACCATGTAAAAATTGGAAGCTCTCATAATCCACTCACCCATTTATCGAAACTTACTCGATAAGTCACACGAAAACGTGATTCGGCTTTCCGATCTCCCTCAAACTTGTTCTTATATATCTTGACCTAATTAATTCATCAAAACCATAGATTTTAGTGCATTATAACACACTCAAATATCCCTCAAGTCAGACCAATACATGGCAGCCTCTAAACACACCATAAAACATAACCGAAACTCACCGAAAACCTCTCCAAACACCACCTAAACATTAGGTCCGGGATTAGATACTTAAAATTCATCTTAATTACATCTAAACACTTCAAGATTCATGTATTCAGGCATCAAAAATAGCCATGGAAAACCCTTGGACGAAAATCAAGAAAACACTTTGAATTTCAAAGGTTTTAATGATTCTAAACTCCAAAATTGATCCCACCCCTTCAAAGGTTTAAAACTAGAAAATTGGTAGGAAAACGACGAGATTTTGATGAAGAAAAATATCAAGAATTCATCAAACGAATTTTTATTGAAAATATTGGTGTTTACTCTTGAAAAGATGATGAAGAATATGTCTTGGGAAGGAAGAAAACGAAATCTTAGAGAAAGGTTTAAAGCTTGATGCAAAAATAGAGTTTTTCAAGTAAAACCGAAGAAAAATGAAGAGAATTTGAAGAAGAAAAATATAGAAAAATAAACCAATAAAATTTTATTAAAAAGAATGAATATTTACCTTGAAAATATGATAAAGAGACTGCCTTGGAGAAGAAGGAACCAAAATTTAAAGAAGGGATATTTTTAAAAAGTTAATTTTTGGATTTAGGTCAAAATTTAAGAATTTTGATTACTTAGGTTAAAACAAGGGGTTAAAGGTTGTTTATATAGGCTCTTGGAAAGCCTAAACCAAATAGGATTAGGATTATATCAAATTACCTTAAAGGTTCAAAGTTTTGGCTTAGTTTATAAAATTGTCCTCAAGTTTTCAATTATTACAACATAGGCACTAATTTCAAAATCTTAAGAATTCTAGGGTCAATTTTCTAAATTGAGTTTACATAAGTCAAATATAAATCAATTAATAATTTTAAAGTATTTTTCCAAAATTTATTTTGATTAAAAACCAATTTTTATGAATTTAATTCTGAACTAGGCTAAACCAACAAAACCGATCCACTGGGCCTCTAAACCGCCCACAAAACTTCTAGGCCCAAATTTGGGGTGTTACAAAAATAAAGGATTAAAAACGTTTTTGCTAAGCCAAAAACTTGGAAATTTTAGTAAAAAACTTCAAAGTTCTATAGGATTGATGAAATCTCACCTCCAAAACTGATCCAATTGCTTTTCGGATTTTAGAACGATAAAACAATGAGAAAATGAGTTTTGAAGAAGAAAAGGTTATATAATTTAATCCAAACTAAAATTGATGAAAATATTTAGGTTTACCTTTGAAAAACTGATGGTTCTTTACCTTGGGAAGAGGAAAAATGAAAATTATAAAATATGTTAGGTTTATGGTGTTTAAATAGGTTTGAAAGAATTAAAAATCAAGTTTAATTAGTTATTTGAGTTAAAATATAATTTTTTGATGTAATTAATTAAAAATTGAAAAGCCTAGACCGTCAAGGATATAATTGGATTAAAGCCCCATAAAAATTTAAAGTTTTAGCTTGATTTATAAAATTATCTTCAAGTTTTTATTTTTTACAAAATAGTCACTAATTTCAAAATCCTAGGTTTCAAGGGTCAATTTTCAAAATTGAGATGACCAAAGTCAAATATATATTAAATAATGATTTTATGGTATTTTCCATAATTTATTTTGACCAAAAACCAATTTTTAAGAATTTAATCCCGAACAAGGCTTAACTGGCTGAACCGACCCACTAACTTCTAGGCCCAATTTTGGAGCGTTACAACTCTCCCCTACTTAAGAAATTCTGTCCTCAAAATTACCTGGTGGAAACAGATAAAGAAATTATTCCTCCATGTCTGACTTTCGTTCCCATGTGGCTTCCTCGACACCTCGATGTCGCCAAAGCACTTTGACTAACTCGATGGTCTTATCACGCAAAAACTTAGAACTTGATGCTAAGGTTTCTACCGGTTCCTCATCATAGGAAAGATCCGAATTAAGCTCAACTTCTCCCACCGACAAAACATGCGATGGATCCGATTTGTACCTCCGAAGCATCGATACATGAAACACATCATGTATCCTCTCGAGTTCGGACGATAACCTTAGATGATAAGCTATTGGTCCAACTCTTTCTAGCACCTCGAACGGTCCTATAAACATCAAACTCAACTATCACTTCTTACCAAAACACATCACCTTCTTCCACGAAAATACCTTCAGAAAAAATTTCTCACCTACAACAAACTCTAACTCTTTCCACTTAAGATAAGCATAAGACTTTTGACTATTCGATGCTGCCTTAAATCTACCACTAATAAGTTTAACCTTCTCATTAGTAATCCTAAAAAAAAACTAGGTAAGGTCACAAACTTCTCATTTGACTCAGCCCAACACAACAGAATGTGACTTCTACGATACAGAACCTCAAACGGAGATATCTGGATACTCGCTTGATAACTATTATGAGAATGTTATATCCATTCTATGAGGTCTTAAGAACTGTACACATATAAATATTTATAGTGATCCTGAATATTTTCTAACATTTTTGAAAATAATATTTATCTCTCATTTATATATATACTCCCGATATATATATTTGTTATTAAGTTATTATTATATATTCAAAATTATTTGTTTATTGTTAATAAAATTAAATTTATTATTTATAGAGGGTATTAGATATTTGTTTTAATGCTTTAAAATTGGATATTTTTATGGGTGATGAATATATGATTGGAAAACTAAAATTAATTATATATTCGATAGTAAAGTAGTAAGTTCTATTTTATATTTTAAAAATGAAAATTTTCCAAAACTTAGTAAATTCACATAAAAAGATTATAAAAAAATCTGTAAACAGAATTTTTTAAAACTATACTCATAAATATTAAATACAAAATAACTATAGTTGATTAAAAAAATACAAAAACAAAATAAGCACCGCAAAGCCATCGGCATCCATCTACTCACAAACAACCTCTATGAACCTACTAAACTTAACAAGGTCGGCTGAGATGTAGGCTAAAAGAGTCATCATCCTCTTACTTGATGGCTTGAACACAATTTTAGCATTATACATTTATCTACCCTATTTTACAAACTTAAAACAGTTTAAATATTTCCTTCTCTTTTTAAACCTCAAGAAAATATTAAAATGGCTGAATATAATATCCCTTATCTAGAAAGTTTGACTACCCATTTAAAATAAACTACACTCGGATCTTGTTTTCTTTTTTTTTATTAATCAAATCATATTTGTAATCATATCTATATACACGGAGAAATTATATCGTGGGTCACTCCCACCACGTGTCCATGAGACCAACCATTAAAAATCACTCACATCATCGATTTTTACATGTCATATTTTTTTCTCAAGTGAAACTTCACTTAAAAAATTATTTTTAAAAAGAACTAACAGTAAATATGAGTGAAAATTCACTTAAAAATATGATATAGAAAAAACTGATGATGTGGGTGGTTTTTAATGGTTAGTCTGACATGGTAAGGCTGACCCACAGTATAATTTTTCCTATACACGTGACATCAAAGTAGAATTCCTCTTTGATGGCTAAGGTATAATGTTACATTGAATGATTTTCTTATCTTGACAAGGAAATTTATATTGAAAATTCAAGATTTGAGATGGGCAGGAGAGTAATAGCAAGAAAAAAAAAATTATAAAAGTTTTCAATACTTTAACTCGATATCAAGTATTTGCCCAAATATAGAAAAGAAGTTCGATATTTGATTCAACACATAAGTCATGGCTACCGCCATTGTTTAATATATCTAGCTATTATCGGAAGAAGATAAAATAATGATAAAGTGAAAAACAAGGGTTGGAACAGGTTTGCTTGCCTGTTGGAGATATGATGGAGGTTAAGATTCTGTTCGATAAAGTTCTTTTATCTAATTTTTAGACAAGTTGAACAAGACGCCTCGTTTCAACTCCTAATTAGGATAGGAGCAGCAGCAAACGAAGCCTAAATGTCAAAACATACAGCAAATATAAACGGACAAAGGAAACCCCACACAAAGCAACACATTATCACAAAATTTTCACCGACCATGTCCCTACCACCACCACCACCGGTCCAGGCGAATTGGGCACCACTGAAGTCAGACATGGTAGGAACTAGTAATAGTATGTTGGCATTGTTCCCACCATCAATTTGCATACTACATTATTCAACCAGGCCAGCATTCTATTGCCAAATTCAACAACAGCTAGAAAACCATAGCAATGATAGCATACACACAATAACCCAACATTTTTATTGTAAGCATCACAGAAATAAGTTGGTTTGGTACAGAGTTCAAAGTCACTAGATTTGCAAAGTCCCATGTAAACAACTAGGTAGAAATTAAAGACCACAACTATATAGTTCTAAGTTCAGCTTATTTGATCCAACCAAAGACTTTAAAACCACACCTATCGTCTTTGTTTATCTATATGGACCATATAATAGTAGGCTCAAGAACTGACTTCACTGATGGTGTGGCTTCTCCAGGTCCTCGATACTCGTAGGGCGGAACCAGGCCTTTTCCTCGAGGACGGAGTTTTCGCCACCGGAAGAGATTCCTTGCTCCCCACCAGCAGATGCTTTAAGCTGCTCCGCTGCAGGGCCAAACACCCCGGTCTGTGGGTTTGGAGCCCAGTATTTGTCTGATTGAGGCTGGATCACATCATCAGGAACCACAGCTGCATGGACCTGATCATCCAGGTTCTTGTCATATGCTGTTGAGTGAACAGCCCTGCATAGACAATAAATTACTAATATAAACAATAATGAACACTCCCAGGATCAAGTTTCCTTTCAATCTTCCAAACAAAGCTTTTTATCTATATCACTTATAGTATTCAATGTTTCTGTACCACTTAAATTGATGACTATTGAAATAATAAAATATCAAATTCCCTCTTTTCATTCAATTAAAAGGTTTTAAATAGAGTTTTTTTAATATATTAGTGTAATTATAAGATAATATCTATTTAAATTCCTGAACCCTTTAATAAGGTGCGCATATCGTGCACACATGATACTCAAATCCAGATCAATTGACTGAAATATATCAATTTTTATCACCGGAACCGCTCCGCGAGCTATTTAAATAGAGTACTTAATACTAACAAATATAGTAAATTAGATTAGAAAAGAGAGCAAAGTAGGTGTGCAAATCTTAGGTAGTGGGTGGAGCAGGGCAGGTGGAAGCATCAAAAGTGTGAGTCAAAATATTGAGGGAAACAAGGGACTGTTAAAACACGTGATCAGCATCGGGCATAAAAATAAATTCAATTAAGCAGATCAGTTCTGCAATAAAAAAATATTAAGAAATCAAGTTTTTTAGTGAATTGACCAATATAAAGATAATTTCAATATAAATTCAATACACAAATAATAAATTTTTAAGTTAATATCTGCTCACCTATTTAATTTTTAGAAAAGATCCATCTAACGTAAATTGCACGCCAACTAGAATTATTAATTTTTGTTGTTTTATTACCTGGAACAAAAATTATTAGTAATACTTTTCTTATTTTCAGTCATAAATCAATTCAAAAGATTATGAATTCGAATCTGTTTAAACGTGTGGTACTACAAAGAGAGGAATTCAAGGGGTTGCGGAGAAAACGATATTTGGGAGACAGGTGTCCAATAGGAGACAAGAGGGAAGATGCGTCCTTATCCGCTTAGGCTTTCTTTCCCTCACCATCAACACCCTCCACCGAGTACGGCAGACGTCAGACGGTTATGTAAATTATACAAAAATACCAGTTGAATGTTAAATGGGGAAAATTATCAAAATAAAAAAAGGCAAGAAAGGGGTTATCTTTCTATCAAGGAATTCCTAAAAAATCATTAATCATAATTGATTTACAAAGCTTATGAGCAAAACCTACATAAATCGTCAATTTATGTGAAGAAATGAATCCTAAAACATGATAGTACTACGAAATTCAGCGCGCATCAGATAAAAATTAAGAGAAAAATAAGGGCAAGAAAGAAAGAACCTGACGGCAGCAGGTGAAGGAGTGTGCGTGGCGGTGCGAGTTGCGGTGCGGTTCAGAAGGCGCTTCCCCAGACTGGCGATCCCTCCACCACTCTTTAAATTGGCTGCCATACAAGTGAGAAAATAAAACAGAAACAGAATCTGGAAGAGGAATAAACACAAGGCTAGGTTTGAGGAGAAGATCTTTGGTGAGTTTATAAAGGAGTATGCGTCTATATAAAGTTTCGTGGAGGGATGATGTTGATGTCCAGGCTCACTTACATTCTCCCATCACCAGCCTAACACCGCACCTAACCGCTAACACCTCCTACACCAACAGACCGTTTACTTTTTCTAAACCGTTATGACGGAACATTTGTATCTACCGAGGAGAATTTATCTACGCGTAAACGATTTTTCAAGAACGCTTTAATTTTAAAGGTTAATAATTTTATTTGAGATTTAATATTCAGAGATTTTAGTCACGAATTTTGAATCTTAAAATTTATAGTTAATATTTTAGGGTTAGATTAAAACTTAAAAATTTAATCATGTTATTAAAAAATTTTATCTTTTAAATCATAAATTTTAACTCTAAAATATAAATTTTAATTATAAATTCTAAATTTTAGATTTCTTATAATTAAAATCTTAAACAAATTCACTAACCCTAAACCATTTCAATAGTTTATCATATTTTTACCCTTATCGTATTGACTTTTTTGTTAACGTTTAACGATAGAAAACGTTTAAGTAACCATAAATTTATATAATAAAAACACATAATTAATTATAACGTTTATTTTTTAAAAAATCGGTGATGAAAACGTACACTTACTAAACATAAGTAGTTATTTTAGTAATTTACCCTATACAAAATTATAATTATAAACAACAAAATATTATACCGTAATAATGTTAGAAACATAATACTTATAGATTTGATGATGGTATTGGTTTAGATTTTTGGTATTTTTTTTTAGAATAATAATAATAAATTTATTGTTCTTTAATTTTAAAGGAAGTCAGGTTCTAGGTTAAATTTGTAGAGTTCGAAATAATTTTCAACGAGATAAACATCAAATTCTAGTTTAAGAGGTAAAAAAAAAAGTGAAGTAGATTTTTTGGTACAAAAAGATTGTGAACCGATAGTATCTAATAAGTACGAGCCTTTTAGCTCAAATGATTAAAAGAACGGTTGTTTTTTCTAGAGGTCACGGGTTCGAGTATGAACGATGTCAACAGAATCATTGAGTGATAATGTCAAATGATGGAAATTATATTTTAAAATAATTACTACTATAATCACTCTAACTTGTTAAAAAAAAGATAGTATCTTGTAATCATCGACGGCGATATCTAACAGCAGTTTCGAAATTTGTATTTTATTTTAAAAAATAAATAAATGTTATTTGGTAAAAAATTTAATTATTTTGATAAATATTACTGATTTTTTTAATAATTTTCTGAATATTTGAAATATTTATCATTAATATAATACATTGTTACACATTATTAGATTTTTAATAAATTTTTAATTATTATCAATATCTAAAAAATTAAACTTTTACTTAAAACTATTTTAAAAAACTTAAAAATTTTATTTAATAAACCATTCATATCTATTTTCTAGTGTTTCTATGAAAACAAAATTATTAGTGTTTATTTTCTATTCCCAATCGTAATTTTTGAGAACTCCATCGATGGAAAGCAGTAAAAAGAATTGATGCGTATTTAAGAAGGAATATTCTGTTCAACAGTGTTTTTATTTGGTGACGGTGTTAGTCGTCGGTTAAAAGAAACGCCGTTTAATGATCTGACTGTTTTGTCCTTGACGACAAATTTTGTACCTTAGCAGGTACGGTGTTCCTATTTCCGTAGTATTTCCTATTCCCTCCTTTTTGTGGAGGCCCAGATGGCATTATTAGTGACACGGTTATTTTATCGCACCTTAACTTTTTTTAAGTTTATTATTCTTTCCGTCCTATTATTAACTTTTTAAAGTTAAATTTTTTAATATTAATTATAGTTATTTTAAATATTTTAAATTATTAAATTTTATAAAATATATATTCTTAAATTATTTGATTAAAGATTTTTAAAATATATTTTTTAATATTTTTATTAATAATAGATTTAAAGTTATAATGAATCAAAATTTAAAAAATTTGACAAAAAAAAATCAATATTAAACAAAAAAAATGAGACGGAGATAGTACAATCTTTGGACTCGGAATTACTGATTAGTGTATTTAAACTTATAATTATAAATTGAGAGAGTAACAATGATAGTAACTAAATTAAAATTCAATAACCTGTCTTTTAATTTTTAATATAATTGGAATAATAACAATTTTTATTTTTAAATTATTTATATAAGTATTTATTGTTGTATAATTGTAATACACTGATCTGAATGAATTTATAAAAATTTAAGGGTAAAATATAAAAACATCACTCAATTTTTTCTTTCATCTATTTTGATCGCTCAATTTTACTTTTTTTTATTTAATAATTGAATTTTGGATTACTCCTGTTTTAATCACGCTAAATTATTTTAGTATGACATGATATATTGTACAATTTAATATAAAATAAATTATAATAAAAAATAAACCTAATTATTTATTGACGTTGGATGTCACTGTCAACGACTATAGATGGTGGTTATTTAGTCTTAAATTTCACTGATCACTTTTCTCATTATTAAAACTAAATATGACCTTTATTTTATTAAAGTCTATCGAACATGTTCAAAAGTGAGAAAAACAAAATTTTTTGTCGATGTTCACAAGTTTGAAGATATTTTACGATGAAAGAATCACTGGATTTAGACTCAACTTGTCAAAGTGAGTCCTTTGTATGTCGATATTTGCAAGTTTTAACCATCGTCAATTTTGAATGTCGAGGGTTGTCAACGGTGACCACAGATGATGTCAATCATTTTAAATATTTTTAAATTTTATAATAAAATATTATTTTTATTAATTATCTTAAATTATATGTATATTTAATAATATTAAAAATATCATGTCATACTAAAATAATAATAAAATAATTCAAAGTGATTAAAACATAAATAATTTGAAAGTTCAATTATTAAATTAAACCGAAAGAAGAAGAAAAAGTTGAGTGATATTTTTTATATTTTATTTTGAATTTAATTATAATTTTTAATACATTAATTTTTCATCTAGATTAACATTTCATTGCAACACACACTTGATTAATTTGAAATTCTCCACCGAGTATTAACACACCAAGATAAGTACGCCTTAAATCCCATAGACATAATCCACAACAATTCTCTAGAAAACAACTGTTTTGAATCAAAATATGACGAGTCTTGAATCATAGCTAGACTACATCAAGATAAATTAAA
Source organism: Abelmoschus esculentus (assembly GCA_035048815.1). Classification (NCBI taxonomy): domain Eukaryota; kingdom Viridiplantae; phylum Streptophyta; class Magnoliopsida; order Malvales; family Malvaceae; genus Abelmoschus; species Abelmoschus esculentus. The sequence continues at coordinate 5,007,142 of JAUCBN010000019.1, read as the reverse complement.
GCTTAAATATGTATTTAACACACTTGATTAATTATTTTCGTTAACAATGAGTTGAATTTAAAATCATATTATTAAAGCTTAACTATGTATTTAATATCTGAATTAATAAATAAATTTATTGATACTATTTTACTTCCCATTCTATAACTCTGTGTCTTATAAACTCTGATAGGAATTGTTTTTGCATGTTTCAAGCCTTTCTCCTTTTCAGTATTATAATATGATATGGTCGGCCAAGTCATGTTTCAAGCCTTCCACCCTGGGCTGGGACATATTATAAAAAGCCAGGGAGTAATTACTGGGTAGGATTACATTCGATTGGAATTACAATTTATATTAGTATAATGTATCTGATTGTGTCCACTAATTTAATTAGAAAAGATTTATAACTTTAATATGATGTCTGTAAATAATATAAAAGGAGAGAAATTATTTGAGTATTCCTGTATCTCTGGTGTTCTATAAACCACATTTATACAAAGTGAAGGGATAAGATCAGCATAAAAGATTTCAACAGAATCAGAAAATAAATCATATTTATGGAACAATTTCTGGAATAAAGTATGGTTCGTCCGTAATAACAAAAAAACGAGAACAAAGGATTTTGTCATAATATATCTATTAACTAATTCGGGATAAGTTAAACTTGACAGATCAGTTAGTTTCCATATGTTTTATTTTAGGGATGTATAAAATAAAATATCATCGTTAGCCGTAATTATTAATTAATATAATACTTTTTTTTATAAGTTAATTAACTTAATTTTTAAGATTAAATATTTTTAGTTAATCTATAATCGTTAAAAAATTATGAAGGGTTAACATTTTAATGCTTTTTAACCATGTACAATTTTTTTTAATTTAATGTATGTTATGAATAATACGTCTTATGATAAGAAATCTTAACTCGTATTTAAAGAAATATAAATTTTGTTCCAGAAGGTTTGAAATGCATCACCAATTATTATCCTATCAATTTTAAGTTCTAACCTATTAGGCTCAACTAATTAAATATTTAAAACCCTATTAAATTATTAATTTATCAAGTATATTATGATAATATCGGAATGATCAAACACTACCATCTAGACACTTAATAAAATTAATAATACTATTGATGTTTCTAATTATTTACTTAATTAATTTTATTTAATTTTAACCTTAAATTATTTATTAATTTTTAGGTTTTGATGGAACGTCGAATGCGATACAAAGTACAATCTACATTATGTTACGTCAAAACACTGACCACTTAGTGTATCCGGCGTATATGATTAAAATATCATCATTACTATAATTATCTCCCTATTTAAAATTAATTATTTAATTAAAGTGAATAACCCTAATTAAAAGGCTCTAATTAAATAACCAAATGTGATTGGGTGTTTTTCTATACAACTATACTACATGAATTTTAAAACATGCAACCAAACATATAAATAATTTAATAAAACATTAATTAAAAGACAAAATGGTCAAATGCAGATCGGGTGTGTATCTCCATTCACGACAACGAATTTGTAATGGTATATACCAAATGAAAGGACCAAAAGAATTGAATAATCCTTACCTGATCTCTGTAATGTCTTCTTTGATTTCCAATTGTCCCAAGAACCTTTTACGGTGACATGAGTACCGTCATAATTCCATGTAATTCCCGTTACCACTGTTGCATGTCAGTTTGGTTCATGTTCTTCACTTTTACGCCATCTGAATTTTGCAACGAAACACCAATTTCGTTTACTTCTTAGCATCTCCCCTTATTTGCAAGAAAGAAATTGATCGCACAGTGAAATCGTCAGGCTCGATCTGAGGGACTGCTGGTCCTGTTGACTGAGAATTATGGCTTTTCCCCCTAATTGATGCACCTCTAAAACTCCAAAAGAATGGAACTGTGTTGCAAACCTTAAAGGGTAAATAAGGAGAAACGAAAGAAAGAGGAAGAAGGATTTCTTGATTGAGAAATTTCTGAATTCAATGTTCATACATATCCTAAGAAACTCTCATATTTTAATACAGACCAACTATCTAGGAGCAAACAAAATCGGTTAGTCCTTTTGGGGCTCGTTTCTTTCTCTGTCCACGTTGTACAATAGATATATTCTCTTTAGAGTGATCCTCCCTCGTTATAGCTGACATTCCTTATCTTGTTGTCATATAATTGGGTGTGTCGTTGCATCCTACCTCAACATTATCCTCCCCTAAAAAAGGAACCGTATCCTCACAGTTAGAGTCCATCTTGTTAGTTGCCAACTTGAACTGCTCCTCTAACCATGTTATGGGCGTGACTTGCTGGGTGGGTTATCCCTTATAAGGTTTCAACTGAGATACGTGGAACACGGGATGAACACGAGTATTTTCTGGTAGCTCTAGTCTATAGGCGATCGATCCAATCCTCTTTTCGATCTTGTAGGGGTCAACAAATTTTGGATCCAATTTTTGCGGTTTTCGTAACCGCAAAGATAATTGTCAATAAGGTTGTAGGCGAACCCACACCCAATCTCCTTCAGCAAAATTCAGCTCCTTTCTAAGCTTGTCAGCTTGGTTCTTCATTTGAATTTGTGCTTGCATGAGATTTTACTTCAATTCTTGGATCAACAAGTCTCTTTCCTGTAGTTGCTGATTCAAACGCATATTATTGGTACTCCCTACAGCGTAGTCTACTAGAGAAGGTGTATCTCTTCCATACAATGTACGAAATGGGGTCATCCTTGCAGATAACTGAAAAGCAGTCTTATACCAATATTTTTCCCATGCGAGATACTTCTCCCAACCCCCAGGATCGTCTCCTGCCATACATCGTAGATATATTTCTAAGCATCGATTGAGAGTTTCGGTTTGCCTATTCGTTTATGGGTCATAGGCTAAGCTCATGCATAGCTCTGTCCATTGCAAACGGGCTAGTTCAGTCCACATCTCGCTAGTAAATATAGGATCTCTATCATTGACTACAGATCGAGGAATCCCATGTAGCTTGACTATACCTTGTACCATAATTTTGGCGACCATATTTTTATCAAATTTTCTTGACAATGCAAAGAAATGACCGTATTTTGTTAGTAGATCCACCACCACCATTATTGCTTTCTTCCCGTTAGATTTAGGGAGACCTGTGATGAAATCTAATGAAATGTCTTTAAAGACTTGTGGGATTAGGAGAGGCTGCAACAACCCCGTCGGAGTTAAGCTATCGGTTTTCATTCTTTGAAAAACTTGACAACTTTCCACAAACTGACATACATTTTTTCTCATCCCTACCCAAAAGAAATTGGCAGCCAACCGTCGAAAGGTTCGGAACACTCCTGAATGCCCCCTAATGATTGAGATATGGAATTCCCTGAGCAACAAGGATCGTAGGGCTTGTTCGTTGGGTACCACAATTCTTCCTTGTTTCAACAACAATTCTTCTTGTTCAACATACCCTTGATCATTGTGTTCACCCTTCCTCAATTGATTCTTGATCTCTAGTAACTCAGGGTCTTATTGGCTTGCTGCTCTTATATCTTCGATGATCCCAAAAACTAGTCTAGAGAAAGACATCAAGCTCGCAGCCCTTTCACGTGATAGAGCATCCGCGGTGGAGTTTAACCTTCCGGGTCGATAATATATATCAAAATCATAACCCACAAGTTTTTCAAGCCATTGTTGTTGTTTCGGTGTCTAGATGGTCTGCTGTGTGAGCTCTCGAAGGGAGCGTTGATCAGTAACCACTAAAAATTTCCTCCCCACAAGATATTATCTCCATTTACGCATTGCCTGAATAATGGCGTACATTTCTCGGTGGTAGGTCGCAGTAGCTTGCATCCTTGGGCTTAATTTTTGACTAAAATAAACTAACGGCCTTTTGTCTTGCATTAACACGGCCTTTTGTCTCGCTTAGTTTCTTTAAGGAATCGAAAGCCCTCTAGGATTTAGTGGTCCATTCAAATGGCTTTTCCTTTCGTACAAGATCATTTATGGGCGCGGCTAAAGAAGCAAAGCCCCTAATGAGCCTCCTATAATAACCGGCTAGTCCTAAGAATCCCCTAACTTCTTGATATTCCTTGCCTCGACCCACTTTCGTATGGCTTCTATTTTGCTGGGCTTCACTCTCAGTCCCTTCTCCGATATTACATGTCCCAGATACTCGATTTGCTCCTCCCAAATACACACTTTAATTTTTTTGCGACCAATTCATGTTGCTTTAGGATAGTCAAAACAAGCTTCACTTGTTCAATATGTTGTTGCCACTCTCCACTGTAAACTAGGATATTATCGAGAAAAACCAAGATAAACTTTCGTAGATAGGGTCAAAATATTTCATTCATCGTGGCTTGAAAGATTGATGGTGTAACATCCCGTTTTTAGGGTTATTAGTTTAGGCTTAGTTAGGAGGATTCGATTCGGGTCGAATCGGGTTCTCCGGTTCATTATTCCGGGGAAAAATAAATAAGAATATTTTTTTATTAAGAAAAATAATAATTTTGGAATATGGTTTGAAATATTAAAAATATGTTTCAAAATTAAAAAAAAATAATTTGGATTTTATAATGATTTTTAATTATGCTTAGTTATGTATAAGTGATCGATTTGTAATTTTTGCAAAATTGGAGGACTACTTTGTAATTTTCGGAAATTACATGTTTTAGTGACTAAATTGAAAAGCAAGCTAAACTTAGAATCCTTAGAGGGCCATAAACCCATTTCTAATTTTTAATAATGATTTATGCACCAAAATGCTTTTTAATTACTTTAATTAAAGATGATAAATCATTTTCTCTCAAAACTACTTTTCTCTCATTTTCTCTCATCTTTTTCTCTCATTTTCTCTCCACTTTCTCTTCATCTTTTCTCTTCAATTACTTGCTGATTTTTGCATCTTTTTCAACAAAGATTACATCATTTGCATCATCTTTCCATCCTTTACAAAACCTAAGCATCAATTTTATCAAATCAACATCAAATTGCAAGGAATCAAGAAGAGGAAATTACATCTTTTTGGTGAATAGATCTTGAAGGTAATTTTCTAGATTTTTATTCTTTTCTAAGGTTCTTTATTGAAATTCTCAAGTATTAGCTTGCTAATCTTTTAATAAAAACTTGATTCTATGTTTTTAATGTTAGATCTAGTGATTTTGTGAATGTTTTTGTGGAATCTATTTGGATCTCATTCAATGCTGGAATTTGATGGATTCAATTGTGTTTTTATGTTAATTAAATGATTAATTGAGTCTTGATTTGATAGCATATTAATTTAACCCCGGAATAATGCAATCGGTGTAGTTTTAAGGTGCTTTTCGGTTGTTTTATGGGCTGTTTTAGATGCTTTAATGTTGCTGGAGATATAAGGATGGTTTGGATGTGTTTTTGGTTCATAATTGAAGTGGATTAGATGTTAGATTCGTTAGGTTTTGGGCTGATGTTGTTCGGATGCGTTTCGGCTTAGTTTACGGTCTTTTCGGCTAAGTTTTCGGTAGTTTAAAGGTGATCGGATATGGCTGTTGGTTTGAGCATGTTATGATGTGAGAATGCTCTGTTTTTAATATTGTAGAAGAGGTACAAGAAGAAGCTTGAGTGCTGGTGCGTTGGTGCGATCATCGGATAGCGGCGAAAGCTCGTTTCGCTTGTTGGTGAGTGTTTTCGGACTAAAAGCGAATCGCGTTTGGTACGGTTCTGTTTTGGGGACTATGGAAGAGTGTGAAAACCTTCCATAGTTCAAGAGTAAGTAACGTAAATGTTTTTGATAAACCGATATGAGTTTCGGCTACATTTGATAAAGACATTGTATTGGTAATGCAATGAGATTTATGAAAATACATGAGCATGTTTTGAATTGGTGCATACATGAGAGATACTTGCTGAAATACATAGCTTATTTAACATCCATGATTATGAAAAATTATTAGAAATGATTTGAAGTACAATATGGTTATTTTTCTTATATATAATGGTGCCTTTGGGCATGGCTTTTGGTTCATTTGTTGAACAATTTATGCATGCATTATGAGCAGCAAGTTATATGATTTGGAATACAATATGGTTATTTGCCTTATATATAATGGTGCCTTTGGGCATGGCTTTTGTTTCATTTGTTGAACATATTATGCATGCATTATGAACAACAAGTTATCATGCACATTTGATTATGATATTGGCTTAGTGACACTAACTTTAGAATCGAATACGAATGACATGTCATTAGGATTGTCTTAAGTGCACTATAATCAAAACTAAGAATACAAAATATTGCCTACACGTAACAAGGGTGACTATGTGTCTAATCGTGCGTGGTAGTGCTAATGGTGACTTAGTGTCATGTCAATGATGACTTAGTGTCATGTCAATGGTGACTTCATGTCATGTTAATGGTGACTTCGTGTCATGTCAATGGTGACTTCGTGTCATGACGAGACAATGGTCTCATGGATCCGTGTATTCGGTGAGCTAAAGGTTCACATTAAAGTGGTCACTAGAATGCCAATATACATACATGAATTTGAGAAGAAGATTGTGCATCATTTATAAATTGTTTTGACAAGGTTATGTAAACTCAAGGATGCATATAGTTTAAAGATTATGAGCATGAGATGTTAGCATGCATGTTTTGATAATATATTACAAACTATGGTTTCATCATGATTTTAAATAGATGCATTGATGATTTGTGTAGAGCTTCCTCACTAAGCATGTTTGCTTAAGCTCTCTTTTCATCCATGCAGAGAAATAAAGGCACTTGGAGCTTCGTTCGTGGCAAGGAAACCAAGGGGAAGAACCACTTGGAATTTGGTATGTTTTTGGCAAATAAATTGGGCAAGGCAATGTGTAACCCAACCAATGTGAGGAATGTGTACATAGGCTTTGGTTTATGTTGTAATAAGACCATAATTGTTTGATTGTTAAATGTTGAACTTTGGAATTGTTGAATTGTTGAAGCATGTACTAGCATGATTATTATATTGTTAATCATTCTCTAGGAAGCATTCCTATAGCTTGATTGATGTCCGTGACGTTGTTGATTACGTGCCATATGTTGCTAATTATGCCTAGGACTGATGCATCTAGTGGTGGTATTTAATGGTTGAGTTTTGAGTAGTTGGTTTGTATTTAGTGTAATGAAACTTTTGGTTCCAGACCTAAAGTTTCGGAACCTTTCGATGAAGGTTCCGAAACCTTTGTCAAATAGTTTCGAAACCTTCACAAGGTTTCGAAACCTTGCGGGAAAATTCAATTCTGGGAAGCTACTGGACGCGAAAAGTTTCGAAACTTTCCAGGAAAGTTTTGAAACCTTTTGCAAAAAGTTTCGAAACCTCTGGGAAGGTTTCGAAACCTTTGATCACCTAGAATTAGAAGTTGCTAGAAATTATATTTTAGTCCTGAATATCTTCCTTTATTCGATTAAGGTACTTGCAGATGTTATTTTGTGTTGAAATTTTACATGCATGCATAAAGTTGATTTAATTTCAAGATGGTTAATCTAATTTATATGAAGTCCTTGTATTTTGGAAGATTTACATTTTGGTCCCAAAATCGAGAAACATGCAATTGATGATGATAGAATGATCCGTTTAAGTTGAAATTTGCTATGAGGAACCCTTGTATGTTTAATTGAACATTGATGGAAAGAATTTCTACTTTACTAATTGAACTTAAAAGTTTTACGTTTTAGTCCTTAATCTATGTTAGTGTTTAATTGGATGTTTGTTGTTAGTTGATGTGTTACCGATAATGGTTTGTATGAAACCTTGACACATAGGAGTAAGGTGGTGCATCTAAGTAAGATAAAATAAAAAAGATAACGGTTTTAGGGTTGTTTATCGAATCGAACCTTCGCGGGTTTGGTTTGATATTCCCCGTGTAACCCGTTAGTACTGGTTCCGTCTAGGCCAGGCTAAGGGGTTACATTTGGTGGTATCAGAGCCAGGTTTGAAAAGTGTGTTGTAAGGTTTGTAAAATGTGTTGTTGATTTGTAAAGTGTGTAGTTGGTTGGTTAAAGCATGTATAGGATTGCTAAGTTATGTGCTTAAATGTGCGATTGATCATGATATGTGTGATTGAGCATGATATATTGTTAGAGTGTGAAAATCTATTCGTGATGATTGTACTTTGCATAATGATGGTTAAACTGGGGTTATCGGTTACACATTGCTAGTGCCAACATATTTTCAGATGCTCTCAATTTTCCCTTGGATCTTGCCCGAATGTAAGTTTGTTTTATTTGAACATTATGTTTTAAACTGCATGTTTAAAGTTTTTGAATATGTTTCTGAGACGTAAGTCACTAGATACTGTTGGTATGAACTTTGATGGTCAAGATTGAAGATGAAACGACTGTTAGGGAAGAGTAAATTCTTCCTCCTCTGTAAGTGTGCCTTCGGTTAGGCCGGAAGGTTAGTTTGCGGTGTTGCACCATTCTTTTGGGTGTGTTTTAGTCTGCTGAAGCTGGTACGGCTGTTGCTAATCTGAGTTGGGAGTTGTTAATAGGATGATAATTGAAGTTGTTGGAATTGAGGATGTTATTTATGAGTGTGAACAATAATAATGTTTAGATTAAGAGCACATATATGTATATATTTATAGATAATATAGGACATGCATGCATTCTTGAGCATGACATTAGAAATTGCATTTACATGCATATGCACTTGCATAGGCATTTATGAGGGCATACAGGAAATCATGCATACATTTGTTCACACTTGCGAGTAGCTCCTTGAGGGTGTAAGTGGAGTGTGGTTGGTTCTTTTAAGGTGAAGGTGTGAAAAAAAAAGAGGTTGAAAGAACTTTCTTGTGGTGTTAAGCTGAATGTATAGTGGGCAAGCTACCCTTTTGGTTAGGGAATAGTTTTGGATGAAGAATGAGTGGTTGATCTCAGAGTTGTGAATGTTTGAAACCAAGGTAAATACATTGTGTTATGGTTAGCTTGAGTTGGTCATTACTAAAGGAAGGGCTGAGTTTTGCAGATTCTTTCTAGTTAAGATTTGGAGGTTGTAACAAGGTTGCAGCATGTTTTGTAGAGTAAGGCGGGTTGGTGTTTTTCTTAGTGATGTGAAATTATTTTGTGGAAAGTATAAGAAATTCTTTGTAGTGTGGTTAGTGTGCAGTTAGATCGGGGGTTGTAACCGATCTGGTATGGTCAGGATGGAAGTAAAATATGAGATATATTTTGGTATGAGAGTTGTGGAATTGGGGGTTTGAATCATAGATTGTTGTGACCTTGAGAGGCTTGGTTCTTCTATAAAGGAGAAAAGTATACATGTTGTAACCCCCTTAGCCCGAGCTGGACGAAACTGACACTAATGGGTCACACGGGGAATATCAAACCAAACCCGCAAAGGTTCGATTCGATAAACAACCCTAAAACGGTAACCTTTTTTTTTATCTTACCTAGATGCATAATTAATTCCCTATGTATGATTAACATAAGTAAGACAGAGACAACGCAGTTCATTCATTGTAAGTAAGTCAATCGAATGCATACGTAAACTTAGTTGCAAAGTATGGAACATTAAGTATTTCATCCATTTTAAATCATACGACATGTGTTCGGGTTAAAGCATAAATCAAAGTGTCACAACATCTCCTAAAATTTCACATAAGTTCACTATGTACATTTACTAAGTTGAATCCTATGTTTCATGCATTTAGAACACTCAAATTGCCCTTTTTAAGTCACTTGTTTCGAAATAGACCTTTGGATGTTTCGAAACACGTCATCTGTTTCGATACTGGCCAAAAAGTGTATCGAAACAGGCAACTCTAGTAGCATATTGGTACCGAACCCTGGTTCGATACATGCACGTCCAGTGGCATAATGGTATCGATACAGCCTCAGGGTGTATCGATACCCCTTGTGTCCTGGCTCGAGTGTGACATGTTAAGCTCATTTAAACCACCCATGCATAAACTTTAATAAACCAAAACTATATGCAACAATCCTAGGAATCATCATCAACATAACCACACCTCAAACTTCAGTAAAGTTCACATGGAGATCTATAGGCATGCTTCCTAAAGATTGAATAGCAACATAGCAAATATGCTCAGTTATACTTCAACAACTAAAACAAAACCAAAGTTCAACAATTAATAACCAGCAATGATGGTCTTAGTACAACATGTAACAAAGCCTAATTCCTCACTTCTCTCATAGATTGTGTTACGCATTGCCTTGCCCAATTTATTTGCCAAAGACATACCAAAATTCAAGTGATCTTTCCCTTGGTCTCCTTGCCCCGAACGAAGCTCCAAGCCCTTATTTTTCTGCAAAGATGAAAAGAGAGCTTAAGCAAACTTGCTTAGTGAGGTAGCTCCACAAATAATCATCAATGCATCTATTTTAAAAACCATGAAGAAAACATAATGTACAATGCTTGTCAAATCATGCATGCCAAAAATTTCATGTCCAACTTCATTAAAACATATGAATCCTTGAGTTCTCATAACCATATCAAAACAATATATAAATGATGCTCAAACCTCTCCTCGATTTCATGTATGTATATTGGATTTGAAGTGAACACTTAGTGTGAACCTTGAGCTCACCGAATACACGGATCTATGAGACATTCGTCCCGTTAGGACACTAAGTCCCCATTAACATGACGCTAAGTCAACTTTAACATGACACTAAGTCAACTTTAGCACTACCACGCACGATCGGACACATAGTCACCCTTGTTACGTGTAGGCGGCTCTACCATGCACGGTTGGACACAAAGTCTCCCTTGTTACGTGTAGGCAATATTCTGTATTCTCTGTTTTGATTATAGTGCACTTAAACAATCCTAATGACGTCATTCGTATTCGAATCAAAAGTAGTGTCACTAAGCCAATATCATAATCAAATGTGCATGTTAACTTGCTGCCCATAATGCATGAATAGTATGTTCAACAAATGAACCAAAAGTCATGCCCCAAAGGCACCATCAAGTATAAGGCAAATAACCATATTGTATTCTAAAACATTTCTCATAATTTTCCATAATCATGGATGCTAAATAAATCATGCATTTTCAGCAAGTATCTCTCATATATGCATCAATTTTAAACATGCTCATGCACTTCCATAAATCTCATGCTTTATCAACATAATACCTTTGTAAAATGTAGCCGAAATTCACATCGGTTTAACAAAACAAATACTTTACTTACTCTTGAACTATGGAAGGTTTTCACACTCTTCCATAGCCCCCAAAAACAGTACGTACCAAACGCAATGCGCTTTTAATCCGAAAACCACTCACCAACAAGCGAAACGAGCTTTCGTTGCTTTCCGATGATCGCACCAAACGCACCAGCAATCAAGCTTCTCCTTGTACCTCTTCTACAACATTAAAAACAGAGCATTCTCACATCATAACATGCTCAAACCAACAGCCATATCCGATCACCATTAAACTACCAAAAACTTAGCCAAAAAGACCGAAAACTAAGCCGAAACGCATCCGAACAACATCAGCCCAAAACCTAACGAATCTAACATCTAATCCAACTCAAACATGATCCAAAAACACATCCAAACCATCCTTATACCTCCAGCAACATCTAAGCATCTAAAACAGCCCATAAAACAACCGAAAAGCACCTTAAAACTACACCGATTACATTATTCCGGGATTAAATTAATGTGATATCAAATCAAGACTCAATTAATCATTAAATCATCATAAAAACATGATTGAAATCATATAATCTCCAGCATTAAACAAGATCCAAAAAGATCTCAAAAAAACCTAACAAAAACATTAGATATAACATTAAAAACATAGAATCAAGTGTTTATTCAAAGATGAGCAAGCTAATACTTGAGAATTTCAATAAAGAACCTTAGAAAATAATAAAAATCCAGAAAATTACCTCCAAGATCTATTCACCAAAAATATGAGATTTTCCCCTTCTTGATTCCTTGCAATTTGATGTAGATTTGATGAAATCAATGCATAGGTTTTGTAAAGGATGGAAAGATGATGCAAATGATGTAAAAAGATGCAAAAATCAGCAAGGAATTGAGAAGAAAAGATGAAGAGAAAGTGGAGAGAAAATGAGAGAAAAAGATGAGAGAAAATGGGTCAAAAAGTAGTTTTAGGAGAAAATGATTAAGAAATCAAATTAAAGAAATTAAAATATTTATTTTGGTGAATAAATCATCATTAAAAATTAAAAATGGGTTTATGGCCCTCTAAGGATTCTAAGTTTAGCTTGCTTTTCAATTTAGTCACTAAAATACCATAATGACCAAAAATTCCAATTTAAGTCCCTCAAATTTCCAAAAATTACAAATTGGTCATTTATGCATAATTAAGCATAATTAAAAATCATTATAAAATCCAAATTATTTTCTTTTAATTTTGAAATATATTTTTAATATTTCAAACCACCTTCCAAATTATTATTTCTTAATTAAAAATATCCTTATTTTATTTTTTTTCCCGAAATTAATGAACCGGAGAACCCGATTCGTCCCGAATCGAATTCACCTAAGCCTAACTAATAACCCCAAAAACGGGATGTTACACATGTTGTGTTTACAGGATGTTAAGTTGGATATAGTTCGGGTAAAGTTAGTTTTTAATTATGTCTGAAGTGGTGTAATGTGGATCGCTGGACAATTTATGGTTTGTAGCAATTGTTCAGTCTTATGGGTTTGTTTTTTTTATCGAAAAGTGTTTTGAGGTTTTATGTTCGGTGGGTTCGTGTTTGTGGATGTTTCATCATTATGGTTACCGCTTTGGCAAGGTTATAAAATAAGAGATATTGGAGCTAGTGGAAGGAATGGTTCTACAAGTTTGGATTTTGTTGTGGTATAGTTAATGTAAGAGTTGGTTTATCGATGAGTTGATAATGGAAAAAAAGCTTTGAGTTAAGTGTCAAGGCACTTAATGATGTGTAGATTTTAAATTTTGAACCTTGGTGGAGTTGGTTATGGTGGCTAAACCTTAAGTTGGAGATATTATCGTTATAATGAGTGTAATGTTGAGTTTGACACAAAGTTGGTAAGTTTCTTGTATGATATGTTTTGTAAAATGTTAGCAACTGGGGATGACTTGGCTTACATAAGGGTGCCCAGGGTTGAAGTCGGGAAGAATCATCATAAGTTTGGTAGTAAGTTCTATCGACGGTATGGAGTTTTCTTATGAGGGTTGTTGGATCAATCATTTGTTTGAGTATGATTTTTTCTTGGGTTCCTAAATCCCATGTTAGTGGTGTATCTATAACATGATAAGATTTGAAAGTTTTTAGGACCGACATAGGTTGCCGTTTGGGTGTTAGGTTTTATCATCCATAGGTAAATGGATGATATGTTGTAACGTTGTGATATGGTTAATATGACTCGTAATAAAGTTGTTGGTGGTGGAGTTTGCTTAAGACAATATTGACAATTTTATGCAAAGTTAGTCTGAAGTTTGTTGTGTGGAGTGGAGGTTGGTGAAAGGCCTAGTTGGTTACCTGGTACGTGGGAGGATGTCAAAACTAAGGTTAGTTCGATGGTGATGGTATGGAAACCGTTGCGGTTATCAAGAGTTGGTTATCAACCTTATGGGGTTTTCTTTTGAGTTATGTTTTCTATAGAGGTTGAGATGGTGGGGTGGTTTGTGCATTATTGCTTTGGTGTGGGGAAAGAATTTGTTGGTTATCCAAAGAGGGTAAGTGTAGGTTGTCTGTTGCATACCATCCGGGGAAAGCTGAGGTGATGGCTGAATCTTTGAGCCGTAGGACGGTAGTTGAGTTGAGAGTGATGTTTGCTAAGTTGAGTATTTCAAAGGAAGGTAGTTGAGTGGTGGAGTTGTAAGCAAAGCCTATCTTGGTTGAGATGATAAGGTGAAACAGTTAGAGGATGAGATGTTGGTACCCTTTTGTGGAGGATATGGCTAAGGGTAGATCGACCGAGTATCGTTTTGATGAGGAGGAGATGTCGTGGTTTAGGGGTCAGATTGTAGTGTCGGATGATCCGGAGATGAGTCAAGCTAACTTGGTGGATGCTCATACTAGTCCATTTGCTATGCATCCGGGTAGTGTGAAGATGTATAGAGATCTCAAAAGTATGTACTTTTGGGTTGGTTTAAAGAAGATGTGATGGAGTCCAAGAAGGATTCTATATGGGTTTTTGTTGATAGGTTTTCAAGGTGTGCACACTTTCTTGCCGTGCATACAACGTGTTCTATGGATAAGTTGGTAGAGTTGTATGTTTCTGAGATGGTGAAGTCGCATAGTGTGCTTAAGTTGATCTTATCGGATAGAGATCCGTGGTTTACATCTAAGTTTTGGAGGAGTTTGTAGGTTACTTTGGGTACGAGGCTTAGATTTAGTATAGGTTATCAACCACAGACGGATGGACAGTCTGAGCGTGTTATTCAGACTTTGGAGGATATGTTGAGGGATTGTGTCATCGAGTTTCAAGGTTCTTGGGAGAAACAGTTGTCTTTAGTGGAGTTTGTATATAACAGTAGCTCCGAGCGAGTATACGGATGGCACCGTTTGAGGCTTTATACGGGCATAGGTGTTGTACACCTTTATGTTGGAAAGAAGTTGGGCAAAAGTATGTTTCTTTGCCTCAAGTTTTAAAGATACAGATGGGAAGGTTAAGTTGATATGTGCTAAACTTAAGGAAGCTTCGGATAGGCAGAAGTCCTATGCCGATTTAAAGCATAGAGAGATAGAGTATACTGTTGGGGACAAAGTGTTTCTTAGGGTTTCTCCGTGGAAGAAGGTGATGAGGTTTGGACGTAAGAGTAAGTTGGGTCATTGTTTTATTGGGCCATATGAGGTGTTAGAGACAATTGGTTATTATCGGTTGAGGTTGCTGGTGGAGTTGAGTTGGATGCATTATGTTTTTTTTCAATGTATCGATGCTTCGTAAGTATCGTTCAGATCCTTTTCACGTTGTTCTAGTCGAGGAGTCTGAGTTAAGGGCGGATATGAGTTATGAGAAGGAACCAGTGAGGATTTTGGATGTGGATACAAAGGTTTTTCGAGGAAGAACCATAGGTTTGGTTAAAGTGCTTTGGAAGCACCAAGGTGGCGAAGAGGCAACTTGGGAGACAAGGAAAAAAAGTTTGGAGGAGTAATTCCTCACGTGTTTACTTGAGGTACATTTCGAGGACGAAATTTTCTTAAGAGGGGGAGAGTTGTAACATCCCGTTTTTGGGGTTATTAGTTTAGGCTTAGTTAGGAGGATTCGATTCGGGTCGAATCGGATTCTCCGGTTCATTATTCCGGGGAAAAATAAATAAGAATATTTTTTATTAAGAAAAATAATAATTTTGGAATATGGTTTAAAATATTAAAAATATGTTTCAAAATTAAAAGAAAATAATTTGAATTTTATAATGATTTTTAATTATACTTAGTTATGCATAAGTGACCGATTTGTAATTTTTGGAAAATTGGAGGACTACTTTGTAGTTTTCGGAAATTACATGTTTTAGTGACTAAATTGAAAAGCAAGCTAAACTTAGAATCCTTAGAGGGCCATAAACTCATTTCTAATTTTTAATAATGATTTATGCACCAAAATGCTTTTTAATTACTTTAATTAAAGATGATAAATCATTTTCTCTCAAAACTACTTTTCTCTCATTTTCTCTCATCTTTTTCTCTCATTTTCTCTCCACTTTCTCTTCATCTTTTCTCTTCAATTACTTGCTGATTTTTGCATCTTTTTCAACAAAGATTACATCATTTGCATCATCTTTCCATCCTTTACAAAACCTAAGCATCAATTTTATCAAATCAACATCAAATTGCAAGGAATCAAGAAGAGGAAATTACATCTTTTTGGTGAATAGATCTTGAAGATAATTTTCTGGATTTTTATTCTTTTCTAAGGTTCTTTATTGAAATTCCCAAGTATTAGCTTGCTAATCTTTTAATAAAAACTTGATTCTATGTTTTTAATGTTAGATCTAGTGATTTTGTGAATGTTTTTGTGGAATCTATTTGGATCTCATTCAATGCTGGAATTAGATGGATTCAATTGTGTTTTTATGTTAATTAAATGATTAATTGAGTCTTGATTTGATAGCACATTAATTTAATCCCGGAATAATGCAATCGATGTAGTTTTAAGGTGTTTTTCGGTTGTTTTATGGGCTGTTTTAGATGCTTTAATGTTGCTGGAGATATAAGGATGGTTTGGATGTGTTTTTGGTTCATAATTGAAGTGGATTAGATGTTAGATTCGTTAGGTTTTGGGCTGATGTTGTTCGGATGCGTTTCGACTTAGTTTACGGTCTTTTCGGCTAAGTTTTCGGTAGTTTAATGGTGATCGGATATGGCTGTTGGTTTGAGCATGTTATGATGTGAGAATTCTCTGTTTTTAATGTTGTAGAAGAGGTACAAGAAGAAGCTTGAGTGCTGGTGCGTTGGTGCGATCATCGGATAGCGGCGAAAGCTCGTTTCGCTTGTTGGTGAGTATTTTCGGACTAAAAGCGAATCGCGTTTGGTACGGTTCTGTTTTGGGGACTATGGAAGAGTGTGAAAACCTTCCATAGTTCAAGAGTAAGTAATGTAAATGTTTTTGATAAACCGATATGAGTTTCGGCTACATTTGATAAAGGCATTGTATTGGTAATGCAATGAGATTTATGAAAATACATGAGCATGTTTTGAAATGGTGCATACATGAGAGATACTTGCTGAAATGCATAGCTTATTTAACATCCATGATTATGAAAAATTATTAGAAATAATTTGGAGTACAATATGGTTATTTGCCTTATATATAATGGTGCCTTTGGGCATGGCTTTTGATTCATTTGTTGAACAATTTATGCATGCATTATGAGCAGCAGGTTATATGATTTGGAATACAATATGGTTATTTGCCTTATATATAATGGTGCCTTTGGGCATGGCTTTTGGTTCATTTGTTGAACATATTATACATGCATTATGAACAGCAAGTTATCATGCACATTTGATTATGATATTGGCTTAGTGACACTAACTTTAGAATCGAATACGAATGATATGTCATTAGGATTGTCTTAAGTGCACTATAATCAAAACTGAGAATACAGAATATTGACTACACGTAACAAGGGTGACTTTGTGTCCAACCATGCGTGGTAGAGCCGCCTATACGTAACAAGGGTGACTATGTGTCCAATCGTGCGTGGTAGTGCTAATGATGACTTAGTGTCATGTCAATGGTGACTTAGTGTCATGTCAATGGTGACGTAGTGTCATGTCAATAGTGACTTCGTGTCATGTCAATGGTGACGTAGTGTCATGTCAATGGTGACTTCGTGTCATGTCAATAGTGACTTCGTGTCATGACGAGACAATGGTCTCATGGATCCGTGTATTCGGTGAGCTCAAGGTTCACATTAAAGTGGTCACTAGAATGCCAATATATATACATGAATTTGAGAAGAAGATTGTGCATCATTTATAAATTGTTTTGACAAGGTTATGTAAACTCAAGGATGCATATGGTTTAAAGATTATGAGCATGAGATGTTAGCATGCATGTTTTGATAATGTATTACAAACTATGGTTTCATCATTATTTTAAATAGATGCATTGATGATTTGTGTAGAGCTTCCTCACTAAGCATGTTTGCTTAAGCTCTCTTTTCATCCATGCAGAGAAATAAAGGCACTTGGAGCTTCGTTCGTGGCAAGGAAACCAAGGGGAAGAACCACTTGGAATTTGGTATGTTTTTGGCAAATAAATTGGGCAAGGCAATGTGTAACCCAATCAATGTGAGGAATGTGTACATAGGCTTTGGTTTATGTTGTAATAAGACCATAATTGTTTGATTGTTAAATGTTGAACTTTGGAATTGTTGAATTGTTGAAGCATGTACTAGCATGATTGTTATGTTGTTAATCATTCTCTAGGAAGCATGCCTATAGATTGATTGATGTCCGTGACGTTGTTGATTACGTGCCATATGTTGCTAATTATGCCTAGGACTGATGCATCTAGTGGTGGTATTTAATGGTTGAGTTTTGAGTAGTTGGTGTGTATTTAGTGTAATAAAACTTTTGGTTCCAAACCTAAAGTTTCGGAACCTTTGGATGAAGGTTCTGAAACCTTTGTCAAATAGTTTCGAAACCTTCACAAGGTTTCGAAACCTTGCGGGTAAATTCAATTCTGGGAGGCTACTGGACGCGAAAAGTTTCGAAACCTCTAGGAAGGTTTCGAAACCTTTGATCACCTAGAATTGGAAGTTGCTAGAAATTATATTTTAGTCCTAAATATCTTCCTTTGTTCGATTAAGGTACTTGCAGATGTTATTTTGTGCTGAAATTTTGCATGCATGCATAAAGTTGATTTAATTTCAAGATGGTTAATCTAATTTAGATGAAGTCCTTGTATTTTGGAAGATTTACATTTTGGTCACTAAATTAGAGAAACATGCAATTGATGATGATAGAATGATCCGTTTAAGTTGAAATTTGCTATGAGGAACCCTTGTATGTTTAATTGAACATTGATGGAAAGAATTTCTACTTTACTAATTTAACTTAAAAGTTTTACATTTTAGTCCTTAATCTATGTTAGTGTTTAATCGGATGTTTGTTGTTAGTTGATGTGTTACCGATAATGGTTTGTATGAAACCTTGACACGTAGGAGTAAGGTGGTGCATCTAGATAAGATAAAATAAAAAAAAGATAACGGTTTTAGGGTTGTATATCGAATCGAACCTTCGCGGGTTTGGTTTGATATTCCCCGTGTAACCCGTTAGTGCTGGTTCCGTCTAGGCCGGGATAAGGGGGTTACAGATAGCATATTGGTTAATCCGAAAGACATTACAAGAAATTCATAATGATCATGGTGGGTGCGAAATGTCGTTTTTGGAACATCCTCCATCTTAACTCACATTTGGTGATAACTAGACAGTAAATCGAGCTTGGAAAAATACCTTGATCCTCCTAATTCATCGAACAGTTCTTCGGCTGTCGGGATCGGTAATTTATCCTTGATAGTGATGGAATTCAAGGCCCTATAATCAACGCAAAACCTTCAAGTGCCGTGTTTTTTAACCAACAACATAAGGGAGGAGAAAGTACTATGGCTTCATTGTATCAGCTGGTTTTCGAGCATATTCTAAACTTGTCTCTCAATTTCGGCCTTTTGAAAGTAGGGATATCGATACGAACGTATATTGACAGGTTTACTGTTGTTTTCCAGGTGAATGGCGTGATCATGCTCTCGGTGGGGAGGTAATCCTGGAATTGCAGGAAAAATATCTTCAAACTGTTGTAGAACTCCCAATATTTCTTCCTATTCTACCTTTCCAATCGACTTATCTTTTGCCTCCATGTGCAATTGATAGTATTCTACCACAGCTTTAGTTTTCGCCATTAGCCTTAGCGAGTGGAATTGAACTGATTGCAGGTTCGTTCTGGTGTCCCCTAGGCAACAAATCATTTTCTATCCTTGTCGAAATTCAAATATCAAATTACAGAAGTCCATGGTTACTGGTCCTAAGGTGGCCATCCAAGCAACTCCTAAAACCATCTCTGTTCCTTCCAAGGGTAAGGTATATAAATCAGTGACCACATCGGTGTCTTGTACTCGCAACTGTAAATCCCGTACACATCCCTTATTCTTTAACTTCTCCCTATTTCCGACCAACACCTTGAAGTTGGGTGTTGTTTTGATATTCAATCCTAGGTGCCTTGCGACCTGAGTCTGGACAAAGTTATGTGTGCTTCCTCCGTCTATCAAAATCTGAACCTCTCTATCCTTGATTTCTTCTCGGACGCGTAACGTATTTGGAGTATAGCATCCTGCTAGAGCATTGTATGATACCAAAGATTGCTCTCGCTCGGATGCCTCTTGTTCAGTCGGTTCTAGGCTTTCCCTTACTCTTTCTTCTTCGCACTCGTCTTTATCATCGAGTAAGAAAAGTTGTGGGTCTTTACATTTATACCCTGGAACGAATTTGGCATCCCAGTAGTAACAAAGTCCTTTTTCACGTCGACTTTGAGCTTCAACTGTTGTAATTTTTTTGGTTTGCAAAGTCGATGGTGGCGATGGATGTGTCTCCCATGGCGGCGGTCGTCCGGGTATTACTCGAGGGTTACTTAGTGGACTGTTGGTGGGAGTAGACAGAAGTGGCGGTAATTTGGATCACAATCCTCTCCTCAAATTCTTTTTGTTGTCCGCAAGTCAAGCTTGATAAAAACGGGCTAATGCCACCACTTCGTTCATTCCGCTAGGTCGCTGAGCCAATACTTCATTCTTTATGTCTACTCGAAGTACAGAAACAAAACATTGAGTTAAGAATCCATCAAATAACTGACTTGTTCTCAACGCCATATCCTCGAATTTCGTCTGATATTCCTCCACCTTAGTTGTCTGCATCAGTTTTGTTAGTTGTCCTTCCGGTGAATCAATCTCCGTCACCGCAAATCTTTTCCTAATTGCATCCACCAAGTGGTTCCATCCCACAAACTGTTGTCAACGTTGCATCCACCTGAACCATTTTTTGCGGTTCCATCCATACGAAACGAGGTCATGGTAACCCGGTGATGATCCTCTGTTCCATAAAAGTCAAAGAAATTGTGGGTTGAGGCCAACCACTCCTCTGGATCCTTGCTAGTGAATGTGGGTAGTTCCACAGATACTGGCTTTGGAGCGAAAGGGTCCTCCCATTCCTCTTTCACCTTTGCTTTGCCTCGAGTTACTGCTCGCTCTGGTGCTCGGTCGTTGTATTCCTCCTGGCCTTGTGAAGACTAACCAAGATGTGACGAAATGGCGGTAAGTTGTTTCATGATGTCTTTCATGGTTTTCTGGTCTTGTTCTCGTTCCACCTTTCGCTCTTGAGCATCCTTTTGTAATGCTGCTAGAGCTTCTCCATGGCGATGGGTCGTCTCTTGGAGAAGACAAATGGCTTCAGTGTTGTTGACCATCTTCTCTCAATTAAAACACCTAATGTTGTAAACCTTAAAGGGTAAATAAGAAGAAACGAAAGAAAGAGGAAGAAAGATTTCTTTGATTAGGAAATTTCTGAATTCAATGTTCATAATATCCTGGGAAGCTTTCATATTTTAATACAGACCAATTATCTAGGATCAAACAAATCAGTTAGTCCTTTTGGGGCTCGTTTCTTTCTCTGTCCATGTCGTATAGTAGGTATATTCTGTTCAGAGTGATCCTCCCTCGTTATAGCTGGCAATCCTTGTCTTGTTGTCATATAATTGGGTGTGTCGTTGCATCCTATCTCAACAAATTGACAGGTGTAACAATATTGACAATTTTAATCTCCCCTTGCTTTTGGTTTCGTGGTGAGTAACAATGCCTCCATCATAATTTCTCCTAACCAAATCAATGACTCAAATGCTACCAAAAGTTGATGAGAATTCGGAATGATTAAAGGTCAAAAGTATAATGAATTCCCCATGGTTGAATAAAGTCGGAATGGAAATCACGAGCCAAACCCTACCTTCCTTTTGTTAAAAGAAGTTTTTTCCCTCATGTTGTCGTATAGGTGGCCTCCATCTTTGATCCTGACTCCCTAGCATGAACGATTGGAACAAAATAGCAAAACCACATCAAACTGTTGTTAACCCCCTATCTTGGTAACCAAATGTCAACCTTATCTATTATTTTTTTTCTTTTTTCGAATTTTATTTATTTTATATAATATTTACTTGTGGTCTTATTTATTTTTGAATATCCGGAAGAAATTTGGGTATTATAGTTACGTTGGTTTAATTCGAGTATGTTTGTTGGATATCCCGTTCTACGAGGTTATTGGTCTCAAAGGAGGTTCTTTTTAAAGGACATTGTGGATTGATTTAGCAATGCCGCATATGGGGATTAATTTTTTTTGTATGTATTGTATATATTGGTTGATCAATTACTATTTAATAGTTTGAATTTTGTATAGTATATATTTGCTTGAAAGCAATATTTTATTGTGTCGAAAAACACGAATATATATAGACTTCTCCCAAGTTCAAGTTACGAAAATTGTCTTGATCCAATAACTTTTTATAGAAGGCATTCTCTAAAGTGAATGCATGTATGATGCTTATTCCAAGCAATTATTGGATTTACGTCATTCCTTGAATTGAATGCAATCATGATGTTTATTCCATGCAATTATTGGAGGGTATCACTGCTGAGGGTATGTTCAAAAAACATACTCCACTTTTCATACATTATTATTGTCCTGTAGACACAATATCGTGAAAAGGTTTTAAATACCTATTAATCTTCGCTTTATTCCCTGAAGTGAATGTGATGCTATATAGCAAAAAGAATAAATGTCACGTTAGTTGTAACACCCTCGACCCGGTGTCACATTGAGCCTTCGGACCAAAACCTGTATTTTAAAATTTCTTTCAAAAGCCTAATAAAATAAGTCCAAATTCAAATCCAAATCCGTTTTCAACATAGATCCATAAAACATGAAATCCAAGTAACTTAAAATATTTGGAGCTCCCAAAATATTACAATCCAATTTAAAAGCTTTCGATTGAATAAAATAAAACAATTACAAATTACACATGTAGGGTCCTAAATTACATAACACACTATGCCTAATAACAGTACTCTGACAACAAACGTCGATGTTGAACCCACCACGATGATACTCCTCCGAACAAGCTTTCCTTAAACACATTTTGAAACATTGAGCTACAAAAGCTCAGTGGGTACTCCACCAATCAGTTCACATCAAGCATATCATAAGTAAGCATAAGCAACATGAATGATGACATGACATGAAAACGATGACGCTATCATGACCGCCTAAAAATAGGGTATTATGCATGACCATAGAAGTCCACACAGCAACTCATGTGTTTTTACTTCATATTTATATCTCATATATATACTTATATATATATATGGTGTCCATAACACCTCGTAATAGTATAGAAGTAAGGGACCCATCAACACTAAGCAAGGTCCGTGGCAAACTACTCCATATAATCTGCTAAAAAACCCATCAACGCTAAGCAAGGTTATCAGTTTTACCATCATATAATATTTATCACTAGTAATCCATCAGCACTGAGCAAGGTTACTAGGTACCATATCTCCTATATAATATACTCTAGGAAACCCATCATTACTAAGCAAGGTTCCTAGTAAGCCTCATAAGTCAAATGCATCTTATCACAACTCTCATGGCTTTTCATGTCGAGTTAACTTACCAAAGGTTCATACCTTTATTCATTATTCTCGTGATTGGAGCTAAAGGCTTATTTTTTGGTTTTAGTATTCATTTTATACCTTTACTCACCCTTAGAGACCTCTTACAAGAATTATGGAAAACCTTAGACTCAACCTTTAAAATTTAGGGCAAATTGCCTAGGGTATCAAAACACCTATGGGGTAGTATCGAAACGACTTGTATCGAAATGCTTCCTTTGCGTTTCGATACGCTACGATGATTGTTCAAGATTATGGGAAATACATACTCGTATCGCTACACCTATATAGTTGTATCAAAACTACTCGTATCAAAACACTTTCCTTGCTTTCTGATACGCAGTAGAGATTACCCAAGACTAAGAGAGTACATATCGGTATCGATACGTCTATGGGGTAGTATCAATACTCGACTTCGTTCTAATACACACCTAAAAAGGTACCGAAACAATTTGGCTACTAGAGGGTTCGGTATCGTAACAAGGCCTAGGCATTCCAAAACGCTTTTCTCACCTGAGATTTCTCTCTGGGGTATCGATACACTTACAGAGGGTATAGATACCCCTACATGAAATGTGTAGTTTGGAGCTTCTAAATGCATAGAGCATTATCCAAAAGCCATCTATTTGATCCCAAAACGATCCTATACTCTAAAAGAATCTTCCTAAACATGTTTAAACTCTAATAACAAAGGTTCATCTACAAATACATGATCCAACATTAAAGGGATAATAAGTTATCAAGCATACCAATCAACCAACAAGCTATTAAGCTTAAAACATGATATGCATGATGATTAAGGGTTGGAAGGGTACCAACCTTTGCAAAAGCAACCACCACCACGAGCTTTAACCCTTCTTCAAGCTTTTCCTCTCCTTAAGCTTATAGATGACTAACAACCCTCTTTCTCTATAAGAGAAAGATGAAAAACAAATTAGGAACACCTTAGAGATGATCTATAAAGCTTGAGAACACAAAAGACCAAGATTCAAGCTCTCAAAGCTAAAACCTGGACTACACCCTAAACCCTTTCATAAACCTCAATCTTCACCAAACCAACTCATCCTTAGCTTGCTTTATAAATCCTTAACAACTCTACAACTCATTCTCTAACACTAGCACGAAAATCCAGCACAAAACTCCAAAGATTTAGACTTTTACCTTTCACTATAAAAATTAAACCTCCCCATCCCCTTCTCATCTTATGATCATTTACCAAAATGCCCCTACAGAACAAGGCCTAAACTCAAAGCCCAACAAGCTTAAGGTCTAAACTCAAACCTGGTGCCCAAAACCGAAGCCCAACCCCTTGGGTTAACATGACACTTAGATTCGAATCTAGGTTGTCTCCCCCCCCCCTTAAAGAAAATTCCATCCTAGAAATTTACCTGTCAGGTAGAGATGTGGATACTGAGCTCTCATGTCTTTTTAACTTCTCACGTTGCTTCCTCAACTCTGTGGTTTCTCCATAAAACTTTTACCAACGGTATGCACTTGTTTCGAAGCTCCTTAACCCCTCTATCCAAGATTCTTATTGGCCTTTGTTCGTAAGTCAAATCCGTATTGACTTCGATTTCTTCAAGCTGAACAACATGCGAAAGATTCAAACGGTAACGCCTCAACATAGACATGTGAAACACATCATAGATACGTGCTAACTCTAGAGGTAAATCTAGTCGATAAGCCACTGGTCTCACTCTCTCAAGAACTTCATATGGTCTCACATACCTCGGACTCAATTTTCTTTTCCTTCCAAAACGGATGATTCCTTTCTGTAGCGACCCTCTCAAAAATTCATAAGTGTGATAAAATGAAGGTCACTATTTTGAAATTTGGAAAATGAGAAAGTTAGGTTTGCAAAAGATTTGAAAATTAGAGTTTAAATTGGAAAGATGATTTTATAAATCTAGGGTTTAATTTAAAAAATTGTTTTGAGAAGAATAAAGAATTTTAACATTTGAATTTTAGGATTTAAGTTAAAAATTAGGGATTTTAAATTAAAAAAGGGGAATCTTGGAATTAGGGTTTGGAAATAAAGACTGAAATTGAAAATTAAAGAAATAACAGATTTTGATTTGCAATAAGGATTTGGGAAATTAGAATTCCAAAAAAGTAATCTTGAATTAGAGTTCGGGATTTGAAATTGGAAAAAATTGTAATTGGGATCTAAAGTTTAAATTGGGATATTGAAAATAAATGTTTAAAAAATAAATTGAAAATTGATTGGAAAAAGATTATAAAAATTAGAGTTGCTATCGGTCACTTTGGTAGACAAGGCACCGTAAAAAAAGATTCAAAATAAATTGGTTTCAAGAGTCGGTTACAACTAAAAACGGTTTTAGCGTTTAAAATCACCAAAAATTAACACCTTTACAAAATACCGATTAATTAATTTTGATTTTTTTGATTTAAAATGGTATTTAAATTAATATTTGTTAAAAAATTCAAATTTATTTTAGTCCTATATTTATTCGAAGGTAAACGTATACACTGCCCCAAATAAGCCTAGTGTTAGGCCAGTTCCGACCGAATAAAGATGTATCACATTAGATTCATTAATTAATAAGGTGTAACTTAAGCAAAATTAAGATGAAACAATATATACAAACGAGAATCCTACAAATAAATATAATGTATAAATAAAGATATAGCAAAATAAAATGAATATACGGGTGCTAAGTGCTTAGAATAATTAATATTTTTTCTTAATTACTCATTGATTTGATGAATTAAAGTTACTGATCTTAGTGTTTTCGTATGTTTTTGTGCAGGACTCTAAATCAGGAAAATGCATTTAAATAATAGATTTTTGAAGTTTTTTTTATTTTCCGGATCGAATCTGGATTGATGGGAACGACTTTGGGCATGAAAATCTGACGTGGCACTTGGTCAGCAGCTTCTAGAAGATGATATCAGTGAGCGCGTGATAGCTTATCAACGTTCCAAATAGCTTATCAACTGCATTTTGAATTTTAAATTGATTGCGGCTCCTGATAATAACCAGCCGATGTGTATAACGTTTCCAAATGGAGAGACGCTATTCGTTCTTAAAACAGGCCTAATACACCTATTGGCAACCTATCACAATTTTCAGAGCGAAAATCCTCATAAACATTTTAAGGAATTTCACATGGTTTGTTTGAGTATAAAACCACATGGAATATTGAAGACCAAATTAAACTTCACGTATTTTCTTTTTCTTTAGCTAATGTAGCAAAAGATTGGTTATCTGATTTGCCTTCTAATTCTGTTATAACATGGATTGATATGGCTCGTCTATTTCTTTAAAGGTTTTCCTAGCAGCTAAGGCAAACGAACTGAGGCGAAGTATCCTAAGTATCCAAAAAAGGATACCAAAACCTTATATGATGATTGGGAGCGATTTAAAAAGCTATGTGCTAATTGTCCACAACACGGCTTAAGTGAACAAACGTTACTCCAGTATTTTTATGAAAGTTTAATGCTTATGGATATGAAGGTAATTGATGCGGCAAGTGGAGGCATAGTTGTCCACATGACTCCTACTACGGCTAGAATCTTAACATATACCTTGACCGCCAACTCGCAGCGATTTCATGCTTCAAGTGAATCATCTCGACGGGTTCACGAGGTTAGTATAGTTTCCCTAGAAAATAAAATTGATAAATTAGCTGACATTTTTCAATCTCTTATTTCAAATAAAAGAAACACAGCTAGACTTTGTGGGATATGTACAAGTCTTGAACATCCGACGGATTGTTGTCCGATCATCCAAGAAGATGATAAAGCCCAAGTGAATACCTTAGAAAATTTTCCAGGACCTCCCCAGAGACCTTATAATCCCAACATCAATACCTAAAATACCGATTGTAGGGACCATTCGAACCTAAGATATGGAATAAACTTTAGGCAGAATCAACCTTATCATCAAGGACAATAAAACCAACAACCGAAATCATCATTGGAATTTATTATTGAATGGATAGTGATTTCCCAAGAAAAGTTCTAGAACCGAACTGAGGTACACCTTCAGGAACTTGATAAGCAAATGTCTCAATTAGCTCAAATCGTAGGAAGACTAGAATCTCAATGAAAAATTCCTTCCCAAACCGAGCTAAACCCAATAGAGAATGTTAGTGCCATCACCCTTAAGAGTAGAACAATTATTAATCCTGAAGATAAAAAGGAAACCACTAAATAGTTGGAAAAAGAGGAAGAAGCATTGATCTCTGATCCTTAAGGTAACACTCCTGCACTCCCACCTCCTACCCCTACCATTTCTCAAGAAATTGCACCTCCATTTTCGTCAAGATTGACGAAATATGACAAAAGAGTTAAGGAAAAAAAATTATATAGGTGTTCAAAAAAGTGCAAGTTAACATACATCTTTTGGAAGTGACCCGAAAAGTGCCAAGGTATGCTAGATTTTTAAAAGAATTATGCTCTACAAAGAGGAAATTGACTGGTCACGAGAAAGTGAATTTGGAAGAAAACGTTTCCGTAGTATTTCAGCGAAAGCTTCCGCCAAAAATGAAGGATCAAGGTATGTTCACTATACCCTGTAAAATTGGGAATGTTTTTACTTAATTATACTATGTGCTATTTAGGAGCTTCAATTAATGTTATGCCTCTTGTGATTTATAAAATGATTACTAACGAGTCTTTGAAGGAAACAAAAGTCACCATTTAGTTTGCGGATCGATCTATTATCTATCCAGAGGGAGTGCTTGAAAATGTGTTAGTAAAAGTTGATGATCTCATCATTTGAATACATGTTAAGAGATACTTTTGGGCCGACCATTCTTAAGCACTTCGAATACAAAGATCGATATGAAAAGTGGTTTATTAAGTATGGAATTTGATGGTGAGGTCATCGGATTTGATGTTTATATAGATGTAACACATTCTGATTCTTTGGAAAATGTTAGTTTCGTTGGTATTTGTGAACCTATAGTTGATAATTCTGTGAATACTAACGTATCTAATAATTTTTGTAGGAAATTAGAACATCACGAAAAAGACACTAAGGAGTCAACAAATATTTGTTTTGATCATTCTGATTGCATTTTACTCCTTTAAAATCAAAAACTTCATTTTTCATCTTGTAGGAACCAAATTTTGAGTTAAAATTATTGCCGAATAAATTGAAAAGTAAAGACCATATTTTGTCAAAAAAATGGAAAAGATTGATGACCAAAAAATTTCACATCGGGAAGCTTTTAGTTGGTCAAAATGAAAAAAATCGGAGGAAGCACTGAAAATGCCTGTAGTCTGAATAAGGTCCTCGAGCAATCGACGTTAAATAAAAATACTTAATGAGAGGCAACCCATTTTATTTTATTTTATTTTATTTTATTTGTTTACTTAGGTTCAGAATAATTAAAAAAGTTATTTATACATTAACAATTTATTTAGATTACGTCTTGTTTTATCCATTCTCTTTTTTAAAAATAAATCTTTATCTTTTTTATGTTTTAAGTTATTTTTATCTTGATTTTAATTATTTTATTTATATATTTTACAGGATGGGATTTGAAATAAATTCAAACTCGAGAGATAAATTTTGATTTTAAAATTCAAACCATG
Organism: Abelmoschus esculentus; assembly: GCA_035048815.1. Classification (NCBI taxonomy): domain Eukaryota; kingdom Viridiplantae; phylum Streptophyta; class Magnoliopsida; order Malvales; family Malvaceae; genus Abelmoschus; species Abelmoschus esculentus. The sequence continues at coordinate 4,978,478 of JAUCBN010000019.1, read as the reverse complement.
GGCCCCACCTTGATCATCACCTCGGTAAGACTTTTTTTCCCTCACCCATTCTTTTCTTTTCTTTTTTCAAGCAGCCACCATCTCTTCCCCTCAAATCTGCCGAACATCATCTTCCCCACATAATCCTTTCAACCAACTCAAGCAACATAGAACCAACCTACTTATTGATTTCACCATGGTACGAACTCAAAAACAAGCAGAGACTATTGCTTCGAACCCACCACCCACAGAACCTTTTGATAGATAAACCATACCCGACCACTCCTTACGTACCGTCCAACAGCAACACACCACCTCTCCGTCGACTAGTTGTCGTCGAGAATAAGACTCACGACAAGCCCATTCTCCACTGCAATGGACACCATTGATCACTGCCCCTGCATACCCGCTGCCGATTAAGATCAATCAATGTCGGATGCCAAATGTTGAAAATTCTACATACTCAACATATTCGACATTAACAGAACATGCCAAATCCGAGGTAAGTTCTGATCCGATGTCAATTTAGCCTTTGCTAATGTATCATCCCATTCTTTGTTTTGCAGATTCCTTTGAAAATTTTTACGATACTGATCAATTTATGCAACACCAAAGTTTTGATCAAAACAACTTTTCATCCAACACCAACAGTCAAAATTTTGTGCAAAATTTTGAAGAGGAATACAATGCAAAAATAGTGCTGTAAAGTATGCTTGAATTTTTAGGGACTGATATTGTATACGAGGCACTTTAGCGTCTGTTACGTGTAGAAAGAGTTACGCAATTTAGTGCAAGTGTATACTTCGCAAGTAATAAAGTGATAAGTATATCGAGTATCGTCTCCACAGGGATTGATATACTTAATATATTTTCTTTCCTCTTCACGCTCTGCAAAAGAAATAAAATAAAAGACACAAATTAATTTGAGTATTCCGACTTAAACTAAACAACTTGAATAATAAAGAAAACTAGAGAATGAGAATAAAATCAGATTAAGAAAATGGATAGAATCCAGTTGTGTTGTATTGCGGATTCAATTGACTTGTTTCTGTTTGATGCAACTACACAACACTGACTCGATAAAATCTACAGTTTTACTGCCTCGACAGTGAAGGATTTCGTCCGCCGTGGCAATCCCTTGCTCTTGGGTGAACTTTTACCAAGATTTTGGCAAAGTGTCCTATGATGACTCCACTTATCCCTAAGTCGAAGTACTGTTGATGACTAGTCCTTGATGTTACCCCCTGGTGTGAATCAACTATAATCACCAACCAATCTCATACTTCTTTTAGCCTCTGAAACTCTAACCTATCCCTAGGCCAAGTTAGCATTTTCTAACTAGAAAAATACCGTACTTATTCCTTTTGTGAATCTAACTCTCCCGATATTAGATAAATAGATCTCTTACAAACTTCTCTCCCGAGCTTGAATGCAAGAACAATAAATGACAAAGAATAAGCAAACCTTGATATTTTATTGCATGAAATAAGAAAACAAAGTTCAATCTCCTCTCACAAATACTTGACAACTTTCACCTAAGCCTTAAAGAATTTAGAACATAATGGAAAACAAAAAAAACTCTAAAGTATATGGTGAATTATCCTCTCTCTCGTCGTTTGACGGCTATGATTTATATAGGCTTGGCCTAGGGCAAACCTTTCCGAAGTAGGTATACAACTTGGATTAAAACACAAGTTAAGTACATAAATAAAAGATATTTATTTTATTTCCTAGTTTATTCCCACAAGGATTCTTTTCCCGCGTGGCCTTTGACCTTGACTTTTCATGTGTTTCCTAACTTTGATTTCTACGCCGCTTGTCTTAAAACGTCCACCTTATTTTTCTCTTTAGATCGCCTACAATATCGATATTCGTTCTTCAGGTACTATCATGACCTCAGGTGCTGCTGTGGCATCAGGTCTACCTGCAAATGCACAAAGGTGCAATAAAGTTTACATTTCATATAAATATCATCTTTATATGTCACCAAAACAAAATATCCAAATATCACACATAAAGTTTATGCATTAGCTCAAGTAGGTGTAGATTAAGTTATTATTGTCCATGAAAGGTGTAAAAGTTATAATCTTTTGAGCACTTATCACACCCCCAAACTCGAACTATTACTTTTCCTCAAGCAATGCAAACTATCAAATTGCCATACCTTATTCTCTATTGGTCTTACGTTTTCATCTATTCTCCCCACCATAGCTATGCCTATTCTTGAGTCTTAACTTTTCGGTTACCCAAGGACTTACTCGGAATCAAGCTATAAGATTTTGTGAGTGTGTAAGTTTTTGTGGACAAGTTTGATTAAAGGCTTCTTAGACAAACTGTAAGTTCAAGACAAGTAGACATGGATTTAATGTTCTCTTCTTAAAACAACAACTACTTGAGCCAATTTTGGGCTTCTCAAGGATTATGTTTTCTCTTCAAGATTTCTCTTTTTTAGCATACTAGAGCCAACTTCGGGCACCTCTATCATGAAGAAGAGTGATTCCTAGAGCTGGTGATAGGCACCTCTAGCCAACATTTCCAAAAATCTAATTCTTTATCACCTAAGTTCATTAAAAGAATTCCTATAATCCAACAAGTCCCAAAAGTGTTTTTAGGGTCAATTGATAAATGCTCAATTCACTATCATTTTTTATACCTTTCATGGACAATAATCACTTAATCTATACCTACTTGGACTAATTCATATGCTTAATGTGAAATATTTAGGTACTTTGCTTTTGTAACATATAAAGATGATATTTATAGAGAAGGCAAGTTTTACTGCACTTTTATGCATTTGCAAGAATATTTATTACCGCAGTAGCAACTGAGGCCCAGGTAGGACCTGAGGCCGCGAAAACAGCTAAAGTACAAGTACCGATATTATAGGCAAGCTGAAGAAAAAAATGAGGTGAACGTTTCTGGACAAGCAGCACAAGGATCGAAGCTGAGAAACGAGTAGAAATCCCAAGTCAAAGGCCATGCGGGAAAAGAATCTTAGTGGGAATAAACTTGGAAATAAAATAAATATTTTTATTTATGTATTTGACTTGTGTTTTACTCCAAGTTGTATTCCTACTTAGGAAAGGTTTGCCCTAGGCCAAGCCTATATAAACCATAGCCACCCAAGGGAGAAAAAAAAGAAGGAGAATTGACATCGGAGACTAGAGAGATGGATTCATCTTAGATTTTAGAGTTTTCTTTACTTTTCATTAAGTTCTAATTTCCTTTAGTCTTAGGTGAAAGTTATAGCGTATTAGTAAAAAGAGATTGAACTTTGTTTCTTGTTTCAATATAATAAAATATCAAGGTTTACTTATTCTTTGCCATTCATTGTTCTTGCATTCAAGCTCGGGAGAAAAGTTTGTGAGTAATCTATTTATCTAATATCGGGAGAGTTAGATTCACGAAAAGAATAAGTATAGATTTTTCTGTTCAGAAAATACTAACTTGGCCTAGGGATAAGTTAGAGTTTTAGCGGCTAAAAGAAGTGTGGGATTGATTGGTGATTATAACTGGTTCACGCCGGGAGGTATCATCAAGGACTGGTCATCAACAGTACTTCGACTTAGGGATAAGTGAAGTCATCAAAGGACACTTTGCCGAATCTTGGTAAATTCCATCTAAGAGCAAGGGATTGCCGCGGCGGATGACACTTATCGCTGTCAAGGCAGTAAAACTGCAGTGTTGCCGAGGCAGTGTTGTATGATTTCATTGGACAAAAACAAGTCAATTGAATCTACTATACCACACAACTAGATCCTGACCATTTTTTCTAATCTGATTATTCTCTTATTATTTAGTTTTCTTTATTCAAGTTATTTAGTCTACTCCAACCCAATTAATCTGTGTTTTTACTTTATTTATTTTATAGAGCAAGAAGACGAAAGAAGAAATATTAAGTAGACCAATCCCTGTGGAGACGATATACGATAATACTTATCATTTTATTACTTGTAACGTATACACTTGTATTATTTGCGCACTTTTTACACGCAACATCAATCTTATAGCAAGCTTCTAAGTTTTCTTCCTTAAGTAATCTAAAGTTAAGCCTTCTAAACAAGACCTAATCATGGTAAGGAGAAAGATTTCTATAGCCTAAAAAGAATAAACTAAGGCAATACTGATGTAGAGCAGTACAAAAGTATTGACAATATTTCAAGTAAGGTGATGGACTTAAAAAAATTTCAGAAACAACTTAAATACTTCCTTTTATGGCAAGGCCGAGACAGTGAATCTACACCCCCAAACTCGAACTGAGCATTACCCTCAATGCTTATATAAATGATACACAACAGGAAACAAAATATGAAAATGAACAAGTAAAGATATAAAAGCAACATAAAGGTGTATAAATTAAATAGACTCCAAAGAACTGCTAGTAACGATCAATTTTCGTAGCCTTGATGCCGACTGTTTTGTAGCCTTCTTCTTCTTCGACAATTTCTTCAGTGCGCATTATATTTGTCCCGCCCTCATCTTCAACATTCATTGCCTCTACCCCAGCATGTTGAGTGCTTGGCCCGACAACGGTTGAAGTTTGCTGCATGTAAGCGTCTATTTCTGTCGAGAGACTCCCCATGATGATAGGGTAATATTTTTTTCCCTATCTCTCAATGAATAAGGGAATAATTTTTTTGCTTTTAGTTATTTTCATTTTTATTTTATTTCGGTTTTTTTGGTGTATGACCAGGACAAACCCCAACAATCCTTTGTACGAGATTGATCCAGAGATTGAACGTACGCGTCAAAGGTTAAGAAGACAAATCTGAGCAGCTATGGCATATAACCCAAGAGAACAAAACTTACCCGTTGGCAATGGATGCCTTCCACCGCCACCACTACCGTGACAACTCACTATCAGAGATTTCCAAACAGAGGATTTGAATGAGTTAAATCCTGGAGTTGTCACACCAGAAATCGAAGCAGCCCACTTTGAACTAAAACCTGTCATGTTCAATATGCTCAACACTATTGGACAATTTGGTGGGTCTTTGACAGAAGATGCTAGACAACATCTCAAGTCATTCGCGGAGATCTGTAATTCCTTCAAAATCTAAGGAGTCCATGAAGATGTTTTGAGATTGAAATTATTCCCCTATTCACTGAGGGATAGAGCAAAAACCAGGTTAAACTATATTTCAGCGGGATCAATAGGATCTTGGAGTGAACTTTTTCGTAATTTCATTACACGTTTTAATCCTACTAATTTATATGACCGCATACGTAATGAAATTACTTCTTTTCGGTAGGCAGATGATGAACCGATATATGAAGCATTGGAGCGCTATAGGGAGTTACTGCACAAATGTCCTTTACATGGATTTCCATTGTGGACACAAGTGACCATGTTTTACAATGCTACCAAAACCCCAACAAGGATGATGTTAGATGCTTCTTCTAATGGAACAATCTTTGAAAAAGCTCCGGAGAAAGCTATATAGGTTTTGAACAAACTCGCAAAGAATGATTTTCAATTCCCTACATCTAGGCGAGGAGGAGTAAGACGCCAACCTACAGTGAATGACTTGGAAACATCCATTTCAATGGCAGCACAATTGGCCTCTCTTACTAAGATGATGCAAAATGTAAAACTAAAATTGATTTTGATATAACAAATAAATGTAAGGACTAATTTTGAAATAATTTTTTGGTCCTTAAGTCAAAGCTTGATCTCTAAGTCAAAACTAAGAACTTTAAAATACTCTTACAAGTCCTTTTTACACGAGGGTATCGATACCATGAGGATAGGTATCGATACACCTGGGAATTTTCAAGGCTTATTCTTGAGATCAAGAACAGGTATCGAAACAAGGTTCGATACCAAAACTTTCTGCCAACCCATGTTTTGATACTGGTATCGAAACATCTTGGTTAATTTTCAAATTATTTTTTAATTTTAAAATATGACTCCTATTATGATACAGGTATCGATACACCCTTAATCTCCAACGGCCATTTTCAAGATTCAAATAAGTCGACCGTTGGTGTTAGTTAATTTTTGAATGATGGTTAGCCTGTATCAAAACAAGGTTCGATACCAGGCATCACAAAAAGTTTTTGTATCGAAAAAGGTATCAATACACCCCCTATTAAATGCACAACGGCTCTTTCTTTTCTTGGTTTGTTTCGAAACAGGTACCCCGTGTTTCGATACCACCTGCTGTAGAATGCATTTATGATGGAAAGATGAAGCTCCAACGTCCATATTTACTTTCCCAACAACTTCAACGGTTAGAAATCAATGAAAAGGTATAAAAAGAAGCATTTTCAAAAGCATATCAACAAGAAAAAACATCAAGCAACATCCAAGCTCAAAAATCCAACTCAAAGCACTTCATTGAATACCTTGTCCTCCCAACTTGTACTTTTCACTTTGATCTGTTGTAAATTAAGTTTGGGGAGAGTTTGTTTGTATCAAGGGCTATTATTTCTTGTGAGAGAATCTTTTTAGCCAATTTAAAACTTCTTGTAAACCTTGTGAGTGTTAAAATCAATTTTGGGTAGAAAATTGATTTGTTTGTAAAGGTTATCCCTTGAACCTAGAAAAAGGCTGAATTCAATAGTGAATTGTTTTCAAAATCCTTAGTAGGAGCTAAGGTAGTGGATGCAGAGCTTGTTCGAAGCTTGAACCACTATAATTCTTTGTGTTCTTCAAATTTTCGATTTTTACCGAATCTCTCCTACAAATTTTTAATATCCAATTCACCCCCTCTTGGCCATTATCCAATACCGATCGACTCAACACAAAATATGCAAATACAACACAATACCCATGAAGTTAAGGCAATAGATTCTTTCTGTAATTTATATGGAGGTAACCATAGCTCTTCTAAATGTATGCAAAATCAAGAATCTAGCCTTTATGTTGGAAATTACAATAGGAACAACATGATGTCCAACACATACAATCTATCATGGAAAATGCATCCCAACTTCTTATGGAGTAATCCTAACAATGCCTTGAATCCAACTACTCAACCCTCAGGTTTCCAACAACCAATGCAAATGCAACATCTGTCGCTGCAGCATGTACAACAACCAATGTTGCAGCAGCAACCTGCAAGTTCACTGGAAAATTCACTTAAGGCCTTTATGATGAAAACAGAATCATACATGACAAAGAATATCAACTTTATTAAAAGAACTGATGCATTCATAAATAAAATTGAGATGAGGTTGCAGAACCAAGAGGGAGCTATCAAATCACTAGAAACTCAGGTTGGGCAGTTTGCTCAAAACATGAGTACTAGACCACAAGGAGGATTACTTAGCAATACTGAAGTTGCAAAGGTAATGGGCTATGTACAATGTAAGGCAATCACTACTAGGAGTGGTCTACAACTTAAGGAGATGTTAGGAAACTCAGCAGACAAAGTCCCACCAATAAAACAAGAAGAATCAGACAAAGAGGACGTAAATGCTGAACCAAAAGATCATGCCACAAAAATCCTAGTAAAAAGCACTACCCCAACAGATAAATTGGCAGTCCTATGCCCAGCGGTCGAAATAGAAAAAGTCCTAATAGTGCCAGGTATAAAATTCCAAACTAATGAGACACTGGAAGATATGCGACCCCCACCACCTTTCCCATAAAGGTTAAAAAGGCAGAAACATGATTATCAATTTAAGAAATTCTTAGACATCTTGAAGCAAGTCCACCTTTTCTTTTTAGTGCATGTCCAGAAGGTCTACTGACGGACCTCTCTATCCTATAGTGCCTGAAATTGAGCGTTTATTTCGTCAAAGAAGGCATACTCAACATACAACTATGGACCCACCAGTTCAGGACCCAGTAGTTCAAAATATCAGGGTAAATCAGCACGCTGTTGTACCTAGACCGAGAGTTATTGGGGATCATTTAAACCCTATATTGGATGATCTTAATCCTGGCATCATGGCACCAAAAATTACAGCTACACATTTTGAACTTAAGCCAGTTATGTTCAACATGCTTAAATCGATTGGGCAATCTGGAGGTATTGCATATGAAGATGCAAGGAAATATATTAGGGCATTTTTAGAAGTTTGTTTCTCATTCCGTCAACAAGGAGTTCATGAGGACATGTTGAAGCTCAAACTATTTCCTTATTCTCTATGTGGTCGAGCAAGGGGATGGTTAAGTGGAGTACCATCCGGATCGATGGAGTCATGGGCTGATCTATGCAAGAGCTTTTTGCTATGGTATAATCCTCCAAATCTCAATACTCAACTTCGAAATAATATTGCTTCTTTTCGCCAAGGTGACGACGAGTCTATGTGTGAATGTTGGGATCGATACAAGGGACTGCTTCGGAAGTGTACAAATCATGGATTTCAAGATTGGACTTAAGTTGTAATGTTCTACAACAGAGTCAATGCACCAACGAGGATGATGCTAGATGCCTCGTCAAATGGAACTTTGCTAGACAAATCACCCGAGGAGGCATTTGAAATTCTTGATAGAATTGCCAACAATGACTATCAATTTCCTTCTACAAGGCTTGGAACCGGGAGGAAGGCACAAGGGACATTCGATCTTGATGTGAAAGACTCACTATCCATCCAACTCTCAGCTATTACTAACATGTTAAAGAGCATTCAACGTTACAATGAAGTGAAGGAAGTGAAGATGGCCAGTTTAACATGTCTGATATGCCATGGCAATCATCACGAGAGTGAGTACCCAGGAATCTATGAGTCAGCAAATTATGTGAACAACTTCACCCGAAGCTACAATAATCCTTACTTAAACACCTACAATCCAGGATGGAGACAGCATCCGAATTTTTCATGGGGAAACCAAGGACCCAACAATCCTAATCCCCCAGCGCGGAACCAAAATCAGTAAGAGCCCTAGAATTTTCAACCGAATATGCCCTGGCATAATCAGAGCAAGAGGGCATCATCATCTAATACCAGTTCTTTGGAGGCGACTATGCAAGATTTTATTCTAAGTACCAAGACGATTGTAACCCCCTTAGCCCGGCCTAGACGGAACCGGCACTAACGGGTTACACGAGGAATATCAAACCAAACCCACAAAGGTTCAATTTGATAAACAACCCTAAAACCTGTTATATTTTTTTTAAATTTTATCTTACCTAGATACACAATCTTATTCCTACGTGACAAGGTCTCATACAAAGCATTATCGGTAACACATTAACTAAAAACAAACATCCGATTAAGCACTTGAGTAGATTAAGGACTAAAACGTAAAACTTTTAAATTCAATTAGTAAAGTAGAAATTCTTTCCATCAATAGTCAATTAAACATACAAGAGTTCTTCATAGCAAATTTCAACTCAAACGGATCATTCTATCATTATCAATTGCATGTTCTTCTAGTTTAGGGACCAAAATGTAAATATTCCAAAATACAAGGACTTCATCCAAATTAGGATTACCATCTTGAAATTAAATCAACTTTATACTTGCATGCAAAATTTGAGCTCAAAATAACATCGGTAAGCACCTTAATCGAACAAAGGAAGATATCTGGGACTAAAGTATAATTTCTAGCAACTTTCAATTTTTGGTGATCAGAGGTTTCGAGACCTTCCCAAAGGTTTCAAAACTTTTTGTAAAAGGTTTCGAAACTTTCTTGGAAAGTTTCGAAACTTTTCGCATCCAGTAGCTATTCAGAATTGAAACTGCCCGCAAGGTTTCGAAACCTTGTGAAGGTTTCAAAACTATTTGACAAAAGTTTCGGAACCTTCACCCAAAGGTTTCGAAACTTTGGGTCTGAAAACAAAAGTTTCGTTATACTAAGTGCATTCCAATTACTCAATACTCAACCATTAATTAGATCCACTAAATGCATCAATCCTAGGCATATTTAGTAACATATGGCACGTAATCAACAACGTCACGGACATCAATCAAGCTATAGGCATGCTTCCTAAAGAATGATTAACAACATAACAATCATGCTAGTACATGCTTCAACAATTCAACAATTCCAAAGTTCAACATTTAACAATCAAACAATTATGGTCTTATTACAACATAAACCAAAGTCTATGTACACATTCCTCACATTGGTTGGGTTACACATTGCCTTACCCAATTTATTTGCCAAAAACATACCAAAATCCAAGTGGTTCTTCCCCTTGGTTTCCTTGCCTCGAACGAAGCTCCAAGTGCCTTTATTTCTTTGCATGGATGAAAAGAGAGCTTAAAAAAACATGCTTAGTGAGGAAGCTCTACACAAATCATCAATGCATCTATTTAGAACCATGATGAAAACATAATTGGCAATACATTATTAAATCATGCATCCTAACATCTCATGCTCATGTTCTTTAAACCAAATGCATCATTGAGCTCACATAACCTTATCAAAACAATTTATAAATGATGCTCAATCTTCTTCTCAAATTCATGTATATATATTGGCATTCTAGTGACCACTTAATGTGAACCTTTGGTTCACCGAATACACGGATCCTTTTTCTCAACATGCATCGGTCGGACACTTAGTCACCCTTGTATACATGTTATCCCCCACTACGTACGGTTGGACACAAAGTCACCCTTGTTTACGTATGGGTCAACTATATGCACGGTCGGACACAAAGTCACCCTTGTTTACATATAGGCAAGCTCTACACGTACGGTTGGACACAAAGTCACCCTTGTTTACGTGTAGGCGGCACTACCACGCACGGTTGGACACAAAGTCACCCTTGTTTACGTGTAGGCAACATCATTGTTCTCTTTATTTTATAGTGCACTCAAACCTAATGACATGTCATTCGTAAATCTAAAGTTAGTGTCACTAAGCCAATATCATAATCAAATGTGCATGATAACTTGCTGCTCATAATGCATGATAATATGTTCAACAAATGAACCAAAGCCATGCCCAAAGGCACCATCATGTATAAGGCAATTAACCATATTGTATTTCAAATCATATAACTTGCTGCTCATAATGCATGCATAATATATTCAACAAATGAACCAAAAGCCATGCCCAAAAGCACCATCATATATAAGGCAAATAACCATATTGTATCCCAAATCATTTCTCATAATTTTTCACAATCATGGATGCTAAATAAGCTATGCATTTCAGTAAGTAATTCTCATGTATGCACCATTTCAAAACATGCTCATGCATTTCCATAAATCTCATTGCATTACCAACATAATGCCTTTATCAAATGTAGCCGAAACTCATATCGGTTTATCAAAAACATTTACTTTACTTACTCTTGAACTATGGAAGGTTTTCACACACTTTCATAGTCCCCAAAACAGAACCGTACCAAACGTGATTCGCTTTAAATCCGTAATCACTCACCAACAAGCGAAACGAGCTTTTACCGCTATCCGATGATCGCACCAACGCATCAGCACTCAAGCTTCTTCTTGTACCTCTTCTACAACATTAAAAATAGAGCATTCTCACATCATAACATGCTCAAACCAACAACCATATCCGATCACTGTTAAACTACCGAAAACTTAGCCGAAAAAGACCGTAAACTAAGCCGAAACGCATCCGAACAACATCAGCCCAAAACCTAACGAATCTAACATCTAATCCACTTCAATTATGATCCAAAAACATATCCAAACCATCCTTATATCTCTAGCAACATTAAAGCATCTAAAACAGCCCATAAAACAACCAAAAAACATCTTAAAACTACACCGATTGTATTATTCTGGGATTAAATTAATATGCTATCAAATCAAGACTCAATTAATCATTTAATTAACATAAAAACACAATTGAATCCCTCTAATTCCAGCATTGAATGAGATCCAAATAGATTTCACAAAAAACTTCACAAAATCACTAGATCTAACATTAAAAACATAGAATCAAGTTTTTATTAAAAGATTAGCAAGCTAATACTTGGGAATTTCAATAAAGAACCTTATAAAAGAATAAAAATCCAGAAAATTACCTTCAAGATCTATTTACCAAAAAGATGTAATTTCCTCTTCTTGATTCCTTGCAATTTGATGTTGATTTGATAAAATTGATGCTTAGGTTTTGTAAAGAATGGAAAGATGATGAAAATGATGTAATCTTTATGGAAAAAGATACAAAAATCAGCAAGGAATTGAAGAGAAAAGATGAGAGAAAGTGGAGAGAAAAAGATGAGAGAAAATAAGGAAAAAATAGTTTTGAGAGATTAAAATAATTAAAATACATTTTGGTGAATAAATCATTATTAAAAATTAGAAATGGGTTTATGGCCCTCTAAGGATTCTAAGTTTAGCTTGCTTTTCAATTTAGTCACTAAAACATGAAATTTTTCAAAAATTACAAAATAAGTCCTCCAATTTTCCAAAAATTACAAATTAGTCACTTATGCATAATTAAGCATAATTAAAAATCATCATAAAACCTAAATTATTTTCTTTTAATCTTGAAACACATTTTCAATATTTCAAACCATATCCCAAAACTATTATTTTTCCTAATTAAAATATCCTTATTTTATTTTTCCCGGAATTAATGAACCGGAGAACCCGATTCAACCCGAATCAAATTCTCCTAACTAAGTCTAAACTAATAACCCCAAAAACGGGATGTTACAACGATACTTCAAGAGCATACAACTGCCATCAAGAACCAAGGTACTCCACTGCAAAGCCACAATGCTTCGTTGCGAAATTTGGAGAGTCAGATAGGCCAAATTACCATGACATTACAGGAGCATCAACCTGGACGTCTGCCGAGTGATACTGAAGTCACTAAGCCGCATGGTAAGGAGCACTGCAGCGCAATCAAACTCAGAAGTGGTACTCAACATAATTAGCAAGATAAGTTTGGGGGAAGAAGTCTAAAGATTCCCTACCATAACCTGTGCAAGAAGAAATGCCTAAGCAAAATCTTGAGAAAAAGGACCAGGAGGAAGGTTTGACAAAGGAACCTGCCGATGGAGCAAGCAAAAATGCCACGGCAAAACCACTTCTTACACCACTAGTGGAAGAAGTTAGACCCCCACCACCCTTTCCCCATAGGCTCAAGAACCACAACGATGAAATTCAGTTTAAAAAGTTTGTGGACAAGTTAGATCAGCTATATATAAATGTCCCGTTATTGGAGGCAATCGACCAGATGCCCACTTACGCTAAATTTTTGAAGGAGATAGTCACAAAGAAGCTTAAAGTGGAGAAGTTCGAGACAATTGCCACGACAAAAGAATATTGCTCTGCCTTGAGTAATCTACCATCAAAGAAGAAGGATCCGAGTAGCTTCATTATTCCTTGTGCCATTGTAGAAAAGTTTTTTTGGGAAAGCACTTTGTAATCTTGGATCGAGTGTTAATTTGATGCCCAAGTCAATTTTCGTGAAGCTTGGCATGGGAGATGCAAAACTTACATCAGTCATCTTGCATCTAGCCGATCGTTCCCATGTGAGACCTGAGGGGAAGATCGAAGATATCATAGTGAGGATGGACAAGTTTGTTTTTCCAGCCGACTTTCTCATACTTTATTGTGAGGCTGATGCTAATACATCTAGCATATTAGGGAGACATTTCCTAGCAATCGGTCGCATTCTCATTGATTGTGAGAAGGGTGAGCTCACAATGCGTGTAGCAAATCAAAGATTGACCATGAACATCAACAATTCTCTCAAGTACATGGATGATTCTGAAGAATGCCGGAGCATTTTGGAAGCGGATTATGAGCAATCTACAGAAGCTGATCAATTTTTCCATAACAATTTCGTACAACTGTATGAGTATGAAGAGCTCACGAATGAAGAAGAGGAAGAAGCTAGTGAACCTTCATTGGAGGAACATCAATCTAGTCTGCTGATAGCTAGAAACAATCTAAGCTTCGAACCCCTTGATTTCGTGGAATTCAGTCCTCCTAAGCCTTCATTACTCGATGCATCGAAGCTGGAGTTAAAAATTTTGCCACAACATTTGAAATATGCTTATTTGGGTGAAAATGAGACCCTGCCAGTTATTATTTCTACCAACCTAAATTCTGACCAAGAGAGAAGTCTACACGCTGTTTTATCACAACATAAACGAGCGATAGGATGGACCATGGCTGACTTAAAGGGAATTAGTCCTACCATCTGTATGCATAAGATACTTTTGGAAAAATGCCATGGCAAATCTATAGAGCCTCAGCGTAGACTCAACCCCATCATGAAACAAGTTGTTATGAAGGAGATTCTTAAATGGCTTGATGCTGGAATTATTTACCCAATATCGGACAGTTCGTGGGTAAGCCCGGTTCAGTGTGTGCCAAAGAAAGGAGACACGACCGTGGTGAGCAATGAGGACAATGAGCTATTGCCGACGAGAGTAGTGATCGGATGGAGGATTTGCATGGACTATTGTAAGCTCAACAAGGCTACGAAGAAAGACCATTTTCCTCTACCTTTCATCGACCAAATGTTAGATCGCTTGGCAGTCAAAGCTTACTATTGTTTCTTGGATGGATATTCTGGTTATAATGTAACATCCTGATTTTGGGGTTAGTAGTTTGGAGAATTCAATTCGGGTCGAATCGGGTTCTCCGGTTCATTATTCTAGGGAAAAATGAATAAGAATATTTTAATTTGGGAAAATAATAATTTTGTAATACGGTTTAAAATATTGAAAATATGTTTCAAGATTAAAAGTAAATAATTTGGACTTTATATTGATTTTTAATTATGCTTAATTATGCATAAATGACCAATTTGTAATTTTTGGAAAAATTGGAGGACTTATTTTGTACTTTTCGAAAAAATTACATGTTTTAGAGACTAAATTGAAAAGCAAGCTAAACTTAGAATCCTTAGAGGTCCATAAACCCATTTATAATTTTTAATAATGATTTATACACCAAAATATATTTTAATTATTTTAATTAGAGATTTTTAATCATTTTCTCTCAAAACTACTTTTCTCTCATTTTCTCTCATCTTTTTCTCTCCACTTTCCCTTCATCTTTTCTTTTGAATTCCTTGTTGATTTTTGCATCTTTTTCAAAAAAGATTACATTATTTTCATCATCTTTCCATCCTTTACAAAACCTAAGCATCAATTTCATCAAATCAACATCAAATTGCAAGGAATCAAGAAGAGAAAATTTCATCTTTTTGGTGAATAGACCTTGAAGGTAATTTTCGGGATTTTTATTCTTTTCTAAGGTTATTTACTGAAATTCCCAACTATTAGCTTGCTAATCTGTAACATCCCGATTTTGGGGTTATTAGTTAGGCCTTAGTTAGGAGAATTCGATTCAGGTCGAATCGGGTTCTCCGATTCATTATTCCGAGTAAAAATAAATAAGAATATTTTAATTAGGAAAAATAATAATTTTGGAATATGGTTTAAAATATTGAAAATATGTTTCAAGATTAAATGAAAATAATTTGGACTTTATATTGATTTTTAATTATGCCTAATTATGCATAAGTGACCAATTTGTAATTTTTGGAAAAATTGGAGGACTTATTTTGTAATTTTCGGAAAATATGATGTTTTAGTGACTAAATTGAAAAGCAAACTAAAATTAGAATCCTTAGAGGACCATAAACCCATTTCTAATTTTTAATAATGATTTTTTCACCAAAATGTATTTTAATTACTTTAATTAGAGATTTTAATCATTTTCTTTCAAAACTACTTTTTCCTCATTTTCTCTCATCTTTTTCTCTCATTTTCCTCCACTTTCTCTCATCTTTTCTCTTCAATTACTTGCTGATTTTTGCATCTTTTTCCATAAAGATTACATCATTTTCATCATCTTTCCATCCTTTACAAAACTTAAGCATCAATTTCATCAAATCAACATCAAATTGCAAGGAATCAAGAAGAGGAAATTACATCTTTTTCGTGAATAGATCTTGAAGGTAATTTTCTGGATTTTTATTCTTTTCTAAGGTTCTTTATTGAAATTCCCAAGTATTAGCTTGCTAATCTTTTAATAAAAACTTGATTCTATGTTTTTAATGTTAGATCTAGTGATTTTGTGAATGTTTTTGTGAAATCTTTTTGGATCTTATTTAATGCTGGAATTAGATGGATTCAATTATGTTTTTATGTTAATTAAATGATTAGTTGAGTTTTTATTTGATAGCACATTAATTTAATCCCGGAATAATGCAATCGATGTAGTTTTAACGTGTTTTTCGGTTGTTTTATGGGCTATTTTAGATGCTTTAATGTTGCTGGATATATAAGGATGGTTTGGATGTGTTTTTGGATCATAATTGAAGTGGATTAGATGTTAGATTCGTTAGGTTTTAGACTGATGTAGTTCGGATACGTTTCGGCTTAGTTTACGGTCTTTTCAACTAAGTTTTCGGTAGTTTAACAGTGATCGGTTATGGCTGTTGGTTTGAGCATGCTATGATGTGAGATTGCTCTGTTTTTAATGTTGTAGAAGAGGTACAGGAAGAAGCTTGAGTGCTGGTGCGTTGGTGCGATCATCGGATAGCGGCAAAAGCTCGTTTCGCTTGTTGGTGAGTGATTACGGATTTAAAGCGAATCGCGTTTGGTACGATCTGTTTTGGGGACTATGGAAGAGTGTGAAAACCTTCCATAGTTCAAGAGTAAGTAAAGTAAATGTTTTTGGTAAACCGATATGAGTTTCGGCTACGTTTGATAAAGGTATTATGTTGGTAATGCAATGAGATTTATGGAAATGCATGAGCATGTTTTGACTTGATGCATACATGAGAGATACTTGCTGAAATGCATAGCTTATTTAGCATCCATGATTATGGAAAATTATAAGAAATGATTTGGAATACAATATGGTTAATTGCCTTATATATGATGGTGCCTTTGGGCATGGCTTTTGGTTCATTTGTTGAACATATTATGCATGCATTATGAGCAGCAAATTATATGATTTAGAATACAATATGGTTAATTGCCTTATACATGATGATGCCTTTGGGCATGGCTTTTGGTTCATTTGTTGAACATATTATGCATTGTGAGAAGCAAGTTATCATGCACACTTGATTATGATATTGGCTTAGTGACACTAACTCTAGATTCGAATATGAATGACATGTCATTAGGATTGTCTTAAGTGCACTATAAAAAAAATTGAGAATATAGAATATTGCCTACACGTAACAAGGGTGACTTTGTGTCCAACCGTGCGTGGTAGAGCCGCCTACACGTAACAAGAGTGACTATGTGTCCCAACGTGCATGGTAGTGCTGAAGGCGACTTCGTGTCATGTTAATGGTATCTTTGAGTCATGTCAACGGTGACTTCGTGTCATATCAATGGTGACTTCGTGTCATGTCGAGACAATGGTCTCTAACAATGGATCCGTGTATTCGGTAAACTCAAGGTTCACATTAAGTGGTCACTAGAATGTCAATATACATACATGAATTTGACATGGACATTGTGCATCATTTATAAATTGTTTTGACAAGGTTATGTAAACTCAAGGATGCATGTGGTTTAAAGAATATAAGCATGAGATGTTAGCATGCATGATTTGATAATGTATTGTGAATTATGGTTCCATCATGGTTTTAAATAGATGCATTGATGATTTGTGAAGAGCTGCCTCCCTAAGCATGTTTTCTTAAGCTCTTTTTTCATCCTTGCAGAAAAATAAAGGCGCTTAGGGCTTCGTTCGAGGCAAGGAAACCAAGGGGAAGAATCACTTTGAATTTTGTATGTTTTAGGCAAATAAATTGGGCAAGGCAATGTGTAACCCAACCAAAGTGAGGAGTGTGTACTTAAGCTTTGGTTTATGTTGTAATAAGACCATTGTTGCTTGATTGTTAATTGTTAGACTGTGGAGTTGTTTGGATTGTTGAAGCATGTATTTGTATGATTGTTATGTTTTTAATCATCTTCTAAGAAGCTAATGATAGTAATTAATGGTTGAGTATTGGGTAATTGGTGTCCACTTGTGTAATAAAACTTTTGGTTCCAGACCTAAAGTTTCGGAACCTTTGGATGAAAGTTCCGAAACCTTTGTTAAATAGTTTCGAAACCTCTAGAAGGTTTCGAAACCTTGCGGGCAGCTTCAATTTTGGGAAGCTACTGGACGCGAAAAGTTTCGAAACTTTCCAGGAAAGTTTCAAAACCTTTTGCAAAAAGTTTCGAAACCTCTAGGAAGGTTTCGAAATCTTTGATCACCTAGAATTTAAAGTTGCTAGAAATTATGTCTTAGTCCCTAATATCTTCTTTTGTTCGATTAAGGTAGTTGCAGATGTTATTTTGAGCTGAAATTTTGCATGCATGCATAAAGTTGATTTAATTTC
Source organism: Abelmoschus esculentus (assembly GCA_035048815.1). Classification (NCBI taxonomy): domain Eukaryota; kingdom Viridiplantae; phylum Streptophyta; class Magnoliopsida; order Malvales; family Malvaceae; genus Abelmoschus; species Abelmoschus esculentus. Next base: position 4,960,300 of record JAUCBN010000019.1, on the reverse strand, counting down.
AAGATGGTTAATCTAATTTGGATGAAGTCCTTGTATTTTGGAAGATTTACATTTTGGTCCCTAAATTAGAAGAACATGCAATTGATGATGTTAGAATGATCCGTTTAAGTTGAAATTTGCTGTGAGGAACTCTTGTATGTTTAATTGAACTTTGATGAAGAGAATCTATATTTTGTTAATAGGATTTAAAAGTTTTACGTTTTAGTCCTTAATCCATGTTAGTGTTTAATCGGATGGTTGTTTTTAATTAATGTGTTACCGACAATGCTTTGTATGAGACCTTGTCACGTAGGAATAAGATTGTGCATCTAGTAAGATAAAATAAAAAAATATATAACAGTTTTAGGATTGTTTATCGAATCGAACCCTCGCGCGTTTGGTTTGATATTCCACGTATAACCCATTAGTTCCGGTTCCGTCTAGGCTGGGCTAAGGGGGATACATTTGATGGTATCAGAGCCAGGTTTGTAAAATATGTTGTTGGTTTGTAAAGTGTGTAGTTGGTTGGTTAAAGCATGTATAGGATTGCTAAGTTATGTGCTTAAATGTGTGATTGATCATGATATGTGTGATTGAGCATGATATGTTGGAGTGTGAAAATCTATTCGTGATGATTGTACTTTGAGTAATGATGATTAAATTGGGGTTATCGGTTACACATTGCCAATGCCAACATATTTTCAGATGCTCTCAGTTTTCCCTTGGATCTTGCCCGAATGTAAGTTTGTTTTATTTGAAGATTATATTTTAAACTGCATGTTTAAAGTTTTTGAATATGTTTCTGAGACGTAAGTCACTAGATACTATTGGTATGAACTTTGATGGTCAAGATTGAAGATGAAACGACTATTAGGGAAGAGTAAATTCTTCCTCCTCTGTAAGTGTGCCTTCGGTTAGGCTGGAAGGTTAGTTTATGGTGTTGCACCATTCTTTCAGGTGTGTTTTAGTCTGCTGAAGCTGTTACGGCTATTGCTAATCTGACTTGGGAGCTGTCAATAGGATGGTAGTTGAAGTTGTTGGAATTGAGGATGTTATTTGTGAGTATGAACAATAATCATGTTTAGATTAAGAGCACATATATTTATATATCTATAGATAATGTAGGACATGCATGCATTCTTGAGCATGACATTAGAAATTGCATTTACATGCATATGCACTTGCATAGGCATTTATGAGGGCATATAGGAAATCATGCATACATTTGTTCACACTTGCGAGTAGATCCTTGAGGGTGTAAGTGGAGTGTGGTTGGTTCTTTTAAGGTGAAGGTATAGGGAAAAAAAGAAGAGGTTGAAAGAACTTTCTTGTGGTGTTAAGCTGGATGTGTAGTGGGCAAGCTACCCTTTTGGTTAGGGAATAGTCTTGGATGAACAATGAGTGGTTGGTCTCAGAGTTGTGAATGTTTGAAACCAAGGTAAATACACTGTGTTATGGTTAGTTTGAGTTGGTCATTACTAAAGGAAGGGCTGAGTTTTGCGGATTCTTTCTAGTTAAGATCTGGAGGTTGTAACAAGGTTGCAGCATGTTTTGTAGAGTAAGGCGGGTTGGTGTTTTTCTGAGTGATGTGAAATTATTTTATGGAAATTACATGGAATTCTTTGTAGTGTGGATAGTGTGCAGTTAGACTAGGGGTTGTGACCAATCTAGTATGGTCAGGATGGAAGTAAAATATGAGATACATATTGGTATGAGAGTTGTGAAATCGGGGGTTTGAATCATAGATTATTGTGACCTTGAGAGATTTGGTTGTACTATAAAGGAGGAAAGTGTACACGTTGTGTTTACAGGATGTTAAGTTGGATATACTTCGGGTAAAGTTAGTTTTTGATGATGTCTGAAGTGGTGTAATATGGATCGCTGGACAATTTATGGTTTGTATCGATTGTTCAGTCTTATAGGTTTGCTTTTATCGAAAAGTGTTTTGAGGTTTTGTGTTCGATGGGTTCGTGTTTGTGGATGTTTCATCATTATGATTACCGCTTTGGCAAGGTTATAAAATAAGAGATGTTGGAGCTAGTGGAAGGAATGGTTCTACAAGTTTGGATTTTGTTGTGGTATAGTTAATGTAGGAGTTGGTTTGTCGATGAGTTGATAATGGAAAAAAAAGTTTTGGGTTAAGTGTCAAGTCACTATATGTAGATTTTAAATTTTGAACCTTGGTGGAGTTGGTTATGGTGGCTAAACCTTAAGTTGGAGATATTATCGTTATAATGAGTATAATGTTGACTTTGACACAAAGTTGGTAAGTTTCTTGTATGATATGTTTCGTAGAATGTTAGCAACTGGGGATGACTTGGCTTACATAAGGATGCTTGCAATAGGAGTTTGTTATGTAGGATAAGCCTGGGTTGTTGTGGAGTTACAAGAGAAGATGTTCGGTTAACCTATAGGGAGACCTAGTTATATGGTGGATCTATGAGCGAAACTCAACCTTGGTAAAGTCGATCGGGGACAAGTCGTGGCAAAGTGTTTGTTGAGGGTCTAGTGAAGGATATGTTCTTGGCAAGGTTTAGTTTTGTGTTGAGAATCTTTTTGTGTTATGTTAACCGCATGGTTATTACGGAAAGTGTCGAGATGGAATAGTATCTTGAGCAGGGCTTATGGTAATATTTTTCCATGAGTTTGGTGGTAAGTGTTGTGGTAGGAGTTGGGGAAAAACATGTGTTTTCGACTAAGCTGGTTTATGTAACCCCCTTAGCCCGGCCTAGACGAAACCGGCACTAATGGGTCACACGGGGAATATCAAACCAAACCCGCGAAGGTTCGATTCGATAAACAACCCTAAAAACCGTTATACTTTTTTTTTCTTATCTTACCTAGATGCATAATCTTATTCCTACGTGTCGAGGTCTCATGCAAAGCATTATTGGAAACACATTAACTAAAACAACCATCCGATTAAACACTAATGTGGATTAAGGACTAAAACATAAAACTTTTAAATACAATTAGTAAAGTAGAAATTCTTTCTATCAATAATCAATTAAGCATACAAGAGTTCCTCATAGTAAATTTCAACTCAAACGGATCGTTCTAACATCATCAATTGCATGTTTCTCTAATTTAGGGACCAAATTATAAATCTTCCAAAATAAAAAGACTTCATCCAAATTAGGATTACCATCTTGAAATTAAATCAACTTTATACTTGCATGCAAAATTTCAGCTCAAAATAACATCTGTAAGTACCTTAATCGAATAAAGGAAGATATCCGGGACTAAAATATAATTTCTAGCAACTTTCAATTCTAGGTGATCAAAGGTTTCGAAACCTTCCAAGAGGTTCCGAAACTTTTTGAAAAAGGTTTCGAAACTTTCAAGGAAAGTTTCGAAACTTATCGCGTCCAGTAGCTTCCCAGAATTGAAACTGCCCGAAAGGTTCCGAAACCTTGTGAAGGTTTCGGAACCTTCAATCAAAGGTTTCGAAACTTTGGGTCTGGAACCAATTATTTCATTTCACTAAGTACAAACCAAATGCTTAAGATTCAACCATTAATTAGAACCACTAAATGCATCATTCCTAAACATGATTAACATCATATGGCACATAATCAACAACGTCATGAACATCATTCAAGCTATAGGCATGCTCCCTAGGAAAAGTGATGTACAACATTTCAATCCAACAAATACATGCTAGAACATGCTTCAACCATTCAAGTAGTTCCAAAGTTCAACAATTTAACATCCAACAATAATGGTCCTATTACAACATAAACCAAAGCCAAATTACACACACTATACATGGTTTGGGTTACACATTGCCTTGCCCAATTTATTTGCCAAAACATACCAAATTTCAAGTGGTCTTCCCCTTGGATTCCTTGCCCCGAACAAAGCTCCAAGTGCCGTTATTTTTCTGCATGGATGAAAAGAGAGCTTAAGCAATGTTGCTTAGTGAGGTAGCTCCACAAATAATCATCAATGCATCTATTTAAAACCATGAGGAAAATCATAATTTGCATTTCCTTATTAAATCATGCATGCTAAAATCTCATGCTCATGTTCTTAAAATCATATGCATCCTTGAGTTCACATAACCATATCAAAACAAATGATGAATAATGCTCAAACCTCTTCTCAATTTCAAGTATGTATATTGGCTTTCTAGTGAACACTTAATGTGAACCTTAAGCTCACCGAATACGCGGATCCATGAGACATTCGTCTCGTCAGGACACTAAGTCCCCATTGACATGACACTAAGTCACCATTGACATGACACTAAGTCACCATTGACATGACACTAAGTCACCATTGACACGACACTAAGTCACCATTAGCACTACCATGCATGATCGGACACATAGTCACCCTTGTTACGTGTAGGCGGCTCTACCACGCACGGTTGGACACAAAGTCTCCCTTGTTACGTGTAGGCAAAATTCTGTATTTTTAGTTTTGATTATAGTGCACTTATGACAACCCTAATGACGTCATTTGTATTCGTATATAAAGTTAGTGTCACTAAGCCAATATCATAATCAAATGTGCATGATAACTTGCTGCTCATAATGCATGCATAATATGTTCAACAAATGAACCAAAAGCCATGCCCAAAGGCACCATTATATATAAGGCAAATAACCAAATTGTATTCCAAATCAAATAACTTGCTGCTCATAATGCATGCATAAATTGTTCAACAAATGAACCAAAAGCCATGCCCAAAGGCAACATTATATATAAGGCAAATAACCATGTGGTTCTCCAAATCATTTCTCATAATTTTTCATAATCATGGATGCTAATTAAACCATGCATTTTCAGCAAGTATCTCTCATGTATGCATCAATTCAAAACATGCTCATGCACTTCTATAAATCCCATTGCATTACCAATAAAATACCTTTGTCAGAATTGCCGAAACTCATATCGGTTCATCAAATACAAATACTTTACTTACTCTTGAACTATGGAAGGTTTTCACACTCTTCCATAGCCCCCAAAAACAGAACGTACCAAACGCAATGCGCTTTTAATCCGAAAACCACTCACCAACAAGCGAAACAAGCTTTCGCCGCTTTTCGACGATCGCACCAACGCACCAGCAATCAAGCTTCTTCTTGTACCTATTCTACAACATTAAAAACAGAGCATTTTCTCATCATAACATGCTCAAACCAACAGCCACATCCGATCACCATTAAACTACCAAAAACTTAGCCGAAAAGATCGAAAACTAAGCCGAAACGCATCCGAACAACATCAACCCAAAACCTAATGAATCTAACATCTAATCCACCTCAAACATGATCCAAAAACACATCAAAACCATCCTTATATCTCCAGAAACATCTAAGCATCTAAAACAGCCCATAAAACAACCGAAAAACACCTTAAAACTACACCGATTACATTATTCCGGGATTTAATTAATGTGATCTCAAATTAAGACTCAATTAATCATTAAATCATCATAAAAACATGATTGAAATCATACAATTTCCAGCATTAAACAAGATCCATAAAGATCTCACAAAAATATAACAAAAACATTAGATCTAACATTAAAACATTGAATCAAGTGTTTATTCAAAGATGAGCAAGCTAATACTTGGGAATTTCAATAAAGAACCTTAGAAAATAATAAAAATCCAGAAAATTACCTTTAAGATCTATTCACCAAAATTAGGAGATTTTCCCCTTATTGATTCCTTGCAATTTGATGTAGATTTGATGAAATCAATGCATAGGTTTTGTAAAGAATGGATAGATGATGCAAATGATGTAAAAAGATGCAAAAATCAGCAAGGAATTGAGAAGAAAAGATGAAGAGAAAATGGAGAGAAAATGAGAGAAAAAGATGAGAGAAAAATGGGTCAAAAGTAGTTTTAAGAGAAAATGATTAAGAAACCAAATTAAAGTAATTAAAATATTTATTTTGGTGAATAAATCATCATTAAAATTAAAAATGGGTTTATGACCCTCTAAGGATTCTAAGTTTAGCTTGCTTTTCAATTTAGTCACTAAAATAACCCAATTGCCGAAAATCACAAATTAGTCCTCCAATTTTCCAAAAATTACAAATTGGTCATTTATGCATAATTAAGTATAATTAAAAATCATTATAAAAATCCAAATTATTTTCTTTTAATTTTGAAACATATTTTTAATATTTCAAACCACCTTCCAAATTATTATTTTTCTTAATTAAAAATATCCTTATTTTATTTTTTTCTCGGAATTAATGAACCGGAGAACCCGATTCGCCCCGAATCGAATTCACCTAACTAAGCCTAACTAATAACCCAAAAAACGGGATGTTACAGTTTAGATTATGTTTGAATCATATGTAAATGTGTATCTTGTTGATAATGTAAGAATGAGTATCATTTTTCTTTGGGTTATTATTAGTAGTAAGGGTGCCCAAGGTTGAAGTCGGGAAGAATCATCATAAGTTTGGTGGTAAGTTCTATCGATGGTATGGAGTTTTCTTATGAGGTTTGTTGGATCAATCGTTTGTTGGAGTACGGTTTTCTTGGGTTCCTAAGTCCCATTAGAAAGATGTGTGAGTGGTGTATCTATAACATGATAAGATTTGAAAGTTTTTAGGACTGACATAGGTTGTTGTTTGGATGTTGGGTTTTATCATTCATAGGTAAATGGATGATACGTTGTGACGTTGTGATATGGTTAATAAGACTCATAATGAAGTTGTTGTTGGTGGTGGAGCTTGCTTAAGACAGTGTTGACAGTTTTATGCAAAGTTAGTCTGAAGTTTGTTGTGTGGAGTGGAGGTTGGTGAAAGTCTTAGTTGGTTACTTGGCATGTGGGAGGATGTCAATTAAGGTTAGTTCGATGGTGATGGTATGGAAACCGTTGCGGTTATCAAGAGTTGGTTATCAACCTTATGGGGTTTTCTTTTGAGTTATGTTTTCTATAGAGGTTGAGATGGTGTGGTGGTTTGTGCATTGTTGCTTTGGCGTGGGGAAAGAATTTGTTGGTTGTCTAAAGAGGGTAAGTGTGGGTTGTCTGTTGCATACCATCCGGGGAAAGTTAAGGTGATGGCTGAATCTTTGAGCCGTAAGACGGTAGTTGAGTTGAGAGTGATGTTTGCTAAGTTGAGTATTTCAAAGGAAGGTGGTTGAGTGGTTGAGTTGTAAGTAAAGCCTATCTTGGTTGAGATGATAAGGTGAAACAGTTAGAGGATGAGACGTTGGTACCTTTTGTGGAGGATATGGCTAAGGGTAGACCGACCGAGTATCGTTTTGATGAGAAGGAGATGTTGTGGTTTAGGGGTCAGATTGTGGTACCGGATGAGGTTGAGTTGAGGTAAGCTATTTTAGCGGGAGCATATACTAGTCCGTTTGCTATACATCCGAGTGGAGTGAAGGTGTATAGGGATCTCACAAGTGTGTACTTTTTGGTTGGTTTAAAGAAGGATGTGACGGAGTTTGTATCTCGTTGTATGGTGTGTCAGCGGGTGAAAGCTGATCATCAGTTTCCTGCAGGTTTATTGCAACCGGTTCAAGTTCCGAAATGGAAATGGGAGAGAATCACCATGGATTTTGTGACGGGGTTACCTTTAACATCGTCCAAAAAGGATTCTATATGGGTGATTGTTGACAGGTTTTCAAAGTGTGCACATTTTTTTTGCCGTGCATACAATGTGATCTATGGATCAGTTGGTAGAGTTGTATGTTTCTGAGATAGTGAAGTCGCATAGTGTGCTTAAGTTGATCATATCGGATAGAGGTCCGCGGTTTACATCTAAGTTTTGGAGGAGTTTGTAGGTTACTTTGGGTACGAGGCTTAGCTTTAGTACAGCTTATCATCCACAGAAGGATGGACAGTCTGAGCGTGTTATTCAGAGTTTGGAAGATATATTGAGGGGTTGTGTCATCGAGTTTCAAGGTTCTTGGGAGAAACAATTGTCTTTAGTGGAGTTTGTATATAACAGTAGCTCCAAGCGAGTAAACAGATGACACCGTTTGAGGCTTTATACGGGCATAGGTGTTGTACACCTTAGTGTTAGAAAGAAGTTGGGCAAAAGTATGTTTCTTTGCCTCAAGTTTTAAAGATACGGATGGGAAGGTTAAGTTGATATGTGCTAAACTTAAGGAAGCTTCGGATAGGCAGAAGTCCTATGCCGATTTAAAGCGTAGAGAGATAGAGTATACTGTTGGGGACAAAGTGTTTCTTAAGGTTTCTCCGTGGAAGAAGGTGATGAGGTTTGGATGTAAGAGTAAGTTAGGTTATCGTTTTATTGGGCCATATAAGGTGTTAGAGCCAATTGGTTGTTATCGGTTGAGGTTGCTGGTGGAGTTGAGTTGGATGCATTATGTTTTTCAATGTATCAATGCTTTGTAAGTATAGTTCAGATCCTTCTCATGTTGTTCTAGTTGAGGAGTTTGAGTTAAGAGCGGATATGAGTTATGAGGAGGAACTAGCGAGGATTTTGGATGTGGATACAAAAGTTCTTCGAGGAAGAACCATAGGTTTGGTTAAAGTGCTTTAGAAGCACCGAGGTGGCGAAGAGGCAACTTGGGAGATAAGAAAAAAGTTTGGAGGAGTAATTCCTCACGTGTTTACTTCAGGTAAATTTTGAGGACGAAATTTTCTTAAGAGGGGGAGAGTTGTAACATCCCGATTTTGGGGTTAGTAATTTGGAGAATTCGATTCGGGTCGAATCGGGTTCTCCGGTTCATTATTCCGGGGAAAAATAAATAAGAATATTTTAATTAGGGAAAATAATAATTTTGGAATATGGCTTAAAATATTGAAAACATGTTTCAAGATTAAAAGAAAATAATTTGGACTTTATATTGATTTTTAATTATGCTTAATTATGCATAAATGATCAATTTATAATTTTTGGAAAAATTGGAGGACTTATTTTGTAATTTTCGAAAAAATTACATGTTTTAGTGATTAAATTGAAAAGCAAGCTAAACTTAGAATCCTTAGAGGGCCATAAACTCATTTCTAATTTTAATAATGATTTATTCACCAAAATGTATTTTAATTATTTTAATTAGAGATTTTTAATCATTTTCTCTCAAAACTACTTTTCTCTCATTTTCTCTCGTCTTTTTCTCTCATTTTCTCTCCACTTTTCCTTCATCTTTTCTCTTGAATTCCTTACTGATTTTTGCATCTTTTTCAACAAAGATTACATCATTTTCATCATCTTTCCATCCTTTACAAAACCTAAGCATCAATTTCATCAAATCAACATCAAATTGCAAGGAATCAAGAAGAGGAAATTATATCTTTTTGGTGAATAGATCTTGAATGTAATTTTCTGGATTTTTATTCTTTTCTAAGGTTCTTTATTGAAATTCCCAAGAATTAGCTTGCTAATCTTTGAATAAAAACTTAATTCTATGTTTTTAATGTTAGATATAGTGTTTTTGTGGAAGTTTTTGTGAAATCTTTTTGGATCTCATTCAATGCTGGAATTAGATGGATTTAATTGTATTTTTATGTTAATTAAATGATTAATTGAATCTTCATTTGATAGCACATTAATTTAATCCCGGAATAATGCAATCGGTGTAGTTTTAAGGTGCTTTTTGGTTGTTTTAGTGGCTGTTTTAGATGCTTTAATGTTTCTGGAGATATAAGGATGGTTTGGATGTGTTTTTGATTCATAATTGAAGTGGATTATATGTTAGATTCATTAAGTTTTGGGTTGATGTTGTTCGGATGTGTTTCGACTTAGTTTACGGTCTTTTCGACTAAGTTTTCGGTAGTTTAATGGTGATCGGATATGGCTGTTGGTTTGAGCATGCTATGATGTGAGAATGCTCTGTTTTTGATGTTGTAGAAGAGGTACAAGAAGGTGCTTGATTGCTGGTGCGTTGGCGCGATCATCGGATAGCGGCGAAAGCTCATTTCGCTTGTTGGTGAGTGATTACAGATTTAAAGCGAATCACGTTTGGTACGATTCTGTTTTGGGGACTATGGAAGAGTGTGAAAACCTTCCATAGTTTAAGAGTAAGTAAAGTAATTGTTTTTGATAAACCGATATGAGTTTCGGCTACATTTGATAAAGGCATTATGTTGGTAATGCAATGAGATTTATGAAAATGCATGAGCATGATTTGAAATGGTGCATACATGAGAATTACTTGCGGAAATGCATAGCTTATTTAGCATCCATGATTATGGAAAATTATGAGAAATGATTTGGAATACAATGTGGTTAATTGCCTTATACATGATGGTGCAATTGGGCATGGCTTTTGGTTCATTTGTTGAACATATTATGCATGCATTATGAGCAGCAAGTTATCATGCACATTTGATTATGATATTGGCTTAGTGACACTAACTGTAGACTCGAATACAAATGACATGTCATTAGGATTGAGTGCACTATAAAATAAAGAGAAAAATGATGTTGCCTACACGTAAACAAGGGTGACTTTGTGTCTGACCGTGCGTGTAGAGCTTGCCTATACGTAAACAAGGGTGACTTTATATCCGACCGTGCGTGTATAGCTTGCCTATATGTAAACAAGGATGACTTTGTGTCCGACCGTGCATGTAAACCCCTTAGCCCGGCCTAGACGAAACCGACACTAATGGGTTACATGGGGAATATCAAACCAAACCCGCGAAGGTTCGATTCGATAAACAACCCTAAAATCCGTTATATTTTTTTTTATTTTATCTTACCTAGATGTACAATCTTATTCCTACATGTCAAGGTATCATGCAAGGCATTACCGGTAACACATTAATTAAAACATACATCCGATTAAGCACTACGTAGACTAAGGACTAAAACGTAAAACTTTTAAGTTCAATTAGTAAAGTAGAAATTCTTTCCATCATTGTTCAATTATACACTCAAGTGTTCTTCACAGCAAATTTCAACTCAAACAGATCTTCCTAGCATCATCAATTGCATGTTACACTAATTTACGGACCAAAATGTAAATCTTCCAAAATACAAGGACTTCATCCAAATTAGATTAGCCATCTTGAAATTAAATCAACTTTATGCATGCATGCAAAATTTCAACTCAAAATAACATCTATAAGTACCTTAATCGAACAAAAGAAGATATCCGGGACTAAGATATAATTTCTAGTAACTTTTAATTCTTGGTGATCAAAGGTTTCAAAATCTTCCCAGAGGTTCCGAAACTTTTTGTAAAAGGTTTCGAAAATTTCCTGGAAAGTTTCGAAACTTATCGCGTCCAGTAACTTCCCAGAATTGAATCTGCCCGCAAGGTTTCGAAACCTTGTGAAGGTTTCGAAACTATTTAACAAAGGTTTCGGAACCTTCACCCAAAGGTTTCGAAACTTTAGGTCTGGAACCAAAAGTTTCGTTACACTAAGTGCACACCAATTACTCAATACTCAACCATTAATTAGAACCACTAAATGCATCCATCCTAAATATAATTAGCAACATATGGCACGTAATCAACAACGTCACGGACATCAATCAAGCTATAGGCATGCTTCCTAGAGATTGATTAAAATCATAACAAACATGCAAGTTCACACATCAACAATCCATACAATCCCCAAAGCTCACAATTAACGATCAAACAATAAGTGTCTTATTACAACATAAACCAGAGCCTAATTACACACTCCTCACATAGGTTGTGTTACACATTGCCTTGCCCAATTTGTTTGCCAAAAACATACCAAATTCAAGTGAATCTTCCCCTTGGTTTCCTTGCCTCGAACGAAGCTCCAAGTGCCTTTATTTCTCTGCATGGATGAAAAGAGAGATTAAGCAAACATGCTTAGTGAGGAAGCTCTACACAAATCATCAATGCATCTATTTAAAAACATGAAGAAAACATAATTTGCAATACATAGTTAAATCATGCATGCTAACATCTCATGCTCATGTTCTTTAAACCAAATGCATCCTTGAGTTCACATAACCTTATCAAAATAATTTATAAATGATGCTCAATCTTCTTCTCAAATTCATGTATGTATATTGGCATTCTAGTGACCACTTTAATGTGAACCTTGAGCTCACCGAATACACAGATCCATGAGACCATTGTCTCGTCATGACACGAAGTCACCATTGACATGACACTAAGTCACCATTAGCACTACCATGCACGATCGGACACATAGTCACCCTTGTTACGTGTAGGCAATATTCTGTATAATTAGTTTTGATTATAGTGCACTTAAGATAATCCTAATGACATGTCATTCGTATTCGAATCTAAAGTTAGTGTCACTAAGAAAATATCATAATCAAATGTGCATGATAACTTGCTGCTTATAATGCATGCATAATATGTTCAACAAATGAACCAACGCCATGCCCAAAGGCACCATCATGTATAAGGCAATTAACCATATTGTATTTCAAATCATATAACTTGCTGCTCATAATGCATGCACAATATGTTCAACAAATGAACCAAAAGCCATGCCCAAAGGCACCATCATATATAAGGCAAATAACCATATTGTATCTCAAATCATTTCTCATAATTTTTCATAATCATGGATGCTAAATAAGCTATGCATTTCAGCAAGTAATTCTCATGTATGCACCATTTCAAAACATGCTCATGCATTTTCATAAATATCATTGCATTACCAACATAATACCTTTATCATATGTAGCCAAAACTCATATCGATTTATCAAAAACATTTACTTTACTTACTCTTGAACTATGGAAGGTTTTCACACTCTTCCATAGTCCCCAAAACAGAACTGTACCAAACGCGATTCACTTTAAGTCCGAAAACACTCACCAACAAGCAAAACGAGCTTTCGCCGCTATCCAATGATCGCACCAACGCACCAGCAATCAAGACCTTCTTGTACTTCTTCTACAACATTAAAAACAGAGCATTCTCACATCATAACATGCTCAAACCAACAGCCACATCCGATCACCATTAAACTACCGAAAACTTAGCCGAAACGTATCCGAACAACATCAGCCCAAAACCTAATGAATCTAACATCTAATCCACTTCAATTATGAACCAAAAATACATCCAAACCATCCTTATACCTCCAGCAATATTAAAGCATCTAAAACATCCCATAAAACAACCGAAACGCACCTTAAAACTACATCGATTGCATTATTCTGAGATTAAATTAATGTGCTATCAAATCAAGACTCAATTAATCATTTAATTAACATAAAAACACAATTGAATCCATCTAATTCCAGCATTGAATGAGATCCAAAAAGATTTCACAAAGACTTTCACAAAAACACTAGATCTAATATTAAAAACATAGAATCAAGTTTTTATTCAAAGATAAGCAAGCTAATTCTTGGGAATTTCAATAAAGAACCTTAGAAAAGAATAAAAATCCAGAAAATTACCTTCAAGATCTATTCACCAAAAAGATGTAATTTCCTCTTCTTGATTCCTTGCAATTTGATGTAGATTTGATGAAATTGATGCTTAGGTTTTGTAAAGGATGAAAAGATGATGAAAATGATGTAATCTTTGTTGAAAAGGATGCAAAAATCAGCAAGGAATTGAAGAGAAAAGATGAAGAGAAAGTGAAGAGAAAATGAGAGAAAAAGATGAGAGAAAATGAGAGAAAAGTGTTTTTGAGAGAAAATGATTAAAAATATCTAATTAAAGTAATTAAAACATATTTTGATGAATAAATCATTATTAAAAATTAGAAATGGGTTTATGGCCCTCTAAGGATTCTAAGTTTAGCTTGCTTTTCAATTTAGTCACTAAAACATGTAATTTTTCAAAAATTACAAAATAAGTCCTCCAATTTTTCCAAAAAATTACAAATTTGTCATTTATGCATAATTAAGCATAATTAGAAATCAATATAAAGTCCAAATTATTTTTTTTTAATCTTGAAACATATTTTCAATATTTTAAACCATATTCCAAAATTATTATTTTCCCTAATTAAAAATATTCTTATTTTATTTTCCCCGGAATAATGAACCGGAGAACCCAATTCGACCCGAATCGAATTCTCCAAACTACTAACCCCAAAATCGGGATGTTACAGTGCATATAGTTTACCCATACATAAACAAGGGTGACTTTATGTCCGACCGTGCATATAGTTGACCCATACGTAAACAAGGGTGACTTTGTGTCCGACCGTGCGTAGTGGGGGTAACATGTATACAAGGGTGACTAAGTATCCGACCGATGCATGTTGAGACCAAGAGTCTGCAGTTATGAGAAAAAGTATCCGTGTATTCGGTGAAATCAAGGTTCTCATTTAAGTGGTCACTAGAATGCCAATATACATACATGAATTTGAGAAGAAGATTGTGCATCATTTATAAATTGTTTTGATAAGGTCATGTGAACTCAAGGATGCCTTTGGTTTAAAGAACATCAGCATGAGATTTTAGCATGCATGATTTAATAATGTATTGCAACTTTTGTTTTCATCATGGTTTTAAATAGATGCATTGATGATTTGTGTAGAGCTTCCTCACTAAGCATGTTTGCTTAAGCTCTCTTTTCATTCTTGCAGAAAAATAAAGGCACTTGGGGCTTCGTTCGAGGCAAGGAAACCAAGGGGAAGAATCACTTTGAATTTGGTATGTTTTCGGCAAATAAATTGGGCAAGGCAATGTGTAACCCAACCTATGTGAGGAGAGTGTACTTAGGCTTTGGTTTATGTTGTAATAAGACCATTATTGTTTGATTGATGATTGTTGAACCATCAAATTGTTTGGATTGTTGAAGCATGTACTTGCATGATTGTTATGTTTTTAATTATCCTCTAGGAAGCATGCCTATAGTTTGATTGATGTTCGTGATGTTGTTAATCATGTGTTACAAGTTGCTAATTATGCCTAGGACTGATGCATTTAGTGGTTCTAATCAAAGGATGTGTATTGAATTGTTGGTGTTCACTTAGTGTGACGGAACTTTTTGTTCCAGACCCAAAGTTTCGAAACCTTTGGTAAGGTTCCGAAACCTTTGACAAATAGTTTGGAAAACATTCAAGAAGGTTTCCAAACCTTGCGGGCAGTTTCAAGTTTGGAGAGCTACTGGACGCGAAAAGTTTGGAAACTTTCAGGAAAGTTTTGAAACCTTTTACAAAAAGTTTGGAAACTTTCTGGAGTATTTCCAAACCTTTGACCACCAGGATTTGTTAGTTGTTGGAAATTATACTTTAGTCCCGGATATCTTCCTTTGTTCGATTAAGGTACTTATAGATGTTATTTTGAGCTGAAATTTTGCATGCAAGTATAAAGTTGATTTAATTTCAAGATGGTCAACCTAATTTGTATGAATTCCTTGTATTTTGGAAGATTTACATTTTGGTCCTTAAATTAGAGAAACATGCAATTGATGATGTTAGAATGATCCGTTTGAGTTGAAATTTGCTGTGAAGAATGCTTGAGTGTTTAATTGAACTTTGATGGAAAGAATTTCTACTTTACCAAATGAATTTAAAAGTTTTACGTTTTAGTCCTTAATCTATATTAGTGTTTAATCGAATGTTTGTTTTTAATTAATGTGTTACCTATAATGCTTTGTATGAGACCTTGACACGTAGGAATAAGATTGCGCATCTAGGTAGGATAAAAAAAATATATATATAACAGTTTTAGGGTTGTTTATCAAATCAGACCCTCGCGGGTTTGGTTTGATATTCTCCGTGTAACCCATTAGTGTCGGTTCCGTCTAGGCCGAGCTAAGGGGGTTAAATATAATCAAATAGCTATCGCACCGAAGGACCAAGAGAAGACCACTTTCACTTTTCCTTATGGCACTTACGCTTTTCGAAGGATGCCCTTTGGATTGTGTAATGCCCCGACAACTTTCCAGCGCTGCATGCAAGCTATCTTCTCCGACATGGTGGAAGACTTTTCTATTTTTGGAGACAGTTTCCAGAAATGTCTTGGCAATTTATCAAAGGTCCTAAAGCGATGTGAAGAGGCTGACCTTGTGCTAAATTGGGAGAAATGACACTTCATGGTGACGGAAGGCATTGTGTTGGGCCATAAGATCTAACACAAAGGCATTGAGGTAGACAGAGATAAGATTAAGGTGATCGAGAAGCTATCACCACCTACAAATGTCAAGGGCATAAGAAGTTTTCTTGGACACGCAGGATTTTACCGGAGATTCATCAAGGATTTCTCCAAGATCTCCAAGCCCTTGTGCATGCTATTGCAGTAGAACCAGCCTTTTGTGTTCGATCAAAAATGTCATGGCGCCTTCACAGATCTGAAGCAAAGCTTGATCACTGCACCAATCGTTGTTCCCCCAGATTGGACACTACCGTTCGAGCTGATGTGCGACGCGAGCGACTACACCGTGGGAGCAGTCTTGGGGCAGTGTCGAGGTAAAATTTTTCATGTTATTTATTATGCTAGACACTCTTTAAATGATGCACAACTTAACTATACTACCACTGAGAAAGAGCTACTTGTCATGGTATTTGCATTTGACAAGTTTAGATCGTACTTGATAGGCACTAAGGTCATTGTTCACACTGATCACTCAGCAATTAAGTACTTAGTGACTAAAAAGGATGTCAAACCTAGGCTCATTAGATGGATACTACTGTTGCAAGAATTTGATTTAGAAGTGGTAGATAGGAAGAGAACCGAGAACCAAGTTGCCGATCATCTTTCTAGGCTAGAAGTTAACCTGGAATGTCATGACAAAATTGATATACATAATGAATTTTCTGATGAGAAAATTCTTTATGCCACGACAATTCCGTGGTATGCTGACCTTGCTAATTTTCTCGTTAGTGGTGTTTTGCCTTTTGACATAACTAGCCAGGGAAGGAAGAAGTTCAGACATGACACGTGGTCATATTTCTGGGATGAATCGTACCTGTTCAAGCGTTGTGTCGATCAAATTATCCGAATATGTGTGCCTGAAGAAGAGCAACATGATATCCTGGATCACTGTCACACAGGCCCATGTGGAGGTCACTTTGGAGGGATGAGGACAGTTGCAAAATTCTTCCAATAAGGATTTTATTGGCATACATTATTCAAAGATGCCCAGGCATTTTACCATGTCTGCGACCGATGTCAGAAAACTGGGAACATCTCCAGACGGCATGGAATACCACGACAAAACATATTGGAGGTCGAGTTTTTTGATGTATGGGGCATAAACTTTATGGGACCATTCTCATCCTCATTTGGAGATTTATACATTCTTTTGGCAGTAGACTACGTGTCTAAATGGGTTGAAGCCATTGTAACACCAAGGAGCGATGCAAAGACAGTGCTTAAGTTTCTGCATAAGCATATTTTCACAAGATTTGGTGTACCAAGGGCTATCATCAGTGATGAAGGCACCCATTTTGACAACAAGTTAATTGCCAAGGCATTATTAAGATATGAGGTGCGACACAAAATTGCCATGGCATATCATCCCCAAACCAATGGTCAAGTCGAGGTTTCCAACGGTGAAATCAAGCAAATTTTTGAAAAAGTGGTGAATCTGAGAAGGAAGGATTGGTCACCAAAGCTTGATGAAGCATTGTGGGCATACCGAAAAGCTTTAAAAACCCCACTAGGAATGTCTTCATTTAAGTTAGTCTATGGCAAAGCTTGCCACCTACCGGTCGAACTAGAGCATAGGGCTTATTGGGCAATCAAGAAACTCAATTTGGTACGCACGAGATGGTACGCACGAGGTTTCTCACTTTCTTTCCTCTCTTTTCACTCAAAGATGGTACGCACGAGACCCTTAGGATCTGCACCACCCCCTCCTCTCGTTTTTGTGAACGAAGAGGTGGAAGAAAGATTTAAAAGCTTCAAGAATCGAAGGATCTTATTTGAATTCGGCTTCAATCTCTTCGATGTGATGGGACCAGAGGTGAAAGATGTGGTGGCGTAACGCCATTGGGAGAAGTTCACAGCTCATCCAAGCTCCATCAACTCCACCTTAGTACGTGAATTTTACGCCAACATCCATATCCCGGACTAGAAATCTGTTTATGTCCTGGACAAAAACATTCACTTCACCAACACTATCATTGATCGCTTCTTCAAGATTCCCCAAGGTGTGGACCGCCACGCCAAGAAAAAAGAAGAGGCCGATTACGAGACTTACCAAGGAGTGAAGAAGGATTTGTGTTTGCCCGGTTGTGGAGCCACTTTGTTCGATACAAGTTGATGCCTACTTCTCATTACATCATTGTACGTTTGCCCCACCTCATGCTGCTGCACTCTATTCTCTATGGCGGCCCCATAGTTGTTGGAAGGATTATCGTGCAAGAGACGCACGCATGTTGGAAAAGACCTAAGAGCACCCTGATGTTACCAAATTTGATCACGGCTTTATGCCGCAAAAAGAATGTTCCGGAGGATCAGTTTGATAAAATTTTAGAAGGCATGAAAGGGTTAACCCCTGAGAAGGTGACCGTCTTGATGGAAATGTAGATGAGCAGCCGAAATCATCACACGCTGCTGCTGCTAGAGGAAGAGCTCTATTTTATAAGGATGAAGCCCTAGAGCTGTCCAAGAATGCCTTGGCAAATGTAAATGACCTGTCCAAAGATCTCAAAGAATTCTTCCTGTATACGAAGGAAAGAGTCGAAGTCATCAAAGCATACCTGGAAGAGCTACTTCCTCTGCTCGATCAGGAATTCCCTACTTTCTCGAATTCAATATTGCCCGCTGCAACAGAAGATGCCACAGCATTTATAGCTGCTTCAACTCCGACTAGGCGAGCTGCACCTAATCTAAATCAGGTACCATCACCAGTTGAGCCGTCAGAGGTGGCACAACCAATAGAGCCAGAGACCGAGAAGCAAAACCAGGAAGCACAATCACCTGCTCATGACCAAACTCCCGAAAATGCCGTGACATTTTTAGAGGAGCAAGCCCAGATTCACGATCAACCGGATCCTACCGCTGAAAAAGAAGCTGACTTTATTTCTTCACTTTTTGAAGACTCTCCCGCACCGCCAGCATAACAACAAGAAGAGTACCAACCAACAACATCGACAATTGAACCAAAAATTCCCTCTCCATCGAGGAAGAAATCCAAGCGTGAACTCAAAATGGCGGTTGGGAAGCAACCTACCCCACCTTCAGCTGCTAGCAAGTCCAAATCACGGGGAGCCAATCCTGAAACCGACCTTGATGTCAGCTCACCCCCATCAAAGCGCCGAACATCACGCCAAATTGCCACCACACCCCCCAAGTAGCCAAGGTACATATCATTGCATTTCATTTCATTGCATCGCATTTTCATATAGTTTATTTTTTTAGTTGCATTGAGGAAAATGCTTTCCTCAAGTTTGGGGGAGGTATCGTTCTTTACTCTTTTTCATATACATGATAGCAGCAGTTGTAGAAATATGCCATAACATTTGTGAAAGTTTAGGTTAAGTTTTCAGTGTTATAGTTAGTGATGCCTGATGATGATATACCTTATATGGCCAATGCTTGAATTGAATATGCATGACTTGGGATTTAAATAGAACTTGCCTAGGGATTTGGTTGTTTGTGTTTAATTTATTGTTACACGAGTGTATGTTCTCCATGCTTAGGAAAGTTAGAAAATTTTTATAGAATGTAAACTTGAGTAACTTAGCATGTTTTAGTGAATTGTAAATATAGAACCCCCAATAGTTTAGTATTAAAAGTTAAGAATAAATTCTCGGACATATCTGTAGAGGGATACTACACTATGCCATGGCATTTCCATGTGCATATGAGTTACTAAAAGAGGCATAGGGTGACGCTACTCTTTTAACTTACCATGGCATTGTCTGGATACTGCGTTTAAATAAATGACAGCTATGGCATGAGTAGAAGGTAGTGTGACAGGCTGGCTCCTCTCGTAGCAGTTTGTTGGCATTTATGTAAAAAAAGATATATATATATATATATATATATATACATGGAGAGTATTAAAAACGTGCTTAAATGAGAAAATATGCTCTACTAGGATAGTGAATATTCCTTAGAATTTTTCTAAGTTAACTAAGCATGGAAAGGATACACTCACCAACACACGCACTCGTATCCGACCTGGTCCTAGGGCAAAGTTCTTGTAGTTTCTTCGAGTCTTATATGTTTATACCATGACATTTTCTGAGAGCTGAAATTCTGACCTATTACTTACCTAGATTTTGACAATGTCATGATGGATAACAGCTAGTAGAGAAAGAATGTCATGACATTCTTTCTCTACTAACTGTTATCCATTGCTTGGGTACAGGCAATAGGTTAAGTTTGGGGGTGTAATAACTCCGTAAAAAGGCTATATTTTAGGCCTTTTTACTTAAGTTATTGAGTGTCCTTAGGCTCATATAGGATCATTTAGATGCATTTAGGTTTATGACATTGCATATAGTCATTTAAACATGCCTTGGCTTTTTGAGGTGGTAATAGGTGCTATTTAATGGGAAAGATAGTTTTTTTCAGTGGTGTTGTGTAGGTGAAGTAGAAACGGAAGTTGAGGCAATTTGTCATGGCATTCTCAGAAGGATGGCAAAAGGAAAATGCCATGGCAAAGCTAGAGAACTCCTGAGCTGAGCTAAATGACAAAGAAATATTTTGATAAGAGTGCCAGCTGGTGCTACCACAACCGTTCGGGATCACTACAGCTGACTACAACCATCACAATGGGGGACCACAAAGAAGATGGCCTATATGCATTCCAAGTCAGTAGGGGACCACTGTCACCTCTTCCAGTCCTGCAGGAATGTCAAGAAAAAAATGAGGGCATAAAGGATTTTTTGCATATCTTTTAGGGTTTTTCACCCTCTTTAAAAAACATGGTGACCTACACAAAGGAGAGGCTTTTTCGGGAAAGAAAACACAAAAAAGAGAGACCTTTACGATGGACTTTGCGGCGGAAAGCTCCTACCTTTCTCCTCCAACTTTCGGCCAAAGGGAACTCCATTGATAGCACTCGAAGGGAGTGGTGAGCTAAGCACCCGAGAGGGGCTAGCTCACCAAGGCGACCATGGTGGTTGAAGAGCCGGCGGCGGTGCACACCGAGGGTGTCTTCTAATCCTCCTTCCTTGCTTTATTTTGTTATCTTTTCATGAGGATTAATGTTGGATGTTTAAGATTAATGTGGTTGATTACTCTTAACATTTAGCTCCACCATGTAACCTTGTTTCAGTGGTAGCTTTTATGGATGATTAACTATTGTTTCTATTTAATATATTGCATGCTAAGTGTTTGTATATTTGCTTTTCTCATTGTTGGTAATTATTTAAGCTTTGTAAGAGGCACGAGAGTGTCCATGGTTTAGATAAATGCTAGAGCACTCGAGAGAGGCGTAGCTATAGATCCTTAGATCATCCGAGAGGAGCTAAGGGAGGATCTACGTGAGGAATGGGTTCTAAACTGCAAATAGGGCCTAGTTGGATCCTAGAGCACTCGAGAGAGGCGTAGGTGAAGACTTCAATGACTAGAAGGAGGGTACTTTATCGATAGGCTAGGGTGTCATTCTCGTGTCAGGAGAAAATACCATAGCATTTTAGTTTGTCAGGTTCCTATGACTCGAGAGAGCGGGAACACCTTAGAAACCTCTGTCGAGTAAGTATACACCTTAGCAGCTGTATGTTAGGTAGGGGTAAGGGGTAGGAAACCATAGAATCCAACATCGGTCGTTCCCTAGAGAGAGTTTATCAATAGAGGAGAAGTACAATATATTGTTTAACGTGTTTTTGCATCCTGTTTTTGCCCTCGCATTTACAACTTACTTTCTTTACTTTGCTTGCTATCTTGCAATCACTCTGCCATACACTCATATACCACCGTCATACATTCACCTTGCCATCATCATCCATTCCATTTTGCCTTGGCAAATTTTAGTTGCTTGCACTGTAGAATGGCTATAGCATTTCCATCTTACACCTTCATCGTATATATCCATTTTCTTGTGTTTTTATCTTTATCTTTGTTTTCTTTTAGTGACAACCCTTTTTTCCTTGACAAATTTGACTACACACTTTAATCCTGATCCTCATGGGAACGATACTCACTCACCCTATTATTACTTGCATGACTGTGTATACTTGCACATATATATGTTCACATACATCAATTATAAGCACTACACAAAACACACCATCAAAATTAATGCCTTCCACATTTTGAAAAGTTATGATGATGTAGAAGAGTGCAACGTCCTTCACACCACAGATGCAGGCACAAATACATCCTGTTTCAACAGCCACTGCCTTGGCAGTATGCTTGGCAGAAAATAGATATTTATTATGGCAGAATTTTTGGCAGGAAAAATAAGGCAGATATGGAGGAAACCAATAGGACAACATACTGTCCAGACATACAGGGTGTAGTGAAGATCATGACAAAAAGGGATGGACATGAAGTCAATGGCCAATACTTGAATAATCACTTTGGCCAAAAAGAGATAATCACCTTGAGAGATGCATTTGCATGCACTCCACCAATGATATAATTTCTTACCTTTCTTTTTATTATATTAGGATTAGTTTAGTCTATATTTACTTTCTATAGTTATTTTTACTTTAATTATTTTACTTGTTTTTGTTTATTTTTTTTAGGATAATAAGCAAGAATAAAGGAGAAATAGTTCATAGCAGGAAATCTATTGAGGCAGCAAAACAGTGTTAGAGTCACAGTAGTCCCAACGGGCAGAACAGTGTAACGGCTAGTCTGTCGAGATTTTCGCCGCGACAGTAAATGCAAACGACAATAAAAGTTAAACGGCTACAAAACGGCTACTGGTTTAAATGGCCACAAGGCCTAGGCCTATATAAACAATCTCTCCCTCTTGAACTATTCACTCTTGCATTCTTTTTTTTTTAGAATTTTATTTAATCTTGCTCTCACAATACTCTCTGCCTACTCACAACCCTTCTTACAATTTTCAGAACTTCTTCAAGAAAATCTCTAAGAACTTTAACTCTCAAATTACTTAATCATGGCCACCTACAAACGTTTTGCCTCATCCATTGTTGAAGACCGATTCAACAGGTATTTCATTGCTCGATAGTTATGAGTGGAACAAGGGTTCCAACATTCCGATGAAGAAAATTTCGGCATCGAGCACTACTTGTTCGACAAGATAAAATATCAAGTCTGGGAGATCATCTGCCTATAACCAACCCAGGCCAATGCCACCATCGTACGAAAATTCTATGCGCACGGGCCATGCAAGGACTCTCTTTTTGTCCACTGCCGAAGCAGGCCTGTCAAGCTTGATGCCGAGACAATCAACCAATTCTACGGCTTCATACCTATACGTGATGTCCATGCCGAATTCATGGAGGATGTCACCGCTGAAGATTATGAGCTAAGAGGGTGGAATGGAGGAGATTGATGCTCATCCAATCAATCATCAACAAATAGAGTATCAACGCTGGAGAAATTATTTTGTGAGAACTTTACGAATGCGGTAAGAAGGATAGAGGAACACTATATTTCCCTTGTTTAATTACTGGTATTAATAATGCTACAAGTGTACCTACAACCGAAACATATGAATTCACAGCCTATAGGAGAGGGTGGACAAGAGAATTCTTCCACAAAATCATGCAGATTACATAGGCAGAACCAGTCCAGGCAACTCCTCAGTAGTTCACTACTGACACTGCCGTTGGGGCCCAATACACGACAGAGATACCTAACTCTGCCCACACCACTATCGCAGCAGACCCATACCAAGAGATATTATAGAGGAGGGCAACTATGGATCTTAGGCAACAGAGATACATGGAGTATCAAAAGGACTTCAATAGAACACTTGCCCAGATGATGCTCCAGAACTTTCCAAACCAAGGGGTGCAGTTTCCAGAGTTTCCCACCAACATGTTCATAATAGCTGCACCCTAAACCGAGACGACTCTAGCTCCAAGAAGACTGAGACCATTCTTCCTCACAGGCCCTCAGCAACAATTTCATGTTGTTGGCCTATCTAGGGTAGTAGATTCTGCCGCGGTATCATTTTCCAGTAGAAGACCATCCAAAAGGAGGGAGTCTTCAGCACTCCCCTAAGATCCCCTCATCATCATGGGCAGTCTATAAGAAGAGGTAAATGCCTATGTACATCAAAGTTCAGACGCTGCTGGGCCGAACATCCAACATGTCTGGGCAGACGCAACAAATAAAGGAGGGATGGATGTAATGATAACAGAGGAAGTTGCCAAAGAAGAAGAGGGAGAATAGGTGGACGCTCCCATGCAACGGACACCACCAACAAGAGTCCAGCCACCAAGACAAGCAAAGACTCAGCCATCGCCATCACCAAGAATGCAACAATCAACAGCAAGACCTAGAAATTTTATTGTCAATAGCAGCTCTTCGGAGTCTTTATAATTTTTACATACTGTTTTATTTTTTTATCCTTACTTGTTTCTCATATTTTGTTGCCTAATGTGTGCCTCTATTATAAGCATTGAGGATAATGCTTGGTTCGAGTTTAGGGATGTTGTAGAGCCACTACCGAGGCAATCCACTGTCGCGGCCTTGCCAGGAAAAGGGGGTATTTAAGTGATAATTTTTAATTTTCTATGTCCATCACTTTACTTGAATCTGTTGCTCATATTTTTGCACTGCCCATCATCAGTATTGCCTTAGTTTATTCTTTTAAGGCTATCGAAATCTTTCCCCTACCATAGTTAGATCCTGTTTTGAAGACTTAACCCTAGAATACTTAAGGAGAAAATTTAGAAGCTTGCTATAAGGTTGATCTTATAAACACTTTTGGGACTTATTTGACTATAGGAATTCTTTTAATGAACTTAGGTGATAAAGACTTTGATTTTTGGAAAGGTAACTAGAGGTGCCTATCACCAGATCTAGGAATTACTCTTCTTCATGCTAGAGGTGCCCAAAATTGGCTCTAGTATGCTTAAAAAGAATAGAAAAAGAATAAATAAAATAATGATGAGAAAAACACATTACTTGAGGTGCCTGAAATTGACTCAAGAATTGGTTGTTTTGAAAAGAATAGTCCACTAAATCCAAATCTGTTTGTATTAAACTTAGAGTTTGTCTAAGAAGGCCTCAAACTTATCCACAAAAATACACACACTCACAAAATCTTATAGCTTGCTCTCTAGGAAAACCCTTGGGAAACTGAATGGTTAAGTCTAAAGAATAGACATAGTTATAGTGGGGAGAAAATATGAAAACATAAGACCAAGAGAGAATAGAGTCTAGCAAATTGATGGTTTGCATTGCTTGTAGCTTGAGGACAAGCAATAGTTCGAGTTTGAGGGTGTGATAAGTGCTCAACTCACTATCACTTTTTACACTTCTCATGGGCTATAATCACCAATTCTACACTTACTTGAACCAATGCATATACTTAATGAGAACTATTTAGGGATTTTGATGTTAAAGATAAAATTTACAGGAAAGTCAAGCTTTACTACATTTTCGTATTTTTGCAGGAAGAAGTATTGCCGCGTCAGCAACTGAGGCCGAGGCAAGATCTGATGCCGAGGCAGCAAGGAACAAGTAGCGATATTGTGGGCAAACTGAGGAGAAAAATGAAGAGAACATTGCTGGACAAGAAGCCCAAGGATCGGAGCTGGATCGCACGAGGAAAGCCCAAGACAAGGACACGATGGAAAGCCTTCTAGTTGGAATAAACTTGGAAATATTTTATTTATATACTTGACTTGTGCCCTACTCCAAGTTATATTCTACTTAGGAACGATTTTCCCTAGGCCTAGCTTATATAAGACTTTGTCATCCAAGGAGAAGGGAAACCATTAGACTACACAATTCGGAATTAGAGAGCTTTGACCTAGCTAACTTCATCTTTTAGTTTTTCTTTCTTTTACATTATGTTCTAAATTTGTTTAGGCTTAGGTGAAGGTTGTAAAGTATTAGTGTGAGAAAGTTAAACTTTGTTTCTTGTTTCAATGCAATAAGATATCGAAGTTTGCTTATTCTTTACCATTCATTGTTCTTGCATTCAAGCTCGGGAGAGAAGTTTGTAAGTAATCCATTTATCTAATATCGAGAAAGTTAGATTCAAAAAAAGAATAAGTACTATGTTTCAATCGGGAAACACTAACTCGGCCTAAGAATAGATTAGAGTTTCAGCGGCTAAAAGAAGCGTTGGATTGGTTGATGATTATAATTGATTCACGCCGGGAGGTACCATCAAGGACTAGTCATCAATAGTACTTTGACATAAGCAGAGTCATTTAAGGACACTTTGCCGAACTTTGGTAAAGTCTACCCAAGAGAAAGGGATTGCCGTGACGGGC
Organism: Abelmoschus esculentus; assembly: GCA_035048815.1. NCBI lineage: Eukaryota > Viridiplantae > Streptophyta > Magnoliopsida > Malvales > Malvaceae > Abelmoschus > Abelmoschus esculentus. The sequence continues at coordinate 4,934,176 of JAUCBN010000019.1, read as the reverse complement.
GAGTATCTTCAATGTCGAGGCAGTAATCTGCAGTTCTATCGAGGTAGTGTTGTATGATTCCATTGGACAAAAATAAGTCGATTAAATCCACTATACATCATAATTGGATCCTGGCCATTTTCTTTATTCAATTTTCCTATTCTTATTTAGTTTTCTCTATTTAGTTCAACCATAACCCAAATCACTTGTGTCTTTATTTTATTTCCTTTCCAGAGCAAGAAGACTAAAGGAAGCATATTGAGTAGACCAATCCCTATGGAGACGATACACGATTTACTCATCACTTTATTACTTGGCGACGTGTTCACTTGCACTAAATTCGCATATTTTACACGCATCACCACCCACGTCTTTGGGCAATTAATTCGTCTGTATCCACCACTGGTACACCTACAACATTGCAAAGACCCGTGATTAAACATGGAAAATATAACGGTCCTTTGTCTTTCTTATCGCACTCGTAGATTTTCCGTAGAATCAACCCTCCCACATTGATTCTTCTTTTGTTGATAATTGATTGGATGAGAACCAATCTCTTTCTGTTGACTGTGCTATTGTGGGATGTTGGGACTAGGCGTCATTTTACAAACGTGTTCCACAACTTGGCCTCGGGCCTTAGGTTCTACCTTGCCACGGAACCTCTATAGGCTCCGATTTCCCAATTTTTGTTATCGTAATAGAGATCGTCTTTGATCAATTCGTAGTCTTCATTGATGATGTCCTCCATAAACTCTGATTGATCATCACGAGCAGGGTGGAGGCCATAAAATAGATTGATGGCTTCAACATCAATTCGAACTTGTCTACCCCGACTGTGGACATACAGGAAATCTTTGCTCGGTCTATGTGCGTAGAATTCTCGCACAATTGTGGCATTGGCCTGGGCGGGTTGCAAGGAAAAGATTTGTCATTTTTGATACTTTATTTTATCGAACAAATAAAGCTCGATGTCATAGTTCTCCTCATCCGAATGTTGGAATCCATGTTCTTCCCATAATTGCATTGCAATGAAAGATCTACTGAAGTGTTCTTCAACAACGGCGGGTGCGAATCTGTTGTATGTTGCCATGGATAGGTTGTGAGAGTCTTGAAGAAGTCTGAGAGAAATAAGCAGAGATGTTTGTGAAGGTTGTTAAGGGATATCGGAGATAAACAAAGAGTAGTGCAAGAGATAAGCAAAGAGTTCTAAAAATTCAAGAATGCAAGACTGAATAGTGCAAGGTGAGAGTTTTTATAAAGGCCTCGACCTTGTAGCCATTTGAATAGTCGTTAGCATTTACTGTCGAGGCGGGAATTGTGCTAAACTAGCCGTTAGTCTATTCTGCCCGTTGGTAACTGCTGCGGTATTGACATTGTGCACTGCCACGATAGCAGATTTGCTGTTGTCAATGCCTTCACCTTGAGTCTTGATTTTTGTCCTAAAAAATAAACACCAACAAAAAATAAAAATATTAAATTAAAAAGAAACAAAAATAAAAAAATAATTCTAAATTAATCCTAAAAATCCAATAAAATAAATGTAAGATTAATTCACGATAAGAGTGCATGCAAGTACATCTCCTAAAGTGATGGTCTCTATAGTCCTCAAATCATGTTGGCCAGAATAGTGCTTCAAACATCGGCCATTCACTGTGAATTCATGCCCATCTCTTTTTGATTTGATTATTATTGCACCATGTGGGTAGGCTTGAACAACTTCAAATGGGCCTGACCATTTGGACTTGAGTTTGCCGGGGAATAGTTTGAGCCTGGAATTGAAAAGGAGGACTTATTGCCCCGACAGGAATTGCCTCGGCAGTAGCTTATGGTCATGCCATCGTTTAGTCTTTTCCTTATACATCTTGGCATTTTCATAGGCTGCTACTCTGAATTCTTCTATCTCATTAAGGTATAGTAGTCTTTTCTGGCCATTTTTTCCCGCTCCATGTTCAAATTCTTTACTGCCCAATAGGCTTTATGCTCAATTTCCGCAGGCAAATGGCATGCTTTTCCAAATACAAGCCTGTATGGAGATTTCCTAATGGGTCTTGTAGGTTTTCCTATATGCCCATAGGGCATCGTTGAGACGATGAGACCATTCCTTTCTAGATGGGTTTACCACCTTTTCAAAGATTTGTTTTAATTTCGTGTTTGATATCTCAGCCTACCTATTTGTCTGTGGGTGGTAGGCTGTAGCAATTTTGTGTGTGACACCTAGTTTCTTCAGGGTCGCGACAATAAGTCTATTGTCGAAGTGTTTACCTTCATCACTAATTATTGCTCTAGGGACTCCAAATCTAGTGGAGATGTTTTTCTTGAGAAATTTCTGAACAGTCTTGGAATCATTGTGTGGTGTGGCAATTGCTTCGACCCGTTTTGATACATAATCCACCGCTACTAGTATGTAGAGATTACCTTGAGATGATGGGAATGGTCCCATGAAGCTTATTCCCCAAACATAAAATAGTTCTACTTCCAATATGGGTTGCAATGGCATCTCATTACGTCTAGAGATATTGCCCGTTCGTTGGCATCAGTCAAAGTTCTTGTAATAAAGTTGGGCATCTTTGAAGGGTGTGGGCCAATAAAGGCCTGATTGAAGCACTTTGGTGGTTGTTCTGTTTCCTCCAAAATGTCCTCCACAAAGTGAATCATGACAGTGCTGGAGCACTTCTTTTTGCTCGTCCTCTGGAACACAACTTCTTATAACCTGATCTGCACATTGCTTAAACAAAAGAGGGTCGTCCCAAAAATACTGCTTTGCATTATGCTAAAACCTCTTTTTCATTGTGGTTAAGGTTATAAGGTAGAACATTACTAACCAAGTAATTAACAATATCAATATACCAGGGAGTTGCTGTGACTGTGGCAAGGTCTTCTATCCATGTTGCCGAAATATACTTAGTCAATGCCTTGGCGGTGTAGTCATATACTACCACAGTCTCTGTCTCGACAGAATCTTCTGCTATTGCCATGATATTTAGGATGTGTTCATCTGAGAATGCATTTTGTATTTGTTCTAGTGGGTTGTTATTATCTTTAGCCTCTAATCTATAGAGATCATCGACTACCTGATTTTCTGTACCTCTTCTATCCTTGATTTCTAAATAATATTCTTACAAAAGAAGGATCCATCTAATCAATCTAGGCTTGACATCCTTCTTTGAAAATAGGTACTTGGTTGTCGAATGGTCAATATGGACAATTACTTTTGTTCCAATAAGGTAGGATCGAAACTTGTCAAAGGCAAAGACCATTGCTAGTAATTCCTTCTTTGTGGTGGTGTAATTGATATGGGCATCATTAAGGGTTTTACTAGCATAGTAGATGACATGGAATAGATTAATTTTTCTCTGCCCAAGTGTTTCCCCGACAGCATGATCACTTGTATCACACATTATTTCAAATGGTAGGCACAATCTGGTGGAACTACAATTGGTGCAGTGATTAACTTCTCTTTGAGGGATTCAAATGCTTCAGTGCATTCTTTGTTAAATTCATTTTTTTGTCTTGTTCAAGCAAGTTACAAAGAGGTTTAGAGATTTTAGAAAAATTAGAAATAAACCTCCTGTAAAAACCCCAAGATGCTTCGAACTCTTTTGACTGAAATTGGTGGAGGCAAATTCTTTATCATATCTATCTTGGCTTTATCAATTTTGATTCCCTTTGATGATATTTTATGGCCCAAAACTATGCCTTCATTAACCATAAAATGGCATTTTTCCCAATTGAGGACTAAATTGGATTCCTCACATCTTTGTAGCACCTTCTCTAAATTGCCAAGGCAATGAGTGAAGTTGTCTCCAAAGACTGAAAAATCGTCTATGAATATCTCCAGGAAGTCCTCTATCATGTCAGAAAAAATTAACATCATGCATCTTTGAAAAGTTGTCGAGGCATTGTAGAGTCTGAACAACATTCTTCTAAATACATAAATCTCATACGGGCAAGTGAAGGTGGTTTTTGCCTGGTCTTTTGGGTCTATGGCAATCTGATTATAGCCTAAGTAACCATCAAGAAAATAGTAAAAAGGTTTACCAGCAAGTATATCAAGCATTTCATCAATAAAAGGGTAATGAGAAATGATCCTTCTTTGTTGTCTTATTTAACTAGCGGTAATCCATACAAACCCTCCAATCGGTCACAGTCCTAGTTGGGATTAGCTCATTGTTCTCATTGGTTATCACAGTCATACCACCTTTCTTGGGTACATATTGTACCGGTCTTACCCATGCACTATCAGAGATAGGGTAGATAATTCCTGCAATAAGCCATTTGATTATTTCCTTACGTACTACCTCCTTCATGGCTTGATCAAGTCCCCTTTGGGCCTCAACAGTGGGCTTATGATCTTCTTCTAAAAGGATTTTGTGCATGCAAACTGTTGCAGTTATTCTCTTCAAGTCATCAATTGACCATCCAATTACCTTCTTGTGCTGCCGCAATATCTCTATCAAGCTTTGTTCTTATTCTGGCTGCAACTCAGAATAAATAATTATGGGCATTGTGTGGTTGGTTCCCAAATAAGCATATTTTAATTCAAGTAGGTGTTTTAATTCCATAACCAATGGTTTCTTACTTACAGATTTTTCATCCTTACCTAGGTAATCTATGGGTTCGAAGTACTTACCTGGAAGGTGTGCTGTCTAGTCAGCTTCCTCAATCTCTGGTGTTTCAACATTTTCCAAAACTCTGTTAATTTATCGACCCTTACCAATATGTCCTCGATCTTTCCTTCAAGTTGCAAATATGATCTATTTGCTAATTGGAGCATCACTGTTGTGGGTTTTGCCCTTCCTATTCCAAACTTTTGGAAGACGAATTTCGGCATCAAATTTATGCTTGCTCCATGGTCACATAGGGCCTTTCCTTCATAATGATTTCCTATCGCACATGGTATAGTGAAACACCCAGGATCCTTCAATTTTGGGGGCATACGATTATGAAGCATTTCCATGTATCCTTCAGTTGCGGTAACTATTTCAAACTCACTAAGCCTTCTTCTTTTAGACACAATATCTTTTAAGAATTTAGCATAATTCGGAATTTGTTTTATTGCCTCAACCAATGGCAAGTTAATGTGGACTTGCTTCAGGATGTCTAAGAACTTTTTAAATTGATAGTCATGCTTCTGCCTTTTTAACCTTTGTGGAAAAGGTGGTGGGGGTCACATTGTTAGAGTATGCCCAAAGACCAATCATATGATGATTGTATGGATACTTTCATTTACCAATTTTATTAAATAAAGACATTGCCATTGTTGTTTTCAGATATATGTGTCACATAAACTGAGAAACAATAAGGTCTATATAGTAATATATGTATTATTATTAAAAAGATCCTTAGTCAAGTATTATTATGGGTATGGACAATAATAATACGCTTAAGACTAACATGTGATAAATTGATGACAATGAGTTTTCATTGACATAGAGATGTCAGAATTACTACATGAATATATTAGTAGAGAATAATATATTGGATTGACCCACTATGAGTATATATCTTGGATTATTATGTGATGGTCACGATATTGCTCATAGTGACAACTATATGTATAATCCTTAGACTTGAGATTATTACTATCTCAACATATGTTGTTTTATGTTTTGATGCAGTTAAATGTGTTTAGTAATTAGTTACACTATAAAAACTGACATTGGACATATTACAATATATGTAATGAGATGTGAATAATCAAGATAGGATTTGTCCTTCCTACATAATAGGAAAATATATCAAAGGCCACTTGATTGAGTGAGACTAAAAATGCATGGCCATACTTGAATATGTTGATATGAGACATCAAAAATTATTCATTAATAGTAGTCTACTCTAGATATCAAGAAACACTAATAATAGGCTATACAAGTGTGACTATTCCAAGACTTGTGCCTATTAAAGATATAAAAGGACAAAAGGATATAATACATTAAAAGAGTTGATCACGGACATGATACATCGAATCATGATCTCTTGTAACTTAGATGACAATGATATATTGCTAGATGTCAGTCATTATTTTAATATTAGAATTATTCTAATATTATTACTAACGTTACAATGATCCTACAAGGTCACACCAAATGATTGAAACAGAGCAAAAATATATAAGTATAAGTGGATTATATTTAATCTCGAATTTTAAATAAAGAATATAATTAAAGTAATTATATCCCTTTTAAATTCGAATTAAATATAGATTCTGATATTTAAAGAATTAATTAAAGTAATTATTTCCTATAAACCAAATCAGAATCAAACTCTTATACCTACGGTTACACCTATATAAAGGATCAATTGGTTTAGCAGCCAAGATAGAGAATTCCGAATTCCAAACCCTAGAATTACGAGAAATAGTTTTTTCGAGATTTGCTCTCTTAACCAGGTGAACTGAGTAGAGGCCGAGACGATATTCCTGGAGGCTAAAGATTCGAATTGTCGAGAAATCGTGATTATCACAAATCTAGTTGCTGTTTTTGCTGCTTATAAAGGAATCCAATGTAAGTCATCGTATCTCTTCCTCTCGATTTCGGATTAAACGTACATGGATCACTGGAAAGACCGTTATAATTTTGTTACACTGCGCCATGAGGTGTGCCGGCGGTCCCAACACACATTTCCTCTAGTGTCTCATCAGTTTGGAATTTAATACCTGGTATTATTGGTTCTCCTGCTGTCTCGGCCGCTTGGCATGGAATTGCCGATTTCTCTACCAAGATAGTGTCTTTTTCTCGGATTATTGTGGCCTGATCACTTATTTCAGCATCTAAGTTCTCTTTATCTGATTTTTCTTATTACACTAGTGGGACTTTGTCTGACGAACTACCTAATATCATCTTAAGTTGTAGGTCACTCCTAGTAGTGATTGCCTTACATTGCTCATGGCCCATTCCCTTTGCAACTTCAATATTATTGGGTAATCCTCCTTATGGTCTAGTGTTTAGATTTTGAGCAAGCTGCCCAACTTGAGTTTCAAGAGATTTAATGGCTACCTCTTGGTTTTGCAACCTCATCTCAGTTCTCTTAATAAAGTTACTATTCTCAGCCATGTATTATTCTGTTTTCATCATAAAGGCATTAAGAGAATTTTCCAATGAACTTGTAGGCTGCTGTTGATGCATCTAATGTTGCGGCATTGGTTGTTGTACCAGCGGAGGCGACGGATGTTGCATTTGCATTGATTGCTGGAAACCTGAGTGTTGAGTAGTTGGATTCAAAGCATTGTTAGGATTACTTCATGAGAAATTTGGATGACTTTTCTATGCGGGATTATATGTATTGGACATCATGTTATTGTTCCGGTTGTAGTTTCCCACATAAAGACTAGATTCCTGATTCTGCATGCATTCAGAAGAGCTATGGTTACCTCCACATATATTACAGAAAGAATCCAATACATATAGCCTTGACCTCAAGAGTATTATTCTGCATTTGCATATTCTGAACCATCTGAGTAAGAGAAGCCAATTGTGCTGCCACTGAATTGGATGTTTCCAACTCATTCACTGTAGCTTGGCGCCTTACCCCTCCTCGCCTAGATGTAGGGAATTGAAAGTCATTCTTTGCGAGTTTGTTCAAAATTTCTATCACTTCCTCCGGTGGTTTGTCAAGGAGTGTCCCATTGGTAGAGACGTCTAGCATCATCCTTGTTGGGGAACTAGTTGCATTGTAAAACATACTCATTTGCGTCCATAATGGAAATCCATGCAAAGAACACTTGTGTAATAACACCCTATATCGCTCCCATGCCTCATACATTGTTTCATCATCTGTTTGCCGAAAAGAAGTAATTTCATTACGTATAGGATCATATAGATTAGTAGGATTGAAACATGTAATGAAACCATTACATAGTTTACTCCATGATCCTATAGATCCTGCTGGGATGCTATTTAACCAGGTTTTCACCCTATCCCTCAGTGAATAGGGAATCAATTTCAATGTCAAAACATTATCATGGACTACTTGAATTTTGAATGAATTAAAGATCTCCATGAATGACTTGAGATGTTACCTGACATCTTTAGTTAAAGACCCACCAAAATGTCCAATAGTATTAAGCATATTAAACATGATAGGTTTCAGTTCAAAGTGGGCTGCTTTGATTTTTTCTCCTGAATTTAACCCGTTCAAATCCTCTTCCAAGAAATCTCTAACTGTGAGCTGCCGCGGAAGTGTTGGCGATGGAAGTCCTCCATTGCCAGCGGGTAAGTTTTGTTCCACTGGGTTATATACTATAACTACTCGGATTTGTCTTCTCAACCTTTGACGTGTGCGTTCAATTTCTAGATCTAGCTCGTACAAAGGATTGCTTGGGTTTGCCTTGGTCATACAACAATAAAAACCAAAGTAAAATAAAAATAACTAAAAATGAGAAAATAAATATAACAAAAATTTAGTTGTCAATCCTTGGCAACGGCGCCAAACACTTGTTGCATGTAGAAAGAGTTGCGCAATTTAGTGCGAGTGTACACTTCGCAAGTAATAAAGTGATAAGTATATCGAGTATCGTCTCCACAGGGATTGGTGTACTTAATATGTTTTCTTTCCTCTTCTCACTCTACAAAAGAAATAAAATAATATACACAAATGAATTTGGGTATTCCGACTTAAACTAAACAACTTGAATAATAAAGAAAACTAGACAATAAGAATAAAATCAGATTAAGATAATGGCCAGGATCCGGTTGTGTTGTATTGTGGATTCAATTGACTTGTTTCTATTTGATGCAACTACACAATAATGCCTCGGCAAAATCTGTAGTTTTACTACCTCGACAGTGAATGATTTCGTCCGCCGCAGCAATCCCTTGCTCTTGGGTGGACTTTTACCAATATTCGGCAAAGTGTCCTCTGATGACTCTGCTTATCCCTAAGTCAAAGTACTGTTGATGACTAGTCCTTGATGATACCTCCCAACGTGAATCAACTATAATCACCAACCAATCTCACACTTCTTTTAGCCGCTGAAACTCTAGCCTATCCCTAGGTCGAGTTAGTATTTTTCACTTGAAAAATACCGTACTTATTCCTTTCTTGAATCTAACTCTCCCGTTATTAGATAAATAGATCTCTTACAAACTTCTCTCTCGATCTTGAATGCAAGAACAATGAATGGCAAAGAATAAGCAAACCTTGATATTTTATTGCATGAAATAAGAAAACAAAGTTCAATCTCCTCTCATAAATACTCGACAACTTTCACCTAAGCCTTAGAGAATTTAAAAAATAATGGAAAACAGAGAAAACTCTAAAGTATATGGTGAATTCTCCTCTCTCTATTCGTTTGACGGCTATGGTTTATATAGGCTTGGCCTAAGGCAAACCTTTCAAAAGTAGGAATACAACTTGGAGTAAAACACAAGTTATGTACATAAATAAAAGATATTTATTTTATTTCCTAGTTTATTCCCACAAGGATTCTTTTCCCGCGTGGCCTTTGACCTTGACTTTTTATGTGTTTCCTAGCTCTGATTTCTAAACCGCTTGTCTTAAAACGTCTACCTTATTTTTCTCTTCAGATGGCCTATAATATCGATATTTGTTCTTTAGGTACTATCGTGGTCTCAAGTGCTCCCGCGGCATCAGATCTACCTGAAAATGCACAAAGGTGCATTAAAGTTAATATTTTCTATAAATATCATCTTTATATGTCACTAAAGCAAAATATCCAAATATCACACATTAAGTTCATGCATTAGCTCAAGTAGGTGTAGATTAAGTAATTATTTTCCATGAAAGGTGTAAAAGTGATAATCTTTTGAGCACTTATCAGCGTGATTAGATCGGGGAATATTCTTCTCTATCTTTAATTTTTATTTATGTTTTGAGATAAAATGATTTAAGTAAGGGTGAGGGAAAGATTGCATGACCAAGTTTCACCTTGCTTGTTTCATGTTTAGAATCTTGTCATTTTGATATTAATATGCTTGAAGTTGCTTGTTGCCATTTATTTAATTTTATTACATCTCTTGAATTTTCTTGATGGATTTTGATCTTGCTTTGATTGGAACCTAGGATGCATGATAGTTTGTTGGCATTATTAGTTACTTTTGATTAAGATATATTGATGTTCTATTATTGGTTAATTGAAATTTTAAATCTTGATACATTTACCCATTTTGTGATATCTTGAGCCTAATGAGCATATCTTTTCATTCTTTTCGACCTTTTCACTTAACCATCACTTTTCGACCTTTTCCCTACCTTTATCCTACCCCTGTTACAACATTGTTTAAAGACCTCTTGACTTTTGCATCATGTTCAATTTTTAGTAGTGAGGATTAGATTTATTTGCAGGCTTATGGTAATGCTTTAATCATATTCGGCTTGAGCGATTCTCTTGAACCTAAACACTTTAAGCAAAATGAGTGAATCCTTGTGAGGGTATGACGTTTTTCATCATTAGATTAGCTAAGAATTGGAATGTCATGTTTCATTTGAAATTGTTCCTAGTCTTGTCACATGCTTGTTTGTTTTTTTAGTTACAATGATTGCTTGATCTTCTTTCATTAAGGAGATTGAGACTTGTAATGAATTAAAGTTTGACAACTTAAAATTTTGGTATGTTTGTTGAGGAATACTTGAGGACAGACATTGGATAAATGCAGGGGAATTTGATAAGTGCTTAGAATAGTTAATATTTTATACTTAATTACTCATTGATTTGATGAATTAAAGTTTCTGATCTTAGTGTTTTCGTATGTTTTTGTGCAGGACTCTAAATATGGAAAATACACTTAAATAGAAGCTTTTGATTTTTTTTTAATTTTCTGGATCGAGTCTGGATTGGTGGGCACAACTTTGGGCATAGGAAAATCTGACGTGGCACTTGGTCAGCAGCTTCTAGAAGATGACATCAGCGAGCGCGTGATAGCTTAGCAGTGTTCCAAATAGCTTATCAACCGCATTTTGAATTTTAAATGAGGATTTTATCATTTTTAATTTGAATTTAAATATTTTTAGATTTTTCCAGGATTTATCTCTTATTTTTAGGGTTTGTAAAAGGCTATAAATACCCACCTTGGGTAAGCCTAGAACTCATCAATCCTTTAATTCCAAATCCTAGAGTTTTCTTTCATCTCTTGTTTTCTTTATTTATTTTTCTTGTTTTTATTTTACTTTATTTTCTTTTGAACTTATTTTCAAATCAAATTGATTTTAAAACTAAATATTGACTTTGGTCAAGATGTTGATTTGATCATTTATGTGGGAGGAAAGATCGGCTATTGAAGCAATTCGACTTCCTGGAAACACATTAGAAAATTGATTGCTAAGAAGAAACTAAGATTAGATAAATTATTATCGAAACAATATAATTCAAGTCGGGTTTTGAGATTTAAATATTTTTATCTACAAACGTAGAGTTGGTAGATTAATCCATGAAACCAATATCAAAGATAGCACTTGAGTATTCGGTTTGAAAGATTTGCTTCAAGGATTGAACCTCGAAAGCTAAGTACCGATATAAAATCTCGAAGTGAAAATTTTTTCCGATGATCCGTTATGATCGAGTTTAAGCGAAAGCCTAAGGCTAGTTTTTATTATAATTAATTCACTTTTTTATTTTATTCTCTTCAATTATTCAGTTTCATTAATATTCAACAACAACAACCCTTTTACTTAAAATATCATTCAATATTCTTGAATCACCCATCAAACAAGCGTAATCAAGAAGTTTCTAGTCCCTGTGTGATCGACCCTTACATGTCCTTTACTATATTTAATTTTCTATTTATTATTTGAGAATAAGGAATTTATTTTTGACACTATACGTGTGTCAATGAGTATCTAAATATGCATGATAAATAAATATAATAATAATAAGAACATCATAATAATACAACATACATAAAAGCATATGAGACATGAAAACAAATAAATAAACGAAATAATATATAAAGAAATAAATGCATAAATAATAAAAATTAAATTAAAACAAGATATAACAAAAAGTTTAATGGCAGTGACAAAAATAAAAGAATAGCAAAACAAAATAACAAATTTCAAATGGGAAAGGACCAGATTAAAATACTATTGAAAACAAAGGAATAAGTCAAAACTCAGGAAAGTGCTATTTCCCAAATTTGTGACCGAAAGAAAATAAAAAAAAAATCATGGGTCCAAATCAAACACATATTTATCAAAAATCAAATTGGAAATACTTTAGTGACGAAATTATAAGATTCCAAAAATATTCGAGGACCAGAGAAGTAAGAATGAGAACACAAAGGGGTTTAATGAAAGGAATAAAACAAATTCTTTTTTATTAATGAGTATAAAACTCATTCGAATAAAGAAAAGAGACTCTTTTCCCTTTTTTTATTAAACTGAAAGTTCGGCCCTTATTTCTCTTTGAACTAGTACATTTGGGTAATAAGAAAAAATTGAATGTTCTTCGCAAAACTCAGAAAATTCATCCATTTTTCTAGAAACTATCGTATAAACAAAAACGTCACCGTGAAAACCACCATGCCGGTCACCGCCAGTTTAAAACCCTATCTTTCAAAACCAAAACGAAGCTTTTTTTCTTTATGTTCTTTATACAGAATCAAAAAGAAACAAAATCCTTTCGAAAACCAAAAAACATAAAAGAAGCAAGATGGGCAGATCAATTACCCCTCCTTCCAGTCGACTCACAGCTAGAAACCCGTAGGGAAAATCGAATGATTTTGAGGTAAAACAAACATAACCTTAACTTTACCTTTGATTTTTTGATGCATGCGAATGAAAATCTTAGAGGTTATTACCCCAAAAAGCTTTTATTGTATTCGATTGAAATGGTGGGAAAAAAGCTCTCGAATACATTGTTCTTGTTCGGTTTTATAATCGTTCGTTACATGAAAATAGAAAAGGGAAAAAGAAATCCCTAAAATGCTATTGGTTCTCTGATGTTTTTGGATGATTCACGTCTAAATTTTTTTGATATTTTTCATCTGAGATTCTGAAATTCTCTGTATTTGATTCTTAAAAATCTGGTATTTGGCTTTGAATTCTGCGTTTTGTTGTGATCTTTATACGAATTTGATATGATTTGTTTGATTGTGTATGCGTCACGGTTACGGGATGAGAGGGAACACCGGAGAGTTAATCGGCGAGGGAAACAAACGATCTTTGAATATATCTAAATGGTCGCGGTTGTGATGCACACGCGTGTGGGGATCTGAAGCACTAGCGCGTGGCGCGTGGAGGAATACTAACGGGCTCTCTCCTTTTGATCTTGATTGGTGGATCAAGGAACAGATCCAATGGTCATCCTTTGGATGCACAAGACAAAAGGGTGTAGTTAGGGTTTCCATTATTAACCCGGGCTAGATTAGGCAATGTAAATCGAGTTTGAGCTAAAAGTTTGGGTTTAAGAAACGGGTCAAATATAATTAAAGAAATATGGGCTGAATGTAAATAATTTAGTGGATTGATATTAAAATTGTTGCTATTGGACTGTTAAAACTTAATAAAATTTGTGTTTGAATTTATTTTTAAGATTGAGTTTATTTATTTTATATAATACGTCATATATGGGGTAACAAAAATAACAATTATAATATAATATTAATAATAAAAATAAAATAATAATATTCATTATAATAATAATATACAAAATATAAAATTGAAATTTAGAAAAGAAAAATAAAATTTCCATGATATTATTTAAATGTTTTTTATTTTTAATTGGTAATAAACATAAGAACAAACAAAGTTATATTTTTATGTTTTCCCATAGTGTATATATATAATATTTTTTTGTATTTTATTTTAATAATAAAAATAAAATCCATTATTCGAAAGAAATGAAAATTTAAATTCGGGTTTCCGAACCCAGATAAAATTAGTGATTATACTTTTCAAGGAGATACCTTGAGAAACATTTTTTCTCCCAACTCATACTCAATGTCCTTGCGCTTACGATCCGCGTAAGCTTTTGTCTATTAAAAGTTGCTTATAACATTTCTTTGATGATCCGAACCTTCTCTTAGGTTTCCTTAACAAGCTCGAAACCTACTATCCTTCTCTCATTAAGCTCGGTTCAACACAAAGGTGTCCTACACCTACGATCATACAAGGCCTCAAAAGGTATCATCTTTATACTTGACTGATAACTATTGTTGTAAGCGAACTCCACAAGCAGTAACTGATCATCCCAACTTCGAGCAAAGTGCACAACAAAACATCTAAGCATATCCTCCAAGATATGGATGACTCTCTCAAACTATCCATCGGTCTAAGGATGAAAAGTTATACTGAATTGCAACTTAGTGTCTAATGCCTTATGGATAGACCTCAACAACCTCGAGTCCCTATTCAATATGATCGATTAAGGTACACCATGCAACCTCGCGATCTCCTTTATATAAAACTAAGCTAACTTTTTCAAATTGAAGTCCATCCTTACTAGTAAAAAGTGAGCCGACTTAGTCAACCGGTCAACAATGACCCATAATAAGAGCTCAATTCACTATCACTTTTTACACTTTTCATGGGCTATAATCACCAATTCTACACTTACTTGAACCAATGCATGTACTTAATGTAAACTATTTAAGGATTTTGCTGTTAAAGATAATATTTACAGGAAAGACAAGCTTTACTACATTTTTCTATCTGTGTAGGAAGAAGTATTACCGCGGCAGCAACTAAGGCCAAGGCAGGACCTGATGCCGAGGCAGCAGAGGAAAAGTAGCTATGTGGTAGGAAGGCTAAGGAGAAAATTGAGGACAACGTTGTTGGACAAGAAGCCCAAGTATCGGAGCTGGATCGCACGAGGAAAGTCCAAGACAAGGCCACGCAAGAAAGCTTCCTAGTTGGAATAAAATTGGAAATATTTTATTTATGTACATGAGTTGTTCCCTACTCCAAGTTTTATTCTACTTAGGAAAGGTTTGCCCTAGGCCAAGCCTATATAAGACATAGCCGTCCAAGGAGAAGGGCAACCATTAGACAATTAGACAATTCGGAATATAGAGAGCTTAGTCGACTTCATCTTTAGTTATGTTCTAAGTTTGTTTAGGCTGAGGTGAAGGTTGTAAAGTATTATTGTGAGGAAGTTGAACTTTGTTTCTTGTTTCCAATATAATAAAATATCAGAGTTTACTTATTCATTGTCATTCCTTGTTCTTGCATTCAAGCTCGAGAGAGAAGTTTGAGTAATCCATTTATCTAATATCGAGAGAGTTAGATTCATGAAAGGAATAAGTATGTTATTTCAATCTGGAACCACTAACTCAACCTAGAGATAGGTTAAGAGTTTTAGCGGCTAAGAGAAGTGTGGGATTGGTTGGTGATTATAATTGATTCACGCTAAGAGGTATCATCAAGGACTGATCATCAACAGTACTTCGACTTAGAGATAAGTGGAGGCACTAAAGGAAACTTTGCCAAACTTTGATAAAGTCTATCCAGGAGCAAGAGATTGCCACGTCGGACGAGCATCATCGCTGTCAAGGCAGTAATCTGCAGTATTACCGAGGCAGTGTTGTGCAATTACATTGAGCATAAACAAGTCAATCGAATCCACTCTACAATACAAATGGATCTTGGCCACTTTCTCTATCTATTTTTTCTTATTATTTAGTTTTCTTTATTTAGTTCAATCCGAACCCAATCACTTGTGTTTTTATTTTATTTCTTTACAGAGCAAGAATATTAAAGGAAACATATTAAGTAGATCAATCCCTGTGGAAACGATACACGATTTACTCATCACTATATTACTTAGCGATGTGTTCACTTGCACTAAATTGTGCATATTTGGCACGCATCAACCCACATAGCATCATGCTTTCTTAACATCATTGGTAACCCGGTGACCAAGTCCATGGTCATAGGATCCTATTTCCATTATGGAATCTAGATATGCTGAAGCAAACCTGGTAGAACCTGATGTTTCGCTTTCACAAGCTGATACGCTAAGCATCTTGTCACAAACTCGGAAATATCTCTTTTCATGTAAGGACACCAAAAGAAAGGATGAAGATCTTGGTAAATCTTGTTACTACCCGGATGAACAGAAAACAAACTACGGTGAACTTACCTTAAGATTCGATCTCTTAGATCCTTAAGAGCAGGAACACACAAATAACCCTTGAAGTACAAGAATCCACCATCTTGTACCTCAAAGATTGACACCTCACCCCTCTGACAAGCCTCAAGCTTAGCTACCAACTCCTGTTTTAACGCTTGTTCTCTCTTTATCTCCTGAACTAGCGTGGGTTCCACATGCAACTCTGCAAACAAACCACCATCCTTGGTCATCCTCAACCGGGTAAACATAGCTCTTAGGTCCGACATGGACTTCCTACTTAAAGCATCGGCGACCACATTCGTCTTACCAGGGTGATACTCTATGACACAGTCAAAATCTTTCAACAACTTTATCCACCGTTGTTGTCCTAGATTTAACTCTTTTTGGATAAGCAAATACTTTAAACTCTTGTGATCGGTTTAGACATAATATTTCTCCCCGTAGAGATAATGCCTTCATATCTTCAATGCAAAGATAATCACTACCAACTCAAGATCATACGTAGGATAGTTCATATCATGGGGTTTCAACTGCCTCGAGGTATAAGCAACCACCTTAACCTCTTGCATGAGCACACAAACCAACCCATTCAAGGAAGCATCGCTAAACACCACATAGTCTTTCCCTAGTTCTAATTACGTTAAGACCAGTGCCTCCGTTAGATAAGACTTGAGTTTCTCAAAACATTATTGTATCCTCTCGTTCCATACAAACAGAGCTCCTTTCTGAAGCAACTTTGTCAACGGTGCTGCTAGGATCGAGAAGACTTTAAAAAATCTCCTATAGTATCTGGTAAGTCCAAGAAAGCTATAGACTTACGACATATTCCTTGGTGGTTTCCATTCTACCATGGCTTGGATTTTCTAAGGATCCACATGGATGTCATCCGATGAAACTATATGGCCCCAAAATGCCAACTCTGATAACCAGAACTCACAGTTACAGAACTTGGCGTAGAGACGTCTATCCCTCAAAACCTGAAGAACCACTCTTAGGTGATAATCATGCTCCTTCTCTGAGCGTAAATACACTAAGATGTCATCGATAAATATAACCAAAAACTGATTCAAGTAAGGCTGAAAGATCTGATTCAATAAGTCCATAAAAGCTGTTGGTGGATTCGTGAGCCCGAAAAGGAAACAATAAGAACTCATAAATCCCGCATCTCATCCTAAAACCGATCTTTTGGACATCCTCTTCACCATCTTTAACTAATAGTACCTGATCTCAGATTGATCTTAAAAAACACTCGGGCACCTCTCAACTTATCAAACAGGTCATCGATCCTAGGCAAAGGATAACGATTCTTGATCGTGACCTTATTGAGCTGACGGAAGTTGATGCACATTCTTATCGATCCACCCTTTTTCTAAATAAACAAGATCGGTTCTCCCCACGATGACACACTCAGTCTGATAAAACCTTTCTCAAGCAGCTCTTGGATCTGCTATTTCATCTCTATCGGTGCCATACGATAACGTGTTATGGAATCTAGTGTCGTACCCGAAAACACCTTTATACGAAACTCTAACTCACGGTCAGAAGGTAAATTGAGCAACTCCTCTAGAACACATCAGGATACTCATAAACTATCCTCAAACTTTCTAACTCGGGACCCCAAACAGACATGTCTACAACATGAGCTAAGAAAGCCTCACAACCTTACTGGATTAACCTCTAAGCTGACAAAGTTGATACACCATTCGGTAAACATGGGTTTCTCCCACCCCTAAAAACAAGCTTAGAATCATCAGCAACACGGAGCTTCAAACTCTTTATCCTACACCCAAGCCTCGCATCGTGTTCAAATAACCAATACATCCATAGGATTGCTTCAAAGTCTTTGAAGATAAAACCATAAGGTCTACTGGAATGATCAAGCCTTGGACCTCAATTGGATACCTCCGAAAAAACTTATCCATCAACACATCTAACCCCAACAGGCTTGTCACATGGACTCCTATTTCTAGATCCTCGGCTGGCAACCCCAACACTGAGACATCCCACTACGGATATAGGAGTGGGTAGACCCTGAGTCCACAAGAGCAATTATGAAAACTAAAACAAGGTGAACGTAACTGAGATAACATCGGTAGCTACATAGTCCTTCTGTTCCTTCACAGTATACTTTCTAGCTAGTGTTCTTACCATGGACTGAAAGGTACAACCCGAACCATGACTCGCCCCTACACGGGTAAAACCTCGACCTCTTTAGCTTGGATAACCGGTCCTCTGATCTGGCTTAGATAACCTATCCTCTTGACTTCTCGGGATAGTCCTTCATAAGATGTTATGCCGACCCACAATGGTAACAAGCTCTAATTGTGTTCCAACATTCTCTTCTATGGTTACGCCCATATTGAGGGTAATTCAGAGTATCCGAGCTCCTCTAAGAACTTTCTAGGCTCATGAACGGGGATAATACAGGTTGCCTCCTTCTTCCAACCAACTCATACATACAGTTTGATCTTACACTCTGATTAGAAGCTCTCCTATTTTGGTTCCAATGGTTCTTATTCCCCCTGATTAGGACTGAGATTTGTTAGAGTAGCTTTGATTACCTCAACTTGTACCACCTTGAGCAGAAGAAGAACCATAGGTCAACCCTTAAACTTGCTCCAAGGACTAGGCACTAGCGTTCAACTCAGAAAATACCTTAGGTGGGGTAGTAGTGAGATATGTCTGAATCTCTTTCCTTAAGCCCTTTAAAAACCACTTATATCTCATTTCCTCTTTGGCCACCAACTCTAGAGCGTACCGGCTCAACTATAAGAACTCTTGCTCGTAAGCAAACACCGAACAATTCTCATGCACAAGATGAGTGAACCATTCTCTTAAGGTGTCAATGTGGGCTTCACCCATTTATTTCTTATCGAACTCATCGAGGAAGTCATACCAAGTTGGTCGTTCGGGATCCTAACCAAGATCTACAGTTTCTCACCATTCACGTGCATTCTCCTTTAACAGCGACAAAACACACGATAGCATATCCTTAGATCTCAACCTCATCTGCCTCATGATTCAACGAGTATCATGTAACCACTAATCAGCTTGCACGAGATTATCTTGTCCTGTCCTGTGAAAGTACACAGCTCCTTGCCTTTGCACCTTCTCTATAGTGCCTCTTGAGTCATAGTAGATAACCTCGGTATAGCTCTCACAATCCGGCTTAACGCATGGTTCAACTACAGGAAGTAGTTGGCCCCTTGACCAACTGCGTCCTCAGACGGTGCCTCTATATCTAGCATATAGTCACCATCGAAGTCCGATTCCCAAGAACCCTAACTCTCCTTAGCAACATGATCTATCCTTGGTATTCTTACTACATAAAAGACAAACAAGGTTACATCATTGAATTTTCAGTATTAAATCAAGTACAACTTTGACTAATGGGCATGTACTCATTTGACACCTATGTACCACACCAAACTCCCTCGAGGACTTCTTAAAATCGACTCAACCTAGCCTCTAACCCAAAACCCGTATTCAAAATTTCTTTCAAAATCCCAATAAAAGAAGTCCAAATTCAAATCTAAATCTATTTTTAACATAGATCCGTAAAACATGAAATCCGAGTAACTTAAAATATTTGGAACTCCTACAATATTACAATCCAATTTAAAAGTATTCGACTAAATAAAATAAAACAAAGTTACAAATTACACATATAAAAACAACATAAAAAAATTATAGGGACTCCGAAGAGCTACTATCGACAATTAATTTTCTAGGTCGTATTGTTGATTGCATCTCCTGTAACCCCCTTAGCCCGGCCTAGACGAAACCGACAATAATGGGTCACACAGGGAATACCAAACCAAACCCGCGAAGATTTGATTCGATAAACAACCCTAAAAACCGTTATATATATATTATTTAACTATATGCACGATTAGGTTCCTATGTGAGTTGGGTTCATGCAAATCGCGAATGGAAGATTAAAGTCTACATTCAGATGTCTAGTTAATGTATACATATCTAGGGAACAAAATGTAATTATTTGTATTTCGAACATCGTCCGAAAATTCAATCCACTAAAACACAATTAAACATGCATAGCATACTTGCAGCAAAATTTAGACCAAACGGAATATCATAGTATCGTCAATTTCATAATTCATTAAGTTGAGACCTAATTGTAAAACATGTAAAACATCGACACTTAACTCAATTTTATATTATTCGATATGTGTTCCGGATAAAATTTATGCATCATGGTGTCTTTGTATCCCAAGAATAGCACACAAGTCTTCTATGTTCATTAACGGGGTTAAACCTTACTTAGCATGTGTTTAAAATTCAAGGATTACACTATTTGGGTCAGGGGATCGATACCACTTCAGGGTGTATCGATACCCCCTGTACTCGGAAGCTAATTAAGCCTTTCTAAGATGATTAAATTCTATCCAAGCATAATTATTAGACACCTATAGCTATATGCAATATTCCTAATTATAATTAACATATTTTAGCACCCAATTACCAACATCTAAAGCCCAAAATCATCTATAGGCATGCTAACTAAAATATGGTTAGAAACAAGGATGTCCATGCTTGTGCAAGTGTACATGCTTTCTTTGATAAGGTTTAAAATAAAGAATAATAATGTAAACTCATGGTTTAGGCAATCCAAGACATTATTACATTTCAACAACAATAGCTCAAACAAAATATAGTCTCTTTGCAAGTCTAAAACCAAGTAGCACACTCACTCTACTATGGGATTGGTTTACACATTGTCAAACTACAACTTATTTACCAAAATATACCAACAACTATGTAGCTTTCCCCTTGGTGCTATTGCTCCAAATGCAGCCCAAAGATGTCTTTATTGCTGTGCAAAGATGAAAGAAGAGCTTAAGCACAACATGCTTAGTGAGGAAGCTCCAAAAAAATCATCTATGCATCAACTTAAAACCATATTTAAGCCATAGTTTACAATGCATCATTAAAAACATGCATGCTTAGTACTCCATGTTCATGTCCATAATATCAAATCACTTTCTTGAGTATGTTCAACATTACCAAAACAATTCATGAATGATGCATAATGTTCTCTTTAAATCTATGTATGCATATTGGCTTTCTAGTGATCACTTAATGTGAATCTTAAGCTCACTGAATACACGGATCCATTGCTAGAGACTATTAGTCTCGTCATGACACGAAGTCACCATTGACATGACACAAAATCACCATTGACATGACATAAAGTTACCATTATAGCACTACCACGTACGGTTGGACACATAGCCACCCTTGTTACGTGTAGGCAGCTCTACCACGTACGATTGGACACAAAGTCACCCTTGTTACGTGTAGGCAATATTCTTTATTCTCAATAATGTTTATAGTGCACTCAAGACAATCCTAATGACATGTCATTCGTACTCGAATCTAAAGTTAGTGTCACTAAGCCAATATCATAATCAAATGTGCATGATAATTTGCTGCTCATAATGCATGCATAATATGTTCATAAATGAACAAAAATGTCATGCCTAATGGCACCATCAATTTCAAGGCAAATAACCATATAATATTTCAATTCATTTTCAGCTCATAATGCATCCATAATGTGCTCAATAAATGAACCGAAAGTCCTGCCCAATGGCACCTTTAATTTGAAGGCAAATAACCACATATATTCCAAATTCATTTTTCATATTTCCTTAATCATGGATTTCGTTTTAAACCATGCATTTTTAGCAATTATCTCATGCATGCATCATTTTAAAATCATACTTATGCATTTCCAAAAATCTCATTGAGTTATCATCATAGAAGCCTTTACGGAAAATAGCCGAAACTCATGATAATGCATCAAAATCATTTACTTTACTTACTCTTGAACTATGGTAAGTTTTCATACTATTCATTATCCCCCAAAACCGAACCGAACCAATATGGTTCGCTTTAAGTCCGAAAATACTCACCGACAAGCGAAACGAGCTTCCGTTGATGTTTCGATGACCATGCCAACGCACCATCCACTTAAGCACCTTCTTGCACTACCTCTATGACATTAAAAATAGAGAATTTTCACATTATTACATACTCAAACCAGCATACATATCCGATCACTACAAATCTATCAAAAACTTAGCCAAAAAGACCAAAAACTAAGCCGAAACGCATCCGAACAACATCAACCCAAAACCTAATGAATATAACATCTAATCCACACCAATTATGAACCAAAAACACATCTAAATCATCCTTATACCTTCAGCAATATTAAAGCACCTAAAACAGCCCCTAAAACAACCGAAAACTACCTTAAAACAACACCGATTGCATTATTCTGGGATTAAATTAATTTGTCATCAATTGAAGACTCAATTAATCAATTAAATAACATAATATATTAATTAAATTCATCTAATTACATCATTAAATGAGATCTAAAAAGATTTCATAAAAACATTCATAAAATATTAGATCTAGCATTGAAAATATATAATCAAGTTTTATTTAATGATTAGCAAGCTAATACTTGGGAATTTCAATAAAAAACCTTAGAAAAAAGTTAAGATTCAACAAAATTACCTTAGAGATTTGATTCACCAAAAGATGAGAAATTCTCTCCTTGATTTCTTGAAAATTGATGTTGATTTGTAAAAATTAATAAGTAGATTTTGAAGAGAATAAAATGATGAGAAAAACGTAATAAATCTTGTTGAAAAAGATGAAGAAATCAACTAGTAATTGAAGAGAATTGATGAGGAAGATGGAGAGAAAATATGAGAGAAAATAATGAGAAAATAAGTGGTTATCGAAGAAAATAAAATTATCATCGTTTAAAACTATTTATAAAAATAAATTTGGTGGATAAATAATTAAATAAAAAATAAATTAAGTTTATGGTCCTATAAGGATTCTAAGTATAGCTTGTTTTTCAATTTAATCACTAAAAATATCAATTTTCGAAAATCACACATTTAGTCCCCTAAATCTTTTCCAAAATTACAATTTGATCACTAGTACATAATTAAGCTCAATTAAAAATCAATTTGAAGTTCAAATTATATTCTTTTAATTTTAAAATATCATTTTAATTTTCCTAAACCATTTCACAAAATTATTACTTGTCCAATTAAAATATTATTATTTTATATTTTTCCCGGAATAACAAACCGAAGAACCCGTTTCGACTCGAATCGAATTCCCCTAACTAAAACCCAAACTTTTAACCCCAAAATCAGGATGTTACAACTCTCCCCCTCTTAAGAAAATTTCCTCCTCGAAATTCTCATCTGAAGCAAACAAGTGAGGAACTGCTCCTCCATGCTTTTACTTGTCTTCCAAGTTACCTCTTCGACACCTCGGTGTTTCCAAAGCACTTTAACCAAATCTATAGTCTTCCCTCGAAGAACCTTTGTATCCACATCAAAAATCCTCACTGATTCCTCCTTATAACTCACATCCGCTCTTAATTCAACCTCCTCAACCGGAACAACATGAGAAGGATCTGATCTATACTTATGAAGCATCGATACATGGAAAACATAATGTATCCAACTCAACTCCACCGGCAACCTCAACTAATAAACAACAGGACCAATTCGCTCTAACACCTCATACGAACCAATGAAACAAGGACTTAACTTACCCTTACGTCCAAACCTCATTAACTTCTTCTATGGGAAACCATTAGAAACACTTTATCTCTGACAACATATTCCACCTCTCTATGCTTCAAATTGGCATAGGACTTTTGCCTATCTGAAGCCTTCTTAAGCATGTCACAAATAAGCTTAACCTCCTCGTCCGTATCTTTCAACACTTGAGGTAAAGAAACATACTTTGTCTATCTTCCTTCCAACACAATAAAACTTCAAACGGTGCCATCTATATACTTTCCTGAAAACTATTATTATAAGCTAACTCTACCCAGGGCTACTGTTTCTCCCAAGAACCTTGAAACTCAATGATGCAACACCTCAACATATCCTTTAAAGTCTGACTAACACGTTCAGACTGATCATCTGTCTGAAGATGATAAGCAGTACTAAACTAAGCCTTGTACCTAAAGCAACCTACAAACTCTTCCCAAAACTTAGAAGTAAAACGCGGATCTCTATCCGATATGATCAACTTAGGCACACTATGCAAATTCACCAACTCAGCAAACATACAACTCTACCAACTTATCCATAGAACACGTCGTATGTATGGTAGGAAAATATGCATATTTTGTAAACCTATCAACAATAACACATATAAAATCCTTCTTGGACTCCGTCACATCTTTCTTTAAACCAATCCAAAAGTATACACTTTTAAGATCACTATACATCTTCACTCTGCCTGGATGCATAGCGAACAAACTAGTATGAGCTTTCGCCAAGATAGCTTGCCTCAACTGATGATCATTTGGCACCACAATCCGACCTTTAAAACACAACACCTTATCATCATCAAAATGATACTCGGTCGGTCTACCCTCTGCAATATCCTCAACAAAAGGTACCAAAGCTTCATCCTCTAACTATTTCACCTTGATCAACTCAACCAAGATAGGTTTTACTTACAACTCCGCCACTCAAACACCTTCCTTTGAAATACTCAACCTAGAAAACATCACCCTCAACTCAACTGTTGTTTTCGACTCAAAGATTCAGCCATCACATTAGCTTTCCTCGGAAGATTCGCAACAGTCATCCAACACTTACCCTCCTCAAACAACCAGCAGATTCATCCCTCACAACAAAGCAACAACACACACACCACCACATCATCTCAATTCTCACAGAAAACATCACTCAAAAGAAATCCCCCTTTTTCTTGCTTAAGATTGATAACCAACTCTTGATAACCGCAACAGTTTCAATACCACCACCATCGAACTAACCTTATTTTCGATATCCTCCCACATAGCATGTAACCAACTAAGCCTTTCTCCAACCTCCACTCTATACAATGATGCTCCACCACCAACAACAACTTTATTATGAGTCATATTAACCATATCACAACATCACAGCATATCATCCATTTACCTATGAATGATAAAACCCAACATCTAAATGGTAACCTATGTCGATCTTAAAAAACCTCAAATCTTAATATATTATAGATACACCACTCACCCATCTTTCCAATGGGACTTAGAAACCCAAGAAAACCGTACTCAATCAAACGATTGATCCACCAACCCTCATAGGAAAACTCCGTACTATCCATAGAACTTACTACCAAACTTATGATGATTCTTTCCGACTTCAACCTTGGCACATTTACTACTACTAATAACCCAAAGAAAATTGATACTCACTCTTACCTTATCAGCAAGATAAACATCTATACATGATTCAAACATAATCTAAACAAGCTCAGTCAAAAACACATGTTTCCTCAACTTCTATCACAACACTTACCACCAATCACACGGAAAAAGATTACCATAAGCCATTGATGAGTGCCTAAAAGGCAGTTATTTACTACCCTTCTTATGGTACTTTATGCACCTATTATACACCCACTTTAATCGAATCGTGTACTCTTTGCTCAAATATTGGATATTCCGTTATCACCATATACAAAGTTAATATTTATAGAGAATGCAAATATTATTACAATTTATGTACATGCAGGAATATCCAGAGCCGAAGCGGTATAAAAGCTATGTTGAGGCCGAGGCAGAAGACCGGCCGTGGCAGAATCTAGTGTGGCAGCACCAACAATGGAGGCGCATTGAAATATAAAAATATAGAGAATATTCTGGAAGACACAACGCATCAATTGGACCAGGCTAGCGTGCTCAAAGCCCAATTCAAAGACCAAGCGGGAAACCCTTTTTAGAAGGCGGCAAACTTAGAAATATTAGAATCCTTGAAGAAGACTTGTTCCCTACTCTAAGTTGAAGTCTATTTAGAAAATGTTTGCTCTAGGTTAAGACTATAAATATACTAGCCGACCATATTATTTAGGGAGAGCCGATTTATAGAGAAAACCCTTCATCCCTAAGAATTGTACTTCCACGATAACATGTTCTAAATTTCTTAGGGATAGATGAAGGTTGTTGATATTAGTGAGAGGAGATGGATTCTTGTATTCTTGTTTTTATGAAATAAAATTAGAGTTTGCTTATCTTATTGTCATTCCTTATTCTTGTATCCAAGCTCGAGAGGGAAGTTTGCAAGTAATCTATTTATCTAGCGTCGAGAGGTGTAGATTCACGAAAGGGATAGGTAAGGTGTCGGCGACACTAACTCGGCCTATACCCTTGTGGAGGCACTAAGGGGTAAGTTAAGAGTTTAAGCAGCTAAAAGAAGTGTTGCATCTATTGGTGGTTATCTTTGGTTTACGCCGAGAGGTATCGTCAAGGACTGAGCATCAACAGTACTTTGACTCAGACATGAGGAGAGTCACTTACGAACACTTTGCTGAACTTTGATACTTTTGCCCACGAGGAAGATATTACCGCGGTAGAGGAGCACCAACATTACCGAGGCAGTATCTGCAATACTATCGAAGCAGTGTTGTGCGATTGCATTAGACAAGAAGAAGATCAATTGAATCCACTAATTGATGCAACTGCATCCTACCCACTTTCTCTACAATCGTTCTCGACTCTTTATTTTATGTTTTGTTATTTCATTATTTAGTTAGATAAAACAAACCATCTTATTTATGTTTTTATTTTATTCTCAGGAGCAAGGGAACAAAGGAAGGCATATTAAGTATACAAATCCCTATGGAGACGATACACGATATACTTATCATTTTATTACTTGACTACATGTACACTTGCACTCAAAATAGCGCTTATACCACGTCTATCAAGTTTTTGGCGCCGTTGCCGGGGATTGGCAACTGAATTTTATTTTCTTTAATTTTCTTGCTCTTTAATTATTAATTATCTAACTTTAACTTTAGTTTTATTTTATTTTTATTTTTATTAATTTTTATTTATTTGGTTTATGACTAGGACAAATCCGAGTGGACCATTGTACGAGTTGGATCTAGAGATTGAACGTACAAGACATAATCTATGACAAAATCTGTTCCAAACTAAGGACAATACACCTAGAGGACCTGTTGATCATAATGTACTGCCACCAGCAATGCAATAGCAGCCAATGTTGCATCCATTGCCGAGACAACCTACTGTTAGAGATTATCTGGTGGAGGATCTGAACGGACATAACCCTGGCATAGTTACACCGGAGATACAAGCAACTCACTTTGAGCTTAAACCAATAATGTTCAACATGTTGAACACAATTGGACAATTTGGTGGGTGTGCTACTGAAGATGCAAGGCAGCATCTTAAATCCTTCATGGAAGTGTGCAACTCTTTTAAGATTCAAGGAGTCCATGAAGATATTTTGTGCTTAAAATTATTCCCCTATTCACTGAGGGATAGGGCGAAGACTTGGATGAATGGAATACTAGCAGGATCAATCGAATCTTGGGAAGAACTTTGCCGAGAATTCATTACGAGGTTCAATCCAACAAATCTCTATGACCGCATTCGTAATGAAATTACCTCATTCCGGCAAGACGAAGATGAACCGATGTATGAGGCATGGGAACGTTATAGAGAACTATTAAACAAATGCCCCTTACATGGTTTTCCCTTGTGGACGCAAGTTTCCATATTCTATAATGCTACCAATGCTTCCACAAGGATGATGCTAGACGCTCCGCAAATGGGACACTTTTAGATAGAGCACCCGCTGAAGACATTGAAATTCTTAACAAACTCGCAAGGAACGATTTCCAATTTCCCACATCGAGGCGAGGAGGAATGAGACGTCATGCCACAGCTCATGAATTAGACACATCAAGTTCGGTGGCAGCACAATTGGCTTTTCTGACCAAGATGGTTCAGAATATGCAAAACGAAAGAAGCATATATGAGGTTAAGGCAGTTAACTCATCAGATTATATGCTAGATGAGGAGACCGGACTATATGTTGGAAATTATAACAGAAATAATCCAATGATGTCCAATAATTATAACCCATCTTGGAAAAGGCATCTGAACTTCTCTTGGAGTAACCCTACCAATGCCTTGAATCCAACTACCCAAGCCCCTGAATTTCAGCATCAGAACCAGAACCTGCCGCAGCAGAACACTCAGCAGCCCATGCTGCAGCAGCAAGTACAACAACAACAGTCTCTGAATGCACTGGCTGATTCTCTCACACATTTCATGTCAAAGACTGATGCCTACATGATGGAGAATAGCTGCTTCATGAAGTGTACTGATGACTTCATGAACAGAACGGAGATGAGACTGCAGAACCAGGAGGCTGCAATAAAATCCCTAAAACTCAGGTTGGTCAATTTGCCTAACGCCAAAATACTCGACCACCTGGAGGTTTACCTAGCAATACTGAAGTTGCTAAGGTATTAGGCCACGAGCAATGTAAAGTAATCACCACCAGAAGTGGCCTACGGCTGAAAAATAAAGAGGTGACCTCAACTGAAAGAGTCCAACCAGAACAACAACTAAATGAGGACTTAGAGGCCGAGTAAGACCTACCGAAAACTTTGCCATGGCAACAGAACCAGCAGTATCAAAACCTTCTGTCGAGGCAGCTGCAGAAAAATTCACCCCAGGTATAAAACTCAATATCGAAAGAAACCTGGAAGACATCAGACCACCACCTCCTTTTCCACAGAGGCTAAAGAAGCAAAAATAGGACTACTAATTTCAGAAGTTCCTAGACATCTTGAAGCAGGTCCGTATTAACTTCCCCCTAGTTGAGGCGATTGAACAAATGCCCAACTATGCCATGTTTTTAAAGGACATAGTATCCAAACAACGAAGGCTAGGAGAATTTGAAACGATGGCAGCCACTGAAGGTTGCATGGCAATGCTACATAATCGCATGCCACCCAAACTAAAAGATCGTGGTTGCTTCACAATTCTATGTCCAATTGGAGATGGCTATAAAGGAAAGGCCCTATACGACTTGAGAGCAAGCATCAACTTAATGCCCAAATAAGTTTTTCAGAAACTCGAAATTAGACGGGCGAAACCAACAACAGTACTACTCCAACTTGCGGATCGGTCTTACGTGAACCTTGAAGGCAAAATCGAGGACATTCTGGTGAAAGTTGATAAGTTCATCTTCCCTGCCGACTTCCTTGTCCTTGACTGTGAAGCTGACGACAATGTACTGATCATATTAGGTCGACCTTTTCTTGCTACTGGACGCACTATCATTGATGTGGAGAATGGCGAGCTCACAATGAGAATAAATGATCAACAAATCAAGATGAATGCCTTCCACAATCTGCAAAATTCAGACGCTCCAGCAGAATGTAAGGCTCTTCATACATCAAATAAGGGTACTAAAATATCCTGCCTGGGTAGCATGCTCGGCAGACTATTTGGTAAAAGAATAAAACCCAAAGGAGAAGCTGAATGCACCGAAGGGACTGACAACTCATGTAGACAGATACGGGCCAGAAAGAGATAACAAAAGTGGGAGATGCATTCACATGCACTCCATAAGTAACCTAATCTCTTTCCTTCACTTTTAATTATTATATTAGGATTAGTATAGTATTATTTTCAGCATTTTTAGTTTTAAGTTATTTTCAGTATTTTTTTATTTTCCTTTATGATCATTTTTTTAGTATTTCAGATTCAGTGTTTTTAATTTTTAATAAAGTAATGAATGCAGAAACAGTGTAACGGCTATCTGCCGAGAAATCCACCGCGATAGTAACTGTGCATCAGGGTTGTAAATGCCTAACGGCTAGTATTCTTAACAGTCATATTTTTACAGCCTATATAAGCAGACTACCGTTGTGCATTATTTACTTTGCATTCTTGTTATCCTTACTTTCTTGAACAATCTTACTCTCACTACATCTTAAACTTTCCAGAAACTCTTTGAATTCCTACCAATATTCTTTCTGTTTATCTTCAAGAATATATCATCAACATCCATGGCACCTACAGACGATTTGCCAGCGACAACGTAGTAGAATGCTTTCAAAGATCTTTTGTTGCACGACAATTATGGGAGGAACAAGGATTCCAGCAAACCACTGACAAAAACTACGACATCGACCAATTCTTGTTCGAAAGAATCGAAGACCAAGATTGGGAGAAATTCTGCCTCCAACCTCCCATAGCGAATGCAACAATTGTGAGAGAATTCTATACGCACTGCCTGAACAAGGATACACTATTCGTCTACTGTCGGGGTAAGCCTATGAAACTTGATGTCGAGGCAATCAACGATTACTACGGCGTGATCCCCATACGTGATGAGCATGGTAAATTTGCAGCAAATATCGAGGAATACGAGGCTATCAAGGACGACCTCTGCTACGACAACACTCCATGGGAAACCGGTGCCCATAGGGGTTGTGT
Organism: Abelmoschus esculentus; assembly: GCA_035048815.1. NCBI lineage: Eukaryota > Viridiplantae > Streptophyta > Magnoliopsida > Malvales > Malvaceae > Abelmoschus > Abelmoschus esculentus. The sequence goes on along the minus strand of JAUCBN010000019.1, from coordinate 4,903,829 downwards.
AACAAGACTCAGTCTTAAACTCGAAGCAAAGCTGTGGTACACGTTTGTCAAACGACGCCTCATGCCCACTTCTCATAATAGCATAGTTGACAGAACAAGATTGTTGTTCATTCATTCCATTCTCAACAAAAGGATGATCAATGTTGGAGAGATAATTCTTCAAGAAATATATGACTACGGTAAGAAAGAACGAGGTCCATTATATTTCCCTAGTTTAATCTCTGCTTTATGTATTGCTGCAGGTGTCCTGATAGAAGCAACCGACGAATACATATCACAAAGGTAAGGCTGGACAAAAGAATTCTGCCATAGAGTGATGCATATCACCCAAGCAGACCCAGTGCAGGAAACACCTCAACAATTCACTACTGACCTCCCTGCCAGAGGATAGTATTCAGCAGAAGCACCTGACAATGCCCAAGCCCCTACCGTAGCAGACATACATACCAGGAGATTTTGCAGATATTGTCAACCATGGACCTCAGAAAATAACACTATATGGAATATCAAAGAGATTTCAACAACACCCTTGCCAATATGCTGACACAGAACTTTCCCACCCATGGGATGTAATTTCCAGATTTCCCTCCCAATATTTTCGTCACTGCCGCACGATACACAGACACAACACTTGCTCCAGGGTCTAGACCATTCTTTACTACTAGGACACAACAACAAGTTCACACTGTCGGCCCATCTAGACCTGCGGGCACGACCGCCACATCATCCAACAGCAGGCGACCATTAAAGAGGAGAGCTGTCTTCAACTCTCCACAACAAAATCCTATTCCCACCGGTAGTTTTTTTGAAGATAGTCTCTCTAGACAGATTGATGAGTATGTCCATGAGAGCTCATCATATACCCACGAGAGGATACCAACTATCGAGTTTGGGGGAGAAACAGAGATCATGCATACAGATGACAAAGAAGATGGAGATGAAGTTACAGCCCCACTGAAAAAACAAACGCCCAGTAGAGTGCAGTCGCCCCGGCAGGCAAAAACACAGCAGTCACCTGGACAAGGATCAAGAATGAAAGCATCAGCAGGAATACCCAGGAGGGAAGCTATCTCCAGTAGCTCTTCTGAATCACAATCAGAATCTATTTAAAATCATGTTGCTTTTCACTTCTTGTTTTCTTTTTTTGTTTGCTTTATATTTTGAGCATTGAGGATAATGTTCGGTTTGAGTTTGGGGGAGATTGAAGGTACATAAGTACTGCCGAGGCTACCCAATGCCACGACAATACCATAAAAGGGAGTAAAAAAATTTTTTTACCGAATTTTTTTATATTCTCTTTTCTTAAATTTATGTTTGTAATCTTGTACTGCCTTATGTCAGCTTTGCTTTAGTTTGCTCCTTTAAGGCTATAGAAATTTTTCTCCTTACCATGGTCAAGTACTGTTTTAAAGGGATAACCATAGGATACTCATCGAATAAAACTTAGAAGCTTACTTTAGGGTTAGACAAGAAAATAAATACTTTTTGGACTTGTTTGATTTAGGAGTTCTTTTAATAAACTTAGGTGATAAAGACTTAGAACTTGTTGAAAAAATAACTAGAGGTGCCTATCACCGGCTCTAGTGTTCCTCTCCTTCATACTAGAGGTGCCTGAAATTGGCTCTAGTGTGCTAAATAGGTGCTACAAAAGAAAAAGAATAAATAAGAAAAACAAAGAAAGAAATAGAAAACACATATCTTGAGGTGCCCGAATTTGCTCAAGACTTGATGTTTTAAGGCGATAGTTAATCCAAGATTCAACTTGTCTTGAACTTAGAGTTTATCTAAGAAAGCCTTGAATCAGCCTTGTTCATTAAACGCACACTCACTTAGCCCTATGGTTTGTTTCTTAGTAGAAGTCCTTGGTTAAACTAGTGGCTAAAACGTAGAGATAGACATGACCATGGTGGGGAGAATAGATGGAAGAGTAAGACCAAAAGGGAGTAAGGTTTAACAATTTGATATTTGGCATTGCTTGAGGACAAGCAATAGTTCGAGTTTGGGGGTATTTGATGAGTTCCTAAAAGGCAGTTATTTACTATCCTTCGTATGGTACTTTATGCACCTATTATACACCCACTTGAACCGAATCATGTACTTTTTGCTCAAATATTGAATATTCCATTATCACCATATACAAAGTTAATATTTATAGAGAATGCAAATATTATTACAATTTTTGTACATGTAGGAATATCCAGAGCCGAAGCGGTAGAAAAGCTATGTTAAGGCCGAGGCAGAAGATCGGCCGCGGTAGAATCTAGTGTGGCAGCACCAACAATGGTGGCGCATTGAAATATAAAAATATAGAGAATATTCTGGAAGACACAGCGCATCAATTGGACCAAGCTAGCGTGCTCAAAGCCCAATTCAAAGATCAAGCGGGAAACCCTTTCTAGAAGGCGGCAAACTTAGAAATATTAGAATCCTTGAAGAAGACTTGTTCCCTACTTCAAGTTGAAGTCTATTTAGAAAATGTTTACCCTAGGTTCAGACTATAAATATACTAGCCGACCACATTATTTAGGGAGAGCCGATTTATAGAGAAAACCCTTCATCCCTAAGAATTGTACTTCCACGATAACATGTTCTAAATTTCTTAAGGATAGGTGAAGGTTGTTGATATTAGTGATAGGAGATTGATTCTTGTATTCTTGTTTTTATGCAATAAAATTAGAGTTTGTTTATCATATTGCCATTCCTTGTTCTTGTATCCAAGCTCGAGAGAGAAGTTTGCAAGTAATCTATTTATCTAGCATCAAGAGGTGTAGATTCACGAAAGGGATAGGTACGGTGTCGGCGACACTAACTTGGCCTATACCCTTGTGGAGGCACTAAGGGGTAGGTTAAGAGTTTAAGTAGCTAAAAGAAGCGTTGGATTTGTTGGTGGTTATCTTTGGTTTACGCCGAGAGGTATCGTCAAGGACTGAGCATCAATAGTACTTTGACTCAGAGATGAGGGGAATCACTTACGGACACTTTGCTGAACTTTGATACTTCTGCCCACGAGCAAGAGATTGTCGCGGCAGAAGAGCACCAGCATTGCCGAGGCAGTATCTGCAGTACTATCGAAGTAGTGTTGTGTAATTGCATTGGACAAGAAGAAGATCAATTGAATCCACTAATTGATGCAACTGGATCCTACCTACTTTCTCTATAATCGTTCTCGACTCTTTATTTTATGTTTTGTTATTTCATTATTTAGTTAGATAAAACAATCTTATTTGTGTTTTTATTTTATTCTAAGGAGCAAGGGAACGAAGGAAGGCATATTAAGTATACCAATCTCTGTGGAGACGATACACGATATACTTATTATTTTATTACCTGACGACGTGTACACTTGCACTCAAAATAGCGCTTATACCACGCCTATCAACCCTGATCAAGATACCATTCCATCTCAGCACTTTTCAAAACAACCATACGGCTCACATAACACAAAAAGATTCTCAACACAAAAATAAACCTTGCCAAGCACATCCTTAACTAGACCCTCAACAAACACCTGACCACGACTTGTCCCTGATCAACTTAACCAAGGTAGAGTCCCGCTCATAGCTCCATCATTTTACTAGGTCTCCCCATAGATTAACCGAACATCTTCCCTCGTAACTCCACAATAACCCTGTCTTACCCCACATAGAAAACTCCCATTGCAAGCATCCTTATGTAAGCCAAGTCATCCCCGATAACTAACATTCCATAAAACATACCATACAAGAAACTTATCAACTTTGTGTCAAACCCAATATTGTACTAATCTCAATGATAACATCTCCAACTTAAGGTTTAGCCACCATAATCAACTCAACACCATGTTTCAAACTTTAAGATCCACACATCGTTAAGTGCCTTGACACTTAACTCAAAACTCCTTCCCAATATCAATTCATCGATAAACCAACTCTTATCTCACCTATACCACAACAAAATCCAAACTTGTAGAACTATTCCTTCCACTTGCTCCAACATCTCTTATTTTATAACCTTGCCAAAGTAGTAACCATATTGATGAAACATCCATAAACATGAACCCCCCGAATACAAACCCTCACAATACTTTTCGATAAAAGCAAACCCACAAGACTGAACAACCGGTATAAACCATAAACTATCCAGCAGTCCCTGATACACCACTTCAAACATCATCACAAACTAACTTTAGTCAAGGTATATCCAACTTAACACCTTGTAAACCCAACATGTACATTTTCCTCCTTTATAGTGCAACCAAACCTCTCAAGGTCACAACAATCCATGATTCAAACCCATGATACCACAACTCTCATACCAATATACAACTCATATTTTGCTTTCCATCCTAACCCCATTACTCTTAACAGAAAAAAAAACCTAGATCAGTCACAACCCCGATCTAACCGCACACTAACTATAGTACAAAGAATTTCATGTAATTAATTTTTTTCCACCAACAAGACAATAAAACAACATTTTTCCCACAAAACAATTTCACATTACTCAAAAAAACACCAACCTGCCTTACCCTACATAACATGCTGCAACCTTCTTACAACCTCCAAACCTTAACTAGAAAGAATCCGCAAAACTCAATCTTACCTTTAGTAATGACCAACTCAAACTAACCATAACTCAGGGTATTTCTCTTGGTTTTTAACATCTAAAACTTTGAGATCAACCACTCATTCCTCATCCAAGACTATTCCCCAATCAAAAGGGTAGCTTGCCCATTATACATCCAGCTCAACAACACAAGAAAGCCCTTTCAAGCCCTTTTTTTCACACCTTCGCCATAAAGGAACCAACCACACCTCACTTACATCTTCAAGGAGCTACTCGCAAGTGTGATACTCAAGAATGCAAGCCCATTAACTCAGGGTATATGCTCTCATAAATGCCTATGCAAGTGCATGTGCATGTAAATGTGAATGCAATTTCTAGTGTCATACTCAAGAATGCATGCATGTCCTACATTATCTATAAATATATACATATATGTGCTTGGTGGGTGTAATAATAGCGCAACTGTGCAGTGTACACGTCATAAGTAATAAAGTGATAAGTATATCGTGTATCGTCTCCATAGGGATTGGTATACTTAATATGTCTCCCCTTGTTCCCTTGCTCCTGAAAGATAAAGTAAAAACATAGATAAGTGGATTTGTTTGACTAACTAAATAATTAAATAACAAAACATAAAATAAAAGATTGAGAACGATATAGAGAAAATGGGTAGGATCTAGCTGCGTCAATTAGTGGATTTGATTGATCTTCTTCTTTTCTAATGCAATCACACAACACTACTTCGGTAGTACTGTAGATAAAACCTTGGCAGTGTTAGTGTTCTCTGTCGCGACAATCTCTTGCTCTTGGGTAGATACATCAAAGTTCAGCAACGTATCCGTAGTTGACTCCGCTTATCTCTAAGTCAGAGCATTGTTGATGACTGTTCCTTGACGATACCTCTCGGCGTAAATCAATGATAATCACCAACCAATCCAACACTTCTTTTAGCTGCTGAAACTCTTAACCTATCTTTAGGCAGAGTTAGTGTCTACAACACCGTACTTACCCCTTTCGTTAATCTACACCTCTCGATGCTAGATAAATATATGACTTACAAACTTCTCTCTCGAGCTTGAATACAAGAACAAGCAATGACAATAGGATAAGTAAACTTTGATATTATTATTGCATTAGAACAAAGAAACAAGAAGCAATCTCCTCTCACTAATATCTACAACCTTCACATATCTCTAAGAAATTTAGAACATAATATCGATAGGTACAATTCTTAGGGGAAGGGTTTCTCTAAAATTGGCCCTCTCAATAATGTGGCCAGCTAGGCTATATATAGTCTTAACCTAGGATAAACCTTTCCTAAATAGATTCTAACTTGGAGTAAGGAGCAAGTCTTCTGATATTTCCAAGTTTGTAACCTTCTAGAAAGCTTTTCTCGTTCAGTCTTTGTCGTGAGCTTTTAGTGCGCTAGCCTGGTCCAATTAGCGTGTTGCATCTTCCAGAATGTTCTCTATATTTTTGTCTTTTATTCGCCTACAATGTTGATGTTGACACTCTAGATGCTATCGTGGCCTCGTCTCTACCTCAGCACTGCTTCACCGCTGCTTCGGCCCTGGATATTCCTACATATACAGAATATGTAATAATATCTACATTCTCTATAAATTTTGACTTTGTAAGTAGTGATAACGGAATATCCAATATTGTTCAAAGAGTCCATATTTCAGTTCAAGTTGGTGTATAATAGATGCATAAAGTACCATGAGAAGAGTAGTAAATAACTGCCTTTTAGGCACTCATCAAATACCCCCAAACTCGAACTATTTCTTATCCTCAAGCAATGCAAGACATCAAATTGCCGAACCTTACTCCCCTTTAGTCTTACTTTTCTATCTATTGTCCCCACCATGGTCATGTCTATCTCTCCGTTTTAGCCACTAGTTTACCCAAGGACTTTTACTAAGAAACAAGCTACAAGGCTAGGTGAGTGTATGCGTTTTATGGACAAGGTTGATTCAACGCATTCTTAGATAAACTCTAAGTTCATGACAAGTAGAATTTGGATTAAAACTATCTCCTTAAAACAACAAGTCTTGAGCCAGTTTTGGGCACCTCAAGATATGCGTTTTCTATTTTCTTCTTTTTTTATTTCTTTCTTATTAACCACCTATTTGGAAAATTAAAGTCAGTTTCGGGCACCTCTAGCATAAAAAAGAGCAAAACTAGAGCCAGTGATAGGCACCTCTAGTTGTTTTTCCAAAAGGTTCTAAGTCTTTATCACCTAAGTTTATTAAAAGAACTTCTAAATCAAGCAAGTCCAAAAAGTGTTTATTTTCTTTCTAACACTAAAGCAAGCTTCTAAGTTTTATTCCATGAGTATCCTATGGTTATACCTTCAAAACAGAACTTGGCCATGGTAAGGAGAAAGACTCTATAGCCTTAAAGGAGTAAACTAAAGCAAAGTTGATGTACAGTAGTGCAAGATTAAAAACAGTAATTCAAGAAAAGAGAATATTGCAAAACAAATTCAGAAAAAAATACTCCCTTTTTTCATGGTAATGTCACGGCAGAGAGTTGCCTCGGCAGTACTTCTGCACCTACAATACCCCCAAACTCAAACCGAGTATTGTTCCCAATGCTCAAATCACATAGTAGATAAAATTAATAAAACAAGTAAAGATAGTAAAAGGAGGGTTTCTTGGAAAGAGTCTGAAAAAATAAAAGAGTTTTGAGATTGTAACGAATATAACAACAGAGAGATTGAGTAAACAATTCTAAAGAAATAAGAATGCAAGAGTGAATAGTTCAAGAGAAAGAAGGTGCTTATATAGGCCTTGGCTATGTAGCCGCTTGAACTACTAGCCGTTTGCATTTACTGCCGCGGCAAGAATCTCGGCAGACTAACTGTTACCCTGTTCTGCCCATTGGGACTGCTGCGACTCTAACACTATGCACTGCCACGGCAGCAGACTTCCTACTGTGAACTACTTCTTTGTTATTCCTGTTTTATTGTCCTAACTTAAAAATATAAACATCAAGAAACATTCAAATAATGAGAAGATAATTATTCCTAAATATCATAATTAAGAGAATTCATGAAAATACAAAATAAAATAAAAGAGAAAATGAATATAAAATAAGAATATAAAGAAAAATTATGGAGGGTCATTTCCGATATTTCTTATAGTCCATCTGCACCCTTTATCGAGTTATAATTCTACCCAAAAAGGTTTGGACCATAATGAATACGGATAGTCCCCTTTGTATTATCTTGGTGGAGGTATCTTTCTTTCGTGTTGTCTTGTAATCCATGCATGTCCTCCATCTTGATATTGCTTCTAAAGGCAAAAATAAATTGTTAGAAAAAATTTTATCAACATCCAACCACTTAATTACCTCATTGCCATTAACTTCCATCATAGTTGGATATAACCTTCGTTGTCGTAGCCATTGTTGTGATAGCCAATTGTCGTGGCAATCTTTTGCCAAAATTCGGTGTAAGTCAAGTGAAGAATCATCTTTCTTGAAGTCTTCAAGAATCAACCCACATTGCTTTTTATGCTTCTCAGTAATCTCCATCAGTAGAGATTCTGGCTTGAAACTAACATTAGATGGAATTACCATAGAAATATTATCTTCCAAACAATCATATCCTATTTGTGATGGCTTCAAATCTTGTAACGTTGACTCCTCGAAATACACCTACAATGGAAGATATGAGTTTTGAAAGAATTCAAAAGGTTCATTGATTACCATCTCATATTCTATTAACACGACATTTCCATCTTGTTGATCGAGCATGTCGTCGTGTAACTGCCCCGACAGCTGTGAGTGTGAGTAATCCTCATATTCCATTTTCTGCATCATTGCTGTTGTAACATCCTAGGAATCAGACTCCTCAGAATTTTCTAGAGCATTACTCTCATTGGCCTCGTTGAATGGTATCGTGACATTGACCTGTTCATACTTCTCTACTGCCGCGACAATTGCCTCAGCAGTGAACTCATCCACTATTTGATAATCTTTCTCATCAACATGTTCTGGACATAGAGGTTCTAGAATTTCCTCTTTGTCCTCTAGTGTTGGGATTTCAGTATCCCTAAGGTTTGATTGTTGGGTCATGTTACCCAGGGAATATTCGGATCTCTGCAATTGATTTTCCGAGTCCCTCAAGGCGCATCTAATCTAGCTATATGTGCATCCAGGAACCTTGATTGCTCTGTCTTGAATTCATCAATTCTAGCCATTGATGCTTTCAATGTTTCCACCAATGAATTTGGATACTCTTGAGAAAAATTATATTGCCATGGCATATCTATAACACCAACAAAATTGTCATTATACAAAAATTTTTGAGCATTTTGTTCATACCATGAAGAATTTTGTTGTTGGTTTCATCTATGGTCTTCTCTGTGGCCATATGTTTCAGTATTGTATGGGTAATTGTTAACCAAATGATCATCTCCATAACCAAATGAGCATTTAATCTAGGAAATTCTTGATTAGATCGATTCATATCTTCCAACATCAACTCCCGAATAGATTTCTTTCTTTCTTCTTGCATCTTGAGCCTTCAACTTGAAACACACCTATAATTTTTATTTTTTTTAAGAAACAGAAAATATGTTAGTAAGAATAATAAAACAAAAACAAGAAAATTAAAGAAGACAAAATTTAGTTGTCAATCCCCGATAATGGCGCCAAAAACTTGTTGCGTGTAATAATAGCGCAACTATGCAATGTACACGTCGTAAGTAATAAAGTGATAAGTATATCGTGTATCATCTCCACAGAGATTGATATACTTAATATGTCTCCCCTTGTCCCCTTGCATCTGAAAGATGAAGTAAAAACACAGATAAGTGGATTTGTTTGACTAACTAAATAATTAAATAACAAAACATAAAATAAAAGATTGAGAACAATATAAAAAAAGTGGGTAGAATCCAGCTGCGTCAATTAGTGGATTTGATTGATCTTCCTCTTATCCAATGCAATCACACAACACTACTTTGGCATTACTGCAGATACAACCTTGACAGCGTTAGTTTTCTCTGCTGCGGCAATCTCTTGCTCTTGAGCAGATGCATCAAAGTTCAGCAAAGTGTCCGTAGTTGACTCTGCTTATCTCTAAGTCAGAGCGTTGTTGATGACTGGTCATTGACGATACCTCTCAGCGTAAATCAACGATAATCACCAACCAATCCAACACTTCTTTTAGCTGCTAAAACTCTTAACATATCTGTAGGTCGAGTTAGAGTCTACAACACCGTACTTATCCCTTTCGTGAATCTACACCTCTCGATGCTAGATAAATATATGACTTACAAACTTCTCTCTCGAGCTTGAATGCAAGAACAAGAAATGGCAATAGGATAAGCAAACTTTGATATTATTATTGCATTAGAACAAAGAAACAAGAAGCAATCTCCTCTCACTAATATCTACAACCTTCACCTATCCTTGAGAAATTTAGAACATAATGTCGATAGGTACAATTCTTAGGGGAAGGGTTTCTCTAAAATTGGCCCTCTTAACAATGTGGCCTGCTAGGCTATATATAGTCTTAACCTAGGGCAAACCTTTCCTAAATAGATTCTAACTTGGAGTAAGGAGCAAGTCTTCTGATATTTCCAAGTTTGCAACCTTCTAGAAAGCTTTTCCTGTTCGGTCTTTTTTCGTGGGCTTTTAGTGTGCTAGCCTGGTCCAATTGGTGCACTACATATTCAAATCTTCAAGAATGTTCTCTATATTTTTGTCTTTCATTCGTCTATAATATTGATGTTGACATTCTGGATACTGTCGTGGCCTCGTCTCTACCTTGTCCTCAACACTGCTTCACCGCTGCTTCGGCCTTGGATATTCCTGCATGTACAGAATATGTAATAATATCTACATTCTCTATAAATTTTGACTTTGTAAGTAGTAATAACGGAATATCCAATATTATGCAAAGAGTCCATATTTCAGTTCAAGTTGGTGTATAATAGATGCATAAAGTACCATGAGAAGGGTAGTAAATAACTGTCTTTTAGGCACTCATCAGTGCTCTTACTCTATGAATGATTGTTGTTCACACTGACAAATAACATACTCAATTCTAACAACTTCAACTACTAACATGTTGACTACTCCCAAGTTAGATTAGCAACAGTCGTACCAGCTTCAGCAGACTGAAATACACCCAAAAGAACGGTGCAACACCCTAAATTGACCTCCCTGCATAATCGGAGGCACACTAACGGAGGAAGAGGAAGAAATTACTCTTCCCTAGCAGTCGTTTCATCCTCAATATTGTCAATCAATGTTTATACCAACATTAGCTCGTGACTTACGTTTCAGAAGCGTAATCCAAAAACTTTAAACATGCAATTTAAAACATAATATTAAAACAAAATAAACTTACATTTGGGTAAGATCTACGGGAAAACTGAGAGCATCTGAAAAAAATATATTAGCATTGGCAATGTGTAACCGATAACCCCAGTTTAACCATCATTACTCAAAGTATAATCATCATGAATAGATTTTCACACATCAACAACATATCATGCTCAATCACACATAGCATGCTCCATCGCACATTTAAACACACAACTTAGCAATCCTACACATGCTTTAACCAACCAACTATACACTTTACAAACCTATACACACTTTTATCAACCTGTCTCTCATACCACCAAAGATAACCTCCTTAGCCCGACCTAGATAAAACCGGCATAAATGGGTCACGCGGGGAATACCGAACCAAACCCGTAAAGCTTTGATTCGATAAACAACCCTAAAAATCGTTATATATATATTATTTAACTAGATGCACGATTAGGTTCCTATATGAGTTGGGTTCATGCAAATCGAGAATGGAAGATTAAAGTCTACATTCAAATGTCCAGTTAATGCATACATGTCTAGGGACCAAAATGTAATTATTTGTATTTCGAACATCATCCGGAAATTCAATCCACCAAAACACAATTAAACATGCATAACATACTTGCAGTAAAATTCAGAACAAACGGAACATCATAGCAACGTCAATTTCATGATTCCTTAAGTTGTGACCTAATTGTAAAACATGTAACAAATCAACACTTCACTCAATTTTATATTATTCAATATGTGTTCCGGATAAAATTTATGCATCATGGTGTCTTTGCATCCCAAGAATAGCACATAAGTCTTCTATGTTCGTTAATGGGGTTAAACCTTACTTAGCATACGTTTAAAATTCAAGGATTACACTATTTGGGTCAGGGGTATGGATACCTTGGCCATGATTAGCTTATTATTCCATTCAAATGAAAGTGGTATCGATACCACCTTGGGTGGTATCGATACCCGATCGTCCAGTGGCAAAAGGTATCGATACCACCTTAGGGTGTATCGATACCCCCTGTACTCGGAAGCTAATTAAGCCTTTCTAAGATGATTAAGTTCTACTCAAGCATAATTATTAGACACCTATAGCTATATGCAATATTCCTAAGTATAATTAACATATTTTAACACCCAATTACTAACATCCAAAGACCTAAACCATCCATAGGCATGCTACCTAAAATATGGTTAGAAACAAGGATGTCCATGCTTCTGCAAGTGTACATGCTTTCTTTGATAAGGTTTAAAATAAAGAACAATCATGAATACTTATGCTTTAGGCGATCCAAAACATTAATACATTCCAACAACAATAGCTCAAACAAATATAGTCTCTTTTGCAAGTCTAAAACCAAGTAGTACACTCACCCTACTATGGGATTGGTTTACACATTGCCAAGCCCCAACTTATTTGTCAAAACATACCAACAACTATGTAGCTTTTTCCCTTGGTGCTCTTGCTCCAAATGCAGCCCAAAGATGTCTCTATTGCTCTACAAAGATGAAAGAAGAGCTTAAGCACAACATGCTTAGTGAAGAAGCTCCAACAAAATCATCTATGCATCAACTTAAAACCATATTTAAACCATAGTTTGCAATGCATCATTAAAAACATGCATGCTTAACATTCCATGTTCATGTCCATATTATCAAATCACTTTCTTGAGTATGTTCAACATTACCAAAACAATTCATGAATAATGCATAATGTTCTCTTTAAATCTATGTAAGCATATTGGCTTTCTAGTGATCACTTATTATGAATCTTAAGTTTACTGAATACACGGATCCATTGCTAGAGACCATTAATCTCGTCATGACACGAAGTCACCATTGACATGACACAAAGTCACCATTGACATAACATAAAGTCACTATTATAGGACTACCACGCACGGTTGAACATATAGTCACCCTTGTTACGTGTAGGCGGCTCTACCACGCACGATTGGACACAAAGTCACCCTTGTTACGTGTAGGCAATATTCTTTATTCTCAATAATGTTTATAATGCACTCAAGACAATCCTAATGACATGTCATTCGTATTCGAATCTAAAGTTAGTGTCACTAAGTCAATATCATAATCAAATGTGTATGATAATTTGCTGCTCATAATACATGCATAATATATTCACAAATGAACCAAATGTCATGCCCAACGGTACCATCAATTTCAAGGGAAATAAACACATAATATTCCAATTCATTTTCTGCTCATAATGCATCTATAAGGTACTCAACAAATGAACCGAAAGTCATGTCCAATGGTACCTTTAATTTGAAGGCAAATAACCACCTATATTCCAAATTCATTTTTCATGTTTCCTTAACCATGGATGTCTTTTTAAACCATGCATTTTCAGCAACTATCTCATGCATGCATCATTTCAAAATCATACCTATGCATTTCTAAAAATCTCATTGAGTTATCATCATAGAAGCCTTTACCGAAAATAGTCGAAACTAATGATAATGCATCAAAATCATTTACTTTACTTACTCTTGAACTATGGGAAGTTTTCACACTATTTCATATCCCCCAAAACATAACCGAACCAATGCGATTCGCTTTAAGTCCGAAAACACTCATCGACAAGCGAAACGAGCTTTCGTCGATGTTCCGATGACCATGCCAACGCACCAGCAACTTAAGCACCTTCTTGCACTACCTATACAATATTAAAATAGAGCATTTCCACATCATTACATGCTCAAACCAGCATTCATATCCGATCACTACAAATCTACCGAAAACTTAGCCAAAAAAACCGAAAACTAAGCCGAAACGCATCCAAACAACATCATCCCAAAACCTAATGAATATAACATCTAATCCATACCAATTATGAACCAAAAACACATCTAAACCATCCTTATACCTCCAGCAACATTAAAACACCTAAAATAGCCCCTAAAACAGCCGAAAACTACCTTAAAACAACACCGATTGCATTATTCCGGGATTAAATTAATTTGCCATCAATTGAAGACTCAATTAATCAATTAAATAAAATAATATATTAATTAAATTCATCTAATTACATCATTAAATGAGATCTAAAAAGATTTCGCAAAAACATTCATAAAATATTAGCTCTAACATTGAAAACATAAAATCAAGTTTTATTTAATGATTAACAAGCTAATACTTGGGAACTTCAATAAAGAACCTTAGAAAAAAGTTAAGATTCAACAAAATTAACTTAGAGATTTGATTCACCAAAAGATGAGAAATTCTCTCCTTGATTTCTTGAAAATTGATGTTGATTTGTAAAAATTAATAAGTAGGTTTTGAAGAGAATAAAATGATGAAAAAAACGCAATAAATCTTGTTGAAAAAGATGAAGAAATCAACTAGTAATTGAAGAGAATTGATGAGGAAGATGGAGAGAAAATAGAGAGAAAATATAAGAGAAAATGATGAGAAAATAAGTGGTTATGGAAGAAAATAAAATTATCATTTTTTAAAACTATTTATAAAAAACAATTTTAGTAGATAAATCATTAAATAAAAAATAAATTGGGTTTATGGCCCTCTAAGGATTCTAAGTATAGCTTGCTTTCGAATTTAGTCACTAAAAATAAAAATTTTCGAAAATCACACATTTAGTCCCTCAAATCTTTTCCAAAATTACAATTTGATCACTAGTACATAATTAAGCTCAATTAAAAATCAATTTGAAGTTCAAATTACATTCTTTTAATTTTAAAACATCATTTTAATATTCCTAAACCATTTCACAAAATTATTACTTGTCTAATTAAAATATTATTATTTTATATTTTCCGGGAATAACAAAACGAAGAACCCGATTTGACCCGAATCAAATTCCCCTAACTAAAACCCAAAATTCTAACCCCAAAATCGGGATGTTACATCTTTGGAGATGGCGATGGCTAAGTTTTTGCTTGTCGTGGTGGCTGAACTCTTGTTGGTAGTGTCTCTTGCATGGGAGCGTCCACTTCTTCTCCTTCTTCATCTTCGGCAATTTCCTCAGTGACCATTACAAATATTCCTCCATCATTCTTTATATTTGCCCAGGCATGATGGATGCTTGGCCCGACAACGATTGAACTTTGATGTACATAGGCATCTATCTCAGTTGATAGACTGCCCATGATGATGGGGGATCTTGGTGGAATGTTGAAGACTGTCCTCATCTTTGATGTTCGTCTGCTGGTAAATGATATTGCGGCAGAGTCTGTTGCCCTATATGGGCCAGTAGAATGAAATTATTGCTAAGGGCCAGTGGGGAAGAATGGCCTCGGTTATCCTGGAGCTGGAGTTGTCTCTGTGTAGGGTGCAGCTATTACGAACATATCGGTAGGGAATTCTGGAAACTGCACCCCTTGGCTAGGAAAGTTATGAAGCATCATTTGGGCAAATATACTGTGGAAGTCCCTCTGATACTCCATGTATCGTTGCTGCCTAAGATCCACAACTGACATCCTCTGAAGTATCTCCTGATATAGGTCTGCTGCGGTAGTGGTGTAGGTAGTGTCAGGCATGTCTACTATGTATTCAGCCCCGATAGTTGTGTCAGCAGTGAACTGCTGAGGAGTTGCCTAGACTGGCTCTACTTGTGTGATCTGCATGATTTTATGGTAGAAGTCTCTAGTCCACCCTCGTCTATGAGCTGTGAATTCATCCGTTTCTGCCATTGGTATACCCACAACAGTACAAATATCAGTAATTAAACAAGGGAAATATAAAGGTCCTCTATCCTTCTTACCGTACTTGTATATCTCTCTTAAAATTATTTCTCCAACATTGATTCTCTGTTTATTGATGATGAATTGAATGAGCACCAATCTCCTTCGGTCCATCATGCTATTGTGGGAGGTTGGGATGAGGCATCTTTTGACAAAGGTGTTCTAAAGCTTGGCCTCGGTCTTAAGATTTTACCATGCTACCGATCCTCTACGGGTACCGATTTCCCAATGAGTATTCTTGTAGCAAAAGTCGTCTTTTATCAGCTCATAATCTTCGTTGGTGATGTCCTTCATGAATTCAGCATGGACATCACGTTAAGGTGTAAGGCCGTAGAATAGGTTGATTGCTTTGGCATCAAGTTTGACAGGCCTGCCTCAGCAGTGGATATAAAGAGAGTCCTTGCTCGGCCCATGTGCATAGAATTCCCGCACGATGGTGCCATTAGCCTAAGTAGGTTGTAGGTAAGAGATCTCCCAATCTTGATACTTGATCTTATCGAATAAGTAATATTCGATGCCGAAGTTTTCCTTATCGGAGTGTTAGAACCCTTGTTCTTCCCATAACTACCGAGCAATAAAGGACCAATTGAAACGATCTTCGACAATGGCTAGGGCAAATCGCTTGTAAGTGGCCATGGATGAGTATTGGAGAATTGAGGATCCTGAAGAGTTTCTTGAAAGAGTTCTGAAAATTTTGAGAGAGCTTGGAATAGACAAAGAGTATTATGAGAAAGAGATTACAAGTAAATCTAAAGAAATCAAGAATGCAAGAGTGAATAGTTCAAGCAGAAGAAAGTGCTTATTATAGTCCTCGGCCTTGTAGTAGTTTAAACTACTAGCCGTTTTATAGTCGTTTTAACCTTTATTGTCGTTACTTTTACTGCCATGGCAAGAATCTCGGCAGACTAGCCGTTACATTGTTCTGCCTGTTGGGACTGCTATGACTCTGACACTAAAACTACAAATTTTCGAAAATCACAAAATAAGTCCTCCAGTTTTCCAAAAATTACAAATTGGTCACTTATGCATAATTAAGCATAATTAAAAATCAATATAAAATTCAAATTACTTTCTTTTAATCTTGAAACATATTTTCAATATTTTTAAACCATATTCCAAAATTATTATTTTTCCTAATTAAAAATATTCTTATTTTATTTTCCCCGGAATAATGAATCGGAGAACCCGATTCGACTCGAATCGAATTCTCCTAACTAAAGCCTAAACTAATAACCTCAAAAACGAGATGTTAGAACTCTCCCCCTCTTAAGAAAATTTCTTCCTCGAAATTTACCTCAAGTAAACAAGTGAGGAAACTGCTCCTCCATACTTTTCCTTGTCTCCCAAGTTGCCTCTTCGACACCTCAGTGCTTCCAAAGCACTTTAACCAAATCTATAGTCCTTCCTAGAAGAACTTTTGTATCCACATCCAAAATCCTCAATGGTTCCTCCTCATAACTCATATCCGCTCTTAACTCAAACTCCTCAACTAGAACAACATGAGAAGGATTTGAACTATACTTACGAAGCATCGATACATTGAAAAACATAATGCATCCAACTCAACTCCACCGACAACCTCAACCGATAAACAATAGGACCAATTCGCTCTAACACCTCATATGCCCCAATAAAACGAGGACCCAACTTACCCTTACGTCCAAACCTCATCACCTTCTTCCACGGAGAAACCTTAAGAAACACTTTGTCCCCAACAACATACTCTATCTCTCTACGCTTTAAATCGGCATAGGACTTCTGCCTATTTGAAGCTTCCCTAAGTTTAGGACATATAAACTTAACCTTCTCATCCGTAGCTTTTAAAACTTGAGGCAAAGAAACATACTTTCGCCTAGCTTCTTTCCAACACAAAGGTGTACAACACCTACCCCCGTATAAAGCCTCAAATGGTGCCATGTGTATACTCACTTGGAGCTATTTTTATATACAAACTCCACTAAAGACAATTATTTCTCCCAAGAACTTTGAAACTCAATGATGCAACACCACAACATATCCTCCAAAGTCTGAATAACACGCTTAGACTGATCATCCGTCTGTGGATGATAAGTTGTACTAAAGCTAAGCCTCGTACCCAGAGCAACCTACAAACTCCTCCAAAACTTAGATGTAAACCGCGGATCTCTATCCGATATGATCAACTTAGGCACACTATAGAACTTCACCACCTCAGAAACATACAACTCTACCAACTTATCCGCTGAACACGTCGTATGCACGGCAAGAAAATGTGCATACTTTAAAAACCTATCAACAATAACCCATATAAAATCCTTCTAGGACTCCATCACATCTTTCTTTAAATCAATCTAAAAGTACACACTTTTAAGATCCCTATACATCTTCACTCTACCCAGATGCATAGCAAACGGACTAGTATGAGCTTCTGCTAAAAATAGCTTACCTCAACTCAACATCATCCGGCACCACAATCTGACCCCCTAAACCACAACATCTCATCATCATCAAAATGATACTCGGTCGGTCTATCCTCAGCAATATCCTCCACAAAAGGTACCAACGTCTCATCCTCTAACTGCTTCACCTTATCATCTCAACCAAGATAGGTTTTACTTACAACTCCACCACTCAACCACCTTCCTTTAAAATACTCAACTTAGCAAACATCACCCTCAACTCAACTGTTGTCTTACGGCTTAAAGATTCAGCCATCACATTAGCTTTTCTCGGATGGTATGCAACAGACAACCCACACTTACCCTCTTCGTACAACCAACAAATTCTTTCCCCACGCCAAAGCAACAATGCACAAACCACCACACCATCTCAACCTTTATAGAAAACATAACTCAAAAGGAAACCCCATAAGGTTGATAACCAACTCTTGATAACCGCAACAGTTTCCATACCACCACCATCGAACTAACCTTAATTTTGACATCCTCCCACATACTAGGTAACCAACTAAGCCTTTCACCAACCTCCACTCCACACAACAAACTTCAACCTAACTTTGCATAAAACTGTCAACATTATCTTCAGCAAACTCCACCACCAACAACAACTTTATTATGAGTCATATTAACCATATCACAACATCACAACATACCATCCACTTACCTATGAATGATAAAACCCAACATCCAAACGGCAACCTATGGCGATCTTAAAAAAAACTCTCAAATCTTATCATATTATAGATGCACCACCCACACATCTTTCCAATGGGACTTAGAAACCCAAGAAAATCGTACTCAAACAAACGATTGGTCCAACAACCCTCATAAGAAAATTCCATACCATCCATAGAATTTACTACCAAACTTATGATGATTCTTTCTGACTTGAACCTTGGCACCTTTACTACTAATAATAACCCAAAGAAAATTGATACTCACTCTTACCTTTTCAGCAAGACAAACATTTACATATGATTCAATCATAATCCAAACAAGCCTAGTTGAAAACACATGTTTCCCCAACTCCTACCACAACACTTACCACCAAACTCATGGAAAAAGATTACCATAAGCCCTGATCAAGATACCATTCCATCTCGGTACTTTTCGAAACAACCAGTTCACATCAAGCATAGCATAAATAAGCATAAGCTACATGAATGATGGCATGGCATGAAAACGATGGCGCTACCATAACCGCCTAAAAATAAGGTATTATGCATGACCAGAAATGTCCATATAGCAATTCAAGTCATTTTACTTCATATTTTTGTCGCACAAAGCAACTCAAGTCCTTTTACATCATATATATAAATATATATGGTGTCTATAACACCTCGTAACAATATAGAAGTAAAGGATCTATCAGCAGTAAGCAAGGTTCGTGGTATGTCACTCCACATAATCCTCTAAGGAACCCATCAGTAGTAAGCAAGGTCCTAACTGGTCTTCCCAATAATATAATACCGATAACCCATCAACACTAAGCAAGGTTTTTAGTTTTACCATCATATAATATTTATCACTAGTAACCCATCAGTACTGAGCAAGGTTACTAGGTATCATATCTCGTATATAATATACTCTAGGCAACCCATCAACACTAAGCAAGGTTTCTAGTAAGCCACATAACTCAAACGCATCTTATCACAACTCTTATTGCTTTGTATGTTGACTTAACTTACCAAAGGCCCATACTGTTATTCATTATTCTCGTGATCGGCGTTAAAGGCCCATTTTCTGGTTTTAGTATTAATTTTATAGCTCTACTCACCCTTAGAGACCCTTTACATGAATTATGGAAAACCTTAGACTCAGCCTTTTAGATTTAGGGCAAATTGCCCAGGGTATCAATATGCCTATGGGGTAGTATCGAAACAACCTGTATCGAAATGCTTCCTTTGCGTTTCGATACGTTATGATGATTGTTCAAGATTATGGGAAATACATACTCGTATCGATACACCTATATGGTTGTATCAAAACTACCCGTATCAAAACACTTTTCTTGCTTTGCGATACGATATGGCAATTAACCAAGACTAAGGGAGTACATACCGGTATCGATATGCCTATGGGGCGGTATCAATACTTGACTTTATTCCGATACACACTCAAAGAGGTATCAAAACAATTTGGCTAATGAAGGGTTCGGTATTAAAACACGGTTGTGGCGACTTCTCTTGCTTTCAAGGTGAGGGAGATGAGGAGTCAAGAGTGAAAAAGGAACAAAGTTATTTCTCTGTAGAAATTAAACCTCCCCATCCTCTTCCTTCTCATCTCAAGAGCATTTACCAAAATTCCCCTACAGAACAAGGCCTAAACTCAAAGCCCAACAAGCTTAAGGCCCAAACACAAACCCGTGGCCCAAAACTAAAGCCCAACTCCTCGGTTTAACCTGACACTCGTATCTAAATCCAGATTGTGACATTAGTAATTATGGTCGTGATTGAGGTCATAAAATAGATATGGATAAGATGATTCTTTTGAGAATGCTTATACACACGTGAAGTGAGATTATAAGGATGACAAGAATGATAGAGCTCATATCAAAATCTTTAGTTATCAATGTGATGGTATAAATTATTGGTTCGTACTTGTTAACGCCGATGTATTATGGACTCTATCCATAATCATGAATGATAAATGCAAAAAATATAAACAAATTTTCTCTGTGGCGAAAATAATTATGGCATTGTTAGTTCAACTCAATTGGTATCATCAATTTTCTCATAACCCTTGTAGGAAACAATTTGCTATTTATTTTATTTCACTTATAGCCTCTAAAGGGAATAGTTAATCTTTTATTTATTTTGTTTCATATTGATTTATTTTTATTTATTATTTATTTATATTAACAGAGTTAAATTTTTGACGATACGAACAATTACGAAAAGTTTAAGGGGAATAACAAATAAAAAGTAATTTATGAATAAATTAGAAAAATATATATAGTTTAGGGGTAAAAATATATTAATCCTAAAATAAAATTGTAGTTCTACTTTAGGGAACAGAAAAATAAAATAAATTTATTTTTAACATGAAATATTAAAATTATTTATTATATTATATAATTGCTCAATTTGATTATCTGATTTATCTAAAATTATAAATTATAATCAAACTAATTTTTTTAATAAAAAATCAAAATCGAAATATTTGGTTCAATTAATTAATTCTTCAACTCAATTTTTTCAATTTCGATTTTCGTTTGTTTTGTACGCCACTACTTGTGGCACCACTAGGTGGCGGGCAAGGTGGGAAGATAACCTAGCTCAGCCTTTGGCGTTAGCCATTTTTTTGTATTCACTCTCGACAGATGATCTAGGAATCGTAGATAGACCATGAATGAACTATAGCAGTGTAAAGTAACACACGTAGGGTGCACGTGCAGATGTATGTAATATTTTTAGGGGGTAAATGACCGCAATAATCTAAGTAAATGTTTTTCAAACCAATTATAAAATATAAAGACTAATTTTTTTTTTTTAAAAAAAAGCAATATTAGATGATGTATTTTATTGATAACTAATTTTATATTGTTAAAATCATATAATTTTGTAATCTTGAAATTCTAATATAATTTCTTAAGAGTAACCGTTTTAGGTTTCACGGATAAAATTTAATAACTATGAAAAGATGTTTGGGCATTGTTGGCTTGTTTCCGATTTAAAGTTGTAGCCTTAGGACGTCATTGCATGGGATGTGTGCGTTGGGTTTCGGTAACTTTAGCTAAATTTCATATTTGTTAAGGTCGACAACTAGTAGAATATTGAAGCTTTCTGTTGTGCGATTCTAGTTTCGGGATCGATTTTGATTAATCAGAATTGACTTATATCATATATGATTTTAATAAAATAAAATTTTCAGTAACTTTTTGTTTATATAATATTTTTAAATTAAAAATCTACTTAAATGATATTAAACTATTTATTATTTAGATTAAACTTATCAATAGAATAGCCGAAGTTTTCATGGATAAGGCAATTGGTGATTGAGAATTCAAATAGAACGGAGAACGGTGATAGGGATAAGCCATGTGTATGATATTAAGGTGAGGTGGCATGATTGGAATGAGAAGGAGATAAGGATAAATTAAAGAAGAAGATTTGGAACCAAATTTAGACCTAGGAACAATAAGTAGAGATAATATTAATTACTAAGCAGAGAGAAACTAGAATGGACTTAAATGTATTGGGTGCAATTAGATAAATAGAGATGTATTTAAGATGTCTTGTTTTTTTTTATAGTTGTATCTTTAAAAAAATTAAAAATTTTATATATTTTTATTGATAATTTAATTTCGTATTATATTTAATTTTATACCTTAAATTTTTAATATTTTTGATTGTTTGTATCATTTTATATAAAATTTTGAGTCGATACTTAAGATATCCATATATGGATATGGCTTGTCCAAATCTAATGTTGTCTGGATTCATGGGAGGCCTGACCAGCAAGCAAGGAGTGGTGGCCGTTTTAGGAGGAGATGGCGTGTCTACCAGCCTACATGGATATTTTTTGTTCTTTCTCAAATTGAGTTTGTCTAGCCAGATAAATTCGACCCGTGTTGATATCTAAGCACTTGTAGTCAGAATCAGAGGACTCTTGTCTAACTCTGACTCAACACATTTAATAGACCGGAATGAAAATTTGTGACAACTGTAAGGTTTTAACAAAGGAATTACACAGCAATCAAATGGCTTAAATGTCAAAACATTTATGTTAAACTACAATGATCACGGAAATTTGAGTAAATATTTTTACCATTGAAGTTTGAAAAGTTTTAAAAACAGTCACTGACATTATCGAAAAGTAACTAAACGATCACTTGGTTTTTAACGTTAGTTAATTGGGTAACAATGATTTGATGAAAAAATTTAATTTTATTATTTAGGTTTTATAGTTAGAATTTAAAAAATTAAAATCATAACATATTGTTAGGTTTTAGAATTTAGAGTTTATAATTTAAAATTTACAACATTAATATTTGAAATTTATACTTTTAATGTTGGAACACAAAAAAGATGAAAGGGTTTTCTTCTGTTTTAAGGAGAAATTTTTAAAGAAAAAAAATACATAAATCATTATTGAATTTTACTTTTTAAATTTAATTTGGTCATTAAAATTTTAAAACATTCAGTTTGCTCACTAAAATTTATACATTGAGCATTTTTGTCACTAATGCTTTGGCATTGAACGTTTTTTAAAATTAAACTCCCATATAATCGAAGATAGTGATCATTTGATTTCAAATTTTATCGTTCACTTTGTATTAATGCATTGAGTATGAATTCGACTTCTATTTGTTGAAAAGTGCTTAAAAGTTCACGAATTGATCAAAATCTTTTAGTTTCTCTCTTGTCGATTTCACTCTTCTATCATCGAATGAAGACTGTTCCTTAGTATGTTTGCTTTTTTTTTACCGATAAAGTTTTCAACCATTCAGATCATAGAAAAGTTTATTTGTTCATCAGTATATGGACACCATAAAAAATTAACAAAGGAGTGACCAATAATTAAATATATAAATTTCAATAAGTAATATTAAACATTTTAAAAATTTAATAACCAAAATTAATTCAATAAAATTTAATATAATTTACATATTTTTTAAAATATATTAATACCCCTCCAATTTTAACATAATGCGGGAAAATAAAAAAAATTGCTTTAGATGACAAAAAATGGTCAAGCAGATAAATAAATCGTTTTTATATATTTTTTTTGTTTTAAAATTATCTCATTTAAAATGTATCATCAAAAAAATAATTAGTTTTACAAAGTATATTTCCAAAAAAATAAATTATTTTTTTAACGATAAAATTATTATTTCAATTATTTTATATTATATTTGTTTATACAAATTTTTTTTCTAAAATTACGTAAAAAATCAACAATAAATAATAATTTTTGACAACAATAAATAATAAAATCAACAATAAAAAATCAACAATAAATACTATAAATGGAACCAAACAAATATTATTTTTGACAACGAAATCTCATAGTTAGGATTTAAGCAATGGGCAAAGGAGGGGTCTTGGGTTCAATTCTTGGCCCCTTAATATCATTATGGTGAAGTAATAAATAGTCCAAAAGTATTTAAGTTTCCCGAAATAGTCTTTCTGAATCTCTAAAGATTGATTTTCTCTTAATTTAACATTGCAACAGTATTCGATTTGTTTTTTAATATTTTATCTTATAAAACGATTCATGCAAGAGAAATTCTTGCATATTTTAATTTTTAATATATTTTATATTAATATAACTTTTATTTGTGTTAGTAATATATCTTTAAATGCCAAGTAAGTTTATTATATGTAATTTAGTAATCACTTACAACCTTAATTATTTTCTTATCTATGTAAATTTATTCTATGTAATTTAATGTTTATCCTATGCAGTATATAAAATTTTATTTATGTTAGAAATATATATGTTTAATTGTCGAAGCTTAAACGACTCCTCAAAAAAAACATTTATTACATGATATATGAATGAAACTTCTCTATTCATAGGAGAAATTAGCGTCCATACAAATATAATTTTTTTTTTCTGAAAATATCGTTCTATAAAAAAATATTAAAAAAAAAACACAAATTAAACACTGCTACAACATCAAATTAAAAAAGAAAATATAAAAATATATAAAAAATTGCACTTTCATGTAGAAAGTACCACAGAATCCCAAATAATTTGCTTCCTTCCATATTCACTTAAATTTCATTTAAAACTCTTATATATATATATTTTTTAATTTTGCCATTATTAACACATAAGAATACTTATCAGAATTATTACTAGAAAAATATAATAAATTATTCTGAATGTCTTTATTTATGGTGGATATTTATATATTAAATGAAATTTTAATGATTTTGTTATTAGGGTTTAATACCTATTGAAATTAGGGTTTTTACCTCATGCTTATAATTATCGAGTTTGAAGGAAAGCATTGTACACAAACATACTTTGAGAATATAATAAAAGTCTCTCTCTTTTGTATCTCATATTTGTTCATCTATTTTGTTCTTACTTTTTACTTTATTCAAAACACGTTATCAGCACGAAATTCTAACCAACGGAAATGTTTATCATTCGAATCTTAAAGGAGTTATTGAAAAGAATTTATTATTAACATGAATCAAAGATAAGTTCTTCTCCCTCTATTGTATTTTAATTATTAATTATTTTTTTCTCTTGATTTTTAACTTGATTTTTAATTTTTGAAAAATCATTGGTTATTTGGTGTTTGTGTAGAGATAGGGTGACTCAATTACCATGGTTCTTGTCGACAATTCCCTAAAAAGATTTTAAAAAGATATTGATGACTAAACCTACCATATATTCAACTTAGTTTTGAAAGTCCAATATGTTTTATTTATTTATCTAGATATAGCGGATAATTAATTATTCTCAAATTAAGAGATGATTGTTCAAAGCTTGAAATTATCATGTATTTAAAATACAATGACATATACGGGTAGTATTTTGTATCTATTTAATTTGAGATTTTGTATTTAGTTATAATCAATATTTATTTATTTTGATGATGAAAGTTTGTGTTTTAATTATTTTAAGTATTACAAGATATTAAAACAAATATTAAACCTTTGATTAATATGTTCTCTATTATGTTGGTTAATCCGATTTTGTTGGTTGAACATCCCATTCTACGAGGCTATTAGTCTCAAAGGAGGTTCTTTTTAAAGGACCTTATGGGCTGGTTTAACAATGTCGCGTATGTGGATTAAATTTTTGTTTTTTATATGTATTGTATATATATTGATTGATTAATTACTATTTAATAGTATGAATATTATAAAGTCTATATTTGTTTAAAAGTGATATTTTTTTTATAAAAAACTTGAATATATACAAACTTCTCCCAAGTTTAAGTTACGATAATTGTCTTGATCCAATAATTTTTATTGGAGGCATTCCTTGAAGTGAATGCATGTATGATGTTTGTTCCATGCGATTATTGTATTTATATTATTCCCCGAAGTGAATACAAGAAAGATGTTTATTCGATGCGATTATTGGATTTGTTCAGTTCCTTGAAGTGAATAAAAACATGATAATTCACTATACGGTTAGTGAATAAAACTCAATTATGTGTCAGAGTATCACTGACGAGGATATATTAGAAAAACATACTTCACTTTTCACACATTAATGTTGTCTTGTAGATACAATATCGTGTAATGGTTTTAAATACCGATTAGTCTTCGCTCCATTCCCTGAAGCGGATATGATATTTATAGCAGAAAGAATCAATCTCACATTAGCAATTATGGTCATGATTGAGCCCATAAAAATTATACATGGATAAGATGATCCTTTTAAGAATGTTTATATCTACCAAAAGTGGGATTTTAAAGATGACAAAAATGATGGTGATCATGTAAAATCTTTATATTATCAATAAAATTACATAAAGTATTGATCTCGTACTTGTTAAATGCTGAAGTATTATGGACTTTACCTATAATCATGAATGATAAATGAAAGAAAATATAAACTAATTTTGTTTGGCGAAAATAATGATGACGTTGTTGGTCCAACTCAATTGGATATTGTTAATTTTCTTATAACCTTGAAAGGAATACTATTTCTAAAAGTCAATGATACACCATATTTAATATTTTTCCATTCTTCGAAGTGAATGATACAAAGCATATATTTGATAGATAACCGATTTAATACAAGCACAAAAAATACTATACTTTGAAAGAGCTCTTAAGAGTTTATCTTTGATAGATAACCAATTTGATATGATGCGCTATATTTAATATTTTTCTATTTCCCAAAGTGAATGATACAAAACACATATTTTTCATTCTCCGAAGTGAATCAAATAAAGTACATATTAAAAGGTGCATAATTATACATATTTTCCCATTTTAAATGCAAGGAAAAAATGTGAGTATTATACCTGAAAGTGTTAATATCATAGAAGGCTCCGACTGAGCAAATATGTTATTGTCAAATGAAACTTTATTTCATATTTATAGTGCATTATACTCGTCAAAATCGCAAAGAAACTTCTTTATTTTTGAAGATATTTGCAGAAATATATTGATAATATTAATCAAGGGGAAGCTGACTTTATCAGTATTACGAGTATAACTTTAGGCAATACGAAAATCTTGAAAAAACTACATGCATTGTCATCCATATTATATTGATACAAATTAAAGCTCATGCTATTATAAATCAGATGTCTACCGATAATTTTATTTCGCATGACCGGTCAGGTCATCCTGATTCAATTTTTATACGAATTTTTTAATACATTTATGTGGTCATTTATTGAGAAACTAAAATTTTCTTTAAGGTAATTTTTTCATGTGATACTTATTATCAAACAATTTGATTATTCAATCATCATCAGCTAAGATAGAGTATAAATCTATTAATTTTCTGAAACGAATAAAATGTGATATATATGGTCCCATACACCTTTCTTACAGTCCATCAAGATATTTTACGATTTTAAATGATGCATTCGACCAAATAGTCATATGTACCATTTTTATTGACCTACAACTTGGTGCTTGCAAGGCTACTTGCTTAATTTAAAAAATTACGAGCATATTTTCTAAATTATCTTATAAAGATAATCAATCTTGATAATGTTGATGACATGTCATTTTATATTTAATATCACTAATTTGCATCAAACTAACAAATGATCATAAGTTCTCCCCATTACAAATCGTTTTTGGTCAGGAACTAAATATTTCTCATTTTAATTGTTTTGTATGGTATATGTTCTAATTGCTCCAGTATAACGCACAAAGATGAGTTATGTTGGGAATATATGTCATATTTTAATCTCATTGATAATTAAATATCTTGAGCTTTTGATAGGAAATTTACTTATAGCTCGATATTGACAATCATTTTAATGAGTCAATTTACCCAATATTAAAAGAGAAAATAAAATAGTTGGAAAAATAAATAAGTTAGAATGAATTATCATTTTGTTGACACTAATGTGAACTATAAGTTCAAAAGATAATTTATTTAGCAAATCAATTGTCAGATAATTTTGTTGACACTAAAATAGTGACTAAAATAGTAGCCCTAAACCCTAAATCGACATCGATAATATATTTGCATAAAATATAACACTAGAGACTTTAGTTTATATATGGATTATGAATCATTTTGAATTGGATAATATAAACAAATAAATGATTGACCAACATGGAAAGAGGAGATTGAGGCAAAACTAAAATCTCTTTCAAAAAGAGAAATATTTAGGCTTATAGCCCATATATTGAAATATGTAAAGCTTGTGGATATAAATGAGCCTTTGAGAGAAAGAAAAATCAAAAGGAGAAATCACAAGATATAAGCTCATTTGGTTGCACAAGGATTCTCACAAAGGCATCGATTCTGAGGAAAATATATTCTTCGATGGTTGATGCAACTACTTTTAGATAGTCTGACAATAAATGAAATTACTTAGTTCCGTTCGTGTGAGCCTCTTGATAACATTTACAAGAAGTTTCTAGAACGATTTAAACTACAAAAACAATTAATTCAAGTTTTTGAGAAAATTATTTGATTATATTGAATATATTTTTATGGATTAAAACATTTTGCGCACATTTGGTATACTTACCCAATTGAATACTTATTAGCGGAAGACTATAAGAATGATTCAAATTCCTCTAGCGTTATTATTGACAAGTTTAACTCTGGACTTGTCTTTTTTTTGTTTCTTATGATTTGAATATACTTGAGATTCATGAAGAGATCTCCTCAACAATAGAATCATTGTGTATCAATTGGTATACAAATAAAAATGTTTAAAGAGACTTTATATGCATAACGCATATTCATTGATCACTCATATGATTGTTAGGTCTCTTAATGTAAACAAAGATTCATTCTGCCTCAAGAAAAATATGAAAATATTATTGGTCTAAAAGTACCATTTATACATTAATTGATTTGGAAATATCGTATATTCGTTAGTCCAAAAATATTAATTATGTGTTACCTTTAAACAATTACTATGCTTGAGGTAAAGCCGAAATATTTGTTTGACTAAACATACCAAGAATATATGTGAATTGCTTTAACAAGGATAATATACGAGCTATTTTGTCTAAAGATAATGCAAAATTTATATCTTAAGGTGGATACATCAAATATTCAAATATGATAAAACAAAACATATTTCTGTAAAGTTTTGTCTAGAGATGGGCACGAGTCAGGTTAGATTTTCAGTTGTTAACGCTCTAAAAAGTGTATATTTTTTACCATTTTTCTTAAGGTTTTGTTTGGTTTCAAGTTTATTTGCATTGCATTTCATTGCATTTAGCTGTATTTTATGTGCATTTGCATTTAGTTTAGGTTTTTATTTTATTTTATTTTTGTTGTTAAAAGATGTTGCTTTGAAGGGTATTTTGTTGATGATTCTGTGCAGATGTTGGAGCAAAGTTGAAAGAACGGAAGAGATGTTGTAGCATATCTCTCATTGGACTTCAAAGATGGTACAACATTGTGGGCGGACAAAACAAAATGGAAGAAAGGACACACCTACAACCCACTGTCTTCACGCGTTTTCAAGGCCAACTGTACCCCCTCTGCAAATTCTGCAGACGTCGCACCGCCCCTGCACCCTGCCACAATTTTCTGCAGACGATGCACCAGCTCTGCAGACCTGCAACAGTCCCCTGCAGACCCTATATTCCTGCCATCTACTGCAGCAATTGTAAGGGGATATTCCCTTGGCAGGTTTAGGGCACCAAACCCTAGAAGCCTCCTATAAATACAAGGCCAAGCCTCCTTCAACAAGGATGCGCAGCAAAGGAAAGAAAAATCAGTAGCTAAAGAGTACAAAAAAGGAACGAGCTTTAAGGAAGCACGAGGGAGAAGAAAGAAGAAAGGAGGCCACTTTCGGTCATCTTCAACATCTAGCCAAGCCACCATTATTGGAAAGCTTCAAGCAAGGGATTTGCGTGACTTTGGGAGGAGCAACAAGCTAGGAAAAGTGTCACGGCACAAGCGTTTGAGACTTCCTTTCTCTTCACTTTGTTTACCTCTTTTCTAAGTTATTGAATATGTATTTCAAAGGACGAAAATTGAATAGTTTTTTCATACCTAGCCATGAACTAAACTATGGCTAAGGCTTGTTTTGGATGATCTTTATTTTGTTTTAATGGATGTTTATCATTTCCAGTTTACTTTATGCTTTGTTCAAGAATGCTAACACAGTTTTTACTCTAAACCTTGGTTTGTAAGAGCACCGGGAGGTAGCCATAGCTCAAGGAGTTTGGGAAGCTTAGATCTAGAGATAGGCAAAGCTAGACCAACTTGAACAATGGGGTTGCCGCGGGAGCAGAATCCTAACTTGCCATAGGGATAAGGTAGAGTTTCAACTTCAAAAAGGGGTAGCACTTTATCAACATTAGGAATGTTAGGGTAGAGACCGGGAGGTAATGCCTTAGCATTTTCGAGTGTTAGGCCTTCTAACTAGGGATAGTGGAGGCATTTTCAGTAAACTCTGTCGAGCACTAGTAAACCAGGGGAACAGTAGTATCCAGGAGAGCAGTGAAGTCATACCATAGCAAGCCTAACCTGTCTTAACCAGTCAATATCTACTTCAACATTTGAAGATTGTATTCAATATTGAATTATAAGATTCAAAGATCTTATTTGATATTTTTATGAGGGAGAGTAAATATGTGTTGCAATCTTTTTCCCTTAAATGAGGTTTTGTCCAAATGGGTTTTCCTAGTAAGGATTTTAATGAGGAAACATGTTATGCGTATCAAAGATGTGTGTACTTTTTTTCCTTCACTAAGAATTTTTTTCTCACGGGTTTTTTTATCTTAGTAAGGTTTTAACGAGGTATATTATGTAACCCCCTTAGCCCGGCCTAGACGGAACCGACATTAATGGGTTACACGGGAAGTATCAAACCAAACCCGCGAAGGTCCAATTCGATAAACAACCCTAAAACCGTTATCTTTGTTTTTCTTCTAGATGCATAATTGTATTCTTACATGTCAAGGTCTCATACAAGGCATTAACAGAAACAATCCGATCATAAACAAACATCCGATTAAACACCTAAGTAAATTAAGAACTAAAACATAAAACTTTTAAATTATAATAACAAAGTAGGAATTCTTTTCATCAAAGTTCAATTAAACATACAAGTATCCTTCACGGAAAATTTCAAATCAAACGGAGCATTCTAACTTCATCAATTGCATGTTTCACTAATTTAGGGACCAAAATATAAATCTTTCAAACTATAAGGATTTCTTCCAAATTGAGTTATCCATATTGAAATTAAATCAATTTTATGCATCCATGTGAAATTTCAACTCAAAATAACATCTGTAGATACCCTAATTGAACAAAGAAAGATATTCCAGATTAAAATGCAATTTCCAGCAACTATCAATTTCTAGCAGCCAAAGGTTTCGAAACTTCCCTGAAGGTTTCAAAACTTTTCGCGTCCAGTAACTTTCTAGAATCGAATTTGCCCGCAAGGTTTCGAAACCTTCCTGAAGGTTTTGAAACTGTTTGGCAAAGGTTTCGAAACCTTCCTTAAGGTTTCAAAACTTTAGGTCTGGAACCTAAAAATTCCATCACACTAAGTGAACATCATCGGCTCAAACACAACCTTCAATCACTATTAACTATATGCATTAATCTTAAGCATAAATAGAAACATATAACACATGATTATCGACGTCAAGAAGATCAAGCAAACTATAGGCATGCTACCTAGAACATGATTAAAAACATAACGACCATGCAAGTACATGCTTCAACAATCCAAACATCACCATAGTTCATCAATTAACAATCAAGCAACATAGGTCTTATTTTAATATAAACCAAAGTCAAGTTCACACTGTAACCCCCTTAGCCCGGCCTGGACGAAACTGGCACTAATGGGTCACACGGGGAATATCAAACCAAACCCGCGAAGGTTCGATTCGATAAACAACCCTAAAAACTGTAACATTTTTTTCCTTTTTATTTTATCTTACCTAGATGCACGATTAATCACCTATGTGTAATTAACTCTTAGTAAGACAGAGACTGTCATAGTTCATTCATCATAAGTAAATCAATATATGTAATACTAGGTGTTTGACCTTCTTATAACATCCGATGTGTGTTCGGGTTAAAACGTAAATCACGGTGTCACAACATTTCCTAAACCACTCATATATCAATTATTTTCACTTACTAATTTTATATCCTACGTTTCATGCATTTAAAACTCTCAAATTGCCCTTTTTGAGTTAGGCGTTTCGAAACAGCTCTTGGAGTGTTTCGGAACACGTCACCTGTTTCGAAACAGGCCATAAAGTGTTTCGGAACAGACAACTCCAGTAGCATTTGGTACCGAACACTAGTTCGATACAAGCACGTCCAATAGCATAAGGGTATCGATACTACCACAGGGTGTTTCGATACCCCCTGTGTTCGGGACTGGGGTGTGACGTTTCAAGCTCATTTAAGCCACCCAAGCATAAGCATTAATAACCCGAAACTATATGCAACATTCCTAGGTATAATCATCAACATAAACATACCTCAAACCATTTGAAAAGATCACAAGGAGACCTATAGGTATGCTTCCTAAAGATTGAAAAGCAACATAACAAACATGCTAAACCATGCTTCACAATACTAACATATCCAAAGTTCAACAAATAACAATCAATCTATAATCGAAATATTACAGCATGGAACAAATCCTAAAAGCTCACTCCTCTCATAGATTGTGTTACACATTGCCTTGCCCTATTTATTTGCCAAAAACATACCAAAGTTAAGTGATCTTCCCCTTGGTTTCCTTGCCTCGAACGAAGCTCCAAGTGCCCTTATTTTTCTGTAAAGATGAAAAGAGAGCTTAAGCAAACTTGCTTAGTGAGGTAGCTCCACAAAAGATCATCAATGCATTTATTTAAAACCATATTGAAACCATCATTTGCAATACTTTGTTAAATCATGCATGCCAATATTACATGTCCAAATTTATTAAATCATATGCATCCTTGAGTTCACATAACCTTATCAAAACAATTTATAAATGATGCTCAAACCTCTTCTCAATTTCATGTATGTATATTGGCATTCTAGTGACCACTTAATATGAACCTTAAGTTCACCGAATACACGGATCCTTTTCTCAACATGCATCGATCGGACACTTAGTCACCCTTGTATACATGTTATCCCCCACTACGCACGGTTGGACACAAAGTCACCCTTGTTTACGTATGGGTCAACTATATGCACGGTCGGACACAAAGTCACCCTTGTTTACATATAGGCAAGCTCTACACGCACGGTCAGACACAAAGTCACCCTTGTTTACGTGTAGGCGGCACTACCACGCACGGTTGGACACAAAGTCTCCCTTGTTTACGTGTAAGCAATATCATCGTTCTCTTTATTTTATAGTGCACTCAGTCTTAATGACATGTCATTCGTATTCGAATCTAAAGTTAGTGTCACTAAGCCAATATCATAATCAAATGTACATGATAACTTGCTGCTCATAATGCATGCATAAAATGTTCAACAAATGAACCAAAGCCATGCCCAAAGGCACCATCATGTATAAGGCAATTGACCACATATTCCAAATCATTTCTCATAATTTTCCATAATCATGGATGCTAATTAAGCTATACATTTCAGCAAGTAATTCTCATGTATGCATCATTCCAAATCATGCTCATGCATTTGCATAAATCTCATTGCATTACCAACATAATGCCTTTATAAAATGTAGCCGAAACTCACATCGGTTTAACAAAACAAATACTTTACTTACTCTTGAACTATGGAAGGTTTTCACACTCTTCCATAGTCCCCAAAAACAGAATGTACCAAACGCGATTCACTTTAAAATCCGTAACCACTCACCAACAAGCGAAACGAGCTTTCGCCGCTTTTCGATGATCGCACCAACACACCAGCAATCAAGCTCCTTCTTGTACCTCTTCTACAACATAAAAAACAGAGTATTCTCACATCATAACATGATCAAACCAACAACCACATCCGATCACCATTAAACTACCGAAAACTTAGCCGAAAAGACCGAAAACTAAGCCGAAACGTAACCGAACAATATCAGCCTAAAACCTAACGAATTTAACATCTAATCCACCTCAATTATGATCCAAAAACACATCCAAACCATCCTTATATCTCCAGCAACATTTAAGCATCTAAAACAGCCCATAAAACAACCGAAAATCACCTTAAAACTACACCGATTGCATTA
Organism: Abelmoschus esculentus; assembly: GCA_035048815.1. Taxonomy (NCBI): domain Eukaryota; kingdom Viridiplantae; phylum Streptophyta; class Magnoliopsida; order Malvales; family Malvaceae; genus Abelmoschus; species Abelmoschus esculentus. The sequence continues at coordinate 4,869,498 of JAUCBN010000019.1, read as the reverse complement.
TTCCGGGATTAAATTAATGTGATATCAAATCAAGACTCAATTAATCATTAAATCAACATAAAAATATGATTGAACTCATCTAATTTCAAGCATCAAATGAGATCCAAAAAGATTTCACAAAAACATCACAAAAACATTAGATCTAACATTAAAAACATAAAATCAAGTGTTTATTCAAAGATTAGGAAGCTAATACTTGGGAATTTCAATAAAGAACCTTAGAAAAGAATAAAAATCCAGAAAATTATCTTCAAGATCTATTCACCAAAAATACGAGATTTCCCCCTTCTTGATTCCTTGCAATTTGATGTAGATTTGATGAAATCAATGCTTAGGTTTTGTAAAGGATGGAAAGATGATGCAAGTGATGTAATCTTTATGGAAAAAGATGCAAAAATCAACAAGGAATTGAAGAGAAAAGATGAAGAGAAAGTGGGGAGAAAATGAGAGAAAAAGATGAGAGAAAAAGATGAGAAAAGTGGTTTTGAGAGAAAATGATTAAAAGCCAAATTAAAGTAATTAAAAATACCTTTTTGGTGAATAAATCATCATTAAAAATTAGAAATGAGTTTATGGCCCTCTAAAGATTCTAAGTTTAGCTTGCTTTTCAATTTAGTCACTAAAATACATTAATTGCCGAAAATCACCAAATTGGTCCTCCAATTTTCCAAAAATTACAAATTGATCATTTATGCATAATTAAGTATAATTAAAAATCATTATGAAATCCAAATTATTTTCTTTTAATTTCGAAACATATTCTTAATATTTCAACCCACCTTCCAAATTATTATTTTTCTTAATTAAAAATATCTTTATTTTATTTTTCCTGGAATTAATGAACCGGAGAACCCGATTCGTCCCAAATCGAATTCCCCTAACTTAGCCTAAACTAATAACCCAAAACGGGATGTTACATCTCTCCCCCTCTTAAGAAAATTTCGTCCTCGAAATTTACCTGAAGTAAACAAGTGAGGAAACTGCTCCTCCATGCTCTTCCTTGTCTCCCAAGTTGCTTCTTCAACACCTCGGTGTTTCCAAAGCATCTTAACCAAATCTATGGTCTTCCCTCGAAGAACCTTTGTATCCACATCCAAAATCCTCATCGGTTCTTCCTCATAACTCATATCCTCTCTTAACTCGATCTCCTCAACTGGAATAACATGAGAAGGATCCGATCTATGTCTACGAAGCATTGATACATGAAAAACATCATGCATCTTACTCAACTCCTTCGGCAACCTCAACCTATAAGCAACAGGACCAACACGCTCCAACACCTCATATGGTGCAATAAAACGTGGACTCAACTTACCCTTCCTTCCAAACCTCATCTCTTTCTTCCATGGAGAAACCTTAAGAAACACCTTGTTCCCAACATCATACTCTATCTCCCTACGTTTCAAATCGGCATAGGACTTCTGCCTATCCGAAGCTTCCTTAAGCTTAGCACATATCAACTTAACTTTCTCATCTGTATCCTTCAACACTTAAGGCAAAGAAACATACTTCTGTCCAACTTCCTTCCAACAAAAAGGTGTACGACACTTACGCCCATACAATGCCTCAAACGGTGCCATCTGTATACTCGTCTGAAAACTATTATTATAAGCAAACTCCACCAATGGCAATTGCTTCTCTCAAGAACCTTGAAACTCGATGACACAACATCTCAACATATCCTCTAAAGTCTGAATAACACGCTCAGACTGTCCATCCATCTGTGGATGATAAGCCGTACTAAAACTAAGCCTCGTACCCAAAGCTGTCTGCAAACTCCTCCAAAACTTGGATGTAAACCGCGGATCTTTATCCGATATGATCGACTTAGGCACCCCATGCAATCTCACCACCTCGGAAACATACAAATCCGCCAACTTATCTATGGAGTACGTAGTATGCACGGCAAGAAAATGTGCACATTTCGTAAACCTATCAACAGTCACCCATATAGAATCCTTTTTGGACGGTGTTAAAGGTAACCCCGTCACAAAATCCATGGTGATTCTCTCCCATTTCCATTCCGGAACTTGAACCGGTTGCAACAAACCTGCAGGGAACTGATGTTCAGCTTTCACCCACTAACACACCATACACCGAGAAACAAACTTCATCATATCTCTCTTTAAACCAACCCAAAAGTACACACTTTTGAGATCTCTATACATCTTCACACTACCCGGATGCATAGCAAACGGACTAGTATGAGCCTCCACCAAGATAGCTTGCCTCAACTCCTGATCATCGGGCACCACAATCCGACCTCTAAAGCACAACACTTCATCATTATCAAAATGATATTCGGTCGGCCTACCCTCAGCAATATCCTCCACAAAAGGTACCAAAGTCTCATCCTCTAACTGTTTCACCTTGATCATCTCAACCAAAACCGGTTTTACTTGCAACTCTGCCACTAAACCACCTTCCTTAGAAATACTCAATCTAGCAAACATTTCTCTCAACTCAACCGCCGCCTTACGGCTTAAAGCATCGGCCACTATATTGGCTTTCCCCGGATGATACTCAATCGATAAATCATAATCCTTAAGCAACTCCATCCATCTTCATTGCCTAAGATTTAAATCCTTTTGTGACATGAGATACTTCAAACTCTTATGATCCGTATATATAGTACACTTCTCTCCATACAAATAATGTCTCCAAATCTTCAAAGCAAAAACCACCGCCGCCAACTCCAAATCATGCGTCGGATAGTTCTTCTCATGCACCCTCAACTGTCTAGAAGCATAAGCTACAACTTTCCCTTCTTGCATCAAAACACACCCAAGACCAACGTATGATGCATCACTATAAACCACAAAATCCTTACCGGATTCGGGTTGTACCAACACCGGTGCACTAGTCAACACTTCTTTCAACTTCTCAAAACTCTTTTGTTGACTTTCTTTCCACTCAAAAGGAACCTTCTTTTGCAACAACTTGGTCATAGGAGCAGCAATGCTCGAAAAACCCTCAACGAACCTACGATAATACCCAGCCAAGCCTAGGAAACTCCGAACCTCCGATATCGATCCCGGTTGCTTCCAACCCATAACAACCTCTATCTTCTTTGGATAAACACTAATACCCTTTTCTGACACCACATGACCAAGAAACACCACCTCTCTTAACCAAAACTCACACTTACTTAACTTAGCATACAACTGGTTCTCTTTCAACACTTGCATCACCAACCGCAAATGCCGATCATGATCTTCCTCGGTACGTGAATACACGAGGATATCATCTATGAAAACCACCACAAACTGATCCAAGTACTCATGAAACACCCGGTTCATCATATCCATAAAAGAAGTAGGGGCATTTGTCAAACCAAACGGTATCACCAAAAACTCATAATGACCATACCTTGTCCGAAAAGTCGTTTTCAATACATCATCCTCTTTCACTTTCAACTGGTAGTACCCCGATCTCAAATCAATCTTTGAGAACACACTTGCTCCTCAAAACTGATCAAACAAATCATCAATTCTCAGCAAAAGATACTTATTCTTCACGGTCAACTTATTCAATTGCCGATAATCAATGCACATCCTCATCATGCCATCTTTCTTCTTCACAAACAACACCGGTGCACCCCATGGTGACACACTCGGTCGTATAAAACCACGGTCAAGCAACTCTTGCAACTGCATTTTTAACTCCTTTAACTCCTTAGGTGCCATGCGATAAGGAGCAATGGATACCGGATTAGTACCAGCATAAGTCTCGATACTAAACTCCACATCACGATCGGGAGGTAATCTTGGCAACTCCTCAGGAAAAACTTCCGGAAAGTCACATACTGTTCGAATGTCCTGCACCCGAACCTCTCCTATCCCCGAATTCATGACATAAGCTAGATATGCTACACCACCATGTTGCATCAACTTTTCCGCTTGTAAAGCCGAAACCACATTAGACAAGAATCTCGTATACTCACTCTTAACCACAACCTCACTACCATCCAACAACCTCAAGGTAACACGTTTCTTTTCAAAATCCACCATGACTCTATGCTCCGTCAACCAATCAACTCCCAAGATAAGGTCAAAACCATGAAACGACAACTCCATCAAGTTAACCTCAAAGACATGCCCTTGCACCTCCAATGGACATCTCCTATACAACCTTTTTACGGTCACCGTCTCACCCAAAGAACTAGTAACCACAACTCCCACATCTAAGACATCAACAGGGGTATCCAACATATATGCATGCTCACTCAAAACATAAGAATGCGTAGATCCCGAATCTATCAAAGAAAACAATGGTACATTTCGTAAAGAAAAAGTACCTGCAACCACATCCGTAGCATTACGGGTCCCACGTTGAGCATACACTCTACGACCATCTCCTTGTCTCTGGAAAGGACCTCTGCCTCCACCGCATCCTCGGCCAGGTACCACGGCAACCTCAGCTCGGTTACCAGCCTCAATAGTAAACCTCGGACAATCTCTCCTCCTGTGATCCTTAGATCCACAACCCATACAGGCACCAGTGGCCCACCAACACTCTCCCGGATGGCGTCGAGAACACAAGTTATAGACTGCTGCATCACCACCACCTCTACCATACTGCTGAGCTCGTCCTCCGTGTCCAAAATCACCTCGGCATCGATCAGCTCAATATCGGTTGTCCCGAAACCTCTTACCCTTACCACCTTGAGTACCAGCCTCAGCAGGCCTCTTTCCGACATTGGAAGACTTCCTAGCCTCCCTCAAAGACTCCTCGACATCCTTATCCCGATTAACGAGCACATCAAACTCGGTGTACTTCGCAGCCAACAAGTACGTCTTGATCTCCGGATCCAAACCATATCGGAACCTATCACACCTCTTACGCTACGTAAGAACCAACTCAGGAGCATAGTGACTCAGCCGGATAAACTGTATCTCATAGTCAGCCACACTACTAGTGCCCTGCACCAGAGACATGAACTCCCTCTTCTTTGCATCCTCATACTGCGGACCCAAGAACTTCCGCACAAAGGCGGTCCTGAAGTACTCCCATGTCAGGTTAGCAACTGCCACACCCGCTCTCGTGGTAGTCCACCATCTATAAGCATCCCCCTGGAGCAGAGAGACCACACAACCCAACCTACGGGCATCCTGACAGTCCATCTGATCCATAATCCTCTCTGTACTAGCCAGCCACTCCTCAGCTGCACTCGGCTCATATCCACGGAACTCAACACCTCCCAAGCTACGCAAACGCTCAAGCGATAGCCCTGGGGTAACTACAACGGTAGGTTCGGGAGTCGGTACTTGCACTCCAGCCATAGCTACCTGAAACGTATCCGTCATAGCCTGTATGAACGGGGCAAAGTCTCCGAACTAGCCTCCTACTGGAACCGGAGGCACACCAGCGGGTGGCACACCAACTGGTGGAGGAGGTGAAAGCGGTTCCTCCCTCATATTAGCCTCTCCCTCGGCCTGAACATCGGTGATCAAGCTCGCGGTAGCACGTGTCTCACGTCATGGAGGCATTTTCCAAAAACTTCAAACATGCAAATTAAAACAAAACATTAAGATATAATAAACTTACATTCGGGCAAGATCCAAGGGAAACCGAAGAACAGTTAAAAACATATTGGCATAGGCAATGTGTAACTGACCACCTCTTTTACTCATATTCATTCTAGATGCACTCACAATATATAAGTATACATGCAACATCAACATATCATGTTCAACCTAATATTCTTACCTACCAACACAAAACATGGCAGACCGATACATACTTGACAAACCAACAACATATTTACGAACCAACAACGCATTTTACTAAATCATCAACACATTTTATTCAACCTGGCTCTGATACCACCAAATGTAACCCCCTTAGCCCGGCCTGGACGAAACTGGTACTAATGGGTCACACGGGGAATATCAAACCAAACCCGCAAAGGTTCGATTCGATAAACAACCTTAAAAATCATAACATTTTTTTCCTTTTTATTTTATCTTACCTAGATGCATGATTAATCACCTATGTGTAATTAACTCTTAGTAAGACAGAGACCGTCGCAGTTCATTCATCATAAATAAATCAATAAATGTAATACTAGGTGTTTGACCTTCTTATAACATCCGATGTGTGTTCGGGTTAAAACGTAAATCACGGTGTCACAACATTTCCTAAACCACTCATAGATCCATTATTTTCACTTACTAATTTTATATCCTACGTTTCATGCATTTAAAACTCTCACATTTCCCTTTTTGAGTCAGGTGTTTCGAAACAGCTATTGGAGTGTTTTGGAACACGTCACCTGTTTCGAAACAGGCCATAAAGTGTTTCGGAACAAACAACTCCAGTAGCATTTGGTACCGAACACTGGTTCGATACAAGCACGTCCAGTAGCATAAGAGTATCGATATTGCCACAGGGTGTTTCGATACCCCCTATGTTCGGGACTGGGGTGTGACATTTCAAGCTCATTTAAGCCACCCAAGCATAAGCATTAATAACCCAAAACTATATGCAACACTCCTAGGTATAATCATCAACATAAACATACCTCAAACCATTTGAAAAGATCACAAGGAGACCGATAGGCATGCTTCCTAAAGATTGAAAAGTAACATAACAAACATGCTAAACCATGCTTCACAATACTAACATATCCAAAGTTCAACAAATAACAATCAATCTATAATGGTTTTATTACAACATGGAACACAGCCTAAAAGCTCACTCCTCTCATAGATTGTGTTACACATTGCCTTGCCCTATTTATTTGCCAAAAACATACCAAAGTTAAGTGATCTTCCCCTTGGTTTCCTTGCCTCGAACGAAGCTCCAAGTGCCCTTATTTTTCTGCAAAGATGAAAAGAGAGCTTAAGCAAACTTGCTTAGTGAGGTAGCTCCACAAAAGATCATCAATGTATTTATTTAAAACCATATTGAAACCATAATTTGCAATACTTTGTTAAATCATGCATGCCAATATTACATGTCCAAATTCATTAAATCATATGCATCATTGAATTCTCATAACCTTATCAAAATAATTTATAAATGATGCTCAAACCTCTTCTCAATTTCATGTATGTATATTGGCATTCTAGTGACCACTTAATGTGAATCTTAAGTTCACCGAATACACATATCCTTTTCTCAACATGCATCGATCATACACTTAGTCACCCTTGTATACATGTTATCCCCCACTACGCACGGTGGGACACAAAGTCACCCTTGTTTACGTATGGGTCAACTATATGCACGGTCGGACACAAAGTCACCCTTGTTTACATATAGGCAAGCTCTACACGCACGGTCGGACACAAAGTCACCCTTGTTTACGTGTAGGCGGCACTACCACGCACGGTTGGACACAAAGTCTTCCTTGTTTACGTGTAGGCAATATCATTGTTCTCTTTATTTTATAGTGCACTCAGTCCTAATGACATGTCATTCGTATTCGAATCTAAAGTTAGTGTCACTAAGCCAATATCATAATCAAATGTACATGATAACTTGCTGCTCATAATGCATGCATAAAATGTTCAACAAATGAACCAAAGCCATGCCCAAAGGCACCATCATGTATAAGGCAATTAACCACATATTCCAAATCATTTCTCATAATTTTCCATAATCATGGATGCTAATTAAGCTATGCATTTCAGCAAGTAATTCTCATGTATGCATCATTCCAAATCATGCTCATGCATTTGCATAAATCTCATTGCATTACCAACATAATATCTTTATAAAATGTAGCCGAAACTCACATCGATTTAACAAAACAAATACTTTACTTACTCTTGAACTATGTAAGGTTTTCACACTCTTCCATAGTCCCCAAAAATAGAACGTACCAAACGCTATTCGCTTTAAATTCCGTAACCACTCACCAACAAGCGAAACGAGCTTTCGCCGCTTTCCGATGATCGCACCAATGCACCAGCAATCAAGCTCCTTCTTGTACCTCTTCTACAACATAAAAAACAGAGTATTCTCACATCAAAACAAGCTCAAACTAACAGCCACATCCGATCACCATTAAACTACCGAAAACTTAGCCGAAAAGACCGAAAACTAAGCCGAAACGTAACCGAACAACATCAGCCCAAAACCTAACGAATATAACATCTAATCCACCTCAATTATGATCCAAAAACACATCCAAACCATCCTTATTTCTCCAGAAACATTTAAGCATCTAAAACAACCCATAAAACAACCGAAAAGCACCTTAAAACTACACTGATTGCATTATTCTGGGATTAAATTAATGTGATATCAAATCAAGACTCAATTAATCATTAAATCAATATAAAAACATGATTGAACTCATCTAATTTCCAGCATCAAATGAGATCCAAAAAGATTTCACAAAAACATCATAAAAACATTAGATCTAACATTAAAACATAGAATCAAGTGTTTATTCAAATATTAGCAAGCTAATACTTGGGAATTTTAATAAAGAACCTTAGAAAAGAATAAAAATCCAGAAAATTACCTTCAAGATCTATTCACCAAAAATATGAGATTTCCCCCTTCTTGATTCCTTGCAATTTTATGTAGATTTGATGAAATCAATGCTTAGATTTTGTAAAGGATGGAAAGATGATGCAAGTGATGTAATCTTTGTGGAAAAAGATGAAAAAATCAACAAGGAATTAAAGAGAAAAGATGAAGAGAAAGTGGGGAGAAAATGAGAGAAAAAGATGAGAAAAGTGGTTTTGAGAGAAAATGATTAAAAGCCAAATTAAAGTAATTAAAAATACCTTTTTGGTGAATAAATCATCATTAAAAGTTAGAAATGGGTTTATGGCCCTCTAAGGATTCTAAGTTTAGCTTGCTTTTCAATTTAGTCACTAAAATACATTAATTGCCGAAAATCACCATATTGGTCCTCCAATTTTCCAAAAATTACAAATTGGTCATTTATGCATAATGAAGCATAATTAAAAATCATTATAAAATCCAAATTATTTTCTTTTAATTTCGAAACATATTCTTAATATTTCAACCCACCTTCCAAATTATTATTTTTCTTAATTAAAAATATCCTTATTTTATTTTTCCCGGAATTAATGAACCGGAGAACCCGATTCGTCCCGAATCGAATTCCCCTAACTAAGCCTAAACTAATAACCCCAAAAACGGGTTGTTACACACACTCCTCACATAGGTTGGGTTTACACATTGCCAAGCCTCAACTTATTTGTCAAAACATACCGAATTTGAAGTAACCTTTCCCCTTGGTTTCTTTGCTCTGAATGTAGTCCCGAGTGCCTTTATTTTTCTGCAAGGATGAAAAGAGAGCTTAAGCAAACATGCTTACTGAGGAAGCTCTACACAAGATCATCAATGCATCTATTTAAAACCATAATAAAACCATCGTTTGATGCATCATTAAAAACATGCATGCTTAACATTCCATGTTCATGTCTGTAATATCAAATCACTTTCTTGAGTATATTTAACATTATCAATACATTTAATCAATGATGCACAATGTTCTCTTTTAATCCATGTATGCATATTGGCTTTTAGTGATCACTTATTGTGAACCCTAAGTTCACCAAATACACGGATCCATTGTTAGAGACCATTAGTCTCGTCATGACACAAAGTCACCATTGACATGACACGAAGTCACCATTGACATGACAACAAGTCACCATTGACATGAAACGAAGTCACGATTGACATGACACCAAGTCACCATTGACATGACACGAAGTCACCATTATAACACTACCACGCACGATTGGACACATTGTCACCCTTTTTACGTGTAGGCGGTTCTACCACGCACGATTGGACACAAAGTCACCCTTGTTACGTGTAGGCAATATTCTTTATTCTCAATAATGTTTATAGTGCACTTAAGACAATCCTAATGACATGTCATTCGTATTCGAATCTAAAGTTAGTGTCACTAAGCCAATATCATAATCAAATGTGCATGATAATTTGCTGCTCATAATGCATGCATAATATGTTCACAAATGAACCAAATGTCATGCCCAATGGAACCATCAATTTCAAGGCAAATAACCACATAATATTCCAATTCATTTTCAGCTTATAATGCATCCATAATATGCTCAACAAATGAACCGAAAGTCATGCCCAATGACACCTTTAATTTGAGTGGAAATAACTACATATATTCCAAATTCATTTTTTCGTGTTTGCCTTAACCATGTATGCCTTTTTAAACCATGCATTTTCATCAATTATCTCATGCATGCACCATTTCAAAATCATGTGTATGCATTTCCAAAAATTTCATTGCATTACCAACATCAATGTCTTTATCGAATGTAGCCGAGGCTCATGTTAATATATCAAAAACAATTACTTTACTTACTCTTGAAATATGGAAAGTTTTCACACTCTTCCATAGTCCCCAAAACAGAACCGTACCAATACGATTCGCTTTAAGTCCGAAAAACACTCGTCGACAAGCGAAACGAGCCTCCGCGATGCTCCGATGGCAACACCAATGCACCAGCCACTTATGCACCTTCTTGCACTACCTCTACATCATTAAAAACTGAGCATATTCACATCATAACATGCTCAAACAAGCAGCCACATCAAACCTCCACAAAACTATCGAAAACTTAGCCGAAAAGACCGAAAACTAAGCCGAAATGCATCCGAACAACATCAGCTCAAAACCTAATGATTCTAACATCTAATCCACTTCAATTATGAACCAAAAACACATATAAACCATCCTTATACCTCCAGCAACATTAGAACACCAAAAACAACCCCTAAAACAACCGAAAATCACCTTAAAACAACACCGATTGCATTATTCCGGGATTAAATTAATGTGCCATCAATTGAAGACTAAATTAATCATTTAATTGACATAATAATATAATTAAATCTATCTATTTACAGAATTGATTGAGATCTAAAAAGATTTCACAAAAACATTTACAAAATCATTAGATCTACATTGAAAACATAAAATCAAGTTTCATTCAAAGATTAGCAAGCTAATACTTGGAAATTTCAATAAAGAACCTTAGAAAAGAGTTAAAATCCAGTAAATTACCTTTGAGATCTATCCACCAAAAAGATGAGAATTTCTCTTCTTGATTCCTTGCAAATTGTTGTTGATTTAGTAAAATTGATGATTAGGTTTTGTAAAGAATGAAGAGATAATTAAAATGAAGTAATTCTTGTTGAAAATGATGGAAAAATCAATAAGGAATTGAAGAAAATAGATGAAGAAAAATAGACAGAAAATGAGAGAAAATAAGTGGTTAAGTGAGAAAATGATTATCATCTTTTAATAAACTAATTAAAAATCATTTTGGTGAATAAATCATCATTTAAAAATTAAATTGGATTTATGGACCTCTAAGGATCCTAAGTATAGCTTGCTTTCCAATTTAGTCACTAAAAATAACAATTTCCGGAAATTACAAATTAAATCCTCCATTATTTTCCAAAAATTACAATTTGGTCACCAATGCATAATTAGGCACAATTAAAAATCAATTTAAAGTTTAAATTACATTCTTTTAATTTTAAAATATCTTTTTAATATTTTTAAACCATATTCCAAAATTATTACTTTTCTAATTAAAGTACTTTTATTTTATATTTCCCCGGAATAACGACCTGAAGAACCCGAGTCGACCCGAATCGAATTCTTCTAACTAATACCCAAACTACTAACCCCAAAATCGAGATGTTACATATTATCTTCATGTATATCCAAGGGGAAGTGTTATGAATATCTTTATTTATGGTAGATATCCATATATTGAATGAAACTTTAACGAGCTTTATTATTAGGGTTTAATACCCATTAAAATTAGGTTTTTTACCATTAAAATTAGGATTTTTACCTTATGCCTATAAATATAGAGTTTGGAGAAAACATTGTATACAACCTTACTTTGAGAATATAATACAAGACTTTCTCTTTCTGTCTCTCATATTTATTCACCTATTTTGTTATTATTCTTTACTTTTTTCATAATATAAACGCTATTTTTAGAAATTAAAAACATAACTTCAGATGAAAAATACTTGCAAAAGGATTCAACTTCCTAACATAACTTTGGGTTGCAGGGGGATTGTACATAACATTTTTTATATGTTTTTGAGTAATAATCATTTGTCTACTAATCATATCTCTTTCTATGCTTTACACAAAAAATTATTAAAAAGTTCAATTCTAAACTCTAACATTAATTTTCATGTCATAATCCCTAAACTACAACCCTTACCTATAATTCCTTAAAACCTAACTACAACCCTTAACCTTGAACTTTAAACTCTAAACCATAAACCCACTATTTTAAAGTGGGACACCAATAAAAGTATAATTAAAAGATAAATGATTTACGCTAAACTTTAATTTTATTGGCACGTCTCATAAAATTTATAGTTCATTTTCTTGACATAAAATTTTACGTATCTCTAAAAAGAGATCATTGAGTGAGTATCCAATACAACAAAGTTGTTGCTTCGTCTGCTCAAAGAAACTATATAGTTAATACTAGGATCAACTATCGTGTTAAAGATTTCTTCCATAAATGGTAACCACCCTGAATCATGAAGACCCTCTGTGAGAAGGAATTAAAAATTTATTATAAAGGAATTAAAATATACATTTTAAAATTTTTGATTAATAAAAATTTTAAAGAAATAATTATTTAAAAAATATATAGTTTTATTTTTATTTAATATATAAAAATAACAAATCGAGAAAAATCATGTCCCTTAAACCCCCTAAAATCTATCGCTACCCTCTACGGATTGCGGTGGCAAAATTATCACTGTCAGGTTATCTTCATACTATGAAAAAATAGAAAATTAATACTATCTATTAAAGAAAAAAAAATATGAATTCATGGTTTAAACTAAGTGTGTCATCATATACAACAAACTTTGGTCTCTAACTGGTTTAAAAAGAGAAACTGAATCCAAATAGATCGCTATAATCTATATTGCTCCAATATGAATACAAGAATAAGAACGAAGACAAAAAATGATATGAGTGTTGATTGTCCGCTTCTTTAAGATTGAATGTAGGAGTTGCAACCGTCCAAGATTCACCGTGGCGGTATGGCTGGTTGACATCAGGTTCTGCTTTATAAAGTGTATCCAAATATTTTCCTCTGGCTTTAAGTTAGTGCGGTCAATGGTTGTGTTTGCCCCGTCCCATTTTGTGTCGTAAATGTAAAGGTCCTTTAGAAGAAAATCTAGGTTCTGACCTAGCATGGAGACAACAAAGATTGATTGCTCATCTTCATTACCAACCCATAGAAAGCGTTGATATACTTGGCCGTGAAAGGGATAGTATCTCCTCGAACATAGACCGTTTGTTGCCCAGGTCTTGTAAAGTAAGCATAGAACTCCTTTACAAGCGACACATTGATAGCTTTCTGGTCCCTTTTTGCACCGAAGTGTCGAGCAAAGGTTTCCCACTTGTGATGCTTTACAACCGCTGCAAGTTGTTCGAGCAGTTTCTGAAAGGTTGTTGTGTCAAAGATGAAGCCTTTCTCTTGGTGTACCATTCTTCCTTTGATCTTTTGGAGATGGTCTTTTCCTGCGTCATTTTCAAATTTTCTGATCTCGGTCGATCTTGCTTGGGCAATAACACTTGATGACTCTGCTGTATTCTTGCACCATACCATGGTTGTGGAGTTTTCTTGGAGAGATTGTTGGAAATTTTTGAGGAAGAAGATAAGTATTTGAGAGAGAGGGACGGTTAGCTTCTTGGGAAGGAGAGGGTTTAAAGTGAGAGTAATAATGGATGTGTAAGAATTTGGACGGCTAGGGTTATTGAGAAGGGAAATAGTTATGATGGAGGTTTAAATGTAATGGTGAGTGGGAGAGAGAAAACAGGGGGTAATTAATAAAAAAGTAAAAAAAGTGTAAAAGAAGGTTGAATTGGAACAAACTCTTCCATTTCCCCTTTGCAAACCAACCGAATGCATGATCATGGGCTCTTCATCTTTTTTTTTGTGGCCCAAATAAAATAACTCCAAGAGTTTTTACCTCCAAAACCACAGTCGTATAGTCCTTTTCTGTCCTTCTTTGCACAGACTGCCTCTTGTGCACAGTCCTACCTCGGCACACTACGCGTCTGGTGGTGCACAGCTCCTTGTGAGCGCACAGTAGTCTGAAATTGGACCTTCAAAGACTATTAATTAAATAGGGACAAAAGAAAGATAAAAAGCAAATCAAAAATAAAAATTTTTATTTTTTATTCAAACAAAAATTTAAATACTAAAGAAAATAAAAGAAAATGATATAAATACTCAAGCATTTTGCAGACTGAGGTCATCCTTGTCATGCACAATTGGAGCTCTATTATAGATCTTCAGCCTTTCACCATTGACCTTGAAGATTCGATCACCATTAAGTGTTTTAATTTTTACAGCACCATAAGGATAAACCATATGTATTAGGAATGGTCCTTACCATCGAGACTTTAACTTTCCTGGAAAAAGTTTAAGTCTTGAGTTGTAGAGTAACACTTGTTGGCCCTCTGAGAAATATCGTGGCAAAAGATGTTTGTCATGTCACCTATTTGTTTTTTCTTTGTAGATCCTAGTATTCTCATAGGTATGGGATCGAAACTCGTCCATTTCATTTAGCTCCGAAAGCCTATTTTCTCCAACTGCCTTAAAATCCATATTGAGCTTTTTGATGGCCCAATAAGCCTTGTGTTCAAGTTCCACGGGTAAATGACATGTTTTCCCATAAACCAGCTTGAATGGGGACATCCCTAAAGGAGTCCTGCCAACTTTCCAATACGCCCATAAAGTTTCATCGAGCTTTGGAGACCAGTCTTTTGTTTTTGTGTTGACTATCTTCTCTAAGATTTGCTTGATTTCTCTATTGGAGATTTCAGCTTAGCCATTTGTCTATGGGTGATATGTTGTAGTATTTTTTTGTAACCCTCTCGACTCGATTTAGACGAAACCCAACTCGAGCGAGTTATACGGGGAATACCGAAGCTAATCTGAAAACTTGCCCCAATAAACAACCTTAAAAAGAGATTAAAATTTTCTTTTACCTTATTATCTTTTCTAAATGCTTTAGTTAGATCCTAAATGTACATGCAATGGCTGGGTTCATTTGTAGCAGAAATTATAGAGAAGCAGGTACAAAACTTATAGTCAAACTGTTAAATTTTATATACGAATCCTAATTAAGTATGCTTCATGCTTGTAAGTAAACTTTCATATTAAAAAATAACAACGAGTTATCTAACTACATCTTTATGTTTAATGACTAAAGTGTAACATTTGCGAGGTTTACGTTCAACTTTTAACAATTTTACCAAGCAGAGTTTTGAAACACCCTATCCTAGTATCGATACCGTAGTAAACAACAAAAGGGGGCATCGAAACTGGATTAAGTGTTTCGATATGCCTTCGATAACTTAAAAGGTTGTCCGTGCGTTAAGCCCATGTTTTGATACATCTTAGAGACTGTTCTGATACCATTATACTACTGTAAAGGATGGTACCGGAACTAGCATCGAAGCGCACTAGGATTTTTATAATACTGTTTCGAAACCAGTTCACATGGTTTCGATACCCAGGCTTTTTATTCCAGAAAATTGTTATGTTTTAGCCTAAGTATCTATACCCCATGAACAGGTATCGAAACCTCTTTGTCCAGAAACAACTAATGACTCTGGTTTCAAGTCTAAACGTACCCAACAAAGGGTCATTACACGTAGGAAACATCAAGTTCACTAGATGCAGTTCAACCTAGTTAAGTAAGAATCTTACAACATGAGATTGCATACAAGTTCACCAAATATCATCATAGAATAGTTTGGAAGCATGTGAAGTTCAAGTACGGCATTTAAATAACACATAAGCAGTGGCTAACATGTCTAACTCAGAAATCATGGTCTTAAATAACATTGCTCATCGACAAATCATAAATAACATAAATCCCTAAATCCATTGCTCTCTACTACCTAAGGTTTAATTGAAAACAACATACTTCAACTAATATGTATTAAAACGTATAAATGTGGCACTCCTTGTTTCTTCGGACAAACGGCTCACTTTTTCTTCGCATTACAAGAGAAAAGAGAATTGTTAAGCAATTGCTTAGTCAGGAATTTAATAAAATCATTTAAAATAACTTATAATGCAGCCCATAATATACTAAAGTATTTTTTTAAGAGAAGAAAATCAGTTCATGCTCTTATAATAAACACACGTGGCCAAGACGCCATCAAGTATAAAATCCAGCAAGTGTTTTATCACGTGGAACCAATCCACCAAACTCAAGTCTTATATGTTTTGTTAGCAAGGCTTATAAAACGTTTGAAAATAATTTAAACTCTCGCAAACTTAGTTGCAATTAAAATCATTATTGTCAACACGAAAATAATAATATATATAATAAATAATATAAATAAATAATAATTAATAATATATAAATAATAATATAATATTAATATTAAAATATTAAAAAATCTGAAAAAATCGTGAAAACAGAGACGTGAAGAGTTTGAACCGAAAACCTGGGATTTGGATTGTGAGGGAGTTGCGACCGGTTTCATAGGGATTTTAGGTTGGGTAGAGTTTGAAAAAGGAAGGACTTTGATTCAAGTCCTTTAAAGGGGACTTGAATCGAATGGAATGGGGGATTTGAACGGGAGCTTTTGGGAGTTTAATCGGCAATAGCAAGAGATTGAATCAGTGGAAAATTTTTGGAGAAGAAAAGCCTGAATCAGATTTGGAGATTGGGGAGTTCGATCGAAAGGGAATTCAGAAGCTTTAATCGAATCTGAGGTTAGTTTTTTTCTTTCGTTTGAGTTTTTAATGGATGTTTAACTTTTTCTTCCAGATCAATTTAGGGCTTATTAGGGTGTTTTGAAGTGATTAGATTCGTTAAATCAGGTTTTTAGGGTGCTTTAGATCTGTTTTAGGGGATTAGGACTTAGATTTTGAGCTTTTTTGATGGTTTCCGACGCATTTTAAGGTCTCCGGTGACCTCACTGGCATCGAAAATGGCTGCCGTCGACTTCTGGGCGACGGTCGGCATGTTTTGCAGTGGTCGGCGAACATGCCGGAGTAGTGCTAGATGGAGGCGGAATAGATCCAAGGGCGGCGGCTACAGCGGTTTAGGATGGTGTTCTTCGTGTTCTTCGTCTTCATCGAAGAACACCAAGAACACATGAAGAACATAGGGGTTTTGATCCGTTTGGTTCTTATTTTTTGGGTAGGTGGTGTTTTCCTCAGAGAAAACTGAGTCGGACGAGTCATGGAGGGGCCAAATGATCGAGTGGACTGGGTTCAAAGGGGTTTTATCCACTGGCAATACGGTGCCGTTTTAGGGCAGCCGGGCACGCGGGCCGGATCCAGGTCCAACCCGGATCCGCGTGCTTTTATCCGGATAAGGGTTATTTACCCTTTAGGTCCCTCTTAGTTTAACCTGGTTTACAATTAGGTCTACCAGAACCTTTTTTAGCCCCTAGAACTTTAAATTTGTTACAATTAGGTCCCTAGGATCTCAATTAGGCCCTTAGGACTTTAGTTTTACTCAATTGAGCCCTCTAGAATCCCCAATTAGACCCCAAGCCTTAAATTTCTTACAATTAGATCCTTAGAAACCTTCAATTAGGCCCTAGAATCCTAATTAAACCCAAATTTGACTTTTAGGAAGAAATTAAATTAGTTTTAGCCTTAATTAGATCTAAAAAATTAATTTTAGAGACTTTGAAAATTAATTAATTCTTAATCTAAGATTTAATTTAATTTTTAATAAACTTTAAAATTTATTTAATCTAATTAAATCTAATATAAATTAATTTGACTCATAAAACCTAAGATTAGACTCTAATTAGGTTTAATTTAATTCTTGAATTTTAGAAAATAACTTTAGTTAATCATTTTAATTAATTTTAATTTCTAAAAATAACAAGCTTTAAAATTAACTAAGTTAGGTCTAGTTTAGCTCTAAACTTTAAAACACTCACCAAATTAGACTTTAATTAGGTTTTTAAATTCTTAAAAATTAGAAAATAATTTTAATTAATTATTTTAATTAATTTTAATTAATTTCTAAGGTTTTAAAGTTAAACTCCCCAATTAGGTCTAGTTAGCCTTAAACCTTAAAACATTCACCCAACTTAGACTTTAATTAGACCTTTTTAATTCTTAAAATTAGAAGATAATTTTAATTAAATATTTAATTAATTTTAATTAATTTCTAAAAAGATAAGATTTAAAACTAATTAAGTCTAATTAGCCCTAATTTCACCAATTAAACTTTAATTAAGTTAAAATTAAATTCTTAAAAGGTTAGAAATTATTTTAATTAAAGACTTTTAATTAATTTAAAATTTCTAAGATAAGGTTTAAAAATTAACTTAATTAAGTTTAATCCAACCCTAATTAAACCTTTGAACTAAAAATTCACTAAGTTAGATCCTAATTAAGTTTTAATTAAACTTTTGAAGTCAAGAGAAATTTAATTAATTAATTTAATTAAAAATTTCTAAAACTTAAAATTTAATTTCACACTTAATTTAATCTAACCCATCTTCAAGGTTTGATCTCTAGTCCCTTTTTGATCTCTTTTTTTTATTCAAGTCCCTTTTTGTACTCTTGATGAGAAATTTTTTGATGTAATATTTTGTACCCATGATTCTAATAAAATTGATGAGTTCCTTTATCTCGTCCTTTCTTTATTTTATATTTTGCATGGCATATTTTTGGAAGGTCACCTAATAAACTTAGGTTAATTAATTTAGAGCCTTTTCTAGGACTAGTCACTTAAATTAATTAATTTAATTAGGGAGAAAATCTAGTAACATAACATGTGAATCTTATATCTCGGATACACTAAAGAGGTTGGTGTTTTGACGCACCATGATGCTGACCTAGAGAGTGTACCTTGGCATCGAATTCATGTGTTATTAAAACCTAGAATTTTGACAAAAACTTAGGTTTAGAATTAAATAAAATGAATAGGTAAACAACTAGTAACACTACTAACTTAGGTTTTAAAAACTTAAGCAATGGAGCCTGTTTTAGGATTAGAACTTAAAATGAACAAGATAAAAAATAACCATGCATTTTACTTTAGCCTTTTGAGGCGAAAGTTACATTCTTTTAAATTTGGGTGAGGTTTCCTATCTAGAGGACGTCTCGTTCAACTGAAGTTTAAAGGCGATGTAACTTCTAAATCAAAAGGATATCCAAAATTCAAATAATGTTCATCTAACAATAGGAAATCAAATTAATATCTTTCTTCCAAATGTCAATGCCACGTAATATTTTTTCAAGGTACCAATTTTTGGGCGTTTGTAAGGGTCGTCCTTACACGTAACCGACTCCCGAACCCAATGTTTTTTTAAACGAATCTCTGGTTTATTTTTATGGTGTCTGGCCTACCTAAGTGGCCGGTGGCGACTCCAAGTCAACTTTTTCAAAATTAAATTATAGATTTTTCTAAAATTTGGATTTTTCAAGATTAAAATTGATAAATTCATGTTTTTCAAAACCAATCGTCGAGTTATTTTTCACATAAAATCGTGTTTTTTTAAAGAGGTCGCGACAGTTTGGCGACTCCGCTGGGAACTTTAAAAATTATTTTTTGTGAGTCAGGCCTAATTGTTTTCAAACTTTACGTGGCATTTTGGTATTCTAGAGTTAGATATTAATTTAATTTTTTATTATTAAGTGAACATTATTTGAACAAGGATAACTTTTTACTTTTATCTTGTCATTCATGCATAAGCTCTCGACCCGAGCTTTCACCCTTAAGTGGGAGTTAGATATTATCCGACGTGATGCTTTCCAGCTCTGAGTTTCGGATTTTTATCTGCTTCCGATATACTAACCTTACGCATCGTGGGGTCTTCACCCCCGTTGTAAGGGACCCATACCACCGAATTGATGTCTTATCGTCGTAGTAGACGGTAACGACAGTTCGGGAACCCAGTGTCTAGACCAAAAGCCCGCATATAGAGTAGCAAACCAACCCCTTCTAGAGCTAGACAGGAACCATAAGATAAGGTGGTATGCTGCCGAAATGCTGCCGAACTTAAGATTTCTCTGTTAACATGCTCTCTGGTTATTTTGCGTATTTTAGCATGCTCTCTGGTTACTTTTACGCAATTTAGCATGTTCTATGGTTACTTTACGCATTTTATCCTGTTCTATGGTTAACTTTATTCGCTTTTTACTGCTCTATGGTTATTTATTTTCAGGCACTTTTATCATTATATTTTATCTTTGTGTTTATTCTACTAACACTTTCCTTTTTGTTTTTCTTTGATCCTTTATGTATTTATTTTTACTTGACATATTTGCATAGGTATTAATTTGGAAAACAATAAAGTTAGAAGTGTCCAATAATGTCAGAAGGGATCATTATAGGCGAAGATAACACAGAAGTCTGGACTTGGTCTGAATCAGTTCAGTACGAGAAGGGTGACAGTTTGCCGGTAGGGAGTGTCTTTACACTAAACGGGTATGTCAGAATGAGTACCAATCAAAGACCTTGTCTCTCTGAGGTCCAAGAGGTATGGGAACAATGGAGTGACGACATGAAGGATCAGTTCAAGAAGGAGTTTGGGGATATTGCCTTGTTAGTGAAGGTCCCCATTGATAGGCACTTAATGAGGGCGATGGTGCAATTTTGGAATCCAGCCTACAACTGTTTCACCTTCGGGAAGATAGACATGACACCCACGCTAGAGGAATACGAGGTTCTGATCAACTGTCCAGTGATTAAGAATGATAGGATCTATGTCAAGCCCAACAACACTTCGGGCTTTAAGAAGAAGTTGATGTAAATCACCGGTAAGGACAACGAGTTTTGGGACCGGAAGGTAACGGGTCATGAGGCTGCAAGCGAAGAGAGACAGAGAGTAAGCTGGAAGGTCTTTAAGGATTTGATAGCTTCGAGCAGCGAGGAGCCCACTAAAGCAAGAAAGATGTATGCCCTTTGCATATATGGGTTAGTGCTATTTCCTAGAACTCCCGAGCACATAAACCCATCCACGATTGGTTTATTCGAGAAGTTATCCAAGGGAGTAAATCCGGTTCCAGCCATACTAGCCGAGACTTATCGATCACTCACCGCGTGTAAGAGGGCCGATGAAGGAAGATTTTGGGGATGTGTGCAGCTTTTAGAGGTTTGGTTCAGAGGCCACCGTTGGAACTCTCCGTACAGCGCCCTAAGGTTCAGGACTACCTACTCACCTATCGAGGAGCATTTAAAGAGTTGTATTGTGGAGAAGAAAACTGAAGCCCAGTGGAGTGAGCTTTTCCGGGATTTGACAGATTTGGATATCGTCTGGAAGGCTTGTTGGTTGAATAGAGGAACGACTTTTCGGTATCGATGCGGAGACTGCAATTAGATCCCATTAGCGGGTATATGGAGTGGAACAGCTTACTGCCCTCTATTAGTCTCAAGGCAATTCGGTTCGAGACAGTTTATTCCAGCCACAACGGGGATGGCCAGTTTTGGTTTTTCACACCAGAGCGGGGGGTACAGATCTAAGTTAGCCCAGATTGTGAAGACTTGGGACTCACCTAGGAGGGTTCAGCCCTATCGAGAGTTTGAGATCATGGCCCGATACGACGAGTGGAGAGAGCAAAGGGCGAATGACGAAGTTTTTCGAGGAGTACCGAGGGATGAGGGACCGTCTTTAAGCAAGGTAACCCTAGAGGCACCGTCAGCTTTAGAAAAACTCAAGGAGGACCGTGACTTGGATTTTCAGAGGCAAGATAAGAAGATCTATGAACTCACACAGGAGTTGAACCTTGCGAAATACCAAGTACAGACTCATGAGAGGAGAGAAAAGGATATGGCACATCAGATCGAGAGGCTACGTCAAGATTTGAGGGAGGCGCAAGAAATACCAATGTCCGGAGGGGCATAAAAGGAAATGGGAAAGTGTCGGGGACAGTTCTGACCGCTTGAACAAGGCTTTAAAGGAAAAGGAGGAGTACAAGAAGCTCTACGAAAAGAAATACCGTGAAGCGAAAGAAGTAAGCTCCAAAGCCAAGAAGACATCAGACAAAGACCGAGCGACGATCCGTGAGTTGACAACCCAAGTAATGCAGTTAGAAGAACTAGTGGCCAAGTATCACAACAAAGACAAGGTCAAAATGGAAGAAGAGAAGGAGGAACTTCAGCAAAAGATTATCTCACTCGAGGGCCAAGTACAAGAGTTGCGAGAAAAGTTAGCCGACTTCGAGGGAGCTCTGAGTCAGAATGCCGGAGAAGCATGGAAGGCTAAGTATGAGGCAGCACAACGCACAGTCCAGAGTCAGAACAGTGAGTTAGTCAACTTCAAGGGACGAGTCAGAAATATCGCATCATATGTACAGATATTATCAGGAGAAGTGTCAACTCTTCTGGACCAGCCAAACGTCGGGGAAATACATGGAGCAACCATCATCCGCATACTTCATGAATTGACCAACTTAGGGATTAGGGCCGACAGTTTTCTGTAGTTATCTTTAAAGTTGTAGTGAATCCTTTTTGCACAGACGGATATTTTTAAGAGATTGTTTTTTGAATTTAATACCCGCTTACATTCATGCATTCATACATCATGTGCATTATTATTAATTAAAAATAAAGTTTAATAACAAAGGTTTTATGATAGTGAATTTTAAAAATAACAAACATACTATACACGTATTCAACGCGTTCGCGCACCAAGAGACTAGCGATGGAAGAAAGACTACAAAGATTAGAAGATCATCTGGCCATATTCGCAAATCGCTTAGATGCGATAGAAAATGACATGAAAGATGGCTTCGCTAAAGTCCAAACGGATATTATCAGTCAGATAACCGCTCTGTTGGGTACGAAGCAAGATGAGAGGGGCAAAGCGTCAATGGAAGGGGGAGATGAAGCTGAAGGGCCGGTAGAAACGGCAACTAGAGGGCAACCGGAAGCACATTCAGTCCCAGGGAGAGTGCAGTTTAATGCAGTTGGGACATCCATGAGTCACCCCGTGGAAGTTGAAGATTTTTCTCCGAATACTGATGAAGTCCCAGATCTCAACTTTATGAGCAAAGTGGAGAAGATGAGACAGGAAATGGAGAAGAAGTATGCTGATCACTTCAAGGCTCTTGAAGCCAAGATCCAGCAAATTCAAGTCCAAGGGTCGGTGGATAAAAGCACTGATGCGTTCGAGCTCAGTCTAGTCTCTGATTTCGTCTTGCCGCCAAAATTCAAAATGCCTGACTTTGAAAAGTACGATGGAACGTCGTGTCCAAGCGTCCATATGACAATGTATTGTCGAAAGATGGCCGCTTTCAGCAAGGATGAGAAGTTGCTTATCCATTGTTTCCAGGATAGTTTGACGGGGTCTGCTATCCGATGGTACACACAACTTAGTCGGGAGAGTATAAAATCCTGGAAGGACCTTTATCACGCATTTATGGAGAATTACAAGCATGTGACTGAGATGGGGCCCACTAGAGTCATGTTACAGCAAATGAGGCAAACGTCCAACGAAACATTCTGACAATACGCCCATAGATGGAGAGATCTGGCCTCTCAGGTACAGCCCCCGTTAATCGAGCGGGAGATGATTCACATGTTTGTAGAAACATTGAAGGGGCCGATGTATGAACGTCTCTTCACATGCACATCCATGCAAAGCTTCTCTCAAATAGTTGCCACCGGAGAATTGGTGGAGGCAGCTATCAAAAGTGGGAGGATTGATGGGTCTAACAGCTCGAAGAAGAATTCCAAGAAGAAAGACAACGAGGTAAACAACGCTGTGGTGTATGAACCCCCGAAAAATGTGACAATTTCCAAACCAAAGACAGGAGCAGGAGGCTCCCAGGGCCCGAACAAGAAAGACTCAAGGTGGGAAAAGCCAAATTTCTCACTGATCCCAGTCACGTATACTGAGTTGTACACTCCGCTACACGATGCTGATATGATTCGCCCATACTTTATCGTTCCGCTCAATCCCCCCTACCCATACTGGTATGACTCGAAGGCCCAGTGTGCATATCATGCTAACGTTCATAGACATAGCATCGAGAACTGCACGGCCTTCAAGAGGATTGTCCAGAATATGATAAATGCTGGGGTTTTGAAATTTGATGAACCCAGTGTCTCAACAAACCCACTCCCGAATCATGGCGGTCGGGGTGTGAATGCAATCGAGGAGGATCAAGCGAGACAAGTTAAAATGAGGGTGTTAGAAATCCGATCACCCTTAAAGTGGGTTTTTCAACAACTGTTTGATAACGGGCTCATCTGTCAAGGGATGCAAGTGAAGGAATCTACCGAGGAAGGCCCGTATTGCGAATTCCACCAAGTGCACGGGCATACAGTTCAGCAATGTGATGATTTCAGGGGCTTGTTACAAAGAATGATGGACAATAAAGAGGTGGAATTCTTTACCAAGGAAGGTGGGCGGAAAATGATAGACGTATGTGCGTCAGAGGATACCGGGCCAAGATACAGTGCGAGCAGGCCGCTAATCATCTCATCCCGACCAAGGGGCAATAACCCAGTCGAGTCAGCAAATGCTCTACGCATAGTAATTGCCCCTCCGACACCCTTCCCATTTAAGGATAGCGAAGGGTCCCGTGGAATTATGCCGCGAGTGTGGCCGGGCCGAGTGGTTCGAAGCCCGTCGAGGAGGTACAGTCAGAGAAACCAGGAACTGTTGAGGAAGTAGAGACAAAGCCAGTGAATGAGGTAGGTCATTTTACGAGGAGCGGGAGGTGTTACTCACCGGCTTAGGAAGAGGACCAGGTTAAGCCTGCGAAAAAGAAAAAGATTTTCGCAGATCCAACTCCAAAGGTGAATGAGCCAGTCACCGAGGAACAGGCCCATGAGTTTCTACGGTTTTTAAGACATAGTGAGTACAACATAGTGGAGCAGTTGAAAAAACAGCCCGCTAGAATCTCTATCCTCAAACTATTGATAAGTTCTGAAGGGCACCGTGACGCCCTTTTGAAAGTGTTAAATCAAACTTTTGTCCCGAAGGACATATCGGTGAACAAGTTGGACCAAATTGTTAATCACATCACCCAGACAACTACATAACGTTCACCGATGATGAGATCCCTGATGGTGGAATGGGGTCCATCAAGGCCTTGAACATCATGACCCATTGCAAGGGTCATGTGGTGCCGGGAGTTTTAATCGATAACGGTTCAGCTTTGAACGTGTTACCCATGGCAACTTTGCAAAGGTTGCCCATTGATGTCACACACATGAAGAGCTATCAGAATATGGTCAGAGCCTTCGATGGGACCACAAGGGATGTGTTGGGAAGGATCGAAGTCCCATTGCTGATTGGGTCGTCCGTGTACAACATTGATTTTGTTGTAATAGACATTAAGCCCACCTACAATTGTTTGCTAGGCAGACCCTGGATACATTCTTTCGGGGCACTGCCGTCATCACTACATCAGAAATTGAAATTCGTAGTAGATGGCAAGCTCGTGTGTGTCGGGGCGGAGGAAGACATCATTGCATCCGTTTCCACGGATACACCCTACGTCCAAGCTAATGAAGATGCGCTAGAATGTTCTTTCCGGGCCTTAGAATTTATCAATGCTGCATTCGTAGTTGAAGGTGCGACATTCCCATGTCCGAAGCTGTCAAACTGCACTGAAATGACTGTCAAATAGACCCTTGGCAAAGGAGCCAAAGCTGGAAGAGGGCTAGGAAGAAGGCTACAAGGGAGCTTGCGCTCGAAGCCCATGGTCATGAAGAAAGGGCGAGCCGGGTTAGGCTTCTCGATCGAGGCATATTGGAACAAACATGGAAAAATCGCAGCCAAGAAGCTAACTTCTTTGAGTACAAAAATCGACTTCATCTCCCACGGTTTTCTGAACGTTACGGAGTAAGCAGAAAGGAATCGCCTGGAAGCTATCAGGTTGCAGGAAGAAGAAATTTTTGGGGAAGCGTTTGAAGGACTGATGGTAGGAGGGATTTCTGAGGGCTCAAGGATGAATCTGCTGGATAAAATTCGTCCGTGCCTCCCTGGTGAGACTTTGAACAACTAGACTATGGAGGATTTACCTGAAGTTTATAAAACAGAGTAATGTCATAAACCACTCTATACATTTGCCCGCGAGTGTAGGAGATTTTCTGTAATGGGCTTTTTCATGTTTTTTAGCAAATAAAGATGTTTTTTTTCCTTTTCAACAATGGCAAACATTCTTCTTTTCTTTCATTTGCTTCATTCATTTCATCCTTATTCATCTATTATTCCCATCCAACTATACAAATTCTTCTTTGCAGGTTTCCGAATAATGATCACATGTATGATTCCGGGCCTAAACCCGAAATAGATTTGAAAAGGATCTCTTGTCTAACGGAAATCAATGAGTGTGAAGACAATGCAGACTACGAGGTTCCTGAAGAATTGTTAAGGTTGGTAGAGCAAGAGGATAAGGAAATCATGCCCCTCAAAGAAGAGATAGAAACTCTGAATCTGGGTACAAAAGAAGAGAAAAAGGAAGTTATGATTGGAGCAGCATTCGTGCCAGGGGCAAAACAGAAGTTGATAGACTTATTGCGAGAATTCAAGGATGTCTTCGCATGGTCCTATCAAGATATGCCGGGCTTAAATACCGATATCGTGGTCCATAAGTTGCCTATCAGACCGGATGGCAAGCCTATACAACAGAAGCTCAAAAGGTTGAGGCCGGAAATGTTATTGAAAATGAAGGAAGAAGTGCAAAAGCAAATTGATGCAAGCTTCCTACAGGTGGCAGCATATCCAGAATAGGTAACGAACATAGTCCCCGTGCCTAAGAAAGATGGGAAAGTTCGAATGTGTGTGGATTATAGGGATTTGAATAAGGCGAGCCCGAAAGACAATTTCCCTCTACCTCGTATCGATGTCTTGGTGGATAATACCTCGGGGCATTCATGGTTCTCCTTCATGGATGGGTTCTCGGGCTACAATCAGATCAAGATGAATCCGGAAGACATGGAGAAGACGACTTTTACCATACTCTGGGGCACGTTCTGCTATAAAGTCATGCCTTTGGGGTTGAAAAACACCGGGGCCACATATCAGAGAGCTATGGTGACACTCTTTCATGACATGATGCACAAAGAAATCGAAGTTTATGTGGACGATATGAGAGCTAAGTCCCAAACAGAAGACGAACATGTGCAGGATTTGAAAAAGTTGTTCCAAAGGCTACGGAAGTATCAACTAAAGCTTAACCCCAATAAATGTATGTTTGGGGTTACGTCCGGCAAGCTACTTGGATTCGTTGTCAGTCAAAGGGGAATCGAAATTGATCCCGATAAGGTCAAGGCAATTCAAAATTTGCCTCCTCCAAAGACACAAAAAGAGGTTCGGGGCTTCCTTGGGAGATTGAACTACGTGTCACGGTTCATTTCTCAGTTAACCGACAGGTGTGATCCCGTTTTTAAACTGCTTCGGAAGAACAACCAAGGTGAATGGAATGATGAATGTCAAGAAGCGTTGGACAAGATCAAACAATACTTGTCCAACGCGCCAATTTTAGTGGAACCAGTTCCTGGGAGACCATTGATCCTCTACTTGACGGTGTTCGAGAATTCCATGGGATGTGTACTGGGGCAACATGATGATAGTGGGAAGAAGGAGAGAGAAATTTATTACCTGAGTAAGAAATTTACCGAATGCAAGGCACGGTACCCATTTATCCAAAAGATGTGTTGTGCACTCGTTTGGGTTACTCGTCGACTCAGGCAATATTTGTTGTACCAAACCACGTGGTTGATCTCAAAACTCGACCCTTTGAAGTTTCTAATGGAAGCACCTGCGTTGACTGGGAGGTTAGCCCGATGGCAAATGTTGTTGTCCGAATTTGACATAGTATATGTTAGTCAGAAGGCAATCAAGGGAAGTGCCATAGTAGACTTTCTCGCGAGTAGAGCCTCGGATGATTATGAGCCTCTAAGCTTCGATTTTCCTGATGAGGATATGATGACTATTTCCATCGAAGAAAACAAGGAAATAGAAAATTGAAAATTATATTTCGATGGGGCAATAAACGCCCTCGGAAGGGGAATCGGAGCTGTGCTGATATCTCTGGATGGTGTACATTACCCTCTCACGAGCAAGTTGGAATTCTTGTGCACTAATAATATGGCTGAATAAGAAGCATGTGTCATGGGATTGAAGGTTGCCATAGAACGAAAAATAAAAGCCTTAAAGCTATACGGAGATTCAGCTTTAGTTATTTATCAACTACGTGGAGAGTGGGAAACCAAAGACACGAAGTTGGTGGAATATCGAAAGTTGATACTAGAATTAATTGAAGAATTTGACGAGATAACATTCGCTTACCTTCCTAGAGAAGACAACCAAATGACAGATGCTTTAGCTACACTGGCCTCAGTTTTCCAAGCAAACAGACCAGAGGATATGATGTTAATTCGGATACAAAGCTATGAAACACATGCTCATTGCTGCAACTTGGAAGAAGAAGACGACAATCCTTGGTATTTTGACATTCTGCAATACGTCAAGTTCCAAGCTTACCCGTTTGGAGCTAACAACGTTGAAAAGAGAACAATCAGAAGAATGGCTGCTGCATATGTACTGGATGGTGACGTCTTGTACAGAAAGAGCAGAGATCAAGTGTTGCTAAGATGTGTCAATGCCAGTGAGGCAAGAAATATCTTGGAAGAGGTGCATGACGAAATTTGCGGAACGCATGCTAATGGTCTCTTGATGGCATGTAAGATAATGAGATACGGATATTACTGGTCTACTATGGAAGAGGATTGCATAGAATATGCCAAAAAGTGTCACAAATGTCAGATCTATGCAGATAAAATTAACTCTCCGCCAGTGCCATTACATACAATGAATTCGCCTTGGCCTTTTGTTGTTTGGGGATTAAACGTAATCGGGCAGATTCACCCCAAAGCTTCAAATAGGCATCGCTTTATCTTAGTGGCCATTGATTACTTCACTAAGTGGATAGAAGCTGTCTCCTATGCTAACATCACAAGAACAACAGTTTGCAAGTTCTTGAAGAAAGAGATTATTTGTCGGTATGGTCTACCAGAGCGAATCATCACGGATAATGCTACCAATTTCAACAATAGATTGATAGCAGAAACCTGTGAGTAGTTTAAAATAATTCATCACAACTCAGTAGCATACCGGCCAAAGATGAATGGAGCCGTTGAGGCAGCAAACAAGAACATTAAGAGGATCATATCCAAGATGACTGAAACTTACAAAGATTGGCATGAAAGGCTTCCATTTGCCTTATTTGCATATCGGACTTCGATCAGAACTTCTACCGGGGCAACACCATGTTCCCTAGTATACGGTACTGAAGCCGTGTTACCTCTGGAAGTAGAAATCCCATCTCTTCGGGTATTATCAGAGGTGAAGCTGAGTGATGCAGAGTGGATACAGATTCGTTTGGATCAGTTGAATCTAATCAAAGAAAAGCGGTTGAAAGCTATCTGTCATAGCCAAATGTATCAGAAACGGATGATCCGGGCTTACGACAAGAAAGTTCGACCACGAGTATTCCGAGAAGGGGATCTAGTGCTGAAAAAGGTCACGCCTATACACCGAGATTTTCGGGGAAAATGGATGCTGAATTGGGAAGGGTCTTACGTTGTCAAAAAGGCCTTCTCCGGAGGTGCATTAATCTTGATTGAAATGGATGGACAAGAGTTAAGCAAACTAGTGAATTCTGATTCAGTTAAGAGATATTACGCCTGAAGAAAAAGAACAATGATAAAAAAAGGAGAAAAAGAAAAAAGAAAGAAGAAGAAGCGAAAACCCGAAAGGGCGCTTCACAAAAATGATGACTAAAAGAAAGGAGGGGTCGAGGTGAAAACCCGTAAAGGGTGTCTCGATACCAATGGAGGATTTGGGTTGAAAACTAGGAATGGCGGCCCAGATGAATGAAAATAGGCATCCGACGATTCGGGCTTCTCAATTACCAAGTAGTACGGAAGAACCTTCACGTTTGCAAAGTTGGATCCTCGTTTGAAGAACGGCTAGACGAGTAGCTCGTTTTTGAATCTATAACTCGGGAAAGGCCTGGATGAACGCATGTGATGAGCGTTTGGGAACCTATATTTTGTTCCTTTCTTTTCCCTTTGAACTGTTTTTGTTTGTTTTACATGTTGAATCTATGAGAAGCTTTAATAAAGATACTCATTCCCTTCATCTGAGCCTTCAATTTTGGCCAAAGCATCATGCTAATGAATTAACATGAATGAATTAATGCAGAAAATCTTTTGGCATTATTATGTTTCAGGATTACAAGTAAGATTTGCTTTTCCGGATTAAGATGACGGAACATAAACAAACATGTTCCGATATTCAGACGAAATTTGTCTTGAAAGAACGCCTTAGAATAGCTTTATAAAGAGGATAATCGTGAAGAGTTGCCCTCGCCATGTGAAATGAAAAACCTCGAATGCAGAAAAGAGGGAGAAGAGTCGATCAGCCCTTTCAGAGTGGAAAACTGACTGATAATACTTGCCTTTCAAAGCCATACTCATGCATCATAATAGGAACATTTGCATTTAGAAGCATGCTAACCATGCACGATATTTCTGTTAAACAGGAATTAAGTCAACGACAACAAGTATTATCGGCAGCCTTTTGGCGTGAGTCCAGACAACAAGTATTACCGGCAGCCTTTTGGTGTGAGTCCATTATCGACAACCTTTTAGCGTGAGTCCAGACAATAAGTATTACCGGCAGCCTTTTGGCGTGAGTCCATTACCGGCAGCCTTTTGGCGTGAGTCCATTATCGGCAGCCTTTTAGCGTGAGTCTAGACAACAAGTATTATCGGCAGTCTTTTGGCGTGAGTCCAGACAACAAGTATTACCGGCATCCTTTTGGCGTGAGTCCATTACCGGCAGTCTTTGGCGTGAGTCCAGACAACAAGTATTACCGGCAGCCTTTTGGCGTGAGTCCATTACTGGCAGCCTTTTGGTGTGAGTCCAGACAACAAGTATTACCGGCAGCCTTTTGGCGTGAGTCCATTACCGGTAGCCTTTTGACGTGAGTCCAGACAACAAGTATTACCGGCAGCCTTTTGGCGTGAGTCCATTACCGGTAGCCTTTTGGCCTGAGTCCAGACAACAAGTATTACCGGTAGCCTTTCGGTGTGAGTCCATTACCGGCAGCCTTTTGGCGTGAGTCCAGACAACAAGTTTTACTGGCAGCCTTTCGGCGTGAGTCCAGAAAGAAGTGGTGTAGCGAGGAATTTCGTTTCACCGCTTACATCTGAAGAACAACTTCAGACTCTTTTTTTTAAGTTTTACCAGCAGCCTTTTGGCGTGAGTCCAATTCCGCTATTAAATCCTCCGGGTCATCAGTAAGTCCCCGGGCATGATATTAAATCCTCCGGGTCATCATTAAGTCCCCCAGGCATGATATTAAGTCCTCCGGGCCATCACCTTCGGGAGTGATGATATCGTTTGCACAATCAAGGAGGCAATACGATCCTAAATCTTCCGGGTCATCAGTAAGTCCTCCGGGCATGATGTTAAGTTTGAAGAATTTCTAAGTGAGAACAATAGTTTAAACTTCGGGGTTTACAGAATTCGTGTTTTTCAATCTTTGCCCATCTCCTGCTCCGCAGCATTGAGCAAAGAGGGGCAGTTGTCAACACGAAAATAATAATATATATAATAAATAATATAAAAAAATAATTATTAATAATATATAAATAATAATATAATATTAATATTAAAATACTAAAAAAATCGTGAAAACAAAGACGTGAAGAGTTTGAACCGAAAACCTGGGATTTGGATTGTGAGGGAGTTGCGACCGGTTTCATAGGGATTTTAGGTTAGGTAGAGTTTGAAAAAGGAAGGACTTTGATTCAAGTCCTTTAAAGGGGACTTGAATCGAATGGAATGGGGATTCGAACGGGAGTTTTTGGGAGTTTAATCGGCAATAGCAAGAGATTGAATTAGTGGAAAATTTTTGGAGAAGAAAAGCCTGAATCAGATTTGGAGATTGGGGAGTTCGATCGAAAGGGAATTCAGAAGCTTTAATCGAATCTGAGGTTAGTTTTTTTCTTTCGTTTTAGTTTTTAATGGATGTTTAACTTTTTCTTCCAGATCGATTTAGGGCTTATTAGGGTGTTTTGAAGTGATTAGATTCGTTAAATCAGGTTTTTAGGGTGCTTTAGATCTGTTTTAGGGGATTAGGACTTAGATTTTAAGCTTTTTTGATGGTTTCCGGCGCGTTTTAAGGTCTCTGGTAACCTCACCGGCGTCGGAAATAGCCGCCGTCGGCATCTGGGCGACGGTCGGCATGTTTCGTGGTGGTCGGCGAACATACCGGAGTGGCGCTAGACGACGGCGGAACAGATCCAAGGGCGGCGGCTACGGCGGTTTAGGATGGTGTTCTTCGTGTTCTTCGTGTTCATCGAAGAACACCAAGAACACATGAAGAACATAGGGGTTTTGATCCTTTTGGTTCTTATTTTCTGGGTAGGTGGTGTTTTCCTCAGAGAAAACTGAGTCGGACGAGTCGTGGAGGGGCCAAATGACCGAGTGGACTCGGTTCAAAGGGGTTTTATCCCCTGGCAATACGACGCCGTTTTAGGGCAGCCAGGCACGCGGGCCGGATCCGGGTCCAACCCGGATCCGCGTGCTTTTATCCGCATAAGGGTTATTTACCCTTTAGGTCCCTCTTAGTTTATCCTGGTTTACAATTAGGTTCCCCAGAACATTTTTTATCCCCTAGAACTTTAAATTTGTTACAATTAGGTCCTTAGG
Organism: Abelmoschus esculentus; assembly: GCA_035048815.1. Lineage (NCBI taxonomy): Eukaryota > Viridiplantae > Streptophyta > Magnoliopsida > Malvales > Malvaceae > Abelmoschus > Abelmoschus esculentus. Next base: position 4,836,785 of record JAUCBN010000019.1, on the reverse strand, counting down.
ATCTCAATTAGGCCCTTAGGACTTTAGTTTTACTCAATTGATCAATCTAGAATCCCCAATTAGACCCCAAACCTTAGATTTCTTACAATTAGATCCTTAGAAACCTTCAATTAAGCCATAGAATCCTAATTAAACCCAAATTTGACTTTTAGGAAGAAATTAAATTAATTTTAGCCTTAATTAGATCTAAAAAATTAATTTTAGAGACTTTAAAAATTAATTAATTCTTAATCTAAGATTTAATTTAATTTTTAATAAACTTTAAAATTCATTTAATCTAATTAAATCTAATATAAATTAATTTGACTCCTAAAACCTAAGATTAGACTCTAATTAGGTTTAATTTAATTCTTGAATTTTAGAAAATAACTTTAATTAATCATTTTAATTAATTTTAATTTCTAAAAATAATAAGCTTTAAAATTAACTAAGTTAGGTCTAGTTTAACCCTAGACTTTAAAACACTCACCAAATTAGACTTTAATTAGGTTTTTAAATTCTTAAAAATTAGAAAATAATTTTAATTAATTATTTTAATTAATTTTAATTAATTTCTAAGGTTTTAAAGTTAAATTCCCCAATTAGGTCTAGTTAGCCTTAAACCTTAAAACATTCACCCAACTTAGACTTTAATAAGCCTTATTAATTCTTAAAATTAGAAGATAATTTTAATTAATTATTTAATTAATTTTAATTAATTTCTAAAAAGATAAAATTTAAAACTAATTAAGTCTAATTAGCCCTAATTTCACCAATTAAACTTTAATTAAGTTAAAATTAAATTCTTAAAAGGTTAGAAATTATTTTAATTAAAGACTTTTAATTAATTTAAAATTTCTAAGATAAGGTTTAAAAATTAACTTAATTAAGTTTAATCCAACCCTAATTAAACCTTTGAACTAAAAATTCACTAAGTTAGATCCTAATTAAGTTTTAATTAAACTTTTGAAGTCAAGGGAAATTTAATTAATCAATTTAATTAAAAATTTCTAAAACTTTAAAATTTAATTTCACACTTAATTTAATCTAACCCATCTTCAAGGTTTGATCTCTTCCCTTTTTGATCTCTTTTTTTCATTCAAGTCCCTTTTTGTACTCTTGATGAGAAATTTTTTGATGTAATATTTTGTACCCATGATTCTAATAAAATTGATGAGTTCCTTTATCTCGTCCTTTCTTTATTTTATGTTTTGCATGGTATATTTTAAGAAGGTCACCTAATAAACTTAGGTTAATTAATTTAGAGCCTTTTCTAGGACTAGTCACTTAAATTAATAAATTTAATTAGGGAGAAAATCTAGTAACATAACATGTGAATCTTATGTCTCGGATACACTAAAGAGGTTGGTGTTTTGACGCACCATGATGCTGACCTAGAGAGTGTACCTTGACATCGAATTCATGTGTTATTAAAACCTAGAATTTTGACAAAAACATAGGTTTAGAATTAAATAAAATGAATAGGTAAACAACTAGTAACACTAGTAACTTAGGTTTTAAAAACTTAAGCAATGGAGCCTGTTTTAGGATTAGAACTTAAAATGAACATGATAAAAAATAATCATGCATTTTACTTTAGCCTTTTGAGGCGGAAGTTAAATTCTTTTAAATTTGGGTGAGGTTTCCTATCTAGAGGACGTCTTGTTCAACTCAAGTTTAAAGGCGATGTAACTTCTAAATCAAAAGGATATCCAAAATTCAAATAATGTTCATTTAACAATGGGAAATTAAATTAATATCTTTCTTCCAAATGTCAATGCCATGTAATGTTTTTTTAAGGTACCAATTTTTGGGCGTTTGTAAGGGTCGTCCTTACACGTAACCGACTCCCAAACCCAATGTTTTTTTAAACGAATCTCTGGTTTATTTTTATGGTGTCTGGCCTACCTAAGTGGCCGGTGGCGACTCCAAGTCAACTTTTTCAAAATTAAATTATAGATTTTTCTAAAATTTGGATTTTTCAAGATTAAAATTGATAAATTCATGTTTTTCAAAACCAATCGTCGAGTTATTTTTCATATAAAATCGCGTTTTTTTAAAGAGGTCGCAACAATTATACAAATCACTTGCGTTTTTACATGTTGGTACTAGTGATCCGATTAGTCTATTTCTAATCGTTGGGATAAACGAATACTCTCATGAAGATATAACATCAAATCATGCCACGTATGGGACTAAACCGTCACCATACCATGTATGAGGGCTTTATCACCTACTCATACCATGCAAGAGTCTATCTAATGCACACGAATGGAACAATTCTAAACATTTTTCCCACCTTAGTTTCCAGGATAAGCTACACTTAAATGCAATACAACACATATATCACAGTTTAAGCAATAACTCTAATGCATCACTAAGGAATTTACTCACGTATACAAATTTTCATAGTTAATAAACAGTGCCCTAACATCCCATTGATCGATCGACTTATACTCAATAACATCATCTCAATATCCAACACAAAACAATATAGATGCTCAAGTTTTCACATAAAACGGTAGGTAACATTAATATTCTACTTTTGCATGCTTTCTCGCCAAACCGATAAAATCTCTTTTAACTTATTTCAAAAACAAAGTATGAGATCTTTTTAAATAAAATCCTCGTAAAACAGTAATTAGAGCATACCAATACGTACATAATCACATAGGGGTGTTCAAAATTATTCGACCCGACTGACGCGACCCGATTTCTCGACTATCCGAAACAAAAATGATGGGTAATTTCCCTAAAAAAATTACCCGACCGGGCCGTGCTTGGGTAGATTTTTTCGAATTACCGGGTACCCGACCCGACCCGACTAATTTAAAATTATATTTTTTTTAGTTTTAAATTATATTTTTATGGTAAGTTCTTTAATATTTGTACATAAAATTAAATTTAAATCGTTAAATTAATTTTATGTTTGTATTATATACTTTTAACTTTTAAAAATTTTAAATATATTTTAATAATTTATTAATATCGAACGAAAAACGATATTAATATTTTTAATATCATTTTAACGATAAACTCTAATAAATATATGTGTGTATATATACATTAAAATATTTTAAAATAAATTTTAAATCACAAATATTTATGTTTGTTCAAATATTATAAAATTTTGAATTTTATGTTTAATATGTGATTTTTTTTAATTTAAAATAAAAAATTAAAAATATATATATGAACCAGGTACCCATTACCCGATTAACCAGGTATCCGATTTTTACAAGTAACCGATAACAAGTACTCGATATAAACTAGCCAAGACACAGGCCAAAAAATCACTACCCGAAGCAATCGGGTACCCAAAAACCGGGTACCCGGTAATAAACACCCATGTAATCACATATGTACCAATAAAATACGAGCATACCAAAAACATAATAAAATAGGCATACTATGGGAAACCGATTTACGAGAGCATACGTAAAAACTTAATCCGGAGTATAAGCAGGTTTCTCACACCTTCCCTACACTCCCAAACTTGGAAAACAAAGTTAAAGCACTACCAAAACAGCCCACTCTCAAATTCACTTACCAATAGCCGAAACTTGTTCGACAAGAAACCGAAGCTTCACCCAGTCACTTCCAACGAAATCACCAACTTTTTTCCCTAATTCAAGCATCAAAAACTATGGATTTAGTGCTCCTAATCGCACCCAAAAACCTTCAATTCGAACAACCCTTTAACCTAACAAAAACTTAACTGAAACTTGACAAAACGCACCAAACCTCGCCTAAGCCTATAGTCCGGGACTAGGGGTTTTACAAACAATTTATAAAAATCATAACACATAAAAAATAATCCATTTAGGATCCAAAAACAATGTGTAAAAACCCTTAAACGGAAATTGAGATTTTTAACCGAAAAACCAATTTTTATGAAAACGAATGATTAAAACGATTTCTCCAAGCCAACAATGAGAAAACCAGAAAATTTGAAGGAGAAAAGTTAAGATAATTATTGTAAACGATTTTTAGTGGAAAAGAATGAGTTTTTACCTTGAAAACTTGATGAACAGCTGCCTCCAATGAGGGAATTGAAAATTAGAAAAATAGTTTTTGTTTAGGTTAATTAAAAACGGTTTTAAGAGTTTAAAATTGGGTTTAATTAAGTTATTTAATTTAAAATAGATTTTGGGTTTAATTAATTTAAAAATTAGAAATCCTAGACCACCTAGGATTATAATTGGATCAAAGCCCTAAAAGATTCAAAGTTTTGTCTTGTTTTATAAAATTATCCTTAAATTTTCAATTTTTACAAAATTATCACTAATCTCAAAATCTTAGGGTTTCAAGAGTAAATTTTAAAAATTGATTTGACCAAAGTCAATATATGGTAATTAAGGATTTTAAATTATTTTTCCTCAATTTATTTTGATAGAAAATTAATTTTTAAGTATTTAATCCTGAACTAGGCTAAACCGCCCCCTAACTCCTAAGTCCAACTTCGGGACGTTACAACTCTCCCCCACTTAAGAAATTTCGTCCTCGAAATTACCTGGTGGAAAAAGATAAGGAAATTGCTCTACCATATTTGACTTCCGTTCCCACATGGCTTCTTCGACACCTCGATGCCGCTAAAGCACTTTGACTAACTCGATGGTCTTACCATGCAAAACTTTAGAACCTGACGCTAAGATCTCTAAAGGCTTTTCGTCGTAGGAAAGATCCGGATTGAGCTCCACTTCGCCCACCGATTAAACATGCGATGGATTTGATCTGTACCTCCGAAGTATTGATACATGAAACACATCATGAATCCTCTTAAGCTCAGACGGTAACCTTAAACGAGAAGCCACTGGTCCAACTCTCTCCAAAACCTCAAACGGTCCTACAAACCTCGGACTTAATTTCCCCTTTTTACCAAAACGCATCACCTTCTTCCAAAGAGAAATCTTAAGAAACACTCTTTCACCAACAACAAACTCTATTTCCTTTCTCTTAAGATCAACGTAAGACTTTTGACGATCAGATGCGGCCTTAGGTCTATCATAAATGAGCTTCACCTTCTCATTAGTATATTCAAGAACACTAGGCAAGGTCACAAACTTCTCACCTGCCTCGACCCAACACAACGGTGTACGACATCTCCTGCCATACAAAGCCTCAAACGGAGCCATCTGGATACTCGCCTGGTAACTATTATTGTAAGAAAACTCCAACGACAAGTACTTTTCCCAAGAACCCTAGAAATCTAATACAACACCTTAACATATCCTCCAAAACTTGAATAACTCTCTCAGACTGACCATCCGTTAGTGGGTGATAAGAAGTACTAAAACTCAATTTAGTACCATGAGCCTTCTATAAAGATTTCCAAAACCTCGATGTGAACTTCGGATCTCTGTCGGATACTATAGATTTCGGCACTCCATGTAGTCTCACAACACAAGAAACATAAAGCTCATCCAGCTTTTCCAGGGAATGCTTAGTATGCACATGAATAAAATGTGCATACTTCATAAACCGATCCACGATAACCATACCGAATCCTTTTTGGACGGATTCAAAGGTAAACCCATCAAAAAGTCCACAGTGATCCTTTCCCACTTTCACTCCAGAATCTTCAAAGGTAGCAAAAAAACTGATGGAACCTGATGTTCAGCCTTAACTCGCTACACACCAAACATTTACACACAAACTCAACCACGTCCTTTTTCAAACAACCCATAAAAACTCACCTCTCAGATCATGGTACATCTTAGTACTACCTAGATGCATAGAAAAAGGACTACTATGTGCCTCCGCAAGGATAGTACGTCTCAACTCAATATCGTTCGGTACAACTACACGATCCTTAATGCACAAAACACCATCTCCTCGAAAACTATACTCGGTCGGCACACCCTCAGCTATATCCTTAACATGAAATACCAAAGCATCATCCAAAAACTTCTTCTCCCTGATCGTCTCAATCAAAGAGGGTTTAACCTATAACTCAGATATCAAACCACCATCTTCAGACAAACTCAACCTAGCAAACATAACATGCAACTCAACTGCCACTTTCCTGCTCAAAACATCCACCACAACATTAGCTTTCCCTAGATGATATTCGATCGTCAGGTCATAATCCTTAAGCAACTCAAACCATCGATGTTCCCTAAGATTAAGATCTTTCTATGACATCAAATATCTCAAACTCTTAGGATCCGTATACGCCATACAACGCTCCCCATAAAGATAATGCCTTCATATCTTAAGAGCAAACACAACTGCAGCTAACTCAATATCGTGTGTGGGGTAGTTTTTCTCATGCTTCTTCAACTAACGAGATGCATACGCGATCACCCTTCCCTCTTGCATCAAAACACAACCAAGTCCAACATAAGAAGCATCACTACAAACCGTAAACTCTTTTCTCGGTTCTGGTAGAACTAGGATCAAAGCTTGAGTCAAAGCCTCCTTTAACTTCTCAAAAGCTTCTTGTCTCTTATCATTCCAATCAAACTTTACGTCCTTCTGCAACAACTTGGTTAGAGGTGCTGCAATCCTAGAAAAACCCTCCACAAACCATCTATAATATCCTACCAAACCCAAAAAACTACGAACCTCCGTTACATACCTAGGCGACTTCCAACTCACAATAGCCTCAACCTTTTTCGGATCAACTCTAATACCCTCAGCAGAAACCACATGTCCAAGAAAAACAACTTTCTTAATCCAAAACTCACACTTGCTCAACTTAGCATATAACTGGTTATCCAACATAGTCTACAAAACGACCCTTAAATGCTTATCATGATCCTCTTCGGTACGAGAGTACACGAGGATATCATCAATAAACACTACTACGAACTGATCCAAGAACTTATGAAAAACCCGATTCATCATATTCATGAAAGTAGCAGGTGCATTCGTCAAACCAAAAGGCATAACCAAAAACTCATAGTGACCATACCGTGTCCGAAAAGCAGTCTTAGGAACATCTTGATCCTTAACTCTCAACTGATAGTACCCAGACCGTAGATCAATCTTAGAAAACACCGAGGCTCCTCTAAACTAATCAAATATGTCATCAAACCTAGGCAAGGGATACTTGTTCTTCACCGTCAACTTATTAAATTGCCTGTAATCTATGCATATCCTCATGGTTCCATCCTTCTTTTTCATAAACAGGACCAGCGCACCCCAAGGTAAAGTGCTTGGTCGAATAAACCCATGATCCAACAACTCTTGCAACTGAACTTTCAATTCCTTTAACTCCTTAGGTTCCATTCGATAAGGAGTAATAGAGATAGGTAAGGATCCCTCTATTAACTCGATACCGAACTCAACCTCTCGGTTAGGTGGTAACTCAGGTAACTCCTCAGGAAAAACTCCAGGATATTCACCAACAGTCCTAATATCACAAGGTTTAGCCTCTTTCAAATAAGGATTCATAACATAATCCAAAAATGCCTCACAACCACCAACTAACAACCTTTGAGCTTCTAAAGCCGACACAACCTTGGATAAAGGCCCTACACTTTCACCAAACATGACCACCTCAACATCATCGACTACCCTCAAGGACACTCGCTTAGTCCTAAAGTCCATAATAACTCTATGTTCAACTAACCAGTCCATAACCAAGATAAGGTCAAACCCTTGAAATGGCAACTTCATTAGATCAGCAGCAAAAAATTGCCCTTGAACAACTAAAGGACATTTCCTATAAACCTTGCTAACCACAACAATCTCTCCAAAGGAACTAGAATTAGCTACCGGTGGAGCAACTGTGACCTGCATTCTAGCAACTACAACCTGAAAAGCTCCTGCTATGTCCTGTACCAGCTGAGACATGTCTCCGACAACCGGCACAGCAGGTGGATCCACTGGCGGTTTAACAGGTGGTGGCGGCGGAAGTGGCAACTCTTTCTCCTCATGCCCTTCTCTTCTATTAGTAATGGAATGATTATTCATTCTAAGCTCTCTACGGGGTCCTATAAATAATTCTACTATGCAAACAAAATAAATATAAAACCAAGTGAGTTATCCCGAAACAAGGTGTCATCTAGTTCAAGTTCAATAAAACCAACCTAAAAGTAGTGGAGCAATGGAGACCTATGTATAACATGCTCAAACAATCATCGTGCTTATACACATCAACAGATGAATCAATCACCGTGCATTATCACTAATTAACAAGTAAAGTATAAACCGTATATATCATGATCAAAAACATTATACTCAAAGGATTATATAAACCTAGGCTCTAATACCAGCAAATGTAGCCCCCTCTACCCAGTTTAGACGAAACCCAACTCGAGCGAGCTACACAGGAAATATCAAAGCTAATCTGAAGACTTGTCCGATAAACAACCCTAAAAAGAGATTAAAATTTTCTTTTACCTTATTATCTTTTCTAAATGCTTTAGTTAGGTCTTACATGTACATGCAAGGGCTGGGTTCATTTATAGCAGAAATTATAGACAAGTGGGTCGTAATTGTAATTTTTTGGAACTTATAATTAAAATATTAAATTTTATATATCAACCCTAATTAAGTATGTTTCATGCTTGTAAGTAAACTTTCATATTAAAAAAATAACTACGAGTTATCTAACTAGATCTTTATGTTTAATGACTAAAGTGTAACATTTGCAAGGTTTACGTTCAGCTTTTAACAATTTTACCAAATAGGGCTTCAAAACACTCTATCCTAGTATCATTACCGTAGTAAACGACAAAAGGGGGTATCAAAACTGGGATTAAGTGTTTCGATATGCCTTCGATAGCTTAAAAGGTTACCCGTGCATTAAGTCTGCATTTCGATACATCTTAGAGATTATTCCAATACCATTATGCTACTGTAAAGGATGGTACCGAAACAAGTATCGAAGCGCACTAGGATTTTTATAATACTGTTTCGAAACCAGTTCACATGGTTTCGATACCCAGGCTTTTTATTCCAAAAAATCATTATGTTTTAGCCTAAGTATCGATACCCCATGAACAAGTATCGAAACCTCTTTGTCCAGAAATAACTAATGACTCTGGTTTCAAGTCTAAATGTGCCCAACAAAGTCTAGATGCATACAATCTCCTAAGGGTCATTACACGTAGGAAACATCAAGTTCACTAGATGCAGTTCAACCTAGTTAAGCTAGAATCTTACAACATGAGATTGCATACAAGTTCACCAAATATCATCAAGGAATAGTTTAGAAGCATGTAAAGTTCAAGTATGGCATTTAAATAACACATAAGCAGTGGCTAACATATCTAACTCATAATTCATGGTCTTAAATAACATTGTTCATCGACAAATTATAAATAACAAAAATCCCTAGCTCCATTGCTCTCTACTAATTAAGGTATAATTGAAAATAACATACTTCAACTAAAATGTATTAAAGTGTATAAATGTGGCACTCCTTGCTTCTTCTGACAAATGGCTCACTTTTTCTCTACATTACAAGCGAAAAGAGAATGGTTAAGCAATTGCTTAGTGAAGAATTTAATAAAATCATTTAAAACAACTTGTAATGCGGCCCATAATATACTAAAGTGTTTTTTTAAGAGAAGCAAATCAGTTTATTCTCTTATAATAAACACACGTGGCCAAGACGCCATCAAGTATAAAATCCAACAAATGTTTTATCACATGGAATCAATCCACCAAACTCAAGTCTTACATGCTTTGTTAGCAATACTTTTAAAATGTTTAAAAATAATTTAAACTCTTGCAAACTCAGTTGCAATTAAAATCATTATACAAATCACATGCGTTTTTACGTGTTGGTACTAGTGATCCGATTAGTCTATGTCTAATCGTTGGATAAATGGATACTCGCATGAAGACATAATGTCAAATCATGCCATGTTTGGGACTAAACCGTCACCATACCACGTATGAGGGCTCTAGAACCTACTCATATTGTTGCGTGTCAAATGTACGCAAATTATCAAGTGAACACGTCACAAGTAATAAAGTGATAAGCATATCAGATATTGTCTCCATAGGGATTGATCTATTCAATATGCCTTCTTCGTCTTCTTGCTCTTTAAAAAGAAATAAAGTAAAGACACAAGTAAATTTGAGGTTTATTAACTAAAATAAGGAAAACCAAATTAAAAGTGAGTAAACAAATAAAGGAAGTGGCCAGGATCCAGTTGTGTTGTATAGTGGATTCAATTGACTTGTTTCTGTCCAATGCAATCGCACAACACTACCTCGACATAACTGCAGATTACTGCCTCGGCAGTGATGGGCTTCGTCCATCGCAGCAATCCCTTACTCTTGGGTGGAATTTACTAAAATTTGGCAAAGTGTCCTTTGATGACTCCACTTATCTCTAAGTCGAAGTGTTGTTGATGATCACTCCTTGATGATACTTCTCGGCGTGAATCAATTATAATCATCAACCAATCCTACACTTTTTTTAGCCACTAAAACTCTAAACTATCTCTAGGTCGAGTTAGTATTTCCCGATTGAAACATCGTATTTTTTCCTTTCGTGAACCTAACTCTCTCAGGATTAGATAAATGGATTACTCACAAACTTCTCTCTCTAGCTTGAATGCAAGAACAATGAATGGAAAAGAATAAGTAAACCTTAATATTTTATTTCATTAAAACAAGAAACAAAGTACAATCTTCTCTCACTAATACTCTACAACTTTCACCTAATCCTAAACAAAATTAGAACATAAAGAAAAGTAAAGAAAGCTTCTAAGAACTAAGATGAAGTTGGCTTATGAGCTAAGTGTCGAATTGCTCTTCTCCTTGGATGGATATGGTTTATATAGGTTTGGCCTAGGGCAAACCTTTCCTAAGTAGGAATACAACTTGGAGTAGGACACAAGTCAAATACATAAATAAAATATTTCCAAGTGAATTTCATCTAGGATGTTTTTCCCTCATGACCTTTGTCTTGGGCTTTCCATTTGCTTCCCAGCTCCGATCCTTGGGTTGCTTGTCCAATAACGTTTCCTTATTTTTCTCCTCAGCTTGCCTACAATATCGCTACTTGTTCTTTAGTAGCTGCCTCGGCATTAGGTCCTGTCTCATCCTCAGTCGTTGCCGCGACAATAAATATTCCTGCAATTACACAAATGTATAGTAAAACTTGCCTTTTCTATAATATCATCTTTATATGTTAGAAAAACAAAATATTTAAATCTCTCACATTAAGCACATGCATTGGTCCAAGTAGGTATAGATTTAGTGATTATTATCCATCAAAAGTGTAAAAAATGATAGTGAGTTTAGCACTTATCACACCCCCAAACTCGAACTATTGCTTGTCCTCAAGCAATGCAAACCCTTAATTTGCCAAACCCTATTCTCTCTTGGTCTTATGTTTTCATCTATTCATCCCACCATAACTATGCCTATTCTTAAGCCTTAACCTTTCGGTTACCCAAGGGTTTACCTAGAAACAAACTATAAGATTTTGTGAGTGTGTGCGTTTTTATGGACAAGCTTGATTAAAGGTTTTCTTAGACAAACTCTAAGTTCAAGACAAGTAGACATGGATTTAGTGTACTCTTCTTAAAACAACAAATTCTTGAGCCAAGTTTGGGCACCTCAAGGATTGTGTTTTCTCATCAATATTTTCTTCTTTCTTTTGCTATTCTTTTAAGCATATTAGAGCTAATTTCGAGCACCTCTAGTATGAAGAAGAGTGATTTCTAGAGCCGGTGATAGGCACCTCTAGTCATATTTCAAAAAAAATCTATCTTTATCACCTAAGTTCGTTAAAAGAATTCCTATAATCAAACAAGTCCCAAAAGTGTTTTTAAGATCAACCTTATAGCAAGCATCTAAGTTTTCTTCCTTAAGTATTCTAAAGTTAAGCCTTCTAAACAGGACCTAACCATGATAAGGAGAAAGATTTCTATAGCCTCAAAAGAATAATCTAAGGCAATACTGATGAAGAGCAATGCAAAAGTATGGACAATAATTCAAGTAAGGTGGTGGACATAAAAATTTTGAAAAAAATTACTTAAATACTTCATTTCAAGTCAAGGCCATGACAGTGAATTGTCTCGTTAGTAGATCTAGACCCCCAAACTCAAACCAAACATTGTCCTCAATGCTTACATTGGTGGCACACAGCAAGAAAAAAGACAAAAAAATGAAACAATATATAAAAGCAGCAGAAAATATGTAAAATTTAAAGAGACTCTGAAGAGCTGCTAGTGACAATTAATTTTTGAGGCCTTGCTGCCGATTGTTTCATCTTTGGTGATGGTGATGGTTGAGTTTTTGCTTGTCGTGGTGGCTGGACTCTTGTTGGTGGTGTCCGTTGCATTGGAGTGCCCACTTCTTCTCCTTTTTCTTCTTCGATAAGTTCCTCAGTGACCATAATATTTCTCTCGCCTTCATTTGTTGTGTCTGCCAAGGCATTGTGAATGCTTGGCCTGACAATAATTGAACTTTGATGTACATAGGCATCTATCTCTGCTGAGAGACTGCCCATGATGATGGGGGATCTGGGTGGAGTACTAAAAGCTGCCCTCCGCTTGGATGGTCGTTTGCTGGCAGATGATGCCGCAGCAGAGTCTGTTGCCTTAGATGGACCAGCAGTATGAAATTGTTGTTGAGGGCCAGTGGGGAAGAATGGTCGTGGTCCTCTTGGAGCTAGAGTCGTCTCACTGTAGGGTGCAACCATGACAAACATGTTGTTAGGGAATTCTTGAAATTGCACCCCTTAGTTGGAAAAATTATGGAGCATCACCTGGGAAAGTGTATTGTTGAAGTCCCTCTGGTACTCTATGTACCGTTGCTGGTGAAGATGCATAGTTGTCATCCTCTGATGTATCTCCTGATAGGGGTCTGTTGCGGCAGTGGTGTGGGCAGTGTTAGGTATGTCTGTCGTGAACTATGCCCCGACAGTTGTGTCTGCAGTGTATTGCTGATGAGTTGCCTGGACTGGCTCTGCCTATGTGATCTGCATGATTTTGTGGCAGAAGTCCTGATAAGTGCTCAAAAGTCCTATTTTTCATACCATTCTCCCACTCGATTGTTGCTAGTAAAGAACAAATTTAATGGCAATAATGGATAATTTTACCTATTATCCATATTTCAACATCCCAATACTTAATTTAGGAATTTATCTATTTTCGGCATAAAACAGGTGTGGTTAATGGTTTTCTTTCTTAAGACAGGAAATTGCATCATAGGAACTGTAAAGAAAAGAAGATGAATGCTGGAAACTAAAGCTGAAATGCAGATAAGTACTCGCCTCGGTAGCACATTGATTCCTCAATAGCACATTGACGCCGCGGTAGCATTTGAGGCTGCAGTAGCACCCAAAAAGGCAAATGTCAATATGGTAGGCGATTTGAAGAGAAAAATAAGGTGAATGTTTTAAGACAAGCGGCATAGAAATCGAAGCTGAGAAATACACGAAAAGTCAATGTCAAAGGCCATGTGGGAAAAGAATCCTTATAGGAATATACTTAGAAATATTTTATTTATGGAAATTATTGTAATTCTACTCCAAGTAGTATTCCTACTTAGGAAAGGTTTGCCCTAGGTCAAGCCTAAATAAACCATAGCCTATGTAGAGAGGAGGATATCTTGAAATCAAGTGTTCATAGAAAATCCTAAACTCCTCCATCATCCCCTAGGGTTTAGGTGAAGGTTGTCGAGTATTTGTGAGATAAGATTGTACTTTGTTTTTTGTTCCTAATGCAATAAAATATCGAAGTTTGCTTATTCTTTGTCATTCATTGTTCTCACATTCAAGCTCGAGAGAGAATTTTGTGAGTAATCCATTTTTCTAATATCGAGAGAGTTAGATTCACTAAAGGGATAAGTACGGTATTCAACTTGATTGGAGGATACTAACTCGGCCTAGAGATAGGTTTAGAGTTTCAACGGGTAAGAGAAGTATTGGATTGGTTGGTGATAATAATTGATTAACACCGAGAGGTATCATCAAGGACTGGTCATCAACAGTATTTCGACTTAGAGATAAGCGGAATCATTAAGGACACTTTATCAAACTTTGGTAAATCTACCTAAGAGCAAGAGATTGCCGTGGCAAAGAACATTTTCGCTGTCCAGATAGTATCTGCAATACTGTCGAGGCAGTGTAGTGCAATTGCATTGGACAAAAATAAGTCAATTGAATCCATAATACGATACAACTGAATCCTATCCCACCTTTCCATCCTTGATTTCTTGATCATTTATCTTTATTGTTTTAATTAGTTTTCTTAGTTATAATTCAACCCCAATAATTTGTGTCTTTTATTCTATTATAGAGTGAGAAGAGAAACGTAGCATATTAAGTATATCAATCCCTGTGGAGATGATACTCGATAAATACTTATCACTTTATTACTTGACGACGTGTACACTTGCACTTAATTGCGCACTTTTTACACACATCAAGTTTTTGGCACCGTTGCCGGGGATTGACATCTAAATTTTGTTACCTTTATTTTCTCGTATTTAGTTTTATTTAAAAAAAAGATAAAAAAATCCTAAACTAATTAGGGTTGTTTTGACCTTGCCAACAAAACAATACTGGTATGAATGCCGCCGAGGCAGACAATCGTAGCGTATTCGTAGTAACTGATCTAAGAATTCTTCAAGACGGGAAAGAGCACGAATAGTCATGATTCTTTGGAGGAAGACTTGGATAGAATACTTAAACAATACCTGCTGAGTCAACCTTCGTCGCGGCAGCACTCCCCTTGAGCAGAAATATATCAAAAAGAAACCATCTGACAAAGAGACAGCGACTGGGACATTAGCTTCTCCTCCATTCAAAAAGGAGTAGTTGGTTGCTGCTGGATATGCATTTTATTGCACCCCGACAGTAACCTAAATTTCTATCTTTCTGTCCCTATTCACTTTTATGCTTTAGGAATCAGTTTTTAGTTTTCAATTTAGGAATTAGACTTTAAACTTCTTGCAATTTAGTTTTACTGTTTTTATTAATATTCTTTGCAGTTATTTAGGAAGGAAACCAAGAAGGAGAAGTTATGGAGCAAATAAAACAACCCTGAAATCAAGCTCACTGTCCCGCCTAAGAAACGGCCCAAGTGGTTGGCCGCCCAATTGCAAGTGACGGCGGGTTTGCGCCTCTAAAACTTCATCTTCCCCATTTTATTTCATACTTCTTCATTATTTTTTTTCTAGAACAGTTTTTAGTTTCTTTCTCCACAAACTCCACACCAACTGATGACCCTCAGGATACAGAAGAGGCCAGACACAATATCTAAAAATTGGTTTATCTTTTCCTTCTCTATTAATTTTTATCTTGTCTTTAATTGTTGCCTTATGTTCAGATGCATGAAGTGAGGACAATGCATCCCTCGAGTTTGGGGAGTATTGATCCTATTTTCTCCCTTATAAATATCTGTCATGTATGGAAGTTATTCAGATTATCCTACTACTGCCTTAATTTCTGTCTTTATAGTAATTTTAATTTGATGCAATTTTTTTTGTTTAAGTCTATTGAATTTTATTGAAACTGCCTCGGCAGGAATATATTCTTTTGTCGATGCAGCAGTATGCACCATTCACTAGACTTGAATTCGGAAAGGTCTCTTAGGATTAGTACTTAGGATTAGACTATGAGCCTGAAAACACATAAACACTGCTAGTCTTAGTTGATTTTAAAAGTTCTTTTCTTTGAAAAGCAATAAGGACTTAGGCATAGATCTTATACCAGAGGTGACTATCATTGGCTTTAGTTTAATCCATAGAGGTGCCCATGACCAGTTCTAGGACTTAGGTTTCTCCCACTTACTAGAGGCGCCTATCACCGGCTCTAGTAAGAATTAGTAAAACACTTGAGGTGCCCGAAACTGGCTCAAGCAATATAAATTTATAGCAATATAGATTTATATACCACTATTGGGAGAAGAAAAGAAAAAGAATTAAAGAAAAATCTTAGTCGGAAGTCTTGAGCTAGAAAAAGGATTAGAACTTAGAAAATCATCTTTGACACAGCTACGCACACACTCACCAAGACTCATAGTCTAGTTTCGAGGAATTCCTAAGAATCAAGAAGAGGCCGAGTCAAGAAAGGAATTCTGCCGTGGCAGACAAGACGATATATTACCTTAAAATTCCTTACTTAAATTTATCTTTTGCATTGCTTGAGAACAAGTAATAGTTCGAGTTTGGGGGTGTGATTGGTGCCTAAAAGTCCTCATCTTTTACATCATTTTCCCACTCGATTTTTTATTATCTTTTGCATTGCTTGAGGACAAGCAATAGTTCGAGTTTGGGGTGTGATAAGTTCTCAAAAGTCCTATTTTTCATACCATTCTCCCACTCTATTTTTGCCACTAAAGAACGGATTTAATGGAAATAATGGATAATTCTGCCTATTTTCCATATTTCAGCATCCCAATACTTAATTTAGGGATTTATCTATTTTTGGCATAAAACAGGTGCGGTTAATGATTTTTTTTCTTAAGATAGGAAATTGCATCATAGGAATGCAAAGCAAAGAAGATGGAAACTGAAGCTGAAATGTAGATAAATACCCACCTCGGCAGTACATTGATGCCTCAGCAGCACATTGACGTCGCAGCAGCATCTGAGGCTGCGGCAGCACCCAAAAAGGCAAATGTCAATATGGTAGGCGATTTGAAGAGAAAAATAAGGTGAACATTTTAAGACAAGCGGCATAGAAATCGGAGCTGGGAAACACACGAAAAGTCAATGTCAAAGGCCACGTGGGAAAAGAATCCTTATAAGAATAAACTTGTAAATATTTTATTTATAGAAATTATTGTAATACTACTCCAAGTAGTATTCCTACTTAGGAAAGGTTTGCCCTAGGCCAAGCCTATATAAACCACAACCTATGTAGAGAGGAGAATATCTTGAAATCAAGTGTTCATAGAAAATCCTAAACTCCTAATCATCCCTTAGGATTTAGGTGAAGGTTGTCGAGTATTTGTGAGAGATGATTGTACTTTGTTTCTTGTTCCCAATGCAATAAAATATCGAAGTTTGCTTATTCTTTACCATTCCTTGTTCTCACATTCAAGCTCGAGAGAGAAGTTTTTGAGTAATCTATTTATCTAATATCGAGAGAGTTAGATTCACGAAAGAGATAAGTACGGTATTCAACTTGATTGAAGGATACTAACTCGGCCTAGAGATAGGTTAAGAGTTTCAGCGGCAAAGAGAAGTGTGAGATTGGTTGGTGATTATAATTGATTCACACCGAGAGGTATCATCATGGACTGGTCATCAACAGTATTTCGACTTAGAGATAAGCGAAATCATTAAAGGATACTTTGCCGAACTTTGGTAAATTTGCCCAAGAGCAAGAGATTGTCGCGGTATAGAACATTGTCGCTATCGAGACACTATCTGCAGTACTACCGAGGCATTGCAGTGAAATTGCATTGGACAAAAACAAGTCAATTGAATCCATAATACGACACAACTGAATACTGCCTCACCTTTCCATCCTTGATTTCTTGATCATTTATCTTTATTGTTTTAATTAGTTTTCTTAGTTATAATTCAACCCCAATAATTTGTGTCTTTTATTCTATTACAGAGCGAGAAGAGAAAAGGTAGTATATTAAGTATATTAATCTCTGTGGAGACGATACTCGATAAATATTTATCACTTTATTACTTAACAACGTGTACACTTGAACTTAATTGTGCACTTTTTACACGCATCAAGTCCCTAGTCCACCCTCGCCCTTGGGCTGTGAATTCATTCGTATCTGCCACTGGTACACTTGCAGTATTGCAAATACACATAATTAAACAAGGAAAATATAGAGGTCCTCTATCCTTCTTACCGCACTCGTATATTTCCCTGAAAATAATTTTTCCAACATTGATGTTCCGTTTGTTGATGATGGATTGAATGAGCACTAATTTTCTTTGGTCCATCGTGCTATTGTGGGAAGTTGGTATGAGGCGTCTTTTGAAAAAAGTGTTCCACAGTTTGGCCTTGGACTTAAGATTTTGCCTTGCCACCGATCCTCTATGGGCACCGGTTTCCCAACGAGTATTGTCGTAGCAAAGGTCATCTTTGATCAGCTTGTAATCTTCATTGATGATGTCCTACATGAATGTAGCATGGTTATCACGAGCAGTGGCTAGGCCGTAGAATAGATTTATTATCTCGGCATCAAGTCTGATTGGCCTGCCTCGGTAGTGGACATACAAAGAGTCCTTGCTTGGTCCGTGTACATAGAATTCCCACACGATTGTGGCATTGGCCTGAGTAGGTTGCAGGAAAAAGATCTGTCAATCTTGATACTTGATCTTATCGAACAAATAATGTTCAATGCCGTAATTTTCCTCATCGGAGTGTTGGAACCCCCTTGTTCTTCTTATAGCTGCCGAGCAAGGAAAGACCTATTGAAACGGTCTTCAATAGTGGCAGGTGCGAGACGGTTGTAAGTGACCATGTGAAAGTAGTGGAGAGTTGATTTTGGAGAGTATCTTGGAGATGATATTGGAGGTTTTCTGAAAGTAATAAAAAGCTTGCAGATAAATAGAGAGTATTGCAAGAGAGATAGTAGCAAATAATTCTAAAAAAATCAAGAATGCAAGAGTGAATAGTTCAAGAGGGAGAGGGTGCTTATAAAGGCCTTGGCCTTGTAGCCGTTTGAACCACTAGCCGTTTGCTTTTACTGCCGCGGTGGGAATCTCGATAGACTAGTCGTTACACTTTTCTCCCCATCGGGACTGCTGCGGCCCTGACACTGTTTTCTACCACAGTAGCAGATTTCCTGCTATGAAAGACTTCTCCTTTATTCTTGCTTATTGTCCTAAAAAAATCAACAATAAAAATACTTAAATAAATAACAAACATAATAAAAAAAAATTAACTCTAAACTAAAACTAATCCTAATATAATAATGATAAGGGGAAAGAGATTAAGTCACTGGGGGAGTGCATTGCAAATGCATATCCTAAGGTGATTATCTATTGTTGGCCAGAATAATGCTTCACATGTTGGTCATCCTCCTTGAACTCATGCCCATCCCTTTTCGATTTGATCTTTTACTGCACCATGTGGTTCTGACCATTTGGATCTCAATGTGCTTGGACAATGTACTCCCCTATTTGCTGCCTCCACTTCTAGCTTAATCTTATTGTCAAATATTTTGTCATCACGAACATAAATTTTACTACTGAGCTTACTGCCAAGGCAGTTGTAACATCCCGATTTTGGGGATAGTAATTTGGGATTTAGTTAGGAGAATTCGATTCGGGTCGAATCAGGTTCTCCGGTTCGTTATTTCGAGGAAATATAAAATAAAAATATTTTTAATTAGAAAAGTAATAATTTTGGAAAACGGTTTAAAAATATTAAAAAGATGTTTCCAAAATTAAAAGAATGTAATTTGAACTTTAAATTCATTTTTAATTGTGCTTAATTATGCATTAGTGACCAATTTGTAATTTTTGGAAAACAATGGAGGATTTAATTTGTAATTTTCGGAAATTGTTAATTTTAGTGACTAAATTGGAAAGCAAGCTATACTTAGAATCCTTGGAGGTCCATAAACCCAATTTAATTTTTAAATAATGATTTATTCACCAAAATGCTTTCTAATTAGATTAATTAAAGATGATAATTATTTTCTCACTTAACTTCTTTTTTTCTCTCATCTTTTTCTTTCATTTTCTCTCCATTTTCCTTCATCTCTTTTTTTCAATTCGTTGCTGATTTTTGTATCTTTTTCAACAAAGATTACTTCATTTTAATCATCTTTCCATTCTTTACAAAACCTAACCATCAATTTTATCAAATCAACACCAATTTGCAAGGAATCAAGAAGAGAAAACTTCATCTTTTTGGTGGATAGATCTCAAAGGTAATTTGCTGGATTTTAACTCTTTTTCTAAGGTTCTTTATTGAAATTCCCAAGTATTAGCTTGCTAATCTTTAAATAAAACTTGATTTTATGTTTCCAATGCTAGATCTAATGATTTTATGAATGTTTTTGTGAAATCTTTTTAGATCTCATTCAATACTGTAATTAGATGAATTTAATTGTGTTATTAAGTCAATTAAATGATTAATTGAGTCTTCAATTGATGGCACATTAATTTAATCCCGGAATAATGCAATCGGTATTGTTTTAAGGTGATTTTCGGTTGTTTTAGGGGCTTTTTTAGGTGTTCTAATGTTGCTGGAGGTATAATGATGGTTTAGGTGTGTTTTTAGTTCATAATTTAAGTGGATTAGATGTTAGAATCATTAGGTTTTGGGCTAATGTTGTTCAGATGCGTTTCGGCTTAGTTATCGGTAGTTTTGTGGAGGTTTGATGTGGCTGTTGGTTTGAGCATGTTATGATGTGAATATGCTCTGTTTTTAATGATGTAGAGGTAGTGAAAGAAGGTTCATAAGTGGCTGGTGCATTGGCATTTCCATCGGAGACAGGGCGAAGGCTCGTTTTGCTTGTCGGTGAGTATTTTTCGGACTTAAAGTGAATCGCATTGGTATGGTTCTGTTTTGGGGACTATGGAAAAATGTGAAAACTTTCCATAGTTCAAGAGTAAGTAAAGTAAATATTTTTGATATATTAACATGAGCTTCGACTACTTTCGGTAAAGACATTGATGTTGGTAATGCAATGAGATTTTTAGAAATGCATAAACATGATTTTGGATTTGTGTATGCATGAGATAATTGTTGAAAATGTGTGGTTTTAAAAGACATACACGGTTAAGGAAAAACATGGAAAATGAATTTGGAATATATGTGGTTATTTGCCTTCAAATTAAATATGCCATTGGGCATGACTTCCGGTTCATTTGTTGAGCATATTATGGATGCATTATGAGCTGAAAATGAATTGGAATATTATGTGGTTATTTGCCTTGAAATTGATGGTGCCATTGGGCATGACATTTGGTTCATTTGTGAACATATTATGCATGCATTATGAGCAGAAAATTATCATGCATATTTGATTATGATATTAGCTTAGTGACACTAACTTTAGATTCGAATACAAATGACATGTCATTAGGATTGTCTTAAGTTCACTATAAACATTATTGAGAACAAAGAATATTGCCTACACGTAACAAGGGTGACTTTGTATCCAATCGTGCGTGGTAGAGCCGCCTACACGTGACAAGGGTGACTATGTGTCCAATCGTGCGTGGTAGTGCTATAATGGTGACTTCGTGTCATGTTAATGGTGACTTCGTGTCATGTCAATGGTGACTTTGTGTCATGATGAGACTAATGGTCTCTAACAATAGATCCGTGTATTCGGTGAACTTAAGGTTCACAATAAGTGATCACTAGAAGCCAATATGCATACATGGATTAAAAGAGAACATTGTGCATCATTCATAAAATGTATTGATAATGTTGAATATACTCAAGAAAGTGATTTGATATTATAGACATGGACGTGGAATGTTAAATATGCATGTTTTTAATGATGCATTGCAAACTATGGTTTCATTATGGTTTTAAATAGATGCATTGATGATATTGTGTAGAGCTTCCTCACTAAGCATGCTTGCTTAGGCTCTCTTTTCATCCTTGTAGAAAAATAAAGGCACTCGGGACTACATTCAGAGTAAGAAAACCAAGGGGAAAGGTTACTTCAAATTCGATATGTTTTGACAAATAAGTTGGGAGCTTGGCAATGTGTAAACCCAACCTATGTGGGGAGTGTGAACATTGACTTTGCTTTATGTTAAAATAAGACCTATGCTGCATGATTGTTAATTGATGGACTATAGTATTGTTTGGATTGTTGAAGAATGTACTTGCATGATCGTTATGATTTTAATCATGTTCTTGGTAGCATGCCTATAGTTTGCTTGATATTCTTGACGTTTATAATCATATGTTATATGTTGTTAATTATGCCTAGGACTCATGCATATAGATGGTAGTGATTAATGGTTGTGTATTGAGTCGATAATATTCACTTAGTGTGATGGAATTTTTAAGTTCCAGACCTAAAGTTTCGAAACCTTTGCCAAATAGTTTCGAAACCTTCAAGAAGGTTTCAAAATCTTACGGGCAATTTCGATTCTGAAAAGTTATTGGATGCGAAAAGTTTTGAAACCTTCAGGAAAGTTTCGAAACCTTTGGCGGCTAGAAATTGATAGTTGCTGGAAATTGTATTTTAGTCCCGAATATCTTTCTTTGTTCAATTAGGGTATCTACAGATGTTATTTTAAGATAAAATTTCACATGGATGCATAAAATTGATTTAATTTCAAGATGGATAACTCAATTTGGAATAAGTCCTTATAGTTTGAAAGATTTACATTTTAGTCCTTGAATTAGTGAAATATGCAATTGATGAAGTTAGAATGTATCATTTGAGTTGAAATTTTCCATGAGGGATACTCGTATGTTTAATTGAACTTTGATGAAAATAATTTCTACTTTGTTATTAGAATTTAAAAGTTTTATGTTTTAGTCCTTAATTTACTTAAGTGTTTAATCGGATGTTTGTTCATGATCGGATTGTTTCCGTTAATGCCTTGTATGAGACATTGACATGTAGGAATCTAGAAGAAAAAAAATATAATGGTTTTAGGGTTGTTTATTGAATCGGACCTTTACGGGTTTGGTTTGATATTCCCCGTGTAACCTATTAGTGCCGGTTCCGTCTAGGCCGGGCTAAGGGGGTACAACAGTAGTTGCTGAGATAGGAAATCTTTTTGCTTGCATCTGTGGCATTGATAACCTTGCATTCCTCTCGATCATCATGCCCTTGTAAATTATGGAAAGCATTGAGTTTGACTTGTTGGTCATTAACCTTCATTGTCAACTCTCCTTTTCTACATCAATTAGAGTGCGTCTAGTGACAAGGAAAGGTCTTCCCAGGATAATCGGTGCATTGTCATCTGCTTCACAATCAAGAACAAGGAAGTTAGCGGGAAAAATAAATTTATCCACTCTTACCAGTATATCCTCGATTTTTCCTTCCGGTTGTACATACGATCTATCTATAAGTTGGAGCATCACGATTGTAGGTTTTGCCCTTCCTATCCCAAGCATTTGGAAGACAGATTTAGGCATCAAGTTTATACTTGCTCCAAGGTCGCATAAGGCCTTTCCTTCATAATGATTTCCTATCGCACAAGGTATAGTGAAGCATCCAAGATCCTTCAATTTGGATGGCATGCGATTGTGTAGCATTGCCATATATCCTTCAATAGCAGCCACTATTTGAAACTCACCAAGCCTTTTTCTCTTAGACACAATATCTTTAAAGAACTTAGCATAGTTTGACATTTGTTCAGTTGCCTCAACAAATGGAAAGTTGATGTGGACTTGCTCTAAAATATCTAGGAACTTTTTAAATTAGTGGTCATGTTTCTATTTTTTTAACCCTTGTAGGAAATGTGGTGGTGGCCGCATTTCCTCCAAGGTCTCATTAGTTTTGATTTTAATACCTGGCACCACTGGGTCTTTTGCTATCTCGGCAGCTTGTTGAGGTACTACTGAGATCTCTACTAGGGCAGTTCTTTTTATTGGGATATCTGTGACATGATCATTTGATCAGCTTCCAAGCCCTCTTTGTCTAGTTCTTCTTGTTCTACTGGTGAGACCTTTTCTGCTGAGTTTCCTACTTTGTCCTTAAGTTGTAGACCACTCCTAGTAGTGATTGCTTTGCACTATTTCATGGCCTATTACCTTAGTAACTTCAGTATTGCTAGGTAGTCCTCCTTGTGGTCTAGTGTTCATGTTTTGAGCAAACTGCTCAACCTGAGTTTCCAGTGCTTTAATTGCTGCCTCTTGGTTCTGCAACCTCATCTCAGTTCTATTTATGAGTGCATTAGTTCTTTTGATGAAGTTGTTCTTTTCCATATATGATTCCGTTTTCATCATAAACGCTTTTAGAGAATTTTTCAATGAACTTACAGGTTGCTGTTGATGCACCTGCTGATGCGGTATTGGTTGTTGTACCTGCTGCTACGACAGATGTTGCATTTGTTGCTGGAAACCTGGAAGTTGAGTAGTTGGATTCAAGGCATTGTTTGGATTACTCCATGAGAAGTTTGGATGCCTCTTCCATAATGAGTTGTATGTGTTGGACATCATATTGTTTCGGTTGTAGTTTCCAACATGCATGCTAGACTCTTGATTCTGCATACATTCAGAAGAATTATGGTTACCTTCACATAAATTGCAGAGAAAATATATTGCCCTAACCTCATGGGTATTGTGTTGTATTTGCATGTTCTGCACCATTTTGGTAAGAGAGGCAAATTATGCTGCCACTGAATTAAATGTTTCTAACTCATTCACTGTGGATTGACATCTTACTCCTCCTTACCTAGATATAGGGAATTAAAAATTGTTCTTTGCGAGTTTGTTGAGAATCTCTATACCTTCCTCAGGTGCTTTATCCAGGAGTGTTCCATTGGCAGATGCATCTAACATCATCCTTGTTGGGAAATTGGTAGCATTATAAAACATTGTCACTTGTGTCCACAAGGGAAATCCATGTAAAGAACACTTGTGCAGTAACTCTCTATAGCGCTCTCATGCCTCATACATAGTTTCATCATCTTCCTTCGAAAAGAGGTAATTTCATTACAAATACGGTCATATAAGTTTGTAGGATTAAAGCGTGTACTGAAATCACAATATAATTCACTCCAAGATCCTATTAATCCTGTTGAAATGTTATTTAACCAGGTTTTTTCCCTATCCCTCAGTGAATAGGGGAATAATTTCAGTCTCAAGACATCTTCATGGACTCCTTGGATTTTAAAAGAATTACATATTTTCATGAATGACTTAAGATGTTTCCTAGCATCTTTTGTCATAGACCCACGAAACTGTCCAATAGTGTTGAGCATATTGAACATGACAAATTTCAGTTCAAAGTGGTCCGCTTCTATTTCTGGTGTAACCACTCTAGGATTTATCCCATTTAAATCATCTTCTAGGAAATCTCTGACAGTGAGCTGCCGCAGCATTGGTGGCGGCGGAAGGCCTACATTGCCGACAGGTAAGTTCTGATCTCCTTGATTGCCTGCCTAGCTCATTGGATTTGTCTCCTCAACCTTTATTATGTACGTTCGATCTCTAGATCTAACTCGTATAAAGGGTTAGTTGGGTTGGCCCTGGTCATACACCAAAAACAAAATAAAATAAAATAAAAGTAATAAATAAAAGCAAGAGAATAAAAAAAACAAAATTTAGTTGTCAATCCCTGAAAACGGTGCTAAAAACTTGTTTCGTGTCAAATGTGCGCAAATTGTGCAAGCGAATGCGTCACAAGTAATAAAATGATAAGCATATCAGATATCGTCTCTACAGGGATTGGTCTACTTAATATGCCTTCTTCGTCTTCTTGCTCTGTAAAAAGAAATAAAGTAAAGATACAAGTAAATTTGGGGTTTATTAACTAAATTAAGGAAAACTAAATAAAAATAGAGTAAACAGATAAAGGAAGTGGCCAGGATCCAGTTGTGTTGTATAGTGGATTCAATTGACTTGTTTTTTTCCAATGCAATCGCACAACACTACCTCGGCAGAACTACAGATTACTGCCTCGACAATGGTGGGCTTCATCCGCCGCAACAATCTCTTGCTCTTGGATGGACTTTACCAAAGTTCTGCAAAGTGTCCTTTGATGACTCTGCTTATCTCTAAGTCGAAGTACTGTTGATGATACCTCTCGGTGTGAATCAATTATAATCACCAACCAATCTCACACTTCTTCTAGCCGCTGAAACTCTAACCTATCTCTAGGTTGAGTTAGTGTTTTCCGATTGA
The DNA here is from genome assembly GCA_035048815.1 of Abelmoschus esculentus. Classification (NCBI taxonomy): domain Eukaryota; kingdom Viridiplantae; phylum Streptophyta; class Magnoliopsida; order Malvales; family Malvaceae; genus Abelmoschus; species Abelmoschus esculentus. The sequence continues at coordinate 4,811,131 of JAUCBN010000019.1, read as the reverse complement.
AACACCATACTTATTCCTTTCGTAAACCTAACTCTCTCGATATTAGATAAATGGATTACTCACAAACTTCTCTCTCGAGCTTGAATGCAAGAACAATGAATGGCAAAGAATAAGCAAACCTTGATATTTTATTGCATTGAAACAAGAAACAAAGTACAATCTCCTCTCACTAATACTCTACAACTTTCACCTAAGCCTAAAGAAAATTAGAACATAAAGAAAAGTAAAGAAAACTTCTAAGAACTAAGATGAAGTCGGCTTATGAGCTAAGTGCCGAATTGCTCTTCTCCTTGGACGGCTATGGTTTATATAGGCTTGGCCTAGGGTAAACCTTTTCTAAGTAGGAATACAACTTGGAGTAGGAAACAAGTCAAGTACATAAATAAAATATTTCCAAGTTTATTCCAACTAGGATGTTATTCCCGCATGGCCTTTGTCTTGGGCTTTCCATTTGCTTCCAAGCTTCGATCCTTGGGCTGCTTGTCCAGTAACATTCTCCTCATTTTTCTCCTCAGCTAGCCTACAATATCGCTACTTGTCCTTTAGCTGCTGCCTCGGCATCAGGTCCTGCCTCGGTCTTAGATGCTACCGCGGCGATAGATATTCCTGCAATTACACAAAAGTATAGTAAAACTTGTCTTTTCTATAAATATTAACTTTATACGTTACAAAAACAGAATATCTAAATGTCTCACATTAAGCACATGCATTGGTCCAAGTAGGTGTAGATTTAGTGATAATTGTCCATGAAAAGTGTAAAAAGTAATAGTGAGTTTAGAACTTATCACATACCATGCACAAGTCTATCTCATGCACACGAATGGAATCAATTCCAAACATATTTTCCATCTTAGTTTCCAGGATAAGCTACGCTTAAATTCAATACAACACATATATCACAGTTTAAGCAATAACTCTAATGCATCACTAAGGAATTTACTCACGTATACGAATTTTCATAGTTAAAAAACAGTGCACTAACATCCAATCAATCGATCGACTTATCCTCAATAACATCATCTCAATATCAAACACAAAACAATAGGTAACATTAATCACATAAAACAGTAGGTAACATTAATATACTACTTTTTCATGTTTTCTCGCCAAATCGATAAAATCTCTCTTAACTTATTCCAAAAACAAAGTCTGAGATCTTTTAAATAAATCCTCATAAAATAGTAACTAGAGCATACCAATACGTACATAATCACAAATGTACCAATAAAATACGAGCATACCAAAACATAGTAAAATAGGCATATTATGGGAAACAAATTTACGAGAGCACACGTAAAAACTTACTCTAGAGTATAGGGAGGTTTCTCACACCTTTCCTACACTCCCAACACTTGGAAAACAAAGTTAAAGTACTGCCGAAATAGCTCACTCTCAAATCCACTCACCGATAGCCGAAACTTGTCCGACAAGAAACCGAAGCTTCACCCGATCACTTCACACGAAATCACCAAATTTTTGCCCTAATTCAAGCATCAAGAACTATGGATTTAGTGCTTCTATTCGCACCCAAAACCGTCCAAGTCGAACAACCCCTTTAACTTAACAAAAACTTAATCAAAAACTTTCCGAAACGTACCAAAACTCGCCTAAGCCTATAGTCCGGGATTAAGGGTTTTAAAAACACTTTATAAACATCATAACGCATCAAAAATAATCCATTTAGGATCCAAAACCAGTGTGTAAAAACCCTTAAATGAAAATTGAGATTTTTAACCGAAAAACCAATTTTTATGATAACGAAGGATTAAAACAATTTCTCCAAGCCAAAAACTTGGAAATTTCAGTAAAGAACTTTAGTGTTCTAGAGGTTGAAGAAATCTCACCTCTAAAACTGATCCAATTGCTTTCCGGGTTTTTAAAACGGTAAAACGATGAGAAAATTAGAAAATTTGAAGGAGAAAAGTTAAGATAATTATTGTAAACGATTTTTAGTAGAAAAAATGAGTTTTTTACCTTGAAAACTTGATGAACGAATGCCTTCGATGAGGGAAAACAGAAATTAGAAAAATAGGTTACGTTTGGTTAATTAAAAAGGTTTTAAGAGTTTAAAATTGGTTTAATTAAGTTATTTAATTTAAAATAGGTTTTGGGTTTAATTAATTTAAAAATTAGAAAGCCTAGACCAGCTAGGATTATAATTGGATCAAATTCCCTTAAAGATTCAATTGCTTCTTCTTCATCCTGATCATTCTCGTCCAGCAATTTTGCAAAGTCCGTCATTCGTGGAGAATTATCTCAATAAAAATCTGCATCTTCATCTTCAATTGTTGTAGCATTTATCCCAGCTATATAGTGAAATTCTTCATTGTCATCTATGTACTTGAGAGTGTTGAAGATATTGATAGTCATGGACTGATCTACTACTTGCATTGTGAAGTCTACCTTTTCATAGTCGATGAGAATTCGACCAGTAGCAAGGAATGGTCGTCCCAAGATAATGGATGCTTTGTAGTTCACTTTGCAATCTAGAATCACAAAGTCTATAGGGAACACAAACTTGCCTACTTTTACTATCACATCTTCTACTTTGCTTTCGGGTCGGACATGAGAATGGTCTGCCAATTGCAAGATGACAGTGGTAGGTCGTGTACTCCCTATACCAAGCTTATTGAATATTGCCTTGGGCATCAGATTGACACTTGAACCGAGGTCGCATAGTGCCTTTCCCACAAAATTGTCTCCTATCGAGCATGGAATAATGAAGCTGCCAGGATCTTGCCTCTTCATAAGAAGCTCAGTTTTCCCAAAATAGAACTCAGATGCTATAACAACTATTTCAAAATTCTCAGCTTTTCTTTTCTTCGTAACAATATCTTTTAAAAAAATTATGAAATTGAGGATCCACTTTGCGTTGCTTCAATCGCTAGGGAATGGTGGTGGTGGTCTTACGTCCTCTAAAGGTTGCGCTCGTACTGCTTTTGCTGATGTATCTATAATCTTCTCAACAAATGCCTCAGTATTTAAGTTTTCTTCAGTTTCTTCTTCAGCAGATTTTTCTTCTTGTTGTTCAACTTCTTTTTGCTCCTGAATGGGAGTTTCTTCTTTTTCCTTTCTTTTGAACTGCTCCCCCGTGTTGATTTGTCTTCCACTCCTTACGGTAAGTGCGTTGCATTGGTCCTTGCCATAATTTTTAGTGACTTCAGTATCTATAGGTAGGTTGTCTCTCGGTCTTACTTGTAATGCTTGAGCAATTTGATATACTTGAGTCTCCAACGATCTAAGTGAAGAGCTATAACTTTGCAGCAATGCGCCTTGGGTCTGCAACAGATTTACTTGATTAGATATGGTGATGGAATTCTCCTATAATAATGTCTTTGTTGATGTCATAAACTCCTTGAATCCAAATAATGCCTTGAATCCAACTATTCAACCACCAGGATTCCAACAACAAATACAACATCTACTACAGCAGCAAGTTTAGCAACCTCTGCCGCAACAACAAGTTCAGCAACCTCTGCCGCAGCAGCAGATGCATCAACAACAACCTGTAAGTTCTCTGGAAAATTTTATGAAACCATTCATGATGAAAACTGAATCATACATGGAAGAGAATAGTAACTTCATAAAAAGAACAGATGCATTCATCAATAGGACTTAGATGAGGTTACAAAACCAAGAGGTTGCTATCAAGGCACTGGAAAATCAGGTTGGGCAGTTTGCCTAAAATATCAATACTAGACCACAAAGAGGATTACCTAGCAATACTGAAGTTGCTAAGGTAATAGGCCATGACCAGTGCAAAGCAATCACTACAAGAAGTGGTCTAAAGCTAAAAGATAAGGTAGAAATATTAGTAGCCAAAGTTCCATCAATAGAACCAGAAAAAGAGGACTTGGATGCTAAATAAAATGAAAACACTACCCAGCAGAGAGCTCGGCAATACCTAAACAAGCTGCCGAGACAGTGACAGAGATAGTAGTTCCAAGTATTAAATTTCAAACTAAAGAAACCCTAGAAGAGATGAGACCACCACCACATTTCCCACAAAGGTTGAAAAAGAAAAAACAGGACCATCAATTTAAGAAATTTCTTGATATCTTAAAGCAAGTCCACATTAACTTACCCTTTGTAGAGGTAATTGAACAAATGCCTAATTATACTAAATTCTTGAAAGATATTGTGTCTAAGAGAAAGAGGCTAGGTGAGTTTGAAACAGTGGTTGCTACAGAAGGATGCATGGCAATGCTATATAACCGCATTCCACCAAAATTGAAGAATCTTGGATGCTTTATAATACCTTGTGCAATTGGTAACCACTATGAAGGTAAGGCCCTATATGACTTAGGAGCGAGCATCAATCTAATGCCCAAGTCTGTCTTCCAAAAGCTTGGAATTGCAAGTGCAAAACCTACTACTGTGATGCTCCAACTTACGAATCGATCATACGTTCAACCCGAAGGAAAAATCGAGGACATACTGGTAAAAGTAGACAAATTTATTTTTCCTGCTGACTTTCTTGTCCTTGATTGTGAAGCAGATGAGAATGCACCGATCATCCTTGGAAGACCTTTCCTTGTCACTAGACGAATGTCAATTGATGTGGAAAAAGGAGAGTTGACTATGAGGGTCAATGACCAACAAGTTAAACTCAATGCCTTCCACAATCTAAAAAGGTATGATGATACTGAAGAATGCAAAATCCTTCACACCACAGATGCAAACAGAAAGGTATCCTGCTTCAACAGCCACTGCAGGGGCAGCATGCTCGGCATAAAATTAGATATTTGCTATGGCAGAATTTTTAGCAGGAAAATTAAGGCAAATATGAAGGAAACCATCAGCACAACATACTGTCCAGACAAACAGGGTGTAGTGAAGATCAAAAAAATAAGGGATGAACTTAAAGCTATTGGCCAACACTTAAAGGATAACTTTGTCCAACAAGAGATAATCAGACGGGGAGATGCATTCTCATGCACTCCACCAATAACATAATCTCTTCCTTTGTACTTTTATTATATTAGGATTAGTTTAGTTTAGTTTAGATTTACTTACTATAATTATTTTTGTCTTTAATTAATTTTTTTATTTTTGTTCAATAATTTTTTAGGACAGTAAGCAAGAATAAAAGAGAAATAGTTCACAAGAGGAATGCTGCCGAGGCAGTAAACAATGTCAGAAGACGCAGCAGTCTCAATGGGAAGAAACAGTGTAACGGCTATCTACCGAAATTCTCGTCGTGGTAATAAATGCAAAGATAGTAAAAGTTAAACGGCTAGTGTATTAAAACGGTCACACTGCCGAGGCCTATATAAGCAATCTCTCCCTCTTGAACTATTCACTCTTGCATTCTTGTTATCTTAACTTCTTTGTTAATCTTGCTCTCACAATATACTCTGCCTACTTACCTTATTGCAATTTTCAGTAACTCTTCAATAAATTCTCCAAGAATATCAACTCTCACAACACTCACTCATGGTCACCTACAAACGCTTTGCCCCAGCAACTGTTGAAGACCGATTCAATAGACTGTTCATTGCTCGGCAATTGTGGGAGGAACAAGGGCTCCAACATTCAGAAGAAAAAGATTTTGGTATCGAATACTACTTGTTCGACCAGATAAAATATCAAGAATAAGAAATTTTCTGCCTATAACCTCCCCAGGCCAATGCCACCATCGTGCGAGAATTCTATGTGCATGGGCCAAGCAAGCACTCTCTCTTTGCCCACTGTCGAGGCTAGCCTGTCATGCTCGATACCGATATAATCAACAACTTCTACGGCCTTGTCCCTATACGTGATGTCCATGCCAAATTTATGGAGGATATCACCACTCAAGACGACGAGCTGATAAAGGACGACCTCTACTACAACAATACCCCATGAGAGATCGGTGTCCATAAAGGATCCGTAGCATGGCAAAGTTCGAAACCCGAGGCCAAACTTTGGAACACTTTTTTAAAGAGACGCCTCATCCCAACCTACCATAATAGCACGATGGACCGAAAGATATTGGTGCTCATATAATCAATCATCAACAAAAGGAGCATAAACATTGGAGAAATCATTTTGCGAGAAATTTAGGAATGCGGTAAGAAGGATAAAGGCCCTTTATGTTTTCCTTCTTTAATCACTAGTATTTGTAATGTTGTAGGTGTATCCACTGCCGAGACAGATGAATTCACACTCTAAAGAAAAGGATAGACCAGATAATTCTGCCACAAGATCATGCAGATTACGCAGGCAGAACCAGTCTAGGCAACTCCGCAGCAGTTCACTACCGATACTGCTACTGGGGCCCAGTACACAGCAGACATGCCAGACACTACCCATACCAATGTCGCAGTAGACCCATACTAGGAGATTCTACAAAGGATGGTAGCCATGGATCTTAGGCAGTAGAGATACATGGAGTATCATAGAGACTTCAACAACACACTTGCTCAAATGATGCTCCTCAACTTTTCAGACCAAGGGGTGTATTTTCTAGAATTTCAAACTAACATGTTCGTGATAGCTACACCCTACATAGAAACAACACCAGCTCCAAGAAGTCCAAGACCATTCTTCCCCATAGGCCCTCAGCAACAATTTCACGATGCTGACCCATCTAGAGCAGCAGATTTTGCCGCGACATCATCTGCCAGCAGAAGACCTTCTTAGAGGAGGATAGTCTTCAGCATTCCCCCAACATCCTCCATCATCATGGGCAGTCTATCAGAAAAGATTGATGATTATATACACCAAAGCTCAGACGTTGCCGGGCCAACAATTCACCATGCTAAGGTAGATCCAGATAAATATGGAGGGACTGATATAATGAAGACCGAAGATGAAGGAGAAGAAGAGGTGAATGCTCCTATGCAACGCGTAACACCCACAAGAGTCCAGCCACCAAGATAAGCAAAGACTCAATCATCGCCATCACCAAGGACGCAGCAATCGGCAGCTAGATCTAGAAAATTAATTGTGGATGATAGAGTCCTTATAATTTTTTATGTTGTTTTTATAATTACTTGTTTCCTTTTTTACATTTTACTTGCCTACCACTTGCCCCTATCTTAAGCATTGAGGATAATGCTTGGTTTGAGTTTGGGGGTGTAGAGCCACTACCGAGGTAATCTGTTGTCGAGGCCTTGCCATGAAAAGAGAGTTTTAAGTGATCAATTTTTTTTATTTTTATGTCCATCACTTTACTTAAAATTGTTGCCCATACTCTTGCACTGCCATCATCAGTATTGTTTTAGTTTATTCTTTAAGGCAATAGAAATCTTTCTCCTTACCATGATTAGGTTCTGTTTTGAAGGCTTAATTCTAGGATACTTAAGGAGAAAAACTTAGAAGCTTGCTATAAGGTTGAACTTAAAACACTTTTGGGACTTTTTGGCTATAGGAATTCTTTTAATGAACTTAGGTGATAAAAACTTAGATCTTTGGAAAGGTGACTATAGGTGCCTATAACCGACTCTAAGAAATACTCTTCTTCATGTTAGAGGTACCTGAAATTGGCTCTAGTATGTTCAAAAGAATAGAAAAGAAATAAGAAAATAATAAGAAAAAAGCACAATCCTTGAGGTGCCTGAAATTGGCTCAAGAAATTGTTGTTTTAAGAAAAGTACACTAAATCCAAGTCTATTTATCTTGAACTTAGATTTTATCTAAGAATGCCTTTAATCAAACTTATCCACAAAAACGCACACACTTACTAAACCTTATAGCTTGTCTTCTAGGTAAAACCTTAGGTAACCGAAAGGATAAGTCTAAAGAATAGACATAGTTATGGTGGGGAGAATAGATGGAAACATAAGACCAAGAAAGAATAAGGTTTGACAAATTGATGGTTTGCATTGCTTAAGGACAAGCAATAGTTAGAGTTTAGGGTGTAATAAGTGCTCAACTCACTATCACTTTTTACACTTTTCATGGGCATTAATCATCAATTCTTCGCTTACTTGGACCAATGCATAGACTTAATGTGATATATTTAGGGATTATGCTATTAAAAATAATATTTATAGAAAAGGCAAGTTTTACTACATTTTTGTATTTGTGCAGGAAGAAGCATTATCGCGACAGCAAACTGTGGCCGAGGCATGACCTAATGCTGAGGCAGTAGTGGACAAGTAGCAATATGGAAAGCAAGTTGAGGAGAAAAATGAGGAGAACGTTGCTGGACAAGAAGCCCAAGGATCAGAGTTGGATAGCACGAGGGAAGCCCAAAGACAAGGCTACGCGGGAAAGCCTTCTATAAGAAATAAACTTGTAAATATTTGACCTACGTACATGACTTATTCCCTACTCCAAGTTGTATTATACTTAGGAAAGGTTTGCACTGGGCCAAGCCTATATAAGACATAGTCGTCCAAGGGAAAGAGACAATTAGACTCATAGCTTAGAATATAGAATTAGATTTAGGTTTTTTTCTACATTATGTTCTAATTTTATGTAGGCTTAGGTGAAGGTTGTAAAGTATTAGTGTGAGGAAGTCAAACTTTGTTTCTTGTTTCCAATGCAATAAAATAGCAAAGTTTGCTTATTATTTACCATTTCTTATTCTTACATTCAAGCTCGGGAGAGAAGTTTATAAGTCATCAATTTATCTAATATCGAGAGAGTTAGATTTACAAAAAGAATAAGTATGGTATTTCTGCCATAGAACACTAACTCGGCCTAGGGATAGGATTAGAGTTTCAGCGGCTAATAGGGTGAGATTGGTTGGTGATTATAATTGATTCACGCCAGGAGGTATCTTCAAGGACTGATCATCAACAGTACTTCGACTTAGGGATAAGCGGACTCATCTAAGGATACTTTGCCGAACTTTGGTAAAGTCTGCCCAAGAGCAAGGGATTGTCGCGGAAGACGAGTGACACCACTGTCGAGGCAGTAATCTGTAGTCCTACCGAGGCAGTGTTATATAATTGCATTGGACAAGAACAAGTTGATCAATTCCACTATACAGCACAATTAGATCTTGTCCATCTTCCTTATCTTATTTTACCTTTAATTAGTTTTTATTATTTAGATAAATCACAACCCCAATTCACTTGTGTGTCTTTTATTTTCTTTTATTGAGCAAGAAGATAAAAGGAAGCATATTAAGTATACCAATCCCTGAGGAGACGATACTTGATACTTATCAATTTATTACTTGATGACGTGTTCACTTGCACTAAAATTGCGTATATCTAGCACGCATCAGTCCCATTTGTTGAAGCATCTAACATCATCCTTGTGGGTGCATTAACTCCATTGTAGAATATCATGATTTGAGTCTAATCTTGAAAACCATGATTGATACATCTTCTCGGCAAGCTCTTATACCAATCCCAACAATCGTACATCAACTCGTCATCCCCTTGTCTGAAGGATGCTATCTCATTCCGCAATTGAGTGTTCATGTGGGGTGGGTTATATCTGGCCAAAAAGCTTTTGCACAAAGTTGTCCATGACTCCATTAAATCGGCTGTTATACCATTCAACCACTCTCTAGCTCGGTCTCTCAAAGAGTATGCAAATAGCTTGAGCTTCAACACATCCTCGTGCACTCTTTGTTGGTGGAACGAATAATAAACCCCCAAGAAAGCACGAATATATTGTCGAGCATCATCGTGAGGAGATCCTCCAAAATTGTCCAATCGAGTTGAGTATATCAAACATCACAGGTTTGAGCTCAAAGTGTACTGCTTGTATCTCAGTCGTCACTATCCCAAAATTGAGGTCATCCAAGATCGGTGTCAAGTGATCTCGAATTGCCCTTGGTTTTATTGTAGATTCAGATTTTTTGTAGCATTTGGATTCTGAAATCACTGAGCGTTCAACATGGTTTTTCTTCTTCTTTGCTCTTGCCTCTTTTGTCTAAAATACCTTTTGATTTCCGGAATAAATGGTTCGAGGGCTTCTCAATGATTCACTCTAGGCATCCACTAACCAAAAACCTAAATAGAAAAACAAATAAAACAAAGATTAAACCTAACAAAAGAAACAAAAATAAAAAGTAAGAAAACTATAATTAAAATAGCTTATTGCCTCAATCTCCGATAACGATGCTAAAAACTTGTTGCTTGCCAAAACTTGTTATGTATTGTAATGTGTTAATGATTTACGTGCAAGTATATACATTGAACAAGTAATAAAGTGTGTGAGTGAGATCGTTCCCACGAGGATTGGGTAGGTTATTTCAAAAATAGTTAACATACACAAAAGATAAGATAATTCTTTGTATTAACATATGCTAAAGCAATTCTACAAATGTCACCAAAATGCTTTAGCAAAATAAAAGTGTCACTAATGATGCTGGAGAAAAATAAAGATTGTCACGAAAATGCAGTAGCAAAATAAAACAAATAATGGAGTAATAAATAAAGCTGCACAAACACAACACAGAGAAGATATTCAAGCTTATGACAGGCTAGGCTTGCTATGGCAAAGATCTTATTTTTTATCCTGAAAGCTTCCTGTTCCACTGGTTTAACAAGTGTTCGATAGAGTTTACTAAAAATCCCTCCACTATCCCTAGTTAAAAAGCCTAAAACTCGAAAATACTAAGGCATTACCTCCCAGTCTCAACCTTAACACTTCTAATGTTGATAAAGTACTACCCTTTTTAGTCGTTGAAACTCTACCTTATCCCTAAGGTGAGTTAGGATTCTACTCCTACAGTAACCCTATTGTTCAAGTTGGTCTAGCTTTGTCTATCCCTAGATCTAAGCTTCCCAAACCCCTTAGCTATGACTATCTCTCGATGCTCTTACAAACCAATATTTAGATGAAAAAGGTGTTAGCTTTCTTGAACAAAACACTTAGATAAACACTCAAAGCAGTAAACATTTATTCAAATAAAATAAAGATCATCCATAACAAGCCTAAGCCATACTAATTTAGTTCATGGCTAGGTAAGGAAAACTATTCAACTTGCATTGTTTGAAAAACATTTTCAACAAATAGAAAATAGGCAAAGCAAAGTGAAGAGGAAGGAAGTCCCAAACGCATGTGCCGTGAAGCTTTCCTAGCTTGCCGCTCCTCCCGAAGTCACGCAAATCCCTTGCTTGAAGCTCTCCAACAATGGTGGCTCGGCTTAAGGTTGAAGAAGAAGGAAAATGGCCTCCTTTCTTTTTTCATCTCCCTCGTACTCTCTTAAAGTTCGCTCCTTTTTGTGGCTCTTTTTTAGCTACTGATTTAACCCTTATTTTGCTCCACAACACTTGTAGAAGGAGGGTTGTCCTTGTATTTTAGGAGGTTTCTGGGGTTTTGTGCCCTAAAGATACCAAGGAATATTCCTGACATTTGCTGCAGAAAGTGGCAGCAAAATGTAGGTCTGCAGGTGCGGTGCAACGTCTACAAAGGAGATGCAATGTCTGCAAAGGAGGCGCAGTATTTGCAGAGGAGGTGCAAATGGTCTGGAAAAACGCGTGAGGATAGTGGACTGCATGTATGTCCTTTCTTCTATTATGTTTTGTCCACCCACAATGCTATAGCATCTTGAAGTCCGATCCAACACTTGAAATTATTCTAAAGCATCTCTTTCATTCTTTCAACTTTGTCCCAACAATATGCACGTCACCATCAAGAAAATACCCTTCAAAGCAGTATCTTTTAAAATAAAAGAGAAAATAAAATAAAAGTCTAATATAAATGCAAATACACAAGAAATACAACTAAATGCAAAGTAAATGAATTTAAAATCAAACAAAACCTTAACTAAGAGGGTATAAGATAGACGCTTTTTAGAGCGTTAACAGGACGCAGAAGCATTCTTTGAGGTAGAAAAAGAACTAGCTTTTACGATGACTATGTTAGACAAAATTGATTATGGGAATGAATGGATAGTTGATTTTGGTTTTTTTTGAATCATATCATAGGTGATAAAGAAAATTTGTAGGACTTATCTAAATACGATAGACGTCGTGTGGTGGTCACAGTAAATAACTCTAAGTTATCAATAGCTTATATTGGTAACACAATGGTCTCTCCTCAAAACAATAACACTAAAATGACACTTCATAATGTCTATCATGTACTAGGGATGAAGAAAAATCTTCTTTCAGTAGCACTGTTAACATCTTTAGGAAATTTTGTTCTATTTGGTCCATAAGATACGAAGGTATATCATAATCTCGATATCAAAGAGGAGTCAATAATGAAAGGGCAAAGATTATAGTCTATCTATGTGATATCTGCGGAAACTTCATATGTTGACAAAACAAAAAGAAATGAGACAACGAACTTGTTGGACATGCGGTTAAATCATGTCAGTTACTCCAAGCTAAATGTGATGATGAAAAGTCAATGTTGATTGGACTTCCAAAACTAGAGGTGATAACAAACACTATATGTACGGGTTGTCACTATGGAAAAGCACATCAACTAACATATGAGGACTTAAAGTATAAAGCAAAAGAGCCATCTGAGTAAATTCACGCTGATATGTTTGGACCTGTTAAACAAACTTCTATTGGTGGGATGAAGTATATGGTGACTTTCATTGATGATTTTTCCATATATGTATAGATCTATTTTATGAAGGAAAAATCTGAGACTTTTTCAAAGTTCAAAGAATTTAAAGGGATTATAGAAGCAAAAATTGGCAAAAGGATTTGTTGTTTACGTACAGATAATGGGAGACAGTGTATTTCAGATGAGTTTGCAAAATTTCTTCAAGAGTATCGAATACGGCGTCAATTCATATGTGCTAATACTCCACAACAGAATGGTGATACTAAAAGGAAGAAAAGACATTTGGCAGAAGTATGCCAAAGTATGCTTCATGTAAGAAATGTTCCAAGTCAGTTTTGGGCAAAGGCAATGAAAACTGCAACTTACGTGATCAACAGACCTCCTCAACAAAGGTTACGCTTTCTTTCACCTTTTGAAAAATTATGAAAAATGAAACCAACAGTTAGCCATTTTTGAGTTTTTGGAAATGTTTGTTATGTATTTGTACCTAATCATTTACGTAGTAAAATGAACAAGAAAGTTGTTAGCTGTATTTTTGTATGGTACGACAACCAAAGAAAATAGTGGAAATGTTTTAATCCTACAATTGGAAAGTGTTACATGTCTCGTAATGTGGTGTTTAATGAAACATCTTCATGGTGGTCCTCCGATAAAGAGTTATTTCCAGACTTGAATACTCTCAGGAGATAATTGCAATCTTTCGAAGTTTAGTTAAGTTTAGATGAAACTAAAGTTATCGATGATATTGATAAAGAAGACGCAACTCAGAATCTATGGTAATCTCATGTTTACTAGCAACTAGTTGAAGATGGTGAGTCTATGGAAAGAGAAGAACTAATGTCACTTAGAAGAACAAAGATCATAAAGCCAAATCCTAAATATGTGCTAATTATATTATAGTAGAAAAAAGTTGATGCAAAAGAGCTAAAAACTTTTGAAGAAGCTTCTCAAAAAGCAGAATGGATTGAAGCAATGAGAAATGAGATTGATGCACTGGACCAGAATCGAACTTAAGAGCTTGTACCAAAGCCAAGAGATGTAAAGCCTATTTCTTGTAAATGGATCTACAAGATAAAACATCGTAGAGATGGATCGATTAAGAGGTAAAAGGCTCAATTGGTAACTAGAGGATTCTCTCAACAATATGGAGTACATTATGATGAAACATTTAGCCCAGTAGCAAAGCTTATAATTTTTCGAGTCCTATTAGCACTGGCAACCAACAAGGATTGGAACTTATGAAAAATGAATGTGAAGAATACATTTTTGTGTGGGGATCTAGATCGATAGATTTACATGGATCAACCGATTGGTTTTCAAAGTCGAGATCATCTTGAGCATGTATGTAAGCTTCGAAAGGTGTTGTATGGGTTGAAGCAAGTACCCCAAAGCTTGGTATGGCAAGATTGCTGAATTTCTAACTCATAGTGGCTATTTCGTAGATCCTTCATATTCTAGCCTGTTCGTGAAAGCAACTGAAGGAAAACTAGCTCTTGTGCTAGTATACGTGGGTAATTTAATAATCACTAGTGATTTTGAGGATAAAATTCTTTGGAACAAGAAGAATTTATCAATTCGTTTCTAAATGAAAGAATTGGGTCAACTCAAACACTTTCTTGGTCTAGAGATTAATCACATCAAGGAAGGAATTTTCCTCCATCAAAGAAAGTATTCTTGTGATCTATTGAAAAAGTTTGGAATGGTCAATTGTAAGCCAATTTCTACACCTATGGAACCAAATACAAGAATCTGTGCTAATGAAGGAAAAAATTTAGAACATGATATGATGTATCGACAATTAGTTGATAGTCTTATCTACTTAATTTTAACAAAACTAGATATTTCTTTTGTAGTTGGCGTTGTTAGTCGGTACATGCAAAATACCAATAAGCCTCATTTGGAAGCAGTTCGACGAATTTTAAGATATGTGAAAAGTACCATTAGTCATGGTATTATGTACAAGAAAGGTGGATCTTGCATGATAGTTGGCTATTGTGATTTTGACTATGCGGGTGACCATGATACCCGACGTTCAACTACGGGGAATGTGTTTTTACTTAGATCTAGAATAATTTCCTTGTGTGGAAAAAGACAACCCATAGTTTCTTTATCAACCACTGAAGCAGAGTATCCTGCAGCGGCAATGTCAACTCAAGAGTGTACTTGGCTTTTGCAATTGTTGAAGGACTTGCATTAACAAGTGGAACTTCCAGTTACCTTATACTATGATAACTTGTCAGTCATACGTTTAGCTGAGAATCCAATTTTGCATGCAAGAACTAAACATATGGAGGTGAATTATCATTTTCTTAGAGAAAAAATGTTGCAGGAAGAAATCAAGCTTGTACATGTGAAGACTGAAGATCAAGTGACAGACATGTTCACAAAAGGCTTGAGTGGTAACAAACTCGAAAGCTTATATCATCAACTGAACATGAAAAGCCAAATGAAAGTTTGTGTTGAAGAGGAGTGTTAAAATATCAACACCAACATCATTAATTAATATTTGATAAATGGTTAATTAAAAGTTTATGTTTTTAGTTTAATTAATGGTTATAGTTTATTAGTTTTAATTGATAGGTAATAAATGTTAATTAAGTTTAACATTTATTATTTTTTCTTTGTTGCCTATATAAAGGCATCTGTTTTCTTTGTAATCAACACCGAAGAAAATCAATAAAGTATTTTATCACAGACCGCACCATAGGTCCCGAGACAAGCGCACAACAGGATACTATAGAGGCCTTTAAGAGCTTTTTGGTCATCTCAACACCCACTCTAGCACCCGAGGGGCCCAATTCCGAGTTTGGCCCAACACCTGTGGATGAAGAGCCTTTTCCATCAGATTTGGTAAGTTTATCACCTTAAGCCTTATCCTTATCTCTTAGACTTGTAAATATGGAATATAGCTTAGAATAATGGATTTAGTGATAAGGTTGAATCCCAACCATTGATGTATTCTTTTCTTAGCCGTTGGATGTAGGGGGCTCTAACTATAAATAGAGGTCTTCCCCCACCTTATTTGCCACACTTCTTCTTTGAGGAATAAACAACATTCACTCAACCTTTCTTGTCCTCTTTGCCTTTCAATTGTTCTTTCTTTTCCGCAGAGATCTTAGCATTCTAGCTTTGACTTAGGCGTTGCATCGAGAAAGAGCGTCTAAGACCGCACGTTCTTGAGTAGAAGAGTTTTACGAACGTGACAAGTGGTATTAGAGAGAAGTTCCGAATACCTTTGATCAAGAGAGATGGCAGGACAAAGTGCAACCGAGGTCCCAATAACCGATCGTGAGACTCGTGCTACATCTACTGCCGGAAAGAAGTATGAGAGTTCAAGGGACATCATTTCGTACTTGGACAAAAGGTCAATAAGATTGAGAATCCAGTTGCTGAACTCGACGTGACACATGATGAAGCTGGTGAGCGCTTTGAGAAGGTTGAGTCTATAAAGGATGAAATCATGAAGGACGTTCAGGAGAATCTCGATGGCCTATACGAGATGTTGAACGGATAAGACAACTCCATCAAAGATCTCGTTGAGAAGATGAAGGTGGAGATGATGAAGAAGATCAAGAAGCTCGATACTGAGCTCCAGATCTACAAGAATGCCTTGGTGAATGGCATGATGGATAAAGCACCTATGCCAGGAAGTTAAGAACTTCATGTGGGGGCTTGGGACATATTTCAAGGCAATGGGTATCAAGGGCAATACTGAGAAGGTAACAACTGCTTCCATCTGTTTGAATGATGTCACTTTGTTGTAGTGGCGACGTAGGTGCTCCAATGAGAAGAGTGGAGGCACTTCTGTTGGAACATGGGATGAGTTCCAAGCAGAATTGAAGGAGCAGTTTTATCCTATCAATGCCGAGAAGGAGGCAAGATCGAAGCTTCATGGACTTAAGCATACTGGAACCCTTCATGATTATGTTCGTGAATTCAGTGAACTTTAACTACAAATCCCAGATTTATCTGAGAAGGACGTAGTTTTCTAGTTCATGGATGGGTTAAAGCCGTGGGCAAATACCAAGTTAGAAAGGAGAGATGTGAAAGAACTCTCCAAAGCTATGGCCATTGTAGAATCATTGAAGGAACATAGCACCAAGAAAAGCGAGTCGACTAAACCAAAGTCAAAGTATCAAGCATATCGAAACAACGGTGTGGGAGACAAGCAAAGGAATTATGGTAATCCATGTAATTATAAGAAATCAAGAATTAAGTGCTTTGAGTGTGGGGGTAATCACATTAAAGCAAACTGCCCACAATTAAAAAAGGTTGTTGCCATCCAAGAAAAGGAGGAGGAACCCTCAAACTTGGCTCCATCATTAGCTACATGAAGGTCAAGGAGGGTTCCAAGAAGAAGGGGCTGATGTTTGTTGACATCACCATCGCAGGCCAAAAGTTGAGCGCACTAGTGGAAACTGGTGCCTCTAAGTTGTTCATGTCTGAATAAGCTGCAAGGAAGCTTTACCTTCAGGTTGAGAAGGCAAGTTGTTTTATAAAAACCGTCAATTCCATGGAGGCTCCGATTGCAGGGATAACAAATGGAGTGAAATTCGACATTAGGGGATGGTCTGGTAAGGAAAACATCAAGGTGATCTCACTTGATTATTTCGACTTTGTCATTGGCATTAGTTTTCTTGACAAGATTAATGCACTTGTAGCACCATTTGCCGATTTTTAGGTATATTGGACTCGAGGGGTTAATGCATTGTTCCGGTCAATCAAGAAGTTGGAGTTGGAGCGAAGATGATTTTGGCCATCCAATTCAGTAGGAAGGTGCACAAGGAGGTACCAACTTATGTTGCAACGTTGGTGACCGAAGAGCGAGCCATGTCAGAGAATGTTCCAGCAAAAGTGGAACAAGCTTTGGCAGAATTTCATGATGTGATGCGTACCGAATTTCCAAAGACTCTCCCACCAAAAAGGGAGATTGATCATAAGATTGATCTTGTACCGAACGCAGAGCCACCCGCTAGAGCCCCTTATCGAATGGCTTCCCCCGAGCTAGAAGAGTTACGTAGATAGTTAAAGGAACTTCTCGATACTGGTTATATCCGACCGTTAAAGGCATCCTGTGGTGCACCGATGCTCTTCCAAAAGAAACATGATGGGTCACTTCGGATGTGCATCGATATCGAGCTTTGAATAAGCTCACAGTGAAGAACAAGTACCTGGTCTCGCTTATTGCAGACTTGTTTGATTAGCTTGGTAGTGTAAAGTGGTTCACCAAGTTGGATTTATGGTACGGGTATTGTCAAGTGAGGATTACAGAAGGAGATGAACCAAAGACTGCTTGTGTTACGCGCTACGGTTCGTATGAATTTTTGGTGATTCCTTTCAGCCTCATAAATACTCTCACCACCTTCTGCACGTTGATGAATAAGGTACTACAATCCTTCCTTGATTAGTTCGCTGTAGTTTACTTGGATGATATTTTCATCTACAGCAAGAGCCTTGGGGAGCATGTGGAACACTTGAGGCAAGTGTTCAAGGCCATGTGTGAAAACGAGCTCTACGTCAAAGAGGAGAAGTGCTCGTTTTCCCAGATGGAGGTCCCTTTTCTAGGCCACATAGTTACAGGTGGTAGAGTCCGGATGGATTGGGCCAAGGTTCGAGCTATCAAAGATTGGGAGCTGCCAACAAAGGTAACCGAGTTGCATTCTTTCTTGGGGCTTGCCAATTTTTACCGAAAATTTGTCAAAGGGTATTCCTATATTTCTGCACCCTTAACCAAGCTTTTGAAGAAAAACAAGGAGTGGGATTGGAGTACTGAGTGTCAGGCAGCCTTTTGAGATATAAACCAATGCGTCCGTCGTTGCCATTAGTGGAGTCCTTATACAAGAAGGACATTCAGTTTCATATGAAAGTCGGAAGCTCAATGAGACCAAGAGGAGATGCACGGTCCATGAGAAGAAAATGACAGTGAAAGTGCATAGTTTGCGTACTTGGCAACATCACATTCTTGCGTCTAGATTTGTAGTTTACACTGATAATGTTGCCAACAGTTATTTTCTAACCCAGAACAAATTATTTCCGAAACAGGCATGTTGGCAAGAATTTCTTGCAGAATTTGACTTTTCTTTGGAGTACAAGCCAGGGAAAACCGTTGTTGACGCCTTAAGCCGAAGGTATAACATCGAGTTTGTAAATTTGCAAAAGGGAAAATTGTTCGAGCGCATCAAGAAGGGTTTGTCACATGACCCAACAACCAAAATATTGCTCGATTGTGACAAAGAAGGAAAAACCAAGAGGTTTTGGCTCGAGAGAGACATATTTTACACCCGAGGATACCGCCTTTATGTGCCTCAGTTTGGAGAATGGAGCAAGGATCTCATGAAGAAATGCCATGATTCCAAATGGTTTGGTCATCTGGGAATGAACCGGATTGATGACGCTGATTTCCGAGCACTACTACTGGACATGCATAGGCAAAAATGTCGAAGCCTATGTAAAGACTTGTCTTATGTGTCAACAAGACAAGATCGAGATGAAGAAACCCGCGGGATTGCTGCAGTCTTTGCTTATTCCCGAGAGACCATGGGAGTGTTTCTATGGATTTTATTGTTGGTTTACCCACTACTAACAAACTATCAAACATTATGGTTGTTATTGACAGGTTTTCTAAGTATGCGGTATTTGTTCTAGCATCAAAGGTTTGTCCAGCAAAGGAGGTTGCTCGTCTTTTCCTCATGGACATTGTGAAGTATTTTGGGGTGCCAAAGATGATTATTAGCGACCGGGACACGCGGTTCACTAGGATGTTTTGGATAGAGTTGTTCAAACTCTTGAGATCGAGTTTGAACATTTCAACGAGTGTTCATCCACAGGCCGACGAGCAAACCGAGAAAGTGAATGCACTTTTGGAGATCTACCTAAGGTACTATGTGAGTGTCACGCAACGCGATTGGAAGAAGTTGTTAGATGTTGCCCAATATTCTTACAACTTTCAGTGGAGCGAGGCGACAAACCAGAGTCCATTCTAGATTGTTTATGGGTAGAAACCGTCTACAACTAGCACGGCTGGCAGTAAGTATGAGGGGC
The DNA here is from genome assembly GCA_035048815.1 of Abelmoschus esculentus. Taxonomy (NCBI): domain Eukaryota; kingdom Viridiplantae; phylum Streptophyta; class Magnoliopsida; order Malvales; family Malvaceae; genus Abelmoschus; species Abelmoschus esculentus. The sequence continues at coordinate 4,791,673 of JAUCBN010000019.1, read as the reverse complement.
CTAATCCATTAGTTCATGAATTTGCCAAGGAGTGGAAAGACCATCAGGACATAGCCTGAGCTTGTTTCAACAAGGCGGGGAAATGGACCAAGAAGTGGGCCGACACGAAGCGGAGGGACGTAAATTTCCAAGTTGGGGTTCTAGTCCATGCCATGTTGATTGGGATCTTGTGCAACCCAACAGTGCACAAAAGGGCTTGTGCAGAGATATGAGGGTCCTTTCAAAGATTTAAACCGGGTAGGCACTATGGCCTACAAATCGAGTTACCATCGACCATCCGAGCTCATCCAATGTTCCATGTCAGTTTGCTCAAGCCATACCAACAAGATAAGTTGGATCCGGATCGAGGCAAGTCACACCAAGCGCCAGTCGGAGTGAAGGTCTCCTATGATAATGAGGTACGAGACATCCAAGCAGAAAGAGTCATTCGTAAGCTAGGGCATTGACCAATACATGAGTATCTCGTTCTTTGGAAGGGACTACCTGACAGCGAAGGTAGTTAGGAGCTTGCCGAGGATCTTTGGTAGTTAAAAGACCATATGGAAAAGTATCATTCTAGTCGAGTGACGAGGGCGTCACTAGTTTCAGTGGGGGAGAATGTCATAGACCGCACCATAGGTCCCGAGACAAGCGTACAACAGGATGCTACAAAGGCCCTCAAGAGCTTTTTGGGCATCTCAACATACTCCAGCACCCAGGGGCCCAGTTTCGAGTTTGGCCCAACACTTGTGGATGAAGAGCCTTTTGCATTAGATTTGGCAAGTTTATCACCTTAAGCCTTATCCTTATTTTTTAGCCTTGTAAATATGGAATGCAACTTAGAATAAGGAATTTAGTGATAAGGTTGAATCTCAACCATTGATGTATTATTTTCTTAGCCGTTGGATGTAGGGGGCTCTAACTATAAATAGAGGTCTTCCCCTACCTCATTTGTCACACTTCTTCTTTGAGGAATAAACAACATTCACTCAATCTCTCTTATCTTCTTTTCCTTTCAATTATTCTTTCTTTTTTGCAGAGATCTTAGCACTCTAGCTTTGATCTTTTTAGGCTTACTTAGGCGTTGCATCGAGCAAGAACGTCTAAGGCCGCACGTTATTGAGTAAAAGAGTTCTACGGATGTGACAATTTGATTCTCTATTTAATCGTTTTCTTTCGTTCTTTGATTTTTTTATTGTGGGGTGTTCAACATACTTGTGGCCTTATTTATTCTCGAATATCCGTACGAAATTCGGGTATTACAAGGAAGTTCTTATTTTTTATCGTTCGTCAATAATTTTGCCTATAAATAAAAGAAGAGAGAGAATAACGATAAGTTGTTATCCTAAAATAATTGGATAGGCACGTAAATTTTTTATTTTCGTCCTTGAAACATACTCTATAATTTTTGAATATAATTCGAGTATTATAGTTGCCCCTCTTTGCTCAATGTTGTAGAACACGAGACGAGTAAAGAATAAAAAGAAACGAATTTCGTCTTAGCTTCTTGGTCACTTATACGCTACCGAAGCTTGAAACTATTCTATTCGTTATAAATTTCTCCAAATTCTGAATCGGGACTCACGTCTGCAAAGACTGTCAACCTTCTTCTTGAATCGAGACTCACGCCTTAATGGCTGCCAAAATTCTCTTAAATCTCGGGACTCACGCCGGGGTGGCTGCCAAAATCTTTTACTTCAGGAATCATGCTGTGGTAGCTACCAAAATCTTTTATTTCGGGACTCACACTAAACATGCTGCCAAAATCTTTTACTTCGAACCTCACGCTAAACATGCAGTCAAAATCTTTTACTTCGGGTTTCACACTGAACATGCTGCCAAAAATTTTACTTCGAGGACTCAGGCTGAACATGCTGCCAAGATCTTTTTGATTCGGGGGACTCACACCAAGAAGGTTGTCAATTTAATTTTGAATGGGAGGACTCACGCCGAGAAGGTTGCCGATTTATATTTGAATTGGGGGACTCATGCCGAGAAGGTTGCCAATTTATATTTGAATCGGGGGACTCACGCCGAAAAGGCTGTAAATGTCTATTTGAATGGGAGGACTCATGCCGAGAAGGTTGCTATTTTTTTTATTTTACGGGGACTCACGCCGAGAAGGCTACTAATTTCTATTTGAATCGGGGGACTCACACCGAGAAGGCTGTCAATTTTTGTTTGAATAGGAGGACTCATGCCGAGAAGGCTGCCAATTTTTGAAGTTATTGTTGTTGGTTCGGTTATTTTTTCTTTGAATCTTTTCTCACTGATTCCTTCTATACAAAAACATTGATAATAAAATTCTCCTCATTATGAGCTCCTCTTTGCGGGGTGAACTCAAGAATTCAAATTTATCTCTAAACCTGCAAATAGATAGGCCATCAATTAATGTAAATTCAACATGGATTATATTGAAAACATCGTCATCTTATTTGAGATCTCTATTGTTATTGTTTTTCTGCTCAAGCTTGAACATTTTGTCGTCTAAACTCATTGCTTTATCGATATTGCTCAAGATTTTATTTTCCTACATAAAACACAAATCTTTAATTATTTATTAATTTTTTCTTTTCTTTTTCTCTGTTTTTTTCACTTTTCATCATTTATTTTTTTCTTTTTTTATTTTATTTCCAACACATCATCATTCTATTTTGATAATCCTTGAAAATTTCTCATTATTTTTAAAGACATCATGCCCAAAGGACTTTTTTGAAGACCCAAAAGATTTAACATCATGCCCGAAGTACTTATTGATGATCCGAAGGATTTAAGATCGAATTATCTCCTTGATTATACAAACGATATCATCATTCTCGAAGGTCACGGCCCGAAGGACTTACTAATGACCTGAAGGATTTAAGATCGAATTGCCTCCTTAACTGTGCAAACGATATCATCACTCCCGAAGGTGACGGCTCGAAGGACTTACTGATGACCCTAAGGATTTAAGATTGAATTGCCTCCTTAATTGTGCAAACGGTATTATCACTCCCGAAGGTGACGGCTCGAAGGACTTAACATCATGTCCGAAGGACTTACTGATAACCCAAAGGGTTTAACATCATGCTTGAGGGACTTACTGATAACCCAAAGGATTTAATATTATTCCCGAAGGACTTACTGATGACTCAAAGGATTTAAGATCGAATTGCCCCCTTGATTATGCAAACGACATCATCACTCCCGAAGGTAATGGCTCGAAGGACTTACTGATAACTCAAAGGATTTAACATCAATCCCAAAGGTCTTACCAATGACCCGAAGTATTTAACATCATGCTCGAAGGACTTACTGATGATCCGAAGGATTTAATAATAGAATTTGGAGTTGTTCTTTTCATTTGAAATTCTCCACCCCACTGAAGAGTCTAAATTTGTTCTTCTTATTACGAAATTCTTCAGACCATTATCAATTCATGAAATATTATGTTGTTTCTTTATATTGAATCTGGACTTGTTCTTCACATTTGAACCTCTCCAAAGTTTAAAGTTGTTCTTCTTATTCGAATTCCTTCATACAAATCATAGAATCTGAGGTTGTTCTTCTCATTTGAATTTTCTCAAATATTTGATAAACAAATATTTTTTTTGAAAATCGTATCTTCAAGCGAAAAATGTTGCTTAACTTCATCTTCTTTGCGAAAATCTTTCTTCTCAAATAGAAATTTATACTAGTCTCTATCGACCTTATGAAATGTTTATTCTTAATTTTTTTTATCTGAGATCTTTGCTTATCCTGATCTTGGTTGTTTTCTATTGATCTTTCAAATTCCTGTTAAAATTAACCAAAAATATTTTGAATGAATCAGTTAGTATGTTTTACCATGTGGATACCTAACCCATATGATGCATGAACCGTGGTCATTGAAGGATACTTGGATGTGCTCTAGTCTTCTTCATTTTCTTCATTGAGCCTTTTTCTGTCATGACAACATCTCACATCAATAACTTTATACTCTGCCTGATTTTTTCGAGATTCATTTCTCATAATGACATTAGCATCATTGTTTTTCTCAACTAGTTAGGATTTTTCCCCATATCTGATGAACTATCATTTCCTCGAACAAATCTTCAACCCTTTAATAAATAAGTTCTTTAAACTATGCACCTTTTTTGTTCATTCTGATATGAAATCTCATGTGCAATAATGTTTTATTGATCTTTTATCATGTTGAACTTGTCCTACTTTCATCATTTAGGGCAGGCAAATATCATAGATCCCTAAACTTCTTCTGATCCCTGAACTTTTATCATGCTGGACTAAAATTCACCATTATCACCATGACCCTTTGCAAGAATAATAATTTGTACATGATTGCCCCATGTCCGACCATATCTTTAAATGTTCTATTGTATATTTGCAATAATCTCATTTTTTATTTTTTCATAAAGAAATATAAACCTGCTGACTATCATTTCAATAAAAGATATTTCTTTAAACCCTGAAGGTTTATTTAAAAAAAATGAACACAATAGGATACTCTGGATACCAATTATTATATCTTTTAAAATTCAGCCTTCTTGTTTTGTCTTTCGCCGTAAATGTTGCGGTAAACTATGAAGTTTTACAGTTTATTTTAGAACACGCAGTTCACTCCCTTATGATTACCACGTTGCTTGATTCGGTCCAAAACAATCATTTTTATATCCTTTTTATCCTTGTTTAAGCGCTAAAGTGTAAAAATATAATTCTAAGAATACGATTCAATGTGTGTGTTTTTCCTTTATATCATTATCAGTAAATATCTTCAAAGGTACATCTCTGATGCCAGGGTATTAAACAGGTAGAACATAGCTCCTTATTATATTTGTCGACATCCCCCACAGCTCTATCAGGATAATCCGAGACTTATTCGTATTTTTCTTCCTCTTTTTTTTGCTCTTTTCATTTTTCTATTTTTACATTAAATTTTCTTTTTTCACTTTTTTATTCTTCTTTTTTTCATTTATAGAAAAACTACACTTAGAACTTCAATTTCAAGCAACTCTACATTTCAAGGATTTGTCATCGGACATCATCAAAAGAATTAAGATTTTCTTTTTCTTACTTTGCTGACTAGAGCAATCTGCGAAATAGCTTCACATTCTTGTTTTCGCAACATTCAATTTATCATCATTCTTGAATCGATATTGCATCTGGTAATCGGTATCTAAAGTCCTACAAGGGTCAGGAGATATATATACTTTCTGAATTTCAAAGAAAACACCTTTTCATTAAGATGAAAATCTTCAAACATGTCATGTTTTTAAAAAATTATATTATTTATTGAGCAAAAATAAAGTTTAATTTTAGTTGATGAGTTTTATAAATTGTACTTTATTTATTTATTCACATGGATAAGACAGGCTTATCATGGCTCTAAACAATCTTGGAAGTGTTAACCCTGGCTTTCGGAATCTTCAAGAGGCGTATCATCTTGATTATTTTCTTTGGTCTAAATAAAGTAAAAAAATGAGCCACATTATTTAAGTTGATCAATGAATTTTATTTAAGGTCACATCTGCAATAGATAATCAAGACCTGAAAGAATAATTTTAGTAACGATATATACATATATATATGGGCGATCAAAAATTAACCCATAGCAAAAAATCAAAGAATATGAAGTGTTTGTCACTTGTGAAAAATATATAAAAAACAAGCATCATAGAAAACTAAATTGAAATAACCTCCCTTACAAAGGACCCCGAATGCTTGTAGACAAAAGCAACTAGGATGATTCAGGGTATTAATCCGCAATGATGCTAAAGATGCAACCAAATCCTCTATAATTCAATTGTCTATGATTCATCAAAGGAAACCGAAGTGAATTTTAACCATATCATTTCTACCATTGACTTTGCCCTTTCTTGTTTCCTGTCAATGTTGAATTCTCAGCTTTTAAAGCATCAATATAACTTCTCATTTGGTTTCCCCTTTTTGATCTTATATTCTTGGATTTCACCTTTGAGATGACACTAATAATTGCATAACTCAACAAAGTTTGCCCCTTTTTCATCGTTGAGGGTGATCAAATTTCCCAGGTTTTTTTAATTTATCGTCATCATGATCAAACACTTTATTGTTGTTTTCATAGCTCAAAATATGATCTTCTAGACTTTCTGTAGAGGTCCAAAATATTTTGAATTAAACTTGAACATCTCTTCTCTTTTTTAATTCTTTTTACATTTTCCTTTTTCCTTTCTTTTTTCTTTGTTTATTGTAAGAAAAAACTTTCAAATAGAATTCTTGTGTGAAATGAATTTCTGTTATAATCTCTCGTATCCGCATTTCAGCTTTATGACTTTCTTTCTTGATCTTCCTAGCTCCAAGCAATGTGAAAAGTGGTGTCTAATTCTGAGACCGGTTGATCTTTTCATGTTACCCAAATGATCCTCAACAATTTTATGAAATTTCCTAATCTTAACATATTTTAATCTATGCTTGTCAAAATGCAATGCTACTGGTGTATCCTGTGTAGTGCCAATATAGAGTATACGAACACACATATATATGCAAGTATACACAGTCGTACAAGTAATAAAGGATGAGTGAGTATCATTCTCATGAAGATTGGGGTAAAGTATGCAGTCAAATTTGCGAAGGCAAAAAGGTATTACTAATTTAAAGGAAAATAAAGATAAAGATATAAACAAATGATAATGGATATGTACGGTGAAGATGTAATGGACAAATGCTATGACAATTTCATAATGCAAGCAACTAAAATATGCCACGGCAAAATGGGATGAATAGTGGTGGCACGATAGATGTATGAATGTGGTGTGTCAATTATATGGTAATGTGATTGCAAGTGAACAGAGAAAATAGAGGAAATTGAGGAACACTTAGTAAATGCAAAGGTAAAAGTGAGATAAGAGAACACACTCAAGCAACACGTCGTTATGATCCTCAATTGATGAGCCTTACTAGGAATGATTGGTGGAAACTCCTATGGACTTCTTACCCCTTACTCTTACGAATATAAAGCTACTATGGTGTGTATCTTCCGAGTCATAGGAACCTGACAAACTAAAATGCCATGGTATTTCGCCTGTCACGCGAATAATATTCTAGACTATCGGTTAAAGCACACTCCTTTTAGTCATTGAAGCCTTCCCCTATGCCTCGGCCGAGTGCTCTAGGTTTATATTAAGCTCTATTTTTAGTTTAGAACCCATTGCTCACGTAGATCCTCCCTTAGCCTCTTCCGAGTGATCTAAGGATCTATACCTACACCTCTTCCGAGTACTCTAGCATGCACCTAAACAAAGGACATTGGTCGTGCCTCTTACAATGCCTAGATGATTATCAACAATGAGCAAAGAAAATACACAAACACATAGAAGACATTATATTAATAAAAGAAAAAGATAAGCATCCACAAAAGAATCCAGTAAATAAAGCTAACACATGGTGGGTGAAAGAGTTTAAGAACAAATATTAACCACTAATATCATCCTTAAATCACCCACATAAAATCTCTCAAAGATATAAAATAAAGCAAAGGGAGAGGATAGAAGACACCCTCGGTCTACACCACCGCCGGCTTCTTCGACCACCATAGGACGCCTTAGCGTGCTAGCCCCTCTCAGGTGCCTAGCACGTCACTCCCTTCAAGATCTATCAATGGAGGAACCCTTCGGTTGGGGAAGAAAGGTTGAAGCTTTCTTCATTCCTCTTTGCTCTCCTGGTGCCTCAAAATCTGCTTCAAAGGTCCCTCTTTTCTGTGTTCTTACTCCTCAAAGGCCTCTTCTTTTTTGTGTAGGTCATCATGTCTTTAAAAAGGGTGAAAAACCGTAAAAGATAGGCAAAAATCCATTTCTGCCCTCTTCCTGTCGTGGCATTTCTACAGGACTGGTAGAGGTGATAGTGGTCCCCTACTGAGGTGGCTCACAATCAGGAAATATTGGTTTTGTTCCCTACCGAGGTGGCTGTGTCCAGGCTGTAGTGGTCCCGGACGGTTGTAATGGCTGTAGCTAGGCTGTATTGGCTCCAGTTGGCACTCCTCTCAAAATATCTTCTTGTCATGTAGTGCAGCACAGGAGTTCTCCATATTTCCCATGGCATTTTCCCATCGCTATCCTTTTGCGAATGCCATGATATATTTCCTCAACTTCCCATTTTGCTTTACCCATACAACATCAACAAAAAGCATGACCTTTCCCATAAAATAACACCTATTTCTGCAGTATAAATTCTAAAACATAAACAACCACCAAATGCAATGTTATGATCCAAAATAGAACTAAATGAACCTAAATGTGCTTGAAGACAATAAATAACTTAAGTAAAAAGGCTCAAAATATAGTTTTTTTGCGGAGTTATCAGCTACTTAAAAACAATAGTTAAAACAAAATGCAATCTTTTGTTATTTTATATTCTCCTAAAAATACAATATTTAAATGATACAAAGCATGAATGTAAGAGATATCGATTTAAAAGTTAGTCATTAGACAACACTCATCTAACTAAAAGATCGAATACAAGGAGAAGCCAATGTGTTGATAAAAGACAACTTGCTCGAGCTTCATGGTTGATCACATTTTTCAGTCTAATTTAGAAACTGTGTTGGTGTATCGATGAAAATCTGTTGACAAGTTTACAACTTTATTGAGCAAAATCTACATACATAAGACATTTCTTGTTACCTAATTCTAAAGTTGATCATCGGCTTCATTTTGCATAACTTTGGTGACTAAATTTGACCCGACTTTCAACAGGTTGTCCTACATTTAAAGCGTTGGTTCAAAACTTGCAAACTGATTTTTTATATACTGTATCTTACTATTTGATTTTTTTACCATTTCACTTCTCAACTTCATCTTTCGGTAATTTCTATCGTTCATAAAAGTTGAACCTTGATCCTGAGCTCACAATTCCCTTTTCCTCTTCGAGTTTTCTTTTATCAAAAATGTCCCTACGATGCACCTAAGTTATCTGCTAAATTTCCACTTTTTGACTATCTTCTCCTTTTAGTTGTCGCGTCTCGTTTATCTCTAAACTTGCCCCTAAAACCAACTAGAAGCTCGAACAAATGTTGATCCCAATTTAAATCCGAATCTTTCACTCACTAGAACGATGTAACATAATTTCATATTTTTCTCTTGTTGATGTTGTAACCATCTTCTAACTATAACTAAGAAACTTTATCAAAGACGGCTCTCCATGTTATCGTCCTAGAATTCCTAAATTACCTATAATTTTGACAGACATGCATCATGCTTGAAATGTTCTGAAATATCCTCGTATAATTGGTACTTGGTCTTCTCGCATAATAACTTTGATCTCGCACTGAGTCTTCTCGAATATGAACCATCTTGGCATATTGTCTTCTACTTGTCTATCAGACCCTTCAGTTTATGACCATTATCTATTCAACTAACTCATGAATCGATACCTCTAATGCATGCTATATAAACTCACACACACACACCACAAAAAAAGTGTTAGTATGGTTAATTAGTAATCCAAATAAAAATAAATTGATATAAAAAAACATGATATAAATTGTAAAAAATAATCAGAGAACATTTCATATTGCATAAAAATAACCAGAGAGCATTTTAATCAGAGAAAACCTAATTTGGTAGCATTTCGATAGCATACTGCCATATCTTATAGTCCTTGTCTGGGTCTAATAGGGGTAGTTTTCTACTCTACACATGCAGGTTCAAATCTAGACACTAGGTTTTCGAACTGTTGTTACTACTGTCTACTACGACAATAAGATATCGATTCGATAGTATAGGTCCCTTACAACGGAGGCATAGGCCACACGACGCGTAAGGTTAGTTTACCGGAAATAGACATAAATCCAAAACTCGAAGCTGGAGAGCATCACGTCGGATTATATCTATCTCCCACTTAAGGGTGAAAGCTCGTGTCGAGAGCTTATGCATGAATGATAGTTATATCATAATTAAAATACTACACTCATTCATTAGAAAATTCATTCGACAATCTATTGAAAAAATAATATTACTATTTGAAATACCAAAATACCACGTATAATTAATTATTAGGTCTGACTCACAAAGAAAAGTTCACAACGGAGTCGCCAAGTTGTCGCGACCATTTTAAAACTAAGTGTGTAAAAATAGCATGGTGTGTTAATTTGGAAAAATATATTTTATTCACTTTTCATGAAAATCGGGGTCGAGTTTAAAACGTGTATTATTTAAATTTTAAAATGACTTGGAGTCGCCACTGGCCACTTTGGTAGGCCACACACCATAAAATAAACATAGATTCTCTTTTAAAAACATTTAGGTTTGGGAGTCGATTACGCGTAAGGACAACCCTTACGAGTGCCCGCGATCGGTACCCTATTAATTACACGTGGCATTTTGGCATTTCGAATAATAATATTAATTTAGTTCATCGCTATTAGATAAATATCGTTCGAATGAGGATATCCTTTTGGATAAGAAAATACATTTCTTTTAAATACAAGCTTGAATAAGACATCCTTTAATAGGAAACCTTAACTCGTATTTTGAAGAAATATAAATTATGCTCCAAAAGGTTTGATGACATGGTATTACCTCGTCGATTTTAATTTCTAACCTATAAGGCTCTATTAATTAAATATTTTAAATCCTATTAAATTATTAATTTACCAAGTGTATTATGATAACATCCGAAAGATTGGACACTATCATCTTAACACCAAATAAAATTAATAATACTATTTGTGTTTCTAGTTATTTACCTAATTAATTTTATTTAATTCTAACCCTAAAATATTTATCATTTTCTATGTTTCGATAGCAAATCGAATGCGATACTAAAGTACACTCTTGGTCAACACAATGGTACGTCAAATCACTGACCACTTAGTGTATCTGAGGTATATGATTAAAATACCATCATTACTATAATTATCTCCCTATTTAAAAATTAATTATTTAATTAAAGTGACTAATCTTAAGAAGGATTTAATTTAATTATCTAATTTTGAATTTGGTGATTTCCTAAATAAAATATATTATACTTTTAAAACATGCGAGCAAAAAAATCAATAAGTAAATAAATAATTAAAACACTAAATAAAATAAAAAAAATAAAAGGCCAAAGACTAAATTCACATCGAACCTTTAAGCGGTTGAAGACGAGATGCTCAATCTTTAATACTCTTGAAAAGCCATATGGATGTTGAGGATGAAGGACATGCATATCCAGTAGGTGTAGTGTGCGGAGGACCAAAGGTGATTGAACCATTAGAAATATAAAGCAAAGGCAAAGTTTATCCAAGCTTGCAGGTAAACATGTGATTACTCTGTTTATTTATGATGGAATAATAAACTTTGACATGTTGAACCAGTAAATGATACATGACAAACATTCATGTTGGAGATAAAATAATAGAAAGTCAAAAAAGGAGACTTATTTGGTTCTCCATAAATTTTATGAGTGCACCGAGTTCAATAACTTGTGAGCAAGTTATTCTTGTTCTGCCAGAGAAATGGATTCTAAGTTCCCCTTTCACTGCGTTTATTCATATCAAAATGACGACCCAGCCTCATCCGAGAGTGGGGCAAAGGATTAGCCACCAGGACTCGGGGTGTGGTTGGTGTTGCCGCCTCTTTTTTCCTTCTGTTCGATGAGGAATGATCTTGAAACTGTCCACGAAACCGTCCCCCCTTTTACTTCCTTCCGTTTATTTGTTATGGAGAGTAGCCAAGAAAGAATTGCTGCCGAATTTCCCCACTGCCTTCACCCTTAATTCATGGTCCTCTAGTTTCGATTCTAACCAACCACTTTTCGGTAAACACCTTTAACTTTATGCATTATTATTATTATTATTATTATTATTATTATTATTATTATTATTATTATTATTATTATTATTATTATTGTTGTTGTTGTTGTTGTTGTTGTAGTATTTATTCATTTATTTATTATATATATATAATATTATTTATTTATCTATTTTTATTTAATGTTTACTTGAGGTATTATTTATTCTCGAATACCTGGACGAAATTCGGGTATTACAAAAAAAAATATTTTTTACCATTCGTCAATAATTTTACCTATAAATAAAAGAATAGAGAGAATAACGACCTGTCGTTATCCTAAAATAATTATATACGCGCGTAATTTTTTTTTTTTCGTCCTTGAAACATCCTTTGCAGTTTTCTAACATAACCCATATATGTGAGACGTATCCGAGACATATCTCGATCATACCCACATTGTACCCATCCCGAAAATGTTTCTGGTTCGTGAGACGTCCTTCTTGTCCCGGAAATGTTTCACAATGGGAATGAGACTTTGTTTCCTGGGCGTTGATGTGTGGAATTAAGTTTTTGCAAGTGATTAACCCACAAAACTCGTCGTGGGTTAAAACGGGAGTAATGGTGAGGTGGTGCAAGATGGGCTCGGAGTCGAGCATTGAAGAGGACTCTCAGATGTTTCGGCTACACAAAACCAAAGGATAAATGTATTTAAAACATCAGCAATTAAACGAAAGCTCAATTATAACTTAATATTTTAATCTTAATATCATTAATTAATACCGAAAAACACATTCGACGCATCTTTGTATCTCTAACAACCTTAGATCTCATCCCTTCGATCAATCAAAAATCTTAAAAAACCTAAAAATCTAACTCATAAAATAATTTTGGGATTTATGTTGTAAATCTTTTTTCATTAACATTAAATCATACTATTAATAGGATATAAATCAAGCATAACTTCATTAATTCAATACTTAACAAACTTTTACCAATTTAAACTCAATTTAATCCATTAATCTTGAATTACTCAATAAAGTATATGTTAGACAATCATAGCAAAAGAGTTAAACACTTCGTAATTTTTTTAAATTTTAATTAGATGTGAAAAACTAAAAACACCTTTAGAATTGACTTCTTCACTTGATTGGTTTGTTTAGCTTTAAAACCTTTAAGAAATTGGAAGAGATTTGAGAGAGAAAGATTAAATAAATAAAGGAAATCAAAAGAGAATAAAAGTTGACATGTTTTCTAAAAATCTTTGAAATAAATTTTAGTTTGATTGAAGATAAAATGAGAGAAAAGAAATGAGAAAAATATTAGTTACATGAGAAAAATAAATAATTTTAATTAAAATATTTAAATCCTTTTAATTATCTATTAATTATTGTTTTAAAATAACCAATATTAATGGAGAAGTCATATTAAAAACAATGGGATGCAAGTTTTCTAACGATGATAAGCTTTGACTTTTTTCAATTTAATCACCAAAATCATCCTAAAAATTACATATTTAAAACCAACACAAAATGTCCTATAAACAAATTTATTTAATAAAATTGATACCTAAAATACGTTTAATACACTAATTAAAATTTTAAATTATTTATTATTATTATTTTCAAAATATCATTTATTTTAATTTATTTTATGAACTAATTAAATTAGTTAACATGATTTTTCTGAACAATTTAATCTGACTAATCCTTTAGGCCCAAAATTAAGACATTACATTTACCTCGTGAAATGGTGTATTAATGCTCGAGGATCATTTCTTATCTAATGGTAATTTTATAAAGACATGTATACTTAGAGTTATGTGAACAAGCACATTCCACGCACTTAAAGACTGTGATATGGGTATAATTATATAAAGGGAAGCGTACTTAAGACTAATATTAACGATTACATCTGATGTACTCAACAATTGTGTGATCGGTAAGAGTTTTTAAAATTATCTGATTTGATTTATTTGATTTGACGATTGAAAATAAAAATATTAAATAATTTTTGAAAAGCAATTATCCGACTGGTCTGGGTATCTGATCTGAGAATTATTGGTCGAGTTTGAACCAAATTTTTTCAATTTTTAGATACTCGATTTGACTAGTTTTATTATATATATTATTTTTAAATTAAATTTTTATTTTAAATTTCTTGAATATTTATACCTAAAATTAAATTTAAATCTCTATATTAGTTTTATATTATACTTTCAAGTTTTAAAAATTTAAATATATTTTTATTAATTTAATGATACTGAAAGAAAAACAAGATTAAAACTTTTAACGTCATTTTAGCGATAAAATTTAATAAATATTGATGTATATATAAATTTAAATATTTTAAAATTAACTTTAAATTACTCATTATTTTTTGATCACGTATTATAAAATTTTTAAATTTATATATTTAATAAATAATTTTTTTTAATTTTAAAATAACAATATAAAAATTAATGTAACCGCTATTAATATCGTCGTTAACCATCGAATGAACCAAGGATTAACCTCCGCAATGAGGGGAAAATGTTTTTTTTTTTTTAACTAATTACTTTTAACGCTTACGAAACATTCGATTAGTCTTGAAGACTACACCGGTTCAACTTGTGTTTTTATATTCATCTTGTCCATGGAACAACCATGGCTTCACAGCAATCACCAAATCTACGAAAACCGATTAAAATAATGGGAGTGAATTTTAAGTTTATCAGATTAATAAAATTTTAAAATATTTAATTTTAAGATATCAATTAAAAATATTATAAAAAATATAAAATATATTAAATTTAATTATAATTTATGTTTTTGAAGTTCCTAATCTTTCTTAAAAAAATTAATAATATTTAACAATGTATTGTATTAATTACGTCCATTATAAATACCTTTTTTCTGTTTTCTTCGTTATCCAAAATTATGTTTTTAATTGGTATATTATTATTTTTGTAATGTATTATTATTATTATTATTATCATTATTTTTATAATATTTATAACCTATTTTATTATATTTATTAGAATATTTTAAATTATTATCATTTACATTATTTTCGTTACTATATATTACTATTAGGATTATTTTATCAGTTATTTTTATTATTATTTTTTTTTAAAAATTACTAATGGTAATTTAAAAGGATGAGTCTACCACGTGCGTCTACCATTGTTAAACACTGTTAACGATGAACATCATTGAACACTATTAAATTAATTAATAAAAATTAAAAATTTCAAAGACTAAATATATAATTTTAAATTATTTAAAATAAAATTTTAAATGAATTATTTATATTAAATTTTAATTTTTTAAATTATTTTTAATTTAAAAATAAAAAATATTATATCCAAAACCTAATATAATAAACATCAAATCCTAAAATCCAAAACACTAAATCATAAACTCTAAACCCTAAAACAATAAAATCATAAACCATAAAATGTAAAAATATAACCATAACCTAAACCCTAAAATAGAAAAGTTGAAACTCTAAAAAGTATAAACCCTAAATTAAAACCCAAAATTAATTTAAGATTTAGATATAGGACTTTTTGGTTATTTTAGGGTTTAGATTTAGTGTTTATGGTTTAGTTTTATAGGGTTCTTGATTTTAAGTTTTGGATTTGGGGGTTTGAGATTTTATATTTTAGGTTTTAGAGTTTAATATTTAACGATTTAGGTTTTGGATTTTGGTTTTAAGGTTTAGAGTTTAAGAGTTTTACTTTTTAAAATTAATTTAAATTAGTATTTTATTAATTATTTAAAAATAAAATAATATATATAAAAAGCAATTTAATAAAAAATTATTTTAAATAATTTATAATTACATGTTGAATTTTTTAATCTTTATTAATTAGTTTAATAATATTTAGTTGTGTTCATCATTAACGGTGTTCAACGGTGTTCGACGTCCGTTGTAGAATTTTTCAATTTAAAAATCTAGATATTTATCTAAAATTTAATATTCAAAAGATAAAATATCTATTTTTTAATCAAATATTAATCATTATTTTATTGATAAAAAAATCAGATATTTAATTTTTTTATCAAATATTGATCATAATTTTATTGATCCAAAAGATTAATATCTAATTTTTTAAACCTCTGAACCCTGCATCAAATAAAATATTTAACTTTTAAAAATTATAAAATAGTTATTAATTTTTTTATATATTATAAAAAGGTCATTAATTTTTTATCAGATTAATAGAAAATGAAAGTTTAGTGACTAAAAAGATTATTTTATGATAATTTAAAGATCTATTATGTAATTTTATCAAATTTTATAACAAATTTTGGTTAAACTGAAAATCGACCGAATTTATCAAAATAATTTTGATTCGGTTAATTCGGTTATAAAAAAAATAATTCGATTAACGCTTAAATTTTTAAAAATTTTGATTAGTTTAACTATTACTAATTCGGTTTAACCATTAATCGAATTAGTCAAATACACACACCTACAATAGATTAGTCGCTTAAAACTATTAAAAAGCATAGTAACACCCTCTTCACTCCTGAATCTGTCTCAATCTAGTTGAAAAATATCACAACTTATCTGAATTTCAATTAAATACAAATTCATACACTTTGTCGCGATCATTTTAAAACCGAAATGTGTGAAAAATAGCCTGGCGAGTGAATTGTAAAAACATTGAGTTTTATTGCTTTTAATTGTTAATTACGAAAATCGAGGTCGTGTTAAAAACGTTTAATTTTAAAACAACTTGGAGTCGCCACCAGCCACTTTGGTAGGCCAGACACCATAAAACAAATCAGGGATTCTTTTTAAAACACTTTAGGTTCGGAAGTCGGTTACGCGTAAGGACGACCCTTACGAGCGCCAGAGATCGGTACCTTATTAATTACACATGGCATTTTGGTATTTCGAATAATAATATTAATTTAATTCGTCATTGTCAAATGAATATCTTTCTAATGATAATATCCTTTAAATACGATATTGAATAAGACGTCTTCTAGATAGGAAACCTTAACTCGTATATAAAGAAATATAAATTCTGCCCCAGAAGGTTTTAAATGCATGACCGATTATTATCTTGTTCATTTTAAGTTCTAACCTAGAAGGCTCCATTAATTAAATATTTAAAACCTATTTAATTATTAATTTTACCAAGTGTATTTTGATAACATCCGATCGATCGAACACTATCATCTCAACATCAAATAAAATTAATAATACTATTGGTGTTTGTAGTTATTTACCTAGTTACTTTTATTTAATTCTAACCTTAAATTATTTATCAATTCTTAGGTTTCGAGGGCACGTCGAATGCGATACCAAAGTACACTCTTTTGGTCAACGTCATATTACGTTAAAACACCGACTGCTTAGTGTATATGAGGTATATGATTAAAATGATATCGTTGCTACAATTATCTCCTTATTTAAATTAATTATTTTATTAAAGTGACTACCCTAAAAAGGCTCTAATTTAATTAACTACATGAAAAATAAGGTACCATCTTAAAAAAAATATACTATATTCTTTTAAAAATATGCAAACAACATAAATAAAATAAAAAAAGCATTAAATAAAACAAAAAAGCTAAGTTACTTTTTATTAGAGACATAAAAGCTCAAATACAACTATATAGGGGACTAAATGGGGGAGAATTGAAAATCCAAAGTCCAATTGCATGATTAAATGAGTAAAACAACAAACGAATATAAAAAAAAGAAAAAAAGAATCGAAGGAACACTTTACCACTTCAACTAACAATTGTAGTGAAACATAATGCAAGGAACCGAAGCTGGAGTTGCAGCAGATCTCTTAACCATGGGTATGTCATCTTGGTAATGCAACAACCAAACTCTTCAAAATTAGATTAAAGAACTAAACCAAATCTTGCTCTCTCATCTGATCACCAATTCGATACAAAGACTCGATAACCATATCCCTCGTACATGTTTCCTCAATAGTGCAAATAGTGGTTTTGTCTTTTGAAGGGTTGACCGTGTCATTGTTGAAGATGGACTCGAGTACGAGGATTTGTTCGGGTTTTGGTGTCAACCTTGACCTCATCGGTTCCCTTCTTTTGGAATCATGCATGACTCAGATTAGTTGGGTCTGGACCTTGACCTTCCATTAATTTCAAAACCATTTCCCCACCCAAATAGCCTTATGATCCTATCGTTTTTTGCAACAACGCCTCTATCCTTAAATTTTCATTCTTGCAAGCACACATGACTAAAAAGGTACATGACTTTGCAAATTTCTATTAATTAAGAAAATGACATTTACATGGCTTAGGTCCTGAGCCATCGCAGAACTCCCAAATGCCCACTACCATAATCTTTCAGGTCCTCATTGGAACCCCCGCTGATCCCCTAAAGAACTGACCCCCACTTTTTTATCTGATCGTCCTTATCCAATAATTGGTAACCGATCCCATAAGCATCAATTCCCCCTTATCTCCTTTTTAGTAACCAAATTTCTAACCTCTTTTACTATTATTTTATTTTATTTTGTTGATTATTTATTTATATTAAATATTATTTATTTATTTATTTTTGTTATATTATTTATATATTATATCCATATTTAATATTTACCTGTGACATTATTTTTTTCTCGAATACCCGGACAAAAATCAGGTATTACAGTTGTCCCTCTTTGCTCAATATTGTGGAACAGGAGACGAGCAAAGACTAAAAAGATACGAATTTCGTCTAGACTTCTTCGTCGCTTTTTACGCTAACGAAATTTGAAGTTGTTCTTCTTATTATAAATTTCTTCAAGCAAATTACATGTCATGAAACCCGAGGTTGTTCTTCTTATTATGAAATTCCTCATATCCCATGGAGTTTGGAGTTATTCTTCTTATTATAAAATTCTCCAGGGTCTGAAGCTGTTCTTCTCATTATGAATTTCTTCAAACAAAAAGTGATGGAACCTAAGGTTGTTCTTCTCATTATAAAATTCCTCGTATTCCACTAAAGCTTTTGGGACTCACGCCGGAATGGTTGTGAATTTCTATTTGAATCGGGATTCACGCCGAGAAGGCTATCAATATAGAGATTAACGCTGAGAAGGCTACCAATGTAGGGACTCACGTCGAGAAGGTTGTCAATGTAGGGACTCACATCGAGAAGGCTGCCAATATGGGGACTTACGCCGAGAAGGCTACCGATGTAGGGACTCACGCTGAGAAGGCTACCGATGTAGGGACTCACGCTGAGAAGGCTACCAATATAGGGACTCATGCCGAGAAGGCTGCCAATGTAAGGACTCACGCCGAGAAGGCTGCCAATATAGGGACTCACGCCGAGAAGGTTGCTAATGTAGGGACTCACGCTGAGAAGGCTTCCAATATGGAGACTCACGCCGAGAAGGCTGCCAATGTAGGGACTCACGCCGAGAAGGCTGCCAATATGGGGACTCACGTCGAGAAGGCTGCCAATATAGAGACTCACGCCGAGAAGGCTACCAATGTAGGGACTCACGCCGAGAAGGATGTTAATATGGGGACTTACGCCGAGAAGGCTACCAATATAGGGACTCACGCCGAGAAGGCTGCCAATGTAGAGACTCACGCCAAGAAGGCTGCCAATGTAGGGACTCACGCTGAACATGTTACCAATTTCTGAAGCTATTTTTGTTTGGTTGTTTTTTCTTTGAATCTTTTCATACTGATTCTCTTTTTTGTTGGGTGAACTCGAGAATTCAGATTTATCTCTAATCCTACAAAAAGAAAAGTCATCAATTAATATAAATTTAACATGGATTAAATTGAAAATTCATCTTCTTATTTGGCATTTGAAATCTCTATTGTTATCGTTTTCTACTTAAGCCTGAATATTTTCTCGTTTGAACTCATTGCTTTATCGATCTTGCTCAAGGTTTATTTTCCTGTATAGAATATAAATCTTCAATTTTTTGTTACTTTTTATTTTTTCCTTTTTTTCTATTTTTTGTCTCTTTTTCACATTTTCTTTTCTTTTTATTTTTTATTTCCAACATGTCATCATTTTATATTGATAACCCTTGAAAATATTCTCATCATTTTCAAAGATATCTGCCCGAAGGACTTAGCATCGTGCATAGATGTCCTAATGAAGACCCGAAGGATTTAACAAAGGAATTGGGAGTTGTCTTTTATTAAGTAATTCAATTAATTGACTTTTCTCCTTTAGAGTCTTTTATCTTCCTTTTGGACTCTTTCTGCTGTGAATCCTGGATCCTGTTAACAAAAATCAATATTCCCGAGATGCATGATTGTTAATATTATCCTAATGCAAATATTTCTATCATGATGCATGATTGTTAATTGAAGACCACTTAGGTAAACTTTCAACTCCAGGCAGTACTCATAATTTCTTGCTTTATCTCCCGACATATCTTCTTTGACTGATATAGAAATTCATCTCAAACTTAAGTTCATTTTTCAAAGTCTTTGCTTTTTGCTCTAAAATGCCCTTTTAGGTTTTTACTTTAGATTTTATTCTTTTTCTTTTTTCTCTTTTCTTTTTATTGTAATAAATAAAGTCTACCATGATCTCAATGACGCTTTTTCCCGTCTTCAACATATGATCTTTTCTCCTGTATTTTCAACCTTTGAAAACTGGAGAAGATTTATTCTCTGCTTTAAAGAATTTATCATTTCTATTGCTCAAGCATGCAAGCTTCATTCTTTTGCAGCATTACCCCACTCAA
This sequence comes from Abelmoschus esculentus, assembly GCA_035048815.1. Classification (NCBI taxonomy): domain Eukaryota; kingdom Viridiplantae; phylum Streptophyta; class Magnoliopsida; order Malvales; family Malvaceae; genus Abelmoschus; species Abelmoschus esculentus. The sequence goes on along the minus strand of JAUCBN010000019.1, from coordinate 4,771,294 downwards.
ATTTGAGTATAATTTTCTTGTTTTTTCGTTATGATATTCACCCCATAGAGCTTTTTTGTCTTGTGGTGTCTCAACAATAACAATTTCTTCACTTGATGAATTGATCCAGCTATCTTTTGCCCGAAATAATGGTCAAAGTTTTCTCTTTGCCCTAAATTTACCTGTGTGTCACCTTTGTTGCTCGAATATTTTGACATTCGGAGCTTTATTTGTTCCTCATCATAAATCACGTACTGAGGTCACCTCATGTTCTTCTTGCACTTAAAGGATTAGTACATCATAGTAATTCCCATGAAATCCTTTGTTTTTCTTGTATCTAATCAATTTATCTGCAAAATGCTTGTTAAAACGATAAGTAAAAAAGTTAAAAAAATAATTTTACTAATTTTGAAAACATTGAATTTTTTTTTACTGTCATGATAAACAAGAAAACAAAATTAGGTTTTTGAATACCAAGTGAAACAAAGTCTTCGAACTTGCAAAGATCAACTCTAATATGACCCTTTTCGAATTTATTAGACTTTTGGGAGAAACATTCTAATTTTCCTAATTCTACCTCATTTAAGTGGCAATTTTTGCCTCACTAACTCACTATGCTCAATCTTTTCCTCTTTTCTGATCTCGATCAAGCATTAGAAGACTGAAAATCCTTATATAAAGGTTAACCCTGATATGTCAGATGTATTCTCAAGACTAACTCTCCTTACTCCAATATCCGCATATGGTCAAAATGGTCTTTTGTGGCTTATAATGTAGTTTATGGTTCACGGCTATCAAAGAAATGATATATCGGCTCAAATAATTATTTAAGGGTAATAAAACCAAGGATCATTTCTGTAGTGATCTAGATATGCTCTGATGAAATATTTTTCTTTTTCCTTTTTTCCTTGTGGATCACTCTAGACTGCCCTTTTTTAGTTTTCACCCTAGAGGTCATTTCCTTTTCACCACTTCATTTGATAGTGGCTCAACTCATCAAAATATATCACAAGACTTTCTTTTCAGTCTTTTCTTTTGTCATTTGCTTCAACTTTCATGTCAACAATTTGAACTTGACTCCTTAGAAATAAACTTTGCTCTCCTATTATTTTTTTTAGTATATTTAGAATACTTTTCACTCATCTTGTTTTTCTTGGTTTTGCACTTTAATTTGATCTCATGCCCCTTACTCTCAAGGCATCTCAAATGTACTTCACTTTCAAACACATTTTCATCCATTTTGCCCCAAGTTTAGGGGTGATCTTTGGCTTGGGTTAAATCAAAAGAAAAACAACATCAGGCTCAAAAGGGATAGCAAATGATATTTTTTCTTACTTTCTTTCTTTAAGAAGGGAGATCAAGGAATGCCAAATATTATCCCATACTTGGATATATTTGAAGAAAAACAACCTTCAGGTGGATGATATTTTGGGTTATCACTTCATTCAAAGATCTTAGTCAACAATGCTTGAAAAAAAATTCACTCAATTTTTCCTGGATTTTCTCGTGATTCCTGAACACTCATTAATGTCTTCCTTTTTGCCTAAATAAAGTAGAAACGAGTCACATTGGTGAAGTTGATCTATGAATTTGGTTGAAACTCATACCTACAATTGATATTTAATACCTGGAAGAATGACGTCAATGATGATATATACATATATGTATGGATGATCAAAAATTAGCCCATAACAAAAAATCAAAGAATCAAAGAATTAATGAATAATAAAAAAATTTGTGAAATGCTTGCCACTTGAGAAAAAAAATATATGAAACAAGCATCATGAGCAAATAAATTGAAATATCTTCCCTTACAAAGGACACCCATGTTCGCGGGCAAAAATAATTGGGATAATTTAGGGCATTACTCCACAACGGTCCCAAAGATGCAAGCAGATTGTAACACCCTCGACACGGTGTCATATTGGGCATCTGCCCCAAAATCTGTATTTTAAAATTTCTTTCGAAAGCCCAATAATAAAATCAACTCAAGTTCAATGATTCATAAAATCCATTAAGTTAAAACATAATACTAAAATAATATAAAGTAATCGGAGCTCCAAAATATTACAAACCATTTAAAATATTCGACCCAAATTAAATTAAGCAGAGTTACAAAATACATATAGGGTTTGACTAAGTACTAGCCCACTATATCTATCACTGTACTCTGACACATAGTCGATGCTGAATCCAAACCTTGATGGTGCTCCATAAGAACCGGCTTCACCAAACCTACGCACGAAAACACATTTCGAAATACTGAGCTACAAAAGCTTAATGGGTACGCCGAACTCGGCCAACATCATGCATATCATAAGCAGTAAAGCAGAACATATAAATCTCATGCATGACATGATGGTCTAGCATGTTTGCCTATCTCATGGCATAAATGAATGTATACTAACGCACACAGCATATACATATCAAAACGGACACACTAGGTAGTGAGGCCCGCATCCACACAACATTGGCATCCTACACTAGGAGTAGGGCACGCATCCACATAGTATCGAGATCTCATACTCAAGGATGGGGCCCACATCCACATAGCATCGGGATCCTATATCCAGGATTTGAGGCCCGCGTCTATACAGTATCGAGATCCTCCAAATCTCTTACTCGGAATGTCACATTGAGTATCTTCGAATGAGGCCCGTGTTCATACAACATCGAGATCCTACATTTGGGATGGTCGTCAAATCATCATCCAGAATGTTACATCAGATGGTCTTCAACGTGTTGCAACACTTTTGGATATCCGAATTTCTATTACACAAGGACTCAAACCACACAAACAATTCACCTAGGATCTTAGCACAACAAGACGTATTAAGATTATCTCAATTTAGTCTTTAGGATTAAAATCATTGATTTTTGTTTAACAATCCATTTCACAATTTTAAGATTAATGGGACTATTTATTACAATCACCGAACTCAATTCTCTACTCAAATCTGGTGAGATTACACATGGGTGTCGATACCCTTAGGTGGGGAACAGAAACACCCTACATCGATACCTACCCAAAGAGGGTATCGAAACACGGGTATCGATTGGCATCGATACCCTTTGACCAACTCAAAGGTCAACCACGGAGGCCCTCCAAATTCGATACCAGCATCGAACCGGAGACACCTAATGCGTGCAATAAAAGCGCAATTGAGTGCAAGTGTACACGTCGTCAAGTAATAAAGTGATAAGTATATCGTGCATCGTCTCCATATGGATTGGTCTACTTAATATGTCTCCCTTTGTTCTCTTGCTCCTGAAAGATAAAGTAAAAACACAGATAAGTGGATTTGTTTAACTAACTAAATAATTAAATAACAAAATATAAAATAAAAGATTTAGAACGATATAGAGAAAGTGGTAGGATCCAGCTACGTCAATTAGTGGATTCGATTGATCTTCTTCTTCTCCAATGCAATTACACAACACTGCTTCGACAGTACTGTAGATACAGCCTCGGCAATCTCTTGCTCTTGGGTAGATGTATCAAAGTTCAGCAAAGTGTCTGTAGATGACTCCACTTATCTCAAAGTTAGAGCGTTGTTGATGGTTGGTCCTTGATGATATCTCTCAGCGTAAATCAACGATAATCACCAACCAATCCAACACTTCTTTTAGCTGCTGAAACTCTTAACCTATCTCTAGGCCGAGTTAGTGTCTACAACACCGTACTTATCCCTTTCTTGAATCTAACTCTCTCGATGCTAAATAAATATATTACTTACAAACTTCTCTCTCGAGCTTGAATGCAAGAACAAGGAATGACAATAGGATAAGCAAACTTTGATATTGTTATTGCATTAGAACAAAGAAACAAGAAACAATCTCCTCTCACTAATGTCTACAACCTTCACCTATCCCTAAGAAATTTAGAACATATTGTCGTTAGGTACAATTCTTAGGGGGAAGGGTTTCTCTAAAATCAACTCTCTAAACAATATGGTCGGCTAGGCTATATATAGTCTTAACCTAGGGTAAACATTTTCTAAATAGACTCTGACTTGGAGTAAGGAACAAGTCTTCTTCAGGAGATCTCATATTTCCAAGTTTGCCGCCTTCTAGAAGGATTTTCCCGCTTGGTCTTTGACTTGGGCTTTTAGTATGCTAGCCTGGTCCAATTGGTGCGCTGTATCTTCCAGAATGTTCTTTATATTTTTATCTCTCATTGCGCCTACAATGTTGATCCTGTCACTTTGGATGCTACCGCGGCTTTATCCCCTGCCTCAGCCTCAACACTGCTGCACTGCTGCCTCGTCCCTAGATATTCCTGCATGTACAAAATATGTAATAATATCTGCATTCTCTATAAATATTGACTTTGTAAGTAGTGATAACGGAATATCCAATATTATGCAAAGAGTCCATATTTCAACTCAAGTTGGTGTATATTAGATGCAAAAAGTACCATGAGAAGGGTGGTAAATAACTGCCTTTTAGGCACTCATCAAATACCCCAAACTAGAACTATTGCTTGTCCTCAAGCAATGCAGGACATCAAATTGCTGAACCTTACTCCCCTTTGGTCTTACTTCATCCCCTTCTTCCACCTCGTCCATGATTTCCATTCCACTCCCTACCGTGACAGTGGGTATTGATGATTTATGGGACGAACTATGGTATTCATCAATCTCACGAGATAGTGTATCTCTGCTGAGATTGGGCATAGGAATTGGTTCTCTTTGGGGAGAGTTAAAGACAACTCGCCTCTTGGATAACCTTGGCTGGTAGATGATACTCCGGTAGACCTTGTTGGTCTAGAGGGTCTGACAGCATAAAACTGTTGGTACGGCCGTGGATGAAAAGATAGTTGCGGCTCTAGGGCAGGTGTTGTATCGGTATAAGGGGCGGTAGTGAAGAACATGTTGGCTGGGAACTCTGGAAATTATGCCCCTTGATGTGGGAAGTTTTGCATCATCATGTTGGCGAGTGATGTGTTAAAGTCCCACTGTTAGAGACTATCTGCGGTAGTTGGCTCGGTAGAGGTTGGTGCTTCTGTTGAATACTGCCCTCCGGCGGTGAAGTCGATAGGAAACTGCTGCGATGTTGCCTGAACAGGTTCTGCATGTATTATTTGCATGACTTGGTGGCAAAAATCTCTTGTCCATCCCTACCGAGTTGGCGTGTATTCATCCGTGTCTTCGATCGGAACTCCTACATTAATGCACACGATAGAGATTAAACATGGGAAGTAAAGTGATCCATGTTCCTTCTTACCATATTCATGGATTTTATGAATAATGATCTCTCTTAATCGTAGAATATCTTCATGGACTCCTTGAATCTTGAAATAGTTGCATACTTCCATAAAAGATTTGAGATACTGCCTTGCATCTTCAATAGTAGACCCACTAAACTGTCCAATTGTGTTCAACATGTTGAACATCACTGTTTTGAGCTCAAAATGAGTTGCTTCGATTTCTAGGATAACTACGCCAGGATTGAGCCCGTTTAAATCTTCCACCAGATAGTCTCTAACAGTGGGCTGTCTCGACAATGGCTGCGGCATTGGCTGCTGCGGTATTGCTGGCGGCAGTACATTATGATCAACAGGTGGAATTTGTCCTCTTGGTGGATTGTCCATGACTTGGAACATATTGCGTCTCAGATGTTGTCTTGTTCGTTCAATCTCAAGATCCAACTCGTACAATGGTCCACTCGGATTTACCATGGTCATAAACAAATTAAACAAAAGTTAATAAAAACTAAATAAATACTAAAAATTAAAGTTAGATAACGAATAATTAAATAGCAAGAAAATTAAAGAAAACAAAATTTAATTTCCAATCCCCGGCAATGACGCCAAAAACTTGATGCGTGTGGTATAAGCACAATTTGAGTGCAAGTGTACACGCCGTCAAGTAATAAAATGATAAGTATATCGTGTATTGTCTCCACAGGGATTGGTATACTCAATATGTCTTCCTTTGTTGCCTTTCTCCTGAAAATAAAGTAAAAACATAAATAAGTGATTTGTCTTATTTAACTAACTAATTAAATAACAAAACATAAACTAAAGGGTTGAGAACGATTATAGAGAAAGTGGGTAGGATCTAGTTGCGTCAATTAGTGGATTCAATTGATCTTCTTCTTGTCCAATGCAATCACACAACACTGCTTCGACAATATTGTAGATATCGCCTCAGCAACATTGGTGTTCCTCTACCGCGACAATCTGTTACTCTTGGGCAGAAGCATCAAAGTTCAACAAAGTGTCCGTAAGTGACTCAGCTCATCTCTGAGTTAGAGTGCTGTTGATACCCAGTCCTTGACGATACCTCTCGGCGTAAATCAAAGATAACCACCAACCAATCCAACACTTCTTTTATCTGCTGAAACTCTTAACCTATCTCCCGGTGCCTCCAAAAGAGTATAGGCCGAGTTAGTATCTACGACACCATACTTATCCCTTTCATGAATCTACATCTCTCGATGCTAGATAAATAGATTACTTGCAAACTTCCCTCTCGGGCTTGAATACAAGAACAAAGAATGGCAATAGGATAAGCAAACTTTGATTTTATTATTGCATAAGAACAAAGATACAAGAATCAATATCCTCTCACTAATATCGACAACCTTCACCTATTCCTAAGAACTTTAGAACATATTATTGTTAAATACAATTCTTAGGGAGGAAGGGTTTCTCTAAAAATCGGCTCTCCCCTAGACAATGTGGCCGGCTAGGGTATTTATAATCTTAAAATAGGGCAAACCTTTCCTTAATAGACTTCAACTTGGAGTAGGGAACAAGTCTTCTTCAAGGAATCTGATATTTCCAAGTTTGCCGCCTTCTAGAAGGGTTTTCCCGCTTGGTCTCTTACTTGGGCTTTTAGGTCGCTAGCCTGGTCTAATTTATGCGCTGCATCTTCCAGAATATTCTTTATATTTTTATCTTTCATTACGCTTCCATTATTGATGCTGCCACACTGGATTCTGCCGCGACCCTGTCTTCTACCTCGGCCGCAACACTGCTTTTCTGCCGCTTCGGCTCTGAATATTACTACATGTACAAAATATGTAATAATATCTGCATTCTCTATAAATATTAACTTTGTAAGTGATGATAACAGAATATCCAATATTTGAGCAAAGAGTCTATATTTCGGTTCAAGTGGGTTTACATTAGATGCTTAAAGTACCATAAGAAGGGTAGTGAATAACTACCTTTTAGGCACTCATCAGTATCCTATGGTTATCCCTTCAAAACAGAACTTGGCCATGGTAAGGACAAAGATTTCTATAGCCTTAAAGGAGTAAACTAAAGCAAAACTGATGTAGAGCAGTGTAGGATTACAAATAGTAATTCAAGGAAAGAGAATATTGTAAAAATTTCAGAAAAAATTTACTCCCTTTTCATGGTAATACCGCGACAGTGGGTAGCCTCGGTAGTGTTTCTGCACCTACAATACCCCCAAACTCAAATCAAGCATTATCCTCAATGCTCAAAATATAAGGCAAACAACAAGTAGATGAGAAATGCGGTGCCGGATCAGTCTTCGTAGATCTATTCGGAGATGTCTTCTATGATTCCCGATTCTGTCTAAAACACAACAAAAAGAAAAAAGTATAAACGAAAATAAAAAAATAAACTAATAATTAAATGTTCAAAATTAAACCAAAGGAGGATGTCATGTAGATGCATCTCCTAAAGTGATGGTTGTCATCGTCTTCGTCTCTTGATGTTTAGAGTAATGCTTCAACCGTTGGCCATTCGCTTTGAATTCAACACCTTCTTTTTGTGACTTAATTGTGACTGCTCCATGGGGAAAAACCTTAACAACTTTGAAAGGACCTGACCATCTGGATTTGAGTTTCCCAGGGAATAATTTGAGTCTGGAGTTAAAGAGGACTTGCTGCCCCAGTAAGAACTGTCATGGCAACACTTTGCTGTCATGCCAGCGTTTCGTCTTCTCCTTATAGATCTTGGCGTTATCATAAGCTTATGTCCTGAATTCATCTAATTCATTAAGGTCTAGTAGTCGTTTTTTTCCAGTTTTTTCCCATTCCATATTCAGATTCTTTACTGCCCAGTAAGCTCTGTGCTTAATTTCCACGGGTAAATGACAAGCTTTGCCAAAGAGTAATCTATAGGGCAATGTCCCCAAGGACATTTTGTAAGCTATTCTATACGCCCACAAAGCATCGTCAAGCCGATGAGACCAATCCTTTCTAGATGTGTGTACTACCTTTTCGAGGATTTGTTTCAATTCCCTATTTGCGAGTTCAACTTGGCCATTTGTTTGTGGATGATATGTCGTAGCCATTTTATGAGTGACACCTAGTTTCTTTAGTGCCGCGGTAATGAGCCTATTGTCAAAGTGCTTACCTTCGTCGCTAATGATGGCTCTCGGTACTCCAAATCTTGTGAATATGTTCTTCTTGAGAAATTTGTGTACTGTCTTTGTATCATTGTGGGGTGTGGCGATTGCTTCAACCCATTTGGACACATAATCCACTGCTACTAGGATGTAGAGATTTCCTTGAGATGAAGGGAATGATCCCATAAAATCTATTCCCCATACATCGAATAATTCTACTTCCAGTATTGACTTTTGTGGCATCTCGTTTCGTCTAGATATATTGCCCGTCCTTTGGCATCGATCATAAGCCTTGCAATAGAGGTGGGCATCTTTGAAGAGCGTCGGCCAATAGAATCCTGATTGAAGCACTTTTACTGTTGTTTTATTTTCGCCAAAATATCCTCCACACGATAGATCGTGGCATTGTTGAAGAATTTCTTGTTGTTCCTCTTCTGGGACATATCATCGTATAACCTGATCTACACATTGTCGAAACAAGAGAGGTTCGTCCCAGAAATAATTCTTTGCATTATACTAAAACCTCTTTTTTTCGTTATAGTTTAAATTATAAGGAACTATGCTACTGACTAAAAAGTTAACAAGATCAGCGTACTAGGGGGTTGTCGTTACTGCTTGTATGTCTTCCTTTATAGATTCTGAAATATATTCAAGTAGCGTCTGGGCCTCGTCATCATGTATTGCTATGAGTGATGCCTCGGCAGTATCAACATCATTTGTTGCGATATGCAATATTTGCTCATCTTGAAAGGTATCTTGTATGTCTTCCAGTTCGTTGTTACAACCTTCATTCTCCAATCTAGATAAATGATCAGCTACTTGATTCTTTGTAGCTTTTCTATCTTTTATCTCCACATCAAACTCTTGTAACAAAAGAATCCATCTTATCAATCTTGGTTTGGCTTCCTTTTTGGAGAAAAGGTATTTAAGCGCCGAGTGGTCCGTATGGACGGTAACTTTGGTGCCAATGAGATAGGAACAAAACTTATCAAAGGCTACTATGGCTAATAATTCTTTCTCTTTTGTAGTGTAATTTACCTTAGCATCATTGAGTGTCTTGCTAACATAGTAAATAACATGGAATATATTATTTTTCCTTTGTCCAAGTGCTGCCCCGACAGCATGATCACTTGCATCACACATTAACTCGAAGGGTAGGTTCCAATCTGGTGGAACCACTATCGGTGCTGTAACTAGCTTTTTCTTTAGGGTCTCGAATGCTTTAGTACATTCGTCGGTAAATTCAAATTTTCGATCTTGCTCAAGAAGGTTACAGAGAGGTTTAGAAATTGTAGAAAAGTTAGAGATAAATCTTCTATAAAAACCTGCATGACCCAAGAAACTTCGTATTCCTTTCATAGAGATGGGTGGAGGTAAATGCTTTATCACATCAACCTTGTCTTTATCAACCTCAATTCCTTCTGATGATATTTTATGTCCCAATACTATGTCGTTGTTTACCATAAAATGACATTTTTCCCAATTGAGAACTAAATTGGTTTCCTCACATCTTTGTAGTACTTTCTCAAAATTGCTAAGGTAGTGAGCAAAGTTGTCCCCAAAGACTGAAAAATCATCCATGAATACTTCCATGAAATCTTCGATCATATCTGAGAAAATTGCAATCATGTATCTCTGGAAGGTACCCGGGGCATTGCAAAGGCCGAACGACATTCTTCTAAAAGCATATGTTCCATATGGGCAGGTGAATATGGTTTTTGCCTGGTCTTCTGGATCAATAGAAATTGGGTTATAACCTGAATAACCATCAAGGAAACAATAATAGGATTTACCAGCCAGTCTGTCAAGCATTTCATCAATAAAGGGTAGAGGAAAATGGTCTTTCTTTGTTGGTTTGTTCAACTTTCGGTAGTCTATACAAACTCTCCACCCTGTCATAGTTCTCGTTGGGATTAACTCATTGTTCTTATTGGTTATGACAGTCATTCCACCTTTTTTGGGCACATATTGTACTGGGCTTACCCATTCACTGTCAGAGATAGGATAGATTATTTCAGCATCAAGCCACTTGATTATTTCCTTACGAACTACCTCCTACATGGCATGATTAAGTCTCCTTTAGGCCTACACAGTGGGTTTTTGACCTTCATCTAATATGATTTTATGCATACAAACGGATGAGCTTATTCCCTTTATGTCATCAATTGTCCACCCTAGTGCTGTCTTTATGTTGCCGCAACACTTCTATTAAGCTTTGTTCCTGTTTTGGCTGCAGTATAGAAGAAATGATTACGGGCATTATGTGGTTGGGTCCCAAATAAACATACTTTAAATTGGCAGGCAAAGATTTTAATTTAGTGTTTACTGGCTCTGCACTGGTGGGTTCATTATCCTTTCTTTGATAATTCAAAGGTGCAATATACTTACCTGGAAAGTGGGTTGTCCAGTTTGTTTCCTCAAATTCTTGCGCCTCGAGCCTCTCAATTTTGTGTACGTTGTTCAGAGCATGGGTATAGCAATCATCCTCTGATCTGCCGGGGCAGTGATACGTAGAATTACTGATGACTCTTCCGGGGCAGTGATACGTAGAATTACTGATGACTCTGCCGGGGTAGTTATTTTGCAGACATGGTTGTAACAAGTCTTCGTCTAAGGTCTCTAATATTTGGCATTCTTCTGGATTGTCATGATTTTTAAGCATAAGAAAAACATTGAACTTGACTTTTGATCATTTATTCTCATAGTCAATTCTTCGTTTTCCACATCTATTAGAGTGCGTCCAGTAGCAAGGAAAGGTCAACCCAATATGATCGGTGCATTATTTTCGGCCTCACAATCAAGGACGAGAAAGTCGGCAGGAAATATAAACTTGTCGACCTTAACCAGAATGTCCTTAATTTTGCATTCAGGATGCACATATGATCGATCCGCAAGTTGGAGCAGTACTGTTGTTGGTTTTACCCATCCTATTCCCAGTTTTTGAAAAACTGATTTGGGCATTAGATATATTGCCCGTTTCGTCTAGATATATTGCCCGTCCTTTGGCATCGATCACAAGCCTTGCAATAGAGATGAACATCTATGAAGAGCGTCGGCCAATAGAATCCTGATTGAAGCACTTTTACTATTGTTTTATTTTCGCCAAAATGTCCTCCACGCGGTAGATCGTGGCATTGTTGAAGAATTGCTTGTTGTTCCTTTTTTGGGACACATCATCTATAACCTGATCTACACATTGTCGAAATAAGAGAGGTTCGTCCTAGAAATAATGCATTGCATTATGCTGAAACCTCTTTTTTCGTTATAGTTTAAATTGTAAAGAACTATGCTACTGGCTAAAAAGTTAACAAGATCAGCGTACCAGGGGGTTGTCGTTACTGCCTGTATGTCTTCCTTTATAAATTCTGAAATATATTCAAGTAGCGTCTGGGCCTCGTAATCATGTATTGCTATGAGTGATGCCTCGGCAGTATCAACATCATTTGTTGCGATATGCAATATTTGCTCATCTTGAAAGGTGTCTTGTATGTCTTCCAGTTCGTTGTTACAGCCTTCATTCTCCAATCTGGATAAATGATCAGCTACTTGATTCTCAGTACCTTTTCTATCTTTTATCTCCACATCAAACTCTTCTAACAGAAGAATCCATCTTATCAATCTTGGTTTGGCTTCCTTTTTGGAGAAAAGGTATTTAAGCATCAAGTGGTCCGTATGGACGGTAACTTTGGTGCCAATGAGATAGGATCGAAATTTATCAATGGCAAATACTACGGCTAGTAATTCTTTCTCTGTTGTAGTGTAATTTACCTTAGCATCATTGAGTGTCTTGCTAGCGCAGTAAATAACATGGAAGATATTATTTTTCCTTTTTCCAAGTGCTGCCTCGACAGCATGATCACTTGCATCACACATTAACTCGAAGGTTAGGTCCCAATCTGGTGGAACCACTATCGGTGCTGTAACTAACTTATAACCCCCTTAGCCCGGCCTGGACAGAACCGGCACTAATGGGTCACACGGGAAATATCAAACCAAACCCGCGAAGGTTCGATTCGATAAACAACCCTAAAAACTGTAACTTTTTTTTTCTTTTTATTTTATCTTATCTAGATGCACGATTAATCCCCTATGTGCAATTAACTCAAGTAAGACAGAGACACACGCAATTCAACCATTATAAATAAGTCAATCGAATGCATACATGATTAGGGACCAAGCACGTAAGGAACTAATATGCATCACCATATCCACAATCAATCCACCGGATAACAGTCAAGCAAGCTTAACATATTCATCATACAACTCAGATTATACGAGATATCTTAACTAATCGATTTCACGTTTTAGCATACATGGACTTAATTGCAAAGTATGTAATAATAGGTATGTCATCCATCTTGTAACATACGATGTGTATTCGAGGTTAAACATGAATCAAGGTGTCACAATATCTCCTAAACTAATCATAGATTCATTGTATTCACTTACTAATCTTTAATCCTACGTTTCATGCATCTAAACTCTCGAATTGCCCATTTTAGGCCAGGTGTTTCGAAACAGCCCTTGGGGTGTTTCGGAACACGTCACCTGTTTCGAAACAGACCTTAAGGTGTTTCAGAACAGACCACTCCAGTAACATCTAGTACCAAACACTGGATCGATACAAGCACGTCCAGTAGCATAATGGTATCGATACAGCCTCAGGGTGTATCGATACCCCTTGTGTTCAGGACTGGGGTGTGACGTTTCATACTCATTTAAGCCACCCAAACACAAACGTTAATAACCCGAAACTATATGCATCCTTCTTAGGCATAAACATCAACATAACGCACCTTAAACCATTTGAAAAGATCACAAGAAGTCCTATAGGCATGCTTCCTAAAGAATGAATAGCAACATAATTAAACATGCAAGTTCATGCTACAACCATTCAAACATAACAAAAATTCAACCATTAACAACGAAACATTAGCGATCTTATTACATCATGAAATCAAAGCCTAAATCCTCACTCCTCTCATAGATTGTGTTACACATTGCCTTGCCCAATTTATTTGTCAAAACATACCAAATTTCAAGTAATCTTCCCCTTGGTTTCTTTGCCCCGAACGAAGCTCCAAGTGCCCTTATTTTTCTGCAAAGATGAAAAGAGAGCTTAAGCAAACATGCTTAGTGAGGTAGCTCCACAAATAATCATCAATGCATCTATTTAAAACCATGAAGGAAACATAATTTGCATTTCATAATTAAATCATGCTTGCTAAAATTCCATGCCCAAGTTCATGAAAACATATGCATCCTTAAGTTCACATAACCATATCAAAACAAATAATGAATGATGCTCAAACCTCTTCTCAATTTCAAGTAAGTATATTGGCTTTCTTGTGATCACTTAATGTGAACCTTGAGTTCACCGAATACACGGATCCATGAGACATTTGTCTCGTCATGACACGAAGTCACCATTGACATGACACTAAGTCACCATTGACATGACACTAAGTCACCATTAGCACTACCACGCACGATCGGACACATAGTCACCCTTGTTACGTGTAGGCGGCTCTACCACGCACGGTTGGACACAAAGTCACCCTTGTTACGTGTAGGCAATATTTTGTATTCTCGGTTTTGATTATAGTGCATTTAAGACAATCCTAATGATGTCATTCGTATTCGAATCAAAAGTTAGTGTCACTAAGCCAATATCATAATCAATTGTGCATGATAACTTGCTGCTCATAATGCATGCATAAAATGTCCAACAAATGAACCAAAGCCATGCCCAAAGGCACCATCATGTATAAGGCAAATAACCATGTTGTAATCCAAAACATTTCTCATAATTTTCCATATTCATGGATGCTAAATAAGCTATGCATTCAGCAAGTATCTCTCATGTATGCACCAATTCAAAACATGCTCATGCATTTCCATAAATTCCATTGCATACCAATAAAATACCTTTGCGAATATAGCCGAAAGTCATATCGGTTCATTAAAACAAATACTTTACTTACTCTTGAACTATAGAAGGTTTTCACACTCTTCCACAGCCCCCAAAACCAGAACGTACCAAACGCGTTTCGCTTTAAATCCGAAATCACTCACCAACAAACGAAACGAGCTTTTGCCGCTCTCCGATGATCGCACCAACGCACCAACAATCAAGCTTCTTCTTGTACCTCCTCTACAACATTAAAAACAGAGTATTCTCACATCAAAACATGCGCAAACCAACAGCCACATCCGATCACCATTAAAACTACCAAAAACTTACCCGAAAAGACCGAAAACTAAGCCGAAACGTAACCGAACAACATCAGCCCAAAACCTAATGAATCTAACATCTAATCCACCTCAATTATGATCCAGAAACACATCCAAACCATCCTTATACCTCCAGCAACATTTAAGCATCTAAAACAGCCCATAAAACAACCGAAAAGCAACTTAAAACTACACCGATTGCATTATTCCGGGATTAAATTAATGTGATATCAAATCAAGACTCAATTAATCATTAAATCAACATAAAAACATGATTGAATTCATCTAATTTCCAGCATTAAATGAGATCCAAAAAGATTTCACAAAAACATCACAAAAACATTAGATCTAACATTAAAAACATAGAATCAAGTGTTTATTCAAAGATTAGCAAGCTAATACTTGGGAATTTCAATAAAGAACCTTAGGAAAGAATAAAAATCCAGAAAATTACCTTCAAGATCTATTCACCAAAAATATGAGATTTTCCCCTTCTTGATTCCTTGCAATTTGATGTAGATTTGATGAAATCAATGCATAGGTTTTGTAAAGGATGAAAAGATGATGCAAGTGATGTAATCTTTGTGGAAAAAGATGTAAAAATCAGCAAGGAATTGAGAAGAAAAGATGAAGAGAAAGTGGAGAGAAAATGAGAGAAAAAGATGGGAGAAAAAGATGACAAAAGTGGTTTTTGGTAGAAAATGATTAAAAACCAAATTAAAGTAATTTAAAATATATTTTGGTGAATAAATCATCATTAAAAATTATAAATGGGTTTATGGCCCTCTAAGGATTCTAAGTTTAGCTTGCTTTTCAATTTAGTCACTAAAATAACCCAATTGCCGAAAATCACAAATTAGTCCCCTAATTTTTCCAAAAATTATAAATTGGTCATTTATGCATAATTAAGCATAATTAAAAATCATTAGAAACTCCAAATTATTTTCTTTTAATTTGAAACATATTTTTAATATTTCAAACCACCTTCTAAATTATTATTTTCCTTAATTAAAAATATCTTTATTTTATTTTTCCCGGAATTAATGAACCAGAGAACCCGATTCAACCCGAATCGAATTCACCTAACTAAGCCTAACTAATAACCCCAAAAACGGGATGTTACAACTCTCCCCCTCTTAAGAAAATTTCGTCCTCGAAATTTACCTGAAGTAAACAAGTGAGGAAACTGCTCCTCCATGCTTTTCCTTGTCTCCCAAGTTGCTTCTTCAACACCTCAGTGTTTCCAAAGCACCTTAACCAAATCTATGGTCTTCCCTCGAAGAACCTTTGTATCCACATCCAAAATCCTCACCGGTTCTTCCTCATAACTCATATCTTCTCTTAGCTTGATCTCCTCAACCGGAACAACATGAGAAGGATCCGATCTATATCTACGAAGCATCGATACATGAAAAACATCATACATCTTACTCAACTCCTCTGGCAACCTCAACCTATAAGCAACAGGACCAACACGCTCCAAAACCTTATATGGTCCAATAAAACGAGGACTCAACTTACCCTTACGTCCAAACCTCATCACCTTCTTCCATGGAGAAACCTTAAGAAACACTTTGTCCCCAACATCATACTCTATCTCCCTACATTTCAAATCGGCATAGGACTTCTGCCTATCCGAAGCTTCCTTAAGCTTAGCACATATCAACTTAACTTTCCCATCCGTATCCTTCAACACTTGAGGCAAAGAATCATACTTCTGCCCAACTTCCTTCCAACACAAAGGTGTACGACACTTACGCCCATACAACGCCTCAAACGGTGCCATCTGTATACTCGTCTGAAAACTATTATTATAAGCAAACTCTACCAACGGCAATTGCTTCTCCCAAGAACCTTGAAACTCGATAACACAACATCTCAACATATCCTCCAAAGTCTGAATAACACGCTCAGACTTCAGACTGTCCATCCGTCTGTGGATGATAAGCCGTACTAAAACTAAGCCTCGTACCCAAAGCTGTCTGCAAACTCCTCCAAAACTTGGATGTAAACCGCGGATCTCTATCTGATATGATCGACTTAGGCACACCATGCAACCTTACCACCTCAGAAACATATAAAGCTGCCAACTTATCCATAGAGTACGTCTTATGCACGGCAAGAAAATGTGCACACTTCGTAAACCTATCAACAATCACCCATATAGAATCCTTTTTGGACGGTGTTAAAGGTAACCCCGTCACAAAATCCATGGTGATTCTCTCCCATTTCCATTCTGGAACTTGAACCGGTTGCAACAAACCTGCAGGAAACTGATGTTCAGCTTTCACCCGCTGACACACCATACACCGAGAAACAAACTCCGTCACATCTCTCTTTAAACCAACCCTAAAGTACACACTTTTGAGATCTCTATACATCTTCACACTACCCGGATGCATAGCAAACGGACTAGTATGAGCCTCCACCAAGATAGCTTGCCTCAACTCTTGATCATCGGGCACCACAATCCGACCTCTAAAACACAACACCTCATCATCATCAAAATGATACTCGGTCGGTCTACCCTCAGCAATATCCTCCACAAAAGGTACCAAAGTCTCATCCTCCAACTGTTTCACCTTGATCATCTCAACCAAAACAGGTTTTACTTGCAACTCCGCCACTAAACCACCTTCCTTAGAAATACTCAGTCTAGCAAACATTGCTCTCAACTCAACCGCCGCCTTACGGCTCAATGCATCGGCCACTACATTGGCTTTCCCCGGATGATACTCAATCGATAAGTCATAGTCCTTAAGCAACTACATCCATCTTCGTTGCCTAAGATTCAAATCCTTTTGTGACGTGAGATACTTCAAACTCTTATGATCCGTGTATATAGTACATTTCTCTCCATACAAGTAATGTCTCCAAATCTTCAAAGCAAAAATCACCGCCGCCAACTCCAAATCATGCGTCGGATAGTTCTTTTCATGCACCCTCAACTGTCTATAAGCATAAGCTACAACTTTCCCCTCTTGCATCAAAACACACCCAAAACCAACATATGATGCATCACTATAAACCACAAAATCCATACCAGATTCGGGTTGTACCAACACCGGTGCACTAGTCAACACTTCTTTCAACCTCTCAAAACTCTTTTGTTGACTTTCTTTCCACTCAAAAGGAACCTTCTTTTGCAACAACTTAGTCATAGTAGCAGCAATGCTCGAAAAACCCTCAACGAACCTACGATAATACCCAGCCAAACCTAGGAAACTCCGAACCTCTGACACTGATCTCGGTTGCTTCCAACCCATAACAGCCTCTATCTTCTTTGGATCAACACTAATACCCTTCTCCGACACCATATGACCAAGAAACACCACCTCTTTTAACCAAAACTCACACTTACTTAACTTAGCATACAACTGATTCTCTTTCAACACTTGCATCACCAACCGCAAATGCCGATCATGATCTTCCTCGGTACGTGAATACACAAGGATATCATCTATGAACACCACCACAAACTGATCCAAGTACTCATGAAACACCCGGTTCATCATATCCATAAAAGCAGCAGGGGCATTGGTCAAACCAAACGGCATCACCAAAAACTCATAATGACCATACCTTGTCCGAAAAGTCGTTTTCAACACATCATCCTCTTTCACCTTCAACTGATAGTACCCTGATCTCAAATCAATCTTCGAGAACACACTTGCTCCTCGAAATTGATCAAACAAATCATCAATCCTCGGTAAAGGATACTTATTCTTCACAGTCAACTTATTCAATTGCCGATAATCAATGCACATCCTCATTGTGCCATCTTTCTTCTTCACAAACAACACCGGTGCACCCCATGGTGACACACTCGGTCGTATGAAACCACGGTCAAGCAACTCTTGCAACTGCATCTTTAACTCCTTTAACTCCTTAGGTGCCATGCGATAAGGAGCAATGGACACCGGATTAGTACCAGCATAAAGCTCGATACTAAACTCCACATCACGACTGGGAGGTAATCCTGGCAACTCCTCAGGAAAAACTTCCGGAAAGTCACATACCGTTCGAATGTCCTACACTCAAACCTGTCCTATCCCCGGATTCATCACATAAGCTAGATATGCTACACCACCATGTTGCATCAACTTTTCCGCTTGTAAAGCCGAAACCACATTAGACAAGAATCCCATATAATCACTCTTAACCACAACCTCACTACCATCCAACAACCTCAAAGTAACCCGTTTCTTTTCAAAGTCCACTACAGCTCTATGCTCCGTCAACCAATCAACCCCCAAGATAAGGTCAAAACCATGAAACGGAAACTCCATCAAGTCAACCTCAAAAACATGCCCCTGCACCTCCAACGGACATCTCCTATACAACCTTTTTATGGTCACCGTCTCTCCCAAAGAACTAGTAACCACAACTCCCACATCTAAAACATCAACAGGGGTATCCAACATATATGCATGCTCACTCAAAACATAAGAATGCGTAGATCCCGAATCTATCAAAGAAAACAACGGTACATTCCGTAAAGAAAAAGTACCTACAACCACATCCGTATTATTATGGGTCCCGTGCTGAGCATAAACTCTACGGCCATCTCCCTATCTCTGGAAAGGACCTCTACCACCACCGCGTCCTCTACCAGGTACCACAGCAGCCTCAACTCGGTTACCAACCTCACCAGCAAACCTTGGACAATCCCTCTTCTGGTGATCCTTAGATCCACAACCAATGCAGGCACCAGTGGCCCACCAACACTCTCCCGGATGGCGTCGAGAACACAGGTTACAAACTGCTGCATCACCACCTCTACCATACTGCTGAGCACGACCACCGTGTCCAAAGTTACCTCGGCATCGATTGGCTCTATATCGGTTGTCTCGATACCTCTTACCCTTACCACCTTAGGTATTAGCCTCAACAGGCCTCTTCCCAACATCGGAAGACTTTCGAGCCTCTCTCAAAGACTCCTCAACATCCTTAGCCCGATTCACGAGCACATCAAACTCAGTGTACTCAGCAGCTAACAAGTAAGTCTTAATCTCTGGATCCAAACAATATCGGAACCTATCACACCTCTTATGCCTCGTAGGAACCAACTCAGGAGCATAGTGACTCAACCGGATAAACTATATCTCATAATCGGCAACACTCCTAGTGCCCTGCACCAAGGACATGAACTCCTTCTTCTTTGCACCCTCGTACTGCGATCCTAAAAACCTCCGCACAAAGGCGGTCCTGAAGTACTCCCAAGTCAGGTTAGCAACTGCTACACCTGCTCTCGTGGTAGTCCACCATCTGTAAGCATCCCCTGAAGCAGAGAGACCACACAACCCATCCTACGGCCATCCTGACAATCCATCTGATCTAGGATCCTCTCGGTACTAGCCAGCCACTCCTCAGCTGTACTCGGGTCAGATCCACGAAACCCTACACCTCCCAAACTACGCAAACGCTCAAGTGTTAGTCCTAGGGTAACTACGACGGTAGGTGCGGGAGCCGGTACATGCACTCCATCCATAGCTGCCTGAAACGCACTCGTCATAGCCTGTATGAATGGTGCAAAGTCTCCAAACTGGCCTCCCACTGGAACCGGAGGCAGTCCAACAGGTGGCACACCAACTGGTGGAGGAGGTGGAAGCGGTTCCTCCCTCTCAGTCGCTTCCCTCTTAGCCTGACCATCAGTGATCAAGCTCGCAGTAGCACGTGTCTCACATCTCGGAGGAATATCTAAATACTTCAAACATGCAATTCCAAAACAAAATATTAAGACATAGTAAACTTACATTCGGGCAAGATCCAAGGGAAACAGAAGAACAGTTAAAACATATTGGCATAGGCAATGTGCAACCGACCATCTCTTTACTCATATTCGTTCTAGTTACACTCACAATCTATAAGTATACATGCAACATCAACATATCATGTTCAACCTAACATTCTAACATACCAACACAAATCATGGCAAACCGATACATACTTGACAAACCAACAACGCATTTTAATCAACCTGACAACACACTTTTTGAACCTACCACACATTTTACAAACCTGGCTCTGATACCACCAAATGTAACCCCCTTAGCCCCGCCTGGACGGAACCGGCACTAATAGGTCACACGGGGAATATCAAACCAAACCCACGAAGGTTCGATTCGATAAACAACCCTAAAAACCGTAACTTTTTTTTTCTTTTTATTTTATCTTATCTAGATACACGATTAATCCCCTATGTGTAATTAACTCAAGTAAGACAGAGACACACACAATTCAACCATTATAAATAAGTCAATCGAATGCATACATGATTAGGGACCAAGCACCTAAGGAACTAATATGCATCACCATATCCACAATCAATCCACCGGATAACAGTCAAGCAAGCTTAACATATTTATCATACAACTCAGATTATACGAGATATCTTAACTAATCGATTTCACGTTTTAGCATACATGGACTTAATTGCAAAGTATGTAATAATAGGTATATCATCCATCTTGTAACATACGATGTGTATTCGAGGTTAAACATGAATCAAGGTGTCACAATATCTCCTAAACTACTCATAGATTCATTGTATTCACTTACTAATCTTTAATCCTATGTTTCATGCATCTAAACTCTCGAATTGCCCATTCTAGGCCAGGTGTTTCGAAACAGCCCTTGGGGTGTTTCGGAGACGTCACCTGTTCCGAAACAGACCTTAAGGTGTTTCGGAACAGACCACTCCAGTAACATCTGGTACTAAACACTGGTTCGATACAAGCACGTCCAGTAGCATAATGGTATCGATACAGCCTCATGGTGTATCGATACCCCCTGTGTTCAAGATTGGGGTGTGACGTTTCATACTCATTTAAGCCACCCAAACACAAACGTTAATAACCCGAAACTATATGCATCCTTCTTAGGCATAAACATCAACATAACGCACCTTAAACCATTTGAAAAGATCACAAGAAGTCCTATAGGCATGCTTCCTAAAGAATGAATAGCAACATAATTAAACATGCAAGTTCATGCTACAACCATTCAAACATAACAAAATTTAACAATTAACAACCAAACATTAGCGATCTTATTACATCATGAAATCAAAGCCTAAATCCTCACTCCTCTCATAGATTGTGTTAGACATTACCTTGCCCAATTTATTTGTCAAAACATACCAAATTTCAAGTAATCTTCCCCTTGGTTTCTTTGCCCCGAACGAAGCTCCAAGTGCCCTTATTTTTCTGCAAAGATGAAAAGAGAGCTTAAGCAAACATGCTTAGTGAGGTAGCTCCACAAATAATCATCAATGCATCTATTTAAAACCATGAAGGAAACATAATTTGCATTTCATAATTAAATCATGCTTGCTAAAATTCCATGCCCAAGTTCATGAAAACATATGCATCTTTGAGTTCACATAACCATATCAAAACAAATAATGAATGATGCTCAAACCTCTTCTCAATTTCAAGTATGTATATTGGCTTTCTAGTGATCACTTAATGTGAACCTTGAGTTCACCGAATACACGGATCCATGAGACATTTGTCTCGTCATGACACGAAGTCACCATTGACATGACACTAAGTCACCATTGGCACTACCACGCACGATCGGACACATAGTCACCCTTGTTACGTGTAGGCGGCTCTACCACGCACGGTTGGACACAAAGTTACCCTTGTTACGTGTAGGCAATATTCTGTATGATAACTTGTGTATGATAACTTGCTGCTCATAATGCATGCATAAAATGTCCAACAAATGAACCAAAGCCATGCCCAAAGGCACCATCATGTATAAGGCAAATAACCATGTTGTAATCCAAAACATTTCTCATAATTTTCCATATTCATGGATGCTAAATAAGCTATGCATTCAGCAAGTATCTCTCATGTATGCACCAATTCAAAACATGCTCATGCATTTCCATAAATTCCATTGCATACCAGTAAAACACCTTTGTCGAATATAGCCGAAACTCATATCTGTTCATTAAAACAAATACTTTAATTACTCTTGAACTATGGAGGGTTTTCACACTCTTCCATAGCCCCCCAAAACAGAACGTACCAAACGCGTTTCGCTTTAAATCCGAAATCACTCACCAATAAACGAAACAAGCTTTCGCCGTTCTCCGATGATCGCACCAACGCACAAGCAATCAAGCTTCTTCTTGTACCTCCTCTACAATATTAAAAACAGAGTATTCTCACATCAAAACATGCTCAAACCAACAGCCACATCCGATCACCATTAAAACTACCAAAAACATAGCCGATAAGACCAAAAACTAAGCCGAAACGTAACTGAACAACATCAACCCAAAACCTAACGAATCTAAAATCTAATCCACCTCAATTATGATCCAAAAACACATCCAAACCATCCTTATACCTCCAGAAACATTTAAGCATCTAAAACAGCCCATAAAACAACCGAAAAGCACCTTAAAACTACACCGATTGCATTATTCCGGGATTAAATTAATATGATATCAAATCAAGACTCAATTAATCATTAAATCAACATAAAAACATGATTGAACTCATATAATTTTTAGCATTAAAGAAGATCCAAAAAGATTAAACAAAAGCATCACAAAAACATTAAATCTAACATTAAAAACATAGAATCAAGTGTTTATTCAAAGATTAGCAAGCTAATACTTGGGAATTTCAATAAAGAACCTTAGAAAAGAATAAAAATCTAGAAAATGACCTTCAAGATCTATTCACCAAAAATATGGGATTTTCCCCTTCTTGATTCCTTGCAATTTGATGTAGATTTGATGAAATCAATGCATAGGTTTTGTAAAGGATGGAAAGATGATGCAAGTGATGTAATCTGTGGAAAAAGATGCAAAAATCAGCAAGGAATTGAGAAGAAAAGATGAAGAGAAAGTGGAGAGAAAATGAGAGAAAAAGATGAGAAAAGTGGTTTTTGGTAGAAAATGATTAAAAACCAAATTAAAGTAATTTAAAATATATTTTGGTGAATAAATAATCATTAAAAATTATAAATGGGTTTATGGCCCTCTAAGGATTCTAAGTTTAGCTTGGTTTTCAATTTATTCACTAAAATAACCCAATTGCCGAAAATCACAAATTAGTCCCCCAATTTTTCCAAAAATTACAAATTGGTCATTTATGCATAATTAAGCATAATTAAAAATCATTAGAAACTCCAAATTATTTTCTTTTAATTTGAAACATATTTTTAATATTTCAAACCACCTTCTAAATTATTATTTTCCTTAATTAAAAATATCCTTATTTTATTTTTCACGGAATTAATGAACCGGAGAACCCGATTCAACCCGAATCGAATTCACCTAACTAAGCCTAACTAATAACCCCAAAAACGGGATGTTACATAGCTTTTCCTTTAGGGTCTCGAATGCTTCAGTACATTCATCGATAAATTTAAATTTTCGATCCTACTCAAGTAGGTTACAGAGAGGTTTAGAAATTGTAGAAAAGTTAGAGATAAACCTTCTATAAAAACCTGCATGACCCAAGAAACTTCGTATTCCTTTCACAGAGATGGGTGGAGGTAAATTCTTTATCACATCAACCTTGGCTTTATCAACCTCAATTCCTTCTAATGATATTTTATGTCCCAGTACTATACCCTCGTTTACCATAAAATGACATTTTTCCTAGTTGAGAACTAAATTGATTTCCTCACATCTTTGTAGTACTTTCTCAAAATTGCTAAGGCAGTGAGCAAAGTTGTCCCCAAAGACTGAAAAATCATCCATGAATACTTCCATGAAATCTTCGATCATATCTGAGAAAATTGCCATCATGCATCTCTGGAAGGTAGCCGGGGCATTACAAAGACCGAACGACATTCTTCTAAAAGCATATGTTCCATATGGGCAGGTGAATGTGGTTTTTTCCTGGTCTTCTGGATCAATAAAAATTTGGCTATAACCTGAATAACTATCAAGGAAACAATAATTGGATTTACCAGTCAGTCTGTCAAGCATCTCATCAATAAAGGGTAGAGGAAAATGGTCTTTCTTTGTTGCTTTATTCAACTTTCGGTAGTCCATACAAACTCTTCACCCTGTCATAGTTCTCGGTGGGATTAACTCATTGTTCTTATTGGTTATGACAGTCATTCCACCTTTTTTGGGCACACATTATACTGGGCTTACCCATTCATTGTCAGAGATAGGATAGATGATTCCAGCATCAAGCCACTTGATTATTTCCTTACGAACTACCTCCTTCATGGCATGGTTAAGTCTTCTTTGGGCCTACACGGTGGGTTTTTGACCTCCATCTAAGATGATTTTATGCATACAAACGGCGGGGCTTATTCCCTTTATGTCATCAATTGTCCACCCTAGTGATGTCTTATGTTACTGCAACACTTCTATTAAGCTCTGTTCTTGTTTCGGCTGCAGCATAGAAGAAATGATTACGGGCAATGTGTGGTTCGGTCCCAAATAAAGATAATTTAAATTGGCAGGCAAAGGTTTTAATTCAGTGCTTAATGGCTCTGCACTGGTGGGTTCATTATCCTTTCTTTGATAATTCAAAGGTGCAATATACTTACCTGGAAAGTGGGTTATCCAGTTTGTTTCCTAAATTTCTTGCGCCTCAGGGCTCTCAATTTCGTTTACATTGTTCAGAGCATGGGTATAGCAATCATCCTCTGATCTACTGAGGTAGTGATGCATAGAATTGTTGATGGCTCTGCTAGGGCAGTTATTTTCCAGACATGGTTGTAACAAGTCTTTGTCTAAGGTCTCTGATATTTGGCATTCTTCTGGATTGTCATGATTTTTAAGCAAATGAAAAATATTGAACTTGACTTGTTGATCATTTATTCTCATAGTCAATTCTCCACTTTCCACATCTATTAGAGTGCGTCTAGTAGCAAGGAAAGATCGACCCAATATGATCAGTGCATTATCGTCGACCTTACAATCAAGGACGAGAAAGTCGTCAGGAAATATAAACTTGTCGATCTTAACCAGAATCTCCTCAATTTCGCCTTTAGGATGCACATATAACCGATCCGCAAGTCAGAGCAGTATTGTTGTTGGTTTTGCCCGTCCAATTCCCAATTTTTGAAAAACTGATATGGGCATTAGATTGATGCTTGCTCCCAAGTCGCATAGGGCCTTTCCTTTGTAACCATCCCCAATCGCACAGGGGATTGTAAAACATCTGGGATCCTTTAGCTTAGGCGGCATGCGATTATGTAGTATGGCCATGCAACCTTCAGTGGCTATCACCGTTTCAAATTCCCCTAACCTTCACCGTTTGGATACTATGCCCTTTAAGAACTTGGCATAGTTGGACATTTGTTCAATAGCCTCAACTAGTGGCAAGTTGAAATGGAATTGCTTTAAAATATCGAGGAATTTCTAAAATTGGTGGTCCATTTTGTGCTTTTTTAACCTCTGCGGGAAAGGAGGTGGTGGTCTTATGTCCTCCAGGTTTCCTTGGATATTGAGTTTAATACCTGGGGTAAACTTATCTGTATCTGCCTCGGCAGGTTGTTCGGGTACTGCTAGTTCTACTGTCGTGGTAGTACTTTCGGTAGGGTCCTACTCAGCTTTTGAGTCCTCATGATGTTGCTTTTCTGGTTGGGCTCTATCGGTTGAGGTCCCTTCTTTATCTTTTAATTGTAGGCCACTTCTTGTCGTAATTACCTTGCATTGCTCGTGGCCTAATACCTTAGCAAGCCCAGTATTTCTAGGTAAACCCCCTAATGGTCGAGTGTTCTGTTGTTGGGCAAATAGACCAACTTGGGTTTCTAAAGACTTGATTGCAGCCTCCTGGTTCTGCAGTCTCATCTCAGTTCGATTCATAAAGTCATCAGTATGCTTCATGAAGCGGCTATTCTCTGTCATGTATGCATTAGTCTTTGTCATGAAGGTCGTGAGAGAATCTGTCAATGCGTTCAGAGATTGTTGCTATTGTACCTGCTGCTGTGGCACCTGCTGCTGTGGCATAGACTGGTGAATGTGCTTCTGTGGTAGGTTATGACTTTGATGCTGGAGTCCAGGAACTTGATTAATTGGATTTAAGGCATTGTTGGGGTTACTCCATGAAAAGTTTGGATGCCTTTTCCAGGATGGGTTGTAATTGTTGGACATCATTTGAATGTTCCTATTATAGTTTCCAACATATAGGTTGGTTTACTCATCTTGCATTTAATCAGATGAGTTAACTGCCTTAACCTCATGTATATTTCTCTAGCCTTGCATATTCTGAACCATCTTGGTCAGAGAAGCCAATTGTGCTACCACCGAACTGGGTGTGTCTAATTCATGGGCCGTGGCATGACGTTTCATTCCTCCTCGTCTTGATGTGGGAAATTGGAAGTCGTTCCTTGCGAGTTTATTTAGAATCTCAATGGCCTTCACGTGTGCTCTATCCAAAAGTGTCCCATTTGCGGAAGCATCTAGCATCATCCTTGTGGATGCATTGGTAGCATTATAAAACATGGAGACTTGTGTCCATAATGGAAAACCATGTAGTGGGCATTTGTTTAACAATTCTCTGTAGCGTTCCCATACCTCATTCATCGATTCATCATCATCCTGCCGAAATGATGTGATTTCGTTACGGATGCGGTCATAGATATTTGTCGAATTAAACCTCGTAATGAATTCTCGGCAGAGTTCATCCCAAGATCCTATGGATCCTGCTGGGATACCCATTTAACCAAGTTTTCGCCCTATCCCTTAGTGAATAGGGGAACAACTTTAATCGTAAAATATATTCATGGACTCCTTGGATCTTGAAAGAATTGCACACTTCCATGAAAGATTTAAGTTGCGGCCTTGCATCTTCAGTAGCAACCCTACTAAACTGTCCATTTGTGTTCAACATGTTGAACATCACTGGTTTGAGCTCAAAGTGAGTTGCTTCAATTTCTGGGATGACTACGTCAAGGTTTAACCCGTTTAGGTCTTCCACTAGAAAGTCTCTAACAGTGGGCTGCCTCAGAATGGTTGCGGCAATGGCTACTGCGGTATTGCTGGTGGCAGTATATTATGATCAACAGGTGGAATTTGTCCTCTTGGTGGATCATCCATGACTTGAAACAGGTTGCGCCTCCGATGGTGTCCTGTGCGTTCTATTTCAGGGTCTAATTCGTACAATGGACCACTCGGGTGTGCCCTGATCATACACCAAATAAGTCAAAGTTAATAAAAAGAAAATAAATAATTAGAATTAAAATTAGATAAAGAATGGTTAAAGAGCCAGAAAATAAAGAAAACAAAATTTAGTTGTCAATCCCCTGCAACGGCGCCAAAAACTTGATGCGTCTAATAAAAGCGCAATTGAGTGCAAGTGTACACGTCGTCATGTAATAAAATGATAAGTATATCGTGTGTCGTCTCCACAGGGATTGGTCTACTTAATATATCTCCCTTTGTTCCCTTGCTCCTAAAGATAAAGTAAAAACAGAAATAAGTGGATTTGTTTAACTAACTAAATAATTAAATAACAAAACATAAAATAAAAGGTTGAGAATGATATAGAGAAAGTGGTAGGATCCAGCTGCATCAATTAGTGGATTCGGTTGATCTTCTTCTTGTCCAATGCAATTACACAATATTGCTTCGACAGTACTGCAGATACAGCCTCGGCCGCATTAGTGTTCTCTGCCGCGGTAATCTCTTGCTCGTGGGCAGATGCATCAAAGTTCAACAAAGTGTCCGTATATGACTTTGCTTATCTCTAAGTCAGAGCGTTGTTGATGACTAGACCTTGACGATACTTCTCAGCGTAAATCAGCGATAATCACCAACCAATCCAACACTTCTTTTAGCTGCTGAAACTCTTAACCTATCTCTAGGCCGAGTTAGTGTCTACAACACAGTACTTATCCCTTTCGTGAATCTACACCTCTCGATGCTAGATAAATATATTACTTATAAACTTCTCTCTCAAGCTTGAATGCAAGAACAACGAATGTAACCCCCTTAGCCCGGCCTAGACAAAACCGACACTAACGGGTTACACGGGGAATATCAAACCAAACCCGCGAAGGTTCGATTCGATAAACAACCCTAAAACCATTACTTTTTTTTCATTTTATCTTGCCTAGATGCGCAATCTTATTCCTATGTGTCAAGGTCTCATTCAAAGAATTATTGGTACCACATTAATTAAAAATAAACATCCGATTAAACACTAACATAGATTAAGGACTAAAACGTAAAACTTTTAAATTCAAATAGTAAAGTAGAAATTCTTTCCATCAATTTTCAATTAAACATACAAGAGTTCCTCATAGCAAATTTCAACTTAAATGGATCATTCTATCATCATCAATTGCAGGTTCTTCTAATTTAGGGACCAAAATGTAAATCTTCCAAAATACAAGGACTTCATCCAATTTAGGATTACCATCTTGAAATTAAATCAACTTTATACTTGCATGTAAAATTTTAGCTCAAAATAACATCGGTAAGTACCTTAATCGAACAAAGGAAGATATCTGGGACTAAAGTATAATTTCTAGCAACTTTCAATTCTTGGTGATTGGTATACTTAATTAGCAGCATATGGCATATAATCAACAACGTCATGGACTTCAATCAAGCTATAGGCATGCTCCCTAGAAAAATGATTAACAACATAACAATTATGCTAGTACATGCTTCATCAATTCAAACAATTCACAAAGTTCAACAATAGCAATCAACATTAATGATCTTATTACAACATGATTCAAAGCCTAAGAATACACTCCTCACTTAGGTTGTGTTACACATTGCCTTGCCCAATTTATTTGCCAAAAACATACCAAATTCTATGTGATTCTTCCCCTTGGTTTCCTTGCCTCGAACGAAGCTCTAAGTGCCTTTATTTCTCTACATGGATGAAAAGAGAGCTTAAGCAAACATGCTTAGTGAGGAAGCTCTACACAAATCATCAATGTATCTATTTAAAACCATGTAGAAAACATAATTTGCAATACATAATTAAATCATGTATGCTAACATCTCATGCTCATGTTCTTTAAATCATATGCAACCTTGAGTTTACATAACCTTGTCAAAACAATTTATAAATGACGCACAATCTTCTTCTCAAATTTATGTATGTATATTGGCTTTCTAGTGACCACTTTAATGTGAACCTTGAGCTCACCGAATACACGGATCCATGAAACCATTGTCTCGTCATGACACAAAGTCACCATTGACATGACACTAAGTCACCATTAGCACTACCACGCACGATCAGACACATAGTCACCCTTGTTACGTGTAGGCGGCTCTACCACGCACGGTTAGACATAGTCACCCTTGTTACGTGTAGGCAATATTCTGTATTCTCAGTTTTGATTATAGTGCACTTAAGACAATCCTAATGACATGTCATTCGTATTCGAATCTAAAGTTAGTGTCACTAAGCCAATATCATAAACAAATGTGCATGATAACTTGCTGCTCATAATGCATGCATAATATGTTCAACAAATGAACCAAAAGCCATGCCCAAAGGCACCATCATGTATAAGGCAATTAACCATATTGTATTCCAAATCATATAACTTGCTGCTCATAATGCATGCATAATATGTTCAACAAATGAACCAAAAGCCATGCCCAAAGGCACCATCATATATAAGGCAAATAACCATATTGTATCCCAAATTATTTCTTATAATTTTTCATAATCATGGATGCTAAATAAGCTATACATTTCAGCAAGTAATTCTCATGTATGCACCATTTCAAAACATGCTCATGCATTTCCATAAATCCCAATGCATTACCAATAAAATACCTTTGTCAAAAAATAGCCGAAACTCATATCGGTTCATCAAAACAATTACTTTACTTACTCTTGAACTATGGAAGGTTTTCACACTCTTCCATAGCCCCCAAAAACAGTACGTACCAAACGCGATTCGCTTTTAAATCCGTAACCACTCACCAACAAGCGAAACGAGCTTTTGCCGCTATCCGATGATCGCACCAACGCACCAGCAATCAAGCTTCTTCTTGTACCTCTTCTACAACATTAAAAACAGAACATTCTCACATCATAACATGCTCAAACCAACAGCCATATCCAATCACCATTAAACTACCAAAAACTTAGCCGAAAAGACCGAAAACTAAGCCGAAACGCATCCGAACAATATCAGCCCAAAACCTAACGAATCTAACATCTAATTCACTTCAATTATGATCCAAAAACACATCCAAACCATCCTTATATCTCCAGCAACATTTAAGCATCTAAAACAGCCCATAAAACAACTGAAAAGCACCTTAAAACTACACCGATTGTATTATTCCGGGATTAAATTAATGTGATATCAAATCAAGACTCAATTAATCATTAAATCAACATAAAACATGATTGAATTCATCTAATTTCCATCATTAAATGAGATCCAAAAAGATTTCACAAAAACATCACAAAAACATTAGATCTAACATTAAAAACATAGAATCAAGTGTTTATTCAAAGATTAGCAAGCTAATACTTGGGAATTTCAATAAAGAACCATAGAAAAGAATAAAAATACAGAAAATTACCTTCAAGATCTATTCACCAAAAATATGAGATTTTCCCCTTCTTGATTCCTTGCAATTTGATGTAGATTTGATGAAATTGATGCTTAGGTTTTGTAAAGGATGGAAAGATGATGCAAGTGATGTAATCTTTGTGGAAAAAGATGCAAAAATCAGCAAGGAATTGAAGAGAAAAGATGAAGAGAAAGTGGAGAGAAAATGAGAGAAAAAGATGAGAGAAAATGAGAGAAAAGTGGTTTTTGAGAAAAATGATTAAAAATCCAATTAAAGTCATTAAAAACACTTTTTGGTGAATAAATCATTATTAAAAATTAGGAATGGGTTTATGGTCCTCTAAGGATTCTAAGTTTAGCTTGCTATTCAATTTAGTCACTAAAATACATTAATTGCCGAAAATCACCAAATTGGTCCTCCAATTTTTCCAAAAATTACAAATTGGTCATTTATGCATAATTAAGCATAATTAAAAATCATTATAAAATCCAAATTATTTTCTTTTAATTTGAAACATATTTTCAATATTTTAAACCATATTCCAAAATTATTATTTTTCTTAATTAAAAATATTCTTATTTATTTTTCCCCGGAATAATGAACCGGAGAACCCGATTCGACCCGAATCGAATTCTCCTAACTAAGCCTAAACTAATAACCCCCAAAACGGGATGTTACAACGAATGAAAATAGGATAAGCAAACTTTGATATTATTATTGCATTAGAACAAAAAAATAAGAAACAATCTCCTCTCACTAATATCTACAACCTTCACCTATCCCTAAGAAATTTAGAGCATATTGTCGTTAGGTACAATTCTTAGGGGGAAGGGTTTCTCTAAAATCGGCTCTCTAAACAATGTGGTCGGCTAGGCTATATATATTCTTAACCTAGGGCAAACCTTTCCTAAATAGACTCTAACTTGGAGTAAGGAACAAGTCTTCTTCATGAGATCTGATATTTCCAAGTTTGCCGCCTTCTAAAAGGATTTTCCCTCTTGGTCTTTGACTTGGGCTATTAGTGCACTAGTCTGATCCAATTGGTGCTCTGTATCTTCCAGAATGTTCTTTATATTCTTATCTCTCATTGCGCCTACAATGTTGATCCTGCCACTTTGGATGCTGCCGCGGCTTTGTCCCCTGCCTCGGCCTCAACACTGTTGCTCTGCCTCCTCGTCCCTAGATATTCCTGCGTGTACAAAATATGTAATAATATTTGTATTCTCTATAAATATTGACTTTGTAAGTAGTGAAGACGGAATATCCAATATAATGGAAAGAGTCCATATTTCAGCTCAAGTTGGTGTATAATAGATGCAAAAAGTACCATGAGAAGGGTGTATAATAACTGCCTTTTAGGCACTCATCAATGCCACTAGAAGATTCGGTATCAAACCATGGTTCGATACCCTTGCTCACCAAGCCAAAATTTTCTCTCAGGGGTATCGATACACGGGCCATCAGTATCGATACCCCTTCCATGAAACATCAGATTTCACTTAGAAAATTTTAAGGGTCATTCCCAAATTTAATCCAATCGATCTTAAAGTAATCCTACTAATTATTAGTGATGTTTAGAGTGTTTTAACACCATTTTGAGTTATCAATCTCATAGATACGAATTTCACCATTATTGACCCACTTAGCAAGCAAACCAAGCATACACACATGAAATCTACATGCTATGCATTCTACCATAAAATATATGATGAAAGGAAGAGTTGGGAGTAACAACCTATTGCAAAAAAGACACCAAACTCGAACTCACGCCTCCAAGCTCTTTTCTTTGCCCAAACTTGATGATGGATCTCAAACTTCTTTCTCTACAAGAAGGGGATAAAACCAACTCTTAACACTGCAAGGGATGTTCTTAACTCTTAAAAACATCAAGAAAAACATAGAAACAACCCCCGAAGTTCATTCCTGGATTACACCATAACCCCCACTTAAACCTTCATCCTCACCAAACCAACATTTTCTTATCTTGTTTTGTAGATCACAACCACCTACACAACTTACTCTTCACCACCAAAACGAGATTCTTGACTTACCATAACAAAGGTTGAATATTTTCTTACTTTCTCTCTTGCAAGGATGGAGGAAGAGGATGAGGGACAAGGTGATATCACCTCCTCTACTTTTGCATAGAAAATAACAATCCTAAAACCTCTCATTTCAATCATTTTGACATTTACAAAAGTGCCCTTAGTCTACAATTCACAAGCCCAACACCACAAGGCACAACACAAACCCAAGGCCCAAAACCACTAAACTCAGGGCTCAAACCGATGCCCAAACCCCTCAGGTTAACCCAACATTCAGATCCGAATCTGGGTCGCTACAACTCTCCACTCCTTAAAGAAAATTTCGTCCTCAAAATTTACCTGTCAGGAAGAGATGAGGATACTGGGCTCTCATATCCTTTTCTGATTCCCACGTTGCTTCTTCGATTCCATGATTCCTCCACAAAACCTTTACCAAGGGTATACACTTATTCTGAAGTTTCTTCTCTATCCACGATTCCGATAGGCCTATCCTTGTAAGTCAAATCCATATTGACTTCGATTTCCTTAAGCTGAACCACAAGCGAAGGATTGGAACGGAAATATTTCAACATAGAAACGTGGAACACATCGTGTATACGTGCTAACTTTGGAGGTAGAGCTAGCCGATAAGCTACCGGTCCAATCCTCTAAAGAACCTCATAAGGCCCGATATACCATGGACTCAACTTTCTTTTATGACCAAACTGGATGATCCCTTTCCACGGGGATATATTGAGAAACACCTTCTTCCCAAGCTCATACTCTACATACTTACGCTTCTTATCCGCATAACCTTTCTATCTGTCAAAAGTTGTTTGCAACCTTTCTTTGATGATCTGAACCTTTTCCTTGGTTTCCTTAACAAGATCTGAATCCACTATCTTCCTCTAATTGAGCTTTGTCCAACACAAGGGTGTCCTACACCTACAACCGTACAAGGCCTCAAAAGGAGCCATCTTGATACTTGACTGATAACTGTTGTTGTAAGCAAACTCTACCAACGGTAATTGCTCCTCTAAACTAAGAGAGAAGTCCATAGCACGACACCAAAGCATATCCTCCAAGATCTGGATAGCTCTCTGAGACTGTCCATCGTTCTGAGGATGAAAAGCTGTACTAAAGTGCAACTTGGTATCTAAAGCCTCACGGATAGACCTATACAATCTCGCTGTGAACCTCAGATCCCTATACGATATGATCGACGATGGTACACCGTGCAATCTCACTCTCTCCTTGATGTACAACCAAGCTAGCTTTCCCAAAATGAAGTTCATCCTAACCGGTAAGAAGTGTGCAAACTTGGTCAACCGGTCAACTATGACCCATATAGAATCATACTTCCTCAACATCATCGGTAACCTGGTGATAAAGTCTATGGTCACTCAATCCTACTTCCACTGTGGAATCTGGATAGGCTGAAGCGACCCTGAAGAAACCTGATGTTCTGCCTTCACTTGGCAATATGCCAAACACCTTGTCATAAACTCTGACACATCTCTTTTCATACACGGCCACCAAAAAAAGGACGGAGATCTTGATACATCTTGTTACTACCCGGATAAACAGAAAATGGACTACGGTGAGTTTCTCTCAAGATACAATCTCTCAGATCTTCTAAAGCTGGAACACACAACCGACCTTGAAGGTACAAGAAACCACCATCTCGTACCTCAAAGTCTGATAAATCACCTCTCTAAACAACCTCTAACTGAG
Organism: Abelmoschus esculentus; assembly: GCA_035048815.1. Lineage (NCBI taxonomy): Eukaryota > Viridiplantae > Streptophyta > Magnoliopsida > Malvales > Malvaceae > Abelmoschus > Abelmoschus esculentus. The sequence continues at coordinate 4,736,498 of JAUCBN010000019.1, read as the reverse complement.
CTACCAACTCCTCATCTAGCATTTGTGATCTCTTTATCTCCTAAACAAGTGTGGTCTCCACACGCAACTCAAACAAAAGTCCTCCGTCATCGATCATCCTCAATTGAACAAACAAGGCTCTCAAGTCCGACATGGACTTCCGACTCTATAACACCCTAAAAATCGTGTTAGAAGAAATATTCGAATGATAGTAAGTTAAATTAAATCATGTGTCAATTAAATTAGAAAATGGACCAAATTAATTAAATTAAAAGTTTGAACATTGTATGATAAAAAGAGAATTCCATAGACTACCCCTTGTGATAAACCAATATTAGACAATTCATTAAGGGTAAGGTAGTCTTTTCACCCTCAATAATAGACAAATAAAAGAGCCCAAATTCTCCTTCTTCTTCTTCATTCTCACGGCAACAAGAGAAATTTGAGGAGAGGGAGGCTTGAGAGAGAAACTTGGGAGAAAGCATAGAAGTAGAGATTGGAAGCTTTGCATGGTTATGAATTTGGGTTAGGAGTTCAAGTTTAACGATATTGGTAAGCTCTTCCTTCCAAAATCAAGTTTGTGGGAGTTTAAGCTTTTTGTTTTTGAAAATTTTATGATATTCTGGTGTTAGGTTAGGTTGGTAGAATGCCTAATCTAAAGATAAAATTTATTTGGTATGAGTTTTGAGGAATGAACAATTTGAGTTAGAAAACTTAGAAATCGGAATATGTAAATGATTTATTTGTGTTGATTGATCTTATAAGTTGCTGTAAATTGGATTGGGAATGTTGATTCCATGTTTTAAATTTTGGAAAATTGATAAGTATTAGTTCGGATTAGGTTCGGACACTTAGAATGAGAGTTAGCCGAAAATAGCCTAGAATTGCTTTTCCGAGTAGCCAACTTTGAGAATTTCCCTAGGTCGGGATTTAAGGAGTTTGGAGCTGAAATTTTAAACCATGATACTCATGTATACCTAGTTTAAGTGAGAATTTACGGAACCTAAATCTGAGTCCGTTAGAGAAAGATATAAGCTGTTCTGTAGGGCTACCCGAGCAGTCCTATGGATCCGGCCAGATCTGTTCCGAATGAAATTTGGAGCTAATCAATTAGGAATTAAAATGTAAGGTTAATTTTACCTTGTAGAGGATTCTTCTAGCTTTCCAACGAGGTAAAATGGACTAAAATCGGACATCGGAGTTAGGAGATACGATCGTTTCGCTAAAGGATAGCAAAACTATCCATAACGAACAAATGCATATGTTTATATTTGCTAAGCCTAAGAACATTTGAAATAGATAAATTGAAAGTGTATTGATACATATCTATTGTATATGGATTGTTAGATAACCCGAGAGAAGAAGTTGAAGATCAAAAGAGGCTCGACGTAGCACAGAAATGAGGCAAAAGGGTTGCGATCTACAACCCTTGATAGCTCGAAGAATTGGTGAGTGTGGCAAACCTTAGGGTTAGGACCTAGGGTCCTAACCATCTTTGATTATTTGATTTGCTTTGTAATATAACTGGATTAGATAAATATTTGACAATATGGGAAGGAGGATTGAATGATAATGATTTGTTTGACACTATGTTTGAGTACTAGATGATAAACTAGCTTAGAACATTTCCATAGCTCGAAAATGCCGAGGTAAGTAATGGCACGCGGCTAAGGATGCCAGGTATGTGAGTCATGCATGAGGTATGTTCATGATAGCATGATATTTATATACGTATATGCTTTTGATATGTTAGCATAGCCTATGCTTTTGGATTTTGGTAGTATGATGCCTATGTATGCTTGATATGTTAGCATGACATATATGCTTTTGAATTTGTTAGCATAACTTAATGCTTTCGATAATACCATGTTATGTACATCATATGTAATAAGGAACTTGAATAAGTAAAATGGAAGATTAATTGAATATGAAACTCCGATTGAGCCTTGGTTTATAGTTGGTCATAGGTAGTACGGCATGTCTAGGGTCTGAGCTCATTTTTTAGTACTTCGGTACTTTTGATCAGTACTTCGGTACTTTTGTTGGTACTATGGGTACCTTTGTTGGTGGTTAGTCACCATTTGTAGATACCACGGGTATCTTTTATTAGTGTCCTCGTGGCACTTTTGTCAGTACCTTATGGTACTTCTGTTGACTCGCTTACCTAGTCTAACTATACCAAGGCAACGTTTGAAACTACTTTGAAATATTAAAATTAAGATATGGCCCTAGAGCATCTGAAATGTATTTTCCATAGAGCATTTGTTATGATCTTACCATAGAGCATTTGTTACGAACTTGCTATAGAGCATTTGACATGTATTTGCCATAGAGCATTATTATGAAATTGCCATAGAGCATTTGTTATGATCTTGCCATAGTGCATTTGTTATGAACTTGCCGTAGAGCATTTGGTATGACATTGCCTTCGAGTATTCGATATGATATGGACTTGGACATTGAATATGATTTTGCCTTAGGGCACTTGAATATGACTTGCCATTGTACATTTAAGCATGTTACATAATGTACGAATTGCTATGTGTAATTGATTTGTTGCTCATTTAAAGTATATTATTTGTTTTAATTCATATCTAAATTGGTTAGACTTAGGCTACCTCACTAAGTACTTCTTAGTATTTACACTCTTTGTTTCCCCCTTCCCAAAAAACAGGTTCAAGAGTTAAAGAGATAGACCAAGCTTGAACCGGAGCAAGGACGCAAAGCAAGCTAAAGTATGGTATTTTGGCAACTTTTGTAACTCCTATCATATGGTGGATTAGTGATCATTCTAGACTAGTATATGCATTTTGATAGCTAGCTCATGATTTGTGACATATTTATGTGATCATTTGAGCTCTTGGTTTGTAAGCCATAAGGCACATTAATCACGTTAGGCAAACTATACGTGTGTTAGTTGGCTAGTGTTTTGCATATGGGAACCATTATGATATGTACATGGCATGTAAAAAACTATAAGGAGCATAAAGAGCATGAAACTAATTAGGTTAGTGTGTGGAGACTTAAAGTTATAACATGAATATGCTAGTTGCTAAAATAACAAGTACATGACATAGGTAACTTGAATGTCATTGAAAAAAGTTAACAACTTGAGTAATGAAGTGGCTAAGTGGATAGGTTAAATAGATTGATACATGATGCTTAATATGATAGAAATGCCCCTTAGGGGTTAGGAATGAAAGGAGACTAAATGAATGTCTTTAAAAGTGTATCTAAGTGTTTTAAAGGTTTGAAATTGCCAATTTCGAGTAGGGGTATCGATATCACTAGCTTGGGTATCGATACCACCCTTGGCAGAAACATTTCGTTCCGAAGCTTGGATCGATACAAAGCTTTGACCTTAGTCAACGTGTCAATGAGGTAGACCAGTATCGATACCTGTTTCGATACTAGAGCTCCCAGTAACTTTTGGTACCGATGCTTTGTTCGATACCAAGCTTGTTGTGAGCCTCTTGTTTCGATACCAGTATCGAAACAAGCTACTCAACTTGGTCAACGAGTCAACACTTAGGGCCAGTATCGATACCCAGATCAATACCCCTGTATCGATACCACTATTATAGGGGTATCGATACCTCCTCAGCTACTTGGGTTCAAAGTTTAATAAGGGAATTTGCTTAATTAATAAGATATAATCAATGGTGACTAAATGAATACAATTGACATAGAAGTTTAGATCAAGTTAATTGAGACTATAATTGAAAAAATGAACTGCATTAAGAATCGAATTGGAGACTGTTTAAGTATCGAAAAAGTTTTAAATTAGTCTCGAATTTGTGTAAGTGATACAAGAACTTGGTCCGTAAAATGAGTAAGTATTAATAGAGATTGATTCACAATGTTACATAAATAAATAAATTGTTTGAATTTGAATACAATGTTCGAGATTATAAGTCCGGTCGATGCCCCCGTCTCCTAACCCGAGGCGAGGGTGTTACAGACTCAAGGCATCGATGATAATGTTCACCTTGCCTGGATGGTACTCTTTAACAACTCTATCCACCGATATTGTCTCAGGTTCAACTCTTTCTAGGTAAGCAAATACTTGAAACTCTTGTGGTCGATGTAAATATATCATTTCTCCCCATATAGATAATGCCTCTATATCTTCAAAGCGAATATAACTGCTGCAAATCAAGATCATGTGTGAGATAGTTCCTCTCATGGGGTTTCAACTGCCTCGAGGCGTAAGCTACCACCTTACTCTCTTGCAGGAGCATACAATCCGACCCATTCAAAGAAGCATCACTAAACACCAAATAATCTTTTCCCGGTTCTGGTTTCATCAAGACCAGTGCCTCTATAAGATAAGCTTTCAACTGCTCAAAACTCTGTTGTCTTCTGCCATTCTACACAAAAGGAACATCTTTCTGAAGAAACTTGGTCAAAGGTGTTGCTATGATCGAAAAACCTTTAACAAACCTCCTATAATATCCAACAAGTCCAAGGAAACTATGGACTTCCGATACATTCATTGGTGGTTTCCATTCCACCAAAGCTTGGATCTTCTGGGGATCTACTTGTATACCATCCGCTGTAACTATGTGGCTAAGAAACGCCACCTTAGACAACCAAAACTCGTACTTACTGAACTTGGCGTACAGACGCCTATCCCTCAACACTTGAAGAACCACTCTTAGGTGATAGTCATGCTCCTCCTCTGAGCGTGAATACACCAAGATGTCATCGATGAACACAACCACAAACTAATCTAGATACGGTTGAAAGATCCGGTTCATCAAATCCATAAAAGTTGCAGGTGCATTCGTGAGCCCAAACGGTATCATAAGAAACTTATAATATCCGTACCACGTCCAAAAAGCGATCTTTTGGACATCCTCGTCCACCACCTTTAGCTGATAGTACCCTGACCTCAGATCTATCTTAGAAAACACACGAGAACCCCTCAACTAATCAAACAAATCATCGATCCTAGGCAAAGGATAACGATTCTTGATTGTGACATTATTAAGCTGACGGTAATCGATGCACATGCTCATCGATCCATCCTTCTTCTTAACAAATAGAATCGGTGTTCCCCACGGTGACACACTCGATCTGATAAAACCTCTCTCAAGCAACTCCTATATCTATTGCTTCAACTCTCTCATCTCCGCCGGTGCAATACGATAAAGTGCTATAGACACCGGTTTTGTCCCTGGCAATATCTTTATCTGGAACTCCAACTCAAGGTTGGGAGGTAACCTAGACAACTCTTTCGAAAACACATCGGGATACTCACAAATTGTCCTCAGACTCTCTAAAGCTGGGTTGCCAACACTCACATCCACCACGTGAGCTAAGAAAGCCTCAGTACCTTGTTGGACCAGCATCTGAGCTGACAACGCTAACACCATATTCGGTAAACACGGGCTTCTCTAAACCCTTACCACAAGCTTAAAACCATCAGCTACTCGTATAACATCCAGATTTTAGGGTTAGTAGTTTGAGCTTGAGTTAGGAGAATTCGATTCGGGTCGAATCAGGTTCTTCAGTTCGTTATTCTGGGAAAATATAAAATAAAAATATTATTAATTAGAAAAGTAATATTTTGGAATATGGTTTAAAAATATTAAAAAGATTTTTCAAAATTAAATGAATATAATTTTAACTTTAAATTAATTTTTAATTGTGCCTAATTATGCATTAGTGATCAAATTGTAATTTTTGGAAAACAATGTATGATTTAATTTATAATTTTCGAAAATTATTATTTTTAGTGACTAAATTGGAAAGCAAGCTATACTTAGAATCCTTAGAGATCCATAAACCCAATTTAATTTTTAAATGATGATTTATTCACCAAAATAATTTTTAATTAGTTTATTAAAAGATGATAATTATTTTCTCACTTAACCACTTATTTTCTCTCATCTTTTTCTCTCATTTTCTCTTCATTTTTCTTCATCTATTTTCTTCAATTCCTTGCTGATTTTTCCACCTTTTTTAACAAGAATTACTTCATTTTAATCATCTCTCCATTCTTTACAAAGCCTAATCATCAATTTTACTGAAAAAACAACAATTTGCAAGGAATCAAGAAGAGAAATTCTCATCTTTTTGGTGGATAGATCTCAAAGGTAATTTACTGGATTTTAACTCTTTTCTAAGGTTCTTTATTGAAATTCCCAAGTATTAGTTTTCTAATCTTGGAATGAAACTTGATTTTCTGTTTTCAATGCTAGATCTAATGATTTTGTCAAAGTTTTTTATGAAATATTTTTATATCTCATTCAATGCTATAATTAGATGGGTTTAATTATGTTATTATGTGAATTAAATGATTAATTGAGTCTTCAATTGATGGCACATTAATTTAATTTCGGAATAATGCAATCGGTGTTGTTTTAAGGTATTTTTTTGTTGTTTTAGAGGTTGTTTTAGGTGTTTTAATGTTGCTGGAGGTATAAGGATGGTTTAGATGTGTTTTTGGTTCATAATTAAAATGGATTAGATGTTAGATTCATTAGGTTTTGGATGATGTTGTTAGGATGCGTTTCGACTTTGTTTTCGGTCTTTTCGTCTAAGTTTTTGGTAGTTTTGTGGAGGTTTGATGTGGCTATTGGTTTGAGCATGTTATGATGTGAATATGCTATGTTTTTAATGATGTAGAGTTAGTGCAAGAAGGTGCATAAGTGGCCGGTGCATTGGCATTGCCATCAGAGCATCGACGAAGGATCGTGTTGCTTGTCGATGAGTGTTTTTCGAACTTAAAGCGAATCGTATTGGTACGGTTCTGTTTTAGGGACTATGGTAGAGTGTGAAAACTTTCCATAGTTCAAGAGTAAGTAAAGTAAATGTTTTTGATATATTAACATGAGCTTCGGCTACATTCGGTAAAGACATTGATGTTGCTAATGCAATGAGATTTTTGGAAATGCATAAACATGATTTTGAATTGGTGCATGCATGAGATAATTGCTGAAAATGCATGGTTTAAAAAGCCATACATGTTTAAGGAAAACATGTAAAATGAACTTGGAATATATGTGGTTATTTTCCTTCAAATTGAAGGTGCCATGGGGCATGACTTTCGGTTCATTTGTTGAGCGCATTATGGATGCATTATGAGCTGAAAATGAATTGAAATATTATGTGGTTATTTGCCTTGAAATTGATGGTGCCGTTGGGCATGACATTTGGTTTATTTGTAAACATATTATGCATGCATTATGAGCAGCAAATAATCATGCACATTTGACTATGATATTGGCTTAGTGACACTAACTTTAGATTCAAATACGAATGACATGTCATTAGGATTGTCTTAAGTGCACTATAAACAATATTGAGAATAAAGAATATTGCCTACACGTAACAAGGGTGACTTTGTGTCCAATCGTGCGTGGTAGAGCCACCTACATGTAACAAGGGTAACTATGTGTCTAATTGTGCGTGGTAGTGCTGTAATGGTGACTTCGTATCATGTCAATGGTGACTTCGTGTCATGTTAATGGTGACTTCGTGTCATATCAATGGTGACTTGGTGTCATGACGAGACTAATGGTCTCTAACAATGGATTCGTATATTCGGTGAACTTAAGGTTCACTATAAGTGATCACTAGAAGCCAATATGCATACAAGGATTAAAAGAGAACACTGTGCATCATTCATGAAATATATTGATAATGTTGAACACACTCAAGAAAGTGACTTGATATTATAGACATGAACGTGGAATGTTAAGAATGCATGTTTCTAATGATGCATTGCAAACTATGGTTTCATTATCGTTTTAAATAGATGCATTGATGATCTTGTGTAGAGCTTCCTCACTAAGCATGTTTGCTTAGGCTCTCTTTTCATCCTTGTAGAAAAATAAAGGCACTCGGGACTATATTCGGAGCAAGGAAACCAAGGGGAAAGGCTACTTCAAATTCGGTATGTTTTGACAAATAAGTTGGGGCTTGGCAAATGTGTAAACCCAACCGATGTGAGGAGTGTGAACTTGACTTTGGTTTCTATTGAAATAAGACCTATGTTGCTTGATTGTTAATTGATAAACTATGGTAATGTTTGGATTGTTGAAGCATGTACTTGCATGATCGTTATGTTTTTATTCATGTTCTAGGTAGCATGCCTATAGTTTGCTTGATGTTCTTGACGTTGATAATCGTGTGTTATATGTTGCTATTCATGCTTAGGATTAATGCCTATAGATAATAGTGATTGACAATTATGTTTGAGTCGATAATGTTCACTTAGTGTGACGGAACTTTTAGGTTCCAGACCCAAAGTTTTGAAACCTTAGTAAAGGTTTCGAAACCTTTTCCAAACAGTTTCGAAACCTTTAGGAAGGTTTCGAAACCTTGCGGGCAATTTTGATTCTAAAAAGTTATTGGACACGAAAAGTTTCAAAACCTTCAGGGAAGTTTCGAAAAATTTTGCATAAAGTTTCAAAACCTTTATGAAAGGTTTCAAAACCTTTGGCTGCTAGAAATTGATAGTTGCTGGAAATTGCATTTTAGTCACGAATATCTTTCTTTGTTCAATTAGGGTATCTACAAATGTTCTTTTGAACTGAAATTTCACATGTATGCATAAAGTTGATTTAATTTCAAGATGGATAACTTAATTTGGATGAAGTCCTTGTAATTTGAAAGATTTACATTTTTGTCCCTAAATTAGAGCAACATGCAATTGATGATGTTAGAATGATCCGTTTGACTTGAAATTTATCGTAAAGGATACTCGTATGTTTAATTGAACTTTGATGAAAAGAATTTCTACTTTTTTATTAGAATTTAAAAGTTTAATGTTTTAGTCCTTAATTTACTTAAGTGTTTAATCGGATATTTGTTTATGATCGGATTATTTCCGTTAATGCCTTATATGAGACCTTGACATGTAGGAATACAATTATGCATCTAGAAGAAAAAAATATAACGATTTTAGTGTTGTTTATTGAATCGAACCTTTGCGGGTTTGGTTTGATATTCCCCGTGTAACCCATTAGTGTTGGTTCTGTCTAGGCCGGGCTAAGGGGATTACATTTGGTAGTCACAGAGCCAGGTTTGTAAAGTGTGTAGTTGGTTGGTTAAAGCATGTGTAGGATTGCTATGTTGTGTGTTTAAATGTGCGATTGAGCATGAAGTGTGAGATTGAGCATGATATGTTATTGATGTATAAAAATCTATTTATGATGATTATACTTTGAGTAATGATGGTTAAACTGGGTTTATCGGTTACACTTTGCCAATGCCAATATATTTTTAGATGCTCTCAGTTTTCTCTTGGATCTTGCCCGAATGTAAGTTTATTTTGTTTTAATATTATGTTTTAAACTACATGTTTAAAGTCTTTGGAATATACTTATGAGACGTAAGTCACTAGCTAGTGTTGGTATGAACATTGATGATCAAGATTGTGGATGAAATGACTGCTAGGGAAGAGTAATTTCTTCCTCCTCTGTGAGTGTACCTTCGGTTAGATAGAAGGTTAGTTTGTGGTGTTACACCGTTCTTTCGGGTATGTTTTAGTCTGCTGAAGCCGGTACGACTGTTGCTAATCTAACTTGGAAGTTGTCAACAGGATGATAGTTGAAGTTGTTGGAATTGAGGATGTTGTTTGCGAGTATGAACAATAATCATGCTTAGAGTAAGAGCACATATATGTATATATCTATAGATAATGTAGGACATGCATGCATTCTTGAGCATGACATTAGAAATTGCATTTACATGCACATGCACTTATGTAGGCATTTATAAGGGCATACAAATCATGCATACATTTATTCACACTTGTGAATAGCTCCTTGAGGATGGAAGTGGTGTAGGGTTGATTCTTTTGGGGAGAAGGTTTAGAAAAAAAGTTGAAAACTTAAAAAGGTTTACTTTTGGTTTTGATCTGGATATGATGTGGGCAAGCCACCCTTTTGGTTAGGGAATAATCTTGGATGAGGAATGAATGGTTGGTCTCAGAGTTGTGAATGTTTGAAACCGAGGTAAATACCCTGAGTTATGGTTAGTTTGTGTTGGTCATTACTAAAGGTAAGGCTGAGTTTTGCGGATTCTTTCTAGTTAAGATTTGGAGGTTGTAAGAAGGTTGCAGCATGTTTTGTAGAGAAAGGCGGGTTGGTGTTTTTCTGAGTGATGTAAAATTATTTTGTGGAAATTACAAGGAATTCTTTATAGTGTGGTTAATGTGCAGTTAGATCGGGGGTTATGACCGATCTGGTATGGTCTGGATGGAAGTAAAATATGAGATATATATTAGTAAGGGAGTTGTGAAATCGGGGGCTTGAATCATAGATTGTTGTGACCTTGAGAGGTTTGGTTGTACTATAAAGGAGGAAAGTGTACATGTTGGGTTTATAAGATGTTAAGTTGGATATACCTTGGGTAAACATAGTTTTTGATGGTGTTTGAAGTGGTGTATCGAGGACCGCTGGACAATTTATGGTTTGTATCGGTTGTTCAGTCTTGTGGGTTTACATTTATCAAAAAGTGTAACGAGTTTTTGTGTTCGGTGGGTTCGTGTTTGTGGATGTTTCATCAATATGGTTACTGCTTTGACAAGGTTATAAAATAAGAGATATTGGAGCTAGTGGAAGGAATAGTTCTATAAGCTTGGATTTTGTTGTGGTATAGTTAAGGTAAGAGTTGATTTGTCGATGAGTTGATAATAGGAAGGAGTTTTGGGTTAAGTGTCAAGGCACTTAATGATGTGTAGATTTTAAAGTTTGAACCATGGTGTTGAGTTGGTTATGGTGGCTAAACCTTGAGTTGGAGGTATTATCATTGAGATGAGTACAATGTTGGGTTTGACACAAAGTTAGTAAGTTTCTTGTATGGTATATTTTGTAGAATGTTAGCAATCGGGGATGATTTGGCTTACATAAGGATGCTTCCAATGGGAGTTTGTTATGTGGGGTAATCCAGGGTTGTTGTGGAGTTCCGAGGGAAGATGTTCGGTTAACCTATAGGGAAACCTAGTAAAATGGTAGAGCTATGAGAGGGACTCTACCTTGGTAAAGTTGATCAGGGATATGTCGTGGCAAGGTGTTTGTTGAGGGTCTAGTGAACGATATGTTCTTGGCAAGGTTTAGTTTTGTGTTGAGAATCTTTTTTGTGTTATGTGAATCGCATGGTTGTTTCGAAAAGTGTTGAGATGGAATGGTATCTTGATTGAGGCTTATGGTAATTTTTTTCTGTGTGGTTGGTGGTAAGTGTTGTGGTAGAAGGTGGGGAAACATGTGTTTTTGACTGAGCTTGTTTGGATTATGTTTGAATCATATGTAAATGTTTATCTCGTTGATAAGGTAAGAGTGAGTATCAATTTTCTTTGGGTTATTATTAGTAGTAAAGGTGCCAAGGTTGAAGTCAAAAAGAATCATCATAAGTTTGGTAGTAAGTTCTATGGATGGTATGGAGTTTTCTTATGAGGGTTATTAGACCAATCGTTTGTTTTAGTACGGTTTTCGTGGGTTTCTACCCATTGGAAAGGTGTGTGAATGGTGTATCTATAATATGTTAAGATTTGAGAGTTTTTAAGACCGACATAGGTTGCCGTTTGGATGTTGGGTTTTATCATTCATAGGTAAATGGATGATATGCTGTGATGTTGTGATATGGTTAATATGACTCATAATGAAGTTGTTGATGTTGATGAAGTTTACTTAAGACAGTTTTGTGCAAAGTTAGTTTGAAGCTTGTTGGTGGAGCATCATTGTGTGGAGTAGAGATTTGTGAAAGGATTAGTTGGTTACCTGGTATGTGGGAGGATGTCAAAAATAAGGTTAGTTCGATGGTGGTGGTATGAAAATTGTTGCGATTATCTAGATTTAGTTATCAATCTTAAGCAAGAAAAAGGGGGTTTTCTTTTGAGTGATGTTTTCTGTGAGAATTGAGAAGGTTTGGTGGTGTGTGCGTTGTTGCTTTGGTGTGAGAAAAAGATCTGTTGGTTGTCCGAAGAGGGTAAGTATGGGTTATCTGTTGTATACCATCCGGGGAAGCTATTGTGATGGCTGAATCTTTGAGCCGTAAGATGACAGTTGAGTTAAGGGTGATATTTGCTATGTTGAGTATTTCAAAGGAAGGTGGTTGAATGGTGGAGTTGTAAGTAAAACCTATCTTGGTTGAGATGATAAGGTGAAACAGTTAGAGGATAAGATGTTGGTACCTTTTGTAGAGGATATTGCCGGGGGTAGACCAATCGAGTATCATTTTGATAATGATGAGATGTTGTGGTTTAGGGGTCAGATTGTGGTACCGGATGATGTTGAGTTGAGGTAAGCTATTTTGGAAGAAGCATAAACTAGTCCGTTTGCTATGCACCCGGATAGAGTGAAGATGTACAGGGATCTTAAAAGTGTGTACTTTTGGATTGGTTTAAAGAAAGATGTGACGGAGTCCAAGAAGGATTTTATATGGGTTATTATTGATAGGTTTTCAAAGTGTGCACATTTTCTTACCGTGCATACGACGTGTTCTATGGATAAGTTGGTAGAGTTGTATGTTTTCTGAGGTGATGAAGTTGCATAGTGTGCCTAAGTCGATCATATCGGATAGGGATCCGCGATTTACATCTAAGTTTTGGAGGAATTTGCAGACAACTTTGGGTACGAGGCTTAGCTTTAGTACAACTTATCATCCATAGACGGATGGTCAGTCTGAGCGTGTTATTCAGACTTTGGAAGATATGTTGAGGTATTACATCATTGAGTTTCAAGGTTCTTGGGAGAAACAGTTGCCTTTGGTGGAGTTTGCATATAATAATAGCTCCAAGAGAGTATACAGATGGCGCCGTTTGAGGCTTTATACGGGCGTAGGTGTTGTACACCTTTGTGTTGGAAAGAAGTTGGGCAAAAATATGTTTCTTTGCCTCAAGTTTTAAAAGGTACGGATGAGAAGGTTAAGTTTATTTGTACTAAACTTAAGGAAGCTTCGGATAGGCAGAAGTCCTATGCCGATTTAAAACGCAGAGAGGTAGAGTATGCTGTTGGAGATAAAGTGTTTCTTAAGGTTCTTCGTGGAAGAATGCGTTAAGGTTTAGACGTAGGGGTAAGTTGAGTCCTCGTTTTATTGGGCTGAATAAGGTGTTGGAGCGAATTGGTCCTGTTGTTTATCAGTTGAGGTTGCCGATGGAGTTGAGTTGGATGCGTTATATTTTTCATGTATCGATGCTTCGTAAGTATAGTTTTGATTCTTCTCATGTTGTTCTAGTAGAGGAGATTGAGTTAATAGAGGATATGAGTTATGAGGAGGAACTAGTAAGAATTTTGGATGTGGATACAAAAGTTCTTCGAGGAAGGAACATAGATTTGGTTATAGTGCTTTAGAAACACCGAGGTGTCGAAGAGACAACTTGGGAGACAAGGAAAAAGTATGGAGGAGCAGTTCCTCACTTGTTTGCTTCAGGTGAGAATTTTGAGAACGAAATTTTCTTAAGAGGGGAGAGTTTTAACATCCCAATTTTGGGGTTAGTAGTTTGAGGTCTAGTTAGGAGAATTCGATTCGGATCGAATCGGGTACTTCGGTTCGTTATTCTGGGAAAATATAAAATAAAAATATTTTTGTGAAATCTTTTTAGATCTCATTCAATACTGTAATTAGATGGGTTTAATTATGTTATTATGTCAATTAAATGATTAATTGAGTCTTCAATTGATGGCACATTAATTTAATTTCGGAATAATGCAATCGGTGTTGTTTTAAGGTGTTTTTTTGTTGTTTTAGAGGCTGTTTTAGGTGTTTTAATGATGCTGGAGGTATAAGGATGGTTTAGATGTGTTTTTGGTTCATAATTAAAATGGATTAGATGTTAGATTCATTAGGTTTTGGGTGATATTGTTAGGATGCGTTTCGACTTTGTTTTCGGTCTTTTCGACTAAGTTTTTGGTAGTTTTGTGGAGGTTTGATGTGGCTATTGGTTTGAGCATGTTATGATGTGAATATGCTCTGTTTTTAATGATGTAGAGTTAGTGCAAGAAGGTGCATAAGTGGCCGGTGCATTGGCATTGCCATCAGAGCATCGACGAAGGATCGTTTTGCTTGTCGATGAGTGTTTTTCGAACTTAAAGCGAATCGTATTGGTACGGTTCTGTTTTAGGGACTATGGTAGAGTGTGAAAACTTTCCATAGTTCAAGAGTAAGTAAAGTAAATGTTTTTGATATATTAACATGAGCTTCGGCTACATTCGGTAAAGACATTGATGTTGCTAATGCAATGAGATTTTTGAAAATGTATAAACATGATTTTGAATTGGTGCATGCATGAGATAATTGCTGAAAATGCATGGTTTAAAAAGCCATACATGTTTAAGGAAAACATGTAAAATGAACTTGGAATATATGTGGTTATTTTCCTTCAAATTAAAGGTGCCATGGGGCATGACTTTCGGTTCATTTGTTGAGCGCATTATGGATGCATTATGAGCTGAAAATGAATTGAAATATTATGTGGTTATTTGCCTTGAAATTGATGGTGCCGTTGGGCATGACATTTGGTTTATTTGTAAACATATTATACATGCATTATGAGCAGCAAATAATCATGCACATTTGATTATGATATTGGCTTAGTGACACTAACTTTAGATTCGAATACGAATGACATGTCATTAGGATTGTCTTAAGTTCACTATAAACATAATTGAGAATAAAGAATATTGCCTACACATAACAAGGGTGACTTTGTGTCCAATCGTGCGTGGTAGAGCCGCCTACACGTAACAAGGGTGGCTATGTGTCTAATCGTGCGTGGTAGTGCTATAATGGTGACTTCGTGTCATGTCAATGGTGACTTCGTGTCATGTCAATGGTGACTTCATGTCATATCAATGGTGACTTAGTGTCATGTCAATGGTGACTTAGTGTCATGTCAATGGTGACTTGGTGTCATGACGAGACTAATGGTCTCTAACAATGGATCCGTGTATTCGGTAAACTTAAGGTTCACAATAAGTGATCACTAGAAGCCAATATGCATACATGGATTAAAAGAGAACATTGTGCATCATTCATGAAATGTATTGATAATGTTGAACATACTCAAGAAAGTGACTTGATATTATAGACATGAATGTGGAATGTTAAGCATGCATGTTTTTAATGATGCATTGCTAACTATGGTTTCTTTATGGTTTTAAATATATGCATTGATGATCTTGTGTAGAGCTTCCTCACTAAGAATATTTTCTTAAGCTCTCTTTTCATCCTTGTAGAAAAATAAAGACACTCAGGACTATATTCGGAGCAAGGAAACCAAGGGGAAAGGCTACTTCAAATTCAGTATGTTTTGACAAATAAGTTGGGGGTGGGCAATGTGTAAACCCAACCTATGTGAGGAGTGTGAACTTGACTTTGGTTTCTATTGAAATAAGACCTATGTTGCTTGATTGTTAATTGATAAACTATGGTGATGTTTGGATTGTTGAAGCATGTACTTGCATGATCCTTATGTTTTTAATCATGTTCTAGGTAGCATGCCTATAGTTTGCTTGATGTTCTTGACGTTGATAATCGTGTGTTATATGTTGCTATTCATGCTTAGGATTAATGCATATAGATAATAGTGGTTGACAGTTGTATTTGAGTCGATAATGTTCAGTTAGTGTGACGGAACTTTTAGGTTCCAAACCCAAAGTTTTGAAACCTTAGTGAAGGTTTCGAAACATTACGGGCAATTTCGATTCTAAAAAGTTACTGGACACGAAAAGTTTCGAAACCTTCAGGGAAGTTTCGAAACCTTTTTCATAAAGTTTCAAAACCTTTATGAAGGTTTCAAAACCTTTGGCTGCTAAAAATTGATAGTTGCTGAAAATTGCATTTTAGTCTCGAATATCTTTCTTTGTTCAATTAGGGTATCTACATATGTTATTTTAAGCTGAAATTTCACATAGATGCATAAAGTTGATTTAATTTCAAGATGGATAACTTAATTTGGACGAAGTCCTTGTAATTTAAAAGATTTACATTTTGGTCCCTAAATTAGAGAAGCATGCAATTGATTATGTTAGAATGATCCGTTTGACTTGAAATTTACCGTGAAGGATACTCGTATGCCTAATTGAACTTTGATGAAAAGAATTTCTACTTTGCTATTAGAATTTAAAGTTTAACGTTTTAGTCCTTAATTTACTTAAGTATTTAATCGGATGTTTGTTTATGATCGGATTGTTTCCGTTAATGTCTTGTATGAGATCTTGACGTGTAGGAATATAATTATGCATCTAGAAGAAAAAAAATATAACGGTTTTAGGGTTGTTTATCGAATCGGACCTTTGCAGGTTTGGTTTGATATTCCCCATGTAACCTATTAGTGTTGGTTTCGTCTAGGCTGGGCTAAGGGGGTTATAACTGGAAGCTTTAAACTCTTAGATCTACACCCCAAACTCGCATCATGTTCGAACAACCAATGCATCCCTAGGATTACGTCGAACTCCTGAAACGGCAGGACAATAAGATCGAGTGGGAAGATAGACCCTTGTACCTTAATCTGATACCTCCGATATACCTTATCCACAAGCACATCCAAGCCCAACGGGCTCATCACACGGACCCTACTCAAGATCCTCCGTTGGTAACCCCTACTTCTGAGATATCCCACTATGATATACAAATGGATAGACCCCGAGTCCACAAGAGCAACTATAGGTACATAAAACAAACTTAACATACCTGAGATCACATCTGTAGCAGCACAGTCCTCCTGTGCTCTCACCGCATATTGTCTCGCTGGTGCTCTTGCAGTAGACTGAAAGGTACCTCTTGATGCATGGATAGCTCCGCCACACGAAAACCCACGACCTCTCTGAGTCTGAAATAAAATCCTTTGAGTTTGACCTGGTGGTGATGTCACAACCTTGGGGCAATCCATCACAAAGTGCTCCGAAGATCAACACTGAAAGCAAACCTTGGCAATGCCCCCAATGATAAGTGCTCAATTCGCTATCACTTTTTGCACCATTCATTGACAATAATCACTTAATCTACACCTACTTGGACTAGTGCATGAACTTAATGTGAGATAATTGAGTACTTTGCTTTTGTAACATATAAAGATGATATTTATATAAAATGAAAGCTTTAAAGCACCTTTGTGCATTTGCAGGTAAACCTGATGCCGCGGCAGCACCTGAGCCCACGACAGTATCTGAGGCCATGGCAGCACATGATTAACAAGTACCAATATTGTAAGGCGATCTAAAGAGAAAAATAAGATGGATGTTTTAAAACAAGCAGCATAAAGATCAGAGCTGGGAAAAGCATTGAAAGTCCAAGTCAAAGGCCACGCGGGAAAAGAATCCTTGTGGGAATAAACTAGGAATAAAATAAATATCTTTTATTTATGTACTTAACTTGTGTTTTACTCCAAGTTCTATTCCTACTTTGGAAAGGTTTGCCCTAGGTCAAGCCTATAAAAAGGAGGTTCTGCCCAAGGAAGAAGGAGGGTCGAACGAGAGAGAAGAATTCACCTTATATTTTTGAATTTTCTATGTTTTCGTTATGTTCTAAATTCTTTAAGGCTTAGAAGAAAGTTGTAGAGTATTTGTGAGAAGAGATTGAACTTTGTTTTCTTGTTTCATGCAATAAAATATCAAGGTTTGCTTATTCTTTGCCATTCATTGTTCTTGCATTCAAGCTCGGGAGAGAAGTTTGTATGAAATCTATTTATCTAATATCAGGAAAGTTAGATTCACGAAAGGAATAAGTACGTTATTTTTCTAGTCACAAAATACTAACTCGGCCTAGGGATAGGTTAGAGTTTCAATGGCTAATAGAAGTGTGAGATTGGTTGGTGATTATAATTGATTCACGCTGGGAGGTATCATCAACAGTAATTCGACTTAGGGATAAGAGGTGTCATCAGAGGACACTTTGCCGAATCTTGGTAAAGTCCACCCAAGAGCAAGGGATTGTTGCGGCGGATGAAACACTTCACTGTCGAGGAAGTAAAACTACAGTGTTGCTGAGGCAGTGTTGTGTAATTGCATTGGATAGAAACAAGTCAATTGAATCCACAATATAACACAACTAGATCCTGGCCACTTTCTAAATCTGATTCTTTTCTTATTATTTAGCTTTCTTTATTATTCAAGTTATTTAGTTTACTTCAGAATACCTAAACTTATCTGTGTCTTTTATTTTATTTCTTTTACAGAGCGAGAAGACAAAAGAAAACATATTGAGTAGACCAATCCTTGTGAAGACGATATTAGATATACTTATCACTTTATTACTTGCATCGTATACACTTGCACTAATTGTGCAACCTATTTTACACGCAACACCCAATACGATCCTTGATGATTCCGGCCATACTAATTGCAAACCTGCACACTGACAATATGATGCAAACCTTCCGGACCCCTAACAGAGGAAGACACAGACTACTGATAAGTGCTCAACTCACTATCACTTTTTACATTTTTCATGGGCACTTATCATCAATTCTACACCTACATGAACCGATGCATGTACTTAATATGATATATTTAGGGATGATACTATTAAAGATAACCTTTGTAGAAAAGGCATACTTTACTGAATTTTCATATCTATGCAGGAACAAGTATTGCCGCAGCAGCAAAATACAGCCGAGGCAGGACTTGATGTCGAGGCAATAGAGGATAAAAAGCAATATGGCAGGCAAACTGAAGAGAAAAATGAGGAGAATGTTGCTGAACAAGAAGCCCAAGGATCGGAGCTGAACAACACATCAAAAGCCCAAGGACAAGGCCACACGGGAAAAAAAACTTCTAGAAGAATTAAACTAGGAAATATGTAACCTATGCACATAACTTGTTCCCTACTCCAAGTTGTACTCTATTTAAGAAAGGTTTGCCCTAGGCGAAGCCTATATAAGGCATAGCTTTCCAAGGGACTAAGGAGAGCCAAAATTGAGAGAATTTATCCTAGGAACAATTCTTCCCATCATGCTCAATGCTTTCTTAGGGTTTAGGTGAAAGTTGTTGAGTATTAGTGAGAGGAGAATGTATCTTGTTTCTTGTTTTAATGCAATAAAATATCAAAGTTTGCTTACTCTTTGTCATTGTTTGTTCTTGCATCCAAGCCCGAGAGGGAAGTTTTTAAGTAATCTATTTGTATAGCCTCGGGAGAGTTAGACTCACGAATGGAGGAAGTACGGTATTCGACTTGATTGGAGGATACAAACTCGACCTAGGGATAGGTTGGAGTTTCAGCAGCTAAAAGAAGTGTGAGATTGGTTGTTGGTTATAATTGATTAACGTCGGGAGGTATCATCAAGGACTGACCATCAATAGTATTTTAACTTAGGAATAAGCGGAGCCATCAAAGTATACTTTGCCGAACTTTGGTAAATCTACCCAAGAGTAAGAGAATGTCGCGGTAGTGAACATTGTCGCTGCCGAAGACAATAATCTGCAGTACTATCGAGGCAGTATAGTGCAATTGCATTGGACAGAAACAGATCAATCAAATCTACTATACAACACAGTTGGATCCTGCCCTCTTTCTCAATTTGACCTCAACCTATTTAGTTTTCTTTTATTGTTTTAATTAGTTTAAACAACATCCAATTTACTTGTGTTTTTACTTTTGTTTTACAGAGCAAGAAGATCAAAGGAAACATATTACATATATCAATCCCTGAGAAGATGATAACTCGATAATACTTATCACTTTAACACTTGATGTGTACACTTGCACTCCAATTGCGCATATTTAGCACGTATCAAGTTTTTTGCGCCATTGCCAGGGATTGACAACTAAATTTTGTTTTCTTTATTTTCTTGCTTTTATTTTAGTTATTTTAATTTTATTTTTTTTATTTTTATTTGATTTATTTTTAGTGTATGACCAGGGTCAACCCTAGCAATCCACTGTACGAGATTGACCTAGAAATCGAGGGAACCTACCAAGGGTTGAGAAGACAGATCCAAGGAGCCATGACAGTAAATCAAGGAAATTAGAACTTACCTGCCGGCAATGGAGGCCTTCAACAGCAACCACTACCGCAAGCACTGCCGAGGCAGTTAACTGTTAGAGATTTTTTGGTGGAAGATCTGAATGGATTGAACCCTGGAGTTGTTACACCAGAGATAGAAGCAACCCACATTGAATTCAAACCAGTGATGTTCAATATGCTTAATACTATTGAACAATTTAGTGGTTTTGTAGCTGAAGATGCCAGGAAACATCTCAAATCCTTCATGGAAGTTTGCAACTCATTCAAAATTCAAGGAGTCCATGAAGACATTTTGTGATTAAAACTTTTCCCATATTCACTAAGGGATAGGGCCAGACCTAGTTAAATAGCATTCTGGCAGGATCTATAGGATCTTTGAGTGAACTCTACCGAGAATTCATTATGCGATTTGACCCTACCAACTTATATGATCGAATCCGTAATGAAATTACTTCTTTTAGATAGGCTGATGACGAACCCATGTACGAGGCTTGGGAACGCTACAGAGAGTTACTAAACAAATATCCACTACATGGGTTTCCACTATGGACGCAAGTAACCATATTCTACAATGCTACTAATGCCCCGACAAGGATGATGTTGGATGCCTCGGTAAATGGAATACTCCTTGACAAAGCTCCAAAAGAAGCTATTGAGATTCTGAACAAACTCGCAAGGAATGATTTTCAATTTCCTACTTCTAGGCGAGAAGGATTAAAACGCCAAGCCACAATAAATGAACTAGAAACCACCAATTCAGTGGCAGCACAATTGACATGTTTAACCAAGATGGTTCAAAACATGCAAGTACATCAAAATACTCACGAGGTAAAAATGATCAATTCTTTTGAGTATATACAAGATGAGGAATATGGTTTCTATGTAGGAAACTACAATCGGAACAACAATATGATGTCAAACACATACAATCCGGCATGGAAAAGGCACCCAAATTTTTCATGG
Organism: Abelmoschus esculentus; assembly: GCA_035048815.1. Lineage (NCBI taxonomy): Eukaryota > Viridiplantae > Streptophyta > Magnoliopsida > Malvales > Malvaceae > Abelmoschus > Abelmoschus esculentus. The sequence continues at coordinate 4,715,641 of JAUCBN010000019.1, read as the reverse complement.
AGCAATCCTAATAATGCCTTGAATCCCACTAACCAAGCCACAGGTTATCAAAATACATTGTCGCAGCATCATGTACAATAGTCACTACCGCAACAGCAGATGTAGCAACCTATGAACTCATTAGAGAATACTCTCAAGGTCTTCATAATGAAAACAAAATTATATATGACTGAGAACAGCAGTTTCATGAAGAGAACTGATGACTTCATAAATAGAACTGAGATGAGGTTGCAAAGCCAGGAAGCTTCTATTAAATCACTAGAAACCCAAGTTGATCAATTTGCTCAAAGATAGAATACTAGACCACAAGGGGGACTACCTAGCAAAACTGAAGTTGCTAAGGGAATGAGCCATGAACAATGCAAAGCAATCACTTCAAGAAGTGACCTACAACTTAAAGAGACAATGAGCAAGCCAGCAACCAAAGGTCCACCAGTAACACATGAGGAATTAGACAAGGAGGACATGGATGCTGAACAAACTGATCATGAGAACATTGCCCCAGTAGAAGGCTCGGCAGCACCTGAACAAGCTGTCGAGACAGTGAGAAACACAATGATTTCAGGTATTAAATTCCAAACTAATGAGACCCTGGAAGAGATGAGACCACCACCACCTTTCCCAAAAAGGTTGAAAAAGAAAAAACAGGACCACTAGTTCAAGAAGTTCCTGGATATTTTAAAGCAAGTCCACATCAACTTGCCATTTGTTGAGGAAATTGCACAGATGCCGAACTATGCTAAATTCTTGAAAGACATTGTGTCTAAAAGAAAGAAGTTATGTGAGTTTGAGATAGTGGCAGCAACTGAAGGATGCATAACAATGCTGCACAATCGCATGCCACCCAAACTAAAGGATCCTGGATACTTTACCATACCTTGTGCGATTGGTAATAGTTATGTAGGAAAGACATTATGTGACCTAGGAGCAAGCATCAATCTCATGCCCAAATCAGTCTTTCAAGAGCTTGGAATTGGAAGGGAAAAGCCTACAACAGTGCTGCTCCAACTTGCGGATAGATCCTATGTGCATCCTGAAGGAAAAATAGAGGACATACTGGTAAGGGTAGACAAGTTTATTTTTCTTGCCAACTTCCTTGTCCTTGACAGTGAAGTAGATGATAATGCACCGATCATCTTGGGAAGACCTTTCCTTGCTTCTGGACGAACCTTAGTAGATGTGGAAAAATAAGAGTTGACTATGAGGATTAATGATCAACAAGTCAAACTCAATGTTTTCCAAATACTAAAGAGACGTGATGATCTCGAAGAATGTCAATTGTTGGACAATACTGATACAGTTAATACGACACCCTATCTCAGCAACAACTACCTCGGTAATAGTCTTAACGATACACCATAGGTCTTCCTCGACAGTAAAAGTGATGACTACTACAACAATATCTTGGACAGTGTAGAAACACTAAAAACTGAAGAAGTTAACTGGACAACACATCTTCCTGGTAAGTATTTCGAACCTCTAGATTACCCAGGTAAGAATAAAAAATCTGTAAGAGAACCTTTAGTCACTGAGTTAAAACCCTTACCCGAAAAACTAAAATATGCTTATTTGGGAGCCAACCACACAATGCCCATAATTATTTCTTCTAAGTTGCAGCCAGAACAAGAACAAAGATTGATCGAGATGCTGCAGCAGCACAAGAAGGCACTTGGGTGGTTAATCGATGATTTAAAAGGAATAAGCCCGGTAGTATGTATGCATAAAATCCTTTTAGAGGAAGATCATAAACCTACTGTTGAAGCACAAAGGAGACTTAACCATGCAATGAAAGAGGTAGTACGTAAAGAAATAATCAAATGGCTTGATGCTAGGATCATTTACCCTATTTCTGATAGTGTATGGGTAAGCCCGGTACAATGTGTACCTAAAAAATGTGGTATGACTGTCATAACCAACAAGAACAACGAGTTGATCCCAACCAGGACTATGACCGATTGGAGGGTTTGTATGGATTATCGAAAGTTGAAAAAGGCAACAAAGAAGGACCACTTTCTTTTACCCTTTATTGATTAAATGCTTGATAATCTTGCTGGTAAACCTTACTATTGTTTTCTCGATGGTTATTCAGGATATAATCAAATTGCTATTGATCTAGAAGACCAGGCAAAAACCTCCTTCACCTGCCCATACGGAACATATGTATTTAGAAGAATATCGTTTGGCCTGTGAAATACCCCGACAATCTCTCAAAGATGCATGATGGCGATTTTTCTAACATGATAGAGGACTTCCTGGAAATATTCATGGATGATTTCTCAATATTTGAAGATAGCTTTGATCACTGCCTCGACTATTTGGAAAAAGTCCTACAAAGATATGAGGAATCCAAATTAGTCCTAAATTAGGAAAAATGCCACTTTATGGTGAATGAGGGTATAGTATTGGGACACAAAATATCATCAGAAGGAATCGAAGTTGATAAGGCAAAAATCGATGTGATAAAGAACTTACCTCCACCAATTTCTGTGAAAGGAGTTCAAAGCTTCTTGGGCCATGCAAGCTTCTATAGAAGGTTTATTTCTAACTTTTCAAAAATTTCTAAACCTCTTTGTAACCTACTTGAACAAGACAGAAAATTCGAATTTGACAAGGAATGTACTGAAGCATTCGAAGCCCTAAAGGAGAAGTTGATCACAACACGAATAGTGGTCCCACCAGATTGGTCACTGCCCATTTAATTAATGTACGATACAAGTGATCATGCTGTCGGGGCAGCACTTGGATAGAGAAAGAAAAACTTGTTCCATGTTATTTACTACGCTAGTAAAACACTCAATGACGCTCAAATCAATTACACTATAACAGATAAGGAATTATTAGCAGTAGTATTTGCCTTTGATAAATTCCGATCATATCTTGTCGTAACAAAAGTGATTGTTCATACTGACCACTCGGCAATTAAGTACCTATTCTTGAACAAGGATGCCAAACCAAGACTGATTAGATGGATCCTTCTTTTACAAGAATTCGATGTGGAAATCAAGGATAGAAAAGGTACTGAGAATCAGGTAGCAGATCACCTCTCCAGGCTAGAGAACGAAGACAATAACAATGTATTGGACGAAATACAAGATGCCTTCCTAGATGAACAAATATTGCATATCGCGACAACTACCGAAGACACTGCTGAGACAGTAACCACAGTAGTGTATAACCATGCGGCCGAGGCATTAACTAAATACATCTTGGCAACCTTAACAAAAGATCTTGCTGTAGTAACAACCACTCCCTGGTATGCTGATCTTGTTAATTGTTTAGCTAGTGAAGTTATGCCTTATAACCTTAACTATAATGAAAAGAAGAGGTTTCAGCATTATGCAAAGCATTATTTCTAGGATGACCCTCTTTTGTTTAAGCAATGTGCAGATCAGGTTATATGAAGATGTGTTCCAGAAGGTGAACAACAAGAAGTTCTTTGGCATTGTCATGATTCACCTTGTGGAGGATATTTTGGAGGAAACAGAACATCAGCTAAGGTGTTTCAATCAGGCCTTTATTGGCCCACACTCTTCAAAGATGCTCAACTCTATTACAAGAATTGTGACCAATAACAAAGGACGGGAAATATCTCTAGGCGTAATGAGATGTCACAGAAACCCATACTAGAAGTAGAATCATTTGGTGTTTGTGGAATAGATTTCATGGGGCCATTCCCATCATCTCAAGGTAATCTCTACATCCTTGTAGTAGTGGACTATGTGTCAAAATAGGTCGAAGCAATTGTCATGCCTCACAATGACTCCAAGACTGTACAAAAATTTCTCAAGAAGAACATTTTCACAAGATTTGGAGTCCCTAGAACAATTATCAGCGATGAAGGTAAGCACTTCGACAATAGACTCATTATCGCGGCCTTAAGGAAATTAGGTGTCACTCAAAAAATTGCCACGACATACCACCTACAAACAAATGGGCAAGCTGAAATTTTGAATAGATAGTTAAAGCAAATCCTTGAAAAGGTGGTAAAGCCATCTAGAAAGGATTGGTCTCATCGTCTAGACGATACACTATGGGAATATAGGACAGCTTATAAAACTCCTCTGGGAACATCTCCATACAGGCTGGTATTTGGAAAAGCATGTCATTTGCCAGTCGAAATTGAGCACAAAGCTTATTGGGCAGTAAAGAATTTGAACATGGAGTGGGAGAAAGCTGGCTAGAAACGACTGCTAGACCTCAATGAAATAGAAGAATTTAGAGCAACAACTGTTGGGACCGCCGACACACCCCATGGCGCAGCGGAACAAAATTACGACGGTTTTTCCAGTGATCCATGTACGTTTAATCCGAAATCGAGAGGAAGAGATACGATGACTTACATTGGGTTCCTTGATAAGCAGCAAAAACAACAACTAGATTTGTGATAATCACAATTGTTCGACAATTCGAATCTTTAGCCTCCACGAATATCGTCTCGGCCTCTACTCAGTTCACCCGGTTAAGAGAGCAAATCTCGAAAAACTGTTTCTCGTGATTCTAGGGTTTGGAATTCGGAATTCTCTATCTTGGTTGCTAGACCAATTGATCCTTTATATAGGTGTAACACTAGGTATAAGAGTTTGATTCTGATTTGGTTTATAGGAAATAATTACTTTAATTAATTCTTTAAATATCAGAATCTATATTTAATTCGAATTTAGAAGGGGTATAATTACTTTCATTATATTCTTTATTTAAAATTCGGGATTAAATATAATCTACTTATACTTATATATTTTTGCTCTGTTTCAACCATTTAGTGTGACCCTGTAGGCTCATTGTAACGTTAGTAATAATATTAAAACAATTCTAATATTAAAAATAATGAGTGACATCTAGCAATATATCATTGTCATCTAAGTTACAAGAGATCATGATTCGATGTATCATGTCCGTGACCAACTCTTTTAATGTATTATATCCTTTTGTCCTTTTATATCTTTAATAGGCACAAGTCTTGGAATAGTCATAATTCTATAGCCTATTATTAGTGTTTCTTGATATTTAGAGTGGACTACTATTAATGAATAATTTGTGATATCTCATATCAACATATTCAAGCATGGCCATGCATTTTTAGTCTCTCTCAATCAAGTGGACTTTGATATATTTCCTATTATGTAGGAAGGACAAATCCTATCTTGATTATTCACATCTCACTACATATATTGTAATATGTCCAATGTCAGTTTTTATAGTGTAACTAATTACGAAACACATTTAACTGCATCAAAACCTAAAACAACATATGTTGAGATAATAATAATCTCAAGTCTAAGGATTATACATATAGTTGTCACTATGAGCAATATCGTGACCGTCACATAATAATCCAAGATATATGCTCATAGTGGGTCAATCCAATATATTATTCTCTACTAATATATTCATGTATTAATTCTGACATCTCTATGTCAATGACAACTCATTGTCATCAATTTATCACATGTTAGTCTTAAGCGTATTATTATTGTCCATACCCATAATAATATTTGACTAAGGATCTTTAAATAATAATACATATATTATTATATGGACCTTATTGTTTCTCAGTTTATGTTACACATATATCTGAAAACAACAATGGCAATGCCTTTATTCAATAAAATTGGTAAATGAAAGTATCCATACAATCATCATATGATTGGTCTTTGGGCATACTCTAACAATCTCCCACTAGCACTAAGACCAATCACTCACATATCTAATACCGAGTGACTCTGTGTGACGATCATGCTTCTTTTGCGTTAGAGGCTTCGTCAAGGGATCAACAATGTTATCATCCGTGTGTACTTTACATATCTTCACATCTCCTCGATCTATGATCTCTCGAATGAGATGGAAGCTTTTAAGAATATGTTTGGATCGTTGATGAGATCTGGGTTCCTTTGCTTGTGCAATGGCTCTATTGTTGTTACAACGAAGTTCTATAGCATCTGATATGCTTGGAACAACCCTTAGTTCGGATATGAACTTTTTGATCCAAACAGCTTCCTTTGCTGCTTCACTAGCTGCTACTGTATCTTGCTACTGTATCTTGCTTAGAACTTTTCCACCTTACAGAACTTCCGTTAAGGCAAAACACAAATCCAAATTGTGATCTTGAGTCATCCTTATCTGTTTGGAAACTAGCATCAGTATAACCTTTTATACTAAGCTCTTCTTTGCCTCCATAGACAAGAAATGTATCCTTAGTTCTTCTCAAGTACTTAAGGATGTTTTAACTGCTACCCAGTGACTTTCACCAGGGTTTACCTGATATCGACTTGTCATGCTTAAGGCATACGATACATCTGGTCGAGTACATATCATGGCATACATGATAGAACCAATAGCCGAAGTATATGGAATCTTACTCATTCATTCTCTTTCTTGTGGAGTTGAAGGATACATTTCCTTCGAAAGAGATATACTATGTCTCAAAGGTAAGAATCCTTTCTTCGATTCTTCCATACTGAATCTCTTTAGAACTTTGTCTATAAGAAGTATGTCATCTACATACAAGATTAGGAAAGAAACAATGCTCCCACTAGTCTTCTTGTAAACACAAGGTTCATCTTCGTTCTTGATAAAACCAAACACTTTGATCGCATCATTGAAACGAAGATTCCAGCTTCGAGAAGCTTGCTTTAGTCCATAAATAGACCTTTGTAGCTTACAAACCTTTCCAGCATTTCTTGGAGCGACAAAACCTTCTGGTTGTGTCATATACACATCCTCTTCAAGTTTTCCATTAAGGAAAGCGGTTTTGACGTCCATTTGCCAAATTTCATAATCATGGAATGCAGCTATAACAAGCAAAATCCGGATGGATTTAAACATAGCTATAGGGGAGAAAGTTTCGTCATAGTCAATACCATGAACTTGTCGAAAACCTTTAGCGACTAGTCGCCCCTTGTACATGGCGTATGTTTGTACATTTCCATCCATGTCGATTTTCTTCTTGAAAACCCATTTACACTCTATAGGTTTTACCCCTTCAGGTGATTTAACCAAAGTCCATACTTGGTTGACTGACATGGATTCCATCTCAGATTTCATGGCCTCAAGCCATTTCTCAGAGTCTGGGCTCGATATTGCCTCTTGATAAGTTCTTGGCTCATCCTGATCTATAATGAGAACATCTCCATGCGTGGTAATGAGAAATCCATATCTCTCAGGTGCATGGCGTTCTCTTGTGGACCTACGCAGTGGTTGTGTTTCTAAATCTGTTGACTGTTCCTCAACAATTTGTGGAACATGTTCAATCTCAGGTTCAATGAATTGTTGTTCTTAAACTTCTCCAAGTTCAATATCTCTACCCTTTCCTTTCTTATTAAGAAATTCTCTTTCGAAAAAAAACTCTTGTTCGAGCAACAAACACTTTATTCTCTTTGGGGTTAAAGAAATAATATCCCTTAGTTTCTTTGGGATATCCAACAAAATTACACTTATGAGATTTGGGTTCGAGTTTTGTAGACATCTGATGTTTGACATATGCTTCGCAACCCCAAATCTTCATAAAAGACATACTAGGACGTTTTCCAGTCCATATCTCATATGGTGTCTTTTGAACAGATTTAGACGGAACACGATTTAAAGTGAAAGCAGTTGTTTCTAGTGCATGTCCCCAGAAAGAAGTCGGAAGATCACTATGACTCATCATTGATCGAACCATGTCTAACAAAGTTCGATTTCTCCTCTCAGAAACTCCATTCCATTGTGGTGTACCTGGTGGAGTAAGTTGTGAGACAATCCCACATTCTTTAAGGAGTTCATCAAATTCTATGCTTAAGTATTCTCCACCTCGATCTGATCGAAGTGCTTTAATACTCTTTCCTAGTTGATTTTGTACTTCATTCTTGAATTCTTTAAATTTTTCGATAGCCTCAGATTTATGGCGCATAAGGTAAATGTAACCATATCGACTGAAGTCATCAGTGAAAGTGATGAAGTACTGAAATCCACCTCTAGCTTGTGTGTTCATTGGTCCACATACATCACTATGTATTAATCCCAATAAATCACTTGCTCGCTCACTTTTACCATTAAAAGGAGCCTTAGTCATTTTTCCTAATAAGCAAGATTCACATACATCCAATCGTTCGAAAACAAATGAATCTAAGAATCCATCTTTATGGAGTCTTGATATACGTTTCTCACTTATATGGCCTAAACGACAATGCCAGAGATAAGTTTGATTTGAGTCATTTGTTTTTGAACTTTTGGTATTTATGTTATAAATGGCATTTTCTAAATTTAAAATATATAAGCCACTAACCAATTGTGCTGAACCATAAAAAACATTATCGAGATAAAAAGAACAACAATTATTCTTAATAATAATCTCAAATCCAATCTTGTCCAAACAAGAAATAGAAATAATGTTTTTAGTCAAACTAGGCACAAAATAACAATCTTCTAAATGTAAATCAAGTCCACTAGGTAAAGATAAAACGTATGTTCCTATAGCTAATGCAGCAACTCTTGCTCCATTTCCCACTCGTAGGTCCACGTCTCCCTTAGCTAGATTCCTTCTCTTTTGCAGTCCCTGTACAGAAGTACAGATGTGAGAACCACAACCGGTATCTAATACCCAAGAAGAAGATGTTGACAGATTCACATCGATAACATAAATACCTGAAACAGATGCACCATCTGCTTTTGCCTTCTTGACCTCTTCAAGGTAAATGGGGCAATTTCTTTTCCAATGTCCGGTCTTATTGCAGTGGAAACATTTTCCTTCCTTGCTAACTCCCCCTTTGGGTTTCAATGCATCATGTCCTTTGGGTATAGGCTTACCTTTACCCTTTTACTTTGCCACTGCCTTTCCCTTTCCTTTGTCCTTGCGGACCATCAGAATGGGCTTAGATCCACCTTTAGACATATTTTTCTCAGCAGTTCGTAACATGCCAAGTAACTGTGGCAAAGTTTTGTTAATTTCATTCATGTTGAAATTAAGGACAAATTGATTGAAGCTATTCGGCAACGATTGCAGAATAACATCAGTAGCCAATTCATCCCTGAGAGGAAAACCTAGCTTTTCCAACGTTTGGATATAGCCTATCATCTTAATGACATGAGCTCCTACAGGAGATCCCTCTACCATTTTGCACTAAAATAGAGCTTTAGAGGCCTCATAACTCTCTTGACGTGCTTGCTCCTCATATATTTCTTTGAGGTTTTGAATCATATCATATGCAACCATGTCCTCATGTTGCTTCTGAAGATCAAGAGTCATGGTAGCAAGCATAAGACATCCGACATCTAACATGTCATCCATATGTTTCTTAAACTTGTCTTTGTCAGCTCTAGAAGCATTAGATTCCGGTTCATCTGGAATGGGTTCTTCAATGACATATTCCTTTCTTTTCTGTTTGAGAATAATTCTCAAATTACGGAATCAATCAAGGAAGTTTACGCCATTGAGTTTCTCCTTCTCAAGGAGTGATCGCAATGATATAGTATTGTTTGCCATTTAGATCTATAACAATGGAAATACATAATATGAATTTACTGATTTGAAATATTATAAATAGGACTTTGTTTATAAAATACTCCCACTATTTCGTTCAAAATTAAAAAACCCTCTCGTTTTTAATTTTGGAAAAATTTGAGGAAAATTTTTCTAGTGAGTGAGGATCCATAATTCACCAATTTCCTAAATTAGCTTTGGCTTTTCTTTTAGGATAGAGGTTATTTAGGTAAGTAACCCTTTACTAATTACATCTCATGTAACTCCTCCATTTGGTGAACAACTCTTGTTCAGTCATCTCATGACTTAACCAAATACTTAGCCTTTAGGTTTTTAATCCTATTAGAACAACCTAACTAAGTTATTACCAATATTTTGACCGATGAATATCACTTGTTTATTCTTCGCGTTTAACCAAGATGGACTTATGTGTTAATGCTTTGGCAAAATCCACATAAGATCGATCAAGGCCTTAATGAGGGCAAATATTGGACGGCTAATTTTAACTTATATTAATTTGAGGGAAAACATTGAATATCTCATCGTTACCTTTTTTTTTAATTTGGCCCTTATTGATCTCATCAATATATGCGAGTAGAAGATATATATCATACATTGCATCACATACATGATAGATATAAAATAAAAGGATTGCAATGGTTATAGCCCAAAATAAAGAACTAAGGTGGCTCATCCCAAGCCAATGGGAGAACCTTAAAAACCCTAATTTTATACTAAAACTGCTTCTCAAATATCTTCTCGCCTTTGGTCCAAACGTCTCGATTGCTTCTTGAAATAAGATTACAATCATAGAAACTCGTTTTACATACGAGGGAGTAAGATGAGAAGAGAGGTACAACAGAGATATAGAAAGGCACGACACGCAGGCCGTATTTAAAATTTACAACTATTGTAAAATCAAGGGCTATAACCATGCATGTCAAACACCGTGTAAAGCAAACAGATACTATCACGAAATCGTTAATATTACCAATATGGGCCTACAATCTATGTTGCCTACGAAGGGGTCAAGGGGCGAAACCCCTTGCGGCCGTGGCAGGAAATTTTGAAAAATAGCGAGTATTTTTCTATGAAAAACATCACGATTTGATAAGATTTATCAACAAAATCGTGTTTTTGGGATTTTTAAAATCCCTTAGATTTTTCCATATCGGAATAACAATTATTCCTTTTCCTTGATGAGATCTACTATCGTACTTTTTTCGATCATTATGTCAATGATTGACATATGATTATTGAAAAACCCTTGTAGCAACATGACTATTGTAATTAACAGATTAACATATTAATCGTATCCCTAATCAACAAGCAAAATCAAATTTTATATCGCCGATATAGTAAAACAAATTACGCATCTCATACATATCGCATCACCCAAGTATTTAACCCGATTACGGATCGTACAAGTGGCTTTGATACCACTGTTGGGACCGCCGACACACCCCATGGCGCAGCGGAACAAAATTACAACGGTCTTTCCAATGATCCATGTACGTTTAATCCGAAATCGAGAGGAAGAGATACGATGACTTACATTGAGTTCCTTGATAAGCAGCAAAAACAACAACTAGATTTGTGATAATCACGATTGTTCGACAATTCGAATCTTTAGTCTCCACGAATATCGTCTCGGCCTCTACTCAGTTGACCCGGTTAAGAGAGCAAATCTCGAAAAACTGTTTCTCGTGATTCTAGGGTTTGGAATTCGGAATTCTCTATCTTGGCTGCTAGACCAATTGATCCTTTATATAGGTGTAACCCTAGGTATAAGAGTTTGATTCTGATTTGGATTATAAGAAATAATTACTTTAATTAATTCCTTAAATATCAGAATCTATATTTAATTCGAATTTAAAAGGGATATAATTACTTTAATTATATTCTTTATTTAAAATTTGAGATTAAATATAATCTACTTATACTTATATATTTTTGCTCTGTTTCAACCATTTGGTGTGACCTTATAGGCTCATTGTAACGTTAGTAATAATATTAAAACAATTCTAATATTAAAAATAATGAGTAACATCTAGCAATATATCATTGTCATCTAAGTTACAAGAGATCATGATTCGATGTATCATGTCCGTGACCAACTCTTTTAATGTATTATATCCTTTTATATCTTTAATACGCACAAGTCTTGGAATAGTCACACTTGTATAGCCTATTATTAGTGTTTCTTGATATCTAGAGTGGACTACTATTAATGAATAATTTGTGATATCTCATATCAACATATTCAAGCATGGCCATGCATTTTTTGTCTCACTCAATCAAGTGGTCTTTGATATATTTTCCTATTATGTAGGAAGGACAAATCCTATCTTGATTATTCACATCTCACTACATATATTGTAATATGTCCAATGTCAGTTTTTATAGTGTAACTAATTACGAAACACATTTAACTGCATCAAAACATAAAACAACATATGTTAAGATAGTAATAATCTCAAGTCTAAGGATTATACATATAGTTGTCACTATGAGCAATATTGTGACTGTCACATAATAATCCAAGATATATGCTCATAGTGGGTCAATCCAATATATTATTCTCTACTAATATATTCATGTATTAATTCTGACATCTCTATGTCAATGACAACTCATTGTCATCAATTTATCACATGTTAGTCTTAAGCGTATTATTATTATCCATACCCATAATAATATTTGACTAAGGATCTTTTAATAATAATACATATATTATTATATGGACCTTATTGTTTCTCAGTTTATGTGACACATATATCTGAAAACAACAATGGCAATGCCTTTATTCAATAAAATTGGTAAATGAAAGTATCCATACAATCATCATATGATTGGTATTTGGGCATACTCTCACAGCAGCCTATGAAAATGCCAAGATCTATAAGGAAAAGATAAAACTATGGCATGACAGAAAGTTACTACCGAGGAAGTTCCTGCCAGGGCAACAAGTTCTCCTTTTCAACTCCAGACTCAAACTGTTCCCAGGCAAACTCAAGTCAAGATGGTCAGGCCCATTTGAAGTTGTCCAAGTTTATCCACATGGAGCAGTCATGATCAAATCACATAGAGATGGGCATGAATTCAATGTGAATGGCCAACGGTTGAAGCATTATTCTAATCAACAAGAGATGAGAACTATAGAGATCATCACCATAGGAGATGCACTTATATGCATCCCTATTGTAAATTAATTCTTCCATCTTATCTTCATTTGCATTTTAGGATTAGTTTTAATTTAGATTGTTTTTAGTTTTTTATTTGTCTATTTTAGGATAAGAGACAAGGATCAAAGGTGAAAACACTCAGCAAATCTACAACAACCAATTGTCTACAACAGCCCTTGGAGTCCTCATGATTTCTTCTGCTCTTATAATCGCTTGTTTATATTTTGTTACCTACTGCCTGTTCCTAAATTAAGCATTGAGGATAATGCTTGGTTTGAGTTTGAGGGTGTAGAGCCATTACCGAGGCAATCTACTGTCGTGGCCTTGCCATGAAAATGAAGTTTTTAGTCATAAATTTCTTTATGTCCACCACATACTTGAAATTGTTGCCTATACTCTTGCACTGCCCATCATCAGTATTGTTGTAGTTTATTCTTGAAGGCAATAGAAATCTTTCTCCTTACCATAGTTAGGTTCTATTTTGAAGGCTTAATTATAGGATACATAAGGAGAAAAACTTAGAAGCTTACTATAAGGTTGAACTTTAAAACACTTTTGGGACTTGTTTGGCTATAGGAATTCTTTTAATGAACTTAGGTGATAAAGACTTAGATCTTTAGAAAGGTGACTAGAGGTGCCTATAACTGGCTCTAGGAGATACTCTTCTTTATGCTAGAGGTGCCCGAAATTGGCTCTAGTATGCATAAAAAATAGCAAAAGAAATAAGGAGATAAGAAGGAGAAAAGACAATACTTGAGGTGCCCAAAATTGGCTCAAGGAATTGTTGTTTTAAGAAGAGTACACTAAATCTAAAACTATTTGTCTTGAACTTAGAGTTTATCTAAGAAGGTCTTTAATCAAACTTGTCCATAAAAACGCGCACACACACTAACCTTATAGTTCGTCTTCTAGGTACACCCTTAGGTAACCGAAAGGTTAAGTCTAAAGAATAGACATAGTTATGGTGGGGAGAATAGATAGAAATATAAGACCAAGGGAGAATATAGTTTGACAAACTGATGGTTTGCATTTCTTAAGGACAAGCAATAGTTCGAGTATGGGGGGTGATAAGTGCTCAACTCACTATCACTTTTTACACTTTTGATGGGCACTTATCATCAATTCTACACCTACTTGAACCAATACATGTACTTAATGAGATATATTTAGGGATGATGCTATTAAAGATAATATTTGTAAAAAAGGCATACTTTACTGTATTTTCATATTTGTGCGGGAACAAGTATTGCCGCGACAGCAAAATGCGGCCGAGGCAGGACCTGATGCCGAGACTGTATAGGATAAAAAGCAATATGGTAGGCAAACTGAAGAGAAAAATGTGAAGAATGTTGTTGAACGAGAAGCCCAAGGATAGGAGCTGAACAATACATCAAAAGCCCAAGGACAAGACCACGCGGGAAAAAACCTTCTAGAAGAATTAAACTTGGAAATATGTAACCTATTCACATAACTTGTTCCCTACTCCAAGTTGTACTCTATTTAGGAAAGGTTTGCCCTAGGCCAAGCCTAAATAAAGCATATCCGTCCAAGGGACTAAGGAGAGCCAAAATTGAGAGAGTTTACCCTAGGAACAATTCTTCCATCATGTTCTAAGCTTTCTTAGGATTTAGGTGAAAGTTGTTGAGTATTAGTGAGAGGAGATTGTATCTTATTTCTTGTTTCAATGCAATAAAATATCAAAGTTTGCTTACTCTTTGCCATTCTTTGTTCTTGCATCCAAGCCCGGGAGGAAAGTTTTTAAGTAATCTATTTGTCTAGACTCGGGAGAGTTAGACTTACGAAAGGTGTAAGTACGATATTCGACTCGAATGGAGGATACTAACTCAACCTAGGGACAGGTTGGAGTTTCAGCGGCTAAAAGAATTGTGGGATTGGTTGTTGGTTATAATTGATTAACGCCGGGAGGGGAGTTTATAAGTAATCTATTTGTCCAGACTCGGGAGAGTTAGACTCACGAAAGGAGTAAGTACGATATTTGACTTGATTGGAGGATACTAACTCGGCCTAGGGATAGGTTGGAGTTTTAGCGGCTAAAAAAAGTATGGGATTGGTTTTTGGTTATAATTGATTATTGTCGGGAGGTATCATCAAGGACTGACCATTAATAGTATTTCGACTTAGGGATAAGTGGAGCTATCAAAGGATACTTTGCCGAACTTTGGTAAATCTGCCAAAGAGCAAGGGATTGTCGCGGCAATAAACACTGTCGCTGCCAACGATAGTAATCTGCCGTACTGTCGAGGCAGTGTAGTGCAATTGCATTGGAAAAAAACAGATCAATCAAATCCACTATACAACACAACTGGATCTTGTCCTCTTTCTCAATTTAACCTCAACCTATTTAGTTTTCTTTTATTGTTTTAATTAGTTTAAACAAAATCCAATTTACTTGTATTTTTACTTTTGTTTTACAGAGAAAGAAGATCAAAGGAAGCATATTAAGTATATCAATCCCTAAGGAGATGATAACTCGATAATACTTATCACTTTATTACTTGATGTGTATACTTGCACTCCAATTGCGCATATTTAGCACGCATCAACTGGCTCCTACGTCCCAAAAACTTTGACCTCTGGTTCGACGCTAAACCTTGATTTGAAGCTCCTCTGTTCTTGTTCCATCAATTCTTACTCCTATCGGAGTGAGACTGGGAGTTACTCGCATGACTCTAACTAGCTCCACTTGAGCCTCCTTGGCCCACAGATAACCCATAAGTCAAACCCTGAACCTAGTTTAACGACTTGGAACTGGCAGCCAACTCTAAGAACACATTAGGCGGTGTGGCAATGAGATAAGTCTGAATCTCCTTCCTCAGAACTCTCAAGAACCTCTTGCATCTCATCTTCTCTGTAACAACAAGTTCCGGGGCATAACGGCTCAACTGAAGGAACTCCTGCTTATAAGCAAAGACTGAACGGTTACCTTGGACAAGGTGAGTAAACCACTCCCTTAAGGTTTCGTTGTGAGTCTCACCCACATACTTACTCTCGAACTTCTCAAGGAAGAACTCTGACCAAAGAAGATGGCCTGTAAGGGATTATCCTATCCCGTACCAAAGAAGACGACAGCTCCCTGCCTCCATACCTTTTCAGGTGCCTCACGAGACGTAGAAGATGGCCTCAGTATAGCTCTCACGATCCGGTGCAAGGTCTGATTCAACTGAGCAAAGTAGTTGGCCCCTTGACCCACAACATCTCCCGATAGCACCTTCTCATCGGGCTCATACTCATAGTCGGAGTCTACTCCTCGAGAACCCCTACTTTCTTCATGATCTCTAACACGTCTCGGTACACCTAACCACTTCTTCTTCACAACAACAACAAACAAGATTATACCATCGAAATTTTAGCTTTAAAAGAAGTACTATATCGACTCGTGTGTAAGTACTTGTCTAACACCTATATACACACAAGACTCCCCCGGGGACTTCCTAAAACCGACTAAACCTCATCTCGGATACCACTAGCTGTAACACCCTCGACCCGGTGTCACATTGGGCCTCCGACTCAAAACCTGCATTTCAAAATTTCTTCGAAAGACTAATAATAAAATCAACTCAAGTCCAACGATTCATAAAATCCATTATGTTAAAACATAAGTCAAAATAATATAAAGTAATCGGAGCTACAAAATATTATAAACCATCTAAAATATTCGATCTAAATTAAATTAAACAAAGTTACAAAATACATATAGAGTTTGACCAAGTACTAGCCCAGTACATCTATCATTGTACTCTGACACATAGTCGATGCTGAATCCAAACCTCGATGGTGCTCCACAAGAACCGGCTTCACCTAACCTACACAAGAAAACACATTTCGAAACATTGAGCTACAAAAGCTCAGTGGGTACGCCGAACTCGGCCAACATCATGCACATCATAAGCAATAAAGCAGAACATATAAATCTCGTGCAATACATGAAGGTCTAGCATGCTTGCCTATACCATGTCATAGATTAATGTATACTGACGCACACAATATATACATATCAAAACAGACACACTAGGTAGTGTGGCTCGCGTCCACACAGTATCGGGATCCCATACTCAAGGATGTGTCCCACGTCCATACAACATCGGGATCCTACATCCGGGATTTAAGGCCTGCATCCATAAAGCATCGGGATCCTACATTCGGGATGATCGTCAAATCATCACCCGGAATGTTACATCGGATGATCTTCAACGTGTTCCAATACTTTTGGTTATTCGGATTTCCATCACACAAGGACTCAAATCACATAAACGGTCTACCTAGGATCTTAGCACAACTAGACGTATTAAGATTATCTCAATTTAGTCTTTCAGGTTAAAATCATTGATTTTGGTTTAACAATCCACTTCACACTTTTAAGATTAATGGGACTATTTATTACAATCATCAAACTCAGATCTATACTCAAATCTGGCGAGATTATACAGAGGTATCGATACCCTTATATGGGGTATCGAAACACCTGGCATCGATACCCACCCAAAGAGTGTACCGAAACACGGGTATCGATACTAGCATCGATACCCTTTGACCAACTCAAAGGTCAACCAGGGAGGCCCTCCAGATTCGATACTAGCATCGAACCGGAGATGCCACTGAAAGATTTGGTATCGAACCATGGTTCAATACCCTTGCTCAACAAGCAAAAATTTTCTCTCAAGGGCTACTGGTATCGATACACGGGCTACTGATATCGATACCCCCTACACAAAACTATGGTTTCACTTAGAAAATTTTAAAGGTCATTCCCAATTTAATCTAATTGATCTTAAAGTGATCCTACAAATTATTAATGATGTTTAGAGTGTTTTAACACCATTTTCAGTCATCAATCTCATAAATACGAATTTCACCATTAATGACCCCTCTAGCAAGCAAACCAAGCATACACACATGAAATCTACATGATATGCATTATACCATGAAATGTATGATGAAAGGAAGAGTTGAGAGTACCAACCTATTGCAAAAACAACCACCAAATCCGAACTCACACCACCAAGCTCTTTCCTTTTCCCAAACTTGATAATGGATCTCCAACTTCTTTCTCTAGAAGACGGGGATAAAACCAACTCTTAAACACTACAAGGGATGTTTTTAACTCTTAAAAACATCAAGAAAACATAGAAAAAACCCCCGAAGCTTCCTTCCTGGATTACACCCTAACCCTCTCTTAAACCTTCATCCTCACCAAACAAACACTTTCTTACCTTGTTTTGTAGATCACAACCACCTCCACAACTTACCCTTCACGACCAAAATGAGATTATTGACTTATCATAACAAAGGTTGAATCTTTTCTTACTTTATCTCTTACAAGGATGAAGGAAGAGGATGAGGGACAAGGTGATATCATCTCCTATACTTTTGCATAGAAAATAACAACCCTAACCCCTCCCTATTCATCCGTTTTGACATTTATAAAAATGTCCTTAGCCTACCATTCACAAGCCCAACACCATAAGGCCCAACACAAGCCCGAGGCCCAAAACCACTAAAATCAGGGCTCAAACTGAAGCCCAAACCCCTCGGATTAACCTGACACTCAAATCTGATTCCGGATCGTTACAAATCTACCCTCATTAAAAAAATTTCGTCCTCAAAATTTACCTATCAGGAAAAGATAAGGATATTGGGCTCTCATATCCTTTTCTGATTCCCATGTTGCTTCTTCGATTCCATGATTCCTCCATAAAACCTTTACCAAGGGTATAAACTTATTCTGAAGTTCCTTAACACCTCTATCCACAATTCCGATAGGCCTTTCCTCGTAAGTCAAATCCATATTGACTTCGATTTCCTCAAGCTGAACCACATGTGAAGGATTGAAATGCTATCATCTCAATATAGACACATGTAATACATCTTTTATACGTGCTAACTCTAGAGGTAGAGCTAGCCGATAAGCTAGCGGTCCAACCCTCCGAAGAACCTTATAAGGCCCGATATGCCTTGGACTCAAATTTCTTTTACGACCAAACAGGATGATCCCTTTCCAGGGGGATACCTTGAGAAACACCTTCTTCCCAAGCTCATACTCGATGTGCTTATGCTTCTTATCCACATAAGCTTTCTATCTGTCAAAATCTGCTTGTAACCCTTCTTTGATGATCTAAACCTTTTCCTTGGTTTCCTTAACAAGCTCTGAACACACTATCTTCCTCTCATTGAGCTTTGTCCAACATAAGGGTGTCCTACACCTACGCACATATAAGGCCTCAAAAGGAGTCATCTTGATACTTGACTGATAACTATTGTTGTTAGCAAACTCTACCAACGATTACTCCTCCTCCAAACTACGAGGGAAGTCCACAGCATGACACTGAAGCATATCCTCCAAGATCTAGATAACTCTCTCAAACTATACATTGGCCTGAGGATGAAAGGTTGTACTGAAGTGTAACTTGGTATATAAAGCCTCATGGATAGACCTCCACAACCTCGTTGTGAACCTCGGATCCCTATCCGATATGATGGACGATGGTACACCGTGCAACCTCACTATCTCCTTGATGTACAACCAAGCTAGCTTTCCCAAACTGAAGTTCATCCTAACCGGTAAGAAGTGGGTAGACTTGGTCAACCGGTCAATTATGACCCATATAGAATCATGCTTCCTCAACGTCATCCGTAACCCGGTAACAAAGACCATGGTCACTCGATGCCACTTCCACTGTGGAATCTAGATAGGCTGAAGCAACCCTGAAGGAACCTGGTGTTCCGCCTTCACTTGCTAACATGTCAAACACCTTGTCACAAACCCTGACACATATCTTTTCATACACGGCCACTAAAAGAAAGGACGAAGATCTTGATACATCTTGCTACGACCCGGATGAACAGAAAACGGATTACGGTGAGCTTATCTTAAGATACGATGTCTCAGAACTTCAAAAGCTGGAACACACAACCGACCTTGAAAGTACAAGAAACCACCATCTCGTACCTCAAATGCTGACGACTCACCTCTCTAAAAAATCTCTAACTGAGCTACCAACTCCTCATATAGTACATGTGCTCTTTTTATCTCCTGAGCAAGCATGGGCTTCACGCGCAACTCAGCCAAAAATCCTCCATCGTCGGTAATCCTCAACCGAACAAATAAGGCTCTCAAGTCCGACATGGACTTCCGACTCAAGGCATCAGCGACCACGTTCACCTTGCTAGGATTGTACTCTATGACACATTCATAGTCCATTAACAACTCTATCCACTGACGTTGTCTCAGGTTCAACTCCTTCTGGGTAAGCAGATACTTCAAACTCTTGTGGTCGGTATAGATGTAGCATTTCTCCCCATAGAGATAATGCCTTAATATCTTCAAAGCGAAGATAACTGATGCAAGCTCAAGATCATGTGTGAGATAGTTCCTCTCATGGGGTTTCACCTACCTCGAGGCGTAAGCTACCACCTTACCCTCTTGCATGAGGATACAACCCAACCCATTCAAGTAAGAATCACTAAACACCACATAATCTTTTCCCAGTTTTGGTTGTGTCAAGATCGGTGCCTCTATAAAATAAGCTTTCAACTGCTCAAAACTCTGTTGTCTTCTCTCATTCTACACAAAAGGAACACCTTTCTGAAGCAACTTGGTCAAAGGTGTCGCTATGATCGAAAAACCTTCAACAAACCTCCTATAGTATCCGGCAAGTCCAAGGAAACTATGGACTTCCGATACATTCCTTGGTGGTTTCTATTCCACCACAGCTTGGATCTTCTGGGGATCTACTCGGATACCATCCACTGCAACTATGTGGCCAAGAAACGCCACCTCAGACCACCAAAACTCGCACTTACTGAACTTGGCGTATAAACGTTTATCCTTCAGCACCGGAAGAACCACTCTTAGGTGATAGTCATGCTCCTCTTCTGAGCGTGAATACACCAATATGTCATCGATGAACACAACCACAAACTAATCTAGATACGTTTGAAAGATCCGGTTCATCAAATCCATAAAAGTTGCAGGTGCATTCATAAGCCCAAACGACATCATAAGAAACTCATAATGTCCGTACCGCATCCTAAAAGCGGTCTTTTGGACATCCTCATCCATCACCTTTAGTTGATAGTACCCTGACCTCAGATCTATCTTAGAAAACACACGAGAACCCCTTAACTGATCAAACAAATCATCGATTCTAGGCAAAGGTAACGGTTCTTGATCCTGACCTTATTGAGCTGACGGTAATTGATGCACATGCTCATCGATTCTTCCTAACAAACAGAACCGGTGCTCCTTACGGTGACACACTCGGTCTGATAAAACCTCCCTCAAGCAACTCTTGGATCTGTTGCTTCAGCTCTCTCATCTCCTCCGGTGCAATACGATAATATGCTATGGACACTGGTGCCGTCCCTGGCAACACCTCTATCTGGAACTCTAACTCATGGTCGGGAGGTAACCTAGGCAACTCCTCTAGAAACATATCGAGATACTCATAAACTGTCCTCATACTCTCTAAAGCTAGGTTGCCAACACTTACATCCACCACATGAGCTAAGAAAGCCTCAGTACCTTGTTGGATCAACATATAAGCTGACAATGCTAACACCACATTCGGTAAACACGAGTTTCTCTCAACCCTCACCACAAGCTTAAAACCCTCAGCTACTCGAAGCTTTAAACTCTTAGATCTATACCCTAAACTCGCATCATATTCGAACAACCAATCCACCCCTAGGATTACGTCGAACTCTTAAAGCGGCAGGACCATAAGATCGACCGAGAAGATAAACCCTTGTACCTCAATCAGAAACCTCCGATATACCTTATCTACAATCACATCCAACCCCAATGGGCTCGTCACAGGGACCCCTACCTCAAGATCCTTCGCTGGTAACTCCCACTACTGAGATATCCTACTATAGATATATGAATGGGTAGACCTCGAGTCCACAAGAGCAAGTATAGGTATAGAAAACAAACTGAACGTACCTGAGATAAAATCTGTAGCAGCACATTCCTCCTGTGCCCTTACCGCAAACTGTCTCGCCAGTGATCTAGTAGTAAACTGATTGCAAACCATGGCATTGCCCCTACATGGTCCTCAATGATTCCGACCATACTAATTGCAAACCTGCACACTAGCACTACGTTGCAGACCTTCCGAACCCCTAAAAGAGGAAGACACAGACTACCTCCTACGTCCCACGGACTCTAACCTTTGGTTGGACCCCAAACCCTGATTCAAAGCTTCTCTATTCTGGTTCCAACGGTTCCTACTCCTATCAGAGTGAGATTGAGAGTTATCTGCATGACTCTGACTAGCTCCACCTGAGCCTCCCTGGCCCACAGACAGCCAATAAGACAAACCTTGAACCTGCTCCAACGACTTGACACTGGCAGCCAACTCTGAGAACACCTTAGGCAGTGTGGCAGTGAGATAAGTCTGAATCTCCTTCCTTAGACCTCTCAAGAACCTCTTGCATCTCATCTTCTCTGTAGCAAAAAGCTCTGGGCATAACGGCTCAACTGAAGTAACTCCTGCTCCTAAGTAAAGACCGAACGGTTACCTTGGACAAGGTTAGTAAACGCTCCCTTAAGGTGTCGATGTGATTGTCACCCACATACTTACTCTCGAACTCCTGAAAGAAGTCCTCCCACGTGGGACAATGAGGATACCAACCCTGCTCAACTGTCTCCCACCATTCTCTCGCGTTTCCCTTCAGAAACGACAACACATACGACAACTTATCCTCTAACCTCAGCCTCATCTGTCTCATTATCCATTTTGTGTCATGTAACCAATGATCCTCCTATACGGGATTATCCTATCTCGTACCAAAGAATTTGATAGCTCCTTGCCTCCGCACCCTCTCAATCGGTGCCTCGCGAGACGTAGAAAACAGCCTTAGTATAGCTCTCAAGATCTGGCGTAAAGTCTGATTCAACTGAGTAAAGTAGTTGGCCCCCTGACCAACAATATCTCTTGATGGAACCTCCTCATCGGGCTCATACTCGTAGTCGGAGTCTCCTCCTAGAGAATCTCAGCTTTCTTCCTGATCTCTAACACGTCTCGACATACCTAACCACTCTTACAAAATAACAACAACAAACATGATTACACCATCAAATTTTCAGGTTTAAAAGAAGTATTATATCGACTCATTAGCAAGTACTTGTCTAACACCTATATACATACTAGACTCCCCCGGGGACTTCATAGAACCGACTAAACCTAGGCTCTGATACTATTAAATATAACATCCTCGACCCGGTGTCACATTGGGCCTCCGACCCAAAACTTGTATTCAAAATTTCTTTCAAAAGCCCAATAATAAAATCAACTCAAGTCCAACGATTCATAAAATCCATTAAGTTAAAACACAAGACCAAAATAATATAAAGTAATCGGAGCTACAAAATATTACAAATCATTTAAAACATTCAACCTAAATTAAATTAAATAAAGTTACAAAATACATATAGGATTTCACAAAGTACTAACCCACTATATTTATCACTATACTCTGACATAGAGTTGATGTTGAATCCAAATCTCGATGGTGCTCTACAAGAACCGGCTTCACCTAACCTACGTACGAAAACACATTTTGAAACGCTGAGCTACAAAAGCTTGTGGGTACGCCAAACTCGACCAACATCATACAAATCATAAGCAGTAAAGCAGAACATATAAATCTCGTGCATGAGATGATGGTCTAGCATGCTTGCCTATATAAATCATAAGAGATTGTTACGGCAGAGAACACCAACACTTTTGAGGCTGTATTTACAGTACTGTCGAAGCAGTGTTGTGTGATTGCATTGGACAAGAAGAAGCTCAATTGAATCCACTAGTTGACGCAGCTGGATCCTACCCACTTTCTCTATAATTTTTCTCAACCTTTTATTTTATGTTTTGTTATTTAATTATTTAGTTAGTTAAACAAATCAACTTATTTATGTTTTTACTTTCTTTTCAGGAGCAAGGGAACTAGGGAAGACATATTAAGTATACCAATCCCTGTGGAGACGATACACGATATATTTATCATTTTATTACTTGGCGACGTGTACACTTGCACTCAAATTGCGCTTATATTGCACGCATCAATATACATATCAAAACAGACACTAGGTAGTGAGGCTCGCATCCACATAGCATCAGAATCCTACACTACGAGTAAGGCTTGTGTCCAAAAATCATCGGGATCTCATACTCAAGGATGAGGCCCGCATCCACACAGCATCAATATCCTACATCCGGTATTTGAGACCCGCGTCCACACAGCATCAAGATCCTCCAAATCCTATACTCAAAATGTCACATCGAGTATCTTCGAATAAAGCTTGTATCCACACAGCATCGGGATCCTACATTCGGGATGGTCTTTAAATCATCACTCGGAATGTTACATTGAATGGCCTTCAACGTGTTGCAACACTTTTGGATATCGGGATTTCCATCACACAAGGACTAAAACCACACAAACGATCCACCTAGGATCTTAGCACAACAAGACGTATTAAGATTATCTCAATTTAGTCTTTTAGGGTTAAAATCATTGATTTTGGGTTAACAATCCATTTCACACTTTTAAGATTAATGAGACTATTTATTACAATCACCGAACTCAATTCTCTACTCAAATCTGGCAAGATTACACATGGGTATCGATACCCTTAGGTGAGGTATCGAAACACCTTGCATCGATACCACCCAAAGAGGGTATCGAAACACGGGTATCGATACTAGCATCGATATCCTTTGACCAACTCAAAGGTCAACCACGGAGGCCCTCCAGATTCGATACCATCATCGAAACGGAGATGCTACTAGAAGATTTTGTATCGAACAATGGTTCGATACCCTTGCTCAACAAGTAACAATTTTCTCTTAGGGGTATCGATACACAGGCCACCGCTATCGATACCCCCTATACGAAACTGCAGGTTTCACTTAGAAAATTTTAAGGGTCATTCCCAAATTTAATACAATCAATCTTAAAGTGTTCCTACTAATTATTAGTGATGTTTAGAGTGTTTTAACATCATTTTTTATTCATCAATCTCATATATATGAATTTCACCATTAATGACCCACTTAGCAAGCAAACCAAGCATACACACATGAAATCTACATGCTATGCATTCTACCATGAAATGTATGATGAAAATAAGAGTTGGGAGTACCAACCTATTGCAAAAACAGCCACCAAACCTGAACTCACACCTCCAAGCTATTTCCTTTGCACAAACATGATGATGGATCTCCAACTTCTTTCTCTACAAGAAGGGGATAAAACCAACTCTTAAACAATGCAAGGGATATTTTTAACTCTTAAAAACATCAAGAAAAACATAGAAACAACCCCCGAAGCTTTATTCCCGGATTACACCATAACCCCCACTTAAACCTTCATCCTCACCAAACCAACATTTTCTTACCTTGTTTTGTAGATCACAACCACCTCAACAACTTACCCTTCACCATCAAAACGAGATTCTTGACTTACCACAACAAAGGTTGAATATTATCTTACTTTCTCTCTTGCAAGGATGGAGGAAGAGGATGAGGGACAAGGGGATATCACCTCCTCTACTTTTGCATAGAAAATAACAACCCTAACCCCTCCCCTTTCATCCATTTTGACATTACAAAAATGTCCACAGCCTACCATTCACAAGCCTAATACCACAAGGCCCGACATGGCTCAACATAAACCTGAGGCCCAAAACCACTAAACTCAGGGCTCAAACCGAAGCCCAAACCCCTTAGGTCAACCCGAAACTCATATTCAAATCTGGTTCGTTACACAGATCCCCTACAATTCAATTTTTTGTCATTTATCAAAGAAAACCAAAGTGAATTTCAATCACCTTATTTTTACCATCGACTTTTCTCCTTCTTGCTTCCGTTTTGGAGTTGAATTCTCAACTTTTGTAACAACTATGTAACATGTCTTCTGGTTGCTCTCTGTTTGTTCTGAACTTCTTGGTTTTCATCATCAAAATGACACTATTAATTTCATAACTCAACAAAGTTTTCCCAATCTTATCGCTTAATGTGATCAAATTCCCCAGGTCTTCTCAAGTTATCATCATCATGATCGAACATTTTATTGCTTCATTCATAACTTAAACTCTGATCTTCTGGATCTTCTGGATCTTCAATAGATACCCCAACTAGTAAACTTGATCGTCGTTTCTCTTTTCAACTTCTTTTTACATTTTTCTTTTTCTTTTTTTCTTTTTTTTCTTTTTCTTGCAAAAACCTTTGAAATTGAACCCTTGTGTGAGGTAGATTTCTATTTAAATCTCTCGTATCTCCATTTCATCTTGATGACTTTCTTTCTCGACCTCACTGGCTCCAAGCAATGTGAAAACTAGTGTCTGATTCTAAAACTGGTTGGTCTTTTCATGTTACCCAAGTGATCCTCAACAACTTTCTGAAATTTCCTAACACATTTATTGTAACCCCTTAGCCTGGTTTAGATGAAAACGACACTAACGGGTTACACAGGGAATACAAAGCTAAACCCGTAAAGGTTTAACCTGATAAATGACCTTATTTTTTTCATTTATCTTATCTAAATGATTCACTTAAGTATTAAATGTTCGTACATAGCTTGTGTCAAATGGTAACAAATACGAGAGAGAAACGAGTCATAATTTGAGCATTTAAGTAAAAAAGACCAAATTGTAAATTTCTCAAATTTAAGTGTCCAAAAATTAAATTAGTATTACTAATCTTTAATTAAGTCTATTACATTCTTGCATATCAAATCTCAACTCGAAACGATGTCTACAACTCATTTAATTTCATTTACAAGATTTAGGGACTAAAACATAAGTCTCTTAAATTCTATTTTCAAGGTAGAAATTCAACCCATCAAATTTCAATTAAACATGAAAATAACACTCATAATAAATTTCAATCCAAATGAAGCGTTCTAACATCATTAATTACTTTCTTCACTAATAAGAGAGCAAAATGTAAATCTTTCAAATTCTAAGGACTTCGTCCAAATTAAGTTAGCGAACTTGAAATTAAGTCAAATTTATACATTCTTGTGAAATTTTAGCTCAAAATGACATATGTAGCTACAATAATTGAACAAAGAAAGATATTCGAGACTAATATATAATTTCGATACCTAAAGCTCATTATCTAGTAAGGGGTATGGATACAACTGAACCCTGTATCGATACCTTTATGTGGTAGTAACTAATTCAACTACCAAAGGCCAGGGGTACCAATAATGCTCATTGACAGTATCGATACTCGGGCGACCAATGAGCTCCAATTGGCCTACGGTATCAATACTTCATCAGGGGGTTTCGATACCCCTGCACCCAGAATAAAAAATTCATATATTTTAAGTGGATTTAACTCATTCAAAACACCACCAATGATCACCATTAACTATATGCATAATTCTTAAACATTAAGGGCAATTTAAACATCCAAAACCTACACAAGTTCATACAATAAAGGTAATTCCCATCAACCAAAAATCAACTTTTGCAACAATAAAACTATACCCCCATTGCTCTCTTACTACTATTACATTTTAGAACACATACTTGAGCTTTTCATCGGCATACACTTGAAATCTTGCTGCTCTTGGCCGCCTCGATTATTTTCTCTGTATTGTAAGGTAAAAAAGAGGGTAAACATAAGCTTAATGAGGGTAAGCATACTTTCTCTATATCGTTCTCCATCCTTTATTTTATATTTTGTTATTTAGTTACTTAGTTAGACAATTCCACTATCTGTGATTTTACTTTATTTTTCAGGAGCAAGGAAACAAGGGGAGACATATTAAGTATACCAATCCCTGTGGAGACGATACACGATATACTTATCACTTTATTACTTGCGACATGTATACTGCACAGTTGCGCTATTATTACACGCATGAAGTTTTTGGTGCCGTTGTCGGGAATTGGCAACTAAATTTTTGTTTTCTTTATATTCTTGCTTTTTAACCATTCTCTATTTAACTTTAATTATAATTATTTATTTTTTTATTAACTTTGACTTATCTGGTGTATGACTAGGGCAAACCCGAGTAGTACATTGTACAAATTGGATCCTAAAATTGAACCCACAGGACACCATCTAAGGTGCAACCTGTTTCAAGTCATGGATGATCCACCAAGAGGACAAATTCCGCCTGTTGATCATAATGTACTGCCACCAACAATACTGCAGCAGCCACTGACGCGACCATTGCCGAGGTATCCCACTGTTAGAGACTATCTGGTGGAAGATCTAAACGGACTCAATCCTGGCGTAGTCACCCCAGAAATTGAAAAACTCACTTTGAGCTTAAACCAGTGATGTTCAACATGTTGAACACAATTGCACAATTTAGTGGGTTTGCTACTGAAGATGCAAGGCAGTATCTTAAATCTTTCATGGAAGTGTGCAACTCTTTCAAGATTCAAGGAGTCCACGAAGATATTTTGCGATTAAAATTGTTTCCCTATTCACTGAGGGATAGGGCAAAAATTTGGTTGAATAGTATCCCAGTAGGATCCATAGGATCTTGGGAGGAACTTTGTCGAGAATTCATTATGAGATTTAACCCGACAAATCTTTATGATAGCATCTGTAAAGAAATCACATCATTCCGGCAAGATGAAGATGAACCGATGTATGAGGCATGGGAACGTTACAGAGAATTGTTAAAGAAATGCCCATTACATGGTTTTCCCTTGTGGACGCAAGTCTCCATGTTTTATAATGCTACCAATGCCTCCACAAGGATGATGCTAGATACTTCCGCAAATGGGACACTTTTGGGTAGAGCACCCGCGGAGACCATTGAGATTCTGAACAAACTAGCAAGGAACAATTTCCAATTTCCCACATCAAGGCAAGAAGGAATGAGACGTCATGCCACAACCTTTGAAGTAGATACATCCAGTTCGGTGGCAGCATAATTGGCTTCTCAGACCAAGATGGTTCAGAATATGTAAGCCCAGAGAAACATACATGAGGTTAAGGCAGTTAACTCATCGGATTACATACAAGATGAAGAGACCAGCCTATATGTTGGAAACTATAACAGAAACAATCAAATGATGTCCAACAATTATAACCCATCCTGGAAAAGGCATCCAAACTTTTCATGGAGTAACCCTAACAATGCCTTAAATCCAATTAATCAAGCCCCTAGATTCCAGCATCAAAGCCAGAACCTGCTACAGCAGAACACTCAGCAGCCCATGCCACAACAGCAGGTACAACAGCAACAATCTCTGAATGCATTGGCAGATTCTTTCACGGCTTTTATGTCAAAGACTGATACTTACATGATAGAGAATAGTTGTTTCATGAAGCGTACTGATGACTTCATGAACCGAACTAAGATGAGACTACAGAACCAGGAGGCCGCAATAAAATCTCTAGAAACCCAAGTTGGTCAATTTGTCCAACGACAAATCACTCGACCACCAGGGGGTTTACCTAGCAATACTGAAGTTGCTAAGGTGTTAGGCCACGAGCAATGCAAGGTAATCACAATAAGAAGTGGCCTACAATTGAAAGATAAAGAAGAGACCTCAACCGATAGAGTCCAACCAGAAAAGCAACATCATGAGGACTCAGAAGCTGAGCAGGACCCTATCGAAAGCACCGCCCCGGCAGTAGAACCAGCAGTATCAGAACCACCTGCCAAGGCAGCTGCAGATAAATTCACCCCAGGTATTAAACTCAATATCCAAGGAAACCTAGAGGATATCAGACCATTGCCTCCTTTTCCACAGAGGCTAAAGAAGCACAAACAGGACCACCAATTTCAGAAATTCCTAGACATCTTGAAGCAGGTCCATATCAACTTGCCACTAGTTGAGGTCGTTGAACAAATGCCCAACTATGCCAAGTTTTTAAAGGACATAGTATCCAAACGACGAAGGCTAGAAAAATTTAAAACAATGGAAGCCACTGAAGGTTGCATGGTCATGTTGCATCATCGCATGACGCCCAAACTAAAGGATCCTGGATGCTTCACAATCCCATGTGCAATTGCAGATGGTTATAAAGGAAATGCCCTATGCGACTTGGGAGTAAGCATCAACCTTATGCCTAAATCAGTTTTTTGAAAACTCGGAATAGGACGGGCAAAACCAACAACAGTACTGCTCCAACTTGTGGATTGATCCTATGTGCATCCTGAAGGCAAAATTGAGGACATTTTGGTAAAATTTGACAAGTTTATATTTCCTGTTGACTTTCTTATCCTTGATTGTGAGGCCGACGACAATGCACCGATCATATTGGGTCGACCTTTCCTTGCTACTGGACGCACCATCATTGATGTGGAAAATGGCAAGCTCACAATGCGGATAAACGATCAACAAGTGAAGTTGAACGCCTTCCACAATCTTCCACACTCAGACGCTCTAGCAGAATGTAGGACTCTCCATACACCGAATCAGGGTACTAAAACATCCTGCCTGGGTAGCACGCTCGACAGACTGATCGGTAAACGAATAAAACCCAGAGGAGAAGCCAAATGCACTGAAAGGACTGGCCAACTCATGAAGAAAGATACAAGCCAGAAAGAGATAATGAAAGAGGGAGATGCATTTACATGTACTCCACAAGTAACATAATCTCTTCCCTTCAATTTTAGTTTTTATATTAGGATTAGTTTATATATTATTATTTTCAATATTTTATGTGTCATGTCTTATTTTCAGTATTTCATGTTTTTCTGTCATATTTTTTTAGAATAAATAAAGCAATAAATACAGAAAAATTATGCTACAGCAGGAAATCTGCTGCCGCAGCAGTACACTGTGTCAGAGTCACAGAATTCTCAACGGGCAAAAATAGTGTAACAGCTCTCTACCGAGATATCCACCGTGGCAGTAACTGTGCAACAAGGTAGTAAATGCCTAACGGCTATATTTTTAACAATCATATTTTTACAGCCTATATAAGCATACTCATTGTTGTGCATTATTTACTCTTGCATTCTTGCTAATTTTTCTATCTTGAACAATCTTACTCTCACTATCATTCCAATCTCTTGAAATTTTCAGAACTCTTTGCATTCTTACCCGCATTCTTATAGCTTATTTTCAAGAACATCTCATCAACATTCGGATCCTTAATGTCCGTATACAAACGCTTTGCCAATATCATAACAGCAGAACGTTTCCAAAGGTCTTTCGTTGCACGGCAGTTATTGGAGGAATAAGGATTCCAGCACACTATTAACGAAAACTATGACATCGACCCATTCTTGTTCGACAAGATCGATGACCAAGATTGGGAAAAATTTTGTCTCCAACCTCCCATAGCAAATGCCACAATTGTAAGAGAATTCTATGCGCATTGCCCGAACAAAGACACGTTGTTCGTCTACTACCGGGGCAAGCTAGTAAAGCTTGATGCTGAGGCAATCAACGATTACTACGGTCTTATCCTCATACGTGATGAACATGGTGAATTTACAGCCAATATCGAGGAATACGAGGCTATCAAGGATGAACTTTGCTACGACAACACTTCATGGGAAACCGATGCCCATAGGGGTTGTGTAACAAGGCTCAGCCTTAAACACGAAGCTAAGCTTTGGTGCACATTTGTCAAACGAAACCTAATGCACACCTCCCACAACAGCACAGTTGATAGAAAAAGATTGTTGATCATTCATTCAATCATCAACAAAAGGACCATCAATGTTGGAGAGATCATTCTTCAAGAAATTTATGATTGCGGTAAGAAAGAACGAGGTTCATTATATTTTCCTAGTTTAATCTTTGCCCTATGTATTACTGCAGGTGTCCCTACAGAAGAAACCGATGAATACACAACACAAAGGCAAGGCTGGACAAGAGAATTCTGCCATCGAGTGATGCAGATTACCCAAGCAGACCCAGTGCAGGAAACATCTCAACAATTCACTGCCGACTTTAATGCCGGAGGGTAGTATATGGCAGAAGCACCTAAAAATACCCACGCCAGTGCCGCAGCAGATCCATATCAGGAGATTTTGCAGAGGATGTCGAACATGGACCTGAGCTAGTAGAGATACATGGAATATCAGAGAGATTTCAACAACACTCTTGCCAACATGCTGATCCAGAATTTTCCCACCCATGGAATGTAGTTTCCAGAATTCCCTCCCAACATTTTCATCACTGTCGCACCTTACACAGAGACAACCCCTGCTCTAGGGCCTAGACCATTCTTTACGACCAGGACACAACAACAGTTTCACACTATCGGCCCATCCATACCTGCGGTCACGACCGCCACATCATCTAGCAGCAAGCGGCCATCAAAAAGGAGAGCTGTCTTCAAATCTCCAGCACATAACCCTATACCCATAGGTAGTTTTTCTGAAGATAATCTCTCTAGATAGATTGATGAGTATGTCCATGAGAGATCATCGCATACCCAAGAGAGAATACCAATTGCCGAGGTAGGGGGAGAAACAGAGGTGATGCATACAGACGAAGAAGGAGATGAAGTTACGGCCCCACTGCAGAAACAAACACCCACCAGAGTATAATCGCCCTGGAAAGCAAAAACACAGCAATCACCAGGACAAGGATCAAGACAGAAAGCATCGATAGGAATACCTAGTAGGGCAGTTATTTCCAGCAGCTCTTCTGAATCACAATCAAAATCTCTTTAATCCCTACTACTTTACTATCCTTGTTTTCTTTTGCATGCTGTATATTTTGAGCATTGAGGATAATGCTCGGTATAAGTTTAGGGGAGATTGTAGGTGCACTGCCGAGGCTACCCACAGCCGAGGCATTACCATGAAAAAGAGTAATTTTTTTTTGAAATTTTTTACAATATTATCTTTTCTTGAATTTTTGTTTGTAATCTTGCACTGTCCTACGTCAGCTTTGCTTTAGTTTAATCCTTTAAGGCTATAGAAATCTTTCTCCTTACCATGGCCAAGTTCTGTTTTGAAGGGATAACCATAGGATACTCATGGAATAAAACTTAGAAGCTTGCTTTAGGGTTAGAAAAAAATAAATACTTTTTGGACTTGTTTGATTTAGGAGTTCTTTTAATAAACTTAGGTGATAAAGACTTAGAACTTTTGGAAAAAAAACTAGAGGTGCCTATTACTGGCTCTAGTTTTGCTCTCCTTCATGCTAGAGGTGCCCGAAACTGGCTCTAGTATGCTAAATAGGTGGTTAATAAGAAACAAATAAGAAAAAGAAGAAAATAGAAAACGCATATCTTGAGGTGTCCGAAATTGGCTCAAGACTTGTTTTAAGGAGACAGCTTTAGTCTAAGATTCTATTTGTCCTGAACTTAGAGTTTATCTAAGAAAGCCTTGGATCAGCCTTGTCCATAAAACGCACACACTCACCTAGACTTATAGCTTGTTTCTTAGTAAAAATCATTGGGTAAACTAGTGGCTAAAACGGAAAGATAGATATTACCATGGTGGGAGAATAGATGGAAGAGTAAGACCAAAGGGGAGTAAGGTTCGGCAATTTGATGTTTTGCATTGCTTGAGGACAAGCAATAGTTCGCGTTTGGGGGTATTTGATGAGCGCCTAAAAGGCAGTTATTTACTACCTTTCTCACGGTACTTTGTGTATCTATTATACACCAACTTGAACCGAAATATGGACTCTTTGTGCAAATATTGGATATTCCGTTATCATCACTTACAAAGTCAATATTTATAGAGAATGCATATATTATTACATATTTTATGCATGCAGGAATATCCAGAGCAGAAGCGGCAGTAAAATAGTGTTGAGTCCGAGACAGAAGACAAGGTCGCGGCAGAATCCAGTGTGACAGCACCAACAATGGAGGCAAAATAAAAGATAAAAATATGGTGAACATTCTGGAAGATACAGCGCACCAATTGGACCAGGCTAGCGCGCTAAAAGCCTAATCCAAAGACCAAGTGGGAAAACCCTTCTAGAAGGCGGCAAACTTGGAAATATCAGATTCCTTGAAGAAGACTTGTTCCTTACTCCAAGTTGAAGTCTATTTAGGAAAGGTTTGCTCTAGGTTAAGACTATAAATACCCTAGCCGACCATATTATTGAAGAGAGCCGATTTTTAGAGAAAATCATTCTCCCTAAGAATTGTACTTAACGATAATATGTTCTAAATTTCTTAGGGATAGGTGAAGGTTGTCGATATTAGTGAGAGGAGATTGATTCTTGTATCTTTGTTCTTATGCAATAATAATAACAAAGTTTGCTTATCCTATTGTCATTCTTTGTTCTTGCATTCAAGCTCGAGAGGGATTTGCAAGTAATCTATTTATCTAGTATCGAGAGGTATAGATTCACAAAAGGGATAAGTACGGTGTTGTAGACACTAACTCGGCCTAGAGATAGGTTAAGAGTTTTAGCAGCTAAAAGAAGTGTTAGATTAGTTGGTGGTTATCATTGATTTACGCTGAGAGGTATCATCAAGGACTGGTCATCAACAGCACTTTGACTCAGAGATGAACGGAGTCACTTACGGACACTTTGCTAAACTTTGATGCCTTTGCCCAAGAGCAAGAGATTGTCACGGAAGAGAACACCAATACTTCTGAGGCTGTATCAGCAGTACTGTCGAAGCAGTGTTGTTTGATTGCATTGGACAAGAAGAAGATCAATTGAATCCACTAGTTGACGCAGCTGGATCCTACCCACTTTCTCTATAATCGTTCTCAACCTTTTATTTTATGTTTTGTTATTTAATTATTTAGTTAGTTAAACAAATCAACTTATTTGTGTTTTTACTTTCTTTTCAGGAGCAAGGGAACTAGGGAAGACATATTAAGTATACCAATCCCTGTGGAGACGATACACGATATACTTATCATTTTATTACTTGGCGACGTGTACACTTGCACTCAAATTGCATTTATATTACACGCACAAATATACATATCAAAACAGACACTAAGTAGTGAGGCTCGCATCCACATAGCATCGGAATCCTACACTACGAGTAAGGCTCGTGTCCAAAAAGCATCAGGATCTCATACTCAAGGATGAGGCCCACATCCACATAGCATCAAGATCCTACATCCGGGACTTGAGGCTTGCGTCCATACAACATCAGGATCCTCCAAATCCTATACTCAGAATGTCACATCGAGTATCTTCGAAAGAAGCTTGCGTTCATACAGCATCAAGATCCTATATTCGGGATGGTCTTTAAATCATCATCCGGAATGTTACATTGAATGGCCTTCAACGTGTTGTAATCCTTTTGGATATCGGAATTTCCATCACACAAGGACTAAAACCACACAAACGATCCACCTAGGATCTTAGCACAACAAGACGTATTAAGATACCACCCAAAGAGGGTATCGAAACACGGGTATTGATACTAGCATCGATATCCTTTGACCAACTCAAAGGACAACCACGGAGGCCCTCCAGATTCGATACCATCATCGAAACGGAGATGCTACTAGAAGATTTTGTATCGAACAATGGTTCGATACCCTTGCTCAACAAGCAAAAATTTTCTCTTAGGGGTATCGATACACAGGCAACCGCTATCGATACCCCCTACACGAAACTGCAGGTTTCACTTAGAAAATTTTAAGGGTCATTCCCAATTTTAATACAATCAATCTTAAAGTGTTACTACTAATTATTAGTGATGTTTAGAGTGTTTTAACACCATTTTTTAGTCATCAATCTCATATATATGAATTTCACCATTAATGACCCACTTAGCAAGCAAACCAAGCATACACACATGAAATCTACATGCTATGCATTCTATCATGAAATGTATGATGAAAGTAAGTGTTGGGAGTACCAACCTATTGCAAAAACAGCCACCAAACCTGAACTCACACCTCCAAGCTCTTTCCTTTGCACAAACATGATGATGGATCTCCAACTTCTTTCTCTACAAGAAGGGGATAAAACCAACTCTTAAACACTGCAAGGGATATTTTTAACTCTTAAAAACATCAAGAAAAAAATAGAAACAACCCCCGAAGCTTTACTCCCGGATTACACCATAACCCCCACTTAAACCTTCATCCTCACCAAACCAACATTTTCTTACCTTGTTTTGTAGATCACAACCACCTCCATAACTTACCCTTCACAATCAAAACGAGATTCTTGACTTACCACAACAAAGGTTGAATATTATCTTACTTTCTCTCTTGCAAGGATGGAGGAAGAGGATGAGGGACAAGGGGATATCACCTCCTCTACTTTTGCATAGAAAATAACAACCCTAACCCCTCCCCTTTCATCCATTTTGACATTTACAAAAATTTCTACAGCCTACCATTCACAAGCCTAATACCACAAGGCCCGACATGGCTCAACATAAACCTGAGGCCCAAAACCACTAAACTCGGGGCTCAAACCGAAGCCCAAACCCCTTAGGTCAACCCAAAACTCATATTCAAATCTGGGTCGTTACACAGATCCATTACAATTCAATTTTTTGTCATTTATCAAAGAAAACCAGAGTGAATTTCAATCACCTTATTTTTACCATCGACTTTTCTCCTTCTTGCTTCCGTTTTGGAGTTAAATTCTTAACTTTTGTAACAACTATGTAACATGTCTTCTGGTTGCTCTCTGTTTTGTCTGAACTTCTTGGTTTTCATCATCAAAATGACACTATTAATTTCATAACTCAACAAAATTTTCCCCATTCTTATCGCTTAATATGATCAAATGCCCCAGGTCTTCTCAAGTTATCGTCATCATGATCGAACATTTTATTGCTTCATTCATAACTTAAACTCTGATCTTCTGGATCTTCAATAGACACCCCAACTAGTAAACTTGATCGTCATTTCTCTTTTCAACGTCTTTTTACATTTTTCTTTTTCTTTTTTTCTTTTTTTTCTTTTTCTTGCAAAAACCTTTCAAATTGAACCCTTGTGTGAGGTAGATTTCCATTTAAATCTCTCGTATCTGCATTTCATCTTGATGACTTTTTTTCTCAACCTCACTGGCTCCAAGCAATGTGAAAACTAGTGTCTGATTCTAAAACTGGCTGGTCTTTTCATGTTACCCAAGTAATCCTCAACAACTTTCTGAAATTTCTTATCACATTTATTGTAACCCCTTAGCTTGGCCTAGATGAAAACGACACTAACGGGTTACACAGGGAATACAAAGCTAAACTTGTAAAGGTTTAACCCGATAAATGACTCTATTTTTTTTCTTTTATCTTATCTAAATGATGCACTTAAGTCTTACATGTTCGTACATAGCTTGTGTCTAATGGTAACAACTACGAGAGAGAAACGAGTCTTAATTTGAGTGTCCAAAAATTAAATTAGTATTACTAATCTTTAATTAAGTCTATTGCATGCTTGCATATCAAATCTCAACTCGAAACGATGTCTATAACTCAATTAATTTCATTTGCAAGATTTAGGGACTAAAACATAAATTTCTTAAATTCTATTTTCAAGGTAGAAATTCAACCCATCAAAGTTCAATTAAACATGCAAATAACACTCATAATAAATTTCAATCCAAACAAAGCGTTCTAACATCATCAATTACTTGCTTCACTAATAAGAGACCAAAATGTAAATCTTTCAAATTCTAAAGACTTCGTCCAAATTAAGTTAGTCAACTTGAATTTAAGTCAAAGTTATACATTCTTGGGAAATTTTAGCTCAAAATGCCATCTGGAGCTACTATAATTGAAGAAAGAAAGATATTCGGGACTAATATATAATTTCGATACCTAAAGCCCATTATCTAGTAAGGGGTATGGATACAATTGAACCCTGTATCGATACCTTGATGTGGCGATAACTAAATTAACTACCAAAGGCCAGAGGTATCGATATTGCTCTTTGACAGTATCGATACTCGGGCGACCAGTGAGCTCCAATTAGCCTGGGGTATCAATACTTCATCAGGGGGTTTCGATACCCCTGCACCCAGAATCAAAAATTCATATATTTTAAGTGGATTTAACTCATTCAAAACACCACCAATGATCACCATTAACTATATGCATAATTCTTAAACATTAAGGGTAATTTAAACATCCAAAACCTACACAAGTTCATACAATAAAGGTAATTCTCATCAACCAAAAATCAACTTTTGCAACAATGAAACTATACCCCCATTGCTCTCTTACTACTACTACATTTTGGACCACATACTTGAGCTTTTCATCGGCATACACTTGAAATCTTACTTCTCTTGGCCGCCTCGATTATTTTCTCTGTATTGTAAGGTAAAAAAGAGGGTAAGCATAAGCTTAATGAGGGGTAAAACATAGGAAAAAAACACATTTACAATGCAGCCCATAAGTCCATCAATAAACTCTTTAAATCATGCATAACATGCAAACTAAAAGTATCTCAAACATGGTTTCCAAAATCAAAATAATTTCTTTATAAAATATCATTTATCTCATGTATTACAAAGCTAAAATTCTCATTACTTTCATGTTTTTAAAACAACAACAAATCTTATGGCATTTTTAATACATATGCATCTCTATGCACCATCATAAGTCTTATATGTTATTCACCTAGCAAAGCTTAATCAAGTGCAATATAATGTGCAAGGTACAAGTATTATATGCTAAAGACATAGCAACACTTAGGCTATTCTCTCATGCACATATCCTTGCCCAAAGCTTAGTCAAGAACACACGCTTGTAAAACTCATAACTTTAAAATATTACATTCTAAATAGTTCCATATCAATATGTGTCGCAATCTCATGCTTTTCAGTACACAAAAGTATCAATCATAAATCATGTATATTGGAAACTAAGTGACTAGTCTTATTCAAACTTTATACCCATTGAATACACGGATTCTTTATTCCTTATCTAGAGACACTTGGTCTCAACATGCATCGGTTGGAGATGAAGTCACTCTTGTATACATGCTACCCCCACTACGTACGGTCAGACACAAACTCACCTTGTTTACGTATAGGTCAACTATATGCACGGTCGGACACAAAGTCACCCATGTTTACGTGTAAAATAAGATCTTAACAAACCTTCCACTCACGAAGATAAAACAAGATTCCAACCAAACATTTACCCTTGTTGGACAAACAACAGATCCGTCCTTCATACCAAAGCAACAACGTATAAACCACTACCCCATCTCAACTCTCACAAAAAGAACATAACTTAAAAGAGAAACCCTTTTTCTTATTTAAGATTAATAACTAATTCCTAACAACCACAATGGTTTCCATACCCTAACTATCGAACTACCCATTTTCTTCAACATCCTCCAACATACCAGGTAACCATATAAGCCTTTTATCAACCTTCAGTCAACACAAAGATGCTCCACCAACAAGCCTCAAATTAACTTAACACAAATACCACAACCCAATTTTCCCCTAAATCAAAAATATGCATCCCTAATTTGAAACCCAAGATTTTGGGGATTTATATTCCTGATTTCAGTGACTCATTTGTAATTCCTGAAAGTTTAAGGGTTTGAGTGTGAAGTTTCAAAAACTCAAGCCTTTGTTGGATAATTTTATCCTTGCTTAAATTTCCAGATTCTAGTTCCCCGTTTTCTGCTTTGGTTATGATGAGAGAGTGATTCTCCTTTATTGCCGATTCAAAGTGATTTAATCCTTTTAACCTCTATTCCATTGCCTGCGAACCAAACCTAATCTCATCAGAATTGGTCTCATGCTCTCTCCTTTTTGGTTTATTTCATAGTTTGGTTTAGTAAGCTCTCGGTTCTTTTTTCTCCTTTTTAGTTTGCTCGTGTATTGTTATGGTTCGTTTAAGGTTGTTGTCGTCAGGGTTTTTGTTGTAGTTGTTCATTTTTGTCTCCGATTTACCATATTAGTGTTAAGAGCAAGTTCGGTTGAGAGGGGGTGTTTTCGTTTGAGCCCTGTTTGGTTAGGAGGGTGTTTGGTTCAGTTTTTAATCGCTTTCAGGTTAAAGATTGTTTTAAATCGTGTTTAGAATCATTTTGGAATGGGGAGAGGTATTGAAATTCAATGAAATTAAACTTGGGAGAATCTAGATTTTTCCCGATTTTCCAGGAAAATTTAGGGAAAATCTAGATTTTCTCGGGAAAATTCTAGAAACTATGTCCGACTCGAAAATCTTACCCG
Organism: Abelmoschus esculentus; assembly: GCA_035048815.1. Lineage (NCBI taxonomy): Eukaryota > Viridiplantae > Streptophyta > Magnoliopsida > Malvales > Malvaceae > Abelmoschus > Abelmoschus esculentus. The sequence continues at coordinate 4,675,959 of JAUCBN010000019.1, read as the reverse complement.
AAAACTCGACCCGACCGACCTGATATTCGACCCGTTGATGTCACGGCTGACATCATCCGCTGACGTCACTATTAACGTCATTTGCTGACGTCATCCGCTGACGTCAACATTGACCTGATGACGTCAACATTGACCCGATGACGTCACTACTGATGTCAGCATTGATCAATGCTGATGTTAGTAGTTGACTTTTTCTAACCCGATCCCACTTTATGTTTTTCAACATCCTAAGTCCGATGGCGTTGTCCGTTTTATAAAATTTGAACCCTAAGTGTCATTTTTGGGCTTTTAAGTTCAAATGCCTTATTTGGAAGTTTTCTGTTTTGGATTTTGAATCAATTTCTGTTTGGTTCAGGTGACGTGGATTCTGACCCCGAGCAATTGCCTCCTCCTTCTCCTGGACGACCACCTATTCATCAGCATTCAGGACCCGTACGTGAGTTTCATTTTATTTCTATTTAGTGTATTTTTCGGTATAGTGGTATAGTAGTGTGTCTAATATTATGTACTCGTAGGTTTTATACCGGCTCATTCTATTGGTAGAGCCGAGTCTAGTCAACGTCAGTATCGTCATTGAGCCTTCTGCTTCAGGTGTGTTCTCCTATGTTAAATTATGTATTTCTGTGTCTGCCATTTTTGTTAAACTCTGTATGATCATGCATCATTCTGTAATTATATTTATTTTTGATTCTGTAATTACCATGTATGCCTCCTTTTAGATATTAAGGCATGCACTCTAATTTTGTATATGCATTTATCATTGCATCTAGTTAGATTATATGTGTACGGGAAAGTTATTGATTTATCACTTCTGTTCAGTGGTTTTGTAATGTATCACTTCTGTTTAGTGGCTCCACCTTCGGGTCGAGTTTCCACTTCTGTTTGGTGTGATAGAGTTAGAGTGGTTCTGGGGAACCTACTCTTCTGATGGTGTTCGGTGTTGGGTGCATTCATGCATACATTATATCATATGCCCTGCTCTGTTATCTGATTCTGTTTATCCGCACACTAGAGATACACTAGGCTCCCTAGCTTACACTCTTTTAGTTTCATATTTCAGATCATAGATCTAGACTCCGTACGGTACTTGGAGGATCCCGTTTTTAGATATATTATGTATGTTTTCAGTATTCAGATTTTTAATGTGATTTTAGGAGCAATGTTTAATTCCAGACATTTTCATTATTATTTTGTAATAAACTTTGGACTTTGGTTTTATTTGATAATTTGTGGGTTGAACTCAGTTTGTTCAAATGTTTAAATTTCCAGTATTTTAAATTATTAATTATTTAATAATTTATCTGAATAATATATTTAATTTTATAAAAACCCTAACTTACAAAACAAGTTTTTATATCGTAAACCCTAACTTGTAATCTAAGAAATTAGGTTAATTTTAGGAGTTACATTTAATGGTATCAGAGTCAGGTTCAACTCTTAGACTGTGAGGTCCAAAATGATTTTTGATCTAAAAATAATTTTGTAAATCTGTTTTATAAATCTGGATTCTCGATTTGACTTCATTTTGAAATACTTTGAAATATTTTGAATATTACTCCAAGTATCGGTTCTAACACAGAATTGTGTCTATATTATTCTGTAGATACTCTAATATGCCACCTCGTAGGAGTACACGTTTATTCTTCTTCTGTGGACCCGCCATAGGATCAGAGTTTAGCCCAAGATATAGGAGGAGAGGATTTACTTGAGGTTCAAACCGAGGCTCAGCAAATCGAGGTTGATCAGCCGGTCTAGAGTGAGAGACCTTATGTTTCTAGAGACAGCGAGACTGTTTGTTTGGATTCTGTGACCATGCAGAGAGATTTGCTTAGATATTTGCGATAGAATGAGGGTGCTAGGAAACCCATATCTATAGAGTTTCTGGCTGCTGATATAACGATGTTTGATAGTAAGACTGGTACTGACTCAGCCGATGCAGAGTACTGCTGAAGAAGCTTCAGCGTCTGTTCGTCGAGATAGAATACCCCTCTGACAGGAAACTGAGTGTTGTTGTATCTTTACTTCAGGGAGAGGCCCTGAACTAGTGGGAGGCAGAGGAGAGAGTCACTGCTTCAGAGAAGATTTCATTGGAGTTTTTCATACAGGCTTTCGAGGATAGATATGTTGGACCTGAGTATCTGGCTAAGTTCCGTGAGGATTTTCTGAATCTATAGTAGAACAACATGTCGGTGAATGATTATGAGATTGAGTTCCTTTGCCTGCTCTAGTATGCTCCTGGTATTGTGTCGACTGAGAAACAAAAAGTGTGACCAATTTCTGAAGGGACTCTAAGTACCGTTGAAGATTGCAATTGCCACTCATCATGATACGTAATATAAGATGATCACTCGGCGTGCTAGGACAGTCGAGCGTAATGAGAGCTTGAGGGTTCAACTAGAGTCTCAGGTTCAGGATAGAGGTAAATGACAGCCTGCGACACCCGCTCAGCACAGTCAAGGTTTTCAGTCCTGAAAGAGGGGCCGCAATGAGTTTGAGCCACAGAGTTCTGCACGTTCTAGACCAGCTACTTTTGTTGTTCTTGTTGCTAGTGGAGATGGATCCACTAGTACCCGAGCCTAACCTCAGTGCTCGTTCTATAAGAAGTGACACTCAGGAGAGTGTCTTATGCGGAGTGGGGTTTGCTTCCGTTATGGTTGTAACCCCTAAAATTAACCTAATTTCTTAGATTATAAGTTAGGGTTTACAGATTGAAAACTTGTTTCGCAAGCTAGGGCTTTTACAAAAAATAAATATATTATTCGGATAAATTATTAAATAATTAATAATTAAAAATGTTGATAAATAAGCATTTAAATAATTGAGTTCAACCCACAAATAATAAACAATCCAAATCCAAATAATTATTCAAAGTCCGAAACATTAACTAAAATAATTAATTACAAGTCTGAAATAATAAAACGTACGGTAACAGAAATTCAAATGCGAAAGTCCTCCAAGTACCGAGATCTATGATCGGGTATCTGTAACAAAAACAGGAAGGATGTAAGCTAGGGAGCCTAGTGTGTCTCTAGAGCAGATAAACGGAATTACAGAACAGTAAAATGCAAATGATGTAAAGTATGCATGATATGCACCCAACTCCGAACACCACAGAAGAGTAGGTCCCCAGAACCACTCTAACACCATCAAACCAACAGAAGTGGTATCTCGACCCGTAGGTGGAGCCACTGAACAGAAGTGATAAATCACTAACTTCCCCGTACACATATAATCTACCAGATGTCATGTTACATGCATATACAGAATCAGAATGCATGCCTTATAGTCTAACAGGAGGAAAGCATGACAAATATCAGGATCAGAAATGAAATGACAGGACGATGCATGATCATACGTGCTTAATAGAAATTGAGTATACTGAATAATGGAGTTAAAAGGATTAACGAAAGAGAACACACCTGAAGCAAAAAGTCAACGCCTAGAACGATGTCTACTGGACTCGGCTCTACCACTAGAATGAGCAGGTGTAGAGTCTACAAATAAGGGAATAAGTCAGACACCCTATTAAGCCACTATACCGAAAAGTACACTAAACAAAATTAAATTGTTACTCACGTGAAGGTCCCGAATGCGGATGAATGGGACAGCGTAAAGGAGAAGGAGGAGGCAGATGCTCGGGATCGGAATCCACGTCACCTGAAGCAAACAGAAACTGATTCAAAATCCGATACTGATAACTTCTAGATAACAAATCGAACATAAAAGCCCCAAAAATGACACTTCGGGGTTGAATTTCGAAAAACGGACAATGCTATTGGACTCAGGATGTTGAAAAACATAAAGTGGGCCTGGGTCGAAAAAGTCAATTGCTGACGTCAGCACTGGTCAACGCTAACATCAGCAGTGACGTCATCAGGTCAACGCTGACGTCAGCAGATGACGTCAGTAGTGACATCAGTAGATGACGTCAGTAGATGATGTTAGCAGTAATGTCAACCGGGTCGGAGGTTGGGTCGGACGGGTCGGGTTGACTGGCTACAAGTTCTGCAAAAATTCCCGGGAAAATCTAGAAATTCCCAAATTTTTTGGGAAAATCTGGAAAATTTCTAGATTTTCTCGGTATCCAAACAGAAAAAAAATGATTTAACACCCCGCCCCCCCTTACGTTCGATTCGACTCAAAACTCGATCCAAAACAACCTAAAACAACTCCTAATCGATTCAGACTCGATTAAACGTTTAAACCGAATAAAAATCCCTCCAAAACCGAATCAAACACAATCCTTCAACCAATCATTCGACTAAACCTTAAAACCCTCAAAACATGATTCTAGAAACACGACGAACACCCTTTAAAAACAAACCAAAACGACAACAACAAACTTAACCCCCAAACCGAAGTAGAAACAGAAAAGGAAAAAGGAGATGAATGGAAACTTACCCACTTACCACAACCGAAAGCAAGCCTTGAAAATACCAGATGAAAGAAACAGAGACACTCAAAAGATTTAGGATTGATTCTTGGCTAAAAACGGATCCTAAATGGAGAAAATAAATCCCCCTCATAAAGGCAGAAACGATTTTCTCAGGAGGAAGAAAACGTTACCTTTAAAAAAGGTAAAAACACCCATCAAGGGTTTACATATTTCAAAATTCAAAAATAAGTATTCTAGGTTTCTGAAATTACAAAAAGGTCACTAAAACAAAAGTCAAAATCCCCAAATTCTAGGGAATGATTTAGGGATTTTGATATAAGTCAAAGGGAAAAAGATTGGGGTGTTACAACTCTCCCCCCCTTACAGAAATTTCGTCCTCGAAATTTACCTGGATCAAAAAGATGTGGATACTGGGCTTTAATAACAGATTTGGGCTCCCACGTAGCCTCATCAAGACCTCGAATACGCCAGAGAACCTTAACCATCTTAATGGTTTTCCTCCGAAGAACTCTCTGGTCTTGAGCAATAATCTCAACGGGCTCCTCCTCATAACATAAATCTGGACGGATCTCAAAATCCTCAACTGACAGAACATGAGACGGATCAGCTCGATAGCGTCTCAGTACAAAAATATGAAACACATCATGAATACGCTTAAGCTCCGGCGGTAGCTCAAGATAATAAGCTACAGGTCTAACACATCTGAGAATACTATAGGGTCCGATATATCTGGGACTGAGCTTGCCTTTACGGCCAAAACGTAGTACCTTCCTCCATGGAGATACTTTCAGGAAAACCTCGTCACCAACCTCAAACTCAAGATCCTTACGCCTCAAGTCCGCGTAAGATTTCTACCTATCAAAAGCGGCTTTGAGCCGATCCCGAATCAATCTGACAGTCTCCTCAGCCTCATGCACAAGATCTAGACCTAATAAATGTGCTCATTAAGCTCAGTCCATCCAATAGGGGTGCGACACTTACACCCATACAGAGCCTCATAAGGTGTCATCTTAATACTGGCCTGATAACTGTTATTATAAGCAAATTTTGCTAACGGTAAGAAATCCTCCCAACTACCTCTAAAATCCAGAATACATCCTCTCAACATATCCTCGAGGATCTGAATCACACGCTCAGACTGACCATCTGTCTGTGGGTGATAAGCAGTACTGAAGTTTAATCGAGTACCCAGAGCAGAATGCAAAGATCCCTAGAACTTAGACGTAAACCTCGGATCCTGATCAAATATAATAGACAAGGGTACCCCATGTAACCGAACAATCTCAGAGATGTACAACTTGGCTAGCTTACTTAGAGGGTAAGTGGTCTTGACAGGAATGAAGTGAGCAGATTTGGTCAATCGATCTACGATAACCCAAACAGAATCCTTCTTTGACGATGTCAAAGGTAAACCACTGACAAAATCCATGGTCACACGCTCCCATTTCCACTAAGGAATCTCAATATGCTTAAGAAGTCCAGATGGACGCTGATGTTCTGCTTTAACTTTCTAGCAAGTCAAGCACTTGGATACAAAACTGACAACATTGCGTTTGAGACCTTTCCACCAGTACTTTTCTCGGAGATTCTTATACATCTTATCACCACCAGGATACATAGAATACGGACTATCATGAGCTTCTCATAGAATAACTTGATTCAGTTCAGAGTTCCTGGGAACACAGAGTGGACCTCGGAAACACAAAACACCATCCTGATTCAGAGAAAAATCCTAAGAAGTTCCCTCCTGAACTTCCACAATACGGTGAGCCAAGTACAGATTATTAGGCTGTTCAACATGAATATCAGTTATCAGAGTAGGAATCACACGAAGCTCTACCAATAGACTGCCATCCTCAAACAAACTCATCCGGGCAAACAGAGCTCTCAGATCAGAAATGACGTTGCGACTCAAAGCATCCGCAATGACATTAGCTTTACCATGATGATAATCAATCTCACAGTCATAGTCTTTCAGAAGCTCTAACCAGCGATGCTGTCTTAGATTAAGTTCCTTCTGGGTGAGAAGATATTTTAGACTCTTATGATCTGTGAAGATGTAACACTTCTCTCCATAGAGATAGTGTCTCCAGATTTTTAGAGCAAAGATAACAGCCGCTAACTCCAGATCATGGGTAGGGTAATTACATTCATGCGGTTTCAATTGTCGAGAAGCATAAGTCACTACCTTCCCATCCTGCATCAGAACACATCCCAAACTGGTGTACAATGCATCACTGTAAACAGTATAGGGTTTCCCCGACTCTGGCTGTGTCAAAACCGGTGCTTGTGTCAAAACTGATTTGAGTTTCTCAAAACTCTCATGCTGAGCCTTAGACCAGGTAAATGGAACATCCTTCCGCAGAAGCTTAGTTAACGGAGCGGCTATAGAAGAAAAGCCTTCTACAAACCTCCGATAATAACCAGCTAACCCAAGAAAACTATGAACCTCTGCCACATTCTTGGATTGCTTCCAATACATAATAGCCTCAATTTTCTTCGAATCAATCTGAACACCCTTAGCTGAAACCACGTGTCCCAGAAAAACAACCTTAGAAAGCCAGAACTCACATTTGCTGAACTTTGCATAAAGCTGTTTCTCCCTCAGAGTCTGTAACACAATACAGAGATGCTGCTCATACTCATCCTCAGACTTGGAGTAGACCAGAATATCATCTATGAAAACCACTAGAAACTGATCTAGATAGGGTCGAAACACCCTATTCATCATGTCCATGAATGTTGTAGGGGCATTCGTAAGACCGAAGGGCATTACCAGAAACTCGTAGTGACAATAACGAGTACGGAAAGCTGTTTTGAAAACATCAGAATCCTTAACCTTGAATTGGTAATAACCAGATCTCAGGTCTATCTTAGAGAAAATAGAAGCTCCTCGGAACTGATCAAACAAATCGTCGATGCGGGGAAGGGGTACTTGTTCTTGATGGTCAACTTGTTCAACTTTCGGTAGTCAATACACAACCACAGAGAACCATCTTTCTTTTTAACAAACAGAATAGGGGCTCCCCACGGAGAGACACTCGATCGAATGAAACCTCTATCCAAAAGTTCCTGTAGCTGAACCTTAAACTCCTTGAGCTCCTTCGGAGCCATCCGGTACGGTGCCATCGACACTGGAATTGTCCCCGGATACAACTCAATACCAAACTCCACCTCCTCCCGCTTAGGGGGAACTCCTGGTAACTCTTCTGGGAAGACATCAGGAAACTCTCACACCATACGAATCTTATCTAACCCAAAATCAGATTGCCTCCGGCCACGAATGTAGGCAAGATAGGCCACAGATCCCTTCCTGATCATTTTCTCAGCCTTCAAAGCAGAAACCACATTAGTCAAAAACCCTCTACGCTCACCAAAAAGAGTCACCTCTCGGTCATCAGAAGTTCTCAGGGTGGCCCTCTAACGCTCACAATCCAGTGTAACTCAGTGAGCTGACAGCCAATCCATCCCAAAATCAAGTCAAAGTCCACAAATGGCAACTCCATCAGATTAGAAGGAAAGATTTCCCCTTGAACCTCAAGAGGACAATCCCTGTAAACTTTGGTAACCTCCACAGGGTGACCTACAGGACTATAAACTGAGACAGAACTACCAGTATCTTCTACTGGAATTTCTAGATATCCCGATACAGAACTAAAGACATACGAATATGTCGACCCATTATCTAACAGTGCAAAGAAAGAAATATCAATGACAGAAAAAGTACCAGCAATGACGTCTGGCTCATCCTGGTCCTTCTGTCTCCTCGTAGTATAAATCAAGCTGGGCTGAGATCCCCCTAATCGAGCAGATCCCCTAAACTGACTAGGTCTACCTCTACTACCAGTACCAGATGCTGCAGGTCTACCCTGTCCTCTTCCCCCAGTTAGGGTCTGAACTGATGCCTGTGATTGCCCCAGAGTATAACCAGACTGTGGTGCCATTGGACAGTCTCTGAGACGGTGATCAAGAGAACTATATCGGAAGCAGGCTCCACTTCGTATGTGACACTCTCCGGAGTGCCACTTCTTACAGAATGAACACTGAGGTAATGCTCGAGTACTAGTGGATCCAGCTCCACTAGCAGCAGGGACAGCTGACACTGCTGGTCTAGATCGTGTAGAAATCTAAGGCCCAAACTCATCGCGGCCTCTCTTCCTAGACTAAAAACTTTGACTGTGCTGAGCAGGCGCCGCAGGTTGTCGTCTACCTCTATACTGACCTTGGGATTCCAGCTGAACCCTCAAAATCTCATTACGCTCGGCTGTCCTGGTACTCCGAGTGATTATCTTATGCTCCGTATCATGATGTGTGACAACTACAATCTTTAGTGGTACCCGGAGTCCCTTCAGAAAATGATCACACTTTTGCTTCTCAGTCGACACAATACCAGGAGCATACTGGAGTAGTCTTAGGAACTCTATCTCATAATCATTAACAAACATGTCGTTCTGTTGTAGGTTCAGAAAATCCTCTCAACACTTAGCCAAGTACTCAGGACCCACATATCGATCCTCAAAACTCTGTCTGAAGAATTCCCAGTTCATCTTCTTTGAAGCAGTAACCTTTTCTTCTGCCTCCCACCAGTTTAGGGCCTCTCCCTGAAGCAAAGATACAACAGCCCTCAATTTCCTATCAGAGGGGTATTCCATCTCAATGAACAGTCGTTGAAGCTTCTTCAGCCAATACTCTGCATTGGCTGGTTCAGTACCGGTCTTACCATCAAACATGGTCATCCTAGCAGCTAAAAACTCGGTAGATATGGGTTTCCTGGAACCCTCATTCTGCCGCAGATATCTGAGTAACTCCCTCTGCACAGTCACGGAGTCCAAACCGACAGTCTCACTATCACTAGACACATAAGGTCCCTCATTCTGGACCGACTGATCAACCTCGGCTTGCTAAGCCTCGGTCTGTATCTCGGGCTGATTATCCCCTCCTAAATTCTGTATCAAACTCTGATCCTGTGGCGGGTCTACAAGAGGCGAAACATCACTAGAAGAAGCAGCAGATCAACCTCGGCCACGACCTCTACCAGTCGCTAAACGTTTACTTCGATGTGGTGGCATAGTAGAGTATCTACAGAAAGATAGACAGAATCCTACATTAGAATCGGTACTTGGAGTAATATTCAAAATATTTTAGAATTTTTTTAAAAAAATACGAGTTAAAACAGAAATCCGGATTTTCAAATAATTTTGACAAAACATTTTCTAGATCAAAAATCATTTTGGACTTCAAAGTCCGAGGGTTGAACCAGACTCTGATACCATTAAATGTAACCCCTAAAATTAACCTAATTTCTTAGATTACACGTTAGGGTTTACAGATTGAAAACTTGTTTCGCAAGCTAGGGTTTTTATAAAAAATAAATATATTATTCGGATAAATTATTAAATAATTAATAATTAAAAATGTTGATAAATAAGTATTAAAATAATTGAGTTCAACCCACAAATAATAAACAATCCAAATCCAAATAATTATTCAAAGTTCGGAACATTAACTAAAATAATTAATTACAAGTCTGAAATAATAAAACGTACGGTAACAGAAACTCAAATGTGAAAGTCCTCCAAGTACCGAGATCTATGACCGGGTATCTGTAACAGAAACTGGAAGGATGTAAGCTAGGGAGCCTAATGTGTCTCTAGAGCAGATAAAAGGAATTACAGAACAGTAAAATGCAAATGATGTAAAGTATGCATGATATGCACCCAACTCCGAACACCACAGAAGAGTAGGTCCCCAGAACCACTCTAACACCATCAAACCAACAGAAGTGGTATCTCGACCCATAGGTGGAGCCACTGAACAGAAGTGATAAATCACTAACTTCCCCGTACACATATAATCTACCAGATGTCATGTTACATGCATATACAGAATCAGAATGCATGCCTTATAGTCTAACAGGAGAAAAGCATGACAAATATCAGGATCAGAAATGAAATGACAGGATGATGCATGATCATACGTGCTTAACAGAAATTGAGTATACTGAATAACGGAGTTAAAAGGATTAACGGAAGAGAACACACCTGAAGCAGAAAGTCAACGCCTAGAATGATGTCTACTGGACTCGGCTCTACCACTAGAATGAGCAGGTGTAGAGTCTACAAATAAGGGAATAAGTCAGACACCCTATTAAGCCACTATATTGAAAAGTACACTAAACAAAATTAAATCGTTACTCATGTTGTATCCCCCTTAACCCGGCCTAGACAGAACCGGCACTAACGGGTTACACGGGGAATATCAAACCAAACCCGTGAAGGTTCGATTCGATAAACAACCCTAAAACCGTTATATTTTTTTTATTTTATCTTACCTAGATGCACAATCTTATTCCTACATGACAAGGTCTCATACAAAGCATTACCGGTAACATATTAATTAAAAACAAACATCCGATTAAACACTTGAGTAGATTAAGGACTAAAACGTAAAACTTTTAAATCCTATTAATAAAATATAAATTCTTTCAATCAAAGTTCAATTAAACACTCAAGCGTTCTTCACAGCAAATTTCAACTCAAACGGATCATTCTAACATCATCAATTGTATGTTTCTCTAATTTAGGGACCAAAATGTAAATCTTCCAAAATACAAGGACTTCATCTAATTTAGGTTAACTATCTTGAAATTAAATCAGCTTTATGCAGGCATACAAAATTTCAGCTCAAAATAACATCGGGGAGTACCTTAATCGAACAAAGGAATATATTCAGGACTAAAATTATGATTTCTAGCAACTTTCAATTCTTGGTGATCAAAGGTTTCGAAACCTTCCCAGAGGTTTTGAAACTTTTTGAAAAAGGTTTGGAAACTTTCCTGGAAAGTTTTGAAACTTTTTACGTCCAGTAGCTTCCCAGAATGAAACTGCCCGCAAGGTTTCGAAACTATTTGACAAAGGTTTCGGAACCTTCACCTAAAGGTTTCGAAACTTTGGGTCTGGAACCAAAAGTTTCGTTACATTAAGTGCACACCAATTACTCAATACTCAACCATTATTTAGAACCACTAAATGCATCAATCCTAAACATAATTAGCAACATATGGCACATAATCAACAAAGTCACGAACATCAATCAAACTATAGGCATGCTTCCTAGAAGATGATTAAATACATAACAATCATGCAAACACATGCTTCAACAATCCAAATAATTCCATGGTCCATCAATTAACAATCAAGCAATAATGGTCTTATTACAACATAAACCAAAGCCTAAGTACACACTCCTCATAAAGGTTGGGTTACACATTGCCTTGCCCAATTTATTTGCCAAAGACATACCAAGTCCAAGTGATTCTTCCCCTTGGTTTCCTTGCCTCGAGCGAAGCCCCAAGTGCCTTTATTTTTCTGCAAGGATGAAAAGAGAGCTTAAGCAAACATGCTTAGTGAGGAAGCTCTACACAAATCATCAATGCATCTATTTTAAAACCATGATGAAACCATATTTTGTAATACATTATCAAATCATGCATGCTAACATCTCATGCTCATATTCTTTAAACCATATGCATCCTTGAGTTTACATAACCTTGTCAAAATAATTTATAAATGATGCACAATCTTTTTCTCAATTTCATGTATGTATATTGGCTTTCTAGTGACCACTTAATATGAACCTTGAGTTCACCGAATACACGGATCCATTATTAGAGACCATTGTCTCGTCATGACACGAAGTCACCATTGACATGACACGAAGTCACCATTGACATGACACAAAGTCACCATTGACATGACACGAAGTCACCATTAGCACTACCACGTACGATTGGACGCATAGTCACCCTTGTTACGTGTAGGCGGCTCTACCACGTAAGGTTGGACACAAAGTCACCCTTGTTACGTGTAGGCAATATTCTGTATTCTTAAATTTGTTTATAGTGCACTTAGGACAATCCTAATGACATGTCATTCGTATTCGAATCTAAAGTTAGTGTCACTAAGCCAATATCATAATCAAATGTGCTTGATAACTTGTTGTTCATAATGCATGCATAAATTGTTCAACAAATGAACCAAAAGCCATGCCCAAAGGCACCATTATATATATATGGCAATTAACCATATTGTATTCCAAATCATATAACTTGCTGCTCATAATGCATGCATAAATTGTTCAACAAATGAACCAAAAGCCATGTCCAAAAGGCAAATAACTATATTGTACTCCAAATCATTTCTCATAATTTTTATAATCATGGATGCTAAATAAGCTATGCATCTCAGCAAGTATCTCTCATGTATGCACCAATTCAAATCATGCTCATGCATTTCCATAAATCTCATTGCATTATCAACATAATGCCTTTGTCGAATGTAGCCGAAACTCATATCGTGTTATCAAAAACATAAACTTTACTTACTCTTGAACTATGGAAGGTTTTCACACTCTTCCATAGTCTCCAAAACAGAACCGTACCAAACGCGATTCGCTTTTAGTCCGAAAACACTCACCAACAAGCGAAACGAGCTTTCGCCGCTATCCGATGATCGCGCCAACGCACCAGCAATCAAGCACCTTCTTGTAACTCTTCTACAACATTAAAAACAGAGCATTCTCACATCATAACATGCTCAAACCAACAGCCATATCCGATCACCATTAAACTACCAAAAACTTAGCCGAAAAGACCGTAAACTAAGCCGAAACGTATCCGAACAACATCAGCCCAAAACCTAATGAATCTAACATCTAATCCACTTCAATTATGAACCAAAACACATCCAAACCATCCTTATATCTCCAAAAATATTAAAGCATCTAAAACAGCCCTTAAAACAACCGAAAAACACCTCAAAACTACACCGACTGCATTATTCCGGGATTAGATTAATGTGCTATCAAATGAAGACTCAATTAATCATTTAATTAATATAAAAATATAATTGAATCCATCTAATTCCAGTATTGAATGAGATCTAAAAAGATTTCACAAAAACATTCATAAAATCACTAGATCTAACATTAAAAACATAGGATTAAGTTTTTATTCAAAGATTAGCAAGCTAATACTTGGGAATTTCAATAAAGAACCTTAGAAAAGAATAAAAATCCAGAAAATTACCTTCAAGATCTATTCACCAAAAAGATGTAATTTCCTCTTCTTGATTCCTTGCAATTTGATGTTGATTTGATGAAATTGATGCTTAGGTTTTGTAAAGAATGGAAAGATGATGAAAATGATGTAATCTTTATGGAAAAGATGCAAAAAAATTAGCAAGGAATTGAAGAGAAAAGATGAGAGAAAGTGGAGAGAAAATGAGAGAAAAAGATGAGAGAAAATAAGGAAAAAGTAGTTTTGAGAGAAAATGATTAAAAATCTCTAATTAAAATAATTAAAATACATTTTGATGAATAAATCATTATTAAAAATTAGAAATGGGTTTATGGCCCTCTAAGGATTCTAAGTTTAGCTTGCTTTTCAATTTAGTCACTAAAACATCAATTTTTCCGAATATTACAAAATAGGTCCTCCAATCTTTCCAAAAATTACCAATTGGTCACTTTCACATAATTAAGCATAGTTAAAAATCATTATAAAATTCAAATTATTTTGTTTTAATATTGAAACACATTTTTAATGTTTTAAACTATATTCTAAAATTATTATTTTTCTTAATTAAAAATATTCTTATTTTATTTTCCCCGGAATAATGAACCGGAGAACCCGATTCGACCTGAATCGAATTCTCCTAACTAACCCTAAACTAATAACCCCAAAAACGGGATGTTACAACTCTCCCCCTCTTAAGAAAATTTTGTCCTCGAAATTTACCTGAAGCAAACAAGTGAGGAAACTGCTCCTCCATGTTTTTCCTTGTCTCCCAAGTTGCTTCTTCCACACCTCGGTGTTTCCAAAGCACTTTAACCAAATTTATGGTCTTCCTTAGAAGAACCTTTGTATCCACATACAAAATCCTCACTAGTTCTTCCTCATAACTCATATCCGCTCTTAACTCAAACTCCTCAACTAGAACAACATAAGAAGGATCTGATCTATATCTACGAAGCATTGATACATGGAAAACATCATGCATCTTACTCAACTCCTTTGGCAACCTCAACCTATAGCAACAGGAGCAACACGCTCCAACACCTCATATGATCCAATAAAACGAGGACTCAACTTCCCCTTTCTTACAAACCTCATCACCTTTTTCCCCTGGAGAAACCTTAAGAAACACTTTATTCCCAACATCATACTCTATCTCCCTACGCTTCAAATCGGCATAGGACTTCTGCCTATCCGAAGCTTCTTTAAGTTTAGTACATATCAACTTAACTTTCTCATCCGTATCCTTCAACACTTGAGGCAAAGAAACATACTTTTGTCCAACTTCTTTCCAACATAAAGGTGTACGACACTTACGCCCATATAACGCCTCAAACAGTGCCATCTGTATACTCGTCTGAAAACTATTATTATAAGCAAACTCTACCAACGACAATTGCTTCCACCAAGAACCTTGAAACTCGATGACACAACATCTCAACATATCCTCTAAAGTCTGAATAACACACTCAGACTGCCCATCCGTCTGTGGATGATAAACTGTACTAAAGCTAAGTCTCGTACCCAAAGCTGTCTGTAAACTCCTCCAAAACATACAAATCTGCCAACTAATCCATGGAGTACGTTGTACACACGGCAAGAAAATGTGCACACATCATAAACCTGTCAACAATATCCCAAATATAATCCTTTTTGGACGGTGTTAAAGGTAACCCCGTCACAAAATCCATGGTGATTCTCTCCTATTTCTATTCCGGAACTCGAACCGGTTGTAACAAACCTACAGGGAATTGATGTTCAGCTTTCATCCGCTGACATACCATACAACATGAAACAAACTCCGTCACATCTTTCTTTAAACCAACCCAAAAGTACACACCTTTGAGATCTTTATACATCTTCACACTACCCGGATGCATAGCAAACGGACTAGTATGAGCTTCCACCAGGATAGCTTGCCTCAACTCCTGATCACCCGGTACCACAATCCGACCTCTAAAACAAAACACCTCATCATCATCAAAATGATACTCGGTCGGTCTACCCTTAGCCATATCCTCCACAAAAGATACCAACGTCTCCTCCTCTAATTGTTTCATCTTGTCATCACAACCAAGATAGGTTTTACTTACAACTCCACCACTCAACCACCTTCCTTTGAAATACTCAACTTAGCAAAACATCACTCTCAACTCAACTACCGTCTTACGGCTCAAAGATTCAACCATTACCTTAGTTTTCCCGGGATGGTAAGCAACAGACAACCCACACTTACCCTCTTCGGACAACCAACAAATTCCTTCCTTACACCAAAGCAAAAATGCACAACCTATCACACCATCTCAACCTCTATAGAAAACATAACTCAAAAGAAAACCCCATAAGGTTGATAACCAACTCTTGATAACCGCAACGGTTTCCATACCATCACCATCGAACTAACCTTACTTTTAACATCCTCCCACATACCAGGTAACCAACTAAGCCTTTCACCAACCTCCACTCCACACAACTAACTTCAGACTAACCTGCACAAAACTGTCAACACTGTCTTAAGCAAACTCCACCAACAACAACAACTTCATTATGAGTCATATTAACCATATCACAACGTCACAACATATCATCAATTTACCTATGAATGATAAAACCCAACATCCAAACAGCAACCTATGTCGATCCTAAAAACTTTCAAATCTTATCATGTTATAGATATACCACTCACACATCTTTCCAATGGGACTTACAAACCCAAGAAAACCGTACTCAAACAGATGATTGATCCAACAACCCTCATAAGTAAACTTTATACCATCGATAAAACTTACTACCAAACTTATGATGATTCTTTCCGACTTCATTCTTGGTACCTTTACTACTAATAATAACCCAAAGAAAACTGATACTCAGGCTTACCTTATCAGCATGACAAACATTTACATATGATTCAACATAATCCAAACAAGCTTAGTCAAATACACATGTTTTCCCCAACTCCTACCACAACACTTACCACCAAACCCATGGAAAAGATTACCATAAGCCCTGATCAAGATACCATTCCATCTCGACACTTTTCGAAACAACCATGAGGTTCACCTAGCACAAAAAGATTCTCAACACAAAACTAAACCTTGCCAAGAACATATCCTTCACTAGACCCTCAACAAACACTTTGCCACGACTTTTCCCCGATCAACTTTACCAAGGTTGAATTTCGCTCATAGATCCACCATTAACTAGGTCTCCCTAAAGGTTAACCGAACATCTTCCCTTGTAACTCCACAACAACCCAGGCTTATCCCATATAACAAACTCCCATTGTAAGCATCCTTATGTAAGCCAAGTCATCCCCGGTTACTAACATTCTACAAAACATATCATACAAGGACTTACCAACTTTGTGTAAAACTCAACATTATACCCATCTCAACGATAATATCTCCAACTTAAGGTTTAGCCACCATAACCAACTCAACACCATGGTTCAAAATTTAAAATCTACACATCATTAAGTGCTTTGACACTTGACCCAAAACTTTTTCCCATTACCAACTCATTGACAAACCAACTCTTACATTAACTATACCTTAACAAAATCCGAACTTGTAAAACTATTCCTTTCACTAGCTCCAACATCTCTTATTTTATAACCTTACCAAAGTGGTAACCATATTGATGAAATATCCACAAACATGAACCCAACCCATAAGACTGAACAATCGATACAAACTATAAATTGTCCAGCGATCCACATTACACCACTTCAGACATCATCAAAAACTAACTTTACCCGAAGTATATCCAACTTAACATCCTGTAAACAGAATATGTACACTTTCTTCCTTTATAGTATAACCAAACCTCTCAAGGTCACAACAATCTATGATTCAAACCCCCGATTTCATAACTCTCATACCAATATATATCTCATATTTTACTTTCATCCTAACCATACCAGATCGGTCACAACCCCCGATCTAACTACACACTAACCACACTACAAAGAATTCCTTTTACTTTCCATAAAATAATTTCACATCACTCAGAAAAACACCAACCCTCCTTACTCTACAAAACATGCTACAACCTTGTTACAATCTCCAGATCTTAACCAGAAAGAATCCTCAAAACCCAGCCTTACCTTTAGTAATGACCACCCAACCTAACCATAACTCAGGGTATTTACCTCGGTTTCAAACATTCACAACTCTGAGACCAACCACTCATTCTTCATCCAAAACTATTCCCTAACCAAAAGGGTAGCTTGCCCACTACACATTCAGCTTAACACCACAAGAAAGTTCTTTCAACCTCCTTTTTTTCCACACCTTCACCTTAAAAGAACCAACCACACTCCACTTACACCCTCAAGGAGCTACTCGCAAGTGTGAACAAATGTATGCATGATTTTCTGTATGCCCTCATAAATGCCTATGCAAGTACATGTACATGTAAGTGCAATTTCTAATGTCATGCTCAAGAATGCATGCATGTCCTACATTATCTATAGATATATACATATATGTGCTCTTAGTCTAAACATGATTATTGTTCACACTCACAAATAACATCCTCAATTCCAACAACTTCAACTACCAACTTGTTAACTACTCCTTAGTTAGATTAGCAACTGTTGTACCAGCTTCAGCAGTCCAAAACACACCCGATAGAACGGTGCAGTACCTCAAACTAACCTTTCTGCCTAACCGAGGCACACTCACCGAGGAGGAAGAAATTACTCTTTCCTAGCAGTCGTTTCATCTTCAATATTGACCATCGATGTTCATACCAACACTAGCTAGTGTCTTACGTCTCAGAAGCATATTCTAAAAACTTTAAACATGCAGTTTAAAACATAATATCCAAATAAAACAAACTTATATTCGGGCAAGAACCAAGGGAAATCTGAGAGCATCTGAAAATATGTTGGCATTGGCAATGTGTAACCGATAATCCAAGCTTAACCATAATTACTCAAAGTACAATCATCATAAATAGATTTTCACATACCAACAACATATCATGCTCAATCACACATATCATGATCAATCGCACATTTAAACACATAACTTAGCAATCATATACATGCTTTAACCAACCAACTACATACTTTATAAACCTGGCTTTGATACCACCAAATGTAACCCCCTTAGCCCGGCCTAGACGGAACCGGCACTAACGGGTTACACGGGGAATATCAAACCAAACCCGCAAAGGTTTGATTCGATAAACAACCCTAAAACCATTATATTTTTTTATTTTATCTTACTTAGATGCACAATCTTATTCCTACGTGACAAGGTCTCATACAAAGCATTACCGGTAACATATTAATTAAAAACAAACATCCGATTAACACACTTGAGTAGATTAAGGACTAAAACGTAAAACTTTTAAATCCTATTAATAAAATATAAATTCTTTCCATCAAAGTTCAATTAAACACTCAAGCGTTCTTCACAGCAAATTTCAACTCAAACGGATCATTCTAACATCATCAATTGCATGTTTCTCTAATTTAGGGACCAAAATGTAAATCTTCCAAAATACAAGGACTTCATCCAAATTAGGTTAACTATCTTGAAATTAAATCAGCTTTATGCAGGCATGCAAAATTTCAGCTCAAAATAACATCGGTGAGTACCTTAATCGAACAAAGGAATATATTTAGGACTAAAATTATAATTTCTAGCAACTTTCAATTCTTGATGATCAAAGGTTTCGAAACCTTCCCAGAGGTTTCGAAACATTTTGAAAAAGGTTTCGAAACTTTCCAGGAAAGTTTCGAAACTTTTTGCGTCTAGTAGCTTCCTAAAATTGAAACTGCCCGCAAGGTTTCGAAACTATTTGACAAAGGTTTTGGAACCTTCACCTAAAGGTTTCGAAACTTTGGGTCTGGAACCAAAAGTTTCGTTACATTAAGTGCACACCAATTACTCAATACTCAACCATTATTTAGAACCACTAAATGCATCAATCCTAAACATAATTAGCAACATATGGTACATAATCAATAACGTCACGAACATCAATCAAACTATAGGCATGCTTCCTAGAAGATGATTAAAAACATAACAATCATACAAACACATGCTTCAACAATCCAAATAATTCCATGGTCCAACAATTAATAATCAAGCAATAATGGTCTTATTATAACATAAACCAAAGCCTAAGTACACACTCCTCACATAGGTTGCGTTATACATTGCTTTGCCCAATTTATTTGCCAAAGACATACCAAATCCAAGTGATTCTTCCCCTTGGTTTCCTTGCCTCGAACGAAGCCCCAAGTGCCTTTATTTTTCTGCAAGGATGAAAAGAGAGCTTAAGCAAACATGCTTAGTGAGGAAGCTCTACACAAATCATCAATGCATCTATTTTAAAACCATGATGAAACCATAATTTGCAATACATTATCAAATCATGCATGCTAACATCTCATGCTCATATTCTTTAAACCATATGCATCCTTGAGTTTACATAACCTTGTCAAAATAATTTATAAATGATGCACAATCTTCTTCTCAATTTCATGTATGTATATTGGCTTTCTAGTGACCACTTAATGTGACAGAGATTCGTAGTTTTCATGTATGTATATTCAGGTTGACCCGAAGAAAATTGAGGCTATAATGGAATGGAAGCAACCCAAGAATGTGGCAGAGATTCGTAGTTTTCTGGGTCTAGCTGGTTATTATCGGAGGTTTATAGAGGGCTTTTCTTCTATAGCCTCTCCGTTAACAAAGCTTCTAAGAAAAATGTTCCATTTACCAGGTCTGAGGCTCAGCAGGGGAGTTTTGAGAAACTCAAATCTGTTCTGACACAAGTATCAGTTTTGATTCAGCCAGAGTCAGAGAAACCCTATACAGTTTACAGTGATGCCTCGTACACCGGTTTGGGTTGTGTTCTGGTTCAGGATGGAAGGTAGTGGCTTATGCATCTCGATAGTTGAAACCGCATAAGTGTAACTATCCAACCCACGATCTGGAGTTAGTGGTAGTAATCTTCGCTCTGAAAATCTGAAGACATTATCTCTTTGGAGAGAAGTGTTACATCTTTATAGACCATAAGAGTCTTAAGTACCTTCTAACTCAGAAGGAGCTTAATCTGAGACAGCGACGTTGGTTGGAGCTTTTGAAAGATTATGACTGTGAGATTGATTATCATCCTGGTAAAGCTAATGTCATTGTGGATGCCTTGATTCGCAATGCCATTTCAGATCTGAGAGCTCTTTTTGCTCGGTTGAGTTTATTTGAGGATGGTAGCTTGTTGGCTGAGCTCTGCGTGGTTCCTACTTTGATATCTGATATTCAGGCTGAACAAACTAATTATCCGTACTTGGCTCATCGTATTGCTGAAGTTAATGAGGAAACTTCTCAGGATTTTTCTCTGAATCAAGATGGTGTTTTATGTTTTCGGGGTTGTTACTGTGTTTCGAGGAACTCTGAGTTGAAATAGGTTATTCTTCAGGAGGCCCATGATAGTTCGTATTCTATACATCCTGGTGGTGATAAGATGTATGAGAATCTCCGGGAGAAGTACCGGTGGAAGGGTCTCAAGAGAAACGTTGTCAGTTTTGTGTCTAAGTGCTTGACTTGCCAAAAAGTCAAAGCAGAGCATCAGCGTCCATCTGGACTTCTTCAGCATATTGAGATTCCTCAGTGGAAATGGGAGCGTATGACTATGGATTTTGTCAGTGGTTTACCTTTGACTACATCAAAGAAGGATTCTGTTTGGGTCATCGTGGATCGATTGACCAAGTCTGCACACTTCATTCCTGTTAAGACTATTTACCCTTTGAGTAAGCTAGCACAGATATACATCTCTGAGATTGTTTGGTTATATGGTGTGCCTTTGTTTATTATATCTGATTGGGATCTAAGGTTTACATCTAAGTTCTGGGTTTCTCTGCATTCTACTCTGGGTACTCGGTTAAACTTTAGTACTGCATATCACCCTCAGACCGATGGTTAATCTGAGCGTGTTATTCAGATTCTTGAGGATATGTTGAGAGGATGTATTCGGGATTTTAGAGGTAGCTGAGAGGATTTCTTACCATTGGCAGAGTTCTCTTATAATAACAGTTATCAGGCCAATATTAAGATGGCACCATATGAGGCTCTATATGGGCGTAAGTGTCGCACCCCTATTAGTTGCATTGAGCTTACTGAGAACCGTTTACTTGATCCAGATCTAGTGCATGAGGCTGAGGAGACTGTCAGGTTGACTCGGGATAAGCTTAAGGTTGCTTTTGATAGATAGAAATCTTACGCGGATTTGAGGTGTAAGGATCTCGAGTGTGAGGTTAGTGATGAAGTTTTCTTGAGAGTATCTCCTTGGAGGAAGGTACTTCGTTTTGGTCGTAAGGGCAAACTCAGTCCCAGATATATTTGACCCTATCATATTATCAGACGAGTTGGACCTGTAGCTTATCAGCTTCAGTTATTGATAAGTACCTAAAAGGCTATTATTTACTATTCTTTTCCTAAACAATATGTACTCATTACCCACTAATTCGAGCTGATACATATACTTATTTCTTAATAACTGACATTATGCTGTCACAGCTTATAATAATGATATCTATAAGAAAAGAAGGCTTTATAGCATGTTTTTGTGTAGTTGCAGGAAATACCTGCCGAGGCAGCAGCAGTGTCGAAGGCAGAAACAATGTCGCGGCAGTAGAAGCCCCAGTACTGATGCTGGGTGATTGAAAGATAAAAATGAGCTGAGAATTTCTAGACATCAAACACTTGGATCAGAGCAGATTAGCACGTGAAAAGACCAAGTCAAAGGCCACGCGGGAATAGTCTTCTAAATAGAATTAAACTTGAAAATATTATATTTTTATTACTTGTTCTCTACTCCAAGTTGTATTCTACTTAGGAAAGATTTACCCTAGGTTAAGACTATAAATACACTAGTCGGCTAACTTGTTAAGGGAGCCGAATTGAAGAGAAAACCTTACCCTAAGAATTGTGTTATTCTTTTACAATATGTTCTAAGCTTTCTTAGGGTTAGGTGAAGATTATTTAATATCAGTGCGAGAGGATTGTATTTTGTTTCTTTGTTTCAATACAATAAGAATATCAAAGTTTGCTTATCCTATTGACATTCCTTGTTCTTGCATTCAAGCTCGAGAGAGAAGTTTGTAAGTAATTCATTTATCTAATATCGAGAGAGTTAGATTCACGAAAGGGATAAGTGTGGTGTTGTAGACACTAACTCGGCCTAGAGATAGGTTAAGAGTTTCAGCGGCTAAAAGAAGTGTGGGATTGATTTTTGATTATCATTGATTCACGCTAAGAGGTATCATCAAATATTAGTCATCAACAGTACTTCGACTTAGAGATAAGCGGGAGCATCTAAGGACACTTTGCCGAGCTTTGATTAAACTGCCCAAGAGCAATAGATTGTCGCGGCAGGGAACACTAACGCTGCCGAGGCAGTATCTGCAGTACTACCGAGACAGTTTTGTGCAATTTTATTGAACAAGAACAGATCAATCGAATCCACTATATGACACAACTGGATCCTACCCATTCTCTCTATTCGTTCTCAACATTTTATTTAAGCTTTTGTTCTTTAGTTATTCAAACAATCCTCTTTACATATGTTCTTTATTTTACTAAACTTCAGGAGCAAGGAAATAGAAGGAGGCATATTAAGTACACCAATCCCTGTGGAGACGATACACGATAAATACTTATCATTTATTACTTGCAACGTGTACACTGCACATATTACGCTTTTATTGCACGCATCAAATTTTTGACACTGTTGTCGGGGATTGGGAACTAAATTTTGTTTTCTTTAATTTTCTTGCTTTTAAGTTATTATATAAAAAATTAATTTATTTTATTTTTGGTGTATGACCAGGGCAAACCCAGATAATCCTTTGTACAAGCTTAATCCAGAAATCGAATGAAAGTACATAAGATTGCGAAGGCAGATTCAACCAGCCATGGCCGATCAACCACCAGCCCAAAATATACCTGCAAGTCATAGAGGAAATCAACGGCCACCATTGCCGCAGCAGCCACTACCGCTGCCCCAACTTATGTCGCGGCAGAGGACTGTCAGATATTTCCTAGTGGAGGATCTGAATGGACTGAACCCTAGGGTGGTTACACCAGAAATAGAAGCAACCCACTTTGTGCTTAAACCGGTTATGTTCAATATGTTAAATACTATTGGACAATTTAGTGGGTCTGCAACAGAAGATGCCAGACAGCATCTTAAGTCTTTCATGGAAGTGTGCAATTCGTTCAAAATTCAAGGAGTCCATGAAGACATTCTAAGATTGAAATTGTTCCCTTATTCACTGAGGGGTAGGGACAAAACATGGTTAAATAACATCCAGCAGGATATATAGGATCTTGGGATGAACTCTGCTGAGAATTCATTACACGTTTCAAACCTACATTTCTATATGATCGGATACATAATGAAATCGCCTCTTTTCGACAAGAAGATGATGAACCAATGTATGAGGCATGGGAGCATTATAGAGAATTATTAAATAGATGCTCGCTACATGGTTTTCCCTTGTGGACACAAGTATCAATGTTTTACAATACCACTAATGCCTCCACAAGGATGATATGAGACTCCTCTACCAATGGAACATTACTGTATAGAGCACTGGCAGAAGCAATTGAAATTCTGAATAAACTCGCAAAGAACGATTTCCAATTTCCCACGTCCAGGCAAGGAGGAGTAAGAAGCCATGCCACAGTTAATGAAATTGAAACATCCAACTCAGTGGCAGCACAATTGGCATCATTAACCAAGATTGTTCAGAACATGCAAGCACAACAAAGCATATATGAGGTTAAGGCTATAGATTCTACCCAATGTATACAAGATGAAGAATCTAGCCTATACTTGTGTCCACAAGTATCAATGTTTTACAATACCACTAATGCCTCCACAAGGATGATATGAGACTCCTCTACCAATGGAACATTACTGTATAGAGCACTGGCAGAAGCAATTGAAATTCTGAATAAACTCGCAAAGAACGATTTCCAATTTCCCACGTCCAGGCAAGGAGGAGTAAGAAGCCATGCCACAGTTAATGAAATTGAAACATCCAACTCAGTGGCAGCACAATTGGCATCATTAACCAAGATTGTTCAGAACATGCAAGCACAACAAAGCATATATGAGGTTAAGGCTATAGATTCTACCCAATGTATACAAGATGAAGAATCTAGCCTATATGTTGGAAACTATAACAGAAATAACAATATGATATTCAACACTTATAACCCATCCTGGAAAAGGCATCCAAACTTTTCATGGAGCAATCCTAATAATGCCTTAAATCTAGTAAATCAAACCCTTGGTTTCCAGCAGTAGATACAACATATGCTGCAGCAGCAAGGACAACAATCAATGCCATAACCGCAGATGCAACAGCCCATGAATTCAATAGAGATTCTCTCAAGGCCTTTATGATGAAAACAGAATCATACATGACAGAGAATAGCAGTTTCATGAAGAGAATTGAGACTTCATGAACAGAACTAAGATGAAGCTACAAAACCAGGAGGCTGCAATTAAATCATTAAAAACCCAAGTTGGTCAGTTCGCTCAAAGATAAAACATTAGACCACAGGGGGGACTATCTAGCAATACTGAGGTTGCTAAGGTGATGGCCCATAAACAATGCAAAGCAATCACTACAAGAAGTGGCCTACAATTAAAGGAACCATTAAACAGATCAGTAGAAACAGTTCTACCAACAATACAAGAGGAAACAGACAAGGAGGACTTGGACTTGGACTTGGACAATGTTCAAAGCACTACCCCGGTAGAGAAATCGGTAGCAACCAGTCCTGCTCCCAAGGCAGTAAACAACCCAGTAATTCCAGGAATTAAAATCCAAACCAATAAGACCCTAGAAGAAATGAGACCACCACCACTTTTCCCACAAAGGT
Organism: Abelmoschus esculentus; assembly: GCA_035048815.1. NCBI lineage: Eukaryota > Viridiplantae > Streptophyta > Magnoliopsida > Malvales > Malvaceae > Abelmoschus > Abelmoschus esculentus. The sequence continues at coordinate 4,650,578 of JAUCBN010000019.1, read as the reverse complement.
TGAAAAACAAAAATAGGACCATCAGTTCAAGAAATTTCTTAATATTCTGAAACAAGTCCACATCAACTTACCATTTGTTGAGGCAATTGAACAAATGTTCAACTATGCTAAATTCTTGAAGGACAATGTGTCTAAAAGAAAGAGGCTAGGTGAGTTTGAGACAGTGGCAGCAACTGAAGGGTGCATGGCAATGTTGCATAATCGTATGCCACCCAAACTAAAGGGCCCTAGTTGTTTCACCATACCTTATGCGATTGGGAATAACTATGAAGGAAAGGCCCTATGTGACCTTGGAGCAAGCATCAACCTAATGCCTAAATCAGTTTTTCAAAAGCTTGGAATAGGAAGGGCAAAGCCTACAACAGTGATTTTCCAACTTACGGATCGATCATATGTGCACCTCGAAGGAAAAATCGAGGACATACTGGTAAGAGTCGATAAATTTATTTTTCTGGTTGACTTTCTTGTTCTTGATTGTGAAGCAGATGAAAAAGCACCGATCATCCTAGGAAGACCTTTCCTTGCTACTGGACGCACATTAATTGATGTAGAAAATAGAGAGTTGACTACGAGGGTCAATGACCAACAAGTCAAACTCAATATCTTCCACAATCTAAACAAATCTGATGATTCAGAAGAGTGCAAGGTCATCCATGCCACAGACACCAAAATATTCTGCCTTGGTAGCATGCTCGGTAGAATGTTTGGAAAAAGAATTAAATCCAAAATAGAGGCCGCACACAAAGAAGAACCTGATAAGGATGACCAACAATCATAGAAATATCATCTTGGCCATAAAGAGAGGGACAAATTGGGAGATGCATTTTCATACACTCCCCAGTAACTTAATTTCTTCCCTATTCTTTGTATTATTATATTAGGATTAATTTAGGTTAACAATTTCAAATTTTTATTTATTTATTTATTTATTTATTTAAGTATATCAATAATTATCTTTAAAATATTTTTATCTCATTTATTTATTTTTAGGATAATAAAGTAAGAATAACAAAGAAACAGTGCACAGCAGGAAGTCTACTACTACGACAGTACACAGTGTCAGAGCTGCAGCAATCCCAACGGGAAGAAACAATATAACGGTTATCTGCCGAATTTTCTACCACGACAATGAATGCCAACGGGCAGTTACTATTTGAAATGGCAAAAAAGCCTAACGGCTAGAAATCAAACGGCTATATCTGCCGAGGCCTATATAAGCAGCTTCCTTGTTGAAACTGTTCACTTTGCATTTTTTGTTAATCTTGCCAAATCTTCCTCACAATACTCTCTGCATTCTTACCCGCATTCTTGCAACTTTCAAATCATTTTCAAAGAACCTCTCATCAACATTCCAATTATCCAAGAATCATCCATGGCTGCATACAACCGTTTTTATCCTAGCACTGTTACTGAACGATTCAACAGATTGTTTGTTGCTCGACAGTTATGGGAGGAGCAAGGATTCCAACATTCGAATGAACACAACTAAGGCATTGAACAATTCCTATTTGATAAAATCAAATATCAAGATTGGAAAATCTTCTGCCTACAGCCTCCTCCAACAAATGCAACAATTGTGCGTGAATTTTACGCACATATGCCGAGCGAGGGTAACCTGTATGTTCACTGCCGGGGAAAGCCAATCGCCCTTACTATCGAGGCAATCAACCAGAACTACGGCCTTTCCCCATATGCGATGAACATGGTGAATTCTATGAAGAAGTCATTAATGAGGATTACGAAGCAATCAAGGACAAACTTTGTAATGACAACACTTCATGGGAAACCGGTGCCTATAGAGGTTGTGTAACAAGGCTCAGCCTAAAACCCGAAGCCAAGCTTTGGTGCATATTTGTCAAGAGACGCCTCATGCCTACCTCTCACAATAACACAGTTGATAAAAGAAGATGGTGCTCATCCAATCAATCATCAACAAGCGGACCATAGATGTTGGAGAGATCATTCTTCAAGAAATTTATGATTGCGGTAAGAAAGAACGAGGTCCTTTCTATTTCCCCTATTTAATCTCTGCCATGTGCGTTACTGTAGGTCTCCTAATAGAAGAAACAGATGAATACATAAACCAACAGCAAGGCTGGACCAGAGAATTCTGCCACAGAGTGATGCAGATAACGCAAGTAGACCTAGTGCAAGCAACACCTCAACAGTTCACTGTCGATACACTACCGAAGGGCAGTACACGGTAGATGTACCTGGTACTGCCGAAGCCGCTACCGCAGCATATCCATACTAGGAGATTCTGTAGAGGATGACAAACATGGACCTTCGACAACAATGATACATAGAGTACCAGAGAGATTTCAACATCACTCTTGCAAACATGATGAACCAAAAATTCCTCACTCAAGGAATATAGTTTCCAAAATTCTCAGCAAACATATTTGTCATTGTCGTACCCTACACAGAAACTACTCTTGCCCTAGGGTCGGGACCATTCTTCACTACAAGACCACAACAACAATTCCACGCTGCCGGACTATCCAGATCGGTGGATACTGCCGCGGCATCATCCACCAGTAGACGGACATGAAAACTCATCGTATGCTCAGCAAAGAGTCCAATATGCCGAGTCAGAAGGAGGAACGCATATGATGCAGACAGAAGTAATTAGTGACGAAGAAGAAGGCGAGGAAGTTACTGCCCCAAGGCAGAAGCCAACACCCAAAAGAGTACAGCCACCCTGACAGGCGAAAATACAGCACTCACCAGTAGCTCTTTGGAATCCGAATAATTTACTGCCTTTTCTTTATTTATTATTTTTTTTAATTTACTTCTTGTGTGATTGGAGCATTGAGGATAATGCTCAGTTTGAATTTGGGGGTATATGAGTGCACTGCCGAGGGCAGCCCACTGTCGCGGCAATACTAGAAGAGGAAGTAATTTGATGCCTTAATTGAAATTTTTTACAATATATACACTTACCTTTACTTGAAATAATTGTCTTTACTTTTGCACTGCCTTACATCAGCTTTGCCTTAGTTTATTCTTTTAAGGCAATAGAAATCTTTCTCCTTATCATGGCTAGGTTCTGTTTTGAAGAAATAACCTTGGAATACTTAAGGAATAGAACTTAGAAGCTTACTATAAGGTTAGAATCAATAGACACTTTTAGGACTTGTTTGATTTAGGAGTTCTTTTAATAAACTTAGGTGATAAAGACTTAGATTCTAAGGAATGTGACTAGAGGTGCCTATCACTGGCTCTAAGAAATTACTCTTCTTCATGCTAGAGGTGCCCAGAACTAGCTCTAATATGCCTAAAGAAAGAAAATATAAAGAAAAAACAGAATGGATCTTAAAAGGAAGCACAACTCTTGAGGTGCCCAAAACAGGCTCAAGTGATTGATGTTTTTAGAAGAGAAATAACCATTCCAAGTCTACTTGTCTTGAACTTAGAGTTTATCTAAGAAGCCTTTAATCAACCTTGTCCACAAAAACCCTCACACTCGCGTAATCTTATAGTTTATTTTCGAGTAGAAATCCTTGAGTAAACTAAAGGCTAGGACTGAAAGATAAACATAGTTATGGTGGGGAGAATAAATGGAAAAGTAAGACCAAGAAAGAATAAGGTTCGACAAATTGATGTTTTGTATTGCTTGAGGACAAGCAATAGTTTAAGTTTGGGGGTATTTGATAAGTACCTAAAAAGGCTATTATTTACTATTCTTTTCCTAAACAATGTGTACTCATTACCCACTAATTCGAGCTGATACATATACTTATTGCTCAATAACTGACATTGTGCCGAAAATATTATATTTTTATTACTTGTTCCCTACTCCAAGTATTCTACTTAGGAAAGATTTACCCTAGGTTAAGACTATAAATACACTAGTCGGCTAACTTGTTAAGGGAGCCGAATTGAAGAGAAAACCTTACCCTAAGAATTGTGTTATTCTTTTACAATATGTTCTAAGCTTTCTTAGGGTTAGGTGAAGATTATTTAATATCAGTGCGAGAGGATTGTATTTTGTTTCTTTGTTTCAATACAATAAGAATATCAAAGTTTGCTTATCCTATTGACATTCCTTGTTCTTGCATTCAAGCTCGAGAGAGAAGTTTGTAAGTAATTCATTTATCTAATATCGAGAGAGTTAGATTCACGAAAGGGATAAGTGTGGTGTTGTAGACACTAACTCGGCCTAGAGATAGGTTAAGAGTTTCAGCGGCTAAAAGAAGTGTGGGATTGATTTTTGATTATCATTGATTCACGCTAAGAGGTATCATCAAATATTAGTCATCAACAGTACTTCGACTTAGAGATAAGCGGGAGCATCTAAGGACACTTTGCCGAGCTTTGATTAAACTGCCCAAGAGCAATAGATTGTCGCGGCAGGGAACACTAACGCTGCCGAGGCAGTATCTGCAGTACTACCGAGACAGTTTTGTGCAATTTTATTGAACAAGAACAGATCAATCGAATCCACTATATGACACAACTGGATCCTACCCATTCTCTCTATTCGTTCTCAACATTTTATTTAAGCTTTTGTTCTTTAGTTATTCAAACAATCCTCTTTACATATGTTCTTTATTTTACTAAACTTCAGGAGCAAGGAAATAGAAGGAGGCATATTAAGTACACCAATCCCTGTGGAGACGATACACGATAAATACTTATCATTTATTACTTGCGACGTGTACACTGCATAAATTGCACTTTTATTGCACGCATCAGTTACCACCAGAACTTAAGCGTATCATGGTGTGTTCTATGTTTCTGTATTGAGATGCTATCGAGCTGATCTATCTCATGTTCTGCTAGTTGAGGATTTTGAGATCCGTCCAGATCTATGTTATGAGGAGGAACCTCTTAAGATCATTGATCAGGACCAGAAAGTCCTTAAGAGGAAAACCATCAAGATGGTAAAGGTTCTCTAGAGTAACAAAGGTCTTGATGAGGCTATGTGGGAGCCCAAATCTGTTTTCAAAGCCTAGTATCCGCATCTCTTAAGTCCAAATAAATTTCGAGGATGAAATTTTTGTACGGGTGGAGAGTTGTCACAACCCAATTTTCCCCTAAATTGGAAATCTAAATCCCTAATTTGAAACCCTAGATTTGGGGGATTTATATTCTTGATTTTAGTGACCTATTTGTATTTCCTGAAAGTTTAAGGGTCTGAGTGTGAAGTTTCAAAAACTTCAAGCCTCTGTTGGATAATTTTACCCTTGCTTAAATTTCCAGATTCTAGTTCCCCGTTTTGTGCTTTGGTTACGATGGGAGAGTGATTCTCCTTTATTGTCGATTCAAAGTGATTTAATCCTTTTAACCTCTATTCCATTGCCTGTGAACCAAATCTAATCTCATTCAAATTTGACTCGTGCTCTCTCCTTGTTGGTTTGTTTCATAGTTCTGTTCGGTAAGCTCTCGGTTCTTTTTTCTCCTTTTTGGTTTGCTCGTGTGCCGTTATGGTTCGTTTAAGGTTGTTGTCATCTGGGTTTCTATTATAGTTGTTCTTTTTTTCTCCAAGTTACCATATTAGTGTTAAGGGCAAGTTCGGTTCAGAGGGGTGTTTTCGTTTGAACCCTGTTTGGTTAGAAGGGTGTTTGGTTTAGTTTTTAATCGCTTTCGGGTTAATGATTATTTTAAATCGTGTTTAGAATCATTTTGAAAGGGGAAGAGGTATTGAAATTCAATGAAATTAAACCTGGGAAAATTTGGATTTTTCTAGATTTTCTAGGAAAATCTAGGGAAAATTAGAAAACCCAGATTTTTTCGGGAAAATATGAAAATTCTAGATTTTCTCGGGAAAATTCTCGAACCCGTGACCGACCCGACCTGACTCGAAAACCCGACTCGACCCGAAAATTTGACTCGTCCGACCCAAAAACTCGACCTGATCGACCTGACATCCGACCGTTGACATCACTGCTGACGTCACCGCTGACATCAATATTGACCTGATGACGTCACTGCTAACACCATTCTTTTATCAACAAAAGATCATGATCACAGTCATTTATCAACCCATGGCGTATTAATGCAACAAGATTAAATTATACTTGCAAACACAATATTCTCAAACAAGGCTATTTCTAGCATACCACAACACAAACCAAACACCAAGCATCACTACCTAGCAGCATACTTGGATTTAAACAATAATCAATCACCGTGCATAGTAAAATAATAGTCCACATTATACAACAAACGAAATACATCTCCATCATCAACATCGACTCCCCAAAAGATTCTTAACATGGCTCTGATACCACTAGATGTAACCCCCTTAGCCCGGCCTAGATGAAAACAATACTAACGGGTTACATAGAGAATACCGAGCTAAACCCGTAAAGGTTTAACCCGATAAATGACCCTACTTTTTCTTTTATCTTATCTAAATGATTCACTTAAGTCCTATATATTCGTACATAGCTTGTGTCCAATGGTAACAAATACGAGAGAAACGAGTCTTAATTTGATCATTTAAGTGAAAAGGACCAAATTATAAATTTCTTAAATTTAAGTGTCCAAAAATTAAATTAGTATTATCAATCTTTAATTAAGTCTATTGCATGCTTGCATATCAAATCTCAACTCGAAACAATGTCTACAACTCATTTAATTTCATTTATAAGATTTAAGGACTAAAATGTAAATCTCTTAAATTCTATTATCAAGGTAGAAATTCAACCCATCAAAGTTCAATTAAACATGAAAATAGCACTCTTGATAAATTTCAATCCAAACGAAGCGTTCTAACATCATCAATTACTTGCTTTACTAATTAGGGACCAAAATGTAAATCCTTCAAATTATAAGGAATTCGTCAAAATTAAGCTAGCCAAATTGAAATTAAGTCAAATTTATGCATCCTTGTGAAATTTCAGCTCAAAATGACATCTGTAGCTACCATAATTTAACAAAGAAAGATATCTGAGACTAACATGTAATTTCGACACCTAAAGCTCATTATCTAGTCAGGGGTATCGATACAGCTGAGCTCTGTATCGATACCGTGACATGGCAGTAATTAAATTAACTACACAAGGCCAGGGGTACCAATAATGCTCTTTGACAGTATCGATACTCGGGCGACTAGTGAGCTCCAATTGGCCTGGGTATCGATACTTCATCAGGGGTTTCGATACCCCTGCACCCAGAATCAAAAATTCAGATATTTTAAGTGGATTTAACTCATTCAAAACACCACTAACGATCATCATTAACTATATGCATAATTCCTAAACATTAAGGGCAATTTAAATATCCAAAACCTATACAAGTTCATATAGACAAGGTAATTCTCATCAACCAAAAACCAACTTTTGCAACAATGACACTATACCCCCATTGCTCTATTACTACTACTATATTTTAGAACACATACTTGAACTTTTCATCGACATACACTTGGAACCTTGTTTCTCTTGGCCGCCTCGATTATTTTCTCTGCATTGCAAGGTAAAAGAGAGGGTAAGCATAAGCTTAGTGAGGGGTAAAACATTGGAAAAACCACCTTTACGTGTAGCCCATAAGTCCATCAATAAACACTTTAAATCATGCCATAACATGCACACTAAAAGTATCTCAAACATGGTTTACAAAATCAAAATAATTTCTTTATCAAGTATCATTTATCTCATGGATTACAAAGCTAAAATTCTCATTACTTTCATGCTTTTAAAACAACAACAAAACTTATGGCCTTTTTAATACATATGCATCTCTATGCACCATCACAAGTCTTACATGCTATTCACCTAGAAAAGCTTATGTCAAGTGCACTATAATGTGCAAGGTACAAGTCTTATATGCTAAACACATAGCAACGCTTAGGTTATTCTCTCGTGCCCATATCCTTACACAAAACTTAGTTAAGAACACATGCTTGAGAAACTCATAACTTTAAAACATTACATTCTAAATAGTTCCATGTCAATATTTTTTGCAATCTCATGCTTTTCAATACACAAAAGTCTCAATCATAAATCATACATATTGGCAACTAAGTGACTAGTCTTATTCAAACCTTGTACCCATCGAATACCCGAATTCCTTATTCCTTATCTAGAGACACTTGGTCTCAACATGCATCGGTTGGACACGAAGTCACTCTTGTATACATGTTACACCCACTATGTACGGTCGGATACAAAGTCACCCTTGTTTACGTATGGGTCAACTATATGCACGGTCGGACATAAAGTCACCCTTGTTTACATATAGGCAAGCTCTACATACACGGTCGGACATAAAGTCACCCTTGTTTACGTGTAGGCAACACAACATACTAACTCAATATTATAGTGCACTTAATCCTAATGACATGTCCTTTGTATTCGTGGTCTTAAATAGTTTCACTAAGCCAATACCATTCTCATTATGCATGGAAGCTTGTTGTTTTATAATGCACTCAATATATGTTCAACAAGATGAACCAAATCATGCTCAACGGCTTTATTCGAGGAAAAAGGTAATAACCATACTTTATTCCAAATCATTCTCATGCTTTAAAAGTCATGGAAACCATCATTAACCATGCATACACAGCAGCTATCACATGCTTGCATCATTTTCAACCTCAATTCATGCATTGGAAACCATTTCTTCATATGCATTTTTCATAAAACCAATACAACATTATCAATCATTGGATGTGTTACCAGAGTATAGAAATTAATAAAACTCATAAAATATTCAATTGCCAAAACATATCTGATATCAATGGACAATAATGAAAACATCCTTTGGCCAAAACACTTATTATTTCTCATGCATAAATCATATATATAAAAACTACATTAAGAGCATGCCTAAAATATGGCAATTATGAAACGCTATGGGAACCAATAAGAGAGCGAAACCATTTAACTTACATCCGAGTATCGGGAGTTTTTTCATATCATCCCTACACCCCAAACCTTTGATAAAACAAGTAAAACCTTGCCGATACGGCAGCTCACTCATCACTTGTCCGAAACTAGCTTGGCGAAGCCAACCGATATTTATGCCTTTTTCCGAAACACCTTCAACACTAAGATCAACACCTTACCCTGTTTTAACATATAAAAAAGGAGGTATTAGTTCATATTAATGCATTCAGTCAACCTTCCACACTTTCCAAACAAACAGCCCCAAAAACTATACTTAAGAAAACCGAAAACACATCCAAAACTCATCCGAATGACCTCTAGCCCTTAGCCAACGAAAACCACAATCTCTTAGCAACAAAAAACAACCAATAACCATGATCTAATCATCATAAACCAAAAGAAAACATTCAACTACCTAAACAAGCCATAAACCGAATATCTAAACTAATTAACATCACCAAAACCTAAGATTCGGGTTTACCCATCCATGAACCATTAATTTCATGTTAAAACACATCAAAATTCATTGATTTACCGATTGAAAACCATCAGATATCATATTATTGCGGGATTGCATCAATTCGATCAAATTTAACCGATAAAAACCGAAAATCATCAATTAAAACCATAAAACAAATCAAGAACTCAATGAAATGGATCAAACATTTGGGAATTTCAATAAAGAACTTAAATTTTAGAGGTTTGAATGGTTTCTTACCTCCAAACAAGATCCAACCTCCTTCCAATTAAAAAACCCATGAAAAACAAGTTGTAAAGTGTAAGGAAATTGAAGAGAAATAAGGAGAAAATAATATGAAAGAAATTGAATCAAAAATATGTGATTTAACTTAATAAAATTGAAGAGAAATCTAATTGAAAACCAAGAAAATTAGGAGAAGTTGAGAGAAAATGGGAAGTTACGTGAAATTGTGATTTTGGTGAAAATGGGAAAGACGCATCAATTAAACCTTAATGGTGATTAAAAGAAGTTTATAAAGTGATTTTTGGAAGGTTAGATCTGATGAGAAAGATTGGATAAATAATCCCTTAAAGATTTTAAGTTTTGACTCAATCACATTTTTGTCACTAAAATAGTCATTTTTATAAAATAGACACTATTTTCCAAAATGTCAAGGTTCATAGTGTAATTTTACAAAATTAAGTTTACGAAATTCAAATAGAGTCCAAATAATAATTTTAGAATATTTTTTCATATTTTATTTCCTTTGAAAACCATTTATAAAAATAAATTCTTGAATTTAGGCTAATTGGCTTGATCGGTCGACCGAACCCTTGATCCGACTTTGCTAACATCTTAGCCCATTTTTGGGATGTTACATTTATGCCTCTCAAAATGCAATGCTGATAAATAATAATATTATGATATGAAATATGAAATAAACATATGCATGAATGCAGTGATTTAAAGATATCAACCTGTTAGAATAATGAAATGGTATTATGAGCAAAAATATGTTAATATAACTATGTAAAACAACTTAAATATAATTCTTCTCTACAATGCATGAATACAAGAGATATTGATTTCAAGAGCTAGACATTAGACAACACTCATCCAACCAAAAGATCAAATACAAGTAGAAGTCAATTTGTTGATAGAAAACAGCTGGCTCGAGCTTCTTGGTTGATCACCTCGTTTAGTCTGGTTTGATAATTTTTCTGGTATGTAGATGAAAATCTGTTGATAGGGCTTCTACTTTATTAAGCAAAATCTACACACATCTGACATTTCCTGTACTTGATTATGAAGTTGATCACTAACTTCATCTGCATAACCTTGGTGACTAACTCGATCCGACTTTCAACATGTTTTCTTTCATTTGAAAAGCTGGTTCAAAACTCGCAAATTGATTTTCTACATGTTATGTCATACTTTTTGAATCCCTCTTCTATTTCTCAGCTTCATCCTTCAATAATTCTCGTCATCCATGAAAGTTGAACATCAATCATGGGCTCACAATTCTCTTTTCCTCTTTGAGTCTTCATTTATCGACAACAATGCCCCTAATTTATTCGCTAAATATAAAATTTTTGACTATTTTCTCCTTCTAATTATCGCACCTCACTTATATCTACACTTGCCCCTAAACCCAACTTAAAGCTTGAACAAATGTTTAACCTAAAATAAGTCTATTTTTTATTGGAACGGTGTAGTAAAACTTTGTATCCTTCTATTGTTGATGTTTTAATCATTCTCCTGATGGTAACTGAGAAACCGTATCAATGATGGCTCTTCGCATTATTGTTCAATAATTCCCAAATTACCCTTAATTTGTAGATATATACTGTTTTTGAGGTCTTCTGAAACACCCTCACTTTATTGATGCTTGGTCTCCTTGAATATTAACTCTGATCTAGGATTGAGTCTTCTCGAACATTAAATCTGATCGTATACTGAATCTTCTCGAATATGATCCATCTCGGTATATTGTCTTCCACTTGTCTATCAAACCCTTTAGTTTATGATCATTTTCTATCCAACTAGCTCTCTTATCGATACCTCTAATGCATGCTATATGAATTCACACACACACCACCCAAAAAGTATTAGTATGGTGAATTAATAATATGAATAAAAATAATTTAAATTACAAAATATAACTAAAGAATAATTTATGTTGCATAAAAAAAAACTAGAGAGAATATTATGCTTCACAAAAATAATCAAAGAGTAGTAAAATAAAGAAATCCTAATTTGATTGTATTTCGGCAGCATACCGCCTTATCTTATGGCCATGTCTAGCTCTAATAAGGGTAAGTTTCTACTCTATATATGTGGGGTTTTTTCTAGACACTGGGTTCTCGAACTATCGTTACCGTCTACTGCAATGATAAGACATTGATTCGGTAGTATAAGTCCCTTACAACGAAGGTGAAGACCTCACGATGCGTAAGGTTAGTATACCGGAAGTAGACATAAATCCAAAACTCGAAGCTAGAGAGAATCACATTGGATTATATCTAACTCTCACTCAAGGGTAAAAAGCCCAAGTCGAGAGCTTATGCATGATTGACAGATATATCACACAATGAAAATACTATCCTCATTCATCGGAAAATCCATTTGACAAACTCTTGAAGAAAATTAATATTATTATACAAAATACTAAAATGTCATGTGTATTTAAAAATTAGGCTTGACTCATAAAAATATAATCCCAGCGGAGTCGTCAAGTTGTCGCGACCATTTTAAAAACGAAATGTGCAAAAAATAGCCTGGTGAGTGAATTATGAAAACATCGAGTTTATTACTTTTAATTGTTAATTACAAAAATCGAGGTCGTGTTAAAAACGTTTAATTTTAAAATGACTTGGAGTCGCCACTGGCCACTTTGGTAGGCCAGACACCATAAAACAAACCAGAGATTCTTTTTAAAATATTTTGGGTTCGAGAGTTGGTTACGCGTAAGGACGACCCTTACGAGCGCCCGAGATCGGTACCTTATTAATTACAAGTGTCATTTTGGCAATTTGAATAATAATATTAATTTAATTAATCATTGTCAAATGAATATCTTTCGAATGAGAATATCCTTTTGGATAAGAAAATATATTTCTTTTAAATACGAGCCTGAATAAGACGTCCTCTAGATAGGAAACCTTAACTCCTATTTAAAGAAATGTAAATTCTGCTCCAAAAGGTTTTAAATGCATGACCGATTATTATCTTGTTCGTTTTAAGTTCTAACCTAGAAGGCTCCATTAATTAAATATTTAAAACCTATTTAATTATTAATTTTACTAAGTGTATTATGATAACATCCGAACGATCGGACACTACCATCTCGACACCAAATAAAATTAATAATACTTATATTGGTGTTTCTAGTTATTTACCTAGTTAATTTTATTTAATTTTAACTTTAAATTATTTATCAATTTCTAGGTTTTGAGGGCATGTCGAATGTTATACCAAAGTACACTCTTTTGGTCAACGTCATATTACGTCAAAACACTGATCGCTTAGTGTATCCGAGGTATATGATTAAAATATCATCGTTACTACAATTATCTTCCTATTTAAATTAATTATTTTATTAAAGTGACTACCCTAAAAAGGCTCTAATTTAATTAACTACATGAAAATTAGGTGTCATCCTAAACAAATATACTATATGCTTTTAAAAACATGCAAGCAAGATAAATAAAATAAACAAAGCATTAAATGAAACAAAAGGGCTAAGTTATTTTTTATTAGAGACATAAAAGCTCAAATACAACTATATACTATATAGGGGACTAAATGGAGGAGAATTGAAAATCCTAAGTCCAATTGCATGATTAAATGGGTAAAATAAAAATCGAATATAAAATATAAAAAAAGAAGAAAAAAGAATCGAAGTAACACTTTACCACTTCAGCTAACAATTGTAGTGAAACATAACGCAAGGAATCGAAGCCGGAGTTGCAATAGATCTCCTAACTATGGGTATGTCATCTTGGCAATGCAGCAACCAATCCCTTCAAAATTAGAATAAAGAACTAAACCAAATCTTGCTCTCTCATCTGATCACCAATTCGACACAAAGACTCGACAACCTTATCCCTTGTACATGTTTCCTCAACAGTGCAAATAGTGGTTTCGTCTTTTGAAGGGTTGACTGTGTCACTGTTGAAGATGGACTCGAGTATGAGGATTTGTTCGGGTTTTAACGTCAACCTTGACCTCATCGATTCCCTTCTTTCAAAATCATGCATAACTCGAATTATTAGGGTCTGGACCTTGATCTTCCATTAATTTCAAAACCATTTCCCACTCGAATAGCTTTCTGGTCCTGTCGTTTTTTGCAACAACTCCTACGCCCTCAAATTCCCATTCTTGCAAGCACACTTGACTAAAAAATTTACATGGTTTTGCAAATTCCCATTAATTAAGAAAATGGCATTTACATGGTTTAGGTCCTGAGCCATTCCAGAACTCCCAAATGCCCACTACCATAATCTCCTAGGTCCTCATTGGAACCCCGTCGATCCCCTAAAGAACCGACCCCCACTATTTTTATCTGATCATCCTTATCCAATAATTGATAACCGATCCCATGACCATCAATTTCCCCTCATCTCTTTTTTAGTAACTGAATTTTTAACCTCTTTATTATTATTTTATTTTATTTTATTGATTATTTATTTATTTATAGTAAATATTATTTATTTATTTATTTTTGTAATATTATTTATGCATTATATCTATATTTAATATTTACCTGTAATTTTATTTTATCTTGAATACCCGAACAAAAATAGGGTATTACACACTCCAAGTTGGAAACAAAACCAGAATTCGGAGTCCAAGAAAAATTGCTTAAATCTAACCCTGGGAAATATACTAAAATTTTCTCAAGCCCATTACAAAGTCTACAAGATTAAAATTTATATTAAAAATATTAGAATTCACCTCATTTAATTTATTAACAAAACTTATTATAATAATCCTATAATTCATGCCGACCCACACTCTACAAACATCTCCGCCACCGGGACTGAACATGGTAAACCGAAAACCGAACTAAATTAAGATATTATGATTCATAAATTTACAAATCATGATTAATCGCGATTAATCGATTTAAATCGAATTTGATGTTTTAATTAATTTTTAATTATTTTTGTAAGATAAAATTAACTTTTAAATATTAAAAGATAAAAATTTTGAGATATTTTTCATAAATATTTATTAAAAACTTATTTTAAGTAAAGAATAAAAATAAAAATATTTTTCATAAATATTTACACATTACATCTATACTTAGATGTATTTTTATTTTTTATTTTTTACTTAAAATTAAATTTTTAATAAATATTTATGAAAAATATCTCAAAATTTTTACCTTTTAATATTTAAAAATTAATATAAAAAATAAAAAACGAGGTTAATCGAACTAAAAACTGATAGTTATTAAAATAGTTTACCAAATTAAATTGAAACCGAACCGAATACACCCCTGTCTGCTGTTATATGAAGATTGCTTTGTCTCTCCTCCTCTATACGTTCAAACAAAGAAATTCAGAGGGTTGGAAGCAAGCCCTTTTCACAATCAATAAATTGTCCTTTGAGTCAATCATCTTTCATTTTCATAAAACTGACAGTTTGTTTTACCAAAAATTCATTAAATATCCCAAAAAGACATAAAATTGTTCTAAATACCCAATGAAACTACCAAATGTAAGGCTCGGATCAACAGTAACCTACTGATTCAACTTTAAACTTCCACTAAACTTCTTCATCTTCAAATGAGAACAAGAGGATTTATTAGTTAATAAATACAATTTAAAAATGACAGCATTTTTATTTAACATTTTAATTTTATTAAAATATATTTTTTAAAAATCAAATAAAGACATAGATGGCATGTCATCAATGATGTGGTATTACTTTAACCGTTTATCAGATTGTCATCGGTTGAAATGCCAACTCTTCTCGTTTTTTTTTCTAAATAACCAAAAACTTTTTAAAAAATAAAACAGATAGTATCAAGTTTTTTATAAAAATTATAAGAATTTGTAATAATTTTTTGATATATATTAAAATTTTTATATACTACTTTAGAAAATATTTGACATGTATTTAAATTTTTACATTTTTTAAGGAATTCGGTTATATCAAAATTATTAAAATTTTTATAAAAAAATCTGATACAACCATCTTTTAACTATTTTTAACACTACCATTTTTTAAAACTTTCCACTCTTTACTGTCTTTTCTAATTATAGATGTAAAAACAGTTACTCGGATGAGTTTCAGATCGGGTACTGTTAGCTCGGGTAAGATCGGATACAGGTTATTTCAGGTTCATTTGATATTTTGATTCGATTCAGGTCGGATGCGGGTCCATTTCAAGTCGGGTCCTTTTCAGTTCGGGTTCAAACAGTTCGGATCCAAATCAGATAATTGAAAGGTTTATTTCAGGTCGAGTAGATTCTAGGTCGGTTTAATTTCAATTCGGTTGCATTTGAGGTCAGATTCGTTTCAGGTCGATTTTATTTCAAGTCGGTTTTATTTCAGGTCGAATTAAAATTATTAAGTTGGAGTTTGGTACAAATAAGTAATTAAGTAAATAATCATAGACTTTGGGTTGAATTGTTGATCATTCATTTTAAATTAATTATTTAATATCTAACATCTTTAACTATAATGAATCTCATTAAAAATAAGTATTACGCACTAAACAAAACAAAAAATATCATCAAATAATTCATATCTTAAAAATTAGGCTAAATTACAAAAATTAAAAATTAATTAAAAATAAACATTAGACTAAAAAGAATAAAATTTTAAATTAAAAAGAAAAACATTAATAAAATAAAATATCATCTTATTAAAAACACTAAACGAAATTAAAAAAATAAATAATAGTCAATTTGAAATAAAAATAAAGTTATAAGGATTAAATTACAAAAATTATAAATTAATAATAGTTAAATTCGGTAAAAATTTTAATTTTAATGTACTTTAATATATTATAATTTATACTTATATAATATAGTTTAATATATTTCAAAAATGAAAATGCAAAATCTATACTATATATATATATATAGAATATATATTATATATGGGATGATACTATATATGGAAATATGAAATATATAATTCCCTACGATCAAATTGAAACAAATTTAAAATATATAATCTGATTTTAATTAAATAAAGAGGAATCAAAAAAAATAAAATTTAAAACTTAATTTTTGAGTGATCATAACGAAATTGAAATAATTGCAAAATAAAGTGTACAGTGGCACGAGATTCAAATTTTTAGGTGCGACCTATTTAAAAATATGTGGAATTTTTTTATCTAACCTAGAATATTATCAAATGAATATCTAAATCTAATAGTTTTTATATTTTTTTAATTGATTATATTTAATCAAAATTTATTATTTAATTATATGTTATAATAATAATAATCCAAAATTTAATATATATTAATTCCCTCCAAAATTTTATTTTTTCCCACTTTTTTATATGATAATCAAAACTTATTTTTAATTCCTCCAAAATTTTGGCTAACTTATATCATTCCAAAATTTTCACACTAAAAGTAAATTAATCTCAAACTTAAAAAATGAGTGACTTATTTCCCTCCAAAATTTTATTTTCACTCTTTTTATATCAATTATTTTTTTATCAATTATTTTGATTTAATTTAATCGAGTCATAATTTAGATTAATTTAATAAAAATCTATATTTAATTTTAGAATTATTTTAATTATGTTTATAATTTATGTTTTTATATTTTAATTTAATTTAATTAATCCTAAATTTAATAATTAATTTAAATTAATTAAATATTAATTTAAAATTATAATTTTTAATAAAATATTAATTTAAAAGTATAATTAAAATTAAATACATTAAAACTAAATAAAATAGAAATAAATTAATTTAATTAAATATGTAATATTAAATATAAATATTAATCCCTAAATTAATTCTCACATCTAATTCTATTTTTAAGTTTAACTATATTTATCAATATTTTAGATTCATAAAATTATATATATATATGTATATATACTTAATTATATATCCTGTAAATATTAAGTCTTGTTAATATTAGTTCAAGTCAATAACAAGTTGAGTACAAAATAAGTCGAGTCATTTATCAGGTTGGGTTTAAAATAGGTTGGGTAAAATTAGATCTTAGGTCGATTCAGTCGGTAATATCGGTTATTTGTTAGGTTAGACTCGATTTTGGGTGCATGTTGGGTTTTGAATCCACAATAACATGTTGAAATAGGGTTCGGGTCATTCTCGGTCGGATACAGTTCGAGTTCAGTTAATACAGTAATAGGTCCAACTTGAGTTTGGGTTAACAATAGTCGGATACAATTCAAATTTAGGTCATTATATCCCCAGGTCAAACCAAATTTTAACTCGAATAAGTTTTAATCTGATTTTCAAATTGGGACAGCTTTTTACATCCTATTTCTAATAGCAACGAATTTTGAGTCAAAATGTTAAATGACTTAAACTTTTTAAGTATCACTTGTAAACAAAAAAAATTATATAAATAAAAATCGAACTATACTTTAAGAATCGCTTTAAGATTTATGATATGGATTTTCATTTCTTTAAAATATCGAATGAATGAAAAATAGAGAATAAATGAGAAAAAGCAAAAGTTAAAAAGTATCGAATTGGTACCCAATTTCACTTAAAATTGATTTTAATTTAATTATTATTTTCATCAATTATAGATCAATAAAGTATTTTATTGAAATGTATTAAAAAATTAGTAGTTTAGTGGAGTATCCATATAAACACATCACCAACACGTACCAAATATAATCATTATTTTATTCAAGAAAGAGTATAAAATATCTCCACGACTAAACAAGCTTTGGTCCGAATACCAACTTTTTGTGTGTGTGTTTTCTTTTCCCCTTTCAGTCGAAACATTTCCTTGTTTCCAAGTAAGTTGTATCTGTATCTGTCTCTGTTTCAGACGAAGAGAAACTCTTCAGTTTTCATCTACAAAAAGACGAGACAGAGAGATGGAAAGAAAGGGCTTAGTTATTTGCAGTGTTGTGGCCTTTCTAGGGGTTTTATCAGCCGTTACTGGTTTTGCTGCTGAAGCGACTAGGATTAAGGTAAACTATATTTATATATGGGGTTTTAATCAGATCTTCTGTGATGGGTTTCTTCAAAATTCATGTCTTTTGCTTCTTTTTCTTCAGGTTATTACCTTGATTGACTCCTGTTGGTGTTTGGTGATTAAAAACTGTGCCAAAGAATACAAACTGATACTTCCAAAAACAGGCTCTGGTTTTTCCCCTATTTATGTTTATGTATATACTAGGGACGAAAATGAAACTTTACTTAAGAAAGCATGGTTTTAGAGGGTATGATCAGTGAGCTTAAATTCTGAAGTTTACTTGTAACTTCTTATAACAAATTCTTTAACTTTGTTCTCCATCCCTTCCCCCCAGAGAAGAAGAAGAAGATAACACTAGTAAGCATATTCCCTTGAGATTAAGTGATTCCAACCTCTATGGAACATATTTAGCAAAGGCCCAAGTGATTTTTCCTTTTTTTCAAGGGAAGTATGAACAGGAAACCTATAAAATTCTAAGTGGCGAACTTGTGGGCGAAAATAGATTTTCAATAAAAAAATATATAGATCATATACGAATTTTAAATTTATAGGGGATCATTCCCTCTACGCTCCACTCCTCGGTCCATCCCTGTGTACAAAACAACACATAGGAAAACCGGATGCTTAATAAATTAGAAAAATTCAATCTATTTGAGTTGGTTACTATTGAAAATTTAATGGAGAAGATAATTACTTATAAACCGGAGAGACGAACGAAATATCGGTGCTTTGTTGGTCTGGCTACTACGACTAGGACTTTGATCTTTAGAATTTGAAGTTTTATCGGTTAATGCGAGTGTTTCCAACTGGCAGTGTTCTATTCTATTTCTTTTTGGTCATTTTAAGTTGTCTTGGCATATAGAATGGGTATTGGTTAAACCATTTTCATGTTATACTCGCATGCGCTTGACTTTGATTTCAATTTTGGGCAAGTTCTTGCAACAAGTGTTCATTTGCTTAGTTGCCTTCAGTCTGTTTTGCACCTTGATATCAATTTATTTGTCTCCATTGTCACTGTATTCCAGCATTTTACGCAAAGCTCTATTATTTCATATAATTGGTCTTCGCATTAAAATTTTTGGCCAATGCTTAGACTCAGGATTATGCTACTTTTTGAAAGCCTTAGTTAAATTGTCAAGCTTGGAGTAAATGTTGTTGACAGCATTATGCTTCTAAAGACGATATTTGGTTCATGTATTTTATATGAAATACTTGCTGGAAAGAATTTTCTGTATCGATTTCAAATCGGAGCTTGTGAAACTGAGAATCTGAATGATATGCTACTACTGTTCCATGCATTAAGTAAGTTTACTCGGATATTGGCTTTCTGGAATTCTTACGATACCCAGCTGTTATTTTTCTCTCTTATAGGCTTCGGACGTTAAGTTTGTCTCAAATACACAGTGTTCTTATCCCCGGAGTCCTGCACTAGGTCTTGGCTTAACTGCTTCAGCGGCACTTCTGGTAGCTCATATAATTATTAATGTTACGACAGGGTGTATTTGCTGCAAAAGAACCAGTCAAAATTGGAACTCTAACTGGACAAAAGCGCTTATATTCTATGTTGTTTCTTGGTGATTCTCGATCAAAACTTCTTGATAGAATATATTTTTTTTTCCATATTATTACTTTTTTACATATATGTTTTTGTTTCCTTGGTACTACGGTACGGATTAGGGACAAAAATTTGGAGCCTGGATCTTGTGCTTTCTTCATAGGATAAGTAGCCCTTAACTGTGCTAGTTTAATGGCCGTTCAGTTTGATTTGTTAATATGTGTGGTATATCTTTTAAATTTGTGAAATGAAAGAATGCTTAATATGTTCGATTGTGGATGCCGTGGAGTTTTCTTTCAGAGAAAGATGTCATGTTGTTCTGAACTGAAGGTTATTTTTCTTGTATCCCCTTGTGAAGTTATTTATGGCTTCTTCATTTTCCTTCTAAACCTCAAAATGATTTCTTTTATCAGTCCCCAAAGTTATCCTGGTTTTCACATGCTTGATGCAAACATGCATTTGCTTATGCACATACATCCAAATCCGCGTGTTCCTTTTGGTCTTATTTTAGTTGAATTTTACAGTGAATTCATATTTCCTGTGATTCATCATGCACCCAAATACGCGTGTTCCTTTTGGTCATATTTTAGTTGAATTTATGAGTTCCAACTTTTAGTAAACCGTGACTTAAACATCTAGACACAGTTTTCTTGGATGCATATACCCAAGTCCATCTAATTAGGCAACATCTACTAGGAATAGTCATCTTGATGAAACATTTGGAAAAAATTATTTAATAAAATGCTAGGCATTTGCAGTTGTTTGATCAGGCTATATCAGTTTGTCTTTACCTCATTCCAAGAAGACTGAAAACAGAATGCCACGATAGCTATAATGCATATATGTCTGATCACCATATAAAGTGGTGCTATCGCAATAGTTCAGTTAGGAGTCCATTGTGATCTTATACTCGATTCTGGCTTCTTTTATTGACAAACTGCTTTTTAGGTGCTTAGCTCAATATCAAAGCCTGGTGGCTGAGTATTTGTTCTTTTTTTTATTTGTAGTCTGCATGTAGAGGAAAGGGCTTTTGCTTGTTCATGTGAACTTTAAAGAAAGTAGTCATTTTACTTGATCATACCATGTGATGCCAGTGGTCCAGCGTAGGCTTAATAGTCAAAACAGTAGGAAATACTCTTGTCGATGTTTTGGGTTTTTTTTGCGGCTTCCATGTTTTATGCTCGATAGCGATGTAGAGATTGCTTTTATCTTGTTGCTTGCAGGGTGCCAATCTTTTCTTTTCGAGTAAATAACCAAATGCTGACTCCATGTTCCTGTAGGTTCACATTCGTTATAGCTTTCCTTCTCTTGCTAACTGGTTCTGCACTTAATGATCAACATGGTGAAGAGAGCATGTACTTTGGCACCTACTACTGCTATGTTGTGAAACCCGGAGTCTTTGCCGGGGGAGCTGTCTTAGCCTTTGCAAGCATCGTTTTCGGTATCTTCTATTATCTCACATTAAACACTGCAAAGGACACGAACGGTCCTTGGGGTAATGCAGCTATTCCGAATCAAGGTGGCATAGCCATGGGACAACCTCAGTTCCCACCTCACCAGACCTCTCAAGATCCTGTCTTCGTACACGAAGATACTTATAACAGGCGGCAGTTCACTTGATCAGAAAAAAATGATATGAAACAGTCGAGAAATGTATGGGACTTTGTTTTAGCTGCATGCATAACTTATTTTGTAGCAAAATTTACTGAACTCCCAATATAAACTTGTTTTGGATAATGATTCTTTATATCGTTAACTAGAGAACAAACTCTAAGCAAAACAGTCCAAGTTTTTTGTGAAGATTTGTACGTAGCTAAATTTGTATGTACTTTCTATAATCATGAATATATTGCTGTAGATATATTGTACTATGTTCGGAGTTTTGATGGAAAATTTCCATACTATAATCACGGAAAGATTACGGAAAAGATAATTACTATGGGGAAATTTTTTTTTCGGAAATCTCATGTCCTTGCTTGGATTGCGGAATTGCGGAATTCCTGATATGAGGTAATACTCCATTTTCAACGGTAGATTATTTTGGGTGGTTTGGTGGGAATACTATTTCCTTCCTTTTGTTAGGTATTAGCTTATTCCTTGTGTTTAGGACAAAAATGCCCTAGATAAAATAGAAACATTTTAATTATATCCTTCGATTTGGGTTAAATTACTACTTTAAATTATTAAATAAGATATAATTATATAACGTAAAAAATACAAATAAATATTAAAAAAATAAGACATAAAGTTAAAACATAAGATAATAAATAAATTTATAAATAACGCCAGAAAAATATAAATATATAGGTTCTTTATAAAATAAATTTGATATATTATTTAAAAAATATAAATTTTTACCCATCAAAAAAAAATTGATAAGTTTGAAAAACGACCAAATTAACCGAATTAAACTCAAATTTATACTATGAATTTGTCCGATATTAAAATTATGTTTCATACATAAATAAATATAATACTTATAAAAATTATTTTAAAATATGAATTCAATATATTAATTATTTTAAAAATATTTTTAGTATAAAATTTTTCTTATGAATTTTCATCCAAAATTTTTTAATTTATCAATAGTAGTTTAACTCAAAAAGAAAATGCATCACGGGGACAGTTTAGTAAAATTTACTTTCAAGTAATCTTATATTTCCCCAATCAAACCAAACAAGGTAATATAATTTTCCTAGTAATATTTCAGGTAATCTTACATTCCAATAATTCTATTCATGAAGATAATATTACATTCTACGATCCAAATACATAATGATTAAATCATTCACCCACTCTTGAACATCTTTTTAAAACCAAAACCTTAACTTTTTTCTATTTATTTATATATCATTGAAATCACACTATTTGCAAAAGTCTGGGCTTTCATTTTATAAACCTCATCCCACTTCAAAAGTTTGGGCTTTCATTTCATATACCTCATTTTAATTTACGATTTTTAAAAAGAAAATCAAAATCGAATGCTATAAAAATTGAGAGTCGATTTTTACGGTTTGATTCGGTTAAAATCTACGGTTTTAATGGTTTTTTTAATTAAAAAAATAAACAAAACAAATAAAATATTTATTAGAGCCTTCAATATCAATTTATTTTATCATTAAGAACATGAAAACACATGTCTTGAACCCTAGAGAAAGCTAAAATTTCAAATAACAATTAAAAAAATAACAATATTACAAAACAAACAATATATCTAAAAAATAAATCATAAAAATTATTTTTTTAATTAATATACACTCAATGATTCTATATCACCAACCTAAATATATATCTAGCCTAATATATTGTTTGTTTAAGGACGAACTCAAATACTCTATCATAAAATAACTGTAAATAGTAAATATTATAAAAATATTAGAATTTAAAACACAATATCTAATCAATTTGATATTATAAAATCAATCTAAATATCTCAAGAGACCAATTTAAAAAATAAATTCAAATATTTGAAGAGACTATTTTTAAAATAAATTAGATATGAATCATAATATTTTTTTTTAATTCGATATGGAATAAACGAATTTCATATGAAAAACCCAAAACCGAACCAGACTACAAAATTTGAATTTAAAACCAAATGATATGTAAACCCGAATCAAACCGCATAACTTGATTCGAATTGATTTTTCGATTTTCTCGGTTTCATTACTTACCCCCTATAAAAACTAGTTCAGAAAACAACTCAACTTCCTATGTCTACAATATAATGTTGGAGGGAACGCCTTTGTCAAAAAAAAAAAGGAAATTAAAAATACATATTTTGCTAACTATATATAATGTTTCATCATATCAATGTATGATATGATTTATGGTGAATCTCTTATTGAATCATTAGTGGAGAAAATCACTTTACTAACTACTTTTGATGATGGTTTATTGATCTTTTTGAGTAACCTACTGAATACTAGTTTGACAGGCATGGAAGCCACTTTTATAGGTCTAGAAGATTTTGGTTTGATTAATCCATTTATTTGATGAATATCACTATCCTGTATAAGCTTCAAACTGAGATTATGTTTTGTACCAATTGATGACAAAGTTCTTTTTTTTTCTAGCTAAAACAAAGTTTACCTTGTTCGATAACTTCTGGAACTTCCTATCAGTCGGAGAGCGAAAAATATGAGGTATGCTCTTTTTAACCAGGCCGACCTTATAGTTGGAACTTCCTGTATTGTATTTTTTTGAAAGGTGGTTTGCCTTTATAGTCTAAAGATTGATATTCATCACCTTCATAACTACTCCATGCAAATGACAAGTTAGGCCGTGAGACCCTAAAAATTAGTCCTCCCTGCAGGCGAAAGTGAAGTATTTTCATCATGATTATTTAATACATTTTTAAAATTAGTGGGGAGAAAGTCTTAATTTTTTTAGAGCTTTAATTTGAATGGGATATCCAACAATGACTTTCTCATCTAACTTGCTTATCAATAAAACAATAGGTGCATGTTATTTCTCATAGCTTGCTTGGACTTTCAAAGGCACCTAACCGGACATCCTTACATACAATAGCACCTAAATGAAGAGTAAAAAAATAATGAGAGAAATAATTTATTGCTAAAATATGCCAATAGTTAGGCACACAATGATACTTCCTGAATTAAATATCCAATCCATTAAGCAACCAATATTTATGTTTCTAAGACTCGAGTGGAAGTATCCATAGATGCTTATGATTAATCACTTGCTTTATATCCTAAACACGAGGACACCACCCAAACGAATACAAAACCAATGTACGGACACAAAGACTCGTAATAACTTTAATATAATAGTATACATTTATTTAGTTTTTTATTGAACCATGATTGAGCTTTCAAATAACATTGTACAGTCTAATTTCTGAAAATCAGATTTGAATTTAAAATTTTTCTGGACCTAAATTCTCTCAACATACGATTAACCTATTTGTTGACTGATGCGTGTAATAATAGCGCAATTGTGCAGTGTACACGTCGCAAGTAATAAAGTGATAAGTATATCATGTATCGTCTCCACAGGGATTGGTATACTTAATATGTCTCCCCTTGTTCCCTTACTCTTGAAAGATAAAGTAAAAACACAGATAAATGGATTTGTTTAACTAACTAAATAACAAAACATAAAATAAAGAATTGAGAACGATATAGAGAAAGTGGGTAGGATCCAGCTGCGTCAATTAGTGGATTCGATTGATCTTCTTCTTGTCCAATGCAATTACACAACACTGCTTCAGCAGTACTGCAGATACAACCTCGGCAGCGTTAGTGTTCTCTGCTACGGCAATCTCTTGCTCTTGGGCAGATGCATCAAAGTTCAGCAAAGTGTCCGTAGTTGACTCCGCTTATCTCTAAGTCATAGCACTGTTGATGACTGGTCTTTGACGATACTTCTCGGCGTGAATCAACGATAATCACCAACCAATCCAACACTTCTTTTAGCTTTTGAAACTCTTAACCTATCTCTAGGCCGAGTTAGTGTCATCAACACCGTACTTATCCCTTTCGTGAATCTAACTCTCTCGATGTTAGATAAATAGATTACTTACAAACTTGTCTCTCGAGCTTGAATACAAGAACAAGGAATGACAATAGGATAAGTAAACTTCGAAATTATTATTGCATTAGAACAAAGAAACAAGAAACAATCTCCTCTCACCAATATCTACAACCTTCACCTATCTCTAAGAGATTTAGAATATAATATCGATAGGTACAAATCTTAGGGGAAGGGTTTCTCTAAAATCAGCTCTCCTTAACAATGTTGCCTGCTAGGTTATATATAGTCTTAACCTAGGGCAAACCTTTCCTAAATAGACTCTAACTTGGAGTAGGGAGCAAGTCTTTTACATGAGATATGATGTTTCCAAGTTTGCAACCTTCTAGAAAGCTTTTCCCGTTCGATCTTTGACTTGGACTTTTAGTGCGCTAGCTTGGTCCAATTGGTGCGCTGCATCTTCCAGAATGTTCTCTCTATTTTTTTTTTCAGTCGCCTATCATGTTGATGTTGCCACTCAGGATGCTGTCGCGGCCTTGTCTCTGCCTCGAACTCTGTAACATCCCGATTTTGGGGTTAGAAGTTTGGGTATTAGTTAGGAGAATTCGATTCGGGTCGAATCGGGTTCTTCGGTTCGTTATTCCGGGGAAATATAAGATAAAAATATTTTAGTTAGAAAAGTAATAATTTTGGAATATGGTTTAAAAATATTAAAAAGATGTTTCAAAATTAAAAGAATATAATTTGAACTTTAAATTGATTTTTAATTGTGCCTAATTATGCACTAGTGATCAAATTGTAATTTTTGAAAAAGAATGGAGGATTTAATTTGTAATTTTGGGAAATTGCTATTTTTAGTGACTAAATTGGAAAGCAAGCTATACTTAGAATCCTTAGAGGATCATAAACCCAATTTAATTTTTAATTAATGATTTATCCACCAAAATGATTTTTATTACTTTATTAAAAGATGATAATTTCATTTTATCACTTAACCATTTATTTTCTCTCATTTTCTCTTCATTTTTCTTCATCTATTTCCTTCAATTCCTTGCTAATTTTTTTCACCTTTTTCAACAAAAATTACTTCATTTTAATCATCTCTTCATTCTTTACAAATCCTAATCATCAATTTTACTAAATCAACAATAATTTGCAAGGATTCAAGAAGAGAAATTCTCATCTTTTTGGTGGATAGATCTCAAAGGTAATTTGTTGAATATTAACTCTTTTCTAAGGTTCTTTATTAAAATTCCCAAGTATTAGCTTGCTAATCTTTAAATGAAACTTGATTTTATGTTTTCAATGCTAGATCTAATGATTTTATGAATGTTTTTGTGAAATCTTTTTAGATCTCAATTAATGTTGTAATTAGGTTGATTTAATTATGTTATTATGTCAATTAAATAATTAAATGAGTCTTGAATTGATGGCACATTAATTTAATCCCAAAATAATGCAATCGATATTGTTTTAAGGTGATTTTCGGTTGTTTTAGGGGTTGTTTTAGATGTTTTAATGTTGCTGGAGGTATAAGGATGGTTTAGATGTGTTTTTGGTTCATAATTGAAGTGGATTAGATGTTAGATTCATTAGGTTTTTGGCTGATGTTGTTCGGATGCGTTTCGGCTTAGTTTTCGGTCTTTTCGGCTAAGTTTTCGGTAGTTTTGTGGAGGTTTGATGTGGCTGTTGGTTTGAGCATGTTATAATGTGAATATGCTCTGTTTTTAATGATGTAGAGGTAGTGCAAGAAGGTGCATAAGTGGCTGGTGCATTGGCGTTGCCATCGGAGCATTGGCGAAGGCTCGTTTTGCTTATCGGTGAGTGTTTTCGGACTTAAAGCAAATCGCATTGGTTCGGTTCTGTTTTGGGGACTATAGAATAGTGTGAAAAATTTCCATAGTTCAAGAGTAAGTGTTTTAAATAATGTTGATGCATTACTGTAACACCCCAATTTCTGAAATTTGGTGACCTTTTTGTTAAAAGGTATATTTATGAGCCTTTTTTTGTTAAACTTAAATAAGATGAGGGACCTTATGTGTATTTTAACCAT
Source organism: Abelmoschus esculentus (assembly GCA_035048815.1). Classification (NCBI taxonomy): domain Eukaryota; kingdom Viridiplantae; phylum Streptophyta; class Magnoliopsida; order Malvales; family Malvaceae; genus Abelmoschus; species Abelmoschus esculentus. The sequence continues at coordinate 4,623,022 of JAUCBN010000019.1, read as the reverse complement.
TATTTGGTTTTGTAAACCTAAAAATCAGAATTGTTTTCTCTTTTGAGTCAAGAAGCACCGTTCACCAACCTTGTTGTCTCTCGTTTCCCTCTCTGTCTCATCACCTTCTCCTTTTTCTTTTGGTTTCTGATTTTTAGCTTGGTTCCTTTATTGTTAACCACCGTTACAAGATCAGTACTAGGCTCTCTCATCGGTAACCTCCTTGACTGGTGGGTAAATCCTTTTATCACCTTTTGTAAGAGAGAAAGAATGAACTAAAGGGGTTCTTCTTCGTCGTGCCGCTGCAGTTCTTGCATCCTCATCACTGTCAACCTTGTCTTGTCGTTGTTGTCAACATTGTTTTGCTTTGTTTTGGGTAAGTTCTTGTTTCATATTTAGTATCTTTTGTTTAAGAGAGTTGTTTGGTTTTATTTTTGTTGTTGAGTGGTGTAAGTTCCGGATTGTTGTGGAGGTGTGCGACATTGAGGTATTGGGTTACGTGATCATCGGTTTTGTCACCAGAAATTTCGTCGGTGTTGCTGTCGGCAAGTGGTCCTTGCTGTTGCCATCTTAAAGTTTGAAAACCCTAATCTGAGTTATGAGTTTTGGTAATAGTTGGGCTTGGGCTTATTGTAGGTGTATGGGTTGTGGGTTTTGATGATAAGTGAATGTGGGAGTGTGTGGGTTGTAGTGAGAAGTGGGCTAGAGTTTGAGAGTGTATTTTATGTAAGCCCATTTGTGGTAGAACCAAACCCAAAATGTAAGTGGACTATGAGTTTTTTTGGAATGTTGACCCGAACCGGTATCGACCCGTTTGAGCAAGTTGACCCGACCCGAGTTTGACCTATTGACTAGCTTTGACCTAGGTTGACCTTTGACATAGACTTTGACCTTCTTGACCAGGTTTGACCTTGACCGTGGACCTTGGACCGTTTGACCTTTGACCGGTTAAAGTTTGACTTTGACTTCTGAGTTGACCAGAGTTGACTTTTGACCAATCAAGTCAAAGTTGACTTTGACTTTGACTAGAGTTGACTTTGACTTTTGACCAAAAGTTGACTTTTTTCAAACAACCTTCCCCATGACCTTTTTTGACATTCTGAGTTCGAATCCGCTGTTTGTTTTGTCAAATTCAAACCAGAAAGTCTTATTTTAAGTGTTTTTCATCTGATTTGTTCTTAGAGTCTGGAAAGAATGTTTTGAGGAATCTAATTCAGAATCTTCTTCCGTTCAGGTGTCAACGTTCCTGAAGCCTCTGGTGTACCTCCTATTGTTCATACCGATCAGGCACGTTCTTCGAGACCATCACGTAAGTATGCTTTCGGATAAGAGTTTTATTATAGTTGGTGGCTTAGAATTAGTAATAAATAGTAATTCAGTTATTTTACCTCGTAAATCCTGTTTCAGCTAAACCGATACGCGAGATGCGTCCATCTCAGAGTTAGAGCTTCAGTTTCTTAAGGTGTGTCTCTTCTTGTGATATGTATTTTTGTGCTTCTGCTTCATTATGTGTAAATCTGTGAAATGTTTTCTGTATACTGCTTGGTTAGATTTGTGAGACTGTTATCTGTTTATACATGAAATCATCATGCATGGCATATGCATCCTGTTTTCAAACCAAGCTTCTAATTTTCTGAAACATTGCTACTCGAAAGAGTTCTGATTTATGATTTTGTAAATCATATCATGTTCTGACATCGAAAATATTTTCGGATTTAATATCAGTAATGTGAGGGAAACCTCCACTCTGGCGAGGATAATCCTCCACTCAATATGTTTTCTGATATCGGGCCCTCTGATTTTCTGTCATGCATCCATTCATCATAGCATCATGCTTCAGTTTTTCCTGAACTTAGAAATATTTTCAGAAACTTTTCAGAAATATAAAATATGTTTTGTTTGTGACTGTTTGCACTTTAGAGACACACTAAGCTCTTTAGCTTACACCCTTTTAGTCTGCTTTTCAGATTCTCAGACCAGTTTAGGCGAATCGGTACTTGGAGCATCTCGCACAATATTCAGTAATTATTTTAGTCTTAATGCTTTTATCTGTTATGAAACGTTTAATACTTTTTGAACTTATAAGTTGCATATTTTTCTGAATCTGTTTTCGGATATTATAAATGTTATTGAGACATTGTTTTAAGCAATTGATTTGGTATAACCGAAATCCCTAATCTGTTTTCCTAATTTGTTAAAGTAACCCTAATTTTAAAATTATTTAACCTAAAATACTTACTTGAGGGAAAAGTTTTCGTAACTTGACTTCTAAGTTTTGATCTAAAAAATCAGGTCAGAATTGAGGGTTATAATTACCTCAAGTTTTGGCTACTTTGATAATGGCATATATGTGAACAATGTTTCAATAAGATTTTGAAATAGCATATCTTTGATTTTGAAATGATACATGTATATGTTAATTGTTGGAAATGCAAGGTTATAAAGACATCCATGGATTATGGAAGCATGAAAATAAATTGGAATAATATGTGGTTATTTGCTCTACAATTAATGGTGTCATTGGACATGACTTTTGGTTCATTTGTTGAACACATCATGATGCATTATGAGCTGAAAATGAATTAGAATAATATGCGGTTATTGCCTTATATTTGAAATGTCGTTGAGCATGATTTATAGTTCACATGATGAACATTATATGAATGCATTATGAGCAGCAAGTTAACATGCATGACTGATATTGATATTGGTTTAGTGACACTAACTTTAGATTCGAATACAAATGACATGTCATTAGGATTGAGTGCACTATAAAATAAAGATAATAATGATGATGCCTACACATAAACAAGGGTGACTTTGTGTTTGACCGTGCGTGTAGAGCTTGCCTATATGTAAACAAGGGTGACTTTGTGTCCGACCGTGCATATAGTTGACCCATACGTAAACAAGGGTGACTTTGTGTCCGACCGTACGTAGTGGGGGTAACATGTATACAAGGGTGACTATGTGTCCGACCGATGCATGTTGAGACCAAGAGTCTCCAATTATGAAAAAAGGGATCCATGTATTTGGTGAACTAAAAGTTCACATTAAGTGATCACTATAAAACCAATATGCATACATGAAGTGAAATGGTATTCTTGTGCATGACACATGAAATGATTTGACAATGTTGATGAGCATGATTTGGTTTTACTTATTTCAATTAAGCATAAAGGATGCAAACATGACATTAAAAATGATTTTGTTTTATGCATTGATGACCTTATGTAGAGCTTCCTCACTAAGCATGTTTGCTTAAGCTCTCTTTTCATCCTTGAAGAAAAATAAAGGCACTCGGGATTACATTCGGAGCAAGAAAACCAAGGGGAAAGGTTATTTCAAATTCAGTATGTTTTGACAAATAAGTTGGGGGCTTGAAAATGTGTAAACCCAAACTATGGGGGGGTGAACTTTGACTTTGCTTTAGGTTCAAATAAGACCTATGTTTCTTGATTGTTAATTGATGGACTATGGTATTGTTTTGATTGTTGAAGCATGTACTTGCATGATCGTTATGATTTTAATCGTGTTCTAGGTATCATGCCTATAGTTTGCTTGATGCTCTTGACGTTGAAAATCATGTGTTATATGTTGTTAATTATGCTTAGGACTTTTGCATATAGTGGTAGTGATTAATGGTTATGTATTGAGTCGTTAGTGTTCACTTAGTGTAACGGAACTTTTGGGTTCCAGACCCAAAGTTTCAAAACCTTAGTGAAGGTTTCGAAACTTTTGTCAAATAGTTTCAAAACCTTCAGGAAGGTTTCGAAACCTTGCGTGCAATTTCAATTCTGGAAAGTTACTGGATGCGAAAAGTTTCCAAACCTTCAGGGAAGTTTCGAAACCGTTTACAAAAAGTTTCGAAACCTTTATGAAAGGTTTCGAAACCTTTGACTAACAAGAATTGATAGTTCCTGGAAATTATACTTTAGTCCCGGATACCTTCCTTTGTTCAATTAGGGTACCTACATATGCTATTTTGAGTTGAAATTTCACATGGATGCATAAAGTTGATTTAATTTCAAGATGGATAAATTAATTTGGACAAAGTCCTTTTAATTTGAAAGATTTATATTTTGGTCCCTAAATTAGAGAAACATACAATTGATGATGTTAAAATGATCCGTTTGAATTGAAATTTACCATGAATGATACTTGTGTGTTTATTTGAACTTTGGATGAAAAGAATTTCTACTTTGTTACTAGAATTTAAAAGTTTTACGTTTTAGTCCTTAATTTACTTAAGTATTTAATCGGATGTTTGTTTAAGATTGGATTATTTTCGTTAATGCCTTGTATGAGACCTTGACATGTAGGAATACAATTATGCATCTAGAAGAAAAAAAACAAGACGGTTTTAGGGTTGTTTATCAAATCAGACCTTCGCAGGTTTGGTTTGATATTCCCTGTAACATCCCGATTTTGGGGTTATTAGTTTGGGCTTTAGTTAGGAGAATTCGATTCGGATCGAATCGGGTTCTCTGGTTCGTTATTCTGGGAAAATATAAAAAAATATTTTTAATTAGAAAAGAAATAATTTTGGAATATGGTTTAAAAATATTAAAAAGATGTTTCAAAATTAAGAGAATATAATTTGAATTTTATATTGATTTTTAATTATGCTTATTATGCATTAGTGACCAATTTGTAATTTTTGGAAAAACAATGGAGGATTTAATTGTAATTTTTGAAAATTGTTATTTTTAGTGACTAAATTGGAAAGCAAGCTATACTTAGAATCCTTAGAGGGTCATAAACCCAATTTAATTTTTAAATAATGATTTATTCACCAAAATGCTTTTTAATTAGTTTAATTAAAGATGATAATCATTTTCTCACTTAACTACCTTTTTTTCTCTTATCTTTTTCTCTCATTTTCTCTCCATTTCCCTTCATCTATTTTCTTCAATTCCTTGGTGATTTTCCATCTTAATTATGCTTAATTATGCATTAGTGACCAATTTATAATTTTTGGAAAAACAATGGAGGATTTAATTGTAATTTTTGAAAATTGTTATTTTTAGTGACTAAATTGGAAAGCAAGCTATACTTAGAATCCTTAGAGGGCCATAAACTCAATTTAATTTTTAAATAATGATTTATTCATCAAAATGCTTTTTAATTAGTTTAATTCAAGATGATAATCATTTTCTCACTTAACTACCTTGTTTTCTCTCATCTTTTTCTCTTATTTTCTCTCCATTTCCCTTCATCTATTTTCTTCAATTCCTTGGTGATTTTTCCATATTTTTCAACAAGAATCACTTAATTTTAATCATCTCTCCATTCTTTACAAAACCTAACCATCAATTTTATCAAACCAACACCAATTTGCAAGGAATCAAGAATAGGAAATTTTATCTTTTTGGTGAATAGATCTCTAAGGTAATTTGCTGGATTTTAAATCTTTTTCTAAGGTTCTTTATTGAAATTCCCAAGTATTAGTTTGCTAATCTTTGAATAAAACTTGATTTTATGTTTTCAATGTTAGATCTAATGATTTTGTGAATGTTTTTGTAAAATCTTTTTAGATATCATTCAATATTGTAATTATATGGATTTAATTATTTTATTATGTCAATTAAATTATTAATTGAGTCTTCAATTGATGGCACATTAATTTCATCTCAGAATAATGCAATCAGTGTTGTTCTATAGTGTTTTTCGGTTTTTTTAGGGGATGTTTTAGGTGTTGGAGATATAAGGATGGTTTGGATGTGTTTTTAGTTAATAATTGATGTGGATTAGATGTTAGATTCATTAGGTTTTGGGCTGTTGATGTTTTGGATACGTTTCGGCTAAGTTTCGTTGTTTTCGGCTAGGTTTCTCGGTAGTGTTGTGGAGGTGCGGTAGTGTTGTGGAGGTGTGATGCGGCTGATGGTTTAAGCATGTTATAATGTGAGAATACTTTGTTTTTAATGTTGTAGAGGTAGTGAAAGAAGGTGTTTGAGTGTTGGTGAGTTGACGTGGTCATTGAGATATCGGCGAAAGCTCGTTTCATTTGTCGGTGAGTGTTTTCGGACTTAAGGTGAGTCGCATTTGATACGGCTCTGTTTTGGGGACTATAGAAAATTGTGAAAAGTTTCCATAGTTCAAGAGTAAGTAAAGTAAATGTTTTGATATATCAACATGAGTTTCGACTATATTCAATAAAGACATTAATGTTGGTAATGCAATGAGATTTTTGGAAATGCATAAACATGATTTGAATTTTTGCATGCATGAGGAATACTTGCTGAAATGCATAGTTTATCAAGCATCCATGATTATGGAAAATTATAAGAAATGATTTGGAATACAATATGGTTAATTGCCTTACATATGATGGTGCCTTTGGGCATGGCTTTGTTTCATTTATTGAACATATTATGCATGCATTATGAGCAACAAGTTATCATACACATTTGATTATGATATTGGCTTAGTGACACTAACTTTAGATTCGAATACGAATGATATGTCATTAGGATTGTTTTAAGTGCACTATAAACAATGTTGAGAACACAGAAAATTGCCTACACGTAACAAGGGTGACTTTATTTCCAATCGTGCGTGGTAGAGCCGCCTACACGTAGCAAGAGTGACTATGTGTCCAGTTGTGCGTGGTAGTGCTATAATGGTGACTTCGTGTCATGTCAATGGTGACTTGGTGTCATGTCAATGGTGACTTCATGTCATGACGAGACAATGGTCTCTAACAATGGATTCGTGTATTCGATGAACTCAAGGTTCATTTTAAGTGGTCACTAGTATGCCAATATACATACATGAATTTAAAGAGGACATTGTGCTTCATTTATAAATTGTTTTGATAAGATTGTACAAACAAAAGGAAACATTTGATTAAAAGGAAATGAACATTAGATGTTAGCATGCATGATTTAGTGATGCACTGAAATGATGGTCTCATTATGGTTTTAAATAGATGCATTGATGATCTTGTATAGAGCTTTCTCACTAAGCATGTTTGCTTAAGCTCTCTTTTTATCCTTGCAGAAAAATAAAGGCACACGGGACTTCATTCGGAGCAAGAAAACCAAGGGGAGAGGTTATTCAAATTTGGTATGTTTTTGGCAAATAAGCTGGGGCTTGGCAATGTGTAAACCCAACCAATGTGAGGAGTGTGAACTTAGGCTTTGGTTTATGTTGAAATAGGACCTATGTTGTTTGATTGATAATTGATGGACTATAGGATTGTTTGGAATATTGAAGCATGTACTTGCATGATTGTTATGATTTTAATCGTGTTCTAGGTAGCATGCCTATAGTTTGCTTGATGTTCTCGACATTGAAATTCATGTGTCATATGTAGTTAATTATGCTTAGGACTTGTGCATATAGTTGTAGCAATTAATGGTTTTGTATTGAGACGATAGTGTTCACTTAGTGTAATGAAACTTTTGGGTTCCAGACCCAAAGTTTTGAAACCTTAGTGAATGTTCCAAAACCTTTGTCAAATAGTTTCAAAACCTTCAAGAAGGTTTCGAAACCTTGTGGGCAATTTCAATTCTGGAAAGTTACTAGGCGCGAAAAGTTTCGAAACCTTCAGGGAAGTTTCGAAACCTTTGACTACTTGGAATTGATAGTTGTTGGAAATTATACTTTAGTCCCGAATATCTTTCTTTGTTCAATTAGGGTACCTACAAATGTTTTTTTGGAGTTGAAATTTCACATGAATGCATAAATTTGATTTAATTTCAAGATGGTTAACTTAATTTAAATGAAGTCCTTGTAATTTGGAAGATTTATATTTTGGTCCCTAAATTAGAGAAGCATGGAATTGATGATGTTAGGATGATCCATTTGATTTGAAATTTACTGTGAAGGATATTTGTGTGTTTAATTGAACTTTGATAAAAAGAATTAATACTTTATTAATAGAATTTAAAAGTTTTATGTTTTAGTCCTTAATTCACTTAAGAGTTAAATCGGATACTCGTATGTGATCAGATTGCTTCCGTTAAAGCTTTGTATGAGAATAAGACATGTAGGAACATAATTTTGCATCTAGAAAAGATGAAAAAAATATATTTGTTTTTAGGGTTGTTTATCGAATGAAACCTTCACGGGTTTGGTTTGATATTCCCCGTGTGAACCGTTAGGACCGGTTCCGTCTAGGCCAGGCTAAGGGGGTTACATTTGGTGGTATCGGAGCCAGGTTTGTAAATTGTGTAGTTGGTTTGTCAAAGTATGTGTAGGTTTGCTAAGTTTTATGATTAGTTTGTTAAAGTATAAGAATGAACGTGATATGTTGTTGATGTGTGAATACCTATACATTGTGAGTGTACCTAGAATAATAATGGGTAAAAGGGGTGGTCAGTTACACATTGCCAATGCCAACATATTTTTAGATGCTCTTCGGTTTCCCTTGGATCTTGTCCGAATGTAAGTTTATTATATCTTAATATTATGTTTTAAAATTGTATGTTTGAAGTATTTGGGTAATGCCTCCGAGACGAGAGACTCGTGCTAGTACAAGCTTGATCACCGATGGTCAACCAGAGGGAGAGGCGACTGTTAGGGAGGAACTGCTTCCATCTCCTCCACCAGCTGGTGTGCCTCTGGTTCCTGTAGGAGGCCAGTTCAAAGAGTTTGCCCCGTTCATACAGGCTATGACGGGTGCATTTCAGGCGGCTATGGCTGAAGTGCATGTTCCGGCTCCCACACCTATCGTGGTGGTTACCCCAGGGCTGCCGCTAGAGCGATTGCGTAGCTTGGGTGGTGTTGAGTTTCGTGGGTCTGACCCGAGTTTAGTTGAGGAGTGGTTGGCTAGCACTGAGAGGATTTTGGACCAAATGGATTGTCAGGATGCCCGGAGGTTGGGTTGCATGGTCTCTCTACTTCAGAGAGATGCTTATAGGTGGTGGACTACTATGAAAGTGGGTGTAGCTGTTGCTAACCTGACATGGGAGTACTTCAGGATCGCCTTTGTGTGGAAGTTTTTGGGTTCGTAGTACGAGGATGCTCGAAAGAGGGAGTTCATGTCGTTGATTTAGGGTTCTATGAGTGTAGTTGACTATGAGATACAGTTTATCAGATTGAGTCACTATGTTCCTGAGTTGGTTCCTACGGAGCGTAAGAGATGTGACAGGTTCTGATATGGTTTGGATCTGGAGATTAAGACGTATTTGCTAGCTGCTGAGTATACGGAGTTTGATGTGTTGGTAAACCGGGCCAAAGATGTTGAGGAATCCTTGAGGGAGGCTAGGAAGTCTTCTGATCCGGCGAAGAGGTTTGCCAAGACCAGTGCTCAAGGTGGTAAGGGTAAGAGGTTTCGGGACAACCGATACCGAGCAGATCAATGCCGAGGTGATTTTGGACACGGCGGTCATGCTCAAAAGTTTGGGAGAGGTGGTGGTGACATCGCAGTTTGTAACTTGTGTTCTAGGCGCCATCCTAGAGAGTGTTGGTGGGCCACTGGTGCATGCATTGGTTGTGGATCTAAGGATCACAAGAAGCGAGATTGTCCGAGGTTTGCTAGTGAGGTTGGTAACCAAGCTGAGGCTACTGTGGTACTTGGCAGATGACAGGGTGGAGGTAGAGGTCCTTTTTAGAGGCAGGGTGATGGCCGTAGAGTTTATGCTCAGCGTGGGGCCCATAATGCTACAGATGTGGTTGCAGGTAGTTTTTCTTTACAAAATGTACCGTTGTTTTCTTTCATAGATTTGGGATCTACGTATTCTTATGTTTTAAGTGAGCATGCATACTTGTTGGATATCCCTGTTGAGGTTTTAGATGTAAGGGTTGTGGTTACTAGTTCTTTGGGTGAGACGGTGACCGTAAGGAGGTTGTATAGGAGGTGTTCGTTAGAGGTAAAAGGACATATATTTGAGGTTGATTTGATAGAGTTGTCGTTTCATGGTTTTGACCTTATCTTAGGTGTTGACTGGTTGACGGAGCATAGAGCTGTGGTGGATTTTGAAAAAAGCGGGTTACCTTGAGGTTGTTAGATGGTAGTGAGGTTGTGGTAAAGAGTGAGTATGTCGGATTCTTGTCCAATATGGTTTTGGTCTTACAAGCGGAAAAGTTGATGCAACAAGGTGGTGTGGCATATCTAGCATATGTAATGAACCCGGGGATAAGAGAGGTTCGAGTGCAGGACATTCGAACAGTACACAATTTTCTGGAGGTATTTCCTGAGGAGTTACCAGGATTACCTCCCGATCGCGATATAGAGTTTAGTATCGAGACTTATGCCGGTACTAATCCGGTGTCTATTGCTCCTTATCGCATGTCACCTAAGGAGTTAAAGGAGTTAAAGATGCAGTTGTAGGAGTTGCTTGACCGTGGTTTTATACGACTGAGTGTATCACCTTGGGGTGCACCGGTGTTGTTTGTGAAGAAGAAAGATGGCATGATGAGGATGTGCATTAATTATCGGTAATTGAATAAATTGACTGTGAAGAATAAATATCCTTTTCCGAGGATTGACGATTTGTTTGATCAGTTTCGAAGAGCAATTGTGTTCTCGAAGATTGATTTGAGATCGGGGTACTACCAGTTGAAGGTAAAAGAGGAGGATATGTTAAAAACGGCTTTTTGGACAAGGTATGGTAATTATGAGTTTTTGGTGATGTCGTTTGGGTTGACAAATACCCCTGCTGCTTTTATGGATATGATGAACCGGGTGTTTCACGAGTACTTGGATCAGTTTGTGGTAGTGTTCATAGATGATATCCTCGTGTATTCATGTACCGAGGATGATCATGATCAACACTTGCGGATAGTGTTGCAAGCGTTGAAAGAGAACCAGTTGTATGTTAAGCTAAGTAAGTGTGAGTTCTGGTTAAAGGAAGTGGTGTTTCTTGATCATGTGGTGTCGGAAAAGGGTATTAATGTTGATCCAAAGAAGATAGAGGCTGTTATGGGTTGGAAACAACCGAGATTGGTGTTAGAGGTTTGGAGTTTCCTAGGCTTGGCTGGGTATTATCGTAGGTTCATTGAGGGTTTTTCGAGCATTGCTGCTCCTATGACCAAGCTGTTACAAAAGAAAGTTCATTTTGAGTGGAAAGAAAGTCAACAAAAGAGTTTTGAGAAGTTGAAAGAGGTGTTGACTAGTGCTCCGGTGTTGGTTCAACCCGAGTCCGATAAGGATTTTATGGTTTATAGTGATGTATCATACGTAGGTCTCGGGTGTGTTTTGATGTAAGAGGGGAAAGTTGTAGCTTATGCTTCTAGACAATTAAGGGTGCATGAAAAGAATTATCCAACTCATGATTTGGAGCTAGCGGCGGTGGTCTTTGCCTTGAAGATTTGGAGACATTATTTGTATGGAGAGAAGTGTACTATATACACGGATCATAAGAGTTTGAAGTATCTCATGTTACAAAAGGATTTGAACCTTAGGCAACGAAGATGGATGGAGCTGCTTAAGGATTATGATTTATCTATTGAGTATTATCCGGGGAAAGCCAATGTAGTGGCTGATGCTTTGAGCTGTAAGGCGGTGGTTGAGTTGAGAGCAATGTTTACTAGATTGAGTATTTCTAAGAAAGGTGATTTGGTAGCAGAGTTGCAAGTAAAACCTATTTTGGTTGAAATGATCAAGGTGAAACAGTTAGAGGATGAGGCTTTGGTACCTTTTGTGGAGGATATTGCTGAGGGTAGACCGACCGAGTATCATTTTGATAATGATGAGGTGTTGTGTTTTAGAGGTAGGATTGTGGTGTCGGATTATCAGGAGTTGAGGCAAGCTATCTTGGCGGAATCTCATACTAGTCCGTTTACTATGCATCCAGGTAGTGTGAAGATGTATAGAGATCTCAAAAGTGTGTACTTTTGGGTTTGTTTAAAGAAAGATGTGACAGAGTTTGTATCTCGTTGTATGGTGTGCCAGCGGGTGAAAGCTGAACATTAGTTTCCTGCGGGATTGTTGCAACCGGTTCAAGTTCCGGAATGGAAATGGGAGAGATTTACCATGGATTTTGTGACGGGTTGCCAGTAACATTGTCCAGAAAGGATTCTATATGGGTGATTGTTGATAGATTTACGAAGTGTGCACATTTTCTTGCCATGCATACGACGTACTCCATGGATAAGTTGGCCGGATTTGTATGTTTCTGAGGTAGTAAAGTTACATGGTGTGCCTAAATCGATCATATCGGATAGAGATCCGCGGTTTACATCTAAGTTTTGGAGGAGTTTCCAGACATCTTTGGGTACGAGGCTTAGCTTTAGTACAACTTATCATCCACAGACGGATGGTCAGTCTGAGCGTGTTATTCAAACTTTGAAGGATATGTTGTGGTGTTGTGTCATCGAGTTTCAAGATTCTTGGGAGAAGCAATTGCCGTTGGTATAGTTTGCTTATAATAATAGTTTTCAAACTAGTATACAGATGGCACCATTTGAGGCGTTATATGGGCGTAAGTGTTGTACACCTTTGTGCTGGAAGGAAGTTGTACAGAAGTATGTTTCGTTGCCTCAAGTGTTGAAGGATACGGATGAGAAAGTTAAGTTTATATGTGCTAAACTTAAGGAAGCTTCAGATAGGCAGAAGTCCTATGCCAATTTAAAGCGTACAGAGATAGAGTATGCTGTTAGAGACAAAGTGTTTCTTAAGGTTTCTCCGTGGAAGAAGGTGATGAGGTTTGGACGTAAGGGTAAGTTGGGTCCTTATTTTTTGGGGCCATATGAGGTTTTGGAGTGTGTTGGTCCTGTTGCTTATAGATTGAGGTTGCCAGAGGAGTTGAGCAGGATGCATGGTGTTTTTAATGTATCAATGCTTCGTAGATATAGATTGGATCCTTCTCATGTTGTTCCGGTTGAGGAGATTTAGTTAAGGGAGGATATGAGTTATGAGGAAGAGCCGGTGAGGATTTTGAATGTGGATACAAAGGTTCTTCGAGAAAAGACCATAGATTTTGTTAAAGTGCTTTGGAAACACCGAGGTGTTGAAGAAGCAACTTGGGAGACAAGGAAAAGCATGGAGGAGCAGTTTCCTCACTTGTTTGCTTCAAGTAAAATTTCGAGGAAGAAATTTTCTTAAGAGGGGGAGAGTTGTAACATCCCGATTTTAGGGTTATTAGTTTGGGCTTTAGTTAGGAGAATTCGATTCGGGTCAAATCGAGTTCTCTAGTTCGTTATTCTGGGGAAATATAAAATAAAAATATTTTTAATTAGAAAAGAAAAAATTTTGGAATATGGTTTAAAAATATTAAAAAGATGTTTGAAATTTAAGAGAATGTAATTTGAATTTTATATTGATTTTTAATTATGCTTAATTATGCATTAGTGTCCAATTTATAATTTTTGGATAACCAATAGAGGATTTAATTGTAATTTTCAAAAATTATTAATTTTAGTGACTAAATTGGAAAGCAAGCTATACTTAGAATCCTTAGAGGGTCATAAACCCAATTTAATTTTTAAATAATGATTTATTCACCAAAATGCTTTTTAATTAGTTTAATTAAAGATGATAATCATTTTCTCACTTAACTACTTTTTTTTCTCTCATCTTTTCCTCTCATTTTCTCTCCATTTTCCTTCATCTATTTTCTTCAATTCCTTCCTGATTTTTCTATCTTTTTCAACAAGAATTACTTCATTTTAATCATCTCTCCATTCTTTACAAAACCTAACCATCAATTTTATCAAATCAACACCAATTTGCAAGGAATCAAGAAGAGGAAATTTCATCTTTTTGGTGAATAGATCTCAAAGGTAATTTGCTGGATTTTAACTCTTTTTCTAAGGTTCTTTATTGAAATTCCCAAGTATTAGTTTGCTAATCTTTGAATAAAACTTGATTTTATGTTTTCAATGCTAGATCTAATGATTTTGTGAATGTTTTTGTGAAATCATTTTAGATCTCATTCAATGTTGTAATTAGATGGATTTAATTATGTTATTATATCAATTAAATGATTAATTGAGTCTTCAATTGATGGCACATTAATTTATTCCTAGAATAATGCAATCGGTGTTGTTTTATGGTGTTTTTCGGTTGTTTTAGGGGCTGTTTTAGGTGTTGTAAAGTTGATGGAGATATAAAGATGGTTTGGATGTGTTTTTAGTTAATAATTGAAGTGGATTAGATGTTAGATTCATTAGGTTTTGGGCTGTTGATGTTTCGGATACGTTTCGGCTAAGTTTCAGTGTTTTCGGCTAGGTTTTTTAGTAGTGTTGTAGAGGTGTGATGCGGCTGATGGTTTAAGCATGTTATAATGTGAGAATGCTCTGTTTTTAATGTTGTAGAGGTAGTGCAAGAAGGTGTTTGAGCACTGGTGCGTTGGCGTAGTCATCGGGATATTGGCGAAAGCTCGTTTCATTTGTCCGTGAGTGTTTTCGGACTTAAGCGAGTCGCATTTGATACGGTTCTGTTTTGGGAACTATAGAAAAGTGTGAAAACTTTCCATAGTTCAAGAGTAAGTAAAGTAAATGTTTTAATACATCAACATGAGTTTCGGCTATATTCAATAAAGTCATTAATGTTGGTAATGCAATGCGATTTTTGGAAATGCATGAACATGATTTGAATTGGTGCATGCATAAGGAATACTTGCTGAAATGCATAGTTTATCAAGCATCCATGATTATGGAAAATTATGAGAAATGATTTGGAATACAATATGGTTAATTGCCTTACATATGATGGTGCCTTTGGGCATGGCTTTGGTTCATTTGTTGAACATATTATGCATGCGTTATGAGCAACAAGTTATCATGCACATTTGATTATGATATTAGCTTAGTGACATTAACTTTAGATTCGAATACGAATGACATGTCATTAGGATTGTCTTAAGTGCACTATAAACAATGTTGAGAATATAGAAAATTACCTACACGTAACAAGGGTGACTTTGTGTCCAATCGTGCGTGGTAGAGCCTTCTACACGTAACAAGGGTGACTATGTGTCCAATCGTGCGTGGTAATGCTATAATGGTGACTTCGTGTCATGTCAATGGTGACTTGGTCTCATGTCAATGGTGACTTTGTGCATGACGAGATAATGGTCTCTAACAATGGATCCGTGTATTCGGTAAACTCAAGGTTCATTTTAAGTGGTCACTAGTATGCCAATATACATACATGAATTTAAAGAGGATATTGTGCATCATTTATAAATTGTTTTGATAAGGTTGTGCAAACACAAGGAAACATTTGATTAAAAGAACATGAACATGAGATGTTAGCATACATGATTTAGTGATGCATTGCAAATGATGGTCTCATTATGGTTTTAAATAGGTGCATTGATGATCTTGTGTAGAGCTTTCTCACTAAGCATGTTTGCTTAAGCTCTCTTTTCATCCTTGTAGAAAAATAAAGGCACACGGGACTTCATTCGGAGCAAGGAAACCAAGGGGAGAGGTTATTCAAATTTGGTATGTATTTGGCAAATAAGTTGGGGCTTGGCAATGTGTAAACCGAACTAATGTCTGGAGTGTGAACTTAGGCTTCGGTTTATGTTGAAATAAGACCTATGTTGTTTGATTGATAATTGATGGACAATGGTATCGTTTGGAATGTTGAAGCATGTACTTGCATGATTGTTATGATTTTAATCGTGTTCTAGGTAGCATGCCTATAGTTTGCTTGATGTTCTTGACATTGAAAATCATGTGTCATATGTTGTTAATTATGCTTAGGACTTGTGCATATAGTGGTAGCAATTAATGGTTTTGTATTGAGATGTTAGTGTTCACTTAGTGTAACGAAACTTTTGGGTGCCAGACCCAAAGTTTTGAAACCTTAGTGAACGTTCCGAAACCTTTGTCAAATAGTTTCAAAACCTTCAGGAAGGTTTTAAGACCTTACAGGAAATTTCAATTCTGGAAAGTTACTGGACGTGAAAAGTTTCAAAACTTTCAAGGAAGTTTCGAAACCTTTGACTACTAGGAATTGATAGTTGCTGGAAATTATACTTTAGTCCCGGATATCTTTCTTTGTTCAATTAGGGTACCTACAGATGTTTTTTTGAGCTTAAATTTCACATGAATGCATAAATTTGATTTAATTTCAAGATGGTTAACTTAATTTAAATGAAGTCCTTTTAATTTGGAAGATTTACATTTTGGTCTCTAAATTAGAGAAGAATGCAATTGGTGATGTTAGGATGATCCGTTTGATTTTAAATTTACTATGAAGGATACTTGTGTGTTTAATTGAACTTTGATGAAAAGAATTAATACTTTATTAATAGAATTTAAAAGTTTTACGTTTTAGTCCTTAATTCATTTAAGAGTTAAATCGGATACTCATATGTGATCAGATTGCTTCCGTTAAAGCTTTGTATGAGACCAAGACATATAGGAACATAATTCTGTATCTAGGAAAGATAAAGAAAAAAATATATCTATTTTTAGGGTTGTTTATCGAATGAAACCTTCGCGGGTTTGGTTCGATATTCCTCATGTGACCCGTTAGTGCCGATTCCGTTTAGGCCGGGCTAAAGGGATTACATTCCTCGTGTAACCCATTAGTGTCGGTTCCGTCTAGGCCGGGCAAAGGGGGTTACAACCTCAACGATGCTTCTCTACTGCCTCAGCCATGGATATCCCTGTATGTACAGAATATGTAATAATCTTTGCATTCTCTATAAATATAAGCTTTGTAAGTAGTAATAACGGAATATCCAATATTATGCAATGAGTCTATATTTTTGTTCAAGTTGGTGTATAATAGATGCATAAAGTATCATGAGAAGAGTAGTAAATAACTGCCTTTTAGGCACTCATCATTGACTCACAAAAATAAATAACCCAAGTGTAAATATCCTACGTGACCCAAAGAATGCAATATCCAAGTGAAATGAACCAAATGGATAAAAAACTGAAAAGGAAATTAACAGAAAAAACAAGATGAAAAGTAGTCATGTGCTTGAGCCTAGACTTTCACTTGAATGAGAATTTTAAGCCCCCAAAATTATTTTCACTCCTCTGTCTTATGTGCATTTTGATGTTTTTCTATTCTTCTCATGTTTTCTTCATTCTATTTTAAAATCACCTTTCTTCATCATCTACCCCAAAAAGTCAAAAAAAATTCAATTACAACTCATATTCTATACCCACACTCATATCTGTGTTATATTTTGTCAACGTGATTTAATATATCAAATCCAAGAAACGAAGATAAAATCCACAAAAAGTTAGTGAAGTTGTGATGCTTTCTTGACTAAACATCAAATTTCTAAGGTAATCAAAAGGGAAACAATGAATGAAAGTCGAGACCATAAGGACTAAGGGGACATGGCCCCAAAAGTTCACGAATTCTCACATTTGGGTTTTGCAAATGAGATCAATTTAAAAGGTTATGTACCTACACATATAGGAGAACCACCAATAATGCCATAAAAGCTATGTTTCCCGGATAACATTAGATAAGGTACTTGTGTCAATAAGACTCGAGCATAGATATCAGTCTGAGATATGGGTTGGATTCTCTAGGGTGAAGGAAGAAAAAGATGGAAAAAAGAGAATGAAAATAACATAAGAAAGATTAAAAAAGCATTGAAATGTAAATAAGAAAAAAAAGAGAAAATAATTAAATATATAGAGTTTGAAACATCATTTAAAAGTTATAAAGTCTAAGGTCAATCATATGAGTACTTTTTATCTTGTTTCTTCCACCATCATACATGTTGCTTTGTTCCAACCATTTAGTTTTTATTTTTTGGGTGTTGCAATTTTTAGGTCAATTAAGATACTTGAGCTTTAATTTATCTACTCTTATGGATCAACAAGGAGGTTAACTAGAGTATTCGAGCTCAGAAAGGTTTCTAAAGATTTTAAAGTTAGAAGCCATTTTAGAAAATTGAAATGCATAATAATATTTGAAAACCCACTTATGATTCAATAATAAAATGCACATTAAAATTGAATAAACATAGACAACAATATTGAATTTAGAACGAGTTTTACACTTATATCTTATTTTTAAATCCATTTTAGTTGTACCAATGAATATTCAATTTAATACAATTTATAAATTAGACACTTTTGCACACACTATAACACCTTCGACCCGGTATGACATTGGGCCTCCGGCCCAAAATCTGTATTTCAAAATTTCTTTCAAAAGTCTAAGAATAAAACCAACTCAAGTCTAAATATAATTCATAAAATCCATTTAAGTTGAAAACATAAGCCCAAAATAATTTAAAGTAATCAGAGCTCCACAAATATTATAAACCATTTAGAACATTCAACCCAAATAAATAAACAGAGTTACAATTGCATATAGGGTTCGACAAAGCACTAGCCCACTATCTAATAGTTGTACTCTGACACATAGTCGATGCTGAAATCTAAACCTCGATGGTACTCCACATAAACCGGCTTCACCTAATCTACACACAAAAACACATTTCGAACGCTAAGCTACAAAAGATCAGTGGATACGCCAAACTCGGCCAACATCATGCATATCATAAGTAGTAAAGCAAATTATATAAATATCATGCATGACATGATGGTCTAGCATGCTTGCCTATCTCATGGTATAAATGAAATGTATACTATCGCACATAGCATATACAAATCACATCAAGTCAACACACAAAAGTGAGACCCGCGTCCACACAACATCGAAATCCTAGACTCAGGATTGAGGCCACCCATAAATCCTATGCTCGGAATGTTACATCGAACATCTTCGAATGAGGCCGCCCAACATTCGGAATAATTAAAGGGATGGAGGCCGACCAACCAATCCTATATTCAAAATGTTACATCGAACATCTTCGAGTGAGGCCACCCAATACTCGGAATAAAAGTCTTCAATACATCACCCGAAATATTACATCGGATGGTGTTCGATGTGTTGTAACACTTTTGGATATCTGGATTCTATCACACAAGGACTCAAACCACACAAATGATCCACCTAAGATCTTGACAACAAGGTGTATTAAGACTCATCAATCTTAGTTCAACAATTCATTTCATAGCTTTAAAGACAATTGGATCCCATTAATCACAATTGCAAACCATAAATTCTAAGTCAACTTTAAGCAAGATTCACAGAGGTATCGATACCCTTACAAAGAGGGTATCGATACGCATTGACCATCGACCAAGTCAACTAAGGGAACCTACCCGTATTGATACACCCTATATGGGGTATCGAAACGAAAGTGCTACTAGAAGACTCTGTATCGAAACACGGGTAAGGCGTTTCAAAATGCCTGCCTTGTCTAGCTTATTTTCCTCTCAGGGGTATCGAAACACCCACCAGGGGTATTGATACTCCCCGCATGAAACTACAGTTTTGAACTTGAAATTTCTAAGAAACCTCCCCAACATTAATCTAATCGATCCTAAAATATTCATACTCAACCTTATGGATGTTTAGAGTATTTTAACATCATTTTTAGGCCCTCAATCACATTAGATCGAAATCCACCATTAATGACTCCAAAGCTTAAAAATCAAGAATCAATGCGCAAAACCTACATGTATGCAAACTACAATGACATGAATGATGATAGGAGAGTTGAGAGTACCAACCTCAAGCAAAAAGCATAACAAACCCGAGCTACCTTCCTCTTCAAGCCTTTCCTCTTTCTAAGCTTGTTGGTGGCTCACAACCTTCTTTCTCTACAAGAGAAAGATGAAAAACGGATTAGCAACATCTTGGGATGATTCTTGAGCCTAGAAACTTTAGAAAACACAGATTCTAAGCTCACAAAACTCAAACCCGAGCTAAACCAAAAACTCCTTCATAAACTTTCATCCTCACCAAACCAACACTTTTTTACCTCTTTTTATAGATCAAAAACACCCCTACAACTTACCCTTCAAGCATAAAACAATATTCCCATACAAAACTTCAAAGATTCAACCTTTTTGCTCAACTTTCTCTTGAGGTAGCAAGAAAGAAGATGAAAGAAAGTTTTCAACACAATGACCTCATCTCTGCATCTCTAACACTCCCTAAACCCCTCCCTATTCAACTTATTTGTGAAAATACCAACATTCCCTCAACCCAAAAACTCCTCAAGCCCAACAACCACTAAAGGCTCAACATCCTAAGGCCCAAACACATAAACTTGGGGACCAAAATCGAAGCCCAAACACTTGGGGTTAACTCGATACTCGGATTTGAATCTAGGTCGTTATATATACCGACACACAACACCTACATCTATGTTTTGTTGGAAAATAATGAACAATGACCATCCTTGAAGTATTTTTTGGAAGTGTAAAGATGAGGATTCGAATAAGGAAATTAGTTCCTATTCTACTCACTGAAATCTTTACAACGGTAGCTCATATGCTCAAATTTGTTGAGTGATGAATGAGAAATTGATGCTCAAAGTAGGAAGGTCAAGCATAAAATAAGGAATAAAGAACCTCTTATCCGACATTGATGAGATACATGAAGTGGGAAGTGTTTATATACACTTACCCACATAGTTGTTATTGAATGACTTGACTCTTGTATTGGGGTGCACGACATGGGCGTTGCAAATGTTCGGACCGGTCGAGCCCTTCATGGGCTTGCGAATATTTTACCCGTTGTGAATATTTTTTCGTTAATTTATTTTTAATTTCTAATATCCAAAAAGAGTTTATATCCAGTTAAAATACGAATAAATGAGAAGTTGAACTTCCCTTGAACTCCGAATATTAAAGTGGATAATAGGAAGATAAAGGCTATTATTAGTTTAAATTTGAATTTAATTCAATTTTAAATATCTGATTAGATTCAAACTACTCACTGTTGCCCTAATTTTCCACTATAAATATGATTTAATTCCTCAGTTTTTAAACACATTCAAAAACTTTTTCTCTCTTATTTTCATCCGGTGATTGACAAAGGTAGAGAAGGCCCGAGATTACTACAACCGTGCTATTATAGAAGACCCCCTTGTTGTTGTATCTTGGGAGACAAACTACCATCAAAACTCAAGCACCTCAGGAGTGGTAGAAAATCTGTCTTAAGAAAACTGCGATCGTGCAGGCCTCAACATATTTCCTACTTTCATTTTGAAAATCGATTTGATCGAAAATATTTTATATTGTTCTCTTTTTACTGTTCATTTAAATAATAATTATTTATTTTGTATTTATTATTTATTTTTTTGGATTAACCACCTATTTTTTAACAATCTTAAGGCAGATTCGTTTAATTCAAGAGGAACGGAAAAAGATTGAAGCAATTCGACAAAAGCACATTATTTGAAATCATGTTTATCACTTCCGCCGAGTTTGATTACACTTGAGGCATAAAACATATTTTATATGTTTATACCGTAGAAAAGGAATCGATTAAATTATCGAACCAGATTAGAAATTGTTATGGAAATAGAATCTGTGTAATTCTAGATTCATTGAAAAGCTAAACGCTGTCTTGCGATTTTAAGGGTTTATATTTTATGTCCTTAATTTCGTTCTTTTTCATGTGAATTATTATTTTATTAATAATTTCACTTGAGTTTTACAGGATACTCAAGCGTTTGAATCGAATGTGTTGAGTGGTGGTTTTGCTTCACTGTTTGGTTCCAATCAAGAGGTTTCCGAACTTGGTAGTTATGTGCGCAAGGTAGTGGGGAAAACAAAATTAAATTTTAATTTGTTTTTACCTTTCCTTAATAATAATTATTAATTATAATAATTATTTAATAATTATTATTTTATAAATAATGTATATTATATTTTTTACTAATAATTTCTTTTGAGAAATTTACGAACAGTATATTCGAATGATTAAACGTAGTTCGGTGAATTTATTCTTCGGAATAAAATGAGAAAACAAATAATTTGTTTTAGGAATTATCCTTCCGTTTTTAAACAGGTTTGCTAAAATTCTTAAATTTGGACAAATCTGTTCAACAGAAATTATCATGAAAAGTAACCAAGGTTACAAATTTTGTGAAATATCAAAATCAAATAAATAAAAATTTAATTTTTAATTTATTAGAATTATAATTAATTTCGGATTTGTTTCCTTTATTAAAAGAGAAACAATGAATATGGAAAATTTATTTTTTCTCTATGTGAATACATGATATATGTTAATACATGATTGCATGTATTGATAAAACCTTATTCATGAGAATCAAGGTTTGACTTTAGACAATATTTTCTATTGATCAAATAAAGCATTTATTCAGTATATGATTAAATTGCTTATTTGATATAATATATGATAATATTAAAACCATATATTTAAATTAAGGTAATCGTGGATTCCTTAAATAAGTTTTATGGTATCTTTGTGATAATACCATATATGCGAATATTTCATTAAGGTAATATTCCTTAGTGATATAATGAATACATGTGTTCATGTATTATGGTAATTTTAATATCATAAATTATGATATTAATTCGATAATAATATTTTAATATTATTATGTTTAAGGCAATTTTATTTATTTCAAAAATAATATTGACCTTAATGTTGAATATGACAAGAAAATGGATATCCTTTTATGTGAAATAATAATTATTAAGATAATTATTATTTGTGTTTGGAAACACTTTGGATTATTATTTTTAGTTAATAATTTTCCTTTAGAAAGTATAAACACAAAGAATGTGTTGATTGTTTTGGAATCAAAGACCTCGTTTTGGGAATTATTTCCTACCATTTTAACGGATTTACTTGATCTTTCAAATAACAATCAAATAACTTTAAATCAAAGGATTAATTCATTTTGAAGAATTAAATTGCTTTGATACTTATGTTTGAGTTTAGTGCCACTAATCAAAATTGTAATCCCTTTGACCCGGTTTAGACGTCATCTGACTCGAACAAGTTATACGGGGAGTATCGAGGCTAATCTGGAGACTCGCCCCGATAAACAACCCTAAATTATTTTCCTTTATCTTTTCTAAATGCATTAATTAAATCCTACATGTTCATGCAAAGACCACGTTTATTTATAGCGAAAATTAATGAGAAACGAGTCCTAATTAAACCAAATAAGCTTTAGGGACCTAATTGCAATTTTTTAGAAATTCGTGATTCAACATGTTTAGGAACAATCAATATATAAATAAAATCCAAAAAGACTTCATAAACATGAAAGCAAATATACCAATGTGCAAGATTCAATATTCAAATAACCGACTTATCTGTCATAAGGTTCCTCTTCACTATTGCTTCCTAAACTACATAAGATTCAAAATATAAAAGCAACATACTTGAGCTATAATATGAATTAAAAAGAACTAAGAGTTTTTCTTGCTTTCCCAGGTGATTAACTCACTTCTTCTTATCTGAATTACAAGGAAAAGAGAAAGGTTAAGCTTACGCTTAGTGAGTGAATTATAAAACAATTTAACTACTTGTAATGCAGCCCATTTTATACGGAAAAACAGTTTAAAAACAAGTCATGATCAAGAAAACCATTTGTGATTATTAAGTCATTAGTATAAAAATCAATGAGTGTTTTACACATGGCATACACCACTAAACAAGTCTTACATACTTAACAAGCATTGCACCAAAACTTTTGAGCTCTTTTATAAAACACAAGCAATTTACAAATTGTAAAAAAATCAATAAAACATTTATACTTGTGTTTTTCACATGTTGGTTAAGTGACACGAATGGAGTTACCTCCAAACGTTAGGATAAATGGACACATGCGAATGACATCGTTCACCAATTCACACAAATTGACTATCACAATCTACAGATCCACATGCGAAGGACATCGTTCACCAATTCACATAGATTGAAAATCACAATCTAAAGATCCCACATTGGTGTCCGGGATAGTTCGCCATACCCGAATGTGATAAGGTAACAATTATATCATACAACACTAGGCTAACCTCTAATGTATCACTCAAGGAATTTACACACGTATAAATTTGTATTTATAGTACACTGTACATCATATTGATCATTCAATTTATCCCATGCCCCTCATCAACTTACTATCCAACATAAAATAAACATAATGCTCAAGTTTTAAGTTAAAACCAATATTTTAACCACATGCATCCCACTATCTCATACATCAATAATGCATCGATTTTAAAACTCGTTAAAAACACTTTTCTCATGTTATCAAAACAAAATTGTGGGAGCATCATAAGTATATAAAAAATTTTGTCAAAAAATCTTATGAGAATTGAGACACATGCATATTCACATATGCACAAGTATAACACGAGAATGACTAAAACATAGAAAAATAACATAATATAGGAAAATCGATTTACGAGAGCAAACGTAAAACTTACTTTGGAGTATAGGGAGGATTCTCACACCTTACCTACACACTTGACACTTTTAAAACAAAGTTAAAATACTATCGATACAACCCACTCTCAAATCCACTCACCGATAACTGAAACTTGTCCGACAAGTAGCCAAAAACGCGATACGACTTTCTAAACATCTTCAAACTTGTTCCTCTAAATCTTGACCTAATCAAAGCATCAAGACCAGAGGTTTTAGTGAATTATAACACATATAAACATCCCTCAAGTCGGACCAATGCATGGAAGCCCCTAAAAACACCATAAAACATAACCGAAATTCACCGAAACACCCTCCAAACACCTCATAAACCTTATGTTCGGGATTAGATACTTACAGGTCATCTAAATTAAATCTAAACACTTCAAGATTCATTTATTTAGACATCTAAAACAGTCATGTAAAACCCTTGAACGAAAATCAAGAAAACAATGGAATTTTTTATCAAGAAAACCGATTTTATTAATTCAAGACTTTAAAGATTGTTTCAATAACCCAAGAAATTAGGAACTTAATTAAAAAACTTTAGGTTTCAGAGGTTTTAATGATTCTCACATCCAAAATTGATCTCACCCCTTCAAAGGTTTAAAAACTAGAAAACCCGTAGAAAAACAATGAGATTTTGATGAAGAAAAATATAAAGAATTCATCAAACGAATTTTTATTGAAAAGATTGGTGTTTACAATTGAAAAGATGATGGATAATATGTCTTATGAAGGAAGAAACTGAAATCTTGGGGATACAAAAATAGAGTTTTTCACGTAAAACTGAAGAAAAACGAAGAGAATTTGAAAAAGAAAAATATAGGAAAAATAAACCAACGAAATTTTATTAAAAACAATGGATGTTTACCTTGAAATGATGATTTAGAGGATGCCTTGGAGAAGAAGAAACCAAAATTTAAAGAAGAGATGTTTTCAAAAAGTGAATTTTTGAGTTTTGGATCAAAATTAGAGAATTTTGATTACTTAGGCTAAAACAAGGTATTAAAGGTTGTTTATATAGGGTCTTGGAAAGCCTAGACCAACTAGGATTAGGATTATATCAAATTACCTTAAAGACTCAAAGTTTTGGCTTACTTTATAAAATTATCCTCAAGTTTTTAATTTTTACAAAATAGTCACTAATTTCAAAATCTTAGGGATTAAAGGTTCAATTTTCTAAATTGAGTTGAGATAAAACAAATATAAGTCAATTAAGAATTTTAGAATATTTTTTTACAATTTATTTTCATTAAAAATCAATATTTAAGAATTTAATCCCGAATTAGGGTAAACTGACAAAACCGATCCACAAGGCCTCTAAACCGACCACAAAACTTCTAGGAACAATTTTGGGGTGTTACACCAATATTTTAAACAAAGATGTAATAGAAATATATCAATGAATAAAATCTTGCATTGATTCTATTTTTGTAAGGAAAATAAATTATAAATTTATTTTTCGGAGAATATTATTGGGAATCTTTCATGATTCTACATGGAAATAAATCAATGAATTTATTTTATGTGAATGTTGAAAATTGAGATACAGTAAATTAATATGTTTTCAGGAATTTAATTCCTGTCGTTATAACGAATTTATTTTTTCTCCTTTTCAAACAAAATGAACAAATCTATTTTAACAGAATTTGTAAGTAGAAGTAACATTAGTTACTAATTCTACAACATTTGATTGAAAAAAAGTCTTGAATCAAAGCATAAAGAAAATTTGTTCTCGATGTCAAAATTTCTTAAATCCTATTCTGATGCATGTTATGAAATACAAAGTGTAAAATTGGCATAAGAATTATGAGGATCATTGAACCGTGAATGGAAGATGTTGGTGCTAAGAAATTTTTAGTGATTGATTACAAAATATGATTTTAAGAACATCCATAAACGGGTGATTAAATTTTTTTTTTAAGTCCATGTCTATGATTGGTTCTTTAAAAAGACTAGGTTCTTAAGTGTGCCTAGTGCACCACCTCTCTTATCATAAGTTACCTCCTGGTGCACTGTTCACTATTATTCTTTCTATTAAAACCGTATGAACTTTTGGTTTAGGGTTCTAGTTTATTAAAACCATATCGTTTAACAAAAGTTGGAAATTATAATTATGTTTCTGATTTTTAGTCTTTGATTAAATTTCTTATGTTTAATAAATTTATAATATCTTTTATGACTATATGACACAATCAGTGAAATTCATGAGGAAGAATTCAACGACATAATTATATTAAATAGAAAATTTAAAGATGAACAAAAAAAGACAACATATATATAGGTGATAATTTTGGCATTTTCGGAAAGAACTTCAACAACAACGACGGTGAAGACTTCAAAAATGGTCGGTGGTTGAAAACGCTAAACTCGAAAGAACTCGAACAATATATTCAACGAACCCGAATCGAATCTCTTTAACGCCGTAGAACTTGGACCCACTAAATATCAATTTAGGAACCCGAAGTATCAAAAGATAATCAAACGAATTGAGTGTCGAATAGTTCTAAAAAGAATCGAAATGAGAGAGAAACTCTCAAATAAATTTTATTGATCAAATTGTGTAATCATAATACATTGTTTGATTACATATATATATATATATATATATATAAGCCATAATAAAAATTGCGGTTTGAAATACATGGATGAGAATTAAAGGAAATAACCGGCAATGTCATATGGGTTGGTCTCCAATTAATCTGCACATGTTAAATGTGCATGGTGGACATTTCAAAATTGAAATCAAATTGCAGATTGGTTGAAGTCCAAGTAATTTGACACATGTTAAATATGCATGTGTTAGACATTCAATTTGAAATTTGAATTGCACAATTCGGGAAAACAAATATGATGCAATTCTCATAATCGAATATACACTTGTGGTGCAAACTTCATCAACCGAATGGATTTCAGCAATCAAATGGTGTTTCTCCTATATATTCGTATATAATAAATAAGTTAGATATATATTTAAACATAAATAATAAGTAGCTTATGGTAATCACACAAACATAAAACCTAATGGGAACATACAAAACAATATATATATATATATACATAAACAAACCTAATAAATAGTATAATCTAATATATCACTTGAATATAACAAATAAGATATATATATATTTAAATATATATAAAATAATATGTCACATATAAGCATGCAACACATTATAAACCCTATGTTCTAAGGCATAAATATTATCGAATAAATTTAGAATTGAAGCACAAGTAAGGAAAAGTACTTCCCTGAAATATTTTGTCTTAGATTGAGTAATGGGTCCTAAAGGCAAGACCTCTGGATCAGTGTCAAGTGTTGGTAAAGATGTGCTCACATCATCCCCCTTTCTTGAAAAGGATTTGACCTCAAATCTGCAGAATTGTCATAAGGGGTTAAATCAAAAACATTAAATGTGGCACTTACATTGTATTCACCCGGTAGATCCAATTTGTAGGCATTGTCATTCACTTTCTCCAACACCTGGAAAGGGCCATCTCCTTGTGGTAACAACTTGGACCGTCATTAGGCCAGAAAACGTTTTTTTCGACAATAAACCCAAACCTAATCTCCCACATCGAAGGTGACTCGCTTCCTTCCTTTGTTTGCTTGCTTTTCATACTGTTGAGTCCTTCGTTCTAATTTCTCCTTTACCTGTTGATGTAATTTTTCATATATTTTGCTTTCTCTTTACCGTATCTGTTTATCACATGTTCCTGTGGCAAAGGCAACATATCTAGAGGAGTAATAGGATTAAAACCATAAACAACCTCAAATGGTGACATCTTAGTAGCAGAATGTACAACATGATTATAAGCAAATTCAACATGTGGCAAACAATCTTCCCATATCTTAATATTCTTTTTAATGATGGAACAAAGTAAAGTAGATAAAATCATGTTAACAACCTCAGTTTGTCCATTAGTATGTGGATGGCAAGTAGTAAAAAACATAAGTTTCGTACCTAGTTTGCTCCAAAGAGTCTCCAGAAGTGACTCAAGGATTTCATATCCCTGTTAGAAATAATTAACCTAGGAATACCATGTAAACATACAACATCTTTAAAGAACAAGTTAGCCACATTAACAATATCATCAGTCTTATGGCATGCAATAAAATATGCTATCTTATAGAACCTATCAACCACAACAAAAATACTATCTCCACCTGTCATAGTTTTAGGTAATCCCAATACAAAATCCATAGAAATATCAGTCCAAGGGGAATCAAGAATAGGTAAAGGTAAGTACATACCATGTGGTGAAACCTTCAATTTTACTTTCTTTCAAGTCACACAACATTCACAATATCTTTCAACGTATCTACGCATCTTAGGCTAAAATAGATGCTCCTTCAATGTTTGTAACGTCTTGGTGACTCCAAAGTGACCCATCAATCCAACTTCGTGTGCCTCACGAATCAAAATATCACGCATAGAATCCTGTGGAATACATATCTTGTTTTCCTTGAAAAGATAACCATCGTGCCTGAAAAACTTTCCAACAATACCTTTCTCACAAGTATTATAATTATCTCGAAAATCAGGATCATCAGAGTACAACTCACGAATATATGTAAATCCAATCAAATGGGAATCAAGATAACTCAACAATGCATATCGACGTGATAAAGCATCAGCTACGACATTATCTTTACCCTTTTTATAATGAGTGACATAAGGAAAAGACTCTAAAAATTCAACCCATTTAGCACATCGCTTGTTTAATTTATGCTGACTTGTAATGTATCGTAAGGCCTCATGATCAGTGTGGATTACAAACTTCTTAGGCAACAAATAATGCTACCAAGTCTCCAAAGCCCGAATCAGTGCATACATCTCCTTGTCATAGACAGGATAGTTCAATATCGCTCCACTAAGCTTTTCACTGAAATAAGCAACAAGCCTCTTTTCCTTGGACAAAACAACACTTATACCAACACCAGAAGCATCACATTCAATTTCAAACATCTTATTAAAATCAGGTAATGCTAAAACATACGCTTTTGTCAAACAATCTTTTATTTTCAGAAAGGCATCTTCCTGTTCTTTACCCCAAGAGAAAACTGAATTCTTCTTTATAATCCCTGTTAAGGGAGCGGTAATAGAACTGAAGTGGAGAACAATCCGACGATAAAAACTGACTAAACCATGAAACGATCTAACCTGACTAACTGAAGTCGATCGTGGCCACTCCTGAATCGCCTTGACCTTCTCAGGATCAACTTCAACTCCCTGAGAACTAATAATGTAACCAAGAAATGTAAGCTTGTCAATACAAAACAAACATTTCTCCATGTTACCAAATAACTTCTCTTCTTGCAAAGCCTGCAAAATAGCTCGCAAATGTTCTACATGATCGGATAAAGTCTTGCTATAAATCAGGATGTCATCAAAATATACAACACAAAACTTACCAATAAAAGATCGCAGAACAAATGACATCACTAACCATTCGTACAAACCTAGCTTGGTTTTGAAGGCGGTCTTCCACTTGTCACCTTCTAGCATGTGAATCTGATGATATCCACTCTTCAGGTCAATTTTGGAGAAGATAGTCTCTCCACACAACTCATTCAGCATGTTATTAAGTCGAGGGATGGAATGTCGGTACTTGATTGTAATCTAGTTCACTGTTCGACAATCAACACACATCCTCCAAGTTTCGTCTTTCTTTGGTACCAACAATACTGGTATGGCACACGGAATCAAACTCTCTCGAATATAACCTTTTTCCAACAACTAAAAAATTTGTCATTGAAGCTCCTTCGTTTCTTCGGGGTTACCTCGGTATGTTGGTCTATTAGGAATTATGGCACCTGGAATAAAATCAATCTGGTGCTCAATGCCATGAATAGGGGGCAATCCCTTAGGTGTTTCATCCGAAAACACATCCTCGAAATCCTTCAAAAGAGATGAAACCGAAATAGGTAAATCACTAAGAATCTCAGCCAATAAACAATTATCCTTAAATAACAAAACAAGTACTGAAAGCTGAGAGGAAAGACATTTTCTGATTTCTTTGCTGCTTGCGTACAAATTCATCTTCTTTTTCCCTCGCGATTCCTCGATATTCTTTCACAATCTCACTTGGTCTTCTTGCACTTGACTCGAAATCAATGGTGCCAAGGTGATCTTTTTACCTGTATGTACAAAAGAATACCTCTTTGTGAAGCCATCATGCATAGCCCTCTTATCGAACTGCCACGGGTGTCCTAACAACAAATGACTTGCGTCCATCGAAACGACATCGCAAAGTACTTCATCCTTGTATTTTCCAATGACAAACGAAACTACAACCTCCTTGGTCACTCTAATCTCTCCTCCTTCATTCAACCACTGTAACTTATAAGGATATGGGTGCTTTGTCGTTTTCAAACCTAGCTTGTTAACCATAATAGAGCTAGCAACATTAGTGCAACTACCACTATCGATAATCACATCACATACCTTATCGTTCACGAGGCACCTTGTATGAAAGATGTTCTCTCGCTGCTGTTCATATTGAATTGGTTGAGTGTTCAAGCTTCTCTTGACAACAAGTGCTTCTCCAATGGCAAAAGTCTACACATTGTTATCATCCTCTTCATCACCTACTAGAGGTGGAATCTGATCGTCATCCTTAGACTCAGACTCGATCTCACCATTTTCCATCATCAACATGGTCCTGCAGTTTGGGCACTGACTGGCGACATGTCCTCGTCCTAGACACTTGAAACACTAGATATCTCGTGTTCGCTCTTGTGACACCACTGGTTACTTACCACGCTCATTTTCAGCAACGGGGGCCTTGGGCTTACTGGTTTCTCCTTGTTCGCGAATCCGAAGTGGCGATTGTGTGGTTCTTGCTTCCTGGTAGTGTTAGGAGTGTACAAAGGGTAAGAATAAGATTTAAATAGAATAGTACCTCGATTCAAAGACTTCTTTCGTTGTTGTCGTTCCACTTTTATCGCCATTTGTACCATATCATCAACCTCGACATAATGCTACAACTCAACAACATTGGCAATCTCGATGTTCAGTCTTACTAGAAAACATGCCATGGTTATTTCTCGATCCTCCTTGATATTTTCACACATCATAGCCATGTTCATATCCTTAAAATAATCCTCAACGCTCCTATTTCCCTGTTTTAAATTTTGCAATTTTTGAAACAAATCACGATGATAATGAACAGGAACAAATCTCTTTTGCATTATTCGCTTCATCTCGTTTCACGTCGCAACGGGGCCTTCATCAGAACGCCTTCGGCTAAGCAATAACTTGGTCCCACCATATCAGGGCATAATCAACAAACTCTGTTGCTGCTAATCGAACCTTCTTCTGTTCTGAGTAATTATAACACTTGAAAATATGCTCAACTTTACTTTCCCAAGCCAAGTATACATTAGGATCTGAACGTCCCTGAAAAGAAGGAATAGAAATCTTAATGTTAGTCAAATTATCGTCTACCTGTTGCACACGTCCTTGTCTAGGAGTATGTTGTCTCGGTGACAGATCGACTTCAATTTTGTTCAACATTTCATGAATAGAGTTGGAACCTCCATCAAGCTTATCTATCCTCGATTGCAATGGCTCTATGGTAGAAGTCATTACTCGTTGCATCATTCGTTCTAAGGCTTACATTTGCGGAAATGGTGGATTCTGATCAACGGTATTGTCATCGGAACCTGTCATGTTTAAAATAACAAAAACAAACAAAAATGACAATATTATTATCGGTTAGTGAAAAATAAATAAAAGGTCCTCACAGCACACTCAACAAAAAGTCTCGCAATGGTCACTCCAAGAACAGTGCACTCAAAATTTAGCACTCAATGCTCGTGTTTCACTCGGGAGAATACTTGAATGGCTCTTTCTGTCTCCCTTTCTGATCTCACACGCTCAATGCCTTTTTCCTTTACACCTTCTTGAAAATCAGTTCTTTAAAAAACTAATTCAACATCTCGAAACTTGTGATAATGGTGTGGCTAAATGGACAATAAATAATAAAAACAAAGCTGACACCAAAAATGACATGAAAATAAAAGAAAAGACAAGTAAGATGGAAAATAAAATAAAATAAAAGAAAGAAAATAAGGAAAATAAGGAAGATGACACTAAAATGAACAAAGGATAAAAATGAAAAGGTTATAAAGTCATACTGCAAAGACGAGCTTACAACGTCCCTATCACCGAACAAACAGGTAAGTACGCTCCGACGATTTCCGAGTATATTGAAGTTGCAATTCAGAGTTCATACAAAGTTTCTAATTATATAAAGACACAATACTAAATACATATAGAGATATATAATAAATACATATAAATAGTAATAATAATAATATTTCTTTCGAATCTGTTTTTTATTCAAAACTGTTTTTTATTCGAATATGTTTTTTAATCTGCTTTTTTTAAACCGTTTTTTATATTAAAAATTGTTTTTTTCGAATCTGTTTTTTAAATATTCGAAACTGTTTTTTATATAAATATTCGAAACTATTTTTTTATATAAATATTCGAATCTATTATATATATATTTGAATCTAATTTTTTAGTATATATATTCGATACAAACTTACAAGACTAGACGTGCAGAAACTTACAACGAATCCAACAACCTATGCTCTGATTACCACATAATATAACACGAAGTTCGTCGGATCTAAGAATGTTGTAGGCACGCTCCTGCAATAAAAACGATAAAGAAATATTTAGACGACATAATTATATTAAATAGAAAATTTAAAGATGAACAAAAAAGAAATAATATATATGTGATAATTTTGGCGTTTTCGGACAGGACTTGAACGACGACGACGGTGAAGACTTCAAAAACGTTCGGTGGTGAAAAACGCTAAACTTGAAAGAACTCGAACAATATGTTGAACGAACCCGAATCGAATCTATTTAACGCAGTAGGACTTGGACCTACTAAATATCAATTTAGGAACCCAAAGTATCAAAAGATAATCAAACAAATTGAGTGTCGAATAGTTATAAAAAGAACCGAAATGAGAGAGAAACTCAAATAAATTTTATTGATCAAAGTGTATAACAATATTACATTGTTTGATTACATATATATAAGCCATAATAAAAATTGTTGTTTGAAATACATGGATGAGAATTAAAGGAAATAACCGGCAATGTCATATTGGTTGATCTCCAATTAATCTACACATGTTAAATGTGCATGGCAAACATTTCAAAATTGAAATCAAATTGCAGATTGGTTGAAGTCCAAGTAATTTGGCACATGTTAAATGTGCATGTGTTGGATATTCAATTTGAAATTTGAATTACACAATTCGGGAAAACAAATATGATGCAATTCTCCTAATCGAATATACACTTGTGGTGCAAACTTCATCAACCAAATGGATTTCAGCAACCAAATGGCGTTCTCCTATATATTCGAATATATAAATAAGTTAGATATATATCTAAACATAAATAATAAGTAGCTCATGGTAATCACACAAACACACATAAAATATAATGGAAACATACAAAACAATATATATATACACGTAAATAAACCTAATAAATAGTATAATCTAATATGTCACTCGAATATAACAAATAAGATATATATATATATATAAAATAATGTCACATATCAGCATGCAACACATTATAAACCCTATGTTCTAAGGTATAAATATTATCGAATAAATTCAAAATTGAAGCACAAGTAAAGAAAAGTGCTTCCCTGAAATATTTTGCCTTAGATCGAGTAATGGGTCCTAAAGGCAAGACCTCTGGATCAGTGTCAAGTGCTGGTGAAGATGTGCTCACATCGATAAGTTACCTACCTAGGGCACTGTTTATTAATATTCTTTATATTAAAATCGTATAAACTTTTGTTTTAGGGTTTTAATTTATTAAAACTCTATCGTTTAACAAAAGTTGAAAATTATAATTTTGTTTTTGATTTTTAGTCTTTGACTAAATTTCTGATATTTAATAAATTTATAATATTTTGATTGTGACTATGTAACAGAATCAGTGAAATTCATGAGAGAGAATTTCAAAACGTGATAACAAAGATGTTGTATATTTTGATCATGATGAACTTGGTCAAACGAAGATCCTACTAATGCTTGAGAGGATGAGGTAAATATTGTTGCTAAGCAAATATTACTAAGGAAAATATTGCTAGAGCAAACATATTGAAAAGTAAAAAATAACTTCAAACCGCAAAATAGACGGTGTATCTCAAGAAGCTAATTTTCATGAGAAAATGCTTCAATTGTTATGAGACATGGAATAAGTCTTTGGACTACATCCAATTGAGATCAATATTATGATAAAATTTTGTCATAATAATTAATATGATAAACAATTGTTTGAAGGAAATTTATTACCTTCATGATAGAACAATTTAGTTTTGCTTAGAAGCAAAATTGATATAAGGAAATTATTCCTTATAAGAAGGATGTTGAAACCCAAATTGATTAATATGAGGAGAAACTTTAGGTGAGTAATGTTGCAACATCTTAAGGTACAATAAATTTGAAGATAACTTCTAAAAGAATTAAATCTTCAGAATGTGCCTAACATGTGGGAGAGTTGTTCTATCAACTAAGTGTAAGACACCGCATGAGTTATGGAAGGAAATGATGCCTTCCTAAAACTACATAAAAATGTGGGGTGTTACACCAAGGTAATATTTCTTTATCAAAGAAAATGAAAATAAGTGAATTGTATTGGCTATGCAAAACATAAAAACGGTTATCAATTTTTATAGAAAAATATGATAATGAAAAAAAATGACTCATTCTTTAAATGCACTTCCTATAGAAGTTGATCCAAGTTTTGTAAAACGAACTATGGATATGGGAAAGAGTCCACATGTTCAACAAACAATTAAAATAAAGATATTGTCACAATGACAAGTAAGTGTGACAAATGATGGTATGTCAAATCTACTAGGATATATGATCCTATGTTTATGACATACAATGAAATGGTAAATATATCAAAGACCTATCAATCCAAAGATTGATAAGGTAAATATGAGATGGTGGATTTGATTCTGGATACCCAAATCAAACAATCACTTGAAAGACTCATATTGACAAAGTCACACTATATGGAAAAGGAAGTTGGGCCAGGATGTTTCCGGCATAGCCAGAACTCCAAATACGAGCCAACACTTGTTGAAATGGAATATGCACATATCATATACATTCTAAGTGTATTGTATTAGACAAAGTAGTGCTTTTACTGTGAGTAGTTTAAGCAAATTCACAAAATAATCCAAGGTCAAACCTTGGATAATAATTGTGAAAATTTTGATATCTCAGAGATACTCAAGATTGTAAATCATTATTACATAAAGATTCTTTGATATAAGCGAATATTTTTACATCGAATGAATAAACTATGTCATGTGTTTTCTCAAGAAAAACGTTTACAACCAGATTCAAAATAGAATTTGAGTTTGAGATCTAGATAACTCTAGAAAAAGTCAAATGATTTTAAAATGCCTTGGAGGATACTCGTGAATGGCCTGAGCATATGCCAATGATATTTATTGGTAGAGCACATAGTTTTATGAGCAACGGGGATTTGAGACGTATGGGTCATCAATTTAATACCGTTAGACAACTGATCTCAAATAGAGTTATCACTATTGATTTGATAAAAATCAAAGGATAACATTATAAATTCACTAACCTAAGGGTTAAATTGAGATCAAGTTGAGAAAAATTCTAAAGGAATATGACTAAAGCCCATGGAAAATAAAGGCGCTATGTGAAGGAAAAAATCTGCCTAGTTGACTGGAGATCCCAAGATCTAGGTTCAAAGGGATAACCTAATTGCATAGACCTGTGCGGTCACTGTAAGGGATTCCTTCTTCAAGTTTATTCCTATGATGTGAACAACGACAAAAATTTGGTAAATGTTAAGCAAAAGCTTTTAATGACCATTGTGTGAAACATAAGTCACCTATATTAGAGTGAAGTGGGTCGCTTCAAGGAGACTATTGGGCATAATTCTCTCAAACTCTCGCAGAATCAGGTAATTTCCACTACCATATGAGCATAACCATGAGAGTTGTATCTCTTGTCAGAGAGATAGGTGTGTGAAGTATGTCATCCTTTATACCAACGACTAACAGTTCAAAGACATCGCGTCTACTAATTAGCTGGTAAAGTAAATATACTTTCACAAGAGAAGGTTCAAAGGAGGAAACCTACCTATCCTTTGCATTTATCAATCATAGATCTTATCACCATATTGTGCCAAACTATTTTGATAAAAAAAATCAATTTCATTCATGTAAGGGATTGTTGGAAAATAGTGAGCAATGACCATCTTTGAAGCATTTTTTAGGAAGTATAAAGATGAGGATTCAAATAAGAAAATTTTTTATTCCTATTCTACTAAGCGAGATCTTTACAACGATAGCTCATATGCTCAAATTTGTTGAGTGATAAATGAGAAATTGATGCTCAAAGTAGGAAGGTCAAGAATAAAATAAGGAATAAAGAACCCCTTGTCCCACATTGATGGGATAAATGAAGTGGGAAGTGTTTATATACACTTACCAATATAGTTATCATTGAATGACTTGACTTTTATGTTAGGGTGAATATTTTTTCGTTAATTTATTTTAATTTTTTAATATCCAAAAAGTGTTTGTATTCAGTTGAAATACGAATAAAGGAGAAGTTGAACTTCCCTTGAACTCCGATATTAAAGTGGATAATGGGAAGATAATGACTATTATTAGTTTAAATTTGAATTCAATTCAATTTTAAATATTAGATAATTAGCATTATCCCTTATTTTTCGAATTCTGATTAGATTCAAATTGTTCACTGTTTCCTAATTTTTCACTATAAATATGAGTTAATTCCTCAGTTTTTAAAGACATCCAAAAAACGTTTTCTCTCTCGTTTTCTTCCGGTGATTAGTAAAGGTAAAGAAGGTTCGGGATCACTACAACTGTGCTATTGTAGAAGAGCCTCTTATTGTATCTTGAGAGACAAACTACCATAAAAACTTAAACACCTCAGAAGTGGCAGAAAATCTGTCTTAAGAAAACTGTGATCGTGCAGGCCTCAACACGTTTCCTACTTTCATTTTGAAAGTCGATTTGATTGAAAATATTTTATATTGTTCTACTTTTACTGTTCGTTTAAATAATAATTATTTTTTATTTATTTTCTTGGATTAACCACCTATTTTCTAACAAGTTTGAGGAACATAGGTAATGAAAAACAATATGTGAAACATAAAGTTATCAAGTCAAATAACAACAACAAAAGAATCGCTATCTGTAGGAGATTCACAATCCTAAAAGAAAAATAAAATTTATCTTGGGTGCGAGATAATCATCCCGACATAGAACATGATAATAAAATTAAGAATAAGATCAATTAACCTGAGTGTGAAGTTATATCATCATTCATATTTGGTTTAGTCATAAATAAATTAGACTCCGACTCAAATTCAAAGAAATTTGATTTAGAAGAACCAAATCAACGTCTTTCATAAATTGACCAATATTATCTTCAATCAATTGATTAAAAAAAGGATTAGAATCACACTCCACAAAATGGAGAGGTGACATTTTAATATGGTTTGGAATGATTTTTTTATAACCTAATGCATCAAATGACTCTAATGGAAAGTACACGTGTCTTCTCCTCTTTGCTTTACAACACCTTGCCTTCAATCTCCTAAAATAGAAATGAAAATTACACAAATATCATAATACAAGAAGTTGTGAGACTTTTAATTTTGCAGTATTATGCAATACTTAACAAAAGGGTTCTCCTATTATATTTATTAACTAAAATTTTACTAAATTTCTCATTTAACCTTTTTATTTTATCTAAACATGATTTACTGTTAATGTGATTGAGTCTTCCCATGAATTTTTTTAAGAGATAAAAGTCTCATCAACACCCATAACACCAAAAGATGTAGGCTTTTGTTTTGTATTTGTATTTTTGAGCCTTAAGTTCTATAATCCTCTTATTCAGGGTAAATTTTCAACAGAACTATTTTTCAACATGATTGATATTCCATTTACTCTTTCAAGTGAACAATGTTTCTCATTATCTCATCCTTGGTGAAAGTATCTTGACTTCTTGATTGATTTGATTTTGAGTTTTTCAGATTTTTTATTATTAATATTTGAACCTTCAAAATCTTTTTTAGCATAAACAAAAGATTTATGTTCTGTATAGAAAGGTCTATCAATTTTTTTAACAATTCTTTTTCAAGTTCAAGTGCATTAAGGATATCATCTTTCAGTCGAGCATTTTTCTCTCTTTTCTTGGGTGACATACCTTGGGAAGATTTTGCCCTTTCAATGCAATCATTTGACTCCCCACGTCATGTAATGGACCTATTTTATATTTGAGTAAAATTCACCGTTTTAATGTTAGTTATAAAACTATGTCGTTTTGTTTTTTAGGAATAAAAACCCTTATTGGATTTTATCTTGACTATCCATGAATTAATGAAAAATTTCCAGTCTTTCTCCTTTCTTTTACTTTCTTCTCTGAAAATTCTGCTTTTTGTCTTATCTATGCTCTGTTCTATCTCCTTCCTCAATTAAAATTCTTGTTATTTAGTTTGAGTCCTTACAAGATATCAGAGCTCAGGTTATCTTTGGATTTTTTTGAAAATCTCAGAATCAAACAACAACAGTCCATTGCAAGCCAAATTCAGAGGCTTTTACCTAGTCATGGTTGACGATCAACAATCATCTTGGTCGAAGTTCTATGAGGAATTTAAATTGTTGCTAGAAAGCTATTCAACCAGTCAAATATTGTTGGTAACCATCACCCATATGATCTATCCGATCACGATAGAAACTCTGTATCAGGTGTTCTCCTCTCATGGACTGGTAGATAATATTATTCCGCTTCAACAATCAACTAACTTTCAAGTCTTGATCAAGTTTCATGACCTTTTTGATGCGATCTCAGCTAAAAAAATTTTCCATGATCGTTATATTTATGATGGTTGTTGTCAGATGAACATTCAGTTTTATAGCGACACTGTGATATCAGATTATGTTGAATCTACAGTAGAATTATAAGGGATAGTCCCTAATAAAGATATGGTGTTTGACAAATTACCCATAACAACGGGCAGAGAATCAAGTATTATTAATGACTTAACTACAATTTTATTGGAAGATGAATTGATTAAGGGGTCGAGTGTAACTCAACAATTTGAGGAGAGGAGGTCTTGATGCCAACAGTAGAAGCAATTGAGGGTGAAAGGATTACTTTCAAGTGTGATAAAGTTATGATCAGTAAAATTCATCCTATTAATTTAGATGACAAAATTCAGGGTATGGGGTTGAATTCTTCTATGGAGGATGAGATTATTGACCACAATACATATCAAGGTAAGCAGCTGGAGAGCACCATTGAATGCACTAAAAAGCAAGGTGAAATTGAGATGAAATCGAGAGAAGTAAATCAATTATCGAATCATCTAAGGTTATCTTTACCACATGATCCAGGAGTTTCAGATGTAAAAGGATTATTTTCACTTGAACCTGAACATTACAGGGGACCAAAGTTGAAAATGGATATTAATGGAGCTAGCATGTCTACAACTGTTAAGCTATTGGATCAAGGCTATGAGGTTGATATATATGATAGCAGACCTTTTATTGGAGCTCCAATACAAGGAATTAATGCGTTTTCAACTACAACTCAACTAAGGATTTATGAAAAAGTAAGAAATGATGTGGCACTTGTACTTGTTTTAATTCCAATCGTTAGAGTTCTTGTTGATCCAGATGGAGCAATGAAGGATAAAAAAGATTTGGATAGTATAATAAGTTTTTTTGATTGTTTTTTATCCAAAGATGGTACACACATGAGTATCCAGAGAATATGGGGCCCGATTGCTTATACTTTAGGTTTCATCGACTATGATAACTTAAGTGTTCGTTGTATGCTCACTAGTTTCTCATTGTTTGCCACTAAGACAGAGGCTTTCCTTTTGCATATGTTTAAGGGTTCAATGTTTACTTGAGTGACCCCATTAGAAATTATATAAGAGAAAGAGGAGGAAGGTTCTATCTGAGGTTTGGGGTAGAAAAATATTTTATAATAAGTTCATTGATGGAGAGACATATGTCATGAGACTTATCATGTCTAAAGCTACGAACAAGAAACTTGTAGAAGTCAATGCTTATGTTGCTGCATATGATGTACCTGAAATAAAGAGGCTACTTCCATCACAGTGAAAAGACTTACAATTTTTTAATAATATTTATGAGCTAGTCGGGCTTCCAATTGTTATCGTACAACTTAGGTATAATAGATGGGTCACGGTGTTACAGGATATGGAACTCTCAAAGCAACTGAGGCAAGTCGTTGGCTTTAATAATCTCCTATACCCTCTATATGCGGATTTCTCATGCTTTGCAGACTTAACTCTTACTTCTTCAGATGCGGATTTCTCCTGCTTTGTAGGCTTAGCTCTCACTTCTTCAGAAGATTACTACCTTGAGGGACAAGGTTCATTGCTTCAATGTGTCTTGACACTAAAGGACTCTTACATGCAATTGTCAAATAATGATATCGTAAACAGGGTAGCAAAGTAGGTTGTTAAGGGAAATAAATACATAGGTCCATGTTAGTAATTGTAAACATTATCTTATGTTAGTATTTGGTTTCTTAGTTAGTATTAGAATGAGTATAGTTTTTAATCACGTGTGCTATACCTTTCTCTTATCTGTTGAGAAGAGTTGGTCAGAGGAATCGGTTAGAAAAGCTGTTAGTATCGTTCCTCCTCCTTTCTAATCTCAGCCATTTCTTGTATAAATAACCAGTCCTCAATTAAGGATATTATAGTTTTCTCTGATCAATAAAATTCAATGAGAGTGTTGTCTCTCTTTCACCAATCTGTTGTTTAGTTTCTTAGATTAGTTGAAGGTTTCTAACACAGGTTTTAGATTTATTCCCAGAGCAAGCAATTTTTATGAAGGAAGTTGAAGCTTTTGGCAAGGAGAAGAACCTTGACTTCAAGCAGGTGACCTCATGTAAATTGTGGAGGCAAGTCGAGGGATTAACTATAGCTACGGAGAGTTATCCACTTTCTGTAACTGGTTTCTCTATACAAGTTTTCTTTGAGCGTTGGAATTTTTATCTCATGCCTACTAGTGATGTTGAAGGTGATCCTTTGCTTGTTTCATTCCATACCTTGGTTCTTTTGTAAGGTGTGGAATTGGATGCCACTATTGTAGTAGAAAATTCAGTTGAATTGAAGCAATCTATTCTTAAAATGAAAAGCGGGGAGAAAAATAAACCTTATCTAATCCTTAAGGACAAGGATTGATTCAAGTAGGGAGATTTGTAACGGGTCTATTTTATATTTGAGTAAAACTTACCGTTTTAATGTTAGTTATAAAACTATGTCATTTTTTAGGGATAAAAATCCTTATTGGATTGTATCTTGACTATCCATGAATTAATGAAAAATTTCATATGTTTCTCTTTTTTTCTCTGAAAATTCTGCTTCTTCTCTTATCTATGCTCTGTTCTATCTCCTTCCTCAATTAAGTTCTTGTTATTTAGTTTGAGTCCTTACACATCAAAATGCCTTCACACACTTAGACTTCTTTAGATTGTATCAATCTTTGAGAAAAGAAGAAAGAAATAAAAAAATGCTAAAAAAGAAAAAAAAATAAACAAAAAATCATATATCATATATATTCTAACTAAAATGAGGTAAAAGAAAAAAATATCTATGATAAAAAGGCAATATCAATAAAATATAATATACAAAAAAACAATAAAAGCAAACGAATATTCTAAAAATGCTCTTCAATAAAATAAAACGAAGAGTTACAAAATGATGAAAAATTACAAGTGTAAAAAATTTATTATTTCACATTTATTTTCATATTTTTCACATCAATTTATTAGAATGGGAGAATTTAAAAAAAATCAAATAAAAAAGATGACTGGTAAAGAAAAGTAAAAAATAACCTAGATAAGAAAAGATATTAATATATGAAAGAGGGGGGAAGAAAACGAAAGATAATAGTGTTTTCTAACAATAGAAGAATCTTTTAAAAAAGTGACGCAAATTAATTAATTGAATTTAATGACACTATTTTTAGACAAGAAATTATTTTAGATTGCAAAAAAGTATCGAAAACATTTATATAATAGAATAATTATAGTATTCAGATTCTCAGTAAATTGAAGATGAAATGAATACAACTAAAGGTCAAAATCCCACAAATACGAAATACTTGTAATAAAATTTAGATATGCTAGTGAGATATCAAAGCTATTCAATCACTTAAAACTAAAAAAGGAATATTCTCCCTTTTAATGCATGCAATATTATTATATAATTTATCAATTCTTCTAAAAATGAGTTGGTTTGTGTATCTTTCACGAAAATATACAACAAATGACCATGCAATCTCTTATTTTACTATGAATAAAAACAAAAAAATGAAATAAGATGACAAATATTTTAGGTTTTTCCTTCTCAACATAAGGTTAAAGGGTCATAGATAAGACAATCAATAAGATCAATGTTAAGAGATAAATTTATATTCTTTTTGGCAGACTGATGAGTGCCTAAAAGTCCTCAATTTTCACATCATTTCTCTACTTATTTATTGCTAATAAAGACAGAACTAAATGCAATAGTAGTTATTTCTGATTATTTTCCATATCTCAGCATTCAAATACTATTTTTATGAATTTATCCATTAATTGACATAAAACAGATATGTTTGATAGTTTTCTTTCTTAGAAAGGAAACTAGATCATAGAAAGAGACAAAGAAGAAAATAGATACTGAATTGCAGATGAAACATCCGCCATGGCAGAATTCTAAAAACTGCCGCGACAACATGAAAGACGACAAGTGATTCTCAACAGGAAAAGAAAAAGATACCGAAAGACAAAGAGTAAAAGAAAGAAGACAACTCAGTTAGGAAGTCGAGCCCAAGCCAAACCGTGGGACGAGACATTTTAAGAAATAAGATTTAT
Source organism: Abelmoschus esculentus (assembly GCA_035048815.1). NCBI lineage: Eukaryota > Viridiplantae > Streptophyta > Magnoliopsida > Malvales > Malvaceae > Abelmoschus > Abelmoschus esculentus. Next base: position 4,579,901 of record JAUCBN010000019.1, on the reverse strand, counting down.
TTAATATAATTTAATTAGGAATTAGATTTCTTTTCTGTTTAGAACTCTTTTCTTGCATGGAAAGATCAACTTAGGACTTAGCCTATATAAGACATTTATTAGCTTTAGGTTTAGGGGAGAAGAAGTCGATTTACACACATAACATATCCTTAGCCACCGACCACAATATGTTCTAAACTCCCTTGGAGGTTTAGATTGTTGAGGAGTAGATGGAAAGGAAGGTTACATTGTTATTGATATTTATTAATGCAAAACTTATTTCATAGTTTATTCTTTCTGGGTACTTAAATTTCTTTGCATATCAGCTCAAGATGATAAGTAAGTGAAGAAATATCCATTTGTTTAATATCGGGAGAGTTAGGCTCATGAAACTAGAGAATACGGTCTTTGCTCACGGGTATTGACTAATCCGAGTCGAATTTCAGCAACTAACAAGACGTATGTGTGGTTGTGATCTACCCTTGATTAATGCGTCGGAAGGTATCATCAAGGCACGGGGATTTTAACAGTTTCCTTCGCTTATTGATAAGGAAGGAACATATAAGGCTGCTCTTTCGAACTATGGAAAGTTGAATTGTCGACAAGGCATAACCCCGCCTAGGCAGCTGCGACGACCTTTTGTGAGATCCGCCGAGGCGAGAGTTCAACCCATTGCATTAATAAATGGATTAACAATATAGCTAGATTCTTCTCTACAAAGCATTCAATCTAACCACATTCTTCTCATTATTATCTTTGGATAATTTAGTATAGTTTAGTTAATGCAATTAAACCAATCCAATTATTTGTGTTTTAATTTCTTAAGTGCAGTTATAAGAAGTAGTAGAATCGATTCAATCTTTATGGGATCGATATCTTAAATATTACAATTTGACAAAGGTGGAATTTAATAAGGACTTCATAGCCTCCATCAGATTTGGCGTCGTTGCCGGGGACTGGCGCTCAATTTTACTACCAATTATTTCTGCACCTTTTTATTATATTAGGTTATTTATTTAATTTTAGTTTTAGTTTAACTTTCTTGGGTTGTTTTGTGCATGACTAGGTCCAACCCTACTACTGATCAATATCCTTACGACTCATAGATCAAAAAAATAATACGAGATCCGAAATGAAGGGAACGCCTAAGAATGAACGTAGACCCTGACCAACAAAACAATATGGGTATGAATGCCGCGGTGGCAGACAATAGTGGTGCCTTCGCAGTAGTTGATCCCGTGAATGTTCCAAGACAGGAACGCGCTCGAACTGTTCGAGACTATTTAGAGGAAGATTTAGATGGTTTAACTCCTGCTATTGTGATGTCTAATATAAAGGCAGAGCACTTCAAACTAAAATTGATCATGTTCAACATGGTCAATACCCTAGGCCAGTTAGGGGGTTCGACCAATGAAGATGCTCGACAGCATCTTACGTCCCTTTTAGAAATTTGTAATTCGTTTAAGCTGTTGGGAGTCTCAGCAGACATCCTTAAGCTAAAACTATTTCCTTATTCACTGAGGGATAGGGCGAAAGCATGGTTAAAAACAACCTTCATCCGGGATCGTTGAATTCATAGACAGAACTATGCCGAAGCTTCCTTGCCATATTCAGTTATACCAATATGATTGATAAACTCAAAAACGACACATAAATATACATTTACTGGAGGCAATTAAGCAAATTCCCAACTATGCCAAATTCCTTAAGGATATTATATCCAAAAAGACAAAAATTAGGGAATTTGAAACAGTTGTCACAACAGAAAGATGTGTGGCAATGCTACATAACAAGGCCACCATCAAAAGAAAAGATCTTGGTAGCTTCACCATACCATGCACTATCGGTGATCAATATGTGAGCAAGACACTATGCAACTTAGGTGCCAGCATAAATCTCATGCCTAAGTCAGTATTTCAAAAGCTAGGCATCGGACAAGCAAAACCAACAATAGTTATATTGCAGCTTGCAGACCGCTCTTACGTACAATCAAAAGGAAAAATTGAAGATATTTTGGTAAGGGTGGATAAATTTATTTTTTCTGTTGACTTCTGAATTCTTCACTGTGAAGCAGATGAGCACGCTCCGATCATCTTAGGAAGGTCATTCCTAGCCGTAAGAAGAATATTGATCGATTATGAGAAAGGAGAATTGATCATAAGGGTCAATGATCAACAAGTAAAGATCAATGTATTTAAAAATCTAAGGTATCAGGATGAACCAAATGAATGCAAAAGAATTGAAGTTAAAACTGAGTTCAACTTCAATCCAGAAGAAGATTGCCTAAACAGTAACTGCCAAGGCAACCTCTGTCGAGGCAGCATGCCCCTTGAACAACAATACATTCAAAAGAAACCACCAGATGAGGAGACAACAATTGGAACACCAGCTTCTCCTCCAGACAAAAAGGGGAAGATGGTTGCTGTTGAAGATGTAATTTATTGCACTTCTGCAGTAACCTAATTTTTTAATTTATTAGTCTCTAATTTAGTCTTTGGAATTATAATTTTTTATTTTTAGGATTTAGATTTTAACTATCACAATTTAATTTTAAATTTTAATTTCTCACATCTTTTATTATTTAGTTTTTAGGTCCAATAAAGAAATAAAGATAACCAAGCCCTAAATACAGCCTAAACTCTAAGCGGAAAAATTTACCACCCGTTAAAAATTATGCCATTTCCACAACCAACGGACACCAGCTGTAGAAGCGTCGCATGCACGCTAGTAGGCATTAATTATGCCCGCTCCCTCAATCGCCGCGCCATTTCACTCCTTTAAATACAAAGGCAAGGGCAAGGGGTAACCATCTCTCATCCTTCAATCTATCTTTCACATTCTTCTACATCTTCTACTCTACAACCCCATAACCCCAATGGCAAATCAACCACAAAATGTGATCGGAGCAGTAAGATTTAAAAGATTCTTCACACCAGAAGTCGAGCACGAATACTATCATCTTTTCCAAAATCGACAGATATAGGAGGAATAAGGCTTCTACTACACAGGTGATGATGATCTCGGGTTAGAAAAATTCATTCTATCTAAGATCACCTTTTAAAGATGGAAAATGTTTGCAAAACAACCTCCAACAGCAAACATTGAATGGGTACGAGAATTCTATGCACACAGGCCAGTTGCGAAAAATCTATACACCTACCTCAGGGGAAGAGCAATATCTATAGCAGACGTTGTTATCAATGCCTACTTCGGCCTTGACATCAAAACTGATGAACATGTTGCGTTCAAAGCCGCCTTGACGGTAGAGGATTACGAAGCAATGAATGCGGAACTCTGTATGCCTGGAACCGAATGGAATACAGGAAAGCATTGTGGTTCTGTTATCTGCAAAAACTTACAACCGAAAGCTAAATTTTGGAACATATCTGTAAAAAGGAATCTAATTCCAACCTCTCATAATCAGACAGTAGATAGACCACGCCTGTCACTAATTCATTCAATCATCCACAATCGAAGGATAGACGTAGGCCGCATCATCAGTGAGCAATCTTTGAATGCGCAACCAAAGACAAAGGTATACTCATTTTTCCATTCTTAATAATTGCCTTGGCTAGGCTAGAAAGTGTACCAATGATGCCATTCGACACATACATATTGGAGCAAAAGGGGTGGACCAGGGATTTGTACATCAAAAAAATGCAAGTAGAGAAAGCTATCCCACATGCATTCATACTTCCTGCCCAACATCCGCCGACACTTCCCGTCTAGCAGACGCAGAAGAAGAAGCCACCCCAACCCCATAGGATGTCTTGGACACACTACTACGGATGGAGAAGAGGCAGATGGTATTCATGAATTATGTCAAAGAATTCAACAATGCTATAATAGTCACAGTCATAAACGAAATTCCAACATGCAAAACGATCTTCCCAAAATTCAACATAGATATCTCAACCCCACAAAAATTTCTATTTGTTCTTTTCCAAACAAATGTTGCCTCCGCCATAGTCCTTATATCACTTGTAGCTACTCAGCAGCTACAGCAAAAAAGACAAACTTTGTTCAAAAAGTTGTCTCACCAGCAAAGTCTTGTTCACTAGATTGGAGCAGCTCATCAGATGACATGAAATCCTTCATTCAAACAATAAAGAAGAATATTTCTCCCGAAACGACACAAGAAGGGTAGAAGAGAAAGGCAACCACTTCATCCCCAATTGACTTGGATCTAGAAGAGGAGCAGCCACGAGACCCAACTCCCAATAGAGTCCAACCACACCGATCTGCCAAGAAGCCAATGGTGATCCCTCCAAAGGCAGCAACCTAACAACCGCCGAAGCTAACTACCCAACAGACACCGAACACTCGTCGAAAGCTGATAATCGACCGTGATTCTGAGAATTCATTTGTATCCTCCACATCTTTTTAAGGGTAGTAGTTTTCTTTATCTTATTTTTTATTTCTTTTTCTCTTTTATTTTCTTTTATTTTTGGTTATATCCATGTACATGCATTGAGGACAATGCATCCCTTAAGTTTGGGGGAGTATTTGCCTATTTTTTAAGATGTAAAAGTAATGTATGGAAGTAATCGAAATATCTCATTAATGCTTTAAATATTGTCGCAGTTACTTAAGTATTACTGCAAAAAATTTTAAGTCTATTAAATTTTATTGAAACTGTATCGACAGTGATACATTCTCCAGCCGCCACCGCATTCTACACCATTCACCAGACTTGAATTCTGAAGGTTTTGCTAGGATTAGTACTTAGATTTAGACTACGAGCCTAAAAACATCTTAAAACACTACTAGTCTTAGTTAATTTTAAAAGTTATTTTCTTTGAAAAGCAATAAGGACTTTGACTTAGATTTTAAACTAGATGTGCCTATCACCGGCTCTAATTAGTCAATAGAGGTGCTCATGATTGACTCTAGGACTTAGAATTCTCCCACTTACTAGAGGTTCCTATCATTAAATCTAATGAGAATATGCTAAAATACTTGAGGTGCCCATGACTGGCTCAAGCAAATATAACTATATAGCAATATATAATTAGACATCAAATTCAGGGAGAAAGAAACAAAAAGAATTAAGAAATCTTAATCGAAAGTCTTGAGCTAGAACAAGGATTAGAACTTAAAAAAATCAGCTTTGACACAGCTACACACACACACACTAAGACTCATAGTCCAGTTCTGAGGAATTCTTAGAACCAAGAGGAGACCGAGTTAAGAAAGGAATTCTGCCACGGCAGGTAGAGCGGTATATCGCTTTAAAATTCCCTACTTAAACATATCTTTTGTATTGCTTGAGGACAAGCAATAGTTCGAGTTTGGGGGTGTGATGAATGCCTAAAAGTCCTCAATTTTCACCTCATTTCTCCACTCATTTATTGTTAATAAAGATAGAATTAAATGAAATAATAGGTATTTCTGATTATTTTCCATATCTCAGCATTTGAATACTATTTTTATGAATTTATCCATTAATTGGTATAAAACAAATATGTTTGATACTTTTCTTTCTTAGACAAGAAACTAGATCACAGAAAGAGCCAAAGAAGAAAATAGATGTTGAATTATAGATGAAGTTGATGCGTGTCAAATATGCACAATTAGTGCAAGTGAACACGTTGCAAGTAATAAGTGATAAGTATTATTAAGTTATCGTCTCCTCAGGGATTGATATACTCAATATGCTTCCTTTGATCTTGTTGCTTTGTAAAACAAAAGTAAAGACACAAGTAAATTGGATGTTGATTAAACTAAATAAAAGAAACTAAATAGGATGGGATCAAATTTGAGAAAGAGGGTAGGATCCATTTGTGTTGTATAGTGGGTTTGATTGATCTGTTTCTTTCCAATGCAATTGCACTACATTGTCTTGGCAATACTGCAGATTACTACCTCGACAATGGTAGTGTTCCCTGTCGCGACAATCCCTTGCTCTTGGAAAGATTTAACAAAGTTTGGCAAAGTGTCCCTTGATGGTTCTGCTTATCCCTAAGTCGAAACACTGTTGATGATCAGTCCTTGATGATACCTCCCGTCGTAAATCAATTATAACCAACAACCAATCCCACACTTCTTTTAGCCGCTGAAACTCTAACCTATCCCTAGGTCGAGTTAGTATCCTCAAATCAAGTTGAATACCGCACTTACTCCTTTCGTGAGTAACTCTCCTGAGTCTAAACAAATAGATTACTTACAAACTTCTCTCCCGAGCTTGGGTGCAAGAACAAAGAATAGAAAAGAGTAAGCAAACTTTGATATTTTATTGCATTGAAACAAGAAACAAGATACAATCTTCTCTCACTAATACTCAACAAATTTCACCTAAACCCTAAGAAAGCTTAGAAAATGATGGAAAAAATTGTTTTTAGGGTAAACTCTCTCAAATTCGGCTCTCTTAATCCCTTGGATGGCTATGCCTTATATAGGCTTAGCCTAGGGAAAACCTTTCCTAAATAGAGTACGACTTGGAGTAGGGAACAAGTTATGTACAATGGTTAAATATTTCCAAGTTTAATTCTTCTATAAGGCTTTTTCTCGCGTGGTCTTATCCTTGGGCTTTTGATGTGTTGTTCAGCTTCGATCCTTGTGCTTCTTGTCTAGCAACATTCTCCTTATTTTTTCTCTTTAGTTTGCCTTCCATATTGCTTCTTATCCTCTACTGCCTCGGCATCAGGTCTTACCTCGGCCTTAGTTTGCTACCGCGACAATACTTGTTTCTGCATAAATATGAAAATGCAGTAAAGTGTGCCTTTTCTACAAATGTCATCTTTAATAGCATCATCCCTAAATATCTTAAATTAAGTACATGCATTGGTTCAAGTAGGTGTAAAATTGATGATAAGTGCCCATGAAAAGTGTAGAAAGTGATAGTGAGTTGAGCACTTATTACACCCCCAAACTCGAACTATTGCTTGTCCTCAAGCAATGCAAACCATCAATTTGTCAAACTCTATTCTCCTTTGGTCTTATATTTCCATCTATTCTCCCCACCATAACTATGTCTATTCTTTAAGCTTAACCTTTCGGTTACCTAAGGGTGTACCTAGAAGACAAACTATAAGGTTTAGTGTGTGTGTGTGTATGGATAAGTTTGATTAAGGGTCTTAGATAAACTTCAAGTTCAAGACAAATAGACTAGGAATTAGTGTGCTCTTCTTAAAACAACAATTTCTTGAGCCAATTTCGGGCACCTCAAGTATTGTGTTTTCTCCTTCTTATCTCCTTATTTCTTTTGCTATTCTTTTAAACATACTAGAGTCAATTTTGGGTACCTCTAGCATGAACAAGAGTATTTCTTAGAGCCGGTTATAGGCACCTCTAGTCACCTTTCCAAAGATCTAAGTCTTCATCACCTAAGTTTATTAAAAGAATTCCTATAACCAAACAAGTCCCAAAAGTGTTTTTAAGTTCAACCTTATAGTAAGCTTCTAAATTTTTCTCCTTAAGTATCCTAGAATTAAACCTTTAAAATAGAACCTAACTATGGTAAGGAGATAAATTTCTATTGCCTTAAAGAATAAACTAAAACAATACTGATGATGGGCAATGCAAGAGTATAGGCAACAATTTCAAGTAAAGTGGTGGACATAAAACAAAAATAAATAAATTTTTTCACTAAAAACTTCTTTTTCATGGTAAGGTCTTGGTAGTGGATTGCCTCGGTAGTGGCTCTACACCCCCAAACTCAAACCAAGCATTATCCTCAATGCTTAATTTAGGGGCAAACAGTAGGTAAAAAATATAAGTAGTAAAAAAACAATTATATGGGCAACAAAGAAAGCAGAGAAATTATAATGATTCGAAAGAGCTTTCTTTCACAATTTGTTTTCTCGATCTTACTGTTGATTGTTATGCCCTTAGTAATGGCGATGGCTTTGCTCGTCTTGGTGGCTAAACTCTCTTTGGTGTTGCTCGTTGCATGGGAGCATTAACCTCTTCTCCTCCTTCATCTTTAGTGTCCATTATCTTTGTTCCTCCTTCATTCTCTGGATCTGCCATGACATTCTGAATGCTTGGCTTGGCAGTGTCTAAGCTCTGATTGACATAGGCATCTATCTCAACTGATAGACTGCCCATTGGGATTGGGGATCTTGGGGGAGTGCTGATGACTGCCCTTCGCTTGGAAGGTCTTCTACTAACAGATGATGCCGCAACAGGATCTATTGCCCTAGATGGGCCAGCGGCATCAAAATGTTGTTATGGTCTAGAGGAGAAGAATGACCTCGTCCCTAGGGCTAGAGTAGTTTCTGTGTAGGGTCTGTTGTGATGAATATGTTTACAAGGAATTCGGTAACTTGCCCCCCTTAATTGGGAAAGTTTTGAATCATCATTTGGGTAAGAGTGTTGTTGAAGTCTCTCTGATATTCCATGTATCTCTACTGGCGAAGGTCCATAGCTGTCATCCTTTGAAGAATCTCTTGGAAGGGGTCTGCTTTGGTAGTGCCAGGCATCTCTGTCATGTACTGGGCTCCGGTAGCAGTGTCGGTAGTAAACTACTGAGGGGTTGCCTAGACAGGCTTTGCCTGTGTGATCTACATAACTCTGTGGCAGAATTCTTTTGTCCATCCTTGCCTGTTTGGTGTGTATTCATCCGTATCTTCTACTGGTACTCCTACAGCAGTGCATAAACTAGAGATTAAACAAGGGAAATATAAAGGTTCATGTTTCTTCTTATCGCACTCGTGTATTTCACGTAAAATAATCTCTCTAACATTTAGCTCCTCTTATTGATGATGGATTGGATCAGCACCAATCTCTTACGGCCCACCGTGCTGTTATGAGAGGTGGGGATGAGACGTCTCTTGACAAAGGTACACCACAGCTTAGCCTCGGGCTTCAGACTTTGACTTGTTACAAAACCTTTATGAGCACCGGTTTCCCAAGGAGTGTTGTTGTAACAAAGTTCATCTTTGATTAGCTCGTAGTCCTGGATGGTGATATCTTCCATGAACTCGGTATGAACATCACGGATGGGGCTTGAGGCCATAGAAATCGTTGATTGTTTCAGCATCAAGGCGGACAAGCTTGTCTTGGTAGTGGACATAGAGATTGTCTTTGCTCGGCCCATGTGCATAAAATTCTCGCACTATGGTGGCATTTTCCTAGGAAGGTTGTAGGTAGAAAATCTCTCATTCTTTATATTTAATCTTGTTTAACAAGTAATGTTCGATTCTGAAGATTTCCTCCTCACTGTGTTCAAACCCTTGCTCCTTCCACAATTGTCGAGCGACGAAAGATCTATTGAATCAGTCTACAACAGCGGTAAGGGAAAATCGATTGTATACTGCCATGGATGAAGATTGAGAGTCTTTGAGACTTTCTTGAATAGATTCTAAAAATTTCAAGAATACTTGTGAGTAGGCAGAGTATTGTGAGAGCAAGATTTAGTAGAATTCTAAAGAAATCAAGAATGCAAGAGTGAATAGTTCAAGAGAAGGATGTTGCTTATATAGGCCTCAGCCTTGTAGCCGTTTAAACTACTAGCCGTTTTGTAGTCGTTTTGAATTTACTGCCTGTTAGCATTTACTGTCACAACGTAAGACTCGATAGATAGCTGTTACACTATTTTTGCCCGTTGGGACTGCTGTGGCTTCTGACACTGTTTACTGCCTCAGTAGAATTCCTGCTGTGAACTATTTCTCCTTTATTCTTGCTTTTGTTGTCCTAAAGAAAAAAAACTTAAAATAAAAACATCAATAACAAAAATTAAAAAAAATAAAACATAAATCCTAAACTTAAAACTAATCCTAATATAATAAAGTAGAAGGAAAAAGATTATGTTACTAGTGGAGTGCATGTAAATGCATCTCATTTGCTTATCTCTTGTTGGCCTGGATTTTTCTTCAAGTGTTGGCCTTTCCCTTCTGTTTTGTGTCCATCCTTATTTTTTGCCTCCACCTCGGGCTTAATTTCTTATCAAATAATCTGCCGAACGTTCTACCAAAGTAGGATATCTTGATGTCTGCGTCTATTGTATGAAGGACTTTACACTCTTCTGGATCATCAAATTTTTTCAATTTGTGGAATGCATTGAGTTTGATTTGTTGGTCATTGACCCTCATTATCAACTCTCCATTTTCCACATCAATTAAGGTTCGTCCAGTAGCAATGAAAGATCTTCCCAAGATGATCGGTACATTATCATCTGCTTCACAGTCAAGGACAAGGAAGTCGGCAGGAAAAATAAATTTGTATACCCTTACCAATATGTCCTCTATTTTTCCTACAGGATGCACGTAGGATCTATCCGCAAGTTGGAAAAGCATTGTCATAGGCTTTGCCCTTCCTATTCCAAGCTTTTGAAAGACTGATTTGGGCATGAGATTGATGCTTGCTCCAAGGTCACATAATGTCTTTCCTTCATAATTATTACCAATCGCACAAGGTATTGTAAAGCATCCAGGATCCTTTAGTTTGGGCGGCATGCGATTGTGCAGCATTGCCATGCATCACTGTCTCAAAATCACCTAGCTTCTTTCTTTTAGTCACAATGTCTTTCAAGAATTTAGCATAGTTAGGCATTTGTTCAATTGCCTCAACAAATGGCAAGTTAATGTGGACTTGTTTTAAAATATCCAGGAACTTTTTGACTTGTTGGTCCTATTTTTTCTTTTTCAATCTTTGTAGGAAAGGTGGTGGTGGTCTCATTTATTTTAGGGTCTCATTGGTTTGGAATTTAATACCTGGAACCACTGTGTTTCTCACTATCTCGGCAGTTAGTTCAGGTGTTGCCGAGCTCCCTACTGGGGCAATGTTCTCATGTTCAGTTTGTTCAGCATCCAAGTCCTCCTTGTCTGATTCCTCATGTGTTGCAGGTGGAACCTTGGTTGTTGGCTTGCCCATTGTCTCTTTAAGTTGTAGGTCACTTCTTGTGGTGATTGCTTTGCATTGTTCATGGCCTATTCCCTTAGCAACTTCAGAAGTGCTAGGTAGTCCTCCCTGTAGTCTAGTATTTTGTCTTTGAGCAAATTGACCAACTTTTGTTTCTAGTGATTTAACAACAACTTCCTGGTTTTGCAGCCTCATCCCAGTTCTATTCATGAAGTCATCGGTTCTCTTCATGAAACTGTTGTTCTCAGCCATATATGATTTTGTTTTCATTATGAAGGCCTTGAGAGTATTCTCTAATGAATTCATAGGTTACTACTGATGCGTCTGTTGCTGCAGCAGTGGCTACTGAACATGCTGCTGCGGTAGTGGTTGCTGAACATGCTGCTGCGGCAGTGTAAGCTGATATCCTGAGGCTTGGTTAGTGGGGTTCAAGGTATTATTAGGATTGCTCCATAAAAAAATTGGGTGCCTTTTCCATATCGGATTGTATGTGTTTGACATCATATTGTTGTTCCGGTTATAATTTCCCAAATAGAAACCAGATTCCTCATCTTGCATATACTTAAAAGAATTGATCGCTTTTACCTCGTGAGTATCTTACTGTACTTGCATGTTCTGAACCATCTTGGTTAAAGATGTCAATTGTGTTGCCTCTGAATTGGTAGTTTCTAGTTCATTCACTGTTGCTTGGCGTCTTACTCCTCCTCGCCTAGAAGTAGGGAATTGAAAATCGTTCCTTGCGAGTTTGTTTAGAATCTCAATAGCTTCTTCCGGAGTTTTGTTAAGAAGTGTTCCATTTGCCGAGGCATCTAACATCATCCTTGTCGGAGCATTGATAGCATCGTAAAACATGGTTACTTGTGTCCATAGTGGAAATCCATACAGTGGAAAATTGTTTAGTAACTCTCTGTAGCGTTCCCAAGCCTCATACATAGGTTCGTCATCAGCCTATCGAAAAGAAGTAATTTCATTACGGATTTGATCATATAAGTTTGTAGGGTTAAATCGCGTAATGAATTCACGGCTGAGTTCACTCCAAGATCCAATAGATCCTGCCGAAATGTTATTTAACTAGGTCTTGGTCCTATCCCTCAGTGAATATGGGAAAAGTTTTAATCTCAAAATGTCTTCATGGACTCCTTGAATTCTAAATGAGTTATAGACTTCCATGAAGGACTTGAGATGTTGCCAGGCATCTTCAGTTGAAACCTACTAAATTTTTCAATAGTATTAAGCATATTGAACATCACTGGTTTGAGTTCAAAGTGGGTTGTTTCTATCTTTGGTGTAACAACTCCAGGGTTTAATCTATTCAGATCTTCCACCAGAAAATCTCTAACAGTTAACTGTCGTGGTAGTGGTTGCGGCAGTGGTTGCTGTGGAAGGCCTCCATTGTCAGCATGTAGGTTCTGGTTTTCTTGATTTACTGCCATGGCTCCTTGGATTTGTCTTCTCAACCCTTGGTAGGTTCTCTCAATTTCTAGATCGATCTCGTACAGTTAATTTCTAGGGTTGGCCTTGATTATACACCAAAAATAAACCTAGTAAAAAGAATAAAATTAAAATAACTAAAATAAAAGCAAGAAAAAAAAACAAAATTTTGTTTTCAATCCCTAGCAACGACGCTAAAAACTTGATGCGTGTCAAATATGCGCAATTAGTGCAAGTGAACACGTCGCAAGTAATAAGTGATAAGTATTATCGAGTTATCCTCTCCTAAGGGATTGGTATACTTAATATGCTTCCTTTGATCTTCTTTCTCTGTAAAATAAAAGTAAAGATACAAGTAAATTGGATGTTGATTAAACTAAATAAAAGAAACTAAAAAGGATGAGATCAAATATGAGAAAGAGGGCAGGATCCAGTTGTGTTGTATAGTGGATTTGATTGATTTGTTTCTGTACAATACAATTGCACTACACTACCTCGACAGCGGTAGTGTTCTCTGCCGCGGTAATCCCTTTCTCTTGGACAGATTTAACAAAGTTCGGCAAAGTGTCCTTTGATGGTTCCGTTTATCCCTAAGTCGAAACACTATTGATGATCAGTCCCTGACGATACCTTCCAGCGTTAATTAATTATAACCAACAATCAATCTCACACTTCTTTTAGCCGCTGAAACTCCAACCTATCCCTAGGCCGAGTTAGTATCCTCCAATCAAGTTGAATACCGCACTTACTCCTTTCGTGAGTAACTCTCCCGAGTCTAGACAAATAAATTACTTACAAACTTCTCTCCCGAGCTTGGATGCAAGAACAAAGAATGACAATGAGTGAGCAAACTTTGATATTTTATTGCATTGAAACAAGAAACAAGATACAATCTCCTCTGACTAATACTCAACAACTTTCATCTAAACCCTAAAAATGCTTAGAACATGATGGGAAGAATTGTTCCTAGGGTAAACTCTCTCAAATTTGGTTCTCTTAGTCCCTTGGACGGCTATGCCTTATATAGGCTTGGCCTAGGGAAAACCTTTCCTAAATAGAGTACAACTTGGAGTAAGGAACAAGTTACGTACAAAGGTTAAATATTTCCAAATTTAATTCTTCTAGAAGGTTTTTTCCCACGTGGCCTTGTCCTTGGGCTTTTGATGTGTTATTCAGCTCCGATCCTTGGACTTCTTGTCCAGCAACATTCTCCTCAATTTGTCTTCCATATTGGATTTTATCCTCTGCTGCCTCAGCATCAGGTCCTGCCTTGGCCTCAGTTTGCTGCCACGATAATACTTGTTCCTACACAGATAGAAAAATGCAATAAAGTATGCCTTTTATAAAAATATCATCTTTAATAGCATCATCCTTAAATATCCTACATTAAGTACATGCATTGGTTCAAGTAGGTGTAGAATTGATGATAAGTGCCCAAGAAAAGTGTAGAAAGTTTATGCATGCTAGATATGCACAATTAGTGCAAGTGTACATGATGAGTACCTAAAAGACAGTTATTTACTACCCTTCTTATGGTACTTTATGCACCTATTATACACCCACTTGAACCGAATCATGTACTCTTTGCTCAAATATTGGATATTCCGTTATCACCATATACAAAGTTAATATTTATATAGAATGCAGATATTATTACAATTTTTGTACATGCAGGAATATCCAGAGCCGAAGCGGCAGAAAAGCTATGTTGAGGTCGCGGTAAAAGACCGGACGCGGCAGAATCCAGTGTGGCAACACCAATAATGGAGGCGCATTGAAAGATAAAAATATAGAGAATATTCTGAAAGACACAGCGCATCAATTGGACCAGGCTAGCGTGCTCAAAGCCCAATTCAAAGACTAAGCGGGAAACCCTTTCTAGAAGGCGGCAAACTTGGAAATATTAGAATCCTTGAAGAACACTTATTCCCTACTCCAAGTTGAAGTCTATTTAGGAAAGGTTTGCCCTAGGTTAAGACTATAAATATACTAGCCGGCCACATTGTTTAGAGAGAGCCGATTTGTAGAGAAAACCCTTCCTCCCTAAGAATTTTACTTCCACGATAACATGTTCTAAATTTCTTAGGGATATGTGAAGGTTGTTGATATTAGTGAGAGGAGATTGATTCTTGTATTCTTGTTTTTATGCAATAAAATCAGAGTTTGCTTATCCTATTGCCATTCCTTGTTCTTGTATCCAAGCCCGAGAGGGAAGTTTGCAAGTAATCTATTTATCTAGCATCGAGAGGTGTAGATTCACGAAAGGGATAAGTACGGTGTCGGCGACACTAACTCGGCTTATACCCTTGTGGAGGCAATAAAGGGTAGGTTAAGAGTTTCAGCAGCTAAAAGAAGTGTTGGATTGGTTGGTGGTTATCTTTGGTTTACGCCGAGAGGTATCGTCAAGGACTGAGCATTAACATCACTTCGAATCAGAGATGAGCGGAGTCACTTACGGACACTTTGCTGAACTTTGATATTTCTGCCCACGAGCAAGAGATTGTCGCGGTAAAGGAGCACCAGCATTGCCGAGGCAGTATCTGCAGTACTATCGAAGCAGTGTTGTGCGATTGCATTGGACAAGAAGAAGATCAATTGAATCCACTAATTGATGCAACTGGATTCTACCCACTTTCTCTATAATCGTTCTCGACTCTTTATTTTATGGTTTGTTATTTCATTATTTAGTTAGATAAAACAAACCATCTTATTTGTGTTTTTATTTTATTCTCAGGAGCAAGGGAACGAAGGAAGGCATATTAAGTATACCAATCCCTGTGGAGACGGTACACGATATACTTATTATTTTATTACTTGACGACGTGTACACTTGCACTCAAAATAATGCTTATACCACGCCTATCAAGTTTTTGGCGCCGTTATCGAGAATTGACAACTGAAATTTGTTTTTTTTAATTTTCTTGCTCTTTAATTATTAATTATCTAACTTTAATTTTAGTTTTATTTTGTTTTTGTTTTATTAATTTTTATTTATTTGGTTTATGACCATGGAAAATCCGAGTGAACCATTATATGAGTTGGATCCAGAGATTGAACGTACAAGACATAATCTAAGACGAAATCTGTTCCAAACTATGGATAATCCACCTAGAGGACCTGTTGATCATAATGTACTACCGCCAGTAATGCAACAGCAGCCAATGTCGTATCCATTGCCGACGCAGCCTACTATTAGAGATTATCTGGTGGAGGATTTGAACGGACTTAACCCTGGCGTAGTTACCCCGGAGATTGAAGCAACTCACTTTGAGCTTAAACCAGTAATGTTCAACATGTTGAACACAATTGGAAAGTTTGGTGGGTTTGCTACTGAAGATGCAAGGTAGCATCTTAAATCCTTCATGGAAGTGTGCAACTCTTTTAAGATTCAAGGAGTCCATGAAGATATTTTGCGCTTAAAATTGTTCCCCTATTCACTGAAGGATAGTGCGAAGACTTGGTTGAATGGAATCCCAGCAGGATCAATCGGATCTTGGGAAGAGCTTTGTCGAGAATTCATTACGAGGTTCAATCCAACAAATCTCTATGACCACATTCGTAATGAAATTACCTCATTCCGGCAAGACGAAGATGAACCGTTGTACGAGGCATAGGAATGTTATAGAGAACTATTAAACAAATGCCCCTTACATGGTTTTCCCTTGTGGACGCAAGTTTCCATGTTCTATAATGCTACCAATGCTTCCACAAGGATGATGCTAGACGCTTCCGCAAATGGGACACTTTTAGATAGAGCATCCGCGGAAGCCATTGAAATTCTAAATAAACTCGCAAGGAACGATTTCCAATTTCCCACATCGAGGCGAGGAGGAATGAGACGTCATGCCACAGCTCATGAATTAGACACATCAAGTTCGGTGGAAGCACAATTGGCTTCTCTGACCAAGATGGTTCAAAATATGCAAAATCAAAGAAGCATACATGAGGTTAAGGCAGTTAACTCATCAGATTATATGCCAGATGAGGAGATCGGCCTATATGATGGAAATTATAATAGAAACAATTCAATGATGTCCAACAATTATAACCGATCTTGGAAAAGGCATCCGAACTTCTCTTGGAGTAACCCTAACAATGCCTTGAATCCAACTACCCAAGCCCCTGGATTTCAGCATCAGAACCAGAACCTACCGCATCAGAACACTCAGCAGCCCATACCGCAGTAGAACACTCAGCAGCTCATACCGCAGCAGCATGTACAACAACAACAGTCTCTGAATGCACTGGCCGATTCTCTCACAGCTTTCATGTCAAATATTGATGCCTACATGATGGAGAATAGCCGCTTCATGAAGCGTACTGATGACTTCATGAACAGAACGGAGATGAGACTGCAGAACTAGGAGGCTGCAATAAAATCCCTAGAAACCTAGGTTGGTCAATTTTCCCAACGCCAAAATACTCGACCACCTAGAGGTTTACCTAGAAATACTGAAGTTGCTGAGGTATTAGGCCACGAGCAATATAAAGTAATCACCACCAGAAGTGTCCTAAAACTGAAAAATAAAGAGGGGACCTCAACTGAAAGAGTCCAACCAGAACAACAACTACATGAGGACTCTGAGGTTGAGCAAGACCCTGCCGAAAACTCTGCCACGACAACAGAACCAGCAGTATCAAAACCTTCTGTCGAGGCAGCTGCAGAAAAATTCACCCCAGGTATAAAACTCAATATCCAAGGAAACCTAGAAGACATCAGACCATCACCTCCTTTTCCACAAAGGCTAAAGAAGCAAAAACAGGACCAATTTCAGAAGTTCCTAGACATCCTAAAGCAGGTGAATATTAACTTGCCCCTAATTGAGGCAATTGAACAAATGCCCAACTATGCCAAGTTTTTAAAGGACATTGTATCCAAACAACGAAGGCTAGGAGAATTTGAAACGGTGGCAGCCACTGAAGGTTGTATGGCAATGTTACATAATCGCATGCCACCCAAACTAAAAGATCTTGGTTGCTTCACAATTCCTTGTACAATTGTAGATGGTTATAAAGGAAAGGCCCTATGCGACTTGGGAGCAAGCATCAACTTAATGTCCAAATTAGTTTTTCAGAAACTCGAAATTGGACAGGCGAAACCAACAATAGTACTGCTCCAACTTGCGGACCGGTCTTACATGCATCCTAAAGGCAAAGTCGAGGATATTCTGGTGAAAGTTGACAAGTTCATCTTCCCTGTCGACTTCCTTGTCCTTGATTGTGAAGCCGACGACAATGTACCGATCATATTGGGTCGACCTTTCCTTGCTACTGGACGCACTATCATTGATGTGAAGAATGGAGAGCTCACAATGAGAATAAATGATCAACAAATCAAGTTAAACGCCTTCCACAATCTGCAAAATTTAGACGCTCTAGCAGAATGTAAGGCTCTCCATACATCAAATAAGGGTACTAAAATATCCTTCCTGGGCAACACGCTTGGTAGACTATTCAGTAAAAGAATAAAACCCAAAGGAGAAGCCGAATGCACCGAAGGGACTGGCCAACTCATGTAGACAGATACGGGCCAGAAAGAGATAACGAAAGTGGGAGATGCATTCACATGCACTCCACAAGTAACCTAATCTTTTCCCTTCACTTTTAATTATTATATTAGGATTAGTATAGTATTATTTTCAACATTTTTATTTTTAAGTTATTTTTAGTATTTTGTTATTTTACTTTATGATCTTTTTTTTAGTATTTCAGATTCAGTGTTTTTAATTTTTAATAAAATGATGAATGCCGGAAAATTTTACCACAGCAGAAAGTCTGTTGTTGCGGTAGCACTGTGTCAGAGCCACAGATTTACCAACAGGAACAAACAGTGTAACGGCTATCTGCCGAGAAATCCGCCGTGACAGTAACTGTGCATCCAGGCAGTAAATGCCTAACGGCTAGTATTCTTAATAGTCATATTTTTACAGCCTATATAAGCAGACTACCGCTGTGCATTATTTACTTTGTATTCTTGTTATCCTTACTTTCTTGAACAATCTTACTCTTACTACATCTTGAACTTTCCAGAAACTCTCTGAATTCCTACCAATATTCTTTCTGTTTATCTTCAATAATATCTCATCAACATCCATGGTAGCATACAGACGATTTGCCAACGGCAACGTAGTAGAACGCTTTCAAAGATCTTTTGTTACACGACAATTATGGGAGGAACAAGGGTTCCAGCAAACCACTGACGAAAACTACGGCATCGACCAATTCTTGTTCGATAGAATCGAAGACCAAGATTGGGAGAAATTCTGCCTCCAACCTCCCATAGCGAATGCAACAATTGTGAGAGAATTTTATATGCACTGCCCGAACAAGGATACGCTATTCGTCTACTGCTGGGGCAAGCCTGTGAAACTTGATGCCGAGGCAATCAACGATTACTACGACGTGATCCTCATACGTGATGAGCATGGTGAATTTGTAGCAAATATCGAGGAATACGAGGCTATCAAGGACGACCTCTGCTACGACAATACTCCATGGGAAACCGGTGCCCATAGGGGTTGTATAACAAGACTCAGCCTTAAACCCGAAGCAAAGTTGTGGTGCACGTTTGACAAACGACGCCTCATGCCCACTTCTCATAATAGCATAATTGATAGAACAATATTGTTGCTCATTCATTCTATCATCAACAAAAGGACGATCAATGTTGGAGAGATAATTCTTCAAGAAATATGACTACGGTAAGAAAGAACGAGATCCATTATATTTCCCTAGTTTAATCTCTGTTTTATGCATTGCTGCAGGTGTCCCGATAGAAGCAACCGATGAATACACATCATAAAAGGCAAGGCTGGACAAAAGAATTCTGCCACAGAGTGATGCATATCACCCAAGCAAACCCAGTGCAGGAAATACCTCAACAATTCACTACTGACCTCCCTGCCGGAGGGCAGTATTCAGCAGAAGCACCTGACAATTCCCAAGCCCCTGCCGCAGTAGACACATACCAGGAGATTTTGCAGAGATTGTCAGTCATGGACCTCAACAACGTTATATGGAATATCAGAGAGATTTCAACAACACCTTTGTCAATATGCTGACTCAGAACTTTCCCACCCATGGGATGTAATTTCCAGATTTCCCTCCCAATATTTTCGTCACTGCCGCACCATACACAGACACAACACCTGCTCTAGGGCCTAGACCATTCTTTACTGCTAGGCCACAACAATAATTTCACGCTCCCGGCCCATCCAGACCTACGGGCACGACTGCCACATCATCCAATAGCAGGCGACCATCAAAGAGGAGAGCTGTCTTCAACTCTCCATAACAAAATCCTATCCCCATCGACAGTTTTTCTGAAGATAGTCTCTCTAGAAAGATTTATGAGTATGTCCATGAGAGCTCATCACATACTCACGAGAGGATACCAATTGCCGAGTTTGGAGGATAAACAGAGATCATGCATACAGATGACGAAGAAGATGGAGATGAAGTTACAACCCCACTGAAAAAACAAACGTCCAGCAGAGTGCAGCCGCCCCAACAGGCAAAAACACAGTAGTCATCTGGACAAGGATCAAGAATGAAAGCATCAACAAGAATACCCAGGAGGGCAGCTATCTCCAGCATTTCTTCTGAATCACAATCAGAATCTATTTAAAATCTTGTTGCTTTTCACTTCTTGTTTTCTTTTGTTGTTTTCTTTATATTTTGAGCATTGAGGACAATGCTCGGTTTGAGTTTGGGAGAGATTGAAGGTGCAGAAGCACTGCCGAGGCTACCCAATACCGCGGTAATACCATAAAAGGGAGTAAATTTTTTTTTACTGAATTTTTCTTTATATATTCTCTTTTCTTAAATTTATGTTTGTAATCTTGTACTGCCTTATGTCAGCTTTGCTTTAGTTTACTCCTTTAAGGCTATAGAAATTTTTCTCTTTACCATGGCCAATACTATTTTGAAGGGATAACCATAG
Source organism: Abelmoschus esculentus (assembly GCA_035048815.1). Lineage (NCBI taxonomy): Eukaryota > Viridiplantae > Streptophyta > Magnoliopsida > Malvales > Malvaceae > Abelmoschus > Abelmoschus esculentus. Next base: position 4,559,746 of record JAUCBN010000019.1, on the reverse strand, counting down.
GATACTCAAAGAATAAAACTTAGAAGCTTGCTTTAGGGTTAGACAAGAAAATAAATACTTTTTGAACTTGTTTGATTTAGGAGTTCTTTTAATAAACTTAGGTGATAAAGACTTAGAACTTGTTGGAAAAATAACTAGGGGTGCCTATCACCGGCTCTAGTGTTGCTCCTTCATACTAGAAGTGCCCGAAATTGCTCTAGTATGCTAAATAGGTACTCCAAAAGAAAATAAATAAATAAGAAAAACAAAGAAAGAGATAGAAAACACATATCTTGAGGTGCCCGAAATTGGCTCAAGACTTGATGTTTTAAGAAGATAGCTAATCCAAGATTTTACTTGTCTTGAACTTAGAGTTTATCTAAGAAAGCCTTGAATTAGCCTTGTCCATTAAACGCACACACTCACCTAGACCTATGGTTTGTTTCTTAGTAGAAGTCCTTGGGTAAACTAGCGGCTAAAACGGAGAGATAAACATGACCATGGTGGGGAGAATAGATGGAAGATTAAGACCAAAAGGTAGTAAGGTTTAGCAATTTGATATTTGGCATTGCTTGAGGACAAACAATAGTTCGAGTTTGGGGGTATTTGATGAGTACCTAAAAGACAGTTATTTACTACCCTTCTTATGGTACTTTATGCACCTATTATACACCCACTTGAACCGAATCATGTACTCTTTGCTCAAATATTGGATATTCCGTTATCACCATATACAAAGTTAATATTTATATAGAATGCAAATATTATTACAATTTCTATACATGCAGGAATATCCAGAGCCGAAGCGGCAGAAAAGCTATGTTGAGGCCGCGGTAGAACACCGGACGCGGCAGAATCCAGTGTGGCAACACCAATAATGGAGGCGCATTGAAAGATAAAAATATAGAGAATATTCTGGAAGACACAGCGCATCAATTGGACCAGGCTAGCGTGCTCAAAGCCCAATTCAAAGACTAAGCGGGAAACCCTTTCTAGAAGGCGACAAACTTGGAAATATTAGAATCCTTGAAGAACACTTATTCCCTACTCCAAGTTGAAGTCTATTTAGGAAAGGTTTGCCCTAGGTTAAGACTATAAATATACTAGCCGACCACATTGTTTAGAGAGAGCCGATTTGTAGAGAAAACCCTTCCTCCCTAAGAATTTTACTTCCACGATAACATGTTCTAAATTTCTTAGGGATATGTGAAGGTTGTTGATATTAGTGAGAGGAGATTGATTCTTGTATTCTTGTTTTTATGCAATAAAATCAGAGTTTGCTTATCCTATTGCCATTCCTTGTTCTTGTATCCAAGCCCGAGAGGGAAGTTTGCAAGTAATCTATTTATCTAGCATCGAGAGGTGTAGATTCACGAAAGGGATAAGTACGGTGTCGGCGACACTAACTCGGCTTATACCCTTGTGGAGGCAATAAAGGGTAGGTTAAGAGTTTCAGCAGTTAAAAGAAGTGTTGGATTGGTTGGTGGTTATCTTTGGTTTACGCCGAGAGGTATCGTCAAGGACTGAGCATTAACATCACTTCGAATCAGAGATGAGCGGAGTCACTTACGGACACTTTGCTGAACTTTGATATTTCTGCCCACGAGCAAGAGATTGTCGCGGTAAAGGAGCACCAGCATTGCCGAGGCAGTATCTGCAGTACTATCGAAGCAGTGTTGTGCGATTGTATTGGACAAGAAGAAGATCAATTGAATCCACTAATTGATGCAACTGGATTCTACCCACTTTCTCTATAATCGTTCTCGACTCTTTATTTTATGGTTTGTTATTTCATTATTTAGTTAGATAAAACAAACCATCTTATTTGTGTTTTTATTTTATTCTCAGTAGCAAGGGAACGAAGGAAGGCATATTAAGTATACCAATCCCTATAGAGACGATACACGATATACTTAGTATTTTATTACTTGGCGACATATACACTTGCACTCAAAATAGCGCTTATACCACGGCTATCAGTACACGTCGTCAAGTAATAAAGTGATAAGTATTTATCGTGTATCATCTCCACAGGGATTGTGTACTTAATATGCAATCTTTACTCTTCTCGCTCTGAAAGAATAAAAAACACAAATTATTAGGTTTGAATTATAACTAAGAAAACTAATTAAAGCAATAAAGATAAATGATCAAGAAATCAATGATGGAAAAGTGGGGCAGGATCCAGTTGCATCGTACTGTTGATTCAATTGACTTGTTCTTGTCCAATGCAATCGTACATCACTGCCTCGGTAGTACTACAGATTACTGCCTTGGCAGCGATAGTACTTGTCCGCCGCGGCAATCCCTTGCTCTTGGGTGGACTTTACCAAAGTTCGGCAAAGTTTCCTTTGATGACTTCTCTTATCCCTAAGTCGAAGCACTGTTGATAACCAGTCTTTGATGATACCTCCCGGTGTGAATCAATTATAATTATCAACCAATCCCACACTTCTTTTAGCCGCTGAAATTCTAACCTATCCCTAGGCCGAGTTAGTATTTTTGAATCAAGTCAAATACCGTACTTACTCCTTTCTTGAATCTGACTCTCTCGAGTCTAGATAAATAGATTACTCACAAACTTCTCTCCCGAGCTTGAATGTAAGAACAAAGAATGACAAAGAGTAAGCAAACATTAATATTTTATTGCATTGAAATAAGAAACAAAATACAATCTCTTCTCACAAATACTCGACAACCTTCACCTAAACCCTAGATGATGATGGAGGAAATTAGGTTTTCCTATGAACACTTGATTTCAAGATATCCTCCTCTCTACATAGGCTATGGTTTATATAGGCTTGGCCTAGAACAATCCTATTCAAAGTAGGAATACAACTTGGAGTAAAACACAAGTTAAGTACATAAATAAAAGATCTTTATTTTATTTCCTAGTTTATTCCTATTAGGATTCTTTTCCCACGTGGCCTTTGACATTGTCTTTTCGTGTATTTTTCAGGTCTAATTTCTATACCGCTTGTCTTAAAACATTTACCTTATTTTTCTCTTCAAATAGCCTATCATATTGACATTTTCCTTTTCGGGTACTTCCGCGGCCTTAGGTACTGCCGCAGCGTGAATGTGCTACCAAGGCAATGTGCTGTCGAGGCGGGTACTTATCTGCATTTTAGCTTCAGTTTTCAGCATACATTTTTTACTTGGCAATTCCTATGATGCAGTTTCCTGTCTTAAGAAATAAAACCATCAAATATATTTGTTTTATGTCAAATAATAGATAAATTCATGTATTGAGTGTTTGGATGCTGAAGTATAGAAAATGACCAGAAATATTTATTATTGCCATTAAATCTGTTCTTTACTAGCAATAATCGAGTGGGAGAATGGTATAAAAAATATGACTTTTGAGCACTTATCACACCCTCAAACTCGAACTATTGCTTGTCCTCAAGCAATGTAAAAGATAATAATAAAAAAAAATAATCGAGTGGGAAAATGATGTAAAAAATGAGGACTTTTAAGCACTCATTACACCTCCCAAACTCGAACTATTGCTTGTCCTCAAGCAATACAAAAGATAGATTTTTAAGTAAGGAATTTTAAAGTAATATATCGTTTTGCCTGCCGCAGCAGAATTCCTTTTTTGACTCAGCCTCATCTTGGTTCTTAGGAATTTTTCGGAACTGGACTATGAGTCTTGGTGAGTGTGTGCGTAACTGTGTCAAAGATGATTTTCTAAGTTCTAATCCTTTTTTAGCTCAAGACTTCCAACTAAGATTTTTCTTTAATTCTTTTTCTTTTCTTCTCCCAACAGTGGTATATAAATCTATATTACTATAAATTTATATTTCTTGAGCCAGTTTGGGGCACCTCAAGTGTTTTAGCTATTCTTACTAGAGTCGGTGATAGGCACCTCTAGTAAGTGGGAGAAACCTAAGTCCTAGAGCCGGTCATGGGCACCTCTATGGACTAAACTAGAGCCAGTGATAAGCACCTCTAGTATAAAATCTAAGCCTAAGTCCTTATTGCTTTTCAAAGAAAAGAACTTTTAAAATCAACTAAGACTAGCAATGTTTATGTGATTTCATACTCATAGTCTAATCCTAAGTACTAATCCTAAAAGACCTTTCCAAATTCAAGTCTAGTGAATGGTGCATACTGCTGCGACGATAGGAGAATATATTACTGACGAAGCAGTTTCAATAAAATTCAATAGACTTAAAACAAAAAAATTTGCCTCAAATTGAAATTACTGTAAAGACAGAAATTAAGGCAGTAGTAGGATAATCTGAATAACTTCCATACATGGTAGATATTTATAAGGTTGAAAATAGGATCAATACTCCCCCAAACTCGAGGGATGCATTGTCCTTACTTCATGTATCTGAACATAAGACAACAATTAAAGACAAGATAAAAATTAAGACACAAGGAAAAAATAAACCAATTTTTAGATATTGCGTCTGGCCTCTTCTGTATCCTGAGGGTCATCAGTTGGTGTGGAGTTTGTGGAGAAAGAAACTAAAAACTGTATTGGAAAACAATAATGAAGAAGTATGAAATAAAACGGGAAAGATGAAGTTCTAGAGACACAAACCCGCTGTCACTTGTATTTGGGCAGTTAGCCACCTTGCTCGTTTCTTAGGTGGGACAGTGAGCTTGATTTCAAGTTCATTTTATGTACTCCATGACTTCTCCTTTTTAGGTATTCTTCCTAAATAACTACAATAATATTAATAAAAACAATTAAACTAAATTGCAAGAAGTTTAAAATCTAATTCTTAAACTAAAAACTAAAAATTGATTCCTAAAGTATAAAAGTGAATAGGGACGAAGAGATAGAAATTTTGGTTACTGCAAGAGTGCAATAAAATGCATATCCAGCAGCAACCATCTTCCCCTTTTTGAATGGAGGAGAAGCTGATGTCCTAGTCGTTGTCTCCTCGTCAGGTGGTTTCTTTCTAATTTATTTCTGCTCAAGGGGAGTGTTGTCGCGACAAAGGTTGTCTCGACAAGTCTTGTTTAAGAAATCCACCCAAATCTTCCTCCAAATAATCACGAACTGTTCGTGCTCTTTCCTATCTTGAAGAATTCTTGGATCAGCTACTACGAATACACCACAGTTGTCTACCTCCGCGGCATTCATACCAGTGTTGTTCTATTTGCCAGGTCAAAACAACCCTGATTAGTTTAGGACTTTTTTAATCTTTTTTTAAATAAAACTAAATGCGAAAAAAATAAAGGTAACAAAATTTAGTTGTCAATCCCAAACAACGGCGCCAAAAACTTGATGCGTGCTAGATATGCACAATTAGTGCAAGTGTACACGTTGTCAAGTAATAAAATGATAAGTATTTATCGTGTATCGTCTCCACAAGGATTGATGTACTTAATATGCAACCTTTACTCTTCTCGCTCTACAAGAATAAAAAACAAAAATTATCGGGTTTGAATTATAACTAAGAAAACTAATTAAAGCAATAAAGACAAATGATCAAGAAATCAAGGATGGAAAAGTGGGGTAGGATCTAGTTGCATCGTATTATTGATTCAATTGACTTGTTCTTGTCCAATACAATCGCACATCACTACCTCGGCAGTACTGCATTTTAATGCCTTGATAACGATAGTATTTGTCCGTCGCGGCAATCCCTTGCTCTTGGGTGGACTTTACCAAAGTTCGACAAAGTATCCTTTGATGACTTCGCTTATCTCTAAGTCAAAACACTGTTGATAACCAGTCCTTGATGATACCTCCCGACATGAATCAATTATAATTTTCAACCAATCCCACACTTCTTTTAGCCGCTGAAACTCCAACCTATCCCTAAGCCGAGTTAGTATTTTTCAATCAAGTCAAATACCGTACTTACTCCTTTCGTGAATCTAACTCTCCCGAGTCTAGATAAATAGATTACTCACAAACTTCTCTCTCGAGCTTGAATGTAAGAACAAAGAATGACAAAGAGTAAGCAAACATTGATATTTTATTGCATTGAAACAAGAAACAAAATACAATCTCTTCTCACAAATACTCGACATCCTTCACCTAAACCCTAAAGAATGATAGAGGAGTTTAAGGTTTTCTATGAACACTTGATTTCAAGATATGGTTATGGTTTATATAGGCTTGTCCTAGAATAATCCTATTCAAAGTAGGAATACAACTTGGAGTAAAACACAAGTTAAGTACATAAATAAAAGATCTTTATTTTATTTTCTAATTTATTCCTATTAGGATTCTTTTCCCACGTGGCCTTTGATATTGTCTTTTCGTGTGTTTCCCAGCTCCGATTTCTATGTCGTTTGGCTTAAAACGTTTACCTTATTTTTTTTCTTCAAATCGCCTATCATATTGACATTTGCCTTTTCGGGTGCTGATGCGGCTTCAGGTGCTGCCGCAACGTGAATGTGCTACCGAGGCATCAATGTATTGTCTAGGCAGGTACTTATTTGCATTTCAGTTTCAGTTTCCAGCATACGTCTTCTTTGCTTGGCAATTCCTATGATGTAGTTTCCTGTCTTAAGAAAGAAAACCATCAAATGCATTTGTTTTATGCCAAATAATAGATAAATTCATGTGCTGAGTGTTTAGATGCTAAAGTATGGGAAATGAATAGAAATATCTGTTATTGCCATTAAATCTTTTCTTTACTAGCAATAATCGAGTGGGAGAATGGTATAAAAAATAAGACTTTTGAGCACTTATCAAAAGTGATAGTGAGTTGAGCACTTATCAGAAGTATCTGTCACGACAGCATTCTGAAGACTACCGCAGCAGCATAAAAGACGACAATTGATGTTCAATAGGAAAAGGGAAAGATACCGAAAAACACAGAGTAAAAGAAAGAAGACAACTCAGTTAGGAAGTCGAGCCCAAGTCATACCGTGGGACGAGACATTTTAGGAAATAAGATTTATTTAAAATAATTTAATTAGAAATTCGATTTCTTTTCTGTTTAGAACTATTTGCTTGCATGGAAAGATCAAGTTAGGACTTAGCCTATATAAGGCATTTAATAGGTTTAGGTTTAGGGGAGAAGAATTCGGTTTACAAATATAACATATCCTTAGCCGTCGACCACAATATGTTCTAAACTCCCTTGGAGGTTTAGATTGTTGTGGAGTAGATGGAGAGGAAGGTTACATTGTTATTGATATTTATTAATGCAAAACTTATGTCATAGTTTATTCTTTCTGGGTACTTAACTTTCTTTGCATATGATCTCGAGATGATAAGTATGTGAAGAAATATCCATTTGTCTAATATCGGGAGAGTTAGGCTCATAAAATGAGAGAATACGGTCTTTTCTTACGGGCATTGACTAATCCGGGTCAGATTTTAGCGACTAATAAGACGCATGTGAGGTTGTGATCTACCCTTGATTAACTCCAGGAGGTATCATCAAGACACGGGGATTTCAACAGTTTCCTTCACTTAGTGTAAAACTAGAATTGATTTTGATATAATAATGATCTATAAGGACTATTTTATAATAAATTTTTCAGTCAAACTTCTGATTTGAAGTCAAAACAAGAACTTTGAAATATATTTTCTAAGTGTTTTTATATGAGAGTTTTGATATCCCTATGACCGGTATCGATACTGCCCTGCATTTTAAAGCCTTATTCTTGAAACCAAGAACAAGTATCGAAACAAGGTTCGATACCAATACCTCATTGTTAATGTTTGTTTCGAACCATGTATCGAACCACTTCAAGGTTTTTAATTATTTAAAAAATCATTTAAAATTATGACTCCTGGTATCGATACTAGTATCGATACCCCCTTTAATCTCAACGGCTTTTTTGGCATTTAATGAGTCGACCGTTGGTGGCAGTTAAGTTTTAAATGATGGTTAGCCTATTCCGAAATAGGGTTTGATACCAACCATTATAGTTTTGTAATAGTATCGAACCATGTATCGGTACCCCTTATAATAAATACACAACGGCTTTTTCTACTTTGGTCTGTTTCGAAATAGGTACATCGTGTTTCGATACCGCCTGCTGCAAAGTACATTTATGGTGGGAAGATGAAGTTCCAACGGCCTTATTTATATTCCCAACAACCACAACGGTTAGAAATCAATGATAGGGTATAAAATGAACCATTTTCAACAGCAACAAGGACTATTAAACCTCAAGTAACATCGAAGCAATCAAATCCAACTCCCAAAGCACTTATTGCACATTTTGACTCCTAACTCTTGTAATTTCAATTTGATTCTTTTTAATTTGAGTTTGAGGAGAGTTTGTTTGTAATTGGGGCAATTTTTTATCTTGTGAGAGATTATTATTTGCCTTTCTTTCATTCTTTTTAACTTATGAGGTTGAATCAATTCTTGTTAGAAGAATTGATTCGAATTATAACGGTTATCCCTTGAACCGAGAAAAAGTTCGAATTCCATTAGTGAATTGGTTTCAAAATCCTTAGTGAGAGCTAAGGTAGTGGATGTACAGTTTGTTCCGAAACTTGAACCACTATAATTCTTTGTGTCCTTAAATCTCATATTTTTACCAAAATTCCTCCACCGAAAAATTTTAATTGTCAATTCACCCCCTCTTGACCATCTATCAAGATCGATCAACTCAACACTTAGGGATAAGGAAGGAACATATAAGGCTGCTCTGTCGAACTATGGAAAGTTGAATTGTCGACAAGGTATAATCCTACCTAGGCAGCTGCGACGATCCTTTGTGCGATCCGCCAAGGCGGCAATTCAACCTATTGCATTAATAAATGGATTACCAATATAACTAGATTCTCCTCTGTAAAGCATTCAATCTAACCTCATTCTTCTCATTATTATCTTTCTATAATTTAGTATAGTTTAGTTAATGCAATTAAACCAATCTAATTATTTGTTTTTTAATTTCTTAAGTGTAGTTATAAGTAGTAGAATTGACTCAATCTTCGTGGGATCGATATCTTAAATATTATAATCTGAAAAAGGTAAAATTTAATAAGGACTCCATAGCCTCCATCACGGACTTAACTAATATAATACTCAAATCTAAGGCCATGAATGATGTCAGAGCATTACATCAACTTTTCATCGAGTAAAAATAACATATATTGCACCATGAAAAAAGTCATGGTGTGCATGGTGATACCTGCCCTAATGTTTGTCGAATAACCATTGGTATAGATGAATTAAATATTTTAATTGAAGCAATGATTAGTTTTACACCTTATTCTTTTCTCAATAGTTAAAAGTAATAAAATACTAACATATGTCATTCATGTCCTGTAAATCATACAAAATGGAGCTACAAATACCTATATATAAAATTTAAATCTTCACAAAACCTTCTAAGCAAACTAATGATGAATTAGAATTCAGAACTAAGATCATATCATAGCATATCATCAAAATACTTGATACCTATAGTCACAGGATCATTTTAACATTCCATGCGAAGGTCAGTTAAACCTTATAAGTTGGAATGTTAAATTCATAAGACTCAGAACATCTAGATTTTATTTTCTCTAATTCATCACTATTCTTTTGCTCGGATCTTAAGTTGCTCTAACCTTATGAACATCAATATAAAAGTTCAAAATGTATTACATTGAAAATTACTTGTAAATTTTATTTCTTGCAATGCTAACACAAACGAAGATAATAAAATTTATAAATAAAAGAAATGAGAAAAAGACTTACATATCGGTATTCTCTCGATCATAGAGTTTGACCAGAGTTTTAGCCTTTGCAAACATAAGGTGAGTAGTTGATAAATTTTCAAGGCCTAATATCTTTCAAGACCACCATGAATCATTCTTTCAACGTACCTATACTATAGACCCAACTACTCTATTTGATCCTGACCCACTCTCTATCTCTTTTTTTCTTCTTCTAAACTCTCTCTTTCTCTTTCATTATCTCTAATATTATCTAGATCAATATCCTTGTTTTTTTCTAGTTTCCGTAGAAGTAACCGTTAGAGTATGCCCAAAGATCAATCATATGATGATTGTAAAGATATTTTTATTTACCAGTTTTATTGAATAAAGATATTATCATTGTTGTTTTCAGATATATGTATTAATGTATAATATAAACTAAGAAACAATAAGGTCTATATAATAATATATGTATTATTATTAAAAGATCCTTAGTCAAGTATTATTATGGGTATGGACAATAATAATACGCTTAAGACTAACATGTGATTAATTGATGACAATGAGTTGTCATTGGCATAGAGATGTCAGAATTAATACATGAATATATTAGTAGAGAATAATATATTGGATTGACCCACTATGAGCATATATCTTGGATTATTATGTAACGGTCACGATATTGCTCATAGTGACAACTATATGTATGATCCTTAGACTTGAGATTATTACTATCTCAATATATGTTGTTTTATGTTTTGATGCAATTAAACGTGTCTCATAATTAGTTACACTATAAAAACTAACATTGAACATATTATAATGTATGTAGTGAGATGTGAATGATCAAGATAGGATTTGTCCTTCCTACATAATAGAAAAATATATCAAAGGTCACTTTATTGAGTGGGACTAGAAATGATGGTCATGCTTGAATACATTGATATGAGATATCACAAATTATTCATTAAAAGTAGTTCACTCTAGATATCAAGAAACATTTAAATAGGCTATACAAGTGTGACTATTCCAAGACTTGTTCCTATTAAAGATATAAAAGGACAAAAGGATAAAATACATTAGAAGAGTTGGTCACGGACATGATACATCTAATCATGTTCTCTTGTAACTTAGATGACAATGATATATTGCTAGATGTCACTCATTGTTTGTAATATTAGAATTGTTCTAATATTATCACTAACGTTATAATGAGCTTACAGGATCACACCCAATGGTTAAAAAAGAGAAAAAATATATATGTATAAATTGTTATATTTAATCTCGGATTTTAAACAAAGGACATATAATTAAAGTAATTATATCCTTTTTAAATTTGAATTAAATATAAATTCCAAAATTTAAGGAAATAATTAAAGTAATTATTTTCTAAACAAATTCAGAATAGAACTCTTATACCTAGGGTTTCACATATATATATATATAAAGGATCTTTGGGTCTAGCAGCCACAACAAAGAATTCTGAATTCCAAACCCTAGAATCACGAAAAACAGTTTTTTTGAGATTTGCTCTCTCAACCGAGTGAACTGAGTAGAGGCTGAAACGATATTCATGGAGGCTAAAGATTCGGATCATCGAACGATCGTGATTGTAGCAGATCCAGTTGTTATTTTTACAGCTTATCAAGAAACCCAATGTAAGTCATCGCATCTCTTTCGCTCGATTTTGGATTAAACGTACATGGATCACTGAAAAGACCATTGTAATTTTGTTCCGCTGCACCATGGGCTGTGCCGGCAGTCCCAACAGTAACATATATCCCATCTATATCTATAAAAAATTAAAAAAAAATTAAATTGAAAGCTTAGGGTAAGGGGTTTCATGCTTCGGTGAAGAAAGAGAAAAAAAGATTTTGAAAGCGAGAAAGAGTTTTAAATCTAAACAAAAGAATTTGGGTTATGATTAGGCTTAGATTTCCATAAATTTAGGTATTTCTTACATATCTAATAATTTTTTTGTATTTTTTACATATTTTTTATGTAGTATCTAGTAGTTGGTTTTGTAATAAGAGCGAGTAATGATCCAAGATATGAGATGGCTTAAATTTGCACGCTATTAATGAAATAAAAACAAAAATATATTACACCTATATAGTAACTTACAACTTAAATGATTTAATTTTTATTTGTTTAACATAATTGATTTGATTAAATTAATTTAAGAATAAATTACGTAAATCATCATTTGATTGTTGATTAGTGCTTAATTAATACATTATTTTATTAATAATTACTCCTTGGTTAGTTGTTATAAGTTCCTAATTTGGATCTTTTCATTCATTTTTGATGTAGGATAGTAAAATCAAGAAATATTCTAAAACTCATGAAATTATGCAAATTTTATTTTTTTTAGAATCATGTTTGGAGACATGGGAACGATTTGTGGCATGATAATGCCTGATGTGACAGATTTTACTACTCAGCTAGATGTTGCTTCTAGAAGATGATCCAATCACCAAAAACGTATGGAAAAAATATTTAAGGATTTAGATTAGGATTGACTTTTAAATATTTAGAATCATCTTTTTATTTGAATATTATCTTTCTAGTTTTTAGGATTTTATTTTTGGGGGGGATTGTTTTTAGGAGTTTTAGTTTATGTTGTTGTTTTATCTTTCTCATTTTCATTTTCATTCTAGTTGTTTTAAGTTTTGTTCTTAAAAAAATTCTTTCTTTTTTTTATTTTTGTTCTTTAATTTTTGTTTTAAAATGTTAAGCATGAGTGTTACCATAATTAAGCTTAGCTAATTTTTCTAAGCCAAAGGCTAAAGCTATTATTCAATTCCTTTCGTGATAATTGAAAAGAACTTCATGCCCTTTAGGGTTACATTTTTAATTTTTGAAAATCAAGGATCGGTAATCGATCATCCTATTACAATCAAAACGATTTAATTTCAAAAAGTGTATGATGGAATTGAATTTCGGTTTCGATTAATAGTTGGGAGCAAGGATCGGCCTGTGGCATATTCGATTTCTAGTGAATAATTTAGCGACGGTCTGCTAAGGGAAACTAAAATTGGGTTAGATTCTCAATTGAGATGGTACAATCTGAGTCGAGTTTTACCAAATTTTCAATGTGTTTAATTAAGTAAATGATTGTCAAGATTAATTCATAAAGGAGTGAGACCTAAAAGTTAATTTTAGAGTTTATTAGGGTTTAGGGGCATAAGCCCAAAGGCTGATTTTATTAATTGAATTTTCATTATTAATCATCTCAAATTACTCTTTTTATTTTCTTTGAATCATATTTCATTTATATCTAAACCCCAAAACCCCTTTTTTTACTTTTTTCTACAAGTAATACAGGATCAAGATTAAAAACAAGAAATTCATCAACCTTCTAGTCCTTGTGGATCAACCCTTACTCTCATTATTCTACTTTACTTGATTTCTTTAATTGAGATTAAGGCTTATTTTATTTGTCATCATAAATGACGCGTTGTCAAATTGGCACTATTGTAGGGGACTATGACAAAAATACTAATCAAATTTTCTTGTTTTTGATATATGACCATGTGAAATCTAGGAACATTAGAACAATTTGATCCAGAAAGAGAAGCACGAGAAATACAAATTCACAGTCAAACATTTCGTGAAAAGAGAAAGAAACAACAACAGCAAGCAAATTTTGAAACCTCTATTAACGCCGCACACGAAGTATCAACTACCTCACATATAGATAATCCAACGCACAACACGCCAGATCTAATGGCTTATCAAATGATCAAGGAGTTAACCGCAACATCTGTTGTACAATAGTCCATTTGCATCGATTTTGCTCAAGGCGAAACACCATTTCAACTTAAGAAGAGGCTAATACATGTACTTCCTATTTTCAACGGTCTTCCTAGTGAGAGTGCACATAAGCACTTGGTGGAATTTCATTTGGTTTGTTCAAGCATGAAACCTAAGAGAGTATCCGAATGCCAAATAAATTAAGAGCATTCTCATTTTCTTTATCTGACATTGCAAAAGAATGGTTATTTTATTTGCCTCCTAATTTGATAAATACTTGGGTTAAATTAAATCGTATTTTTTTATAGATTTTTCCCAATAGCAAAGACAAGTGAACTAAGAAGAAACATCTTCGGAATTAAACAAAAGCATGATGAATCACATTATGACTATTGGGAGCGGTTCAAGAAGCTATGTGGGAATTAATTTCAACAGTTTGGCATTGTGAGTGGACCTAGCCGACGGGTTAACGCGATAAGCACCATTTTACTTGAAAATAAAATTGATAAATTAACTAACATCGTTAATTCTCTTGTTGCAGAAAAGTAAATCAACTAGAGTATGTGGGATATGCACCATGTCAGTCCACCCACCCGATTGTCGTAAGCGCACAAGTGAATGCAATAGGGAATTTTCCAAGAACTCCCCAAGACCCTATAACCCCCCTAACAACACATAGAATTTGGGATGGCAAGATCATCCGAATTTTAGATATACACAAAACCAAAGGCCAGATCAAGCTTATCAATAGAGGACATATCCACCACAAAAGTTTGAACCGCAAAGATCTTTACTCAATTTTCCTTGTGGAATGATTGGCCCATTTCTAAGAAAAATTCCAAAATTGTATGGATTCACACTTGCAAGAAATAGATAAGAAAATTATTCAACTACCACAAACCGTGGGGTGCTTAGAATCTCAAGGTAAACTTCCATCTCAAACTGTAGCAAACTCACGAGAGAATGTAAGCGTCATTACCCTTAGAAGCAGGAGAATTGTTTTACAACTGATCCGAAAGGAGTTTAATGCAAAATCCCAGAAAGATAAAGAAGCAGTTGACGAAAACTCCCAAGAAAAGAAGGAAGATGACGCCATCCAAAAAAAGGAAAAAAATTGAACCGACGTTATCTCCATACGATGAACCATCTCCTATCCCCTCAAGATTCATAAAAAAAGACAAACAAGCCAAGGAGAAAGAGATCCTAGAGGTATTTCAGAAAAAAAAGAGATCAATATTCAACTCTTAGAAGTAATCCGGAAGGTACCAAGGTATGCTTGATCCTTAAAGAATTAAGCACTACAAAAAGAAAGCTTAATGAGCACGAGAAAGTAAATCTTGGCGAGAATGTTTCTGCCATTTTGCAACGATAACTTCCACCAAAGTTGAAGGTGTAACCCCTTGACCCGGTTTAGACAAAACCCGACTCGAACGAGTTACACGAGGAATACCGAGGCTAATTCAGAGACTCGCCTCGATAAACAATCCTAAAGATTTTTTCATATTATCTTATCTAGATGCGTTATTTTGATCATACATATTCCTGCATAGATTATATCAAATTGTAGCGGAAACAAATAAGGAATGAGTCTTAAAACGTACAAACTTGTTTTAAGAACTAAAATGTAGTTTTCCAGAAATTAAGGGACTAATTACGAAATTAAAGTTACCAACCTTTAATGAAGTTCATTATATGCTTATATCTCAGATTTCATCTTAAAGCGAGGATTACAAGACATTCTCTATATGCAAATACACCTAAAAACACTTTAAGCATATATCATGGCATATTAGCAAGATACAATCCAACCTAAATAATGACATCATAGATTTAACCCATAAATAATCATGCTTCATTATCAACAACATTCAAATTCACACATAGGGATATCAAGAATCAAACTTCCATATAACTTTTATTTTAACTAAAGGTATATCAATAGGTCATTCAATTCTATGTCACAAGGCTAACATTATCTCAACTAAACAATACATAACATCCTGGCTAAAGGCATTTTATCCTAATTTCAACATAAGGCTAATGACTTTCAAAACATTCTTATAGTATGTTTTCATTCAAGAAACATCAACATTGAATATCATTAATATGTATAAGCATACAACTATTTAAAGTCTCAATAGCATAAACAATATTCACTATATAATAAACTCATCCTCATTGCTCTCTCCTACTACTAATGTTACGAAGACATACTTGAGCTTTCACTTGGCGGTTACTTGGATCCTTGATTCTCTTTGTTGCCTTTACAATAAATAATTTGCATTGCAAGGTAAATGAGAGGTAATGTTGAGTTGATCGAACAATTAAATTGGCCAAGAGGGGGATGAATTGGCTATTAAAATTTTGATGGAAGATTTTTCGATAAAAATAAAGAAAATTGAGGACACAAGATTTATAGTGGTTCAAGCTTTGAAACAAGCTCTACATACACTATCTTAGCTCTCACTAAAGATTTTGAAACCAATTCACTAGATGAATTCAATTTTTTTCTAGGTTCAAGGGCTGACCTTTACAAATAAGCCAATTTTCTACCCGAAATTGACTTAGACCTCACAAAGAGTTACAAGAGTTGAAAGATGGGCAAAAGGGATTCTCTCACAAGAATAAAATGCTCCAATTACATATTCACTCTCCCAAACTCAATTAAAAGGAATTAAAATGAAATACAAGAGTTGAGAGTAAGGATTTGCAATAAAGTTCTTTGGAGTTGGATTTGTATGCTTGGATGTTGATGAGTGCCTAAAAGGCAGTTATTTACTACCCTTCTCATGGTACTTTATGCATCTATTATACACCAACTTGAACTAAAATATAGACTCATTGCATAATATTGGATATTCCGTTATTACTACTTACAAAGCTTACATTTATAGAGAATGCAGATATTATTACATATTCTGTACATGCAGGGATATCCAGGGCTGAGGTAGCAGAGAAGAATAATTGAGGCCAAGGCAGAGACAAGGCCGCGGCAGCATCCAGAGTGGCAACATCAACATTGTAGGCGAATGAAAGACAAAAATATAGAGAACATTCTGGAAGATACAGCGCACCAATTGGACCAGGCTAGCGCACTAAAAGCCCAAGTCAAAGACCGAACGAGAAAAGCTTTCTAGAAGGTTGCAAACTTGGAAACATCAGATCTCATGTAGAAGACTCGCTCCCTACTCCAAGTTAAAGTCTATTTAGGAAAAGTTTTCCCTAGGTTAAGACTATATATAGCCTAGCCGACCACATTGTTAATGGAGCCGATTTTAGAGAAACCCTTCCCCTAAGATTTGTACTTATCGATATTATGTTCTAAATCTCTTAGGGATAGGTGAAGGTTGTAGATATTAGTGAGAGGAGATTGTTTCTTGTTTCTTTGTTCTAATGCAATAATAACATCGAAGTTTGCTTATCCTATTGTCATTCCTTGTTCTTGTATTCAAGCTCGAGAGAGAAGTTTATAAGTAATCTATTTATCTATCATCGAGAGAGTTAGATTCACAAAAGGGATAAGTACGGTGTTGACGATACTAACTCGGCCTAGAGATAGGTTAAGAGTTTCAGAAGCTAAAATAAGTGTTGGATTGGTTGGTGATTATCGTTGATTCACGTCGAGAGGTATCGTCAAAGACCAGTCATCAACAGTGCTTTAACTTAGAGATAAGCGGAGTCAACTACGGATACTTTACTGAACTTTGATGCATCTGCCCAAGAGCAAGAGATTGCCGCGACAGAGAAAACTAACGCTGCCGAGGTTGTATCTGCAGTACTGCCGAAGTAATGTTGTGTAATTGCATTAGACAAGAAGAAGATCAATCGAATCCACTAATTGACGCAGCTGGATCCTACCCACTTTCTTTATATTGTTCTCAATCTTTTATTTTATGTTTTGTTATTTAGTTAGTTAAAGAAATCCACTTATCTGTGTTTTTACTTTATCTTTCAGGAGCAAGAGACCAAGGGGAGACATATTAAGTATATCAATCCCTGTGGAGACGATACACGATATACTTATCATTTTATTATTTGTGACGTGTACACTACACAGTTGCGTTATTATTACACGCATCAGATGTTGTTTGAGGTTCAATGGTTGTTAATACTGCTTGAAATGATTCAATTTATACCTTCTCATTGATTTCTAACCGTTGAGATTATTGGAGATGTAAATATAGACGTTGGAGCTTCATCTTTCCATCATAAATGCATTCTGCAACAACTGGTATCGAAACATGGGCTACCTATTTCGGAATAGAACATAAATAGAAAGAGTCATTGTACATTTAATAAGGGGTGTATCGAAACAAGTTTCGATACCAAGAGTAAACTATGAAGGTTGGTATCGAACGGGTATCAAAACAGGTTAACCACCATCTAATGCTTTAACTGCCACCAACAGTCAAAACATTTAATTCTCAAAAAGCCGTTGGTGATTTTAAGGGGTATCGAAACTGGTATCGAAACACCATATTATATTTTTGAAATATTTAAAATTAAAATAGGTTCGATACTTGATTCAAAGAAAATGTTAGTAGTGTAGTCTTGGTATCGAGGGGTATAGAAATATGTATCGATACTTGTTCTTAGTTAAAAACATTCTTTACAAAATGAAGGTCGGTATCGATACCTGTTCTAGGGGTATCGATACTTGTTCTTAATCTCAAGAACATTCTTTGAAAAATGAAGGACGGTATCGATACCTGTTCTTGGGGTATCAAAACTCTCGTGTAAAAACACTTAGAAAATTTATTTCAATGTTCTTGATTTGACTTGAATCTTAATTTTTGACTTAGTAACTTAAAAATTTATTACAAAAATAGTCATTTAACATAAGTGTTATATCAAAATCAATTTTAGTTTTAAAGGTAAGAATAAGCTTAGTAAGTGAATAAAAACGAGTATAAAAACACCTTGTAATGCAAATCATAATATATCAAAATCAATTTTAAAGTAAGTCATGCTCTAAGTAAAAACAATATCCATGGTCGTCAATGTCACTATTTGAAAAAAAAATCAACAAGTGTAAATAATCACAGCTTACAAGCCACAAAACCTTTCAAAAATACCTTTTTGAAACCACATGCTTTGTAAACAAAATCAAGTCTTACATGATACACATAGCAAGACTTGTAAATCACTTGATCTCAATATCAAAACACATGCAACTCAATTTGCACTAAAAACAATAATTACTTTACACTTGTGTTTTTATCGTGTTGGAATATTAGTGAACCAGTTAGACTTACCTCTAATCTTTAGGATAAATGAAAACTCGCATGAAGACATAAATGCCAAGTTATTCCACGTATGAGACTTTATTGTCATCATACCACGTATGAGACTTCTATCACCTACTCATACCACGCACGAGCTAAACTCATGCACACGAATGGATTAAATCCAATCATGATTCCCACCTTAGCTTCTAGGATAAGCTAAGCTTGAATGTAATATAATACATATACCAAAATTCAAGCAATAACTCTAATGCATCATTAAGGAATTTACCCACGTATACGAATATTGTAATATAAAGTGCATTGAACATCCTATTTATCGATAAACTTATCCATATTACCATCATCTTTAATATCCAACACAAAACCAAAACCAAAATCAATGCTCAAGTTTTATAGTTAAAACAGTATATAAGCACATGCATCCCACTAACACATGCATCAAATGCATAAACAAGTAAAAATCACTTTTTCCTATTTCCAAAAAAAATGTGAGAGCATCATATGTATATAAAAACTCTTATAAAAACATCTCATGAGCATTGAAACACATGCATATTCACATATGTACAAGTATAACACGAGCATGATTAAAACACATAGTAAAAATAAGGTATAATATGAGAACCTTTAAGAAAACAATATTTTAAACATACTTCCAATTAAAGGGAGATTTTTTACACATGTCCTACACCCCCAAACCTTTAGAAAAACATTTAAAACTCTTCTGAATTGACAACCCTCATTATCCACTTACCAATTTATCGAAACATGTTCGACAAATCACTTGAAAACGTGATTTGGCTTTCCGATCTCTCTCAAACATGTTCCTCTATCTCCTGACCTAAATCAAGCATCAAAACCAGAGGGTTTAATGCATTATAACACACCCAAACATCCTAAAGTCGGACCAATACATTACAGTTCCTAAAAACACCATAAATCTTAACCGAAACTCACCAAAAACCTCTCCAAACACCACCTAAACCTTAGGTTCGGTATTAATTACTTAAAAGACATCTTAATTACATCTAAAAACTTCAAAATTCATATATTTAGGCATAAAAACAGCCATGTAAAAACCTTGAACAAAAATCAAAAAAACAATGGATTTTTTATCAAGAAAATTAATTTTATTGATTCAAGAATTTAAAGATAGTTGCAATAAGCCAAGAACTTAAGAATTTCATTAAAGAACTTTAAGTTTTATATGTTTGAATGATTCTCACCTCCAAAATAGATCCAACCTCTTTCCAAGGTTTAAAAAGAAGTAAAAACAAAGAGATTTTGAAGAAGAAAAATATTGAAAAAAAAAACAATGAAATTTTATTAAAAAGAATGGATATTTACCTTGACAATATGATGAATAATGTGTCTTGGGAAGGAATAAACCGAAATAATGGAGAAGTATTTAAAGCTTAATTCAAAAGTAGAGTTTTTCAAGTAAAATCTAAGAAGAAAATTATAAAGAATTAACCAAATGGATTTTTATTGAAAATAGTGGTGTTTATATTTAAAAATATGATGGAATAGATTTCAAGAAGATGAAAAGTCAAAAATTTTAAAAATAGGTTTTTAGGATTAATATTAAGTGTTTTAGATTATTAATTAAAATTATGGGTTATGGCTTATTAAAATAGGCCTTTGGAAGGCTTAAATCAACTAGAATTTGGATTTGATCAAATCCCCTTAAAGATTTAAAGTTTTGGATTAGTTTATAAAATTATCCTTAAGTTTTGAATTTTTACAAAATAGTCACTACTTTCAAAATTTTAGGGATTCAAGGGTCCATTTTCGAAATTGAGTTGACTAAAGTAAAATATATATAAAATAAGGATTTTAGAATATTTTTTAATAATTTATTTTTAATCTAAACTAATTTTTAAGTATTTAATCCCGAACTAGGCTATACCGATGAAACTGGTTCACTAAACTTCTAGGCCCAATTTTAGGGCGTTACAGAAGGACAAAGGCATGTTCTCCATACCTTTAAAAATTGGGAAAATGTGTAAAGCACGTAATGTGTGATTTGAGAGCCTTAAAGAACATGATGCCCTTATCCGTTTACAATACTCTTTCAGTCGAACCTTTAAAGTACACAAGAGTTACCATTCAATTGGCGGATCGTTCAGTTATCTAACCAGAAGGAACACTTAAATACTTTATCTGAAAATCTTTTGGGGCGGCCTTTCCTTAGTATTGTCGATGATTATATCAAACAAACTAACCAAAGAAGAGGATGAGTGTCTTTTGACGGTGTTACACGCACACAAAGAAGACATTGGATGGACTATTAATGATATTAAGGGATTAAGTCCCTCAACTTGTATGCATAAAATAAAGATTGAAGGAAATAAAACATCACAAGAAGGACAGCGTCAATTAATCCATGGATGATAGAAGTAGTAAAGAAGGGAATTCAAAAACTTCTTGACACGAACATTATTTATCCGATCTCGGATATTAGTTGGGTAAGTCTGATACATTTTGTTCCTAGGAAGATCAATATTATAGTGATCAAAAACTCGGAAGGTGAGTTGATTCCAACAAGAGTACAAAATAGATAATGAGTCTGCATTGATTACGGGAAGTTAAACTCTTTAACTCGAAAAGATCACTTTCATTTACCTTTTATAGATCAAATGGTAGAAAGACTAGCCAATAAAACTCAATATTGTTGTCTTGATGGGTTTTCAGGTTTCTTCCAAATTCCAGTGGCACCTAAATATCAGGAAAAGATGACATTCACATGCCCTTTCGGAACATTTGCTTATAGACGAATACCTTTCGGTTTATGCAAGGCACCCATCACATTTCAACAATGTATGCTCAACATCTTTTCTGACTTCATCGAGAAAGGAATAGAAGTATTCAGGGACGATTTCATGGTTTACAGTAACACATTTGACGAATGTCTTTATAATCTATCTAATATTTTAAAGCGGTGCCTAGATTTCAACTTTATTTTAAATTACGAAAAATGTCATTTTACGGTTGATAAGGGTCGACCCTAGGATATATTGTTTCTTTTAATGGAATTGCGATCGATAAAGCTAAAATCGATATTATTCGCTCATTTTCTTACCATACTATGATAAGGAAAGTACATTCTTTTTTTGGTCATGTAGGATTCTATCGACACTTTATCAAGGATTTTTCGAACATAATAGAGCCATTATGCATTCTTTTTCGAAAAGATCAAGTTTTTGACTTCAATCTAGAGTGCCAAAAATCATTCAACACATTCAAGGAAAAGCTAATCACGACTCCAACTGTGCAACCACCAAATTGGGATTATCCATTCTAGTTGTGTGTGACTCCTCTAACACTAAGGTTAGTGCAGCCCTCGGGAAAAAAATTTAAAAAGAGACACACGTCATAGCTTATGCATCTCGCACCTTAGACTCGACACGAAGAAATTATTCTACAATCAAAAAAGAACTTCTTACCATAGTATTTGCTTTAGAAAAAATTCAATCATATTTGCTTGGTACTAATATTATTGTTTATTATGATCATGCAGCATTATGGTATCTGATGAGCAAAAAAGACTCAAAGTTGAGACTAATCTGTTGGATTTTGCTTCTTTAAGAATTCAACTTGGAAATTGCAGATAAAAAAGAGAGGGAGAATTTGGTGGTCGATCACTTATGCCGAATTCCTATCACCTCAACTAACCCATCAATTAAAGATAAATTTTTGAAGAACACTTGATGTTGGTATAGAAATCAACTTCTTCAGGTTTTGCCTACATGGTAACTTATTTAGCTACAGGTAAGATTTGTACATATTTACCATGAGCGATAATTAATCGAATTAAGAAAGAATCTCGTCTCTATATTTGGGGTGACCCTTATCTCTTGAAGCACTGCTCCGATCAGGTAATTCGACGTATCATTGAAGATGCAGTAAACTCAATCCTTAATTTTGGTCATTCATATTCATGTGGCGGTCATTTTGGACTAAAGCGAACTACAGAAAAGATTTTAGAATGTGGTTTTCATTGGCAATCTTTATTGCAAATCATGAAAAAATGTCAACGAGTAGGTAATCTAAACCGTAGAAATGAAATGCCTTTAAGTTTGACACATATATGTGAAATTTTCGATGTATGAGGTCTTGATTATATGTTTTCTTTTGTTTCATTTATTGTTGCTCATAATATTATTCTCACTGTTCACTATGTTTTCAAGTGGGTTGAAGGTAAAGCAACCCGTAATAATGATGCGACAACAACTATTAATTTTCTTAAAAATTGTATCTTTTCTAGGTTTGGCACACCACGGGCGATTATCAGTGGACAGAGTAACCCATTTAATCAATTGGATTATTGAGGCGTTCAGGAAGAAGTTTGGATTGACACAAAGAATTACTATAACTTACCATCTGGAAACAAATGGATAAGCAAAAGTGTCAAATCGCAAAATCAAAGTCATCTAGAGAAAATTGTCAGGCCTGATTGAAATGATTAGAGCTTAAAATTACCTGATACACTTTGGACGTATCAGACAGCTTATAAAAGGCCAATTGGAATGTCTCCATACCGACTTATTTTTGGTAAATCATGTCATTTACTAGTAGAACTAGAACATCAAGCTTGTTAGGCAGTTATGCAATGCAACATGAAGGTGGAAGTTATCGGAGAAGTGAGCTACATATTCAAGAATTAGAGGAAATACGACGAAACGCTTATGATAGATTTTTAATATTTAAAGAGAAGATAAAAAATTCCATGATCAAAGGATATCCTTTAAATCGTTTAATATTAACCAAAAGGTTTTGTTGTTCAATTCAAAGCTTAAACTTTTTGTAGAAAAACTTCGATCAAAATGGCTTAGACCGTTTACGGTGACCCAAACTTTTCCTCATGGTGCAATGGAGATAAAAGAAAATTCTTGAACTCCATTTAAAGTGAATAGACAAAGATTAAAGTCGTACTATGAAAATTCCCAGTCGGATTAGCCAAGGAGATCGAATTAGAAGAACCAACGCTTTAAAAGTTTGGATCGTCAAGCTAACGACACTAAAAATAGCGCTTGATGGAAGGCAACATGTTTTATTTTCTTAAAACTCGTGTGGCTTGTTTTTATTTTTCATTTCATCATTTCATTTCATATTTTAAATTTCCAATTTGAATTTTGTAGGTACCTCATTGATCACAATCAAATAAGGACGAAGCCCAGGAATTAAAGAAAGGATCGACCAAAGTCAATGCCTTCTTGAAGCAAAAATCATGAAATTAAATTGGGAGAGTATTTTCACATTCTCTTTTGCACTTTATTTTTTTTCATATTGGGATAATATGATTTTACGTGAGGGGTGGGATTAGAAATCAATTGACTCTTGCTTATATTTTGTAATTGAAATTGAGCTATTTCTTGTTAGAGTCGTTGATAATCTTGTTCTTGTCGATTAAATTGGATGTATGACTTAGTTCCATAAACCTTTCATGTGAGTTTTGAACCTAATGAGCATATATTTTTATTCTTGCTCTTTGTTTCATTTTAGTATGTCAAACTAATTGATTGCATTTAGAACTTGAAACTCGCTACTTGTTGAGACTACACATTTTGACTATGATGCTTTAATATGATAGAGGCATTAGGATTAAAACCATTTTTCTTCTCAAATAAAATACCCTGCCCATTTTTGTTATTTTCTCCTTAGTGAACTATTTTTTAGCCTAGTCTTTTCTTTGTTCATCATGTTTGAAATTCAAGTCAATTTTATTTTATTTCTCATTTTTTGTTCTCTTTTCAATACAAATGTGAAGTTATTTGAAAAAAAAGGGAAAAAAACTCTTCGAAACAGTGTAAGAATCGAATATTTTAATTATTCGAAAATTTTCATTCTTATATTTAATATGAAGTATTATTTATATTTTTTATTAAAATTAGATTCAAACTTCTTACACTATATTTATTCTATTTTTTCAATGGGTATGTTTTAAATATATTATCTTACAAAAGCATTATAACAATAAAGTTTTGGCCCAGTTGTTAGGGTACTTGATTTCCTTTCATCCAATCTTAGTGCAAACCCTATAGCCTTAGGTTGTCGTTTTATTTCTTCCTTCTTTTTCATCAGGTGGTGTGACACATGTCACCGAGAGAAAAATATATTAAATAATAAATAAAATTTATTATTCAATTCAGTGGTGACACGTGTTATCATCGGATTGGATAATTAATTTTATTTATTAATTTAAAATTAAGATTAAATTAAAATAATAAATAAATACAGAGATTAAATGTATAATTATACAGTTTTATTTAACAATCACATTACTGTTGTTAACTTTGCTGTTAGAATTTTAACGACAGTAATCCAAATAGGTAGGTTTAAAAGTTGGATGACCTGATTGACGAGTTCGTTATTTGGGTGGTCACTAGAGTATTTTTACCTTTTATTTTATTATAATTTTGATTTTTTTATTTTTATTGTCATTGATTTTGATTTATTATTATTTTTATTATTAGTATTAAATTATATTTATATATATATACACGCAATACGTCTATATCTAATATATGTATATATAGATATTTTCTCTTTTCCTTTTTTAATATAATATTTAATTTATGTAAACTTTCTATGTATACGTAGTGCATACAGGTAAATTAAAGTAGTTTACATTTGTATTTGTATATATATATGTGAAGTAAATATACATATGGTATACTTTTGAATCATTAATACATATAGTGTATTGGTATTTTATGTACTTCTATACATTTATTTTTCTTAATTTTTTTTGTACTTTATTTAAACCCTTTACTTTATATAATTATTTATTTAATTTTATATACCTATGCCATGTAATTATATTTATTTTTTACCTATTATTTGAATTCCCGATAAATCGTTTTTTGAGTTTAAAAAGATCATAAAAATTGTATATCTATATCTATTCTCCATATTTATCACGACTTGTTTAAATGGTTTTAGTTAAAGCGAAGTGAAATTTCATATTGAGCTCTTGTCAACGTAAATTCATTGAGAAGCGCTTATTTTTATTCTAGTCCTAGACAATTTTCCGGTATACCATAGAAAAGGATGAAATTAAGATTTAAAATTAGAAAATAAAACATAAATATTTAAAAATGATAGATAAATTTATAACTAATTAAATTTTTAAAAAATTTAAATACGAAGACAAAGATAAAAAAAAAAATAGAGGATGAGATGAGTTGTCAACCCCATCCTCACCTAGCATCGTCAGTGACCATAAAGTCACAAGTAATGATCGGTGACACACAGGAAAAAAATATTCAATGAGTTGAATTAAAATATTTAAAAAAAATGAGTCAAGCCAAATTTACAAAATTCGAATCAAGTTGTTTAATTTTTGTTCAAATTTAGTCATAATTGTTTATATTTTTATGATATTAATTAATTCCAATTCAATCGATTATATATATGTAAATTTTTCATAAATTTTCTTACAATATACACATATTAAGCACAATTGAAACTCGGTTAAAATTAAAAAAACCAGTCCATCTATTAAAAAAATCAAGTTATTAGAAACCTTATTTTACAACCCAAACTTTATTTAAATTTTTTAAAAAATCAAAATGTATGAAATTACAAGTCAAAGTTGAAATTTTTTATTTTTTTCGAGTTAATTGCTCATGTATGCTCGGGAAACAATGGTATTGACAGTTATATAAGTTGCAAAACAAAATTTGTGGCAAGACAAACAAAATAAGATTTGATATAGATCAATTAATGATCAAGACACTCAAATATCACCACTTCCAAGGCTATCTTCCCACTATCATGATTTCTCATGACACTGCTCGTCCAATTATACAATAAAGTTGACATAGGAGAACACAAGCAAATATATTTCCGTGGTTGGAACTTTACTTAAATATGGTCTAAAAGCAGGTGTAGATTATGCATAATCAGAGAGCAGTTGTTTATATTGCCAGCCACATCAAATATCATGTATCACTTGCCTCTTTAACGGTTGATTCGCTGAATCCATTCATAACCAACTCACTTTGGGGATGGGGAATTCGCAGAAAATCATTCAACAAAGAATAAAGATATGTGTTTGCGCATGATAGAAAACCAGAATTTGAATAGATAAAAGAGGGTCTAGAGTCGCAACAATACATTAGAAATGTTTGTTCTCAGAAAGCTTTATAGCAGTGACATTTGTAAATTTCAGCAATGATCCAAATCTTAAAAAAAGTGCGATAAAGGGCATTTCATTCAAGGTTCACCTCTCTCTTCGGGGGATCGAGCTGCAAATAGGTGTATGGTTCCGTCGGTTCCTCCCTTCACAGCAACCAAGCATAAATTTTCAAAATGGAAGAACAACATTCCTTCGAATATAAGTGAGAAATAACTATATAGGGTCAAATAAATGAGATTGCAAGGTGTAACTAAACAGGGTCCAGTTTCCAACATCAGAGATCAATAGGAAATTGTAACAAGAGAACTTTCACTCACTCGGTTACATCACTTGTATTTGCAAGTTGCAACTAAGTTGCTCAGACTCGGTGTATGTTCAATTTATCAAAGTTCTTCATATATTTGAGTATCACATACTTTCAGAGGTCTGAATATACGTTTAACACTGATACTTTAGGAAAAATAAAAGTCCAAGTAATATGGATCTTGGAAAAGAAAAGCTAACCAACAAGGCTACAACTTTAATCAACAATCATATACCAACGTAAATTCATTCTGTTATAAACAAATAATCTAACTTACCCAGGTTTAGAGCGCATGCACTGCCAAAAGAGCTTAAAAGGTCCGGGGACAGTCTTAAATGGGTTCCCCTCAAAACAAGCCTGCAACAAACAAGAAAATTATAGAACGTTGACAAACAAAGCTTAGGGGCAACCGCACAGGGTCAAGAGTTACTTAGAATCAAGAATGGTTCTCGACATGTACAATAAGAATGATCGCACAGGGACATATCTACATGAGAGTCGAGAGGAGCTATCGCCCCACCCCAAATATTTTTTTTCACTTTTATCCCTTATTTAAATTTTTTTAGAAAATAGTTTATTTTATAAATTTATCCCAACTTTCAAACATTTACTCAAACTCACATCTTGGATTCGTCCTGAAAATAAGTTAAATTATTTCAAGGGAAAAGTAAAAGATTAGTTTGAATTATTGATAAAGCACACGAGTAAAGCAAAATGATGTTGTATTTAATAGATTTTGAATCAATTCATCAAGTTAAAATGTAACACCCAAAAACCGAGTTAGTAAATGATTCGAATGAATTTTAAATTAAATCGAATTACATGATGAATTGGATTAGAAGTAAGGGGTCAAATTGAATTAAATAACAAATTTAGTGATCAAACCAGTATCGAACCAGTAACGAAATTGCATCGATACCAGTATTGAACCAGACTGCTCAATCTTGATCAATGAGTCAACACAGTTGACCAGTATCGAACTGGGGTTCGATACCCCTGTTCCGATACCCCTATATAGGGGGTATCAATACCCCAGTCATATTTGGTTGAATTCATGAGATTAAAATGGGGGAGTCTCTCATCTTGTATAAGGGATTCTATAAGTTAAATTAAAGTCTATGTTGGGCCTCGTAATTGAGAGTAAGTCATAATTTGATAATGAGATCAAGCATTAGGTGAATTTCAGTAATAAAATGAAATAAAATTAAGATTAAATAACGAGTGTGTTGAATTTGTAAAAAGTTTTAAATTAGCCTCGAAATTGATAAGTGTTACAAGAACTTGGTTCGTAAAGTTATACAATGAATAAAATGTTTTATAATCGAATACAAGTTCCATTATGTTCGATCGACGCCCTTGTCTCCTAACCCGGGTCGAGGGTGTCACATTTAGTGGTATCAGAACTTTCTGTTATGTGATTCTCGGACCAAAAGAAATATGCATGCATCATATAGGGTTTAATTATGTCACGTAGGAGTTTTTATACCGTACTCGCTTGTGTTCTTGCTTATTTGAATAAAGTGTGTTTACCCTTTTGTAGTATGGTTGATACGAGATTGACCTTGGGAGATGAAAGTCTGAGGGTTCGTTTAATGAGAACAAAAATGTGAGGATGAATCCGAATCCTCTGGTAGAGGTTGCCCCTGAGCCGGTAGCCCCGGTTATACGAGATGTACAGAGGGAATGTCTCCTGAGTATGAAGGGGATGTTTGATCAGTTGGTGTCTGACTTGAGGCAGGATCGTCCTCCTGCTCCCGTTAATGTTGCACCAAGTAGGGCACCTATAGAGAAACTAGCCCGATACCGAGCCTTTACCTTTGCGGGTGTTAATGAGGAAAAGCCCGAAGAGCCTGAACAGTGACTAGAAAGGACCACTCAAATCCTGACTAAGCAATCGCAGTGCTCCGATGAGTACAAGCTCGAATGTGCTAATATCGCTTCTAGTTGACGAAGCTTTGAGCTGGTGGAAAACTACAACCCTGACTGCTCCTGCCGACTCTGTTACTTGAGATTTCTTCGTAGAGGAATTCAAAAAGAAATACATAAGTGAGCAATATTTAGCTGAAAGACGAAGATAGTTCTTGTATCTAAAGCATGCCAATAGGCCTATTGAGCAGTATGTGGCCGACTTTTGTAAGTATTTGAAGTATGGAGCTGAGTACATCAAAACCGAAAAGCAAAAATGTCAGATGTTCATTGATGGGTTGAATGATGAAATGAGCCTCATGTTCACTGCTTTGGGAATTACTGATTTTCAGATTCTAGTCAATCGGGCTATTGCTACCGAAGCCAAGATGAAAGCTTCGAAAAAGAGAAAAGGTGGAAACAGGGATGAAAAGGAACGTAAATGGGAAGATAGGTCCGATTGAAAGCTGAAGAGAGCCAAACATCAGAAAGAAGGCTCCTCAACCTACCGTAATGAGTCCAAGAGTAATTATGTGTCGAGACCTCAATCAGTAAATAGACCTTCGGCCCCGGTTGCTTCAGTTTATAGCACGGAGAATTCTGGAAAAGCTTTTGGTTATCAGTTTTGTCAGAAGTTTCATGCTAATCCTTGTCGACTTCAGATGAGGTTGTGTTATGCATGTGGTGGATCAAACCACTTTGTTAGGGATTGCCCTCAAAATCCTAATAGAGGCACACTTCAGTCTCGTGCCTATCAGAGTACACCTCAGAACCGAAAAAAAGGGCCCAAGACAGGCCTATTCTGAGAATCAAAGTAAAGAAAAAGATCATCAGTCAGTCCCTCCTCGTCAGAAATCTCAAGCTCCTGCTAGAATGTATCATGTTCGTGGTAGGGAGGAGGAAGAGTCTGCCGATGTGATTACAGGTACCATTGAGTTAAATTTAAGCACTGCATATGCTTTAATAGATTCAAAATCTACTCATTCCTTTGTATGTTCTAGAATGCTTGAAAAGATTAAGTTAGAGTCTGAAAATGTTGATAGGAGTCTTTTAGTATCAAACCCAATAGGAGGAATAATGAATGTTAATCTTGTTTGTAAAGATTCTTCGATCACGATTCGAAATATCCCTTTTCGAGTTGATCTATTTGTGCTACCAACATGCGAGTTTGACCTAATACTGGGGTTAAATTGGTCGACCAAACATGAAGCTTGGATCAACTGTCAGAACCGAAGATTGTATCTTCATGGTTTGGAAAAGGAATCGATTCTCCTAATTGATAAGAAGTCAACTTCAATTTTTGTGGCTATGGTTATGCAAGATGAATATGATTTCGGTTTGCCAAAAATTCCAGTGGTATCCAAATTTATTGATGTTTTCCCCGAGGAACTCTCTGGTCTTCCTCCAACCAGAGAAGTGGAATTCGGGATAGAAGTCCAACCTGAGACTAATCCGGTGTCGATTGCTCCACATAGAATGGCACCAATAGAATTGAAAGAGCTCAAAAAGCAACTTCAAGAGCTACAAGATAAGGGATTCATACGTCCTAGCTCTTCGCCATGGGGTGTTCTAGTTTTGTTCGTAAAGAAGAAAAATGGTACGATGAGGCTTTGTATCGACTATCGGCAATTGAATCGAGCGACCATTAAAAATAAGTACCCTTTGCCTAGGATTAAAGATCTATTTGATCAACTAAAAAATGCTACGGTATTCTCTCGGATTGATCTTCGATCGGGGTACTATCAGATGTGAGTAAAAGGGGAAGATCTTCCTAAGACTGCTTTTAAAACCCGATATGGACACTTTAAATTCTTAGGGATGCCATTTGGGCTGATCAATGCCCCGACAACGTTCATGGACCTAATGAATCGAATGTTCAAACCTCATCTTGACAAATTTGTAGTCGTTTTTATCGATGACATTCTGGTGTATTCTCGAAACAAGGAGGAACACTCAGAACACCTTCGAATTGTTTTGCGAACACTTAGGGAACGTCAATTGTTTACTAAGTTCTCCAAGTGTAAATTTTGACTATCGAAAATATCATTTCTTGGCCATGTCATCTCGGCAGAAGGAATCAAAGTTGATGTTAAGAAAGTGCAAACCATTTTGGACTGAAGACCTCCGAGAAATGTTAATAAGGTCAGGAGTTTCCTCAGTTTAGCCGGGTATTATAGGAGGTTTGTTAAGGGATTCTCTACGATCCCCTTGCCCTTAACTAAGCTTCTCCGAAAGGATAAATTGTTTGAATGGTCAGAGGACCAACATAGAAGTTTTGATCAGCTTAAGCAAGCCTTGACCATGCTCTTGTCCTTATTCAACCGAAGTCCAATAAGGAATTCACCGTGTATAGTGATGCTTCGCATTCAGGACTAGGTTGTGTCTAATGCAAGAAAATAATGTGGTTGCTTACGCATCAAGGCAATTGAAGCCTCATGAATTGAACTACCCCACTCATGATCTCGAGTTAGCGGCTATTGTATTTGCTCTCAAGATATGGAGGCATTACTTACATGGCGTGATGTAACACCCCAAATCCTTTTTCCCCAATTTGAATAAAATTCTCAATTATTGTGCCCTAATTATTGGGAAATTTTGAAATCTGATTTGGGGACCTTTTCATAATTTCTGAAATCTGAAGGCCCCTTTTTGAAACTCTGAAAGTTCAGGCCCTTCGTGGGTATTTTTACCTTTTTTATTTTAGAAAGTTTCCTTCCCTGTTTTCGCCCGATTCAGTGAGAGATCTCTTTCCTTTTCTTTTGTTTCATATTAAACAATTCGGTCCCCTTTTCCTTGGATTCTTTTCGTGTTTCCTACTCTCCTTTCGTGGTGTCCGCATCCCCTCTCCCTCAAAATCGTCTGGTAAGCTTTCTTTTTGTTTCTCCTTCGGTTTCCAGTTTTGTTCGGTTGAAGGTTGGGGTGTTGAATCGAAGCTGGTTTGGGGTTTGTTTGTTGGTTTTAATCGATTCGATTTGAGAGAGTTAAACGTGTTTTTACCCGAAACAAAACCCTGGGGAGATCTGGAATTTTTCCAGATTTTCCTGGAAAATCTGGGATTTTTCCAGATTTTCTCGGGAAAATCTGGAAAACCCAGATTTTCTTGGGAAAATCCGGAAATTTCAGATTTTCTCGAGAAAATCCGTCTCAGCCCGTGTCCGACCCGACCCGACCAACTCGAAACCCGACCCGTCCGACCCGAATCCGACCCGACCCGTGACCCGCTGACATCATCAAGTGACGTCATGCTGACGTCAGCATTGATGATGATGTCATCTGCTGACGTCAGCGTTGACTTTTTCAACCCAGACCCTCTTTATGTTTTCCGACGTCCTGAGTCCGATGGCGCTGTCCGTTTTCTGAAATTCAAACCCGAAGTGTCATTTTTAGGGCTTTTATGTTCGAATGCCTATCTAGGAATTATCTTTAGTGGTTTCTGAATCAGTTTCTGTTCACTTCAGGTGACGTGGATTCCGAGCCCGAGCATCTGCCTCCTCCTCCTGGACGACCTCCTGCCCAACAGCATCGGGGACCCGCACATGAGTTTTAGTTATTTCCGGTTTAGTGTACTTATCGATGAAATGGCATATTAGGTATCTAACGATAATTTGTACTCATAGGTTCTACTCTTGTGCATTCTAGTGGTAGAGCCAAGTCCAGCCGACGTCAGTATCGTAGTTGAGCTATCTGTTCAGGTATGTTCTCTTCTGTTTACTCTGTTTTTCAGTACGTTCCATTTTCCGTTAAAATTTGTATGATCATGCATCATTCTGACATCACATTTTTGTTACTGTTATATGATATACTTGCCTCCTGTTTCACTGTAATACATGCACTCTGATTCTGCTTATGCATATTCATTACATCCGGTAGACTATGTGTACGGGGAAGTTTAGTGACTTATCACTTTTGTTCAGTGGCTCCACCTGCGGGTCGAGATACCACTTCTGATCAGTGGCTCCACCTTCGGGTCGAGTTTCCACTTCTGCTGGTGTGATGGAGTTAGAGGGGTTCAGGGGAACCTACTCTTCTGTTGGAGTTCGGAGATGGGTGTATTTCATGCATACACTACATCATCTGCATATACTGTTTTAAAATCCTGTTTTATCTGTACTTTAGAGACACACTAGGCTCCCTAGCTTACACCCCCTCAGCTTCCTGTTTCAGGTCCTTGACCTAGGCTACTTCGATACTTGGAGATTTCTATTTCAGATTATTACGTATGTTTTTTATAGTTTCAGACTATTTTATCATTTTCGGATATTTTATTATCTATATTGGACTTTGGATTCAGAATTTTACTTCAAACTTTCTGGACTTTTTACGATTTATTGTTGGGTTGGACTTTATTATATTTGGATAATATTTCAGCATGTTTGATAATAATTATTTTAAGCGATTTATTCTTGTCTTATGTTTTTAATAAAAACCTACCTTGCGAATCAAGTTTTAATGTTGTGATCCCTAACTTTCATTCTAAGAAATTAGATAAATTTTGGAGGTTACACGTGAGGTGTTACCTATACACCGATCACAAGAGTCTTAAATAAGGACTTGAATTTGAGACAAAGAAGATGGATGGAATTACTAAAAGATTATGATTTGGTCACTGATTACCATCCCGGAGAAGCTAAAGTGATGGTCAATGCTCTTAGTCGTAAACCGATATTGGCCCTAAATTCGATTAATGCTTATCTTCGAGTATTCCGAAAGCAAAGATATTTGTTTGAACTTTAGGTTCAATCTGATCTGCTTACGAGAATTAAGGATCTTCAGCAATCTGATTTTGAGCTTCAAGCTATTGCATCAAAGCTTGATTCGAAAACTAATGTCGAAATCTCCCTCAATTCAAATGGATTGCTCTATTTTAGAGATAGAATATGTTTTCCGAATAATGAGGAATTGAAAAGAGATATCCTACAAGAAGCACATCAAAGTCCATTTCGATTCATCCTGATTCTGTTAAGACGTGTAAAGACTTAAAATCTTTGTATTGGTGGTCTGCAAGAAAACAACCATCACAAATTTTGTATCCCGACGCTTGACATGTCGGAAAGTCAAGGCTGAACACCGAGCTCCTACAGGATTGCTCCAGTCTATTGAATTTCCCGAGCGGAAATAGAATCGAGTGACAATGGATTTTGTTATTGGCTTTCCTGTCACACCGAGAAAGAATGATGTTTTTTGGGTGATTGTTGATAGACTCCCCAAGTCTACACATTTCATTCCGGTTCAAAAGAGCATGAACTCGAAAACTTTGGCCGAGTTGTATATTCGTGAGGTGATTCGGCTACATGGTGTGCCGACATCGATCATTTTTGATAGAGATCCAAATTTCACCTCTCGATTTTGAAAGTCTTTGCAAAGGCTCTTGGGACTAAAGTACATCCTAGTACTGTTTTCCATCCGCAATCTGATGGTCAGTCTGAAAGAGTGATACAGGTGTTGGAAGATATGCTACGAGCTTGTGTTATATATTTTAGAAAGAATTGGAAAAAATCCCTACCCTTAGTGGAATTTGCATACAGCAATAGCTATCAAACATCTATTCAGATGGCTCCCTTTGAAGCCTTATATGGGAGTAAATGTAGAACTCCTTTGTGTTGGTCTGAATTGGGAGAGAACAAAGTTTTGGGACCTCAAATGATCCGAGAAACAGAGGAGCAAGTTCGAATTATTCATGATCGACTGAGACAAGCCTTCGACATACAAAAGACTTATGCAGACTTAAAACAAAGAGACATTCAGTACAATGTGAGAAACAATGTCTTCCTAAAAATTTCTCCTTGGAAGAAAGTCTTCCGATTCGGAAAAAGGGGAAAGCTTAGCCCTCTGTTCATTGGACCTTTCGAAGTCATTGAAAGGATTGGCCCACTGGCCTATCGTCTTGCTCTCCTTAGTGAGTTCGATAAGATACACAATGTTTTCCATGTCTCAATGTTGAGAAAGTACAGATCCGACCCTTCTCATGTTTTGGAACCGAAAGAACTAGAATTGAATCCTGATTTGTCTTATGAAGAAGAACCGGTTCGGATCCTTGATCGAGAAGTTAAAAGACTTCGAAACAAGAATGTGTCTTTGGTAAAAGTCCTTTGGAGGAATCACAAGAAAGAAGAAATTACTTGGGAACCCGAGGATACGATGAGAGCACAATATTCGTAATTGTTCCCTTTAAGTAAATTTGAGGGCAAATTTCTTTTAAGGAGGTGAAAATTGTAACACCACAAAAACCGGGTTAGTAAATGATTCGAATGAATTTTAAATTAAATCGAATTACATGATTAATTGGATTAAAAGTAAGGGTCAAATTGAATTAAATAACAAATTTAGTGATTGCATGATAAAATTCAAAATTCCCTAAACTACCTCTCGTAATAAACCAAGTCGCAAAATGGTCTTTTCTCACCCCATAAACAGTCAAAAAAATCAACCAAAAATCCCTTCTTCCTTCCCATTCACATGAACAAAGAAAATAGAAAGGAAGAGAGAAAATTGAGAGGGATTTGAAGGAAAATCAATGGAGAATGTTAAGGGCTTTGCATGAAGGGAGATTAAGGAATCATGTTTAATTAGCTTGGTATGTCCTTCCTTCCTTAACCGAAAATTTTATGGGTTCAAACTTTTGGGATTTTGGATATTCCATGATACTTTATGTTGAATTAGGTTGTTAGAAGGCCTAACCAAAAGTTAGCAACTAAATTAGTTATGGATTTGATGAGCATGAAGGATAGGTTAAGGAACTTGAAATTTGGGATTTTGTAAATGCTAAATGTATGTTGATTAATTCAATACGTTGCTATAGAATGAATTAAAAGATGTTGATTCCATGTTTGAAATGCTGGAAAATTGATAGGAGTAAGTTCGGATTGGGTTCGGACACATAGAATGGAGGTTAGCCAAAACTAGCCTAAAAATATCATTCCGGGTAGCACTTTTGAGCAAATTCCCTAGGTCGGAACTTAAGGAGTTAGGAGCTAAAATTTTAAAATATGATACTCCCATATATCTAGTTTAAGTGAAAATTTACGGAACCTCAATCCAAGTTTGGTAAAAAAAGATATAAGCGTTGCCGTAAGGGCTGTCCGAGCAGTCCCGAAATCCGGATAGGTTTGATCCGAACGAAATCTGGTGTTGATTGAGTAAGAATCAAAATGTAAGGTTAATGGGTCCTTGTAGAGGATTCTTCTGGCTTTTCAAAGAGGTAAAATGGGTTAAAATCGGACATGTGAACTAGGAGATATAATTGATTCGCTAAAGGATGGCAAAATCGTTCTTAATGAACAAGTGCACATATTTACATTTGCTAAATTTAGGATTACTTGGATTGAATGATTGAATATATCCTAATGAATGTCATGTGTATATGAATTATTAGACAATACAAGGGAAGAGGACGTTGAGGAACTTGAGAAGATCGAATTAGCAAAGAAGAGGGGCAAAGAGATTACCATCTTCAACCCTTGAGAGTTTGGAATCAAGGTGAGTGTGGCAAAACTTAGGATTAGGGCCTAGGGTCCTAACCATCCTTTTTTTATTTGATTTGAAATGTCATGTAAATGGACTAATCGTATAATCAATAAAAAGGAAAGGAGGATTATGTGCCAATGAACTTGTGTAATAACATGTTTGCTTGCTAGACCAATAGCACTAGTTTAAAACATATGCATAGCTCGGAAATGTCGAGGTAAGTATAGCACGCGACTATAGATGTCAGGTACGCAAATCATGCATGAAGCATGTTATTGATGATATGATCAATTGTTTGATAACTTGATATGTCTATTACTTGTGATATGATATAAATGCATTGCTTGATAACATGACTTGGATACTTATTCTTGATGACATGAGCTTGACAAATATGAAATAAATGATTAAACAGTTAATGAAAAATGTTATTGAGCCTTGGTCGATAGTTGGTCATAGGTAGTATGACATGCCTAGAGTCTGAGCTCATTGTTTAGTGCTTCGACACTCTTGTTTAGTACTTCGGTACTCTTGTTCGGTACTATGGGTACAATTGATTGGTGGTTAGTCATCATTGTTAGATACCATGGGTATCTCTTGTTAGTATCATTATGATACTCTTGTCAGTACCTTTGTGGTACTCTTATTAGTGTCTTCGTGACACTCTTGTTGACTCGCTTACCTGGTCTAACTATACCAAGGCATCACACGAACTTAAACGAAAGACTAAAAAATTAAATGTGAACTATATGTACATGTATTGGCTTGAGAAATATTGGTACTTGATCATGTATTGTTATAGAATATTAAAATGTAATTGATGCTATGAGTAGCACTTTAACATGAAATGGCTATTGATATTGTGAATAAACATATGGCTATAAGTAGCCCTTGAAATGAATTATTTAATGTAAGCTTGAGAATGAAAATTGATTAATGAGCAACATGCATTCAATACATGCTAGCTAATGCTTAGCATATAGAATATGAATTTGAATAGTATGCTAAACTTATGATTGACATGATAAGCATGATATCCTTGTTTATTGATCGATCCTTTGTTACGAATTGGTTTTATTTGCTTATTGTAGCATGTTATCTTTGTTAATTGATTCATGTTTAATATAGTTAGACTAGGGTTGCCTCACTAAGTACATAGTACTTATCACTCGTTGTTTCCTCCTTCCCAAACTTAGTTTTAAAAAACGCGCCTCCGGCCGCCTAAGGCGCCAGGCGAAAGGAGGCGTGGAGGAAAACGCCTCCACCGCCGGAAGCGCAGCACTGTACCGGAGGCGGAGGGAGGTGAGGGAGGCGCACGCTTTTTTGAGAGACGCTGGGCGAAACGCTTTTCACGTTTTTGGGTTTCGAACGAAAAAAATAAAAAAATTTTACTGGCGGAGGAGATAAAAAAACAGAAGAAACTTTGAGGAAGAAAATGCTTGATGCAATGGAGAGAGAAGATGGATGAAGAAGAAGACAAAGGCACGTGAATTTCAATTAAAAAACACGTGAGAATTGTAATTTTTAAATTATTGTTTTTGTGATGAGACCCAATGTATTTTTTATTTATATTTTTGTGGTGGGACCCAATGTAATATTTTTATTTAATTATTTTATCTTTTATTTATATTTTTGTGGTTGGATCCAATGTATTTTTTTAATTATCTGTTAGTATTTTTTTATTTAATTATTTGTAACCTTTTATCATGTGTATTAGTATATTTAATTATAATTATTTATAAATATATTTATTATTTCAATATTTTATTATTTTTTGGAATTTAATATTTTATTTTTACACTTTTTTTTATTTATAAGTAATAGAAAGAAATGCAATGATTATTTGTACAATTTAGTATTAAATTTTGCCATATTAATTATAGTTTTACTTGGTGTATATTTTGAAAATATATAAATACTTTCTTTATTATACTTTCTTTGTTATATCTTGCAATTAATCTTCATTAAATATACATTAAATTATTATCATAATGTTTCAAATACAAAATATAATACAATACTAATTTATAGCGCCTCGCTTACGAAAGGTGCTCGCCTTCGCCTAGCACCTAGCGCCTAGGCTTCAGAGACCATTAGCGCCTCGGAGCGCCTAGCGCCTCTTAAAACTAAGTTCCCAAAACAACAGGTTATCGAGATAAGAAATTAAATCAGGATTGATTGCAAGCAAGGACATCAAGCAAGCAAAAGTATGGTATTTTGTATTTTTGGTCAACTCCTAACTTAAGGTGGCATAGTGAGCATGCTTAGTTTATGTATTTGAGATATGGTCAATGTTTTGTACATATTGTCATTGAGCCCTTGGTTTGTAAGCCTTAAGGCAACATCATGAAGTAGCTAGCATTTGATATGGTTGAGATTGCCCATGGAACCTTAGTTAAGTATTGTGTATTGATATGCAAGTGATGAGCCATGTGGTCTAACATGTAGGCCATAAGGCTAAGATATGATTAAACTAGTGGCCATAGAGATGGTATGGTAGAATGATTTAGATATTGGTATGAGCATTGAATTGAACAATTAGATGGAATGATTAGGTTGTTACTTGTTGCCCAAACATGTTAAAATAGCCTCTTAAGGTTTAGGGATGAATTGAAGTTGTAAGAAGCCTTTGGTTGGTGTCTAAGTGTTTTTGAAAGTTAAAAATTTGCTATTTGAGGCGAGGGTATCGATACCGACTACATGGGTATCGTTACCACCCTTGACAGTAGCATAATGGCATCGATGCTTGGTTCGATGTCAAGCTTCCTAATAGTCTTCCTAGTTCGATACCAATATCGAACCAGGCTATCTTAGTCTTAAGACTTTGAGTCATTGAATTAGACCAGTATCGATACCTAGTTCGATACTAGAGCTTGTAGTAACGAAATTGCATCGATATCAATATCGAAACAGGCTGCTCAGTCTTGGTCAATGAGTCAACACAGTTGACTAGTATCGAACTGGGGTTCGATACCCCTGTTCCGATACACCTATATATGGGGTATCGATACCCCAATCATATTTGGTTGAATTCATGAGATCAAAACGGGGAGTCTCTCATCTTGTACAAGGGATTCTATAAGTTAAATTAAAATCTATGTTGGGCCTCATAATTGAGAGAAAATCATAATTTGATAATGAGATGAAGTATTAGGTGAATTTCAGTAATAAAATGAAATAAGATTAAGATTAAATAACAAGTGTATTGAATTTATAAAAAATTTTAAATTAGTCTCGAAATTGATAAGTGTTACAAGAATTTGGTTCGTAAAGTTATACAATAATAAAATATTTTATAATCG
Source organism: Abelmoschus esculentus (assembly GCA_035048815.1). Taxonomy (NCBI): domain Eukaryota; kingdom Viridiplantae; phylum Streptophyta; class Magnoliopsida; order Malvales; family Malvaceae; genus Abelmoschus; species Abelmoschus esculentus. The sequence goes on along the minus strand of JAUCBN010000019.1, from coordinate 4,520,058 downwards.
AATACAAATTCTATTTAAATATAGGTTAAATATTCGATCGACGCTCCGTCTCCTAACCCGGAGAGAGCGAGCGTCTCACATAAAAAGTTAACAAACATTTAATATTTTTCCATGAAATTAACTTGTTTAATTCCTAGACCATATGAAGGAGCAGACCAATATATTTATACAATACCATTGATAAATGGGGAGTAAGTCATATCAAAATTGATAGAAAAATTAACATTTATTTATCTTCAAAAATTGAAAGAAAAAAAACTTCACTGAGAAAAAGTGGGTGAAATATCTCACCCCAACCCCCTAAATCAGATCAGAGTTTTATCTGCAGAATCAGTCCCCAAGGCCCAAACAGTATACATATGAATTATGAGAATTTCCCATTTTCCCCAGATATCTGAATGTTACAGCGATGGAATTTTCCATTTTAATAAAGGGATAAGAAGAAAAAAGGAGAAATATAATTACTTGGATAACATCTTCCGCTCGATCGTTGCAACGGTGAGCCTTAGGTTGGCGATGCTCTCCTTCAGGCAATCCCCATGGGCTGTCTCTCCTTGGTACTGGCCTCGTCTCCCCCATCTTTGCTTCCTCGTCTTTCTTCTCCACTCCTACAACCTTTCTTCTTTTTTCAGCTCCGACTGACACCAAAATACTCGAGGAAAATGTACCCTTTTCGTTTAGGCTTTTTAGCCCGCTTCGCAATTAGGTTTTGCTCATTTACTCGTTGGAAACTGCACCATTAGTCAGTGAGTTATTTTATTTTTTATTTTGATCATTAAATTATTTTTTATAAAATTATTATTAACATTATGTTTTATTATTATTTTAACTTTTGACCGATAATTTTTAATATTGATATTGAGATTATTTTTATTTTTTATGTTATTTTTTCTTATTATCAACGTCACATGTATTAGTTCGAATTATTTTATATACAAATACAGTGATGATATGTGACAATTTGATTGATCAAGTTAAAACGTTAACAAACATTTAATATTTTTCCATGACTAACCCCTAAGCCTTACCACTAAACTATGTTAAATCTTTGTAAATTTACGATAAAGCTTTAATTTAATATATATATAAACTGAACATGAAGTTTAAGGGACAATTAGACCAAAGTTGACAACTTCAAGGAGTGATGTGTGTTTTAATCCTTTATTTTTTTTAATTAATGTTTAGGATAATTGTCATGCACACCACATTTGCTTCCCACCTTGAATTATACAGTATATGTGACTGCATTTATTTAGAAAAAACAAATATATTAATTAGTCATATATAGCATTATTTAAAATAAATTGTTTAAAAAAAAATATCAAAAGAAAAATAAAACAGACAATCTTAAAATAAAACAATGATCAAGGTCATGTGGAACTCTATTTGCCTCACGGCCATAATAGGTACCATTAAAAAATTTGAATTTTTACGGCCTTGATAAATTTTAGCTAAGGGGTTTACTTGGGCGAAATTGGTAGTATATTGTTTCTGATTTTTTATTTTAAAAAGTATTGTATTGGGTAAATTATTTCAGAATCTATAATAATTTGAATCTTTAAGGTTGGAATGCTTTTCATTTGACCTTGTGTTTAAAAAATTAATAAAAAATTAAAATCATGTTGATTTTATTCGGACCTTATGAAATTAAAAAAGAAAAGCAAAAAATTAAAATCGGATTGATTTCCTACCGGTCTCATGAAATAAACGATTAAATATAATTTTTTTTAAAGTTTCTTGCTTTACATCGGACTTCATGGTCTAAATATTAAAAAAAATTGAAATTGGGTTAATTTCCTTCCGACATGGAATAACAGATTAAATATAATTTTTTTTAAAGCTTCTGGTTTTTTATCCGACCTCATGATCTAAATATTAAAAAAATTAAAAATAGGATCTATTAATTATAATCCGACCTCAAAATTAAGGAACCATGTGATATCATATCTCGTATAGTGTGTTGTTAATCTCGTATAATGTGTATTATTTGCCTAAAAAGTGAATAAAAAAATATAAAAACTTTAATAATAATATAAAAATATAGAGAATAGTAAACTAAAATGTTAGAAGGAAATTTTTGGATAACAGTGTGTTATATTAATTTTTAGGAATATGATATTGATTTATATTTAATCTTGTGCAGTGTGTTGTCATGTCTCGTGCAATGTTGTGTTTAATCTCGTGCAGTATGTTATCATGTCTCGTTCAGTGTTGTGTTTAATCTTGTGTAGTGTGTTGTCGTGTCTCGTGTAGTATTGTATTTAATCTCATACAATGTGTGTATGTATATTATTTGACTGAAAAATGGATAAAAAAATTCAAAACCTTTAATAGTAGTCTAAAAAGTATAGTGAATTAGGGGTGTTCATTATCGGGTACCGATTCCTTCGAGTAATGATTTTTCGGCCAGTGTCCTAACCTATTTATATCGGATACTCGATTCATATTTTTTTATTTTTTTATTTTAAAATTAAAAAACATACTAAACACAATTTAAAATTTTATAATATATGAACAAACATAAAAGTTAGCAAATAAAAGTTAATTTTAGAATATTTAAATATATACATATATATATATTAAAGTTTATCATTAAAATGATATTAAAAATATTAATATCGTTTTTCTTTCGATATTAAAAAATTAATAAAATATATTTAAAAATTTTTAAAATTAAAAATATATAATACAAATATAAAATTAATTTAGAAATTTAAATTTAATTTTATGTACAAATATAAAGGAACCTATAATAAAAATATAATTTAAAACTAAATATATATATATAAATTTAAAATTATTCGGGTCAGGTACTCGGTAATTGGAAAAAATCGGCCCAAGCCCGGCCCAATTATTCTCGGGTCGAGTACCCAGCCCAATCGGGTAAATTTTTTTTCAAAAATTACCCGTCATTTTTGTTTTGGGTAGTCGAATAGTCAAGTCAGGTTAATCGGGTCAGGTAATTTTGACCATCCCTATAATGAATAGTAAATTGAAAAGTTAATTGAAAATATTAGATGATAATGTATTATATTTTTTCAGGAATAAAGTATTTATTTATATTTTATCTCGTACATTGTGTTGTCATATCTCGTGTAGTGTGGTGTTTAATCTCGTGCAATGTGTGTAGGTGTATTAATTGACTGAAAAATTGATGGTATTCTATGATATTATTTTTTTGAAAGGAGGGTATTAATTTGTATTTATTGGATGATAATTTGGTTGATTGATTAGGTGAAGTTTAATTTTTTTTAATTGTTAAATAGGGGTTGAAGAGAAGTTATAGAAAATTGTAAAAAAAATTATAGATTTTATTTGAAAGAAGAACTAGTTGTGAGAAAATAGAAGAAAAAAGAAGATTATTTATGTTTATATATATTTTGTTTATTTTAAGATTAAAAAATCTTACTTGTCTTTCATGTTTTTTGTTAGAAGAATGACATATCAAAATTTTATGTTGACATTATAAAATCGACACATTTTTAATGTTGATGATATGGTAATTTTTGTTAAAAAATAATTTTTATTAGTATTTTATTCTTTTATTGGTTATTCTTAATAAATTTTTTAATGTAATGTAGACAACTGAGACACTTTTAAGTATCACTTAAACATGACGAATAATGACCTGCATCTTGTAATAATGCAATGGTTGCAATTCGCAGGATTCTATCATGCAACATTTATTCTTGGTTACAAGCTAATTCCTAGATTAGTAACCGCATTAATTGAGCATTTAAGACCTGAGACGCATACGTTTCACATGTTGTATGAAAAATGTACAATCACACTAGAAGACATGATGATGTTAATCGATATTTTGGTAAACGTGATTCCATTGGTTAAGGAGAAAGATGAATCAGTTGTAAAACTTTGTTATGATTATCTTTAATAGGTTTCAACTAGAACCAATATTAGAGGATGTCGTATTAAATTGTGCCGGTTGTAAAAAGAATTTAAACTCGGTAATACAACGTAAGATATTAGTTACGAAAGTCGAGTTTATATTTTATAGCTCATTGACAATATATTAATATCGAATAAATCTAACAATCTGGTTCATACACATTATCTTCTATATTTATCATCATCTTTAGAAGTCGATAATTATAGTTGGGGCTCAATGATATTAACGTTCTTAAAACGTGAATTATGTAAGGTCGCTCTTTTAGATAATAATAGTGTTAAAGCAAAAGGTGTTAGTGGATGCATGTTGTTATTATAAGCTTGGGCATGGGAACGACTTTCCTTTTTAACACTTGTTACAAAAAGTTCTAGTAATTTTCCTCTTGTCAGTAGGTAATTGTTTCCATGATTTAGAATTTTAAGTATAAGTTTAATCAATTTTAATTTTATTTTATTTAAACGATTTTTATTCGGATATTTATATAAATGGAATTCGAAAAAATTTGATACCGATTTAGCAAATAATAATATTAGAGTGTTTCGAGCTACTATTGATTTATCTTGTAAAATAAGGTGTCAAAATTATTTTACTCATTTTTTGCATTTTTTTATTATGTAATTGATTTATTTTTTCAGATTAATTTTATTTTGTAGTTTATTTGGAGGCTATATTTTGGCGATCGCATAGATATACCAAATAAATTTAGAGTTGATTCTTATCTCTAGTGTGTAGTTACACCGATGATCTACTTTATTTTTGTGAAATACTAATTCGGAGATAAGGTTCTGAGATAGTTACATCGATGATCCACTTTGCTTTTATTTAAATTTTAATATTATTGTTCTTAATATATGATGTCTCATGAGCATAAAAGATAATGAACTTCAATATATAAAAGATAATATTAAAGTCAAGATACAATTATAAATTATGAGGAATTGCCATGTAATTTGACCTGTTAGGACATTTTTTAATGCTCAGTACCCATAAATTTTATGTATCTCTTTGGTTCTCCCACTCTCTATAATAAAGATCCATAATAGTATGGATACGAGTTAAATGGAGTCGACTGTGTGATTCTCTACGAAGTGTTAAATTATGAAGTCATTCATCATGTTTTAGTACTGATCAATATTTTGAATTCGCAATAGATGAAAACTCATATTTGTAAATATTTATTGTCTTATGTAAGATAAAGCATTCATCCGCAAAGTTGTATGGGTCAACCCTTTTAGACATACATATTAAGGTTGTATGCCTACATGGATAATGTCATGTCTAGGATTCACCTTAGTCATACAATCTTCTCCTAAAGTTGACACAAAATGTTTGATGGTGTCCTCCTTCATTGTTGTGTGTCGAGTTAACAAAAATAAAAAATTAGATCATTTAGATCGAACCCATGAACAACTATATCTTTTTGATTCCATGTTATTTCTATTTTTATCAGATCGAGAGACCAAGCAATTATCCTCTATTTATCATAGCATGGATTTCTAATCCTTTTATCTTACTAAACCTTAGCCAACATATATTATGTCTCTCACCAAACTTGTTATTGGGAGATGTCGTGTTCTTTTTAATACACTATTTATGTGCTCTACCAAGTTGATTGTTATTTGGACATATCATCATCTTTCATCATATGCTTGGTCCATTTTTCCCTCACTATACTGTTTGTCCATGCCCCAAATTTCTTTGTCGTACTCTATGACTAAATTTACCAATTTTCTTATAAAATTGGATTGGAGTAGTTCGTATCCTGCTTCATAATATATTTTGTTAACATCGAAAATTGTTTAACTACATAAATAAAAATAAAAAATATTTAAATTATGTTGTGAAGGTGTTTTTTTTTCAGTGGCGTTCTTGCTAATATGACTTATGAAATACATTGCATAAGCATGCAAATGGGTCCATCCACTATTTTGATGATTAATTGTTGTTAAAATACTTGTTGTTGTATCCGAAATCAAGCAGATGTCATCTTTTCGTATGACATTCTGATGTAAATTACTCAAAAAAATTAAGAATTAGTACTCTTTATCAACAATTGCGAAGGCAAACATAAATATATTCTCATCACCATCATGTGTAACAACAATAAACAATACATTTTTATATCTTTCGAATAACTATATCCCATATATTTGGACCATAAGTTTTTAATATGGAAATTCGTCGATACACAATTTGAACGCCTAAAATAATTTTATCAATTATTTTCTTTCTTTGTTTTATACTTTCACGATTTTATGCTTTCAATGTTTTATACTTGACTATGATCCCCGAAATGAATAATACCATTGCATTCAATAAAATCGGTAACTTATTATATGACTTTTCATAATTACCATACACATTTTTCAATGCCTTATCTCTTGCATACCAACCCTTATAATATTCTATTTGATATTAAAATTGTTGTTTAATAGATGTCATAATCGTTGACACCATAACTCTTAGATTTTCTTCAACCAATGTCCCGATGTGTTTGTTTATTATATCTGAGTCTAATTTACGATGGTCTTTAACTGAGGGAATTTCGTAAACAAGTGTGACAATCATTATATTTTGTAATCTCCCAACAATTTTATCTCTAAAATTTAGGATACCTGAATCTTTCAATTATAATCTTTTTCATATTTAACACATTTTACAAACAAAGTTCTTGGACAAGATTCTTTTAAAAAAATATAAATGATTTCTAATGAAATACTCTTTATTTGTTAATACAACTTCTTTCTCTACAAATTACATCTCAATAGTAATTGATCAGAAGAATAGAATATATTTATGGCATGATCGATTATTGAGGTACCCTCATCATATTCTAATCTATTAAGTTCATATGAGCGAGATGTTCATACCATGTAATATCATCACTGACAGAAACGAACTCTCCATCACCACCAAAAACAAGCTCATGACCAAGGTCATCAATTCTCAAGTTTGAATATGTGGTTTCTTTATCTTTACTAGAATCAACAAGTATTTCTCCCAATCAAACTTAGAGATGTTCAACGTCAATGCCAACACTCGTATTAATCGTCAGCTCAAGAGTTGAGAACGTCGATGAACAAGCATATGGGTTAAATGCACCTGTTATCCCACTTTTCAACAACACAACAAAGTTGTCTCCAAAACTATTAGGTTGGTCATCAATTGCACTATCAAAATCCATTTGAGAAGAACTTTCATATGCATTTATGGATGAATCCGAAACATCATATCTACCATACAACTTAGTATGTAATGCAACACTTTGAATACAAGTTGATTCATGTTCTGTAATCCTAATTCTAATATCACTATCATCTTAAAGAGTTATTGCATAATATCTAACCAGATCAACATATGTCTTCCACCATTATCACAAACGAACAATCTCAACCTCTATTTTTTCTTTTATTTCATGCTTCAACTTTCAAAGAGAAATGTTCTTTGAAAACCTCATCTTTATAGTATTTTTTGATTCAAATATGATATTTATATTAGTTTTCATAATTTCTCCACTGTTATGGATAACAGTCATAAAAATGTTGCTTATTGTATCTGCTCGTTCAAAAACAATTACATTTTTTAATCAAAATATAGAAAGCAAAACTATCATAATGTAATAATATATTGTTACAATTTTTTCTCATAAACAACATTCTAAAGTATAAATTTTTCTCATAAACTATCATAATATAGTAATATATTGTTACGATTTTTTTCTCATAAACAATATATAGATTTAAAAGAAAAAGTGAAAACTTTACTATGAATTTCAGACTATTTTTGTTAGAAAATGAGTGGTTAATCCAAGAAAATAATAATAAAATAAAATAATATAAATTATTATTATTTAAATGAATAGTAAAATAGAACAAAAATAAATTAGCTTCAATCAAACCGAGTTTCAAAATGATAAATTGGGAACGTGTTAAGGCCTGCATACTCGCAGTTTCCTTAAGACAGATTTTCTGTTACTCCGATGGTACTGAGTTTATTGGTAGTCTGTCTCCCAAGATACAACAAGAGGAATTCCAACAATAGCACGATTGTTGAGTTCCCGAACTGTTCTTGCCTTCTCCAATCACCGAAAGAAAACATGAAAGAAAATGTATTTGAGATGTGTTTAAAATTGAGGAATCAGTTTCATATTTATAGTGGAAAATTAGGGCAATAGTAAGCAGTTAGAAACGAAATAAAATTTGAATCTTAAGGGATAATGCTAATTATCTGAAGTTTAAAATTAAATTAAATTCAAATTTAAACTAAAAATAGTCATTATCTTCCCATTATCTAAAAATATCTTAAGCAATTATAACTTCTCCTTTATATGTATTTCAACTGAATACAAACTCCTTTGAAATATTAAAAAATAAAATAAATTAAGGAAAATTATTCACGACGGGTAAAATATCTGCAAGCTCACATAGGGATCGATCGGTCCGGATATTTGCATCGCCCACGTCATGCATCCTAATCAAGAGTCAAGTCATTATATGACAACTATTTGGATAAGTGTATATAAACACTTCCCACTTCATTTATCCCATCAATGTGGGATAAGGGGTTCTTTGTTCCTTATTTTATTCTTGACCTTCCTAATTTGAGCATCAATTTCTCATTCATCACTCAATATTTTTGAGCATATGAGCTACCGTTGTAAAGATGTCGCAGAGTAGACTAGGAATCAATAATTTCATTATTTGAATCCTCATCTTTACACTTTCAAAAAATGCTTCAAAGATGGTCATTTGCTCACTATTTTCCAACAATCCCCCACATAAATGAAATTGATTTTTATCAAAACATTTTGGTACAATGTGGTAATAGGCTCCACGATTGATAGATGCATATGATAGGAAGGTGTCTACCTTTCAACCTTCCCTTATGGAAGTATATTTACTTTACTAGCTAATCAGTAGACGCGATGTCCTTGAACTGTCAGCCGTTGGTGTAAACGATGACATACTTCACACACCTATCTTTCTGACAAGAATTTCATCTCTCATGGTTATGCCCTTATGGCCGTGGACATCTCTTGGATTTGCAAGAGTATGAAAGAACTATGCCCAATAGTCTCCTTGAAGTGCCCTACTTCACTCTCACATAGGTGACTCATGTTGCTCGTCTCATCGAAGAACACAATGGTTATTAAAAGCTTTGCTTAACCTTTATCAAATTCTCGTCACTGTTCACATCATAGGAATGGAATCTCCACAGTGATCGCACAAGTCTATGCAATTAGGTTGTCCCTTTGAACCTAGATCTTGGGGTCTCCAGTCAACTAGGTAGAGTTTTTTCTTCGTATAGCGCCTTTATTTTTCATTGGCTTTAGTCACATTCCTTTAGATATTTTCTCAACTTGATCTCAATTTAACCCTTAGGTTAGTGAATCCATAATTTTATCCTTTGATCAGAAACGATAAATCTATTTGAGATCAGTTCTTCAATGATATTACATTGATGATACATACGTCTCAAATTACCATTGCTCATAAAATTATGTGCTCTATCAATAATCATTGTTGACACATGTTCATGCCATTCATAAGTATCTTCCAAGACATTTTAAAGTCATTTGACTTTTTTCAAAATTGTTTGGATCTCAAACTCAGATTCTATTTTGAATCTGGTTATAAACGTTTGTCTTGAGAAAACACATGACATAACTTATTCATTCGATGTGAAAATATTCACTTATATCGAAGAATCTTTATGGAATAATGCTTTATAATCTTGAGTATCTTTGAGATATCTCAAAATTCTCACAATTATTATTCAAGGTTTGACCTTGAATTATTTTGTGAATCTACTTAAACTGTTCATAATGAAAACACTACTTTGTCTAATACAATAAACTTAGATTGTATATGACATTTTCATATTCCATTTCAACAAGTATTGGCTCGTAATTGGAGTTTTGGTTATGCCGGAAACATCTTGGCCAAACTTCCTTCCATGTAGTGTGACTTTGTCAATATGAGACTTTCAAGTGATTGTTTGATTTGGATATTCAGAATCAAATCTATCAATCTCATATTTACCTTATCAATCTTGGATTGATAGGTCTTTGGTATATTTATCATTTCATTGTACGTCATCAACATAGGATCATGTATCCTAGTAGATTTAACATATCATCATTTATCACACTTACTTATCATCATGACAATATCTTTGTTTCAACCGTTTATTGAATATGTGGACTCTTTCTCATATTCTTAGTTCGTTTTATGAAACTTGAATCAGCTTCTATATGAAGTACATTTAAAGAATGAGTCATTCCTTTTCATTATCATATTTTTCTATAAAAATTGATATTCGTTGCTATGTTTCACATAGTCAATACAGTCCACTTATTTTCAGTTTCTTTGGTAATAAAGTATTACCTTAGCTTAACACCCCCACATTTTTATGTAGTTATAGAAAGGTTTTATTTCCTTCCATAACTCATATGGTGTCTTGGAGTTAGTTGATAGAACAACTCCCCCACATGTTAGGCACATTCTGAAGATTTAATTCTTTTAGAAGTTATCTTCAAAATCATAGTACCTTTGAATGTTGTAACATTACTCGTATAGAGTTTCTCCTCAAATTGATCAATTTGAGTTTCAACATCCTTCTTATAAGGAATAATTTCCTTATATAAAATTTGCTTTTAAGCAAATCTAAATTGCTTTATCATGAAGGTAATAAATTTCCTTCAAACAATTGTTCGTTATATCAATTATTATGACAAAATTTTTTATCATAATATTGATCTCATTTTGATGTAGTCTGAAGACTTATTCTATATCTTATAACAATTGAAGCATTTTCTCGTGAAAATTAACTTCTTGAAATACACTGCCTAATTTGCGATTTGAAGTCATTTTTGACTTTCAATATATTTGCTCTAGCAATATTTTCATAGTAATATTTGCTTAGCAAAATATGGTAACCATATTTACCTTATCCTCTCTAGCATTAGGAGGATCTTCTTTTGACCAAGTTTATTATGATCAAATATAAATCTTTGTTGTCATATTTTGAAATTCTTCCTCATGAATTTCACTGATTGTGTCACATTCAAAAAAAAATATTATAAATTTATTAAACATCAAAAATTTAATAAAAGACTAAAAATCAGAAACATAATTATAATTTCCAACTTTTGTCAAATGAAATAGTTTTAGTAAACTAGAAACCTAAAACAAAAGTTCAAACGGTTTTAATAGAAAGAACATTAGTGAACAGTGCACCAGGTAGGCAACTTATGATAAGAGAGGTGGTGCACTAGGCACACTTAAGAACCTAGTCTTTTCAAAGAACCAATCATAGACATGCACTTTCAAAAAAAATTTCAATCACCCGTTTATGGAAGTTCTTGAAATCATTCAAGTTTGAGTGATCAATTAAGTCACTGCCTTTGATTCACTATAGTTTGGAATCAATCACTAAGAATTTCTTAGCACCAACATCTTCCATTTACGGTGCAATGACCCTCATAATTCTTAAGCCAATTTTAAACATTGTGTATTCATAACATACATCAGAATAAGCTTTAAGAAATTCGACATAGAGAACAACTTTCTTATATGCTTTGATTCAAGACCTTGGTCGAATCAAACATTGTAGAATTGCTAACTAATGTTACTACTACTAACAAATTCTGTTAAACATATTTGTTCACTTTGTTTGAAAAATGAAATCAAGTAAATCCATTATAACGGCAGGAATTAAATTTCTGAAAACAAATTTATTTATTGTATCTAAATTTTCAATCTTCACATGAAATAAATTTAGTGATTTATTTCCAAGTTAGAATCATGAAAGATTCGCAAATAAATCTAAAAATAAATTTTTGATTTATTTTCTTTTCAAAAATAGAATCAACGCAAGATTTATCAAAGAATAGATTTATTTCTCTAATATCTTCATTTAAAACATTGAGATTAATGAAATTAAAACACCCAAACGAAGATATCAAAGCAACTTAATTCTTCAAAAACGAATTAGTCCTTTGTTTTTAAATTTCTTTGATTGTTGTTTAGAAGATCAAGTAAATCCGTCAAACGGTAGGAGAATTATTTACGAGATCTTTGTTTCCAAAAGAATCAAGAAATTTTTTGTTTTTACACTTTCTCAAGGAAAACTATTAATAATAATCTAAAGTGTTTCCAAACACAAATAATAATTATCTCAATAATTATTATTTCACATAAAAAGGATATTCCTTTTCATGTCATACAACAATAAGGTCAATATTATTTTTGAAATAAATAAATTGTCTTAAACATAATAATATCAAAATATTATTATCAAATTAATATCATAATTTATGATATTAAAATTACCATAACATGAACACGTGTATTCATTATATTATTAAAAAATATTACCTTAATAAAATATTCAAATATATGGTATTATCACAAATATACCATAAACTTATTTAAGGAATCCACGATTACCTTAAATTTAAATATATAGTTTTAATATTATCATATATTATATCAAATAAGCAATTTAATCATAGATTGAATAAATGCTTTATTTGAACAATAGACAATAATGTCTAAAGCTAAACCCTTATTTTTATGAATAAGATTTTATCGATACATGCAATCATAGACAATCATGTATTCACATAAGGCATTAATCAACTTTGCCATATTCATTGTTTCTCTTTAATAAAAGAAAACAAATCCAGAATTAATTATAATTCCAATAAATCAAAAATTAAATTTTCGTTTATTTGATTTTGATATTTCACAAAATCAGTAAGTTCAGTTACTTTTCATAACAATTTTTATAAAACAGACATGACCAAATTTGAGATTTTAGCAAACATGTTTAAAAGGGACAAGATAATTTCTGAAATAAATTATTTGCTTTCTTATTTTATTTTAAAGAATAAATTCAATTAGTCATGACTAATTTCAATTAGTCATGAGAATGACTTTTCTTCTTTTGGGCCCTGTAATTTCCAACCAAATTTCCAGACCATACCAATAAACAATTCTGCCACAAAAGTTCATTAGCCACGATTTTCATACTGATTTTCATCCGCAATTTGAGGATAAGAAATCGGAATAGTTCGTTTCCCAACACCAATTTTTCGACAAGTACGAAAAATTATGCATATATATGGAATGGTACTTCGATCACAATAATAAGTCTTAGATCTAACCAAAATTTGTTTTAAGATTATTAAAAAATGAGTTGTTAATCCAACAAAATAATAATAAAATAAAATAATATAAATTATTATTATTTAAACGAACAATAAAATAGAAAAAAAAGAAATTAGCTTTGGCCAAATCGAGTTTGAAAATGATAAGTCGAGAACGGGTTGAGGCCTGCACAATCGCAGTTTCCTTAAGACATATTTTATGTCACTTCGATGGTGTTGAGTTTATTAGTAGTCTGTCTCCCAAGATACAACAACAAGAGGAACTCCAACAATAGCACGGTTGTTGAGTTCTCGAACTATTTTTGCCTTCGTCAATCACCAGAAGAAAATAGGAGAGTTAAGTCATTTGAGCATTAATGTGGGATAAGGGGTTCTTCGTTCTTTATTTTATTCTTGACCTTTCTACTTTGAGCATCAATTTATCATTCATCACTAAATAATTTTGAGCATATAAACTACCGTTATAAAGATCTCGTTAAGTAGAATAAGAATCAATAATTTACTTATTCGAATCTTTATCTTTACGCTTCTAAAAAAAATACTTCAAAGACGTCTTTTACTCACTATTTCCCAACAATTTTTTAGTCAATTTTTTGGACAGTGAGATACACTGTGGTATTGTTTGAATAAAGCCTGAAACACTGTTAAAGCCTAACGTTGTGGCATGAGGTAGGATTCTTTTTCCATGTTCTAATTTTTTTTTATCCCATGAGGTCATATTGCTCTTCACGAGTTTTCAATTTTTTTTCTCCCATGAAATCGGATTGCTTTCCATAGGTTTTTATATTTTTTTCATGATCTGATTGTTTTTAATTTTTATTTTTATTTTTATTCTCATGAAGTCGGATAAAAATCTAATTATTTTCAATTTTTTATTATTTTTTGACATGAGATCAGGTTGTATTAAACTTGACTTTTTTTAAATTTTTTATTGAAGGATTGAAATCCTTTAAACCTTAAAAATTATTATTCAGATTCTAAAATATTTTGGCCTATAACAATACTTTTTAAAGTAAAAAAAAATCAAAAACAATATTCTACGGATTTACTTGTTTATGTATAATCTGAGAATAAAATGGGTATATGGATACCGAATACCTTGAATAACCAAAGACAAATTATTTTGATTAATATAAAACCAATTTGGAACATATCATGACTATGTTTCATGTCAAAGGAATTTGATATTTCCATGGGACACTGTTTTTATTTCTCCAAGTCCGACAAATCTCATGTCACCTTCTTTAAGCAAATCCAAAACAATGCAATTAGTGATAGAGATATATGGGGTAAAAACGACAATTGCAACAACAAATTACTTTGATTAATATAAAAGTGATCTTCCATCGTTACATGATGAACGGATTTTATGAGAATGATCGATTGGCTCGATCATTAGGTGTTGAAGTTTTTATTTGTTCCTAAAAATACAATATTTTTCTTTGGCTGTTGAATGGGGAGTCTGTCGGGATTGATTTATAGATTGCCCAGGATGGGTGGCTGCAGTTGGGTTCAATTGATAGGCATTCTTGTATTTGTTTGGTCACATGCCTTATTGTACGAATAATATTTATTTTGGTGTTCAGAGATAGTTTTACTTTCTTCTTATTTTTATTTAGTTGTTTTATAAAAAAAACGTTTCAGATTAAAAAAAAATAACAAGACTTACGATTAGGTTTAGAGTTCGTATGCTTTTTTTTCTTTTAATAAAATTATATTTTTCCTGAAAATAAATAATATATTACAGCAGTTGCAGTAACGTACGAAACTTGGATGCAGTATTGGAAAATCAAAGGGTTGAACATAAATCTTGAAGAGGAGAAATTATATCAATGGCTTAATTTACCATGTTAAGTATGATCTCATTTAATCATATCACTTTATTATTTTTTAAATTATTTTTTCAATCAATAAATTTCAACTCGATCTTTTATATTATTTAAAAATATATTTTTTTGAAAATTAAATTAATGACGAGTCATGCTCTATAATATAATCTCTTTCTTGACGAGGTCTTGTTAGCAGCCAATCCGCAACCCGAATATTTCTTCATTTTACCTAAACAAAGAGATAAAACCAACAAATCTCAAACAAACCCATATATATAGGATAATTCTATCACTGTACGTCGAATATTGTTAAACATCACAGTCTAACGTTAAACACTGTTAAACATCAATAAATTAATTTATAAAGATTAAAAATATCAAGAATTTGATATATAATTATAAATTATTTAAAATAAAATATAAATTAAATTATTTTTTATATTATATATATTGTTTTCTAAAATAATTGAATCAAATATAAACCTTAACCAATTTAAAACATAAAATCATATACCCTAATTCCAAAACCATAAACTAATAAGAATTAAGCTTTTATTTCTGGTTTATTCAAACTTGTTGAACAAAATTCAAAATTCATTGTTCATCGTAATAGAATATACAGTGTATTCTTTAACTTTCTCTTGAAATATCGTTTACAAAATCGAATTAAAGCCATATCCGCAAATCATTCAATCTGTACGGTATTATGACTCGACTTATTAAATTATTCACCTTGTGGTGAAGTATCTTCTTCGATAAGATTAAATGAAGCAATAGGGGTTGAAACGAAACTTCTCCAAACCCTATGCATTTAGGAAAAACAAAACCACGAAATAAATCAAATGGTAATCAAAGGGGCTGGTTATTGATTATTATTTATCAAATCACCTTCTTGAATTAGCGGATGATGATGTTTTAAACACAAAATTAAAATATCTTTTGTATTTAGATTATCGATCTGGAATATTTTCAATAATGAAAATAATTATGATTAGTTTTTTTTTCATCCCAACCGACAACGACAATCGCATATTTGAATCTGGGATTAAAAATAAAGTATTAATATTTTGGTATTTTTTTTATAAGATTTTGCTTGTTTTGATTCTTCTACAGTTATTTTTTTGAATTTACTTTATGAGTTCAAGCAAGAACAAGGATGGAACTTTTAAAATTTTTTTTTTATAAATTCGTCTTTTATTTCTAAATATTTATGTTTTGTCCCTTTCAACTTCAAATTCTAGTCCCGTCTCTGAGAAAAAAGAAAGTAGAGATACTTTTATTCCATAGAGCTTTAAAAGGAAAACAAATTATGGTCAAATTAAAATATATAATATATATGAATTTTATTTTATTTTAAATATTTTTAATTATATATTAAGTTTTTAAATTTTTTTATTTTTATTAATTAATTTAATAATATTCAACATCAGTAGTGTTCAACGTTGTTCAAACACGTTTTAGAATTTTTCATATATATATATATATCGATCACAACACAATACTCCTAGTTACTAAGGATAATCTATTTCTCTTAATAGTTTTTATTTAAAACGTTTAATTTATTAATTAATTAATTCAAATCAAATTTTTAAACAACATAATTATTTTGAGTTAATTTTTTATCCATAATAATAAAATTCAAACATATTATCTTATTTAAAAAATATAACATATCATCCTAACGTACCAAGAAGTTCTTTTAATATTTTTAATAACAGCATTGCAAGTAGCGACAGGGATAGGAATAAATCAAAATTTTGACCGATCCAAAACTAACAATGTAAAATTTCAATTCAAAACAAATACTCCAAACTGAAACCCAAGCCAACCTACAAAACAAATCAATTTTAAAAACTTAATTATAAAAAAATAATTTAAAGGCATCAATGTAAAATCATTTTAATTTTAGAGAATAAATTATAAATAAATATTCAATTTCCAGGACTTGACTATAAAAAATAAAAAACGAAGTCCAAACCCGGATTTAGGTAAGAAAGAAACAAAGTTAGCCCCCAAAGCCGTAAAGAGTTCGGCCCTGTCTTTTCAACGTATAGACCACATACAGTAACCGTCTTCCTCCTAGCGTGCTCGGTAGAAGTAACCGCGTCACGGATCACGTTTTCCAGAAAAATCTTGAGAACACCACGTGTTTCTTCGTAAATGAGACCGCTGATCCTCTTCACTCCACCTCTTCGAGCCAACCTTCGAATGGCCGGCTTCGTGATGCCTTGAATGTTGTCTCTCAGCACCTTCCTGTGCCTCTTGGCTCCTCCCTTTCCCAGTCCTTTGCCTCCCTTTCCATGGCTGACATATTTCTTCGCAAATATCATATCAGGATGATGAATCCAATTGTTTTGAGATGAGGGAGCCTTGGTTCATTTATAGAGGAGGAAGACTGCTTTGTAGCCGTTGGATAATAGTTCTAATCGGACGGCTTAGAGTATCGATCCGTTTGTTCTGAGAATCTGAATCCTTTGGGCGCGTGAGAAAACTGAACAAAGAAAGGTTTCTATATTCGTTTATTATTTTGGATTTCGAAAATTTTCCGAAACTGCGTGCGGGTACGTGAGATGAGCATGATTTGAACTGCAAACGTAAGGTCTAATCTCAAATTTAGTCCTTCTACTATGCGAAAATTATAGATTTAATTTTCTATGTTGGCCTACTCAATCCTTTTATTTGGTTAAAATATATGCTTCTATTATCTATGATATTTTTTTTGTGTTTTAAAATTATCCTACTTAAAAGAGAGATTATATCATAGGTTCTGCTCACCACGTCATCCATGGTCCCTAACCAATGAAAATCACCCATTTCATCACTAATCAGCCATGTCATTAATATAATTTCTAGAAATTATACTTTTAAAATGATATGAAAGATAAGTGAAAATTCATTGGTTGAAAAAAATGAGTTGGAAGACAATGATAAAGTAGATGGTTATCATTGGATGAGACCATGACTGACGTGGTAAGCCGGACCCATGATATAATTTCTCCACTTAAAACGTCTAATTAAAAAATCAACAACTTTTACAATATGCATTTCTTTTTTACCTTTTCTTTAGTTTTTTAGTAAAACAAAATTTAACCTTTTAAGGATAAAATTGTTCTTTCAATTATTTTACATCATATTTCTTACATAATTTTTTTTCTAAAACTACGTGAAATGTCAATAATAGGCCCTAAAAGTGGGACGGATAGATTTCTTGTTATAGTTCGAACATAATTATTTTGAATTTATATAAACTTGTGTGAATAATCGAATAAATTAAAAATATATATTTCTTTACTTTAAAAGTAAAGCATGGGACGACAAGGAATCCACGTTTCAAGTACCCAATACCGGAGATAGGCGAACAATTAAGGGAAATAGTTGAAATTCGTCGGAGATATTTTGAGACTTTCTGGATATTTTGGGGATGCATGTGACTTGTACATGTCGTTTCCATGGTTATTTTTTACCTTTGGATGTAAACAATTTTTTTAAAAAATAGACTTAATTTCAGTATATCTTTTCATTTTAACAAGAGAAAGAGACAGACTTGTTTGTCACCAACGTAACCAAGGATAAAGGTTGACCCCGGTGAAAGGCTTGCTCCGACAAATCAATATTGTGTATGTTTCTTCTTCATTCTTTTTCATCATTTTCATTTTGTTTTAAAGTATAGTGAAGGCAAAAACTACAAATTTTGAACATAAAATCTATAGATTTTCATTTTTATTTTCATCAATTTCATTTTGATTTTTATTCGCTGATTTAGAAGTAGGAGTTAGAGGAAGTTGAAACACCAATTATTGAGTCTTATTTTACTTCAATTGTAATCAAATTTTGATCATGACATGACAATCAATGTGAATAGGACTAATTATTCTGTGTCAGTATACATGTATCGAGCTAATTACATCACTAGATGACTAGAATACATAGTATAAATTAAAATTTTAGGAAATAATATTATTATTCAGAACAAAGATCGTCAATTTATCCTCACAAAAATTTTATAAAAAAAAATCTTTAATGATAGTTTGGTTAAGAATGTCATTGAATCTCTGTTGAAGTTCTTTCAAAACACAAAATCTACTTTCTCCATATCTGTTTTTAGTGATAGTTTGATTAAAAATATCATTTAAAGTAACCAAGAATTGAAAATTGTTTTTTTCTCAACTTGCTCCATATTTTAATTTTGAATTGAATATTTGAGTAAATGTTAGATTTATCTCTGAATTGAGATTATATGATATTGTATGTAATTAAGTTGAATGTTTGAGTTCTACCGTTAAACTAAGATTTTATAGATTTTTTTAATTTTTTCGGTTGATGCATGATCTTTGAATTGAATTGATTTTTTTAATGTAAACAAATCAATTTAGTTTAAATATGACATCTCAAAGTAATAGTGAGACTGAAAATGTTAGTGGGAGTGAATTAATTTTATCATCCTAAAATAAGAATATATAATTGTAATCACTAATTTTATCCGGGTCTAAACCTGTAATTTATTTTTATCTTCGAATAAGGGGCTTAAGTTTAATTGCATCAAAAAAAATAAAAAAAATAACTTTGTCATCCTTTCGTTTCCTTTTACATATGTTATTATACTAATTATATATATTTCCTTTCTTGTTTTTATTACTATTTTATTATTATTATTGTTTATTATATTTGTCATTATTTTTGTTATTATTATGTTTTAAGCTTAATCTTTTTTTATACATATCAAAAGAATTAAAAATATTATACACATTTTATTCCTTTTTTTTAGATTTTGTTTGGTTTTCGGTTTTATCTTATTTATGAATATTAAATATTATTTTGTCCCATTATTATCTTATATATTATTTTTTTTATTATTAATTAGTATATAAGTTAAATAAAAAAAAACAGAAGCATTAAATAATAAGGAGCCTAAAGTTTTTATTATCAATGTACATTTACAAATAGATCAGAAACCCATTCTAATAATAATAATAATCTGACCCAAATAATAAACAACCCACAAATAATTAAATTACATCAAGCCCATACATTAATAATAAACATTAAGCCCGGATTAAAAAATATACAAGCCCAAGTTTTTATTATCAAGTTTTAAGCACAAGTTTTATTATCCACAAGTTTTTACTATCAAATCCATGATCCAATGGCCGAGATTAGTGAAACAGAAGCTTTCAGATACTGCACGCACAGCACGCGCGCCCGATCAGCTCCTCCACGCGCGCGTGGGAAGCACGCGCTCGACCACTCAGCTCCCCAAGCGACCTTTCGTCTCTCCTGCAGCATCCGACGCGTTCGATGGTCCCTCCTCCTCCGCCGATCGACACAAATACAACCAAACAAAAAAGAAGAAGTGTCAGGAATGTACGAATCACAGAAGAAAACAAAAGAAAATTAGCAGAGAATTTCAGAGCACCATAACAAAATTTCAGAGATTCACGACCACTCAGCCATAATGACAGAGAATATTCACAATTAAACCAGTATATCAGAAGCAAAATCAACATCAAATGGAGGGAAAGGGGAACAACAAACCAATAGAGATTTTACGTCTCTTTTTCCCTTTATTTTGTAATATTTTCGGCTATAAAACCGAAACAGTCTGATGTAAAAAGGGGTTCCCCCCATACTTTCCAACTAATAGAAATCAAACACTTTAGAGGTAAACTCTCATCTATTCGGTGATACAATAGGGAATCGAAAAGTTTTTTTGGGGTTAGTGGTATTTATCTTTTCGGGCTCTGTTCTTCCGTTCTCCTCTAATCCAGCGATAAGCCTCACGATCGCTGGTTGTTGTTGGTGAGCCGAAAGAAGGGGAAGACTTTGCCTTCCGTCTTCTTCTTCCTTTCGAATCGGGAGAAGAATTTTCTCTTTTTCTTTTGCTCTTTCGGTTTCTTTAAGGGAGTGAGGTTTTAGTCTCGGTTTTAAAGAAGCAAAGGATTCAACGAGTTGTGGTTTCAAAAAGTGGTAAAAAGGGGTTTTTATTGTTCTCCGACCACCGTTGACGGTGGCCGAAATCTAGGTTTTAAGGCGGTTCTGAAGAACATTCAAGATGTTCATCAAAACCTGGGTTTGGCTTTGAACAACAGAGATCTCTCTCTCTTTGCTTTCTTTTTTCGAAACAAAAAATGAGTAAAGGGGAGTGAGTTTGATTTGTTTTTGTGTTTTATACCCGAGGACTAAAATGAAATGGGAAAATATCTTTTTTAAACCATTCCGTGTTCTGGAATTCACCCCTTTGGTCCCTGTCGTTTTGAAATGTTTTGCAATGTAGTCACTATTTTGGTTATAAGCTCTTTTAAAATTTGGTTTAATTATTTTCTTGTCCCTCCTTGTTTTGATGCTTACTTTCAGGCCACTCCCCATTTCAAAATAACGGTTCGAGGGTCTGAATGTTTTCCAATCTATTCGATTTGGTCACTATTTCAGATTAAAGCTTGTTTTATTTCGATGTTCACCTCGAAACTTGTTTTTTTCTTCTAATTTGGTCCTCTCCAGTTTTTTCTTTTTATTTATTCTTCTTTTATTTTATTTTATTTTATTTATTGTCTTTGTTTATTCACATATTTATTTACCCATGCATATATTTAGTTACATGTTCCATTTATTCATGTAAATATTTATTATTTATCCGTTCATTTGTTTGTATATATGTTTTGTTGTTTCGTTCGTTTTGTCGCTTTTACTTGATTTGCAATTATTATTCGCCTATGTTGAGTTCGTATATAGTTGTTTACTATGCCTTTAATTTGTATTATGCTTTCATCTTATTATATTCATGCTTATGTTTATTATTTATGTCTTGTGTCCTTTTTATGCACATTTATTTTATGATGCATGTCTCATTTATGCCTTCTTTGTTTGTGTTTTGGTTTTTACTTATTTTACTTTTGTATATTATTGTTATTTCCTTTTTGCTCATATTCACATCATTTTCATTAAGTAAGTAACCTAAGAAATATGCCTTTATTCGGTCGTAACGGGCCCGTATTCTAACGTAGTAGTCACGGTGTATATGTGGCCTCCGAATAAAGAAACGGTAAAAATAAAATGTTATTCGAATATTTAAACAAATTTTAATTTAAATGCCACTTTAAAAACTTATAATTTTCAAAATTAATTTAAGCGGTTATTTTGATAAAGGTGCCAATTTTGGGCGGTTTTAAAATCCTAAACCCGTTATTAAACTGTAACTGACTCTCGAACCCGTCTTTTCCGAATCTCTAGTTTTTACGGTATCTGGCCTACCAAAGTGGCCGGTGGCGACTCCACTTTTTAAAAAACCCTTTTTTTCAATTAATTTTAAATTATTTTCCAAAATATTTTTAAATCTTTTCCTAACTCTTTCTTTTCTAAAACCTAATCCCCAAATTTCATTAAATCCCTAAATTTTAATTTCAAATAAAAATTCCATTTCCCAATTTGAAAACCTAATTACCAAATTTTAAACCCTAGATTTCAATTTCAATTAAATCTCGATTTTTCAAATCGATTTTCAATGCCGATCCTAATCCCTAATTTTTGAACCCCAATTGTCATTTCTAAACCCCAATTTTTGAATTCCTAATTCTAAACCCTCATTCCTAATTTCTCTATTTTTATAATTTTGAAAACTTAATCCTTAATTTTCATTTCATTAGTGACCTTTTCACACATAATTATTTTTAAGCCAATTAAAAATGTCGTTACAATAGTCATTGTAGGATTATGTAACAAAGATAAAAAAAGGGATAATTGGATGAACTTGAAATTTTCAATGTATATTTTGGTAAAACTCGTAGTAAAAGTTATACTAGAATAAAATCAGATTTGCTTTAAATTTCTGGTGAAAAAAATTATAATTTATAAAAAATAACTAAAAGTTAAAAACTTGGAACGGTAAAATTGATAGAGGAGTAAGAGTAAAAAACAAGTAATTAGAGAATTTTTTTCCTTATTAATCTCAAGTTAAAGTTAATATTGAATTTTCTAACAAAAAAAATCTAGATTGTCACCTCTCACTAGATCATTCAACATAAATACTAGAGCTCAATCAGATAAAGAAATTATAAGAATGTTCTATATCGGTGGTCTGTCTTTTAATCTTGCTAAAAATCATAATTATCATAGGCTTTTACTTTTACGATAACTCATAATATATCTAGTTATGTTTTTTTTTGGTTATAATAAATTGTGAATCATATTATTTCAACAAAAAATAATATTGAGAAGTTCTTGCAACCAATTAAAGCAACATAATAAGAAAAGAGATTGGCTATTGTTTGTGATGGTTGGAATAATTCAATAAAAAAAAGTCTCTCATTAATTTTTTAACTATTTCAGAAAATGAGTTTATGTCTCTTAAAGCTTGAATTGCTTCGGTGAAATCAAAAATAAGTTTTTCATTGCTAATTTGATGAAAAAAGAGATTGATGAGGTGGGTCATCAAAATATGGTACAAATTATTACTGAATATATATAGTTAATTGTAAGGGGCTGAAGAGATTATTGAGAGCTTGTATCCCTCATATTTATTGAACATCGTGTGTTGTTTATACAATTAATATTGTCTTGAAGAATATTTGTTTGACCAAAAATATCGAGAAAAATGAGAAATATATGATTTGTGTCATTGGATTATTAAAATTCATGGAGATTTCATACAAATCAAGAATTTCATCCTTGAATCACAACATGAGATTAATAATCTTTCAAAGATTTAGTCTTCTCAAGTTACTTTCAGTTGTCGATACTCGTTTTGCATCGATCATTGTGATGTTTAAAAAGTTTAAGTCCATCAAACATGAACTTCAAGTAATGGTCTAAGTGATAAATGAAATTCCTATAGATAGGATGACATAGGAAAATCAAACTTTGTGAAAAAAAACTTGTGAGTGATGATTGGTGGGATAAAATAGCTATATCATTGATTTTACCAAACTTATTTATGACATGCTTAAAGTATATGAAATTGATAAGCCATGTCTTCATTTGTTATATGCTTAAAGTTCAAGAAAAAATATCCGTTTTTTAGACTTTAGTCCTTTTTATTATCATATTGTTTATGAGATTCTTATAGCTTGTTGAACAAAGAGTTCAACTCCTTTTCATTGCCTAAACTCACTCACTAAAATAATGTGACAAATTGTTAATTTTGAATTTTATATTTTAAAATTTGAGTTTATATATTATATTTTTTTTAATATGTTGAAAATTTTACAATAATGGTTGGCTAAATAAACATCCTAGTAGAGTTGCTCCTTATAAAAATGATAAAATATCTAGAGAGAAAATGAAGTATTTTCGTAAATTATTTTTAAATGATAATGATTATGACAGTCTTGAATGAATATTCTTGTTTCTCACTGAAGAGTGGGTCTTTTTAAAGAATTGACTTCTCTTATAAATATGTATTCTTTGGATTCAAAAATTTGATGGGCTAATTTTGGTGTCAAAACTCCATTGCTCTAATCTTTGACTTTTAAAGTGCTTGGACAACCTACTTAATCTTTTTATTGTGAAAAAATTAGAGTACTTATTCTTTTATTCACTCACTTGGAAGGAATAGATTAAATTCGAGTCACGTTGAAGATTTGGTTTACATCCACTACAATCTTCGTCTTTTATTAAGGAGTTCTATTCAATACGATGATGAGAAAACCAAAATATGAGATGTTGGTGGAGATGGTTTTGATTCATTGGGAGATGTTAGATATTTAGAGTTTATCAAACTCTCGCTTGATAAGCCAAATTTAGAAAGCAAGTTAATCTCAAAAGATGTTAACAATGTTTGATTTATGTTGTTTAATATTATTCTAAACTTAATATTATAATTTGTTCATGGATTTTATTATTCAAGACTTAATATTGTTGTTTGAATCTTGAGATTTGATATTTTAATATTGTAGTTTGTTTATAAATTGTATTGTTCTAGATTTAATATTGTAGTTTGAATCTTGAGATTTGACATTATAGTATTGTAGTTTGTTTATGAATTTTATTATTCTAGACTTAATATTGTGGTTTGAGTTTTGTTTATGATTTATCTACGGAGAACGGGTTGATCTTGAAAATATTAACAATGCTTGATTTGTGTTGTTTAATTGTTTTAAACTTAAATTATTGTTTAAATCATGAGATTTGATACTTTAATGTAGTGATTTATTTATGTATTTTATTTTCTAGTTTTCTATGAAGTATGAATTTTATTTATGATTCTTGACAAGCGTCGTTTTAACTCGTCAAAATAAAATAAGCCTCTTCCCAAATAAAATAAATAGAGAAAAATATAATAGTGGAAGAGGTTCGATCCACAGGGAATTTTGTATTTTCTAATCCAATTGATCGTCGTTTTTTAATCCAGGATCCGTGACAACAAATAAAAAGGGGTGATAGTCGAATCAAGAAATTAATTAAAATGTTGAAGCAAATTAAAGAAGAAAATAAGTTGATATATCACAAATAATAAAATCACCTCGAGCTAGCTTTGATTAGATTCTTTCGATCATTGAAATGTATTTTCATTCGGGATTCATGTCGGTTACAGTCTACAAGGCCCAACCCATTGCAACTTACTTTTCTCACATGTAACCGATCTTCCCAAGTCTATCTTCGGAAGTCAATTCTTAAGTAAATTAGCCACGTCTATCGTTGTTAAAATACTCAGTTTTAAAACTGGAAAAGCCCGACTCGGAAGTTATCTCACCGAGAATCGTTTTTGATCTCGTTTTTCCTTAGCGGACCGCTGCTAAGTGTGTTCACAAGAAGTCGAAATGCCACAGGCGGATCCTTCCTCCCAACTATATTTTTAAACAACTTACAAACCAATGACGTCTTGTTGATAAGAAGTAATTTAAAAAATATAAGCGAGGCCGATTGCCAAGCTTTTACGTTTAGAAAAACGAGAATGTATCCTAAAAGGGAATTTAGTGCTTTGTTCGAATCTCACGATCGAATTTTTTCATTGCTAGCTTTTTGGCTTGAGAAAATTAGCTAAGCATGATATTTTTATCATGCTTGACATGTTTTGAAAATAACTTGTAAACATAAAATAAAAGAGAATAAAAGTGAAAGAGAAAATAAAACTTTATTTAGAACAAAAGTACTTAAAACAAACTAAGCAAAACACAAAATGAAAAGATGAAAGATGAAAGATGATGGATGATCTAGCCTCTCCCAAGAGTGGGTATTTATAGGCTTAGGATTACAAAGATAACAAAGACAAAAAGACAAAATCCTGAAAATTAAGTTTGTAAATTGAAGACACATCCCAGAATTCACTCCATTTGCCTAGTTGACCTTATCCATACAGATTTTTAGCTATCCAATCAAAAGATGTTGATAGTTATCATGCCAGCAGTCATCCCAGAGATCATGCCCATGAATCCAACCATGAATCCAGAAAATTAAGAAATCTACAGAATTTTCACCTTTTATGCTGAATTTCTTATCTTTAATATCCTGCATGGAAAATGTACGAAATGATATAAATTAGCAATTTATAACAATCAATCAATGAGAAATTATTATTAAAATAATGTTTATTTTAAGCACTAATCAAATTCCCCCTCACTTATTCAATGCTTGTCCTCAAGCATTTTCTCAATTATTATGCTAAAAATCTTCAGTTGTCAACTTCAATTTCATAGAATTTCCAAGATTTCTTAAGTGAACTAAATCAAATAAATGTTGATACTCAAGATCAATTAAGCAAGGCATAGTCAATTAAGTGTATAACAACCAAGGCATATCAATCGTTTATCAATTTCAAAGAATACAAGACTTAGTTTCTCACATTGGTACACTCATTTTTCTCAAGTGTTTTGGGTGAAAGAATCGCTCAAGCCTAAACTAATCAATCCATTACCATAAGCTTGTAACCCAATCTAGTTTCCACTATTTAATATGAAAATGATGCAAAAATCAAGAGAACTTTAATATGGGTTGTAATGGGGTTAAGGTTCGGGTAGGATAATGGTCGAAAATGAGGTTTACAAATTCAAGACAAAGAGAAAATTATTCCAAAGATTTATTCAAAGGGAATTAAAAATGTAAGAGAAGAAAGAACTCTTTTTTCGAAAAGTTTATTCGAACAATTCTGCTCTATTTTTCTGCATTGTATTTTTCTGCACTATTCGAATCAAACTTTTTTTTGCACCTTTTTTCTCTTTTTTTTGTTCGAACAATATAATTTTTTTCTAGACTGTTTTGCTCGATTCTGCATAATTTTGAAATAGCTTTACCTTTGTCTTGAAAAAAGGAACAAAAAGAGGGAAATATAATAAAATTAGTTTGGGTTTAAAAACATGGTGAACAAAGAAAAGGCTAAGGCTCAAAAATGATTCACTAAGGGTAAAAATGGGTAGGCTATTTTATTGGGGAAGAAAATTTTTTTTGATCATAATGCCTCTATCATATTAAAGCATCATATTCGAAATGTGTAGTCTCAACAAGTATCGAGTTTCAAGTTCTAGAATGCAATCAATTAGTTTGGCACACTCAAATGAAACAAAGAGCAAGAATAAAAATATGCTCATTAGGATCAAAACTCACATGAAAGGTTTATTGAACTAAGTCATGCATCCAATTCAATCGACAAATTCATGAAATTACCATGGAGGATTTTCATAATTTAGTCACGTCATGCTATCATGCGTGAATAAATAAAAATTAACAACCAAGATTATCAACAGTTCTAACCAAAAATAGCTCAATTTCAATCACAAATCATAAGCAAGAGTTAATTGATTTCTAATCCCACCTCCTCACTTAAAATCATATTGTCTCAATATGAATAAATAAAATATGATGTAAGAGAAAGGGTGAAAATACTCCCAAATTTCATGATTTTTGCTTCAAAAAGGACTTGACTTTGGTTGATCTTTGCTTTAATTCCTTGGCTTTGTCCTTATTTTGTTGTGATCAACGAGGTACCTACAAAATTCAAATTGCAAATATGAAATAAAAAAATGGAAAATAAAAACAAACCATACAAGTTTTAAGAAAAATAAAATGGGTTGCCTCCCATCAAGCGCTATTTTTAACGTCGTTAGCTCGACGACCTTTCGAATTAAATTTTTGATTCTTCGAAATCAATTTCTTCGATTAATCCGATCGGTGTACTCTCATAATACGGCTTCAATCATTGGCCGTTAACTTTGAATCGGGTACCGGAGTTTTCTTCAATTTTAACCGCTCCATGAGGGAATGTTTGAGTGACGGTGTAAGGTCCGAGCCATTTCGATCGAAGTTTGCCTGCAGAAAGTTTAATTTTTGAGTTAAATAATAAATCTTTTTGACCGATAGTGAAAGATTTAAAAGAAATCTTTTGATCATGAAATTGTTTGTTTTTTTGTTTATAAATTTTTGCACTATCGTAAGCATTCTGACATATTTCTTCTAGCTCTTAGATCTGCAGCTTTCGTGTTTCGCCCATCGCATCCATTTCCATGTTGCACTCTTTGATTGCCCAAAATGCTTTGTGTTCGAGTTCAACCGGTAAATGGCAAGGCTTGCCAAAAACAAGTCGATACGGTGACATGCCGATTTGTCCCTTATATGCTGTGCGATATGCCCATAACGCATCAACTAATTTCAAGCTCCAATCCTTTCGGTTTGGTTTGACTATCTTTTCTAGAATGGATTTAATTTCGTGATTTGAAACCTCCGCTTGTCCGTTTGTTTGCGGATGATAAGATGTTGATATCTGCTGAGTCACTCCATATTTTTTCATTAACGCTTCAACGACTCAGTTTACGAAGTGAGTTCCTCTATCACAAATAATTGCTCTCGGAGTTCCGAACCTAGAACAAATAAAATCACACAAGAAATTAATTGTTGTTTTTGCATCATTTTCGCGAGTGGCTTTCGCTTCGACCCATTTCGAAACATAATTTATTACCAAAATAATATAAGAATTTCCGAAAGATGAGGTAAATGGACCCATGTAGTCAAGTCCCCACACATCGAAAATCTCACAAATATGTATTGGATTCAATGGCATTTCACTTCTTCGGCTTAAGTTTCCGACTCTTTGGCACCTATCACAAGCTTTGCAAAAATTATAAGTATCTTTAAATAAAGTTGGCCAAAAGAATCCACACTCTAAAATTTTATGCGCTGTACGTTTTGGGCCGAAATATCCCCCGCATGCATATGAATGACAAAATTCAAGAATCAATTTTACCTCGCTTTCGCTTACACGTCATCGGATAAGTTGATCCGAGCAATTTTCCATAAGTATGGGTCGTCCCATATGTAAAGGCGGGATTCTCTCTTTATGAGTTTGATTTCGGACAAAGGTAAATTATTCAGAAGCTTACCTGTTGCTAAGAAATTTGCCATATCGGCAAACCAAGAAAATGAAGTGCGTACTTCCATCAAATTTTCGTCCAAAAATTGTTGTTGGATAGAAGGTTCTATTATGGGCATAGGCAAGCGAATAAGATGGTTTGCTACCAAATTCTCGCTTCCCTTTTTATCTTTTATTTCAAGGTCGAACTCTTGAAGTAAAAGAATCCAACGAATCAACCTCGGTTTTGCTTCCTTCTTATTCATCAAATATTTTAATGTTGCATGGTCAGAGAAAACAAGAATTTTAGTGTCGAGTAAGTATGATCGAAATTTTTCTAAAACGAAAATAACGACAAACAATTCTTTTTCCGTGGTTGAATAGTTTCGTTGAGCCGAATCGAGGGTCTTCGAAGCATAAGCAATAACATTTGGATCTTTTCCTTTTCTTTGGCAAAGGACTGCTCCCACGCTTAAATCGGATGCATCACACATTATTTCGAATGGCAAACTCCAATCCGATGGTTGCACAATTGGCGCTGACACAAGCTTTTCTTTTAATGTGTCGAATGACTCCTTGCAAGAATCATCTAAATTGAATTCAACATCTTTTTGTAACAAACGACACAACGGTGGCGCCAACTTAGAAAAATCCTTTATGAAGCGCCGGTAAAATCCTGCATGACCAAGAAAAGATCGAATCTCCCTCACTGAAGTGGGGTATGGAAGTGAGCGTATTATGTCAGTTTTTGCTTTATCAACGGCAATTCCCTTTGATGAAACAGTATGCCCAAGAACTAATCTTTTACTTACAATGAAATGGCATTTTTCATAATTTAAACTAAATTAAATTCAATACAACGATTCAAGACATAAGAAAGATTAGAAAGACATTGGTTGAAAGAATTACCATAGACGATAAAATCATCCATAAATACCTCAATACCTCGCTCAACGTAGTCGGAAAATATACTCAACATACACCGTTAGAATGTCGCTGGTGCGTTACAAAGTCCAAAAGGCATTCTCCGATAGGCAAATGTTCTGAAAGGACATGTAAATATCATCTTTTCTTGTCCTCAGGTGCAATTGGTATCTGAAAAAATCCAAAAAATCTGTCAAGACAACAATAATGCGATTTTCCTGCAAGTCTTTCGACCATTTGGTCAATGAAAGGTAAGGGAAAATAATATTTTCGGGTTTGAGAGTTAAGTTTTCTATAATCAATGCACACTCTCCAACCATTTTGTACTCTTGTTGGAACCATTGCACCTTCTGCATTTTTGACCACCGTAACTCCAGTCTTCTTTGGAACGACATGGACCGGACTTACCCATTTGCTATCCGAGATTGGATAGATTATATCAGCATCAAGTAATTTTTGGATTTCACCTTTTACAACTTCCATCATTGGTGGGTTTAAAAACGTCGTTGGCCTTCTCTTATTGGTTTCGCGCCTTCTTCCGTTTTGATTTTGTGTATGCAAGTGGATTGACTCAAGCCTTTAATGTCAGCTATAGTCCATCCAATGGCTTTTTTATTGATACGAAAAACTTTCATCAACACATCCTCTTCTTCCTTTGATAATTCGCTCGAGACAATGATTGGCAAGGTTTCGTTATCGCCGAAGAATGCATACTTCAAGTGCACAGGAAGTTGCTTTAATTCTAATTTTGGTACCTGCAAAATTGAAGGAAACGATTTAGACTTGGAAGGTGTTAGGCGAAAATTAAAAATAGATGAAATGGAATAAATCATTTCGCCTAAGTCTTTATTGTCGAGATCTGCAAGTTCCCTAGAAAAATCACGAAACAAATTAGTCTCAATAAAATCGTCGGCTAAAGGATCAATAATATCAGCAAAATTCAAACTTGCAACCGAATCAGGATATTTCATGGCTTTATATACGTCAAATTTTACCACTTCCCCATCAAATTCCATAGTTAAGATTCCGCTACAGACATCGATCTTGGTATGTGTTGTTGATAAGAAAGGGCGTCCAAGTAGAATTTCCGATCCGGTGTTGCTGCGGTCATTTTCTATGTCAATAATATAAAAATCAGCGGGAAAAATAAGATCGTTTACCTTTACCAATACATTTTCTAATACTCCCTTGGGATAAATGATCGGTCGATCAGCAAGTTGAACTGTTACCCGTGTCTCCTTCAATGGTTCAGTCGAAATTTTGTTGTAGACGCTTAATGGCATGACATTAATAGATGCGCCTAGATCGCACATTGCTCTCTTGATTCCGACATTTCCGATTTTGCATGGAATTGCGAACATTCCTTGATCTTTATACTTGGGTAGTAAACGCCTCTGAAAAATGGATGAAACATTTTCGCCAAGATTTACCTTCTCGGTACCAGATAATTGCCTTCAATTTGTGCATAAGTCCTTCAAAAATTTTGCATATTTGGGCACCTTTCAGATAATATCAAGTAATGGAATATTAATTTCCACTTTCTTGAATATGTTGAGAATTTCTTTCTCCTCTTCCTTCTTATCACGTCTAGTAAGTCTCCCTAGAAAAGGAGGAGGAGTCTCGTAAGTAGAAGAAAAAGAAAAGTTAGGAACATTTTTACCTGGAACAAGTGAAGATGGTGAATTTTCTTCTTGAATTTTTGATGAAGCGTTGGTTTCTTTCTCTACTTATTTGTTTGGCTTAGGTGCAACAACGGTACCACTCCGCAAGGTCATAGTGCTCATATTTTCCCTCGGATTAGGCTCGGTTTGTGAGGGTAGTCGGCCTTGAGACTCTAAACGACCAACGGTTTGGTCTAATTGGCTTATTTGTTTGTCAATCTCTTGAAAGTGAGACTGAGCTTGAGTTTGAAATATTTCTTGCGCGATAGCCAATTTTTCAACAATGGTCTCAAGGGAAGTTTTTTGTGGTGCTTGATTTTGAAAAATAGGTGGTTTTGGTTGAAAGTTTGGATTTCTACTCCCATAGCTCATGTTGGGGTGATCTCTCCAACCGGGGTTAAAGGTGTTACCATAAGGGTTGTATGCTCGTTGAGGAGGACCTGGAAAGTTGTTTATCGCATTGACATTAGCGCCCGAATCATCTTGTAGTAATGGACACGAGTCTGTCGGATGGTCCGACATAGTGCAAATTCCACAAACTTTTGCAACTCCAATTTTGCCTGCAACAAGAGAATTGACTATGTCAGTTAACTTGTCTATTTTATTTTCTAGCGAAACGGTACTTACTTCGTGAACCCGTCGGTTAGGTTCACTCAAAGAGCCGAATTGTTGCGAGCTTGCAGCCATGGTAGAAATTAAAGTTCTCGCATTTTCTGGCGTCATGTTAACGAGGGCTCCCCCACTTGCAGCGTCTACCATCTTCTTATCAATCGGAAGCATCCCTTCGTAGAGATATTGAAGAAGAGTTTGCTCGGATAAGCCATGTTGCGGACAACTTGTACATAGCTTCTTAAATCTCTCCCAATACTCGTAAAGGGTTTCGTCGTTCCTTTGTTTTATTCCCAAGATGCTTCGCCTAAGTTCGCTTGCTTTTGTCGCATGAAAGCATCTGTCAAGAAAAAGACGAGATAGTTCAGTCCAAGTAGTAATCAAATTAGGCGGAAGATAAAATAACCATTCTTTGGCTGTTCCATCTAAAGAAAAAGGAAACACCCTTAGTTTGATTTGATCTTCCGAAACTCCTTGCGGCTTCATGCTACTACACACCATATGAAATTCTGCTAGGTGTTTGTGTGGGCTCTCACTAGAAAGTCCGTTAAAAGTTGGGAGAAGATAGATTAAACCCGTTTTGAGTTGAAAAGGGGTATCACCATGAGGAAAAGCGATGCAAAGTGGTTGTTGCAAGGCAGGCGTGGCAGCTAATTCTCTTATTGTTTGATTCACCATTCGTTCTGGTTCAAGTGTAGGATTAACGTTTGGTGTTGCTTGACGGGCGTCAATTGATGGTTCTTGAAAGGATTGATTACGAGATGATGTTGCAGAAGTAGATTGTTGTTCCTTCTATTGTTTCTTTTGTCGAAGCGTTTGAACGTGATTTCTACGAGCACTTACTTCAATTTCCGGGTTGTACTCCGCTAAAGTTCATGGGTTTTTCCTGGTCATAAAAACAAAGAAATTTGATTAGTAAATTGCCGAAAATTTCCCAGCAACGGCGCCAATTTTGTCAAGCATCGTTTTAACTCTTCAAAATAAAATAAGCCTCTTCCCAAATAAAATAGAAAAAAGTAGAATAGTGGAAGAGGGTCGATCCACAGGGAATTTCGTATTTTCTAATCCAATTGATCGTTGTTTTTTTAATTCAGGATCTACGACAACAAATAAAAAGGGGGTGATAGTCGAATCAAGAAATTAATTAAAATGTTGAAGCAAATTAAAGAAGAAAATAAGTTGAGATATCACAAATAATAAAATCGCCTCGAGCTAGCTTTGATTAGATTCTTTCGGTCATTGAAATGTATTTTCCTTCGGGATTCATGTCGGTTACAGTCTGCAAGGCCTAACCCATTGCAACTTACTTTTCTCACATGTAACCGATCTTCCCAAGTCTATCTTCGGAAGCCAATTCTTAAGTAAATTAGCCACGTCTATCGCTGTTAAAATATTCAGTTTTAAAATTGGAAAAGCCCGACTCGGAAGTTGTCTCACCGAGAATCATTTCCGATCTCGTTTTTCCTTAGCGGACCGTTGCTAAGTGTGTTCACAGGAAGTCGAAATGCCACAGGCGGATCCTTCCTCCCAACTATATTTTTAAACAACTTACAAACCAATGACGTCTTTTTGATAAGAAGTAATTTAAAAAATATAAGCGAGGCCGATTGCCAAGCTTTTACGTTTAGAAAAACGAGAATATATCCCAAAAAGAAATTTAGTGCTCTGTTCGAATCTCACGATCGAATCCTTTCATTGCTAGCTTTTTGGCTTGAGAAAATTAGCCAAGCATGATATTGTTTATCATGCTTGACATGTTTTGAAAATAACTTGTAAACATAAAATAAAAGAGAATAAAAGTAAAAGAGAAAATAAAACTTTATTTAGAACAAAAGTACTTAAAACAAACTAAGCAAAACACAAAATGAAAAGATGAAAGATGAAAGATGATGGATGATCTAGCCTCTCCCAAGAGTGGGTATTTATAGACTTAGGATTACAAAGATAACAAAGACAAAAAGACAAAATCCCGAAAATTAAGTTTATAAATTGAAGACACATCCCAGAATTCACTCCATTTGCCTAGTTGACCTTATCCATACAGATTTTCAACTATCCAATCAAAAGATGTTGATAGTTATTATGCCAACAGTCATACCGGAGGTCATGCCCATGAATCTAGCCATGAATCCAGAAAATTGAGAAATCTACAGAATTTTCACATTTTATGCTGGATTTCTTATCTTCAATGTCCTGCATGTAAAATGTACGAAATGATATAAATTAACAATTTATAACAATCAATCAAGGAGAAATTATTAATAAAATAATGTTTATTTAAGCACTAATCAATTTTTATATATTTATAATTTTAATATTTTTATATGATCTACCTTTGCCATTCTCGTATCCTGTCATTTTAAAAGTTGACATTTTTCATCCTCATTTCCGTATTCGTATCAGTGCAACATAACTTTAAAAATAACAAATTAAAAAAATAAATTGATTATATTGGATATATAACGTTTCCACATTTGGCTAATTGATACTAAGGTTGTTTTAGCATTATAATTTTAAAGTACTATTCAAACTAAACTAGATTTTTAAATAGTAATTCTCAAGCTTAAAAAATAACAAAAAGTTTAAAATTTTTTGAAACTCATTTTTAGTTGCATTATTTTTTAGTTTAAAATTTTATTTTATAAAATAGTAATGATAACATTTTGATTAGAAAATCGAGAGAGTGTCGAGTATCAACAAATATGCTTAAAGGGTTTCAACCAATTATCTCTAAAAAATAAAAATAAAAAGAGTTTAGGGTTTAACAAGCCAATAAATAAATTTGTTCGTGAATATAAACGAGTCAAACATATTTTTATTCATGCTCGTTCTTTTATTAAACAAATATATTCATACTTATTTATTTAATTTAATAAACAAATATACACGAATAATTTATCAAACAATCTATTCATTTATCCCCGTATTTTAAAGTGATGAAGTGGATTTTTTATTTTCAAAAGTAGATTATTAAATTATTAAATTGTTATTCAATCATACACTTAAGTTTATATGGAATCCAAATAGAAGGACCAAGTTAAGCCAACATAGAAAATTAAATCTATAATTTGGACATAGTAGAAGGACTACATTCAAAATTAGATGTCATGACCCGAGTTTCGGAATTCGGAGTCAGGTTAACCTGAGGTGTGGGCCTCGTGTTGGGCCTTGTTGGGCTTAGAGGTCGGTTGTTGGGCTTGAGTTTGAAAGATGGATTGAGGGTAGTTTGGTAAATGAATAATTGGATGTTGAAAAAGAGAAAATGGGTGTTTAATTTTCTGTACTTTGCAGAGAATGATATCACTCTCTCTTTCTCTCCTTCATCCTTTCTTTACACATTTTCTTCCCCAAACACCTTCATCAAAGGTTGGTTTTTGGAAGTCAAACTTGTAGAATCTAGTTTTAAGGTAAGAGGGGTTCTTGTTCAGCTCTAGAAGATCTATCTTTCAATGTAAGTTTGGCTTTTAATGGTAGAGGTAAGGTTTTAATGGGGGTTTTGAGGTAAGTTCGGGTTTTGGTTTTGAGAGGGTTTTAGGATGATTTTAAGGTTGTTTTAGCTTCCTTAAATCACCTAAATGGAGTAGTTACGTTTTGGTTATATTTTTTATAGTTGGAGAGCAAGGAGAGCCATCAACGAGCTTGGACAAGGAGAAGGTTTGAGGGCTGGTTGTGGGGCCTCTTCAGATTGTTTTGGAGGTTGGTACACTTCCAAATCCTTTGCATTTTCATGTGCATCATCATTTTAACATGCTTGTTTGATTGTGTGATAGTTTGGCTAGGATAGAGCCTTTGCATTCTTTAATGGTGACTTAAATTATGGTTGATGAAAATAAGTAAAATTGATTAGAAACTCACCTAAACTACTTCAATAATAAGTAAGAACATTTTGGGATCGATTGGGTAATTTTTGGTTAAGGTTCTTAAGAATTTAAAGCTTCAAACATGCATTTCGTGCTGGGTATCGATACACGGGCCACCGGTATCGATACCCCTAAGAGAAAAAATAGGCTATATTGGCAGGTATATCGAACCATGGTTCGATACTGAACCCTCTAGTGGCATCTCCAGTTCGATACTGATATCGAACCCGGAGGGCCTACACAGTTGACCTTAAGGTGGTCAAAGGGTATCGATACCAGTATTGATACCCATGTTTCGATGCCAGTATCGATACTCATGTTTCGATACCCTATTTGGATGGGTATCGATATAGGGTATTTCGATACCTCACTCAGGAGTATCAATACCCATGCAAACTTTTGTTAAGAGAAGTGGTTTTCAAGGTTCGTTAAGGGAAATTAAAGGTCCTAATGAATCTTAAACCACTATGGATAATTTTACCTCGAAAGACTAAGTTATGATGGGTCGTGATAAGACTTGTATGAGAAATTATTCTTGCATGTTCAGTGTTGACTTGGTTGTGGTATTACTGTGATATGAGATCCTAGGTGGATCACCTTGTGTGGTATGATTCTTTTGTTTGATGGGATCTGGATACCTAGTGAGTGATAGTGTTGCAACACAATGAAGACCATCCGATGTGAGATTTCGGGTGATGTATCGAAGGTTATTCAATGTGAGATTCTGGATGATGACTTTGCTCGATGCGAGATTTCAAGCCCCACTCGATGAGAGATTCTGAGTGAAGACTCGATGCGAGATTTCGAGTATAATAGCTCGATGTGAGATTCTGAGCAGCCCAATGTAAGATTCTGTGCCGGGTGAGTTCTCTAGTGTCGGGTTGACAGTGGGCCTCACTCTTGATTTGTTTACTTTACACATTTGGTTGCATTTGGCATGACATATCATCATATTATCTTATCTCGCATGTTTATAGTTATGATTCACTTAAAAGCGCAGCCGATAGGTTGTGTACCCACTGAGCTTTCGTAGCTCAGCGTTTTGGGATTTGTTTCCATGTGTAGGTTTGTAGGCGACGATCGTGTGGACGTTGTGGAGCACCATCAGTGAAGGACTTCAGCATTGACCGGTCTGTAGAATGTTGTTGCTAGATTATTGGGATATGTATTCATAGGACCCTTTACTGTAATTGTAACTCTATTTTAGTTTATCAAGGTCAAATGTTTTATT
This sequence comes from Abelmoschus esculentus, assembly GCA_035048815.1. Classification (NCBI taxonomy): domain Eukaryota; kingdom Viridiplantae; phylum Streptophyta; class Magnoliopsida; order Malvales; family Malvaceae; genus Abelmoschus; species Abelmoschus esculentus. The sequence goes on along the minus strand of JAUCBN010000019.1, from coordinate 4,482,599 downwards.
AAAATTGTATTTGGAGATCCGATAATATTTTAGGTTATGAAACCACTTGGAATTTCAATAACGTTTTTAAATTATGTCGTATTTCATGAATTGATTTGGATTTGATTTGGAATTTTATGAATACGGGTTTGGGCTTATGGCCCGAATGTGGCACCCGAGTACGGGGTGTTACATTAGACCTTTTGTTTTGAATTTGTAGTTCAAACCACGCTTGTCTCATACCCGTGCGAGGTTTAATGATAATTTTCAAAATCCAAAATCATAGATAAATAAAACGAATATAGAAAACTTTTTCTTTGTCTAGTTTTCTTCTTCGCCAAAAAAAATCCAAAACACAAGAATCGATGCTTTAAGTCGTCCGATTAGAATTATCGTCCAACGGCTATATAGCAATCTTCCTCCCTCTATAAACGAACCAAGGCTCCCTCATCTCAAAACAATTGGATTCATCATCTTGATTTGATAGAGAAGAAGAAATATGTCAGGCCGTGGAAAGGGAGGCAAAGGACTAAGAAAGGGAGGAGCCAAGAAGCATAGAAAACTGTTGAGAGACAACATTCAAGGCATCACGAAGCCGGCCATTCGAAGGTTGGCTCGAAGAGGTGGAGTGAAGAGGATCAACGGTCTCATTTACGAAGAAAAGCGTGGCATTCTCAAGATTTTTCTGGAAAATGTGATCCGTGACACAGTTACTTATCGAGCAGGCTAAAAGGAAGACGGTTACTGCAATGGATGTTGTTTATGTGTTGAAAAGATAGGGCTCCCCCACTTTCAGCGTCTACCATCTTCTTATCCATCGGAAGCATCCCTTCGTAGAGATATTGAAGAAGAGTTTGCTCGGATAAGCCATGTTGCGGGCTACTTGAACATAGCTTTTTGAATCCCTCCCAATACTCATAAAGAGTTTCGTCGTTCCTTTGTTGGATTTCCAAGATGCTTCGCCTAAGTTCGCTCGCCTTTGTCGTAGGAAAATATCTGTCACGAAAAAGACGAGATAGTTCAGTCCAAGTAGTAATTGAATTAGGCGGAAGATAAAATAACCATTCTTTGGTTGTTCCGGCTAAAGAAAAAGGAAACACGCTTAGTTTGATTTGATCTTCCGAAACTCCTTGCGGCTTCATGCTTCTGCACACCATATGAAATTCGGCAAGGTGTTTGTGTGGGCTCTCACTAGAAAGTCCGTTAAAAGTTGGGAGAAGATAGATTAAACCCGTTTTGAGTTAAAAAGGGGTATCACCATGAGGAAAAGCGATGCAAAGTGGTTGTTGCAAGGCAGGCGCGACAGCTAATTCTCTTATTGTTTGATTCGCCATTCGTTCTGGTTCAAGTGTAGGATTAACGTTTGGTGTTGCTTGAGGGGTGTCAATTGATGGTTCTTGAAAGGATTGATTACGAGATGGTGTTGTAGAAGTAGATTGTTGTTCTTTCTGTTGTTTTTTTCGTCGAAGTGTTTCACCGTGATTTCTACGAGCACTTGCTTCGATTTCTGGGTTGTACTCCGCTAAAGTTACCGATTTTTCCTGGTCATAAAAACAAAGAAATTTGATTAGTAAATTGCCGAAAATTCCCCGGCAACGGCGCCAATTTTGTCAAGCATCGTTTTAACTCGTCAAAATAAAATAAGCCTCTTCAAAAATAAAATAAAAGAAGGTGGAATAGTGAAAGAAGGTCGATCCAAAGGGAATTTCGTATTTTCTAATCCAATTTATCGTCGTTTTTTAATGCAGGATCTGCGACAACAAATAAAAGGGGGTGATAGTCAAATCAAGCAATTAATTAAAATGTAGAAGCAAATTAAAGAAGAAAATAAGTTGAGATATCACAAATAAAAAAATCGCCTCGAGCTAGCTTTGATTGGATTCTTTCGATCATTGAAATGTATTTTTCTTCAGGATTCATGTCGGTTACAGTCTGCAAGGCCCAACCAATTGCAACTTGCTTTTCTCACATGTAACCGATCTTCCCAAGTCTATCTTCGAAAATCGATTCTTAAGTAAATTAACCACGTCTGTCGTCGTTAAAATACTTATTTTTAAAACTGGAAAAGCCCGACTCGAAAGTTGTCTCACCGAGAATCGTTTCCGGTCTAATTTTTCCTTATCGGACCGCTGCAAAGTGTGTTCACAGGAAGTCAAAATGCCACAAGCGGATCCTTCCTCCTAACTATATTTTTAAACAACTTACAAACCAATGACGTCTTTTTGATAAGAAGTAATTTAAAGAAATATAAGCGAGGCCGATTGCCAAGCTTTTACGTTTAGAAAAACGAGAATGTATCCCAAAAGGGAATTTAGTGCTCTACTCGAATCTCACGATTGAATAGTTTCATTGCTAGCTCTTTGACTTGAGAAAATTAGCCAAGCATGATATTGTTTATCATGCTTGACATGTTTTGGAAACAACTTGTAGACATAAAATAAAAGTGAAAATAAAAGAAAACTTTATTTAAAACAAAAGTACTTAAAACAAACTAAGCAAAACGCAGAATGAAAAGATGAAAGATGATGGATTATCTAGCCTCTCCCAAGAGTGGGTATTTATAGGCTTAGAAATTACAAAGATAACAAAGACAAAAAGCCAAATCCCAAAAATTAAGTTTGTAAATTGAAGACACATCCCAGAATTCACTCTATTTGCCTAGTTGAATTTATCCATATAGATTCTCTAGCTATCCAATCAAAAGATATTGGTAGTTATCATGCCAGTAGTCATCCCAGAGATCATGCCTGTGAATCCAGCCATGAATCCAAAAAATTGAGAAATCTATAGAATTTTTACCTTTTATGTTGGATTTCTTATCTTTAATGTCCTGCATGAAAAATGTACAAAATGATATAAATTAGCAATTTATAACAATCAATCAAGGAGTAATTATTAATAAAATAATGTTTATTTTAAGCACTAATCAAAGTCCTAATTGTGACTCCATAAAATTAAAATTTAGAAAGTAACATCTTTAAGAACTCTTAATAATAAATTGTTTGGATTAGAGATACTATCTCAGCCTTGTTTTGCCAAGTTTGCTATATTGAACTTTGCTAAGTCTTTGAACCCCATACCACCTAGTGCCTTAGGTGAGCAAAGTGAATTTCAACGTGCTCAATGAATTTCTTTCTTAGAACCACTATTTCTCCATCAGAATCGACAGTAAATATTTTTTTAATTTTCTTCATAAAGCTGGAAACAAGAAGCATTGCATTGCAGAAATTGGTATTGTTTGAAGAATTGATTTGATAAAAACTTATTTCCCGCTCAGAGAAAGGAACTTAGTATTCTAATTATCAATTCTTCTATTTGTAGAATCTCTTAACATCGCAAATGCTTCACGTTTATTCTTTCCCACCATTTTAGGTAATCTGAGGTATTTTCAGGGTTGTTAGAAACACGAACCCCAAACAAACTCCCTAAAACATGTTGAAGAGAGTGATTCACATATTTGCTTAAATAAATTAAGGATTTTTCAGAATTTATTTTCTGACCTGAGACTTCTTCATACCTACATAATAAAACCTTAAAAGCTTCTATACCCACCGTAGAGGCTTCCCAAAGAGGATGCAACCATCTGCGAAAAACAAATGAGTTAAAGTAACACCACCACGCTCTACTTTAACACCCTTATTGAGATTACTCTGACTAGCATTATGGAGGAGCGTAGATAAACCTTCGACACTGAAAAGAAATAAGTACTGACTCAAAGGATCACCTTGTCTTAAACTTCTTGTTGGAACAAATTCCAAACCAAATTTACCATTAAAAATCACTCTATAAGAAATAGAGGATACGCATTTCATTACTAGAGACACCCATAAATTCGAGAAACCCATAGTTGTCATCATTCTACTAATGAATTGTCATTCAACTTTTATCATACGCTTTACTCATGTCAAATTTCAAAGCAATCTAACCTTTACACCTTCTTCTCTTCATCTTCAGAGTATGAAGAACCTCATATGCAATCACCACATTATTAGTAATATGTCTATCCGATATAAAAGCACCTTGAGTTGGATCAATACAAATATCAACAACTTACAGAGTCTGTTGACAATAGCTTCAGCAATGCATTTATGGAGAACATTGCATAAACTAATAGGTCAAAATTGGGTCATATCTAATGGATTGTCCACCTTTGGGATCAAAATAATATTAGCTCCATTAATTGCATCCAAATCAGAACCATTGTTTAGAATATTCAGACAAAAGAAAGTCATCTCCTTACCAACAATATGTCAATACTTTTGGTAAAAAATAGCCAGAAAACCATCAAGATCAAGGGCTTTTAAGGAACCCATATTTTTTTTATCATAGAGTAAATTTCATCCTGATTAAAAGATTCATTCAATCGTTCATTCATCTCGATAGTGATACGAGATTGAATCAAGTTACTAATGGAACCATTAACCAGAGAGACAGTCCTTGTAAAAATATTCTTAAAGAATGAATCTGCCAATCAAGCCATATCAACCTCATTTGAAAAGAATTGAATATTGAAGAGAAGCTGGTGAATTCTGTTCATTTTCTTTCGATACGAAGTCCAATTGTAAAAACAAAAGTATTTCGATCACCATTTTGTAACCAATTAGCATGAGCTCGTTGTCCCCAATATAACTCCTATTTATCTGCTTCCAAATTTATTACCAATTTAATTTCTAACACCTCCTGAAGTGTATCATTATCCGGGTCATGATTTGAAAGACTAAATAATCTATCATTTAACTCTCTAATTCGTTTTTTATTAGAGAGCCTTTTATTTTTATACCAGTCTTTTAAGGGTAGATCCCAATTTTAAGAGCTTTTGAGGGAGCTTATCCAGGTTAACATTTTAGAAATCACGAATTACTATCTCACAATCATCCTCCAAAATACAATTAGCTTCAAATAGAAAGTATTTTATATTATTTTCCGCATTCAAAGGACCTTGAGTATTGATATAAATTGAACAATGGTCAGAGAATGTGTGATTGGGATGTTCTACAACATAATTGGGAAAAATTTTCTTACCACGAATATGAAGCAACACCTCGATCGAGTCGTTCCCTTATGTTATTGCTAGATAACTTACCCCACTCCCATGTATACCATCTTCCATAGTAGCTCAAGTAATAAAGATCATAGTCTCGCAAAGTAGAACGAAAAGCCTCCATACTTCTTTCTGAACGAATGCACCCCTTTCTTTTCAGAAGCCAACATAATCTTATTTAAATCACCTGCAACTAACCAAAAAATATTACTGTCGAAAATAAGGGATCGTAAAAGGTTTCATCTAGATGTTCGTTGGCTCTCAATAGGATCGCCATACAAATCAGTAAAACGCCAAACCATATTAGATTCATAATCTTTAATAGTTGCATCAATGTGATGGGAGGAAAACGAGTTTATTGAGACAAAGATTTCTTGTGTCCAAGCTAATGAAAGACCTTATCTAGAACCAATTGCATCCACATCCAAACCATGAGTAAAACCATATTTTAACCGAACAATGGCCATTCTTTTAGTAAAAAATTTAGTTTCATCAGAAACATAATTTGGGGAGAAACTGTTCTCGGTTTATTTTTGAGTCTTCTAATTGTCCGTAGCTTCCCCAAACCACAAACATTCCAACTTAATATTTTTATTACGACCGACTGGCCGATGAGGAGTTCGTAGCACCATTCGAATCTATTGTAGTAGAAAATCCTGATGGAATAATATGAATTCGAGGTCGTTTTAAACCATCACTAAGTTCAACTGGATCCTCCTCCTGTACAACAATCATTCTAGAATCATAATCACCATCTAAGTCCAGATTTTTACTATGCATGCCAGTTGTACCAACATTTGTATGACGACCATTATGTCTTGAGTTTAGAATATTTATAGAAGTTAACTTGAAATAAGTAGAAACATTATCTGGTTTTGCAGCAAATGATTGTCTAATTGCGTGATTTACTGATACACCAAGAATCCCCTTATCCATAGTTTGTTCTGACAACACATTACCAATCACAGGAGTTTCCATCAACCGAGGGCTCGTTGGAATCGACATTCTACGAGAGGTTGCTCGGAGAGAAGCATCCCATCCTAAAGTCAAATCTTTTCCAGCATTAGACACACGAATCGGGCAAAAACTCTCACCATGTCCAAGAAATCCACATAAAAACAAAACAAAGTTAATCTCTCATATTGAAAACAGGCAAAATTAGAAGTTCCATTAGGCAAAAACAACTTCTTTCTTCGTTTAAGAGGCAAACGCATATCCAAACAAACACGATCTCGTATAATTCTTTTATAATTTAGAGACACTGCCAACAAATTGTAGTCCAAGAAATATCCAATAAAATTTCCAATTGAGCGAGTCATCCTTTCAGAAATGAAACCACGTAGAACATCATGAATTAAGACTCAAATTGGAAGATGATTAAGTGGGACCGTTACAGGATCATCTTCATTTTATGAACGATGTAGAATTAGCAAATGGTTATTAAAATACCAAGGACCTCCATTTCTAATCCTATCCGCATCAATGGAATTAAATAGACGAAATAAGTACTTCCTTCAACCATATCTACCATTACAATGTTATCTATTGGTCTCCAAATGTTTGTTATTGTTGCTTTCATCGTAATGAAGTGAATGATACTTGATGTAAGAAATCAACCCACGAAACAGTGATCATGTAGGAATGAATCAACAACAACATCAGGCTCAAGTTGGAGTATATCATCTGCCCCATCTTCAATAGTCAGTCGTGCCAAATCATCATTTACATTTTCCATACTAATCAAAAAGAGTTTGAAAAAAAATAAATCGAAAAAAAGAAAAAGATGCGTGCTACATGAGTAGATGAGAGTGTGCTACTAGAGCAGATTCATTAAAAATACTTTGCATGGAACATTTTTTTCTAAATATTGTATTTTGACTGTTATATACCTTGAATACTATAAGTTGATGATGCTCCAAAACCACAAAATCACCTAAAAACTTGTAAACTCCCATTGCAATATTTAAAAGACTAAAACAACCTTATATTTGTGTTTTAAAAGATAGATTTAAGTAAGTCATAAATGTCACTAGACATATACTCAATGTAGTATTCTTCACTCGAGAAGGACCTCAAACATCTTGTGAATCAATGTAAAGAATTTAAAAATTTATAAGTAAATGATAAGTATAAAGATTTAGTCTATTTTGCGGGGGGACAAATATTACATTTAAAATAATTAAGAATTTTATTAATAAACAAAACAAAAAACAACTTTCGAAGGTAATAAAAATTTAAGTATCTTATGTAATAACCCAAAATTTAAAGTCAAAATCCCCAAATCAAAGTCAAAATCCCTAATCGAAGCCCTAGTTTTGGGGATTAAAATTCTAAAAAAATTGAGGACTAAATTGTAAATTTTTAAATCTTTAGGGTCAAAGTGTGAGAATTCAAAAAGATTGAACCCTTATTCCGTAATTAGACCATTTTTGTGAAGTAACATTTTCTTCCTCTAATAACCGAAGATTTAATTGGGGAGTTAATGAATTTTAATCATTCTTTGATTAAAATCAGAATGAATTTCATTCATTCTCTGCTAGATTGAATCACGCTCTCTCCTTGTCTCTGTTGTTCTGCCGAAAGTTATTTTGGGAGTTGTTTTACTCTTGAGTCGTAAGTGAGGTAAGAATTTGTTTTGTGGTTCTATTTCGTTTAATTTCGGTTTTGTAATGATAGGGGAGGTTCGGTTTAGGTTTTGTTAATTTATGTGGTTGTTTTACTCGGTTTAAAGAGGTATGAACTTGGTTTGAAGTGTTCATGGGGGTTGGGTTCTGTTTTTGATCGAGCAAGGTGGGGGAAGTTATTTTGATTCGTTTAAAAAGTGGGTTTGGTGTCGAAATGAGTAAAGATTTGGTTAGGAGTGTATTGGGATCGAATATAGGTTGAAATCAAGCCAAAAGGGGTGATTTAGGTGCGTTTTACGTCTGTTTGGAAGGGGAAAATATGGAAATTTTCCTGGGAACCAAAGAGGCCTGAAACCGGCCCAGCAAACCCGAACCCAGACCCGACCGGCCCAAGCCCGAACCACGACCCGTCCGACCCGAACCCGAACCCGACCCAATCTCCGACCCGACAACCGACCCGGCTAACGTTTTCGCTGACATCATCGCTGACGTCAGCATTGACTGATGACGTCACTACTGACGTCAGCGTTGACCAATGTTGACGTCAGCAGTTGACTTTTTCGACCCGGGCCCACTTTATGTTTTTCGACGTCCTGAATCTAATGGTGCGATCCGTTTTTCTAAATTCGAACCCGAAGTGTCGTTTTTGGGAGTTTTAAGTTTGATAAGTTATCTAGAAATTATCTATAAAAGTTTCTGAATCAATTTCTGTTTGCTTCAAGTGACGAGGATTCCGACCCCGAGTAGTTGCCTCCTCCTCCTCCTGTACGAGGTCCGATACATCCACATTCGGGACCCTCACGTGAGTAACGAATTAAATTCTGTTTAGATTATTTTTCGGTAATATGGCATAGTAGGATGTTTAATGTATTCTGTTATTTGTAGACTCTACTCCTGCTCAGCCTAGTGGTAGAGCCCAGTCCAGTAGACGTCAAAGTCGATGTTGAGTCTTCTAATACAGGTGTGTTCTCTCCCGTTCATCCTGTAAATTCTGTTAATCTGTTTATTCGATTCCTGTTAACCGTATGATCATGCATCATTCTGATATATCATTTCTGATTATGATATCTGTCATGCTTGCCTCCTGTTAGACTATAAGGTATGCATTCTGATTCTGTATCTGCATATAACATGACATCTGGTATATTATCTGTGTACGGGGAAGTTAGTGATTTATCACTTCTGTTCAGTGGCTCCACCTTCGGGTCGAGATACCACTTCTATTGGTGTAATGGTGTTAGAGTGGTCTGGGGACCTACTCTTCTGTGGTGTTTGGAGATGGGTGCATTTCATGCATACTCTGCATCTTCTGCATATTTCTGTTCTGTTATACCTTTTATCTGTTCTAGAGACACACTAGGCTCCCTAACTTACACCCTCTCAGATTTTTGTTTCAGATCTCAGTCCTAGGCTCGGTACGGTACTTGGAGGTTTCTGATTCAGTTTCTGATTTATAGTATGTTTTTAGTTTCGGACTCTAGACTATTTTATATTTGAATAAAATTTCTGTATATCGAACATTCAGACTTTTATTGCCTTTGGGACAATTACTGTTTATAAAATATTGGGTTGAACTTTATTCTTTAAATGTTTAATTTTTATTATTATTTTAATTTATTAATTATTATCCGAATATTATATTTAGTTTTGTAAAAACCCTAACTTACGAAACACGTTTTCAGTTTATAAACCCTAACTTGTAATCTAAGAAATTAGGTAAATTTTAGGGGTTACATTTAGTGGTATCAGAGCCCGGTTCAACCCACGGACTGTAAAGTCTGAAATGATTTTTGATCTGAAAATGTTTTATCAAAATTATTTGAAAATTCGGATTTCTGTTTTGACTCGTATTTTGAAAATTACTGAATTATTTCGAATATTAATCCAAGTACCGACACTAATGTAGGATTTTATCTGTCTTTCTGTAGATATTCTACTATGCCACCTCGTCGAAGTACCCGTTTAGCGACCGGTAGAGGTTGTGGCCGAGGTCGATCTGTTGCCTCCTCTAGTGATGTTCCGCCTCCTGTGGACCCGCCACAGGATCAGAGTCTGACACAAAATTTAGGAGGGGAGGATCAGCCCGAGATACAGACCGAGGATCAGCCGGTCCAGAGTGAAGGACCGTATGTGCCTGATGACAGTGAGACTGTCGGTTTGGACTCAATAACCGTATAGAGGGAGTTACTCCGATATCTACGACAGAATGATGGTTCCAGGAAACCCATATCTACTGAGCTTCTAGCAGCTGGGATGACCATGTTTGATGGCAAGACTGGTACTGACCCAGCCGATGCAGAGTACTGGCTGAAGAAACTTTAGCGTCTATTCGTCGAGATGGAATACCCCTCTAACAGGAAATTGAGGGCAACTATATCATTGCTACAGGGAGAGGCCCTGAACTGGTGGGAGGCAGAAGAAAAGGTTATTGCTTCTGAAAGGATCAACTGGGAATTCTTCAGACAGAGTTTTGAGGATCGGTATTTGGGCCCTGAGTACTTGGCTAAATGCCGAGAGGACTTCCTGAATTTGCAAAAGAACGACATGTCTGTCAAGGATTTTGAGATTGAGTTCCTGAGACTACTACAGTATGCCCCTAGTATTGTGACGACCGAGAAGCAAAAGTGTGATCACTTTCTGAAAGGACTCCGTATACCACTGAAGATTGCAGTTGCCACACATCATGATACGGAGTACAAGATGATCACTCAGCGTGCCAGGACAGCCGAGCGTAATAAGGTTTTGAGGGTTCAGATGGAATCCCAAAGCCAGGATAGAGGTAGGCGACAGCCTGTCGCACCTGCTCAGTACAATCAGGGTTTTCAGTCCCGGAAGAGGGGACGCGATGAGTATGAGCCTCAGAGTTCGGCACGGTCTAGACCTGCAGTATCAACTGTCCCTGCTACTAGTGGAGCTGGATCCGCTAGTACCCGAGTTGTACCTCAGTGTACTTTCTTTAAGAAGTGGCACCCCAGAGAGTGTCGTATGCGGAGTGGAGCCTGCTTTCGATGTGGTTCTCTTGATCACCGTCTCAGATACTGTCCAGTGGCACCACAGTTTGGTTATGCTCCGGGGTAATCAAAGACTTCAGTTCAGACCCCAGTAGGGGGAAGAGAACAGGGTAGACCCGCAGCATCAGGTACTGGTAGTAGAGGCAGACCCAATCAGTTCAGAGGAGCTGCCAGATCAGGAGGATCTCAGTTTGGCATGATATATGCTACGAGGAGACAAGAGGATCGGGATGAGCTAGACGTCATTGTTGGTACATTTTTTGTACATATTTTCCCTTTCTTCGCATTGTTAGATAATGGGTCAACACATTCATATGTCTCTAGTTCTGTAGTGGGGTATCTGAAAATTCCAGTAGAGGATACTGGTAGTTCCGTCTCAGTTTTTAGTCCTGTAGGCCACCAGGTGGAGATTACCAAAGTTTACAGAGATTGTCCCCTTGAGGTTCACGGGGAAATCTTTCCTGCTAATCTGATGCAGTTACTATTTGTGGACTTCGACTTGATTTTGGGGATGGACTGGTTATCTGCTCACCGAGTTACTCTGGAGTGTGAGCGTAAGAGGGCAATTCTGAGAACTTCTGATGGCCGAGAGGTAACTCTCATCGGTGAGCGTAGAGGTTATCTGTCCAATCTGATTTCAGCTATGAAAGCTGAAAAGATGATCAAGAAGGGGTGTATAGCCTATCTTGCCTACATTCTTGACCGGAGACAATCTGATTCTAGAATGGATAAGATCCGAGTGGTGTGTGAATTTCTAGATGTTTTTTTGGAAGAGCTACCGGGTGTACCCCTAAGCGGGAGGAAGTGGAGTTCAGTATTGAGTTTTACCCGGGGACTACTCCAGTATCTATGGCACCTTATCGGATGGCTTCGAAAGAGCTTAAGGAACTTAAGATTCAGCTACAGGAACTTCTAGATAGAGGATTCATACGACACAATGCTTTACCATGGGGAGCCCCTCTCCTGTTTGTTAAAAAGAAAGATGGCTCTCTGCACTTGTGTATTGATTACCGGAAGCTGAACAAGTTGACCATCAAGAACAAGTACCCCCTTCCCCGTATCGACGACCTGTTTGATCAGTTCCGAGGAGCTTCAGTTTTCTATAAGATAGACCTGAGATCTGGTTATTACCAACTCAAGTTTAAGGATTCTGATGTGTCCAAGACAGCTTTCCGAACTCGTTATGGTCATTACGAGTTTTTGGTAATACCCTTCGGTTTTACGAATTCCCCTGCAGCATTCATGGACATGATGAATAGGGTGTTTCGACCCTATCTGGATTAGTTTGTAGTGATTTTAATTGATGACATTCTGGTCTACTCCAAGTCTGAGGATGAGCATGAGCAGCATCTCCGTATTGTTTTACAGACTCTGAGGGAGAAACAGTTGTATGCAAAGTTCAGAAAATGTGAGTTCTGGCTTTCTGAGATTGTTTTTCTGGGACACGTGGTATCTACCAAGGGTATTCAGGTTGATCTGATGAAAATTGAGGCTATTATGTGTTGGCAACAACCTAAAAATGTAGTAGAGATTCGCAGTTTTCTGGGACTAGCTGGTTATTATCGGAGGTTTGTGGAGGGCTTTTCTTCCATAGCCGCTCCGTTAACTAAGCTTCTGAGGAAGGATGTTCTGTTTACCTGGTCTGAGGCTTAGCAGCAAAGTTTTGAGAAACTGAAATCCGTTCTGACCCAAGCACCAGTTCTAATATAGCCAGAGTCGGGGAAACCCTATACTGTTTACAGTGATGCTTCATACACTGGTTTCAGTTGTGTTCTGATGCAGGATGGGAAGATGGTGGCTTATGCGTCCTGACAGTTGAAACCGCATGAGTGTAAATACCCCATCCATGATCTGGAGTTAGCAGCCGTGATCTTTGCTATGAAAAACTAGAGACACTATCTCTATGGAGAGAAGTGTTATATTTTCACTGATCATAAGAGTCTTAAGTACCTTCTCACCCAGAAGGAACTTAATCTGAGACAACGTCGCTGGTTAGATCTTCTGAAAGATTATGACTGTGAGATAGAACATCATCCTGGTAAGGCTAATGTCGTTGCGGATGCTTTGAGTCGCAACGCCATTTCTGATCTGAGAGCTTTGTTTGCTCGGATGAGTCTGTTAGAGGATGGCAGTCTACTGGCAGAGCTTCGGGTGGTTCCTACTCTGATATCTGAGATTCAGGCTGAGCAGCCTAATGATCCGTATTTGGAACACCATATTATGGAAGTTCAGGAGGGAACTTCTCAGGATTTTTCTCTGAACCAGGATGGAGTTCTGTGTTTCCGGGGTCGACTCTGTGTTCCGAGGAACTTTGAACTGAAATAGGTTATTCTGCGAGAAGCTCATGATAGTCCATATTCTATGCACCCTGGAGGTGACAAGATGTATAAAAATCTCCGAGAAAAGTACTGGTGGAAAGGTCTAAAGCGAGACGTGGTCAGTTTTGTGTCTAAATGCTTGACTTGCCAGAAAGTCAAAGCAGAGCATCAACGACCATCTGGACTTCTTCAGCACATTGAGATTCCTCAGTGGAAATGGGAGTGTGTGACCATGGATTTTGTCAGTGGTTTACCTTTGACTCTATCAAAGAAAGATTCTGTCTGGGTCATTGTTGATCGTTTGACCAAATCTGCTAATTTCATTCCTGTCAAGACTACCTACCCTCTGAGTAGGCTGGCCCGGTTATACATCTCTGAGATTGTTCGGCTACATGGAGTGCCTCTATCTATTATATCTGATCGAGATCCGAGGTTTATGTCGAAATTCTGGGGATCTCTACATTCTGCTCTGGGTACTAGATTGAACTTCAGTATTGCTTATCACCCACAGACAGATGGTCAGTCTGAGCGTGTGATTCAAATCCTCGAGGACATGTTGAGAGGATGTATTCTGGATTTCAGAGGTAGCTGGGAGGATTTCCTACCTTTGGCAGAGTTCGCGTACAATAACAGTTATCAGGCCAGCATTAAGATGGCACCATATGAGGCTCTGTACGGGCGTAAGTGTCGCACCCTGATTGGTTGGACTGAGCTCACTGAGCACCGTTTACTAAGTCCAGATCTTGTACATGAGGCTGAGGAGACTGTTAGATTGATTCGGGATTGGCTCAAAGCCGTTTTTGACAGATAGAAATCTTACGCGGATTTGAGGCGTAAGGATCTTGAGTTTGAGGTGGGCGACGAGGTTTTTCTGAAAGCATCTCCGTGGAGGAAGGTACTACGTTTTGACCGTAAGGGCAAGCTCAGTCCTAGATATATTGGACCCTACCGGATTATCAGACGTATCGGACTTGTAGCTTATCAGCTTGAGTTACCACTTGAACTCAAGCGAATCCATGATTTTTCCATGTTTCTGTATTAAGACGTTATCGAGCAGATCCGTCTCATGTTCTGTCTATGGAGGATTTCGAGATTCGACCTGATCTGTGTTATGAGGAGGAACCCGTTGAGATTATTGATCAGGACCAGAGAGTTCTTCGGAGGAAAACCATTAAGATGGTTAAGGTTCTCTGGCATAACTGAGGTCTTGATGAGGCTACGTGGGAGCCCAAGTCTGTCATCAAAGCTCAGTATCCGCATCTCTTTGATCTAGGTAAATTTTGAGAACGAAATTTTTCTATAAGGGGGGGAGAGTTGTAATAACCCAAAATTTAAAGTCAAAATCCCTAATCGAAGCCCTAGTTTTAGGGATTAAAATTCTAAAAAATTGAGGACTAAATTGTAAATTTTTGAAACTTTAGGGTCAAAGTGTGAGAATTCAAAAAGATTGAACCCTTATTCCGTAATTAGACCATTTTTGTGAAGTAACGTTTTCTTCCTCTGATAACCGAAGATTTAATTGGGGAGTTAATGAATTTTAATCATTCTTTGATTAAAATCAGAATGAATTTCATTCATTCTCTGCTAGATTGAATCACGCTCTCTCCTTGTCTCTATTGTTCTACTGAAAGTTACTTTGGGAGTTGTTTTACTCTTGAGTCGTAAGTGAGGTAAGAATTTGTTTTGTGGTTCTATTTCGTTTAATTTCGGTTTTGTAATGATAGGGGAGGTTCGGTTTAGGTTTTGTTAATTTATGTGGTTGTTTTACTCGGTCTAAGGAGGTATGAACTTGGTTTGAAGTGTTCATGGGGGTTGGGTTCTGTTTTTGATCGAGCAAGGTGGGGGAAGTTGTTTTGATTCGTTTAAAAAGTAGGTTTGGTGTCGAAATGAGTAAGGATTTGGTTAGGAGTGTATTGGGGATTGAATATAGGTTGAAATCGAGCCAAAATGGGTGATTTAGGTGCGTTTTACGTCTGTTTGGCAGGGGGAAATCTGGAAATTTTCCTGGGAACCAAACAGGCTTGAAACCGGCCCAACAGACCCAAACCCGAACCCAAACCCGACCGGCCCAAGCCCGAACCGCGACCCGTCCAACCCGAAACCGAACCCGACCTGATCTCTGACACGACAACCGACCCGGCTGACGTTATCGCTGACGTTAGCGTTGACTGATGACGTCACTACTGACGTCAGCGTTGACCAATGCTGACGTCAGTAGTTGACTTTTTCGACCCGGGCCCAATTTATGTTTTTTGACGTCCTGAATCTAATGGCGCGATCCGTTTTTCGAAATTCGAACCCGAAGGTTCATTTTTTGGGGTTTTAAGTTCGATAAATTATCTAGAAATTATCTGTAAAGTTTCTGAATCAATTTCTGTTTGCTTCAGGTGACGAGGATTCCGACCCCGAACATTTGCCTCCTCCTCCTCCTGTACGAGGTCCGATACATCCACATTCAGGACCCTCACGTGAGTAACGAATTAAATTCTGTTTAGATTATTTTTCGGTAATATGGCATAGTAGAATATCTAATGTATTCTGTTATTTGTAGACTCTATTCCTGCTCAGCCTAGTGGTACAGCCGAGTCCAGTAGACGTCAAAGTTGATGTTGAGTCTTCTAATACAAATGTGTTCTCTCCCGTTCATCCTGTAAATTCTGTTAATATGTTTATTCGATTCCTGTTTACCGTATGATCATGCATCATTCTGACATATCATTTCTGATATCTGTCATGCTTGTCTTCTGTTAGACTATAAGGCATGCATTCTGATTCTGTATCTACATATAACATGACATTTGGTATATTATCTGTGTACGGGGAAGTTAGTGATTTATCACTTCTGTTCAGTGGCTCCACCTTCGGGTCGAGATACCACTTCTGTTGGTGTGATGGTGTTAGAGTGGTCTGGGGACCTACTCTTCTGTGGTGTTCGGAGATGGGTGCATTTCATGCATACTCTGCATCTTCTGCATATTTCTATTCTGTTATACCTTTTATCTGTTCTAGAGACACACTAGGATCTCTAGCTTACACCCTCTCAGATTTTTGTTTTAGATCTCAGTCCTAGGCTCGGTACGGTACTTGGAGGTTTCTGATTCAGTTTCTGATTTATAGTATGTTTTCAGTTTCGGACTCCGGACTATTTTATATTTGAATAAAATTTCTGTATATCGAACATTCAGACTTTTATTGCCTTTGGGACAATTATTGTTTATAAAATATTGGGTTGAACTTTATTCTTTAAATGTTTAATTTTTATTATTATTTTAATTTATTAATTATTATCCGAATATTATATTTAGTTTTGTAAAAACCCTAACTTGAGAAACAAGTTTTCAGTTTGTAAACCCTAACTTGTAATCTAAGAAATTAGGTAAATTTTAAGGGTTACATTAGTAAACCACGTTTTGATGTGGTTCGTGGCAATTCCCATGTTTCGCTGCATGAGTGGTTACCGACTAACATTGGCAATTCACATCAATTTTAGTTGGAATCATGATTCCAAATTGCCTCTTTTTTTATTATGGTGGACATGGGTTATGTGGGTTATGGTAACCTGTAATGGGTGTTGGTTCATGATGGATGAACCCCTATAAATACCAATCTAGTCTAAGGTCCCTAAGCATCAAAATAAAAGAATCACATATTCCATCTAGTGAGTTTTTGAGTTCTTAGAAGATCTTGACATATTTTTGTTCTTTTGTAGCCGAGTTCTTTAATTTTCACAGTGGTTTGAGGAGTTACTACGGTAGTCCAATGAGCTCGACGGTGGTACAACCATATCTCATTTTTGGCATATGGTTTTGATAGTGGTTGGAGGTATATATTTCGATCCTTTTCCGTTGCATTTTTGCTCGTTTAATACTTACATTTAGTATCAGAGCCAGGTTAAATCTATGCTTTGTCATGTTTAATTTTTCTCAAAAATAAAATGCCATTTTGATCTTGAAAACTTAAAATTTTGAGAAAAAATATGTTGTAGAAATTTTAATATTAATTTCTAAAATTTATAAATTTATTTTACTTAAATAAATTTTAGAAATTAATATATACTATGTGCCTAAATTAGGATATGTTAAAACTTATTCAGTAATTAGTTATGTACATAAAATTAGGTACATAAACCTTAGGACTTATTTCATAAAGCTTTAGCAATAAAAATATAGAATATGTCTAGAGATCTATATAATTTATTTAGTTAGAGAATTAACCACAACAACTTTAATTAAATAAAATTATATTATGGATATCATAAGGTTAAAAATCACATACAGAAAGCTTTGATATTGAATCCCTTAACATTAAGGTAAAAATTATTAGATAAATTTTTATAATTACCCACAGGAGTTATAAAAATAAATTTAATAATTTTATATAAAAGATAGAAAACATTTTATCAAAATGAATCTAATCGAATTAAAAATTTAGCCCACAAATAATTTTTATATCATTAGATTCATTATTTCTTTAATTTGCATTGGTAAATTATAGCTTATGTTATGCCTCAAATTTATATTAAACATGTATGCCAATTTATTTTGCAACATTATTACCTGTGAATATCTCTGATAATAGAGTAGATATCCCTTAATTAACTAGTGAGAACTTTATGTTTTGGAAGGAAGGTATTCTTCTTCAATTAGGGTGTATGAATATTGACTACGCTATAAGGAAATCTGAACCACATATAAGTGACACCAACAATTAGGATGATCTTGCTCTATATGAAAAGTGGGAGCGATCCAATCGCTTAAGTATTATGTTCATTAAAAGCAAGGTTTCTACTGATGTTTGTGGCTTAATTAAGCATTATGAGAATGTCCAAGAGCTATTAAAAGCTATAGAGAAACAATTTCAGACTTCTCAAAAGTCATTAGCCAGTACCTTAATTATGAAGTTCATATCTCTAAGGCTCACTACGGTGAAAGGTGTGCGTGATCACATCAATAAGATGCGAGATTTGGCAGCTCGACTAAAGCACTTGAGGTTGAAATGTTTGAATCTTTCCTGGTGCACTATATATTAAACACTCGTCCTCCTCAGTATGTTCCATTTAAGATTTCTTTTAACACACATAAAGATAAATGGTCTATTGATGATATTTTGACTATGTGTGATTAAGAAGAGGGTAGGCTTGTACTAGAGATGGGAGAGAGTGCACTAACGATTACTCAAGAAAGGAATTCAGTCCAAGCCAAGCAAAAGGGGAAAGCTAAAATACAACCCCAAGCTGACATCAAGAAAGAGTCCACGTGTTTCTTCTGTAAAAAGAAAGGACACATGAAGAAGGACTGTGTCAAGTATAAGGGCTGACTTGAAAACAAAGGTAAATCAATCTCACCCGTTTGCTTTGAGTCAAATATGGTTAATGTTAATTATAACATATAGTGGAATTATTCTGGTTCTACAATCCATGTCTCAAATTTCTTACAGGGATTAAAAAATCTGAGGGAACCAGTGGGAGCTGAGCGATACATATATTCTGGAAACAAGATGCAATCGCATGTGGAAGCTATTAGGACTTGCGAATTAGTGCTTAGTAGTGGCTTTGTTTTAATTTTAGAAAAGACTTTTTATATTCTTAGCTTTTCTAGAAATTTAATTTCCATTTCAAGACTTGTACCCTTGGGGTATTGTTTCAATTTTTCAAACGTTGGTTTCGATTTATTTTATAAATCTAAAATTATTAAAAATGGAATTTTATGTGATAGTCTTTAATCTATTGATTTACAAAATAATATCACTCATAATATTATGCACATTCAAACTGGTACTAAGCGTTGTGTTATGAATGAAGATTCCTCTACTTTATGGCATTGGAGATTAGGACATATCTTCATTGAAAGGATTAAAAGATTAGTAAATGATGGGGTACTCAATACCTTAGATTTTACTGATTTTGATACTTGTGTAGACTACAATAAGGGTAAGCAGACTAACAAGTCAAAGAAAGGTGACAAGAGGAGTTCGACCATATTGTAAATCATCCATTCTAATATCTGTTGCCCAGATATGGATATGTAAGGTCAGAAATACTTTATCACTTTCATAGATGATTACTCATGATATATGTATCTCTACATGCTTCATCATAAAAGTGAAGCGTTAGAAGCCTTTAAGGTTTTCAAGGATGAAGTAGAGAAATAATGCGGAGAGCAAATAAACATTGTGAGAACGGATAGAGGTGGTGAGTATTATGGTAGATACACAGAAGATGGACAAGTAAATGGTCCATTTGTAAAGTTTCTTCAAGACAACGGTATAGTTGCCCAATACACAATACCAGACTTGCCTGATCAGAGTAGTGTTGTGGAAAGAAGAAACCGAACTTTAATGGACACGAAGTGAAGTATGCTTAGTAGCTCTTATCTACCTAAGTCTTTATGGGTTAAAGCTCTCAAGATGACTTTGTATATATTAAACTGGGTCCCAACCAAGACTGTCTCAAAGACACCTTTTGAATTATTCAAAGGATGGAAACCTAGTTTGTGACATATACGTGTATAGGGATGTCCGTCTAAAGTGAGAATTTATAACCCACAAGAAAAGAAACTAGACCCAAGGACTATTAATGGGTATTTCATTGGATATGTTGAAAAGTCCAAAGGTTACAGATTCTATTGTCCATCTAATAACACTAGAATTGTGGAATTAAGAAATATAAAATTTCTTGAGAATGACTCAATTAGTGGGAGTGATCTGTCTCGGGATTCAATACCCATAGATCAACCATCCACTTCAAGTGAGAGATTGGTTATCATATATCACCCCCTAAAGCTCAATCGGGTGTTGAAAAAACAATCAATGAAGTTTCATAAGCTACTGAAAACACTCCAATAAATCAAGTTGTTCAAGAAATTCCAAAAATTATTGAACAACTAGTTAAACAACATGATCCACAAGAAAATTTTGGTTTAACATTGATGCGTGTAAAATAAGCGCAATTAAGTGCAAATGTACACGTCAATTAATATAATGATAAGTATTTATCGAATATCGTTCTCCACAGAGATTGGTGCACTTAATATGCCTAATTTTACTTCCTTGCTCCTGAAATTATTAAAATAAAAACACAAGTAAAAAGGTTTGTTGAATAACTAAAGAATAAAAGCTTAAATAAAAGGTTGAGAACGAATAGAGAGAATGGGTAGGATCCAGTTGTTTCATATAGTGGATTCGATTGATCTGTCCTTATTCAATATAATGGCATTGCACTGCCTCGGCAGTACTGCAGATACTGTCTCGGCAGCGACAATGTTCTCTGCCGCGACAATCTCTTGATCTTGGGTAGAATTTCCAAAGCTCGGGAAAGTGTCCTTGAATGATTCTGCTTATCTCTAAGTTGAAATACTGTTGATAATCAGTCTTTGATGATACCTCTCGGCGTGAATCAATTATAATCACCAACCAATCCCACACTTCTTTTAGCCGCTGAAACTCTTAACCTATCTTTAGGTCGAGTTAGTGTCTATAACACCGCACTTACCACTTTTGCAAATCTAACTCTCTCGATATTAGATAAATGAATTACTTACAAGCTCCTCTCTCAAGTTTGAATGTAAGAACAAAGAATGGCAATAGGATAAGCAAACTTTGATATTCTTATTATATTGAAACAAAGAAACAAAATACAATCTTCTCACACTAATATTCAACAACCTTCACCTAACACTAAGAAAGCTTAGAACATATTGTAGTGAAGAACACAATTCTTAGGGTAAAGCTTTCTCTCTAATTCGGCTCTCTTATACATTTAGACGGCTCATATATTTATAGTCTTGACCTAGGGTAACTTTTCCTAAGTGGAATATAACTTGGAGTAGGAAACTAATAATAAAAAATATAATATTTCCAAGTTTAATTCTATCTAGAAGACTATTCCCGCGTGGTCTTTGACTTGATCTTTTCACGTCCTAATCTGCTCCAATCCAAACGCTTCAAGTCTAGGCATTCTCAGCTCATTTTTCTCTTTCAATCGCCCAGCATCAGTACTGGAACTTCTGCTACCGCGGTATTGCTTCTGCCTTTGGCTCTAGTTCTGACTTTGGCACTGCTGCTTCCTCGGCAGGTAATTCCTGCAACTACACAAAAATATGCCATAAAGCCTTCTTTCTCACAAATATCATCTTTATATGTTGTGTCAGCAAAATATCAATTATTGAACAATAAGTATATGTATCAGTTCAAATTAGTGGGTAATGAGTATATATTGTTTAAGAAAAGAATAGTAAATAATAGCTTTTTTAAATACTCATCAAATACCCCCAAACTAGAACTATTGTTTGTCCTCAAGCAATACAAATCATCAAATTGTCGAACCTTATTCTCCCTTGGTCTTATTTTTCCATCTATTCTCCCCACCATAACTATGTCTATCTTTCTGTCCTAGCCTTTAGTTTACTCAAGGATTTCTACTCGAAAACAAACTATAAGATTACGTGAGTGTGTGGATTTTTGTAGACAAGGTTGATAAAAGGCTTTCTTAGATAAACTCTAAGTTCAAGACAAGTAGACTTAGAATGATTATTTCTCTTCTAAAAGACATCAATCTCTTGAGTCTGTTTTGGGCACCTCAAGAGTTGTGCTTCCTTTTTAAGATCCATTCTATTTTTCTTTCTTTTCTTTAGGCATACTAGAGTCGGTTTAGGGCACCTCTAGCATGAAGAAGAGTAATTCCCTAGAGCCAGCGATAGGCACCTCTAGTCACATTCCTTAGAATATAAGTCTTTATCACCTAAGTTTATTAAAAGAACTCCTAAATCAAACAAGTCCCAAAAGTGTTTGTTGATTCTAACCTTATAGTAAGCTTCTAAGTCATATTCCTTAAGTATTCCAAGGTTATTTCTTCAAAACAGAACCTAGTCATGGTAAGAAAAAGATTTCTAAAGCCTTAAAAGAATAAACTAAGGCAAAGCTGATGTAAGGCAGTGCAAAAGTAAAGACAATTATTTCAAGTAAAGGCAGGTATGTAAAAAAAATTGAATTAAGGCATCAAATTACTTCCTTTTCTGGTATTGCCACGCGACAGTGAGTTGCCCTTGGCAGTGCACTCATATACCCTTAAACTCAAACTGAGCATTGTCCTTAATGCTCAAATCTCAAAGCAAGTAAAAGAGAATTGTTTGGTTTATAAGAGATGTTGCCGCTTCTCGGTTGTTGTAGAATTTCTAAGAGAAGTCTTCTGTGATTCCTTATTCTTTACCTAAAACTAACATAAGAAAATTAAATAAAGGAAATTTAAATTAACATGAAACCTAAATTGTAAATATTTAAATAAAGGTTTAAACAAAGGAATTAATTCATAGGAGGGATGCATGTTAGTGCATCTCTTAAAGTGATGGTCTCTATCGCTTTCATCTCTTGATAACCAGAGTAGTGCTTCAACCGTTGGTCATTCACTTTGAATTCTAGCCCATTTTTATGTGATTTGATTATGACTGCTCCGTGTGAATAAGCTTTGACAATTTCAAATAGGCCTGATCATCTGGATCAAAGCTTTCTTGGGAACAATTTGAGTCTAGAATTGAAAAGGAGTACTTGTTGCCCAGGCAGGAACTATTACAGCAGTAGTTTGTTGTCATGCCAATGTTTCATCTTTTCTTTATAGATTTTGGCATTTTCATATGTTGCTGCTTTGAATTCGTCTATTTCATTGAGGTCTAGCAGTCACTTTTGGCCAGCTTTCTCCCATTCTATATTCAGATTCTTTACTGCCCAATAAACTTCGTGTTCAATTTCTACGGGCAGATGGCAAGCTTTTCCAAATACAAACCTATAGGGAGATGTTCCCATTGGGATTTTGTAGGTTGTCCTATATGCCCATAAAACATCATTTAAACAATGGGACCAATCCTTTCTAGATTGGTTTACCACCTTTTCAAGGATTTGTTTTAATTCCCTATTTGAAATTTCAGGTTGCCCATTTGTTTATGGATGGTATGCTGTTGCAATTCTATGAGTTACACCCATTTTCTTTAATGTCGCAACAATGAATCTGTTATCGAAGTGTTTCCCTTCATTGTTAATGATGGCTCTTGGGACTCCAAATCTTGTGAAAATGTTTTTATTAAGAAATTTCAGTACAGTCTTAGAGTCATTGTGAGGTATGGCAATTGCTTCGACCTATTTTGACACATATTCCACTTATACTAGGATGTAGAGATTGCCTTGAGATGATGGGAATGACCCCAAGAAATCTATTCCCCAGACATCAAATAATTCTACTCTTAGTATAGGTTTTTGTGGCATTTCATTGCGTCTAGAGATGTTGCCTGTTCTTTGGCATCGGTCATAGTTTTTATAATAGAGTCGGGCTCTTTGAAGAGTACGGGCCAATAAAGGCCTGATTGAAGCACCTTAGCTATTGTTTTGTTTCCTCCAAAATGTCCTCCACAAGGTAGATCATGACACTGCCGAAGTACTTTTTGTTGCTCATCTTCAGGAACACATCTTCTTATAACCTGATCTGCATATTGCTTAAATAAAAGAGGGTCGTCCCAGAAATAATGCTTGGCATTATGCTGAAACTTCTTTTTCTCGTTATAGTTAAGGTTACGAGGGATAATACCACTAGCTAAATAATTAACAAGATCCGCATACCAGGAAATGGTTTTTACTGTAGCAAGATCTTCTATTGCTGAGATGTATTCATTCAGTGCTTCAGCCGCATAGTTATGGATGTGTGTAATATAAGCACAATTTGAGTGTAAATGTACACATCACCAAGTAATAAAATGATAAGTATATCGTGTATCATCTCCATAGAGATTGGTATACTTAATATGTCTCCCCTTGTTCCCTTGCTCTTGAAAATAAAGTAAAAACATAAATAAGTTGATTTGTTTAGCTAACTAACTAATTAAATAACAAAACATAAAATAAAAGGTTGAAGACGATTATAGAGAAAGTGGGTAGGATCCAGCTGCGTCAATTAGTGGATTCAATTGATCTTCTTCTTGTCCAATGCAATCTCGGCAGTATTGGTCTTCTCTGTCGCGACAATCTCTTGCTCTTGAGCAGAGGTATCAAAGTTCAGCAAAGTATCCGTAAGTGACTCCGCTCATCTCTAAGTCAAAGTGTTGTTGATGACCAGTCCCTGACGATACCTCTCGGCGTAAATCAACGATAACCATCAACCAATCCAACACTTCTTTTAGTTGCTGAAACTCTTAACCTATCTCTAGGCCGAGTTAGTGTCTACAACACTGTACTTATCCCTTTCGTGAATCTACACCTCTCGATGCTAGATAAATAGATTACTTGCAAACTTCCCTCTTGAACTTGAATGCAAGAACAAAGAACGGCAATAGGATAAGCAAACTTTGATTTTATTATTGCATAAGAACAAAGATACAAGAATCAATATCCTCTCACTAATATCGATAATCTTCACCTATCCCTAAGAAATTTAGAACATATTATCATGTAAGTACAATTCTTAGGGAGAAAGGTTTTCTCTAAAAATCGGCTTCCTTAACAATGTGGCCGGCTAGAGTATATATAGTTTTAACCTAGGGCAAACCTTTCCTAAATAGACTTCAACTTGGAGTAGGGAACAAGTCTTCTTCAAGGAATTTGATATTTCCAAGTTTTCCGCCTTCTAGAAGGGTTTTCCCGCTTGGTCTTTGACTTGGGCTTTTAGTGCGCTAGCCTGGTCCAATTGATGCGCTGTATTTTCCAAAATGTTCTCTATATCTTTATCTTTCATTGCGCCTCCATTGTTGGTGCTGCCACATTGGATTCTACCGCGGCCTGTCTTCTACCGCGGCCTCAACACTACTGCACTGCCGCTTTGTCTCTGGATATTCCTGCATGTATAGAATATGTAATAATATCTACATTCTCTGTAAATATTGACTTTGTAAGTGATGATAATAGAATATCTAGTATTTGTGCAAAGAGTCCATATTTCGGTTCAAGTTGGTATATAATAGATGCATAAAGTTTCATAAAAAGGGTAGTAAATAACTGCCTTTTAGGCACTCATCAGTTATATACTGCCTTGGTTAATGCCTCGATAGTGGTTTTGACAGTTGCTGTAATCTGCAGTATTTGTTCATCTGGGAAGGTATCTTTTATTTCTTCTATTGCATTGTTATTATCTTCGTTGTCTAGTCTGGATAAGTGATCAACCACTTGATTCTCTTTACCTTTTCTATCTTTGATTTCCACATCAAATTCTTGTAAGAGAAGGATCCATCTAATTAGTCATGGCTTGACATCCTTCTTTGAGAATAGGTATTTAATGGCTGAGTGGTCAGTATGGACAGTTACTTTTGTTCCAATAAGATATGATCAGAATTTGTCAAAAGCGAATACTACTGCTAGTAATTCTTTCTCAGTTGTAGTGTAATTGATTTGTGCTTCATTCAGTGTTTTACTAGCATTGTAAATGGCATGAAACAAATTATTCTTTCTCTGTCCAAGTGTTGCCCCGACAGCATGGTCACTTGCATCGCATATTAATTCGAAGGGCAGCGACCAGTCTGGTGGGACTACTATTGGTGCTGTGACAAATTTCTCTTTTAGTGCTTCAAATGCTTTAGTATATTCTTTGTTGAATTTGAACTTTTTGTCTTGTTCGAGCAAGTTACAAAGAGATTTAGAAATTTTGAAAAAGTTAGAAATAAACCTCCTATAAAAGCCTGCATGGCCCAAGAAGCTTCGGATTCCTTTTACAGAAATTGGTGGGGGCAAATTCTTTATCACATCAATTTTTGCTTTATCCACTTCAATTCCTTTTGATGATATTTTGTGTCCCAATATTATGCCCTCATTTACCATGAAGTGGCATTTTTCCTAATTAAGGACTAAATTGGATTCTTCACATCTTTGTAGTACTTTTTTCTATATTGCCGAGGTAGTGATCAAAGCTGTCTCCAAAAACTGAAAAATCATCCATGAATATCTCCAGGAAGTCCTCTATCATTTCAGAAAAAATTGTCATCATGCATCTCTGAAAGGTTGTCGGGGCATTGCAGAGGCCGAACGACATTCGTCTAAATGCATATGTTTCATATGGGCATGTGAAGGTGGTTTTTGCCTAGTCTTCTGGATCAATGGCAATTTGATTATATCCTGAATAACCATCAAGGAAACAGTAGTAAGGTTTACCAACAAGTCTATCCAACATTTCATCAATAAAGGGTAACGGGAAATGATCCTTCTTTTTTGCCTTATTTAACTTGCGATAATCCATACAAACTCTCCAACCGGTCATAGTCCTGGTTGGGATTAATTTATTGTTCTCGTTGGTTATGACAATCATACCACCTTTTTTGGGGTACATATTGTACCGGGCTTACCCATGCACTGTCAGAAATAGGGTAGATAATCCCAGTTTCAAGCCACTTGATTATTTCTTTACGCACTACCTCCTTCATGGCATGGTTAAGTCTTCTTTGGTCCTCGACAATTGGTTTATGATCTTCCTCTAGAAGGATTTTATGCATACAAATTGTCGAGTTTATTCCCTTCAAATCGTCAATGGACCACCCAAGTGCCTTTTTGTGTTGCTGCAGCATCTTGATTAAGCTTTGTTCCTGTTCTGGCTGCAACTTAGAAGAAATAATTAAGGGCATTGTATGGTTGGCTCCCAGGTAGGCATATTTCAATTTTTCAGGTAATGGTTTTAGTTCAGTGACTACTGATTCTTTTATGGGTGTTTCGGTTTTACTTGGATAGTCTAAAGGTTTGAAATGCTTACTTGGAAAATGAGCCGTCCAGTTGACCTCTTCAATTTATGCTGCTTCTGCACTATCTAATGTATTGCTATAGCAGTCATCAACTATGCTGTCGAGACAGGCATCATCATTGCTGTTGAGGCAGTTATTTCTGAGACAAGGCCTTGACTGAACTGCATCTGCATTGTCTAGCCTCTGATAATCTTCTGGATCATCATGTCTTTTTAAGATTTGGAAAACATTGAGTTTGATTTGTTGTTCATTGACCCTCATAGCAACTCTCTATTCTCTACATCAATTAAGGTGCGTCTAGTAGCAAGGAAAGGTCTGCTCAAGATGATTGGTGCTTTTTCATCTACTTCATAATTAAGGACAAGAAAGTCAACTGAAAAAATAAATTTATCGACTCTTACTAGTATATCCTCGATTTTTCCTTTGGGGTGCACATATGATCGATCTGCAAGTTGGAGCAGCACTGTTGTTGGTTTTGCCCTTCCTATGTTGAGCTTTTGAAAAAACTGATTTTGACATTAGGTTGATGTTTGCTCCAAGGTCACACAGGGCCTTTCCTTCATAGTTATTTCCAATCGCACAAGGTATGGTGAAACAGCCAGGGTCCTTTAGTTTGGGTGGCATACGATTATGTAACATTTCCATGCATCCTTCAGTTGATGTCACTGTCTCAAACTCACCTAGCCTCTTCCTTTTAGACACAATTTCCTTCAAGAATTTAGCATAGTTGGGCATTTGTTCAATTGCCTCAACAAGTGGGAAGTTGATGCGGACTTGTTTCAGAATATCAAGAAATTTCTTGAATTGATGGTCTTGTTTCTGTTTGTTCAGCCTTTGTGGGAAAGGTGGTGATGGTCTCATCTCATCCAGATTTTCATTAGATTGGAATTTAATACCCGGGACCATTGTTTGTCTTGTTGCCTCGGTAGGAAGTGCAGGTGCTGTCGAGTTTTCTACTGGGGCATTTTCTTCATGCTCAGTCTGTTCAGCATTTTAGTCCTCTTTATCTTTATCCTCTTGTATTGTTTGTGGAGCTTTGGTTGCTGAATTTCCTATTGTTTCTTTCAGTTGTAGGCTACTTCTTGCTGTGATTGCCTTGCACTGTTCATAGCTCATTCCTTTAGCAACTTCAGTATTGCTAGGTAGTCCCCCTTGTGGTCTTGTATTTTGTCTTAGAGCGAATTGACCAATTTGGGTCTCTAATGATTTTATTGCAGCATCTTGGTTTTGCAGCCTCATTTCTGTTCTGTTCATGAAGTCACCAGTCCTCTTCATGAAATTACTGTTCTCAGCCATATATGATTCGATTTTTATAATAAAGGCCTTGAGAGTATTCTCTAGTGAATTCATAGGTTGTTTTTGTTGTTGCATTTGCTGTTGCGACAGTGACTGTTGCATCTGCTGCTACGGCAGTGACTGTTGCATCTGCTGCTACGGCAGTGACTGTTGCATCTGCTACTGCGGCAGTGACTGTTGCATCTGTTGCTGCGACAATGGGCTGATAATTGGAGGTCTGGTTGGTGAGGTTTAAGGCATTGTTTGGGTTACTCCATGAAAAGTTTGTGTGCCTTTTCCAAGTCGGATTGTATGTATTTGACATCATGTTGTTATTCTGGTCATATTTTCCCACATAAAATCCAGTTTCCACGTCTTGCATATACTTCGAAGAATTTATAGTCTTCACTTCTTGAGTATTTTGTTGTATTTATGTGTTCTGAACCATTTTTTTAATCATGCCAACTGTGCTGCCATCGAATTATTGATTTCTAACTCATTTACTGTGGTATGGCGTCTTAATCCTCCTCGCCTAGAAGTAGGAAATTGAAAATCGTTCCTTGCGAGTTTGTTCAGAATCTCTATAGCTTCTTCCAGGGCCTTATCAAGGAGTGTGCCATTTGCTGAGGCATCCAACATCATTCTAGTCGGGGAATTGGTGGCATTATAGAACATGGTTACTAGCGTCCATAATGGAAATCCATGTAGTGGACATCTGTTCAGTAACTCTCTATAGCGTTCCCAAGCCTCGTACATAGGTTTGTCATCAACTTGTCTAAATGAAGTGATTTCATTACGGATTCTATCATATAAATTTGTAGGGTTAAATCTCGTAATGAATTCTCGGTAGAGTTTACTCCAAGATCCAATTGATCCTGCCGGAATACTGTTTAACTAGGTTTTGGCCCTATCCCTCAGTGAATAGGGGAAAAGTTTCAGCCTCAAAATATCTTCATGTACTCCTTGGATTTTGAAATAGTTACATACTTCCATGAAGTATTTGAGATGATGTCTGACATCTTCTGTTGCAGCCCTACTGAATTGTCCAATAGTATTGAGCATATTGAACATTATTAGTTTAAGTTCAAAGTGGGTTGCCTCAATCTCTGGTGTAACAACCCTAGGGTTTAATCACATTAAATCTTCTACCAAAAAATCTCTGACAGTTAGCTGCCGCGGCAGTGGTTGCGGCAGAGGATACTGTTGCTGGCCTCCAATGCCTTCATGTAGGTTCTGATTTACTGGATTCATTGTCATGGCTCCTAGGATCTGTCTTCTCAGTCTTTGGTAAGTCCTTTCGATTTATGGGTCGATATCACGTAAGGGAGTGCTAGGGTTAGCCCTAATCATACACCAAAGATAAAATAGATTAAAAATTTTAATATATATATATATTTATAACAATAACTTAAAAGTAAGAAAATTAAAGAAAACAAAATTTAGTTGTCAATCCCCGGTAACGGCGCCAAAAACTTAATGCGTGTAAAATACGCGCAATTAAGTGCAAGTGTACATGTCAAGTAATATAATGATAAGTATTTATCGAATATCATTCTCCACAGGAACTGGTGCACTTAATATGCCTCCTTTTACTTCCTTGCTCCTGAAATTATTAAAATAAAAGCACAAGTAAAAATGTTTGTTGAATAACTAAAGAATAAAAGCTTAAATAAAAGTTTGAGAACAAATAAAGAGAATGGGTAGGATCCAGTTGTGTCATATAGTGGATTCGATTGATCTGTCCTTGTTCAATACAATGGCATTGCACTGCCTCGACAGTACTGCAGATACTGTCTCGGCAGCGACAATGTTCTTTTTCACGGCAATCTTTTGCTCTTTGGCAGAATTACCAAAGTTCGGCAAAGTGTCCTGGAATGATTCCGCTTATCTCAAAGTCGAAATACTGTTGATAACCAGTCCTTGATGATACCTCTCGGCATGAATCAATTATAATCACCAACCAATCCCACACTTCTTTTAGCCGCTGAAACTCTTAACCTATCTTTAGGCCGAGTTAGTGTCTATAACACCGCATTTACCCCTTTCGTGAATCTAACTCTCTCGACATTAGATAAATGAATTACTTACAAGTTCCTCTCTCGAGTTTGAATTTAAGAACAAAGAATGACAATAGGATAAGCAAACTTTGATATTCTTATTGTATTGAAACGAAAAAACAAAATACAATCTTCTCACACTAATATTCAACAACCTTCACTTAACACTAAGAAAGCTTAGAACATATTGTAGTGAAGAACACAATTCTTAGGGTAAAGCTTTCTCTCTAATTCGACTCTCTTATACATTTAGACGACTCATATATTTATAATCTTGACCTAGGGTAACTTTTCTTAAGTAAAATATAACTTGGAGTAGGAAACAAATAATAAAAATATAATATTTCCAAGTTCAATTCTATCTAGAAGACTATTCATGCGTGGTCTTTGACCTGATCTTTTTACGTGCTAATCTGCTCCAATCCAAACGCTTCAAGTCTAGGCATTCTCAGCTCATTTTTCTCTTTCAATCGCCCAACATCAGTACTGGAACTTCTGTTGCCATGGTATTGCTTCTGCCTTCGGTAATGGTTCTGCCTTCGGCACTGCTGCTTCCTCGATAGGTAATTCCTGCAACTATACAAAAATATGCCATAAAGCCTTCTTTTCTCACAAATATCATCTTTATATGCTGTGACAGCAAAATATCAATTATTAAACAATAAGTATATGTATCAGTTCAAATTAGTGGGTAATGAGTATATATTGTTTAAGAAAAGAATAGTAAATAATAGCCTTTTTAAACACTCATCAAATATTAAGAAGATCTATTAGAGAAAGAAAATCAACAATTTCTAGTGATTATTTTATGTACTTACAAGAATCTGACTATAATGTTGGCGCTAAAAATTACTCTGAGTCATTTTCAAGTGCCATGAACTGCAATGAGTCATAATTATGGTATGATGCTATGAAGGATGAGATGAATTCTATGAAGAGCAACAAAGTTTGGATTCTTGTACCGTTGCCTGATGGTGTAAAAGCCATTGGATGTAAATGGGTCTTCAAAACCAAAAGAGACTCAAAAGGCAACATAGAAAGGTATAAAGCAAGACTCGTTGCTAAAGGATTCACTCAGTGAGAAGGAATCGATTACACTGAGACTTTTAGTCCAGTATCTAAGAAAGATTTCTTACACATTATGTTAGCATTAGTAGCTTAATTTGACCTTGAGTTACAACAGATGGATGTGAAAACTGTCTTTCTTAACGGTGATCTAGAAGAAGAGATATACATGAAACAACCTGAAGGATTTTCCCCTAGTGATGGTTCTCACTTAGTTTGTAAGTTAAAGAAATCTATATATGGATTGAAACAAGCCTCCCGCCAGTGGTATTTAAAGTTCCATGAAGTTATCTCTTCATTTAGTTTTGTTGAAAATATCATGGATCAATGTATATACTAGAAGGTTAGTAGGAGTAAAATTTGTTTCCTTATCTTATATGTGGATGACATTTTACTTGCAACGAATGACAGGGATATGCTACATGAGGTGAAATAATTTCTTTCTAAAAACTTTAATATGAAAGATATGGATGATGCATCTTATGTCATTGGCATTAAGATTCATCGTGATAGACATAAAGGTGTCTTAGTTCTATCTCAAGAAACCTATATCAACAAAGTTTTAAAAAGATTTCGGATGAAAGATTGTTCACCTAGTTTTGCTCCTATCGTGAAGGGTGATAAGTTCAATTTGAACCAATTCCCGAAAAACGAATTTAAGAAGGAGCAAATGAGAAACATTCCATATGCTTCTGCTGTTGGAAGCCTGATGTATGCTCAAGTCTGTACAAGACCTGACATTGCATTTGTCGTTGTGATGTTGGGAAGATATTAGAGTAATCCAGGCATAAACCACTAGAAAGCTGCAAAGGAGGTTTTGAGATACCTCAAAGGGACAAAAGAATACATGCTTACATATAGATGATCCGACCATTTGGAG
This sequence comes from Abelmoschus esculentus, assembly GCA_035048815.1. NCBI lineage: Eukaryota > Viridiplantae > Streptophyta > Magnoliopsida > Malvales > Malvaceae > Abelmoschus > Abelmoschus esculentus. The sequence continues at coordinate 4,450,652 of JAUCBN010000019.1, read as the reverse complement.
GTGATTGGTTACTCCGATTCAGACTTTGCTGGTTGTGTTAATTCACGTAAATCAATATCAGGTTACATATTTATGTTTACCGGTGGAGCTATATCTTGAAAAAGCATTAAGCAGACCTTAACTGATACTTCCACTATGGAGGTTGAGTTCGTTTAGTGTTTTGAGGCTACCTCACATGGAATATGATTAAAGAGTTCCATTTTTGGGCTTAGACTTGTAGATTCAATCTCTAGGCCATTAAGGATATATTGTGACAATTTAGCTGCTGTCTTTATGGCTAAGAACAACAGAAGTGGAAGTCGAAGTAAACACATCGATATTAAGTATCTAGCCATAAGGGAACGTATTAAAAAAAGAAAGTGATCATTTAGCACATTAACACTGAGCAGATGTTAGTTGATCCTTTGACTAAGGGAATGCCACCATATAAATATAGGGATCATGTTGTCACTATGAGACTTGTTCCTACTTTGTAATTTTTCATTGTATAAACAATTCTGTTGAAACTCTAATAAAATTTGATATTTCTCATTTATATTGTGTACACATTAAGTTTATTATTTCGAGAAATATCATTAAAGTTTGGACCTAGAATAAACATTGAGTTTATTCATTAAATATATGGGCTAAAGTGTTAAGACTTGATGTATTGTGATACATGGAAGATACAACTCAATCATAAGAGGAAATGTCGCCATGATTCATACATTATGTTTTAGCACTAAGTACTCACAATTGACACGAACCAAGTGGGAGAATGTTAGTAAACCACGTTTTGATGTGGTTCATGGCAATTCTCACGTTCTGCTGCATGAGTGGTTACCGACTTAACATTGGCAATTCATGTCAATTTTAGTTGGAATCATGATTCCAAATTGTCGTTTTTTCTATTGTGGTGGAGGTGGGTTATGTGGGTTATGGTAACCGGTAATGGGTGTTGGTTCATGATGGATGAACCCCTATAAATATCAATCTAGTCTAAGGTCCCTAAGCATCAAAACACAAGAATCGCATATTCCATCTAGTGAGTTTTTGAGTTCTTAGAAGATCTTGGCATATTTTAGTTCTTTTATAGCCAAGTTCTTTAATTTTCACGGTGGTTTGAGGAGTTACTACGGTGGTCCGATGAGCTCGACAGGGATACAGCCACGTCTCATTTTGGCATACGGTTTTGACAATAGCTGGTGGTATATATTTCGATCATTTTCCGCTATGTTTTTGCTCGTTTAATACTTACATCCTAACCTAAAATGTCATAACAATATCATATCAACCTATCCTAAAGATGTAAAGCATGAAGAAGAATGTAAAATATTTGATTGATGCTTGCCATGAAGGATATAGAGATCATGTTATAAGCTAGCACTATCAATCATCTTTCTTGAATTTGGTGCTTACAAAAACATGTAGAATCAATAAATTTTAATGGAAAATTCAAGTCTTTAAAAAGTTTTCTCACTAATAATAAGTTACAGTCAAGGTAATGTAAGTATTAAATGAGCATAAACGCAGCGGAAAAGGATCGAAATAAATACCTTCAGCCATTGTCAAAACTTTATGCCAAATGAGATGTGGTTGCACCACCGTCGAGCTCGTCGGACCACCGTGGTAACACCCCGAACCACCGTAAAATTAAAGAACTCGGCTACAAAATTAACTCCAACCGCCAAGATCTTCTAAGCACTCTGAGAACCTCACTAGATGGAATTCTTTATGCAATATGAATTGCTTTAATTCTTGGTGCTTAGGGACCTTAGGCTAATGGGTATTTATAGGGTGATTTTCCATGTGATTTTCCATCAAAGTCATCGGTTATATCACCACACCCCACACGTCCACTAACTGCAAAAGTGGAAACATGGGAAATGGGTAACCCCCACGATGGGTAACCTCCATGAATCATCAATTCAGTCAGTTACCCAACATTCTCCCACTTGATTCGTATTGCCGATGAAAACTTAAAGTTAAAACATAATGTATGAATCATGGTGACATTTCCTCTCATGATTGAGTTGTATCTTCCATGTATCATAATACATTAAGTCTCAACGCTTTAGCCCATATACTTAATGAATAAACCCAATGTTTATTCTAGGTTAAAACTTTAATGATATTTCTCGAAACAATAAACTTAATGTGTACACAACATAAATGAGAAATATCAAACTTTATTAGAGTTTCAACAGAATTGTTCATACAATGAAAAATTACAAAGTAGGAAAAAGTCTCACAGTGACAACATGATCCTTATATTTATGTGGTGGCATGCCCTTAGTCAAAGGATCAGCTAACATCTGCTCAGTGTTAATGTGCTCAATGACCACTTTCTTTTCTTTAACACGTTCCCTTATGGCTAGATACTTAATGTCGATATGTTTACTTCGACTTCGACTTCTGTTGTTCTTAGCCATAAAGACAGCAGCTAAATTGTCACAATATATTCTTAATGGCCTAGAGGTTGAATCCACAAGTCTAAGCCCAGAAATGAAACTCTTTAACCATATTCCATGTGAGGTAGTCTCAAAACATGAAACAAACTCGGCCTCCATAGTGGAAGTAGCAGTCAAAGTCTGCTTAATGCTCCTCCAAGAAATAGCTACGCTGGCAAACATAAATATATAACCTGATGTTGATTTACGTGAATCAACACAACCAGCAAAGTCCGAATCGGAGTAGCCAAACACCTCCAAATGGTCGGATCGTCTATATGTAAGCATGTATTCTTTTGTCCCTTTACGGTATCTCAAAACCTTCTTTGCAGCTTTCCAGTGGTCTATACCTGGATTACTCTGATATCTTCCCAACATCACAACGACAAATGCAATGTCAGGTCTTGTACAGACTTGAGCATACATCAGGCTTCCAACAGCAGAAGCATATGGAATGTTTCTCATTTGCTCCTTCTCAAATTCGCTCTTCGGGCATAGGTTCAAATTGAACTTATCACCCTTCACGATAAGAGCAACACTAGGTGAACAATCTTTCATCCGAAACCTTTCTAAAACTTTGTTAATATAGGTTTCTTGAGATAGACCTATGACACCTTTATGTCTATCACGATGAATCTTAATGCCAATGACATAAGATGCATCACCCATATCTTTCATACCAAAGTTTTTAGAAAGAAATTGTTTCACCTCATGTAGCATACCCCTGTCATTTGTTGCAAGTAAAATGTCATCCAAATATAGGATAAGGAAACAAATTTTACTCCCATTGACCTTCTGGTATATACATTGATCCATGATATTCTCAACAAAACCAAATGAAGAGATAACTTCATGGAACTTTAAATACCACTGTCGGGAGGCTTGTTTCAACCCATATATAGATTTCTTTAACTTGTAAACTAAGTGATCACCATCACTAGAGGAAAAACCTTCAGGTTTTTCATGTATACCTCTTCCTCTAGATCACCGTTAAGAAAGGCAGTTTTCACATCCATCTGTTGTAACTCAAGATCAAATTGAGCTACTAATGCTAACAAAATGCGTAAGGAATCTTTCTTAGATACTGGACTAAAAGTCTCAGTGTAATCGATTCCTTCTCGCTGAGTGAATCCTTTGGCAACGAGTCTTGCTTTATATCTTTCTATGTTGCCTTTTGAGTCTCTTTTTGTTTTGAAGACTCATTTACATCTAATGGCTTTTACACCATCAGGCAACGGTACAAGATCCCAAACTTCGTTGCTCTTCATAGAATTCATCTCATCCTTCATAGCATCATACCATAATTGTTACTCATTGCAACTCATGGCACTTGAAAATGACTTAGGGTCATTTTCAGCTCCAATATTATAGTCAGATTCTTGTAAATACACAAAATAATCACTAGAAATTGTTGATTTTCTTTCTCTAATAGATCTTCTTAATGTTGAATCAACATTCTCTTATGGATCATGTTGTTCAACCGGTTGTTCAATAATTTCTGGAATTTCTTGAACAACTTGATCTATTGGAGTATTTTCAACAGCTTGTGGAACTTCATTGATTGGTTGTTCAACACCCGATTGAGCTTGAGGGGTGTTATGTATGATAACTAATCTCTCACTTGAAGTGGATGGTGGATCTACGGGTATTGAATCCCGAGACAGATCACTCCCACTGATTGAGTCATTCTCAAGAAATTTTGCATTTCTTGATTCCACAATTCTAGTGCTATTAGATGGACAATAGAATCTGTAACCTTTGGACTTTTCGGCATATCCAATGAAATACCCACTAATAGTCCTTGGGTCCAGTTTCTTTTCTTGTGGGTTATAAACTCTCACTTCAGACGGGCATCCCTATACACGTATATATCGAAACTCGGTTTCTAACCTTTGAATAACTTAAAAGGTGTCTTTGAGACAGCCTTGGTTGGAACACGATTTAATATATACACAGTCGTCTTGAGAGCTTCAACCCACAAAGACTTAGGTAGCTTAGAGCTACTAAGCATACTTCGCACCATGTCCATTAAAGTTCGGTTTCTTCTTTCCGCAACACCATTCTGATCAGGCGAGCCTGGCATGGTGTATTGGGCAACTATACTGTTGTCTTGAAGAAACTTCGCAAATAGACCATGTTCTTGTGTATCTTCTGTGTATCTACCATAATACTCACCACCTCTATCTGTTCTCACAATCTTTATTTGCTTACCGCATTGTTTCTCTACTTCAGCCTTAAAAACCTTAAAGGCTTCTAACGCTTCACTTTTATGATGAAGCATGTAGAGATACATGTATCGTGAGTAATTATCTATGAAAGTGATGAAGTATTTCTGACCTTGCACATCCATATTTGGGCAACAGATATCAGAACGGATGATTTCCAATATGGTCGAACTCCTCTTCGTACCTTTCTTTGACTTGTTAGTCTGCTTACCCTTAATGCAGTCTACACAAGTATCAAAATCAGTAAAATCCAAGGTATTGAGTACCCCATCATTTACTAATCGTTTAATCCTTTCAATGGAGATATGACCTAATCTCCGATGTCATAAAGTAGAGGAATCTCCATTTATAACACAACGCTTAGAACCAATTTGAATGTGCATAACATTATGAGTGGCATTATTTTGTAAATCAATAGAGTAAAGACCATCGCATAAAATTTCATTTCCAACAATTACAGATTTATAAAATAAACTGAAACCAATATTCGAGAAATTAAAACAATACCCCAAGGGTACGAGTCTTGAAACAGAAATCAAATTTCTTGAAAAACTAGGAATATAAAAAGTCTTTTCTAAAATTAAAACAAAGCCACTACTAAGCACTAATTCATAGGTCCCAATAGCTTCCATATGCGATTACATCTTGTTTCCTGAATAGATGTATCGCTCAGCTCCCACTGGTTCCCTCAGGTTTTTAATCCCTGTAAGGAATTTAAGACATGGATTGTAGAACCAGGATCAATCCACCATGTGTTATAATTAACATCAACCATATTTGACTCAAAGCAAACGAGTGAGATTGATTTAACTTTCTTTTCAAGCCAGCCCTTATACTTGACACAGTCCTTCTTCATATGTCCTTTCTTTTTACAAAAGAAACACGTGGACTCTTTCTTGATGTCAGCTTGGGGTTGCATTTTAGCTTTCCCTTTTTGCTTGGCTTGGACTGAATGCTTTCCTTGAGTAACCGTCAGTGCACTCTCTCCCATCTCTAGTACGAGCCTACCCTCTTCTTGATCATACATGGTCAAAAGATCATCAATAGACCATTTATCTTTATGTGTGTTATAAGAGATCTTAAATGCCCCATATTGAGGAGGATGAGTGTTCAATATATAGTGCACCAGGAAAGATTCAGACATTTCAACCTCAAGTGCTTTAAGTCAAGCTGCCAAATCACGCATCTTATTGATGTGTTCACGCACACCTCTCACCGTAGTGAACCTTAGAGATGTGAACTTCATAATTAAGGTGCTGGCTAAAGACTTTTGAGAAGTCTGAAACTGTTTCTCTATAGCCTTTAATAGCTCTTGGACATTCTCATAATGCTCAATTGAGCCACGAACATCAGTAGGAACCTTGCTCTTAATGAACATAATGCTTAAGCGACTGGATCGGTCCCACTTTTCATATAGAGAAAGATCAGCCTGACTGCTGGTGTCACTGATATGTGGCTCAGATTTCCTTATAGCATAGTCAATATCCATACACCCTAATTGAAGAAGAATGCCTTCCTTCCAGAACTTAAAGTTCTCACTAGTTAATTCAGGGATATCTACTCTAATATCAGAGATATTCACAGGTAATAATGCTGCAAAATAAATTGACATACATGCTTAATATAAATTTGAGGCATAACTTAAGCTATAATTTACCAATGCAAATTATAGTAATAATGAATCTAGTGACATAAAAATTGCTTGTGGGCTAAATTTTTAATTCGATTAGATTCATTTTGATAAAATATTTTCTATCCTTTATGTAAAAATTATTAAATTTATTTTTATAACTTCTTTGGGTAATAAAAATTCATCTAATAATTTTTACCTTAATGTTAAGGGATTTAATATCTAAGCTTTCTTTATGTGATTTTTAACCTTAGTAATTTTATTTAACTAAAGATGTTGTGGCTAGTCTTTAACTAAATAAAATTATTAAAATCACTTAACTAGATATTAGCCCTAAATTTTAATTTATGTCTAGTCCTTATGAGATCTTATTATAATTTTATTTAATTAAAGTTGTTGTGGCTAATTCTCTAATTAAACAAATTATTTAGATCTCTAGACATATTCTATAGTTTTATTGCTAAAGCTTTATGCAATAAGTACTAAAGTTTTATGTACCTAATTTTATGCATATAACTAAGGTTATAACATATCTTAATTTAGGCACATACTATATATTAATTTCTAAAATTTATTTACGTAAAAAGTAAATTAATAAATTTTAGAAATTAATCTTATAAAATTTCTACAACATAATTTTTCTCAAAATTTCAGAATTTAAAGATCAAAATGACAAATTTAAATTTTGAGAAAAATTAAACATGACAAGGCAGAGATTTAACATGGCTTGCATACCAAATGTAAGTATTAAATGAGCATAAGCGCAACGAAAAATGATCGAAATAAATACTTCCAGCCATTGTCAAAACTTTATGCCAAATGAGATGTGGTTGCACCACCGTCAAGCTCGTCAGACCACCATGGTAACACCCCGAACCACCGTAAAATTAAAGAACTCGGCTACAAAATTAACTCCAACCGTCAAGATCTTCTAAGCACTCGAGAACCTCACTAGATGGAATTTTTTATGCAATATGAATTGCTTTAATTCTTGGTGCTTAGGAACCTTAGGCTAATGGGTATTTATAGGGTGATTTTCCATGTGATTTTTCATCAAAGTCACCGGTTATATCACCACACCCCACATGTCTACTAACTGCAAAAGTGGAAACATGACAAATGGGTAACCTCCACGATGGGTAACCTCCACGAATCATCAATTCAGTCAGTTACCCAACAGGTAAGACACAAACAATATATTTTTAAGCATCTAATCACTATATTTTTAAGCATCTAATCACTATCCAAGTAAATAGAGTTAGTATGTTTGATATAAGATAAATAACCACTGATAATTTTAATTAAAGCTATAAAAAAAGAATATTCATATTTAAAGAATAAAACCTCGGTATCAGTTCTGCAGTTTAAGACCCCAAAATCAATGATCCAATTTGGTGCATTCTGTGTAGAACCGAGAGTTGCAGGCAAAAAATATTATTATTACCTCTAATTTCTACTAGTGTCAGATTTCCTTTACTAGAGGTATTAAGTGTGTTAAAAAACTTTTGAAGCTCATATAATTATTATTTAGTAAAGTCATTAGATTCAATTATCGAAGCTAAACAACTTCTGCTTCTAGCAATAGGGAAGGATACTCTAGAATTCCTAATACCTGAGAAACCAAAAGTTTTAAATATTTATCCTTTGAATGCCCCACCTTTTGAAATAAAACACAAACAACTTTACTTCTTTATCACAGGAGATGAGGAGACAATTGACTAAGCTATCTCGAACAAATCTATCAAACTAATAACATTTCTTTTCGTAAACTGCATCTCACTTGAAATAAAAGAATTCTCCATAAAACTTGGCTTAAAGAATCAAAGTTAGATTGATACCATATTAAAAATCAAATTTTTAACTTTAAAGAAAACAAAATAATGCAGAAAAAAAGATTTAAATTTATGCAAAAAGAAGAAAGCTAAATTAATTTTCTGTTGTTTCAGAATCCATGAAGAACATATCTCATTACAGACTTCTGTAAACTCTAGTATATGATTTTTTGTATATTAAAGAATCTTACTTAGTAATAACTTCTAATTCTAATCTACTGAAAAAATAAACTTTAAGTAGAATAATAAATACTAATTTTACTTTGATTATAACACTAAAACTTCTAATAACTAGCAAACGAAGATATCTATAAATAACTCACAATATTATTATAAATGGAACCCTTACTCTTAAAAATATTCTCTATTTTTTAAAATTATTTACCAATCTTTTATCCATACAAAAGGTTATCAAAGACTTAACTAAAGTTATATTTTTTATCATACTTATGAGTTTTTTAAGAACAGAATACAAAAAGAAAAAGATTGAATATAGTAAGGAAGTACATGGATTATATTATCTTAAAGAATCTAATGGTCAAGTTAGTTCTCTGAATTCTTCACCATTATCCTCCATCTTAGAATCTATTAAATTAAATAAATGCCAAATTTAGCTTCATCCCCCTGTCATGGTCATCCATAATTTAGAGTCCTTGAAGTTATATTTTTATTATTGTTCAGAGGGTTAACTGTTGAAGAGTTTCATTGTGCTGAAAGTGAATTTATAAAATTTAAACATATTCTTTTTCAGTAAGTAATAAAAGAACATTCATTCTTCTTATTCTTATTCATAGTGATGTTTGAGGACCGTCCATAATTTAAAATATTTTTTAGACTAATTGATAATTTGTATGCTTTATTGATGATTGTACATGTGTATCTTAGATATTCTTTTTAAAAAAATATGATATAAAGATTGTTTTCCCGACCTTTACATGACCAAAATTTAATATGATTTTGAAATAAAAAAGTTTAGGTCTAACAATGTCAAAGACTATTCTAATCAATATCTCTCACCATATTTTCAAGAAAGAGCCATTATACATGAGTCATGTTATATTAACACTCCTCAATAAAATGATATTGTCGAAAAAAAATAATCATATTTTAGCTATTACAAGAGCTTTCTTGTTTAAAAAATATCCCTTAATAATACTGAAAGATGATGTTTTAACTGCTATTGGTATGATAAATAGATTATCTACAAAAATTCTTGAATATCAAAGTCTTATACTTTAAATATTCTTATTCCCAAAATATTTGATTGTGCTGTTTTTGTACATGTTCATTCTCCTCAAAATAAGGAAAAACTTGATTCAAGAGTTGTCAAATATGTCTTTTTTGGTTATTTTTTCACTCAAAGAGGGTCAAATGTTATCGCATCCAACCACAAAAAGATATTATCTCTCAATTGATGTTATTTTTGCAAACAAAAAAAATACTTTTTTATCTTTATCTTTAGAGTGGAATTTCATTCACAAAGATAAGGACAAAAAATTTTTATTCTCGATTTTCTAGTTGTTGCTCATATTTTAGTTCTTACCTATTTTTAAATTTTTCCTAGATTGTTCCTTCAAATTCTGCCTAGACTGTTCTTGCATAACTAAACACTGCCTAGATTGCTTTAAGCACTGCCCAAACTACTTTGCCCAGCCAAAGACTCAATCTTTGTCTATCAATCAACCTATCCAACTTAAAATTATACAACCCGACAATACAACCAAATAACAAGAAAGGATTCAGGACATTACTCCACCTTTATTGGGTTACTCAAGGAAAGAGGCAAAGAGGCACCGATGCAAGTCTAATCATTCTCTTTTCCTATACAACTCGAGATAAAATTGAAATACGTTAAGGTTGACAAATATTTTATAAAAAGAAAGCTTATCAGTATCTTAATTTATACTCATTTATATCTATTGATGATCAACAAACAAATATACTTATCAAAAGATTATTTGAAAATTCTTTCAAAAATTAATAAACAAGCTAATAATGAATGATATTCGATTCTCAAATTGAGGGAGTGTCAAATTACAATTTTTTAAATTAAGAATATTATATGTATTAGCTAAAATTTTATAAATATTTCAATAATTGTTATTTTTAACCTTCTTAAGGCTGTATTTTATGGTCAATTTTTCTAAAATTGAGAAAATATTTAGGGCGTGTTTGATTCATGGAATGCAATATTATCTCTGAAAATAAGATTTTCGAAATGATTCATTACTTACATTATTATCGGAAATATTATATTACTTTGTTTGATTTATTTGAAAATAATGTAAAATTATAGTGTTTAACTGATAGATTATAAGATTACCAAAATGCATGTTTATAAAATTATCCTTGTAATATATTTTTAACGAATTAAACTTTTATAATATTAAAGAAAAATATTTACTTAAAAATTTTAAAATATATTTTTTATTATTTTTATTTATATATATTTTTAAATATTTACATAAAGAATTGAATATAGTTATTAGTTTTTAATGTCTTAATATAATATATTTCAATATTTATATCTATTGTAATTTTATATTTAAAAATATAAAAAAATAAATTTATAAACTTATATAATAATCATCACACTCGCAATTAAATCAAATATATTAATAATTAACTATAAATATTATATTTATATATTTTTCTAAAAAATTTACATTATTTATAAAATTAAAAATCATTCTTTAAAATTTTAAATAAATTTTATAATATAAAATAAAATAATATAAATTTTTAAGATATCAGTAAAAACATTATTTTTAAAAAATAATATTAAAATTATTTTTAATGTTTAGTAGTAATTGTTTTAAAATATTATTAAAAAAATAAAAAATAATGATTTAATTGAATATAAAATATCATTTTAAGAATATTTTAGTAAAAAAAATGTCTAATACTTAATAATAGGGTGGGAATAACATTCTCATCATTTTTTAAAAAGAAGCTACTATTAGTAATAAAGTATTACCTCTTGTAGGGAATTCTTCTAAACTAAACATTGATATTAGGGATGTAAAAACAATTACTCAGATGAGTTTCAGGTCAGGTACTGTCAAGTCGGGTAAAATTGGATACATGTCATTTCAGGTTGATTTGATGTTTTGACTTGATTCGGGTCGAGTGTAGGTCCATTTCAGGTCGGGTAAAATTGGATACATGTCATTTCAGGTTGATTTGATGTTTTGGCTTGATTCGGGTCGGGTGTAGGTCCATTTCAGGTTGGGTCTATTTCAGGTTGGGTTCAAAAGTTCGGGTCCAAATCGGATAATTGAAAGTTTCATTTCAGATTGGGTAGATTTCAGGTCGGGTCTATTTCAGTTCGGTTGTATTTCACGTCGGGTTAATTTCAAATCGGTTTTATTTCAAGTCGAATTAATTTTGATTTTAAATTCATAATAATTAAAATTATTAATTTTTATTTTGTAAAGGTAAGTAAATAAGCGATAGACTTTTGGTTGAATGATTGATCATTTATTTTGAATTAATTATTTAGTAACTAACGTCTTTTACTAGCATAAATCTCATTAAAAATAAATATTAGGCAATATACTTAACAAAAATATCATATAATGAATAATGATTCATATCTTAAAAAAATAAAAATTATACTAATTACAAAAATTAAAAATTAATAAAGAATAAATATTGGACTACAAAATCAAAGAATAAACTTTTAAATTAAAAAAGGATAAATATTAATAAAATAAAATATTATCTTATTAATTCATTTCAAAAATAAAATATAAAATTTAGAATATATATAGAATTTATATTATAAATGGAATAATAGTATATATAAAATTTATATCATATAAAAAATTTATACTATATATAAAAAATATACTATATAAAATAATATTATATATGGACTAATATTATTTTTTGAAATAGAATAATATTATACATGAAAAATAAATTTATACTAAGTATGAAAATATAGAATATATAAATATAATATTATATATATAATACATTAATAATTTAATATAAGTATGTATATAATATATATTGATAATTAGATGTATATATTAATATATATTATATATATTTAATTATATATTAGTAATTAGAGGTATCATGTATACGTTAATATATCATGTATGTATAATATATACATAGTATATTCATATATACTATAATGATTAAATATATACATACTAGACTAATAGTAGTACATTATTATATACATAGTATATTAATGTACACATTAATATATCTATATGTATTATATATATATATATATATATATGAAATTATGTATGGTATATATGTATATATATTTATAATATATATATATATAATATATTATATTATATGTAAATATGATTAACCCCTAAACAAAAAAAGGTAGAAGTTTTCCCTCCATTATTTTATTTTATTGTTAGCTTCCCCCCTCAAATCAAAAAACAAAATTTTTCCTCCTAAATGTATTAATAAATATAATACTTTATTTATTAATATATTATATGTAATATATTATATATTATATATTTTAATATATATACTAATATAAGTATTTAATTTGTTTATAAATTAATGTATGTATATGTATTTAATTAATTTATGTATATTATTAATTTTTTAAGCCCAACACTGTTCTCTTAATCCTAAATTATTAAACTAGTTCTCTAAGACCAATTCTTCAATCAGTAAACTAATTCTCTATGATCAAATTAAAACAATTTTAAAATATAAAATCTGATTTTAATTAAATGAGGACCAAATCGAATAAAAAGATAAAATTTAAAACTTAATTTTTGAGTGATTATAACCAAATTGAAATAATTGTAAAATAATGTGTAGAGTGGCGTGAGATTCAATTTTTTAGGCGCAACCTATATAAAAAATACAAATTTTTTTACATGATCTAAAGTAATGCCAAATGAATATCTAAATCTAATATATTTTTATATATTTTAATTGATTATATTTAATCAAAGTTTATTATTTGATTATATATTATAATAATAATGACAATCCACCAAAATTTACTATATATATTAATTCCCTCCCAAAATTTTTTTTCCTCTTTTTATATAATAATCAAAACTTATTTCTATTTCCCTCCAAAATTTTAAGTAACTTATATCTCTCCAAAATTTTTACACTAAAAGTAAATTAATCTCAAACTTAAAAAAATAAGTGGTTTATTTCCCTCCAAAATTTTCACTTTTCACTTTTTTTAACAATTGTGTTTTTTTTACCAATTGTTTCGGTTTAATTTAATTAAGTCATAGTTTAGATTAATTTAATAAAAATTTACATTCGATTTTAGAATTTTTTTAATTATGTTTGTAATTTATGTTTTTATATTTTAATTTAGCTTAATTAATCAAGTTCAATAAGTTAATTTAACTTAATTAAATATTAATTTAAAATTATAATTTTTTAAAAAATATTAATTTAAAATTATATATTTTAATAAAATATTATTTTAAAATTATAATTAAAATTAAATACATTAAAACTAAATAAAATATAAAATAAATTAATTTAATTAAATATATAATACTAAATTTAAATATTAATCCTTAAATTAATTCTCATGTCTAATTCTATTTTTTAAGTCTAATTTATTTACCAATATTTTAAATTTATTAAATTATGGATATACTTAATTATATGTCATGTAAATATTAAGTCTTGCTAATATTATTTCAGGTCAATAATAAGTCGGGTTCAAAAAAGTTGGGTCATTTATCAGGTCGGGTTAAATCATGTCTCGAGTTGATTCAGTCGGGTAATATCGGTTATTTGCCAAGTCAGACTCGAGTTTGGGTTCGTTTGAGTTGGATGCAGGTCGAGTTTCGGGTTCACAATAACAGGTTCAAATCGGGCTCGGGTCATTTTCGGTCGAATACAGTTCGGGTTCGGTTACTACAGTAACAGGTTCAACTCGGATTCGGGTCAACAATAATCGAATAAAGATCGAGTTCGGGTCATTACATCTCGGATCAAACCAGGTTCTGACTCGAACAAGTTTCAATCAGATTTTCAGGTCAGATCAGCTTTTTACATCCCTAATTGACATATGATAGAATAAAAGTCCCCTAGAGTTACCCTCTTAATCTCTTATGACAAATATATTTGAATAAAAGTGTGATTTTGACAATAACATGTTGAATTATGTGTTTAGTTTGCAATAGCCAACTCATAATAGAAAAAAAAAAAAGAAGCAAACTACATCTCCAGACTTCCCCCTTTTGGGTAGATCCAGCAGATTAAAAGGGTAGCCAAGTCAGTCCACACCATTCAGTTAAATTTTTATAATCAGGGTCCAACTCCAGGATTCATAAAAGTTTACAACATAACTCATCACCTATATTGAACTACATTCATGTAAAACTGTGAAGTTCAAATAAACATATTATTAATAGTAGAAGAATCAAATCCAAACAAAATATGTCAAAAAATTTCTGCACGATCCTCCAAAATATTAGTATATTCCCATTTAAACCCCTATAGGATGAATCAACAATAATTCAAAACACCGTATACCAACTATCATGATGAATACAAATTTTCAGGCTGGAGCCAAAGAACACAAGATTGGACGACCTATATATCCTACACATCCACCCATTAACACCATATGTATCCCTTTTTTTTTTTTAACAAAACTAGAAACCTTGGGAAATGATGACAAACAATGGTGACAAATACTGTGTATCTGATCTGATTAAATTCAGGGATACTCATCATAAACTCCCAAGTCAAAATTAAACAAATTAGCTTCCGTTACGACACACACCTACGAGTCCAACATTTCATCTTGTATCTCATTGGGGGCAATGAGCCCAGGGATAGAAAGCATCCGATGTCTCTCTCTCCCCCTCTGTACAGCAGCCTCTTCTACACATAGATCTTTATTATCCTGGGAATACAAGATCAGACAGCTCAATCATCAAAGCAAACTACAATCACAGGGGATGAACAAACAAGACTAATCTTCTTTCAAAGCTTTACCTGTGCTGAAAAATCTTTTGATTGCACAAGAAAGTCCCTTATGTGATTTTTAAAAGTGGACAAATCATTTCTCGACTCATATAATTCATTCACAAATTGAGCAACCTGAAACCTACATCAGATCAGTGATACTCTGTAAATAAAATGATACTAATGGAAGTGACCCTTTTATTATAACTCAGTCGCAGTCATATTGGGGAATATGTACTTAGAAGTTTTATTGTGTACTCACGGACAAACATCTCATTATTTGGATATGGATATGGATATGGATATGGAACAGTGGCAACATCCCATAAGGGCTCAATCAACAAACCACTCTCAACTTGAAAATAGTTTGTCAAATACCAAAGATGAAACCAATGCAAATCTGACCAATCAAGGCATGGTAAACTACTTTACCAGCGAGAAAAGATTTTGTAAAACCAAGACATGCAACTTGAAGTCAGGTTTGTGAAATGTGTCCGTTAAGACAACAAAGATTTCTTGCTCAATTGAAAAGAAGTAGGTTCGGTAGAACTGATTGCAAAATTCAGAAAGCCTGTCAAGGTGCCAAAACCAACAACTCAGCATCTTTATATAAACAATGTTATCAACCATGAAAAACGCTACAATGTCTGACCTGAAAGTTCTTCAGTACACCAATAGAAGAATAAGACGAGTTTCAGCTATAGTCCTCTTTGTATGCCGGAAAGCCCAAATGATTGAATCCATAACTAGCTTTAATTGCTAAGGAAGATGCAAGGACAAAATATAAATGACGAAGGCCTTGAAACTCATTCAAACATCCAAATAATAATAATAATAGACTGAAATTAGATGGTTATTATCGAGAAAGTAAGAGATTACACTGACAATGAAATTTAAATGCATTCCATGTTTTTAATTAAACAACTACGAGAGATCAGCAAAAAGAAGAAACTCAACACCAACCTGACTTGATAACTGAATAAGTGCAGGAAAACAATGAGTAGCAATGGCACGAAGCAGTGAAAATAACTTGAGACGATGTTCTAGATAATCTTCAAAATTTTTAGTTATCATCTGCAGGGCATGGCAACAAAAAATTATAGGCAAAACTTTACATGTAGTATACCCCATCCTAAGCTTTAAAGAGAGCACACACAACACCATCTCCACCCATCCCCATGAGAAAGATTCCCCCTATCAATAATGCATGCAACCATGCATTACATAAATATATAGATCAAAAACTCACCTCCAGCGTGCACTGAAATACAGCTTCAAATATACGGGGAACATCGTCTACCATTGCAGCTTTATACCTTAATGCATAAATAACAGAACCAGATCAAGATTAGATATTAAAAATGAAGAGAAAAATAACATGAGAAATGACATTACATCAGCAGCAAGTACTGTAGATTAGTATAAGTTAGTGTTAGTGAGTTATCGACAGAGATAATGATCTATCTTTTAGGAGTTTATTTGTTTACTTTACCTTGTTAAGAGATTAGAGATCTTCTTTAATAGGACTTCTAAGTATCGAAGTCTCCTTTAAATAAGTCTATATATTAAGATTTCTTTCTCATTAATAAAATACAACACAGAGAATAAATTTACTCCGTTTCTATATGGTATCAAATTAGGTCGAATCCTTTTTGCTTCCATCCCCATGGCCACTGATGGTAGTGTTTCCTACTTAGCAGCAGTAAATTCCTTAAATTGGATAGTGGATTCCGGTGCTACTGATCATATGACAGGGAACTCTACTCTATTTCACACGTATTGTAATCACATATCTTCCTCATCAATCAAGATAGCAGATGGTTCTCTCTCGACAGTAAAAAGGAAATGGTTCCATTAGATTAACCAATGAAATATTGTTGTCTAATGTCCTATATGCTCCTACACTTGCATGTAATCTGTTGTCTGTGAGCAGATTGATTAAAGATCTTAAATGCGAAGTTCATTTTAGGGTTGCTGGTTGTGTTTTACAGGCACAAGACTCGAAAATAGTGATTGGCAGTGTTAGGCTGATTAATGGCTTATATGTTCTTGCTAGATTACCTTCTAAAACCCCAAAGGTCTCTACTTGTTTCCAGACCTCGGTGTTATCTACCAGTTTTCGGACGAAATTATGTTGTGGCATTTTAAATTAGGACACCCAAATTTTTTCTATCTTGCTAAATTATTTCCTACTTTATTTAAAAATAAAAATCCTTTTTTTCTTGTGACATCTTTCAAATGGCAAAACATACAAGAAACAATTATGTTCCTTCTTGTTTTAAGCCTACCTCACCATTTTATACTATACACAGTGACATTTGGGGCCCTTCTCAGGTTAAATAAAAACATCTCGGGGTCTAGATGGTTTGTGTCATTTATTGATGACTACTTTAGGATTACTTGGACATTTTTAATGAAGGACAAATCTGAAATTGATCACATCTTTAAGAATTTCTATCAGATGGTTAAAACACAGTTTGATGAAAACATTAAAATGTTAAGGAGTGACAATGAGGGTGAGTATTTTAGTAGGTCACTAGGCAATTATTTTCGGGAAAAAGGGATCTTACACCTTACTTCTTGTGTAAATACACCCTAGCAAAATAGAGTGGCTGAGAGAAAAAATAGACATCTTTTGAAAGTTACTAGGTCCGTTTTTTTCAGCTAATGCACCTAAATATCTTTGGGGGAAGCTCTTCTCACTGCCACATACCTTATAAATAGAATGCCTAGCAATACCCTAAGGTTCAAAATACCTACTAAGACTCTTTTATATCATTTTCCTAACTTTAAACCTTTGTCCTCGTCTGTTCCTCTTAAAGTCTTTGGATACACAACTTTTGTTCATGTGCATAATAATCATAGAGGTAAACTTGATCCTAGGTCCCTAAGGTGTGTGTTTATAGGATATTCATCGACTTAGAAGGGTTACAAATGTTACTCTCCCACTACTAGAAAAACTTATGTTTCATTTGATGTCACCTTCTTCGAATCACTACCCTATTTTGTAGGGACTAAAATTCAGGGGGAGAAACATAAAGAATTTCAGTACCTACAACAGCCTACACAACCTATAAAACCTATTATTTCTTTGCCCATCCTTGATGAGTTTGCTGCAAATTTACAGCCCACTATTTCTTTAAAAAACAATGATGAAACTGAGAACCTTGCACCAAAAAGTTCAACAATTGAATCTTCTTCCCAGTCCAAAATATTTAGTCCTTGTACCACACCTCCTCCTACACTCAAAATTGTACAAAATACTTCTCAAAATTGTGAGTCTCCACAACTTGCTGACAAACAACTCATGGTTTATTCAAGAAAAAACAGAACACTAACTGAAGCAATTAGTCAACCTAACACTTGCCAAGAACTAGATTTGAATTCTGTTGCTGGGGAGATAGGAGGTAACCTTATTTTTAATGATTTTGCCACTTTCAATCTTGATGATTTTCCTATCGCTATTAGAAAAGGGATAAAAAAATGTATTGCTCATCCTATTAACAAATTTGTGGCTTATGGGAAATTACAGTAAGGTTTTAAGGCCTTCACAGCTAGTATTTGGAATTCCTGAATGGAGGACTGCTATTGAGGAGGAACTCAAGGCACTGCAAAAGAACAATACCTGGAGCCTTACTGATCTACCAGAAGAAAAGAAGGTTGTTGGGTGCAAATGGGTGTCTACTGTCAAGTATCACTCGGATGGTAGTGTAGAAAGATTCAAGACAAGGTTAGTAGCTAAGGGTTTTACACAATCCTATGGAGTGGACTATCAAAAAAACTTTGCACCAGTGTCTAAGCTAAACTTTATTAGGGTGCTACTTTCAGTTTCTGTTAACATGGACTGAAAATTACATCAATTGGACATCAAAAATGCATTTTTAAATGAAAAACTTAAAGAAGAGGTGTACATGCAGTTTCCACCAGGATTGGAAGATAAAGCAACAAGACGAACAATGTGTAAATTAAAAAAATCATTGTAAGGTTTAAAACAATCTCCTAGATCATGGTTTGACAAATTTGCTAAGGCCATGGTTAAAAATAATTTCAAACAGAGCCAAGCAGACCATATTCTATTTTGGAAAGTTGCACCTATTGGTAAGATTAATCTATTAATTATCTATGTCGATGATAGCTTATAACTAGTGATGACATAGGAGAAATAGAGAAGTTGAAGATTGTCTTGGCCAGAGAATTTGAAACAAAAGACTTGGGAAGCTAGAGGTATTTTTTTGGAATGGAAGTTGCAAGATCCAGTAAAGGGTTAGTGATAAATCATAGGAAATACATCCTAGATTTACTTATAGAAACTAGGGTGCTTAGATGTCGACCAATAGAAACTCCAATGGATCCAGGTTTAAAATTTTGTAAAACAAAATTGGGCAATCCAGTGAACAAGGAATCCTACCAAAGGCTAGTGGAAAAACTAATTTATCTCTCACTTATTAAGCCCGACATTACATACTCCGTGAGCATAGTTAGCTAACACATGAGTGATCCACGTGAAGAGCATATGGAGGCTGTTAATAGGATCCTGAGGTATCTAAAATTTATCCCAGGAGCTAGACTGATTTTCTGGAGAAGCCAGGACTGAACTGTCAAAGTCTACACAGATTCAAGATGGGGTGAAGAGCTAACAGATAGAAGATCGGTTAGTGGTTACTCTATATTTGTATGAGGGAATTTGGTTACTTGGCGAAGTAAGAAACAAGTTTGGTTTCTAGGAGCAGTGCTGAAGCAAAGTTTAGAGCAATGACTCTTGGGATTTGTGAAGGAATTTGGATTAAAAAAATTCTTACTGAACTGAAATTAGATGGGAGTTCAGATTTTGAGATCTATAGTGATAGCCAATCAGTAATACATATTGCGAAGAATCCTGTACAACATGGCAGGACTAAACATATTAAAATTGATAAGCACTTTATCTATGAGAAGGTTAATAATGGGACAGTGAAGCTTCACTATATTCCTATCAGAAATCAACTAGCTGACATTTTTACTAAAGAACTTCCAAGAGTGGCTTTTTATGAATTTTCATCCAAACGATTGCAAATCGCTTCTAACCAAAATTCACTCACCGACAAGTGAACCAAACCCTCGCCGATACTCCAACGGCAACGCCAACGCACCAGTCACTTAAGGGACTTATTAAACTTCCTATACAACAATAAAAATAGAGCATATACACACCAAAATATGCTCAACACAACAGCCACATTAACCTTCCACAAAACTACCGAAAACTAAGCCGAAAAGACCGAAAACTAAGCCGAAATGCATCCGAAAAAACCCAGCCCCTAACCTAATGAATCTAACCTCTAAACTCCCTCAATTATGAACTAAAAACACTTCTAAACCATCCTTATAACTCCAGCAAAAGCAGAGCACCTAAAACATTCCATAAAACAACCGAAAACTACTTTTAAACAACACCGATTTAATTATTTTGAGATTAAAATTATGTGCCATCAATTCAAGACTCAATTAATCATCAAAGTAAGTCTAATTTTATAAGAAATCATCCTAATTACAGCCTTGAATTAAATCTAACCTAATTTCTTGAAAATTCTATAAAACATCAAAATCTTGAATTAAAACATGAAATTAAGTTTAGATTATACATTTGTAAGCCAAATACTTGAGAATATAAAATAAAGAACCTTAGAAATTAAAAGAAATCGGAAATTACCTTTGAGATTAAACCATCAAAAAGATGAGAATTCTTCTCTTGATTTTCCTTAAAATTGGATGATGGTTTTGTAAAATAAATGGGTAGGTTTTGTAGAGAATGAAATGGTGAGTAAAATAAGATAAATCTTGATAAAAATGGAGAAGAATTCAGCAAATAATTGAAGAAATCAATCAGAGAAAAAGATGAGAAAATGGAGAGAAAGTTTGGGAAAAAAGATGAGAAAATGGGAAGTTGAAAAAGAAAATGAAATTAACTTCTAAATTAAAACTAATTAAAAACAAATTTTGGTGGATAATCTTTAATTAAAATAATTTGGTTTAATGGACCTCTAAGGATTCTAAGCTTTGGCTTACTTTCCAATTTAGTTACTTAAAATCCCAAATTTCCAAAAATTTTAATTTAACCCCTAAACTTCCAAAATTTACAATTTAGTCACTAATGTGATAATTAGACTTAATTAATTCAAATTAAAAACTCAAATGACATTCCTTTAACTTAAAAATACCATTTTAACATTTTTAAAACCTTTTTACACATTTATCATTTATCCGATTAAATTATTATCATTTTAAATTTCCAAAAATTAATAAACCGAAGAAATCTAATTCGATCTGAATCGAATCCTCCTTAACCATCACTCTAACTACTAGACCCAAAACCGAGATGTTACACTATTTTAACTTGAAAACTTGAGCATTGGTTTTAATTTTGTGTTGGTATTAAAGATGATGGTAGCGTGGATACGTTGATCGATAAATACGATGTACAATGCACTATAAATTACAAAATTCGTTTGTGGGTAAATTACTTAGTGATGCGTTAAATGTTATCTTAGTGTTGTGTCGTATAACCACACCTTATCAAGTTTGGGCATGGCGAACTATCCCTTACACTAAGGTGAGATTCCATAGATTGTGTTAGTCAATCATGGGCATGCTTGGCGGTTTAGGCCATATGCGAAGTTTTCTGTTTATCCTAACGATTTATAATAGTCTAATCGATTCACTAATACCAATACATTTTAAAAGCAAGCGGACGATACCTTGCAATGAGGTTTACATGTGTAATTGATATATGAATAAGAGATTTTTATTTAAGCTTTGCTATGATTAGCATGTAAGACTTGTGTTTTGCTTATTAAGCATATGTTTTCAAAAATTTATTTTGAAAAGGTTTTGTGGCTTGTGAGACATGGTACACTTGTTGGTTTTTAAAAGGTGGCGTTGTTTACCATGATTGACTGTTTTTATAAAGAGCATGACTTAGTTTTCAAATTGGTTTTTAAATTGATGAAATTAGTTTAATATGGGTTGCATTACAAGTAGTTCTTAAATGTGTTTTTAAATGTGTTTTTAAATGTGCTTTAGTCCCTCACTAAGCTTTATGCTTAACCCTGCCTTTTACTTTGCAATGTAGAATAAATGATGTTGAGGCAGCAAAAAGGAAGCAAGGATTACATATAATCGCCAAGTGAAAAGCTCAAATATGTCTTTATAACAGTAGTAGTTGTGAGGGAACAATGAGAATGGGTTACCATATTAAGAATGATGTTTATGCTATTATTCTTTCAATGACTATGATGATTATCTATGTTGATGTTAGCTTTGTGACTTGGATTTGAATTATCTATTGGTATTCCTTTAGTTATAATAAAAGTTATATTGAAGTTTCATTCTTGATATCCATATATGTGAATTTGAGTGTTGGATATTGAAGCATGACTATTTATGAGTTGAATCTATGATATGGATATTTAGGTTGGAAAATAGCTAGAAACCATATTGAGTATATTGAGGTGGTTCTTTCATATGCTTATAAGATTATTGATGTTGATGCATGCTCTTAAGATTTGAATATATTATTGCTAACTAGATTAAATTGCATCTAGGTAATATGTCTTGATATGTGCTTAAAGTGTTTTTAAGCGAATTTGCATACAGAGAATATCATGAAACCTTTAGAGACTTGAAATCTAGAAAATTTACAGTTTCTGGGCAGATGGTTTCAGAATGATACGTTAGAGTATCGATACTCGGGCAAGAACACGAGGGAAATTTGGGAAAATAAGCTTGAGTATCAAAACCATAAGAGATCATTTCGAAATGGATCAAACAGGTGTATCGATACCCTTGACTATGGTATCAATAACAATTTTTACAGTTTCAAATGGTATCGATACGATGTCATGGTTGTATCAAAATGCGAGCTTATCGCGTAGGGCATCTAGCGATATATCGAAGGAGCATCAAAACACCTAATCACCATTTCGATACCTGTCTTGTTATTTCCTTGGTATCAAAACAGGGACAAGAAGTTTCGATACCATTGACCATTAACTTGGTTATAGGCCAAAATAAACTTTGAAACTTTACGTTTTAGTCCCTAAACTTTAGCATGAAATTAAATGACTTGTAGATATTATTTTAAGCTGAAATTTGAGACTTAAGCATGTAATGAACTTAATTAAGGATTTCTAACTTTAATCTCACGATTAGTCCATAAATTTTTGGAAAATTATAATTAGGTTCCTATAACTTGTTCGATTAAATTAGGACTCGTTTCTTATTGGTTTTCGTTGCAATTGAAATCAGTCCTTGTATGCACATGTAGGATCTAATTAAAGCATCTAAATAATATAAAAAGTAGATAGAAAAAATTTTAGGGTTGTTTACCGGGGCGAGTCTCTAGATTAACCTTGATATTCCCCGTGTAGCTCATTTAAGTCGGGTGATGTCTATACCGAGTCGAGAGGTTACAGATGTTTGAATTGGCTCTCTATATAATCGTGTGACGATCCTTGAAGCACAACATCTATCCATGAGTATGTCCATTGGAGCCTTCCATGATGAATGACGTTGATCTCGAGCTCCACAGATTGATGATGATAAAGAGGAGGAGGACGGTGGCGAGGAGTAGTTTTGTTGGCTCTTAGTCTCTCTTGCTTTGGCTCTTAGAATTAGTTTGCATTTTCTTACCATAGCGTGTCTTAGGATTTAAAACTTATGCGCCTATGTGTTTGTTTTAAGAACCATGCTTTGATTTTCTTGTTGGATTGCTTTCTTTTAAAGTTTAATGCTATGGATTATGAACTTTATTTTTCTATATGTTGCTTGCCTTATTGTTTTTTTTCCTATTTATCTCTTTGATTTTGACCTATCAAAAAGGGGAGAAAGTATTTAAAACTTAATTTTTAAACCTATGCATTTATTAATGGGGTTTTGGTTAAAAATTTATTTTTGGTTTTGATATATCAAAAAGGGAGAGATTATAAAATTAAATTTGATTTTGATATAAAAAATAAATAAAAGAACAATTTTGTAAATAAAATTTTAAGGTCATACTTAATTGATAAGTCAAAGAAATTTTTCTAAGTCAAAACAATAACCCAACAGCATTTTCCTTGAGCTTTTTCAAAGCCAAAACATTCACATTTTTCCAGGTATTTTGATACCCTTCTAATGCGTATTAATATCGTGTTCTTATTTTCAATGAATGTTCTTAAGTTTTCCCATAAGTTTCGATACAGTCTTGGACCATTTCGATACCATTTGAAACTATAAATTTTAGTTTTGAAACTTTTTAAATTGATATCGATACATGTGTTTCAATACAGTCCTTGACTGTTTCGATATCGTCTTCAATTTTAAGATAAATGAAATATTTAAATAGTATAGATAATACAGATATGTGTTTCGACACCTAGGTTATCTTCTCAAGGATTTTAAGCTATAAATATTTAGACTGTTAAACTTAAAAAATTAGTTGACAAGTATCGGTATGCTCCTCAAGGCATTTCGATACCATTTTTGCCAGATTCAAAATGTTTCGATACAGTTCTGTAACTGTTTCGGTACTCCCTTGTTTTAAAGACTAACTCATTTCAATACCATAACCTTGTGTATCGATACCCTTTATAACTATTGTAAGGGATTGTGTATAGTTTGTAATAATTTATATACATACACAAATTCTAATATTTATTGCATCGACTTGTATTTTCTTGTAGGAATATGTACACGAATCCTCATACTAAGTTAAGCTAATTTGGGTCTTGGTGAGTAGGTGTTAGAAATTCAATACATATCATTTTTGTTAAAACTTCTGTAAGGAATTGTGTATGTTTTGTAATAATTTATGTACATACACAAATCTTATTTCTTGTACAAAATTATATTTTCTCTTAGGAAATTATGTATGTACACAAATCCTTACAATAAGTTGAGCCCTTAATGGTCATGGTGAGTATGTGTAAGAAATTTGGTATATACTATTTTTCTTACATAATTCGTAAAAAATTATTTATACTTTGTAGTAATTTATGTACCTACACAAATCTTTACATTTATTGTATCAAATTATCTTTTATCCTATAAACTTAGGTGTGTACACAAATCCATACACTAAGTTAAGCCCCTATGGGCCATGATGAGTAAGCGTAAGAAATTCGGTACAAACTGTGTTTCTTGCAACTTTTGTAAGGATTTGTGTATATTTTATAGTAATTTGTCTACATATTCAAATTCTTACATTTCATGTACCAAATTTTGTTTTCTTGTTGGAAATTATGTACGTACACAAATCCTTACAATAAGTTCATTCCCTTTGGGCCATGATGAGTAGGTGTAAAAAAATCAATATATACCATTTTTCTTACATAATTTGTAAATAATTATGTATACTTTGTAGTAATTTATGTACATACACAAATTCTTACATTTATTGTATCAAATTATGTGTATCTTAAAAGTTTAGGTATATACACAAATTCGTACGCTAAGTTGAGCACCTATAAGCCATGATGAGTAGGCGTAAGAAATTTGATACAAACCTTGTTTCTTACAACTTTTGTAAGGACTTGTGAATATTTTATAATAATTTGTGTATATATTTAAATCATTACATTTCGTGTACCGAATTATGTTTTCTCGTTGGAAATTATGTATGTACACAAATCCTTATATTAAGTTTTATCCCATTAAGTCATGATGAGTAGGTGTAAGAAATTCGGTACATAATGTGTTTCCTAAAAATTTTAAAAGGAATTGTGTATACTTTATAGTAAATTGTGTACCTACTCAAATTCTTACATTTCTTGTACCATATTATGTTAACTCGTTAGAAATTACGTATGTACACAAATCCTTACACTAAGTTGAGCCCCTTTGGTCTACAATGAGTGGGTGTAGGAAATTCGGTACATATCATTTTTATTACAACTTCATCAAGAAATTGTGAATATTTTGTATTAGTTTGCGTTTATACAGATATTCTTACATTTTTTGTACCAAATTGTGTTTTATCATAAGAAATTTTCTATGTACACAAATCCTTACACTAAGTTGAGTTCCTTTTAGCCATAGTGGTTAGGTGCAAGAAACTCCTTACATACATTTTTTCTTACAAATATTGTAAGAATTTGTATGCACTTTGTACTAATTTGTGCACATACATAAATTCTTACAATTATTGTCCCAAATTATGTTTTCTCATAAAAAATTATATATGTACATAAATCTTTACACTAAGTTGAGTCCCTATCGGCCATGATGAGTAGGTGTAAGAAATCTGGTACATACTATGTTTCTTACAACTTTTGTAAGGAATTGTGTATACTTTACAGTAAATTGTGTACATACTCAAATCCCTAAATTTCTTGTACCATATTATGCTATCTCGTTGAAAATTATGTATGTACATAAATTTTTACACTAATTTGAGCCCATTTGGTCTAGGGTGAGTAGGTGTAAGAAATTTGGTACATACCGTTTTTATTACAACTTTTGTATAGAATTGCGTATATGTTGTAGTAATTTGTGTAAATATATAAATGCTTACATTTCTTGTAACAAAATATATTTTCGCGTAAGCAATTATGTATGTGTAGAAATTATTACGTTATAACATTTTATGTATATACCATTTTTCTCTTAATTCTTTGTAAGGAGTTATATACGTACACAAATTCTTACGTTGTAACATGTTATGTAAATACCGTTTTTTTATAACTTTTATAACTTTTATAGGAAATTATGTACATATTTTATAATAAATTATATACATATTTTACCCGGTTAACCGCTCAACCTTCATTTAACCTTCAAGTAAGTACCGTTTTTTTAGAACCACCCAGCGTGGGTTTGCTTAAATTTACACCGCTTTTACTTACGGGTTATATATAGTGTGTCACCAATTATTTTCTCTACATTTTCACGTTACCCCATGTCAATCTCCCTCTCAGTTTTTTGTTGTCTAAATCTTTTTATTTTTGTGATGGATACTTGAACTAAAAAGAAAAAAATTATTGTGATCTGTATGAATTCTGAGTCTTTCTTTCTGATTTATTGTTCTTTATTTTTCTTTATAATGAATGCAACATCTTAACAGTAATCTATGAAGTTTTGTTATGATCATTTTAGTAGTGAATTGAGAGAGAATATTTATCCAAAGGTGAATTAGATAACTTGTTCAAATGAATGAGGAAAAAAAGAGAATAATGTTTTAGGTTTTTACAAACCGTAAAAATTTAAACTATTTTAAGAAAATCTAAAACAACAAGCTGAAAAGGATTGTATTGTGAAATTCTTTCAATTTTTTAAGTTTTTATAGTAAATTCATTCAATAAATATTAAATTGGATCGTATATATAAACATACTCACACTTGGTCCCTTCTCATGTGGGATATAAGCTTCTATTTTCACAATTTATATATATTTTAGTTTGAGCATTAATTTTTCATTTATCACTCACCTATTTAAGTACATGAGATATTATTATAAATGTCTCATTGTAACCCCAAACCCGAACTAAAATAAATAGGTCGAATCTAAAAAGTTATGTTTGAAACTTTACCCTAAAGAAACCAATTTTAAAAAAATATATACTTTAATTTAAAATAAAACTATAATCATAATATAAATATCCCAAATGTTTCAAAGTTTACAAAATAATAAATAATAACATGAATAACTAAAAATAATTTCGCTTGAATAATTAAATAACTGAATAAAATTTGAGATCCTTCCAAGTACCGCATCACCTAAAGTTCAAAGATCTTTAAGAGAAAAACTAAGAGGGTGTAAGCTAAAAAGCTTAGTGTGTCTCTAAGGTGCAGATAAAAACAAAACATTGTTTACAAAATTATTTCTCAAAAGTAATATTTCAAAAAAATAAAAATAAAATACGGTTCACATAAATAATTTTGTCAAGAATAAAGTTTTGGAAAAATGCAAATCATGATGTATGAATGATATCATACTCACAACACAAATCCCAACTACAGCGTCACCAATCTGAGTGGAGGAGTTCCTCAGAACCCTTACACACAAGGTCACCAAAATCTCAGGGTAACCTCAGGGTGGTCTTAGGCTTCCAGAAAGCTGCCACGACTTTCTCCATACACAATCCCACCTTATGCACACAATATGATGTAACATGATTTGAAAATCCAAAAACAATCACAATTCAATCCGAAATCATAATTTGTCTACATTCTCAATTTATCTAAAAACACAATTCACATGATATAAAAAACATAATTACTCTTAAAAATGTGAAATCTCAAGTCTGAAAATTTTAATATTTCTCAAATCATAATGACATGTATGCATGATAACACAAATGCACAATCAAAATCATAATACAAAAATTAGACATGCTAACAAAACACGAGTATTTTTCAAAAAAATATTAAGCATGTCACAAAAAGTATATTTTTCGGGAAAAAAAAACATATAGCACCAGTAAGAGAACACACCTTCGCCATCTTGAACTCGAACAGAAATAAAGAATGAAAATATAGGCTTTACCGCTTTAGAGAATCTTGATGGAAGAAAATAATTGATAGTTTTCTCTTAGACCAAAATATGTATATATAGATAAAAATAACTAATTTTAATTTTAATTAGAATTCTATTAAATCATAAAAATTTAATAAAAATAATAAAACGATTGATCATAGATAAAATTTTTCAAAAAAAATAATTAACCTCAGTAAAAATAAAATTCAATTTAAAAAAATTATCCAAAAGTCATCAAATCACTCTAACTTTTAATCTTTAAATTCAAATTTAAAACTTTCAAAACTTTATAATTTTATTTCAAAAAATTTCCCTCAGATTTCGAAAATTAATTTAAAAACCTCAAGAAAAATTAGGGTTTCAAAAATTGAGAATTTAAAAATTAGGGTTTTCAAAATTAGAGATTTCAAAATTAGAGATAATTTTTAGGGTGTTACACTTGTTAAATAGGATACGAGGTCATAGTTTAATTATTTGAATCTTTTTCTTTCTCATAAAAAACATGCCTCAAAATTTTTAATTTATCTCATTTTTTAACAAAATTTGTATAATAATATTTTTTTTTAATAAGATCACTTGACGAGTTAAACATACATACATAATTTTTTTGTTTGTCCTTTTAATTCTTTAAAAAATTTTCTTAACTAATCTCGATAATTTACATTCCATACTTGACTTTAAAGGTTAATCATTTAAAAAAATATTAAAATTTAAAATGTATTTAAAAAAATTAAATTATTTATCTTTTTGAACCAATGTGTTTGATACACTTATAGAAATTATTTAAACATAATAACTTAAAGTGAGATGCTAAGAATGTGGGACAGACGTCTGGCTTCAATGTATCAAAATAAAACCTAATTTAAAAAGATGCTACAAGTTAACGGTTACTACGACCATGAAAAGGAGAAATGTAAATTATCGAGATTAGTTAAGACAAAATATTTTATGTTGAGCTATGGGGAGGGATATTGAGGAGAGTTGTGTATTTTGTCATTTTACTTAGGAAATTAGGGATCATATTTTTACTAGATGCAAGTTGTCGAGACGCATATGAGTTGCTGTCTTGGAAATGTATGGATTACATAGAATGATGCTTGAATGGAATGATGGGCTGCGGTGGTTGAGCTCCAAATTGAAAGGAAAGTCTTTGATAGTTCATATTTTAAAACTTGCATGGGGTGCTTTTGTTTACTTTGTGTGGGAAGAACGAAATAAGAGATTATTTAGGAATGTGAGTAGAACTGTTGAGAGCATTTTATGTTGCATTAAGAAAATCATTTATATACGAACTCGGAATAGAGTTATACGCATGGATGATGTAAATAGAATCATTTGCACATCTTGGAGAATTTCCTTGGGGGATGAATGCCCAAGTGTAATTATAGGTGATGTATTTCTTGTCTTGGATAATATATAATGCTTATAAAAAAAAAATAGTTGCCGAACAATTCCAATATAGTTTTAAAAAAATAGCTGTGTCAGTCAATCAGTCTTCTCTTTCTGTTATTTTTGCTCTTTTCTTCTTCGTCTAAACAAGAACATAAAAACTACCCTACAAAGCGATCATACCCAATCCCCTTTATTCCTATCACATGATAAATCCCCTAATTTTCTCATCTTAAACCCAATATTAAAGAATACTTGTTTTCCACTCCTTATTTAATTTCCTTTTAAAAGGATAATAAATGGATTCTCTTCATGATTCAATATCAACAACGAATGCCGCCACCAACGGCAGCACGGTGGTGATGCACTTTTTGAGCAAAACCTACGATGTAGTGGATGACCCATCCACAAACTCGATCATTCTTGGAGTAGTGATGACAACAGTTTCCTTGTATGGAAACTACCAGAGTTTTCAAGGGACCTTCTGCCAAGTATTTTAAGCATAGTAACTTCTCCAACTTTGTCGGACAGCTCAATACTAATGCAGGTATTTCTTTGATTTTATGTGTTTTTTTTGTTATGTTTTTTTTAAAAGGATAAACTATTATGTTAGTCACTTTCGTTTATTCATAGTATACATTTAGTCACCAATTTTGAAAAACAACCAATAAGGTCATTATTAAGTTTTGGTTACTCCAACGTTAAATACCGTTAAATATTAATGAGAAGATGATTTGACACAATAAAAAATAATAAATTATTTAAATACTTCTTAAACTATTGTTATATTTTTTTCTTCTTTAATTTAATTCTTAAAATTTTATCTCTTCACCATCTTTTCAAATAAACCTAACCCTAATCCTATATAGCCAAACCCAAAATCCTTACTCAAAACGGATGTGTCTTGCAACCTCCCTTTCACTGAGAAATAACAATACTATAGTTTCCCCTAACGACATGAATCAGATGTGAAATCATCCTGAAGTCTATAACAAATGGAATAAAGCTAATAAAAAAGGGAGAAAGTGCGATTTACCCTTGATAATAAGAGAAAAACATGTCTAACTCGAACTGAAGGTATGAATTCATAGAACATAAACATGCTATCAATATAATAATTTTTGGTTTCAGAATAAATGCATTTTCCCTACTTTTGGCATTTTATCAATAGTACAAATAAATATCATTGTCTTTTCAAGTAAGAATTTATGTATAAGTTATTAGTTTCTTCTGTCAAACTACAAATATTGTAGGATAAGGTTCAAAACTGTGTAAAATCGGGAAAATAATTTTAAAAATGAAGCTGGGTTGAACACTTTCAGCTTATGAGATAATGAGTTAGAAATAATAGTAAATCAAGATAAAATTTATTCGAACAAATGATTGGAGGATTTTTTCGATGCTAACTGTCACACCGAAAAGAGAGTGCATTCACATACTCGAAAAGAACCTTTACGCTCATGAGTCTGGAAAAGTTTATAATCTTGATGACGATATACGAAGGAACACGATAATGTAGACATATTTTTAATAGAAATGAATACAAAAAAGGACACGACAGGCAACAATATTGTTACGTTAAATAATTGACAGTCATTCATAAACAGGTCTTATGCATGTAAATATATATTATTCTACCTTCTAATTTTTTATTTTAAAATCATTGACATGGATGTCTTGTTGCAGGTGGTTGTAGAAATAATCGTTTATCGGTATTTCAGTGCAAAAGGAATAAAACTAGTAAGTATGGAGTTGGTTAAAAAGGTTTGCATGATAAAAACAGAGATCGCTGGATACGTCCGATTTGAGCGAGGATTTTGGGTTTGAAATTAGGATTAGGGTTAGGTTTTATTTGAAAAGATGATAAAAAGATAAAATTTTAAAGGTCAAATTAAATATGAAACAAAAGTATAATAATACTTTAAGGACTATTTAAATAATTTATTATTTTTTATTATGTCAGATCATCTTTTCGTCAATATTTAATAACACTTAATGTTGGAGTGACCAAAACTTTAAACCCCGAAAACGATAATGACCTTACTGGTCGTTTTTTAAAATCGGTGACTAAAAGTGTATCGGGGGTAAACGAAAGTGACTAACACACTAGTTTACCTTTTTCAAAATTGCAATTCATTGGCTGATTTAGTCTTTAGCATTTTATTTATCATGCTAATAATAATTCGAACCTAAGACAACTAAGGTGTAATTCCTTTAAAGTTTAAATGATTTCAGGATTCATTTAAATTTTCAGTCTATGAACGTATGAAAATTTGGGTTGTTATAATATTCCCTTGTATGTGTGTGTATGTAGATTAGATTGAAGGTAATTGCGAATAGTTTTAATGGAGTTTCCTTATGGGAGAGATTTTAGAACCCATATTGCTGTTGGATCATGAATTTCTGGTGTAGTAATTGTTTAATCTGAAGTAAATGGAGATAAGGATTTGTTAAATTTTTATAGAAATAACTAGTTATGTTATTTAGGATTAGTAAAAATAAAATTATTTCTTCGTATTATAAGATTATCGGTGTGATTGGTTGAAAACTATTTTTCATGGAATACAAATGTAGAAGAATAGAGATGAAATATAAATAGTAAAAACTGAATAATTGAATATGTGACATAGTTCTTGACAAATGTATATAGTAAAAACTGATGATCTCTCTTATTTGTATGCTCGTTGGAGATAAGTTGGAAAATTTTGTACGAGGGTAGTAGGCTAGTGGCTAAAAGAATGTCTTCTAATGTTGCTTTGGAGGTTTCATCGTTTTGTACATGGTCCATTGAATTCATATTCTTATAACAAAGAAAATGAAGTTAGAAAAAAAGCACATAAAAGATCTTGACCTAGTTCAATGATTTTCTATTGTGAGCATCCATTGGTTCATCCTTAAACTTGGTTATATTTTTGGAGGAGAAATTAAATTCCATATCACTTTTAGTAATAGTATTTTTTTGAGTTGATTGATTAATGCACATAACATTTCTAACTTGAGTGTGCTAAATTTATTCTTTTCTACCATCCTAGAGTAATGGTGATAAAGTCCAGTAACACATTCATAAATATAGGAGTCTTGTTGTAGTAGTTACTAGCTTGATTTAGTATATGATTACATTTGAATTTAATGTACTACTGAGCATACACCTATATGTATGGTAAACTAGCGATTTATATATTTTGATCAACTTTACTATCATAAAAAATAATACTATTTATTGTAGTTTTTTCATACAATAATCATATATGCTAAATTTAAATTTGATAAAATATTGTACATACTCATGTATGATATTTTTATTCTCAGATCAAGAACAAAGATGCCTTTTGTTTTCTTTCTTATGACTTTTTTTATTGATTTCAGGATTCTTGAATAAATTCTAAACATCTTCAATAATGTTTTTTTATTTGAAATACTATCAATTCTCAAAGTTTATTTATACTTCATGACTTTTACTATAGTTAATTCTTTTTCTTTGTTCTTACCATGTTTTATCCAACTGCATTTGTTTATTTAAAAAATAAGTCTAGAAGCATCATAATCTTTCATTAAATTCAAAGATTTTTCGATAAAAATAATAAATTCAGAGATTGAATAAATTGACAATTGATGTCTTGATTTTTCTCATATTATTTTTTTTTTTTTGATTTCTTATTTTTTTAATATCTTCCGACTCTAAATCTATATTTAACTAACAAGTGAGTAAAACCATGATAGAGAGACTAGGAGAGTCTTACTTGTAAACTTATAAACCATGAATTTTAATTCAAAATTAACTCGTTCAAGAGGATGGATGCTATGGATTGAATTCTTCTGACCTTCTATTTTTCTTGATTTGAAGAATTTATCTAGTTGTAATTGTGTTTATTATCTACAAGTTTAAGTATGTCCTTGTATTTACTAACTGATTGTGATCAAGCATTGATACTCAAACAAGACAAATAATATGCGATTCAATTAGATATTAAAATTCAATCATGCTTTACACATATATTGGATTGTTACATTATGTTCGACAAATAAATATGATTACTCTGGTGGTTGATAATCATATTTTTCAGGCTTTGAAGAAAGTTGATGAGTTTATAAAAGTCTCATATTTTGTACTACATTCATCTCAATTATTGTTTGTAATTAATAGACTTTAATGATAATACTGGATAATTCTACATATTTCCTACATTTCAGCATCTAAGTACTTGAATACTATTTTTATATACTATTTGGTAGAAAATATGTATGATTATAGTTTTCTTTCTTAGAAAGAAAATAAACCTATCGATGATACCTGATACCATTGATAGACGTTGGATGCAGAAGATTGCAGATAAGGATCACTCGCAGAAAAATACACGCCAAGGCAGCAAATTGGTTACCGCTGTAGCAGATTAAAGATAACATATGGTTTACAATCGATGAAAAATAAAGAATCGAATCCAGTGAGCCTAGTTAGAGAAGAAACAGAGTCAAGGAAAGCAAGTCAAGTCATGGTCAAAGCTACGAAACTCAAGAGGCAAAAAAGGTGCAAAATTAGGAAATAAAATAAAGAGCTTGTATTTAACATAAAATTATATTTTATTCCTTTTAGAACTCCTATTACTTATGGGAAGCTTTGAACTAGGCTTAGCCTATATAAGCCAGCCCTTATACCTAGGAAAACTAAGTCGGTTTTCCCCAAATAAAATCATAGTCGTCTCCACCCGCATTATGTTCTAAATTCTTCCCGAGGCATAGGTTAATTGTGGAGTAGTTATGGAAGAAGGTTGTAATTTTATTCAATTCTTATTAATGCAATTTTAGAATTCATAATTTATTCTCTCTTGGTTCATACTCTTTCTTGTATACGAGCTTGGAAGATAAGTTTGCGAGGAAAAACTTAATTGTCTAGACTAAGGATGGTTAGGTTCATGAAACGAAAGAATACGGTCTTTTCTCTTGGGCATTGGCTAATTCGGCTTAGAGATAAGCCAATTAGGATTTTAACGACTAAAAAGAAACATATTATCGGTTGTTGTTCGCCTTTGATTCACACCGGGAGGTATCATCAAGATGTGACCATCACTAATACTCTTAATTAAGGAGAATGAGGATACAATTAAGGATGTGTAATCACTCATTTTTAATCAGATTTTAGTATTTGTAGTATTATTATAGTAATCATGTTATTAATAAAAAGAGAAGAAAAGAGAAAGAAAAAAGAAGAAGAAGAAGAAGAAGAATAAGGAAATGAAAGGAAAAGTTGATATGGGATTAGAATCACACATTAATGAGAAACCCCAATTCTCTCTCTCCAAATGCCTATAAAAGGAGGTGAGATGAGCCTTTTGAGGGGAACCAATTGGTGAGGGTAGTACCCTATGATCCTAATTTGAGAGCTTAGCTCTCCCCAAATTTTGGGTGGTTCGATCGGGTCTTATTTTTAGGATTTGATCTAGTAAAAAGTTTTAGAGGGATTGTGGTAGATCTCAGTGAGGATCACTCGGGGTTAACTGTTCGATCTCTTAGGTATATTTTCTTTTCTTTATGTTGTATTTTGACTTTATTTTAATGAGATATAATGTTTATTTGATATTTAGATTTTATTTATGTTTTAGATTAATATTTATTTATATATATTTTGAAGTGGTTCGAACGCTTACCTTCGAGTTTAGATGCTTTAAAATAAATGCGCAAATTCAATTAAAAATTAATTCGATCGTCAAATTAACCTAGAAAATTTAATTTTAATGAAGCGATAATTAAATAAAATATTAATTTTTTGGTGGTGTATGGATGCTAATCCTTCTCTATCCGTAATCAACTCTCGAACTCTAATTTTTAAAATCTTTGGTTTTATGGTATCCGATCTACCTAAACGGTCGGTGGTGACTCCAATTTTCCAAAATCATTTTTCAACTGAAACCCCATGTGAAAGGCATTAATTTCAAAATGACACATCGAAAATGTTTTTCAACCCTAAAAATGAATTTTCTAACGATACGCTTAATCGTGGATTTTTTACATCGCTACGGATGACGACTCCGCTAGGGATAAATTTTGTTTTTTTAAACAAAAAAAAAGTGAGTCAAACTTTTAAAATGATTATCGTTTTACGAATATTAAAGATTCTGGGTTAAAGTGACAATCAAATTAATGTTCAATTAAATTTGCGCTTTTATTTTTCCGCATTTAAAATTTACATCTAAACCCGATCTTTTTAAGTGAGGGGAAAAGGCTAATGCTTTCGTGGAGATATCGTTCTCCCGTGTAGGCCCTAGCCGATGTACATTCGGGGCTCCACTACCTTATGCTTTTGTAAGAATATCATTCCTTCATATAGGCATAAGCGAACAGGTCCCCCTAAATTAAACCCGGTCAAAATGAGCCTATAATGGATGATGATCGGGGGTCTTGCTACTCTTAGTAGAGGACAGCTCAGAGAATTCGGGTCCCTTTCTAGCACCAACACTGCATGTAGAGAATTAGATTGTCCACCTCATTAGAGCCATGTGGATACCCTAGGTGACTTAGACGGGATATCTAGGATTGTTCTTCTCTGTTTACTTTTACACAAATTTAATTTTCTAAAACTTATTTTTGCGTTTATTATTTTTACCCGGTACTAAACTGGTTTCTTTATGCTTTTATTTTCCTTTTTGCATGCATCATAACATTTTTACACTGCATTAGGAGGTATTGATTCGAGCGGTTCATCCTATAAAAGAAACGTTCACTATGGAATAGAGGTATTTGAAAACTTCAACCTTATAGTTAGAAACCGATCAAAGATATCGATTAGAGACACCATTAAGGGATAAGTTTTGGTAAACATCTTTCAGACCCTTTTTATCAAACACCGGTTAGAGGATAACCGAAGAGTCAAGACATTAGTCTACCAAACTACTAGTTAATGACCATGTATTTATTCGGGTTTACATCAGAATGTTATTTCGGGATTCTAAGTGAAGATGAAAGATGTAACAGAAAACTAATATTTGATAAATGGGTTATTAGAGACACAAAATCGATATCATTTCACCATTCGAATATCGAGTCAGAAACATCTATAGAACACCAAGAGCAGGTGCAGAACCAACATTACTTTGCCCTTCAAAGGTTGAGCCAAAGTCAGATACTAAACATCGGGTTGATAAGGTAATTGAACGAACTTTTAAGCGCCCCAACAAAGAAGTGTTTTTCAGACTGCAAGAGGAAGAACAAGAGATCAGTACTTTACCGACCAACTTCAAAAGGATTGAGGTCACTATTAAGGATTATCGAGTACAATCTAGCTTTGGAAGAAGCATCAGCAAAAATAAACCACTATTGGGAGTTGTTGAGTGTCAAAAAGCATTATTTTTATTACCTTTTTACTATTATTATTGTTAGAATTAAGCATAATATTAATTTCATAATTAGTCATTCATGCATATTTACATAATTTCTTTAATTATTATATTTAATTTATATTTTGGTTAATTGCATGGAAAAAGATATTGTGATTGTATATTTTCTTATTTATAGAATTTGATGCCAAGTTGAAAGGAATCATAAGGAGATAAAGTTGATTCAAAAAGATAATGGAGAGATTCTAGGAAATTGAACTTGAGAAGGAAATAAAGATTTGAATTAATTTGAATTCTCTAAAGAGATAATTATCTCTTTATCAAATTAATTCTCATCACATAATTTGACCTAGGAAGATCCTATAAAAAAGAAGATTTTCGTCCAAACAAATTGAGCCGATCGAGTGGGAGAGAGTACACAAGGAGGCTATCAATTTCTATTGCAATTTTATTCTTGTTTTCTTGTTTTATTTCGAGTGATGAGAGGATTTACTTTTTGCATATTGTGCCCAATCATGAACTAATTTAAAGTGACTTGAATTATTTTGTTTTGTGGTTTGATTTAGTTTGAATTCTATTTAAGTTTGTAAGTGTTCTTAATTGAGGTTGTCTATTCTTGGTTTTAATTTGGTTTACGGGAGAATTGAGAAAGGACCACGATAAATGATTCATTTATCTAGATTTGGGAGAATTAGATTCACGAAAAGAATAAACATAGTTCAATCCAAGTGCGAAAGAACTAATCCGGCTTAGGGATAAGTGTAGGATTTTAATGGCTAATAGAAGCTACGCTTTGCTGAACCTTAAGGATAGTCGCCTAAATTGCCCGAGCAATTCCCTCATCACAATTGCTCAAATGTTCTACGAATTGACAACTCGAAGAACTGACATAGGCAATCTGACTGAGCTCAATTGTCGGAACGAGTTGAGTGGTGCGAGCACCCACTTGCAAGGAAGAATTCATTCGTCTATTACTCCATAACTCAGGATAACCCAGTCAAATCTCTCTTATTGATTACTTTACTTTATTTTAATTATTTATTTTATTATTTATTTTAATTAAATCAATTCTATAAACCAATTGTGTTTTTATTTTTCAGTGCAAGAAATTAAATTTTAGAAGAAGCATCAATTCCTGTGGAGATGATATTTTTCTATATTATAACTTGAAAACATGTACACTTGCACGCAATTGCAAACACTTAAAATACGCAACAAGCTTTTGGCGTTGTTACTGGGGATTGACAATAGCATCTTTGTTTTTAGTTTCTTGCATTTTTTATTATTACTAACTTATTTTTTTTATTTTTTAGAAAAACAAAAAAAATAGGTGTATATCAAGTTGAAGGAAATTCGAGATGTAAGGAAAAAGAAAGAAATCTTTTCAGGAATTGATGTTAGAAGATATGAATCGATCCAATCAATAATTTTTTTGATAATTATCTATGTTGTTGAGTGTTGCAATTGATCGAAAAACTCCAAGGGGGGGTGAATTGGATTTTTTAAGATTTGGTGGACACTAATTGCAAAGGAAGGAAATTGCAAGGAGATTTAGAGTGGTTCAACTTCCTCAACGAAGTCTACATCCACTACCTTAGTGACCACACTAAGGATTTTCCACAAATTCAGTAATTTGTCTTTCCTTTAAGGATAAGGAGTAACCTTATACAATTCAATAGACTTATACCCCAAAGTCTATTGAATCAATCCCCAAATTTGAGTACAAAGAAGCAAAAAAGGAAATCCTCACAAGGTAAGTGTTTTCACAAATTAAGCTCTCTCACACACCCAATTTAAACACTAGTAAAAGATTACAAATAAAGAACACACTAGTGTTTTTACAAGAAAGATTGGAAATGTAGCACAACTTGAATCTATGAATGCTTGAATCTTTGGATAGGTTTTCTTGTTGTTCCAATGTGTTTTTCAGACCTCTATTGTATGCTCTTAATTGATTCTAACCGTTTGTAGCCGTTGGAAGTACTTTGGAGCCGTTGGTTGTCATTAAGATTGAGCATTTAATCCTCACCTGCACAGAAGTTTCGAAACCTTTACCAGAGGTTCCGAAACCTTTAAGAATTTCAAATAAAGTAGTCGTTACAGGTTAAAAGTTCCGAAACCTTTAAACAAGGTTTCGAAACCTTGTCATGGTTTCAAAAAGCAGGTCATTTCATTCTGAAAGTTTTGAAACCTTTCAACAAGGTTTCGAGACTTTTAGCTTTGGAAAACACTTTTGACCATTTTATTGACTTTTAAAAGTATATTCAATGTAGATAAAAAGTCAAACATATTATAAACCATTTTGACAATTTTAAATCGAGTTTTTGAAAATTTTATTTCGAGAAAAATATTTTACAAATTTTTTTACAAATTAGTCCTTTGAAAAATTTATTTTAAGTTATATCAAAATAAGTCTAACAATCTTCCCCTTTTTGATATAACAAAACCTTTTGTAAAAATTTGTTTTTGAGAAAATTTTTAATGTAAAAAAATTTCTTTAAGCTCCCACTTAATGAAAGCCTTATACATTCTTTGAGAACCAAAAGTTTTAAAGACAACAAAAACGAATTATTGATTTTCTCTCCCCCTTTTCGTTATAGCAAAAAGTATAAAAGGCTACAAAGAGAAATAAGCATCATTAGAGCAATAATTCATAAGATAATCCATAACATAGCATGTAAAGCATTCAATGCATTAGCATATCATAACATAACTTTTATCATAAATCATCATGTAAACCAAAATAATCCAAAACAAGATCCATCATAAAGTCTTAACAAAGTAAATAAAGCATGTTGTTCTAAGCATATCAAAATAAGTCTCAAACTATAGTCATAAAATAGTCTCACAAAATATCATAATATAGTCATAAGAGTATGCATGAAAACTAAGCATCCGGTGAGTCGTGAGGCGGAGGCGGAAAAAGATGACTACGAATGTCATGCATATCAAGGAAGATACACGTTCATCCAAGCTATTTAGCAAGTCGGTGGTCTCCTCATGAGAACTACGGAGGAAAGCATCCATGTTGTCGAAACGAGTGATCATAGTAGCATATATAGAATCCATGGTGATAGGAACCATGGGAGGTGGTGCATCCTCGTCTACCGGAACCTCGGGAGCATCCTTATCGACTTCCTCTACAATCCCTCTATGAACCCATCCATGAGCACCATGATACCATTGGGCTTTGTGACAAGATTTGATATCAATCAAACTCTTGTTCTTAACATGTTCATCTAGGGAGGTGTTAATGTTGAGTTTCCTAAAGATGTGACTAAGGACACATGCAAAAGGAAGAGAGAAGGAAGTAGGATTAGAGATGACTTTGATAAGGTTCAAAAAGATGATGTTTGCTATATCGGGACAAGCTCTATCACGATATTGTCTAAGCCACCAATAGTCTATGACTCGCATACTAGCGGCTTTTCCGCCGGAAGAGCGAAAGAACCACGTAGTAAGGAGATGGAAAAGACGTTCCTCTAAAGGGAGATGGGTAGGACGATGGTCAGGAAAAGGTTCAATACAATGAGCTTCATATTCATTTGATTTTCCATCAAGAGGAACACCCAGGTATTGAGCGATAGACTCGGGTGTTAGAACGAAGGTTTTACCCATCAAAAAGGATTGAATGCCGGTAATGAGATTAGTTCCTCTATTGGACCGGATAAACTCGACATTAGCATAAAAGGCACGAACTAATCTACGGTGAGTATATGGAGGAATGCTCAAGTACTCTATCCAAACTCACTCGGTGAACAACTCAAAAAGATCAAAGTTATAAACCGGAGACATAAGGAAATCTAGATCAATGTTTCGCTCTAGCCTTATTTCCTTACGATGATAGACATTAAAGTATCTATTTCTATGAACACCATCACTAAAGCATAGATCCTCAAAAGTAGGATTCACATTAAGATTGGGATTGGGATTGGGATTAGGTTCATTGGAACCAGAAGGTTGACCCCTTTCGACATGAGCACGTTTAGCTCTAGCAGGCCTAGTTCTAGGAGGCATGATTTTGGGCAAGGATAAGAGTTTAGACTCAAAGATATTGGTTGAGGAATTTTTCAAACACTTTGTGGGCACAAGATTTTGAGGAAATTTTCAAGGGTTTAAGTTCAAATGGGTGATACCTCCTGCAATATAAACAATATTTGATACATAAATATACAATCCAAGGCATTAATTCAAGTATTAAAAATCACATTTTCTTCAAAAATTTGAAACCCCAAAAGATAAAGATATTTTCGGAAAAATTGATTTTTGATGTAAAAACAACATGGGTTTTGTCAAAATCATGTTTAACAATGTGAATAATCAAGAATGAATATGATTTGAAGCTTTTTTAAACATTAAAAATGAGTTTCTAAGGCATATAATCCGAAAATCATTAAAAGCAAAGAAAATGAAAACA
Organism: Abelmoschus esculentus; assembly: GCA_035048815.1. NCBI lineage: Eukaryota > Viridiplantae > Streptophyta > Magnoliopsida > Malvales > Malvaceae > Abelmoschus > Abelmoschus esculentus. The sequence continues at coordinate 4,408,968 of JAUCBN010000019.1, read as the reverse complement.
AGTGAGAAATTACCTCGAGATTTTTGGTGTAGATGATGTTAATCCCAAAAGATTTGAAGAAATTTGCAACGAAATCGTACGATTTTGAGGGGAAAGTCGTTTTGGGAGGTTTTGAAACTATGTTAGGGTTTTTAAAAAAAGAAAAGAGGGTTTTTTGTGTTTTAAAAGCGTGCCCATATGAGATCTGATACGAAAGGTTTCGAAACCTTGTGAAAGGTTTCGAGACTTTTCATCAAAAGTTTCGAAACTTCAATTCCAGTAACCTACCTTTTGAGATAGCTCGAAAGGTTTCGAAACCTATTGGAAGAAAGTTTCCAAACCTTGTTTAGAGGTTTCGAAACTTATGGTCCTAAAACTCTAAGAAGCCTCAAAAAGACCCGGAAATGCATTCTAGCATACTTATGATATATTATAGGCATTTAAGAGCAAGTAAAATAACCATTTTAAGTCATTTAAGCATGTGTCATCAAACATATAAGCACACAATTCATGCAATTAATAAATTAACATACTTTGAAATATATAAGCATAGAAAGCAACATGATTTCATACTTTGCATGAAAAATAGAAAGTTACCAATAGGATCAAAGATTTCAATTTGCACTTTTTCCACTTCAAGTGTCTTTTCTTCTAGTGTGTCTAGAGCTTTCAAATTTCTTCATTTTGATCATCATGGCTCCAACACACCTACAAAGAGGAACTCATACATATTTTGGTACCTAAACTCTTTTGGGTCCATAAGGATTAGTTCCTAAAATTCTAGTCCCTTTTGGAATCCATTTTGATAAAAGATCATATTCTTTATTAGCAATGAGTCCTTTAGGAACCCAAATACTTTTAACCAACTTTTTATTATATGATCTTTGGGGACCTCTATAAAAATTTTCATTAAAGTTCTTTCTAAAGTAGTTGGATTTTGAATTTTCACCTTTTTCAAAAGATTTTATTCCAACTTTATCAAAAGAAGCTTTGAGCTCACAAATTTTCTTCTCATGATCATCATGAGTTTTTGAAAGCAAATTATGTAAATCTTGATTTTTCTTTTTAAAATCAATTATTTTATTTTCCAATTCTTTAATTTTACTTTCAGATCCTTTATTAACTTTGGAAAGAGAATCATTTTCAATTTTCAATTTTAAAACAATTTTTCTATGTTTTAAAATAGAATTTTCATATTCCAAAGTCAACTCATCATATGCCTCTTGTAATTCATCAAAAGTATAATCAATTGAAATAGATGAATTAGAGGTTACCTTAGAATCTTCTTCGAATGCCATGAGACACAAATTTGCTACTTCATCCTCATCATCTGATGTTTCATCATCGCTCCAAGTAGCTACATGAGCTTTGTGTTTTTTCTTCTCAAAGCCCTTTTTCTTCAATTGAGGATATTCAAACTTGATATGTCCTGGCTTTTTGCACTCGTAGCAAATGATGACATTTTATCCCTTGGTTCACTCTTGAAGCCCTCTTCTCTTTAAAATATTCTACCTTTGTTGGTCATCATGAATCTTCTAAATCTTTTGGCAAACATAGCCATCTCTTTCTCTTCATCATCATCACTAGAATCACTCTCTTCTTTTGTTGATTTGAGAGCAACTCTAAATTTTTTGACTTCAACTTTTTTCTTCTTTTCTTCCTTTCCTTTGGACATCATTTCATGAGTAAGCAATGAACCAATAAGCTTATCTAACTTGAGAGTCTTAAGGTTCTTTGCTTCTATTATTGTCGTCCTCTTTGATTCTCAAGAATTCGGGAGTGAGTAGATCATCTTTCTCACAAGTTTATCTTCGGGAATAACTTCTCCATAGCCTTTTAATCCATTCACAATCACCGAGAATCGATCGGACATGGATTTAATATCTTCTTTAGGATCCATTTTGAAGTTCTCATAGTTGAGGTTGAAAAGCCCGATTTTGGTCTCCTTCACTTCATTTGTTCCTTCATGTGTGACTTCAAGTTTATCCCTAATTTCTTTGGCTTTAGAACATGTTGATACTCTTCCATATTCATCCGAACCAAGAGCACAAAATAAAAGATGCATTGCCTTGGAATTGGTAGAAAATTTCTTGTTTTCTTCATTGTTTCATGTCTCCATGCCACTAGTTGGTGCAGTGTAGGCACTAATGATTATCTTCCAAGCTTCTAGATCATAAGCTTTAATGAATAATCTCATTCGATCCCAATAAGCATAGTTGACTCCATTGAAGAAAGGAGGCTTGTTGGTGGGTTGAGAGTCTCCCCAAGCTTCAATAGTGGAGGAGGAAGCCATGGATGACTTTTTAGATGATTGAACACTTCTTGGATCTTCTCAAGAGGTTGTTAGACCTTCCAATGAGCCTTGCTCTGATACCAATTTGAAAGGCATTGATGTGCAAGCTCGAATCGATCACTGATTACCGTCAAGAGGGTTGTTTATGGTTCTTGGTTGAATTTACTAAAATTGAAAGAATGAGGTAAATGACACAAGGATTTTAGAGTGGTTCGGCCACGCCTACATCCACTACCTTAGCACACTACTAAAGATTTTAACCAATTCACTAATGAACTCAACCTTTTTATTGGTTCAAGGGTAACCGTTACAACCCTATCTTTTGGACTTGGCTAAGATAGAACTAACTCTAGTTTTTGTCTAAGGCTAAACTAGAACCTCTCCTTTTACAAGGGATTTGTTTGGTAAACTAAATACCTCACAAAGGTGGGTGTTTACAACAATTAAGCTCACAAGAGAGTATGAGAAAAATTACAATTAAAACACTCTCTAAAACACTATGTACAAGAGAAATGAAGAAATAAGACTTGGAATCTAATTTCTCTTGATCATGAAGCTTGGATATGTTCTCTAACCTTCTTCAAGTGTCTCAAGCTTGCTTTTATAGAGTGGAATCATATTCTAGCCGTTTATAGCCATTGGAAAGTCAAAAGTTGAACATTAAATTTTCACCTGCACAGAAGTTTCGAAACCTTTATAGAGGTTTCGAAACTTTTGCAAAACTATTTCCAAACCTTTACCAGAGGTTTGGAAACCTTTAAGCAATTCAAAAATTATAGCCGTTACAAGTCAAAGGTTTCGAAACCTTTATCAAGGTTTCGAAACTTTTCATCAAATGTTTCCAAACTTTTTGCTAAAAGTTCCGAGACTTTCATTCCAGTAGCGAAATGTTTGAGACTGTCCTGAGAGGTTTTGAAACCTTTAAAGGAGGTTTCGAAACTTTCATTTAAAACTCAATTTTAACTATTTTAAAAAGCGTTTCAAACACTTCTAAAATCTCTCAAAAACTTTTCAAACTTATTTCAAGTTGTTTGAACATAAGAATCATTTTTGAATTCTTTTCAAATTAGTAAAAAACATTTTTCAATTATTATATCAAAACCAATATCTCAACAATAATTTAAAAGGCATTGATGCGCAAGCTCGAATCGATGACCGATTACCGTCAAGAGGGTTGTTTATGGTTCTTGGTTGAATTTACTAAAATCGAAAGAATGAGGTAAATGACAAGGATTCTAGAGTGGTTCGGCCATGCCTACATCCACTACCTTAGCACACCACCAAGGATTTCAATCAATTCACTAATGAACTCAACCTTTTTATCGATTCAAGGGTAACCATTACAACCCTATCTTTTGGACTTGGCTAAGATAGAACCAACTCTAGTTTTTGTCTAAGGCTAAACTAGAACCTCTCCTTTTACAAGGGATTTGTTTGGTAAACTAAGTACCTCACAAAGGTGGGTGTTTACAACAATTAAGCTCACAAGAGAGTATGAGAAAAATTACAATTAAAACACTCTCTAAAACACTATGTACAAGAGAAATGAAGAAATAAGACTTGGAATCTAATTTCTCTTGATCATGAAGCTTGGATATGTTCTCTAACCTTCTTCAAGTGTCTCAAGCTTGCTTTTATAGTGTGGAATCATATTCTAGCCGTTTGTAGCCGTTGGGGATGTTTTGGAGCCGTTGGGAAGTCAAAAAGTTGAATATTAAATTTTCACCTACACAGAGGTTTCGAAACTTTTGCAAAACTGTTTCCAAACCTTTACCAGAGGTTTGGAAACCTTTAAGCAATTCAAAAATTATAGCCGTTACAGGTCAAAGGTTTCAAAACCTTTATCAAGGTTTCAAAACTTTTCATCAAAAGTTTCCAAACTTTTTGCTAAAAGTTCTAAGACTTTCATTCCAGTAGCGAAATGTTTGAGACTGTCCTGAGAGGTTTCGAAACCTTTAAAGGAGGTTTCGAAACTTTCATTTAAAATTCAATTTTAACTATTTTAAAAAGCGTTTCAAACACTTCTAAAATCTCTCAAAAACTTTTCAAACTTATTTTCAAGTTGTTTGAACATAAGAATCATTTTTGAATTCTTTTCAAATTAGTACAAAACATTTTTCAATTATTATATCAAAACCAATATCTCAACAATCTCCCCTTTTTAATATAATAAAACTAACTTGAAAAATTGTTTTTGAGATTACCCCTCTTTGTAAAACAAAATTTGAATAAGAGAAATAAAGATTTGAATACATTAATGCTCCCTCTTATTTATTTGAAAAACCAATTTTTCAAAATATTCTCCCCCTTTTTGTTATATCAAAAATGGTTCAAACAAAGTTTGAAAATTTCAAAACTCATAACAAAAGAGATTTTTTAAAATAAGTTTTGTTTAAAATAGCTCCCCCTTACTTAAAGCATTCCAAAAAAATAGGCTCAAAAGCTTGACACTTAAAAGATATTGAATTTCTATGTTAGATTAAATCAATTTAAGAACACATGTAAATTCAATTTATCCAAGACTTTAAATCTTTATGCAAACACAAGAATGAAACAATGTGTTTCATATGCATAAAGCATCATAAAATGTCATGTATTTAAAAAATAGGTAAGTAATAATACATGCACATTTATAAAAAATAGACAACCAAATATAAATAACAAAAGCAATAAGATTAGAGGTTACCCAATTCCTTCATGTGTTTGACTTGAGCATTCTTCGATCTTTAATATGCTTGTCATTGCTCCACACACCTATAAAAGACATTTATTTGGATTTTGGTATCCAAATTGCTTTGGATCCATTTGCATTAAGTATAATGTCTTTAGTTCCCTTAGGAACCCATACTTGTCTAATCTTATAAGATTTCTTCTTCTTTATAGGACAAGTATGCAAAGAATGACCATGATAATGGAAATGTGAGCATTTTTTCATTATGTGACAAGATGAATTATTAGAAATGATTTCTTTTTCTTTTGTTAAGCTATCAAGCTTAACTTTTAAATCAAAATTTTCTTTTTGAAAGTCTTCATTCTTGGTTTTTGAAAGCTCTAAATCATTTTTCAAAATTTTATTTTGGCTTTCAAAGTCGATTTTTGATTTCAAAAGAAAATCATTTTCAATTTCAAGTTTTGAAATCATTTTCTTAAATTTGGAATTCATGGTCTCAAATTCCAAAAATAATTCATTAAATGCATCTTGTAACTCATCAAAAGAATATGAATTAGATTCATTAGAGTTAGAAGATACCTCGGGCTCATCGAGAGCCAAAACACCTTCCACCTTGTTTGTTTGGAGAAGGTTTGCACTTGATGGGATTCCATCTTTTTTTTCTTCTTTGTCATATAGTCTCTCAAGTTCCTCCCACATTTCTTTGGCACTCTTACAGGTGGAGACTTTCTTTGAGATGTCTTCATTAAGGCCACAAAGAAGGATGTGCATCGCCTTGGCGTTTAGCTTTGCCTTCGCGTCATTTATATTCCGTTGCTTCTTCTTTTTAGGAGCTTCGATGTAGCCATTTTCAACAATGTCCCAAACTTCAAAATCATGGGAATTGATGAATAGCTTCATGATGTTTTTCCATTGGAAGTAGCTTTCTCCTTCGAAGAGCGGAGGACACGTGATAGAGCGACCTTCTTCAAAGCAAGTCATTTTCTTAAACGGTAGACTTCGAGCGATGAATCTTTGATCCCGGATGTTAGTCCGAATTGATGGAGACGAGGCTCTGATACCAATTGTTGAGTGTTGCAATCGATCGAAAAACTCCAATAGGGGGTGAATTGGATTTTTTAAGATTTGGTGGACACTAATTGCAAAGGAAGGAAATTTCAAGGAGATTTAGAGTGGTTCAACTTCCTCAACAAAGTCTACATCCACTACCTTAGTGACCACACTAAGGATTTTCCATAAATTCACTAATTTGTCTTTCCTTTAAGGATAAGGAGTAACCTTACACAATTCAATAGACTTATACCCCAAAGTCTATTGAATCAATCCCCAAATTTGAGTACAAAGAAGCAAACAAGGAAATCCTCACAAGGTAAGTGTTTTCACAAATTAAGCTCTCTCACACACCCAATTTAAACACTAGTAAAAGATTACAAATAAAGAACACACTAGTGTTTTTACAAGAAAGATTGGAAATGAAGCACAACTTGAATCTATGAATGCTTGAATCTTTGGATAGGCTTTCTTGTTGTTCCAATGTGTTTTTCAGACCTCTTTTGTATGCTCTTAATTGATTCTAACCGTTTGTAGCCGTTGAAAGTACTTTGGAGCCGTTGGTTGTCATTAAGATTGAGCATTTAATGCTCACCTGCACAGAAGTTTCGAAACCTTTACTAGAGGTTTCGAAACTTTTAAGAATTTCAAATAAAATAGTCGTTACAGGTTGAAAGTTTCGAAACCTTTCAACAAGGTTTCGAGACTTTTAGCTTTGGAAAACACTTTTGACCATTTTATTGACTTTTAAAAGTATATTCAATGTAGATAAAAAGTCAAACATATTATAAACCATTTTGACAATTTTAAATTGAGTTTTTGAAAATTTTATTTCGAGAAAAATATTTTACAATTTTTTTATAAATTAGTCCTTTGAAAATTTATTTTAAGTTATATCAAAATAAGTCTAACAATCTCTAAAATTTCAATTCTTCAAAAATCCCTAAATTTTCAAATTCTATTTTTAATCCCTAATTCTCAAATCTTTTAATCTCTAAACCTAAATTCTAATTTTGAGATATTTTAACTTCTCAAATTTTCACTCTTTCAAAATAGTGACCATTTTATTTTAATTCGATTTTAAAAAGGTTGGCTACATCCTGCAAGAACTTGTTAAATCGAGACATCGGCATTAAGGTACAGATAACCAGTTGCAAGCTGTAGGCCAGCGTGTACGGATGATGGAGCAGAGACAGCAACAAATGATGTCTTTCTTGCTTGTGCAAAGTTCAGGTTTCCTAAACTAACTTAAGGCAACAGACAGATTACTGGTGGAAACAAAAAAAGGAAACTCCCAAGGGAGGATGAAGAAACCTTAACTGGTGAATATGGTACCATATCTTCCAATGAACAGATTGTAAAATTTCAACCTTCACTGAATGAGGCAGCAAAGGTCATGCTGCACCAGATATTGAAGATGAACACGTCACCTAGGTTGGAACCTTCGATTGATAACTCTGGTGCTTTCATGATTGATGGTGTTCCTTCTTTTAATGATTTGGACAGCGGGATCTTCTCCAGTCGGATTTCTGGAGTGACACTTTCTGAAGTCCCTCCAGCGTCTGGACAATCTTATCTGCAAGCAGAATCAGGTTTTCTTGACACTTGTCCGTCTATTTCCACTCATTTAACAACCGAGAAGAGATGAAGTTTGGGAGGATATAAATCTGCATATGAACAAAAAGATGAAGTTTTACTAAACGTCCCTCAAATGCATGGGATTATGCCTGATAGTGATGATAAGTTTGGGAGGAGGGTCTGAGAGAGGGAGCACAGAGTATGTTGATCCAATGTAAGCCATTTTGAATGGTGAAAAATCTATAGAAACGGGTGATTTTTCTACTGATCATGAGATGGACATCATGCTGGATGAACCCCTAAGCTCCCAACAATTAGTGATGTTTTCTGGGAACAGTTTCTTAAAACAAGCCCCTCTAGTGGGGACACAGATGAAATTAACTCGAGTTCTACCAAAACTGGTACAAATGGTGAACATGAATCACTGTTAGGGAATGGTAATGTATGGGATGGAATTCAATGTATGAATCATCTTAGGAGCAAATGGGTCTTCTTAACATCAAATTGCCATAGAGGTTTGTAATCACTAATTTTATCCGGAGTAAACCTGTTTATTTTTCTTTTTGTCTTAAATAATGAGCTTTAATTAATTGTAACGTTAATGAAAAAAAATCAAAAAGAGTAAAAAGTGTAATAATATATTTATTATTTTTATTTTTATTATTATTATTATTGCTATTATTATTATTATTGTAAAAACATGATAAAAATTCAAAAACATTATAAATATATTTGTTAGTTTGTACCTATTTTCCTTTTTTTTGACTTTGTAAATATATATTACTACATGTTTTACTATTTTCTTTTAAGGAATCTAAAAAAATTATATTACACTTTTTGTATATATATATATATATATATATTTCTTTTTTGGTTTTATTGTCAGTTAATATTTATTATTATCTAGTTCTATTCTGTTATTAAAATATTATTTAGCTTTTGTTTATTTTGTTTTTATTATTTCTCTCGTTTTTATGTGTTATTTAAAATCAAAAACAAAATATATTAGATTATGACCATTAATTTTAATATTATGCTATAAATATAAAAATATTATAAGTCTTTCCTACTTTATGATCTTTTCCTTTTGTTTATTATTATTAGGAGCATTAATTATTATTTAAAAAGTCCAAAAATATTATATTATTAGTTTTATTTCCCTTTTAGTTTCGATTTTCCATATTTGTTATTATTATTTTCTTACTTTCTATAACTATTATTATTATTATTATTGGCCATATTTTTATTTCTATTATTATATATTATTATTATTTAAAACCCAAAAACATTATTTCTGATTCATTCTTTTATATAAATAATCATTTCTATTCCTTCCGTTTTTACTGTTATATTACGGTATCATTAATAAATATTATTATATATTCAAATTAAGAAATTAAAAAAATTATAGTATTAAATTTATTTCTTTTCCAGTTTCGTTTTCCTTTCTTTATTTATTAAATTAATTCATATTATTTTTATTAATATTATCATTATTATTATTATTATATGTAAAAAAACATAATTAATTAAAAACAACAAATAATAAATAAACCCAAGCCTATAATACATAATCCATTTACATTTCTTTAAAACCCAAAAATAATATAAATACATCAGCGCAAGTAATAAAATAATAACAAGCCCGAAAATTAACTAAAACCCAACCGGATAACCTTGTAAACCCTAGCCTTAATCATCTCATTTATCCCTTTACGCAGCCCATTTATGACCGTTAGATCAGATCTAACGGTCGTGATGAAAGCAGATGGAAGGCTCCAAAACCACATGCTCTACAAGCGCGGGTGATCCGTCTCCCCACGCGCGCGGGCTGCACGAGGCTCTTCGAGTTCTTGACGACCATTCATCTTTCAGTCACCATCCAGTGTCCTCGCCGGTGGTTCACTCATCTCGCTCCGGCAATCACGATAACAACAAACAAGTCGATGTCAGAATTGTACAAAGGGAGGACAAAATGTAGAGATTTTCAGAAGCAATAACACCAAATTGCAGCAAAAATTCAGAAACAAATCAGAGGCTACCCATATATTCACAGAGACTTTCGGCCAAAATATTCAGAATAGCAGGCGAATCAAGACGATTTTCAATGGAGCCAATAACAAATTAGGCCTTTTTCTACTTCTTTCCCCTTGTAAATCGATTATAAGAACCGAAGCAAACATTTTGTAATTTCATTCGAAACCACTCGAAGCAATAGAGAACATAAATTTTCAGTGGTAATTTCTTCTTTTTTACATAAAAGCAAAATAAAAGTTAGGGTTTTGTTTGTTTTACCTTTCAAAGTCGAACCCCTCTCAGCCAATCTTTCCTCCTTCGGTAATAAGCCACGGTCTTTGAGCCAACGGTGAACCGATGATGAAGGAAGTCTGAGCCTTGGTAGAGGTTGTTTTGATTTCGGGTTTTGAAGGTAAAGGTTTCCTTTCAGATCTGTCTTTGAAGGAAAGAAACGACTTTAAATCTGTTTTGACAAAATAAACATTAAAACAAGGTTTGGGTTTTAAAAAGGGGTTCAAAGGTTTCGATTTCGGTCCGACCACCGTGGGTGGTGGCCAGAATCTAAAAAATGCGGAAGTTTCTGGGTTTGAGCAAGAACATGAAGAACGTTCTTGAGTTTTCTGGAAAATGTTTGAAAGTTTCAGAGCATTTGTGGGGGTTATAATCTTTGGTTTTAAGAAAAATGGGAAAAATTTTAAATCTGATTTTGGAAATGAGTTTTATACTCATTAAAACTTTTAAAAATGGGTTTATTATATTTTAACTCCCTCCACGTTTCTAAAAACCTTCCCGCAGCCTATGGTAGTTTTTGAAATATTTTGATTTGATCCCCTTTTTAGTCTTAATCGATCATTTCAAGATGATTTTATGTACTATAGGTCCCTCCGTGATTTTAAGCTTCTCTCTGAGCCATTCCTTAGTTTGAAAGAACCTTTCAAGGGCCTAAATAATTTCTAATCATTTGTTTTTGATCATTGTTCAAAAATAAAGCTTGTTCTTCTTTTATTTTAACCCAAAAATTTTGTTTTGTTTCATTTTCATCCTCTCCAGTAATGTTTCTTTTGTTTTATCTTAATGTCATCTTTTTAAGTCAATCCTTACTTGTTTTTATTTTATTATTCATTTGTACATAATATTATTGTCTTTATTTATTCATGCATGTATTTCTTTGTTTTTGATTATATGTATATTTGTCATTTTATTCTTTTTTTTTTCTATTATGTTTGTAGTTGATTTTGTTTATTAATTATTTAACTTTAAATGCCTGCGGTATGGTTTTATGGAAAATATCATGTTTTGCTTGTTATTAATTTTGAATATGGTTACCTCTGTTGCTTTGTTGCCTATTTATGTGAGTATATTTCTCTTATGGTATGTTTATGTTTTTTTGGCATGTGAGTATGTATATTTGGGATGTATAGTTTTATTCTTCTTTTAGTTGTAAATTTGCTATATTTTACCTTTAATTTTATGTTTTTATTCCCTCCGTCCCATATAAGAAGTCTATTATTGACTTTTCAAAATTAAATTTTTTAAACTTTGACCATAGTTATTTTAAATATTTTAATTTATTAAATTTTATAAAATATATATTCTTAAACTAATTAATTAGAGATTTCTAAAATATATTTTTTTATATTTTTATCAATAATAAATTTGAAGTTATGATGAGTCAAAATTTAAAAAATTTAACCAAAAAAGTCAATACTGGACAAATAAAATGGGACGGAGGTAGTATTTTGTTTTATATTTAATTATTAGGTCCCTTTAATTTATTTGCATGTATTTTTCATTTTGTTATGTTGCCATGAATGTCTTTTTCATTCGCCTCATATGTTACTTTTGGTATGCATATTTATCATTTAATTTGTTCCATATTTATCTATATTATATTTCATTTATAGCTAGAATTGTGGCATACATTTTATTACTATATTTTTGGTATTTTGTTTTAATGAATGTGCATTTTAGTTATGTTAATATTTTTACCATATTTGTTGTGTAATATTTAATTTTGTTCTTCTTTTGTTATATTTTGATAATGTCTAGGTCATGAGTCTTTATTTAATTTTGCCTTGTTACATGCATGTTTACCTTTTTTAAATTATTTACCTTTTACCTTGCATAATTATTTGTTTACTTATTTATTTTTATGTACCATGTATATTTCTTTTTGTTGTATTTATTTTATTATGTGTTTTATTATATATCTCGTTATCGAGTCGAACTCGCAATCACCCTTTTAATTAATGAACTTAATTTTAAATGTCTTTATTCGGTCGTAATGGGCCCGTGTTTCGACGTATTGATCACGGTGTATGCGTTGCCTTCGAATAAAGATACGATAAAAATAAAAATAAATTTGAATACTTAAACAAACTTTAATTTAAATGCCACTTTAAATTATAAAATCCCAAAATTAATTAAGCGATAATTTTTGTTAAAGGTACCAATTTTGGGTGGTTTGAAAATGCTAACCCCGTTTTAACCGTAACCGACTTTCAAACCCTTTTAATTCTGAATCTCTGGTTTTACGGTGTCCGGTTTACCCAAGTGAACGGTGGCGACTCCAATCGTTTCTTTAATATTTTTTATTCATTTTCCAAACTCTTTTAACCATTTTTCAAATATTTTAAACCCGTTTTCTCAAACAATTTTTAACATTCTTTAATAGTTTCCAACATTTTTAATTTGTTTTCCAAACCGCCCCTAATTTAATTTTCAATTGTTTTTTTCACTTATTTTTCAAAATTATTTTTAATTCCCCTTTTCTAAATACTTAATCCCTAATTTTTCAAAATTCCTCTTTTCTCAAACTTTTGACGTTAATTTGAATTCTTTCCAAAAATCTCATTTTTTTCTTAATTTCCCCAAATTCCATATTTTTCTAATCCTCAATCCTAATTCCATAATTTCCTTCTTCAAAAGTAAATCCCCTATTTTTCTCAAAACATTTTAACATTTCAAAACTTAATTTTTCATCCTTTTCAAAATAGCAATCCCATCCTGTTAAACTCGAAGTTTTTTAATTTTAGGTTCGCTACAAGGTTGATGTCCTAGACCTTGCGTCTGTGTTTTCTTGCTGTTTCGAGGTAAATCTTCTAACAAACTATCCACCATATATAGCTACGAACTGAGTTTATTTATTTTTATTTCCAGGTTGTGGATATTTGTTGTAATTTTGAATGTGCTATTTGAGAGACAAATCATTTTTGCAGGGTAATGCCAGTGCTGATGACGATGATCTGTGAAGCTGGCAAGAAAAAACTTTTGTTGGTAAAAGGAGTTATCTTCAATGTTATTGTACTAAAAGCAGAGCAATATGCATCATTCCAAATGGTTGTTAGCCAATGAAACATACATAAGAGTACAAATATATACATGGGCGGAGCCACCTGATTTATATATAATTTTTTAAAAATAGATAAATAACATCAATTTATAAATAATTGACACCCCTTAAATATAAATCTAAAAAATGACACCTTTAAATAATTTTTTAACTCCGCTCCTGAATATATACATATATTTTTTTATCGAAACGAATATACACATATATATTACCAGCTAAGAAGGTTATTTTATGTAATAGATGAATGAAGATTCATCTGAAATGCAGATCATGGAATAATATTTGGGTATTTTGCCTTTTCCATGCAAATCTATATAAAACCTTAAAAGCTATCTTGCAAGAACTGAGAAAAATGAACCATTGTTTTAACAATGTCTTCTTATCATTTTAGAGATTTGTTCATTTAAATTTGGTTTAAAGATAGTTTTCACCCTTAACGTTTATAATTTTTGTCATTTTGGCCCTTATTCTTTTTTTTTTTGATAAATTTAGCCCTTAACCTTTATCTTTTTAACAAATAACTTATTTTTTAACTACCATGATAACTGAACCGTTAAAAATATAATAATGATGACATGTCATATATATGTAATAATATATTTTAAATGACTTAACATCTAGTATATCAAATACATAAACGTGAGATATAGTTTTATTCCAATCTAAAAATATAAAACAATTAAAATTTAAATAAAATATTAAAAATTAATTTTTTATTTATTAAAAAATAATTAGATCTAAAACAAAAGGCTATTAAACATTCTTAACCTTAACTATAATAAAATCAAAATTTTATCTAAAAAGGTATGAACATAATCTGAAAAGAAAGGGTTTTGTATAGTTTGTTACCGGTTAATCAAAGATAAAGAATTTTGATAATAATAAATTAAATTTTTATTATTTTAGTTTAGAATTTAGGTATTTTAGTTTTAATTTAAATCGGAGTTTTAGGGTTTTATAAAGATATTTTAGTTTAGTTAGGGATGAGAATATTTAGTAAATTTTTGTTTTTTATTTAATTAATTTTTAATATTTTATTTAAATTTTAATTTTTTTATATTTTATACTGGAATAAAATTATATTCTATATATATGTATATATTTAATAGGTTAGATTATATGTCATTTAAAATATATTATTACATATATAATATGTTACCATTATTAAATTTTTAACGGTTCAGTTATCATGGTAGTTAAAAAATGAGCTATTTGTTAAAAAGACATAGGTCAAGGACTAAATTTATCCCAAAAAAAGAATAAGGACCAAAATGACGAAAATTATAAACGTTAAGGGTGAAAACTATCTTTATGCCTTTAAATTTATATTTGTTAATGAATAGGTGATAATTATTTAATTTGTAAAAATATATTTGTAAATGAAAGCGAACTGCAGGAAAGAAAGGTGGGTAATAAAACTGGAGTGGAAAGTAAGGTACACTGTTACAGTTTGGTGTGGTTGGATCCGTGAATTCCACGTGAGACATGAAATTATTCAAGGAAAGAAGAAAAGGTGATGGGCTGTGGTACCAAAATTCCCATACCATGCACGTCGGTTCAATAATGGCTTATTTATAGTATTTTATCTCGGTATATATAATAAGTATTTTTATTTTTAGTTTTAAAGTGGTCTCAAAAAACTTATCTTAAAATATTTAAATTTAAATTATTTTATTTATAAGGAGTATGTATTATTTTTTATAACGGTCACCAAATTCTTATTAAAAAACTATAAAGTATACCACAAATACAATGCATCTAGGAAGGAAAATAATGGGTTAATACTTTCATAGAAGATAGCGTAACATTAAAAATCATAAATCTTTTATGAATCTTTTTGTCTCTATCTAATTAAGATACATAACGAGGTAGAGAGGAATGGTGAGCTATCCAAACTATCAAATAAAATGTTTCGTTATTCAAGACTGGTTATATCGACAAACAATCATCATCAAATTAGGAATTTAACTTTCTATGACTACAAATAAAATCATAATTAGAAACTAACGTCGTTAAAATCTTTGTGCGAGCACCAAACAATCGCTAAGGCATGTTAAAATCACGCCAAAACAACAAATAAAACAAACTTAAAAACAAAGAAAAATGTATCACAAAAGACAAAAATTCATATTATAAACAAAAAAAACTAAAAAATATTAAATTTGATCTACAACCAGTACTAAAACTGGTAGTCGACCACCAACTAAGGAGATAAAAGCAAAAAAGGATTATGGCGCTCTCAAATTTGAAGATAGGACTGTAAACGAATCGAACGAATATGAATGAAGGTGTATACATGTTCGTTCATTTAATTTTAACAGAATAAATGAATGAACATAAAATTCTTTTTTTGTTCGTGTTCGTTCATTAAGGAATGTAGTTTGTTCGTTAGTTAACATGATAAACGAACACAAATAAACATAAACGAACATAAACAAATATATTTATTAATTAATCGATTTTAAATCAAATTAATTGATAATTAAAATTTGAAAAAAAAAAACTCTTATCTTTTGTCAAAACCTAAAATTATTCAATAGATTAACCAATTTTGTTTTAGTTTAGCCGGTTAGTTCGGTTTAACCGAACAATGAACACCCTTAGATATAAGTGAATAAATTTAAATGAATATAAACAAATAAACATAAACGAAAGGACATAAATGATCATAAACAAACGGATTACCGAACACTTACGAACATAAATGAATGAACAAAATCTTTGTTTATGTTCGTTCATTTAATTAAACGAACAAAAAATCTTGTTTATGTTCGTTCGTTTAATAAATAGACGATTATAGGTAAACTTTCCGCCGAACACTTCACGAACAGTTCACTGACGTTGGTTTCGATTACATCACAATTTATAGAGAAAAAATTGTTAGAGTTTCTCTCTAATCTTTCAAATTAACATAGAGTATGTGCATTAGTAAATGACTAAGAATATGCATTAATAAATACTGTATCTTATGATTATAGTGAAATCATTAAAAAATAATAATCAATTTAAATTTTACTTATAAATAGCGTACGTTTTGTTTAAAGAATAAAAACAATGGTTACTACTTATTTGAATAAACAAATAATTTAACTGAAGCTAAAGTAACCCATTACATTCAAGTGGCTTTTTACTGACTTTTTCTGAACTTTAATTATAGTAATTTTATATAAATCTATTTAAAAACTATTTAACTTCAAACTTTTAGAATTTATTTTTCAAATTTTTATTAATAATAAATATTAATTAAAAAATAACAAACATAATCTTTTAAAAATGTATATACCTCGTAAACTTTAATAACATCATCTCAATTATTGTAATTCGATAAGAAAACAATTATAAGGTGGCAAAAGCAGCAATTAATATAAGCCTTTAAATATCATAAAATGTAAACAACAGAACTTATCAGCCACTCAACATCCATATAATCAGTGTAGATGCTTGAGCCAATCTTACACCATGAAATGTGGGGCATACACACTCTGTAGTAGATGCTTTGAATCCATTGAAAAAATGTTATTACACAGTCACAACAAGAACCAAACATTGGAATATACATATAATCAAGCAAAGGGAGCAATCCATTTTACATGTGCTGCTGCAACACTAAGAACCTCCATGGAGGACCTTACCCTACAGCATTAAAAAATAGTAATACAGATAACATGTGGCTGTACACCACCCCAATGTGCTCATTACAGTGTTTCAGAGAACTTTTAACCTCGAGAGTCCGAATATGTAGTTTAAGCCACAACAACTACAATGAAAATAAGGAGAATGATCCCGAAGATTAACACCAGCAAACACCTCTGCATGAAAAAGTTCGTGGTATAAGCATGTCTTTTTTAATGTCATGGATTTGCTTAAGACATGCAAACAATTTATCAAAATATCGGAAGAGTTGTGGGGAAAATAATTAGCATATATCAAACTTACTGTTGATGAATTTGCTCGCTGGATCTTGGATGCCTTTTTAAGATGTGAAGTAGCTTGAACAGTTGCTGCATGGGAATTCTCAATGTTCGAACCAATGTCATCTACGAGGGATAAAATTACAACAGCTTGGAAGGTTAGAGGCTAAGCTTGGAGAATATTGAGCAAGAAAGAGAACTATTAAGGACACAAGTTTTACCAATCATGTCTCCTTGCTCATGGACCAAAACTGCTAGATCTTTGAAAATCTCATTCACTTCACTGATCTGTCGCTGAACTTCTTTGATCCCTTGTTCTCGTTCTTCAATAATAGCTTCATTAAATGTGATTTCATTTTCCAACAGTACAACTTCTTGTCTGTTAACGGGAGAAAAAAAACAGTTATAAGCACTTTCAGGAAAATCAAGATCTATATATTATTCTCAATATGGAAACCCAAGAAAGTCAATTGAAGAAAAATTGAAGTTAAAAAGAGACATCAGAAAATAGCTTTTCCATGTTTGATAAAACAACCATGTGTGCAAATCACATGAATTAAAACTAAACTATTTTAAGCCAGGCTCCATCATCTAAGGCCTCCAAGAATGCCTACTGGAGAAATCCAGTGCAATTGTTTTGCCCACGTTGCTCAATAAACCATTAATGTGAGTCTCACATAATAGCACCTTCCATAAACAAAATAAGGCTAAGCAGTTCGGAAGTGACAGTTTAGCTTCTAGAAACAACAAGAACAGAAGTAGATGTCTATCTATACGATTATGGAATTAGAAACCATCAATTAGAGGATTTCTCGAGAAGCAGAACATAATAAGGTTATGCCATCACAATACTTGAGCTTCTCAACCACACCCATAAACCCAGAAAGGTATTGCATAAAAGTAACAGTGTCATAAAAGTAGGTTATAGCATCCGACCATACTATGTGAATAATAAACAGTTCACCTTTTTGTAACCAGAAGTTGTTGTTGTTCTAGTCTCTTAGACGAATTTTTCTCCACCTCATAGGCATCGTAACTGCATATGTTCAATAAAAGATGTAAAAACATCAGTCTTGTAGAAATAATGACAGCTCAGGCAATAATTAAATTTGAAAACCCATAAAAAGATTTATTAACTATATTACATTCTAAGTCATTCCAATTGAAAGACTATATTACATTCCAATTGAAAGACTATAAAGAAGTTACTAGAAACAATTCTAAGTCATTTTTCAGTACTCTTCAAAGTAATATGCTTGAATCTTAACATCTTATTGTTACTATGTGTTCAAAATGAAATTTGAAAACCCATAAAAAGGTTTATTAACTTTTCAATCCATAAAAGAAGACAAGATATTTGTAGTTTGTACCCAGGGGCGGGCACAACTAATCGCCAATCACATTGCACATATGCATGTGTATATCAAGTATTGACAGATTCAGAAATGCATGACCTTTACAAGCTGTAGGAAAAGTGCATTTATGCAGCTGTATGCACATAACAGCAATTTCGGAGATAGTACCTGGAAGGAAGAACTTCTTTGGCAACAGGAGTATATGCTGTCTCCCTTTCAGCTGCAAGTCTTTGAGCCTTCTGAAAGTCTTTAAGAGCTGCTTGAAAATCTTTCGCAAGCTTAGCATCTGCAATTTTCTTTAAGGGCTGCAGTTCAAAAAAAAACTCAGGGTGAGAAATCGAAACCACCACCTTCATTCTAACACAAACAATAAAATGACAGGTAAAAAAATATAGGACGAAGTGAAAATTTTCCAAACACCAATCTTGTCATCAAAGGGTGAAATGAAGTGCTCATGAGAAGCTAAACACACAAATGAAGTGACTTAGAATACCCCCCAAAGACTGGCTTACATCCACATACCATAACTTTTTCACTAACATATTTAACAAAAAGCAGACAAACTTGCACTAACCTCCGCATCTTGATTAGCTTCACTTGCTTCCCTTAGTTTAGCTGAAGTCTCTTTGACCAGCTGCCCAATATGTTGCCTTGTCTTATGCCTGTCAATGTG
The DNA here is from genome assembly GCA_035048815.1 of Abelmoschus esculentus. Lineage (NCBI taxonomy): Eukaryota > Viridiplantae > Streptophyta > Magnoliopsida > Malvales > Malvaceae > Abelmoschus > Abelmoschus esculentus. Next base: position 4,390,090 of record JAUCBN010000019.1, on the reverse strand, counting down.
AAGAAAAGGATGTAAGGACCAATGAAGAGCAATATCATTGGTTGCATTAATTCCATAAATTCCATCACCTCTATTCAAAGATTCATGTCCAAGATAGATATCTATGTAGTGTCCCAGGTTCTAACCGCAGCAACATGAAGGGTAAAATAGATCAATCACGCACGCATTCATTCCATTATTTGTTAGTTGTATATGGCTAAAAAATTACCCTATTAGATAACAGAAGTTCAAAGACCCAAAACGAAGGTCTAAATTTATGTTCTTTAATTCAAGCTTAAAATAAAACCAAGAGCCAAATGCATAACTGTATGGTCAATTTTAAGTTTTTATGACAAAATAGAACACTAAGAAGAAAAAATCAAGTTAATTCACCCAATAAAAAATAGAAAACCCATCTCCAATTTACCAAAAAAATGGGGATTTGTAGAGAAAATTAACGGGTAGATAATAGAAGTTCAAGAAATCCAGAACGACGACCCAAATTTATATTCTTTTGATTCAATCTCGAAAACTAAGCTCCAATTAAAATCAAAAAGTCAAATTCATTCATAGCCCAGAATATATACGGTCGAATTTAAGTTCTAACATCCAAAAATAATGCACCGTAAAAAGTAAACCAATTTAAAATTCCCAATTGAAAAAACAATCAAAATAAAGAAAAATGTCCATTTGGGGGTGGGGAGAACTTACAACTTGTCGCATAATTCGAGGGTGTCTTTAGGGGTTCCGAGGGAATTAACAAGTCGATCAAATGCCAAAATAGCAGTTCTTGTTTTGAAAATCCCAGCCGCCACCGACTGTGAAGCCGAGGCCGAAGCATCTGCTGTATCTTTCATCGTCCTTTGCTGAGAAGAATTGGAGTAATTGTGTCTCTGTGGCCTAACGAGACCCGCTTCAAGATCCTGGAAACTCATGTCCTATTTTTTTTCCTTAACTGAGAAGGATTTGTGAAGGGAAGAAACAGAGGAGCGTTGAAGGAACCGAAAAGGCCAAATACTGTGGGAAACAGCGTCCAATCCTTTTTTATATATTAAAAAGAGAAGGAAATCAAGAATAAACTTGTTAGGTGTAGCGGTTGTTCAAGTCAAACTAAGACACCCTGGAAGTTTCTATGGGACTCCGCCAACTTCAATTTGGATTCCAACAGTAACAATATTATACAATAATTAAATTTCACATCGTTGTATTAATATTTTATTTTATATGGTTAATTATTATACTGTAGAAATAAACTTGAATTAATCATTCAGGTATATGTATATAATTATAAAATAATCTGAACGTTTAGGATACATTAGGGATTTTTTTTTTATCAATGGATAAATTAGGAAATTCACCTAGTAATTATATTCAAATATTATTATTTGTAATTAAGTGTGTATAGGGGTGAGTATTCGATCGAGTTAAGTTGATTCGGGTTAAAAAAATTGAGTTATTCGAGTTGACGAAATAGATTTTACAACTCAAACTTTATTTAAAATTTTTTGATTTAGGTCGAGTTTTTGAGTTCCTATAAAAAATTAATTGTAATTGTTTATTATATTATATTATATTATATTATATTACTATTCTAATACAATGACCGCTAATACCATGGGTTAGGTGTGTCAAGGTCATAGTATCCTGTAGACAACCTTAGTAATCCAAAGAAAATTGATAGTAGAACCCTCTTTATAGGATTTTTAAAATCAGGTAGATGTTTCCATTTCTTAGAAGGACTAATTCTTCTATAAGTTTTGTTTCCAACAAATCCCAAGATTCTTATCAATCCTCAATTAAAACCGTCAATGAAAAAGAAATGAATTATGAAAATATTTCTTAAAAAATTAATGATTGGAATATTTCAATCGTTCCATCAAATCAGATTTATAAAAAGACAACTTTTAAAAATTTTAATGTCTTTTGTAACAATATTACCAAAATAAAAGAAAAAAGTTTACCTATGTAAAAAGAGTATCAAACCTTTCAAGATGAATCTGCCATTAAAAGACTTAGAGACAAAAAAATATAAATATATCCATTTTGGACTTGTCCAAGTGGGAATTAAACCTCTTAGTGTAGAAGCTACTAAAAATACATCCATATTAGTGATTTTAAGAGATTAAAGACATATTATGTTTAATGATTTTTTATTAGGAACAATAGAAACAAGTCTTTGTACAAGACCAATACATTTTAATTGTTATTCAAATTTTATGGTCTCTCTAATAGATAAAAATATTTTAAAATCATTAACTCTCCAAATTCATACTCATAATTATAAAATGCTTCCTGGATCTAAAGTTTTGACTTTAGTTTATAGATTACATTACAAATTAATGTACTCTGTAGTAAATACTAAAGCTTTAATCCAAAGTCTAAAAGGAGAAACCCTCCTAATAGAAACAGATACAAATAGATTTCACACCAAAATACAAAAGACTATTCAGTGGCATGAAATTAGCCTTGCTGATATATGAAAATTAGAAGGAGCCACACCTCTAGTGGAAGCGGATCCTATTAGAAACAACTCTTTAAGAGAAATTACCCAAGATAGTACTAAAACAGTCGAATTAATTTTTGATAGACCAAAAAGATTACCCTAAGATATTCATTTGATATGGCAAGTATAAGTACTGCTTTTCAAAGATTAAATATCGCAAATTCAAGTAATGATTTTAGGACAGTTAGAGCCTCTACTTCTTCTGTCTCAAATACCTTAAGAACCAATTTACAAGGGATAGATAATTCCTCAAATATTGTTCAAACTATATATGCTAGGCAAGTTGAGAGCCCAGAAAATTCATCAAACATGTCTCCAATATATTCTTACATGACTAATAATAGAGGAAATGAAAATTCTGAAATATATGTTTTAGAAAATCCTTTTGAAATCAACAAAGAATGGTGCAATAAACATTTTTATTCCACTAAAATCAAAGACAAAAGAAAAAAAATATTTTAAAGATCATAAAAGAGAAAAGGATGAAATCCTTCAAGAATATTATGAATTTATGAATATTCATAAAATTCATATAAAGTTCTTTACATGGTTCGAAGAATATTTTCAATTAATACAATAAAAAATTGTACAAAATGGCAAACAGAAAGAGGAGAAGTTGAATCTCAACATCCTCTTTTAACAGAAATTTCCTACCTTCATAAACATATAGGCATAAAAACAAGTCTTTTGAGAATGAGAAATCCTGATGCAGGAGAACAAATATCTTCAAAAGATATTAAAATGATTGTTGAACAAAATAATTATACAAATCTTAGCCTTCATACCATAGGAAAATAATTAGACTATATTGAAAATTTAGTAGAAATTCATCCTAAGAGAGAAATAAAAGAAGAAAAAAATTCTATGGAATCAATTTTTACACTTTATGAAATTCCTAAAAATTATCAAAAAATATTTTTATCCGAAATACAAGACATGCTTAATAAATTAAAATCTAAGCTTATAGCTCCTGACACTCCTATACCTACACAACATTCAATAAATACCTTAAATAAAAATTATGATTCAGAAAAGTCGTCGGAAGATTATCACATCAATAAAATGGAGAGAACCTAAAAAAATATATTATCTAAAAATTACCGCACCAGATTTAAATATTAAAGAAAAACCAGTCTTCCAAAATAAATACAATGAAAATACCATTTATGAATGAAATATAGATGGTATGTCTAAATACAATATTCTTAGCCTATTACAACAAATGACGATGGTGTCAAATGTTTATAAAATTCAAAATCAAAATAGTTTAATTATTGATCAAGCTATAGCTAGTCTTTTAATTGTTGGGTTCACTGGCCAATTAAAAGGATGGTGGGACCACGCGCTCACTAAAGCTCACCAGGAAGAAATTTTAAAAGCTAATAAAAAAGATGATCAAGGAAGAATTATCTTAGACGAACATGAGAGAGAAATTCAAGATGCTGTTGCAACCCTTATTTTCTCAATTTTAAAACATTTCATAGGTGACCCATCTCACCTCAAAGATAGAAATTCAGAATTATTATCAAACTTAAAGTACAAAAAATTAACAGATTTCAAATGGTACAAGGATGTTTTCATGACTAGAGTTATGCAAAGATCTAATAATTAACAACTTTTTTGGAAAAAAATTTTTTTAGCAGGACTACCAAATGTTTTAGGTGAAAAAGTTAGAAACCAAATTAGAGAAAATCATAAAGGAATAATTCCTTACGAAAAACTCACATATGGTGAATTAATTAGTTTTACCCAAAAAGAAGGATTAAAAATTTGTCAAGATTTAAAACTACAAAAACAACTAAAGAAAGAAAGATATATTTGTAAAAAAAAATTAGGGTCATTCTGCCAACAATTTGACATAAAAGAAGAAAATTCTTTTTCTAAAAATTATTTCCCGAAAGAAAAAAGAAAAACTAAGCATATCCCTGAATATTATAAAAACTAAAATATAAAAGATTCAGAAAAGAGAAAAAACAATATAAACCAAATAATAAATTTAATAAAATAGTAAAATGTTACAGGTGTGTAAAGATAAAACATATTTCAAAATATTGTAAGATTAAAAGAAAGATTAATAACTTAAACTTAGATGAAGAAATTGAACAAAAAATTAATGAAATCCTTTTAGAGACTACAACTACTGAATCAGACACTTCAACAAAAACAAAAGAAATACAAATTAATGAATTAAATACTACATCAGAGTCTTCTAAAGAAAAAGAAGCGATAATCAATATGCTAACAAAAGACCAAGAATTCATAATAGATGTCATTGATAAAATTCAAGATCCAGAATTAAAAAGGAATATTTATTAAAACTTAAAGATTCATTAAAGAATAAGGAAGAAAAAGAGAAAGAAATAATCTCCAATCCTTCTCATATGTATAATTTACAAGATATAATCTTTGATAGATATGAACAGGCAAAGCCTAATCAAGTTACAAATTTAGAATTACAAGCAGAAATAAAAAAATAAAAAAAGGAACTTTTACAATTAAAAAATGGTCAGCAAGAGATAAAAAACTATATACAAGGATTATGTCATAACAGTCTTCAAGGATCTCTTCAGAAGATGAACCTGAAACTGAAGAAACAATAAAAAACTATATGATGGTTTTCACTGAAGTTTCAATACAAAGATATTTGATAAGAATTAATTTATTAATAAATAATGAATTCTCTTTAGAAAAAATAACTCTTTTTGATACTGGAGCAGACAAAAATTGTCCTTTTAAAGGAATAAAATACAAAACATTTTTTTTAAAGGTTAAGGATATTACGCAAAATATTATTTTAGGAACTCCTTTTATTTCTTTACTAAAACCTTATAAAGTGACAAATCATTCAATAACTTCGAAGATATTAAATACCAAAGTAGAATTTCCTTTTATTGAGAAACCTAAAATTAGAAATCTTAATTTATTAAAATCTTTATCCATTCAAAATAAACAAATTAATAATATAATCAGTCATAAACAAAAACAAATCTCTTTTTTTGAAAGAAGAAATATGCTTTAAAAGAATAAAAGAACAATTACAACAAACAAAAATTCAAGAAAAAATAAATCAGATGAAAAAACAAATTGAATCAACCATATGTTCTGATATTCCAAATGCCTTTTGGAATAGAAAGAAACATGAAGTAACACTACCTTATGAGAACAATTTTAACGAAAAACATATTCCAACAAAGGCTAGACCAATTCAAATGAATAGTGAAATGAAAGAATTCTGTAAAAAAGAAATACAAGATCTTCTAGATAAAAAATTAATTAGAAAAAGTAGTTCTCCATGGAGTTGTTCAGAATTTTATGTGATAAAAAATGCAAAACTAGAAAGAGGAACACCAAGATTGGTAATAAATTACAAGCCATTAAATCAAGCCTTAAAATAGATAAGATATCCTATTCCTAATAAAAAAGATCTATTACAAAAACTCTGCAGTGCAAATATTTTTTCAAAATTTGATATAAAACAGCCTTTACCGTTCCATTTGGAAAATACGAATGGAATGGAATGTCATTTGGATTAAAAAATGCTCCTTTAGAATTTCAAAGAATTATGAATGAAATTTTTAATCCATACTCCCAATTTGTGATTGTTTACATTGATGATGTCTTAATATTTTTAGAAAACTTAGAAAAACATTTTAAATATCAATCAATTTTTATCAAAATAATAAAAAATAATGGTTTTGTAGTTTCTAAACCCAAAATAAGTCTATTTCAAATCAAAGTTAGATTTTTAGGTCCTTATATTACATAAGGAACAATTACTCCAATCGAAAGATTCATAGAATTTGCTAGCAAATTTCCGAATCAAATCCTTGACAAAGTTCAATTACAAAGGTTTTTAGGTAGCTTAAATTATGTAATATATTTTTACCCAAGTCTAAGTAAATTATGTAAACCTTTATACGAAAGACTCAAGAAAAATCCAAAACCATGGACTGACACACATACAAATGTGGTTGTACAAATTAAAAAATATATCACAAGATTACCTTGTCTCCATTTAGCAGACCCATCAAGTCCAAAAATAGTAGAGACAAATGTCTCTGAAATAAGATATGGTGGGATTCTAAAGCAAGTGAAAGAGGGAAAAGAACAAATAGTCCAATTTACTTCAGCACACTGGAATCCAGCTCAGCAAAATTATAGTACTATCAAAAAAGAATTTTTATCTATTGTTTTATGTGTTACAAAATTTCAAAGTGATTTATTAAATCAAAAAAAATTTACGAATTGATTGTAAATCAATAAAAGAGGTTTTACAAAAAGATGTTAAAAATATAGCCTCAAAATAAATTTTTGCAAGATGACAAGTAATTTTAAGCATATTTGATTTTGATATTGAATTTTTCAAAGGAAAATCTAATTCCCTAACCGATTTCCTTACCAGAAAGTTCTTACAAAATGCCCCCGAAATTGAGAGATAAAGGAAAAGGTAAGTTACAAGATGCAATATCAGCAAAAACCATAAAATTATGGGTAGAAATATTTGAATCAGAACAAAATGAAGAAAATGCTTCATCAAGATCATCACTCCAAGATGCCCAAGATCCAAATAAAATCTCGCCTGAAGTCAAAAAATGGATTGAGTCACTTTCTCAATCTCCACAAATTACCGACATTTGCTCAAATGAAGGATGAAAGTTCCCTCAAATAAATTGCTGAAAAAGCAATAAAGATTTCAAAAAATAGAGAGATTGTTTTACATAAACCAAAATCTCTCGTAAATACTTCAAAACTATAATCTATCCAACATGTTTTTCCAAAACAAGTAGCATTGTCACAGACATCTACTCAAAAAACTTCACATTTTTTTCAAAATGAAAATGTTGGATACATTGTACCATTGGAGGATGATTTTCCTGATAAGCCTCTACATATTTTAACCAAACATCTTTTTAATGGTTGTCATTTTATGAAATCCTCAAGAAAGACTCAAGAATATTATATGAATATTTTGATTTAAACGGGATCCGTATCTTTCAAACACTATATTGATCCTAAAGATCCAAATTTTGTAACTTATTCCACGGCCCAAATTCTCAGAATCCTTAGACCAAGAGATTGGGGTGAAAACCCAATGACTTTGATGAAATTTCCAACCTCATTTTCTGAAAAAATTACCCATTGTACACATTTTCATATTGGGATTACCAAACAGCCTGGAACTCCGCATTTCTTATGAATAACCCACATATGAGACATTCTTGGCTCATATATTTTAAATTTGGTTTCACCTACAAATTTCCCAACTGGTTTCATGAATGGTGGAGATTTTTTGGACCAACTACTGAAATATTACCACAAAAAATCCAATCCCTTTGGCAAAAATTTTTTTAAAAAAATTTTAACCCGAACTAGACCAAAAATACATATCCCTTACCCTTCATTTTTTTCTCAAAATTATGTATTTCCTGGATTATTTCTTGGGGATACAATTACGAAGATGACGAAGAAACAAATCTCCGTTGGTTGATCAGAACTTTCAAGAGCAAATGGTGGGATAAATTCAATGAAGAAAATATGACACCAAATACTTGGAAGGTTTCTTCATTAAAAATCTGAACCTTTGCAAAACACTTATTTCAGACAAGGACACATCAAGATTCTTACAAGCAAAATCAAATGCAAGTGCGGTCTTAGCTCAAGCTACAACTAAAAAAGAATACAAAAAATTGATGGCAGAAATGCTAAATTCAATAAGTTCCGAATCAGAGGAAGAAGAAAAAGACAAAGCTTCTCAGTCATCTTCAATGAAAACTATCGACCTGATAGAAGACAACACCTCTGTCACAATTATCAAAACAAAAAAAGAAGTAAAGACCAAAGTGAAACGCACATGGAAAATATGGTGACAACCTTTCAAGATTCCAAAACAAGAGAAGACCACGTTTCACGGGAAAGCTTTCACAAAAAGCAATGATGTAGCGCTACCAATAATGTAATGCTAGTACTAGTAATAGTGATAGCAATGTTGTACTAGTGTATGAGATTCCCATGAGATAAAAATCCAAAATAGAGGAATAGTGAAGATTCATCAAATAATGTTATAAAGAGGATAAAGCCCTCTATAAAACCGCTCCAAAGTTGATGTAAGAGGCACGCTCAAAATTTCCAGAATTCAATATCAAAGTTCTCTTTACTCAAAAATTATTTGCCTTCGTATTTATTTTATTTTAAACTTTTTATATTTAAAATTTTAATTTTCAAAATAAAAAAATTATATTTTCAAAATCAAAATTTCAATTTGATTTCAAATTATTACTTCAATTTCATCCATATATCCATCCTCAGATCTACGGGACTATTTGTTATGTTATGTTATGTTATGTTATGTTATGTTATGTTATGTTATGTTATGTTATGCTATGCTATGCTATGCTATGCTATGCTATGCTATGCTATGTTATGTTATGTTATGTTATGTTATGATTTAATTATAATTTAAATGACTTTCTCTAATCATATAATATATGTATATATATTTCTTTATATTTTTTATATATGATATTATTTCTTTATATTTTTATATATCAATATATCATAAAAATTTGAGAAATTCTTCTCGAACATAAAAATAAATTAACTAATTATTAAAATTTTGAGTTATTAGAGTTATTTGAATTTATATTTTATAACACAAACTTTATTTGAATTTTTTTCGTATCGAGTTTATAAAATTTTGAGTCGAGTCAAGACGAGTCAAGTTATTCGATTTGTTTTAGTTGAGTAGAGTTTTATTCACTCCTACATGTATGGTAAAGATTTAAAGAAATTATATAATAGTTCATCGTAATTATGGACGTAAAAAATTGATCCGACTTGATTAAAATTTATTTGAGTTAGAATTTAGTTTGATTCGAGGAAGCAATGACTCAAAATCGATACAATCGACCGTTGTTGACCTGAAGATGAGTTGAATTTGTTACTATAGTAACCGAATCCGATTTGTATTCGATCAAGAACAACTTGAACCCAAACTGACCCTATTATTGTGGAATCAGAACCTGACTTGCATTCGACTGATATGAACCCGAATCTGATACTAACCTGACAAACATGGGCAAATCTAAGAATTTAAGCTTGGTACCCTTAGATAATAAATAAAATCGTATATAAAATAAAAATAAATTGAATAAATTATTAAAAATTATTTAAGATGTTCATAATTGATATGAAAAAAACGTGTTGAGAATGATTTTTTAACATGGATTTTTTTAACATGGAAAATAATGAAATTATTAAAAAAACTATATAATAATACGAAAAATTTCTTTCGTAAAAAATTACAAGATAGTAATAATTAAATTTGAAGGTTTTTAAAAATAATTTTAAATAGATTTTAATAATTATAGATATCAAATATAGATCTAAAATTGAAAAATAATTATAAATATATTTATAATATAAATTTATGTATTAGATTAACTAATAATTTTAAATAAAATATTCTAGTATTAACAATGATATACATGTAATTTAAAAGAAAAATAACTAAACTAATCTCTTTTTAAATATTCAAGGTTATGTTTTTTAAATTATTTTGAATTAAGGCTACAGTAGTAAAATATATAAGTTTTAAGATTAAAGTTGTCATTAAACCAAATTTTGTTAGATGTCAGAGAATGATCCAATAGTAACTAAATCTTTAATTGAGTGACCTAATTATAATTTTTAATAATTAAGTGACCCAATCATAATTTTATAAATGATTAAGTGGCCTATAATATAATTTATCCATTTTTATGATATGTCAACTGACCTACCAGGACCTATGGTAGATACGTCCCTGCTAATAGATAATCGATATTGCCCAACCAAATCGACATGAGATCTGATTTTACACAATCTACCTTGAATTCAACATGTTAATTGATTCGACTTGTGTTAAACCTGACATGTTGTTGACCTAAATTGATATTGATCTGGTTTAATATATATCTGACCTGTAATTGAGGAAATCTATGATTTAATGATATGATAAATTTATTATATTATAATATAATAAATTAATTTTTTTATCATTTAAATTTTTAATTTTTTATTTAAAATCTTTTTGTTAAATAACTTATTGATTGATTGTTAATTTATTAAATTATATAATATATATAATCAATATAAAGTGTTGATAAATATAAACTATATTTATGTCTTTATTTTAAACAACTAAGTAAATTTATCTTTTTTTAAAAAAAGAGTAAATTTACCTTGAACAAAATATATAAAAAACAAAAAAAAAATATTTTTATATTTTTAACAAAATCATACTGCTAAAGCCACTTATTAAACATATGATTCAAAGTTATATGTGGACGTTATTTTTTGTTCAAGTTAAAATAAATTGAGGCTTCAAAAAATCTTTCAATCATTTTGAGTCGTCATCTGTTATTTTGAGTTGAATACAACTAAAAACCTATAAAATTAGTTCGTCAACAATGAGATCATTGTCGGGTTCCTCAATCGATTATTGAGGAAGATTGTAACACTTTCACTATGCCCAAATATTAGTAGTTAAGAGTTTGGGTTGTCTAAAAAACCTTAGAAGAAGGTAAATAACACTACTCAAAAAGTAATTATGTTACTAAATATATGAAAAAAATATATTATATGTGAAAAAAATACGTAATGTTATGAATATCTTTTATGGTGGATATCCATATATTAAATTAAACTTTAATAGGTTTTACTATTAGAGTTTAATACTCATTAGAATTAGGATTTTCATCTTATGCCTATAAATATAGACTTTTGGACAAAGCATTGTACACAACCATACTTTGAGAATATAATATAAATCTCTCTCTTTTGTCTCTCATCTTTGTTCTCCTATTTTATTCTAATTCTTATTCTTTACTTTATTCACAACACGTTATCAGTACGAGACTCTAACCAACGAAGGTATTTGTCGTTTGAATCTTAAAGGAGTTATTGAAAAGAATTTGTTACTAGCATGAATCAAAGATAAGTTATTCTCCCTCAATTTTATTTTAATTATCAATTTATCGTTCTTTCTTGATTTTTGAATTGATTTTTAATTTTTAAAAAATCTTTGGATGTTTGGTGTTTGTGTAGCGATAAAGCAGCTCAATTACAGTGGTTCTTGTCGAAAATTCCTGAAAAAAGATTTTAACAAGATATTGGTAACTAAATCTACCACATATTTAAATTAGTGGAAAGTTTCGTATGTTTTACTTATTTAAGTTGAGATTTTTTTTGTCCTTAGTTATGATCAATATTTGTTTATTTTGATGATGAAAGTTTTTTTTTCAATTATATTTTTAAGTATTACATGATATTAAAACAATTATTGAAACTATAATTAATTAATATGTTTTCTGTTATGTTGGTTTAATCCGAGTATATTGGCTGAACATCCAGTTCTGTGAGGCTAATGATTTCAATGGATGTTCTTTTTAAAAAACCTTGTGGACTAGTTTAACAACGTTGCATATGAGGATTAAATTTTTGTTTCTTGTATGTATTGTATATATATAGGTTGATCAATTAATATTTAATAGTATGAATGTTAGAAAGTTTATATTTTCTTGAAAGCAATACTATTTTTATATCGAAAAACTCGACTATAGACTTCTCCCAAGTTCAAGTTACGAAAATCATCTTGATCCAAGAATTTTTATGGGAGGCATTTCCTAAAGTGAATGCATGCATGATGCTTATTCCATGCAATTATTGGATTTATGTTATTCCTTGAAGTGAATGGAAGCATGATGTTTATTTCATACGATTATTTGATTAATGTCATTCCCTAAAATGAATGCAAGCATGATATTTATTCCATTTGATTATTGATTTATTTCATTCCATGAAGTGAATGAAAACATGATAATTCACTATATAGTTAGTGAATAAAAACTCAATTATGTACCAGAGCATCATTGAAGAGGATATGTTAAAAAATATACTCTATTTTCTACACATTAATGTTGTCCTGTAGACACAATATCATGAAAATATTTTAAATACCTATTAGTCTTTGTTTCATTCCCTAATGTGAATGGGATATTTTATAGCGGAAAGAATAAATGCCACATTAGTAATTGTGGTCATGATTGAGATCATAAAATAGACATGAATAAAATGATTATTTTGAGAATGTTTATATCCACAAGAAATTGAATTATAAAGATGATAAGTATGATAGATATCATATCAAAATCTTTATATTATCAATGCGATGGTACAAACCATTGATCTCATAGTTGTCAAACGCTGAAATATTATGGGCTTTATCCATAATCATGAATGATAAATGAAAGAAAATATAAACAGATTTTCTTTGTGCCGAAAATAATTATGGCATTGTTGATCCAACTCAATTTGATATTGTTAATTTCCTCATAACCCTTGAAGGAAAAATTATATCATGGGTCAGTCCTACCACCTGTCCATGGGACCAACCAATAAAAACTGCCCACTTCATCAATTTTTCCATGTCATAATTTTTTCCCAAGTGAATCTTCACTTGGAAAATTAAAAAATAATGAGGTGGACAATTTCTATTGGTTGGTCCCATGGATGACGTGGTGAGACTGGCCCATGATATAATTTCTCCCCTTGAAGGGAATAATTCTCCATTTATTTTATTTCTATTATAACCTCTCTAGGGAATAATTAATCTTCTATTTATTTTATTTTATGTTTATTTAATATTTATTTATGTTAATTTAATTTACATATTATTTATTTACGCTTTATGTTAATTTATCTTTTGAAGAATATTATTACTTCCGAAAAAAATATACAATGAATTGTGGCTATTTATGTCAAGCAAACAATGCAAGTTCTTATATTTTACTTAAGCATAAGAAATAATTTTTCTTTTAAATACAAGAGAGAAGTGGGAAAATAAGAGTACTATGTCTCAAAGTACTAAAATATCAATGCTTTGGAAGAGCTATTGAGACTTTATCTTTGATAGATAACCAATTTGATATGATGTGTTATATTTAATATTTTTTAATTCTATGAAGTGAATGGTACAAAGAAAATATTTTTATTTCCCGAAGTGAATGAAATAAAGCACATATTAAAAGGTACACAATTATGTATAGTTTCCCATTTTAAATGCAAGGGAATAATACGAGTACTACTTCTGGAAGTACTAATATCATAGAAGGCTCCGACTGAGCAAATATGTTATTGTCAAATGGAACTTTATTTCATATTTATAGTGCAATATACTCGTCAAAGTCGCAAAGAGAATTTTTGAATTTTTAAGATATTTATAAAAATATATTGAGAATATTAGTTAAGGGGATGCTGACTATCTCAATATTATGAGTATAACTCAAGGCAATAAGAAAATCTTGGCAAAATTACATACACTGTTATCCATATTGTACTACATAAGAATTAGTACAAATTGAAGCTCATGTTACTTTAAACTAGATATTTATTGATAATTTTATTTAGCATGATCGGTTAGGCCATCACGGTTCAATTATGATGCAAAAAATTGTTGACACTTTCATGTGGTAACTTATTGAAGAACTAAAATTTTCTTCAAGGTAATCTTTTATTTGATATTTGCTATGAAAGCAATTTGATTATTCAATCATCAACAGTAAAGATAGAGTGTAAATCTATTAATTTTCTGGAATGGATACAAGGTGATATATGTGGGCCCATTATACCTTTTTTATAGTCCATCTAGATATTTTACGATTTTAATTGATGCATCGACTAGATGATCATATGTATCCTTGTTATTAACCCGCAACTTGGTGTTTGCGAGACTACTTGCTCAGTTGATAAAATTATGAGCACATTTTCTAGATTATTTTATAAAGACTATCGATCTTGATAATGTTGATGACATGTCATTTTACATGTAATATCATTAATTTGCATCAAGCCAACAAATGATCATAAGTTCTCCTAATTATAAATGGTTTTTAGTCAGGAACAAAATATTTCCCATCTTAGATTTTTTGGGTGTGCGGTATATGTTCTAATTGCTCCACCACAACGCACAAAGCTGAGTTTTATTGGGAATATATGTCAGATTTAAATTCTCCTTGATAATTAAATATCTTGAGCTTTTGATAGGGAATTTATTTATAGCTCGATTTATTGACTATCATTTTAGTGAATCAGTTTACCAAATATTAGGAGGAGGGATTAAAATAGCTAGAAAAAGAAATAAGTTAGAATGAATTATCATTTTCATAGTTTGATCCACATATTCAACAATGTGAATTATAAGTTCAAAGGATAAATTATGTAGCAAATCAATTGTTAGATGATTTTATTGTCCCTAAAAGAGTGACTAAGTCACGTGTACCAGCTATGAATACTCTAATTAAATCTGATATCTTGGTAAGACAAAATTTAGTTTCTAATGAGTCTAACTTACGCTTAAAGCGTAGTAGACAAGTAAGTTCTAAAGATAAAAAATTCTCAAAAAAGAAAAGGAGTTATATTTTATGATGGTCTGAGCGAGGAATCAATGAATTATGAAAATTTCAAGAAGAGATTAAAAGTTCTCCAATAGACATATTATCATGAATCAGGTACCTAATAATAAAGAGATCTTAATAGATTATGTCATATCTAGTAATAAGTAAACTGAAATTAAATCGACGTCGATAATATATTTGCACACAATATAGAATTAGAAATTTTATTTGATGATGTGGATCATGAACCATTATAAATTGGGCAATATAAACAAAGAAATGATTGGTCAACATGAAAGAGACAATTGAGGCAAAACTAAAATCTCTTTCGAAAATAGAAGTATTAGGGCCTATAGCCCATATATTAAAATGTGTAAAGCTCAGGATATAAATGAGCCTTTATGAGAAAGAAAAATTAAAAGAAAAAATTATAATATATAAGTGTTGCGTGTAATAATAGTGCAACTGTGCAGTGTACACGTCGCAAGTAATAAAGTGATAAGTATATCGTGTATCGTCTCCACAGGAATTGGTATACTTAATATGTCTCCCTATGTTCCCTTACTCCTGAAAGATAAAGTAAAAATAATGATAAGTGGATTTATTTAACTAACTAAATAACAAAACATAAAATAAAGGATTGAGAACGATATAGAGAAAGTAGGTAGAATCTAGCTGCGTCAATTAGTGGATTCGATTGATCTTCTTCTTTTCAAATGCAATTACACAATACTGCTTCGGCAGTACTGCAGATACAACCTCGGTAGCGTTAGTGTTCTTTGCCGCAGCAATCTCTTGCTCTTGGGAAGATGCATCAAAGTTCAGTAAAGTGTCCGTAGTTGACTCCGCTTATCTCTAAGTCAGAGCACTATTGATGACTGGTCCTTGATGAT
This sequence comes from Abelmoschus esculentus, assembly GCA_035048815.1. NCBI lineage: Eukaryota > Viridiplantae > Streptophyta > Magnoliopsida > Malvales > Malvaceae > Abelmoschus > Abelmoschus esculentus. Next base: position 4,374,284 of record JAUCBN010000019.1, on the reverse strand, counting down.
ACCTCTCAGCGTAAATCAATAATAATCACCAACCAATCCAACACTTCTTTTAGCTACTGAAACTCTTAACCTATCTCTAGGTCGAGTTAGTGTCTACAACACCGTACTTATCCCTTTCGTAAATCTACACCTCTCGATTCTAGATAAATATATTACTTACAAACTTCTCTCTCGAGCTTGAATGCAAGAACAAGGAATGTCAATAGGATAAACAAACTTTGATATTATTATTGCATTAGAACAAGAAACAAGAAACAATCTCCTCTCACTAATATCTACAACCTTCACCTATCCCTAAGAAATTTAGAGCATAATGTCGATAGGTACAATCCTTAGGGGAAAGGTTTCTCTAAAATCGACTCTCTCAACAATGTGGCCGGCTAGGCTATATATAGTCTTAACCTAGAGCAAACCTTTCCTAAATAGATTCTAGTTGGAGTAAGGAACAAGTATTCTTCAAGAGATCTGATATTTCCAAGTTTGCTGCCTTCTAGAAGAATTTTCCCGTTTGGTCTTTGACTTGGGCTTTTAGTGCGCTAGCCTGGTCCAATTGGTGCGCTGCATCTTCCAGAATGTTCTTTATATTTTTGTCTTTCATTCGCCTACAATATTGATGCTGCCACTCTAGATACTGCCACAACCTTGTCTCCGCCTCGGCCTTAACACTGTTTCACCGTTGCTTCGGCCTTGGATATTCCTGCATGTACAGAATATGTAATAATATCTGTATTCTCTATAAATTTCATCTTTGTAAGTAGTGATAACGGAATATCCAATATTGTGCAAAGAGTCCATATTTCAGCTTAACTTGGTGTATAATAGAAGCATAAAGTACCATGAGAAGGGTAGTAAATAACTGCCTTTTAGGCACTCATCAAATACCTCTAAACTCGAACTATTGCTTGTCCTCAAGCAATGCAAGACATCAAATTGCCAAACCTTACTTCCTTTGGTCTTACTTTTCCATCTATTCTCCTCATCATGGTCATGTCTATCTCTCCGTTTTAGCCACTAGTTTACCCAAGGACTTTTACTAAGAAATAAGCTATAAGGCTAGGTGAGTGTGTGCGTTTTATTGACAAGGTTGATTCAAGGCTTTCTTAGATAAAATCTAAGTTCAAGATAAATAGAATTTGGACTAAAGTTGTCTCCTTAAAACAACAAGTCTTGAGCTAATTTCAGGCACCTCAAGATATGCGTTTTCTATTTTCTATTTTCTTTTTTTTTTCTTTTTCTTATTATTTTCTTTTTAATCGCCTATTTAGCTTACTAGAGCCAATTTCGGTCACCTCTAGCATGAAGGAGAGCAAAACTAGAGCCAGTGATAGGAACCTCTAGTTATTTTACCAAAAGGTTCTAAGTTTTTATCACCTAAGTTTATTAAAAGAACTCCTAAATCAAACAAGTCCAAAAAGTGTTTATTTTCTTTCTAACCCTAAAACAAGCTTCTAAGTTTTATTCCATGAGTATCCTATGGTTATCCCTTCAAAACAGAACTTGGCCATGATAAGGAGAAATATTTCTATAACCTTAAAGGAGTAAACTAAAGCAAAGATGATGTAGAGCAGTGCAAGATTAAAAAAAACAGTAATTCAAGAGGATAGAATATTGTAAAAAATTTCAAAAAATTACTCCCTTTTCATGGTAATGCCGCGACAGTGGGTTGCCTCGGGAGTGCTTCTACACCTACAATACCCCCAAACTCAAACCGAGCAATATCTTCAATGTTCAACATATAAGGTAAATAACAATTGAAATAAGGAAATAAACAGAAGCATAAAAATTATTTATAACGATTCTGAGGAGCTGCTTGTACAGAGCAGTCTCCTAGGCCATGTTGCTGACGCCTTTCGTCTTGATCCTTGTGCTGGTGATTGCTGTTGTTTGGCTTACCAATGTGGCTGAACTCGACTGGACGGTGTGCGATGTGTTGATGTAGTAACTTTATCCACTTCTTCCACTTCATCCATATTTTTTGTTTGCATGATTTCTGTCCCACCCCCTACCGTGGCAGTGGGTATTGCTGATTCATGTGACGAACTATTGTATCCGTTAATCTCGCGAGACAGCGTGTCTCTGCTGAGACTGAGCATAGGGATTGGTTCCCTTTGGGGAGAGTTAAAAATAGCTTGACCTCTTGGATGACCTTTGGCTGGTAGATGATACTCCGGCAGACCTAGCCGGTCTGGAAGGTCCGACAGTATGAAACTATTGATGTGGCCGTGGTTGGAAAAATGGTTGTGGCCCTGGTGCAGGTGTTGTCTCAGTATTAGGGGCGGCAACGACGAATATGTTAGCTGGGAATTCTGGGATTTGCGCTCCTTGATTTGGGAAGCATGTCATAATCATGTTGGCGAGAGATGTGTTGAAGTCGCGCTGGTACTCCATGTAGCGTTGTTGGCGAAGGTCCATGGCTACCATCCTTTGCAGAATTTCTTGGTACGGGTCTGCTACGACAGTTGGCTCGGAAGAGGCTGGTGCTTCTGCTGAGTACTGCCCTCCGGCAGTAAAGTCTTTGTTGAACTGCTGCGGTGTTGCCTAGATATGTTCTGCACGTATGATCTGCATAACTCGGTGGCAGAAATCTCTTGTCTATCCCTGCCGATTTGGAGTATATTCATTTGTGTCATCGACCGAGACTCCTGCATTAATACACAAGGCAGAGATTAAACATGGAAAATATAGCGGTCCACGTTCTTTCTTACCACATTCATGAATCTCGTGCAGAATGATATCTCCAGTGTTTAGGCTTCTCTTTTTGATGATAGACTAGATCAGCACTAGTCTTTTGCGGTCCACTGTGTTATTATGGGAGGTTGGGATAAGTCGTCTCTTGACAAAAGTACACCATATCTTGGCCTCTGGTTTAAGACTCTGCCTTGTTACTGAACCTTTATGGGCACCGGTTTCCCATGAGGTGTTGCTGTAACAATGCTCATCTTTAATCACTTCATAGTCTTGAGTGGTGATGTCGTCTATGAATTCGGCATGAACATCACGCATGGGGGTGAGACCATAAAATTCATTGATAACCTCGGTATCAAGTCGAACAGGCTTACCTCGGCAGTGGACAAAGAGGTTGTCCTTGCTCGGCCCATGTGCGTAAAACTCTCTCACAATGGTGGCGTTCACCGGTGGAGGCTGCAGACAGAACGCCTCCCAATCTTGATATTGGATCTTGTTGAACAAGTATGATTCAATGCCGAAATATGCCTCATTGGTTTGGTGAAATCCTTGCTCTTCCTATAACTACCGAGCAACGAACGAGCGGTTGAATCGGTCAGCAATAGTGGCCGGGGCGAATGTTGTGTAAGAAGACATTGATTGTTCGTGGAGAATGGTTTGAGAAAAAAAATTCTAGAGTAGTAAAGAGGGTTCTGAAAATTTCAAGAATTTGGAAAGATAGTGAGAGCAAGATTGTTAAAGAAAGCAAAAGTAGCAAGAATATAAAAGTAAATAATGCACAGCAATGAAGCTGCTTATATAGGCTGTAAAAATATGACTGTTAGAAATTAGCCGTTAGGCATTTACTACCTTGCTGAACAGTTACTGCCGTGGTGAATTTCTCGGCAGAGAGCCGTTACACTGTTTCTGTCCGTTAGAAATTCTGTGACTCTGACATAGTGCATTGCCGCGACAACAGACTTTCTGCTGTGAAATAATTTTCCTGCATTTGTTGCTTTATTTATTCTAAAAAAAAACTTAAAAACATAAAATAAGACATAACAACATATAAAACATAAGATACTGAAAATAAAACATAAAATACTGAAAATAATCAATATATAAACTAGTCTTAATATAATAACTAAAATGGAAGGGAAAAGATTATGTTACTTGTGGAGTGCATGTGAATGCATCTCCCAATTTGATTATCTCTTTCTGGCTCGTATCTTCCTTCAGGTGTTGACCAGTCCTTTCAATGCCTTTGACTTCTCCTTTGGGCTTTATTCGCTTACCGAACAATCTACCGAGCGTGCTGCCCAGGCAAGATGTTTTAGTACCCTGGGTTGGTGTATGGAGAGCCTTACACTGTTTCTGCCCGTTAGGAATTCTGCGGCTCTGGCATAGTGCACTACCGTGGCAGCAGACTTTCTGCTGTGAAATAATTTTCCTGCATTCGTTGCTTTATTTATTCTAAAAAAAACTTAAAAACATAAAATAAGACATAACAACATATAAAACATAAGATACTGAAAATAATCAATATATAAACTAGTCCTAATATAATAACTAAAATGGAAGGGAAAAAATTATGTTACTTGTGGAGTGCATGTGAATGCATCTCTCAATTTGATTATCTCTTTCTGGCTCGTATCTTCCTTCAGGTGTTGGCCAGTCCCTTCAGTGCATTTGACTTCTCCTTTGGGCTTTATTCGCTTACCGAACAATCTGTCGAGCGTACTGCCCAGGCAAGATGTTTTAGTACCCTAGGTTGGTGTATGGAGAGCCTTACATTCTGCTGGAGCGTCTGAATTTGTTAGATTGTGGAAGGCGTTCAACTTGACTTGTTGATCGTTTATCCGCATCGTGAGCTCGCCATTTTCCACATCGATGATGGTTCGTCCAGTAGCAAGGAAAGGTCGACCCAATATGATCGGTGCCTTATCGTCGGCCTCACAATCAAGGACGAGAAAGTCGGTAAGAAATATAAACTTGTCGACCTTAACTAGAATGTCCTCAATTTTGCCTTCAGGATGCACATAGGACCGATCCGCAAGTTGGAGCTGTACTATTATTGGTTTTGCCCGCTCTATTCCAAGTCTTTGAAAAACTGATTTGGGCATTATATTTATGCTTGCTCCCAAGTCGCATAGGGCCTTTCCTTCGTAACCATCCCCAATCGCACAAGGAATTGTAAAGCATCCAGGATCCTTTAGCTTAGGCGGCATGCGATTATGCAGCATGTCCAAGCAACCTTTAGTGGCTGCCACTGTTTCAAATTCCCCTAGCCTTCGTCATTTAGATATTATGTCCTTTAAGAACTTAACATAGTTGGGCATTTGTTCAATAGCCTCAACTAATGGCAAGTTGATATGGACTTGCTTTAAGATGTCTATGAATTTCTGAAATTGGTGATCCTGTTTGTGCTTTTTTAACCTCTGCGGGAAAGGAGGTGGTGGTCTTATGTTCTCCAGGTTTCCTTGGATATTGAGTTTAATACCTGGGGTGAACTTATCTGCAACTGCCTCGGCAGGTGTTTTTGGTTCTGCTGGTTCTGCTGGTTCTGCTGGTTCTGCTTCCGTGGCAGTGCTTTCGGCAGGGTCCTGCTCAGCTTCTGAGTCCTTATGATGTTGTTTTTCTGGTTGGACTCTATCGGTTGAGGTCCCTTCTTTATCCTTTAATTGTAGGCCACTTTTTTCGTAATTACCTTGCATTGCTCGTGGCCTAACACCTTAGCAACCTCAGTATTGCTAGGTAAACCCCCTGGTGGTCGAGTGTTTTGTCGTTGGGCAAGTTGACCAACTTGGGTTTCTAAAGAATTGATTGCAGCCTCCTGGTTCTGCAGTCTCATCTCAGTTTGGTTCATGAAGTCATTAGTACGCTTCATGAAGCGGCTATTCTCGGCCATGTATGAATCAGTCTTTTTCATGAAAGCCGTGAGAGAATCTGCCAATGCGTTCAAAGACTGCTGCTGTTGTACCTGCTATTGTGGCATGGACTGCTGAGTGTGCTGCTGCGGCAGGTTCTGACTTTGGTGTTGAAATCCAGGGGCTTGGTTGATTGGATTTAAGGCATTGTTGGGGTTAATCTATGAAAAGTTCGGATGTCTTTTCCAGGATGGGTTGTAATTGTTGGACATCATTTGATTGTTCCTATTATAATTTCCAACATACAGGCTGGTTTCCTCATCTTGTATGTACTCAGATGAGTTGAATGCCTTAACCTCATGTATGTTTCTTTGGGCTTGCATATTCTGAACCATCTTGGTCAGAGAAGCCAATTGTGCTGCCACCGAACTGGGTGTGTCTAATTCATGGGTTGTGGCATGGCATCTCATTCCTCCTCGCCTTGATGTGAGAAATTGGAAGTCGTTCCTTGCGAGTTTGTTCAGAATCTAAATGGCCTCCGCGGGTGCTCTATCCAAAAGTGTCCCATTTGCCGAAGCATCTAGCATCATCCTTGTGGAGGCATTGGTAGCATTATAAAACATGGAGACCTGCGTCCACAAGGGAAAACCATGTAGTGGGCATTTGTTTAACAATTCTCTGTAGCGTTCCCACGCCTCATACATCGGTTCATCATCCTTCTACCGAAATGATGTGATTTCATTACGGATGCGATCATAGAGATTTATCGGATTAAAACTCGTAATGAATTCTCGATAGAGTTCCTCCCAAGATCCTATGGATCCTGCTGGGATGCCATTTAACCAAGTTTTCGCCCTATCCCTCAATGAATAGGGGAACAACTTTAATCGTAAAATATCTTCATGGACTTCTTGGATTTTGAAAGAATTGCACACTTCCATGAAAGATTTAAGATGCTGCCTTGCATCTTTAGTAGCAGACCCACTAAACTGTCCAATTGTGTTCAACATGTTGAACATCATTGGTTTGAGATCAAAGTGAGTTGCTTCAATTTCTAGGGTGACTACGCCAGGGTTTAGTCCGTTTAGATATTCCACCAAAAAGTCTCTAATAGTGAGCTGTAATGGTCGAGGCGGTGGCTGCTGCGACATTGCTGGTGGCAGTACAATATGATCAACACGTGGAATTTGTCCTCTTGGTGGACCATCCATGACTTGAAACAGGTTGCGCCTTAGATGGTGTCCTGTGCGTTCGATTTCAGGATCCAATTCGTACAATAGACCACTCGGGTTTGTCCTGGTCATATACCAAATAAGTCAAAGTTAATAATAAAAAATAAATAATGAATAATTAGAATTAAAAATAAAGAATGGTTAAAGAGCAAGAAAATAAAGAAAACAAAATTTAGTTGTCAATCCCCGGCAACGGCGCCAAAAACTTGTTGTGTGTAATAATAGCGCAACTATGCAGTGTATACGTCGCAAGTAATAAAGTGATAAGTATATCGTGTATCGTCTCCACAGTGATTGGTATGCTTAATATACTCTCATTGTTCCCTTTCTCCTAAAAGATAAAGTAAAAACACAGATAAGTGAATTTGTTTAACTAACTAAATAATTAAATTACAAAACATAAAATAAAGGATTGAGAACGATATAAAGAAAATAGGTAGGATCCAGCTGCGTCAATTAGTGGATTCGATTGATCTTCTTCTTGTCCGATGCAATTACACAACACTTCTTCGGCAGTACTGCAGATACAACCTCCGCAGCGTTAGAGTTCAGCAAAGTGTCCGTAATTGACTCCGCTTATCTCTAAGTTAGAGCGTTTTTTATGACTGGTCCTTGACGATACCTCTCGACGTAAATCAACGATAATCACCAACCAATCTAACACTTCTTTTAGCTGTTGAAACTCTTAACCTATCTCTAGGCCGAGTTAGTGTCTACAACACCGTACTTATCCCTTTCTTGAATCTATACCTCTCGATGCTAGATAAATATATTACTTATAAACTTCTGTCTCGAGCTTGAATGCAAGAACAAGGAATGACAATAGGATAAGCAAACTTTGATATTATTATTGCATTAGAACAAGAAACAAGAAACAATCTCCTCTCACTAATATCTACAACCTTCACCTATCCCTAAAAAATTTAGAACATAATGTCGATAGGTACAATCCTTAGGGGAAAGGTTTCTCTAAAATCGGTTCTCTCAACAATGTGGTCGGCTAGGCTATATATAGTCTTAACCTAGGGCAAACCTTTCCTAAATAGATTCTAGCTTGGAGTAAGGAACAAGTCTTCTTCAAGAGATCTGATATTTCCAAGTTTGCTGCCTTCTAGAAGAATTTTTCCGTTTGGTCTTTGACTTGGGCTTTTAGTGCGCTAGCCTGATCCAATTGGTGCGCTGCATCTTCTAGAATGTTCTCTATATTTTTGTCTTTCATTCACCTACAATGTTGATGCTGTCACTCTAGATGCTGTCGCGGCCTTGTCTCCGCCTCGGCCTCAACACTGCTTCACCATTGCTTCGGCCTTGGATATTCCTGCATGTACAGAATATGTAATAATATATGCATTCTCTATAAATTTTGTCTTTGTAAGTAGTGATAACGGAATATCCAATATTGTGCAAAGAGTTCATATTTCATCTCAAGTTGGTGTATAATAGATGCATAAAGTACCATGAGAATGGTAGTAAATAACTGCCTTTTAGACACTCATCAATAAGCTCATTTGGTTGGACAAAGATTCTCACAAAGACATGAAATTGTTTATGGGGAAAATATATTCCTTGGTTGTGGATGCAACTACTTTTATATTTTGATCAATTTGACAATAAATAAAAGTACTCAGTTTTTGCCTAATGGATGTTGTTACATCCTATTTGAATGGCCTCTTGATAGTAATATTTACCTGAAACTTCAAGAAAGATTTAGATTGCCATAAACAGTTAATTCAAGTTCTTGAGAACATTATTCAATCATATTGAATATATCTCTTTATAGCTTGAAATATTTTGGCGTATTTGGTATAGTCGCCTCATTGAATACTTATTAGTATAGTGCTACATTAATTATTTAAATTTCTCGAGCATTTTTATTAAGAGGTTTAAATATGAATTTGTTATTATTGTTTACGTCGTTGAGACTCGTGAAGAAATCTCCTCAAATCCTTGTGTATCAATCGACATACAAAAAAATGTTTAAAGAAACTTTACATGCATAATGCATATTCGTTGATCATCATTTAGTTGCTTGGTCTCTTAATGTAAACGATATAAAAGCACCATATATACATTAATTGATCTAAAACATCATATCTTAATTGATCCAAAAATACTATTTAATTGATACAAGATCATTACTTGAAATAATTGTTATGCTTAAGTCAAAGCCGAAATATTTGTTTGGCTAGCATCGAGATCCTACACTTAGGATTGAGGCCGCCCTCAAATCCATGCCCAGAATGTTACATTGGACATCTTCGAACAAGGCCGCCCAACGTTCAAAAAGGGGTAGAGGCCGCCCAACCAACCCCATGCTCGGAATGTTACATCGAACATCTTCGAGTGAGGCCACCCAACACTTGGAATAGAAGTCTTTAATCATCACCCGGCATGTTACATCGGATGGCCTTCAACGTGTTGCAACACTTATGGATATCCGGATTTCCAACACACAAGAACTCAAACCACACAAACGATCCACCTAGGATCTATCACAACAAGACATTTCAATCTTTATCATACTTAAGTCTTTCGGGGTTATGATTATCAATCTTAGTTTGATAATTCGTTTCGTAGCTTTTAGATTAAAGTAATTATTTATTAAGATACATCGAGCCCCAAAACTCTACCTATATTGGCCAAAAACACTAGGGTATCGATACCCTTATATGGGGTATCGAAACACCCAATATCGATATCCACTCAAAGAGGGTATCGAAACACGTAGGTATCGATACCAGTATCGATACCGTTGACCAGTCTAAAAAGTCAACAAAAGAGATGGGACCGTTTCGATAAAGGTATCGATACAAAAAGTTCCTAGAATCCCTCGGTATCGAACCATGGTTCGATACCCTTGCTCCACAAGCCTAAGTTCTTCTCAGGGGTATCGATACTGCTGGCCCGTATATCGATACTCCCTGCATGAACCTCTAAGTTTCACCTGAAAATTTCTATGGATCACCCCCCAACTTAACCAAATCGAACCTAAGGCATTTCAAAACATTATTACTGATGTTTAGAGTGTTTTAATACCATTTTCCAGTCTTTTTACTCATTAACACGAATTTCACCATTAAAGCACCCAAAGCTTAAAACCAAGCAATCATGCCTAAAATTTACATGTAATGCAATCTACCATAAAATGCATGAAGATTAGAATAGTTGGGAGTACAAACCTCATCAAGCACAACAACCAAAACCGAACTCACTCTCCCAAGCTTTGTCCTTATCCAAACCTTGAGATGATGCTCTCACTCCTTTTTCTACAAGAAATGAGTTAAACCAACCATTAAACCCAACTCAGGGAAGGTTTCTTAAGCTGAAACTCGATTAAAAACTGAGAAAGAACTCCCCAAACTCAAAACCTGAATTTTCCACACATACCTTCATCTTCACCAAACCAAACAATTCTTACCTTATTTTATAGATCCTTTACTGCTCTACAACATCCTCTCTAACAAGCAAACGAGATTCTAAGTAAACCCCCCCAAAATCCAACCTTTACTTGCCTCTTTCTTTCTACCAAGATGAAGGAGATGAGAAGAAATGAGAAGAAGTGATGATCTCACTGCAGGCCAACTCTCCCCCTAGACCCATCTCATACAACTTGTGCATTTACAAGAATGCCCCCACTAACCAAGGCCCAACTCTCAACCCAACAACACTTAAGTCTAAACAAGTCGAAGGTCCAACAGTTGGCCCAATAACACATACCCGAGGCCCAAAACCACTAAACTCGAGACCAAAACCGAAACCTATAACTCTCGAGTTAACCCGACACTCGGATCTGAATTCGGGTCGTTACAACTCTCCCCTCCTTAAAGAAAATTTCATCCTCGAAATTTACCTAGGGGAAACAAGTGCGAAAAGAGTAACCTCATACGGTCCTATAAACCTTGGAATTAACTTGTTTTTCCTTCCAAACGAATGATCCCTTTTACGGTGATACTTTCAAGAACACTTTTCTTCCACCTCATACTTTATTTCTGTCAGTTTCAAATCTGCATACGATTGCTTCCTATCTGAAGCTGTCCTTAACTGATCACAATCAACTTCAATTTCTCGGTAGTCTCCTTAAGCATAACTGGCATCAATATCAATTCTAACATGCTTCAACCCAACAAAACAAAGTTATGTACTTTCTGCCATTCAAAGCCTCATATGGAACCATCTAAATACTCGACTAATAACTGTTGTTATACGCAAACTCAACCAACGGTAGGTGCTTCTTTCAAGTATTCTGAAAATCAGTGGTACAACATCGTAGCGTATTCTCAAGAATCTGAATCACTCTGTCTGACTGTCCATCTGACTGAGGATGATATGAAATACTGAAATTCAAACGGTTACCCCAAAGCACTATGCAAACACTCCCAAAATCTCGTTGTGAATCTCAAATATCTGTTAGACACAATCGATTTCTGTACATTATGCAGTTTCACAATCTCATTGATGTACAAATCTACCAACCTATCTCATAAGTAATTCGTAAGGATAACAATAAGGTGAGTACACTTCATGGAACGATCAACTATAACCCAAATTGAGTTCTTCTTCGAAGGGGTCAACGGTAAACCAGATACAAAATTTATGGCGATATTTTTTTCACTTACCATTTCCATTCAGAATCTTCAACGACTATAACAAACCAGACGGAAACTAATATTCTGCTTTAACTCTCTGAAAAACCATACACTTACTCACATAGTCGGTAACATCTCTCTTCAGACCAAGCCAAAAATATTCATCCTACAAACCACGGTATATCTTCGTACTAGCTGAACGTGTAGCAAAAAGACATTTGTACGTTTTGGTCAGAATCATATGTCTTCAATCACTGTCATTCAGCATAACCACTCTGTCTCTGAAACACAATACACCATTATCTCTGAACTGTACTCTGTAGATCATCCTTCGATTATATCTTGTACGTGAGGTACCAAAGATCATCTGACAACTGTTTCTCTCTAACCAACTGACTCAAAGTAGTCCTAACCTGAATCCCGACTACCAAGATATCATCATCCGATAAGTTAAATCTAACAAACATAACTCTCAACTCAATGACTGCTTCCTTACTCAAGCATTTGCCACTACATTGACTTTACCCGGATTGTACTAAATCTTGAGGTCATAGTCCTTTAATAACTCAAGCCCTCTATACTGCCTGAGATTCAACTCTTTCTAAGTCATCAGATACTTCAAACTCTTGTGATCTGTGTACACTGCACATCTCTCACCATAAAAGTAATGCCTCCAAACCTTCAAGGCCAACATAACTATCATTGGCTCTATATTAGGGGTCAAAAAATTTTGCTCTTGGTTCTTCAACTGTTTCAAAGCGTAAGATATAACTCTTCCGTCTTTCATAGCACATAACCTAACTCTACATACGAAGCATCACTGTAGATCATATACTCTTTCCCTAACACTAGCTGTATCAAAATTGGCACATTTGTCAAAACTTCTTTTAGTTTCTCAAAAGCTTGTTGTCTTGCATCTGATCCCTCAAACTGAACATTATTCTGACGCAACTTTTCAAAGGAGCAGCTATCTTTGAACATCCATTCATAAACCTTTTATAGTAACCTGATAAGCTTAGGAAACTACGAATCTTTATGACAGACTTCGGTTGCTTCCAACTCACAATCGCTTCTATCTTCTTAGGATCTACTTTAATCCCTTCTGCTGGCACTACATGTCCTAAGAAAACAACTTCTCTAATCCAGAACTCCCACTTGCTCAACTTGGTATACAACCGACGATCCAACAAGATCTGCAATACTAACCTCAAATTTCTGTCAAGGTCTTCCTCAGTATGTGAGTACACTAATATATCATTAATGAACATAACAACAAAATGATACAAGTGCTCGCAGAAATTCTGTTCACTATGTCCATGAAAAACAACTGGTACACTAGTCAACCCGAAATAACTAGAAACTCATAGTAACCATACATTGTACGAAAAACTATCTTCAGCACACCGATTTCTTTTACCTTCAACTGATAATACCATGATCTCAAGTCTATCTTGGAAAACACGACAGCACCTCTAAACTAATCAAACTTATCATCAATTTTCGGTAGTGGATATTGGTTCTTCACTGTCAAGTAACTCAACTGTCTGGAGTCGATGTACATCTTCATGTTACTGTCTTTCTTCTTCACAAACAACACGGGTGTGCCCTAAGGCGAAGAACTCAATCGGATAAAAACCTATATCTAATAGTTCTTGCAACTGAGTCTTCAACTCTTTTAGTTCTTTCGGTGCCATACGATATGGAGCAATCGAAAAAAGAGCAGAATCTGAACACACCTTTATGACAACTCAACCTCTCTGTCAGGTGTGGTAAACCAGGCAACTCTTTTGGAGACATACTCGAAAGAAAATCACACACTATTCTGATATCCTACAGTCTGACTTCTTTCATATTCGGGTTTATCATATATGCTAGGTATGCCTTACAGCCTAACTCAACTAACCTCTGAGTCTCTAGAGTCGCAACAACATTCAATAAGAACTTCACATTCTCACTCACAACCACAATCTCATGGTCTTCTGCTTGCCTCAAATAAATTCTCTTGGTCTTAAAGTCTATTCTAGCCCTATGCTCTGTCAGTCAGTCCATACCAAAATCACATCACAACCGTAGAATGACAATTCCATCATATCAACTGAGAACACATACCTCTGAACCATCAATGAACATCGTCTTTACATCTTTCTGACCACTACGGTATCTCTGAAGAATCAGTAACACTAACACCTATATCTAGTGTCTCACAAGGTATATCCAACATCCTAGCATGCTCACTCAGAAAACATTACCGGTGGGTTAGCTATCAAATAGGTCCGGATCTCTTCCCTCAAACCTCTCAGAAACCTCTTACACTTTATCTTCTCGGTAGCTATCAACTCGGGTGCATATCTAGTCAGCTGTAGGAACTTTTGCTCGTACTCAAAAACCGTACTATTACCTTGCACAAGAAGGGTGGACTGATCTCTCAACCGACCGAGGTGAATCTTACCCATATACTTTTTTTCAAACTCATCTAAAATTCGTCCCATGTTGATTGATCGGGATACTACTCCATCTCAATTGTTTTCCCATCACTCTCTCGCATTACCCTTTAGAGGCGACAGTACACATGACTTTCCTTCCTTCTATTTCAACCTTATCTGTCTAAAGATCCAATAAGTATCATGAAGCCACTGATTCCGCTCTCACAGGATTATCATAGCCAGAACCCAAGAAATCCGTAGCACCCTACTTGCGAACCCTCTCGATAGGTGCCTCACTTGGTGTAGGTGTATGCCTCGGAATAGCCTTCGCTATCCGACCTAAAGCACGGTGCAAATGGGCAAAATAATTTGCCCCTTGCCTAACCCCTCACTCAGACTCGTCCACACCATGCACACACAACAACAACAACAAGCAGGATTATACCATCGAAATTTCAGCTTTAAGGAAGGTACGCTACTGACTCGTGGGCCATACTTGTCTAACACCTATACAACACACTAGACTCCCCCGGGGACTTCCTAGAACCGACTCAACCTAGGCTCTAATACCATAAAATGTAACACTCCGACCCGGATGTCACATTGGGCCTCCGACCCAAAACCCGTATTTTAAAATTCCCTTTAGAAGTCTAATAATAAAGTAAATTCAAGTCTAAATACGATCCATAAAATCCATTTAATTTAAAACAAAAGCCCAAAATAATTTAAAATGACCGGAGCTCTAAATTACTACAGACTCATTTAAAACATTTGACCCATTAAAATAACAGAGTTACAAAAATACATATAGGTCTGACAAAGTACTAGCCCATTACATCTATTATTGTACCCTGACACAAATTCGATGCTGAAATCCAAACCTCGATGGTGCTCCACGGGACCTGCTTCACCTAACCTACTCACGAAAATACATTTCGAACGTTGAGCTACACAAGCTCAGTGGATACGCCAAACTCGGCCAACATCATACATATCAAAAGCAGTAAAGCATGGCATATAAATCTCGTGCAAGATATGATGGTCTAGCATGCTTGCCTATCTCATGGCATAAATGAATGTATACTAGCACACAACATATACAATCACACAAGTCAACACACAGGAGTGAGGCCCACATCCATACAGCATCGAGATCCTACACACAGGAGTGAGGCCCAACACTCAGAATAGAAGTCTTCAATCATCACCGGCATGTTACATCAGATGGCCTTCAACGTGTTGCAATACTTATGGGTATCCGAATTTCCAACACACAAGAACTCAAACCACACAAACGATCCACCTAGGATCTATCACAACAAGACATTTTAATCCTTATCATACTTAAGTCTTTCGCGGTTATGATTATCAATCTTAGTTCGATAATTCGTTTCTTAGCTTTTAGATTAAAGTAATTATTTATTAAGAAACACCGAGCCCCAAAATTCTACCTATATCCCGCCAAAAACACTAGGGTATCCATACCCTTATATGGGATATCGAAACACCCAGTATCGATACCCACCCAAAGAGGGTATCAAAACACGTAGGTATCGGTACCAGTATCGATACTGTTGACCAGTCCAAAAAGTCAACAAAAAAGATGGGACCATTTCGATACAGGTATGGATACAAAAAGTTCCTGGAATCCCTCGATATCGAACCATGGTTCAATACCCTTGCTCCATAAGCCTAAGTTCTTCTCAGGGGTACCGATACCGGTGGCCCGTGTATCAATACTCCCTGCACGAACCTCTAAGTTTCACCTAAAAATTTCTATGGATCAACCCCTAACTTAACCAAATCGAACCTAAGGCATTTCAAAATATTATTACTGATGTTTAGAGTGTTTTAACGCCATTTTCCAGTCTTTTCACTCATTAACACGATTTTCACCATTAAAGCACCCAAAGATTAAAGCCAAGCAATCATGCCCAAAATTTACATGTAATGCAATATACCATGAAATGCATGAAGATTAGAAGAGTTGAGAGTACCAACCTCATCAAGCATAGCAACCAAACCCGAACTCACTCTCCCAAGCTTTGTCCTTTGTCCAAAACTTGAGATGATACTCTCACTCCCTTTTCTACAAGAAATGAGTTAAACCAACCATTAAACCTAACTCAGGGAAGGTTTCTTAAGCTGAAACTCGTTTAAAAACTGAGAAAGAACTCCTCAAACTCAAAACCCGAAGTTGTCACACATACCTTCATCTTCACCAAACCAAACAATTCTTACCTTATTTTATAGATCCTTTAGTGCTCTACAACATTCTCTCTAACAAGCAAACGAGATTCTAAGTAAAACCCCCAAAAATACAACCTTTACTTGCCTCTTTCTTACTACCAAGATGAAAGAGATGGAAGAAAAGAGAAGTGATGATCTCACTGCAGGCCAACTCTCCCCCCTGGACCCATCTCATACAACTTGTGCATTTACAAGAATACCCCTACTAACCAAGGCCCAACTCTCAACCCAACAACACTCAAGTCCAAACAAATCAAAGGTCCAACAACCGGCCCAACAACATATACCCGAGGCCCAAAACCACTAAACCCGAGACCAAAACCGAAACCTATAACTCTCGGGTTAACCCGACACTCAAATCCGAATTTAGGTCGTTACAATATTTAATCTCTACACCTTTATTCTGCTTTGATCTCTTTTCTTTCCTTGTTAATTTTCATGTTTTGTTTCTTGCTTCTTGTTATAAGTATAGGCATTGGGGGCAATGCTTAGTTCAATTTTGGGGGTGTAGATTCACTACCGAGGTAATCCACTGCCACGACCATACCATGAAAGGAAGCAATTTAAGTTTATTTTGAAATTTTTCGTCTATCACCCTACTTGAAATATTGTTCACACTTTTGCACTACTTTACATCATTATTTCCTAGTTTATTCTCCTTAGGCTATAGAAATCTTTCTCCTTACCATTGCTTTTAAGGTCCTGTTTAGAAGGATTAACTTTAGGATACTTGAGGACGAAAAACTTATAATCTTGCTATGAGATTGACTCTAAAAACACTTTTAGGACTTGTTTGATTATAGGAATTCTTTTAATGAACTTAGGTGATAAAGGCTTAGATTTTTAGGAATGTTGACGAGATATGCCTATCATCGGCTCTAGGAAACACTCTTCTTCATGATAGAGGTGCCCAAAATTGACTCTAGTATGCTAAAAAATAAAAAAAAAATATATATCTTGATGAGAAAACACAATCCTTGAGAAGCCCAAAATTGGCTCAAGTAGTTGTTGTTACAAGAAGAGAACTTTAATTCAAAGTCTATGTGCCTTGAACTTAGAGTTTGTCTAAGAAAGCCTTTAATCATACTTGTCCACAAGAACTCACACACTCACAAAATCTTATAGCTTGATTCTGGGTAAGTCCTTAGGTAACTGAAAGGTTAAGACTCGGAATAAGCATAGTCATAGTGGGGAGAATAGATGAAAATATAAGACCAATAGAGAATAAGGTATGGCAATTTGATGGTTTGCATTGCTTGTGTACAAGCAATAGTTCGAGTTTGAGGGTGTGATAAGTGCTCAAAAGACTATCACTTTTTAAACCTTTCATAATCTACTCCTACTTGGGCTGATACATGAGCTTAATATATGATATTTGGATTCTTTGCCTTCGTGACATATAAGGATAATATTTATAGAAAATGTAAGCTTTATTGCATCTTTATACATTTGCAGGTAGACTTGGGTCAGGGCAGTAACTGAACTCTAGGGTAACGGTAACATGATAAGGAAGCCTAGAAAGCAACAGTGGACAATGAGCGAAAATAGGGCAATGAAGTAGACCCTGATCGAACCAGCCACAGATGGGAGCTTCTACTAATGGAAGTTGAGCAGACGTAGAGCTAGACCTCCGCCAGGGCAGTAGATACAACCTGTCGAGGTGGGGAATTTTATAATACCAAAAGTCAAAGTGGTGATCAACTTCAAGAGTATAAAAATCTATATTTTTCTTGACACTCTACATGACAATTAGAGTTCGAGAAGACGGTGTAAATATGGAAAGAATCAAATTAAAGAGATTCAACTTTTTAAGGAAGGAAACGTCCAAACCAACCTTGCTTTTTCTCCAAGGCGGATGTTGTCCTAATTTTAGCCTATATAAAGGATGTGTTGTTCAAGAAGAGAGGAGGAGAGTTCACCATAGATCTTAGAGTTTTCTTTGTTTTCATTATGTTCTAAACTCTTTTAGAGCTTTAGGTAAAAGTTGTCGAGTATTTGTGAGAGAAAATTGTACTTTGTCTTCTTGTTTCATGCAATACAATATCAAGGTTTACTTATTTTTTGCCATTAATTGTTCTTGCATCCAAGCTGGGAGAGAGGTTTATGAGAGATTTATTTATCTAATATCGGGAGATTTAGATTCACGGAAGGAATAAGTACGGTATTTTTCTAGCTAGAAAATACTAACTCGGTTTAGGGATAGGTTAAAGTTTTAGCGGCTAAAAGAAGTGTGAGATTGGTTGATGGTTATAATTGGTTCACACCGGAAGGTATCATCAAGGACTAGTCATCAACAGTAATTTGACTTAGGGATAAGCGGAGTCATCAGAGGATACTTTGTCGAACCTTGGTAAATTCAATCGAAGAGCAAGGGATTATCGCGGTAGATGAAACTCTTCACTATCGAGACAGTAAAACTACAGTTTTGCCGAGGTAGTGTGCATAATTGCATTAGACAGAAACAAGTCAATTGAATCCACAATACGATACAACTGGATCCTGGCCATTCCCTCATTCTAATTATATTTTCATTCTTTGTTCTATTTTTATTTTGTTTTAGTTTAATTTAGAACAATCAAGTTAATCTGTGTTTTTATTTTATTTCTTTCGCAGAGCGAGAAGAGAAAAAGGAAATATATTAAGTACATCAATCCCTATGGAGACGATACTCTATATTCATCACTTTATTACTTGCGAAGTGTACACTTGCACAAATTACGTAACTCTTTCTACACGCAACAAAGTTACATGTTTGTTGTTATGACTTATGAATTTAGGTTAGGGGTCGGGATTTAGGGGATTAGACTTGCATTTTTAATTACAATTAATAAGATTTAGGTTTTGAGGCTTGGAGTTAGTTGTATATGTTTCAAGTTGAATGTTTAGGGTTGGGCTTATTTTAGGGATTAGGGGATTATAGTTGCAATATAATTATTAGTGATTATAAAACTTTGGGTTGAAGTTTGGGGGTATAGAGTATATGATTCAAGTTGAATGCTTGGGGTTATGTGATTAGAGGATTAAGGGATTAGGCTTGTAATTTGGTATAGTATTATTTATTTTAGTTAAAATTGCCCATATTTATTTATATTTTTGGTAATCTAATCCAATAATATTTTTTTATTCTAATATCTAAAATTTAATTTCTAGTCAAAATTGACCTCGATTCATTTTTTAAAATTTAATATAATATTCTTAATATGGTGATATTTTTATAATTTTATTTAATCCTACAATTTTGTTTTTAATAAAATCTACACTTATTTATTTTATATTTTTATAATTTAATACAATATTTTTAATATGTTGATATTTTATTCATTATATTCTAATCTTTAATATTTTATTTTTAGCTAAATTGACCCTAATTTATTTTTAATTTTTTGTAATTTACTCTAAAATTTTAAATATAATGATATTTTTGTTTACTCAAATCTATAATATTTATTTTAAATGTGATTCGTATTCGTAAAAGACGTTACATAATTCATTCAAAATTATCCAACCCTAAGTCTATCAATTATTTTTACCTAACTTAAAATTAATATGAATTAAATTACCCAAATTAACTAAGATTAAAAATAAAACTGACCTGAAATATCCCTTTAATGATGTAGATCGAGTGATGGCTGACGAGACGTCAATCCTAACAATAACTACTAATAAGCTGAAAAGTTGTAACTCTATTATTAGATTTCATGCTAAGTCTATTATGATAGATGTTTCTTCATGGCGTATTGATCGAGGGTAGAAGGTTTTCGAGAATTGATGGGTCTAAAGACATAAAATATGTCCGGAGAGACAGATTTGAAAATAATCACCATTTTTGTTCGGGGATCGAACAAACCTTAAACTGAAACCCTAAATCGAATCTCTAAATCATATCCTAAATCTTAATATTAAATATATAAATACACCATAAATAAAAAATAAAAAATTTAAAAATATTATTGTATTATTAAATATATTACAAACCAAACAATTAAAGTCCAAGTCCATTTACACCATATCCAAAGTCCATTTACACAATAATTTAATCCATATAACTTTGGTAGCCCATTTCACCCAAAGCCCGTTAACCTTAAACCCATTACATTGGTCCATACATATCATAATCCAAATCCCTTAACCCATTATAATTACCACAACCCAATATCCTACCCGAATACCCAACAGTCACATACCTTGATAACCTGCGACCCGGATTTGACCCGGAGTTGACCCAGACTTAACCCACAACCTTTCCAACTTCTCAAACAATCGTTCATCATCCCAGAAGGATCTGGAAGTGGTCCTCTTGACTTCCAGCAACCGTCCGGTTTCCCTCCACATCTGAGCTATATCGGCGCCATGACGACGCCATCGTAACACCACGATCGGCCAACCAACACCACATCAGCGCCACATCAGATCTACACTACGTTGATGCTCTACTTCGAATCAAGCCAAAACAGAGACAACGAAAATGGCCCCCCTCCCTCGATTGTACATGCCAACACACAGATGCAGACAAATACAAAGAATAATCAACAAATATTCATTTTTATTTTCATTTCAATATCATGTAAAATTGGTTAGCCACAACGAATCCATGTAAACCCTAGTTGGGATTTCTCCAAACAAATGAAAACAAAGAATTTTCAGAGCATTTTGTTTTTTTTACTTCGGATAGAAATTAGGGTTAGGGTTTTACCTTCGAATTGGGGGTTGGTTTCATATCGCTGGCGTTGTCACCTTCGCTCTCTTCCGATTTCTTTGAATCGTTTCCTCTTTTCTTTGAACAATAGATTTCAGGGTTTCGATCAGTTTTTAAAAGAAGGAAAATAAGGTCTTTTGGTTTTGTTTTCGAATAAATAAGTCATCAAAAAGGGGTTTTCAAATCTATTTTCAACAAAGAAAATAATAAGTTTTTGGCTCACTGAACGCCGCTATCGGCGACAATGAAGGCGGTCGGATTCTAGGCAGAGGCTCATGTTCTTCAGATCTTTCAAAGCTCTAAGATTCTCTCTGGTTTTTGAAACTGAGAAGGAAACAAATGAAGGTTCAAGACCATTTTGGGTCTTTCATTTTCTTATATATATTAACAGCAAAACAATATCGTTTTACACCCCTTACCCACGCGATGACCTAGATCCAGGGAAGGATCCGCATTTTTTTGAAGTGGTGGGCTAATTGTGACTTTGGTCCTTCATTTTCAGAGCCTTTTTGAATTCAGTATGTGGAAAATGACGCTTCTAGTCCTCTGAACGTTCTGTTTTGTTTTATTTTTGTCATTTTTGTTTTCTTTTTAGTTTTAAATCGATCCTTATATTTCTATTTTTAACACTTTAGCCCGTAGCTTGCACAATACATATTTACACAGTATATATTACATAATAAAATATTTAATATATTATGTTTTATTTCTTATCTTATATAAATTATTTCTTATATATTATATTTATTTTATTATACTTATGTTATATAACACATTCTATATATATCCTAGTTTGATTTCTATTTTATTTACCTTAAGTATTATGTATTTGATTGTAGTTAATTTCCATGAAAAATGCGACTGTTTTTTTATTTCATTTATTTAACTGATTTTACTTACCTTTTAAATTAACTTTTATTAGTTTTAATTTCCATTTTTTTATTTGCCTTTTTAAAAGTATAATTTACTTAGTTTCTTTCCTTATTTTCTTTACTTACATGGTATCATATATTAAATTTACTTATTTATTTGTTTACTTTTAATTTTGTCCATATTATGTATATAAATATTTTATGTTTTTCATTATTTTATTATCCATTGATTTATTATGTTGATCTTTCATTTATTTGTTTATTCATTTATTATTTACTTAATTTATTTATTTATTCCTTATTTAATATAATTCATTATTCAATCGGTTTTACGGTGACCTGCAACGGGAAATGATCTGTATTATTTATAGCTCGTTTCTTATCTAACAACTAACATTTAATTTCTTGCAATTTAATTTCTCTCTATTTACTTTATGCAATTTTACTTTCCCGCATTTACTTTATTGTATTTATTTTCTGCAATTTAAATTTCTCGCATTTAATTTTTCGTAGTTATATTTATTGTAATTTAATTTCTTGTACTTTAAATTTCCACATTTATTTATGCATTTGTATATATTTGATTCATACTTGTATATATTTTGTTTAATCATGTAACATTTAACACTTAATCAATTTAATTAATAAAAATGTGGTATCTCAATATTCGGTCGTAATGGGCCCGACATCAGGCGTAATGGTGGCGATTTATGCGTTTACCTTTGAATATTGAGGTCTTTAAAATTTGTTCGCATTCTTAAACGAAAAATAAATTAATAAAAATATGAATTTGCAAATTTCCAATTAGGGCAATTATATTCGACTAGGTACCAATTTTTAGGCGGTGTGAGGTATTTTATATCCCATCCGTAACCGACTCCCAAACTCATTTAAAAAATCTCTGGTTTCAATAGTGTTCGGTCTATCAAAGTAACCGGTAGAGACTTCAGTCTTTTCCAAAATAAATTCCATTTTTTTCTAAAATATTTTCTAATTTCACTTTCAAAATTCGAATTTTCTAAATTAAACCCAATTTTTTTAACAAATTCTCAATTTCCTAATTTTTTCAAAGCTCACCAATTTTGAAACCCCAATATTTAAATCCACCTCAAAATTCCTATTTTTTCAAATAACACCTAATTTTATCCTAAATACTCGATTCTTTAAATATTCCTAATTTCAACAATAAAAAAGTTTTTTCTATCAATCCCTACACACTTTATACCCTTATATTTTTAGAGGGGCCGTTACAGTTGGCGACTATGTTGGGGACCAATTTTGTTTTTACAAAAAAAAGAGAGTCAAGCTTTAGGACGAATATTTTTGCCCTAATTGGAAAATGCAAGTTCACTTTGAAATTAATTTAATATCTTTTTAGGAATGCAAATTTATTTTAACGCATTTTAAAATTTGATATATAAACCCGTCTGTCTAAGTTTGGGGAAAATGTTAGCGCTTTCGTGTGAATATTTTTCCTTCGTATAAGCCTAGTAAGTACCTTCAAGGCTCGACTACCCTATGTTTTCGTGGGAATATTGTTTCCCCGTATGAACATAGCGAAAGAGTCCCTTCGAATTGAACTCGATTGTGACGAGCCTATAATGGACGATGATCGAGGACCTTGCTACCCTTAGTAGGTGACAGCGATGACAATTCGAGTACCCTTTTAGCACCAAAATTGCATATAGAGAATCTAAGTAACCCACCCTTTTAGAGCCATGCGGTAACCCTAGAAATTAGAATATCATGTGATTAGGGTTTATTTTTGTGCTATTACATGTCACGTTTATTTTTATCATTTATTTGTAAATATTTTGTTTTACACTAACCATTGCCTTCTTGTGATATTTTGCATCACAACATCATCTAGTGTTTAGCTTTATCGCATCATCATATTTCTCATCACATTGCATCATGATAGCATAATTCGCACAGTAGTTATGTCACACAAGCATATAGTATAAATTACATCATTTACCGTAATAACTACCCTCATCATTAGTTGCACTTTTTTAAATTACATAATAATTGCATCTTATATTACTCACATCCACTCACAACATTTTAGAACTTAACATGCATACAACATCACATAAGCATTCAACCATTTTCATCTGTTCATACTTGTATCAATACTTGTATATTAACATTTCATTTAGGGGCATGCATAATAGTTCCTAATTTCTAATAAAGGTGATGCCTCAATCGGTACACAATGACAAGCTTCATCCGTAAGCCTAATAGCCGACATTGATATACGGTGGGAACGATCACACATTTGGGGGCACCCCATTAAATCTTTAAAAACTCAAAAGCAAATAATTTGACCTAAGATTAAACCTTCAAGAATTAAATAAAAATATGCTTTTGTGAGCCCCGTATATCAATTGCATAAGAGACATCGATTTTGACCTGGAGTTTGGTTCTAAGCAACCTGTGTCTATTTGAACTTTTAAGTTACAGAGATTACAAATATGTGACTCTCATTTTGATATTAAGGACCACATAAATCGAAAAACTTTAAAAAAGAAAGAAAAAGAATCATAAAGAAAAGAGAAAGAAAGAATTGAAAAAGAAAAAAATAGAAAAAAGAAGGGAAAAAAGAAAGAAGAAAAAAGAAAATTAGACTCAAAGCCTAATAATAGGCCTTAATCGAAAGCACTCCAATGTTCGAATCCTGGTAATAGGTTTTTTCGAATAAGAGTGTGAAACTTTTGAAGAACTCCACTGAAGCTCATTTTAATCGAATATCCACTACTTCATGAGTGATGATAATATTTTCAGAGTCATGACAATGTTGAATAACTTAGAAATTTGTTGTTTGCTCCATCATTTATTTCGAGCCAAAGGAATGTGATGAATTGAATTCCACAAACAAGAATGAAAAATGAATCAACCAAAATAAGTGGTCTTGAATCAAAGAAACAAAATGCACTTTACATATTCAAACATCAATTCAGCTTTCAAGGTCTCCTAGACACAAAAATTATTTGAGGCAATCCCCGGTAAGCTTTTTTCAATGTTGTTTGTGCACTTGATATTCGGGGCACTCAATCTAGCTTAATACATTTATAACCCGAGAAAGAAAAAGAAAAAACCATTTTTAATAAGCATCACACATTCAAAAAATTAAAAGAATATAGAACCAACAATAAGGGTGTCTTTCCATCTCGCCTATAAGGCTCATCAGTTGACCTTCAACAAGAAAGGTAACAATTCGAAAGAAGACGGTCAAACCCACAAAAGGTTGATGCATCATCACATTATAAAAATAAAATCAATCACAAAAAACATCAGGGCACATCATCTACGCATGCATTACATCACTATCACACACCAAATGCACAATAGCATGTTTATTTTTATCACATATATTCATGACACATGTCTTCTGTCTCATTGTCATGCATTCACATTATGCAAACATGAAGCATCCTCATCATTGCATACTTTTTATAGTAACCTCATAGTTAAATACATACATCACCTATCAAGTGCATCTCATGATCAACGTCATTGCATATTAACATTATGCCATACATCTCATCACCATACATTTAAATCCATACATCATGTATCAGCATTTCATCATACTCATGGCCCACTAAATTGCAAGTCATTCATATCAACATTCTCACACTCATGCATTCATACCATGCATCACATACTAAGTCATAGCTACGTTGCATCGCATTAGTATCATACATTCTACATCAAGTTAGGTGCACCATGCATCAACTCCAAACAAAAAGAAATAACAGGTTCTAGACAAAGCTCCCAACCAAGAAGAGCAAATCGGCGAATCCTCAACCAAGAAGAAAGCCAAATTATCAAGGGAGTTGAAACTTTAAAATGGAGGCTAATCATGCAAAAATGACAAAACAAAGAAAGCAAAAAAAATGCAAATTTAAATGAACAAACACTAACCATGGATTTTTTTCCTTTTCAGGTCTTGTCTTATCGTCAACAGTGCAGCGGACCAGTCAACAAAAAAATGGTTATGCCTCTTCGTCGGAGTCGTAGCTTGACCACCATATAAAATCAGACCATGCCTCTTCGTCGGAGTCATATCTTAACCACCCAAAATAATTAGACCATACCTCATCGTCAGAGTCGTAGCTTGGTCCCACATAATCGATCATGCCTCTTCGTTAGATTCGTAGCTTGATCACAAAAAAAAAACTGACCATGCCTCTTCGTCGGAGTCGTAGCTTGACCACCCAAAAAAATCAGACCATGCCACTTCGTTGGAGTCGTAGCTTGGTCTCGCATAATCGATCATACCTCTTTGTAAGATTCGTAGCTTGATCACCAATAAAAAACAAAAAAACGGTCATGCCTCTTCGTCAAAGTTGTAGCTTGACCACCCAAAAAAATCGGACCATGCCTCTTCTTCGGAGTCGTAGCTTGGTCCCACATAAAAGATCATGCCTCTTTGTCAGAGTCGTAGCTTAATCACCCCGGTCATGCCTCTTCGTCAGAGTCGTAGCTTGATCACCCCGGTCATGCCTCTTCGTCAGAGTCGTAGCTTGATCACCCCGGTCATGCCTCTTTGTCAGAGTCGTAGCTTGACCACCTCTAACATCTTGATTATGCCTCTTCGTCAGATTCGTAGCTTGGTCACCCCTAACACCTCGGTGATGCCTCTTCGTCGGAGTCATAGCTTGACCACCCCTACTAACATCTCGATCATGCCTCTTCGTCAGAGTCATAGCTTGATCACCCCTAACACCTTGGTCATGCCTCTTTGTCTAAATCGTAGCTTGACCACCTCTAACATCTCGATCATGCCTCTTTGTTAGAGTCATATCTTGATCATCACTAACATCTCGATCATGTCTCTTCGTTAGAGTCGTAGCTTGACCACCCTTAACTCACCAGTCATGCCTCTTCATCGGAGTCGTAGCTTGACCACCACACTCACTTGGCCATGCCTCTTTGTTAGAGTCGTAGCTTGACCCAACCAACAGATGTTGTCTCGTCGTTGGTGGCGTAGCGGATCACCCATATCCAAACTTTTCTCTTGACTCCTATTTTTTAAATTTTTGCAGCTTTAAATAAATACATAGATATTGTATTCTGAAACAATTTTTTTTTATTCGTGCAGGTTCCGTCTTTCAATGAAACGAAGAGATGGATAAATCAATCGAACCTTGACTCCTCGTCGGTGGTGTAGCGGGTCAATAAACAAGTTTATTTCTCAAAAAAAATGAAATATGAGCCAGTGCGAGTGTGAAGAAATTGAGATGTTGGTGCTATCATTTAACAAGAAGGAGTGAACAATTCGATTGATAGAGGCTATGGAGTCCTATTAATTTCACCTTTTTCAGATTATAATACTTAGTTTGTCAAACCCACAAGGACTGAGTCGACTTCACTACTTCTTATGATTGTATTATAAAAACTAAAAACACAAGTAAATTGAAGAGTTTGAATTATAACTAAGAAAACAATGAAACATAAAATTAAATAAAAAATAATAAGATAATAGAAGCAAGTCTAAATTGATTGCTTTGTAGAGGAGAATCCAGTTGTGTTAAGTATCCACTTATTAATGCAATGGGTTGAATTGTCGCCTCGGCGGATCGCACAAAGGGTCACCGTAGCTGCCTAGGCAAGGTTATACCTTGTCGACAATTCAACATTCCATAGTTCGACAGAGCATCCTTGTATGTCTTCTTCCTTATCCCTAAGCGAAGAGAACTGTTGAAACTCATGTCTTGATAATACCTCCCGGTGTGAATCAAGGGCGAACAACAACCAAACACATTCATCTCATTAGTCGTTGAAATCCTGGGAGGTTAATATCTCAACCGGATTAGTCAATGCCCATGAGCAAAGACCGTATTCTCTCATTTCGTGAACCTACATCTCCCGATGCTAGGCAAATGGGTTTTTCTCACATACTTATCTTTGGAGCTCATATGCAAGAAGAGTCAATACTAAGAGAGAATAAACTATGAAATAAGTTTTGCATTAATAAGCATTAAACATAAGTAACATTTTTTCTCAACTACTCCACAAACAACTTAAACCTCCGAAAGGTTTAGAACATGATGTAGTCGGCGACTAAAGGTATATAAAAAAGAAAATTCGTCTCGACTCCACACTAAACCTAAACCTAATAAGTGCTTTATATAGGTCAAGCCCTAAGTTGAGCTTTCCATGCAAGGAAAGAGTTATAAAAAGGAAAAATATAATTTCTAATTAAACTGTATTAATTAAATCTTATTTCCTAAAATATATCTTCTTTCCCGTGGTTAACTTTGAATAGGGCTTGACCTCCTAATTGGGCTTGTTCCTTCTCATTTTCTTTGTCCATTAAGATCAGTATCTTTTTCTCTCTCTGTCGAGCACAAATTGTTATCTTTTACGCTGCTGATACGGCCTCCAACGTGCTGCCATGGCGAGTGCTTTATCTGCAATTCAACATCTATTTTCTCACTTGGCCATCTCTGTGATGTAATTTCCTGTCTAAGAAAACTATCAAAAGCATATGTTTTATGCCAAATAATAAATAAATTCATAAAATTAGTGTTCGGATGCTGAAGTAAGGAAAATAACAAAAAATATTTATTATTGCCTTTAAATCTGTCTTTATTAGCAATAAATGAGTAGGAAAATGATATAGAAAATAAGGACTTTTGAGTACTCATGATCGATCAGATGACAGTGGCTTAACGTGTCGACAAGTCTATGTCTGGTGGAATAAGTTGAAAGACCAACCAGTTCAAATTCAAAGGAGAGATCGTGGCGTGGATTAAGTTGTAGTTGGACCGAACTAAAATGGTCATCTTATGTCTTTGTTCAATCATTGTTTCACAACAAAGAATAAAGAGGGGTAGCTATAATCACCATTTTTGTCCGGTGATTAAAAAAATTAAACTAAAACCCTAAATTGAATCCCTAAACCATATCCCTAAATCTTAATATTAAATATATAAACACACCATAAATAAAAAATAAAAAATTTAAATATATTATTATATTACTAAATATATTACAAACCAAACAATTAAAGTCCAAGTCTATTTACACCATATCAAAAGTCCATTTACACAATAATTTAATCCATACAAATTTGGTAGCCCATTTCACCCAAAGCCCGTTAACCTTAAACCCATTACATTGACCCATACATATCAGAATCCAAATCCCTTAACCCATTATAATTACCATAACCCATTATCCTACCCGAATACCCAATAGTCACATACCCTGATAACCCGCGACCCAAACTTGACCCGGACTTAACCTGTGAACTTTCCAACTTCTCAAACAATCGTTCATCATCCCAAAAGGATCTGAAAGTGGTCCTTTTAACTTCCATCAACCGTTTGATTCCTCTCCACATCTGAGCCACATCGATGCAATGACGATGCCACCGCAACACCATGATCGACCAACCAGCACCACATCAGAACCACATCGGATCTACACCATGTTGATGCTCTCCTTCGGATCAAGCCAAGACAGAAGCAAGGACAATGGTCCCCTTCCCTCGATCGTACATGCCAACACACAGATGCAGACAAATAAAAAAATAATCAGCAGATATTCATTTTTATTTTCATTTCATTATCATGTAAAATCGGCTATAGAGGCCACAATGAATCCATGTAAACCCTAGCCGGAATTTCTCCAAAGAAATGAAAACAAAGAGTTTTTAGAGGATTTCATTTTTTTACTTTGGATAGAAATTAGGGTTAGAGTTTTACCTTCGATTTGGTGGCCGGTTTCCCATCATCAGCGTTGTCACCTTCGCTCTCTTCTGATATCTCTAAATCGCTTTCCCTTTTTTTCAAACAATAGATTTTGGGGTTTCGATCGGTTTTCAAAAGAAAGAAAATAAGGGCTTTTGGTTTTATTTTCGAATAAAAACGATTCATCAAAAAGGGGTTTTCAAATCTATTTTCAACAAAGAAAATAATAAGTTTTTGGCTCACCGAACGCTGCTATCAGCAGCCATGAAGGCGACCGGATTCTGGGAAGAGGCTCATGTTCTTAAGAGCTTTCAAAGCTCTAAGATCCTCTCTGGTTTTTGAAACTGAGAAGGAAACAAATAAAGGTTCAAGACAATTTTTGGTCTTTCATTTTCTTATATATATTAATAGCAAAACGACATCGTTTTACACCCCTACCTGTGCGGTGACTCGGATCTAGGGAAGGATCCGCGTTTTTTGAAATGGTGGGCTAATTGTGACTTTGGTCCTTCATTTTCATAGCCTTTTCAACTTCGGTATGGGGAAAATTACGCTTCTATTCCTCTGAACGTTCTGTTTCGTTTTATTTTCATCATTTTTGTTTTTTTTAGTTTTAAATCAACCCCTATATTTCTTTTTTTAACAATTTACTTCGTAGCTTGCATAATACATATTTACACAATATATATTATATAATAAAATATTTAATATTTAATATTTTATTTCTTATCTTATATAAATTATTTCTTATACATTATATTTATTTTATTATACTTATGTTATATTACACTTTCTATATATATATTAGTTTGGTTTCTATTTTATTTACCTTAAGTATTATGTATTTGATTGTAGTTAATTTGCATGAAAAATGTGATTGTTTTATATTTTCTTTTTTATTTCATTTATTTAATTGATTTTGCTTACCTTTTTAAATAACTTTTATTAATTTTAATTTCCATTTTTTTATTTGATGTTTTAAAGGTATAATTTACTTAGTTTATTTCCTTATTTTCTTTACTTACATGGTATCATATATTAAATTTACTTATTTATTTGTTTACTTTTAATTTTGTCCATATTATGTATATGATTATTTTATGTTTTTCCTTATTTTATTATCCATTGATTTATTATGTCCATCTTTCATTTATTTGTTTATTCATTTATTATTTACTTTATTTATTTATTTATTCCTTGTTTAATTTAATTCGTTATTCAATCGGCTTTATCGTGACCCGCAACGGGGATGATCCGTATTGTTTTTAGTGTTGGGCTTGAAGGTGCTTGATTGATAATCGATAAAGCTTTCCAAGATGGAGAATTAGCTAATTTGGGTGGTGGTTGTGAAAGCAAAAATTAGACAATAAAAACACAAGGATTTAGAGTGGTTCTGACCTCTAACACAAGTACTACATTCACTACCTTAGCTTCCTACTAAGGATTTCCCAAATTCACTAAGAATCTCTTCATTTTAAGGGCAAAGGGCTAACCTTACAAACCTTGATTCAAACCCGAATCAAGCATTCAAAGTTCACAACCCGAACTTTGGGAATCTTCTCAACAAAGACATAAACAAAGCAAACTTTGATAATCGTTCTAATAAGGCTAATTGTTTGCAACTAAGCTCTCACTCAATCCTAAGACACTTGAGCATACATAAACATTAAGCTCACAAGTGTTGTCTACCCAAAAGATGAGAATTAAGCTCTAAGACAATTTCTTGATCATGTTGTTGTTACAATTGAAGTATTAGTCTTCTCTTGATGCTTGAGGCTTCCTTTTATCATCCCAAATGAGTTTCTAACTGTTGGTGACCATTGGGATTGATTTGGAGTCGTTTGGATCTTGTTTTAAGGCATATTTCTATTTCTGGTACAGATGGTATCAAAATGCCTGAAATTGATATCGAAACGTCTGCTTTGGAAAATAGTTGTTGAACCTGCATTTAAAAACCGGTATCCAAACGGGTTTCGATACTACTCCTAGCCGTTATGGGTTTTCATAAAATCGTTTATGATCGTTGAGGGTATACCGAAACAGGTATCGAAACCAAACCTCACAGTAGCAAAAAGGTATCGAAACAGGTATCAAAACATCTTTGAAATTTTGCCTTTGAAAAAATGGTTGTATCGAAACACCTAGGAGGTGTATCGAAAAGTCTGGGTTAAAATCACTTCTTTGGTTTCTTTAAATCATTTAAAACACCTTTAAAATCTCTCGAAAACCTCTTAACTATATTTTCAAGTTGTTTAGACATAAGAATCATTTTTGAAGTCTTTTCAAATTAGTCCAAAACTAATTTTTAAATATTATATCAAAATATTAGTTCTACATATAGCTCGTTTCTTATCTAACAACTAACATTTAATTCTTGCAATTTAATTTATCGCTATTTACTTTATGCAATTTTACTTTCCCGCATTTAATTTACCGTATTTATTTTCTGCAATTTAAATTTCTCGCATTTAATTTTTCGTATTTATATTTGTTGTAATTTAATTTCTTTCACTTTAAATTTATGCATTTGTATATATTTGATTCATACTTGTATATATTTTGTTTAATCATGTAACATTTAACACTTAATCAATTTAATTAATAAAAATGCGGTATCTCAATATTCGGTTGTAACGGGCCCGACATAAGGCGTAATGGTGGCGATTTATGTGTTTACCTTCGAATATCGAGGTCCTTAAAATTTGTTCGCATTCTTAAACGGATAATAAATTAATAAAAATATGAACTTGCAAATTTCCAATTAGGGCAATTATATTCGATTAGGTACCAATTTTTAGGCGGTGTGGGGTATTTTATATCCCATCTATAATCGATTCCCGAACCCATTTAAAAATTCTCTGGTTTCAACGGTGTTCGGTCTATCAAAGTGACCAGTGGAGATTCCAGTCTTTTCCAAAATAAATTCCTTTTTTTCTAAAATAATTCCTAATTTCACTTTCAAAACCCAAATTTTCTAAATTGAACCCAAATTTTTAACAAATTCTCAATTTCCCAATTTTTCAAAGCTCACCAATTTTGAAACCCCAATATTTAAATCCTTCTCTAATTTATTACTTGTGTTTACTATTTAGGTAGAATACCGTCACCCATTCTAACTAAGAAATTGAAAGGAATTTTAGAAGCGGCAGAAGTGGGGGAAAGTGAGGAAGAAAGAACCATAGAAATAGAAACTATTTCCGAAGGGGGGGTATAACCAGGAACAAGAGGTATCCACCGAAGAAAATCCTTCTTCCCTTTTTTCGGAGGAAAGGATGGATCCGAGCAAAATCGATGAAACAGAAAATCTTTGAGTGACTGGAAAGAAAAAAATAAAAATAAAGGGCGGACTCCACTTTCCCTTTAAAGAGGCATAACTCAAAATTCTTATTTTTTTCAAATAACCCCTAATTTTATCCTAAACACTCGATTCTTTAAATATTCCTAATTTCAACAATAAACAAAGTTTTTTCTAACGACCCTACACACTTTATACCCTTGTATTTTTAGAGGGGTTGTTACATTTATGATGCAAAAATGAATATTGATAATTCATCCATTTTGATGTGGGTGGAGAGTCACAATAATTTTTTTGGAAGAGTTTAACAAAAATACAATAATTTTCATTTAACATTCAATAATGAACAATTTATTTATAATATTATTTTGATCGAATGATATATTTATAATTTTTATATATATTATGTTTTCGTTCAATTAAATTACATGTACAATATACCATCATCGTATCTCTTTCTTATAACTGCTATTTTTATTTAAATTTCAATTAAATGTTTAATTTTAAACGTTTTAGAAAATTTTATTTTAGTTTTAAATGAATTTCTTTTATTATTTATTTTTAAAAATTAAATCAATTAACATATATATATATTAAATTGATATTTGTCTGTGATATTTTTCACACATATCTTAATTTTAGGGTTTATGAATTTTAGGGATTTAATGTTAATAGTTAGAATTTATGTTTTGTAACAACCCAAATTTTGGATCCTAGTGTCGGGTTAACTCGGAACGTTGGGCTCTGACGTTTGGGCCTCGTTTAGGCCTAGGGTTTGAGTGTTGGGCTGGTTTGAGAGTTATGCTTGGGTTGTCTTTGTCCAAAAGTGATTTTATGAGAGTATTTTTGGTAATTTGATAATTTTGGACAAAAAGACAAAGGGTAGAGGGTTTCTGCAGAGAGTAATGAGAGTGAGATCATTGAGAATCTTTCTCTCATATTCTTCCCCTCATCACCAAGGAGAAAGTTTAGTGAAAGGTACAAACTTTGTTGTTTTGATTAGGATTTTACTTTATATTTTTTAGAAAAAGTTATGCTGTGTGAGATCTATCAAACAAGGTAAATATGTTGAGGTTTGGTGAAAGGAGGTTTTGGTGAGCTTGGTGAATCAAGAATGAAAAAGGAGTTTTTTGGGGTTTTCTCTATAGTTTATATATGTTTATAGCTTATAAGAACATTTATAGTTTTGTCTAATAGTTGGTCTTAATCTTTTTCTTATAGATAAAGAAGTTAGGGAACCTTCAAGGAAGTTAGGCAAGAAAAAAAGCTTGAAAGAGTGGTTTTTCTGGGTTTACTGCTTGTTTGTTCGAGGTTGGTACCCCTCCAACTCCCCTTTGCATCAAACATCTCATGAGTTTAGGTTGTATTGCTTGTAGTATGCATGCTCGTGTGGTTGGTAGCTTAGAGATCTTTAATGGTGAATTTCATAATTAGATGTTTGATGGCTTAAAACTGATAGCAACACACTTTAAACTACTTCAATAATATGTAAGAATAGTTTGAGAATCAATGAAAGTGATTTGGGTAGTGTTCTAAGCATTTTGAGGGTCTAGACTTAAATTTTTGTGCAAGCGTTTCAATACCCCTTGGTAGGCATTTCGATACCATATAGAGAAAATAAGGGCTTAGTTAGCAGGCGTTTCGGTACGTCAAGCCTGTGTTTTGAAACAAAAAAATCTAGTAGCAAATCGTTTCGATATCACATATAGGGCGTATCGAAATAGGTAGGTTTCTTTTTGATCTTTTCGAATTGATCATCTTAGCATATCGATACGCCAAGAAGGCTTTTCGATACCCTCTTTGTAGGCATATCGATATGGGGGAGTTTGATACCCCTTATAGGCGTATCAAAACCCTTAGGCAATCTACCCAAATTTTTAAAGAATGAATTTAGGGTTCCATAAATTGTGTTATGGGTTTCTATGGGTTAATTAAACTATAAAATGAATAATAAAATTCGGAACTTGGTGTTAATGACTTGATATGATGATATATGCTCAAGTCTTGGTCTTTGGTTTGGTCATGGTATAGTTTGGTGTGAATATCCTATGTGGATCATCTTATGTGGTTGAGTCCTTGTGTGATAGAAATTTGGATATCCAAAATAGTGCTGCAACACAAATAAGGTAATCCGATATAATATTTCGGGTGATGAATTGAAGATTATTCCGAATAGAGGATCTGATGTAGTATGGATGCGAGCCTCATTCGAAGATGCTCGATATAATATTTTGAGCATAGGATTTGGAGGATCCCGATGCTGTGTGGACGCGAACCTTAATCCCCGAGTGTAGGATCCCAATATTGTATGGATGCGAGCCTCACTCATAGTGTAGGATCCCGATGTTGTGTGGACGAGGGCATCATCACCTTGTGTTTTGGTTTGGTTTGGATTGGTCAACCTTGAATTCTAATCTGTGTTTTCTTTTTTGCCTAAGGATCGGTATATATAGGCCAAGCTTAGATCAAAACCTCTCAAAAGTAGGAGTACTAGTTAGAATAAAATATAATTTTAATATTAAATATAAGACCTTTATTTTATTTACTAATTTTACTCCTATTGAACTCTTGATCTCGTAACTTTGACCTTGACTTGACTTGACTTGCTTTTCTTTCCTTTGTTTTTTCTCTCACTTGTCTCAAGAGTTTCAACTATTTATTTTCTTTCTACTGCAAACCATATATCTTCATCATTTTTTGTCGTCGCGGCCAAACTATTGTCTTGATGGGTAATTGAAATCTTTTCATAATTCAAATAGATAAATAAACATTAGGAGCAAAAAGAAAAGAATTAAAATTAACTTTTGAAAACCCCAAAGTCCAAAATATATTGTTAGGCATTTATTTTATTTGGTTTAAAGTATGACCCAAATTATTAGCCATCCAACTCTCATGCACACGAAAAATTATATCATGGTTTAACTTATCACATCATAGTCCCATCCAATTATAGCCACCCATTTCATTATTATCTTTCAAGTTATTTTTTTTCAATCAATGAAATTTTACTTATTTTTTCAATGATTCAAAAAATATAATTTTTAAAAATTATATTAATGAGTAGTGGATTAAGTGGTTTTTATTAGTTAAAGACCACGCCTGACATGTTAAACCAGACCTATAATATAAACTCTCCGCGCACGCATCTAAAAAGTGATTATGGTTGTAATATTTCAAAGCATATTGTTTACTTCCCTACAATTAAAAAGTTAGTTTAAAACATTTTTTAACCAAACATTTAACCCAAAATCCAATGTTTTAAAATCATATACGGTTACAAAAACAAAAGGTTTTGATGGTAATACAGAATTTGTAAATTGCAAAACAAAATTGGAAACATTTTGTATTGTTTGTAGTATTTGATTCACCCCTTGAATCTAATGCTTCTACTGATTCCGACATTGATGCCCGAGGTTTCTCCGCCGTACAGACCGATCGGTTTTCTAATATCCCGCACCTGTCCTTTCCTTTGTTTCTCTCGTTTCTTGCTTTGCAACTGCAAACAAACAAACACATCAATCCACAATTCCTACCAACAATTCACTAAATATCATTATGAAAAGGAATCAAAATCTTTGGCCCGAATGCATACCCTGTATTTCTTCCTTGGGTTTTTGGTGTTCTTAGTCTGTTGTCGAGTCAAACCTCTATTCTTCTCTATCTTTGCAATTTGAAAGATGGTTTTTTGTTAGGAATAGGATGCAGTGAAAAAAAAACTGAGCCTGGAAGAGAATAAGGCAAGAACCTGATGAGTTATCTGTCGTTTTCCATCAACAGTTTCAGGCAATGAAGGGGGTGCAGAGGTCCTGTAAAAGGAACACATGAAAAAAAATATAGACAAGCATGCACGACAATGGCATAGAGCTTAACAATACCATCGAAAGTTAGAAATATAGTAGACTCGAGTACAACTGGGGTACTGACATCATTTGCCTGCATCCCCTTAAATGTAGATACCAGTTAAATGCAACGCAGAAACATACCTCGTATATATCTCAGCGTTTGCAACAAGTTTTGTTGCCCTTTGTTGCTTCACTTGTTTGTAAAATTCATCTTCGGAATCCTCAGATTCTGTTGTATCTGATAAATAAGTAAATAAACGATATGAGTAAACTTGATCAGTTTATTCCAATGATTAAAAGAACAAGTTTACAGACTCTTATATAGCCTAAGAATAGAAGTTCTAATTGAATTAGGAGTCCTAGATATGCTAAACTTAAAACTCTCAAGTATAAAACTTTAAATATAACTAAGACTCTTTACTAAGATAAACTCTTGATAAACTAACTATAAATTCTTAACATAATCTCAACAACTAATATTACTAACATAATCTCGACAACTAACACTCCCCCTCAAACTAGTGAGTATACATTGTATAATCCTAGTTTGGACATAAACTTGTCGAACAAAGCTTTTGGTAAAGCCTTTGTAAATATATTTGTCACTTGTTCTTCGGTTGGAATATAGGAAAAGGATGTGACTCCACTCGTGAGTTTTTCTGCTATGAAGTGTTTGTCTATCTCAACATGTTTTGTTCAATCATGTTGGATAGGGTTCTTGGCAATCTGAATTGTTGATTGATTGTCACAAAAGATTTCAAACTTTTTGTCTTGACACATTCCAAGTTCTACAAGTAGCTTTTGTAACCAAATTCCTTCACATATTCCTAGAGCTAATGCTCTATATTCGGCTTCAGCACTGCTCCTTGAGATTACTGTTTGCTTTTTACTTTTCCAAGTCACTAAGTTACCCTAAACGAATGAACAATAGCCACTTGTAGATCTTCTATCTGTAAGTTCACTTGCCCAACTTGAATCTGAAAACACCTTCACACTTCTGTCATGGTTTTTCTCAAATATTAAGCTATGTCCGGGTGTACCTTTTAAATACCTTAGTATTCGTTTTGCAGCTTCCATGTGTTCCTGTCTGGGATCGGTCATGTGTTGGCTCACAATATTAACAGGAAAAGATATATCTGGTCGGGTTAAGGATAAGTAAACCAACTTTCCTACTAGTCTTTGGTATAGCCCTTTGTTTGTCTTAGGGCCTAAGTCTGCCTTGTTGAATTTCAAACCAACATCCATAGGGGTGTCTGCTGGTTTACAACCCATTAACCCAATTTCTTCAAGTAAATCTAGTCACCTCCATGCCTAGGAAATATCTGATTTACCTAGGTCTTTAATTTTAAATTCTCTATTGAGGATGTTCTTTAGTTGGTGGATCTCCCTCTCATCATCTCCTGTTAGGATTATATCATCCACATAAATAATCAGGATAGCTCTTTTGTTGTCTAGAGATATTTTAAAGAATAGTGTATGATTTGACAAGGACTGTTTGTAACCCATTCTCAAGATGACTCTGGTGAATCTTTCAAACCAAGCTCTTGGTGACTGTTTCAAGCCATAGAGGGATTTGTTAAGCTTACACACCTTCTGGTTATTTTCATCATCTTCTAGTCCTGGTGGAATCTGCATATAAACTTCTTCCTCCAAATTTCCATTTAGAAAGGCATTTTTGATATCAAGTTGATGTAAATTTCAGTCACAATTTACAGCTAAGCTTAATAAAACTATAACAGAATTAAGTTTAGCTACTGGGGCAAAAGTTTCTTTATAGTCAACTCCATAAGTCTGAGTAAAACCCTTAGCAACTAACCTTGCTTTATACCTCAATGCACTCCATCATGATTAAATTTGATAGCAAAAACTCATTTGCAGCTAACTGGTTTTTTATCTTGAGGTAGGTCTGTAATAATCCATGTATTATTTTTATTTAGTTCCTCAACTTCTTCTTCAACTGCCATTCTCCATTTAGGGGATTGTAGGGCCTCTTTAATAGTCTTAGGAACTTGTTCTTCATCCAGACTTGCTATAAAATGCTTTAAAAGACGAAATCAACTTCCCATAACCGGCATACCTTTGAATAGGGTATTTAGTACATTGTCTAACTCCTTTTCTCTTGACGATAGGCACACATTCAGATTCAAGTAGATGAGAAGGAATACTAGTTGAGTCATTACCTTCACTTTGTTCACAGGCAGACGTATTTAAGTCCAATTCTTGGCAAATACTAGTTTGCAAAATGGTCTCAGGAATTTTTCTTCTTTTTCTGGTATAAACTTGAAGGGGGTTAGGAAGAGAATGTAATGGTGATGTAGGTGTGGTTTGTGAATTGACAGGAGTAGTATAGATAGATAAAGGACATGATGGTGATGTAGGTGTGTTTTGTGAATTGACAAGAGTAGTAGAGGTAGATGAAGGACATGAACTTTCAATAGGACTTTGTGTATTTGGTGGTAAATATTGGCTATGAGGTAAGAAGGTTGAGGGAATGCATGGACTAACTTGAGTATGAGAAGGTTGGAGATCAATAGGATTCTCCCACTGAGTTGTAGCCTTGGAGAAATAAGGATCATGTTCAAAAAAAGTACGATCTAATGAAATAAAGATTTTCTGAGTGGTTAGATGATAACATTTGTAGCCATTCTTTAGTGAAGAATATCCTATTAGAACACATTTGATAGCCTTTGGAT
Organism: Abelmoschus esculentus; assembly: GCA_035048815.1. Lineage (NCBI taxonomy): Eukaryota > Viridiplantae > Streptophyta > Magnoliopsida > Malvales > Malvaceae > Abelmoschus > Abelmoschus esculentus. Next base: position 4,335,161 of record JAUCBN010000019.1, on the reverse strand, counting down.
CTAATTTAGACTTAGAGGGATCTAAATTTTGCATAAAAATAGTGCATCCAAATACTCTTAAAGGAAGAGTGGAAGATATTGGTTTAAAATTGGGAAAACTCTCTAGGAAGACATCCTTGGGTGTTCGAAAATTGAGTACTTTGTTGGGCATCCGATTAATTAGGTATGTAGTCGTTAATAAGGCTTCACCCCACAAGTACTTTGGTACATGACTAGTGAACATTATGGCTCTTGTTACTTCTAATAGGTGTCTAATTTTCCTCTCTGCAACTCCATTTTGTTGTGGAGTGTCAACACACGAACTTATTTGGACTATCCCTTTTTCTAGAAAAAAATTTCTTAATGATTGTGTGAAAAGCTCACCCCTATTGCCAAATTTAAAAATCTGAATTTTACTGTTAAATTGAGTCTCAATCATGTTGTAAAACTTTTGAAAGATAAAGGACACCTCTGATTTTTCTTTCAATAAATAGACTTAAGTAGTTCGACTGTGGTTATCAATAAATATGACAAACCATCTACTCCCACTAATATTCTTTACCTTAGAAAGGCCCCAAACATCACTGTAATCAAACAGAAAGGATGTGAGGGTTTATGAGATGATGGTGAATAACTAGCTCTTATTTGTTTAGCAAGAGGACAAATATGACATTTGAAGGAAGATGGTTTTTAATTGAAATTTGGATGACCTAACCTAAAATGCCATAACATAACATCATCAATTTGTCCTAAAGAATTAAAACAAGAAAGAGAAGAATTTTGGACTGGATTATTGTTGTTGGTTAAAATGTAGAGACCACCTTGTAGCCTAGCACTGCCAATCCTTTTCTTCGAAGCCGATGCCTGTAAAAAACATTCTTTGTCAGTAAAACATAAAGAACAATTTTGATCTTTGGAAAGCTTGCTCACAGACAATAGGTTACAATCCAAACTAGGCACAAAAAACACGTTTTTAAGGACTAGATCACTGTTAACAAATACAATACCAGTTCCTTTAATTGGAGATAGGGAACCATCAACTATTTTAATAGAACTTTTTGAGCATGAATGAGTAAAATGAATGAGTATGTCTTTGTTACTAGTCATATGGTCAGAAGCATCAGAATCAACTATCCAATTTAACGTATGTGCAGTGGAAAGGAGAGCAGTAGAGGAAGATTGTTGATGGATACCTTCATCTTCTGCTAGGGCTAGATTACCTTCACTACTACTATTAAACTTATTGAATAATTGTTGTAGTTCTAGCATCTGTTGTGTCGTGAAACCACCTTGTTGTTTTGTTGTGACAGCAGTAGATGAGACTTCCTTTGATGGTTTTCGGATTGGATTCTTACCATCGGATGGTTTAACAGATTGTAACCATTGAAGATAATTATGGCCCACAAATCTGTGACAAGTAACAGTGGTGCCTGTTACTTCTGAAAAATCTGCCATTGTGGCAGTGGATGTTAAGGAAGATGCTATTTCACTTGACATGGATTGAAGAAGAAAAACCATGGAAGAAATCTTGTTAAACTTAAATCTCTTAAGTATAAAACTTTAAATATAACTAAGACTCTTTACTAAGATAAACTCTAGATAAACTAACTATAAATTCTTAACATAATCTCAACAACTAATATTACTAACATAATCTCGACAACTAACAGTATCACCATTCTCCTCACCAGATATATCTCCATCATCTTCCAGCATGTCATATTCAACTCCATAGTCATCCTCAGATTTAACTGTTGCTCCTGCAAGCACTCTAAGCTCATGTTTCCTCCGCCTTTCTCCAATATCATCTCTCTTTGGTAAATCATTATTGCCGGATATAACCTTCTCAACAGGGTAGAAGGGAGGAGAGACGAGAAATGTTATACCAATCCAGAGTATGCATGAATCATGATGCAAAAAAAAATAACATGAAAACACTACAAAAAGATATCCTGTTCAGATTTTGAAACCAAGTTGCAACTCAAAGATTGAAAAGGAAGTCACATAAAAGTCTAAATCGCATCATCCTATTGTTTTCCCTTCCCTTTTAACTAAAGAGCATAGGTAGAAGAAGGTTTTTGATTTCGACATCCATCATCAATTCCTTTGTATTTGCATTGGTTGTTCGAGAAAGTGTCTCCCAAAATCAGGACAAGAAAAGCAGAAAAATGTAGAGAAAGAAAATCGTGCTGCTTGGTCCAAAGGAAAACAGAAAGGGAAGTGGTATATATTCATATGAGATCTAACAAGACCAACAATATGGCAGTACAGGAAGTACGCCTAAAACAGTTAAATTTTCAGACTATTCCTAGGAGAAACTATGAAGGTCTTTGAGATTGATACTGACTAGAGAAGGCAAAGCTCAACCAAATTTACTGGAAAGTCAGAAACCTAAAGATCAAAATCCAAGCCAAATCAAATTGAATCAAACTCAAATTACCTGAAAGGAGAATTGACCTGCCCAATTGCTACCACTAACAGATACACTCTCAACTCAAAAAAAAGGCACGTAACATATTGCTTTCAATAGATAGTAAACCAGCACTAAAAGTTTCCAAGCTTATCCAATAAAGGGGTCTACCAAATACACTTGTATCCTTTCATGGGTTTCAATGGGGATGGTAAACCTTCAGATCAGGTACATACGAGAAAAGCTTAATCATTGCATGAGTGTTAAAAGAGAACAAAACTCAACTTGGAAATAGAAAGACGAGAAAAAAAAAAAAAAACTCACGTAAAAATAATTCCTTCAAAATAAGCAATATTTATTCCTTCCCTTTCTTCAATCTGATTCATGAGTTTGACTAAAATGACCAAGTGAAGTTTGTTTATTACTAACTCTTGTACTAAAAACATGAGGAATAAATAATATTCCTACCAAACATAGCCTTAATAGTTTACTGAAGATATAAAAACAGGAAATTTTGTTGAGATTTATACCTTGGACTTGTTCTGTTTCGCAGTAATAAGTTTGGAAATATTAGAATGCTTTGAGCTTGCATTCCCATTACTTAATCCAGAAGCACTTCCTTCAACATCCATAACATCATCAGCAAAATCATCATATGTTTCAAGCTGTCTGTTAAGTCCAACTTTAATGAATTAGTACTAAGTACTGCCAAAAAGGGTAACTAATTACAAAACAAGGGGAAAAGCAGCAATACCCATTCACTGGTTTTCTATGTTTCTTGGTTTTATCAGGCCTTTGGGTGTTGGAACAAAAGATTCCCTTCTGTTTCAACTTTTCCTCAAGAGCTGCTCTTACTTTTAACATTTCCCTGCTTTGTAAAACAACTTGGTCATTCTGCATTGGATTTGAAGAAACTCAAGTAAGATATTTAGATACCGGTTACGTAAGATATTTAGAGAAAAGAAGGATGAAATGTACAAGGAATAAGAAAATAAAGAAAAGAGTGAAAACTTAGCAGCAGTAGCAGGCGCATCTCACCTCTCGCTGAAGTTTCATCCCCTTGTTATCATGGTTACTTGCGAACTCCATTTTAGGCAATTTAGGTGTCTCTTCAAGCTGATGTATGAAATAAGAGATCAAATGACAAGAACCAAAATGGCAATTTAGTGAAAGACGACAATAATGCTAATTTTGACTACCTCAGGCATTTGCACATCCATTACTGGTGATGGACAATTACCCTTTGTACCAGAATCAGATACCAATTCAGCACTCTCTTTAACCAAGTTTTGTCCCATTTATCCCCTTTATTCTTCAGAATCTCCTCCCATTCAGAAGGAATGTTCCCATCAAGTTGTTGTTAGTTATCGAAGATGTGTTAAAGCTTGAAGAGAAGTCTAAATTAACGAGGAGTGTTAGAGTTTTTTATTTAATATATAATTAGAGTTTATTCCTAATTAGTAGTTTAGATTTATTAGAAGTCTTATTTAAATTAGGAATAAATATTATTTAAATTAGAGATAAAGTATAACTTTAGTCATATTAAAGCTCTATTTTAGCCTATTTAAAGGCTTACTCTGTAATCATTTGATATTCAAGAATAATAAGAAAATACAGAGAAACATATTGTTCTCTCTGAAAAATATCTTTGTTCATCTTCTTCAAACAATAAATTCCTAACCACCTATCACACACAAACCACCATCATCCGTTGCATCTACGGCCACCATGGCCCCTTTCTCACATGGTATCAGAGCCAACAACGATCTTGATATCATCAACATTGCTGTCATCTTTAATCAGAAACATATCGATAATATGATTTTTCAGATACACATCATTTTTTCTTTTTCGCTGATGTCATTTGATCACACTCGTTCCTTGGCTTCTCCCTCGTTAGAATCTTACATAATTTCTACTCGTTTACTTTTGTTGGTTCTTTATTTAATGATTCTATCTTAGCCATCCGTTTCAAAAGATAAGAGAAAAGATTAGAAAAAAGGTTATAGTTTACCCTTAAAAACTATTTGGTTCTATCTTAGCCATCCATCCAAAAAGATAGATGAAAAAGTTATAGTTTAGCTTTGAAAACTAGATAATATTCTTTAAGAATTCTACATCAAAGATCCAAGCTGAAACTCTAGTCTGTGTAACTATCAGCTTGAGGGGAAGTGTAGTTTCTTTTGATCACTTCGTACATCATTCAACTCATATCTTTTAATCAAGAATCGCGTGCTGGAGCATCTAAATCAAAAACTCCTAACCCGAGAACAAGGAGTATTTTTTTTCTGAAGAAACAACAGAAGAAATAAAAAAGAGTAAGGCATCACATTCAAGATCCAAGCTGATGCTTTACTACGTTTGTTCACCAGCTTGAGGGGGAGTGTTAGTTATCAAAGATGTGTTAAAGCTTGAAGAGAAGTCTAAATTAACGAGGAGTGTTAGAGTTTTTTATTTAATATATAATTAGAGTTTATTCCTAATTAGTAGTTTAGATTTATTAGAAGTCTTATTTAAATTAGGAATAAATATTATTTAAATTAGAGATAAAGTATAATTTTAATCATATTAAAGCTCTATTTTAGCCTATTTAAAGGCTTACTCTGTAATCATTTGATATTCAAGAATAATAAGAAAATACAGAGAAACATATTGTTCTCTCTGGAAAATATCTTTGTTCATCTTCTTCAAACAATAAATTCCTAACCACCTATCACACACAAACCACCATCATCCGTTGCATCTACGGCCACCATGGCCCCTTTCTCACAGTTGTTTCACCTGTTAAATGGAGCAAGCATCAGAAACTGGAATACAGTAACTCTAGTAGCAAAGAAACAATCTTATTACCACATCAACAATCTATAATTCTAAACCAATAAAAGAGAAATTAAAACAAAGCACAAAGGATGTATTGTGATGTATGGTGGGTTAAGTGCAGTGAAATGTGATCTGCACATAACTGCCTATGAGGTACAGCCAACCATTATTGACCACCTTCCCCGCAACTCACACATGATACCTGTTGTGTAAAGCATAGAAATAAATTCATAAATCTAAAATCCAGTATTCACATTTCAAAGATAATGACCTTATCAAGCAAGCCTTGGATCTCCACAATACGACCTAAGACAGGATGATCATGAACAGGCTGTCCTTCTGTTAGTTATAAGTGTTAGATAAAATAATATTATTATTAGGATAAAGTTTTATTTAATAGGACTAAGTAATTAGGAGAAAAACAGCAGTGATAGCACCACCAATTCAACAAGACGCTGCAGCTCTTGTCACTAATTCTCATCCTAAGAACCAAACTAGGAGAAATCGACCATGGTGTGAACATTGTCGAAAGCCTGGCCATTGGAAAGATCAATGTTGGAAACTCCATGGAAAACCTACTGATTGGAAGCCTACTCGATCCAAAGTTCCAAATGAAGCTAATGCGGCTACCCAAGAATCATTGTCGAGTCCCTTTACTAAGGAACAGATTGTCACATTGCAGCAACTTCTGAAAAATATGACATCTCAATCTTCCAACATTGCACATGCTACTACTGCAGGTAATTTTTTTTCCACATCCACTATTCAATGGATAGTGGACTCTGGAGCATCAGACCATATGACAAGGGATTTTACTATTTTGGAGAACTATGGTGCTGTTACACTTCCAGCAATTCGAATTGCTGATGGTACCCTTACTCCAGTCGAAGGAAGTGGTTCAGTTACCTTGAATAATAATTTAACTCTTCACAATGTTCTCTATGTTCCTAAGCTTACATGTAATTTGCTTTCTGTTAGCAAGTTAGTTCATGAATCCAAGTGTAATGTTCTTTTTGGCATTGGTGGTTGTACTTTTCAGGAACAGGACTCGAAGAAGGCGATTGACAAAGCTAGGCTACTAAAGGGCTTATACATACTCGAAGGATGTATCTCTCCTCATCATACCTTCTCTACCTCTCTTAGGAAACAAGTTTTTCTCTCCACTCTTAGCACAAATGAGGTTTTGTTATGGCACTATCGATTAGGACATCCAAATTTCTTTTATTTATCCAAGATGTTACCACACTTATTTGTTAATAAAAATCCATCTTTATTTAATTGTGAATCTTGTCAGCTTGCAAAACATTCTCGCAAACCTTATGTCTCAAATACATATGAACCCACAAAACCTTTTTCAACCATTCACAGTGACATATGGGGTCCTTCCTCTGTCAAAACTATATTTGGATATAGGTGGTTTATTTCCTTCATTGATGACCACTCTCGAAACACATGGGTTTATCTTATGAAAGACAAATCTGAAGTAGAAACCATCTTTAAGAACTTTTACCAAAAAATTTCAACCCAGTTTGACACAAAAATAAAACTACTTCGAAGTGACAATGGAAGTGAATACTTAAGTTTTTCTCTTGGTTCTTTCTTTCGAGAAAAAGGAATAGTTCATCTTACTTCATGTGTCAATACACCCCAACAAAATGGAGTGACAGAGAGAAAAAAACGACATATTCTAGAGGTTACAAGGTCTTTACTTTTCTCGGCCTGTGCACCTAAGTATCTTTGGGGGGAGGCAATTCTGACAGCTACCTATCTCATAAATAGGATGCCAAGCAAAATTTGGGGGTTCAAAATTCCTAGTAAGATTCTTCTTGACCACTTCCCTCACTTTAAATCTTTACATTCAAACATTCCTCCTAGAGTTTTTGGGTGTACTGCCTTTGTACATATACACCAACATCATCGCAGCAAATTAGATCCTAAAGCTGTCAAATGTGTCTTCATAAGGTACTCTCCTAGTCAAAAAGGCTACAAATGTTATTCTCCATCCACAAGGAAAACTTATGTTTCTTTTGATGTAACATTTTTTGAAGATACACCATATTTTTCCGGGTCAGAAATTCAGGGGGAGAATTCTAAAGAATTTCAGCATATTCATATACCTGAGCAACCTATTTTCCCTTTTCCTACTACTATTTCTCATCAGTCAATTATTTCAGCTCCTTCTAAAAATAATGTGACTAACCGAGAGGATATAATCACTAAATTATCCTCTCCTTTATCCCAACTTCCTAGTCCTTCGACCAAAAATACACCATCTCAAATCCATGTCTATTCGGGAAGGAAAAAGGCCACTGTAGACCAGCCTAGCATTAGCCAAAGACTAGACTCGATTCCTGCTACTGAAATAGAAATTATTGGTGCTGAAACAGATCCTATTCTTGTCACTGAAACAGAAGATAGAAGTGCTGAAACCGAGAACAATAATGTTGAAAATGAAACTAATAGAGATACTACAGCTGTTGAACTCGATGATTTTCCTATTGCCATCAGAAAAGGAGTAAGAAAATGCACTGCACATCCAATAAATAGATATGTAGCATATGGAAAATTGCAATCTGATTTCAGGGCATTTACGGCTAGCATTGATAGTAAGAAGGTACCAAGAAATGTGGCAGAAGCACTCCAAATTCCAGAATGGAGAAAAGCAGTGGAAGAAGAAATAAAAGCTTTACAGAAGAATAACACATGGAATCTAACTGAGTTACCACATGGAAAGAAAGTTGTTGGGTGTAGGTGGATTTTCACAATCAAATACAAATCAGATGGGAGCATAGAAAGGTATAAGGCAAGGTTGGTTGCTAAAGGTTTTTCACAAACCTATGGTATTGATTATCAGGAAACATTTGCACCTGTTGCAAAGTTGAACACTATTAGGATTTTATTATCAATAGCTGTCAATATGGATTGGAAGTTGCATCAGTTGGATATTAAAAATGCCTTTTTAAATGGGAATCTGGAAGAAGATGTTTATATGGAGGTACCACCGGGACTAGAAGGGAAATTCACAAAAAATACTGTCTGCAAACTCGAGAAATCCCTATATGGTTTAAAGCAATCACCTAGAGCATGGTTCGATAGATTTGCTAAAGCAATGATACAAGGAGGATTCAAGCAAAGTCAAGCCGATCACACTTTATTCAAGAAAGGTGACTCGAATGGTAAGATGACTCTATTAATAGTATATGTAGATGATATTATTATCACTGGAAACAATGAAAAAGAGATAGAAGAATTAAAAGAGAACTTGGCAAAAGAATTCGAAACTAAGGACCTAGGGACCATGAGGTATTTTCTTGGTATGGAAGTTGCCCGATCCAAAGAAGGACTTGTCATCAATCAAAGAAAATATGTGCTAGACCTTCTTACAGAAACAGGAATGTTAGGCTGCAAACCAATCGAGACTCCTATGGATCCAACCTTGAAGTTCAGCAAGGAAAAGAATGAAAATCCAACAAACAAAGAAACCTATCAAAAGTTAGTTGGTAAACTAATTTATCTCTCTCTAACACGACCAGATATTGCGTACTCTGTTAGTGTAGTCAGCCAATATATGAGTGATCCTAAGGAAGAACACATGGAAGCAGTAAAGAGAATACTTAGATTCTTAAAGTTTACACCTGGTGCTGGACTTATATTCAGGAAAAATCAAGATAGATCAGTAAAGATCTATACTGATGCAAGTTGGGCAGGAGAATTGACTGATAGAAGATCAGTGAGTGGCTACTGTTCCTATGTTTGGGGAAATCTTGTCACATGGAGAAGCAAGAAACAAGCTGTGGTTTCTCGAAGCAGTGCTGAGTCAGAATACAGAGCTATGGCCCTTGGAATATGTGAAGGGATATGGATTAAAAAACTACTTACAGAATTAGAACTGGAAAGTGAAGGCGACAAAAGTTTTGAGATTTTCAGTGATAGTCAATCGGCCATAAGTATAGCAAAGAACCCAGTGCAACATGATAGAACGAAGCACATTGAGATAGATCGACACTTCATTCACGAGAAAGTCAATAGTGGAGTGGCAAACCTACAATATGTGTCTACTAAGAAGCAACTGGCAGATATTTTCACCAAAGCCCTTCCAAGAGTTACCTTCGATGAGCTTTCATTCAAACTGGGTATATACAACATATATACTCCAGTTTGAGGGGGAGTGTTAGTTATAATTGTTAGATAAAATAATAATATTATTATTAGGATAAAGTTCTATTTAATAGGACTAAGTAATTAGGACTAACTCCTATATTTTAGGAGTTATTAGTATGTTGAAACTCTTATCTCATTAAGAGATTAGAGTCCTATTTATTTAAGAGATTAGAATCCTATTTTTAATTATTGTAAAACTCTTGCAACAAGAGCCTATATAAGAAGCCATTCGGCTCAGTAATAAAATAAGTAACAGAGACTATTTCACTCTGTTTTTTACACCTTCAGACTTAAGAAGAAGATAAAAGGTTATTTGTTGGCAATAGGCCAGCAATAGAACTTGTTTCACCTCCAAATAGCGCATCCCACCTTCCGAAAAGATCTCCCCTTCTTTAGCCTTCAAAACACATAAAATCCTTTAACAAGACAGAAAAATGCACAAAGAATATGAGGAATCTGATGTTATATACAAAGTCTGAAATCATCCTTTGAAAATTAAGGAAAATTATCCTAGACACCCAGTGACAGAGCTTTTTAAGTCCAGAAACACATTAGACCCATTAATGTATATTTATGGAAAGTAACATATTAGCAGATTATTAAGTGGAAATATCACAAACATCTAACCTTTGTGGTGTTTGAAAATTTATTTCTCAAATTAACCACAAAAAATATCAGGTAATCATCTCAAAACATGTGATTGAACTTTACCGGAGGACCTAGACAGACCCAATGTGCATATATCATTCAGCCAAAACAGAGTTGGCAAATCAAGGATATTACCCTTCAATTTAAAAATAAAAATAACAAAAGAGAAAGAGAAAACCTTTGTTAGAAGTGGATTAACATTGCTTTCAAGCTCTTCAAGTGAAGCATTCAGCTCTGACAATAAGCCAATTAATTCTGGTGCAGAACTGAGGAGAAAAACAATAACTTATAAGCCATGGGGTAACACTAAGACAAACTACGCTACCAACCCTCAAACCCATCCAAAAAAAAAAAGAGAGTAAATATCTGATGCATGTGGTAAGATAATAGAGAATAATTCTTCAAGTTAGTAATTTGGTTAAGGAATCCATTAAAAAAATGATGAAGGCATATAGTTTGACACAAGTAGATTCAAAACTTTAAGAATGTCCAGAATCCAAAATTTTCAAATACAATTCACATAGTTGATATTAAAAACTCATTTTCATTTCAAGGCAGAGAGAGGAAAAGGCCTTCATCAACCAATTATGTTATCAAATAGACAATACATTCATAAAAAAAAAAAACATTAATAGAATGAATAGCTGTACTTCCAGAAAGATTGACATCAAACATGAACAAGGATCAAACAACAAAAATAAGTATAGAAAATCAGTGATGCTTAAAAACATGATGATTCTGGATGTTGATGTAGGATGGTGTCTAAATATCAGTTATAATGCATACAAAAACTAACAGACAAACCAACAATAAATTAAATGAGAGAAAATAAAACTACCAGAAGGCAAACCATACCTGTGTACCACGTCCATCTGTTCTTCCTTTGATAAAGCATTCAAATCTTTCTTGACTTCCTCAAATGTAACCAGGTCATCTACAGGTTCTTCACTTACTAAGGATAATTTTCCATCTTTTCCATTCAATGACATTTCCTGTGCCAGACACATTTGCTCAGTGACTGTAAATTTGAACTCCATATCCCTTCTTCGGCAAACAAAGGTTTTGATGTTAAAATAACAGGATAGAAAGCAAACCTCACCTCTAAGGTTAACTATCTATTAGTCTCATCTTCACTAGAATCTCAAGGCCAAAGTCTTCAATTGATAAATTTTTTGCTCTTTCCTTTTGCATTTCTTTCACCTCTTCCTCCTCTTCCCTAGGAGCCTCATCATCACTTGAGTGCAACTTCAAAAGTACATCGAAAAATAAATGAAAATCTTTCATCTATTTCAAAAGAATACATGAAAGCACCTTCACAGGAATATCATTCACAAACGGCCGTCCTTCAAAATTAGGTGGTTGCCAACTATGTAGTCAAGTAAACAATATAGAAGAAACCAGAAAGAGACTTGCAGTTCAAATTCTCACTTCAAAATCACGATTATCACCACCATAGTATCTGCTCTTTATATCGCCCCATGGAGCCCTTTCTTCTTTTTCCCCCTCATTCTCATCTTCTTCATTGTGCATTTCATCCTCAATTCCTCCAAACTTCGCTCTCGTCTGTTTTTGTTGCCTGGCAACTGCAAATAACAAGCAATAAATACTTGATATAAACACAACAATAAGCAAACACAGAATAGCTAGAAATACTTGAAAAGGATGCATCATAAAACAAGTAGATACATCTACCTAAATTATCACCTTCAAAATCACATGGAACGGAGAAAAAAGATATTTTTTGAGGGGACTATAATTAACCAGTATCTTCTAGAAAGATGTATAAATTTCAGAACAAAAATCAGTGAACCACTTCTGCATTCTTGTAATTGAAGTTTTATGCCAAACAGTCATCATAATATTGTTAAAGAAATGCAACAAACAATTAACATAATCAGAACTCTCTTACTTCTTGCTTCAAACTTAGAAACTTGGGTATCATCATCTCCCTCAACATCATCAATATTATTGTCGTCATCAATATCCTACAGATGGAGAAACAAAAACACAATAAAATGATAAATATATAATGCAAAAGGGATGTACTACCAGCAGTCTTGATACTATTGCCAATAACAGTTCTATTACCTTTTAAGATCTATCTCTCTTACTAATTATTAGTTTAATTCAATGATGCTAATGTCATTCATAAGATTTCTTCCAAATATACAAGTCATTAAAATTATTAAAAATTCAGCTTCAATTTATTAAATATACACTAACATTTACCTAAAGCTATTTTTTTAGTTAAAATAAAATGCCTTAACATTCAAACTAAGTTTTAATTAAAATAGAAGGTTTCAACACTCAAAGTTTGACCATGGAAACAAAGGAAAATAAAAAACTGAAGATCCAAAACGGGATGTTCACCATCATCATCATCTGAATGTCTAACATCCCGTTTATATCCAATGGAACAACATTCATTTGCATATGAACTGCAAAAAAAAAATTAAATAAATGATTTAGACAAAGATTAAAGAAAATAAAACGAGTATAAATATCAGTGAACTTATAAATATCAATTTTGTCATCGACGTTCTCCAGGTCGTTGCCGTCGTCGCCTCGGTATTTTCTCTTAGGGTTTCTCTTATCTTAGGTTTGTATCTGCAACTTAGGGTTTATGTTTTTAATAGGTAAGAACTTCAGAAAATATAAAAATAAATTAATTTATTCAAATTTTTTTACACTCTGTTAACTAATTGAATTTTTAAATAAAAATAAACTTAATTATATATTGGGTAAACTAGTTCAGTGACCACCTAACTAATTGAAGATATCGATCTTTGTCACTCAACTAACAAACTCAACAATCATGTCATCTAATTTGTGATCTAAAACATACATTTACGCATTCTCGACAAAGGCATCGAATTTCACATTCTGATCTTTTATTTTTTTAACAAAATCTATAAAAGTTGAAACACCTACCACATAGTTTGCAAAATATGTGAACTCCAGCATCCACCTTTTATCCATGGTGCTAATTTATCCTAATAGAAAAAAAATGAGACCGTTAAACTTGAATACAATCTATAGCATTTAATTTAATATAATATTGATACTCCAAAATAATTTAAAATTAGTCTGCCAATTTAGATAATAATTTTAAGATGATGTTCTACTGCTATTTAAATAATAAATTTTAAGCAACAATTTGTTGCTTTAATCACGATTGATATCCCTAAAAAAAACTTTTATCAAGACATAGAAATCAAAACAAAGCAGGTTAATATTACCAATTATTTTCAATTTTACAAGTAATCAAATATTGGACTCGGGTGCAAGTATCGCACACGGGTACGGTTTGTTTTTCTAAGTTTTTCCATATATCTGAAGACCCTTGGAGGTCATATTTCCATAACCAGGTCATATACCTGAAGACACAAATGTTGTACACGAGCACTTCATGAAAAAAAATTATCCAGGCAACATAGGAAAAATACAATTCAACCCAGGGTAAAGGAGTTTGATCATATAAACAGCAACATATGCTCCAAATAGAAGAAACAGAAAAATTAGAATTTGTGGCATCAAACTTACAAAATTCAAGCCGTAATCTTTAGGAGTTAGGAATAGATAAATAATGAGCCAAAATACTGCATCAGTCAGCATTAATTTTACAGATAAGAAACATAAATTTCAATCAATTAAAACAAGAGAGTTGAAACACATAAATTTCAAGCTACAATTAAACAAAAACAAATACATTCTGCTATATTTAAACAGATCAGAAACATAAATATAAAATCAAGATTTGCTATCGACACCATTCAATTTTTACAGATCAAAATCACATTAATTTTATACCAAGAGTAAATATATAATACCAAAAACTGAAATTAACCAAACAAAAACAGTAAATATATAATGCCCAAACACAAACAATAGATATATAATGCCCGAAATATAAAATTAATCAAATAACGAAAAAATAAAATAACAAATTTAAATAAGATAAATGTAACAGAGAAGATCACAAAAAACAAAATAATAAAATCAAGTGAAGGATTTCACTCCAATAATCTCTGGTTCACAGAGCCAAGAAAACGCAATATTCAAGATGACTGAGTTTCTCTACCCTAAAAGACTCAACAAACAGACAAAAAGAGAAAAGACAAAACATATAAAACACACCGTATAACTTAATTAAAGCTAACGGCTACCTCATTAATTAAAACAGAAATTTGAAAACCCTCCCAACAGTCAAATCCTGGTTCAGCTTGTTGCAATGCTCTCTCCTTCACAACATCCTTGACCTCAAGGATGGAAGTCCGAAAATTGGGTCTGCAGCTGGTGAAACACCTCCTAAGTGACGTCTTCTGGAAAGGAGTTAGTCCACTCCACAAGAACCTCTATAATAGCACGATTACCTCTTCTTCCAACCCATTTGTCAATTACTCTGAGTGGCTCCTTGCTGATTGCTCCATCGGGCCCAATCACTAGAAGCTCCTATTGGTGAATGTCACTTCCAATGTGCTTCTTAAGTTGGGACACATGGAACACATGGTGTACTCGAGATCCTGATGGCAACTCCAATTCATAGGCTACAGTTCTCACCCTTGCCTTAATTCTAAAGGGTCTAAACCACTTCGGGGATAGTTTGTAGCATCCCCTATGTTACACAGATTGTTGTCTGTAGGGTTGTAGCTTTAGATAAACCAAGTCCCTCACATTCAGCTCGCATTCAGTCCTCTTTTTATCTGCTTGTTGCTTCATTCTATCCTGGGCTCTTCGCAAGTGAAATTTGAGCATTTTCAGAGCTGCTTCTCTCGTCTGAAGGGATCTATCCACTGAAGCAACCTTAGAGTCCCCTGCCACATATGGAACATGAGTTGGAGGAGGCTGATAATAGAGGGCCTGGTAGGGGGATTTCTGAATGACTGAGTGGAAGGTGGTGTTGTACCATCATTCTGCTAGATGCAACCAGTCATGTCATTCTCTCGGGTTCTCACCAGTTATGCACCTAAGATAGGTTTCCTGGCATTTGTTTAGTCTCTCGGTCTGTCCATCTGACTGAGGGTGGTAGGCAGTTGAGGGATTGATTCTCACTCCTAGACCCCTAAACAGATCCTACCAAAAAGAACTCATGAATACTTTATCTCTATCACAAATCATATTACAAGTTAAACCATGTAGTTTAAAAATGTTCTCTAGGAATAACTGAGCCACATCCTTGGCTGTGAAAGGATGGCTCAAGGCAAGTAAATGACCATATTTGTTTAATCGATCCACCACCACCAGGATGATATTTTTCCTTCTAGAGACTGGTAACCCTTCCACAAAGTCTATTCCCGTAAAGGACCAAGGGCTATCTAGAATAGGTAAAGGCTAAAGTAGACCCCTTGGATGAGTGAGGTCCTCTTTGTTCCGTTGGCATGTTTGACATTCTCGGACCTTCCTCTTGACATTTTTCCTTAGGCCCTTCTAGTAAAAGTTCTGGGTGATCCTCTTTATGGTGGCATGAGAGCTCAAGTGGCCTACAATAGCACTACTGTGGAAGAACTCCAGCAGATCATTCCTCACCTGTGCATCGTTTCCCACAACCAACTTTCCTTTCCTACAGAGTTGCTTTCCATCCCAACTATATTTGTCATGCTAGCTACTTCTAGCCTGTAAATCCTCAATAATCCTCTTCAACTTATCATCTTGCTCCCAAGTTCCTGCAATTTTTTCCAACGTATTAGTTGTCACACTGCTAGCTGCGAAGTTCATGCATTGGATGGCTCGGGGAACTCGAGACAAACTATCAGCAACCATATTTTTGGTGCCCTTGTTGCAACATACCTCGAAGTCATAGCCCATCATCTTCATAACTCACTTCTGCTGGGTTGGGGTGACTGCTTGGTTCTCTGTGAAGAACCTCAAGCTCTGATGGTCAGTTCTGATCTTGAAGTGCCTTCCAATTAGGTAGCTGGACCACTTTTTGACTGCTAGTAGAACTGCTAGCATCTCCTTCTCATACACAAACAAGGCCTGATGCCTCACACCTAGACCTTTACTAAAAATAAGCCAAGGGCTTATTCTTTTGAATCAAGACAGCCCCCACTCACATCTCTTAGGCATCGACTTCAATTATGAACACCTTATCAAAATCTGGCAAAGCTAAAACAAGTGCTGAGCACACCACTTGCTTCAGTTCCTTGAAAACTGCCTCTTCCTGCTTTGTTTATTTCCACCCTCATTTTTTAAGAAGATTGGTTAAAGGTTTTGCCAGGGTGTCGTACCCTTGGATGAATCTCCCATAGTACCATGATAACCCTAGAAATTCCTTCAATTCCTTCACATTTCTAGGGGAAAGCCAGTCCATAATTCCATGGATCTTGCTAGGGTCCATGGCAATTGATCCCTCAGAAATCACATGGCCTAGATGATTACCTTGTTGGACCCAAATGAGCATTTACTCAGCTTTACAAATAGTTTGTGAGTTCTCAGAACCTGTAGTACCTCCCTCAAGTGTTCTAAGTGAGTCCTCCAATCAGTTGAGTATAAGAGGATGTCATCAAAGAAGACAAGCACTGACTTCCTCAACCATTGCTTGAAGATGTTGTTCATCAAGGCCTAAAAGGTGGCTACAGCATTAGTCAAGCCAAAAGGCATGACTAAAAACTCGTAGTGACCCTCGTGGGTCCTGAATGCAGTCTTATGGACATCAGCCTTCCTCATCCTGGTCTGGTGGTACCCTACCCTAAGGTCTAGTTTAGAGAAGACCCTTGACTTGCCCAGTTCATCCAGTAGTTCTTCAATAACAGGCATGGGGAACTTGTCTTTAACCGTTACCTCGTTCAATTTCCTGTAGTCTATGCAAAATCTTCAACTCCCATCTCTCTTCTTGACCATGACTATGGGGGAGGATAAGGAACTACTGTTGTTCTTGATAATCCCAGCTTGTAGCATCTCCCTCACCATCTTCTCAATTTCATCTTTCTGGGCATAGGATACCTATATGGCTTGATCCTCACTATGGCTCCCTCGTCCTTTAACTAGATTTTGTGTTCCTGCCTCGAATTGGACACAAACCTCTAGGCTCCTCAAACTTGGAGCCTAGCATCCAAATACAGCAGGGAAGCACTGAGGGCATTCCCATCCGCTCTCAAATCCTTTTCACAGCTTTTAGAATCTACCAATAACATTGGTGTTGGTTGGCAACCCTTCAGAGTGATTTCTTGTCCCTCTTTCTCGAAGCTCATTTTCAACTCTGTAAAATTCCATTTAATAGCTCCTAGAGTGGACAACCACTGGATTCCCAAGACAGTATCACAGTTCTTTAATGGCAAAACCATGAAATTGGTCTTAAATTTCTGTTGTTGCACCTCCCATCTGACATCCTTGCTTTCTCCTAGTGTGCCCATTTGGTTCCCATCTGCCACAGTTACCTTAAGCTTTGGTTGCTTGTTCATCCCCATGCCAGCTCTTTTGACTACAGCTAGACTCAAGAAGTTGTGTGTGCTCCCTGAGTCTAGTAGGGCTACACAAGTAGCTCCTCCAATTCATATCACCAGCTTCATGGTCTCCATGTTTTCTGCCCCGTAGAACTAGCTTTCTTGGGCTCCTCTTGCCCATTACTTCCACTATTTTCTCATAGTCTACAAACTCCTCAGGTTCCTCTTCCTCTTTCAGTCCTTCCACTAGAATTTGAAACAACTGGGTACGGGGACACTTGTGGCTAGGAGAATATTTGGCTGCGCACCAGAAGCACAGCCCTTTCTTCCTTCTCTCTTCTATCTTTGCAGATGTTAGAGCCTTGCCATTATTCTTCGGATTCCTGTTTTCAAATCCTTTAGAGGTGTTGGGACTAGGCACACTGGGAGTGACAGCTTTACTAGTAATAGTCGAGTTAGACCCTGTACTAACTGGGTAAGCACTCCTATTAGAATACACTATCAGCCTAGATGGGATGCTCAAGACAGGCAGTAGGGCTTACTTGACAAGACCAGAGTGTTTCTTTTGAGCGGGAAAGAAGATGTTCTCTAGTCTCTTAGCCATGTGGAAAGCTTCCATCAAGGTTTTAGGCTCTAGCAACTTTAAGTATTGGCTAATTTCTACCTTTAAATGATTCTTAAACACACTGAGCACATACTTATCAGGAAATTGTACCAGGTTCACTAAACTGATGAAATCTTCATAGTATTGCTCGACAATGTCCAGTTGCCTAAGTGCTACAAATGGGTCATCCAGGCCATCAGGTACGAATCTCTCCCTTAACTTCTCCAGGTATTGGTCCCACGTCCATCGAGCCCAGTCAAGAACTCCTCACATCAGGAATTGGTGCCACTGTAATGCTTTGCCATCCAAGTGAAGCCTTACGAGACTTATCCTGGCCGAGTCTGGGACACCCTCTGCCTCTATGTACTGTTCTAGCTTGGATATCAAACCCTTGAAGTCGTAGCCATCAAATCGAGGGCATAATAGCTTGTATGCCACATTCTCAGAGTGGGATGCTTGTCCCTCCAGTATACCCCTGTCCTGGTCCTCCTCAACCATAATTGGTTCATTCAAGGTTCGTTGGAAAACCCTTGTAGCAGGAGGGGGGAAAAACTTTGGTACGGTGTCGACAGGAACCCTTCGTCCACTACTAGAACCAGCTGGTACTTGCAACACACTCGGTTCCACAACAATCTTCTTCCCGAGAGCTACCTCCAGAAGCTTATGTAAATCAGACATAAGGGAAGTTCTCAACCCAGTAACTTCTCATCGAACTTAGATTTAAGCTTATCCGTCTCTTGTTTCCATTCCGACACCTCTTGTGCCTCGCTAGGATTTGGAACTTGGTCCTGAGCTTGCGCCTGAGCTTGAGCTTGAATAGCAACAGCCAGGGCGGCTGCACTCCGAGTAACAACTCCATATTGGACTAAATTATATAAATTAAAAGGAAATTAGGGTTAATTTTAGATTGAATAAAGATTTTTAAGACTAAATTAAATAAAAAAATACCTAACTTAATGTATAATTTACTTTTTTTTATTAAAATTAGTTATTTTTTCTATAAATTGACATGTGGTGCATTCTAATTGATCCATAAATTTTTTTAACAAGATTTAACAATAAGAGATAACTATGTTCACGATTTAAATTTTAGGGGCAAAATATCCTGAAAAATCTTTAGGGGACAACTTTATAAAAACATTAGTATTATTGGTGTTGTTACGCTTTTTAAAATTATTTTACGTGACGTCTTGAATCATCACTAAAAGTGAATAAAATTTAACTCGACTAAAAATTATTTTTTTAATTTTGAGTTATTCGAGTCAATTTGAGTAACTTGAAAAAATTTCGAGTTTCAGACAAGTTGAAACTTATCCAACTCAAAAATTGAATCTTATAATTTTATGATTTAATCCCTGATTTTATTTTCTTTAATTTCTCTTTCATTTTAAGTTCATTTTGACTAAATTTGAACCACATATTCCTATACCAATTTAGAATACTTATTTAGCTTCAATTTATATTTTAAAAAGTAATTTTTCATTTTTTTTCAATTTAGCTCCTTAACTTTGTATGTTTGTCCCATTCTTTTCCGATCCTTCATTTATTTTAAGTTAATTTTTGACCAAATTTAAAGCCTATACTCCTAAATCATTTTACAATATATATTTACCTTTCATTCATATTTTTTAAATTAAATTTCTTAGTTTTATAATTTAGCCCTCAACTTAGAATGATTTTCCATTTCTTCATTTTCTCTTTTTGTTTTGTCTATTTTTGACGAAAATTAAACCACATGATTCATTATCAATATATAACATCAATGTAACTTCAATCATATTTTTAACAAATATATATTTTTTGCTATGTAGTCCTTTAACTTTAGATTTTATTCAATTTGATCACTAAACTATTTTTTTAAATCTTCACATCAATTCATTGAGACTACAATCAATACAATTTATTTTTTTAAAAAAATCCTTCTTCACATCAATTCAATAATTGTAATATAATTTCAAGACTTATTTACAAAATCGAAAAATAATACGAAGATATATGTATGTAAATTTTATACGATTAGAGAAAGACGTTTAAAATGGAACTAAACCGTATTATAACATTATAAATAGTTATAATTAAAATTTTTACATAAACTTGATAAACTGACTCGACTCGAACTTGACTCGAGATCGATAAAATCGACTCGAATAAATTTTTTTTAATAAAATTTGAGTTATAAATTAGATTCAACTTGAATAACTCATTTATTTTTTTATCCCAACTCAACTCAACTTGCTCGAACACTTATCCCTAATTGTTAATTTGAAAAACTCAACTTTTAAAAGACACAATTATTTTTATTCTTATTTAGTTTCCCAACAAAAATTAAAGTTACTTTTTTAAAAGGTTGTTGTGAATAAAGTAAAGTAAAGAACAAAATAGATCAATAGATGGGAGACAGAAAAAGAGAGACTTGTATTATATTCTCAAAGTAGTTTTGTGTATAATGCTTTCTCCAAAAGACGATATTCATAACACTCTCCCTTAGATATCCATAAAGATAAAGTGCCTCGTTAAAACCTTACTAAGATAAAAACCTTGTCAAAAAAATCTTAGTGAAGAAAAAAGAGTACACACATCTTTGATACGCATAACATGTTGCCTCATTAAAAATCTTACCAGGATTGGAAAAAACTTTGGTTAAGAAAAAAAAGAGTGCAACGCGTATTTACTCCCCCATGAAAATATCACATAAGATGTTTTAATTTTTAGAATTCAATATTGAATACAATCTTCAAATGTTAAAATAGACTATGCACTAGTGGATAAATCCTCAAAATTAATGCTTGAAATGATTCATCGAATAATATTCTTAAAAAGATCATGAGGGACGAAACTTTAAAAAATATGTTTCGTTTTATCACATTTTGACGTATCCACCTTGAGATATAAATTTTATATTATCTCTACACAAGATAGCTTGCATCTTATCTTGAGAAAACAATTCACATATCTTCTGGATATGTTTAGTCAAACATATATTTCAGTTTTGCCTCATGCATAACAATTATTTAAAGATAATGATCTCGTAGTACTTAAATAGTATTTCTAGACCAGCTAAGACACGATACTTTTAGATCAAATAATACATATTGGTTCTTTTAGATCAAGAATATCATCACCATTTTCTTGAGACATAATGGATCTTTGTTTAGATTAAGAGACCTAGCAACCAAATAATGAATAACGAATATGCATGTAAAGTCTTTTTAAACAATTTTATTTATATCGATTCATGCACAATGATTTGAGGAGATCTCTTCACGAGTCTCAACGATATTCAAACTGTAGCGACCCTTCCTCTAAATAAAAATTAATAAGTAATAATAATAAGTATAGGTGATAAAAATGGGTGTAATGTAAAAAAAGGGTCACTAGTGGAAATGTTTGAAAGATTGGGGAAATTGGAAATTAAAATTGAAATTGGAAATGTTGAAATTAGGGATTAAAAATTAGGTTTTTGAATTGAAAATTAGAAATGATTTAAAAATTGGGATTTTGAGAAATTAGGAGTTTTAGGGTTATAAAATTGGGAATTTGATTCTAAAAGGAGAATTTTGAAATTAAGGTTTAAAAAGGGTTAGAGTCGTCATCGGTCACTTTGGTAGACCAAACATCGTAAAAACTAGAGATTCAAAATGATTTGGGTTTGAGAGTCGGTTATGATTTAAAACGATATTAGCATTAAAAACTGCCCAAAAATTGTCACATTTATCAAATTAACCGCTTAATTAGTTTTAGATTTTTTGAATTAAAGTGACATTTAAATTGGAGTTTGTTTAAAAATCTGAGTCTAATTTTATTTTAACCGTATCTTTATTCGAAGATAAACGCTACACTGCCACCCTTACGCCGAGTGTTGGGCCTGTTACGACCGAATAAAGAAATATTTATTAGGTTCATTAATTTTAGGGTGCGACTTAAATGACAAGTAATTAATACAACATTAACAAAAAAACATGAATATAAAAAATAACATACATAATTAAAAGCTTGGCATAATAAATTAAAAACATAACATATGCGACATATATATACATGCATAATACAATAAAACACCTAAACGAAAATAATGCACAAATAAAAAAGATGTATGTACTTTGAAATAAAAAAGCATAATCACATGACATGGTAAAAAAAGAGTTATAATAAAATGAACATACAAGCAAAATAGAAAAATAATGCATGATGTAAATTAAACATATGTACAAATAAATAATCAAGATAAAGACATGAATAAATACACAAACAATGATTTAATCGAATGAAAATAATAATTGAAGGACCAAAATAAAACATTTTATCACTAGAAAAAGGACCAAAATTAAAGAAAACAAAATCCACTATGTGAAAAATCGGTTTAACATAATGATTGCCTGGGCATAAAACTGAAATCTTACTAGAGCTAGTTTCAGGTACCTCTAGAAATTAAGCAATTCCTTTAATTTTATCAACTAGAGCCAGTTTCGGGCACCTCTAGTGATTCGTTAATGCACAAACTAGAGTCAGTTTCGGGGACCTCTAGAATGATATTGCTTATCCATTTTTTTTAATTTTATTCTTAAATGCCTAAAATTCTAACAACCTAAAATAACAAAGCCTCTATCAATCAACAAGTCATAACCATATAAAAAAATCAGCATCATAATAAAACTCTAGGTTATTCCCATGCAATCTTAAAATTAAAGGCAATTTTAATTAAGTGAAATGTTAAAAATCTCATCATTAGTTACCATCAAATTTAAAGCAATTAGATCAAATTAAAATTCTTGGTAAATAATATATGCAATAACCAACGATGAATGCAATTATCATGAATCAATTAAAGGTAAACACCCCCAAACTCGAGATGAACATTGTCCCCAATGCATGCAAAAATAAATAAATAAAAAAATACAAATGAGTTAGAAAGGTCATCACCTTGAGTTAGTAATTTCCAACTTGCCAATGGATTTAACCTTCTATCCTTGTGGTGGTTGTGCTAGTGAATTAAATCCTCCATTGATGCTTTCCATTATCTTGAGCAGCACTTGCCTAAGCAATAACAATTGCCTGGGCATGTGAAGTTGCGAGCATAACATCACAACTAATTGATCCAAAATTTCCAATATAATCACAACTCCACTTGTCTGTTTAGAAAAACGAAAATAATATTGAGGAAGGTAGGTGAAAAAGATCATTAGTGAAGGAAAGAATTTCGGCTAGAAATAAAAAGGAAATAAATAAACCAAAAATATGGGTAACATTTAGAGTTAATTATGGAATTAATCTCTTCAAAGTTTGACCCATATTAAAGTCTATCCAAATCTATAAACAAATCTCCTTTGATCTTGATTTCATTTCCTAAAAGATAAACATTAATAAAGCAAGAATCATTCAAATAATGAGAAGATAATTACTCCTAAAAATCATAATTAAGAAAATTCATGAAAATACCAAATGAAATAAAAGAGAAAAATATAAAATAAAATATAAGGAAAATTTTTGGAGGGTTATTTCTGATATTTCTTATAGTTCATTCGCACCCTCCATCGAGTGATAATTCTGCCCCAAAAAGGTTGGGCCAAAATGAGTACAGGTATTCCCCGTTTCATTATCATGGTGGGGGTATCTTTCTTTCGTGTTCTCTTGTAATTCATGCATATCCTCCACCTTGATATTGTTCCTGAAGGCAAAAATAAATTATTAGAAAAAATATATCAACATTTAACCATTTAATTACCTCATTGTCATTAATTTCCATCATTGTTGTATATAGCCTTTGTTGTCGTAGCAATCGCTGTGCTAGCCAATTGTCATGGCAATCTTCTGCCAAAATTCTGTGTAAGTCAAGTGAAGGTCCATATTTCTCGATGTCTTCAAGAATCAACCCACCTTATTCTTTAGGACTCTCAAACATCTCCATCAGTGGAGATTTTGGCATTGAACTAATATGGGATGGAATTACTCAAGATAGATTATCTTCTCCCAAATAATTATACCTTACTTTTGATGGCCTTAAATCATTTAGCGTTGATTCCTCAGAAGATACCTACAATGAAAGATGTGAGTTTTTAAAGAATTCAAAGGGTTCAATTATTACCTTTTCATATTCCATTATCAAGGCATCGCCATCTTTTTGATCGAGCATGTCGACATGTAATTTCCTAGGCAACTGTGAGTAAGAGTAATCCTCAGATTCCTTCTTCAGCATCAATGCTGATGTAACATCTTGAGAATCAGACTCCTCAGAATTTTCTATAGCATTACTCTCCTCGGCCTCATTGAATGGTATCGTGACATTACCCTGTTCAGGCTTCTCCATTGTCGTGGTAATTGTTTCTGTAGACTCATCCAATGTGTGACAATCTTTCTTATCAACATGCTCTAGACTCGGAGGTTCTGGAATTTCCTCTTCGTCCTCTAGTGTTGGGACGTCAGTATCCCAAAGAATTGATTGTTGGGGCATGTTATCCATGACATATATGGATCTCCTCAATTGATCTTCCGAATCCTCCAGGGGTGCATCCAACTCGATTTTCCTCGCATTCATGGACTTTATTTGATCTCTCGTATTCTCTATTAATCTGTCCATGGTAGCCATTGTTTCTTGAAATACTTCCTCTAAAGAATTTAGATTCTCTTGAGAAGGACTATGATGTCACGGCAAATCTGTAGCATCAACAAAATTGTCATGGTAAAAAAAATTGAGCATTTTGATCATACCATGAGGGATTTTGTTGTTGGTTCCATCTATGGTCCTCCATGTGGCCATATGTTCCTGTATTGCACGGGTAATTTCTAAACCAATGATTTTCTCCAAAATAAAAACAAAACATTGTCCTGGCATGAACTTGTTGGGTTTCTCTTGGTTGGTATAGATAATTATCAAGAAATTCTTGATTGGATTGATTCATAACTTCTAACATCAACTCCCGAATAGATTTTCTTCTATTGTTCTGCATCTCGAAAATCCTTCAACTTGAAACACACCTATAATAATTTTTTTTGATTTTTTAAAAAAGAAAAAAGTTAGTAAAAATAATAATAAAAAAATGCAAGAAACTAAAAACAAAATTGCTATTGCTAATCCCCGGCAATGGTGCCAAAAACTTGTTGTGTGTTTTAAGTGTTCGCAATTGCGTGCAAGCGTACACGTTTTCAAGTTATAGTATATAAAGATATCGTCTCCACAGGGATTGATGCTTCTTTCGAAATCTAATTTCTTGCACTAAAAATTAAAGACACAATTGTTTATAGAATTGGTTTTTAAATGAAAATAATAAAATAAACAAGTAAATAAATTGGAGCAATTGACAAGAGAGATTAGGTTGATTTATCCTGAATTATGGAATGACTGTCGAATGGTTTCTTCTTCGTAAGTGCGTGCTTGCACTGCTTAACTTGTTCCGACAATTGAGCTCAATCGATTGCTTATGTCATTTCTCTGAGTTGTCAGTTCATAGATTATTTGGGCAATTACGATGAGAGAATTGCTAGGGTACTTTGGGTGACTATCCTTAAGGTTCGGCAAAGCGTAGCTTCTTTTAACCGTTGAAATCCTACACTTATCCCTAAGCCGGATTAGTTCTTTCGCACTTGGATCGAACCATACCTATTCGTTTCGTGAATCTAATCCTCTTGAATCTGAATAAATAAGTCGTTTATCGAGGTCCTCTCCCGATTCTCTCATAAACAAATCAAGTACCAAGAATAGGCAAACCTCAATTAAGAATACACACAAACTTAAATAGAATTCAAACCAAATCAAACCACAAAACAAAATAACCCAAGCCACTTTAAATTAGTTCATGGCTAGGCAAAACATCTAACAATATTCTCTCATCACTCGAGTAAAACAAGAAAACAAGAAAGAAATTCGACAGCCCCTTTGTGTCAATCTCTCCTACTCGATCGACTCACATTGTTTGGACGACAAGCTTCTCTTTTAATAACTAGGCTTGGTTGACTTTGGTGATGGAATAAACTTGAATTAAAAATAATTATAAAGAATATTTTCATTCTCATTTGATTCTCATCACTTTTTTCCTTCTTTGATTTATTCTCTAAATCTTTTCTTGTTTTCTAACAGTGATCTTTTCTTCTCTGATTTCTTTCCCATTCGGCACTTCTTCATCAAGAAAGGAATCCTGCAAACATGAAAATACACCAAAGCAGTATCCTTTTCCAGGAATAATAACCAAACCATGAAATTAATATGACAACAAATAAAATTATATAAATATATATGAATGACTAAATATAATTATTAATATGCTTAATTTTAACAATAATACGAGTAAAATGGGTAATAAAAATAGTACTTTTGGACAATTATCATCAACTAAAATCTCTAGTGCTATATTGCATGCAAATATATTATCGATATCGATTTAATTTTAGTTTTACTTATTATCAGACATGACATAATTTATTGAGATCTCTTTATTATCAGGTACTTGATTCATATCAATGTCTCTATTAGAGATCTTTTAATCTCTTTTAGAGATTTTCATAATACGTTGATTCCTTGATCAGAACATCATAAAATATAGCTCTTTTTTGAGGATTTTTATCTTTGGAACCTACTTGTCTACCACTCTTCGAGTGTAAGTTAGACTCATTAACAACTAGAGTTTGTCACTCTTTTAGGATCACTTTTTAGGGTTAGCAAAATCATCTAGTAATTGATTTGCTAAATGAATCATACTTTAAACTTATAGTTTACATTGTTGAATATGTGGATCAAACTAAGAAATTGATAATATTCATTCATACTTGTTTCTTTTTCTAGCTAAATGAATTACCCCTAATGTTGGGTAAATTGACTCATCGAAATGATAGTCAATAAATCAAGCTGTAAATAAATTTCCTATTAGAAGCTCAAGATATTTAATTATCAAGGGGAATCTAAATCCGACATATATTCCAAATAGAACTCATCTTTGTGCGTTGTGATGGAACAATTAGAATATATATCGCTCGCCCAAAAAATCTAAGATGAGAAATATTTGATTCCTGGCCAAAAACCATTTGTAATGAAGGACAACTTATGATCATTTATTGGCTTAATATGAATTATTGATACTACATGCAAAATAAAATGTCATCAATATTATCAAGATCGATTGTATTTATAAGATAATCTAGTAAATGTGCTAGTAATTACATCCACTGAACAAGTAGCCTCGCAAACACCAAGTTACAGGTTAATAACAAGGATACATATGACCATTTAGTTGATGTATTGATCAAAATCATAAAATATCTAGATGGACTGTAAGAAAGTTGTATAGATCTTTATATATCTTCATTCTAGAAAATTAATAGATTTATCTTATATCTTAGTTGATGATGATTGAATAATCAGATTTTTTTGATTGCAAGTATCACATAAAAAATTACTTTGAAGAAAATTTTAGTTCTTCAATAAACATCTGGTTTACAATAGCATAAGCTTCAATTTGTTCTAATTCTATTGTAGTACAATATGGATGACAGTATATGTAATTTTGTCAAAATTTTCTTATTGTCTTGATCTATACTCATAATATTGAGATGGTCAGCATCCATTTGACTAATATTCTCAATATATTTTTGCAAATATCTTTAAAACTCAATAATTCTCTTAGTGACTTTGAAGAGTATAATGTACAATAAATATGGAATAAAGTTCCATTTGACAATAACATATTTGCTCAGTCGGAGCCTTATGTGATATTAGTACTTTTAGATATATTACTTATATTATTTTCTTGTATTTAAAATGAGAAATATATTTAATTATTCACCTTTTAAATATGTGCTTTATTTTATTCCGAAAGTAATAATATTCTTTAGAAGATAAATTAATATAAAGCATAAATAAATAATATGTAAAGTAAATTAACATAAATAAATAATAAATAAAAATAAATTAACATAAAACAAAATAAATAAAAATCAATTTTCCCTTTAAAGGTTATAAAGGAAGTAAAATAAATGACAAATTATTCCCTTCAAAGGTTATGAGAAAATTAACAATATCCAATTGAGTTGGATCGACAACGTCATAATTATTTTCGACACAAAGAAAATCAGTTTATATTTTTTCCTTTATCGTTCATGATTATGGATAAAGTTCATAATATTTCGATGTTTGATAAGTACGAGACCAATAGCTAGTACCATTGCATTGATAACATAAAGATTTTGGTATGATTTCTATCATTCTTATAATCTCACTTCTAGTGGATATAAACATTCTCAAAAGGATCATCTTATCCATGTCTACTTTTTATGGGCTAGATCGCGACCATAATTGTTGATGCGATATTTATTCTTTCTGCTATAAAATATCATATTCACTTCAGAGAATAGAGCGGAAACTAATAGGATTTAAATTTTTTCACGATATTGTGTCTACATGACAACATTAATGTGTGAAAATTGGAGTGTATTTTTCTAAAATATCCTCATTAGTGATACTCTATCATATAACTGAGTTTTATTTACAAATCATGTAGTGAATTATCATGTTTGCATTCACTTCAAGGAATGAAACAAATCCAATAATCGCAACATCATGCTTGCATTCATTTTAGAGAATGACATAAATCCAATATTCACATGGAATAAGCATCATGCATGCATTCACTTTATGGAATGTCTCCCATAAAATTTTTTAGATCAAGATGATTTTTGTAACTTGAACTTGAGAGAAGTCCATAGTCGAGTTTTTAGACAAAAAATATTGCTTTCAAACAAATATATACTTTATAATATTCATACTATTAAATAGTAATTGATCAACCAAAATATATACAATACATACAAAGAAAAAAAATTAATCTTCATATGCGATATTGTTAAACTAGTCCACAAGGTCCTTTTAAAATCCCTCCTTTAAAACTAGTAGCCTCACAGAATGGGATGTTCAATCAATATACTCGTATTAAACCAACATAACAGAGAATATATTAATTAATTAAAGGTTCAATATCATGTAATAATTAAAATATAATTAAAAACACAAACTTTTATCATCAAAATAAAAAAAATATTGATCATGACAAAAAAATATCAAATTAAATAGATGCAAAACACTATCCATATATGTTATTTTATTTTAAATACATGATAATTTCACGCTTTGAAAAACCACCACTTAATTTGACAATAATTATTTATCCACTATATCAAGATAAATAAGTAAAACATACCGGACTTTCCAAGCTAAGTTGAATATATGGTAGATTTAGTCACCAATAATATCTTGTTAAAATCTTTTTTAGGAATTATCGATAATAACTATGGTAATTGAGCCACTCTATCGCTACACAAACATCAAATAACCAATGATTTTTCAAAAATTAAAAATAATCGATAATTAAAATAAAATAGAGGTAGAAGAACTTATCTTTGATTCATGTTAGTAACAAATTCTTTTTAATAACTCCTTTAAGATTCGAACGACAAACACGTTCGTTAAAAAAAATATATCAGGTAAATCTTTGAAGAAACTTGGAATTAAAATCTTCTGAGCAAACTCTTGCTGATAACGTGTTGTGAATAAAGTAAAGAACAAGAACAAAATAAATGAACAAAGATAAGAGACAAAAATTGAGAGACTTGTATTTATTCTCAAAGTATTGTTGTGTATAATGATTTCTTCAAAAATCTATATTTATAATCATAAGATGTAAACCCTAATTTCAATGGGTATTAAACCCTAATAATAAATTACATTAAAGTCTTATTTAATATACGAATATCTACCATAAATAAAAATATTTATAAAATAGGTGTATTTATTGTTATTTTTTTATATCACATTTTTTCCTTCCAAATTTCTCAAAATTTTGGTAAATAAGTCTCTTAGTAGAGTTTTTCACATACAAAAAGTTTTAAACTCAGAAACATACTTAAACGATACAAAATTAATTATCATTTAAATAATTTTATTAATTTATATCATACATCTTATATAAATTTTTATTTTCTAAAATTTAAAGAAAATCAACATGTGATAAAAAAAATAAGAAAGTGAAAATATTAATTAACCTTTTGATATATTTACACTATATTGTTCAAACACGTCCTTAATAATTTTTATTGAAAGGAAAATTCTATAATGGGTGTCGGACACTGTTAAAAAATTGAATAAAAATGGTGTACTCGAGTAGTTTGAGGAATCAAAGAAGTTAAATTAGCTTTCAAAAGAACAAATCATAAAATTAAAGTGATCTTTTATAATTTAAAACTTAATAAGTTGCATGAACAATAGGGATGTAAAAAACTAACCCGACCTGAAAACCCGCCTGAAACCTATTCGAGTCAGAACTTGGTTTGACCTGGGAATGTAATGACCCGAACCTGATCTGTATCCAACTATTGTTGACTTGAATCCGAGTTGAACCTGTTACTTTAGTAATCGAACCCAAACTATATCCGACCGAGAATGACCCGAACCCGATTTCAATCTGTTACCGTGGACCTAAAACCCGACCTGTATCCGAATGAAACGAACCCAAACCCAAGTCTGACCTGGCAGATAACCGATATTATCCGACTGAATTGACCCGAGACCTGATTTTACAAGACCTGTTTTGAACCCAATTTGTTTTAAACTCGACATGATAAATGACCCGACTTATTATTAACTTGAACTAATATCAACATAATATTTATATAAATAATTTATATAACATATATTATATTTTTAATATTAACATAACATTTATATAATCTGTGCTTATTAAATTTTAATTACTAATATATATATAATTAATATATATCTAATATATATACAAATATTAATAAGTATACATAAGTATATATATAAGTATATATATTAATATATATCTAATATATATTGATATAAATATAATAATAAGTATATATATCTAAAATAGTACTTAATGGAAATTTTTTGGTTTTAGCGTGTAGGGTGGGGGAAAATTAAAATTCAGCCGGGGAAGATGAAAATTGAGTAAATTTAAAAGTGGAAATTTGAGGTTGATTCAGATCAATTTGGGGGAATTATTGGAAATTTGAGGTTGATTTTAGGGGGGGAATCAATTTGGGGGATTATTTATATTTTAGCGGGGAGAAGAGATCAAAATTGGAGATAAAAAATATTTGTTAGTGAATCTAATAATTTCAAAGTAAAATATAAAAATTATACGTATTAAAAATATTAGTAACAAATAAAAAATTAAAAAAATCAAATATTAATATCTTTTCTCCCTCTGTCCCATATAAGAAGTTCAGTATTGACTTTTTAAAGTCAAAATTTTAAAAATTTGACCATAATTATTTTAAATATTTTAATTTATTAAATTTTATAAAATATATTTTGGAACTAATTGATTAGATCAAAAATATATTTTTTTTATATTTTTATCAATAATAGATTTAAAGTTATAATAAATCAAAGTTAAAAAAATTGACCAAAAAAGTTAGAACAAATAAAATAAGATGAAGGTAATAATACATATATTAAAGTATATACATATACATACATACATATATATGTATTAAAGTATAATATATACTTTAGATTATATGTTTTATATTATAAAACATAAATATTATATACTATAACATGTATACATTAAAACATATAATATATACTCTATATTATAACACATATACTTATATATAATCATACATATAATACATATATGATATACATATAATATAAACATACACATATATATATTATAATATATACAATACATCTAATATATCATATAATATATATAAGATGTATATATGTATATTAATATATACATCTAATATATTATATAGATTATAGTATATATCAATGTATACATATACATACATAAATACCTATATAGTTATATATAAGTATACATACAATATATATTATATACATATATTAATGTATACTAGATAGTATATAAGTATACATATAGATATTTATATATTATAAACATATATATACATATATCATATTATATAGTATTATACATTCTATATTTCAATATATAATATATATTTTAGTATCATTCTATATATAGTATAAATTTTATATTTTCATTTTTAAAATATAATAAACTATATTGTATAGGTATAAATTATAATATATTAAAATATATTAAAGATAGATTTTCACCGAATTTAACTATTATTAATTTATAATTTATAAAATTTAATCCTTACAACTTTATTTTTATTTTAAAATAACTATTTTTTTTTAATTTAGTCCAATTTTTTTAATAAGATGACATTTTATTTAATTAATGTTTATCCTTTTTAATTTAAGACTTTATTCTTTCTAGTCCAATGTTTATTTCTTATTATTTTTTAATTTTTGTAATTTAGCACAATTTTTAAGATATGAATCATTTGATGGTATTTTTATTTAATATAGTGCATAATATTTATTTTTAATGAGATTCATGTTTGGTGTATTAAAGTGTATTATATAAATAGTATATATTAAAGATCCATCTATTAAAGTGTATTATATATGTATTAAATTATATTATATACATGGTATATATTAATGTATATTATATACATATATTAATATATACATCTAGTATATATACATATATAAAAGATAAATATACATATATCGATGTATACATCTAATATATCTTATATACATATATATAAGTATATATATTAATATATTATATAGATAGATAGATATCATAATAAATATATATATTTATTAATTACTTCAAGTCAAATTGATTTTTTTAAAGTAAATTTAAAACTAAAATTTAAAAAAATAATTTTAAGGGGAATTTTTTATTTTAATATATGGTGGGAGGAGAAATTTTTGAGTTTGAAGGGAGGGGAAATTTTTTATTTCAATCGGTTTGGGCCTTGGAGTGGAGGAAATTTTTTGATTTTAGCTTTTAAAGGGTTGATTTTAGGCGGGGCGGGGTGGAAGGGATTTAAGGGGATTTATATATATATATATATAATATGTTATATAATACATATATATATATATTTAATATGATACATATATATACATTAAAAATAAATATATATATGTATGATATATATAATGTATATATAATACATATACATATACATATAACATACATATATTAATATATATATATAATATATACATATAATATATATAACATTACATATTCATATTATTAACATACATATGTATATATATGTATAATGTACTAATACATACTAACACATGTGACATATTAAGTTATTAACATACATATATATATATATTACGTGTATTAAACTAATAATACCATATATTAATACATATATTAAAAATTAATTATATGTTAACATGTATGATATATTTATAATATATTATATATACATATAACATACATATGTATTAGGGCCTTGGGATGAAGGGAATTTTTTGATTTTAACTTTTAAGGGGTTGATTTTAGGCGGGGCTGGTTGGGAGGGATTTAAGGGGATTTATATATATATAATATGTTATATAATACATATATATATATTTAATATGATACATATATATACATTAAAAATAAATATATATGTATTATATATACATTATATATATCATACATATACATATACATATAACATACATATATATTAATATATATAATATATATATACATATAATATATATAACATTACATATTCATATTATTAACATACATATGTATATATATGTATAATGTACTAATACATACTAACACATGTGACATATTAAGTTATTAACATACATATATATATATTACATGTATTAAACTAATAATACCATATATTAATACATATATTAAAAATTAATTATATGTTAACATGTATGATATATGTATAATATATTATATATACATATAACATACATATATATAATACATATACATATAGATTATAACATACATGATACATATATATATATATACATGTACTATATACTAATGTATATATACATATATAAAATTTATAATTATATATTAATATAACATACATATTATATATATATACATATATACATGTACTATATATGAATTACTATATATAATTATACATATACATATGTTATATATATAGTATATAATATACATTTACTAATTATTATATATACATATATATATATATACATATAATATACATATATGATATATTGAATTATTGATATATATATTAATATATTAATGTACTATGGATAATACTATTACTACTATTAAATATTAATCTACTATCATTATGTATACATATGACATACATTGATACATATATTATATATATAAATGTTAGAATATAGTTATGTATTATGTATAATTAATAATTTTATACATTATAAATATATTATACATACATATAACATATAACATATCTGAATCAAAAAAATATATATTTAATTACTAGACATCTAATTATCAATATATATTATATAAATATTTATATTAGTTATTAAATTATTAATTTATTATATATATAGTGTAATGTATATCATATTTTAATATATATTATAATTTTATTTTTCATATACATATATAGTATTAATTCATTTATAGTATTATTTCATATATTATTAATCCATATATAGTATTATTCTATTTCCAAAAATAATATTATTCCATTTATGTATTACTCCCATATAGTATATTTTTTACATATAGTATAAATTTCTTATATAGTGTTAATTTTATATATAATATTATTCCGTTCATAGTATAAATTTTATATATTATCAAAAATTTATTTTTAATTTTTAAAATATATTGAACTATAGTATAATTATAAATTTATAATGTATTAAAGATAAAATTTTAATACTTTTAATTATTATTAAGTTATAATTTTTGTTGATTTTTTACAAATTTTCAAATTTAATCTTTAATTTTATGGTCTCATATTTATTCCTTTTTTTACGTATTTATAAAAAATCAAAATTAATAATTTAAATTACTATAAATATGAAATCAAAATTAATTCGACCTGAAATAAAACCGACTTGAAATGAACCCGACCTAAAATGCAACCGAACTGAAATGGACCCGACCTGAAATCTACCCGACCTGAAATGAAATTGTCAATTATCCGATTTGGACCCGAACCGTTTGAACGCGACCTAAAATGGACCCGCACCCGACCTGAATCGAGTCAAAACATCAAATCAACCTGAAATAACTTGTATCCGATTTTACCTGACCTGATAGTACCCGACCTGAAACCCATCCGAGTAACTGTTTTTACATCCCTAATGAACAATTTCACACCTAATGTTGTTTCACCTCACATTTTTAATTTTAATATTTGTATGTGAAATGTTAAAAAATTGAATATAAAATGGTGTATTCGAGTAGTTTGAAGAATCAAAGAAGTTAAATTAGATTTTAAAAAAACAAATCATAAAATTAAAGTGGTCTTTTATAATTTAAAACTTAATAAGTTGCTCATAGATGAAAGAGAAATAAAAAGAGAGTTAAAAAATTAATTTTCAGATTAGTGTTACAAAATAAGAAGAAAAATGATAAAATATTTAGGGTTTAATTCAAATATTTGATTATTTATTTTTTATTACGATTAAATTGATATAGTGTAACAATTTTAGAGACTAAAAATATTATTAAACTCTGTTATGTCATAATTTTAGTTAAATATTTAATGGATGATGTTCAAAATAATAATTAAATAAAATATGAATGATGATTATTATTAAAAATTTAATTGGTAACTAACACAAAAATAGATATAATTGGGTGATCACTTGCCTAGTTTTTTCCATAAAAATAATTTAATTAAAAATTTATTTTAGATAATTATTAATTATATATTTAATATTTAATTTTTTATTAATTAATTTAATAATATTTAATAATATTAAACGTTAATATTTAATTAGTTCGACGCGTATGTGTAATAACCCATTTCCAGGCCCACATCTAATTAAACCCTTTAGCCCAATACATCCATTAAACCCATATCCAATAATCTAAATTAACTCTAACCCTAAAATAACTAAACCCTATTTTCCCCTCCATCTCTACCAATCGCCACCATTGCCGCATTGCTCAGCCAATCACCTTCGTGCGTGCAGCCCACGCGCTCCATTATTGGAGGAGAAGGCTGACCACCGCTTCATCACCGCCCCACCGCCCAACATCACGTGAACCTGCAAAAATAGAGAAAACAATGATCAAATATATGTATTTTTTATATATTTTTTATGGGTTATATATAACCCGAAAGAAAGAAATGTAAGGAGATCAGATTTGAATGAAAAAAAGTAGAGAGCATTCGAAACAAAAATCCAAACACCATAGCCAAATCGAAACCGAAAAGAAAAGTAAAAAAGGGGAGATCGGAGAGCATTCAAATCGAAAAAAAGTAAAGAAAAATAAGATATTCGAAACTTATCTTTCGTGTTAGATCTAGGCTTGTGTAGTGGGTTTCTCGGAAAAATAAGCCCCCATCGCATCCCCCTCATCGAGATCTATTAGAAAGGTGTCTCCTTTCGACTTCCGGCGACGGCGAACGATGCCGTTCTCCACCGGTGACGACCAAACCCCAGAGAACCAAGAGCTCCTCTGCTCTTTCATTTCTCATGTTTGAGAAAAAAAAGATGAAAATAAAGGTGAAAAGGGCTTTAAAGTGCGCTTATATATCGAAACTAAAACGACGTCATTTTGGTGCTTGGATACAGGGCTCAAAACGACATCGTTTCATCCTTATCAGACCCAGTGACCGACCCATTACTCGATCCGAATCCGTTATCAACCCGAAAAAAGGGGATAGTCATGCGCGAAGTCCCTGTTCTTTCCGTATCCTTATTATTGCACTTCAATTTTCATTTCATTTCTTTTTGGCCATTAATTTTGCAATAATTGTTCTTTAAATTTTCTATTTCTTTCCTTTATTATCATTGTCTCAATTATGTTATTGTTTATAATGGTATTTATAATTATAATATTATTTTTGGTTATTACTATTAATTACCTCATATTTATTTATGCTAATATTTTATATATACCTTAAATCATTATATTATCATTAACTATATTTTTTTAACAGATGCAACTAATTTTATTAACAAGAAAATACTCAATATTACAATAATGGTTTACAATTATCATTGTAAACTATATAATTTAATCATTTTCTTAAAACTAGCCACTCTAGATCAGACAAGGACCATACATGAAAAAGTTTAAAACTTATCCAAAGATTCGAATGAAATGATAGATACGAACAAATCTGATTGCATCAGTAAACGAACCAAAATGGATTAATCTATGAAGATCACTGAGAAACTCAGATCAGAACAGAGCGTCGCGGTAAACTATCCACGAGCGCAAACCGCGTATCCATATTCAATATGAGGGTCCAAAGGAAAGAAGATCATCGTGATAACAAATAAGCGTCATCTTGATCAATCGTGACGTCGTCAAATCCGACCTTAAAAAACAAAACAAAGAAAAAACATGCCAAATAACAAAAAAAATGTGTCAAACGACAGAAGAAACGTACCAAAAGGTAGAGTAGATCGTGCCACAAGAGCATAATTATTTATTAATAAAAAACAAAAACGATAGAGTCCGGCGGACGACGACCAGTATTAAGATTGGTGTCGCCACCGGCACTCAAAGAAGAAGAAGAAACAAATCTGTGGCAGTAGAAGATTTTAAGAGAATTAGTTTTTTCATTAAAATTAGGTTTCTGTATTATCATTAACTATATTATTCTTATATTAGTATATATTATATTATTAAACCGTTATTAACACCATGCCATATTTACTATTATATTATGTTCATATAATCTTAATATTATTTTATTACTATTTTATAACCATAATAAATGATATTAATATATTTTATTATTTTATATTATTATGTTAAATAATATTATTACTATATTAATATATAATATTTATCGCGTTTCATTATAATAAGTTAAATATATGTTTCTTTATTAATGTTATTTTAACGCTATCTATAAAAGTTACAGTATTTATCTTTATTTTGCATAATGAATTAAATATATAATACATGTATGTGTTTTCTTTTATTTTAATATATAATATGTTACAATTTGACCTGTTAATATTAGAATTATTATCCTGATATATTCTATTGGGAGTAGCATCCCGGTCTCCGGGTGTTATCTTCTTTAAATTGTCGTGGATATTAGGATTAAATATGCATTTTAAAATAAAAAATTAAATTAATTTGAATTTTATACTTTCTTAAAATTACGATGCGAACCTTTAGGTACCAATTTTTGGACGTTTTGAAGGCGCTAATTCTCCCCCAAACGTAACTAACTATCGAATCCAGAATCTATGATTTTGTTTTTGGTGTTCGACCGTCATTTTTGAACGGTCGATGGCGAGTCCAACCAATTAACTGATTTTTAAATCTTAACGGTATTTCAATGATAGTGACATCATATTCTTCAGGTGTTATCTCTCGAGATATCAAATTTTTAAAATCCTGCCGAATTTTTAACCTTTAAACCGTTTTTTTTAATATTTTAAAAAAATCGCTACAGTATGATAAAACTCATATTTGTTGAAATTACTTAACCACTATGATATGGGTGAGTCTAGAAAAAGCCACCCTTAAAAAAAGCCTAAAAAAGGCCGTACCGTTTTTCTTACAAAAGTTGTAAGAAATTCGGTACACACTTTTCGGTGTATACCGAAATTCTTACAACTTTTATAAGAAAAACGGTATATACCGAAATCTTTATACTTTTTTTAAGAAAATTAGTTTTATAACCGAAATTCTTACAGTTTTTTTAAGAAATTCGATATATACCATTTTTCTTACAAAAGTTATAAGAATTTCGGTATATACCAAAAAGTGTGTACCAAATTTCTTACAACTTTTGTAAAAAAAACGGTACGGGTGTTTTTTAGACTTTTTTTAAGGCCGGTTTTTTCTAGAATCACCCCTACGATATAGATTTGACCTCGAAAAAAACAAGATTGACAGAACATCGAAAATGAAAACTTCATGACCACGCCCCCTTACACGTCAACACCCCCACTGATAAAAATCATCTGCATCCGGATCTATATACACCTTAAAAAACATACACGAATGTTCTAATCAGACTCTCGACGCTGCCATTTGGAAACGACAAAGTACTACCATTACTGGCATCAAAGTAACAGATCCATAATAAGAAAATAAGGATGTACGCTGAGGATATTTATCATCCACCGCCTTAGTCTTCGCGTGAAATTTTCCGTCTCCCTTCAAATTTCGTTGAAAACAAAGCAGAAGGAAAAGAAAAAGAACATTTCTTTCGCTAGAAACGGGACTGAATGGCGGTTAGTTATTTTTTTTTAATTCTTGTTTGGTTTGTAAGAAAATTTATGTCAAATTATGAACAAGATTTTTGTATTTTTACAATTCAATTTCACCTTAAGATCTAACTTACCCTTATTCTGTGTTCTAACATAAATATCTGTGATTTAGTTAGTAATTTTTCATATTTTCCTGTTCAATTTCATATGGAAATGTAAGAGACTTAATGTTTTGGTTATACCTTCTCTAGATTTGTCCACAACTCTACTTGTGGATCAGGTTGATTCCATTTCGTTCTGTATAATCATTCTGTGTGCTAATTAGGAATTTCTTATGTAAAATATTGCTCGAGTAATGCTTATTTTAGAGAAAAGAAGTGAAGAATTTAACTGCTAATGTTGGATAATCTGTATGTTTGGATACGCGATTGTGTGATTATTAATATAAGATGCCGGTTTTCTATGATGATGAAACCTAGTATTGGATTGAAGATGCTTTGTCTATTTCGAGCTGTATGACTTGTTTTCTTTGGCAGATTCAATCCGTGAAAGTAAGCAACGTTTCCTTGGGTGCATCTGAGCAAGATATTAAGGAGTTCTTCTCATTCTCCGGTGACATTGAACATGTCGAAATGCATAGGTTAGTTATTACCATTAGATAGTTAAGCTTAAATTTTACTTTTTATATTTTGATTTGCAGGCTCTTCTGTACTGCATGGGTACAAAGAAAAGTTATGATAACTGTTGAAATTACTACTTCTGTCTTCTAGTCAAGTAGATGTATCAGTATGGTGATGTTCTGGAATTCTGCTAACATCATCTGGTCTAAATTTCTTACTGCTTTCATTTTTATCCCTTTTCAGCAATAATGAGAGATCACAAGTTGCATATGTTACTTTCAAGGAACCACAGGGAGCAGAGACTGCTGTTCTTCTTTCGGTATGCACTTATTCCGTTTTCTTTTAATGTTTTGTATCAATTGTATAAAAATCAGTTTCACCGATTCAGACATGCATCACATAATTAGATTTTATTCTACTGTCAGAAGGAAAATGGTCAGTCTAATATGTACTGTAATTATATGTCTATATTTGCTACGTATTGTGGTAGATATTCTTTTGTGAATTCAATTTCTCTTGTGTAGTGAAATATGAAAATCTAGTAAACTTCGTAAGCATTAGCACTCTGCTTTCCTTGGATATTGAAATAAAATCAAGTATCCATAAAACAAGGAATTAAATGTTATATATCCCTTCTGGAATCTCGTAGATGATGTGCTTTTGAAAGTGAATAATGCATTACCATTTTCTTTTGAGCCAATGACCATTTTCGTTGTTAAGTAATTCATCAATTAAAAGCAATAACCATTGTGACTAAAAGAAATCTTCCTTTGATGTAGGATTTGCTGACAACATGTGTAAATGAAATCCTTTTTTGGATTTATATCTTGAATTTTCACTATGCTTCTTTTTTAGGGTAATTGATTTAAATTTATAATTTAATGTCTAGGAAATGACCGAATCTAGTCCCATATTTGGATGGTGTTTAATGGATGTTGCTATTTTTATGTGTTGTTCCAAGTTCCAACTTGTGAGCAATTATTTGATTTCACAAATCAACATTCATATTGCCCATTGTGCATCCTGTGGCAAAAGAACAGTTATTCAATTATAGCTTTGATTCAATTACTCATTTATGCAAAATTACTATTTATTGCTCTTATCAAGTTTTTGACTTTTTGTTTCCTTTTTTTATGTCTAGATGCATAATCTTTCTTTTTATATATCAGATTGTTCTTCCCTTGTTTCTACACTATTTCTTATATTGGAGAGAGTTTGCTGGAAGAAGTGAGTGGCCGTCTCATGGTCATATTGTTAATTAGTAGCATTTCAAAAATTCATTTTGTCTTTTCACAGGGGAGCAATCTCCATTAAAAGCTAATGTTCATTGATTGGACATAATTTTTACTTTGATTCTTATGAATTGAGAATTCATCGTTTTTCTTTTCAGGGGGCAACAATTGTAGATCAGTCTGTTACCATAGAGCTGGCTCCTGAGTACAAGCCACCTGCTGTTGTCTCCACAACACCTGTAATGTCCTAACCTTTATCCATCTGCTTTGACTTACGAAATGTCAAATTTTAATGTGAATGAATATTTTGATTACCTTAGGCAACACAGAACAAAGATGCTGTCCGGGCTGTATCTGCTGTCCAGAAGGCAGAGGATGTTGTAACCAGCATGTTAGCCAAGGGTTTCATTCTTGGCAAAGATGCGGTGAACAAAGCAAAGGCTTTCGATGAGAAGCATCACTTCACATCGACCGCCAGTGCCAAAGTAGCGTCACTGGATCAGAAGATTGGTTTTACTGAGAAAATTAGTGTTGGCACTACCTTGGTGAATGACAAAGTGAGGGAAATGGACCAGAAGTTTCAAGTTTCTGAGAAGACCAAGTCTGCATTTGCAGCTGCTGAGCAGACAGTCAGCAGCGCTGGTTCTGTTATAATGAAGAATCGTTATATTCTGACCGGAACCTCGTGGGTCACTGGTGCATTCAACAGGGTTGCTAAAGCTGCAGGTGATGTGGGGCAGAAGACAAAGGAAAAAGTTTTAGCTGAGGAGGAAGAAGCCAACAAATCGAAGGGGTATGCGAGGATGGACGAGTCTGAATCTCCCAAAGCCGCACGTCCCTCATCTCCACAAGGTTTAATCCTTTAATTCACAGACGATTGTAAATACCTGCAGGGGAAGGTATGGATCTCGGATCTCCGCTTTCCGGTTTGGACCATAGTTAAAAACTTAAACCGTAGTGTAGCTTGTGACATACCGTTTGATATCCTTTGAATTTACATAACAGTAATGCAATTTCAAACACTTCGTCCTCAATTTATTATATTCCTCTTTACCTTCTTGAGCTTTGCCATATTTTCCTGTGTGCTCGGGAAATTATTTTTCTTGTATTTTTACTGTCAAAGTATGTGAATTATATAGCACAGGTGATTTAGTGCTTGAAGAACCAAACATTTCCGATAGGTGTTTTTCTATTTTAAACAATTTTCTCAGTTCAATATTAAGATTCAAACTAACAAGCGGTTGACAACTGTTTTCTCTGTTCTATTAAATTTATTTATTATTTTTATAATTTTTTTTAAAATTTGATAATAATTATTTTAATTAATTAAAATTTATAAAAAAAATATATCTAAAAACTACTTATTTGAGGGGGTTTTAAATGGTACAAATCGTTTTTTTTTATGTCTAAACTTTATGTCTAAAATTAAAGTTAGTAGTTGTGGTTAGAGTTTAAAAAATTAAGAGGAAGATGTATTTATTGAAGTATAGTGTTTAAGGTTTAAGGTGTGAAAAATTAAAGTTAAATCTAAATATTAATTTTAAATTTTTTTAATAAGGGAGATAAGAGAGTAGAAGATTTCTGTTTTTTTTAATATATATTTTTAAGTTCCATTAAAATTAAAGTTTAAATAATAAAATTAGAATATAAAATTTTGATAAAAAATTAACTAGAGACGGATTTAATGAGAGAAGGAATAATGTTTTGTGTACCGATAATGAAAATTAACCATGCAATAGATTACATCTTGTTGTCAAATTAAATTTATTTAAGTTTATTCTAGGCGGTTAAAAATAATGTTTTATAATATTATTGTTTATTAATGAATATTATTTATTGAAAAATGTTTTATATGATTATTTCAATAATAATTATACGTATTAAAATTTATAAATATTATAATAAATGTTCTATATAAAAATATTAACACATTTATTGTATCATTATTACTTTAAATATTTATTCTAATATTTTAATAATTCCAAAATATTTATATGATTAATATAGTGTTTCCCTTTTGACATGGGCTAGTTGTGAAGAAATAACATTCTTCGTTCATTCACGGACTTAGGATTGTAGCAAGTATTCCTCTGCAGTAAAAACAAACATGGTGTTGTGTTAGGATGTTAAAAAGACTTAAAAAAATCAGAATCGAGGGAGTAAGAAGTTGCTGAAAATTTTTGAACAGATTTGAAGGTTGAAAATGAAGTTCTTCAAGCATTCATCAATGACAGAAACGTTCTTGGAGTTTGAACAAACTCCAATGAAGAACCCAAACAATCTACTGAACGGACCCGAACCTTATCTTGAATATGTTCAAAAATGGACTTGGACCCTTCAATTATCTAACAATTGAGCACCTGAAGTATCAAATAACTTGACAATAATTCAGAATTGATACTCAAGGAAAAATTCTAAAAAGAACCAGGTTTGAGAGAAAATCTCACAAAGGAATTTATTCATCAAAAAACTCTAACCTTGTGTTTACAAAATTAAGTAAATATATAGGAGAGAAAGAAGTTGGCAGGATTTTGAATATATGATCATAATTCGAAACGAAAATAATTAAAAATAACTATCCTAAACACTACTTAATTTTATCCACTTGTTTTGGCACATAAAACACATTTAACATGTGTTAAATGTTTTAAATTTTGAATGAAAAATGAAAACCACCCTTCCTTATCCATTTGGGCGTTTTTGTTAGTAAGAGCAAGAGCCTTGTTTGGCTTGCATGCTTTTACACGCTCAAACATGTGTAAATGGGTCTTACATGCATGGCACGTGCCTAGGACACCTACTCTTCGTGTAGGATAGGTTTTCAACTGTTGTAGGTCACTTCAACTTGAGTTGAGTTGAGTTAGAAATGGAGTTGAGCCGAAACGAGCTAGCTAAGAGTGTTATGAGTTGACTTGAGCTTAGAGCAAAGCCTTTGAGCTGCCTCGAGCT
Source organism: Abelmoschus esculentus (assembly GCA_035048815.1). Lineage (NCBI taxonomy): Eukaryota > Viridiplantae > Streptophyta > Magnoliopsida > Malvales > Malvaceae > Abelmoschus > Abelmoschus esculentus. The sequence goes on along the minus strand of JAUCBN010000019.1, from coordinate 4,291,142 downwards.
AAGGTGAGCTGCGTGCACTCCGTTGGACTTCATCTGAGCTAAATAGATCTCACTTGAGCTGATGTTCAGCTGTATACACTCGCTTGAGCTAGAGTTGAACTGCATTGTAACATCTCGGTTTTGGGGTTAGTAGTTTGAGTATTGGTTTAAGGGGAATTTGATCCAGGCCGAATCGGATTCTTCGGTTCGTTATTCTAGGAAAATCTAAAATAATAATATTTAATCGGACAAGTAATAATTTTGTGAAATGGTTAGAATATTAAAATGATGTTTTAAAATTAAAGGGATGTTATTTGAACTTTAATTTGATTTTTAATTGAGCCTAATTTTACACTAGTGAACTATATTGTAAATTTTGGCAAGATTTATAGGATTTAATTAGTGATTTTCGAAAAGTGGATTTTAGTGACTAAATTGGAAGGTAAACCATACTTAGAATCCTTAGAGGGCCATAAACCCAATTTATTTTTAATTAATGATTTATCCACCAAAATTGTTTTTAAATAGTTTTATTTAAGATGATAATTTCATTTTCTCTCCTAACCACTTATTTTCTCCCCAAATTTTCTCTCCATTTCTGTCCATCTTCTTCTCCAAATTTCTTCAATTACTTGCTAATTTCTTCATTATTTTCAACAAGATTTATTTTATTTTACTCATCTTTTCATTCTCTACAAAACCTACTCATCAATTTTGCAAAATCAACATCCATTTTCAAGAAATCAAGGAGATGATTTTTTATCTTTTTGGTGGAGCAAATCTCTAAGGTAATTTACTGATTTTTAATCTTTTTCTAAGGTTTTTTATTGAAATTCTCAAGTATTGGCTTGGTAATCAATAATTGAAACTTGATTTTATGTTTTTAATTCTAGATCTATAGATTTTATGAAGGTTTTTATGAAATCTTTTTATATCTCAATTAATGTTGTAATTAGGTTGATTTAATTATGATAAGTCAATTAAATTATTGAATGAGTCTTGAATTGATGGCACATTAATTTAATCCCAAAATAATGTAATCGGTAGTGTTTTAGGGTGATTTTCGGTTTGTTTTAGGGGCTATTTTAGGTGTTCTAATGTTGCTGGATGTATAAGGATGGTTTGAAAGTGTTTTTAGTTCATAATTGAGGTGGATTAGATGTTAGATTCATAAGGTTAAGGGTTAATGTTGTTTCGGATACATTTCGGCTTAGTTTTGGTCTTTTCGGCTAAGTTTTCGATAGTTTTGTGGAGGTTTGATGTGGCTGCTGTTTTGAGCATGTTATGATGTGAATATGCTCTATTTTTATTGTTGAATAGGAAGTGAAATAAGGTTCATAAGTGGCTGGTGCATTGATAATACCGTCGGAGCGTCAACGAAGGCTCGTTTCGCTTGTCGGTGAGTGATTTTGGGTTACAAGTGAGTTATATTGGTTCGGTTCTGTTTTGTGGACTATGGAATAGTATGAAAACTTTTCATAGTTCAAGAGTAAGTTAATTAAATGATTTTTATGCATTTTTTCAAGTATCAGCAATTTCGGTAATGGCTTTTATAATGATGAATTGATGAGAATTTTAGAGATGCATAATTATGATCTTGAAATGAAGCATGCATGTGTTAAAATTTGCTGAAAATGCATGGTTTATAAAACATCCATGATTTATGGAAACATGAAAGATGAATTGGAATATGATGTGGTTATTTACCTTACATATGATGGTGCCATTGGGCATGACTTTTGATTTATTTATTGAACACATTATGGATGCATTATGAGCAGCAAATTAACATGCATATTTGTACTTGATATTGGCTTAGTGACACTAACTTCAGATTCGAATACAAATAACATGTCATTAGAATTGAGTGCACTATAAATATTATGGAAATAAAGGAAAAATGTCTACACGTAACAAGGGTGACTTTGTGTCCAACCGTACGTGGTAGAGCTTGATAATGGTGACTTTGTGTCATGTCAATGGTGACTTCGTGTCATGTATATGGTGACTTCGTGTCATGACGAGATCAAGGATCTCTAAACAATGAATCCGCGTATTCGGTGAACTTAAGGTTCACATTAAGTGATCACTAGAAAACCAATATGCATACATGAGATAATTTGAAATATTGTGCATCATTTATGAAATGAATTGATAATGCCATGCATACTTAAGAAAAGGTTTTTGGTGTTATGAACATGAACATGATTTGTTAAGCATGCTTGGTTTTAGAAAGGCATTACAACTTATGGTTTTAATATGGTTTTAAATTGATGCATAGATGATCTTGTTAGAGCTTCCTCACTAAGCATATTGTGCTTAAGCTTTTTTTTCATCTTTGTAGAGAATTAGAGACATTTGGGGCTGTATTGGAGCAAGAGAACCAAGGGGAAAGCCTACATATCTTTGGTATGCTTTGATAAACAAAAGGGGATGACAATGTGTAAACCAATCCCACAAGAGAGTGTGTGTTGTTTAGCTAAAAACTTGTAAAAAGACCTATAATTTTTCTTAGGTTGTTGCTTGATGGATTGTTATATTGCTTTGGTTGATTGATGCTATGTTGTATTTGTTTGATGCATGTTTGTTTGATTGCCATTGGAATTGATTAATGTTAGAAAGTATGTCTCTAGTTGTTACGTGATCTAAGATGGTTATAGTCGATTGTATAATTTGTTCTTAGTGTTTAGGAATTATGCATATAGTTGGTGGTGATTAATAGTTGTGTATTGAGTCGATAATGTTCACTTAGGGTGACAAAATTTTTAGGTTCCAGATCTAATGTTTTGAAACCTTAGGGAAGGTTTCGAAACCTTGCGGACAATTTTAATTTTGGACCCTTACTAGACGCGAAAAATTCCAAAACCTTCAGAGAAGTTTCAAAACTTTTACATAAAGTTTTGAAACCTTTATGGAAGGTTTCGAAACCTTTGGCTGCTAGAAATTGATAGTTGCTGGAAATTGCATTTTAGTCCTGGATATCTTTCTTTGTTCAATTAGAGTATCTACAGATGTTATTTTGAGCTTAAATTTCACATGAATGCATAAAGTTGATTTAATTTCAAGATGGTTAAATTAATTTGGACGAAGTACTTATAATTTGAAAGATTTACATTTTGGTCCTTAAATTAGTGAAACATGCAATTAATGATGTTAGAATGCTCCGTTTGATTTGAAATTTACCGTGAGGGATATTTGTAAGTTTAATTGAACTTTGATGGAACGATTTTCTACTTTGTCTTTAGAATTTAAAAGTTTTATGTTTTAGCCCTTAATTTACTTAAGTGTTTAATCGAATGCTTGTTTGTGATCGGATTGTTTCCGTTAATAATTTGTATGAGACCAAGACATATAGGAATATAATTATACATCTAGAAGAAAAAATATATCAGTTTTAGGGTTATTTATCGAATCGAACCTTCGCGGGTTTGGTTTGATATTCTCCGTGTAACCCATTAGTGTCGGTTCCGTCTAGGCCGAGCTAAGGGTGTTACATGCATACACTCTATTGAGCTGGTGTTCTCCTAACTACCTATATCAGAACAAGACAAATACATCTAAAAAGCCTTGTAGTCTTATTTTAACCACACAAACACACTTAAAATCAAATGCAAACATACTTAACATAGTATATACATAAGTAAATATACATACTAATATATAAACCTAAATATGTCACATATCAGCATGCAACACATTATAAACAATATATTCTAAAGCATGAACATTCTCAAATGAATTTGAAATGTTAGCACAAGAAAGAAAAAGAGTTTCCTTGTATTTGTTTGCCTTAGAACATGTGATAGATCCTGATGGTAAGACCTCCGGATCAACCTATTGAACTTGACATGATGTGCTCACATCACATTTACTTTCAAAAAAATATATTAAAACGGTACTTCAACCAATATTGTTTTGGTTTTTAAATATAGTATGTTAAATAGTATTTTAAACTAAATATATTTAATACTTTAATATAAAACAAATATTTAATATTTTGATCTCACGGTTCTATATAAAAATTATAGGAGTTTTCCCAATAATATTATTGTAATAATTCAATAGCATCATACTGTTGTGAATAAAATAATGAAAAACTAAAACAAGAATAAAGAACAAGAATGAAAGAACAAAGAGAAGATAGAAAAAAATATATTTGTATTATTCTCAATATTGACTTGTGTACAATGTCTTCCCAAACTCATCTATTTATAGGTATAAGAAGTACATAATATATTAAACTCTAATTAATGAAGATAATATTTCTAATGATAGAATTCTTATTATGATAGACATCCACATAAATAATATTCATAATACTTCCCTTGGATGTCTATGAAGATAATGTGCCTCGTTAAAACCTTACTAAGATAAAAATCCTATGGGGAAAAAAATTCTTAGTGAAGGAAAAAGAGTACACACATCTTTAATACGCATAACATGTTGTCTCATTAAAAACCTTACCAAGAAAACCCATTGGAACAAAACCTCGGTTAAGGGAAAAAGAGTGCAATGCGTATTTACTCCCTCTCATGAAAATATCACATAAGATCTTTGAATCTTCATAATTTACTATTGAATACAATCTTCAAATGTTGAAGTAGATCATGCACTAGTGGATATATCTTCTAAATCATTGTTTGAAATGATTCATTGAATATTATTCATCTAAAAATCATAAGGGACGAAACTTGAAGAAATATGTTTCGTTTTATCATATTTGATGTATCCACCTTGAGATATAAATTTTGTACTATCTTTGTACAAGATAGCTTGTATCTTATTTTGTAAAAAGCATTCACATATATTCAAGATATGTTTAGCCAAACACATATTTCGACTTTGCCTCATGCATAATAATTATTTAAAGGTAATGATCTTGTAGCACTTAAATAATATTTCTGGACCAGCTAAGATACGATGCTTCCAGATTAAATAATGTATATATTGTGCTTTTAGATCAAGAATATCATTATCCGTTTCTTGAGGCAGAAAGAATCTTTATTTACATTAAGAGACCTAACAACCATAAGGTTGATCAATGAATATGCATTGTTCATGTACAGTCTCTTTCATATTTTCATTCACTTCAAGGAATATCATAAATCCAATAATTGTATGGAATAAACATCATGCATGCATTCACTTCAAGGAATACCTCCCATAAAAATTCTTGATCAAGACGATTTTCGTAACTTGAATTTGGAGATATCTATAGTCGAGTTTTTCGATACAAAAATATTGCTTTCAAGCAAATATATATTTTATAATATTCATACTATTAAATAGTAATTGATTAACCAATATATATACAATAAGGAACAAAAATTTAATCTTTATACGCGGCGTTGTTAAACCAGTCTACAAGATCCTTTAAAAAGAACTTCCTTTGAGACCAGTAGCCTCGTAGAACGGGATGTCCAACCAATATACTCGGATTAAACCAACATAACAAAGAACATATTATTAAAGGTTTAATATTTGTTCTAATATCATGTAATACTTAGAACATGATTAAAACATAAACTTTTATCATCATAATAAAATAAACAAATATTGGTTATTAAAAAATCTTAAATTAAATAAATAAAACATATCGAACTTTCTACTAATTTGAATATATGGTAAATTTAGTTACCAATATATTGTTAAAATATTTTTTGGGAATCATCAATAAGAATCACGATATTTGAGCCACTTTATTTCTACACAAACAATCAAAAGATTTTTAATAAATTAAAAATCGAAGATCAAAAGAGAAAAATAATCGGTAAATAAAATATAATTGAGGGAAAAGAACTTATCTTTGATTTATGCCAATAACAAATTCTTTTTAATAACTCTTTCAAGATTCGAAGGACAGACACCTCTGTTGGTTAGAGTCTCGTGCTGATAACATGTTGTGAATAAAATAACGAAGAACTAACACAAGAATAAAGAACAAGAATGAAAGAACAAAGAGAAGATAGAAAGAAATATATTTGTATTATTCTCAATATTGACTTGTGTACAATGCCTTCCCAAACTCATCTATTTATAGGAATAAGAAGTACATAATTTATTAAACTCTAATTAATGAAGATAATATTTCTAATGATAGAGTTCTTATTATGATAGACATCCACATAAATAATATTCACAACACAAACATATTATTTCAAACAATATTGTGAAATATTGTTAAAATCAGAAGTCAAATTGCTTATAACTCATTTTTAAACAGTATTTGATAAAATAATACACATTATTCAACGATAGGAAAAACAACGTCTTCAAACATTAAAAATTCAAATTTTGACATTGTTCAAAGACGTCTTTTCACTTCGTCTTCAAACAGTAAAATCTTTTTTCTAAAATATTAATGCAATGTGCATTGACAATGTGCATTGACAATGTGCATTGTGTATTGTGTAGTGTATATGTAATTTTTTTATTTATTATATTAATTTAAAATCGGATTGTAAAACACCAAAAATGGGTTTAGAAGTTAGTGAATTGGTTTAGTCGGTATAGCCTAGTTCAGGATTAAATACTTAAAACTTAGTTTTAAATCGAAATAAATTGAGTAAAAATATTCTAAAATCCTTATTTAATACATATATCACTTCGGTCAAATTAATTTTAAAAATTGACCCTTGAATCCTTAAGATTTTGAAATTAGTGACCATTTTGTAAAAACTGAAAATTTGAGGACAATTTTATAAAATAAGCCAAAACTTTGAATCTTTAAGGGGCTTTGATCCAATTATAATCCTAGTTGGTCTAGTATTTCTAAATTTTATTTAATTAAGCCCAAAATTTAAATTTTAACTCAAATAAATTAATTTAACCCAATTTTAATCTTAACACCCTTTTCAAATTATAAACATAAATATATTTTTTTAATTTTTGTTTTCCCTCATTGGAGGAAGTCGTTCTATCAACTTTCAAGGTAAAAACTTGTTTTTTTCATTTAATTTCGTTAGGATTAATTTTATTAATTTTTTTGTTTAAAATTTTTAGTTTTCTCATTGTTTTCTCATTTTAAAACCCGAAAAGTGATTGGATCAGTTTTAGAGGTGATATTTTTTCAATCATATAGAATTTTAAAGTTCTTTACTGAAATTACCAAGTTATTGGTTTAGAATGATCATTTTTAAACCTTTGATTTCATAAAAAAATGGGTTTTCGGCCAAAAATCTCAATTTCCGTTCAAAGGTTTTAATCCACTGTTTTGGATCTTAAATTCATGTTTTTGATTGTATTAGGATGATTATAACATATTTTAAATATGTATAATCCCGTACTTTAGGCTTAGGTGAAGTTTGGTGTGTTCCGTAAAGTTTTCGTTTAAGGTTTTCATAGGTTTTAAGGATTGTTGTGTAGGGATCCAAGTTGAGGGTTTCTTTTGTGCATTTAGAAGCATTAAATCCTTTGGTTTTGATGCTTGAAACATGATAGGAGTTGAGAGATCGTGTTTGAAGGTGTTTTGGTTCGTATCGGTGGCTTGGCGAGCAAGTAATGTCTTTCGGCGTGTAGTTTATGAGAGTGGCTACTTCGGCAATGGTTTTTACTTGTTTTACAGAGGTTCCGGAGCGTGAGGAAGGTGTGAAAACCTCCATATACTCGGAAGTAAGGGTTTAAGCTTTTGTAAATAGTCACATATTACGGTATACTTTTTCTATGAAATTTTTTCATGCTCGATGTTGATTTTGCATACTTGATTATGTATGGTATTTAAATGCTCATGTTATTATTTTTATTAAGATTTGATGTACAGTTGATGCTCTAATGATTTTTATTCCTAAAATGTGATATGTGAGATTTTATCAGTTTCGTACTTGATGCACGAAAGAATGGAATACATGTGGTATAATTAATTCTATTTTGAATTAAGTTATGAGCATTGGTTTTGATAATATATTGGTTAGTTAATTGATGAATCTTATGGGATAAGTTGATCGATCAATAGGTCTAGAGTATACTATAAACATTTAAAATTTGTACGTGTGTAAATTCTTTGTGTGTTGTATTTTTGGCTTTTAGCCTAATGTTGTGTGATGGGAGTAGTACTGCCATATCCGGGCTGATAGGGGTAGTACTATCACCAGACACCAAGGTGAGACTTGTTATGTTGAGGGTAGTATCAACATGTGCATGCTCTAGGGGTAGTACTATCATGCGGTTGACCGTTTATTCTAATGATTTTGGGTAGTACAAATCGGATCACTAGCATCATTATAAACTTATGTTTTCGTTTTGTAAATGCAAGTTTTATGTTGTATTAGGCTTTGCTGGGTGAATAACATATTAGCCTTGGTTTTGCTTTAAAAGCATGTGAAATCTTTAAAGAGTTTTATCGGTATTTTTTTATGTTGGCTTATTAGACCATGATTTGGCAACACTTGTTGGATTTACTATTGGCATTGTTGGTCATGTGTTTAAAATATTTAAAAGGGAGGCATGACATGTTTTACATTGATATAATTGAGTATATATGGGCTACATTGCAAGTGATGTTTTGAATGTTTTATTTTATATCTCTCACTAAGCTTTAAGCTTGATCTCTCTCTTTTTCTTCCAGTGCAGAGAAATAAATTTTGAAGTGACAGAAAATCAAAAGATTCGATCGTTGCCTATTTTAGTATTTTCTTGGCTCAAGTATGTTTTTCCTTAATTTATAAACCTACGTAGTTAAGAGTAGTGGCATAGGGAACCTAAGTGTTTTGGAGTTCTGTTATTGGACATATTGTTTTGGTAAACTTTTATATGATCGAGTTATTTGAGTTTTATTATATAATAATTTGAAGTGTGTAACGTCGTGTTTGTTATTGATGAAGTTTGCTTATGAATTATGTGTTTTCCTTATGGAATTCGGTGGCCATGCTTCTAGAGATAATGTTTGAAGTGAGAATTATGCCTTTAAGAACTTATATGCATCTAGAGAACTTTAGAATCTCGTTTAAGGCTTAAAACTTGGGTAATCTCCACTTTCTGGGTAGAGGGTTTCGATACCTCTTCATAGGGTATCGATACCTAGGCAAAAACACGAGGAATTTCTAGGAAAAGTAACCTAGGTATCAAAACCATATGAACTGGTTTCGAAACAGAAGTATGAATTTTAGCATACGTATCGGTGCTCACTCCCAAGTTCTGAAACTCATTTTTATAATATCAAAACGTATCGAAATGGGGACCAAGTTGTACCGAAACGTAGGTTTGTTACACATGCAATCAGGCGAGTCATCGAAGGCGTATCGGAACACTTAAGTCCTGTTTCGATACCCCTTTTTCATTACATAGGTATAAAAACTGGGACATGGAGTTTCGATACCCTGTCAGTTAAGTCGTTATAGGCTGATTTAAACCTTAGAACTTCACGTTTTAATCACCAAACTTTGAGAGAACAATTAGATGACTTGTAGACATTATTTTAAGTTGTAAATTTAAGTGCAAGTATGAAATATACTTAATTAAATATTAAAAACTTTAATTTCACAATTAAAGTAAAAAATTATAGAAATTACAATTAGGTCCTTAAATCTTATTCAATCCATCTAGGACTCGTTTCACATTTTTTTCCGCTGTAATTGAACTCAGTCCTTGCATTAGCATGTAAGATCTAATTAAAGCATTTATATACGATAACAATAAAAAAATAGGATCGTTTATCGGGGCGAGTCTCTAGATTAACCTCGATATTTCCCGTGTAGCTCGTTCGAATCGAGTGGTGACTAGACCGGGTCGAAGGGGTTACAAACTATTTTCCTTCCGACTTTAAATAATAACCCGAATGAGGGACTGTCTAGTCAATGACAATGTGCATTGTGTAGTGTATATGTAATTTTTTATTTATTATATTAATTTAAAGTTACATAGGTCTAGTGTAGTTTTTTTATTTAAAATGTATTAGAGAATATTAAATTTTGTGTACGAGTAATGAAGAAAAAAATTTATTTTTTTTACTTTAAATATGTTATTTTGATGTTTAAAGTAATTTGTTAGAAAAAATTATGTAATAATTTGAGTAAAGAGGGAGAAGAAGAAATTTGTTGAGAAAATATTATAAGACTTTCTAAAATTTTAATTTATTTATCCTTATAAGTTTGATGTTATTTGAAATTTAATTGTTATGTTAGGAACAATTTACAATAATATTTTTTGATATTTTTTATTTTTAGAATGAACGATGGATGCTTTTTTTATTATTTTTTTGAAAATTAATATAGTTTTAGGAATTCATTTGAAAAATATATTAGAAATAATTTTCTGGATAAGTTTTATGTAGACTACATTGTTGGTCTTTGATTTTACAAAAAAAAATAAGGCTATATTGACAATTAAAAAGTATAATATCATAAACATGTAGACTACATTGTTGCAAAATCCACCCAACAAAATTTCTTTGCGAAATATATAAAATATGGACAACGTGCAATTAAAAGATTCGAGTGTCTTAAGTTAAAAAGATTGATCGTTAGGAGGTCACAAAGAACAATGACGATCCCACGTGTTTACTAACATTCATTGATAAGGATCACACTAAATTGAACTCAAATATAATAAGCTATCACGTGATGAAGTTGTTCAAAGCGAATTCAAGGGTTCTTGTTTTCTCAATTAGGCAACCATTGCACAATAATTTGAATATCAAATAAAATACAAGAGGGATGACTTGCAAGGGAGAAGATATTGCATATGGTGTACGGTGATTATGATAAGTTGTACAATAATTTATCAACTTCATTGTTAACAATGAACTATTTCATCTCAGGTACTATCGTAATATATGAAACAAAGGATTCATACGATCGACATGGCTAACTAATCGAAGGTACTAAAATTTTTTCATCAACTATTTTGGGCATTCAAGGCTTTTCATATTGTAAACGTATGATCCAAGTCGATGGCACATATATGTATAGAAGATATTCTCACATATTTTTTATGCTAGTTGTACAAGATAATGAGAGCAATGTTATTCCGATTGCATTCTGATGCGTGCAATAAAAGCACAATTAAGTGCAAGTGTACACGTCGTTAAGTAATAAAGTGATAAGTATATCGTGTATCGTCTCCATAGGGATTGGTATACTTAATATGTCTTCCCTCGTTCCCTTACTCTTGAAAGGTAAAGTAAAAACACAGATACGTGGATTTGTTTGACTAACTAAATAATTAAATAACAAAACATAAAATAAAGGATTGAGAACGATATAGAGAAAGTGGATAGGATTCAGCTGTGCCAATTAGTGGATTCGATTGATCTTCTTCTTGTCCAATACAATTACACAACACTACTTCAACAGTACTGTAGATACAGCCTCGGCAGCATTAGTGTTCTCTGCCGCGACAATCTCTTGCTTTTGGGCAGATGCATCAAAGTTCAGCAAAGTGTTCGTAGTTGACTCTACTTATCTCTAAGTCAGAGCGCTGTTGATGACTGGTCCTTGACGATACCTCTTGGCGTAAATCAACGATAATCACCAACCAATCCAACACTTCTTTTAGCTACTGAAACTCTTAACCTATCTCTTGTCCGAGTTAGTGTCTACAACACCGTACTTATCCCTTTCGTGAATCTACACCTCTCGGTGCTAGATAAATATATTACTTACAAACTTCTTTCTCGAGCTTGAATGCAAGAACAAGGATCTAGGATAAGCAAACTTTGATATTATTATTGCATTAGAAAAAAGAAACAAGAAACAATCTCCTCACACTAATATCTACAACCTTCACCTATCCCTAAGAAATTTAGAACATAATATCGATAGGTACAATTTTTAGGGGGAAGGGTTTCTCTAAAATCGGCTCTCTTAATAATATGGTCGACTAGGCTATATATAGTCTAAACCTAGGGCAAACCTTTCCTAAATAGGTTCTAACTTGGAGTAAGGAACAAGTTTTTTTCAAGAGATCTGATATTTCCAAGTTTGTCGCCTTCTAGAAGAATTTTCCAGTTTGGTCTTTGACTTGGGCTTTTAGTGCGCTAGCCTGGTCCAATTGGTGTGCTGCATCTTCCAGAATATTCTCTATATTTTTGTCTTTCATTCACCTACAATGTTGATGCTGCCACTCTGGATGCTGCCGCGACCTTGTCCCCTTCCTCGGCCTCAACACTACATTACTCGTGGCCTAATACCTTGCATTGCTCGTGGCCTAATACCTTAGCAATTGTAGGCCACTTCTTGTCGTAATTACCTTGCATTGCTCGTGGCCTAATACCTTAGCAACCTCAGTATTGCTAGGTAAACCCCTTGGTGGTCGAGTATTTTGTTGTTGGGCAAATTGACCAACTTGGGTTTCTAAAGACTTGATTGCAGCCTCCTGGTTCTGTAGTCTCATTTTTGTTCGGTTCATGAAGTCATCAGTACGCTTCATGAAGCGGTTATTCTCGGTCATGTATGCATCAGTCTTTGACATGAAAACCGTGAGAGAATCTGCCAATGCGTTCAGAGACTATTGCTGTTGTACCTGCTGCTGTGGCATAGATTGTTGAATGTGCTGCTGCAGTAGGTTCTGACTTTGGTGCTGAAATCCAGGGGCTTGATTAATTAGATTTAAGGCATTGTTGGGGTTACTCCATGAAAAGTTTGGATGCCTTTTCCAGGATGGGTTGTAATTGTTGGACATCATTTGATTGTTCCTGTTATAGTTTCCAACATATAGGATGGTTTCCTCATCTTACATGTAATCAGATGAGTTAACTGTCTTAACCTCATGTATATTTCTCTGGGCTTGCATATTCTGAACCATCTTTATCGGAGAAGCCAATTATGCTGCCACCGAACTGGGTGTGTCTAATTCATGGGCCGTGACATGACGTCTCATTCCTCCTCGCTTTGATGTGGGAAATTGGAAATCGTTCCTTGCGAGTTTGTTCAAAATCTCAATGGCCTCCGCGGGTGCTCTATCCAAAAGTGTCCCATTTGTAGAAGCATCTAGCATCATCCTTGTAGAGGCATTGATAGCATTGTAAAACATGGAGACTTGTGTCCACAAGGGAAAACCATGTAGTGGGCATTTGTTTAACAACTCTCTGTAGCGTTCCCACACCTCATACATCGGTTCATCATCATCCTACCGAAATGATGTGATTTCATTACGGATGCGATCATAGAGATTTATCGGATTGAACCTCGTAATAAATTCTCGGTAGAGTTCCTCCCAAGATCCTATGGATCCTACTGGGATGCCATTTAACCACGTTTTTGCCTTATCCCTCAGTGAATAGGGGAACAACTTTAATCGTAAAATATCTTCATGGACTCATTAGATCTTGAAAGAATTGCACACTTCCATGAATGATTTAAGATGCTGCCTTGCATCTTCAGTAGCAGACCCACTAAACTGTCTAATTGTGTTCAACATGTTGAACATCACTGGTTTGATCTCAAAGTGAGTTGCTTCAATTTTTGGGGTGACTACGCCAGGTTTTAGTCCATTTAGGTCTTCCACCAGAAAGTCTCTAACAATGAGCTGCCTCGGTAATGGTCGCGGCTATGGCTGCTGCGGCATTGCTGGTGGTAGTACATTATGATCAACATGTGGAATTTGTCTTCTTGGTGGATCATCCATGACATGAAACAAGTTGCACCTCAGATGGTGTCCTGTGCGTTCGATTTCAGGATCCAATTCGTACAATGGACCACTCGGGTTTGCCCTAGTCATACACCGAATAAGTCAAAGTTAGAAAAGAAAAATAAATAATTTAAATTAAAGTTAGATAAAGAATAGTTAAAGAGCAAGAAGATAAAGAAAACAAAATTTAGTTGCTAATCCCCGGCAACGGCACCAAAAACTTGATGCGTGCAATAAAAGCGCAATTAAGTGCAAGTGTACACGTCGTCAAGTAATAAAGTGATAAGTATATCATGTATCGTCTCCATAGTTATTAGTATACTTAATATGTCTCCCCTTGTTCCCTTACTCTTGAAAGGTAAAGTAAAAACACAGATACGTGGATTTGTTTGACTAACTAAATAATTAAATAACAAAACATAAAATAAAGGATTGAGAACGATATAAAGAAAGTGGATAGGATTCAGCTGTGCCAATTAGTGGATTCGATTGATCTTCTTCTTGTCCAATACAATTACACAACACTACTTCAACAGTACTGTAGATACAGCCTCGGCAGCATTAGTGTTCTCTGCCACGGTAATCTTTTGCTTTTGGGCAGATGCATCAAAGTTCAGCAAAGTGTCCGTAGTTGACTCCGCTTATCTCTGAGTCAGAGCGTTGTTGATGACTAATCCTTGACGATACCTCTCGGCGTAAATCAACGATAATCACCAACCAATCCAACACTTCTTTTAGCTATTGAAACTCTTAACCTATCTCTAAACCGAGTTAGTGTCTACAACATCGTACTTATCCCTTCCATGAATCTACACCTCTCGATGCTAGATAAATATATTACTTATAAACTTCTCTCTCGAGCTTGAATGCAAGAACAAGGAATGACACTAGGATAAGAAAACTTTGATATTATTATTGCATTAGAACAAAAAAACAAGAAACAATCTCCTCTCACTAATATCTACAACCTTCACTTATCCCTAAAAAATTTAGAACATAATGTTGATAGGTACAATTCTTAGGGGGAAGGGTTTCTTTAAAATCGGCTCTCTTAACATGTGGCCGGCTAGGCTTTATATAGTCTTAACCTAGGGTAAACCTTTCCTAAATAGAATCTAACTTGGAGTAAGGAACAAGTCTTCTTCAAGAGATCTGATATTTCCAAGTTTGCTGCCTTCTAGAAGAATTTTCCCGTTTGGTCTTTGACTTAGGCTTTTAGTGCGCTAGCCTGGTCCAATTGGTGTTCTGCATCTTCTAGAATGTTCTTTATATTTTTGTCTTTTATTCGCCTATAATGTTGATGCTGTCACTCTGGATGCTGCCGCGGCCTTGTCCCCTACCTAGGCCTCAACACTGCTTCACTGCTGCCTCGGTCCTAGATATTCCTGCATGTACAGAATATATAATAATATCTGCATTCTCTATAAATATTGACTTTGAAAGTAGTGATAACGGAATATCCAATATTGTGCAAAGAGTCCATATTTCAGCTCAAGTTGGTGTATAATAGATGAAAAAAGTACCATGAGAAAGGTGGTAAATAACTGTCTTTTAGGAACTCATCACATTCGCAATTATTAAAATGAAGACGGGGAAAGCTTGAAAATTTTTTCCGACCAATTTATTTGAACATGTTATCCTACAAGCTGGGGTCTGCATCATATCTGATTGAGGGACATGTATCATTGAGGTAATTAATCGAGAGGGAAGTCGTTGAATACCTCCGCATGCATACCATGCTTATTGCATTTGATACATCGGTAAGAACAACTATGAGCGTTACAAAAATCTATATCTTTGCAATGAGATTCTAAGAATGGGTAAGTACCTTTTTTCTAACATTTTTACATGTCCCTCCAATTAGTTGGTTTGATTTTCTATATGCTAACAACATATATTATTGCATAGGATATCAACTTGTATGATCATAATTTGAAAGGAAGATGGTGAATTTACAAAAATATGATATGCGTGTTTGGTGTTGGGCAAACAATATCGAGAAAAAAAGATGATCCCAATCGAATGATGAAGGTGATCGATGGTACGAGCAAACGGCAACCAACCTTGTTGAATGTATAAATGAATTTATGAAAGGATCACATCATCTCCCAATAAAAAGTTTGGTGAAAGAAACACATTATCGTTTGGCTAAAGTTTGGTCGGTTAAAGGGAAGAATATTTAGGCCTTGTTAAATAAGGACAACGTTATGCGGTAGATATTATGATAAAAATGTAGAATAATATCAAGGATGCAACATCGTTGATCATTCACATATTTGATCGAAATAATCAAACTTTTGATGTTGTCGGTTCCAGACAATGACCGAGATCGACTCGTATCTATACCAATATGAGTCTCCATCATATAGAGAAGACACAATGAAATAGAAGTACGATATGTAAGGGTGAAAGCCATTTAAAATCCAATTATCCAAATGAACCAAGATATATGCTTATGTCCCAATGATCTTTTATGTTTTTACTACTATCATATTCAATGATTAAGTTTTATTAATTAATTAGGGACCAATTTGCATCATCCATGATTTTTTATTTGCATCAAATTCCATAAATTTATTAATAACATTCAAATAATAAAAACATAACATAATGAAAAAACATAACATTCAAATTCCAAAAAAAGTATTACCAAAATACAAAAAATCAGTTTTTATTTTGTATTCTCTTATGTAATTTCTGAGGAACGGATATGATTGAAAAATATGTCTGTTTCTTCTTCCTATTACATTGTTACCTATGTTTTGCCTCGGGATCCTCTTTAGCATCTTCTTCAACATCCCTTAAACATTCTCTTTGGGGATGCTAACCTCATCATTCGTCGAAGACATTGGAGGCGGTGTTCTCAACCTCTCCATGTCCCCGGTCTGCTCTCCTATAATCTTTAGTGAATTCAGGAAATTTTGTAATTCCTGAAAATTCATACATTGTTTAAAGTTCGAGTAACGAGGTGATAGTGGATGAATAAACTCAGGTGTTTACAAAATATCATCATCAAACTCGTGAGTATCTAAGGAGCTCGACATATTTCTGATTGTACATATGTAAGAAATAATTTTTTTCCCAATATACATGGCTCTACTTTTTATTATTTTCAAGTGGTTGACCAACCTTCAAGGTTTGTACTTCAAACGAAATTTTGATATACACCTGTTGTTGAACTCTTAGAGGGTTCATCATTAACATCATATTTCTTCTTATATATTCAACATTCTTCTTACCCATCGATAAAACTTAAGTACAACATTCCATTATTAGGAAAATGGATCATATACTTTGATCTTTAAAAATCAAAATCATCATATTGGAGTAAAGCGCAACACAATAATTTTTGATCTCTATTGTTCCACGCATAAATGTAGTCTACATGAATAATTTCTCATTTCACGTTAATTTTACCGCATCCATCAAAATTATGCAAAAAGTCATGATTGAATGGAATATTTAAAATCGGCCGGTGGAAGCTAAATCACCTCAACACCCTATCGAAAAAGTCAAACTCAATAAACACGAAATGTATCAACAGTGTAACATAACACTACAGTAGAGAATCCATCTCTAGCTCTTTTAGTATCAAAATATGATCATCATTGTTGTACGAAATCCAAATATACTACAAAAATAAAGGTTATTTTAATAAGATATCTAATTATTACGTAAATGAAGATTTATTTTAAAATTTTAATTAAAATACAAACAATACTTGCACCTGAGCATATAAATCAATCTGACCTCTAAATACATTTAAATTGTTATTCACCAACCCAATATGAGTTTTTTTCTACACCATTTGTATACAAATTACATTAAAGATTTTTTAAAAAAAACAAACTAAAATATGTACTCACTAATTTTATTTGAGGGTATAAACCCGACTTTAATTTTTGTTTTATTTTCTTTTATTTTTTATATTGGGTTGTTTTTTTAAAATATATATAATATACTTTGAAAAAAAGACAAAAAATTATATATATGTATATATATATTAAAACAGAAGAAAATAAAAAATATATTATACCTTATACCGTAAAAATCCAAAAAATTATATACATAATGTTTTTTCTACTTTTGATTTTCAATTTTATTTTGTAAAAACAAATTTAATTTTTATATAACAAAGATGTTAAAGGACCAATTTGAAATAAATTTTTAAGTCCTTTCCAAATTAAAAAGTCAAACAATATTTTCAAGTCAAACAAAAAATACATAAGTATTTTTCTAAATTAATTTCAAACTCAAACTTGTGTTTTTCTTATAGGCGTTATAACTTGCTTTGATACGACTTGTATATTTTCAATTAAAGTTCTTTAAGTTTTACCAAGCGTTTCAATACAATCTTTGACCTTTTTGATATGTTTTGAAACTGTAAAAATTGGTTTTGAAACTTTGAAAAATGGTATCGAAAAAAGCATTTCGATACAGCCATAGGTTGTTCCGATATCATCCTATGTTTTATGAATTTAATGAAATATTCTAGGCGTTTTGATACGTTGCGTGTTCTTTTCGATACCGAGTCAATTTTTCAAAGGCTCTTTAAGCATTAAATGATTTTAACCATTGTTTGACAGGTAAACTTTAAAAGTTAGTTGAACTATTTTGATATGCCTTTAGAGGCATTTCGATATGCAATTTGGTAGACCCAAAACGTTTCGGTACAACTCTATAGCTGTTTTGATACTCCCTTGTTTTAAAGACAACTCATTTCAATAAGTTGACCTTGCATTTTGATACCTTATTAAATGCACACAACGAATCTTTTTATTTTGGTATCATTTCGATACAGGTACCCCATATTATTTGGATCGGGTTATTTATTTATTTATATTTTATTATCCATTGTTGTTATTGTTATATTATTATTATAATTACTATTATACTTATTATTATATACATATAACAAATTATAAATTAATTAATTAAAACTCAGTTTATAATAAAAAATAGTCCAATATAATAAGTTAACCTAGTGATTTAATATAGTAGTCCAAATAATTTATAATGACCCAAAAATAAATAAATACACCAGCCTAACAATTGAAATCCTAATAACCCATGTTATTCTTATGCATAACCAGATCTGAAAGTTAGATTTGGATGCGATCTAACGTTTCAAATTAATTCAAGAAGCTTCTAGATCTTCCAAATATCACATGCGTGCTCATTCATTTCTTCACGCACGATCGTCTAGTTTTTTTCGTTTCCTTTAATTTTCACGTCCACCTTACGCGTGGCGTTTTAGATTGCCATATCGATCGACCGCTTCTCTAGAAATTATTCCTTCTTCTGATCACGCTTTGCATACAACCAAAAAAGGAGAACATCAAATTATGCAAAAATATGAGCCAAAAACAGAAATAAGCAAACCATAACTGAGGATTTCAGATAACCACCACCATATGTGTAGGAATTTACAAAAATGCAAGTAACTTCAAAGACAAAATAAAAGCAATGACAGCAGCCAGACATGAATCCCGTCCAAAATAAATCAGAGACGAAAATCAGAGCAACAACTAATAAGAATTTTTAAATCCTTCTTTTTGTTATTACCATGTAATTACTGGTTATAAATTAGAGTCGAAACAACTGTAAAAGGGGCTCTCTCCCCACATTCAATCCATATAAATAAAAAAACATTTTAAAGTATTTTCTCTACTTTTATTTTGCATGCATAAAACCAGAAAAAAAAATCGGAATTAAGATCAATTTTTACTATTAAGTTTGCAACCGTTCAATTCCTTCTTTTTCACCCTCTTCCTCTTGTCTGATAAAAAACCTTGGCCCATGTGTCATTTTGGTAAAATGAGAATGAAAGAACAAAACCCTTGCTCTTTTTCTTCGAAGGAAACAAAGGATATAGTTTGTGTTTCTAATTTCAAAAAAAAAAGATTCTTTTACTTTGTTTTAACAAAAAGGAAATGGAGATCATGTATTTAGAAATAGAAAACAAAGGAAGACAATTTTTAAAGGGTTTTTAAACTCGGCAGTCACCGCAAACGATGGCCGATAATGTGTTTTCTGGGCTTTCGACAACAATTTTTGGGTTTGGTTCATCTTTTTTGAAAAAAACTCGATGAGCACGATGAATGTTTATCAGTTTTTCTGGGTTCGTTTGAAGATGTAGAGAGAATTTGGGGTATTTGTATTAATTTTGAAAACAAAGAAATGAGAGAAAATGGATCAATCTAGATTTCAAAGTTTCTTATAGATCTTAAAAAAATATAAAAATGGTTTTAGTAGCTTAAGTCCTTCCAAGTTTATTATTTTGCAACATAGGTCAGTGGTGATTGTCCTGTGTTACTATAAATTAATGCGGATCATATATGTGCAAGTAAGTCTTATAAGTAATAAAAGGATGAGTGATTATCGTTCCTACGAGGATCTAAGGTAAAGTATGCAGTCAAATTTGTCAAGGCAAAAAGGTGTCACTAACTAAAAAGAAAAAACAAAGATAAAGATATAAACATGTGGAAATGGATATGTACGGTGAAGGTTTAAAGGTGAAATGCTATGGCAATTTTACAATGCAAGCAACTAAAATATGCCAAGGTAAAATAGAACGGATGGTGATAGCAAGATAAGTGTATGAAAGTGGTGTATGGAAAATATTGTGATGTGATTGCAAGAGAACATGTAAAACAAAGAAAGTAGTTTGTAAATGTTGAGACAAAAACAGGATACAAGAACACGTTTAAACAATATGTTATACTAACCCTCTATTGATGAGCTCTCCTGGGAATGATTGGTGGAGGTTCCTATGGACTTCTTAACCTCACTCTTACGAACATATAGCATCTATGGTATATATCTACTCGACAGAGGTTTCGTAAATGTTCCCTCTCTCTCGAGTCATAGGAACCTGACAAACTAAAATGACAGGACATCTCTTCTCGGTCTCAGTAGCGACACTAGCCTATCGACAAAGCACACTCCTTTTAGTCGTTGAAACCCTTACCTAAGTCTCTCTCGAGCACTGTTGCGTATAAAAAGTGTGCAAATAGTGCAAGTGTACACATCGCAAGTAATAAAGTGATAAGTATTATCGTGTATCGTCTCTATAGGGATTGGTCTACTCAATATATTTTATTTCGTCTTCTCGCTTTGCAAAATAAATAAAATAAAGACAAATGAATTTGAGTTGGATTATAAATAAGGAAACTAATTAAAGCAATAAAGATAAATGATCAAGAAATCAAGGATGGAAAAGTGGGGCAGGTTAGAATGCTTCGTAGTGTGGGTTCAATTGACTTATTTCGGTCTAATGAAATTATACAACACTGCCTCGATAGAACTACAGTTTTACTGCCTCAGCAGTGAAGGGTTTCGTCCGCCGCGGTAATCCCTTGCTCTTGGGTGGACTTTACCAAGATTCGGTAAAGTATCCTTTGATGACTTTGCTTATCCCTAAGTTAAAGTATTGTTGATGACTAGTCCTTGATGATACCTCCCGGCGTGCATCACTTATAATCATCAACCAATCCCACATTCTTTTAGCCGCTGAAACACTAACCTATCCCTAGGCCGAGTTAGTATTTTCCGACTAGAAAAGTATTGTACTTATTCCTTTCATGAATCTAACTCTCCCGATATTAGATAAATAGATCTCTCACAAACTTCTCTCCCGAGCTTGAATGAAAAACAATGAATGACAAAGAATAAGCAAACCTTGATATTTTATTGCATTAAAACAAGAAAACAAAGTACAACTTTCTCCCACAACTACTCCACAAACTAACCTAAACCCTAGGGGACGATGAAGGAGTTTAGGATTTTCTATGAACACTTGATTTAGAGATATCTCCTCTTTACATAGACTATGGTTTATATAGGCTTGGCCTAGGGCAAACCTTTCCAAAGTAGGAATACAACTTAGAGTAAAACACAAGTTAAGTACATAAATAAAAGATCTTTATTTTATTTCCTAGTTTATTTCTATAAGGATTCTTTTCCCACTTGGCTTTTGGTATTGACTTTCCGTGTGTTTCTCGGCTGTGATTTCTATGTCACTTGTCTTAAAACGTCCATCTTATTTTTTCTTCAGATCGCCTATCATATCGATATTTGTTTTCCCAATGCTACTGCGGCCTCAAAATGTTGCCGAAGCGGGTGCTTTTCTAAATTTCAGTTTTAGCTTCCAGCATCCATATTCTTGTTTGGCAATTCCTATGATGCAGTTTCCTGTCTAAGAAAGAAAACTATCAAATGCATCTGTTTTATGCCAAATAATAGATAAATTTATAAAATCCGTATTCGGATGGTGAAATATAGAAAATACGTAGAAATATTTATTATCCCCTCTAATTTTATCTTTATTAGCAATAATCGAGTGAGAAAATGATATAAAATATGAGGAATTTTATGCACTCAAACACCCCCAAACTCGAACTATTGTTTGCCCTCAAGAACTTGTGTGTAAAAAGTGCACAAATAGTGCAAGTGTACACGTCGCAAGTAATAAAGTGATAAGTATTATCGTTTATAGTCTTCACAGGGATTGGTCTACTCAATATGTTTTCTTTCGTCTTCTCGCTTTGCAAAATAAATAAAACAAAGACAAATGAATTTGAGTTGGATTATAAATAAGGAAACTAATTAAAGCAATAAAGATAAATGATCAAGAAATCAAGGATGGAAAAGTGGGGCAGGTTCGAATGCTTCGTAGTTTGGGTTCAATTGACTTATTTCTGTCTAATGAAATTATACAACACTACCTCGGCAGAACTACAGTTTACTGCCTCAACAGTCGTCCGCCGCATTAATCCTTTGCTCTTGGTTGGACTTTATCAAGATTCGGAAAAGTATCCTTTGATGACTTTGCTTCTCCCTAAGTTAAAGTATTGTTGATGACTAGTCCTTGATGATACCTCCCGGCGTGAATCAATTATAATCATCAACCAATCTCACACTTCTTTTAGCCGCTAAAACACTAACCTATCCCTAGGCCGAGTTAGTATTTTTTGACTAGAAAAATATCGTACTTATTCCTTTCGTGAATCTAACTCTCCCGATATTAGATAAATAGATCTCTCACAAACTTCTCTCCCGAGCTTGAATGCAAAAACAATGAATGACAAAGAATAAGCAAACCTTAATATTTTATTGTATTAAAACAAGAAAAAAAAGTACAACTTTCTCCCACAACTACTCCACAAACTAACCTAAACCCTAGGGGACAATGGAGGAGTTTAGGATTTTCTATGAACACTTGATTTAGAGATATCTCCTCTTTACATAGGCTATGGTTTATATAGGTTTGGCCTAGGCAAAACTTTCCAAAGTAGGAATACAACTTGGAGTAAAACACAAGTTAAGTACATAAATAAAAGATCTTTATTTTATTTCCTAGTTTATTTCTATAAGGATTCTTTTCCCACTTGGCTTTTGGTATTGACTTTCCGTGTATTTCTTAGCTGTGATTTCTATGTCACTTGTCTTAAAACGTCCACCTTATTTTCTCTTCAGATCACCTATCATATCGATATTTGTTTTTTCGGCGCTACCGCGGCTTCAAAATGCTGCCGAGGCGGGTGCTTTTCTATATTTCAGCTTCCATCTTCTCGTTTGGCAATTCCTATAATGTAATTTTCTGTCTATGAAAGAAAACCATCAAATACATCTGTTTTATGCCAAATAATAGATAAATTCATAAAATTCGTATTCAGATGGTGAAATATAGAAAATACACAAAACTATCTATTTTAGCCTCTAATTTTGTCTTTATTAGCAATAATCGAGTGGGAAAATGATATAAATATGAGGACTTTTGGGCACTCAACAAGCATCTAAGATCATATTAGGCTCTGGTTACTATCTTAAGCTCATTGCTCACGTAGATCCTCCCTTAGCTTCTCTCGGATGATCTAAGAATCTATAACTAGGTTTCTCTCGAACACATAACATGCACCTAAATACGGGATACTCTCATGCCTCTTACAATGCTTAAATATTAACAAATGTGATCAAAGCAAATACACAAATACATAGAAGGGTACATATTAATAAAAAGCAGAAGTTAATCATCCAAATTAGCAACCACCTAAATAACGCAACACATGGTGGTGCAAAAGTTAAAGAAAGTATCATCCATATATATCCTTAAACATTCACCATCATCCTTTTAAAATATGAAAAATAAAGCAAAGGAATGAGGATAGAAGACACCCTCGGTCGCGTAGGTCGTCGGCTCTTCAACCACCACGGGACGCCTTAGCGTGCTAGCCCCTCTCGGGTGCCTAGCACGTCACTCCCTTCGAGCTCTATCAATGGAGGACACTTCGGTCGGAGTTTGGAGGAGAAAGGTGGGAGCTTCCCTCCGCCGCAAACCTCTCCAAAGGTACCTTTTTTCCTGTTTTCTTGCTCCCAAAAGGGCCTCAAAGGTCTCTCTTTTATCTTTTAGGTCACCATGCCTTAAAAAAGGGTGAAAAATCCTAAAGGATAGTGAAAATTCCATTTCTGCCCCTATTCACTTGATGGCATTTCTCATATGGTGACAGTGGTCACCTACTGAGGTGGCTCGTGGTCCCCTACTGTGATGGTTGTGGTCAGACTGTAATGGCACCAGCTACCACTCTTATCAAAATGTCTTCTTGTCGTTTAGCTCAGTACGGGAGTCCTCAAGATTTGCCATGGCATTTTCCCATCGTTATCCTTCTGCGAATGCCATGACAAATTCCCTCAACTTCCATTTTTGCTTTACCTGTACAACACAACCCCAAAGCACTACCTTTCCCATGAAATAGCACCTGTTGCCACACAAAAATGTCAAGGCATAACTAGGAAGCTACATGCAATGATATGAACCTAAATGCAACTAAATGAGCCTAGATGAACTTAAGAACACTCAATAACTTAAGTAAAAGGGCCTAAAATATAGCCTTTTTGCGGAGTTATCATGCAGTCCTCCTATTCTAAACTACAAGCCATGTCCCTTAATATTTTTTTTGATTGTTTCATTTTCGTCATTAATTCAAGCATCAATTAAGTCTTTCAGATTGGTTTAATCTCAGAAAAATCTTTTCGTGTTTTGGCTTAAAATTTTTAGTTCATTTCTCATTTTTAAGTCGCGTTCTGAATACCTATTATTTTGTTTCATTTTATAAATTGGTCACTGTTTTCAAATGAATTTCTTCTTTTTGATTTTGACCCTTTAGTTTTGTTTTATTTAATTTTAGTCCTTTTTTCAGTAGCATTTATTCTTTTTTTTGGCCTTTAATTTATTTTGTTTTTATTTAAATAATAAAAAGTATATTTAATGTTCATTGTGTGTTTATTTTCCTACGTTACATATACGCATCATGTTATGTTTTTGTTTACTTTTTAATTTATATGTATATCTAGTTTCATTTTTTCTATTTTATTTTTGTGTGCAACATGCAATTTATTATTGTTTTCACTTTTATTTGGTTTCAAATATAAATATTACATGCACGAGTCCTTTAGCCCAAACGATTAAAGAAACAATTGTTGTAATCACTATTAGCTTGTTAAAAAAATATAAATATTACATATGTCGTTTATTTCGCTTTCTATTCCTTTTGGCATTCATATTTATTCATAAGATAATGGACATTGTGACATTTTTTTTTTTTTGCCATGCATCTTCCATTATAGGTTCACACCAAACGAAGTGGTGTCTAATTAATTATTCGATCTAAATGTGACTACCGCTAAATGAAGCGGTGGTTGCTAGGCGTTTAGTTTCGAATAACAAGACCTTTAAAATCGACTCGTAAGTATAAACAAAATCTAATTTAAATATTACTTAAATTTATAAAATTCAATATTAAAAAAAGCAGTAACTTTTAAAGGTACTATTTTTTGGCAATGCGAACACCGTTTTTAAGCATAACCGACTCTCGAATCCAAATTTTTTTAAATCTCTAATTTTACGGTGTCTGATCTATCTTAATAACCGGTGATAACTTTAATTATTTTCCAATTCATTTCCTTAATTATTTTCTAACATTTTAATCTATTTTTCCAATTGATTTTCAACTTCTTTTAACTCATTTTTAAACGTTTTCAAATTTTTTAAAAACTTTATTTTCAAAGAGAAAATTCTCATTTTTTAAATATTTTCAAAAAACAATTTAATTTAGTGACTTTTTATTTTAACCTTTTTAAACACTCTTAAACTTCTTTTCTAAATTCTAAACTTAAATTTTTTATTTTTTAAAAAGGGTCCCTATAAAATAAAATTTAAAAATTGAAATAAAAAATAGAATTATTGAGACACAAGAGAGAAATGAATCGATATTCGCGTAATCGGTGTCCAAAAAGGTAATCATCGTGAAACTCACGCTTGCAACAACAACAACAATCATTCATCGATACCTGAACCTTATGGTCATCTATTGTGGCACTCTTGCACAACTCACGATACAAAAATGATAATATAGTCAATCCCCAATTATATTTTGTAGCTTCCCACGGATACCTCAAAAAGCATAGATAATGTATATGAACAACATTATCATATTTATTTGACAATAATATACCTCCAATGAGTTGAAGAATATAAGCTCGACTGGCTTTATAAATCACAGCAACTGGGTTATATTCACCTAGTTTAAAATTACTTTGCAACTAACTTAATTTTACACGAGATCCTTTCAAATTTGATTTATTAGGAACCTGCCCAAAGTAAAATGAGCAAATTGTTTTAGGTGTAGCTTTTGTCGTGTCGATAAACGAGTCACCAGTCAATGATTCCCCGTTTATTGGGAGCCTAATAAGCATGACAATATCTTCAAGTGTGATGGAGCATTTCCCACACGACATATGGAACGTATGAGTTTCAAGCCTCCAACGCTCTATCAAAGTGGCTATCAACTCGGGTATCAACTTGTAACCCCAAATGAAGGTCGCATAATAAAATCTAGAAGCTTTTAACCAGTCAATAATTCAATTGTCTGAATAATTATGGACCATGCTTAGATAATTCTTAAAGGTATTCTCATGCAGTTAACAGATTAAAAAATAAACCAAATATTATTAACATAATTAAATTTTTATTAAATAAAATATTAATAAATTGGTACTATTTCAAAAATCGACAAATTACTAATGAGTTGATCCTATAACCATAACAGAGAAACTTGCTGAGCCATCATACAATGTAAGTAAGGATATATTACAAATTAGTCATTTTTGCTAATTTACCTTCTAAATGAATCAATTTGGCTGATTTTCCAAACTAGTCACTACTTTACTAGTTTTCTTTTATAAACTTAAAATTGGAAGAATTTTACAAACCAATCAATATTCTAACTGGCCTTCAAAATTATTCAATTTTGTTAAATTTCAAACTAATTACTAATTAATTTATTAATTCCCTTCATAACTTTATTTTATGATTTTTCAAAACGAGACACTAATTAATTAATTTTAATTTAAAATAAAACTTTTTCCATTTTTTAAAAACTATTAAATATTTTAGTAGTTTTACTTCACAATTTTTTAATTTTAAGATTTGTACAACTATTCACATCCATATTTATAAATTAATTTATAAAACTAGTCACTAAATTTTTACTACATACAAAATTAGAAATTAAAACAAAATATAAATAAATAAATAAGGTAATCACTAATTTTTAAAAATTAATTTATAAAACTAGTCACTAATTTATAAAAACAATCGCATCCACAAAAATAACCTAAATAGAAATTTTAAAAAATAGTGATCCATTTACTATTTTGTTACGTGCAATTTAAACAAAATTAACTAGCCACTAATTTTTACAAACTATTTACAAAACTAGTAACTAATTTTTTAAAAAAATAGTTTACTTGCTAAACTTTTAAGAATAAGATATAAATCAACCACTAAATTAATTAAATCACTAAATCAACCACTAATCTTGAATTTCAACTCTAATAATTTTAATTACATAACTAAATCAATTTTAAAAGTAAAAAAATTTACTAAGGTTATAATAAAATATTATAACTACAAAAAATAACCATAAAAACTTTTCTAGAATAAAAATAAATATATTATACTATAATCAAATTTTCTTTTTTTTCTTTTTTTTTTCTCCTTCTCCTTCAATTCTTTCTTCCCAAAATAATATTTCAACAGTATTTTATAATATTATTGGAAATAATTTGCATGGGGCTATATTGTTAGGGGAAAAATTTTGCTTCCACAATTATTGAAAAAAATCAAAATTATAAATAATAATATAGATGTAAATAATATTTACTAATCATTTAATGTTTTAAAATTTTATTTTTCATGAGATTTACTAAGTGGCCGAAAGACTGATGTACGCATTCAAATTTTAATATTTATTAAAAAATATAATATTTTTATTTAATAAAAAATTATTTTTTATAAAATATACTTCTTCATCGTATGATTTAAGAAAATATTATTTTTTAAAAATTTAAAGAATTTGATACTTCTCAAAATATTAAGATTTACTATTATTTAAACGATAATTAAAAGATTTGTTTTGTCTTCACGACGAGTTTAAAGACTCGTCATATCTCTTCGACAGATGAAAAAACTCGTCTATAGGGTTGTAAATAAAAAGAACTTTTAGTGAACCTTTCGGTGAAAAGTTCGTTTATGTTCTTTTTTTTATTAAATGAACGAATATAAATAAGATTTTTCGTTCGTTTAATTAAACGAACGAACACGAACAAGGAGCTCGTTTGTTCATTTATATTCGTAAACGTTCAGTAATCTGTTCATTTATATTCGTTCATTCATGTTCGTTTAAATTTATTCACATATATCTAAGGTTGAACATTAGATCAAGTAAGTTGAGTGAAAAATTTTGAGTTACTTGAGTTGATAAGTCTTATTTTATGACTCGTTAAAAACTTCCTTGTTATATATAGGCTAAGAGTGTTCATTGTTCAGTTAAAATGAGTTAAACGGTTTGAACCAAAATAAAATTGGTTAATCAGTTAAATTTTATGTTTCGTCTAATAATGAAGAGTTTTTTTATTTTAATTATCGATTAATTCGGTTTAAAGTCAGTTAATTAGTTGAATTAATCGAATTAATCCAAAATAATAAATATTTAGCATATTATATATGTTATATATGTTCGTTCATTCACGTTCGTTTATTTATATTCGTTTACGTTCATTTATATTCGTTCATTTACGTTCGTTTACATTCATTTATGTTCGTTCGTTTAGGTTCGTTTATCATTTAAACAAACGAACATAAACCAATATGAACAAGCTACAATCCTTAATGAACGAACACGAACAAAAAATTTGCATTCGTTTGTGTTCGTGTTCGTTCATTTGTTCAGTTAAAGTTAAACGAACGAACATGAATACACCCTTGTTTGTATTCGGTGTTTATGTTCGTTCGGTTTGTTTACGGTAGTAATCGTCGGCAAAACAACAAAATTTCAGTAGATCAAAATTTTCTAGTTTTTTAAGTAAACAATTCTCAAAAGTAATAAAAAAATATAGAGCTCTTATTGTATTTGAGCGTACAATTTTTGTTTTGTCATTTTATTATTCGGCAGAAATATCATAAAAGTTTTTGTATTATATCTCAAATAGTATTTTAATCCCTCTACCAAAAATATTTAATAAACTAGTATCTATTAAATTTGAAAAAAAAATGATAAACTAGTATCTATTAAATTTGAAAAAAAAATGATACACTCATTCAGGGGCGTGTATATTTTAAATAAACTAGTATCTATTTAATAAACTATTTAATAAACTAGTATCTATTTAATAAACTCTTATTGTATCTATTTATTAAACTAGTATCTAGCATAGTTCGTTGTAGGTCAAGTAACCTACCATAAAAATGGATAAATTATATTATAGGTCACTTAATTATTTATAAAGTTATGATTGGGTCACTTAATTATTAAAAGTTATAATCGAATTTCACAATTAAAGGTTTAATTACTATTGAATCATTGTCTGGTATCTAATAAAATTTGGTATAGTGACAATTTTAATACTAAAACTTATATATTTTACTAATGTAGTCTTAATTCAAAATAATTTAAAAGATGTAACTTTGAATATTTAAAAATAGACCAATTTAATTATTTTTCTCCTAAATTATATGTATACCATTGTTAATACTAGAATACTTTATTTAAACTATTAATTAATCTAATGTATAAATTTATAATATAAATAGATTTATAATTATTTTTAATTTTAGATCTATATTTAATATCTATAATTATTAAAATCTATTTAAAATTATTTTTAAAATTATTCAATTTTAATTATTACTATCCTGTAATTTTCTATGAAAGTTAAATTTTTCGTTTTAATATACAATATCTTAAATAATTTTTAATAATTTATTTAATTTTTTTTATTTTATATACGATTTTATTTATTATCCAAAGGTTAACTACCTACTTAAATTCTTAGATTCACACCCCGGCATCATTAAGAAAAAAAATCCATTTTGTTGCTAATTGTTGATATAAATGCATAAAATAAAATGATTTTTTTAGCTCTTTGCATTTATAACTTATCAAATTTATCTTTAATCATTAAAAATATATATAAAATTAAAAAAATATTAGAAAATTGAAAAGTTATAAAAATGTAAAACTTATTTAAAAAAGTTACTATTTGTTACTCATTTATCTAAGTTTTTTTTACCAATTTGAAATACAAAATAAGCATACTCTACCACCAATTCAAAGAAATTCTAAAATGTTGATGACAAAAGGATCAGCCGCTGAATACTAATGAAACACTTCCCCCCCCATTGTCCACTGAACAGTTACCTTTTCACCATCATCACAAAACTGAAACCAAAGTTTCTAACAATCTACCACCAATATCCCCCAATCAGACCAGACATCTTCAAACAAAATAACCATAACTTTGTAAATAAGATGCTCCTCAAAGTTCTTTGATCCGAGGCAAAAGATTCGACCCTTACAATAGCTTCAGTCCACCGGTTACATCGTCCACCATTTCGATAGGTCCTTCAAAGAGCAATGCATGGTTGAATTAAATAAAAGAATGGGATTTCGAAGAATCTGTAGGCGAAAGAGATGCTTACCAAGAATAGCCATCACTGTCCTCGAATCTGAAAAAGAGTATATTAAAACCAAAAAATAAAAAAACTTTAAAAAGCAAGAGCTATTGAAATGTTCACTTAAGAACTTAAATGCTGTCATATGCTTTGTAATATAGCGAATGAAATCGATCGGACTTTGTAATTGATGACCGAAACCTATGTATTTCTAAACTATAGCTCCGAAGCTTTTAGCATTCAGAGACTAATTCTAACAATTAGACAATTTATTCTTCTTTCTTTAAGACTGGGTCAACCCCACTCGAATTTTCAATATCATTGCTTCTAACAATAAATAACTCTGAGGTTTCGCGTACATAAAAAGGCATCAAAATGGTCCCATAGCTTATCCTTGATAATTTCCCAATAAGATTTCATACACAACTCAATAAAGGCAACACAAATGCCAATGATAGCAAAATATCCCAACCTAGACTTTGGTTCTTTAACATTTTCTCTTATTTAATCCTTCAATCTCTTAGCAAGCTACACAGTTTCTTCCGGTCTTTTCTATTTTTCCTTTTATGATGCCCCTACTTTGATTTCCGCTTTTAGCTAAAGCAATGTATTAACTAAGGGTTATTAAGGAGGCAGAACACAAAAGGCTACACAAGTCCCTTTCATATAGCTTATATTCATAAGTGCATACCGATTGCTACGACAAACTGGGATCGAGCAAATTATAGAAAGTGATAATGTATGATTTAGCAAAACCTTGAGGACATAAATTAATAAGAGATAGAATAAACCAAAGCCACTCACTTGGTGCAATCTGAGTTCTCCCTGCGTCAATGGTGATATGCGTTGGTATATTTAGTGATTTTGCCCTCTCCTGAAAGGTTAAATTATAGTTAATAATCGATAAATCTATGTAAAATGAAATACTGAGATATGTAATTACAAATAATAACACTAATGGGAAGGGTAAGACCGAAATGTAGCTAATGCCACTCAAACCAATGAAGTTGAACTGTGTATTGGAGACAGGTGTTTAGCAACAATAAAAGGAAACATCAATCAAATCATAAGATTTTCTTCAAATAATTATCAACAGCAAGGTTCATAAGTAAAAAATTAAATGGTTCACACAGAATATGGAGACAGGAGGATAAATCTAAGAGAACCACTCTTGTATAAACAAGTAAATATGTTCCACCTACTATCCACAAAATTCTTTCTTTCGCATCACAATAAATTCTTTCTTTCATCTGAATCACATGTTTTTTTCTTCTGACAGACTTTCTCAGTGGATAAATAAATTATTGATACAAATTAATTACATTACAAAGTAAATGATGTTTATAGTAGAGGGGGTATCAATCATATTTTCAGAATATGAGGCACGGGAATAAATCTTAAATCAAACTTACTTGCAAAACTAGCATATCTTCCTCGCTATCAATTTTCACCACCACCTTTGGCTGAGCACACATCTCCCACCTGCATATTAACAACATAAGGAAAAAATGAAAGAGGGACGGACAGAGACAGAATGAAAAGCACTAGTTTCAATAGTATAACGCCAGAAATGCTCTACCTGTTCAAAGCTTTTGGTGCTCGATGTAGGAGCTTTTTGTAAAGACCCAAAGTTGCATGACTAAAAATTCAAAAGGAAAAACAAAACAAGTTGGATAACGAAGTTAACAAAATGAGATTCAGCAGAACATTTTTTTCAAGAAAAAATGTACAAATCAGTCAAGGGTCATGCAACAAGAGGTTAAGAAATCACATCAGATGAGTTTACCACTTTTTAATAGTACAAAAGGTCAGTGACAGTAAATTTACATGAAATTCCTAAGATAGCAAAATGAGCAACCACGAAGTAGCAGCAAGAAATGAATCTGCCATTTGGCTATTTTACTGGAACTGCATGGTGCACACGAAGAACTTAAAAGATGAGATTACCCAAAGGACTAAATCTAGTTTTGTCTCTTACAAGATGCTTTGCCATGATGAGAATAATAATGTGACACAGCTGCTACAGTCCAAAAGATACAATCATTTATAGAATATAGAGTACAATCATTTATTTGACGATTTAGTTTTTCTTGGAAGGTTATTCATAATCAGTTAATAGGAATAAGCATATCCCATGCAATCAACATAATTATAGGTTAGGAAAGGATCTACCAACAATAACATAGTTCTTCATTCAAATATAACATAATATTTACTGCACTAACTGGCTTGACTAGCAAATTTATCTCTCAGGAGCAAAAGTTGCATCTAATGAAAACTGTAAGTGATAAAACTAGACAAAAACAAGGCAAACCTGCATTGGGCAGCAATTTTTCCTTTACCCATCTTAAGGTCATTTCTTACAACCAGGACCTGAAGATGATAAAAGAAAGACAGAGATGTTCAATCTCTATTCTTTTACATTAACAGTTTGCCTAACATACCAATGCCAATCCAAAAGAGTGCTACTGCTCATACCATTTTAAAATCCTCTAGAATGTCAGCCAACTTCTCGATTTCCAAGGGTTCTTTGATCTTCTTATTTTCTTTAGAGCTTGTAGTAGCTTTAGCTCCTCTTGACGAGAGAAATAAATAAGTAGGATGGTGCTTGCCAACACAATACCCCAAGGCAAGGCAGCCTGCCCCAACTAGGATGGCACTCAACCATGACAAATCCACCATTTTAAAGAACCAACAACAGTTTCCTCTTTTTCCTAAAAGTAACAGCAAGCATCCACTTAAAACTCAAAGGAAAATCACATTGTGCATAAATAGATTTAAAATATCCAACTTGAGGATTTTAGTATAATTACAATCATGTTACAGATAAATGAAAGGAAACTAATAATCATATATTGGTAGTAATAACAGTACATGTAAGCGCTCAATAAAGGCTTATTTAGTAGGGGTTTGCATAATTAACCGTAACCACTAAATGGTATAGCGGTTACATTTTACAAGTTAATTAACCGAACAGTTAAAGTTAAAACGGTTATAGTTAAGTAAACCGTTAAAAATGATGATTGATGATTACGGTTACGGTTACAAATTTTAACTAATGGTTAACCTACGTTATTAAATTATTTATAAGTATTTTTTAATTATGGAGCAAGTGGTTAGAATATCTTTATTTAAGTATTTTTATAAATATTTTAATATGATATTTATCAAAAAGATAATTACATTTTTCTCTAAAACATAATGAATATGTGCGAAAATTGTAATAAATTACAAGTTAACCTATAATCGAACCGTCGGTTAACCGCGTCTAATGGTTAACCATTTCTTAATGGTTAGGTTACGGTTAACAAAATTTAATAACTGTTGTAACAGTTAACCGACAGTTTGGGCTAAACAATACAGTTAACCTACCATGAACACCCCTATTATTTAGGCTCATTTAGTTGCTTAGTTTTAAGAGGCGTTGGCCACACCAAGGTGCAAAGAGACCCTAGACCCGAGGTGTTAGCCTTTAAGAGCTAGGCGAAGGCAAACGTCTTTCTTAGGCGAGGCGCACTTTATATTAAATAGTATAAATATTATTTATATAATTTAAATATAAATATAAAAAAATGAAAATGAAAGAAAAATATATGGTCTTTATTAAATGATAAAAATAGCTAATAAGTATATATAATCAAATGAATGCACCAATTTTCAAATGAAATCTACACTAAATATGCAATTGAAAATTCTATAAAAAAGCAAAGCTTTAACAACATTGCTCAATATACTCAAAACAGGAAAACAAAATTAAATGGACAAGAAACAAGAAAGAAAGACGATCATTTAGGCAAAATACCATTAACACTAATAGTGATAAAACGCGAAAGAAAGACAAACATTTATACAAAATACCATTAACACTAATAGTGATAAAACTAGGTCTTCAACAACAAAACAAGATCAATACAAAGTCATATTATTAGAAGAAACAGAAAAGAACTACATCCCCAAACCCAACACACCATTGAAAGAAAGCACACCTTCATTTGAAATATTTCAATCTGAAGTTGTAAGTACAAATCAAAATTTTTTTAATATAAATGTTAGCTGTAAATTATTAGAGAGGAATAAAAGATAAATGTTGTTTGAAGTTTCAAGATAGCCTTGGAACTAGTTGATTACTAAAGAGAAGTAAAGCTATAGAGTTCCAACATAGCCTTGGAACAAAACAAAAAATAAACAAAGGAAGTTGAAAAGAAAATCAAATATAAAATAAAGAATATGTGGGAGTTTCATAAGCATGGAAAATCCCAAAGGAATAGTTTGCTTGAAGAAGAGAAGGAGAGTACCTCTCTGTGCGAGAGAAAAAAACCTTTTTCTCTCGCCTGGGAGTGACCAGCGCCTTAATCGCGTCTAGACGTGCTTTTTAAAATTAAATTCAGTTTAGTTGATGGTCTCATTCTTGCTAAAACGTAAAGGTAAATGGTCAAATGCAAAACGATAATTAAAAAGTAACAAACAATTAAAGTTCAACACCAATTCTAGCATAATTATTGTTCAATATAAAAGTAGATTCATGCATTTTCTTGTCGAAAAATAACTGCATTTCTACATCATTTGTATCCAAACATATTTTTAATCCAAAAAAGGGGAAATAACAAGCGAAAACAACCAAATAATAGCCAAATTAAGAAACAATAAAAACAGAACTTTAAACTCTGAAGCCAAAGCCGACATCAAATCAGAAAACTAGAAATATGTAAAATGTGATCGATTCAATTAAATTAAACACCCAAACACCTAATCTTGATTGAAGTAGTTTTTCAGCCACTGAGGTTTCAGACTATTAATAACAATCAAACTTGCAAGCTCCAACTTTAAACTAGATATTCATTAATGAAGAAAATACTTCCACAATCGCTGGGGAAAAAAACACAATCCAATGCATTGAGAAAATTTGACGGGAAATGTAGACAAAAATAGAGAAACTATACCGATTAGAAAGACGCTGTGGGTCGGAGTAGGATCGTGGAGTTTTTAAGTCTGTGTTAATTTGAAAAGTGGGTTTCTTTGGGATTTTGCGTCTGGTTCGAAGCAGGGTTAGGGGAACAAAAAAAATGGCTGCGAGCGACTGATAAATGGGGAGAAAAAGAAGAAATGGAGGCTGGGTACGGGATGGGCACCCGATCTAGTACAAGAAAATTGAAGTCGAACGATCTAACTGGTCTTAATTTATAACTTAAACTATAGTTTAATGTTTTGGGTAAACTGTAAAAAGATCATTTAATTATAAGTATAGTTATATTTGAGTTATCTAATTATTGAAATTTATATTTAAGTCATTTATTTATGAATAATGTTATATTTAGGTCATTCAATTATTAAATATTGTATTTGGGTCATTCAATTATAAATAAGGTTATATTTGGTTCACTCTTCATATTTGAAAAAATACATCAATTTGATCGTTTTTCTTCTAAATCATTTTTATACCCCTATTAACATTAGAGTACTTCATTTGAAATTATTAATTAACCTAATACGCGAATTGATAAATTTTTTTCAAATATAAAGAGTGGCCCAAATATAATCTTACATACAATTGAGTGATCTAAATGTAACTTTTAATAATTGGGTAGCTCAAATATAACCTTACCCATAAATGAGTGACTCAAATATAACTTTTAATAATTAAGTGACCTTAATGTAATCAATCTATAATTAAATGACCTACATTGTAGTTTACCCTAATTTTTTAGTTATATTTATAAGATATAATGTAAAAAAATATCTTTAATGTTTGATTAATTCTTAATTTTTAAAATAATTTAACTCTTTGATATTAATACGTAAGTTCA
Organism: Abelmoschus esculentus; assembly: GCA_035048815.1. Taxonomy (NCBI): domain Eukaryota; kingdom Viridiplantae; phylum Streptophyta; class Magnoliopsida; order Malvales; family Malvaceae; genus Abelmoschus; species Abelmoschus esculentus. The sequence continues at coordinate 4,254,785 of JAUCBN010000019.1, read as the reverse complement.
TGTTATTTTAAATTATTTATTATTAGTTTAACGATTTTTATTTGTTGAGATTATTTTGATTTAAAATAAAAATTAATAGTTCAATTGTTTAAAAGAATAGGGATTAAGATAATTATTTAATTAAATATTAGGGAAAGTTTTTGACATTATGCTTATTTGTAACGTTATTGTACTAATTGATTTTAATTTAAATTATTTTTTATATTCGTATATTACATATATTTTTATATTTTTCATATGTGATACATATATTAGACAAAATTGAAGAATTTGACATTAATTTAAAACTTAATTAATTATTTATTTAAAAATAATTATTTAAAGTGCAATCTTATCACATGTACTTTTATTTAAATTTTTTATGCATCGAATCAAGTTTATAAAATCATAATTTAAATTAAATAAAATTTATATGATTCAAATTAAATTGAATATAAATTTTTAATATTAAATTAAAAAATTATTTTTATAATCAAATTCTGTTCACTTTTATAATAATAAATATATATATAATCAAGGCTAGGATGTTTATTGTCGGATATCGGATCGGAGTTAAATCTAATTTTTTTTCAGATATTTGTATTTTAAGATAAATAATATAGCGATCTTTATCCGATCCAAAAAAAGTGGATATCCATGTATTCGTATATTCAGATCGGATAGTCGAATCGGATAGTCGGATATCCGATTATCCAAAAATATAATTTAAATATACTAATTTTTCGAATTTGAAGTTTATATTTATAAAAATTTTAGAATTTCGAATATAATAAACAAAAAATTACTAAATACAATAAGATTCAAAATTATAAAAGAATAGAGATTAAGATAATTATTCAATTAAATATTAGGGAAATTTTTTGACATTATGCTTATTTGTAATGTTATTGTACTAATTGATTTTAATTTAAATTATTTTTTATATTCGTATGCGATATATTTTTATATTTTTCATATGTGATACACATATTAGATAAAATTGAAGAATTTGACACTAATTTAAAACTTGATTAATTAATTATTTAAAAATAATTATTTAAAGTGTAATCTTATCGCTTGTACTTTATTTAAATTTTTATGGATCGAATCAAGTTTATAAAATCATAATTTAAATTAAATAAAATTTATATGATTCAAATTAAATTGAATATAAATTTTTAATATTAAATTAAAAAATTATTTTTATAATCATATTCTGTTCACTTTTATAATAATAAATATATATATAATCAAGGCTAGGATGTTTATTGTCGGATATTGGATCAAATTAAATCTATTTTTTCAGATATTCGTATTTTCAGATAAATGATATAGCGATCCTTATCCGATCCAAAAAAGCGGATATCCACGTATTCGGATATTCAGATCGGATAGTCGGATATCCGATTATCCAAAAATATAATTTAAATATACTAATTTTTCGAATTTGAAGTTATATTTATAAAAATTTTAGAATTTTGAATATAATAAACAAAAAATTACTAAATACAATAATATCAAAATTATAAAAGTTTTAATTTTTAAATTTTTTAAATATAACAAGTATTAAATTGTTAGATAGAACAAGATTAATATTAATAAAAATTTAAATTTTTTTATTTTTGGATTTTCGGATAATCCAAAATCTAAAATATTGTGATCTGTATCTGATCCAAAAACTTAAAATCGAATCATATATTCGATCCAAAAATAAAAACTAGATCGAATATTAAATTTTATATTAAATTAATAAATAAGCGAAACAAATCGACCGAATCAAATATTTTTAAATGCAAAGAAAAGTAAGCCGAGCACGAAGACTAGGTTATGCTAAAAGTGGTTTCATAGCAAAAGTAATCCAAGTATTGGGGGTGGCAAGTGCTCTAATGTGGCACTGGGGTGGGCTTTAGGCGATACCTTTTTCTGAGTTTCATTTTTTTGTCTGATTATGTACTATTAATTTTTAATTCAATTTTAAAAAAATCGCAACTTGAAAAAATAATTTGTAAGATATTTTTATTAAATAAAATTTTATTTGTTGTAAAAAATAATACAAGTATTGAAGAAAAAAAGTTAAAATTTTGTTAAAAAATATATGTTTCACTAAAATTATTTATATGCCGTAAATAAAATAATGAAGAACTAAAATAAGAATAAAGGACAAGAATGAAAGAACAAAGAGAAGATAGAAAGAAATATATTTGTATTATTCTTAGTATTGACTTGTGTACAATGCCTTCACAAACTCATCTATTTATAGGCATAAGCAGTACATAATGTATTAAACTCTAAATAATGAAAATAATATTTTTAATGATAGAGTTATTATTATGATAGACATCCACATAGACAATATTCATAACACTCCCGCTTGAATGTTTATAAAGATAATGTGCCTTGTTAAAACCTTACTAAGATAAAAATCATGTGGAAAAAAATCTAAGTGAAGGAAAAAGAGTACACACATCTTTGATATGCATAACATGTTGCCTCATTAAAAACCTTACCAGGAAAATCCATTGGGACAAAACCTCGGTCAAGGAAAAAAGAGTGCAACACGTACTTACTTCCCCTCATGATAACATCACATAAGATTTTTTGAATCTCCATAATTCAATATTGAAAATACCATATTTTTTAAGAAAATCTGATCATTCTTATAGTATTTTCTCAATTAGCACTTACTGAGGTTATTATACCAAATACACCAAAATATTCAATGAGATATCTAAATAAATTTTCTCAGAAATTTTCAAATGCTTTTAGCACTTTAAATCCTTCAAGAAGAAATATGGATCCACAAAATAATCAGATGCATATAAAGTATTTCAAAACTGCCAAATTAATTGCATTCACCATGAGGTAGTTAAAAATTCTTCATTGTTCAAGTGGTGATATATCTCACGACTATTTATTTATAATCCACTTGCATTACACCTTTAGGTATTTGGATTGTTAGTCCCAAAACTTTACTTTTGAAAGCTCAAAACATTTATCTATGTTGGCCAATCAATATCTCTAGATTTATATACAATATCCTCATTTTCTTTATTTATTTCTTATAAAAGTATTCTATATAAAATTGTTATCTTCAAGATTTCAATCTTAGGTACCTGAAATTCATCTAGAGTTTATAATTAGTTATGTCTTGGGTCTCTTCAACAGCACTTGCCTCCAATATATGACCATCTCATATTTGTTTCTATTTACGAGAATTTTGATCATTGGAACCAATTTTAACTATCATGCTTCAGGCATGATTTACGTTAATTCACTCTAACATATCATTCAAATTTAGAGCATTTTTAGCTGGTATATGAGACTTGATTATTCTCATTAGATTAGTAAATATGTCTAGTAGTTGACATATAATAACATGAATTATCTTATGAACTTTTGGTTCATATACGAGGATATTAGATAATTCATTTTACTTCTTTATCCAGTTGATTATTCTCCCCCTGATATTGAGAAAAATCGTCTCATAAATGATTCTCCAATTAATGTTTAAGAAATTAAACATAAAAAGAAAATATATGGCTTCTGACTAAAAACCAATCATAATGAGAAGTTTATTATAACTCGTTGGCTTGATGCGTATAAGTGTTGCTATGTGAAAATACCATATGAATGTTTTGTTCTCATTGTTTAGCGATTAAAGAGGAGGCATCTAACCGAAATTTTTGCTAAACTATTTTGTTCATAATCAGTAGGCTTTGTAATAGTTATTTCAATTGATATAGCCTAAAATATAAACTCACCACCTTTAACAAGACGAATAGTCTTAATTGCATAATTTGAATCTTTTCTAATCAATCTCACAAACTTCTGGTTGTAAGTTGATAATATATATGTAGATGCATCTACAAAAAAATCATATAAAAACTTTCCATATTTGTGAATATATGGGCCATATTTTCTTCAGATATGCAAGACGTGTAGTCTCAACTTTAGCACAAATACTTCAAGTTCTTTTGGTAAGCGAGATCTTAATCCATTCTTTTCAGAACAAGCAACACAAGAACTTTAGGTTCTTTTAGTAAAAGAAATTTAATCAATTCTTTTAAGAAAAAGCACCACAAGAACTCCAGGTTCTTTTAATAAATGTGCATATAAATCCTAATTATTTTTCACATCATTTTTGATCAGGATGGTCGAACTGATCATGCCAAATATATGTATACATATATCTCTGAATTTGTAAATTTATCGTTTACCATAACATGTAATTCAATCTTATTTGTACATGTGTAGTACCAAAAATTATTCCATTAAATAAGAATATATTTAGCTCTTTTGGAGCTTTCAATGAAAAATTAATCTTTTGGTAGCAATGTATAACTCTTATAGAGCTTTCAACTGAATTTTTGGCTACCATAACTTATATTCACATTGGCTTATTCTTATGTCAATTGATAACATATGTCATCTATAACTCTCAAAAGATTATATCTACTTTGGTGTTGACGATATCATTACATTTAACGGTAAGCATTGTGATATTCACAATTATGCACTTTTTATAATGTGTTTTCTCTTAAAAATACATTGCTCTTTTAGAGCATCAATATTTTCATGTATTTTGAGATATAATATTCATATTATCCCTTACATTTAAATGAGAAAATATATCTTATGCTTCTGCTAAGCATAAAATGTCACTATTTTTTATAAATTGTATTTGTGATGTAATCATATTCTTCAAAGAATAAATAAATAATTGTTACTATAATATTTACTAAAAAAATCTACTAAAAATAAACATAATATTTACTAAAAAAATCTATGATAAAATAATCATATCTTTCTAATAAACATAAAGTAAATATGAAATTAACTAAAAGACTCTTCCTAATAAACATAAAGTAAATATGAAATAAATTAAAGACATCAAATATTCCTCTTAGGGATGTAATGAACTCATCAACTTTTATGTTTATAATGCCATAATTGTCTTGGCCACTGTCGAAAATGTCATAATCATCTTTGTGAATACCATAATCATCTTTTTCATTGATATAAACAAAATTTGTTTCAACTTTCTTTCCTTTATCACTTATTGATTGTTGGTAAAGGTCCCCAAGATGTTTTGGCGTACGGCAAGCACGGGCCCAATGATTTGTGCTACCACATTGATGACACATAGATTCCTCTTTCTTAGATTGATATTTTGCACCATTATCACCCTTATTATTCCAATTGTGTTGGGTATATCTACTTTTAAAACAACCACCTCGCCTATATCCTCGACTGTAACTATGACCACGCCCACGTTCATAGCTATGACCACGATTAATGATGTAGTCTTTCTTTTTCCCGTTATAGAATGTCGCATTCGCTTTAGGGAATGGAGCGGAGCCAGTTGGGAGATATTTATGATTTTTCATGAGTAGCTCATTATTTTGCTCAGCCACAACAAGTAAGAAATTAACTCAGAATATTTCTTAAAGCCTTTTTTACGATATTGTGTCTGAAGGACAACATTATTGGCATGAAAAGTGAAGGATGTTTTTTCTAACATATCCTCATCAGTAATATTTTGACCATATAACTTTAATTGTGAAGTAATTCGAAACATAACAGAGTTATACTCGCTTACTGATTTAAAATCTTGTAACTCAGATGCAACCAATCATATCGAGCTTTAGGCAGAATAACAGTTTTCAGGTGGTCATATCGTTCCTTTAGATTATTCCAAAGAATAAGAGGATCTTTTACCGTTAAATATTCAGATTTTAACCCCTCACGGAGGTGACAACGAAGTAGTATCATGGCTCCGGCCTTATTTTAAGTAGATTCCGCATTCCCCTCTTTAATAGTATTTCCCAAGCCATTTGCATATAGATGTATTTCGACATCTAAGATCTAGGATAAATAATTCTTTCCGGAAATATCAAGAGCCGCAAACTCAATTTTTGCAAGATTTGTCATTGATATACTATAAAAGACAAATAAAAATTAGATCAACTATATCTTAAATATATATATATATATACAAACAAAGATTTAACTCTCATACGCGACGTTGTTAAACCAGTCCACAAGGTCCTTTAAAAAAACCTCCTTTGAGACCAGTAGCCTCACAGTACGAGATGTCCAGCCAATATACTCCGATTAAATTATCAAAAAAAATATGTTAACTAACAAATATATATAAAAATTATAATCATTATCACATATATATTATGTTATAAATTAAAATATAGGATGGAAAACATATATCGGATAAATCTTTGAAGAAACATGAAATAAAAATCTTCTGAGCAAACTCGTGTTGATAACGTGTTGTAAATAAAATAATGACGAACTAAAACAAGAATAAAGAATAAGAATGAAGGAACAATGAGAAGATAGAAAAAATATATTTGTATTATTCTTAATATTGACTTGTGTACAATGACTTCACAAACTCATCTATTTATAAGCATAAACAATACATAATGTATTAAACTCTAATTAATAAAGATAATATTTCTAATGATAGAGTTCTTATTATGATAGACATCCACATAGATAATATTCATAACATTATATATGTAATTGTATTATTAATTTTTATATATTTAAAAATAATGTCAAATACTCAACGAGAGTAATGCCGAATATTTAAATTAAATAATTAAAAAAATCATACTTTTTATTATAAGCTTTAAAAGCAATTTCAAACTGGCTCAATCTAATATTTTTAAAAATTAAAACGTTAAGATCTGTTCTTAATTGTTTCTACAAACTCAAACACACTTTTAAGCAAAAACAATACATTTTTTAATGAAAAATCAGTTTACAAGCGTGATTTTAGGCCTCCAAACAGGCGTTCATGGCAGTGGGATTTTTCAACTTCCTAAAACGGTTGTTTGGCCCTTCAAAGTTAGCAAACTCAAGTGGTGGTTCATGAGTACAATAATCCTAAATATTTTTTTTGTTTAATTTTAAGACATTAGTCTATCTATTTTAATACTTATATAGGTATTTTATAAAAACTATAGTTTTTAATTTTTGATTAACCATCGTTTACCCTAAATAAATATTGAAAACTTTTAACCCTAAACAAAGCCTTAATCTCCTTCAAAGATATGAGCAAATCGGGAAAATTATGTACGGTTAAAAAGGTTATGACTTATGAGTTTATTAAATCGTGGGTCTTAACATTTCGTGTGAAGCTGGAGTGACATTCCTAAATCTTGACCAATCAAACCTTTATATGAAAATAAGATCATTTTTATAATTTTTTTCAATAAATATTCGTTAAAGTGATTATACTAAATACGCTTAAATTATTTTGATATATATAAATATTTCAGGGTACATATCACAATTATACACTTTCATAATATGTTTTGGTTTATTATTTTGGAGAACAAAACAAATAATAATAGATCATATATCTTTAATACTAAATTGATACTTTATTTATGCAAAGCTAATGTCTCAAAAACTTTTATTGCTTTTTATAACTATTACAAATTTTAATATTTTCATAAACAACACTCACATCAGCTTTTTACATTGTCAAGGAAAATAAATAGATTTCAAAAAATATTCAAAATAAAAATATAAAAACATAACAATTATTAAGTAAAGTAAATAGAAATAAAGAACAATAAATTAAAAGATTAATTATTTCCTTCAAAATTATAAAAAAATCAACAATATTTAAATGAATTAGACCAATATCATTTTCGTCATTTATTTATTTCCTAGTATTAAGCATTTGAAAAAAAAAATTGTTTGCGTATTAAACTATAATATTTTTTGTTTTTCAATCATGAGATTAGAATAAATTCAATTTCTTTATTTTCAATGAGAGTATATTTTTAACCGTCTTTTGAGTTTATTAATATTAATTTTCCTTTTCGATGATAATAAAGACGTAGAAAATGACAAAGATAGTTCATTGTTTTTATCGAAAATGTTTTAGAAAGAATACAAAAGATGAAATTGATGAAAACAAGAGCTTTTTAAGTTTAACCTTGAATCTCTTGGTTTCATTATAATTAGTTTTTTAAAAAAACATTTATAAAAAGTGAACTACAATTTTGAAAAATAGATTATGAAGAATATTTTTTGATATTTTAATATTATTGTGTAATTAAATTTCTGTTGTTTAATAAATTTTATTGAAAACATTTTAAGAAATATATATTAATAGAACAAAAACATGACAGATAATAAAGAAATCAAACAATAATTTGAAATGCTATTTGCGTAAACAAATTAAAGGAGTGGTTAAAGTAACGTTTATTGTTCTTAGAGGTCACGGGTTCGAGCACCAACGATGTCATCAGAGTGATTAAGCAATCAATGTTATATGGTGGAGATTATATATTATTCTAGAACAGATACTACTATAATCACTACTGCTTGTTAAAAAAATTAAAATAACCGAAAAATAAGAAAAAAAATCAATTATGCATTTCAAATGCACAACTTATAATAAAAAGGGTAATTATTCTGTACAAAAATGTAGGGTGTATATTATTTGATTTTAATAGAATTATTATATATTAAATATTAAATATATTTTTACTTTAATGATTTAATTTTTTAAAATTTATAAAATAATCATTAAATTTTTTAATATATTATAAAATGCTCATTAAATTTTTATCAAGTTAATATAAATTTAGTGACTAAAAAGATTATTTTAGCATAATTTAGTGACCTATTATGTAATTTACCTAAAATTTATAACAAATTCCGGTTAATTCAAAAATCGACCGAATTAACCAAAATAATTTATGCTCAATTAATTTGGTTATAGATAATTCAGATTGATTAACAATTAAGGTTTCAAAATTTTATGTTAATTTGAGTATGACTAATTCGGTTCGGTCACCGACCGAATTAACCAAAATAATTTCTGCTCAATTAATTTGGTTATAGATAATTCGGTTTGATTAACAATTAAAGTATCAAAATTTTTGGTTAATTTGGTTCGGTCACCAACCGAACTAACCTAATGCACACCCGTATACAAACACATGTAAAAACATTATTTATACAAAAATTTTACTTTTAAGGTTTAAAATTTTTTTAGGGGATAAATTTAATAATTTTGAATTTAAGAGTAGTTGATAGATTTTTGATTTTAGGGTTAAAATCTAAATATTTAATCATATTATCTTAAAACCTAAATTCTAACATTTAAAATTGTTAAGTGCATAAAAATCCTAATTTTTATATTATTTTTTCACTCGATTATTGTTAATAAAAGACAAATTTAATGGTAATAATGGATAATTCTGCTTATTTTTCATATTTCAGTATCTCAACACTTAATTCATGAATTTATCTATTATTTGACATAAAACACGTGTGGTTAATGGTTTTCTTTCTTAGACAGGAAACTATCATACAGGTAATGCCAGATAGCCTGTTGGATGTTGGAAACTGAACTTGGAATACAGATAAGAACCTGCCTCGGCAGTACTTTGGAGGTCGCGACAACAAATTAGAGATGATAACCGGTGTATAATAGATAGAGAAAAATATGCCAATTCTGACAGACACAATGCGAGAAGAAATAGAAGTGGAGAAATAGAGTCAAAGCCATGGTCAAAGTCAATGCGAGATTAAAGGAGTAGGAAATAGAATAAAGTATTATAGTTTAATAAGGATATGTATTTTTTTTCCTTTTAGAACTCTTCCCTTTATGGAAGACTTTAACCTAGGCTTGACCTATATAAAGACCCTTAGGGTTAGGAAAACATGTCGAGTTCTCTTAGCAAAACCTAAAGTCGCCGACAAGTTCATCATGTTCTAAACCCCCATCGAGGCTTATGTTGTTTGTGGAGTAATTGGGGGAAGAAAGTTGCACTCTATTTGATATTTATTAATGCAAATCTTATTTTCATAGTTTATTCTCTCTTGACATTTACTCTTCTTTGCATATGAGCTCGATAAGATAGTATGTAAAGAAAAATCTATTTATCTAATATCGGGAGAGTTAAGCTCATAAAATGAGAGAATACAGTCTTTGCTCAAGGACATCGACTAATCTGCAAGGGTTTCAGCGACTAAAAGGACGCATACCATCAGTTGTTGTTCATCCTTGATTTACGCCGGGAGGTATTATCAAGACATGGATTTCAATAGTTCTCCAAAGTAGGGATAAGAAGGATACATACAAGGATGATCTATCGAACTATGGAAAGTTGAGTTGTCGATAAGGCATAACCCCGCCTAGACAGCCAAGGCGACCATTAGTGCGACCCGCAATGGCGTCAAATCAACTAAATGTATTAATAAGTGGATAACAAGTGCGACTAGACTCCCCTCCAGAAAGCAATCGACCTGACCTTATCTCTATCATTACAATCTTCTTCTTTTATTTAGTTTGTTTATTTAATTCAATTATCTTATCTTAAACACCCTTCAATTTACTTGTGTTTTTACTCTTCCTTGTGTAAGATTAACGTGCAACCAAGATGATCTAGTCCCTGTGGTATCCACAATCTTAAGTATTACAATTTGAAAAATAGGTGAAAGCTTTAAAAATAAGCATACGACTCCAAAGCTCATGTCAAATTTAGCGCCATTGTCGGGGACTGGCGTTTAACCTAACTGCAATTTATTTTTGCATCGTTTTTATTTTTTTATTATTATTATTATTATTATTATTATTATTATTATTCGATTTAACCAGGGTTGTTCTATTGTATGACCAGGTCCAATCTTTCTACAGACTATTATCCTCTTGATCTTGAAATCGAGAGAACCGCAAGGCGTTTATGAAAAAGGTTAAGAGAAAAGATGAACCCAACACCTGGCCAACAGGGGAACAACGCTGGCATGAATGTCGCTGAGGCAGATAACTATGGCACATTCGTAGTTTTTGATCCAGTCAACCTTCCTCGACAAGAGCATGTATGCACTATCGTGATTATTTGGAGGAGGATCTAGATGGATTGACTCTTGTCGTAGCTATGCCTAACATTGAAGCAGAACATTTTGAACTCAAACTAGTCATGTTCAACATGATCAACACTCTAGGTCAATTTGGAGGATCGGCCAACGAAGATGCTCGACAACATCTTAAATCATTCTTAGAGATCTGTAATTCATTCAAGCTACCGGGAGTCTCTGCCGACGTACTGAAGTTAAAAATTTTCCCATATTCACTGAGGGATATGGCAAAATCCTAGCTCAATAACCTCCAACCTAGATCGTTGAATTCATGGACAGAATTATGCTGAAGCTTCTTGGCCCGTTTCAGCTATACCGACATGATAGATAAGTTAAGAAATGATATAACGTCATTCAGGCAAGAAGAAGATGAGTCTATGTATGAGGCATGGGAGAGATAGAGAATTATATAGAAAATGCTCCATGCATGGGTTGCCCGAGTGGACACAAGTATCAATCTTTTATAACTATGGCGCATTCGCAGTTTTTGATCCAATCAACCTTCCTCGACAAGAGCGTGTACGCACTGTCGTGATTATTTGGAGGAGGATCTAGATGGATTGACTCTTGTCGTAGCTATGCCTAACATTAAAGCAGAACATTTTGAACTCAAACTGGTCATGTTCAACATGATCAACACTCTAGGTCAATTTGGAGGACCGACCAACGAAGATGCTCAGCAACATCTTAAATCATTCTTAGAGATCTTGTAACCCCTTAATTTTAACTTAAAGAGTACGGTAAGTTAAAATTATTGTTTTTGAAGCTTTTATATCAAGAAATTTTAAAAAAAATGATATAAAACCAATTTGTAAACCAAAAGATAAAAACATAATTAAAAAGTAAATATTCTAATTTAAAAATAGATAAAACAGTTTTATGCATGAGATTTTAAAACATCTTAGATCCATGATAATCCCAAAATAACTGAAATAAAAATGGTAGTAAATAACCGTACTGAAAAAAAATGTTGTCCGATAGAGATCTCGAAGTACCAACTCTTAGGGCCAGAAATCTGAAAAAAAAATAAACTAAAAGAATGAGCTATAAAGCCCAGTATGCCTCTAAAGTGTAGTCAAAAATCATAATATCACTCAAATCACAATCATAATTATAATATAACTTCCGTAGTAAATAAACACAAAGAGTGATGAATGCATGTCACAGAAAATGCAATATCACAGAGAATGCAGTCCCATACTCCGAATGCCAAACACAGTGGTGGCAAAGCCAACTGATCACAGTGGAGGTAGTTCCCCAGAACCCCTCACCCCTTATTTCGCCAAAATACAGTGTGGTAAAACCACCTTCCACCTTACAATCCATCCCATGCACATGTAATGCAATAAATGCCAATGATCTCATGTCACAACACAGATATCCGTATAGTATACGAATCACACAGTTTAGTAAATCTAATCTCAATCTCATAGTGTAACACAATATTCACAATATTATATAGCATGTCGATATACCGTAAAGTCTCAGTAACGGATAAGTACAATACACAGAAAATCTAGCACATAAAGAGTGCACATTTAAATTTATTTTACAATAGCACAAGAAGAAACACACATTTAGCACAAGAGAAAAACACACATTTATATTCATTTAACAATAGCACGTGGAAACTCACATATTTAACGCAAAAAAAAGAATACACATTTAGCACAAGAAGAAAAGATACATTTGAATTTATTCGACAATAACACAGGAAGAAATATATATTTAGTACAAGAAAAAAAACAGGTTCGAATTTAGGAAGTTAACGTTACAAGCTTTAAACTCAACACTAATTTAATTTATATTATTTCATAATAACTATAAAATATTTAAATTCTTAATAATTCATCACATCCGAAGGTTAAAATTATAACTAAGAATTGATAATTTAAGAATAGTTAAATTTCCCAAAATAAATTATCTCATAAACTTATTAAATTAATATTATAATCTGATGATTCAAATTAAATATCTGAATATAAAAAAAATATTTATGAATACTAAAAATAATCTTAATTCCCGAATGCATCAAAGTTTCCAGAATAATAATAATAATTTGAAAATCTAACAGTTTGTTTTATATTGAATAATAAAAAAACAGATAAGATATGAGATTCTTCAGGTACTGTATTGCCTAAAGTCCAAAGATTTATAAGAGGAAACTAAGATGGAGTAACCCTAAAGAACTTAGCGTATCTTAAAGATGAAGATAAAAATAATAAAACAAAGTTTATAAAATTATTTTTCAAGAGTAATATTTTAGATAAAACAATTCAAAAACATGATGTACACACAATACAAATCACAAATACATATTTAAATCATAGTTTAATCCAAAACCATAATTTATCTGATATCTTAATTTATCCAAAAACACACATTCAAAGGATTTAAAATCATAATTACTCGCAAAAGTGTGAGATCTCAAACACAAATACACAATCAAAGTCACAATACAAAAATTAAACATGACAGCAAAACACGAATATTTTCAAAGCATATCACAGGAAAGTATATTTAAAAAAACATATAGCACTAGTAAGAGAACACACTTTAGCCAAAGCGACTCAAATTATTGCATAACATAGTTTTGATCTCGGACAGAATTAAAGAGTGAGAACAGAGTCTTTAGAGAATCTTGATGGAGAAAAAAATAATATAGTGATTTCTCTTAGATCACATATGTATTTATAGTGAGAAAAATAACTGAGCTTAAGTAGAATTAAAATTCTATTAGATCATATTATAAATATAATAATTATAAAAAATAAGATTGTATAATTTCAAATGAGCTTCTTATCTTTATCTAAGACTTTATATAATATATATAATATTAAACAAAGAGTTTTCATAAAATAAAAATTAAATAAAAAAATATTTTTAATAAAAAGATTGATTGTAGAAAAACTCTTAATAAAAAAATTATTAATCTTAGTTTAAAAGCAAATTAGTTATCCAAAAAGTCATCTAATTTTAAAACATCACTTTAACTTTTAATCTTTAAATTCACATTTAAACTTTCAAAACTTTATAATCTTATCTAAAAAATTTTCCCTAAATATAGAAAATCAATTTAAAATCTCAAAAAAATTAGGGTTTCAGAAATTGGGAATCTGAAAAGAGTTTTTAATTAGGGATTTTAAAATTAGATATAATTTTTGGGTATTACAACTCTACCACCCTTAAAAGAAATTTTATCCTCAAAATTTTTCAGACTTAACGATAGATATTCAAAAGCACAATTGTTTAGAGAAAAACTAAAAGAGCACTTAGGTTCAGGCAACAATTGACAACAAAAGGTTCTCAGAAAAGCTTTAATCTTAAATTCATAGGAATAGGTACAATTACGATATTTTGCTCGATAACTAAAGTTTGGCTTCTTAAGCAAAACTTGTGTTAAGACTTATAAAGGTTACTCAAAAAAAACATGACTCAAAGATTCACATGGTTCAAAGTCATCAATTTCAAGGTCACAAAGAAAAGAATTCTATATCATGAGTAGTAAGCACTAACGGGTACACAATCTTACTATATCTGAATCTATATGAAACATACACAAATCAAAAACTTATGCAAGGTGACATAATAATTTATTTACTAGAGATGATAATATAAAATAGTGTGTAAATAAATAACAAACCTAAAGTAAGATTTGGTACTGGAATCTCAGATTTAAAACACATGAATAAATATTTTTTTTCCAAAATATCCCATATCCTAAAAATATTTAATGCATGCATGTTTTTCAAAAAGTTTGTAAAACGCTTGTAATGGACCTCACAGTCCGAGTGTTGAACTCGGCTCTGGTACCAAGAATGTAACCCCTTAATTTTAACTTAAAGAGTACGGTAAGTTAAAATTATTGTTTTTGAAGCTTTTATGTCAAGAAATTTTTAAAAAAAATGATATAAAACCAATTTGTAAACCAAAAGATAAAACATAATTAAAAAGTAAATATTCTAATTTAAAAATAGATAAAACAGTTTTATGCATGAGATTTTAAAACATCTTAGATCCCTGATAATCCCAAAATAAATTAAATAAAAATGGTTGTAAATAAACGTACTGAAAAAAATGTTGTCCGATAGAGATCTCCAAGTACCAACTCTTAGGGCCAGATATCTGAAAAAAAAAACTAAAAGAATAAGCTATAAAGCCCAGTATACCTCTAAAGTGCAGTAAAAAATCACAATATCACTCAAATCACAATCATAATTATAATATAACTTCCGTAGTAAATAAACACAAAGAGTGATGAATGCAATGCCACAGAAAATGCAATATCACAGAGAATGCAGTCCCATACTCCGAATGCCAAACATAGTGGTGGCAAAGCCAACCGATCACAGTGGAGGTAATTCCCCAGAACCTCTCACCCCTTATTTCGCCAAAACACAGTGTAGTAAAACCACCTTCCTCCTTACAATCCACCCCAAGCACATACAATGCAATAAATGCCAATGATCTCATGTCACAACACAGATATCCTTATAGTATACAAATCACACAGTTTAATAATTCTGATCTTAATCTCATAGTGTAACACAATATTCACAATATCATATAGCATGTCGATATACCGTAAAGTCTCAGTAACGAATAAGTACAATACACAAAAAATCTAGCACATAAAAAGTGCACATTTAAATTTATTTTACAATAACACAAGAAGAAACACACATTTAGCACAAGAGGAAAACACACATTTATATTCATTTAACAATAGCACGTGGAAACTCACATATTTAACGCAAGAAAAGAATACACATTTAGCACAAGAAGAAAAGATACATTTGAATTTATTCGACAATAACACAGGAAGAAATATATATTTAGTACAAGAAAAAAAACAGGTTCGAATTTAGGAAGTTAACTTTACAAGCTTTAAACTCAAAACTAATTTAATTTATATTATTTCATAATAACTATAAAATATTTAAATTCTTAATAATTCATCACATCCGAAGGTTAAAATTATAACTAGGAATTGATAATTTAAGAATAGTTAAATTTCCCAAAATAAATTATCTCATAAATTTATTAAATTAATATTATAATCTGATGATTCAAATTAAATATCTGAATATAAAAAAAAATATTTATGAATACTGAAAATAATCTTAATTCCCGAATGCATCAAAGTTTCCAGAATAATAATAATTTGAAAATCTAACAGTTTGTTTTATATTGAATAATAAAAAACAGATAAGAT
This sequence comes from Abelmoschus esculentus, assembly GCA_035048815.1. Lineage (NCBI taxonomy): Eukaryota > Viridiplantae > Streptophyta > Magnoliopsida > Malvales > Malvaceae > Abelmoschus > Abelmoschus esculentus. The sequence goes on along the minus strand of JAUCBN010000019.1, from coordinate 4,238,686 downwards.
ATAAGATTCTTCATGTACCGTATTGCCTAAAGTCTAAAGATTTATAAGAGGAAACTAAGATGGAGTAACCCTAAAGAACTTAGCGTATCTTAAAGATGAAGATAAAAACAATAAAACAAAGTTTATAAAATTATTTCTCAAGAGTAATATTTTAGATAAAACAATTTAAAAACATGATGTACACACAACACAAATCACAAATACATATTTAAATCATAGTTTAATCCAAAATCATAATTTATCTGAAATCTTAATTTATCCAGAAACACACATTCAAAGGATTTAAAATCATCATTACTCGCAAAAGTGTGAGATCCAAAACACAAATACACAATCAAAGTCACAATACAAAAATTAAACATGACAGCAAAACACGAATATTTTCAAAGCATATCACAGGAAAGTATATTTAAAAAAAACATATAACACCAGTAAGAGAATACACCTTAGCCAAAGTGACTCAAATTATTGCATAACATAGTTTTGATCTCAAACATAAATAAAGAGTGAGAACAGAGTCTTTAGAGAATCTTGATGGAGGAAAAATAATGTAGTGATTTCTCTTAGATCACAATATGTATTTATAGTGAGAAAAATAACTGAGCTTAAGTAGAATTAAAATTCTATTAGATCACATTATAAATATAATAATTATAAAAAATAAGATTGTATAATTTCAAATGAGCTTCTTATCTTTATCTAAGACTTTATATAATATATATAATATTAAACAAAGAGTTTTGATAAAATAATAATTAAATAAAATAATATTTTAATAAAAATATTGATTATAGAAAAACTCTTAATAAAAAATTATTAATCTCAGTTTAAAAGCAAATTAGTTATCCAAAAAGTCATCTAATTTTAAAACATCACTTAAACTTTATAATCTTATCTAAAAAATTTTTCCTTAAATATAGAAAATCAATTTAAAACGTCAAAAAAAATTAGGGTTTCAGAAATTGGGAATCTGAAAAGAGTTTTTAATTAGGGATTTTAAAATTAGTTATAATTTTTGGGGTATTACAGATCTGTAATTCATTCAAGCTACCGGGAGTCTCTGCTGACGTACTGAAGTTAAAAAATTTTCCTATATTCACTGAGAGATAAGGGCAAAATCCTAGCTCTATAACCTCCAACCTGGACCGTTGAATTCATGGACAAAATTATGCTGAAGCTTCTTGGCCCGTGTCAGCTATACCGACATGATAGATAAGTTAAGAAACGATATAACGTCATTCAGGCAAGAAGAAGATGAGTCTATGTATGAGGCATGGGAGAGATATAGAGAATTATATAGAAAATGCCTCATGCATGGGTTGCCCGAGTGGACACAAGTATCAATCTTTTATAATGCAGTAAACACCCCTACGAAAATGATGCTTGATGCCTCCGCTAACGACAAATTACTAGATCGTCCACCCCATAAGAGTCTAGAGATTCTGGATAGATTAGCAAAGAATAACTATCAACACCCGACCACTAGATGATGAGTAACAAGGCAAGGTATGAAAAACTGAGACTCTTCAGATTCTATCTTAGCTCAGCTGTGAACTCTAACAAATATGATAAAGGATCTGCAAAAGCATAGTCACGTTAGAGAGGTAAAGGCAATCACTATTTTTTGTGAAACATGTAGTGACAATCATTACTCGAATACATGTCTGTAAAATCCATAATCAACTTTCTATGTTGGGAATTTCAATAGGAATAATATGTCCAACAATTATAACCCAACATGGAGAATACACCCGAACCTCTTTTGGAGTAATCTAAATAACTTACTAAACCCGTTACATAAAACTGTGCAAAATACTAGATTCTAACAAAATAACAGAACAGTTCAGCAGCAGCTACCGCAATAGGTGATACCGCAGCAACAACCAACTAATATTCGAACCCTAAAGAATACGTTGAATATGTTTATGGCTTAGACTAGAGTTTATATAGCAAACACAGAAAAATTTATACAAAGAGATGATAAATTCATGGACAGAGCAAAGATGAAAATGCAAAACAATGAAGTTGCTCTAAAGACGTTGGAAATCACAATAGGATAAATAACATAGTAAATGAAAAATCGATCTATAGGAGGTATGCCCAATGATACTGAAGTCGTTAGAACTGGATCACATAAACAATACAAGGTTATATCCACCAGAAGTGAACTACAATTAAAAGACCTTAAGGTACCTACTAGGGCAGTAGGTAAGAATTCTGAGACAGTAATCCCTAAGGAGGTTACTAAAGAAAACACTGAGGCAAAGGAACCAACAGAAGTTGTCATTGATGATGCCGCAGCAGACGATGCCATAGCAGAACCGCAGATAAGATTTCAATATTCTGGAGAAGATTGAAGATTTGCGATTACCATCATCGTTCCCACAAAGGTTGAAACAACAAAAACATGAGTACCAGTTTAAGAAATTCTTAGACATCCTTAAACAAGTACATATTAATATACCTTTAGTGGAAGCAATAAAGTAAATTCCCAATTATGCTAAATTCTTTAAAGACATCATATCCAAAAGGGAAAAAATTGGGAAATTTGAAACAATTGTCGCGATAGAAGGGTGTGTGGAAATACTGCATAATAAGGCCACAACAAAAAGAAAAGATCTTGGTATTTTTACCATACTATGCTCTATCGGAGATCAATATGTGAGCAAGGCATTATGCGACTTAGGTGCCATCATCAATTTAATGCTTTATTCAGTTTTCCAGAAGCTAAGCATCGGATAGGCAAAACTAACCACGGTGATACTGCAATTGGCAGACCGTTCTTATGTATATCCGAAAAGAAAGATAAAGGATATCTTGGTAAGAGTAGATAAATTTATATTTACTGTTGCCTTCTTGATTTTAGATTGTGAAGCAGGAGAAAATGCACCAATCATATTGGGAAGATCGTTCTTAGCCACAGGAAGAACATTGATCGATTATGGAAAAAGAGAATTGGTCATAAGGTTCAATGACCAATAAGTAAAGATCAATGTGTTTAAAGCTCTAAGGGATCTTGAGGAACCAGACGAATGTCAACAAATCGAGGTGAAATCTAAATTCAATTTTGATACAGAAATGGATTGCCTAGATAATACCCACCAAAACAACTAATGTCACGGTCACATACCCCCTGACCAGAAGCATAAAAGAAAGAAACCACCTGACGAGGAGACAACAACTGGATCATCAGCTTCTCCTTCATCAAAAAAGGAGAAGATGGTTACTTTTGGAGATGCATTCAATTGCACTCCTCCAATAATCTAATTTCATATTTTAATTTTATATTTTAGGAATTAGATTTAATTTTTCTGCAATTTAGTTTTTAGCAATCTTTAATATTTTCTGCAACTTTTATTAATTTTAATTCTCTAATATTTAGGTCTAATAAAGAAGAATAAGAGTTGATAATCGGCCCAATCAATAATCAGCCCAACCTTACGGCAGCAAGATTCTAGGAGGGAATTATGCCGCCTTGATTCAAATTTTGTATTAGTTTTGTTGCCAACGGATGCCAATTGTAATTGCGTGGTGTGTACGCCAACAGACAATAATCACGCCCATCTCATCAAGGGTCGCGCCGATCTCCGCCTTTAAATACACGGCCGAGGGTAACCATTTTTCACTCTTCTTCTTCATTTATTTACATAACTTTCTTCGTCTTCTTCTCCACAAAGAGTATGACAAACCCAAGATGAGACTCTGCCGAAGTGTCTGCACCCACATATCGACGCTTTGCAACTTAGGCTATCAAGAAAGAATATCAATACAAGTTCCAGAACAGAAGATCTGAGAAGAATAAGGCTTCCATTACACTAACGCTAACGATCTCGACATCGAAGCCTTCATATTGTCAAAAAATTTCTTCCAGCGACTACAGAAATTTGCAAAACAACCATCACCAACAAATGTCATATGGGTCTGCAAATTTTATGCTCATCGTCCGATACCAAACAACCCATACACCCACCTTTGCGGTAGAGCTATTCTAGTGGCAGATATCATAATTAACGCTCATTTTTGCCTCTACATCGAAGAAGAAGAACACGTTGCATTTACTACTGCTTTAACCACCACTGATTACGAATCAATGAAGGCAAAGCTATGCTTTCCAGGAGCCGAATAGAATAAAGGAAAACACCATGGTTCAGTCATTCATCGTGACCTGAGATCGGAGCCAATCTCTAGAACACATTTATTAAGAGGAATTTGCTGCAGACCTCGCATAATCAAACTATCGATAGACAGAGATTGGCGCTCATCCACTCGGTTATTCACAATCGTCGTATCAATATGGGAAGAATAATTGGCGAGCAGATTTTTGAATGTGCGGCCAAGGACAAAGGTATGTTATACTTCCCTTGCCTAATTACATCTCTTGGCCAATTGGAGCAAGTGTCAATACTGCCCTCCGATCTCTACACTCCGATAAGGAAAGGCTAGACCAGAAGGTTTATATGAAGAGGATACAAGTGACAAAGGCTATCCCACAAGTATTTATTCCCCCTGTCGCAGCAGCAACCCCTATTGGGGCAGCCAACCCATCAAGCACAGTTGAAGAGGGAATCATCAACATACTACAGCGCATGGAGAGAAGGTAACTGACCTTTATAACCTATGTCCGAGATTTTAACAGCGCCATTGTTGCCACAATCCATGAAAAGTTCTTGAACTGTTTAACTGTTTTCTCAACATTCACAGTCGACTGTTCCATGTCTACACCATCTCCTACTACACCTACCAAGTCGACAATCGTTTCTGCCACAGTCTTGATTTCTCCTACCGCCACCACTGTTGCTACTCACACTAAACCCTTATCACCAAACTCTGTAACTGAGTTCCTGTAAATGAACCTGACCAACAGAGGGGCCATACATAAGAATCTGACACCTTCGCTTGGAACCAATGCTCTGATGACCTGGAAGGCCCACTAAAAGCTGCTAAAGAATTTTTAGCTGCGAACTAACCAAGATAAAAGTGAAAAGCAGCATCCACCTCTCCAATCAACATTGACATTGAGGAAAACCCAATACAGAACTCTACTCCCCTCCTAACGCCACGCTCTGCCAAAAAGCCCACAGTAAACCCGCTGAAGGCAACAGCACAGCCGCCGCCCAAGACCCGCCACAGTTCTAAGGGAGATATTTTGTTCCATATTTTTATCCTTTTATTTTTAATATTTTTGACTTACATATTTTATTCTCTTATCTATTTTTCTATACATGCATTGAGGATAATGCATCCCTCGAGTTTGGGGGAGAATTGATCCTAATTTTATAAATTGTAAATATTTGCTATGTATGGAAATTATTCGAATTATTTTACTACTAACTTAATCTCTGTCTTTACAACAATTTCAATTTGATGCAAAAAAATTTAAGTCTGTTAAATTTTATTGAGTCTGCCTCGACAACAATATATTATCCAACCACCGCCGCAGTTTGCACTGTTCATCAGACTTGAAATCAAAAAGAGTATTTGAAAAAATAAATTGAAATTAAAGATCTATGGATTTTATTTTTTTTTAAAAAAAAGAAAAATTAGAAATTAAGTTTAAACATTGGGAATTTTAATTAAAAGGGAATTAGAGATTAAAAAATGATAATGGAATTTAGGGATTAAAAAAATGGGAATTGGAATGTTAAATTAGGGATTTGGAAAAACATTGAATTTGGGAATTGAAATGTAAAATTATGAAATTTTTAGAAAATAATTGGAAAAGGTTTTAAAAAATAGATTGAAGAACAAATAAAAAATTAGGAAAAGAATTACAGAATTATTTTAAAAATGATTTTAGAAAACAATTGGAAATGTTCGGAAAATAAATTGAAAAATTGAAGTCGCCATCGGTCATTTTGGTAGATCGGGCATAGTAAAAACCAGAGATTCGAATAAAAACGTGTTCGAGAGTCGGTTACAACTAAAAAATGGTATTAGCGTTTTAAAATCGTCCAAAATCGATACCTTTACAAACTATCACTTAATGAATTTTGAATTTTTCGATTTAAAGTGACATTAAATTAATATTTATTTAAAAATTTGAATATATTTTAATCGTCTCTTTATTCGAAGGTAACGCATACACCACTACCATTACGCCTAGTGTCTGGCCCGTTACGAACGAATAAAAAGATAAAACATTAGATTAATTATTTAAGTTCGATTGCAATTTAAATATCACATGACAAAGTAATTAAAAACATAACATGTAAAAAAATACAAATATACATACAAAATGCACATATATAAAAATAAATAAAAATGTCACTATATAATATAAATGAAATGCAAAATAAACATATAAAATAAATTAATGAAATAAAAGTAAAACAAGAAAGAAATAACTTTAATACTGTAAAGGACCAAAATAAAAGAACAAAAAAGCTGAGACTAAAATAGAAACTAATTTTAATTCGAAAAGGGACCAAAATAAGAGAAAACCAAAACTAAAAGGTCGATTCATAATGAAATCAGGACAAAATCGAAATGGGAAATTTGATTTAAAAGAAGAGTGACCGAATTGAGATCGTATAAAAACGTACAGGGATTGCGGAGCGTATTTAAAAATGAGGAATGACTTTAAAATAAATATGAAAACACGGAGTGACTTGCGGGCAATTAAGCCTTTATTAAAATAAATGATTATAACCTGAATCAGGACCATATTGTAAAACCAAACAGAATTTCAAGAACTTTGAAAATGATTTTTCCCACACAGAGAGATTTATAATGTAGTTGGACCATTTTAAAATGAGGGACTGAGTATATAACATACATGAAATAATAAACAAAACTGGTTCTTTCATTTTTTTTCTCCTTCGAAAACCACAACCCCCTCATTTCTCTGTTTTTGCTCAAACCATTTTCCCCAGAAATGGATGAATGTTCATCCTTATTCAAGTCCAAATCCAGGAGCCACCGTATAAAAATTCCTCTTTTCATTTTTAAAAACACATTTTCGTTCACAACAGAGGAAACCGAAAAGCTTTCGTATTTTTAGAGAAGAAAAAGACTCGAATAGAAACCCTTTTGAAGATTCGACCCTTTTTTCTTGCCTAGCTCACCGAAAACAGATCCAAGATGAATCTAAAGGCTTATCGCCGGCGCAAATCGGGTAAAGCAATGATGAAACTCGTAAGAAAGATAAACCTCAAACCCTAATTATTTGTATTTTCGATTTGATTTTAAGAAAGACCGAAGAGAATATACCTCTAGAAATGTTTCTGGTTCTTGTATTGATTGAATCGGTGGGAAAAAGAATCCCTTTATATGATATTTATTTCGGACTTTATAGTCGATTTACAGAGAATAACGAAAAATGCAAATGAAATTCCTTTTGGTTGTTGTTGATATTTGTTGGCATTTTGTTTGATTCATCTTTGTAATTCTCTGATATGGTTCTTAATTTTTACTCTGAAATTGGCTCTAAAAATTTTGATGGAATTTTGATATTATCCTCCTAAAATCTTGAACATATTGTCTTTGTTTTTTTGTTGATTTTTTTTACGAATATGATGTGTTTTTTGGTTGTCTTTATGTGCGAGATGATCACCGAAGAAGGATGATCGGAGAACGGACGACGCCAGAAGCTGAAGAGTCAAATCAGAAACCAAATGGTCTAGCACGTGTGTAGCAAGCACGCGTGGAGAATAGAGAGCGTCCTGCGTGGGTGCGTGCAGTATTTGAAAGCTTTCTTTCTCCTTACTTATGACCGTTAGATCAGATCTAATCTAACGGCCACGATGTGATTAGGCAAGAACACAGGGGACAGTTAGAGTTTCCATGTTGTAATCGGTTATGGGCTTAAAGTTTAGACTCTATAATTAATTAAAAATAGGTTTTTAGCTAGTGTTTGTTGGTTTATGGACTGATAATAAAAATAACAATGGGTTTGTTTTAATTGTTAATCTTATTGGAATGTTATTGTTAAAATGAGTTTATTTATAATAACATTCATATATGTATACATAATAGTAATAAAAAAGATAATTATAATAATAATAATAATAAGTTAATAAATAGTAGTGAAATAATAAAAGAAATAAAATTATATATGTATAGATAGAAAAAACGAAGAGAATATATAATATATTTTTAGATTTTTTTAAGTGATAATAGAAGCTAATGAAAAAGAACAAATACAAAAGTAATAATATTTACACATATATTAATACTTTTAAAATTTTTAGTTTATAATTATAATAATCAAATTTAAAAAATAATAATAATAACATATAATAATAAAAACCGTAATAAGACTAAAGGAAATAAATGTAAATATATATAAAGTATATTAATATAATATTTTTGAATTTTTAACAATAGAATTAAAGTCTATTATTTAAACTTAAAATAAAAATTAAAAATCGTATTTTACAATCCCTGATAAAATTAGTAATTATAACAAGCAACAGAGATGAGGTTGTAAAAAAATACCTCACAACATTCATGAAATCACTTCCCATAATATTTCAAGCAGCCTTAAAGAACTATGAAGTGTAACTATTAGGCTCAGATGTCTTATTATTGCCTTGAGAGAAGATCTCAAATTTAATTTTAGAGTCTGTCAATATCCGGACCATGTCATCTCCCATTTCAGGTGAAATAAAATCTTGAAGCAGACTTCGAATTGTTTCACCTCTGCAACCAAGAACGTCTTCATCTATAGATCCAATTTGCTTTGAAAAAAAAAAACTTGATGGATTTAACAAAAATTCTCTCAAAAGAATTAATACTAACCCCCAAATCATCCTTTACAAATCTGATGATATTATTTTTTTCAGAAACTACAGAAGAAAAAAAAATTATCCCCTTATTTCTCTGTTGCAGCCAACTAACCTTAGTTTTTTGTTGATAGAAAAGTGCTTCAGTTTTTTATAATTCAAAGAGTACCCCTTATAACTGTTTCTCCTCAATGATATTGTCAATATCAACATATCCTGCTAAAACAATTAGTTGTAGAATTTTGAATTTTTTTTATCTCGTTAACCCTACTAGTAATGTTAGCATAGTACTTAGCATTAAGTTTTTTTAAATATATCTTAAGGTTTTTAAGTTGATTAAAAAAAATTTAAAAAATAATATCGGTATATAGCTATGTCTATGAAGTAGCTACTATTTTCGTAAACTCTAAATGTTGAATCTAAAGATAAAAAATTTTTAAAGGGTTTTGGCTTAGTCACAAGACCTTGCATTATTATTCTCAAAAGCATAGGACAATGATCCGAGACATCAGGAACATGTATTGAAAATTATTGTAATAAATCGTAATATAATTGTAAGTTTTATTTTAGAAGCAATTATTCCTGAAATTGAAGTTAAAAATTATTGTTAGCGAAATCATATTAACATGTAACATTGAAATTAGAGCCTTCAGAAATTAATTGGATGAAACGTGTAACTTCTTTTAGACTATTCATATGTCATATTACTATTAGCTATTCCTGTAATAAAATATAAATATATGATTATATCGATGCATTCATGATGAAAAGATTTATGAGTATTATTTTGAGATTTTTTATTTAAAAAATGTTTTTTAAATTAATTTTAATAATATTACTGGCTATTGTTTAAATAAAAAAATAATAGATTACAATCCTCTTTTAACGTTGTTTTATCCAAATATAATAAAAAAAAATTAAAAAATAAATGAATTACAATTCGATTTTGAACAATATCTTTAAACAGGACCAAAAAACATTGTTCGAAGGCGGATTGTAATCTATCCGTCTTTTTTATTATATTTAGGTAAATAACTATTTAAAGACGAATTGTAATCCTTTTGTTTTCTGATTTGAACAGTAACCAATAATATTATTGAAAATAATTTGAAAGAAATTATATTTTTAAAATAAAAATCTCAAAATAATATTCTTGTAAATGGACCCATTATGACGTGAAATTATATTATAGGTCATTCATACCACGTCATTCATGGGACAACTAATCAAAAGTATCCATTTAATTATTTTCTACCTTATCATTTTTATCAGGTGAATATTTACTTGGTAAAAATATGAAATAAAAAAATAATTAAATGATACTTTCGATTGACTGGTCTCATAAATAACATGATAAAAATGATCCATAATATAATTTTTCTATTATTGCACTCTATTTTCTAATTTCAATAGTGTTAGAAATGCATTATAATTTATACATATGAAATAAAAATATTTGACTAAAAGAATTATTTAGATATGATATTAAAAGAATATATTTTTTCATCGACGAGAGTTGGTTCAAGGGATATGTAATTTAATATCATTTAAATAAATTTTGAATTCGAGATAATAAAAATTCTTATTGAGAGACTATCTATCAGAATCAAATGTGTGATACGGATCACTCTAAATTAATTAGAACGAAGTTTAACGTTTATTTCTTCATTTTGTCGATAATATTAGCTCCTAAATGTTTTCTGTTAAAAAATTTATATGGCCAATTAGATTTTTTCCGTGAAGCATTTGCATGTTAAAAATAGCTAAAATTTTAAATAAAACCATAAAAATGTATAAAAAATCAATAACATTATAAAAATAGCTAATAAATAGTTTTTTTAGTAAATTTTTTAGATTGCTGTTTTCGTGACATTTTATTTTTTTATATTTCTTTTGAAGTATCACATGACAAATTTTGATTGAGTCATGTTGTTATTCAAAAAAATATCCAAGGGTTAATGATGATGAAATGATAAAAGTCGGGAGATGAACGAAATTAAGATTTGAGGTTGAGATAAAATATAAATATTTAAAAATAATAAAATAAATTTATAAAAAAATATCTTTAAAAAATTTAAATAAAGAGATAAAATTAAAAAATCTCTCAATTCATGCACCTCGTTTGAGGATTAAACAAATTGAAAATAATAAAATAACCAAAATAAGAATTTTGGGAAACTAAAGAAGTTAAAATAGATATCAAGTCTTCTAAAATATCTTATATGATTAAACCCATGGAGTAGTCCCAATGATATATGATGATATAATTTATTCAGGTGAGTTGGATTTCAGCATTATGTGTTTAAAAAATATAAAAAATTAAATAAATATTAACTTCTTATCGTATAAGCATATTAAAAAAATATATCTTATACAATTACTGCTTACAAAATTTTATCTATAAATGTCGTATTTAGAAGTAAGAAAATTATAGTCGATTAACTAATTCCAAATCTCAATTGGAATTCTATGTTTAGACAGATATTTTGAGGAGAGGTTTTATATTTATCAAGTTTGTCAAAATTTTTAAAATATTTTATTTTTATAAAATTAATGAAGAATTAAAAAAAATTAAGTATTTGTTGTGAATAAAGTAAAATATAAGAACAAAAATAAGAGAACAAAGATGAGAGACAAAAGAGAGAGATTTGTATTATATTCTCAAAGTAGGATGTATACGATGCTTTGTCCAAAAGTCTATATTTATAGGCATAAGATGAAAACCCTAATTCCAATGGGTATTAAACCTAATAATAAAGCCCATTAAACTTTTAACTTAATATATGGATATCCACCATGAATAAATATATTCATAATACTCCCCTTGGATATCCATGAAGATAATGTGTCTCGTTAAAACCTTACTAAGATAAAAAAAACCTGTGGGAAAAAATTCTTAGTGAAGGAAAAAGAGTACACACATCTTTGATACGCATAACATGTTGCCTCATTAAAAACCTTACCAGGAAAATCCATTGGGACAAAACCTCGGTTAAGGGAAAAAGAGTGCAACGCGTATTTACTCCCCATCATGAAAATATCACATAAGACCTTTGAATCTTCATAATTCAATATTGAATACAAACTTCAAATGTCGAAGTAGATCATGCACTAGTGGATAAATCTTCTAAACCATTGCTTGAAATGATTCATTGGATAATATTCATCTAAAAATTATGAGGGACGAAACTTGAAGAAATATATTTCGTTTTATCATATTTGATATATCCATATTGAGATATAAATTTTGTATTATCTCAGTACAAGATAGCTTGTATCTTATCTTGTAAAAAACATTCACATATCTTCAGGATATGTTTAGCCAAACACATATTTCAGCTTTGCCTCATGCATAACAATTATTTAAAGGTAATGATCTCGTAGCACTTAAATAATATTTCTAGACCAGTTATGATACGATGCTTCCAAATCAAATAATGTATATATTGTGCTTTTAGACCAAGAATATCATTACCCTTTTCTTGAGGCAGAAATAATCTTTGTTTACATTAAGAGACCTAGAAACCATAAAGTTGATCAATGAATATGCATTATTCATGTAAAGTCTCTTTCATATTTTTCTGTATGTCGATTGATGCACAAGGATTTGAGGAGATCTCTTCATGAGTTTCAACGATATTCAAATCATCGACATATACAACAATAAAAATCTAGAGCTAAACCTCTTAATAAAAATGCTCGGGAAAATTAAACAATTCATATAGCATTATGCTAATAAGTATTCAATGAGGCGATCATACCAAATACGCCTAAATTGTTTCAAGCCATAAAAGAAATATATTCAATATGATTGAATAATGTTCTCGAGAACTTGAATGAACTGCTTATGGCAATTAAAATCTTTCTGGAAGTTTCATGTAAATATTATTGTCAAGAGGTCCATTCAAATATCATATAACAACATCTATTAGACAAAAACCGAGTAATTTTATCTATTGCCAGACTGATCAAAATCTAAAAGTAGTTGCATCCATCACCGAAGAATATATTTTCCTCATAATCAATTTCATGTCTTTGTGAGAATCCTTGTGCAACAAAATGAGCTTATATTTCATTATTTCCCTTTTTGATTTCTCTTTCTCACAAAGGCTCGTTTATATCCATGAGCTTTATACATTTCAATTTACGGGCTATAGGCCCAAATACTTCTCTTTTCAAAAGAGATTTTAGTTTCGTCTCAATTGCCTCTTTCATGTTGGCCAATCATTTATTTGTTTACATTGCCCAATTGACAATGATTCATGATCCACATCATCAAATAAAATCTTTAGTTCTATATTGCATGCAAATATATTAACGACGTCGATTTAATTTCAGTTCCGCTTATTACCAGACATGACATAATCTATTGAGATCTCTTTATTATCAGGTACCTAAGTCATGTCAATGTCTCTGTTGGAGACCATTTAATCTCTTCTAGAGATTTTCATAATCATTGATTCCTCGATCAAACCATCATAAAATATAGCTCATTTTCTTTTTCGATGATCTCTTATCTTTGGAACGTACTTGTCTACTACACTTTAAGCGTAAGTTAGACTCATTAGCAACTAGAGTTTGTCCTTCCATGATATCAAATTTAATCGGAGCATTTATAGCTGGTATACATGACTTAGTCACTCTTTTAGGGTCAACAAAATCATCTGGCAATTGATTTACTAAATGAATTATTCATTGAACTTATAGTTCACATTGTGTATTACGTGGATCAAAAAGAGAAAATGATAATCCAATCCAACTTATTTCTTTCCCCAGCTATTTATTTTCTCCCCTAATGTTGGATAAATTGACTCATTAAAATGATAATAAATCGAATTGTAAATAAATTCCCTATCAGAAGCTCTTATATATATTTCCAACAAAACTCATCTTTGTGCGTTATGGTGGAGCAATTAGAATATATATCGTACACACAAAAAAAATCTAAGATGAGAAATATTTTGTCGCTGACCAAAAACCATTTGTAGTGGGGAGAACTTATGATCATTTGTTGGCTTGATGCGAATTTGTGATATTACATGTAAAATTACATGTCATCAACATTATCAAGGCTGGTTGTCTTTAGAAAATAATCTGGAAAATATGCTCATAATTTTATCAACTGAGCAAGTAGCCTCGTAAACACCAAGTTGCGGGTTAATAACAAGGATACACATAACCATCTAGTCGATGCATCGATAAAAATTGTAAAATATCTAGATGGTCTTAAGAAAGGTGTATGGGCCGATATATATCACCTTGTATCCGTTCCAGAAAATTAATAACATTCTATCTTAGATGTTGATAATTGAATAATCAAATTGCTTTTATAGCAAGTATCACGTGAAATATTATCATGAAGAAAATCTTAGTTCTTCAATAAATGACCATATGAAAATGTCAGCAATTTTTCACATCATAATTGACCCGAGATGGTCTAACCGGTCAAGCCAAATAAAATAATCAGTAAACATCTAGTTTACAATAGCATGAGCTTCAATTTGTACTAATTCTTATGTAGTACAATATGGATGACAGTGCATGTAATTTTGCCAAAATTTCATTCTTGCCTTGAGTTATACTCGTAATATTGAGATAGTCATCATCCATTTAACTGATATTCTCAATATATTTTTATAAATATCTTTAAAACTTAATGTCTCTTTGCGACTTTGACGAGTATAATGAACTGTAAGTATGAAATAAAGTTCCATTTGACAATAACATATTTGCTCAATGAGCATAATACACAATAAATGTGAGATAAAGTCTCATTTGGCAAATAACATATTTTCTCAAAGAGCATAATGCACTTTAAATATGAGATAAAGTATCATTTGAAAATAACATATTTGCTCAGTCAGAGCTTTCTGTGATATTAGTACTTTCGGATATAATACTCATATTATTCTCTTGCATTTAAAATGGGAAAATATACATAATTATGCATCTTTTAATACGTGCTTTATTTCATTCACTTTGGGAAATGAAAAATATGTGTTTTGTACCATTCATTTCGGGGAATGGAAAAATATTAAAAAAAATAGCACATCATATCGAATTGGATCAAAGATAAGCTCTCAAGAGCTCTTCTGAAGCACTGATATTTTAGTACTTTGAGATATAATACTCATATTTCCCTTGTATTTAAATAGGAAAATATTTCTTATGCTTAAGTATTGTATGAGTACTTACACTGTTTGCTAAGCATAAATCGCCATAAATTATTGCAACTTTATTCCGGAAGTAATCATATTCTTTTAAAGAAAAAATTAACATAAAAGATAAATAAATAATATATAAAGTAAGTTAACATAAATAATAAATAAAAGTAAATTAACATTAAACAAAATAAAATAAAGATTAATTATTCCTTTTAGAACTTATAAAGGAAATAAATGGCGAATTATTCCCTTCAAGGGTTATAAGAAAAATTATCAATATTCAATTGAGTTGGATCAATAACGCCATTATTTTCGCCACAAAGAAAATCTGTTTATATTTTCTTTAATTTATCATTTATGATTATGGATAAAGTCAATAATACTTCGGCGTTTGACAAGTACGAGATCAATGGTTTGTACCATCGCATTGATAACATAAAAATTTTGATATGATCTCTATCATTCTTGTTATCTTTATAATTTCACTTCTTGTGGATATAAGCATTCTCAAAATAATCATCTTATTTATGTCTATTTTATGATCTCAATCATAACCACAATTACTAATGTGATATTTATTCTTTCCGCTATAAAATATCACATTCACTTCAGGGAATGGAGCAGAGACTAATAGGTATTTAAAACCCTCGTATGATTTTGTGTTTGTAAGACAATATTAATGTGTGAAAAGTGGAGTATGTTTTTCTAACATATCCTCATCAGTGATACTCTTGCACATAATTGAGTTTTATTCACTAACCATATAGTGAATTATCATATTTACATTCACTTTAAGGAATGAAACAAATTCAATAATCGCATGGAATAAACATCATGCTTGCATTCACTTTAGGGAATGACATCTTTAGGGAATGACATAAATCAAATAATCGCATGGAATAATCATCATGCTTGCATTCACTTCAAGAAATGTCATAAATCCAATAATCGCATGGAATAATCATCATGCTTGCATTCACTTTAAGGAATGTCATAAATTAATAATCGCATGAAATAATCATCATGCATAAATTTACTTCAGGGAATGCCTCCTATAAAAATTCTTGAATCAAGACGATTTTCGTAACTTAAACTTGGGAGAATTATATAGTCGAGTTTTTTGACATAAAAATAATATTGCTTTTAAGTAAATATAAACTTTATAACCTTCAAACTATTAAATATTAATTGATCAAGCAATATATATACAATACATACAAGGAACAAAAATTTAATCCTTAGACGCGGCGTTGTTAAACCAATCCACAAGGTCCTTTAAAAAGAACCTCCTTTGAGACAGTAGCCTCGCAGAACGGGATGTCTAGCCAATATACTCGGATTAAACAAACATAACAAAGAACATATTAATTAATTAAAGGTTTAATATTTGTTCCAATATCATATAATACTTTGAACATAATTAAAAACATAAACATTCATCGTAGCAATAAAATAAATAAATATTGGTTATAATAAAGAAAAAATCTCAAATTAAATAAGTAAAACATACCGAACTTTTCACTATATGGTAGATTTAGTTACCAATATCTTGTTAAAATCTTTTTCGGAAATTGTCAATAAGAACCACAGTATTTGAGTCACTTTATCGCTACACAAACACCAAACAACCAAAGATTTTTAATAAATTAAAAATCAAATCAAAGATCAAGAGAAAAAAATAACCGATAATTAAAATATAATTGAGGGAGAAGAACTTATCTTTGATTTATGCTAGTAACAATTTCTTTTCAATAACTCCTTCAAGATTCGAACGATAAACGCCTCCGTTGGTTAGAGTCTCGTGCTGATAACGTGTTGTGAATAAAGTAAAATATAAGAACAAAAATAAGAGAACAAAGATGAGAGACAAAAGAGAGAGATTTGTATTATATTCTCAAAGTAGGATTGTATACATTGCTTTGTCCAAAAATCTATATTTATAGACATAAGATAAAAACCCTAATTCCAATGGGTATTAAACCCTAATAATAAAACTCATTAAACTTTAACTTAATATATAGATATTTACCATGAATAAATATATTCATAACAATATCCCAAATTTCTCATCCCAGTTACACCTAAACAGGCGATTTTTTAAAATTCATAATATTTTTATTTAATCTACGTGGCCATACTAAAATAAATAGATTTTAAAATATCATTTTATTTATTTCTAGCATTATTTTCTTATATTTTATGTTATCTAAAGTTTATATAATGTGGTTGATTGAGTTAACAATTCGTTGGTATAATAGATATTATATTTTTATCTATGTGTCAGGCCGACACTAAAATTATTATTTTTTAAAATATTTTTAATCACTTAAGACATTTTATCTCTCATTCTCTATCATTCTATTTAAAAATAGAAAGAAAATACGTTGTAGTGGAGAGATTAAAAGAGTCTGAAAATCAGATTTTTTTAAAAAAATAAGAAAATTAAGGTTATTTTATAAATTTAAAAATATAAATAATCAATTACAATATTATCAACTATTTAATGATAAAATAAATAAATTAAAAGTTTAATGATAAAATTAATTTTATACGTTGTAATAATTAAAAGAATAGTGAGAAGAAAGTCTAGAGATAAAATTTATCGTTTCCCTTGTAATAAAAAGGCTGAAAATGCCTAAAAAGATGCATGAAACAAATGGTACGGTGTCGCTTTTACTTCGTTTTGGACTTTAGCAATGACTGAAACTCCAAGGAATGTTTGAAAACTCAAGTTTAACTCAGTCGTTACGTTACTCGTCTTCTTCTTCTTCTTCTATGATTTGATATCCCAACTGAGTTTCAAAGGTACAATGTAATTACCCTCCATTTTAGTTATAACAAATCTCGCTCAATTTTCTCTCTCTTTCAGTTACTTAATCTCATCCATTTTGACTCTCCAAGAATTGTAAGCACGGAGTTATTTTAAAAAAAAGTTTTTTTAATGATTTTTACTTGTGAGTTCGAATTTAGTTAAAAGGAATTGTTTTCCTTTTGTGATTATTCATTATGCACCTATTTTTGTATTGTAAGTTCTTAACTGTTGCTAAATTAGGAGGAGAATTTACATTTAGTTGTAATTAATTGAGTTGTCTGCTTTAACATTAGGTGTATATATTCTTTTATTTTCTTCAAGCGCAAATTGTTCGTTTTTGGATTTTTGAAGTTTATATTAATTATAGTATTGAGAGTTATTTGAAGATTTGGGATTCTGGGGTTTTACTCTTCAGTTCTGGTTTTGAAGAATTTTGATGCTATTGTAAATTGTTCAGGTAAATTTTTATTACATTTATGGGTATATATAATTGGGAAGAAGGTGAAAGAAGCAAAAGCAGATGTTTTATTGTTGTAGTTAACAATGATTGGCTAATCAGAGATATTTCATTTTTATTGTCTTATAACAGCTATGTAATTTTGAGTCCTTTCAGAGTTATTATTATTGGAGATGCCTGAGAAATTTTTTATGTTGAAGTTTCTGTTCCCTAGGAGGCTAGGATGGATTCATTTAGCCATTTATTTCTCTGGAATCTGGACCCATTTTTTGATTTATTGATGTTATTGTGTTGGGTTTTGAAGGCTTGTTGAAAATGGACAAGAATTTGATGGAAAAAGTTAGTGCATTTGGTGAACGCCTCAAGGTTGAAGGAGCTGAGGTGGGCAGAAAGATGAGTGCTGGCATGAGCTCGGTGAGCTTCAAGATGAAGGAACTCTTTCAAGGTCCTAACCCAACTGATAAGCTTGTTGAGGATGCCACCTCTGAGGTCCTCGGTGAGCCTGATTGGGCCTTGAATCTTGATATCTGTGACGTGATCAACCATGAAAGAGTTAACAGTGTTGATTTGATCCGTGGAATAAAGCGGAGGATGATGTTGAAGAGCCCTAGGGTTCAATACTTGTCCTTGGTGTTGCTTGAAACTTGTGTCAAGAATTGTGACAGGGCATTCTCGGAGGTGGCTGGTGAGAGGGTTCTTGATGAGATGGTTAAGTTAATTGATGATCCTCAGACTGTTTTTAAGAATCGGAACAAAGCTTTGATGCTTATTGAAGCTTGGGGGGAATCAACCAGTGAGCTCCGCTATTTGCCTGTTTATGCAGAAACTTACAAGGTAACAACATTAAATTTTATCTGGTTTTCAGCCACTGTTAAGATGAGTTGTGTTTATCTGGTTGAAAATCATATATAGTTTTAGCAAAATAATAGTTTTTAAATATTTTTCCTTTTGTGCAGGCTTGCAGCTTGGATTTGTTATTAAACTAACCTGCAAATCTTCATTATATATATATGGCTTTAAACGACTGAAATCATAAGATCATTTTATTTGAACAGTTCCTACCTAGGGGGAGGGGGAGAGGAATTTTGCTCGTAATAGGTATTGAACTCACGACCTAAGGAGAGGGGATTGTGTCAACTGAGGGCTTTAACGAACTGCTCTAGAGATTGTCGACAATCATAACATCAATTCAGAAAGCCCTTGAATAAGCATTCTCAAATACTAGAAATCTTGACTAATGACTAAAACTTTTTGCATTAATAAGCATGCCAAATATGCCATACAAATATTGCTACAAATAATGGACACTTATTTTTTGTGCTTTGGGTCTTTGTCTTGTAGATTGATGATTTGAGCTTTTCTTACATGATTGTTTTCTCTGTTGTAGAGTTTAAAATCAAGGGGTATTCGATTTCCGGGTCGTGACAGTGAGAGCTTGGCACCTATTTTTACTCCTCCTCGTTCAACTTCTGCTCCAGAAGTTGATGCCAGTCTCGCACAGCAGTTTCAACATGACATGCAACTTGAGCGTGATATTCCGGTCCTAAGCTTTACAGATGAACAATCAAAGGAAGCATTTGACGTGGCAAGAAACAGCATTGGGATTCTTTCAACTGTGTTATCTTCATCACCCCAACAAGATGACCTGGAGGTAGTTTTTTATTATTTTTTGTCACTTTTTAGTTTCTAAGTTTATAAAGATCACCAATAAAGTATGCTTCTTTCTATGCTGCCAAGTTTACTTGTTAGGCTGTACTCTCTCACTTTGTTTCGAACTTAATCAAATTTGATTTGGGACATTACTATAAATAAAGAAACCCAAGAGGATTGAAAGCCGGTTGAATCCTAGTAATATGCGTTTCGTTGTTGACAGGATGACTTGACAACTGCTCTTGTCCGGCAATGTCGTCAGTCCCAGTCCACTGTTCTAAGAATCATTGAGACTGCTGGAGATAACGAGGTCCTACTTTTTGAAGCTTTGAACGTCAACGATGATCTCCAGAAAGCTCTCTCGAAGTATAAAGAGATGAAGAAGCCATCAGTTGTTCCTCAGAAGGCGAAACTCGCTATGATTCCCATGTCAGTCGAACCTGATGATTCATTCCATGATACAAAACAGGACACCTTGGTTAGGAAACCGGCAGATACATGGCATGGGACTAGTGGAGGAAGCAGTGATGACATGATGGATGATCTCGACGAAATGATTTTCGGCAAAAAAGGTGGGGGTTCATATGAAGGCGGGCAAGATTCGAAGAAGCAACCAGCACCAAAAGATGATCTAATCACATTCACCGAGTGATGCTCATAACACTGAAATATTTAGGACACAGAGGCATTGAACAAGTTTGGAATGACAATCTTCGTCTTCGTCTTCTTTTCGCATACAACCATTGATTGTTGTTGCCAAATGATGTGTAAGTATTCAAGTCTGAATTCGTTTACTAATTATTTGATGAGTATACAATACCTTATTCATGGGAGGATTGTTATGAACTGAATATATCTGAATGGGCCACATGTTCCATGTTTTCATCATTGAGGCATGGCTGGTTGTTTGCTACATTTAAGTTGGATCTGGTACTGGTGCATATTTTCATATATGTTTGTGTCATGTTGATATTTATAGGGTAAACTACATAAATAGTCCTCCTACTATGCTCTAATATCTTTTGCATCCCTTGACTATAATATGTTACAATTTGGTCTAATGACTTAAAAATTATAACAAATTGGTCGAATGCCATTAAAAATTAACAGTAAATGATGTGACAGTTAGGATAAATTGATATAATTACATAATTAACCTTCAAGTTTTATATTAATTTTTATTTGACTCTAATTCTAAAAAAATATTTCAAAAGACTCATCTTCTCTTTTATATCTTTAAACTGAAATCACCCATTCAATACTTTCTCTTTGTTGTATTCTTGACTATGGACGACGGTTTAGGGAAGCAACATGTATCAACTATATACCGCTGTAACTGCATCTCAAACCTCGTTCAAATCCCGGCGAATTTGACTCCAAAGCCTATTCAAACCGAGACCAGTCTCTTAAAAAGGCAGCGCCGCTCTATCACTTCTTGCCCTCGAGCTTATCTCCCTCAAAGCCTCCTTTGTTTCCTATACTTCACTAAGAGACATCCTCCCTTCCCCATCGTCTCTATCAACTCTGCTAGTGTATCAGGATCAAATTTCTACACTAGAAGTTTGTGTCAGTTCAGTCACTGCAACTGAGTTTAACCAAATAACAATTGCAACCACTAGGTTGCCTTCTATGGCATTAACTTTATGGACCTTTGGTAACCCTTATCAGATTTAAACACAACAACAAGATCATCCCTATCATCAGTATCATGAAAGTCATCCACTTCAAACATAAACTTTTCATTTAGTCACAACAACAAAACCAACAACTACAAAAAAAAAAAAAAGGTGGGGAGGGTGGGAGTTCAATTCAGGTCCTTGTTGAATAAAGAAGCGGCCTTTTTTTTGCGTCTGCAGACCAAATTGAATTGTACCTGTCTTGCCTCCCCATTTCTTCATGACAGAAATCTTTCGCTCTAGGTAAAGTATTTTGATTTTTCCTGCTTCATGAACTTACTGTTTTATTCCTCTATAAAGGATGTTTGATTGTTCTGTGAGCAATATATGTTTGGCAGCATAATAACTCTTTAATAAGCATCAATGATAAGTAACAACCAACATAATTACTTGCCTTGAAATTCTACGGGAATATGATCATTATACTAGAAAAATGTAATGAATAAACGATTATCTTGTAACACTCCAAATTTTATCCAATTCGGAATTTAATTTTTTGAAATCCCTAATTACTAAAGACCCTAATAATTTGGGATTTTTTTGTTAAAATCTTAAATTTTAATTAGGGACTAAATTGTTTTAATCTAAAATTTTGAGATTTATTTCTGATATTGATGACCTTTTCGTCAAATTAATAAAGTTTTGTAGTTATTTTATGAACCTTATGAAGTATAAGGACTAACTTTGCATTTTACACATTTTTTTCTTAGAGTAAAAGTTAAAATCTGCCTACAGATTTGCAAAACCATTTTTGCTACTTTTCATTGTAAGTAGCCGCAACATTTCTTTCTCGCTCTCAATCTCTCTCTTGCGCAATATTTATCCCCTTCCTTTTGTTTTTCAACTTCGACTAAGTTACTGTAACACTTCAAAATTAAAGAAGAAGAAATGGAATAAAGGAAGAAATTAGTTAGAGTATATGAAGACAATAAAGAAGAGAATTGGGGAATAAAACAAAGATAATTTATTCATTTGATCAATACTCTCTAATATTAGAGTTTCAGGTATGTTACAACCACACAAAACTTATCGTTTCATTAATTGTGATCTCAGTTTAAAAGGCGCTAAGCTCTTTAAGACAGTAAAGAGTCCCTGAAACTGAATCGCTAGGCACTAGGCGAGGCGCTAATATAAATATTATTTATATTAGTTTGAATATAAATATATAATAAAAATGAAAAAAAAACCTTATATTCATTATTAAATAATAAGTATATATTTTATTTATAATAATTTAATTATAAAAATAAATAAAATAAAAAAGATTTTATAAAAAATAATTAATAATTTAAAAATAAAATATAAATATTTTTATATTCGCTTGGAGACTAATTGAAATTTAATTCTTCGATTTATAATGACATAAATCAAAGTTTAATCAAATGCTATTCCACAAACAAGAATTAATAACTAAACTTTGATAATTTATTTTAAGATTTTTTTTGGTCGTACTCTAACTACTTATGCATTTAAAAAACAAAAATCACAATTTTAGGAAATTAATAATTTATTTATAAAAAATCAATAGTAAAAGTTAACAATGTAAAATCCTATTTAGTTTCCTGCTTAACATTAATTTAGGAAAGTAAATGTAAAAAATCATCATTTTAGAACCAAATAAAAGGATAAAAGGAAAAATAAAATACTATAAAGAAACATAGATAATTCTTCATTAAAATGATAAACACTAATAATAAATTTAAAATAATAAACACAAATAACAAATTTAAAATAATAACAAAACATTAATGAACTGATGAATCCCACAGTTTACACCATTTCTAAATTCTTCTCAAAACATTAATGAACTGATGGATCCCATAATTTAAAATAATAACAAATTTAAAATAATAATAAATTTTTCATCAAAAACTTAAAATAAAATATAAAGCACGTGGCTTTTTCTTTCCCTAACTTATTCTCTTTTTTCTGTTCATCTTTCTTTTCGTTATCTTTGTCATTCTCTATTCATCTTTGGTTCTCTGTCCATGGCTGTTTCATCTCTACTTCTTCGTCCGTGAAGATTTCGCCACCGTCATTTAAAACCCAAAGGCGCAAAAATCATCACACCCAACGTCTCTCGAAAAGCGCGCGTCTATCGGCGCCTCCCGACGCCTCTAGTATCTCGCATCACTTCCGGTGATGAAGGCGTTTTTCTCGACGCCTCCCTTCATCGAGCACCTCAGGCGAGCTCATGCGCGCTTTTTGAAACTAAGATTGTGATTAACGGTTAAAAATTTCAAATAAAATAACTTAAAGACAAAATATTATTCAAAGTTACTACAGATGTCCCTTGACTTTTTCATTTTGTTTTGACTCGTTACAATACTTCCTGCTTGAATTAATTATTGTCCTCAAGGATTCAAACATGATTTTTTTTGATGATTTGACCAAATATGTCCTCATACTCTTTTAGTCTTGATCAAAGATGAAGTAGAAACCATCAGTAGTTCCTCCATACTAACAATGGTAAAAATAAAGATCATCCAACATTTCTATGTCGATGTTGGCGAGATCAACACCTCCGGGATAAAAAATACCAAGTTATAAGAATGCCTTGATTGTAAGTAGGAATACAAGCAGTGCTTCATGTTGATCAGAGATAATAATGCAATGGCCACTTCTAAATTGTAGCTAAATGCAGCAAAAACTAAAAAATAACTTAGTTCATCAGTTCTCTTTTTCATTTTATGACCCCCTCTGCATAGAAAATAAGGATTAAAATAACAACTTGCATTCTTCAACCATCCTATATCCTAGATAAACCTGGATCGAAGAAGAATAATGTGTTAAGCACTTTTAGCACTGAAAAAAGTTTAGTTCTATAGGCTCGTACAATCTTGTTACCCTCTCTATATAAATTATTGAAGGTAACCTACGACAAAACACAAGCAACACTAACATTATGAGTTTGGACACCTATAAGTAATAGACGAAGATTAATATGATCAATAATCATCTGTTTCAAGTTAATGGCCGAAAATAATTTCCTTTCCTCATTCTCGATGATCATATCAACCTTCTCAACCATATCACTTTTTGTACTGGAAGAACTCATAAAAGAAAGAATAACTAAAAAAAAGAATTGCTGCCAGAGAAACTCAGAGTTTGAACCAAAACAATAAATTTCTATGTTTTGAAAGTGCATTCCATGAGTTCGGCAAAAATATCCTCGAGACATTTATATTTTATTGTTGTAGAAATAGGCGAGAGCTGATTCTTTTTTATATAAAAAATAAAACATTATTCAAATTTGTGCTTTGTTGTCAACAATTACCCCTAATCATATTTTGAATATGATTTGTTGCAAAAATAACATGCTCATCCCTTGTTGTTGAGTATATAAAATAGATCTTAACAGAATACGAGGATAAAGAATAATTTCATTGAATTCAGTTTACCATTTAAAAGCATGCATGGGTCTTATTTGTAGTCAACGAAACCCTAGCTGAGCTAATAAACTTACAGCCTATAATTCACAACCGATTTATTTTTGTTATAACTAATCTTTATTCCCTTGTCTCCAGATAATTTAATTTTTTTTCCACCAAATGTCTTCACCACTTAAAATAATGAACAATTAATTTGACTAAGGAATAATCCCCAACTACCATTGTAAAAAAGACATATATACCTGGAATATCAATTATGCTCATTGCTAGCTCATCGTTACCAACATTACTCATAGGTATCAAATAATATTTATTCAACGCTCCGTCGACAATAGTAACAAGGTATCCATATTCATATAATGACGTTCTTAATAGCTCATGTTGATTAGACTATATATACGCTCCATGATAACTATCAATGCATGTGTCAATCCAGTTTCAGTTTCTATCAAACTTGAGCATGATTCTTCAATTTTTCTTGAAACTAATTTTGCTTCAGGTGCAACACCATTTAACAAAGACACATTTTCTACAATTCTAATTATTAACTTTATTTCACCCTCCCCTATTAATAATAGTTTAAAACCACAGAGATTATTAACAATAACCAAAATCCTAGTATCATTGTGAATTTTGACTATAGTTATACTTGAACCTCCTAAATCATGTGATAGATATAACTTTATATGTTCCGATAGTTGATTTACTTATCTCGATTCCACCTCAATTTCATCTTGCTTTTTAGTACATTCAATGGTGCTCTCCAACTGTTTAGATTGACATGCTTCATAGCTAATCTTTTCATCCTTCATAAAAGAATTCAATTTCATACCTTGAATTTCGTCATCTAAATCAACAAGATTCTTTTTATTGGCTTTAACTTTATCACATGCGGAAGTAATCTCTTCACTCTCAATCGCTTTAACTGTTGGCATCAATACTTCTTCAAATTGTTGAGTTGCGTTTGAATCCTTAATCAAGTCATCTTCTAATAAAGTTATAGTCAAGTCATCAAAATTGTCTGATTTTGTGTCTGTTGTAATAGATAATCTATCAAATACCATGTCTTCATTAGGGACTGTTTCTTTTGGATCATCCTAAAGTTGAATGTCTGATAACAACCATCATAGATGTTACGACTCTGAAGAGAATGACTAGCTACGACATCTCATTAACCTTGATATTAGATCAAAAAATTAAAATTTTTGAAATTGAATAATCTGTTTCACAAACCCATAAGGTGAGGAAACTCGATGTAACTCTTCTTGAGTAATCGGATAAATTGCCTGGTGTATTGTAATTAGTGAGGTTTAATTTGCAAAATATTTATCGAACAAAAACTTCAAGTTATCGCCGAACAACCTGTAACCTTCATCCATGTCGGGAACGTGACTTTGATGCCTTTGTAACACTCCAAAATAAAGAAGAAGAATTAAAATAAAGGAAGAAATCAGATAAAGCATAGGGAGACAACAAAGAAGAGAATTTGGGGAAGAAAACAAAGAAAAATTCATTCATTTGATCGATACTCTCCAATATTAAGGTTCCGGACTTAATATTCTGTTTCAACCACACAAAACTCATTGTTTCACTAATTTGTGATTAATGGCTAAAATCTTCAAATAAAAGAACTTAAAAACAAAATATAATTCAAAGTTACTACAGTTGTCCCTTGACTTTTTTATTTTGTTTTGACTCATTACAGTTACCCTGTCGCTAACAATCGTCCTAAGTTTGGCGTTAGGCTCTTTCATATACGGTTTCTTCATCTCGTGAGTAACCCGGTTGTTGGGTTATTTTGGATAGCCACCATCTTTGTGTTCATGAAAAGAAATTGTTCAAAATTTTATGTCTTTGTGCATCGTCATACATTCTTCGTCCATTCAGCGTGGGTAAGCCTTGTGTTATCGCGTTTATATTTTGAGTAATGATTCTGAGTTACAGGTTGTTAATATCTTTTTATTTTGATTTTTGTTTGAAATGATCATTTTGGTCACAATTGAAACCATCGGCAAGATGCTTCAATCATGTAACGTCATTTTCGTCACAATTAGAACCATTTGGGTAATTGTTCATTCTGAGTTCAATCGTCAATTTAAATCGAACTAATATGTTGAATCAAACCAAGCAAAACCTTGTGAACTAAGCTGAGAGTCAAATTGGATGACTAGGACCTTATCTGTTGTTTGAACCGGATCTTGACCGAGTTGACATTTTATCTATTTGACCAAGTTTAACTTTAACCTAGTTTAACCAATTTAACTTTAGTTTTGACCTTTGACCGTTTGACCAGTTAAATTAAAGTTGACTTTGACCTGTTGACTTTGACTTTTGACCAAAAGTTTACTTTTTTAGCAACCTATTTTTTGACATCTTTCCAACATTCTGAGTCTGATTTCGCTATCTGTTTTTTTCAATTTTAAACCTGAATGCTCTATTTTAGTATTTTTCATATGAATTGTTCTTTGAGTCTAAAAGGTTGTTTAAGAGGGATCTAATTCAAAATATTCTTTTGTTTAAATATCAACGTTTCTGAGGTCTCTAGGTTATCTCAAGTTGTTTGTATCAATCAAGCAAGTTCTTCGAGATCGTCACATGAGTAAGCTTTCAGATCAGAGTGTTTTTAGTAGGTGGCTTAGTCTTAGTTGTTTAGTAATATAATTATGTTATCTTGTAGATCCTGATTTTGTTAGATCAGAACACAAGATGCGTCATTCTCAGAGTTAGAGCTACGATTGCCTAAGGTGTATCTCCTTTTGTTGTACATTCTACTATGTTTTCTGTGTGCTAAATATATTTGTGAAATGAGGTTCTGCACTTACTTGATTTAATGTCAGATAGTATTTGAGAATGTTTAGAACATCATACATGAAATATTAAATTGTGTTTTTAGATCAAACATCGAATTTTCAAAAAATAAGTTACTCGTACGAGTTCAGATTTATGATTTTACAAATCATATCATGACCATGGGTTGATACATCAGATCTAAGGAAGTTTAGTGATTTCGATCTTCAGATATAATTTTACTTCGAATTATTCAATGGCTCCACCCTTAAGGCTGGGTTCCACTTCAGATGGTAGGGATGGAGAGAGTAGATTCTGAGAATCTCACTCTTCGAGTTATCAGATATTCAGATAGTGAGTCATGTATTAAATATCATTTAATCATGATTTGGATTTACTGTGTTTTTAAAAATGTCTTATCAGAAATATAAAACTTTATTTTGATTTTATGTTTGTTTTGTATTTTTAGAGACACACTAAGCTCTTTAGCTTACACCACTTTAGTCTTTTTTTAGTTTCTCTTTCAGATTCTCTGAATTGTTTGGATTATTCGGTACTTGGAGCACCTACTCAAACAAATTTTTATTTAGTATGAACCCTTTTCATTATTTCATTGATGATTTTTGTTGACTTTGAAATATTTTTTATTTCAGACTTCGGAGAACTTTTAACTCAAGACTTATTGGATGCATGATTTTACGAAATTATTTTTGAATGATTATTAGAAACAATATTTAAAGCTTTAGTTTACAAGAATAAATACTCAATAAGATTTACCAAATTGTCAAGATAACTCTAATTTTGAATTATTTAAACCTAAAATACTTACTTGAGGAAAAAGATTTGATAACTTAACTTCTAAGTTTTGACCTAAGAAATTAGGTTGGAATTGGGGGTTACATATCTCCTTTCTTTTGAAAGTATACAATATGTTTACAATCTTATAAAAATGTGAACATATGTTTGATTATATTGTACATGTCTATATGTTTTTCACAACTGTTTATACTAATTCTCATGTATTATATATGAACACAAGTAGAGAAATTTGATCTTTCTTTTATGTTTTCTGTTGAAGAATTTTATGCAAGGAAATGTTTCATTTCATAGGTCAAAACCATCCATTTTTGTAATTGATGATGCAAAACTTTTGTTGAGACAAATACTGCGACGGTGGAGAGTTGATAACGGCGGTAGGGAAGGGAAGATGTCTCTGAGTTAAGTATTGTAAACAAAGTAGGCTTCAAAAGAGATAAGCTGGAGAGTGAGAGGTGGTGGAGCGGCATTGCCTTTTAAGAGACTAGTTTCAGTTTAAATAGGTTTTGGAGTCAATAAAGTCAACTTCATCGGGACTTAGACGAGGTTTGAGATGCAGTTACGATGGCAAACAATTGATATCTGTTGTTTCCATAAACCATCTCCCATAGTCGGGAATATGAGAAGGAAACAATATTGAATGAGTGATTTCGTTTTAAAGATTTAAAAGAGAAGATGATTCTTTAGAATTAATTTTTTAGAATTAGGGTCAAATAAAAATTAGTATAAAACTTGAGGGTTAATTATATAATTGTATCAATTTATACTAATTGTCACGTCATCCACCGTTAATTTTTTAACGGTATTAGACCGATTTGTTATAATTTTTAAGTTGTTGGACCAATTTGTAACTTATTATAGTCGAGGGATGAAAAAGATAATTAGAGGATAGTCAGAGGACTATTTATGTAGTTTATCCATATTTAAATTGTATTTTTGTATATATTATAAAGAATCCTAAATTTCTTGTGATGGGTTCAGACAAAGTTTTATTGAAAACTCTATAAATGTACAATATTTGATTTTTAGGTGTACTCATTTAGAAAACAATATAGATGTACTCATTTACAAAATATAGAAAACATATAGATGTACTCATTTACAAAATATAGAAAACATATAAAAAACATATAAAATCAAAACTAAAACTTTTTAATTCGTTCCTCAGATGACTTAACCCTAGGTCTATTTGATTTTTAGGACAGAATGTCAAATGAAAAATCCTTTGTGTTTAATTAAATAGTTATTTTATTTATTATTCATTTATTGAAGTACTTTAACCTCATGTTATATTTAGGGTTAAAATATTTTACATTTAGATGAAAATTATAGTCGATTATTAAAAAAAATAATTATTTTTTTATTAATGTACCTTTTTATCGAATCAACACATTTATCTATACAACATTCTTATGTTAGTGTGCAATAGGTTTGACATGTCAATTTAAATCATTTACTCTTAATAGACTAACAACTTTTATTTATAAAGAATCATTTTATTTTAATTGAAACATTAAGATCAAAGTACTTCAAAAAATTAAAGTGATTATAATATTAAATATTTTTTTAATATTCCCTTTTTTTAAACTCATCTATGAAACAACACACGATTTTTATTTTACACCTTAAATTATTTAATAGTATGATAAGATTTTATTTATTTATAAGAATATATCCATCAATTATTCTTTTTGTTGAAATAATTTTTATCTTCAAGAATAAAAAAGAATTCTTTTAGTCTTAAACTGAATCCATTAATCTTATTTCCACATTGTTTTGTACAATTTGTGATCTTTATCTTTCTAAGTAGACAATTTTACCTCAATATAAGGACGAAATTAAAATTTAAAATAAAATATAAATATTTAAAAATAAAAATAAATTAAATTCTAAAAAATAAATTTAAAGATCAAATTAGTTCTCAACAAGAAAATAAAAAAATAATTTATTTTTTATAAAAAAATTCACCCAATTGAACCCTCAAAAATTAAAATATATCTAATTTGACCCTTTGTTAAATTGATCGCTGATGATGATCTGGAAAAAATCCAGATGACGTGTAAAACACCAAAAAAGCTGCGGGATTTTTGTCATTCTCTTTGGGGTTCTCTAAAAGTCGACAACTTAAATGACGACTAAAAAAAAGCCTAAAATTTTAAGTCGTTAGATAAAGTTAAGTTATTATGAACGTTAGATGAAAAAAATATAAAAGTTATTTGGTTGCCTAAGTAAAAAAAATCTAAGGGGTCATCGTTTCCTAGAATTTCCAGAGAAATTTGCTATATGAATTTGGCGAACGCCTTAACGAGGTCAAGGATAAGTCTCAGGTTGACGCCTCTCCTTTTCCTTCTCTATCCCTAGTTTTTTTTCATTTTTTTATCTTTCACTTGCCTAATTTGTGATAAATAATGTGAAATACTACGAAAAGATCAAAATTAAGATTATGATTTTCTCTCTCGGTGCATTTTAGTAAGGCTACATTGCATGGATTGAGATTTTTGGTTTCTTTGATTTTCCTTGTTTGATTCATGATTTTATTTGTTCCTTCTTTATCTTTTATCATTTCTTGTTTTTAGTGGTTGATTTGGTGGATTCTAAAAATACCTCAATACATCTTGATATAGGTGTTGAGAAATTGGATTTGAAGAACTTTTTCTCTCTAGAGGGTATAGTTCTTAGTCCTGGAGGTGATTGTCACAATGGAAAGTCAAAGAGCAGGAAAATCAATTGAAATTAAGGAAAATGGAGGAGGGGCTGAAGGAAACGTTGTCGTCTTCAAAAATGAAAAAAGAATTAAAAGAAAAGCAAGAAGGAGACAAACCTCAAACGGTCTCAAATGTTGAGCTGGCCTGATTACGGCTTGAAGAAATCATCCCTGGAAACTGTTATTGAAAAATAGGATTGGCTGACACGTGTCTATGAATAATAGTGTCCTAGCTAGAGAATTTACATTATGCTATTATCGTGTAGTATTTTTTCTGTTGATTTTGCTGTAAACATTTCCTTTTCTTCAATCTAAATACTACCGATTCTGAAACCTCCATTCTTTTTCTTGTTTTTCGAATTACATTCGTTACAATTGGTATCCAAAGTCACACAAGATCCCCCATTCAATGCCAGAAACTCTAGATTTATCTGAAATCCAACAGACAGTAACCAATATCCAAAACAGATTAAACAACCTGGAAAATAAGGAAAAAGTGCCCAAATGGTGGACCAATCTGCAAGACTCTTCCTCTTTGAGGATAGAGAAATTGGAAACTCGCATGGATATAACACAAGGATACTTAGAGCATATATTGGCAGTTGTGAGGGGAAAAGAAGGAGATGGCAGCCTAGATGCAACTGCAAGAATGCCAACACCTGCAAGTACAAGTCAGACTCAAGCTCCTACTGTAGTTACAATCTTGATGAGAAAGAAAGGTTCTCCTACAAACCAAATGAACCAGGGTTACTAGCATCTAAGCCTGTTCCTACACCAAATCCACCGATGAAGTTGAAAATGAAGGTGGACGAGTTCGGGCAAAAGAAAATGCAAGTGGGCAACCCATTCTACCACCATGGGGAAACCAAAGAGGAAGTTCATTTCGACCAAAAATAGAGTTACCTGTTTTTGATGGCAACAATCCAAGGAGTTAGAAAAAAAATGGTAAAAATACTTTATCTTTCTGGACATCCCTGAAGAGCAGAAAATGGATTTAATTTTCATGCACCTTGAAGGACGAGCTAAAATCTGGTTTGATGGCTACATCCTCCAGAAGCACAGAATAACTTGGCCAGAGTTTACTACAGATCTATATCATAGGTTTGCTGATAAAATTTGTACTGATATGATAGAGGAGTTTAATAAGCTAACTCAAAGATCAACTCTGAAGGATTATCAAGATAGATTCGAGAAGTTGAAGCCTTATTTAATATTTCAAAATCCTTATTTAGATTAATCCTATTTTGTTTTCAGCTTTTTGAGTGGAACAAGTTACATGAACTTTCCTTAGAGATTGAAGCCAAGAAGAACAAGTTCAGGATCTCCCCTTACAGTACACAGAGCAACACCCCTAAGACATGGCCTTCTACCCCTGCTCAACCTCAGAAAAACCTCCAACAAAACACTGCAGGACAATCAATGATGGATTACAGACATGCCAACAACCTTTATTTTAAATGTGCTGATAAGTTTACACCAGGACATCAGTGTAAAACCAAGCAACTAAACATGATGGAAGAAGAAGACATAATGGAAGAAATGGAGGATCAGAGAGATGAGGAGCAACTGAAGGAAGAACTGGATACGAGCAGAAAGGAGTTAAAAATATCCATTAATGCTTTGACTGGTAGTATGGGGCATAGCACTTTGAGAATCCAAGGATCAATTAAAGGGAGGCCAATAAGCAATCTCATTGATAATGGCATCACTCATAGTTTTATCAACCCTGGATGGGCCAAAGAAGGAGTAGAGGTGATTCCTACAAATCCATTGGTTATCACAGTTGCAAATGGGGAGAAACTATACAGTAATGCTCAAGCAAAACAACAAGTATGGAGGATACAGGGGCATCAGTTCCAGCACGATTTCAGAGTCCTACTTATGGAAAGAAGTGATGTTGTACTAAGAGTAGACCAAATGAAAACATGCAGCCCCATTAGTATGGATTTCCAGCAAATGACATTGAGCTTTAAAAAGGATGACCAAGACATTATACTTAGAGGAGGACAAAGGCAAGCAACCTTGAAGTTCATTTCTAGAGATAAACTTGAGAAACTAGTGGAGAAAGACATTGATGTATATGGAGAAATCTACTTGTTGAACAACATGGAAGTAGAATGTCCTATTGCTCCCCAGCTACAAGCAATTCTGGACAAATTTTCAGAGGTCTTTCAGGAGACAAAAGGATTGCCACCCCCAAGAACACATCATCATGCCATTGTTTTGAAGGAGGACACTCAACCAATTAATCTAAGGCTATATAGATTCCCACACTATCAGAAAACAGAAGTGGAAAGATAGATTTCAAAAATGTTGGTTGCATCAATTATAAGGACCAACAAGAATCCATTTGCCTCACCCTGCCTACTTGTAAAGAAAAAAGATAGATCTTGGAGGCTATGTATGGACTACAGGTAGCTTAATGCAACAACTATTAAGAACAAATTCCCTATTCTTGTAGTTAAAGACTTATTGGATGAGCTTTTGGGGGTTAATTTTTTTTTCAAAAATTGACTTACGCTCTGGTTATTGGCGGATCAGAGTTAAGGAGATTGACATCGAGAAGACTGTATTTAGGATACACCAAGGCCACTATGAATTCAAGGTTATGCCATTTGGTTTGACAAATGCACCGACTACATTTTAGTCCTTGATGAATTCCATATTTAAGCCATATCTAAGGAGGTTTGTCTTTGTTTTTTTTATGATATACTGATTAATATTAAATCTTTAGCAGACCATATCAATCACCTTGATTCAGTCTTAAATATTTTGAGAACTAGCACCTTGTTTGCAAAGAGAAACAAGGGTTTCTTTGGCCAATCTCAGGTTGAGTATTTAGGCCACATTATCTCATTTCAAGGAGTTGCAACAGATCCTTCAGAGGTAGAAGCATTGTTATCTTGGCCAAGTCCTACAATCTTAAAAGCTCTTCAAGTTTTTCTTGGTTTAATAGGATACTACAGGCGATTTATAAGGAATTATGGCAGTATCCGTCGACCATTGGCTAACATGCTGAAGAAGGATAATTTTTATCGGACAACAGAAGCTGTTGATTCTTTTTTGGAGCTCAAACAAGCAATGTCTACAGCTCTTGTCCTAGCACTACTGAACTTTCAAGAACCATTTCACTTGAAAACTGATTTTAGTTTCAGAGGTGTTGGAGCAGTATTATCACAACAAGGCAGACAATTGCTTTTCTCAGCAAGGCCCTCAGTCCTAAACATTCTGATCTTTCTATCTATGAGAGAGAATATCTAGCAATTCTAATGGTTGTTACTAAGTGGCTCCACTACTTAGAAAGAGGATCATTCATTATCAAGACAGATCATGAGCTCTTAAAATATTTGATGGAACAAAAGCTTACTACAACAATTTAAAAGAAAGGTCTCACCAAGCTGCTGGGTTTAGATTATGTTATTCAGTATAGAAAAGGCAAGCATAATATTGTGGCTGATGTCCTCTCTCAACAAGATCTTAAGTTATTCCAGCTTACTTCTACTACTATCATTTCATTCTGGGTTAAAGATGTTGAAACTAGTTACTAAGAGGACCCTATCGCTATAGATCTGGTTCCTGCACTCACTGTCCACAAAGATTCTAAACCATATTGGACACTTTCTCAGGGCATCCTAAGATACAAAAGGAGGGTCTACATTAGCACTTATGGCTCCTTGAGACAACAAATCCTATCCCAACTACTGACTCACTTATGGGAGGACACTCTGGGGTCCAAGCTACCTACCAACAAATTCGACCATATTTCTATTGGAAAGGTTTGAAAAATGAGGTTAAGCAATATGTACAAAAGTGTGACATTTACCAGAGAATTAATGATGAACATATCCTTTCTCATGGGCTTCTACAACCTTTCCCAATACGAAGCCAAGCATGGAAGGTGATCTCCATGGGTTTTGTAGAGGGTCTCCCTATTTCAAAGAAATTTGATTCCATCTTGGTGGTTATTGATAAGTTTACCAAATATGGTCATTTCATTCCCTTAACCTACCATTTACTGCTTCCATAGTGGCTAAAACATATCTCGATCAGGTTTATAAACTACATGGAAATCCTAAGGTAACTATTTTTGACCAAGATAAAATTTTTACCAGTTCCTTTTGGAAGTATCTCTTGAAGCATATAGGAACTCAACCTCTGTTTAGTACGGCCTACACCCCTAAACTGATGACCAAATTGAAAGGCTCAATCAATGTTTGGAACAATATTTAAAGGGAGTTTTGTTTCCTAAAACCTCAAACTTGGGTTCAGTGGATATCCCAGGCCGAATGGTAGTATAACACCAACTTTCACTCAGCTCTAGGCATCACACCATTTGAGGCATTATATGGCTATAAGCCTAACACTATGGATTGGTCACTTGACTTTACTGTTCAAGCTGTTAATGAATTAGGCGATATAGTGTACCTAAAACTCTAGCCATATAAGCAAACATCAATAGCCCTTTTCAAAAATCTGAAGCTTGCTGTGAGATATTATGGTCCCTATCCGATTCTACAAAAATTGAGAGTTATCGCATATAAATTACTTTTTCCACCAATAGCAAAAATCCATAATGTATTTCATGTGTCTTCTCAAAAAGAAAATTGAAGATGTAGTACATACCTTTCACGACCTTCCAACAGTGACTGAAGATGAAAAATTGAAAATTTACCCCCTGAAGGCCCTTGACAAACGAATGGTTAAAAGAGATAACTACGTTGTTACCCAGATTCTGGTGGAATGGGCGAACTTAGGTGCAGAGAGAGCTACATGGGAAGACTTCACGGTGCTTCAATCTCAATTTCCAGAATTCGACCCTTAGGGACAAGGCTCGAGTGAAGGAAGGGGTATTGTTGTTAGTTATCTAAGATGTGTTAAAGCTTGAAGAGAAGTCTAAAATAACGAAGAGTGTTAAGAGTTTTTATTTAATATCTAATTAGAGTTTATCCTAATTAGTAGTTTAGATTTATTAAAAGTCTTATTTAAATTAGGAGTAAATATTATTTAAATTTGAAATAAAGTATAATTTTAGTCATATTAAAACTCTATTTTAGCCTATTTAAAGGCTTATTCTATAATCATATATAGAATAATAATAAGAAAATTCAGAGAAAATACAAAGAACCACTTTATTCTCTCTGAAAAATATCATCTTCCGTTGTATCTACGGCCACTATGGCCCCTTTCTCACATGGTATCAGAGCCAATAACGGTTTTGATATTGTCATCATTACTGCCATCTGTAATCAACAATAAATCGATGATTTGATTTTTCAGATACAAATTATTTTTTCCCGTTGCTATCATTAGACTACAATCATTCATTGGCTTCTCCCTAATAAAAATCTTAAATCTTTGGTGAAATTTTTACTCGCTTAAATTTTGTTGGTCCTTTATTTAATGGTTTTATCTTAGCCAAATAAAAAGATAGATGAAAAGGTTATAGTTTAGCCTTAAAAACTATTTGGTTCTATCTTAACTATCTGTTCCAAAAGATAGGAAAAAAGGTTATAGTTTAGCCTTAAAAGCTATTTGGTTCTATCTTAGCCATCCGTTTCAAAAGATAGAAGAAAAGGTTATAGTTTAGCCTTAAAAACTATTTGGTTCTATCTTAGCCATCCATCCAAAAAGATAGGTGAAGGTTATAGTTTAGCCTTAAAAACTATTTGATTCTATCTTAGCCATATATTTTAAAAGATAGGAAAAAGGTTATAGTTTATCCTTAAAAACTATTCGGTTTTATCTTAGCTATCCATCCAAAAAGATAGATAAAAAAGTTATAGTTTAGCTTTGAAAACTAGATAATATTGTTTAAGAATTCTACATCAAAGATCCAAGCTGAAACTCTAGTCTGTGTAACTATCAACTTGAGGGGGAGTATAGTTTCTTTTGATCATTTTGTACATCATTCAACTCAGATCTTTTAATCAAGAACCGCATGCTGGAGTATCTAAATCAAAGACTCCTAACCCGAGAATAGGGAGTATTTTTTTCCAAAGAAACAACAGAAGAAAAAAAAGTAGGGCATCACATCCAAGATTCAAGTTGGTGCTTTACTACATTCGTTCACCAGCTTGAGGGGGAGTGTTAGTTATCCAAGATGTGTTAAAGCTTGAAGAGAAGTCTAAAATAACGAGGAGTGTTAAGAGTTTTTATTTAATATCTAATTAGAGTTTATCCTAATTAGTAGTTTAGATTTATTAGAAGACTTATTTAAATTAGGAGTAAATATTATTTAAATTAGAGATAAAGTATAATTTTAGTCATATTAAAACTCTATTTTATCCCATTTAAAGGCTTATTCTGTAATTATTTGATATAGAATAATAATAAGAAAATATAGAGAAAATACAGAGAAAATACAAAGAAACACTTTGTTCTCTCTGAAAAATATCATCTTCCGTTGCATCTACGACCACCATGGCCCCTTTCTCACAATTGTTACAATGGAAAGTCAAAGAGCGGGAAAATTAGTTGAAATTAAGGAAAATGGAAGATGGGCTGAAGAAAACGATATCGTCTTCAAAAATGAAAAAGAATTAAAAGAAAAGCAAGAAGGAGACAAACCTCAAACGGTTTAAAATGTTGAGCTGGCCTGATTACAACTGGAAGAAACCATCCCGGACAATCGTTACTAGAAAATAAGATTGGCTGACACGTGCCCATGAATAATGGTGTCCTAGCTAGAGAATTTATATTATGTTGTTATCGTGTAGTATTTTTCATACTGATTTTGCTGTAAACATTTCATTTTCTTCAATCTAAATACTACCGATTCTTAAACCTTCATTCTTGTTCTTGTTTTTCGAATTACACTCGTTACAGTGATAAAACAATTTGAAAACCTACTGATCAAACCTTGTCATTTTTCCCCAACTGTGAAGGATGGGTCGTTGATTGTTTAGCCTCTCTTGAAAGTTATAATGGATGAAGCAAAGCAATGGTCCAATGCTCTGATTGAGAATTTTTTGGGTAAATCTCCATTTCTCAATGCTTATTTTGCTCATTGTTTTTAAAATTTTTGTTTCTTTGTTCACTAGTTATTAGTGTAGATTTGAAGCAATAATCAGATTAACGCTTTTGTGTATTTATGTGTTTACATTTTGAATTTTTATCATCTTTAGCAAAGACCAGATTAGTTTGTTCTAAACTTTCTAATGCACATAAATGGTAGAAATTCTACTAGTACTCATTATCTTTATTTGAGACTGAGTTTATGTGTTGACTACGGGAATTAATCTGATAATTAATGTCTAATTACTTTATCTATCTTTAATAGAAGTCCTATTTCAATGCAAAGTAGTCCATTTCGTTCTTGTCTAATGAATGTCTAATTCTTTAAATCATTTTGCTGCACCTCGGTACTTCTTTCCGCTTGCAGCTTTTCTTATGTGCAGAGATGTTATTTCTAGTATTCAATCGGAGACTATCATGCAAAAGTCATGCATGGTTCTCTTCTGGAGATGGTAAGATATATAGATTAATATCTTTAATGATAGATTATCTACCTAATCAAAATTTTTATCTTATTATTTTCATTTAAAACGTTATTAATACATAGCCGAGTCATTTTAATTAAGAATTTATTTCTTGTGCAATAGAAGGTTCATTTACTCTACTTTTGATCAAGCAAACACCTACTCTACTTGATCAATTTATGATTTTTTGTGTGCATGTGACCTCTGATGGGTGTTTTGTGTTCTGCAATGTATGTGCTATGTGTGATAAGCAAGTGCTTAACACCAAGCTTTACAAGCTGAGCAATGTATAAACAAAAGGGCACAAAAGCTGATCTTCAAGTATATTTCACAATTACTATTTTTTATCATTATGTCATCAACTTGATCAAAGAGGCTATAAAAAAATCACCAAACTGTTAATGTTAACTTTGTATATTTTGCAGTTTTCTCTATGTTCATTTGTTTTTCCCGCCTTGTACGATTTTACCTAAAAAGTCTCTCTTTTAATTGAAGTATGTAGTAAGTAATTGCCTCTATAACTGATTTTCATTGCAATCAAGTTAATCTTTTCGTTGGGTTCTATATGATTCTATTTGATGGCATGATTATACAATTTGGTAAATTTTGCTACTATTAAAAGGTCATTTCAAGTCATGGTATTAACCTTTTTGGTTTGCTAAATATATGTAGGCAAGTGTATGTTTAATTTGGTACAACTTGGTTTTAATTAATTGTTGTTCCATAGACTGAAAGATTGGATCGTCGAACTACCTAGTTAGGTAGTTATATAAATCAATAACCTATTGGATCGGTTTGATATTTGAATTTGGCTCAATTTCTTAGTCCAATTCGTTGTATTCCCTGTTCAAACTACTTGTGTTAACATCAAAATAGTTTAACTTTAGAATTTCTTTTCAAAACCTCAAAATCTTGTTAGTTAAGCATACAATCCATGAAAACTCAAGTTGTAAAAACTTAAAAATGAGCCTATGGGATAGTAAGATAAAAAGAGTGAAAAGTGAAACATCTAACACATCACTTTGCTTGAAGACTTAACAACAACATACAAATCTCAATGTACATTAGTATCATCTTCTTGATTTGTTTTAAGTGGCTACAACAAAAAGTAATTAAGAGACTTACATCTCTCCTATCAGATTATACATCATAATTATAAGTTTTTTCTCATCTTCAAAATATCTGAGCTTTGATTCTTCATTTGTTTTCTCCTCTGAACATAAAAAGTAAGTGAAAAATATTTCAACGAACAAGGAGGGAAACTATATACTTTGTAATAATTTATATACATACATAAATTCTTACATTTCTTGTAGAATATTATGTTATCGCCTAGGAAATTATGTATATACACAAACCCTTATCCTAAGTTAATCCATTTTTGGTCTTCGCGAATATGTATAAGAAATTCGGTATATACCTTTTTCTCATACAATTTTTGTAAAGATTTATTATATTTTATAGTAATTTGTGTATATACATAAATGTTTATAGTTCTTGTATCATATTATGTTTTTTCATAGTAAATTGTATATATACACAAATCCTTTCTCTAAATTGACCACAATTAGCTCACGGTAAGTAGGTGTAAGAAATACGGTATATACCTTTTTTTCTTATAATGTTTGTAAGAATTTGTGTATTTTTTGTAGTAATTTATGTACCTACACAAAACTTTACATTTCTTGTAGCATATTATGTTTTCTAGTAGTAAATTACGTATGTACACAAATCCTTACACTAAGTTGATCTCATTTAGCACATAGTGAGTAGGTGTAAAAAATTCAGTATATACCTTAATTCTTACAATTTCTATAAGGATTTGTGTATATTTTGTAATGATTTGTGTACATACACAAAACCTTACATTTCTGGTACCATGTCATGTTTTCTCGTAGTAAATTGTGTATGTACACAAATCCTTATACTAAGTTGACCATAATTAGCTCATGGTGAGCAGGTGTAAGAAATACGGTATATACCGCTCTTCTTACAATATTTGTAAGGATTTGTGTATACTTTGCAGTGACTTGTGTACATACAAACCTTATATTTCTTGTACCCTATTATATTTTCTCGTAGTAAATTCGTACACTAAGTTGAGCTCATTTAGCTCATGGTGAGTATGTGTAAGAAATTCGATATATATCTTTTATCTTATAATTTCTGTAAGGATTTTTGTATTTTTTGTAGTAATTTGTGTACATACACAAAACCTTCCATTTCTTGTACCATGGTATATTTTCTCGTAGTAAATTACTTATGTACACAAATCCTTACACAAAGTTGGCATCATTTAGCTCAGGTGAGTAAGTTTAAGAAATTCAGTATATACCTTTTTCCTTACAATATTTGTAAGGATTTATGTATACTTTGTAGTAATTTGTGTACATACCCAAACCTTAC
Source organism: Abelmoschus esculentus (assembly GCA_035048815.1). Classification (NCBI taxonomy): domain Eukaryota; kingdom Viridiplantae; phylum Streptophyta; class Magnoliopsida; order Malvales; family Malvaceae; genus Abelmoschus; species Abelmoschus esculentus. The sequence continues at coordinate 4,197,621 of JAUCBN010000019.1, read as the reverse complement.
ATTTCTTGTACCATATTATGTTTTATCGTAGTAAATTGTTTATGTACACAAATTCTTACACTAAGTTGACCTCATTTAGCTCATGGTGAGTAGGTGTAAGGATTTCGGTATATACATTTTTTCTTACAATATTTTTAAAGATTTGTATATACTTTGTAGTAATTTGTGTATATAAACTAAACCTTACACTAAGTTGGCCTCATTTAGCTCATGGTGAGCATTTGTAAGGAATTCGGTATGTACCTTTTTCCTTATAATATTTATAGGGATTTGTGTATACTTTGTAGTAATTTTTGTACATACACAAATCCTTACATTTCTTGTACTATATTATATTTTCTCCTAGTAAATTATGTATGTACACAAATCATTACGTTGTAACATTTTATATATTTACCGTTTTTCCTATAATATTTGTAAGAATTTATGTATGTATACAAATTCTTACGTTTGTAACATTTTATGTAGATACCTTTTTTCTATATACCTTTTTTCTTACAATATTTTTAAAAAATTGATCCATAAATCCTTACATTTCTTGTAAAATATTATGTTATCTCCTAGGAAATTATGTATGTACACAAAACCTTATCCTTAGTTGATCCATTTTTGGTCTTCGCGAATATGTGTAAGAAATTCGGTACCTTTTTTCATACAATTTTTGTAAGAATTTATTATATTTTATAGTAATTTGTGTATATACACAAATTCTTATAGTTCTTATACCTTATTATGTTTTCTCGTAGTAAATTGTGTATGTACACAAATCCTTACACTAAGTTGTCCACAATTAGCTCATAGTGAGTAGGTATAAGAAATACGGTATATACCTTTTTTCTTACAATATTTGTAAGGGTTTTTGTATTCTTTGTAGTAATTTATGTACCTACACAAAACCTTACATTTCTTGTAGCATATTTTGTTTTTTGGTAGTAATTATGTATGTACACAAATCCTTACACTAAGTTGGCCTCATTTAACGCATGGTGAGTAGGTGTAAGAAATTCAGTATATACCTTTTTTCTTAGAATTTCTGTAAGGATTTGTGTATACTTTGTAATGATTTGTGTACATACACAAAATCTTACATTTCTTGTATCATATTATGTTTTTTCATAGTAAATTGTGTATATACACAAATCCTTATACTAAGTTGACCACAATTAGCTCATAGTGAGTAGGTGTAAGAAATACGATATATACCGCTTTTCTTACAATATTTGTAAGAATTTGTGTATACTTTGTAGTGACTTGTGTACATATACAAAGCCTTATATTTCTTGTACCCTATTATGTTTTCTCATAGTAAATTTTTTATGTACACAAATCTTTACACTAAGTTGAGCTCATTTAGCTCAAGGTGAGTATGTGTAAGAAATTTGATATATACCTTTTATCTTACAATTTATGTAAGGATTTGTGTATTCTTCGTAGTAATTTGTGTACATACACAAAACCTTACATTTCTTGTACCATATTATGTTTTCTCATAGTAAATTACGTATGTACACAAATCCTTACACTAAGTTGGCCTCATTTAGCTCATGATGAGTAGGCGTAAGAAATTCGTTATATACCTCTTTTCTTACAATTTCTATAAGAATTTATATATACTTTTGTAGTAATCTGTGTATATACACAAAAGCTTATAATTCTTGTACCATATTATGTTTTCTCGTATTAAATTGTAAACAAATCCTTATACTAAGTCAAACTTATTTAGTGCATGGTGAGTAGGTGTAAGAAATTAGGTATATACCTTTTTTCTTACAATTTTCTACAAGGATGTGTATACTTTGTAGTGATTTGTGTACATACACAAAATCTTACATTGCTTGTACTATATTTTGTTTTCTCAATAAATTGTGTATGTACACAAATCTTTACACTAAGTTGAGCTCAATTATCTCATGGTGAGTAGGTGTAAGGAACTCGTTATATACCTTTTTTCTTACAATCTCTGTAAGGATCTGTGTATTCTTTGTAGTAATTTATGTACGTACAAAAAATCTTACATTTTTTGTATCATATTATGTTTACGTTGGTCTCATTTAACTCATGGTGAGTAAGTGTAAGAAATTCAGTATATATCTTTTTCTTACAATATTTATAATGATTTATGTATACTTTGTAGTAATTTGTTTACGTACCCAAAATCTTACATTTTTTGTACCATATTATGTTTTATCGTAGTAAATTGTTTATGTACACGAATTCTTACACTAAGTTGGCCTCATTTAGCTCATGGTGAGTAGGTGTAAGGATTTCGGTATACACATTTTTTCTTACAATATTTGTAAGGATTTGTGTATACTTTGTAATAATTTGTGTACATACACAAAACATTACATTTCTTGTATTATATTATATTTTCTCGTAATAAATTATGTATGTACACAAATTCTTACACTAGGTTGACCTCATTTAGCTTATGGTGAGTAGGTATAAGGAATTCGGTATATACCTTTTTCCGTATAATATTTGTAAGGATATGTGTATACTTTGTAGTAATTTGTGTACATAAACTAAACCTTACACTAAGTTGGCCTCATTTAGCCATGGTGGGTAAGTGTAAGGAATTCAGTATATACCTTTTTTCTTACGATATTTGTAGGGATTTGTGTATACTTCGTAGTAATTTGTGTACATACACAAATCCTTATATTTTTTGTATCATATTATGTTTTCTCCTAGTAAATTGTGTATGTACACAAATCATTACGTTGTAACATTTTATGTATATACTGTTTTTCCTACAATATTTATAAGAATTTATACATGTATACAAATCCTTATGTTTGTAATATTTTATGTATATACCTTTTTTTTACAATTTTTGTAAGAAATTGTGTACACACTTCGTAACGAATTATGTACGAAAAATGACCGGATAAACCAATCAGCTTTCATATAGCAGACTTTTAACAGTCGTTTTCTAGAATCATCCTTCTTTTTGCCTTACTATTTTCATTTAATTTATTTATCTCTTTCCCTATAAAAAAAACTAAAAAGGTCTCTTCTCTCTCAGATATTCACACCACCGGTCGTTATTTTCACTACCGTCGGCGTCCGTTAACGTTGAGACACACCAGCAGCCTCGCCCCGGTCTCCTACAATGCTTCTGAGGTCAATTTCACTGGAATTCGCTTCAAGTGCCATGAATACCACATAGAACCCTTTGAATTTCTTGCTACTCCCTGTTCTACCGTTCGATCAGAGCACGACTAAAATATGTTTTCCTTCGAGTTTTTTATAGCCCTTAAAAGCATTGTTTTAATATTTTTCATGTATTAAGAGTTAACGATAGAATAATATTTTAAAGTCATTAAAACTTAATATTAGTTTTAAAAATAATTTTAATGATCAGAGACCATAATTGAAAAGTATGTGGTACAATTTACCCATCTATTTATTATGTATATGATATTGAATATTGTTTAAAAATTATTTTATCTAAATATTATATAAAAGAAAAAACTTTGATATACATACTTCAATTTATTTTTTTAAATTATAAATTTAAGATTTAGGTTATATGATGTAAATATGTAAGCTTATGTAAAATTAATTTTATACATATATCAAAATTTTCTCATATATAAAATATTACTGTCAAGAGTATCATTAAAGTACTATTTATTTTCGGGTAAAGTATTTTTGATGATTTCGAGTTTTCTAGTAGTATTGACAGTTGTTCTACTTATGCCAGAAGACTTTTGGAGCCAGTCCCGCTCTTCCCTTGTATAACGACACCAAAAAGTGGCACTGGCCAGTAGGATTTGGTTGTGAGGGTTCAACAATTTTTGTCCAAATTCAACAGTGGGAATATCAAATAAAAAAGAAAGAAACAAAATGGGATGGACAAACATTACATGAATCTAAGAGATTAGCAACTAGATATAGATATGCTGAAAGGGTGATTCATGCACAACACCTTCAAATAGGGAGAGGCTGATGAGACAAAGCATTGGAACTGGTAATGTTGCCACGCCTGCAATCACAGGTGCAGACACTCCTAGATTCCTTAACCACGCGCTGTGATCTCCGAATATGAAGCTTCATGTTCACCAACTTACCACCCATCTGTTACAAACACAAAATAGTTGGTCAAGTACAACTCTTTAAAGGCAGCAATGTTAGGATTGAAGATAACAATCAAATGCTCAGACATTACCAGTCATGCCTAGGTTACTCGGAGTAGGAAAACAAGATGTTAACATGTGTCCCATACGAAAGTTTGCATTTTTGAACAAGTTCTTTCACATCTTTAGAGGATCATACCCCATACCTATGGTATAGCCAAAGGTGTGTGGCACTCATGCCCATGTTCTAGTATGTTTTGTGCACAAATGTGGGACACAAGTACTTTTTAAAAAATGAAGAGTCAAATTAACACGGAGATTGCATCGTTACTGTTGATGCTATCCAAGAGCAGTTTATTTCATTTTACCTTTTTAAGCTGGAATTCTGGAACAAGCTTAAGCTCAAAGCAATATAAACTCAGCATAATTTCTCAAATAAAATAGACAGATATGTTTAAGGTAAATATTGTGGTGAACAGTGTTACAAACCATTCTCCAAACCAAATCTTCTGGACCCAAAGGTTGTGCTGGACTAGAGTACACAAAATGCCTCGAGAACTGGAAAATGAGAAAAGTTTCAGTCAAATTACAATATAAAATATACTAGTACCAGTTTTATCATACCAACTCAAAATGATGAAACACAAGCATGAAATTGAATACATAGCTTCCAATTATTAACAAAACATTTGGGCAGAAGAAATAAATATCATGTGTGCATTGAGAGATGAATATAAAAAAGAAGTGAAATGCGAGTGCTGATCCTAGTGCTAAAATTCTCCACATGTACAAGAAAAATGTTTGCAAGAGGCATAAAGAGATTGACATACAAAGATGCCTGGTTTTGGCTTGAAAGTGAAAATATGAAAGCTAGACCAAATATTAAAATTTTCTACCCAAGTACAAGCACGGAAAAAATGAGTAAAAACAATTGTCATCCATCTAACCATTGTGCAATATAAAGGTAAAGCAATTCTACAGCAGGATCAAAATACAGAATTCACAATCACAAATGACAAACCTCCACAAGGTTCCTCCTCATTTCTCTGATCTGAGTAGAGCTAATGCCTTTCAAATATGTTAGCAGCCAACCAGGTTGCACAGCATCAGTTGAAGAAACAAATATAGCTATCTGCATGAAAGGAAACAATAATAATAGAACTTGTGATTTAACCTAATATGCAGAAAATATAAAACCCAATGAACTGCTTGGTAGCAGCTTAATGAGCTTCATTGAAAATTTTATTTCATTGCTTCATTAACTGTTTCAATAGAGAAATAAATTCTTAAAGGGGATAGGGGATAATAAAAAGTATCCTTGTATATACAATTAAATTTCATACAGTAAAAAGTCTCTCGAATATGGAACAAAATGAGATCATATCACTGTCCCAAACATGACATACTAGAAAACGGCATTATACAGAGGGAGACAGGTGGCCTCACTCACAGGCAACAGAATCTAACATATCTATTCTGCAGATACTGTGCTATAAGTATATCCAGCCTGTAGAAAATCAACTTCCAACTTTGTGAAAAAATAAAATAATGTTGAAAAAAGAAAAAAAAATTTAAGCTTTTTGTAAAACGGAAGAAGAAACATAATTGATTTTCTATCGTTGAATGAATGATTTTGTTTACACAAGCTAATGCCTTTTTATAGGCTTTAGAATAAGACTTTGAATAGGATTAGAAGTCCTAATTACTTTAGGCTTTTAATCCTATTAACTTAAGACTTTTAATTCTACTAAAATTATCTCTAAGTAATAGATCCTAACTCAAATTCCTACCAATACTATATATATAATCTCACACTCCCCCTCCAGTTAGAGAATATATATTATATATTCCCAACTTGAATAGGAACTTGTCGAATGAAGTTTTTGGTAATGCTTTTGTAAACACGTCTGCCACTTGTTCTTCTGTAGGAAGATAGGATAAAGAAGCTGTCCCATTAGTAATCTTTTCTGAGATAAAATGTCTATCAATCTCTACATGTTTCGTCCTATCATGATGAACTGGATTTCGAACAATTTGTATGGCAGACTGATTATCACAAAAAATCTCGAACTTTTCCTCTTGGTTCACATCTAGCTCTTTCAGTAGCTTTAATAACCAAATTCCTTCACACATTCCCAATGCTAAAGCCCTATATTCTGCTTCAGCGCTGCTTCTAGATACAACTGTTTGTTTCTTACTTCTCCAAGTCACTAGATTTCCCCAAACAAAGGAACAATAACCACTAGTTGATCTTCTTTCTGTCAGTTCACCTGCCCAGCTTGAATCTGAAAAAAATCTGAATAGAACTTTCTTGAGTCTTTTTAAATAGCAGTTCATGCTCTGGTGTCCCTTTCAAGTATCTCAAAATTCTAATTGCAGCTTCCATGTGATCTTCCCTTGGATCAGTCATGTGTTGACTGATAACATTAACTGGAAATGCAATATCTGATCTGGTTAATGATAAATAAATTAACTTTCCCACTAACCTTTGAAATTTACCCTTATCAACTTTATGACTTGAGTCATCTTTACTAAATTTTAATCCTGCTTCCATGGGAGTATCAACCGGTTTGCATCCTAGCATCCTAGCATCCCAGTTTCATTAAGTAAATCAAGAACATACTTTCTTTGATTTATTACTAAACCTTTGCTCGACCTAGCAACCTCCATGCCTAGAAAGTATCTGAGTTTTCCTAGGTCTTTTGTTTCAAACTCCGTATTTAATAACCTTTTCAGGTGACTTATCTCTTCCTCATCATCACCTGTCAGAATTATGTCATCCACATAAACTATTAAAATAACCCTTTTATTGTTAGAGGTTATCTTAATGAAGAGTGTGTGATCTGCTAAGGATTGTTTATATCCAGCTTTCAGAATCACCTTGGTAAATCTGTCAAACCAGGCTCTAGGCGACTGTTTCAAACCATAGATAGATTTATTAAGTCTACAAACTTTCTGATCATATTTTATCGACTTCAAACCCGAAGGTACTCTCATGTACACTTCTTCTTCCAATTTTCCATTAAGAAAAGCATTCTTAATGTCAAGTTGATGCAGCATCCAGTCTTTGTTTACTGCCAAACTTAAGAGAACTATAATTGTATTTAGCTTAGCTACAGGAGCAAAAGTCTCATTATAATCAATTCCATAGGTTTGAGTAAAACCTTTGGCTACCAACCTTGCTTTATACCTTTGTATACTACCATCAGAGTTGTATTTTATGGAGAACACCCACTTGCATCCAACTGGTTTCTTGCCCTGCGGAAGATCTGTAATGGTCCAAGTATTATTCTTTTCAAGTGCTTCAATCTCCTCTTCAACAGCTCTTCTCCACTTAGAATCATTTAGAGCCTCCTCAATAGTGTCAGGTATTTGTTCTTTATCTAAGCAAGTTGTAAAAGCCTTGAAAGATGGCATTAGATTACCATAAGCAACATACCTCTGAATGGGATGCTTTGTACATTCTCTTATCCCTTTTCTTTTAGCAATTGGTAAATCATCAACTTCAGGTAACGAGGAAGGAATCTCAGTTAGAACATTATCTTCATCATTCTCATTGGCAACTGAACTCAAGTCCAATTCTTGGCAAGTGTCAGATTGCAAAACAGTCTCTGGAATAGTTTTCTGTTTTCTGATGTAAACTTTCAATTGCTTAGAGGGTTGAGGAGTTTGTGAGGGAGGTTTAGGTGAAAATTGAGGAGTAGTAACAATAGGTGAAGGATGAAGAGTTGTAGGTGTAGAAGTGGAAGAGTTATCAGGTTCAAATGACAAAGGATTATTAATAAATAAATCTGAAGAATAAACCTGATTTCTGAGAGGCTGAAAAATATCACTATTCTCCCCCTGATTTTCAGTCGAGTGGAAATAAGGTTCATGTTCAAAAAAGGTGAGATCCATTGAAATAAAAAAATTTTGAGAAGGAGGATGGTAACATTTGTAGCCCTTCTTAAGTGAAGAATACCCTACCAAGACACACTTCAAAGATCTAGGGTCTAGTTTTGACATAGAGGGAGCAGAATCTTTTACAAACACAGTGCAACCAAAAACTTTAAAAGGAAAAATAGATGACAATGGTTTAAAATTTGGGTAACACTCTAAAAAAAATAGCTCTAGGTGTTCTATGTTACAAAACCTTACTAGGCATTCGATTAATGAGATAGGTCGCAGTTAATAAAGCGTCGCCCCACAAATACTTCGGAGTTACTGGTGAACATCAAAGACCTAGTAACCTCTAACAAATGTCTATTTTTTCTTTCTGCAACTCCATTTTGTTGTGGTGTATCCACACAAGTGCTTATTTGCAAAATCCCTTTTTTGTTAAAAAATTCTCCCAATGACTTGGTAAAATATTCACTCCTATTATCATATTTGAATATCTGAATTTTACATTTAAATTGGGTTTCTACCATATGATAAAATATCTCAAAAACAGAGGTTATTTCAGATTTATCCTTTAACAAATATGTCCAAGTTATTCTACTATGGTCATCAATGAAAGTGACAAACCACCTACTACCAGTTACATTCTTCACTCGAGAAGGACCCCAAACATCACTATGAATCAATGAAAAAGGGTGAGATGGTTTGTAGAAAGATGGTAAATAAGATGTTTTTGTCTGTTTAACAAGAGGACATATATGGCATTTAAAAGAACTTGGATTTTTATTAACAAACAATTTAGGGAATAATTTAACAAGATAATAGAAATTAAGATGCCCTAACCTAAAATGTCATAACATTATATTATCAATTTGTCCTAAAGAAGTAAAGGAACAAGAAGTATTTGGTATGACAGTTGGTTGATTACCGAGAAGGACATAAAGACCATTTTGTAAGCTAGCATTGCCAAGCATTTTCCTCGATTCATTGCCTGTAAAAAACAACCAGATTCAATAAACTGTAATGAACACTTCAAATTCTTGGAGAGTTTACTAACAGAGATAAGATTGCAAGCAAGATTAGGCACAAACAGAGCATCTTCAAGCAACAAGTTATCATTAATGAGGACGGAGTCACTTCCTTTGATAGGAGAAAAAGAACCATCGGCTGTTTTAATAGAACTTTTAGAAGATGAATCTAAAAAATTAAGGAATAATTCTCTATTACCAGTCATGTGATCAGATGCTCCAGTGTCGATGATCCATGTTGATGTACCTTTAGAAGAAAAGAGTGCAGTAGGAGAACAAATATTTTGTATGTCTTTATCCTCCACGAGAACTAAATTTGTTTCACAGGTTACTGTCGAACCTGGAATTGCTTGAAAAAACTCCAATTCAACCGTTTGTTTTGTTGTGGGTAACATCTCAGAGGTTGTCGAAAGGAATCCCATTAAGAATTCGGACTCGAATCGATATTAGACTGATACCATGTAGAAAATCAACTTCTAATTTTGTGAAAAAATAAAATAATGTTGAAAAAAGAAAAAAGAAAATTTAAGCTTTTTGTGAAACGGAAGAAGAAACATAATTGATTTTCTGTCGTTGAATGAATGATTTTGTTTACACAAGCTAATGCCTTTTTATAGGCTTTAGAATAAGACTTTGAATAGGATTAGAAGTCCTAATTACTTTAGGCTTTTAATCCTATTAACTTAAGACTTTTAATTCTACTAAAATTATCTCTAAGTAATAGATCCTAACTCAAATTCTTACCAATACTATATATATAATCTCACACAGCCTTATCTGCCGGAACAAAATGACCCTTTACCCAGGGACATGCATTTCGATATGATCATTTTCAAACATACCTGAGTACCAAACTAAGCACCAACAAAATTAATTACCCATTTCAAGTTACACATGTAGGATTTGTTTCTCGTATCCTTGATGCATAAACAATATTAAAAAAAAAAGCCAAATTGGCACATAAATCAGGTTCTGAACACTACGAATGATGGTCTATACAGGTTCCCTACCAATAACAAAGAAACCATAACCATTCCTTCGGGCAACATGAAACAATGAAATCAGTCTATCATAAACCTTATGCACTAACAGGTAAAAGCATATCTTCAGGGGGGGATTACAAGTAACTTTCTGAAAATGGCAAGAAAAAAATAATAAATTATTTAATTTCATCAAACAACAAATAAAAAAGGAGGCAGACTTCCAGCCGACTGAACTCAAACTTCCGACAATGACGGGAATATCAAAAATACTCTAAATACCATATAATAAGAAACTTTTAGGCAATCATTAAACAAAAAAGTAGAAAAAAAAAACACCACCAGGGTAACCACAATGCATCAAAGGAAAGGCAGTAACAATTAAAGCTTTATAAAATGCATACCTTTCTATAATCTAGAATTCCTTCAAAAGGGAGTTCCAATTCATCACTAATAATAACAGGGATACACCCACTAACAATAGCATCAAACAATCTAGCAGAGGAAGGGGTATCACCAGCTGGAGTTAAACAAAATGTAGACCTGATGATGGAGGAAACAACCATTATGATAAAGCGTGACACAAGACTGTAAAAGAGAACCATTAAATCTTACGTGCGCATCCCCTTTTGCGCAGAAACTTTCCCTTTCTCCCCAGCTGTTCCTTCCTCAATCACTACATCCTTGGCACCTGCTAATTCTGTTACAAGTTTAGAACGTATCTTTCCTCCCTGAAAAAGAAAAACTACAAATTAAGCATCCAAAAGATTGAATGAGATATATTAGTATGTGAGACACAGGAGAGAGAATGTAGAAGAGAAAAAGGTAAAGCCATTTGCCACCCAACCATTAAAAAACGACACGAGGATCAGGAAAATAATATCATCAAATTAATTAAAAAAGAAAAACATGTTTTACAAGAACCAATTACCAATATAATCTCAAGGACAAAATTAAAGGGAAAAAATACTTCAGAATAATTTTCCCTCAATACCACTAAATTATTTTAGCTTTAAATTTCAAACTTTCTCACTCTCAAGCATGCATGCTGTAACATCCCAAGTGTTTTTCTCTAATTAGAGTCAAATCCCTAACTGTTGTGCTTTAATTTTTGGGAATTTTTAAAATCTGAATTTGGGACCTTTTTGTAATTGGTGAAATTTGAAGGCCCTTTTTGAAACCCAAATAGTTCAAGCCCTTCAAAGGTAATTTTACCTTTTTAGTTTTGGAAAGTTTCCTTCCCCGAGCCTTGAATCGTGTCTGTTGGAGATTTTGTTTCCCTTTTTGTGTCTTGTTTTTATAAACAAATTCGGTTCTTTTTTCGTTCTTTCCCTTCTCCATTTCTGTTGTTTCGTGTTTCAGCCCCTTCGAGTGTGTGGTCAGTAAGTTTTCTTTCCCTTTCGTTTCGGTTCTGATCCTTGGTTTGGTAGGTGTTGTAAGGGTTGTTTTGATCGAATCTGGTTTGGGGGTTTTGGTTTTGTTGGTTTAATCGAATCGAACGAGGGAGTAAATCTGTTTTCATCCGAATCAAACCCTGGGGAGATCTGGAATTTTTCCAGATTTTCTCGGGAAAATCCGTCCCAGCCCGTGTCTGACCCGTCTGACCCGACCCGTGACCCGCTGACATCATGCTGACGTCAGCGTTGACCTGATGACGTCAGCTGATGACATCAGTTGTTGACCATGCTAACGTCAGCGTTGACTTTTGCAACCCGGACCCACTTTTTGTTTTTCGACTTCCTGAGTCTGATGGCGCAGTTCGTTTTTCGAAATTCGAACCCGATGTGTCATTTTGCGGGCTTTTATGTTCGAATGCTTATCTGGAAATTATCTCTAGTGGTTTCTGAATCAGTTTCTGTTCACTTCAGGTGACGTGAATTCCGAGCCCGAGCATCTGCCTCTTCCTCTTCCTGGACGACCTCCTGTCCAACAACATCCGGGACCTGCACATGAGTTTTAGTTATTTCCGGTTTAGTGTACTTATCAGTGAAATGGCATAGTAGGGTGTCTAACGATAATTGTTACTTGTAGGTTCTACTCCTGCGCATTCTAGTGGTAGAGCCGAGTCCAGCCGACATCAGTATCGTCGTTGAGTTATCTGTTCAGGTGTGTTCTCTTCTGTTGACTTTGTTTTTCAGTACGTTCCGTTTTCTGTTAAAATCCGTATAATCATGCATCATTCTGACATCACATTCCTGATACTGTTAGATGATATACTTGCCTCCTGTTTCATTGTAATGCATGCACTCTGATACTGTTTATGCATATATATTACATCTGGTAGATTATGTGTACGGGGAAGTAGTGACTTATCACTTCTGTTCAGCGGTTCCACCTGCGGGTCGAGATACCACTTCTGATCAGTGCTCCACCTTCGGGTCGAGTTTCCACTTCTGCTGGTGTGAAGGAGTTAGAGGGGTTCAGAGGAACCTACTCCTCTGTTGGTGTTCGGAGATGGGTGCATTTCATGCATACACCGCATCATCTGCATATATTGTTTTAAAATCCTGTTTTATCTGTACTTTAGAGACACACTAAGCTCCCTAGCTTACACTCTCTCAGCTTCCTGTTTCAGGTCCTTGACCTAGGCTACTCGGTACTTGGAGTTTACTATTTTCAGACTATTACGTATGTTTTATAGTTATCAGACTATTTTATTATTTCCGGATATTTTATTATCTGTATTAGACTTTGGATTCAGAATTTTACTTCGAACTTTCTGGACATTTTACGATTTATTGTTGGGTTGGACTTTATTTTATTTGGATAAAATTTCAGTATGTTCGGTAATAATTATTTTAAGCGATTTATTCTTATCTTTTGTTTTTAATAAAAACCTACCTTGCGAATCAAGTTTTAATATTGTGAACCCTAACTTTTATTCTAAGAAATTAGATAAATTTGGGGGGTTACATTTAGTGGTATCAGAGTCAGGTTCAACCCACGGACTGTGAGGTCCAAAATGATTTTTACACTGAAAATATTTTGACAATATTATTTAAAAATCCAGATTTCTGTTTTGAATTATATTTTGAAATTTTATTGAAATATTTTGAATATTACTCCAAGTACCGATACTAATATAGGATTTGTCTGTCATTCTGTAGATACTTTACTATGCCACCTCGTAGGAGTACACGCTTAGCTACTGGGAGAGGCCGTGGCCGAGGCCGTGACCGAGGTCGATTTGCTGCTTCTGCTAGTAATGTTTCGCCTCCTGTGAACCCGGCACAGGAGCAGAGTTTGGCTCAAGAGATAGGAGTGGAGGATCAGCCTGAGGTTCAGACCGAGGCTCAGCAAGTCGAGGTTGATCAGCCGGTCCAGAGTGAGGGACCATTTGAGTCTGGGGACAGTGAGACTATCGGTTTGGACTCCGTGATGATACAGAGAGAGTTGCTCAGATATTTGCGCCAGAATAAGGGTTCTAGGAAACCCATATCTACGGAGTTTTTGGCTGTTGGGATGACCATGTTCGATGGTAAGACTGGTACAGATCCAGCTGATGCTGAGTATTGGCTGAAGAAGCTCCAGCGTTTGTTCGTTGAGATGAATTATCCCTCTGATAGGAAACTGAGGGCTACTATATCGTTACTTCAGGGAGAAGCCCTGAATTAGTGGGAGGCCGAGGAGAAAGTTACCGCTTCGGAGAAGATCAACTGGGAGTTTTTCAGGCAGGCCTTTGAGGATAGATATGTGGGACCTGAGTATCTGGCCAAGTGCCGAGATGATTTCCTGAGTCTACAGCAGAACGACATGTCAGTGAATGACTATGAGATTGAGTTCCTCCGCTTGCTTCAGTATGCCCCTGGTATTGTTTCCACTAAGAAATAAAAGTGTGATCATTTCTTGAAGGGACTCCGAGTACCGCTGAAGATTGTTGTTGTCACTCACCATGACACAAAATATAAGATGATCACTCGGCGTGCCAGGACAGCCGAGCGTAATGAGAGCTTGAGGGTTCAATTGGAGTCCCAGGTTCAGGATAGAGGTAGACGACAGCCTACAGCACCTGCTCAGCACAGTCAGGGTTTTCAGTCCCGAAAAAGGTGCCGTGATGAGTTTGAGCCGCAGAGTTCTGCACGTTCTAGACCAGCTGCTTTTGTTGCCCCTGCTGCTAGTGGAGCTGGATCCACTAATACCCGAACCCTACCTCAGTGTTCGTTCTGTAAGAAGGGCACTCAGTTGAGTGTCGTATGCAGAGTGGGGCCTGCTTTCGTTGTGGTTCGTATGATCACCGTCTCAGGGACTGTCCAGTGGCACCCCAGTCTGGTCATACTCTGGGTCAATCACAGGCATCAGTTCAGACTTCTGCAGCGGAAGAGGTCAGGGTAGACCTGTTGCTTCTGGTACCGGTAGTAAGGGCAGGCCTAGTCAGTTTAGAGGATCTGTTAGATCAAGAGGGTCTCAGCCCGGCTTGGTTTATGCTACGAGGAGACAGGAGGACCGAGATGAGTCAGACGTCATTGCTGGTACTTTTTCTGTTCATGCTCTTTCTTTTTTCGCACTTCTTGATAATGGGTCTACACACTAGTATGTTTCTAGTTCTGTGTCTGGATATCTGAAAATTCCTATAGAAGATACTGGTAGTTCTGTCTCAGTTTATAGTCCTGTAGGTAACTCTGTAGTGGTTACTAAGGTGTATAAAGATTGCCCTCTTGAGGTTCAAGGGAAAATCTTTCCCGCTAATCTGATGGAACTGCCGTTTGGAGAGTTCGACTTGATTCTGGGGATGGACTGGCTGTCAGCTCATCGAGTTACACTGGACTGTGAGCGTAAGAGGGCCACCCTGAGAACTTCTGATGATCGTGAGGTAACTCTTATCGGTGAATGTAGAGGGTTTTTGACCAATGTGATTTCTGCTCTGAAAGCTGAGAAAATGATCAGGAAGAGATCTGTGGCCTACCTTGCCTACATCCTTGACACGAGACAATCTAATTCTGGGTTAGATAAGATCTGTGTGGTGTGCGAGTTCCTTGATGTCTTTCTAGAAGAGTTACCGGGAGTTCCCCCTAAGCGGGAGGAGGTGGAGTTTGGTATTGAGTTGTATCCGAGGACAACTCCAGTATCGATGGCACCGTATCGGATGGCTCTGAAGGAGCTCAAGGAGCTTAAGGTTCAGCTACAGGAACTTCTGGATAGAGGTTTCATTCGACCGAGTGTCTCTCCGTGGGGAGCCCCTGTCCTCTTTGTTAAAAAGAAAGATGGTTCTCTGCGGTTGTGTATTGACTACCGAAAGGTGAACAAGTTGACCATCAAGAATAAGTATTCTCTTCCTCGCATCGACGATCTGTTTGACCAGTTTCGAGGAGCTTTTGTGTTCTCTAAGATAGACCTGAGATCTGATTATTACCAACTCAAGGTTAAAGACTCTGATGTGTTCAAAACAGCTTTTTGGACTCGTTATGGTCACTACGAGTTTCTAGTAATGTCCTTCGGTCTTACGAATGTCCCTGCAGCATTCATGGACATGATGAATAAGGTGTTTTGACCCTATCTGGATCAGTTTATTGTGGTCTTCATAGACGATATTCTGGTCTATTCTAAATCTGAGGAAGAGCACGAACAACATCTCCGTTTTGTTTTACAGACTCTGACAGAGAAGCAGCTCTTTGAGAAGTTCAGTAAATACGAGTTCTGGCTTTCGGAGGTTGTGTTTCTAGGCTATGTTGTCTCTGCTAAGGGTATCCAGGTTGACCCAAAGAAAATTGAGGCTATTATGGAATGGAAGCAACCCAAGAATGTGGCTGAGATTCGTAGTTTTCTGGGGTTAAGTGGTTATTATCGGAGGTTTGTAAAAGGCTTTTCTTCTATAGCCGCTCCGTTAACTAAGCTTCTGCGGAAGGATGTTCCGTTTACCTGGTCTGAGGCTCAACAGGAGAGTTTTGAGAAACTCAAATCCATTCTGACCCAAGTACCTGTTCTGATACAGACAGAGTCAGGGAAACCCTATACTGTTTACAGTGATGCCTCATACACTGGTTTGGGTTGTGTTCTGATGCAGGATAGGAAGGTAGTGGCTTATGCATCTCGACAGTTGAAATCGCATGAGTGTAACTATCCCACCCATGATCTAGAATTAGCGGCTGTAATCTTTGCTCTGAAAATCTGGAGACACTATCTCTATGGAGAGAAGTGTTACGTCTTTACAGACCATAAGAGCCTTAAGTATCTTCTTACTCAGAAAGAGCTCAACCTGAGACAGCGACGTTGGTTGGAGCTTCTGAAGGACTATGATTGTGAGATTGACTACCACCCGGGTAAAGCTAATATCGTTGCAGATGCTTTGAGCCGCAAAGCCATTACAGATTTGAAAGCTCTGTTTGCCCAGATGAGTTTGTTTGAGGATGGCAGTTTGTTAGCCGAACTTCGAGTGGTTCCTACACTGATATCTGAAATTCAGGCTGAACAGCCTAATGATCCGTTCTTGGCTCATCGGATTACGGAAGTCAAGGAAGGGACTTCTCAGGACTTTTCTCTGAATCAGGATGGTGTTCTATGTTTCCGGGGTCGTTACTGTGTTCCGAGGAACTCTGAGTTGAAACAGGTTATTCTTCGGGAGACCCATGATAGTCCGTATTCTATGCACCCTGGAGGTGACAAGGTGTATAAGAATCTCCGAAAAAAGTACTGGTGGAAAGGTCTCAAGCGAGACGTGGTAAGTTTTGTATCCAAGTGCTTGACTTGCCAGAAAATCAAAGCAGAGCATCAGCGACCATCTGGACTACTTCAGCATATCGAGATTCCTCAATGGAAATAGGAGTGTGTGACTATGGATTTCGTCAGTGGTTTACCTTTGACTTCGTCAAAGAAAAATTCTGTTTGGGTCATCGTTGGTCGGTTGACCAAGTCTGCACACTTCATCCCTGTCAAGACCACTTACCCTCTGAGTAAGTTGGCCCGGTTATACATCTCTGAGATCGTTCGATACATGAAGTGCCTCTATCCATCATATCTGATCAAGATCCGAGATTTACGTCTAAATTCTGACGATCTCTGTATACGGCTTTGGGTACTCGGTTAAATTTCAGCACTGCTTATCACCCTCAGACCGATGGTCAGTCTGAGCGTGCGATTCAGATCCTTGAGGACATGTTGAGAGGTTGTATACTGGATTTCAAAGGTAGTTGGGAGGATTTCTTGCCTTTGGCAGAATTCGCATACAATAACAGTTATCAGGCCAGTATTAAGATGGCACCTTACGAGGCTTTGTACGGACGTAAGTGTCGCACCCCGATTGGTTGGACTGAGCTCACTGAGCACCGTTTACTGGGTCCAGATCTTGTTCATGAGGATGAGGAGACAATCAGATTGATTCGAGATCGGCTCAAAGCCGCTTTTGATAGACAGAAATCTTACGCGGATTTGAGACGTAAGGATCTTGAGTTTGAGGTAGGCGACCAGGTTTTTCTGAAAGTATCTCCGTGGAGGAAGGTACTTCGTTTTGGCCATGAGGGCAAACTCAATCCCAGATACATTGGGCCTTACCGTATTCTCAGACGTATTAGTCCTGTTGCTTATCAACTTGAGTTACCACCAGAACTTGAGCGTATCCACGATGTCTTTCATGTTTCTGTTTTGAGACGTTATCAAGCTGATCCGACTCATGTTCTGTCCGTTGAAGATTTTAAGATTCGTCCAGATCTGTGTTATGAGGAGGAACCCGTAAGGATTATTGCTCAGAGACAGAAAGTCCTTCGGAAGAAAACCATTAAGATGGTTAAGGTTCTCTGGCGCAATCGAGGTCTTGATGAGACTACTTGGGAACCCAAGTCTGTTATCAAAGCTCAGTATCCACACCTTTTCGATCCAGGTAAATTTCGAGGACGAAATTTCTGTAAGGGAGGAGAGTTGTAACACCCCAAGTGTTTTTCCCTAATTAGAGTCAAATCCCTAACTGTTGTGCCCTAATTTTTGGGAACTTTTAAAATCTGAATTTGGGACCTTTTTGTAATTGGTGAAATCTGAAGGCCCTTTTTGAAACCCAAATAGTTCAGGCCCTTCAAAGGTAATTTTACCTTTTTAGTTTTGGAAAGTTTTCTTCCCCGAGCCTTGAATCGTGTCTGTTGGAGATTTTGTTTCCCTTTTTGTGTCTTGTTTTTATAAACAAATCCGGTTCTTTTTTCGTTCTTTCCCTTCTCTATTCCTGTTGTTTCGCGTTTCAACCCCTTCGAGTGTGTGTGGTCGGTAAGTTTTCTTTCCTTTTCGTTTCGGTTCTGATCCTTGGTTTGGTAGGTGTTGTAAGGGTTGTTTTGATCGAATCTGGTTTGGGGGTTTTGGTTTTGTTGGTTTAATCGAATCGAACGAGGGAGTAAATCTGTTTTCATCCGAATCAAACCCTAGGGAGATCTGGAAATTTTCCAGATTTTCCTGAAAAACCTGGGATTTTTTCAAATTTTCTCGGAAAATCGGGAAATTTTAAATTTTCTCGGGAAAATCCGTCTCAGCCCGTGTTCGACCCGAATCCCGACCTATCCGACCCGACCCGTGATCCGCTGACGTCATAATGACGTCAGCGTTGACCTAATGACGTCAGCTGATAACGTCAGCGTTGACCATGCTAACGTCAGCGTTGACTTTTGCAACCCGGGCCCACTTTATGTTTTTCCACGTCCTGAGTACGATGACGTAGTCCGTTTTTCGAAATTCAAACCCGATGTGTCATTTTTGGGGCTTTTATGTTCAAATACTTATCTGGAAATTATCTCTAGTGGTTTCTGAATCAGTTTCTGTTCACTTCAGGTGACGTGGATTCCGAGCCCGAGCATCTACCTCCTCCTCCTCCTCCTGGACGACCTCTTGTCCAACAGGATCCGGGACCCGCACGTGAGTTTTAGTTATTTCCGGTTTAGTGTACTTATTAGTGAAATGGCATAGTAGGGTGTCTAACGATAATTGTTACTCGTAGGTTCTACTCCTGCACATTCTAGTGGTAGAGCCGAGTCCAGCCGACGTCAGTATCGTCGTTGAGCTATCTGTTCAGGTGTGTTCTCTTCTGTTGACTCTGCTTTTTAGTACGTTCCGTTTTCTGTTAAAATCCGTATAATCATGCATCATTCTGACATCACATTCCTGATACTGTTATACGATAACTTGCCTCCTGTTTCATTGTAATGCATGCACTCTGATACTGTTTATGCATATATATTACATCTGGTAGATTATGTGTACGGGGAAGTAGTGACTTATCACTTCTGTTCAGTGGCTCCACCTGCGGGTCGAGATACCACTTTTGATCAGTGGCTCCACCTTCGCGTCGAGTTTCCACTTCTGCTGGTGTGATGGAGTTAGAGGGGTTCAGGGGAACCTACTCTTCTGTTGGTGTTCGGAGATGGGTGCATTTCATGCATACACCGCATCATCTGCATATACTGTTCTAAAATCCTGTTTTATCTGTACTTTAGAGACACACTAGGCTCCCTAGCTTACACCCTCTCAGCTTCTTGTTTTAGGTCCTTGACCTAGGCTACTCGGTACTTGGAGTTTACTATTTTCAGACTATTACATATGTTTTATAATTATCAAACTATTTTATTATTTCCGGATATTTTATTATCTGTATTGGACTTTGGATTCAGAATTTTACTTCGAACTTTCTGGACATTTTACGATTTATTGTTGGGTTGGACTTTATTTTATTTGGATAATATTTCAGTATGTTTGGTAATAATTATTTTAAGCGATTTATTCTTATCTTTTGTTTTTAATAAAAATCTACCTTGCGAATCAAGTTTTAATATTGTGAACCTAACTTTTATTCTAAGAAATTAGATAAATTTGGGGGGTTACACATGCATAGACATGCATACAAGGAAAGCCCAATAAGGCATCTTTCTTACTTGTTTCACCTTCTTCTGTTTAGAACTAACAATTGGCAAGTCTTTAAATTAAAAGACAAAATATCCATCGATCCTGATGGAAAAACAATAATGATATGGATTATGGTTATTATAATGTCCCCTTTCTCTGTTCTCCCCTCTAATATTTCTTTCCTTTCGTACCATTCTTGTGTTTGAAAAAAGAAGGGAAAAGAAAGAAACGGCACATCCTTGGGCTAGAACCCTTGCATATGCATCCGCATAACAAGCCAAATATTATCCTACTTCCTTCTACATTCTAATCTATCAAATTTAATTCAAGAAAATAATCAAACAGATAAATAAGACAGTTGGAACTCTTACAGCATTTCTCTTTAGTCGTCCACGGAAGAAGAGCAGTGTGGTTCTCTTTGATTCACTTTCTGACACACATTTTGCATCACATAAATCAACATTTGCAACATATGGGAGGATGAGGTCCTTCTCCAGTGAAACTTGCCCTGGCTTGTACCTAGGATGTTAGAAGATATCACTTTACAGAAGTTGAAAAGACTGAAAACATGCAAGATAATAAATATCATTTGTAATGGTCATAGTCACCACTGACCAGTTCCCTGTGGAGTCCATATCTGGTAAAAGCCAAATTGCATTTTTCACATATCTACGAACCGACTTAAAGGACCATGGATGATGTATGGGAAATATGTGGTCCCTTCCTTCAGATCGTTTCCAAGCAGGCTGATCTGTCACCCATTTCAGAGCTTCCTGAAACCATACAAAGCAAGAGCCTAGGATAAGTAAATTCTGAAATCTAATAGCACAAATGTCCACATGCAATGATACAGATGATGTCCTTAAAGAGAAATTATGCACTACTTTGTCCAATATCTCTCACAACAACCTTTCAAATTGAAAAATGGAATTAGCAAAGGATGACAGTAATTCATGCATTACAGTAAAATTCTAAGATAGAGAATCCACAAAAACAAGTTAATGTAAATTAAATATAGAGTTGAGCCTAGTGGCTGCAAGATAGTTAAGAATCACTTGCATACAAGGACACCAAAACATGCAGCAAAAACAATTTAGAAAATACACGGCACTTGACCCAATTATGATATTCTTTTCTTCCCCTACCTCCCTTTGAAACCAAGAACTCAGTGATGCATTGACCTAAATTGTCAACATTGATAAACCTGAATAACCCAAATCAGTAAGCACAACATGACAACACATGAACATCCCAAACGCCTCTTTTCAACAATAAAACCCAAATATCATAAAACCTGGAAATGCACTCACACCCTATATAACGTCTTGCATTGTTGCTTCTCCAACAAGAAAAAGCTAATTGTGGTGAAGAATGGCACGTAAAACAAATCTGCTTCCCCCTTCCTATCAACTCTCACAACATTTTTCAAAAGCCTTTCAGATTCCGGTGCAATCAAATCCGCCCATAGCCAATAATCAATAGAATGCTGCACCACCATAAGAACAACAAAATTTAAAGGAAAAAATTACAACAAAGCATTTTCTTGTAAAGGAATGACATTTCCAGAATCTAGTCCCTTTCATTTTATCAGCCACTCCAATCGAGAATCTTCAACAGATTTCAAAGAGGAATAAATTACAATTACAATACTTGATAATTTTACCTGTTCGATCAAACGGTGAACAGGGCTGCCGTTGGAAGTTAGATTAGATGTTTCTCGATAAGTATTCCGAAACAACCAAAGTAAATCGAAGGTGAACTTCTTCGGCATCTCGTAAACGTAAACCCTGATAGGGAAATTCAGCGGGTAATACGGATCTCGGTGCACCCATTCCATTTCCTGGACGAACTTCCGGTCGTCGAAGGTCGTTACGTCATCTTGGAACGCTGAACGCACCGTATCGTCGGAAATGCGGTAGTTAGGAGCCTTGTGAGTGAGGAAGTTTTCAAGGGAAACGACGAAAGAGGTTTCGGGTGGGATACGGGGATGTGGGTGGGTATGGGTGGAGGCGGTGGGATCAGAAGGAGAAGAGAAGAAGAGAAAAGAGAGAGCGAGGAGAGAGAGGGTGTAGAAGAGGAGGAGAAGTTGTGATTTGGATCTCGTGGAGGACCATGGCATTTGCTTAGCTCGCATCTTTTTCTTGGGAGGTTTCAGGAAGAGTTGCAGAGATGGGCGGAATGTTTAACCGGAATCTGATAAGCAAAAATGGATTTGTAGAGAATTTTAATACTTTGATTGGTAAATGATATTGTTACCGATGGTTAGGCTTAGTTTTTTTTTATTATTATTGAGTTTAGCTTTTTAAATTAATTTTTTTATCTAAAATTTTTAGAAGTAATTAAAAATATCAAATAAAGAGAGCTTTAAAGTGTAAAAAGGTTTTTTTTTTTAAATTAGTTTCTCAAATCAAAGTTTTGTAAAAGCTAAAAAAATAGCTTTACCAAAACTTTAGTTTAGGACCAAATCAAGGTTTTCTACTGCAACAAAAAAAAAATAATATAAAATAAATATTCAAATTATGTTACGAATAAAGTAAAAATAAAATAGAAGAACAAATATGAGAGACAAAAGAGAGATTTGTATTATATTTTCAAAGTAATGTTGTGTACAATGCTTTCTCCAAAAGTCTATATTTATAGGAATAAGATGGAAACTCTAATTCCAATGGATATTAAACCCTAATAATAAAGCTCAATAAAATTTAATTTAATATAAGGATATCTACCATAAATAAAAATATTCATAAAACTCCCCTTGGATATCCATGAAGATAATGTGCCTCATTAAAACTTTACTAAGATAAAAACCCTGTGGGAAAAAAATTCTTAGTGAAGGAAAAAGAGTACACACATCTTTGATACGCATAACATGTTGCCTCATTAAAAACGTTACCAGGAAAACCCATTGGGACAAAACCTTGGTTAAGAGAAAAAGATTAATATCTTTGAATCTTCATAATTCAATATTGAATACAATCTTCAAATGTTGAAATAGATTATGTACTAGTAGATAAATCTTTTAAATTATTACTTGAAATGATTAATTGGATACTATTATTCTGAAGATCATGAAAGACGAAACGTGAAAGAAATATGTTTCGTTTTATCAACACTTGATGTATCCACCTTAAGATATAAATTTTGCATTATCTCTACACAAGATAACTTGCATCTTATATTGCGATAGCAATTCACATATCTTATGGATATGTTTAGCCAAACACATATTTTGGCTTTGCCTCAAGCATAGTAATTATTTAAAGATAATGGACTCGTAGCACTTAAATAATATTTCTGGACCAACTAAGATACGATGCTTTCAGATCAATTAATGTATATATGGTGCTTTTAAACCAAAAATATTATCACTATTTTTCTTGAGGCGGAATGAATATTTGTTTACATTAAGAGACTTAGCAAACATAAGGGTGATCAATGAATATGTGTTATTCTTGTAAAATCTCTTTAAATATTTTTCTGTATGCCAATTGATGTACAAAGATTTGGGGAGATCTCTTCACGAGTCTCAACGTTATTCAAATCATCGACATACACAATTATAACAAATTCAGAGCTAAACCTCTTAATAAAATACTCGAGGAAATTAAATAATTCATATAATATTATGCTAATAAGTATCCAATGAGGCAATTATATCAAATACGCTTAAATTGTTTCAAGCCATAAAAGATATATTCAATATGTTTAAATAATATTCTCGAGAACTTGAATTAACTGCTTTTGTAGTCTAAATCCTTTTAGAGGCTTCATGTAAATATTTTTATCAATATGCTCACACAAATAAGATATAACAACATCCATTAGACGAAACTAAATCATTTCATTTATTGTTAGAGTATCTAAAAGTAGTTGAATCCATCACCGATGAATATATTTTCCTCATATTCAATTTTATGTCTTTGTGAGAATCTTTGTTTAACTAAATGAGCTTATATCTCGTGATTTCCCCTTTTGATTTCTCTTTCTCACAAAGGTTCATTTATATCCACTAGCTTTACACATTTCAATGAACGGGCTATAGACCCTAATACTTCTCTTTCTGAAAGAGATTTTAGTTTCGCCTTAATTGTCTCTTTTTATGTTGGCCAATCATTTCTTTGTTTATATTGACCAATTGACAATGGTTTATGATCCACATCATCACTAAAATCTCTAGTGCTATATTGCATGCAAATATATTATCGTCGTCAATTTAATTTCAATTCTACTTATTACAAGACATGACATAATATAAAGTTGATCACACAATGAATTTGGCTAAGAGGGGGTGAATTGACAATTAAAATTTTGTTAGGAAGATTTGGTAGAAATTGGAAAAATTTTGAGACACAAGATTTATAGCGGTTCAAGCTTCAAAACAAGCTCTACATCAACTACCTTAGCTCTCACTAAGGATTTTCTAACCAATTCACTAATGAATTCAACCTTTTTTAGGTTCAAGGGATAACCTTTACAACAAGTCAATTTTCTACCCCAAATTGATTTAAACCTCACAAATAAGAGATGAAAAATATGCAATAAGGTTTCTCTCACAAGAATAATTTACCTCAATTACAGAATAACACTCCCCAAACTCAAATACAAAGAAATGAAATGAAATACTAGAGTTGGGAGACAAAGATATTCAATAGAGTGCTTGGAGTTGGATTGGATTACTTGGATGTTTGCTTGAGGTTCAATGGTTGTTAATGCTACTTGAAATGCTTCATTTTATATATTCTCATTGATTTTTAACTATTGAGGTTGTTGGGATTATAATTATAGACGTTGCAGCTTCATCTTCCCATCATAAATGCACTTCTGCAACCTATGGTATCGAAACACAGGGTACCTATTTCGAAACAACATAAAAATAGAAAGAGACAATGTGCATTTATTATAGGGGTTTCGAAACCATAGGTTATGGTATCAAAACTTTTAGTCTTTAAAATAAGGGTGTATCGAAATGGCTTAAATTTGTATCGATACAGAGAGTAAATTGTGACCAATCATATCGAAATGCCCTTGGGGCCATTTCGAAATTAATCAACTAACATTTAAAGCTCATATGTCACCAATAATCAAAAATAGTTAAAACTAAAAGAGCCGCTGGGGATTTTTCAAAGGTATCGAAATGATGACTAGGCGTATCGAAGCACCTTGTCAATTTTAAATTATTTTAAAAATTAAAGCATGGTATTGATACCGTAGAAGGTTGTTTCGAAATGATTATCGGTAGATTCAATTCTATATCGTAACGCGTTTCGAAACTGTTGTTAAAACTTCAAAATTGTGAAACTAAATTTGATTTTGATATAATAATTATCTATAAGGACTATCTTGTAATAAATTTTTAAAGTATTTAAGTCAAATCAAGAACCTTGAAATCAAATTTTAAGTGTTTTTCATACGAGGGTATCGATACCCCATGAACAGGTATCGATACACCTGGGTTTTTTAAAGCCTTGTTCTTGAGATCAAGAACAGGTATCGAAATAGGGTTGATACCTTTTCCTCACTGCCATCATATGTTTCGAACCAGGTATCGAAACATTTCAAAAACTTCAAATAATTTTTCAAATCTTTTAAAAATTGACTCC
The DNA here is from genome assembly GCA_035048815.1 of Abelmoschus esculentus. Classification (NCBI taxonomy): domain Eukaryota; kingdom Viridiplantae; phylum Streptophyta; class Magnoliopsida; order Malvales; family Malvaceae; genus Abelmoschus; species Abelmoschus esculentus. The sequence goes on along the minus strand of JAUCBN010000019.1, from coordinate 4,172,245 downwards.
AGGTATCGATACTGGTATCGATACACCCCTTAGTCTCCAACGACTATTTTAGCATTAAATGAGTCGACCGTTGGTGACAGTTAATTTTGATTGATGGTTAGCCTATACCAAAATATGGTTTGATACCCAACATCACAGTTTCATAAAGGTATCGAAGCATGTATCGATACCCCCTCTATTAAATACACAACGGCTATTTCTACTTTAGTCTGTTTCGAAACAGGTAGCCCGTGTTTCGATACCGCCTGCAGCAAAGTGCATTTATGAATGGTAGATGAAGTCTCAATAGTATTATTTACATTTCCAACAACTACGACTGTTAGAAATCAATGAGAATGTATAAAATGAAGTATTTTCAACAGCATTAGGGAATATTGAACCTCAAGCAACATCCAAGCAATCAAACCCAATTCAAAGCACTTCATTGCCAATCCTAGCCTCCCAACTTTTGTATTTCAATTTGATCATTTGTAATCTGAGTTTGGGGAAAGTTTGTTTGTAATTTGGGCAACATTTGTCTTGTGAGGGATCATTCTTTTGCCTTTATTTTCTTTATTCTATCTTGTGAGGTTGAATCAATTCTTGGGTAGAAGAATTGATTCGAACTGTAACGGTTATCCCTTGAACCAAGAAAAAGGTCGAATTCAATTAGTGAATTGGTTTCAAAATCCTTAGTGGGAGCTAAGGTAGTGGAAGTAGAGCTAGTTCGAAGCTTGAACCACTATAAATCATTTGTTCTTCACTTTTTATATTTTTACCGAAATTTTCCTCCATCATTTTTTTAATTATCAATTCACCCCCCTCTTAGCCATACTTCAAGATCGATCAACTCAACAAAAATCTTGGTTATAATATGAAGGTCGTTTCAAAACCATTTTAGATGGTATCGAAACGCCTGCAGTAAAAACACTTAGAAAAATTAATTTGATGTTCTTGGTTTGACTTGAAGTTTAGTTTTTGACTTAGGGACTTAAAAATTTATTTCAAAAAGGTCCTCTAACATATTTGTTATATTAAAATCAATTTTAGTATTACACATAATCTATTGAGATCTCTTTATTATCAGGTACTTGTGTTATGTCAATGTCTCTATTTGAGAACTTTTAATCTTTTATTGAGATTTTCATAATTCATTGATTCCTCGATCAAACTATTATAAAATATAACTCTTTTTCTTTTTTGAGGATTTTTATCTTTGGAACCTACTTGTCTATCATGCTAAAAGTGTAAGTTAGACTCATTAGCAACTAGAGTTTTTACTTCTAGGACATCAAATTTAATCGGAGCATTCATAACTGGTATACGTGACTTATTCACTCTTTTAGGGTCAACAAAATCATCTGGCAATTGATTTGCTAAATGAATTATCCTTTGAACTTATAGTTCACATTTGTTGAAATTATGGATCAAACTAAAAAAACGATAATCTATTCCAACTTATTTCGCTTTCCAACTATTTTATTTTCTTCCCCTAATGTTGGATAAATTTACTCATTAAAATGATAGTCAGTAAATCGAGATATAAATAAATTTCTTATTAGAAGCTCAAGATATTTAATTATCTAGGAAAATTTAAATCTAACATATATTTCTAACAGAACTCATCTTTGTGCGTTATGGTGAAGCAACTAGAACATATACCACACACCAAAAAAATGTAAGTTGAGAAATATTTGGTTCTTTACCAAAAACTATTTATTATGGGTAGAATTTATGATCAATTGTTGGCTTGATGCGAATCAGTGATACTACATGTAAAATGATATGTCATCAACATTATCAAGATTGATTGTCTTTATAAGATAATCTGAAAAATGTGCTTGTAATTTTATCAATTGAGCAAATAGCCTCCTCGCAAACACCAAGTTGCGGGTTAATAACAAGGATACATATGACCATATATTTGATGCATCAATAAAAATTGTAAAATATCTAAATGGTCTTTAAGAAAGGTGTATGGGCCCACATATATCATCTTGTATTAGTTTCAGAAAATTAATAGATTTACACTCTTTCTTAGCTGTTGATGATTGAATAATTAAATTGCTTTTATAGCAAGTATCACATGAAAAATTATCATGAAGAAAATCTTATTTCTTCAATAAATGACCACATGAAAGTATTTGCAAATTTTCGCATCATAATTGAACCGGGATAGTCTAACCAGTCATGCCAAATAAAATTATCAGTAAACATCTGTTTTACAATAGCATGAGCTTCAATTTGTAGTAATTCTTTTGTAGTACAATTTAGATGATAGTGCATGTATTTTTTTTCAAGATTTTTTATTGCATTGAGTTATACTCGTAATATTGAGATAGTCAGCATCCCCTTGACTAATATTCTCAATATATTTCTGCAAACATCTTTAAAACTCAATAAGTGAAATTGTGACTTTGACGAGTATAATGCACTGTAAATATGAAATAAAGTTATATTTGGCAATAACATATTTGTTCAGTCGGAACTCTCTATGATATTAGTACTTTCGGATATAGTACTCATATTATTTTCTTGTATTTAAAATGAGAAAATATGCATAATTTTGCACATTTTAATATTGCTTTATTTCATTCACTTTGGTTAATGAAAAATATGTGCTCTGTACCATTCACTTTAGGAAATGGAAAAATATTAAAAATAGCACATCATATCAAATATGTTATCTATCAAAGATAAACACTCAAGAGCTCTTCCGAAGCATTAATAGTTTAGCACTATTGAGATATAATACTCATATTTTTCCTTGTATTTAAATAGAAAAATATTTATTATGCTTAAGTATAGTATGAGTATTTGCATCATCTATTTGACTTATATAAATAATGTATAAAATAAATTAACACTAAATTAATATAAAGCGTAAATAAATAAGATATAAAATAAATTAACATAAATAAATAGTAAATAAAAGTAAAATTAACATAAAACAAAATAAATAAAAGATATATTATTCCCTTTAGAGGTTATAAGGGAAATAAAATAAATGAAGAATTATTTCCTCCAAGGGTTATGAGAAAATTAACAATATACATATGAGTTGGATCAACAACGCCATAATTATTTTCGCCACAAAGAAAAACTATTTATATTTTTTTTTATTTACCATTCATAATTATGGATAAAGTCCATAATATTTCTGGATTTGACAAGTACGAGACTAATGGTTTGTACCATCACATTGATAAAATAAATATTTTTATATGATCTTTATCATTTTTGTAATCCTTATAATCTTACTTCTGATGGATATATGCATTCTCAAAAAATAATCTTATTCATGTTTATTTTATGACCTCAATTAGGACCAGAATTACTAATATGATATTTATTCTTTCCGCTATAAAACATCACATTCACTTCAAGGAATGAAGCGAAGACTAATAGGTATTTAAAACCTTTTCTCGATATTATGTCTACATGACAACATTATTATGTGAAAAAATGGAGTATGTTTTTCTAATATATCATCATCAATGATACTCTGACACATAACTTAGTTTTATTCACGAACCATATAGTGAATTATTATGTTTGCATTCACTTCAAGGAATGAAACAAATTCAATAATCGCATGAAATAAACATCATGCTTGCACTCATTTAAGGAAATGATATAAATCCAATAATCGCATGGAATAAACATCATACTTGCATTCACTTCAAGGAATGACATAAATCCAATAATTTCATGAAATAAGCATCATGCATACATTCACTTCAGGGAATTCCTCCCATAAAAATTCTTGGACCAAGACGATTTTCGTAACTTAAAATTGAGAAAAGTTTATAGTCGAGTTTTTCGATACAAAAAATATTGCTTTCAAGCAAATATGAATTTTATAATATTTGTATTATTAAATAGTAATTGACCAACCAATATATATACAATATATACAAGAAACAAAAATTTAATCCTCATACATGGTGTTATTAAATCAGTCAACGAAGTCCTTTAAAAAGAACCTCCTTTGAGACCAGTAGCCTTGCAGAACAGGATGTACAGCCAATATACTCGAATTAAACCAACATAACAAAGAACATATTAATTAATTAAAGATTCATTATTTGTTCCAATATCATGTAATACTTAAAGCATAATTAAAAAATACAAACTTTCATCATCAAAATAAAATAAATAAAAATTGTTACAACTAAAGACAAAAAAATCTCAAATTAAATAAGTAAAACATATCAGACTTTTCACTAATTTAAATATATGGTAGATTTAGTTATTAATATCTTGTTAAAAATCTTTTTTCGGGAATTGTCGATAAGATTTACGGTAATTGAGTCAATTTATCGCTACAAAAACACCAAATAACCAATGATTTTTTAAAAATTAAAAATCAAGTTAAAGATCAAGAGAGAAAAATAATCGATAATTAAAATATAATAAAGGGAGAAGAATTTATCTTTGATTCATGATAGTTATAAATTCTATTCAATAACTCCTTTAAGATTTGAACGACAAATATCTCCATTGGTTAGACTCTCGTGCTGATAATGTGTTGTGAATAAAGTAAAGAATAAGATTATAAAATAGGAGAGCAAAGATGAGAGACAAAAGAGAGATTTGTATTATATTCTCAAAGTAGGGTTGTGTACAATGCTTTCTCCAAAAGTCTATATTTATAGAAATAAGATGAAAACCCTAATTTCAATGGGTATTAAACCTAATAATAAAGCTCATTAAAGTTTAATTTAATATATGTATATCCACCATAAATAAAGATATTTATAACAAATTATATATTTTTAAAAATTTTAATACTTTAACTCTTTAAGTATGATAATTAATTATTGTTAAAAAAATTATTAATCAATAAAATTTGATGTGTTATATTTTAATTTACAATTTACATTTATTTTTTTATTTTTAATAACTTAAAGTTTAAAAAAATATATTGAAATTTTGGGAAAAATAAAATAGTTTCTAAATCCAAAAATCCTAATTTTTTACTCGTTGTTCTTCATAGCTGATCCACCTTTTAATCTTTGGACCCAGACGATCATTTTTAGGTATTAAAAGGTTGATTTGAATATATTTTAGATTTTTGAGATTTAAGTGAATATATTTTAGATTTTTGGATATATTTTAAAAATTAGTTTTAAAGTTTTTTTTATTATTTTTCTTATTGCGATAGGGTAAGATTTTTCTTAAATAATTAAAATTTTAGGTACTTATTTTTATAAAAAAAAATTTAAACATCTAAATTCAAAAATATATTATTTAAATACTTATTTTTCATTTAAACCAAAATAATAGTGCATTCCAAAGGGTAAATATAACTTTTTGACATTTAATGACTCATTTTTTTAATTATTCTCGGATTTAACACTTTTTACAAATTGTTATTAGTATTTTCGTTAAATAAAATATTAAATTGATATATTTGGTAATTAGAAAATGAAGATTTACATATCAGACTTGTAATGTGTTTCAAATTGTTATCAATATAAGGGGTGCGTAGAATAAATTATAACAGTTAATCGATATAAATGTGATATTTTACATATTAATTTGTTTAATTGTTAAAGTTAAACGATTTTAGTTAATCGAATCGTTAAAGATAATAGTTAATGGTTAACCTATAGATACTTTTTTAATCAATGAGTGAATCGAAAGAATTTGTAGAAGAGATCTTTTATATTTCAATAAAAAATCACTCTTTATAACTCCTTTGACTCGAATATCACATTTAGGTTTTAAACCCAAATCCAAGACCATAAAATTTCTTTAAATATTTAAAACCAAGACCATATATATAAATAAAAACCTAAAAAGTTTTTCAAAGGAATTTTAATAACATTTAAAACAATTAAAACACATAATTCGATTAATACAATTTCTCAAAAAAGTAAACATGGTTTACGGACTCTATTTGTAAGGTTCCACGAATACAAAACTCATTAACTCAAATATCATACTCGAAAGCTCATCATGCTAGAATTCTGATCTGACAGTGCTCCACGATCCCATAAATTACCGTCCAACCTATGTACGGAAGCAACGATTCTTAGCGTTGAGCTTACAAATCCTTGTGGTAACATCTACTCAATCATATTATATTCTAATCATAAACATGAGCATGCAAGCTAATATAAACGACAAAGAGAAAATGAATTAAATATGTAACGCTACCACTAATCGCCAAAACACATTATATCATCATAACGAGTCTCATGATAATATCATACAAAACTCATATATCAAACAATATACATACATAAGGTATATGTTCTGGAGTCACGTAGCGTCAGAAACCATACACTTGAAAAGGGTTCAGTCATCATTAAGCCTCGGAGCCCACACCCGACAAACCTTTGGGTGTAGTATGAAGTCACATCCTCAAATTTCATATCCTTTATTCAGGTGGTCCAAAGTCACAAAACGTCAGATCTTACACCTTCTTTTTACGCCGTCTAGAGTCACATAACAGCGAATCATACCTTGAGTATCCATATCTCATAAAACATTCTCATAACTTATTGATAATTTCATAGTACCATAATAATAATAACAAATCATAAATCTTTAATTTACATTTGTACTCAAACTATATAGATTAACCCATTCATTATTATTTTATTCTCATACAAGTTTACACACTCATCACCTTTTTGTTACCATTTATTACAATCATTATGAGCTTATATAAAATTTTTTGAACCCTTGGATTAATTTATTAAATCTTGTAACACTAAGTCGAATTATTGTATGTTTTATTTTATGTATACTGATAGTTAGTATTAATACACTATTAAGATACTAACATTCTAACCACAACATGAGTATTAGTACTCGAGTATGTCTACTAAGGTCGTACCCTTGAGCACAGGTCTTCACTCGCGTCTAAAATCACTAATATTACTTAAAGTAAATTATCGAAGTCATACTCGTACGGATATGATCGACCCATGTTGATTTTACCCTCTTCAAACACATAACAGTGCGATCCATGTTTGTATAGATAACCTATTCACGCGTCATGATAAATTCTTGAATTATAGTTTATTATGAATTATTCGATCTCTAAAAGCTTATGAAAGTCAGTAAAGTTGGTTACTAGTGTGTTAAGTCCTTTATTATTATTTACCGTTGTTACTATTATTATTATTCATATATGTGACTTACCGTTACTTGACTCTCTTATTAATTCATCATCTTAATTATTCGTGTAAAACTAAATTTGATTTTGATATAATAAAGAAGTTTAAAGACTAATTTGAAATAAATTTTTAAGTCCCTAAGTCAAACTTTTTTATTTTAAGTCAAACCAAGAACTTTGAAATAACATTATAAGTGTTTTTCATACGAGGGTATTGATACATCTGGGATTTTTAAAGCCTTGTTCTTGAGATCAAGAACAAATATCGAAACAAGGTTCGATACCATTTTTCACTACCAACACATGTTTCGAACCTGGTATCGAAATAACTTCGTATTTTTTAATTAATTTTAAAATATTTAAAATTATGACTTCAGGTATCAATACTGGTATCGATACACCCCTTAATCCCCAATGGTTATTTTAGCATTAAATGAGTCGACCGTTGGTGACAGTTAAAACTTGATTGATGGTTAGCCTGTATCGAAACAAGGTTCGATACCCAACTTCACAATTTCTTTTGGTATCGAAGCAGGTATCGATACCCCCTCTATTAAATGTACAACGACTCTTTCTATTCTTGATCTGTTTCGAAACAGGTAGCCCGTGTTTCAATACCACCTGCTGTAGAGTGCATTTATGATGGAAAGATGAAGCTCTAACGACCTTATTTATTTTCCCAACAACTACAACGGTTATAAATCAATGAGAAGGAATAAAATGAAGCATTTTCAACAACATTAAAAACTATTAAACCTCAAGCAACATCCAAGCACACCAATCCAACTCAAAGCACTTCATTGCATATTCTTGCTCCCAACTCTTGTAATTTCACTTTGATCTTTTATAATCTGAGTTTGGAGAGAGTTTGTTTGTAATTGGGGCAATATATTTCTTGTGAGAGAATTTTTATTTACCTATTTTCCTTTATATTATCTTGCGAGGGTTGAATCAATTCTTGGATAGAAGAATTGATTCGAATTGTAACGGTTATCCTTTGAACCAAGAAAAATTTTGAATTCATTAGTGAATTGGTTTCAAAATCTTTAGTAGGAGCTAAGGTAGTGGATGTAGAGCTTGTTCGAATCTTGAACCACTATAAATCTCGTGTCTTTTAAAATCTAACATTTTATCGAAATTTCCAAATCAAAATTTTAATTACCAATTCACCCCCCTCTTGGCCATACTTCAAGATCGATCAACTCAACAATTGGTATCAGAGCCTAATATTTGAAGAGATTCACATCTACCAAAGAAGATCCAAGGCGTGTTGATCACATCTACAAATCAAATACAATGGTCTCCACCTCAGGTTAATGGAACGAGTCACATTCCATCACTAAGCCACCCTTCTTCATTGAGGACAACTACCCCTATTGGAAGAATAGGATGAGGCTATTCATCAACTCAAATGATTATGTATTTTGGGATATAATCAAAGATGGACCCTCAATCCTAATGAAGCAAGAAGGAGACCGACAAGTACCAAAGAAAAGGAACGAAATGACCGATAAAGAAAGAAGGAGGATGTCCACAAATGATAAAGCTCTCCACATCCTTTTTTATGCGTTAGGGCCCAACATCTACTCCAAGATGTCTTCATGTACAAGTACCAAAGAAGTTTGGGCTCTTTGGAGACTACATATGAGAGAACCAATAACGTAAAGGAAACAAAGATTGGTCGTCTCAATCTAAGTTATGAGAACTTTAAGATGGAGCCGAATAAAGACATCACCAAGATGTTCGATAGATTCTCGGTGATTATTAATGGTCTCAAGGGTTTCGGTGAGATCATTTCAGAAGAGAAACTCGTTCGAAAGCTCATCTATTCTCTTCCCAAGTCTTGGGATAGCAAGAGGACGACTATCATTGAAGCCAAGGACCTCAAGACTCTCAAACTTGATGCTCTTGTGAGATCTCTTCTCACCCATGAGATCATGAAGAAAGGAAGAGAAAAAGAGAAAAAGAAGGAAGAGGTAAAGGTTGAAAAGAGGGAATTTAAGAAAAAGAAGCAAAGGATTGCTCTTAAAATTTCAATGCCACAAGATGAAGTGGATACAAGTGAAGAGAAAGAGCTAGAAGAATTGGTCATGATGGCCAAAAGATTCAATAGACTCATGAGGTCAAATAGGAATAGGAGATTCTAACAAAAGAAGGACTTCAAACCAAAGGGTAAAGAAGAAGAAAAAGATCAAATCATTTGCTATGAATGCAAAAAGCTCGGTCACATTAGGACCGATTGCCCTTTATACAGAAGAAAGGGTTTTGAAAAGAAAAAGAAGCAAAAGGCTCATGTTGCCACTTGGAGTGATGATGAGTCATCATCCGATAAAGACAACGAGGTGGCCAACTTGTGTCTTATGGCTCTCGATAAGCCTAAGGCAATCTTTGAAACTTCTTGCAATAATCTTTCCTATGATGAATTATATGATGCATATGATGAGTTGGTTTTAAAATTCAAAGAATACATTTTGAAAATCAAGAAAACCATTTTCGATTTAGAAATGAAAAATGATTATTTGACAAAAACTATTTTGGATTTTGAGGAAAAGGTTGTTGATTTGAATGATAAATTAAAATTCTTTCAAAAGGAAAATGTTGATTTAAACAACCTTATTTCTAGCTTGAGTGAGAATCACCACAAGGTGGTGAATGAGCTTAAAGAACAAATCAAGGTGGTTGAGAGTTCAACTTTTGAAAAAGGAAGCTCTTCAAAACTCAACCATGTGAAAAAGAATTTTTATAATCACAAACAAAAAATTTTCAAAGGCATTTTAGACATAGAAAAATTACAAGTGTTTGGGTTCCTAAGGAACTCATTGTTTCAAATAATTTGAATGTCATTGCTTCTTGGATTCTCAAGGAAACCAAGCTTTTAGGGACTAACTCTCATGGATTCTGTAGCGACCCTTATAAAATTCTTAAAAATAATAGGCGTGTGTAGTAAAAAAGGGAAAGGGGTCACTAGTGGAATTGAAATCAGGGTTTCAAAAGTAGAATTTAGGGATTTGGGTTTAAAATAAAATTTTGGGGAAATTTAGAAAATTAGGATTTGATAATTAAAAATTAAAAATTAGGTTTTAAAATTATATACAAAAATTGGGAATTTTGAAATGTTAAAAGAAACTTGAAATCTAGGGTTCTTAAAAAATAGAAATTGGAAGGTTAAAATTAGGGATTTGAGAAAAGAAATTTTAGATTGAAAAGGGAAATTTTAAAATTAGGGATTTTTAAAAAGGGGTGGAGTCGCCACCGGTCACTTTTGGTAGACCGGACACCGTAAAAACCAGAGATTTGAAATGATTTGGGTTCGAGAGTCGGTTACGGTTAAAAACGGGTTTAGGGTTTAAAACCGCCCAAAATTGGCACCTTTATTAAATTACCGCTTAATTAATTTTGAATTTTCCGGATTAAAGTGGCATTTAAATTAATTTTTGTTTAAAGATTCGAATCAATTTTATTTTTTACCGTGTCTTTATTCGAGGAAACGTACACACCGCGACCAATGCGTTGGAACACGGGCCCGTTACGACCGAGTAAAGACGTATTTAATTAGGCTTGTTAATTAGCAAGGTGTGATGTAAGCAAAATAAAAGACATAATTGTAAAGACAACAAATATAAAGATAAAATAGCATATAACACATGATAACAAAGATTAAAATAAATAGACCAACAAAACAAACAAATAACATATATAAATAAACAAAACAAAACATATAATAAACAAATAAAAAAAACAATAAAAGATACCAATAAAAAATATTCATATTTTCATTGAACCATAAGAATGGAATACACAATAAATATATCAAAAAGAAATATATACATCTAAATATGCTCGATTAAAATCAATCCACAAATTAAACTAAACGGTAAAAGCAATGATTAGATTAGGGCATAACTTGAAAAATAACCAACCAAATGGGTGAAGTGATTCAATGAGAGTAAAAATATAAATAATGGAGGGTACCAACTTACCAATGGAAATGGAAATGGAAAATGGAAATGGAAACTTGGCACTGGAAATGGTTTCGGCCGAGTGAAAAAAATATGGTTTTTGCGGCTGTGAAATGGAAAATGTGGTAAGGGTATGCGGCTGTGAAAAATATAAGGTTAGGGGGGTCCTTTATTTTTAGGGTAAATGTTATATATATAGTTAGGGTAAAGGGTATTATATGGGAATAAAATAGGATTTAGGTTTTAATATATAAGGGTATCTATGATACGATGAAGGGTATTTTAGGTTTATCCCTTTAAAAATAATAACCAATTAAAAACAAGACCTTGGGCACCAAGTAGGGATTTTTATTATATTTTTTTATATTATAAAACTATATTTAATAGGTCAAATTTATTTATGGTTTGGGCTTATAAAAGTGGGCTCTAATAAAAGGTTTTTATTTATATCATATATTTATATATTTTTGGATTTTTGATTTTAATTAAGAGATAGTAAAGATAATAATAATTATAAAATAAGTGATAAAATTAGGGTAAGTTAAGGTGATTTGGGTATTAAAAAGGGATGTGGATTGATTTAATTCGAGCATAAACCCAGATAAAATTAGTGATTACAGTTGTCCCTCTTTGCTTATCGTTGTGAAACAATGATAAAGCAAAGACTACAAGCACTAATTTTATCCGACTTCCCTGTTTGGAGGTACTCTGATTTCTGATCATTGCAGCATCTGATGGTCCCTCTTTTCGAGCGTATACCATGGTGGGCGACCCCTTTCTTCGAGCATATGTCGCAAAAAACAATATTGATCCCTTCTCCGTAGAATCCACGTCTTCGAGATGCTTTGATTTCTGATCATTGCAGCATCTGACGGTCCCTCTCTTCGAGCGTATACCGTGGTGGGCGACCCCTCTCTTCGAGTGTATGTCGCAAAAACAATGTTGATCCCTTCTTCATAGAATCCACATCTTCGAGATGCTCTGATTTCTGATCATTGCAGTATCTGACGGTCCCTCTCTTCGAGCGTATACCGTGGTGGGCGACCCTTCTCTTCGAGCGTATGTCGCAAAGCATGACCTCCTTCTTCAAGCATATGTCATAGAGAACGATCTTGTTGAAAAGTGATGTCTTGCTTTGAGGTTGTTGGTTGCCTTGACTTCTGGTTGTCTTGGCATGAAAAAAAATCTTTGTTGGTCTTTGTATATTCTCGATTGGTTGACCTCGATCGTTTCTTTACTTTCTTCTTCGTCGTTTTCTTCTTCATCTTCTTTTCTCCAATACCCTGAAAATCTTATAAAAGGTATCGATCTTTGATCATCTTTTCTCACATTTTTTTCTCTCCTTTTCTCTCTTTTTTTTCTTTTCTTTCTTTCTTTCTTTCTTTTTCTTTTTCTTTATTTATTTTTCTCTCTCTTTCTTTTCTCTTATTTTTTGTTTTTTTGTTTTTTTTTCTTTTCCTTTTTCAAATATCCTTAAGAAAGGATCGAATTAAAAAGAAAATCATCTTGAGAAAATCATCCTTAAGAAAAGATTTAATTGAGAAATTTGTTTTGAGGAAAACAACCTTTAAGAAATGATCAAATTAAGAAATTAGAGTTTTGAGCAAAACATCCTTAATAAAGGATCAAATTGATAAATTTGCTCTTAAAAAAAACATCCTTAAGAAAGGATCAAACTAAGAAATTTGCTTTAAGAAAAGCATCATTAAGGAATGAGTTAAGAAACTTGCTTTGAGAAATGCATCTTCAAGAAAGGATCAACTCGAAAAATCTGCTTTGAGAAAAGCATCTTTAAGGAAGGATTAAGTTAAGAAACTTGCTTTGAGAAAAGTATCTTTAAGAAAAGATCAACTCAAGAAATCTGCTTTGAGAAAAGCATCCTTAAGGAAGGATCAAGTTAAGAAACTTACTTTGAGAAAAACATCCTTAAGAAAGGATCAAACTAAGAAGTTTGTTTTGAGGAAAATATCCTTAAGAAAGGATCAAATTTTCTTTGAGAAAAGCATCCTTAAGGAAGGATAAAATTAAGAAACTTGCTTTAAGAAAAGCATCCTTAAGAAAGGATCAAATTTAAAAATTTGCTTTGAGAAAAGCATCCTTGAGGAAGGATAAAATTTTCTTTGAGGAAAGCAACCTTAAGAAAGGATAAAATTTGCTTTGAGAAAAGCATCATTGAGGAAGGATCAAATTTGCTTTGAGAAAAGCATCCTTAAGGAAGGATCAAATTTAAAAATTGGCTTTGAGAAAAATATCCTTAAGGAAGGATTAGATTAAGAAATTGGATTTGAGAAAAGCATCCTTAAGGAAGGATTAAGAAATTTGGGTTTTAAGAAAAACATCCTTAAGAAAGGATCAAATTTGAAGTTCAAATATAAAGTGATATCTTGCTTAAAGAATACCTGAATATCTCATAAAAAAAAGTGGTGTCTCCCTTTAGAGAATACCTAATATCTCGTCTAGATGTCTCGATATTTGATCGCCTTGACACAAAAAGCTCTTTGCCCCCAAATAACCAAATGTTGGAAGGCCTTCAAAAACCACGATTGTGTAATTTGAATGACTTTTGATCTTTGCTAAGGTCTATCTCTGTAGATCAAATCTTTAATCAATCTTCAAAATTCCTGTTTAAAAAGAGTAAAATGCGATGATGACACGAATTAGAATGCTCATGATGCATGGATATCTAACATAGATGCATAAATATTTAATCTAAATGATGCATGAATGTTCTTTTTCTTTCTTCTTGGAGGATAGGCTCTCGCTTTCTATTTACTAAACTCATCGGGCTTTCATCCTTCACCTTGTCTTGAAAGGAGATCATCGTCTTATGCCGATCGGAACAAAATCTTTCACCTTCTGTAATTCAACAGCTCATACTTGGTTGAAAATGACACATCTGAACCAGTTGTCTCCGAATTCAGTTGCATTCAGTTTATGGTAGTAGCTCTCAATCTCATATTTAGGCTTAGATCACTTAAGGTCTATTTTCAACATGTACATTGGGGGTTATTCTCTTGTATTTTTCTGTCTTTGGGTCATCTGATTGACTCTCTTTAGGCCCTCAATATAACTTTTGCCCCAAAGGCCTGATGTTCATCTCTGCTCAATCTGTAACCACAATAGGCTCGGGTAATCTTTGTTTATTTATGCTAACCTGAATTCTCAAAGAATATCATCTTTCAAACGAAGTGGTATTTTCAAGAGACATCTTGTATCATACATTGCTCCTTCTTCTCGGGTCATATCAAAGATGATCATTTGCATCAACGACCTTGCATTTTGTAAATCTTTTTGAACAACACTTTTATTAAAAAATAATCTGCTAATTGTAAGTAAAACAATATATACATGTTTTGGAAAATCCAAAAATTAGAAAAGAAAAGAAGAAAAAAACATGGGTTCCTTGGATATCAAATGCGAGAGTGCCTTAGACTCAACTCTCTGTGTTCGGTTTTCAACCTTTGAACGTTGCGGCGATATTTGAAGTTTTGGAATTCCCTTCAGATTGCTCGGTTCATCCTCATGATTATCGTATTTGCTTGATCTATTCGAAAACTACTCCTTCTAGTTCTCAATATCTTTCTCCTTTTATATATTCAAACTTTTCGTACTTGTCCCACTGGTATCTTCTTGAGAATTCGAAGTGTGCTTCAGACTGCATCTAGACATATGAGTACTTTCTTTTTCTTTCTATCTCTCTTTTTCATTTTTGCTTTTCTCTCTCTCTCTCTCTCTCTCTTTTTCTCATTTTCTTTCTTTTTTTTCTTTTTTTTCTCTCACATCTATTAATTTTCTTCTTTCTTTTAAATTTCGGGGAAATCAACTCATCACAATCCTTTGTCTCGAAGATAATGATGGAGCATACAACAAAACTCCGAGTTACTCGGCATAGTCATAGATTTGAAAATATTACCATCACTCATGAAGCAAAAGATTTGGGATGGTGCATTGCTACCTTATTAAGTCTTATTGCTTCAGCGGAGTGCCCCGATACTTCCACACTCTTGTTCGAATATGTCTATTATCAGGTTTCGAATATTGGAGTGCTTTTGTTTAATCTTTGTTCTCTCCTTTCTTTTTCTCTTTTCTCTCTTTTTTTTCTATTTTTTTCCTTCTTTCTCTCTTTTTTCTTTTTTTTTCTTTCTTTTTTTTTTCTCTGGATGCAATCTTTTTACTTAGAGGAATTCTTGAGATCAATCAATTTCATCGGGCCTTTTCTAGGAGATTTTCTTATCATCGAACATCAATGAAGGAGTAGTAGTCTCATTTCTCGTGCATTACTGACCAAAGCTACTGATTAATAAACCATACTTTATCGTAATCACAACGTTCCAACCATTTCTGAACCCACGTCACAACAAGTATGTAACATCCAAGGAACTCTGAGAGAAAAAGGAAAACACATATGTTTTTAAAAATATGCATTCTTTCATTGAAACGAAAAAAAGAGCAAACATAACATAAGACCTTACAAAAAAGTATTTGTTACTTTCGGGCAAACAATAACAAAATTAATTGATGCAAAACTTAAAATGCAAGGAGGCAGAAAATGAACAGCTAAACTCGAAGATTAGAATCTTCCCAAAGATCATGTCCTCTACTCTTTCTTAAAACTTCAGAATACCGGCCTCAATCAGTCCTTGAACCTTGTTCCTCAAAGCTCCACAATTCTCTGTTGTGTGGCCTGTGCTCCCCATATGATAGTCACATGTGGCATTGATATTATATCCTTCAGGGTAAGGAGGATCCTTTGGCTTAGACTGCACCAAAGTCAAAAGTTTCTTCTCAACGAGAATTGGGAGTAACTTGGTGTAGGTCATAGGAATTGGATGAAGCACCTTTGTAGGTCTTGTATGAGTATGGGGACAACCTTGAGTTCGATTGGTTGAGTGAGAACTCACCACATAGACATGAGAATCTTCCTCTTTCTTAGAAGTTGTGCTATAAGGGTCATTCATCTTTCCCTTCTTAATAGCATACTCGATGCGTTCTCCGGTCATAACCAACTCCGCAAAAATACTGATAGGGTGGCTTATCAAGTGATCGTACAACACTCCCTCTAGTGTATCCACAAACATTTGAGAAAGTTCACTTTCATTGAGCGGAGGTTGTACTTGTGCTGCAGCATCACGCCAACATCGAGCGTACTCTCGAAGGCTTTCGTTATGCCCTTGTTCCATCCCTTGTAGCATGAGCTGATTTGGAATCATATCGATTACGTGCTTATACTGGTTTGTGAAAGCTTTGGCCAGATCCTTCCACGACTTAATTTGAGCACGGGTTAACTGATTATACCACCTTGTGGCAGATCCCACTAGACTATCCTGGAAATAGTGGATTAATAACTTCTCATTGTTAGTAAAGCCCGCCATTTTCCGATAAAACATAGTTATATGTGCGATAGGGCAAGTCGTCCCATCAAACTTCTCAAAATCTGGGGTCTTGAACTTATAAGGGATCTCTAGACCTGAAACCAGACTAAGCTCACTGGCATTCAACCCATACCATTCTTCTCCATCCTCTTTTATCTGAAGCTTCTCTTCAAACTCGTTCTTGGTTTTCTCTAATTGCTTTGAAAATTCAACCTTTAATTTTTCTAGCTCATCGAAGTCTGGAATGTCATCCCCCAAACCTTCCATATTAGTGAAAGTCACACCTGGTAGGGCTTGGGTAGAGGCACAAGCTTGAAGAGATGATGTTACTACTCCTTGTAGAGGTCTAGAAGTGTTAGAAATAAAAACGGGAGGGCCCGAGGGGTCTTCAACAGAACATTTCCTTTGTTGGTCTTTCACTTTCCTTAGTCCCATCAAGTGAGCAATTTGTTTCATCATGTCTTGTTGAGACTTGATCATAGAATCTTCTAATTCTTTTTAAGTGCGCTCTAATTGCCCCATAAGATTGGCTTCTAACTTGGAAAAGTTGTCTTCCATTAGCCTTTCTTGGTGTTGGTAAAATGCAAGCGAGAAACCTTCAATTACGGATACGAGATCCTATAATTAACCTCCTTGTTTAATTAATGCATGATATATGCTATGAGATGCATGAGATGTATGCATGAATGCAAGTAAAGGTGTTGATCCCGCTAGTGATCGCCCTTTGAGCAACTTTCACCGGTTAAGATCTTAATGCCCATTTTATATATTTTTTTTCTATTTTTTTCTTTTTTTTTCTCTCTCTATTTTCTCGCTTCTTTCTCTATTCTCTCGATTTTCTTTTCTCTTTTTTTTTCATTTTCATTGTTTTTTCCTCTCTCTTTTTCCTATATTCTAAATTTTCTTTTCTTCTTTTTTTTTCTTTTCTCTTTCTCTTTTCAATTTTTTTTCTCAATCTTTTCTTTTCCTTAGTTTTATTTTTTCATTATTTTTTTTCTCCCTTTTTTATTTCTCTTATCTTTTTCTCTCCTTTTTCCCCTCTTTCTTTTTCTTGTTTTGACTCTCTAACTATAGTGAAAGCCTCTGATTGAACAAACCATTTAGTTCAACACCTTCATGAAATGTTGATACAAAAATGATAAAGCAAAAATGTAAGCAAGATAGGAGACAAAACAATCCTATTTATCCCATCTAAAAGAACCTAGGTTAACCGCATGGCTCTAATCGGGTAGATTGACTAGATTCTCTAAATGCAGTTTTGGTTCTACGAGGTACCCAAATTGTCCTCGTTGTCCTCTTCTAAGAGTAGCAAGGCCCCCGATCATCACCCATTATAGGCTCATCTTGACCGAGTTCAATTTAGGGGGACCCTTTCGCTATGCCCATACGAAGGAACAGTATCCTCACGAAAGCATAGGGTAGTCGAGCCCCGAAGGTACTTTACTAGGCCCATACGAAGGAACAATATCCTTACGAAAGCACTAGCGTTTTCCCCCCACTTAGAGAAACGGGTTGAAATGTGTTGAAAGCTTGAATTAATAAACAAATAATAATTTAATTGCCACTTTATTCCACAACTTCCAAAATTAATTAAGCGGTATTTAAAAACAAGGCTTGACTCGTTTGAAAAATTGGTCCCCAGCGGAGTCGCCAACTGTAGCGACCCTTATAAAATTCTTAAAAATAATAGGCGTGTGTAGTAAAAAAGGGAAAGGGGTCACTAGTGGAATTGAAATTAGGGTTTGAAAAGTGGAATTTAGGGATTTGGGTTTAAAATAAAATTTTGGGAAAATTTAGAAAATTTAGAAAATTTTGGGTTTAATCAATCTTCAAAATTCCTGTTTAAAAAGAGTAAAAAGAGTTTTCTAAGCTAATGCAAGGTGAATTCGAGATGAGCATGATGGGGGAGCTCTTATTCTTTTTGAGACTCCAAATTAGGCAAAGGAAGGATGACACCTTCATCAATCAAGCAAAATACATCAAGGATATGCTCAAGAAGTTTGACTTGGAGAATGTGAAACCTCAAGCCACTCCTATGAGCTCATCTACTAAGCTTGACAAAGATGAAGGAGGTAAGTGTGTTAATTCTAAATTATATAGATCCATTATAGGTTCTTTGCTTTACCTTACCGCAAGTAGACCAGATATCATATTTAGCGTTTGCTTGTGTGCTAGGTTTCAAGCTAGTCCTAAAGAATCACACTTAGTAGCCATTAAGAGAATTTTTAGATACCTTAGAGACACACCTTGTTTAGGCCTTTGGTATCCTAAAGATTCATCCTTTGATTTACATGCTTATTCGGATGTGGATTATGGAGGTTGTAAGATAGATAAGAAAATTACTTCCGGAACATGTCAATTTCTAGGTAGTATGATCATATTTTGATTCTCTAAGAAACAAAATAGTGTAACTCTTTCTACCACCGAAGCGGAGTACATATCCTTAGGGCGTTGTTGTGCTCAAGTTTTATGGATGAAACGACAACTCTTAGATTATGACATTAAGGTAGAAATCATACCTCTTAAGTGTGATAATACTAGTGCCATATGTCTTACTAAGAACCCCATTCAATACTCTAGAACCAAACATAAAGAAATTAGATACCATTTTATTAGAGATCATGTTTCTAAAAATGATGTTGTTTTAGAGTTTGTTGACATCTTAAACCAATTAGTGGATATTTTTACCAAACCTTTAGATAAAGAGCGTTTTTGGACCCTTAGGAGATAATTAGGTCTAAATAGTCTATCTTGACCTCTTAAGTGTTATCCTTTTTGCAAATTAGCTTGAATCTTGAATGAAGTCATGCTTATGTTGTTCTTGTATCTTGATGCTTCTATGCATGTTTCTAGGGAGAGTATGAACTTATTTATTCATATTGATCATGTCATAACATCATATTCATACTTTTAGGGCTTTAGAGACTCATTTCTAGTACTTTTAGAAGCCTAAAATGCAAAGCAAAGTCGAGGGTATCGATACAGCTAACACTTATTTCGATACCTGTTCATCAGTCCATCTGGGAATTTTTTTTGGAAGAACAGGTATCGATCCCTGTTTCGATACCTGTGGTTTGATACTAGCATCGGAACAAGGGTGTTTCGATATCGGTATCGATACTCAAGGACGTAGATTGCTTTAAAACACTTTAAACCTAATTTTAATCTCATTAAAACTCTTCCCAAATATAAATCACAAAACCCTAGTTGGCCACTTCTTTAAATCCCTCTCAAATCCATTCGTTTTAACACCAAATTAAACGATTTCTTTGAGGGATCTTATTCTACTCTTCAAGCCCTACACTATATCATCAAACGGTGCTTCACTAACTACAGTTTCTTCCTAATCCATAATCAAGGTATTTTTTTGAAAAATCTTATTTTTGTTTGATTATAGATTGTTAAAATTAAGTTTTTGAACATATGTTGAATGCTTATTGTATGAGTTTTCATAATCCTATAAAATTTTTTCAAAATTAAAAATCTGTTCGTTCGAATATAAATCGATTTCATCGTATTTTTTTATTGAATTTCAAAAATTCTATTTTAAACGCTCAAATACCTTGAATTATTGATAAATAGGATTGAAATAGGTTGTTAGAGGATACATGTTTTTAAACTAATCCAAAATTTATTTTAATTCTTAGATCATGGAACCAAAGAAACGATCTCGTACCGAAGCCGATAGCTCTTCATCATCTCGTGTTTCATGAGTTGATATTCAAGAAGTCTTCGTAAAGAGTTTGGAAACAAATCATAGAATTGACAACTTTAATCTCTACCGCAACCACCCTCTCAAAAAGAAACAATATGTAGATGTTTAATTCATAACCTCACACAAGTTTCCTTTCAAATATTATGACAGAATCATCAATTGGAAGTTCTTGAGGTTTCTCACTCATTCTGACAAGTTCTTTCCAGCTCTTGTCTTTATTTTCTATTCAAATGCCAAATGTATTCTATCTTTGGACAAGAGCAAAGTAGTGGCAATTGAGTCTTTCCTCATGGGAAAATCCTTTACTATTAATGCCTCTACTTTTGTCAATGTTTTTGGTCTTGAGGATAAGGGTTTTGAGGATAAAGACTCTCTTGGTTCTTTTACCGGTTCGGTCACCTCACTTGACATGCACGATCGCTTTCTCCATCTTATCATTTCTTGGTGGATTCGTCCATCAAATGGTAGGTATTCTCGGATCTGTCAAATTGATAGCTTTTGGATCAAGTGCTTTCGTGAGGGTATTCAACCCAATCTTGCTCAGATCGTCTTCTCGGACATCGTTTGGCATGTTCAAAACCGTGCTACACCACTTGTCCAATCCTTTCCATATGTGTGCATTTTCAGCACTATATTCTTGCATTTGGAAATCGATTATTCTTTTGACATGGCGGGATCCTTAAAAGAACTCATAGGTGATACATCTCTTATCGTGCCCATTTCTAATATGTCTCCAATGGTGAGTGGGTTCATGGTGCTCCTCCTCCTCCTTCTCCTCCTTGTGCTCCCGTTGATCTAGAACCTCTTCGCCAAGTTGATATGATGGCGTTTCTCACTATGAGGTTTGACTCTTTGGATGCTCAGTTTGGTACTTTGAATGCTCGTTTGGATTCCATGGATGGAAGACTTGACTCTTTGTCAACTCAATTCCACTCAGGTTTCGATGCTATCAACACGAGGTTGACGGGCTTAGATACTCAAGGACATTCCTTGCCTTGAAGCTCTTCGTCATAGCCAAAGCATCAACAATGCCGATGGTGATGAAAATGAGGAAGAAGAAGAGGAAGAAGAAGAGGGTGATGATGATGGACTTGATGGGGATGATGATGGACTTGATGGGGATGACATGGCCGATGATTGATGTTAGATCTATCTTATGCTTTGCTATTAGCTTTTAGAACTAGTTATGTTTCCTTAAGCATTATGTTGCATTCATATATTAGAACTTATGCACTTGGTTATTTTTCTATGCTTTGGATTTATTATGTTGGATTTTTTTTAATTTTATGCTATGGATATTTTATGTTATATGTTAAATTTAATGCTATGATGACTTTGCTTATTGCCTTCTCTTTCATTGATTTTGATCTAACAAAAAGGGGGAGAAATTTTGTGTTTTTTAAGTTTAGGAAATCATTAAACTTTTTTCAATCATGCACATATTAAGGGAGAGTCTTCAAAAGTTTCAAAGTTTTGAAATCCAAAATCTTGATTTAAACTTAAAAATTTTCAATGGTTTTGTTATATCAAAAAAGGGGAGATTGTAAAACTAAATTTGATTTTGATATAACAAATAAATTTAAGGACCAATTTTAAATAAATTTTCAAGTCCCTAATTCAAACTTTTGATTTTAAGTCAAACCAAGAACTTTGAAATAACATTATAAGTGTTTTTTATACGAGGGTATAGATACCCTAAGGATATGTATCGATACACCTGGATTTTTGAAAGCCTTGTTCTTGAGATCAAGAACAAGTATCGAAACAAGGTTTGATACCATTTTTCACTACTAACACATGTTTCGAACCTAGAATAGAAACAACTTCGTATATTTTTAATTAATTTTAATATATTTAAAATTATGAATCTAGGTATCGATACACCCCTTAATCTCCAACGGCTATTTTAACAATAAATGAGTCGACCGTTGATGACAGTTAAAACTTGATTGATGGTTAGCCTGTATCAAAACAAGGTTCGATACCCAACTTCACAGTTTCTTTTGGTATCGAAGCAGGTATCGATACCCTCTCTATTAAATGTATAACATCTCTTTCTATTCTTGCTCTGTTTCGAAACAGGTAGCCCGTGTTTCGATACCACCTGCTGCAGAGTGCATTTATGATGGAAAGATGAATCTCCAACGGCCTTATTTACTTTCCCAACAACTACAACGGTTAGGAATCAATGAGAATGTATAAAATGAAGCATTTTCAACAGCATTAAAAACTACTGAACCTCAAGTAACATCCAAGCACACCAATTCAGCTCAAAGCACTTCATTGCATATTCTTGCTCCCAACTCTTGTAATTTCACTTTGATCTTTTGTAATTTGAGTTTGGGGAGAGTTTATTTGTAATTGGGGCAATATATTTCTTGTGAGAGAATTTTTATTTTCCTATTTTCCTTTGTATTATTTTGTGAGGATTGAATCAATTCTTGGATAGAAGAATTGATTCAAATTGTAACAGTTATACCTTGAACCTAGAAAAAGGTTGAATTCATTAGTGAATTGGTTTCAAAATCCTTAGTGGGAGCTAAGGTAGTGGATGTAGAGCTTGTTCGAAGCTTGAACCACTATAAATCTCATGTCTTTTAAAATCTAACATTTTACCAAAATTTCCAAATCAAAATTTTAATTGTCAATTCTCCCCCCTCTTGGCTATTCTTCAAGATCGATCAACTCAACGATTTGTATTTGCTTTTCCATCAATCCAACAATATCAACACAAAACATGCATATATATATACATATACACACGGATGTCTATACTCTAACATGAAATATTCTAAACATACGAGTTATTTCGTATTTACAATATCATCAGCTATCGCACATATATCAACCATGTACCATCAAATGCAATCATATGCATAATTATGATCTATCTATTTGTACATACTAACATGCAAGGCAATATTATTTATGATACACGTGTAACATAGGAGTTCGAGGTGTACGAACCTTAAGTCAGTATCGCTAACGCTCTCGTCTAGCTTCTAAGATGACCCATTTGATTCGATATCCAGCCTGAATAGTTCTCTTATATCAATAAATACGAAAATACATTAATACCATGCATCTCTTATATGATTCATAAGGTCAAATGAATAAAAATAGCTTACCGGATTCGAATTTGGCAAAACGAACTGTGCTATTAGATTCGAAATGTCGAGAAATCCTCGAGTAAGATCTCTTAGAAAAAAGTCAACATTTGGTTAATGCCCGATATGTAAACCCCCAAAATTAACCCCAAATAAAAAACCCTAATTTAGCATCATACCCCAGTTCGATACAGGACTAAAAGATTCGATACCAGTATAGAATCAGGCTACCATAGCCTTAAGTCAACAAGTCAATGAGCAAGACCTGGTTTGATACCTGATTCGATACTGGACCCCCCAATAGTGAAAATTGGTTCGGTACCTGTATCGATACAGGCTATCCTAGCCTTGGTCAATGAGTCAACTCATATGACCTGTATCGAACTGGGGTATGATGCTCTTGTATTGATACCTATGTATAGGGGGTATCAATACCCCAACCCTTATTTGGTTCAATCTTTAAGATTAAATATAAGGGAGCCTCACATCTCAGTTTAGAGGTTCCATAAATTAAATCAAGGTCTATATTGGAACCCAAATTTGAAACAAGTTAAGATTGGATGATAAGATCGATTTGGAATGATAAGTAAATTAAAATTAATGAACAAATTCGTAATTGAAAAAGTTTTAAATTGACCTTGGAAATTGATAGGTACAATATGTAATTGAATTGAAATATCATTGAAACGAACACAACTTCCGGTTTAATTAATGGTTTTTAAGTCTGATCGAGACTTCCATCTCCTAAACCGGGGCGAGAGTGTCACAAATATAATTTAAAGTTTAGAGTTTAATGTTTAGGATTTAAGGTTTAGGGTTTTAGATTTAGGGTTTACTATTTTTAAATATAAATTAAAATTTCAAATGACTTTAGAATTTACTACTTAAGGTTTAAGGATTGTTAAATAATTTTTTTATTATTTAAATATTTTAATTTATTATATATAAAATAATTTAATTAAACTAAAAAAATATTTTTTTTCTTTTTTTACTCAGGTGGTGACATGTCACCACCTGATTTGACGAAGAAAATAAATTAAATATATATAATAAAAATAAATAATTAATTTATTTTATTATAATAAAATTAGGACTAAATTAAAAAAAAAATATATGGATGACAGAGAGTGAATACATAATTATTTTTATTTTATTTTAACGGTCACGTCACCAGTCCGTTAGTTTTTAACGATTGGTGGCTATTTCGATACTATTTTAATAATTTACCGGTGTATTTGCCGCGTTTTAAAGTATTGTAGCCATTTCAATACTAACCTTATAGTATTATGGCTATCCATGTAATTTACCCCAAAGAATATTACCTAATTGTTATATATTTTCTCCAAAGTAATGCTTTAATTTTTTTTTTCTTTAAGAGTTTAGTTTTTAGCGGCGGTCTTATTATAGTTGTATGACTCTTTTTTCCTTTTAGTTTTTACTTCCAAATAAGAATCTCTTATGTTTGGACTCATTTTCGCATATTTTGTAGCATTTATTTATTTGTTTTAGTGTTTCTATCTTATGATATATATATATATATATATATTATCTATTTTTATGATAGTTTATCGTTTGTGTAGCAATTATTATTAATTCTAATCAAAATTTATTAGAGATAGGCACGAGTTAGATTTTTAACCCAACCGAATATAAACACCCTAAAATGATTGTGACCTGACCCGAATATTTTCTTTAAAAAAATTAATCCACCCAAAAAATAAGATAATCTAGACCCGACTCCGACCCAACCTACAGAAAAATAATTTTAGGATAGTTAATTATAAAAAAAATATAATTTTAAGGAATAAGTTTGTCGCGATCTTTTTTTAATCGAAAGGTGTGAGGAAAATAGCCTGACGAATTAGTTTTGAAAAATACAAACTTTATCATTTTTAATCTTGAAAAACCCAAATTTTTAAAATAAACTTATTATTTAAATTTAAAAAAATTGACTTGGAGTCGTCATTGGCCACTTTGGTAGGCCAGACACCATAAAACAAACCAGAGATTCGTTAAAAAACGTTTGGATTCGGGAGTCAGTTACGTGTAAGGACGACCCTTACAAACGCCCCAAAATTGGTACCTTATTAATTTGACGTGGCATTTTGATATTTTGAATATAGATATTAATTTAATTCTTCATTGTTAATTAAACATTGCTTGAATTTTAGATATCCTTTTGGTTAAGAAAATATATCCCTTTTAAACTCGGGCTGAACGAGACATCCTCTAGATAGGAAATCTCACCCGAATTTAAAAGAATATAAATTCCGCCTCAAAAGGTTTTAATGCATGACCGTTTTTTTATCTTGTTCATTTTAAGTTCTAGCCTACGAGGGCTCCATTAATTAAATATTAAAACCTATTTAAATTACTAATATCACTAATTTTTACCTATCAATTCTATTTAATTCTAAACCTAAGTTATTTTATCAAGTTCTAGGTTTTAATAGCACATGAATTCGATACCAAGGTACACTCTTTAGGCCAACATCATGGTACGTCAAAACACCGGCCTCAGTGTATCCGAGGTATAAGATTCACATACTATTGTTACTAATTATCTCCCTATTTAATTAATTAATTTAAGCAACTAATCCTAGAAGGCTCTAAATTAATTAACTAAATGATTATTAAGTGATCTCCTAAATATGTCATGTGATTTTAAAAAGAAGCATAATTAAATAAAATAAAATAAATAAACAAAATAAAGGAACTTGATACTTTTCATTAGAAACATGGGAGTACAATTTACAACCAAGATAATCAAAATTGAAAAGGGACCTACATTGGTAAAGACAAAAAAAGGACAAGAGTTTAACTTCAAGGAATAATTAGATTAAATTAAGTTAAATTAATTTTAAAGTTTAGAATCTTTAATTAAATTAATAATTAATTAAATTTTCCCTAAGCTCTAAAATCTTAATTAATCCTAATTAAAGTCTAATTTGATAGATTTAAAGTTCGATTAGGGCTAAATTAGATTCAATTAGGTTAAATTAATTTTTAAGTTTTATCTTAGAAACTAAATTAAAATTAATTAAGAAATTTAATTAAATAATTTCTAAGTTTTAATAATTAAAATTAAACCTAATTAATGTCTAATTTTGATTTTTGGGGTCAAATTAGGCTTAAATTAGATCTAACTAGGTTTAATTAATTTAAAACTTCATTTTAGAAATCTAATTAAATTCGATTAAGAACCCTATTAGAATATTTCTAAGTCTTAAAAATTAATTTTAATCCTAATTAATATCTAAATTAATTAATTTTAATCCTAGGGGTCAAATTAGGGGCTAAATTGAAGTAAATCTAGAGTTTTAGGGCTAAATAAGGGAAATTAGGACCAAATTGAAAAACGGTTTAAACCTAGGAGGACTAAGGGAGTAAATTTCCCACTTATAACCAAAACACACGGATCCGGGTATGAACCAGATCCGACCTTCATGACCCGCCCCCAAAACGGCACCGTTTTGGGGAAGTATAAGACCTCTTCACCGAGTTGACTCGGTCATAAACACTCCTCCCTCAACTCGTTCGGTCAACTCGTCTATCAAAACCTCTGGGCTTAAACACCTAAAACCCAAAAACTATGAATGAAATGGATCAAAACCCCTTAAAACACATGGTGTTCATGTGTGTTCTTCATGTTCAATGAAGAATATGAAAACACGGCCAAGAACCGTCGCGGCAACCGCCTTCAGATCTGGCGTCATCACCCTCCGGTGACCAAAAAGTGTTCGCCGACCACCACCCCCAAGACTTCGATCACCGCCCTGAACCTAATTCTGACACCGAAGATGGTTTCCGATGCTGGCGAATTTATTGGTGACCCTAAAAACAGCTAAAGACACCCCAAGAAACCTATTTCTTCGATCCAAAACTTCTAAATCTCATTCCCAGTCACCAAAAAAACAGAAACAACACCCTAGGCTAATCTAAGAGAAACTGAATCTCTCTTAAACTAAACCTCAAACCAAAAACGACCTAAACCATCAATGGAGTTCAACAAAAAGAGATCATAAGCCGGAAAACGACAAATCAAACTCACCTTTGTGCGTCCGGCCACTTGGATACGCCAACTCCTTTCCTCGATTCTGATCTCTTCCTTCAATTCTGCCGATTCTCTAATTTCCCCTAACTCAATTCGATTAAATCCTTTTTAAAGGGATTCAAATAAAAAATACCAACCCAACTCAAACTCCTTATCCTAAAATCTCTCCACCTAAACAACCTAATCCCCTCAAACTCTCCTACATCTAAACCCTCAACAACCGAAACTCTCCCACAACTCAAATTCCATTTTTTTCTTTTTTTCTTTTTTATTTATTTTTTATATTTTTTACTATTTTGTATTTTTTTTATTATTCAGTTTTTATTATTTATTATTTTTAATCAAAAAATCGTGTTAACAGCTGCCCCTCTTTGCTCAATGTTGCGGAACAAGCGATAGGCAAAGACTGAAAAACACGAATTTTGATTAAGCCACTTGGCTGAAGCTTGAAGCTGTTCTTCTTATTACGAAATTCTTCAGGATCTGAAGTTGTTCTTCTTATTACGAAATTCTTCAGATGAAATTCTTTAGACTCATCAAGTGATGGATCTTGAGGTTGTTCTTCTTATTACGAAATTCCTCATCTCCGGGAGATCTAGAGCTGTTCTTCTTATTACGAAATTCTCCAGATAAAAATGGTGAAATCTGAGGTTGTTCTTCTTATTATGAAATTCCTCGTATTTCGTGAAATTTGGAGTTGTTCTTCTTATTACGAAATTGTCCAAACTCATCGAGTGATGAAAATTGAGGTTGTTCTTCTTATTATGAAATTCCTCGTTTCTGGGAGATCTAGAGTTGTTCTTCTTATTACGAAATTCTCTATATAAAAATGGCGAAATCCGAGGATGTTCTTCTTATTACGAAATTCCTCGTATCTCATGGAATTTGGAGCTATTCTTCTTATTACGAAATTCTCCAAACTCATCGACTGATGGAAATCGAGGTTGTTCTTCTTATTACGAAATTCCTCATTTTCGGGAGATCTAGAACTATTCTTCTTATTACGAAATTCTCCAGATAAAGGTGGTGAAATCCGAGGTTGTTCTTCTTATTACGAAATTCCTCGTATCTCATGGAATTTGAAGTTATTCTTCTTATTACGAAATTCTCCAAACTCATCGAGTGATGGAAATCGAGGTTGTTCTTCTTATTATGAAATTCCTCATTTCTGGGAGATCTGGAGCTGTTCTTCTTATTACAAACTTCTTCAGATGTAAGCGATAAAACTTGAGGTTGTTCTTCTTATTATGAAATTCCTCATGTTACACCACTTCTTTCGGGACTCACGCCAAGAAGGCTACCAATAATATCTGCTATTATGGTTTTCCTTGAATCATTTCATAGTAGTTCTTGAATCCTGTTTAAAAGAAATATTATGCAATATTATGCTTCTAATGTAAATTTTCCTATTATGACACATGAGTATTGCCTCGAAAGGCATGTATTATCAGTCAATTTGCCACTTTGAATAGTCTGATGGGCTCTTCTCTCTCTTTTCCGCATTCGTGATCTTTCATCTCACATATCAAGGGCAACCTTTGATGATTGTCTCCATTACAAAGCTGTTCTGAGGCGCTCTTTCAAGCCTTTCGTCCGAATGTCAGAACATGTTTGTTTGTATTCCGTTATCCTGATCCAGAAAAATAAATCTTACTTGTAACTTAAAACATAGTGATGACAAAAGATTTTATGTATTCATTAATTCATATTAGTTCACTAGCATGATGCTTTGGATAGAATTGAAGACTCAGAAGAAAGAAATGAATATCTTTATTGGAGCTTTTTGTAAAAACAATTATGGCAAAATAATTAGAAGGAAAAAGGTAAGGAACAAAATGCAAATTCCCAAGTACTTATCACATGCGATCATCTGAGCCTTTTCTGAGATATAGATTTGAAGATGATCTACTTCTCTAGCCATTCTTCAAATGAGGATCCAACTTTGCAGACGTGAAGATCTTTCCGAATTGCTTGATAACCGAGAGGTATGACTCACCGAATGCCTATTATCGTGCATTTGAGCCGTCATTCCTGGTTTTCGATCCAAATCCTCTGTTGGTATCGAGACGCCCTTTACGGGTTTTCATCTCGACCCCTCCTTTTCTTTTAATCATTTTTTATGAAGCTCCTTTTCGGGGTTTTGCTTCATTTTCTTTTTCTCTTTCTTTTTTCTTTTTTTTCTTTTTCTTTTTTCTCTTTTTCTTTTCTCTCTCTTTTTATTCTTCAGGCATAATATTTCTTAACTGAATCAGAATTCACCGACTTGTTTAATTCTTGTCCATCCATTTCAGTCAAGATCAGTGCACCTCCAGAAAAGGTCTTTTTGACAACATATGGCCCTTCCCAATTCGGCATCCATTTCCCTCGGAAATCTCGATGTATGGGCAAGATCTTTTTAAGCACTAAATCTCCTTCTTGAAATTTTCGCAGTCGAACTTTCTTATCATAAGCTTGAATCATCCGTTTCTGATATATTTGGCTGTGACAGATAGCTTTCAACCGCTTTTCTTCGATTAGATTCAACTGATCCAAACGAATCTGTACCCACTCTGCATCATCTAGCTTCACTTCTGATAATACTCGAAGAGATGGGATTTCAACTTTCAATGGTAACACTGCTTCAGTACCATATACCAGGGAACATGGCGTTGCCCGGTAGAAGTTCTTATCCAAGTTCGGTACGCAAACAAGGCAAAAGGAAGCCTTTCATGCCAGTCTCTGTAGGTTTTAGTCGTCTTTGATATGATCTTCTTAATGTTCTTATTCGCTGCCTCAACCGCCTCATTCATCTTTGGTCGGTATGCTACAGAGTTGTGATGAATTATTTTGAACTGCTCACAGGTTTCTGCTATCAATCTATTGTTGAAATTGGTAACATTATCTGTGATGATTCGCTCTAGTAGACCATACCGACAAATAATCTCTTTCTTCAAGAACTTACAAACTGTTGTTCATGTTATGTTGGCATAAGAGATGGATTCTATCCACTTGGTGAAATAATCGATAGCCACTAGGATAAAGCGGTGCTCATTTGAAGCCTTGGGGTGAATCTGCCCGATTACATCTAATCCCCAAACAACAAAAGGTCAGGGCAAATTCATTGTATGCAACGGTACTAGTGGAGAGTTGATCTTATCTGTATAGATTTGGCATTTGTGGCACTTTTTGGTATATTCTATGCAATCCCCTTCTATAGTAGACCAATAGTATCTGTATCTCATTATTTTCCGAGCCATCGAGAAACCGTTAGCGTGCGTACCGCAGATTCTATCATGCACTTCTTCAAGAATACTTTTAGCCTTACGGGTATTGACATATCTTAGCAGCACCCGATCTCTGCTCTTTCTGTATAAGACATCGCCATCTAACACATACGCAGCAACCGTTCTTCTGATTGTTCTTTTGTCAATGTCATTAGCTCCAAATGGATAAGCTTGGAACTTGATGAATTATAGAATATCAAAATACCAAGGATTACCATCCTCTTCTTCCAAGTTGCAACAATGAGCATATGTTTCATAGCTCTACATTCGTATTAGCATCATATCCTCCGGTCTATTTGCTTGGAATACCGAGGCCAGTGTAGCTAAGGTATCTACCATTTGGTTATCCTCTCTAGAAAGGTATGCAAATGTTATCTCTTCAAATTCTTCAATTAGCTCTAATATCAACTTTCGATATTCTATCAACTTCGTGTCTTTGGTTTCCCATTCTCCACGTAGCTGATAAATAACTAAGGCTGAATCTCCGTATACCTTCAAGGACTTTATCTTTGTTTCTATTACAGCCTTCAATCCCATGACACATGCTTCGTATTCAGCCATATTTTTAGTGCACAAGAATTCCAACTTGCTCGTGAGAGGGTAATGTATACCATCCGGAGATATCAATACAGCTCCAATTCCCCGCCCGAGGGCATTGACTGCTCCATCAAAATACAATTTCCATTTTTCCATTTCTTCATTCTCTACAATAGAAATGGTCATTACATCCTCATCGGGAAAATCAAAGTTTAGAGGCTCGTAATCATTCGAGGCTCTACTTGCAAGAAAGTCAGCTATGACACTTCCTTTAATTGCCTTTTGGCTGACGTACACTATATCAAATTCGGATAACAACATTTGCCAACGTGTTAATCTCCCAGTCAATGCGGGTGCTTCCATCATAAACTTTAATAGATCGAGCTTCGATATCAACCACGTGGTATGATATAATAAATATTGCCTGAGTCGATGGGTAACCCAAACAAGTGCACAACATATCTTTTGGATAAACGGGTACCATACTTTACTCTCAGTAAACTTCTTACTCAGGTAATAGATTGCTCTTTCCTTCTTTCCAGTATCATCATGTTGCCCCAGCACGCATCTTATGGAATTTTCGAATACCGTCAAGTAGAGGATTAATGGTCTCTCAAGAATATATGCCACCAATACCGGAGCATTTGACAAGTATTGTTTGATCTTGTCTAATATTTCCTGGCATTCATCATTCCACTCACTCGGATTGTTCTTCCGTAGTAGTTTAAAGATTAGATCATATCTATCGATTAATTGAGAAATAAACCGAGAAACGTAGTTCAATATTCCGAGGAAGCCCCGAACCTCTTTCTGTGTTTTTGGAGGTGGAAAATTTTGAATCGCTTTGACTTTATTGAGGTCGATTTCGATGCCCCTTTGGCTGACAATGAAACCAAGTTGTTTGCCGGATATAACCCCGAACGTACATTTATTAGCGTTAAGCTTCAACTGATACTTTCGTAGCCTTTGGAACAACTTTTTCAAATCCTGCACATGCCCATCCTCTGTTTGGGACTTGGCTATCATATCTTCCACGTAAACTTCGATTTTTTTTGTGCATCATGTCATGAAACAGTGTCACCATAGCTCTGGTACGTGGCCCCGGCATTCTTCAACCCAAAAGGCATGACTTTGTAGCAAAACGTGCCCCAAAGTGTGGTAAAAGTTGTTTTCTCCATATCTTCTGGATTCATTTTAATTTGATTGTAACCCGATAATCCATCCATGAAGGAGAACCATGAATGTCCTGAAGTATTGTCCACCATAACATCTATATATGGTAAAGAGAAATTATCTTTCGGGCTTGCCCTGTTCAGATCCCTATAATCCACACACATCCGTACTTTTCCATCTTTCCTTGGCACAGGGACTATGTTTGCTACCCATTCTGGGTATGCTGCACCTGTAGGAAGCCTGTACCAATCTGCTTTTGTACCTCTTCTTTGATTTTCAACAACATTTCCGGTCTCAACCTTCTGAACTTCTGTTGTATAGGCTTGCAATCTGGTCTAATGGACAGCTTGTGAACCACAATATCAGTATTCAAGCCTGGCATATCTTGATAAGACCATGCAAAGACATCTTTGAATTCTCGCAATAATCTATCAGGTTTTGCTTTGCCCCTGGCGAAAACGCTGCTCTGATTATGACTTCCTTTTTCTCTTCTTCGGTACCCAGATTCAGAATCTCTATCTTTTTTTTATGGGGCATGATTTGTTTATCTTCTTTCTCTACCAACCTTAGTAATTCTTCAGGAACCTCATAGTCCACATTATCTTCACACTCATTGACTTCTGTTAGACAAGAGATCCTTTTCAAGTCTATTTCGGGTTTAGGCACAGAATCATTCATGAAATCATTGATTAGGAACCTGTGAAGAAAACTTGTATATTTGGATGAGAATAATAAATGAATAAAGAAAGAAATGGATGAAGTGAATGAAAGAAAAGAAAATGTTTGCCATTGAAGAAAGAAAAAAAATATCTTTATTTGCTAGCGAAAATATGAAAAAGCCCTTTATAGAAAATCTCCTATACTTGCGGGCAAAAGTACAAGGTGGTTTATGGAATTACTCTGTTTTGAAAACTAAAGGTAAATCCTCTATTGTCCAATTATTCAAAGTCTCGCTAGGGAGGCACAGACGAATTCTCTCTAGTAAATTCATCCTTGGTCCTTCGGAAATTCCTCCCACCATCAGACCTTCGAAAGCTTCCCCGAATATTTCTTCCTCCTGCAGCCTAACAGCCTCTAAACGATTTTTCTCTGCTTGTTCAGTGACATTCACAAATCTATGAGAGATAAAGTCGATCTTTGCACTCAATGAGGCTGGCTTCTTAGCTACAGTTCTTCCATACTTATTCCAATACGCCTCATTTGAAAAACCTAACCCAGCTCGCCCTTTCTTCATAACCACGGGCTTCGGGCGTAAGCTCCCTTGTGACCTTCTTCCTAGTCCTCTTCCAGCTTTAGCTCCTTTACCAAGGGTCTGCTTAACGGTCATCTCTGTGCAGTTCGACAACCTCCGACATAGGAACTTTGTACCTTCAGCAACAAATGCAGCGTTGATGAACTTCAAAGCCCTGAAAGAACATTCTAACGCCTCCTCATTCGCTTGAACGTATGGCGTATCCGTGGAGACAGATGCAATAATATCCTCTTCTTTCCCGACACACACGAGCTTCCCATCTACTATAATAAACTTCAACTTCTGGTGAAGTGATGACAGCACTGCCCCGGCGGAATGGATCCAAGGTCTTCTGAGTAGACAATTGTAGGTGGGCTTAATATCCATTACAACAAAATCTATATTATACACGGCGGGATCTCATCATTAGTGAATGTTATATAATTATCTGCCGTGATATGATTAACGATTCGGTCCAACTTATTCACTGATATATCCTTTGAGACGAAGGTCTGGTTTAATACCTTCAATAGGGCATCACGATGTCCTTCAGAACTCAACAACAGATCGAGAATAGAGATTCTGGCGGGTTGTTTTTTCAACTGGTCAACGATGTTATATTCACTGTGCTTCAAGAATCGCAGAAATTCATGTGCTTGTTCTTCGGTGACAGGCTCATTCACCTTCGAAATCGGATCTGCAAAAATTTTCTTTTTCTCGGCATGTTTGGCCTTGTCTTCTTTTTCTTGAGCCGGTGAGTAACATCTCCTGCTTCTTGTGAAATGTCCTACCTCGTTCACTGGCTCCTCCATCTCGACTTTATCAATGGTTTTAGGTTTTCCTGGCTGCAATTCCTCAACGGGCTTTGAATTACTTGGCCTAACCACACTCGCGGCATAATTCCATGGAACCCTTTGTGTATCTTTAAACAGGAAGGGTGCTGGAGAAGTAATTACTATGCGAGGAGCAACTGCTGGTCTTACTTCTCCAATTGAATTATTCCCCCTTGGTCGAGCTGAAATGACTAACGGCCTATTTGCACTATACTTTGGCCCGGTTCTTTCAAACGTGCATACGTCCATCACTCTTCGGCCACTCTCTTTTGCAAAGAATTCTGCCTCCTTGTTGTCCATCATTCCTTGTAGTAAATTCTTGAAATCACTACAATGTTGAATTATATGTCCCTGTTTCTGGTGAAACTTACAGTACCCGCTTGTCTCAGTAGATTCTTTCATCCTCATCCCTTGGCATATAAGCTCGTTATTGAATAGCTGTTGAAAGATCCACTTCAATGGTGATCGGATCTCCGATACACTCATTTTAATCTGCCTCATTTGATCCTCTTCGATCGCATTTACACCTCGACTGCCATGGTTTGGCAGTGGGTTTGTAGATACACTGGGTTCATCGAATTTCAAAACCCCGATATTAATCATGTCTTGAACAATCCTTTTAAAGGTGGTGCAATTCTTGATGCTATGTCCGTGAACTTTAGCATGGTATTCGCACTGAGCCTTCGGGTCATACCAATGTGGATATGGAGTTTTGAGTGATACGATAAAATATGGACGTATCATATCCGCATCGTGTAGCTGAGTGTACAACTCAGCATATGTGACTAGGATATGTGTGAAATTCGGCCTTTCCCACTTTGAGTCCTTCTTATTCGAACCCTACAAGCTACCTGCTCCTGTCCCTAGTTTGGAAATTGTTACATTTCTCGGCGCTTCATAAACGACAGCGTTATTCACTTCATTGTCCTTCTTCTTGAAGCTATTTTTGGAGCTGTCAGACCCCTCAATTCTCTCGCTCTTGATAGCCGCTTCCACCAACTCTCTAGTAGAAACTATCTGAGAGAAGCTTTGCATTGATGTACTAGTAAACAAAGGGTCGTACATCGGGCCTTTCAATGTTTCCAAGAACATGTGGGTCATTTCCCTCTCAATCAATGGAGGTTGTACCTGAGAGGCCAGATCCCTCCATCTGTGAGCATACTGTCGGAAGGTTTTATTAGATCTTTGCTCCATCTGTTGCAGCATAATCCTAGTGGGTCCCATCTCCGACACATGTTTGTAATTTTCCATAAAAGCATGATATAAGTCCCTCCATGACTTTATGTTTTCACGGCTCAATTGTGTGTACCATCGGATAGCAGAAACCCGTCAGGCTATCTTGGAAGCAATAGATCAGCAGCTTCTCATCCTTGCTAAAAGCGACCATCTTCCGGCAATATATCGTCATATGGGTGCTAGGACATGACGTCCCGTCATATTTCTCAAAATCGGGCATCTTGAACTTCAGTGGTAGGACCAAATCAGAAACCAACCCTAGATCAAATGTATCAGTGCTCTTATCAGTTGACCCTTGTATTTCTTGAATCTTCGCCTCCAGTGCCTTGAAATGGTCGGCATATTTCTTTTCCAGCATATCTTATCTACTTCGCTCATAAAATTGAGATTTGGGACCTCATCGACATTCGGAGTGAAATCATTAACTTCCACGGGGTGACTTGTGGATACCCCTACCAAATTGAACTACACTCTCCTGGTGCTGACCGCATTTCGGGTTGCCCCCTCATGTGAGTTATGGTGTCTGCTTGTCCTTCAGTCTCATTCGTCCCTCCCATTGGTGCCTTGTCTTTCTCACCTTGTCTTGGCCCCAACAAAGCGGTTATCTGACTGATAATATCTGTTTGAATCTTGGCAAAACCATCCTTCACGCTGTTTTCTATCGCATCCAATCGATTTTGGAATTCAACACGATCTTCCTCTAATTTCTTTAGTCTTTCTTCCATTGCTAGCTTTCTTGTGCGCGAGCGTGTTGAGTATGTATATAGTATGTTTGCAATTTTTAGAGTTCACTACCATAAAACCTTTATTATAAAACTTTATTTTAATTAATAATGCATATAATGTATGAATGCATGGATGCAAGAGGGTATTGAATCCGAAAAATAATGTCTTAAAAATATTCGTTTGTCCAAAAAGGATTCACTACAAATTAAAGATAACTACAGAAAACCGCTAGCCCTAATCCCCAGATTGGTCAACTCATGCAACAAGAAAACAATGTCTTCTCCATGCTCTTGCTCGATGTTCGGCTGTCTCAGAAGAGTTGTAGCTTCTCTCGACAATATCTATACATAAGATGTGATGCTTCTGACTTGTCCTTTGAAGTTGACCAACTCATTATTCTGAATCTGAATGGTACGCTGCGCTGCTTCATACTTTGTCTTCCACGCTCCTCCGGTTTCTTGGCATAAGGCCCCTTCGAAATCAACTAACTTTTCTCGCAACTCTTGTACTTGGTTCTTGAGCGAGACAATCTTATGTTGAAGTCCCTCCTTTACTTCTTCCATCTTAGTCTTGTCCTTGTTGTGATACCTGGTAACCAACTCCTCTAACTGTGCTACTTGGGTTCTCAACTCAAGATTCTTTGCTTGCTCTTTATCTAACATCTTCCTAGCTTTGTAGTTCGTTTCCCTTGCTTCATGGCACTTCTGCTTGTAGAGCTTCTTGTAGTCTTCCTTTTCCCCCATCGCCCTGTCCAAGTGGTCAAAAAAATCCTCGATGATCTTGCCTTCACCTTCCCTTGGGTATTTCCTCTTATGCCCCACAGACATTTCTTGTGCCTCCCTCAGATCCTGACTTAACTTTTCATTCTGAAGTGTCATCTCTTTCTCTTTCCTCTCTTGTGTCATTACCTGATACTTCATGAGGTTCAACTCCTGCGTAAGTTCATAGATCTTCCTCTCCTGTCTTTGAAAATCCAAATCCCGATCTTCCTTTAGTTTTTCTAGTGCTGAAGGTGCTTCTAGGGCTATTTTGTTCGATGATGATCCATCATCTCTTGGTATTCCTCGAAAGGCTCCATCATTCACCCTTCACGCCCTCTATTCATCATATCGGGCCATAACTTTGGACTCTCGGTAAGGCTGAACTCTTCTGGGCGAATCCCAAGCTTTCATAATCTGGGTTATCCTTGACCTGTACCCTTCACTTTGGTGCATATAGCTAAAACTTGTCATCCCCGCTATAGCCGATATGAACTGCCTTGACTCGAAATGCCTCGAAACTAGCAATGGGCAATAAGCTGTTCCACCCCATATGCCCGCCAATGGAATCTAATCGCTATCTCCGCACTGATTTCAAAAAGTAGTTCCTCTATTCAACCAGCAGGCTTTCCAAACGACATCTGAATCTGTCAAGTCCCGAAAGAGATCTCTCCATTGGGTTTCAGTCTTCTTCTCCAAAACAAAACTCTTCAGATGTTCTTCAATGGGTGAGTAAGTGGTCCTGAACCTTAAGGCACTATATGGCGAGCTCCAACGATGACCTTTGAACCATACCTCTAGTAACTGTACGCAACCCCAAAATCTTCCTTCGTCGGCCTTCTTGCATGCGGTCAATGATCTATAAGTCTCGGCTAAAATTGCAGGAACTGGATTCACACCTTTGAACAGTCTCTCGAACAAGCCAATAGTGGATGGGTCTATATGCTTGGGAGTTCTTGGAAACAACACCAACCTATAAATGCAAAGTGCGTATATCCTTCTTGCCTTGGTGGGATCTTCACTACTAGCGGCTATTAAATCCCTTAAAACCTTCCAACTCACTCTTTGCTTTTCTTCACTCACGTCGTTGTGATCGTGACCCGTTATCTTCTGGTCCCAAAATTCCTTATCCTTCCCGGTGATCTGTATCAACTTCTTCTTGAAACCTGAAGTGTTGTTGGGCTTAACGTATATCCTATCACTCTTTATTGTCGGACAATTGATCAAAACCTTATACTCGTCTAACGTAGGTGTCATATCGATCTTCCCAAAAGTGAAACAATTATACGCTGGATTCCAGAACTGTGTCATTGCTCTCATTAAGTGTTTGTCGATGGGAACTTTCACTAATAATGCAATGTCTCCAAATTCCTTCTTGAATTGCTCCTTCATGTCACTAGTCCATTGTTCCCATATTTCCTGGACTTCGGAGAGACACGGGCTTTGATTCGTATTAATCTTGACATACCCTTTCAATGCTGAAACGCTTCCGAAAGGTAAGCTATCACCTTTCTCATGCTGAACTGCCTTCGACCATGTCCAGACTTTTGTATTATCTTCTCCTATAATGATCTCTTCTGACATTTTTGGACACTTCTAACTTTACTGTTTCCCGAATTAATACCCATGCAAATGATATGCCAAATAAATAAAAAGTTCATAAAAGGACCAAAAAAAAGAATTGTGTTAGTAGGATGAATACAAAAATAAAATAATAAAAAGAGAGGTGCCTAAAAAAATAACCATAGAGCAGTTTATAATGCAAAGAAAATTAACCAGAGAGCAGGTTAAATTGCATATAAATAACCAAAGAGCATGTTAACAGAGAAATCCTAATTTTGGTGGCATTTCGGCAGCATACCGCCTTATCTTATGGTTCTTATCTGGATCTAGAAGGGGTGGTTTTCTACTCTATATGTGGTTTTTTGGTCTAGACACTGGGTTCCCGAACTGTCGTTATCGTCTACGGCGACGATAAGACATCGATTCAGTGGTATAGGCCCCTTACAACGGAGGTGAAGACCCCACAATGCGTAAGGTTAGTATACCGGAAGTAGATAAAAATCTGAAACTCGGAGCTGGAGAACATCACGTCGGATAATATCTAACTCCCACTTAAGGGTGAAAGCTCGGGTCGAGAGCTTATGCATGAATGACAAGATATATCGTAAAAATAAAAAAAAACTATCCTCATTCAAACAATGTTCATTTAACAATAAAGAATTAAGTTAATATCTATATTCAAAATACCTAAATGTCACGTGTAATTTTTTTAAAAAAAGTTAGGCATGACTCACAAAAAAAGAATTTTTTTATTTCCCCAGCGGAGTCGCCAAGCTGTCGCGACCTTTTTTAATCGAAAGGTGTGTGGAAAATAGCCTGACGAATTGGTTTTGAAAAATACAAATTTGATCATTTTTAATCTTGAAAACCCCAAATTTTAAAATAAACTTATTATTTAAATTTTAAAAAATTGACTTAGAGTCGCCACTGGCCATTTTGGTAGGCCAGACACCATAAAACAAATCAGAGATTCGTTAAAAAACATTTGGGCTCGGGAGTCGGTTACGTGTAAGGACGACCCTTACAAACGCCCAAAAATTTGTACCTTATTAATTTCACGCGACATTTTGATATTTTGAAT
This sequence comes from Abelmoschus esculentus, assembly GCA_035048815.1. Classification (NCBI taxonomy): domain Eukaryota; kingdom Viridiplantae; phylum Streptophyta; class Magnoliopsida; order Malvales; family Malvaceae; genus Abelmoschus; species Abelmoschus esculentus. The sequence continues at coordinate 4,132,526 of JAUCBN010000019.1, read as the reverse complement.
ATAGATATTAATTTAATTCTTTATTGTTAATTAAACATTGCTTGAATTTTAGATATCCTTTTGATTAAGAAAATATATCCCTTTTAAACTCGGGCTGAATGAGACGTCCTCTAGATAGGAAATCTCACCCGAATTTAAAAGAATATAAATTCCGCCTCAAAAGGTTTTAATGCATGACCGTTTTTTTATCTTGTTCATTTTAAGTTCTAGCCTACGAGGACTCCATTAATTAAATATTAAAACCTATTTAAATTATTAATATCACTAATTTTTACCTATCAATTCTATTTAATTCTAAACCTAAGTTATTTTATCAAGTTCTAGGTTTTAATAGCACATGAATTCGATCTCAAGGTACACTCTTTAGGCCAACATCATGGTACGTCAAAACACCGACCTCTCAGTGTATCCGAGGTATAAGATTCACATACTATTGTTACTAATTATCTCCCTATTTAATTAATTAATTTAAGCAACTAATCCTAGAAGGCTCTAAATTAATTAACTAAATGATTATTAAGTGATCTCCTAAATATATCATGTGATTTTAAAAAGAAGCATAATTAAATAAAATAAAATAAATAAACAAAATAAAGGAACTTGATACTTTTCATTAGAAACATGGGAGTACAAATTACAACCAAAATAATCAAATTTGAAAAGGGACCTACATTGATAAAGAAAAAAAAAGGACAAGAGTTCAACTTCAAGGAAGAATTAGATTAAATTAAGTTAAATTAATTTTAAAGTTTAGAATCTTTAATTAAATTAATAATTAATTAAATTTTCCCTAATCTCTAATCTTAATTAATCCTAATTAAAGTCTAATTTGATAGATTTAAAGTTTGATTAGGGCTAAATTAGATTCAATTAGGTTAAATTAATTTTTAAATCTTATCTTAGAAACTAAATTAAAATTAATTAAGAAACTTAATTAAAATAATTTCTAAGTTTTAAGAATTAAAATTAAACCTAATTAATATCTAATTTTGAGTTTTGGGGTCAAATTAGGCTTAAATTAGATCTAACTAGGTTTAATTAATTTAAAACTTCATCTTAGAAATCTAATTAAATTCGATTAAGAACCCTATTAGAATATTTGTAAGTCTTAAAAATTAATTTTAATCTTAATTAATATCTAAAATTAATTAATTTTAATCCTAGGGGTCAAATTAGGGACTAAATTGAAGTAAATCTAGAGTTTTAGGGCTAAATAAGGGAAATTAGGACCAAATTAAAAAATGGTTTAAACCTAGGAGGACTAAGGGAGTAAATTTCCCACTTATAAACAAAATACGCGGATCTGGGTATGAATCGGATCCGACCCTCGTGACCTGCCCCCCCAAACGGCACCGTTTGGGGAAGTATAAGACCCTTTCACCGAGTTAACTCGGCTATAAACACTCCTCCCTCAATTCGGCCGGTCAATTCGGCTATCAAAACCTTTGGGCTTAAACACCTAAAACCCAAAAACTATGAATGAAATGGATCAAAACCCCTTAAAACACATGATGTTCATGTGTGTTTTTCATGTTCAATGAAGAAGATGAAGAACACGACCAAGAACCGTCGCGACAACCGCCTTCAGATCTGGCGTCGTCATCCTCCGGCGACCAAAGAGTGTTCACCGACCACCGCCCCCGAGACTCCGATCACCGCCCCGAACCTAATTCTGACGCCGGAGATGGTTTTCGACGCCGGCGAATTTACCGGTGACCCTAAAAACAACTAAAAACACCCTAAGAAACCTATTTCTTCGATCCAAAACTCCTAAATCTCATTCCCAATCACCGAAAAACAAAAATAACACCCTAGGCTAATCTAAGAGAAACCGAATCCCTCCTAAACTAAACCTCAGACCAAAAACGACCTAAACCATCAATAGAGTTCAACAAAAAGAGATCACAAGCCGGAAAACAACAAATCAAACTCACCTCTGTGCGTCCGGCCACTTGGATACGCCAACTCCTTTCCTCGATTCTGATCTCTTCCTTCAATTCTGTCGATTCTCTAATTTCCCCTAACTCAATTCGATTGAATCCCTTTTAAAGGGATTCAAATAAAAAATTCCAACCCAACTCAAACTCCTTATCCTAAAATCTCTCCACCTAAACAACCTAATCCCCTCAAACTCTCCCACATCTAGACCCTCAACAACCGAAACTCTCCCACAACTCAAATTCCATTTTTTCCTTTTTTTTATTTTTTTTTTATATTTTTTACTATTTTATATTATTTTATTATTTAGTTTTTATTATTTATTATTTTTAATCAAGAATTCGTGTTAACAAAATTATAAATAAAAAATTTATTTTTAAGATCTAATTATAAAAAATATAAAGATAGATGAATATTATTATAAATATACCTAAAGTTTTTATAAAAATCTACGTATTTAATCTCAAATTAAGTATTTTACACCCTAAATTTGAATCTGATCCAAACCTAATTTTTTCATCAAAAAATTAAACATATCAAACCAGGTTAGATCAAAACTCCATTGGAGCAAATAAAATATTGATCTTTAATATCATTAGAACCGATATATATTATATATGAACCAAGAATAATCAATTCCCCTCTTTCTCCAAACTCCTCGCCGTCTTCTCTTTTTCCAACCCTAATTTGTCATCATTGCTTCTCCCAAGTCACACACTTCAATTGATCATTGGCCAAATGACAAAACCCGAGTGTACAATTAGACCACCATATTAATTAAAGGGTAAATATAACTTCTCGTACATAACTTTGGTATTTATGTACAATGTTGTACGCAACTTTTTTTGTTCCAACTAGGTACCAAATTGTTATCTTTTGGTGCAATCAGGTACTTTCATTTGTTTTAAATTACACACATATCCAATGATTGAAGTGTAACTTTTTAAACTTAAGTGGTGAAAGGAAAAAAAATACACAAATTTCAATCATTTGTTCCTCGTTAGCTTTACGGCTGTTTCGACGTCTAATTTTGAGTTCGGATCAGATTATTTGGAGTTGAGTTGATTTTCGGTTTAAGTTATTTTTGATTTAAATTTGATTTGAATCTAATTCGAACTTCATCTAGGTTTATATTATTTTAGATCTATCAGTTCAGGTCAATATCGATTTGATTATTTTTAAGTCTATCAATATCAAATTATTTATTTATTTAAGTCGGATTAATATTCAATTAAGTGATTTTTAATTTAAATTAATATATGAAAGATGCTATTTTAAAGAAGAAAATATAATATCAAACCATTAAACTATTACCTCTGATGATTATTAATTAGTAGTATAATATAAAAGAAAAATAAAATATACATATTTGAGCAAATTAAAATTAAATTGTTTTCAGTTTGGATTGATATTCGAGTTCGGGTGCTTTTCGGTCAAATATTTTATTTTCAGTTACTTTTGATTCAAATTATATTTTTTTTTCAATCTAACCAGTTAGCCGAATCAATGGACCGCAAGGATGGATGGTGCGGCCCATCGACGGGTCTAATACCAATTACTGCTCTTCGGTTTGGTTTGGTTTGTGTTCCCCTTCGTACTGTTCCTGTTAGCAACTAGTACTGATCTGTAAACACAAGAAAGAACAACTGCACTCAAGTCTCATCTCCATTTCTCCGATTCTTCTGTATCACCAACATTCCGGATTACTACCGGGTATCGAATCGAATCCCATATTTGTAGTGCATTTCGAACGTTTGAACCTGTTCGATGAATTGTCTCAATGAAAGAACCCACTGCTCTGGCTATTTTTTTTTCAGTTTTGGATAAATCCGATTTGTTGTGGAAATAAAGATGGATATTAGATTGGCGAACACTTGGCGCTTGACACTGAATGAGAAGAATTTCATCAAAACAGCTTTACTTTCTGAAATAAGAATAGATGGTCGAAAACCCTTTGAATTTCGTAATATCATCATCAACTTTGGCAGGCAAGTTAAATCATATTTTTTTGTTTATTTTCTCGTAAAATCTACTGGGTTTTCTTTCTTTTTTTGAAACTTTTACTTTTCTATTGGATTTGCTGATGTGATTATTCTGCGTGATTTTTTTTTCTTTTTTTCTTCATTCAAATGCAAATTACTTGAGCTTATTTGACACATTTTCTGAATTATACGCGACAGGAAATTTTAATCTTAGACCTTAATCTTTTTCAGAAGATTATCTACCGCTAAGTCATATCTCAGTTTTTTTAATTGGAAGTTAAATGAGTTCCCCCCACACTCTCTCTATAATTTGGTGAATTTTGCAGAGAAGATGGAACTGCAGAGGTGCAGCTCGGCCAGACTCGTGTTATGAGCATTGTAACAGCTAAGTTTGTTCAGCCTTATCAAGACAGGCCTAATGAAGGAACTCTTTCAATCTACACAGAATTTTCGCCAATGGCTGATCCCTCATTTGAGGCAGGCCGTCCTGGAGAATCTGCTGTTGAGTTGGGACGCATAGTAGATCGTGGTCTAAGGTGATCTTTGTTTTAGTGTTACTTGAGATTATTGTCAACAATATCTTATTAATGGTTATATCATGATGATAGGCATATATTTTAGATTCTATGCAGTTTTATAGGCTATGTGGAATGTTGTAGGCTATACATTGTGGTTCCTTTACAGCATATATTTGTACATGTATCTGAAGGTATATACCTCTCTTGCAGAGAAAGTAGGGCTGTAGATACTGAATCACTTTGTATTGTTGCTGGCAAGTTAGTATGGGCCATCCGTATTGATATCCACATCCTAGATAATGGGGGGTATGACCAATGACTTTTTACTGAATAACATATTTAACTCACACCCTTAAGTTTGAGCTGTTTACTTTTATTTTCTATTTTTTTATCAACATGCTTTTTTGGAAACAGTAACCTCATTGATGCAGCTAATATGGCTGCTTTGGCCTCTCTTATGACCTTTCGGAGACCTGAATGCTCACTAGGAGGAGAAGATGGTCAGGAAGTAATAGTACATCCACTTGAGGTGATTATTCCAGAGTCTTGGAATTGAACTTTTGTTCTGAAATTGTTGTTCTAGTTAAATAAGAGTATTAAGAATTTAGTGAGTTTTGTGACCTACATTTTTATGCTTTTGCATTTTCAAGGATTTCACAGCCTTAGGAAGGCAATTGCACCAAGTCATAAAAGCATTGACTAAAAACAATATTGAAGTTCTGAATGCCTTTATTTAGTCTATTCTTTCAGTGGATTGTACTTATGTCTTACTAACTTACTAGCAAAGAGTATGTCTGTCATATAGTATGTGTTATTTTTCATACATGTTTGGAATTGGTTGGTTATTTGTTTTCCCAAAGGTTCAGTGGGTGATAAAATATTCTATTTTAAGGTTACTAGGTGTTCTTTATAATATTCTAGCTAGGAGTATGTACTTCGTGTAAATTTATAATCTTTATTTTTCTTATCGATTTGGAACCTATGGAATATTTAGTCATTGAAGCTTCATGGTTGATGGTAGATAACAAATTCTATCTTATGTCTAATGCATTGTTCAGGATACACTCTAATCCTTGTTTCATGTGAAGTAACATTTGTTTAAAACAGAGTATTTTCATCTCTGTATCGTGTGTTTTATTGAAGAAGAAGAAGAAGTCTTAATTTATAGACTTCTTTACTAGGGTTTTACAATAGTAAAAAGACTTAATTAACTAAGACTCTAACTCCTAAAAGATAAGAGATAAAGTAAAACAGAAACTCCTAAAAGATAGCTTTTTGTCTCGGTTGATAAGATCCTAATAGATAGGTGATAAGATCCTAAAAGATAGGACTTTAATCTAACTTGTATAACCAATACTCCCCCTTAAACTGATGTATATATGTTGTATATACCCAGTTTGGACGAAAGCTTATCAAAAATTACTCTTGGAAGGGCTTTGGTGAAGATATCTGCTAGTTACTTCTTTGTAGGAACATACTGCAAGTTGGCTATCCCATTATTGACCTTTTCATAGATGAAGTGTCTGTCTATCTCAACGTGCTTCGTTCGATCATGTTGAACTGGAGTTTTAGCAATGCTCATAGCCGATTAACTATCGTTATATATTTCAAATCCTCTCCCATCATTTAACTCAAATTCTGAGAGAATCTTTTTAATCCACATTCCTTCACAAAGTCTAAGAGCCATTGCTCTAAATTCTGATTCGGCACTACTTCGAGAGACAACTGCTTGTTTCTTACTCCTCCATGTGACTAAATTGCCCCATACATAGGTATAGTAACCACTAACTGATCTTCTGTCTGTTAGTTCACCTACCCAACTAGCGTCGGTGTAGACCTTCACACTTCTGTCTTAACTCTTTCTGAAGATAAGACCAGCTCCTGGTGTAGAATTCTGTATACAGCTTCCATGTGTTCTTCTCAAGGATCACTCATGTATTGACTAACAATGCTAACTGAGTAGGCAATATCTGATCGAGTGAGTGAAAGGTAGATTAGTTTACCAACTAGTCTTTGGTATGTTTCTTTGTTTGTTGGACTTCCAACCTCTTCTTTGCTAAACTTCAATCCTGGTTCCATTGGAGTCTCGATGGGCTTGCAACCAAGCATCCCTATTTCTGCAAGAAGATCTAACACATATTTGCGTTGATTGATCACTAGTCCTTTTTTGGATCTTGCAACCTATATACCAAGAAAATATCTCACGGCTCCCAGATCTTTAGTTTCAAATTCTCTTGCTAAGTCCATCTTTAGCCTCTATGCCCTCTTCATTGTTGCCAATAATAATTATATCTTCTACATAGACTATTAGAAGTGTAATCTTACCATTCGGTGCTATCTTCTTCAAGAGAGTATGACCTGCCTGACTCTACTGAAAGCCACTTTTAATTACTGTTTTAGCAAACCGATCAAACCAAGTTTTAGGAGACTGTTTTAAACCATATAGGGACTTTTTAGTTTACAAACAGTATTTTTAGTAATTCTTCCCTCTAGCCCTGGTGAAACTTCCATGTACACATCCTCCTTGAGATTTCTATTCAAGAATGCATTCTTTATAGCCAGTTGATGTGGCTTCTAGTCCATATTAATTGCTACTGACAACAACACCCTAATAGTATTTAATTTTCAACTGGAGCCAAAGTCTCTTGATAATCAATGCCATAGGTTTGGGAAAAACCTTTGGCAACCAACCTTGTTTTATATCTCTCTATACTCCCATCTGAATGATATTTGATGGTGAATATCCATCTGCATCCAACAGCTTTCTTTTCAAAAGGCAACTCTGTCAAGTCCCAAGTGTCATTCTTTTGTAGGGCCCTTATTTCTTCTTCTACAGCCTTTCTCCATTCTAGACACTCAAAAGCTTCTGTCATATTTTTCGGTATCCTTTTATGATTAATTTTAGCAGTAAAAACCCTGAAATCATATTGTAGTTTCCCATATGCAACATATTTATCTATGAGATGTGCAGTATACTTCCTTACCCCTTTCCTAATAGCAATAGAAAAATCATCTAGATCCATAGTAACCGCCTTTTGAAACCTTTCAACACCCTCTGTTACAACATCATTGGTTTCGTTTTCAACACCAGTATCTTCTGTTTCAGCAACAAGGATCGAATCTGGTGGTTGGATAATGCTAGGCTGATCGGTTTCGTTTTCAACAATTGTCTTCCTTCTGGAGTAAACTTTAAGGTGAGGTGTGACAGTATCGACATCATTACTGGGTGGATTTTTGGAAATGGGAGTTGTTTTAAAAGGACTCGATTGTGGGGATAAAGGAGGAGATATCTCATTATCAGCAGAATCGTTTCCATTATTATTTGATGTTTGGGCAGTGAGTTGAGGAATAATAGTAAAAGGATCATTATTTGATGTTTGGACAGTGAGCTGAGGTGTATTAACACAAGAAGTAAGGTGAATAATTCCTTTCTCCTGAAAGAAAGAACTAAGGGATTTGCTGAGATATTCACTCCCATTATCACTCCTTAGGATCTTTATTTTCGTATCAAATTGAGTGGCAATTTGTTAATAAAAGTTTCGAAAAATGGATTCAGCCTCAGATTTTTCTCTCATAAAAAAGACCCATGTGGTCCTAGAATAGTCATCTATGAAAGATATGAACCATTTATGACCAGAAGTAGTTTTAATAGAGGATGGACCCCATATATCACTATGAACAATTGAAAAAGGCTTTGTAGGTTCAAACTATGCTGGGCTATAAGGCTTTCGAGTATGCTTAGCTAATTGACAAATCTCACATGAAAAGATAGGTGAATTTTTATGAATAAACAAGGTAGGAAACATTTTGGACAAAGGATGGCCTAATCTGTAGTGCCATAACAAAACATCATTAGAATTAATATTAGAAGCAAGGTCTGGTTTCCTAAGTTGACTAGAAAAAGCAACGTTTTGAGATGCAAGACTCTCACTTATGTATAACCCTTTGTCAAGCCTAGCACTGCCAATCACCTTCCTCGAATCCTGTTTCTGAAAAACACAACCACCAATACCAAACACAACATTACAATTTGAATCTTTGATTACAAGCAAGTTGAGGCACATAAAGAACATTATGAAGGACCAATTTATTATTTAAAGTAACCGAACCACTCCCTTGTACACTGATCAGAGAACCATCTGCAATTTGAATGGACGCTGGTAGGTTGTTCTCACCATAATTTTCTAAGAGAGCAATATTCCCTGTCATATGATCTGTCACCCCTGAATCCACTATCCAATGTACTGATGATTTGAGGAACTAGTACCTATAGTAGCAGAATTAGCCTTGGTTGAAACCTTGTTTGTCATAGAACTGGAACTGGTGACCAAGGCTGGCGCATCTGATTGATTGGGATTATTCTGGGAACTAATCTTAGAACTCGACTGATCTGGATTAGTCATAAGGCAAGAAGAGTCTTAATTTATAGACTTCTTTACTAGGGTTTTACAATAGTAAAAAGACTTAATTAACTAAGACTCTAACTCCTAAAAGATAAGAAATAAAGTAAAACAGAAACTCCTAAAAAATAGCTTCTTACCTCGGTTGGTAAGATCCTAATAGATAGGTGATAAGATCCTAAAAGATAGGACTTTAATCTAACTTGTATAACCAACAACATTAAATGGTATTTGTAGCTGTGTATACAAAATATCATTATTATGTGTTGTACAAGTAGATTCTGAAGAATGTATTGACTCCAGAACTTCTGATCCAGAAGTGAATTGTTTGAACATTTAATGAGCTTGGGTGTGGTTTCATTTGGTAATCATTTAACCTGCTTTGATTTCTCTCAGCTTGTCCACAGGCTTCTGTAATATCAAGCTTGTAAATTTGATTTTTTTTTCAACATTTGATGCGCTTGAATGTTGTTTCATTTGGTAATCATGTAATCTGCTTTGTCTTCTCTCAGCTTGTCCACAGCCTGCTGTAATCGAACTTGCAAATGGGCTACTCCGAGCCTATTTAAAGTATGATAGTTCAGTTGTACCTTAGAAAACGAATCAAGTAGCTGCTGGTCTGAGGTTCTGAGACCTTAAATTCTATCTAAATAAGCCTCCCAGGATGATTTTAACACGATTACATGGGCTCAATCTTGCAGCAAGAAATTTTTGAACTTGGATAAAATTTTGCATCAAATATATTTTACGCAATTTCTTCAATTATGAATATTTAGTAATTCACTGGATTCCAGTCTTTGGATGTTTCCATGTCTGTATTTTAGGCTGAAGATGGTATTTACGTGTTCATTTTAAAAAAAATTATGTGAAAAAATGATCTGTATCATTTAGGCATCATTTTGGTGGAATGAGCAATTAGTTAGCCTGCATATGCAATTTAAGCTTTTTAATATTATTGAAAACCTTAAATCCCTATTCATCCAAGTATAAACCACAATGTAGAAAACTCTCCCTCCTAAAGAGTCTGGATTTTTGTGATCTTGTTTCATACATTAATGATAAACTAATCATTGATGCTATAGTTATTTATTTAGTTCTTAAAATTTGTTAATTTCAGCGTATGTGCTTTTGACTAAATTGTATATTGCAACAAATAGTTTCTGATAATGTCTTTTCTTTTGATAGATGAGAGACCCAGTTCCTTTGATAATACACCATCTTCCTATAGCAATTACTTTTGGATTTTTTGATGAGAGCCTCATGGTACAAAGCTTTTTTCTTTAACTTTAGGCTACTTTTAAGCGATATATCAGTGAAAGGAAGCTAAAGTCCATATGCTTTACTTTCTGAGTGTTATGAAATGCCTTGAAGGTGATAGATCCTACATACAATGAGGAGGCTGTTATGGCTGGAAGAATGATTGCTACTGTTAATGCAAATGGTGATATTTGTGCGATTCAAAAGGCTGGAGGAGAAGGTGTCAGTCAGAGAGTTATCATGCAATGCTTGCAACTTGCTATCATAAAAGCTGCAGATATAACCAAACAGATAAAATCAGTAGTAAGTCCTCCCCCCTAATCCGGGACGGTCCTTTGAAATTTGAGGGAAAATGGATCTTGACTGCTCATTTTATTTGCAAATCCTACCTGATAATTTTTTTATAGATCTTAACTGGTAGTTCGGCTAATTGTCAATGAAGTGATTTTTGAGAATGTACCTCAATATGCTAGTGAATTAGATATTTTTTTGGTTATTACTTTTACCACATTCTTTTTTGTTTACAAGTTATAAAAAAATGCATTTGGATTGAAGAGTAAACAATATTGTTAAAGAATTAAACTTTAAAAATTTACTTGTACGTTGTATAGCTAACAAAATGTTTGTTTTGTATTTTTATAGATATGCTTGAATTAAATTTTAGCACTCTCTCATTTTTAATCAAATTTGTTTTCACCTTTTTGCTTTTTCCATATAACTTTGAATCTGTGTTGTCGTGTTATTGCTCTATGCCACTTCTTGTTCATAGTTTTTATTTTAAGCTTTTAGAGGTAGGGAGAAAAGCTTTTGCATATGGTAAATCCTTTCTTTCCAAAGATAGGAAGTGTGACAGCTGCTCAGCTCATACATACTCTCCTACATGTAGTCTTTTTTCTATCACTCTTTTAACTATTGAATGGACACTACTGCTTCTGTCATGAGGCAGTGCATACCAGGCTAGGAAAAAAATTATGGAAAGCCTTCTGAGGAATCAAGTAGTAGCAATTAGATGGAGGACCCAATTTTTTATTTTGTTCTTATGTTATTACTTTCTATCCAATAGAAAACTTCACTTCCCATTTTTTTTCATTATGCAACCTGCGAGGGAACTTTCTTCTTCCTGTTTGATCATTTACTTGTTTCAAGTAGAGTTTTGTCATACTGAGCTTCTTGTCTGCTCGAAAATAATTCTCGTTCAATTAATTGATGTAGGTTGAAGCATACAACAAAGAAAGATCTCTACAAAAAATCAACCATGAACCTACTTGTGTGGGTACTAATGTAAAAGAGGGCCAAGACCAAACTCTTGATAATAAAGGCATTACTGAGTTGGTGGGTAAATATATGGAGAGGTTAAAACTCATATCAGGGGAAAGCTATGCAAGTCAAAATATTAATGATGATTTTGAAACCAAATCATTGAGACGAGGGACAGACAGCCATGGTATCAAATTTAACAGTACCCCTCTTAGTTGGTAAGATTTTGTGCTTTCATACAATCACATAATTAAGCTTGTGAGAACCTTGGACCATTATATAGTTTACTACTGTTGGTGTAAGGGTGGTTTCCTTGAACTGTGCTTATGCATTTTAAGCCTGAGGTTCCTTTGTCTTGAAAACGTAATCACAAAGGGATAGAGTAATGACATTTTTTATTGAAAAACATCCGATTGATTGAAAGCTATCCTTGACCAAAACATCTTCTAATGCCTGGATCATTTCCTGGTATGTCGTAATTTCTTTTGCTTGTTCTCTACTTTAACCATTGAAAGATATTGAAGAGTTTATCTACAAGGAACACCTATCTAGAGTTTATTATGGTTTTCAACCTTGGTTTCCCAATAAGTATGAATGCATGACTTTTCAACTGCTCTAGTTCAGTGCTTCGATGTTATTTAACCTTGTTTTTGTTTGCTCTTCCAGTTTATTATTAAAGCGTGTTCTTAGTTTAACTAAAAATGCTACACCTTCATTTGGATACCAAAACTTGTATAGCGTCAAGATTTGTGCAGATTTTGTTTGTGTTTGTTTGTTACGAGTTATTTTTGTAGCCAACATTATTCATGTTAATTATCTTATTATTATTATTATTATTAGTTCATCAGTTTATTAGTACTTTACTAGGAGAAGAATTTTATGGGTTATTTGTTTAGCCAATATTAATACTTGTGTTAATTATCTTATTATTATTTAGTTTATCAGTTTATTAGTATTTTGTTAGAAGTATTAAGAGATCTTATTTTATTTGGTCATTCTTTAGTAGGAGACTTGCTTTTTAATTACTTTAATAACTATTTTATTTGGCCTAACATAACCTCTACTGAAGAGGTTGTAGAAAGAGAAGTTCGCATAGAGAGAAGAGGATTTTTATTTTGTGTTTTTCACCTATTTTTTATGATTTATAGAAAAAGTCTTTAAAAGACTATAAAAGAAGTTTAATCTAAGTGGACTACTCTAAGTCATCATTATCTCTAAGTAGGATAAGAGTAAGAATTAGACTAAATCTAAACTACTTGACTTAGTACAATACCAATAGAATTAAAACTCTTCTATTTACACGTTAACAAACTACATTCCTCGTCAAGCTGGTGAGTATACATCGTACAGTATCAACTTGGATTTAAACTCGTCAAAGGTGCTTCTTGGAAGGGTCTTGGTGAGAACATCAACTAGCTGATCTTTAGTAGCCACAAAATTGAGTAGGATGTCTCCATTATTCAACTTTACTAATAAAGTGCCTATCTATCTCAATGTGCTTAGTTCGGTCATGATGAATTGGATTTTTAGCAACACTCATGGCAGATTAACTGTCACTTTGGAGTTCATTTTGTTTGCTGCAATCAAAATTTAATCATGAAAGTAGTCTTTTTAGCCGAATTCCTTCACAAATTCCGAGAACTAAAGCTTTATATTTAGCTTTAACTTCTTGCTACTATTGATTGCTTTTTGCTTCTCCAAGTCACAAGATAATCCCAAAACAAAAGAGCAATAACCACTTACTTGTGAGAAAAGGGTTATGGTGGCTGGAGATGCAACGAATGATAGTAGTTTGTATGTGATTGGTTGTTAGAGATTTGTTGTTTGAAGAAGATAAACACAATATTTTTCAGATAGAACTATGTGTTTCTTTGTATTTTCTTATTCTTCACTCTCAAATTCATATAGAGTGAGCTTTTAAATAGGTTGATATTCTTGAAATAGAAACTTAATAATTCTCTGTAATCGTATCTTATTAGTTGTTTAAAAGTCTCGGTAAATAGACTTCATTATTAGAGTTTACAGCAGAACAAAACAACCTACCTCGGATAGGTCTCCAAAACAAATTAAGATAAAATAAACTAACTGATAAAGCTCCTAAAAATAGGTCTTTATCTTATATGATAAATTCCTATAGAATAAGAGGCTTATCCTGATAAGTATAACCAACACTCTCCTCAAACTGGTGTATATATGTTGTATATACCCAATTTGGATGAAATCGTAGAAAATCAACTTCCAACTTTATGAAAAAATAAAATAATATAAAAAAAAAAAGAAAATTTAAGCTTTTTGTGAAAAGAAAGAAAAAACATAATTGATTTTCTGTTGTTGAATAAATGATTTTATTTACACAAGCTAATGCCTTTTTATGGGCTTTAGAATATGACTTTGAATATGACTAGAAGTTCTAATTACTTTAGACTTTTAATCCTATTGACTTAAGACTTTTAATTCTACTAAAATTATCTATAAGTAATAGGTCCTAACTCAAATTCCTACTAGTACTATATATATAATCTTACACTCCCCTCAAGTTGAAGAATATATATTGTATATTTCCAACTTGAATAGAAATTTGTCGAAAGAAATTTTTGGTAATGCTTTTGTAAACACGTTTGTCACTTGTTCTTCTGTAGGAACATAAGATAAAGAAGTTGTCCCATTAGTAATCTTTTCTGAGATAAAATATCTATCAATCTCTACATGTTTTGTCCTATCATGATAAACTGGATTTTGAGCAATTTGTATGACAGACTGATTATCACAAAAAATCTCAAACTTTTTCTCTTGGTTTACATCTGGCTCTTTTAGTAGCTTTAATAACCAAATTCCTTCACACATTCTTAATGCTAAAGCCTTATATTCTGTTTCAACACTGTTTCTAGATACAACTGTTTGTTTTTTGCCTTTCCAAGTTACTAGATTTCCCCAAACAAAGGAACAATAGCCACTAGTTGATCTTCTTTCTGTCAGTTTATCTGTCCAGCTTGAATCTGAAAAAATCTGAACAATACTTTCTTGAGTCTTTTTAAATAGCAGTCCATGCCCTGGTGTCCCTTTCAAGTATCTCAAAATTCTAATTGCAGCTTCCATGTAATCTTCCCTTGGATCAGTCATGTGTTGACTGATAACATTAATTGGAAAGGCAATATCTAATCTGGTTAATGACAAATAAATCAACTTTCCCACTAACCTTTGAAATTTACCCTTATCAACTTTATGGCTTGAGTCATCTTTACTAAATTTTAATCCTGCTTCCATGGAGTATCAACTGGTTTGCATCCTAGCCTCTCTGTTTCATTAAGTAAATCAAGAACACATTTTCTTTGATTTATTACTAAACCTTTGCTCGACCTAGCAACCTTCATGCCTAGAAAGTATCTGAGTTTTTCTAGGTCTTGTTTTAAATTCTGTATTTAATAACTTTTTCAAGTGACTTATCTCTTCCTCATCAATACCTGTCAGAATTATGTCGTCCATATACACTATTAAAATAACCCTTTTATTGTTAGATGTTATCTTAATGAAGAGTGTGTAATCTGCTAAGGATTGTTTGTATCCAGCTTTCAGAATCACCTTGATGAATCTGTCAAACCAGGCTCTAGGCGACTGCTTCAAACCATAGATGGATTTATTAAGTCTACAAACTTTCTAATCACATTTTATCGACTTTATACCTGAAGGTACTCTCATGTATTCTTCTTCTAATTTTCCATTAAGAAAGACATTCTTAATGTCAAGTTGATGCAACATCCAGTCCTTGTTTATTGCCAAACTTAAGAGAACTCTAATTGTATTTAGCTTAGCTACAAGAGCAAAAATTTCATTATAATCAATTCCATAGGTTGAGTAAAACCTTTGACTACCAACCTTGCTTTATACCTCTGTATACTACTATCAGAGTTGTATTTTATATAGATCACCCACTTGCATTCGACTGGTTTCTTGGCATGTGGAAAATTTGTAATGGTTCAAGTACCATTCTTTTCAAGTGCTTCAATCTTCTTTTCAATGGCTCTTCTCACTTAATATCATTTAAAGCCTCTTCAATAGTGTCTGACATTTTTTTTTTATCTAAGCAAGCTGTAAAAGCATTGAAAGATGACATTAGATTACCATAAGCAACATACCTCTCAATGAGATGCTTTGTACATTCTTTTACCCCTTTCCTTTTAGCAATTGACAAATCATCAACCTCAGGTAATGAGGAAGGAGTCTCGGTTAGAACATTACCTTCATCATTCTCATTGGCAACTGAACTCAAGTCCAATTCTTGGCTAGTGTCAAATTGCAAAACAGTCTTTGAAATAGTTTTCTATTTTCTAGTGTAAACTTTTAATTGCTTATAGGGTTGGGGAGTTTGTAAGGAGGTTTAGGTGAGAATTGAAGAGTAGTAACAATAGGCAAATGATGAAAAGTTGTAGGTGTAGAAGTGAAATAGTTATCAGGTTCAAATGAAAAAGGATTATTAACAAATAAATCTGAAGAATAAACCTGATTTCTGAGAAGCTGAAAGACATCACTATTCTCCCCTGATTTTCAGTCAAGTGAAAATAAGGTTAATGTTCAAAAAAAGTGAGATCCAATGAAGTAAATTTTTTTGAGGAGAATGATAACATTTGTAGCCCTTCTTAAGTGAAGAATACCCTACCAAGACACACTTCAAAGATCTAAGATCTAGTTTTAACATAGACGGAGCAGAATTTTTTACAAACACAGTGCAACCAAAAACTTTAAAAGGAAGAATAGATGACAATGGTTTAAAATTCGGGTAACTCTTCAAACAAACAACTCTAGGTGTTTTATATTGTAAAACCTTACTAGGCATTCGATTATTGAGATAGGTTGCAGTTAAGAAAGCCTCGTCCCACAAATACTTAGGAGTGTTACTGGTGAACATCAAAGACCTAGTAACCGATAATAAATGTCTATTTTTTCTTTCTGCAACCCCATTTTGTTGTGGTATATCCACACAAGTGCTTATTTGAACAACCTCTTTTTGTTAAAAAATTCTCCTAATGATTTGGTAAAATATTCACTCCCATTACCAGATTTGAATATCTGAATTTTACATCCAAATTGGGTTTCAACCATATAAAAAACAGAGGCTACTTCAAATTTATCCCTTAATAAATATGTCTAAGTTATTCTACTATGATCATCAATGAAAGTGACAAACCACCTACTACCAGTTACATTCTTCACTCGAGAAGGACCTTAAACATCACTATGAATTAATGAAAAAGGTTGAAAAGGTTTGTAGAGAGTTGATAAATAAAATACTTTTGCTTGTTTAGCAAGAGGACATATATGACATTTAAAATAACTTGATTTTTTATTAACAAACAATTTAGGAAATAATTTAGCAAGATAATAAAAATTAGAATGCCTTAACCTAAAATGCCATAACATTATATTATCAATTTGTCCTAAAGAAGTAAAAGAGCAAGAAGTATTTGGTATGATAGATGGTTGATTATCGAGAAGGACATAAAGATCATTTTGTAAGCTAGCATTGCCAAGCATTTTTCTCAAATTCATTGCCTGTAAAAAGCAACCAGATTTAGTAAACTGTAATGAACACTTCAAGTTCTTGGAGAGTTAACTAACAAAGATGAGATTGCAGGTAAGATTAGGCACAAACAGAACATTTTCAAGCAACAAGTTATCATTAACGAGGACCAAACCACTTCCTTCGATAGGAGAGAAGGAGCCATTGGCTGTTTTAATAAAACTTGTAAAAGATGAATCTAAAAAATTAAGGAATAATTCTTTGTTACCAGTCATGTGATCAGATGTTCCAAAGTCGATGATCTATGTCGATGTACATTTAGAAGAACAGAGTGCAGTAGGAGAACAAATATTTTGTATGCCGTTATTCTCCACGAGAATTAAATTTGTTTCACAGGTTACTGTCGAACCTGGAATTGCTTGAAAAAACTCCAATCCAACTATATGTTTTGCTATAGGTAACACCTCAGATGTTGTCGAAAGGAATCCCATTAAGAATTCAAAGTAGGATCGATATTAGACTGATACCATGTAGAAAATCAATTTCTAAATTTATGAAAAAATAAAATAATGTAGAAAAAGAAAAAAAGAAAATTTAAGCTTTTTGTGAAAAGGAAGAAAAAGCATAATTGATTTTTTGTCGTTCAATGAATGATTTTGTTTACACAAGCTAATGCATTTTTATAGGCTTTATAGTATGACTTTGAATAGGATTAGAAGTTTTAATTACTTTAGATTTTTAATCTTATTAACTTAAGACTTTTAATTCTACTAAAATTATCTCTAAATAATAGATCCTAACTCAAATTCCTACTAGTACTATATATATAATCTTATAGAAATTTCATCAAAGGTTGCTCTTGGAAAAGCTTTGGTGAAGATATCCGCTATCTGCTTCTTTGTAGGAACATACTGCAAGTTGACAATTCCATTGTTGACCTTCTCATAGATAAAGTGTCTATCTATCTTAATATGCTTTACTCTATCATGTTGAACAAGATTTTTGCTTATACTCATGGCTGATTGGCTATCGCTAAGAACTTCAAAGCTTTTCTCATTATCTAATTCAAGTTTCGAGAGCACCTTCTTAATTCACATTCTTTCATAAATTCCAAGAGTCATTGCTCTAAATTCTGATTCAACGTTACTTCGAGAAATAACAACTTGTTTCTTGCTTCTTCATGTAATTAAATTTCCCCAAAAATAGGTACAATAGCCACTAACAGATCTTCTGTCAATTAATTCACCTGCCCAGTTAGCATCTGTGCAGACCATCACACTTTTGTCTTGACTCTTTTTGAAGATAAGTCCTGCTCCTGGTGTAGACTTTAAGAACCTCAGAATTCCGTTTACTGCTTCCATATGTTCTTCTCGAGGATCACTCATATATTGGCTAACAATGCTAACTAAGTATGAAATTTTTGATCGAGTGAGTGAAAGATAAATTAATTTACCAACAAGCTTCTGGTATGTCTCTTTATTTGTAGGATTTCCTGCTCCTTTTCTAAATCTCAGTCCTGGTTCCATTGGAGAGTCAATTGGTTTACAACCAAGCATTCCTGTTTTGGCAAGGAGATCTATCACATACTTACGCTGGTTTATCACTAGCCCTTCCTTGGATCTTACAACTTCCATACCTAAAAAATACCTCATGGTTCCTAGATCTTTAATCTCAAATTCTCTTGTCAGGTTCTTCTTTAGTTTTTCTATATCTTCACCATCATTTCCAGTAACAATTATATCATCTACATAGACTATTAGAAGGATAATTTTACCACTTGATACAACTTTTTTAAAAAGAGTATGATCTGCGTTACTCTATTTAAATCCACTTTGAATCATTACTTTAGCAAACCGGGCAAACCAAGCTCTGGGAGACTGTTTTAAACCGTATAAAGACTTCTTGACTTTACAAACAATATTCTTGGTAACTTTCCCTTTTAATCTTGGTGGAACCTTCATGTACACATCCTCCTTGAGACTTCTATTTAAGAAAGCATTTTTTACATCCAGTTGGTGTAATTTTCAGTCTATGTTGACAGCTACTGATAATAGTACTCTTATAGTATTCAATTTAGTCACTGGAGTAAATGTTTCTTGATAGTCAATACTATAGGTTTGTGAAAAACCTTTAGCAACCAGTCTTGCTTTATACCTCTCTATGCTCTCATCTGACTGATATTTGATAGTAAATATTCGTCTACAACCCACAAACTTCTTCCCAATCGACAAATCTATCAATTCCCAAGTGTCATTCTTTTGTAGAACCTTTATCTCCTCTTCCATAGCCTTTCTCCACTTTGGTGATTTCAAAGCTCCTGTCACATTCTTTGTAAAAGCCCTGAAATCGGACTTTAATTTTTTATATGCAACATATTTGTTTATAGGATGTGCAGTACACTTTCTTACCCCTTTCTTAATGGCAATAGGAAAGTCATCAAAGTCCACATTAATAGCCTTTTGGAAACCTTCATTATTTTCTGTTCCAGCATCATCAACCTCTTTTTCAGCAATAGGAATCAAATCTAGTTGTTGTACAATGCTAGGTTGACTGATTTATTCTGTTATGGGGCTTTTTCTTCTGGAATAAATCTTAAGTTCAAGTGTTAAGGTGTCAAGGTCTTTACTAGGTAAGCTTTTCAAAATAGGAGTTTTACAAGGGCTTGATTGTGGGGATAAAGGAGTATTTAACTCCTTAGCAGAATCATTGAAAACAGCAAGTTGAGGATCACTGGAAACAGTAGGTTAAGGATCAATAGGAACAGTAGGTTGAGGATCACTGAAAATGGGTGATGTCAGACTCGGTTGCAAGCATATATTGGGTATTTGGACAGGTTGAAATTCTTTAAGATTCTCCCCTGAAGTTCAGCCTGAGAAAAATAAGGTTCATCTTCAAAGAAGGTTACATCAAATGAGACATATGTTTTCTTTGTAGATGGGGAATAACATTTATACCTTTTTTGACTCGAAGAGTGTCCTATAAACACACACTTGATAGACTTAGAATCCAGCTTTTTTCTAGTTTTGTGATGTACATGAAGAAATGTTGTACATCCAAATACCCGAGGAGGAAGTTTCGAATGCAAGGGTTTAAAATGAGGAAAATGATGAAAAAGAACCTCTGTTGGAATTCTAAAGTCTAGGGTTTTACTTGGCATGCGATTGATAAGATATGTTGCTCTAAGAATAGCTTCCCCCAGAGGTATTTAGGTGCACAAGCAGTGAACATAATAGATCTTGTGACTTCAAGAATACGTCTATTTTTCTTTTCTGCAATCTCATTTTACTGATGAGTATTAACACAAGATGTAAGATGAACAATCCTTGTGTCTGTAAAGAAAAACTTAAGAGATTTACTTAAATACTCACTCCCATTATCACTGTGAAGAATTTTTATTTTTGTATCAAACTGAGTGAGAATTTTTTGATAAAAAATTCGAAAAATAGATTCAACCTCATATTTTTCTCTCATGAGGAAGACCTAAGTAGTTCTAGAATAGTCATTTATGGAGATGAACCACTTATACCTAGAGAAACTTAACAGAGGAAGGACCCCAAATATCACTATGAATAATAGAAAATGGTTTAGTGGGTTCTAATGTTGCTGGATTATAAGTTTTTCGAGTATGCTTAACTAATTGACAATATTCACAGAAAAAATGAGAAAGATTTTTATTAATAAACAAATTTAAAAACATTTTAGATAAATAGAAAAAGTTAGGATGGCCTAATCTGTAGTGCCATAGCAAAACATCTGAAATTTCTAAATCTGGTTTCCTAAGTTGAGTGGACAAGGCAATGATGTGAGATGAAAAGTTTTGAAGAATGTATAACCCTTGTCAAGTCTAGCACTGCCAATCACCTTCTTCAATTCTTGTTCCTGAAAAATATAACCACCGAAACCAAACACAACATTATAATTTAAATCTCGGATTAACTTGATGACGGACAATAGATTGCAAGTAAGTTTCAGGACATAAAACACATTATGTAGGACTAAATCATCATTCAAAGTAACCTAACCACTCCCTTTTACACTAGTAAGAGAGCCATCTGCAATACGAATCGATGCTGGCAGGTTCTCACCATAATTCTCCAATAGAGCTATATTGTTTGTCATATGATCTGTCACCCCTGATTCTACTATCCAAGGAACTGATTTATTAGAGGAATCAATACCTACAGTAGCAATATGAGCCTCAGTGGATGGCTTTGTTGACATGGAACTGAGAAGTTGTTGCAACTCCTCCATTTGTCTCTTACTTAAGCTGCTTTCTGAGTCCCCTTGAGTAACTATGTGAGCCTCTTTCTAAAATGGAGATCTATTTGGTTTTCAATCAGAAGGTTTCTCATGCAATTTCCAACATTTATCCATCACATGCCCCACTTTCTTAGAATGGTCACACTAAGATCGACTTATCTTTTGGTGGATTCTGGAATTTGAATTGGTTACCAAATGCTTCAGCATCTAGTTATATGCTTGCTGGTGCCATCAACATTCTTCTACTCTCTTCTCTCCTTACCTCAGAAAACACTTCTCGAATCAAAGGAAGAGGTTTGGAGGCCATAATTCTCCTCCTTGCTCCATCGAATTCATCATTCAGCCTAGATAGAAATTGAAAGACACATCTCTGATTCTTCTAGTTGTTATAAAGATTTCTATCTTCCTGACACCTCCACTCAATGTTTTCGTACAAGTCTATTTGCTGCCAATACTTATTCAAAATTTCAAAGTATTTGACAACAGGTAGATCCATTTGTCGAAGGTTGTTTATATGATTTTCCACTCCAAAAAGTTCTGATGTGTTATCAGCATTGGAACATTTATCTCTGACTGTTGTTTAGATCTCTGCAGCAGTCTGGTACAACATAAAAGTCTCCCCTATTTCTGGAACCATCGAGTTGATGAGCCATGACATTATCATGTTGTTCTCGTTCAACCAAGTGTTGTATTTAGGGTCTGTTTTGTTTGGAATAGGCTTAGATTCAGAGAGATAGGCACCTTTCCTTCTGTCAGTAATGTAGAGACGAACAAATTGGGACCATGGAAGATAGTTGTGGTATAGGTGGTAATAAGAGAAAGGGACGAATCTGAGATTCTGATTGGGAAGAATTATTCTGACTACTAACCTCAGAGATCAATGGATCGGGTTAGTCATGATGGAAGAATAATCGAGAGGACAAAAAAGAGAAAAAGAACAAAAAATCCGATACTCAGATGAATGGAATTGGATGAAGAATCGATCTAACCTGATATCATGTTGAAACAGAGACTCAATAATTCTTTGTAATCGTATCTTATTAGTTGTTCAAAAGTCTCAATAAATAGACTTCATTATTAGAGTTTACAGTAGAATAAAACAACTTACATCAGATAAGTCTCTAAAACAAATTAAGATAAAATAAACTAACTGATAAAGCTCCTACAAAATAGGTCTTTATCTTAGATGATAAATTCCTATAGAATAAGAGACTAATAAGTATAACCAACAGATATAAAATTATAATATAACTAAAACTATAATTTCATCTTTAATTTAAATAATATTTATTTCTAATTTAAATAATACTTTTAGTAAATCTAAACTACTGATTAGAATAAATTTTAATTATATATTAAATAAAACTCTTAACACTCCTTGATAACTTACACTTCTCCGATAACTACCTACAAACTAAATGACAATAACTATTTGTCATGGTCCCAATCTGTGAGACTCTATATCACTAGGAGAAGAAAGATAGAGTACCTCTCTGACTCCATACCGATCCCAGCGACAACAGACCCAAGTATAGCATATGGATGAGTGAAAATACCATGATCATATCATGGTTAATCAATTCCATGTTGTCTGAAGTAGGTGAAAATTTCATGTTATACTAGACAATAGCGAAAATTTGGAACGCAGCGAGAGATACATATTCAAGTGTTGATAATACTGTTAGTTATAAGTGTTAGATAAAATAATAATATTATTATTAGGATAAAGTTCTATTTAATAAGGATTAAGTAATTAGGACTAACTCCTATATTTTAAGAGTTATTAGTATGTTAAAATTCTTATCTCATTAAGAGATTAGAGTCCTATTTGTTTAAGAGATTAGAGTCCTATTTTTAGTTATTGTAAAACTCTTGTAATAAGAGTCTATATAAGAAGTCATTCGGCTCAGTAATAAAATAAGTAACAGAGACTATTTCACTCTGTTTTCTACATGGTATCAAATTAGAGCGATCCTGATTTCTCTCAATTTGAATTCTTGTTTCTTCTTCTCGGATTAGTTTCTCCTCATGACTAATCCAGATCAATCCTTTTCTGAGATTAGTTCTCAGAACAATTTCTCATAATCAGAAAATATATTGTCTGATTCATCCCTTTCTCCGATAACAACCTACAAATTAAATGAGAATAATTATCTCCCATGGTCTCAATCAGTACGACTATACATCACTGGAAGAAGGAAGATTGAGTACCTCTCTAATTCCATGGTCATTCCGACAAAAACAGATCCAAAGTATAGCACCTGGCTGAGTGAAAACACCATGATCATGTCATGGTTGATCAATTCAATGCTTCCTGAAGTTGGGGAGAATTTCATGTTGTATCAAACAGCAACAGAAATATGGGAAGAAGCAAGGGATACCTATTCGAATAATGATAATACTGCAAAACTCTTTCGGATAAAAAATCTCATCAAAGATCTTCGACAAGGAGATCTTTCAGTTGTGCAATACTACGATCTTCTCAACAAGTATTGGCAGCAACTTGATTTATACGAGAACAATGAGTGAAAGTGTCAAGATGATAGTCTTTTATATGATCAACAGAAAAATCAGAGGCGAATTTTTCAATTCTTATCTGGATTAAATGGAGAGTTTGATGGGGCTAAAGGAAGAATATTGGCAACTAAACCTCTTCCATTGGTACGAGAGGCTTTTTCAGAAATTCGAAGAGAAGACAGTAGAAAAACAACAATGATAGCACCACCAATTCAACCAGATGTTGCAGCTCTTGTCACTAATTCTCATCCTAAGAACCAAACTAGGAGAAATCGACCATGGTGTGAACACTGTCGAAAGCCTGACCATTAAAAAGATTAATACTGGAAACTCCATGGCAAACCTATTGATTGAAAGCCTACTCGATCCAAAGTTCCAAATGAAGCTAATGTGGCTACCAAGAATCATTGTCGAGTCCCTTTACTAAGGAACAAATTGTCACATTGTAACAACTTCTGAACAATATGACACCTCAATCTTCCAACATTGCACATGTTGCTACTGCAGGTAACTCTTTTTTCAAATCCACTATTCAATGGATAGTGGACTCTGGAGCATCAGACCATATGATAGGGGATTTTACTATTTTGGAGAATTATGGTGCTGTTACTCTTCCAGCAATTTGAATTGCTGATGGTACCCTTACTCTAGTCGAAGGAAGTGGTTCAGTTACCTTGAATAATAATTTAACTCTTCACAATGTTCTCTATGTTCCTAAATTTACATGTAATTTGCTTTCTGTTAGCAAGTTAGTTCATGAATCCAAGTGTAATGTTCTTTTTGGTATTGGTGGTTGTACTTTTCAGGAACAGGACTCGAAGAAGGCGATTGACAAAGCTAGGCTACTAAAGGGCTTATACATACTCGAAGGATGTATCTCTCCTCATCATACCTTCTCTACGTCTCTTAGGAAACAAGTTTTTCTTTCCACTCTTAGCACAAATGAGGTTTTGTTATGGCACTATCGATTAGGACATCCAAATTTCTTTTATTTATCCAAGATGTTACCACACTTATTTGTTAATAAAAATCCATCTTTATTCAATTGTGGATCTTGTCAGCTTGCAAAACATTCTCGCAAACCTTATGACTCATACATATGAACCCACAACACCTTTTTCAATCATTCACAGTGACATATGGGGTCCTTTCTCTGTCAAAACTGTATCTGGATATAGGTGATTTATTTCCTTCATTGATGACCACTCTCGAAACACATGGGTCTATCTTATGAAAGACAAATCTGAAGTAGAAACCATCTTTAAGAACTTCTATCAAAAAATTTCAACTCAGTTTGACACAAAAATAAAACTACTTCGAAGTGACAATGGGAGTGAATACTTAAGTTTTTCTCTTAGTTCTTTCTTTCGAGAAAAAAGAATAGTTCATCTTACTTCATGTGTCAATACACCCCAACAAAATGGAGTGGCAGAGAGAAAAAATCGACATATTCTAGAGGTTACAAGGTCTCTACTTTTCTCGGCCTGTGCACCTAAGTACCTTTGGGGGGAGGCAATTCTGACAACTATCTATCTCATAAATAGGATGTCAAGCAAAATTTTTCCAGTCATGGGATCGATAATCCTAATGAGTTATCCTCTTCTTTACCCCAACAACCTAGTCCTTCCACTTTGGAAAAACAACCTAGCAATGACCTTGAAACCATGACACCTCAACTTCAGGTTTATTCAAGGAAAAATGAAGTTGATGCAGATCAACCTAACATTGGCCAAATACCAGAATCGGCTCCTGCTATTGAAACCGGAAGTAATGATGCTGAAACAAAAGGTAATAAGAATCTCAGAGAAATGAAGTAGTGGAACTTGATGATTTTCCTATTGCCATTAGGAAAGGATTGAACAAATGTATTGCACATCCAATAAATAGGTATGTTACATATGGAAAGTTACAATCTGATTTCAAAGCTTTTACTGTCAGCATTAATGTGAGAAGATACCCAAAAATGTAGCAAAAGCATTCTAATTTCTTGAGTGGAGAAAGGCAGTGGAAGAAGAGATAAAAGCTTTACAAAAGAATAACACTTGGAGCTTGACAGAAATACTAGTTGAAAAGAAGGTTGTGGGTGCAGGTGGATTTCATTATTAAATACAATTCTGATGGAAGTATAGAAAGGTATAAGGCAAGGTTGGCTGCTAAAGGATTTTCTCAAACTTATGGGATAGACTATCAAGAAATATTTTCTCCAGTTACAAAGTTAAACACAATTAGAATATTGCTTTCGGTTGCTGTTAATCTAGACTGAAAATTACATCAGTTGGACATTAAAAATATCTTTTCAAATGAAAATCTTGAGCAAGATGTATATATAGAGGTTCCATCAGGACTTGAAGGGAGAATCACTAAAAACACTGTCTGCAAACTCGAGAAATCCCTATATGGCTTGAAGCAAATCACCGAGAGCATGGTTTGACAGGTTTGCCAAAGCAATGTTACAAGATGGATTTAAACAAAGTCATGCAGATCACACTCTATACAAGAAGATTAAGCCAAATGGTAAGATTACCTTATTAATAGTATATGTAGATGATATTATAATCACTGAAAATAATGAAGAAAAAATAGGAGAATTGAAGATGAACCTAGCAAGAGAATTTGAAACCAAAGACCTAGAGAACATGAGATATTTTCGAGGTGGAAGTTGCAATATCCAAAGAAGGATTGATCATCAATCAATGAAAATATGTGCTAGACCTTCTTGCTGAAACAAGAATGCTAAGGTGCAAACCTATTGAAACTCCTATGGATCCATGCTTAAAATTTTGCAAGGAGAAGAATAGAAGTCCAGCAAACAAGCAAACCTATCAGAAATTAGTGGGTAAACTGATTTATCTTTCTCTCGTAAGACCAGATATTGCATACTCTGTGGGTATTGTCAGCCAACATATGAGTGATCCGAAGGAGGAACATATGGAAGCAGTGATCAGGATACTAAGGTTCCTGAAATTTACTCCAGGAGCTGGTCTTATATTCAAGAAAAATCAAGACAGAAATGTGAAGATCTACACAGATGCTAGTTGGGCAGGTGAGTTAACAGATTGAAGATCTGTAAATTGCTATTGTTCTTATGTTTGGGAAAATCTGATCATATGGAGAAACAAGAACAAACTGTTGTTTCTCGAAGCAGTGCTGAGTTAGAATTTAGAACTATGGCTCTTGGAATTTGTGAAGGAATATGGATCAAAAGGTTACTTATGGAGCTAGAACTGGATAATGGTGAGAAAGGCTTTGAAATTTTCAGTGATAGTCAATTAGCTATGAGTATAGCTAAGAACCAGTACAACATGACAGAACTAAACACATAGAGATAGATCGACACTTCATACATGAGAAAGTCAACAATGAAGTGACAAATTTGAAGTATGTGTCTACAAAGGAGCAGTTGGCATATATCTTCACCAAAGCTCTTCCAAGAATCACTTTTGATGAACTTTCATTCAAACTAGGTATATACAACATATATACACCAGTTTGAGGGGAGTCTTAGTTATAAGAGTTATATTTCTATTAGGATAAAATCCTATTAAATAGGATCATGTCGATTAGGAGTAACTCCCATATTTTAAAAGTTATTAGTATATTAAAACTCTGATCTCATTAAGAGATTAGCGTCCTATTTTGTTAAGCCTTTAATTATTGTAAAACTCTTGTAACAAGAGTCTGTATAACAAAGTCTTTCGGCTCAGTAATAAAATAACAAACAGAGATTATTCTTACTCTATTTTTAACAAACTTTTTTTTGGCAGCCATTGAGTTAAACAACTATAACTATATTATTCTTTTACAGTCATTGTTATTAATTTACAGTTGATGTTGCTAGTCTTTGCATCCTTCTTGAGATGTCTACCAACTTTGCTTTGTTGTTGGTTTTTGCATCTCCTTAGATGTCCTTCAGCTTTCATCTGTCAGTGATGGTCTTATTTTGGTTTCTACATCTTCTTCTGAGATGTCTTTTAGCTTTTTCCATCATTCACGGACTGGGTACTTACTGCCATTCAACTTATGATGCATTTAAGATGGTTGATGCATCAGTTATGATATTAGGACCGAAAATTAAAGTAATTCCTAACTAAAAGATCTGATGCGAAAGATGTAGGCATAATTATTTTTTCAAACTTTCGTAATTAAGATATGTCATCATTAGACAATGATCACAGGAACCTACACTTTCCTTCAAGTTGGTAGTTACACAGACTAGAATTCCGGCTTGAACCTTTGATGTAAGATCCCTTAAAAACATTATCTAGCTTCTAAGGTTAAACTATAACACCTTTCTCTTATCTTTTAAGATGGATGACTAAGATAGAAACAAATAGTCTTAATGGCTAAATTATAACCTTTTCTATTATCTTTTAGGACGTATGGCTTAGGTAAAACCAAATAGTTTTTAAGGCTAAACTATAACATTTTTGTCTATCTTTTTGCTTGGCTAAGATAGAATCATTAAATAAAGAACCAACAAAATTAAATAAGTACAAATTTTACCAGAGATGTAAGATTCTCATGATAGAGAAGCTAAAGAACGAGTGTGGTCTAATAACAACAAAGAAAAAAAAACGTACATCTGAAAAGTTAGACCATTGATCTATTCCAGATTAACGATGGCAGCATCAAGATCGTTGTTGGCTTTGATACCATGTGAGAAAGGGTCCATGGTGGCAGGAAATGCAATGAATGATGGTGATTTACGTGTGATTGGTGGTTAGGGATTTGTTGTTTGAAGAAGATGAACACGATATTTCCAGAGAGAATGTGTTTCTTTGTATTTTCTTATTATTCTTTACTCTCAAATTCATACAAAATAAGTCTTTATATAGGCTGATATAGAGTTCTAATATAACTAAAATTATAATTTTATCTCTAATTTAAATAATATTTTGTTCTCAATTTAAATAAGACTTTTAGTAAATGTAAATCTAAACTACTGATTAAGAATAAATTTTAATTACATATTAAATAAAAACTGTTAACACTCCTCGTTAACTTGCACTTCTCCTCAAACTCCGATACTTCTTTGATAACTTACATTACTAATCTTTTGTTTGTTAGTTTCTCCAGCAGTCCAACCCAACTACAATCAGTGAAAATCTTTATAGTTTTGTCATCACTCTCCTTAAAAATTAGGTCATGTCCAGGGGTAATTTTAAGATACCTTAGTATCATATAAACTGCATCAAGATGCTCTTCCCTGGGATCATTCATATGTTTGCTTACAGTTCCAACCAAAAAGCAATGTCAGGTCTAGTCAAAGACAAGTAAATTGATTTACTCACAAGTCTTTGATATTGTTCCTTATTCACTGGAACACCCATCTCTTCCCTCCTGGTTTGAAGTTGTTGTCCATAGGAGTTTCTATGGGATTACATCCCATCATTCCCGTTTCTAAAAGTAAGTTAAGGATGTACTTTCTCTGATTAATGACAATCAGAGCTCGAGATCTTGTTACTTCCATTCTAAGGAAATATCTGAGACCTCCAAGGACTTTGGTTTCAAATTCCTTGGACAATACTTTCTTCAAATTATCTATATTGACAACATCATTTCTAATAATGATAACGTCATCAACATAGACAATTAAGATGACCCTTTTTTCACTCGGTCCCATTTTTACAAACAGTGTGCGGTACACTGTTTGTAACCATTCTTGACAACAAATTTGGTGAATCTCTTGAACCAAGACCTTGGGATGTAAAGCAATAAAAGTAAGTCAAAATTTTAAAAGACAACCCAAAAGATCCTGGTCTCCCTTCGACGAGCTGAACTATTGATAAAAAAATTCAATATCATAACATTGTTTTTACCCAAAGCACAATATTTATTTAACTGGTGGATTATTGACAAGTTTACCACATTAAAGAACTTTCTTTTTGCTAAATACCACACCGAAGAACTTGATATGGCATTTTAAACCAATAAAATTAGAGGAACGAAAAACTGAATTATAGCAAGGAGGGTGAGTACCACAGTTGCATGTATCCTTTCAGTGCTTCGCGGGATGATTGAGTTTTCAGTATATGGGTAGGAATCTCTGCTATTCAATTGATCCTGGATATCCTTTTTTTCTCTCTTCATGTGTTGCTGCATTAGTTCATTCTAATTGTGTTATGTGGTTTCTGTTTTTACATTTTAATTTTATTAACTCGTATATTTGTCAATAATGCTGAAATTTTTTCTTTCTCACCAGGGATCCCTACTCAACGGGTGTCGATCCTGAATTTCTGAAAGCTTCAGTTGCTTCACAGGGTATTTGAACTTCCTCTTTAATATTCCCCTCCATTTCCCCAGTTAAATGAATTGACCAGCGCCTGCCCACACTTGTGTGTTATGTTTTGGATGCACTTTTAACACCAAGTTCTTGCTCTTGTTTTCGTGGAACTCATCTTACTGCAAACCACACTCTTCAATAAGATTCTTGATTTATCCTAAAGATTTAAATGTAGTGATGGAAGCACCAAAATATAATAAAAAATAAAATGAAAAAAACTATTTATGTTGGCCATCAAAGACCAAGTATCTAACAATGAGTTGCTAGGTTACCAGCGTAGAGACCCCTGCTAGAGTTGGGAGTAGCTAAACATCACTCTGGTTAGGAATAGGATTTATCCCAAGATAAATTGAAGTTCACAATATGAAGATCCATTCTTTGCAAAATCAGAATACCCTTGTTCCTGTAAATAATATACACTTTTTTTCTTCTTATAGATGAAGTTCCCTTAATTCCAAATATGGCGACTTTTAAACAAGTTTGATAGAACTCATTACAGTGTTGTGTAACTTGTAGCTTTGGTCTGTTTTTACGAGTATCTAGATGTCACTCGATTTAGGAATAGGATGTAATCTGAGATAAACTGAAGTTCATCATATGAAGGTCCATTTTCTGCACTGTACCTGATGAATAATTATGAATACTTTTTCCTTCTTTTTTTGTGAATGATCTTGTTACTGTTTTCACTGGATCTTGAAGTAGTATGTAAACAAGATCGAAAGAAGTCATTACAATATCCTCTCTCTGGTGGAATTTGTAGGTTTGTCAACTGCCAATAAGAACAAGGAGTCAAGCGGCGAGGAAAAGCCTAGTGAAGCGGAAAGACCGGGGTCATACGGAGATGTTAATCCAAAGTCGTCAGCTGTCGATGCTTCTAGAATCGAAATGCAGATGTTAGGGCCGAAAACATTGAAAGATGCTGTAAAACCTAAGAACAAGAGGAAGAAGAAGGGATCCTCCGTGATTTGAACTTACTATATATATGTGATACATGTTAGGTTTGACTTGTTAGGCGTATTTGCATGTCAATTGTGAAGTAATAATTTAAGTTAAAATCTGAACTCGAGGATTCTTCATGAAACTCGGAAAGAGGAAAATTAATACAAGTGAAGTTTAAAAGCAAGAGAAAATAATGTTTTTAGAGATGATTTTGTCATGATCTTATGCCCTATTTTCTTATCGTTATATCCTTAGCTTTTAAGTTATTTTTACGGTCTTTTCAGAAGTTTCGTACTTGAATGGTTACAAAATAAGTTGTTAAGGTGATGTAAAATTCTTTTCGGCCAATTTGATATTATATTTAAAAATAGGGTGAGGAAATAATTTTAAAATATATTTTTGAAATGTTTAGTATTGCTTTTGAGTAAATAAAATGTTTATTTTAGATATTTTTTTAAAAAATATAAAAAACTAACGATATAAATGAGGATACATGAGTAAATTTATTTGTTAAAAACACTAATTTTCTCTGTAATTCTTATGTATTTTATGAGTAGGAAACTTGCAAATAAATATATAAGCTATGCCCTATCTTAGGTAACTTCTAAACTTAGGAAAGAAACTGAAATTAGTAATAAAAGACAATCACTTATCACTTAGAGATAGAGATCTTAACTAATAAAATATTTATTAGTTAAGATCTTTAATTTAGGAATTTAATTTTTGACAAATCTTTTTAATTTAGAAATTTAATCTTTGATACTCTTTCAAACTGGCGAAATTATATCATGGGTCAGTTTCACCACGTCATCCATAGGACCAACCAATAGAAATTATCCACCTCATTATTTTTTAATTTTCTAAGTGAAGATTCACTTGGAAAAAAATTATGACATAAAAAATTGATGAAGTGGGCAGTTTTTATTGGTTGGTCCCATAGATAGGTGGTGGAACTGACCCATAATATATTTTTTTCTCAAACTGGGGGTATGGATTTTACTGTCATTGATTTTTCTTTCCAAACCGAATATGATGAAAAATATGGTAGAAATTACTCAAATCAGCTTTAAATTAAAATCAAATAAGAGAGAAAATGTGTCAACTTAGATATGAAAAAAATTAAGAAAAAAAATCATTCACAGATTAATTAAAATTGGTCAAAGATGAAATAGGGAAAGAGAATTTAAATTTGAATAGATTCTATCAAATTTAAAGAGGAATTAAATCAAGATTATTTAGGGTGTTTTTACCCATTTTTTTGATTTTGTGTATTAATTTTTATTATTTTTTATGTATTGGTGGGTTGAAAACCACTATTTAAAACCCCTTTCCCTTCACTTGTAAAACCCAAACACTACAATACACAACACTCACAATTCATATACCACAAGCATCTGAAAATTATAGAGAACTCCCAAGTTTGTATTGGTATTTTCAAGTTAAATACAAGAGGAAAAGCTTGGTTTTTAAGTATATTGCAAAAATGTCACTACATGGAAGGAAAAGACCCATGACAATAAATTCCGTATATGCGAGTTACAGTCTTTGAAAAATGCAACAAATAAAAAAGCTGAAGCAAAGCCAACTATCATAGCTGAGTTAAAGACCAAAGTAGTAGACTTGAATCACTTGCTTCATGAGCTTCAAGACCACTACATGAGCATTGAGCTTCAGGCTAGTTAAAGTGAAAATAAGAATCTGAATAAACAAGTGGAGGCCATGGAAAAAGTCATCCAAGAATATAGAACGAAGATTTTGGTCCTTAAAGACATCAACGAAGGAGAAATTACTACTAGTTCACTTGTCTTAAGGATAACTCTATTTTTTTTATTTTAGCTACAGTGATTACAATAGTATCTGTTCTAGAGTATATATTGTCAACCATTGGACATTGATCGCTTAATCATTATGTTGACATTATTGGTGCTCGAATCCTTAACCTCCAAGAACAACAATTGTTCCTTCAACCGATGAGGCTAGATGGTTCGTGCTTAAAGGTATCATAGAAGAGATGATTACTCTATGAGATTCTAAGAATAACTCTATGAGATTCTAAGAATGGGACATGTTCGACAAGAGTATCATGGTCCAAATCTAAGGTGTATCCAAGCATGTGATGTTAGTCAAAGAAGTCAAAGCTTTGCACCAATATAAGAAATAGGACTAAGACTCTTATGATTGATCGAGGAAAGAGATGATTACTCAAGATAAGAAAATTATATAATTTAGAATTTTTCGTAATAAGAAGTTTCGACATTCAATGAAGAACTTATTCTAAGAGTAATAGCTTAATGGAATCGATGTCCCTTCACTTGCATTCATGCATTTGCATTTTGTTTTTGTTTATTTGAATTTGTTTGTGTTTTCTATATCATCACATACATTCAAACATAATGAAGAAAAAATCTAAAAAGAGAGCAAACCATCAAGCAATGGTCATTGAAGGTAGATCGACAACTTTCGAAATTCACGAGCTTATTAGACTTTGTTACCCAGATAACAATCATGTTAGGGTTTTGGGAACTAAATAAAGAGATGCAATTAATAGAATCAATGATATGTCAGAAATTGCATACACTTTCCATGGGCTCTAAATGAATTCATCCCGCTCAAAGCCAAGTTTCAGATTTTTTCGGAATGACTTCTCTAGTGCCCAAAACTAATAGATTGCTAATCATGAAAAAAAAAACACAAGATTACAACATGTCTGACTTCGACGAAGATGTTCATAAGGTCAAATTGACAAAAAGTGGAAGAGTCGTTATCTTTGAAGCTTTCCAAGAGGGGAACATTCAAAAAGGCATAAATGTTATAGACCTAAGCTTGGTAATTGATCTAGTAATTCTTTCAAAGTTTAAGTTCATTGACTTCAAAAAGTGACATAAAATTATTTGTTCATTGGAACATCTGATTGTGCACTACCAAAATATTTCAATGTGCTCGATACATTCAGTTAAGCTCGATAAGTATACGAATATAAAGAGATTTATCATAGGCTTTCAGCAAGAGATACAAATATGTCACTGATATGATCCTGAATCGGCTCGTCTTACAAGGAATGAAGCAAAAATATGATGAAAGCATCCATCATTATGCATAAAGGTGGCGAGATATGATAACCCAAATTCAACCATCAATGTTTGAAAATGAGTTATCAAAGATGAGAAACTCAAGGAAAGAGAATACGACAGTTTCCTATTACATGAATGATTTCATCAATGAAAGATTTGACAATTGCAATAGAAGATTTTCCTGGTCAATGGTGGATCCAAACCTAGAACAAACTCTTTTGCTCTTAAACATCAAAGATCATTTTAATGAGACTTTTTGTCAGTTTACTCATTTTAAAGATGTATTTCTTTTATTTTTCTCAAGTGGTAAATATTTTTTTTCATTCATTTTATCTATTTCTCTTCTAAAATACACTGTTTTGACAGAGATTCTATTTGAACGATTCTTGAATCTAATCCCGAGATAGAAGGATAAAAATGTGTTTAGAATTAATGAGAAAATCTCGTTGTGAGTGATTTTTTCTCTTATACATTGTTATTTAGAGTTTTTGAATAAAGTGATAATTGTAAAACACCTACCAACTAAAGATTATTTATCTTTGATGCTATATTTATGTGTGAAATGATATTTGATATTCCTTTATTTCCTTTATCGAATAAGAAAATAAAAAAATCAATTGCTATCCCTTTTTAGCTTGATATTTTTCTTGTGTTTGAACCCTAACAAGGATTACTTCCCACACTTAGGAAAAGAGGATGAAAAGTTGTTTTTAAGTAAAAATGTTTCAGATCAAGGACAACGAAAAAAGACAAAACAAAGCAAAAAAATGAAAAAAGTTGAAGAAAAAAAGCAAAAAGGAAAAAAAAGAAAAGGAAAAGTTAAATCGTGAGCGAAGAAGAAAACATGAAACATGCGTGAAATCCTTCAAATGAGGCATATGAAAGAAAAGGAAATAAACTTTATGGTGAAAACCCAAAATGAGCAGTCTAGAGTGATCCCGAGAACAAAAGAATGAAGATTTCATTAAGAAAAGTTGATCCTTGGTTTCATCACCCTTGAATAAATATTTGAGCCTATTTATCATTTCTTTTGCAAAGAAAGCCTAACCTATATTACAAGCCTTAAAAAGATCATTTGGATTTCAAATGAATATTTGAGGAAAAAGAGTTTATTTTCAGAATACATTCTGCCTAATTGAGTTAACCTTTCTTCAAGGACCATTTAACTTCTAATATCTGATCGAGATTAGAAAAAAGGGAAGATTGAAACCTGAGGAGTTTTTGAGTTAAAAAGAGTCACTAAAATGGGACACTATCTGGTTGATGAATTCGTGAATCATTCATACTATGAATTTTGGAGAATTCAATTTTATTCCTTTTTATGTTTGCCATGACTTTTGAGTTTAAATCCCTATTTTTAATCTTTATTTTCTTTAAATCTTTTTTTTATCCTTTTTTGCATCTTACGAGTAAAGTAATATGAATTCATGAAAAAGTTTTTTTTGGTATTGATTTTGCATCTAAGAGCAATTATTTATCATAACATAAGTGCCTAAAGTAGAATAGGAGCAACATCATTTTTATTTGTTTACAAGATAGAAGCTGAAGTGTTAATTTGTGTTAAAATCTCGCTCTTCCACATTTTGATGGAAACAAAATTAGAAGAAATAGAAGGATTCCAAGCAAGGTATGACTAGTTGAACCTTAATCGATGAAAAGAGATTGAAAGCCATTTACCATGGTCAAATATATGAAAAGAATGATCTAGGCCTATGACAAGAAGATTCAACCAAGAGAATTTCGAGAATGAGACTTAATGCTAAAGAAAATGTTACGAATCCAAAAGAATCTCAAGAAAAATAGACGTTTAATTGAGAATGACCTTATGTTTTTATCAAAAGTTCTTTTCGAAGAAGCTTTGATAGATTGCGAGAAGCTTAGATAGATTGCGAGAAGCTTAAAATTCGTCGAATTCATGCTTAGTCAAGAGATACTATGCCTAAAAAAGTAGAAAAAATATCTAAAAGTGAAAAAACGTACAAAGAACCCTAGATACAAAAAAAGAAAAAAAGAGAAAGTAGAAAAAAAAAGCAAGAAAATGAAAAATAACAAGTGATATTCAAGATGAAAATTCGTAAAGGGCATCTTGAAATCAAGGGAGGATCTTGAGTTAAAAACCGTAAAAGGTGGCTCGGATAGTTCATGGATTAGGCATACATAAAATAATTCTCTCAAAGGCTTGATAGCTTGGAAGAAATTTTGTTTCTTTATACATCTTCGGTTTCAAAATCTACACAAAAAAGCAACATTCAAGATATTTTTTAATGTTTTGATTCCATATCGACTTAAGCTCTCCAACAAAATTGGGTATAGAAAGAAAGAGGTTAAAACACTAATATTTGCATGCAAACGCATCAAATTACTCAACAAGTGGCAAGAATCGGAGAACTCACAAGAAGCTTAGAAGATGTTTGGTACCAATATGCCTTTAAACATTGAAGTTTACCTATATTGGAGAAGTTGTCTCATGATGTTAGGGTTTTCATCCGATTAAAAAAGTTTCCTTACCTTAGAAAAGATGAAGGTAAAAAGAATATTAAAAATATGGTGATAAAATTTGGTCCTTCCAATTGGGTAGATTGAATGAGTAACATGAGCAAATCAAAACGAGATAAACAGAAAAGCATGACTATCTATCTAGGTTGAACAAGAAAATACACTCGAAAGCGAAGAAGAAAAAATTTGAAGAGAAAAGAAGAGAGAAAAATCCAAAGAAAAAATAAAAAGAAAAGAAAAAAATACATATTAGGCATCATTAGATGTATGTTTATGATAATTGTGTCATTTGTTAAATTTTGACAGGTATATGAAATGCTCTCAACAAAGAGAACCCGCTTATCTACTCGGGAATGAGGAGAGTAGAACTTGCTTATATATTCGAGCATGAAAAGAATAGAACCTGCATATCTATTCGTACATGAGGAGAATGAAACATTTTTTCTTGAACTTGTTTATCTATTTGAGCATGAGGAGAATAGTACCAGTTTATCCATCCGAGCATTAGGAGGATGAAACCTTTTAAACATGTTTATCTATTCAAGCATGAGAAGAATAGAACTCGCCTATCTACTCAGACATGCAAAGAGTAAAACCTACTTATCTATTAGAGCGTGAGAAGAATAGAACTCGCTTATCTATCTGAGCATAAGGAGGATGAAACCTTTTTTCAGTATTTGTTTAACTATTCGATCATGAGGAGGATGAAACATTTTTTCATTATCTACCTATCTATTATGGCATGAGGAGAATAGAACTTGCTTATCTATCCGAGAATGAGGACGATGAGACATTTTTTAGAACCTACTTATCTATTCGAGCATGAGGAGAATAAAACCCGCCTATCTACTCGGGCATGAGAAAAGTAGAACCTTCTTATCTACTCGATCATGAGGAGAATATAGCCTGGTTATCTACTCAGGCATGAGGAGAGTAGAAATTGTTTATCTATTCAAGCATGAGGAGAATATAATTTTTTTGAACCCGCTTATCTATTCGAGCATGAGGAGAATAGAACCTGTATATCCATTCGTGCATGAGGAGAATGAAACCGTTTTTTAAACTTTATTAGCTATTCGAGCATGAGGAGAATAAAACATGCATATCCATTCGTGCGTAAGGAGAATGCAAACCTTTTTAGAACATGCTTATCTATTTCAGTATGAGGAGAATAGAACTTGCATATCCATTCATGCATAAAGAGAATGAAACCCTTTTTTAAACATGCTTATCTATTCGAGCATGAGAAGAATAGAGCTTACTTGTCCATCTGATCATGAGGAGGATGGAACCTTTTTTAGTATCTACTTATCTATTCGAGCATAAGAAGAATAAAGCTTACTTGTCCATCCGAGCATGAGGAGAATAGAACTCACCTATCCATTTGGGCATGAAGTGAATGGAACTTTTTTAAAGATGCTTATCTGTTTGAGCATAAGAATAATAAAATTTACTTATCCATATGAGCATAAGGAGGATGGAATCTTTATTTTTAACACTTGTCTATCTATTTGGACACGAGAAGAATAGAACATGTCTATCTGTTAAATGTAAGGAGAATGAAACATGCATATATGTTCAGTTATAAAGAGAATGGAACATGTTATCCGTTTAGACATAAGAAAAATAAACCTTCCAATGGGTTAGTGACTAGAAAAATTAATATTTTTTGTTCTTTTCTCTATCTTGGTTTCACCAGAATAAGAAAAAATGGGTAACTATTGTCAATTATTTTTCTTCCAAATTAATATGATAGAAAACATGGTAGAAATTATCCAAAATTAACTTCAAATCAGAACCAAATAAAAAAGGAAATGTGTCAACTTGGATATGGAAAAAATCAAGGAAAATCATTACTAGATCATTTAAAATCGGTAAAAAAATGGAAAAAGAAGAAGATAAATTCAAATTTGGGAAGATTCTATCAAATTTGGAGAGGAATCAAATCAATATTATTTTGAGTGATTTTTTAATCAAAAATTTGTAATTTGGGGTATTAATTTTGATTATTTTCCATGTATTTGTGGGTTAAAAACATTATATTAAATCCCTTTCCCTTCAGTTGTTAAACCCCCTTCCCCTTCTGCTATTTAAACCCAAGTTTGTATTGGTATTTTTAAGTTGAATAAACGAGAAAAAGTCTGATTTTAGGTATATTATTTTTATTCTTTTGTTTTTTATTTATTCCTTTATTTGGTATTTAACTATAATTTGAGCAATTCTATATTTTTTTAAAGTTTTCAAATATCCTTTTTTTTTCTTTATTTTTAATCTTTTTACATGAACACTTACGAACTTTTAAAATGTGTTGTTTTAATCTTTATTTTAAAACATAAGTGGAATAATAGTGTGTGTTTTTTACTTTATGCTTAGCCAAATAAAGTGATTCATTTTAATTTCATTTAATCCATATTTTAGGGGTATATTATGTTTAAAATTTTATCAAATTTTTTAATTTAAAATATTTAATTATTTATTTTTTAAGTTTTATTTTAGGTAAAACTCTTAAGGTTAGGTTCTTTAGTATTACAACCTTAGTTTAATTTAGAGACTTAAAGTTTAATAAAAATTCTCTTCATATCAAATTAATAAAAAACACTTATTATATTTGAACACTAATAGGTAAAATTTATATAGATATTTTTTAGGTTAATAATCACTAACTTAGAATAATAAAACATTCAACACACCTAAACTTCTTTGTTTCTTTGTTAAAAAGTGGAATCTAATTAATGTGACGTTCTACCAAAGGAAAATAGAGTTAGCACTAGAAATATTGGCGGTGATTAAAGTTTCCTCTCTTAGCGGTAGGGCCATTAAAATGGAATCATATTCATAAATGGACAATAACTTAAATTTTATATAAACTTGCAAAGTTCAATATTAAAACGTTTTATAATAGGTTAGTTAACAGTTTTTGGACGTTGTGGGGTTCTAACCCTTCCTCACACGTAACCGACTTTCGGACTTTTTTTTGTTTTTTTAGACCATAAATTATTGTTTTAATAAAAATGATTTTATTAAAATAAACTATTTTTAGGTGATTCAATCAAAACTTTTAAAGAAGATTAGGGGCGACTCTATTTTTTTAGTTTTTTTAAAAAAACATCAAACCACCCGAAAAAGGTGTTGCTATAGTTGTCTTCCATCCTCAGCTGACATGTTAGTTCTTATTTTTTTAATACCTCGAATGTTGTTTGGGGAGTAGTAATATCATTTAGGCTTGTAAGGAAGGCTCTGTGATTAGAGGATAAGTTTTTGTAAGTCAAACAAATAAGAAGAATGTTTGGTGGTGCAGGTTCTTTTTCTTTTTCTAATAGCAATTAGAAATTCAAAATCAAAAGTAGATGTAGTATTTTTAACACCATTTTGTTTAGAATGAGTTTTATAATATACCTCAAATTTGTATGAAAATAGGAGCAGGAGTAGGATAAAGGAATGATTGAATCTGCATAGGTTTCTTCCTTCTCGAATAGATCCTTAGGGGATAATTAGTGTCTTGAATATTGGGTTATGATTTTGATGTATTAATGTTTTGTTGAGGAGTTTAAGGATCATTAGGTTTAAATAGTGGTAAAAATTGAGTAATAATAGGAGAAGATAGAATAAAAACAGTCTGTTGATCATTAAGGACAAATTGTTGATGATTAAGGGTAGGCTGGGAAGGTTGTTAATTATTAAGGATAGGCTGCTGATCATTAAGGATAGGTTGGGCAGGATGCTGGTCAAACTGTATTTCCATAGAATGTGTAGAATTAGGAAGATCAATTACGGGATGAAGTAAAAATAAATTTACATCCTTATCTTCCCTAAAAAATATCTTCGTCGAAGATAAGGAACTATAAAATAATTTTCTTTTTTCTATAAAAGTGACATAAACAGAGGTATAATATTTTTTTGTATGTGGGTGACAATACTTGTAGCCTTTTTTAGTGGAGGAATAGCCAATAAATGTATATTTTAAATCCCTTGGATCAAGTTTATCTCAACTTTTAGAATGAATGTGAACAAAATCAACACACTCAAACACCCTTGGCTGTAGTTTAAGAGATGATTTAAAACTGGGAAAATTTTTAATAGGGGTTTGAAGAGGACTCTAGGATTCAAGGACTTTAGTGGGTAATATGTTTATCATATAAGTAGTAGTTAACACAATATCCCTCAGTATCTTTTAGGAACATTGTTCAAAAATAAAAGGGTTCTAGTTATGGCAAGAAGATGTCTATTCTTTCTTTATGCTACCCCATTCTATTGGGAGGTTTACATAAGAGAACTCATGTAAAATAACTTTTTTTTAAGAAATGAAGAGATAATACTTGATTAAAGTAATCATTGGTATTGTCTAATCTAATCTGCCTTATTTCAGTCCCAAATTAAGTCTTAATCATGGTATAAAAGGTTTTAATGGTAGAGACGATATCTGATTTTTGTTTCAGTAGTTAAATCCAAATAACCTCGGTACAATCATCTATAAAAGATACAAACCATCTAGTCCCAATTATGCTAGGAATAGTGAAAGATCCCTAAACATCAAAGTGAAATTCTTCAGTATCAAAGGTTTTACGTAAGGAGGAAAACATAATTTTTAAGTGTTTAAGAGGTGGGTGACCAATAAGAAAATGATGTAGCCATATTTGATCTTTATTGGTTGTAAAATTGGATAAAAAGATAATGGTTGGATACTCAAGACTCTAGTTGGGCCAGCAAAATCTT
This sequence comes from Abelmoschus esculentus, assembly GCA_035048815.1. NCBI lineage: Eukaryota > Viridiplantae > Streptophyta > Magnoliopsida > Malvales > Malvaceae > Abelmoschus > Abelmoschus esculentus. The sequence goes on along the minus strand of JAUCBN010000019.1, from coordinate 4,091,380 downwards.
CAAGGTAGTATAGTCTATTTATTTCCTTAGCATGCCCAATCATCCTCTTCGTTTCTTGCTCTAGAAAAATTTATTGTGTATGATAAAACAAAAAACTACAATTAGTATCTTTGGTAAGCTTTGGAAGAGAAATAAGGCAAGTAAATAGCTTCACACATGTAAAATATTTTTAAGCAATAAGTTTTTACTAATGGAAATATCTTCTTGGCCAACAATTGTTACCGTAGTATCATCTGTAACTGTGATTTTCTTGTTGTTAGGGTAGGGGCATAGGTGAAAAATTTTAGAGAAAAATTATTCATATGACTAGTGACTTCTGAATTTATTACGCATGAATTTTGGATAGGTATATGGATGGATGATTTCAAGGCATTAGAATTCTAAGAAGAGGAAGAAGATATACCTTAGAAAACCAGATTGCATGTACTTATAGAAGATGATTTTTCTAAAGATTCTAATAGGTTCTTCAACATTTCTACTTTTTCTCGGTTGAATTCAACAGATTGGTCATCTAACTCCTTAGCGACATGTCTGATTGCATAAGCTCTGTTCTGTTCCCTTGATGATTCCTCTTGAGTAGTTTCATCACTATTGTAATCACCCACATTGGCCATACTCTCTCAAGAAATAAAAGATATAAAAAAATATTCAACAAGAATATTAGGCCCCAAAAATGAGAGGCTTTAATATCATGTTAAAAACATTAATTTTCTCTGTAATACTTATGTATTTCATGAGTAGGGAACTTAAAATTAAATATAAAGCATATGCCCTATCTTAGGTAGCTTCCAAACTTAGGAAAGAAACTGATTTTAGTAATAAAATACAATCCCTTAGAGATACGGATCTTAACTAATAAAATATTTATAAATCTCTTTAATTTAGAAATCTAATGTCACTACACCAGATTTGATCTATAGAGGCGTAAATAGCGGCGTTTTTATAACGAACGCCACAAAGAATCGTCTATTAGTGGCGTTTTTTTACAAACGCCGCAACTCTTAAATATCAGTGGCGTTTTTATTAATAAACGCCGTAAATTTTAAATATCAGTGGCGTTTTTATTAATAAACACCACAACATTTAAATATCAGTGAGGCTTTTATTTATAAACGCCGTAATATCTCGTAGGCTAGTGGCATTTTATTAAAACGTTGCAGAAAACTATATTATTGTGGCGTTTCATTTTCAAACGCCACAATAAGTCGTATATTAGTGGCGTTTGATTTTAAAAACATCACAAATTTGTTATATTTCTCTTCCAGATCAGATTTTCATATTTCCTTCTTCCCCAAATTAAACCTATTTCTCAATATTTTTCTCCACCGTTTCCCCCCAAAAAACGCCACCGTCGCCGTCTTATTTTTCTCCACCGTTTCCCCCAAGCTTTTCGTTTCATCCATCGATCTTTTCTTCCTCGCCGTGGTTCCAACAGGTTAGACCTGCCTCTCGCCACATATTTCTCCATAAGCAATTTTTATTTATTCTATTGATTCTGTGAAGGTCATTGAAGAAAAAGACACTTATTCTTGTCAACCAGGGCTATAAACCAAGGCTAATTACCGATTCAAAACCAACTTGGAGAAGATTCAAAGCTTTCTTCAAAATTTTAAGGTAATTTACCGATTCGTTTTCTTCTTATATATATTGAATATTTTCTGCTGTTAAAGTCAACATGGGTTTATTTTTCAACCTTGATTTCAATGTCTTTCTACCAGATAACACGTTGGTATCGTTTCTTAGTTCATCTGTTGTGGATAAATTATATAAAAAAAATTATTAAGAACATAAAATGGAATTTAAGAGCTGATATATTGTTAGAACTTAGAAACTAGAAAAGAAATTTTTTTATGTATACTGCAACAAAATTGTTTAGGAATTTAGGAGGTTTTACATAAGAAAATTATTAACAAAATTCCTGTTAAATTAAATTATTAAGAACATAAAAAAGTTACATTTTTCTTTGTTTACAGAGAAGTAGGATTTAGGAATTTTGAGATTTCTATATTTGTACATTATTTCCCGACTCATACCTTGTTTTAGCTGTTTGAATGTTTATACACAGCAGAGGAATTCCTTAAAGAAAATTACTTTTTGACATTTGAACGTTTTTTGTGTTTAAGTTTAAAAAGATGGTTAAATGGTTCCCATCATTTTCATTAATGATGATTGTTGGGGTTGTTCATTAATCAATGATTCTAATTTGGCTCAATTTTACCCGATTTATGGGGAATTATATATGTAAATTGTAAAAGCAAGTTACACTTTACAGGAAATTAAATTGTTAGCGTGCTATTAGAATTAGATTGGTGTTTTTGTCTACAGCGTGGTGTTTTAGTTTTCTTATTCATCAGTTCTTATTTGTCGATGGCATGGTGAAATCATTGTAATTTGTACCTTGCAGCTTGAAGGAACTGAAAATTCAGTGTACCTTGAGGTTCTTCGGTTGTTTGCACATGGCACATGAAGTGATTACAAGAGTAAGTTGGAACCTATATTGATTGCTTGGTTGGAACTTTGTAATGAGTTCAATACACTTGTTTCTTTCATGTACCATAAGTTTTCCTTTTAAGAAAATTTGAAGATTATTAGTAGTCGAAAATTTGTTGTTACTGTATATGTTAAGACTTTTGCTGGGCAATAAGGAGTCTGAATGTGTTATTCTCCTGGTTGGTTGAATTTGGGCATGAAAGGTGGTCATTTGGAGATACTTTGGCTCTTGTAAATGTTAAGTATTTTAATTTTGTTTCTTTCTTGTGGCTAATCTGGAAATTTTCTGTTAAATTGATGATAATGGAGAAAAACTATGGAACATGATCATAACATATAGAGTATTATTCCGATAATCTCATGAACGAAAATATTATCTAAATGGAAATTTCATGGAGTAGTAATTCAAAAGGCATTACATTAAAATCAATTGTCCGGCTTAGTGATTTGGGTCCCCACCCCCAATCTTCTCTCTCTTCCTTGCTTCTATTATATTCACTCTGACAGTTCCTGTTATGTTTATCATCCCAGGCTCAGTTGATTGTAGGATGCCTTTTACTTAATTAAGCTACCTGATATATTTTCTCAGACTCGATTGTTCTTATTTTTCTTTTGCTCTTCATAATATGATTAACTTTGGCTGTTTAAACTGTTTAACTAGGTAATAGTGGCAATCTTCCTCAATTGCTCCCCAATCAAGTCTTGAAGCTAAAGCAATTGACCATCCTTACACTTGCTGAGGCAAACAAGGTATTCTCGGAGATATGAGGCACTGACTCATGTAAATATGCTATTTCTTGACCTAGTTTCATTGTAGGGGTTATACTTATAATGTGTTTTGATATTTTATTTTTCCTTATGTCGATGCCTTATAGAATTTATGCTTTGCTTGGTAATAAAGAGATTATAAGATCATTGTAAATTGCTTAAATTGTAACTTTACTACTCAGTGAAACAGTTACCCTATCAATCATTGTAAATTGATTTTCTTGGCTTTGCTTAAATTGTAACTTTATTACTCAGTGAAACACTCAGTGTGTTCGGCATGGTTGACCTGTTGCGGGAGCAAGATTACAGACCAGGTGTTCCAACTTCCAACTTCCAAGGTAAGATTACTTTGGTGTCTAACGCTAGTCACATTACTCAAGTAAATACTCCGTTGTTACTGTTCGTTAATTTTTACTATTAACTTTAGTTAACTATCATGTGTCAGGTTCTTAAAATTCTAAAATTATATTTAAGAAAAAATAGATAAAAAATAACCTAAAATTTAAAAAATAGCCTTAATATTTAATATATATTTATGCTATAATTTAATTTTGTTTAACTATCATGGTGTTTCTAAAATTCTATAACTTTTAGTTACTTTGATTAGTGTGATATAATATTTCTTTTTGTTTTATAAGTTGGGTTATTCTTTGATGATGTATATTACAAAAATTCTAAATGGATAGAAGTTGGATGAATTTGTCAAGGGTAAGTACTGCATATCGAAATGGAGTGCAAACTTTTCTAAATGTAGCTTTTGCGAATGCAAGCCAAGAGAATATAATTCTTTGACCTTGTAAAAAGTGTGTGAACATTAATTGGCACAATCGTGAAGTTGTAGAAGAACATTTAATTATTTATGGCTTTGTTCTGGGATATAGAAAATGGGTATTCCATGGAGAGTTGACACCTCGTACTGCTTCTTCTACGAGTAATTTGTCTTTCCATCCTATTGTTGATCGCGAACCTGTTATAGAAGATGACATGGAGGGTATGTTGCGAGATGCATTTAATATGTACGAGAATCAACAACCTATTAGAGAAGAAGATTGTGATATTGGTGTAAATGATTTTACCGAGATGAGAAGAAATGAATGTGATGAAGAGCCAAATGGAGATGCTGTAAAGTTTTACAATTTGCTTGATGAAATGAACGAACCTCTTTACGATAGATCGAAGCATTTAAAACTCTCCTTTTGTATTCGTCTTTTCCACTTGAAATGTTTGGGAGGATGGACTGGTAATTCCTTTACACAGTTATTAAAGTTTTTAAGAGAAATGTTTTCATCTGCCAAAATTCCTCAATCTGGTAAAGATATGAAGAAAATGATAAAAGATTTGGGCCTTGGATATGAAAAAATACACAGCTGCCTGAATGATTGTATGTTGTATTGGGGTGATAAGAAAGATCAAGAGTCATATCATGTATGTGGTAAATCTCGGTGGATGAATATGGATACGTAAGATATGATTGAAGAAGAAGCTGAGACACGATCAAGAAAGAAGCCAGTGAAGATTTTGCGGTATTTTCCTCTAATACCTAGACATCAAAGACTTTTTATATCTTCGAAGACTTGTGAGTCTATGAGGTGGCATTATGATGGACGAACCGATGATGGATTGTTAAGGCATCCTGCAGATGGTGAAGCTTGGAAGTCATTCGACCAAAAATTTTCAAGTTTTGCCGGAGATCCTCGAAATGTCAGACTCGGTCTTGCATCTGATGGTTTTAATCCTTTTAAAATCATGAGTACTTCGTATAGTACTTGGCCCATTCTGCTTGTTCCTTACAATTTGCCCCCATGGATTTGCATGAAACAATCATCTTTTATCTTATCCATGATAATCCCCGGTGAGAAAGGTCCTAGTAATGATATTGACATCTATCTACAATCTCTAATTGCAGAGTTAAAACAATTATGGGTGGATATCGAAACATATGATATGTTGAAGAAGAACTTTAATTTGCGTGCAGCTTTATTGTGGACTATTAATGATTTTCTTGCTTATGCAAATTTATTTGGGTAGAGTACCAAAGGTTGTTATGCTTGTTCTTGTTGCGCTGCACAAACATGTTCGAAGTGGTTGTACAATGGAAAGAAGTTCTCTTACATGGGACATCGACGGTGATTAACTTAAAATCATCGTTTTAGATTTTAGAAGAATATGTTTGATGGTACTGAAGAGTTTAGAATAGCTCCTGAGCAAACAATCGGGTTCGATATCTCATACATGTTGAAAGATACAAAATTCAGCTATGGAAAGATAAGCTAACCACCAAACCCACGATCAAAGAGAAAGATGAAAGAGGTGTACGAAGGTGATGTTGAACCTCTTAGTGATAATGAGTCTGATGAAGAGGATGATCCAAATGAGGCAGAGTTATGAAAAAAAAGAAGTGTTTTCTTTGAATTGCCTTATTGGAAGGATAACATTTTGAGACATAATCTTGATGTTATACATATTGAGAAGAATGTTTGTGAGAATATTATTGGAACCATTCTCAATGTCGATGGAAAATCTAAAGACAATTTAAAGAGTCGACTTGACTTAGTTGACCTCAGAATTCGACATGATCTTCATCCTCAGATACTTCCTAATGGAAAATCTTTCTTACCGCCTTTTATATTTGTGATGTCGAAGATAGAAAAAGAAATGTTTTGTAAGGTGTTAAAAGATATAAAGGTTCCAGATGAGTATGTATCAAATATATCTCGATGTGTCAGTATGAAAAATCGAAGACTTTATTATCTAAAGTCACATGATTATCATATACTGATGCAAGATCTTATGCCAGTTACCTTACGGGGTTGTATGTCGAATAAGGTGATATCTTGTATAATTGAACTTTCTAATATAATGAAAGCTCTTTGTGATAAAGTTTTAGTGGTTGAAGAACTTGAGAAACTCCAAGATCGAGTAGCGTTGACTTTATGCAACTTGGAGAAGATATTTTCACCTTCATTTTTCACAATTATGGTGTATTTGTTGGTTCATCTCCCTCACGAAGCTAAAGTTGGTGGACCAGTTTTCTATCGGTGGATGTATCCTATAGAGGTATAAATTTTTTATAGTTATTTAATAATATTTAGATATTCAACTAGTTATATAATGTTGTATTTATTGCGTGTCTAGGTTCTTGTGCAAGTCAAAGTCTTATTGTCGTAATAAGCGTTATCCAGAAGAATCAATTGCTGAAGGGTATTTAGCAGAGGAGTGTATGACTTTTTGCTCTAGGTATTTGGAAGATGTCTAAACGAGATTGAATAGACCAAATAGAAATGAAGTATGCAGTACTAATAACGGAGAGACTTACTTGTTTGGAAGCTATGGTGAACCACTCGAAAAAGTTAAAATTGTACAAGTTAGATGATAAGTCATGGGTGAAAGCACATCGATATGTTCTTTTTCATCATGACTCAATAGAGCCTTTTCGCACGTAAGTTTCTATAATTCATATTTTATAGCTGAGACTTATTTTCTCACATTCTTTAACCACGTAACATATTTTATAGTGAGTATAAGGAAGAGTTACAATCTTGTATACGCTCAAGAAGATTAAATCAACGAGAGAGTCATAAGCTCTTTGCAGAAACTTTTCATGAATGGTTAAGGAAAATGGTAAGTATAACTGAAGCTTTATATGACTTTTTTTGTCTTAATATAAATATGCATGAATGTTAACCAAGAATGATTATCACGTGTAATAGGTTTGCTGTGGGAGAGAAGTTAGTGAAGAAGTTAAATGGCTTTTTCAAGGCCCAAATAAAATTGTTAAGAGATATGATGCCTTGCTCATTAACGGGTATAGGTTTCATACAAAATCTCAAGAAAGATTAAGGAGGACGCAAAATTGTGGAGTTATTGTTACTTCTTCAACTATAAGTTATGCTAGTGCAAGGGAAAATCATCCTGTGGAGGGAGATGTTGAATATTATGGAATTATTACAGACATTATTGAGTTGGATTATTATGGAAAACAGAAGGTTGTGTCGTTTCGTTGCGATTGGGCTGATGTCAATAGTACCGGGGAATTAAAAAAGATCAATTTGGTTTTACAATGGTGAACTTTTCTCGATTAATTCATACTGGACAACAATTGATGGACGAACCATATGTATTCTCTTCTCAAGTCAAACAAATTTTCTATTCTCATGATCCAACCAAAGATGGTTGGTATGTTGTACTCCGTAACACCCCTAGAGACTTGATTGATATCGGGGATGGAAGTAGAGATGACTTTGAAACAAGATCAGAAACTTTGCCTTTTGCAGCACAAAACTTAGATGGAACATCTTCTACTTCTAATTCACAGTTTCAATGGGTTCGAGACAACATGGATGAAGATTTTAATGAAAATTAGTTGCGTATTGTAATAAGATTTCTATTGAGCCTTATTAATTTTTTAGTAAAGCTGTTGTTACTAATATTTTTTTTGTTTATTACAGGTATTATGCTGAGGAGGAAATTAAATAGCTTAAATATTGTTCAAGTTCCTCGAATAGGAGAAGAAACAAATAAAGATGACTTGTCTGGTTCTGCAGTTTCATAAGTAAACTGTTGAGAGTATAGAAATTGAAGGTATTTTTTAAAAAATTATTTGAATCATAACTATTTGTTATTGTTGAAATGATTTAATTAAGTTGACTTGATATATTTGCATATAGGTGGAAATGGTCGAAGGTGCAGGACTAGAGGGTGGGCGACTTTGATGGAATTATACGATCTCCCCATTGGAGAACGTGTAAAAGTTTCAAGAAACGATGCCGGCCAACCTGTTGGTGCAGAAACAAGTGTTTTGGCATGTTATTTAGGCATTGTTGCGCGTAATGATTTAATTTTTCCAATCAGTTATGAGTCTTGGCATCAGATGCCAAATACTAACAAAAACCATGCTCTTGATCTTGTTAAGGTAATAATAATATTATATTATCTAATTCATTACATTTAAATAGTAATATTTAATTTTGATTTTAAGATTTTCAGGATAAATTTTCTTTGAAGGTCTCGGACAATTATGTGAAGCATGCATTGAGAAAGAAATAGAGAGACCATAAGAGCTTCTTGAAGAAGACATATTTCAAAAACGATTTGAGCCTTCAAGAGAAATTTCAAAATGTTCCCCCAGGAATACTACGATATCAATGGGAAGATGCAGTCAGGTTTTTGAGTTCAACAAAAGGGGAGGTAACATCTACAATTTATAAGAATAACATTATATTATTCCAATTTCAACTTTAAATATAATAAAAATTGGAAATTAAACAGGAAAGAGTGTGCGTAGGAGTTACTAGTAGAAAGAAACAAAAATTTACGCACACAACAGGGACGAAGAGCTTTGCTCGCATTGCTAATGAAGAGGTATTATTTTTTTTTAAAATATTATTTTTATTTGTATTACATGAAAGTTAATATTCATGTTTATTATATTTTGTAGCTTGTGTCGACTGGTTCTAGCATTGGCCGGGTAAAGCTATTCGACATGACTCACACAAAAAATGATAGCTCTCCAATGAATCCTGAAGCTAAAGAAATTCTAGTATAATGTTTTCATTTATTGTTTTTCATCTATTATTTTGTATTATATTGTATTATGTTGTAAATAATGTTTTCATTTATTATTTTTCACAAATGATTATCAGACGAGAATGAAGGAAAAAAGAACAGAGATGGAAGCTACGGCTTCAACTGATGGTTCTGCTAATATTGTTGATATCGAGAATCAAGTTTTTGCTGAAGTTTTGGGTCCTGAAAGATATGGTCGAGTGCGCTGTCAAGGGTCATTCGTGACACCAACTAAATATTTTGGTTCCAAATTGTCTCAGTACATGCCATCACAAAGTCAGTCTTCTCAAGCGGAAGTTCAGCGCTTAAAATAATAATTAACTCAATTCCAAGCAGAAATGGAAGCAAAAGAAGCTGAGAGAGAACGAAGAGAAGCTGAGAGAGCAGCAAGGAAAGCAGAGAGAGAAGCAACATATCAGAATCTTCAACAACAATTCCAAGATAGGATGGCGATGTTAAAACAGAACCAACCAAGAAATCCGTCGCCTTAGATGATTTTAGGTTCATTTGGTTTGTACTTATTACTGAACTTTATTTTACTTAAATACTGAATTATTATATTTCACTTATTTGATATTAGACTTTAATATATTTTGGGTGGTTAAGTATTTTGGATTTTTTTATTGTTGTTTAATTGTATTGTTGTTGAAATGTTAATTACAGGGAAGCTTTTGGTAGAAATAATAATTTAAAATTATTTTTTTAAAATGCAGTATCTATAGCGGAGTTTTGGACAAACGCCACTAAAAACCCATAAACAATAGTGGCGTTTGTTTAAAAGCGTCATAAAAGTACAGAACAACTGTGGCGTTTATGATAAAAAACGCCGCTACAGTACACGATCTTTAGCGGCGTTTATAGAAACCAAACGCCACTATAGAATGTACTTTAGCGGTGTTTTAATAAACAAACGCCGCTATAGATCGTGTACTATAGCGGCGTTTATTTTAGATAAACACCGTTACTTTTAGCGGCGCAGCTTCTAACGGTGTTTTTTGTGGTATTTTTATTTGCGCCGCAAGTACTTTTAGGGACGCTAAAAAACGCCACTATATATATATAAAAACGCCGCTATAAACCTGTTTTGCTGTAGTGTGTTTGACATTATTTAAAAGTGTTTTTGAAAAAACTAAAAGCTAGAGATTTTAATTTTTCAAACCAAATAAAAGATAATTTTGTTCTAAAAAAACTACATGTTTTTCATTGTTTTTGGTTTTAAACTAGCTTTTTGACTCAAAAAGTTTGTTTGAAAAGTAATGTAAAATAGGGCCTTAACCTTTATTACGAAACTTGTCTTTCACCATCAGTGTTAGGTGTTTCTTATCTATTAGGATATGAAGAGAATATAATTGGCTTATTTATTTGAGCATGAGGTGAATAGAATCCGTTTATCTATTCGTGTATGAGGAGAATAAAATTCGTTTATCTATTCAAGCATGAGGAGAATATATCTTGTTTATCTATTCATACATGAAGGGAATAAAACTTGCCTATCCACTTGGAAATGAAGAGAATGGGAACTACTTATCTATTCGAGCATGAAGAGAAGAGAATTCATCTATCTATTCGAACATGAGGAAAATAAAACTTATCTTTCTATTCAGATATGAGGAGAATATAACACGCATATCTATTCGGGTATAAGGAGAATAAAACCCATCTATATATTCGGGCTTAAAGAGAATATAACCCATTTATCTATTTGGGAATGAGGAGAATAGAACCGTTCAACGAGATTGTAACTTGTGAAAATCAGTATCTTTTTCTTTGCTCTATCAATGTTTCATTAGAATAAAGAAAGAAAGGTCAATTGTTGCCACTAGATTTTTATTGATTTTCTTTTTTACTCAAGAAATGAGAAGATAGGGAAAAAATTAGTCTCGAATGAAAAAACAGAGAACTCAAATTTGAATCAGGAAAGAATAAAGGAAATATGGACTGAAAATGAACCAAAAAGGACAAATGTCATCATACTTGAGACAAATTTTGATCAAATTGAAGAACATGGTGATTGGAAGCAAATCTATTTAACGGAACTTACTTATCTATTTGAGCATGAGGTGAATAAAACTCACCTATCTATTCGGGCTTCAGGAAAATAAAACCTTTACATCTATTAGGGCATGAGAAAAATAAACATACTTATCTATTCGAGCATGAGGAGAATAAAACCCGTCTATCTATTTGAGCATAAGGAAAATAGAACATTTCTATCTATACAGGTAGAAAAAAATAGAATTTGCGTATTTGTTCGAATATGAAGAGAATAGAACCCTCATATCCTTGCAAGCATGAGGAGAATAGAACTTGCTTATCTATTCGAGCATGAGGAGTACAGAACCTGCCTATCTATTCGGGTATAAGGAGAATAGAACTCGTATATCCGTTCGGGCATAAGGAGAATGAAACATACTTATTTATTCGAGCATGAAGGGAATAGAACTCATCTATATATATTTGGACATGAGGAGAATATAACTCGTATATTTATTCGGGTATGGGGAGAATAGAATCTATTTATCTACTTGAGTATGAGAAGAATAGAATCTCCCTATCTATTTGGGTAGTAAAAATCAATATCTTTTATTCTTTACTCTATTCATATTTTATTAGAATAAGCAAAGAAAGGAAAATTGTTGTCACTAGATTTTCATTGATTTTCTTTTTTACTCAAAATACAAGAAAAATAAAAGAAGATGAGTTCGTTTTTAATAAAAAAAAAAAAGAAGGGGATAACTCAAATTCAAATCAGGGAAAAATGGAGAAAATATGGACCAAAATCAAATCAAAAAGAAAAAAAATATAATCAGATTTCAAGCAAATCTTAGTCCAATTGAAGAACATGGTAATTGGAAACAAATCAAGATTTTTAGGAGAATAATTTACTCAAATTTAGTGATATTTTTGAAATTTTCATGTATTTTAAAATGAAAAATCTTATATAAACTCATTCCCTTTTACTTGTAATTCACACACTCACTCATACATCCACAATACAATTATATCTGAAAATTGTTAGATGAATAAAAAATTTAAAGATTTGAAGAAGTTCAAGAAGCAAACTTTGTTCCTAGGTATTTTTTTATTTCATCTTTTATTGTTTCAAATTTAACTAAAAATTTATATTTCTTTTGTTTTTTTAAAGTTCCCCAATAGAATAAATGTTTTAGGGTGTATCAGTTTCAAAAATGACAACCAACGCCAGTGGGAGATAGTTGATACGGTGGTTCACCACCGTTGTTCTCCCTATTTTATTTTTTATATAAAAATTTGATGAACTCGTTAAAATAAGTTGTTTTGATCTTTATTTTAAAATAAAGGTTGGTGGGTGGTGTTTTTGGGTTTTGCACCCATTCTAAATAAATAGATCATTTAATTTTATTAAATTCCTACACACTTTTTTTATTTCATAAAAACTTTTTAAACACTCTTGAAGCTTGGTATATAATTTTAATTTGCTTATCAACATCTTATCCTTCTTAATTTTAATTTTAATTGTTAAATATGTTGCATATATTTGTTATATTAATTTAGGTAAAGCCCTTAAGACTATGACCTCAAAATACTTAGTTAGATAATTTAACCCCAATAGGTAAATTTACTTAGATAATTTTTAGAGTTTATATTATCAACTTAGAATAATAAATGGTTTCAACATATTCATCTCTTGTTTGTTTGTCAAGAAAAATAAAACTTAATTAGTGTGATGTCCCATCAAAGAGAGGTAATGAAACCTTTAATTAATGTGATATCTCATTTTGGTTACTAGAACAGGGTTAATTACAAAGGATAATCTTTTTTTATTTTTATTTAAAAAATAACTTCTTTCAAACTTTATTTTGAAGAATAACTCCCTTTCTGCACACCTAGATCTAATTCGCATTCGGTCCAATGCGAATTCCTACTTCGCATCTTGTAGAACGTAAAATTCGGCTGATTTGAATTTTCTATCGTTTCTTTTTTTAAATGATTTATATTTTTTATAATAAAATTTGCATCCTTGAGGATGAGAATTAATCCTTCATTTTACAAATATTCGTGCTATTTGTCGCGATAAATTGGACGTAATTCGCATCTTACAAGATACAAATTACTTGGTACTAAGTTCTTAAACTACGCTCGATAGACATGTTTAAGTTGATTTTTCTTGTCACTAGAGATTTAGATTTTTAAATTTTCTTCTCTATCATAGTAGTGATGCATCTCTTTAAAATGGTGCAAAAAACTACTTCTAAACTATAATGTAAGGGGTATAGAATTCATGTTTAAAAAAGTTATCTTGACATATTTCTTGCATGAATCTTATTATAACATGAGTTTGTACTCATTTTGATGCGATATTTTGCTACATTATTGATTTTTTTCATTGTAAATTCACTTTCATGTTGAAGTATATGTGTAGCAACTTTTTTGAAATAGTTCGAAGATGAAAAATGAAAATTAAATTTAAAAGTGTAGGATAAAAGGTCGCTACTGATTTAATCTCCTTAAATTATTTTTTAAATTCTTTTAAAATTAGTAAAATTTGAGTCGTCATCGGTCACTTAGGTAGACCGGACACCATAAAAAGGGAAAATGAACGATTCACTTCGAAAAAAGATTCGGGAGTTGATTAAGCGTGGGGAAGGATTAGCACCCCATCGCTCCCGAAAATCGGTACCAAAAATATTTTCCTTTTCAAAATTTATCTTAATTTAAAATCAGTTTTCTAAATTCAAAATGGATCTTAATTAAATGTTCATACTTTAATTGGTGAATTTAAATTAATTAGACATTTAATTAATAAGGTTGACGACACACCGGACCATAGATTAAACTGATGTCAAATAATATTGATCGTCGTGTTAGTTTAGGGTTCAAATCTTGTATGTCACCTTTATGAATGATGCACGCATTTAAGGAGATGATATCATGATCTTGTCAATTTTAATTTTTAATTTACTTTGAGACAATAAGAATTAATTCAAATATTCGATTATCCTAATTGTTACGACTCGAATACCAAAATTAATAAATACCTCTCCTTTTGAATTTCAATTTTAGTTGATAGACAAAAATACTAAAGATATACATGGATGCTAAAATAAATGCATGGTAAGCAAATGCATATAACTAAGAATATAAATGAATTTAAAGTAATGATCATAAAATATATAAGCAATTAAAGTGACATGAGTAAGCAGTACATAACAAAACGAGATAAAAACTATACAATGTAAACCATATTTATCGAATAACCATAGCTATATATGAATGAAATGCACAAATATAAATGTATATATATCTGAGCGATTTTCACCAACAATGTATACCAATAGCTATTGTATAATATAGAAAAGCGGAGAAATATATGAGAAACATTAAAACTTGAGAGCAAAGGGCCTGCAGACCTTTATATAATTATCACCAGCAAACAAAGAATGCAAACAAATTATGAGAATTAAAACAAGGTATGAAAATACATGGCAATGAAATGGAGATCAGACCATGCGTAGAGATACACAATGAAATAATCACACCTTCGCATGCAATGTGGGGTTACACGTGAATAATAGATTTAATGACGAAGATAGACGATACCTTAAAGACTATAACACCATCCTAGAATCATGTGGTGCTTTTCTTGTTATCAGTCTTCTTAGCCTGTCATATGTTATACGTCTTGGAATATGTACCGTAACATTTTTGGAAAACTGGAATATGACATATTTCAGCATCAGGGGTGATCTCATCATCGTAGTATACTACAACGTCAACTATTTTCGTCATTTTCGAACATTTAATTTAAGAGGGTTTTAAACTTGAGTAGAGGAAATATTTTGATGTTTCGGCTTCTCAAACATTTCCTGAATGCATATATAGGGACCAAATTCACATCCTACAAGACGCGAATTTGTACGTAAGGCTTCACGTTATGTAGGATGCGAATTTGTGCTAGCTTTGCAGGATTTCTGACATGGCAGGTAAATTCACATCCTACACAATGTGAAATTCATCTTCTATATACTAAACACACCATAAACGTGCAAAAAATTATCTTCGCCATATTGCATTTATTTTCAAACCTATGACTCTAGTTTTTGCTACTATTTTCTATCGTGGAACTTATGCATACACATCGTTTAGTAAAAGGATCACAAAAGATAATTTATTTTGACTTGATTTCAACCGTGATAGTCGACTCAACCAACAAAAACATCTAAGAATTACACGTTAAAATACTAGTCCAAGAGCCTGAATTCGAAGAATATTAAATTCTTTCACTATCGAATGAGAGTGGTATGAGAAGGATGTTTCGAGCATAAAAACATGTTAGCGGAACAAACATAGAGATAATTGTAGTTTTTTTGTACTATGTAATGCCCTCAAATCGGTCTAGATACCACCTGACTCGAACGAGTTACACGGGGAATACCGAGGCTAATCCGAAGACTTACCCTGATAAACAACCCTAGAAAAAAACTTTTCCTTTTATCTTATCTAGATGATTTAATTAGATCCTACATGTTCGTGCAAGGACTAAGTTCAATTGCAGCGGAAAATTGATAAGAAATGAGTCCTAATTTAACCGAACAAGTTATAGGTATGTGATTGTAATTTTTGAGAAATTTATGGACTAATCATGAGACTATAGTTACCAATCCTTAGTTAAGTCTATAACATGCTTAATTCTCAAATTTTAGCTTAAATAGTATCTACAAGTCATTTAATTCCATGCTTAAGGTTTAGGGACTAAAACTTAAAGTTTTAAAGTACATTTCAACTTATAATAGATTTAACGGTCCGGGGTATCGAAACATCCTTAGCTCGTCTTGATACGCAAACTAGCCTCTCCCGATGCCCTGCGGTGCAAGCAATTATGTTCAATTTATCGCAATAAATAGCGCGGAGATTTATAAAATGAATGAGTAATTCGCATCCTACAAGATACGGATTTTATTATAAAAAAATATAAATCAATTTTAAAAAAAGAATGACAAAAAATTTACATTAGCCTAATTTTGCGTTCTACAATATATGAAGTTGTAATTCACATTGTGCATGATGTGAATTAGGTCTATATATACAGAAAGAGGGTTATTCTTCAAAATAAAATTTAAAGAATAACCTTGTTTCTAAAATGAATGAGTAATTCGCATCCTACAAGATACGAATTTTATTATAAAAAATATAAATCAATTAAAAAAAGAATGACAAAAAATTCACATTAGCCAAATTTCGCATTCTACAATATATGAAGTTGTAATTCACATTGTGCATGATGTGAATTAGGTCTATATGTACAAAAAGAGGGTTATTCTTCAAAATAAAGTTTGAAGAGTTATTTTTCAAATAAAAAATAAAAAGAGAATATCTCTCTAATTAAGCCATTAGATTTCAATAGAATATAGGTATCATACCCTTCTAGGCATATTGATATCCTATTGCAATTTTGCTTGATTTTATTAGTTTTAACACGGGTACCAATACATGTTCCATCTATATCAATACTCGAACCCATAATTTATTTTATAAAGTTTGAGAATCATCCCCAAATCCCAAAAGTAAGACCTCAAATTAATCCTATAACTTATAGAAGGTAATTTAGATGAATTTTCAATATTTTCAAGCCGCATTAACACCAAATTTAGAATTGATATTTAGTGAAGACTTAAGTATTTTAAACGACTAAATACCACACTAGCAACCAAACAATCAAATTGATGATTTCTATGAATATAAGAGAGTTAGTAATATACTAACCTTAATTTTTCAATAGAGAAAGAAGCTCCTACTCCAATCTTCAAGCTTTTTTCTTCTCTTGAACTTTGGAAGCTTCCTCAAACTTTTAAACTAGAAAAGATGTAAGAATTTACATCATTGTTGGAAACTCAAGATATGAAAAGGGAAGGATTTAACAACATGAAATAGGGTCAGATTCTCCATTCTCGTTCTCCCTCTTTAACCCTCACTAATCATCTATTTTCCAACATCTATCAAAATCGATCATTCTTACCTCGATATATAGATTCTTGCAAGAGACAAACCGAGCTTAAATAGTTTACTTCGAGTTTGATATTGAACCTAAAATTTCAAGTTCAACTAGTCTTAAACCCGAATCAAGACTAATAAAATTGTTTTTGAATCTTATAAAGTATGCCCCAGCTCGGGTTCGACTCATTATCACCACTGCCGAAAAATAGCCTAATCGGTAGATTTCAAATATTTCCGGATAAATCTTTATGAATTAACTCATTGTGATGTTCAACACCTAGTTGATTGGGTCATCTTCCGTCCTTGTCAACTTGTATATCCTTAGTGTTCTATGGCCTATTCTTTTTCAACTAGAAAACATGGTAAATTTTGCTTTAAATCAGCTTCTCCCTCCTTCAAATTTACCCGCTAAAACAGAAGATTTATTAACCTTTTAATTTAAATCTCATTATTTATTCATTCTTTTGTACTTTTCATATTTCTATACGATGGATTTTGTTTATTGCTTATGATTTTCAGTATTTTAAGTATAAAATTTTCTTTTTAATCAATATGGTATATAAATTGTATTATTGATATTAATTATTATGGTTAATTACATTAGATGTCCTCAAATTATTTGTTAAATTCTAAATTTGACGATAAACTTAAAGTAAAAAATTATTATATAATCCGGTTTAATACATATCTAATCCACTAAAATACAATCAAATAATTTCTCTATTTTTTATGTCAATTTTTTCCAAAGACAAATATTTACTCTTTTTCCATGTAATTAAGAAATGGAAAATTACATAAGAAAAAATATAATAAAAAATTAATTGATTTTAATAAAAAAATCATAAATATCGCATTCAAACATAACTATATAATATTTTTTCTTCAAAGCGTTATTAATTATACGTGTATATTAAAATGTAAGGTTAAATCTAACGTATTCAAACATAAAATTATACGTGTATATTAAAAACAAAGATATAAAATCATTTTGTCGTAGAAAAAATCATTTTGTCAGATTGTATAAATTTTATTTTTCTTTTCGTCACGTTAAATTTTGAGGGTTTACATTTATATCATCACTCTAGTTATATTAAGGAAATTTTTTGATATATAGATCATATAAATCTTAATTTATTACATATCTTTTAGTTTTAAGAGTTAAAATTTAAATTTATACATAATCAGTAATTTAATACTAAATAACTTAAAATAACTAATACATCTAATAATTGTGCACGCTGATATTAAGTATCATATAAACAAATATATTGACTTGAAAAAGTGTTACATCAATTAAAAATAATTTTATAAAATTATATAAAATATAAAATATATTTTTTGTTAAATTATTGTTATGTCAAGTCATTATAAATTGTTTGTCGTCAGTTTTTTAATAATTTTCATTCATAGATGGGTTATTTTGACAAAAAAATAAAATATTAAGATTAAATTGCTTAAAAAAGAAAATTAACTAAAGTGACTATTCAATCAAACATTTGGAGTATTTTTTAACTTTATGTCTTGAAAATATACACACTTTGCATATATAAATACTCAAACTCAAGTCTTCCAAAATAAACACATCCTATTTTTTACTAGAATTATTTGTTGAGTTAAACACTATTATTTTAACCAAGGACGGAGCAATATTTATCATGGCACCTCTAATTTTAGGGTATAATTAAATTTAATGTCCTCACTTTAAATAATAATAAAAAATTTATTACAAATTTTAAGTTTTAAGGTTTAATAAACCTTTATCGTTTTTGATATTTAATCTTAACTTTGCCCTTTTTCTAACTACCACACAACTAGTTTTAAGTATATATTTTCTTTTTTATTCTATTCACTTTCATTTACATACCCACATGGATATGGTGGGTATACAAATTGGAACACACTTTTTTGTAATGGGTAAACTTCACGGGTGGTATTTCTATTTAAGGGGGTGTTTCATTTTGGTCATTAGATTTTAAAAAGTTTTAAGTTGGTCACTTACGTTTTTGATATATATTATTCTAGTCACCTGACCCTTTAGTTTTGTTCACCGAGTAACGGAAATCTGACTTGGCACATAAGAAAATTACAATAAAACCACGTTTTTTCAGCTGTACCTATATATAGTCAATTTTTTATTAAAAACTCCAACCCTATTTCTTCATAAATTTATGTTTTTTCATAAAGGTTAAAATTATTAATTAATTTATAAATATAAATATAAATATAAATATAAGGATGAGTCTCCCACGTGCGCCGAACACTATTGAACACCATTAATGTTGAACATTGTTGAACACCATTAATGTTGAACACCATTAAATTGATTAGTAAAAATTTAAAATCTCAAGGACTCAACATACAATTAAAATTTATAATTAAATTATTTTAGATGGAAAAAAATATACAAATAGTCACCTAACTATTACTTTTTCTGTTTTGATCATCCAACTAAATTATTTTGTCAAAATCGTTGCTAACATTTCATTTTATTTTTTATTTTAGTCACTGATCATTAAATATTTAACGAAAACTATAACATGATATTATTTAATGACAATTTAAATCCCTAAAATTATTACATTATATCTATTTAATCCTAATAAAAATATAACTCGTTAAATATTTTGATTAAACCCCAAAATTTTTATTTTTTCTTCCAATGCAACAAGTAATATTATTCTCTTTTGTTGCACTTTCCTCAATAAACAAACAAAGATCCATAAGAGTTAACATTTTTTATAAGATCAACGCATCAACTTCTAGATCAACTCCTTTTTTATAAGTATTTATAAATCATTTTTTCTTTTAATTTTTTCAAGAAACAATGTCAATTCAAGCATTGTTTCAATCTATATATACAAAATAAAAGATAAAAAAACTAAATATTAAGTCATTTACTGTAATTTTTTAAGATTAGAGAATCGAGATAATTATTTTTATAATATCACTTAACATTAAAAAAATAATCATTAAAAATAAAAAATATATATGAACCAATAGTATGTGTATCGACTTCTTGATAATCGAATTGAAATAAATGATCAATCGAACTGAAAAATCAATGGTAACAATAGCACAAAAAATTCCTACAACAAAGTTATGAACCATTGCAATGTGAATAGAAGTCTACAATTTGAGTTTCCTACAACCGTTACAAATCCTCCATGGTATATGTATTTTCAGTTTTTATAAGGAAAAATATAAAGTATAAAAATCTAATCAAACCGTAGTCTACAATTTGGGTTGCTTTGCCCTAATACATTAAATAATAACTTTAGATTAAAACATCAAAAATATTGATTTTTAAATATTTTTATTTTATATATATAAATTGAAATAAAGTTTGAAGTGACGTTATTTTTTTAAAAAAAATGATAAAAAAATTATTTTATAATATTTATATTCAAATAAGAATCGATATAAAACTTGACGAATTTATGGTAATTGTTGTAGATCTTTGTTTGGTTCTTGAAAAAAAGAAGAAGAATATCATATGTTGTAGAGGAAACAATAATAGAGAATTTAAGGTTTAGACTAAATATTTGATAAATTATTTTTATTAGGATTAAATTGATAGAACATATAATTTTAGAGACTAAAATTGTTCTTAAACCATGTCATGTTGTAATCTCTATTAAATTAACGATCGATGAATAAAACGGTAACGAAATAAAATATTAGTATCAATTTTGATAAAAAATTTAATTGTGTGACCGAAATATAAAAAATATAATAGTTGAGTGATCACCTGTGTAGTTTTTCCTATGAAAAATAATTTAATTAAAAATTTATTTTAAATAATTATTAATTACATGTTGAGTCCTTGAAAATTTTTAATCTTTATTAATCAATTTAATGATGTTCAACAATGTTCAGCGTTAGTAATGTTCAATAATCTTCGACGCCCGTTGTAGAATTTTCTTAAATATAAATATAAATATATTCATAAGTATTTTAATGTTATATCTATATTTGTATTTATTTTAAAATCAAAATTATTAAAATATATTTAAAATTATTTTTAAATTCTTCCATTTTAGTTATTGTTGACCTGCAATTTTCTACGAAAGTTAAATTTTTCGTATTATATAGTTTTTAATGACTTTATTGTTTTTTATAGAAAAATTTGTGCTAAAAGATTTTTTTATTTTTATGTTTTTTTAATTTACTTTTTTCTTAAATACGATTTTAGATAAATTACTAAATTTAAATTCCTAGATCTATGTAAATTTAAATAGATTATATAAAATTATATTATTATATTATGACATAAAGATAATTTTAACCCTTAATTGTGACTTTTATCATTTTTGTACTTAATTATCCTTTTTTTACGATTAATTTAGCCCTTAACAAATATCTTTTATATATATATATATATATATATAATGATATTTAAGTTTTTTATATGACATGTCAATATCGTTAAATTTTTAACAGTCAAATCATTATGTTAGTTAAAAAAATAAGTTATTTGTCAAAAAGGCATAAGTTAAGGGTTAAATTTATTTTAAAAAAGAACGAAGGCTAAAATAATAAAAAAATATAAACGTTAAGAGTTAAATTATCTTTATGCCTTATAGTATATACAACTAAAAATTGTTATTTTTATTAAATTTTTTGCGTGCCAAATCAATCTCTGTTATTAGGGTGAATGAGGTTAACCGTTGGATGATTAAAATGATATACATCAAAAACATAAGGGACCAACTTTACACTTCTTTAAATCTGGTGCCAAATTTATCCGTTTATATTTAAAAAAAAAAACTAGTACAGTTATGAGTATTTTTTAGATAAATATTACAAGTGAGATTAAATTAATTCAATTTTAAAAAATATTTTTTATGATTTTTTTTTTGACTGATTTAGCGTCACTCGACACCAACTTTAACTATAGGTTGGTGATATATAAATGGATAAACTACTCGAATGAATATTAATTATAAATAAGTATCAATGTAATCATTATATTTTTAATTATGTCATTATGATCATTTAATTATTTAAATGAGAACCTAACAAAGAGGAACGTTAACAAAATTTATATAAGAATAAACTGTTGCGTTAGTCATTTTCGTTTACATTCAATATTTTTAGTTGTTAGTTTTGAAATTTCTATTAAGATCACTATTGTTTTTTAATATAAAATTTTAATCATTCTGACATTAAATATCGTTGAACTTAAGACAAAAAAATAACCTAACTGATGACTAATTTTTCTTACCTTTCATCTGCGTGTTTTACGGTTAGATTTCACCCCTATAAAACAATCTTCAAAGGCACTAACCTCACCACCACATTTATCAAACAATCGAAAATACCCCCGGAAACCTTGGGTTAGTCAGCATCACCGATCTCCGGGGTGGGAAAGCGGGTTTCGGCTCCGCCATTTCTCCTTGAAACTTCATTAATTGTTAAGTAAAATTTTCTTTCTTTTTCTTTCATGAGCTCTTTCCACTCTCTAATATTGACATCCTCGCGATTGTAACATACTTCATCTTCTAATTCCTGAACATATTTGCATACGTAGGATGAGTTTTGCAAGATTTTATCAAGAGGCAACAATTACGTGAAATGGCAATGATAAATTAAAATTTTAGAGAGAAGAGTCCCGGTCTAAGTGGCAGTGTTTCTCCCTTCAACTCTAGTGAAATGAATCGCCCTAAAACAGGATACTAAAAGTTTAACCATAAATCATCTGAAAATATTTGTACGCCGCTATGGACTTTCATACCCAAGTCTTGAGCACACCACTACTGGAAAGTAAACCAACAAAATTCTTGCGACCGGCTTTCTCAAGCAAACCAGTAATGTTGATGGCAAAAGCCGACAGGGCCGGAACCGATAAAATATCTAGAGCAATAATTGGAGCACAGAGCTCAAGGATGGATATATTACAGGGAATTTGCTTAATAGATTTGGTGTAAGAGTATTGGCATACATGTATAGTTGTATATGAGCTGTTAAAGGAGGCTGTTATAGCCGTTAGGAATATAGTTACAATCTATTGTAACTACTAATGAAACCCTAAAGGGTTAGGCTTCTGCTATAAATATATCCATAAGATCACCTCAATGAGATATGCTTTTATATTCTTCTATGCCTTATACTTCCCCTTCCTATCTTGCATTCTTTCATGGTATTAGAGGTTATGTCTTTTAGAGATATGGCTGAAGCTCCCTCGAAACCATTCACCAACAAGTTCATCTTGATTCGGTTAGATGACTCTAACTTCATGTTGTGGAAGCAGCAAGTGCTCTTTACCATTGAGAGTTTGGCGTTGTTGGATCATGTTGATGGATCTGTTGTTGTTCCACCTCGTTTTCTTGACGAGGAGGGTGTCAAAATTATCAATCCAGAATACATTTCTTTCCGGCAACAAGATAGTGCCATGTGCTCTTGGCTTCTCTAATCCATCAGTGCATCTATCTTACCTTCCCTGGTGAGTTACAAGACTGCTGTGAAAATTTAGAATAAGGTGAATCATCTTTTTTTCTGTTTGTTCAACTATAAAGATTATGCATCTTCATTGTTCTTTGAAAAGTCTTCGAAAATGCGATCAAACCATGCGGAAATATTTGGCTCAAATACAGGCTATATGTGATAGCCTTACGGCTTGTAGGAATCCTTTGACTAAAACAATGCATATTTTAGTAATTCTTTCTAGTCTTCCACCAGAATACGAGCCTGTTGTCGTAGTGATAACATTCAGCCAACAACCGTATTGACTCGATGGTGTCTACAATGTTCTCTTGGACAAAAAAGCCAGGCAGCAAAAGTTTTTGTCTCAGTCGACTTCTATTACATGGCTCAAGGCTCGGGACAACATGTAGTTCGACAAGGTTCGTTTTCCTCTCAAAGTGGCTTTACAGCAAGGGGTAATGGTTCTGTAACGACAAGTGTAAAACAAGAGAGGTTTTGTGGACAAATGGTGCAAATTCTCATTAGCCAAAGCTAGAATTATATACACGTTTTGCATGGAATAAAAGGGATAACAAACTTTTGACAGCTGGTGCAACAGCTCACTCATTCTAGAAGCACCTCCTTAACAGAAAAAATACTCAGAAAATTATTCCTTTGTTGAATTAATACTCAATATCCACCCTACTTTTCTCCCCTTAAAGCTTCTTCAAATGAAACAACATTAATTTTCTGTCGAAATTCAGTGAAGTAGGCTGTTGTTAAAGGCTTTGTAAACCCATCTGCCACTTGGTGTGCTGCAGGAACATAATTGATCAACATTTCCTTCTCCGAGACCTTTTCACGAACAAAATACACATCTAAGTCTATGTGTTTTGTTTTTGCATGATAAACAGGGTTGGTGCTCATAGACACGGCACTAGTACTATCACTCCAGAGAACCGAAACCTCACCCAAAGTTACTCCCATTTCATTTAGTAAAGATTTGAGCCATATAATTTCAGAAACCATATCAGCAATGCTTTTATATTCAGCTTCCATTGTTGATCTTGAAACATTCTTTTGCTTCTTAGAGCTCCATGTTACAAGGCAACTTCCCAAATACACGCATCCTCCAGAAATTGATCTTCTGTCATCAATGCAGCTGCCCCAATCTGCATCAGCAAAAGCAACAAGAGTTGAATTCTGACTCCCAGGTTGAAAGACCAAGCCATATTGTAGAGTACCACTTAGATAACGAAGAATTCTCTTTACTGCCTCCCAATGTCCTTCACAAGGAGCATGCATATATTGAGCAACCTTGTGAACACAAAAGGTGATATCAGGTCTTGTGTGACAAAGATATAACAACGCTCCAACTATACTTCTGTATCCTTTAACATCTTCAATAGGACTACCTGCATCTTTACTTAGTTTCACAGTGGGCATTAAAGGAGTAGATGCAGCCTTGGCCTTGTCCATCTTAGCTCTTTGTAAGAGATCTAAAATATACTTCTTCTGGCACAAAAACAATTTGTTGGCACTCCTATGTACTTCAATACCCAAGAAGAAACTTAATTCTCCCATATCTTTCAAAGAAAACTTGCTACTGAGCTTGGCAAAAATATCATTTATATCTAAATCTGAACACCCTGTGATGATTATGTCATCGACATAAACTAACACATATATGAAAGTATTATCTTTTTGCTGAATGAACAATGAGGAATCAGCAGCAGCTCTTTGAAAGCCAATATCCATCAAGTAATTTTTAAGCTTTGAATACCAATTGCGTGGTGCCTGTTTCAGGCCATATAGAGCCTTTTTTAATTTGCACACAAGCTTCCTACCATCATCAGCATATACTTCAAAGCCACTAGGTTGATCCATGTAAACGTCCTCATCTAGATCCCCGTTCAAAAAAGCATTGTTTACATCAACCTGTCTTAGCTTCCATTTGTTGTCGACTGCAAGAGCAAGAATCACATTAATAGTGGAGAATTTCACAACAGGACTAAACGTTTCCATAAAATCTCTTCCGGGTATCTGAGAAAATCCTTTTGCAACAAGTCTAGCTTTATATCTAGACACACTCCCATCAGCATTCCTTTTAATTTTGAAAAACCATTTGCATCCTATGGAGGTTCATTCTGGTGGTAGAACAGTAAGTTCCCATGTGCCATTTTTTTGAAGTGCGTCAAATTCATCTAAGACAGCAGCCTTCCAGTTAGGACATTGTAAGGCTTCATGAACTGAATGTGGCAACTCATAATCCTCCAAAGAGCAATAGTAGATCTTAGGTTTACAAATACCCATCTTACTTCGAGTCATCATAGGATGAGTGTTTACTGATTGAGGTTGATCAGATCTGAAAGTTTCCTCTTCAGGTTGACATGTGTTCATAGTGTCTTCATTAGCAGGGAGAACTTCTTCTATCATATCGGCAGAGTCATGGTCCTATGAAATTGAAGGTTCAGTGAGCCGTATATCATCTAGAGGTTCAGCAGTAACTGGTGGTGTTGTGTTGACATTGTAACCAGATCCTCGAGTAGGGACATCTTCATGTGGGACAATATTCTCATGTGTTCTTTGAGATGCAGGAGGACTTAAGATATTGTTGTCGTGGTCATTGACTGAATTCTGTGATTGAATTTGACATTCATTGACCAAGTCTTGAGGAGAGAAAACACCTTGCGAATCACAATTGGTGGTTTGTAAAATAGGTCTGCAGTAACTGGTGGTGTTGTGTTGACATTGTAACCAGATCCTCGAGTAGGGACATCTTCATGTGGGACAATATTCTCATGTGTTCTTTGAGATGCAGGAGGACTTAAGATATTGTTGCCGTGGTCATTGACTGAATTCTGTGATTGAATTTGACATTCATTGACCAAGTCTTGAGGAGAGAAAACACCTTGCGAATCACAATTGGTGGTTTGTAAAATAGGTCTGCTATCTCCTGCACCATCATTGCTGGTAGGAGCGGAAGTTGGAGGCTTAGTAAACAAATCTGTTACCACGGGAATTGACCTAGAAACACTAGGAGGAGCTGAATGTTGACCAGTGTTAGACTGAGAACTTTTATTTCCTGCAAAAGGAAAGATAGATTCATCAAAGACCACATTCCTGGAGATATAAACTTTTCCATCCGAGGCCAAACAACTATAGCCTTTGTGTGATGGACTATAGCCTAGAAAAATTGAAGGAGATGATCGAAACTCCAACTTGTGAACATGAAATGGCCTTAGGTGAGGATAGCATCGACATCCAAAAACCTTCAGAAATTTATAATCTGGCACCCTGGCAAACAATTTTTCATATGGAGATATGCCTTCTAAGACCTTTGTAGGTAAGCGATTAATAAGATAGACTGCTGTAGTAACCGCATATGACCAAAAATGCAAAGGCATGGAGGCCTGAGCTAGTAGAGTCAAGGCAAGTTCAATTATGTGTCGATGTTTTCGTTCTACTACTCCGTTTTGCTGAGAAGTATGTGGACAAGTGACCCTGTGAACTACTCCTTCTTGAAGTAACAATGATGCCAAAGGTCGATATTCACCACCCCAGTCGCTTTGAACCTCTCGAATGGTAGCATTAAATTGAGTGTGTATCAATTTACAAAATGATTGAAAAGCTGCTACTGCCTGAGATTTTTGCTTGAGTAAGTAGACCCACGTATGTCGAGTACAAGCATCGATGAATGAGACGTAGTATCGAAACCCTCTTGAGGAGATGTGAGCAGGTCCCCATAAGTTTGTGAATATAAGTTGAAAAGGAGTATCATACTTAGTAGTTGGTGGATAAAAAGGAAGGCGATGACTTTTGCCCATTTGACATGCCATACAAATCTGTTCAATTTCATTCCTTAATCCAGAAAGTGAAATATCACAATGTTTACAAACCAGGGAAAGAGTTTCAAGTGAGGGATGACCTAATCTACGATGCCACAGGTCATACAAATCAAGTGGTTTAAAAGCCACATTCACCTCTGGTTGTAAAGATGTAGGCTTATGATAATCAAAAGCAACATTAGGTATACTATGAAAACTATAAAGACCATCAACAGCATGTCCCTGGAGTAAAACTTCTCTTGTGCCTTCATCACGAACTGAGCATGATTGAGCATGAAACTCGAAAAAGACGTTATCTCTAGCAAGCTTGGACACTGAAAGAAGATTCTTAGTAACATGAGGCACATGCAGTAGATTATTCAAGTGTAACATGCGAGTGTGTGAGGCAAGGGTATTCTGACCAATACGAGAAATGGGAAGAGCCATACCATCACCAACCAGAAGCTTACTTGGTCCAGAATAATCAGCTCCATCATTAATCAAATCAGCCTCCGGAGTAATATGATGGGTGGCGCCGGAATCAACAAACCACTGTGTGTTGTTGATATGTGCAGCATAAGCTTGCATTCCTTGCCCAGAAGTCGAAACACCTGCAGACTGAGTGCCACGATCGACACAAGCATCAGCCATAGTGCTTAAATTAACAACAACAGTACCTTGTTTAGTTTGTTGAGGTTCCAAAACTGGAGGGTTGACACCAGAAAAGGTTTCATCAAACCGATGCCAACAACGGTTCACAAGGTGTCCGATCTTGCCACACAATTGACACTGAAGCCGAGTCCTCCCAAATCGGCCACGTCCTCGAGCTACATTAGGTGATCGAAACGGTCGAGGAGATACAACGGGACCAGATTCAGTTACCTGAACAGTGTTGAGACTCGGAGAAAAACCATTATAACTGATAAAACTATGGAGCTGAGTTTCGGCATCGACTAGCAAGGAAGTAGCGGCCTCTATTGTGTAAGGTTCCTTACTTGCAGTAATGATAGCAACAAAAGGTTGATATTCCATAGTTAAACCATTGAGAATTGTTGCGATTTTTTCCAGATCGGAAACTGGACTTCCGCAGGATGCAAGCGCATCACAAACTTCCTTCACCTGAGAAATGAACGCTCGCATGGATAGATCGCCCTTCTTCAACGAACGAAGACGATAATGAAGGCTCATAATCGTCGTGGTAGAGCGACTAGGAAAGAATTGAAGAACCATCGTCCAGATCTCAGTTGCAGTTTCTACATCAACGAACTGAGAGAGAAGACTGGTACTAATCGTGGAAAGCAACCACTGAGCTAATGCGCTATCTTGAGCTACAAAGGCTTCATGTTCTTCATTAGCAACAAGATCACCATTCTCTCCTCGAATGGTTGCCGGAGGTGGTTTAAGCACACCTGTAAGCAGCTTCTCTAGGCGATGGCTGCGAATAGCGAGCAAGATTTGCTGTTTCCAGAGTAAAAAATTGGACTCATCGAGCATAATGTTAACTCGCTTGTTGGTGAAGGCTTTGGTAGACTTCAGGAGAGAACCTCCCAACTCATCGGACGAGGGAAGTGGCAAGGTGGACTCAGGAGGGATAGCCATAATCTCAGAAACAAAAAGGAACCAACGAAAAGGAAAGGTAAATCAGAGCAGCAGTAGCCCGGCGATTGATACCATAACGACAAGTGTAAAACAAGAGAGGTTTTGTGGACAAATGGTGCAAATTCTCATTAGCCAAAGCTGGAATTATATACACGTTTTGCATGGAATAAAAGGGATAACAAACTTTTGACAGCTGGTGCAACAGCTCACTCATTCTAGAAGCACCTCCTTAACAGAAAAAATACTCAGAAAATTATTCCTTTGTATGGTGATCGGTTTCAACCTGCCTACCCAAGTATGGGTGCGAGATGAGGAAAAGCCTATGGTGGACACTCTCGTCCACAATGCCAGATATGTGGGAAGATAGGATATTTGGCGAATCATTGTTATTTTAGGTTTGATCAGTCGTATGGCCTTTTTCCTAATGTGTGTTGTTTTGAGGAAGAAGTTCCTGAAAAACAGGTTGCACAACTTGATGAAAGTCAAGGAAATACTGTAGTTATAGCTAATAATGTTAGTGTGACTGATGAAGTCAGTCTCACTGGATACAATGATGCTGCGTGGTACCCGGATTCAAGAGTTACGACTCACATTACTCCGAAATGCAGGTATGATTTCTAATTCTAAAACTTATTTTGGTTCTGGGAAAGTATCAGTTGCTAATGGAATGGTTACTCCAATTGTCAATGTTGGTAGTGCTTCTTTGCAATCGGAATTTAGGCCCTTAGTACTAAGTAACTTGTTATATGTTCCTACAATAAAGAAAAATTTATTGTCTGTTTCTAAATTCACCAAAAATAATAATATCTCTTGGAGTTTTATCCTAATTTTTGTGTTGTTAAAGATCTAATGACTCAGCATGTAATCTTATAGGGGTCGGAGAGTAATGGCCTTTACAAGTTTGATTCTCATGCTTCATCTTTTGATTTTAATCGTTACAATTGCTATAATAATTCTTGTAATTCTTGTGTTGTGTCCAAGACTGACTCTCATGATTCTTCTTCTGGCTTTCGTCCTTCTTCTACTAGTAGTTGTGCTGGTAATTCTTGTAATAATTGTGTTGTATCTTATAGAGATGCTTTTGAGATTTTGCATAGGAGATTAAGACACCCATCTGATGATACTCTTGTAAAATTGCTTAAGTTTTGTAATGAGTCTTGCTTGAATAATAAAGATTTATTCTGTGAAGCCTGCCAACTTGAAAATTTTCCCAAACTTCCCTTTTAAAGGGCCACTCTTGAATTTGATAAACTACTTCAACTTGTTCAAGTTGATTTGTGGGGTTCAGCTCCGTTAATTTCAAATAATTCTACTTACTACATCAGCTTTGTTAATGTCTTTTCAAAGTTTATTTGGATCTAATTTTTAGCTCATAAATCTGATGTGTTTAAGATTGTTGTTGCATTCCATAAAATGGCAGAAAAACAACTAAATGCTAAGCTCAAAGTTATTCAAACTGATTGTGGTATTGAGTTTATGCCTTTGCGATCTTATCTTAAGCAACATGGAGTTGTTCTTCAGCATACATGTTCGTACACTTCTGAACAAAATGACATGGTAGAACGAAAATATAGGTACATTGTTGAACTTGGTCTTACTCTTATGGCTCAAGCAACAGTTCCCTTTAAGTATTAGTTTGATGCTTTTTTCACTGTCTGTGTTTCTCATTAATCGCCTTCCTAATAAAGTTCTAAAAAGATGCTCCCCACATGAAATATTATTTAACAAAAAGCCTGATTATAGTTTTTTGAGAGTGTTTGGTTCTCAATTTTTTCCTCTTTTTAAACCATACAATAAGCATAAAATGTAGTTTAGATCCAAACCTTGTATCTTTTTGGGATATAGTTTTTTACAACATGGTTATAAATGCTTAAGTGAAGATGGTCGAGTTTATATGTCTCGACATGTAAAATTCAATGAAGGATTCTTTCCTTTCAAAGAGAAAGGTTCGTCTAGTGGAAAAAGTGCAGGGATCAATCAAGGTGTTCATAGTGAAGTCAATTTTATTTCACCAAGAAGGCCCAACAGGTCTTCAATAAGGACTTCAAGTGTTGGTGCTTTAATTGCTGGGGGTTCATCTACAGATGTTTCTGTCGGTTTATCAAGTCAAGGAACAACAGTTCCATCTGTCAAGCCTTTGGTTGGTGCTACTATTCAACAAAGAGTAGCTCCTAAAGTTCAACCTACTCACGAGAGAGTGGGTTTTAGAGTTCATTCTAAGTCAAAAAGTCTTCTTGGAGGTGCTGTAAGTTCAACCGGTGGTAGCCTTGTTTAATCAAGTTAACAAGATGGTAACGTTGATCGATCAGTGTAGTCAATAACTTCTTCTATTGAGAGACGGAGTTCTAGAAACCAAAATGATGATGGTTACAGTTCGAGAACTCGAGGATCACATTATATGGTGACCAAGTCCAAAGCTGGTATTTTTAAACCGAAGGTTTTTTCTGCTGAGTTGCTTCAGATAGTACCTGAGAACATTAGTTAATCGATGGGGTCCAAGGAATGGGCACCTGATGTTCAGAATGAGATTGATGTACTAGAGTTAATAAAGGTACTTAGGATTTAGTTGAGTTACCAGAAAATAGAGTCCCTGTTGGTTGCAAGTGGTTGTTCAAGGTTAAAAAGAACCCAAATGGTAGTGTTTCTCGCTACAAAGCTAGGTTTGTTGTCAAGGGCTTGTCTCAACAAGCTGGATTTGACTACAATGAGACAAACAGTCCAGTGGTGAAGTGATGAGTGCCTAAAAATCCTCAATTTTCACATCATTTCTCCACTCATTTATTGCTAATAAAGACAAAATTAAATGCAATAATAGATATTTATGATTATTTTTCACATCTTATCATATGAATACTATTTTTATGAATTTATCCATTAATTGGCATAAAACAGATATATTTGATAGTTTTCTTTCTTAGACATGAAACTAGATCACAAAAAGAGTCAAAGAAGAAAATAGATGCTGAATTATAGATGAAGCAACCGCCAAGGAAGCGTTCTGAAGACTGTCGCGGCAGTATGTAAGAAGATAAGTGATGCTCAACAGGAAAAGGAAAAAATACCGAAAGAAAAGAGTAAAAGAAAGAAGACAACTCAGTTAGGAAGTCGAGCCCAAGTCAAACCGCGGGAAAAGACATTTTAGGAAATAAGATTTATTTAATATAATTTAATTAGATTTCTTTTCTGTTTAGAACTCTTTCCTTGCATGGAAAGATCAATTTAGGAATTAGCCTATATAAGGAACTTAATAGGTAACTTTGGAGGTTTAGATTGTTGTGGAGTAGATGGAGAGGAAGATTATATTGTTATTGATATTTATTAATGCAAAACTTATTTCATAGTTTATTCTTTCTATGTACTTAACTTTCTTTGCATATGAGCTCGAGATCATAATTATGTGAAGAAATATTCTTTTGTCTAATATCGGGAGAGTTAGGCTCATGAAATGAGAGAATACAGTCTTTGCTCAAGGGCATTGACTAATCCGGGTCGGATTTCAGCGACTAACAAGACGTATGTGAAGTTGTGATCTACCCTTGATTAACGTCGAGAGGTATCATTAAGACACGGGGATTTCAACAGTTTTCTTCGCTTAGGGATAAGAAAGAAACATATAAGGTTGCTCTGTCGGACTATGAAAAAGTTGAATTGTCGACAAGGCATAAACCCGCTTAGGCAGCTGCGGCGACCCTTTGTGTGACCCGTCGAGGCGGTAGTTCAGCCCATTGCATTAGTAAGTGGATTAGCAATATAACTGGATTCTCCTCTACAAAGCATTCAAGCTAACCTCGTTCTTCTCATTATTATTTTTCTATAATTTAATTTAGTTCAGTTAATGCAATTAAACCAATCCAATTACTTGTGCTTTTAATTTCTTAAGTGCAGTTATAAGAAGTAGTAGAATCGACTTAGTCTTAGTGGGATCGATATATTAAATATTAAAATCTGACAAAGGTGGATTTAACAAGGACTCCATAGCCTCTATCAGATTTGACGTCGTTGCCGGGGACTAGCGCTCAATTTTACTATCAATTATTTCTGCATCTTTTTTATTATTTTTGTTTATTTATTTAGATTTAGTTTTAGTTTAACTTTCGTGGGTTGTTTTATGCATGACCAGGTCCAACCCTACCATTGATCAATACCCTTACGACTTAGAAATCGAAAAAATAGCACGAGATCTGACATTAAGGGCACGTCAAAGAATGAACGTAGGCTCTGGCTAACAAAACAATGCGGGTATGAACTCCGTCGCGGTAGACAATCGTGGTGCCTTCGCAGTAGTTGATCTAGTAAATATTCCAAGAAAGGAACGTGCTCGAACTGTTCGAGACTATTTAGAGGAAGATTAAGATAGGTTAACTCCTGCTGTTGTGATGCCTAATATAGAGGCAGAACACTTCCAACTAAAACTGGTCATGTTCAACATGATCAACACCCTAGGCCAGTTTGGGGGTTCGGTCAATGAAGATGCTCGGCTGTATCTTAAATCCTTTTTGGAAATTTGTAATTCGTTTAAGCTACCGGGAGTCTCAGCCGACATCCTTAAGCTGAAATTATTTCCCTATTCACTAAGGGATAGGGCAAAAGCATGGTTAAATAACCTCCAGCCGGGATTGTTGAATTCATAGACAGAACTATGTCGAAGCTTCCTTGCCAGATTAGTTACACCAATATGATTGACAAGCCCAAAAATGACATAACATCCTTTAGGCAAGATGAAGACGAATCAATGTTTGAGGCTTGGGAAAGATACAGAGAATTATACAGAAAATGTCCCATGTACGGTCTGCCTAAATGGACCCAAGTATTCATCCTCTACAACGCAGTGAACACCCCTACAAGGATGATTCTTGATGCTTCCGCCAATGACACCCTCTTAGACCGCCCACCCCATGAGAGTATAGAAATTCTGGATAGGCTAGCAAAGAACGACTATCAACACCCAACCACCAGAAAAGGCATAAATAAACGAGGTATGACAAATTCAGATTTTTCAGATTCCATTTTAGCCCAATTATCAGCCTAGACAAATATGGTGAAGGATCTGCAAAAACCAAATCATGTTCGAGAAGTAAGAGCAGTCACTATTCTCTGCGAAACATGTGGTGACAATCATGACTCGAACGCATGCCCACATAATCCAAAATCTTCCTTTTATGTTGAAAATTTTAATAGAAACAATATGTCTAACAACTATAATCCATCACGGAAGAAACACCCTAATTTCTCATGGAGCAATTCTAATAATGCACTTAACACGCAACATCAACCAGTGCAGTCTACGGGATTCCAGCAAAATAATAGATTTGCTCAGTAGTAGATGCCGCAGCAGGCACCACCTCCGTAACAAACAACAAACATACAGACTTTGGAGAACACATTGTAAACATTTATGGCCCAGACTGGCGTATACATTGCAAATACAAACATGTTCATCCAAAGAGCTGACACTTTCATGGACATAATAGAAATGAGAATACAAAATAACGGTGTTGCTCTCAAGGCGCCGGAAACCACAATAGGACAAATGGCACAACAGATGAAAAGCAGACCCATAGGAGGTCTCCTGAGCGAAACTGAAGTCGCTAGAATTGGTCCTCATGAACAATGTAAAGCCATATCAACCAGAAGTGGATTACAACTGAATGACCCTGAAATACCTGCTCAAACAATAGGTAAGACCCCTGAAATAGTAATCCTTGAAGAAGCTACTAACAAAACATCTAAAGCAAAGAAACCAGTAGATACTGCCGAAAATACTATCGTAGTAGATGATGTCATAGCCGCACCACAGATAAGATTTCAGTGTGATGAAAAGATCAAAGATTTGCACCCATCACCATATTTTCCATAAAGGTTAAAACAACAAAAGCAGGAGTACCAGTTTAAGAAATTTTTAGATATACTTAAACAGGTACATATAAATATACATTTAGTGAAGGCAATTAAGCAAATGCCCAACTACGCCAAATTTTTTAAGGATATTATATCCAAAAGAACAAAAATTAGGGAATTTGAAACAATTGTCGCAATAAAAGGATGTGTGGCAATGCTGCATAACAAGGCCACCACCAAAAGAAAAGATCCTGGTAGCTTCATCATATCATGTGCTATCGGTGATCAATACGTGGAAAAAGCATTATGTGACTTAGGCGCCAACATAAATCTCATGCCTAAGTCAGTATTTCAAAAGCTATGCATCGGACAGGAAAAACAACAACGGTTATGCTGCAACTGATAGACCGCTCTTACGTACAACTAGAAGGAAAAATTAAAGATATTCTGGTAAAGGTGGATAAATTTATTTTTCTTGCTGACTTCTTAATTCTTGATTGTGAAGCAGATGAGCACGCTCCAATCATATTAGGAAGACCATTCCTAGCCACAGAAAGAACATTGATCGACTATTAAAAAGGAGAATTGGTCATAAGGGTCAATAATAAACAAGTAAAGATCAATGTATTTAAAACTCTAAGGTATCCAGACGAACCAGAGGAACTCGACCACGAGGAGGAAACTAAATTTTTTGATACAACCAGCCAAGGCAGGAGTGCTGAATATTGCGGCCGCTGTTTTTATGGAGAGCCATGTATAGACAGCCAAAAGATAGAGATTCAGAAAAAACAAGCAGAAGAAGGTAATTAGGTAACCACATACCCAGGTAAGCATTTCGAGTCTCTTGATTACACTTCAAATGGAAACAAGAAATACAAATCATCTTTAGAACATCCTCTAAAATTGGAATTAAAATCACTACCTGAGCAATTAAAATACGTATATTTGGGATTAAATGATACTCTACCAGTAATCATCTCCTCTAAGTTACAAACTAAACAGGAAAAATAGTTAGTCAACATGCTACGACGGCACACTAAGGCAATTAGCTAGACAATTGCAGATCTGAAGGGAATTAGCCCATCTAAATGCATGCATAAAATCTTACTAAAGGAAGAACATGAACCAACCATTGATGCAAAGATAAGATTAAATAATGCAATGAAGGAAGTAGTAAGAAAAGAAATAATCAAATGGATGGATGCAGTGATTATTTACCCCATATAAGATAGCACGTAGGTAAGTCCAGTATAATGCGTACAAAAAAAGGTGGAATGATAGTGATCTCAAACAAAAACAAGGAATTAATCCCAACTAGAACTGTAACCGGATGGAGAGTATGTATGGATTATCGGAAACTTAATCAAGCAACAAGAAAAAATCACTTCCCTTTACCATTCATCAACCAAATGCTTGATAGATTAGCCGGTAAACCCTACTATTGTTTTCTAGATGGCT
Organism: Abelmoschus esculentus; assembly: GCA_035048815.1. Taxonomy (NCBI): domain Eukaryota; kingdom Viridiplantae; phylum Streptophyta; class Magnoliopsida; order Malvales; family Malvaceae; genus Abelmoschus; species Abelmoschus esculentus. The sequence goes on along the minus strand of JAUCBN010000019.1, from coordinate 4,055,459 downwards.
ACTCAGGATACAATCAAATTGCCATAGCACCCGAAAACCAAGTCAAAACAACCTTTACATGTCCATATGGAACATACACATTTAGAAGAATGTCATTTGGACTATGTAACGCACCTGCCACCTTTCAACGGTGTATGATGGCAATCTTCTCAGATATGATTGAAGATCACCTAGAAATTTTTATGGATGATTTTTCATTATTCAGAGATGATTTTGATAACTGCCTTAACAACTTGGAGAAAGTACTACAAAGATGTGAAGACACGAATCTAATTCTGAATTAGGAAAAGTGTCATTTTATGGTTAACAAAGGAATAGTGCTTGGCCACAAAATCTCCTGCCGCGACATTGAAATTGATAAAGCAAAAATAGAAGTGATAGAAGAATTTCTGCCACCAATGTTGACCAAGGGTATACGTAGTTTTCTTGGACATGCTGGTTTCTACCGACGGTTTTATTGAGGATTTCTGTAAGATAACCAAACCCCTATCCTCACTGCTGAAACAAAACAAACCGTTTATTTTTTATGATGACTGTATAAAAGCCTTCGAAACCTTAAAAGAAAAACTTATATCAGCACATGTAGTGGTACCACCCGACTGGAACAAGCCTTTTAAACTAATATGCGATGCGAGCGACTATATTGTTGGAGCAGTACTAGGACAATAAAATAATAAGACCTTTTAATAATACATTATGCAAGTAAAACCTTAAACGACACTCAAGTTAATTACACCACAACAGAAAAAAGAGTTATTAGTAGTAGTTTTTGCATTCGATAAGTTTAGATCGTATCTCATCAGCAACAAGGTTATTGTACATACAGATCACTTTGCTATAAAGTACCTACTGACAAAAACAGATGCAAAATCTCGTTTAATACGGTGGATACTACTACTACAAGAATTTGAGGTTGAAATAAATGATAGGAAAGGAATGGAAAACCTAGTAGCCAATCATTTATCTCATCTAGAAGGAAACAAAACAACAAAATCAGAGCAGGAAATCAAAGATACTTTCCCTGATGAGTAATTACTAGCCGCCACAGCAACTGTATGGAAAGTATCAGCAGAAGACCTTGAAATCATATTAGACAAAATTGCGAAAACACTATCTGAATACATCCATCATACTACCTTGGCCGCCAACACAACACCCTGGTATGCTGATATTATTAATTTTATCACTTACGGTATTCTATCACATCACCTTAACAGTCAAAGAAAGAAAAGGTTCAAATATGAGGTAGAGCATTTTTTTGGGACGATCTATTTCTATTTAAACAATACGTAGATCAAATCATAAGGCGATGCATTCCGGAAGAAGAACAAGAGAATGTGTTAGCAAACTGCCACGTATCTCCTTGTGGCTGATATTTCGGCGGCAATAAAATGGCAACTAAAGTGTTACAATCAGGACTGTACTGGCCGAGTTTATATAAATATGCATAGGAATATTGTCAAAGATGTGATCAATGTCAAAGGATGGGAAACGTATCAAGAAGGAAGGAAAGGCCTATACAAAATATTCAAGAAGGAATATGTTCACTCGCTTCGGTATACCACGTGCCATAATAAGCGATGGAGGTAAGCATTTTGACAACAGATCAGTTGCCGTAGCATTAAAAAAATTGGGAGTGACACACAAGATAGCCATAGCATATCACCCTCAAACAAACGGCCAAGTAGAGGTGTCAAATAGAGAACTCAAAATAATACTGAAGAAAGTAGTCAATCCATCAAGAAAAGATTGGTCCACAAGATTGGATGACGCACTATTGGCATAAAGAACAACGTTCAAAACCCTACTGAAAATGTCCCCATACCAACTGGTCTATGGCAAATCATGTCATTTACCAGTAGAGATAGAATACAAAGCATACTAGGCAATACGAATGGTTAACATGGATTGGGAAAAGGCAGGATAGAAAAGATTATTGGATCTGAACGAAATTGAAGAATTTAGAACTTCAGCATACGAAAATGCCAAAATATACAAAGAAAAAACAAAAGGATGGCATGACCAAAAACTACTGTCACGATAGATTCTGTCAAGGTAGCAAGTCTTACTATACAATTCTCAATTAAAGCTTTTTCTTGGAAAACTAAAATCTAGATGGTCAAGACCATTTAACGTAGTTCAAACACACTCAAACGGAGCAATAACAATCAGATCGCAAAAAGAAGGACATGAATTTCAAGTGAACGGATAAGTCTCAAATTATACAAAAGACTAAACTCCCAAGAACTAAAGGAAATAGTCATATTAGAAGACGGACTCACGTCCTCTCCTATTATGCATTAACTCCTCATTCTTCACTCGCTAACTTAGGTATTACTATATATATTAAGCATAACCCATTGATTTCTTTTAGGATTTCTCCATAAACAATCGTCGAAGCCAACCACCCAACAGACACCGAACACTCGTCGCAATCTGATAATCGACGGTGATTCTGAAGATTCATTTGGATCCTCTATATCTTTTTAAGGGCGGTAGTTTTTCTTATTTTATCTCTTTCTTTTTCTCTTTTATTTTTTTTTCTTTTATTTTCGGTTATATCCATGTCCATGCATTGAGGACAATGCATCCCTTGAGTTTTGGGGAACATTTGTCTATTTTGTAATATGTAAATGTAATGTATGGAAGTAATCGAACTATCTTATTAATGCTTTAAATCTTGTCGTAGTTACTTAAGTATTATTGTAAAATTTTGTTTAAAAGTTTGTTGAATTTTATTGAAATTGCCTCGACAGTGATACATTCTCCAGCCGCCACCGCAGTCTGCACCATTCACCAGACTTGAATTCTGAAGGGTTTGCTAGGATTAGTACTTATGATTAGACTATGAGCTTGAAAACATCTTAAAACACTACTAGTCTTAGTCGATTTTAAAAGTTCTTTTCTTTGAAAAACAATAAAGACTTAGGCTTAGATTTTAAACTAGAGGTGCCTATGACCGGCTCTAGTTAGTCCATAGAGGTGCCCATGAATGGCTCTAGAACATAGAATTTTCCAACTTACTAGAGGTGCCTATCACTAGCTCTAGTGAGAATATGTTAAACACTTGAGGTACCCATGATCGGCTCAAGCAAGTATAACTATATAGCAATATATAATTATACATCAATTTCAGGAGAAAGAAAGGAAAGAATTAAGAAATCTTAATCAAAGGTCTTGAGTTAGAAAAAGGATTAGAACTTAGAAAGTCAGCTTTGACACAGCTACGCACACACACACACTAAGACTTGTAGTCTAATTCCGAAGAACACCTAGAACCAAGAAAAGACGGAGTCAAGAAAGGAACTCTGTCGTGGTAGGTAGGACGATATATCGCTTTAAAATTCCCTACTTAAACTTATCTTTTGCATTATTTGAGGACAAGAAATAGTTCGAGTTTGGGGGTGATGAGTGCCTAAAAATCCTCAATTTTCATATCATTTCTTCACTCATTTATTGCTAATAAAGACGGAATTAAATGCAATAATAGATATTTCTGTTTATTTTCCATATCTCACCATTTGAATACTATTTTTATGAATTTATCCATTAATTGGCATAAAACAGATATGTTTGATAGTTTTCTTTCTTAGACAGGAAACTAGATCACAGAAAAAGCCAAAGAAGAAAATAGATGCTGAATTGCAGATGAAGCATCCGCCAAGGTAGCGTTCTGAAGACTATCGCGGTAGCATAGAAGACGATAAGTTATGCTCAACAGGAAAAGGAAAAGATATCTAAAGACAAGAGTAAAAGAAAGAAGACAACTCAGTTAGGAGGTTAAGCCCAAGTCAAACTGCGGGAAGAGACAATTTAGGAAATAAGATTTATTTAATATAATTTAATTAGGAATTAGATTTCTTTTCTATTTAGAACTCTTTCCTTGTATGGAGGATCAACTTAGGACTTAGTCTATATAAGATACTTATTAGGTTTAGGTTTAGAGGAGAAAAAGTCGGTTTACACACATAACATATCCTTAGTCGCCGACCACAATATGTTCTAAACTCCTTTGGAGGTTTAGATTGTTATAGAGTAGATAGAGAGGAAGGTTATATTGTTATTGATATTTATTAATGCAAAACTTATTTCATAGTTTATTCTTTCTAGGTACTTAACTTTCTTTGCATATGAGCTCGAGATGATAAGTATGTGAAAAAATATTCATTTGTCTAATATCGGAAGAGTTAGGCTCATGAAACGAGAGAATACGGTCTTTGCTCAAGGGCATTGACTAATCCAGGTCGAATTTCAGCGACTAACAAGACGCATGTGAGGTTGTGATCTACCCTTGATTAACGTCGAGAGGTATCATCAAGACACGGAGATTTCAATAGTTTTCTTCGCTTAGGGATAAGGAAGAAACATATAAGGTTGCTCTATCGAACTATGAAAAAGTTGAATTATCGACAAGGTATAACCCCGCCTAGGCAGCTGCGGTGACCATTTGTACGACCCGCCGAGGCTGCAGTTCAACTCATTGCATTAATAAATAGATTAACAATATAACTGGAATCTCCTCTACAAAGCATTCAATCTAACCTCGTTCTTCTCATTATTATCTTTCTATAATTTAATTTAGTTCAATTAATGCAATTAAACCAATCCAATTACTTGTGCTTTTAATTTCTTAAGTGCAGTTATAAGAAGTAGTAGAATCGACTCAGTCTTCGTAGGATCGATATCTTAAATATTATAATCTGACAAAGATGAAATTTAACAAGGACTCCATAGCCTCCATCATGAAGACTGTCACTGTACGAGTTTTGTTAAGTCTAACCTTGAGCAAAGGATGGGTTTTAAGGCAAATAGATATGGATAATGTCTTCTTAAATGGTGATCTCCTTGAAGAGGTGTTCATGGACCAACCTCCTGGTTTGCAAGCTTAAGAAGTCATTGTATGGTCTTAAGCATGCTCCACGTGCTTGGTTCGAGAAGTTCAGGTCCTTTTTAGTTGATAATCTTAAATTCACATCTTCCTTAGCTGATACTTCTCTAAACTTTCGAGACATGGATGGTTCCAAAACATTTGTAATGATCTATATGGACAATATTGTCATTATAGGAGATAACCCAGCTGTGATTGATAGTGTGGTCAAAGCCATTAATGTTGCTTTTTCGTTAAAAGATTTAACAGTGCTTAATTTCTTCCTTGGCATGACTGTTCAAAAGGTTAGCAATGGTGTTATTCTTAGTTAGAAGAAGCATGTTTTTGAGCTGTTAGAGAAGACATTCATGCTAGAAGCTTCACCTGGTCCAACACCTATGATAACTTCTCCTATGTTGGAAGCATGCTCTCAAAAAGAGAATCTGTTTAGCAATGCTACGCTTTACAAGCAAGTAGTAGAAACTTTACAACGTATATATACTACGAGATCAGATGTTCAGTTTGCAGTCAACAAAGTTTCACAATTTATGCAGTCTCTCATTGATTTACATTGGGCAGTAGTAAAAAGGATTTTAAAATATCTTAAAGATACGGTCGAGCATGGTTTGTTCTTTGATACTTCTTCATCTTCTACAACACTTGTAAGGTATTCACATTCTGAGGTACTAAGTCTGCTGATAGAAGGTCCACATCTGGACATTACTTGTTCTTGGGAAAAAATCTAGTTTCATGGAGCTCGAAGAAACAAGATGTTGTTGCTCGATCCTCTACAGAAGTCGAGTTTAGAAGTTTAACCAACACCATGTGTGAAGTCATGTGGGTTAAGTCTTTGCTGACTGAGCTTGGAGTTCAACTTGATGTTGTATCAATCATATGGTGTGATAATACAAGTGTTATTCAACAAATTCTGTTCATCACGCTAAACTCAAACATGTTGAGTTAGATTTGAGCTGTGTTCGTGAGAAAGTCATGGAAGGTTCATTTCAAGTAAATCATGTTCCAAGATCGCATCAAATAGCTGATGTGTTTACAAAATCCTTAACCACAACATTCTTTGTTCAACTTCGAAAGAAGTTGAAGGTGTTTTCAGGAGATGAGTTTAGGCTTCAAGAAGCTAATCTTTTTGTACATGAAGATTGAACAAAAAAGAAAAGAAGAAAAGGAAAAAAAGATAAGAAGTATGTTAGCATACATGTATAGTTGTATATGAGCTGTTAAAGGAGGTTGTTATAGCCGTTAGGAATATAGTTACAATCTGTTGTAACTACTATTGAAATCCTAAAGGGTTAAGCTTCTGCTATAAATGTATCCATAAGATCACCACAATGAAATATGCTTTTACACTCTTTTACGTCTTATACTTCCCCTTCCTATCTTGCATTCTTTTAAAGAGGAGACGAGTTTGGAGCCAGGAGTGGCGGAGCCGAAACTCACTTTCTCACCTTGGAGATCGGTGATGTTGACTAACCCATGATTTTCGGGGGTATTTCCGATTGTTTTATAAACGTGGTGGTGAGGGTAGTGCCTTCGGAAAGGTGAAAAAATTAATCTTCCTTAGTCATTTTTTTCGTCTAATTTTAACGATACTTAAAGTCTGAGTGACAAATGTTTACACCCAAAATAATAGTAACTTTACTGGTGGTTTTTTAAAATTGGTGACGAAAAATGTATTGTGTATAAACAAAGTTGACTAACCCAATAGTCTACCCTTTATATAATTACACTTTTAATCTCTGTTGTTAATATATTTTATCAAATCCTAATTTTAATTTAATAAAAAATTAATCATTCAATTAAACAATGACGCATTTCAACTTTTTGTTGGGGATTTTTTTAAAGATTCTCCAAAAATTATTGTTCAAAATGATTAGAAGAGGAGGTTAGGAGTTTTGATGAAGGCTTGAACAGCTAAAATGTCATAATGCTGACCAGCAACCGAATATCACAAGCACACAACATTGAAAATGATAAATACTACAACCATGAATCACACACACAACAACTTCTTCCCCTTTAAGCTGTCAACAGTATCCTTGATACTCACCTCCAATGGAATAAAGTTGATGCCTAGACTTTTCACTCTCTCCTGTGACACCTGAAATGCTGGTAATGCTGGCGTCGATTGCTTCTCAACCTCAACCAAACATCTGCCATTTACCCGAATTACACCGAAAAATTATATTTCATGTTGATACAACTTCGACAAGCATGAGCACAAATGAATAGGATCTGTAACCAGCATATGCTACATTCTTATCCTGGAGGCTTACCTTTCGGGAAGACTAAGGTCAGGGTAAAGCTCTCTTAAAATCTTCAAAAGTTCAGAGTTGTGCACAGATTTCCCGGAGACACAGTATCTTCCGCAAGCTGAAGGACTCTCGAATGCAATTATATGCGCATTCACGACATCTCTAACGTCTATCCATCTCCATGCTACATTAGGAAATGTTTCAGCCCCTGCATCAAGTAAACAATATGTTAAAGAGGAAGAACTACAAAGCTCTCTCCATGGACACATGATTTATATTATCGACATGTCATGGTTCGACTTCCTTCTCTTCATGCTTGCTTTCGCACTAAGGCAGAAAATTAAGCAAGTAAGACAATCTGCATTTCTTTACTACATTTACTTTATTAGTAACAAAAACAGGAAAATAGTATGAAGATAAAAGCACAAAGTTGCAGCTGGTTGGAGGTTACCACCTATAAGTTTCACAATCATGTCCAAACTAGTATTGACAGCTGGCTGTAAAGGAGGCCCTGACACCATCGATGGGTGTATTCATGACCATGTCGATACCATTCTCGACTGAAAACTCCCGAGCAGCCTTCTCAGCTAAAGTCTTGGAAAGCATATACCATTGCTGACCGAAAACAGAATACGAACCGAGATTAGAAAAAGAAGAAAGTACTACAAATCATAATATCTGCAAAGCATATCCAATATCAACATAGAAAAGTTGGCCGAAACTTTCGATTTATAATAGCTGGTGATAAAGGAATGGATTATAAATACTGGATCCGATATAATCTATAGTTGAAACAGGTAGTATATCAGTGGTGTAATATTAGCATCAGCTTAAAGCTGTTCTACATTCTGAAAGGTACAAACGGGGATGTTGCACTAAAAAACAAGAAGGTAGGGAATTAAAATACCTTTGATTTTTCGCAAATAATAGGATCCGTAAATCATGTCTATCAACTACCACATCATCAGCTAAAGGTTTTCCGGCCAAAACTACTGCAGCCATAGATGATGTTATAACCACTCGTCTAATCGATGGAACGTTAGCACAGGATCGAAGAACATTAAGTGTTCCCTTCACTGCAGGCTCAACCAGTTCAACCTGGAAACACAAGTTCACACAATTCATGACACATATTAGCCAATTAGTAGCAATACTCTAACAGGAATTACCTGTGGATCCTTGACAGAAAAATAACAAGGAGATGCTGTATGGAAAACGCCGATGCAACCTTCAACCGCAGCATCAAAAGAGCCCTCTCCCAGTAGCTCTGCTTTGAACAAATGAAGCCTTTCATTTGCTCCGTCAAGTGCCAGCAGGTGCTCCGTTTTCTTCCGATCATCTAGGAATACAAGCAGGGTATTAGTTGGTGCAAGAAAGTGGGTTGGTGTGATTAGTACAACAAAGAGAGGGAATTAGGGAGGTTGAGTGAGCACAGACTTGGGTCACGAACGGTGGCGTTGACGGTATAGCCACGTTGGAGCAAGAGGTTGACAAGCCAAGAGGCGTCACACAAACCAGATGCACCGGGCGCAAATGTTGCCGTCCTATTTTAAAATAGAAAAAAGTCCAAAAAATTAGTTTTTAGCCCTTTGAAAGTTTTAACATTTTTAATTTGGTCCTTCAGAAATTAAAATTTATTATTATGTTTTAAGTTTTTAAAATGTTTTAACTAAATCCCAACCTAAAATTTTTAAGGATAAACTATGTAAATGACAATTCAATTATGAGATTAGTGTCGATATAACCATTATACTTTTAATTTTAATAAATATAATATTTAATTATCAAAATGGTTCTAATATAATCATTTATCATTAAAAATAAAAAAAGGTAACATAACAGTTAAAAATAAAATAATATAATTACACATTTAATTTTTTTTCACATATTTTTTAAATATAATCTTAATTTCATTCAAATAAAATAATTTAATCATTTAATTAAATAATGATCACATTATTAAAATACTTTTTATATATATTTAAAGAATAAAAATAAAATCTAGCATTCTTGCTTCTACGGGGAGTTAAACCTACGTCTGGAGAGAGGAAAAATAACAAACTGATAAACCAAGCACATATTTGTCTTTTAAATCACAGACACATACATATACACTATTTATTTTTATAGTTAATCTTTTAATTTCATACATAATCGTACATTTAATTTTTTATTTAACAAATTATAAACCTTAAAACCTAAAATCAAACCTTAAATTAAACCCTAAATACTAATATTAAAATTTTTAAATTTTAATAAGAGTTTATTTAATAAAAACTAAACTCAAACCTTAAACTTTAAACCTTAAAATTAAACCTTAAATTAAACTTAAATCTTAAATATTAAATGTTAAAATTTTTAATTTTAATAAAAATTTATTTAACAAAAGCTAAACTCTAGCGTTAAACTCTAAACCTTAAACCTTAAATCTCAAACCCTAAACTCAAATATTAAATTATATGTCTATCTTAAACTCTAATCTTAACCTTAAATACAATGTTTAGGTTTTAGTATTTAGGGTTTAAGGTGTATAGTTTAAAGTTTGAGTTTAAAAAAATTTAGTATTTAAGGTTGAGGAATTAGTATTCAGGCTTAATGGTTTATGGTGTTTAGTTTAGGATTTGAGATTAGGGTTTGATTTTAGGATTTAAAGTTTAGGTTTAGATTTTGATATTAGATTATAGGGTTTCTTAAATAAATTTTTATTATAATTTTAATTTATTATGTATAAAATAATTTAATTAACAATTAATTAAATTAAAAATTAAATAGATTAGGTATGAAAATAAAAAGAATAATTACATAAAACAGTTATATGTAATTAATTACATAAAAAGAATAATTACATAAAAAGAAAAATTTAATTAACAATTAATTAAATTAAAAATTAAACAGTTATATAGGCGTTAGTGATTTAAAACTCAAAGATATTTTTGGTTTAATGGTTTGGACATTGTTTTTCTTCCCTTGAACCCAAGTTTGATTCTCTTTGAAAGTAAGAATTCTGGATTTCATTTTCTTTTCCAATCAAATGACGATACGTCATTCCTCCATTACTTTTTAATAACATATAATTATATTATAACCATTTTAATAATTAAATAATATATTATCAAAATCTAAAATATAATAATTATTTTAATATAATCTTATAATTAAATCATATATATAATTTATTCAATTTTTAAAATACATAAATATAATTTTAATCCTTAACGTTTATGATTTTTATCATTTTGGCATTTATTTTTTTTAAGATAAATTTAGCCATTAACCTATATCATTTTAAAAAATATCTTATTTTTTAAGATTAACGATAATGATATGTCATATATATATAAAATGATATTTAAGATTTAAGAATACTTAGTAGCCTTTTATTTTAGATTTGATTAATTTTTAATATTTTTATTTAAATTTTAATTGTTTTATATTTTATGTTAGAATAAAATTATATTTTACATGTATATTTATCATTATCGTAAAAAATTTAACGATAATGACATGTTATATATATGTAGAATGAGACTATATACTATGTTATTTAAAATATATTATCACATATATGATATGTCAATATCGTTAAATTTTTAACGGTTTAATTCTTATGTTAGTTAAAAAATAAATTATTTGTTAAAAAACATAAATTAAGGTTAAATTTATCCTAAAAAAATAAAAATCAAAACGATAAAAATTATAAACGTTAAGGGTTAAAATTATATTTATGTCTTTTTAAAATTTATCAAATTTTATTTAAACCCCTAAATTTTATATTACCAAGATTCTCCCTGAGTCAGGCTCGGGCCGCTTCATCCGCGCGCATCAATCTGTATGGTGATATAAAGATATAAGGAAGTGGATGGTAGTGATTCAGTGAAGAAAGGAGCAGGAGAGGAGCTTGGAGCTGGTCCATTTGTAGAAATGGAAGTGTATTGGAGTAAGGCGAGTAAAATCGGTGAAATCTTTTATATTATATTTATTTTAAATATATTCATATTTATTTATTTAATGTTTATAAAAAATTCGTTGATATCTTTTAATATGTTTGTTTATATATGTTAAAATGATAAAATTATACAAATAATCCTTAAATTTTTTAGGTTTTATAATTTGAACTATAAAATTCACGCTATATTAGATAAACGAGTTTATAATATATATATATATATAAAAAGAAAAACCGGGTAAACCAATCAATAAATAAACTTATAAATACGTTTATTCATAAATATAAATAAATTGAACATATATTTATTTATGTTTACTCGTTTATTATATAAACATAAAATATTATTCACTCATTTATTTAATTTAATAGATAAGCGTTATATAAATAATTCATAAACGATTAATCAAACATTTCTATTTATTTATGCCCGTAAGATCCGAATTTTACCCAAATATACCCATATATTATATTTTACTATAAATAAAACCGTAAATAATAAATACCAAAAATAATAAATAAATAAATAAAACAGATCCAAAAACTTATTCTAATCAGTCCATATATCGTCCAAAATATGTCCTTTTTTACGTATTAAAATCTAAATACCGACAAGTCCAAAATTACAGATCCGAAAATCAATTTTAAATGTTCCCGCCCAAAACAGGACACGTGGAATCTTCTAATACGTGTAAATCGTTAGGCACGGATTGTGATTCTTTATCCTACAGCTGATGCCTACTGTCCCCGGCGTATTACCAGTGCCATCATCTATGACATCATCGGTCAAACCACTATATAAAGAAGAGAGAGAAATGTCAGAAAATAATTATTTTCAAAAAATAGTAATTATTAATAACAAATAATAATAAAAATAAAGATAAACTATATAAATGATCATATCGGCAAAATTATTTTAATATTACATTTTTTTATTTTAAAAAATATGGTTGTCAATAAAATAATTTCGAATCTATAGCAATTTCAACAGTATTTGATTTTTGAGTTCGGATGACTTACCTTCCGACCTCATTGCGGGAAAAAAATAATAAAAAAATCATGAGTTCAACTTGCTTACAATCCGAACTCAAGAAAAATAATAATAAAAAAATCATGAGTTCAACTTGTTTACAATCCGAACTCAAGAAAAATAATAATAAAAAAATTATGAGTTCAACTTGCTTACAATCCGAACTCAAGAAAAATAATAATAAAAAAATCATGAGTTCAACCTGCTTACAATCCGAACTCAAGGAAAATAATAATAAAAAAATATTGAGTTCGAATGAAACTCAGTTCGAACTCATGGTAAAAAAATAATAAAAAATGTATGAGTCCCAATTAAATACACTCTGACCTCATGCACGTTTTGAAATCGAATCTCTGCAAAGAGATGAAAAGTGGTCTGAAAAAAACAGAGTGTCAAACCTCGAATTAATGAATTATTGACTGAAAATTGGTTAAAATAATATTATGGTGGATAGTAATCTACAGAGGGGTAATAACTTTAAATTTTAGGTTGTCTTGTTATAGAATTATAGGGGTAATTTCGTTAAAAAATTTGAAAAATATTTTTATTTTTATATAAGTAATGTGGATAGTAGAAGTTATACGAAATTGAGAACTTGTGTGAAGAAGAAGAAGAAAACAGAGGAGAAACAAATTCATGGTAAGTTTTTATTTTATCATTTAAATATGTATGTTGTTTGTTTGTATTTTTTACAACATTATGGTAGCTTTAATTTTTTATTATGATTCAGAAATGTATGTTTTTTGAACTAACAGATACAATGAGCAATTTTTTTATGGCTGTTATTCATTACGGTGGAGAAATTGTAAAAACTGATGTCGGTGTCATCTTTGACTCGGAAAATACAACAAAGATGAGGTTTTCCAAAAATATTTCCCTTCGAGAGTTGAAGCAGGAGATAGAAGAAAAAATAGAGTTCCAGTCGGATTGTAAGCAGGTTGAACTCAATATTTTTTATTATTATTTTCCTTGAGTTCGGATTGTAAGCAGGTTGAACTCAATATTTTTTTATTATTATTTTCCTTGAGTTCGGATTGTAAGAAGGTTGAACTCATGATTTTTTTATTATTATTTTCCTTGAGTTCGGATTGTAAGCAAGTTGAGCTCATGATTTTTTTATTATTTTTTCCCACAATGAGGTCGGAAGGTAAGTCATCTGAACTCAAAAATCAAACACTGTTGAATTTGCTATAGATTCGAAATTATTTTACTGACAACCACATTTTTTGAAATAAAAAAATAAAATGTAATATTAAAACAATTTTGCCCATATCATTATCTTATTTTGATTATTAAAGATAAAAAAATTTAAATTAATAATTTAATTTTTGAATGGTTCATATTTTGACTAATTTTAAAGGACATAGTTATATAAATTAAAAATTTCGATTAATTTTTAAAAGTTTTAAAATTATTTATTTATTTATTATTAAATTTATCCTATGATCATATTTTATATTTCAATAAATAAAACAAAAATTTTATTACTTAAATAAAAATAATTTTAATTATTTAATTTAATTTTTTAATTATTAATTTCAAATTATTCTTTAAAAAATTATTTAGCTTGAGTTTTATTTTCCTGTTTCCTTAATCTGTTTGATGTTTTCTACAAGATATTTCGCTTCAACGGTTTTTTCTTTTTAATTTCGCCCAAAAGAATTTTTATTGGGATTTAAAAAAAAACATTGTTGTTCATTACTCTAATTTAATCCGTATTTTATAATTTTTTTATAATTTATAATTCAATTTAAATAATAAAAATATAAAAAAATATTTATTATTCAAGTAAAATTATTTATTTATTAAAATATGAAATAGGATAATATAATAAATTTGATAAGAAAAGTAAATAAATATTTTTAATTTTTTAAAGATTAATCAATTTTTTTAATTTGTATAACCATGCTATTAGAAAATAGTCAGAATATGAACAATTCAAAAGTTAAGGTATTGAATTAAAAAAATAAATTTTAGTGATAAATATAAGAGTATAAAGAAAGTTGAGTGATGATTATTGTAATTTATCTATTTTTTATTAAATAAAAATGAACATTAATAGAAAGTTTTAATAGAATATAATGGTAGATACCGTATTGAATACGAATTAAAAGTTGAATAATCTTACGAATACAAGTTAAATGTTAGATGATCTTATTAATTATTTTAAAAATATGATGACTAAAATGAATCTACCCAAAAATTTAGTGACTGTTTTTTTAGTTTATCCTAAATATAAGAAAGAAAGAGAAGAATACACCGGGAATTTGAATCGTCTTTGAGAGGTTGAACCGCTGTCGTCGTCACTCTCTATAAAACGAAATTTGAAAAAGAAAACCAGGGGGGTTTTATGATTGCCGGATTTGTTATGTTGATGCCCGAAGTTGAAAACTAATATGGGTGGGCTAATTACAGTTTTAGCCCGTAAGGTTTTGTAACACAATTCAATTTAGTCTCTTAATAAAGTGAAATCAGAAATTAAAGTTTATTTTCCTTTTAACTTAGTCCTTAATTTATTTGATTAATTTAATTATTTTAAATTATATGTTTGATGCATATTTAAAAGTGGGCATATATTTTGATTATTAGACACTTTAATACTTCCAATAGAATTGATAATCGTAGAAAATTATCAAATATTATTTAAAATTTTTAGAAGTTTAAATTTGAATAATTCCCTAAATAAGCGGGTGTTATTCATAAATATGGATGATGCTCAAACAAATGAGTGTTATTTCATGTAAAACTTTAAATCAAATAATATTTATAAAATTAAATAATATACAATTAATTAGAATTTTTAAGTTAGATGTAAAATCAACAAGATAATAATTGATTATGCATTAAAATAATTATATTTAAAATATAATTTTGAATATAAATAGGGGTATCTTAATATAATTGGGTACTTCTAATTTTATATTTGGATAAAAATATATTTTTTATAAAATAAATATCTCCATTTGGAATTTAAACTCAATTAATAATTAATAATTAAATGCAAAATATTATTTGAAATGTTAAAATGACTCTTAAAATTAAATGTATCAATAATGGAAGTTTGTGGGTGTTGATGCGTGTAATAAAAGCGTAATTGAATGCAAGTGTACACGTCGTCAAGTAATAAAGTGATAAGTATATCGTGTATCGTCTCCACAGAGATTGGTATACTTAAGATGTTTCCCCTTGTTCTCTTACTCCTGAAAGATAAAGTAAAAACACAGATAAGTGGATTTGTTTAACTAACTAAATAATTAAATAACAAAACATAAAATAAAAGGTTGGGAATGATATAGAGAAAGCAGATAGGATCCAGCTGCGTCAATTAATGGATTCGATTGATCTTCTTCTTGTCCAATGCAATTACACAACACTACTTCGACAGTACTGCAGATACAACCTCGACGGCATTAGTGTTCTCTGCCGCGACAATCTCTTGCTCTTGGGCAGATACATCAAAGTTCAACAAAGTGTCCGTAGATGACTCCGCTTATCTCTAAGTCAGAGTGCTGTTGATGACTGGTCCTTGACGATACCTCTCGGCATAAATCAACGATAACCACCAACCAATCCAACACTTCTTTTAGCTACTGAAACTCTTAACCTATCTCTAGGCCGAGTTAGTGTCTACAACACCGTACTTATCCATTCCATGAATCTACACCTCTCGATGCTATGTAAATATATTACTTACAAACTTCTCTCTCGAGCTTGAATGCAAGAACAATGAATAGTAGTAAAATAAGAAAACTTTGATATTATTATTGCGTTAGAACAAAGAAACAAGAAACAATCTCCTCTCACTAATATCTACAACCTTCACCTATCCCAAAAAAATTTAGAACATAATGTCGATAGGTACAATTCTTAGGGAGATGAGTTTCTTTAAAATCGGCTCCCTAAACAATGTGGCCGGCTAGGGTATATATAGTCTTAACCTAGGGTAAACCTTTCCTAAATAGACTCTAGCTTGGAGTAAGGAACAAGTCTTCTACATAAGATCTGATATTTCCAAGTTTGCCGCCTTCTAGAAGGGTTTTCCCATTTGGTCTTTGACTTAGGCTTTTAGTGCGCTAGCCTGGTCCAATTGGTGCGCGGCATCTTCTATAATATTCTATATATTTTTATCTTTCATTGCGCCTACGATATCGATGCTGCCACTCTGGATGCTACCGCGGCCTTGTCCTCTGCCTCAGCCTCAACATTACTTCACTGCTGCCTCGGCCCTGAATATTCCTGCATGTACAGAATATGTAATAATATCTGCATTCTCTATAAATATTGACTTTGTAACTAGTGATAGCGGAATATCTAATATTATGCAAAAAGTCCATATTTCAGCTCAAGTTGGTGTATAATAGATGCATAAAGTACCATGAGAAGAGTAGTAAATAACTGTGTAACCCCCTAGACCGGCCTATGCGAAAAGCCCGACCTAAAGTAGTCACATTTTTTTAACGAACATAAAACAAATACAAGTCTAACCAAAATCAGGATAGCCTGTAAAGATGACAATTCTATCAAAATCATAGTTTCGACTATAAATCCAAGTGATCATAAAAGTTCGTCAATCTCAAAGTAAAGTATGCTTAAAACGTTGTTCATGAAACATCCCATGACACATTAATAAAACAGGGTAAGTTAAAAACCAATCGGTAACAAAATATAGGCATATTAGTTGCAAAATAAAGGCACATGTCACCGTAACTAAAAACACAGAGAATATGAGCGTTACATCAAAAGATAATCTGGGAGGTGTAGATCCTCCGAGTGCCAATCCGGAATGCCTATCTACGGGTATCTGAAAGGGGAAGAAAACAAGAATGAGCTATGGAGCCCAGTGTGTTCCAGCAGTGCATAAAAATCACAGGTAAAACAATATACAATGATATTAGAAAAACAATGCATGAGATGCATGGCATGATATTCTACCCCCATCCGATCTCCAGGATACGGTTCCCCAGAACAATATCTAGTACAGGCATTAACCTAAGCCCAAAGGGGCAAAGGTACCGTAAATAGGACGGAATTACCCCGGCTGTAGTACGGGAACCGATATCAGGACGGAATTACCCTAACCGTAGCTAGGAACCGTAACAGGACGGAATTACCAGCTGGATCAAGGCTGAACCGAATAACAGGCACTACTCATCATCCCCAAACCTAAAGTGACAGGCATGCAGTAATAACAGGTATAATGATGGCAGTGACAGTATTTATCCAGATATCATGTAATGCTAAATCAGGACATGTCATGTAAAACATATCAGGCATATAGCAAAGCAGAATGTGATCAAGTTCAACATGTGTGTCAAGGTAAAGTCCAGAAATAGTCAAGTGTACATGCTTGGTTGTAAAAAAAACGGAAAAGCAATGATATACAATATATAGCACGTAAGGGAACACACCTTAAAAGAGTAGAAGCAAACAGGTGGTCTACTGGGTGTCTGAGCCTCGCTCTGCAGCAGTACTGGACCGAGTCACGATCGGATCACGAGCCGGGTCGAACCAGGAGGAACCAGGCTGGGTCGGTACTCGATCGGGAGGACTATGAGATCCGGTTGACGAATCGGGAAAGGTTCTCCGACGGTGGCTTGAATGGCGTCGGAGGGAGGCGATCTGGTAGGGGTTTTAGTCGGCTTCTCACGCTGGTCACGGTGAGGCAGTCGACGCGCCGGAAGAACGTCGACGGCGGCCGGAATCAAGCGAAAAAGAAAGAGGTTTAACCTTAACCTCCGACGAAACTTCCAGCCTCGATTCGTGGCAGAGACGACGGCGGGCGCGCGCGTCGGATGAGGGGTTCGGCTCAGGGTGCGATGGCGAGCACTCCGGTGGTGGCGGTGCACGGCACGACGCGGCGGTGGGTGAGCTAGGCGGCGGCCGGAGTGTTTGGTGAGGGAGAGAATTTGTTTCGAATAGAAATGGGATATTTGATCTCAAATGGTTCTAACATGAACCAACAGATTATTCGAATCTATTATTATTATTTTTAACCAGGACATTAACGTGCTAAAGGTAAGTTTCGGAATAACCTAACACAAGAGCTATCTAGCTCAGATGGTTAGGCTACATGGTAGACAAGTTAGGGGTCGTGGGTTCAAAGCCCTACAACCACACTTCTTTCTTTTATTTTTTTCCTAACCCAGGATCAGGTGTTACAACTCTCCCCCTCTAAAAAGAAATTTCGTCCTCGAAATTTACCTGAACTGAATAGATGCGGGAACTTCTCTCTCATAGACTCCTCGATCTCCCAGGTGGCATCAAAAGGGTTACGGTTCCTCCACTGAACTTTAACCATAGGGATACGTCTCCTTCTCAGAACTCTCTCATCAAACTTTAAGATCTGAAAAGGTTCCTCCTCATAAGACAGGTCTGGTCGTAACTCAACATCCTGAACCTGGATGATGTGACTCGGATCTGGATGGTACTGCCTCAACAAGGATACATGAAACACATCATGAATACGACTAAGCTGAGGAGGTAACTCTAGCTGATAGGCAACAGGCCCGATTCTTTTCAAAATACGGTATGATCCAATATATCTCGGGCTCAACTTGCCCTTACGCCCAAACTTCAGAACTTTCTTCCATGGGGAGACCTTTAAGAAAACCTGATCACCAACCTCAAACTTGATGTCCTTCCTCCTCCGATCAGCATACGATTTTTGTCTATCAAAAGCTTTCTTCAGGCGATCTCGGATCAATCTGACGGTCTCCTCGGTCTCCTAAATCAACTCGGGATCCAGAGTCTTCCGATCATACAACTCTGTCCAACAGATGGGGGTACGACACCTACGACCATACAAAGCCTCGTAAGGTGCCATACGAATGCTAGCCTGGTAACTGTTATTATAAGCAAACTCTGCTAGGGGTAAGAAATCCTCCCAATTGCCTCGGAAGTCTAAAACACAACCCCGTAACATATCCTCCAGGATCTGTATCACTCTCTCAGACTGACCATCCGTCTGAGGGTGAAAAGATGTACTAAAATTCAGACGGGTACCCAAAGCAGACTGTAAAGCTGTCCAGAAACGGGAAGTAAACCTCGGATCTCGGTCAGAAATGATAGACAGGGGCACCCCATGCAATCTGACAATCTCAGAAATATACAGTCTAGCCAGCTTTTCCAGAGAATAAGTGACCCGGACAGGAATAAAGTGAGCCGACTTTGTAAGTCTATCAACAACAACCCAAACAGAGTCTTTCTTAGACGGGGTCAGAGGCAAACCGGTAACAAAGTCCATCGTGATTCGCTCCTATTTCCATTCTGGAATCTTGATATATTGCAAGAGACCAGAAGGATGCTGATGTTCCGCTTTCACCTGTTGACAAGTCAAACATCTGGATACATAGTCTGAGATATCCTTTTTCATACCTACCCAACGGTATCTCTGTTTCAGGTTCTGATACATCTTATCCCCTCCGGGATGCATAGCATAAGGACTACTATGAGCCTCTCTGAGAATGGTCTGTCTCAACTCAGAATCGTTGGGTACACAGTATCGACCGTTAAAACAAAGGACTCCATCCTGATCAAAAGAATAAACAGAGGTGGAGCCTTCCTCAACTTGCTACATAACAGGAAGTAAGGAGTCATCTAACCGCTGCTTGGCCTTGATCTGCTCGGTTAAGGTCGGTTTGACCTGTAACTCAGCCAGTAGGCTACCATCATCATATACACTCATCCTGGCAAACAGGGATCTCAGGTCTAATATGGTCTTACGACTCAAAGCATCAGCCACAACGTTAGCTTTCCTCGGATGATACTCAATCTCGCAGTCATAATCCTTAAGAAGCTCCAACCAACGATGCTGTCTCAAGTTAAGCTCCTTCTGAGTGAGGAGGTACTTCAGGCTCTTATGATCAGTAAAGATATAACACTTCTCTCCGTAGAGATAGTGTCTCCAGATTTTTAGAGCAAAAACCACTGCAGCAAGCTCAAGATCATGGGTGGGATAGTTACACTCATGTGGTCTCAACTGGCGTGATGCATAAGCGATCACCTTACCATCCTGCATCAAAACACATCCAAGTCCAGAGTGCGAGGCATCACTGTAAACTGTAAAGTCCCTTCCTGACTCAGGTTGTGCTAAAACTGGAGCTTGGGTCAAAGCTGACTTCAACTGGTCAAAACTAGATTGCTGGGCCTCAGACCACACAAAAGGAATATCCTTCCTCAGGAGCTTTGTCAAAGGGGCAGCGATGATGGAGAAACCCTCGACAAAGCGTCGGTAATACCCAGCTAAGCCCAGAAAACTGCGGATCTCAGAAACATTTCTCGGAGGCTTCCAACTGGTGATTGCATCATTTTTTCTTGGATCCACCTGGATACCCTTAGCTGAAACAACATGTCCCAGAAAAGCCACCTCACTAAGCCAGAACTCACACTTACTTAGCTTGGCATATAATCGATGCTCCCTAAGAGTCTGCAACACTACTCTCAGATGCCCAACATGCTCATCCTCAGAGCGGGAGTAAACCAGGATATTATCAATGAACACAACAACAAACTGGTCCAGATAGGGTCGGAAGACACGGTTCATCAGGTCCATGAAGGCAGCAGGAGCATTAGTTAACTCGAAAGGCATCACTAAAAACTCGTAATGCCCATACCTGGTGCGGATAGCAGTCTTAGCAACATCCGAGCCCTTAACCTTCAACTGATAGTACCCAGATCGAAGATCAATCTTCGAGAAGACTGTGGCTCCCCGAAATTGGTCAAACAAGTCATCAATCCTGGGTAAAGGGTACTTGTTCTTCACCGTTAGCTTGTTCAGCTTCCCGTAGTCGATACACAACCGAAGGGAACCATCCTTCTTTTTAACAAAGAGTACAGGAGCTCCCCAGGGGGAAGAGCTAGGTCGGATGAACCCTCGGTCAAGCAGTTTCTGTAACTGAACTTTTAACTCCTTCAACTCTTTCGGAGCCATACGGTACGGGGCCATAGAAACTGGTACTGATCCGGGATAAGTCTCAATCTCGAACTCAACCTCCCTGTCTGGAGAGAGACCCGGTAGCTCCTTAGGAAAAACCTCAGGAAACTCGCTAACAGTGCGAATTTCCTCGATCTTGGATAGAGACCCCTTTGTGTTAAGGAAACAGGCAATAAAGGTCTCGTATCCCTTACGGATCATCCTGTCAGTAGTCAAAACTGATACAACATTGGTCAGATAGCCTCGACGTTCACCAACCAAAACTACGGATCGTCCATCCTGAGTCCTTAACGTGGCCCTTTTGGCCTCGCAGTCCAGACTAACACGATGTTCAGATAACCAGTCCATCCCCAAGATGAGATCAAACTCCTGTAAAGGAAGTTCCATAAGGTCCGCCAGAAACACTTCCCCTTCCACAACAAAAACCGAAACACCTTATTCACAGATAAGGATTGTCCCACGGGGCTCATAACGGTCATAACACTCTCGGTGTCCTCAACAGAGATTTGAAGATCGCCAGATACTGACTTGGATACATAGGAGTGGGTGGAACCATTGTCAAGCAAAGCAAAGTACGGGACAGAAAGGATGGTAAAAGCACCTGCGATAACATCTGGCTCATCTCGGTCATCACGACGTCTGGTAGCATAAACTAGTGCTGGCTGACGAGCCTCAGAAACAGGTGGTCCACCACTCTGGTGGCCTCGGCCCCGGGTATCGGATCTAGCAACAGACCCAGAAGCTCTACCCTAAAAATGCCCCATAACAGGTGTCTGAACAGATGTCTGAGATCGGGAAGGAGTCTGAGTGTGCAGAGGGGTATGGGTCGATGGTCGACCAGCAGAAGGTGGGTGGGGGCAATCTCTCAAAAAATGCTCAGAAGAACCACATCGAAAACATGCTCCAGTCTTCTTCCTACACTCGCCCTTATGCGGGTTGCCACAAAAGTCACATGCTGATACAGTCGGAAACCCAGAAGAACCACCTCAGCTGACGGTAGAGTCCTGAGGTGCCGTAGACGATGGTAGGAACCACCTCTCTGACTCGGTGCAGATCGAGCCCTCTTATCAGGGCGACTAAAGGACTCACCATGGCCGTGTCCCCCAGATCGGTTACGGTCCTTCCTGCGATCCCTATCTCTGCCCCTATCACGATCCTGATCCCTGGTGATCTGACTATCAGAAAGCTTCTCCAAGTCCTCAGCTGTCTTTGCACGGTTCAAAAGATCCTCAAATACTGTATCATGGTGCGTGGCTACTCTGTCTCTGATACCGATACGGAGGCCCTCAAGAAACTTGTCGCACCTATCCTTCTCTATAGCCACTAACCCAGCACCATACCTCATCAAATCCAGAAACTGTAACTCATATTCGGCCACTGTCATGGTACCCTGAATCAAGTCCTTGAAGGCCTGACGCCTCTCTCTCAGATAACGCTCCCCCAGGAAATGGTTCCTGAACCGCTCCTTGAAGAAGTCCCAAGTCAACATATCAGGCGACACACTGCTAACCACAGACTCCCACCAGACGTGGGCATTACCATCAAGCATAGACACAGCTCCCAAATATCTCTTAGCTGGCTCCAAACCCAGCTGGTCCATGCGTCTCTCAGTGTCATACAACCATGACTCAGCCTCAGAAGGTGCACCTGTCAGGGATCCAGAAAACGTCCTCACTCTATTGGCGATCAGGATCTGAGAGATAGGAGTATCTGGCATAGCACCTGAAGCTCTGACAGCTCCCTGTATTAGCTGAAGGAACTGTCTACTAAGGGTCTCGTCTGTCACTGTAGTAGCAGGCTCGGTGCTCGGTACCGGTGCCCCTCTGACCGGGGTAGACATACCTATGCCCGTTGGAGGATGTGGGCCAGGCGGTACAGTGGTGCTAGCAGGAATGGGAGGGTCTACAGGAGTGATGGGCGGAGGGCCACTGATAGGCTCCTCTACAGGATTGGCGAAGCTAGTCGCACGACCACGCCCTCGGGTGGTCCAACGAGCTCTACGGGCACTCATGAGTCTCAGGTAATCTACAAGAATAGAGTTTATGGGATTAAAATTGGCACTGGAGAATCATACACAATACAAAAAGATATAGGTGACATGGCCTTTCAGATATTAATTAAAAACAGTTTAGCAGAAAACGTTTTATTTAGGACTTATCACAGTCTGAGAATCTTAAAACCAAAAGCTCTGATACCAACTAAATGTAACCCCCTAGACCGGCCTATGTGAAAAGCCCGACCTAAAGTAGTCATATTTTTTTTAACGAACATAAAACAAATACAAGTCTAACCAAAATCAAAATAGCCTGTAAAGATGACAATTCTATCAAAATCATAGTTTCGATTATAAATCCAAGTGATCATAAAAGTTCGTCAATCTCAAAGTAAAGTATGCTTAAAACGTTGTTCATGAAACATCCCATGACACATTAATAAAACAGGGTAAGTTAAAAACCAATCGGTAACAAAATATAGGCATATCAGTTGCAAAATAAAGGCACATGTCACCGTAACTAAAAACATAGAGAATATGAGCGTTACATCAAAAGATAATCTGGGAGGTGTAGATCCTCCGAGTGCCAATCTGAAATGCTTATCTACGGGTATCTGAAAGGGGAAGAAAACAAGAATGAGCTATGGAGCCCAGTGTGTTCCAGCAGTGCATAAAAATCACAGGTAAAACAATATACAATGATATTAGAAAAACAATGCATGAGATGCATGGCATGATATTCTACCCCCATCCGATCTCCAGGATACGGTTCCCCAGAACAGTATCTAGTACAGGCATTAACCTAAGCCCAAAGGGGCAAAGGTACCGTAAATAGGACGAAATTACCCCGGCTGTAGCACGGGAATCGATATCAGGACGGAATTACCCTAACCGTAGCTAGGAACCGTAACAGGACGGAATTACCAGTTGGATCAAGACTGAACCGAATAACAGGCACTACTCATCATCCCCAAACCTAAAGTGACAGGCATGCAGTAATAATAGGTATAATGATGGCAGTGATAGTATTTATCCAGATATCATGTAATGCTAAATCAGGACATGTCATGTAAAACATATCAGGCATATAGCAAAGCAGAATGTGATCAAGTTCAACATGTGTGTCAAGGTAAAGTCCAGAAATAGTCAAGTGTACATGCTTGGTTGTAAAAAAAAAACGGAAAAGCAATGATATACAATATATAGCACGTAAGGGAACACACCTCAAAAGAGTAGAAGCAAACAGGTGGTCTACTGGGCGTCTGAGCCTCGCTCTGCAGCAGTACTGGACTGAGTCACGATCGGATCACGAGCCGGGTCAAACCGGGAAGAACCAGGCTGGGTCGGTACTCGATCGGAAGGACTATGAGATCCGGTTGACGAATCGGGAAAGGTTCTCCGACGGTGGCTTGAATGGCATCGGAGGGAGGCGATCTGGTAGGGGTTTTGGTCGGCTTCTCACGCTGGTCACGGTGAGGCAGTCGACGCGCCGGAAGAACGTCGACGGCGGCCGGAATCAAGCGAAAAAGATAGAGGTTTAACCTTAACCTCCAGCGAAACTTCCAGCCTCGATTTGTGGCGGAGACGATGGCGGACGCGCGCGTCGAGTGAGGGGTTCGGCTCAGGGTGCGACGGCGAGCACTCCGGTGGTGGCGGTGCACGACACGGCGCGGCGGTGGGTGAGCTAGGCGGCGGTCGAAGTGTTTGGTGAGGGAGAGAATTTGTTTCGAATAGAGATGGGATATTTGATCTCAAATGGTTCTAACATGAACCAACAGATTATTCGAATCTATTATTATTATTTTTACCCAGGACATTAACGTGCTAAAGGTAAGGTTCGGAATAACCTAACACAAGAGCTATCTAGCTCAGATGGTAAGGCCACATGGTAGACAAGTTAGGGGTTGTGGGTTTGAAGCCCCACAACCACACTTCTTTCTTTTATTTTTTTCCTAACCCAGGATCAGGTGTTACAAATTGCCTTTTAGGCACTCATCAAATACCCTCAAACTCGAACTATTGCTTGTCCTCAAGCAATGCAAAATATCAACTTGCCAAACCTTACTCCCCTTTGGTCTTACTTTTCCATCTATTCTCCCCACTATGGTCATGTCTATCTCTCCGTTTTAGCCACTAGTTTATCCGAGGACTTTTACTAAGAAACAAGGTATAAGGCTAGGTGAGTGTGTGCATTTTATGGACAAGGTTGATTCAAGACTTTCTTAGATAAACTCTAAGTTCAAGATAAATAGAATTTGGACTAAAGCTATCTCCTTAAAACAACAAGTCTTGAGCCAATTTCGGGCACCTCAAGATATGCGTTTTCTATTTTCTTCTTTTTATTTTTTTCTTATTAACCACCTATTTGGCATACTAGATCCGGTTTCAGGCACCTCTAGCATGAAGGAGAGTAAAACTAGAGTTAGTGATAGGCACCTCTAGTTATTTTTCCAAAAGGTTCTAAGTCTTTATCACCTAAGTTTATTAAAAGAACTCCTAAATCAAACAAGTCTAAAAAGTGTTTATTTTCTTTCTAACCCTAAAACAAACTTTTAAGTTTTATTCCATGAGTATCCTGTGGTTATCCCTTCAAAACAGAACTTGGCCATGGTAAGGAGAAAGATTTCTATAGCCTTAAAGGAGTAAACTAAAGCAAAGCTGATGTAGAGCAGTGCAAGATTAAAAACAGTAATTCAAGAAAAGAGAATATGAAAAAAAATTTCAGAAAAAATTACTCCCTTTATGGTATTGCCGCGACAGTGGATTGCCTTGGCAGTGCTTCTGCACCTACAACACCTCTAAACTCAAACCGAGCATTGTCATCAATGCTCAAAATATAAGACAAACAACAATTGCAATAATGAAATAGACAAAAGCAGTAAATGAAAACATTTATAACGACTCTGAGAAGATACTTGTACAGAGCATTCTCCTAGGCCTTGCTGCTGACGCCTTTCGTCTGGATCCTTGTGCTGGTGATTGCTGTTTTTTGGCCTGCCGATGCGGCTGAACTCGACTGGCGGTGTGCAGTGCGTTGGTGCAGTAACTTCATCCCCTTCTTTCACTTCGTCCATATTTTCTGTGTCCACGATTTCTGTCTCGCCCCCTACCATGACAGTGGGTATTATTGATTCATGGGACGAATTATGGTATTCGTCAATCTCGCGAGACAACGTATCTCTGTTGAGACTGGGAATAGAGATTGGTTCCCTTTGGGGAGAGTTAAAGATAGCTCACCTCTTGGATGGCTTTTGGCTGGTAGATGATACTCCGGCAGACCTGACTGGCTTGGAAGGTCCGGCTGCATGAAACTGTTGATGCGTCTGTGGCTGGAAAAATTGTTGCAGCCTTGGGGCAGGTGTTGTGTCAGTATAAGGGGCGACAGTAACGAATATGTTGGCTGGGAATTCGGGGAATTATGCCCCTTGATATGGGAAGCTTTGCATCATCATGTTGGCTAGAGATGTGTTGAAGTCGCGCTGGTACTCCATGTAGCGTTATTGGCGAAGGTCCATGGTTGTCATCCTTTGCAGAATTTCTTGGTATGGGTCCGCTGCAGTAGTTTGCTCGGCAGAGGCTGGTGCTTCTGTTAAATACTGCCCTCCGACAGTGAAGTCTACAGTAAACTACTGCGGTGTTGCCTGGACTGGTTCTGCATGTGTGATCTGCATAACTCGGTGGCAGAAGTCTCTTGTCCATCCTTGCCGAGTTGGCGTATATTCATCTGTGTCTTCGACCAGAACTCCTGCATTAATGAACAAGGCAGAGATTAAACATGGGAAATAAAGCGGTCCACGTTCCTTCTTACCACATTCATGAATTTCGTGAAGAATGATCTCTCTAATGTCGATGCTTCTCTTCTTGATGATAGACTAGATCAACACCAGTCTTTTGCGATCCACTATGCTGTTATGAGAGGTTGGAATAAGTCGTCTCTTGACAAAAGTACATCACATCTTGGCCTCGGGTTGAAGACTCTGCCTTGTTACTGGACCTTTATGGGCATCGGTTTCCCATGAGGTGTTGCTGTAACAAAGCTCATCTTTAATCTCTTCATAGTCTTGAGTGGTGATGCCGTCTACGAATTCGGCATGAGCATCACGTGTGGGGGTGAGACCATAAAATTCATTGATACTTGCTGTAACACCTGAAAATTTAAAGAAAAATGTAGTTGTGGGGTGTTGAACTCACAAACTTATAGTTTGTAACCCGAGTGCCCAGCCAACAGAGCTACCAAGCTCTTGTGACTTAAACTCCCCCTCCCTTCTCTTAACCTATACCTGTATTCATTCTGATAAATAATAATATCAGATTCGATATCTTGGTTTTAACCATGTTAGAACCATTTTAGATCAAAATACCCTAACTGTTCGAATACTTATCTCTCAACTGCCCCACCTCCAGCCACCGTTGATCTCGCCCACCGCCACGCCGTCCCTTGCACCGCCACCGTCGCCGTGACCGCAACAACACCCAGAGCAAAACCCCTCTATCGATGCGTCGTACCGCCGCCCGAGTCGCCGGTAATCGAAGAGTGAGCCTTCGAAAAAAGCCCTAGGGTTCCGTCGAAGTTTTAAATTGTTTTTTTGGCCGTTCTAGAGCCCGAGTCGGCGCGTCGACAGCTTCCCCGTGTCCACCGTACCAAGGCAAGCAAAACTCGTCCTCAACCGCCTCCGTTCACCACCGTTTGAGCCGTCATCGGAGATCGCGACAGTTCGGATAGAAGGGTAAGTTTCTCACCCCTTTTGATCTGTTTTTTGGTTTATTCTTGGGTAAAAACGTGTTTTTGGGTGTTTCTGAGGTGTTTTCGAGCCTGGAGAGGTGTTTTCCGACCGCCTAGGGCCGTGCGTGGCCTTCACGCACCGCCAGAGGTGATTTCTGGCCACCATGGACGGCTGTTGGGAGCCAGCCGGTTTCAACCGGTCAACCCGAGTCAAACCAGCCTTAAACCGGTCAAACCGAACCGATCCAACCTGAACCGAACCAACCAGACCAGACCCGACCAGACCCGTTAACCGACCTGTTGACCCGACCCGTTGACCGACCTGTTGATCGACCCGTTGATCGACCCGTTGACCCGACTCGTTGACCCGACCCGTTGATCGACCCGTTGATCGACCCGACCCGTTGATCGACCCGTTGACCGACCCGACCCGTTGACTAGTGACGTCCGTGTTAACTGCTGACGTGGCAGCTGACGTGGCAGCTAACATCAGCGTTGACTGTTGACGTGGCTGCTGATGTTGCAGCTAACGTCAGTGTTGACTTTGTTGACGTCAGCGTTGACTTTGACCAAAAAGTCAAAATTTTTAAAAACCCCTATTTTATGTTTTTCGACGTCCTGAGTCCACCCGTGAAGTCCGTTTTTCGAAATTCAATCCCGAAAGCCTCCAAATTGAACTTTAAAGTCTTGAGTCAAACTTTTCTTCTAAGTTAAATTAAGTTAAGTTCAGAGTTTTAATCTGGGTCTAATATCGATACCTGTTTTCTTGTAGGATCTCATAGTCCTCCCGATCGAGTACCGACCCATCCCAGTTCCTCCCATTTCGACCCGACTCGTGATCCAATCGTGACCCGTATGTATTCTCATCTCTAGTGAATAAATCCAGTATCTAGATTCCTGTATTGATATAAAATTTTATCGTGTACCTATAGGGGCCAGTACTACTGCAGAGCGAGGCTCAGCCGCCCAGTAGACCACCTGTTTGCTTATACTCTTTTGAGGTGTGTTTCCTTACGTGCTATATGTTGTATATTATTGTTTTCCCGTTTTTACAAACCAAGCATGTGCACATGACTATTTTTCCGGATTTTACCTAGACACATATGTTGAACCTGATCATATTCTGTTTTACTGTATGCCTGATATATTTTGTATAACATGTCCTGATTTAGCATTACATGATATCTGATTAATTACTATCACTGTCATTATTATACCTGCTATTACTGCATGTCTGTCACTTTGGGTTCGGGATGATGTGTAGTGCCTGTTATTCGGTTTAGCCTTGATCCAGCTGGTAATTCCGTCCTGTTTACGGTTCCTAGCTACGGTTAGGGTAATTTCGTCCTAATATCGATTCCCGTGCTACAGCCGGGGTAATTTCTCCTGTTACCTAAGGTGATTCCTTAGGTCGGTACCTTTGTCCCATCGGGCTTAGGTTAATGCCTGTATTAGATACTATTCTGGGGAACCATATCCTGAAGATCGGTTGGAGGGTAGTATATCATGCCATGCATTTTATGCTTGTTTTCTGATTTCATTATATATTTTTTATACCTGTGATTTTTATGTACTGTTGGAACACACTGGGCCCCATAGCTCATACTCGTTTTCTTCCCCCTTTCAGATAACCGTAGGTAGGTATCCCGGATTTGGCACTCAGAGGATCTACACCTTTCAGATTATCTATTGATGTAATACTTATATTTTATGGGTTTCAGTTAGGGTGACATGTGCCTTTATTTTGCTACTATTATGCCTATATTTTGTTACTGAATGGTTTTAACTCATCATATTTTATTACTGTGCTATGGATTGTTTTATGAGCAATGTTTTCAACGCATATTACTTTTGAGATTAACGGTTTATTATGATCATATGGATTATGGTCGAATTTATTATTTTCATGGAACTGTCATTCTTACAGGTTATCTTGATTTTGGTTGAATCTTGTATTTTTTTTATATATTTGTTTTGAAAAAAAATGTAACTAATTTAGGTCGGGCTTTTCACATAGGCCGATCTAGGGGTTACATTTAGTTCGTATCAGAGCTTTTGGTTTTAAGATTCTCAGACTGTGATGGGTCCTAAATAAAATGTTTTTTGTTAAACCGTTTTTAATTAATATCTGAAAGACCATGTCACCTGTATCTTTTTGTATTATGTATGATTCTCCAATGCCAATTCTAATTCCATAAACTCTATTCTTGTAGATTACCTGAGACTCATGAGTGTCCGTAGGGTTCGCCGGACCACCCGAGTGCGTGGTCGTGCGACTAGCTTCTCCGATCCTATAGAAGAGCCTATCAGTGGCCCTCCGCATATTAATCCTATAGACCCTCCCATTTCTGCTAGCACCACCGTACCGCCCGGCCCACATCCTCCTACGGGCATAGGTATGTCTACCCCGGTCAAAGGGGCACCAGTACCGAGCACCGAGCCTGCTACCATAGTGACAGATGAGACCCTTAGTAGATAGTTCCTTCAGCTGATACAGGGAGCTGTCAGAGCTTCAGGTGCTATGCCGGATACTCCTATCTCTCAGATCCTAATCGCCAATGGAGTGAGGACTTTTTCTGGATCCCTGACAAGTGCACATTCTGAGGCTGAGTCATGGTTGTATGATACTGAGAGACGTATGGATCAGTTGGGTTTGGAGCCAACTAAGAGATATTTAGGAGCTGTGTTTATGCTCGATGGTAGTGCCCACATCTGGTGGGAGTCTGTGGTTAGCAGTGTATCCCCTGATATGTTGACTTGGGACTTCTTCAAGGAGCGGTTCAGGAACCGTTTCTTAGGTGAGCGTTATTTGAGAGAGAGGCGTCAGGCCTTCAAGGACTTGATTCAGGGTACCATGATAGTGGCCGAGTATGGGTTACAGTTTCTGGATTTGATGAGGTATGGTGTTGGGTTAGTGGCTACAAAGAAGGATAGGTGCGACAAGTTTCTTGAGGGTCTCCGTATTGGTATCAGAGATAGAGTAGCCACGCACCATGATATAGTATTTGAGGATCTTGTGAACCGTGCAAAGACAACGGGGGACTTGGAGAAGCTTTCTGATAGTCAGATTATCAAGGATCAGGATCGGGATAGGGGTAAAGATAGGGAACGTAGGAAGGACCGTAACCGATCTAGGGATACAACCATGGTGAGTCTTATAGTTGCCCTGATAAGAGGGCTCGATCTGCACTGAGTCAGAGAGGTGGTTCCTATCATCGGCCTGCGGCACCTCAGGACTCTATCGTCAGCTGAGGTGGTTCTTCTGGGTTTCCGACTGTATCAGCATGTGATTATTGTGGCAACTTGCATAAGGGCGAGTGTAGGAAGAAGACTGAAGCATGTTTCCAATGTGGTTCTTCCGAGCACTTTCTGAGAGACTGCCCCTATCCACCTTCTGCTCGTCGACCATCGACCCATACCCCTGTGCACACTCAGACTCCTTCTCGATTTCAGACATCTGTTCTGACACCTACTACGGGGCGTTTTTAGGGTAGAGCTTCTGGGTCTATTGCTAAATCTGATACCCAGGGCCGAGGCCACCAGAGTGGTGGACCACCTGTTTTTGAGGCTCGTCAGCCAATGCTAGTTTATGCCAACAGACGTCGAGATGACCATGATGAGCCAGATGTTATCGCAGGTACTTTTACCATCTTTTCTGTCCCGTACTTTGCCTTGCTTGACAATGGCTCCACCCACTCCTATATATCCAAGTCAGTATCTGGTGATCTTTCGATCTCTGTTGAGGACACTGAGAGTATTGTTACCGTTATGAGCCCTATGGGGCAATCCTTATCTGTGAATAAGGTGTTTCGGAGATGTCCCCTCGTTGTAGAAGGGGAAGTATTTCTTGCGGATCTTATGGAACTTCCTTTACAGGAGTTCGATCTCATCCTGGGAATGGATTGGTTATCTTAGCATCGTGTTAGTCTGGATTGTGAGGCCAAAAGGGCCACTTTAAGGACTCAGGATAGACGATCCGTAGTTTTGGTTGGTGAACGACGAGGCTATCTGACCAATGTTGTATCAGTTTTGACTGCTGACAAGATGATCCGTAAGGGATATGAGACCTTTATTGCCTGTTTCCTTAACACAAAGGGGTCTCTATCTAAGATCCAGGAGATTCGCATTGTTAGCGAGTTTCCTGATATTTTTCCTGAGGAGCTACCGTGTCTCCCTCCAGACAGGGAGGTTGAGTTTGAGATTGAGACTTATCCTGGGTCAGCACCAGTTTTTATGGCCCCGTACGTATGGCTCCGAAAGAGTTGAAGGAGTTGAAAGTTCAACTATAGGAACTGCTTGATCGAGGGTTTATCCGACCTAGCTCTTCATCCTGGGGAGCTCCAGTACTCTTTGTTAAAAAGAAAGATGGTTCCCTTCGGTTGTGCATCGACTACCGGAAGCTGAATAAGCTAACGGTGAAAAACAAGTACCCTTTACCTAGGATTGATAACTTGTTTGACCAGTTTCAGGGAGCCACAGTCTTCTCAAAGATTGATCTTCGATATGGGTACTATCAGTTGAAGGTTAAGGGCTTGGATGTTGCTAAGACTGCTATCCGCACCAGGTATGGGCATTATGAGTTTTTAGTGATGCCTTTCGGGTTGACTAATGCTCCTGCTGCCTTCATGGACCTGATGAACCGTATCTTCTGACCCTATCTGGACCAGTTTATTGTGGTGTTCATTGATGATATCCTAGTTTACTCTCGCTCTGAGGGCGAGCATGTAGGGCATCTGAGGGTTGTGCTGCAGACTCTTAGGGAGCATCGGTTATATGCTAAGCTAAGTAAGTGTGAGTTTTGGCTTAGTGAGGTGGCTTTTTTTTGGGACATGTTGTTTCAGCTAAGGGTATCCAGGTGGATCCGAGTAAAATTGATGCAATCACCAGTTGGAAGCCTCCTAGAAACGTGTCTGAGATTCACAGTTTTCTAAGCTTAGTTGGGTATTACCGATGCTTTGTCGAGGGTTTTTCCATCATCGCTACCCCTTTGACAAAGCTTCTGAGGAAAGATGTTCCTTTTGTGTGGTCTGAGGCCCAGCAGTCTAGTTTTGACCAGTTGAAATCAGCTTTGACTCAAGCTCCAGTTTTAGCACAACCTGAGTCAGGAAAGGACTTTACAGTTTATAGTGATGCCTCGCACTCCGGACTTGGATGTGTTCTGATGCAGGATGGTAAGGTGATCGCTTATGCATCACTCTAGTTGAGACCACATGAGTGTAACTATCTCACCAATGATCTTGAGCTTGCTGCAGTGGTTTTTACTTTGAAAATCTGGAGACACTATCTCTATGGAGAGAAGTGTTATATCTTTACCGATCATAAGATCCTGAAGTACCTCCTCACTCAGAAGGTGCTTAACCTGAGATAGCATCGTTGGTTGGAGCTTCTTAAGGATTATGACTGCGAGATTGAGTATCATCCGGGGAAAGCTGATGTTATGGCTGATGTTTTGAGTCGTAAGACCATATCAGACTTGAGATCCCTGTCTTCTAGGATGAGTGTATATGATGATGGTAGCTTACTGGCTGAGTTGCAGGTCAAACCGACCTTGGTCGAGCAGATCAAGGCCAAGCAACGGTTAGATGAATCCTTACTTCCTATTATGCAGCAGGTTGAGCAAGGATCCACTTCTGTTTATTCTTTTGATCAGGATAGAGTCCTTTGTTTTAATGGTCGATACTGTGTACCCAACGATATTGAGTTGAGACAGACCATTCTCAGAGAGGCTCACAGTAGTCCTTATGCTATGCATCCGGGAGGAGATAAGATGTATCAGAACCTGAAACAGAGATACCGTTGGATAGGTATGAAAAAGGATATCTCAGACTATGTATCCAGATGCTTGACATGTCAGCAGGTGAAAACAGAACATCAACATCCTTCTGGTCTCTTGCAACCTATCAAGATTCCATAATGGAAATGGGAGCGAATCACGATGGACTTTGTTACTGGTTTGCCTCTGACCCCGTCTAAGAAAGATTATGTCTGGGTTGTTGTTGATAGACTTACAAAGTCAGCTCACTTTATTCCTGTTCGGGTCACTTATTCTCTGGAAAAGCTGGCTAGACTATATATTTCTGAGATTGTCAGATTGCATGGGGTGCCCCTGTCTATCATTTCTGACCGAGATCCGAGGTTTACTTCCTATTTCTAGACAGCTTTACAGTCTGCTTTGGGTACCCGTCTGAATTTCAGTACATCTTTTCATCCTTAGATAGATGATCAGTCTGAGAGAGTGATACAGATCCTAGAGGATATGTTACGGGGTTGTGTTTTAGACTTTCGAGGCAGTTGGGAAGATTTCTTACCCCTGACAGAGTTTGCTTATAATAATAGCTATCAGGCTAGCATCCGTATGGCACCTTACTAGGCTTTGTATGGTCGTAGGTGTCGTACCCCCATCTGTTGGACAAAATTGTATGATCGGAAGACTCTGGGTCCCAAGTTGGTTCAGGAAACTGAGGAGACTGTCAGATTGATCCGAGATCGCTTGAAGGAATATTTTGATAGAAAGAAATCGTATGCTGATCGGAGGAGGAAGGATATCGAGTTTGAGGTTGGTGATCAGGTCTTCTTGAAAGTCTCCCCATGGAAGAAAGTTCTGAGATTTGGGCGTAAGGGCAAGTTGAGCCTGAGATATATTGGACCATACCGTATTCTGAAAAGAATCAGGCCTGTTGCTTATCAGCTAGAGTTACCTCCTCAGCTTAGCCGTATTCATGATGTGTTTTATGTATCCATGTTGAGACAGTATCATCCAGATCCGAGTTACATCATCCAGGTTCAAGATGTTGAGTTACGACCAGACCTATCCTATGAGGAAGAACCTGTTCAAATCTTAGAGTTTGTTGAGAGAGTTCTGAGGAGGAGACGTATCCCTATGGTTAAAGTTCAATGGAGAAATCGTAACCCTTCTAATGCCACCTGGGAGATCGAGGAATCTAAGAGGGAGAAGTTCCCGCATCTGTTCAGTTCAGGTAAATTTCGAGGACGAAATTTCTTTTAAGAGGGGGAGAGTTGTAACACCTGAAAATTTAAAAAAAGTGTGGTTGTGGGGTGTTAAACCCACAACCTTATGGTTTGTAGCCCGAGTGCCCAGCCAACAGAGCTACCAAGCTCTTGTGACTTAAACTCCCCTCCCTTCTCTTAACCTGCACCTGTATTCATTCTGATAAATGATAATATCAGATTCGATATCTTGGTTTTAACCATGTTAGAACCACTTTAGATCAAAATACCCTAACTGTTCGAATACTTATCTCTCAACTGCCTCGTCTCCGGCCACCGCTGATCTCGCCCACTACCGCGCCATGCCTCGCACCGCCATCGTCGCCGTGACCGCTGCAACCTCCGGAGCAAAACCCCTCTACCGACGCGCCGTATCGCCGCCCGAGTCGCCGATAATCGAAGCGTGAGCCTTCAAAAAAACCCTAGGGTTCTGTCGAAGTTTTAAACTGGTTTTCCGGCCGTTCTCGAGCCCGAGTCGGCACGTCGATAGCTACCCCGTGTCCACCGTACCAAGGCGAGCAAAACCCGTCCTCAACCGCCTCCGTTCACCGCCGTTTGAGCCGTCGTCGGAGATCGCGGCAGTTCGGGTAGGGGGTAAGTTTCTCACCCCTTTTGATCTGTTTTTGGTTTATTCTTGGGTAAAAACGTGTTTTTGGGTGTTTCCGAGGTGTTTCCGAGCCTGGAGAGGTGTTTTCCGGCCACCTAGGGTCGCGCGTAGCCTTCAAGCGCCGCTAGAGGTGATTTTCGGCCACCGTGGATGTCTGACGAGAGCCAACTGATCTAAACCGATCAACCCGAGTCAAACCGGCCTTGAACCGATCAAACCCGAATCGAACTGGCCAGACCAGACTCGACCCGTTGACTGACCCGTTGACCCGACCCGTTGACTGGCCCGACCCGTTGACCAATGATGTCAGTGTTGACTGCTAACGTGGCAGCTAATGTGGCAGCTAACGTCAGCGTAGACTATTGACGTGGCTGCTGACATGGTAGCTGACGTCAGTGTTGACTTTGCTGACGTCAGCGTTGACTTTGACCAAAAATTCAAAATTTTCAAAACCCCCTATTTTATGTTTTTCGACGTCCTGAGTTCATCTGTGAAGTCTGTTTTTCAAAATTCAATCCCGAAAGCCTCCAAATTGGACTTTAAAGTCTTGAGTCAAACTTTTCTTCTAAGTTAAGTTAAGTTAAGTTCAGAGTTTTAATCTGGGTCTAATATCGATACTTGTTTTCTTGTAGGATCTCCTAGTCCTCCCGATCGAGTACCGACCCAGCCCGGTTCCTCCCGTTTCGATCCGACTCGGATCCGATCGTGACCCATATGTATTCTCATCTCTTGTGAATAAATCCAGTATCTAGATTCCTGTATTGATATAAAATTTTATCTTATACCTATAGGGTCCAGTACTGCTGCAAAGCGAGGCTCAGCCGCCCAGTAGACCACCTGTTCGCTTCTACTCTTTTGAGGTGTGTTTCCTTACGTGCTATATGTTGTATATTATTGTTTTCTCGTTTTTACAAATCAAGCATGTGCACATGACTATTTTTCTGGATTTTACCTAGACACATATGTTGAACCTGATCATATTCTATTTTACTGTATGCCTGATATATTTTGTATGACATGTCTTGATTTAGCATTACATGATATCTGATTAATTACTGTCACTGCCATCATTATACCTGCTATTACTGCATGCCTGTCACTTTGGGTTTGGGATGATGTGTAGTGCCTGTTATTCGGTTTATCCTTGATTCAGTTGGTAATTCTTTCCTGTTTACGGTTCCTAGCTACAGTTAGGGTAATTTCGTCCTGATATCGGTTCCCGTGCTATAGTCGGGG
Source organism: Abelmoschus esculentus (assembly GCA_035048815.1). Taxonomy (NCBI): domain Eukaryota; kingdom Viridiplantae; phylum Streptophyta; class Magnoliopsida; order Malvales; family Malvaceae; genus Abelmoschus; species Abelmoschus esculentus. The sequence continues at coordinate 4,018,847 of JAUCBN010000019.1, read as the reverse complement.
TAATTCCTCCTGTTACCTAAGGTGATTCCTTAGGCCGATACCTTTGCCCCATCGGGCTTAGGTTAATTTCTATATTAGATACTGTTCTGGGGAACCGTATCCTGGAGACGGTTGGAGGGTAGTATATCATGCCATGCATTTTATAATTGTTTTCTGATGTCATTATATATTTGTTATACCTGTGATTTTTATGCATTGTTGGAACACATTGGGCCCCATAGCTCATACCCGTTTTCTTCCCCCTTTTAGATAACCGTAGATAGGTATCCCGGATTTGGCACTCGGAGGATCTACACCTTCCAGATTATCTATTGATGTAATACTTATATTTTCCGGGTTTCAATTAGGGTGACATGTCCCTTTATTTTGCTACTATTATGCCTATATTTTGTTACTAAATGGTTTTAATTCATCATGTTTTATTATTGTGCTATGGATTGTTTTATGAGCAATGTTTTGAACGCATATTACTTTTGAGATTAACGGTTTATTATGATCATATGGATTATGGCCGAATTTATGATTTTCATGGAACTATCATTCTTACAGGTTATCTTGATTTTGGTTGAATCTTGTATTTGCTTTATATATTCATTTTGAAAAAAAAATGTAACTACTTTAGGTCGGGCTTTCCGCATAGGCCGGTCTAGGGGTTACACTTGCGGCATCAAGTCGAACAGCCTTGCCTTGGCAGTGGACAAATAGGTTGTCCTTGCTCGGTCCATGTATGTAAAATTCTCTCACAATGATGGCGTTTGCAGGTGGAGGCTGTAGGCAGAATGCCTCCCAATCTTGATACTAAATCTTGTTGAACAAGAATAATTCAATGCCGAAGTATATCTCGTTGGTTTGTTGAAATCCTTGTTCTTCCCATAACTGCCGAGCAACGAACGAGTGGTTGAGTCGGTCAGCAACAGTGGCTAGAGCGAATCTTGTGTATGAAGCCATTAATTGTTCGTGGAAGATGATTTGAGAGAAAATTTCTGGAGTATTAGAGACGGTTCTGAAGATTTCAAGTTATTGGAAAAATAGTGAAAGTAAGATTGTTTAAGAAAGCAAAAGTAGCAAGAATGCAAGAGTAAATAGTGCACAGCAATGAGTCTACTTATATAGGCTGTAAAAATATGACTGTAAGAAAATAGCCGTTGAGCATTTATTGCCTTGATGCACAGTTACTGCCACGGCAGATTTCTCTACAGAGAGCCGTTATACTGTTTCTGCCCGTTAGGAATTCTATGGCTCTGACACAGTGCACTTCCGCAGCAGCAGACTTCCTGCTGTGACATAATTTTTTCTTCATTCGTTGCTTTATTTATTAAAAAAAATATAAAAACATAAAATAATAAAAATAAAACATAACAACATAAAATACTGAAAAAAGCAATATATAAACTAATCCTAATATAGTAATTAAAATTGAAGGGAAGAGATTATGTTACTTGTGGAGTGCATGTGAATGCCTCTCCCACTTTCATTATCTCTTTCTGGCCCGTATCTTCCTTCACGTGTTGTCTAGTCCCTTCAATGCATTCGACTTCTCCTTTGGGTTTTATTCGCTTACCGAACAGTCTGCCGAGCGTGTTGTCCAGGTAGGATGTTTTAGTACCCTAGTTTGGTGTATAGAGAGCCTTATATTCTGCTGGAGCGTCTGAATTTGTAAGATTATGGAAGGCGTTCAACTTGACTTGTTGATCGTTTATCCGCATTATGAGCTCACCATTTTTCACATCGATGATGGTACGTCCAGTAGCAAGGAAAGATCGTCCCAATATGATCGGTGCATTGTCGTCGGCCTCACACTCAAGGACAAGAAAATCGGAAGGAAATATAAACTTGTCGACCTTAACCAGAATGTCATCAATTTTGTCTTCGAGGTGCACATAGGATCGATCCGCAAGTTGGAGCAGTACTGTTGTTGGTTTTGCCTGCCCTATTCCAAGTTTTTGAAAAACTGATTTGGGCATTAGGTTGATGCTTGCTCCCAAGTCGCATAGGGCCTTTCCTTTATAACCATCCTCAATCGCACAAGGGATTGTGAAGCATCCAGGATCCTTTATCTTAGGCGGCATGCGATTATGCAACATGGCCATACAGCCTTCAGTGGCTGCCACTGTTTCAAATTCCCCCAGCCTTCGTTATTTGGATACTATGTCCTTTAAAAACTTGGCATAGTTGGTCATTTGTTCAATAGCCTCAACTAATGACAAGTTGATATGGACTTGCTTCAAGATGTCTAGGAATTTCTGAAATTGATGTTCTTGTTTGTGCTTTTTTAACCTCTACGGGAAAGGAGGTGGTGGTCTTATGTCCTCCAGGTTTCCTTGGATATTGAGTTTAATACCTAGGGTGAACTTATCTGCAGCTGCCTCGACAGGTTGCTCTGGTGCTGCTGGTTCTACTACCGTGGCAGTGCTTTCGATAGGGTCCTGCTCAGATTCTGAATCCTCATGATGTTGCTTTTCGGGTTGGACTCTATCGGTTGAGGTCCCTTCTTTATCTTTTAATTGTAGACCACTTCTTGTCGTAATTACCTTGCATTACTCGTGGCTTAACACTTTAGCAACTTCAGTATTGCTAGGTAAACCCCTTGGTGGTCGAGTGTTTTGTCGTTGGGCAAATTGACCAACTTGGATTTCTAAAGATTTAATCGCAGCCTCCTAGTTCTGTAGTCTCATATCAGTTCGGTTCATGAAGTCATCAGTACGCTTCATGAAATGACTATTCTCGGTCATGTATGCATTAGTCTTTAACATAAAAGCCGTGAGAGAATCTACCAATACGTTCAGAGACTGTTGCTATTGTACCTGCTGCTGTGGCATGGACTGCTGAGTATGCTACTGCGGCAGATTCTGACTTTGGTACTGGAATCTAGGGGTTTGACTAATTGGATTTAAGGCATTGTTGGGTTACTCTATGAAAAGTTTGGATACCTTTTCCAGGATGGGTTGTAATTGTTGGACATCATTTTATTGTTCCTGTTATAGTTTCCAACATATAGGCTGGTTTCTTCATCTTGCATGTAATCCGTTGAGTTAATTGCCTTAACTTCATGTATGTTTCGCTGGGCTTGTATATTCTTAACCATTTTAGTCAGAGAAGCCAATTATGCTGCCACCGAACTGTGTGTATCTAATTCATGGCTTGTGACATGACGTCTCATTCCTCCTTGCCTTCATGTGGGAAATTGAAATCGTTCCTTGCGAGTTTGTTCAGAATCTCAATGGCCTCCGCGGGTGCTCTATCCAAAAGTGTCCCATTTGCGAAAGCATCTAGCATCATCCTTGTGGAGGGATTGGTAGCATTATAAAAGAATGGAGACTTGCGTCCACAAGGGAAAACCATGTAGTGGGTATTTGTTTAACAATTCTATGTAGCGTTCCCATGCTTCATACATCGGTTCATCATCATCCTGCCGAAATGATATGATTTTATTATGGATGCGATCATAGAGATTTGTCGGATTAAACATCGTAATGAATTCTCGACAGAGTTCCTCCCAAGATCCTATAGATCCTGCTGGGATGCCATTCAACCAAGTTTTCGCCCTATCCCTCAGTGAATAGGGGAACAATTTTAATCATAAAATATCTTCATGGACTCCTTGAATCTTGAAAGAATTGTATATTTCCATGAAAGATTTAAGATGTTGGCTTGCATCTTCAGTAGCAGACCCACTAAACTGTCCAATTGTGTTCAACATGTTGAACATCACTGGTTTGAGCTCAAAGTGAGTTGCTTCAATTTCTGGGGTGACTACGCCAGGGTTGAGTCCGTTTAGATCTTCCACCAGATAGTCTCTAACAGTAGGCTGCCTTGGCAGTGGCTGCTGCAGCATTGCTGGTGGCAGTACATTATGGTCAACTGGTGGTATTTGTCGTCTTGGTGGATCATCCATGACTTGGAACATGTTATGTCTTAGATGGTATATTGTGCATTCAATTTCAGGATCCAATTCATACAATTGACCATTCAGTTTTGCCCTGGTCATATACCAAAGAAGTCAAATTTTATAAAAAAGAAAAATAAATAATTAGAATTAAAGTTAGATAAAAAATGGTTAAAGAGCAAGAAAATAAAGAAAACAAAATTCAGTTGTCAATCCCAGGCAACGGCGCCAAAAACTTGATGCGTGTAATAAAAGCGCAATTGAGTGCAAGCGTACAAGTCGTTAAGTAATAAAGTGATAAGTATATCGTGTATCATCTCCACAGGGATTGATATACTTAATATGTTTCCCCTTGTTCCCTTGCTCCTGAAAGATAAAGTAAAAACACAGATAAGTGGATTTATTTAACTAACTAAATAATTAAATAACAAAACATAAAATAAAAGGTTGAGAACGACATAGAGAAAGCAGATAGGATCTAGCTACGTCAATTAGTGGATTTGATTGATCTTCTTCTTGTCCAATGCAATTATACAACACTACTTCGACAGTACTGTAGATACAACCTCGACAACATTAGTGTTCTCTGCCGTGGCAATCTCTTGCTCTTAGGAAGATGCATCAAAGTTTAGCAAAATGTCCGTAGATGACTCTACTTATCTTTAAGTCAGAGTGTTGTTGATGACTGGTCCTTGACGATACCTCTTGGCGTAAATCAACGATAACCACCAACCAATCCAACACTTCTTTTAGCTGCTGAAACTCTTAACCTATCTCTAGGCCGAGTTAGTGCCTACAACACCGTACTTATCCATTTCGTGAATCTACACCTCTCGATGCTAGATAAATATATTACTTACAAACTTCTCTCTCGAGATTCAATGCAAGAACAAGGAATGGTAGTAGGATAAGCAAACTTTGATATTATTATTGCATTAGAACAAAGAAACAAGAAACAATCTCCTCTCACTAATATCTACAACCTTCACCTATCCCTAAGAAATTTAGAATATAATGTCGATAGGTACAATTCTTAGGGAGAAAGGTTTCTCTAAAATCGGCTCCCTAAACAATGTGGTCGGCTAGGGTATGTATAGTCTTAACCTAGGGCAAACCTTTCCTAAATAGACTCTAGCTTGGAGTAAGGAACAAGTCTTCTACATAAGATCTGATATTTCCAAGTTTGTCGCCTTCTAGAAGGGTTTTCCTATTTGGTCTTTGACTTAGGCTTTTAGTGCGCTAGCCTGGTCCAATTGGTGCGCTGCATCTTCTATAATATTCTCTATATTTTTATCTTTCATTGCGCCTACGATATCGATGCTGCCGCGGCCTTGTCTCCTGCCTCGGACTCAACACTGCTTCACTGCTGCCTTGGCCCTGGATATTCCTACATGTAAAGAATATGTAATAATATCTGCATTCTCTATAAATATTGACTTTGTAAGTAGTGATAACGGAATATCCAATATTGTGCAAAGAGTCCATATTTTAGCTCAAGTTGGTGTATAATAGATGCATAAAGTACCATGAGAAGGGTAGTAAATAACTGCCTTTTAGGCACTCATCAGGTGTAAATCATTCACCTCACTAACCATTTCTCAAATCTATTTTTTTAAATGATCTTTAATTATTTTTATAACATTTTTTTGAAAGGTAAACTTTATTAGATATAAAAGCGATAATCGTGCCTTATTAAAAAAACCCTAAGCTTAGATGGGAAAAAGAGTACAACGATTATCGCTTGAGTATTAGAACCTCACTTTCAGGATAGTACATCTTTAACCATTTGCATTTTAAGGAAATCCAAAAGGAAAACAAATATAGAATAATCATCCCACATGATCAAATACCGAATCCGTAAACTGACGCTCGTAACTAATTGGGGAGGGGTCTCGATATGCCTTTTTTCGCAAACATATCAGCCAACTTATTTTCCTCTATAGGGATCCACTTTATGGACCATGAGAAACTGGAACACTCTTTTAAACAAAGAATGATAAGCTCCATGAAATTAGCTGGGCATAACAGCGGATTAAGCAACCATTTAACAACAATAGAACAATCACTCTCCAAGGTTAGTGTCTTGTCCTTCACCCAAGGGCAATTCTTGAATTGTTTGCATGCTTCTAAAATTGCGTGAATCTCTGCCGAAGTCACATCTGTCACCCCGATTGGCAAAGAAAATGATAAAAGTGTCATCGAATGTTCATCTCGCAATATTTTGCTTATACCTGCTTTGCCGAAACTTCCTACGACCGCCCCATCGACGTTGAATTTAAGACTTCCTTCTTTAGGAGGTATCAACTCACTAACTGGGATTTCGAATTAATGCATTTGAACTCATTGAATTTTTTTGGATCCATTAAAAGATCATTAATAGAGATAGAATCTTCCGGCCATTTCGCGGTGCACCAGAAGCTTAGGCGTTGAATACATAGCTCAAAAAGGTACTCGCCGTTCACTTTCGAGCCTTTAAAAATCAACTCGTTTCGGTATAGCCAGCTTGACCATAGAATACAAAAGAAAATCATGAGGCAAACTTTTGAATGAATATTGGAAGGAGCCAAGTGCATCCACATGTCAAATAGACCTTTTATGGAGTTCGGCAGGGCCAAGTTAATCTCCCATATATTGCACCATCTTTGCCATATTGACCACATGATATAACAATGACAGAATAAATGGTCTATAGATTCCGAGTATGTATTACACATTGAGCAAAGTGGTGATTTCTGATGCAGGCAATTGCGCTTCAAAAGTTCCAATTTTGTAGGGATCCTTCCGCGAAGAACTTTCCAAGTGAAAGCTTCCACCTTCGGCATAACCAACCCCGACCATACTAAGTCCCACTTAACCCCATGTTCATCAGTTTAAGGTTGACTCGCTTCGGATAAAGACTTCACGGAGAAATTGTTGTTTGAGTTCGTACTCTACTTAATCGTGTCGATTTTATTCGGGTAAAGAGTAACTTCAGATAAAGTATTGAGAAAATTTTCCCTTATCAAGTTCCCAGTCCAGCGGACACCTGCGCAGAGGTACCTTCCAGCTCCACACCCCTTCAGAAAGAACACCAAAATCTGCTATGACGCCTACTTTAATTGTAGCCAATGCATATATTCTAGGGAAGGCAAGCCTCGGAGGGATTGAACCAAGCCATGAATCACTCTAAATTTGAATTCTTTTTTCATTCCCTACAGAAAAACAGACATTGTCTTTGAATTTTTCTTCAAATTTTAGAAAGTTTGCAATGACTTTTCTCCAAATCCACGACTTGTTATAAAGACTTAAATTGGATGGCAACATAGACACTGAATTATTCTCGTATCTTGCTGCGATAATACGAAGCCACAAATTATCCGGTTCAACTCCGTACCTCCAAATCCATTTTAGCAAAAGAGCTTGATTCTTGAATAAAGGGTCTATTAGTCCGAGACCTCCAATAGATTTTGGTAAGTACAACTGTTCCCAATTTACCCAATGTATGGTTCGGTGATCCAGAGAACCCCATAAGAACCCATCAATTAGTCTTGAGATTATCCCACTGATTTTTTTGGCATAGAAATATTGAGATGTAATATAACGAAAGATTCGAGATAACAGACCTTACTAGAGTTATGTGGCCTCCAAATGATAGTGATTTTGACTTCCAACCTGCTAGCTTCAATCTTATCTTTTCAACAATCGATAGCCATATTTTTGCATCGTTTTTATAGCATCCTAGAGGGAGCCCTAAGTAACTACTTGGCAGAGTTTCACTTTGGCAGTTAAGGATCTTGGACCAATCTTCCACCATATTTTGATCGATATTGATACCTATGATCTTCGACTTGTTAAGATTGTGTCTTAACCCGGATACAAGTTCGAAGCCCCTTAGAATCCCGACAATATTTTGAATTCCCATCTCACTTGCTTTGCAAAAAATTATGAGATCATCAACGAATTGTAAATGAGACACACATTCATTACTTGATCCAATATGAATTCCCGAAAGAAGCCCTGTTCTGTTGCCTTTGATAACAAATCACTAAGAGCTTCAACAACTAAATTAAACAGAAGAAGGGAGAGTGGACATCCCTGACGAAGTTCTCGACTTGTTTGGAAAAAAGCCGTGGGGGATCCATTCACTAGCACTGAAATAGTCGCAGTAGAAAGACATCTCCAAATCCAATCGCACCAAAGCTTGCCAAAACCCATTCGATTCATAATAAACATAAGAAATTTCTAGTCCACCGTGTCATAAGCTTTGTGGAAGTCGTCCTTAAAGATAAAACCCTCTAGTCCTCGTTTCTTTGTGCAATCAATAATTTCATTTGCGATTAATGAGCAGTCTAGGATTTGCTTTCCCGGGCAAAATGTAAATTGTTATTCTCCGATAATCTCCTCCATTGCCCTACTTAAACATAAGGCTAACACCTTTGCTAGCAACTTGTAGACACAACCTACCAAACTAATAGGACGATAGTCTTCTAAAGAAGCTGGAGTTGAATTTTTAGGTAATAGCACAATAAAGGAGTGGTTGAAAGAATTGTCCAGAGTCTCTTTTTTGAAATTTTCTAAAGAATTCAAAAACATCATCTCTGATATATTTCCAAAATTTCTTTAGAAAGCCGATCTTAAAACCATCAGAACCTAGAGCTCTCAAACCATCCATCATACTCAGAGCTTGTTGGATTTCAGAAATTGTGAAAGGAGATTCTAAATTTTTTGCTGTCTTTGGATCAAGACTCTTGAGAGTACATCTTAGGTTAGTAATTGGGACAGTTTGACTCATTGAAAGTCGCTTTGAAATGTTGGTAGATAGCCCTTTTTATTGTTCTTGGATCCTAGATTAATTTTTCATTAACTTATAATCTATCAATGTAGTTTCTCCTTCTTCACGCCGAAGCTGTCAGATGGAAGAATTTTGAATTTCTGTCTCCTTCTATGAACCATTTAACTCTGAATTTCTAAATCCGCTCTCTTTCTTCTTTTCTCATTCTATTCCAAAGCTTCAATATAAGATCTTTTAGTTTTGTCATTTTTTGAGTTGACCCATTGCCATTAGAGATCTCATGTTCTAAATTATGGCACTTTTTCTCCAGTTTTGAAACGGAATTAGAATCTTTGTTACTATTTTCCTTCAACCACTTTTTTGATGCTTCCTTACATTCACGCAATAGTTTTGAGATTCCTAGTCCTCGATTATTTTTGCAAGTAGATTGTAGAGATTGGAGCAAGACTTTCTTCTCTTCCCAATGATCAAATCATTTGAAAGGTTTAGGACCCCAATCGACTTCATATAAAGCTAACGTAATAGGATTATGATCTGAAATCCCTTTTAGTAGAATTTGTTGCGATATAGATGGCCACCTTGACACAAAACTCAGGTGATATCAAGAATCTATCAATCCTGTTGAAAGATGGGCTTTCCCGAAGATTGGACCATGTGGAGCGACCTCCCCGTGGATGAATGTCGACTAAGCCTAATTCATCGATAAAATTAGAAAACTCATTCATGGCTGACCTGTTGATTTTCATGCTGGATTTTTCTTTTGCTTTTCTAATTATGTTGAAGTCACCTCCCAATATAACCAGTAGTTTGCAAGAATTCACAATACTAATTATTTCATTGAACATCTCTTTTCTCCTTCTAGCATCATTTGGTAGATAAACATTTATCGTCAAGCATTGCATATTCATCGAAACAATCTTTCCGATAACACAAATAGAACTTGATTTAACCACCGATTAAGATTCAGAGAAAAAATTGGGATCCCATATGGAAATCAGTCCTCCCGAGGCTCCGATGGTAGGTGAGCTCTCCACTATAAGAGATCTATCTCTCCTATATATTGAAAAGATAGTTTTATCATCCAGAGTTTGCAACTTAGATTCTTGTAGAAAAATAAAAATCGCCTGAGTTGATCAAATTAGTTTTCTCGCCGCTGCTCTTTTCTCAAATTTGTTAATACCTCTGATGTTCCATGACACAGCGATAACATTAATCGGCATAATTAAAAAATAGGCTTGAAACACACATCCTTGAATCAGGCTTGCTACTCAACTGTTCCTTTACCATTCTTCGAAATTATTTGGGCAATTCACTTCCTTACTTCTTTATCGCTAACACCGACATCAATACCAACCGTTCTACACACTTCCAGTGTAATCTCTTCCTCTAAAACCTAATCCTCGTGTTTTTAGGAAATTTATTTTTGTTTGGGATGAAGTTGAGTTTGCTTGAAGGTGGTATAGTGTTTTTTCGACGATTATGATACTTGGGTCTGATGTAAAATAGTCCTGAATCTTTGTCAAGCACTAGAACAAGAGGGTCGCTGGAATCTAAAGACGCTTTTAGAGTTTCTAAAATGCACCTAATGGGGATATCAACCAGGCCTAAACTTGATTCTCATGATCCTTGCATATCTTTAAATATATCCAATTCGGTACTTCCAATAGCTGGAGTTGTCATATCAATTATCAAATTTGACTCATGCTTGATACTGCATGGCAGGAGATTGTCGGTTGAGTTTCCAATCTCCTTAGAATCATTTCTCACCGATCACCTGGGGAGATGATTTTCCTCAGTAGACGAATCTCTTTTTTCTTCCTCAGCTGTTAGCGACTTTTCACTTTCTTCTGACAAGGATTTCGAAGACTCTTCATCTATCCAACATCGAGTATCTTCGTAGTATTCAGTGAAAACTCGAAGTTGATATCTACTTCTATTTACGAAAATTATTGTAGAGTGAGGGATATCAGCTTCCGAATTAACACCCAATAAAATTTTTGCATGGTCGAATCTCTGTTTTGTTGATGTTTCCTCATCTATTTTGATAACATTACCCTATTTTCCTGCAATAGCTCGAAATAAGAAATCATTCTAGGCTATCAAAGGAACATTTTCTAGGTTGACCCATATCTTCAACTTTTTCCTGGATAGGAAACCTTCAACCGAATCAATGTCTTCAAACCAAGATTGAAGAAGAGTTTCTTTTAAGTCCCAAAAAATCTGGATTTGTTCCACCTCTTTGAACTGAATTATAAAAAAAAATCCTGACCATGGACTGACTTTGACGTTGAAGCCTTCCGATCGAAGCACATTCTGAGCAAAGCTGGCGTCGTACATTCCTTTCACAATGTCGACTAAGCATGAATCTAGTCATTCAATATCTTTACGAGATAAGCTAAAATGAAATGGTTCGAACTATGGTTGTTGATACTGATATGTCTTTTTCTTGTCAATTTATGTTACCTTATCCGCTTCATTCCGGTGGTTGTCTACCTTATGACCAAGGTCAATCATAAGTACTTCTTTATAAGACCTGCCATCCGTCAATCTAGCTCCAAGCTTATGGGTTTTAGGGGCCGAGTTGCTTCTGCTTTTGAGCCTAGATTCTGGTACCAGTGTGATTTCTTCCCTACTCAAGAACACCTTTATAATAAACCCGTCGATTTTTCTATTGTTACCTTGTTCTATCGCAGCCAAAGCTTCCTCACGATTAGAAAACTGGATAAAAGCAAAAGTATCTCTCTTGTTGATTCTTTTTGGGTTGTTGTAAACAATGTATACGTCTAAAATCCTTCCATACATCGCAAAAGCTTCTCTCAGTGTGGACCGATGAATCCTTTTGCTGATAAAGTTTACAAAAACTGAGACTCCCTTCCTCCACTCCTTAGTAATTTCTTGGTTGTGATGGTTTGGTCTGTATCTACTCCTACGGTGACCGGCTCTTGAGCTGCTTTCTCCACTGCTCTTACGGTGATCAGCTCTTGAGATGTTTCTCGACATTTTGTTGTATAGGCCTGCTCCTCGCAATTTAAAAAAAAAACATTTGATATACTAAAATAAAAAGTGATGATTCTAAAATATTTTAAAATTAAATAAAAAATCAATTATTATTATTTTTTAATTAATTGTAAAGCCCTATTTAACATAAAAACCCTAATTTAAGAGACCAAATGCATTAAAAAACAAAACTTTAATTAAAAAAAAAAACGTCAAACTATTTTTAACTACATAAAAATGTCACGACAAGACCCTTAATGACTTCTACAAAATTTAAAAAGAAAGCACTAACATTTTCAATAAAAATATAACTACTGTTAAATATTTAATTTTGTATTTAACGTTTGATTGATAAATCATTCGATATTTTTGGCAATGCCGTGATAGAAAAAGCAATTGTATAAGATCAATGACCGAAGGATGTGTTCAAGGGCGATTCGGAGATTTGAGTTTTAAAATTTTTATAAATTTAAGAAATGTTGTATAAAAAAAATGGGATATCTTTTTCGAAAATTTAACAATTATGAGGTTTTTTCTTTAAAATTTTAAAAAATTAAATTATTGTCATAGTGTCAAGCATTGATTAGTTAATAATTTTTTGCTAACGCTCTTTACCGTTAAACACCAAAAATTATAATAATGTAAACTCTAGAGTTTTAATACACAAATGTTATTTAATATAATATATTATTTTTATATTCGTTGTACCAAATAACACAATAATGTTAAAATCTTACGTTTTGTCGATCTAAAACATGATTTCATCATTAATCTTTTATTAATGCTTAAAAACTCAAAATTAGAAGAAAAATAAAAGTTGATATGGCAAATCGAGAAAGCTTGATATTGTTATTGAGAACTGACAAGTTATCGTGATGCTAAAAATATAAGGATGAAACGGCATTATAAACCTTTAAATTTAAAAATAAATATTTAAATTCTTATTTTTCTGAAATTTAATTAAATTTATATATTTAATTTTTTAATTCATTCTTTATTAACGTTAACAGTAAAATTTAATAGATTTTTGGATTAGTTGGTGTACTATATCATGTTACAGAATTACAATATTATCACCTTATATTTTCAGAATTTATTATTTTATTTAAAAAAATTTAAAAAATTTAAAAATTATATATAATTATAAAAATTAAAAAAAATAGTTTTCTAAAATATTTGTAAATGTCGCGTGACAAAATTATAGTGAGTGACAATAATATGTTAAGATCAAAATTATCAAAAATTAATGATCAAAATCAGTAAAAAATTTAATTAATTAAATTTATTAATTGAGAGTTTAATTGGGTGATTTTTTTCGAAGACAATTATTTCCCCCAAAATTCAAAATCTTAAAACACCCTTTAGCAAAAAAAAAAATAAATAAATAACAAGGGGCATTTATTATTACTGTTATAAAATAAAAGCACTTAAAAATTTTAATATGAAAAATTAAAGGAGTAAGCTAAATGTTTAGACACAAATTTTATAATTTGTGACATTTATGAATTTTTAAAAAATATTTTTTCTTCTTCTAATTTTCTGTTTTGTTTAATAGGACTAAAGAATTTTTCAAATAAAATAGAATTTTTTGTAAATATTAAATAATAATATTGTATTACAATGTACTAAATCAACTAATTTAAAAAAAAAAATTCCTTAGATTCAATAGTGTTGAGTTGATCACACAGTGATTTTAGTCAAGAGGGGGATGAATTGACAATTAAAAATTTTTGATGGAAATTTTGGAAAAATATGACACATGAAAAACACAAAGATTTATAGTGGTTCAAGCTTCAAAACAAACTCTACGTCCACTACCTTAGCTCCCACTGAGGATTTTATAACCAATTCACTAGAAAATTCAACATTTTTCTTGGTTTAAGGGATAACCGTTATGAATCGAATCAATCCTTCTACCCAAAGATTGATTCAACCTTACAAATAATCAAAAGAAGGAAAGGCAAATTGAGTATTTATCAAATAGATAGATATTGTAACATCCCGATTTTGGGTCTAGGAGTTTGAGTGTTGATTAGGGAGGTTCGATTCGGTCGAATTGAACTTCTCGATTCATTATTTTGGGTAATTAAAAATAATGATGTTTGAAACGGATGGGTAATAAATCTTTAGGAAAGTTTTTAAAAAATGTTAAAATGGTATTTTAAAATTAAAGGAATGCTAATTGAGTCCTAATTTGAATTAATTAAGCTTAATTTCAATTTTAGTAACCAAATTGTGAAAATTGGAAAGTTAGTGGCCAAATTGAAATTTTTGAAAAAAATTGGGTTTTTAGTGACTAAATTGAGAAGTAAGTCAAAGCTTAGAATTCTTAGAGGGCCATTAGCCCAAATTGTTTTTAAATAGAGATTATTCACCAAAATTTGTTTTAATTGATGGTTAATCATTTTTCTTCTTTTCTCTCCATTTTCTCATCTTTTTCTCTCAAACTTTCTCTCCATGATTTCTTAAATCAATTGCTGAAATCTTCTTCATTTTCTTTAAGATTCTTCTCATTTTATTCAACATTTCATCCTCTTCAAAACCTCACAATTTGTTTTGCAAAGTTATCCAATTTCAAGAAAAACCAAAAGAAGATTTCACGTAAAATTATCTACAAGGTAATTTTTTGATTTCTTTTCATTTCTAAGATTCTTTATTTGATATTCTCAAGCATTTAACTTACAAAAAATAATCCTAACTTGATTTTATGTTTTAATTCAAGATTTTGGAGTTTTTATGGAAATTTCAAGAAAATGATTTAGATCTTGTTCAAGGCTGTAATTAGGGTGATTTTCTATGAAATTATACTTACTTTGATGATTAATTGAGTCTTGTATTAATAACACATAGTTTTAATCCCAGAATAATTGAATCGGTGTTGTTAGGAATGGTTTTCGGATGGTTTTATGGGTTGTTTTAGGTGTTCTGTTTTTTCTGGAGGTATAAGGATGTTTTGAGGGTGTTTTTAGTCTTTAATTGAGGTGTATTAGGTGTTAGATTCATTAGGTTAAGGGCTAGTATAGTTTCCGGATATTTTCGGCCTTTCCGGTTTAGTTTTCGGTAGTTTTGTGGAGGTTCATTGTTTCTGCAGTGTTGAGCCTGTTTTGATGTGTATATGCCCTTTTTTGATGATGTAGAGGAAGTGCAAGAAGTTCCTTAAGTATCCGGTGCATTGGCGTTGTCGTTAGAGCATCGACGGAAGCTTGTTTGACTTGTCGGTGAGTGAATCTTGGCTAAAAGTAGTTCGCAAGTGTACGGTTCTATTTTGGGGACAATGAAATAGTGTGAAAGCTTTCTATAGTTCTAGAGTAAGTGATTAAAATGGTTTTGATTCATTCACTTAAGTTTTGACTAATTTGCAATGGCCTTGAGGAAGATATTTTTATAGAGATTTTTCGAGATGCATTACTTGGATTTCAAATTGATACATGCATGTGTTAGATGCTGTAAATGCAAGATTTAGAATAGAATTCATGACTTATGAAAGAATGAAAAAGATTTGGATCATTACATGGTTATTTGCCTTACACTTGATTAAGCCGTTGAGCATGATTTCGGTTCATTGATAAACTTACGATGAATGGATTATGAGCAACAAGTTAGCATATATGATTGGAAATGATATTGGCTTAGTGACACTAACTATAGTTACGAATATAAATGACATGTCATTAGGATTAAGAGCACTATAAAGATTATGAGAATAAAGATGTTGCCTACACGTAAACAAGGGTGACTTTGTGTCCGAACGTGCGTGTAGAGCTTGCCTATATGTAAACAAGGGTGACTTTGTGTCCGATCGTGTATATAGTTGAACCATACGTAAACAAGGGTGACTTTGTGTCCGACTGTACGCAGTGGGGGTAACATTATACAAGGGAGACTATGTGTCCAACCGATGCATGTTGAGACCAAGTGTTTCTAATTATGATAAGGAATCCGAGTATTCGGTGAGCTTAAAGTTCACAACGAGTTGTCACTAGAATGTCAATATGCATGATAAATGAAATGATTTGGTTATATGGATGAGCATGATTTGATTAAGCATACTTTGGTTTAGCACAAGAGTGCAAGGTATGATTTTGTTGTCACTGATTTTTGGTTCAAATCAGAAAAAATAAAAAAATGGAAAGTTGATCAAAATCAAATCAAAGAAGGACAATAATTTGAGCTGATTTGAAGAGAAAAGACAAGGAGAGCAATTAAGGGATATTTGACTCAAAAAAAGAGGAAGAAATATTTTCAGATTTGGTCAAATTGAAGAAATGGTCACGAGAATCAAATCAAGACTTTTGGAGTTATTTTTTACCCCAAAATTATTGTTTTTGATATTAAATTTAATTATTTTCCTTGTATTTATGGATTCAAAACTACTATATAAACCTCCTCCCATCACTTATAATTCATACACTACAACTCCACCACTCTTACACAAGGCTTTCATAAAGAGTTTTTAGAGTTGACTTTGAAAAGTATTGAGAATTGAGAGAGTTTTTGGAAGAATTATGCTCATACTTTTGTATTTGAATCCGAAGATGCAATAAAAGATTAGAGTATTTTTTGAGGTATTTTTATTATTTTTTATTATTTTCTTCTTTATTTAATTGCATGTATAAATGTTTTAAATTTTTCTTCTTCTTTTCGTTCTTTTAAATAAGATTTGATGTTTAATTTATTTTTTATTAAAAATTATTTTACAAAAATTATTTTCTAACCAAGTTATTCATTATCTCTATAACCATTTTTTCAAGTTCTTTAATCATTTTTACCTTCTTTAAAACCCTAATATAATTTTTTATCTCTTACAAATTCTTTTATTTAAATCATAATTTGTACATAGGATTTTCTTGGTTTTAATTTCTAACAGACTTGTAAATATATTTGGTTAATTTTTATTCTTAGTTTTAATTTAATCTTTTCAGTAAATTCTTAGGTTTAAAAATTGTTGCTATAGTTATTAATTATGTTAAGCCTTTTGGGTTAGGTTCTTATTTAACTTAGTTAGAGCCTTGTGAATATGGTAAATAAATTTTTCTTCACCAAAGATTAATAAAGCACACTTAATTATATTTGAATCTTAATAAGTAAAATTCACTTAGATATTTTTAGGACTAATAACTGACATAAATAATAAAAGTTTCAACACACTAATTTTCTTTGCTTACTTGATTAAAAAAGTGAAACTTAATTAATGCGGTGTTCCACTAAAGGGATGTAATGGGTTAGCGCCAAAAATATTGGCGGTGATTAAAGTTTACTCTCCTGACAATAGGGTCGTTAAAATAGAATCAAATTAATAAATAGACATTAATTTAAATTTTATACAAACTTGCAAATTCCAACTTTAAAACGTTTTGTAATCGGTTAGGTACCAATATTTGGGCGTTGTGGGGTGCTAACCCTTCCTCACACGTAACTGACTCCCGAACCCGTTTTTGTGTTTTCATAGACCAAATTGTTGTTTTAATAAAAATAAAATGATTTTATTAAAATAACCCATTTTTAGGTGATCCAATCACACCTTTAAAAAAGATTGGTGACGTCTCCGTTTTTTTTGTTTTTAAAGAAAAAATCGTCAAACCACTTGAAAAGGGGTTGCGACAGGTTTTAAATTGGTTTAAAATTTATGCATTGATGAACTTGTTTTAGAGCTACCTCACTAAGCATGTTTTGCTTAAGATCTCTCTCTTTTCATCTTTGCAGAGAAATAAAGGCTTTAGGTGCAGCATTTGGAGCAAGTGATCCAAGAGGATAGACTTCACATATTTTGGTATGCTTTGACAAAAAAAAAGGGCTTGTCAATGTATAAATCAATTCCTTAAAGAGTGTGTTTTGAGTTAGCTAAAGGATTGTAATTAGACTCCTAAGTTTGTAATGCTTGTTGGTTTGATGGAGTGGTATGTTGTGGGATTTGATTGAAATTTGTCTAAGCTTGAATGTTTCTTTGGTTTGGGTCAAAATTAGGGAGCATGCCTATAGTTATTAAGGAGTCTTGGATGATTTTAATTGAGTGTTTAAATCGACTATTGTGTTAGGAATTTTTGCATCTAGTTGCTGATGATCTTTGGTTATGTTTGGGATAGGCTAGGCCGTCTCAAAATGCTCAAACATGTGATCTGGGCACAATGGTATCGAAACACCCAAGGCTGGTATCGATACCTCAAGCAAAATCTCAAGTGCCATGGGCACACTGGATTGCCGAGCATCGATACTGCCTAGGGCAATATCGATACCCTCTAGTTCTTGGAGCTCACTGGTCGCCCGAGCATTGATACTGTCCAAGAACAATATCGATACCCCTGGGTTTAGGTGTTTAGTTTAGTTATTTCCACTTCACGATATCGATACAGGGCTCAGCTGTATCGATACTCCTAACTAAATAATGAGCTTTAGCTGTTGAAATTTCACATTAGTCTCGGACATCTTTCTTTGTTCAATTATGGTAGCTAAAGATGTTATTTTGAGCTAGAATTTCATATGGATGCATAAAGTTGACTTAATTTTAAGTTGGCTAAATTAATTTGGACAAAGTCATTAGAATTTGGAATATTTACTTTTTGGTCCCTAATTAGTGAAGCATGAAATTGATGATGTTAGAATTCTCCGTTTGGTTTAAAATTTGTCACGAGTTCTATTTGTATGTTTAATTGAACTTTGACGGAATGAATTTCTACCTTACCACTAAAATTTAAAAGATTTATATTTTATTCCTTAATATACTCATGTGTATAATCGAGTGCTCGATTGTGACTGGATTGCTTCCGTTCTTGTTTTGCATGAAATTGACGCAAGTGGGGAACTTAATTATGACTCTAGATAAAAGAAGAAAAAAATATATAACGATTTTCTGGGTTGTTTACGAATCGGGCCTTCGCGGGTTTTGTTTAGTATTCCCCGTGTAACCCGTTAGAGTCGGTTCCGTTTAGGCCGGGATAAGGGGGTTACATATATTTCCCAATTAAAATAAAAACACTCCCCAAGCTCAAACAAAGAATTTCAATGAAAGTTATAAGAGTTGGGTACAAAGATTTGCAATGAAGTGCTTTGGAGTTGGATTGGAATGCTTGGATGTTGCTTGTGGTTCAATAGTTGTTAATGCTGCTTGAAATGTTTCATTTTGTACCTCCTAATTTAATTCTATCCGTTGGAATTGTTGGAAATGTAAATAGAGACATTTGAGCTTCATCTTCTCACCATAAATGTACCTCTGCAACATACGGTATCGAAACAAGGGCAACCTGTTTTGAAACAATCCATTAAAAGAAAGAGATTTGGTGCATTTATTAGGGATATATCGAAACATCTTTCGATACTGGGAGTAGACTATGCTCCTCGGTATCGAAATGGTTTAACTATCATTTAAAGCTTCAATTGCCACCAACAGTCAAAACATTCAAAGCTCCAAAGAGTCGTTGGAGATTTTCAGGTGTATCGATACTGGTATCGAAACACCATGTCATAATTTTAAAATATTTAAAAAATTAAAGTCTGTTTTGATATATGGTTCGAAACATTTGTTGACAATGTAGTTTCGATATCGGAACATGTTTCGATACATGTTTTAAGACTCCAGAACATTTTAAAAAATAAAGGGCGGTATCAATACCAATTAAATCAGTATCGAAATGCTCGGTCAAAAAAATACTTGGAGAATTTTAATGTTCTTGGTTTGCCTTGAAACTTAGTTTTAGACTTAGGGGCTTAAAAATTAATTTCAAAAATAGTCCTTAAACATAATTGTTATATCAAAATCAATTTTAGTTTTACAATCTTCCTTTTTTTGATATAACAAAACCAACATAAATTTTTAAGTTTGAAATCAAAATTTTTAAGTTTAAAAAAATTGAAAAATAACTCCCCCTTAATTGTTGCATAGTTTTTTTTAAAATTATACTTTGTCTTCTCCCCTTTTTGTTAGATCAAAATCAACAAGGTATAATAGCATACAAAACAAGTAAGCAATTAATAAATTCAAACATACCATAGCATTAATAAGGTTCAAATCAAACATAAAAGTAAAAGCATAACAAAATAATATAGGTACATATGTCTTAATATGAAAGGAAAATGCAATCTAAACTTAAGAAATCATAACTAGTTCTAATAAGCCATATCAAAGCAAAAGATAGTTAAGATCACTCTTCTCCATCATCATCACCATCCCCACCATCTCCCTCATCGTCACCACCATCACCATCATCATCATCATCATCATCATCATCATTAGGAGCATTGTGATGACTCCATTGTCCCCTAAGAGCATCAAGGGTGAAATGCATGAAAAAGTTTTGATTCCCCAAACTCGTCAAACCTCATATCTATAGCATCCAAACGAGAGTCAAAGTGAGTGTTCAAAGAATCAAAATGAGCATCCAAGCCATCAAACCTCACTGTGAGAAAAGTCATCAGCTCGGTGTTAGGAGCAACTTGCTGAATCAGCTCTAGATTAATGAGAGGAGAATTGTCGATTTTCGAGTGATCAACATCTATCCTAAAATTTTAACCCAAGAGATACGATTCGATGGCAATCACTTTGATCTTGTCCTTTGAAAGAATACATGTAGCATTAGCATAAAAGATAAGGACAATAGTAGGATAAAACTTGTCGGAGTGAGTGAGAAAAGATAAGAATTTTCAATCTTGAAGAAGGCGATAGTAACGAAATTGGAATTTGTAGAGTTCATGAAAGCCACATCCACACATCTCTCATTCTTGAGCTTGTGGAGTCAAAATTGTTGGAAATTGTCGATTTTCGAGTGATCATCCAAACTCTTAGACCACTTGATTATCTACTCGGAAAGCACGGGCAGCGAAACTCGAAGAAGCTTCCTCAGTACGCTGGCGATTTTTAGGTGCCATGATCTAAGGATTAAAAACGATTAAGGATTAGTTTTAGGCACTTAAAAACATATATTCTCTATAAATCGTATTCAATCCTATTAATCAATAATTCAAGGGTTTTGAACAATTAAAAATTATATGAAAAACCAGTAAAAAATAAGACAAAATGAATTTATATTCGAATGAAAAAAAATGAATTTGAAAAAGGTTTTGTAGGATTATGAAAATCCATACAATAATCATTCAAAATATGTTCAAAATCTAAATTTTAACACCCTAAAATTCAACGAAAATAAGTTTTTCTTAAAAAATACCTTGAATATGGATTAAGATGAATCGGTGGTTTTCAAAGCACCAAAATTCGATATTGCCTTAGCCTTGATGTTGTGATCAAAATCCCTCAAGAAAATATTTTAATTTTATGGTAAAGGATGATGAATTTGAGAGCTTTATAAAGAGGGTTCGGCTAGGGTTTTAAAGAGGAAAGGTTTTTGATGTTTTAATAAGAATGAAATTAGGTTTTGAGTGTTTTAAAAGTGGTCTGCTACCGCGGGTTTTGATATGCCCTTATAGGCGGTTCCAAACAGCCCATTGTGAACCAGCTTCCATCCCATATCAAAATCATCTGTATCGGAACGAGTTTTGATACTAAGCTTTCCCAGAAATGTGCTTAGATGAACATGAAGAATAGGTATCGAAACCAATTTTATCTGTTTCGATACCCCTTAGCTAGGCTTTGCATTTTAGGCTTCTAAAGTACTAGAAATGATTCCTAAAGTCCCTATAAGCATGCATATGATGTTATGACATGATTAAAATGCATGAACAAGTTCATACTCTCCCTAGAAATATGCATAGAAGCAACAAGATACAAAATAATATTGACATGATTTCAATCAAGATTTAAGAATGTTTTTGTACAAAAATAACACATAAAGGGTCAAGAAAGGCTAGTTAGACCTAACTTTCTCATAAGAGTTCAAAAACGCTTTTTGTCTAAAAGTTTGATAAAGATGTCCGCTAATTGATTTAAGGTGTCAACAAACTCTAGAACATCATTTTTAGACACATGATCTCTAATAAAGTAATGTCTAATTTCTATGTGTTTAGTTATAAAATAGGTCTTCCATCGTGCGTTTTCATATGCCCTTATAGGCATTTCGAAACAGCCTATTTCGAACCAGCTTCAATCCCATCTCGAAACCATCTGTATCAGAACGAGTTTTGATACTAGGCTTTCCCAAAAATGTGCTTAGATGAACATGAAGAATAGGTATCGAAACCAATTTTATCTGTTTCAATACCTCTTAGCTTGGCTTTGCATTTTAGGCTTCTAAAGTACTAGAAATGAGTCTCTAAAGTCCCTATAAGCATGATATGATGTTATGACATGATTAAAATGCATGAACAAGTTTATACCCCCTAGCAATATGCATAGATGCAACAAGATGCAAAATAACATAGGCATGATTTCAATCAAGATTTAGCATGTTTTTGTACAAAAATAACACATAAAGGGTCAAGAAAGTCTAGTTAGACCTAACTCTCTCCTAAGGGTCCAAAAACGCTTTTTGTCTAAAGGTTTGATAAAAATGTCCGCTAATTGATTTAAAGTGTCAACAAACTCTAGAACAACATCATTTTTAGACACATGATCTCTAATAAAGTGATGTCTAATTTCTATGTATTTAGTTCTAGAATATTGATTGAGGTTCTTAGTAAGACATATGAAACTAATATTATCACATTTTAGAGGTATAGTTTCAACCTTAATGCCATAATCTAAGAGTTGTTGCTTCATCAAAAGGACTTGAGCACAACAACTCCCTAATGATATATACTCCACTTCTATGGTAGATAAGGCTACAATATTTTGTTTCTTAGAGAACCAAGATATGAGCATACTACCTAGGAATTGACATGTTCCGGATGTACTTTTCCTTTCTATCTTACAACCTCTATAATCTGCACCCGAATAAGCATGAAGATTTAAGGAAGAGTTTTTAGGATACCAAAGACCTAAATAAGGTGTGTCTCTAAGGTGCCTAAAAATTTTCTTAATGGAAACTAAGTACGATTCTCTAGGACTAGCTTGAAACCTAGCACACAAGCAAACACTAAACATTATATTCGGTCTACTTGCGGTAAAGTAAAGCAAAAAACCTATCATAGATCTATATAATTTAGAATTAACACACTTACCTCCTTCATCTTTGTCAAGCTTAGTTAATGAGCTCATAGGAGTGGCTTGAGGCTTCACATTTTTCAAGCCAAACTTTTTGAGCATATACTTGATGTACTTTGCTTGATTGATGAAGGTGTCATCCTTCCTTTGCTTAATTTGGAGTCCCAAAAAGAATGAGAGCTTTGCCATCATGCTCATCTCAAATTCACCTTGCATTAACTTAGAAAACTCTTGACAATAACATCCATTAGTAGAACCAAAAATAATGTTATCAACATATATTTGAACTACTAAGATGTCATTTTTAAACCTTTTTATAAAAAGTGTAGTATTCACCTTTCCCTTTTCAAAGCCTTTTTCAATCAAAAAGTTTCAAAGTCTTTCATACCAATCTCTAGGAGCTTGTTTTAAACCATATAAAGCTTTAGTTAATTTAAAAACATGATTTGAAAACTTTGGATCTTTAAAACTCGGTGGTTGTTCAATATACACTTCTTTATTTATAAAAAAATTTAAAAAGCACTTTTAACATCCATAAAAAAGCTTAAAATCATGATAACATAAAAATGCAAGTAATATCCTAATAGCTTTCATCCTAGCTATGGGTGCATAAGTTTTATCGAGATCTATTCCCTCTTCTTGAGTGTAACCTTGAACAACTAAACTAGCTTTATTTCTCAAAATGTTATCACTCTCATCTATATTGTTTCTAAAAACTCATTTAGTTTCTATAATAGATTTATTATTAGGCCTATCAACTAATGTCCATACATTACTTCTCTCAAATTGATTTAACTCCTCTTACATAGTCATTATCCAAAAACATCATGTAAAGCTTCATTGATATTTTTAGGCTCTATGCATGAGATAAATGCAATATTATTCATTAATCTAAGAGAAGAACGAATAGTTACCCCCTTGGATGGATCACCCAAGATTTCACCATTCTTGACATAGTTGAACTCTCTTGGGTAGCTCAATTCTCTTTCTTCAAGCTTTACATCTCCTAAAGCTTCTATTGGAGAATCTTGTGTTTCCTCATTTGTTAGACCCCATCCACCTTTGATGCTTGTCCATCATCAATGGTTTCAATGATTCCTACATCATCATCATCACAAGAATCATTCCTGTGAAGGAGGTTATTATCGAAAATCACATGTATAAACTCTTCTACAACTAAGGTTCTTTTGTTGAAAACTCTATAAGATTTTGAAAGTTGAGAATATCCAAGAAAAATAGCTTCATCACTTTTTGCATCAAATTTACTTAAATAGTCTTTTCCATTGTTTAAAACAAAACATTTGCACCCAAAAGGGTGAAAATAGCTAATGTTAGGCTTGAATTTTAAAATCTCATAAGGAGTTTTGTTTAAAATTAGCCTAATCATTACACAGTTGATAATATAACAAGAAGTGTTTGTGGCTTCCGCCCAAAAATACTTAGGAAAATTATTTCCATAAAGCATGGTCCTAGCCATTTCTTCTAAAGTTCTATTTTTCCTCTCAATTACCCTATTTTGTGGAGGAGTGCGAGGAGCCGAAAAATTATGGCTAATCCCAATTTCATTACAAAATTTCTCAAAACTTAAATTTTTAAATTTGGTTCCATGATCACTTTTAATATGGGAAATTCTTTGATCAATGTTATTTTAAGAAATACTTGAAAATATGATGAATTTTTTTAAGGCTTCATCTTTAGTACTTAAAAATAAAACCCAAGATTATCTAGAGTAATCATCAATAATAAAAAATACATAAGATTTCCCGTCCAAGCTAGTAGTTCTAATGGGCCCAAAAAAATCCATATGAATCAATCGTAAAACTCTACAAGTTGAAATATCATTAATGGACTTAAAAGAAACTCGTTTTTGTTTTTCCTTAGCACATGCATCACATATTTTATCTAAAGAGAACTTGAGCTTAGGTAAACCTATAACTAAATTTTGGGAGGCTAATTTCAGTAAAACACTTATGCTAGCATATCCTAATTTTTTATGCCATAACCATGTATAATACCCGAATTTCGTCCGGGTATTCGAATACAAAATAAGGTCACATGTAAATATTATAAATAAATGATAAAGAAAATAAAATAGAATAAATAAAAAATGAAATTCAAAAAAAAATACAAAAATGATAAAATAAATTAAAAAAATGATAAGTGGTTACCGAAAGATGGGAGTGGTTTCCATGTTTTTCTCTCTGTTTTGAAAAGAGAAAGTTGTTCATTTCGGTTGTGGGGAGGAGACGTGCAGTGATGGGGGATCATGAGTGAAAAATAGAAATATTTGGAGGTTTGATTTCGGTGGAGGGGGGAGGCTACGGAAAAAACAAAGGTGTGGAAAAAAACAAAGGTGCGGGGAGAGGGCCTAGAAACTTGGAGATCGAAGGAAAGGATTGAAGGCAATGGCAACCTGTTCAACAGATCTAGCTGCGCTCCTAGGACCCAACGCCACCGTTGTAGCAGACTACATTTGCAACAAGTTCGGTCTAAGCCAAAAACACCATCAACGTCATGCTCATTACCGTCCTCAACTCCGATGTTGCTGGCCTATTTTATTACCTTTTCGGATTTGCCTTTGTCTTCGGTTCGCCTTCTAATGGCGGCTTCATCGGTCGTCACCATTTTGGCTTACGATCCATTCCTTCCTCTACCTCTGATTATAGCAATTTCCTTTATCATTGGGTTTTTACTGTTTCAGCTACTGAGATTGCTAGTGGTTCCGTGGCCGAAAAAACTCAATTCGTTGCTCATCTTATATATTCATCCTTTTTTACCAGTTTTGTTTACCCTGTTGTTTCTCATTGGGTTTGGATGAGTGACGGTTGGGCCAGTGCTTTCCGAACTGATGATAACTTCTTATTTGGTAGTAGGGTTATCGACTTTGCTGGTTCTGGGGGTAGTTCATATGGTTGGTGGTGTATCTGGTTTTTGGGGGAACACTCCTAACTTTTCTAAAGAGAGTGCAGAAAAAACAGAGAGGGGAAGAGAAAATTGGGGAGGATGATGGATGGAAAATTATGCACAAAGTCTCATGATGCAGCAATGATCGGAGAATGATGGCAACAATCATGGATTACAGCCATGATGGAATGATGATGTGCAATGATTATGAAATAATGATGAAGCAATAATTATGAGAACGATGAGTTAATGATCATGTACAATGATGCGGTGATGATTGTAGGCAATGATTGGGGAAACAATGATTATGGCATGATGGAGGATTGATTTTTATTTTTTCTCTCCCCAACATGGAAACCAAAACAGTGAGGGGAGGTTCAAGATTGTTTTTCAGCAAGGGAAATTTACAGGAGGGGACCCGAAGTGAAAGCTTTGGTTAGGGGCCATATCTCCGATGTAACAATTTTGGAAGCCGATGTCATGGAATTAATTTAGGTAAGCTTTGTTCAGTAACTTACTAATTAATTGGAATTTGAAGTTTCTTTATTCCTTTGATCAATGTTTAATTAATTTATATGTTTTATTTAATTAATGTTTTATTTATTTAATTTATATGTTTGCTCGCATTTTTAAGAATCATATAGAATATTTTTGTTTAGGAGAACACTTAATTTTCACACTTAGATAATTAATTTAGAGCCCTCTAGGATTAGTCGCTTTAATTAATTAATTAACTAGGGAGACAATTAGTAACAATAGTATTTGAATCATATACCTCGGATACACTGAGAGGCCGGTGTTTTGACGTACCATGGTGTTGGCCTAAAGAGTGTACCTTGCTATCAAATTCATGTGCTATAAAACCTAGAATTTTGATAAAATAACTTAGGTTTAGAATTAAATAAAATTGATAGGTAAATAACTAGTGACATTAGTAATTTAAATAGGTTTTAACATTTAGTTAATGGAGCCCTCGTAGGTTAGAACTTAAAATGAACAAGATAAAAATGGTCATTCATTTAACCCTTTTGAGACGAAATTTATATTCCTTTAAATTTGGGTGAGATTTCCTATCTAGAGGACGTCTCATTCAGCTTAGGTTTAAAGGTGATGTAATTTCTTAATCAAAAGGATATCATCAATCCAAGCAGTGTTTAATTAACAATAAAGAATTAAATTAATATCTTTCTTCAAAATATCAAAATGCCACGTGAAATTAATAAGGTACCCGTTTTTGGGCGTTTGTAAGGGTCGTCCTTACACGTAACCGACTCCCGAACCCAAATGTTTTTTAATGAATCTCAAGATTGTTTTATGGTGTCTGGCCTACCAAAATGGCTAATGGCGACTCCAAATCATTTTATTTAAAATTCAAATCATAAGCGTTTTAATAAAATTTTGGTTTTCATAATTAAAACCCCCTTTTCTAAATCTACTCGTCAGGCTATTTTCCATATTTTTCACACCATTTTCGGTTTTAAAGCGGTCGCAACAGCTTGGCGACTCCGCTGGGGACTAAAAAAATATTTTTTGTGAGTCAGGCCTAACTTTTCTAAAAATTTTATACGTGGTATTTCGGTATTTTGAATATAAATATTAACTTAATTCTTTATTGTTAAATGAACATTATTTGAATGAGGGTAGCTTTTTTTTTATTTTTGTGATATATCCTGTCATTCATGCATAAGCTCTCGACCCGAGCTTTTACCCTTAAGTGGGAGTTAGATATTATCCGACGTGATGCTCTCTAGCTCCGAGTTTCGGATTTTTATCTACTTCTGGTATACTAACCTTACGCATCGTGGGGTCTTCACCTCCGTTGTAAGGGACCTATACTACCGAATCGATGTCTTATCGTCGCAATAGACGGTAACGACAGTTTGGGAACCCAGTGTCTAGACCAAAAACCACATGTATAAAGTAGAAACCCACCCCTTTTAGAGCTAGACAGGAACCATAAGATAAAGCGGTATGCTGCCGAAATGCCGCCAAATTAGGATTTCTCTGTTTAACATGCTCTTTGGTTATTTTTATGCGACATAAATTGTTCTCTGGTTATTTTTTGCAAGTTAATTTATTCTTGTTCAGATTATTATTTCACCATACTAACACTTTTTTTGGTGGCGTGTGAGTGAATTCATATAACATGTATTAGAGATATTGATTCATGAGCTAGTTGTATAAACAATGGTCATAAACTAAAAAGTTTGATATACAAGTGGAAGACATTATGCCGAGGTGGACCATATTCGAGAAGACAAAGTGCGAGATCAGAGTTAGTATTCGAGGACCAAGATACAAGGGTATTTCAGAAGACTTCAAGTATGATGCACGTCTACCAAAATTAAGGTATCTTAGTTGTTGTCAGGAGAATGGTTACAACATCAACAATAGGAGGATATGATGTTTTGCTACACCGTTCCAGTAAACGAAAGGAGGTTTGTCCTTATATTGGGTTCAACAATTATTCAAGCTTCAAGTCGGGTTCAATAATTATTCAAGCTTCAAGTCGGGTTTAACAATTATTCAAGCTTCAAGTCGGGTTCAACAATTATTCAAGCTTCAATTCGGGTTTAAAAATTATTCAAGCTTCAAGTCGGGTTCAACAATTATTCAAGCTTCAAGTCGGGTTCAACAATTATTTAAGCTTCAGGTCGGGTTCAGGTGGTTAAGAGGCGAAGATAGTCAGATAGCGCATATTTGACAGTTTAATTAGGGGCATCCCAAGGAACTATCGAAGGATGAAGATGAGAAATAAAAGAGAAATTCAGAAAGTACAACACGACATGAGGAAAACCAGTTTGCAAGTTTTGAATCGGCGTTTCAAGTGAAGAACACGTCAAGAGCCAAGCTGAGATGGTTACTCAGATGATGCAGATGGAGTTAGTGATGAACTTTAGAACCAAGTACATGAAATGTCAGATATATATGGATTTTGCCCGATAAAGTTGAAGATTCGTCAACAGATTTTCATCGACATGCCAGAATGATTGCCGAGTCAGACTGAATAAGGTGATCAACCAAGAAGCTCGAGCCAGATGTCTCCTATCAACAAATTGACTTCTCCTTGTATTTGATCTTTTATTTAGATGAATGTTATCAAATGACTAGCTTTTAAAATCGATATCTCTTGCATTCATGCATTGCATCATTCAAATATTGCATTTTTAAGAGAATGTAAAAAAAAAACAAAAAAAATATTGCATTTTGTTTGAAATATTACTTTTAAAGTAGCATTGCATTTTGACATGTTAAGATTAAGAAATTTCAGAAAGTTATTGAGGATCACTTGGATAATATGAAAGATCAAACAGTCTCAGAATCAGACACCAGTTTTCACAATGCTTGGAGTCTAGGAGATCGAGAAAGAAAGACATCCAGATGAAAGGTAGATACGAGAGATTGGTATGAAAATTCATTTTACACAAGGGTTCAGTTCCAAAGGATTCTTTTTAAAAAATAATAATAAAAAAAGAAGAAAAAGAAGGAGAAAAATTCAAAAGGAAGTCAAAAGGAGAAAAACGATCGAGTTAAATAATTGGGGCATCTGTTGAAAATCCAAAAGATCAGAGTTTAATCTATGAAGGCAGTAATAAAGTGTTCGATCATGATTGAGAAGACTTCGGGCATTTGCTCACCCCAAACGATGTAAGTGGGGCAAGTTATGTTGAGTCATGAATTTACTTGTGAAGATCAGACCAAACATGGGCAACCAAGGGAGAAGTTACATTGATACTTGAAAAATAAAAAATTCAACATTGAAAAGAAGCAAGGTTTTATCTGCATTTTTTTGACCATTACGGAGTAATACCCTGAATCATCCCAGCTGCTTTTGCCTGCGAGCATTGGAGGTCCTTTATAAGGGAAGCTATTTTAATTTATCTGTTTATGATGCTTGTTTCATATATTTTTCTCAAGTGGCAAACATTCATATTCTTTGATTCTTTAATTCTTTAATCCTTTGATTCTTTATTATGGGTTAACTTTTGATAACCCATACATATATGTATATACCATTACTGACATCTTTCTTTTTAGGCCTTGAATACTACTTGTAGAATTAACCTTAAATCGAATTCAGAGATCAACTTTAATAGTGTGACTCATTCCTACTTTATGTAGGAAAAAAAGAGAACGTTAATGAGTGTTTAGGAAACATGGGAAAAGCTCGTACAAATTTTGAACGAATTTTCTCTCAAGCATTGTTGACTAAGGTCTTTGAATAAAGTGATAACTCAAAACTTCGTCCAACTGAAGTCTGCTTTTCTTTAAAGATATCCGAGTATGGGATGATATTTGGCATTCCTTGATCTCTCTTCTCAAAGAAAGAAAATAAGAAAAATATCATTTGTTGTCCCATTTGAGCCTATTATTGTTTTTCTTTCGATTCAACCCAAACCAAGGATCACCCCTACACTGGGGGCAAAATAGGTGAAAATGTGAAATATGCTTGGTTGTGATGCCTTGTGAATCAGTGGTAGAAAATAAAAGTGAAATACAAAACCAAGAAAAACAAGTCAAATTCAAATTGTTGACACAAAAGTTGAAGCATCAAAAAAGAAAAACGAATATAAAGTTCAGTGAAACATTTTGATGAGATGAACCACTAGAAAAAGAAGTGGTGAATAGGAAATGACCTCTAGGGTGAAAACCCCAAAAAGGGTCAATCTAGAGTGATCCGCAAAGAAAAAGAGAAAAGTATTTCATTAGATCATGTTCAGATCAGTACGATAATGATCCTTGATTTTATCACCCTTGAATTATTTGAGCTTATATATCCTTTCTTTGGTAGCCATAAACCATAGCCCACATTACAAGCCACAAAAGACCATTTTGACCATATATGGGTATTGGAACAAGGAGAGTTAGTCTTCAGAATATATCCCGCTTACCAGGGTTAACCTTTCTTCAAGGATTTTTAGTCATTTAATGCTTGATCGAGATCAGAAAAGAGAGGAAAATTGGGTATGGTGAGCTAGTGAGAAAAAGAGTGCCACCTAAACGGGGTAGAATTAGAAAAATGAGAATGTTTCTCCTGAAAGTCTAATAAATTGGAAATGGTCACATCAAAGTTGATCTTTGCAAATTTGTTTGAAGGCTTTGTTGCACTTGGTATTCAGAGGCCTTTTTTTTTGCTTTTTGTTTTCCATGACAGTCAAAATTTTTCAATGTTTTCAAAATACTATTTTGAGCATTTTTGCTTATCATTTAATAAGCATCTTGCAGACAAATTGATTAGATACAGGAAAAACAAAGGATTTCATGGGTATTACTATGATGTATTAACCCTTTAAGTGCAGACAGAGCAGAAGGTGACCTTAATACTCGATTGTTGATGAATATATGATGAAGAACAATTAGATCTCAAAATGTCAAAGTATTTGAGCAAGAGCAACAAAAATGACCCAAGTAAACTTGGGGCAAAGAGAGAATATTGACCATTATTTGGGGCAAGATATAGCCGGATCAATTCATCAATGTGTGGAAATTGTTACAATTTCGACATCACAAGACAAAGAATCTCTACGGGGTGAATATCAGAATGAGAAAACAAGACAATTATACTCAAGTTCGAGTGGGGCAATGCTACAAAAGTGTGTCAGAAGAACATACTATCATGAGAAATCCAAAAACGAAGCGATGTAAATGGTGAATTCCTTTAGAGCAGAGAATAATTCTTCCCCATAATATATCTTCCTTGGTGTTCAGATAAGAATAACATCATTGAGATCGTGAAAGACTTGATTTGTTGAAAAATGAGACAAAGAAAGAAAGAAAAAGACAAAAAAAAAAAAGAAAGAATAAATCTAAAATGAAAACCTGAAAAGGCGCTTTAGAGCAAAAACTTTGAAAATTGAACCTGAGAATGAAACAAATTCTCATATCAGTCAAAGAAGATATGTCAGGTGATAAAGCAAGAAATTATGAGCTTTCCCTAGAGTTGGAAGTTACCCTAGTGGTCTTCAATTACATTCATGCATCATATGGTTAGGCATCCACATGGTAAAACATGCTAACTCATACATTCAAGATATATTTGTCGTTAATTTGAATAGGAATTTACAAGATCAACAAATCAATCCAGATTAGGACAAGAAAAGATTTCAGAGGAAGGAAATTCGAGAAAAAACACTTCAGAAGGTCAACGAAAGACTAATTGTTTACCAAACCTGCTTATCTATTCGAGTACTTGGAGAATAGAACCTGCATATCCACTCATGCACAAGGAGAATGGAACCCTTTTTTTGAAGATGCTTATCTACTCGAGCACATGGAGAGTAGAACTTGCTTATCTATTTGAGCACTTGGAGAATAGAATCTGCATATCCATTCATGCATAAGGAGAATGGAACCCTTTTTTTTGCTTATCTACTCGAGCACTTGGAGAGTAGAACCTATTTATCTATTCGAGCACTTGGAGAATAGAACTTGCTTATCTACTCGAGCACTTGGAGAATAGAACCTACTTATCTATTCGAGCACTTGGAGAATAGAACTTGCTTATCTACTCGAGCACTTGGAGAATAGAACCTGCTTATCTATTCGAGCACTTGGAGAATAGAACCTGCATATCCATTCATGCACAAGGAGAATGGAACCCTTTTTTTTAAGATGCTTATCTACTCGAGCACTTGGAGAGTAAAACCTGCTTATCTATTCGAGCACTTGAAGAATAGAACCTGCTTATCTATTCGAGCACTTGGAGAATAGAAACTGCAAATCCTTTCGTGCATACGGAAAATGGAACCCTTTTTGAACCTGCTTATCTATTCGAGCACTTGGAGAATAGAACCTGCATATCCATTCATGCACAAGGAGAATGGAACCCTTTTTTTTGCTTATCTACTCGAGCACTTAGAGAGTATAACCTGCTTATCTATTCGAGCACTTGGAGAATAGAACTTGCTTATCTACTCGAGCACTTGAAGAGTAGAACCTACTTATCTATTCGAGCACTTGGAGAATAGAACCTGCATATCCATTCATGCACAAGGAGAATGAAACCCTTTTTTTTGAAGATGCTTATCTACTCGAGCACTTGGAGAGTAGAACCTGCTTATCTATTCGAGCACTTGGAGAATAGAACCTGCTTATCTATTCGAGCACTTAGAGAATAGAACCTGCATATCCATTCGTGCATACGGAAAATGGAACCCTTTTTGAACCTGTTTATCTACGCGATCAAGAGAAGAATAGAACCTACATATCTATTCGTGCATAAGGAGAATGGAGCATGAGTTTCATGATAGGGAAATAAAACCTTGAGCAACATCAATCGAGTTAAACCAACAATAGATCCAGACGAGAAAATGTTTAATCTTGAACAGGGAAGCGATGATGATACCAAATGCAAAGATAAAGTCTTTCAATTAAATTCATATTGAATTTGTATTAATTGGTGACTTCTATTTTTGCAGAGAAATGATTCA
The DNA here is from genome assembly GCA_035048815.1 of Abelmoschus esculentus. NCBI lineage: Eukaryota > Viridiplantae > Streptophyta > Magnoliopsida > Malvales > Malvaceae > Abelmoschus > Abelmoschus esculentus. The sequence goes on along the minus strand of JAUCBN010000019.1, from coordinate 3,985,833 downwards.
AGAAGCAATGAAAAAGAAATCAAGCAACAACAAACAGAAATTGGAAGCCTTCTCGGCGTGAGTCCCGATTTAAACACTATTGACAACCTTCTCGGCGTGAGTCCTGATTCAAACATTATTGGCAACCTTCTTGGCATGAGTCCCGATACAAATAGAAATGGCAGCCTACTCGACATGAGTCCCGATTCAAACATTATTGGCAGCCTTATCGGCATGAGTCTCAATTCAAACATTATTGGCATCCTTTTCGGCGTGAGTCCTGATTCAAATACTATTGGCAGCCCTCTCGATGTGAGTCCCGATACAAATAGAAATTGGTAGCCTTCTCGGCATGAGTCCCAATTCAAACATTATTGGCAGCCTTCTCGACGAAAGTCCCGATTTAAACACTCTTGGCAGCCTTCTCGGCGTGAGTCCCGATTCAAACACTATTGACAGCCTTCTCGGCGTGAGTCCTAATTCAAACATTATTGGTAGCCTTCTCGGCGTGAGTCCTGATTCAAAAACTCTTAGTAGCCTTCTCGGTGTGAGTCTCGATTCAAACATTATTAGCAGCCTTCTCGGCATGAGTCCCGAAAGATGTGGTGTATCATGAGGAATTTCGTAATAAGAACAACCTCAATTTTCACTGCTCACATATAGAGAATTTCGTAATAAGAAGAACAGCTCCAGATCTCCTAGAAATGAGGAATTTCATAATAAGAAGAGCAGCCTTAGGTTCCATCACAAATTTTACTTGATGAATTTCGTAATGAGAAGAACAGCTTCAAGCTCTGTTAGCGTAACATTGGCCAAGAAGTCTAGACGAAATTCGTGTCTTTTCAGTCTTTGCTCTTCTCTTATTCTACAATATTGAACAAAGAGGGGTAACTGTAATACCCAAATTTTGTCCGGGTATTCGAATATAAAATAAGGCCACATGTAAATATTATAAATAAATGATAAAGAAAATAAAATAAAATAAATAAAAAATGAAATTTAAAAAAATACAAAAAATGATAAAATAAATAAAAAATAAAAAAAAAATGATAAGTGGTTACCGAAAGATGGGGGTGGTTTCCATGTTTTTCTCTCTATTTTTGAAGAGAGAAAGTTGTTCCTTTCGATTGAGGGGAGGAGGCGAGCAGTTATAGGGGATCATGGGTGAAAAATAGAAATATATGAAGGTTTGATTTCGATAGAGGGGGGAGGCTACGGAAAATACAAAGGTGTGGAAAAAAACAAAGGTACGGGGAAAGGGCCTAGAAACTTGGAGATCGAAGGAAAGGATTGAAGGCAATGGAAACCTGTTCAACGGATCTAGCTACGCTCCTAGGACCCAACGCCACCGCTGTAGCCGACTACATTTGCAACAAGTTCGGTCTAAGCCAAAAACACCATCAACGTCATGCTCATTGTCGTCCTCAACTCCGCTACTACTGGCCTATTTTATTACCTTTTTGGATTTGCCTTTGTCTTCGGTTCGCCTTCTAATGGCGGCTTCATCGGTCGTCATCATTTTGGCTTACGATCCATTCCTTCCTCTACCTTTGATTATAGCAATTTCCTTTATCATTGGGTTTTTACTGTTTTAGTTGCTGGGATTACCAGTAGTTCCATGGCCGAAAGAACTCAATTCGTTGCTCATCTTATATATTCATCCTTTTTTACCAGTTTTGTTTACCCTGCTATTTCTCATTGGGTTTGGGCGAGTGACAGTTGGGTCAGTGCTTTCCGAACTGATGATAACTTCTTATTTGGTAGTGGGGTTATTGACTTTGTTGGTTTTGGGGGTAGTTCATATGGTTGGTGGTGTATCTGGTTTTAGGGGGAACACTCCTAACTTTTCTAAAGAGAGTGCAGAAAAAACAGAGAGGGAAGAGAAAATTATACACAAAGTCTCATGATGAAGCAATGATCGGAGAATGATGTCAACAATCATGGATTACAACAATGATGGGATGATGATATGCAATGATTATGAAATGATGATGAAGCAATGATTATGAGAATGATGAGTTAATGATCATGTGCAATGATGCGGTGATGATTGTAGGCAATGATTGGGGAAACAATGATTATGGCATGATGGAGGATTGATTTTTATTTTTTCTCTCCCCAACATGGAAACCAAAACAGTGAGGGGAGGTTCAAGATTGTTTTTCGGCAAGGGAAATTTACAGGAGGGGACCCGAAGTGAAAGCTTTGGTTAGGGGTCATATCTCCGATGCAATAATTTTGGAAGCCGATGTCATGGAATTAATTTAGGTAAGCTTTGTTCAGTAACTTACTAATTAATTGGAATTTGAAGTTTCTTTATTCCTTCGATCAATGTTTAATTAATTTATATGTTTTATTTAATTAATGTTTTATTTATTTAATTTATATGTTTGCTTGCGTTTTTAAGAATCATATAGAATATTTTTGTTTAGGAGAACACTTAATTTTCACACTTAGATAATTAATTTAGAGCCCTCTAGGATTAGTCGCTTTAATTAATTAATTAAATAGGGAGACAATTAGTAACAATAGTATTTAAATCATATACCTTGGATACACTGAGAGGCCGGTGTTTTGACGTACCATGATGTTGGCCTAAAGAGTGTATCTTGGTATCAAATTCATGTGCTATAAAACCTATAATTTTGATAAAATAACTTAGGTTTAGAATTAAATAAAATTGATAGGTAAATAACTAGTGACATTAGTAATTTAAATAGGTTTTAACATTTAGTTAATGGAGCTCTCGTAGGTTAGAACTTAAAATGAACAAGATAAAAATGTTCATGCATTTAACCCTTTTGAGGCTGAATTTATATTCCTTTAAATTTGGGTGAGATTTCCTATCTAGAGGACGTCTCATTCAGCCCAGGTTTAAAGGTGATGTAATTTCTTAATCAAAAGGATATCCTCAATCCAAGCAGTGTTTAATTAACAATGAAGAATTAAATTAATATCTATCTTCAAAATATCAAAATACCACGTGAAATTAATAAGGTACCCGTTTTGGGGCGTTTGTAAGGGTCGTTCTTACACGTAACCAACTCCCGAACCCAAATGTTTTTTAATGAATCTCAGGATTGTTTTATGGTGTCTGGCCTGCCAAAGTGGCCGGTGGTGACTCCAAATCATTTTATTTAAAATTCAAATCATAAGCATTTTAATAAAATTTTAGTTTTCATAATTAAAACCCCCTTTTTCTAAATCTACTCGCCAGGCTATTTTCCATATTTTTCACACCATTTTCGGTTTTAAAGTGCTCGCGACACCATGCATCATTTTCATCATTAGCAACTAAGCATGCATGAGATAGATTTATGTTATCTAGATGCACCATATAGATATTTCCTATGCGATGACCTATGAGCATTATTTTATTTGATTCTATTTCTATTTTTTGCAACCACATTTATCAAAAGACACATAGAATCCTTTATCACAAAGTTGACTAATGTTCAATAAATTATGTTTTAAACCATTAACAAGAACATTTTCAATAAGTATAGAGGAGTGATTACCAATAGAGCTAATACCCTCAATTTGGCCTTTGGATTTGTCACTAAATGTCACTACTCCACCACTTTTGAGCTCTAACTCCTTGAATCGTCTATTGTCTCCGGTCATATGCCTTGAGCATCCACTATCAAGGTACCACATGTTTTGACTTAAAACTTTGGCCTTGAAGCAATACTCAACCTACAACCAAAGGTTTAATTTTTTATTTTTGGTACCTAAATCATTTTATGTCTATGAGAGTTAGTTCCCAAAACCACTTTTGAGCTCTAACTCCTTGAATCGCCCATTGTCTCCGGTCATATGCCTTGAGCATCCACTATCAAGGTACCACATGTTTTGACTTAAAACTTTGGCCTTGAAGCAATGCTCAACCTACAACCAAAGGTTTAATTTTTTATTTTTGGTACCTAAATCATTTTATGTCTATGAGAGTTAGTTCCCAAAAGCTTGGTTCTCTTAGGAATCTAAAATGCAATGGCATGAAAATTATTAGAAACAACAAGCTCCGTAGAACCCATACACTCCTAATCTTCTTATGCCTAGCATGCCTATTAAAATTTCTTTGTTTGTGGCTATGAAAATTCTTTTTCACATGGTTGGGTTTTGAAGAATTTCCTTTTTCAAAACTTGATCTACCAACCACTTTAATTTGTTCTTTGAGCTCATTCACCATTTTATGGTGATCCTTACTTAAGCTAGAAATAAGGTTGTTTAAATCAACATTTTCTTTTTGAAAAAAATTTAAATCATCTTTCAAATCAACAACCTTTTCTTCAAGTTCCAATTTTGCTTTTGTCAAAGAATCATTTTCTTCTTTTAAATCGGAAATAGTTTTCTTGTTTTCCAAAATCAATTCTTTGAATTTTGAAACAAAATCATCATAAACATTTTGCAATTCATCATATGTATCATATAATTCATCATAAGTAAGCTCATTGTAAGATTGTTCAAGGGTTATCTTGGGCTCATCAAGAGCCATGAGACAAAGGTTGATCACTTCGTTGTCCTCATCGGATAAAGACTCCTCATTACTCCTTGTGTCAAAATGAGCTTTTTGCTTCTTCTTTATCTCAAAATCCTTCTTTTTGTATTGTGGGTAATTGATCCTCATGTGATCTGACATTTTGCACTCATAGCAAATAATTTAATCTTTCTCATTTTCTTTCCTTTTACCCTTAAATTCTTTCTTTCTTTGGAATCTCCTATTCTGGTTTGCCTTCATGAGCCTTGTGAATCTTTTGGCTACCATAGCCAATTCCTCTAGCTCTTCTTTTTCACTAGTGTCCACCTCCTCTTGAGATGTTAAAGCTTTAAGAGAAATCCCTTGCTTCTTTTTTTCCACTTCTCTCCTATCAAGCTTCAACTTTTCTTTCTTCTTCTCTTTCTTTCTTCATGATCTCATAGGTAAGAAGAGATCCCACAAGAGCATCAAGCTTAAGAGTCTTGAGGTCCTTTGCTTCAATGGTAGTCGTTCTCTTCCTATCCCAAGACTCGGGAAGATAATACATGAGTTTCCGCACAAGCTTCTCCTCTAGTATGATCTCACCAAAATCCTTGAGATCATTTACAATAATCGAGAACCGATCAAACATCTTGGTGATGTCTTTATCCGGCTCCATCTTGAAGTTCTCGTAGTTGAGATTAAGAAGATCGATCTTTATCTTCTTGACATCATTGGTGCCCTCGTATGTTGTCTCTAATGAGTCCCATACTTCTTTGACACTTGTGCAAGATGAAATATTGGAGTAGATGTCGGGACCAAGAGTATAAAAGAGAATGTGCAAGGCTTTATCATTTGTAGACATCCTTTTTCTCTCCTCATCGGTCATCTCATTCCTTTTCTTTGGCACTTCATTGGATTTGATGAACAACCTCATCCTATTCGTCTAATATAGATAGTTGTCACCATTGAAGAAAGAAAGCTTTGTGATGGAGTGAGACTCGTTCCAACTTTCGGAAGTAAAGGTCGTTTGACTTGACTTGAAATGATGATCAACTATCCTTGGATCTTCTTTGGTGGATGTTAATCACTTCAAAGATCTAGCTCTGATACTAGTTGTTGAGTTGATCACACAATGATTTTGGTAAAGATGAGGGTGAATTGGAAATTAAAAATTTTCGATGGAAGTTTTGGAAAAATATAGCAAATGAAGAACACAAAGATTTATAGTGGTTCGAGCTTCAAAACAAGCTCTACATTCACTACCTTAGCTCCCACTAAGGATTTTCATACCTATTCACTAGAGAATTCGACCTTTTTCTTGATTTAAGGGATAATCGTTACAAATCGAATCAATTCTTCTACCAAAAGATTGATTCAACCTCACAAATAATCAAAAGACATGAAAGAAAAATTGAGTATCTCTCAAATATATAAATATTGCCCAATTACAGTAAAAAACTCCCAAAACTCAAACAAAGAATTTCAATGAAAGTACAAGAGTTGGGTACAAAGATTTGCAAAGAAGTGCTTTGGAGTTGGATTGGAATGCATGGATGTTGCTTGAGGTTCAATAGTTGTTAATGCTGCTTGAAATGCTTCATTTTATACCTCCTAATTGAATTCTATCCGTTGGGGTTGTTGGAAATGTAAATAAAGACGTTGGAGCTTCATCTTCCCACCATAAATGCACCTCTACAACCTACGGTATCAAAACACGGGCTACCTATTTTGAAACAGGTTTAGATACTGGGAATAGACTATGCTCCTCGGTATTGAAACGGTATCGAAATGGTTTAACTGTCAATTAAAGCTTCAACTGTCACCAACGGTCAAAACATTTAAAGATCAAAAGAGCCGTTAGGGATTTTCAAGGGTCTCGATACTAGTATCGAAACTCCATGTCATTATTTTAAAATATTTAAAAATTTAAAGCCTGGTTCGATACATGATTCGAAACATTTGTTGGCAGTGTAGTTTCGGTATCAGAACGTGTTCCGATACATGTTCTAAGACTCAAGAACATTTAAAAAAATAAAAGGTGATATAGATACCAATTAAACCAGTATTGAAATGCTCGGTCAAAAAAAATACTTAGAAGAATTTTAATATTTTTGATTTGCCTTGAAACTTAGTTTCAAACTTAGGGGATTAAAAATTTATTTCAAAAATAATCCTTAAACATAATTATTATATCAAAATCAATTTTAGTTTTACAAATAGCCAACGTTAATTAAAAATATTATATGAATAAAACTCATCCAAAATACATGACGTGTTTTAAAAAATAATTTCCTCTAGAACTCTTCAGGAAAACTTAAATATTTTTCTCCATTACAGCAAACAACATACTTTTTAAGTAATCATACATTGATCTTGTTTTCCTAAATATTTTTTTTCAATAATGACATCTAAAATTTATTAATCATCCTAAAAGTTAATACAATATAATGCATCAAAAAGAAAAAAATTCATTAAAAATCTCTTTTAATGGTACAAAGCAAAACATATACTTCTACAGATATTAGCATAATAAAATTCAAAAACCTTATTAAATTTTCTTGGCTCAATTTAAACGTGAGGTTTTACGGATTAAAAAATGATTGATGAATGAATCAAACAATTAGATAGATTATTTTATTACATATATCTGATTTTATCGATAATCTCCCATCAATGGATGAAGATTCATTTTTCTAAGGTTACTGACAAAACTATAATCAAAGATTAATGTTATAAAAATTTGTGTAAGAACAATAGGCCAAAGGCAAATCTAGGCCTAAGTATATCCCGTCTCATCTACGTCCAAATAAATTCTAGGCATAAAGATAATTTTAACCATTAACGTTTATAACTTTTATCGTTTTGGCCGTTATTCTTTTTTGGGATAAATTTAGCCCTTAACCTATATCTTTTTGACAAATATCTTATTTTTTAACTAGCTTGATGATTGGATTATTAAAAATTTAACGATGATACATATATATGGAATATAATTTTAAATGACATGACATGTAACCTATCAAATACATATATATGAAATATAATTTTATTCTAATATAAAATATAAAATAATTAAAATTCAAATAAAATATTAAAAATTAATTAATTCTAAAATAAAAAAGACTAATAAGCATTCCTAACCCTAACTACAATAAAATCAAAATCTTATCTTAAAAAATCATATGAAATATAATTTTATTCGAATTGTGTTTGTATTTTTTAAAATAAGATTTTAATTATATCGTAGTTAGGACTGAGAATATTTAATAATTTTTTTATTTTAGAATTAATTTTTTAATATATTTTCTGTTATTATTTTAAAACTTGCGAGAAAAGTTAATTTTAAATAAATAAATTTAAATTCATATTTTTATGATTTATATTTTAGGAAATATTTTAATTTTTTAAAATAAATATATAGATAGTAAAATATTTTTTAAAATAGGATAATAAATGAAAATTTAAAATTATTAAATAATAAAAATTTTAAATTTAAAAAATATATATGTAAGTTATATTAGATAATTTTTATTATTATTTAAATCGGCTCAATCGACGATAACTTTTTAAATTCGTCACTACACCAACTGATCGTTAAAGTATAATTATACACAAAGATAAATGAAACAAAACATAAAAAACGGAACTTAGGTAGAAAAAACACATATTCACAAAAATAAACATTTTATTAAAATATAAAAAATAACAAATCTGATAATCGACAACCAAACTAAAATCCCTATAATACCCTTGAAATAAAATTGAAATACGATTCAACTTTTATATGCATAATATTTGTCCTGTCTTAAAAAATCATCTTATATATAATTAGGGATGCCAAAAATACCTGTCCCCGACTCGACTCGGTGTATCCCAACCCGATTCGATCGGGTTTTTCTCTCTAAATTTCGAGGATCGGGACGGGGAGGAGAAGTCATAAAATCAGGTCGGGTCGGGTTCGAGTATTTATTTGAAATTTCCCGCCCTGGTATATTTTTATATATTTTATTATATTTATAAAAAATATCATTATACATAAACATTTTATGGGTTTTAAGTAATTTTTATACTTTTAAAGTTTATTCTTATAACAAAAAATTATTAGATGTTGTTTAAATTTCAATATATTCGATTATGTTAGTCGAGGATTCAAGTTTTTTTTTTCTTTTAAATATGTAATTTAACATGTGTGTAATTTAAATTATATTTTATTTTATTTTTACATAGATTTAAAGTTACTTAAAAACCATAATTTATAATTGTGATAAAAGATTTATCGAATCTAACTTTTATCGTTGACGAATATTTTTTTTAATTTTTCGGGTCAGGTCGAATCGGTGTCAGATTTAGAAAATAATATACCAGGGCAGAACGGGACGAATAAATTAATATTTAAACATGAAATGAGACGAAATCAGATTTAAGAATTTCCGAATCGGGTCGGAGTCGGGGCGACCAAAAAACCGACCCACCCCTCCCCGTTACCATCCCTATATATAATATACTTGAATTATATGCGATTCAACATTTTTAGACTTTGAAAAGTTTGATACATTCTACATATTCTGATGTTTATATAAAATTAAAAAATAGATTAAAATATTTGTACACGAATAGTCAAATCTAATTTTTGCACCATTAGAAATAAAAAATATATATTAACCCCAACCACTTCCCCTTTCCCCTTTGCTGTTTTAGTTTTCATTTTTTTTAAAAAATCTTACACCGCGGTAGGGGTGAACGTTCATTCGATCAAATTAAATTGAATTAAATAAAAAAATTGTGTTATTTGAGTTAAATTATTATATTTTATAACTTATTTAATTTTTTATTCAATTTGAATTCATGAAATTTGAGTTGAGTTCGAATCAAATCGAATTTTTTTAGTTTCTACATAAAATTTATAATTATTACTATTTTATAGTATAATTTGATTTCAGTTTAAATGAGCTTCCTTAATATATAAGATATATATATATATATATTTTATCATATTTTTTCGTATGTTACATGGATTTTTATATAAAGTGATAGGATCAAGTTACAAATCTAAAACTCTCCAAGTTTTACACGTTTTTCTGGATTGTTGGATGAATGAAATGGATGATTCAAATTAACTCCTTCCTTTTCTTTCTCAAGCGATAATCTTCAGATAATTAACTGTTAATTTGAGTCATCCGTTTTATTCATTTAACAATCCAAAAAATGTATAAAACTTAGAGGGTTTTACATTGTGTAACTTGATCTTATCCCATACATATCATGAAAATTAAGAGACACTATTCGAACTTAAAAATCAATCGACTAATTATTAAAAATTTTAAATTATTCGAGTTATTCGAATATCTATTTTACAATTTAAATTTTATTCAATTTTTTTTAGTTGAATTTATATAATTTCGAGTCGAGTTATTCGAATATTTATTTTACCTTATACAATTTAACTCGATCTTATCCTGTATGATAATTGTCAATACTAATTTTAATATTAATTTTCGACCCTCGGTAATCTTCTTTTATTTGTTTGTTTTGTTCTTTATTTTTTAGATTTGAAATTCAATAATTCTATCCTCGTAACATAATCCTTTATGCCTTTTGATATGTATCAATTATCATGTCTTTGGACACACTTTTCTTTTCTTAATCAGTTATTTGATAATTTCTCTTTTTATATAATTTTTTATTGATATTAATTTGACGTCATTATGATCGATAAAAATTATTTTTTAATATCTTATTAAACTCTTTATTTTAGATTATTAAATTGAATTTAGATACAAGCTTAGAGTTATCTCTCTTGTTTACAAGATATGATAATAATTGTATTATCAACATGCCTTATTATTATAATATACAATTTTATTGTTGTTTTTATTGATTTTTACAATTCATCGTCAAGTTATGATGACGTTTGTATCTATTTTGTTTAGAACCTTTGCTTTAAAGTTTTACCTTTTCGAGATTAGATCTTGTTTATAATCTAGAGACTTTAGTTTTCTTTGTGTGTATTATTAAGAATCTATCCGAATTAAATTTATTTAGTATACTTTTATTGTATTTTTGAATTTTTTCTCATTTAATAAAACTGGTATTTCATATAAAAAAAATTTTAAAAAATAATATAAAATCAGAAAAATAACTTAATATGACAAGTTAGAAAAATTTGTGAAGTCTTCATCACGAATCAATCATACTCATAATAGATCATGTTATGATCGTTCACGCTACTTACTCCATTAATGAGTGTTCGAAGTAAAATTGATAAATCATAATATCGTTTTGATATCATTTATCATGAGATTATTATATTCTTTTTAAAAGATACATAAAAATGATGTATAATATTATTATTTATATATTATAAATTTTTTATGTAAAATTAACATCCCAGATTTTTTAGGCGTGACGATATACTATATCGAAAGTGTAAAATTTAAATACTATTGGGTACTGCCAAATTGTCATGACGCTAACAAGTAACTAGTGGCAATTGTTTTCTTTTTCAAATAAAAGCTCTTAGCAGTATTTAACATGTCCCTGAATTGGACACTACAATAGATTCCTCTCCTTTAAGCTGTCAACAGTATCCTTCAAGCTCACCTTCAATGGAGTAAACTTAATGCCTAGATTTGTCACTCTCTCCTCTGACACCTGAAATGCTGGAAATTCTTGCATGGATTGCTTCTCATCTGAGCATCTGCAATGACCAAAGCATTTCACTAAGTACTCAGAACAGAGGCCGAATAGCATCGCCAATCGGAAATTTCGCCGACACATTGTACATCGAGTTAATAGAATCAGCCAAATCACATGTTAAACAAGTTTGAACAAAAATGAATAGGATCTTTAACTGCAGTATCCTGATGGTTACTAAACTAAGCATACAGGATAGTTTCAAATTGTGCAACATAGCATGCATGTGTGACATGAACTGTACTCATCCTAGAGGCTTACACTTGAGGAAGTTTGAGATCAGGGTAAAGCTCCTCTAAAATCTTCAAAATCTCGGAAGAGTGTGCAGGTTTTCCGGCTACACAGTATCTTCCGTAAGCCGAAGGATTCTCGAATGCAAGTATATGAGCATCCGCAACATCTCTAACGTCAACCCATCTACACGTTGTACTCAGGAATGTTCCAGTCCCTGCATCTGGTTAAGGGTATGTTAACTTGGAATGTTCCAAAAATTCATTGCAGATCTGTTAGAACTTTACCCTATACCTATATGTTTCAATAATTGTTACAAAACAAGCCTTACTTATAATGTATTTTTGCCTCAATTATGCTCAGACTTGCATTTATCTAGTGCTACTGCTAAATGCAAGCCTTTTACATAGACAAATAAAAATGCAGAAAATGGAGCATGGAATAAAATCTGCACTTCTTTACCTTCTCCGAAGGTACGAAGATAGAAATTTCGATTTCTCTGGTTCGAGTTTACCTACCTATGAGTTCCATAACCAGCTCTCCACTAGTATTAAGAGTTGGCTGCAAAAGAGGTCCTAACACCACGTCCGGGTTTACTGAGACCATGTCGATACCGTTCTCTTCTGAAAACTTCCAAGCCGCCTTCTCAGCTAGAGTCTTAGAAAGCGGATACCATTCCTTCAAAGATTAATAGTTTCAACACCTTAAAGTTCTTACAGATTCTCAAGGGTGCAAGTAGTGGAGATGGTAGGTTAAAATAACAAGAATTTAGCACATTTAAACACCTTTAATTTTTTGCAAAGGGCTGGATCGGAGAACCATGTCTCATCAACTATGACATCACGATTTAGAGTTTCTTCGGTCACTGCTACTGCAGCTATAGATGATGTTATAACCACTCGTCTAATGGATGGAACTTTAGCACAGGATCGAAGAACATTAAGTGTTCCCTTCACTGCAGGCTCAACCAGTTCAACCTGGAAACACAAGTTCACACAATTCATGACACATATTAGCCAATTAGTAGCAATACTCTAACAGGAATTACCTGTGGATCCTTGACTGAAAAATAACAAGGAGATGCTGTATGGAAAACGCCGATGCAACCTTCAACCGCAGCATCAAAAGAGCCCTCTCCCAGTAGCTCTGCTTTGAACAAATGAAGCCTTTCATTTGCTCCGTCAAGTGCCAGCAGGTGCTCCGTTTTCTTCCGATCATCTAGGAACACAAGCAGGGTATTAGTTGGTACAAGAAAGTGGGTTGGTGTGATTAGTACAACAAAGAGAAAGAATTAGGGAGGTTGAGTGAGCACAGACTTGGGTCACGAACGGTGGCGTTGACGGTGTAGCCACGTTGCAGTAAGAGGTTGACAAGCCAAGAAGCGATGTAACCTGACGCGCCTGTTACACAAACTACCTTCTCTGCTTCTCTCATCTTTGTTTCTCGTTCTCTCAAATCCAACTCCATACTCTTCCTCTGCATGCATCGCTTTATATGTAATTAGCTCTCTCATGGTGTGTTTGGAAACCCAGATAATAATAACAGGGTTACGCTGTATTTATTAAGGTCAACATTCTAACAAGTCAAGTATTATTTTCTTAAATATATGTGATTACACGTTTTTTTTTCTTCAAAAAGAGTATAATTATATTATTCGAGGTAAATTATATACTAATAAATTATGACGTGTTTCATTAAAAATATCCAATAATTAATATTCTTTCCGTCCCACAAATAATGTCTCCTATTGATTTTTTGAAAGTTAAAATTTTTAAACTTTGACTATAATTATATTAAATATTTTAAATAATTAAATTTTATAAAATATATATTTGAAATCTATTCAATTAGAGGTTTCTAAAATATTTTTTTATATATTTTTATCAATAATGAATTTTAAATAATCAATAGTTAAAGTTCAAAAAATTTGATCTCAAAAAGATCAATAAAGGACACTATTTTTGGAACAAAGGAAATATTAACTAAGAACATTTCCATGAAATATATCTAAGATCCGAGATGATGGATGATCAAAGAAAATTGTCTCTAAAATATCAAATCGTACCAATTCGAATTTAAAATACACTTGCATCCTCCAACATTCCTAGGTCCATCCTGCATCAGCCACACTTTCTCATCCTTTAGCACATGTTGCAAATGAACCACCCATGATCGAGAACACAACTCGTTGAAATATCTTATTGAGAATTTGAATCATATTTTTTACTTTAAAATAACATGTTTATGATTCAAAGTTAAGAGTTATGATTATAATTAAAAAAATTAAGAGTAAGATATATTTTATAAAGTATAAGATTTAAAATTTTAATATAAAAATTAAAATTAAAATTTAAAATTTATTTTTTTAACAATTTTTAATATAAAATAAAAAAATAATTAAGAGCAAAAATTATTTTTTCATCCGACCGATGCATAAGAGTCCAAGGTACCGTACCCAACCCTAAAACTTTGCAACTTTGTAACCAAACATGTCTAAAAATTTTTTTTTATATAATTGTAAGGTTTAGTTTGTCATTTTGTTTGAAAAGCTTGGTTTAAAATGGAGTTTTTAAAAAGCTTGGTTTGAAAAGCTAAAAAATCTAGCTTTTGAAAAGCTTGGTTTGAAAAGCTAAAATTAAGGCTAAAAAAACAAAGTGTGGTGAAAAAGCTTTTATCACTTTTAAATGTTTTTTTATTGCTTTTTAGTAGAGATTTTTTAAGTGTTTTTGGGTTGCAAAAAGCAACCAATAACACACCCTAAGAAGATATAGGACTAATTATTATCAACTCATTATCTCGATTAAGGCATCTAAACACACCTTAAAAATGTGACGACAGATATTATCGATGAATTGGTGAGATATTATGATTGATTTTTTATTTAAAAATTATTATAATCAATAAATTATATAAAAATTTATGATAATTTAACAACAGTCGAAGTTAAAATGTTTTTTACCCCACTATATAGAAAAATAATAAAAAATGTTAAAAGCATACAACTAACAATCCGATTTTAAGAATAAAAATTAAAAAAAATTAAGGTTGATGGGATTTCTATCCGACCTCATGCAATATCAATGTACTGCTTCCATGTAAGTGACCAACAAGATGAGAATCCATATGGAAACCGGACTTCGGAATTTGCATCCATTTTTTAAATTATTTTTTTATGAGGTTGGGTTATAATCCAACAGACCTCACCAATTTTTATTGTTTTTTATTTTTATTTTTTATGAAGTAGGATTGTAATTCAATTGATTTTAAAAATTTTACTGTTCAAAATATTATAAATCTTTAAATAATTTGACTGGTATAATAATTATTTTAAAAAAAAAATCAAATATAATATCTCACTTTATTATATTTTTTTTAAAATGAATCAATTAAATATATTTATTTTATCTTTTTTACAAGTAAATTTTATCAAGAATTCTTTATTTTCTCGTTTTGAATATCAGTGTATTACAAGATGATATTTGTTTAAGTTTTTAGTCCGTTAATAGGCACACACTGTACACATATAGTATTTAAACTCTCGTCATCCGAATGAAATACATACCCTTTACTAATAAAACCACTCTACATGTTCTTCATTTTCTTTTATATAATCGTATTAAGTACAATCAAATGTATAATGTGTATACAATATTAATATTATTGTCGGTGGGGATTCTGAACAGACGCAATAAGAGCGGTCATATAAACCCCATAAGACAGAGGTCTAAAATTAAATTAAATATTTATATAAATAATATAAATATATAATTATGTGTCTCTATATGTATATATAAATTATCTAAAACTTAAAACATAAAAAAGTATATTACTGAAGAAATTTTAATTTTTAAATGTTTAATATTTAATTTTTTGTTGCTTAAGAGAATAATCTAATAATAATTTTTCTATTAAGGTATTTTTTTATAAAAAAAATTATATATTTTATTGATTATAAAGTAATGATATCATTTTAATAATTACACATATGCCCCGAAATCTTTGAATTGCTCTTGATTATTGTTAAACGTCTCGTGCTTGTATTATTTGTATTTCTTAAAATCGTAAGAATTTCTAATTTTAAAAGATAATTAAAATTTTATTTTTTATTTAATTAAATCATTGAGCCAATAAATTGGCTCAAATAAGTCATGATTATTTTTTATCATTAAATGTTGAGATGTATTTCCTTTAGATATTTTCGTCACATGCAATACATTTTTATGGCATGATATTTATAAATTTTTAAGAAGGTAAATTATATATATGACCATCCAATTATGTGATATATTTTATTTTAATTATTCAACTAGAAAATAGATAATTACACTGTCAAACTTTTAAAATGATTTTATTTTGATTCCTGGCCATTAAATCTAATGAAAAAGTAACATAAAAATAGAGACAGTCAAAAATTTTAATTTGAGGTGTCAATTTTTTTATTAGTCAATGTTTTATTAAAAACGAATAAAATGAAATAATATGTGTTAATTTCTTTTAAAAGAATAGAGCTTTTTTGAACTCATATCAATTTACTTTTAAATTAGTATCAAATGCTTGTTATTAATATATTTTCATAAAAAAATAAAAATGGAACCTAACTTTAATGATATGATTATAGGACTATCTTTTTCGTTGACCAACTGTAGAGATTTTTTTTTTAAAACTTAAAAATACGGTTTTGAAAACGTTTTTGGCGGGTGATTTGAAAGTTCGGTATCCGAAGATGACACCTGAAGAACAAGATGTCACTTCTATTAGAATACCGTTAAAATTTGAAAATTCGTTGGTTGGAGTTGCCACCGGTCACTTTGGTAGACCGGACACTATTAAAAATTAACCAGAGATTCAAAACGTTTGGGATCGGGAGTTGGTTACGTTTGGGGAAGGATTAACACCCCATAACGCCCAGAAATTAGTACCTAAAGGTTCGCATCATAATTTTTAAGAAAATATAAAATCCGAATTAATTTAATTTTTAATTTTTGAAATACATATTTAAGACCTATACCCATGATAATTCAAAGAAGATAACACCCGGAGACTGGGAGGCTACTCTCAATAGAATATATCGGGATGATAAGGTCGAACACCATATAATCATATAAATATGAATATAATAATATAAATACCAACTATTAACATAATATGATACTATATAAGTAAAATATATAACTAAACTGTTGAGTTGATCGACGTTGAATAATGGCCAAGAGGGGGGTGAATTGGATATTAAAAATGTGGTAGGAGATTTTCGATATAAATTGAGAAATAAAGAACACAATGATTTATAGTGGTTCAAGTTTCGAACAAGCTCTACATCCACTACCTTAACTCCCACTAAGGATTTTGAAACCAATTCACTATTGAATTCAACCTTTTTCTAGGTTCAAGGGATAACCTTTACAAGAAAATCAATTTTCTACCCAAAATTGATTTAGACCTCACAAGGTGTTACAAGAAATTTGGTTTGGCTAAGAAGGATTCTCTCACAAGACATAATAGCCCCAAATACAAACAAACTCTCCTCAAACTTAAATTACAACTGATCAAAGTGAAATACACAAGTTGGGAGGCTAAAATAAGCAATGAAGTGCTTTGAGTTGGATTTGTGTGCTTGGATGTTGCTTGAGGTTCAATAGTCCTTAATGCTATTGAAATTGCTTCATTTTATACCATCTCATTGATTTCTATCCGTTGTGGTTGTTGGGAACATAAATATGTCCGTTTAGACTTCAATTTCCCACCATAAATGCACTCTGCAGTAGGCGGTATCGAAACACGTACTACCTGTTTCGAAACAGACCAAGAATAGAAAGAGCCGTTGTGCATTAAACCAAGGGGTATCGAACCATGCTTTGATACCTTTTTGAAACTGTGAAGGTTGGTATCGAACCATGCTTCGGAACAGGCTAACCACCAATCAAAAATTAACTACCACCAACGGTCAAAACATTTAATGCAAAAATAACCGTTGGGATTAAGGGTGGTATCGAACCATAGTTCGATACCAGGGGTCTATTTTTGATAGATTTTAAAATACTTAAAAAATGCACGAAGTGCTTCGAACCATGCTTCGAAACAGAGGCTGACAGTGAGCACCTTTGTTTCGAATGGTGGTTCGATACATGTTCTTGAACACAAAAAAATATGGCTTTGAAAATCCAGGGGTATCGAACGGTGTTTCGAAACAGAGGCTGGCAGTGAGCTCCTTTGTTTCGAATGGTTGTTCGATACCTGTTCTTGAATATAAGAACACGGCTTTGAAAATCCAGGGGTATCGAACCATGGTTCGATACCGTCGTGCAAAAACACTTAGAATTTTC
Source organism: Abelmoschus esculentus (assembly GCA_035048815.1). NCBI lineage: Eukaryota > Viridiplantae > Streptophyta > Magnoliopsida > Malvales > Malvaceae > Abelmoschus > Abelmoschus esculentus. The sequence goes on along the minus strand of JAUCBN010000019.1, from coordinate 3,968,148 downwards.
TTTTAAAATATTTGTTTGACTTGAAATCAAAAATATTGACTTAGGGACTTAAAATTATTTTAAAGAATAGTCCTCCTATTTAATTGTTATATCAAAATCAAATTTAGTTTTACAATCTCCCCCTTTTTGATATAACAAAACCATTTAAAGATTTTTAAGTTTAAGTCAAAATTTTTGGATTTAAAAACACTTTGAAAACTTTTAAAGACTTCCCCTTAATATGTGCACGATTTTTAAATACATTAAATATGGTAGTTATCCTAAACTTAAAAGCATAAAAATTCTCCCCCTTTTTGTTAGATCAAAATCAATGAACTATAAAGCAACATAAGACATTAAGGAGAAAATTAATAAACATAATCCATAGCATTAAATATGAAAAATCCAAATCCAACAAAGTAAACAAGATAAAAAGGAAATAATAATAATAAGTGCATATGGTCTAATTATGAATACAACAAAAGCTTAAGAAAACATAGCTAGTCCTAAAAAGCCAAAATAGCAAAGCATAAAGGAGGGACTCTAATCGCCCATCTCATCATCATCATCCTTGTCTTCATCCTCTTTGTCTTCATCTTCCTCGTCATCTTCATCCTCAACATTGGCATCTTGGGCGTTAAGTTCTTGAGTATACCGAAGGGCTTCAATAGAGATGCACAAGGCATGACCTTGAGTGTCTAGTCCCGTCAATCTAGTATTAATAGAGTCAAAACTAGATTGGAATTGAGTGGACAAAGAGTCAAGACGACCATCCATAGAATCCAAGCGAGCACTCAATGAACCAAAGTTGTCATTCAAAGTACCAAACTGAGCATCCACGTTATTGAACCGAGTAGTAAGGAAGGCCATCATGTCAACACTTGAAGCAACTTGATGAATAGGCTCGGGGCCAATGGGAGGAGGAGGAGGAGGAGCACCACGAGACCATTCGCCGTTACCGGAATAAACAAAGTGGGCACGGTGAAGAGAAGTCTCACCAATGAGTTCTTTCAAAGACTTTACCCGGTCTAAAGAGCAATCAATTCGCAAATGCAAGAAAATAGAACTTAAAATACATGCATAAGGAAAAGATTGGACAAGAGGGGTGGCTCGGTTTTTAATATGCCAAACAATTTCGAAGAAGACAATTTGGGCGAGATTTGGTCTAACACGTTCACGAAAACACTTTAACCAAAAACTATCTACTTGACGTATACGGGAATACTTACCATTGGATGGACGAATCCACCACGAGATAATAAGATGAAGAAAACGATCATGTACGTCAAGAGAATATGCGGCTCCAGTAAATTGGCCTAGAGCTTCCTCATCGGTTTCCTCATCCTCAAGGCCAAAAACCTCCTCAAAGGTTGAGACATCGATTTGAAAGAGTTTGCCCATAAGAAAAGAATCGATGGCTACAACATTGGTTTCGTCCATAGGATCAAGAAGACATGTGGAATTAGTGTAAAAAATTAGGACGAGAGTAGGAAAAAATTTACCGGAGTGGGTAAGAAATTGCAAGAACTTCCATTGAACAAGAAGATTGTAATATCGGAATGGAAACTTGATGGAGTTCATGAAATTGACATCAACCCTACGTTCTTGTTTAAGAGGGATATGGCGAAAGAGGTTGAATTGGTTGGCCCGTTGAGGTGTATCTAAGCATCGTGTAAGGACTTCTTGGACATCAACACGAGTAGAGCGTGATGAAGAACCAACCTCGGTACGAGAACGTTTCTTTGGTGTCATAGTCTAGATATATCACAAAACGATTTGATTAGTTTGATAAACATGTATGCTATATAATCAAATTCAATCATATGAAGTAATCTAACAATTCAAGGTATTTGAAAATTTTATCAAAAAATTAGAAAACCAAACAAAAAAAATACGAAAAAGATTTATATTCGATTGAAAAAAATAGATTTTTAAAAGAAATTGTAGGATTATGAAAACCCATACAATAGACAATTGAAATATGTTCAAAATCTAATTTTTAACAATCTAAATCCAAACGAAAATAAGGTTTTCCGAAAATATACCTTGAGTGTAGATTAGGATGAATCAAGTGATTGTTAAGCACCGTTTGTTGATATGATGTAGACTTTGATGCGTAGATTAAAATCCCTCAAAGAAAACGTGAAGATTTTGTGTTAAGAGAGGCGGATTTGAGGGGATTATAAAGAGAGGGCCGGCTAGGGTTTGAAGATTTAATTTTGAAAGTGTTTTAAAGTGATTAAAAATTAGGTTTTGGGTGTTTTAAACCAAATTGTCGCCGCGTGTTTTGAACCAGGTATCGAAACAGGCTTGTTTCGATGCCAGTTTCGAACCAGGTAGCGAAGCATCGTTCGATACCTGTTCTTCCTAGACACTTTCCAGATTAGATGATGAACGGGTATCGAAACATGGTTTGATACCACCGAGGAAAGCTTTGCATTTAGGCTTCTAAAAGTACTAGAGATGAGTTTCTAAAGCTCCTAAAAGCATGCATATGATGTTATGACATGATTAAAATGCATGAATAAGTTCATACTTCCCCTAGCAAAATGCATGGAGACATCAAGATACAAAGAAAAACATAAGCATGATGTCAATCAATATTCAAGCAAAAATGCATAAAAATAACACTTAAGAGGTCAAGGTAGGCTAGTTAGACTTAACTCTCTCCTAAGGTTCCAAAAACGCTCCTTATCCAAAGGTTTCGTAAAAATGTCCGCTAATTGATTTAAGGTGTCAACAAACTCTAAAACAACATCATTTTTAGACACATGATCTCTAATGAAGTGGTGTCTAATTTCTATGTGCTTAGTTCTAGAGTGTTGAATGGGGTTTTTGGTAAGACATATGACACTAATATTATCACACTTAAGAGGTATGGTGTTTACCTTAATGCCATAATCTAAGAGTTGTTGCTTCATCCATAAAACTTGAGCACAATAACTCCCTAAGGATATGTACTCCGCTTCGGTGGTAGAGAGAGCTACACTATTTTGTTTCTTTGAGAACCAAGATATGAGCATACTACCTAGAAATTGACAAGTTCCAGAAGTACTTTTCCTATCGATCTTACAACCACCGTAATCCGCATCCGAATAGGCATGAAGATCAAAGGATGAGACTTTAGGATACCAAAGACCTAAACAAGGGGTGTCTCTAAGGTATCTAAAGATTCTCTTAATGGCAACTAAATGTGATTCTCTAGGACTAGCTTGAAACCTAGCACACAAGCAAACACTAAACATAATATCCGGTCTACTTGCGGTAAGGTAAAGCAAAGAATCTATCATTGATCTATACAATTTAGAATCAACACACTTACCTCCTTCATCCTTGTCAAGCTTAGTAGATGAGCTCATTGGAGTATCTTGAGGTTTCACATTCTCCAAGCCAAACTTTTTGAGCATATCCTTGATGTATTTTGCTTGATTGATGAAGGTGTCATCCTTCCTTTGCTTAATTTGGAGTCCCAAAAAGAATGAGAGCTCCCCTATCATGCTCATCTCGAATTCACCTTGCATTAGCTTAGAAAGTTCTTAACAATAACACTCATTAGTAGATCCAAAAATAATATCATCAACATAAATTTAAACTACTAAGATGTCATTTTTAAACCTTTTTATAAAAAGTGTAGTATCAACCTTACCTTTTTCAAAACCTTTTTCAATTAGAAAGTTTGAAAGCCTTTCATACCAAGCTCTAGGAGCTTGTTTCAAACCATATAAAGCTTTTGTTAATTTAAAAACATGGTTTGGAAATTTTGAGTCTTCAAAACCCGGTGGTTGTTCAACATACACTTCTTCATTTATAAAACCATTTAAGAAAGAACTTTTGACATCCATTTGAAAAAGCTTGAAATCATGATAACATGCAAATGCAAGTAGCATCCTAATGGCTTCCATTCTAGCTACGGGTGCATAGGTTTCATCGAAATCTATTCCCTCCTCTTGAGTGTAACCTTGAGCTACTAATCTAGCTTTGTTTCTTACAATGTTACCACTCTCATCTAGTTTGTTTCTAAAGACCCATTTAGTTCCTATAGTAGACTTATTACTAGGCCTATCAACTAAAGTCCATACATTACTTCTCTCAAATTGATTTAACTCTTCTTGCATAGCCAAAATCCAATAATCATCACCTAAGGCTTCTTTGATATTTTTAGGCTCTATGCATGAGATAAATGCAATATGATTCATTAATTTAAGCGAAGAACGAGTAGTTACCCCCTTGGATGGATCACCCAAGATTTCACCACTTTTGACATAGTTGAACTCCCTTGGGTAGCTCACTTCCTTTTCTTCAAGTTTTACATTTCCAAGAGCTTCTATTGGAGGATCTTGTGCTTCCTCATTGCTTGGAATCCCATCCACCTTTGATGCTTGTCCATCATCAATGGTTTCAATGATTCCTACATCATCATCATCACAAGAATCCTTCCTAGGAAGGAGGTTATCATCGAAAACCACATGTATAGATTCCTCTACAACTAAGGTTCTTTTGTTGAAAACTCTATAAGTCTTAGAATTTAAAGAATAACCAAGGAAAATAGCTTCATCACTTTTTGCATCAAATTTACCTAAATTGTCTTTTCCATTGTTCAAAACAAAACACTTGCACCCAAAAGGGTGAAAATAACTAATGTTAGGCTTTTTAGATTTTAAAATCTCGTAAGGAGTTTTCTTTAAAATAGGCCTAATCATTACTCGATTTATGATGTAGCAAGAAGTGTTTGTGGCTTCTGCCCAAAAGTACTTAGGTAAATTGTTTTCACAAAGCATGGTCCTAGCCATTTCCTCTTAAATTCTATTTTTCCTCTCAACTATCCCATTTTGTTGAGGAGTGCGAGGAGCCAAAAAATTGTGGCTAATACCATTTTCATTACAAAAATTTTCAAAACCTAAATTTTGAAATTCGGTTCCATGATCACTTCTAATATGAGAAATTCTTTGATCAAGATCATTTTAAGAAATGTTTAAAAATGTGATGAATTTTTCTAAGGCTTCATCTTTAGAGCTTAAAAATAGAACCCAAGTATATCTAGAGTAATCATCAACAATAACAAAAGCATATGATTTTCCACCCAAGCTAGTAGTCCTAATAGGTCCAAAAAGATCCATATGGATCAATTGTAATACTCTACTAGTTGAAACATCATTAATGGACTTAAAAGAATCTCTCTTTTATTTACCCTTAGCACATGCATCACAAATTTTATCCAATGAAAATTTGAGCTTAGGTAAACCTCTAACTAGATTTTGGGAGGCAAGTTTCTCTAAAACATTTATGCTAACATGACCAAGTTTCCTATGCCATAACCATGCATCATTTTCATCACTAGCAACTAAGCGCATGCATGAGATAAGTTTATGTCATCTAGATGCACCATGTAAATATTTCCTATGCGATGACCTATGAGCATTGTTCTATTGGATTCTATGTCAATAATTTTGCAACCATTTTTATCAAATGAAACATAGAAACCTTTATCACACAATTGACTAATGCTCAACAAGTTATGCTTAAGACCATTAACAAGTAAGACATTTTCAATAAGAATAGAGGAGTGATTACCAATAGAGCCAATACCCTCAATTTGGCCTTTAGAGTTGTCACCAAATGTCACTACTCCACCCTTTTTGAGCTCTAACTCCTTAAATCGTCCCTTGTCTCTAGTCATATGCCTTGAGCATCCACTATCAAGGTACCACATATTTTGACTTGAAGCTTTAGCCTTGAAGCAATGCTCAACCTACAAACAAAAATTTAGTTTTTCACTTTTGGTACCCAAATCATTTTGGGTCCATGAGAGTTAGTCTCTAAAAGCTTGGTTCCCTTAGGAATCCAAGAGGCAATGGCATTTACATTATTAGAAACAATGAGTTTCTTAGGAACCCAAACACTCCTAATTTTTCTATGTCTAAAATGCCTTTGAAAACCTTTTTGTTTGTGGTTTTGAAAATTCCTTTTCACATGGTTGGGTTTTGAAGAGCTTCCTTTTTCAAAAATTGAACTCCCAACCACCTTAATTTGTTCTTTAATCTCATTCACTACCTTGTGGTGATTTTCACTCAAGCTTGAAATAAGGTTGTTTAAATCAACATTTTCTTTTTGAAAAAATTTTAAATTATCATTTAAATGAACAACCTTTTCTTCCAAATCCAAAATCGTTTTAGTCAAAGAATCATTTTTCATTTCTATATCGGAAATAGTTTTCTTGCTTTTCAAAATGGATTCTTTGAATTTTAAAACCAACTCATCATACACATCTTGTAGTTCATCATAAGCATCATAAAGTTCATCATAAGATAAATCATTACAAGATGGTTCAAGGGTTACCTTAGGCTCATTAAGAGCCATGAGACACAAGTTGGCCACCTCATTATCCTCATCGGATGATGACTCCTCATCACTCCAAGTGGCAACATGAGCTTTGTGTTTCTTCTTCTTCTCAAAACCCTTCCTTTTGTATAGGGGCAATCGGTCCTAATGTGACCGGGCTTCTTGCATTCATAGCAAATAATTTGATCTTTCTCATCTTCTTCGCTCTTTGCTTTGAAGTCCCTCTTTCGTTGGAATCTTTGATTCTTATTTGCCCTCATGGCCAATTCATCTAACTCTTCTTCTTCACTAGTGTCCACTTCTTCTTGTGACAATGAAGCTTTAAGAGCAATCCCTTGCTTTTTTTTCTCTACTTCCCTCTTTTCTATCTTTACCTCTTCTTTCTTTTTCTCTTTTTCTCTTCTTTTCTTCATGATCTCATGGGTAAGAAGAGATCTCACAAGAGCATCTAGTTTTAGAGTCTTCAAGTCCTTGGCTTCAATGATAGCCGTCCTTTTGCTATCCTAAGACTCGGGAAGAGAGTAGATAAGCTTCCTCACGAGTTTCTCTTTCGGAATAATCTCACCAAAACCCTTGAGACCATTGACAATCATTGACTCGATGGACAACCGAATTTACTTTCCAAGTAATGGAGAATTGACCAATTTGGGTGGATATGTGTGGAAGCAAAAATATAGACAATGACACAAGGATTTATAGTGGTTCGACCTCGCCTACATCCACTACCTTAGCTTCCCACTAAGGATTTTCAAAATTCACTAAGAATTTCAACCTTTTGAGGCCAAAGGGATAACCTTACAATCCTAGACTCAAACCCGAATCTAGCATCCAAAGTTCACAACCCAAACTTTGGGAATTCACTCAACAAAGAGAAAAATTAGCAAACTTGTTTAATCCTTCTAATAAGGCTAATATTTGCAATCTAAGCACTCACCCAATTCCTAATTACACTTGAGGATACATTAACATTGAGCTCACAAGTGTTGTCTACCGAAAAGATGAGAATTATGCTCTAAGATAATTTCTTGATCATAATGTTGTTACAATTGAAGCATTAGTCTTTTCTTGATGCTTGAGGCTTCCTTTTATCATCCCAAATGAGCTTCTAGCCGTTGGTGACCGTTGGGATTGGTTTGGAGCCGTTTGAAGCTGATTACAAGGCTTATTTCCTCTTCTGGTGCAGGCGGTATCGAACCATGGTTCGAAACAGTTGCTTTGGGAAATAGCCGTTGACCTGCATTTATAAATAGGTATCGATACTAGTATCGATACCGCTCCTAGCCGTTGAGGGTTTTCATAAAATCGTTTTGACCGTTGGGGGTGTTTAGAAACCGGTACCGAAACAGGTATAGATACCGGTATCGAAACAGGTATAAATACCGGTATAGAAACAGATGGTATAGATACCAGTATAGAAACATGTGGTATAGATATCCGTATAGAAACTGGTATAGATACCGGTATAGAAATTGGTATAGATACCAGTATAGAAACAAGTGGTATAGATACCGGTATAGAAACTGGTATAGATACCAGTATAGAAACAAGTGGTATAGATACCGGTATAGAAACTGGTATAGATATCGGTATAGAAACCAAACATCACAATGGTGAAAGGGTATCGATACCAGTATCGATACCACTGTGATTTTTGCCTTTGAAAATATGTCACGAAGAACAGGTATCGAAACACCTTGAAGGTGTATCGAAATACTTGGGTAAAAATCACTCATTTGGTTTCTTTAACTCATTTAAAACACTTTTAAACTTTCTCAAAAACATCTTAAATATATTTTCAAGTAGTTTGGACATAAGAACCATTTTTGAAATCTTTTCAAATTAGTCCAAAACTATTTTTCAATTATTATATCAAAACATTAGCTCTACAATCTTCCTCTTTTTGATATAATAAAACTAACTTGAAAAATTATTTTTGAGATTGCTCCCCCTTTGTCAAATAAACTTTGAGTAAGAGAATTAAAGACTCAAATCATTTAAGGTTCCTCTTATCCCTTTGAAAGTCTTTGAAAAACAATTTTTCATAACATTCTCCCCCTTTTTGTTATATCAAAATGGTTCAAACCAAGTTTGAAAAACTTTAAAGCTCATAACATAGGAGAATTTGAAAGATATCAATTGTTGGAAAAATTAAATATCAAAACATTGGTTATGAAAACAAAAACTCCCCCTTACTCAAGGCATCATTAAGTGTTAGTCCAACATATATGATAAACTAGTTGAAATAAGACAAAAAAATAAGCAAATAAACACAAATTCAACTAGAAATTTTACCATACTTGAACCAAAGGTAGGATGTGAAGCCTTCCTTCTTCAAGTGTCCTTCTTGTGTGTATGGAGCTCCCCCTTAATCTTGAACTTTGTTGCTCATATCTCCATCACACCTAAACAAGACAGTCAAGTAATTTTTGGTATCCAAATTGCTTTGGATCCTTTAATGTTAGTAGCACAAATTTTAGTCCCCTTAGGAATCCATCTTTCAATTTCATCCTTTTTGATTGAAGTGATTAGTCCTTTTGGAACCCAAACACTTCTAAAACATTTTCCATCAATAAATCTAGGGGCACTAGATTGTGTCATGTCAAAATTTGATTTTCCCAAATTATTTTTCTTTTCAAGCTCTTTGGAAATCAAATCTTTTTCTTTCTTAAGATCATCTAGAGCCATTTGATGATCTTTTTCTATCTTTTGAAGCAAATTTTGTAAATCGAAAACTTTAAGCTCAAAATCTTTTAATTTTGCTTCAATTTCGAAATTGGTTTTTGAAAGCAAATCATTTTCTAATTTAAGCTTTGAAATCATCTTTTTGTTTTTAGAAAATGAAGCTTTAAATTCAAAAGCTAATTTATCATAGGCTTCTTGTAACTCATCAAAAGTATATGAATTAGAAATAGATGAGTTAGAAGTTACCTCCCCCTCATTGATGGCCATCAAGCATAGGTTGACTTCTTCATTTTTGGTGGAGTCATCGTCACTCCATGTAGCCACATATGCTTGCTTCTTGGAAGATGATCCCCTTTTGATTGACTTGTGGGAGTCCTTCATCTTCTTCTTGGATTCGTGCTTTGAGGATTTTCTACTTTTGTTCCTCACGAATCGATCGAAGTTAATGAAGAGTTGGGCAAGCTCTTCATCTTCTTCACTATCCTCCTCACTTGAATCTTCAAAGTGGATGCACTTGGAGGATTTTAGAGCAACGGTGTTGACATTTACACCAAGCTCTTGGACCTTTTTCTTTCCCATCGCTCTAATCTCTTCCTTCTTCTTCTTCTCTTATCTTTCTTTCATCATAATTTGATGTGTGAGGAGTGACCCCATGAGTTCATCAAGCTTGAGTGTCTTTAGATTTTTGGCTTCGATGATGGTGGTCCTTTTTGAGTCCCATAACTCGGGAAGAGAATAGATGAGCTTACGAACAAGCTTCTCCTCCGGAATGATCTCTCCATATCCTCTAAGTCCATTGGTGATGGTGGAGAATCGATCGAACATCTTTGCTATGTCCTCTTCCGGATTTATCTTGAAGTTCTCATACTCTTGGTTGAGGAGTCCAATCTTGGTCTCCTTTACTTCGTTTGTTCCTTCATATGTGACTTATAGCTTGTCCCAAACTTCCTTGGCACTATCACAAGAAGATATCTTCTCATAGATGCTTGGATGGAATGCACAAACAAGAATGTGCAAGGCTTTGTGATTAAGCACCATCTTCTTGTGATCTTCCACGCTCCATTCCGCCTTTATTCCTTTTGGCATAAATGGTCCATCTTCAACTATATCCCATAGCTTGTAGTATCTAGAGTTGATGAAATACTTCATCCTTATTTTCCATTGGGAGTAGTTGGACCCGTCAAAGAAAGGTGGCTTGTCAATGGATTGAGCCATGGAATGTCGGTTGATCGTAAATTGGTCGAGCTCTCTGGATCTTCTCAATAGGATGTTAATCCTCCTCGATTGAGCCTCGCTCTGATACTAATTTTTAGGCTTGGAGTGGCTCGATGCACAACCGAATTTACTTGCCAAGTAATGGAGAATTGACCAATTTGGGTGGATATATGTGGAAGCAAAAATATAGACAATGCACAACCGATCTCTCCCTCTTTTCTTTCTTATTTTGTTTCGAATCTTTGCTCTTTTTTCAATTGATTTCCATCCAAAATTTCAAGATTTTGATTCTGGTTTATATACCCGGATTTTTACAATATAAAATATACATAATATCTCAGTTGAATCCTCCTTTTCAGATCTGATAGTGATTTGCGTTTAATATCCTTGCAGATGAAGGGCGGTGGAATCTGACATGGGCAGTGGGGTGGTTGCCGTTCGTGTAATCCAATCAGATGAGCGCGTGGTGGCTACGCGTCGGAGTTGTGCAAGTATAAGGTCGGCGACGGCTTAGGTTGCTGGTTAGGTTGGGGTAAGGGTTTAGTTGTTTTAGGGTTAGGGTTAATTTAGGTTATTGGATATGGGTCTGATGGGTGTATTGGGCTAATGGGTTTAATTAGGCTTGTAATATTTGGTTTAATAAATAGGTTTTAATTTTAAATGAGTTATTATAGTTGTCCCTCTTTTCTCATTGTTGTGTGACGACAATAGAACAAAGATAAAGAATAACCCATTTCACCTGGTATGATTTCAGGGTTCATCATGGTAAGGTGATGGTTCTTTTTAATAAAGTTAGGGTACTGTTGGTAAGGTTGTGGTTCTTATGGTAAGATTGATGTTCGTTTGGTAAGGTTGGGTTTTTTTTTGGTAAGATTGAGGTTCCTTTGGTAAGGTTGGGGTTCTTCTAGTAAGGTTGAGTTTCTTTTAGCCACCGCTTCTTCTACTGGAGCTTTGACTTGATCTATTCCACCGCTCTTGTTTGCAAAATCTTCAAAATGAGAAGATTGGTTGAAGAGAACAAAAGTTGTGGCTGAACCATTGGAAGAGACAAAATAAGCTTGGTTTGCTATGACACTCATGATGTTTCCATCTTTGGAGAAAACTTGATCTAGCTGCAACATTGACAAATAGAAAAGGGTTGCTAAGCTGGATCCAGCTGTATCCGATGAAGAAGCATGATCTGACATACATATTTTTCTTCTTTTTTTATTTTTTTATTTTTTTGTTTTTTTTCTTATAAAGATATAATATCCATAAATATAAAATTTGGTCTAGTTATACCATCAACGGTAAAACGAGACCAATCAAACTGTGATATGCTTACACCATCAATGGCAGAATGAGAACTTGTTAAATCTAGTCGAAAAGGCAAGACTTGAAGTGTAAGGTTGTATCTTATCCACACCATCAATGGAGGGGTAAGATAAAATTTCAGCAACTTGGATCCTACTCCGACATCAACGGAGAAGTAGGATTGAACTTCAGTGATTTAGATCTGACCACACCATCAACGAGGACAAGATCAAATTTCAGCAATTTGGACCCTATTACGCCATCAAAGGAGAAATAGGATCGGATTGGATCTATCCATTCTATCAACGGAGGGGTAAGATCAAGTCTGTATCATACTACACCATCAACGGATAAGCATGATTGAAGGGGATCTAGCCATACCATCACCGGGGACGAGATCAAATCTGTAATTTGGATCCTACTACGCCATCAACGGAGAAGCAAGACTGAGTTGAGATCTATCCACTCCATCAACGGACGGGTAAGATCAAGTCTGTATCATACTACGCCATCAATGAAGAAGCATGATTGAAGGGGATTTGGCCACACCATCAACGGGGACGAGATCAAGTCTGTAATTTGGATCCTACTACGCCATCAACGGAGAAGTAAGACTGAGTTGGGATCTATCTACTCCATCAATGGAGGGGTAAGATCAAATCTGGATCATAATACGCCATCAACGGAGAAACAAGATTGAATGGATCTGGCCACACCATCAACGGGGACGAGATCAAGTCTGTAACTTAGATCTTACTACGCCATCAACGGAGAAGCAAGACTGAGTTGGATCTATCTACTCCATCAACGGATGGGTAAGATCAAGTCTGGATCATACTACGCCATCAACAGAGAAGCATGATTGAATAGGATCTGGTCATACCATCATCAGGGACGAGATCAAGTTTGTAATTTAGATCCTACTACGCCATCAACGGAGAAGCAGAGCTGAGTTGGATCTATCCACTCTATCAACGGAGGGGTAAGATCAAGTCTGAATCATACTATGCCATCAACGGAGAAGTATGATTGAATTGGATCTGGCTACACCATCAACGGGGACAAGATCAAAACTTGAAAGATTTGAATATCTGATTTGAATGTGTCTTTAATTGATATCATGTATCTTCTTTGCATTTTTTCCAAATGCACAGGGATCAATGGATTTGATATGCTTTTACCGATAGTCGTTTGCTCCGGGCTAGCTGTATCATTACTCTGGATACTGTCACGACTATTTTAAAACCGAAAGTGTGAAAAATAGCCTAACGAGTTGATTTGGAAAAAATCGAGTTTATTTACTTTTAATTTTGAAAAACCAATTTTTATTGAAAACGTACATTATTTGAAAAAAAAAATGATTTGGAGTCGCCATCGGCCACTTTCGTAGGCTAGACACCATAAAACAAACCAGAGATTCTTTAAAACATTTTGGGTTCGGGAGTTGGTTACGCGTAAGGACGATCCTTACGAGCGCCCGAGATCGGTACCTTATTAATTACACGTGGCATTTTGGCATTTTAAAATAATAATATTAATTTAATCCGTCATTAGCAAATAAATATCGTTCGAATGAGAATATCCTTTTGGATAAAAATGAACATTTCTTTTAAATACGAGCTTTGAATAAGACGTCCTATAATAGGAAACCTTGACTCATATTTAAAGAAATATAAATTTTGACCCAAAAGGTTTTAAATGCATGATCGGTTATTATCTTGTCGATTTTAAGTTCTAACCTATAAGGCTCCATCAATTAAATAATTAAACCCTATTAAATTATTAATTTCACCAAGTGTATTATGATAACATCCGAATGTTCGGACACTACCATTTCGACACTGAACAAAATTAATAATACTATTGGTGTTTCTAGTTTGCCTAATTAATTTTATTAAATTTTAACCCTAGATTATTTACTATTTTCTATTTATCGATAACGCACCAGATTCGATACCAAAGTACACTCTTGGCCAACATAATGTCATTTCAAAACACTGACCACTTAGTGTATCCGAGATATATGATTAGAACGTCATCGTTACTAAATTATCTTCCTATTTAATTTAGTTGCATAATTAAAGTGATTAACCCTAAAAGGCTCTAATTTAATTATCTAAGCATAAATTAGATGTTCACCTAAACAAAATATACTACATGTATTTAAAAACATTCAAACAAACAAATAAAATAATAAATTAAAATATTAAATAAAATATTATAAATAAATATAATTATTAATAAAAAAATACAAATGAACATCTTACCTTTCGGCCTTGTTCTCTGTTTCGATTTCCCCTGGTAATAAATTCAAATTTTCCTTCTCCTTCTTCCACCATTTAATTGCTCAAATTTGGTAGTGTGTAACAAAAATTATGGAGCCATTATGCTATAATCATTGTTGCCATGATTATCATCCATCATTACTATCATTATGAACATCCCATCATGGTTTTATCATCATCCCCTCATTACCTCATAATTCACCATCATGATCGAATGCACCATTGCTTCCTCTGTCAATTGCTTCTCCAAATTATTTCTCCCCCTTGCCCCTAAACCCGTGAATTGGAGAAAGAAAAAAACCAAGGGCCCCTCTTAAAACCGAATGCCATCTTTTTCTCATCATCCCCTGGTTACTAGGATTGGTAACCGGTTGTCAACCTTCGCATGGTAACCGAACAACCTTATCCATTTTCTATTTTGTTTTTTTATTTTATTATTATTTTTATATTTTTTTGGTTTATTTTTTATATTTATTATATATTTTTATTATTTATTTATTTATTTATTCATTTAATTATATTTACGTAAGTCTTATTTTATATTCGAACCCGGACGAAATTCGAGTATTACAGGTACAATCAGTTGGTACCAAGGATTTAATTCCTTGACCATTCATGAAAATGGATTTCGATGGACATTTGAATGGTCCTTATCAATGCATTTTTTCCAAATGCATAGGGATTAACGGATTTGTTTTGCCTTTACCGGTAGCCGTTTGCTCTGGGCTATTTGTACCATTTCCTTGGGTATAATCAGTTTGTACCAATCACGAGACTGGATTTTTCTAAATGATTTATCTTTCTTTGACCATTCACGAAAATAGATTTTTGAAGGACATTTGAATTGTCCATTATCTTGTTTCTACACATCTTTGTCGATTTTTTCATTTCATTTTTCATCTTTCATTTTTTCTCATTTTTCTATTTTTCATTCATCATTCTTTTTCTTGTGTTTTTTCCTTTTTTCTCTTTTTTTCTCAAAACAACTTTGATTCACATGTATTTTCAGTACAAATATGAAAAAAGTAAAATCTGCATCAAAGCTTGATCCGCAACATAGTTGTCGGAGGAGCATGATTCTATCAAAATTGATTCCCCACCATTAACGGAGGTGACATTGAGAAAAGGTTGTTTTTGCTACTCCAGGATGAGTAGTTGTGACCTGAAAGCAAAATAAAACATTCATTAATTACTGTTCAAAATTTAAGGTCATTAACTGGAGGTTTGCAAGTTTTTGCATATTTAACATCCCGTGTGCTAAAGATTGGTTATCGTGTTGGTGCCCCATGATTGAGGTTATTCGTTCTTTTCCGCGGACCTGTTTTTATGTACAAGCAAAAATATATACATTATGAATGTTAATGTCTAATGCATGTTAAATCTAAATGCATGTTGTGCAAAATGCTGGAATGCATGAATGATATAATTTTTCTAAGGGGTGTCCCTGATTCCATTGATCATTGATTCTGCTCGAATTTCTTTGATTTGACCTCCTTTACAAGATCTTTTTCAAAATGGATGCCCCAAATATTTTTTCAACCATCTGCCTTAAAGTGAAAGAATTCATATTGCTCATGTTGTCACTTTAGGTTGCTCTTATCTTCTGAATTTAGTCTGTTCAAAATTCAACTTCAAAGTATTATACAAGACTTGAACGAGAACAAAATATATTTCTATTGCAACTTGTAGTTTTAAGCCCTTACAAAATACTCTCATCGCCAGTTAGTGAGATAGTTCACAAAAACATCTCCTTGAAAGAGATAAAAACTACAAGGGACCTACTATGGACAAGATAGGAAAATGTCCTAGCCCGATAAGCATGGTTCACTTCTGTACAACTAAAAAAAACATCGTCACTCATTTAGTGTCTTCATGTTTTGGCAAGGGATCCTTATTCGTGGTCGTTCCTGTTGAGTCATCGAAGGTTAATATTTCGAGCTTTATAAATTTTTCTACCAACCTTTTGAAACTGAGGCAATTTTCGATTGAATGCCCCACTTGTCCCGTATGGTAATCGTATCTTGCATTGGTATCATACCATTTCGGTAAAGGGGGTTGTATCGGAGCATGGTAGAAGGGTGACACCAGATGGTTATCGTACAACTGTTTGTGTAACTCCCCATAAGTAATTGGTATCGGAGTAAACTCTTTCTTTTCAACATTCTTCCTCTAACCGAAATCTTAGTTCTAGGAATTATAGGTACCTGTAATTGTAGGTTCCATCACCGTTATCGGCTTTGAATAATTGATATCGTAGACTCCTGAAGAGTTCACTTCATTGTCCTTCTTCCCATATGTTGGCCTTCTATGGGATGAACTTCCACTAGTGTCAATTCTGCCACTCTTGATGACATTCTCGATAAGCTCACCAGATAGTACCAGATCAGCAAAATTGATGGTTGCATTGCCTATGAGGCAATCCAGGATTAGGCCCTTCAATGTTTGGATGAATATAACCACCGTCTCTTTTTCACTAAGAGGGGGTTGGACTTGTGCTGCTACATCCCTCCAGCATTGCGTGTATTGTCTAAAACTTTTATTAGACTTCTGTTTCATGTGTTGCAGAGTCCAACGGTCTGGTACCATATCACTAACATGTTTGTATTACTCTAGAAAGGATTTGGCCAGGTTTTTCCATGATTTTATTTGATAACGGTTCAATTGATTATACCATATAATGGTGGATCCCGTTAAACTGTCGTGGAAGCAGTTCATCAATAACTTATCATCCCTGTTGTATCTAGTCATCCTTCGACAAAACATTGTAAGATGAGCTCGTGGGCAGTTAGTCCCGTCATATTTCTCAAACTCTAGAATTTTGAATTTTGAGGATAACACCAAATCTGGAATGAGGCTGAGCTCGTTAGCATCGATCCACTAAAGGTGTCCACTATCTCCGTAGCTTCCATCTTTTCTTTAAGTCGTTTGCAACGCTCTTCAATTTCTTTTGAAGTCTTGATCTTTGGTTTCTTTGCTTCGATCAACTTATCAAGTTCAGAGACAAAATTTTCAGCTTGATTGCCCCCCGGTTTGGCTTCTAACATGGAGGGTATGTTCACGGGAATAAATGTGTCGGTCGGATGCAATGGTAGCTTCCCCTTAGAAAGAATCACCTGTGGATGAACTTCCGATGGTATCTTAGCTTGAACAGGAGTAAAACCTAGAGGGTATATGGGATCTCCGATCATATCAGCGGGTTTTGCCCTTGGGTTGACAACAGAAGCATCTTCTTGTTCATGTGACTTGAATCCGAGCATTTGTGCTAGTTTCCCGAGCATTTTTCTTGTTGAGATTTTATAATATGCTCTTTTATTTCTTGCTGAGCTTTGGCTAATTGATCCTCCATTTTTCTTGTTAAATCTGCTTGAGTCTACTCGATTTTATCTAACTTGTCTTCGTTCATCTTTTTCGTCTTACGTTGAGTTCTGTAGGGATGTTGAATTGTTGTCTTGTCCAGTATTGTTGAGACTGGGACCCCGAACATTAGTCTTGATGTTTTAAAAATGAATACATATGAATGCAATAATCAAAATATGATCATAGTATTTTCAATGTACAATGGATGATTATGATATGCCATGATGCAACAAAAGAGAAAAATGTTAGTTCACATAAAAATAATCGAATAAATAGAATAAAATTTAAACAAATAAGAAACGGTACATAAACAACATATAAAGGCACCCAAGTCTAAAAAGGTTATCGTTAAACGGACAAAGTCTCACATGGCTCTACGACTCACTATATGCGGTTTTGTTTTAGAGTATCGGTACTTGAACTATCTCCAGGACATCGATTCGGGAGAATATGACCCTTATTTATACGGAGGTGCGAAACCCACGTAATATAAGGACCAAAATTTCAGAAATGAATTACAACACTATACGGAAGTGAAAACCCCACGAAGCGAGGTAATCATTCCCACTTACGGGTTCTTAAACTAATGTGATGGAAATTAAAAATCAATTTAATTTGAATTTTTTATTATCTTAAAAATTATGATGCGAACCAGACTAAGGCCTAACTCCATAAAAACGTCCTCAGCAGAGTCGCCATCTGTAGAGACCTTTTTTTGAAAATTTAAAAAAAACGGTTTTGAAAACGGTTTTGGCGGGTGATTTGAAAGTTCGGTATTCGAAGATGACACCTGAAGAACAAGATGCCACTTCTATTGAGATACCGTTAAAATTTGAAAATTCGTTGGTTGGAGTCACAATCGGTCACTTTGGTAGACAGGACACCATTAAAAATTAACTAGAGATTCAAAATGTTTGGGTTCGGGAGTTGGTTATGTTTGGGGAAGGATTAGCACCCTATAACGACCAGAAATTGGTACCTAAAGGTTCGCATCATAGTTTTTAAGAAAATATAAAATTTGAATTAATTTAATTTTTAATTTTTAAAATACATATTTAAGACTTATACCCACGATAATTCAAAGAAGATAACACCCGGAGACCGGGATGCTACTCCCAATAGAATCTATCGGGATGATAAGGTCGAACACCATATAATCATATAAACATGAATATAATAATATAAATACAAACTATTAACATAATATGATACTATATAAGTAAAATATATAACTAAACCTATATATAATGTAAAATAATATAATATAGAACTATATGAATATAGTATCTCGAAGGTGATGTACATATATTAATACATTAAGATATAAATAATTAACATATATACATAGATAATTAGTTATCTCGTAAAATTATACCCTATTTATATTAATAAAATAGGAAAAATAGATATTATATTTTAAAATTATACCTTATATATTAAGGTTATATATGTATAAAGAAACATTAAAACTTTACATAAATATCCTTAGAAAATATTAAAGAAAAATATATAATAACATATAATAATAATAATAATAATAATAAAACAAAATGTAGTTATATAATCAAAATTAGAAAAGATTAATAATGATAATAGTAGGTTAGGGACCAAACCTGCAAAAAAAAAACAAAATTGTAGGGTTAAAATAAAATATATTACTGATCAAAATTGGATAAAATTAAAGTTATGGGATCAAAATAGTAAAAACAGTGACTAAAGGGTAAGAGCCTGTAAATTGGGAGGCCAAATCATGAACACGCTGGAAGCATAGGGACCACGCGTGTGATTTCCCCTTTTTTACGGGTTATAGCCGGGTCGGGTCTGGATTCTGGGTCTGATACAGGGCCCCAAGAGCTAAACGGCGTCGTTTGGGGCTTAAAGGTTGGCACCAAAACGACATCATTTTGATGGCCCCTTAAATACCCCTATTTACTCAAAAAAATTCATTTGATATTCTTTTCAAAACAAAAAATAGAGAAAGCTTTCTGCCTTCTAAGATTTCGGTGGTCGGTCGCCTCCTTCGCCGCCGTTCACGATCGCCGACCGCCACGCCGGTGACGGCAATCGAGATAGGAGATGATATTTTGACTCCTCTTTTTGCGTAGATTACAGATTTGAGCTTGGATTTTTAGAAAGAGGCTTGAATCGAAGTAGATCTAAGAAAAAGATAAATCGAATCACTTTTTTTACCTTATTTTCTCACTTATCATAACTTCCGATCTCTCCCTCTTTTTTTCTTATTTTGTTTTGAATCTTTGCTCTTTTTTCGATTGATTTCCGTCCAAAATTACAAGATTTTGATTTCGGTTTATATACCCGAATTTTTACAATATAAAATATACATAATATCTTTGTTGAATCCCCTTTTCAGATCTGATAGTTATTTGCGTTTAATATCCTTGCAGATGAAGGGCGGTGGAATCTGACATGGGCGGTGGGGCGGTGACCGTTCGTGTAATCTAATCAGATGAACGCGTAGTGGCCACACGTCGGAGCTGTGCAAGTATAAGGTCGGCGGCGGCTTGGGTTGCTGGTTAGGTTGGGGTAAGGGTTTAGTTGTTTTAAGGCTAGGGCTAATTTAGGTTATTGGATATGGGTCTGATGGGTGTATTGAGCTAATGGGTTTAATTGGGCTTGTAATATTTGATTTAATAAATAGGTTTTAATTTTAAATGGGTTATTACACTGACCACTAAAGCAAGATTTTTATTGATTACAATGAAATGAGGTGGTGGGTTTTATCACCTTAACCACGACCCAAAACATAAAATTCTCATGCAATTCAATATATCCTCAATTTCAAATTTAAAGGATGTGCCAACATCGTCTTTGAAACGAATTATGTATTCATTGTGAATAAAGTTAATCGAGGTAACGTGATCTTTCAACTTTACAGTCTTTGATTTTTGTGATTCATTTTACACAGTGTTATTTTTAATGGTCGTATTGTTTATGTATCCAGAGGGGTTAATCATGTTGCACATACGTTAGCTTTTAGGGTTTTGCACACTTTATGTTTATATGTTTTGATTTCGACTTATATGACTTTATTTGAGTTTTTGTAAACTTACAAAGATTTTTCTCTCATACTTGATAAAATACCACGGTACTCATTTCCTTATAGGGGGTCTTTAATCACAATTGGGGTTTGTGATAGGGGTGTTCAAACATATTTGATCTCGTTATCCATTGATCTGATCCGAAAATTTGGATATCTGATTTAATTTTAAGTTTTTTTAATTGGATATGAATCACAATATTTCAAGTTTTGGATTATTCGAAAATCCAAAAATTGAAAATTTTATTAATATTAATCTTATTCTATTTAACAGTTTAGTGCTTGTTATATTTAAAAAAATTTTAAAAATAAAACTTTTATAACTGTGAATTTTATTGTATTAAGTAATTTGTTGTTTATTATATTCAAAATTCTAAAATTTTTATAAATACAACTTTCAAATTAGAAAATTAATATAATCAAATTATATTTTTAGATAATTGAATATCCGATTATTCGATATCTGAATATGCGAATATCCGTTTTTTTATCAAATAAGAATCATTATATCATTGATCCGAAAAACTAAATATCAAAAAAAATCGTATCGAATCCTATCTAATATCTAATAATGAATACCTAGTTAGTGGCATTAGTTTTTTTTTTTTATAAATGAAGCTCATTTCCGTCAATTTCAATATTATTTACATGGGTAGTAGGAGGGACTCCTGTCCCGGGCCCAACATTTTTTTATCTTTATTTTATTTTATTTTTGAAAAAGTAAAATTAAATTACTAATGAATTTATTCTTAACTTTTTAAATTTATATTTTTCTTAATTTTAAACTCTACATATCAAACCGGGTGGATTTCATCTACACCCAAGCTCAACCTCACTATAAAATTTTTAATAAAAAATGTATCCAACTCTGATTGGTTCAATTCTAGTTAAGAGTAAAAAAATTATTATCCTCAAGCTCTTATTTTTATTACCCAATTCACAAAAACTATATTTAACTTAAACTATAGTTATAAAAAAAATTAAAGAAACAAGAAATGGGGGTTGGAACCTAAGACTTAAGATGAGGAACATGGTGTGTTCAACCACTAAGCATAATTGTTTCATGGCTCACAAAAGTTTTATTTAAGATATCTTGATATGATTTTTTATATTTAATAAAGAAAGTAATAATATTAAAATAAAAATTATATTCAGTGAAAATATATCATATAAAAAATTTTATTTAATGAAAATAAATATTATTTAGAATAAAAAACATGTTTAACAAAAAATATTTTTAAAGGCTTAATATTTAAGTTAGCTTTTTAACTGAAGTATTATTAGTTTGGGTAAATTTAAATAAATCCTACCTTTAAACCCTAAACCCTAAATCCAAACTTTAAACCCTAAACGAATTTTTATTATAATTTAAAAAAACTCTAACCGTAAACCCTAAATATAATTTTATTATAATTTAATTTTTAAATAAATTTAAGATTTAGAGTTTAGGGTTTGCAGTTTAGAGTTTTTAAATAAAATTTTATTAATTTAAAATTTTTAGTTTAATATAAAATAATTTATTTATATTTTTAATTAAATTTTAAAAATAAATATTATATTATATGTGTGAAAGAATAAAGGTAAACAAACAATAAACATATACCAGTGATAGTGTATTATATACTAAAGTTGGTCTTGGTGTAGTTGACTAAATTATGTGTTTTCTCTTATAAGTGCCTAAGTTCAACTCCCCTTTAACAAATGTTTAGATTTGACATTTTCTCCTGTAATTGGAGGATACATGTTACCACTTAATTAAATTATTTTATTATTTTATTATAATAAAATTAGGATTAAATTATAAGAATATATGAATAATATAGAGTAAATGTGTAATTAATTTAACTTATTTTAATTGCCACGTCATCAGTCCGTTAGATTTTAACGGTTGGTAGCTATATTGATACCATTTTAATAATTGACTGGTGTATTTGACACGTTTTAAAGTATGGTGATCATTTCTATACCAACCCATAGTATAATAACTATCTGTGTAATTTACCCTATTAGTTTTTAATAGTTTTAAGATTATTATAAGGTAATATCTATTTATATATTTTTAATCTTTTGACAATATATATACATCGTAGACAATGATTAAACTATATTGAAGGAATATTCCTTATGGGGGAATTAATTGGAAAACTACCCATTAGTGGTTTACGTTATTTTTTCTGTCTTGTCTACGTAAGATAAATTTGTGCTTAGCTAAAAAAAACAAGTTTTAAACTCGTATTTTTCTAAAAGCTAGATTTTGTGTAAAAAATTTGATAAGTTATTTTTTGTTTCTTGCTTAACCACTCAATACATAACTCGCTTTTAGCAAAAACGAATTTTAGATTCACGCTTAACTAAAAATGAGTTTACTTAGGTGGAACAAAAGGGAGTGTTTTTTTTCCTAAATAACCATTAATAAGATACTTTTCCAATTAATCTAGCCATTTTTTGTTTTAATTTTTCAAGCAAATATATGAAATCCCGTCATATCAAAAGCCACCACGTTGAGCTTCCTCGTATTTTTCATTTGGTAAATTATATGTTTATTTTGCGGTTTATATTTAAAATTTATTGTTTTAGTAAATTATATGTTCATTTGGTAAATTTATTTTGCGGTTTATATCGAATCCATCCCCTTGTACACTGCTCTCCTTGTTTTTTCTATGTTTCCAGTAGCCTCCCCTCTCTGTTTTCGTTTCTTTGTTTTTGTGATGCCCCCCCTAACCTATCCAGTCCGCTTTTTAACTCCCTCCAGGTAACCCACATTAACCCCCGGTAACCGAATGTCCTTTTCCCTTATTTTTTTCTTCTAATTTTTGTATTCATTTTTTATTTTATTTTTTATATATTTCATTTATTTATTTATATAATATTATTTATATATTTATTTATATTTAATATTTATCTGTGACCTTATTTTATATTTGAACCCGAACAAAATTCGGATATTACGCTCTTTAAACTCAAATTGCAATATTCTTATAACCTACTTGAGTGATTTTCATTATATTTCATTTTTCATCAGCTTTCAATTTTAGTGAACTTTGAATTGTGCAAACCATCATATTTTAGAGGAATTTCATAGTTTATTTCTTTGTATCTTTCTTTGGAAAAAAGTATTAGTACTTTAGGGTTAAGTAATCGTAAAGTTATCTCTTTTAATAAAAAAAGATAAACCAATTTATAAAAATCTTAATTAGTATGAATAACTAGGACGATAAAATTAAACATTGTTTAAAAGGTTGAACCACTACTTGTATAATTTTTTCTTTGCTTTATATTTTCATCAATTTTTAATTTTCAATTCACTCTCTCTTGATTATTTTCATTGACCGGTGAACTCCATAAATACTCATTAGACTGTATTGATACTCATTGTTGCTACTGCAGAGATATTATTACCTTATTTTGTACTTAGGCCTTTCGGGCCATGGATCATTGTATGATTGAGGTTGATGTATGATTTTGAGTATTGTAGTACTTAGTTGACTTGTATGTGATATTGTGTGACCTCAAATAATATCTAAGTACTTGATGTTTTATGATCTCGAGTACGAGATTAAAGTTGATGTCTAATATTGTACGATCCTGAATATTATGTGCGAGATTGATATTTGATGACGTAGACTCCAAATACAATTATCGAGTATTTGGCTAGATCAACTCAACAAGTACCCACGGGACTATAAGTCTATATCAATACCCATTGCTATTATTGTCAAGAAGTTGGGGACTCGTATTAAGGTCTTAGTTTGGGTTTAGATTTAAAGCCTAATTGACTTTTTTTTTCAAATAGGATTAACCCCGAGTGTTCCCTTGTAATAGTCCTTTATTACCTTGTTTTGCACTTAGGCTTTTAGGGTCATGGATCGTTGTAAGATTGATGTAGAAGAGTTTAATGTATGAATTTAAGTATTACAATATTTGATTGAGCGTTTGTTGTTGTGTGATTTTGAGTTGGTACTTGATGTTATGTGATCTTGGGGATAACATTCGAGATTTGTATATGATATTCTATGATCTTGAATATACTCGTTCAGTACTTGATGCTTTGTAATCTCAAGTACGGAATGTGAGCTTTGATGCTTTGTGATCCATAACTATGTTACATGTTAAGTGCATGGCGGATCTAGAAATATTTATGAGGGTGAGCACATATAAAAATATATTTTAGGGTGGGCACAAATCATACGATTTAAAAAATTGAGGGTAGACACAAATCATAATTTTTTTAAAAACAACATAAAGATCAATTCATAAAAATTTAAAAAATCAAAGTCAAATATATGAATTTTAAAAATTTAGAATGGACACGGACTCACCCTCATTACTATGTGAATCCGCAAATGGACTTAGGTTGTTGTATCTTGAGTTTTTACACTATTAATTTACTAGATTAATATTTTAAGCATGTTTATGTTTATGAAATACATGAAATATTATATAGTAGATATATTGTAACGACTGAAAAAAAAAATTCGAGTGTTAAAAGATGTCGTGATTTTTAAAAATGTAAAAAATTGAAAACGAGTTAAAATATTTAAAAATAATAAAATTAGAAGAAAGGTTAAAAATTTAAATTTGAAAAGTTTGAAGTTTGGGGATTAAAATTAATTTTAATTTAAATATGGAAAAGATTTATTTTTAGAAATTAATTCATTTATATGTAAACCTAAATAAAAAAACGAGACGCAACACGTATAATACATAACAACAAAATTTAGACAGATGGTGAACTACATGACTAGCACATAAATATATAACGGATCTATACATAGAAGCATAATGCATATAAAAATCATATTTAAAATGCGTGGACATATATAAAAAGCTACTTGTTACAGTGACGGAAAAGAACAAAACATATATATATAAACATAAACATAAACATGACAAACAAGACGTGATAAATGTATGTACACAGCCATGTCTGTACCCAACTAACATAAACATAAGATAATGTTATATAACATATGTACTAAGTGTCGTTAAAAGGTTTTTTTAGATATTAAAAAATATTTTATGTTCATTTTAAAATTAATGTCTTCTAAAGGGGTTTTCGATTTAAAAATTATTTTAAAAAAATTGGAATTGTTATCGACCGTTTAGATAGATCAAACATCGTAAAATCAGATATTTCAAGGGGTTCGAGAGTCGGTTACGGATGAGGAAGGATTAACACCATACACCGCCTAAAATTGATACTTTGATAATTACCGCTTTACTAATATTAAATTTTTTAGACTAAAATAAGATCAAAATAGTTTTTAATTAAACATAAAAATTTATTTAAAATCAACTAAACCCGAAGATAAACATTTAAAAAATCACCACTACATTAATTTTAAACTTTACTTATGACCGAATTTAGAGACCAGCGTTGAACAAATTAAATAATGTGTCAAAATTCGATCCTTAAACGCAAACTAAAATTACAAATGATCAATAAAAGACGGGAAATGCAAAAAAGTCGAACATGAATGACTATAAAAAAGGAAATAAATGAAAATACTAAACAAAACCCGTGGAATGCCTAAAACCAAAAGTAATGAACAATACGAGAAATTATATCATGCGTAAGTTTCACTATGTATCTATGGACCAACCACTAAAAACCACACACTTCATCAATTTTTCTATATCATATTTTTTTTTCAAATGGATCTTCACTTAAAAAATTATTTTTAAAACGAACTAACAATAAATATAAATAAAAATTCACTTAAAAAAATATAACATGAAAAAAATAATAAGATAAATATTTTTTAGTGGTTGGTCTTATAAATGACGTTATAAAACTTATTTATGATATAATTTCTTGACTATGACCGACAACGACTCATGAATCTGCACATAAAATGAAAACACCACTTAGGGTGTGTTTTTCACAATCCATTATTTTAGAATTTAACAAAATTAAAATTGAGTATGCATCCTAAATAAAATTAATGATTATATATCATTAAGTTTTATAAACTTATCGTGTGGATTTATTGTTTTCATGGACATATTATTCATTTGAGGGAATGCATCGATTAGAATTTATTAACACTGATTTAAAATTCAAGTACAATATCTTAATTTTAATTGTAAGCTATGTATTCAAAGAACCCTAATGTAGTTGGTCTATAACTCTTGACTTATTTTTAAATAAAACGTTTTAAGTTTGTATTTTACATGGAAGATTAAACTTGGGGTTTTAAATTTGGAGTCTGATTGGGCAGCCGGATATAGCATCTCCAATTTCAGATACGGGATCGAGGTGTTACAGAATTAATGATGGAATAGAGGACTAAATAAAAAAAATTAAATTGATAAAATGAGTAAATAAATAAAATTAAAATTATTAAAATTTTTGAATTATGATTATATTAATTGAATGAGTAAATATAAAGTATTAAATGTATTGTTATGTTTATTTTTGTTATCATTAGTTGTTAAATTTTTTATTTTTTTAGTCGAGAAAACATTTTATATTTTTTATAGTTGAGTAACTTATTAAAAACGTCATATAATCATAATATTATTTATATATTTTACTCAAATAATTAATGATCAATTAATCTAAAATAGGATATATTAGTTTTCTTTCTTTATTGAAAAGATATTAATTTTTTAAATACTATCTGATTAGATTTTTTCAAATAATATCCTATTTATTTTGTGAATGAAACCTTTTCCTTTTACGTTTGTAACCAAATGTAATCTTCCTTTGCGAGTAAAAACGTGTAGGTTAACACCCACACGTAGGCGTTAAACTTAAAAGAAAAGGAAAGAAGACAGTTGTGAGAAAAAACTTTTTGAAGTCATAAATGATGGTCTTAGGTCTTAGCTTGCATTTGGTCCCCCATATTTTGCAAATATTCAATTCAAGTCCTCTACTTTTCATACTTTAAGCCAAGTCTACCCATTTGCCTTTGCCTTTGCAGACTGTGTTGTTGTTCTGTTATAGAAGCTAACTACCACCTGCCCAACCATCTCTAATGAACCCAAACCTAACCTCCCTCTACTTTTCTCTCCTCTAATAAATACCCTCACCCTCTTTTCCCACGGTGTAACATTTCTTCTTAAGTTTCTCATTAAATTACTGTTTGAAATTTGCATATAGCAATGGCAAACTCTGGTAACGACAACTCGAGGACCGTTTGCGTAATGGATGCCTCCGGCCACCTTGGCTCCTCCCTTGTCCACTTGCTCCTACACAGAGGCTACACAGTCCATGCTGCACTTCAACCCCGTGGTCATGCAGGTGAATTCCAATCGTTTGAGGAGCTGCTGCCTTGCAACAATGAAAGATTAAGGATATTTGATGCAGACCCTTTTGATTACCACAGCATAACAAATGCATTGAAGGGATGTTGTGGATTGTTTTACTGCTTCGAGCCTCCGTCTGATCACTCCACATATGATGTACGTTGATATGTTATTTTTATTGCATATGGTGTAGCCTAAAATGGTGGAAGAATCAAATCTTTATAAAATGGTGCAGGAATTCATGGCGGAAATTGAGGTGAGAGCTGCACACAATGTGTTGGAAGCATGTGCTCAAACAGATACAATGGAGAAGGTGGTTTTCACATCGTCTGTGACGGCCATCGTATGGAACGAAGGCCGATCTGCTGCCTTGTCTGACCTCGATGAAAAGAACTGGACCGACATCGATTTTTGCAAGAAGTTCAAGGTACTAAATCATCTTCCATGTGGAACAAAATTTAGTGAATCATGTTTGATTGATTCTTTTGACTTCAATTTGGTGCAGTTGTGGCATGCCCTATCTAAAACTGCAGCAGAAAAGTCAGCTTGGGCACTGGCAATGGACCGAGGCATAAACATGGTGACAATTAATGACGGATTGCTGATGACTCCAGACCTGAACATCACAAATCCTTACCTAAAAGGAGCAGCCGAGATGTATGAAGATGGGGTTTTTGTTACTGTGGATCTGAGATTCATGGCTAATGCTCACATTTCTGTGTTCGAAGATGTATCGTCCTACGGACGATATCTATGCTTCAACAACGTTATCAATTGCAGCCATGAAGCTGATAGACTTGCTCAAATGTTGTTACCTTCCTCTGATTCTTCACCTCCTCAAAGGTTAGTAGTAACTAACATTGTTTTAGTTTTCGAATCCCAGAGCTTGATTCGGATGACTCATGCATCTGGGAAGACATCTGTTAGATCAAATATTCGAATTCTGACATCCTCATTGTCCGTATACTATGTGTGTGCAGTCCGGAGAAGACACGAATCTATCAACAAAGAATAAGCAATAGGAAGCTGACCAATTTGATGGAGTTCGAGAATGATCAACTTTTAAGCAATTGATAATTTGGGTTGCACCCTTTATTATTTTTCTGATATTCTCCATTGGCCTGCAAACATACAATTCCATATTTGTAACCAAATTCTTCAATCAAATTGTCATTCTTTTCACAATACAACAGAAATCTGCAGAATTATCAAATTCCGAACTTTTTTTGAAAAAGAAAATTAATATTCACATCATTATCTCTTTGAAGTCCCACTGACAAACATTTCACCTATATAAACAAAAATATTGTTCATGATGGAACTGGTTCTGTCATTAACTTAACGAAAGATTACATGTCTATGTTCTTCGTTCGAAGGATACATCATCCTCAGGCGCTTAGAGACAGAGATGAGATTGAAGAAAGCTTGAATTTGTGAACTTTAGTGGAATTCTGAGGCTGGAATATGACCTCCGTACTTGATCGTACAGTTACTTCCTTCCACTCAGAAGCCGAAGCTCCTCTGCTTCGATAATCTCGAGAAGAGTACAAAACCTGAACCTTCGAATGGGCTGCATCAACAAGGAAATTGCATACAAGAAATGGCACAAAAATACGGCAATAAAGCTAACTGGTACACATCAAGTGAAATTAAAATTAGCCTATGCCATAAGTATTATGGTACTCCAAATTGTTATTGGGGGGGGGGGGGGACAATGTACATAATAATTTGACCTGTAGTTTACCATTTCCAATAGAGTAATTTTTTAATAAATATTTTGTGTACACTTTAACAACCTGTCTATTTGAACCCCGAAACCTAAAATTATAAACCCTAAATTCTAAACCTAAACCCTTATACACTAAACTATAAGACCCCCTAAACCCTAAATAGACAAGGTTGAGTTTACACAGCCTAAACTCAACCTGTGTATCAGATAATTTTCCTTTCCAGTATCACAATTTTATTGTTTACAGGATTTATCTCAGAATTTGATAAGAATATCTAAAAACAAATATATTAGATATTGTCACTACTTCAATATCCTAATACAACAATTACTTTGGTATTAAGCCTAGTAACGCATAACTAGAAACGATAATTAACAAACATGGTCAGTGAATCATTAATGATGACTATGGGAAAATCTTAGAGATTTTTCAATCCATAAGAAGAAAATTATTTTAAAAGAAGCAAACAAGACTAGAAAATGCAGATGACAACAAATTATGGGAATTACCAAATCCAAACATGCTAATCTTTTGAATGATAAGTCGGCTAACTTTTGATCTTTTGATAATTCTCAAAGCTAGGATATCCTCTTGCTTCCCTTTAAATTCCAGAAATTCCCCAAGAACATACTTGTTATCTTTAAGTTCAATCCTGCACAAATCATGGGAAATAAAGTTTTCTCACAAAATTGCTGATAATGAGAATAATATTCAAAAGAATCCAAAATCTACTTCTATAACAAAAATCTTCATCTTCCTATACGACTGCAAAATAAGAACTTGAACTAAGCATTGCTTAGTTCAAATTTTCTTGAGTTAGGTATTCTTTGACATCCGGAAAATCATGTAATTAGTTCATAGAAAACAAAGTGAAATTAGAGTTTTAGCGTCACACAGCAAGATTTATCAAAATTATTGACAAAAATGATATGATCTGGATTATATATATATATATATATATATATATATATATATATATATATGTGTGTGTGTGTGTGTGTGTGTGTGTGACTGTGTGTGAACGAAGTTATGATCACAATTATTGAAACCTGTCCCATGTTGGAGCGGTGCTGAGAATAAAGTTAAGCTGTTGATGAAAAGATTCCTGCATCTCCTTCTTCCCACCACGAAAGGCGCTTTTAATCCATCCAGAAAACATACTTTTTGGTTCTGGTTTTAATTGCACCCATTGATCATAAGTGATGACCTCGGATGGAAAATTTTTATAGATGGTACTGCAAGTGAAATCTATTTAGTACATAGTCTTATAAGGATTTTTCTCTAAAGAAAGGGGGGGGGGGTGTTATTCAGTATATACCGGAATTTTGGATTCGGAATTACAACTTTGTAAGAAAAACATCCTTCCTGTACAGGAAGTCCCCTTTGTTCAACATATGATTCAAGTACTGAAGCTTTCTCTTTAGCCTCTGAAACCTAAAACAAGAAATAGTTTATAGTTATCTTCACTTCACTCTAAAGTTACAATGCTTTTCTATTTGGAAAAAAGTCACTTCCCACTAACGGTGTAGCACTCTACCAAAAAGGACATATAATTGTTGGTATCATTGTAGATACTAAATAAAATATCAAGTAATTACTATCAGTTCGATGGTGTTTGTCAATGAGAGACGTCTAATAACATGGAGAAGGGTGAGAACTCAGAAAATAAATGCAGATATTGTAAATCATGACACTGAGAATATAAACTATCTAGAAAAGCTTTTATGCCAACCAACAGTTACGCTCCTCACAATAAACATGTAAACATGCTAGGGCTGTAAATGAAAAGAAAATTCAATGAACAATTTGGTTTATATTCGATTATCAAGCTATGAATAAACAAACATGAACAACATTTTGAGACTTGTTTATTAAACAAACCAAACACAAAAAAGGCATGTTCAATTCATTTATGTTAATGAACAAGCTCGTTCATGTTCATTTAATAACTCATTTAAGACTCATACATTATTCAATTGTTATATAACCAATAATGTTATTACTTGTGTTTATTTTATTTATTTATTTATGATATAATTAATAATATTTATCTTTGAATGTTCGCCAACATGTTTGTTTATCATCGCAAGCAAATTCATTTAAAGAAAAACACAATTTTGGAATTCTTAACCAAATATGAACAAGCTTAAAAATAAACAAACAAACATGAACATAAGTCCGTTCGCTCAGGATTGGTTCATTACAGCTCCAATCATGCCATATACATAGATTTCCTAAAGAAATAGATATAAACATGGTGACTTACGGGATCAGGATGACACACAGCCCTGGTACTGCCACCATCACAAATCCAGCTACCGTTCTCATTTACAGAAACAAAGCCTGCTAGATTCTTGACAGATATAACTGCTGCTTCTCTGCACAAATGGATTAAATTTCAAGAAGTAAAATTAGAAGAGCACCAGAAAATGAACATCAAGGACTCCAATGATAATGTAATCTTATCCTAGCGACACGAAACAAAGATGAAAATAAGACAAAGAGCTTTAAATAACTAGAATTTCATTATCTATTGTATTTACATCTTTGAATACAATTTAAACAAACCAATTATAGAATATCCATATATGCATATACATATAAAGTAATCGATACTAGAACATTTTCTACTCAACAGCAATGAAGCCTAGAAAGCATACACCTTACCCTTTAGTAACAAGAAGAATATCGATATTCTGTCGAGAACCAGTGTCAGCATCTGGAATGCGAAGCCCCACGTACACATTTTCACCATATAGCTTTTCAAGTCTACAATGAAAACCATGGACTTCATTACTCCAAAGATCTAAAAATTATTTTTTAATTGTTCACAATTCACATTCAAACGCATTCTCCCGTCTCACCGATTTTTCCATTGGAAAGAAATGAAAAACTACAAGAAAGCTCTTTCTAGGAATTCAGTCCAAGAAACCAAACAAACCTAAAGGGGCTAACACTTACACAATCTAACTCAGCTCATTAACAAGCTCTACTAAAATCAGGAAGTTCCCGTCCTTTTTTCTCTTTTTTTTTAATTAATCAGAAAAATCATGCAAATATCTAAAAACGGAAAGAAATTAGGGGAAAATGAAATTGTAAGTGAATTACCTATTAGCGACGGAGAAAACAGCATTAAAATCAGAGGTTTCGATGTCCAAATCGTCGTCCGAGCCGTAGAAGAAGCGGCGGAAGAAGCGGTAAAAGATAAATCCGCAGATGATCTCCAGCCACATGATAAACTACTTAACAGTAATTTTCCGGCGGAAAATATAAATCAACTTGTAAATGAAGAAGAAATTGGAACTTGGAAGAGAAAGGAAAGAGGGTTTTTATTTTATTTTCTCTGGGAAACGAGAAATAATGGGATTTTAGTTTGGCTTTCTTCGCGTGACGTGGGAGAAAAAGTGACGTCGTGTTGACCAGCGCCTCCGTGTTAGGAGAGGAAGGGCTGACCACACCAGACCAGCTAGCTTAACGCCTTAACCACTAAGCAAGAAGACAGTAATGTTTATTAGGAAAAAAAACTGATACAAAATCCTTCCGGTAAATTTTTAAGGGTTAGATTTAAAGACGATGAGTTTAATTCTTAAGATTTAGAATTTAATTGTATAGTTTAAGATTTAATTTATTAAGGCTCAGATAAAAATTTAAATTTTAAAAAATATATAATAAATAGTATTTATATTCCGATGTTATTATTTTATATATTCATTGATAAAAATATATAAATAATATGTTTTACTTATTTATCTTAATATAGTGAATAATTAATTATTATCAAATTAAGGGATGATTATTCAAAACGTTAAATTATCATGCATTTAAAATAAAATGACATATACAAGTAATGTTTTGTATCTATTTAATTGGAGATTTTTTGTCCTTAGTTATGATCAATATTTGTTTATTTTAATGATGAAAGTTTGTGTTTTAATTATATTTTAAGTATTACATCATATTGTAACAAATATTAAACATTTAATTAATTAATATATTTTCTGTTATGTTGGTTTAATCTGAATATATTGGATGGACATCCTATTTTGCGGTGATACTAGTCTCAAAGGAGGTTCTTTTTAAAGGACCTTGTGAACTAATTTAATAATGTCGCGTATAAGGATTAAATTTTTGTTCCTTGTAGATATTATATATATATTGATTGATCAATTACTATTTAATAGTATGAATGTTATAAAGTCTATATTTGTCTAAAAGCAATACTTTTTTGAATCAAAAAACTCAACTATAGACTTCTCCCAAGTTCAAGTTATGAAAATTGTCTTGATCCAAGAATTTTTATGGGAGACATTCCCTGAGGTGAATACATGCATGATGCTTATTCCATGCAATTATTGGATTTATGTCATTCCTTGAAGTGAATGCAAACATGATGTTTATTCCATGCGATTATTGGATTTATGTCATTCCCTAAAGTGACTACAAGCATGATGTTTATTCCATGCAATTATTGACTTTGTTTCATTCCTTGAAGTGAATGCAAACATGACAATTCATTATATGATTAGTGAATAGAACTCAATTATGTGTCAGAGTATCACTGATGAGGATATGTTGGGAAAACATATTCTAGTTTTCATACATTAATGTTATCTTTTAGACACAATATCATGAAAATATTTTAAATACCTATTAGTCTCTGATCCATTCCTTGAAGTGAATGTGATATTTTATAGCGGAAAGAATAAATGCCACATAACCGTGAATGATAAATGAAAGCAAATATAAATAGATTTTTTTTGTGGCAAAAATAATTGTGGCATTATTGATCCAACTCAATTGGATATTGTTAATTTTCTCATAACCCTTGAAGAAAATAATTCGCCATTTATTTTAACTCTCTTATAACCTCTAAAGGGAATAATTGATTTTTTATTTATTTTTTTATGTTAATTTATTTTTATTTATTATTTATTTATGTTAATTTATTTTACTTATTATTTATTTATGCTTTTGTTAATTTTTCTTTTGAAGAATATTATTACTTTCGGAATAAAATATTCAATAAATTATGACTATTTATGCCAAGCAGATAATGAAAGTACTCATATTGTACTTAAGTATAAGAAATATTTTTTCTTTTAAATGAAAGAGAGAAGTGGGAAAATGTGAATACTATATCTCAAAGTACTGAATATCAATGATTTGGAAGAGATCTTGAGAGTTTATCTTTTATAGATAACCAATTTGATATGATGTGCTATATTTAATATTTTTTCATTCCTCGAAGTGAATGGTACAAAACACATATTTTTTATTCCCTAAAGTGAATTAAATAAAGCATATATTAAAAGGTGAATAATTATGCATATTTTCTCATTTAAATGCAAGAGAATAATATGAGTATTATATCCGGAAGTACCAATATCATAGAAAGGCTCCGACTAAGAAATGTGTTATTGTCAAATTGAACTTTGTTCTATATTTACAGTGTATTATACTCGTCAAAGTCACAAAAGGACTTAATGAGTAAAAGGGATGTTGATTATCTCAATATTACGAGTATAACTCAAGGCAATAAGAAAATCTTGACAAAATTACATGCACTATCATCCATATTGTACTACAGAAGAATTAGTATAAATTGAAGCTCATGCTATTGTAAACCAGATGTTTACTAATAATTTTATATGGCATAACCGGTTAGGCCATCCCGGTTCAATTATGATGCAAAAATTTGTTGACACTTTCATGTGGTCATTTATTGAAGAACTAAAATTTTCTTCAATGTAATTTTTTATGAGATATTTGTTATCAAAACAATATGATTATTTAATCATCATCAGCTAAGATAAAGTGTAAATCTATTAATTTTCTAGAACGAATATAAGGTGATATATGTGGGTCAATACATATTTCTTATAGTACATCTAAATATTTTATAATTTTTATCGATGCATCAACTAGATGATCATATGTATCCTTGTTATTAACCCGCAGCTTGGTGTTAGCGAGACTACTTGCTCAGTTGATAAAATTACGAGTATATTTTCTAGATTATCTTTTAAGGACAATCGGTCTTGATAATATTGATGACATTCCATTTTATATGCAGTATCACTAATTCACATCAAGCCAACAAATGATCATAAGTTCTCCCAACTATAAGTGGTTTTTGGTCAGGAACCAAATATTTCTTATCTTATATTTTTTGGGATGTGGTATATATTCTAATTGCTCCACCACAACACACAAAGATGACTTATGTTGAGTAATATATGTCAGATTTAAATTTTCATTGATAATTAAATATCTTGAGCTTCTGATGAGGAATTTATTTATAGCTCGATTTACTGACTATCATTTTAATGAGTTAGTTTACCCAACTTTAGGAGAAGAAAATAAAATAGCTGGAAAAAGAAATAAGTTGGAATAAATTATCATTTTCTTAGTTTGATCCACGTATTCAACAATGTGAACTATAAGTTCAAAGGATAATTCATTTAGTAAATCAATTGTTAAATGATTTTGCTAACCCTAAAAGAGTAACTAAGTCATGTATACCAACTATGAATGCTCTGATTAAATTTGATATATTGAAATATCAACTCTAGTTGCTAATGAGTTTAACTTATGCTTGAAGCGTGGTAGAAAAATAGGTTCTAAAGATAGAAGTCATCAAAAAAGAAAAGAAGTTATATTTTATGATGGTCTAATCGAGGAATCAATATATTATAAAATCTCTAGAAGAGATTAAAAGGTCTCCAACAAAAACATTGACATGACTCAGGTAACTGAAAATAAAGAGATCTCAATAGATTATGTCATATCTGGAAATAAGTGAAACTGAAAATAAATCGACGTCGATAATATATTTGCATGTAATATAGCATTAGATATTTTATTTAATGATGTGGATCATGAATCAATTTCAATTGGGTAATACAAACAAAGAAATTATTGACCAGCATGAAAAGAGAAAATTAAGATGAAACTAAAATCTCTTTCGAAAAGAAAAGTATTTGGGCCTATATCCCGTACATTAAAATGTATAAAACTCGTGGATATAAATGAGTATTTGTGAGAGAGAAATCAAAAGCAAAAATCACGAGATATAAACTCATTTGGTTGCACAAAGATTCTCATAAAGACATGAAATCAATTATGAGGAAAATATATTTCTCGGTGGTGGATGCAACTACTTTTAGATTTTGATCAATCTGCCAATAAATAAAATTACTCAATTTCCGCATAATGGATGTTGTTACATCCTATTTATATTGGCCTTTTGATAGTAATATTTACATGAAACTTCCTAAAAGATTTAGATTGTCAGAAGCAGTTAATTCAAGTTCTCAAGAACATTATTTAATCATATTGAATATATCTTTTTATGGCTTGAAATAATTTAGGCGTGTTTGATATAATCTCCTAATTGAATACTTATTGGCAGAATGCTACATGAATTATTTAATTTCCCCGAGCATTTTTATTAAGGGGTTTAGCTTTGAATTTTTTATTGTTGTGTATATCGATGATTTGAATATCAATCAACATACACAAAAAAATGTTTAAAGATACTTTACATGCATAACGCAGATTCATTGATCACCCTTATAGTTGTTAGGTCTCTTAATATAAACAAAGATCCATTCTGCCTCAAGAAAAGGGTGATGATATTCTTGGTCTAAAAATACCATATATACATTAATTGATCTAGAAGTATTATATCTTAGCTGGTCCAGAAATACTATTTAAGTGCTACAAGATCATCATCTTTAACCAATTACTATGCTTGAGGCAAAACCGAAATATGTGTTTGGCTAAACATATCCAGAAGATATGTGAATTGCTTTCACAAGATAAGATACAAGCTATAATGTGTAGAGATAATGTAAAATTTATATCTTAATGTGGATACATCAAATATGATAAACGAAACATATTTCTTTAAAGTTTTGTCCCTCATGATCTTCAGAAGAATAATATTCGATAAATCATCTTAAGTAATAATTTGGAAGATTTATCCACTAATGCATAATCTACTTCAATATTTGAATATTGTATTTAAGATTGAATTATGAAGATTCAAAGATCTTATGTAATATTTTCATGAGGGGAGTAAATATGCGTATCAAAGACGTGTGTACTCTTTTTTCTTCACTAAAATTTTTTTCTTACATGGTTTTTATCTTAGTAAGGTTTTAACAAGGCACATTATCTTCATGGATATTCAAGGGGGAGTGTTATGAATATCTTTATTTATGGTGGATGTTCATATACTAAATAAGACTTTAATGTACTTTATTATTAAGTTTAATACCCATTAGAATTATAGTTTTTATCTTATGTCTATAAATATAGACTTTTGAAGAAAATATTGTTTACAAACCTACTTTGAGAATATAATACAAGTCTCTCTCTTTTGTCTCTCACCTTTGTTCATCTATTTTGTTCTTATTCTTTATTTTATTTACAACAAAAAACAAATTTTAAAACCTTTTGCATAAAAATTTTATAGCATTGTCACATATCAAAATATGGCATAATCAAAATTAGGTTTCATTTATTAAAATTTTATATTGATTTTATTCAAACCATTTCAAGTCCACAAAGTAAAGGTCGAGTTTCATCCGATAACGGAAGAAAAAGATCAACGATAGATAAATAGAAAGATTTTTGCTAAATTCGTGGATTTGAAGATATATTCCAATAAAATGAGGGTCAAATTCATACTCGAAGGCCGAGATGAAACGAATGATGAAATTTGAGACTGGATGACACCATCTATCGCCGCCAATAGTGACATCCGACAATGATTAATGGTGGATGACCTCTATATCATAACACAATAAAAGGTTGATGGATAAATGATTAAAACATGTAATATTTGAACTTTAATGAGTAAATTAAACATTTTAAATTTTTAATGACTAAAATAAGTTTGAAATTAAAATTTAGTGAGATTTATATAATTTATAATAATTTATTTTCAAATAATTATATAAATAAAAGAATAAAAGTCAGTAAATTAGTATTATTAACTAACATCTTGGTGGTTTGATGAATGAATCGTCAGGTTTATTAGGTCTCATATGATAAATTATGATTAAAAAATTTATCTTACGATATATTTTAATAATATTAAATTCAAATTAAATTGATTAAAAAAATCAAATTCTAATTATTATAAAAACATTATTCAGTAAAATTTGATTTAAAAAGTAAATTTTATTGTGATTGATTGGCGAAAGAATTTGCGTTGC
This sequence comes from Abelmoschus esculentus, assembly GCA_035048815.1. NCBI lineage: Eukaryota > Viridiplantae > Streptophyta > Magnoliopsida > Malvales > Malvaceae > Abelmoschus > Abelmoschus esculentus. The sequence continues at coordinate 3,929,735 of JAUCBN010000019.1, read as the reverse complement.
TGTTTGCACTAGATTTTTTTTATAATAATTAATTTTGTAAACGAAATTTCAAGTCTTCCTTGAAGACGAAATAAATTTTGTATAGTTTAATAAGCACAAAGCTTAACTCACTCTATTCTGATTAAAATAATTAAAAAAAAAACTCTAAAGTTTTACTATTTTATGTAAATATTTTTTTCTAAAAAATATGTAAACAAATTCTTATTTTTTATTGCATCTAAACTAATAAGTGATCTTAAATTTCTATCCCATGTCCTTCCAAACAAATCTTTCGTGTAATAAATTTATTCTAAAACTTATATATTTTTATATTTTGAAACATATTCACAATTTTTTAAAAATTGTGATTTATTTTTTATTTTTTAAATGAAAGAGGAGATTGTTATCAAGTGCCTATTAAAACCTCATTGATCCTAAATGAAAGAAAAGATTACACACGATAATAATAAAATACATTCAAATATTCAATAAATAAAACCCAATAACATAAATCACGAGCTAAGCTCGATCGAAAAATAAAAAACAACAAAGAATTAAACATCGATAAAAAATTCAACAAGTATCCATCTGTCTGCAACAGAGGAATGATCACATATGGAGGTGCATGATATTGAACACCATTCATACTCACTAATTGAGCTAATTGGGCAAGCCCATCAGGCAATTTATCACCATCACGTTGAATATACTGAAAACAATCTCTCAATTCCAAATACATGTATCATGAATGTGTAGAAGAAGGGAAAGAGTTCCAACTCTAAAATCTCTTTTTTGGATAAGCCAAAGTCCTGACTATTAGTTTTAACCCACAACCACATATACCCACAAGGCCAAGTAAGATCTATACCAAGATGAATGCCTCAAAGCTCGTCTTCAACAACAAAATTATTGCCAATAAATTGCACAAAATACACTTGTCATTTTCTTTCATGATCTCGAATCACTCCTCCACACGTGAACAAGCCCTCTGAAACTCTCCTTAATCCTTCACAATTCAGCTTAAACTACCCTATGCAAGGAGGGCACCAACCTAGAATTAACAACCTCCCTTAACCATTATCGTGAGTTTGGACATGTTCTCGAGCCAAGGCACGAGGCTATCAGCTTCACTTAGAACTAAACCACATATCTTCACATTTGAATCAAAAGTTATAGTATTTCTTTGGAGCCATAAAGTAAAAACAATAACACCAAAGAGCATCTCTCAATTTATACCATTCTTAACAAAGTAATCCGAATGAGTAAGATTTTTTTAACCCATTCTAAAAAATTCATAGAAAAACTCATCTATTTTATCATTCTTAATAAGTGATATCCACACATATCTAACCGAAGGACAAGTACGAAGGAGATGGCTTACCATTTCAACTTCGGACACACAACAAGGACATTTATTATTCACTGCATAGTGGCGTCAAAATATTCTTCATTAGTCATCAACTTATTACAACACGTTAGCCAAAGAAAAATCTTGATACATTGTAACACCTTATACTTATGAATGACCTTTCATAAGACATCATCAAAATCAATAAAATGACAAATTCTAACATCATATTTAGTATTTACTGAGAACCCTCTTTTCATCATTTCTCTATCAACCAATCATATCATTGGGGAGAGGAAAATTGATTATCATCATGCAAAGAAGCACAAATTGAGATACGATATGCTCAAATTATCTCATAACCAGTTCTCTCTTACATCATCCATATCTACCAAGGTAGCACATGATAAGCCACTTTCAATTGGTAAAGTGATATACTACTTAATTGAATCAAATTTGTCAAGCCATAGATCATACCAAAATTTTATTTTATGCCCATTGCTAAGGTTCTAAAATACATTATTCTAAACATCATTCTAAACAATCATTAATCTTTTTCAAAGGCGAGATCCACTACGAGTATTAAGAGAATTTAAAACTGCATCATGTATTTATACTTAGCACATAACAATTGTATCCTATCGAATCATAATTTGAAAAGCTAAATTCATAAAAAGCTTTATTTTGCGTAGCAATTTTCCGAAATTCAAGACCAACTCAATTAGTCATAGCACAAACCTCTTCTCATTTAACCAAATATACACCACTCTCATCCTCCTTTATACCCTAAATAAATCTTTGCACTACACACCTAATCTCTAAATAAATAGTTTTAGGAAGAACTAAAGTTTCATCGTATAAGTCAAAATCTTCATAAGAATCAACTTAGCCAAGGTAATTTTTCCAACTAGTAAAAGAGAATTTGGCTTTTACACACTCAATTTCCTCCTAAACATTTGAATTAGATAATCATAAGATGTCAATGTAACTCTATTATGGACTATGAAGAATGGGTACCCCTAAATATTTATCCAAATCTGCTATCTCAGTAAAACCAAGTTAGAAACATATATGTACAAGTAATGTCTCGAAAATATTTTTAGAAAAAAATATTATAGTCATTAGGATACTTACTTTATGTCTAGATGTTACATAAAATTTATGCAATACCCATCTAATCACATACAATTGATCGAATAAGGCCTTAACGAATAGAATCATATCATCTATAAAGAAAAGATAAGAGACCACTAGACTATTCTTTGATGTACAAAATGGTTTCCTAGTCCCTTTGTTCACTTCTATCTAAATTGTTTGCACCAAACGTTCTATACAAAACAAAAACAAGGTAAAAATAGATCCCCTTGACAAATCCCTTAGATGGGCAAAACTTCTCAGAAGTAGTTTCATTCTAAAGAATCTGCATCAAAGCTGAAGAAACACAATGCATAATGAACTAACAAAGTGAGTCCGACAAGCAGATATCACGCAAGGTATCATCTATAAACTCTAATCTAAATGATAGAGGGCCTTCTCAAGATCAATTTTAAGGGTCATTGATGTAAGCTTTAGAGTCTTATTCTTATTTTTAGAGCTTTCCATCTCTTTTTTTTAAATTGTAATATTCAAGATTATCGATCCCACATGGACTAGATCACCTTTGGCTGCACGTTAATCCTGCACTTGGAAAAATAAAGACACAAATAATTTGGATTTTTATAAAGATAAAGTAAATAAACTAAGTAAGCAAACTAAATAAATGGAGATCTTAGTGATAGAGATAAGTCCAAGTCGATTGCTTTGTAGAGGGGAGTTCAGTTGCACTTATTAATTCATTGGGTTGAACGCGGAGGGTCGCACTAAGGGTTGCCTTATCTGCCCAGAGGGGGTTATGCCTTGTCGACAACTCAACTTTGTATAGTTCAAAAGAGCATCCTTGTATGTCTCCTCCTTAACCCTAATTCGGAGAACTATTGAAATTCATGTCTTGATAATACCTCTCGGCGTGAATCAAGGATGAACAACAACCGATGAAATGTGTCCTTTTAATCGCTGAAACCCTTGCGGATTAGTCGATGCTCTTGAGCAAAGACTGTATTCTCTTTTTTCGTGAGTCTAACTCTCCCGATATTAGATAAATATATTTTTCTTTATATACCATCTTATCGAGCTCATATACAAAGAAGAGTAAATACCAAGAGAGAAAAAACTATGAAAATAAGATTATATTAATAAGTCTAAAATAAAGTACAACTTTCTTTCCCAACTACTCCACAAACAATCTAAGCCTCGATGGGATTTAGAACATGATGAGCTTTGTCAGAGGCTTAAGGTTTAACTATGAGAACCCAATTTGTTATTACTAGACTTAGGGGTTGGCTTTATATATGCCAAGCCTAGGTTAAAGCCTTCCATAAAGGTAAGTTCTAAAAGAAAAAAATATATATCCATATTAAATGATAACACTTTATTTTATTCCCTAATTTAACTCCTTTAATCCCATGTTGACTTAGATCATGGCTTGACTTTATTTCTCCAGTTTTGTTTCTTCTCGTATTATGTCCATCAGATTTGACATATTTTTCTTTACCTATCGCGCACCAGTTATCATTTTTTAATCTACTACCGCATCCTCCAAAGTGCTACCGAGGTGGGTGTTTATCTGCATTCTAGCTTTAGTTTCTAGCATCCATCATATTATCTGATGTTACCTGTGTGATAATTTTCTGTCTAAGAGAGAAAACTATTAACTATACCTATTTTATGCCTTGCCATTAAATCTGTCTTTTATTTGTAATAGTTGAATGAGAAAATGATATAAAAATTAGGACTTTATGCACCTATCAAATAACCCAAAATTCGAACTATTTCTTGTCCTCAAGCAATGCAAAATATACTTTTTAAGTAAGGAATTTTAAAATAATATATCTTCTTGCCTGTCGCGGAAGAATTCCTTTCTTAATTCGGTCTCTTCTAGATTATAGGATTTCCTCAAAATTGGACTATGAGTCTTGGTGAGTGTGTGCGTAGCTGTGTCAAAGATGATTTTCTAAGTTCTAATCTTTTTTCTAGCTCAAGACTCACGACTTAGATTTTTCTTCAATTCTTTTTCTTTCTCTTCTCCCTAATTTGTATATAAATATATATTGTTATATACTTATACTCCTTGTGCCGGTTTCGGGCACCTCAAGTGTTTAACTACTCATAATAGAGCCAATTTTGGGAACCTCTAGTAAGTGGGAAAAGACTAAGTCCTAGAGTCGGTGATAGACACCTCTATGAACTATACTAGAGCCGGTGATAGACACCTCCAATTAAAATCTAAGCCTAAGTCCTTATTGCTTTTTAAAGAAAAAAACTTTTAAAATCAACTAAGACCAATAGTGATTATGTAATTTCAAGCTCATAGTCTAATCCTAAGTACTATTCTTAAGATACATTTCTGAATTCAAGTTTGGTGAATGGTACAAACTGTTGTGATGGCTGGATAATATATTGCTACTGAGGCAGACTCAATAAAATTCAACAGACTTAAAATTTTTTGCATCAAATTGTAATTATTGTAAAGACAAAATTTAATGTATCATTAGGGTAATTCGAATAATTTCCAAACATAGTAGATATTTATAAGGTACAAAATAGGATCAATACTCCCCAAACTCGAGGGATTCATTGTCCTTAATGCATGTTATAGGAAAATAAATAAGAGACAAAATGTATGAAGCCAAAAATATTAAAAACAAAAGAAGAGAAAAATTTAGAAAAATCACCGCCCTTAAAACTAAGTGGATCTGAAGGAGTCCTCCGAATTGTTTTCAATGAAGAGTTTCTGAAGGGCTTTAGGCGATTGTTGTGCTGCTCGAATTAGACTAACTGTGGTCTTAACGTTGCTTGTGTAGTAATTGGGAAATCCTAAAATCAAAAACAAAATATGGAATTAATACGTCCCTAAAGCATTAAATTATAGAAAAGTAGAGGCTTAGGTCAGAGTAGGAGGGCACTCTGGGACATCTTCTAAAATGACTACTTCCTTAAGTTTCTAGGATGTTGGTCCTTCGTACTATTGTAGGCGTTGTCCGTTGACTTGAAATTTATGTCAATCTTGACGAGATTTTATTATAACTGTCCCGTGAGAGTGTGTTTGGACAACTTCAAATGATCTTGACCATCGAGATTTGAGTTTTCTAAGAAAGAGCTTTAATCAAGAATTGTAGAGAAAAAACTTATGCCTTGACAGAATCTGTCGTGGCAACAATTTTTGGTCATGCCATTTTTTTGTCTTTTCTTTGTAGATTCTTAAATTCTCATATGTCGTTGCTCTAAATTCATTGATTTTGTTTAAGTTTAGTAATCTTTTCTGTCCTGCTTTTCTGTCAATCCATGTTGACAATTTTGATGGCCCAATAAGCCTTGTGTTCAATTTCTATTGGTAGATGAAAAGATTTACCATAGACTAGTTGGTATGGGAACATCTTTAATTGTGTTTTGAATGACGTTCTGTATGCTCATAAAGAATCATCTAAGCGTATTAATTTCATAAAGGTAACCTTTTTCAATATTGTTTTAAGCTCTCTGTTTGATAATTCTGCTTTACCGTTGGTCTACGGGTGATGTATTGTGACAATTTTGTGTGTGATACCTAGTTTCTTTAATACTGTGACAATCTGTCTATTATCAAAAATACTTACCTCCATCACTAATAATCGCTCGTGGGACACCAAATCGAGTGAAGATATTTTTCTTTAAAAAATTTTGAACTATTTTTGAATTATTCTTCACTGTGGCTATTGCTTCTACCCATTTGGATACATAATCCACTGCCAGTAAGATATAAAGGTTACCGTATAATGATGAAACAGCCCCATGAAGTCAATACCCCATACGTCAAACAGTTCTACTTCGAGAATGTTTTGTAGATGCATTTCATTCCTTTTTGGAATGTTCCCCATGCGTTGATATCGGTCTTACCTTTGACAATATTCTTGTGCACCCTTGTATAGGCTTGGCCAGTACAATCTTGATTGCAGGACTTTTTTTTTTGTTCTATTGCCGCCAAAGTGTCCACCATATAGTGATACATGGCCTTGTGTAAGCACATTTTCTTGTTATTCTTTCGGAATGCATCGTCTTATCACTTGATCTGCACATTGTTTGAACAAGAAAGAGTTTTCCCAAAAATAATGCTTTGCATTATATTGGAACTTTTTCTCCCTTGATGGTTAAGATAATGAGGAAGAATACCACTGGTGATATAATAAACAAGATCAACATACAAGGGTGTAGTAGTTGCAGCCAAGGCAGTGGATTTAATGTACTCTAAAAGTACATATGCAATTTTATCCACTATTAATTCGGGATCTTCTGCCAAGATTTTCTATATAGCTGCCGTGGCGGCTAACAGTTGTTCATCAAGGAAGGTTTCTTTGATCTCTTGTTATGGTTTTGTTTCTCTATTCCTTTCTAATCTCTAGAGTTGATCTACTACTTGATTGTCTAGGCTTTTTTTCTTTGATTTCCACTTCAAATTCTTGTAGTAGCAAAATCCATATGATTAACCTTGATTTTGTATCTTTCTTGGAAAGCAGATATTTTATAATAGAGTGATCCGTATGCATATTTATCTTGCTACCAATAAGATAAGATCTAAATTTTTCGAACGCGAAAACTATTGTTAAAAGTTCTTTTTCTATTGTGGTGTAGTTGATTTGGGCTTCATTTAGTGTCTTTCCTACATAATATATGACATGAAAGATTCTGTTTTTCTGCTGCCCAAGTACTGCTCCGACAACATAATCGCTTGCATCGTACATTAATTTGAATGGTGTATTCCGGTTAAGTGGTACTACTATGAGTGTTGTTACTAGTTTTTGTTTCATGTTTCAAAGGCCTTGGTACAGGATTTGTAAAAAATGAACGATTTATTCTGTTCTAACAGTGAGGATAAAGGTTTAGTGATTTTTGAAAAATCTTCGATAAACCTTCTGTAGAAGCTCGCATGGCCAAGGAAGCTACATATTGCTTTTACTGATGTCGGCGGTGGTAGTTTTTCTATCACATCTATCTCGGCCTTGTCCACTTCTATACCGCGGTAGGAGATCTTATGGTCGATCATTATTCCTTCGTTAACTATGAAGTGACATTTTCCCCAATTTAGGATCAAATTTGTATCCTCACATCTTTTTAATACTTTTCCAAGTTGTCGAGATAGTTGTCGAAATCCTCTCCGAAAATAGAGAAGTCAACCACGAAGATTTCAAGATGATCTTTGATCATGTTTGAGAAAATTGTCATCATGCATCTCTGAAAAGTGGTAGGGGCATTACATAGTCCAAAGGGCATCCTTCTAAATGTATATGTTCCATATGAGCATGTGAAGTTTGTTTTCTCCTAGTCTTTGGGAGCTATGGCGATTTGATTGTATCTTGAATAACCGTCTAAAAAACAGTAATAAGGTTTTTTGGCTAACCTGTTAAGTATTTGATCAATGAATGGTAAAGAGAAGAGATCTTTTCTTGTTGTTTAATTTAGTTTTTGATAGTCCATGCATATTCTCCATCCCGTTACTGTTCGTGTTGGAATCAACTTATTGTTTTCATTTGTTATTACTGTCATTCTCCCTTTTATGGTATACATTATACTGGACTAACCTAGTTCTGTCGGATATAGGGTATATGATTCCTCCATCTAGTCACTTAATAATTTCATTCCTTACTACTTCCTTCAACGCTTGATTTAACCTTCGATGTGCATCAATGGTTGGTTTATGGTCATCTTCCAATAAGATCTTGTGCATACATATTGTTGATTGATTCCTTTTAGATTTGCATTTGTTCAACCGATAGCCTTTGTATATTGCCTTAACATCAGTCAACCGTCTTTGCTGCTCAGGTTGTAACTTAGAAGAAATAATTACAGGCAAAGTATCATTTGATCCTAAATAAATGTATTTCAATTGATCATGTAGTTGTTCTAATTCCAGCTCGGGTGGTTTCTCAATAGATGGTTTGTGTTTTTTGCTTTCATTTGAAGTATAATTGAGTGATTCAAAATACTTACCTAGGTATGTAGTTACCCAATTACCTTCTTCTACTCGCTCTTTCTGAATTTAAGATTCCTGATTGTCGAGACATTTTACTCCATAAAAGCAATGGTCGTGGCATTTCATGTTGCAACCCTGAGAGTATTGTCTAGGTAGTCTGTTTCTACATCGAAGTTAAATTCAGATTTCATTTTGATTTGGTGATATTCATCTGGCTCCTCTAGATGCCTTAAAGCTTTAAACACAATGATCTTTAATTGTTGGTCATTGACCCGATGACCAATTCTCCTTTTTCACAATCGATCAATGTTCTTCTTGTGGCTAAGAAAGACCTTCCCCATGTGATCAGTGTGTTTTTATATATTTCACAATCTAAAATTAAGAAGTCAGCAGGAAATATAAATTTATCAACTCTTACCGAAATATCCTTTATTTTTCCTTCCGGTTGTATGTAAGAGCGATCTTCTAGTTAAAGCATCACCGTGGTTGGTTTTGTCTAAACGATGCCTAGCTTCTGGAATACTTAGGCATTAAATTAATGCTGGCACCTAAATCACATAATGCTTGCCCACATATTGATCTTCAATAGAGGATGGTTATTATGCAATATTGCTACGCACCCTTCTGTTGTGGTAACAGTTTCAAATTTCTCAATTTTTCCCTCTTGGATATGATGTTCTTAAGGAATTTGACATAATTGAGCATTTTTTTATTGCCTCCACTAAAGGTATTAATGTGTATCTGTTTAAGGATGTCTAAGAATTTCTTAAACTGATACTTTTACTTTTGTTGTTTCAAACTTTGTGGGAATGATTGTGGTAGTCGCAGATCTTCAATCTTTTCAGACATTGGAATCTTATCTACGGTGTTGCTACAACATCGTCTATTACGGCATCATCAACGACAACATCTATTGGTTCTTTTGTCTTAGGTTTTTCTTCAGTAACCTCCTTAGGAGTTACTGCCTCAAAATTCTTACCTACTGTCCTAGCAGGTATCTCAGGGTCCTTTAATTGTAGTCCACTTCTGGTGGATATAGCCACACACTATTCATGTGGACCAGTTCTAGCGACTTTAGTATCACTGGGTAGACCTCCTATAGGTCAATTTTTTATTTGTTATTCTATCTGTCTTACTATGATTTCTAGAGTCTTCAGAGCAGTTTAATTGTTTTGTATTTTCATTTTAGCTCTGTCCATGAATGTATCATCTCTTTGTATAAATTTATCCGTGTTTGCAATATAAACTCTAGTCTGAGCCATAAATATGTTCAACGTATTCTCCAGGGTTCGGATATCAGATGGTTGCTACTATGGCATCATCTATTGTGGCAGCAGTAGCTGAACAGTTCTGTTAGTTTGTTGGAATCCAGTAGATTGCACAGTTTGGTGTTGTGGGTTTAGTGCGTTATTCAGTTATTCCATGAGAATTTCGAGTGTTTGCTCCATGCTGGGTTATAATTGTTGGACAAATTATTACTACTGAAATTTCCAACATAGAAAGTTGATTCTGGATTTTGTAGGCATTCGTTTGAATTGTGATTGTCGCCACATGTTTCATAAAAAAAGCCACTTCCTTTACCTCTCGGTCATGAATACGCTTTTACAGATCCTTTACCATATTTGACAGTGCTGACAATTGATCTAGGATAGAATCTGAAGAGTCTAAATTTTTTATACCTCTCCTTGTTACCCCTCTTCTTGTGGGCGGCTGTTGATAGCCATTCTTTGCTAATTTGTTTAGAATCTTTAGACTCTCATGGGGTGTGTAATCAATTAGTGTGTCGTTAACGGAGGCATCAAACATCATTGTCGTAGGTGTGTTCACTACATTGTAGAATATTGATACTTGCGTCCACTCGGGCAATCCATGCATGGAGCATTTTCTATACAACCTCTATATCTTTCTCATGATTCATACAGGGACTCATCTTCTTCTTGTTTGAATGACGTTATAACGTTTATCAATTTATCTATTATATTAGTATAGCTGAAATGGGTCAAGAAGCTGTAACATAGTTCTATCTATGAATTCAACGATTCAGGTTAGAGGTTATTTAGCCAAGATTTTTCCTTATCCCTTAGTGAATAGGGAAAAGGTTTTAACTTAAGTACGTCAGCAGAGGCTCCCGACAACTTAAATGAATTGCAAATCTCTAAAAATGATTTAAAATGCTGCCGAACATCTTCGTTGGTCGATCCTCCAAATTGACCTAGAGTGTTGATCATGTTGAACATGATCGGTTTTAGTTCAAAATGTTCCACTTCAATGTTAGACATAACTACGACAAATGTAAATCCATCTAAATCTTCCTCCAGATAATCACGGACAATGCACATACGCTCCTATTGAGAAAGGTTGTATGGATCGACAACTACGAATGCAGCCAGGTTTACTACCTCAAGAACATTCATGCTAGTGTTGTTCCCCTATTATCAAGGTACTGGATTCATACTTTCTCTTAACCCTTGTCGTAAATGCTTTGCGGTTCTCTCGATTTCAGGATCAAAAGGATAATAATGTGTAGATGGGTTAGACCTGGTCATACAACAGAACAATACCGATTATATCGAATAAAAATAAAAACAAAAATAAAAAAAATGCAAAAATAAATTGTAGTTAAGTTAAACGCCAGTCCCCTGTAACGACGATAAATTTGACGTGAGCTTTGGAGTTTTATGCTTATTTTCAAAGCTTTCCACCTCTTTTTTTAAATTGTAATATTTAAGATTATCGATCCCACAAGGACTGAATTACCCTTGGCTACACGTTAATCCTGCACTCGAAAAATAAAGACACAAATAATTTAGATTGTTATGAAGATAAAGTAAATAAATTAAGTAAACAAACTAAATAAATGGAGATCTTAGTGATAGAGATAAGTACAGTTCAATTTTTTATATCGGGGAGTCCATTTACACTTACTATCCACTTATTAATGCATTAGGTTGAATTGCCGCCGCGGCGGGTCGCACTAAGGGTCACCTTGGCTGCCTAGGCGGGATTATGGCTTGTTGATAACTCAACTTTCTATAGTTTGATAGAGCATCCTTGTATGTCTCTTCTTTATCCCTAATTCGGAGATCTATTAAAATCCATGTCTTGATAATACCTCTCGGCGTGATTCAAGGATAAACAACAAACGATGATATTGGTCTTTTTAACGCTAAAACCCTTGCGGATTAGTCGATGCCCCTGAGTAAAGACCGTATTCTCTCATTTCGTGAATCAAACTCTCTTGATATTAAACAAATATATTTTTCTTTACATACTATCTTAACAAGATCATATACAAAGAAGAGTAAATACCAAGAGAGAATAAACTATGAAAATAAAATTCTATTAATAAATTTTAAATAAAGTACAACTTTCTTCCTCAACTACTCCACAAATAACATAAGCCTCGATGGGGTTTAGAACATGTGAGCTTTGTCGGAGGCTTAAGGTTTAACTATGAGAACCCGTCATGTTATTCCTAGCCCTAAGGGTTGTCTTTAAATAGGCCAAACCTAGGTTAAAGTCTTCTGATAAGTGCTCAACTCACTATCACTTTCTCCACTTTTCATAAGCACTTATCATCAAATCTACACCTACTTGAACCAATGTATGTGCCTAATATGATATATTTAGGGATTGTGCCATTTGAGATAATATTTATAAAAAAAGCATACTTTACTGCATTTTCATATCTGTGTAAGAACAAGTAATACCGAGGCAGTAGAATGAGGCCGAGGCAGGACCTGATGCCGAGGCAGCAAAGGAGAAAAAACAATATGGCTGACAATTAAAGGAGAAAAATATGGAGAACGTTACTGAACAATAAGCCCAAAAATCAGAGCTGAACAACAGAAGAAAAGCCCAAGGACAAGGCCACACGAGAAGAAACCTTCTAGAAGATTAAACTTGGAAATATTTACTCTATGTACATAACTTGTTCTCTACTCCAAGTTGTACTCTAATTAGGAAAGGTTTGCCCTAGGCCAAGCCTATATAAGGCATACCAATCTTAGGGATTAAGAGACACATACATAAACTTAAAGAACCGAATTTTGAGAGAGTTTTAGAAACAATTCTTCCCATCATGTTCTAAGTTCTCTTAGGGTTTGGTGAAGGTTGTTGAGTATTTGTGAGAAGAGATTGTATCTTGTTTCTTATTTCTATGCAATCAAATATCAAAGTTTGCTTACTCTTTGCTATTCTTTGTTCTTGCACCTAAGCCTAGGAGGGAAGTTTGTAAGTAATTTATTTATCTAGACTCGGGAGAGTTAGACTCACGAAAGAAATAAGTGTGATATTCAACTTGATTGGAGGATACTAATTCGACCTAGGGATAGGTTAAGAGTTTCAGCGACTAAAAGAAGTGTGAGAGTGGTTGTTGGTTATAATTGATTAACGCCAGGAGGTATCATCAAGGACTTACCTTCAACAGTGTTTTGACTTAGGGATAAGCGGAATCATTCAATGAAACTTTGCCGAACTTTGGTAAACTCTGCCCAAGAGCAAGGGATTGCCGCGACAGAGAACATTGTCGCTACCGAAGATAATATCTGCAGTACTGCCGAGGCAGTGCAGTACAATTGCATTAGACAGAAACAGATCAATCGAATCCACTATACAACACAACTGGATCCTACTCTCTCTCTCATATTCGATCACTCCTCAATTAGTTTAGTTTATTTAGTTTAATCAATATCCAAATTTATTTGTGTTTTTACTTTTATTTTACAGAAGCAAGAAGACCGAAGAAAGCATATTATGTACACTAATCCCTGATGAGATGATAACTCGATAAATACTTATCACTTATTACTTGACATATACACTTGCACTCTAATTGCGCATATTCAGCATGCATCAAGTTTTTGGCGCCGCTGCTGGGGATTGACAACAAAATTTTATTTTTTTTATTTTCTTACTTTTATTTTAGTTTTAGTTATTTTTTTATTTTTTTTATTTGATTTGATTTTTGGTGTATGACCAGGGTCAACCCTAACAATCCACTGTATGAGGTTAACCCAGAAATCGAAAGAACCTACCAAGGTTTGAGAAGACAGATCCAAGGAGCCATGACAGTGAATCAAGGAAATCAGAACCTACCTGCATGCAATAGAGGCCATCTACAGCAACCACTACTGCAATCACTACCGCGACAGCTAACTGTCAGAGATTTTCTGGTAGAAGATTTGAATGGATTGAAACCTGGAGTGGTTACACCAGATATAGAGGAAACCCACTTTAAAGTTAAACCTGTGATGTTCAATATGCTTAATACTATTGGACAATTTAGTGCGTCTGCAACAGAAGATGCCAGACAACATCTCAAATCCTTCATGGAAGTTTACAATTTTTCCAAAATTCAAGGACTCCATGAAGACATTTTGAGATTGAAAATTTTCCTCTATTCACTGAGGGATAGGGCAAAACCTGGTTGAATAGCATTCCGGCAGGATCAATTGGATCTTGGAGTGAACTCTACTGAGAACTCATTACGCGATTTAACCCTACAAATTTATATGATCGAATCCGTAATGAAATCACTTCTTTTAGACAGGCTGATGACGAACCTATGTACGAGGCTTGAGAATGCTACAGAGAGTTACTAAACAAATGTCCACTACATGGATTTCCACTTTTGACGCAAGTAACCATTGTTCTATAATGCTACCAATGCCCCGACAAGGATGATGTTGGATGCCTCGGCAAATGGTACACTCCTTGACAAGGCTCCGGAAGAAGCTATAGAGATTCTTAACAAACTCGCAAGAAACGATTTCCAATTCCCTACTTCTAGGCGAGGAGGATTAAAACGCCAAGCCACAGTGAATGAACTAGAAACCACCAATTCAGTGACAGCACAGTTGACATATTTAATCAAGATAGTTCAGAACATGCAAGTACAACAAAATACTCATGAGGTAAAAGCGATAAATTTTTCTGAGTATATGCAAGACGAGGAATCTAGTTTCTATGTGGTAATTACAACTGGAATAATAATATGATGTCAAACACATACAATCCGGCATGGAAAAGACACCCAAACTTTTTGTGGATCAATCCTAATAATGCCTTAAACCCCACCAGCCAGTCCTCAGGTTACCAACATTCATTGACGCAGCAGTCACTACTGCAGCAGCAGATGCTGCAATAGTAGCCCATGAATTCTTTGGAAAATACTCTCAAAGCCTTCATAATGAAAACAGAATCATATATGGCTGAGAACAACAATTTCATGAAGAGAACTGATGACTTCATGAACAGAACAAAGATGAGGCTGCAAAACCAGGAAGCTGCTATAAAATCATTGGAAACCCAAGTTGGTCAGTTTGCTCAAAGACAAAATACTAGACCATAGGGGGGACTACCTAGCAATACTGAAGTTGCTAAGGAAATGGGCCATGAACAATGTAAAGCAATCACAACAAGAAGTGACCTACAACTCAAGGAACAAATGGGCAAGTCAGCAACCAAAGTTCCAACAACAACACAGGAGGAAACAGACAAGGAAGACTTGGATGCCGAACAGAGTGAACACGAGAACACTACCCCAGCAGAGAGCTCGGTAGCACCTACACTACCTGCCGAGACAGTAAGACACAGTAGTTTCAGGTATTAAATTCCAAACCAATGAGACCCTGGACGAGATGAGACCACCACCACCTTTCTCATAAAGGTTGAAAAAACAGAAACAGGATCACCAATTTAAAATGTTTCTGGATATTCTAAAGCAAGTCCACATCAACTTGCCATTTGTTGAGGCAATTGAATAAATACCCAACTATGCTAAATTCTTGAAAGATATTGTGTCTAAGAGAAAGAAGCTAGGTGAGTTTGAGACAGTGGCAGCAACTGAAGGGTGCATGGCAATGTTGCATAATCGCATGCCACCCAAACTGAAGGATCCTAGATGCTTTACCATACCTTGTGCGATTGGTAATAATTATGAAGAAAAGACATTATGTGATTTAGGAGCAAGCATCAATCTTATGCCTAAATCAGTTTTTCAAAAGCTTGGAATAGGAAAGACAAAGCCTACAACAGTGCTGTTCCAACTTGCAGATAGATCCTATGTGCATCCTGAAGGAAAGATAGAGGACATATTGATAAGGGTAGACAAGTTTATTTTCTCTACCGACTTTCTTGTCCTTAACTGTGAAGTCGATGATAATGCACCGATCATCCTAGGAAGACATTTCCTTGCCACTAGACGAACCTTAATAGATATGGAGAATGGAGAGTTGACAATGAAGGTCAATGACCAGCAAGTCAAACTCAATGCATTCCATAATTTGAAAAAATTTGATGGTCCAAAACAGTGCAAAGCCCTCCACACAACAGATGCAGACACCAAAGTATCCTGCCTAGGCAACACGCTCGACTGATTATTTGGTAAGAGAATTAAGCCCAAGGTGGAGACAAAAAATATAGAAGTGACTGACCAACACCTGAAGAAAAATCTAGGCCAGCAAGAGATGAACAAATTGGGAGATGCATTTACATGCACTCCACCAGTAACATAATCTTTTTCCTTCTACTTTATTTATTATATTAGGATTAATTTTAATTTAAGATTTATATGTATTTTATTTTCAGTATTTTTCTTTAGTAATATTTTTTTCTTTTTTTATTAATATGTTTAATTAAATTTTTTTAAGACAATAAAATCAAGAATAAAGAAGAAATAGTTCATAAAAGGAATTCTGTCGAGGCAGTAAATAGTGTCAGAAGCCGCAATAGTCCTAACGGGTAGAAACAGTGTAACGACTATCTATCGAGTTTTCCGTCGCGACAGTAAATGCTAACGGGCAGTAAATTCAAAACAGCTACAAAACAGCTAGTGGTTCAAACGGTCACACTACCGAGACCTATATAAGAAGCATCATTCTTTTGAAATATTCACTCTTGCATTCTTGATTTCTTTAGCATTCTACTACAATCTTGCTCTCACAATACTATCTGTCAATATTCTTGAATTTTTTAGAATCTTTCACCAAGACTCTCAATCTTTATAAATCATCGATGGCAGCATACACTCGCTTTGCCCCGTCACTGTTGCAGACCGATTCAACAGATCTTTTGTTGCTCGACAGTTATTGGAAGAGCAAGGATTTTAACAATCTGAAGAGGAAAATTTCGATATTGAATATTATCTGTTCAACAAGATTCAACATCAAAAATGGCAACTCTTCTTCCTACACCCTGACCAGTCTAATGCAACCATAGTGCGCGAGTTTTATGCACATGGGCCAAGCAAGGACAACCCCTATGTCCACTGTCGAGGCAGACCGGTCCGACTTGATGCTGAAACAATCAACAAGTTCTACGGCCTAGCACCAAAACGAGATAGGCATGCCGAATTCATGGATGACATCACCACCCAGGACTCCGAATTGATCAAGGACGACCTTTATTACAACAACACTCCTTGGGAAATCGATACCCATAGAGGTTCTATTACAAGGCAAAGCCCCAAGCCCGAGGCCAAATTGTGGTGCACATTTGTTAAGAGACGCCTCATCCCTATCTCCCACAACAGCACAGTGGACCGTAAAAGACTAGTGTTGATCTAGTCCATCATCAACAGGAGGAGCATAAATATTGGAGAAATCATTCTACGCGAAATTCACGATTGTGGTAAGAAGGAACATGGACCCTTATATTTCCCATGTTTAATATCTGGTTTGTGTATTGTTGTAGGAGTACCAATCGAAGACACGGACGAATACACACCAACTAGGCAAAGATGGACAAGAGAATTCTACCATAGAGTGATGCAAATTATACAAGCAGAACCTGTCCAGGAAACACCTCAGCAATTCACTACTGATTTCACTGCCGTCACTCAATACACGGCAGAGATGTTTGGCACTGCCGAAGCTCCTGTCGTAGCAGACCCTTATCAAGAAATTCTCTAGAGGATGGAAGCCATGGACCTTCGCCAACAGAGATATATAGAATACCAAAGAGACTTCAACAGCACCCTAGCACAAATGATGATGTAGAATTTTTCCAACCAAGGGGAATAATTTCCAGAATTCCCTGGTAACATATTCGTCACGGCACCGCCCTACACAGAGATTACTCTAACCCTAGGGCCAAGACCATTTTTCATCTCTAGACCGCAGTAGCAGTTCCACGCAGTTGGCCCATCTAGGGCAGCAGACGCTATCGCGGCATCATCCAAGGGCAGAAGACCTTCAAAGCGAAAGGGAGTCTTTAGCACTCCCCCAAGATCTCCGATCTCAATGGGCAGTCTATCGGCTGAGATAAATGCCTATGTTCATCAGAGCTTATCCACTGTCGTGCCTCCAGCATACCGGGGCAGATCCAGAGAACGAAGGCGGTACAGAGATCATGGACACTGAAGATGGAGGAGAAGAAGTTAATGCCCCAATGAAACGGGCCACACCAACGAGAGTTCAGCCGCAGAGAAGAGCTCTTTGCTCGCCATCACCAAGGGCCCAACAATCAGTAGCAAGACCAATGAGACAAATTGTGGAAAAGAGTTCTCCCGAATCATCATAATATTTTCTTCTTATTGCCCATATAATTGTTTTTCTGCTTATAATGTTTACCTACTACCTACCCCTAAATTAAGCATTAAGGACAATGCTTGGTTTAAGTTTGGGGGTGTAGAGTTACTGCCGAGGCAATCTACTGCCGTGGTCTTGCAATGAAAAAGAAGTTTTTTGTGATAAATTTTTTGTTTTATGTCTAACACTTTACTTGAACTGTTGCCATACTCTTGCACTGCTCTTCATCAATTTTGTCTTAGTTTATTCTTAAAGACAATAGAAATCTTTCTCCTTACCATAGTTAGGATCTGTTTTGAAGGCTTAATTCTAGGATTCTTAAGTAGAAAAACTTAGAAGCTTGTTATAAGGTTGAACTTTAAAAACACTTTTGGGACTTGTTTGGCTATAGGAATTCCTTTAATGAATTTAGGTGATAAAGACTTAGATCTTTGGAAAGGTGACTAGAGGTGCCTATAACCGGCTCTAGGAAATACTCTTCTTCATGCTAGAGGTGCCCGAAATTGGCTATAGTATGCATTAAAGAATAGAAAAAGAAATAAAGAGTAAAGAATAGAAAATACAATACTTGAGGTGCCCGAAATTGGCTCAAGGAATTGTTGTTATAAGAAGAGTACACTAAAATCCAAGTCTATTTGTCTTGAACTTAGAGTTTATGTAAGAAAGCCTTTAATCAAACTTGTCCACAAAAACACACACTAGCATTATAGTTTGTCTTCTAGGTACACCCTTGGGTAACCGAAAGGTTAAGTCTAAAGAATAGACATAGTTATGGTGGGGAGAATAGATAGAAAACATAAGACCAAGAGAGAATAGAGTTTGACAAATTGATGGTTTCCATTGCTTGAGGACAACCAATAGTTCGAGTTTGGATGTGTGATAAGTGCTCAACTGACTATCACTTTCTACACTTTTTATGGGTACTTATCATCAAATCTACACCTACTGGAACCAATGCATGTGCTTAATATGATATATTTAGGGATTATACCATTTGAGATAATATTTGTAGAAAATGTATATTTTACTGCATTTTCATATCTTTGCAGGAACAAGTAATGCCGAGGCAGTAGAATAAGGCCGAGGCAGGAACTAATGCTGAGACAACATCAATTAACAGCAAGACCTAGAAAATTAGTTGTCTATAGCAGCTCTTCGAAGTCTTTATAATTTTTATATGTTGTTTTTTTTATCCTTACTTGTTTCTGATATTTTGTTGCCTACTATGCCCCCTATTAGTGAGTTCAAACAATTCTTTTAATAATATATTATCAGATTATAGGTTTGAATCTATTTAAAAAATCTTTCTTTAGAATTATCTTTCTCTTTCCCTTTTATGTAGAACTAATATTAAATTTAAAATTTTAAATATTTGGTCTATGCCAATTCGCAACTTTAACTTTATCCATACTATTTTATTATATTTTTATCATAAATTAATATGTTTTTAAATATTTTTTGCATTATTTTCCTAGGTTTATCTATGTCTAAAATATTTTTCACACATGATTTTAACATTATTAATATAGACACTCATTTCAAAAGCAACCCTTTACCCTAATTATTTTTATTCAAAACGCTAAAACTTATCACGTCCGTAGAGATTCATGTCCATAGAACTCGACTACTCTTTCGGAATGTACGGCTTTAGACGCTTCGTGATGTTACTTGATCTCGATCTCAGTGACTAAGTCAGCCTTCAACTAGCCTTGTGAGAACAACTTTAGCTTAACAAAAGCCTAGACAAGCCCTTAAGGCTTTGATGGATGCGGAAGCTTATAAAGCTAAGGTAACTACTCTTAGTCACTCGAGATCCAACAAAAAGAAAAAACTAAAGAAAGAACAAGAAAGAATAGAATAAATGCCTAGTAATTTTATTACTCTTCTCAAAGAGAGAATGGATGGAATTGAGTGATTACAAATGGTGGTGAGAACTCTCTTAGCTCTCACTTAATCAATGGTCAGGATCAATTTACATGGATGATCAGGATTAACCCAAATTAAATATAGCATCAAATAACTAAGAAAATTATATCCTATTACATCAATTCATAAAAAACTTTTCCCGGATAGTTGATCTCTCCCGATATGACAAAATTCTTCCTTATCCTTATCTGATAAGTTGTCTCTTTCCATTTTAAGAAAATCTAGTGCACCACCGCACTTGAATTTTGACTATCCATATAAATAGAGTTTTATTTTTTTAATCACCAATACTTTTATAAAATTATTCATTTTTTAATTATTAACATAAGAATATTGAATGATAAAAATTCATGAAAAAATTGTTACAAAATTCAAGGCTTAATTGTAAAATCCAATCAGATAAGTAGCATTCAAAATAACAATAGTGACAATTTTGGTTTTTTATAATCCATGACTGTAAACACCGGCAAAACAGTTTAATAGTAAACAAAGAGAACAGAGAAGATATGAAGTTTGAAAGTTGTTGGAATGCAGAATATGAACTGCTTCAAGAACATTAAAAAAAAAATCATTTATTGGAAATTAATAAATTAAAATAATTTTTAAAAAAATAGTGTTTATTCTATTACATATCTCAGAATCTAATAAATAATATTTCAAGTTTTTGACAGAAGGGAAACTAAATCTTCCATTGATATCATCAGATACCAGGAAGAAGAGCGGCCCCAACTCATAATTTACTTTACTAGGAATAAAAATAGAACACCAAAGTTTCCAAAGACGAATTTACTTACCATATATTTGCTCCACATTCGAATGAGACACGACCAACACCCGATGAGAAGAAACTACACCTGCAAAAAGCTGGCGTATTTGGCACCAAGGAAAAGCCTCTGGATGCAGAGCAAGGCGTTCTTGGTAACCTCCGCACTCTCGTGGTTCATCAACTTCATCACCCGTTCCTTGGCCTTGAGGTCATTCACTAGCACCCTGCCAGCAGGGTGGTTCTGAATAAATTGCGAAAGATCAAAGCACGCAACAGCCAGAGCTCTTGGATCGGTGGATGAGTCCATAATTGTGATGAGGACCCTAAGAATCTGGAAAGGTAAATGTTAACTAATTGCCACAGTTCCTACTTGGATGTTCAATAGATTTAGGTGGCGGTAAGTTTTGGGCAGACCAATTGACAAATTAACCTTTTCGAATTTGAATCCCTTTCCCCCCTTAAACAAGTAAACAGCACAGGAACCTAAAATCCCTAAGAATGACAAATGTGAGGAAGGAAAACATGTACCTGAAAATCATTCTCTTCAAAGCATGTAATGTTATCACGCCAAAACTGCAGATCTTTATGCATGGGTGACCAATCAAGATGACCAAGGAGAACTTCCTGCTTATATTTATCAAAGGAACTCAATTTCTTAATATTATCTTTCATCCCATCTTCGAGTTGATTGAGAGTCTCCAACAGATCCTATGAGATACCCAAATCAATTCAATAAGCAAGTATTGGAATGTAAAGGGAACAAAAAATTTATTGAAGCTGCACCAAATCTGAATTTTAAATGTGAATAAAAATAAGTTTAACACAAGAACTACATAGCCAAATAAGTATTGAACCTTCTATTCTCTTACCTCATCACTCCATGCTTGAGCTTTTAAACTCTGGACAATTTGTGGCAGTCCGAGGTCAACCATCTGAGCACCGAATGTGCCTTTGGACAACAAGTTCCTAAAGGTCAATACAACCACCCTGACAACCTGACAGCCATTGTTGATATCTAGATAAACAATTTTGTACAAATCAAACATATATGTTGAGATGATTAAACTAACATGACCAATCAACAACATAGAGATAGATTAATCAGCATGGACATGAAAACATGCATCTTATCCCCTGTAATAGTAAAAATTCTGTCAAAATCAGACTATATTTTCAATATATTTGTCTTAAGAGATTACACTGATATATATACAGCAATGGGCAACTCTAAACTAGGAAATAAGCTTGATTCTAGGAATGTTGACCGTAAAATACATCCTTAGAGATAACAATCATTAAATATTTACAAAATCCTAGCTAATACACACAATAGTCCTAATTTAGGAAGTTATAATCTGACACGCCCCCTCAAGCTGGGAAGTAGATATTATCTATTCTTAGCTTGCTTACTAATTTCTGAAAGAGTTTTCCAGACAATCCTTTGATAAGTATATCTGCTACTTGACCATCAATGGCCACAAATGGAGTGCAAATTAAGCCACTATCAAGCTTTTCTTTTATAAAATGTCTGTCAACCTCAATGTGCTTCGTACGATCATGTTGAACTGGATTATGCGCAATATTGATAGCAGACTTATTATCACAATACAACTTTATTGGACCTTCCCACTTGATCTTCAAATCTTCCAAAATGATTTTTAGCCACAATAATTCACAAATCTCAAGTTCCATTGCCCTAGATTCAGCTTCTGCACTAGATCTAGCCACAACATTCTGTTTTTTACTCCTCTAAGTCACAAGGTTACCTCCTAAGAAAGTGCAACCAAGTCGCAAGGTTGCCTCCTAAGAAAGTGCAACAGCCCGAGGTTGATCTTCTATCAACCATCGACCCTGCATAATCTGCATCAGTATAGGCTTCAAGGGTTAGTTTCTCCCCTTTCTTAAATAAAATTCCTTTGCCTAGTGTGCCCTTTAAGTACTGTAAGATCTGATACACAGCTCTAAGATGTGGTTCTTTGGGATTGTGCATGAATTGACTTACAACACCAACTACATAGGCAATATCCGGTCTGGTATGTGACAAGTAGATGAGCTTCCCCACAAGTCTTTGATATGAACCTTTATCAACTACTGCATCTTCTAATGCATCTCCAAGTCTATGGTTGACCTCTATGGGTGTCTCTGCTGGTTTGCATCCCAACTTGCCTGTCTCTGTCAACAAATCAACTATGTATTTTTGTTGGGATATGAAGATTCCTTCTTGAGAATGTACTACTTCAATACCGAGAAAATATTTTAACTTACCAAGTTCTTTGACTTGAAATACTTTTACTAGACATTTCTTTAAATTCTCCATTCCTTCCAAATCATCACCAGTTACTATAACGTCATCTACATATACTAATAAAGCAGTCACTCCCTCTGAAGGTGAATGTCTTACAAACAATGTGTGATCTCCTTGGCTTTGTTTAAATCCCAACTTAAGTATGACCTTGGTAAACCTTCCAAACCAAGCTCTTGGGGACTGTTTTAGCCCGTACAAAGCCTTTTTTAGTCTGCAAACTACATGTTCTTTATTTGGGTCAAATCCTGGTGGAACATCCATATAAACTTATTCCTCAAGATCACCATGTAAAAACGTATTTTTGATGTCAAACTGCTGTAATTTCCAGCCTTGATTGACAGCTAGCGACAACAACACTCTCACGGTATTCATTTTTGCAACAGGAGCAAATGTCTCTTGGTAGTTTATTCCATACATTTGAGTGTACCCTTTAGCAACCAATCTTGCTTTGTACCTTTCCAAAGAACCATCTGACTTATATTTTACTGTGAACACCCAACAACATCCCACCGATTTCTTTCCTTTCCGTAATTTCACCAAATCCCATGTCTTATTTTTTCAAGCGCTTCCATTTCAACCTTCATGGCATTTTTTCAGTTCTCATCATCTAATGCCTTAGATACGGTTTTGGGAATGGAAATTGAATTTAGGCTAGTAAGAAAGGCTTTGTGGTTATGAGACAAATTTTTGTATGACATGAACAAATATAAGGGATGTTTGTGCAAGCTCTAGTCCCTTTTCTAATAGTAATGGGTAAATCGTAGTCTCTTTGATCTATTTTTTCAATAGTTTCAGTGTTGATATGTAAAGTAGGTTCAGTAATTACCTCAGGTTGTACGGTAGAAGAGGGTGATTGAACTTGCACCGGAGCCTTCTTTCTTGAGTAAACTAATAGAGGTTGAGTAGTGTCCCGAATCCCTTATGATTTAGGTGTATTAAGCTCTGTGTTGGGTTGTATAGTTTCAAGTTGGGTAAGCAAAGGCTGAGTGTTTGGCTGGGAAGAAGCTGGTTGGACAGTATTTAACTGTGCAGGAGCAGTCTGGGCAGTGTTTGACTGTGTAGGAGCTGTCTGGGCAGAAACATTTGGCTGTGCAGAATCTGGAAAATGGGAAAAAACTAGAAAATCAAGAAGGAAAAAATCTGTCTTTATCTTCTGTGAATGAAATCTCCCCCTAGAGATAAGGACGAATAAAGTAATTTTCTTTCTCTACAAAAGTAACATCAGCTGAGACATAATATTTTTTTGTGGATGGATGATAGCATTTGTACCCTTTTTGTGTGGAAGAATAGCCAAGAAAAACACATTTGACAGCTCTTGGATCAAGTTTTCCCCTATTTTGAGAATGTACATGAACAAAGGCAACACAACCAAATATTTTGGGAGGAAGAGTATTTGAAGTATTGAAATTGGGAAAGAATTTTGCTAGAACTTGCATAGGACTTTGATAATCAAGGACTTTTGTAGGCAATCTATTTATCATACGAGTAGCAGTTAAAACTACCTCCCCCAATATTGTTTAGGAACATTTTTTTGGAACAAGAGAGATCTTGTAATAGCCAAAATGTGACCATTTTTCCTTTCGGCAACACCGTTCTGTTGAGGAGTGTTAATACAAGATGACTCATGTATAATGCCCCTTTCTTGGAAATATGGTGAGAGAAATTGATTGAAATATTTCTTACCATTGTCCGACCTAAACCTTTTTATTTTGACACCAAATTGAGTTTTGATCCTATTGTAAAAGGTTGAAAAAACAGACTTCACATCAGATTTTTGTTTTAAAAGGAATAACCAAGACACACGAGTACAATCATCAATAAAGGATACAAACTACCGAGCCCCAGAAATGTTTGAAATAGTGGATGGTCCCCAAACATCACTATGAATAAGAGTAAAAGGAATAGATGTTCTTTGATTGCTTATTGGAAAAGAGGTACGTTTTTGTTTTGCAAGTTCACAAACATCACAATGGAACTCTTCAACAACTAACCCTTTGAACAATAAAGGAAACATAACTTCAAGGACTCTAAATGATGGATGACCAAGGCGAAAGTGATGTATCCAAATTTGGTCTTTATTGGTTTTAAAAGATTCTGAGATGAAGGATATTGGCGAGGAATTCAGAACACTAACTTGACCATTAGATTCTTCAAGATAATACAATTCATTTACTTCCTTAGCATGTCCAATCCTCCTCCTCGTGTTATGTTCCTGAAAAACACAGAGTGGGATAAAAAACAACACTACAATTAGAGTCTTTGGTAACCTTTTGGATAGATAGAAGATTGGTAAATAGTTTTGGAACATGGAGTACATTTTTAAGAGTAAAGGTTTCATTTATAACAATATCACCCTGACCAGCCACTGTGATCACAGAACCATCGGCTACTGTTATCTTTCTATTACTAGGGCAAGGTGTATATGAAATAAATTTTTGTGAAGAATGGGTCATGTGGTCTGTGGCTCCTGAGTCAATGACCCAAGAACTTTTAGTGTGAATATCTGAGACTTTAGTAGTTTGAGAAGAGGATATACCTGAAAAGGCCAAACTACAAGTACTTGTTAAAGAATTTTTTCCAATGATCCCAGCAAATTCTTTAGTTTCTCAATTTCCTCATTGTTGAATTCAACAAGTGGTTCTTGAAGATTTTCTCCAACTAGTTGCTTTGTTGTATATGCTCGTCCTTGCCCCTTTGGTTGTACACCTTTTTCTAAAAAACTCTTATTTGTTGTTTGTGGCTTCCCATGGAGTTTCCAACACTTTTCTTTAGTGTGACGAGGTTTCTTGCAATAGGAGCACCATAAGGAGTCCTTGTTGATTGGCCTTGTATGTTAATTCTGTCTACTATCATCATTACTTGGTTGTTCTAGGCCAAATCTCCTCTCAGTTGCAGCTCTTGTGACTAAGGCTGAACTTTCCATTTGACCACTCTCGATCATAACCCCTCTTTTTCCTTCCTCAGCACGAACAAATGCAATTGCTTCATTTAGTGAGGGCAAATCTTCTTTTCCAAGTATTTGGACTCTTACTGCATCAAATTCAACATTTAGTCCAGCTAGAAAATCATAAGTCATAGATTCGATCCTTTTCGACAAATTTTTTAGGAGTGTTGCGTCTTCACTGCATCTCATCTGAATGCACTGGTAGTGATCCATTTCTTGCCAAAGGTTCTGCAGCAAATTGGAATACTCTGTGATCGACTTGCCTCCTTGCTTGGTTGATGAAATCTTAGTCTTGATTTCATATATTTGGGCAGCATCTCTCACTTTTGAATAAGTCTGCTTCACAGCTTCCCATGTTTCTTGGGTTGTGTTGAAAAACATGCACATATCACTAATTTCTGGTATCATGGAGTTCCATAACCAAGACATAACAGTTGAATCTTGTTCATCCCATGCTTAAAACTTAGGATACCCTTCTTTAGGTCCCGTTCCAAGTAGGTGACTCAACTTTCCTCTCCCCTTTAAGAATGTACGAACTAGTTGAGACCACTTTAGGTAATTCTTCCCATTTAATCTGTAGGCTGCCTGGATGTTCTGCAGGTCAGTTGAAACTCCAATGATGCTGGATTCTGTTGTTTCATCCATTTTTGATTGAAAGAAGATATGGAAAGATAAGAGGCTGCTCCCAAAAGAAAAAAAAGAAAGATCCCAGAAATGTGCTAAAAAGGCACTGATACCATGTCAAAATCAGACTATATTTTCAATATATTTGTCATAAGAGATTACACTGATATATATACAACAGTGGGTAACTCTAAACTAGGAAATAAGCTTGATTCTAGGAATGTTGACCCTAAAATACATCCTTAGGGATAACAATCATTAAATATTTACAAAATCCTAGCTAATACATTCCTAATTTAGGAAATAATCTGACAAATTCAAAACAGTAGAAACAGAACAACGGGTAAAAGCAATTAATCTAGGAAAAAATGATCATATACCATATCATAGTATGCCTGTTCATACATACACTTTATTCAAGCAACATAGACATTTTCTGGTAGAACTTGAAAAAAAAAACTGCAAATGGAATCAATACCATGAAATAAGAACTCACCTTCTCCTTCGTGGAGCTCCTAACAACATCAACCAATCGATGTAGAGCCTTAGAGGTTGCCAAATACTCGATTGCGGGTTCATAGTAGGATAAAAGCCACACACAGAGACATGTTTCATAAAGAAGCTGTTACAAAGATTAGTTGTCAGTTTAAAAATTAGGCCATCCAAATGGCTAGCAAGGAATAGTTTCTTATTTTAAAACCTGACCCCTTAAAATATGAAAAAGAAAGAAAAACAAAAGATACCTGGATAGATTGCTGGGTAGATGCTGGACAAATTAAAGGAATCAACAACTTCACACCATCTGCTTGAACAAAGGAAGATCTGACAACAGGTTCCTTCAGCAATGCTGCAAGACAGTTAATGGCAGTTGGAATACCACGAGTAGGATGGGAAGGCTTCTTCAACTGCAAAAGAATTTGTAAGTGAGGAAGGAAAATTACCATCTATGTAGACAGAAATAAATGGAACTTCAGAGGGCATGTAAAATTATAGGAAAAACTAGTCAAAACCTACCAAGGCGATCAACTTTCATCAGTTGTAATAAACAAACAGTGCTTTGCAGACAATAAAGAACAGAATTCGGAGCAGTGCACTAACCTGTGTGCAAAGCCATTCAACCAATCCTTTTAGTACATCATCAATGGTTGAAAGCTTTGACTTTGAATTTGAGGCTTCTCCATTTGCAACAACACCATCCTGGGTTTTTGGCCTGGCACTGTAAATAAATAGAAAGAAGGTAAAGTCAACAAATAAATCATGTAAGACAACACTATGTCATTTGCTAAAGTTTCTTTAAAACTTAGATCCTTAGATGGACCACACATTTTGTACCTCACTATCAAGGAAAGTATCTTGCAGCTCTTTCTTGTATGAACCAGTTACCTTTCCAGAGCAACCTGAAAGTAGTCAAATTGTGAATTGTTAGTTTTACTCCAGATGATTCAATACAATGTTAAGAAATCAAGTGTACATGAAAAAATATCTTCGAAGTTAACTAAGAAACACGAATATCTTCTTCTAAACTTGGAAGGTAATACAGCCAAGATAAAAATAGCACATTAGAAATAACCATAGCTAATCTGATTATATATGGTTGGTGACCTTCAAGATAGAAGTTATTTGCATCTAAAATCTCTTGCAACTGGAAGGCAGACAAAAGTAGCACAAACTCCTCATAAATGTAGTAACTTGAACCTTTGGGCTGAGATAACCACCTAATTTCCCAGATATCCAGATAGGAGGCCATTGCATACGTGTATATTTTCATACATGATTTTAAATACACTAATTATACATGCTTACTATGTATTTACAATAGATAGACAGCTTACAACAAAGAATCGAATAATGGTTAGTTCTGTGCAAGGCATGAATATTCCAGATATTTGTACAGGCTCGTTATGCAGATGGAGCTAAATCCCATAAAAGTAAGCCAGACAACCTCCAGAAAGAGAAGGCAAAATTGTTATATCTTCAAGGATCCAAGACCTACTTTTTGACAAAACAATTATAGTAAAAAATCAAAGCCATCACTAACAGTACAAGCCACCTTGAGTCCTAATCAGGTTCATCATCAAGGAACCAACTCAATTTAGAGAAAACAAAAATGCAACAAAGAAGTGAAGGTAGTATGTATAACTATAACATTTAGGAGGGGGATCCCAGCCATGCAGCAATCATGAACCGAACACTGCATACAGGCAACTGATCATCGAAATATTAAAGAGATTCAGCCATTTCTTATCCACCCTCTCACCCAAAAAATAAAATAAATCAGCTATAGGTTAAAAATGTAAACAACTTTGAGTAAAAACTTAACTTAGGAAAGGTTCATAAGTATCTTCATTTGCAAGAGACTTGTCATGAAATAATCTGGCTCGTTTTGGATTGGCTGCAGTAGAAAATAGCAATATGTAAATTTACTTAAGCTCAATGCATGCTCACAAGACCAATATTATTTACATACCTGTAAGCATTTCATCAATTAAAGCCAGAACATATTCCACTGTTTCTTCCTTAAATATATCACGGAATACGCTAACAAACACTTTAACATAGGCTGGACCATCCTGTCAAGTTCAATTTCACCAATCAATATCATTCTTTTATCCATAATTTAATTAGGTATTCCCATGGAATTATAGTTGGACTTTTAAAACCTGATTCTGTTTATGATGAAAGAGGAGTTAACAAAACTACTGAATTAATTGGAGAAAGGGGGGATATACACAGGATACCACTCAACACAAAAGTTAAGAATTAGAAAGCATTACGCCATTACATCATCCAATAACTGCGCCCTGACATTTTCAGCTCTATTATCATAACGCCTTAACAGCTGAAGGCCTGTTCCTGAAATCAGCTTTGTTGTCATGTATGTTTCCCATGGGATATCCCTCTTCAGTACCTTTAAAAGAGTAAAAGACAGAAATCAAAGTGGAATCATCAGAAACAAGAAACCATTCATAATTAATTATATTATTTAAACAGCTAAAAATATAAAATAGTTTAAATTCTTCGAACCAGTAAACCACAGGAACAACATAACTCAGATAAATGTTTAACAAATAAAGATCAGGGAAATTTTAAAGGGGACAAAAAAATTGTGCTTTTTTAAGAAAGCAAACAAGAATGTGCTTCATTAACCATGATGAAGTAAACAAACAAACAATTTGAAGCATTTAAGAGAATCCTAAAACCAATGTTGCCTACGAAAGCAGTTCATAGGAGATTGCTTAACATATCTGTTACAAGCTTCATACTTTCAGGGTTCCAAAACTAAGGCATTGAATAACAGAAAAAAGAAAATACCACGGAAGTAATCAAATCAACCAGAGAAATGCAAGTTTAATGCTAACTCTTGCAAAAAAAGGTTTCACAACTGTAATGTCTAATTCTTCAAATTCATCGTTTACTCCAATATTCAACTGCACTTTCTACATTTTGCTGCAAGAAAATGATAAAAGCAACGGCCAAAAGTTTCCTAAACCTTTCAAATTTCAATACCAAACCTTGAAACTCAAAAAAAAAAACTCCGTTTAATGTAAAATTATAACTAATAAAGCAAATGAAGTGATCAGATCATCAACCTGTTCAGTGGTTAGCTCAGCTGGGTCCATTGGTGCTCATAAAACACTTCAAATTCCACAAATTAAAGCCCCTATAAAATTTAACAACAGATTTAAAATCAAACTCCCTTGAATTTTATCTACAAATACACAACAGAAATCTACAATTTTATTTCAACATTTGATCAAATCTGAAGAATCAACATCACAGATCGAATCCGACTAATCTAATTCATTTAGCTTTAAATGAATAAATAATTATGAAAATAAATTAACTCAAACCAAGTATTTAACAATAAAAACAAAAACAAAACAACATGCAGCAATGGGAGGGAGAAAGAAAACGTAGTTTTGTTTATACTGGATGAAAATCAGAGGAAATTGACGGAAAAACTGGAAGTAATTTGAAATAGAATTATAGAATTCAAATAAACAAACAAAAAAGAAAACTATGGCGGGTCACTTGGCTGGAAGACGAGTGGATTCTGTTCTTCTGGCAAGACAACGATGGTGAAGACGAGTGGCTTTCAAGCTGGTAGTTCAAAGATCCGGTGCTGCAGTATGTATAGTAGCTTCTGGCTACTTGACGCGTGGCTTTCAAGCTGGTAGTCCAAAGATCCGATGCCGCAGTATGTATAGTAGCTTCTGGCTACTTGACGCGTGGCTTTCGAGCTGGTAGTCCACAGCGTGATAAATGTGGGTAAATTTATATGCTACTATTATTAATTCAAACGAAATATATATAGAACAAAAATATATACTCCTATATTTTTAAATGTAAAATAATCATATTTATCGTTACCATGTATTATAAAATTGAGAGTCCCAATTATATTTTTTAATGAAAAATAATTACAAGATAACATATATTTATATATATTTAATTTGCAGAAACAAACAACAGGGAGACAATGGATTCCGGCCATTTATCATGAGGAATTTCTTTGGATTGGGACAACGAAAATTACTAGAAATTTCATAGTTTGTTTTCTTTGAACAAAGGATCATGTTTTGTGCTTTATAATGTGTGTAAATTGACTGGTTGAGAAAAAATATAGGATAAATAATATTATAGATCATTTTAAAATTATTCTTATTTTTTTATTTTAACTATATAATTATTATTTTTAATAAATTTATCAACAATTTTATATTTTTTATTTTAATCGAATCAAGGGTCTATTTGCTTTACTGATAAATGTTTTCCGAAAAATAAATTCTAAAAAATGAATTACATACTTTACTGTTTGGTAAAATTTATTAAAAATAATTTTAAAAATATATTTTTAATTAAACAAACAAGATTAAAAAAAATCAATGAGGAAGAAACTCACAAACATCTCAAAAAATATAATAAGAACATAAGTAAAAAAACATAAATAAGAATCAATAATAAAGTAGAGGGAGTGTCTAAAAAAAGCTCCCTTAAAAAGCCTAAAAAAAGCCCCTCTAATAAACAGTCGTAGGATTGACTTGTGTAATACCCAACCGTCTGATTAGACTGGCCTTTAAGTTGGTAACCAGTTTCAATATTCTTTAATCGGCTACCCAATTGTTTTCTAAATTAAAAACAAAACCCCCCGAGCGGGAATCTTCTTCGCTCTTCTTCCCAAATCACGATAACCCCAAATTTCTTTCCCTTTCTTCATTAATCTTCTTCCCCAATCTTGGTAAAAGTTGTCATTGTTAGTTCCTCGTGTAAGCACACTCCCGATGTTAAAAAAAACCCAAATTTTAAGTAATTTTCATCTCTTTATTTTTTTTTAAAATCTTCTAAGTATAATTCATTTTATCTAATTTAGGGTTAGTTTAGGGTTCCACGTTTTGGGTATAATGTTTATTTTCTGACGTTGTTATAATTTCTTTCCCTTCTTCGATAATATTCTTCCCCAATCTTGGTAGAAGTTGTCATTGTTAGTTCCTCGTAAGCATTTGTTCTAACGTTGAAAGGAAGCCCGAATTTCCAGTAAGTTTCATCTCTTTATTTTTTTTGAAAATCTTCTAAGTAGAGTTTATTTTTTTTGGTTAGGGTTAGTTTAGGGTTCCACGTTTCTAATTCAATTTGGGGTATAATGTTTGTTTTTGACCTAGTATTTCTATTTTGAAGTCATGTTTGAAAGATTTGTCAAGCAAATTAGGAATTTAGATGATATGCCATTACTTTGAAGTTCTTCTCCTCATTAGGGAAATTGTTCCTTGAAAATCGTAATTTTGTAAGTGTCTGTTCAATGAAGAAAATTTCAATTTAAATTCTAGTAGAGTTGTTCTCGGTAAGAAAAGAAAATGAGATGAAAAAAGAAGTCACTTCAAGATTATAGGAAGTAGGAACTTAGGTCATTCCAAACATCCAGTCAATCATTAAATGTTTGCTTCATTGGCTACCGAGAAATGGAAGAAAACAGGAATCACAAACTAATCATTTCATATAAAAGATTATAAATTTGTTTGGTATATGACAAATAATAAACATTGCCACTTATGGCATACCTATGCCTCTTATCAGTAATATTGATCTCACAACTTAATCAGTGACTTTTTTCAAATTTAAAGGTCTTTGGGAATAGGTGTTAACAGAGCTAAGCTGCTAAACAGATGTTGAAAAATAAATAACTCAAGCTTCAGTAAACTCCTCTTTAAAACTGATGGCCTTTCTAACAACAGTTCAATATCCAATCTTAAGATTTGGTAATAACTCAAATACCAGTGTTTTTAATTGAAAATTTTGATCCTTCTATAAGGGAACTAGTTGGACAACTTACATGTGTTGTAGCCATATTATAGTCCACTACGTCAAGTTAGAATAGTCTATTGAATTTCGTCCACTACCATTCAACTTATACGATAGAGTATAGGCAAATGGAATCATGGTTCATACTAAATGCTTCTTCTTTGTTAAACCCTTGTGTATATGTTGAGTTCTACTTCAAAGCCAAGGTAGAATATTCTATTGTATTTAATAGGTCTAAAAATATGAATTCCAGCAGTTACACTTATTTCGTCTATTCTAGATTGTGATTTTTCTTTAGAAAAAATGGATATCCAAGTAAAGTTTAAGCCTATTGTATGTGTAAGTCGAGACTTGTATGAGTAATTTAACTTCTTGATCTTTCAATTTTCATTTAAGTTATAAAGTTTTAATTTATTCAAATTAAATCATTTAATTCTATTATTATAAATTTACTTATATTAACATCATTACATTATTATAATCTTTTATATGTGAATTTTAATTCTATTATTGCTTGAGTTCTCCCATTATAGTATAGTAGAGTAACAATCTTCCTTGACTTGTAATTAAATTATTTGAAATTGAATTCATAAGTTTGACCAACGAAAAAGTAGATGGAGCACCGTGGCGAGGAAGATCTAGATAGTGTAGAGGAGGCACCAAAAATCTTAATATCATATCTGCAGTTCTAGTAAGTTAACTTTGAATGCACATGACATCTTTGAGATTATTATTTGCTTAATGTATTTTTTGTGTACTCTAACTCTAAAATTATTCTTGTATAGTATCAGTAAATGTTCACGACTCAATGATGAGAAGAAAAAAATAAACAATGATGTAAGTGAGAGAAAATGATTATGATTTTGTGTTCTTTTTTATTTTGTAATGTTTACATGTCCTTCAAAATTAATAATTGTTTGATTGATAAAGGTGAGGAAAGCCCTTGGTTTATAGTGGGCTGAAATAAGTGCTACCAAGAAGAAGTCTTATATTGATAAAATATGAAGAGCAGAAGCTTACTCAATCTAAAAGGATATCAAAAGGCAAGTCGAAGGATTCCGGTAAGAAGAAAGAAGCAAAAAAGGTATGTGAATGTATATACTTCTTTTTAAAGAGTGTTTTGTGTTGATACATGTCCTAACATGATATATTTTAGTGTGAGGAACTATTAGTTTTTGTTTTATTGAATGTTGTAAGATATGTCATCAAAATGTAGTTTGAAAAAGTTGTGTATTCTGTTCAAAGATATGCATAAGCTAAAGATCGACGATGTTGTTAAAGATTTAGGCTTCGGGCCTTTATTCAGATTGAAATCGCAAACAATTCATCGTGATTTGTGTCACAATTTATCCAAAAAGTTTGATCTTGATACCTCTACAATGGACTTTAACAGATATAAGATTCCTATTATGCTAGAAGATGTCGAAGTTGTGTTGGGGTTAAAGAAAGAAGGGTTGGATGTGGAGAAGAGCACTGAAAAATTCAGTGACAGAGAACAAGCTAAAAAGTTCAAAATTAGTTTGAAGGTCACCTATCAAAAAATTTTTGGTGAGATAATTAGCGGAGCTTTCGAGGGAAATGACTTGAAAGCTCATGTTCTTTTATACATTGTAGGTGTCTTCTTATGCCCGAATGTCAATCTTGTTCCCTCCATGAAATAATTTAAATTATTATGTGACTTTGGGTTGAGTGGTAAATTGAATTGGTGTAAATATACCTATGAAAGATTACTGAATGGAGTAGCGATGTGTCAATTTCGTGCTGACTTGACATATATGACTGTTGCATTGTCATCCTCGAGGTAATGTATTATTTACTTATGGTTCATTTATAATGTATTACTTAATTTACTTTATTTTTATAAGCTTGATTTAGGTTATAGTCTTATTATTTATTTCCATTACAGGTTCGGTTATTTGATTATTGGAGTGGCATTCCCATTAGATGATATGCTATTACCGATGGTCGTGCCCGAATTCATGCTTGGGGGACAAAGGAGGTTGGTAAGATTTTCAACCATCTAAAGAGAGAAAAACTATCAAAAAAATGAAAATAAGTCTCCACCTAAATTACATATTATATAGGGTTTGTAATATTATGAATTGAAATATTTTGAATGTTTGTAGGTACTTGCTTCTGATGATGATTGTTTTGAAGAGAAAAATGAAGGTGAAAGGAAAAAGGGTAGTACTACTATGGTTATGGAGCTGTTATAGAAGGTAATTTATGAAATGGGTGAAATCAAAAAGACTCTCAATTGTCGTTTTGAGAAGGAAAATAAAATTGAAGAGAATTTAAAGGATCTGATTGCGGAATGTAAAAGCCTTATTGATCAAGTTGCTGGGTTGAATGCAAATATGATGTACATGAAGATGGCTCTGTGTATAATAGATGCAAAGTTTGACATCGACCTTGATAAAGAAAAGATAATGGAGGATAAACCAGAATTTGAGGAGTCCAATCCAGAAGATATAATTGGTGGTGATTGTATATAATTAGTAGAGGAGGTTATCCCATCTAAACAAGACCACATTGTTGGTGGGTTGAAAAAGGAAAAGGTAAAAGAATGAAAAATGTTACATTTGGATCAATGTGTGAATATATGTTAACCTGCATCAAGTTCTGCGTTACTGATGTAGCTTACTAATTCGTAGGGTCAGCCAAAAGTGGAAGCGATGTCGAAGGTTAATGGCAAAGGAAATCGAGTGCTTTGAATGAGAACTAGAAACATGAAATAAGTAACCATTTACTTGAAGTGTCACGTGGACCTTTAATTGTTATTGGTTTATGTATTTAGAACCAAAACTTCTGTGATTGTATTATGAACTTGTTGACTTAATTTGAATATTCGTATCCATTTGATTATTACTTCGTCTATATATGGATGATTTAGTTTTCAATTATTCTTATTATTAATTATTTATGCTCAGATGTTTGATATTCTAAATAATTGGTCAGAAGTTTTAATACTTAATAAGTGATTAAGCATTGCAGATATTATCGTATGTTGAAATAGCTGTCCGACAGCAAAATCAACATATGATTACATATGGAATACGGCTTTGTCGAGAAGGTAAGCAATATGTGTAATGATTTAAGCTCAATGTTATACATGGAATATAAGTTTTAAAAGGTTGGTATGTATGCAACCAAATCCTCGTAAATTTCGGACATATGTATATGATCGTTACTGATGCTAATACCTTAAGACCCAGAAGTTGGGTAGGTTCGATGTTTATCGATGCTGTGGGATGATCGATTATTGTTGAAGATGTTAGGTCTGCATGTAAAACAAGTAGAGGGTACTTACCATGTGCATTAAGTGTATGTTAATTTACGTCTAAGTCGCTATATATTAAACTCATTTTGTTTAGGAATAATGATTGATCCAATTCTAATTGTGTATTCTTGTAGTATCAACTTGTACGTGGAGTGTTAAATGGTGCATAGATGATTGATTACTGGCATGGTACTTTCAAATTTTATGGTAAATTTGGAGACTGCCAAACGGTATACCCAAATCCTTATAGTTTGATAAAAAAGAATATGCACTTCGGACTATTAGTATATTAGAAGGTATTAATTGAGTTATTGCTATTGATCTAAATGATTATTGTAAATCTTTATCCCCATCAATGACAAAGGAAATCATTGGTTCACATGTGTGTTGGATTTTGAGCATGGGGAAGCTAAGATACTTGATAGCTTGCCATTAACTAGAGAAAATAATGCAAGGGTATCGATAGTAAAGAAAATAGTAAAATATTACACTTAAAACTATTTAACATTGCATGTTTATATATAACATAATTTAAAATTCTTACAAGAAGATGTATACAGCTTAATGTCCTAGGTGAATGTATTTTAGATGCTAAGTTTGTACAAGTGTTTAGCTCACCATATCGGCCATTAACCGAACTTCGTGTGACAGTGGTTAAAGTGAAACATCAAGATAATGGGTATATAGTTGTGTAACCTTTCATATTAATGTTTTTAGCTTGTACAATTTGTATACTACTGATAGATAATCCAATTTGTCTCAATCTTGTTGATCAACAGGTATGATTATGGTATGTTCTGCATTAAGTGGATGCAATGTTGGAGTAAGAAACGTGCAGAGGAAGTGGTATGTGCATCCTTTTGTGTGTACCATCAATTTATTTCTAACATCTCATTTCAGAAATGCTTAATTATTGTAATCCGTTGTTATCATTTATTGAACTAGAGTGTTGGGCCAGATGGAATAAATCAAAAGTTAGGGATTATTTTACCCGTGAAGATGCTAATACTATCCTTAATGTACCAATTATTAATGACACAAAAGATATCAACCCTTTGGGGCCACCATGATTCTGGTATTTATACAGTCCGATCTAGTTACCAATTTTTGCAGTTACAGCCAGGACCAATTAATAGGCCCTCTAAACTTTGGAAAATTCTTTCTAAATTGCCCACTCTTCCCAAGGTTCATTCTTTTGGTTGGCGGCTGTGTCATAATGTACTACCGTCTGGTCACAAAATCCTTCAGGCCAATCTTGGTACAGGGATTTGCCCTCTCTGCAATTCGGCCATTGAAACCACCCTCCATGCTATGAGGGACTGCCCTAGTGCCAGGGAGGCGTTTTAGTTGGCAGGACTCCACACTCGAATTCTATCTTCTACTTATATCTCCCCCCACCAGTGGCTTTTTGCTGTAGCTGGTTTTCTTTCTCTACATCAATTCTCCTTTATTAAGATCTTATGGAATCTTTGGAACCGTCGTAATGATTGTCCATAATAACCATCTTCAACCGGTTTGGTTAACCGTTTCTAATGCTTAGAGACTCTTCAATGACTATACATCAGCTAATGATGCCTCCCACCTACGTTCCCGACTAGCTGAGCCCACCCTTGCTCCTGCTAGATAGACGAAACCAGATCTTGGTTGCGTCAAGATTAACATGGATAACGCTTTCGACCCCGTGTTAAAATGAGCAGCAGCTGGTGTCATTGCCATGGATTCCTCCAGCATTATACTTGGCGGCTGTTCTATGCCTCTCCTCTGTCCGGATCCTGCCTCTGCCGAAGCTCTTGCCCTCTTGGAAGGCCTAAAGCTTGCTATTTCTAATGGCTGGACCCATGTTGTTTTCGAGACTGACTCCCCTTCCATTGCCAACAAGGTTAACGGCATACATTATCAAGATCTTTCCTCTGTACAACACTTGATGTCTCGTATCCGTTCCACTCTTGGTATCTTGCCTGATTGTAAGATACGTTATGTACCTAGAGATGCAAATGTCATAGCCCATGTCTTAGCTTCTAGAGCTTTGCGTTCTTTTAATTCTTGTTTTTTTTCTTGTGATTTTCCCGATTTTATTCGGGCTTCTGTAAACTCGGAGAGATTCTCCTCCCCTTCTCAATAATACCATGGGTACTCTTTTTTCTATAGGGGCCTCCTCGCCCCTCGGGGTGGTTGGCTATAGGGTTTTTTTAATGAGGCCTTTTCTTTAAAAAAAAACTAGAGTGTTGGGCAATGAGACAAAATGTTTGTTTTATATGATATAGTCAATATCGATAAGAATACATGGAGGCGAGAAATTAATATTGCTGCGAAGACATATATTAAACAGTTGATCAACATATTAATTTCTAATATATCTCAATCTTGTTGATCAACAAGGATGATTATGGTATGTTTTGCATTAAGTGGATGCAATGTTAGAGTGGGAAACATGCAAAGGAAGTGATATGTGTATCTTTTTGTGTGTACCATCAATTTATTTCTAACATCTCATTTCAGAAATGCTTAATTATTGTAATCCGTTGTTATTATTTGTTGAACTAGAGTATTGGGCAATGGGACAAAATATTTGTTTTATATGATCTAGTCAATAACGATAAGAATACACAGAGGCGAGAAATTAATACTGCTGTGAAGACACATGTTACACAGTTGAAATCACGTCCTTTTATACCTCGTGTAAGCATCTGTCGTCCTTAGTGGTAAGTATGTACTGATATAGTTTCTAAATTTTTTAAAGTTTGTTATTTAAGTTGTTGTCATATGTGTAGCATGTTTTCTGTTAATGTGGTGTATTTAATGACACTTGTTTTTTCTTTGTTCCAAACAGATGTGAACCGGTCCATTAGAGCTTGGTAATATACTTTTTGGGATTCTACATGACGTACTGTGCAAGTTATTAATTGGTTTAGGGTTAGATTTTAACCGATGTATAGGCCTCTGCTCTATTTTTAGAATGGGCAACAACATGTCATTTTGGTATAATGTGAAGGCTCTTTTTGTACAGACTAATTGATTTGGTTTATAGTACGTAATGTTAATTCTCTTTTTTGTACATACCCAAATCAAGATGTAAAGTTGATCATTTATATGTTTTTTTAATGGAGCTTAGATGTTCTTCACCATGATGTATACACAATATGCATTTCAGAATTTCTTAAATTCAGCATTCACTGTGATATAAATATGCTCCATTATGATCAAAAAGTTATATCCTAATCATTATGCAACATTTTGGCTATTCATGATAAGAAAATACATATTGTGGTACTTACCGATTGTGAACATTCACTTTTAGGGTCGCCACTACTACAAAATGGTTTAACTCGAAAATCCTGGAATCTGTAACACATAATGTTCATTGGTAAAATTGAGATTCAAGTAAGACACACTAAATTAAATTGAGACGAATGTGATGCAAGTGTAACTGACTCATAGGTGGTTCCTACCATAACCCGTTGTACAAGTCTTCACTTTCGTTTTCCATTTCTTCATCGAATACATTTAAAGTTGTCTTAAATGTCGAGGTTGGAAGTTGCAACCACAAATGTGGGCATGCGTTTTTTTTGTGTTTCTTAACATTGCAAAATAAGCACTGATAGGTTCATGACGTTTGGACTTGGTTTTTCAATTTTTATTTTCTTTTCAAATATTTCTTCAGCGGGTCTCAAACAATATTCTTTCTTTCTTGGATGATGAGTCAGTATACAACAAATTAGATTTGATCCAATTCAGCTGTCAACCTAAGTATCTCATCTTTTGTGGTTTTAAATGTTTCGTCAGTTTGAGAGGTAAAATAGCACAATCGCGAAGAAAATGATCTGAGAGATGGGAACCGAGACATTTGTGTCAATTCTGAAGGCATGTTGAATCCTATGAACGATAGAGCTGCAAACTTTGCATTTTGGCGCACCGAGAGAGTATTAAAGAACTTAGGGTTTCGGCTAAGTCTTCTAACTTGAGAACATGCAATTGATGACGACATGGAAGTCCAACTGTCTCAAATTTCTTATACGAAAATGTTAAGCTTTGTGTCACAACATCAAACACCATCTCATAGATTTTTTTAGGATCCCTATATTTCGTTAAACGATACACTCGTGATCTGCCCACTTCCATAATTGGATGTATAGGAAGATACAATGTCTCATGTTTAAGTTCTGTCTGAACTATTTGGAATGATGCACAGGTGTACAAGTTAGCCAAATTCCCTTCAAGGTCATTCAATTTTGTCA
Organism: Abelmoschus esculentus; assembly: GCA_035048815.1. NCBI lineage: Eukaryota > Viridiplantae > Streptophyta > Magnoliopsida > Malvales > Malvaceae > Abelmoschus > Abelmoschus esculentus. Next base: position 3,889,462 of record JAUCBN010000019.1, on the reverse strand, counting down.
ATGGGAAAGGCTTCGACTATGAGGTAAAGAAATCTTCCTTCAACTCTTTAATTCGCATCTAAATAATCCCATTTTCAATAGCCCGAACAATATCTAGATAGGTCTTCTTACATTTCAATACAATAACGAGTGTAGAATTCATAGATTCATACATTTGTGTTGAAAGTACATTGGCGAAGAAATGTCCCGTTAGATAGGCTTGGGACCACATATGCAAAGTCTGATCATTCTCTACAACCCAAGGATGGTTTTCGATGTTAAATTGTTGAGTAATTGATCTCCAATTTTTATCAAATTCATCAATTGTCCACCAAGCTAACATGCATCTACTAAACGCTGAAGTGAAGTTCTTATCACCTATGTTTGCTTGAGCATTTTGAGATAGATGCCATGAACAACTTCGATGTCGAGCATGCGAGAACACTATTTTTATAGCCCTATGTATGGCCCGATCACCATCTGTTATGACCAACACTAAAGCCTTGTTATACATACACTCTAAAAATACACTCAGAACTCATTCAAAAGTATTTGCACTCTCGTGAGCTAGAAGTGCAACACCGAAGACAATGTTTTGATGGTGGTGATTCACACCAACTATAGTCATTAGAGGTCGCCCGTACGCATTTGCTTTGTACGTTGTGTCAGATGCAATCATATCACCAAAACATGCATAATCAGACCTCGAAGTTAAATCAGACCAAAATAGATTATGCAATCTGCCTGAGTCATCAACATTGTACTGCATGTATAACCCGATATCTTGCTCTTTCTTGAATTCAAAGTAGTTGAGGAGGGAATTTATATCACCGTCACGAATTTCAATATTCGGGGATTTTTGTAATCCGTTGTACAAGTCTTTTCTTATGAATCTAACATTATGAAAACCACTTGATTGTTGTGTGAAAAAGTACATTATTTGTGATGTTTTGACCCTCGACATTTTTCAATGCTCGTGCTTCAACGATATCATCTTCAGTAACTTGCCTATTCGATATGAGAAATGATTGTATAATAGACGGACATAAAGGGTGATTATGTTCACTTCTCATAAAATGATATCCTCCAATTATCAAGATTTGTGAGTTTCACAACTACTTTGGCCTTACAGCCGATACATGTGATTGCCCGAGGCGTACATTTCCGTTCTAAATCGTTAACAGTTGACTTTTCAAAACCTGCTCGGGAACAACAAAATCTCTGTGCATTCATATTACCATGATGATCATGCCAAGTTGATAAGTGATATACACTAAACTCAATACTCATTACATATTCCTTATAAAACTCCCAAGTATCGTTACGAGAATGAAATACCATACCTAACTCAATTTTAGGACCAACATTTTCATTACTCGTACAACCATGAATTACATTCCCTTTAATATCATTTTTCATTGTGTTCTCCATTTTCCAAACTAAGAAGTATATAAATTCTATGCCAAAAAAAATTATGATTCAAAAAATTAAAAAATAACGTTTTCGTAATGCTAATAAGAAGTATAGAAAAACTTCTTGTATCATTACCTTGAACTTGGTGAAAACAGAATGGAAGAGTCTTCAAATCTCAAGCTAATGAAACTCACGTTGTGAACTGGTTTGAAAATGATGTAATCAAAATTGATTATTATTTGCTTTTAGGAAATTTGGTAAATGGTTGAACTGATAAGCCTGGGGAAGCAAAATGGATGGTTGGTGTTAGAAGTAAAGGAAGCAATAAATAATTTCTTTTGGTAGTTGAAGCACAGTGCCCCAATTTGTTAATCACGTTGTGGAAATGCTCAGTAATTAGAAAAACAAATTTCACGTTGTAGTATCGAAACTTACATATTCGGTACCGATACCAACAATGAATGATATGGACCGTTTCAAAACCATAATTTTAGGTTTCGATACTATCTATGAAAGCTTTGACGTATTTCTAAATGAATTTTAAACCGTTTAGATACACAATGACACTGTCAAATTTGGTTTTGATATGCAAATTGATGGTATCGATACGTAATATGTGTACATTTGGGTCCTTCTTAAACTTTTCCAATAGTTTCAATACGCGTTTTACTCGTTTCGAAACATTTCAAAACTGTGAATATATGTTTCGGAACGAATTTCTTACATTCCGATATGTTTTAGAACTATCAATTTAGGTTTCGGAACTATTTTTTGCCATTCCGATATGTTTTGAACTTATTAGTTCAAGTTCCAAAATAAGATTTTAGCGTTCTGATACGTTTAGAATCTGTCAATTTCTGTTTCAAAACTCGATTTTATTCATTTCGAAACACCATTTAAGAAACTCGTTTTGGAAGTTTCTAAACACCCGTTTCTCACCTTAACCATATATCTCTATTAATTGCCCTATTTTGCAATAATGATCTCATCTTTCATATATACACCCCTTCCTAAACCCTACCGGAGAACATCCCAGTTACGAGCCTCATCAAACCCAATTCTCTCACACAAAACCCCCTTCCGATTGAGGTTGTTTCCTCTTCAAACCAACCGCAAAGCATTGTATCCACGATAGAGTGCGAAAATCCTCCATTTTCCAAGAATCCATTATCAAGGTAAAATTTTCGGTAAGCCCAATTTCAGATAGTTTTAATAAGTTAAAAACCATTAGTTGTTCGATCTAATCTTATCTTTTTATGGGTTTCCAAAACCTACCAACCCTTTTTTTAGAAATACCTACATTTCTTACTTATGTTAGAAGATATTTCTTACGTGTTAAAGTCTGAACTACATCTCAACAATTTTCCAATAATTTTTGCAATCTACCGATTGGAATAATGTGGTATAGGTGTATATGGTTTCTATACACCATGGAAGGCTTTTGATTATCATTTCCTGATACGTTAAGATGTATTCTCGTAGGTTATAAAAACCCAAGGAACAATATGGTATTGCTACTGTTTCTGTACTTATATTCTCAATATGGTATATGCATATATGGTTTATTAATTATTATACTTAAGCTATTGATTCTTTACTTATTTACTCAATAGGTTATATACATATATGGTTTCTCATGGTTGAACTTGCTCTATTTTGATTATCGTCTTATGTGTTCAATTTCTTATATGCAACAACCTGTTTTAATGTATACTTTGTAAGGATTTGTGTACATACACAAATTCTTAACATTTTTGTGACATATTATGTATACTCGTAGCCAATTGTGTATGTACACAATTCCTTACCCTTGGAAGACCTCCTTAAGCTCATGGTGAGAAGTTGTAAGGATTTGTGTATATACCTTTTTCCTTACGGTTTTTATAAGCATTTATGTATACTTTGTAAGAAATTGTATACATACATAAATCCTTACTATTTTTGTGGCATATTATGTATACTCGTAGACATTATGTATGTACACAATTCCTTACCCTTGGAAGACCTACTTAAGCTCATGGTGAGAAGTTGTAAGGATTTGTGTACATACATATTTCCTTACGGTTTTTGTAAATATTTGTGTATACTTTGTAAAGAATTATGTACATACACAAATCCTTACCATTTTTATGTCATATTATGTATACTCGTAGCCAATTATGTATGTACACAAATCTTTACCCTTGGATGACCTCCTTTAACTCATGGTGAGAAGTTGTAAGAATTTGTGTACATACCTTTTTCCTTACGTTTTTCGTAAGCCATTGTGTATACTTTGTAAGGAATTGTGTACATACACAAATCTTTACCATTTTGTGGCATATTATGTATACTCGTAAACAATTGTGTATGTACACAAATCCTTACCCTTGGATGTTCTCCTTTAGCTCATGGTGAGAAGTTGTAAGGATTTGTATACATACCTTTTTCCTTACGATTTTCGTAAGCTATTGTATATAATTTATAATGAATTATGTACATACAAAATCCTTACCGTTTTGTACCATATTATGTATACTCGTAGCCAATTGTGTATGTACACAAATCCTTACCCTTGGATGGCCTCCTTTAACTCATGGTGAGAAGTTGTAAGGATTTGTGTACATACCTTTTTCCTTACGGTTTTCGTAAGTTATTATATATACTTTGTAAGAAATTGTGTACATAAACAAATCTTTACCCTTTTGTGCCATATTATGTATACTCGTAGCCAATTATGTATGTACACAAATTCTTACCCTTGGATGACCTCCTTTAACTCATGGTGAGAAGTTGTAAGGATTTGTGTATATACCTTTTTCCTTACGATTTTCGTAAGTCATTGTGTATACTTTGTTAGGAATTGTGTATATACACAAATCCTTACCACTTTTGTGGCATATTATGTATTCTCGTAGCCATTTGTGTATGTACACAAAGTCTTACCCTTGGATGGCCTCCTTTAGCTCATGGTGAGAAGTTGTAAAAATTTGTGTACATATCTTCTTCCTTACGATTTTCGTAAGCCATTGTACATACTTTGTAAGGAATTGTGTACATACACAAATCCTTATCGTTTTTATACCATATTATATATACTCGTAGCCAATTGTGTATGTACATAAATCCTTACCTTTGTACATACCGTTTTTCTTACAATATTTGTAAGTATTTATATATACATAAATCATTACATTTATAACAATTTATGTATATATAGTTTTTCGTAAGAAATTGTGTACATAGTTCGTAACTAATTATGTACAAAAATTGACCGGGTTAACCGGTTAGGCCTTTTTTAGGCTTTTTTAAGGAGCGTTTGATAAAATCTCCCTAAAGTAAAGGCAGAAATAAAATAAATTATTGAAAAAAACACATTATCATAACACCCATGAGAAAACCTAAACAATCCTTCCCAAATAATTATCTTTTGCAGAAAATGATTTACGGGAAAAAGAAAGTCACTTTTTTAAAAAAAACACGCTTCTTTTTTATTGACCGTAAAATTATTTTTTCTGATCATTATAATTTATCGAATCAAACACTAAAAAACCTATAAAATTATTTCCGTAAAATATTTTAAGAGCAAACAAATAGACCCTAATTCTCATTAAGTTTTCATTTCTTTAGTGTTTAAATGTTGACGTGATATTTTTATTTATTTTTAATATAACGAATGTGGAAATAAGTAGCGATACTCTGACAGAGGTACATTGTTGATTATATTTGTAGTTTGGAGGTTATGGTCTTTTAATTTTTTTAATAAATAATACAATAAGATTTATAATTTATTTAGATTCTAAATTTAAAATTGTCATTTATTTATGTGATTAATTGTATATCTTTGTTTTCTAATTTTGATTTATTGCTTCAACTTTGAAAATAATCATGGATCATAACTACTAACGGATGCGTATTAAATAAAGAGTGGATACGAGTTTACTATAAACTTTTTAAAGTTTATATATTTATTTTTTATTTTTAAAATTTTATTAATTAATCATTAAATTTTTATAATATTTAAAATTTTTGTCTACCTTAAGAGATTTTAAGATTTTATTTACACCCACCTTCAAATATCTCTTTTGATCTGTCATTAGTATGAAAAAAAATATTTGATCTATTTCTATCAAACTCTTATTGAGTGGATTATTTTCTTGATTTTTTAACTAAAATTATCAATTTCGTTGGATATATAGATTCTTTAAAGTTTTTATTTTAAAAAAATATAGTATTCAAAATTTATTTTTAAATTTAAACTAAAAATTATAATACAGGAAAAAGACGTCACCTATAAATAACGAATTACAAAAAAAAAACGTCGCCTATTAAAAGTAACTTAAATTTTAAATTATTATTAGAAATCACTTATATCCTAAAATTTAATTTTAAATTAAATTACTCTCAAAATTCTTCCCAAACTATCCCTCACCCAGCTTAGAACCATGGCAATAAGGACGTTCTACTTACAAATCATATATTTATAGTTATTTTGAATTTTATTTGTCGTTAAAAGTTTATTGTTTTAATATTTATTATTAAGAATATAAATTTTTTAATATTTATTAATAATAAGCTATTTTTTAAGATTTATTATTAGGAGTTTACTTTTTAAATTCAGTTTTTAATATTTATTATTATGAGTATATCGACAATAAGAAAATAAAAATTTGTAGTTAATTAAATTTCAGTTTTAGTGACGTGGTTAGTTCTTCAGTGGTTAGTTCATTTGTATCTCTACGAATATTTGAAATTCCTTCTTTGAAACCTTCTGATTCAATTGTATCTCTACGAAGATTTGAAATTTCTTATTTGGAATCCTTTGATTCAAAATACGTTTTTTTTTGATAAATTATATGTCCATTATATGATGATTCATGTTTAGGATTCGTGGCTCTCCCTCCCAATAATGTTTTTTAATAAATTACATGTTCATTATATGATGTTCAAAAGTACGTTTCTTTGATTCAATAAGGTAGAACCAAAAATTTATTATAAAAAAGACCAAAAATATATATTTAATTTTTTTATTGACAGAATTAAAATATAATTATTTTAAAAATATATATTTTTTTTATCTCTATTTAGTATATAAAGTTAACAATTGACGAGGATCGAACCTCAAACCCCGCCCATGCTTCAACTTAGCCTTAGTGAAATTGTGTATGCAAATGTCAGGTTTGGGCATTATTCGAGAACCAATAATTACAAGTTAATTATAGTTGGAGTTGATAAAAATGATTCTCGGAAAGCCTTATTTGCTTACACTTATTGAACATTGTTGGAAAAAGGTAAATTATTTAATTTTTTTTTTTGTCTTTGGTTCATTCCTAGTTTAAATAAGGAACAACAAGACATTCCTAGTATGGACATAAAATTACAACACATACACATAAAGAAGAATTTTAAGGTATTAAATTCAGTTTTGATTCTGCAACTGATATATCTTCTATTTTGTGTGTTATTTTCCATAATTATTTTTCACTGACAATTGAAAAATCTTGTAGGAATTCATGAGGTATGTATGAGCTGGATGCAAATGTAAATAAGTGTTTACCTAAATATTTATGTTTTTCTCCTTAATTCAAAAATGAATTATGTACTAGACCTAAGTTTATTCTTTTGAATGAACTTGTAAGATTCTATGAGTTTTGAAAAAAAAAATTGATTTGTATATTAGAATTGATCTATACTTTACAAATAATCAGTTCTCTTTTTAAGACTAGTTATATAATATAATTCACATAAAACAGAAACTCGTAGTTATAGTTATATAATACAATTCACATAAAAACATCTCTTAATTCAATATAAACTCCTAATCAAACCAAAATTTTATCTCTTAAATATAGGTGTAGGTTATATAATCGGTGTAATTCAGTTATATTAGGGTAAATGCTGTAACTTACACTAGTCTAAGTTAGTTATATTGTTTACACTCTCGTCAAGTTAGTGAGTATAATCTCAGCTTATATGTAAGTTTTTTGAAAGTATTTTTTTGAAAGTGTTTTGGTGAGTATGTCAACTAATTATTCTTGTGCTGGAATTAGCTTAACATTCACATTTGTAATTTTTTGAAATGGAGTGTCTGTCCAATTTTATTTGTTTGGTTATGTCATGGTACACTAAATTCTTCGTAATACTTATGGTAGATTGATTATCACAATAGAATTTAATTTTAATTTTGATATGAGTATTTAAATTCAAATTCCTTTATAAATAAATCCCTTGCTGAGGATCTCAATTATACTTATACACTGCTTCTTGCAACTACTTATTTTTTACTTTCCTAAGTCATCAAATTGCCTAATACTCGGAGCACAATCGTCACTAATAGATCTCTAGTTAGTTTCCTTTTTAATAATTAGTTACATAATATAATTTACATAAAACGCTAACTCCTGGTTATAATTAAATTCTACCTTAAACATTAAAAGAACTTCTAGTTCAATACAAACTTTTAATCAAACTATAAATTTATCTCATTCAAGTTATACCGGGATAAATATTATAGGTTACACCGGTATAAGTCAGTTGTTTGTCTACAAAACTATATACTTTATTTGATTTTCAAGCAACCTATTTGATACTTTTTTTATGCTTTATAAGGATACGAGGGTTATATCTCTTCCTCGCTTCTATTCGAAAGATCAAATGGATTATCAATTATTGTTTGTATTTGTTAAAAAAAATATATAATCAATGATTTTATATAATTATTATGTTTTCATCTGTGTTCATGCTTTAAGAAAATACCTATATACGTTCTAAGTTTTTCATAAAAAATGATATGATCACTGGTAATGCATTAGATAAAACTTCCATAGTCGAGCATCATCCACATGTCCAAAATCTTTTCAGGCACTCAAAACTTATTATCCAATTATTCATACTTGCATTTAATCATAATATAGCTAATAATAATAAAATATTAATAATAATCTAATATAATAATTTGATATCAAACTACATATATAACATATAATTAAAACACACTCATTGCAGTAATCACAAATATATACACATAACTTGACACACATATATTAATACATGAAATATGATAATAAATACCCACCTAATAACATAATAAGTACATGCACATAACATTAATAATAAAGCACACAAATACATTAGTAGTAACACATAGCATGTAATATAACGACATATAATATATATTAATAATGGACCCTTATTCAAATCACGATAATTTAAAATTTTTAACTTTTCGGTTGAAAATGGGTGATTACAATTTTTTTTAAAGCAATGTTAGATTTTTAATATTTTTTTTATTAAGGGAAGATTCACTTAATAAAAAAATAAGGTAAAAAATAATTGATATAAATATAAATTTAACTCTTAATGTTTATAGTTTTTATCATTTTGGCCCCTATTCTTTATTTGGGATAAATTTAACCCTTAACCTAAATCTTTTTGATAAATATCTCATTTTTTTACTAGCATGGTGATTTTACCGTTAAAAGTTTAATGATAATGATATATAGTAAACATGTGATAATATATTTTAAATGATATGACATTTAACCTATCAAATACATAAAGAATATAATTTTATTTTAGTATAAAACATAAAATGATTAAAATTCAAAGAAAATATTAAAACTTAATTAAATATAAAATATTTTGGCTATTAAACCTTAAATAAATTTACTACTTTATATATATATATTTAATTTTGTGGTCTTTTAGATTTAATTAAAACTCAAAACTCAAATTTACTATTTTTAAATTTATTACTTTATTTATTTGGTTACAGTTAAATGAACGAACATAAACGTATCCTCATTTATATTCGTTCGGTTCGTTTATAGACTTATCGGGGCGATCGAAGTCAATGAAGGTTTTAGATTTTGATTTTCGCGCGTTAAAGTAAAATAATTTATTTCTCTCTCTCTATTTTATAATTAATGACATGACACACTAAACTTCTTATATGTTATAAAGTTTTATAAATTGTTTTCATGTCACTTCAGTGACATTCGATATTTGATCGTAATTTTTATATGTTATACATATATTATATACTTTAGTATATATATTTATTTTATATTTATCTCAGGTCTTATATCATATATTTTATAAAATCACATAAATATATTTATTATTCACACCTTTAATTTTTATCATAATTTATCAACGATCTTGGAATGATCCGTATCAAATATAATCCGTATTATTTATAGTACGATTAATTTGATTAATTAATTAACTTTCCATCGTTAAATTTTAATTTATATACATTATTTATATTTTATATATTATATGTTATATATATTTAATATATGGGTTTTGCTATGGATAAGTGTTGTGTATAAGAACCACTAGATTTCTATAATAAATACTTTATTTTTTTCTATAAAATTTAGTAAGATATTGATATATAGTTTTTTGCAGAAATAATTAAAAGTAATACTCATCCAAAAAAATTATTTCATTAACATTTAATAATCATAAAAAATAGCCAATTCCTAAAACAAGTTCACTTTTCCTTTTACCGCCTTAATCCCTCATTACAAACATATAAACCACGACTTTTAACCTAAACCTCTACTTTAATGTCACGTTATATATAAACCACGATTTAGCCTAAATTCTTCTAACATTTTTTTATTTGGTGCCTAAAATAAGTATGTATTATTTAAAATTTCAAATAAAATAAAAGATTCAATTATATATCAATAGTTGTTTTTATCTCCTTTGTGATAAAAAAATAATTTGGGTCAATATTATTTAAAGCAGTAGTACTTTTATTGATAGGATAAATAGGTTTAGTGTGATGAAATATTTGCATATGAAACGACTCTTAGTTTACTTTATCGCAGTTCTTATACTCTTCTTATATTTTTCGTTCTCCCTTTCGTTTTAAATTGAATTAGAACAGTAAATGAATCAAACGTTCAACGAACCGATTGACGGAAAGTTCATTTATGTTTGTTTATTTATTAAACGAACGAACATTAATAAGATTTTTCGTTCGTTTAATTAAACGAACGAACACGGAAAAATGGCTCGTTCGTTCATTTATATCTGTGAACGTTCGATAACATGTTCGTTTGTTTTTTTTCGTTTATGTTCGTTCATTTATGTTCATTTATGTCTGTTCGTTTATGTTCGTTAAATTTATTTATATATGTCTATGGGTGAGCATTAGATCAAGTCAAGTCGAGTCAAAAAATTTTGAGTCACTCGAGTTGAGGAGTCTTATTTTATAACATGTTAAAAATTTTCTTGTTATAGGCTAGGGGAGTTTCTTGTTATGATAAACGAACTAACCGACTAAACCAAAATAAAATTGGTTAATCAGTTAAATTTTAGGTTTAGTCTAATGATTAAGAGTTTTTTTAATTTTAATTATCGATTAATTCGATTTAAAATCAATTAATTAGTTGAATTAATCGAATTAATCCAAAATATTAAATATTTAGCATACTATATATGTTATTTATGTTCGTTCATTCGTTTGCATTTGTTTATTTATGTTCATTTATGTTCATTTGTTTACGTTTATTTATGTTTGTTCATTTACGTTTGTTTATCGTTTAAACAAACGAAAAAAACAAACACGAACAAGCTACAATCTTCAACGAACGAACACGATCAAAAAAATTGTATTCGTTTATTTGTTAGTTAAAGTTAAACGAACGAACCAGTATAAAAAATGTTCATATACCGACGGACACATATTGACGATATATGACATATTGACGGTAAAAGTTTAATATTTTTACCGACGAATATGAAATTTATCGTAGTATATTATACTTATACCGACGAATTATAGTATATCGTTGGTAAAGATATAGTTTATACCGATGGTTTATTCCGTGTGTTGGTATAGATTAAAGATATACTGATGGTTTGTGTTGTTTTTCGGTATAGGATTAAGGTATACTGATGCTTTTCTCTTTCTATCGGTATAGGTCTAAACTCTAAAGTATACCGAAGGTTATTTCTGTCCGTCGGTATAGATATGTTTTTCATTAAAACACAATGTTTTATTCTCTCCCACCCTTACCCACCCTCTCCCTCGATCTCAAACAAAAATATTGGAAATCCATAAATTAGATCAAAACAAGGACGCAACCACTTATTGAAGCAAAAGGAATCAAATTGTCGTCAGGTTCTGATTTTTATATGTTCCTTTCGTGTCTTTTATTCTAACAGAGTCAAGATTTTGCTTTGATTGTTTTTATTTTTATTTTGTTTTTATTTTTCAATTTCGTTTTGGAGCAGCCTCGTTTTGGGTCAATTTCTCGAGTGGAATGAAACTCTCTTTTAGGTATTTTGTTCGATTTCTGTTTTTCAATTTCAAGCATCAGTTACTCATTTGTTCATATAACTTACAATCTGATGGGTTTTTTTTCTCTTTACTACTGCTTTATTTTGTTTTCGTTATCTATATAGATTATAAAAAGTAATAAATTTATTGAATGCTGGATTGAAAATTTTCATGCCTAAAATAAACTATTTGCTATAAATTGGTTTAGAATACTTCTTCTCTTTCAGTTATTCATTTGCCGGATTACAATTTGTTGTTCAATTTTTGTTGTTCAACTTCAAGCATTAGTTACTTAGTTGTTCATATAACTTACAATCTCATAACTGGAATAAACTATTAGCTATAAATTGGTTTAGAATAAAGAGGTTATGATGTCCAAGTAGAAATTTATTGATCGCTGGATTGAAATTTTTCATGTATTGTCAAATCCATTTGCACACAGTCCCAGTGAATACTTGACTCTTGTGAAGTTTTGAAATCAAATTGTATAGAGAAACAAATTAAGAGTGACTCTATTTTGAGTAAAATAAAGGATGTTCATGGTGAGATTTTCGATATAAGGGTAGTTTGAGTATTTCTTATGGTCTTATTAAATCATTAATTTTAAATTTCACTATGAGCCAACTAGATCGAGAAAATTTTTACTAAAAGTAGTTGGTTTACAAAGGCCACTTGAAATACTCACTTGAACCTTATACTCAAATTATCATTTGTATATTATAATACATAATACATACATGATAAATTATAGTATAATACAAAAGTTGAACCTTATAATCACTTGAAATTTTACGTGTTATATATAATATGGTACATATATACTTAACATCCAACTATGAAAGGTTGACAAAATGACTATTGTTGTATTTCCCAAAAATGACAACAGATCTGCAGTAAAACAATTTAGCTTTTTGAATGAAACGAGATTTGACTTTAAATTAAGCTAAAATTATCACAAGATTTTGTTGGAAAAACAGTGGTATGTGGCCATCTTTGGAGCATATTTTGAACAAGTAAAGATAAGATTTTGAATAAGGAAATGGTTGATTCCTATTCTATGCCGTGAGATCTTTACAACGGTAGCTCATACGCTCAATATCGTTGAGTGGTGAATGAGAAATTGATGCTCAAAGTAGGAAGGTCAAGAATAAATAAGGAATGAAGAACCCTTTTATCCCACATTGGTAGGATAAATGATATGAGAGTTGTTTATATACAACTACCCATAATGAAGTCATTGAATGACTCTAGATGACATTGTGCCTTACGCGCAGGGGGTGCGAATACAATTCCATTCGGGTTGGGGCGTATCCGCACGACATGGGCGACGTGAATGTCTGGACTCCTACGGACATTTTACCCGTTGTGCATATTTTTTCCTTATTTTATTTTTTGAAAATATCCAGAAAAAGAATGTTAATTCAAAATTATCTTTGAATTAATTAGCAGTTGACTGCTCTAGTTAATTAAAAAAGTAATTGTTAATTATGGTATTGAATTTAAATTTAAAATACCGGTTGAATAACAATTATTCTTGTTTTTTTGGATATTAGAAATTAATTCCATTTTCTCTAGGGTTGGAATCAATCCCGGATTTTCCGATTTGGAATTTAATCCCGGATTTTCTTGATATTAAATTGGGAAATTTTAGACCATTGTTTGCCCTAGAAATCCACTATATAAAGGAGTTGATTTCCTCTATTTTCAATCATCCAAAAATCGTTTTCTCTCGGTGATAGGCAAAGATAAGAGCAGTTCAAGAACTCGGCAAAAGTGCTACTGTTCAGAGTTCTTTCGGTTGTTGTATCTTGGGAGACTGACTGCCAAACAACTCGGCACCTTCGGAGTGGCTGTAAATCAGTCTTAAAGAAACTGCTTACGTCAGGCCTCAACTTCAATATGTTTTCAAACAAAAATTTGGTATGATCTTTATATTTCCAATTTTCAGATTCGATTTAAGTTTTACTAACTGTTGTTTCTTTCTTATGATCGTTTCAGAAGTAAGATTATCTAACAATCTTAAGACTGATATTTTATATATATCTTCTTCAGCCGAGACGATCAAATCGTCAAAGAGATTGCAAACAATCTGTTTCAGGATTTATCCTACCGTTCTTAAACGGGTTTGCAGAAAATCTCAAAAGTTGTGACAAATCTGTTCGCAAAAATTGTCAGATCTAAACAAGAAATTCTTTATTTTTATTTAACGAAATTAATTAAATTCCAATTGTTCTTTCGCAGAAAGAAATGACTACTGGAGAATCTGAACATTCGAAGGTCTCTGCACCTGCACAGAGCTCTAAACAAGTCCAGAATACGAATGCACCGGCTGTAAATGTTAATCACAATGAAAAGCCACCAAAATTCACTGGACAGAACTTCAAGACATGAAAGCAAAAGATGATGTTTTATCTTTCCATGTTGAGCTTGAGGAATTACTTAACGGCCGATCCTCCAGTCATTAATGTAGGAGACGGAGAAGGGCAAGTTGACACGGTCAAGGCCATAAAGATGAAAGAAGAATGGGATGACGGTGACTATATGTGCCGGAACTACATCTTAAACGGATTACAAGATTCTTTGTATCCGATATATAATGTATACGAAACTGCTAAGAAATTGTGGAATGCTTTGGAAAATAAGTACAAAGCAGATGATGCTGGGGCTAAAAAGTTTTTAGTCGCAAAATTCTTGAATTTTACTATGGTTAATTCAAAATCGGTAGTAACTCAAGTTGAAGAACTCCAACTAATTATTCATGGAATTCTTGCAAAAGGAATGGTTATCAACGAGCCTTTCCAAGTAGCTGCCATCACAGAAAAATTGCCTCCCAGATGGAATGATTTCAAGAGTTACTTGAAACACAAAATGAAGGAGATGACTGTGGAAGAACTGATCTCCAAACTTCGAATTGAAGAAGACAACAAAGGAAATACCGGGAAATGTCACAGCAGAGAAGCCAAGGCAAATGTTGTTGAAACCAGAAAAGGGAAGCAACCGCAAAGGGCCCAAATTAAACCAAAGTTGGGACCAAGTGGTGGGATCTTCAAAAAGGAGAAGTTCAAAGGATCATACTTTAATTGTGGAAAAATGAGACATAGATCCGTAGAATGCAAGCTTCCAAAGAGAGTAAAAGCCAAAGAGGTCAACGTCGTGGAAGATGAAGACCTAATAGCTGTGATATCTAAAGTCAACATGGTTGAATCAAACCCAAGAGAGTGGTGGCTGGACATAGGAGCCACACGTCATATTTGTTGTGGCGAAAACTCTTTTCATGAGCTGACACCATGTGATAATGGAGAGAAACTCTACATGGGTAATGCTGCAACTTCCATGATAAAGAGGAAGGGAATCGTGGTGTTGAAGATGACTTCTGAAAAGGAACTCAAGCTTCAGAATGTGTTGTATGTACCTGACATACGCAAGAACCTTGTTTTTGGAACACTTCTAAGTGTTCACGGATTTATGATGGTTTTTGAATCCTAGAAGTTAATTTTAACTAAGGGAGGAATGTTTGTGGGTAGGTGATATCTTTGTGGGAGGAATGTGCTGTATTCTTATTCTTATTCTTAATATGGGATTTTACAGAGATAGTATTAAGTTTTCACATTCCATTTAGTACATATCCCCTACCTACAAACATTCCTCCCTTAGTTAAAATTAACTTCTGGGATTCAAAAACCATCATAAATCCGTGAACACTTATAAGTGTTCCAGAAACAAGGTTCTTGCGTATGTTAGGTACATACAACACATTTTAAAGTTTGAGTTCCTTTCCAGAAGTCATCTTCAACACCACGGTTCCCTTCCCCTTTACCATGGAAGTTGCAGCATTACCCATGTAGAGTTTCTGTCTATTATCGCATGGTGTTAGCTCATGGAAAGAGTTTTCGTCACAACAAATATGACGTGTGGCTCCTGTGTCCAACCACCACTCTCTTGGGTTTGAGTCAATCATGTTGACTTCAGATATCACAGCCACTAGGTCTTCATCTTCCACGACGTTGACCTCTTTGGCTTTTACTCTCTTTGGAAGCCTGCATTCTGTGGATCTATGCCCCATTTTTCCATAATTCAAGCATGATCCTTTGAACTTCTCTTTTTTGAAGATCCCGCCACTTGGTCCCAACTTTGGTTTAATTTGGGCCCTTTGCGGTTGCTTCCCTTTCCTGGTTTCCGACAACATTTACCTTGGCTTCTTTGCTGTGAGATTTCCCGGCATTTTCTCTGTTGTCTTCTTCAATTCGAAGCCTGGAGATCAGTTCTTCCATAGTCATCTCCTTCCTTTTGTGTTTCAAGTAACTCTTAAAATCATTCCATCCGGGAGACAATTTTTCCGTGATGGTAGCTACTTGGAAAGGCTCATTGATAACCATTCCTTTTGCAAGAATTCCATGAATAATTAGTTTGAGTTCTTCAACTTGAGTTACTACCGATTTTGAATCAACCATAGTAAAATTCAAGAATTTTGCGACTAAAAACTTTTTAGCCCCAGCATCATCTGCTTTGTACTTATTTTCCAAAGCATTCCACAACTTCTTAGCAGTTTCGTATACATTGTATACCAGATACAAATAATCTTATAATCCGTTTAGGATGTAGTTCCGGCACATATAGTAACCGTCATCCCATTCTTCTTTCATCTTTATGGCAATGACCGTGTCAACTTGCCCTTCTCCGTCTCCTACATTAATGACTGGAGGATCGGCTGTTAAATAATTTCTCAAGCTCAACATGGCAAGATAAAACATCATCTTTTGCTGCCATGTCTTGAAGTTTTGTCCAGTGAATTTTGGCGGCTTTTCATTGTGATTAACATTCACAGCCGGTGTATTTGTATTCTGGACTTGTTTGGAGCTCTGTGCAAGTGCAGAGACCTTCGAATGTTCAGATTCTCCAGTAGTCATTTCTTTCTGCGAAAGAACAATTGGAATTCAATTAATTTCGTTAAACAGAAATAAAGAATTTCTTGTTTAAATTTGACA
Source organism: Abelmoschus esculentus (assembly GCA_035048815.1). Lineage (NCBI taxonomy): Eukaryota > Viridiplantae > Streptophyta > Magnoliopsida > Malvales > Malvaceae > Abelmoschus > Abelmoschus esculentus. Next base: position 3,872,809 of record JAUCBN010000019.1, on the reverse strand, counting down.
ATTTTTGCGAATAGATTTGTCACAACTTTTGAGATTTTCTGCAAACCCGTTTAAGAACGGCAGGATAAATCTTGAAACAGATTGTTTGTACGATTTTTTTTAATTTCATTCATGGTTGTTGTTTAATGCACGTGTTGAATATGCATACATAGAAATATTTACATGAACTTTATTATTAGTTGCCTCCTATTTTCATTTCAACTGTTATTTCAGTTTAGGGACAAAAAGATCTCTGTTTGTTGAAGTCAAAACCCTTCCCATAGAAAACCGATCTAGAGGATGGAAATTGTTTTGCTTTCTCGGTTGCCTACAATTTTTGAGAGCTCTACTAACGTGATTGACATTATTTTCTTATGCTAGATTATTTTGGTTCTCTGTGATCTTTTGTTAGTTTTATCCATTTAGTACTTTTGGCTGGCTCGGGGATTAATAATTTTTTATAATATGATTGACATTATTTTTAGCTTCCAGCAACTAGGTCATTTCTTTTGTAGCATTCTTAGCATTCTATGTTTACCGGGAGTGGTTTTCACTATTATTGTGGATAGGGAATTATTAACATAGATAAGAACATAAATAAAAAATACAATATCGATAACTCTAAACACAATAGGAGTTAGGGAAGTATGATATTGAAATGATCACAAACTAGTTGTTATATATATATATATATGATTGTAGATATCTCTTGAACATATTAGATCTTTTTGTCCCTAAACTAATATAGATTTTTCAAGGTGAGCGATGTCATGGATCTACGGCATCAATTCCAACTAATATAGAAGAAAGAGAGTTTGAACATGATGTTTACAATATTTTGCATGATATGATGGCAGAAAGAGTTATGAATAATGATGAACGTAATAATCATTCGGTAGATACAAATAAAAGGCTTGAGGATCATAATCATAAACTTCAAGGAGACAAGTTTAAGTTTTATGATTTACTAAAACATGCAGAGGTGCCCTTTTATCCAAATTGTAAAAAAATTTCAAAGTTATCATTTATTTGTTCCATATTAAATGTTTTAATGAGTGGACAAATAAGTCTTTCAAATTCCTTACTAAAGGTGTTAAAACTTGCATGGCCGGATGATAATACTTTGCTAGGGTCTTATCATGAAATGAAAAAGATCATTCGTGAATTGGGTTTAGGGTATGAAAAGATCCATGCTTGTCCAAATGATTGTATGTTATTTTGGAAAGAAAATAAAAATGGAGATATTTGTTCGAAATGTGGAGCCTCCCGATGGAAAGGAATCAAAAATGGTGTTGAAGATGAGGATGTTAACACATTTTCAAGAAAAAAAAGAAACAAGCTGCAAAGTTATTGTGTTGGATTCCCCTTATTTCAAGATTGCAAAGATTATTTATGTCTTCAACTATTGCTCCTTTGATGACTTGACATGAAGATGGTCGTAAGAATGATGGACGTATGAGGCATCCAACAGATTCTTTAGCTTGGAAATCATTTGATTCTCAGTATCTTGAATTTTCTTTAGATCCTCGTAACATTCGCTTGGGCTTGGCATATGATGGTTTTAATCTATTTAAAACTCTGAGTGTGACGCATAGTACTTGACCTGTTATCATTACAACCTATAATTTGCCATCATGGATATGTATGAAGTAGACAAATTTTATACTCTCTTTGTTCATTTCTGGTCTGAAAGGTCCAAGAAATAATATAGATGTATACATGCAACCTTTACTTGTAGAATTACATGAGCTATGGGAAGTTGGTGTTGAAACTTTTGATGCTGCAACGAATCAACATTTCAACTTCGTGCAATATTGATGTAGACTATAAATGACTTTCCAGTATATGCCAATTTATCTGGATGAAGTACTAGAGGAGAGTTTGCATGTCCTTGTTGTGGGAATAATACTGCTTTTAAGTGGTTGAAACATAGTCAAAAGTTTTACTATATGTGTCATCTTAGATGGTTAGATCCTAATCACAGGTTTTGAACCGACACACATTCTTTTGATGGCACTGAAGAACATAGAACTGCTCCTTTACTACTCACATGTAGCAATGTATTGAGGCAATTAGAAATTTTAAATAGGATCAAAGATGGGCTTGGAAGAAAAGTCTATTTTCTTTTCTTTACCATATTGGGAATATCAACTATTATGGCATAACCTTGATGTGATGCATATAGAGAAGAATATTTGTGATAATATTCTTGGAACATTAATTGAACAAGATGGGAAGAATAAGGATACTTATAAATCACTACTAGACCTTGTCGAAATGAGTATAAGAAGTGTTATTTATCCACAAACTCGGATTGGCCGTAGCACTTTATACTTGCCTCAAGCTTCTTATCAAATGACATTGAGTGAGAAAAATTTTTTCTTGAAAGTTCTACAGGAAATGAAACCCCCCGATGAATATTCTTCCAACATCTCACGTTGTGTGCACCTTAAACAACGAAAATTACTTGGGCTCAAAAGTTATGATTGTCATCTCCTAATGAAAAAGTTTCTTCCTATAGCCATTCGAGGAAATTTAACTGAAAAAGTTTGCATACTCCTTATTGAAATATGTCTTTATCTCCTAATTGATCTACAAAGGCTTTGTTTTTGTTGTTACTGCTTATATGGTGAAGCGTTCCATAATTCCTTATGCTGGATTTACGTCCCTTCTAAAAAAAAGATTATGTTTTTTGTCACTTTACCTGCGAATACCAACAAATCTTCTAAAATTTGTCTTTCTCTCTCTAACAGCATCTGTTGTTTTACCACCCCTCATGGGGATCTTTTATTCTTTTCTATCGTTATACTCTACATTAGTCGATATCGGTTTATCTCGACTTCACCAGTAGAAAGTGTTGCCATAGGATACCCTAACCGAACCAGGCACTGTGCTTTACAAACTCTTGGTAAGTTGATGACAGCTTTTGTGTTTGGGCTAGAGTTTCACTCCTGGAAGGAGTTAACATCCAACTTTTCTTATATTCCTATGCTTCTTTCTTTAAACTGTATTCTTATGCTTAACGTCAACGGCTGTAAAGGACTGACGAAGGTTATTCCCCATGCTTTGAGTACAGACTCGACTCGAAGGAGGAGGGTTTTGCTCTTTTGGTGTCTCTTACCACTTGAATCGCGTCACATCCCTCAACGCAATCGTGCCCGTGCTTTTTTCGGTCATTCTTTACCATCCCCTTCTTCAAGAGAGGAAGAAACAAACACAATGGTCTCAATCCCATCAACGGATACTACCGCTATCAACATCATCTTGGAGAAGGATGTGACTTTTAAGATAAGTTGGATCTTTGTTGCTATCACTCTTTACCTTTTCTGTTCGCTTATTATTCTTTTTATTCTTTCTCTAGATCTGATTATACAACAGTTTGCTTCAAAAGCTGTTGATGAGGACTCCTTGGATATCAGATTGCTGATACGGATTTACGTTAGGGCTAATTCTGGGAGACCCGTAAATGGCTTCCAATGAGACTCTATGTCTCTCAGGTCGCTATTCGAACAAGTTGATAATCCGTCCTACCGATCCAAAAGGTTTGGTATTTTATCAAATATGTTTTGGCTTTTCATCATATTTATCGTTTCCATGCATTTAGTTGTTTGTTATGCAACAATAGTTGTTATCTCTATCATATTGGATCATCCTTTACAACCCTTGCAAAGGGACTCTACTAACACCATCTATGGTGTATTACCATTGAACTGGCTTGGCGTTCTTTGGCCCCCTAATCAGGGTTGTTCTCTTGCTTCTTATCCAACTCCTATTCTTGCATGTCTCATCATCCGTCTTTCTTTTCCATGGCGATCTTTTGATCGTAGGGAAACCTTACAACGACTATCAAGTTTCGACATAGGCCATTGTCTATTAGTTCTTCATCTTCATGACCTTCTTATTGAACATTTTCTTGTTCTAAGTTTCCATCAGGTTATCAAGAGCTCCATCTTTCGCTTTGACTATTTCCCTCTCTTTGCATCAGAGTCCAAGGTCATTAGGTTTTCCTTTTCACACATGAATCCCAGTCGGTTTTGGTCTCTCTCTTTTGAGCATACCCTTACTTGTGAGTATATCTTTACCCACCCTTTCAAGTCTTTTAGTCAATACACAACCTTTCTATCCAACAATATTGTCGGGTTCTCTCTGAGATTGCTTTCGTGGCTTCTAAGTTTTTTCCACACGATACTTTCTGGTTTTGACGAGATTGCTTTTCTTCGCGTTTTCTTGCTGAGCAAACAGCAGCCTGCATATCGCGTCTTTGGGGACGGATCCTCTTTCACCGGAGCCTATGGTCTCTCTCTCAACAGTGTCATCAATTATCCTTGCTGCTTACAAGGTTACCAAGTTGGTAAGCACATCTTTTTAGACAGTATACAATGTTATCTGATATCTGTGGATCCCTGCTTTGCTCAGATCGATTTTCCTACTCTATACACTAGTATTTCTTTACTTGGTACATCCACCTATTATTTCTTTGGTTTCGCTATATCTTATATGTGTCTTATTATATTCTTTATATTGGTTTCTTCTTTTACTTGTCCTCTTGTTTAATATGCTAACCCTTTTTTGGGTTCCTACCAACACCTCTCCTGGTGTATACGAATAGTCCTTATATATTAGTTACACGTCTATTACTCTTACTAAGTTGAGAGCTTCTCTTAATGCCTTTTTAACTAGGTTTGCCAAATTTCACTTAATTTCTAAGTACTTTTCTTTTAAAACTCTATTTTTTAAAGAGGTATTTATATTTTATTCTTACATTCCTCTTCCACACCAAACTCTTTTACGTTTTATAAATTGTCTCATTATGAATCTTATTTATTTTCAAATATCTAACCTTTCTCATATCATAAGTAATAAGATATCCTTGTCTATCTTTTCTCAAATATTTTATAATATTTTATTTTCTCTTTATAATAACTTCTACCTTTTATACTTTTTATCTCTTTCTAATTCTTTCAATTGTAATCCTAGTATACTTCAAACTCTTTCTTTCCTATATAAATCTGCCCATCCCTCTCATATTTTCTCATCTACTACACTATGCACACGCCCTATCTCTCTTTATCTCTCAAATTTTCCTTTGTTCTTATCAATTTCTTAACAATGGATTCTAAGTCTTTCCTCCAACAACTTGGCAATCTTCAATTTACTGCTGATGAGCAGGCAACCATCTTCCAACCTAATATTTCTTGGGGTCTATCAGAAGACGAAATACAATCAACCCTTCTCGGGAATCTTATTTCTTCAAAAGAGATTCACGATCAGGTGATTGTCAAGGCTTTTACTGGCATCTGGACAATGGCCAAGCTTGCTTCTATGTGTACTTTAAAACCACATATGTTCCTCATCCGGTTTAAGGATGAGAAGATCAAGGATGATATACTGTCTAGGGGACCTTAGACATACAAAGATGAGTGACTTGCTCTTACTCAGTACAATCCATCTATCACGCCCGATAAACATTCCTTTTCTAAGATGAATATTTGGGTACGTATCTACAACATCCCACACATTTTTCTGGCTACGGAGTCTGTTAATGATATTGGCAAATCCCTAGGGGCCTTAATTGGATTAGTAACGAAAATTGATACGAGGAAAATTGATTTCAACATGGTTGACTACCTGCGGGTTGGTTTGTCGCTAGATGTCACGCAGCCAATTCGGTGTTGTGTTGCTAATGGGGGAGGGCCCTCCATAAGGTTCTGTCTACTCCAATATGAACGTCTTCCTATAATTTGCCATTGTTATGGCCGTGTTGGTCATTCATTAGACTCTTGTTCAATCCCGACGGAATCGCGACCTGAACAACTTTCTTTTGACAACTGGATAAGATACGTTCCCAAGAAGAAGGATACACAACCCGCTTAAAGAGGTCGTATCCGTTATATCACCAATGAACCCAATGCTCAATAAACGCCTACGTCCTCTCAAACCTCCAACACCAATACCAACGATGAGAAAGATAAAGCCCCTTTGGCATCCCTTCCGACCAACGACCATGAGTCTGCTCCAAGTAATGAACCTCCACTTCATATTCCTAAGGGTCCCAGACTCCTCCAAATGGTTCCTAGTAAACTCTCTGCTCGTCGCTACCCTACACAACCACTGCAAATGATTTTTCCTGACCAAAGCTCTAATATTACTACCAAGCAACAGTCCAACGCCAACATGGGGGAGGTGAGTCTTCTCGATCCTGATCTCCAAGAGTTGGAGGTTGACCTAGCCAATGACCATGACTTCCACGAGGCAACTGAATGGCTTGATTCTGCGCCAACTCCTAAGCGACTTTTCCGACCAACCTCAAGTCGAGGTGCTAAGAGAACTCCTCCTTCAGATGAAAATACTAGGATTAAGCGACCAAGAGCTAGCATAAAACCTATTGAGAAAACTGGGATGAGCAATGCAAAAAACTCTACGGCGGAGGTTGACCCTAATCAACCCCGCCGAGTAAAATGGTTATTTTCTGTTGGAACTGTCTGGGCCTTGGCAACGCTCTTTCAGTTCTTGCTTTACAACATGCTGTCTCTATGCATGATGCCATTATTTTTCTTGTTTTTTCTTCTAAGTATATCAGTCTATTAGTCTTTATTCTGTTTTTGTTAGGACCACGTGGCCGCATAGCCTTTGTCTTTAGGTCTCTTGTCTTGATGTTCCCTTTTATTTTGAATAATAATATCTTTACTGCTTTGTTTTTTTACTCCTTCTATTTTACTGTTGTCTTTACTATCTCTTTCCTTACTCTTATGTTGAAATATCTTCTTGATATATTTGTATTGTTGGGTCCTGATGAGGAACTACTTTGTTATGCTCTTCTTCCATCATGGTATTTTCACCTCACTAAGCTCTTTCTTCAAATTACAAAACAAATTTTTTATTTTTTTGTTCGCTTTTATGTGACACACCCAAATAACCCTCCTTTTTCTATCTTTTTTGTCTACTATCTGTCTTTTATAAGGTGTTTTATTTCTATGAATGTACCACCCTTACAAAGGGAATACTCCAACATCTTTCATGGTGTCTCTCTATCACGAAAGATTCTTAATATCAAGAACTTTAATCTTGAATTGTGATCTAACTTACGTATTTTCTATATGATTCGTTTATGGTATTATACCTCCTTTAAATCGGCATTCCTATTTTCATATTTTGGTCACAAATATTATCTTTTAACTATTCTAATGTCTATTACCAAGAGGCCTCGTCCTTTGACCAAGTCCAGAACTGATATAGCTGGGATGAGCAGCGTAAAAAACTCTTCGGCGGTAGTTGACAGTGGTCAACCCTGCAGAGGAAAATGAAACTCTTATGCTGGAACTGCCAGGGTCTTGGCAACACCCAGGCAGTTCACGTATTATAACGTGCTACCACCAAGCATGACGTCGATTGTCTCTTTCTTTGTGAGACTAGATTGAACAAACACAATATGGACCAAATTAAGCACAAGCTTGGCATGCATGGTTCTATAGCTATTGATTCCAGGCCTTCTTGTATAGGGCTTGCCACTATTTGGAACAATAAAACTTCTATTGATTTGCTTTCTTACTCGGGTCGTCATATTGATGTCATTATTTCTTTTGGACACACACGATTCCATTTTTCCGGTTTACATGGCTTTCTCGAAACTGCAAAGAAATATAAAACTTGGCAGCTAATAGATACTCTTAAATCAACCTCAACCCTTCCCTGGCTTTTAGGGGGGGTTTAATGAAATTCTTTATGACAATGAAAACAAGGTGGTTCTCGTCGTACACGATCACAAATTAATAACTTTCAAGATTGTCTTGACAAGAATAATCTTTTCGACTGTAAACCAACGTTTGGATGGTTCACTTGGACTAGATTAGGTCGTAATACGGAAACCATTATGGAAAGAATTGATAGGTTCCTTGGTAACTCTGCATGGTTTAACTTCTTTCCTAATTGCCAAGCTATATCCTTCTTTCAGGCGCGTTCTGAACACTACCCTATCTTAATTGACACTAACCCTTCACAAACTCTTCGATCTAAACATTCTAATACCCTTTTTTGTTATGAGAATTGTTGGGCTGATAACCCGGAAGTTCTATCTCGAATTATAGAGATTTGGTCTAACCAAACTTGCTCGACTCTTAAGAAACTTCAAGATATTGGACGATTCTTAGCTAAATGGAAAACTAATAAGCACATTAAATCTAATGAGCGCATCACTCATCTGAATGACTTTATTAATATGTGTCTCAAATGCCAGCTTTACGATATGGAAGTCCATAACTTTATTTCTGCTAAGAGTGAACTTGATAGATTGCTAAATGTGAAGAAAATCTATTGGGCTCAGCGAGCTCGGACACACTGGTTAGAACACGGTGAGAAAAACACTTCATTTTTCCATGCCAGGGCGAATAGCCGACGACGGAAGAATCATATTGCTGGACTTCTTAATAACCAGAATATATGGTAAACAAACATGGCTGACATCATGTCTACTGCTATTAATTACTTTTAAAACCTTTTTACGTCATTCTCTCCTACTATAACGTCTTCTATCTTGGATAACATTCCCTCTATTGTTAATGAATCAATAAACAATGATCTTAACAAGAACTTCACAGCAGATGAAGTATCCATTGCTTTTCGTGATATCGACCCAGGGAAAGCCCTAGGAGTCGATGACTTTCCAAGTGGTTTCTTCAAAAAGTATTGGAATATCCTTGGCTAGGACTCTACAACTCTCTGCCTCAGGCTCTTGAGAGAGTCTGTTAATATGGAAGAGGTCAACCGTACCATCATTGTTCTTATTCCCAAAATAAGCGATCCCACTATGATGCATCATCTCCGACCTATTAGCCTTTGCACAGTCATCTATAAAACCGTTTTGAAAGTACTAGTTAACCGTCTAAAATCTATCATACCCTTATGTATTATTGGCAATCAAGCTACTTTTATTCACGGTAGGAACATTACTGACAACATCCTTATTGCCCATAAGCTCATCCATACTTTAAATACTGATGCAACATCCCTTGTAAAAGGTGCTAGCTTAAAGCTAGATATAGAAAAAGGCCTTCGACCGTGTTGAATGACCTTTTCTCGAACAAATTATGTCTCACCTAGGATTCAATTCCAGCTGGGTATCCCTTATTATGAGGTGTGTCTCCTCAGTATCATTTCAAGTTCGTATCAACGACTCCCTCTCACGACCTTTCAAACCCAATAGAGGTCTACTGCAAGGGGACCCTCTCTCCACTTTCCTGTTTCTTTTCTGTACTCAAGGCCTCTCATCCTTGCTCAATGCTGAGCAAACAAATGTAACCTCCATGGACTTTGTGCCAGCAGGAATGGACCACGTGTTAACCACCTCCTTTTTATGGATGACTGTGTCGTTTTCATTAAAAATACAACTACAGAAGCTCAAAGCCTTAAGGATGCTCTACATAGTTACGCTACATCGTCCGGAAAGACGATAAATTTTGAAAAATCTACTATTTTCTTTTCAAGGAAAACTTCCACATCGCTATATCCTCCATGTATGAGAACTGGATGATCCTAGTATTTATCTGGGAGTCCCTCTCCTTATCGGAAAGAACAAAACTGCAGCCTTGGGTTTCACTAGGGAAAAATGAATGCCCATCTGAGTAATTGGGATAAACATCTTCTTTCCTTTAGTGGTAGAGAAATTTTCATTAAATCTATCATACAATTTATGCCTCAATATGTTATGTCTTGTTACCTTTTACCATAAAACATTATTGATGACATGACCACTTTGATACGTCAATATTGGTGGTCTGGAAAAGCTGAAAAACGAGGGTGGCATATGCTTCCTTGGAACACTATCTATCTACCGAAAGTAGCAGGAGGTGTAAGATTTCGTGACCTACACCATTTTAATATTGCATTGCTAGGTAAACAAATTTGGCGTTTAATTTGTGAACCTGATAACCTTTTTAGTCAAGTCTACAAATGTAAGTATTACCCAACGGGCTCGATCTTTGATTCTGATTACACTCGGAGTTCTTCCTTTGCCTGGAAAGGTCTAAGCATAGCTATCTCTAAACTTCGCAATGGTTTCTTCAAACGTCCTGGTATGTCCAATAATGTTCAGATCCACTTTGACAAGTGGGGCGGCTCTCAGCCTGTACACCTTTATGGTGATTATAAGGTGAACGACGAAGTCCCTCTTCGTGCAGGTACCTTCATGGTACCTAACCTACCCGAGTGAGATGAATCAAAAGTAAGAGATTATTTTTCCCATGAAGATATTAATACCATACTTCATGTACCAATTATTAATGATATAAAAGACACCACACTTTGGGGTCACCATGATACTGGTATCTGTATAGTATGCTCTAGTTATCAATTTTTGCAGTTACAACCAGTGCCAGTTAACAGGCCCTCTAAACTTTGGAAAATTCTATCCAAATTGCCTACTCTACCCAAAGTTCGTTCCTTTGGATGGCGATTATGTCATGATGCACTACCCTTTAGCCAAAAAATCCTTTAAGCCAATCTTGGTCCAAGGGTTTGCCCTATTTGTAATGCGGCTATTGAATCCTTCCTCTATGCTATGAGGGATTGTCCTAGTGCTAAGGAGGTGATCCTTTTGGCATTGCCCCCTCTCGAATTTTGTCCAATACTTATACTTCCCCCCATCAATGGCTTTCTGATGTCGTTGGTTTTCTTTCCTTGCATCAATTCTCGCTTCTTATTACGATCTTATGGAATTTATGGAATCACCGTAATGACTTTGTCCATAACAACCATCTCCAACCGGCTTAGTTAACTATCTCCAATGCACAAAAACTTTTCTCTGATTATACATCAGTTAATGATGCTTCCCAACAACGTTCTCGGTTAGCTGAACCCACCTTCGCTCAAGCTAGATGGAAGAAACCAGTCCCTGGTTTCATTAAAATTAACACGGATGGGGCATTTGACCATTTTTAAGGGGGGCTACTGAAGGTGTCATTGCTCGAGACTCTTCTGGCATCATACTCGGTGGTTGTTCTATGCTTCTTGTTTGTCCAGATCCAGCCTCTATCGAGGCTCTCGCTATTCTGGAAGGGTTAAGATTTGTTGTTGCCAATGGCTGGACTAACGTGATTCATGAAACAGATTCTGCTTCCATTGCCAACAAAGTTAACAACACTCATCATCAAGATTTTTCCATAGTGCAACACTTGGTGGCTCGCATCCGCTCCACTCTTGGTACTCTGCCTGATTACAAGATTTGTTATGTACCTAGAGACGCAAACGTTGTAGCCCATGTTTTGGCTAATAGGGCTTTACGTTCTTTTACTTGTTCTTTTGATTGTATCTTTCTCGACTTCATTCAGCCTTCTGTAAACTCAGAGAGGTTCTCCTCTTCTAATAAATAATAACTTGGGTACTCTTTTCCCCATAGGGGCCTACCCTTTCGGGGTGACTGGCTATACGGTTTTTTTTAATAAGGCCCTTTCCTTCAAAAAAAAATATGTAACTTTTTTAAAGATCTTTGCTCTAAGGTTCTTAAGGAAAGTGAACTTGATATACTTGAGTTAAAGGCTGCATTAATTTTATGTGATCTTGAAAAGATTTTTCCTCCATTTTTCACAATCAAGATGCATTTAGTAATTCATCTAGCAACTGAAGCTAAAATTGTTGGTCCAGTCACTTATCGGTGGATTTATCCGATTTAAAGGTACGTTTATGAATTTATTGTTAGAAATGGAAATATAAAATTATTGAGTAAGATATTTACTAATATATACTTTTTCTCATCTAATAAAATAGATATATGTCAATACTAAAGTCTTTTGTACGTAATAGAGCTCATCCAGAAGGATCTATTGTGGAAGGTTACTTGTCACATGAATGTTTGACCTTTTGCTTTGATATCTTGAGGGGGCTAAGACTATATTCAATTGACTTGGTTATAACTATGATGGTTGGTAAAGGCTCAGAAGTCCTTTTGTTTTCACCTTTCACCAAATTGTAATATTGAGGTTATCGAACCCACGGGGACTATGTCGACTTCACTAATTCTTAAACCTGTACATATAAAAAAATAAAAATACAAGTAAATTGTTGGGTTAAGGTAACTAACTTAACTACTAAAAACAAAATAAACGAAGGGAAAAAGAATGATAGAAATGAGTCCAGGTTGAGTGCTTTTAGAGGGGAATTCAGTTATATTATTTATCCACTTATTAATATAATGGGTTGACTTGTCGCACTAAGGGTCGTCGTAGCTGCCTAGGAGGGGTTATGCCTTGTCGATAATTCAACTTTCCATAGTTCGACAGAGCATTCTTGTATGTCTCCTCCTTATCCCTAAGCGAATAGAACTGTTGAAGTCCACGTATTGATGATACCTCCCGGCGTGAATCAAGGATAAACAACAATCAAACATACGCGTCTTATTAGTTATTAAAATCCTGGGTAGTTTATCTCTAAACCGGATTAGTCAATACCCTTGAGTAAAGACCGTATTCTCTTGTTTCGTGAGCCTAACTCTCCCGATATTAGATAAATAGATTTTTATTCACATACTATCATCTCAAGCTCATATGCAAAGAAGAGTAAATGCCAAGAGAGAATAAACTATGAAATAAGTTTTGCATTAATAAATATCAAAGATAATAAAACCTTCTTCTTCAACTACTCTACGAACAACCTAAATCTCATAAGGGTTTTAGAACATGGTGTAGTCGACAGCTAAGGGTTTATGATATGAAATATGATTCCGACTCCGACTCCCTTAAACTTAGACCTAATGGGTGACTTATATAGACCAAGCCCTAGGTTAAAGTCTTCCACATAAGGGAAGAGTTATACAAAGAAAAGAATATAGCTCATAATTAAACTAGGATACTTTATTTTATTTCCTAAAATAATTCTTTAATCCCGCGTTGAATTTTGACCAAGGCTTGACTCTTTTGATCGGCTCCGTCTTTCTCTCGCTTTATGTCCGTTAAGATCTACATCTTTTTCTCTATCTGTCGAACACCAGTTGTTATCATTATTCTGCTATCGCGGCCTTCAAAGTACTACAGTGGCGGGTGTTAATATGCATTCTAGTATTCATCCTCTTATCTAGTCATTCCTGTGATATATTTCCTGTTTAAAAAAGAAAACCATTAAATGTATCTGTTTCATATCAAATAATAGATAAATTCATAAATTACGTAATCGGATACTAAATTATGGAAAATAAGCAGAATTGCTCAGTATTGTCCTTTAATATGTCCTTAATTGGCAATAAACGAGTGAGAAAATGATATAAAAATACGAATTTTATACACTTATCAAATACCCCCAAACTCGAACTATTGCTTGTCCTCAAGCAATATAAAATATAGAATTAAGTCAGGAATTTTAAAAGCAATATATCGTCCTGCCTACCGCGGTAGAATTCCTTTCTTAACTCGGCCTCTTTTAGGTTCTAGGAATTTCTCAGAACTGGACTATGAGTCTTAGTGGGCGGGTGCGTAGGTGTGTTAGAGCTAATTTTCTAAGTTCTAATATTTTTCTAGCTCAAGACTTCTGACTTAAATTTTTATTCGAATCTTGTTTTTCTCTTTCACCCTAATTGTATATAAATATATATTGCTATATACTTATACTACTTGAGCCAGTTTCGGGCACCTCAAGTATTTAGCGATTCTTACTAGAGTCAATTTCGGGCACCTCAAGTGTTTAGCGATTCTTACTAGAGTCAATTTCGGGCACCTCAAGTGTTTAGCGATTCTTACTAGAGTCAGTTTCGGGCACCTCTAGTAAGTGGGAGAAAGCCTAATTCTTAGAGCCAGTGATGGGCACCTCTACGGACTAACTAGAGCCGGCGATAGACACATCTAGTTAAAATTTAAGCCTAAGTCCTTATTACTTTTCAAACAAAAGAACTTTTAAAATCAACTAAGACTAGCAGTGTTTGAATATTTTTAGGCTCATAGTCTAATCCTAAGTACTAATCCTAGCAAACCTTTTGGAATTGAAGTTTGGTGAATCGTACAGACTGCGGCGGCGGCTGAAGAATATATTACTATCGAGATAGTTTCAATAAAATTCAGCAGACTTAAAGGAAATTGCATAAATTAAAGACAGTTGATAAGATAGAATTTAAGGCAAAGATGATTAAGATAATTTCCATACATTGTAGATATTTACAATTACAAAACAGGACCAATACTCTCCCAAACATGAGGGATGCATTATCCTCGATGCATGAAAAAGAAGATAGAAAAATAAAAGAAAGCCAAAAATAAAAGAAAACATAAAAAACATAAAAGATAAAAGAAAGACTACCGTCTATTTTAAAATATGGATCCAAAGGAATCCTCCGAATCATAGTCGATTAGGAGTTTGTAGTGTGTCTTCGATGGCTGCTGGGCGGCCGCCTTTGGTGGGCTCACAATTAGCTTCTTCTCTGAGTGTAGTGGTTGGACTCTAACGGGAGTGAGGTCTTGCACTGGCTTATCTTCCGTGTTAAGATCGATCAGGGAGGTTATTGTGGCAGAACCAGGAGCCTTCCTCTTTTTGATGATTTCGGGAGCGATGGAATCCTTGATGGTTTGCATGAGAGACATCATGTCATCTGATGAGTTGCTCCAATCAAGTGGACTAGAGACCACTGGAGTAGCATTATGTTGGGTAGAATCTCGTCTCTTGGCTACTCTGCAAAATCGACAGAGAATGGTTCAGTTGGTGCAGCTCCAATTGTGTCAGTAGGAGACAGTGGTACTGTAGCGGATGCAGAAGCTGTTGAAGCAGGGGTAGGTGATTGTTATGGTATGGAGAGGTCAACTGTAAATCCGACAAATACAGTCGAACAGGTGGGGAGTTCTTCTAGGATGGTGACTATGACGACGCTATTGAACTCCCAAACGTAATTTATGAAGGATAGCTACCGTCTCTCTAATCGGTGCAGAATGTCCAAAACTCCTAATGATGCATAAGCATCTCTTTCTGCTATGTTTTGAGGTTGTGTTGTCTCGGACGATTGAGGTTCAGCAGCAAGTGGAATGTAAGTTTGTAGAAGAGTTTCCTCCACTTGTATTCTTTCGATGTATACATCCCTGGTCCATCATTTCCTCTTTAGGGTGTATTAGTCGGTAGGTAGCGTCGGTACGCCTGCGCATCTTGCCAAGGTAGTGATTAAACATGGTAAAATCAATATACCTCTGTCCTTGGCAGTACATTCGAAGATTTGATCATTGGTGATGCGACCGATACCAATCCTTCGGTTGTGGATGACAGAGTGGATGAATGCCATTCGTGGCCGATCCACGGTTTGATTATGCAATGTGGGCAGTAGATTCCTCTTTATAAAAGTGTTCCACAGTATTGCTTCCGGTCTTAGGTCTCAGCGGCTGAAAGAAACACGGTGTTTTCCCTGTGTTCCATTCTGCTCCCGACATACAAAGTTCCGCCTTCATCATTTCAAAGTATCGTCTGTCAAGGCGGCTACGAACTTAGCGTGTTCGTTAATTTCTATGTGGAGTCCGAAATGGGCATTGATGATCACGTCAGCGGTGGGGATTACCCTTCCTCGGAGGTAAGAGTAGGGATCGCTTGCCACTAGTCTGTGTGTGTAGAATTCTCGTACCTATTCAATGTTCGCTGTCGAGGGTTGCTTGGCAAACATTTGCCACCTTTAAAAGGTGATTTTGGACAGGATAAAATTGTCTAGCCCAAGATCTGTATCTTTGGTGTAATGAAATCCTTGCTCTTTCCAAATTTACCGATTCTAGAAAACACAATGATATTCTTGTTCGACAACTTTTGTGGAGAATCTTTTGTAGGTTGATGCTCTAGCAGAGTTCCATTGTTGGTTGGCCATTGGTAGTTTTGTGTAGAAGAGAAGAAGAAAGTTGTGAGACTTAACAAAAATGAAGAGTAAAAAATGGTTACCTTTGCCCATTGTTTAAAGAGGCGGAACAACACAGCGTTTGAGAGAGCGGGCATGATTATTGCCCTTTGGCGTGCAGGCAACACAACTACAGCTGGTGTCCATTGATAGCAGAAACAACATAATTTTTAAAATCAGGCGGCATAATTTTCTCCCGACATTTATCCGTTTTCCTTAGATTGGGCTGCTAATTGATTGGGCTGATAATCATCTTTTATTTTTCATTTATTGTTCCTAAATAACTGTAAATAATATAAGTAAAAATTGTGGAAATATTAAAAATTCTGAAAACTTAATTTGCAAAAAATTTAAATATAATTCCTAAAACTGAAAATTAAAAATCTACTTTCTAAAACATAAAAGTAAATAATGGATAATAAGATATAATTAGGTTAATGGTGGAGTGTAATAAATTGCATCCCCAGTAGCAATCATCTTCCTCTTTTTGAGTGGAGGAGAAGCGGATGTCCCTGTTGTTGTCTCCTCGCCAGGTGGTTTCTTTCTGATGTACTTCTGTTCAAGGGGGTGTTGCCTCGGCAGTGGTTGCCTCAGCAGGTTTTGTTCAGGCAGTCCGTTTCTGTATCGAAGTTAAATTAGAGCTTTGAATACATTGATTTTTACTTATTGATCATTCACTCATATGACCAATTCTCGTTTTTTGCAATCGATCAATATTCTGCCCGTGGCTAGGAATTGCCTTCCCAAGATGATTGAGGCATTTTCATCTGCTCCAAAATCTAAAATTAAGAAGTTAGTAGGAAATATAAACATATCTACTCTTATCAGAATATCCTTAATTTTTCCTTCCGATTGCACGTAAGAGCGATCTGTTAGTTACAACATCACCGTTGTTGGTTTTGCCTGCTTGATGCCTAGTTTCTGAAATACTGACTTTTGCATTAGACTAATACTAGAACCTAAGTCACATAGTGCGTTGCCCACGTATTGATCTCCGATAGAAAATGATATGATAAAACTACTAGGATCTTTTCTTTTAGTCGTGGCCTTATTGTGCAATATTGCCACACACACTTCTATTGCGGCAACAGTTTCAAATTCCCCACTTTTCGTCCTCTTGGATATAATATCTTTAAGGAACTTAGCATAGTTGGGAATTTGTTTTATTGCCTCCACCAAAGGTACATTGATATGTACCTGTTTAAGGATGTCTAGAAATTTTTAAAATGGTACTCTTGCTTTTGTTGTTTTAGCCTTGTGGGAAAGGTGGTCGTAAAAATAGATCCTCAATCTTTTAATTGCATTAAAATCTTATTTACGGTGCAACTACGACATCTTCTGTTGCGGTACGTCGACAGTGTCTGCTGGTTCCTTTGCCTTAGATTTTTCTTCAATAGCATCTTATGGTTCTACTGTTTAAGTATTTATACCTACTGCCCTAGCAAGTATTTCAGTGTCCTTCAGTTGTAAACCACTTCTGGTAGATATGGCTTTACATTGCTCATGTGGGCTTGTTCTAGCGATTTCAGTATTCTGGGTAGACCTCTTATAGGTCAGCTTTTCATTTACTATGCCATCTGACCTACTACGACTTCCAGCTTTTGGAGAGCAGACTCATTATTTTGTATTCTCGTTTCTGGTCTTTCCATGAAAGTGTCGATTTTTTGAATGAACTTATGCCCTAGTTTCATCTTGAAAACTCTTCATGCCTAACAGTATCTCTTTCTGATTCTCGATCACTAACTCATGAAGACCCTCGAGTTTCCTCACCCTTTTCACAAGATCATTGAAGTCATACTGCTCTGAGGTCGTTCCTTTGTCCTTCCTAGCGTCAAACATGAATGCCCCCCTTAGGACCACTCCCCGCCTAGCGAAATTCTTATCCATTTGATCGGCGTAGTCCTTGGAAGCTGCCACATGGTATCCACGATTATTTCTCTTGTGTTATTAATTAATGCAAGTTATATGCTTGAAAAACATGAGATGAAAATGCATGAATAAATGCATGAATAAATGTATGAGATGAAGAATGCATGAATGCAATTAAAGGTATTGATCACGTTAGTGATCGCCCTTTGAGCAACTTTCACCGACTAAAATATCCTAATACCCCTTTATTATTCCTTTATATTTTTTTCCTTTCTCTCTCTTTATTTTATTCCTTCTTTTTTCTCTATTTTCTTTCTTTTTTTCTTCCTCTCTTCTCTCAATTCTCTTTTTTTTTTTCCTTTTTTCTTTTTCTTATTTTCTTTTTTTCCTCCTTTTTATTCTCTCTATTTTCTCATTTTTTGTCTCTTCATCTTTTTATTTTTTATTTTTTTTCTTTTTTCTTATTTTTTTCTTTTCTTCTTTTTGTATTTTTCTTATTTTTCTAAAAAAACTCTCAACTTTTTCTTTTTCTTGGTTTTCTCTTTTTTTCTTTTTCTTATTTTCCCTTTTTTCTATTTTTCTATTTTATTTTCTTTAACCATATAATGAAAGCCTCTAGTTGCACAAACCATTTAGATCAACACCTTTAAATATGAAATGTTTGAGAAAATAAAAAGAATACATGAAAAGATTAGTGCAAAAACAAGAAATGGGTCGATAAAACAAAAGATAAAGTAATCCTATTTATTCCTTCTAAAAACCTAGGGTTATTCACATAGTTCTAAAGAGTGGGTTTTCTATATTCTCTAAATGCAATTTTGCTACTAAACGATACCCGAATTATCTTCGCTGTCCTCTTCTAAGAGTAGCAAGGCCCTCGATTGTCACCCATTATAGGCTCATCTCGATCGAGTTCAATCCGAGAGGACCCTTACGCTATGCCCATACGGGGAAACAATATTCCCACGAAAGCATAGGGTAGTCGAGCCCCGAAGGTACTTTGTTAGGACCATACGAAGGAACAATATACTCACGAAAGCGCTAGCGTTTCCCCCCACTTAAAAGAACAGTTTTAAATGTTTGGTTAAAATACGTTAAAATAAACTAGCCTTTATAAGTATATATAAACTTACTTGCCACTTTAATTTACAAATTTTAATATTTATTGAGCGGTAATAAAAAAGCCTGACTCTAAAAAAAATTTGAAAACATCCCCAGCAGAGTCCCCAAATGTAACGACCCTTTTGAAAATCAAGTTTGGAAATAAAAGTCGATAGTGGTAAAACTAGGTTAAACTTAGAAAATTAATGATCAAATTGAAATGGGAAGGTTTTGAAAATTAGGTTAGAATTGAAAGTTAGGAAATTTGGAAATATCTCAAGAATCAAAATTTAGGGTTTTGAAATTGAAATGATTTGAAAATGCAGATTCGAATTTAGAAAAGTGGAATTGAAAATCCTAAGGTTAGGGATTTTGGAAAAATAAGAATTTGGAAATCTAAAAAAATTAAGGAATTAGGGTTTGAAAACTTAAAATAAAAAGATTAAAAAGTTTTGAAATAGGTTGAAAAAAACTATTTAAAAAAGTTGGGAAACAATTGGAAAATATTTTAAAACAAAGGGAGTCGCCACCGGTCACTTTGGTAGACCGAACACCGTAAAACCAGAGATTTTAAAAGACAATGGTTCGGGAGTCGGTTACGGTTAAAAAAGGGTTAGCACTTTCAAACAATCCAAAATCGGTACCTTAAAATATTTATCGCTTATTTAATATTAAAATTTCTAAATTAAAGTGGAAATTAAGTTGGCATTTAATTATAAATTCGAGTTTATTTTAATTTTACCGTGTCTTTATCGAAGGTAAACGCTCACACCGCCACCAATACGTCAGAAGACGGGCCCGTTATGACCGAATAAAGACATTATTAAGTTCATTAATTAATGTGGTAGATGTGAATTCGATTCGTATGGTAAATAAATAAATAAATAAATAAATAAATAAAAAATAAATAACTACAAACAAGTGAATAAGCAAGATAATACGTAGAAATAAACTAAACAATTGTAAAGACTAAATATGCATATGAACAAAGAAATAAAAAGGTACAAAAATGAACTATCGAAAGGGAACAAAATACACCACTCATTAAAAGCCATGTGACGTGGGATTATTTTATTAGATTAAGAGTGCAAGTCACATGAGAATAATATACATGTAATATTAAGTAGAAAACACATAGCATAATAAAAACAAAAATGGAGGCATGCTTAAAAATTTATAATTTAATCATATTAAAATCCATGCAAAAGTTAAAAGGCTTAAACCAAGACTAAAGAGAAACATGAACTAAACATGCATAATTAACAAACATTAAGACATGATCTTTCAATAATTCTACCAATAAAAAGGAAGCTTGCATCGCATAGGCTAAAGAAATAAATTGAAATAATACAAGCAAAAGATACATCGCACACTAAACTATAAATTGAGACATATAAATGGAAATATAGCATACACGTGAACATACATATGAACATGAAACATAGACAATCTAAATGGAAAATATGACAAAAACATGACAAGAATGTTATAATGTAATATATATACAAATGAACAAAGAAAGAAAAGCATAAAGGAAAGAATACAAACGTAACAAACTAAATAAACATATATATGAATAAAATAATATAAAAAGGTTAAATAAACAAACAAATATATGAATATGAAAATGTAAATAAACACTTAGATAAATAAATAGAACAATTAAAAAGAAATAAAAAGACTACTGTAAATGATCAAATAAAATAAAAAACTTTAAGATAAAATCAAAACAAAAAAAAACCTTTTTAAAGTTTAAAATAGTGGCTAAAATAAAAGAATTTAAAACATTAGAGCCCTTGAAATGCTATTTCAAACTGAAGAAGGGTTGAAAAGAGAGTCTAGAGACGCGGAAGGACCCTTGGACAAATAAACCATTATTAAGATAATGATTATAAGCCAAAAACGGATTAAAGTAAAAGACGCTTAAAAGTTTCAAGGACCTGGGGGGTAAAATACGTGACACGGAGGGTTTTAAAATATAATAAACCCACTTTTAAAATATTTGAGACCTATAAAACACACTTAAGATTTAAAATCAACCCCCCTTTTATTTTATTTCCTGAAAATCGAAGATCAAACCCTATTTTCTCTGTAGGCCTTCAAGCCAAAACACAGGAAACTCAAGAACATGAAGAACGTTCTTGAGCCAACCCAAAAAATATCGTATTTTGTAGAATCCGGCCACCATGGGTGGTGGCCGGAGAACAGAAACGTTTCAAAAATCTCTTTTTTCTGAAACCAAAACACAAAACAACCCTCACTCTTATGAAAAAGGAAATCGAAACCCTTTCTTTCCGACGAAAACAGAAGCATGAACGACCCCTTTGGTTCGATTTGAAGTGAAAAAGTAAGAACCTGGTCTCTTTTCTCTCTCGGTTCACCAATGCGCGCAAGGGCGAAGGCTTGTTACCGGAGAAGATTGAAGAGAACGACTAGGGACTTCGAAAAGGGTAAAAAAACTTAAAGCTTCCTTTTTTGTTTTCCAAATGCATGCCAAAAAGACAAAGGATACCTCTGAAAACTTGTTTGTATTGATTCAATGATGGGGATCCCAAATGAGATTACAACGTTAGGGCTATTCTTTTTTTTATAGCCTTCTCTCTAATTACATGGATTAGAAACTAAAAATGCTTCTGCCTAATCTGTTATCTTTGATTTGTATGGTTTGGCCTTGTTCAAATTAGCCTTTGGGGTTATCGATTTGTTGGTTCCATATTGTTCACTTCTCTGAAATCTGCTGAAGAAAATTGATTTTCACCGTAATTATTTTCACAATTCTGATGTTTTGTTTGTTTCTGATCATGTGATTGGTACGGGGCAAGAGGGGACCATGGGACGTGGCTGTCGTCGTGGCCGTCGAAGAATAGAGGGACCATTGTAGACTCAAGAGCATTCGAAAGGACACATGCATGCGATACACGTGCTTGTTGGGTTCTCGAACAACTGCGTGTGAGGCGGCCGATTAGCCGAGCGTGGGAGCGTTTGATTCTGGTTGGTTATGCTCCCCTTGATCTGAGTCGTTAGATCAGATGCCTATATCTAACAGCTGAGGCTTGACGGTTGCACAAAGAGATGATAAGGGCATTAGGGTTTCTCATGTATTCAGATCTGGGCCTTAGTTAATTTCCGGGTTTGGGTTGTGTATTATATTGGATATGTGGGCTGTTGTAAATAATAAAAACGAGACTGTGTTTAATTTTTATTGGACTATTTTATTTATTTCATATGAGTTTTTATTTATATTGGACTGAATTAATAAAGTTTGGGTTTTATTATATTTAAATATATTATTATAATAATAATAGTAAGATAATAATAAAAAGGGATAGTAATAAAAGGATAATTAGAAAAGGATAATAATAAAAAGATATGGAAACCGAAATTTGAAAGAAAAATAAAATTTAATTTTATGATATTTTTGGACTTTTTAATTTAAATGTGCAATAATAATATTAATGGTAAAAAACAGAAGGAAGGGACACATATTTAAAAAGGATTAAAAATAAAATGGGAATATAATATTTTTGATTTTCGTTTTAACTAACACAAATAATAATAATAATAATAATAGAATATTTGAAATGAAAATGGAGAGAAAATAAAAATATTAAAAAAATAAATAACATGATTTATTTAATATGAAGTGATAATAATAAATAAATAAGTAGTAACAAAACCAAAATCAAAAGCTAAATATAATACATAGTAACTATAATAATAAATACTAATATTTGAAAAAAGATAGAATAAAAGGGATTTAAAAAACGAAAATAAGCATAGAAAGATGATAAAAGAACAATAGTAATTAATAGTGTTTATAATTTTTTTTAGAATATGCAACGATAAATTGAGGTAGTCAAAACCAAAATTAGCAAGAAAATAAAATATGTAAATATAATACTTTATAATATTTTTGGTGGAAAATTTTTAGTTTAATATATATGTGCATAATCTTTTTGCCTTTTTAATATATTTTTATAATAAAACAAAATTAAAAATAAAACCCATTATTATATTTTTTGCTTTTTATTTTTTCATCATAAACGCCAAAATTAACTAAAGCTCATTATTTAAGACAAAAAATAAAATTGAAAAAACCGGGTCTCCCCGGATAAAATTAGTGATTACAGCAGCATATTTTCCAAACTTTGGACATCTGATGATTGTGGCAGCGGCAGCGCCTACTACGGCATCTGCTGTTAAATCATCTGTTATTATGCCAGAATCCAATATTTTGCACATGTTGATGTTGCAAATTTAGTGCATTGTTGGGGTTACTCCATGAGAAGTTCGAGTGTTTCCTCCATGATAGATTATAGTTATTTGACATATTGTTTCTATTAAAATTTTCAACATAGAAGGAGGATTCTGGATTTTGCGGGCAATCGTTCGAGTTTTAGTATCCACATGTTTCGCAGAAAACCATGATTGCTTTTACTTCTCGAACATGACTCGGCTTTTGCAAATCCTTAACCATGTTTGTCAAAGCTGAAATTGTGCTAAGATAGATTCTGAAGAGTCAAGATTTGTCATACCTCGCCTTGTTATGCCACGCCTGGTTGTTGGATGCTGGTAATCGTTCTTTGTTAACCTATCCAGAATCTCTAGACTCTCATAGGGTGGGTGGTCTAGTAGGGTGCCATTGGCGGAAGCATCAAACATCATCCTTGTAGGAGTGTTTACTGTGTTGTAAAAGATTGATACTTGATTCTAATCGGGCAAATCATGCATGAGGCATTTTCTGTATAATTATTTGTATCTTTCCCAAGCCTCATACATAGATTCGTCTTCTTCTTGCCTAAAGGATATAATATCATTTCTGAGTTTATCAGTCATATTGGCATAACTGAATCGGGTAAGAAAACTTTGGCATAGTTCTATCCATGAATTCAATTATCCCGACTGGAGGTTGTTTAACCAAGATTTTACCCTATTCTTCAGTAAATAGGGGAACAGTTTCAGCTTAAGGATATCGAGTGAGACTCCCGATAGTTTAAACGAAATAAATATTTCCAAAAAGGATTTAAGATGCTATTGAGCATATTCATTGGTCGATCCCCAAACTGGCCTAGAGTATTGATCATGTTGAACATGAACGGTTTTAGCTCAAAGTGCTCTGCCTCTATATTAGGTATTACAACGGCAAAATTTAATCCATTCAAATTTTCCTCCAAATAATTACGGACGATACATGAGCATTCCTTTTTTGGAAGGTTTGTTGGGTCAACAACTACGAATGCATCGCGGTTGTCTTCCTCGGTGAAATTCATGCCAGCGTTGTTCTACTAGCCATGTACTTAATTCATTCTTTCGTGTACCCTACGTTTCATATTTCGTGTTGTTCTTTCAATTTCTAGATCGTAAGAGTATTGTTCAATTGACATATTGAACCTGATCATACAAAGAACAACCCAAGTAAGTTAAAAAATATTAAAACTAAATAAAAAAGAAAATGGTGCAAAAATAATTAGTAGTAAAATTGAGCGTCAGTCCCAGCAACGGCAAAAAATCTAGTGAAGGCTCGAAAGTCTTTTTATTTCCACCTTTCGCTAAATTGTAATATTTAAGGTTGTCGAACCCACAGGCACTATGTCGACTTTACTACTTATTAAACCTGCACATATAAAAAATAAAAACACAAGTAAATTGTTGGGTTGGAGTAACTAAATTAACTACTTAAAAACTAAATAAACGAAGGGAATAAGAATGATAGAAGTGAGGCCAGATCGAGTGCTTTGCAGAGGGGAATTCAGTTGTATTATTTATCCACTTATTAATGCAATAGGTTGACTTATCGCCTCGGTGGGTGTAACACCCCTAAAATTAATCTAAGAAAACCCTAATTTATAAATTCCTTAATCTAGTTTGTGCCTTAAATTGATTCAATTTGGGATTCTTCTAAGGGTATTATCGGTATTTCAATCTAACCTAAACCTATTAGGAACAAAAATCCTATATGTTATTTTATACCAATCGACTCTTGTTCTTCCCTCTCCCTTTTGTTTTGTTTTCTTTCACCGTGTGAACTCGTCGGTGATCAAGAGTTTAGCCTTTTCCGTCGCTTTCGGTCATCGTGTGTTAACCTTCTCTCGTCGGAAGCCTTGGTTGTGTGCCCTTCTTTTTCGTTGAGCAGACCAGGTGAGTGAGATTGGTTAGCTTGTGTTTTATTGTTTCTGTTGGATTTGTTGATCAGTGTGATACCATCGGAGTTGAGTGTCGTCGGTGTCGTCATCGTTGTCATCGGTTTTGGAAGCCGGTAGTGAGCCGTGGCCATTGCATCTATTTTGGTCGAAGGGGTAGAGTTAGGGTTGTGTGGGTGAAGAACCCAAACCGGGTTGTGATTTTTGGTTGTGGGTTATGGGTTGTTATCGAAACCCTCGTCGGACCTCCGTTCACCGGTGGTAGTGGGGTGTTGTAGCTTAGGCTAAAGTGATGTTGTTTGGGGTTGTCGATCGAGAGATGTGAGGAAGAAGGATCTGAACTGAACCGGTCAGTTGTAGGGGAAGGAGAAGGGGAACTCGACTAGGTTCATCTTGAATCGTTTATGTCAACCGAACTTGACCCATTCTGTCAACCCGAACCAAACCTGAAAACCCGACCCGCGACCCAAACTTGACCCAGAACCCAACCCGGAAACCGATCCAGTCTGAACCTTATAGTGACCTGTGATCATGTCATCTGTGACGTCAGTGATGACATCATCGATGACATCAACAGTGACGTCACCCGTTGACTTTGACCGTTGACCATTGACTTTGATCGTTGACCGTTGACTTTTTTACCCGAGTTGATTTTTTTCAAAAGACCTTATTTGACTTTTTTCGATGTTCTAAGCCCGTTTTTACAGTCTGTTTTGCCAAATTCAAACCCGAAAGCCCTACTTTGACCCTTTAAAGTATTACTTGGGGTAAGTGGTCTCGAATTAGAATTTAATTGGAATTTTTATGGTCTTTTTTAGACGACATGGACTCTGAAGTGACGTGTTACCTCTACCACCTTCGCCTCGTGTTCGGTCAAATCCTGCGAACATTACTCGTGATACGTGCTCAGGCTCAGCTAGAGCAGGACTTAGCTTAGACCGCGGAAAACGTCCGTGTTAGCAGTAATACTTTTGCTTCGAGAGGTGTCTTCTCTTCTTGTGCTAGATTGTGTTTTGTGATTAATTGCTTATTGTGATACTGAATTCCTGAGATTCTATGTGATATTGTGATCAGACCATCTGAGTTGTACGTTTCATATTTTATATAATTATTTGTGCTAAGACATTTGAGTTCAATTGTAATAATTGCATTACATGTGCATGGAGTGGATTGTACGGAGGAAGGTGGTTTTACCATACTGTGTTTTAGAGAAATAAGGGGTAAGGAGTTCTGGGGAACTACCTCCACTGTGATCGGTTGGCTTTGCCACCACTGTGTTTGGCGTTCGGAGTATGGGATTGCATTCTCTATGACATTGCATTCATCACTCATTGAGTCATTTATTGCGATTATTTACATGTTATATATTTGTAACTGTGAACTGAATGCATAAGTGATTTATTACTGCACTATAGAGACACACTGGACTTTATAGCTCATCTAGTTTATTTAATATTTCAGATACTCGACCTTAGGAGTTGATACTCGGAGCTCTCAACCAGATATTTATTTTCCAAATATTTTTAGTATGTTTAATTATCAGACTTTTTACTTCAGTTATTTTGGGGTATTAGGAATTTAGGTGTTTTTAAGCTTCACGCATTGATTTTGATACTTATTTATTGTTTTATTTATTCAAAATATTTATTTTGAACTATAATTTTACCGTTTGTGATATAACTTGATATTTTAAAATCACTTTTCGCTTGACTTATAAATCATATAAAATATTTATTTTAACCTATCGTATACCACAAGTCAAGAATAAGGGGCTACAGCGGGTCGCATTAAGGGTCGACGCCGCTGTCTAGGAGGGGTTATACCTGTCGACAATTCAATTTTCCATAGTTCGGCAGAGCATCCTTTTATGTCTCCTCCTTATCCCTAACCGAAGAGAACTGTTGAAGTCAACGTCTTGATGATATCTCCCGTCGTGAATCAAGGATTAACAATAATCAAACACATGTGTCTTATTAGTCGCTAAAATCCTGGGCGGTTTATCTCTAAACCGGATTAGTTAATTCCCTTGAGCAAAGATCGTATTCTCTCGTTTCGTGAGTTTAACTCTTCTGATATTAGACAAATATGTTTTTCTTCACATACTATCATCTCGAGCTCATATGCAAAGAAGAGTAAATGTCAAGAGAGAATAAACTATGAAATAAGTTTTAGAGATAAACCTAGACCTAATGGGTGGCTTATATAGGCCAAGCCCTAGGTTAAAGTCTTCCACATAAGGAAAGGGTTATATAAGGAAAAGAATACAACTCATAATTAAACTAGGACACTTTATTCTATTTTCTAAAGTAACTCTTTAATCTCGTGTTGACTTTTGACCAAGGCTTGACTCCTTTGATCGGCTCCGTATTTGTCTCGCTTTATGTCCGTTAAGATCGACATCTTTTTCACTTTCTGTTGAAAACCAATTGTTATCTTTATTTTGCCATCGTGACCTTTAAAGTGCTGCCATGACGGGTGCTAATCTGCATTCTAGTATTCATCCTTTTATCTGGCCATTCTTATGATGTATTTCCTATTTTTTTAAGAAAGAAAACCATCAAATTCATCTATTTTATGCCAAATAATAGATAAATTCATAAATTAAGTAATCGGATACTGAATTATGGAAAATAAGCAGAATTGTCCAGTATTGTCCTTAAATCTGTCCTTAATTAACAATAAACGAATGAGAAAATAATATAAAAAATTGGACTTTTATATACTTATCATTGGTGAAAATCCTTATCTTGGTTCTGAATTCACAATCTTTTCTACTGTTGGAAGAACATTAGGAAGGAAAAAACAATCTAATTTTCATGTCAAGAAGCGTAAAAGGGTTTCAAGGCTTGTGCTTGGTGAAAAAAGATTGGCGCAAGCACATCGATATGTGTTATTCAATTTAGAGGAAGTATCTTCATACATAAAGTAAGTTTCTTTCAATTTGCAAACTGAAACTTTTAAGAAGGATCTTCATTGATATGGGTTGTAATTTTTCTATGTTTTTCTTTTAAGAAACAAGAACAAGAGATCAAGAGACGTAATCGAAAGAAACGGTTTTCACCATTTGAAATATAGAAGTTTCAAACTGAAACTTTTTATACATGGTTTCGTGATCATGTAAGTATAAAAAATTAATATGTGAAACTTAAATAGTATTATTTAAAAAATTAGTATTAACACTTCAAATATTATATAGGTTGCACTCTTGGATCGACAAGTAGATTCAAGTGTCGACGATGCAGTTAAGTGGCTTGCTCGAGGTCCAAGCGAAGTTGTTAAGCGATACAGTGGGTACATGATAAACGATTTTAGGTTTCATACAAAAAAAGAGAAAAAAACTTGAAAACTCAAAATAGTGGAGTTGTTGTTACGAATAAGACATGGCGTTATGCAACTGCAAGAGATAAGTAATCAGTTGAAAGAGAAGTTAGCTATTATGGGGTTTTGAAAGATATTATTGAATTAAATTATTCAGGTTGATTTAAAGTTGTATTGCTTAAATGTGATTGGATTGATATCAATAGAGGTTGTAAGAAAGATAAATTTGGATTCACGCTTGTGAATATTTCACATTTGACGCATAAGAGTTATAATTTAATTGATGATCCATTTGTTCTAGCATCACAAGTTAAGAAAGTTTACTTTGTTAAAGATGGAAGGCAATCCGGTTGGAAATCATCAAACATGTTAAGCTTAGAGATGTGTTTGATATGGGTGATGTATCATCTTTTGACAAAGATGAAGAACTTGGACAATTGGTTTTGGATGATTCTACCAACACTAGTGCCTCTGATTGGATTAGAAATGATGTTGGTACTAATGGATTGGATGTCACTCCAGATATGGAAAATGAAAATATAGACGAAGATCCAATTAGTGAGAAAGATGGAGAAGAAATATTTTAGAGTTATATGTGATTTATTATACATGTTCTTTTGTAATTGAATATCATATTTTGTTGATCTTTTTCTACAATTACAATATCATAAAATTTTAGTAATTGAATATGGTAATTTATTCTATTTTTTCTTCATTAATTTCAACATGTCATATATTATACATATTCTTAGTAATTATGGGCTGATGGATTAATGTTACTTATTGTTGTATTTTTTTACTTTACATTATGATATTGTTGTCACTTCAATTTATTTGTGATAATATAGGTTAGCTAATGTTTGAGATTGAATTTTGTAGGACTTCAAACAATATGACAAAACAAAAACGTCTTAACATTATTTCAACAATCAGAAACTCTGAATCTCGTGCTCAAGGTGAAGAACAACGTTCAACAACTACACAACATCTGGAACAATCTCAAGCGCAACAATTCTATGAAGAACAATGACAACCCTCATCAGGTATGATATGTTCTATTCAAATTGAAGATTTAAATAGAATTATTTGTTTGAATGTCTTTCGTAATTATATATATTATTTGTAGAGAATGTTAATCGTAAGAAATTTCGAGGCGCAACACTTATGCCAGATATTTGGGAGTTGCCTGATTGACAACGTGTTAATGTCAAAGTTAATAGTTTATATCAACTTGTGGGTCCAGAATCAACTTGTTTATGTCGATTCATTGAAATGATGGTACGAAAGGCTGAGTTTGCGCCAATAAGTTATTTAAATTGGCATGAGATGCCAAACACAAAGAAGGAAGAAATATGGTCCACAATCGAGGTATATTCTCTTCCAAAATACGATGGAGATCTTTTTAACTCTTATTCTTAATCATGCACATAGGTTCTCGTGTCGTTTTCTGTTATCGTAGTTAAAATTTTAATTTCAACAATTTGATTCGGAGGAAAGAGTTGATGAAGCCACATTGAAACATGTTAAGAAATGGATTCTTTCAGATATGAATACGAAAGGAGGTAGTGGAAAAATGAATTGAAATCTCAAATATTTGATGAGAACTGAAGTGTTGAGCAAATCATTGAAGATTGCAAAGATCCACGAGGGAATTTGGACCAACTGAAGATTCTTGTTGAATATTGGTTGTCCTCAAAGGCGATGGTAAATTTGTATAATTTTATAATTTTTATAACACATGTTTTAATTTTTATTAACAATTTTATACTTATAATGGCAAGAACAAAGTGCCAAAAATATATCAAATCGGTCAAAGTTAGATGAACCACATTATACACGAACAAGATCTTTCTCTAGGATTGTTGAAGATATGATACGTATAATTTTATTTATTATTATAATTGATTAGAATAATAACTTTCTAATATCTTATATTTTTTTCTTAATGTCAGACTACAGAATCTAATGGAATCTCACCAACAAGAGCAGATGTTTATATTCGATCTCGTACACGCAAAGATGGGAGTATCGTTAATTCCAACGTCATAGTTGTTGTGGTAAGTTATTTTTATAAAATTGTATATACATGATTCAAAAAATATAATCTAGTTATAATATCATTTTTTAAATCTCTTATATTTTAGGAACGTATTCAAGAGAAGAAAAATGAAAGTTCTTCTTCTAATAATATTTCATAAACTTCATAGTCAAATGATGTGTTTGCTTAAGTTGCGGGACCGAAAAGAAGAGGATATGTTCGTTGTGTATGGGTAATTCACACTCATTCTCAAGAATCCGGACCTTCACGATCAGTCCAAAATACTGAAGAGGTGGAAGGGTTGAAATCTATGGTAGAAAAATTAGAAAAACTTTTTGAAACTTGCTTTCTACCCTACTTTCAACAACATCTAGATCTACATGTGCTTGATATGGACGCTTTACTTCGTATGGTTGATACAGAGGTATACAAAATATTTACTTTTTTATTACCTCATTCATTTTTTATTTAAAGTAATTATTTTTATTATAGGCAACTCCTGATGTTGGTAATACTTCAGCAACAATTAATTATATCAGTCGATCTTTGCATTCAATAAATCAACATAATACTGATAAAAATGATCCGATCACATAGTAAAAGATGTTTGAGTTTTTGTAGCTTTTATTATTTAAGTTAACATTTGCTTGCACATTTTATCTACTTATTATAGACTCGTATAGGTTTGATTGATTATGTATTAGGTACTTATTATATTCGAAGTTTAAATCAAATATTTTCGCTTTACATAGAAGAAACAATTTTTGTTATACTAGTATTAGTAAATTTAATAATTAAACTAAAAATAATAATAGTATTAATAATAATTATTATTCAAACAAAAAAATGTTTTAGCGACGGACAAAATCGTCAATATATGATAATTATAACATACATCTATATATTACCTATACAGACAGACAAACGTTGATAAATATAAATATTATAGCGACAGACACTCTGCCGCTATATATATAGATTTGTCAGTATAGTCCCTACATATACCGACGGATCGACCGTGGCTAAAGGTAAATATTTTAGCGACGAAATATTCGTCGCTAATGTATATAGATTTGTCGAGGTAGTTTATACATATATCGACGGACAATCTGTCACTATATCTTACTAATATATATACTGACTAGCGTATTATCGATGGTATTTTATTTGTTGGAATTTTTCTTCTTTCTGTCTGCAAAGGTTTTTGGTCCATATACCGACGGTTGAATATCCGTCGCTATATGTCATTTTGTTTGTAGTGAACATGAAGACACCTTGATTTGTGTTCGTTCAATTCATTTACAAGACGCACAATACTTCATCTTCAACTTTAAGTGCATTGTTTGTAGGGGTACATTTTTCTTCTGATTACGTGTCTTTATGTACCGCTTCTTTACTGATACTAGTAGTTTGCAATACACCACAATATCAACGTACAAATATATAAAAAAGTGAGATCGTAAAATAATCTTTGTAGAAAAATATTCTAAATATATGACGATAAAGTATATCACAAAACTCAAAATTTTATAATTGTATATAATTGTGTTATCATCCCAAAAGACTATGAGATATTTTACTTTGTGGGAATGGTATCACAGTAATATGGTGGACAAGAAGTGAACCGATAATGGAAAAATAAGATCTGATTTTTACTGAAAACAGAGAACAAAAGATGATCTAATTTAATACAAAGACTGGGTATTTATAACTCAAAATAAAACTAACTCTAATAAAAAACTAATCAATTAACAAACTAACTAACTATTAGTTTAACATTCACCATGCTTCTTTGAAATTTTGTATTTCTTTAATTTTTTAAAATGATTCTTAAAGAAAATCCTAAATAGACTTTCATGGTCTCTGTTTTTGATAATAACTTGCAAAATGCTTAACAATCTTTTAATTTATCTGCTGAAAAATTATGGGATATCATCAGAAAATCAGCTGAAGAACTAGTTCTAAAGACAAAATCTAGCCTTTTCAACAGAAATAAAGTCTGATGGAAGAAAAGAGCTTCTGCGGAATCTATTTTCTACAAATTATGGATCCTCCCCTACTGCAGTTCTGGGTTGACAGACTGATGCAATGTATCCTTCGTTGAAATCTCTTGTAGGGGGCTCCTTAGCGTCCAAGAACTACTACCTTGTTTTGTACACCCAATATCAATACTCGTTCCTGAGGAATAACATTGCATTCTGCATCTAAAATAACTCCAGAATCACCTTTCACTTTCGCAATGCCTTCCAGTGCATACATAAAAAATCAATCATAGTGAGCTACGCAAATTTTTGTTGTAGAAAAAAAAGTATCTTGTTGCTTATTTCTTCATTCAACCTATTTTTCATCCTTGCTGCTTTATTTCTTCATGCATCCTATTTTTCTTTTTCTTTCTTTCTTGAATAAGAGAATGAAGAATTTTTTTTTCTTTTTCATAGCTTCATATGTTTAGTCTTCATCTATATTTTTATTCTTCTCACTTATTTGAATTTTTTTTTGTTGGAAGCAAGGCGGTTAAGCTACATGCTACCGGATGTAATCTGAAGTCTCTCTTGAACAAGAAATCACCCTATTATGTTTGTTTAATAAAAGCAAGGCTGTTAAATACTTAACTCTTCCCAAAGATTTTCTCCCATGATAACTTGGTTTCAATACTCAAATTTCATGTTCACTTTGGAGAAGAAGCAATAATCAATAAAGTCAAATTGATTTCAATGGATGATACAAGTCTTCAACAATAAACCAATAACACCAAATCACTAGCTTTCTCCAACAATACGAGATCTAAAACTTTAAGCAACAATACCAAATGCAACCAATTGAGATGCTCAGAACCAAAACCAGAATATCAAAGATGTTCAACTTAAAAACTTTTGTAATACATTACAATTGCAACCATAATCATAGAACTCAGACATACTCACACACTATTATGTTAATCAACATAAATTCAGCATCACTGATCAATAACCAACATGGTAGAGTCCTTGATTAAAAAATTAATATACTGAGAATTTCTTGAACAGTCAATCTAATAGTAGTAAGTGGTTCATATTAAGAATACTTTAGAGGGAAGTTAATCCATGAGAACAAACCAGCATATGATTTTTTTTCTTATTAAGAATACTTTAGAGGAAAGTTAATCCATGAGAATAAATCAGCATATGATTTTTTTTCTTATTGGGAAAACTCAAGGCCAACTAATTAAATTAGAACTAATCCATATATAGAAAAATCTAGTAACCAGACTTCACCAAAATGAAATTAGAAGCCAAATATGAGATTGACAATCAACCCAGAATCGCCAAAATCAATTGAAAACTAGTAGAATCTTTAGTGGAACACTAGTCTCTAAAGATTAGTAGTGCAACCAAAATAGAGAATTGGAAAAAAAACAAATTTCGGACCTGAAATGTGAACATTGTTTTCGTTCTCTTAGATATGAAAGCAGTCTCAGATGAAGAAATCACGACAAAGAAAATTAATTTGATAATCGACAACTTCATTGTTGCTTAGCAGTAAAGTTAAGATGAACCTCAAATAATAATTGAAGCCCACGATTGAGGAAGCCAGTCGTCAGCGGTGAAAGCAAGATTGAGGAAGTCAATCATCAATAGTGGAAACAATTCAATAGCAATGGAATAATGGAATCACTGATGAAGTAAAATATATGATTAAACGAACAAAAGAAGTTATTGCAGATGAGATTGAAATCACAAATAAAACATGAACCTAATCGATAAAGAAATCAGAATAGACTAGAAACAGATCTGAAAAGTGGCAGCGGAAGATAATCGATGTCAGAATTTTCAGCGACTGATACCATGTGAGAATGGTGCCAGAGTAATATGGTGGAGAAAAAGTGAACGGATAATGAAAAAATAAGATAAGATTTTTATTGAAAATAGATAACAAAATATGGTCTAATTTAATACAAAGACTCGGTATTTATAACCCAAAATAGAACTAAATATAATAACAAACTAACCAATTAACTAACTAGCTATTAGTCTAATATATTTTCTTTTCTAAAATAACATACTATAAATTTATAATCTTCTTAATGAATTATAAAATATTGACTTACTCTTATAATTTTTTCTAAAATTTTTAAAAAAAAATTAGGTAAAGACTTGAAAAGCTTATTCTTCCGATGGTGATTTTGTTTTCAAAGAAGTTATTCTAAGAATGACAATCATATTTGTATGTTTACACCCTTGATTAAACTTTTTCAATTCCAAAATCTACCTGAAATATCTATGATAAAAAAAATAAATACTTACTCAAAAATAATAAAAAATATTTTAGGAGCTCAACAACAAATATAAACATGCTTAATAAAATCAGTTAAAGATGTATGAGAAAATAAATCTCTTGATAAATGCATTGATGTTCTATAATCTTTTAATGATCGTTACCTCCTTTGAAAAAATATCACCAACATAAATTGATGCCTAAAAATATTTGTTGTACATCTTTGATATGCTTATTATCTTTTAATTTATATTTTTCAACTATGAAAGATCTACGACATTCTTTAGGTAGAATAACCATTTATAATTGATAAAAATAACACATCATTCTTTATAGTCGTTATAAAGAAGAATCGCAAACTGTTAGTTAAATTTAGATGTAATATGTCAAATACAAAAATTATGTTTTATGGTTGATATTTCGATTCTAATTGCTTTAGTTATCAAAGGATCTTGACCAGTTATAATAGTCTTTCACAATTTTTCTGTGATATTAATAAACGCCTTGTCTTAGCTTTCAAAGGTTCGACCAATAAAAGATTTTATAATCTTGCTCTTCATTTTCTTCTTTAATCAGAGGTTCATTCAAGCCTAAATTAAGCATTAATAAAATTTATACAAATATATATATATATAAACATCTCTTAAAAAATTAAATAAAAAACAACTATAATAGATGAAGACAAATAAACAAAATCACATTAAATACAGATAAAAAATAAAAATAAAAAAGTCATTCAAACCTGTACTGGATTGAAACTAAACTATCTATTTTTCTTTAATAGAAAAACTATATTATAGGTCTGTTGGGCTTGAAGGGCTCGATGAATAATCGATTAAATTTGCCAAGTGATGGAGAAATGACTATTTGGGTGGTTCGTTGTGGAAGAAAAAATATAAACAATGAACAAAAGGATTTTAGAGTGGTTCGGCCTTCGAACAAGCACCTACATTCACTACCTTAGCTTCCAACTAAGGATTTTCCAAATTCACTAAGAATTTCAACCTTTTGAGGAACAAAGGGATAACCTTACAAACCTAAATTCTATGCTCGAATCTAACATCCGAAGTTCACAACCCGAATTTTGGGAAAAATCTCAACAAAGAGAAATCTTAGCAAACTAGATAATCCTTTTAACAAGGCTAATATTTGCAACTAAGATCTCACTCAATCCTAAGACACTTGAGTGATGGAGGCTCTGGAGTCCTGTTGGTTCCACCTTTTTCAGATTGTAGTATTTAAGATGTCAGTCCCACGAGGACTGTATCGATTCTACTACTTCTTATAACTTCACTAAGAAATTAAAAACACAAATAATTGGATTAAATTTAATTGTACTAACTAAACTATATTAAATTATAGAAAATAATAATGAGAAGAATGAGGTTAGATTGAATGCTTTGTACAGGATAATCTAGTTATATCGTTAATCCACTTATTAATGCAATAGGGTTGAACTATCGCCTCGGCGGATCGCACAAAGGTTCATTGTAGCTGCCTAGGCGGGGTTATGCCTTATCGACAATTCAACTTTCTATAGTTCGACAAAGCAGATGTATATGTTTCTTCCTTATCCCTAAGCGAAGAAAACTGTTGAAATCCCCGTGTCTTAATGATAACTCCCAGCGTTAATCAAGGATAGATCACAACCTCACATGCGTCTTGTTAGTCGTTGAAATCCGACCTAGATTAGTCAATTCCCATAAGCAAAGACCATTCTCTCTCGTTTCATGATCCTAACTCTCCTGATATTAGACAAATGTATATATTTTTTACATACTTATCATCTCGAGCTCATATCTAAAGAAAGTTAAGTAACCAGAAAGAATAAACTATGAAATAAGAATTGCATTAAAAATATCAATAGCAATGTAACCTTCCTCTCCATCTACTCCACAACAATCTAAACCTCCGAGGGAGTTTAGAACATATTGCGATTGGCGGTTAAGGATAAGTTACGTGTGTAAATCGACTTCTCTCCTCTAAATCTAAACCTAATGAGTGTCTTATATAGGCCAAGTCCAAAGTTGATCTTTCCATGCAAGAAAAGAGTTCTAAACAGAAGAGAATTCTAATTCCTAATTAAATTACATTAAATAAATATTAATTCCTAAAATTTCTCTTCCCACGGTTTGGTTTGGGTTCGACTTCCTAACTGAATTGTTCTTCTTTCTTTGTCTTTAGGTATCTTTTCCTCTTCCTACTGAGCATTACTTGTCGTCTTTCTACGCTGTCGCGGCGGTCTTCAGAGTGCTGTCGTGGCGGATGCTTCATTTGCAATTCAGCATCTATTTTCTTCTTTGACTCTTTTTGTGATCTAGTTTCCTGTCTAAGAAAAAGAACTGTTACGTGTAATAATAGTGCAACTGTGTAGTATACACGTCGCAAACTGATAAGTATATCTTGTATCATCTCTACAGGGATTGATATACTTAATATGTCTCCCCTTATTCCCTTGCTCCTGAAAGATAAAGTAAAAACACAGATAAGTGGATTTGTTTAACTAACTAAATAATTAAATAACAAAACATAAAATAAAGGATTGAGAACAATATAGAGAAAGTGGGTAAGATCCAGCTA
Source organism: Abelmoschus esculentus (assembly GCA_035048815.1). Lineage (NCBI taxonomy): Eukaryota > Viridiplantae > Streptophyta > Magnoliopsida > Malvales > Malvaceae > Abelmoschus > Abelmoschus esculentus. The sequence goes on along the minus strand of JAUCBN010000019.1, from coordinate 3,835,698 downwards.
CGTCAATTAGTGGATTCGATTGATCTTCTTCTTGTCCAATGCAATTACACAACACTACTTTGGCAGTAATGCACATACAACCTCAGCAGTGTTAATGTTCTCTACCGCGGCAATCTCTTGCTCTTGGGCAAATGCATCAAAGTTCAGCAAAGTGTCCGTAGTTGACTCTGCTTATCTCTAAGTCAGAGCATTGTTGATGACTGGTCCTTGACGATACCTTTCGGTGTAAATCAACGATAATCACCAACCAATCCAACACTTCTTTTAGCTGCTGAAACTCTTAACCTATCTCTAGACCAAGTTAGTGTTTGACAACACCGTACTTATCCCTTTCGTGAATCTACACCTCTCGATGCTAGATAAATATATTACTTACAAACTTCTCTCTCGGGCTTGAATGCAAGAACAAGGAATGGTAATAGGATAAGCAAACTTTGATATTATTATTGCATTAGAACAAAGAAACAAGAAACAATCCCCTCTCACTAATATCTACAAACTTCACCTATCCCTAAGAAATTTAGAACATAATATCGATAGGTATAATTCTTAGGGGAAGGGTTTCTCTAAAATCGGTTCTCTTAACAATATGGTCGGCTAGGCTACATATAGTCTTAACCTAGGGCAAACCTTTCCTAAATAGACTCTAACTTGGAGTAGGGAACAAGTCTTCTACATGAGATCTGATATTTCTAAGTTTACAACCTTCTAGAAAGCTTTTCCTGTTCGGTCTTTAACTTGGGCTTTTAGTGCGCTAGCCTGGTCCAATTGGTACGATGCATCTTCCAGAATATTCTCTATATTTTTGTCTTTCATTCGCCTACAATGTTGATGCTGCCACTCTGGATGCTGCCACAGCCTTGTCCCTACCTCGGCCTCAATACTGTTTCACTGCTGCTTCGGCCCTCGATATTCCTGCATGTATAGAATATGTAATAATATTTTCATTCTCTATAAATTTCGACTTTGTAAGTAGTGATAACGGAATATCCAATATTATGCAAAGAGTCCATATTTCAGCTCAAGTTGGTGTATAATAGATGCATAAATTACCATGAGAAGGGTAGTAAATAACTGTCTTTTAGGCACTCATCAAATACCACCAAACTCGAACTATTGCTTGTCCTCAAGCAATGCAAGATATCAAATTGCCGAACCTTACTCCCCTTTAGTCTTACTTTTCCATCTATTCTCCCCACCATGGTCATGTCCATCTCTCTGTTTTAGCCACTAGTTTACCTAAGGACTTTTACTAAGAAACAAGCTATAAGGCTAGGTAAGTGTGTGCATTTTATGGACAAGGTTGATTCAAGGCTTTCTTAGATAAAGTCTAAGTTCAAGACAAATAGAATTTAGACTAAAGTTGTTTCCTTAAAACAACAAGTCTTGAGCCAATTTGGGGCACCTCAAGATATGCGTTTTCTATTTTCTTCTTTTTTCTTATTATTTTCTTTTTAACTGCCTATTTAGCATACTAGAGCCAATTTCGGGCACCTCTAGCATGAAGGAAAGCAAAACTAGAGCCAGTGATAGACACCTCTAGTTATTTTTCCAAAAGGTTCTAAGTCTTTATCACCTAAGTTTATTAAAAGAACTCCTAAATCAAGCAAGTCCAAAAAGTGTTTATTTTCTTTCTAACCTTAAATCAAGCTTCTAAGTTTTATTCCATGAGTATCCTATGGTTATCCCTTCAAAACAGAACTTGGTCATGGTAATGAGAAAGAATTCTATAGCCTTAAAGGAGTAAACTAAAGCAAAGCTGGTGTAGAGCAGTGCAAGGTTAAAAACAGTAATTCAAGAAAAGAGAATATTGCAAAAAATTTTAGAAAAAATTACTCCTTTTTTTCATGGTAATGTCGCGGCAGTGGATTGCCTCGGTAGTGCTTCTCCACCTACAATACCCCCAAACTCAAACCGAGCAATGTCCTTAATTCTCAACATATAAGGTAAACAACAATTGCAATAAGGAAATAGACAGAAGCATAAAAATTATTTATAACGATTCCGAGGAGCTGCTTGTACAGAGCAGTCTCCTAGGTTGTGCTGCTGACGCCTTTCTTCTAGATCCTTGTGCTGGCAATTGTTGTTGTTTAGCTTGCCGATGCGGCTGAACTCGACTGGGTAGTGTGCGGTACGTTGGTGCAGTAACTTCATCTTCTTCTTCCACTTCGTCAATATTTTCTGTGTGCACGATTTCTTTCTCGCCCCCTACCGTGGTAGTGGGTATTGCTGATTCATGTGACGGATTATGGTATTCGTCAAACTCGCGAGACAGAGTGTCTCTACTGAGAATGGTCATAGGGATTGGTTCCCTTTGGGGAGAGTTAAAAACAGCTCGCCTCTTGGATGGCATTCGGCTGGTAGAGGATACTCCGGTAGACCTAGCCGGCCTAGAAGGTCTAATAGCATGAAACTGTTGAGGCGGTCGTGGTTGGAAAAATGGTTGCAGCCCTGGGGCAGGTGTTGTCTCAGTATAAGGGGCAGTAGTGATGAATATGTTAGCTGGGAATTCTGGGAATTACGCCCCTTAATTTGGGAAGCTTTGCATCATCATGTTGGCGAGAGATGTGTTAAAGTCGCGCTAGTACTCCATGTAGCGTTGTTGGCGAAGGTCCATGGCTGTCATCCTTTGCAGAATTTCTTGGTAAAAGTCTGTTGCGGCAGGGCCCTGGGCAGATGTGGGTGCTTCTGCTGAGTACTACCCTCCGGCAGTAAAGTCTGCAGTGAACTGCTGCGGTATTGCTTGGACAGGATCTGACTTTGTTATCTTCATGATTCGGTGACAGAAATCTTTAGACTATCCCGGCCGATTCGGTGTGTACTCGTCTGTGGCCTCGACTGGTACACCTGAAACAATACATAAGGCAGAGATTAAAGTAGGGAAACATTAAGGTCCTTTGTCTTTCTTACCGCAATCATAAATTTCTTGGAGAATAATTTCTCCAACGTTGATGGTCCTCTTGTTGATTATGGACTGGATGAGCACCAAACGTCTCCTGTTGACTGTGTTGTTATGCGATGTGGGTATTAGACGTCTTTTGACAAAGGTAAACCACATCTTAGCATCGATACCCATGTTTCGATACCTTTTTTGGGTGGGTATCGATGTAGGGTGTTTCGATACCCTACCTAAGGGTATCGATACCCCTGTGCTTTGGGGCCAGGTTGGAGTAGAGTTTTAGGCTCGGTGATTTTAATAAATACTTCCATTAATCTAAGAGTTGTAAAACGAATTATCGAACTAAAATTTATAATTATAACCTCGAAAGACTTAAGTATGATAAGCCTTAATATATCTTGTTGTGGTAAAATCCTAGGAGGATCGCTTGTGTGGTTCGAGTCCTTGTGTGTTGGAAATCTGGATATCCAAAAGTGTTGCAACACGTCAAAGGCCATCTGATATAATATTTCGAGTAATGATTTGACGACCATTCCGAATGAAGGATCCCGATGCTGTATGGATGCGGGCCTCATTCGAAGATACTTGATGCGACATTCTAAGTATGGGATTTGGAGGATCTCGATACTATGGGGACGCGGGACTCAATCTCGGATGTAAGATCCCGATGCTGTGTGGACGCGGGCCTCATCCTTGAGTATGGGATCCCGATGTTATGCGGACGCGGGCCCTACTCGTACTGTCGGATCTCGATGCTGCGTGGACGCGGGCCTCACTACCATGTGTGATTTGTTGTTTTGTATATATTGTGTGCGATAATATACATCTCATTTATGTCATATGTTAGGCAAGCATGCTAGACCATCATACCATGCTCGAGATTTATATGTCATGCTTTACTGCTTTTGATATGCATGATGTTGGCCGAGTTCGGCGTATCCACTGAGCTTTTGTGACTCAGTGTTTGAAATATGTTTTCGTGTGTAGGTTAGGTGAAGCAGGTTCCATGGAGTACCATCGAGGCTCGAATCTCAACATCGACCGTGTTGTCAGAGTACACTTATTAGATGTAGTAAGCATAGTACTATGTTGAATCCTATATATAATTTTTGTAACTCTGTTTATTTTAATTTGGGTCGAATATTTTTATGGCCTGTAATATTTTGGAGCTCCGACTTCTTTTAACTATTTTGGATTTATGTTTTAACTCGTAATGGATTTTATGAATTACGTTGGAGTTGGATTTACTTGTTGAAATTTAAAAGAAATTTGAAATACAAATTTCTGGCCAGAGGCTCATTGTGACATCCGGATTGGGGTATTACATTTAATGGTATCAGAGTCCAGGTTAAGTCGGTTCTAGAAAGTCTCCGGAGAAGTCTAGTATGTTATATAGGTGTTACACAAGTACTTGCCTACGAGTCGATATAGTACTTCTTTTAAAGCTAAAATTTCGATGGTGTAATCCTGTTTTATGGTTGTTGTTGTATAAAAGTTGTTAAGCATGCCCAGACGTGTGAGAGACTAGGAGGAGAGTCGGGGTTCTCGAGGAGGAGACTCCAACTCCGAGTATGAGCCCGATGAGATATCATCGGATGATGCAGTTGGTCAAGGGGCTAACTACTTTGTGCAGCTGAATCAGACTTTGTGCCGGATAGTGAGAGCTATACTGAGGTCGTCTTCTACGCTTCATGAGGCACCAGTTGAAAGGGTGCAGAGACAAGGTGCGATTGACTTCTCTAGTACGGGACAGGATAATCTCGTATAGGCGGATCAGTGGTTGCATGATACTTGGTGGACAATAAGGTAGATGAGGCTGAGATTAGAGGATAAGTTATCCTTTGTGTTGTCGCTTCTGAAGGGCAACACGAGAGAGTGGTGAGAGACAGTTGAGCAAGGTTGGTATCCCCATCGTCCCACGTGGAAGGACTTTCTTGAGGAGTTTGAGAGTAAGTATGTGGGAGATACTCATATCGAAACCTTGAGAGAGCAGTTTACCCACCTTGTCCAAGGTAACCGTTCAGTCTTTGTTTATGAGCAAGAGTTCTTGCAGTTGAGCCGGTATGCCCAAGAACTTGTTGCCACAGAGAAGATGAGATGTAAGAGGTTCTTGAGAGGTCTGAGGAAGGAGATCCAAACTTATCTCACTTCTAGACCACCTACAGTGTTTTTAGAGTTAGCTTCTAATGCTAAATCCCTTGAACAGGTTCAGGGTTTGACTTATGGGTCGTCTGTTAGCCAGAGAGTTTCCGGTAGAGCCAGTCAGATTCATGCGGGTAACTCTCAGTCTCACTCCGGTAGGAGTAGGAACCGTTGGAACCAGAACAGAGGAGCTTCACGTTAGGGTTCAAGGACAAACCAGAGATTAAAGTCCGTGAGACGTAAGAGGCAGTCTGTGTTTTCTTCTGTTAGGGGTCCCGAGAGTTTACAGAGGAGCGTCAGTGTTCAGGTTTGCAATCAGTGTGGCCGGAATCATCAAGGACCATGTTGGGGCAATGCCAAAGTTTGTTTTCAGTATGGGTCTTCGGAGCACTTTGTGAGGGATTGCCTTGAGGTTATGATGTCACCACCGGGTCAGGCTCAGAGGACTGTGTTTCAAACTCAGAGGGGTCTTGGGTTTTCGCGTAGCGGAGCTAGCCATGCATCAAGAGGCACTTTTCAATCCACCGTTAGAGCACCGGCAAGACAGTATGCTGTGAGGGAACTGGAGGACTGTGATGCTATCAATGTGATCTCAGGTACGTTTAGTTTGTTTTCTGTTCCTATAGTTGTTCTTGTGGACTCAGGGTCTACCCACTCGTATATCCGTAATGGGATATCTCAGCTGTGGGGGTTACCAGCGGAGGATCTTGAGGTAGGGGTCCGTTTGACAAGCCAGTTGGGGTTGGATGTGTTAGTGGATAAGGTCTATCAGAGGTGTCCGATCGAGGTGCAAGGATCGATCTTCTCGGCCGATCTTATGGTCTTGTCGTTTCAAGAGTTCGACGCAATCCTAGGGATGGATTGGTTGTTCGAACATGATGCAAGTTTGGGATATAGATCTAAGAATTTGAAGTTGCGAGTGGCCGATGGTTCTAAGCTTGTGGTGAGGCATGAGAGAAACCCGTGTTTACCGAATATAGTGTCAGCGTTGACAGCTCAGATGTTGATCCAGCAGGTTTGTGAGGCTTTCTTAGCTCACATGGTGGATGTGAGCGTTGAGAGTCCGGTATTGGAGAGTTTAAGGACAGTTTGTGAGTATCCTGATGTGTTTCCGGAGGATTTGCCTGGTTTACCTCCTGACCGTGAGTTAGAGTTTCAGATAAAGGTGTTACCGGGAACGGCACCGGTGTCTATAGCATCGTATCGTATGGCACCAGCGGAGATGAGGAAGTTGAAACAACAAATCCGGGAGTTTCTTGAGAGAGGTTTTATCAGGCCGAGTGTGTCACCGTAGGGAGCACCAGTTTTGTTTGTTAAGAAGAAGGATGGATCGGTGAGGATGTGCATCGACTACCGCCAGCTAAATAAGATTACGATCAAGAATCGCTATCCTTTGCCTAGAATCGATGATCTGTTTGATCAATTGAGGGGTGTCCGTGTGTTTTCTAAGATAGATATGAGATCATGGTACTATCAGTTAAAGATGGTAGATGAATATGTCCAGAAGACCGCTTTTAGGACGCGGTACGGACACTATGAGTTTCTAGTGATGTCGTTCGGGCTCACGAATGCACTTGAAGCTTTTATAGACTTGATAAATCGGATCTTTCAGTCGTATCTAGATCAGTTTGTGGTTGTGTTCATCGATGACATCTTGGTGTATTCACGCTCGGAGGAGTATGACTACCACCTAAGGGTTGTTCTTTAGGTTTTGAGGGATAGGCGTTTGTGCGCCAAGTTCAGTAAGTGTGAGTTCTGGTTGTCTGAGGTAACGTTTCTTGGCCACATAGTTACCGCGTCTGGAATCTGAGTAGATCCTCTGAAGATCTAAGCTGTGGTGGAATGGAAATCACCGAAGAATGTATCGGAAGTTCGTAGCTTTCTTGGACTTGCCGGATACTATAGGAGGTTTGTTAAGGGTTTTTTGATCATAGCGGCACCTTTGACCAAGTTACTTCAGAAAGATGTTCCTTTTTTGTGGAATAAAAGAAGATAACAGAGTTTTGAGCAGTTTAAAGCTTATCTGACAAAGACACCAGTTTTGACGCAACCGGAACCCGAAAAAGATTATATGGTGTTTAGTGATGCTTCATTGAATGGGCTAGGTTGTGTACTCATACAAGAGGGTAAGGTGGTTGCTTACGCCTCGAGGCAGTTGAAACCCCATGAGAGGAACTATCCTACACATGATCTTGAGCTTGCAGCAGTGATCTTCGCTTTGAATATTTAGAGGCATTATCTCTAAGGGGAGAAATGCTACATCTACACTGACCACAAGATTTTGAAGTATCTGCTTACCTAGAAAGAGTTGAATCTGAGGCAACGTTGGTGGATAAAGTTGTTAAAGGACTATGACTGCGTCATAGAGTACCACCCCAGTAAGGCAAATGTGGTTGCCGATGCCTTGAGTAGGAAGTCCATGTCGGACTTGAGAGCTTTGCTTGCTCAGTTGAGGATGACCGATGATGGTGGTTTTTTGGCTGAGTTACGTGTGGAGTTCATGCTTGTTTAGGAGATAAAGAGAACACAGGTGTTAGACGAGGAGTTGGTAGCTCAGTTAGAGTCTGTTCTAAAAGGTGAGTCGTCAGAGTTTGAAGTACGAGATGGTGGTTTCTTGTACTTTCAGGGGCGGTTGTGTGTCTCAGCTTTAGAGGATCTGAGGGATCGTATCTTGAGAGAAGCTCACCGTAGTCCGTTTTTTGTGCATCCGGGTAGTAACAATATATACCAAGATCTTCGTACCTTCTTTGGTGGTCGTGTATGAAAAGAGATCTGTCTGAGTTTGTGACAAGATGTCTGGCTTGTCAGCAAGTGAAGGCGAAACATCAGGTTCCTTCAGGTTTGCTTCAGCCTATCCAGATTCTACAGTGGAAGTGGGATCGAGTGACCATGGACTTTGTCACCGGGTTACCGATGACGTTAAGGAAGCATGATGCTATATGGGTCATAGGTGACCGGTTGACCAAGTCGGCTCACTTCTTACTGGTGAGGATAGAATTCAGTTTGGAAAAGTTAGCTTGGTTGTACATCAAGGAGATCATGAGGTTGCATGGTGTACCTTCATCGATCATATCGGATAGGGATCTGAGGTTCATAGCGAGGTTGTGGAGGTCTATCCATGAGGCTTTAGAGACCAAGTTGTACTTCAGTACAACTTTTCATCCTCAAAACGATGGGCAGTCTGAGAGAGTTATCCAGATCTTGGGAGATATGCTTCGGTGTTATGTAGTAGACTTTGCTCGTAGTTAGAAGGAGGTTACCATTGGTAGAGTTTGCTTACAACAATAGTTATCAGTCGAGCATCAAGATGGCTCCTTTTGAGGCCTTGTACGGGCATAGGTGTAGGACACATTTGTGTTGGATAGAGCTCAATGAGAGAAAAATAATGGGTTCGAAACTTGTTAAGGAAACCGAAGATAAAGTCCAGATCATCAAGGAGAGGTTACAAGCAGCTTTTGACAGACAAAAAGCTTATGCGGATAAGAAGCGTAAGCACATCGATTATGAGCTTGGTGAGAAGGTGTTTCTCAAGGTATCTCCATGGAAAGGTATCATCCGGTTTGGTCGCAAGGGAAAGTTGAGTCCAAGGTATATCGGGCCTTATGAGGTACTTCAGAAGGTTGGACCGGCAGCTTATCGGTTAGCTTTGTCTCCGGAGTTGGCACGTATACACGATGTGTACCATGTGTCTATGTTGAGACGTTATCGTTCTGATCTTTCTCACGTGGTTCAGCTTGAGGAAATCGAAGTCAATATGGATTTGACTTACGAGGAAAGGCCTATCGGAATTGTGGATAGATGAGTCAAAGAGCTTAGGAATAAGTGTATACCTTCGGTAAAAGTATTATGGAGGAATCACGGAATCGAAGAAGCAACATGGGAATCGGAGAAGGATATGAGAGACCAGTATCCTCATCTCTTCCTGACAGGTAAATTTTAAGGATGAAATTTTCTTTAAGGAGGGGAGAGTTGTAACGACCCAGATTTCCGGTATCCGAGTGTCGGGTTGACCCTTGGTGTAGGGTTTCGGTTTTGGGCTCGGGTTTATGTAGTTTGGGCCTTGTTGGGCCTTTAGCTTGTTTGGGTTGAGTGTTGGGCTTGTTTAGTAAGGTTTTTTTGGTAATCCTCTAAATGAGGACCAAAGGGGAACCTTCTTCACTCCTTGTCTAAGTTCGGGAATAGGTTTTTGAGAGTGTTGATCTAAGTTTTTTTGGTGTTTTAGACTCTGAGAAGGTGCCTAATTCACTCCTTGTCTTTCCTTTGTAGAGAAACAAGTGGGGAACCTTCTTCAAGCTTTGGGAAGGAGAAAGTTTGAGGTGGAGCTTGGAGCTCGGGTTGTTGTTTTGGTTGATGTTTTGCTAAGAGGTTGGTACTCCCAACTCTTTCTTTCATCATCTATTCATGGTAGAATGCATAGCATATAGAGAAATCATTTATGTATGTTGTTTTGCTTGGTTTTCTTGGTTTGCTTGATAGAGGTTGTTAATGGTGAAATTCGAGATAATATGTTAAATGACTAGAAATTGATGTTAAAACGTCATAAACACTCATATAAATGAGTAGGAAGACTTTGGAATCGACTAGGATAAGTTTGGGGTGGAGTCCTTAAATTTTCTAAGTGAAGACCTGCATTTCGTGCAGGGGGTATCGATACACAGGCTACTGGTATCGATACCCCTGAGTATATTTTTGGCTTATCGTGCAGGGGTATCGAACCATGGTTCAATACCGAACCCTCCAATGGCATAATTGCATCGATACTTGTATCGATGCGGTTTCTACCCTTTTCGTTGACTTTTGGACTGATCAAAGGGTATCGATACCAATGTTTCGATACCCTCTTTGGGTGGGTATTGATGCAGGGTGTTTCGATACCCTACATAAGGGTATTGATACCCCTGTGCTTTGGGTCCAGGTTGGAGTAGAGCTTTGGGATCGATGATTTTAATAAATACTTCAATTAATCTAAGAGTTGTAAAATGAATTATCGAACTAAAATTTATAATTATAACCCCGAAAGACTTAAGTATGATAAGCCTTAATATATCTTGTTGTGGTAAGATCCTATGTGGATCGCTTGTGTGGTTCGAGTTCTTGTGTGTTGGAAATCCGGATATCCAAAAGTGTTGCAATACGTTGAAGGACATCCGATGTAACATTCCAGGTGATGATTTGATAACCATCCCGAGTGAAGGATCTCGATACTGTGTGGATGCGGGCCTTATTCGAAAATACTCGAAGCTATATTCCGAGTATGGGATTTGGAGGATCTCGATGCTGTGTGGACGTGGGCCTCAATCCTGGATGTAGGATCTCGATATTGTGTGGACGCAGGCCTCATCCTTGAGTATGGGATCCCGATGCTGTGTGGACGCGGGCCCTACTCGTAGTGTAGGATCCATTTTTTGTGTGGACGCGGGCCTCACTACCATGTGTGATTTGTTGATTTGTATATGTTGTGTGCGATAAATACATCTCATTTATGCCATGTGTTAGGCAAGCATGCTAGACCATCATACCATACACGATATTTATATTCCATGCTTTACTGTATTGATATGCATGATGTTGGCCGAGTTCGGCGTATCCACTGAGCTTTTGTGGCTCAGCGTTCGAAATGTGTTTCCGTGCGCAGGTTAGGTGAAGCAGGTCCCATAGAGCACCATCGAGGTTCGGATCTCAACATCTATCGTGTTGTCAGAATACACTTATTAGATGTAGTGGGTATAATACTATGTTGAACCCTATATATAATTTTTATAACTCTTTTTATTTTAATTTAGGTCAAATGTTTTTATGGCCTATAATATTTTGGAGCTCCGACTTCTTTTAACTATTTTGGATTTTTTAACTCGTAATAGATTTTATGAATTACGTTAGACTTGGATTTACTTGTTGGACTTTAAAAGAAATCTTGAAATACGGATTTTGGGCCGGAGGCCCATTGTGACATCCAGATCGGGGTGTTACACTAACCCTAAACCTTAAACCCTAAAATATAACCCATAAACCTAAACCTAAACATTAAACCCTAATTCTAACCTTAAACAATAACTCATAACCCTCACCCTAAATAACAACCCTAAATCTTAACCTTAACCTTAACCTAAACCCTAACTCTAAATCTCAACCCTAAACCCTAAATCCCAACCTTAAACCCAAATCCTAAACCTAACCATAACCCCTAACCCTAAACTCTAAATCCTAAACCCCAAATCTATAAAAAAGAAGAAAAAACTAATTGAGAAAAATTTTAAAGAACAAAGATAAAGATGGCACAAGAAATCTTTGGTAATATTTTTTTTCCTTTTTTAAATCAAAGATATTAAATTGGATGATTTGGACAATGCTTAAGTGTAGATATGATATGGAAAAAATATATGATGTGTCTTAATTTACTTGGTTAAGGACCATATCCTAGGTGGTAGAATGGGTTCATGTAATAATTTCTCAAAATATTCACATGCTCATGAAGGGTTCAACTAGTCTAAACATTCGCACTGCTCACGTTGTGCAGGTGTACCCCAACCCAAATGGGATTAGATTTGCACACACACATGTGTGCGAAGCAACAAATAATCTTTAGTATAATAATATGGGTAAGTGTATATAAACACTTCAATTCATTTATCACAACCATATGAGATAATCGGGTTTTGTAACCCCCTAGACCGGCCTATGCGAAAAGCCCGACCTAAAGTAGTCACATTTTTTTTCCAAACAAACATAAAACAAATACAAGTTCAACCAAAGTCAAAATATCCTGTAAAGATGATTGTTCCATCAAAATCATAAATTCAACCATAATCCATATGATCATAGTAAACTGTTAATCTCAAAGGTAATGTGCGTTCAAAACATTGCTCATAAAACAATCTGTATCGCAGTAATAAAACATGATGAGTTAAAACTATTCAGTAACAAAATATAGGCATAACAATAGCAAAATAAAGGCACATGTCACCATAACTAAAAACCCGAAGAATATAAGCATTACATCAAAAGATAATCTGGGAGGTGTAGATCCTCCGAGTGCCAAATCCGGGATGCCTATCTACAGATATCTGAAAGGGGGAAGAAAACAAGTATGAGCTATGGAGCCCAGTGTGTTCCACAGTGCATAAAAATCACAGGTATAACGAATATATAATAATATCAGAAAACAATGCATGAGATGCATGACATGATATACTACCCCCAACCGATCTCCAGTATACGGTTCCCCAGAACAGTATCTAATACAGGCATTAACCTAAGCCCGATGGGGCGAAGGTACCGGCCTAAGGAATCACCTTAGGTAACAGGCGGAATTACCCTGGCTGTAGCATGGGAACCGATATCAGGACGGAATTACCATAACCGTAGCTAGGAACCGTAAACAGGACGAAATTACCAGCTGGATCAAGGCTGAACCGAATAACAGGCACTACTCATCATCCCCAAACCTAAAGTGACAGGCATGCAGTAATAATAGGTATAATGATGGCAGTGACAGTATTTATCCAGATATCATGTAATGCTAAATCAGGACATGTCATATAAAATATATCAGGCATACAGCAAAACAGGATATGATCAAGTTCAACATATGTGTCTAGGTAAAATCCGGAAACAGTCATGTGTACATGCTTGGTTTGTAAAAACGGGAAAGCAATAACATACACATATAGCACGTAAGGGAACACACCTCAAAAGAGTAGAAGCACACAGGTGGTCTACTGGGCGGTTGAGCCTCGCTCTGCAGCAATACTGGACCCTATAGGTACACGATAAGATTTTATATCAATAAAGGAATCTAGATACTGGATTTATTCACTAGAGATGAGAATACATACGAGTCACGATCAGATCACGAGTCGGGTCGAACCAGGAGGAACTAGGCTGGGTCGGTACTCGATCGGGAGGACTATGAGATCCTACAAGTAAACAGGTATCGATATTAGACCCAGATTAAAACTCTGAACTTAACTTAACTTAGAAGAAAAGTTTGACTCAAGACTTTAAAGTCCAATTTGGAGGCTTTCGGGATTAAATTTCGAAAAACGTACTTCACGGATAGACTCAGGACGTCGAAAAACATAAAATAGGGGGTTTTGAAAATTTTGACATTTTTGGTCAAAGCCAGCGTTGACGTCAGCAAAGTCAACGCTAACGTCAGCTGCCATGTCAGCAGTCAACGCTGATGTCAGCTGTCACGTCAACAGTCAACGCTGACGTCACTGGTCAATGGATCGGGTCAGTCAACGGATCGGGTCTAGTGAACGGGTCGGGTCTGGTCAACGGGTCGGGTCGGGTCAACGGGTCGGGTCTAGTTTAGCCGGTTCGATTCGGGTTAGGCCGGTTCGGTTCGGTTCGGGTTTGACCGGTTTGGTTTGACTGATTTAAGGCTGGTTTGACTCGGGTCGACCCGTTCAGACCGGCTGGCTCCCGGCAGCCGTCCACGGTGGCCGAAAATCGCCTCTAGCGGTGCGTGAAGGCCACGCGCGGCCCTAGGCGGCCAGAAAACACCCCCTGGACTCGGAAACAACTCGGAAACAACCCAGAAATCAGTTTTTAACCAAAAAACGCAAGAAAACCGATCAAGATAAAAGAGATCTTACCCCCTTATCCGAAACTGCCACGGTCTCCGACGAGGGCTCAGTCGGCGACGAACGGCAGCGGATGAGGAAGGGTTTTGCTCGCCCCTTGGTGCTGGACTCGGTCGAGCCGTCGACGTGCCAACAGGGGAACGACGGTGGTCGGATTTGTCGGATAAAGAAAAGGGATTAAACCCTAAGATCGACGAGGCTTTTAGCCTCGATTGGCGGCGGTTGCGGCGGCGTCAGGGCGCGTCGGGTGAGGGGTTCGGCTCAGGGTGCGACGACAAGCACTCCGGTGGTGGCGGTACACGGCACGGCACGACGGTTGGTGAAAACGATGGTGGCCGGAGAGTTTGGTGAGGGAGAGGGTTTGGTTCGAATGGATCAAAAATTAGATCTAAAAAGGATCCAACACAGAATATCAGATATAATTCGAATCTATTATTATTTTTATTACCCGAAACTGGGATAGATTATAGGCAAGCGGTTGCAGATTAAAACTCAAGAACTACTTAGCTTAGTTGGTTAGGTTGCAGGTTAAACATACAGGTGGTTGTGGGTTCGACACCCCACAACCTTACCTCTATCCATCTTTTTTAAGTGTTAAAACTCTTCCCCTCTTAAAAGAAATTTCGTCCTCGAAATTTACCTGAACTGAACAGATGTGGGAACTTCTCCCTCATAGACTCCTCGATCTCCCAGGTGGCATCAGAAGGGTTACGGTTCCTCCACTGAACTTTAACCATAGGTATACGCCTCCTTCTCAGAACTCTCTCATCAAACTCTAAGATCTGAACAGGTTCCTCCTCATAAGACAAGTCTAGTCGTAACTCAACGTCCTATACCTGGATGATGTGACTTGGATTCGGATGGTATTATCTCAACATGGATACATGAAACACATCATGAATACGGCTAAGCTGAGGAGGTAACTCTAGCTGATAAGCAATAGGCCCGATTCTTTTCAGAATACGGTATGGTCCAATATATCTCGGGCTCAACTTACCCTTACGCCCAAACCTCAGAACTTTCTTCCATGGGGAGACCTTCAAGAAAACCTGATCACCAACCTCAAACTCGATGTCCTTCCTCCTTCGATCAGCATATGATTTCTGTCTATCAAAAGCTTCCTTTAAGCGGTCTCGGATCAAACTGACAGTCTCCTCAGTTTCCTGAATCAACTCGGGACCCAGAGTCTTCCGATCATACAACTCTGTCCAACAGATAGGGGTACGACACCTACGACCATACAAAGCCTCGTAAGGTGCCATACGGATGCTGGCTTGATAACTGTTATTATAGGCAAACTCTGCCAGGGGCAAGAAATCCTCCCAATTGCCTCGGAAGTCTAAAACACAACCCGTAACATATCCTCCAGGATCTGTATCACTCTCTCAGACTGACCATCTGTCTGAGGATGAAAAGATGTACTGAAATTCAGACGGGTACCCAAAGCAGACTGTAAAGCTGTCCAGAAACGGGAAGTAAACCTCGTATCTCGATCAAAAATGATAGAAAGGGGCACCCCATGCAATCTGACAATCTCAGAAATATACAGTCTAGCCAGCTTTTCCAAAAAATAAGTGACCCAGACAAGAATAAAGTGAGCCGACTTTGTAAGTCTATCCACAACAACCCAGATAGAATCTTTCTTAGACGGGGTCAGAGGCAAACCAGTAACAAAGTCCATCGTGATTCGCTCCCAATTTCCATTCTGGAATTTTGATAGGTTGCAAGAGACCAGAAGGATGCTGATGCTCCGCTTTCACCTGTTGACATGTCAAACATCTGGATACATAGTCTGAGATATCTTTTTTCATACCCACTCAACGGTATCTCTGTTTCAGGTTCTGATACATCTTATCCCCTCCGGGATGTATAGCATAAGGACTACTATGAGCCTCTCTGAGAATGGCCTGTCTCAACTCAGTGTCGTTGGGTACACAGTAACGACCGTTAAAACAAAGGACTCCATCCTGATCAAAAGAATAAACAGAGGTGGATCCTTCCTCAACTTGCTGCATAACAGGAAGTAAGGAGTCATCTAACCGCTGCTTGGCCTTGATAAGCTCGGCCAAGGTCGGTTTGACCTGCAACTCAGCCAGTAGGCTACCATCATCATATACACTCATCCTGGCAAACAGGGATCTCAGGTCTGATATGGTCTTACGACTCAAAGCATCAGCCACAACGTTAGCTTTCCCCGGATGATACTCAATCTCGCAGTCATAATCCTTAAGAAGCTCCAACCAACGACGCTGTCTCAGGTTAAGCTCCTTCTGAGTAAGGAGGTACTTCAGGCTTTTATGATCGGTAAAGATATAACACTTCTCTCCGTAGAGATAGTGTCTCCAGATTTTCAAAGCAAAAACCACTGCAGCAAGCTCAAGATCATGGGTGGGATAGTTACACTCATGTGGTCTCAACTGGCGTGATGCATAAGCGATCACCTTACCATCCTGTATCAAAACACATCCAAGTCCAGAGTGCGAGGCATCACTGTAAACTATAAAGTCCTTTCCTAACTCAGGTTGTGCTAAAATTGGAGCTTGGGTCAAAGCTGATTTCAACTGGTCAAAACTAGATTGCTAGGCCTCAGACCACACAAAAGGAACATCTTTCCTCAGAAGCTTTGTCAAAGGGGAAGCGATGATGAAGAAACCCTCGACAAACCCAGCTAAGCCCAGAAAACTGCGGATCTCAGACACGTTTCTAGGAGGCTTCCAACTGGTGATTACATCAATTTTACTCGGATCCACCTGGATACCCTTAGCTGAAACAAAATGTCCCAGAAAAGCCACCTCACAAAGCCAAAACTCACACTTACTTAGCTTTGCATACAACCGATGCTCTCTAAGAGTCTGCAGCACTACTCTCAGATGCCCAACATGTTCGTCCTCAGAGCGAGAGTAAACCAGGATATCATCAATGAACACAACAACAAAGTGGTCCAGATAGGGTCGGAACACACGGTTCATCGGGTCCATGAAGGCAGCAGGAGCATTAGTCAACCCGAAAGGCATCACTAAAAACTCGTAATGCCCATACCTGGTGCGGATAGCAGTCTTAGCAACATCCGAGCCCTTAACCTTCAACTGATAGTACCCAAATCGAAGATCAATCTTCGAGAAGACTATAGCTCCCCGAAACTGGTCAAACAAGTCATCAATCCTGGGTAAGGGGTACTTGTTTTTCACCGTTAGATTATTTAGCTTCCGGTAGTCGATACACAACCGAAGGGAACCATCTTTCTTTTTAAAAAAGAGTACTGGAGCTCCCCAGGGTGAAGAGCTAGGTCGGATGAACCCTCGGTCAAGCAGTTCCTGTAACTGAACTTTCAACTCCTTCAACTCTTTTGGAGCCATACGGTACAGGGCCATAGAAACTGGTGCTGATCCGGGATAAGTCTCAATCTCGAACTCAACCTCCCTATCTGGAGGGAGACCCGGTAGCTCCTCAGGAAAAAACTCAGGAAACTCGCTAACAGTGCGAATCTCCTCGATCTTAGATAGAGACCCCTTTGGGTTAAGGAAACAGGCAATAAATTTCTCGTATCCTTTACGGATCATTCTATCAGCAGTCAAAACTGATACAACATTGGTCAGATAGCCTCGACGTTCACCAACCAAAACTACGGATCGTCTATCCCGAGTCCTTAACGTGGCCCTTTTAGCCTTGCAGTCCAGACTAACACGATGCTCAGATAACTAGTCCATCCCCAAGATGAGATCGAACTCCTGTAAAGGAAGTTCCATAAGATCCGCAAGAAACACTTCCCCTTCCACAACGAGGGGACATCTCCGAAACACCTTATTCACAGATAAGGATTGTCCCACGGGGCTCATAACGGTAACAACACTCTCAGTGTCCTCAACAGAGATCGGAAGATCACCAGATACTGACTTGGATACATAGGATTGGGTGGAACCATTGTCAAGCAAGGCAAAGTACGGGACAAAAAGGATAGTAAAAATACCTGCGATAACATCTGGCTCATCTCGGTCATCACGACGTCTGGTAGCATAAACTAGTGCTGGCTGACGAGCCTCAGAAACAGGTGGTCCACCACTCTAGTGGCCTCGGCCCCGGGTATCAGATCTAGCAACAGACCCAGAAGCTCTACCCTGAAAACGCCCCGTAGTAGGTGTCTGAACAGAAGTCTGAGATCGGGAAGGAGTCTGAGTGTGCACAGGGGTATGGGTCGATGATCGACCAGCAGAAGGTGGATGGGGGCAATCTCTCAAAAAGTGCTCGGAAGAACCACATCGAAAACATGCTCCAGTCTTCTTCCTACACTCGCCCTTATGCAGGTTGCCACAAAAGTCACATGCTGATACGGTTGGAAACCCAGAAGAACCACCTCGGCTGACGGTAGAGTCTTGAGGTGCCGTAGGCCTATGGTAGGAGCCACCTCTCTGACTCGGTGCAGATCGAGCCCTCTTATCAGGGCGACTATAGGACTCACCATGCCCGTGTCCCCTAGATCGATTACGGTCCTTCCTGCGATCCCTATCTCTGCCCCTATCACGATCCTGATCCCTGATAATCTGACTATCAGAAAGCTTCTCCAAGTCTTCAGCTGTCTTTACACGGTTTACAAGATCCTCAAATACTGTATCATGGTGCGTGGCTACTCTGTCTCTGATACCAATACAGAGACCCTCAAGAAACTTGTCGCACCTATCCTTCTCTATAGCCACCAACCCAACACCATACCTCATCAGATCCAGAAACTGCAACTCATACTCGGCCACTGTCATGGTACCCTGAATCAAATCCTTGAAGGCCTGACGCCTCTCTCTCAGATATCGCTCACCTAGGAAACGGTTCCTGAACCGCTCCTTGAAAAAGTCCCAAGTTAACATATCAGGGGATACACTACTCACCACAGACTCCCACCAGACGTGGGCACTACCATCAAGCATAGACACAGCTCCCAAATATCTCTTAGCTGGCTCCAAACCCAGCTGGTCCATGCGTCTCTCAGTGTCATACAACCATGACTCAGCCTCAAAAGGTGCACCTGTCAGGGATCCAAAAAAAGTCCTCACTCCATTGGCGATCAGGATCTGAGAGATAGGAGTATCTGGCATAGCACCTGAAGCTCTGACAGCTCCCTGTATCAGCTGAAGGAACTGTCTACTAAGGGTCTCATCTGTCACTGTAGTAGCAGGCTCGGTGCTCGGTACTGGTGCCCCTTTGACCGAGGTAGACATACCTATGCCCGTAGGAGGACGTGGGCCAGGCGGTACAGTGGTGCTAGGAGGAATGGGAGGGTCTAAAGGAGTGATGGGCGGAGGGCCACTGATAGGCTCCTCTACAGGATCGGCGAAGCTAATCGCACGACCACGCCCTCGGGTGGTCCGGCGAGCCCTACGGACACTCATGAGTCTTAGGTAATCTACAAGAATAGAGTTTATGGGATTAGAATTGGCACTGGAGAATCATACACAATACAAAAATATATAGGTGACATGGCCTTTCAGATATTAACTAAAAACGGTTTAACAGAAAACGTTTTATTTAGGACCCATCACAGTCCGAGAATCTTAAAACCAAAAGCTCTGATACCAACTAAATGTAACCCTCTAGACCGGCCTATGCGAAAAGCCCGACCTAAAGTAGTCACATTTTTTTTCCAAACAAACATAAAACAAATACAAGTTCAACCAAAGTCAAAATATCCTGTAAAGATGATTGTTCCATCAAAATCATAAATTCGATCATAATCCATATGATCATAGTAAACTGTTAATCTCAAAGATAATGTGCGTTCAAAATATTGCTTATAAAACAATCCGTATCGCAGTAATAAAACATGATGAGTTAAAACTATTCAGTAACAAAATATAGTCATAACAATAGCAAAATAAAGGCACATGTCACCATAACTAAAAACCCGAAGAATATAAACATTACATCAAAAGATAATCTGGGAGGTGTAGATCCTCCGAGTGCCAAATCCGGGATGCCTTACAGATATCTGAAAGGGGGAAGAAAACAAGTATGAGCTATGGAGCCCAGTGTGTTCCACAGTGCATAAAAATCACAGGTATAACGAATATATAATGATATCAGAAAACAATGCATGAGATGCATGACATGATATACTACCCCCAACCGATCTCTAGTATACGGTTCCCCAGAACAGTATCTAATACAGGCATTAACCTAAGCCCGATGGGGCGAAGGTACCGGCCTAAGGAATCACCTTAGGTAACAGGCGGAATTTCCCGGCTGTAGCACGGGAATCGATATCAGGACGGAATTACCCTAACCGTAGTTAGGAACCGTAAACAGGACGAAATTACCAGCTGGATCAAGGCTGAACCGAATAACAGGCACTACTCATCATCCCCAAACCTAAAGTGACAGACATGCAGTAATAACAGGTATAATGATGGCAGTGACAGTATTTATCCAGATATCATGTAATGCTAAATCAGGACATGTCATGTAAAATATATCAGGCATACAGCAAAACAGGATATGATCAAGTTCAACATATGTGTCTAGGTAAAATTCGGAAACAGTCATGTGTACATGCTTGGTTTGTAAAAACGGGAAAGCAATAACATACACATATAGCACGTACGGGAACACACCTCAAAAGAGTAGAAGCATACAGGTGGTCTACTGGGCGGTTGAGCCTCGCTCTACAGCAGTACTGGACCCTATAGGTACACGATAAGATTTTATATCAATACAGGAATCTAGATACTGGATTTATTCACTAGAGATGAGAATACATACGAGTCACGATCAGATCACGAGTCGGGTCGAACCAGGAGGAACCAGGCTGGGTCGGTACTTGATTGGGAGGACTATGAGATCCTACAAGTAAACAGGTATCGATATTAGACCCAGATTAAAACTCTGAACTTAACTTAACTTAGAAGAAAAGTTTGACTCGAGACTTCACGGATAGACTCAGGACGTCGAAAAACATAAAATAGGGGTTTTTGAAAATTTTGACTTTTTTGGTCAAAGCCAACGCTGACGTCAGCAAAGTCAACGCTGACGTCAGCTACCACGTCAACAGTCAACGCTGACGTCAGCTGCCACGTCAGCAGTCAACGCTGACGTCACTGGTCAACGGATCGGGTCGGGTCTAGTCAACGGGTCGGGTCAATGGGTCGGGTTTGGTCAATGGGTCGGGTCTGGTCAACGGGTTTGGTCTGGTCAACGGGTCGGGTCTGGTTAACGGGTCGGGTCTAGTTTAGCCGGTTCGATTCGGGTTGGGCCGGTTCGGTTTGGGTTTGACCTGTTCGGTTTGACCGATTCAAGGCCGGTTTGACTCGGGTCGACCCGTTCAGATTGGCTGGCTCCCGGTAGCCGTCCACGGTGGCCGAAAATCGCCTCTGGCGGTGCGTGAAGGCCACACGCGGCCCTAGGCGGCCAGAAAACACCCCCTGGACTCGGAAACAACCCAGAAATCAGTTTTTAACCAAAAAAACACAAGAAAACCGATCAAGATAAAAGAGATCTTACCCCCTTATCCGAAACTGCCACGGTCTCCGCCGAGGGCTCAGTCGGCGACGAACGGTAGCGGATGAGGAAGGGTTTTGCTCGCCCCTTGGTGCTGGACTCGGTCGAGCCATCGACGTGCCAACAAGGGAACGGCGGTGGCCGGATTTGTCGGATAAAGAAAAGGGATTAAACCCTAAGATCGACGAGGCTTTTAGCCTCGATTGGCGGCGGTTGCGGCGGCGTCAGGGCGCGTCGGGTGAGGGGTTCGGCTCAGGGTGCGACGGCAAGCACTCCGGTGGTGGCGGTACACGGCACGGCGCAACGGTTGGTGAAAACGACGGTGGCCAGAGAGTTTGGTGAGGGAGTGGGTTTGGTTCGAAGGGATCAAAAATTAGATCTAAAAAGGATCCAACATAGAATATCAGATATAATTCGAATCTATTATTATTTTTATTACCCGAAACTGGCATAGATTATAGGCAAGCGGTTGCAGATTAAAACTCAAGAACTACTTAGCTTAGCTGGTTAGGTTGCAGGTTAAACATACAGGTGTTTGTGAGTTAGACACCCCACAATCTCACCTCTATCCATTTATTTTTTTTTAAGTGTTACAGGTTTTTTCTTACTCTATTCACAACCTTCTTACTTTGAGCATTATACTTAGGGGAGACAATTTCCATTTGTGATTATGGGCTTACGAGGTTTCAAACAATGAATAAGAAAATTGGTTTAACCGTCGTCTTTAGTTGTTTTATGTATCATTCGTGCGAGAGGTTTCATAAATCTTATTTATCACGTCATTTATGGTATATATAATCAATTTCATTTATTTTTAAGTAACTATCTAATAACTAACCACTCACTGTTCATGTATGAAAGAGGTGATGATTCACCTTAAAAAATAAAAAAAAATTAATTAATTTAGTGTTGGAAAATAAACTCTGCAAAACAGGGCGTTAGCACTAACAGGGAAAAGAAAGAAGGAACTGAAATATGTATGGAGTAGACTTCGAAGAAAACGCTTGTCAGAAGATAAAGGGATGCTCTCAGATTTCCCAAAGTAAGACAGTGAACACTGAATGGGATGATTGAAACTGAGAAATCTGCTTCATATTTATAAGCTGGATGTGAGGACAGAATCGTCCAAAAAAACTGATTTTATCTGATTTGTTTTTCAAATTTAATTAATTTAAATTTGAAATATACTAAAAATAACAGATATAATCCATTTAAAACTCGGATTTATATGTTATCAAATCTGTTCGATTAACAAATAAAATCTCGGTTATCCAATAAAATCTCAAATTAATCTGTTCGGTTATTTATTTAAAATTCTTAGAATTTTGAATCAAACAAAACAGCACCTGTACAGCCTATAAAAGTAGTGTGACTAGACTTTCTCTAAAAAGATAGTTGACAAGACCACGACCACAAGTTGAGCCAGACAAACAATGACAGCAACAATGCACGAGAAACTCCCTTGTTCTCTATCACTCAATAAGAAAATGGAGGGATGCCTTAATAAATACCTATTTCCAAAGATATTTATTATCCATATGGGATTCTAGCATTACTATATTTCCTATATTTAGATCATAAATAATAATAATATAAAAAAATTCATGATATAATTTCTATTTTCGTGCACCACATGTATTCATTTGGGTTTATATAAAGGAAAATATACTATATCAATTAGCAAAACAAAAGGAACTTTGGAAATTTCGGAGCCAATCTCATTATACAAAAAAAATATGTTCGTAATATCTAGCTATACATTTTTAGTGGCCGAGATAAGACCTCTACAAAGTTTGAACAAAGTGGAAATCATCGACCTTCCGCTTAGTCTAGAGCGGTTGACGTAGAACCACCGTATCGGTCGATGCCACGTAATAACCAGCCTCACAGAGAAGTGAACGAATGTCTGTCCCAACCCCAACATCGACGAATCATTACAAGGAGAACACACAACAAGGTGCCCAAGGAAAAGGGGCAAGAAAAAATGCTCATGGTATAATCTATAAACTAAGACATCATCGTCAGCCATATCAATAAAACAAAGAGATAAAAACATTACAGGATATATTCCATGTATGATAGCGACTGTAACTCCTACTGCGACGCTTTGACGACTTAGTCTCGTCGGCTGTGATTATCAATTCATTAAAGAAATAGTCATATTTTTGGCTTGGATTTTAAGATAAACACGAGAATTAATTTGGGTTGGAGCTGCCTCCAAGGAACCAACATCCAAGTGGCCAACGCTGGTAGTCGGTGTTCTTTTATCAGACGGCTCTCTTGGTTATTAACTTATGCCTTAATTACCCCTTAGCTGCCTATAAATTTCATGCTCATAAAATCAAACTTGCTCAACGTGTTTCACTCAGTTCTCTCCCTGTTACCATCATTGGTTTCTCTCTTTCCCATAATATGGTATGATTTCCCTTATTTTTCTCAGTTTCTGATCATTTATTTAAACAGTTCTTATTCTTTAACCTAACCTGAACATTTTTATTGTATTGTTGGACGTCGATTCAGCTTGCTAGAGGCTTTTGTTTGTTTAGTTTAATGTTTTTAATTACTACAGGACGTGGTTAAGGTTATGAAAGCTGAACTGGAGAAGATGCAGGAGGAGATAAATTGTATGGAAGCCTGGTTGATAGCTGCTGAAATCGGTCTAGAAGAGAAGAAGAGAATGGTTTCGGAGTATAAAGCCATGGAAAAACTGGTCGATGATTTGGTGAGCGTTTTCATGGAAGAAAGTGGTGGTGGTAACGTTCAGGAGAACAATAGGGAGGATATTGACGAGGAAACCATCAAGGAAGTGGTGGAGGAAGCCTTGATTGACTTTAGTACTGAAGCACTCAATGAAGCTCAATCTCGCCAGATCAGCCCCGCCGATGGCAGAAATGATGGAGGCTATGAAGGTAGCTCTGGCGGTGATCACTCTGATGAAGCTGGCGGAACAGACGGTGGTCAATCTGAGTAGGGGAGGGGTTAGGTCAAACTTGTGTATATGGGGGGTGTTCATGTGTTTTGTGTAAGTCCAACGTTGTGGTTTTCTTCGAAGTTTAAATATGTGTGGCTGGATGGGCAGTTGGTGTATGTCTTTTAAGGTGTTTTAACTGTTTTTTAAGTTGTATCTAAAATTTGAATAGAAATCGAATAATATTATTTTTATTTTAGATATATTATATATTTATCTTATAATTTACGTTTAAAATTAGTAAAATTTTCTTATAATTTATTTATTTTTGAGAGAATAATATATTTAGTATTATACTCAATCTTTATTGGTCGTATAATACAATACATGTTTTAGATTTCATTATTAGGATAACTTAAAAGTTTTAATTTTGAATCTATAGAGTGATACTAGTAATAAAGAATAATGCAATTCATTTAAGTAATTCGGATTTAAATATTATAATTGCAAAATATAATTATCAAGTTTTAGTATAGAAAATTAAAATAAATAATTAATATAATAAATAAATAAATGAACGGACAAACTATATATTTAAATATTCATTTTTTGTTTACGAATAAAAATATATTCAAATAGTATATTTATCTAAAAGAACTTATAAAACAGAACACATATTTCCAAATTAACTAAAGACCATCAATATTTTATGTGTGAAAGAATTGTAATTTTATAACTGAATCCATATCCCTTCGTTTAAGCTTCTTCCTGTCGGGACCCCTGTCTTGTCCCCATCACCATTTTCTTCTGTTTATATTGGCAAGCTAAACACGCCAAGACGATACTTGGGCAGCATGTACCGGGCGTGTGGTAAGCTGGTGCTCGGAACAGAAGAATTTGTGGACAAAAATCGACAAGACTTTAGTGTAATTATCATTGAATTATTAAAATTGAAGATAGATACGGATTTTAACTGTTTGCATATTAAATATGGTAGTGATGTAATTAAAGCTTAAACAAAAATTTAATAGTATAGTTAATAGTATAATTCATATACGCTTAAAAAGTTTGATGGTATTTTGTGCAGTTTACTTCTTTTTTAAGATGATGAATATAATTTTTTTAATCATTAATGTACAATTTATTAGTCGATTAATTTAAATCGAGTTGTATAAAAATTTTGTACAAGAGTGATGCTTTCGACTAGTGGTATATCTAAAAAAATATTTAAAAGTAAACATATATAAAATTTTAGAGTAAACATAATTTATATATATTTTAAAAAATAAAAATTAATTTATAAAATTTTTAAAAATTGAAGACGTTAATTTTAAAAGTTTCAGAATGGACCTTTGTCCATCTGATATGATCGCTTCCAACATAATTTTGTTCATTCATATTTAATATTTGATTTATTAAATTCATCAATAAGGTCGCTTAATTAATTACGAGGGAAATTTTGATTTGATAATAGATTTATTATTTTATTAACAATATTATTTAATAATATGATAGTTAAATAAAATTAATATAACTATTATTCGATCCTCAAATATTCTATCAATTCAATTTTAATTTAATTCAATAGCTTTATTAGATTAATTTGTAAATATCCAGAGACGAAACTATATAAGTATATCATTATTTAATAATATTTTAATATTAAATTTTAATATATATTTTAATTATACTATTAAATTTTGATTGGATAATCTTTCATTAATTTTATTAATAAGTTTTTTTAATTATTTAAATAATATTAATTAAGTTATATATTAATAATAGCTAATAAAAATAATAATATGCTAGTTGATAAAAATTTATATAATTATCATTCGGTCTTTATTATTTAAATATTATATTAATTTGATTTTAATCCTAATTTAATTTAATAATCTTAATCTTTTATAACACGTGTCATGATTAGGGGTGTTAATAATCAGCTCAAAGAAAAACAAAATGCCTGCTATTTCTAATTTCACTATAATATTGTTATTATTATTCATTTTTTCTGCTTAATTATTTAAATTATGAGTTTATTGGATATTTGTATGGATCAAACTTGGCAAAGTGTGGTAAGCTTGTGGTCTGGGCATAAGGACTGTGTGGATCAAATTGAAGAACTTTAGAATTATATTAAAAGATAAATAATAGTTCTTCTACTTAAATCAATTTTAAATTATATTTGAACTTGATTAAACTGTACCCAACAATTTTATATGTATTTTATGAATTACATAATTTTTCAAAATATTTTAAAAATATTTATTTTGATTGATATTGAGCAACTCTCTATCGTAAATAAAAAGTTTAATTATAAAATAAATGCATAAAGATATTTTTAACTCTTAACATCTATAAAGATATTTTTAATCCTATCTTAAAAAAAAATTAATTAATTTCAAATTGTGTTCATATTTTTTTAAGATAGGACTTTGATTCTATCGTAGTTAGGGTTGAGAATGTTTAGTAGCCTTTTATTTTAGAATTAATTAATTTTTAATATTTTATTTGAATTTTAATTATTTTATATTAGAATAAAATTATATTTTATATATATATATATATGTATTTTATAGGTTAGATATCATATAATTTAAAATATATTATTATATGCATATGATGTGTCATCATCGTTAAATTTTTAACAGTCCAATTATCATGGTAGTTAAAATAAGTTATTTGTCAAAGAAATATCGGTTAAGGGTTAAATTTATCCCAAAAAAGAATAAGAGCCAAAATGATAAAATTATAAACGTTAAGGGTTAAAATTATCTTTATGCCTATTATTTATAATTTATATTATAGAACTAAAATGTTATTTATAACATATACAAATAAATTTTAAACCTCAAACTCTAAATCATACGTATAAATAACTAAATTAGTAACTCTAAATATATATAATAAAATCTAAAAGCTCAAACTCAAACCTAAATACATAATTAAGTCCTAAATCCCACACCTTAAATATTATTTATAATTTATATTATAAATCTTAATATTGGAGTTTAGGATTTAGTTATATGTTTATGGTTTGGGGTTTGAAATTTTAAGTTTGGAAAATAATATTTTTAGTTTGGGATTTAGTTATATATTTGACATAAATATAATTTTAACCCTTAACGCTTATGATTTTATCATTTTGTCCCTCATCCTTTTTTAAGGATAAATTTATCCCTCAACCTATATTTTTGTGACAACTATCTCATTTTTTTAACTAGTATAATGATTAGATAGTTAAAAAATTAGCGATAATGATATGTCATATATATGTAGAATGATATTTAAGATTTGAGAATGCTTAGTAGCTTTTTAATTTAGATTTAATTAATTTTTAATATTTTATTTAAATTTTAATTGTTTTATATTTTATATTAGAATAAAAATTATATTTAATATGTATATATTTATCATTATCGTAAAATAATTTACAATAATGACATGTTATATATATGTAGAATGAGGCTAGATGTTATATTATTTAAAATATATTATCACATATATATGATATGTCAATATCGTTAAATTTTTAACGGTCTAATCATTTTGTTAGTTAAAAAATAAGAAAGAATAAAAGCTAAAATGATAAAAATTATAAACGTTAAAGGTTAAAATTATCTTTATATCTATATATTTATGGTTTAAGTTTTAAATTTAATTATATATTTAGGATTTAAGATTTATAATTTAATTGGTTACATATATGGTTTAAGTTTTAGGATATAAGGTTTAGTCGTATATATAATAAAAAAACATTTTAGTTTTTAATATAAATTATTAATAAATATAAATATTTATAAAATTAATATATTTAAATATTATAAAATTATATAATGAGATAAATGAAATTATGCTCAACTGTAATATTATTATAATACTAATTTTGTTATGATTACATTAAGTCTTGAAGTTGGTTTAATGATTTAGTATAAATCTTTTATCTCTGAGGTTATTGGTTTAAGTCTCCCAAAATGTAATATTTTCTTATTTTTTTTCCTAACAAAACGACTCTCCTATACCAAAACGATGATGATTTGTATTTAACGATCTCTTATAATTTAAGGATCGAATGATATTTTGTGTAGTTTATGATATTTCAATAATATTTTATATAATTTCTTAATTCAATAATATATTTAATATAAATATAAAAGTTTAGTGGTATTTTTGTGTAATTTAATCTTTTATTTATAAAGAGATTTTTTTAATCAACTATCGTGACAATACGTTTTTGTCCTGGTAACACATTAAACCAGATTCAACAACTAAGATCTTTTTCACTGATTGAGTCTTTTCATCTTTAACAATTTTGACCACGTGACTCACTTATCGGACTTCCAAGACAGCCGTACGATATCTCAGTAGACCATCACAACAAAGAACCATATAAAAAATAAAAAAAATTATTCATTCTTGCACACAAAAAAAGATTAAATATCATCAAAGACTATTCATGTCTTGCACACCAAGAAAAAATTCAATATAAATAGATATAATCCGCTATATGTAAAGAAGTTTTTTTGGAAATGAAATAGAAAGAGGGCTTCATATTCAAAAAAATCAAATTGCAATCCTTCTTTGTCCATATTTTTTCTTCAAATAAAATTTACTTTGGGTTGATTATGATAGTCGAATATCGACGTGATTTTAACCCTCTCTTTTTCATCTCTTGTTTCTTTTTTTTCTACGTTTTCGTTTCATATTTTAAGTATATATCTTGCATATATCTTTCAATTTTGTCACTATTTATTTTAATCATTTAATTTTAAGACTTTATTTTATTCTTTTAGTATATGTATTTTATATTTTGGTCCTTTCATGTTATTTTTATTAATTATGTTATTTATGTAACTTTTATATAATTCTGTTATACGATGATATGTATAATATTATATTATGTATTAGAATATTTTTCGTATTTTATTAAATTTTTATGTATATTACAGTTTATTAAAATAATATATATTATAGTTACCATTTTATGTTAAGTATAAATTATAAAGTATATATATATATATATTATAAAGTATATATATAAACTATAAAGCATATATAATATAATTGTGAATATCGTATATTTTATAATGTTAATGTTTATTAATTTTTTTACAAATATGTGTATATTGATTATCTATTAAAAAAATTCTAATACGTAATATATATAATGATTTTTATACTTAATATATAATGATTTTTATACATATTTTCTTAAATATATAAAATTATGATATAGTATATATTTATTATATGGTTTATATTACGTATATAATTTATCATGTATTATATATATATATATACATATACGTGTATATATATATGTTTAGTCTACATCATTTTGCCTAATATATAAATAATATTTTTTATTTTCTTACGTATATTTATATATTTAGTAATTTTTTTACTTATATCAAATATATATTTTTATTTTTATTTTTTGCGTTTGTATATTTACGTTTTAAATTTATGCATGTACTTGCATTTTATTTTGTGTATAGTCGAGTTCTTTTTTTTAATATGATGCTCTCTTTTTTGAAGATAAACTTGGCTATCATTCTGAGGAGTAATTGGTAGTTTTCGTTTATTCCTCGAACACCTAAGCTTTTAAAATAAATTCGTATATATAACCAAATCTTAATTTAAATTGCACTTAAGTTTTGAACTTTTGACATTAATAAAAATAGTGATCGACTTGGTACCAATATTTGGGCATATCGGGGTGCTAATCCTTCCTCGTGCGTAATCGACTTTCGAACCCAACTCAACCTTTTTGAATCTTTGGTTACTTAATGGTGTCTGGCCTACTAAAGTGGCCGGTGGCGACTCCATTTCTTATTTTGTCAAAATTTCCTACTTTTTTAAATCTCTCCATATATTTAATTTATTAAAATAATTTTATCGAGGTAGGACAAAAAACCTTGATGACAATTACAGTAGTATTCGTTTTAGAGTATATTGTCAACCTGGGATTTAATAAAGTTTTCGGTCGCGTCACGTTTATCGTGGTTGCGGACATAACGATTGCTATCACGATCGTTGTGGGAGTCGTAGTTATGATTTTTTTTAAAACTTGCACAATAATTTTTGAAATAATGGTCAAATAACTTAATAACGAACCGCTATTGGTGTGTGAATTTAAATCTTACCGTTATTTTTACAAATAATAGTTTTGGATAGCGTCGTTACCATTAAATAACTATCGTTATAACAGTAACAGACCATTTTTTGAATCCTTATTCTCAACTATTAGATATTTTGATCACTCAATCACTATATTAACGTTATTGGTTCTTAAACTCTCGATCTCTAAGAATAATAAGACCAGTTGGTTAGGCCAATAATAATGAAAATTCTGTCTCTACGATAGGCCATATATATGTATCTGTGTCTCTACGATGCTCTGATTTCACTGGACAAACAAGACGAAGCAAAATTCTGCATAATCAAAGCTAAACTGATTTATAAAGATGGTCTAAATTGACAATGTCAGCCAGATATGTGAAGGCTACCCAAAGATGTCTTTCTTTGCTGGACCAATGTCGTACAATGGCTCAAATCAAACAGATGCAATCTCATCTCATCGTCTCCGCCACGCTTTCTGACCCTTTTGCCGCCGGTAAAATCATTTCATTCTTTGCCGTCTCCTCCAACGCCGATGTATCTCATGTTTACAAACTCTTTCTTTCTCTTCAACATCGAACCGCCTTTATTTGGAACACCGTCATTAGAGTTTTCGTTGAGAAAAATGAAAATGCCACCGCCCTTTCTCTATATAAAAACATGCTTCAATCTGGGTTCTTGCCCAACAACTATACCTTCTCTTTCGTTCTTCGAGCCTGCACAGAGAACTCATCTCTGGGTTTAGCTTCTCATGGTCTAGTGATTAAATTGGGTTGGGAATCTTATGATTTTGTGCTAAACGGATTGATCCATCTCTATGCTAATTGGAGCTCAATGGAAGCAGCTCGTAAACTGTTTGATGTAAGTACTGGCAGAGATGTTATTACGTGGACTGCTTTGATTAACGGGTATATTAAATCTGGTCACACTGAGCTTGCAAGGGAACTGTTTGATCAAATGCCCGAAAGAAATGCGGTTTCGTGGAGTGCAATGATTACTGGGTATGTTCATATGGGAATGTTTAGACAGGCTTTGGAACTCTTTAATGATATGCAGCTTTCCGGTCTTCGTCCGAATCATGCTGGGATGGTGGGAGCCCTCTCTGCCTGTGCATCTCTTGGATCTTTGGATCATGGGAGGTGGATACATGCATATGTGGATAGAAATGGAATGGAGCTAGATAGAGTTTTGGGCACTGCCCTTGTTGACATGTACGCCAAGTGTGGCTGCATCGAGATATCATGTTCGGTATTTGAAAAGATGCCGGATAAGGATGTTTTTGCTTATACTTCTTTGATTTCAGGTCTTGCTAATCATGATCGAAGTGCTGATGCAATTCGGTTGTTTGCGAGGATGCAAAGCGAAAAAGTTATTCCGAACGAAGTTACTTTTATAAGCGTCTTAAACGCTTGTAGTCGAATGGGATTGGTGGATGAAGGGCTAAGAATCTTCAATTGCATGAATGTAGTTTATGGTATTGAGCCAGGCGTGCAGCATTACGGTTGTTTGGTTGATCTTTTAGGAAGAGCTGGCCTGCTTGAAGAGGCAAAGAGATTAGTGAGAGAGATGCCTATGGAACCTGACTCCTATGTGTTGGGTGCATTACTCAATTCTTGTAGAGTGCATGGTGATGTTGAGTTGGGGAAGGAGACAGTCGAGAGCTTGGTTGCACGAGGTCTCGACCATGGGGGGGTTCATGTGCTGCTGTCGAACATATACGCGTCTTCTAACAGATGGGACCGAGTAGTAACGGTGCGGGAGGAAATGGGAGCAAAGAAGGTCAGAAAGGAACCGGGTTGTAGTTTGATTGAAATCGATGGCCGGGTGTCCGAATTCGTTGCAGGAGACATGTCTTATTCAGTTGTGGAGGATGTCATGCTGGTTTTATTAGGGACTGATAATCACCTGAAATTTCTTTTTCTTGATGATGGCAATACTAAGTCCAATATTTGTTGACGTTACAATGTTTGCAGACCAATTAATTTATTAAACTGGATTGTCACACACACACACAAAAAAAAAACTTCCCGCCCAGCACGACCTTATATCGAATATTTAGTAGAATAATTTCGAGTTTGAGTTCGTATCAGTTCGAGTTTATATTATAAATTTATTATAAAATTTTGGGTAAATTATACAATCAATAACTAAACTATGTTAGAATAATTTTTTTAATCATTAGTCTTTCAAAAGTTACAAAACAATCATTAAATTCATCAAATTATTATAAAATGATTATTGACTCATTGCTTATTATAAATTATTGATAAATTTTAAAAGTTTAATGGCAATTTTATAATAATTCAACAAATCTAAGGGTAACCATCACCCATAGTCCCTTTTGTTTAATTTTGTTTTATGGGTTAATTACTGCCGAGGTCACGTTTGTTTGTTCCTAGTACAAATTTAATCACTGATTTTGAAAATCAACCAGTATTGTCATGTACGTTTTCGGACTGTAAACTTGTGGTCACTCCGACGTTAAAAGCTGTGAAGTGTTAACGGAAAGATGATTTGGCACAATAAAAAGTATAAATTACCTAAATAGTCACTAAATAATTATCTTATTTTTATTTTATCTTTAATTTAACCATTAAAATTTAAATTTGTATGATTTTACCATCATCCATGTTGAAATAAAAAGAGTTGACTGAAAATTTTATATTTTCAATTCAATACTTCAAAGAAATCCAACAATTCCTCAACTATCCATCATTGCTTAGCATCTTTAACAACACTCGGGATTTTTACAACATCGAACCATCACGATTGTTAACCGTTGTTTGCCACGAAAATAATGTAACACAACTTCATATTACATGCAACAATGACGATTTTTCAACATTGTTGTCCCAAAACGTCTCCGTCGATATTTTGTTTACAAGCATTTCGTCTTTACCGAATCTAAACGTTCTTTCTGTGATTTTTGTGGGATTATGAGTTTTTTTACCTACAACAATCAGTAGGCTTTCTATCATGAAAATACTTAATTTAAGCTCGAATTACATCAATAGCTTTTTCTCTTTAGAACTTTTGTATTTGAAGAATTTACAGATTCTTGTTCTTGATCATAACAAGTTTACAGGTCGAATCCCAGTTTAGATTAGTTCTTTTAATGATTTAGCTGTCTTGAGCTTAAAGAATAATTCGCTTTTTGAGTCTCTCTCAAGCTCTATTTCCAACTTAGAAAACCTTCGAGTTTTAGCCATGACGGATAATTATCTTTATGGCGAAATACCCAATCTTCAAAGCTTAATAAACCTTCAAAATCTTGATTTGAAAAACAACCATTTCAGAACAAATTTTTCAGTTTTGAATCCCAAAGTTGTTACTGTTGAAATCTGAAACAACAACTTTCGATCTAACGTTTCAAATGAAGATTAACCTCTTGTTTTCAACTTTAAAAGCTTGATATCTCCATTAATACATTCATCGGACCATTCTCATCACCTTTATTTTTATTATCGTCGATCGATTACGTCGACATCAACTCATTGGAAAATTATTCTACAGCATGCCTTGCAATGCACACCAGAATGTCTGCAACAACCTAACATCGAGAATATAGTTGTTTCGTACGGCGCTAAATATTTTTTCGACGAAGAGAAAGATCAATATCTTTCGAGTTTCTTTCATGGTGAGGTATTGGTTGTTGAAGTTACACCTCGAAAGTTACAAAATAAAGAAAGAGCTATGGGTGTTGTTGGGTCTAGTTTGGCGAGAGGAATCACTGAATTAATGGTGATTGTTAGTTCGGTCGACAACCGTGGTGTAGACTGTGTAAACCAAACCAAAGGTCATCAAGATCTCGAAAACCACTGCAATCCAATGCTTTCACCGCTGATGACAAGGAAAATGTAGATGTTTCCTATATCTTTTAGAGAAATAAGTGTTTTTCAGAAAGATGGTGAAAATATAAAAGTTTAAAATTTTAAAGGTTAAATTAAAGATAAAATAAAAATAAAATAATTATTTAGTGACTATCTAGGTAATTTATATATATCATTTTTATTATGTTAAATTATCTTTCCGTTAACCCTTAACGGCTTTTAACGTCGGAATAATCATAAGTTTACATTCCGAAAACGTATATGACTATATTGGTTGATTTTTAAAATTGATAACTAAATTTGTACTAGGGGCAAAAAAATGTGACCTCCGAATGATTAACCCTTGTTTTATTTTGATGACTTAAATTTAAAAAAAAAACTATTATTATCATTTACGTACGAAAACGTTTCTCTTTTAATAATTAGAACGTTAATGTAACACCCCGATCTAGATGTCACATTGGGCCTCCAACCCAAAACTTGTACTTCAAAAATTTCTTTCCAAAGCCCAACAATAAAACAAGTCCAACTCCAACGTAATTCATAAAATCTGAAACGAATTAAAACATAGGCCAAAAATAGTTTAAAAAAATCGGAGCTCTAAAATATTACAAACTCATTTAAAACATTCGACCCAATTTAAAATAAACAGAGTTACAAAATACATATAGGGTCCAACATAGTACTAGCCCACTATCTAATAAATTTACTCTAACAACACGTTTGATGCTGAAATCTAAACCTTGATGGTGCTCCACGGGTCGGCTCCACCTAACCTACGCACGAAAATATATTTCGAACGTTGAGCCACACAAGCTCAGTGGATTGGCCGAACTCGCTAACATCATGTATATCATAAACAGTAAAGCATGGTATATATATCTCGTGCATGATATGATAGTCTAGCAAGCTTGCCTATCACAAGGCATAATGAATGTATATTATCGCACACAGCATATACAAATCATAACAAGTCAACACGCAAGAGTGAGGCTCGCGTCTATACAGTATCAGGATCCTACACTCAGGATTGAGGCCACCCTCAAATCCTATGCCTATAATGTTACATCGGACATTTTCAAATGAGGTCGCCCAACATTCGAAAAACGGTGGAGGCCGCCCAACCAACCCCATGCTTGGAATGTTACATAGAACACCTTCGAGTGAGGTCGCCCAACACTCGGAATAAAAGTCTTCAAATCATCACTCGACATGTTACACTGGATGGCCTTCGACGTGTTGCAACACTTATAGATATCCGGATTTCTAACACACAATGACTCAAACCATACAAACGATCCACCGAGGATCTAGCACAATAAGATATATTTAAATTATCTCAATTAGTCTTTTGGGATTATAATCATCAATCTTAGTTCAGTAATTCATTTCACAACCTAGATTAATGAAAGTATTTATTAAAATCACCGCCCCAAAACTCTACTCGAACTAGGCCAAAATATACAGGGGTATCGATACCCTTAGATAGGGTATCGAAACACCCTGAATCGATACCCACCAAAAGAGGGTATCGAAATATGGGTATCGGAACCAGCATCGATACCATTTGACCCATTTAAGAGTCAACGAAAGGGGGAAAACCGTTTCGATACTGGTATCGATGCAATTATGACACTAGAGGGTTCGATATTGAACCATGGTTCGATACCCTTGCTCGATAAGCTAAACTTTACTCAGGGGTATCGATACCGGTGACCCGTGTATAGATACCCCCTGCACGAAATGTAAATCTGCACTTAGAAGTTCTAGAGTTTCATCCCTAAACTTCATCTAATCGATCCTAAAGTGTTTCAAACCAATATTATGAGTGTTTAAAGTATTTTAACACCATTTTCCAGCCATTAATCACATTAGCACAAATCCACCATTAAAGGTTCCAAAGCTAAACACCAAGCATCCAAGCACAAGGTCTACATGTATGTAACTACCATGATATGCATAACGAAAAGAAGAGTTGGGAGTACCAACCTTGAGCTACAACAACAACAAACTCAAGCTCCTCTTCCACACAAGCTTTCACCTTTCCAAGCTTGAAGATGGGTCCTTCACTTGTTTCTCTACAAGGGAGAGGTTAAACCAACACTTAGACTCCTCCTTGGATAACTCTAACTTTTAAAAACATCAAGAAAACATAAAGAAAACTCCTAAAACCTCATTCTTGGATTAAACCTTAAACCCCCACTAAAACCTTACCTCCACCAAAACTATCCATTCTTACCTTGTTTTAAAGATCTTTGACAACCCTATAACTTACTCTTAAGCTTCACAATGTGATTCTTGACCAAAATCTGAAAGTTTACTCCTTTATCTAGTGATTTGGATGAAGAAGAGAAGGAAGAACAAAAGAGAAAGGTTTGGTGGCTTCACTCTGATTTTCTGCAGAGAAAATCACCCTTTCCCCTCCCCTCTTTATCCTCAATTAGAGGATTATCAGAACACACTTACAAAACAAGCCCAACACTCAACCCAAACAAGCTAAAGGCCAAAAATCTCACTACTCGGGGCCCAAAATCGAAACTCAACCCTTGGGTTAAACCGACACTCGGATTTGGAAAATTCAGGTCGTTACAGTTAACCTCTGTTAACAAAAAAAATAACTTTTAATTTAACCTCTAAGTTTTTAAAACTTTCTTATTCATCGCTATACGAAAAATTACACTGGATTTTTTTTACCTTTAAAATGGATTTTTTTTGTTTTCTTTTTTCATTGCTGATATGAAAAATTACACTGGATTTTTGGTTCATATATATATATATATATACACGATTAATGTATAATACAGTGATGATAATAAAACCTAATCTATAGTATTTGAGACTAATTGGATTGGATTTGTAATCTAAAAACCTTTTTTTTTTATTATTCATTTGTCCTTTTTGTTGGTGATAGTTGAACGATGACACAAGATCACTGGTCGTGGCCAACACGCGATAGTTGATGGCACGCGCACGTGGACACCACGCGTGATCAAAAACAAAATGATCTGGACCGTTGAACATCATAAATCTAACGGAGATTATCTGACGGCTGTAACATAAAAGTGAATATCAAATCTAATTTAGTGTTCTAGGTTTTTTAATTTTTGGGCCGATTGGGCCATTCAAATGAGTTATAATTAAATATGTATTATTAATAATAATTAGGATTTTTATTATTTGTTTGTTCTGTTTTTTTATAATTATATCAAAAATAATTAATATAAAATAAAAATAAATAATAAACTAATATTATAAAATTTTTTAATTAAAAATATCCCAAATTGAAATAAAATGTAAATAATAAGTGTAAGATTATTTTTGAACTAGAACAAAATTATTTGAATAGGCAAGCATGGATTATCATTTGTGTACTTTAACAAAAGAAAAAAAATGAAAAAGTAATATAAAAATTCTTTATAGATTTTACCAAAATTCGATTATCATTTGTGTACTTTAACAAAAGAAAAAAATGAAAAAGTAATATAAAAATTCTTTATAGATTTTACCAAAATTCGAATATCATTTGTGTACTTTAACAAAAGAAAAAAAA
This sequence comes from Abelmoschus esculentus, assembly GCA_035048815.1. NCBI lineage: Eukaryota > Viridiplantae > Streptophyta > Magnoliopsida > Malvales > Malvaceae > Abelmoschus > Abelmoschus esculentus. Next base: position 3,798,182 of record JAUCBN010000019.1, on the reverse strand, counting down.
TAAAAAAGTAATATAAAAATTCTTTATAGATTTTACCAAAATTCGATTATCATTTGTGTACTTTAACAAAAGAAAAAAAAATGAAAAAGTAATATAAAAATTCTTTATAGATTTTACCAAAATTCGATTATCATTTGTGTACTTTAACAAAAGAAAAAAAATGAAAAAGTAATATAAAAATTCTTTATAGATTTTACCAAAATTCGATTATCATTTATGTTATTAAAAGTGATAATAACACTTTTAATCCCAATAATTTCAAAAATAATTAAAAAAGTTAATGATATATTGAAGTACACGTAACTAGTGATACCTAGAGATACATGACGTTTATTGTAAAAACCTAACTCTAATATCTTAAATTTTAAAGTATAAATTATAAATATTAAATTTTAAACACTAAAACCTAAATTCTAAATTATAAGTTGATAACCCTTAAATTTTACAAGTATGAAAATTTTAATTGTTACTTACAATATGCGTAGGATCTTTAAATTTGTATGTAAAAAATTAAATATATTATTATATAAAATATTTTAACAGTTATAATAATATCTTTTAACAATAGTTAAAAGATCAATAACTAAATTAAAATAAACTAAAAATTTAATAATATTAATTAAAATTTAGAATTTAATTATCAAATCAAATAATTAATCAAAATTTAGTTACAATTTATAAACTTTACTCTAAAATTAAACATAAAAATTATTATATCAATAAAAAATTAATTACTTTTTGAGAAAAATAATATAAAAATATTAAAAAAATGATTTTTGAAAGAGGAATTAGTGTTGTGAATAAAGTAAAGAACAAGAATAAAATAGGAGAACAAAGATGAGAGACAAAGAGAGATTTTATTATATTCTCAAAATATGGTTGTGTACAAAACTTTGGCCAAAAGTCTATATTTATAGGCATAAGATAAAAACCCTAATTCCAATGGGTATTAAACCCTAATAATAAAGCTCATTAAACTTTAACTTAATATATGGATATCCACCATGAATAAATATATTCATAACACTCCCCCTTGGATATCCATGAAGATAATGTGCCTCGTTAAAACCTTACTAAGATAAAAACCCTGTGGGAAAAAAATTTTCTTAGTGAAGGAAAAAGAGTACACACATCTTTGATACGCATAACATGTTGCCTCATTAAAAACCTTACCAGGAAAATCCATTGGGACAAAACCTCGGTTAAGGGAAAAAGAGTACAACGCGTATTTACTCCCCCTCATGAAAATATCACATAAGATCTTTGAATCTTCATAATTCAATATTGAATATAAACTTCAAATGTTGAAGTAGATCATGCACTAGTGGATAAATCTTCCAAATCATTGGTTAAAATGATTCATTGAATAATATTCATCTAAAAATCATGAGGGACGAAACTTGAAGAAATATGCTTCGTTTTATCATATTTGATATACCACCTTGAGATATAAATTTTGTATAATCTCTTTACAAGATAGCTTGCATCTTATCTTGTGAAAAACATTCACATATCTTTAGGATATGTTTAGCCAAATACATATTTCAGCTTTGCCTCGTGCATAACAATTATTTAAAGGTAATGATCTCGTAGTACTTAAATAATATTTCTGGACCAGCTAAGACACGATGCTTCCAAATCAAATAATTTATATATTGTGTTTTTAGACCAAGAATATCATTACCCTTTTCTTGAGGCAGAAATAATCTTTGTTTACACTAAAAGACCTAACAACCATAAGGGTGATCAATGAATATGCATTATTCATATAAAGTCTCTTTCAACATTTTTCTGTATGTCGATTGATGCACAAGGATTTGAGGAGATCTCTTCGCGAGTCTCAACTATATTCAAATCAACGATAATAATAAAAGTTCAGAACTAATCCACTTAATCAAAATGCTCGAGGAAATTAAACAATTCATATAGCATTATGCTAATAAGTATTCAATTAGGCGATTATATCAAATATGCCTAAATTTTTCAATCCATAAGAGAGATATTTAATATGGTTGAATAATGTTCTCGAGAACTTGAATTAACTGCTTCTGGCAGTCTAAATCCTTTTAGAAGCTTCATGTAAATATTTTTATCAAGAGGCTCACACAAATAAGATGTAACAAAATCCATTAGACGAAACTAAGTCATTTCATTTATTGCCAGAATATCTAAAAGTAACTGCATCCACCATCGAGGAATATATTTTCCTCATTCAATTTCATGTCTTTGTGAGAATCCTTGTGCAACCAAATGAGCTTATAGATCATGATTTCCCCTTTTGATTTCTCTTTATCACAAAGGCTCGTTTATATCTATGAGCTTTACATATTTCAATGTACGGGCTATAGGCCCAAATACTTCTCTTTTTGAAAAGAGATTTTAGTTTCGCCTCAATTGTCTCTTTCATGTTCACAATCATTTCTTTGTCCAATGGACAATGATTCATGATCCACATCATCAAATAAAATCTCTAGTGCTATATTGCATATAAATATATTGATGACGTCGATTTAATTTCAGTTCCATTTATTACCAGACATGATATAATCTATTGAGATCTCTTTATTGTCAGGTACCTGAGTCATGTCAATGTCTCTGTTGGAGACCATTTAATCTCTTCTAGAGATTTTCATAATCATTGATTCATCAATCAGATCATCATAAAATATAGCTCCTTTTCTTTTTCGAGGATCTCTTATCTTTGGAACTTACTTGTCTACTATGCTTTAAGCATAAGTTAGAATCATTAGCAATTAGAGTTTGTCCTTCCATGACATCAAATTTAATCGGAGCATTCATAGCTGGTATATGTGACTTAGTCACTCTTTTAGGGTCAGCAAAATCATCTAGCAATTGATTTGCTAAATAAATTATCCATTGAACTTATAGTTCACATTATCTATTACGTGGATCAAAAAGAGAAAATGATAATTCATTCCAACTTATTTCTTTCCCTAGCTATTTATTTTCTCCTCCTAATGTTGGGTAAATTGACTCATTAAAATGATAGTCAATAAACCGGATTGTAAATAAATCTCCTATTAGAAGCTCTTATATATATTCCCAACAAAACTCATCTTTGTGCGTTATGATGGAGCAATTAGAATATATATCACACACCCAAAAAATTGAGATGAGAAATATTTTGTTCCTGACCAAAAACTATTTATAATGGGGAGAATTTATAATCATTTGTTGGCTTGATGCGAATTAGTGAATCTACATATAAAATGATATGTCATCAACATTATCAAGACCATTGTCTTTATAAGATAATCTGAAAAATATGCTCATAATTTTATCAATTGAGCAAGTAGCCTCGTAAACACCAAGTTGCGGGTTAATAAGAAGGATACATATAACTATCTAGTCGATGCATCGATAAAAATTATAAAATATCCAGATGATCTTTATGAAAGGTGTATGGGCCCATATATATCACCTTGTATCCGTTTCAGAAAATTAATAGATTTACACTCTATCATAGTTGTTGATGATTGAATAATCAAAATGCTTTCATAGCAAGTATCACAAGAAAAATTACCTTGAAGAAACTCCCAGTTCTTCAATAAATGACCACATGAAAGTGTCAGCAATTTTTCGTATCATAATTGAAAACGGGATGGTCTAACCGGTCATGCCAAATAAAATAATCAGTAAACATCTAGTTTATAATAGCATGAGCTTCAATTTGTACTAATTCTTATGTAGTACAATATGGATGACAATACATGTAATTTTGCCAAAATTTCATTATTGCCTTGAGTTATACTCGTAATATTAAGATTGTCATTATCCCTTTAACTGATATTCTCAATATATTTCTATAAATATCTTTAAAACTCAATATCTCTTTGCCATTTTGACGAGTATAATGCGCTGTAAATATGAAATAAAGTTCCATTTGGCAATAACATATTTGCTCAACGAGCATAATACACTGTAAATATGAGATAAAGTCTCATTTGGAAAATAACTTATTTGCTCAGTCGGAGCTTTCTGTGATATTAGTACTTCCGGATATAGTACTCATATTATTCTCTTGCATTTAAAATGGAAAAATATGCATAATTATGCACCTTTTAATATGTGTTTTATTTCATTCACTTCGGGAAATAAAAAATATGTCACCTATACCATTCACTTCGAGGAATGGAAAAATATTAAAAAAATAGCATATCATATCAAATCGGATCAAAGATAAGCTCTCAAGATCTCTTCCGAAGCACTGATACTTTAGTACTTTGAGATATAGTATTCATATTTCCCTTGTATTTAAATGGGAAAATATTTCTTATGCTTAAGTATTGTGTGAGTACTTGCACTTTCTGCTAAGCATAAATCGCCATAAATTATTGCATATTTTATTCCGGAAGTAATCATATTCTTTTAAGAAAAAAAATTAACATAAAAAATAAATAAATAATATATAAAGTAAGTTAACATAAATAAATAAAAAATAAAAATAAATTAACATAAAATAAAATAAAATAAAATAAATAAAAGATCTAAAGAAAATAAAATAAATGGTGGATTATTCTCTTGAAGGATTATAAGAAAATTATCAATATCCAATTGAGTTGGATCAATAACGCCATTATTTTTGCCACAAAAAAAATTTGTTTATATTTTCTTTAATTTATCATTCATGATTATGGATAAAGTCCATAATACTTTGGCGTTTGATAAATACGAGACCAATGGTTTGTACCATCGCTTTGATAACATAAAGATTTTAACATGATCTCTATCATTCTTGTCATCTTTATAATTTCACTTCTTGTGGATATAAGTATTCTAAAAATAATCACCTTATCCATGTCTATTTTATGATCTCAATCATGATCACAATTACTAGTGTGATATTTATTCTTTCCGCTATAAAATATCACATTCACTTCAGGGAATGGAGTTGAGACTGATAGGTATTTAGAACCCTTGTATGATATTGTGTCTGTAAGACAACATTAATGTGTGAAAAGTGGAGTATGTTTTTCTAACATATCCTCATCAATGATACTCTATCACATAATTGAGTTTTATTCACTAACCATATAGTGAATTATCACGTTTGCATTTACTTCAATGAATGAAACAAATTAAATAATCACATGGAATAAACATCATGCTTGTATAATTGCATGGAATAAACATTATGCTTGTGTAATTGCATGGAATAAACATCATGCTTGCATAATCGCATGGAATAAACATCATGCTTGCATAATCACATGGAATAAACATCATGCTTGCATTCACTTCAGGGAATGCCCCCCATAAAAATTCTTTGATCAAGACAATTTTCGTAACTTGAACTTGGGAGAATTCTATAGTCGAGTTTTTCGACATAAAAATAATATTACTTTTAAGCAAATATAAACTTTATACTATTCATACTATTAAATAGTAATTGATCAACCAATATATATACAATACATATAATGAACAAAAATTTAATCCTTATACGCGGCGTTGTTAAACCAGTCCACAAGGTCCTTTAAAAAGAACTTCCTTTGAGACTAGTAGACTTGCAGAACGGGATGTCCAACCAATATACTCAGATTAAACCAACATAATAAAGAACATATTAATTAATTAAAGGTTTAATATTTGTTCCAATATCATGTAACACTTTGAACATGATTAAAAACATAAACTTTCATCATCATAATAAAATAAACAAATATTAGTATAAATAAAGATAAAAAGTCTCAAATTAAATAAATAAAACATACCAAACTTTTCACTAATTTGAATATATGGTAGATTTAATTACCAATATTGTGTTAAAATCTTTTCTGGTAATTGTCGACAAGAACAACGGTAATTGAGTCACTTTATCGCTACACAAACACCAAATAACAAAAGTTTTTTAATAAATTAAAAATCAAATTAAAGATCAAGAGAGAAAAATAATCGGTAAATAAAATATAATTGAGGGAGAAGAACTTATCTTTGATTTATGCCAATAACAAATTCTTTTCAATAACTCCTTCAAGATTCGAACGACAAACACCTTCATTGGTTAGAGTCTCGTGCTGATAACGTGTTGTGAATAAAGTAAAGAACAAGAATAAAATAGGAGAACAAAGATGAGAGATAAAGAGAGAGATTTTATTATATTCTCAAAATAGGATTGTGTACAAAACTTTGGCCAAAAGTCTATATTTATAGGCATAAGATGAAAACCCTAATTCCAATGGGTATTAAACCCTAATAATAAAGCCCATTAAACTTTAACTTAATATATAAATATCCACCATGAATAAATATATTCATAACAATTAGAAAATTATAGATAATTTAGATTTATTTTAATTCTTTAAAACAAATGAAATGGATTTTTTTGGTTGAAGGTTGAACTCTAACGTTTCAAAACAAACAAGAAATTATAACAATTCATATTTAATAAATAAATTATGGTCCCACAATTTTTAAATATATTTGTATAATTGTAAAATATTTTTTTATTTTATTTTATTTTTTAACATATTAATAACGTATATATTATGTATATATAATAATCAAATTAAAATTACCCAGATAATTATATTATTTTTTATTATTAAAATTATTTTAGTATCGTAAATTAGGGGTATTTAAAAATATTAGATCCGATTAATTCGATTATTCAACTATTCAAACACAAATAATCAAGTATTTATTTAAAAAATTTAGTATGGATCGCGTACCCGGCCCGTCATTTCTTTGGTCGGGCCCGGGTCATAATTTTAAAATTTTCTAATATCCGATTACTTTCGGGTACCACTTCTTTTTTTTTAATTTTTTTATTTTAAATGTAATTATTATTTAAATAAAATATCTTTATATTTACTATATTCTCAAATTAAACAATTTAATTTTTAATTTTGATCCCTTAAACTTTATTTTAAAAATAGATACTCATTATAAAAAATAAGATTTATTATAAAATAAGAAATTTATTTTTTTCAAGTTAAGAAATTTGAACTTTACTCGTTTATAATTACATATGTATTATTTTTCATGTGTATTAACCAAGATAAACATCAACTAAATATTCTTTATTATTTAAATTATTAATTTTTATATTTTAAAGTAAATTAAAAATATATTAAAGAAAACTTCTTTTACGTTTTTTTTTTCAAAATAGGTTGTACAATTTAATTCTTAAATTTTATGTTTAGATTATGTAATTATGATTTTAAAATTTTATATTTGAATTTTAGATCATATAATTCGAACTTTTAAATTTGTATATATTATTTTAAGATTAAATTTAGAATTTATAAAAAATTTAAAATACAAGTACCCAATTACCCAATGTTTTGGTATCTAGATATTTGAGTATTTGAAGCATCGGATACTCAAAAATTCGAATGAGACTTAAATTATTTTTTCACTATCCAAAATTTCAAGTACGCGATACTTTAAATATGAATGCCCGGATACCTGAATTCACCCTTACCGTAAAAACTTAAGAATCGTTTAAAAATATATAAATTGGATGAATCACTTTTTTAATGGATTCAAGATTTGAACTGGATCTTCTTACATCTCCCTAGGTTCCGCATCTCGATAAACTAATACTGGATCTGATCAAGGGTTTAAATAGGAAATGAATCAATTTTTTAAAATATATAAACATAGAGAAAATAGGAAGAATATTTTATCTGATTTAATCAAATTTTTAATTAATTTAATTAAATTTAAATTAAATCAGAATAGATTAAGTTTAAAGTAAAATATCCAGCCTATTACGAGAATAATAATATTAATTTTTATATACTCTCATTGTCCTATTAAAATTGTCATATTAATTTTTTATTATTTTATTTTAATTTTGATATTTTATAATTTAAAATTTATTATTAATAAAATAAAAAATTATATTTTAAAAATACTAAATCAAGTAATTTTTAGATATATATACTTTTATAAATTTTAATTGATTAAAATATTTTAGAGATTTTTTCAATAATACTCAATCTTTATATATATTTTTTTGACAAATGCTACTGAATTTTTATTAAATCCATAAAATATTATAATTACAACACAATCAAGAAGCAAAATAATTAGATTAAAAAATCTAAAAATTCTTACAACCTAAAATAAAGAAAAATAAAATTCCTATGAAAATAAGTATACCAATAAAATTCAGCAGCTGCTTAAATCTCCTTGTATCTGTCCAAACGAGACGCATAGTGAAGGAAGATGAAGTTGTAGGCGATTCAAACTGTCGTGCAAAAAGTTCCGCTACCTAGGACTGATTTTATCGACAAACAACCATCAACCGAGTGGGGATAAGTCTTTCCAAGTGACCACCGACAAAACAATAAATCAGAAAACTAATCGATTGAATCTCTTTGCGAACAACAATCGATCGTTAGGGTATGTTGTAACATGCCATAAAGACAAACGAATCAAACCCAAAAACAAAAATAAAAACATGTCACGAGGACAGAGAAAAGCGTGTCATAAAGACAGAAAAAGAGATCCTTATTAAAATAAAACAAGAAAAAGAAATAGATCCGGTGGTCGACAACCAACACTAAAATTAATTGTCGACCACTGATTAAAGGGAACGATCAAAACGAAAAACTAAAAAAATTAAAATTTGAGAAAGGAAAACGACGCTAAGAGGTTTGAGAAAGAATTAGGTTTTCAAATAACAATATTATTTTTAAGTGTTTATATTTATTTAAAAATTAAAAAAATCAAAATAAATAAAACGTATAAAAATATATCACACTTAAATTATAAAAAGAATTTGAAGACAAATTTACCGACAATACTCTTGAAAAAGAAAATTAAAAGGTGTAAAAAAACGTGTCATTTTCTAAAGAAAATTTAATTATTATCACAAAAAATTATATATTTTAACTAACTATTATTTTAATATATAAATAAAATTAATAAAAAATATTACTAAATTACTTTGTCAATAATTTTAATTATATCAATAAATTGTTAAAAAAATCTAATTATACTAAATCATTTTTTAATACACTCGTATTTGTCTTTATTTTCAAAATATAAATTCTTAAAACATTGAGCCAAAGCATCTTATTTTTTCCGACAACAGAACTCCAACACAGATTACAAGCAAAACAATAAACAAATTAGAAACCAGACACTCCATGTTCATCCAGAAGCAATAGCTTTTGAACTTGTTCTGCAACTCAATTTCAATGTTAAACCAGAATCACCCAGTTTCTCTTCAATAAGTTTCTCCAAGCGTTCAACCATGGAAGGTGACAGATAATTGCTCCAATCTCCAACTTTTCCTTTCCTAAAAAACACACTGTTTGGAATCCCAGAAGCATGCATGCCATTCTTGGTCATCTCCACCTCTTTCAAGCTCTCAAAACTGCAGATTTTGGCTATTCCTTCAACAACACCTTGTTGTTCTTCATCTTCTGTGAATGGAACTCCCAGAAACATGGCCAAGTTTCTTATATGAGAATGGATGTCTTCCTTGAGATCTTCATATTGTAAAAACAGAATCTTGTCTGGGTTTTCTTGGCTTGCCTTCCAATACCCTAACACTTGATCAAAAAATGGTCCGAACTCATAGATCCCATGGCAGAACTTGTCGAATGCTTCGTCTAGTGATAGTGGCTTGTAACAGTAACAATCCAGCAAACCAAAGAATAAAAACAAGAACTTGATTCAGAATAAAGGGAGACACAGAAATAGTTCAAGAAAACTAAGAGAGACTGATGATTCTCACGATATTTTCGATAAAAAACCCTAACACCAGCAGCCTGGCCTTAATAGACTAAGGGATGAAACACACTGTTTCATTAATCCCTTTTAACGGCTAAAAAAACAACAACAAAACAAACAAACTAACTTAATTAAAAAGAAATAACAAACTCCAGCTGGCCCTTTTGACTTTGACTCCTGACAATGCCTTCTCCTTCAAAGGATCCTTGTCCTCAAGGATCAAAATGTGGAAATTGAGTTTTCAGTTGATGCAACACCTCCCAAGTAGCATCCTCTGGAAAGGAGTTAGTCCACTCAACAAGTACCTCTGTCACAGCTTTGTTACCTTTCTTCCCTATCCTTCGATCAATCACTCGAACAGGCTCCTTCCTAATAGCACCATCAGGTCCAATTATGGGAAGTTCTGCTTGAAATTCTGCACTTCCAATGTGTTTCTTTAGCTGCGAAACATGAAATACTGGGTGCACCTTTGATTCAGCTGGAAGTTGTAATTCATAAGCAACCTATCCAATTCGACTCTTAACCTGAAATGGTCCAAACCATTTCGGGGCAAGCTTCTGGCAACTTCTATGTTTAACAGACTGCTGCCTATAAGGCTGCAGTTTCAAGTAAACCCAATCACCAATGGCAAATTCACAATCAATCCTTCCTTTATCAGCTTGATTTTTCATCCGAGTTTGAGCCCTCTTCAAGTAGAATTTTAACATCTTCATGGCTGCCTCCCTTTGTTGTAAGCTTCTATCAAGAGAAGCTACCCTCGAATCCCCTGCAGTGTAAGGTATGTGTTGAGGGGGTTCTTGTCCATACAAAGCTTGATATGGAGAGGTTTGAATAGCCGAGTGAAAAGAGCTATTATACCACCATTGAGCTAAATGCAGCCAATTCCCCCATTCCTTGGGCTTCTCCCCGGTCATACATCTAAGGTATGTCTCCAAACACTTATTAACTCTTTCCGTTTGTCCATCCGTCTCCGGATGATATGCAGTTGAAGCATTAATTTTCACCCCCAAGCTTTTAAAAAGTTCCTGCCAAAACAAGCTCATAAAGATTCTGTCCCTGTCACATATAATGTTACTTGGCACCCCATGTAATTTGAATACTTGTTCCAAAAAAACTTGGGCCACCTCTTTAGCTGAAAAAGGATGACTCAACCCCAAAAAGTGTGCATATTTGGTTAGTCGATCTACCACCACTAAAATGGTATTCTTGTTTCTGGATGAAGGTAATCCCTCGATAAAATCCATGCTCACCGACTCCCAAGCACTCTCAGGTATTGGTAGAGGTTGCAACAAACCTCTTGGATGACTTAAATCTCCTTTGTTCTTTTGACAGGTTTGACATTCTCTTACAAATCTCTTCACATCTCTTCTTAACCCTTTCCAGTATAAAATTCTAGCCATTCTCTTAATTGTCACATTAGCCCCAGAGTGTCCTCCCAGTATACTGCTATGGAAAAAATTCAGCAACTTTTCCCTCACCACTTCATTCTTTCCCACTATTATTTTTCCCTTTCTCTTTAAGATCTGACCATCCCAAGTATACTTCTTGTGTCTGTCCCTTCCTTTCTCCGAATCTAGAATTATTTTCTTTAGTTTTTCATCCTCTTGCCAAGTAGCTGCTATTTCTTTCAACATCTCAGTGCTCACACTGGTCACTGTCATCACACTGCAACTCCCCACATCACTCCTCCTAGACAACACATCTGCAACCACATTATTCGACCCCTTTCGATATTGCACCTCATAATCATACCCCATCATTTTGACTACCCATTTATGTTGGGAAAGTGTTATGGCTTGATTTCCAGCAAGAAACCTAAGACTTTAGTGGTCGGTTTTTATAATAAAATGTCTCCCTATCAGATGATGAGACCATTTCTTCACAGCCATGATCACTGCCATCATCTCCTTCTCGTAAACTGAGAGTTTTTGATGTCTCACTCCTAACCCTTTACTAAAGAAAGCTATTGGCCTCCCTTTTTGACTCAAAACAGCTCAAACTCCCTTGTCAGATGCATCAGTTTCTATGGTGAAAACTTGCTGAAAATCTGGTAAAATTAAAACTGGAGCAGACCCCATGTTTCCTTCAAGAACCTAAAAGCATTCTCCTCTTCCCCCATTTCCAACCTCCTTTTCTCAGCAAGTCAGTCAATGGCTTAGCCAGTCTCCCATAATTTTTAATAAACCTCCTATAATATCCTGACAACCCAAAAAAAACCCTTAACTCCTTGATACTTTTAGGAGAAGGCCACTCCAAAATACACTTCACCTTGCCACTGTCCATAGAAATCTCTCCTCTTGATATCACATATCCCAAATAATCAATGCTCTCTGCTCCAAAACAACATTTGCTCATTTTAGCAAATAATTGATTCTTCCTTAAAACTTCCAAGACCACCTCCAAATGCTGTAAATGTGATTGCCAAGATGGAGAATAGATGAGTATGTCATCGAAAAATACCAAAACTGATCTTCTTAGTAACTCTTTAAAAACTTTATTCATCAATCCTTGAAAAGTTGCTGGGGCGTTCGTCAATCCAAAGGGCATCACTACAAACTCGTAGTGACCTTCATGTGTTCGAAAAGCTGTCTTTGGTATGTCAGCCTCATGCATCCGGATCTGATGATAACCCGATCTAAGATCCAGCTTTGAAAAGAACCTTGCCTTTCCTAGCTCATCCAAAAGCTCCTCTATAATAGGCATAGGAAATTTATCTTTAATAGTCATCTGGTTCAACCTTCGATAATCCACACACATCCTCCATGTGTCATCTTTTTTTTTCACCATAACTATGGATGATGCAAAAGCACTGTTACTGTCTCGAATTACTCCTGCTTCCAGCATCTCTTTAATCATCTTCTTGATTTCATCCTTTTGGGATGCTGGATACCTATAAGGTTTGCTTCTCACCACTGATTGCTCATCCACAAGTTAGATTCTGTGAGTATGACCCCTCTCGGGAGGCAGGTGTTTTGGAGTCTCAAACACATCTTCAAACCTTTGTAATAACTCCCTTAAACCAGTTTGTATTTCCCTGTCATTCTCTTGTATCCCCAACTGTGCATTTATAAATAACAAAGACTTTGTATAAGGACTAGGAGCTCCCCTCAACCATTTATCACATTGCTTCGAATTCATCCATACAGTAGACTTAGGTTTACATCCTTCCAATATTATCAACTCTCCTTCTTTCTCTCACTCCATGCTTAACTTCCCAAAGTCTCATTTCACAGTTCCCAATTCACTCAACCACTGGATTCCCAACACTAAATCACAATGCTTCAAGGGCAGCACCAGAAAATCAGTTTTAAACTTGTACCCTTGAGACTCTCATCCAACATTTTTGCATTCTCCCATGGTTTGGATGGTGTTTCCATCAGCTACCATCACCTTGAATTGATCTCTCTGATTCATCCTTAATCCAAGGCTTTTTATCACTGTCCAACTTATGAAATTATGGGAACTTCCTGAATCCACCAAGGCAATCCACTCTCTGTCTTCCATCTTTACTCTTAACTTCATGGTTTCACAGCTCTGTGCACCCTACATGGCATGTAAAGATAAAGTGGGTTCCTCTTTTTTGGTACCTTCTTGCTCACCCAAATCCACTTCTTCCTCACAGTTCAAAAATTCTTCTTGTTCACCATCCTCTTCAACTCCTTCGACTACAATCTGAAATAACTAAGTTCTCTGACATTTATGTCCCGGAGTATATTTTGCCGCACACCAAAAATAAAGCCCTTTTCTTCTTCTTTCTTCTATTTCAGCAGAAGAAATAATTTGTCCTGTACCTTTTTTCCCTGTGACCACAGTTGCTTTTGGTCGAGTAGGACTCAAAATACTAGGAGTGTTCACCCTGGAATTCAAGGAGGATCCAATTCCACTTCCTTGACTCCCTCCTCCTCTCACTCCACTAGTAAAGGATCTGGCAGGAATAGCCAAACTAGGAGGAGCAGAAACTCTGCTCATAGGCCAAGGATTCTTCTTCTGACTAGGAAAAAATATTTTCTCTAGATGTTTAGCTAGATGAAATGCTTCAATCAAAGTTTTAGGTTGCAAGAGATGTAAATATTGGTTAATCTCTATTCGCAAATGATTTTTAAAAATACTTAGAATATAAGTATCGGGTAATTGCACCTGGTTGATCAAATGTATGAAATCAGCATAGAACTGCTCCACCGTCCCTGTCTGCTTCAGCTTTAATCTCAGCAAACGGATCTTCAAATTCTCCCGGAGCAAATCTGTCTTGGAGTAGCTTCACATAGTGTGCCCATGTCAACTGGTTAAACCCCTCTTGGTTCTTCATCAAATATTGATGCCACTGTAACGCCTTGCCTTCCAAGTGGAGCATCACCACCCGAATCCTAGCAGCTTCAGGAACTTCTTTAGCTTCGAAGTATTGCTCTAACTTTGAATTCCAGTCTCTAAAATTCTCACCATCGAATTTCGGACATAGCAATTTGTAAGCAAAATTTCTTGTCTGACTTTGATTACTCGACTGTCCTTGCTGAATCCCTTGGTTGTTCACCCCCGCAGCCTCTGTCATGCCAAAAATGTGCACACCAGGTGTTCGAGCAAATTCCCCAGTCCTCATCTCGTGCACTCTCTGTGTTTGATGAATTTCCCCAACAACATGACTGGAAGATGGAACCATTACAGGAGTCTCCAATATCCAAGCTTGCAGTCCCTCCACTCCTTCAGTGCTAATCCTTTTTCCCAAAGCGATTTCTAACAACCGATGTAAATCGGCCATCATGGATATCCTCATATCCTTCATCTTACCATCCAATGATTGTTCCAAACGCGACTCCATCCCATTTAAATCTGCCCGTAGTTGCTCTGTCTCACGCCTCCATTCAGGACCCGGAATAGGTTCTGGTAAGGTTTGATGCGTCGCCTGAGCCGCCGCCTGTGCTGCCGCTGCCTGAGCATTCATCACAGCATGGCCCGCCCTTGTTAGAACTCCGTCCACCATCACAACAGGATACTACTAAGCTCTGATGCCTTTTGTAACAGTAACAATCCAGCAAACCAAAGAATAAAAACAAGAACTTGATTCAGAATAAAGGGAGACACAGAAATAGTTCAAGAAAACTAAGGGAGACTGATGATTCTCACGATATTTTCGATAAAAAACCCTAACACTAGCAGCCTGGCCTTAATAGACTAAGGGATGAAACACACCGTTTCATTAATCCCTTTTAACGGCTAAAAAAAAACAACAAAACAAACAAACTAACTTAATTAAAAAGAAATAACAAACTCCAGCTGGCCCTTTTGACTTTGACTCCTGACATGGCTCAGCGTCTTCGACTCTAATATTGTTCTGGAAAAACCAAAGGGAAATGAACATATCCATAGGGTTTCTGCATGCAAAAAGAATCTTACAGCAGGAATCTTTGACGGAAATCGGCAGAAATGAATACGGAACGTGGGTGGAAAAGATCCTTGGCCGGTAAACACATTCTTTTTCCAGATCCGGACATGGGTTGTTGAAGTAAAGGTCATACTCCAAGAACCGAACAATCTGGTGCGGAACAATGGTGAGCAAGGGATGATTTCCATCTCTTGGAAACTGGTTTCGGCACAAGATGGAGAAAGTCAATGCCTTTAGCCAAGTGGTGCCGCATTTTGGGACGGTGGCGAGGATGACATCGGAATCAAATGGTCGGAGATGTTCCTGTAAAGAGACGACGGCTTTTAAAACACGAGATGTGCACCAAAAGCCTTGATAGAAATGAAGATCAAACCCTGCCAAGCTTCGATCTTTAGGGGATGTTTTTAGCAGGTTTTGGAATTCATCATCCCATGACTGTTCCGATTCCACTTCATCTGATTTTGAAACAATTTCTGTTTTTTCCATAGACAGAGAAAAGGTTGAAGAAAAACTTGATGAACTACAGAACTAGTATGTTTGCAGCGTTTTCTCCTTAAATAATCATCACTTGTGGCAAAATGGGATATTTGGACGGGGAGGGCAGCAAGGAAAGAACAATTGCACGTGCCATTGTTATTTAGGTAATTAATTATTTGATACATTAATGATATAATTTTTTTATGAGTGTGTTTTTAAAACTAATAGAGTAGATTTTTTGAATAAGCACAATAAGAACAATCGTATAGGAGTCTAAAAAATAAAGAATTTTTTTGATATTTTGATCTTTAGTTTAAAAATATTTGATTTTTAGATGTTTAATATTTTTTTGTTTAAAAAGGATAATCTAATAATATTTTTGTATTAAGATATTTTTTAAAAAATAAAAATTATATATATTTTTGATTAAAATTAAGAATGTTATCATAAGTCTTGTTAAAAACCTCTCTAATGACAAAATCATACCAATACCTTTAATGACAAAATTAGCTAAGGGAAATCTCATTCCGTCTACTTTCATGTGTAAATTTCCATTCCAATACAGCCCTTTCCTCATCATGTACAAGGGTCACCAAAGATACAAGGGTCACCAAATAAACATGCGGAGAATTAAATAAGATGGTTTCAATTGGAGCAGCAAGAATGATAGCGGTGAGATGATTTGTCATAATGTTTATCTCATGTCAAATATGACAGATTTTTATGTATCAATCTCGTTGTAAAATAAAATATCTTTAACTGAAACAATAATCGTATTATCAATAAGAGTAGGTGATATATCTAGTAAAATTTTAACACCTTTATATTATTTGTTTCAAGTTTCATTATACAATAATCTAAATTCTAACCAAACAATAACGCATCATGAACAACCTAAAGTTTAATATGTATCACTGAGCAACGATCAAAACTGTGAGATAAAATAAAAGACCAAATTTATGATCATCTCGGAAGATACTCCCTGTAGCAGTCATACCATCCTCCATGTTTGCAATCTCATCCGAATTAACCTTAATTAATCCATCATGCGAAACCCACCAACACATTATTTCAGTGAGAGGAGTTCTTCCAAGGATACAATGCTCTTCGAACATTTTAATAATATCTTTCGATAAATGAGAACAACACCTGTTGAAGTCTTCTAGTTGACAAAAAATAGGATTAAGAAGCATACTACATCTAATATGAGACCACAAATAAAGTTGGTTAATTGATGACGTCCCTACCAAACAACCTAGGTTAAAAGATCTTTTTAACCATTCTTTAAAAGGTATAGTAAGAAATTCACTAAGAACACCAGTTTTAATAAAGCAACATCATAATCTCTTATCCGTAATACAATGACGAAGAATATAATTCAGAAATTTTATATCACTATGACACAAAGAGCAAACATCTAATGTAGCTGCCGTTGATAACGCTTAGCGTTTGTCAATAATTTTTTATGTATGCTAGTCAAAGAAAAACTTTAATCCTTTGCGGTGAATGTAAAACCTAAACTTTCTTTCAGTTAAATGATATAATCCTCATAGAGGTATAATTAAGTGTCGAATATGTTGACTTAGTAAAGAAGTTGCGTTTGGTCTTTTATTGTCAACCCACTTTATCGCAACTTAAAACTCACAACGTATCTTTTTTATATGAATTTATTATCATGATCTCGACACATCACATCATCTATAGATTTATCTAATAAGATTAATTCGAAAAATTTAATAAAATGACATCAAAAAATTTAATTAGATAAAATTATAATGAGTCAGACCTATATAATAAAATTTCTCTTTTTTATAAGCTTAAATCTTCTTTCTAAAATTAGGGATGTATGTGCTTTCGCCCCTATTAAAGGTATATATTGTCTGCCTCTTTCTTATGCTTCTATTGATGTTCTGTTTTAAATTAGAGGGTTTAGGGTTCAAGGTTAGGGTTTCGGAAATTAGGGGTAGAATGTATTTTTTAGGGTTTAGGACTTAGGATATAAAAAAAAATTATGATTTAAACTTTAATTTTTTAAAAAAATTTAATAAAAAAATAAAAAATAACATGATAAAGAGACAATAGATTTGTAATCCAACTAAGCTTATTCAATCTTACTTATTTCAAGCATATTATATTATTTT
Source organism: Abelmoschus esculentus (assembly GCA_035048815.1). Classification (NCBI taxonomy): domain Eukaryota; kingdom Viridiplantae; phylum Streptophyta; class Magnoliopsida; order Malvales; family Malvaceae; genus Abelmoschus; species Abelmoschus esculentus. The sequence goes on along the minus strand of JAUCBN010000019.1, from coordinate 3,780,476 downwards.
TGTGATTTCAACACCCAGCTTTTAACTTTGTCGTCGTAGACAAACATTAAACAAATTTGATTTTTATAATTATTAAAATCAAAATGTACATGTTCAATTAAATATATTACTTTTTTTAATTATAATTATGTTAAAATAAATAGAAAAAAGCATATGACAATTATATAAATTTATTAATATATGTTTTTTTAATTTTTGGAGCATAAAATAATAGTCTTTATTATAATATCTTATATGAATTATTATTCAATTATAATAAAAATTAGTTTTAAAGAATAAGCACGTTGGACTGTTGACCAATTACTCATAGAGGTGATAAACTAACCCAAGACTCGTGATTCAAACTAATTTTATTTGATCTGAGATATAATATGGACCCAGACCTGATATATAAATTTGATGTGAAATTTAAAATAAATCGAATCAAATTAAAACTGGCCAAATTTTTAGTTAAACAAATATGAATTCGATCCGATTTTCAATCGAACCGAATGGACCCTTCAAGCGAATCAAATGAACCCGAACTAATTTCATTCGAACTGAAAGTAACCCAAATCAAAGGCAATCCAAAATAATATATATATATATATATATAATATAATAAATTTTTTGATTTGAACCGTTGTACAACCCACCGAAAAGTAAAATATATTGACTTTCTAAAGTCGTACCAAATATTGTATAAAAACAATATTTAAGTTCTTATATGCTGAAATGTACAAAATATGCAGATTTATTTATTATTACCATCTAATTCTATTAATTACAAGCAATAAAGTGAGTTAAATAGGATATAAAATATAAGACTATTATGCATTTTCACACCCAAAACTCGAACTATTACTTGTCATCAAGCAATTCAAGTTCACAATTTTTATGGTAATATGATCTTAACCCGACTCAAAATCAATCGATCAGAAAATTTCCAACCCAAAATCACTAGAGGTGGCAAACAAATCGTTTATATTCGGATCAATTCGGTTCTAACTACAATTAGTTTAAATTTGGTTTAGATTGGTTCGGGTCTGATTCAAAATTTCGATTTTAGTTCAGGTCTATGGTGATTTCGGTTCGAGTATTGGTTCAAGTTCATTGATTTTCGGTTTGCTTGACTTTCAGGTTCGGTAAATATTAGTTTGGTTATTTTTGATTGATTGATTTTATGTCAGGTCAATATCGGGCTAGAGATTAGTTGATTCCACTCAGGGTTCCAAGTTGAGTTAGGTTTTTACACCCTATATATCATTATGTATAGTATGTATATTTCGATTTTTGGCGAATTGTATGACAGTTCACATCTAATTTTTTTTATTTAATATAATATTTTTTATTTCAGGTTACCTTCGATTCAAATTGCTTTTTATATCGGGTGAAATCGGCTCGAGTCCATTCCATTTGGTTAAAAATCGATTTGGGTCTATTTTTTATTCAACTAAAATTTGGATCAGTTTTGAATTTTTCGAGTTTCAGGTTAAATTCATGTTAAGCTTGTTAGGTCTAAAAATCACCCGAACCAAAAATTAACTAAACCAATATGACCCGACTCAAAGTAAACTAAAACTAAATATAGTTAAAACCGAACCTGACCCAAACTAAAATGATTCAATCAGAATAACTCGTTTGACACCTCTGAATGCTTGTCTTTATTTTCTTAGATCATAGATTCTAGATTTATTGGAACATCCATTTCTTTCTTAGAGTCACCCATTCCGCTGATTTTTTTGGTACAAAATTATGATTAAAATTAAGATATGTAAAAAAAACTAGTTTTAAAACATAATTTATACATTTACACCGTTAGATATCTATTTATTTTTATAAATATAATGAAATCTATATTTCATATTTTTTTCTTTGGGTAAAATATATAAATGGTCCCCTGATTATACCCCAATTATCTTTTTGCATCCCTCGACTAACATAAGTTAGAAATTAGTCCAACGACTTAAAAATTATAACAAATTGGTCCAATGCATTAAAAAATTTAACGGCGGATGACGCGACAATTAATATAAATTGATATAATTATTTAATTATCCCCTAAGTTCTACACTTATTTTAATTTGACTCTAATTTTAAAAATCAACCCACATAATTTTAATAACCTATCAATTTAAACCCTCTTACAATCTAATTTTAATAACCCATATAATTCTAATTCTACCATTGATTAACAAATTCTAATGAACCAATAATTTAATCACTGTTGGGACCTCCGACCTTCTCGGAACTCCCCAACGGCAAGCTCAAGTGCGTGGAAACAGGGCATGAGATGGTTGTGAAAGACAAGGAGACCTATGCTCAGAGCAAAAGTTGTCGTTTCGGACTGATCGAGTTTGCTTTATCTCACTCCAAGCCCCCTCTCAACATGTTCAAACAAGACCCAAAATCAGATAAGTCGGGGTTTTCATGTTTTGGGGTTGGGAATTGGAAATTTTATGTCTTGAGCCTGCCGTTGGGGAGTTCCGAGAAGGTCGGAGGTCACAACAGTGATTAAAGTATTGGTTCGTTAGAATTTGTCAATCAATGGTGGAAATAGAATTACGTGGTTATTAAAATTAGGTTGAAAGAGGGTTTAAATTGATAGGTTATTAAAATTATGTGGGTTGATTTTTAAAATTAGAGTCAAATTAAAATAAGTGTAGAATTTAGGGGCTAATTATATAATTATATCAATTTATATTAACTACCACGTCAACACTCGTTAAATTTTTAACGATATTAGATCAATTTTTTTTATAATTTTTAAGTCGTTGAACCAATTTGCAACTTATGATAGTTGAGGGATACAAAAGATAATTGAGGTATAGTCAGGGACCATTTATATAGTTTATTATTTTTCTTTTTAATAGAATTAAATATTTTTTTTTATCAAATTCCAATATTGACAATTTCTCATTAAAGAAAATAGTTACAAATAATGTAACTGAAATTGTTTGTGTATTAAACCGTTGAATCTTAAAATTAATTAACAATTTTATTTTAATAAAAAAAAGTAATATTAAACTTAAAATTTAGCTATGGCTAGCTTTACAATAAGGAGGGCCATTAACATCTCTAGAAAGCAGATTAGTAATGTAGTATGGGGGTTGCTTATAATGAGTCAACTTAACTTGAGAATATAGGACATGCTTAGCCAAAGAATCAACAGGTCTATTTGTTTCTCTTAAAATCCAAATGAATTCAAGGAACCAAGCTTGTCGATGAAGATTGGCGCTCGCACGGACCAGTGAAAGAACACTATTTTCTGCCTTGGGGTCGTTGATATATGAAATCACCTGAGAACAATCTGATTGAACTTGTAGTGATGCATAGCCATTTAACCAGGAAAGTCTTAGACCATCATAGATGGCCCATAGTTCAGTAGTGAGAGCGTCCGTAATACCAATGCTTCGACCGAATCCAGATATCCAATGACTACTATGGTCTCGAAAAAGTCCATCGTTGGCACCATGACTAGAATCAGAGATAATTGCACCATCTGTATTGAGACAAATCCAATTTCAGGGCGGGTATTTCCATTGGTGAAAATGGTTGATAACTGATGAAGGGGAGTTAATCAATGACTGGTGAATTATGATATTCTTAGCCCAAGCAAAACTTCGTGCTAGAGAGGCATCCGGAGAATGAAGGCCATTAAAAACACGATCATTACGCATCTTCCAGATTTACCAAATGCAAGAGATGAAGAGGATGTTCCATGGTATATCCTGAACAATGGAGCTAACATACAATTGGATGTTAGAAATAATCCACACAACAATACCATCATCCTAAAAACTACCATGATTAGAAGATTGTAGAACACGTTCTCAAATAGATCTAGAAGGAGGGCAGTCGCGCAGGACATACAATATGGATTCGACAGATCCGCTACATATATTGCAATAGGGGCAGACCGAGATGGATCTTCTTGTTCTCTCACAATTGTTCATGAGCTTTTGGTTTAGAATAAGCCAAACAAATAATCGTAATCTTTGTGGAACCTTGAGATTCCAAACGACTTTCCAATAGGGATGAATAGAGTTCTAACGATTAGACATAATCAACTCATAAACTGCAGCAACAGAAAATTGCTTATCCCAACATCAACAACACTTATCATTAGTATCGTCATGTTGGGGACATCGAATACTAAGAATATGATACACCATATCAGCAGGAGACAATTCAAAAAGTAGCGAAATGTTCCAACCACCTGAAGTATCCATTAAATCCATGAAATTAGGAAACAAAGTAGGGGTATTTGGATCGATCACTCGATCATGAAGAGGGCCAATAGCCGAGAGCCATGTACCATCCCGTGGCGAGATCGTTTGTCCGTCATCTATCGACCAAGCAATATTTGGTCGTAGATCATCCCATATAGAGACTAGTGAGCGCCTAAGGGAGAGCATTGAGTACGTTTAATAGAGACTGGGGGAACCTCCCAAACTTTATACTTTTGATGAAGCAAAATAACCCATAAAGCATCAAGTTTAGGGACCAAGGCAAACCCAATCTTCAAGATAAAAGCTTGATTATGTTCAAAAGAATTATGTAATCCAAGACCACCTCTATCCATTGGTTGACAAACCTTGTCCCAGTTTACAAGAGAAATTTCATGGGATGTAGGTGACGATCCCTAAATAAATGCATGAGTAATTTTGTTAATTTCAGAACAAACACTCTTGGGCAAAAGTAAGGATTGCATGAAATAAAAAGGGATAACTGCAATAACAGATTTATCTAGAGTGATATGCCCTGCTAAAGAAAGTGATTGGGATGTTCATCCGTTCAGACGAATTCTAATCTTATCAAGAATAAAATCATAGTCGGATACCTTGACTCTTTGATGACGAACAGGAACAACAAGATAATTCCCCAAAGACTCCACAATCTAAAATCCCATGCTACAACCAATTAACCTTTGCACATTAGAAGGGGTATTGGGCGAAAAGAAGAGTTGTTTTTTTCCTTTTGTTAACCTTATGGCCAGAGAAAATACCAAGTTAAGTCAAAGTGTTGGCAATACCCGTATCCGTATAGATGTCAGCTTTCCCATAAAGTATAAGATCATCAGCAAAGAATAGGTGCGAAAGGGGCGAACCATTTCTCTTAAACCGGAAAGGAGTCTAGTCCCTAGAGTTCACTACATTACAAATACTATAACCCAATCGTTCCATGGCAAGCACAAAGAGATGGCGAAAGAGGATCGCCTTGCCTTATTCCACCTTCTGGTTTGAAAGCTTCCGAGCAACTACCATTCCATTGGACATGAAAAGTAAAGGTAGTGATGCAAGACATAATGATGCGAATTAGACTTTGCGGGAAGCCTGCATCCACTAGTGTGTCATGGATAAAATCCCACCTGATTCTATCAAACGCCTTTTTAAGATAAACTTTTATTGCCATGAAGCTTGTCTTCGATTTAGATGTCCGCATGGAATGAATTACTTCCTGATTAATAATAATATGTTGGAAAAACAATGATATGTGATCATCTTTGGAGCATATTTTGAATGAGTAAAGATGAGGTTTTGAATAAGGAAATGGTTGATTCTTATTCTACACCGTGAGGTCTTTACAATGGTAGCTCATATGCTCAAAGTCGTTAAGTAGTGAATGAGAAATTGATGCTCAAATTAGGAAGGTCAAGAATAAATAAGGAATTTAGAACCCCTTATCCCATATTGGTAGGATAAATGAAGTGGGAGGTGTTAATATACAACTACCAATATAAAGGTTATTGAATGACTTTAGATGACTTTGTGCCTTGTGTGCAGGGTGTGTGAATCCAATCCCGTTTGGGTTGGGGTGCGCTCGTACGACATGGGCAATGCAAATTTTTTGACCGATCGGGCCTTTCTGAGGCCTGCGAATATTTTACCCGTTATACATATTTTTTTCCTTAATTTATTTTTTGAAAATATCCAAAAAAGAGTTCTAATTCAGATAAAATTCAAATTAAAAGCAGTTAAAATTGCTCTGGATATTGGATAGATAATAGATGATTTTTGTATTTAATTTAAATTTAATTCATTTTAAATACTAGATAATTAAGCATTATCCGGATTTTTTGAATTTTAAAATTCGGAAAACTGATCATTGTTGCCCTAGCATTGCACTATAAATATGAGATGATTCACTCAGTTTTACTCATCCCTTAAAATTGTTCTCTCCTCTGATTTTCTTTCGGTGATCGGCAAAGACACGAACAGTTCGAGAACTCAGCAGAAGTGCTCCTATTGGAGTTCTTCTAGTTGTTTTATCTTGGGAGACAGACTACCAAACAACTCGACACCATCGGAGTGGCCGAAAATTTGTCTTAAGGAAACTACTTCCGGCAGGCCTCAACTTGAATCCATTTTCCAATCAAAAATCTGGTTTGAATTTTATACTTTTTAATTCTCTGATTTTTTCGAATATTACTAACCTCTGTTGTTTTGTTTTCTTGTCTGGGAGTAAGATTGTTCTACATAATATTCTCAGTGATTGAACGACCCAAGATGAAATTGGTTTGATTATGTGCAATAAGCAAAGGCATCAAACTCTTCAGACGACGAACAATGATCTTTGTCAAGAGTTTATAAACAACTAAGAATAGACTTATGGGTCTAAACTCAGAAAACGTTTCAGATGCCTTAACTTTAGGTATAAGGACCAACAAAGTCTTGTTCAGATTAATATCCAATTCTCCGCCTTCAAAGACATTCCGTATTGTTGTATAGATAGAATGACCAACAATGTCCCAGTTTTTTTTTTGAAAAAACTCTGCGTGGAGACCATCCATCCCTGGGGCCTTTAGGGGTTCCTTTTCTGTGAGGGTAGCATAGATTTCATCATTTTTCGGTGGAACATCAAGAGATCGAAGAGTGAAGGAATCAATGGTCGGCCAATAATCGGATATCGAAAATTTACCTACAGAAAGACTATCATTAAAAAACAAAGTAGTGTAGCAGTTGACAGCTGCAACCTTGAGCTTATAGTCCTCATTGCACCAATCATTCCCATCAATTTTAAGAGTCGTAATTCTATTCCGTTGTTTTCTGAGTGTGGCTTTACGATGAAAATAGGAGGTGTTGCGATCACCAAGATTTATCCAGTTTGAACAGGATTTTTGCATCCAAAGAATTTCCTCCTAATCAAGAACCCATTCCAGCTCAAGAAAGAGATCCTTTTAAAGTTTTGTAAGAAAAGATGAACGTCTAGAACAAAGAGTACGTTGAACACCTCTCAAACGAGCCATTGTTTGACGTTTCCTCGAGCCAAGAAATCCGTAAACAAAAGAATTCCATACACTGGCATATTTTGTGAAATTTACGATAGTTTCGTGGAGACTCTGAGCAGGTAACCAAGAATCATGAACCATCTGTTTAAAGTCACCATGAAATTGCCATTCAGATAAGTATTTAAAAGGTGGGTGCCCAGTTGAATACTAGTTGACACCAATTTTTCAATAACACAGGTCTATGATCAGATCGGATACGTAGTAAATGTTGAATCTGAGACACAAGAAAGACTTCATCCCAATAAAAGTTACAAACAAATCTGTCAAGACGGACTTGTGCATTACCACGAGACCAAGTGAATTCAGGACCAGCGAAACTCATATCTCTTAGAGAATAATCATTGAGAAACTGACGGAAAGAAACGCAAGCTCTGGAAGTTGATCATCCTTTACGCTAACTAGTAGACAAAGTTGAATTAAAGTCACCAAAAATAACCCAAGGACATTGAATAGTAGTTGCAATACGAGATAGGTGAGGCCACAACATTTTCCTTTTAACTGAGTTCGAACTAGCATACACAAGCATTGCCTCGAACTTAGAATTATCATATTTACAACATATCCGACAATGAATGAATTGAAAATGAGTAGCAAGGATCTCAATTTCAACTGAGTCATACCAACATAATCATATACCCCCTGCAAATCCTACCGCTTCTACTCGGAAAGAATTTAGCAAACCGAGAGCAGTAATAACATTAATAACTCTTGGACCACTAATCCTAGGTTCTAGAAAACCCACAACATCCGGCTTGGAGTCGCTAAGTAATTTCCTAGCCGCATTCAAAAACTTAGTATTACCACAACCTTGAACATTCCAACCGAAAATCTTTAACATTGAAAATTCAAAAATATAGAGAGAAAACTGACAACAATTAGTCAGGCATAACTGAAAATCTTTAATCTTTAACATTGATTAACAATTTTAATATATATAAATTATAAACCAAATACAATCGTTTTTTCTTCGCTTCACTTCTATTTTAATGTTTTTCTCTCTGTTTTGCAATTTTTAATTTTTTTGCAACTTCACAAGAAATTTAAAAAAAAAAAAAAAAAAAAACATTTATACATTTTCAATGAACCTCTCCCTGCAAAATGGTCTACCCAATGATTAGTTAGTCCATACAATGTATTATTACGTGTTAAGCGGTTAAAATTAGGGGCGCAAATGAGTTGAGTTGGTTTTGGATAGTGTTTAAACTCGGTTCGTTTTAATAAGATTTTGAGTCGAGTTCGATTTTGATAATTTTAAACAAGCTTGAAAAATCTTACCTCGACTTGGTTCGTTAAGAACTCGAGCCGAGTTCGAGTTTTATTTGAGCCTAATCGAATTAAGTGTTGACCGATCATTGACAGTGTTCGACTCGAGTAACTCCTATCTCTCATGTCTCATTTAAAGCGTATTAAAGAAAAAAACTTTGATACACAAGTTGTGTAAACTCAAGTTTGTTAATTTTAAGGTTTAGTATGTTAATTTAAGGTCTAAGAGTTATGGTTAAGTTTTAGATTTTAGGGTTTTAAGTTAAAAAATTTAGATTTTAAATCATAAAAAATAATATATGATATATTTTTAGCAACTCGTGAGTTCTTTGAGTCGAGTACCAAGTGGCTTTGTTTAGTTCGTCAACAAATCGAGCTTTGTTTAAACTCGAGCCAAGTCCAATCGATCCATGATTTCTTCGAGACTTGACCGAGTAGAACTCAAATAACTTAAAAAAATGTTTCGTCTCATTTACGACCTAACTAAGATAATTATAGTCATCCAATTTTATCCGTTTTTAAATATTTTGGATTTTATGTATATAAAAGTTCAATTTGTTATAAGGAGTCGAGGTACAATAGTCTTAATTTGGCCCTACAATTAAGAAATCTTATCAATTAAATTAAACTAAAATAATCAATAAAAATTAATTGATAAAAAATTAAAGGGAAATAAATTATTTATTTTTTTAGGTTTGAGATTAATTTATTTTTAATATAAAAATTATAAAAGGATATAAGTTATATGAAATTTTAAAGAGAATTAAAAATATTTATTACCCAAAATTTTAGATAGATATAACAATCTTTTTGAGAGAGACATTATTATTATTATTATTATTATTATTATTATTATTATTATTATTATTATTTTTTAATAAATTTTAAATGAGTTAATACTAATCGTATTAATTTATTATTATAATATATAATTCTTTATTTTAATCAAAGTTTATTATATATAATAATAAAAATATCTTTATTTTTTTAAAAATACTAAACATGTTGAATTATTATATTATATAATAAAAAATTAAGATTTTTTTAGGTTCGAATATTATTATAACATATAACAAATTTTGAAGGAACATTTTTATTATAACATATAATAAATTTTGTTTAAATATGATTATACATAATACTAAAAAATTAGGAACGTCAAGTTGAGTGTTTGAGTTATAAAATTAGTTTAGAGATAGGTATTATATTTATACTTTATTTGTCACGATTGTAAGATTTGGATGTTAAGATTCACGATTTAAGGGTAAATATGTCAAATTGAGTATGTAAGGTTAAGAGTGAGTATTTGATCGAGTCGAATCGAGTCAAATATTTCGAGTTATTCGAGTTTACGAGTCATATTTTACAAATCAAATTTTATTTGAAATATTTTCGGTTCAAGTCGAGTTTAAGAAATTCGAGTTGAGTCGAATCGAGTCGAGTTTTCGAGTTCCTATAAATTTTTATTTTGTAATTATTTATCATGTTATAGTATAATTTGATTTCAATTTAAACGATTTTCTCTAATCATATATGATATTTATCTATATATTTTTTATATAGAGAGATATTTCTTTATATTTTTATATATCAATGTATATATCATAAAAAATTGATAGAATCGTCTTAAACTTAAAAATTAATCATTTAATTATTAAAACTTTCGAGTTATTCGAATTTCCATTTTATAACTCGAACTTATTTGAAATTTTTTCGAGTCGAATCGAGTATGAAATTTCGAGTCGAGTTAAAACGAATCGAGTATTTTTGCCTCGAGTAGAGTCGATTTATTTAGTTTTTCGAGTCGAGTCAAGTTTTGCACACCCCTATATAAGGTTATAAGATTAGTTTAGGGATTGAGTGATTAGGCTTGCACTCTAATCATCGGTGGTAGTAAGATTTAGGGTTTGAGATTTAAGGTTTATGAGTATAATAATATTTCAAGTTAAGTGTTTTATGTTATAAAATTAGTTTGAGGATTAGGGGATTTGAGGATTAGACTTTTACTTCAATTATTAGTAATCGTTAGATTTAGGGTTTAAGGGTAAATGTGTCAAGTTATTGTTTGCTTGGAGTTATCAAATTAGTTTAAGAATTTAGTTTGTATCTTAATTATTAGTGACTCTAAAATTTAGGGATTGAAATTTGTGGTTCAAAGTTCGAATTAACAACTATATATTTTAAATTTTTTTAATATAGACTAATATTTTAAAATGATTATATTTTTTTCTTTATAATCTCTAAAACTATTTTTTTATTCTAAATTAACCTTGTTTATTTCTTTATAATTTAATCTAATATTTTTAGTTTAAATTTATTATTTTTATTTTTTTATAATCTCTAAAAAATTATTTTTACTTTAAATCAACTTTTTTTTATGATTTAATCTAATATTTTTAATATAATGATTTTTTTTATATTAATCCTTAAAATTTATTTTACACGAAAATATCCTTATTAATTTTTAATTTTTTAAGGGTTAATTACCGTGGAGGTCACGTTTGTTTGTCCCTAGTACAAACTTAGTCACCAATTTTGAAAATCGACCAATATAATCACGTACATTTTAGGGTTGTAAACTTATGGTCACTAAGACGTTTGTTGCCGTTAAACTTTAACGGGAAGCTGATCTGTTATAATAAAAAATGATAAACTACTTAAATAGTCCTTCAATTATTCTTTCACTTTTATTTCATCTTTAATTTGATCCTCAAAATTTTAAAAATTTATATTTTCACCATCTTCTCATACAAACTCATTTCTCTAAATATTATCCTTCCTAACAAAATTTTCTATTACTTTCTTGTCTTGCCCTCTATTTACCTGCACAACTAAACTAAGATTTTAGTGTGAATACTCTTTGTTATTTTCTCACTCTCATTGAATAATTTTAGCTTGGTTCTCAGGCGGCGGCAGTAATGGGAATGATGAGCAGGGAAAAGAAGGGTCATCTCTTTTAGCAGATTAAAATTCATATGATTTTCTTTTCAAACAATTTTCACCATTTTCTCAAATAAATCTCCTTTCAAGTCGCTGAGACTTGAGAGTCATGGGCTCGTCGGTTATTAATGGCTTGGTAGTAGTAGGAGAAAAAGCTTTTCTTTCATTTTTGATCAATCTTGCAAGAAAGACAAGGATGTATATATATATTCGTTGTTTTTCAGGATAGGGTTATCTACGTGCATATTCTTCTACAAGATTATTGGACAGTAATGATGTTACGTTAATTAACCAATTTTCCTTCCCCCCTCTTTCTTAGGTTCTGGAAACTTGAATTTTCTTTATTGAGGATGGAAAAAAGGTTTCAACTGCTTGACTTTAAAAGGAAAGCTGAGACATGATAATGATTGCAGTATGCTTTTCTTCTGTCATGGAACTCTATAAGATGTATAATCTCATCAAATTTCTAAGTGTTTCTTTTTAAAATTCAACAGCTAGTATGACCTTTTTCCTCTTTAAGAGCCACATTCTATTCTTTTTAGTGAAATAGTATAATTTTGTAGTTGATGAACATGTATGTGCATTTAATCAATAAATGCAGTATGTATGATGGCAACTATAAATGATGTGCATTATTTGCATTAAATGTAAAATTTTCTTACCAAGATATTATTTTAATTTTTATTGAAGAGCTTGCTTTCCACGGTTTATTAAGCTCTTGCTAAAGAGCTATTGGACTTCTATGTTTTGCTTATGTTTGTGCCTTGTATGGAGTTTTAGTTTTTTTTTTATGTACTCTTATAGTTTTCTGTATTGGTCAAAAAAAAAAGATTTTGTAAACCAAAATGATTTTCATGTAGCTTCCTCCCACTCTGTCCTCTGGTTGTATTAACCTTATGAAGTTAAATGTAATCAAGCTTTGGAACTATTTCCGATTGTACCAGCTCAGTTGGCAACCATGTTATTGTAGAAAACCAAGGGCAAGACAAGAAAGTAATAGAAAAATTTGTTAGGAAGGATAATATTTAGAAAAATGGGGGTTTGTTTGAGAAGATGGAGAAAATATAAATTTTTAAAATTTTGAGGGTCAAATTAAAGATGAAATAAAAGTAAAAGAATAATTTAAGGACTATTTAAGTAGTTTATCATTTTTTATTATGACAAATTAGCTTCTCGTTAAAGTTTAACGGCAACAAACGTCTTAGTAACTATAAGTTTACAACCCGAAAATATACGTGACTATATTAATCGACTTTCAAAATCGATAACTAAATTTGAACTGGGGACAAACAAATATGATATCCTCCGTAACTAACCTTTTTTTAGTTTCATCTGAATCGTTTTCAGTCTTCTTGTCCATTTCAATAATGATCTTTGTACATCTCTCGAGGTTCTGCATCTCGATAAATACGCACTCGTAGCTAGGGTTATAAATAAGACGGGACAGATCGCGAGCTACTCGAGCTAGACTCGGTCAAAGCTCGGTCAAAACTCGACTCGATTAGACTCGGATCGAGTTCTTGATGAGCCGAGCCGAGCTACATGATACTCGACTCGAAAAGCTCACGAGCTACTCGAAAATATAAATAACTTTGAAACCCTAAAATTTAAACCCTAAACATAAGTCTTACACTTTAAATTAACATATTAAAACCTAAAATTAACAAAATTGAGTTTACACAACTTGTGTATCAAAGTTTTTTCTCCGTTAGGCTTTAAATGAGATGTAATAGATAAGAGTTACTCAAGTCTAACATGGTCAAAGATCGGTTAATACTTAGCTCGATTAGGCTCAAAAAAAACTCGAACTAGACTCGAGTTCTAAACGAGTCAAGTTGAGCTCAGATTTTTTAGGCTCGTTTGAAATTACTCAAGCCCGAACTCGACTCGAAATCTTAACGAGCCGAGAGCTCGACTCGGCTCGTTTACATCCCTACCTGTAGCTATCGTCAATACTTGATTTCACATGGTGGGTCTGATCTTCAGACACTAGCACACATATTTAATCATTTAAATAGGAAATGAACCCGTTTTATTTAGGGGAATTTAAAATTACTCGATCCGATTAATCTGATTCGACTATACGATTACTCAAAATAAAATTGATGGATAATTTTTGAAAAATTACCCGACCCGAGAATAATTAGGCCGGACTTAGTTTAATTTTTTTTATTATCGAGTATCCGACTCGATTAATTTTAAATTATATATTTTTTAGTTTTAAATTATATTTTTATTATAGTTTTTTTAATATATGTACATAAAATTAAAATTAAATCTTTAAATTAATTTTATTTTTGTATTATATACTTTAAATTTTTAAAATTTTTAAATATATTTTATTAATTTGTTAATATCAAAAGATAAAAACGATATTAATATTTTTAATATCATTTTAATAATAAAATTTAATAAATATACATGTTTATATATATATATATATTTAAGGATATGTCTACAATGTACGTCGAACATTGTTGAACACCATTAACGATGAACATTGTTGAACACCATTAAACTAATTAATAAAGATTAAAGATCACAAGGACTCAATATATAATTAATGAATATTTAAAATAAAATTTAAATTAAATTACTTTTTATAAGAAAAACTACATGAATGATCATTCAACTATCACTCATTTTTTGAGTTGGTCACTAAACTAATTGTTTTTCATCAAAATCATCGTTAACGTTTTATTTCATTATTATTTTGGTAATCGGTTGTTAAATATTTAACAAAGATGTGACATCACATGGTTTAATAAAAATTTTATAATAATTTTAGTCCCTAAAATTATTATATTATATCAGATTAATTCTAATAGAATATAACTCATCAAATATTTGAACTAAACCTCAATTTTTTTGTTCTCTTGCAACATTACTTTAAAAAATTAATTTATCAATTTTTTTTTTTATTTTTCTTGTGTTTTTGAGCAATTTATTAAATTTTAAATTATAGAAAAACACTTTAATTTTATGATTTGTTCTTTTAAAATCTAATCTAACTTCTTTGACTTTTTCCAAACTATTAGTATATATATTTTTCTATTATTTTATTCTTATCGAATCCATAAAAAATTTGATTTATCTATTCACATAAAATTTTCGATCTTCATATATAGATATTCCTACAACTTCACACAAATTCTTGAGATTAAATAAAATTTTGTTTCACTTAAAAATTTATTGAGTAGTCCAACTTTTCAATCTTCATATGGATGTTATTATAACTTCACACAAATTTAGTATCAGTGACTTCTCGGACGTCGAAACACAACCTTCTTTGGGCTGAAAAAATTATTCGACGAAAATACCATACTGATTTGAAGAAAAAGAAACTATTATTTTAACTTAGATTTTAAAAGAATAAATTATAAAATTAAAATATTTTTTTTATAATCTGAAATTTAATAAGTTTTTCAAAATAAAAAAAATAAAGAGAGAATTTGCAAATTAATTTTTAAAGTAGTGTTGCAATAAGAAGAAGAAGAAAAAGGATGAAAAATTTAAGGTTTAGTTAAAATATTTGATGAGTTATTTTTATTTGAATTAATTTAATATAATATAATAATTTTATGGACTAAAATTTTTATTAAACCATGTGATATCACATCTTTGTTAAATATTTAACAGTCGGTGACCAAAATAATAATGAAATAAAATGTTAACGACGATTTTGATAAAATTTTTAAAGTGGTGTTGTAGAAGAAGAAAAAGAAAATGGATGAAAAATTTGAGGTTTAGTTAAAATATATGATGAGTTATTTTTTATTTGGATTAATTTGATATAATGTAATAATTTTATGGACTAAAATTTTTATTAAATCATGTGATGTCACATCTTTGTTAAATATTTAACAATCATCGACCAAAATAATAATGAAATAAAAAGTTAACGATGATTTTGATGAAAAAGTTAGTCTAGTGACAACTCAAAAAATGAGTGATAGTTGGATGATCATTCATATAGTTTTTTTTATAAAAAATAATTTAATTAAAATTTTATTTTAAATATTTATTAATTATATATCGAATCCTTATGATCTTTAATCTTTATTAATTAGTTTAATAGTATTCAACAATGTTCATCATTAGTAGCGTTCAACAATGTTTGACGCTCGTTGTAGAATTTTCCTAACAAAAAAATATGCGTTTCATGCAACGTGAATTCTCTATAACTTTAATGTGGTCATTTATTTTTAACTGTTCTATTTACTTCAGTCATTTTATCTCATTATCTCGTCAAACCAAAAATAAAACATGTCACATGATATATAATTCGTTTCTCGCGCATCACAAATATTAATTCACGACTTATAGAACATAAATCATTCCTACGTATATTATTTTTTAAAAAACTTATTTTAAAAAAGTTATTTTTTTTCGATAAAATAAAAAATACTCCCAAATTCTCCCACAAATACGAGTGTATTAAAACCATTTTGTATTTTATATTTATTTATTTGAAGAAATTATAGAAATATTGTGATTGGAAATTTTAATTCAAAAATATTGTTTCTACCTTATTATTTTCTATTATATTATGATTTATTATGGAGTTTAAAAGATCGGTTTCTTTCAACCCGTGTTTAAACAGTGAATTAATAAAAATAATAAACATTGTTCAAAGTCGTGTGAAAGCAATCAATTTTTGAATAGTGTTTTTTCACTCAAGCGCTGTTTAAATAATGTGTTTTCACTCAAGCACTGTTTAAATAGTGTTTTTTTCCTAATAAATAAATTTAAAAAGAAAAACATTGTTCAAAGATGGGTTCCTTTCATCCCGTCCTTAAACAATGTTTATTATTTTTATTAATTCACTGTTCAAAGACAGGTTAAAAGAAACCAGTCTTCTGAACTCAACAGTAAATTATAATATACGTTTAGAAATAGAGTTATACGCATGGATGATTATTTAGGAATGTGAGTAGAACTATAGAGAGCATTTTATGTTATATTAAGGAAATCGTTTGTATACGAACTCGGAATAGAGTTATACGCATGAATGATGTAAATAGAATCATTTGCACATCTTGGAGAATTTCCTAGGAGGATGAATGCTCAAGTGTGATTATAGGTAATGTATTTCTTGTCTCGGATAATATACAATACTTATAAATTATAATATAATAAAAAATAAAAATAATATTTTTTGAATTAAAATTTTCGGTTACAATATTTCTGTAATTTCTCTTATTTATTTCCTAGTTTTAAGCTGAAAAGTGAAATCTCTATCTAATAAAATAAATTTTGTGGACCAAACAAAACTGTCAGCGTTCACGGTGGTATTAATGTTACGGTCCGACTTTTTTAATCTAAAATAAGTATTTTTCTTTCAGAATTTTTTTTCACATATCGTTAATTATTTAGTTAGTTTTTTTATCTTTTAATATGATATTATGATACATCCTCTATTTAAAAAATCAATAATTTAATATAATTAAATTTTTAATAATTTATCAACACAATTAGAATTATTATATGTATATAATGATTTCATTTCCTATTTAAATTCTTGTGGTAGTTTATTAAGATCAAATCCATCCTGTGAAATTAAGGGTTGTAAATTATTTTTTTAATCGTATTTTTATTTGGGTCTCATATTAAATTAATGAGTTTAAAATTTAAAATTTAAGATTATAAGTTATAATTATAATTTAGAGTTTAAAATATAAAAATAAAAGTTAAAATTTAAAAATTTAATTTTTAGAATTTTTTAAAATATGATAAAAATAAGAAATTCCTACTCGAAATTAAATATTACGTAACATTTATTTATCGAGATGCTAATCTCGGGAGCTGTGCAAAGACCCAGCATTGCCATCGGAATGGACAAGATGACTGAAACCGATACAGAGAAAATTATTGGTTTCAGCACACAAGAAAAGACCTCAGACTGAAACAGACTTGTCGTGTTGCCAACAGGGACGAAACATGGGGAAAAAGTAAGGTCTTTTTTTTTCATTAAAAATTCTTGCATATTATAAATATTATTTATACATCCGTTTAAGAAGAAAAATATTCTAGATCTATTTTAAAAAGTTTAGATTCATAAGTGTGGTTAAGGGTTAATTTTGAAGTTTAAAATAATTTTTATTTAGTTTTAAAATTTATAAATAAAAGTTAAAATTAAAAATTTGTGGTAGATACCTTATTAGTTTTAAAAACTCGCTTATAAAAAAAATGGTGTCTAACTCTTTTTTATAGCTCAATTTGTGATTCTGATTTAAATTATAAAGGAGGAAAAGCGTTGTTTCCAGTTGCGTTGCAACAATTGTTCTGTAATTCATCAAGTTTTTCTTCTACATTTTCTCTACGTCTATGGAGAAATCGGAAATTGTTTCAAAATCAGATGATGTGGAATCGGAACAGTCATGGGATGATGAATTCCAAAACCTGCTGAAAACATCCCCTAAAGATCGAAGCTTGGCAGGGTTTGATCTTTATTTATATCAAGGCTTTTGGTTCAAAGCTCGTGTTTTAAAAGCCGTCATCTCCTTCCAGGAACATCTCCGAGCATGTGATTCCGATGTCATCCTCGCCACCGTCCCAAAATGCGGCACCACTTGGCTAAAGGCATTGACTTTCTCCATCTTGTGCCGAAACCAGTTTCCGAGAGATGGAAATCATCCCTTGCTCACCATAGGCCCGCACCAGCTTGTTCGTTTCTTGGAGTATGACCTTTACTTCAACAACCCATGTCCGGATCTGGAAAAAGAATGTGTTTACCGGCCAAGGGTCTTTTCCACCCACGTTCCGTATTCATTTCTGCCGGTTTCCATCAAAGATTCCGGCTGTAAGATTCTTTTTGCATGCAGAAACCCTATGGACATGTTCATTTCCCTTTGGTTTTTCCAGAACAATATTAGAGTCGAAGACGCTGAGCCACTATCACTAGACGAAGCATTCGACAAGTTCTGCCATGGGATCTATGAGTTCGGACCATTTTTTGATCAAGTGTTGGGGTATTGGTACGCAAGCCAAGAAAACCCAGACAAGATATTGTTTTTACAATATGAAGACCTCAAGGAAGACATCAGTTCTCATATAAGAAGCTTGGCCATGTTTCTGGGAGTTCCATTCACAGAAGATGAAGAACAACAAGGTGTTGTTGAAGGAATAGCCAAAATCTGCAGTTTTGAGAGCTTGAAAGAGGTGGAGATGACCAAGAATGGCATGCATGCTTCTGGGATTCCAAACAGTGTGTTTTTTAGGAAAGGAAAAGTTGGAGATTGGAGCAATTATCTGTCACCTTCCATGATTGAACGTTTGGAGAAACTTATCCAAGAGAAATTGGGTGATTCTGGTTTAACATTGAAATTAAGTTGCAAAACAAGTTCAAAAGCTATTGCTTCTGCATGAACATGGAGTGTCTGGGTACTAATATGTTCATCTGTTTATTCTGTTTGCTGTTTAACTCGTAATATGTCTTCGGAGTAGTTTTTGATATTTTGGTGGTTTTAGGACGAATTTTAAAAAATTAGACTTCAAATCAAAAATTGAAATTGTGGTTTGGTTGTATTTTTTTAAACATGTTGTATTTATCGTTATTGTATATATAACCAATACTATTTCGATCATAACGAGTATCTCATTTATATTTTTTAAATAATATATGCTATTATAGACATAATGATTATATGTATTGTAGTTTCAAGTAGTGTCAACATCGCTATATAAGAATCGTTATTGCGATTACAAAATATTATTTAAATCTCTTTCATTAGTGGTAAATTTTAAAAAATAATAAGAGTAGATCAATAGTAACAATAAGTATTGTAGAAAACAGAAATTGGGTTTCAAAAATAAATATTAAAAAAAATAAATTTTAAGAGTATATCTAAAATAATAAATATTATAAAAAAGACTTTATACTTTTAATAATAAGTATCAAATAAATTACGATTACGTTTTAAGATAGACTCGATAATAAATATTAGAAAAATCAATCTTTCCGCAATTTAGGGCATTAGTTCTGTTGAAGCTGAGTTTTAGAGTATTCATCTCGGTATGGATCTTGTTTAGTGTAGTGGATATATACGATTGGTGGTTGAAATTAATAGTGAAAATGTTTTTCAGTTTATCCAAAAAAGATAGTTTATTGTTAGGTGTAGTTTTTCTCAATTAAGATTTATTGAGGTTTTTAATAAGGCACTAGCTAAAAATCCTCTCTTTCATTAAAAATATTAAAAATATAATCTTAAATAATAAATATAATAAAAATAAATTATTAATAATAAATATAAAAAAATAAATTTTAAAATAGATACTAATAATAAATATTTTAATAATATTAATTTTTATTAATTTTCATTCATGTATCAATGCGAAATATAAATATATTTATAATGATCGTTAACTTTTCTATAAAAGATGATGTCTCGTCCATGCATATTTCTCAATTACTCGCCTATGCATCATGGCTATCTATGTCTTGACAACACGAGTGGCAGAATATTTACATCGAGGCATGTCGTCTTCAATGAAACGGTGTTTCCTGATCACAATCCATCGTCATCTCGACAACCATCAGTTGCTGAACTATCACCACCTCTCAACATGCCAGTAGGTTCCACATATGATAAAGAGTCTCCAGCTTCAGTCATGAACCACAGTCAGTTCAATGTCGCTGATGTGTCACCTACACCAAGTGGCTCAAGCACGCCTTCTGTCCCAGCAGCAATGCAAAATTCAGGCCAAGCTGAAATCAATGCAACCTCAGAAAATTTAGACTCCCAACAGAATCAACAGGCTTCAAGTTTGAATACATCTCGGCATAAGGTTATGGAAGCATCAAATGTCTCTATTTCAGAATCATAAGACTCAACTCAAAATCTGCACATGAAGAGTCTACATCTATGCATCAAGAAACCATAGTTTCCAGCCAATCTCAAGGTCCCGAAATATACACTCCATGGTGACAAGAAGTAAGGCAGGAATTTTTAAGCCAAAAGCTTATCATTTACAACTCAATGAAGGTGTTCCTGTTTCTGTTCATGATGCTCTCCAAGTCCCAGAATGGAAGCAAGCTGTTCTTGCTGAATTTAATGCTTTACTCGACAATAGCACATGGGAGCTTGTGCCTCTTCTACCTGATCGGAAAACAATTGGATGTAAATGGCTATTTAAAATCAAGTACAAAGTAGATGGTTCCATTGATCGATATAAAGCGAGGCTTGTAGTTAAAGGTTTCTCTCAATTTGCTGGATCTGATTTTCGGGAAACATTTAGTCCAGTGGTTAAATCATCCACAATCAACCTTTTCTTGTTACTAGCTAGTGGCCCATTCGACAAGTAGATGTTAACAATGCGTTCCTAAAAAGGGATCTCACTGAAAATGTATACATGACACAACCGGAAGGATTTCAAGTGATTGCAGCAAATGGTAGCAGGTTGGTTTGCAAGCTAAAAAAGGCACTCCATGGCCTTAGACAAGCTACTAGAAACTGGTTCACAAAGTTAAAATTGTTTCTTGAAAGTATTAATTTCAAGTCTTCAAGTGCAGATGCTTCCTTATTTACATATAATCATGAGCACGCATCAACATATATGATAGTATATGTAGATGATATATTATTGACAGGTTCTTCATCTAAACATGTTGCATAAACTATAACTCAATTACATCAAAAGTTCTCTTTGAAGGACTTAGGTGAGTTAAACTTTTTTCTTTGGCATAGAAGTCAAGCGTGTACATGGTGGTTTGTTTTTTTCACAAGCAAAATACATTGTCGAGCTGCTGGTTAAGATAAATATGAGAGATGCTTCAGCCGTACCTACTCCTATGCCTACAAATTGCAAAATAGCTAAGCGAGATGAGACTCTCTTACCTGATGCACATGAATACAAAAGTATTGTGGGATCGCTTCAGTACATTTGTCATTCTAGATTAGACATTTGTTACTCAGTAAATAAAGTCGCTCAGTTTATGTAGGAGCCTATAGAAATTCATTGGGCAGAAATCAAACGTATTCTGAGATATCTTAAAAGTACTTTGGATTTTGGCCTTTGGTTTTCGCCTCACAATTCTTATAGTATGAGACTACATTCCTTTTCGGATGCAGACTGGGGCAGTGATCCTGACGATAGACGATCAATTTAAGGATACTGCACCTACTTTGGAATGCATCTTCTTTCCTGGTGCTCTCGCAAGCAACAAGCCGTATCGAGGTCCATGGTAGAGGCTGAGTTTCGGAGTCTAGCTGATGCAGCAGCAGATGCTCTTTGGGTTAAGGCTACTCTGAATGAAATGAAGATTCCCGTGCTTGAACCACTAGTGATTTGGAGCGACAATACCAGTGCAGTAGCTATGACAGCAAATTCGGTGTTACATGCCAAGACCAAACACTTCGACCTCGACATATTTTTTGTTCGAGAAAAGGTTATTGCTCAAGATCTTCAAGTCAACTATGTCCCAGTATCTAGTCAAGTGGCTGATATCTTCACCAAACCGGCTTCCCCGACTGTTTTCGAGGAATTTCGATGTCATTTATGTGTTCGAAAGTTTTCGGAACTTGAAGAAGCAAGAAAAATAATAGACCTGTAGCTTATCTTAAGCTAAAGGAAGTAGTTATACAGTTAAAGCTTTTTGTTAAACCCGTTAGTTTGTTAACCATCTGTGTTAAGGGTTCTTCCTTCCTATATAAGAGAGGCAAGTTACTGTAATCTTCAACTCAAGAAATATAAGCATAATTGTTCATATAGTTAGCATCTTTTCACTGTAAGTTTTTGATGTGAGTTTTAACATCTAAATCAGTAGAGGTATAAAATTAGACATTGATTTAATAAACGCGCTTGTAGAGAGATATAGATCAGAGACATACACACATTTCACCTACCGTGAGGTAAAACAACTATAACTTTGAAGGACGAATTGTATATTTTCGGTCTCTTAATTGACAAAATGACTATTATCGATCACAGTAGTGGTGAATGATGTGGTCTTTGTTTTAAGTTGCTAGGGGCTGCGTCAGACCGCATGGACGGTAGATTTATGTTTCTGCAGTGGTAACAAAAAAATTATAACAATTTACCAAATGACGCGAACGAAGATGTGATGGTAATAAAGAATATTATCTTTGATGAATATTTATGAAAGAATTAAATTTCTATATGTTAGCATATTTTTTCTTATTGTATGCATACGCTTATATTTTATAAATAATCAGTCATATATCGATGTCAGACAAATCTCGCAATAAAGTACATATCTTGTGTTTGCGAATTTGTGAAATTTTGATAATGTCGATAGAGTAAGTTAAGAACTAGCATTACTAAATTTTTTTTTAAGGAGATGTGCAAGACCATCAATCCAGAGAAACATGACATTGAAGGTTGTCTTTTATTAATTCAATCTTGGGCGTGATTCAAAATGTTAATTTTACGCTCTGAACTGCATGTGCCTAGTCCATATATTTTTCACTATATCAAAGGTAAGCTAAAAAATAAATATAATTTTGTTAAAAATAAATATTTTTAATAGAGATTTTTTTAATGTTAAAGTAATGTTTGTTGTTACGTAGGTGGAGCGTTAATTTAAGTCATATTATTCTGGGTAAAGGTTTGAAAGTTATCAGACTTGATATTAAGAATGTATATGAGAATCATGTAAATATTGTTAGTTTGAATTGAATTTTATTTATTTAGAATAAATTTTATTAACTTTAGTTATAAATCTATGTTGTACAATTTTTGTGGACTTCGTACGCGGATTCGAGTATTTATGAATGTCTTTTAGAATTTTTGTGGACTTCGTGCGTAACGCAACTGCCTTCAAACGAAACGTAAAAAGGGAGCATGTGAGACTTCTGGCACTGATTTGTCTATCTTGCAGGATAAATGCTTTTGCCTCTTTAGCATCGACGTCATATCAAACCACCTAACCGATCTGTATTGGATTAAAATTCAATAATAATGGGCACATATGTATAATGTATATTGCTATTATAAAGTTTAACACATAATTAAGTGACCAATTGTGTTACATGTGTTATAAGTCTTAAATTGTCATGAAATTAAAAGTGTAGATACCATAAGGTGTATTTATAATTTGATAAGGGGTAAAATTATAAATACTTAATAGTTGGTTATTAAATCAACTACTAGTTGGTTATTAAATCAATTATATAAAGGGGTTATGGTCCCCAAGAATTAGGTCAACATGCATATCTCTTTTTCCCATCTAAGAGTTGTGCCGCAAGAGGAAACCTAACTTCTTGGAAGATCAAACCCTCTAGAAAATCTTCATCAATGGATTCAGGTACGCTTCCGTATTCAGTTTATTTATCTTATTGTTCTTGATGATTTGACGTGTATAGATCTTGGGTTTATATTCATATCGAATATATTTTAATTCTAACAAGTGGTATCAGAGCCAAAATTATATCGATTTATTGAGATCATAAGTTTATGGTTTTATAATTAATCATATAAAATTAAATTATATATTTATCGTATTTTAAGAACAAATTGATTTGATTTTGTTTTCTATAATTTGATTTTGGTTTTTCGCCAATCCGGTTGTTTTTCCTTTTCCAATGGATTAACATTCATTGTTTTACAACAAATATATATTTTCGTGGATTCTGTTTGGTTTTACGTCCATGGGTTTGAATTGATTAATTAAGAAATCATAAAAATCAATCTAGATTTATATGAAGATTAGGTTTTGTCCGCATGTAAATTTATTTAATTTTTTTGGGTTGCTATTAATTGGAAATTAAATTTTAAGTTTGGATTTCAATTACATCGATAGTAACATATTTACTTTATTTTTTATGAAATATATATTTTAAACATGTAAAACTAAAATTGATTTTGATATAACAAATAAATGTAAGGACTAATTTTGAAATAATTTTTTGGTCCTTAAGTCAAAGCTTGACCTCTAAGTCAAAACCAAGAACTTTGAAATACTCTTACAAGTCTTTTTTACACGAAGGTATCGATACCATGAGGATAGGTATCGATACACCTGGTAATTTTCAAGGTTTGTTCTTGAGATCAAGAACGGGTATCGAAACAAGGCTCGATACCAAAACTTTCTGCCAACCCATGTTTCGATACTGGTATCGAAACATATTGGTTAATTTTCAAATTATTTTTTAATTTTAAAAATATGACTCCTGGTATCGATACAGGTATCGATACACCCTTAATCACCAACGGCTATTTTCAAGATTTAAATAAGTCGACCGTTGGTGTTAGTTAATTTTTAAATGATGGTTAGCCTGTATCGAAACAAGGTTCGATACCAGGCATCACAGAAAGTTTTTGTATCGAAACAAGGTTCGATACCAGGCATCACAGAAAGTTTTTGTATCGAAACAGGTATTGATACACCCCCTATTAAATGCACAACGACTCTTTCTTTTCTTGGCTTGTTTCGAAACAGGTACCCCGTGTTTCGATACCACCTGCTGCAGAGTGCATTTATGATGGAAAGATGAAGCTCCAACGTCCATATTTACTTTCCCAACAACTTCAACGGTTAGAAATCAATGAGAAGGTATAAAAAGAAGCATTTTCAAAAGCATATCAACTAGAGACAAAACATCAAGCAACATCCAAGCTCAAAAATCCAACTCAAAGCACTTCATTGAATACCTTGTCCTCCCAACTTGTACTTTTCACTTTGATTTGTTGTAAATTAAGTTTGGGGAAAGTTTGTTTGTATCAAGGGCTATTATTTCTTGTGAGAGAACCTTTTTAGCCATTTTAAAACTTCTTGTAAACCTTGTGAGTGTTAAAATCAATTTTGGGTAGAAAATTGATTTGTTTGTAAAGGTTATCCCTTGAACCTAGAAAAAGACTGAATTCAATAGTGAATTGTTTTCAAAATCCTTAGTGGGAGCTAAGGTAGTGGATGTAGAGCTTGTTCGAAGCTTGAACCACTATAAATCTTTGTGTTCTTCAATTTTCGATTTTTTTACCGAATCTCTCATACAAAATTTTAATATCTAATTCACCCCCCCTCTTGGCCATTATCATATACCGATCAACTCAACAATTGGTATCAAAGCTAGATCTTTGAAGGGACTCACCTCCACCAAAGAAGATCCAAGGGTTGTTGATCATCTCCACAACAAAATCAAATGGCCTCCACCTCCGGTTCGTGGAACGAGTCTCACTCCATCACCAAGCCACCCTTCTTCAATGGGGACAACTATCCTTATTGGAAGAATATGATGAGGTTATTCATCAACTCCAATGACTATGTCCTTTGGGATATAATCGAAGATGGACCCTCTATCCCTATGAAGCAAGAAGAAGATAGGCAAGTGCCTAAGAAGAGGAACGAGATGACCGATGAAGAAAGAAGGAGAATGTCCACTAATGATAAAGCTCTTCATATTCTCTTTTGTGCTCTAGGCCCCGACATCTAGTCCAAGATGTCTCCATGCACAAGTGCCAAAGAAGTTTGGGACTCCTTAGAGACAACTTATGAGGGCACCAATGATGTGAAGGAAACAAAGATTGGTCTTTTCAACCTAAACTATGAAAACTTCAAGATGGAGCCGAATGAAGACATCACTAAAATGTTCGATAGATTTTCCGTGATTGTCAATGGTCTCAAAGGTTTGGGTGAGATCATTCCGAAAGAGAAGCTCGTGAGGAAACTTATCTACTCTCTTCCCAAGTCTTGGGATAGCAAAAGGACGGCTATCATTGAAGCCAAGGACTTGAAGACTCTAAAGCTAGATGCTCTTGTGGGATCCCTTCTTACCCATGAGATCATGAAGAAAGGAAGAGAAAAAGAGAAAAAGAAAGAAGAGGTAAAGATAGAGAAGAGGGAAGTAGAGAAAAAGAAACAAGGGATTGCTCTTAAAGCTTCATTGTCACAAGAAGAAGTGGACACTAGTGAAGAAGAAGAGCTAGAAGAATTGGCCATGGTGGCCAAAAGATTCACAAGGCTTATGAGGGCAAATAGGAATCGAAGATTCCAACAAAAGAGAGACTTCAAAGCAAAGAGCAAAGAAGAAGAGAAAGATCAAATCATTTGCTATGAATGCAAGAAGCCCGATCACATTAGGACCGATTACCCACTATACAAAAAGAAGGATTTTGAGAAGAAGAAGAAACACAAAGCTCACATTGCCACTTGGAGTGATGAGGAGTCATCATCCGATGAGGACAATGAAGTGGCCAACTTGTGTCTCATGGCTCTTGATGAGCCTAAGGTAACCCTCGAACCATCTTGTAATGATTTATCTTATGATGAACTTTATGATGCTTATGATGAATTACAAGATGTGTATGATGAGTTGGTTTTGAAGTTCAAAGAATCGATTTTAAAAAGCAAGAAAACCATTTCTGATTTAGAAATGAAAAATGATTCTTTGACAAAAACAATTTTGGATTTGGAAGAAAAGGTTGTTGATTTAAATGATGATTTGAAATTTTTTCAAAAAGAAAATGTTGATTTAAACAACCTTGTTTCAAGCTTGAGTGAAAATCACCACAAGGTGGTGAATGAGCTTAAAGAACAAATTAAAGTGGTTGGGAGTTCAACTTTTGAAAAAGGAAGCTCTTCAAAACCCAACCATGTCAAAAGAAATTTTCAAAACCACAAACAAAAAGGTTTTCAAAGGCATTTTAGACATAGAAAAATTAGGAGTGTTTGGGTTCCTAAGGAACTCATTGTTTCTAATAATATGAATGTCATTGCCTCTTGGATTCCTAAGGGAACCAAGCTTTTAGGGACTAACTCTCATGGACCCAAAATGATTTGGGTACCAAAAGTGAAAAACTAATTTTTGTTTGTAGGTTGAGCATTGCTTCAAGGCCAAAGCTTCAAGTCAAAACATGTGGTACCTTGATAGTGGATGCTCAAGGCATATGACCGGAGACAAGGGACGATTTAAGGAGTTAGAGCTCAAAAAGGGTGGAGTAGTGACATTTGGTGACAACTCCAAAGGTCAAATTGAGGGTATAGGCTCTATTGGTAATCACTCCTCAATTCTTATTGAAAATGTCTTGCTTGTTAATGGTCTTAAGCATAACTTATTGAGCATTAGTCAATTGTGTGATAAAGGTTTCTATGTTCTCTTTGATAAAAATGGTTGTAAAATTATTGACATAGAATCCAATAGAACAATGCTCATAGGTCATCGCATAGGAAATATTTACATGGTGCATCTAGATGACATAAACATATCTCATGCATGCTTAGTTGCTAGTGATGAAAATGATGCATGGTTATGGCATAGGAAACTTGGTCATGCTAGCATAAGTGTTTTAGAGAAACTTGCCTCCCAAAATCTAGTTAGAGGTTTACCTAAGCTCAAATTTTCTTTGGATAAAATTTGTGATGCATGTGCTAAGGGTAAACAAAAGAGAGTTTCTTTTAAGTCCATTAATGATGTTTTAACTAGTAGAGTGTTACAATTGATCCATATGGATCTTTTTGGACCTATTAGGACTACTAGCTTGGGTGGAAAATCATATGCTTTTGTTATTGTTGATGATTACTCTAGATATACTTGGGTTCTATTTTTAAGTTCTAAAGATGAGGCCTTAGAAAATTTCATTACATTTTCAAAAATTTCTCAAAATGATCTTGATCAAAAAATTTCTCATATTAGAAGTGATCATGGAACCGAATTTCAAAATTTAGGTTTTGAAAATTTTTGTAATGAAAATGGTATTAGCCACAATTTTTCGGCTCCTCGCACTCCTCAACAAAATGGGGTAGTTGAGAGGAAAAATAGAACTTTAGAGGAAATGGCTAGAACCATGCTTTGTGAAAACAATTTACCTAAGTATTTTTGGGCGGAAGCCATAAACACTTCTTGTTACATCATAAATCGAGTAATGATTAGGCCTATTTTAAAGAAAACTCCTTATGAGATTTTAAAATCCAAAAAGCCTAATATTAGCTATTTTCACCCTTTTGCGTGCAAGTGTTTTGTTTTGAACAATGGAAAAGACAATTTAGGTAAATTTGATGCAAAAAGTGGTGAAGCTATTTTCCTTGGTTATTCCTTAAATTCTAAGACTTATAGAGTTTTCAAAAAAAGAACCTTAGTTGTAAAGGAATCTATACATGTGATTTTCGATGATAACCTCCTTCCTAGGAAGGATTCTTGTGATGATGATGATGTAGGAATCTTTGAAACTATTGATGATGAACAAGCATCAAAGGTGGATGGGATTCCAAGCAATGAGGAAGCACAAGATCTTCCAATAGAAGCTTTGGGAAATGTAAAGCTTGAAGAAAGGGAAGTGAGCTACCCAAGGGAGTTCAACTATGTCAAAAGTGGTGAAATCTTGGGTGATCCATCCAAGGGGGTAACTACTCGTTCTTCTCTTAGATTAATGAATCATTTTGCTTTTATATCATGCATAGAGCCTAAAAATATCAAAGAAGCCTTAAGTGATGATTTTTGGATTTTGGTTATGCAAGAGGAATTAAATCAATTTGAGAGAAGTAATGTATGGACATTAGTTTATAGGCCTAGTAATAAGTCTACTATAGGAACTAAATGGGTCTTTAGAAACAAACTAGATGAGAGTGGTAACATTGTAAGAAATAAAGCTAGATTAGTAGCTCAAGGTTACACTCAAGAGGAGGGAATAGATTTCGATGAAACCTATGCACCCGTAGCTAGAATGGAAGCCATTAGGATGCTACTTGCATTTGCATGTTATCATGATTTCAAGCTTTTTCAAATGGATATCAAAAGTGCTTTCTTAAATGGTTTTATAATTGAAGAAGTGTATGTTGAACAACCACTGAATTTTGAAGATTCAAAATTTCCAAACCACGTTTTTAAATTAACAAAAGTTTTATACGGTTTGAAACAAGCTCCTAGAGCTTGGTATGAAAGGCTTTCAACCTTTCTAATTGAAAAAGGTTTTGAAAAAGGGAAGGTGGACACTACACTTTTTATAAAAAGGTTTAAAAATGACATCTTAGTAGTTCAAATTTATGTTGATGATATTATTTTTGGATCTACTAATGAATGTTATTGTCAAGAATTTTCTAAGCTAATGCAAGGTGAATTCGAGATGAGCATGATGGGGGAGCTCTCATTCTTCTTGGGACTCCAAATCAAGCAAAGGAAGGGTGGCACATTCATCAATCAAGCAAAATACATCAAGGATATGCTCAAGAAGTTTGGATTGGAAAATGTGAAACCTCAAGCCACACCAATGAGTTCATCTACTAAGCTTGACAAGGATGAAGGAGGTAAGTGTGTTGATTCTAAATTATATAGATCAATTATAGGTTCTTTGCTTTACCTTACCGCAAGTAGACCGGATATTATGTTTAGTGTTTGCTTGTGTGCTAGGTTTCAAGCTAGTCCTAGAGAATCACACCTCATAGCCATTAAAAGAATTTTTAGGTACCTTAGAGATACACCTTGTTTAGGTCTTTGGTATCCTAAAGCTTCTTCCTTTAATCTTCATGCCTATTCGGATGCGGATTATGGAGGTTGTAAGATAGATAGGAAAAGTACTTCCGAAACTTGTCAATTCCTAGGTAGTATGCTCATATCTTGGTTCTCTAAGAAACAAAATAGTGTAGCTCTATCTACCACCGAGGCGGAGTACATTTCCCTAGGAAGTTGTTGTGCACAAGTATTATGGATGAAGCAACAACTCTTAGATTATGGCATTAAGGTAGACACCATACCTCTTAAGTGTGATAATACTAGTGCCATATGTCTTACCAAAAACCCCATTCAACACTCTAGAACCAAACACATAGAAATTAGACACCATTTCATTAGAGATCATGTGTCTAAAAATGATGTTGTTTTAGAGTTTGTTGACACCTTAAATCAATTAGCGGACATCTTTACTAAACCTTTGGATAAGGAGCGTTTTTGGACCCTTAGGAGAGAGTTAGGTCTAACTAGCCTATCTTGACTTGCTAAGTGTCATCTTTTTGCTTATTTTGCTTGAATCTTGAATTAAATCATGCTTATGATGATCTTGTATCTTGATGACTCCATGCATGTTGCTAGGGGGAGTATGAACTTTTTCATGCATAATAAACATGTCATTACATAATATGCATGCTTCTAGGGGCTTTAGAGACTCATTTCTAGTATTTTTAGTAGCCAAAATGCAAAGCAAAGGTCGAAGGTATCGATATAGCTAACCCCTGTTTCGATACTTGTTCATCAGTCCATCTGGGTTTTTATCAAGAAGAACAGGCATCGATGCTTGCATCGATACCTCTGTTTCGATACCCGCCTCGAAACAGGTTGTTTCGATAGCGGTATCGATACACGAGGACGGAAGCTGTTTAAAACACTCTAAACCTAATTTTAATCTCATTAAAATACTTCCAAATTTAAAACCCAAAACCCTAGCCGGCCTCCCTTTAAAATCCCATCAAATTTCGCCTCTCTTAACAAGATTTCTTCACGATTTCTTTGAGGGATTTTGATCTACGCATCAAAGACTTCATCATATCAACAAACGGTGCTTCATAATCACAAAATTCATCCTAATCTACACTCAAGGTATATTTTCGAAAAACTCTAATCTCGTTTAATTCTAGTTTGTTAAAATTCAGTTTTTGAGAATATTTTAAATGTTTATCTTATGGGTTTCAATAATCCTATGGTTTTGTCTCAAAATTTCAACTTGTTTTAATCGAATATAAATTTTTGTTCGAATAAGTTTTTCGATGGTTTTTCAAAATTTTTAATCCTTAAATACCTTGAACTGTTAGATTATTTCATAGGATTGAATTGGATTATATATACAAGCATACATATTATTCTTAACTAATCCAATTTTTTTTTAATCTAATCCTAGATCATGGCACCAAAGAAGCGATCTCGTACCGCAGCCGGATCCTCTTCATCATCTCGTGTTGCACGAGTTGATTTTGATAAGGTCTATGCTAAGAGTCTAGACAATGATCGTAGATTGGAAAATTACAACCTTTTTCGGTGTTATCCTCTCAAAAAGGAAAGATGTGTGAACATTCAATTCATCACGTCCCATAGATTTCCTTTTCGTTACTATGACCAACTCGTCGAGTGGAAGTTCTTGCGTTTTCTCACCCATACCGGCAAACTCTTTTCAACTCTTGTCCTTATCTTCTACACTAATGCTAAATGTATTTTATCCCCGGACAAGAGTAAAGTAGTAGCCATTGAATCGTATCTCATGGGAAAATCTTTCAAGATTAATGTCTCTACTTTCCTTGATGTTTTTGGTCTTGAGGATAAGGGTAATGATGATGAAAACTCTCTTGCTCCTTTCACCGGGTCGGTTACATCCCTTGACGCACATGACTGTTTTCTCCATCTTATCATCTCTTGGTGGATTCGTCCTTCTAATGGGAGATATTATAGGATCCGTCAAGTTGATAGTTTTTGGATCACATGTTTCCGTGATAACATCCAACCCAACCTTGCTCGGATTGTCTTCTCGGATATTGTGTGGCATATTCAAAACCGTGCTACCCCTCTTGTTCAATCTTTTCCATATGCGTGCATTCTAAGCACCATCTTTTTGCATTTGGACATCGATTGCTCTTATGACAAGGTGGGATCTTTGAAAGAGCCTATTGGAGAGACTTCACTCAACCGTGCTCACTTTGTCTATGCTTCCAATGGTGTGTGGACTCGAGGTGATCCTCCTTCTCCTCCTCATGCTTCGGTTGATCCGGAACCTATTCATCAGTTTGACATGTTGACCTTCCTCACATCTAAGTTTGATTCTCTCAACGCCCGCTTGGATTCCATGTATGGCAAGC
Organism: Abelmoschus esculentus; assembly: GCA_035048815.1. Classification (NCBI taxonomy): domain Eukaryota; kingdom Viridiplantae; phylum Streptophyta; class Magnoliopsida; order Malvales; family Malvaceae; genus Abelmoschus; species Abelmoschus esculentus. The sequence goes on along the minus strand of JAUCBN010000019.1, from coordinate 3,748,275 downwards.
TTGACACTCTTTCCACCCAATTCACTTCGCGTTTTGATGCCATCAACACTAGGATGACAAGCCTAGAGACTCAAGGACACTCCTTGAGAGTATCTCTTGAAGCTCTCCGTCAAAGCCAAAAGCTTAATCAAGATCAAGAGGAAGGGAAAGATGATGAGGATGAGGATGATGATGACAGTGATGACATGGCCGATGATTGATCGTGTCGATCTTTCTTATGCTTTGCTTTTTAGTTATTAAGACTAGTCATGATGCATTCATATTAGAACTTATGCACTTATTTTTATTTCCCTATGTTTTGGTCTTTATTATAGTTGGATTATGTTTTGGATATTTTGCTTATTATGCTTCATATGAACTTTTATATTTAAATGCTATGGATTATGCTTTATTCTATTACCTTGCTTATTTATGTTTCATTGATTTTGATCTAACAAAAAGGGGGAGAAAGTTCTAAGTTTTAAGTTTTTTTTTTCGAAACCATCAAAAAAATTGTAATAATTTTTTGGGGGCACATATTAAGGGGGAGTCTTTCAACCAAAATTATTTCAAAACGTAAAATTTCCTTTGGTTTTGTTATATCAAAAAGGGGGAGATTGTAAAACTAAAATTGATTTTGATATAACAAATAAATGTAAGGACTAATTTTGAAATAATTTTTTGGTCCTTAAGTCAAAGCTTGACCTCTAAGTCAAAACCAAGAACTTTGAAATACTCTTACAAGTCTTTTTTACACGAGGGTATCGATACCATGAGGATAGGTATCGATACACCTGGGAATTTTCAAGGTTTGTTCTTGAGATCAAGAACGGGTATCGAAACAAGGCTCGATACCAAAACTTTCTGCCAACCCATGTTTCGATACTGGTATCGAAACATATTGGTTAATTTTCAAATTATTTTTTAATTTTAAAAATATGACTCCTGATATCGATAGGTATCGATACACCCTTAATCACCAACGGTTATTTTCAAGATTTAAATAAGTCGACCGTTGGTGTTAGTTAATTTTTAAATGATGGTTAGCCTGTATCGAAACAAGGTTCGATACCAGGCATCACAGAAAGTTTTTGTATCGAAACAGGTATCGATACACCCCCTATTAAATGCACAACGACTCTTTCTTTTCTTGGCTTGTTTCGAAACAGGTACCCCGTGTTTCGATACCACTTGCTGCAGAATGCATTTATGATGGAAAGATGAAGTTCCAACGTCCATATTTACTTTCCCAACAACTTCAACGGTTAGAAATCAATAAGAAGGTATAAAAAGAAGCATTTTCAAAAGTATATCAACTAGAGACAAAACATCAAACAACATCCAAGCTCAAAAATCCAACTCAAAGCACTTCATTGAATACCTTGTCCTCCCAACTTGTACTTTTCACTTTGATTTGTTGTAAATTAAGTTTGGGGAAAGTTTGTTTGTATCAAGGGCTATTATTTCTTGTGAGAGAACCTTTTTAGCCATTTTAAAACTTCTTGTAAACCTTGTGAGTGTTAAAATCAATTTTGGGTAGAAAATTGATTTGTTTGTAAAGGTTATCCCTTGAACCTAGAAAAAGGCTGAATTCAATAGTGAATTGTTTTCAAAATCCTTAGTGGGAGCTAAGGTAGTGGATGTAAAGCTTGTTCGAAGCTTGAACCACTATAAATCTTTGTGTTCTTCAATTTTCGATTTTTTTACCGAATCTCTCCTACAAAATTTTAATATCCAATTCACCCCCCTCTTGGCCATTATCATATACCGATCAACTCAACAAAATATATTTTATTTAAAATATATGTTTACTTTGGTTGGACCGAAATTTAATTTTGATCATTGGGTATTAAGTTAAACCTTTAGAAATAAAGTTGCAGAACAAGTTCAAAAGCTATTGCTTCTGGATGAACATGGAGTGTCTGGTTTCTAATTTGTTTACTGTTTTGCTTGTAATCTGTGTTGGAGTTCTGTTGTCGGAAAAATAAGATGCTTTGGCTCAATGTTTTAAGAAATTATATTTATTTATTTGAAGAAATTATAGAAATATTATGATTGGAAATTTTAATTTAAAAAATATTGTTTTTACCTTATTATTTTCTATTATATTATGATTTATTATGGAGTTTAAAAGATTGGTTTCTTTCGACCCGTGTTTGAACAGTGAATTAATAAAAATAATAAACACTGTTCAAAGACGGGTGAAAGCAATCAATCTTTAAATAGTGGTTTTTTCACTCAAGCACTGTTTAAATAGTGTGTTTTCACTCAAGCACTGTTTAAATAGTGTTTTTTCTAATAAATAAATTTAAAAAGAAAAACATTGTTTAAAGATGGGTTCATTTCACCCCGTCCTTAAACAATGTTTATTATCTTTATTAATTCACTGTTCAAAGACAGGTTAAAAGAAACCAGTCTTCTGAACTCAACAGTAAATTATAATATACGTTTAGGAATAGAGTTATACGCATGGATGATTATTTAGGAATGTGAGTAAAACTGTTGATAGCATTTTATGTTGCATTAAGGAAATTATTTGTATACGAACTCGGAATAGAGTTATACGGATGAATGATGTAAATAGAATCATTTGCACATCTTGAAGAATTTTCTAGGGGGATGGATGTCCAAATGTGATTATAGGTGATTATTTCTTGTCTTAGATAATATACAATGTTTATAAATTACAATATAATAAAAAATAAAAATAATATTTTTTGAATTAAAATTTTTGGTTACAATATTTCTGTAATTTCTCTTATTTCCTAGTTTTAAGCTGAAAAGTAAAATCTCTATCTAATAAATTAAATTTTGTGGACCAAACAGAAATGTCAGCGTTCACGGTGGTATTAATGTTACGGTCCGACTTTTTTAATCTAAAATAAATATTTTTCTTTCAGAATTTTTTTCACATATCGTTATTTATTTATTTAGTTTTTTTATCTTTTAATATGATATTATGATACATCCTCTAATTAAAAAATCAATAATTTAATATAATTAAATTTTTAATTATTTATCAATACAATACAATTAGAATTATTATATGTATATAATCAATAATTTGAGTCTCATCATAATTTGATAAGTTTAAAATTTAAAATTTAAGATTATAGGTTATAGTTATAATTTAAAGAATTAAAAATAAAATATATTTTTAAAAATATAAAATTTAGAGTTTAAGATATAAAATAAGAGTTAAAATTTAAAATTTTAATTTTTAGAATTTTTTAAGATATAATAAAAATAAGAAATTCCTACTCGAAATTAAATATTACGTAACATTTATTTATCGAGATGCTGAATCTCGGGAGCTGTGCAAAGACCCAGCATTGCCATCGGAATGGACAAGATGACTGAAACCGATACAGAGAAAATTATTGGTTTCAGGACACAAGAAAAGACATGAGTCTGAACCAGACTTGTCGTGTTGCCAACAGGGACGAAACATGGGGAAAAAGTAAGGTCTTTTTCTTCATTAAAAATTCTTGCATATTATAAATATTATTTGTATATCCGTTTAAGAAGAAAAATATTTTAGATCTATTTTTGAAGTTTAGATTCATAAGTGTGGTTAAGGGTTAATTTGAAGTTTAAAATAATTTTTATTTAGTTTTAAAATTTATAAATAAAAGTTAAAATTAGAAATTTGTGGTAGATACCTTATTAGTTTTAAAAACTCGCTTATAAAAAAATGGTGTCTATTTCTTTTTTATATCTCAATTTGTGATTATGTTTTAAATTAAAGAGTTTAAGGCGTAGGGTTTAATATTTAAGGTTAGGGTTGTCCTATAAGATTTATGGAATTAGGGGTTGTGTTAAAAAGGAGGAAAAGCGTTGCTTCCGGTTGCGTTTCTCTACGTCTATGGAGAAATCGGAAATTGTTTCAAAATCAGATGATGTGGAATCGGAACAGTCATGGGATGATGAATTCCAAAACCTGCGGAAAACATCCCCTAAAGATCGAAGCTTGGCAGGGTTTGATCTTTATTTATATCAAGGCTTTTGGTTCAAAGCTCGTGTTTTAAAAGCCGTCATCTCTTTCCAGGAACATCTCCGAGCATGTGATTCCGATGTCATCCTCGCCACCGTCCCAAAATGCGGCACCACTTGGCTAAAGGCATTGACTTTCTCCATCTTGTACCGAAACCAGTTTCCAAGAGATGGAAATCATCCCTTGCTCACCATAGGTCCGCAGCAGCTTGTTCGTTGCTTGGAGTATGACCTTTACTTCAACAACCCATGTCCGGATCTGGAAAAAGAATGTGTTTACCGGCCAAGGATCTTTTCCACCCACGTTCCGTATTCATTTCTGCCGATTTCCATCAAAGATTCCGGCTGTAAGATTCTTTTTGCATGCAGAAACCCTATGGACATGTTCATTTCCCTTTGGTTTTTCCAGAACAATATTAGAGTCGAAGACGCTGAGCCACTATCACTAGACGAAGCATTCGACAAGTTCTGCCATGGAATCTATGAGTTCGGACCATTTTTTGATCAAGTGTTGGGGTATTGGTACGCAAGCCAAGAAAACCCAGACAAGATATTGTTTTTACAATATGAAGATCTCAAGGAAGACATCCATTCTCATATAAGAAACTTGGCCATGTTTCTGGGAGTTCCATTCACAGAAGATGAAGAACAACAAGGTGTTGTTGAAGGAATAGCCAAAATCTGCAGTTTTGAGAGCTTGAAAGAGGTGGAGATGACCAAGAATGGCATGCATGCTTCTGGTATTCCAAACAGTGTGTTTTTTAGGAAAGGAAAAGTTGGAGATTGGAGCAATTATCTGTCACCTTCCATGGTTGAACGCTTGGAGAAACTTATTGAAGAGAAACTGGGTGATTCTGGTTTAACATTGAAATTGAGTTGCAGAACAAGTTCAAAAGCTATTGCTTCTGGATGAACATGGAGTGTCTGGTTTCTAATTTGTTTATTGTTTTGCTTGTAATCTGTGTTGGAGTTCTGTTGTCGGAAAAAATAAGATGCTTTGGCTCAATGTTTTAAGAATTTATATTTTGAAAATAAAGACAAATACGAGTGTATTAAAAAATGATTTAGTATAATTAGATTTTTTTAACAATTTATTGATATAATTAAAATTATTGACAAAGTAATTTAGTAATATTTTTTATTAATTTTATTTATATATTAAAATAATAGTTAGTTAAAATATATAATTTTTTGTGATAATAATTAAATTTTCTTTAGAAAATGACACGTTTTTTTACACCTTTTAATTTTCTTTTTCAAGAGTATTGTCGGTAAATTTGTCTTCAAATTCTTTTTATAATTTAAGTGTGATATATTTTTATACGTTTTATTTATTTTGATTTTTTTAATTTTTAAATAAATATAAACACTTAAAAATAATATTGTTATTTGAAAACCTAATTCTTTCTCAAACCTCTTAGCGTCGTTTTCCTTTCTCAAATTTTAATTTTTTTAGTTTTTCGTTTTGATCGTTCCCTTTAATCAGTGGTCGACAATTAATTTTAGTGTTGGTTGTCGACCACCGGATCTATTTCTTTTTCTTGTTTTATTTTAATAAGGATCTCTTTTTCTGTCTTTATGACACGCTTTTCTCTGTCCTCGTGACATGTTTTTATTTTTGTTTTTGGGTTTGATTCGTTTGTCTTTATGGCATGTTACAACATACCCTAACGATCGATTGTTGTTCGCAAAGAGATTCAATCGATTAGTTTTCTGATTTATTGTTTTGTCGGTGGTCACTTGGAAAGACTTATCCCCACTCGGTTGATGGTTGTTTGTCGATAAAATCAGTCCTAGGTAGCGGAACTTTTTGCACGACAGTTTGAATCGCCTACAACTTCATCTTCCTTCACTATGCGTCTCGTTTGGACAGATACAAGGAGATTTAAGCAGCTGCTGAATTTTATTGGTATACTTATTTTCATAGGAATTTTATTTTTCTTTATTTTAGGTTGTAAGAATTTTTAGATTTTTTAATCTAATTATTTTGCTTCTTGATTGTGTTGTAATTATAATATTTTATGGATTTAATAAAAATTCAGTAGCATTTGTCAAAAAAATATATATAAAGATTGAGTATTATTGAAAAAATCTCTAAAATATTTTAATCAATTAAAATTTATAAAAGTATATATATCTAAAAATTACTTGATTTAGTATTTTTAAAATATAATTTTTTATTTTATTAATAATAAATTTTAAATTATAAAATATCAAAATTAAAATAAAATAATAAAAAATTAATATGACAATTTTAATAGGACAATGAGAGTATATAAAAATTAATATTATTATTCTCGTAATAGGCTGGATATTTTACTTTAAACTTAATCTATTCTGATTTAATTTAAATTTAATTAAATTAATTAAAAATTTGATTAAATCAGATAAAATATTCTTCCTATTTTCTCTATGTTTATATATTTTAAAAAATTGATTCATTTCCTATTTAAACCCTTGATCAGATCCAGTATTAGTTTATCGAGATGCGGAACCTAGGGAGATGTAAGAAGATCCAGTTCAAATCTTGAATCCATTAAAAAAGTGATTCATCCAATTTATATATTTTTAAACGATTCTTAAGTTTTTACGGTAAGGGTGAATTCAGGTATCCGGGCATTCATATTTAAAGTATCGCGTACTTGAAATTTTGGATAGTGAAAAAATAATTTAAGTCTCATTCGAATTTTTGAGTATCCGATGCTTCAAATACTCAAATATCTAGATACCAAAACATTGGGTAATTGGGTACTTGTATTTTAAATTTTTTATAAATTCTAAATTTAATCTTAAAATAATATATACAAATTTAAAAGTTCGAATTATATGATCTAAAATTCAAATATAAAATTTTAAAATCATAATTACATAATCTAAACATAAAATTTAAGAATTAAATTGTACAACCTATTTTGAAAAAAAAAACGTAAAAGAAGTTTTCTTTAATATATTTTTAATTTACTTTAAAATATAAAAATTAATAATTTAAATAATAAAGAATATTTAGTTGATGTTTATCTTGGTTAATACACATGAAAAATAATACATATGTAATTATAAACGAGTAAAGTTCAAATTTCTTAACTTGAAAAAAATAAATTTCTTATTTTATAATAAATCTTATTTTTTATAATGAGTATCTATTTTTAAAATAAAGTTTAAGGGATCAAAATTAAAAATTAAATTGTTTAATTTGAGAATATAGTAAATATAAAGATATTTTATTTAAATAATAATTACATTTAAAATAAAAAAATTAAAAAAAAAGAAGTGGTACCCGAAAGTAATCGGATATTAGAAAATTTTAAAATTATGACCCGGGCCCGACCAAAGAAATGACGGGCCGGGTACGCGATCCATACTAAATTTTTTAAATAAATACTTGATTATTTGTGTTTGAATAGTTGAATAATCGAATTAATCGGATCTAATATTTTTAAATACCCCTAATTTACGATACTAAAATAATTTTAATAATAAAAAATAATATAATTATCTGGGTAATTTTAATTTGATTATTATATATACATAATATATACGTTATTAATATGTTAAAAAATAAAATAAAATAAAAAAATATTTTACAATTATACAAATATATTTAAAAATTGTGGGACCATAATTTATTTATTAAATATGAATTGTTATAATTTCTTGTTTGTTTTGAAACGTTAGAGTTCAACCTTCAACCAAAAAAATCCATTTCATTTGTTTTAAAGAATTAAAATAAATCTAAATTATCTATAATTTTCTAATTGTTATGAATATATTTATTCATGGTGGATATTTATATATTAAGTTAAAGTTTAATGGGCTTTATTATTAGGGTTTAATACCCATTGGAATTAGGGTTTTCATCTTATGCCTATAAATATAGACTTTTGGCCAAAGTTTTGTACACAATCCTATTTTGAGAATATAATAAAATCTCTCTCTTTATCTCTCATCTTTGTTCTCCTATTTTATTCTTGTTCTTTACTTTATTCACAACACGTTATCAGCACGAGACTCTAACCAATGAAGGTGTTTGTCGTTCGAATCTTGAAGGAGTTATTGAAAAGAATTTGTTATTGGCATAAATCAAAGATAAGTTCTTCTCCCTCAATTATATTTTATTTACCGATTATTTTTCTCTCTTGATCTTTAATTTGATTTTTAATTTATTAAAAAACTTTTGTTATTTGGTGTTTGTGTAGCGATAAAGTGACTCAATTACCGTTGTTCTTGTCGACAATTACCAGAAAAGATTTTAACACAATATTGATAATTAAATCTACCATATATTCAAATTAGTGAAAAGTTTGGTATGTTTTATTTATTTAATTTGAGACTTTTTATCTTTATTTATACTAATATTTGTTTATTTTATTATGATGATGAAAGTTTATGTTTTTAATCATGTTCAAAGTGTTACATGATATTGGAACAAATATTAAACCTTTAATTAATTAATATGTTCTTTATTATGTTGGTTTAATCTGAGTATATTGGTTGGACATCCCGTTCTGCAAGTCTACTAGTCTCAAAGGAAGTTCTTTTTAAAGGACCTTGTGGACTGGTTTAACAACGCCGCGTATAAGGATTAAATTTTTGTTCATTATATGTATTGTATATATATTGGTTGATCAATTACTATTTAATAGTATGAATAGTATAAAGTTTATATTTGCTTAAAAGTAATATTATTTTTATGTCGAAAAACTCGACTATAGAATTCTCCCAAGTTCAAGTTACGAAAATTGTCTTGATCAAAGAATTTTTATGGGGGGCATTCCCTGAAGTGAATGCAAGCATGATGTTTATTCCATGTGATTATGCAAGCATGATGTTTATTCCATGCGATTATGCAAGCATGATGTTTATTCCATGCAATTACACAAGCATAATGTTTATTCCATGCAATTATACAAGCATGATGTTTATTCCATGTGATTATTTAATTTGTTTCATTCATTGAAGTAAATGCAAACGTGATAATTCACTATATGGTTAGTGAATAAAACTCAATTATGTGATAGAGTATCATTGATGAGGATATGTTAGAAAAACATACTCCACTTTTCACACATTAATGTTGTCTTACAGACACAATATCATACAAGGGTTCTAAATACCTATCAGTCTCAACTCCATTCCCTGAAGTGAATGTGATATTTTATAGCGGAAAGAATAAATATCACACTAGTAATTGTGATCATGATTGAGATCATAAAATAGACATGGATAAGGTGATTATTTTTAGAATACTTATATCCACAAGAAGTGAAATTATAAAGATGACAAGAATGATAGAGATCATGTTAAAATCTTTATGTTATCAAAGCGATGGTACAAACCATTGGTCTCGTATTTATCAAACGCCAAAGTATTATGGACTTTATCCATAATCATGAATGATAAATTAAAGAAAATATAAACAAATTTTTTTTGTGGCAAAAATAATGGCGTTATTGATCCAACTCAATTGGATATTGATAATTTTCTTATAATCCTTCAAGAGAATAATCCACCATTTATTTTATTTTCTTTAGATCTTTTATTTATTTTATTTTATTTTATTTTATGTTAATTTATTTTTATTTTTTATTTATTTATGTTAACTTACTTTATATATTATTTATTTATTTTTTATGTTAATTTTTTTTCTTAAAAGAATATGATTACTTCCGGAATAAAATATGCAATAATTTATGGCGATTTATGCTTAGCAGAAAGTGCAAGTACTCACACAATACTTAAGCATAAGAAATATTTTCCCATTTAAATACAAGGGAAATATGAATACTATATCTCAAAGTACTAAAGTATCAGTGCTTCGGAAGAGATCTTGAGAGCTTATCTTTGATCCGATTTGATATGATATGCTATTTTTTTAATATTTTTCCATTCCTCGAAGTGAATGGTATAGGTGACATATTTTTTATTTCCCGAAGTGAATGAAATAAAACACATATTAAAAGGTGCATAATTATGCATATTTTTCCATTTTAAATGCAAGAGAATAATATGAGTACTATATCCGGAAGTACTAATATCACAGAAAGCTCCGACTGAGCAAATAAGTTATTTTCCAAATGAGACTTTATCTCATATTTACAGTGTATTATGCTCGTTGAGCAAATATGTTATTGCCAAATGGAACTTTATTTCATATTTACAGCGCATTATACTCGTCAAAATGGCAAAGAGATATTGAGTTTTAAAGATATTTATAGAAATATATTGAGAATATCAGTTAAAGGGATAATGACAATCTTAATATTACGAGTATAACTCAAGGCAATAATGAAATTTTGGCAAAATTACATGTATTGTCATCCATATTGTACTACATAAGAATTAGTACAAATTGAAGCTCATGCTATTATAAACTAGATGTTTACTGATTATTTTATTTGGCATGACCGGTTAGACCATCCCGTTTTCAATTATGATACGAAAAATTGCTGACACTTTCATATGGTCATTTATTGAAGAACTGAGAGTTTCTTCAAGGTAATTTTTCTTGTGATACTTGCTATGAAAGCATTTTGATTATTCAATCATCAACAACTATGATAGAGTGTAAATCTATTAATTTTCTGGAACGGATACAAGGTGATATATATGGGCCCATACACCTTTCATAAAGATCATCTGGATATTTTATAATTTTTATCGATGCATCGACTAGATAGTTATATGTATCCTTCTTATTAACCCGCAACTTGGTGTTTACGAGGCTACTTGCTCAATTGATAAAATTATGAGCATATTTTTCAGATTATCTTATAAAGACAATGGTCTTGATAATGTTGATGACATATCATTTTATATGTAGATTCACTAATTCGCATCAAGCCAACAAATGATTATAAATTCTCCCCATTATAAATAGTTTTTGGTCAGGAACAAAATATTTCTCATCTCAATTTTTTGGGTGTGTGATATATATTCTAATTGCTCCACCATAACGCACAAAGATGAGTTTTGTTGGGAATATATATAAGAGCTTCTAATAGGAGATTTATTTACAATCCGGTTTATTGACTATCATTTTAATGAGTTAATTTACCCAACATTAGGAGGAGAAAATAAATAGCTAGGGAAAGAAATAAGTTGGAATGAATTATCAATTTCTCTTTTTGATCCACGTAATAGATAATGTGAACTATAAGTTCAATGGATAATTTATTTAGCAAATCAATTGCTAGATGATTTTGCTGACCCTAAAAGAGTGACTAAGTCACATATACCAGCTATGAATGCTCCGATTAAATTTGATGTCATGGAAGGACAAACTCTAATTGCTAATGATTCTAACTTATGCTTAAAGCATAGTAGACAAGTAAGTTCCAAAGATAAGAGATCCTCGAAAAAGAAAAGGAGCTATATTTTATGATGATCTGATTGATGAATCAATGATTATGAAAATCTCTAGAAGAGATTAAATGGTCTCCAACAGAGACATTGACATGACTCAGGTACCTGACAATAAAGAGATCTCAATAGATTATATCATGTCTGGTAATAAATGGAACTGAAATTAAATCGACGTCATCAATATATTTATATGCAATATAGCACTAGAGATTTTATTTGATGATGTGGATCATGAATCATTGTCCATTGGACAAAGAAATGATTGTGAACATGAAAGAGACAATTGAGGCGAAACTAAAATCTCTTTTCAAAAAGAGAAGTATTTGGGCCTATAGCCCGTACATTGAAATATGTAAAGCTCATAGATATAAACGAGCCTTTGTGATAAAGAGAAATCAAAAGGGGAAATCATGATCTATAAGCTCATTTGGTTGCACAAGGATTCTCACAAAGACATGAAATTGAATGAGGAAAATATATTCCTCGATGGTGGATGCAGTTACTTTTAGATATTCTGGCAATAAATGAAATGACTTAGTTTCGTCTAATGGATTTTGTTACATCTTATTTGTGTGAGCCTCTTGATAAAAATATTTACATGAAGCTTCTAAAAGGATTTAGACTGCCAGAAGCAGTTAATTCAAGTTCTCGAGAACATTATTCAACCATATTAAATATCTCTCTTATGGATTGAAAAATTTAGGCATATTTGATATAATCGCCTAATTGAATACTTATTAGCATAATGCTATATGAATTGTTTAATTTCCTCGAGCATTTTGATTAAGTGGATTAGTTCTGAACTTTTATTATTATCGTTGATTTGAATATAGTTGAGACTCGCGAAGAGATCTCCTCAAATCCTTGTGCATCAATCGACATACAGAAAAATGTTGAAAGAGACTTTATATGAATAATGCATATTCATTGATCACCCTTATGGTTGTTAGGTCTTTTAGTGTAAACAAAGATTATTTCTGCCTCAAGAAAAGGGTAATGATATTCTTGGTCTAAAAACACAATATATAAATTATTTGATTTGGAAGCATCGTGTCTTAGCTGGTCCAGAAATATTATTTAAGTACTACGAGATCATTACCTTTAAATAATTGTTATGCACGAGGCAAAGCTGAAATATGTATTTGGCTAAACATATCCTAAAGATATGTGAATGTTTTTCACAAGATAAGATGCAAGCTATCTTGTAAAGAGATTATACAAAATTTATATCTCAAGGTGGTATATCAAATATGATAAAACGAAGCATATTTCTTCAAGTTTCGTCCCTCATGATTTTTAGATGAATATTATTCAATGAATCATTTTAACCAATGATTTGGAAGATTTATCCACTAGTGCATGATCTACTTCAACATTTGAAGTTTAATTCAATATTGAATTAAAAATTTGATTAAATCAGATAAAATATTCTTCCTATTTTCTCTATGTTTATATATTTTAAAAAATTGATTCATTTCCTATTTAAACCCTTGATCAGATCCAGTATTAGTTTATCGAGATGCGGAACCTAGGGAGATGTAAGAAGATCCAGTTCAAATCTTGAATCCATTAAAAAAGTGATTCATCCAATTTATATATTTTTAAACGATTCTTAAGTTTTTACGGTAAGGGTGAATTCAGGTATCCGGGCATTCATATTTAAAGTATCGCGTACTTGAAATTTTGGATAGTGAAAAAATAATTTAAGTCTCATTCGAATTTTTGAGTATCCGATGCTTCAAATACTCAAATATCTAGATACCAAAACATTGGGTAATTGGGTACTTGTATTTTAAATTTTTTATAAATTCTAAATTTAATCTTAAAATAATATATACAAATTTAAAAGTTCGAATTATATGATCTAAAATTCAAATATAAAATTTTAAAATCATAATTACATAATCTAAACATAAAATTTAAGAATTAAATTGTACAACCTATTTTGAAAAAAAAAACGTAAAAGAAGTTTTCTTTAATATATTTTTAATTTACTTTAAAATATAAAAATTAATAATTTAAATAATAAAGAATATTTAGTTGATGTTTATCTTGGTTAATACACATGAAAAATAATACATATGTAATTATAAACGAGTAAAGTTCAAATTTCTTAACTTGAAAAAAATAAATTTCTTATTTTATAATAAATCTTATTTTTTATAATGAGTATCTATTTTTAAAATAAAGTTTAAGGGATCAAAATTAAAAATTAAATTGTTTAATTTGAGAATATAGTAAATATAAAGATATTTTATTTAAATAATAATTACATTTAAAATAAAAAAATTAAAAAAAAAGAAGTGGTACCCGAAAATAACTGGGTATTCGAAAATTTTAATATTATGATCCAGGCCCGATCAAGGAGATGACGGGCCGGGTACGCGATCCATACTAAATTTTTTAGATAAATACTAGATTATTTGTGTTTGAATAGTTGGATAATTGGATTAATCGGATCTAATATTTTTAAATACCTTAATTTACGATACTAAAATAATTTTAATAATAAAAAATAATATAATTTTTATGGGTAATTTTAATTTGATTATTATATATACATAATATATACGTTATTAATATGTTAAAAAATAAAATAAAAAAATATTTTACAATTATACAAATATATTTAAAAAAATTTGGGACCATAATTTATTTATTAAATATGAATTGTTATAAATTCTTGTTTGTTTTGAAACGTTAGAGTTCAACCTTCAACCCAAAAAATCCATTTCATTTGTTTTAAAAATAAAAATAAATTTAAATTTGTTATGAATATTATCTATGGGGATGTTTATCATAATAAGAACTCTATCATTAGAAATATTATCTCCATTGATTAGAGTTTAATACATTATGTACTTCTTATACCTATAAATAGATGAGTTTGTGAAGGCATTATACATAAGTCAATATTGAGAATATTACAAATATTTCTCTTTATATCTTCTTTTTGTTCTTTTATTCTTGTTCTTTATTCTTGTTTTATTTTTTCTTTATTTTATTCATAACACGTTATTAGCACGAGACTCTAACCAATGAAAGTGTTTGTCGTTCGAATCTTGAATGAGTTATTGAAAAGAATTTGTTATTGGCATAAATCAAAGATAAGTTGAAGAGAAACTTATTGAAGAAAAAGTGGGTGATTCTGGTTTAACATTGAAATTAAGTTGCAAAACAAGTTCAAAAGCTATTGCTTCTGCATGAACATGGAGTGTCTGGGTACTAATATGTTTATCTGTTTGTTCTGTTTGCTGTTTAACTCGTAATGTGTCTTCGGAGTAGTTTTTGATATTTTGGTGGTCTTAGGAAGAATTTTAAAAATTTAGACTTCAAATCAAAAATTGAAATTGTGGTTTGGTTTTATCGCTATTGTGTATATAACCAATACTATTTCGATCATAACGAGTATCTCATTTATACTTTTTAAATAATATATGCTATTATAGACATAATGATTATATGTATTGTAGTTTCAAGTAGTGTCAACATTGCTATATAAGAATCGTTATTGCGATTACAAAATATTATTTAAATCTCTTTCATTAGTGGTAAATTTTAAAAAATAATAAGAGTAGGTCAATAGTAACAATAAGTATCGTAGAAAACAGAAATTGGGTTTCAAAAATAAATATTAAAAAAATAAATTTTAAGAGTATATCTAAAATAATAAATATTATAAAAAAAGACTTTATACTCTTAATAATAAGTACCAAATAAATTACGATTAGCTCAGACAATAAATATGAATGATATTCGATATCATATTTCTCGTGATTATTCTTTTGCTGCAAGTAGATGGATCTCGTTGAATTTTTAATAAATATTTTAATTTCTTGTTGTTTTTTTTTATTGAGTTTTGTTCTTGGTTCATGATTTTGAGTTTTTTATATTTAGATGTATTTTATTGTTAGGTGTACTTTTTCTCAAGTAAGATTTATTGAGGTTTTTAATAAGGCACTAGCTAACAATCCTCTCTTTAATTAAAAAATATTAAAAAATAACCTTAAATAATAAATATAATAAAAATAAATTATTAATAATAAATATAAAAAATAAATTTTAAAATAGATACTAATAATAAATATTTTTATAATATTAATTTTTATTAATTTTCATTCATGTATCAATACGAAATATAACTATATTTATAATGATTGTTAACTTTTCTATAAAAGATGATGGCATTCTTTACACCTTTTAAATCATATATTTAAAATTTTAATTTAATTAAATCTTTTTAATAATTTATTAATGTAATTATAATTATTTATCTCTATATATAATAAAATTAGGAGTGTTCATTATCTGGTACCTAAAAAATTGGATATCCGGTTCTTTCGGGTAAAGATTTCTCGGTCCGTGTCCCAGACTATTTATATTGGGTACCCATAAAATTCTAGTATCCGGTTTCTTCAGGTAAGGATTTCTCGACCCGTGTCCTGGCCCTTTTATATCAAGTACCTGTAAAACTTGGGTACCCGACTAATCGGGTAACAGGCACCCGGTTCTTATATATTTTTTAAAAAAATTATTTTAAAATTAAAAAAATATTAAACAAAAAATTTAAAATTTTATAATTTATGAACGAACATAAAAATTAGTGATTTAAAGTTAATTTTATAATATTTAAATATAGGAAAATTCTACAACGAGCGTCGAACATTGTTGAACGCTACTAACGATGAACATTACTGAACACCATTAAACTAATTAATAAAGATTAAAGATCGTAAGGATTCAATATATAATTAATAAATATTTAAAATAAAATTTTAATTAAATTATTTTTTATAAGAAAAACTACATGAATGATCATCCAACTATCACTCATTTTTTGAGTTGGTCACCAAACTATTTTTTTTTCATCAAAATCATCGTTAACTTTTTATTTCATTATTATTTTGGTCATCGGTTGTTAAATATTTAACAAAGATGTGACATCACATGATTTAATAAAAAATTTAGTCCATAAAATTATTACATTATATCAAATTAATCCAAATAAAAAATAACTCATCATATATTTTAACTAAACCTCAATTTTTTTTATCCATTTTCTTTTTCTTCTTCTGCAACACCACTTTAAAAATTTCATCAAAATCGTTGTTAACATTTTATTTTATTATTATTTTGGTCACTGACTGTTAAATATTTAACAAAGATGTGACATCACATGGTTTAATAAAAATTTTAGTCCATGAAATTATTACATTATATCAAATTAATTCAAATAAAAAATAACTCATCAAATATTTTAACTAAAACTCAAATTTTTCATCCCTTTTCTTTTTCTTCTTCTTGCAACACTACTTTAAAAATTATTTTGCAAATTCTCTTTTTATTTTTTTTAATTTGAACAACTTATTAAATTTTAGATTATAAAAAAAAAACATTTTAATTTTATAATTTATTCTTTTAAAATCTAAGTTAAAATAATAGTTTTTTTCTTCGAATCGGTATGGCATTTTCATCGAATAATTTTTTTCAGCCCAAAGAAGGTTGTGTTTCGGCATCTGAGAAGTCACTGATACTAAATTTGTGTAAAATTATAATAAAACATCCATATGAAGATTGAAAAGTTGGACTACTCAATAAAATTTTAAGTAAAACCAAATTTTATTTAATCTCAAGAATTTGTGTGAAGTTGTAGGAACATCCATATGAAGATCCATATGAACATCCAAATTTGTGTGAAGTTGTAGGAACATCTATATATGAAGATCGAAAACTTTATGTGAATTGATAATCGAATTTTTTATGGATCCGATAAGCATAGAAAATAATAGAAAAATATATATACTAATAGTTTGGAAAAAGTCAAAGAAGCTAGATTAGATTTTAAAAGAACAAATCATAAAATTAAAGTGTTTTTCTATAATCTAAAATTTAATAAATTGTTAAAAGACACAAGAGAAATAAAAAAAATTGATAAATTATTTTTTTTAAAGTAATGTTGCAAGAGAACAAAAAAATTAAGGTTTAGTTTAAATATTTGATGAGTTATATTCTATGAGAATTAATTTGATATAATATAATAATTTTAGGGAAATAAAATTTTTATTAAACCATGTGATGTCACATCTTTGTTAAATATTTAACACCAGATTATCTAAATAATAATGAAATAAAACGTTAACGATGATTTTGATGAAAAACAATTAGTTTAGTGACCAACTAAAAAAATGAGTGATAGTTGGATGATCATTCATGTATTTTTTCTTATAAATAGTAATTTAATTGAAATTTTATTTTAAATATTCATTAATTATATATTAAGTTCTTGTGATCTTTAATCTTTATTAATTAATTTAATGGTGTTCAGCAATGTTTATCGTTAGTGATGTTTAACGATGTTCAACGCACGTTGTAGACATATCCTTTAGGTTATTATTAAATGTGCAGAAGCGAATTATCTTAATTACTCTTATTTAAACCGGTGCAATTTTTAGTCCCTATCACATCCCTTTTATTTAAACATGTGCAATTCACACCAAACCATAAAAATCTCTCTCAATTCTGTAGTTATTTTTTTTTATAAAATTTTTCGGTTAATGTCTTAAATTTTTTTAGTAATGGCGGGACTAATAAAATGAGATTAAAAACACGATTTTATTACTGATAGAAAAATTTAAATTTTATTTAATTTTAAATTATTATTTTTATTATTTATATTGTTATTAAAAATTATAAGATAATTATAAATTAATATTAATTTGTGGTTATTTAATTTTTTAAGGAAGAAATAGAACGTCATTTAGAGATTTTTTGTAATTAAATGACGAGAGAACTCAATTTTTATTTCGAAAAATATATATCGATGACTGAATTTTTACATGCCTCTAAATCAGTAGAGGTATAAAATTGGACATTGATTTTATAACATCGCTTGTAGAGAGATAGAGATGGTAAACGGGTCATTCGGTTTGGTTTTGGTTCGGATTGTTTCGGTTCGGTTCATTTTGGGTTTGTTTGTATTTGGTTTAGATTCAGTTTGGATCGGTTGTGGTTTCGGTTTCGGTTTTAATTCGGTTATATGATAATTTGGTTCAGTTTGGATATCGGATCGGTGATTCGGGTCAATATCAGATCGATTGTTTTCGGGTCGGGTCAATATCGGATCAAATATTTTTGGGTCGGGTCCATGTCGGGTCATTCGAATCGGTTCGGATTGGGTCAATCTTTAAATTTTCGGGTTAATTTGGTTTGAGTTGGACTTAAGTATAAATGTAATCGTCTATATTATATATAGAATTAATCATATATTCTTGTAAAATATATTTTTTTTATTTAATATTGAAATTGTTTTAAAATTTTTTGCCTCAGCTTTTATTCGAGTAAAGTCAGTATTGATAATTTAAGGGATAATGTCATTTTTGTAAATACATAGATTCATTAATAACATTTTGGTCATTTTTATAACACCCCGAATTTTAACAAAAAATAAATTGATTTTTAAAAAAGGAAATGTAATATTAAAAATTAAATTATTATCAGATCTAGTGATTAATTAGTATTATCATAATACAAAAGATAATAAAATATATATTATTTAATTATTTATCATATTGTTAAAAAATAAACAATAGTAAAAATATATTATTCATTCGATTTGACTCAATTATCGGGTTAAAATCGGATTGAAACTCGGTTTAGATCGGTTTTGAGCAAGTTAATTTCGGGTTGCTTTCGGTTCGGGTAAAAATTGGTTCAGATTAAATCAGTTACGGTTCTATATCGGTTCTTCTAGAATTCAGATCGGTTTCAGTTTCGGTTTTGGTTCGGGTTTCGGATCACGCTAAATCATCAATTTTGGTTTTGATTCGGATAAATCGATTCGGTTTTCAGTTATCGGATCAAGTTTGTCAAGTCTAATCAGAGACCTATACACTTTTCGCCTACCGTGAGGTAAAACAACTATAACTTTGGAGGACGTGTTGTATATTTTCGGTTTCCTAATTGACAAAATGACTATTATCGATCACAGTAGTGGTGAATGATGTGGTCTTTGTTTTAAGTTGCTAGGGGTTGCGACAGACCGCATGGATGGTAGCTTTATTTTTTGCAGTGGTAGCGAAAAATTATAACAATTTACCAAATGACGCGGACGAAGAAGTGATGATAATAAAGAATATTATCTTTGATGAGTATTAATGAAATAATTAAATTTTTATATGTTAGCATATTTTTTCTTATTATAGGCATACGCTTACACTTATATTTTATAAATAATCAACTATATATCGATGTCAAACAAATCTCGCAATAAAGTATATATCTTATGTTAGCGAATTTGTGAAATTTTGATAATGTCGATAGACTAAGTTAACTAGCATTACTAAAATTTCTTTTTAAGGATATGTGTAAGACCATCAATCCAGAGAAGCATGACATTGATGGTTGTCTTTTATTAATGCAGTCTTGGGCGTGATTCAAAATGTTAATTTTACGCACTCAACTACATGTGCCTAGTCTATATATTTTTCACTATATCAGAGGTAAGTTAAAAAATAAATATAATTTTGTTAAAAATAAATATTTTTAATAGAGATTTTTCTAATATTAAAGTAATGTTTGTTGTTATATAGGTGGAGCGATAATTTAAGTCATATTATTCTGGGCAAAGGTTTGAAAGTTATCAGACTTGATATTAAGAATGTATATGAGAATCATGTAAATATTGTTAGTTTGAATTTAATTTTATTTATTTAGAATAAATTTTATTAAATTTAGTTATAAACTTTGTACAATTTTTGTGGACTTTGTACACGGATTCGAGTATTTATGAATGTCTTTTAGAATTTTTGCTTTGTGACGGAACTGCCTTCAAATGAAACGTACAAAGGGAGCATGTGCGACTTCTGGCACTGATTTGTCTATCTTGCAGGATAAATGCTTCTGCCTCTTTAGCATCGACACCATATCAGACCACCTAACCGATCCGACCATAGATTTTACCCACTCAATGCACTCATTATTTTATTTACCGTCGATCCTGATAAAGGTTCTTTCACGCCTTATGTAGGTAACCTCTATGATGATACTATAATAGATGAAACTGAAAATGAGGATGACGACGACAATGATGATGAAGAGCCAGTTGAGCCCATGCATCGTCGACAAAACCCCGATGCAAACTACTTAACTGTCACATAATTACACTTTGATCCATGTTATTTACACATTTTTAATTTTATTTTAATAAAATAATAAATTATTAAATTTGGTGGTAAGCAGGTTCAAACCTTGGTGTTTTTAGACAAATGTTTTCCTTTTAAGCAAATATTTGATATGTAGGACACATCACCCTATAATTTGAGATCTAACAACAAAAACTAAAATAATTTAAATACGTGACCATTAATGACCATTGAATTGGTATTTCAACCAATTATTGTAGTTAAGATTATTCAACTGAGGACACCACCTGTAGGTGGCTCCTTCATTAAAATGCGCCTATAAATTAGAATAGGATAAGGAGTAGTAGGAAAGAAAAGAACCGAGTGAAAGAAAGGTTTTTTTTTTGTGTGTATATAGAAAGTTTAGGGAAAATGTATTTAAGATATCAAATTGGCTATTTAAATTTTTAGATTATTTATAAATTATTTGATTAGTAATTAATAATATATTAATCTTATTAATTTTTTATTGTAGAAAGTTAAGAGATTTTAAAATTTTTATATTAAATCACTAATGAAAGTTTACAAACTCAATCAAACAATTTATTTTGATGACCTGATACGATAGTTGTGACGATTCAAACACTTATCTCTATATGATCGGTCGCTTGCTAAAACCCATATTGCCGAGTTTGAACCCCCTCTTGATCAATAAGATCATCCATGCAAGTGTGAATATGGGAGAAAGTCGGTCAACCCTTTAGCTTTCTTCGAAGACTGAGATTTGGTAACCATTTTTCGTATATTGGATCTGTTGGCCAATATTCTTGATTTGAAATCGTCCTAAACAATGGGCTTGTAGATATTTGTCATTGTTCTCAACTTAAAATAAATGTCTACCAATATATATAGGTCTATCGGACATGCATGTATGCGGCGATTGTGTAAGCACACGAGTATTTATATGCCTAAAAATAGCCATAGTCACACCAACTCAGATGCAAGTTTACTTGAAATAATTTATGCTCGTTCGGGCATACCAAGGTTTGGACATTAAATTCAATATTTTTAGGGTCGAACAAATTCACTCTCATGGTAGTTGCGCCCTCTTGAAGTTTCTCCATACTCTTTTAGAGAGTTTCATACCAATATCATCCCATATTTATTTGAGAGTTAACCTTATTTCTTTTGTTGCATCATATTTTTCTATTCTAAAGTACGTCTTCTAAACAATACTAACAATTAATAGATGGCATGTCCTTTTTAGCACAGAGTTGCTAGCCTCGATAAGGTTAATGATCATATGTCCGTAACATCGACTTTTATTATAGGCATATAACCATCGTTCTCTAGGAATATTAAAAACAAAATCGTGTACACTTTGTCTTATGCCTTATAAAAACACCTAAACTTTGCATCGAACCTTGATCAAACTGTTTCTTGCCTTACTCATAAATATTGGTCATACATAATCAAATCAATAATTTAGACAATAACAAATTACAACTTACCTTTGCTTAAAATTTCATATCGAATGTATCTTTTTAAATTGAACCTTTGCATTGATAACAAAATGTTATATACAATAGGTTGAATAAGCATGCGGTGGTCTCCATAAGCTTCTGGCCCTATCGATGACTAATAATAGAGCAAATATTTTATAAAAAATCACACAAATTCAATCCTCTTTGATTACGTATCAACGAAAATTATTCAAAAAGAATTCATATTTTTCAACATTTTCCTTCTCAACTATGACAAAGGCTATTGGAAATATATTTTTGTCTTCGTCTTGTGCTACATCAATAAGGAATATTTTTCGTATTTCTTTTACAATCATGTACCGTTAATTTGAATTATACGTTTATTAAATGTGAACATTTAGATGCACGACTAGAATACCCATAATAACTTGTTGAATATTTTTTGGGGTAGGGAAATTATTTCACCTTATAGTGTCACCGCTAATAACGTTTCATACTCCACCATAGTTCTAGGGATAAATACTTGTATTGCACGTAATAAAGCTGGTAGTTCATTCCAAAACTACAATGGCAATCATCAAATTCTTCTCAACCAACAATTTTGTGTAAGTGCACATCAAATCGAAGTCAAGGTTTATGTAGTATTTTGAGATTATCGTCATGGTACATAAATAACTACATAAACCTTGACTTCGATTTGATGTGCACTTACATAAAATTATTGATCAATGAGCTTTACATAAATCATTTATAGTTGCTCTTATAATTCATGCACCGCACCTTACATAATATGTTCGGCTATTAGATTCAACAACGCAAGATTGCATATGACATATGATGTAGTACTTCTTAATTGCTAACTGAACATCTTTCTTATATCGAATTGACTCCGACTATCAATTTTTCATCAGTTGAGGTTGCGGCTGAAGAATAAAAAAATAAACATGTCTTATATTTTTTGTTGGAAGTATGTAATGCTTGAATCCCACACTCTGTTTTTATAGGTTGTATGAGAGCAGTTCAGTTGATTTAAAATTCTCTTTGAATTTTAAATACTTAACCGAATAGATTTAATAACAAAATATACGAGATTTAAATGGATATTTTCGGTTATAAAATCTACTATTTTTAGATAGATATTAACAGATTATCTGAGATTTAATTAGATTTTATTTGTTAATAAATCTAATTTTGAATAGATTTTATCCGAGATTTAAATGGATATTTTCGATTAGCAAATCTACTATTTTTGGATAGATATTATCTGATATTAAATTTAAAATTTAAATTTAAATCAGATTTTATTTGATTCCTAAACAGATTTGCCCCTGCTTTCAACCTATAAATAAGATGTTTTTCTCTCATTTTTAATCATCCCATTCAAAGTTCATCTGTCTTACTTGAGAGAGAATTAGAGAGTATCATTCTGTTCGACTCCGGTTCCGACGATCATTTCCTCTACAGTCCACTCCAAAATTTGGGTGTACACTGTTTGGAGGACCGTGCTAACCTTCGGGGGATAACCGCCTAAAGTAGCGAGTACACACATCGGGGCGATTTGTTTCTAAGGCAGTGGCTTCCATACCACGACACGGTCAAACTTTCTATCAGTTCGTTCCTTTAATTTTTCCTGTCAGTGCTAACGCCCTGTTTTGCAGTCACCAACAATTTAGAACAAATCTACTGCAAAAATGATATTATTGTCAAGCTGGTTTTGGGTTTGATCAAGCTTGACGCACTTGACGGGTCAATAATCGAAGGTGGTGATGAAGTTGAAGATAAGAACCAAAATCCTAAAGATAAGGATATTTTACTATCAGTGAATTTTATTCATTTATTTATTATTACTGTTAGTAAATTATTTTTGTGACTAACCATATATAATTTTTATTTGAATTTTGTAGATTCAAAATGATTATGAAATATTAGTCACGGTGAATTTGGGATCATGATACAAGGATTGAAGTTGCAGACATGATCAAAATAGACAAGGTCTACTTGAATTGCGTTTCTACTTATAAGGTCAGATTATTTAAATCATGATTTATATTACATGAATTTATTTTAAGCCTTTACCTAGTCTGTAAGCTTAGTGGATATCTTTTAGACTAGGTTGTAAAAGAAGGCTAGATGACCTTTTCTAGTAGAAAACTTATCTTGAGTATGCTTAATAATTTTTTTTGTGGGGAATATATATATTAAGCATAACTTTTAAAAGACCTAAATGAGGAGAGAAATATTCATAAGACTTTAATTGGAAAGTAGTGAGATAGTTTAAAAATGCATGTCTAGGATTGGTTTTTGAAAGAGGTATTTAAGTGTGCTTTATGCTCCACCTCTCTTTCTAAATCTACCTGGTGCATTATTATGCTCATTATTCCAATTTATAAAATACTATGACTAAATAAATATTCTATACTTAGTGCAGAAGTTAGAATAATAATCTTAATAATTTTTAAGATATCTTTCTTTTAGTCATAGTAGATGAATATTTCTAGTAGTCTTTTAAGGTAAGAACCTTGTCTAAAATAAAGAGAAAATGATACACATTAATGATACTAAAAGATGTTTGTAGATATTAAATCTCTTTGAGCTCTTTTCTTCAGATAATTAAGAAGGAAGAAAAGATTTGTCTATCTTAGGAGTGTGCAGAAATCTCCATAAAAATTCTCTTTATGAAAAAAGATGAAAAGTGTTAGGTCCGACAGAGGTGGTGAGTTTGGATCTAAATTTTCTTAAAGAGGTATATGAGACGAATGACATAGTTCATGAAACTTCTATCCCTTACTTTCCTCAACAAAACGACATAGTCGAGAGGAAAAAACAGAACTTTAAAAGAGATGATAAATTCATCATTGATAAGTTCTGAGTTAGCTGATAACATATCGGGGGAAGTCATTCTATCGGTAAATCTTAAACCGAGTACCTCATAAGAAGTTAGACTCAACCCCATACGAACTGTGAAAAGGTTATGTACCTAACTTGCAATACCTAAAAGTGTGGGGGGTCTGGCTAAAGTATGTTTGCCTGACTTTAAGAAGTCCACCATCGGTGCCTAAACCGTTGATGTAGTATTTATTAAGTATGCTACCAACACTGCCGTATGATATGCTCTAGAGTTTGAGTTAGAGCCTAAACAAAGATAAAAATATCTTTTGGACCAGACTTTGTTACTTCTTTTATTTCTGAGATAAATGATTTAGACAACTTATCAAATCTTATAGCTCAAGTTTCTTGTTAGATGAGGATCCTAAAACTTATAAAGAAGCTATGAGATCTATTGACACTAGTTTTGGAGAAGAGTTGTTAATGATAAACTAGAGTCAATATTGTCTAAATCATACTTGGGAATTGGTAGACTTGCCTAAAGGATTTAAACCTATCAACAACAAATAAGTTCTTAAGAAGAAACTCATACCAGATGGGTAAATCCAGAGTAAGGCAAGGCTAGTAGTTATAGGGTTCACTCAAAAATATTGAAGAGTTTGACAGTTGAGATGTTATTTATACTCGAACCCCTTTTGACTCTAGCACTCATCTCGTTAAAAATAAAGGAAGATGTGTTTCCCAGGTTGAATATGCTAAGATTATTGAAAGCCTAATGTTCTTAGTGAACTATACTCGGCCCGATATTGCCTATGTATTGAGTAGATTAAGTAGATATACTCATAATCCAAGTGGTGAACATTGAACGACTCTTAGACGCTTACTAAAATACCTTAAGGGTATTATGGATTAGAAACTTAAATTTGTTGGCTATCCTGTTATTTGAAAGGATATTGTGACGCCAACTAGGTTTCTGATAGTGATGAGGTAAGCTCTACGAGTAAATATGTTTTCACTTTAGGTGAAGCTACAATCTCGTGAAAGTCTATCAAGTAGACTTATATTGCATGCTCTATTATAGAGTCAGAGTTTATAGCTTTAGACTTAACTAGGCAAGAAACCGAGTGGTTAAGGAATCTTTTAGCAAAGATACCTTTGTGGGGAAAACCGACTCCTCCGATATCTTTATTGTGAGATTCGTAATTTGCGATACATGTGGCTGTAAATCAAGTTTTCAATGGTAAGAAGAGACACATTCGCATAAGGTACGAATATGTGAGGCACCTAATAAAGAACGGAGTACTTACCTTAGAGTATGTTAAGTCGGAGATGAATTTGGCTGATCCTACTACCAAAGGATTGAGTAGGAAACAAATTCTGGATTCGTCGAGGGGGATGGGTCTTAAGCCCATTTGTTGAGAGATTCATGGTGGATACCTAACTTAGTTCTCTAAGTTCAATATGGTTAAACGAAACCATGAAAGAGACTCATAGTGTACATGTCCCTTTACCCAATCCCTATGACGTTTCATGTACATGCCCAGATTGAGCTTAAATGCTCTTAATAAATTCATAGCCCAAGTTTAGGTGGTCTTAGTGAGAAAGACTTGATGAATTTACCGATTTTGGTTGAATAACTACTCTTAATAAGTTCTTAGACCTATTGCGAAGGACTAATTGAACTTACCGCTCGGAAGGATGAGTTTATTTTTAAACTCTTAATAAATTCTATCCAAAGATGTTGGATTGTTCTATTGAGAAGAACATTATTGAATTTACCGAACAAAGAGGTTGAGTTTTTATTCTTAATGATTTCTTAGCCCAGAGTTTGGGTGGTTCATTTAATATGAACTTGAAGAAAATCACCTTATTTTCTTGTGAGGTTGAGCTTTATACAAAGCTCTTAATTATTTCATAGCCTAATTTTGGGTGGTTTATGTTGAGATAAACTTGATGAAATAACCTATGTAAGTGAGAAGAGTTAGTCACCTTCTATGAAAAACGATGGGCCGTTTTTCTAGTACACTTACTAAAATCCCGAGGTAAGATGGCTAAATATATATACTTTATGTATATACACATCTTCACATCGTGGACTGTGGTGGATGAAGGGATTAGTTATGTGTTATGAGTTCACCCCGATCTTAGAAAGTTCAAGACTAGTTTCACTTATCTAAGAGGAGGATTACTCATCATCATTACGTACTAGTTCAAGATTCGTTCACTATGTACTTAAGTAACTAATCTCGCAAATGCTCGTCTAGTGATAGTCGAACTTTGTGACATCATGAGGATTCTTTCGCATTAGTGGGGGATTGTTGGAAATATGTAATGCTTGAATCCCACACTCTGTTTTTATAGGTTGTATGAGAGCAGTTCAGTTGATTTAAAATTCTCTTTGAATTTTAAATACTTAACCGAATAGATTTAATAACAAAATATACGAGATTTAAATGGATATTTTCGGTTATAAAATCTACTATTTTTAGATAGATATTAACAGATTATCTGAGATTTAATTAGATTTTATTTGTTAATAAATCTAATTTTGAATAGATTTTATCCGAGATTTAAATGGATATTTTCGGTTAGCAAATCTACTATTTTTGGATAGATTTTATCTAATAGTAAATTTAAAATTTAAATTTAAATCAGATTTTATTTGATTCCTGGACAGATTTGCCCCTGCTTTCAACCTATAAATAAGATGCTTTTCTCTCATTTTTAATCATCCCATTCAGAGTTCATCTGTCTTACTTGAGAGAGAATTAGAGAGCATCATTATGTTCGACTCCGGTTCCGACGATCATTTCCTCTACAGTCCACTCCCAAATTTGGGTGTACACTGTTTGGAGGACCGTGCTAACCTTCGGGGGACAACTGCCTAAAGTAGCGAGTACACACATCGGGGCGATTTGTTTCTAAGGCAGTGGCCTCCATACCACGACACGTCAAACTTTCTATCAGTTTGTTCCTTTAATTTTTCCTGTCAGTGCTAACGCCCTGTTTTGCAGTCTATTTAACCAACATTTTTGATCTCGTATTATAGCATAGTCTACTTCATACATGTGAAATGGAGGCACGTAAGCTGAAAAATTAGGCTCCGATTGTTGCAGCTCCGATTGAACATAACCTCAAACTTGCAACTCATCATTCAATCTATATCTAATGGACGCTACTGCCCAAACATCTTCCTTAACATCACAATCATGGGAATCTAAGCAACAACGGTACTAACAACACCAACATCAAGCAACTTGACATCATCTTCTAGTTCTGGTATAACATTTTTTTCGTCTTCATTGAAATCATCAACTATTTTCCCCAATAATCATAAATATTTTTGATGTCATAATTCGTTATTATATTCGATCACAATAATGATCCTCTTAATTTATCAAAAATTCTACCTAAAACCTGATTTTTTGAAATTAACAACAAGAGAACATAATTTACATGGCAACTCTTTATTTATATATATATAATGACGTAATCTGCATATCGTCCGAATTTGATTTACAAAATTACTCTCAAAACCGCATATAGCATCACAAAGATGTGTCCCCAACTTTAGGTGATCTCTTTATAGGAATATTATATATCTGCACTCTATCTTGTCGAGCCAGCTTTATTTGATTGATATACGGTTGATTATTGTTTCACTGAAGCGGTTAATTCATGGTTCAAATTTCGAAAAATAGCTCAATATGTCACCTACGGTTGGTGCATTCTTTGAAATTCAAATTTTATTAATAAAATATACTAAAATGCATCTTCAAATTATTTTAATTTTTATCGTAGATTTTAAATTATAGTACAATGTACCTTACATCCCAGATTTTTGCTTAAAAGAACAATAGTTACCTAAAAACAACTTAAACCTTAAACCTCATAGCGCATGTGTTACATGTTAACCACTACACTAAACTGATTTTGTGATATGAGGTATCGATTTTTTTACTATTTCTTAAAAAAAATATAATTTTTATGTTAAAATAAAAAACTTCAATTATATTAGATTTAGTAAATGTGTCAAGTCTGGGTCCCTTAAAACTACTTTTATCTTTTTTTTTAGACATTAATATTCAGATAAGACACATTAAATTTGAAATTTTACATCAAAAATATCGTTTGGTTTAATGACAAACACATGTCACATTCATCTAGGGAAACCAGGTTTAATTTCACCTAAAAATAAATTAATTAGTCATTTTAATTCAAAATATAAAATGATTTAATAGAAAATTTTAAAACGGCACAGCTTAACTAAGACTAAAACATAATATTAAATATCAAAACTATAATATTTTGATTATCTAAAATAACACGTCATATTTTATTTTAGATATTGAATAAAAAAATTAATTCTAAAATATTCTTTAATTTTTTTTCTTCACTATAATATGTCGGGAGCCGAGATCGCCGAGATTAAAACTATGAGGTCGAAATAATTAATCAATATTTTATTTAAATTAAATCAAATTGCGTTAATAGTAGATCAATTTAAAATGGTTAAAAAAATCCGGTCCACCCGTTGTCATCCTAGTTTTGCTAATCTGGTTTATAAGTTTAAGTAAGGGTGAGCATTCGATCGAGTCGATTCAAAATGTTTTAAGTTATTCAAGTTGATGAGTCTAATTTTATTATTTGAACTTTTATTCAAAAATTTTTCAGTCAAATCGAGTTAATAAAATTCGAGTTGAGTCAAATCGGATTAATTTTTTAAATTTTTATTAAAATTTAATTATAATTATTTATTATGTATATAAGGTAAAAAAATAATTTTAAATTTAATTGTACCTTATAATTTTAAAATTTAGTCAAAATTTTGTTTAATTTAAACTACTTTCACCAATAATATAATATATAATGTATATATATATATATATATATATTTCTTCATATTTTTTTTCATATGTTATAAGATTTTCTTTATATATATATATAATAAAATTTTGAGAAACTTGTCTCGAACTTAAAAATAAATCTTTTAATTACTAAAATTTTTTAGTTATTCGAATTTTTATTTTATAGCTTAAATTTTATTTATTTTTTTAAATCGAGTCGAATTTATAAAATTTTGAATTAATCAAAACAAATTAAATACTTTTACCTTAAATCGAGTTAAATTATTTAATTTTTTTGAATTAATTTAAGTTTTAGTCGCCCGTACGGATGTGGTACACAGACAATGTATTCCAAGGCTTCTTTGCAAATCTCAGGTAGCATCATGAAGAAAAAAAATCCAATAAAGAATGGCATTTAAATTGAGTCATCTCATTTAATTGGAAATTTAGTTTACTTTTTTTGTAGAAACCTAATAATTAAAGCATTAAACTACTTTTAATGATAATTTATTTAATAATTAAAACCTAAGTCGCACAGATACGAGAAGAAGATAAAAAAACAATAATTTTTAAAATTATAAGGTACAAATATAGTAAGGTTACGATAATATAAAATAAAAAATATATAAATAAAAATGATTAAAAATTATAATATAATAAATATTAAAATTATAATTGTATTAAACAATAATTATAATTATTTAAATTTATTTTAATATTTTTAAATTATTTTTTGACTAAATTGAACAAAATTTTAACTTTACATTCTAAATTAAGATAAAATCAATTATTAAAATGTACGTGATTTATTTGGCATATTTTCAAACTTCAATCTAAATTCAAATGTACGTGGGTTATTTGGCACGCTTAATTAAGGTTAAATTTTTTAGATTGAGTATTTAATTTAATACTATTTTAATTATTCTTTTAATTTTTTAAGTGCATATTCAAGCTTTAATTAAGTTTGAATTTCAATTAAATTCAATTTAATTGATTTTGAATTTAGTTGGATACAATTTGAATTTTTAAGTTAAGAATTATCCTTGAGTTTTTAAGTTCGGATTAGTTTAATATTTTTTTATTTTTTAAGATAAAATTGGGACGTTTCGAGATATCCCCCAACAAGTTCGGATTAGTTTAATATTTTTTTATTTTTTAAGTGAACAATAAATTTTGACTGTCCCCGATCAAATTGGGACGTTTCGAGATATCCCCCAACCGTCCCTATCCCGAAAACGTATCGGGAACGCAGGTAGTCCTCCTCTTGGAATGCCCATCTTCATAGATTAAAACTATAAGTAACTAAGCACCATAGAAAATGCAGGCTATATCATTATTGGTAAGCTTAAATCTTATACAGTTCAATACAAATGATGTATCTTTTCACTCCAAAAGATTACATGAAACAGACAATCCTGACTGGAATGCTGTCAAAGACTACTCTTGAAACATTATTTAGTATGATATTATGCCCCCCATAGACACAAAATTCATCACTTTTTGATGCATCTTAGCATCAAATTCCACAACAATGCATTCATAATGGCAAGAAAAAACACAACAGCAGCATTCAGGGCATGTAAAAGTACCCCATGGTGACAGATTTTGTCACTGTATTACAGACCTATAGCACTGTAAATAGTATTTATATTATATCAGATTCAACTAACTAGGAAACTAGGAGTATTTGGTTAATGATTGTTTATAACCTTAGGAGCTTGGTCTTGTTGGATGAAATGACTCGAATTTTCCATCTGGTTTGTGGTTAGTTTTGGAGGTGAAGATAGACACAACTAGAATTGTCCTCCTGTGAAAGTTTGGCCAAATGCCCAATTCACAGGAGCCACGTTGTTGGAGATGACTGTGCGGCCATCGCTTGTTGTGACCTTAAAAGAGAGTGCTTGACCATTCATGTAGGAGTTGCTTTGCCAGTTTTGACCCCAATTGCGAGACATCAGTTGCCAACCGGTTTTAGAACCTTTAATGGAGACCGACACCACATCTCCTGCTCCTCCAACATTGGTTATCAGCACAAGGTTGAAGTATGAATGTCCATTTATGGTAAACCTTATGCCACCAGATTTCTTACAAGCAACTCTGCAAACAAAATGATAGTTTTCAGCATGTCACGCCATGAAAATTATACCATGACTAGAACTTAGTTGTGTTGAGTTTCTTTAGAAATGAATTGACATGACACTTTGTGTTTTACCTTCTGTATGCAACGGGAACTATTCCAGCTTTATAGTGAGCTATATGTTGGAAAACCGGTTGTGAAAGATCAAAGTGTCGTAGCGGAGGGTTACACCAGCCGCCTGCATTATTCGGGAGAGCGTTGTTCGGAGGGCAGAAGTTCGTTGCTGTTACTACAATGGAGCCTGGGAGACACCATCTATTGTCACTAACACACTTGATCTCGAAGCATGCCCCACAAGTAAGACCTTTGTTGAATAGAGCAGTGCTCAATGCAGCAGTGTTTGTGCCGTAACCTTGGCCGTAAAGATTTCCATATCCACATGCTCCACCTTCAACATACCGAAAAAAGTAACTGACAAAGGAATCATAGAAAGGGAAAGATGGTATGTATAACATTTCATATTGCTTAGTTCTTACCCATTGTACCAGAAGCATCACCGCCCCCGTAGAAGGTAGCATGAGCATTAGACCATCCACCACCATATCCATGAGCTGTCTTCAACATGGCAAGAGAAGATACAAGAAAAATTCCAAGAAAATCCATTTTCTACAAAACCAATTGACATTCAAACATCAGAATTTTGTACATGAACTGATATAGAAAGTCTCATAAGTTTATACAAAAGAAATGATGTTCTTGTTCCTTACAAAGGTTAACTAAAGAGTCAATGAGAAATGAGGTAAGGAGAAGTGGAGGGGATGAAGTTGTATTTATAGATGCGTGTGACTAGGGGAAGCTGATGTAACATAGACGCTACCAAGTTTCATGGAGTTCTTTTTTATTTCACATTAAAAAACGAATAATTAGCACCCTTTATCTTTTGAAAGACATCTGCAATTATATCAGTGTTTTACTTTTACACTCTTCATATAAAAAAGAGTGGAAAATAAAGTGTAACCATGGAAAAGGATACTCAAATGGCTTAGACCCATGTTCTTGTTGACATTCCTTTTAGACATGGCCAGAAAAGTAGACTAAAAGGTTCTCTGCACCGATTGAAGTCCTGCTGTAAACTTTTTACAATGTATTGCATGTACATTCCTGGCTTAGAATTAACCTTAAGAATCTTTCCAAGATATGAATCTTATGGCAAAAGGGTTAAAGATATTTGAAAGAAACTTACCAGAGAAGTGACTTAGTACCATGACAGTTGGGAAGATAAAAAGGATGCAAGACAATCGTGCCTATTAAATGATTCGAATCTCTACTATTTTCTGATAAGAGGACATGATGTCATGATGTTACAGTGGAACCAAAAAATAGAGTTATCTCATACAAGGTACTTTTTGTGGTACTGGTCTGATGTTTTTCAGCTTCTTGTGCAGCGTATTGTTGAAGAATTGACATATTGGTAAAGTATCTGTCCAAAAAAAATGCAGAGGATAAACCACTTAATGCTGTCCAAGTTCATCAGTCATTTTTAACTCCTAATCATCAATAAAGAATCCCATCTGCAACTATATGCTTAAGCTATCAAATATAGGCTACGAAAAGACATAATCAAAGTGTTGTGCATGTGGCTTACCGTCCAACTCAGTAAAAGGAATGTATATCTTTTCCTTCTTTTCTCAATATACTTTTCATTCCATTCTCTTTACTTTTAATCATCTTAGCTGTGCCTAGTTGATTGCCCTTCCTTTGTCTCCATGCTACAATTATTTTTGTAGAATAGGAAGCTTACTATAATCTTTACAGGTAGGAAGAACTTACATTTAAAACTGAACCTCTTTTATGTCGGACATTACAGATATGTTTATGTTAAAAAAATCGAAAACTAATCTGCATTTTTTTTCTTGCAAATTTCCATCACAGCCATTTAACTTGGTAGGAGGAGATCATGCAAAAAGAAATCTCATCATTTGGATTTCTCGGAGTTAATCATTGAATACATTAAGTAAAGGCAATCAATCAATCAATCACTCGTGCAGCTGTTCATCATTAATGAATACTTTTCTGTTCATAAAGTAGATGACACACAAACACACATATGAAACTAAAGAGAAGAAGTAGCAAGGAGACACCTCTTCTTCTTAGATAAGCTTGAGAGTTTGGAATCTAACCTTTTAAAGAGCAAAATTCCAATTCTTCTGAACTTTTTCTTCTCTGAGAATCGATCAATGGTGGTCAGAAAATGTTATTTACTTAATAGGAACCTGGCAAAAGCATTGGTTAAAAAATAACTCAAAGGTAACAAATGACTACAAGAGTTTCACCTAGTGCATGTTACCATTAAACCACTTATTGTTCAAGAAAATTACAATTGATAAAAGTAGATTCCATTTGGATAAGTTCTGAGGACAGTTAAAAGTTCAATGCTAAGGGCTTTGATTCCATTGAAGAAAACAAACAATAAGACTGAAAATTCCATTATTATAATTCTTTCTTAGTCCACTCATCAATTCCCAAAGCAGTGAAGAATATTGTTCTTATTTCATATACAATCAACTAGATCATGGTAGTTTGAAGTGGCCAAAAAATAAATAAGAAATAAACCCCTTAACCAGATATAAAGTCCCAAAGCATGATAACAACAGACCAAAGCAGGCCATAGAATCAGATTAGTTAGAAAGTTTTGTGAACCCAACTTTGCACATGGGATCACATGGCCAACTTGTTCAGGCAATAGAATAAGATTAAAAAGAAAAGCCTAAAAGACCTAGTTATACCCCACATTTTTTTGAAATTTAAGATATGTCAAGATTAATAGAGACTAGCAACTTACAGATCAACTCTAAGCCACATGAATACCATAAAGTATCTTTTGTTTTGTGGAAGCATTGATCTATATGATGGAGGCTCCATTGGTACTTCTGGTATTTCCCTGGTCACTTTCTGTTGTAGTGGCCACTTCAAATTCGAGACCTGGCGTGCACAATATTTTTTTAACAAATAATGGACATGTGAATGCATAATTCAAACAGCAACATCCCAAAAAACTGGCATGCACTGAGAATCAACATCCGGTGGAATCCATGATGTTTAGGCTTAAATACCTTTTCATTGTATCCAATAAAGAAAAGGATCATAGACTAAAGGGGCTCAAGTGCTTGTCATTCAACTATTTGCTTAACAGGCATGACCCCAGGAAATAAGCTCTAGTAAGATCCTGTCATATTTGATTAAGCATATAAATTATAGAGGAAGAGAGCCATATAGCTGGCCTTGGAACCCATAGTATATTAGTACTAAACAAATACACTATAACAAATATTGAACTTTCAACGCATCCACCTCCATCATATATCCTCCCAAAGAACAAAATTGGAATACTTTCCAATTTAAGCATGAAAAGTAGACCTGTATATTGCAGTGTAAATTACATTGATAGGTCATTTTAACAACACATTAGAAACAATCTTAGTAGACTTGTTTGCAACACATAAAGTGCATAAGCAAGCAATAGGATATTCGAGATGTTCTTGCTACTAACCCCATGGGAAAACACAATACATTGAAAGTGTCCAGACAGTTTGGAAATGACTAAATCTATCTTTGCAAGTGAATTGTATTAACTACATGGATTCTTGTCATTGAACAGCTTCCCTGCTAGAAGAAGATCCAATCCTCTGGAATACCTTCGTGCTAAATAGATCTTTACTTACTTTTCCGTTAAATGTGAAATGCTTTTTAAGACGATTTTTTATTGAAGAACCACTGCCATTCCACCGTGGGGCTGGTCGAGACCAATTCCTCCTTAATTTTTCACTGATATGATTTGAGAATTCATCACCTTCCCGGTCTTCAGATATCATGGCACCCCGGCTCCTTCTTAAAGATCTTAAAGCCACTTGCAAAGGTTCTGAAACTGGTGCAGATTCTTCTAGAGGCCCAATGGTTTTGAGACACAATGGGCATGGAGGATCATGAATCTGGGACTTGGGAGTAACTTGATCCAAGCATTCAGCGTGGAACACATGGCTGCAGGGTAAAATCCCAGCAGTTGGCATGTCACCACCTCTAATTATTCTATGTGAACTCCAGGGAGATTTCTGCCACAGAATTTTTCCACACACTCCACACTTGTGGTCTACCACAGTGCCAATAGGGGACCTCAGGTTCTCTAAATCGACAAACTCCGCAATGTCAAACTTTTCTCCATCTAACCCTAGATCATAACTGCTAGCACTGCTCCACCTAAAACCTTCTCTGCGGGAGCTAACACTTGGGTCCGGGGATGCTTGAGACCTTTGAAGTCTAGAAAATGTTTTGTGGAACTTGTGGTCAATACTAGAGCTGTTTTCTTGCCAGTGAAATGGTGAGAAGCGGTCCTCGTTAGGTGTCAACTTACCAATGCTGTTAAGGTCATCATCTCCAAAGCCTTCAGAATCCGATACAGGATTGCGAAACACTAGTGGGTAAACAGCTTTTGTCATGTAAGAACGTTTACTTGCATAGTTGCAGTTCGGAAATGAGAAGGACCGCTTGCTAGAGGAATCCCAGTGACCAGACTCAGAGAGGGAAGATGGGGATCCAAAACTAGAGGATCCTGTAGTTGCTTTAATGGCACATCGCCTCTGCAAGAACAAAACGAGTAAAATGATAAATGATAAAAAAAAATTATTTAACTGCTACGAAACCCAACAAATTGAAACACAAGTCACCTCAGTGGAGTGAGGGAAGCAAGAGGGCTGGGGCACAGGTCCTGATAATTAAAATTAGGTTAAGAAACAAAACATATGATAGTGCAAACAACACAAAATCTATACAAAGGAAATGACAACCTATAATTAAATCAGAACTATGAAAATAGATAGGAAATAGCAAATTATAGTTGATTGGTATTTAGAATTCAGGGAAATATCTAGTCTTCTAAAAGAAGGAAAGAAAGAGAACTACAAAATTCAATTAGCAAAAATGAAACAAACTAGTCTGACATCCCTCACTTCCTACATTTTTTGTGAACTACATATTCATCTTCACATTAAAAGGGACCACTTTGGAAACATCCACCACTTTGGCAATTTCATAAAATGTTTTTATGTTTACCGGCACAATCAACATATTATGATAAGCATCATGCCGTTGTGTTGTAAAAGCCTTTAATTAACAAGCATGATGCTGAAACATGGATACAAACATTTGTGCAACAATTAGAGCACTAAATTGGGATAGCCTCATCTATCTCTAAAGGGGTGAATCAGCCTACCCCATAAAACAAATAAGATAATCAAAGCATTTTACTGCCGACCATCACTGCCAAACAGAAGTTCGGAAAAAAAAATACATTATAGTCAACTAACAGGCAGGATTCAGACATTCAGTCAACTGAGGTAATTCTGCGGCAAAGCAGATAACTCCTCCATGCTCAAAAAGTAATCACTATTCACTAATAGAGGATCTCTGAAATTCTCTATCTACTCCATAGTGCAGGTTCTCTCAATGCTCAGGATAGAAACAAATTTTTAAATATGTCATTCATTAGTAATGGGAAAACTCACCCACGGAAGCAGAAAAACTTTGAAGCAACAATTATACGCCCTTCTAAAAGATTCTGTCATTCTTACATTTCAGACATATAGATATAGTTCTAACAAGGCATTAATTCAAATGAGTCAGACACATTATCCTAATGAGAAAACTATTTTATACATCCTCTAATTCTGAGTACGGACCATTTCCAATTTCGCACTTACACATTCTAGATTAACAACATAAATGAAAAAACAACAAACCATCATAGAAAATAATTGGTATGATAAGACAAAACATATGAAAATAGAAATCATGAGACAGAGAATATAATATAATCATGACAAATAATCAGTAATGAACAGTTGAAGCACTCCTGTATTATGGCTTGAAGAAAGCAAAGACTCCAAGAATCTACAATATGGTGACACACATCAGTTTCAGTATGAACCAGTTATAGTAATCTGAACTTATTTCGCCATTCCTTCATTTCAGGAAAGATAATAAAATGTGATCATACAAATTCTAATAGACATATAGAAAGTGCATGACATTTGACATTCTGTTAAGCATTAAGATGGACTGCCATATTCAATGATAAAAAAGTTCAACCTAAAATTACCTCCAACATCAGATGCAAGGAGCTCCTCTGGATTGAACCTTTTAATAGGTGAAGTACATCGTAGCACCGGAGCACTATAAGGTGGACTGCCAGTATAAGAGAGTGCACCATCAGAAACAGAATTATGATGATTGATGTACCCTTCACTGCCTATCCTGCTTCTGCTACCCCTGCTAATTGAAGACGGTGATGAACCATGTAATCCAGCAGCATAGGACCCATGTGACATACCATCTGAATGTAACCCACAGTCCCA
Source organism: Abelmoschus esculentus (assembly GCA_035048815.1). NCBI lineage: Eukaryota > Viridiplantae > Streptophyta > Magnoliopsida > Malvales > Malvaceae > Abelmoschus > Abelmoschus esculentus. The sequence continues at coordinate 3,710,181 of JAUCBN010000019.1, read as the reverse complement.
TATTCTCAATGGAGGAGGTGAAAAACTAGAGTTTGTCCTCCAATGTGGTGCATTACCATCCATCGAGCAGTCCCTTCTACTTGTGGGTGATTTTGTTCCATGTGGCCCAGCGGCCACACAACAAAGAGCACCCGTATTAGCTATTTGTTGTTTGCACAATAAGGTTGTTCAGTAATCTATTTTAAGATTTTTCATGGAAGTATGAAACTCCACAGCTTTATCAGGACTCAAGAACAATCAAATGTCAACAAAATTAAACAAAAGAAATTATTGAAGCCCACAGCTATCCACCCAGACTCGAACTGAAGCAGAAGGCATATCACATTCCCATCTTTGAAGGAATAATAATGGGTGCACTTGAGAAACTTTTACTCCAATAAGCTATATAGGATTCCTTAAAACTCGGCTTTTCCTGGCTGCAATCATCCATTTGAGCAAATAAGTAACTCAATATAATATTATGGTCCGTGAAGAGGAAGAGAAAAAAAACATAATTGACATAGATCATAAAAAAAAAGATGGGGGGGACACAATAATATGATAGTAAACATCATGAGTTTTAGGATAAAATGGTAAGGCATTGTTTAAAAGTAAACAATCTCATAAGTTTACTAAAAAGTGACATATTTTTGAACATGCAAACACAAAAACCTAATAGGAAAGACAATCAGTAAGTTTTACAATAGAAAATGCATTGTGAATTACTGAAAAGTACAGAGAAAATGATGTTGATTATACAATCTTCACACCTTTTGTAGCATTTACCTAAATTCAGACACAATTTACCTAGTCTTTTTCACATTTTTTGCACATTGTTAACCTCTTTTATACCCCTTTCCCTTTCTAGCTACATTTCTGTTTGAAGAATCCTAGATTCTAACAAATATGTTTCACCTTTCCACAGTCCTAAACAGGTAAAATAAATATTACTGCCAAAAAGCTATAAATCACAGAACAGAGCAGGCAAGTATCATTCTTTTATTAGCAACAAAACCTGAAAGGATTTCTGAAGGAAGTTTCTTTAAAGTGTGAAGAGTATGTAATCATGTGCAACACTTTCAAACCTAAGATTACATTCCCAATAATAAGCAAATACAGTTCCACAATCAATCATTGGTATAAAAAAATCTACTTCAAACTCCTAAAACATCATAAAAGGAAATGATAACATTTGCCCTACAGTCCTACACTTGAAATACATCAATGGTAAATGATACACTGGCAAAACAAATCGAACTTCTCATCAAAAATAGCAATTACCCAGAAAGGAAAAATACTCTAAAATCTGGAAAAAAAAAATATACCCAAACTCAAAAATAAGAAAGTTCCACATCTTATCTTTAAATCAGCTAATAACACAAGCCATAATCCCAGAACACCCAAGAATCAAAATGAAGAGAGAAAAAGAGGGTACCTTAAAAAGGGCCAAATCTGAACTGGATTATGATGAAATCTGGCGTTTTAAATGAAAAGAAAAAAGAACCCTAATCTGTTTTTGAGCTTTTTTATAACATGTATTACTTTAGAATAAAAATGGGGGGAAAGGGGAATGAGACAAAGAGAAAGTGACTGAAGAAACAGGTGAAGGGTGAGAGGGTAATGAGAAATGAAAGTGATGGGGGCATTCACATTATTGCTACTACGACAACGACAACGTTAGATTGCGATCATGTCGAAAAAGAAAATTTGTAAGGATTTGCAGAGATTTATCTTAAATAAATTACTGAATAATTGTACTTTGCCATGATGACAACCCCACAAAGTTTCATGTTTCTGTTCAAAAGTAATAGCTTTGCCGTTGATTCTAAGATTAGAAAAGTTCAATTCCAGAAATAACAAGAGGGAAAATTCTCTTTGCTTTTATAATTATTCTTTGATTCTAGGATGAAATGTTATTAATGGATAGATGTTAATATTTAGGTTTTTAATTAAATTAATCGAATTAAAAAAATTATTAATGGAGAGATATTACGAATATATTTATTCATGGTGGATATTTATATATTATTATGAGGTAATACTTATTGGAATTAGGGTTTCATCTTATGCTTATAAATATAGATTTTTGGTCAAAGTTTTGTACACAACTCTATTTTGATAATATAATAAAACCACTCTCTTTGTCTCTCATCTTTGTTCTCCTATTTTATTCTAGTTCTTTATTTTAGGCATAAGGATAATTTTAACCCTTAGCGTTTATAGTTTTTGTCGTTTTGGCCCTTATTCTTTTTTTTTTGATAAATTTAGCCCTTAACCTATATCTTTTTGACAAATATCTTATTTTTAACTAGCTTGATGACTGGACCGTTAAAAATTTAACGATGATATATATATGAAATATAATTTTATTCCATATATAAAATATAAAACAATTAAAATTCAAATAAAATATTAAAAATTAATTAATTCTAAAATAAAAAATATTAAACATTCTTAACCCTAATTACCATAGAATCAAAATCTCATCTTAAAAATATAAAAACAATTCGAATAAAATTTTGATTTTATCGTAGTTAGGGTTAAAAATGTTTAATAATCTTATATTTTAGAATTAATTATTTTTTAATATTTTATTTGAATTTTAATTATTTTATATTTTATATTGGAATAAAATTATATTCTATATATATATATGTATTTGATAGGTTACATGCCATGTCACTTAAAATTATATTCCATATATATATATATATATATCATCGTTAAATTTTTAACGGTTCAGTCATCAATCTAGTTAAAAAATAAGATATTTGTCAAAAAGATATAGGTTAAGAGCTAAATTTATCCAAAAAAAAGAATAAGGGTCAAAACGACAAAAACTGTAAACGTTAAGGGTTAAAATTATCTTTATGCCTCTATTTTATTCACAATACGTTATCAGCACGAGACTCTAACCAACGGAAGTACCTGTCGTTTGAATCTTAAAGGAGTTATTGAAAAGAATTTGTTATTAGCATAAATCAAAGATAAGTTCTTCTCCCTTAATTATATTTTAATTATCGGTTATTTTTCTCTCTTGATCTTTGGTTTGACTTTTAATTTATTAAAAATCTTTGGTTGCTTGTGTAGCGATAAAGTGGTTCAAATACCGTGGTTCTTATCGACAATTCTCGAAAAATGATTTTAACAAGATATTGATAACTAAATCTACCATATAGTGGAAAATTCGGTATATTTTACTTATTTAATTTGAAATTTTTATCTTTATTTATAACTAACATTTGTTCATTTTATTATTACGATGAAAGTTTATGTTTTTAATCATGTTCAAAGTATTACATGATATTGGAACAAATATTAAAACTTTAATTAATTAATATGTTCTTTGTTATGTCGGTTTAATCCGAGTATAATGGCTGGACATCCCGTTCTGCGAGGCTACTGGTCTCAAAGGAGGTTCTTTTTAAAGAACCTTGTGGACTGGTTTAACGCCGCGTATAAGGATTAAAATGTTGTTCTTTGTATGTATTGTATATATATTGGTTGATCTTTACTATTTAATAGTATGAATGTTAGTTTATATTTTCTTAAAAGCAATATTACTTTTATGTCGAAAAACTTGACTATAAAATTCTCCCAAGTTCAAGTTACGAAAATTGTCTTGATCCAAGAATTTTTATGGGAGGCATTCTCTGAAGTGAATGCATGCATGATGCTTATTCCATGCAATTATTAGATTTATGACATTCCTTAAAGTGAATGTAAGTATGATGATTATTCCACGCGATTATTGAATTTATGACATTCCTTAAAGTGATTGCAAGCATGATGATTATTCTATGCGATTATTGAATTTATGACATTTCTTGAAGTGAATGCAAGCATGATGATTATTCCATGCGGTTATTTGATTATGTCATTCTCTAAAGTGAATGCAAGCATGATATTTATTCCATGAAATTATTGAATTTGTTTCATTCTTTGAAGTGAATGTAAACGTGATAATTCACTATATGGTTAGTGAATAAAACTCAATTATGTGCAAGAGTATCACTGATGAGGATATGTTAGAAAAAATATTCTACATTTCACACATTAATGTTGTCTTATAAATACAATATCATACAAGAGTTTTAAATACCTATCAATCTCCGCTACATTTCTTAAAGTGAATATAAAATTTTATAGCGGAAAGAATAAATGACACATTAGTAGTTATGGTCATAATTGAGATCATAAAATAAACATGAATAAGATGATTCTTTTGAGAATGTTTATATGCACCAGAAGTGGAATTATAAGAATGTCAAGAATGATAGAGATCATATCAAATCTTTATGTTATCAGTGCGATGGTACAAACTATTCATCTCGTACTTGTCAAACGCCGAAGTATTATGGACTTTATCCATAATCATGAATGATAAATTAAAGAAAATATAAACAGATCTTCTTTATGGCGAAAATAATGGCGGTATTGATCCAACTCAATTGGATATTGATAATTTTTCCCATAACCCTTGAAGGGAATAATTCGCCATTTATATCCTTTATAAATTCTAAAAGGAATAATTGGTCTATAATTTATTTTGTTTAATGTTAATTTATTTATTTATGTTAATTTACTTTTATTTATTATGAATTTATGTTAACTTACTTTATATATTATTTATTTATCTTTTATGTTAATTTTTCCTTTAAAAATATGATTACTTCCAGAATAAAATATGCAATAATTTATGGCGATTTATGCTTAGCAAACACTGCAAGTAATCATACAATATTTAAGCATAAGAAATATTTTTCCATTTAATACAAGGGAAATATGAGTACTATATCTCAAAGTACTAAAATATCAGTACTTCGGAAGAGCTCTTAAGAGCTTATCTTTGATCCGATTTTATATGATGTGTTGTTTTTTTTAATATTTTTCCATTCCCCGAAGTGAATGGTACATAACATATATTTTTTGATTCTCAAAGTGAATGAAATAAAGCACGTATTAAAAGTTGCATAATTATACATATTTTTCCATTTTAAATGTAAGGGAATAATATGATTACTATATCAGGAAGTACTAATATCACAGAAAGCTCTGATTGAGCAAATATGTTATTTGTCAAATAAGATTTTATCTCATATTTACAGTGCATTATGCTCATTGAGCAAATATGTTATTGTCAAATGAGACTTTATCTCATATTTACAGTGTATTATGCTCGTCAAAGTCGTAAAGAGACTTATTGAATTTTAAAGATATTTGTAGAAATATATTGAGAATATTAGTCAAGGGGATGTTGACTATCTCTATATAACGAGTATAACTCAAGGCAATAATAAAATCTTGGCAAAATTATATGCACTATCATCCATATTGTACTACATAAGAATTAGTACAAATTGAAGCTCATGCTATTATAAACTAGATGTTTACTGATAATTTTATTTGGCACGGCCGGTTAGACCATCCCGATTCAATTATGATGCGAAAATTTGCTGACACTTTCATGTGGTCATTTATTAAAGAACTAAGATTTTCTTTATGGTAATATTTCACGTGATACTTTCTATGAAAACAATTTGATTATTCAACCATCAACATATAAGATAGAGTGTTATTAATTTTCTAGAACGGATATAAGGTGATATATATGGGCCCATACACCTTTCTTAAAGACCATCTACATATTTTACGATTTTTATCAATGCATCGACTAGAGGGTTATGTGTATCCTTGTTATTAACCCACAACTTGGTGTTTGCGAGGCTACTTGCTCAGTTGATAAAATTACGATCATATTTTCCAGATTATTTTCTAAGACAATCAGTCTTGATAATGTTGATGACATGTAATTTTACATGTAGTATCACAAATTCGCATCAAGCCAATAAATGATCATAAGTTCTCCCCATTACAAATGGTTTTTGGTTAAGAACCAAATATTTCTCATCTTAGATTTTTTGTGTGGGATATATGTTCTAATTGTTCCAGCACAACGCACAAAGATGAGTTTTGTTGGGAATATGTATCTGATTTAAATATCTTGAGCTTCTGATAAGAGAATTTATTTACAGCTCAATTTACTGACTATCATTTTAATGAGTCAGTTTACCCAATATTAGGGGAGAAAATAAATAGTTGGGGAAAAAAATAAGTTGGAATAAATTATAATTTTCTCTTTTTGATCCACGTATTACACAATGTGAACTATAAGTTCAATGGATAATTCATTTAGTAAATCAATTTCCAGATGATTTTGCTAACCCTAAAAGAGTGACTAAGTCACGTATACTAGTTATGAATGCTTCGATTAAATTTGATTTCATGGAAGGACAAACTCTAATTGCTAATGAGTCTAACTTACGCCTTTAGCGTGGTAGAAAAGTAAGTTCCAAAGATAAAAAATCCTCGATAAAAAAAGAGCTATATTTTATGATGGTCTGATCGGGGAATCATTGAATTATGAAATCTCAAGAAGAGATTAAAGGGTCTCCAACAGAGACATTGACATGACTCAGGTACCTGATAATAAAGAGATCTCAATAGATTATATCATGTTGGTAATAAGTGGAACTAAAATTAAATCGACGTTGTTAATGTATTTGCATACAATATAGCACTAAAGATTTTATTTGATGATGTGGATCATGAATCATTGTCAACTGGAAAAAGAAATGATTGGCCAACATAAAAGAGGCAATTGAGGCAAAACTAAAATCTCTTTTGAAAAGAGAAGTATTTGGTCCTATAGCCCGTCCATTGAAATGTGTAAAGCTCGTGGATATAAACGAGCCTTTGTGAGAAAGAGAAATCAAAAAGGGAAATCATGAGATATAAGCTCATCTGGTTGCACAAGGATTCTCACAAAAACGTGAAATTTATTATCAGGAAAATATATTCCTCAGTGGTGGATGCAACTACTTTTAGATTTTGATCAGTCTAACAATAAATAAATTACTCGGTTTCTGCCTAATGGATATTGTTACATCATATTTGAATGGGCCTCTTGACAGTAATATTTATATGAAACTTCTGGAAAGATTTAGATTTCCATAAGCAGTTCATTCAAGTTCTCGAGAACATTATTCAATCATATTGAATATATCTTTTTATGGCTTGAAATAATTTAGGCGTATTTGGTATGACCGCCTCATTGAATACTTGTTAGCATAATACTATATGAAATTTCCCCGAGCATTTTTATTAAGAGGTTTAGCTCTGAATTTTTATTGTTGTGTATGTCGATGATTTGAATATCGTTAAGACTCGTAAAGAGCTCTCCTCAAATTCTTGTGCATCTATCGACATACAGAAAAATATTGAAAAAGACTTTACATGCGTAACGCATATCTATTGATCACTCTTATGGTTGTTGCTAGGTCTCTTATTGTAAATAGAGATTTTTTTTTCACCTCACGAAAAGATTAATGATATTCTTGGTCTAAAGCACAATATACACATTATTTGATCCGGAAGCATCATATCTTAGTTGGTCCAAAAATATTATTTAAGTGCTACAAGATCATTACGTTTAAATAATTATTATGCATGAGGCAAAGCCGAAATATGTGTTTGGCTAAACATATCCTGAAGATATGCGAATGCTTTTCACAAGATAAGATTCAAGCTATCTTGTACAGAGATAATACAAAATTTATATCTCAAGGTGGATATATCAAATATGATAAAACGAAACATATTTCTTTAAGTTTCGTCCCCCATGATTTTCAGATGAATAGTATTCAATGAATCATTTCAAGCAATGATTTGGAAGATTTATCCACTAATGTATTATCTACTTCAACATTTAAAGATTGTATTGAATATTGAATTATGAAGATTCAAAGATCTTATATGATATTTTCATGAGGGGAGTAAATACGCGTTGCACTATTTTTCGCTTAACCGAGGTTTTGTCCCAATGAGTTTTCCTGGTAAGGTTTTTAATGAGGCAACATGTTATGCGTATCAAAGATGTGTGTATTCTTTTTCCTTCACTAAGAATTTTTTTCCCACGGGGTTTTTATCTTAGTAAGGTTTTAACGAGGCATATTATCTACATGGATATCTAAGGGAAAGTGTTATGAATATATTTATTCATGGTGGATATCCATATATTAAGCTAAAGTTTAATGGGGTTTATTATTAGGGTTTAATATCCATTGGAATTAGGATTTTTATCTTATGCTTATAAATATAGACTTTTGGCCAAAGCTTTGTACACAACCATACTTTGAGAATATAATAAAATCTCTCTTTGTCTCTCATCTTTGTTTTCCTATTTTATTATTGTTCTTTATTTTATTCACAACAATAGATTAATTTTAAGTATAATCATTTTACAATTATTTCTTTATTATCAGTTAATTGGTTAAAAATCAGTTAATTAAAATTATTATACATTAAACGTAATTATTTCTAGTCATTAAATTTTTTAAAATTATAAAATTATTATTATATTTTTATATATTATAAATTGATCTTTAAATTTAGCAAATTAATACAAAACGTCATTAAATTTATTAAATTATTATAAAATAATTATTAATTTTTTTAATATTTTTTAATAATTTATGATGTGTAATAAGTCAATAATCATCGTAGAATAGTTTAATAAGTTTGATAATTTTTTATAACTTTTGAAGTTTGGTGGCTAAAAATCAATTTAACATTATTCGGCAATCATTTTTATAATCAAATTAATCAATTTTTTTTAAATATCAATTTAATTAACGATTAAAAAATTAAATTAAAAAAATTAATCATTTTTATAATCAAATTAATCAATTTTTATTGGAATTTTTAGAAATAAAACTATTTATTTTATTAGCTTGAATTGATCGATTATCGTAAATCAATAATAATCTATAATACGTCCCATGGTATTAAAAAAATCTAAAGAATTAAAAGTTCTCAATTTATTTCTCATTTCAGTTTTTTAAGATTCCTCTCCGTTATTGGTGGGTACGGATTCTAATATCGAGTACTCGGTCAACTAGTTTATTCTTAAAAAATTGAGTAATTAGAGAAAAAAAATTCAATCACCAATAATAATATTAAATAATAAAATTAGAATATTGTAGACTTGAAAATTAAAGTTTTAAAACTAGACATACTCATAATATTCATACATAAAGAGGAAGTTTAATAAGAAAAATAAACAAAAGAAAGCTAATATCGGATAATTGGTATTGTTTCTGGGTCCAAAAAATCAAGATCCAGTCATGGTCACGGTTATGATCAGGACCTAAATTTTAGACCCAGTCACGGTCCTACCACAACCAATATCAAATAAAAATTTACTGGGTCTTATCGGGTCTGGGACCGAGACCGGATAATCGGACTTTTTGCCCACCCCTATCTAATATCTGATATTGAATCAACAATAGGGTACTATTTTTTCACTTAAATAAGTATGAAAATATATAATATTTTTAATAGAAAAAATGATATTTTAGTTCTATGTATATGATATTGAGTTATATAATGAGAGAAATAATCCTCTGTTGTCTCATCCATATGAGAATTCAACATTTTTTAAGATCTATAAATTGGATTGTCCCATTGATATTAAGTGGTTAAAAATAAGTTCGAACATATTATCTCTATTTTTATGAAATAACTTGTAAGTTACAACATCGATATCGATTGAATTAGGATTTACTTGTCTATGTACGAGTAAAAAATTGACTTGTGAGCTAGTATATTGAATTGGCTTATCATGTTGTTCTTCTTTATTCTTTACGATGGATAGTGGCAGATAAATAATAGTAATAATCATATTCTATATTAATGAATAATGAAAAGTAGTATAAAGAATTTAGATCAATTTATTGGGATTAAGAAAAATCTATTATTATTTTTTTTAACTTTGCTTTAATTGTGAGAAAAAAAATCGGGTTTTAGAATAAAATGATTTTAGGTTTTAAACTATTTTTTTCTTTTTAAATAGTATGTTGGTTACAGTTAACAAGACTCAATCTCTACAATTAATTATTTTTTAGTTAACCCAAATTTTCAAGTCAATCTATGAAATCTAATTCTTGTTGGTCTAATTATATCTACCGTTGTTAACACCAAAACAACTTTAAATTCTAAAAAATCTAACCGAATTATAACGTCTCTTTAAGAATTGAACTCGGTCTTGACTCCCCTTAAGTAAGGGACTTCATTAATTTTGTATAGGAAATCAACTTACAATCAACCGATTCGACTCCCAAACTACAGCTAAAATGTCCTACAAATCAACCTCATTTTTTGTGTTGAAGATATAATAACTTTTAAAGGAATGACCAATTCTTACTCCTAATTTTTAGAGAATCAAAGAATACTTTTTGAAGTTGTATCTTCTAATGTTCGAACCCATAACCTCTAAGAACAACAATCGTTCCTTTAACCCCTAAGGCTAAATAACTCGTGCATCTATCTTTAAATATTGAATCTAAGGATATTTATAAAATAGACTAAATTATAAAATCAGGCCATTCATAAAAAAAAAAACTTATCGTCCTTCCACGACGTCTTTTTCTTTATCATTTCAATCAATTTTTTCCACACCCGTTTTATTTTTTAAAAAGATTTTTTAATACTGATCTTTTTTTTGACGATTTCTCTTTTACTAATAAAAACATTTTTATTTCCTAAAATAAATTTCATCAACCCCAACTCATAATTTTATTTTTCAAACACTATCTGAGCAAAATTCAACGTACCATTCCTGAGAGCAAATACAAGGTTTTGATTTCAGCTAGTTGTCCTCATTAGCTCCATTCTGGATAATTATTACCATTTTTAGCCAACAACACCAAAAATATGAACTTAGCATTAGCGTTTCATTTCCTATATAAGCCTCCCCTCCATCTTCCTTTCATTTCATTGTTTCATCGTATCAATTAATCTTCTCTTTTCTATTTCCTTGATGGGGATTTTTATACCACAATTCACCACCAAACCTAGCATTAGGCTTAAAAAGGATGGTGTAGCCAAGGATGACTTGCCGACTCTTTTTTGATTATCAATCCGATAAATCGTCGGCAAGTTGTCTTTAGCTACAGTTTTCTTTCTGGTTCTTATGCTAGGTCTTTTGGTGATTCTATTTTTAATCACTTCTTAAAAAATCAATTGACATATCATGTTTATAGTTCGAGTTGATCTTTTTAATTTCGACAATAGTTTTGTATGAGAAAAAAAATCATTTGTTGTAATTTTTTTAGTTTCTTTATACATTTGTTAAGTTCTTACAAACTCTTAAACCTATAAATTTACTTTCGTTACGACAATATCAGTTTAAATTGAATTAAAATTTAATCGATTTAAACCAATTTAATATAACTCATGGGTAAATTGTAATGGAGGTCACTTAATTATGGGTAAAGTTGCATTTGTGTCACTCATTTATGGGTAATGTTACTTTTGGGTCACCTAATTATTAAAGGTTATATTTGGATCACTCAATTATAAGTAATATTACATTTAGGTCACTCTTCATATTTGAAAAAAAGTTTATCAATTCGTGTATTAGATTAATTAATGATTTTAAAAGAAATACTCTAATGTTAACAATGGTATACAAGTGATTTATAAGAAAAAAAGACCAAATTGATGCACATTTTCAACTTCCTCAATGAAGTCTACATCGACTACCTTAGTGACCACACTAAGGATTTCTCACAAATTCACTAATTTGTTTTTTCTTTAAGTATAAGGAGTAACATTACACAACGCAATAGACGTATACCTAAAGTCTATTGAATCATTCCCTAAATTTGAGTACAAATAAGCAAGCTAGAAAAATTCTCACAAGGTAAGTGTTTGCACAATTTTAGCTCTCTCACACACCCAAATAACACTAGTAAAAAGATTACAATTGAAGAACACACTATTGTTTGCAATAAAGATTCGAAATAAAGCTCAACTTGATTTTTGATTGTTTGAATGTTTGGATAAGCTTTTTTGTTGTCCAATACTGTTCTGAGACCTCTTTTATATGCTCTTAATCATTTATAATCGTTTGTATTCGTTGGGGGAACTTTGGAGCCGTTGATTGTCATTAAAATTGAGCATTTAATGCTCATCTGTATAGAAGTTTCAAAACTTTTAAGAATTTCAAATAAAACTAGCTGTTACAAGTCAAAAGTTTCGAAACCTTTGCTAAGGCTTCAGTAAATGGTCATTATGTCCCAAAGGTTTCAAAACTTTGGCTTTAAAAATCAATTTTGACCATTTTGTTGACTTTTAACTATATATTCAATATGGATAAAAAGTCAAACATTTTATAAATCATTTTGACAACTTTAAATCGAGTTTTTGAAAATTTTATTTCGTGAAAATGATTTTACAAATTAGTCCTTAAAAATTTATTTTAAGTTATATCAAAATCAAAATAATTCTAACATGAAATAATTATTAAACCTTTTAATATTTATCAATAATTTATAATATGTAATAAGTGAATAGTAGAATAGTTTAATAAGTTTAATAGTTTTTTTTTTATAACTTTTTAAGTTCAGTGGTTAAAAATTAATTTAACATAATTCAGTAATCATTTATATAATTAAATTAATTATTTTTTAAAAATATCAATTTAATTAACAATTAAAAAAATAAATTAATAAATTTTATATAATTCGATCGGTTAACCGATTGAACACTCTTACACGTGATTACAAAAATTTATTTTTATTGGCACTTTTAGAAATAAAATTATTCATTTTATTAGCTTTAATTGATCGATTATCATAAATCAATAATAATCTATAATATGTTACATGGTATTAAATAAATTTAAAGAATGAAAAATTCTCAATTTATTTACCATTTCAGTTTTTCAAAACATGTATACTATGTTTTAAATCAAAATCATAGAATTTAAAAATCAAAATGAATAAAACATAATTATATTATTACAATTTTTATTTTTTTAATATATATTTAAGAAATTTAAATCAAACCCTATTTTATATATCCGTACTCATGCCTACGTATAGGGGTGGGCAAGACCAGGTACCCGGTCAATTTGAATAGAATTGATCCCGGTCCCGATAATCACAGGTTCTTAAAATTAGAATCAGTCTCGATCTCTATCATACCGGGTCCTAAATTTTAAGAACCGATCTTATTATTGGTGGTTACCAGGGCCAATACAGTACCCGGTCAACTAGTTTATTCTTAAAAAAATTGAGTAATTAGACAAAAATAATTCAATCACCAATAATAATATTAAATAATAAAATTAGAATATTGTAGACTTAAAAATTAAAGTTTTAAAACTAGTCATACTCAATATTCATACATAAAGAGAAAGTTTGATAAGAAAAATAAACAAAAGAAAACCAATATCGGATAATTGGTATTGGTTCCGATCATACTGGATACCCACCGGGTTCCGAATCCAAAAAATCAAGATCCAACCCCGGTCCTACCGAAATCAATACCAGATAAAAATTTATCAGGTCTTACCGAGTCCAGGACCGAAACTGGATAATCGAATTTTTTTCCCACCCCTTAAATAAGTATGAAAATATATAATAATTTTAATAGAAAAAAAATGATATTTTAGTTTCTATGTATATGATATTGAGTTATATAATGAGAGAAATAATCCTCTATTGTCTCATCCATATGAGAATTCAACATTTTTTAAGATCTATAAATTGGATTGTCCCATTGATATTAAGTGTTTAAAAATAAATTGGAACATATTATCTCTATTTTAATGAAATAATTGGTAAGTTACAACACTGATATCGATTGAATTAGGATTTAGTTGTCCACGTATGAGTAAAAATTGACTTGTGAGCTAACATATTTAGTCGGCTGATCATTGTTCACCTTTGTTCCCTACGATGGATCTTAACACATAAATACCAATAGTAATCATATTCTGCATTAATGAATAATGGAAAGTAGTATAAAGAAGTAAGATAGATTTATTGGGATTAAGAAAATTCTAATTTTTTTTAACTTTGCTTTAATTGTGAGGGAAAAAATCGATATTTAGAATAAAACGTTTAACTTTAGGTTTTATTAACATCAATTTTAATCGATCGTTAAAATATTTTTTTCTTTTTAAATAGTATGTTGGTTATAGGTAACAAGGCTCAATCCCTACAATTAATTATTTTTTAGTTGATCAAAATTTCCAAGTCAATCTATGAAATCTAATTCTTGTTGGTCTAATTGTGTCTACCGTTGTTAACACCAAAACAACTTTAAATTCTAAAAAAATCTAACACGAGTTATAGCGCCTCTTTGGGAATTGAACTCGGTCTTGACTCCCCTTAAGTAAGGGACTTCATTAATTTTGTATAGGAAATCAACTTACAATCAATCGATTCGACTCCCCAAATTGCAGCTAAAATGTCCTTCAAATCAACGTCATTTTTTGTACTGAAGATATAATAACTTTTAAAGGAAAGACCAATTCTTACTCCTAATTTTTAGGGAATCAAAGAATACTTTTTGAAATTGTATCTTTTGATGCTCAAACCCATAACATCTAAGAACAACAATCATTTCTTTAACCACTGAGGCTAAATAACTCGTACATCTATCTTTAAATATTGAATCTAAGGATATTTATAAAATAGACTAAATTATAAAATCAGACCATACATAAAAAGAAAAACTTATCGTCCTTCCACGACGTCTGTTTTTTATCATTGCAATCAATTTTACTAATAAAAACATCTTTTATTTTTTAAAAACATTTTTTAATACCGATCTAGTTTTTTCGACGACTTCTCTTTTACTAATAAAAACATCTTTATTTCCTAAAATAAAATTTCATCAACCCGACTTCAAAAATTTATTTTTCAACCACTATCTGAGCAAAATTCAACGTACCATTCCTGAGACCAAATACAAGGTTTTGATTTCAGCTAGTTGTCCTCATCCGCTCCATTCTGGATAAATATTACCATTTCTAGCCAACAACCCCAAAAATATGAACTTGGCCTCAGACTTTCATTTCTTATATAAGCCTCCCCTCCATCTTCCTTTCATTTCAATGTTTCATCATATCAATTAATCTTCTCTTTTCTATTTCCTTAATGGGGGGTTTTATACCACAAATCACCACCAAACCTAGCATTAGGCTTAGAAAGGATGGTGTAGCCAAGGATGACTTGCCGACTTTTGTTTATTATCAATCTGATGAATCGTCGGCAAGTTGTCTTTGGCTACAGTTTTCTTTCTGGTTCTTATGCTAGGTCTTTTGGTGATTCTATTTCTTAATCACTTCTTAAAAAATCAATTGACATATTATGTTCATAGTTCAAGTTGATCTTTTCAATTTCGACAATAATTTTATATGAGAAAAAATTATTTGTTCCAAATTTTTTTCAGTTTTTTATACATTTTTTAAGTTGTTACAAACTCTTAAACCTATAAATTTACTTTCGTTACGACAATAGTTTAAATTGAATTAAAATTTAATCGATTTAAACTAATTTAATATAACTCATGGGTAAATTGTAATAGAGGTCACTTAATTATGGGTAAAGTTACAGTTGGGTCACTTAATTATTGAAAGTTGCATTTGTGTCACTCATTTATAGGGTGTCAATATTTCGGTTTTAATTAAATTAATCGATATATAAATTTAAATTATAATCGTTTAAGAATTATTTCTTTATTATCAGTTAATTGGTTAAAAATCAACTAATAAATTAATTAAAATTATTATATATTAATCATATTTATTTTAATCAATAATTTTTTTAAAATTATAAACTTATCATTATATTTTTTATATATTATAAAATGATCTTTAAATTTATTAAATTAACACAAAATATCATTAAATTTATTAAATTATTATAAAATAATTATTATTTTTTTTAATATTTGTCAATAATTTATAATGTGTAATAAGTGAATAACCATTGTAGAATAGTTTAATAAATTTAATAATTTTTTATAACTTTTGAAATTTGGTGGCTAAAAATTAATTTAACATAATTAGTAATTATCTGTATAATCAAATTAATCAAACTTTTTTTTTTAAAAAGTATCAATTTAATTAACGTTTAAAAGATTAAATTAATAAATTTTATATAATTCGATTAGTTAACCGATTAAACACTCCTACACGTTGACTACAAAAAATTATTCTTATCGGCATTTTTTAAAATAAAATTATTTATTTTATTAGCTTTAATTGATCGATTATCGTAAATCAATAATAATCTATAATATGTGACATGGTATTAAATAAATTTAAAGAATTAAAAAATTCTCAATTTATATACCATTTAAGTTTTTTAAAACATATATATGCTATGTTTTAAATCAAAATAATAGAATTTAAAAATCAAAATAAATAAAACATAATTATATTATTGCATTTTTTTTATTTTTTATATATATTTAAAAATTTAAATCAAGCCCTATTTTATATATCCATACTCAAGCCCATGTATAGGAGCAGGTAAGACCGGGTACCCAATCAATTTAAATAGAATTGGTCTCGGTCACGGTAATCATCGGTTCATGAAAATTAGAACCAGTCTCGATCCCGGTTACACCGGGTCCTAATTTTAAAAATTGGTCTCGTTACTGGTGAGTACTGATTCCAATATTGAGTACCCGGTCAAATAGTTAAAATTTTTGAGTAATTAGAGGAAAATAATTTTCAGTCACCAATAATAATATTAAATAATAAAATTAAAATATTGTAGACTTGAAAATTAGAGTTTTAAAACTAGTCATACTCATAATATTTATACATAAAGAGAAAGTTTGATAAGAAAAATAAACAAAAGAAAATCAATATGGATATTTGGTATTGGTTTCGGTCCTACTGGATACCACCGAGTACCAGGTCCAAAAAATCAAGATCTAGTCTCGGTCATAGTTATGATCGAGACCTAAATTATAGATTCAATCCTGGTTTCACCGAAACCAATATCAGATAAAAATCTATCGGGTTTTACCAAAATCGAGATCGGATAATCTAATTTTTTGCCCACCCCAAGGCTACTATTTTTTTCACTTAAATAAGTATGAAAATATATAATAATTTTAATCGAAAAAATGATATTTTAGTTTCTATGTATATCATATTGAGTTATATAATGGGAGAAATAATCCTTTGTCGTCTCATTCATATGAGAATTCAACATTTTCCCAAGATCTATAAATTGGATTGTCCCATTGATATTAAGTGTTTAAAAATAAGTTCGAATATATTATCTCTATTTTTATGAAATAACATGTAAGTTATAACACCGATACCGATTGAATTAGGATTTAGTTGTGCACGTACGAGTAAAAATTTGACTTGTAAGCTAGTATATTTAGTCGACTGATCATTGTTCATCTTTGTTCCCTACGATGGATCGTGACAGATAAATACCAATAGTAATCATATTCTATATTAATAATAATGGAAAGTAGTATAAAGAAGTAAGATCGATTTATCGGGATTAAGAAAATTCTATTATTATTTTTTTGTTTTAATTTTGCTTTAATTGTGAGGTAAAAAATCGATATTTAGAATAAAACGTTTAACTTTAGGTTTTGTTAGCACCAATTTTAATCGATCGTTAAAAAATATTTTTAAATAGTATGTTGGTTAGAGTTAACAAGACTCAATCCCTACAATTAATTCTTTTTTAGTTAACCGAAATTTCTAAGTCAATCTAAGAAATCTAATTCTTATTGGTCTAATTATATCTATCGTCGTTAATACCAAAACAACTTTCAATTCTAAAAAATTTAACTTGAGTTATAACGTCTCTCTGAGAATTGAACTCGGTCTTGACTCCCCTTAAGGGGACTTCATTAATTTTGTATAAGAAATCAACCGATTCGATTCCCAAACTACAGCTAAAATGTCCTACAAATCAACTATTCCTTTAACCACTAAAGCTAGATAAATTGTGCATCTATCTTTAAATATTGAATCTAAGGATATTTATAAAATAGTCTAAATTATAAAATCAGGCCATAAATAAAAAAAAAAACTTATCGTCCTTCCACGACGTCTTTTTCATTATCATTTCAATCAATTTTCTCCACACCCATTTTATTTTTTAAAAAGATTTTTTAATACCGATCTATTTTTTTCGACGGTTTTCTTTTACTAATAAAAACATATTTATTTCCTAAAATAAAATTTCATGAACCCCACCTCATAATTTTATTTTTCACACTATCTGAGCAAAATTCAATGTACCATTCCTGAGACCAAATACAAGGTTTTGATTTCAGCTAGTTGTCCTCATCAGCTCCATTCTGGATAAATATTACCATTTCTAGCCAACAACCCCCAAAATATGAACTTAGCATCAGAGTCCCATTTCCTATATAAGCCTCCCCTTCATCTTCCTTTCATTTCAATGTTTCATCATATCAATTAATATTCTCTTCTCTATTTCCTTGATGGGGTTTTTATACCACAAATCACCATCAAGCCTAGCATTAGACTTAGAAAGGATGGTGTAGCCAAGGATGACTTGCCGACTCATTTTTGATTATCAATCCGATAAATCGTCGGCAAGTTTTCTTTAGCTACAGTTTTCTTTCTGGTTCTTATACTAGGTCTTTTGGTGATTCTATTTCTTAATTACTTCTTAAAAAATCAATTGACATATCATGTTCATAGTTCGAGTTGATCTTTTCAATTTCGACAATATTTTTTATGAGAAAAAATTATTTGTTGCAATTTTTTCAGTTTTTTTATACATTTCTTAAGTTGTTATAAACTCTTAAACCTATAAATTTACTTTCATTACGATAATATCAGTTTTAATTGAATTAAAATTTGATCGATTTAAACTAATTTAATATAAAAAATGAGTAAACTGTAATGGGAGGTCACTAAATTATAGGTAAAGTTACTTTTGGGTCACCTAATTATTAAAAGATGCATTTGGTTCACTCATTTATGGGGTGTCAATATTTCGATTTTAATTAAATTAATCAAAATTAATCGATGTATTAATTTAAAATATAATCGTTTAACAATTATTTCTTTATTATCAGTTAATTGGTTAAAAATTAATTAATTTTTAAATTAAATTAAAATTATTATATATTAAGCATATTTATTTTTAATCATTAAATTTTTTAAAATTATAAAATTATCATTATATTTTTTATATATTATAAAATGATCTTTAAATTTATTATATTAAATGATCTTTAAATTTATTGAATTAACACAAAATATCATTAAGTTTATTAAATTATTATAAAATAATAATTAATTTTTTTAATATTTATCAGTAATTTGTAATGTGTAATAAGTGAATAACCATTGTAGAATAGTTTAATAAATTTAATAATTTTTTATAACTTTTGAAGTTTGGTGGCTAAAAATTAATTTAACATAATCAGTAATCATCTGTATAATCAAATTAATCAAACTTTTTTTAAAAAATATCAATTTAATTAACAATTAAAAAATTAAATTAATAAACTTTATATAATTCGATCGGTTAACCGATTAAACACTCCTGAACGTTGTCTACAAAAATTTATTTTTATTGGCATTTTTTAAAATAAAATTATTCATTTTCTTAGCTTTAATTGATAGATTATCGTAAATCAATAATAATCATATGTGACATGCTATTAAATAAATTTAAAGAATTAAATAATGCTCAATTTATTTACCATTTAAGTTTTTCAAACATATATATACTATGTTTTAAATCAAAATAATAGAATTTGAAAATCAAAATAAATAAAACATAATTATATTATTGTAATTTTTTTATTTTCTTTATATATGTTTAAAAATTTAAATCAAACCCTATTTTATATATCCATACTCATGCCCACATATAGGGGCAGACAAGATCGGGTACCCTATCAATTTAAATAGAATTGGTCTCGGTCCTTGTAATCATCGATTCCTGAAAATTAGAATCAGTCCCGATTCCGTTTACACTGGGTCCTAATTTTAAAAATCGATCTCATTACTGGTGAGTATCGGTTCTAATACCGGGTACCTGGTCAACTAGTAAAATTTTTTTGAGCAATTAGAGGGAAAAAATTCAATCAACAATAATAATATTAAGTAATAAAATTAAAATATTGTAGACTTGAAAATTAGAGTTTTAAAACTAGTCATACTCATTATATTTACACATAAAGAGAAAGTATGATAAGAAAAATAAACAAAAGAAAATCAATAGGAATATTTGGTATTGGTTCCGGTCCTACTGGATATCACCGAGTACCGGGTCCAAAAAATTAAGATCCAGTCTCGGTCCTAGTTTTGATCGAGACCTAAATTATGGATCCAATCCTGGTTTCACCGAAACCAATACCAAATAAAAATCTATCGGGTCTTATCGAAACCGAGATCGGATAATCTGATTTTTTGCCCACCCCTAGGCTACTATTTTTTTTCACTTAAATAAATATAAAAATATATAATAATTTTAATCGAAAAAATGATATTTTATTTTTTATGTATATGATATTGAGTTATATAATGAGAGAAATAATCCTTTGTCGTCTCATCCATATGAGAATTCAACATTTTTTCAAGATCTATAAATTGGATTGTCCCATTGATATTAACTGTTTAAAAATAAGTTCGAACATATTATCTCTACTTTTATAAAATAACTTGCAAGTTACAACACCGATATCGATTGAATTTGGATTTAGTTGTGCACATATGGGTAAAAATTTGACTTGTAAGTTAGTATATTTAGTCGGCTGATCATTGTTCATCTTTGTTCCCTACGATGGATCGTGAAAAATAACTACCAATAGTAATCATATTCTATATTAATGAATAATGGAAAGTAGCATAAGGAAGTAAGATCGATTTATTGGGATTTAGAAAATTTTATTATTATTTTTATTGTTTTAACTTTGCTTTAATTGTGAGGGAAAAAATCAGGATTTAGAATAAAACGTTTAACTTTAGGTTTTGTTAGCATTAATTTTAATCGATCGTTAAAATATTTTTTAAAAAGTAGTATGTTAGTTGCGGTTAACTAGACTCAATCCCTACAATTAATTATTTTTTCAGTTAACCGAAATTTCTAAGTCAATCTATGAAATCTAATTTTTGTTGGTCTAATTATATCTACCGTTGTTAACACCAAAACAACTTTATTTTTTCGATGACTTCTCTTCTACTAATAAAAACATCTTTATTTCCTAAAATAAAATTTCATCAACCCCACCTCATAATTTTATTTTCCAAACACTATCTGAGCAAAATTCAATGTACCATTCCTGAGACCAAATACAAGGTTTTGATTTCAGCTAGTTGTCCTCATCAGCTCCATTCTGGATAAATATTACCATTTCTAGCCAACAACCCCCAAAATATGAACTTAGCATCAGAGTCCCATTTCCTATATAAGCCTCCCCTTCATCTTCCTTTCATTTCAATGTTTCATCATATCAATTAATATTCTCTTCTCTATTTCCTTGATGGGGGGTTTATACCACAAATCACCATCAAGTCTAGCATTAGGCTTAGAAAGGATGGTGTAGCCAAGGATGACTTGCGGACTCTTTTTTGATTATCAATCCGATAAATCGTCGGCAAGTTGTCTTTAGCTACAGTTTTCTTTCTAGTTCTTATGCTAGGTCTTTTGGTGATTCTATTTTTTAATCACTTCTTAAAAAACCAATAGACATATCACGTTCATAGTTCGAGTTGTTCTTTTCAATTTCGACAATAATTTTGCATGAGAAAAAATTATTTGTTGCAATTTTTTCAGTTTTTTTATACATTTCTTAAGTTGTTACAAACTCTTAAACCTATGAATTTACTTTCGTTACAACAATATCAATTTTAATTGAATTAAAATTTGATCGATTTAAACTAATTTAATATAAAACATGTGTAAATTGCAATGGAGATCACTTGATTATGAGTAAAGTTATATTTGTGTCACCTAATTATCGAAAGTTGCCTTTGGGTCACTCATTTATGAGTAATGTTACATTTGGGTCACTCAATTACAAGTAAAGTTATATTTTTGGGTCACTCTTCATATTGAAAAAAAAAGTTTATCAATTCGTGTATTAGATTAATTAATGAGTTTAAATGAAATACTCTAATGTTAACAATGGTATACAAGTGACTTATAAGAAAAAATGACCAAATTGGTGTACTTTTTTTAAATATAAAGAGTGACCCAAATGTAACATTATTTATAATTGAGTGACTCAAATATAAACTTTAATAATTGGGTGACTCAAATATAACCTTACTCATAAATAAGTGATCTAAATATAACTTTTAATAATTAATTGACTCAAATGTTACTTTACTTATAATTAAGTGACCTTTATTACAGTTTACCCATAAAACATTAGGTGTATTTTAGGATAAAAATGTTGGGCTTTCAGCTACCAAAATGTGTAAAAGGTTGTAGAATGTAGCAGCCCAGGATAAGCAGTATATAACCAACACTGTTGGATTATAGAAAAGACCAAAATGTTTTTCTAATTTTGTAAATTTACTCAAATTTAACGTCTTAACTTTGTATGTTTTTCTCGTTTCTTCGATCCTTCATATATTTTATGTTAGTTTTGATCAAATTTAAACCACATGTTTCTAAACTATTGTAGAATACCGATTTAGCTTCAATTTATTTTTTTAAAATTAAATTTTCTAGTTTTGTACTTTAGCCCTTTAACTTTGAATGATTTCTCATTTCTTCCATTTATCTTTTCGTTTAAGTCTATTTTTGGCGAAAATTAAATTACGTGGTTCACTAACAATATATAATATCAATGTAACTTTAATTCATATTTTTAACAAATATATTCTTTTTGTTATGGAGTCTTTTAACTATAGATTTTATTCAGTTTGATCATTCAACTATTTTTTTTAAAATTTTTTCATCACACCAATTAATCAACTCTTGTATATAAAATTTTTCATCACATAAATTCAATAATTATAATATAATTTCAAAATTTATTTACATATGTAAAAAATAATATGAAAAATATACATGTAGATCTTATGCGAATAGAGAAAGTCGTTTAAATTGAAATCAAACATACTATAACATTATAAATAGTTACAATTAATTTTTTTATATAAACTTAAAAAAAATTGACTCGATGTGAACTCAAACTCGATAAACTCGACTCAAATTTATAAAATTCAAATAAAGTTTAAATTATAAAATTAGACTCATCAACTCGAATAACTTAAAATTTTTTGACTCCACTCGCTTAAGTGCTCACCACATATATATTGTACCATTAACAATTATATTCAAATTAAATTCATTTGACTATTAAAAAGTCATTTTAACTATAATGATAAAAGTTTTCTCATTAGCTAGTTAGGGTAAGAGATTGACCAAATTTTGGTTAATAATATTTAAATAGGTTCTATTATAATTCTATTGGGTGAACTTATATTCATTAGTAGGCAAGAAATCTTTTGTTTTTTATTGAATAGGAAAGAAATCTTAAACATTAAGGTTTCTTAGTTGTCAAATAGCATGTACCATAAATAGATAGCTGAATTTACTTTTTATTGTTAAAAGGTTGAGAAGAGACTTAATCCTAGGGGATTTTTACTTTGAATATTTATTTAACAAAAAAAAATATAGGCATAAAGATAATTTTAACCCTTAATGTTTATAATTTTTTTCGTTTTGGCCCTTATTCTTCTTTGGGGATAAATTTAGCCCTTAACCTATATCTTTTTGACAAATAACTTATTTTTTAACACCATGGTAATTGGACCGTTAAAAATCCAACAATGATGACATGTTATATGCATATGATAATATATTTTAAATAACATGGCATCTAACCTATCAAATGCATATATATATATATATGAAATATAATTTTATTCTAATATAAAATATAAAACAATTAAAATTAAAATAAAATAAAATATTAAAAAATTAATTAATTCTAAAATAAAATACTATTAAACATTCTTAACCCTAACTACGATAGAATTAAAATCCTACTTAAAAAATTAATTAGTTTCGAACTGTGTTCATATTTTTTTAAGATATGACTTTGATTCTATCATAGTTAGGGTTAGGAATGTTTAATAGCCTTTTATTTTATAATTAATTAATTTTTAAAATTTTATTTGAATTTTAATTATTTTATCTTTTATATTGGAATAAAATTATATTTCATATATATATATATGTATTTGATAGGTTAGATGTCATGACATTTAAAATATATTATCATATCCGTATGACATGTCATCATTGTTAGATTTTTAACGATACAGTTATCATAGTAGTTAAAAAATAAGCTATTTGTTAAAAAGATATAGGTTAAGGGATAAATTTATCCAAAAAAGAATAAGGCCAAAACGATAAAAATTATAAACGTTAAGGGTTAAAATTATCTTTATGCCAAAAATATATTTTAAATATTCATTTTAACTTAAAAATATTTAGTATCCAAATAAAAACTGATATACTTGAAATATTTATTTTTAGGATTAACTCAGAAATAAGTGTCTAAACTATACATTTTTTCTAAAATAGGTATCTAATGTTTTTAGGGCTAAAATAAGTGCCTAAACTATATATTTTTTTTCTAAAATAGATGCCTAATGTTTTTTGGCTGAAATAGGTGCCTAAAGTTTCATTCGGATAGCATTTTAAAGTAACACCGTTAAAAAAATTATTTTAACTTATAAATAGGTACCCAAATTATAATTTTTTTAAATAATTACCTAATGTTTTTTCTTCAACTTAATCCTTCAATTCTTATTTTTAAATAATTCGATTAAAACCTACAAATATTTACTCTCTTCGTTACACTCATCTCACAAACATCGAATTTTCTGTTGCGGGTATTAGTTGGTTTTCAATAAAACGAAATCTTTGTGAATTTTTATGGACTTCATTCATCACACTTGCATTGTAAAATCTGATGGAAGATCTCATTTTTAGGGTTTTCTCAATTCTGCAGATAGTTCTTAGATTTGGTGATTTATTGTTA
Organism: Abelmoschus esculentus; assembly: GCA_035048815.1. NCBI lineage: Eukaryota > Viridiplantae > Streptophyta > Magnoliopsida > Malvales > Malvaceae > Abelmoschus > Abelmoschus esculentus. Next base: position 3,685,314 of record JAUCBN010000019.1, on the reverse strand, counting down.
TTTTAACCCTTAAAAAATCACACCTTTGGATAAATTTTTCCGCTTTGGATTTGTTGTTTGTGGATTTATTGTGAAAATGTATATTTTTTGGAGTTACCACAGGACAGGCGAGGCCGACTTGAAAATGTTGAAGGAAAACAAGAACAAGTTTGATTTGCGATCCTTAATAGCATTTGTGGTCTCATAAGCATAATTCATCTTTTGAAGTAAAAATTCGATGATTGTGAAACGAGTGTAACGAAGAGAACAAATATTTATAGTTTTTAATTGAATTATTTAGAAATAAGAATTGAATGATTAAGTTAAAGAAAAAAATAGGTAATTATATAAAAAAAATATAGTTTGGATACCTATTTATAAGTTAAATAATTTTTTAACGGTATTACTTTAAAATGCTAACGGAATGAAACTTTAGGCACCTATTTCAGCCAAAAAATATTACGCACCTATTTTAGAAAAAATATATATAATTTAGACACTTATTTCAGCCCAAAAAACATTAGTCATCTATTTTAGAAAAAAAAATATATAGTTTAGGCACTTATTTCTTAGTTAAGCCTTATTTTTAATATGATTTGTTAAGCCTTTCTTAAATTACAAACATATTGTACAGTTGTGTACAACTCAGTAAATTATATAATTAATTATATAATAGGGGTGTTTAAAATTACCTGGTCCGATAATCCGAAATAAAAATATCAGATAATTTCTGGGGAAAAAAATTATTCGATCGGTCCAGATATTCGACCCGAGAATTAGTGGGTCAAATTTAGGCCGGAATTTTTTAATTTTTGGTACCTGATCCGACCCGATTAGTTTTATTATATATATTTTTTAGTTGTAAATTATATTTTTATTTTAAATTTTTTAATATTTATACATAAAATTAAATTTAAATCTTTAAATTAGTTTTATGTCTATATTATATATTTTAAGTTTTAAATTTTTAAATATATTATTAATTTACTAATGCTAAAAGAAAAACAAGATTAATACTTTTAACGTTATTTTAGTGATAAAATTTAATAAATATAGATGTATATATACATCCAAATATTCTAAATTAACTTTAAATCACTCATTTTTATGTTTGGTTATGTATTATAAAATTTTAAAATTTATATATTTAATATATAATTCTTTTTCAGTTTTAAAATAACAAAGTAAAAAATAATAATAATTATGAACCGGATACTCGTTATCTGATTAGCTGAGTACCCGGGTTTTATGGGTACCCGATAATAAATACCCAATTCAAATAGACCGGGATACAGATCGATTTTTATGACCCGAGAAATCGAGTATCTAATTTTTTGGGTATCTAAAAATCGGATATCCAATAATGAACGCCCCTAATTATAAATATAAAGTAATATGGAATTGAACTTTGAGTATTCAATGGCCTAAAAACTTGGTCTTTATTTTTTTTAATCTTAAAATTCAGAGAGATTTAAAGATGTAATTTTTCGTTAATAATCGATTAATTTGGTAAGATAAAATATTATTTTTTTTAATTAAAATTATAGATTTAAATTTTAATATTATAAATAAAATAAATTTAAAAAATTATATTTATAATAAATTTTTATAATACTAATGCTTCCTTAGTGAGAAAGCAATGGGAGGTGGGTGATGTGAAATACGTAAAGAAAACCCAACTCAGTTGGCAGTAACCCTAATGTCTTGTCTGCCAAGGAAAGCCACGTGTCAACCATCCAACTAAAAAAACAAAAGCCTTGCTTAGCTACGCATTAAATTTGACTAATTACACTTGTACCACTAAAAATACAACACAGATAAACGCTGTCGGCCATCCCAATAGGATTCTGCTTTCATAGCTACAAGATTCCACAGGAGATTTCCTGGACACATGTGAATATAACATTAGACAAGCAGTTTTCAAAAATTTCAAGAGCTTGTCAATCCTGAAGCACACTCTTCTGGGGCCAAAACCAAATCCATGTTCTGTTCCGGCTTGGTACACAGACAAAATCCTGTAAATTTTAACCAGTGGTTCAGGATGAAGCCAACTGTCCTGGCATGTTCTTGAAGCTTCCATGTATTCTAGACCATCCAAAACCAGAAGATATTTTCTCAGTTTTCAGAGTACACAAATGGAGGTGAGAGGAGTAAATGCATGCCTCTTATTTTGCTTTGAGTGTCATTTTCAGGGATGACCATTTCGACTACACCCCGACACCGCGACACGATAAAGAACGATACATAGATGCATTCATAAACTTATGAAGTTGCCTGTAATATCAAACATATAATAGAACATGATTTTTATAATCCACTCTTAAGATACACAATAGCTAGTAACTCTTCAAACATGCTTGAATTAAGCAGGCTGGGATCTCAAAAAACAAAAATCCGGCAGCCTGCAACTCCACGGGGGAGACGAGATACGCCCATATGCCTTCACACTTATACTATGTGTTGCTCATTTGCAACATGACTACTTGAACATGAACGATGAACACAGGTATAGTTCTAGAGTAACTGTACAGTGGTGATAGGGAGTAGAATGGGGTTCGTAACAAAACAAACCACATTCATCTCCCAGCACCAACCAAGGTCTTTTCCTCACTTTCTTTCGGTTCGAACGATGTTGTAGGGAGCTTTTCTTCTGATACCGGAATCTTTTCCGAAGCAAGTTGGACTGGCTTTGGTGTGTAGTTGAAGGAAAGGTCTTTGTTGGCAGCTAATGCCAGAAGTTCCGTCTCATCAAGACCTTTTGTTGGCCCAAGGCTGGATCGGTCTGGTTTGTGCTTGGCCAATGCATCTCTGAATTTCTTGATCTATGGAATAAAACACATATCATGGTAAGACATGCTCGAAAAATCGACAAACAACATGCTTGAGAAACAAAACCGAGCAATCAATAAGTCAACAATCTTACAAATTAAGCAACAACATCAAAATTATAGATAACCAACATGCAGCAAGACCATCAAAATCAAATGATCCAAAAGGAATCATGTAGGTTCATTTTCATTCTAATTTTTGCATCAAAAGGGAAGGATAAAAACAAGACTAACCGTGGCATTGGTGCAGCTAAAGCTGCATAAACGCCCTTCAACTCCTCTATAAAACCGAAAGAAAGGCAACACATTTACATTAAGGCTATAACACATGGATTTATGCTCCTCATGATTCACCTGCAGGAACTGCACATCTGGGTTCATCTCTGCCAATTGGCAAATCTACCAAATCCCAACATCCAAATTCACCAGTATCAATAATACAAACACATGGAGATACACACAACTCAACAAAACAATATATATATATATACACACATACATACCTTGGGATGAAGAGCCTTGCAGCCACCACAACCAGGGGAGAAAAAATCTACTATAACAAGTTTGTCCCCAGCATTCAAAAGAGAATCCACCAAATCTTGAGCAGATGTCACTTCTTTCATATTCGGTTGCAGTCCCTTTTCCCACCACTTAGGGGTTTTACCAATAAGCCCATTTTGCATCTAAAAAAGAAGAGAAACCAATTAGAAGATACTCCTTTATCAACAAAAAAGAGATCTAAAATGTTCAAGAAAAAAAAGATAAAACTAAAGATAATGAAACCAACCTGTGTTTTAAGGGGAACTAGACGATACCTTCCATCATTTACACCTTTTTTCTCTGAAAGAACCAATCTTTGTCCATTAAAACCAGTCCTCAAAGCCTGAGATTTCACTTTCAAAGAAGGAAAAGTGTTCTTTCTTAAACAAAACCCAGAAATTTCTTGACTCTTTTTCCGACTAAAGTTACATGCTGTGAATAGATTTGCCTTCCCCAGAACTTCAGCCATGCTTGCTTCTTTCTTCCTTTCTTGGAGTTTAAAGCAACAAGCTGCTTTCTTTTTTTATGTTGAGGCTTTGCCGTTTCTGTTGGTTACTTCAAGGTCTAAGGTTCCATTCTAACCGTTGATCTCATTTGTCTCGGTATGAATCTAACGGTTGGCGATGTCTTGTGACTGGAAATTTTTCAGCGTCGAAAACGTATTGGATAAGGGTTTATTTAATCGGTTTTTATTTTTGGGTAAAATACATCGGAGGTCATTTAATTATAGGTTTAACGACAAACGTACCACTTTTCTTCTAAATATAATAATTAAGTCATTTAATTATAGGTTTAAGAAATCCTAAATTGAATTAATTCAATAAACTTGAATCTTTATATTTAAAAGTTTTGATACTGCACCATTCTAACACACCTTTCGACCATTTATCATACTTTATGTTATTGTTCATCAATCTGATAATAAAAAAATAAAATAATTCGACAAACAAAAGCACTTCATTATTTGACAACTAGTAGAGTAATAGAATATACTCATTATGACCTTAATGTCGTCAGTTAATAGATACAATCACTTTACTAACAGATTTTTAAATATAAAAGATTTCGGTTTATTTAATTATTTTGAATTATGATCAAATTACTATATTATATAAATTTTAACGAATTATTTCTTATAACACGTATCCCTTATTTAAATGGTCGTGATTTATTTATCATAAAAATTTAATTGAGTGATATATTTGTTTTTAGACCTATAATTAAGTGACTTAATTATTATTTTCATAAAAGTAATGGTATATTTATTAATAAACCTATAAGTAAATGACCTCTAGTAGAATTATCCTATACTTTTTAAAAATTGGTCTGTTTTTATGGTGGTGTGGAGATACATGTGATAAGTGAATGTGCGGGTTTTGTGACACGTGGCGTAAGAATTTAGATTTTACAAAAGTGAGGGGCAATTTGGGATCTGCAATGGATTAAAGGTAGGTGATTATTTTGACACCTCACCCATTATTTTTGTGGGCCACATATGAAAACTTTTGGATAATATTTTTTAAGCCCTTATACTATCATATATTTTTCAATCAAACCCTTATATTTCATTTGTAGTTAAATAAGTTCTCATCATATGACTTTTACTCATCAAAATGTTATTTATTGATTTTTTATTCAACTAAACTCTTTGAATTAATTAATTGAATTCATTAAGTTTTTTATTAATTTTCATCAGCAGTTTTTTAATAGTTTTTTATTTGTTAGTGTAGTACGTTATGTCACAATATTTTTATTTAATATTTTTATTTAATTTTTTTTAAAGTTTTAAAAATAATAATATATAAATGTTTTTGAAAAATATATAAATTTCAAAAATTAACGATCAAAATTAATCAAAAGACTTAATTAATTTAATTTTTTGGTTCAAAGAATTATTTGAATATAAAAAAAATTAGAAACTTTTTTATTTTTTTTTCAAAACTTTAAAAAATTTACACCCTTACACCTTTTTATTTTACTTCTACATATGACAAAGATTAAATATTAATTTCTGACTAAACACTTAAATACATATGATTAAAAATTTAATCACACTGTCGCCTAGTTGTTTTCTCAAAAATATAGATTAAAAAATTACATTGAATATATATTTTTATTTTAACTTGATATATTAATTTTTTAAAAATACTAAAAATTTGGAAAAATACTTTATTAGAAATTTCATCAACTCTCATATATATATATATATATATATCTTTAAAAATTGAATTGAAAAGACTTTATCTTCTAATTTTTAATAAAAAAACTGAAGTGAAAGAAAATAACCAAATTTATTTGTTTTAAAATTAAAAAGTTTTGACTACTCTTCAAAATTTTAAATTAAGGGTTTAATATTTTAAAGAAAATAAATATATTATACAATTTGAACTCATATCCTTTATGGTAATCATCGTTCCTTTTCTACTAAGATACTTATTAAATTTATTTATTTAAAATTTTAAATATATATAGTGATTTTTAATTAAAAGTTATAATTAAATTTCCGTGTTAATAAAAATATAGCATATATAAAAGCAAAATAATAAAAGAATAAGGGGACTAGGAATAAGAGTCACAGAATATAAGTTTTTAATATGTTGTTGTGATTACAAGTTAGTATTAGTTTAATATTTTTAGCCTTTTCAGTAACGTATACACTGTGTACACATCGTACTCAAACTTAAATTACTTGAATGAATTACATCATCCTTTACAACTAGAATCACTCAAGTTCAAAAAATGAGCATATTTGTAAAAAAATTTAAAAAATATCGGATAATTTCAAAAAATAATACTTGGACTAATAATTATTAGGCCTGGCTTGGGGTGAATTTTTTAATTATCGGGTACCCGATCCTACTAATTTTAATATATATATATATATATTATAGTTTGAAATTATATTTTTATTTTAGATTTCTTAATATTTGGACTTAAAATTAAATTTAAATCTCTAAATTAGTTATATGTTTGTATTATATACTTTTAAGTTTTAAAAATTTTAAATATATTTTTATTAATTTGTTAATACTAAAAGAAAAAAAATTAATATTTTTAATGTTATTTTAGTGATAAATTTTAATATATATATATATATTCAAATATTCTAAAATTAATTATAAACCACTAATTTTTTTGTTTGATATGTATTATGAAATTTCAAAATTTATGTATTTAACGTATTTTTTAAATTTTAAAATAAAAAAATAAAAAATTATAAATTAGATACTTATTATTCGATTAATCTGATACCTGACTTTTGTAAGTATCCAATAACAAATATCCGATATAAATGAGTTAAAACACGAATCAAAACATTAATACTAAAACATAAGATACTTAATTTTTCGGGTATTTAAAAATCGGGTAATCGATAACGAAAACCTACTCTAAACGAACGTTTTCTTACTCTTTCCCCGAAAGGAACTTTTTCAAAAACCCATGTGGGTTTCATATGGATGGATTCTAATCTAATGGTCTATGGGGGCTTTGGGGTTTCGTAATGGGCTTATGAGATCCAATATTTATTATTTGTTAATAATGGGTTTGGCTTATTTTATCTCTAGTCGATAAATTTAAATTAGAATTTATTTTTAATTATTCAACATTATTTTATCAATCTCGATAGGAAAGATCTCCGATTAAGTTAATTCATGTTTATCAATCCACTGAAAATACTCTGACTTAATTGAAAATCAATAATTTTATTGATTTAATATTTTAAATATATTTGATAATTTAGAATTAAAATATCCATTAGTGTTTTGATGAAAAAAATATAATAATGTTGAGAAGAGATAAAAGAAACTTAATTCCATGTCGAAAAGGAAAATAAAGGTTTTGGGATATATAAATGATGAGGTTCACATCCTATCAAACATATCTTTTAGAAAAAAGATAATAGTCATGTGACAAGTGATATCAAAGTGATCATTTGACTGTTGGATTTTATGTGAGCACACATGAGTGAGGTAAACACGGTAAATAATTACGATAAGATACCAACCATGAGAGCAAAAGCTCGTGACAAAGTGGTATCACGAGGTTGATTGTGGGAGAATATCTCGTTTGAGATGAGACAAAAATCATTGATCCTACATCAAAAAGAAAAAGAGAGATCTTGAGATATATAAATTGTGGCGTTGCACATCTTATCAGACTTATCTTTTAGGAAGAAGATAATAATGATCTCATGATATGTTAATGAAAAAAATATAATTGTGGTCATCCTTAATGCTCAAACGGTTCATTCACTTTTAATTTAGATGGGGGAGTCGCAATAAAAATTAGTTACGAAGATAAAAGGAATTAAGTCTTAAAATTATGCCTTAAATTAAGGATTTAAATTATAAAAATTCAATCATTGTATTTTTTTTAATAGATGTAGCTAATTTTATTAACAAAAAAATAATCAATATTACAATAATGGTTTACAATTATCATTGTAAACTAAAACTATAATTTGATCATTTTCTTAAAACTAGTCACTCTAGATCAGATAAGCACCATACATGAAAAAGTTTAAAACTTATCCAAAGATTCGATCGAAAAGATAGATACGAACAAATCTGATTGCATTAGTAAACGAACCAAAAGGAGATTAATCTATGAAGATCACTGAGAAACGCAGATCAGAACAGAGCGTCGCGGTAAACTATCCACGAGTGCAAACCGCGTATCTATATTCAATCTGAGGGTCCAAAGCAAGGAAGATCATCGTGATAACAAATAAGCGTCATCTTGATTAGTCGTGACGTCGTCAGATCCAACCTTAAAAAAATAAAACAAAAGAAAAAACATGCCAAATGACAGAAGAAACGTGTCAAACGACAGAAAAAATGTAACAAAATGTAGAGTAGATCGTGCCACAAGAGTAAAATTATTTATTAATAAAAAACAAAAACGATAGAGTCCGAACACAAAAATATTATTTTGATCACTATAAGTGTCACAATTATGATTTTTTTAATAACATATAATATTGTACGTAAGAGTTGTATGTATCGCAATTCTAAATGATATTACTATTGTCATATATGAGTCATTATTATAGTTTTATACTTTAATTTAAATCTTTGTCCCTAATAATAAGTAATGAAATAAATTAAGAATAAATTTATAGTAACATGTATTAAAAACATTGAGACCCTAGAAGAAGTATCGAAAAAATTAAATTTTAAAATTATACTTATAATAATAAATATTAAAAAATTCAAAATTTTAATAATAAATATTAAAAAATTAAATATAAACAAGTAGAAGCCTTATAATAAATATTAGAAAAAACTTAACATCTTATTAAAAAGTATTTAAAAATATATATTTTATAACAAGTACTAAAAATTAAATCTTTAATAATAATTTCAATTTAAAAACTAAAAATATTTAATTTCTCTAAACGGATGAGTTTATACGGATGGTCTATGGGGGCTTTGGGGTTCCGTAATGGGCTTATGAGATCCAATATTTATTATATGTTAATAATGGGTTTGGCTTTATTTTATCGTATAGTATTAGATTCATTAATAGATAAATTTGAATTAATCTTTATTTTTAATTATTCAACATTATTTTATAAATCTTGATGTGATTCAATAGAATAAGAAAATCCTCCGATTAGGTTAATTCATGTTTATCAATCCATTGAAAATACTCTGAATTAATTGAAAATCAATAATTTTATTGATTTAATATTTTAAATATATTTAATAATTGAAAATTAAAATATTTATTAGTGTTGATGAAAACAATATAACAATGTCACGTTTGAGAAGAGACAAGAAGCACTAACCTAAAATTAAAAAGAGAAGTCTTAGGATATATAAATGACACCGTTGTATACCTTATCAAACATATCTTTTAAGAATAAGATAATGGTCACGTAAAAAGTGGTATCATAGTGATTCTTTGACTGTTCGATTTTATATGAGCATCCATGACTAGGTTAGGCAAGGTGAACAATCGTGATAAGAGCCACCAATCACAAGAGCGAAAGCTCATGACGAAGGCACCTCAAGGTTGAGTGGAGGATAATATTACAGAGATAGAGAACATTAATCTTACATAAAAAAAAGAGGTATTGAGATATATAAATGGTAGTATTACACATCTTATCAAAAAAATCTTTTTTAGGAAGAGAGTAATAACCCCGTGACATATTGAATGTTAAAAAAATAATATAATGGTCTTCCATTATGCTCGAACAATTTATTCACTTCTAATTTAGATGGAGAGTCACTATCTAAAATATTTATAAATATAAAAAAATAAATACAAAATAGGGTGAATTATATACATATATGTGTATATATATGTATGTATTTGTCTAATTTTCATCATTGCTTGACAACTTATACTAGATCTAGTATTGATTATTATCTATGAAACGGTTAAAGGAACAATTGTTGTTCTTAGAGGTCAAGGGTTCGAGCACTAGCGTTGTCAGCAAAGTGATTTGAGCGATCAATGTCAAATGGTGGAGATTATATTCTAGAACAGATACTACTGTAATCACTATAAACTTGTTAAAAAAAATACTATTGATGGATCGATATAAATCTAATTCAAACAAAATACGATGAAATCCTAATATTGTTTGAATTCGTGTATCTATGTATCTGTCAAATTCAAAATTTATAGACAAAATCATAATATTGTTTACAAAATATTTATGAACATTACTGATGTTTAATGAACGTCTTCGATGCTATGATGAACTTGAAGATCTTCTACTGTCATGAAATTATGGATTTAATTATTTAATGAACTTCACATAATGCCTGCGTTCGTCGACTCCATGTGATGAGGTAGAAATGGACCAAGACTTCAGGATTTGTACTAAATATGTAGGAAGAATTTTTATCATCTTTTGTCAATTTTTTCTTCATTAAAAATAGTAATATATATCTTTTTTAGACTTATTAATACGATATTATTTGATTATGGATCCGATCTATTAATAGGAATGTGAGTTTTGAACATATAAATAAAAACATGTGCGGAGCTATAAATATTTTAACTCTTAACGTTTATATTTTTTTATTATTTTGACTCTTATTTTCTTAAGATAAGTTTAGCTTGTTAACCTATATTTTTTTTGTTAAATCACTCTATTTAACTCGAATGTTAATTAGATCATTAAATAATTAACAATGATGATATGATAATATATCGAACATACATTTTAAATATCACAGATCTAACTTATCACATGCTTATGCTTATATATTTTCATTTTAATTTAAACTATAAGAAACAATTAAAGATCAAATAAAATTTTTAATAATTAAATTAAAATAAAATAAACGTGGGGGAAGAACCTAATGTAGTATGGACTATGGATGCAATGTCATATGACATAAAATCAAGTTAGTCTTACATTGCATTGAAATCACTTGGGAAGATATTCACATCTATCATCAAAGCATATATTTTTAAGATATTCTATTTTTAAGAACTCTAGAGGTAACACCACATTTTTCTTTTAAAAGAAAAAAATATTAAAACGAACTATTTTGTCTCGGTAGTTAAACGAACGATTGTTGTTTTTAAAGGTCACAGGTTCGAGCATCAGCAATGCAGTACACTGATTGAGCGAGCAATATCCAATGATCGAATCTATACTCTAAAACAGATACTATTATAATCACTGTAGCAAATTCAAAAAAAAAATCGCCTTAAATACAAAAATCTACCTATTAATAAATTACTCTAAGTGATAATCGATTTAATATCATTTCGTAAAGTTTTAAATTTAAAATTTTATTATATTAAAAAGTTTTTTATTAAAAAAACCCATAAATCAAAACAAAATATACGATAGGAAATAATCAAAATTAATTTCGAAAAATTCCTAACATAAAAAAATTTATTGACCATGGAGTTAGATTTTGGGATATGATGAGTGTCATTATCTTAAACTACTCTCAACTCAATTATTACACTTCTTTTCCTATAAATTTTATTACACAATCATTTTCCCATTTACACAAATTTTAAAAGCAAACCGCTGTCTCCTTGCATCACATATTATATTCTGTTTTGCAATAATTATTGCTCAAACCTTGGATTTCTATAATTATTGTGGGTTTAATTTATTTTGGAGGAATCTTCATAAATCACAAACATCCAAAACTTTATGTCTGATTACAAACATATGTTTTCTATATTTTATAAAAAATAAAATTAAAGATAATAATCAATTAATCATCATTGTTAAAAGGAAAAAAAAAATAATTTAAAATCCAAACATGTATTAATCACACACATGACACATCTATATGTAGAGTCTTTGGATTAGTTGAAATAAACACAAGACAAGTATTATACTTGTTATTGTGTAGCTTGGATTGCCGGGACAATGCTTAAAATTTAGGATTAGTGCTTAAAATTTATTTTTTAGTGTTAAAATATAAAAAATAATATCGTAATTAATTTAAATAAATTATTAAATTTATTTATTTAAATAAATTATAAAAATAAAAATTTAAAATATATAAATAATTAAATTTAAGGGCTTAGACTAATCGGAGACCGGGAGCGACTTCTCGAGGTGCTCTTACCAAACATTTATTAGTAATTATTTACCAAACATTTTTAATAATTAAATTTATTTTTTTTCTTTCTTTTACCAAACATTTTCTTAGTTAAAATAGATCAAGTAATTATATTAAGACACTTAAAATTCAAGAATATCATATTATCATTTACTTACTTTTCCCTCCCAATTAAAATTATAATTTTCTAGAAATTATCACAACCCACAGTGTCATCTTAATCCCACACTATTAATGATCTTAGCAAGTGTTTTAGGACAGTAATCAAGACAAGGACAGATATGTCACATAACACCATGTACCTGTTCCTTTCCCCAACAGTTGCTGATCTGTTAGTTAATCTTGATGGTTAGGACAGTTTTAATTTTTAATTAGTGGATAAAAAGAGATTAGTATCCCCAAAAGAAAAGTCCACTGTAGAACTTTCTCCCACCAAACACAACATAGAAGAAACTATAAAAAAAGTCTATTATGTTGACTTCTCATCTATTTTTTATGTGGCTAAACCATAATTAATTAATTAATTAGTGATTATGGGATAAAAAAACCTTATCTTTTCCAAGCTGACATGTGAGTGAATAACTTAACCTTGTTGCTTAATCATCTTTGTGTATTTTATTACAAATCTTCTCCTTATCTGTCTCATTGCCAGCAAACTGTTTCATTTTATGAAACAGGAGCCAAATCCCATATTTATTATTCACACAATACTAGCTTTTATAATATATATTTTTTATTCTATGATTAATCGATAATATTATCAATTTTACTGTTGGTTGTTGTCGTTATTTTATATATATATATATATATTTATTTTCGTTGAGTTTTTTAATAAGATATTTTTATTTTTGGCTCCAGCTTTTTATAGTTTCTGTTTACCTTTATGTCACGTTTATTTATCGTGTGGCTTATATCTGTTTTATGATATAATTTTCGTCTATCTTGTAATAGATTTGTATTTTTACAGACCCAAAGATATAATTAGAATTAAACATCAGAATGGACAAAAGTCTATTAGGTCATTATATCTAAAAATTTGGAGGGATTGAGACCTTATTGTACTAGTATTTAAACTTAAGGGGTCTCAAATATAATTATATCAGATAGTTGATTGTTCATGTTGTACCTCCTCTGTTTTAATAATATATATGATTTATTTAATGTTTCAATAAATAAAATAAAATTTATTTTAAAAAATTTAAATTCAAACATTTTTATTTATAAAATATATAATTAAAAATTTATAAATAAACATCATCTTATAATCTCACCTTCACTTTTAAACTATTTAATAAATATATACCTAGATAAAATGTGGTAAAATGGGATAAACAAATAAATAATAAAGATAACATGTAAATTTTAAAATTCTTAAATGTCATTTCTTAAGTCTGAAATGACAGTTGGTTTCCCACCTGATTTTTAAATATACTTTTGTTATTAAATTAATGCAAGTGGGATATTAAAATATTTTAATTTATCATAAAATATTATTAAATTTATTAAATAAATAAATAATATTATTAAAATTTTAAAATTTATCAACAATTTAAACATACAATAATTATTTTATAATAATAAATCTCCTTACATTAAAATCTTGAATCATAACTATTAAATATTTTCATGTTTCTAATTTATTTATTTAAGTTTTTATATTAAATAAAAAATATTTACAATAATCTATAACAAAATAAAATTATATAGAAATAATTACTCGAATCTTATTTATTTAAAGTTTAAAAAAAAGCTGTAAATATGTTTCTAAAAGGGAATTCTATTTCGAATATAAGTCTAAGGTTACTCATAGTTGGACATGAAGATAATTATTTTACTTGCGAGATGATTTGGTGGCTTTTTGGAGTAAATTGCAAGGAGGATATAACACTAAAAAATTATAGAATATTCTAAGGCACAAAAAAAGTTCTTTAGTGTAAAGTTGTATGGAGAGGACCTTCGATCCCTAAATATTCCTTTCTTACTTGACTTGTTTTAGATCGATTGTCGATAAAGAATCGAATGGTGAGTTGGCGTATCCAGATTCACCCTGGTTGCTTGCTTTGCGATGGTGTTGTACTTGAGACTTGAGATCACTTGTTCGGAGATTGTACTTTCTCGACTCGAGTATGCCATTTATTTGTTCTTGCCTGCAAGTCACAATGGATTTAACGAGATTTGTCTGCTAGCTTCAACTGGGTTTTGCAGTTTGAAAAGAGAAAATCCATGCGAGCTGCGATTGTGCGTTTAACTTGACGTGGATTAAACTACCATGTCTGAAACGAGAGGAACAACCGTTTACATGAGAAGCAATCATGTCCAGTCGATTCTATTTTTGAGCAAATTAAACATTATATTGGTTTATATTTTAATTCTTATCATTTTTCTTTTTAATAGGGATTTAGTGTAAAATTATCTTTGTTTCGTTTGTAAAGATGGTTAATATGGATGATTGCTTTGGACGAATAAAAGTTTAATTTATAAAAAAAATTAAAAATTAAATTTTATATTCTAGTATAAATTATTATTTAAAAGGGGACAGAATCTCCTACAGTGCACAACAGGGGCATTGCACCATAAGGAACAATAGGATATCGCCACGTAATCAAAATTGTTGATGACGTGTATCTCGTCATCCCTCGTCAGCCATGGCGAAGTCCTTGTTTTGTTTTCATCTTGGTTTATTGTCCTGAAAGTCAACACTTTTCTCAAACCGTGTCTATCGTTAGGTCCACACGTTACTCTCTCACAAATTATTTTTATATTATTATTTTATTTATTTATTTAACGGATTTTAATCCGTATGTTGCGTTCCTAAAAAAAAGTCTTTTATTACACAACAATTTTTAATCCACTTGGATTAATAATAAATTAATTTAAAAAAATGTGACGAGGTGTACACACGATAGATTAGGCAAGGGCAAGTAGAAATAATAAATGAGGACAAATCTAATGGTTAAGTGGAAATTTAAAAATTAAAAGTTGGAATCTATTTGTTTAAATTTGAAAAGAATTAAGTGTATAAGAAGTAATTAAACATAAATTTAGGGACCTAAGATAGAATTAACCTAAACCAATTGGAGTCATGTTACCTACGGTACAAGGTGCCAAGAGCACATAACTAAGACTCCCTTCGGTGTTGTAGTCCACAAATCCCCCGTTAAAGATAAACGATCATCGGTTAAAATATTCGTTTAAACATTAAAATAAGTTGATAAATTAACTCTATTTAGCCATTTAACTTTGTTAGTGAGGTTCTAAACAGACATAATAAAAGTAACCGTACAAGGTCTTTAAAAAGAGGGTTTCAAAATTTTGATAAACTATATTCATTAGATGATGTTAATCTCGAAATTTATTGTAAAAATTATGAAAATACATTTAAGAAGTATAAGTTATAACTGTTAAAACGTTATAATTGTTTATTAAATGGGACAATTGATTATAGAATTGATTATTTCTATTACTATTGTTTATGTAAAACGAGTGAGGTTCTGAACAATCATAATAAGCATGACCACACAGGACCCTTTCAAAGGTCACATTTTCGGAACTAGTAGGAGTTATGAACAATTACTTTTAAGGGTCACATTTTATTTTAATGAATTACACAAAATTCCCAAAATCTTTAATTCATCCCTAAACTTTATGCAACAAACTTAACCCCCAATATACATAAATCAAACAAATGATCCATATTAAACTTTTTATCACTCGATCTAATAAACATTAATAAATTATTTAATTAATTTAAATATCGAAAACTACATCCTAGAAATTTCTACAAGTATGCTTAATTTAGTATTAATACAATTATTTGGATACTCAAATTGTACGTGTACATTAAGATTTGGACTTATAAACAGCAAAAAATATATAAACTACACATTTCTTACAAGATTGTTCACATAAAATGATCACGTAATTAGAGTAATGTTGAACTCTAATTTGTCCTTAATTCTAACTTAACCTAATTATTTTGTTTCAATAAGCTTTGCTGAGTGGTTTAATCAGTAGGTGAGTTTATTGGTAAACAATATTTTCGGACAAATTCTAATGCTAATGCCAATAGGATTTAATTTCACATTTGTTACATAATTTTCTCACATTATTTAATTTGTCGGCGCCGAAAATATAACCTTTTCAATCTATTTAGTGTTTGTCATAAATTACCACGTGCGTGGCTTCACCTGAGTCAAAATTACAGATATTTATTGAAAAAATCAAATTTGAATTTGTGGAATTTATATTTTGATAAGTATTGACTATGGAAATTATTGAAAAATATTATATATATTTAATAAACTCAAAATTTTGAGATAAAATTATTTTAAAAATAATCATAAATCTCGAATATAATTCGATACAAATCTCAAAGGCGTACAAAGTAGTTGACATTATATGTGGATACAATTGATTAGATTTAATTTTGATTAATTAATGACTAAGTATGTTTTTAATTGATTAAAATTAAGTTTGATTGTTAAAAAATGAAAATAAGAAAGTGAAGGGATCGATTTAGAAAATTTTCTTTTCCGTTTGACAAGAAATAATTATATACGTCATTATTAGCATTTTCTATTTGTGAATTTTTGGAAAAGAATCATATATATTTTGATTGTTGTTTCGGTTTTCAAGGTTTATCTTGATTAATTCGGATCTATTCATGTCACACACTTAGTTCTGATGGGCGAGTCTCTTAATAATGAT
This sequence comes from Abelmoschus esculentus, assembly GCA_035048815.1. Classification (NCBI taxonomy): domain Eukaryota; kingdom Viridiplantae; phylum Streptophyta; class Magnoliopsida; order Malvales; family Malvaceae; genus Abelmoschus; species Abelmoschus esculentus. Next base: position 3,668,705 of record JAUCBN010000019.1, on the reverse strand, counting down.
TTTTTGTTTACACAATGTCTCAAACCCGATACTTATTTAAGCGAAACCAAATTGCTTACCACTTGAACCAACTCTTATTGACAAAGCACGGACCTTACGAACATCGATTTGAATTAAAATTTTTAAAATGAACATCTTCATCTTTAAATATTTGTATTAGAATTTTTAAATAAGAATAAAATTTTCAACCAACCATATATTACTATTTCAACGAACATAATAATATTTAACATTATTAACCATAAAAATTTGATTCTTATTGATAAGAATAAAATATATTTTATGATGAAACATTTATTTTTCAAATGAGAATATCTACGATGAAAAAATAATCATATTATAAACGATAGATATCGTGACTCAAAATAAAAAATTAAAATAATACTTAGCATTATTAAAAATAACTCCAATTAGAAAAACTTAATTTAATGCGACTTTTCTAATAAATCGTGTGAAGGAAAAAATAAAATTCCAAAAATTGTCTGTAATTTGATGTTATTGATATTTTTATTTTAAAATAATAGATTTAGAGTTAAAGATTATAATTAAGGTTTAAAAAATTAAAAATATATGATATTTTTTAGAATGTATAATTTAAGATATAAAAAGTTAAAATTAAAATTTAAAATTAATTATTTTTAATAAAATATATAAAAACAGATACGATTAAAGACAAAAATTTTATTTACATAAGCATAGAACATAGTGGGAAAATATAGTAAAAATCCTTGAACTTGGCAGGCTATAGTTATGGCGTGAAAAGGGAATTTTCATGAAATACCACTGCCCATGTTTTTAAGAAAAATCTTCTACCTGCTTTTTACATATATATCTTTCTGTTTCTCTTATTAAAAAATTTAAAAAATAAATTTTAAACTTTAATCCGAATTTTTTATATTCTAAACCTTAAACCTTATACTCTAAAAAATATACCTTATCTTTAATTTTTTAAACCTTAAACACAACTTTTAACCTTAAACCCTAAATTTTACACTCTACACCCTCTAGCTTAAAACGAAAACACAAATAAATGTATAAAAAAAATACACGATTTATAACCCAACGTTGTTCGGCTGTTTGACTTTGTAAGTATCTAAACCCATTCTAACCAAAGGGATAAGTTCCTTTTGTCCATAGGTACATAAACTAGGAAAAACAAGCTGTAAAACAGATACCAAGTCAGAACAAAACTGCAATACACAGTCACAACAATACAAATAAATTACTCGAATTCGAATCTTTAAAAATAATAATACCCTTTTCGAGTCATTTTATTTTTAACCATTTAAAAACATATACACTTAAATTTTAGAATTATGCAAATAGGGAATAGAAATTCTAGCCTTGGGTTAGCTTTAAAACAGAGATAAGTCACATATTTTTAATGTAAGAGAGTGCTGGAAACATGGGTCCCCCAACTAGCTTAGAAACCTTCATTTCACCATTTTTTAAAAAATAATTCCATAAAATTTGTTTTTTCAAACAGGTAGATATGGCTAAGAAAGCTACATAAATAAATAAATAAATAATAATTTCATAATTTACCAAATCAAGGCTTCCTAGACAAGTGCCTTGCAGCCTACGGGTCTTCCATCTCCATTAAGCTCTTCATCAAGCTCCTCTATTTAAGCTCCCTTTTCCCCCATTATTCTACTTTCTTAACGGCCTTACTTTCTTTTTATTTTCTTCTGCAACCTATAAACATCTGTATCTGCGTGTTTGTTTTGTATTATTACATGGAAGAAGCTATGGTTGGGAACAAGGGAGATGAACTCATCGATTTGCCTCCAGGCTTTCGGTTTCACCCGACAGACGAGGAGATCATAACTCATTATCTGACACAGAAGGTGATGAACAGAAGTTTCAGTGCATGTGCTATTGGTGAAGTCGATTTAAACAAGTGTGAACCTTGGGATTTGCCTAGTAAGATTTTTCTTATTTATTACCAAGATTGTGTGCTTCTTGTCAAGTTAACTGTGTTTCTAATCTTGGGTTTTGCTTTGATTTGCAGACAAAGCTAAGATGGGGGAGAAACAATGGTACTTTTTTTGTCAGAGAGACAGGAAGTATCCGACCGGGATGAGAACAAACCGAGCAACTGAAGCTGGATATTGGAAGGCAACAGGGAAAGACAAGGAGATTTTCAAGGGGAAAGGTTGTCTTGTTGGGATGAAGAAGACACTTGTTTTCTATAAAGGGAGAGCTCCAAAAGGGGAGAAATCAAATTGGGTGATGCATGAGTACAGGCTGGAAGGAAAATTCTCTTATTATAATCTCCCCAAGGGTGCACAGGTACATACATACATACATACATGATACATATGTTCATCATCCTTTTTACTGTTGTGTTGGTTGAAGGGTTACTTTTCATGAGGTATGTTTCTTTGTTTTTGTGTAAATTAAGAATCTATGATGTTCTAATACTATTCTTGTGTTCTTTTATTACAGGATGAATGGGTTGTCTGTAGGGTTTTTGATAAGAATACAGGCATCAAGAAAACTCCAATTCAAGATCATCATCATCTGTTGAGAACGACTTCTTTCGGTTGCGATGATCTTATCGATTACGCTTCGTTGCCTCCTCTCATGGATCCTACTTACAACAAACCGGGCTGCTCCTCCGGTTTCATCAACGGCGATGTCGAATTCAAGGGTATCTTCCCAGCAACAAATGATTATGGAAGTTCTAATGTTAATATTTTCAACCCACAAATCCCAATCCAGAATCCTATCTTCTTCCATCAAAACACATCCAACTCGGCCTACATGCACCAAGGGAGGACCGACATCGGCTGCAACGATCACACCATGTTATCGAAACCAAACCGGCCGTGCAAGGTGGAGCAATTCTCATCAAACCAATCAAGGCTCAGTCTCTCACAAGACACGGGACTCAGCACCGAAATTAACACCAACGAGATCTCATCGGTCGTTTCGAGGAACAATACCGAACTCGGGATCAACAAGTCTTTCGAAGATTTGAGTTGTTTATGGGACTATTAGCTAAAAGTTATGTTTGGGCTTGTTAAGTTTCCTAGGAAAATTACTATGATTTCAAAGTCTTCTTTCCCCACTTAGTTAAATTATTTATTAATCTGTATAGATAAAGATTCGTGGTGTTCAAAATACTTTCCTCTTTTCATTACATTTCAAACAGATGTCTGAGAAAAGGTTTATGTACATGAATTCTTGTTCTTTTTAATCTCATCAGATATAAATATTTAATTAATTACCTTAATTGAAATTAACTGCTTGAGTTGGACAAGATTATGATTTATAAGTCACATGAAATAATTAATTAATCACCTTCAATCTCTGCACCCAATGTGCCTTCCTCTGACAATAACAACTCCACAATGTTTCTTAAACAACAATGCTTAAACTAAATCTTCTGTCTTAATTAAACACTATCCTAATTAATAAATAATTATTACATGTGCCTTCATTAAAACCTTCAATTTTTTTGGACAACTTATTCCAAGTTGATTTTTTTTTATTTAGTTACAGAAATAAGGCATATATCACTTAAGTTTATATCCCATTTCTTTTAAATATACGATTTTTTTTAAAAAATCATATAAAATCGAATTAAATACATATCGCGTATTTATTAATCATTTCAAATTCAGCTAATGTAGATGCTTATGATACCAAGAAAAACAACCACCATGAAACTATAATGTTTAAAACATGTTCGATATCCGTCCAAGTAATGTTTTTGACACGACGAGATGTTATTATTTTTAATTTTATTCGAATCAAGTTACAGAAAATGAATATTATGATTCAAAATGTGTAACCGAAAGGTTCATGGATTATGCGGGTGTGGGACATGTACATTGAACCAAATATTTCTTTTTACTTTCTATTCAAACCAAAGCTTTCGTCTACCTTTGGGAGATTCATGCTTTCAGGAAAGTTAAACATCTCCCCAATGTAATTTCTCATATATTTTTCACCAAGCAATCATAATAACGTGTTAGATACCAAACCCGAAATAATATTATTTTAAATACGATTACGATACGAATATATGAATTATCGAATAAATTAGAAACCGAACTTGAAGAAGAAGAAGAAGAAGAAGAAGAAGAAGAAGAAGAAGAAGAAGAAGAAGAAGAAGAAGAAGAAGGGATATCCGATGGGAACAAGCCCTGATTTGTTGCATGAAAACATGGGTAGAGCAACCAATTGCCAGCCTCCAACGCGTATTTGTATTTATTTATTTATTTATTTATTTAGCTGTCAGCTTTTGAAAGTGAACGTCCTTCATTTGATACTGTGACGATCAGGATCTTATCCAAGTTTTTTCTATTTAATAATTTTTTATATTTTTTTAAATATTTTTTACAGAAAATTAAATTATTATTTTTATAATTATCAAATTATTATTTAAACTGGATTTTAGAACAGCGTTCGGAGTCCCTTAGACCTCAAGAGAACTTTACTTGCTTCATTTTTTTAGAAAAACATTTAATTTTAATTTAATTCTTTAGGGTTTTAATTAATTTGAATTTTTTTAAATGAGTTAACATGCATGGTTAATAATATTATAATTTATGAGATTCTGTAATAAATCAAATGATCAAAGATATTTATATTATCTTATCTTATACAAACTTGAATATCAATATTTATCTTAATAATAGAATAGAATAGAACTCTATTTAATAAAAAAATAGTATTATATTTTCTCTGTAATAATAATTTATTAATACTATACATTTTAAAATATTATTGATAATAAAATCTATCAATATAAATTAGAAGAAGAATATGAATTATATAAAAAATAGTAATTCTAGGCTTCTAGATTTAATGTGAATATTCTTTTCTTTATTATCCTCGTCAACTCCATTTATTTCATGATTAGATTTATTTAATAATTTATGTATATAAAATTTAATAATTTATATATGTAGTATGTATCCATGTCCAAAAAAATATATATGTGATATTTATCTTGCATTTGTTTGTCAAACTTATAAATAAGAAATAAATAAATACATTAAATTTTTTAGATTATATTTATTTTTTTAAAATATTTAAAATTAATTTGATATTACTTTTAAAAAAATAATTTAATTTAAAAAAGTTAATTATAAAATTTTAATGTTTGATGTTACTGCCAAAAAATATTTTTTAAAAAATAAAATACTTATTTTAAACATAATATTATAAAGTAAAAATAAATGAACGTAAATGATATTTAAATTCATTCTCATAAAATATTAATTTCTTAATATTATTTTAATATTTATTATATTTAATAATTATTGTATTTAGTATTAAAATATTAGTTTAATATATTAATAATAACTATATTTAAATTTTTTTAATATCTTCATATTAGTCTTTAATGATAATAATTTATATCTAGAAGTAATTTTTTAAACAAAAAATAAAATTTTAAGTTTTGAGGTGAGTAAAATATTATTGTTTTAAGTAACTTTTACCTCCAAAAATAAAATATTTGACATTACTTATAACCCTAAAATCATTTTTTAAGCAAAAAGCTCAAAAATCAATGTGACATGGGGGTTTAAACCTTGACTTTCCTGTTAATAGTTGGAGTTATCTGGGCTGTTAGTTAGTTTGGGTGGTTATGAGTTTGTTAGATGAACCGTTACAAGTTGACAGATCTGTTACAGAATTATATTAGAATATTAAAATATTATCTCTTAAGTTGATTTATTGTTTATTTCGTTAATATATTTTTTTACCGAAAATTAAGTAGTACGTAGGGTGAGTATTTGCTCGAGTCAAGTTGAGTCAAAAAATTTTGAGTTATTCGAGTTGACGAGTTATATTTTATAACTCAAGTTTTATTTGAATTTTTTTCAGTTTGATTCGAGTTTAAAAAATTCAAGTCAAATCAAATCGAGTCAAGTTTTTGAGTTTCTATAAATATTTAATCATTATTATTTATCATGTTATAGTACGACTTGATTTCAATTTAAATGACTTTCTCTAATTATATAATATATGTATATATATATATTTTTTTCTATATAATAATATTTCTTTATATTTTTATATATCAATGTATATATATCATAAAAATTTGAGACATTCATCTTAAACTTAAAAATAAATCCTTTAATTACTAAAAATTGAGTTATTCAAGTTTTCATTTTACAACTTAAATTTTATTTGAATTTTTTTGAGTCGAGTCTATAAAATTTTTAGTCGAGTCAAAACAAATTAGGCATTTTTACCTCGAATCGAATTATTCAACTTTTTCGAGTCGAGTCGAGTTTTGCTCGCTCATAATAAGATGTTTAAAGAATCTTCCATATAATTTATAGATGTGTTTTGTATTTCTAATGTTTCCTCAATTTTTTTTTTTGTAAATAGCATTTAAAATTTTTGAAAAAAAAAACATAAGTTCGAGGTTATTGTTGAAATTAAGTCTATAAACGAATATAAATTAGTATATGTTTATGTTTATTTGTTTAATTTTAACTGAATAAATGAACAAACGAAACAATTGAACGAACATAATTTTCTGCTCGTGTTCGTTTGTTATATAGCTTGTTTGTGTTCGTTTATGTTCATTCATTAAAATGATAAACGAATGTAAACGAACACAAATGAATGACCAGAAAAAGAAATGTGTGAATAATTTTAATCAAACATAATCGAACAAATATACGTGAATAAATTAAAGCTTTTTCAAATATAATATTTTTTTTAAAAAATAATAAACATAAATGAATATATGTTAATAAATTTAACTGAACATAAATTATCGAATTACCGAATATTCTTAAACATAAATCGAGTTCTCTAATTAAATGGCTTATACTGTTATTGACATCAAAATTTAAATCTTAAATTTCCATAAAACTAATTATAATCACAAATTTATTTAAGAAAAATATAAATGATTACGTATTAAATATTTTGTTTTGAAAAGAAAAAGAAAAAGAATCATAAAAAATAATATACTTTTATATAATTTTTTATATCTGATTCATTAATATTAAAAAGTCATTCTATTATGAAAAAAAAACTATTAAAAAATAAAAATATAATAAATCTTTCCGGTGAACATAGTAAAAAAAATAAAAAATTCATCTTAAAAATCTAAATTTTATTATTTTATCTATAAAATATATATTTTATTATATATTAAAAATATATAAAAATATTATTTTATAATTACTTTTAAAATATTAAAAGCTAGATTCTAATTAATTTAACACCCCATCGTTTTATAACATTAACACAATTAATTATTTTATAACGTAAATCGATCAGCTGAGGTCATCAATATTCGAGTCGTAATCTGTACCTATTTCGATGTGTTGCCACGTCATCGCCAGCTCATTACACATTCACATGAAGAATATTACGCAGTGGGACCTAATTTTTATATGTAATTATTTTATTTTCGACATTTTTTTATAATTCCATTTATTAATTTTTTAATTTAATTTCATAAATCACAAAACACCTCAATATAAAAATAATAATCGCGGGGACTGAGCTCCCTTGGACCCAAGAGGTCGATTTTATTATAAAATTTAATTATTTAATAATTTTAGTTTAATAATAATTTTATTTTTATAAAAAATAATAAATTTAAAAATAACTTTTTACACGATAGTTTGGATCACCTACAACTCGACAAGAAAATTAAGGAAGCTTTTGAATTTTATTGGTATGCTTATTTCTTTAAGAATTTTTATTTTTTTATTTTGGGGTTGTAAGAATTTTTGGATTTTTTAATCCAATTATTTTACTTCTTGATTACTACGTAATTATAATTTTCGATAGATTTAATAAAAATTCAATGGTATTTGTCATATATATATATATAATCATGTAACGGTTAAATTAGAAATGTAAATGAATGAGTTTAAACAAATAAACTTTTATTCGTGTTCAATTTATTTATATAAACAAATAAATTAGGAATGTAAATGAATTTTTATATTATGTCTAAATAATTTTTACGAAATTGTGTTTTAAGTAAAATTTTATTTTTACGATTTAAAATGTATTAAAAGAAAAGAAGTTTACTTAAATTTTTACGTTGGGTCGTTTTTATGATCTGAATATGATATCTCATATCGGATCACACTACTTGTATCAATTTAGGATAATATATTAATTATAAATATTTGATTCATTGATTAATTAATCTATACTGGAAAGACCTAATGTAAAAATGATCGTTTTAATCTATTTTGAATTATTATTATTTTATTTTATTTTATTTATAAAATTCAAAATTAAATAAAATTCGAGACATTCCATTAAGCAAATTAATCTTTATACGAAATGCTTAACCTACTCATATTGAGTATTATTTAAATTAGGGGTGAGTAAAAAATTTGATTATGTGATTCTGATTCCAAATCTAGTAAGATTCGGTAAATTTTTATTTGGTAATGGTTTCAATGAGACAGGACTGGATCCAATTCTTAGGTCCGGGTCATAACCGGGACCAAGAATGGATCTTGATTTTTTAGACCTAGTACCCAGTGGGTACTCAATAGGTCGAGACCAATACCAAATATTCGGTATTGGTTTTCTTTTGTTTATTTTCTTATGAAACTCTCTTTGTGTATAAATATTATGAGTATGACTAGTTTTAAAACTTTAATTTTTAAGCCTACAATATTATAATTTTATTATTTAATATTATTATTGGTGTTTGATTTTTTTCTCTAATTACTCAAATTTTCTTAAGAATAAACTAATTGATCAGGTATTCGGTATTGACACCGATTCCCACCAGTAACGGGATAGGTTCTTAAAATTTAAGTCCCGATATGACCGGGACTGATTTCAATTTTTAAGAACCGATGATTATCGAAACCGAGACCAACTCTATTTAAATTGATTAGGTATCCGTTCTTACCCGCCTCTAATTTAAACTTATGATGTTCCCAAAAGGGGCAAAAGTTAAAGTAAATTTTAACTCTAATTAGACAGACTAATCTATGATTAATTTTCGAAAAAGAACTGATTAAATCATATTTAGCTGATTTTCAATCTATTAGTCGATATATATCGCACATTTAGTTTTATTAATATAGGGACTTTCAACGTACATAACGCCTCAAACTCAAAACATATTTAAACGAAACTAAATTGTTTACCACTTGGACCAACGTTTGGTGTATTTATCAGCTATATAAATCGATTATATTCGATGTGTAGAAATCTTTAAAGCTAATATAAATGGGTAAATTACATTTTTCATGCTCAATTTTTATTTTACACTTATTTTGGTCATTGAAATTTAAAATTTTCAATTTCATCAATGAACTTTTGAATAATTTTTGTTTTGATCACTTCATTAAATTAACAACATACTATCAAAAAAAGAAATTAACAACATGCTTATGTGGATTATTTTATTATTATTTATATGACATAAAATTTTTTATTACTAGATTATTCTTTATTTAAAAATTTATTTAAAATTTAATTAATTACACATATAACGGTTATTTTTAAAATAAAAATTTTATTTTAATAAATTACACCCAACTCATTAAATCTTTAAACCTCGCTTAAATGACATTCCCTATCAATACACAATAAATTATTTTTGATTACGTAAAAATGATTACAGTTTGAACATAAATATCAAGATTCGAAATCATACAAACAACATAAACATCATTATCACTCAAATAATTAATAAATTTCATACACGATTATTTAAATTAAATTAATTTTTATATTTTACTCAAATAAGACATTTCCATTTTATTTATTTTTGACATTACAATTATAATTGTACTTGAAGTTATAATTAGAATCTATCACACAATATTAAAAAAACTAACAATGAACTAAACTCATAATTTCAATTCTAAGACTTCCACGTTACCAATTTTTTTATAAATTAAACTTTATTCGTCTAAAAAATTAATAAAAAATCATATGTACAAAGAAAACTCTAAAAAAAATTTATACAAACTACTCACATAATTCTTATCTCATAGTTAAAGACTTATCAAAAATTTTAAAACAACAATCAATTAATTTAAATCTAATATCACTCTTTATCAACCATAAAATTTTTAAAACTTGTTCGATTTCTTTTGTCATGAATTTAATAATTACGTTCCATCTATAAGTAGTAGTTGAGACTACCGCGGGTAAACAGATAATGGCAGCCCTCATAGTTTTTCCTTTTCTAGTCAGATGCATCCACTCTAAGAGTCAGTCCAGCAACTATGTTGAATTTGTAGTTCCAATTTTTTTATCAGCAAAGACCAGATTTACAACATATAGTGATACTCCCCAAACATATGATCCTGATTTCAATAGCTTCATCACATAATGAGCAAATAAGATCTAACTAAAGTCTCCACTTAAGCATTCGTATCTTTGTTGATAATCTATCTAACACCATCAGTCACGAGATACTTTTTCTCTTTTGTGTCGAAGTATCTCCTAGACTAACTGAGCTTTATAATCACCTTGCAAGCATCCCACACCTAACCATTCATCTTTTAGGTTCATAAATTTCTTTCAAGTCCAGTTATAATTATTTTTTATCTGACCGTACAAAACATAATGATTCTTCAATTAATAATGTTACACTTAGGTCACCCAAAGAACTTCTACTTGTGCAAACAAATGCCAAACACAACACAACATGCATGCTTTATCCCAGATAATCATATCCTTAACACGTTACGATTTGAATATAATAAAAAAATCTAAAAATTTAATGTGACAAGTGAAATTAAATATTCTTTTAAGTATTTTATCCTTCATATAAGGTAGGCACTATACACATGTTTTATGATAAAGATGTCTGGCCTAATTAAAGCTATGCTAGTGTCACTATCAAAAAGTTTAGGCACTCGTGGATGTCCCAATTGCCCTTTAATTTCGCCTACAAAAATGCATGTCTTTATGGCTTTCATGTGTTCCCTACTCTATGGTAGATAAATAAAATTTATATTAGTTCCTTTTAATAAGTAATGAATGAGGAGAAGTTGAGATTTTTTTTTATTTTCGATATCTTTTTTGTGCTTAAAGTTAAAATAATCGTATTTTAAGTTTTAATTTTAAATTTTAAACTCTAGACCATAAACCTTAAAAATACATGATACCCTAAATCTTTTAAACTCTAATCATAAATTTTAGCCTTAAACTCTATATTTAAATTTAGTACGAGCATATATAAAGGAACAAAAAAAAACAAATGATTTCTATTCGGGAAGATGAAGAGTTGCTCAAACTCTTAAATATTACATATAGTTTGATATAATATTTATATTGTTTAAACTTTTATCACTCATAAAACAGAATATGTCGAGAGCAAATATATCTGATCGATTGGTTAAGCTGATTATCTTTTTTCTCTCACTTTCTTTAAGTAATGAGTTCTACATCCATTAAGAACACCTCCTTCCTTCCACTAAAATCTTTCTTTTCCCTCCCCTTTAAGTACAAATAGGATGAGAATTAATCTTCGTAAAAAAATAAAAGATATTAAACATTTAAATATACTAAATTTTATGTTGTTACGTATATTATGTGATAACTCTAAGATCATGGGAAAATGTATAATTATATGTTTATGTATTGAAAGTTGCATTTAAAGTTTGATTATTTCTAATTTTTCCGAAATTTTTAAAAAATTAAAATTGTATATTCAACACTTATGTGATGACTTGCAAGAAATTAATCAAAAATTATTTTGAATATTTTATTAATAGTTGATAATATATTAATTTATCTATTCAACAATAAATTAATTTATAAAATATTAAATTTTAATTAATTAACATTTTTTTTATTTTATGTCTTGAAAAAATAAAACAAAACACTAAGATTCGTTTCTTATAAAATAGAAAATTATTAGTCTATACTATTATAGTGATTAATTTAATATTTTTAATTATAAAACAAAATATTAAAATCTATTTTTACTAAGTTTCATTTTAAAATTATTCAAAAATTAAAATTTAATAATAAAATGAAAATAAATATCTTTGTTTAACTCCAGTGAAAATATTTTTTAAAATAATTTAAAAATAATTATAAAATAACATCTTTTTGTATAATTTTTAACTCTTTAACAATATATATAAATTTTATAAATAAAATATATAAACTCATATTTTTAAAAATAAACATCATCCATTTTTTAATATTACATGTACTAATGAGGTTTGAAAACAAATCATCTGAATTTATTATATTTTAAATGTTAAATCATAAGTCTGAATGATGTGAACACCCTGTTTAGGCCTTAATCATTATGGAATATTATTACAAACGGGAAAAACACACACACGGTTGTCTTATCTATCCACTGTAGTGTTGATGAAACAGACTATCCGCGTTGATGTAAGGGCAGGGTGTAAACCAACCGAATTTGAATGGATAAGGGTATATTCGTATTCGTTTATTTATTTTTGAAGGTGTTTAAATTCTGTTTGTGTTTATTTAAATTTTTGATGGTATGTTTAAGTTTGGTTCGTTTATTTTTTGTCATATTTCAGTTCGATTCGTTTAACATTCACGAACGTGTTCATTTATATGTTCGATAATTTGTTCGTTTAACGTTCGTGATCATGTTCATTAAGCGTTCGCGAACGAGTTCGTTTGTATATATTCATCAACTTGTCTATTTAGCATTACGAACATGTTCGTTTAGTGTCCATGAACATATTTGTTTAGCATTTGTATATAAAAGAACATAAACAAGCCTACAAATGAGCTTATAAATGAGTATATAAATAAGCTTATAAACGAACATAAAAGAGTTTGTTCGTGATCATAAACGAGCCGAACGCACTGTTCCTTTCGTTCATTTATTAATCGAACATAAAATATCTGTTCATACTTGTTTGTTTAACTTAACAAACGAACATAAACGAATATTATATGAACGGTTCACGAATAGCTCGTCGAACACTCTGTTCATTTACACCCCTGTGTAAGGGTTAGAAACAATTGTATAATTACAGGAAGGGAACAGATCAGAAAAAAAAAACAATTTTAATGGTAAAGATTCGATAAAATTTGGAAAATAAGCTAATTTAAAATTTTATTTTAAAACATAAGTAATTTTTATTTATATTTAAAAATTTATGTTAATTTTTGTAAAGTAGGTAAGAGATAAATAGTGTTCTCTCTTTAAAGATTTTAAAAAAATACATATTAAAAAAATAAAAAAATATCACTTGTACATGATATTTTTCGCCCAAATTGCTACGTGAAGGTAGTGTACCATGAAAATTAATCTATATTCTAAAATAAATTTTAAATATCTTATTTTTTAAATAAAAATTTAAAATGAGTTATATATCAAGTTATTACAAAGAGTAAAGATTAAATTATAAATTTATTATTTTTGAGTTAAAATGTATACTTTTTTATTATAATAATTTGAATTTTATGAAATTTAAAAGATTAAAATACACAATTTGTTGTAAATAAAATAATGATGAACTAGAACAAAAATAAAGAACAAGAATGAAAGAAAAAATAGAAGATATAAAGAGAGTTATTTGTATTATTCTCAATATTGACTTATGTACAATGACTTCACAAACTCATCTATTTATAGGTATAAGAAGTACATAATATATTAAACTCTAATTAATGAAGATAATATTTCTAATGATAGAGTTCGTATTATGATAGACATCCACATAGATAAATATTATTCTTAACACTCCCCCTTAGATGTCTATGAAGATAATGTGGCTCATTAAAACCTTACTAAGATAAAAACCCTGTGGGAAAAAAAATCTTAGTGAAAGAAAAAGAGTACACACATCTTTGATACGCATAACATGTTGCCTCATTAAAAACCTTACCAGGAAAATTCATTAAGACAAAACCTTGGTTAAGGGAAAAAGAGTGCAACACGCATTTACTCCCCCTCATGAAAATATCACATAATATCTTTGAATCTCCATAATTCAATATTAAATACTATCCTCAAATATTGAGGTAGATCATTTACATTAAGAGACTTAGCAACCATAAGGGTGATCAATAAATATGCGTTATGCATGTGAAGTCTCTTTAAACATATTTTTTGTATGTCGATTGATGCACAAGGATTTGAAGAGATCTCTTCACGAGTCTTAATGATATTCAAATCATCGACATACACCATAATAAAAATTCAGAGCTAAATCTCTTAATAAAAATGCTCGGAGGAAATTAAATAATTCATATAGCATCATACTAAATAAGTATTCAATGACGCGATTATATCAAATACGCCTAAATTGTTTCAATCCATAAAAGATATATTCAATATGGTTGAATAATGTTCTTGAGAACTTGAATGAATTGCTTATGGCAATCTAAATCTTTCCGGAAGTTTCATGTAAATATTATTGTCAAGAGGCTCATTCAAATATGATATAACAACATCCATTAGGTAGAAACCGAGTAATTTTATTTATTGTCAGACTGATCAAAATCTAAAAGTAGTTGCATCCACCACCGAGGAATATATTTTCCTCATAATCAATTTCATATCTTTGTGAGAATATTTGTGCAACTAAATGAGCTTATATCTCATGATTTCCCCTTTTGATTTCTCTTTCTCACAAAGGCTCGTTTATATCTATGAGTTTTACAAATTTCAATGTACGGGATATAGGCTCAAATACTTCTCTTTTTTAAAAAGATTTTAGTTTCGCCTCAATTGCCTCTTTCATGTTGGCCAATCATTTTTTTGTTTACATTACCCAATTGACAATGATTCGTGATCCACATCATCAAATAAAATTTCTAGTGGTATATTGCATGCAAATATATAAACGACGTCGATTTAATTTCAATTCCACTTATAACATACATGACATAATATATTGAGATCTCTTTATTATCAGGCACCTGAGTCATATCAATGTCTCTGTTGGAGACCATTTAATCTCTTCTAGAGATTTTTATAATCATTGATTCCTAGATCAGACCATCATAAAATATAGCTCCTTTTCTTTTTCGAGGATTTCTTTGGAACTTACTTGTCTACTACGCTTTAAGCGTAAGTTAGACTCATTAGCAACTGGTATACATGACATAATATATACCACTTAATTTCAATTCCACTTATAACATACATGACATAATATATTGAGATCTCTTTATTATCAGACACCTGAGTCATATCAATGTCTCTGTTGGAGACCATTTAATCTCTTCTAGAGATTTTTATAATCATTGATTCCTAGATCAGACCATCATAAAATATAGCTCCTTTTCTTTTTCGAGGATTTCTTTGGAACTTACTTGTCTACTATGCTTTAAGCGTAAGTTAGACTCATTAGCAACTGGTATACCTGACCTAGTCACTCATTTAGGGTTAGCAAAATTATCTAGCAATTGATTTGCTAAATGAATTATCCATTGAACTTATAGTTCACATTGTGTAACACGTGGATCAAAAATAGAAAATGATAATTCATTCCAACTTATTTCTTTCTCCAGTAATTTATTTTCTCCCCTTAATGTTCGGTAAATTGACTCATTAAAATGATAGTCAGTAAATCGGGTTGTAAATAAATTTTTTATCAAAAGTTCAAGATATTTAAATTTGATACATATTCCCAACAAAACTCATCTTTGTGCGTTGTGGTGGAACAATTAGAACATATATCGCACACAAAAAAATCTAAGGTGAAAAATATTTGATTCCTAACCAAAAACCATTTGTAATAGGAAGAACTTATGATCATTTGTTGGCTTAATGCGAATTTGTGATACTACATGTAAAATTACATGTCATCAACATTATCAAGACTGATTATCTTTAGAAAATAATCTAGAAAATGTGCTCATAATTTTATTAATTGAGCAAGTAGCCTTGCAAACACCAAGTTGCGGGTTAATAACAATGATACACATAACTATCTAGTCGATGCATCGATAAAAATCATAAAATATCTAGATGGTTTTTAAGAAAGGTGTATGGGCTCAAATATATCACCTTGTATCTGTTACAAAAAATTAATAGCACTCTACCTTAGATGTTGATGATTGAATAATCAAATTGCTTTCATAACAAGTATCACGTGAAATATTACCATGAAGAAAATCTTAGTTCTTCAATAAATGATCACATAAAAGTGTCAGTAAATTTTCACATCATAATTGAACCAAGATGGTCTAACCGGTTATGCCAAATAAAATTATTAGTAAACACCTAGTTTACAATAGCATGAGCTTCAATTTGTACTAATTCTTATGTAGTACAATATGGATGACAATGCATGTAATTTTGCCGAAATTTTCTTATTGCCTTGAGTTATGCTCTAACATTGAGATAATCAACATCCCTTTGATAGATATTCTCAATATATTTCTGTAAATATCTTTAAAATTCAATAAGTCTCTTTTCGACTTTGACGAGCATAATGCACTGTAAATATGGAATAAAGTTCCATTTGACAATAATATATTTGCTCAATCGAAGTCTTCTGTGATATTAGTACTTCCGGATATAGTACTCACAATATTTCCTTGAATTTAAAATGGGAAAATATGCATAACTATGCACCTTTTAATATGTACTTTATTTCATTCACTTCGAGGAATGAAAATATGTACTTTGTACCATTCACTTCAAAAAATGATAAAATATTAAATATAGCATATTATATCAAATCGGTTATCTATCAAAGATAAACTCTCAAAAGATCTTCCGAAGCATTGATATTTCAGTACTTTGAGATATAGTACTCATATTTCCCTTGTATTTAAATGGGAAAATATTTATTATGCTTAAATATTAATCATCTTATCCATGTCTATTTTATGATCTCAATCATGACTACAATTACTAATATGATATTTATTCTTTCCGCTATAAAATATCATATTCACTTCAGGGAATGGAGCGAAGACTGATAGGTATTTAAAACTCTTGTATGATATTGTGTCTGTAAGACAACATTAATGTGTAAAAGGTGGAGTATGTTTTTTTAACATATCCTCATCAATGATACTCTTGCACATAATTGAGTTTTATTCACTAACCATATAGTGAATTATCACGTTTACATTCACTTCAAGGAATGAAACAAATTCAATAATCGTATGGAATAAACATCATGCTTGCACTCACTTTAGGGAATGACATAAATCAAATGATCGCATGGAATAATCATCATACTTGCATTCACTTCAAGGAATGCCTCCCATAAAAATTCTTTGATCAAGACGATTTTCGTAACTTGAATTGGGAGAAATCTATAGTCGAGTTTTTCGATACAAAAATATTACTTTCAAGCAAATATAGATTTTATAATATTCATACTATTAAATAATAATTGATCAACCAATATATATATACAATAAGGAACAAAAAATTAATCCTTATGCGCGGCGTTGTTAAACCAGACCACAAGATCCTTTAAAAAGAACCTTCTTTGAGACCAGTAACCTCGCAGAACAGGATGTGCAACCAATATACTCGGATTAAACCAACATAACAAAGAACATATTAATTAAAGGTTTAATATTTGTTCTAATATCATGTAATACTTAGAACATGATTAAAACATAAACAATATTTTGTTAAATTTTTTTGGGGAATTGTCGACAAGTACCACGGGATTTGAATCACTTTATCGCTATACCAACACCAAACAACCAAAGATTTTTAATAAATTAAAAATCAAATCAAAGATCAAGAGAGAAAAATAATCGGTAAATAAAATATAATTGAGGAAGAAGAACTTATCTTTGATTTATGCCAATAACAAATTCTTTTCAATAACTCCTTCAAGATTCGAACGATAAAAACCTCCGTTAGTTAGAGTCTCGTGTTGATAACGTATTATAAATAAAATAATGAAAAACTAAAATAAGAATAAAGAACAATAATAAAAGAATAAATAGAAGATATAAAGAGAGATATTTGTATTATTCTCAATATTGACTTATCTACAATGCATTCACAAACACATCTATTTATAGGTATAAGAAGTACATAATATATTAAACTCTAATTAATGAAGATAATATTTCTAATGATAAAGTTCTTATTATGATAGACATCCACATAGATAAATATTATTCATAACACAATTTTTATTTAGGAGTTAAGATTTTTGTCTCCCTTTTGATGTCGTTAATGATTACTACACATATTTTTTATATAAAAAAATTAGAGTTTTATTAAAAATAAAGAAAGATACAACGAAACACATTTTAAAATAAAAAAAAATTATGGGTATATTTAAAAAATAAGATTTATTAATTAATTAAATAGTCAAATAGGCTTATATTATCTCTCGTTTAGTATGAATTTAAAATCTCAATATTTACCTTAAATATTATATCTTTGTATTTAATAAAAAGGAATTTTAAGAAGTTAAAATATATTTTTAACATTATATATATATTATTTTGGAAGGACTAAGTTATATCTGAGTGAATTTAATTTTATCACTCTTCCATTTTAAAATTGGATTAATACATATTTTGCCCTTGAACTTGACTTTAGTACCTATTTGGTCCCTAACCATTTAACACTTGTATTTGGTAAGGTCAAATTCAAGTCCAAATCAAGTACTTAAAGCCAAGTTCACAGGTCAAAATGAATACAAGTAAAAGTTTAGGGGCCAATTAGGTACATGAGACTAAGTTTAGGGATAAAAAGGAAAGTTTCTGATTCTCTTTGGTTTGGACATCATGTCTTAAATAAATTTTGGGTACGGCCCAATATTCAAAATATTCTCTCCCGGGTTCTACTATTGGTTTTAATATAATCTAATTCTTCAATCATAGGCCCAACTTTGATTAATATATAAATAATTATCGTCCAATCAAATTTATATTATTTAATCATATTTATTTTTGAATATTTTTTTTATTAAGTAAAGATTATATTTTTTTTAATATTAAAATTCAAACTCATACAAGATGAGATAATATAAACATCTTTGAATCACTAGGTCAATCAGTGATTCTCATATATACTAAAATTTATACAGTCTACCGAACTCGTTAACCAAAATATTACCAACTTTTCTCGGGATACCAAATTTATGATCACTCCTAATTTTGTAATGTATACAAGATTGAATATTATATCTTTTTTAGTATAATAACGTGCAACACTAACTCCGTTACTGAATATATGCTATACTTTTTATCAGTATATTAATTACTCGACATATACACTATTATTTTGAGGTGAGCAACGTAGTTTACATATGACATACGAATATTAACATCTGTATAAAAATATATCCATATTCGATACTTATTCGAACATAAATCAAATCCCCCACTCTCCATATTTGATGTTTAAATTTAGTGATCAACTAGATGCAATGAACCTTGAGCATCAGTCGATACATGTGGTAAGGGATAAAATTTTACCCAAATCAGGTGCTGCCTGAAACAAGTACCCAAGCCTACCTATGAAATCATGTCTCCTTTGAGAAATGCACAACTTTGAAGCTAAATTCTCAGCACTGAAATTATTGTTTTTAATGATTTGGTGTACTAATTACGTTCTAAAAATCTGATTAAAAATTTAATAATTTATATTTATATAAAATAAAATAATATAAATATACTTAATTATTTTATCAATTAATAAATCTCGTATTTTATTCTAATTCTTAATTTATTTTATGAAATATTTTTTTCGGCTTCGTCATGTACTATCATAATGTCTAACACTTTGTCTATGGTCATTATTATTAAGACAATGATTATATGATCCAATCAGAATTTGCCATGTGTGATGAAGTAAAATAAAATTATTTAAAAAGGAAACAATAAAAGTTTTCATAAAAATGTAAAAAAAAAAATCATAAAATCTTAAATAACCCAAAAATTCTTTTGAAAAAAGTGGGTATTAGTTTTAGAATTTTCGATATATTTTTTTCATCTTTTAGTGTTTTTATTAATTTTAAAATAAGTTAAGCATAATTATATATATTATGAAATGTATAGATTTTTAGAAGAAGTATTTTTATTATATATTTTAGTTTTTAAAATTTTTATATTTTTGAGATTTTATCATTTTTATTACATATAATATGTTGTGATTGGGCCGAGTTATAAAGTAACAAAAATTGGATAAATGTTAGAATAGACCAGAATAATATTTAATTTTAATTATATTTTTAAATTTTTACGAGTTAATTTTTAATTTTTTAATTTTAATAATTTTTACCTACTATAAAATTTTTAATTTTTTTATGAATCATCTACTTTTTAAAATATTGTGATTTGTATTCATTTTTAGAAATATTTTTGGATCCGTCACTGATAACACAGGTTATAAACCCCGAAAAACATATAGGGACAAAAATGAGAAATAATCTAAAATACAAGTTAAAAAGTGATATTAAACCACTATATGTATATAATGGTAAAGTTATATTTTACGTCCTTAAGATAAAAACAAAATTGTGATTCAATCCTTTTGAAAGTCGTAAAACAATATGCTAGTTAGTATAGTGGTAAAATTACATTTTAACTCTTAAAATTTATACACCAATTTCACCACCAAAATTCTAAATTCTCCAACGCCCTTAGCTAAATAAATAAATTTAGTCCCTATTAAAATTCATTTATTCAATTAAGTCCTTTAATATTTTAGTTAAATAAAAAATTGCATATCTAACCCCTCTAAAGATACATAATTCGATTTTAGTCAATTTAGAACATTTTTACCTCGAGAAGATATTTCTAACTATAACTACAATCAAACAAAACTCACATGATTTTCATACCTCGAGATATTTTGAACATAAGATCTTGATATTCTCGGTAGGAGTGTTCAAAACTAACCTAATGGGTACCCATCGGCCCAATAAATATATTATTAATACTATATTATTACTATATTTTAATATTCTATTCATTTTTTAACTTACATTATGAGTTTATTGGATTGATGAGTACTCATTGGGCCGATTTTGAACACCCCAATACTCAGAAATTATTAGTTATAAAAAAATAAATAAGAAAAAGAGTTCGAGTTCTTGAATTAGTTCATAGGGATTTTATGACAATAAGCTATGGTTAGAGTTTTTTAGGCTTAATTGTATCATTGCCCCTTAAAGTATGACATTTGTATCGAGTTGCCCGAATTTTTCAGGATATTTTATTTCTAAACTTTAAATCATGATCTAAATTGTCTCTAATCCCGTTACAAAATCATGAATTAATCCGAACGTGTCCCATGTCCCTTTTATTAACAAAAAATCATTTGATTTTAATAGGAGTAAATTTCGAGTTAAATAAAGACTATTAGAATTAAATTAAACGAAAATATATACTTGACGAACTTAATATGCAATTTACATCTTTTGATAGAATTAACTGATGTTTTTAATAAAGTGACATGTAAAACGTTTTGATTGATTCATAATTTTTTAACGAGATAGAGGGATTAAACTCTGTTATATAATTTTTTAAATTTTTTTTAGGTTTAATAGTGACCGAGTTGCCTTAAAAAAATCAGTACACTTTGCTCCTAAATTTTAAATCGTGACCTCAATTGCGTCCTATGTTAACTCCCGTTAAGAAATCATGGACTAATCAGAAACGTGTGCTATGTCCCTTTTATTAACAAAAAATCAGTTGAATGTAATAAAAATTAGGAGTGTTCGGATCAGATTTAATTTTTCGGATATTTGAGTTTTCGAATCAATGATATGACTTGTATCCGATCAGGAAAAAGCGGATATCCGCATATTCGGATATTGGATACTCAGATCGGATATTCGGATATTCAATTATTTAAAAATATAATTTGATTAAATTAATTTTTCGAATTTAAAAGTTGTATTTATAAAAATTTTGGACTTTCGAATATAATAAACAATAAATTACATTTATAAAAGTTTTAATTTTTGAATTTTCGGAGAATCCGAAACTTGAAATATTATGATCCGTATCCGATCCAGAAAACTTAAAATCGGATCGGATATTCGATCCAAAAGTAAAAAATTGGATCAGATATCCATATTTTCAAATCGAATCAATAAATAATCAGATCAGATCGACCGGATCAAATATTTTTAACACACCAAATATAAAGTATCAATTCTAGATTAAATAAAGACTCTTAAGATTAAATTAAAAAAAAATACACTTGATAAACTTAAACGTATAATTTATTTTTTTATTAAAATGAAACATGATACATTTTGATTGATCTATAAATTTTTAACAAAATTTAAAGATTAAAAATAATTAAAATTATAATTTAAACTTGTTTATAGTTATTTAAAAAATAATTCGATACAAAATGTATACTTTAAATTCCAATAGTACTATTAAGTTTTTTCTGCTATAAAACTATCGGTGACGATCAATAATCTAAGTTTTTTTTTATTAATGGACCCACGAATAATTTAAACATTTCTTACATCACCATCACAAGTGAAGTCTTATCTTCTCGAAAAAACCAAAGCTAATGTGAACAATTGGTGTTGATTATGACACGATTTCTACTTCTGGTTACTGTGAACTAATTATATAGTTTAAGCCCCAATCATGCAACACTACATGACATTTCTTTAATCTTTGTTAATGGAAGGATGAGCAAATCAAGAAACATGATTTAGAGGATTTAATTGTAAATCTCAATGCTTGTTAGGTACTGAATTGTTTATTATTTAGACCCAACATTAGCATTTGTTTTTTAGTAATGGAACAGCTCCCTCACCTGTCTCAAATCCCACCATCAAACTGAATCAAGAGCTAACAAGTCTACCTACTTGTTAAATTTTCTGGTTTGTTCGTGTTTTCGATTCGAAATGTTTGGTTAATAAGTTATAAAAACTGGGTTTCGATTATAAGTATGTTCGAGATCGAATCGAGGTAGAAAAATGAGCATCTAATTCCATTTGTCCTTGTGGTGTGGAGAATAATACAAGAAAGAATCAAATCATCAGATTTCTAGCAACATACTGTTTACAAAGTGTGAATTTGAGCTGCCAATTCCACTATTTTCTACAAAAATCATGAATGATTGATTCCCTTTTGAACACCTTTTCTGGTATTTTTCTCCAACTTTTTGACTTGGTGAAAATGGTATCAGCTTTCTGATTCCACTACAATGGAGTTCAATGTTTCTAACCATGTTCTTTTTCCTACACGAAAGCCACACACGTTCACTTCTTTACATGATTTCTTAGCTTTGTCCCATGATTTTAGATTTGTTTTAGTCTTGGTACTGAATGTGAGGACTTAGAAGTAAACTCTGGTTGAACAGTGGCTGGTTTAGGAAGTTGTAGTGAGTCATATCAGTTTGGTTGCTGCTGTTACTGTAACTGCAAGGTTTCTTCGAGGGGTTCAACAAGTAATCCTCGTCGATGCTCGAGTATTGTCGCTTGAGTTTGTTGTCCATGTTCGGGATCGAAGAGCTCAATTGGGGAAGCTTTTTCACTACCATACTGCTGCTATTGCTGCTGATACTATTGATGTTGTTGGTGTAATTATTCACTAGGGGCTGCTCGATGTTGGCGAAGGTGAACGAAGACGGCTCGTATCCGGATTCGCTGCACTGGTTGTCTGCCAGTAAACTACTCAGAAACAAGTAGTCTGTGGCGTCCAGCAGGTTGGAGAAGGAACGAGATTTTTGAGGCTGAAGGGCATTGCTGATCGGAGGGCTTTTAATGGCAGCTGGTAAAAGGGCATCTTGAAGAAACTGTTCTGCTTCTTCTTCTTGTTCTTGATCGGTTGTTGCTGCACTGACTGCTGATGTTGAAGATAAAGCATTGGTCTTCTTATAAATCCGACAAAGAACCCAATCATCCAACTGAAAAAAAAACAGAGTAAGAACATGTTGAATGAGTGTAAATTTACATGAAAAAGGGTACATTTCGTATGTATGTATGTATGTATGTATGTATGTATGTATGTATGTATCGAAATAGGGTATTGTAAAGATGAGGCTCACCCTCATGGAGGCATTCTTGGACTTGATTGGCCTATTGTTGAAGTTGGAGTTAGGGTTGTTTGCCAGTCTATATTCATGCATGATCCAATTGGTCTTTATCCCCTTAGGGGGTCTGCCTTTATAGAAAACAAGAGCTTTCTTTACACCAATATTCTCTTGCACTTCACCCCTTCCCCCTGCCATTGAACTGGTAACTATGACCTTATCGGTCCCGGTCGCTTTCCAGTACCCGGACGCGGCTGCCCTGTTCGGTCTCGCACCGTTAGGGTACTTCCGGTCTCTCGGACTGAAAAAGTACCATTCTTTCTCACCAAAGGCAGCTTTATCTGATCATAAACAACACACAGACACAACATGTACCATGTTAAACACAAGTCTTAAACATGACAGATATGACTTCCTATGATGATAACATGACAAAGGGTCCTCACCAGGTAAGTCCCAGGGATCGAACTTGTAAATATCGACGTTGGCGATGATCGAAACAGGGAAAGGGGAAGAATTCAACTTCTTTTTCAGATAATGAAGGATGAGTTCCTCATCTGTAGGGTGGAACCTAAACCCTGGGGGCAAACTTGATTGTGGATGCTTCATGTTAATGACCTAAGCTATGAACGGAAACACAAAACCAAACTTGGAGATGAAGCAACAGAATCAAAGAACAAGAAATTGAAAATCAATCCTCTGAAAGCAACTCAAAAATGAGGAAGGAGGTTGAAATTTTTGGGAGGGGAGGAAGGGTTGGCATTATATGGATGTAGGATTTTTGTCGTTATGCAGAAAATTCTTTAAAAAAAATAAAAATCAAAGGAGGGGATTGGGCCAATGCAACAATACTTTGGTTATTTTATTTTATTTTTGTTTAGTGGGGTCCCACCACGTGTCAGCTGTTTAGGGGCTCTACCATTGAAGATTATTGGTTTCTCTTTCCACTCTTTGTCTGTACCTTAAAGATGGCGGCTAAACTTATGACATCATTTTGGTTTGATGCTGTGATTGGACCAACTAGCTTGAATGATATTTGGACCAAAGACTTGAGTGTTTAACACGTGTAAACTGAGTGTAAGAATATAATTGTAGTACAATTTCAATGTTTATCCACAGACCAAAGGCTTTGCCTTACACTTGATTTATGCTTAAGAATATCCTAAGACAACATTTATATTTGTAACACACTTGGTAACCTAAACTAAAGCTTTAATCTTCTTAATGGATTAATTATGTTTTACCATTGATTATATTTTTAATTTTAGTAGCATTTAATTATAAATTTAATTTCTATACTTCATAAAAATTGAGAAATTAAATTTTATTTTTTAATTTTAAAAAATATCATATGGTTTAGGTTTTGTTTGTCATTGAAATACTAAACTTGAGTTAGGGTAAATGTCGGTCGTAAAAATCAGATTTTTTCTTGTTTCAGAACAGTCGTTTGGGACGAGAAAACAATTGATAAATGGGTGATTAGAACCAAACATAGATCATTTGGGATTATTATTACTGGTAAACACCTGTTTCTCACCGCAACAACAATAAAAACACAACCTTAATCATTATTAAACATACAATTTTAAACTGCTAAAAAAATTCTTTTAATATTTTTAATTCTTTAACGATAGTTTTAACAACGTTGAATTTTTTTAT
Source organism: Abelmoschus esculentus (assembly GCA_035048815.1). Classification (NCBI taxonomy): domain Eukaryota; kingdom Viridiplantae; phylum Streptophyta; class Magnoliopsida; order Malvales; family Malvaceae; genus Abelmoschus; species Abelmoschus esculentus. The sequence continues at coordinate 3,643,174 of JAUCBN010000019.1, read as the reverse complement.
ATTAAAAAGTATCACAAAAAACTAGTATCACCAAAAAAATAGATAGATAATTATACAAAATCAGAATTCATATATCATATTGTATTTTTTTTATGAAAGTTTGTGTAGTTTTGATATTCATACCTTCAACCTAATATACATGAATGGAATTGAGCTTATGTTTGAACATATATTTATCTTGTCGTTTAGAATAATATTTGATCGAGTCGAGTCTAAATTATTAAAATTTTATTTTAAGTTATATACTAAAAAGAACCTTGATGGTATAAACCAATCTTTACTCCCAATTTCCAGTTTGCTTTATCTAAATACTATGAATATTTTTAGGTTACAACGTGACACAAGTATTGTCGTTCTCGTCATACTGCCGTAATTCTGTGTCTCTCTTGTTCTTTAGTTTTCTAAAATTAGGGTTTGGTTTGTTTGTTTTAGTAGTTCCATGGTGGCTGGTGAGGAATGGGGGATGGGGGTGGGGCCATGGGATTCCTCGTCGCCTTCAAATGGATGCACAGGAAAAAACAGTAGAAAAAAAATAAAAATAAAAATAAAAAAGGGGTTTGGAGATAAGGCAAAAGGAAAGTTAGAGATCATAAGATTGGTCAAAATTAAGTCTTTTTAGTGGATTGATGGAGTCATACTAAATTTTGATATGTTATGGTCTTATAAGTATGTTTTATTGTTTATATCTAGAATTTATAAGGTTCGAATAAATATATTTGATCAGTTAATTAAATTAGTCGTTTGTATTGTTTTATATTTTATTAGGTCATCGATTTTGAAGTCATTAAAAATATATTTTTTCTTCTTTTTAGAATCTTTATTTCTCTTTTCTTTGAATAGGATTGAAATTAAAATTAAGATTTATAAAAAAATTATGAGTATTTATTTTAATAATATAATTTTTATAAAAAAAACTACGTAGAACACGTTAATTTATAAATTATAATCTTTATTTTTATAGTTTTACTTAATTATTTGATGTAAGTAGTGTTACAATAAATTTTCTCAAGATAAATGTCGGGTTAAATTCACACAAAGTAAAACAGAACTTGATGCAAGATTTTGTGGGCTAAAATATAATTTTAAAAAATTTAGAGTTTAAACTAAAGTTTTTAGAAGGTTTTGAAAGTTTTAACTAAATTTTTTTAACGAGTTTAAGAGAGAAAATATGATTAAAAAATTTAAAAATTTAATATAGATTTTTAATAATTAAAAAAAAGCCAAATTAAATTTTATAAAAATTGTAAAAGTCAAATTATATATTTTTTTCGAAATTTGAGGATGTTTGGACTACAAGTAAATATAGTGTAAAGGTTTTAAATCTAATTTTAATAAAATTATAATTAAATTAAAATAATAAATAATGTATAAGGATTAAATATATAATTCTATAGATTTTTTTAATTGACATGTTACTATCGTTTATTTTTCATTAAAATTTCAATGGATAATGACTAAAATAAATCAATTTTATAATTTGGATAATCTGATTAACAAGTTTGATAATTTAATAATCAAAATAAATATTCTAAGTAATTAGGTGATTACAGAAATAATTACCCTAAAAATCCCCAAGAAAACACCAGCTGATTTCATCCTCCCAACTTTGTGACTCATTCGATTCTACTCCTGTACTTGAGTGTTTCAACTGATTGGAAGAATCATTTGACTAAACTTTCAATGTTTATCCACAGACAACAGCCTCTGCCGGACACGAATTTGTGCTTAAAAACATCCTAATCAAACACTCACATTGGGAACACAAACTAAAAAGGTGGAGACTGACTTTAGGATTGAGTTTCCATCTTAAACGATCATTATTATCGTATTTTATTTTTAAATTAGTATTATTTATTATTCTAACGGACGATTATTTATATAATTTTTTTATTAAATACTTGTTTATTTATAACTATATTTTTTAATTTTTAATCATGAGTGAATATACTCTAATAAACATTTGTTATTTTACTTAAAAACAATAAGATTTTGAACAAACACAATATAAACAATTGTACAGAAGTTTAATTTTTTTTTTAAATTTTGATAAATTACATTCATTAATTAATGTTAATCTTGAAATTCATTATAAAAATTTTAAAAATACTCATAAAAAAGATAAGTTATAATTGTTAGAATATTATAATTATGTCCTAAATATGACAATTAATTAGAGAATTTTTTTGATTATTCCTATTACTATTGTTTCTGTAGAACTAATGAGGTTCTGGACATACACAATAGAAACAATCGCACAAAAACTCCTGAAAAGGATAATTATTTCTAAGGGTCACATATTTTAGAATCAGTTAAAGTTATGGACAATTATTTTTAAGAGTCATATTTTAATAAATTATACAAGACCCCAAAATCTTTAAATCGTCTCTGTCCAAGAAAAACGTAATTGTATGCTGTAATTTTTAATGATATATCAAATATTAAAATAGATAAAATTTTATTTATCAAAAAATCCTTTATTATTTTCTTAAAAGTAAAATTTGGATCTATCAAATCTAGGCTTAGGACGAATGAACTTAATTTCACATCACTTTTTATTTTAGAGCTTAAATGAAAGGATTATGTCTCCAAAGAGACATCCAAGTTAATGGAGCATTATATTTTATTTAATCTATATTAAAATAATTAGATTCTAACATTCTTTGTAAGCTTAAGTAGCAAACTCAATTATGATGTCTGGTTTGGACCTTCCAAAACATTATTTTTAATTATTATATTCACAATGCTTCTTTTGTAGGATGCAATTAGTGTAGATTCCATCAACAAAAAACCACTAATTGTTTATTAGTAGTAGTTTTGACTTATAATGCTATTGGTATGTCATCATGATACTAATCAAGGTTAAGTGGTGATTTAAGCATCCACTTAAGAAAAAAAAATTATTATTTTTTCGGTTTCGAAGTTTTCAACTTATTAATCTGAATTGACCTGTGTCATACACTTAATTTTAATGGACAAGTTTTTTAGTAGAAATTTTCTACATACACAATGTCTCGAACTCAAAACATGCTTAAACAAAACTAAACTGTTTATCACTTGAACCAACCTCTGTCGATAAAAACATATTTTCTATGTACACATATATTGGAAGTGATTTTTTAATAAAAACATACACATGTTATGAACTATTTAAGCTTAAAATTTTAAATTTAGAATTTAGAGTTTAAGATTTACGATTTTTTTTAAATAATATGTATGACAACATTAGAGGTTGACTTGCGGAAGGAAAAGTAAACTACACTCTCAAGTCATTTAATTATGGGTTTAGTAATAAGTCATATTTTTTAAAAAAGTTATAAATATATCAGTTAATTTAAATATTATTATAAATAAACAACTGACGGTTAAATATTAGACGGAAACAATTTTAATAATAAGTCGTATTTTTTAATTATGTGATTTGATATAGTGGTAATTTTAGTCCTCTAAAGTTATACAACCTATTAATTTGATCATAATTCAAAATAATTTAGCAAAGTTCGAATATTTCAACATAGATAAATAGTTAAAAATATTACATGAGAGCTTCATTTAAAATACATGATCAAAAGCATTAAACTCACGATTTAAAATCCAAAAATAAAAGTTACAATATAAAAACCGAGTCTTACAAGTACATAACTGAATATAATCTAAGTACGATACTCAAACACAAATCTATGTTAAAATCCTTTTTAGTAACTTTCAAATTATAATTTCTTCATAAAGGTCGCTACAAGTGGAAAGGCATCAGAAGCCGCTAATGTTCGTAATGTTTTGAGGGACTTCGGTTATTATATTTGACAGGAACGTAATGAAAGGTTGCATGGGAAGAGGCCTAAATTAAGTAACGACATGTTCGTTCGTTTAATTTAAAATTTTTATTGTGTAAATATTTTAAATTAAGTTCTATATTAGTTCGAGTTTTATCATGTATGAAAATTTTTACAATTAAATTAAAAAATTAACCGTGACATCAAAGGCCAAGTCAGTCATTGAATGGTCTTCCTATGCATTTTGGTGGATTTGTTTATTTAGTCCAAAAACTTATACCAAAAAAGAATATGTCTGAATTCAAACAAGGTCATAATAACACATAAAAAAACATCATTAAGAACATCAAACAAGTTTTACATGCACAACAAAATGGACAATTTCCTCATTATGACCAAATAATATCATTTCTTAATGAGGTAGACAGAGTGGAGTTTGCTTCCCCTATTCAACCGAGCTGAAAATTTTAATGTAAGAAAGGAGGAATATACAGCGTATTTTGTGGACTAGGGAAATTACTCTTTTAATTTTTACAAGAGGGATAAGTTTAAAAACTATAATATGTAATTTGTTTAATTAGTAAGGAAGACAAGAGGGGAGATTAAAATAATAATTATAGAGCACGAATTATCTTATCTCGGTGGTTAAATGAACAGTTGTTTCTGAAGGTTATGAATTTGAACACCAATATTATAGTATAGTGTGTAACACCTTCGACCAGGTGTCACATCGGGCCTTCAGCCCAAAACCCGTATTTCAAAATTCCTTTCAAAGCCTAATAAAATAAGTCCAAATTTAAATCCAAATCCTTTTTCAACATAGATCCATAAAACATGAAATTCGAGTAACTTAAAATATTTGGAGCTCCCAAAATATTATAATCTAATTTAAAAGCATTCGGCTAAATAAAACAAAACAGAGTTACGAATTACACATATAGAGTCCTAAGTACATAGCTCACTATGCCTAATAGCAATACTCTGACAACAGATGTCAATGTTAAACCCACCACGATGATGTTCCTTCGAACAACTTTCCTTAACCTACGCTTAAAAAAAATATTTCGAAATGCTGAGTTACAAAAGCTCAGTGGGTACTCTACCAACCGCTTCACATCAAGCATAGCATAAATAAGCATAAACAATATGAATGATGACGTGGCATGAGTACGATGACGCTACCATAACCGCCTAAACACATGGTATCATGTTTGCATATTATCGACATATAGCATATGAATGTCAAAGGATGTCCATTTAGCAACTCAAGTACTTATATCATATGTATATCTCATATATACACACACACATATATATATATATTTCAGTGTCCATATCACCTCATAGTAGTATAGAAGTAGGGGACCTATCAGCACTAAGCAAGGTTATCAGTTTTACCTTTCATATAATATTTACTCTAGTAACCCATCAACACTAAGTAAGGTTCCTAGTAAGCCACATAACTCGAATAAAACATCTCGACTCTTATTGGTTTTCATACTGGCTTAACTTATCAAAAGCCCAAATCATTATTCGATACTTTCTTGATCGAGGCTAAAGGCCCATTTTCCTATTTTAATATCGTTTTACAGCTTAATTCACTCTTAGGGACCACTTTCATGAATTATGAAAACCTTAGACTCAGCCCTTAAAACTTGGGGCAAATTGCCCAAAGTATTGATACGCCTATGGGAAGGCATCGAAATGACTCGTATCGAAACGCTTTCCTTGCGTTTTGATACGTTATAACGATGGTTTAAGGCCAAGGTGACATACTAGTATCGATACGCCTATATGGTTGTACCGAAACAACCTATATCGAAACGTTTTCCTTGCATTTCGATACACATGACAATGGTTCCAAACCAAGAGAACACATAACTATATCGATACACCTATATGGGGTATCGATACATGACCCCTTTTCGATACACCCTCAAAGAGGTATCGATACAAAATGTTTCTGGAGGTCCCGGTATCGAAACTCGGGCTAAGCATTCTGAAACGCCTGCCTTGTTCGCCTAAGATTTCTCTCTGGGATATCGATACACTTACAGAGGGTATCGATATCCCTGCATAAAATGTGCAGTTTTGAGTTTCTAAAAGCTTAGAACGCTATCCAAAAACTATCATTTTAATCCTAAACCGTTCCTAGACTCTAAGGGGCTGATCCTAATCATGTTTACACCCTAATTTCGAAGGTTCATCAATCATGATCTTATTTGCCATTAAAGAGCATATAAGCTAACAAGCATATCAAAACAACCAACAAACGTGCTATTAAGCTTAAACATGATATGCATGATGATTAAGGGTTGAAAGGATACCAACCTTAGCAAAGAACACATCAAACACGAGTTTTAACCCTTCTTCAAGCTTTTCTTCTCCCTAAACTTTTAGATGGTTCACAAACCTCTTTCTCTATAAGAAAAAAATGAAAAACGGATTAGGAACATCTTAGAGACGAAATACAGAACTCAAGAACACAAAAGATTAAGATTCAAGCTCTTAAAACCCCAAACCCGAGCTCAACCTTAAACCCCTCTTAAACCTTCATCATTCACCAAATCAACACCTTTTTACCTTGTTTTGTAGATCCTTAATAGCCCTATAACTCTTCTTCTAACACTAAAACGAGATTCTCCAACAAACCTTCAAAGTTTAAACCTTTGGCACAACCTTTCTCTTGCAACAATGGGAGGAAGAATAGGAGAAAAAGAGAAGACAATGAGGTCATTCTACAAAGACTTAAACCCATCCAACCCCCATTTTCATCCCATTGTGCAATTACAAAAAATGCCCCACCAAACCAAGCCCAACTCACAACCCAACAAGCCTAAGGCCCAAACTCAAACCCGGGGTCCAAAATCGAAGTTCAAAATTTCGGATTAACCCAACACTCGAATCTGAATCCGGGTCCTGACATAGTGATTGAGCGATCAATATCTAATGATTGAAAACATTCTAAAATATCTATTATAATCACTAATCGATTAAAAAATAATAATTATAGAATTGTGGGTATTAATTATTCCTTTAAGACTTGTGGGCATTCAAACCTAGCACGGGAGGGCTCAAGAGCATCGAAAAAAAAACTAATATTTTCATATTTCTTGGGAGAAATTTCACTAAAAGTATGCATCTTTAAGTGAAATAGATATAAAAACATTAAATTTAGTAATTAATATTTATAGTGATTATTTTTTTATTCGTCACTAATAGTCATTAATAATTGTTAGGGGTGTAAACGAACCGAGCTTGAACGGACAAGGGTATGTCTGCGTTCGTTTATTTATTTTTGAAGGTGTTCAAACTCTGTTCGTGTTCGTTTAAATTTTTAATGGTATGTTCAAGCTTGGTTCATTTATTTTTTGTCGTGTTCGGGCTCGGTTCATTTAATGTTTACGAACGTGTTCGTTTAACATTCACGAGCGTGTTCGTTTATATGTTTGATGATTTGTTCGTTTAACGTTCGTGAACATGTTCGTTAAGCGTTCGCGAACGAGTTCGTTTGTATATATTCATCAACTTGTCTATTTAGCGTTCACGAACATGTTTGTTTAGCGTTTGTATATAAAAGAACATAAACGAGCTTATAACTGAGTATATAAACGATCTTATAAACAAACATAAACGAGCCGAACGCACTTATGTTCGTGTTTGTTCGTTTACTAATCGAACATAAAATATATGTTTATACTCGTTTATTTAACTTAATAAACGAACATTATATGAACGATTCACGAGTAGCTCGTCGAACACCCTGTTCATTTACACCCCTAATAATTGTATCATTATTTTATAAGTGGTAATTTTTATTTATTTCGTCATAATTAATTATATTTTTATGATTATATTTTTTGATACAAATGTTTAATAGTGATTAAAATTTAGACATTAATGTTATTTTTATTAGTGACAAATATTCTATCACAAATACATATTTATTACAATAAAAAAAATAAAATTTTAAGTGATAAATAATTTTATTGTAACAATAAATATCAAATAATAGTGATCATTTCATATATATCACTGTCATGTGTCAAAGTTTTAGTGATAATGTATTTTATGTCATAATTATAGACTTTTAGTGAGAATTTATTTATAAAAAATATAATCATCACAATTATTATAATGATCCAATAAAAATACGTGACAATTATATACATTAACAATATCATACAAAAATTTAACATTTATGACAAAATTATTTTTAGTTACTTATCAATTTATCACTAAAAATCTATATTATTGTAATGATTATTGTATTTCTGTATAAAAATTCAAATAACAATTTATTATTAATATTGCATAAAATAATTATTATAAAGAATGTTAATTTATAATAACTATGATAATATTTATTATGACCGTAACCGTGATAAAATATTACGATCATAATTCGATGACTCAATTGAAAGGTGCCAAAATTGAAAAAAGGGGAGATGAATCTGGCCAACAAGAGTTAATAGATGGGTCCTATGATTTTTTATGATGCAACGAATAGTCTTTCCTGCTTTGAATCTTGTTCTGTCATGTCTGATGCAAAGCAGAATAACCTAGGATTTGAAGTTGTCTTGTTCTCAAACTCCTTTCCTTTCCATGTCCTAGGTAGCTTGTTCAGTTGAAACTAAAATGCTGACATGGCAATTTGTCGGTGATTATATATTAAGTAGCCAATGAGAGTCTTTGAATTTTGCAGATAAACATGAAATAACAAGTGGGAAATCTCAGCTCAGACCAAGACAACAAAACAAAGGTGATCTATATACCTTAAATAGGGTCAAAAACATCTTCATTTACTTGGTTGTGGGAGCCTTGACTTTTGATTTACATGGGAAAATAGAAAACTTTTAGGGCTAACTATATGGATTATTATATAAAACCAATTCGTGGGAATAAGATGAGCAATTCACACGGCTACCTCTTGCTTTTCAAACTTAATCCTTAGATTGTAACGTAGTATTTAATTGTGTTCGCAACGTAATATAAGATTTGTATTGTAATAATTTTGTAGATTATTGTCAAAGACTGGAACTATATGGGATAGAAAGAAAACCGTCTCTCTTTCTATATTTTTTTATCTTTGATTTTATATATAATTCTTTTATTTAGTTATTTATGAATTTGTCATTCACTTTTAATCTTAATTGATTACATTTAAAGATAGAGCCATGATTTAGAGTTGAGGAGAAAAACATATTGAAAGTATAAGGATAAATTCATAAGTAAATCATTTTAAAAAAATTATAGCCTCAATACACTTTTTCCCCTAAACTATACATGTTTTCCCAATTTGCCTCTTAAACTATTTTTTATCTGTTTTGCCTCTTATATTTTATGTTATCAAATATTCTCTTAAACTCTATCAATTTTCCCAAGTTACCACCTAAATAGGGGTGATTATGGTCTAATTTCGTGAAATTTAAGTGGCACAATGGGACAAAAGAGTTTAAAGGATAAGTTAAAAAAAAGTATAATTTAAGGAGCAAAAAATGTATTAAGCCAAATTTATATAGAGAAACAAAATTAAATAAAAAATCGAGGATGGGGCAACTCCTCTCTATATGGTTTTGTTCCTTACTCCGTCCTTAATCATCGTTACTCCGAATAATTTTATATTAAAAATTATTTTTTTATAAAAATTGACAATTATAATATTTATAACCATGATAAAAATCGTAATCGTAATTTGATACCGAAGCTTATCATAAGTCCAAGATAGCTTTAACTCTTGATCGTGCAATCCATCTTGACATTCATCTGTTAGGGTATATTTGACTGAAAGTGTGTACATCCTACAAACATACAAGTTAGACCAGTCAAAGGTATGGTTAGGATGTAAGAATACGCATCAGCTAACTGAGTTTCCATGTAAGAAAAAGTCATGAAAATGACTCCCTGTAGTTTTCCACGTGACAGACACCTCATCCATAGGCTTAGTAGTTATCTCATGTCAAACGGAACAGCACCACCTTATCCCATCTACAGCAACCCGACGAATCATGAGTTAGGCCTAACTCGGAACCAAACTCTACAGTCAAGAAATCACAGACCATTATCCTCTTTCAGACATTAGTATCTCACCAAGACATATGCTTTGAATTTTCAATGTGTTAAATGTTGACAAAGAATGCAGCATGTGTTAAATAGTATTAAGCTTGACTAATCTGTTTCATTAGTTCATGCCATGCTGGATGGAAGACCTTTCAGACAAAGGATTGGCGAATGGGTAGGAAATCAACTGCTGTTAACAGTATTTGAATGTTCATCGTCAACTGTCAAGAAATGACACACCTAGAAAATGCAAGTGGGTGAGGTAAGAATTCGGATTTGGTGAAGGAACAAACATGAGTGTGAAGAGGATGAGAATAAACTGTCAATCTGAAAGTGGCTGTGACAGAGTTTAAGTGTGGGATGGGCACGAACCCGAACACGACGGGTTTTGACCCGACCCGATTCGAACGGGTCGGATTTTTTAAAGAAAATTTGGGTTCAGATTGGGTCAGGTTTTTTCAAGTGTGATTTCGGGTCGAGTTTAGGCTTAAAAAATTCGACCCGATCTGGGACTAATAGTGTAATTTTTTATATATATTTTAGGAATATTTGCAATAATGATCTTTCTTTATATATATAATACAATTAGATCACTAAAATTAATTTTTTACAATTAGATCCCTAAAATTTTTAATAATTCATGTTAGGTTGAATCAAATCGAATTTTTTTGCGTAGCATAATTCATTACTTTTAATGATTTGCTCTTGTTGAGAGTCGAACTCAAAACCTCCCGCTTACTAAATAGGTGCTCTAACCAACTGAGCTACAAGAGCTAGTTCTTATAATTGTGTAAACCACACCCTTGCTATGATTTTTCTACTTAATTCAAATAAAATAAAATTATTTATTATTAATAATTTTATATATTTTATTAATTAATAAATTTAAATTTAAGATAATTTATTGAAACAATTACTTTAAATTATTATTACAAAAAAACTTGCTATTGTTACTCATAGCATGGTAATAGTCTAGCATATCTTGCTCTTCTTATTTAAGAAGGGGCAAAGCCACAATTCTTGTTGAGGGAAAATGTACCATTAACTTTTGGACGGACCATAGTAGAATTTCCAACCACATTATCTATAGGTTAAAATTTTTAGGATCAAAATTATTATTCGTGATTATAATCGGATTCTATTATAGATTTTTAATAATATTATCAATAAATTTATCTTATATATTTTCTACGAACTCAAGTTACAGAAAAAATATTCATAAAGTATCAACGTCTAAATTTATTGTACGATAGTTTATTATTTTTATATTAGTCCACTGTCTCTCAATGCATTTAACAGCTATATATAACAATACTGATTGTTTGGTCGATTAACATTTGGTTCAACTTTGCATGCTAGACAAGGGCATGCCTGTTGATCTCATGAAAAATAGATTTCGGAAAATAAATTATATTTTCTTTGAGGAAAAGATAGTATAGGATCTCACTCGAATTTTTTTATTCGAATCTTAATATTTGCCTAATCAAATGAAGGTTAACGTATAGAACTCTGACTTAATCTTTGACAGCACTCTAAAGTTGTTCTAACAATAGGGGTTGGGTCACATTGAAGTCTTCAAAATGTACAACACCAAACACCCTTTTACTATACTGTATATATACTCTTTCGTATGCGCCCTCAATGAATACATACATACATTCTCGATGTATATTTCAAAGTTCATCGAAAAAAATGGAGAGAAATCAGACAATAAAAAATGGGAGTTTCACTTCTTTCAGCACCTGCATTTCTGTTTGTTTTTTTCCACTTCTTGTCTACTTGCAGACCCAGTACTTGGGATCACCAGGTTCTACAAGTTTGATATAGGTATTGTTTTGGCATGATTATCTATCAAATATTTGTTTCATTTATGACACTTTGAAATGTGACAGGTTGGTGCCATACGAAAATATTGTTCCGGTGAACGGACAATTTCCGGGGCCTCGCATCATAAGGTAGGGTGATCGGCTTCTTATAAAGTGATCAATCATGTGGCAAACAATATTACTATCCACTGGTATTGAATTTCAGTTTGAAAAATGACATTCTGCAGATATAACTGTTAGATTCTACAACTGAGGAACTATTAGAATCAAGAACAGAACTATCTAAAGAGGAAGCTTAAGCAATTGATAGAAATAAAGAGAGTAAAGTAAACACGGATAGAAATAAAGCTGAAGATAAAAGAATACAAAGAAAACTTTTTCATATCAGAAATAAAGGTCAACAAAGACTTTATATAGGCTGTCAGAATACGCCAAATGTAACTGATTATTCCAGCTGTCAATACAGCTGGAACAACTGACTAACAGATTCTAAACCTGATACATTACTTTAACATTAACCTGGTTTTACTTTTGACTGTTGTGCATTGCTTCTTGAAGAGAAACAATCCCAAGCTTTTGACACATGAAGGAAACACTGATGGTGGAAGAGGTTTAGTAAGTATATCAGCGTATTGCTCGGAACTAGGTACGTAATTGACTACTAGTTGTCCAGCAAGCACTTTTTTCGAACAAATTACAAATCAATCTCAACATGCTTGACTTTGGCATGGTGGGTTGGATTGGCAGCTATGGATACTGTAGACGTGTTATCACACCATACTATAGGTTTATTTTCAACGACTATACCAATTTCGATCAGTAACTGTTGAATCCAAACAAGTTCGGAGACTGCATTTGCTAAGCTCTTATACTCTGCCTCACAACTGGATCAAGACACCACATTTCGTTTCTTGGAACACCAAGCAACCGGATTTCCTCCAAGATAAATGTAAAAGCCTGTTGTGGAGCGTCTATCATCGATGGAGGCTGCCCAATCAACATCACTAAAGCATACCAAAGTAAAAGATTCTCTTAGTATGAATAATAAACCATGATCTACAGTCCCTTTTAGATACCTTAAGATACGTTTTACTGCCCTTCAATGAACTTCAGTAGGGTTGCTCATAAATTGATTGACTTTGTTGACTGCATAGGATATGTTTGGCCTGGTCACACACATACTGCAAGCCTCCTACCAAGCTCCTATACAGATGGATGTCAGAAAAAGGTGATCCTGAGTCAGCAGTCAAAGAGGGTGACACAACCATAGGAGTGCTAAGAACAGAAGCCTGGTCCATATTTGACCTCTGTAATAAATCAAGAATGTACTTGCGCTGATTGAGAAAGCAGTCAAAGAGGGTGACGCAATCATAGGAGTGCTAAGAACAGAAGTCTGGTCCATGTTTGACCTCTGTAATAAATCAAGAATGTACTTGTGCTGATTGAGAAATAAACCCTCACTCCAAGACTGAACTTCCTTTCCAAGAAAAAAATTAACTCCCCAAGATCCTTGAGGGAAAATGCAGCATTTATCTATTGAATCACATAATCAATCTCAACAGAATTGCATCCTGTAATTACTATGTCATCTACATAAATCATGAGAACAACTATAGAGTGACTTGTTTTTCTGAGAAAGAGTGAAGAATTTGCCTTTGATGTTATGAATGTTAACTTTGAAACAAGAAAAAACTTCAATGTTTCAAATCATGTTCTCGGGGCTTGTCGAAGATCATATAAAGCCTTCTTTAAGTGACACACAAGTTCTTGCCCATTTTCTCCTTTTTCCACAAAACCTGGAGGTTGTTGCATGTATATATCCTCTATTAATTTCTCATTCAAAAATGCATTGTTGATGTCTATTTGTCTTATAGTCTATCTCTTCATGATTGCAGCAGCTAGCATTATTTGGATAGTAGTTGCTCGAACTACAGGGCTAAAAGTTTCTTTGAAATCACATCCAACCACCTGAGAATATCCTTTGGCTACTAGGCGGGCTTTGTATCTCTCAACTGAGCCATCTGGTTTCTTCTTAATCTTGAACAACCATTTACACCCAATGGGTTTTCTAAAAGGTGGTAGAGGCTTCAACTCCCACGTCTGATTCTTGATAAGAGCTCCAAGCTCACGTCTGACTCTTGATAAGAGCTCTAAGCTCTTGTTGAACTGCAATTGTCCAATCAGGATGTTGTAAGGCTTCTTGTATATTAGAAGGTTCTTGAACTTCTGCTTCAACTAGATAGGTTTTAGGCTTAAACACACCAACCTTTCCTCTTGTGATCATGGGATGAGCATTTTGAACCAAAGGAATTTTATCTGTTGGGACAAAAACCGAAAACGATTCTGAATGTGCTAATAAGTCTAATAAAATCGGTGCAAGATACAAGGGAGATGTTGCCATAGTGGGGTGACATATCATGTAGGAGAGATGTTGTCACAGTAGGTGACATATCATGCAAGGAGGGGGCTGCCACAGTGGGTGACATATCATGTAAGGGAGAAATTGTCACAGTGGGTGACCTATTATGTAAAGGAGAAGTTGTCATAGTAGGTGCCATAATATGAGATGAATCTGCTAGATTAGATATTGACTTAGTACTAGGGAGTTTATAACCTAATTGTAGACTAGGAATAACAGAACTACGTAAAGACTTATGAGCAGGACATTTTGAACACTTGGATGTAGTGGAATTAGGAGTAACACTATAGGTAAAAACAGATTCATCAAAAGTAATATGTCTAGTGATGTAAATTCGACCATAAAAATTCATACACTTATACCCTTTATGAGAAGGAGAATACCTTAAGAAAATACATTTGGAAGACTTAAACCGAAAATTATGCTTATTGTAAGGTCCTATAAAAGGATAACAAAGACAACTAAATGTTCTCATAAAGGTATAATGGAGGTTGGTTGAATAATTTTTGATAGGAAGATATCCCTAACAAAGCCTTAGTGGGCAATCTATTAATAATAAAAATAACACTACTTAAGGCATCATTCCAGAAAGTTAAAGGCATAGCAGCTTAAGCCAACATAGATAAATCAACCTCAACTATTTGTCTATGTTTTCTTTCAATTGTACCATTTTATTCAGAAGTATGAGGACACGAAAGCCTATGAACAATACCTTGTTTTTCGAGAATGGGCTTGAGAGCAACGAACTCCCCTCCTCCATCAGTTTGCAAGGTTTTAAACTTGCAACCAAACTGTCTTTCTGCCTGAGTAAGAAATTGAATAAAAGTAAACTACACATTTGACTTTAGTTTCAAAAAATATATCCAAGTATATCTAGAATAAGTGTCAGTAAATGCTACATAGTATCGAAAGCCATTGGAAAAAATAGGTGCAGGGCCCCAAACATCAGCAAAGACTAACTCCAAAGGTTTTGAATATACAGTGGTTGAATCATGAAATGGTAATTTGTGAGCTTTTCCAAATTGGCAAGTAGTGCAAAAAGTAGGTTGAGAAATTTTATTAAGCTGAATATCACAACTCTTTAAAGCAGATATCAAAACAGAAGTGGCGGGATGTTCTAACCTATTGTGCCAAACATCAAAGGGCACTTTATTAACTACGCTTGTAGTACATGCATGAATTGACCTACTAGACTATAAATTTTCATCAGGTTTATTAACAACAGAACCTTTAGGTACAGGTTTAACAACAGCCATATCTAACTTGTAGAGACCTTCATGTTCAGTACCAGTCAGCAAAACCTCTTTTGTATGAAGATCTTTGACTTGATAATGAGTTGGATAGAACTCAAGAAGAACCTGATTGTCCTGTGTAAACTTAAAAACAGAGAGAAGATTTTTAGTAATACTAGGAGCATAAAATAAATTTTTAAATGCAAATATCTGTTAAAACCAAGTAGAGCAGATTGACCAACCATTTTAATGGGAATAAACTGACCATTATCAACCCTTATATTACCTGAACCAGGGAATGTGCCTCCAATATTCAGATTATTGAACTCATTTATGAGGTAATTTGTTGCTCCCGAGTCAGGATACCAGACATTGTCTCTCACTATTTCTGGTGTTGCAATTAATGTTTGAGGAAAAATATTTGTAGACCGAGTATTCTGAAGAATAGTAACCTGAGGTGGGGCTGAGTAAAATGGCTGAGAAACAGAATATGCAGGTTGAGAACTTCCAAGAGTAAAAAACACAGGATTTTGAGAATTATGTGCCACAGTAGGAGGAAATTGATGGCAAACTTGCAGAACAAATTGAGTATATACTGGTGCCGAAGACACAAGGGAAGAAGCATGATTGTAGGGAGCATAACACACAGTGTTGTAAAGAGCATGATTGTTTTGTCCAGGAGCAGGATAAGAACAGGTGTTAGCTTGAGAAGAAGCATCATAGGTCTTAAGATTATTCTGACCTGTCCTTGAAGACTCATTCTTAAAATTAGAATCAAACCTGAAATAGCATCTTTCAGTAATGTGCCCCAACCTACTACATAGCTGACACTGAGAACGATCGGATGAGAATCTGCCTCCTCTACCTCTACCTCTATTGGTAAAACCATCAGTGTTGTAGGAGTTCTGTGGTTGTGGACTAACTTCAGTGAACAATTGTTGCTGTGCAACATTAACTTCTACAGATTCTATAGGATCAGGTTGATGATAAACAACAATATGAGCTGGAGTACTAACTTGTCCTAACATTGTTTGTTGTCTAGCTTCAGCATCAAGAAGAATAATCCTAACATACTGAACATTAGCTTGAGTAGGACTTGCAATAATTACTGTAATAATCGACTCAAATTCTGATAATAAACCATTAAGAATGGCAGTAACATGTTCATATCGAGAGATAATCTCATCACAACTAGCTAGACTATCACAAACATTTTTAATTTTTAGCAAGAAATCGTTTATAGGTAAATCTCCTTTCTTTGTGAGTGTAGAAGACGCCTATAAGACATAAGCCTAGAAGTAGTTTTCTCACTGTACAATCTAAGCAATGTAGACCTAATGAATGCAGAGAACTTATGCCCAATTAGGTGAGACAACACTTCAAGACTAACAGTGGATAGTAACTAGGAAACAAGAGCTCAATCTTGTTCTTCATAATTCTCAAATTCAGGATTTAAACTAATATTATCATCTTTTCTAATATATTGAAGAGGTCATGTAACATTGCTATCAAGATACTTCTGTAATCGGTGAGTCTTAATAGTTAAAAGCACTTATTGTTGCCACAGAAGAAAATTACTGTCATCTAAGATAATGTTAATCTTTTTAGTTGAGAAAAGCTTATTACCAGCAATCACAACAACTTGAGCAGTAGAATTTTATAATGTATCATTCGATTGAGCCTCAATCTCAGGACTATCGAGAGTAGACATAACAAAAACAATCACCACAAGAAACAAAGATGAAAACCACGGACGAATCTAACGAAGCCAAAACCAAAGATGAATCACCAAAACCAAGGGAAAACCCTAACTAGCACCAGTCACGTATCAAGAGAACCAAACCAAGCAAAGAACAGCACATGACACTCGATTAGACAGCAAAAACCTTCGCAAGATCATTCCAAACCAAGAAACAAGAAATAGGCTAGAAGATCAATCAACGCAAAGAAACAATCTGACCTGAATCGATAGCAGCAAATCCTACCGAAGAAGCCAGGACCGGCGACGACAACTGATATCATGTTAGATTCTACAACTAAGAAACTATTAGAATCAAGAACAGAACTATCTAAAGAGTGATAGAATATAATAAGTATGTACAGGATTGTAATTCTCTGGGTAGTTTCATTCTGTTATGGATCGGTTAAAGTCAGGTGTGCCTTATATAATTGAGTGCCCAGCTCTTAGTCAGATCATCAGTTTTGTATTTTTGACTATCTCTTTTGTAATTGACTTGAAATAACAAAATCGTTTCAGTTTTTTTTTTCTCTATATTTCTTAGCTTAAGTGCTTTGTTGAGGCTTCAATGTCTCACCTCCACCACTTGTCTTCTCCACTATTCAACAAAGAGGAAGCTTAAGCAATTGATAGAAATGAAGAGAGTAAAGTAAACACGGATAAAAATAAAACTGAAGATAAAAGAATACAAAGAAAAAAATTTTATATCAGAAATAAAGGTCAACAAAGCCTTTATATAAGCTGTCAGAGTACGCTAAATGTAACTGATTATTTCAGCGGCCAATACAGCTGGAACAACGGACTAACAGATTCTAAACCTGATACATTACTCTAACAATAACGACGAGTTAAATACATAATTACATATGCATGTTATGGTGATATGTTCTTCAAAACAAGCATGGCATTCGAGAGATTCGAAGCGGGTGGGCAGATAGACCAGCATATGTGACTCAGTGTCCCATACAAACCGGTTAAACTAAGTTTGAAACTTCCCCATTGTAGGCCAAAGTGGGACTCTCTTCTGGCATGCCCATATATCATGGTTAAGAGACACTGTTTATGGTCCCATTGTCATTCTTCCCAAGCGTGGCGTTCAGTACCCTTTCGCTAAGCCTTACGGAGAGGCTCCGATCATCTTCGGCTTTTAGACATTGGCATATCAGTGGTCCAAATTTGTTTTCTTAGATTTTTGTTTTGTTAAGACAGAAGTAATGAGTTTACTTTGTAACAACATTTGCAGATGTGAGGTCCCCAACAATGCATTGGCACGCTTCTGTTCTTTCAATCTTAGCTTCGGAAGCATGTCCGTACAGTCTGCAACTCCTTTATGTCATATTTATTGCAATTTATAGGACATGATGGGAAGAAATCTCGGAATTCGTTGGGGTCAGAATGATTGAATCTATATGGACTTAAACTGATATATTTCCATCGTAATATATATATATATACCTCTGTTCATATTATAATAATATTAAAGATGTTATATAAAAGGTGAACCTAGCTTCGTTTTAATGGGAAAGACGATAAAATTCATTAATTATACTTTGAAATTAAAGATTGTAATATTATTTTGAACTAAAATTTGTATGAATTAAAATTGTTATTATATTAAGTCTTTACTTCAAATTTAATGATAAAATGACTCGTTTGTTAAAAATTTTTAATTGATTAACATATTTATTTTTAAACTTATAATTGATAACTAAATTAATATTTTTCAGAAAAAAAAAATTACATGGATATTTCTCAATAACCAAAGTGAAGGTTCTCTAAAATTTCAATAACTAACAATGTAGTTTATCTTAAAAAGTATTAAGCATTTAAAATGAAAAATCAACTCTTAAATTATTTTATTTTATTTTTCTTTGAGCTTCTAAATTATTTTTTGTCAAAACAAGTATCCAAATTATCATTTATTAATTATTTTAAGTATATTTATTAATCTTATTAAAAATCTTAGTTAAATACATTGACACTCATGTGAAATAGTTTAACTAAAATTTTGATTTAAAATTTTAAAAATAATTGTAAATCAATTCGAATAAAATTTAAAATTAGTAAAATAATTTTAAGGTCTCAAATAAACGCATTTACCTCCGAAACAAAAAAAAAAGCCCTTTTGGTTCAACCATTTTAAAACCTAGATTTTTCTTTGATTTTTTTTTTTTTTTTATAGACTGTAATTTGTTTTAGTATTTGTTTTAAACCTAATACTTAGTATTTAAAGCCCTTTTGTCCCTTATATAATCAAAGAAAATGCTTTTTTCACTCACAAAAATATTAGGGAATACAATCTCATCGGTATCATATAATCTGTTTGTTCAGTCCCGTAGGGAAAAATGAAATGAAATAGTTCAATTTAGGAAGAAGGTAATTAAAAATGAATCATTATTCCATCCAAAATTCGATTTCATACGTGAATAGGGTACCTACGACATCTGCATGGCATTATCAACTGTGATTTGAATTAAGAAATGCCATTGCTTTAACCCCCACAAGCCGTGGAAATTTCCAGTGAGTGAAGAAAGCTGGCGTTACCTGAGATTTTGCTTTAGGATGATACGGCTTCAATGGCACTGCCTAGTGGCCAAGCAGCTTCCACAAAGGAATTGCGGTATTGCACTTTCTTTACCAGTGTGATATCTTGGTAGGGATCAAGGCCTGGACAAGAAAAGATTATGTGGAACAATGAGAATCTTAAGGTGTCCTAATAGGATATGCAATTCTGCAACTACGGAATCGCATAATGAAAAACGATGGAGAACAGGTTTACCAAATCCATCGATGAGCAGGGTGTACTGATAAACTAAATCCATGCACATGTACGCCAAGTTACCCTCACCCACATCCGGGAATGTCAATTTTGCGTTTGCATACTTGGTTCCACAAGCATGTTTAGCAGCTTCTGCAAAAGAATGAGGCTTAACTTTTGCAACTGGATCAGCAGCTTTAATGAAACCGGCCTGTATTCATGAACAGTTCAGTTAGAGTGACGAATCACTTTCATCCATGATATATTTTAGGCAATATGAATCTTAATCAACAATACCTCAGCAGCCCTGTCAAAGAAAAACGAAGCAATAAACAGATTCTTCTGTCCATCTCCGCCTCCACCATTCCATATACCACCAAATGTGCACTTCATATGTGTACATGTATCATTTATTTTAAGAGCCTTGAGAGTCACCCTCCTGCATTCTTCCATGTTTGTGCCTGATGAAGACGCTGATGCTTTATATTCTTTCCCTCCATATGCATAATTACCTTGTTAAGATAAAAAGGTCGTACAGGTTAATTACTTAAATGACACGTAATTGGTCATCCACAAAACGAAGGATGTGATAACTACAAAGTACTAAAACTACAATCACAATATCTCAAAATTCGAAAGAGAATTTACAGCTTAAAGTATGAACTTAGTTGCCTGTACAACCAATTGCCAAAGATTACATTTTCCGTGATCAAAGTATTACAATAATTTTTATCAACTGAATAGTTTTAACTTGCTATGGAATAAATATAACATACCATCAAAACCCTCCAAGATGCAAGGGTTGCCAGAATCATCAGATGCCTGCAAAATTTCTGCTCGAGCTGCCAATAGACCATAGCGCAAATAACTGTATGCAGAAAGCCCAAAGTAAATAACTAAAACATATAATTATGAGAAGGGTTGCATTAGACCACAGAGTCATAAATCTCTATTGTCCATTTTAAATCATTAATAGAATCATAAACCAATTTATCAAAATGAACAAGAGAAACCTGTGAACATAGAGGTAATATTTTGATCCCTTCAGGTACATTTCATTTACATAATTGTCCTCTCCAGCTGGTACACTTGGAGCCTTTGAAGCAGCATCCTGGGAGATGGCATATGCCATTTGCACAGATCCACCACCAAGATCAATTATGCCAACTGTGTCTTTGTATGTCCCTCCCAACTTCCCTAATAGGTAATTTATTGTCACCTGTAAAGGAAATGACAGTTAAGAAACTCCGACTTATGTCACTTGGTCGGTATAAATGCAGCAAAGTTTAGCTTCAGTGCAAAATGTAAATACTTGCTTCTATGGAAAAACCACAAAATACATCCATACATCAATCAATCATTCATCTATATCACCCCAGCTTTAAGAGTATCTCCATTCATTACCACAGAGAAGACCCAAAGATCTCCTAATTTGAATTAACCATCACTGGTCGTGCGGACCAGCTATAACATGTAAAAGTGTTCTCAAGGAAAAGAATCAAAGAAAAATGAGAAATTCAAAGACAATCTACCACAAAACAAAGGCAGACTGTTCAAGCATGCAATAAATGCATTCTACAGCAAGCTTGACACGCTTTCCCTACAATCAATCTTGAGAAGGAAAATAACTTTAGACGCAAAATTAAGACAAAGTATAAAAATGTGAAAGAAATTCAGCAAAACATACCCACTCATAAGAACCTTCTTGAGAGCCATCCAGAATTTTGACACCATTTGCCTCAGATTTTAGAGTGCTTCTATCTTTCAGAAGTTCCCTAACCTATACAAGTATTTAAAACAACATTAGCATGACGAAAGAGAAAATAATGTGAATATAACCAACATGCTTCCAAATGCAGAATTACCGCTTGCAAAATTCTGTCAGCTGCATCACCTTCTAATGCCCTCAGACCTGCAGTTGCCTAAGCAACATTTAAAGTTCAGATTTCAAGCAATTTAAAAAGACTTGGAATTCGAAAACAAGCATAAACAAAGTAACCAAGTACACCAACCCCAACTCTGACAGGAGTTTTTGATCTCAACTGCAGTGGCACAACACTTTCTGCTTTGTCAAGAAGAGAAAGTAACGAATTTGCTGCAGCCTGTGGATCTTTCGCATAGTAGCTCAGACCAGGTTTGAGCTGTAACAAAACAAACCACATAATATCAATCAATACATGGAACCTACTATTTAACTAGCATTCGAATTCTTGTTTGGTGAACCTGCATTACATGCAAATATATTTTTCTGCTCTAAAAATATCATAAATTTGTAAGAAAAGAATTTACCTGTTCAAAAAGCTCTAATTCAGAGCCAATTGGAACAAGATCCAAATTACGATCAAAACAATACACATGAACCCGACTCCCGGAACTTCCCGCATCAAAAATCACCGCATAATTCCTATTCCCTCTGGAATTCGCTCCAATTTTCCTGCTATTTAGCTCAATCTCCTCCAGCACGGTCGCATTATGCGCAGATCTCCCCGGCACAACGTACAGCACGAACATTACGAGCAAGATAGGGATGGAGATCATCAACAAAACGCCCCGATATCTGTAGATCTTGTCTGAGACGGGGTCGTGCCTGGCCATCGGACGCTTCATCTTTTCAAGGTGATCGGTGGTGGCGCTTCCAGTCGGGGATGTGGGGACTCCGTTGTTAAATGACTCGTGCAAGTCCGCAGAGGATGGTACTCTGTACCGGATCTTTCCGTTCCCGGAGGAAGGCGGTAATGACTCCAGATCTTCCAGCTTTCTTGATTTGAGAAAATTCTAATTATAGGATTTTGAGCCTTAATTACAATAATAATGAAGAATTAATCAATGAAATTAATAATTGATTTACAAGGGATTGGTAGAGGAAGAGAATTGTTGATTCATATTGGGAAAAGGAAAAAGAAGGAAATGGGAGAGAAGAAAGGGAGGGAGAAAGGAATTGTAAAGGCGGAGGATTTTTTATTTCTTTAAGAAACATCGAGTCGTTTATAAATTCGTATCAGACACTTAAAAATAGTTCTAATATTATTATTATAAAATTATTATATTTTTTTCATAAAAATATATAACGTTATTGTTTATATATTTTAAATTTTTTATTTTAATATATAATTTTAAAATAATTTACGATATGTTAAATTCTGATAAAATTTTTTATTTTGTATCGAATTAAATCATATGTTTCATCGTTTGTGTTACCCGTCAATTCTTTTGAGTTTCACTCTTCTTAATGTTTTCTCTAAACAGTATATTTAACGCGTTAGCTACAATATTGCACGAGTCGATACATATAATGTCTAGTACTCCTCGTTTAGATTACTGAATTATCTAATCTCATTTGCTTTCCTAATTTATTTCTCTTAGTATTTGTGATGGTTTGAAAGACTATTTTCGTTATCGTTATTTACGCATTTTATTGTTTTATCAGAAATTCTTTTTATTTTTATTATAATTTAACTTAGATTCTTCTCAAACGTGACAACTAAATCTCTTAATTGATATTAAAAATTCAAATTTTAATTTTATGAATAAAACAATTACATGAAAATATCTACACACAAATTTATGTAATATTCGGTCTAAATTCGTCAACGTTTTTTATGTTTATCGTGAATTATATGAATATTAACTCGAAATTAATCAAGTATAGGGATATAAGCTGTACAGTTTCTACTACGAAAGGTTGTAATTGAACTGTGTTGAATTACTTGTGAAACAATCTATCGCAGCTTCCTAATCGGCAATGCATCTCCGAAGAGTTTCTCGACTTCGGTCGCTTCCATTTTCAGCTCGTTAAACACCTCCATCTCTTCTTTACTTAGTCCTGCTAAGAAGTTCTCTTCATCTTCTTGCAGCACTTTAAAACCTTCAAACAACCTCTGGAACAACGTCCGTTCGGTCTTACCGACCATCTCGACCTCCTTCTCCACCTCCTCTTCTATCTCTTTGACTTCTCTAATCAGTGTTTCCTCTCCTTCCTCTACTTTCTTTTCGAGTCTTTCAACGAGGGGAGGCTCCGGGCCACAAGTATTATCGGTTTTGATAAATGTGTTGAAGTTTCTGCCAACTTTTTGAGCTGCCCTTTCGAGTTCAGGTACAATTGTTTCCGGTAAAATCGCACTTCTGGTGTAGACGACAGCACCACCGTAACCGTCCCATGCATCGTTTCTACCCCGATAATATACGAATACATAATCATCTGTTTTGTTTTCTATTTTGGATGATACAATATACCTGCATACCATATTAAGCAATGAGTCCAGTAGCAAGAATGCTATGAAAATGGCACTACCATATATGTGAAGTGGGAACGGATGTTACCAGTCATCTTGATAATGAAGGTACTCATTGTCATGATTGTAAAGAATCCCGGGGTAGTTCGGATCTTGCAGGAATCTTTGTGTCGTTGATCGAGTGAAAAAACCGCCATCCGGTGTTCCTATTCTCCAAGACAAGTTGCCTACAAGTTTGCCACCTTCTGTATGGAATTCATGTAGTTGGCAGTTGAAAGTGTCAAATGTAGGATTTAAGCCACTGCCAATGAACCATTTCCCAGTAAAATCTGCAATGTTGAAGTTTTCAACTAGAACAGCTGTATCAGGGGCAGGGAATTCGCCCAGATCGGATTTCTGAGGCACGCACTTCTTGCGTGAGACGGCACATTCATTAAATTCGTCTACAACGCTGTTCTCGAAGAGGTCTCCACATTTAATCTGCAGAAGTGCTGATATAAACAAGTCTATAAAAAGCATAATATGTATTTCTTATTAAAGATAATTCTCTCACAACTCAAATTTACAGCTCAGCAACAACAATTTTGTAATTATTTTCCTTTTCGTTGGCAGTTGTACCTCTGGAATGTTCATTGCATTCTGGAGGGAAAGTTTGTTACGTTGAAACCCAATTCCTGCGTATAAATTAACAGCAAATCTATGAAGAAAACAAACTCCTTTTTCCACTCTACATTTTCACGCTGCTTTACTCTTTTACATGGTATCAGCAGTCCATTCTCCTCTCAGCATCGGCATGGCAACCACTGACAACTTCGGCAAAGATGAAAGCTCTGAGCAGTCGTTTTCCAACAAGCGTATTAGCATTCAGTTGGACGACACCAACTTTCTCCTCTGGAAGCAGCAAGTCCTGCTGATGATGCGAGGCCATGGACTTGAGGACTATCTTGATGGTTCGGTTGTACCACCTCCTAAATTTCTTCCTGATGCTGATGGTGTTGTTGTTCGGAATCCGGCGTACACTCGATTCATTAAACAAGATAGCTCCCTTGCTAGCTGGTTACTATCCACCATGAGTCCTGATGTCCTTCCCCAACTGGTTGGGGCTGAAACCACGGTCGACATCTGAAAAACAGTTGCGGCTTTGTATTCTCAGCTGTCTACAACCAAACTTATGCACCTTCACTGTCGTTTACGTGCTATTAAGAAGGTCGATCTTTCGATGAAGGAATACACGATGCAAATCAAGGAAGTTTGTGATCTTTTGGCCACTATTCTTAATGGCCTCTCATCAGAATATGATCCCTTTGTTGCTGTCATCTCGGCCAGTCGTGAACCCTATACAGTGGCTGCTGCTGTCTCCTTACTGATCGATGCTGAAACACGTCTGGTTGATCCTCTTCGAATGCCGATTGGAGTTAACAACACTCGTTTTACTGATAGTTCCTCTTCCAATCCTAAGCTACGTCGTCGGGGAGAGCCACAGTACTCAGGAGGTCGTTACAAAGGACGTCCACGTCATCAATGTCAAGTTTGTGGCAAACTTGGCCATCTTGCTGATCGATGTTGGCATCGTTTTGATCGGAATTACAAGAATAATTCCACACCACCACCTCCGACTCAGCAACAAGTTAATACTTGTTTTCTTCCAGAGGTTGCCAATTTGAATTATGAGCCCTTTGTTGCTACTGTTGCTCCTGAGCTTACCTTGCCAAGTACTGAGAATGATACGGCTCAAGTCAATTCTCTTGTGGCTGCTCTTCCTAATTCCTCCATTACTTGGTTTCCCGACTCAGGAGCCACCCATCATGTGACAAACACCTCATCAGCATCCTCCTCCAATCCTTATTTTGGTAAGGGACAAGTCCTTCTTGGTGATGGCTCTGCTCTTTCTATCTCTCATGTAGGTCATACCATATTTGCTACACCTACTCGACAATTGCACTTATCTCATGTTTTGCATGTGTCACAGATCACTCGAAATCTCTTATCGGTTTCCAAATTCACTGCTGATAACAATGTTTATTTAGAATTTCATGCCAACTCTTGTTGTGTGAAGGATGAAAGTACAGGTGCCACTGTCCTTCATGGGTCTCAAGCTGATGGCCTTTACTATTTCACTGGTACTACTGATTCCACTTCAGCTACTGCGTGCTTGGCTACTGCAACTTCACAAGCTTCTTTATGGTTATGGCATCAACGACTTGGGCATCCCTCTAGTGATGTTCTTAGTCTAGCTTTAAATAAACAAGTTACTTTAGATAAATCAACCTTATGTGTTGCATGTCAACAAGGAAAGAGTCATGTTCTTCCTTTTTCATCACCTGATACTGTGTACTCCACACCGTTTGAACTTGTACAAGCTAATGTATGGGGACCAGCTTCTATAGCTTCTAATGGATATCGCTATTATGTTTCCTTTGTTGATTTAAGTTCACGTTACTGTTGGCTTTATTTACTCAAGAACAAGTCTGATGTTGCAACAACTTTTTCCTTGTTTCATGCCCTTGTCAGTAATCAGTTTCGAACCACCATCAGGGCTATTCAAACAGATGGTGGTGGTGAGTTTCAAGCTATCGCTCCCTTCCTTGCTCAACATGGCATTCAAGGAAGACTCACTTGTCCCTACACTTCTCAACAGAATGGTGTGGTCGAACGTAAGCATCAGCATCTTGTTGAGACTGCCATTACTCTTCTTGCTCAAGCACACGTCTTTCAAGTACTGGTCCTATGCTGTTTTAAGTGCTGCTTACCTTATCAACAGACTGCCAACAAAAGTTCTCAATGATATGTCTCCATTTCAGAAGCTGACGGGTCAATCTCCTGACTATAAATTTCTCAAGGTTTTCGGTTGTCAGTGCTATCCTCATCTGCGCCCTTATAATTCTCACAAGCTTTCGTTTCGATCCAAGCCTTGTCTCTTCTTGGGTTACTCTTCCTCTCATCATGGGTATCAATGCTTGGATGAAAAGGGTCGAGTTTACATCTCTCGCAGTGTTGTTTTTAATGAGCATAAGTTCCCTTATGCCACTCAAAGCATCAACGTTCCAACATATACTCGCAGCTCGGCCTCATTTCCTTTTGTAGCTGACAATCACCAGGCATCATTGCAACAAGATCCTCCACAAGAACCTACTACTCCAGAAGTTCCAATTTCTCCTGGTATTCCCCCTAGAAATTCTGTTGCTCTTGATATACAAGATGATTCACTTGGTGGTAATACTTCGGCAACAAATTCTGTTGTTCCAACTCAGGACATTGATAATTCTGTTGTTCCTTCTTCATCTGAAGATCATGATCAACAACAAGTACTACCAGCTCCTACAACCAATCGCCATGCTATGATTACTCGAAGCAAAGTTGGCATCTTTAAACTGAAACTCTATCATGTGCAATTTAGTTCTACTCCTACTTCTGTACATGATGCCTTACAACATCCTGATTGGGCAGCTGCAGTCATGAAGGAATACAATGCTTTGCTTGCCAACTCCACCTGGGACTTAGTTTCCTTGCCTACAGGGAAGAAAGCGATTGGCTGCAAATGGTTGTTTCGAGTGAAACACAATTCTGATGGTTCAATTGACAAACTCAAGGGTCGTCTTGTTGCAAAGGGTTTTACTTAAATACCAGGCTTCGATTTTCTTGAAACATTCAGCCCGGTGGTTCGTTTCACAACCATAAATGTGTTATTATCTTTAGCAGTTACACGTGCTTGGCCTATTCATCAGTTGGATGTAAATAATGCCTTTTTAAAAGGGGATTTAACTGAGGTAGTTTACATGCAGTAGCCTCCTGGCTTTGTTCAAACTGATGCAGCTGGCATACCCTTAGTTTGCAAATTGAAGAAAGCTTTATATGGATTGCGACAGGCACGTACCTCGCAATTGGTTCCTCAAGCTCACGCATTGCTTGTTAGGCCTTGGTTTTCATGCTTCTAAAGCAGATACTTCCCTTTTTCTTTGGATCACTGAGTCTAACACCACCTATGTCGTGGTTTATGTTGATGATATTCTCATCACTGGTAGTTCTCCCAATCATGTTAAACAGGTGATCTCTACTCTTCTTGATCAGTTTTCTAAAGGATATGGGTCCTCTGCATTATTTTTTGGGTATTGATATTAAACAACATGCACATGGTCTCTTCTTAAGTCAAAAACAGTATGCTATTGATTTGCTACAGAAGACAGATCTTCTTGATACACATCATGTTGCTACACCTATGGTTACATATCCTAAACTCAGTCGACATCAAGGTGAACCCTTAGGCGATGTACAAGGCTGTCGCAGTGTTGTTGGTGCTCTTCAATATCTTTGCGACACACGACCGGATCTTTCCTATGCCGTAAATAAGGTTGCGCAGTACATGCAATCGCCTACAGATATTCACTGGGCAGTAGTTAAACGCATCCTACAATATTTGAAAGGGACACTTGACCTTGGAATTTGGTTTGCACCTCAGCAACAAGACGATGAAGCTCTGGTAGGATTCTCTGATGCGGATTGGGGTAGTGACATTGATGATCGACGTTCCACAACTGGTTACTGTGTTTTTCTTGGGAAACACTTAATCTCGTGGAGTGCTAAGAAACAGTGAGCAGTGTCTCGCTCCACTGTCGAGGCTGAGTATCGCAGCCTTACCGATACTACTTCTGAAATACTTTGGTTGAATGCTTTGCTGACTGATATGTGTGTCATGTTGCCTTACACACCTATCATCTGGTGCGATAACACAAGTACCGTATCAATGGCCGCAAATCCTATTCTTCATGCCAAAACAAAGCACGTTGATCTCGACCTTGATTTTGTTCATGAAAAAGTAGCAGCAGGTTCTCTTCAAGTTAATTATGTTCCTGCAACAAATCAACTTGCAGACATCTTCACAAAACCATCAGCTGCTCTTCGTTTCAACACCATAAGATCTTGGTTGCACATCTACAGTCCTCAACAGCTTCTTCAAGAACGAAAAGAAAACATGGAGAATATTAAAGATAATTCTCTCACAACTCAAATTTACAGCTCAGCAACAACAACTTTGTAACTATTTTCCTTTTCGTTGGCAGCTATACCTCTGGAATGTTCATTGCATTCTGGAGGGAAAGTTTGTTACGTTGAAACTCAATTCCTGTGTATAAATTAACAGTAAATCTATGAAGAAAACAGACTCCTTTTTCCACTCTACATTTTCACGCTGCTTTACTCTTTTACATTTCTTAGGCATAAACTGACCAATCAATAGACATAGATCACTTGCAAGAATCATACAGAACTAACCTGGCATTCGGTTTCGTCCGGCCTATTGTTGCAGGTCTGGAGGCAAGCAACATTTGCAGCACACGACGGGTTGGCGATGCACTTAGCAAGTTCTATCCTGACACGAATAATATTGTGCATCGAGTTAGACGAGACTTGAAATGCAATCTAAAGTTCAAAATTTAAACCATAAGACAGATTACGAAATTTGAAGACGGTTTTCACTTAATTTGATCGAATACCTGCACTCCTTCAGCAAGCAAGTGCATGTTTTTAGAGCATCAACAGCATCAGCTGATGGAATCACCAAGTATGCACATGCAAGCAATCCAACCATTTTCACAATCTGTGACTGACTCCATTGTTGTATGAAATTCGATACGGTAGGCACCGGAAACGAAAATGCCTCTTCGGCCTTCAAGAAGAAATGAAAACAGAAAAATATAAACACCAACTTACAAAGTAATGTTATCAATTAGTAAGAAACTCTGCAGCTAGAAGCCAACACTACCTTAGGTGTTCTTCCATTGCTGCTACATGAAGAGAAGTGCCTCTCTTTTCTTCTTGAAAGCTGACTTGAACCTCTTGAATTCGACCCAGAATTCGTATTCAACTTCATTAACTGAGAGTACCTTGAGTTTCTGCAACTAGATTGAATTTTCAGAAGCACTATACCATGAACTATTAGCGTCCGGCGAAACCTTTCGTCTCGAGTAAATCCCGATGTTCTACATTGAAGTTTAACACTTTTACCATGGGAAAAGCATATTAGACGAGCAGCCTGCGCCATATTTCAGTTTATCTACTTCACATACGACCTGATTATGCAAAATAAACCAATAAGCTCCATTTCGGATCTTTTTTGTAATTATTACAGAAAAAATTCAAAGGAATGGAGTCAGATTCTTTCAGTCCATAGCAATTACTAAAAGCAATCATCTGTTAGAATTTGTTCACCAGAATCCCCTTACTCTCTCTTAACCTCCATTACTGAATAGGAATGAACAAAAGAAGCAAAACATTCAAAGGAAAAGCATCTAATTACCTGGTTTACCATTCTGAAGCAAATTCTCAACTAGGAAAGAAACTTAGCAACAAATTCCCAAGTTTCTTAGTTCACAGAATCTAATATATTCCATCTTTAAATCCAAAAAAGCCTACAACTTTGGCTTACTAGAAAATGATGAAACTTTAAGCAATGTACATGAAGAATTTCTCAACTATTAATTATCAGAGCTGCTAACACAATTAAAGGGGTAAATGAACTGACCTCCAGTTAAATGGATTGGGAAAAGGTGGTGGGTTCTTGTTGTTGTTGTTTAAATGTTAGCCATGGTTTATGAAGGAGAGGATTGCAGGCAGACAGGCAGTGGATGTTAAGACATAGGGGAAAAAAGGGCGGGAAGAAGCCAACAACAATGTGGGACAGTAAGCAAGTTTGTGGACATGTGAGATTAGGATAACACAATGTGTGGAACCTATGGATTCTGCTCTTGCTTTCTTTAACTGGGAATGTCTGGTTGCATCTTTAAACAAGAATAATTGAATTTTACTGTGATTTATCCAGATTTCATGTTCAGTAATGAACGAAAATCCCCAGCCACAATTTATTAGTTACCATAAACTCAAACACTAAACAATATTATAAGCGAAATAGAATTCTAGACATAGAATAAGCACATTTAACGGTCGGTCAAGTTGTCAATCTTTATTTCGTCATATTTTCATAGTTAAAATGTAAAATTACAAATTTATGAAATAAAGAAGGAAAACAACCATTGGTATTAAATTTATGAAATTATAAATTTTATTTTGTGATTGTAATGTTATAGCTGATTGTCTCGTTTCAATGAGTCGTGGTTGTCTCATTGGTAAAAATCTGTTCATAACCCCCTTATAATCTCATGGATGTTGTCAATACGGAAATCATCGGTTTAAAGATAAACATTAGTATTATGAGTGGTGTTGTTAGTCATAATGGTTAATCTTGTGTTATGGTGTGAGTTAGGTTGCTTTCTTGGTTTTAATGCTTTTTGACAATTTAGTCTTGGATAATCTTGATTTTGCTTTATAATTACTTTCAAATGATACTCTATTCTTCGTTTCCTTCGTTATCAAAAAAAATTCCTAACATTAATACCATAAATATTAAGATAAACTTAGAAAAAAAATTTATTAGAAACCCTAACACAATATACCCGATTTAGTCGTAAATCAGATCGAAGATATTACGTTCAGAGATCAGAGTCAAACCAAAATTAATAAAAAATCATATTGAAGTTTTGAAAATGACTAAATTTAAGTATATTTAAATTATAATATGAAAAACTACATTTTTCTTAGGGGAAATCATACATGTAATTGCAGCAAGGAAGAAACCAAAACAAGACTATTGTCATTTCCTACACACTTTAAAACATGACAGTAGCCAACTCCTCAAACTATAACCACTCTTCTTCGACAAAATCAGAAAACAACAGAACTAAAGACAAAGTGAGCAGTGAAAGAAGATCAACATGATGTTTCTTCAATGTTAGAAATGGTTCACAATTTCACAGTGCAAGAAATGTTTCCATATCAAACTTAAGGTATCTTTAAGCATGTCAGAGATTACACTTGTATCAACGTCCTGTTGCTGCAAAAAAAATGAAAGAAACCAATCGGATAAATTAATCACTGGTATTAACAAAAAACAAACTTGGGAAAATAGAAAGGAGGACTAACCATCATCCCTAAAGAGATTCCTTTCAACTTCAGGACAACCTCATTTGATGCTTCTCCAAGTGTGGTTCTGAAATCGAATCGGTCGGCAAGTTGTACCTTGAGTCTGGTGGATGTGTTTACATAAGCAGTAGCCTTTGTGTGCCAGACTGCAATAACATTGTATCTATTATCACTTGATGCTTTTCCAAAAGGCCATCTCAAGCCGCCTTTCACTCTCGAGTCTAGAACGGCTGAATCGATCAGACTTCGAATGCCTAGCATCTCATCTTCCTGTGAAAAAATGAACAGAAAAAGTCAGATAAAGCTATAGCCTATAGTGCTATATCCAATGACCAGAGAGAGAGACCAAAAAGATTCAAAGAAACATACAGGCATAGGAGTAAAAACCCTCGTGTGGGACAATGCCAACCTCAAATCGAGATCCATATCCATACAAGACATGTCTATAACCATGTCACGCATTTGGTTTAGTTCTACCTACAAGAAAGAAAAAACAAATGCTTCGAGGTAAGACTCGACAAAAATAACAGATACAAAGAACAAATTGACAGAGAAAAGAAGACTTGCCTTGTAAAGCTGGAGATTTTTACCATCTTTTACCCTACATTTGCAAAATATGGTTGATTTCGGTTGGGTGCTATCAGACAACTACACAAAATGTAATCAGATTACAAGCATTAAACAGCTATGATAATCGATAATAGTCGAATACCGACATATACCTTCACTTGGTATGTATCTTTCACGCCTGCAAAATCAACTCCAATCTTCAATGCAACATTAGATATAATGTTTGCAGCATATGAAGCTGGCAGATTTGTGTAAAATATCCTGCTCAGGTTGCTCAAACAAACTTTAGTAACACTTTCTAGGTTCACAGAAGGGCTCCTGCAACACATATATACAAAAAGCTACTTGAGCAAAAGAAAAAGATTGCTTGCATTCCAAGAAAAAGTAATATCAGAGATATAAACGCTTACCCTTGAAAAAGTATATTGCCAAACCTTGCTGCCATTTTCAGCTTCACGTCTTTCAAATCACCTCCCTCAATTTCAGCCCACACATTTTCAAAGGAAGATAACAGGTCTGGAATGACAACTTCTGTAATAGATGAAAACAGGCTTCCTTTTGCTTCACCTAAGACACAGTCTCCCTTTTGCTTCACCAAGATTGAAAGCTTCATGTCCCTTCCCCTCTCAACAGATTTAACTGAAACAGGCTTCAGATGAACAGGAGAATCGTCCACATTGTCATCATTCCCACTTACAGCAAACCATCTTTTGGTTGCATACTTGGAATAGACAAGCCATCCATTTTTATAAGCATTAGACCTTGAAGCTTTTAGTTTCATATTTCTTTTATATAAGGGAATAAGAGACGCCGGAGGTGGAGACGGAATCGGCATCGGCGTTGGCCTCTCTGAATCCTTTGAATGCCGCTTGTGAGGAGGGATATAAGCCATAAGGGATGCTGTATGTATTCAAACACCTACATTAAACAACCACCAATAATCATAAACTTACAAAACTTTAAACATGGGAAACAAAGCCTGGTCTGCAACAAAACATGAAAAATGCAATAAAATCTAATAACTCTAACAGAACCATCAAAGAATCATAAGTGTATAGTTCAGAAAACTAACAAATAAAATGGGTTTTCAATGGCTTTAACGTGCACAAAAAGGATCTGATTCTTGAAGATCAAGGATAGTGAGAAAACGAAAGAGTGCCGGTTCAAGTACTTAAGTAGGAAGAAGTTCCCTTGGAACACGAGAAAAAGGAAAACGAAAAGCGTTTAATCCACTCAATGAAGGTAGAGTATAATTAATTACAAACGTAAAAACATCCTATGAATCTCTTAAATGTAGCCGCCTAGCCGGAGAAATATAACCAAACCAAGAACAAAAGGAAACAAAAAGCCAATCTCTCTAGGAAGAACTCAGACCGGCACTAAACACCTATGTGAATCTGTAGACTGCAATCATAATCATTCTTGTATCTTAAAAACTATTCTAACCTATAGTTTTTGAAAGTAAATCAAAATTTATGTAGTCTTTTCTTTGTTTTATGATCGTCTTGCTAAGTTTGAAATTTAGATTCCAAATCCCAGAATCAAACTTAGAAGTAAGATTGCAACGAAGCTAAATAAATGATTATAAATAAAAGTTTTATGTTCATTTAATAAATGAACGAATATGAATAAAGGTATTCAACTCGCTTATATTTATAAACAAGCTCGTTTATATGTTAAAATTTCTTGTGGAATTATCTAAATATTACTTTTTGTTGTTGCTAAAGATGTTATGTAGGCAAAATTTTTGGAATATTGTGGTTGATTTTTTTATTCAAAAATGTATAGATGCTCGATTTTTATTTCAAGAACTATGGATGTTTGAACAGTGTATTGTGAGATCGGTGGGAACACAACCCGACCTCATGAAATTTTAAAAAAAATAAAAAATTTTAAGGGCCGGTTGTTTACAACTCGACCTCATGGGTTATTAAAAAAATAAATAAATTTTTTGAGGTCTTATGGAACACCACCCGACCTCACAATTATTTAAAAAAATTAAATTTCATGAGGTCGTGGGAAACACAACACGACCTCATGGTTTCATAATAAAAAATATTAAATATTAGAGAGGTCGGGTAGAACACAACCCGACCTCATGATCATAAAAAATAAAATTTTTATTTTGAACTTGTTAGGCTTTATTGACGCGTGTATCAGACAGAGTGTATGCACTCAGGCTTTATTTTTATTTTGGGTAATGTGTTTGACTGATAAAAGTAATAGAGTTGATAAAGTTAGACAGTGAGTTTAATTGAAAAGTTGATAAAGTTGAAGAGAAATTAAATATGGTGTAGGGGTATAAATATGAAATTTTGATTTTTTTATTATTATGTTATAGGGGTAAAACTCAGAAATAAAATTAATTTTATGTTAAATAAGTAATGTGTATGTTAGTAATGTGAAGAGAGCTTGAAAGAAAGAAAATTTGGTGAAAAAGCAGAAGAAGAATTCGAAGAGAATCAAAAGGAGGAGGAAAAATATCTGAAAAATTTTCCAGTAAGTTGAAGTTTATACATGATTTTATATTTTTTTTACGTTAGAAAATTATAGCAATATATCATCATTTACAATAATTTTATATTTTTTTGATTCAATCACATGGAATAAAATCATTTCCTATATAATTTTTGACCATGTCTAGAAGATGTTGACTCATAACGTCGCGATGGTCATCTAACTCGTTGCGGTTGTTTTGGAGCATCATCGTCGTCATCATTAGCAGCAGAATTATCACCTTCTTCTTCTTTATCATCATCATCATCATCATCATCATCCAAGCGTCGCGGTGTTGTAAACATATTTGGCAAGAACATTGGACCATTAGTCGTTGTTTGAGACATAAAATCGTAGTACATTGATGGTTGAGATAGATAAAAATCAGGTACGTACGAATCTAATGACATCTGAACAGAATTGTCGCCAAATCCAGTAGACTGTGATGGATAAAATGACGTTTGTGACTGATATAATTGGTCAACTACTGGATTTGAGAATAAACTTTCAACGACTGTAGGATGTCCAAAAGAAGGTGATTGATGAACTAAATATCCAAAAGAAGGTGATTGATGAACTGAATCATCCGCTTGATTGGTCGATGAGCTCTCACCGTATGATGTAGCCGACTGACTGTAAGATTCATTTGTTTCATCGTGACTTGTAAAACGCCTTGATGATTGACCGCGACCGCCGTATCTTTTAACAAACTAACGAAAATTTTCTTGTTCCTCCGGAATGGTCAAATACGGCTTCTCATGGTTAAGATAAAATACTATGTAATCTGAATGATCTGCTTCCATATCCTCAGCTTGGAATGGATGCCGCGATGGTAACATTTGATGTCGATTGATCCACAATTCAACGTACTGTGCATGTTTTATTTCCCAAACCCTAAACCTTTTTCCTCAAAAATCAATACGATGTAATGAATCTTGATTAAATAGATTTCTTAGAATAGGCTGATGGAAGCCGAATTGTTTAAGAACCTGATCTCCGAAATGATATTTCATGAAAGCAAAGTGGATCAATGGTGTAACTACACACCAGAGATTGGAAACAATCATCAATTCTTCCAGAACGTTTACACGACCACCAGTATATGGCCTCCAAAGAAACTGCAAAAATTATATAAATTAATATTAAAATTTAAATAAATTTCGTAATAAATAACATGCTAAATTTAGTAAATTGACTATTATACCTTATCTTTACACTCGAAATCAATTTGAGCTCGAAATACTTTAACGTTATTATGAACTAAACCAGTGTCCCCCTTTCTAACATTCCATCTGTACACATATACAAACGGAAATCAGTTACAACAATTACAAAATACTTAAAAATATATATTTAAAATATTTACCTGTTGACAAGAAGAAAATTTATAGAATTTTTGGTAAGTGGTGTAAAAAAGGAAAGTCGTTCCCATGCCCACGCTTGTAACAGTAACAAGCATCCACCAACCCCCTTTGCTTTACCACCATTATTATCAAGAAACGTATCCTTACACAACTCACGGTATAAGAACGCTAAAATCGTAGAACCCCAACTATAAGTAGCAGTTATTAAAGATGACGATAAATATGACAAATAACATGTATGAACTAAATTGACAGATTTAGCTGAAATTAATATACCGCCAATGAGCTATAAAATATAAGCTCAACTTGCGCAAGAAATATCTTGTGTTGTATTACCAAGCTTGAATTCTCGTTGTAACCAGCTCAATTTTATACGCGATCCTCTAACTTTGGTTCTAGTTGGAACCTTATTGAGGTAATCATAGCATAGTTGGGTAGCTGATTCTTCGGGTTCTTTAACAAGAGGAAACTCGTTCACCGGAACACCAATTAACATGACCACATCTTCAAGTGTTATTGTACATTCATTACAAGGCATGTGAAATGTATCGGTCTCCGATCTCTAACACTCGATCAATGCGGTTATTAGCCCCAAAATTAGTTTGTACCCATGAATAAAGGTGGCATGATAAAATCCAACAGCTTGCAACCATTGTATGGTAGAAGGATGAGGTTCATTATTCGCCATGGTTAAGTGATGCCTGAAAGTATCCTTGGTTGCCTAAATTACATTAAAAATTGTTAATGAGAACAAATAAAATAATATAAGGATTCGAAATATTAGTCAAAAAATAAGGAACTTATTTCATATCATCAACCGAAACACTAGAGATGTGTTGATTCTGTAATCTCAACATATCTTCAAATCGATATTTCTTGAAGAGTAGAGAAAATTGCTCCAGAATACTTCTAAAATTTCTTTAAAAACGTTTAGGTAACAATACTGAAATTTTCACCCTTATTTAACAACTTCAAAACCTTCAATTATTTGATCCACCACCCATCTGACCAATCAATAAAACCCCTTACACACACTCTACCCGAAAAAAGTAAAGCTTGAATTAATGACACACTCTCTACCCGAAAAAAGTAAAGCTTGAATTAATGACACACTCTCTACCCGAGAAAATAATTTATGAATCAATGACATACACTCTACCCCAAAAAATAAAGCATGAATCAATGATACACTCTCTACCCGAGAAAATAATTTCTGAATCAATGACATACACTCTACCCCAAAAAATAAATTGCGAATCAATAACACACTCATTGCTCGAGAAAATTTTTCTGAATCAACACTCTACCCCAAAAATAAAGCATAGTAGGAACAATTTTTTTGGGAGGTCGGGTTGTTTCCAGGTGTCCTCATATATTCGATATTAGGGCGCAAGGAGATGGACCATGAGGTCAGGTAGTGCTCCCCACGCCCTCAACCAATTTTTTTTTATTTTTAAATTATGAAGTCGGGTTGCACACCAATCGACCTCATTCAAAATTTATTTTTTTTATAACCCATGAGGTTGGGTTGTAAACAACTAGCCCTTAAAATTTTTTAATTTTTTTTTAAATTTCATGAGGTCGGGTTGTATTTCCACCGATCTCATTATACACTGTTCAAACATCCATAGTTCTTGAAATAAAAACCGAGCATCTATATGTTTTAAAATAAAAAAAATCAACCACAATATTCCACAAAATTTGCATGTTATATAAGCTTTATTTTATTGTTATTTATTGTTAATTTAGATAATATTTATGAACATATTCGCAAACATATAAATGAACATGTTCACAAACGAATAAACGTACATATTCGTGAACACTTAAATAAACACATTCGAGGACACTTAATAAAACACATTCAAAAACACTTAAACGCATGGACGGAGCAAGAATTTGAGATTAAGAGGGCAAAACATAAATGCTTAAAAGTAGGGTGCAAATTCATAAAAAATAAATTTTAAAAGAATTTAAGTATGTGACAAAAGTAAGAAAAAAATTCTTCGGGCTCCCCCCTCACTTTAGCTTTGTCCTTGCTTAAACAAACAAATATGAATGTCTTCAAAAATAAATAAATGAACACGAACCAAACATTAACAATTTTAAAAATATACAAACGAACATAATCTTATTTGTTTAAACTTGATTTATTTGTACCTTAATATATTTTTTTTATTATTTAAGATATAAATAACACACCCAAATAGGACAGAAAATTTTTGTTCCTCGATTTTCCATTTGGTTCCTTAACAAAATTTAAAAAACATAGGTGATTTAAATTAAATTTTGGGGAATATGGGGAGAGAATAAAATATTTTGATTTTCACGACACTTCCTACGTTAAAGTGCAAAAATTTCTAATTGATGGATTTTTTAAAAAACTTAAGTCTAAATTTAGGTTTAATTACATAAATTTAAGTTCAAATATAATAAAATATTTAAAATTTAATCTAAATCTAAAAATTTAAATTTAGTTATTTTTTTAAAGTAATAACTCAAACAAATATTTTTAAATAAAAAATATTTTTTAAATAAATATATTTAAATTAATAGAAAAAATAAATCTTAATAAATATTACAATCCAATATAAAACAAATTAAAATAATAATTTAAAATATAATCAAAATAAACTCAACAACAAATAAATTATCCTTACATAAATTACTAGCTATTATCGTCTACTCTTATAACTATTTTTCAAATCACAATTATAATATGTCTAATAAATATTACAATTCAATAAAATAAATTAAAAATATAATCAAAATATTCAACCATTAACATTTTACATAGTGAAAAAGTTTCTAACCATCAAGTTTTTATTATTTAACTAAAACTCAACAAAAACCTATAAAATAAAAGGAAAACATAAATAAAATTATAAAAGATATTAATCATCTAAAATATGAATCATATATAAACTTAATTAGGATTTTAATATATTATATATATTTTTTAAATCTAAGAATTTTAAATATTTTTATTCGGATTTATATATAGGTCAAACTCATATCGGATATAAATTCAGATTGAATACGAATCAAATCATGACAATATCAATATCCGATGTGTTGGGCTCCTGGGGATGGAATGGGTAAGCCGAATTGATGGAATTATTGGGCTTGTGGAAGAAAGTGGAGAATGGGTTGGTGGAACAAATGATAGGTCTGATACGATGAATTAAGGTTAATGTTTTTCCATTTTTAGAACGCCAAACAATAAAACAATGCTGAATAATA
This sequence comes from Abelmoschus esculentus, assembly GCA_035048815.1. NCBI lineage: Eukaryota > Viridiplantae > Streptophyta > Magnoliopsida > Malvales > Malvaceae > Abelmoschus > Abelmoschus esculentus. Next base: position 3,603,495 of record JAUCBN010000019.1, on the reverse strand, counting down.
CGGATAAAAATATAGAATTATTGATTTTTAATTTAATTTATTGTTTTAACGGATGTTTTATCACAGTTAAAATTTCTAATTTTTTGAAAATAGATGTTGCGGTTGTTTTTCTCCTAATTTTACATCACAGAAATATCTTGAACGGGCCGATCCGATTCGTTGACGTTCCTTTGAAGAAACACTTATGATATTAGAATTCATGCCTTATCGAGCATCTTATCCCATTTTAAAATTGGTTTATTTTGCGGCATCAAATGCTCATCACAATAGAGGTTTCAATGAAGCGAGTTTATTCATTAATCAAGTCGCAGTAAATGAGGGAACTACTCTGAAAAGACGAAAACCTCGTATTCGAGGATGTAATTATCTCATAAAAAGACTCACTTGTCATATAATTATTGTATTGAAAGATATTGAATGGGTATCACTTAAATAGATATGCGCTACGCCCAAAACCAAAAAAGACCGGATGACTAGGATGGCTAAGAAATGGATAAATAAGAACACAAATATGACATATACTAATATATAGTAGTGAAGGATTATGAGACCAAAAATAAATCCACTCGGTTTTAGACTTAGTACAACCCAAAGTCATCCTTAAATTACGATGATGTATTGTCGCGTTTCCATAGTAAAAAATAATTTATTTTAATTAGCTAATAATGATTACAGTAGTATTTGTTCTAGATAATTTGTTTCAAAACTGAAATAAAAGAGTGAATTTATTGTGCGATAGTTTAAAAACAATCAATTTAAATTATTATCAAAATATATAATATTTTAAATAATAACATAAAATATATAAAACATATGATCTAAAACGTTTAACATTTTTAATTATAACATAAATATTTTCTCGTGCATAATCTAAATATTAATTTTTATAATCTAAAATACTATATACTTTTTAAATACTTTTAGAATATCATTTTTTACACTCTCCGAGAACAATGACGAGTAAAAACATAAAACTTCTTTCATTTTCTTTAGGCTCTGTGTTTAATATAAAAAAAATATGGAAAATTTTAACCAATGAGAGATGAGCAACTGTTGAAATAATGACAAAGGAACAAGTCTAGTTTTTTACAGCACTTTCTATAATGATGTGCAAAAATTTCTTTTTACAAGAGAAGTTTATTTAATATTTTAATACTTTTCAGCTGATTTGATAGGAGTGTGTACTTATTTCTTAATACTTTATCTTATAGAACGGTTCCTGCCGGGTGATTCTAGGAAACGGCTTTTAAAAGCAAACTAAAAAAAAGTCGATCGATTTTTATGTCATTTATGTATATAATTAGTTAGTATGTACATAATTGTTTATAAAAACTGTAAGCAAAAAAGTATATATATAAATTATTACAAACGTAAGGATTTATGTATGTATACAAATCCTTACAAATATTGTAAGAAAAACGGTATATACATAAAATGTTATGACGTAAGAATTTGTGTACATACACAATTTACTACGATAATACATAAATTGGTACAAAAATGATAAGGATTTGTATACGTACACAATTTCTTACAAAATATACACAACGACTTATGAAAAACGTAAAAAAAAATGTACGTACACAAATCCTTATAACTTTAAAACCATGAGCTAAAGGAGGCATCCAAAGGTAAGGATTTATATACATACACAATTGGTTACGAGTATACATAATATGACACAAAAATGATAAGATTTTGTGTATGTAAACAATTTCTTACAAAGTGTACACAACGGCTTACGAAAACTGTAAGGAAAAATGTATATACACAAATCCTTACGACTTCAAAACCATGAGCTAAATGAGGCATCAAAAGGTAAGGATTTGTGTACATACACAATTGGCTACGAGTATACATAATATGACACAAAAATGGTAAGGATTTGTGTATGTACACAATTCCTTACAAAGTATACACAATGGCTTACAAAAAATCGTAAGGAAAAAGGTATGTACACAAATCCTTACAACTTCTTACCATGAGTTAAAGGAGGCCATCAAAGGGTAAAAATTTGTGTACATATCTTTTTCCTTACAATTTTCGTAAATATGTGTATACTTTGTAGGGATTTGTGTACATACATAAATTCTTACATTTCTTGTACTAATTTATGTGTTCTCGTAGTAAATTATACATGTACACAAATTCTTACCCTTGGATGGACTCCTTTAACTCATGGTGGAAAGTTGTAAGGATTTGTGTACATACCTTTTTCCTTACGTTTTTAGTAACCATTTTTGTATACATTGCAGCGATTTGTATACAATATTTTTATTCTTATACTTTTATTCGTATATTTTTTATTTGAATATTTTTATTTGAATATTTTTATACAATTATATTTTATTTAAATATTTTTATTCGAAATTTTATTATATGAATATTTTATTCAAATATTTATTATATGAATATTTTTATTCGTATATTTTTATTCGAATATTGATTAAATAAATATTTTTATTCGTATATTTTTTATTTGAATATTTTTATTTGAATATTTATTATATGAATATTTTTATTTGAATATTTATTATACGAATATTTTTATTCTTATAAATTTTATTTGAATATTTTTATTCAAATATTTTTATTTGAATATTTATTATATGAAAATTTTTATACAAATATTTTTATTCTTATATTTTTTATTTGAATATTTATTATATCAATATTTTTATTCGTATATATTTTATTAGAATATTTATCATATCAATATTTTATTTAAATATTTATTATACGAATAAAAATATTTATATAATAAATATTCGAATATTTATTATATGAATATTTTTATTCGAATTTTTAATATATGAATATTCATTATATGAATATTTTTATTCATTTATTTTTTATTCTAATATTTATTATATGTATATTTTTATTCATATATTTTTTTTATTCTAATATTTTTATTCGAATATTTATTATATAAATATATTTTTTTGAATTTTTACTATACGAATATTTTTATTCGTGTATTTTTTATTAGAATATTTTTATTTTAATATTTATTATACGAATATTTTTATTTTAATATATTTTATTCAAATATTTTTTATTTAAAATATATTAATTTTAAAGTTGGTGACCTAATTGACGAATTTTTTAGTTGGATGATCAGAATAGGTATTCCAATTTGCTAGGTAGTCACTAGTGTAATTTACCCATTTTTTAATAGATAACCGGTTAATCTATTTCTAGTAATTTTTTCCATTTTAATTCAACGGTCAGAAATAATATCCTACCATCTGACGGCTATGCTTGTTTGGTCGTTTTTTAACCTCTTTTTAAGCTGCCGTTTTTTAGCCAAACCCATTAAGGTAGAACTTCTCTTACAGGAGTCGATTATGACAAACAGCACAAAGCTGTCTCATCTTGATATATGATGACAACTTTTCTTACATGAGTCGCTTTATAATATCCAATAAGTTAAAAAAAATATTAAAATATCAAAGAACTTCTTAGATTTGTCCTGATGGTTGATACTAAGGTATAAATAAATCAAATTTAAACAAATAAGATTATGTTCATTTATATGTCTTTAAAATTGTTCATGTTTAGTTCGTATTCATTTATTTATTTCTGAGGCGTACATATTTGTTCGTTTAACTGTTCTTGGATGTATTTTATATCTTTTATGATCATGTTTTCATTTTTCAATGGCTTTAACGTGTAAAAAAATTGCTCATGGGAATAAGAGACTAGAGAGATAGGCTTTCTCTTTCCTTTTGTTCTTGGTTTCGTTTCCCCGGCTACTTCATTAATGGGATTCATGTTTTCCTAGGATGTTTTTACATTTGTAATAAATTGTACTCTACCTCCATTGAATGGATTAAACGCTTTTCCTTTTCCTTTTTCTTGTACTCCAAGGGAACTTCTTCCTACTTAAGTACTTGAACCGGCGCTCTTCCGTTTTCTCACTATCCTTTGATCTTCAAGAATCAGATCCTTTTTGTACACGTTAAAGCCATTGAAAGCCCATTTTATGTGTTAGTTTTCTGAACTATACACTTATGATTCTTTGATGGTTCTGTTAGAGTTATTAGATTTTATTGCATTTTTTCATGTTTTGTTGCAGACCAGGCTTTGTTTCCCATGTTGTTTAAAGTTTTGTAAGTATATGATTATTGGTGGTTGTTTAATGTAGGTGTTTGAATACATACAGCATCACTTATGGCTTATATCCCTCCTCACAAGCGGCATTCAAAGGATTCAGAGAGGCCAACGCCGATGCCGTCTCCACCTCCGGCGTCCCTTATTCCCATATTTAATAGAAATATGAATTTAAGAGCTCCAAGGTCTAAGGCTGATAGAAGTGGAAGAATCGTCTATTCCAGCTATGCAACCAATAGATGGTTTGCTGTTGGTGGGAATGATGACAAGGTGGACGATTCTTCCGCTCATCTGAAGCCTGTTTCAGTTGAATCTATTGAGAGGGGAAGGGACATGAAGCTTTCAATCTTGATGAAACAAAAGGGAGCCTGTGTCTTAGGTGAAGCAAAAGGGAGCCTGTGTTCATCTATTACAGAAATTGTCATTCCAGACCTGTTATCTTCCTTTGAAAATGTGAGGGCTGAAATAAAGGGAGGAGATCTGAAAGACGTGAAGTTGAAAATGGCAGCAAGGTTTGGCAATATACTTTTTCAGGGGTAAGCGTTTATACCTCTGCTATTACTTTTTCTTGGAATGCAAGCTTTCCTTTTTCTTTTCTCAAGTTATTTGTATATATGTGTTGCAGCTCTCCTTCTGTGAACCTCGAAAGTGTTACTAAAGATAGCTTGAGGAACCTGAAAAGGATATTTTACACAAGTCTTCCCGCTTCATATGCTGCAAACATTATATCTGAAGTTGCATTGAAGATTGGATTTGATTTTGCAAACGTGAAAGCTAATTACCTAGTGAAGGTATATGTCGGTATTGTACGATTATCCGATTATTATCGATTATCATAGTTGTTGAATGCTTGTAATCCGATTTCATTTCGTGTAGTTGTCTGATAGAACCCAACCGGATTCAACCATAATTGGCAAATGTAGGGTAATAGATGGTAAAAAACTCCAGCTTTACAAGGCAAGTCTTCTTTATCTCTGTCAATTTGTTCTTTCAATATGTTGTTTTTGTTGAATCTTACTTTGAAACATATTTTTTCTCTCTCGTGTAGATCGAACTAAACCAAATTCGCGACATGGTTATAGACATATCTTGTATGGATATGGATCTCGATTTGAGGTTGGCGCTGTCTCACACCAGAAAATTAACTTCTATGCCTGTATGTAACTAAGAATCTTTTTGGTCTCTATCTATGGTCATTAAATTTTCGCACTATAGCTTCATCTGACTTATTCTGTTCATCTTTTCACAGGAAGATGAGATGTTAGGCATTCGAAATCTGATCGATTCAGCCGTTCTAGACTCAGGTGTGAAAGGTGGTTTGAGATGGCCTTTTGGAAAAGCATCAAGTGATAATAGATACAATGTTATTGCAGTCTGGCACACGAAGGCTACTGCTTTTGTAAACGCAACCTCCAAACTCAAGGTGCAACTTGCCGACAGGTTCGATTTCAGATCTACGTACGGAGAAGCATCAAATGAGGTTGTCCTGCACTTGAGAGGAATCGCTTCATGGCTGATGGTTAGTCCCTCTTTCTATTCTCCCAAATTTGTTATTTGTTATTACCAGTGATTAATTTAATTTGATTGGTTTCTTTCATTTTTTTTGCAGGAACAGGACGTTGAAACAAGTGTAATCTCTGACATGCTTAAAGATAGCTTAAGTTTGATATGGCAACATTTCTTGCACTGTGAAATTGTGAACCATTTCTAACATTGAAGAAACATCATGTTGATCTTCTTTCACTGCTCACTTTCTCTTTGTTCTGTTCGTTTTCTGATTTTGTCTTAGTTTGAGTGGTTATAGTTTGAGGAGTTGGCTACTGTCATGTTTTAAAGTGTGTAGGAAATGACAATAGTCTTGTTTTGTTTTTTTCCTGGCTGCAACCCTTGCAACTACATGTATGATTTCCCCCAAGAAAAAATGTAGTTTTTCGTTCCGTTCATGTAGGAATATATATATAATTATCTAATAACTGTCCATCCACTAATTACATGTATATAAAAAGTGATCGATCTTAAAAAATTGATTAAAACTATAAATAACGTGATAAACATGATCGCTTAATAATTTTTTAATCGATAGAAATGTTTTGATTTAAAAATTGTTGACATATACTTTCCCTTCCCCTAAATTTAATTTAATTTAAATCTCTTATATTTTTCAATTTTCCCTTTATTCCTCTATTTCCTATGACTGGCCTGTGTCTGTGGACCTCTGACGCGATTTTCCACGTCCTGAGTAAATGGGTTACGGTCGTTCGGCATGGTACACATTTCTGGGGTTGATAGATGTGTTGGGCTCCTGGAGATGGAATATAAAGGGATGGAATGGGTAAGCCCAAGCATGAAATGATTGGGCAGGAGGAAGAGAGTCTGTGGCGGATTGAGGTGGAAGAAAGTGGGGACTGGGTTGGTGCCTGGTGGAACAAATGATAAGCATGGTACGATGGGGTGCAATTTTTTTAATCAGCTACATTAGACACAATAGTATCTTCTTTAAAAAAAAATTTAATTATTAAATATTAATTATTTAATTATTATGTTGGTATTATTAATGTTCGGACCCGGGACTTCCAGGAAAAACAAATGTTTCCTTAATTATTGAAACAATAGTAATTGAAATAATCAATAAGATTTTATAGTCAATTGTCGTATTTTAAAAAAATTATAACATTTTAACAATTATAACTTATATTTTGAAGAATATTTTCAAAACTTTTATAATTAATTTAAAAATTAACATTGACTATAGTTTATCAAAATTTTAGGATCCCTATTTTTCAGGAAACCTGTGCGACCCCTTCTATTGCGTTTGTCCAGATCCTCACTGTCTCCTTGTATCCTGTGACTTTAAATCTATATCCTAAATCATAAATCTTATACCTTACCTTTAATTTTTTAAATATTAATCACAACCCTTAATCTCAAATTCTAAATTTTAAATTTATTAAATAAAAATAAAAAATATAAATAAAAATATAATCAAAGAATAAACGATTTATACCCGATCAAAATGCTAATCCTTTTGCAATGATGAGTATGAAGAAGTTGATTTGGTACTCTATTTTATCTGGCACAAAATTTACGCCTTATTTTATACTCCCTACGTCCCATTTTATTTGTCAAGTATTGATTTTTTATGGTCAAAATTTTTTAACTTTGACTTATTATAACTTTAAATCTATTATTAATAAAAATATAAAAATATATATTTTAAAAACCTCTAATCAAGTAATTTAAAAATATATATTTTATAAAATTTAATAAATTGAAATATTTAAAATAATTATAGTCTAAATTTAAAAAATTAACGCTGAACTTCTTAAATATCACAGAGAAATTACTTGCTTTCTATTTGTTTTAAATGTTTTGAAATAAAAGCAACGAAAAAAAGTAATTTTTGAATTAAAATTACTTTCAATTTAATTTAAGAAATATCTTTTAAGAACTAAAAGTTATAGATTTTAATTTTATAAAAAAATACTTTTAAATAAAATTACTTGTATGTTTTTTATATTATTAATTTTATATATTCTCAAAAATATCTAAAATAAATATTTTATTCATTTAAATTTTTTTAATAATATTATTAATTAGTTTAAACTAAATAATATAAATATATATATTTTTTATTATTTTATCATATTTTATAAAAACAATGTTAAATTAACAGGAATTTAAGAGAATAATGATGTTTAAGGTTATATTTATAAAAATATGAGATAATTTTAAGAAAAATAAACTAAATTCTACAGTGTTACTTAGACCTCGTAATCTTTAGGCGGCGAGATGCCTACACCTTATCATCTATAGGTGGCGATGTTCATGTTGACCATTGAGTTTAACTAAAATCAATGATGTACATACACCGTGCCACCTGCAAGTGATAAAGATCAAAAAAACCAATGTTACTTTTAACCTATTCCTTAAATATTTTTCAAATAAATTTATTTCTTCTATTTTTTTTTTCTAATTCCATTATTCACTTAAATCTGCCTAAATTAACCCTTAATTTCTTTTTTAAGATCCCGTGATGTAATTTTTATTTTCCATCCCATGTTTGGTCCCACCACCTTCGTCATTTTCTTTGTAGCCAAACCACAAGGTCTGGTCAGCTCAGCTACCATGCACTCCAGATCTGGGTTTTCCCCCATATTTATCTGTATTTTTTACTCAGTTCTTTGACTTACTACACCTCCTTGTCAAAGTTTGGTTGTGTTTTTTGTTGTTATTGGAGATTCTCACATCCAAAGTCAAGCCATGGTGAGGCATGATTGGATCATCGGTGGCATTTTTTGACCCTTTGTTGCAGCCTGCAGCCTGCAGGTGCCATCTGGTCTTTCTCCCCCACACCCTATATTTTAAGCACTTGGAAAATGGTGACCTTGGATCACGGCACGAGGAGGTTGGGGCGACTCCCACGGCAGCTGCAGCCTATCATAACACTTTGTTTTCCCATTTTTCCATGCATAAAACCAAGTCATATTGGAAGAGCAAAGTGAGATTTGGGAAGAGACACATTTAATATTCTTTTAAATTTAGATGTGTGACGCAGATCAATTTAGATTAATAAAAATCGGAAAATAAAAAAAACTAAAAGTGCCTTTAATGGGTGGATATCGATCTTTATCATGAGAAAAAAGCATCCCTTTGGAAACAAGTCGTGGCAATAAAAGGGCTTAAAAGTCTTTCGCAAATTCAAAGTTTGGCAATTGTCCAGTATTATAATTCTACATAACCTTCTTTCAAAAGAAGCAATATCAGAACATTTAGAACTTGGTTAGGTGTAACTTTGACTATGTGATAAGTGCACTAAGCACGAAATCAATGTTATTTTTTCAACGATATGGTAAAATCGAAAAATTATATCATGATCAGTTTCACCACGTGTTCATAGACCAACTATTAAAAACTACCCACTTTAGTAATTTTATAATGTCATATTTTTTCCTAAGTGAATCTTCACTTGAAAAATTTAAAATTGCTGAGATAGGTAGTTTTTAGTGGTTGGTCCCATGGATGATGTGGTGGGACTGACCCATGATATAATTTCTCGGTAAAATCGGAATGAACTAATTCAACCGATAAATCAGGGATGGAACTACATGTTTCTTAGAACGGGTCATTGCCTCGCACATGGTATTTTTTAATCAACTATAGTGGTTACAGTAGTATCTGTTATAAAATATATTCTCAATTATTGAATATGAATCATTCAATTATTATATTGATATTATTGGTGTTCGAACCCGTAAGCTCTAAAAATAATAATCATTCCCTTAACTATCGAGACAAAATAGTTCGTACTCATTTTTTAATTATTTATATTTTATTCTTACCATAAATTATGATTCAGTCTCTTAATTATTTATTTTTAATTTAACCAATTAATTCAATCTAATTTTAATCATTACTTTTTACGAACAAATCTAAAATGGTTTATTCATAATTAAACCCTAAACTTAAAACTTAATTTCAACCGTAACTAAAACAATCATTATTGTTTGTACACTACATCTTTAGTCATCCACCATGCTACATATGATACGAATGTAAAAGCAAAACACAAACATATTAAATTTAAAAATTATAAATGATAAGGCAGTTTAAGAAATATGTATATTTAAATTATTTTATCCGTAAAATATATATCTTATCAAACGATACCTAGTTTTGGTGGGTGAGTCTCCCAGTAGAGATTTTCTGCGTATACAACTTCTCAAACTTGAGACTTGTTTAAACGGAACCAAGCTGCTTACCACTTGGACCAACCCCTGTTGACTTATAAGAATTTTTTTTAACCCCTATTAGTTCTAAATTGTTAACCTTAGAAACAAATGTTCTTTTTAGGGGCCCTACGTAGTTGTTCATATAACATCTATCTAAAACCTCATTAGTTTTACGGAAGCAATATTAACAAAAATGATAAATCAAATTCTATAATCAATTATCGCATTTAAAAAATAATTATAACGTTTTAATAATTATAAATTTTTTAAGAGTTTTTTTTAAAAATATAATAAATTTTAATATCAACATCATCTAATATATATAGTTTATCAAAATTTTAAAGACAATTTTTTTAGAAGGCCTGCATAATCGCTTTTATTGTTATACTTATCTAGAATCCTCACTGATTTTAATAATAAATATACTTTAAATATTTAAATAAAAAATTACTATATTTTAAATACTTATTTAACCTTAATATTAACCCTAATTCTTACAGGGTCCCATCTTTTCCGACTCTGACATGTAAAACGAATTAAAAGGAAAAATTTATACGAACATTTATTAAATGAGAAAAAGTTGACAAACAATTCCTATAGGAAACGTCCTTGTTTCTTCTCCTATCCTTTACCTTCCTTTTAGATATAAATGTGTTCTCAAAGGCTAAGAAACCTCTCCTCTGCAGATTCTCCCTTTCAAAGTAATTTCTGAACCAGAATTTATATCTTCTGTAGCTTTCTTCACAATCCCACTGTTTTTTTACCCTACACCTTTTTGCACACATTCCCTGTCAAAACACAACCAGCAGGCAGCAACAACCCCACAATGGATGTAAGTTCTTTACAGGAAAACTTTTTGGATCTTGACTGAATCTGCTGTTTAAAGCTAATTCTCTTATGGGGTTTTGTTCTTTTTGTTTCAGGAGTATTGTAAGAGAAGTGGGCAGATACCAGCATTTGGAAACTGGGACTATGCGAACGAATTGCCGATTACTCAGTACTTCGAATCTGCTAGACAAGCTGGTTTGATTCGGTTCAGCTCTTCATCCGGGGAATCCAATCCTTATGTTGCTGCTACTAGAAAGGTCGGTTTGCTGTTGAGTGTTGATCTTATTCAGCTTTTTTATGAAAAAAAATTCTGGGTTTTCTCATGTGTTGATATAGAAAATCCAAGCTTAAACTTCTTGAATCCCTCTGTGGGAACTTTTCCAGGAATCTAGCTAGAAATCCTGCATTTTTTGTAGCCATAGATTATACATATATGTGGATGATACTAATGGATGTTGGGCGGTGGCATATGGCAATGGCAGGTGAGTAGGGTAAGGGAAAAGAGAGGAGTGCATGTGAAGGAGGAAAAGAAGGGAGGGAGAGTCTGTGACGTGACGGAACCGCCGAGGAAATATCCCCACCACCACCATCTGTCGTTGTCGTTGTCTAATAATAATTACAATCAGAATCCAACAAGAAAGAGTAAGCAACTTGAACACGACGACAAGAGAGTTCCTCCTGTTCGACCACCTCCTAAACCTGTTGATGAAGATCTCTACAAAATCCCTCCTGAGCTGCTTCACTCTTCCATGCGAGTAAGTACTGGAATCAATGGAGTTCGATCTTGATTTCATTTCGCTGTATTGTTTCTTACCAGGTTGTTTTGTTCTGGATTGCAGAAGAAGAGGCCAGGATTCTTTTCCTGCTTGGTTCCAGCTTGTGCAGCATGAAGCTCTCATCGGTTTGCGCATGAAAAAGGAAGGAATTTGCTGTTTATATAGGAATTTGACAAAATATATAATGCACTGAGAAATAGTTGTTTTCAAATGGTGATTTTTATTTTCTATTGTTTTTCATATTAATATTTTAATGAAGATACTTTCCACGTGAAACTTTTAACTCGCATTCCCAAAAAAAAAAAATACACGTAACCGAGTAAAATTCTTTATCTCTTTTATGTGTCTTCTTTTATATTTTTTTGTAAATTTATTAAAAAATTAAATCTTAAACTAACCCTTATTTTTAATATCTTAAATCTTAAACCATATATCAAAAAATACATCATACCCCTAATTTTCTATAGCCTAACAAAAACCCCTAAACTAAAATCCTAAGCTCTAATTTGAAGTGGAGGCATGGAGAAGGAGTAGACGATTTACACCCTACAGGTAAGTCACTTAAATTAGGTATTTTTGTGTAAGTATTCACTTAAAATCTAGAACTCAAGATACGACTATTTTAACAAAGACAACACATGTAAAAATTTCTATACGATATTAATACAAAAATTTTAAATGATTATAAATTTTAAGAATTTTTTAACAAGATAATCTTAAATAAAATATTTCTTATCGATAATTATTTGCCTAAATCCTATTTAATTTATAAATAATTAATTACTATCATTTTAAAATATATTTTCGCAAATTGAACCCAATATTTTTTAATATTTAAATTTATAAAAAATAAATTATCTATCTAAATTTGAAATATTCAATATATATATATATACATATATAAATTATTTTAAAATGATAAAATATTCATAGGTACAATTTAGGGGTGTTCATTACCGGGTATCCAGTTTTCGGATATCCGAAAAATCGGATACCCGATTCCTTCGGGTCATAAAAAGTCAACCTATGTCCCAACCCATTTAAATCAGGTATTTGTTACAGGGTACCCGTAAAACTTGGATACCCAGCTAATCGGGTAACGGGTATCCGGTTCATAAATTTTATTTTTTTATTTTTATTTTAAAATTAAAAAAATTACATATTAAACATATAAGTTTTAAAAAATTATAATACATAACCAAACATAAAAAGAAGTGATTTAAATTTATATATACATCTATATTTATTAAATTTTATCATTAAAAGGAAATTAAAGTATTAATCCCGTTTTTTCTTTCGGTATTAGTAATTAATAAAGGGTTAATTACTGTAAAGTTCACGTTTGTTTGCCCTCAGTACAAATTTAGTCACTGATTTTGAAAATCAACCAATATGGTCACGTACGTTTTCGGACTGTAAACTTATGATCACTCCGACATTAAAAACTATGAAGCGTTAACGGAAAGATGATTTGACACAATAAAAAAGATAAGTTACTTAAAAAATCACTAAATAATTATCTTATTTTTATTTTATCTTTAATTTAACCATTAAAATTTAATTTTTTATTATTTTATTATCTTCTTAAAAAAACATTTATTTTTCTAAAAGTGTTAACGGATAAGGCAATGCATGCTCCAAGAGACTCTGCAACAATATATATTGGCCTGTTTGGCGACCTGTAGTTCTCGGACCTAATCGTTCTTTCCACAAGCTTCACTAGCTCTAAACCGGAAACACAAAATTATATGGAATACTGAATTACCAAACTTTTTATATATAGCCATTAATTAAGCGACTGATATAGAAAAACAAGGGAAAAACAAGTACCATTAAATGGTGTTCTATCCTGCACAGGTATATGCAAGCACCAAATGTTGAACATCTTTCATTCAAAAGATTATTTTAAATGGATACTTGTTAGATAATTTTGTTAATCAATTAACAGCCAAATGAAAATTTATCCATAGTTTTGGCTTACTTTTCAAGGTTATGATGATGCATTATGAGTCCAAGTTCGGTGCCATCAATTCCTGAGAACTCGTTAACTTATGCTGAAATTTGAATTATAAAAAACACTGAAAGTAAATTGCATTTGTGTGTTTGTTTGTATACATATATAACAAACGAATATATATCGATCAGAAAGATGAAGAAAAACGAACAAGGCAGAAACAGAAGCAAAGGACAATCTGAAGAGGTAGAAGAAGAGCACTCCAAAGGTGAGAACCAACGAGGTGGACCGTCGTCCGATCTGATCATCTCTTTACACTCTTTAAGATAATCCTTTAATCACTTTTTACCCTCCTCAAACTCAGGTAACTCCTCCGAATTTGCGTAAATATTAGGTTTTATCTCATATTTTTCTGTCACTGTTTTCAGATTCATCTTCTTATCAAGCTTTTTATTCTCTCCAAAACCTGTTCCTCTTCCTATCCATTCTGATGAAACAACTAAGATCCGACCACGATTCGTTATTCTTCTGTACGAGGTGGTGGTGCGCTGCTGAGAAAACGACGATACGCCACCGACGAGGTGTATAGAAGCTCATAAAAACACTGAAAGTAAATTGCAGGAAACATCTGCATTATAGAAACTTTTAGAGAAATAAGTGTTTTTTTAAAAATATGAAATTATAAAAATTTAAATTTTAATGGTTAAATTAAAGATAAAATAAAAATAAGATAATTATTTAGTGACTATTTAGGTAATTTATCCTTCTTTTACTGTGTCAAATCATCTTTCCGTTAATACTTCACGGCTTTTAACGTCGAAGTGACCATAAGTTTACAACCCAAGAACGTATATGACCATACTAGTTGATTTTTAAAATCAGTGACTAAATTTGTATTGAGGGCAAACAAACGTGACCTCTGCAGTAATTAATCCATTAATAAAAATATATTTAAAATTTTTAAAAGCTAAAAGTATATAATACAAACATAAAATTAATTTAGAGATTTAAATTTAATTTTAGATATAAATATTAAAAAAATTTAAAATAAAGATATAATTTAAAACTAAAAAATATATAATAAAATTAATCGAGTCGAGTATCCGAAATTTAAAATTTTTGGCCCAAACCTGGTCCACTAATTCTCGGGTCAGATACTCAATTCGATCGAGTAATTTTTTTTAAAAATTACCTGATATTTTTGTTTCGAGTCACTGAATTGAATCAATCGGATCGAATAATTTTAAACATAACTAAAATACATAAAACACCTAACTTTGCTATTCATGTTACCCAAATAAGTGGGTGTACCACAACCCAGATTGGACTCCCTATCCCCTACACGTACATCATATTTTTCATAATTATTCAATAACTATCAGATGGATAAAGGTATATAAACGCTTTCTATGTTATTTTTCTCATCAATATAAGATAAGGTGATTTTATTTTCTTAATTCATAACTATTATATTTTGAGTATTAAATTTTTATTTTATTACTTAACTGTTTTGAACGTATAAAATATTATTATAAAGTCTTATAAATTGAAATCAAATAAAATTATTATTCAAATTTTTATCTTTATCTTTATTCAAGTTATAATTCTCTCGTATTTTTTAGGTAAAAATCAACTATCTCTTTCTCATGCCTCCTTTCATGTCTTCGTTTTAAATTAGAGAGGGTTTAAGGTTTAGAGTTTAGGGTTCAAGGTTAGAGATTATGATTATGATTTAGGAAATTAGGGATAGAGTGTATTTTTTAAGGTGTATGATATAGAAAATAAGGGTTAGAATTAAAAATTCAATTTTTTAAAAAAATTTCAAAGGAGAAATGCGAGGATGCAACATAGAGAAAGAAATGATTTTTACCCATTTTTATGCATTATTTCCGGGTAAAAATCATCTGCCTCTTTATCGAGAGATTATTCTATGGACCGGTTCTACCACGTCATCTATGGTCCCTAACCATTAAAAATCAGACAACTAATTTTTATTTTTCATGTCACTTTTTCTTTCCTAATTAATTTCTATCTAACCACCCACTACCTATTTACATGTCGATAAAAAAGTGAAGATTCACTCTTAGAAAAAATGACATGGAAAATATAAAAATTAGTTGTCCAATTTTTAATGATTAGGGACCATAGATAACGTGGTGGAACCGATCCATATAATAATTTCTCCTCTTTATTATGCCTCATGTTGAAATTTTTTTAAAATTTAAGTTTTAAACCTTAACTCTTATTTTCTATATCTTAAATCCTAGATTATACACCCTAAAAATAATACCCTTAATTTTAATCCTAATCACAACCCCTAACCTTAAATTTTAAACTCTACGCTCTAAACTCTCTAATCTGAAGTAAGGGTACAAACAGAGACATGAGAAAGAAATATACTATTTCCATTTTCTTCAACAAATTTATCTAGTCAAATTTTCGTAGCTGTGTTAGCATCCACGTGTCTCCAAATACCCAAACCAATAATTCAACATAAGATAGAAAAGACAAAAATATTGGACAGCCCAAAGTGACCTCATTCTGTTTCAACAAGTCTCGATTTGCAGTGCAAGAAGTCTTAGATTAGGATAAACGTGCAAGCCTGCAGAAGAAAGGTTCAGAGAGCAACTACAAAAATAAAATAAAAATCATAGACTAGTTCAATTGAATTCAACCTATAAATCACCAATCCTTCCATGCAAGGCTTCCATATCTCATCAAGCAACACAACTTGAAAGCCTATAAACTACAAAAGCTAGCTTAACTCAATGGCATGCTTTCATTTCATGCAAACCCTTTTCATCGTAGCTATGGCCTCCTCTTTGGCCTTTGCCTCCGATCCTAGCCCTCTTCAGGACTTTTGTGTAGCCATTAATGACCCAAATGCAGCTGGTATGGTTTTCTTTAGGCTTTCGACCTAAATCGAATCTTTTTTCTTCTTCTTTTGGATGGAATGGAATGAGTTTACTGACATTTCCAACTTTCATGCAGTTTTTGTCAATGGCAAGGTCTGCAAAGACCCAAAGCTTGCCAAAGCAGATGACTTCTTCTTTTCAGGGCTCAATGTCTGCAGGAACACATCGAATCCTGTTGGATCAACTGTCACTCCTGCCAATGTTGCGCAAATACCAGGACTCAACACTCTCGGGATATCTTTAGCTCGAATTGACTATGCACCTAATGGTGGACTAAACCCTCCTCACACTCACCCTCGTGCCACCGAGATTCTCGTGATCTTGGAAGGGACGCTCTATGTTGGTTTCGTTACATCCAACCCGGATAATCGTTTGATTACCAAACTCCTAAACAAGGGGGATGTTTTCGTGTTCCCGGTAGGTCTCATCCACTTCCAGTTCAATGTGGGAAAGACCAATGCTGTGGCCATTGCTGCCTTGAGCAGCCAGAATCCTGGTGTTATTACAATAGCAAATACAGTGTTTGGATCAGAGCCATCCATTAAACCTGATGTTCTTTCCAAGGCCTTTAAATTGGACAGACATGCAGTGAAGAATCTCCAATCCAAATTCTGATGAAACAGCAAAATGTTGAATACAAATTCTTTCAGAAATGTAAGCTTTGTGTGTTTTGATTATAGCATATTGCTGAATGGAGAAAAAAAATGTATTCCATTAAAGATTTCTACAAGAAACACAACACATTACATTCCTTATTCATCTAAAAGAAGTGATCAAAAGAATCAGACAAAGCAAATCTAGATGAGCATGTAATAACAGTTCTTTTGAGAGAGAAGAATTTTATAGACTTTGCCGCAGGGACACTTGAAATGAATGTCCAAACATTCCCCAATCTTCTCCACTGTCACAGCTTCCTCACAATCTAGCTCACCCTTATCCTATACAACAAGAAGTTAAAAGTTTTTTTTTTTCCTAAACAATTTTCTTGGAAACCAAACAGACACTAGAATGTAATTAAGAAAGAGCCTGAAAGGAACACCTTTGTTGCCTCGGTGCAGAGAAGATTTTCCATCTCTTTGACAGTCTCACCCCACGAATTTGTTATTTCATTCATCCGCAGCTTAATACTCTTCAGTCTCTGCCATACACAACAAATCCTCAAGAATCAAGATCCTTCTTTTTAACCACGAAAACCACAAGAAAACGAATCAAACAAAAAGAAAGAGAAAACCCACCTTGCAAGCGGGAAGATTGCAGGCGCAGGTGGCGCAGGAATGGCGGTTTTGCTGGGCGCTGTTGTTGTTGGAGTTGTCGAGGTTTAGGTAGGATAGGTTTATGGATTCTTGTAGTTTAAGTTCTTCTTCTTGTAGTGGACCTTTGAAGTCTTGTTCTTGGGTCATTTCACCCATTGTTGATTCTTCAATCTTTCTTTACTTGAGAGATTCTGTTTCTGGGTTGAATCGCAGGGAGGAGAGAGTGAAAAGCAGAGGAACCATTGAGGGCTTATATAGAAAATTTTCGAACAGTTGTACGGAATGGTTCTGTTTTTGTACGGGGGATTCCAAGATCCAATGAAGGAGAACAGGGAAAATTAAAGCATAATTTTAATTTTGTTCAATTTTCATCATTGAAAATTTCAAAAAGTACATTTCAGTCACTCACATTACTTATTTGTTATTTTTAATGTGATTTATGAATTTAAAAAAAAATTATCAATTTAATTATGAACATTTATTTCATTTAATTTTCACATATTTAAATTATGTCGTAATAACTCTTTTAGTATTAAAATTTGGCCTAAATTTTCTGGCAATAGTTGTTAACAAATATCAATTGTTGTTCACTTTTATCATTAGGGTGAGCATTCGAGTAAGTCGGTTCAAGTGAAAAAAATTTTGAGTTATACGAATTGACGATTCATATTTTATAACTTAAATTTTATTTGATTTTTTTTAGTTCGAGTCGAGTTTAAGAATTTCGAACCGAGTCAAATCGAGTCAAGTTTTTAAGTTCCTATCGATATTTAATTATAATTATTTATCATGTTATAACACGACTTGATTCCAATTTAAACGACTTTCTCTAATCATATAAGATATATATATTCTTATATAGTAATATTTTTTTATATTTTTATATATCAATGTATATATATCATAAAAGTTGTGAGACTAATCTCAAATTTAAAAACAAATCCTTTAGTTACTAGAAATTTCGAGTTATTCGAGTTATTCAAATTTTCATTTTACAACTCAAACTTTTTTTTTAATTTTTTTTTCGAGTCGAATCGAGTCTATAAAATTTTGAGTTGAGTTATTCAGTTTTTTCGAGTTAAGTCAAATTTTACGCATCCCTAATTATCATCGAGTACGTTTGAAAAATTCAAAACTTTAATCTACCTTTTTTAATCTATTGAGCACAAATTAAAAGTCAATTTTATTGAAAAATATCTCGAAATTTATAAATCTAACTTAAAATAATTTGACTTTCTCTTTCCGATCTCTCTAAATTTATTGTCGATCATGCTGATTTCAAATCAAATCTTCTAACGTGGAGCGTGTATTTTCTAAATTAAAAGGTTTTAAATTAATTTCACATTTTACTTTTTTATAAAAATCGAAAAATAAAATGAGGTACTCTTATTTATTTAATTAAATAAAAATAAAAATATGATTTTTTTTATATAAAAATCATTTTTTTTCTTTTCATATTTCTTCCATGGAAAACTCTAAATACCTTCTTCTTTCCATCATATCGTTATCACCGTTAGCAACATAAAGTCCCTAGCTTTTTCATCAGACACCCTCAACACTTTCTATTAGGGTGGGCAAGATTGGATATTCGACCAATTTCAATAGTATTTATTTCGGTTCCGGTAATCATCGATTTCTAAAATTTGAAATCAATTTCGGTCCCGGTTATACCGGGTCCTAAATTTTAAGAATCGGTCTTGTTACTGGTGGGTACCGGTTCCAATACTGAGTACCCGGTCAATTAATTTATTTTTAAAAAATTTTGAGTAATTGGAGTAAAAAAAATTTCAACCACCAATATTAATATTAAATAATAAAATCAGAATATTGTAGACTTGAAAATTAAAGTTTTAAAACTAGTCATACTCGTAATATTCATACATAAAGAGAAAGTTTGATAAGAAAAATAAACAAAAGAAAATCAATACCCGATATTTGGTATTGATCTCGGTCCTACTGAGTACCCATCGGGTATCAGGTCCAAAAAATCAAGATCTAGTCTCGATCCCGATTAAGACCAGGACCTAAATTTTGGATTCAGTCTCTGTCTAACCGGAACAAATACTGGATAAAAACCTACCGGGTCCGAGACCGGTTAATTGGATTTTTTGCCCACCCTTACTTTCTATCATGAGCATCCTCAACTAAAATCTCTCTAACTTTACTTATCTCTCTCGAATAATTCGCAATTTGTCTTGTCTCATTTATAACCTATTAAGGAAGCTTACATGGAAACATACATCAATTTTAATATTAGAATCCGAATATTACAAACTTGTGTTAGGCAGATCCCTTAAAGAAAGACCAGAAGTTGTTACTTGCTAAAACTTATAAGCAACAAAAGTGTTACCTGCCGTTTACTTACTTGCCATTGGCTTGACAAAGTTTGGTTTAGTACATAAAAGGATTAAATTATCCAAGTCAATTGCAGTAGTTGAAGAACACTTCAAACACTGTAATTTATAAATAGCCATCTTCTCCACCTAAATTTCTCACCCCTTCCCATTCAAGCTAGAAAACTTCCTTTATCACAACCAGGAATAGCATTATTCCCAGCATACCATTGGGCACTCATCACTGTTTCAAGACCATCTTCATCAATCAAATTCCTTGTCAACATAAGCCTCTCACCTCCATCGAAATCCCATCGCTAGTTCCGATGTTATTGAATCTCGGGGTTTCGTTCGGATTTAGAGCAATCGGAGCTAGCGATGTGATTTTGATGAAGAAGAGAGGAGTCTGCTACTGTTTAGCAGAAAAGGGATGTTATAGCTGATGGTATTGGAGCAGTTATGAGTGCTAAAAGGTATGATGAGAATATCTCTATTCCTTGCGGTGGTAAAAAATTTGAAATTTATTCATTTATATTCTATTTGTGCTTCGACGGATTCCATATCAATAATCGTCTCGATATGAATGTATCATATCATTGTACTCGAAAATTGTAACTTAAAACTTAACTTAATTAAATTAAATTTGAACTTGTACTAAAGTATAAATTCATTTTTAATCTATGTTCTTACAATTTTAGGACTGTAAACGAACCAAACGTTCAGTGAACCATTCGGCGGAAAGTTCGTTTATATTCGTTTATTTATTAAACGAACGAACATGAACAAGATTTTTCGTTCGTTTAGTTAAACGAATGAACATGAACAAAGGGCTCGTTCGTTCATTTATGTTCGTGAACATTCGGTAATCTGTTCGTTTATGTTCGTTCGTTTATTTTCATTTATTTTGTTCGTTCATTTATGTTCATTTATGTTCGTTTAAATTTATTCACATATATCTAAGGCTGAGCATTAGATCAAGTAAGTCGAGTAAAATTTTTTTGAATTACTCGAGTTGATAAGTCTTATTTTATGACTCGTTAAAAAACTTCCGTGTTATTATAGGCTAGGGGTGTTTATTGTTCTATTAAACCGAGTTAATGAATCGAACAAAAAAAAACTAGTTAATCAGTTAAATTTTAGGTTTTATCTAATAATCTAGAATTTTAATTTTAATTATTGACTAACTCGGTTTAAAATCAGTTGATTAGATACAGTAATCGAATTAATCCAAAATATTAAATATTTAACATCTTATATATGTTATTTATGTTCGTTTGTTTACGTTTATTTATGTTCGTTTACGTTTATTTATGTTCGTTTGTTTATGTTCGTTTACGTTCATTTATGTTTGTTCGTTTATGTTCATTCGTTTACGTTCGTTTATCATCTAAACGAACGAATATAAATGAACATGAACAAGCTACAATCCTTATTGAACGAACACGAACAAAAAAAAAATTGTGTTCGTTTATGTTCGTGTTCGTTCGTTTGTTCGGTTAAAGTTAAACCAACGAACATGAACACACCCTCGTTCGTGTTCATTTACAGCCCTATACAATTTTAAACATTGTTTTATATTTTCATGAATTTTATAATTTTTATAAATTTTAGAAAATTGTACTCTATAATTTTAATAGTATTTTTAATCTTTGATAATATTCACATATTTTATAGATAAAATAATTAAATTTTGATATCTAATTTGAATATCATCTATTTTTTTACTAAAATTATTTATTGAGTTTAATTTAAATGTTCACATTTTAAGATAAAACAATCAATATCAACACAAAAAATAAAGCAAACTACAGCTCTAGTCACTTTCATTTACGCTTAGTATATTTTTAGTCATCAATGTTGAAAAAATGGCATGATAAGATGTCTAATCCAAGCCTTTAACTTATTTTCAATAACAATATGAAGAACTTTTATATATAAAGCTTTTCAAATCTATGTTCCCAACAAGTGTGGGATATTCTACTTTTCATCTTATTTTTCCAACATTATGGGTGTTAGATTGAGCAACAATTTCTCATTCACTCATTGAACATTTTGAGTATTTAAATATACATATTTAATCTACTCTTGTTGTAGAGTAATAATACACTTAGTCCCAATTAATTTAACTAATGGAACCTACTCAAATTTAAGCTCAAATGTCCATGTACCATACTATTTTTTCAACAATTGGTGCGGTGAAAAACGACTAGTAAGGTCACTATTGTTTTCGGAGTGTAAAGTTTTGGTCACTCCAACATTAAGTATCGTTAAATATTGACGAAAAGATAACCTGACACAATAAAAAATGATAAATTACTTAAATAGTCCTTAAGCTATTATTATATTTTGTTTCATCTTTAATTTGATTATCAAAATTTTAAAACTCTATATTTTTATCATCTTCTAAAAAAACTCTAACCCATATCCCAAACCCAAAAATTTATAACTGAACTTAGCCGAGAATGAGTCATCAGAGGAAACTGTTTCTTGAGTACCTCCATATATCTATAAGAAATGCATATTTGTTCACTTAGATTATGCTATTGCTTGAAAGTTTAATTACGTAGGATTGAATAATTTCTCAGTTCTCTCTCTTTATTTTGTTGGATTGGGTATATCTTGGGGGCGTCCTTGAAAGGAGAGATTCAAGGTTTTTGGGTTGGGATAAAGGTTAGGGTTAAAGTTTTTTAAAAATATGATAAAAATATAAAATTTTAAATGTTTGAGAGTTAAATTAAAGATGAAACAAAAGTATAATAATAGTTTAAGGGTTATTTAAATAATTTATTATTTTTTATTGTGTCAGATCATCTTTTCGTTGATATTTAACGACACTTAACGTTAAAGTGACCAAAACTTTACATCCCGAAAACGATAGTGACTTTATTGGTCGTTTTTAAAAATAGATGACTAAAAGTGTATCGAGGGTAAATGAAAGTGACTAACGCAGTAATTTATCCCAAAAATATTATTATTATTACGTCAGGCTGACTTAGTTTAAGAGAAAATAAAATTTCAAGAAGTAAAGAAACAAAGTAATAGAAAATAGTTAACATATAAAAAATCGATGACTAAAAATTTCATTATATTGTTTTGCTTATATAGTAATTTCAGAGTAAAAAGTATCTATCTTTCGAAGCTTCTATTTGTATTTTCATACTAAAAGTAAAGTTTATAGTTTATGGTCGAGGAAATTTAAAGTAAGGTATATTTGTATGGTATAGAATTTAAAATTTATGATTATAACTTAGAGTGTAATTTTTAATGTTAGGCATAGAAAATGGTAACAAAATGGATTAGAGTAGAGATGGGCACGAGTAGATTCGGGTCGAATTTTTGGCTCACCTACACTCGATCCGGGTTTAGTGTAAAAAATCTGACTCGACCCGACTTGACCCAAATTATTAAAAAAATTGGGACTTATTATAAAAAATAAATTTTAGGGATCTAATTATAAGAAAATAAAATTTAGGGATCTAATTATAAAAAAAATAAAATTTTAGTGATTTAATTGTAAAAAATAATTTTATTGAGTTAATTATATAAAAATATATAAAGAGGGATCATTATTGCAAATATCCCTAAAATATATATGAAAAAATTACACTATTAGTCTCGAGTCGGGTTAGATTTTTATCACTCTAAACCCGACCCCAACCCGACCCGAGATCACTCTTGAAAAAAATGACCCGACCCGACCCTAACCTAAATTTTTTACCAAAAAATCTGACCCGATCCGACCTGGTCGGGTCAAAACCCGTCGGATTTGAGTTTCGTGCCCATCCCTAGATTAGAGAATTTTTATCTGCATTTGTATGTTAATAAATAATTTTATTTTATTTTTATATAATACATATTTGTTTTATGATTTATGTTTAGGATTCATGACTCTAACTCCAACAAAATCCGTATTACAAGATCAAACCAAAATCAAGGAATTACATCTACGAATTCATCTCTTAGGGTTAACTAGAAGTTTTTCATTTTCAAGGAACATCACTGAATCCCATCACTTAATATAATGTTCTAAAACATGATATTATTCCGGCCAAATAAAGGAACACCTCAGATTAAAAACCAGACAACACTACAATCTGGTGAGAAATCTTTAGTTCAAAGATTTAAAATTTCTGCTCCAAATACCGGCTCCGTTCTCGCAGCTCCTCTTTTTCGAACTCCATTGATATGAAACCATTTTTACTAGTGTATTATGAATTAGGCTAAACGACATAAATGATCCCCTAATTACGCTGTAATTTTTTTGTATTCTTTGACTATGAGAAGTTATAAATTGATCTTCGATTAAAAATATTTTTTTTGATAAATTGCGATATCATTAAAAATTAATTTCAATTATGTAATTGTTAACAAAAATTGATATAATAATGAATTTAGTACAATTAAAATTTATATGACAACAAATTTAACCTTTAGCTTTTATATGAACAAAAATCTTCTTACTCTTTTCTGTGTCTCCTTTTATGTCTCTTTCGAAAATTTACTAAAAAATTAAATTTTAAACCCTGATCCTTATTTTCTATATCCTAAACCATACACCCTATACCACAAAATACACTCTATCTTAATTCCCTAAACCCTAACCAAAACCCCAAAATTAAAACCTTAAACTATAAACCCTAAACCCTCTAATTTGAAGTGGAGGCATAAATGGAGGCGTGAGAAAGGGGTAGACGATTTGCACCCCTTTTATAGGTACAAATCTTCTACCTCTTTATCATGCATCCTTTCAAAATTTTCTAAAATATTGAATTTTTTTAACCCTAACCTTATTTTCTATATCCTAAATCTTAAACTCTACACCATAAAAAATACACTCTACCCCTAATTCTTCCCTAAACCCTAAACATAACCCTAACTTTGAACCCTAAATTCTAAACCCTAAATCATCTAATTTAAAACGGAGACATAAAAGAAGACATGAGAAAAAAGTATATGATTTTTACCCCCTTTATACTATATTTTAATTTAATCCTATTTTTCAAAAATATCTTATTTATTTTTCATTTCTTTTCTCCTTAACATCTCAGGGCATCTGTTCCTGTATGGCTGTATAAGCTAACGTCAGTATCTTTGCCATGGAATTAGTCAATTCTGTCATTAAATTATGTCTTTTGTAGCACTTGATACCACATGATCCAGGCCAACGTTGAATTTAGCAGATATCCAAGGCACTCCACCAGGCCAATATATGGTTAAAATATTAACAATAGGTCTTGTTCACAACATGTTGTCATTTGGCAGTATTCAAACATAAACTGTACCTGCTGGGAAGGTTATCTTTGATGCTGCTGATCCAAATACAGAATTAGACTTATTTTACTGTCATGCGTACAATAGAATGCTGGCATATTTGATCTTATCATTTATGGATTTGAATAACTTGTTGATGTAAGCTGCAGATATGTGTGGATTCGAACAATAGCAAGAATCATCATAGCTGGTTAATTTCTTGTTTATAATATGAAAGAGACTGTCATTAGGGGTTCTGAATTGTTGCTATCTTTCACTGTTTTCGTACTCGTTCTATGGCTTTCAAATCCGGCCTGCACTGCATGAACCTGGGAAGCACGGAACGGCAATATGAATGAGTAAAATAATGCAACATGAACCAAATCCTTTGACAATGTTTCTTGTTGAAAAGTCTTTACTTGTAACTGCTGGTTAAGAAAAATAGATACCAGGTCATCTGTTTCCATCTATAAATAGTCATGCCTGTCTTGCAAACTTTCCAACTCTCTTTTCATAGCAATATCAAATCACCAGCTGAGTTATAATGAAAGGAATCCACTCTATCTTCCTTGCTTGCTTCTTATTCTCGGCCTTTGCCTGCTTCTTAGCCTCGGCCTTTGACCCCAGTCCTCTGCAGGACTTCTGTGTGGCTATCGATCACCCCAAGAATGGCGGTAAGCATTCTGTTTATGCTTTCAATCATGGATGCAAATAATAGTCTTAATGTAGAGTCATTACTAAGGGGTTCAATTCTTTTGCATTGGATGAGATATATCAACTAACAATAACATGTGTTTCCTGCAGTATTTGTCAATGGGAAGTTCTGCAAGGACCCGAAGCTTGTTGTAGCGGATGACTTCTTCTTTTCAGGCCTCAACAAGCCCGGAAACACATCCAATCGAGTTGGATCGAATGTAACTACTGTTAATGTTGACAAAATACCAGGACTTAACACTCTTGGTATATCTCTTGTTCGAATTGACTACGCGCCTCATGGTGGCCAAAACCCTCCCCACACGCACCCTCGAGGAACTGAGATCCTAGTTGTTGTGCAGGGCACACTTTATGTTGGCTTTGTTACATCCAACCCGGAGAACCGCCTGATCACGAAAATCCTATATCCCGGTGATGTTTTTGTTTTCCCAATTGGTTTGATCCACTTCCAGTTCAATGTAGGGAACACACCAGCTGTAGCATTTGCCGGTCTCAGCAGCCAAAATGCCGGGGTTATCACCATTGCTAATGCGGTATTCGGCTCGAACCCACCAATCAATCCGGATGTTCTGACGAAGGCCTTCCAGTTGGACAAGAACGTGGTTACCCATCTGCAGTCCCTCTTCTAAAGTCTGACGATGAAGTAACTCAAGAGACGCTTGAAAAAACAGAAACTTGTTGCGTGTTGTTTGTATTCATTTTCTTGATTAAATTCATATTGTTTTACTTTAGCATCATTCAATAAACAGGGTGTCTGATAATGAACCTCATCTTCTCCCCTCGTGATTACTATATATTACAATTAAATTTCATTAGCACACTCTTGTTCTGAAGAAATTGAGAATTGGAAAACTTGAACGTGTAAATATAATATAATAATCTGGAAAAACAGTTTAGAATAATTCAATTTAGTGTTCGAGAGTCAACACCCTGCTTTCTGTGCAAATACAAGAGAGCTTTGATGTCCCTGGTTAGAATTAAACCATAATTTAATACGAAATTTAACCGGAGATTTATCATGCTAAATCATCCAGAACAATAATCTAAATACAGAAATATACCTAAATTCATTGATGTTGAGCTAAATGACTACTCTGCTGATATCTTTTACTTTATTTTGTTTAGATCAGCATGTTTATTTTGTACACTGATATGTCAGTGTTTGTTGATTGATTTGGCTGAAAATTAAGTGTAAGTCACTTATGTAGCAAGTTAATTGAAATGATTTGTAGTAAGTGTGTTTGGTAGAAACTTGTTGGATTATAATGTAAAAGTTTCTGCTGCAATGATATGAACTAATTTCCAGCATAGGAAAAGTTCTTTAGTCTTTCTTTCATTTTCTCTCGTTTTAGTTTAAAATTTATGAATTTTGAGAGCTAGAAATCCAACAATTGATGAACTAAAGTTTTGGTCACTTAATTTTGTGTCATACTTTATAATAGCATCATACATTATATAGACTCACAATTACAGATATTAATCCAACACTAAATTTTAAATTCTAACAATAAATCCTAAATTATATATCTTACAACCATAAACTCTAAAAGGATTATATAATATGTATCAAAGTTTATGTATCAAAGTTTTTTTTCATAAGTATGTAGTAGAGGATTAAAGAAAAACTTTATATGAGTACTAATATCTGTGATTCAATCTATTATCACTTGGTCTAACGAGATGAAGAATTAGGGTTAGTGATTTATCATGAACCGTTTTTAGACATATGTAAAACGGCGTAGTTTTATTATTTTTATCATTTGGCCAAAACGTTATATTTTATGTAATGGGTTAAAACTCAACTTTTGTTAGATTTTGGGATATCGATATTTTGAATGAAATGAGTTTTATTCTTTCTCTCAAGTCTTCTCTGAAGTCTCAAATCTTATTCTGCTTCTACAATCTTTTTTGTTCTTATTCTATTCCTATTTATCTTGGTACATGACAATTGATATCAGAGTCACATCGATTTTACTTATAGTTCAACACACATGGATCCTAACAGATGGGTCCAACACACATGGATCCTAACAGATGGGAGGAACGAAGAAACAATATAAAGAATCAATTGAGTAGATTGGAGTCCATATTTAAAGAAAACCCAAGGTATTTAAAGAAAGAAAGTACATTCATTAGAGAAAGCAACAAGCCGATTTCATATGTAGACCACCATTCAATAAGGAGTAGAGTGTCTTCAGCTCTAACTACTATTTTCCTTCTAAAATCCCTTGGAGAATTCTTATAACGTAGTATTAGTTTCCGTGACATCATCTCAATAAGTATGTCTCCATTATTAGCTTTCCTTTTTGATATGATATTCTTCCTTCCTTCAAATGATCTTTGACCCCAAAGATCAAATAATGAAGACACTAATGAAAATATATTCAAGGGGATCGATTTTGTAAAAAATCCAATACCAGCATGAAACAAGACGAACATATAAACCTATTCCGCTTGAATATACCTCGTTTAAGTTTGTCAGCCGTAAAAATACCTTCAAGATCAACCACAGAGATCGTAATTACGATCATTTTTGTACTACTGTCTCGATGAAGTCAACAATCTTTGGTATATTATCCATATCAAGGCTTATATCACAAACAACAACATCTCCTTTTCTTATAAACTGAATCATACAAGCTTTTGCAACCACTTGCAACCCTTTTGTAATCTTCCTCTGAGATAATGCTCCAAAAATTTCTGCTTTGTAAGCCTTCCATATATTTTTGATAGCATCAGAAATATAATGCACAAAAGCATGACATGTTGCTTGTTCTTCAAGAATAAGGGATAGAAAACCACAAATTTTCACTACCTCTTTATGCAAATGAAGCCTTGGACTTTTATAATTGATATTCCCACCAACCCACAATTTGCTCTCAAGCTTGGTGTCTCATTTTTGTGCTCCAGCAACCTGGTTTCGACTCCCGGTAGGACCTCCATGGTAAATGTCTTCCCAGTTCTAGTTTGTAGTTTGATATCTTAAGACAAATTAAATTCAACCACAAAAGATGAGCTCTTCAAGAGTTCAAATTGGTAATTTTTCTCTTGTTGCTGTGAATTAATGACACTTATCAATTTAACAAGAGTAGCATTGTTGATTCTCTTTGATTGATCATTTGCAGGATCAATCAAGCTCACATGAGTGATACTAATTATCTTCAAAAAATCAAAGGACATCACCATCGGTAGCTTAAGAATAATACTAATGTGACTGAATTTTCTGTAGCTCTATCATCTTTTCATTCTGTAGCTCAGGTAGATAAGACTTAAGCTTCCCAAGTTTTTTGATCGTAAAATCACACTTGTCTACTTCTAGATCAAAAGGCAATATAGCTTGATCATTGCTTGTTATTTCTGAACAGATCAGAACAAAATGAGACTAATTTTCAGTAATTTTCTTTACTTTTTGTTTCCTCAGCTCATCCAAAATAGGTCTTATATAAGAATTTTGCTGCTTGAGAGTACCCTCTCCCTTTTCGATTCAAATTAAATCAATGAATGATGCAGGTCAATCTTGCTCTTTCCCATCGTTTCCATTTTTCTTCCATGAATGTCTAAACATTCTTGCTCCAATTTCAGAAGCATCTCATCTCTTTTAAATATCACTTGAGTGAAGAAAACTTTCTTTCGCTCATCATCTTTGTGCTTTGCGGTAACAATAAACTTCTCGACAACCAAGTATGTAGAGTAGAAACCAACAAATGCCTCTATGAATTTCTTAATCCCGGACCTTGTAATTATACCAAGGTTATTCTCCAATTCAACTTTGGTCATGCCAATAGAAATACCATGGTTAAAATGTTTATATTGTATAACAGCATAGGTTGGTAACAACTTTCACCTATCCTTCAAAACTACTTTAGCAATATCAGAGTCGGACATTGAAAATATCCATTGCTTCAACTTCAAAACATTGAAAATATGATTTAAAAAAAACATCCAAACTGTTACCTCGACCATCAATAGCATCGCTTTTCAATTTACTGACCCATTCATTTCAGTTTTTGTCTGTCATCCAACTTCAAAACTTGTTGCCTCTATTCCAGTTTCCAAAGCTTTTATCCGAGCTGAGCCTTGAGCCTTCAACGTTAACAACCAATGCCTTATTCTGAACTTCATTATTTCTTGTAAGCATTCCATCAAACCCCTTAATTTCTTCTAAACCCAGATCCTTAGCTTCATTGAGTTACTTCATGGTGAAAACAGTTTGTACACCATAAAACACTTGATAAAAACTTTGGTTTCGTTTTCATTTTTGTTGAGCTTTTCATCAAATACATTAACCGATAATTGTTGCTTGACCATAACTACAGCAGGTTCCTCCTTTGTTGTCACAACCATTTTATCGAACATGTGAGCTTCACCAAAACTCACCCTACGTGAATTCAACAGAACACCTTAAACCGATGGCCAATCCAACGTACTCTTAGTCAAGTCCCCACACCTTGAACTGACGGCCAATCCTCCTTAGATAGTCGGGTCAGCTTTCATCATAGTCTCCGTTGGGTTATCAAAACCATATGAATCGTTGTTCTTAGAACGAGAGTTGAAAGAAGGAAGAACAGTACCTGAGTTGAGTATTATTTCATTTTCTGAAAATAAATTCTGTATCTTCTTTAAATACTTTGGGTTTTCTTTAATTATAGACTCCAATCTACTCAATTGATTCTCTATATTGTTTCTTCGTTCCTTTCATCCCTTAGAATCCATGTGTGTCGGACTATGAGTGAAATCGATGTGACTCTTATTATCAACTGCCATGTACCAAGATAGAAATTGTAGGTTGAAAGAAAGATTTAAAAATAGGAATAGAATGAGAACATAAAGGATTGTAGAAGCAGAATAAGAATTGAGATTTCAGAGAAGACTTGAGAGAGAAGAAAATTGATTTCATTCAAAATATGAATCTCAAAATCTAACAAAAGTTTGGGATTTTAACCTATTACATAAAACACAGCGTTTTGACCAAAAGATAAAAATAATAAAACTACATCGTTTTACATATGTCTAAAAACGGTTCATGACATGGTTCAAATTTAGCAATGTGAATAAAATATGAGAAAATGACTCTAATAAATTTTTTTATTATTCGATTTGAATTAATCGATCAATAAATTAAATATCAATAATTATATAAAAAAATATTTATGATTTTCGTATATTATTGGTGTAACAATAAATTGGTAATAGCCACTACTAAGCTTAGAGATAATATGGTAAAATATGCGTACTTGAATCATTTATAGTAAAATATTGTCGCGACTGTTTTAAAATCGAAAATGTGTGAAAAATAATCTGGCGAATTGGTTTTGAAAAATACGAATTTTATCATTTTTAATCTTGAAAAACCCAAATTTTAGAATAAACTTATTATTTAGTTTTAAAAATTGACTTGGAGTCGCCACCAGCCACTTTGGTAGGCCAGACACCATAAAACAAACCAGAGATTCATTAAAAAAATATTTGAGTTTGGGAGTCAGTTACGTGTAAGGACGACCCTTACAAACACTCAAAAATTGGTACCTTATTAATTTCACGTGGCATTTTGATATTTTGAATATAGATATTAATTTAATTCTTAATTGTTAATTAAACACTACTTGAATTGAGGATATCCTTTTGATTAAGAAGTTACATCTCCTTTAAACTCGGGCTGAATGAGACGTCCTCTAGATAGGAAATCTCACCTAAATTTAAAAGAATATAACTTCTGCCTCAAAAGGTTTAAATGCATGACCGTTTTTTTTTATCTTATTCATTTTAAGTTCTAACCTACGAGGGCTCCATTAATTAACTATTAAGACCTATTTAAATTACTAATATCACTAATTTTTTACCTACCAATTTTATTTAATTCTAAACCTAAGTTATTTTTTCAAGTTATAGATTTTAATAGCACATGAATTCGATACCAAGGTACACTCTTTAGGCCAACATCATGGTACATCAAAACACCGATCTCTCAGTGTATCCGAGGTATAAGATTCAAATACTATTGTTACTAATTATCTCCCTATTTAATTAATTAATTAAAGCAACTAATCCTAGAAGGCTCTAAATTAATTAACTAAATGATTATTAAGTGATCTCCTAAATACGTCATGTGATTTTTTTAAAAAGAAGCATAATTAAATAAAATAAAATAAATAAACAAAATAAAGGAACTAAGTTACTTTTCATTAGAAATATGGGAGTTCAAATTACAACAAAGATGAACAAAATTAAAAGGGACTTACATGGTAAAAGACCAAAAGAGTTCAAACTTCAAGGAAAGAATTAGATTTAATTAAGTTAAATTAATCTTAAAGTTTAGAATCTTTAATTAAATTAATAATTTAATCAAATTTTCCTAACTTTAAATTTTAATTAATCCTAATTAAAGTCTAATTTGATAAATTTTTGGTCTTAAAGTTCAATTAGAGTTAAATTAGATTCAATTAGGTTAAATTAATTTTTAAATCTTTATCTTATAAATTAAATTAAAATTAATTAAGAAACTTAATTAAAATAATTTCTAAGTTTTAAGAATTAAATTAAACCTAATTAATGTCTAATTTTAGGTTTAGGGGTCAATTTAGGTTTAAATTAGATCTTAACTAGGCTAAATTAATCTTAAATTTTATCTTAGAAATCTAATTAAATTCTATGAAGAACCTAATTAAAATATTTCTAAGTCTTAAAAATTAATTTTAATCCTAATTAGTATCTACATTAATCAATTTTTAGTTTGGGGTTCAATTAGGGATAAATAAGGACTAAATTGAGTGAAATCTAAAGTTTTAGGGGCTAAATTAAGGGTTTTAGTGACTAAATTGCATTACGGTTTAAAGCTGGGAGGACCAGGGAAGTAATTTCCCTACTATTAGCAAAACGTGCGAATCCGGGTTTGAACCGGATCCGAACCGCGTGACCCACTCCCCTAAACGACACCGTTTTGGGGGAGTATAAAAACCTTTCAACCGAGTGGACTCGGCCAAATGACCCCTCCCTCAACTCGGTCTGACTCGCTGATCCTAAAACCTTCTGAAGCTAGCACAAAAAACCCAGAAATTAGCCTAGAAACGGATCAAAAGCACCTAAATCCTATGGTGTTCTCCATGTTCTTGGAAGAACTTGAAGAACACCATGAACAAAGGCCCAGAACCGCCTCGTCCTCCGCCCGTGGATCCAACGCCACCGTCCTCCGACGACCATTGGACGTTCGCCGGCCACCGTTCTAAGACCCCGACCGCCGCAAAAATCGACTTCAAACACCGTCCAACCACAGGCAAACGTGCTGGAAACCTCGAAACCCCCTAAAAACGCACCGAAAACTCAAAATCTCTTTGAACCCCTAAACTTCCGAATCTTATCTTATTTAAACCCTAAACCCATCAATCCGATCGAGTTTCTCCCTAAAACCGAAAATAATAAAGAGCAACTCACGAGAGAAAAAGAAACAAAGCAAACATGGTTTACCTCCTCAATCCATCGAAAATCTCTTTCGATCTCTTGATTCAAACTTTCAGATGCTTTCCTTCAATTTTCTCCCCCCCCCCCCCCCCAAAACAGTCTCGATTGAATTCCTTTTAAAAGGATTCAATCAAAAATCCCAAATCACTTCAAATTCTACCACATCCCTTAAAAATCTCCCTCAAATCCCTCAAACTAATAAATCCCCAACAACCAAAATCAAATCCCTTTAAATCCGGCAGCTATTCCCATATCTTTTTCTGTTTTTTATTATTTTTGTTTTTTATTTGATTTTTAGTTATTTATTTTATTATTATTTTTTAAAAGGAAATTCGTGTTAGACAAATATTTCTGCAGATCTATTAAGAGTTTCATTATCAAACACCATGTTTATTGTGGGTGCAAATCGTCTATCCTTTTCAATGTCTCCACTTTAAATTAGAGGATTTAGGGATTTTGGTTAGGGTTTAGAGAATTAGAGGTAGATTGTATTTTTTAGGGTATAAGGTTTAAGATTTATGATACAAAAAATAAGGGTCATAGTTTAAAATTTAATTTTTTAATAAAATTTTAAAGAAAAAATATAAAAGAGGCAGAAGATTTTTACTCATTTATTTTACGGTGCCAAAGTAAAACAATACAAATTTAATAAAGAATACATACAACACGCAACAAGCTTCTGTTTTTTCAAGTGTCTCTTGAGTTACTTCATCGTCAGACTTTAGAAGAGGGACTGCAGATGGGTAATCACGTTCTTGTCCAACTGGAAGGCCTTTGTCAGAACATCCGGATTGATTGATGGATTTGAGCCGAACACGGCATTAGCAATGGTGATAACACCTGCATTTTGGCTGCTGAGGCCCGCAAATGCTACAGCCGGTGTGTTCCCTATATTGAACTGGAAGTGGATCAAACCAATTGGGAAAACAAAAACATCTCCGGGATATAGGATTTTCGTGATCAGACGGTTCTCCGGGTTGGATGTAACAAAGCCAACATAAAGTGTGCCTTGCACGACAACTAGGATCTCAGTTCCTCGAGGGTGTGTGTGGGGAGGGTTTTGGCCACCATAAGGTGCATAGTCGATTCGAACAAGAGATATGCCAAGAGTGTTAAGTCCTGGTATTTTATCAACATTGACAGTAGTTACATTCGATCCAACTCGATTGGATGTGTTTCCGGGCTTGTTGAGGCCTGAAAAGAAGAAGTCATCCGCTACAACGAGCTTCGGGTCCTTGCAGAACTTCCCATTCACAAATACTGCAGGAAACACATGTTATTGTTAGTTGATATATCTCATCCAATGCGAGAGAATTGAACCCCTTAGCTATCACTCTACATTAAGAGTATTATTTGCATCCATGATTGAAAACATAAACAGAATGCTTACCGCCATTCTTGGGGTGATCGATGGCCACACAAAAGTCCTGCAGAGGACTGGGGTCAAAGGCCGAGGCTAAGAAGCAGGCAAAGGCCGAGAATAAGAAGCAAGCAAGGAACATAGAGTGGATTCCTTTCATTACAACTCGTCTGGTGATTTGATATTGCTATGAAAAAGAGTTGGAAAGTTTGCAAGACAGGCATGGCTATTTATAGATGGGAACCTACGACCTGGTATCTATTTTTCTTAACTAGCAGTTGCAGGTAAAGACTTTTCAACAAGAAACATTGTCAAATGATTTGGTTCATATTGGAAATATTCATAATACATGGATGTATTTCTAATTACCTTGGCATTCTTTAATTGCAGTTAGGTACGAAATGATTAAAATGATGGTGACCTTCAAGTTTCTATCTCTTAAATGGGCATCATCATGTCCAAGAAGCATAACTTTGTCTTGATTTTTGAACCAATTGTTACATGATAAATGCATAAAAGTTCTAATTTTTATATTATTTTCTTACTTGTTTATTGCTAATAAAGTACAAATTTAAGGGAATATTGAATAATTTTGCTTATTTTTCATATTTCAGCATCCGACTGTTAAACAATAAGATGGATGCTGTAACTGAAACCGAAATGCAAATAAGCATCCGCCACGGCAGCAGATTGAAGATGACAATTGATTCTCGACAGATAGAGAAAAAGATTCTGATTATAACAAACATAAAACAAGAGAAAATCGAAACATATAAAAGGAGTCAAGCCATGATCAAAGGTCAAACGCAGAAATAAAGAGTTATTTTAGGAAATAAAATAAAGTATCATAATTTAATAAGAAATTGTATTCTTTTCCTTTTAAAACTCTTTCCTTACGTGAAAGACTTTAAACCTAGGCTATAAGCCATACATTAGGGTTAGAAGAGGAAGTCAGATTCTCATAGAAAAACCTAAAGCCGCCGACTACACCATTATGTTCTAAATTCCCTTTGAGGTTTAGGTTGTTTGTGGAGTAGTTGAGGAAGAAAGTTGTACTCTATTTGATATTTATAAATGCAAACCTTATTTTCATAGTTTGTTTTCTGTTGGCGTTTACTCTTCTTTACATATAAGTTCGGTAAGATAGTATGTAAAGAAAAACATATTTGTCTAATATTAGGAGAGTTAGGCTCACAAAACGAGAGAGTACGGTCTTTTCTCAAGGGTATCGACTAATGCGCAAGGGTTTCAATGACTAAAAGGATGTATGTGTTTGCTTGTTATTCATCCTTGATTTACATCAGGATGTATCATCAAAACATGAATTTTAACATTGCTCCGAGCTTAGAGATAAGGAGAAGACATACAAGGATGCTCTGTCGAACTATGGAAAATTAAGTTGTCGACAAGGCATAACCCCGGCTAGACAACCGCGGCGACCCTTAATGCGACAACTTAACCTATTGCATTAATAAGTGGATAATAAGTGCAACTGGATTCCCCTCTACAAAGTACTCAACCTGACCTTACTTCATCCATTATTCTTCTTATTCTTTATTTAGTTCTTAATTTAGTTACTTTAGCTCAACCATGTTTTTACTTTTACAAAGTGCAAGTTTAAAGAGTAGTAAGGTCGATCCAATCTCTATGAGTTTAACAATCTAAAAACTATAATTTGACGAAAGGTGGAAAAACATAAAACTTCTTAGCCCTCATTATTACATACGGTAACGGTAACATGGGTTGAACCACGAGTGACATCAAGGAGACCATCATGACACTCATACAACGTGTTATGATCAAACCAAACTTTTCTTGTTGTGATCAATCTTCTAGCATCACCATCCATTTGACCCTGGGGTATCACTTTTGAATCAGGTCCCTTCACAGTCCTTGGTGGTTGGGAGTTGGGATTTGCAACGATGGATGCTTAACCCATGAATGATTATATCGGTAGCATGATACACCATGAGACAATCAGTACTGGTTATGTGAACATTGACATGCGACCATCGATGCCAGTGAAACTATTTTAGAGAAATGGCCTCTGCAACGTGATTTGCATGCTGTTTTTGAAGGTAATCCATACTTTGTCCTGATCGTAGTTGTTCCATATCGAAGTGTAACTTATTTAAGATTTAGAGGGTCAGCAAAAGGATAAATGACTATATATTACGATAGCCTTACAAATGATATCACTTTAAATATGATCCGAAAGTTATGACCGAATTTAAATGTTACCGAATGAAAACAGAAAATCACATTTGAAAAAATAAAAGTTTATTCGTTCAAAATCACATATCAAATCAAAGCCAGAATTTAAAAAGTCAATTCAACTTTTTGAATAAAGTAGTATTTATAAATCAGTAAGTGTTTAAAAATTTGAAACTCTGCGAGTGATGTTGAATCCAGACTTAGAGTATGGACTAATATGAAAATGAAAACAGAGAATGAGTTATAAAGCCGAGTGAGGTTTATAAGTGCAAAAAGTAAGCAAAAAGCATGCATGTTACATAAGTTAACTAGAGTTCATGCTAAAATAGAAATTCAACCAAACATCCGTTTATTCATTCGGAAACAGACAAGACATAATAGATACGAATCAAACAATACAGAATATATAGAATCAAATTATCAAACACCATGTTTATTGTATAATGCTAAAGAAAAAGAATACGAATTTAATCAGGAAAATGAATGCAAACATCACTCAAAACAGGCAACAAGCTTCTGTTTTTTCAAGTGTCTCTTGAGTTTATTTCATCGTCTGACTTTAGAAGAGGGACTGCAGATGGGTAACCACGTCCTTGTCCAACTGGAAGGCCTTTGTCAGAACATCCGGATTGATTGGT
The DNA here is from genome assembly GCA_035048815.1 of Abelmoschus esculentus. Classification (NCBI taxonomy): domain Eukaryota; kingdom Viridiplantae; phylum Streptophyta; class Magnoliopsida; order Malvales; family Malvaceae; genus Abelmoschus; species Abelmoschus esculentus. The sequence continues at coordinate 3,565,960 of JAUCBN010000019.1, read as the reverse complement.
GGGTTTGAGCCGAATACTGCATTAGCAATGGTGATAACCCCGGCATTTTGGCTGCTGAGACCGGCAAATGCTACAGCCGGTGTGTTCCCTATATTGAACTGGAAGTGGATCAAACCAATTGGGAAAACAAAAACATCTCCGGGATATAGGATTTTCGTGATCAGACGGTTCTCCGGGTTGGATGTAACAAAGCCAACATAAAGTGTTCCTTGAACAACAACTAGGATCTCAGTTCCTCGAGGGTGTGTGTGGAGAGGGTTTTGGCCACCATAAGGTGAATAGTCGATTCGAACAAGAGATATGCCAAGAGTGTTAAGTCCTGGTATTTTGTCAACATTGACAGTAGTTACATTCGATCCAACACGATTGGATGTGCTTCCGGGCTTGTTGAGGCCTGAAAAGTAGAAGTCATCTGCTACAACGAGCTTTGGGTCCTTGCAGAACTTCCCATTTACAAATACTGCAGGAAACACATGTTATTGTTAGTTGATATATATCATCCAATGCAAAAGAATTGAGCCCCTTAGCAATGACTCTACATTAAGAGTATTATTTTGCATCCATGATGGAGAACATTAATACAAAGTTCAGAAACATAAGCAGAATGCTTACCGCCATTCTTGGGGTGATCGATAGCCACACAGAAGTCCTGCAGAGGACTGGGGTCAAAGGCTGAGGCTAAGAAGCAGGCAAAGGCCGAGAATAAGAAGCAAGCAAGGAAATAGAGTGGATTCCTTTCATTATAACTCGGCTGGTGATTTGATATTGCTATGAAAAAGAGTTGGAAAGTTTGCAAGACAGGCATGACTATTTATAGTTAGGAACCTATGACCTGGTATCTATTTTTCTTAACCAGCAGTAGCAGGTTAAGACTTTTTCAATAATAAATATTGTCAAATGATTTGGTTCATATTGGAAATATTCATAATTAACCCATCCAACTACGTTGTCTATGGAGTGCAGGCTGGATATAAAAGCACACGAGTATCTTCGTCATGGAAGTGATCTATCCTGTCATTAAATTATGCCTGTAAAAGCTTACCTCAGTATCTTTGTCATGGATTTAGTCAATTCTGTCATTAAATTATGTCTTTTGTAGCACTTGATACCACATGATCCAGTCCAATGTTGAATTTAGCAGATATCCAAGGCACTCCACCAGGCCAATATATGGTTAAAATATTAACAATAGGTCTTGTTCACAACATGTTGCCATTTGGCAGTGTTCAAACATAAAGCTGTACCTGCTGGGAAGGTTCTCTTTGATGCTGCTGATCCAAATACAGAATTAGACTTATTTTACTGTTATTCTTACAATAGAATGCTGGCATATTTGATCTTATCATTTATGGATTTGAATAACTTGTTGATGTAAGCTGCGGATATGTGTGGATTCGAACAATAGCACGAATCATCATAGCTGGTTAATTTCTTGTTTATAATATGAAAGAGACTGTCATTAGGGGTTCTGAATTGTTTCTATCTTATCTGTGTGCTGTGAATAACTATCGAAGTAAATAGCATGAATCAATTGGAGTTTTTAATAAAAAATTCAATAGATTAGTTACATAAACAAAGAAGACATTTGTTGTATAGAAACGACCAGTTCCTTTGCAAAATATGCACGCAGGGGAAGATTTCTTTCACTGTTTCCATACTCGTTCTCTGGCTTTCAAATCCGGCCTGCACTGCATGAACCTGGGAAGCACGGTACGACAATTGTGATGAATGAGTAAAATAATACAACATGAACCAAATCATTTCACAATGTTTCTTGTTGAAAAGTCTTTACCCGCAACTGCTGGTTAAGAAAAATAGATACCAGGTCATCTGTTTCCATCTATAAATATCCATGCCTGTCTTGCAAACTTTCCAACTCTGTTTTCATAGCATTATCAAATCACCAGACGAGTTGTAATGAAAGGAATCCACATTATCTTCCTTGCTTGCTTCTTATTCTCCGCCTTTGCCTGCTTCTTAACCTCAGCATTTGACCCCAGTCCTCTGCAGGACTTCTGTGTGGCTATCGATCACCCCAAGAATGGTGGTACGCATTCTGTTTATGTTTCTGAATTTTATGTTCCAGTTCTCAATCATGAGTGCAAATAATAGTCTTAATGTAGAGTCATTGCTAAGGGGATCAATTCTTCTGCATTGGATGATATATATCAACTAATAATAACATGTGTTTCCTGCAGTATTTGTCAATGGGAAGTTCTGCAAGGACCCGAAGCTCGTTGTAGCAGATGACTTCTTCTTTTCAGGTCTCAACAAGCCCGGAAACACATCCAATCGAGTTGGATCGAATGTAACTACTGTCAATGTTGACAAAATACCAGGACTTAACACTCTTGGAATATCTCTTGTTCGAATCGACTACGCACCTTATGGTGGCCAAAACCCTCCCCACACTCACCCTCGAGGAACTGAGATCCTCGTTGTTGTTCAAGGCACACTTTATGTTGGCTTTGTTACATCCAACCCGGAGAACCGCCTGATCACGAAAATCCTATATCCCGGAGATGTTTTTGTTTTCCCAATTGGTTTGATCCACTTCCAGTTCAATATAGGGAACACACCGGCTGTAGCATTTGCCGGTCTGAGCAGCCAAAATGCAGGGGTTATCACCATTGCTAATGCCGTGTTTGGATCAAATCCACCAATCAATCCGGATGTTCTGACAAAGGCCTTCCAGTTGGACAAGGACGTGGTTACCCATCTGCAGTCCCTCTTCTAAAGTCAGACGATGAAGTAACTGAAGAGACACTTGAAAAACCAGAAGCTTGTTGCGTGTTGTTTGCATTCATTTTCCTGATTAAATTCGTATTGTTTTCCTTTAGCATCATTCAATAAACAGAGTGTTTTATAATGAATCTCCCCAAAGTCCACTTTCATCTCCCATGGTGATGATTATATACTGCAATTTTCAATCAGTCCCCTGGTGGTAGTATATAATGTATACCATTGGAATACACAATGACAATTTGTGATCAAATAATATCATATACATAAACTTAATAATGAAAAGAAATAAATATGGTACACAAGGAACAAACCTCAAAAGATTAGTTCGGTCAGAAGATCTACTGAGCACCTAGGTTACGTTCCAATATTTTACTAGAACCTAAGACAGATAGAAACTTAAATCAATAGGGAGAAATTTTCATCTATGATAATTCACAATGTTTTGATATATACGAGTCAAAACGGGTTTGCATGATCGAACAGATTAAGAGGAGCTAGATTGGGTAGATGCACGATCAGGAGAATCTCTAGTATCTTTAAACAAATAATATAATATGTCAGTCTTTTATCGATAACTTATCATAAATAATTTTTATTTTAAATTCCTTTCAATCTTATCACTCAAAATCCAATTCAGCCTTCTAGGTTATCTCGGTTGATCATCAGATCCTCCCAAAAGATGTGAGTATAAATGAGTCAATAATTTGATATGAAGAAAAATTTTATAAAAAAATTTAGTTGAATGATCAAATTGAATAAAATATAAAGTTAAAAGATTAAATTGCCAAAAGAATATATTTTGTTTAAAATATAAATTGAAGTTATATACATATTATAATGTTAGTGAATCATGCAATTTAATTTTAGTCAAAAATAGACTTAAAATGAAAGATGAATTAAAGAAATGAAAAAATAAAAAAAAATATTTTGAAAATATGAATCGAAGCTAAATAGGTAATCAACCGTGATTTAGGAGCAATTGATTCAAGTTTGGTAAAAAATTATACTTAAAACGAAGAAAAAATCGAAGAATAAAAGAAATCATACAAAATGAAAGGATTAAATTGGAAAAAAAGATGAAAATTATTTTTAAAATATTAATTAAAATTAAATCTAAATTTTACATTGGTTTACAAATACATGATTTAAATTTGGTCAAAATAGATTTAAAATCAAGGAGAAATTAAAGAAAAATGAAATTGAGGACTAAATTGTAAGACCGTAAAATTTGTTTCTCGATTTTTCGAGTTAGATAAATTTCAGCTAGAATTGAACTGATTTTTTTTTTAAAATTACTCGAATAATCCAATTAACTCAAATCAAATAACTAAAATTTTTAAAAATTTAATTTTTTGAATCAAATATCCATGCCTGTTTTGCAAATTTTCCAACTCTTTTCCATAGCAACATCAAATCAGCAGCCGAGTTATAATGAAAGGCGTCCACTCTATCTTCCTTGGTTGCTTCTTATTCTCGGCCTTTGCCTGTTTCTTAACCTCAGCCTTTGACTGGATTTAAATTTTAAAAAAAATAAATTAAAAACACAATAATATTTTCAAATAGGTTAAAAAGAGGGTTCTGCAACTGGACCAAGACCAACTCCTATAGTCAGGCATCCCATGATGACCAGAAGCAAGTGTGGTATATTAAAATCTAAGATATATCTCACTCAACATTAGCCAGGTGAACATGAGCCGGTTACTGTCAAAAAGCTTTTCTTTCACCCGAATAGACCGAAGCTGTTACAGCTAAGTTTGATGCACTGATTCGAAATAATACTTGGAGCCTTGTGTCATTTTCTTAGGGCACTCCACAGTAGGTTGTAAATGCCGTTTAAGATTAAGAGAAATGTTGATGGTTCAATTCAGCGATACATGGCGAGGCTCTCGTGGCAAAGAGTTACTCACAAATTTCTGGACAGGATTTTCAGGAAACCTTTAATTCAGTAGTAAAAGCTTTCACGATCAATGTGGTTCTTACACTAGCAATTACACAGCACTGGGTACTAAGGCAGGTAGATATTAATAATATGGGTTTCTAAATGGAGACTTGAGTGAGGATGTCTATATGGATCAACCACAAGGGTTCGAAGCAAGAGCAGCAGATGGGTCTTTTTTGGTCTACAAATTATAAAAGGTTTTGAATGGATTGCGGCAAGCCCCTCGTAACTGATACTCGAAGTTGAAAAACTATCTCATTAGTCTTGGTTTTAAGAGTTCACAGGCTCACACTTTCTTGTTCATCAAACAAAAAAAGCAACATGTCACATACATGCTAGTATATATATACGATACTATAGTCACTGAAAGCTCATGTGACCTGTGGAGGAAGTGATTAGGTGTAACATCCCTTACTCGTATCCGTAAACGAACATGAATTGAAAATGTTATAAAAATCTAAAATATAGCTTGCAAATAGAATTTGGGCCCATTTAAAAATTTTCTGTGTATATATAATTTACATACCATTTAATATTCAAAACAAGTTCTACAAGGTGAGCAGGTGAACTAGTTTAACAAAATACAGATTATTTTTCCGTACATGCCATTGTACTAATGCAAAAGAGGATGTCATAAGTATGAAAATTAACCTGTCCAAAGCCATCTCCTCGCCGAGTGAGATATACCGATACAAAGCTCGATTTACTCCCGTCACCTACGCGTATCACACAAATACACGCTAAGTATGAAACTTATTGAGACATAAAGGTAAGTAACAAATATAAAATATGTTATATAATCTTATTTCGAAACAATCAAAAGGAAATAACAGATGTTAGTAAAACAGAAAACAAAATCGAAATTTGAGAATTATAAAAAATTTAAACCGAAATTTGATTTGTAAACGGAATAGTTGAGGCCTGTCGGAAGCAATTGTCAAAAGTCAACTAAAGTCATTCACATATGCGTGTGAATGGAATTGGAATCAACCATTTTCTTATTCAAGACCTGTCAGACTTTGTGTCTTACACACAAGAAAAGTTCGATTAATCTAGACATTCACGTCGTGCACCCCAACCTGAATGGAATTGGAATCGTATCGCCCTTACACGCAAGACACAAAGTCAACTAAAGTCATTCAATGATTTCTTTATGTATAGTTGTATATAAACAACTCTCACACCATTTATCCTACCAATGTGGGATATGGGGTTCTACATTCCTTATTTATTCTTGACCTTCCTACTTTGAGCATCAATTTCTCATTCCCATTCAACGATATTGAGCGTATGAGCTATCGTTGTAAAGATCTCACGACGTAGAATAGGAATCAACCATTTCCTTATTCAAAACCTCATCTTTACTTGTTCAAAATATGCTCCAAAGATGGTCACATACCACTGTTTTTTCGACAAAATTATCACATATGCATGATACTTTAAAATCACTTTTAAAAAAATTCACATATTAATATATATTTTCATAAATAATCATATAATAATTCATATGTCGTGATAAATTAAATCTCGTAGCTCAAGGTAACTATTGAGTGACTAATATACGAGTCATGTATTATGAAGTACTAGTCTTCTCATCTCTGGCTCATAGGATATTACAAAAATGTCAAGTACTCGTAGGACACATAAGTGTCAGGAACTCGTAGGACTCTAATGGTATACCACAATATTATCACTCAATATATACTACCAAGGGCATAACAAGAATCATATCTCATAAATATTGCAAGTAACACAAATAATTCATATAAAATTTTACATAAACAATATTATACTAGAACAGTTCATACTCTAATATATCATAAAAAATTTTGTTAGTATACTGCCATAAAAACATTCTCATAAAAACTTATCATATAGTATTATGCTATACACATAAAATAATAAAATCATTTATCATGTAAAAAAAATTCATATCATGATTTTAAAACATGTGTATGTTATTAAACATACAACTTTGAAAACATATATGCACTCACCTTTGCCTCAAACAACTTTTAATACTTGATTTTAGTCTCGATTTTTTTTTTATACTTATTCTGATCTCGATTATAATCCGTATCTACAATAAATAACATATACCATTTCAAAGTATATAATAAAACACATACAAATCATATAAAATAATGGAAAGTAAATAAATAACTATTCATTATTTACTAAAATTGATCCGATAAAATATCTTATATTAAAACTAAAAAATTCTACATTTTTCTTTAAATTCTCAACTTCTTCCAAAATTTACAATTTAGTCCCTAAGACTCTCTTAAGCTTCTAAACATCATTCCAAGCTAAATCCTTGTATTTCCATAATTTGCACTTTAGGATTTAAACTTTAAAAATTTATAATTTAATCCCTAATCTAAAAATTTACAAATTAGCTCCTAATACCAAATTAATTAGGTATTTCACTCCAAACTATTTATATCATCATTCTAAACCATTTTTTCTTCTACAACACCTTCCAATTCAATTTCTAACAAACCCCCTAAGATTCCATCTTTCAAAATCAAGATTTTTTCTTCAATCCAACAACAAAATCACAATTAAATAGCATCAAACTCGTCATTTTCAACTTGAATAACCATGAAAACTCAAGAATTCAACATGCTCCTCATCAATCCAAATTCTTAAACTGAAGCTAAAGACATGAAACTCAAAGAAAATTACACCAAGATGTAGAAAATTTGATGAAGAATAAATCTCTCTCTAATATACTAACCTTAATTTTAACTCAAAAGGCTCCAAAAATGACTTTGAAAATTCTCTCCCCCTTAGATATGAAACTGTCGAAAGTTGCTGGAGATGAGAAAGATAAAACAAAACTTTCTTCTTACCTTTTTAGCTTAATAAATGCTATTTGATATTTATTATTATTATATTTTTTTAACATCGTAACAAACCACTTGTCATCATTTTAAAATTATAAATGTGCCACATATTCAAGATTTAAATGAATTTTAAATTCATTTAATTGTTCTCATCCATTTTTAACTACTAATTAAACTTTTAGTTAGATTCCAACTAAACTAGTTGAAACCTAATCAATTCCATTAAAATCCAACCAAACCAATTAAGAACAATAATGTAATCACTTTTTTATGTTAAAAAGGATCAATCTCTAAAATTTAGACTCGATCAGAAATACCGATAATTAGTAAGGTATTGAATATGATCGAATCCAAATAATCTTATAAATTTTCAAATTTTAACACAATATTCCTTGAGTCTATCTAAGGCTCCATAAAGATTTTCATAATTTTCCGAGCTCAATTACTTACCCGAAAATTTTCTCAAACTTATACTTTTATTAATTTTTTTTCACACGAACTTCGTACCAAAATCTGATTCTCACTGATTTTCTTCTTCGGATCTAAACGGTTCATTTCTACCATAAAATTTATTATTGGAAAATTACCATTTTGATCCATATAATTTCCTAACCTTTCACTTTAATCACTAAACTTTGAAATCTTATATTTTAGTCACCAAACTAAAACTATTAAATTTAAGAACTTTGCAAACTAATCACCAAATACACATAAAGCATATATCAACCAACTAACAAGCAAACTTTGGTGTTTTACATTAGGCTCGAAGCTAAGGAGTTATCCCTCAACGATCTAGGGGAGCTGAACTATTTTCTGGACAACGATGTGCGAAAGGTGAATGGCTCACTGTTCTTAAGTCAGAAGAAGTTTGTGATTGAGCTTTTCACAAAAACATGCGTGGGTAATGCAACCTCAACTCCTACTCCTATGGTGTCAACTCTCAAACTTACTAATGATGCTGGTAGTCCCCTGGTTGATGCTAAAGAGCATCGAAGTATGGCTGGTTCCTTACTATAGGTGTCACACAAAACTGACATCACATATAGTGTTAACAAACTGGATCAAGTCATGCACTCTCCATGCGAGCAACAGTTCTCAGCTGCAAAGAGAGTTTTGAGGTATCTGAATGGTACATGTCGCGACCTCTTAAAAAACGCGATTTTAGGTGAAAAAAGTGTTGACGATGGTATTTTGAAAAATTCGAACTTTATCATTTTAATCTTGAAAAATTCAAATTTTAGGAAAAAACATAATTTAATTTTGAAAAATTGATTTGGAGTCGCCACCGGCCACTTAGGTAGGCCAGACACCATAAAAATAAACCAGAGATTCATTAAAAAATGTTGGGTTCGAGAGTCGGTTACGTGTAAGGACGACCCTTACAAACGCCCAAAAATTGGTACCTTGAAAAACATTACGTGACATTGATACTTTAAAGATAGATATTAATTTAATTTTCTATTGTTAAGTGAACATTATTCGAATTTTGGATATCCTTTTGATTTAGAAGTTACACCACCTTTAAACTTGAGTTGAACGAGACGTCCTCTAGATAGGAAATCTCACCCAAATTTAAAGAAATGTAACTTCCGCCTCAAAAGGCTAAAGCAAAAATGCATGACCGTATTTTATCTTGTTCATTTTAAGTTCTAATCCTAAAAAGGCTCCATTGCTTAAGTGTTTAAAACCTAAGTTACTGATGTTACTAGTTACTTACCTATCCATTTTATTTAATTCTAAACCTAAGTTATTTTATCAAATTTCTAGGTTTTAATAACACATGAATTCGATGCCAAGGTACACTCTCTAGGTCAGCATCATGGTGCGTCAAAACACCAACCTCTTTAGTGTATCCGAGACATAAGATTCACATGCTATATTACTAAATTTTCTCCCTAATTAAATTAATTAATTAATTTAGGTGACTAGTCCTAAAAGGCTCTAAATTAGTTAACTTAAGTGTTTATTTGGTGACCTCCCTAAGTATGCCATGCAAAAACATAATAAAACAAAAGAACATGATAAAAGGAACTCATCAATTTTATTAGAATCATGGGTGTACAAAAATTTACATTAAAAATTCTCATCATGTAGGAATACAAGGGACTTGTGTTGAAAGAGATCAAAAGGGACTAAGAAGCAAACCTTGAAAGATTGATTAAATTTAATTAAGTGTGAAATTAAATTTTAAAGTTTTAGAAATTTTAATTAAATTAATTAATTAAATTTCCTTAACTTCAAATTTTAATTAAAACCTAATTAGGATCTAACTTAGTGAATTTTAAGTTCGAAGGTTTAATTAGGGTTGGATTAACCTTAATTAAGTTAATTTTAAAGTCTTATCTTAGAAATTTTAAATTAATTAAGAGTCTTAATTAAAATAATTTCTAAATTTTTAAGAATTTAATTTAACCTAATTAAAATTTAATTTTGGTGGAATTTGGGATTAATTAGACCTAAATTATTTTAAATCTTATTTTTTAGAAATTAATTAAAATTAATTAAATTAATTAATTAAAATTATTTCCTAAATTTTAAGAATTAAAGAAGACTAATTAAAGTCTAATTTGGTGAGTGTTTTAAGGTTTAAGGCAAAACTAGACCTAATTAAGTTTAATTAATTTTAAAACTTATTTTTTTTAGAAATTAATTAAAATAATTAATTAAAATTATTTTCTAATTTTGAAGATTTAAACCTAATTAAAGTCTAATTTTTGAGTCTTAGGGGTCAAATTAAGTTTAAAATAGATTTAATTAGATTAAATTAATTTTAAAGTTTATTAAAAATTAAATTAAATCCTAAATTAGAATTTAATTAAAATGTTTTAAGTCTCTAAAATTAATTTTTAACCTAATTAAGTCTAAAATTAATTTAATTTAATCCTAATAGTCTATTTAGGGGTTTAATTAGGATTTTAGGGCCTAATTGAAGGTTTTTAGGGACCTAATTGTAAGAAATTAAGGGTTTAGGGGGCTAATCGGGATCCTAGGGACCTAAAAGTAAAGCAGCTTAAACCTAGGAGGACTAAAAAGGGAATTATCCCTATATAATTAAAAAGACGCGGATCCGAGTTGAACCCGGATCCAGCCCACGACCCGGCTGCCTAAAACGGCAGCGTTTTGCTGCCTAACAAAAACCCCTGGGACCGAGACCAACTCGGCTCGACTCACCTCTTCAAAGATTCCTCTAAAATAAACACAAAAAACCCAGATTTCATGGGTAAAGATGGATCGAACACAAGCCATTCAAGGGGTGTTCTTTAGTGTTCTTCAAGAACACGAAGAACACGCTGAGGGACCACCGTGCACTCCGCCCCCAGATCCAAAGCGCCACCGCGAGGAGTTGCTCCGGTGTGTTTGCCGGCCACCGTGCCGGGACCTCCGATTGGCCTCCCGACGTCATTTCCGACGCCGGAGAGGGTTTCCAACGCCGGTGAACCATCCGGCGATGCCTAAAAACCCTAAAATCAACTAGAAACCCCGATTCAACAACTTAAAATCAATCTAAACTAAACCCTGAACACCCCAAGTAATCGGTTAACACCCTAAAATAAAACCCAAGCCTCAATCAATCGAGAAGGAAGATGAAACCAAAAGCTTACCTATTTGCAGATGATCCCAGCTTTCGATTGCTCTCCCTAGCTCCTCCCTTGCTGCCGATCGAGTTCCAGCTTCCCTCAAATCCGAAAATTCCTCCTCCCTCCCCAAATGATTCGGTTGAATCCCTTTTAAAGGGATTCAAAACAGAATCCATACTCAAGACAATCTCTATCTAATCCTAACACACCTAAAAAACCTCCACAAACAAACCTAACCAACCTAATCCCTGAAGAATTGGTCGGACTCTCCCTCAATCCCCTATTTCTCGGTTTCCAGATTTTTGACTCTGTTTTTGATTTTTTTTAATATTTTATTATTACTTATTATTTATTTATTTAAGTGTTAAATTCGTGTTGACAGGTACCCCTCTTTGCTCAAAGCTGCAGAGCAGGAGATGGGCAAAGACTGAAAAACACGAATTCTATAAACCTTGAAGCTTGAAGTTGTTCTTCTCATTTCGAAATTCTTCAAGCGAAACCTTGTGACACAGCTTGAGGTTGCTCTTCCCTCTGAAATCCTTCATCTTTGGAATAACTGGAGCTATTCTTCTTATCCAGGGTCTGAAATTGTTCTTCTCACTTCGAAATTCTTCATACGGAATTCCTTAGACTCGTCAAATGATGGAGTTTGAGGCTATTCTTCTCATTTTGAAATTCCTCAAACTTAACATCTTGCCCGGAGGACTTAATGATGATCCAGAGGATTTAACATCATTCCCGGAGGATTTAAGATCGTATTGCCTCCTCGATTGTGCAAACGACATCATCACTCCCGAAGGTGATGGCCCGGAGGACTTAATGATGACCCAGAGGATTTAACATCATGCCCGGAGGACTTACTGATGACCCGGAGGATTTAATAGTGGAATATGGAGTTGTTCTTCTCAGTACGAAATTCTCCACCTCCACTGAAAAGTCTGAAGTTGTTCTTCTCACTTCGAAATTCTTCAAACGTAAGCAGTGAAACTTGAGGTTGTTCTTCTCACTACGAAGTTCCTCACGCTACACCACTTCTTTCTAGACTCACGCCAAAAGGCTGTCGGTAATGTTTGTTGTAGTTGATTTCTTTAAATCCTGTTGAATTCCTTCAAATAAATCTTGGGATCCGAAGTTGTTCTTTTCATCTGAATTCCCTTGAACATCTAGTAAATAAAGATTTTTGTTGAAATTCGCATCTTCAAGCGAAAAATCTTGCTTAACTTCATCTTCTTTGTTGAGGTCTTTTCCTCAAATAGAAATCTGTATTGGTCTCTGTTGACCCTTTGAAATGTTAAATTTTCTTCCTCTGAAATCTTTGCTTGTCCTGATCTGGATTGCTTTGCAAATCTTGCAAATTCCTTCTAAAATTAACCAAAAAAATGTTTTGAATGCATGGGTTAACATGTTTTACCCTATGGATGTCTAACCATATGATACATGAATTGTGGTCATTGAGGGACACTTGAATGTACATTGATCTTCTTTATTGGACCTTCTTCTGTCATGACGATATCTCACATCGACAACATTGTACTCTGCTTGAACTTTTTGAGCTCTATTGCTCAATTTGACATTAATATCATTGATTTTCCCAATTAGTTCGGATTCTGCCTCGTATTTCATGGGCTATCAGCTTCTCGAGACGATAAGTTAATGAACTTTGTACCTCTCTTGTCCATTCTGATTCAAAATCTCACGTGCAATAATGTTTTGCTGATCTTTTATCACACTAAGTTTGCCCCATTTTCACCATTTAGGGTGTGCAAAATATCATAGGTCCCTAGTCCCTGAACTTTCACCAAGCTAGACTAATATTCATCACTACGGAACTTGGCAATGACACAGTCCGTACGTAAATACCCCATGTTTTAACATTTCAAAGCTTCATTTGTTCCTCGTCATACCATTCATCATTCACCTCTTGTTCTGCCTGCGCTTGAAGGATTAATTGCATCATAGTAATTCCCATGAAATCCTTTACTTTTTGTATCTAATCAATTCATCTGCAAGATGCTTGTTAAGCGATAAGCAAAAATGCTCAAAATAGTATTTGAAAACATTGAAAAATTTGATTGTCATGGCAAACAAAAACAAAAAATTAGGCCTCTGAATATCAAGTGCAACAAAGCGTTCAAACAAATTTGCAAAGATCAACTCGGATGTGACCATTTTCCAATTTATTAGACTTTCAGGAGAAAAATTCCCATTTTTCTAATTCTACCCCGTTTAGGTGGCACTCTTTTTCTCACTAGCTCACCATATCCAATTTTCCTCTCTTTTCTGATCTCGATCAAGCATAAGAAGACTAAAAATCTTTGAAGAAAGGTTAACCCTAGTAAGCGGGATATATTCTGAAGACTAACTCTCCTTTTCCAATATCCGTGTATGGTCAAAATGGTCTTTTGTGGCTTGTAATGTGGGATATGGTTTATGGCTACCAAAGAAAAGATATATAGGCTCAAATAATTCAAGGGTGATAAAATCAAGGATCATTATCGCACTGATCTGGACATGCTCTGATGAAATACTTTTTCTTTGCGGATCACTCTAGGTTGACCCTTTTTCTTTTGTTGGGCTTTCACCCTAGAGGTCATTTCCTTTTTACCACTACTTTTTCCAGTGGTTCATCCCATCGAAATATTTCACTGAATTTTATGTTCGTTTCTTATTTTGTGCCAACAATTTGAGTTTGGCTTCTTTTTCTTGGTTTTGTATTTCACTTTGAAACACATTTTCATCCTCTTTTGCCCCCAGTATAGGTGTGATCCTTGATTTGGGTTTAATCGAAAGAAAAATAACGTTAGACTCAAAGGGGACAACAAATGATGTTTTCCTTATTTTCTTTCTTTGAGAAGGGAAATCAAGGAATGCCAAATATCATCCCATACTCGGATGTCTTTAAAGCAAAGCAGACTTCAGTTGGATGATGTTTTGAGTTATCACTTCATTCAAAGACCTTATTCAACAATGCTTGAGAGGAAACTCACTCAAAATTTATCTAGGATTTTCCTGTGATTCCTGAACACTCATTAATGTCATCATTTTGGCCCAAGTAAAGTGGTAACGAGTCACATTAGTGAAGTTGATCTCCGAATTTGATTTAATATCAATTTCGTAATTGATATTCAGTATCTGAAGGAATGAAATCAATGATATATGTATGGGTACTCAAAAATTAACCCATAACAAAGAATCAAAGGATCAAAAAGTAAAAATTTAAAGAATTAAAGAATATGACATGTTTACCACTTGAAAAAACACATATGAAACAAGCATCATTGACAAATGAAAAAAAAACTCCTTTACAAAAGACACCCAATGCATATAGAGTAGAAAAATGCAACTAGGATGATTCAGGGTATTACTCCACAACCGATCCCAAAACCATTGAACATTTAGACATGAACAAGGCAGATTTCTTCATAACTCTGAACAATCTTGGAAAAGCTAGTCCTGACGCTCTGAATCTTCAACGAGTATATCATCTTGAACATTTTCTTTGGTCTTCTATTGTTGTACCAACTCCTCTGTCAAAATTCCCTTATAAATCAATTTCTTGATTTCTTCCAGTAAAGACCTACATTTATTAGTAGCATGACCTGACAATCCCATATGAAACTCACAAACATTGTTGGGATCATAGCTTTGTGCGAAAGGGCTTGACGCTTTCTTCATTGGCTTGGGAGTAATATATTGAACTTTAACCAGATAAGGAAATAAATCGGCACTAGGCATTCCAAATATCTCCCGATCCGCATTTCTTCGGGGAATTTTTTGTTGCCGCCCTGAAGAACTGGGTGATCTCTTCCTTTTACGTCTTCGGGAACCTTGAACATTACACTCATTTACCTTTTTCTTATCTTTTGTGGAACTTTTGAGTCTGGGTTCAATTTTCCCTTGTTGGATTCCAACTTCTATTACTTCGCCAAGGGCCATAAATTCTTTAAAGTTGCCCCTTGAATTCGTAAGCATTTTATCGAAGAAAGGAGACGGCAAGGTCTGATGAAACATTTCATACATTTCCTCTTCTATCATGGGTGGTTGTACCTGAGATGCTAGCACCCTCCATCTCAATGCATAGTCCTTAAAGCTCTCATCATCCTTCATTCTCATACTCTGTAAAGTCCGACGATCTGGAGCTAAGTCTATGACATACCTATATTGCCCAAAGAATTTTTTCGCCAAATCAACCCATGTTCGAATCTGCTCTCGACTCAATCTGTTGTACCATGTTGCAGCAGGCCCAGTCAAGCTATCATGAAAGTAGTGAATCATCATTTGGTCATTATCTAGATATCCTTCCATTTTCCGACAGTACATCGTCAAGTGAATTTTAGGACAACTAGATCCGTCATACTTCTCAAAAACAGGGATCTTGAATTTTGGTGGGATAACCAAATCAGGGACCAGACAAAACTCCCTTGCACTAAACCTGGAGCCCACCCCTTTTTCACTTGCCTCAATTTTCTTCTGGAGTTCTGTACACATATTTCTCAATTGATCAACACGTTCTAAGGAAAACGTATTCATGCTCGAACTTGATGCTCCCGGGTAGATAGTTAGACATGGCTTCGAGATTTGATCGTTTGCCTTTGGTTGAGTCTTTGTCATATGCTCTTGCAATCTTTCTTGGATACTTGCAACTTCTCTCACGTTCTCATTCATAATGTATGATTATCGAACTTTCATTAATGTATGGCAACTGTCATCGGAACCCTCAACCACCTTAGATTCATGTATGCTAATGCAATATTGATGGCATGATATAAAATAAACATATGCATGAATGCAATAAGGTATTGATCCCAAGAGTGATTATCGTAGAATAACTTTCATTTCAGGTAAAAAGATTTATTACATCAGATATCAAACGCTTAAGGTATTTGCGAGTCTTAACCCCTAATTTCTTAACCTTCTCTAAGAACCCTGCTAACTTCTCACTGTGATCTATCACCGGGTTGATGTTTTGACTCAATTCTGCCGCCATATCCGCTAAGCTTGCTATTTCTTGAGCCATCTCTCGTACCGCAGCTTTTATGTCATCATCTTCACTTTTTACATATTCCTTCTTAACATCCTCGGTGAGATCTTGGTAATCTGATCGCAAGGTTTGTAACTCTACCTCCAAGTTATCTCTCCCTTGCATTACCTGAGTCTCGTACTCGGACTGATGTTGTTTCTTCAAAATATTTTCATCTCGGACTTCATGTCTGCCCCCTGAATTAGGCTGACTTTTTTCTCCAAACTTTAACTTCCCGCATTTCACCAGACACTGAACTTTACGCTTCAAAGCCCTGCAATTTTCAACTGAGTGTCCTCGTACTCCATCATGAAATTCACAATAAGCATCGGCATCATACCATTTCGGGTACGGCGGTTGTAATGGTGAGATAAAATACGGAGTTATTAGCCGAGCTTCTAGCAACTGAGGATATAACTCTTTGTATGAAACGGGGATTGGGTGAAACCGATTTTTGCCACTTTCTATCTTCTGAGAACTAGGAAAAAGGATCTTGGAACCTGAACTTTGCTCTGGATGTTCGACCGACTTTATCGGGCAAAATGCTTCTTTCATTTTTGATTTTCCATGGACCACTGTGACTTTCTCAGGTTTTAGGTTTGGCACATTTTCGGTGGGCTTGCTCACACCAATTATAAGTGGTGATTTGTATGTGTACCGATCTTTTTGCGGCTCTTCTTCCATGTGCCTCTTCCCTCTAGTCATGTTCATCATCATGATCTTCAGCTCACTCATCTGTATTTTTAACTCTTGCATTTCAGCGTCTCTAAAGTCTGAGTAACCTTCAAGTAAATTGTCCATCCTTCTCAAGCTATGGCTCAACCTCGTCTTCGACCTACAAATCCCTTTAACTGTTATGATCGTCTTCTTTCTCGATAATCACTTTTGGATCATTACCTTTATGCGATGTGATACAATAAAATACCAACATGTTAAGATGATGCAAAAAACAAAATAAAATATAAATAAGATAGAAATCAAACAACCTAAATATAAATCTACTTTATGATGCATGAATGCAAGAGGGTATTAAATTCAGAAAACAATCTCTTAAAAACATCCGTCTGTTCAAAAAGGATTCACTACAACTTTAAAGATAATCTACAGAAAACTGTTGGCCTTAATCCCTAAGTTGGTCAACTCATGTAGCAGGCGGATGATGGCTTCTCCATGCTCTTGCTCGATGTTCGGCTGCTTCAGAAGAGTTGTAGCTTCTCTCGATAACATTTGTACGTAAGATGCGACGCTTCCGACCTCTGATTCTAGATGGTACGCTGCGCTGCTTCATACTTGGTCTTCCACGCTCCTCCTTCTGACGGCAAGCTATCATCTTTCTCATGCTGAACTGCTTCTGACCATGTCCAGACTTCTGTATTATCATCACCTATAATGATCCCTTCTGATATTTTTGGACACTTCTAACTTTATTGTTTTCCAAATTAATACCCATGCAAATATATGCCAAGTAAAGAAAATGCATAAAGGATCAAAGAAAAACAAAAACAAGAAGAGAATGTGTTAGTAGGATAAAGACAAAGATAACATATAAAAAGTGCCTGAAAAATAACAATAGAGCAGTTAAAAATGCGAATAAAGCTAACCAGAGAACAGGATAAAAATGCGTAGAATAACTAGAGAACATGCTAAATTACGTAAAAATAACCAGAGAGCATGCTAATAGAGAAATCCTAAGTTTGGCGGCATTTCGGAAGCATACCGCCTTATCTTATGGTTCCTGTCTGGCTCTAGAAGGGGTTGGCTTCTACTCTATATGTGGGTTTTTGGTCTAGACACTAGGTTCCCGAACTGTCGTTACCGTCTACTACGACGATAAGACATCGATTCGGTGGTATAGGTCCCTTACAACGGGGTGAAGACCCCACGATGCGTAAGGTTAGTATACCGGAAGCAGATAAAAATCCGAAACTCGGAGCTGGAGAGCATCACGTCGGATAATATCTAACTCCCACTTAAGGGTGAAAGCTCGGGTCGAGAGCTTATGCATGAATGACAAAATATATGAAAGTAAAAAGTTATCCTCGTTCAAATAATGTTCACTTAACAATAAAAAAATTAAATTAATATCTAACTCCAAAATGCAAAAATATCACGTAAAGTTTGAAAAAATTAGGCCTGACACACACACAAAAAAATTTAGTCCCCAGCGGAGTCGTCAAGCTGTCGCGACCTCTTAAAAAACGTGATTTTAGGTGAAAAAAGTGTTGACGATGGTTCTTTGAAAAATTCGAACTTTATCATTTTAATCATGAAAAATTCAAATTTTAGGAAAAAAACATAATTTAATTTTGAAAAATTGATTTGGAGTCGCCACCGGCCACTTAGGTAGGCCAGACACCATAAAAATAAACCAGAGATTCATTAAAAAATGTTGGGTTCGGGAGTCGGTTACGTGTAAGGACGACCCTTACAAACGCCCAAAAATTGGTACCTTGAAAAACATTACGTGGCATTGATACTTTAAAGATAGATATTAATTTAATTTTCTATTGTTAAGTGAACATTATTCGAATTTTGGATATCCTTTTGATTTAGAAGTTACACCACCTTTAAACTTGAGTTGAACGAGACGTCCTCTAGATAGGAAATCTCACCCAAATTTAAAGAAATGTAACTTCCGCCTCAAAAGGCTAAAGCAAAAATGCATGACCGTATTTTATCTTGTTCATTTTAAGTTCTAATCCTAAAAAGGCTCCATTGCTTAAGTGTTTAAAACCTAAGTTACTGATGTTACTAGTTACTTACCTATCCATTTTATTTAATTCTAAACCTAAGTTATTTTATCAAATTTCTAGGTTTTAATAACACATGAATTCGATGCCAAGGTACACTCTCTAGGTCAGCATCATGGTGCGTCAAAACACCAACCTCTTTAGTGTATCCGAGACATAAGATTCACATGCTATATTACTAAATTTTCTCCCTAATTAAATTAATTAATTAATTTAGGTGACTAGTCCTAAAAGGCTCTAAATTAGTTAACTTAAGTGTTTATTTGGTGACCTCCCTAAGTATGCCATGCAAAAACATAATAAAACAAAAGAACATGATAAAAGGAACTCATCAATTTTATTAGAATCATGGGTGTACAAAAAATTACATCAAAAATTCTCATCTTGTAGGAATACAAGGGACTTGTGTTGAAAGAGATCAAAAGGGACTAAGAAGCAAACCTTGAAAGATTGATTAGATTTAATTAAGTGTGAAATTAAATTTTAAAGTTTTAGAAATTTTAATTAAATTAATTAATTAAATTTTCTTAACTTCAAATTTTAATTAAAACCTAATTAGGATCTAACTTAGTGAATTTTAAGTTCGAAGGTTTAATTAGGGTTGGATTAACCTTAATTAAGTTAATTTTAAAGTCTTATCTTAGAAATTTTAAATTAATTAAGAGTCTTAATTAAAATAATTTCTAAATTTTTAAGAATTTAATTTAACTTAATTAAAATTTAATTTTGGTGGAATTTGGGATTAATTAGACCTAAATTATTTTAAATCTTATTTTTTTAGAAATTAATTAAAATTAATTAAATTAATTAATTAAAATTATTTCCTAAATTTTAAGAATTAAAGAAGACTAATTAAAGTCTAATTTGGTGAGTGTTTTAAGGTTTAAGGCAAAACTAGACCTAATTAAGTTTAATTAATTTTAAAACTTATTTTTTTAGAAATTAATTAAAATTAATTAAAATAATTAATTAAAATTATTTTCTAATTTTGAAGATTTAAACCTAATTAAAGTCTAATTTTTGAGTCTTAGGGGTCAAATTAAGTTTAAAATAGATTTAATTAGATTAAATTAATTTTAAAGTTTATTAAAATATAAATTAAATCCTAAATTAGAATTTAATTAAAATGTTTTAAGTCTCTAAAATTAATTTTTAACCTAATTAAGTCTAAAATTAATTTAATTTAATCCTAATAGTCTATTTAGGGGTTTAATTAGGATTTTAGGGCCTAATTGAAGGTTTTTAGGGACCTAATTGTAAGAAATTAAGGGTTTAGGGGGCTAATCGGGATCCTAGGGACCGAAAAGTGAAGCAGCTTAAACCTAGAAGGACTAAAAGGGGAATTATCCCTATATAATTAAAAAGACGCGGATCCGGGTTAAACCCGGATCCGACCCACGACCCGGCTGCCTAAAACGGCAGCGTTTTGCTGCCTAACAAAAACCCCTAGGACCGAGTTGGCTCGGTCATTTGGACCGAGACCAACTCGGCCCGACTCACCTCTTCAAAGATTCCTCTGAAATAAACACAGAAAACCCAGATTTCATGGGTAAAGATGGATCGAACACAAGCCATTCAAGGGGTGTTCTTCAGTGTTCTTCAAGAACACGAAGAACACGCTGAGGGACCACCGTGCACTCCGCCCCCAGATCCAAAGCGTCGCCACGAGGAGTCGCTCCGGCGTGTTTGCCGGCCACCATGTCGGGACCTCCGATCGGCCTCCCGACGTCGTTTCCGACGCCGGAGAGGGTTTTTGACGTCGGTGAACCATCCGGCGACGCCTAAAAACCCTAAAATCAACTAGAAACCCCGATTCAACAACCTAAAATCAATCTAAACTAAACCCTGAACACCCCAAGTAATCGGTTAACACCCTAAAATAAAACCCAAGCCTCAATCAATCGAAAAGGAAGATGAAACCAAAAGCTTACCTATTTGCAGATGATCCCAGCTTCCGATTGCTCTCCCTAGCTCCTCCCTTGCTGCCGATCGAGTTCCAGCTTCCCTCAAATCCGAAAATTCCTCCTCCCTCCCCAAATGATTCGGTTGAATCCCTTTTAAAGGGATTCAAAACAGAATCCATACTCAAGACAATCTCTATCTAATCCTAACACACCTAAAAAACCTCCACAAACAAACCTAACCAACCTAATCCCTGAAGAATCGGTCGGACTCTCCCTCAATCCCCTGTTTCTTGGTTTTCAGATTTTTGACTCTGTTTTTGATTTTTTTTTATTTTATTATTACTTATTATTTATTTATTTAAGTGTTAAATTCGTGTTGACACTTGATTATAGCTTGTGGTTTACAAGCTCAACAGCACCAATACAGTTGGTAGCTTTTGCAGATGCTGACTGGGGTAGAAATATGGATGATCGTCGATCCATCTCAAGCAACTATATGTATCTGTGAGAGAATCTGGTCATGTGGGGTCCAAGAAGCATAAAACAGTATCAAGATCCACGACAGAAGTTGAATATAGGAGTCTCACTGATGTAGCTTCAGATATAACGCGGTTGGATGCACTCCTCAAGGATATGGACTTCAAGGCAACTGGTGTCCCTGTGGTATGGAGAGATAATTCAAGTGCAATTACAATGAGTGAGAATTCAGTATATCACTTAAAGGCTAAACATGTAAAACTTGATGTGCAGTTTGTGAGGGAGAAGGTAGCAGCTGGGAAATTAAAAGTGAATTTTGTTTCCTCCGAGCATCAGGTTGCATATGGAATGATTAAAGCCTTGTCTAGAGATTATTTCAGTATGTTTCGCCGAAAGCTAGGAGTTGTTGAATTTTCAGAAATGGAAAAAGGAAAGAATAGGGAGCATGTTGAATATAGCCTACTGTATAGCCTTCCTTAGCTGATCCTTTCTTAGTCGATCTTAGCTGAGAGTTGATCTTGGCTATTAGTTAGTTTGTAACTGATTTAGCCAGATTGTATTCATTCTTGTTAATTAGTTTTAGGGTTACCTCCATGTATAAATAAGGAATAGATGTAAAGCTGAAGGATTATTTTTTTCATTATCAATATACATTCTTTTCATCTTCTTTGTTAAATGGTGCTTTCTCAACACTTTGTAAGAAACTAAGAATGGCGGAAACATATGTCAAAATCTGTATTTTTGATAAGCAGCAGCGAAGAGAACCTGCCTGGAAAGAACAGTTCTATCATTGAACATTGCCAAATGGAAAAATGTTGTTAACAAGACCTATTGTTATTAATCTACTCATATTACATGGCCAGCTGGAGTGTCTTAGAAACCTTGGATATCTGATAATGTCAACGTTGGACTGGATCAAGTTGTATTAAGAACTACGAAAGACAAAATTTAATGACAGAATTGACTACTTCCATGACGAAGATACTCGTGTGCTTTCAAATCCGGCCTGCACTGCATAGACAACATAGTTGGATTGGTTAATTATGAATATTTCCAATAACTTTTTAAGTAATTTAAAACTTTTACTTGCCTAGAATGAGTAAAATAATGCAATATAAACCAAATCATTTAACAATTTTTTTGTTGAAAAGTCTTTACCTGCAACTGCAAGTTAAGAAAAATAGATACCAGATCACCTGTTCCCGTCTATAAATAGCCATGCCTGTCTTGCAAACTTTCCAACTCTTTTTCATAGCAATTCAAATCACCAGACGAGTTGTAATGAAAGGAATCCACTCTATCTTCCTTGCTTGCTTCTTATTCTCGGCCTTTGCCTGCTTCTTAGCCTCAGCCTTTGACCCCAGTCCTCTGCAGGACTTCTGTGTGGCTATCGATCACCCCAAGAATGGCGGTAAGCATTCTGCTTATGTTTCACTTTATGTTCATGTTCTCAATCATGGATGCAAATAATACTCTTAATGTAGAGTCATTACTAAGGGGCTCAATTCTTTTGCATTGGATGAGATATATCAACTAACAATAACATGTGTTTCCTGCAGTATTTGTCAATGGGAAGTTCTGCAAGGACCCGAAGCTTGTTGTAGCAGATGACTTCTTCTTTTCAGGCCTCAACAAGCCCGGAAACACATCCAATCGAGTTGGATCGAATGTAACTACTGTTAATGTTGACAAAATACCAGGACTTAACACTCTTGGTATATCTCTTGTTCGAATTGACTACGCGCCTCATGGTGGCCAAAACCCTCCCCACACGCACCCTAGAGGAACTGAGACCCTAGTTGTTGTGCAGGGCACACTTTATGTTGGCTTTGTTACATCCAACCCGGAGAACCGCCTGATCACGAAAATCCTATATCCCGGAGATGTTTTTGTTTTCCCAATTGGTTTGATCCACTTCCAGTTCAATATAGGGAACACACCGGCTGTAGCATTTGCCGGTCTCAGCAGCCAAAATGCCGGGGTTATCACCATTGCTAATGCCGTGTTCGGCTCAAACCCACCAATCAATCCGGATGTTCTGACAAAGGCCTTCCAGTTGGACAAGGACGTGGTTACCCATCTGCAGTCCCTCTTCTAAAGTCTGACGATGAAGTAACTCAAGAGACACCTGAAAAAACAGAAGCTTGTTGCGTGTTGTTTGTATTCATTTTCTTGATTAAATTCATATTGTTTTCCTTCAGCATCATTCAATAAACAGGGTTTTGGTAATGAATCTCCCCAAAGTCCACTATCATCTCCCTTGGTGATTATTATATACTGCAATTTTCAATCGCTCCCCTGGTGGTGGTGGTATATAATGTATACATAATGACAATTTGAGATTAATAATATCATATACATAAACTTAATAATGAAAAGAAATAAATATCGTACACAAGGGACAAACCTCAAAAGATTAGTTCAGTCAGATGATCTACCGAGCATCCTGGTTACTTTCCAATGTTGAACTAGAACCTAAGACACTTCGAAACTTAAATCAATAGGGAGAAATTTGCTTCTACGATAATTCCCAATGTATCGATATATACGAGTCAAAATGGGTTTACGGGATCGAAAGGATCAAGAGGAGCTAGAATGGGTAGATGCGCGATCGGGAGAATCTCTAGTACCATTAAACAAATTATATAATATGTTTGGTCATTTCTCATTAACTTATCTAAAATAATTTTTATTTCAAAATGCTTTCACCCCTATCACTCAAAATCCAATTCAACCTTCTAGGCTATCTCGGTTGATCATTCGATCCTCCCAAAAGATGTAAGTATAAATGAGTCAATAATTTGATATGAAGAAAAGCTTTATAATTTTTTTAGTTGAATGATCAAATTGTATAAAATATAAAGTTAAAAGATTCAATTGCAAAAAGAATATATTTTGTTTTAAATATAAATTGAAGTTACATACATATTATATAGTGTTAGTGAATAATGCAATTTAATTTTAGTCAAAAATAGACTTAAAATGAAGGATGAATTGAAAAAAATAAAAAATAATTCAAAGTTGAGGGGCTAAATTGAAAAAATAAAAAATTAAAATATTAGTTCAAGCTAAATAGGTAAGCAACAGTGATTTAGGAGCACGTGGTTCAAATTTGGTAAAAAAATGCTTTAAACGAAAAATCATAGAAAAAAGAAAATCATACAAAATTGAAGGGTTAAATTGAAAAAAAAAGATGAAAATTATTTGTAAAATATAAATTAAAACAAAATATATATTTTACATTGTTTTAGGAACATCTGCTTTAAATTTTGTCAAAATAGACTTAGAATGAAGGAGAAATCGAAGTAAAAAAAATCAAGGACTAAATTGCAAAATTATAAAAAAAAATATTTTTTTCGAGTTAAACAAATTTCAACTCAAATCTAATTTTATATACTCGAATAATCCAATTAATTCAAACCAAATAAATTTAATTTAAAAAAAATCAATTTTTCAAATCGAATTTTATATAGTCTAACTATTTTAATGCTCATGTTAACTTTTTGACAAAGCATAGTTTCTCTTTGTCCTAGAGGGGGAGGAGGAGACTTTAAGGAAAGAAATGCTTTTGGTAGATCTTGAATTCGAGACCTAAAAAAAAGAGATGAGAGCAAGTAAATAGTTTTGGCCAACCAATCATCAACATTTATTCTACATTGTTATTAATTAATAAATCAAAGTATTAATAATTGAATTTTCGAAAATATAATGTCAAAAAATTTCCTAATGTTTTGCTGAATATTTATATCGTTTTATTATTATCGTCGACCGCTGAGTTTGGCCATTGTGCATCACCGTCCTTTATAGTATTTCTCTTCACAACTGAAAGTAAATTGGTCCAAACATTATCCATAAAATAATTAGTAACTACATAGGCTTCATGGGGTTTAGAACTTTATTCCTCTAGTAGTTATCCCATCAGAACCGAGACTGAAATTCCTTAACCATATTCTTATCCAGCTGGAACTCTTTGGCAACAACATCTGGATTGATGGTCGGGTCTAAGCCGAACACTGCATTTGCTAGTTGTTACGGTGATAACCCTTGGTTTTGGCTACTGAGACCAGCAAAGGCAACTGCAATGGTATGCCTTATGTTGATTCGATCAAGAGAAATGCCAAGAGTGTTGAGGCCTGGTATTTGTTGAACATTGGCCTGAGTGATCATTGATCCTACTAGGTTTGACGTATTCCATGGTATGTTGAGCACAGAAAGGAAGAAATTTCTGGGGCTACAAACTTTGGGTCATTGCACAACTTGCCATTAACAAAACTGCCAAATGGCAAAATGTTGTCAACTTGGACTATTGTTATTAATTTAATCTTATTGCAAGGTCTGGTGGAGTGTCTTAGAAACCTCGGATATTTGCCAAAGTCAATGTTGGACTGGATTGAGTTGTATTAAGAACTACGAAAGACATAATTTAATGACAGAATTGACTACTTCCAGATGACAAAGATACTCGTGTGCTTTCAAATCCGGCCTGCACTGCATAGACAACATAGTTGGATTGGTTAATTATGAATATTTCCAATAACATTTTAAGTAATTTAAGCTTTTACCTTCCTAGAATGAGTAAAATAATGCAACATGAACCAAATCATTTGACAATGTTTCTTGTTGAAAAGTCTTTACCTGCAACTGCTAGTTAAGAAAAATAGATACCAGGTCATTTGTTTCCATCTATAAATATCCATGCCTGTCTTGCAAAGTTTCCAACTCTCTTTTCATAGCAATATCAAATCACCAGCTGAGTTATAATGAAAGGATCCCACTCTATCTTCCTTGCTTGCTTCTTATGCTCGGCCTTTGCCTGCTTCTTAGTCTCGGCCTTTGACCCCAGTCCTCTGCAGGACTTTTGTATGGCCATCGATCACCCCAAGAATGGCGGTAAGCATTCTGCTTATGTTTCTGAACTTATGTTAATGTTCTCAATCATGAGTGCAAATAATAGTCTTAATGTAGAGTCATTGCTAAGGGGATCAATTCTTCTGCATTGGATGAGATATATCAACTAACAATAACATGTTTTTCGTGCAGTATTTGTAAATGGGAAGTTCTGCAAGGACCCAAAGCTTGTTGTAGCAGATGACTTCTTCTTTTCAGGCCTCAACAAGCCCGGAAACACATCCAATCGTGTTGGATCAAATGTAACTACTGTCAATGTTGACAAAATACCAGGACTTAACACTCTTGGCATATCTCTTGTTCGAATCGACTATGCACCTTATGGTGGCCAAAACCCTCCCCACACGCACCCTCGAGGAACTGAGATCCTAGTTGTCGTGCAAGGCACACTTTATGTTGGCTTTGTTACATCCAACCCGGAGAACCGTCTGATCACGAAAATCCTATATCCCGGAGATGTTTTTGTTTTCCCAATTGGTTTGATCCACTTCCAGTTCAATATAGGGAACACACCGGCTGTAGCATTTGCCGGTCTCAGCAGCCAAAATGCAGGTGTTATCACCATTGCTAATGCAGTGTTTGGCTCAAATCCACCAATCAATCCGGATGTTCTGACAAAGGCCTTCCAGTTGGACAAGAACGTGGTCACCCATCTGCAATCCCTTTTCTAAAGTCTGACGATGAAGTAACTCAAGAGACACCTGAAAAAACAGAAGCTTGTTGCGTGTTGTTTGTATTCATTTTCTTGATTAAATTCATATTGTTTTCCTTTAGCATCATTCAATAAACAGGGTGTTTGGTAATGAATCTCCCCAAAGTCCTCTTTCATCTCCCATGGTGATGATTATATACTGCAATTTTCAATCAGTCCCCTGGTGGTAGTATATAATGTATACCATTGGAATACATAATGACAATTTGTGATCAAATAATAGCATATACATAAACATAATAATGAAAAGAAACAAATATTGTACACAAGTAACAAACCTCAAAAGATTAGGTCGGTCAGATAGTCTACTGAGAATTCGGGTTACATTTTAATGTTGTATTAGAACCTAAGACACATCGAAACTTAAATCAATAGGGAGAATTTTTCTTCTATGATAATTCACAATGTATCGATATATACGAGTTAAAACGTGTTTGCACGATCGAACGGATCAAGAGGAGCTAGACTGGGTAGATGCACAAACGGGAGAATCTCTACTACCTTTAAACAAATAATATAATATGTCAGTCATTTGTCAATAATTATCTTAAATAATTTTTATTTCAAATTGCTTTCACCCATATCACTCAAAATCCAATTCAGTTTTTTAGGCTATTTTTGTTGATTAATCGATCCTCCCAAAAAGATGCGACTATAAATGAGTCAATAATTTGATGTGAATAAAATCTTTATAAAAAAATTTAGTTGAAATTACATACATATTATAGTGTTAGTGTATCATGCAATTAAATTTTAGTCAAAAATAGACTTAAAATGAAAGATGAATTGAGAAATAGAAATTCATTTAACTAAAGTTGAGGGGTTAAATTAAAAAAAATAAAAAAAAATTAAATAAGAATTGAGTCTAAATAGGTGATTAAATGAATTAGGAACATGTGGTTCAAATTTGATAAAAAAATATACTTAAAAGGAAGAAGAAATCAAAGATAAAAAGAAAATCATACAAAATTAAAGGGTTAAATTAAAAAAAGAAAATTATTTTTAAAATATAAATTAAAACTAAATATATATTTTACATTGGTTTAGGAACACATGACTTAAATTGATCAAAATAGACTTAAAATCAAGGAGAAATTAAGGAAAAATGAAATCGAGAACTAAATTGTTAGACTGTATAATTTGTTTTTCGATTTTTCAAATAAGACAAATAACTAAAAAAAATTTAAGTCAAATTTTACTCAGCATAACTATTTTAATGCTTATGTTAACCGTTTTATTAACCAAGTAATTTGATTGTTGAGTGATTTTTGTCTTATCTTGGCACATCAATTCCGTCAGCAAAGATCTGTTCGTCGGCATCGTATTTGCTTCCAACGCTGCATTGGTCTGGGTTGATCTGAAAAAAAAGGATCGATAAGGTAGATGGCTCTCAAATCTACTTTCTTCATCAAGAAATTGTAACTTTATCGCAAGGTGATCTACCTGTCTCTGTTTACTTTACAAAATTTAAATTGTTGTGGGATAGGTATTTTGCTTTGGTCACTCTCTCTAATTGTAGTTGTGATTCGTCTCAACAGAATGCTAAGCATGTGTCTCAGCAGCATTTGTTTCAGTTTTTTATGGGACTCAATGAGACATTCGCTGTTGTTCGTTATTAAGTAGTTATAAATTACGTTGTTGTTGTAATCTTGAAACTCTTCTGTTAGTTAGTTAGAGTTTACTTTGTAAAGTACTATATAAACTGTAATATGTACGCTCTTCTAAGATGTGGAATATATACTACAAGTTCTTATTTTCTTTCATTTTCTCTTCTTCAATATATTCTCTACATGGTATCAGAGGTTTCATCCAATATGAGTTCTTCAAAACCCTTTACCAATAAGACAATTACTATCAGGTTGGATGAATCCAACTTTTTACTTTGGAAGCAACAAATTTCCTTTACAATTGAGAGTCTTGGTTTGGTCAGCCATATTGATGGCACCATAGCAGTACCTGCACAAGTCATTGTTAATGACAAAGGTGAAAAGGTTCCTAATCCAGATTATGTTTTCTACAAGCAAGAAGATAGTGCGTTGTGTTCTTGGCTTCTTGCCTCCATAAGTCCTTCTATCTTGCCTTCTCTTGTTGGTTGCAAAACTACTTTCGACATTTGGGAAAAGGTCCAACAATCTTTTTCAACATCTTCCACTACCAAATTGATGCATTTACATCGTTCTTTAAGAAGCTTAAGAAAGAGGGATCAAAGTATGAAGGAGTACTTGGGGCAGATTCAAGCAATCTGTGATAGTTTGGCTGCAGCAAGCAATCCTCTTACTGAAATAATGCACATTTCAGCAATCTTGTCTGGTCTTCCATCTGAATATGAACCTGTTGCGGCGGTGATTACTTCGAGTCAATAACCTTATAAAGTTGATGGAGTGTGTAGTGCTCTTCTTGACACTGAGGCACGTCAACAAGGTTCAGTTTCTCAAAACGTTTTTGTTAATAT
Source organism: Abelmoschus esculentus (assembly GCA_035048815.1). NCBI lineage: Eukaryota > Viridiplantae > Streptophyta > Magnoliopsida > Malvales > Malvaceae > Abelmoschus > Abelmoschus esculentus. The sequence goes on along the minus strand of JAUCBN010000019.1, from coordinate 3,536,626 downwards.
GGTTCAAGATTCTCTTTTTTTCTCAAGGGAATTCTTTGTTTCAAGGAAGCTTGCCTTTTCAAGAAAATTTTCCTGTTGACAATGTAAATTATTTTGGGTTTACTAGTCAACCCTCACATGCGACTCAAGGAATTGTTACAGGTATATCATTCTCAAATTCTCACTTTGTGAATTGTATTATGCATCAGGGAGGGAGGTCTGGTTTTTAAGGGGGCAGACAAAATTTTAGAGGTCGAGGAGGTCGCTTCGGTGGAAGATCACGTGTTCAATGTCAAATTTGTGACAAAATTGATCATTTAGCTGGTCGTTGTTATTTTCGTTTTAATCAATCCTTTACAGGGATCTGAGGAATGGCATAATTTAACAACACAAGCTTTCCTGTGAACTTTGCTGATTTTGTCGATCCTTCTCTTGTTGTTCAAGAGAATCTTGAAGGTGGCTTAGTTAATATGGTTGGAGATTTTTCAGGAAATCAGTTTGGAGACGATGCATGGTTTCCTGATTCTGGTGTTACTGTGCATCTTACTTATGATGCAACCAATTTAATAAATTCAATTGAGTATCATGGCCCTGGTAAGATTGATGTTGCTAATGGTACGAGTTTTCCTATATCAAAAGTTGGTCAAGCTTCATTGTTAACTAATTCAAGACCACTTTTGTTAAATCAATTGTTACATGTTCCTTCGATTAAAAAGAACTTATTGTTTGTATCTCGTTTTACTAAAGATAACAATATTTCAATTGAGTTTTATCCTAAGTTTTGTCTTGTGAAGGACTTAGCAACTCAACAAGTAATACTTAGGGGACAAGAAAGTGATGGTTTGTACAAGCTTCAATCATTTGATGGTAAGGTGTTTGGACAGCCACGATGCGCAAGCTTTACAGTTGACAATGAAACACAAATACGAGGAAACAGTTCGAGGAACAACTTTTGTACACTGAATAATTCTTGTTTACATTCTATAGATAATTCTTGTTTTTCTTCTACTGTAGCTGGTGTATCTGAACTTCAGCATAGGAGACTTGGTCATCCTTCTGACCATACTCTTGTTAGGGTTCTAAAATCTTTGTAATGTTTCTAGCAATAATAATATAGTATCTGTTTTTTGCACAGCTTGTAAGTTAGGTAAAAGACACAAATTATCTTTTCAAATCTCAAACAATAATTATAGTCAGCCTTTACAACTTGTTCAATTCGATTTATGGGGTCCTTCTCATATTGTACCTAATAATGCGAGTTATTACTTAAGTATAGTTGATGCTTATACAAGGTACACTTGTATATATTTTCTAGCTAGGAAATCAGACGTTGTTAGTGTAATAACCAACTTTCAAAAGCTAGCAGAAAGGAAATTTAGGTACAAGTTGAAGTCAGTTCAAACGGATTGTGGTACTGAATTTAAACCTCTAGTCTCTTTCTTTGAGCATCAAGGTATTGAATTTAGAAATACATGTCCTTATACGTCTGAGCAAAACGGTATGGTTGAATGAAAGCATAGACATTGTTGAGCTTGGGTTAACACTTTTAGCTCAAGCTTCAGTTCCTCTTAAATATTGGACTGATGCCTTTTATTCTGCAACTTTTCTTATTAACAGGTTACCCTCCAATGTGTTACAAGGTGCTTCCCCTTATGAAAGGTTGTTCAAAGTAAAGTCTGATTACAGTTTTCTAAGGGTGTTTGATTGCGAGTGTTTTCCTTTGCTCAGGCCTTATAATTAGCACAAACTGCAATTCCGGTCACAAGCTTGTACTTTTCTTGGGTACTGTTCGCAACAGCATGGCTACAAATGTCTCAGTGCTGATGGTAGAGTGTACGTGTCCCGCCATGTTCAATTCAAGGAGAATGTGTTTCCTTTCGCCCTCAAACATAGTCTTAACAAAGAGAGTCAATCTGATAAAACAACTCCTATTAAGATAAAGGTGGTACAACAGCAAAGTCGAAATCCACCACCTATTAATTTTCCGGATGTAGATACACGATCAGTTGATAGTTTACAAGGGTCAACCTCCTCTAATAGAATAGAGTTCAGTGATACTTCAGCTCCTTGTGGTTTCAATTCTCCAATTAGCACAGAAGCTATTGAAAGTTCAAATGAGGGTGCTCAAGAAAATGATGATGTCCAAGGAAACGATGATTCTCAAGGCAACAACATGATCAATTCAAATGAGCGTGTGCAAGGGGACAATGTAGTTGTTCAGTCTGATTGTATCTCAAATCCCAGGCGAGCTGTTTCAAAGGTTGTTCAACCTCATGGTATGGTCACAAGATCAAAGGCTGGAATTTTTAAGCCAAAAATCTTTTCAGCTGAATTAAAGCTTAGTGAACCTGAAAGTATTCAAGAAGCAATGTTGTTAGAAGAATGGAAACTTGCCGTTGATAAAGAGATTAATGCCTTGATTGGAAAAGAAACTTGGGATTTAGTTCCTTTATCAGCTGATAGAATACCAATTGGTTGTAGGTGGCTTTTCAAGGTTAAGAAAAACTCAGATGGAAGTATACAAAGGTACAAAGTGAGGTTAGTTGCGAAAGGTTATTCTCAGAATGCAGGTTTTGATTATCAAGAAACGTTTAGCCCGGTTATTAAACCTGTGACAGTAAGAGTGATACTTACATTGGCAGTTTCGAACAATTGGGTTTTAAGACAATTTGATGTTGATAATGTGTTTCTGAATGGAGATTTATCGGAAGAAGTGTACATGTTACAGCCACCAGGATTTGAGCAACTAGGAACTAATGGTGAAGAGCTCGTGTGTAGGCTTAAGAAGTCCTTGTATGGGCTTAAACAAGCACCTCGTGCGTGGTTTAACAAGTTCAGGGCGTATCTTCTGGAAGAGTTAAAATTTTCAGCCTCAAAAACAGATATGTCTCTCTACTTTCGAGAAATGAATGGTCATAAAATATATGTTATGGTATATGTCGACGATGTTGTGGTTACTGGATCAAATGGACATGACATAGATGAAGTGATAAAGAAGATTAATACGGTCTTCTCGTTGAAAGATCTAGGACAACTAAGTTTTTTTCTTGGAATGAATGTTCAAAGGGTTGAAAATGGTTTAGTTTTGAATCAGCAGAAACATATTGTGGAAGTTTTGCAAAAAGCTAATATGTTTGATGCTGCTCCAGCTCCCACGCCAATGGTTTCCACGCTTAGGCTATCAGCTCATGATGGAGATCCTCATCCTAATGATACTTTGTATCGACAAGTAGTAGGAATGCTTCAGCATATATGTAATACTCGACCCGATATTCACTTTGCAGTGAACAAAGTAAGCCAATTCATGCATTCTCCATTAGACAAACATTGGAAAGCTGTTAAAAGAATTTTGCGATATCTCAAGGGAACAATAAATCATGGTTTATTGTTTCAAGCTTCAATGACATGTAATAGTTTAATTGGATACTCTAATTCAGATTGGGGAACAAGTGTAGATGACAAACGATCTACTTCAGGTTATTGTCTGTTTCTTGGAAAGAATCCGATAGCTTGGAGTTCAAAAAAACAAAGTGTAGTGTCCCGTTCTTCAGCAGAAGCTGAATATAGAAGCCTTGCGAATGCGATTACTGAAGTCATGTGGATTAGATCGTTATTAGAAGAAATTGGTGTACCGATTCATACAACACCTACCATTTGGTGTGATAATACAAGTCCAATAGAACATGCCTCTAATCCAGTTCATCATGCAAAGATGAAGCACTTAGAACTAGATTTAAGTTTTGTAAGGGAAAAAGTTGCAGAAGGAGTAGTGATGGTCATTTATGTACCAGCAATGGATCAAATTGCCGATATATTTACTAAACCGTTGTCTACTGCCTTTTTTGTTCGATTGAGAGAAAGTTTGGGTATGTCTACTTCAGAAGATTAAGGAACCTCTGCGTAACAATCTTGTTGAATATGGAAATGCAGGAGATACTGTAGATGTGGAGTAACAAGTTGAATATGGAAATGCAGGAGATATTGTAGATGTGGAGTAACAAGTGTTCCGTGTTCCTTTTTTTGTTTTGTCGAAAAAAAATAAACAACCATGAAGAGTAGGAAGTGTATTAAGTAGTTATAAATTACGTTGTTGTTGTAATCTTGAAATTCTTCTGTTAGTTAGTTAGTTAGTTAGACCTACTATTTTTGTTGATCTATGGTCACCTTTGATGCATCCTCGCGTCCTTTCAGTTCTTCTCATGTTGATCTAGAACCGGCACGCAATCTGTCTGGTCCTGTTGGACCTACTATTTTTACACCAGAGCAATATTCTCAACTTCTGAATCTTTTAAATCAGAATTCAATAGCAAATTTCTCTGTAACTATTTTTACATCCCTAGCTGGAACTCTTTGGCAACAACATTTGGATTGATGACCGGGTCTAAACCGAACACCGCATTTGCTAGTTGCTACGGTGATAACCCCTGGTTTTTGGCTACTGAGACCAGCAAAGGCAACTACAATAGTATGCCCTATGTCAATTCGAACAAGAGAAATGCCAAGAGTGTTGAGGCCTGGTATTTGTTGAACATTGGCCTGAGTGATCATTGATATGTTGAGCACTGAAAGGAAGAAATCTGCTGGGGCTGCAAACTTTGGGTCATTGCACAACTTGCCATTAACAAAACTGCCAAATGGCAAAATGTTGTCAACTTGGCCTATTGTTATTAATTTAATCATATTACATGGTCTGGTGGAGTGCATTAGAAACCTCGGATATTTGCCAAAGTCAACGTTGGACTGGATTGAGTTGTATTAAGAACTACGAAAGACATAATTTAATGACAGAATTGACTACTTCCATATGACAAAGATACTTGTGTGCTTTCAAATCCGGCCTGCACTGCATAGACAACTAGTTGGATGGGATAATTATAAATATTTCCAATAACTTAAGTAATTTAAGCTTTTACTTGCCTAGAATGAGTAAAATAAAGCAACATGAACCAAATCATTTGACAATGTTTCTTGTTGAAAAGTCTTTACCTGCAACTGCTAGTTAAGAAAAATAGATACCAGGTCATAGGTTCCCATCTATAAATAGCCATGCCTGTCTTGCAAACTTTCCAACTCTTTTCCATAGCAATATCTAATAAACAGCCGAGTTATATAATGAAAGGAATCCACTCTATCTTCCTTGGTTGCTTCTTATTCTCGGCCTTTGCCTGCTTCTTAACCTCAGCCTTTGACCCCAGTCCTGCAGGACTTCTGTGTGGCCATCGATCACCCCAAGAATGGCGGTAAGCATTCTGCTTATGCTTCTGAACTTTATGTTATTGTTCTCAATCATGGATGCAAATAATACTCTTAATGTAGAGTCATTGCTAAGGAGCTCAATTCTTTTGCATTGGATGATATATATATATACTAACAATAACATGTTTTTCCTGCAGTATTTGTCAATGGGAAGTTCTGCAAGGACCCAAAGCTCGTTGTAGCAGATGACTTCTTCTTTTCAGGCCTCAACAAGCCCGGAAACACATCCAATCGAGTTGGATCGAATGTGACTACTGTCAATGTTGAACAAATACCAGGACTTAACACTCTTGGCATATCTCTTGTTCGAATCGACTATGCACCTTATGGTGGCCAAAACCCTCCCCACACACACCCTCGAGGAACTGAGATCCTAGTTGTTGTGCAAGGCACACTTTATGTTGGCTTTGTTACATCCAACCCGGAGAACCGTCTGATCACGAAAATCCTATACCCCGGAGATGTTTTTGTTTTCCCAATTGGTTTGATCCACTTTCAGTTCAATATAGGGAACACACCGGCTGTAGCATTTGCCGGCCTCAGCAGCCAAAATGCCGGGGTTATCACCATTGCTAATGCCGTGTTCGGCTCAAATCCACCAATCAATCCGGATGTTCTGACAAAGGCCTTCCAGTTGGACAAGAACGTGGTTACGCATCTGCAGTCCCTCTTCTAAAGTCAGACGATGAAATAAACTCAAGAGACACCTGAAAAAACAGAAGCTTGTTGCCTGTTTTGAATGATGTTTGCATTCATTTTCCTGATTAAATTCTTATTCTTTTTCTTTAGCATTATAATATACATGGTGTTTGATAATGGAGGTGGAACCGACCAATTAAGGTGCATTTATTTTGTATAATTTGATTCTATATATTCTGTATTGTTTGATTCGTATATTATGTCTTGTCTGATTCCGAATGAATAATGTGATGTTTGGTTGAATTTCTGATTTTAGTATGAACTCTAGTTAACTTATGTAACATGTATGCTTTTTGCACTTAAAAACCTCACTGGGCTTTATAGCTGATTTGATATGTGGTTTTGAACGGATAAACTTTTATTTTCTGAAATGTGATCTGCTTTCTTTCGGTGACATTTTAGATTCGGTCTTAACTTTCGGATCAGATTTAAAGTGTTATAACATTTGTAAGGCTATCGTAAAATATAGTCATTGATCCTTTTGCTGACCCTAATCTTAAATAAGTTACACTTCGATATGGAACAACTATGATCAGGACAAAGTATGGATTACCTTCAAAAACAGCATGCAAATCACGTTGCAGAGGCCATTTTTCTTAAGTAGTTTCACAGTCATCGATGGTCGCATGTCAATGTTCACATAACCGGTACTGATTACCTCATGGTGTATCATGCTACCGATATAATCATTCATGGTTTATGCATCCACCGTTGCAAATCCCAACTCCCAACCACTAAGGACTGTGAAGGGACCTGATTCAAAAGTGATACCCCTGGGTCAAATGGATGGTGATGCTAGAAGATTGAACACAACAAGGAAAGTTTGGATTGATCATAACACGTTGTATGAGTGTCATGATAGTCTCCTTGATGTCACTCGTGGTTCAACCGACGTTACCGTATCTAACAATTGGTTCAGAAATCAGGACAAAGTTATGCTTCTTGGACATGATGATGACCATTTAAGAGATAGAAACTTGAAGGTCGCCGTCATTTTAATCATTTTGTACCTAACTGCAATTAAAGAATGCCAAGGTAATGACTAATACATCCATGTATTAATAGTTTGCAAGTAAAAAACTGCATATTTACTCCATTTATCTTATTCTTGTCATCAACTATATTGCAGAGTTAGCCATGGGTATGCACATGTAGCCAACAATTTCTACCAAGGATGAGAACAATATGCCATTGGTGGAACCATGAGCCCCAGCATCAAGAGTGAAGCCAACCTTTTTGTTGCTCCAAATGCAGACAATAAGGAGGTAACATGGAGAAAAGGCGAAAAAGCGGATAAAGGTTTATGGAAATTCTACTCAGTATGAAATATTTTCAAAAATGGAGCCTCCTTTACTAAGCAAACAGTTACATGTGGTGCAAAGCCTATTATAACCAGGACCAGAATTTAAAGTTGCCAGTGCTGAATCAGTGGGAGACTTGACAAGCGCATCAGGTGTTCTGAAGCGTACCAGAATTTTGACATGCTAAGTTCATGTAAGAAAGAAGGTTTTAATAATTCCTTGGTGCTTCGTAATTTCCTCAAAATAATGTGAATAATTGTACAAGAGGAGGGGAATGTTATTGTACCAGCTATCAACTTAATCACAATATAAACACCGGTATAGTATATATGTTACAAGCCTATTGTCAAAGCTTTTGGCAGGTTTAAGTTCCATTGCATAACATAAGAATTAAGATAAATGATGCACTCGGATTTAACTATTGAGAAATGTAACAAGTTTCAAAGTTTTGAAAACATTTAAGAAGAGTGTAAAACTAGAATGGCATCCCTTTGTAAGAATGGCGGTAAAATATGTCAAATTCTGTATTTTGATAAGCAGCAGCGAACAGAACCTGCCTGGAAAGTACAGTTCTATGTTTGAACACTGCCAAATGGCAAAATGTTGTCAACAAGACCTATTGTTATTAATCTAATCATATTACATGGCCTGCTGGAGTGTCTTAGAAACCTTGGATATCTGCTAATGTCAACGTTGGACTGCATCAAGTTGTATTAAGAACTACGAAAGACAGAATTTAAGGACAGAATTGACTACTTTCATGACCAAGATACTCGTGTGCTTTCATATCCGGCCTGCAGTGCATAGACAACATAGTTGGATTGGTTAATTATGAATATTTCCAATAACATATTAAGTAATTTAAAGCTTTTACTTGCCTAGAATGAGTAAAATAATGCAATATGAACCAAATCATTTGACAATGTTTCTTGTTGAAAAGTCTTAACCTGCTACTGCTGGTTAAGAAAAATAGATACCAGGTCATAGGTTCCTAACTATAAATAGTCATGCCTGTCTTGCAAACTTTCCAACTCTTTTTCATAGCAATATCAAATCACCAGCCGAGTTGTAATGAAAGGAATCCACATTATCTTCCTTGCTTGCTTCTTATTCTTGGCCTTTGCCTGCTTCTTAGCCTCGGCCTTTGACCCCAGTCCTCTGCAGGACTTCTGTGTGGCTATCGATCACCCCAAGAATGGCGGTACACATTCTGTTTATATTTCTGAACTTATGTTAATGTTCTCAATCATGGATGCAAATAATACTCTTAATGTAGAGTCATAGCTAAGGGGATCAATTCTTTTGCATTGGATGAGATATATCAACTAACAATAACATGTGTTTCCTGCAGCGTTTGTGAATGGGAAGTTCTGCAAGGACCCGAAGCTCGTTGTAGCGGATGATTTCTTCTTTTCAGGCCTCAACAAGCCCGGAAACACATCCAATCGTGTTGGATCGAATGTAACTACTGTCAACGTTGACAAAATACCAGGACTCAACACTCTTGGCATATCTCTTGTTCGAATCGACTACGCACCTTATGGTGGCCAAAACCCTCCCCACACGCACCCTCGAGGAACTGAGATCCTAGTTGTTGTGCAAGGCACACTTTATGTTGGCTTTGTTACATCCAATCCGGAGAACCGTCTGATAACAAAAATCCTATATCCCGGAGATGTTTTTGTTTTCCCAATTGGTTTGATCCACTTCCAGTTCAATGTAGGGAACACACCGGCTGTTGCATTTGCCGGTCTCAGCAGCCAAAATGCAGGTGTTATCACCATTGCTAATGCGGTGTTCGGCTCGAACCCACCAATCAATCCAGATGTTCTGACAAAGGCCTTCCAGTTGGACAAGAACGTGGTTACCCATCTGCAGTCCCTCTTCTAAAGTCAGACGAGAAATAAACTCAAGAGACACCTGAAAAACCAGAAGCTTGTTATGTGTTGTTTGCATTCATTTTCCTGATTAGATTCGTATTGTTTTACTTTAGCATCATATAATAAACATGGTGTTTGGTAATGAACCTCTTAATAAATCTGCAGAAATATTTTACTATAAATGATTCAAGTATGCATATTTTACCATATTATCTCTAAGCTTAGTAATGGCTATTACCAAAATATTGTTACACCAATAATATATGAATCAATGGATCGAATCATAAATAATTGTTTTATATAATTATTGATATTTGATTTATCAGTCGATTCATTTAAATCGAATATTAAAAAATTATTGAAGTCATTTTCTCGTTCTTTATTCACAATGTTAAAATTTAAACCAATAACCCTAATGTTTCATCTCGTTAGACAAAATGATAATAAATTGAATCACAAATATTAGTACTCTTATAAAGTTTTTCTTTAATCCTCTACTATATACTTATAGAAAAAACTTTGATACATATTACACAAGCCTTTTAGGGTTTATGGTCTAAGATATAAAATTTAAGATTTATGGTTAGAATTTAAAGTTTAGAGTTTAGTGATGGATTAAAATATGTAATTTGTGTGACACAAAACTAAATGACCAATTATGTTAATCGTGTCGTGTGTATTAAATTATAATGGGAAAAAGTGTAGAAACAATAAAATGTATTTATAATTTTACAAAAAATAGAGTTATAATACTTAATAATTGGTTTCTTAAGTCAATTATATAAAGAGACAGTGATATCAACAAATAGGTTAACCTATACCGTACAAACTATATCGTACTCTCAAAATCCTTGAGAAATTCGCCAAGCAACACAATCTGATTTTCCAGATTATTATATTATATTTACACATTCAAGTTGTCAATTCTCAATTTCTTCAGAACAAGAGTGTGATATTGAAAATTAATTGTAATATATAATAATCACCGGGGGAGATGAAGAGGTTCATTATCAGACACCTTGTTTATTGCATGATGCTAAAGTAAAACAATATGAATTTAATCAGGAAAATGAATGCAAACAACACGCAACAAGCTTCTGTTTTTTCAAGTGTCTCTTGAGTTACTTCATCGTCTGACTTTTGAAGAGGGACTGCAGATGGGTAACCACGTTCTTGTCCAACTGGAAGGCCTTTGTCAGAACATCCGGATTGATTGGTGGGTTCGAGCCGAATACTGCATTAGCAATGGTGATAACCCCGGCATTTTGGCTGCTGAGACCGGCGAATGCTACAGCTGGTGTGTTCCCTACATTGAACTGGAAGTGGATCAAACCAATTGGGAAAACAAAAACATCTCCGGGATATAGGATTTTCGTGATCAGACGGTTCTCCGGGTTGGATGTAACAAAGCCAACATAAAGTGTGCCTTGCACGACAACTAGGATCTCAGTTCCTCGAGGGTGCGTATGGGGAGGGTTTTGGCCACCATAAGGCGCGTAGTCGATTCGAACAAGAGATATGCCAAGAGTGTTGAGTCCTGGTATTTTGTCAACGTTGACAGTAGTTACATTCGATCCAACACGATTGGATGTGTTTCCGGGCTTGTTTAGGCCTGAAAAGAAGAAGTCATCTGCTACAACGAGCTTTGGGTCCTTGCAGAACTTCCCATTCACAAATACTGCAACAAACACATGTTAGTTGATATATATTACCCAATGCAAAAGAATTGAGCCCCTTAGCAATGACTCTACATTAAGAGTATTGTTTGCATCCATGATTGAGAACATGAACATAAAATTCAGAAACATAAACAGAATGCGTACCACCATTCTTGGGGTGATCGATAGCCACACAGAAGTCCTGCAGAGGACTGGGGTCAAAGGCTGAGGCTAAGAAGCAGGCAAAGGCCGAGCATAAGAAGCAAGCAAGGAAGATGGAGTGGGTTCCTTTCATTGTAACTCGGCTGTTTATTAGATATTGCTATGAAAAAGAGTTGGAAAGTTTGCAAGACAGGCATGGATATTTATAGATGGAAACAGATGACCTGGTATCTATTTTTCTTAACCAGCAGTTGCGGGTAAAGACTTTTCAACAAGAAACATTGTGAAATGATTTGGTTCATGTTGTATTATTTTACTCATTCATCACAATTGCCGTACCGTGCTTCCCAGGTTCATGCAATGCAGGCCGGATTTGAAAGCCAGAGAACAAGTACGAGAACAGTGAAAGAACTCTTCCCCTGCGTGCGTACTTTGCAAAGGAACTGGTCGTTTCTAAACAACAAAACAAATGTCTTCTTTGTTTAGGTAACTATTCTATTGATTTTTTTTATATAAAAATCCAATTGATTCATCCTATCTACTTCGATAGTTATTCTCAACACACAGATAAGATAGAGACAATTCAGAAGCCCTAATGGCAGTCTCTTTCACATTATAAACAAGAAATTAACCAGCTATGATGATTCGTGCAGTTGTTCGAATCCACACATATTCGCGGCTTAGATCTACCAGTTATTCGAATCCATAAATGATAAGATCAAACATGCCCACATTCTATTGTAAGAATGTCAGTAAAATATGTCTAATTCTGTATTTGGATCATCAGCATCAAATAGAACCTTCCCAGCAGGTACAGCTTTATGTTTGAACACTGCCAAATGGCAACATGTTGTGAACAAGACCTATTGTTAATATTTTAACCATATATTGGCCTGGTGGAGTGCCTTGGTTATCTGCTAAATTCAACGTTGGACTGGATCATGTTGTATCAAGTGCTACAAAAGACATAATTTAATGACAGAATTGACTAATTCCATGACAAAGATACTGATGTAAGCTTATACAGACATTCAGGAACACATACCCTGACTCCGGTCAATGTTGCCCAAATACCAGGTCTCAACACTTTCAGCATCTCATTCGTTCGGATCGTCTATGCAACGAATGGAGGCCTGAACCACCACCACCACCACCCTCAGACTCACCCTCGTGCCCCCGATAATTGTCTCATTACGAAGGTGCTATACCCTGGAGATGTATTTGTTTTCCCAATTGGTCTGGTTCACTTTCAGTTCAATGTAGGGAAAACCAATGCCATTGCCTTGGTTGGTTTGAGCTGCCAGAATCCGGGTGTCATTACAATAGCTAATGCAGTGTTTGGAATTTGGATTGAATCTGGCCATTAATCCCGATGTTGTTGTCAAGGCTTTTCAATTGGACAAGAATATGGTGAAAAAATCTTCCGTCAAAATTCTGGTGGGCTAACAATTAGAGCGAGCAGTGCAGCTACAAATTATATATCAGCATGACAACATATGGACTTGATTCAAGTTGGTAATTTGTTCAAAATAATCGGCGGCAAATTTAAAAATATTTTTTTAGAATGTACACACATAATATCTTAAAATTTTAAGATAAACACAATACATTAAAAGATTAATTTGTAAAAGTTAAAATAAAATAAAATAAATATACGAAGTTTTAAAAATAAGGTAAACTATGACCTATCCTAACATAGCCTTGCACTCACCACCAAGAATAAGAAAGAAAGAAAGAAAGAAAGAAAGAAAGAAAGAAGGGGTTGCTCATGTATGTATAAGCCGAAAAATTATATTATGGGTAAGTCTTATCACGTGTTTATAAGACCAACCACTAAAAATCATCTATCTCATCAATTTTTTATGTCATATTTTTTTTCAAGTGAATCTTTAATTGAAAAAATTGTTTTTAAAATTAATTAAAAGTAAATATGAGTAAAGATTCATATAAAAAATATGACATGAAAAAAATAATGAGATAGATGATTCTTAGGGGTTAGTCTCTGATGGAGGCTATGGGGTCCTTATTAAATTTCACCTTTGTCAGATTATAATATTTAAGATATCGATCCCACGAAGACTGAGTCGATTCTATTACTTCTTATAACTGCACTTAAGAAAACTAAAAGCACAAGTAATTGGATTGAATTAATTGCATTAACTAAACTATACTAAATTATAAAAAGATAATGATGAGAAAAATGATGTTAGATTGTATACTTTGTAGAGGAGAATTCAGTTATATTGTTAATCCACTTATTAATGCAATGGGTTGAATTGTCGCCTCGGTGGATCGCACAAAGGGTCGCCATAACTACCTAGGCGGAGTTATGCCTTGTCGACAATTCAACTTTTCATAGCTCGACAGAGCAGCCTTATATGTTTCTTCCTTATCCCTAAGCTAAGAAAACTGTTGAAATCTCATTGTCTTGATGATACTTCCCTACGTTAATCAAGGGTAGATAACAACCTCACATGCGTCTTGTTAGTCGCTGAAATCCTAACCGGATTAGTCAATACCCTTGAGCAAAGATCGTATTCTCTCGTTTCATGAGCCTAACTCTCCTGGTATTAAACAAATGGATATTTTTTCACATACTTATCATCTCGACCTCATATGCAAAGAAAGTTAAGTACCCAGAAAGAATAAACTATGAAATAAGTTTTGCATTAATAAATATCAATAACAATATAACCTTCTTCTCCATCTACTCCACAACAATCTAAATCTCCAAAAGAGTTTAGAACATATTGTGGTTGGCGGCTAAGGATATGTTATATGTGTAAACTGATTTCTCCTCTTTTAGCCTAAACCTAATAAGTACCTTATATATGCCAAGCCCTAAGTTGATTTTTCCATGCAAGGAAAGAGTTCTAAACAGAAAAGAAATATAATTTCTAATTAAATTATATTAAATAAATCTTATTTCCTAAAATATCTTTTCTCGCGGTTTGGCTTAGGCTCGACCTCCTAACTGAGTTGTCTTCTTTCTTTTTCTCTTTGTCTTCTGGTATCTTTTCCTCTTCCTGTTAAGCATCACTTGTCGTTTTTTTATGTTGTCGTGGCAGTCTTTAGAACGCTGTCATGGCAGATGCTTCATTTGTAATTCTGCATCTATTTTCTTCTTTGGCTCTTTCTGTGATCTAGTTTACTGTCTAAGGAAGAAAACTATCAAATATATTTGTTTTATGTCAAATAATGGATAAATTCATAAAAATAGTATTCGAATACTGAGATATGGAAAATAATAAAAAATATCTATTATTGCATTTAATTTTGTCTTTATTAGCAATAAATGAATAGAGATATAATATGAAAATTGAGGAGTTTTAGATACTATTAATTTCATAGATAACATGATAAGATTTACCTATAACGTAAGTTCTCCCCGGCTATAAGCATGTTTGTTAAGTAATGATAATAATTATTGTCACCTATGCTTGTTTTCAGTTTGGTTTTTTATTGTTATTGTATTATTTAAGTATATAAAATAATGTTCAATTCATGTTAATCTTAAATCATTATTTTACTAATAATACGAAGGATTATTATATTATAGGGAGTGGAATTTTTTATTTCTACAAACACGTTAATTTTAAAATTTAAGGTATTAATTTAAAAGTTTTAGTGTATGGATTTAAAATTTTAAGATTCATATTTAGAGACTAAAATTTAGAGTTAAAATATAATTGTTTATCGCATAGGGACACATGACATGAAAAAAACAAATAAGAACGCATTATGTTTTAAAATTGTAAAAAGAAAAAGTAGAAATTTTTATAGTTAATAAATTTTACATTAAAAAGAAAAGAAATTTTGAAGAAAAAAACTTCTCAATTTATATTTATTTTCATTTTCAAAAAAAAAAATGTAAAAAGATTCATCTAACCCATCTATGTTTTGCTGATGATTTCTTAATTTTTTACAAGGGTAATCTGGATTCAATCATAGGTATTCAGTGTGTCTTGGAGAAATTTTATGAAATATCGGGGTTAAGGTTGAATGCAGCAAAAACTAAGATTTTTCTTTCGGGAGTGACAATTCGAAAGCAAGTAGAGATCAAAGCAACAACTGGATTTAAATTAGGCGTGTTGCCTATGAGATATTTAGGCTTACCTTTGGTCACTCGAAAATTAAACAAAAAAGATTGTATTTTGCTTATTGAAAGGATTAAAAACAGAATAGATTAATGGTCAGAGAAACACCTCAGTTATGCTAGAAGATTGCAGCTTATTAGAGTTGTCCTCTTTAGTATGACTAATTTCATGCAGGTAATTCTGCCTAAAGGGACTGCCAATAAAATTGAATACTTGTGTTGTAGGTTCCTATGGAAGGGAAAGAATGTTGCAGCTACTGATGCAAGAGTGAGTTGAAAGCAAATATGTCTACCAAAAAATGAAGGAGGTCTTGGCTTGAAGGATTTGTGGGAGTGGAATCAGGCTTGTATGATTCGTTTGATTCAGAAGCTTCTGTCTGAGAGAGAGTCTCTTTGGATTGCTTGGATCAAGGCATATGTTATTAAGGGTGCAGATTTTTGACGAATGGACATTAAGAACCATTATAGCTGGGCATTTAGAAAACTTTTAAAAATGAGGGAACTAACTTCATCTGTGTTGATTGCTGATAAGCTATTTGGTGTGAGAGAAATTTGGAATAACATAAAGGTAACAAGGGAGAGAGTTCCATGGCATAAAATTACATGGTTTCCTATGCACATACCTAAACATGCAGTGATCACGTGGATGGCCTTACTTGATAGGCTTCCTACCAAAGAAAGGTTGATGCGTATGGGACTTGAAAATGATGACATCTGTTTGCTTTGTCGTAGTTCGGAGGAGACAAAGGATCATATTTTTTTTATTGTTGTTATTCAAGGAATGTGTGGAGGATGATTCTTCTATGCAGTGATGTTCATAGGGAGGCTCTGGATTAGAATGCAGAGATATTCTGGATAATGGCTAGTCTAAAAGGAAGATCCTCTGCAGTACTTATATTAAAAGTGGCATGGCATGCTTTCATTTATTCTATATGAGAGGAAAGGAATCGAAGGATTTTTCGTGATGCACATAGAGATTGTTTTACTCTATTTGAATATATAAAATCTATTGTTTGTTTTCGTTTAAAGCATAAAGATTTAAGTCAAGAAATGTACAGAACAATATATTAGTTGCTTGGGGAATTCTTTAAGGAGATGGTACCCGTGAAGCTTCTTAGTTTGTTGTAGCAGTTTTTTCTGCTTCTTAGATAATAAGTTTACTTATCCAAAAAAAATTATATTTATTTTTTAAATTTAAATTGAGTGTTTTTATATTTTATTTTTTTAAAATTTGATTATAAAAGATTTTGAATTATATGTATTATTATGTAAGAATTTTTCCTCATAGTATTCATTGGAACAATTTATTCACGTTTTATTAATTCATATAAGAAATAAAACGTTATTAATTTTTTTAATATTATTTCATATACATATAAAAATTAAATTAAAGTATGATAAACTCTTATTAACCTACTGTGATTTTTTTATAAAATAGACATCGCAATAACTTCTTACGCATTAGTGTGTTTATTCTTTATCTTTCATGGTCTCAATAAGCTATTATATATAAGATTGCATTCTTTAAATGAAAATGACCAGACTTCAAATAAAAAGAAAAGAAAAGAAATTTAATGGACCAAATAATAAATAATGTACAAATTCTAAAATGCTTAACGTTATAAACATCGGCCTATTAGCTCAGTTGGTTAGAGCGTTGTGCTAATAACACGAGGAAACCTGCATGGGCCATTTTTTTCCTTATTTCGCTAAACGGCGTCGTCCTTTATTTTATCTTTTCCAGCTACGGTTAAGACGGGCCCGAAGAGTTTGCTGGACGCAATTAAAAGCATTACTGCTCATCTCTAATTCATTACAAACGCATGTGAATCATTTGAATTCCATTACATTCAAGACAAAACCAAACTGGTTCGAAATTTAACATTTTTAATGACAGTTGAAGAAAAAGTTTATTGCAGTAAGTAAAAAAGCAAACAGTGTTTTTTCAGGTCCTTGAATCCATTGCCATGATGGTGCTGAGATTCATGGGGTGCATGTATTCATTAGATCCGGTCATTATTTGTTCCACAATCAATCTGTTAGCCTTCTCCGACGGATGGAATGGATCCCAAAATGCATACAGAGCACGGTTGGGGCACAGATTCGACAGCTGAGTGCACAGACCGAGTCCGTTGTAAGGTCCTTGTCCACAACATGCTATCTGTGATGTTATGAATCCTGTTCCAACCATCAAAATGGTTCAAGTTAACCCTTTTTTCTTAAAAGAAATAATTGAGGGGTGTTGAGATTTGTGGTAGCAAGGAAAGTACCAAAGGCTCCAGGGTCGCTAACGAAATCGCCGTGCATTCTCTGAGTATTTGCACTGATGAAGACATCTTTGCCTATCTGCTTGTTGAGTCCCTTTAGCATCTGAACAAGTTGTGGATTGTACAAAGACGCGGCATGTTGTAGTTCTTCGGAGCATCCGCCACTGGTACCCTGCATAGCCAGTTCTGCTGGAACACAACCCATCGGTCCTGTGCCCGTCACTAGAACCCTGCGTGCTCCCAGCTTGTATAGACTCTGCAATAGTAATGGAAAAAATGTATGAAGGTTTTCTAGTATTTAACAAAGATATGCAATTCCCTAAGATAATAAGTCTCGAATCTGATTACGAAAGAACCAAAAAGTTGATGCCGAAAGGCCTGAAGCCGGATGTTGTATGCTTGCTTGCTGCCCAAGGAAGACATGAAACATGTGTTTGGTGTACTCTAGACTTTGTTCTTCTTTCATATGTTTATAAACTAACAATGTCAACTGTCTTTTAAAACGTTATCTACTTTCTTGTGACTGCCGGTGTGTGACAGAATGACGAAAGACAGAAAATGAGAGGAATTAATATACCATCAAGAGTCGTTGATATTCCGAAATGACAAACTTGACATATTCAGGCAATCTGTATTGGCGAGACCTTGCAGAGTAAGGCACCAAATAGTAGTTGTTGACGAAGTCATTACCACCAACGGTGATGAGCACAAGTGCTTGGTTTACGAGCCTACGAGCTTGCTTCGATCCTACCTGAGCCGACAGTCTGTGCTGGTATTCTTGAAACAACTCTAGCTGCCTATACATTCTTAGTATATTTACCTGTAATGTCAACATTCTAGGTTATAAACTTAGTTACAGAAACCCGAACCCGAATTTGAACCCGTTCTGATAACTTACAAATTGAACTCCAGTGTCATTAAGGACTCCCACACCAGCTGAAGCAAAATTGGCACCAATAAGCAGCTTTTTCCCATTGAACTCTGGGCTCAAATATGGCAATGGGGATTCTGATAAGCCAATTTTCTGACCTGCAGGACAGCATTGAAGTAACATATATTTATGTTGTCTGTTACATTAAAGAAACACAAAGAACATAACACGACTAGACACTTAACCGATCAAGTCCGGGATGTTAAGGCCATTAGAGAACCGCCCAGTTGCTCTTCGACTAGGATAATCGATCCCATAAGGTGGCGAATCGGCACGGGCAGTTGTTGCAAGGTAATTATTGTTGCCACTATCAACAAGCGAATCACCGAAAATAAAGAACGCTCGAGCGTCAGCCAAGGGAGCAATGCTCCCAAAGGCCAATAGGAAGATCAAAACCATCGGAAAATCGGAAAACTTCGATGAAGCAGCCATTAGCAAGAGAGTTTTATGTGCAATAAGAAATCTCATGAGTGAGTTTGCTTTATAGAGCTGGAATTCCAGCCACCATTGAATTAAAAAGAATCAGCAAAGCGAAAAGGAAAAGCAAGCTGCTTTTGTAGTTGTGTATCCTACTGAATACCAACTTTTGCTATTCCATTTTTAATCGCCGCCAATGGACGTGAAGATGGATTCGGCATCCGTTTCTGGGGAATTTATTGCGAGTGTTACATTTTACATGACAATGATCTGTCTGGTTTGGCAACTGGTTTCTCAGTCACAGGGAGCTAACTAGCTAGGTTAGATATGAACTTATTTCATTACAATACCATTGAACAAATGACAGAAATTTGAATACAATTATATTAAAAAAAAAAATTAGGAAGAGCAAGAGCTTTCTATATTCAACGTAGTTACATCTTTGTCTGTCATTGATCTCAGATTATTTATCCGGGTTAGTCTTAAGTTTGAATCTAATTATTTCGTATTTAGGTTATTAATTTTTTTGTGATTAAATTAAACTATGTCGGATATAGATTAATCGGATAAATTTTTAAATTTGAGTTAAAATTAACGATTATATTTCTTTATTGCATTTTGATCTTTGCAATTATTATGGGCGGTGCAAAGGAATAGGGAATAGGTATAACTTTGTGGAGGGTGTTAAGCCATATGGAGACAAAGCTACAAAGTGGACACACTTTTTATGTTTAACATAATATCATATTTAAATAAGTCTATTATATTTTAATAAAATTAATAATTTCGTGTGAAATATTTATTTAATAATAATACGCCTAAAATAATATATATAAATAATCTTATTATAATATCTTTAATGATATAAAAAAATATAATTAAAAATAACCTTAAATTTAGTAACAATATCCTATTTAAGACAATCATATATTAAATTGAACTCGAATTATTGTACATGAAATATTGATAACTTAAACTAACTGGAAATCATAATTTACTCGATCCAAACCAACCCGACGAGTACAACTCACATGTCAACATCCAAGTAAACGAAAGATGTGTTAATTTGGACAAACAAGTGAATTAATAAATGCACATGTTTAGAAATAAAAGTAGGTGGAAGTGGTAGTTGATGTTCACTAACAAGAAAGTAGGGTAATTACTATGAAGGTTAATTAGTGGAGAGCAAAGGGTATCATAGAGAGTAGATAGCAAGAATTTAATTACAAGGACCAAAGATACATACATGTGGGTTTTTTTTTTTCTCTCTCTTTTGATTATAAGTACCTATGGTTTTATTTAGACATCATATAAAAAAATAAACTCAGTTCAATTAATTTATGAAAAAACAAATAATTTTTATTTTAAGAAACTCAAACTTAGTATCTTTGTCTGTAAGATATTAAAAATATTATCAGTTAGTCTAACTGACTTAAACCTGGCTCTAATACCATGTTAAAGATAGTTGGATAAAGATAGAGAGTAAAGTGATTTACGATATAGGCTTAAAAACTTATTTTAAGCCGTCCTTTTTGGGATTTTATATATCCATCAAAAGCGTAACAAACTAACACTTTTAGTTTAGTTTGTTAACCTTAGAGGGTCAGGACTAATGAAGTCGGTTAGATTAACTGGTAACATTCTCGATACAAGTTGCATGTATATTGTCAAAAGATTAAAAATATATATAGACTAAGAGTGTTTAACAAGTTGAGCAGTTTGTGAGCCGCTCGAATTTGACTCGGTCAAAACTTGATAAATACTTGATTCATGCTGACTCGACTCGAGATCTTAACGAGTTGAATCAAGTAAAATCTAACTCGAGTCGATAAGTTTACAAGCAATTCATTAATTTTTTAAAATATTTTTTAGTAATTCCTTTAAAATTATTTTATTCAAAAAATAAATCTAAATAATAATTATTAGTCTGTGAATTGTTACATTAATTTTAATATATTAGTTTGGTGTATTTATGGATTATTACTTCCGAATTTAGACTTTAAAAATATTTTATATACTTTTGATATTTTTACATCGAATAATAAACAAACATGATTTGAAGTCAAGAGATCATAACCGATAAGAACGACGGGATGACTACTTATTTACTCGAAAACAATTTAAAAACATTACATAATTGCAATTTATTCCAAACACAACATATCAAAATCATCGAATACATCCATGCCAAGCAAACAAACAACAATGGTTTAACACAAGGTACAACTTATCCTTATTACAATGCTAACTACTTAACTAGTTCTTGGTTGTGGTGGCCAAAGCCAAGAGGGAACTGAGGTTCATGGGTTTCATGTAATCTGTTGAACCACTCAAGATCATGTTCACTATGATCCCGTTAGCCTTCTCCGACGGATGGAACGGATCCCAGAAAGCATACTCATCTCGGTTCGGACACAAATTCGAGACCGTGGTACATAACCCCAAGCCATTGTAGGGTCCTTGGCCACAACAAGCTATCTTCGATGTCGTAAATCCTGTAAAGAAAACAAGTTCGGATATCAAAAATATAATGGATTACAAAGTTTGGGGCAAAATCTAAAATATCTTTGGTAGCTTTCATCATAATTTAATAGTGACTGTACATGGGAGTAGGTTGTTGTAATAAATAAAATTTGTTTTTTTTTTAATTAGGTCAACAAATTGTCACACATTTTATTTGTTCATCCTTGTCCCCATTTCTTTTTCTTTTAATCAATGCCTCATTCATTGCTCTTAATTGTTAATATTTCCATTTTTTATGTAATAAAATTCGACGTATACAGATTCCGATTCGAATATACGATTATTTTTTTTAATATTGAATTGTGGATTTACTTACCATAGGCTGCAGGGTCATTAATGAAATCAGTGGTTTGCTGCTGTGTATTAGCAGCAATGAAAATATTTGCACCATATTGGTTATTGAGCTCATTTATCATGTCAACCAATTGTGGATTATACAAGGCCGCAGCTCGTTGCAGTTCAGGGTCACACTGACCGCTTGGGCTCCTCATGGCTAATTCGGCCGGAACACAACCCATCGGTCCGGACCCGGTCACCAGAACCTTCCGAGCTCCTAGATCATATAGCCTCTGCAACATAGTTTTGTAAGCTACATATCTCCAAGCAAGTTTCATGCTAATGTTACATAATGCAAGGAAAAGTTACCATGAGAAGTTTCCTGTACTCGGAGATGAGATATCGGACATAATCCGGTAGACTAAATTGGCGAGATCTCGGAGAGAATGGAACCAAGTAGTAGTTGTTGACGAAATCGTTGCCGCCGACGGTGATGAGCACGAGTGCATCGTTTACGATCCGTTTTGCTTCGTCGTACCCGACGAGGTCAGTCAACCGAGTCTGGTATTGTTGGAAGTACTTCAATTGCTTGTACATTCTGATAATGTTGATCTGTGAATGCATCATTGGAAGGCGAAAAAACATGGAGTTTGAGACTTATTTTCGATGGATAAAGGTCGAGATTCGAATCATAAATATAAAGAGATTTCAGGGTTTACAAATTGGATGCCGGTGTCATTGAGGATTCCAATGCCAGCTGAAGCAAAGTTGGCCCCAACAAGCAGCCTATCTCCCTTGAGCTCTGGACTCAAGTACGGCAATGTCGGCACTGCACCAAGTGCTTCACCTGACATACACACACACAAATTCTTAGTTGAATTAACATGAAACACATAAAAAATACAATGGAAAAAGAAAGGAAACCCCAACTGATGAAATCAGGAATGTTTTTGCCATTTGAGAAGCGACCGGTCGGACGACGGCTGGGAGTATCGATGCCGTAAGGCGGCGAATCAGCTCGAGCAGTGGTTGCTAGGAAATTGTTGTTTCCATTATCAACCAGGGAATCACCAAATACAAAAAATGCCCTGGCAGCCTCAACTTGATAAGTTGAAGTTGCCATTACAAGGCCTAAAACCATCCATGAAACAACTAGAATCGAGCTCGCCATAGCCACTAGGAGAATAAGTTGACTGTTATATTAATGGAGACTTGGTCTTGGCATATGAATCAAAGTAGGCACTGGTTATATATAGGGTAGGGATTGTTGTCAAACATGAAAACCATGGCCTACACACACAAAGGCAAGACAATACAGGTAGGTGTGTTTGGAAATGGTCTGAATTTATACTTGTAATTCAGTGTCTTAAAACATGAAAACCATGGCCTACACGCCATGGTGAACTTATACTAGATAAAACACAATTTTAGGGTTTAATTACTTTGATTTGCATATACTTCTGGCCCTTACCCTACATTGCAAGTGGTATAAGTTCAAAGTGATATGGACAGTTAAATTCTCTGCAGATAGATCTTCATCGATATTCACACACCAAGTACATTAAACTACTTTATTTGGTGGTTAATATAAAATTTCACAACACGACTAACATTGTCGGTTTTTTATGTCTGGTGGACCCTTCTTTATTTTTTCTGTTATGTTTTTAAATCGATGGATTTTATTTTAATTTTCTTAAAAAATCATAAGATATAATTAGGGACGTAGGTTAGGATAAAACATAAATGTTTGAAAGTAAAGATAAATTCATAAATAAATTAAAAGAATTTTGGGGACAAAAGGTAAAAAAATCTTAAGAGGGGTGATTGTCTCTCCTCCTCATTAAGTTTCGTCCGTGGATATGACATAATAATTAGTGATAGAATTATGTAAGAGTCCCCGTCCTCGATTTTTTTATCTTTTTATTTAAGAATTTGTCCTTCATATTTTAAAATATTTTTTTTTTGTCCCTTGACCCCAAACCCTAACACCGACTCTAATAGTAATGTTTCATCTTGCTTCTCAATTATGTTATTGAAGGTTTTATTTTCATCCATAAAAATAAAATATATTTTATAATTAATTACTATTTATAATCTTTTTAAGAGTAAATGCATACCAGAAATATAATGTTAAAAATTGATTAATATATTTGATTAATGTGATATAATTTTTTATTTATTTTTTATCTGAAAGATAAGTTCAATCATGATTGTAATTATAACTAACACATATCAGAATAATTTGCAACATAATTGATCAATATATTTATATCAATTTAACAAATGAAAATTGAAATAATATCTCATCAAAATTTTCTTTAAAAAATGGTTGTGGCTTAATTACAACAACTTCATGTTTTTTTTTTTCTAAATTGAGAAACAAAAAAACATAAATTTTAGGATCAGTTGTCTTGATCACAACAAATCATGATAAAGAATGTCTGGAAAAAGACAATAGTTCATTAATAAACTTAATCATAATTAATTTTGTGCTGGTGACTTGTGACATATTATTATTTAGTGAATTAATATTGATTTAGGAGTCAATTCTTTAATAAAAAAAAATAGACACTGAATAGACTTTTAAATACTAAACATAAGCATCAACAAACTTAGCACTCAAAGCTTTGATTGATCAAGGCTGCTTTTGATAGATCCTCAATTACCAAATATACATCTCAAACTAATTGGCCTACAAAAAAGAAATATTTGGTCCACTAAAGTGATATATGCTTAAAAAAAAAAGCTATATTTGGTCCCAATATTTGATAAGAAGTTTGGTATTATTTAAATGAATTTCGAGTTAGAGGCGTTGCATATGTATAAATTTATGCTAGAAGATCTATTCACCAAAAGTAGATGTGCGATGTGGATCGATTCAGATTAATAATTAGGGTAAAGCCCTGGAAACTAGAGGAACAAAAAAGCTATATTTGGTCCCAATATTTGATAAGAAGTTTGGTAGTATTTAACTGAGTTTCGATTTTGAGGCGTTGTATATGTATAAATTTATGTTAGAAGAGCTATTCACCAAAAATAGGTGTGCGATGTGGATCGATTTAGATTAGTCAGGGTAAAGTCCTGAAAACTAGAGGAACAAATAAGGCTACATTTGGTCTTTTAAATAAAAAATATTGTTGAGATATTTATTTTGGTATAACTTAATGAAAATATTTTTGGACTTAAATATGATTGTAAAAAATATTCAAATTCCAACAATTTTGAAAGATTTTTGAAAGAATTTTTGAAGTAAACATAATTTTAAAATATCTTAAAAATTAAAAAATTAATTATCTATATAAGTACGGCCTTTTATCATATCGATACACAATGTATTTTAGATTTTTTTAGTGAGCAACCTTGGTACCTGTACAGGTTTAATCATATTGATACACATACACTATCGTATTGATACGAATGTATCTTGTACCGATACGCTATATGCATTTACAACGAGTTAATTGACTGACATATTTTTAATTAATATTTTAAATAAATAAAATTAGGATGATGTATTAAATTTTTTTCCCGGTTAATATATTAATTAAAATTTAATTTTTATATATTTGGGAGGCCTTACTAGTTTGCTGGAAGAAGTAGCTCCACCCACCAATTCCTCCTCCTTTAAACAACTAGTATTACTTCCCAACCCCATTTTCAGGCTCTTAAATTCCTAGAAAAGCATGGGTATGGAAACAATGTCCCCACTGGTAGAAAAATTTATCATGAGTCAGTCTACCACGTATTTATAGGACCAACCAATGATAATTATCTACTTCATCAATTTTTTCATGTCATATTTTTTTCACAAGTGAATCTTCACTTTAAAAATTAAAAAATAATGAGATGAATAATTATCATTGGTTGGTCCCATAAATAATGTGGTGAGACTGACCCATGATATAATTTCTCCTACTAAGAAGATTCCAAGCTCCTAAACCATAAGGTATCGGATATCATAATATTATTAAAATGTTTTGTTGCATTTTTGGTGCAGCAAAAGCTTATTTTAACAGGAAAAAGTAAATAACTAAAAGTATAATTATTTGTGGGTTAAATTAGATCGTAATATTGTTCGAGATATTTTATTTTCTTGATACAAAATATGCCTTTTATTTACTCCAACTCATAGATTCATTTTTCGATTAAAAATAAAACTTATTTTATATCAATATTTTTATATTTAAATTTATATGTATACTAGTTTAAGTCGATTTAAAAATTTAAAAAAAAAACGTGACGTTTAAGACTATTTTATTAAAAATAATAGTTAAGATGTTAAATAATAATCTGGACATAATTTTACTATTAAATATGCAAATTTCCCTATAATATATTTATAATAATAATACAGGAACAGAACTAATTCTTTTACACATCGAAATTATAACACAATCTTAAGATAACAAGATATATATGTATTATTATTTTATATTTTCATTTTTTATTATATCTATTTTGTTTATGATCGTTTGACGTGAAATCAATATTTAAAGGGTCATTCTGATATTATTTATCAGATTTTATTATTCTCTTTTAAAAAAAATATATATTTATTATAATTTATATTTATAAACTAAACTTAATATAACGTAATATATCTATTTATACCATATATATAAATTAAAATAAATATAAGATAAAATCATAGATAAAAATATAATAGATAAAAAAATATAAATATCAATAAATTATAAACAATTAAAGAAATTATCGAATAAAATTATAAATGATATTATAATTATAAGATAAAATTATGTTAAAATTATATATTAAAATAGAAAGCAACTTCATAGCATAAGTAATAAACAAAAAAATTCAAATATAGTCGATAAACAATAAATAAAATGAATACGTACAAAATTAAATGACATAAATTAAAAGTAAAAGAAATTAAATACACAAAATTATGGACTAATATCTATTAAAATAAAACATTAAAGGGCTAAAACATAATATGCCCTAAAGATGTTAAAATTCATGGATCTATTCCTTAAACTCGAGCCAACACTAAAAATAATAATTTAATCCAAAAATATATTTGCGTTCTATTGTAAAGGATTCACACTATGATCCCTGTTCCTTTATAAAGGGTTGTATATTAATTATTAGTTATTTATATTAACAGAAAAAATATATTAAATCTATATATAAATAAAGATTATAATAAATAGATATAATTTAATTACAATTTTAATATATAGATATAAACATATAATATATGGGTACATATGTTCTAAGTTCCATCACTAATGAAATAAATAAGGGTGTTTATTGTCGGATATTAGATCAGATCAAATCTAATTTTTTTAGATATTCGAGGTTTTGAATCAATGATATAGTGATTCATATCCGATTAGGAAAAAATGGATATCTGCATATTCGGATATCGGATATGCAGATCGGACAGTCGAATATCCGATTATCCAAAAATATAATTTGATTATACTAATTTTTCGAATTTAAAGGTCGTATTTATAAATTTTTTCAAAATATAATAAACAACAAATTACTAAATACAATAAGATTCACAATTATAAAAAAATTAATTTTTAAATATAACAAACACTAAATTGTTAAATAGAATAAGATTAATATTAATAAAAATTTTAATTTTGGAATTTTGGATAATCCAAAACTTGAAATATTCTGATTCATATCTAATCCGGAAAATTTAAAATCAGACCAAATATCTGATCTAAAAATAAAAATTGAATTGAATATCCAAATTTTTTAATTGGCTCAATGGATAATCGAGTCGAATTGACCGGATTGGATATTTTTTAACACCCCTAGAACCAAATCACACTAAATTTCGAAAGTACTCTACCATGTGCATATATAAAAGTGAGAATAAAAATACAAATATCTTAAAAATAATAATAATTATAATTTATATTTATCAACTAAATTTAATATAATGTAATATATTTATTTATACCATATGCATATTGTCACGGGGTTAGAGTTTTCGCGCAAGGACATCTATTCGTGCGGCACCTCGGGACTCTCGCATGCCCGAGGATCAGCCTGAACGATCTTCGATGCTTACTGGTTTCGCCCTCCCATGGGCTCATCAGGGAAGCGGGGACAGCTCCCGACTAATGTGGTGCACGATCAACGCGCCCATCCCAGATGGGACGACTGTTTGGCACGTACTACACTCTTAATGCTATCCCGCTCCCAAGCTTTAAGGACCACCAGAAAGCATCTCACTCGGTCCTGCGTAGTCACGACTCACGGTCCGTGACATTCTCCTTCACCCAATTCATGCATGCCCTCGTGCATGTGGAGGAAACTCTTTCCCTCTCTTGAAACGTGCCAGGAACTAGTGTGCAATTCTCCCAAACTGGCCCACTAACCTGGGGCCGCCCTCCTATGTCGGGCACATGACTCTCTGCAATCACTTCATGGCCACCTGCCACTTTACCGAGGTGTCCCATTGTAGTTCACCTAACCGGAGAACTTTCGCTGCGGCTTCCTGCCTACCCGTCCTCGTCTCAATCTCTTTCTAGAGGACCCACTCACGAACACCCTCCTCTCTTGGGGTGCGAGCTAACGCACTCATCCACATGACTCGCTCCGCAGCACCGGGGTGCTTGGTCAGCCCAACAGCTAGCACACAGCCTCGCTCTGATACCACTTGTCACGGGGTAAGAGTTTTCGCGCAGGGACATCTACCCGTGCGGCACCTCGGGACTCTCACATGCTCGAGGATCAACCTGAACGATCTCCGATGCTTACTGGTTTCGCCTTCCCATGGGCTTATCAGGGAAGCGGGGACAGCTCCCGACCAGTGTGGTGCACGATCAGCGCGCCCATCCCAGATGTGACGACTGCTCGGCACGTACTACACTCTTAATGCTATCCCGCTCCCAAGCTTTAAGCACCACCAGAAAGCTTCTCGCTCGGTCCCGCGTAATCACGACTCACGGTCCGTGACAATATATACATAAATATGAAAATTGAAATAAATATAAAATAAGATCATAGATAAATGAACAAGGAATTAAATAAAATAAATAAATAGATGTAAAATTAGTAAATTATGAAAAATTAAGAAAGTTATTAAATGAAATCGTAAATGATATAAAATTATAAGATAAAAATATTATATATTAAGTTAACATTATAAATTAAAATTGAAAATAAATTAATAACATACGTAATAAACAAAAAAATTTAAATATAGTAAAAAAACAAAAATGAATAAGTACAAAATTAAAAGGTATAAATTAAAATGAAAGAAATTAAATCACAAAATTATGATTTGATTTCCATTAAAATAAAAACATTTAAAAGATAAAATATAATATGTTTTAGGGATAAAGATAATTTTAACCCTTAACGTTTATAGTTTTTTATCATTTTGGCCCTTTTTTTTGGATAAATTTAGCCCTTAACCTATATCTTTTTGACAAATATCTTATTTTTTAACTAGATTGATGACTGAACCGTTAAAAATTTAACGATCATACATATATATATATATATATATATGAAATATAATTTTAAGTGACATGGCATGTAACCTATCAAATGCATATATATAGAATATAATTTTATTCTAATATAAAATATAAAACAATTAAAATTCAAATAAAATATTAAAAATTAATTAATTCTAAAATATAAGATTATTAAACATTCTTAACCCTAACTACGATAAAATCAAAATCTTATTCGAATTGTGTTTATATTTTTTAAGATGAGATTTTGATTCTATTGTAGTTAGGGTTAAGAATGTTTAATAATTTTTTTATTTTAGAATTAATTAATTTTTAATATTTTATTTGAATTTTAATTGTTTTATATTTTATATTAGAATAAAATTATATTCTATATATATATATATATTTGATAGGTTACATTCTATATCATTTAAAATTATATTATATATATATATCGTTAAATTTTTAACGGTCCAGTCATCAAGCTAGTTAAAAAATAATATATTTGTCAAAAAGATATAGGTTAAGGGCTAAATTTATCAAAAAAAAAAAGAATAAGGGCCAAAATGACAAAAACTGTAAACGTTAAAGGTTAAAATTATCTTTATGCCTATATTTTAAAGACACTAAAACGAGATAACACTATAAATGATAATTTAATCTGAATTTGATAAAAAATTTGATCTAAAAAATTTAATCCAAGTTTGATCAAAAAAATAAATCTAACAAATATAGTCGAGTCCGATTAAAACAGATTTAGACTCGAATTTTATACTGTCCAATCTATTATCATCCCTATTCTTTTATAAAGTGTCGTATATTAATTATTAGTTATTGATTTTAATAAAAAATAAATATTATATTTATATAAATAAAGAATAATGTTATTTAATTACAATTTTAATAAACAAATATACACATATAACACGTGTATATATGTTCTAAGTTCCATCACTAATGAACCCAATCACACTAAATTTCTAAAGTACCACCTACACAAAATATTCATGACATAATACTTTTATATAATGTCATTTTCTCTTAGATTTAATATTTAATAATGAAAATTAAATTTCTTGTTTTCTCAAATAAAAAGGTGCTATTATAGTACACATAAATATTAAGACATTGTTGATGTTAACTACAACCTAAACCTGACATCTTAATTATAAAAAAAAAACAAGAACCGGATCTGATTGCAAATGAAAATAACACTTCTTTCAGTTTAGGGTTTATGTTTTTTTCTAGTTAGATATTGTTTTCAAGTGGTTAGATTTGATTGTTTTTAAGCAGCAGAGACAGATACTTGACAAGAGATTATCAATGTTTTTGTTTGTTCCCAACAAAAATGCTGGCTTTGAACATGAAATTAAATTGTATGAAACAAAATATGTTTGTTAAGGGTAGATGTTGTTTCCATCTTAATTAGCTTAAATTAAGTTGTTGATTATTATTGCCGGATGACCACAGGCCACACCCTTGAGACTTGGACAACGAGGGGTAGTACAGAATTAATCTATAAACAATTAATCTATATTTATGTATCTTAAATTAAGTTGTTGATTATTATCACTTCTAATATAAATATATATAAGTTATTTTTTTTATCATTACTCTAAGTTAATTAATCTATATTTATGTATCTTATTTAGGTTAACTTTTTTACTTTATATAGATTTTCTTTTAATATAAATATTATAAATAATATTTTATTCTAAAGAATTAAAAGTCATAAGTATATTTATTCGAACTCAAATATAAACTGAAATTGGATTGAATATAAACTTAAAGTTGGATTCTAATTATATCATTTCTGATTATTTTTTATTAGAACTCTAACTTTTTTTTAATTTAAATTTTGATTTTTTCTAATATTTTTTTTTGATTCAGCTAAAGTGGTTAGTAGTATCTGTTCTAATTTTTTAATATTTTTTAAACTCAAATTAAATTATCATTTTTAATCACGTTTTAGATAAACACTTTTTAGATAAAAATATAACGAAAAATATCATAATATAATTTCTCTTTATGGTCCTGTTAACATAGAAAACCTTAGCATCCTGTTGAACCCAACTCATATTTCAAATAGTTTTTTTTTTTTCAAAAATCATTTTTTGGTATAATATTTTATCCAAACCCTACTAAATTTCGGATGAAACTTCGAATAGAGCGTAATGCATCGAGTTTGAACGAATAAAATTATGTCTGTATTTATTTGTTTTGAATACGTTCAATTCTAAATCGTATATTTAAATTTTTAATATCATGCCTGTTAATTTATTTTTGAAGGTGTTTGTGTTCGTTTTAAGCATTTACAAACATCTTCATCGAAGAATAATAGTAAAATTATGCAACTAGTCTTAAGCTCCTTTTGCTTTTATAGTTTGAATTCTAAAATTCATTATGTATCCAATCTAGTCCTTAACTTTACCAATCTTTAAAAATATAAAAAAAAAGAAAAGAGAAATCGAGTAAATAAACTCATACGCGAATTGATAAATGAATTTGTTCATGAACATAAGTGAATCGAACATACATTTATTTGTGTATACTCATTTATTAAGTGAATATATACAATATGTTCGTGTTTATTTATTTAGTTTAATATACGTATATTATACAAATAATTTACGATCAATTTATCGAATACTCTATTTATGACAAAAATTAGTAATTTTTATTGTTAATTTTTAAAATATGTATAAATCATGGGCCTACCATCTCAGCCCAACCCATAAAGAAGATAACCCTAATCCCAGAATAGCAGCCCCTTGTCCACCAATTACATCCATTTCTTGTTTACCAATTTAATATCTGTCTTCACTCCTCTAAAACCCTAACCAGAAACTCACTGAATAAACCAGCAAAACATAAGCACCTCCAGTTCTACGATCTGAAGAACAAAAGGAGTTCCGATAACTGGAATTTTGGATCGGCGAAACGGAACCGGATTAGTCCCGGTAAGAAATGGAGGCTTCTTCTCCGATGGATTCCCTAATCTCTATCGCCGGCTCAGTTTCTACCGCGTCAACTAAAAAACGGGTCCGGATCTTCCGTGAGGAACTCCCTCCCATTATCTCCAATTCAGGTCTCTGATTCTATTCTTCGTCTCCTTCGCTTAAAACTTTTTTTTTCGTTAGATTTTGTTTATACGATTGTTTCATTTTTTTGTTGCTGCTGTTGTAAAATTTGTGCTTAAATTAAGTTTACGGAATTGGAAATTTTAATAGTTCCTCTAAATGCTAATCATTATTGTTGTTTTGTATTAAATGAGGTAGTCAATTATTTGTGTTTGCACTCGTTAGGCGTGCATCATCAAGGAGGTGAATTGGGTTGGGATTTTTGTTCTGAACTGTAGCTAATGTGAGTGATACCATTTCGGCCCAGTAAGGTTATATATGGGAAATTTATTTTCATTAGTAAATACTGGTTGATGGTTGCTGAAGTACAGTCGATTAAATTTTGAGAATAGTTGAAAGAGAGAGTTCACGTTCTTGGTAGTTTGTGGATGCGAACTGGATTTAGAGTTAATATTAGAGATTTTCCACCATGAAGCATGGTTTCTATTTTTTGCTGGTATCTGCACAATCTCCAGTTGGCTGATTTGAATTGGTTGAAATCTTTGTAAAAACTAGAAACGTTTTGAGGCATCTATTTATGGTTTGTATTGACTAAAGTAGCCATGTACTTTTCTATTGGATGAAGCAGATCATAAACATATTGTGAATTTTAAAAATGTCGGGCATGAATAATGTAAAAGGTAGAAATATGTTTCCTTCGTTATTACTCAGAATTCAAGTTATGATTTTGTTTTCCCTGTTAGTGCTTACATCATGCACCACAATCTGAAGAAATTGTGTGCATGATTCAATGGGTTAGTTTTGTGAGTAGCCTGCAAATATGTTACTTATACTGCATGATTATCCCAGCTTACCTCTTATGTTTCTGCTCACTAGATTGAATATTTAAATGTGCTCATATATTAAGATATTCCTCTTTTAACCATCTCCTTTCTGCACCTTATGCTCCACCCCCTTCTTTCTCTCTCTCCCTCTCTCTCTGTTTGTATCTCTCTGATTATTAATAAGTGAATAATTGTGCACTCAATGCTGCAAGTATTTGGTAAAAACCAGAATAATATGAACTTATTTGCACGCACATGTATCTACTGATCAGTTTTTGGTGTCTTTGCTATTTTTGAACAGATATGTCCCCTGAGTTTACATCACTTTTGGTCGATATTATATTTAAAACCTTCCCAATATATGATGATGGAGGGTCAAGAGAAGCTGTTAATGAAGTGATTGTGAGGACTTTAGGTGAGGTTACATTCATGAAAAGTTTTGCAGCAGCACTTGTTCAGGCAATGGAGAAGCAATCAAAGTTTCAATCCCATGTGGGATGCTATAGTCTACTCAAGTGGTCATGTCTCCTCTTAAGCAAAAGTCAATTTGCCAAAGTTTCACGAAATGCGTTGTGTAGAGTGGCTGCAACTCAGGCATCTTTGCTGCATATTGTCATGCAGAGATCTTTCCGTGAGCAAAGTGCATGCAGGAAAATATTTTTGCATTTATTTTCTCAGGTTCTATGACTAACCTTTTCTGGTTTTGATGAAATTTCCCAGCTGGTTATTGCAATAAATGAACTTAGACTTTATTGTTCTCTCTTTTTACAGTCACCTGATGTCTACAACATATACATAGAAGAAATAAAGGATGCACGGATTCCGTACAAAGATACTCCTGAATTGCTAAGTTTATTACTGGAATTTTCTTCTGCGGTTCCATCTAAATTTGAAAAAAGCAAGGTAGGATTATTTTTCTGATTTATTATTTTTGTTGGAATTCTATTTGACTTTTGGGAGTCTTCACGGTTTTTCAGTTAGATGTTCACTTGTATCAAATGAGCTACGTCGAATGTTTAACATGGTTGTTTGCTTTGTACAGCCCATGTTTCTTGACATCTATGTTAAAGCTGTTTTAAATGCAAGAGAAAAGCCACCCGAGGGGCTTAGTAAATCCTTCCGTCCATTATTTGCACATATTTTACATGAAGATCTCC
Organism: Abelmoschus esculentus; assembly: GCA_035048815.1. Classification (NCBI taxonomy): domain Eukaryota; kingdom Viridiplantae; phylum Streptophyta; class Magnoliopsida; order Malvales; family Malvaceae; genus Abelmoschus; species Abelmoschus esculentus. Next base: position 3,502,669 of record JAUCBN010000019.1, on the reverse strand, counting down.
AAAGTATTGTGATCCCGTCATCAGTGAAGATGTTGAAACGAAACCCTGAGATTGTGTTGGACTCGATTGGAATACTATTAAGTTCAGTTGATCTTGATTTAAGTAAATATGCAAAGGAAATTCTTTCTGTTATATTACCACAGGCTCGCCATGCAGAAGATGGAAGAAGGGTTGCAGCATTGGCTATAGTACGTTGCTTAAGCCAAAAGTCTAGTGATCCAGATACTTGTGAATCAATGTTCAATGCGGTTAAAGCTGTTCTTGGAGGTTTGACCTTTTCCTCTTATTAAGACATTTATAGATCTCTTTATACCATGCATGATACTTTAACATATCTTTACTCGCTAGTCTTTTCGTGAACTTTTACTTGACTTTTCATTCTTGCAGGTTCAGAAGGAAGACTAGCATTTCCTTATCAAAGAATTGGTATGATCAATGCCCTTCTGGAGTTGTCTAATGCCCCTGAAGGAAAATATCTGAACAGCCTCGCTTCCACTGTATGTGGTTTTCTTTTAACTTGTTATAAAGATGAAGGTAATTAACTTTGATGGCTCTCAATCTCTTCTGTTTACTAGCAAAATTGCTACTTTTGTATCGGTAGATGTTGAAAAAAAAGATGCACTTCATCTTTTACAGGAAATGAAGAGGTAAAGCTAGCAATATTATCGGCTATTGCTTCTTGGGCTGCCCGTTTTGCTGATGCACTTCAGCCAGACCTAGTGTCGTTTTTTTCAACTGGCCTTAAGGAGAAAGAAGCATTGCGAAGGGGTCATCTTCGTTGTTTACATGTTATCTCCAAAAATCCTGATGCCCTATTACAGGTTAACAGCCTTTATTTATTTTTTAATATTTCGTGGATGTTCAGTAATTAATTATTTTGTAGTCATTATTCTTGTTCCATAGTCTTGAAGAACTTTAAATGTAAATTTTCAGATATCATCGTTACTGGGCCCTCTTGTTCACCTTGTGAAAACTGGTTTCACTAAAGCTGTGCAGCGTCTAGATGGCATATATGCATTAAATATTGTTGGGAAGATTGCAGCTGCGGATATCAAAGCTGGTATTTGTCTTGTAAATGATTGACAGATTGGAATGCCTACTATCTCTTTCTATTCATAATAACTTACTAGTTTGAAGGTCTTAGTTCTTTGTTGAATCCCTTGTTCTTTGTCTGTTTCCAGATGATACTCTAGCAAAGGAGAAAATTTGGTCCTTGATATCTCAGAATGAGCCCTCTCTTGTTGCAAATACGATGGTAGCTATTGTTAAACCTTTGTTTTTAGGTTTTATTTTGATTCTATTGTTTTAAGCCGTACTATCTACATTATGTAGGTCGCAAAATTATCAATTGAAGATTGCATAGTATGCGTAGATCTTCTTGAAGTGCTGTTGGTGGAACATTCTCACAGGTTAAAGTCTTTCGTAATGTACTTCCTCAAATATTTTATATACTTATTTTGGCTTAATATTAAACTTAATAGTTGCCTTCTTTGTGCAGAGTGTTGGAGACTTTCTCAGCTAAATTACTGTTACAGGTAGATTGGTTTTCAATGGAAAAGAAGAAAATTTTGTTATTTTCTCTGTTCTAATTATTAATTCAGTATTTGAAAATTGATTTTGAATATTGATGCAGTTATTACTCTTCTTAATGTGCCATTCAAGCTGGAATGTTCGTAAAAAAACTTATGATGCTACAAAGAAGATTATTGCTGCTGCTCCACAGTTGTCAGAAGTTCTTCTGATTGAGTTCACAGGCTTTCTGTCTCTGGTTGGAGAGAAAATAAGTACCTTGAAGATGAGGTACAAAATGACACATTTCCCATTTCCCAACTTTTAGTGTTTTTAATACCTTGCAGTGATTTTCATATTTTAATTTTGGAGATATTACTTCGGTCACCATTCATTTTATTTTAGGGTTTTGTACAATGGGTTATCATTAGCATATTCTTTTCTCTTATCACCAAGCCTTTATTTCTTTACTCCAAGATTTGGTGTAGCATTTTATCATATCTAATGAGTGAAGTTTAAATCTGTATATCTGTAGTGATGCAGATAATTCTCCGGACAATCAACTAAATGTCCTTCCTTCCGTTGAGGTCTTAGTGAAAGCTTTATCCGTCATATCATTCACAACTCTAGCTACAGTTCCAAGTGTTTCAACACGGATTATATTCTGCTCTCATCATCCATGCATAATTGGAACTGCAAAAAGAGATGCTGTGTGGCGGGTATTTTGATTTTCTCTTCTTTTATTGTTATAGTTTCATGGAAGTTTTCTTCTTCAGTCATTAACTTTTGTTGTTTCTTCACTCTTCTCATCCTCAGAGGCTCCATAAATGTTTGAGAACACTTGGCTTTGATGTGATTGGCATTATCTCTGCTAATGTTGGCAACATTTGCGAGGTAAAATCCATGTTGTTATGAAATAATGATTTATGCTGGTTTATTGGTTGGAAAATTAACCATTTTTGCACCATAGTCCATATACATGCTTCTGTTACAGTCTGTACGATTATACCTGAGTACCTGACCTTTTTGAGGATGTGTTTTGTAGAATCTAATTGGACCAATGGGGTTGATGAGTGCCAATCCACTAGAACAAAAGGCCTCAATATATTCTCTACGCACTTTGATGTTAATAGCACCTGAAGATACGTATTCAGAGTTTGAGAAGGTATTGCTTGTAATCAGTCAATGACAGTTTCCTTTTTTTCTTGATTCTGATTATTGACATGAGCTCCCTCCACTTTGCAGCATCTTATAAACCTTCCAGATCGGCATTCCCATAATATGCTTTCAGAGAATGACATTCAGGTTTGGCTTTTAAAGTTATCTACTCTATTTTTACTGGTTTCTTGGGTCACGTTGATAATCATTTGTACTTCTTCCCTCCCTCTTAACTGGTTTTGGGCCTTTAAATGTAATTATGTTCTTGGCTTTATTAGTCCCCATTTTCTCTCTTCTCTCAAGGTTTTTGCAGTGTGTGCTTCATGCTCAATCAACACTAGTATCTTTCTTGCTTTTGCCTAATGGATGTACTCTTCAAAAATTGCACAAATTATTATGGATTTAATGTTTTGGACGTTTCCCCCTCAAAATTCCATTTTAATATGTTGTTACCTTCAGGTAATCCTTCGAGTGAGAGTGATGTGATGCTCAAGGATGCTTTATTAACTTTTATGGAATTAATCATGTGAAATTTCAAAATAGAACCTCTGTTTATGATTAGTTGGAAGAATACTATGTCCAAAGATCACCTTTGTTTTGCCTATTAGGTTTTATGTATTTTTTTTTTTTTTTTGCTTATTGATTTGCTCTTTTTGTCTTCTTTAAGGCTTTATTTTATCTTTGATATTTTGCTGTAGATTTTCCGAACTCCTGAAGGAATTCTTTCCAATGAGCAAGGTGTTTATGTTGCAGAATCTATTACCTCTAAGAATGCTAAACCAATTGAGGTCTCCACTTTTCTCTTTGTCCTCTTTGGTTTGTTGCTTTCTTTTACATATATTTTCAGTTATATTATTTAATGTTCTATTCTCAGGACAATATCAATTCTAACCATTATGGAAGGAGGGAGGTATCTAGTAGAGGAGCTGCTGCTGGTGGGAAAAAGGATGGTGGAAAGTCAACAAAGAAAGCTGGCATGTCAACTTTGCCTTCACTCTATAGCTTCAGATTCTATTGCTTGTTTAATATCATGATATTGTATGACATTTAATCCATATAGATAAAGGGAAGACTGCAAAAGAGGAGGCACGGGAGCAGCTTCTTAGGGAGGAGGCATCTATACGTGAGAAGGTCCGGGAAATACAAAAGAATCTGTCTTTGATACTGAAAGCTATGGGGGAGATGGCAGTTGCTAATCCTGTTTTTGCACATAGCCAATTACCTTCCCTGGTGCGTTCCTTTTAAAGTCCTGGATCCAACATTGTTTTTGTCTACTTCTCCCAAATACCTGTTCTTTTTCGTTTTTGCTTCTTGAACTAAATTTTCTCTGGTCTCAATTTCGATTTGCTTTCCCAATACTTAACCCAATTTTCTGAGGAACCTGGTTTCTATTTTATTCTCTCAGTGGTGTTGAATGCTTAATTTTCCTTTATTGTGAAGTTTATATTTGTTTTCCACCAGATAATTGGTATGGATTAATCCTCAGGTCTTGCCTTTTGATCTTCTACATTTTTCAGGTTAAGGTTGTTGATCCATTATTGCGGTCCCCCGTTGTTGGGGATGTAGCCTATGATACATCAGTGAAGCTTGCCCGTTGTTTAGTGTATCCCCTATGTAATTGGGCCCTTGATATTGCTACAGCTTTACGTCTAATTGTGACTGATGAAGTTCGTATTCAGTTGGAACTCATTCCTACTGTGGATGAAGTAGCTGTAGAAAAACCATCATTGGGTATTTTTGAGAGAATAGTAAATGGATTGTCCGTGTCTTGTAAATCTGGACCTCTCCCTGTGGACTCCTTTACTTTTGTCTTTCCTGTAAGATGTCCTTTCATATGTTACTGAGTGCATTCAATGATGCATCTCTTATTTATTTATTTATTTATTTATTTATTTATTTATTTATTTATTTATCTGTCTATGTTTGTCATCAGATAATAGAGCGGGTTTTATTAACATCCAAGAGAACAGGACTTCACGATGATATTCTCCGGATTCTTTATATGCACATGGATCCCCTTCTACCCCTTCCGAGGCTTCGCATGCTATCGGTTACTTGATCATACTTTCAACCTAACATATTTATGATTTATAATTTTTTATTGTTATTTAATAGATCTCTCTTGCTATATCAACCATTTGTTTATTTATTTATTGCAGGCTCTCTATCATGTACTAGGTGTTGTTCCAGCTTACCAAGCATCAATTGGGCCTGCATTAAATGAGTTGTGCCTTGGCCTGCAGCCAGATGAAATAGCATCGGTATGTCCTTAATTAGTTACTTATGTTCTACTGTGTAGTATGTACTCATTTCATATATGTGATCTGTCTAATACTTTTATTCTTACAGGCTTTGTATGGAGTGTATGCAAAAGATGTTCATGTAAGGATGGCTTGCTTAAATGCTGTAAAATGCATTCCATCTGTTTCTGGTCGGACTCTTCCTCAAAATGTTGAAGTTGCTACAAACATTTGGATTGCTCTACATGATCCAGAAAAGGTTTGGCTTTGATATTTGAAGTTGATTGTTTTTGGCTTCCATAGGAATGGTCACTCTCTTCATATCTCTATATTTTCAGTCTGTTGCTGAAGCTGCAGAAGATTTATTGGATCGCTATGGATATGACATTGGGACTGACTACTCAGGGATCTTCAAAGCACTTTCTCATATAAACTACAATGTGCGCTTGGCTGCAGCAGAGGCATTAGCTGCTGCGTTGGATGAAAACCCAGATTCTATACAGGTTTGTTGATTTTTACCTTTTACATTTCTTGTACAGTGTTATTAACTGATTTCTTTTGGTTATATTTTCAGGAATCCCTTTCTACTTTATTTTCTTTATATATCCGCGATTCTGGTTTTGGTGAGGATAATCTTGATGTTGATTGGCTTGGTCGGCAAGGAATAGCATTAGCTTTGCATTCTGTAGCTGATGTATTAAGAACAAAAGACCTTCCTGTTGTCATGACATTTCTTATATCACGAGCACTGGTGTGTATTCTTTCCTAATTCTTGGTAATAATTACTATTAAATTACACAGTCTTTGCCATGTAAGCTTGGAATGGCGCCTCCTGTATGTTTTGTTGCACAAGTTTTTTTACTTTTAGTTATCTTTTACTAGAAAACCAGAATAATTTATTTATAAATATCTTGCATTTCAGGCTGATCCTAATGCTGATGTTCGTGGAAGAATGATTAATGCTGGTATAATGATTATTGATAGGCACGGAAGAGACAATGTTTCTTTGTTATTCCCAATTTTTGAAAACTACTTGAATAAGAAGGTTAACATTTCTTCCAAATTATAGTTCTGTATTTTTTTGTTGATCCAGTCTCGCATAATCAAGTGCAGAAGTACATTGGTTTTCGCTTAGTGTAGTTTTGCACAACCTGCTGAACTTATGTGCATAATTTTTCTCTTTGTATAGGCATCAGATGAAGAAAAATATGATCTGGTTCGTGAAGGTGTAGTTATTTTTACGGGAGCCCTAGCAAAACATTTAGCAAAGGTGTTGCTTTATTGCTTCTTTCTAAGCATATGAGGAACATGGTATCATCCTGGTTTAGCTCTAAGATCCATACTTCCGTTAACAGGATGATCCTAAGGTCTATGCAGTTGTAGAGAAGCTGTTGGATGTGTTGAATACCCCTTCTGAAGCTGTTCAGCGAGCAGTCTCGTCATGCCTATCTCCTTTGATGCGATCAAAGCAAGTATGTGTTATCTGGTGCTAATAATGGGTTTTAAGGTTCAGAATTAAGAACTAGTGTGCTTTTTTTTTTTTTCAGTTATGCTTGGTAATTTCTACTTGAATTATGATACTTCTCCGGATGAGGAATTTATGTTACTATTGCTTGTATAGGAGGACGCAGCAGCACTTGTTTCTAGGCTGTTGGATCAGCTGATGAAGAGTGAGAAATATGGCGAACGCCGCGGAGCGGCTTTTGGACTTGCAGGAGTGCTCAAGGGGCTTGGTTTATCATCTTTGAAGAAATATGGTGTTGCAACTGTGTTACGAGAAGCTTTTGCCGATAGGTGTGACTTTTTGAACTTTAATTGCCCTTCTGTTCTGTCCGTTTTGATTGCTTTAATCTAACAGCCATTTAGCTCTTGTTTAATCCATATAAATCAACAAAACTGCAGATATTTGTTACGAACATGATTATATTTTAGTGGCTTGTGTAGTTCCTATTCTCATTCTTTACCTAATGCAGAATTTCTGCAAAATCTCGCGAAGGAGCTCTACTTGCATTTGAGTGCCTCTGTGAAACTCTGGGAAGATTGTTTGAGCCGTATGTCAACAATCATTAAGGCTTTTTTTTTAAAATTTGTTTATATAAATTCTCCTCCTACAACCTTCTATATTTTTTACTACATGTGATTTGATCAGGTACGTTATTCAGATGTTGCCATTGCTATTGGTTTCTTTTTCTGATCAAGTAATTGCAGTTCGTGAGGCTGCTGAATGTGCAGCTCGTGCTATGATGTCTCAACTGAGTGCCCAAGGAGTGAAGCTTGTCCTTCCATCTCTTTTAAAGGTGATGCTTGTATTTTCTTTACTCTTTTTCATAAACTACTGATGTAATTTATTATATGGTCACAAATGTAAAACTTTTGTAAGTGTCTGTCAACATTGCTTAAAAATTGTGAATGGCTTGGAACACTAGTGTGGATGCTTATGTACCGTTCTAATCGATTGAGTATATCAGTTGCATTTGCCGGATGTAAACTGTTATGCACTTATGATGAACCACAAACAAGTATTCCTGTTTTAACTTTTGATATCCTTCTGGTGTAGTAAATATTGTTCTAAATTCTTTTTTCTGCTTTCCCAGGGTCTTGAAGATAAGGCCTGGAGAACAAAACAAAGTAGTGTACAACTACTCGGTGCCATGGCCTACTGTGCTCCTCAACAACTTTCTCAGTGCCTCCCAAGAATTGTCCCTAAATTGACAGAGGTGATTTCAGATTCCGACTGATTTTTTTTTCCCGATTCTTGCTGTTGTTGTACCCTTGGTCTCATACCAATTTTATTTTGGATTTTTTATTTCTCTGTTTGTAAACTGTAGGTGTTAACAGATACACACCCTAAGGTTCAATCGGCAGGGCAGACGGCACTTCAGCAGGTTGTAGTTTGTCCTCTCTCCTAAGCTTTAGGTTGTCATTGTATTGCCATTCATGGGCTAATATCCTTGTTCTTTTAGGTTGGGAGTGTAATAAAGAATCCTGAAATAGCTTCTCTTGTCCCTACACTTCTTATGGGTCTTACAGATCCTAATGACTATACAAAATATTCCCTCGATATTCTCCTCCAAGTAAGATTCTGAACCTGAAGTTATCAATTTTGAGTGTTCCCTTTTATTCTTCTAAACTTGTTGAATTTTGCAGACAACGTTCATTAATTCAATTGATGCTCCTTCACTTGCATTGTTGGTACCAATAGTACATAGAGGGTTAAGGGAGAGAAGTGCAGATACCAAAAAGAAAGCTGCCCAAATAGTTGGAAATATGTGTTCCTTAGTCACAGAGCCTAAGGATATGATTCCTTATATTGGGTTGCTCCTTCCTGAAGTGAAAAAGGTGCATTTTTAACAGAAGTTTAAGAATTTTACACTTTTTTCCTATGCAAACCTAAAATTCTTTGATGTTCAAAATATGAACAGGTACTTGTTGATCCCATTCCAGAAGTTCGATCTGTTGCAGCTAGAGCCATTGGATCTCTTATAAGAGGAATGGGAGAAGAAAACTTCCCAGATCTTGTCCCATGGTTGTTTGATACGCTTAAATCTGACAATAGTAATGTTGAGCGCTCTGGTGCTGCTCAAGGCTTGAGTGAGGTTAGAATTTATCAGTTATTGAATTTCTAAATATCCTTGCTAAATATTGCAATGAGTTCAATAAATGCTTATCCTTCAAAGTTGCAAGAATATTTAACTTAATTTTATAGGTGTTTTCCTTATCACCCCTCTTCTTCTCCTGCATGTCATGTTTGTGTTGTACTGTTATTCTTCATCCGTGTATTACTTGGAGGCTTGTCCTGTTCTTGCTCAAGTGATTTAGAGATTTCTGTTGGGGAAGAATACCGGAGTTGGATAAGATCTTGATTATTTTTTAAACTCTTACTTTGACTCCCAAAACCATTTTTCCTCCACTGAATTTTTGGACTTCGATTGTTGTAGAAGAAGTCGTCCTTATCTATTATATTTCTTCTCTGTGCTTCTCTACTTGCATTGTTAGGCTTGTTCCTAGCTTACTCTTCAGGAATAGTTATTGGTTTTCATCGATCAGAAAAGGAAAACATAAGTAAACATGGGATTTCTTCATCTCTTTTCAGGTCTTAGCTGCACTTGGTACTGAGTATTTCGAGAATGTACTTCCTGATATTATTCGGAACTGTTCTCATCAAAAGGCTTCTGTACGTGATGGATATTTGACACTTTTCAAGGTAATCTCATCATACCTTCTAATATCTTATATTCACCTAGAGAAATTATTTTGGTTGGATTTTCATAACAGTTTTATTTGAAAAAATTTGTAGTATTTCCCAAGGTCATTAGGTGTTCAATTCCAGAACTACTTGCAGCTGGTGTTGCCTGCTATTTTAGATGGTAAATATTTTTACGTGTGATCTTTTCATAGGCTTCAAATTTTTACTTGAACCTTCTTTGATAGTGATTCCTGGCATGGATATTAATAAAATCTAATTGTGAGTTATCTTATTTTAGGTCTGGCAGATGAGAATGAATCTGTGCGTGATGCAGCTCTAGGTGCTGGGCATATCCTGGTGGAACATTATGCAACAACGTAATGATTTTTTCTGTTTCTAAAATTATTTTTGTACTTTTTCTAGAAAATTATTAGGAAGTTCCTGTCTTTTCTAATTAATCTTGAGCATTTTTAAAACATTAATTCCATCGTTGATTATAGATCTTCTATGGATAATGATGAATAAATTATATGTCTAGTTTCAATGTCTTGCGGTAGTGACACCATGATGATTTTTCTATTTTCTTCTTTCATTTCAGGTCATTACCACTTCTTCTTCCTGCTGTTGAAGATGGCATCTTTAATGATAATTGGCGAATTAGACAAAGTTCTGTGGAGCTATTAGGAGATCTCCTGTTTAAGGTTTGCATTTTATGTAATTTCTTGGCAAATCAGAATTTTTTTTATTTCCTTGGTACTTTGGCGTTCCAATCCTAGCAACTCTTTCTTGCTGCATTGGATCTCAGTGATTTGTTTTCCATGTTCTGGTTTCTATCCAGGTTGCTGGAACTTCTGGAAAAGCTTTACTTGAAGGTGGCAGTGATGATGAAGGTTCAAGTACCGAAGCGCATGGACGTGCTATTATTGAGGTTCTAGGAAGGGATAAGAGAAATGAAGTTCTCGCTGCATTATATATGGTTCGAACTGATGTCAGCATTACTGTACGCCAGGTAATTTTCTCCATGTTTTAGTAAGTTATGTTGAATTATTTAAATGAACTAATGTTGTGACCATTTTGGTTACAGTTTATTGTAAATAAACTTAAAAAAATCATTCTCCATTTTCAGGCTGCATTACATGTGTGGAAGACTATTGTGGCAAATACTCCAAAGACACTCAAGGAAATAATGCCCGTTTTAATGAATACTCTAATTACATCTCTTGCATCAGCATCCTCTGAAAGGCGTCAGGTTTGCTTTTGAGCTGTTCTCCATTCTCATTGATAATGTTAGGTTTCACAACTTACAAATATCTATCGATTATGTAGGTTGCTGGAAGGGCACTGGGAGAACTTGTGAGAAAGCTTGGGGAGAGAGTACTTCCTCTGATCATTCCAATTCTATCTCGGGGACTAAAGAACCCAGATGCTAGTAGACGACAAGTAAATCTTTCCTCTTCTCTTGATGCTACATTTTACCTTCTATTCCTTCTACTATTGATTGTGGTCATGCTTTGGTCTTACAAAATAAAGCTACTCTGATTTATATATTGTCAACACTTATGGATGAGTTATGAGTAACTATTTTTAATATATTGAGAATGATGTAGTTCATACTGTTACTAAAATGCTGTCGTTTCATACTGTTATGATGAGTTATTCTTTCTGTTTGTCGTATGCTTGTTAGCATCATTTTGTGCATTTTTTCCTGTGGGAAATCCTTTGAAAGATATGTTGTCTACATCTAATTTCATTATATCGGTGTCTATAGAAAGCCTGATTTGATATTTCAAAGGATTTCATATGAACTATATGATATAGTTTAGGTCATGAGTGTTCTGAATCTTCTGATAAGCTTGGTCTTTAAAAGTTACTTCTAAATTTCAATAGAAGATATGATGTTGTGAATGATGGATTAGATTGGGCTGTATAAGTTTGTAATGAAGTTTCCTCACACTTTTATTTGTGATGTTAGTGCTTTGCCACCAAATGATTGTCCTTTTTACGAATTTAAAATTTTAATCTATGGTACTTGTATTTGGGAAGGGTATCCGTGTATGTAATTGTCAGAAATCTAACGCACGTGGATATGGCTACAAAAATTTTGATGTGGTAAGGGGAAAACAGCAACAATTGAAAGAAATAAAGCTTTGAAACCAGTATGAAAGAATGATGGAACTTTAGAAAACTTAGGGTTATAAAAACCTCTAACTTCTTTCTAGGCATAAAGCCAAAAAAATGCCCCTAACATTTGATTAAATAGTCTCTTTGACCCCTATTATTTTTTTTTTGAAACAATTTAACATTCAACGTGTAATTTTAGGTCAAAATGGCCCCTTGGCGGATGAAAATTGTTGATCAACTAATGACAAACAACATGAAATGACTTGACAAAATGACATGTTAACAGAATAAAATATTTTATGTATATGACAAATAGCATTTACAGTTAAGGTTCAAATTTCATAAGGTTCAAATAAAAAGATAAACACTTTTTCAAAGCCTTAATTAATCAGAATCCAAATACCATTTCTGTGTTTTAACTTTAGATTTAATGTTTTATAGTACAGCCTATTGCAAAATAAAAAAATGTTTAGCTTCATTTCTGTATCAAGTGCTATCTTTATCATTTTTTTAGTTCCAAACGGTTGTTGGATCTTTTCTTCCCCTTGCTGTTTGTTTTTGATCTTGGATTTTTCTTCCATCTTCATACTACTTCCCATTTTCAATTATATTCTTTTTGTCAGATTCTTAGTTCTGATATGCAATTCTTCCGAGTCCCAGCTCTTGCTTAATTTCTTGTGATAAAATTTAGTTGAATTAAGCGGAAATTTATAATTGAAGAAACTGATGGGTAATGAAAGAAAATTTTTGTATGGGGCATCGATTACGCTCAATTAGCTATGATGAATTAGCAACTGTGGTAAATTTGACACAGATCCCTTACCCTGTTCAGTATCGTGTAATATTGACAAACGTGCGACAACACAAATGATGAGCCCAAGTAACAGGAATCTTGTTTTTTGTCTTGTGTATAAGCATCCTGTGTGTAAATGTGTTGATTTATGATACTAGTAGGTTTGGAGACTGAAATTCACATGGTTGACAGGGTGTATGCATTGGGTTGAGTGAAGTTATGGCGAGTGCCGGCAAGAGTCAACTATTGAGTTTCATGGATGAGCTTATACCTACCATTCGTACAGCCCTTTGTGATAGGTTTGTTTTAATCTTGTTTCTGTAAGCGGTTGTTCTCTATCCTTAATCGTGCAAGAAATTATTATGTCATACGATTTATTCCAACTCCAACAGTGTTCCTGAGGTTCGTGAGTCAGCAGGCTTAGCATTCAGCACTCTCTACAAGGTACTATTTTGTTCTCTTGTTTCACTTGAACTTGCTTTTTGGTATATTTGGATAGAATGATATAAATTGTCATGACACAGAGTGCTGGTTTGCAAGCAATTGATGAAATTGTTCCAATACTCTTACATGCTTTGGAAGACGATGAAACTTCTGATACTGCTCTAGATGGTCTCAAACAAATTTTGAGGTTATTTTTCCCACTCTCTTGAGACAATAATTTGCTGTTTGTTTGGCATGGTTTCATATAATTGTCAAATACTAAATTGATTTCTCTCATCAACTTCAGTGTCAGAACTACTGCTGTCTTGCCTCATATATTGCCTAAGCTTGTTCACCGTCCCCTTTCGTAAGTTTTCACCCTTTTATGTTAGATTTCTTTGTAAAATAAAGAAAGAATCAAAGAAGGAAAGAAAATGCTTCAATATCCCTGTTTGATTACTAATTTGCAATTCTGTACAGTGCCTTCAATGCACATGCTCTTGGAGCTTTGGCAGAGGTTGCAGGCCCTGGCCTTAACTATCACCTCAGTACCATCCTGCCTGTTTTACTTTCTGCTATGGGTGGTAATGACACGGTACACATTTTATCTAATCCATCCTCCTTTGTAGATGTCATTGTGAATTTCAATTGTGATCTGAATTTTTTATTCACATTCAATTGTTATGAAGCACATAAAAGTTTTTAACTTGGTGGCATCTTACTGCTTGCTCATTGTGGGTTTTTCAGGAAGTTCAACCTCTCGCTAAAGAAGCTGCAGAAACAGCGGTCTTGGTCATTGATGAGGAGGGCATTGAATCATTAATATCAGAGCTTCTTAAAGGAGTTGCTGATAGTGAGGTTTGTCTGATATGTTAATATTCTCTAAGGCTCTCTATCTTTGATTGACACACATGCATCTGCTTTTCACGACTTACTGTGGGTTCAAGTACCAATTAGAAAATTAATCTTATTTGGTGGACTGACTGACAGACGTGTTTGCTTTTGGTGACTTTCAGGCATCAATTAGGAGAAGTTCGTCATATTTGATTGGACATTTCTTCAAAAACAGCAAACTTTATCTAGTTGATGAAGCTCCAAACATGATATCTACCTTAATAATTTTGCTTAGTGATACAGATTCTGCCACCGTTGCAGTATGTTCTGAGCTATTCTTTGTTGTTCATTTATAGCCACTACCTTGCATCTCATATTTAGTTTGACAGGTTGCATGGGAAGCTTTATCAATGGTTGTCAACTCAGTTCCAAAAGAGGTGCTTCCTTCATATATAAAGTTGGTACGGGATGCTGTATCGACTGCAAGAGATAAAGAGCGCAGAAAAAAGAAGGTGAGTTGCTGTTTCCTGACACAGATGATGTTTATCAGATGTGGATGTTGAGTGGAAAACTAAGGAATCCGAATTTCGCTTTCTTTTGTTTATTCCACTTACAGGGAGGCCCTGTTGTCATTCCTGGATTCTCTCTTCCAAAAGCGCTTCAACCATTGCTTCCAATATTTCTTCAGGTATTCATGCTTTTCATTTCTTTCCAGTGTGTCGTCATCAGTCATACCTCATGTTGATACCCGGAAATGTTGTATTGTCGTCAGACATGCCATGTAAATTACTGCTGGTATTCCTGCTTGATTATCTCTATGGCTGAAGATTTCAAGCTCATTTCTTTCTTCATTTGTGTTTATTATATATGAATGAAAAGAATATTGAGAAAATAATTTCTATGAAAACTGCCATCGTACATGCCTCTAATGGATATGGAAAATGTGTTCTCTCTGTCCTACAATCACATTACAGTTTGTCTTCAGCATCTTGCTTGTAATGTCATTTTTGCATTTTGAAATCATAGAAAGTTGGAATAATGCACAGATTGCAAGGGAATAGCTAGTTTGAGTATTCTTGGTGAATACACTTTATTAAACTGACTTGTCTGAAACTTTCTTTGTGAATCAATTAAGTATATCTGTTCCTTATTGTATATTTTGGCCTGTTATTTGATACCTGTTTTCCTCTGTTTATATGGAATTAATAAATTATTCCTGATTGTATCTGCAGGGACTGATTAGTGGGTCAGCTGAATTAAGAGAGCAAGCAGCCCTTGGTCTTGGGGAACTTATAGAAGTGACTAGTGAGCAATCACTGAAGCAGTTTGTCATTCCGATAACTGGGTATGTACTCTAAGAAACTGACAGGTTTAAATAACTTAAAAGATGTTACAAAGAGAGCCAAACACTTAACGAATAGCCAAAATTAATATTTGACTGATTGTTCTGCCTGGTTTGGTTCCCTGATGAGTGATGATGCACCAAAGTCTTGTTTAAAGGCCTGTGAAGTTCTTAAATAAAGTCTCGTTTTCCCCTAAGATAATTTCATATTCTTTCCTTTGTTGACTGTTATTCAGTGTTTTATACTCTGATGTACTTCTTCCATTTTTTATGTTTCTTCATTGCAGGCCACTCATCCGAATCATAGGTGATCGTTTTCCTTGGCAAGTCAAGAGTGCAATTTTATCTACACTGAGCATCATGATCCGAAAGGGTGGCATCGCACTGAAACCTTTTCTTCCCCAGCTGCAAACAACATTTATCAAGTGTCTGCAAGATAATACAAGGTCTTTTTGAAATCTGTTGCTGTCTCAAAAGTTATTAATATTTATTTATTTATATTTATAATTCTACTGTGTTTTGTTGTGCCTGGAGTTAATTATATCACTTTTATTTGCTTTTTTTTTTCTTTTCATGTGGAGTCCTACATTTATTTATAATTCATTGTCTTGTTAGGCTTGCTGTTGCCTTTTGATTTCTCAAGTGTTTGAATGCAGGACTGTTCGCTCAAGTGCTGCCCTCGCACTGGGTAAGCTTAGCGCGTTGAGTAGCAGGGTTGACCCATTAGTCAGTGACCTCCTATCTAGTTTGCAGGTGATTTTTGACTTGTGGTCTCTGTATGGCTCAATATCTTACAGTTAGATGATATTAGTTACTAATATTTGATGTTCAGGCATCTGATTCTGGAGTAAGGGAGGCCATATTGACTGCTTTAAAAGGTGTGGTAAAGCATGCTGGTAAGAGTGTGGGCCCTGCTACTAGGACTCGTGTATACACTCTTCTCAAGGATTTAATTCATCATGATGATGACCAAGTTCGAATGTTTGCTTCAAGCATATTGGGTGTAATATCGCAGGTACATAAGTCCATCTGTATCCTTTTAGTTTTGCTGCTATTTATTCTCACGGACAATGCTAAATGATGGCATATTTTATCCTTTTGGCCCTAGTTGGTGATGAATTCATCAGTTGCACTAGTGACTAGTGTTACCAGCTAGATGATGTGTACAATATTTGCTGTGCTATTGATCAGTTTGCTTATTCTGAATCTATTTTGATTTTTTTCGTCTTTGACTCTTCTTTAAATAATGGTACTGCAGTATATGGAGGAATCTGAGATGTCAGACTTTATTCAAGAACTCCTAGAACTGTCCTCTTCTTCAAACTGGGCTGATCGTCATGGTGCAGTTCTCACATTCTCCTCCTTGCTCAGGCATAATCCTTCCACCATTTTTACATCTCCTGAATGCCCATCTATTATACTCCGTCTCAAAAGCTTCTTGAAAGAGGAAAAGGTCTTGCAATTCTAGCAGATTTTATTTTGTTATTTTTACTTTTACCATTTTCTGACCCTTTCTTGAAAATAGTTTCCACTTCGTGAAACTTCAACCAAGGCATTGGGGAGGCTTTTACTCTATCAAGTTCAAAAAGACCCCCTTAACTCCACTGCACTTTTGGATGTTCTTTCATCGGTGCTGTCAGCATTGCGTGATGACTCTAGTGAAGTAAGGAGAAGGGGATTATCTGCTATAAAAGCAGCTTCCAAAGTATGTACACATTGCTTCATCTTTATGTCGAAACCATAAGTGGCCTATTTGTTTATTTTGATGAGCATATTTGGCACCCAAAAATGTGTCAACTTTGTTACAGGCAAATCCGTCGGTTATCATGACGCATCTGTCATCAATCGGCCCTGCCCTTGCTGAATGTTTAAAGGACAGTAGCACCCCGGTTAGACTTGCTGCTGAAAGATGTGCCCTCCATAGCTTCCAGTTGACAAAGGGTATTTTTCCTGTATAATCCCATATTTAAGAGCGAGTTGCTTCTCCTCGACCTCATCAACTTTGCATTAAAATTAAATGAAAAATCTGTTCCTCTTCTCCCTCTCAACTGGAGTTGGTCTGTGGCACTAAACGGCTCATTTTTGTAGGTACTGAAAATGTTCAAGCTGCACAAAAATACATCACAGGCTTGGATGCTAGGCGCATAGCAAAGTTTTCTGAGCACAGGTCCCGACCGAAAAATATACAAACTTGGCTAACCGATACTTATTCCATCTCATTATTGTCGTTGAAACGTTTCTCATGTTTGTTTATGCAGTGATGACAGTGATGAAAGTGAAGGAGAAGCAGCGAGCAGCTAGACCTCTGTTCCATTGATCTAATTATTGTATTCTTTGGTCAAGGCTCAAGAGCGGAATGGAAGTAAGCGAAAATTCAATACCATTTGAAGTCGTATGGTGCATATCGGTGTTTGTTTTGTAGGAGATGCAGATTGTATACGAGAACCAGAGGTCGAGTTTTTATTCTCCAATCGTTTTTTATAATATTGGTGTCATTGCCCCTCCCTCCCTATCTATGAATATGATATAGAAACCAGAGACTTGAGGCCTCAGTTGCTCCCTAAAACATTCCTGTACCGAATTTTGTTCATAATCGGGGCCCAATTGTCACATTAAACAAGGTATCTAAGTTTTGTGGGCTTTATTCTTGGGGTTTTATTTTTCTCGTTTTTGTGCACCTTTGTTTTTCAGTCTGTGTGTGTCGTACTTACAAGAGCCAACTGGTTCAGGAGTCTTTCTCCGTTGAAAGTACATTTCTTTGTTTCTTTGTTTGTGTATGCCTTTCAACTGGTTCAGGAGTCTTTCAGCTACTGGAACCCAATTTTAAGCAATTACGAGGTCTTTCCTCTACCCTGTGTCTTAGGTATGTCTCACAGTTGCAGAACATGCAAGGGACTAGTGGTATCAACCATTCAACTAATGGAATCCATTTTTATTTACTTTTTTTTCTTTCTAATTTTAGTTTATCTCATTTTTTAAATTTATTTTACCCCAAATTCTTTTTCAAATTCCAAAAATATTATTCTTTTCATTTCTGCATCACTATCAGAATACCTTGTCATAGCCTAACTGTGGAATCAGCTAGATTTTGTGGAATCAGTTGAGATAATTTTGAATCTCGCACCCAACACTATTTAATTTGTTGCATAAGATCAATGTTCACAATGCTCAAAACAGTGGACTCCCCTAGGGGATAGATCTTGATATGTTATTGCCGACGAAATACCAGTAGTTTTTATTTTTAGAAATCACAAGCATTGACCTAAAACACACCCAATTTCGTGAAAAATTATAAAATATGCCTGATTTATTATGTTATATATGGTGTAATTAATAATAAAATTTTATCTATTTTCTAAGGTAATATTCATCTCTTTTCTAAATGAATCTCATTAAACAAAACTATAGATGACGTAGTGAGTCCGATCTAATAATTTCTCTACCTCCGTTGTTCCAGTTTTTTACATGCATATTTAGTAAAAACATTGTCCGATGTTCCTTATTTTCTGTTAACTTTTCTTATATTTGCACATGCAAAACCAACAATATAAACTCCCCACTCTCTTCTCCTCCACAGAAGCTAACAGAGATCCAATGATAGTATCAAATTGGTTTTCCTGTCGTTAAAAATAACAATCATTTGATACTAATCTTTGAGTCTGCAAATCTATTTTCTTTCTGGGAGGGAAAAAAAGGTAAAGCAATTAGCATGGAGAGGAAGATTTTAGTACCCTGGGCCTGGATATGTGCAGTATTGCTGGTGAGCTCAACGCTGGTCCAACACGCAGAAGCAATCAAACTAAAACCAATCAGCTACAAGGAGCTAGGGAAAACCCTGAAGCAGGCCTGTGCGAAATCGGGGACGTGCGGCGTCCCGAGAGTCAGTCACTTCGACTGGACGACGTACTGCAACCGGAACATGAGATGTGGACTTGTCTGGTGACTCTCACACAACAACAGCCCTTCCTTGTCATGTGTTCAATTATGAGAATCAATAAAGAACAGCAAGTGGTGGTGTTCTTATTAGTTTTTGTCACACCTGTTAGACAATGTGAATACTATCAGATTATAATACTGTATATTTATTTAAAATTTCAAATAGAATATTAAGTTTCATTATACCACCATACGTTTAGCCAAGTTTCAAATATTTTGTCATTACAAGCAAGCCATAGCGATCACAATGCCACGACAAGTTTCCCCTATCTCACGTAGTTCCGTCTCTGTATCTGTATAAAACTTTAATGTCTAGGGGAACTTTGAGTTTCCGGATACGATCAAAGCTCGAAGTCCGGTACGAGTACCTTAACCCCGCATTAACCATCAAAACAGTGAGTTTTTTAACCGAAATTAGACCCGATCGACACAATCCGTCTTCAACATCATGAACCAACTTTACAAGTTTACATTACAAAGGACTGAGATAAGGTCCTTTAAAATGAGGGTTTCCCTTTCAAGCAAAGATCTCGAGACCAAGGCCGAATCAGGCTCATGTGTGGTTTAAAGCAATTGGCCTAGCGAAGGACGAAGTGATTTCAAGATTCCTAACCTCCGAATCAGGCCTTTGTTGCATTTAGCTTTGGTGTGTGTTAGACTAGATTTTTAGTAGGACTTGAGTTCAAGGTGAGGAATTTAAATTTAGGTCTGTGACCGTTAATTGAATCGTTATTTTAAAGTTTTGGGATTGTTTGAAATTGTTATTATAAAAAAATTAATAGTTCAAAAAAATTATAATTCATCTGTTATTGTCCACAACAGTGATAAAACGTCGGGACCGAAAATATGATCGTAATTTATATTCCTGTTCCAGGTATTCTATATGTAAAAGAAAATTATTGTGAGACTTACTTATCAAAACTATTTGTGCGACATGAATTGATCCGGACTAATAAGAATAAATTCCTAAAAATCGGAAGGACAAAATCTTTACCTTCTGTTTTTATTATATTCACACATTGCTGATAAAAATTACGCTATTGAAAACACAATGCAAGTTTAAATTTACATAAATACATTTTTAATTTTTTTTTTAAAGTTTTTAAAGACAATTTTAGAGGTTCAAATAATAATATTATGAATAACATAAATTAGATTAGTAAAATCGTCCTCATAATAAACTTTTTCAAAATCAAATCTGAAATAGTCCGTTAATGAACAAAATATCGATAATTATAAAATATATTTTCTTTTTTTAACTTAACTACTCAACAAAAGTTATAACCAACGGTGAAGTCGCCTCTTACTTGTAAAACTCAAAAAAAAATTATGAATTTTAAAAAATATATGAATTATATACATAAATTCTAAATATAAAAATATTAAAATTAAAAATAACACCACTTTAAAAATAATTGTATTCTTTAAAAGAAATTAATATTCATAATTTTGCCATAGACACTTAAAATTACATAAAAAATAATCAATGTTGCTTAAAGAAGATGAACATTCAAATTTGTTATGATAACTTAATTTATAAAACTTTTACATACCGATATCATAATTTATTTATTTATTTTAATTATAATCCATAATAGAAATCGATAGAAAAAGATGTTATACAATCTTCCTTCTGAAACGATTTTAAGAGAGAAACAGTAGTTAATAAAACAAAACCGAAATTGAAGCTTTGAAATATAAAGATCAAACCGAATTTTGTTTGAAAAACGGATGAAGTTGAGGCCTGCGTTCAGCAGTTTCCTTAAGACTGATTTGCAGCCACTCCGAAGGTGCCGAGTTGTTTGGCAGTCAGTCTCCCAAGATAGAACAATTGGAAGAACTCCGAACAGTAGCACTTTTGCCGAGTTCTCGAACTGCTCTTATCTTTGCTTATCACCGAGAGAGGAAAACGTAGAGAGAATTTTTTTTTTGGATGAGCAAAACAGAGAAAATCAACTCATATTTATAGGGTAACATTGGGCATCATTTTCCGATTTAAATCCGGGATTAAATCCCAATTATTTCCAATATCCGAAAATTAAAGATTATTACTATTTATTCTGTATTTTAATTTAAATATCATATTTGACAATTACTTTTTTAAATAACCAGAGCAGTCAACTGCTAAAATATCTCATTCCTTATTTTGTTCTTGACCTTCCTACTTTGAGCATCAATTTCTCATTCACCACTCAACGATATTGAGCGTATGAGCTACCGTTGTAAAGATCTCACGGCGTAAAATAGGAATCAACCATTTCCTTATTCAAAACCTTATCTTTACTTATTCAAAATATGCTTCAAAGATGGCCACATACCACTGTTTTTTCCAACACAAGAAAAGTAATTAACTTTGTCAAATATCGTATATTTTTAGATATATCGTTCAAAAAAGTTCCTAAAACTTTGATATTCCTCATCTTATTTGCTAAAACTTTGATATTCCTCATCTTAGATATAAATATCTTTAATACTTGATTAATTAATTGGAACATCAATATTTTGATATTTGATTGAAGATAAAAATTTGAAGATAGAATTAATTTAAAGATTTATTTCTTAACAATTTCTCTAATACAATTAATGATCTCATCTGTACATCTTACAATTTCATTGAAATGTTTATAATTTCGCTCCTCCCGTGTATGATATAGGTACTTTTCACTATGAACGTTATTTTGATTTTAGTGACCATAGAAAAAATTTAAAAATTAAACCTTTAAAAAAATTAATTTACTAATAAAAAGTATTAAAAATTAAATTAAGTATATATCTACTAATAATTATTAAAAAAATAAGGTCCCTAGTAACAAGTATTGAAAAAAATGACCGTTAAAAACAAATATCGGAGAAAATGAATTTTAAGAGTACACTTCTAATAATAAATATAGAGAAAATCCGAGTCCCTAATAACAAGTTTTGAAAAAAATTAGGGTCCTAATAACAATTATTGAAAAAAAGTAGACCTTTAATGTAAGTATTAAAAAAAAATACCCTAATAATAAATATATTAAAAAATAGATTGTAAGAGTAAGCCTCTAATAATAAGTGTTCATAAAAATCGAGCTCAGAAGAATGAATATTAAAAGTTAGATCTATAATAATAAGTATTGAAAAAATTGAACGCCTAAAAACAAATATTAAAGAAAAAATGAATTAAATCCTAATAACAAGTGTTAAAAAATTTGGGCCTAATAATAGTTATTAAAAAAATAAATTCTAATAATAAATATTATAAAAATAATTTAAAAATAAATTCCTAATAATAAGTATCGAAAAATAGACTATAATGATATTATAGAATAAAATATACCTGGACAGGAGAAATTATATCATGGTCAGTCCCACCACTTCATCCATGGGACCAACCACTAAAAACCATACATTTCATTATTTTTTCTGTCATATTGTTTTAGTGAATCTTCACTCATATTTACAGTTAATTCATTTTAAAAACAATTTTTCAAGTGAAGATTCACTTGGGAAAAAATATAACATGAAAAAATTGATGAAGTGGGTGATTTTTAGTGGTTAGTCTCTTTGATACGTAATATGACTGACCCATAATATAATTTCTCTCGGACAGAGGCCCTCTGAGACATACCCAAAACGGCTCTACTTCTCACACCTCCCTAAAGAACGAGCATTCAAAGATGTGGCTATAAGTTTCCTACATCTTCCTCACAACATTTATACATACAGTTCATAGAAAGACACATCTTCAGTAGTTAACTAATTTAGAGTTAACTATATAAATGGTTATTGAATTTTTAGTATATTTATGTTTTGATTATTAAATTTTAAAGTATATGATAGGTCAGTGAACTTTTAATTTATTTTCATTAAAATCATTCTCGTTAACCATTTTTGTAACCCCCTAAACTGGTCTATGCGAAAAATCCGACCTAGAGTGACAACATTGTTCTTTTTTTTTAAACATAAATCAAGTTTCAAGTAAGGTCAAAATAACCAGTACGAACGAAAGATAATTCTAAATATCATTTAAAACAAGAAAAAGTATTACTAAAATAAAGTGTCCTAAATAAAACACAATTACTTGCAAATTAAATAACAAAACCGATGTCAAATAAAATATGTTTTAAAAGCATCATTAACAAGGTAACACATGTCACCCTAAACGCAAATTGAAGATTAAAAACATTACTTCAATTATAATCGAAAAATGAGTAGGTCCTCCAAGTGCCAAAACCTGGATGCCTACCTACGGCTATCTGAAAGATGAAGAAATCGTGTATAAGCTACGGAGCCCAGTGTGTTCCAACAGTGCATATAAAGATCACATGTATAGTCATATAAACAATAATATCAGAAAAACAGTTCATGTGTATGTGTTGTGCTACCCTCCAACCGAACTCTTAGATACAGTTTCCCAAAACGGTATCTAATACAGGCATTAACATAAACCCGATAGGAAAAAGGTACCGGCCTAAGGAATCACCTTAGGATACAGGCGGAATTACCCCAGTTGTAGCACGGGAACTGATAACAGGCGGAATTACCCTAACCGAAGTAAGGAACCCTAAACAGGTGGAATTACCAGCTGGATCAAGGCTGAACCGAATCTCAAACACTACACACCGTCCCAGTCCACAGTGACAAACATGCAGTAATAGCAGGAACAATGATAGCAGTACCACGAAATAGTTAGATATCATGTATATACCAAATCAGGAAATATCATGTGGGACATGTCAGGCATACAATAAAAACAGGATATGATCATGCTTAAACTTCAAATAAATATCTATGTAAAATCCGGGAAAACAATCATGTACACATGATAGATTCTTTAAAACATGAAAAATAGTAGGACAGTCATATAACATACAAGGAAACACACCTCGAAGTGGGTAGAGACAAACAAGTGACCTATTGGGTGTTCGAGCCTCGCTCTGCAGTAGTAGTGGACCCTAAAGACCCAAGATAAAATTTATTTCAAAACGGGAATCTAAAAACTAGATTTATTCACTAGAGTTTAAAATACATATGAGTCACGATCGGATCTCGAGATTGGTCGAAATGGGAGTAGCTGGGCTGGGTCGGTGCACGATCGGTAGGACTATGAGATCCTACAATTAAACAGATATCAATAATAGACCCAAATTAAAACTCTGAACTTAACTTAGAAGAAAAGTTTGACTCGAGACTTTAAAGTCCAATTTGGAGGCTTTCAGATTGAATTTAGAAAAATGGACTTCACGGATGGACTTAGGACGTCAAAAAACATAAAATAGGGGGGTTTGAAAATTTTGACTTTTTGGTCAAAGTCAACGCTAATGTCAGCAAAGTCAACACTGACACCATGTTGATGTCACTGGTCAAAGTTAACGGGTTGGTCAACGAGTTAGGTTGGGTCGGTCAACTGATCGGGTCGAATCGGTCAACGGGTCAGATCGGGTCGGTCAAAGGTTGATTGGTTTAGTTCGGGTTGAACCGGTTTGGTTCTGCTCAGGTTGGCCCGGGTGGCTCTAGGACACCGTCCAGGGCTGCCGGAAATCGCCCCGGCGACGCGTGAAGGCCACGCGCAGCCCTAATCGGCCGGAAACACCATTCTAAACTCAGAAAACAACTCAAATATAACCAAAATCCAGATTTCAACCACCAAAAAACCAGAAAACAACTTCAAGAGTAGGGGTTCTTACCGAAGATCAAAGGTTTCCGATAAAGGCTTCGCCGACGATGATCGGGAGCATTTTTATTAAAAAATTAGATCTATAATAATAAATATTGAAAAAAATTGAACGCCTAAAAACAAATATTAAAGAAAAAATGAATTAAATCCTAATGACCAGTGTTAAAAAATCTGGGCCTACTAATAGTTATTAAAATAAACTCTAATACTAAATATTATTAAAATAAATTTAAAAATAAATTCCTAATAATAAGTACTGAAAAATAGACTATAATGATATTATAAAATAAAATTAGACCATGGACAAAGAGAAATTATATCATGGGTCAGTCTCACCACGTCATCCATGAGACCAGTCACTAAAAACCATACATTTCATCATTTTTTCCATGTCATATTTTTTTAGTGAATCTTCACTCATATTTACTGTTAATTCATTTTAAAAACAATTTTTCAAGTGAAGATTCACTTGAAAAGAAACATGACATGAAAGATATGTTGATTTATTCTCGTTAACCGTTTTTAGAAAATATTGACGCACGAATCATCTTATCTTAGTGGTTAAGAGAATGGTTGTTGTTCCTGAAAGTCATAGGTTCGAGCATCAATAATGCTAGCACAATAAATGAATGATTAAATATCCAATAATTAAGAGTATACTCTAGAACAAATACTATTGTAATCATCAGAGCCGTTCCTGAGATTATAGTGGCCTTAGGGCAAACCTAAAAAATAGGTCTCTAATAATAAGTATTAAAAAAATAAATTTTAAGAGTAAACCTCTAATAACAAATATTGTGATAAATCTAACCTCTAATAATAAATATTAAAAAATATAAACTTAATAATAATTGTTGAAAAAATAGACATCTTATATAAGTATTAGGGAAAACTAGACCCTAATAACAAATATATTGAAAAAATAGGTCTCTTGCAATAAATATCGGAAATAAATTTTAAAATTAGACTCTTAATAACAAGTATTAGAAAAAAATCGTGACTCTAATAGCAAATAACGAAAATAATTTTTTTTTAATAGTATATATTAAAAAATATTAAAAATATTTTTTTAGAATAGTACCCCTAATAATAAGTTTAGTAGAAGATAGGTCCCTAACAACAAGCATTACAAAAAATTAGGGTTTAAGAATCATAATAAAAAATATTAAGAAAAAAAATTAAGAGTAGGCCTAATACAAAATATTAAAAAAATTTGAGACCATAATAACAAGTACCAAAAAATAAACTCATATAATAATAAGTATTGAAAAAATTAATAATCAACCTATAATAATAAATATTAAAAATTAAATTAAAATTAAATATATTCGATAAAAATTAAAATTGAGGACCCTGGATAATGGGTCATGGGCCATGGATGGTGGGCCCTGGGTCGTCGCCCTTATGGCCCACCCCAGGGATGACCCTGATAATCATTGTAGTTAATTCAAAAAAATATTGACATGATATATTAATTTTTTTTCTTCTTTTCTTTTTCTTTCATGATGAAAATTTTCTCTACAACTATATCTTCTTCGACCTTTCAACATCTTTCATAAAATGAAAATGTCTCACAAATATTTGTGCATAAGCTTGAAGAAAACTATTTGAGATAAGTTTTTTATAAGAGTTCAAGTAGGAAATGACTACATAAATCATTGTATGTGTAAGATTCTAAAGACGCATAATGTAGCACCATAAACCCAAATGTCATATTTAAACCTTAAGTCTAAATTATATCATAAAATTTTCACATAATTAACCTAAATCACATCTACTTTCTTACAATTTATTGAGTTTAAATATAGATAAATCTAAATAAGTATTTTGAAACATTTAAACATGAGCTTCAAGTTAAAATAAGTATTTAGAACATTCGACTTATATAAACAAATCTAAAATAAGAGTTATAATATAAGACATAAAATCCTACGAATACATAGTCCATTACATCTAAAAATTATACTCCGATAAAAGTCAATGATGAAATCTTACAATCTGATAGTACTTCTCTGAAGCAGCGATCAACCTACTGACTTGCAAATTAAAACAACGATTTTGAACATTAAGCTAACATTATTCAATGGATACACTTTCACTCAATATTTTTTTATATAATAGCATGCGACAATATATAATATCATGACATTTAATATAATGACAATATCATAACCGTCTAAAAACATAATATTGAATAAGTATATATACTCACAAAGTATCATATGCACAACCACAAACCTAGAGTAAGTTCATGTGTCACACAGCCTTAGGATCGTACACTTGAAGTGAGACATTCTATCACATATCCTCAAATTAAGCACTTATACTCGGAATATCTCATCAATTATCAACGAATGAAGTCCAAAGTCTCATAACATTGGATCACACATTAAGCCACATACAATGGTGTTGTAACACTTCTATTGAGTATCTAGATCTCAACAATTAAAGGTGACTCAATTAACTAAGTGTCTATTTCAGCATATAGCAAAGATATAACTATCATACAACATAAAACATCATAAGATCCTCTAGGAATCCTTTTGATTGCTATTACCATCAAGTCACCCAACATTTACTAAGTTATTAAACATTATGCCCAAACATGAAGATTAAATTCTATTTTTTCAGTTCTACTATTTATTTTTTCACATTAGAAGTCCATTGACTATATAGTCCACGGATTATAAGCGCCTCAAACTCAAAATATATTTTTTGAGTAGATTACCCAAAAAGTATCAATACCCACATTAGTGTATCAATATGTCTGCGTGGGTATTGATACCCACTTTATGCGATTCGATACTCAGCTTCAACCATGAAGAGATCTAACAAACAAATCTATACTATTACATAAGGGTTATGTATTGATACCTCACATGCACCGATATGCTCACACATATACCAATACACATTTTTGCTACAAAAAATTCATTGAAGTAGGGGATATCGATATAGTCTAAGCCCGTACCAATACATTATTGTAAAATTAAAATTGATTTTGATATAACAAACAAATGAAAGGATCAGTTTTGAAATAACTTTTTTGTCCTTAAGTCAAATTTGATCTCTAAAGTCAAAACTTTAAAATACTCTTACAAGCCTTTTTTACACGAGGGTATCGATACCATAAGGACAGGTATCGATACACCTGAGATTTTCAAGTCTTGTTCTTGAGATCAAGAACAGGTATCGAAACAAGGTTCGATACCAAAACTTTCTGCCAACCCATGTTTCAATACTGGTATCGAAATAGCTTGGGAAGATTTCAAATTATTTTTAATCTTTAAAAATACAACTCCTGGTATCGATACACCCTTAATCTCCAACGACTATTTTCAAGCATTAAATAAGTCGACCGTTGGTGTCAGTTAATTTTTAAATGATGGTTAGCCTGTATCGAAATAGGTTCCGATACCGGGCATCACAAAAATGTTTTGTATCGAAACAGGTATCGATATACCCCTTATTTGATGCACAACGACTCTTTCTTTTTCCAGCTTGTTTCGAAACAGGTACCCCATGTTTCGATACCACCTGTTGCAGAGTGCATTTATGATGGAAATATGAAGCTCCAATGTCCATATTTACTTTCCCAACAACTTCAACGGTTAGAAACCAATGAGAAGGTATAAAAAGAAGCTTTTTCAAAAGCATTAAACAATAATTGATCCTCAAGCAACATCCAAGCACCAAGATCCAACTCAAAACACTTTATTGCATATTCTTGCTCCCAACTCTTGTATTTTCACTTTGATCTATTGTAATCTGAGTTTGGGGAGAGTTTGTTTGTAATTGGGACAAAATATTTCTTGTGAGAGAACTTTCATTTGCCTATTTATCCCTTGTATTCTCTTGTGAGGATTGAATCAATTCTTGGGTAGAAGAATTGATTCGTATTGTAACGGTTATCCCTTGAATCGAGAAAAAGGTTGAATTCATTAGTGAATTGGTTTCAAAATCCTTAGTGGGAACTAAGGTAGTGGATGTAGAGCTTGTTCGAAGCTTGAACCATTATAAATCTCGTGTCCTTCAAATTTTATCTTTTTACCGAAAAATTTCCAACTCAAAATTTTAATTGCCAATTCACCCCCCTCTTGGCTATACTTCAAGATCGATCAACTCAACAATTGGTATCAGAGCCTAATCTTTGAAGAGATTCAAATCTACCAAAGAAGATCCAAGGCGGTTGATCAAGTCTACAAATCAAAATTCAATGCCCTCCACCTCCGGTTCATGGAATGAGTCACACTCCATCACCAAGTCGCCCTTCTTCAATGGGGATAATTACCCCTATTGGAAGAATAGGATGAGGTTATTCATCAACTCAAATGTTTATGTTCTTTGGGATATAATCGAAGATGGACCTTCAATTCCGATGAAGCAAGAAGGAGACCGATAAGTACCAAAAAGAAGAAATGAGATGACCGATGAAGAAAGAAGGAGAATATCCACAAATGAAAAATCTCTCCATATTCTCTTTTATGCACTAGGGCCCGACATCTACTCAAAGATGTCTTCATGTACAAGTGCCAAAGAAGTTTGGGATTCTTTGGAGACTACATATGGAGGCACCAACGATGTCAAGGAAACCAAAATTGGTCTACTCAATCTAAGTTAGGAGAACTTCAAGATGGAGCCGGATGAAGACGTCACCAAAATGTTCGATAGATTCTCGGTGATCGTCAATGGTCTCAAGGGTTTCATTGAGATCATTCCGAAAGAAAAGCTTGTTCGAAAGCTTATCTATTCCCTTCCCGAGTCTTAGGATAGCAAGAGGACGGCCATCATAGAAGCCAATGACCTCAAGACTCTCAAACTTGATGCTCTTGTGGGATCTCTTCTCACCCATGAGATCATGAAGAAAGGAAGAGAAGAGAAGAAAAAGAAGGAAGATGTGAAGATCGAAAAGAGGGAAGTCGAGAAAAAGAAGCAAGGGATTGCTCTTAAAGCTTCATGTTCACAAGAAGAAGTGGACACTAATGAAGAAGAAGAACTAGAGGAATTGACCATGGTAGCCAAAAGATTCACTAGGCTTATGAGGGCAAATAGAAATAGAAGATTCAAAAGAAAGAGGGACTTCAAGGCAAAAGGGAAAGAAAAGGAAAAAGATCAAATAATTTGCTATGAATGCAAGAAGCCCGGTCGTATTAGGACCGAATGCCCCTTATACAAAAAGAAGGGTTTTGAGAAGAAAAAGAAACAAAGGGCTCACGTTGCAACTTGGAGTGATGAAGAATCATCATCCGATGAGGACAACGAAGTAGCCAATTTGTGTCTCATGGCTCTTGAGGAGCCTAAGGTAACCCTCCAACCATCTTGTAATGATTTATCTTATGATGAACTTTATGATGCCTATGATGAATTACAAGATGTGTATGATGAGTTGGTTTTAAAGTTCAAAGAATCAATTTTGAAAAGAAAAAAAACTATTTCTGATTTAGAATTGAAAAATGATTCTTTGACAAAAATAATTTTGGATTTGGAAGTAAAGGTTGTTGATTTAAATGATGATTTAAAATTTTTTCAAAAAGAAAATGTTGATTTGAACAACCTTATTTCTAGCTTGAGTGAAGATCACCACAAGGTGGTGAATGAGCTCAAGGAACAAATCAAAGTGGTTGGAAGTTCAACTTTTGAAAAAGGAA
Source organism: Abelmoschus esculentus (assembly GCA_035048815.1). Classification (NCBI taxonomy): domain Eukaryota; kingdom Viridiplantae; phylum Streptophyta; class Magnoliopsida; order Malvales; family Malvaceae; genus Abelmoschus; species Abelmoschus esculentus. The sequence continues at coordinate 3,472,826 of JAUCBN010000019.1, read as the reverse complement.
GCTCTTCAAAACCCAACCATGTGAAAAAGAGTTTTCATGACCACAAATAAAGAAATTTTCAAAGGCATTCTAGGTATAGAAAAATTAGGAGTGTTTGGGTTCCTAAGGAACTTATTGTCTCAAATAATTTAAATGTCATTGCTACTTGGATTCCCAAGGGGACCAAGGTTTTAGGGACTAACACTTATGGACCCAAAATGGTTTGGGTACCAAAGATCAAACACTAAATCTTTGTTTGTAGGTTGAGCATTGCTTCAAGGCCAAAGCTTCAAGTCAAAACATGTGGTACCTTGATAATGGATGCTCAAGGCATATGACCGGAGACAAGGGACGATTCAAGGAGTTAGAGCTTAAAAAGGGCGGAGTAGTAACTTTTGGTGACAACTCCAAAGGCCAAATAAAGGGTATTGGCTCTATTGGTAATCACTCCTCTATTTTCATTGAAAATGTCTTGCTTGTTGATGGTCTTAAACATAATTTGTTGAGCATTAGTCAATTGCGTGATAAAAGTTTCTATGTCTCTTTTGATAAAAATGATTGCAAAATAATTGACATAGAATCCAATAGAATAATGCTCATAGGTCATCGCATAGGAAATATCTACATGGTGCATCTAGATGACATTAATTTTTCTCATGCATGCTTGGTTGCTAATGATGAAAATGATGCATGGTTATGGCATAGAAAATTAGGGCATGCTAGCATAAATGGTTTAGAGAAACTAGCCTCCCAAAATCTAGTTAGAGGTTTACCTAAGCTCAAGTTTTCCTTAGATAAATTTTGTGATGCATGTGCTAAGGGTAAACAAAAGAGAGTTTCTTTTAAATCCATTAATGATGTTTAAACTAGTAGAGTTTTACAATTGATCCGTATGGATCTCTTTGGACCTATTAGGACTACTAGCTTGGGTGGAAAATCATATGCTTTTGTTATTGTTAATGATTACTCTAGATACACTTGGGTTCTATTTTTGAGTACTAAAGATGAAGCCTTAGAAAAATTCATCACATTTTCAAAAATTTCTCAAAATGATCTTGATCAAAGAATTTCTCATATTAGAAGTGATCATGGAACATAATTTCAAAATCTTGGTTTTGAGAATTTTTGTAATAAAAATGGGATTAGCCATAATTTTTCGGCTCCTCGCACTCCTCAACAAAATGAGGTAGTTGAGAGAAAGAATAGAACTCTAGAAGAAATGGCTAGAACTATGCTTTGTGAAAACAATTTACCTAAGTACTTTTGGGAGGAAGCCACAAACACTTCTTGTTATATTGCAAATCGAGTAATGATTAGGCCTATTTTAAAGAAAACTCCTTATGAGATTTTGAAATCTAAAAAGCCTAACATTAGCTATTTTCATCCTTTTGGATGCAAGTGTTTTGTTTTAAATAATGGAAAAGATAATTTAGGTAAATTTGATGCAAAAAGTGATGAAGCTATTTTTCTTGGTTATTCTTCAAACTCTAAGGCTTATAGAGTTTTCAAAAAAAAGAACCTTAGTAGTAGAAGAGTCAATACATGTGATTTTCGATGATAACCTCCTTCCTAGGAAGGATTCTTGTGATGACGATGATGTAGGAATCATTGAAACCATTGATGATGGATAAGCATCAAAGGTGGATGAAGTTCCAAGAAATGAGGAAGCACAAGATCCTCCAATAGAAGCTTTGGGAAATGCAAAGCTTGAAGAAAAGGAAGTGAGCTACCCAAGGGAGTTCAACTATGTCAAAAGTGGTGAAATCTTGGGTGATCCATCCAAGGGGGTAACTACTCGTTCTTCTCTTAGATTAATGAATCATTTTGCATTTATCTCATGCATAGAGCAAAAAAATGTAAATGAAGCATTAGATGATGATTATTGGATTTTGGCTATGCAAGAGGAATTAACTCAATTTGAGAGAAGTAATGTATGGACATTAGTTGATAGGCCTAGTAACAAATCTACTATAGGAACTAAATGGGTTTTTAGAAACAAACTAGATGAGAGTGGTAACATAGTGAGAAATAAAGCTAGATTAGTTACTCAAGGTTACACTCAAGAGGAAGGAATAGATTTCGATGAAACTTATGCATCCGTAGCTAGAATAGAAGCCATTAGGATGCTACTTGCATTTGTATGTTATCATGATTTCAAGCTTTTTCAAATGGATGTCAAAAGCGCTTTCTTAAATGGTTTTATAAATGAAGAAGTGTATGTTGAAAAACCACCGGGTTTTGAAAATCCAAAATTTCCAAATCATGTGTTTAAACTAACAAAAGCTTTATATGGTTTAAAACAAGCTCCTAGAGCTTGGTATGAAAGGCTTTCAAACTTTTTAATAGAAAAAAGGTTTTAAAAAGGGAAAGGTGGATACTATACTTTTTATAAAAAGATTTAAAAAATTATATTCTAGTAGTTCAAATTTATGTTGATGATATAATTTTTGGATCTACTAATGAATGTTATTGTCAAGAATTTTCTAAGCTTATGCAAGGTGAATTCGAGATGAGCATGATGGGGAGAACTCTCATTCTTTTTGGGACTCCAAATCAAACAAAAGAAGGATGACACCTTCATCAATCAAGCCAAATACATCAAAGATATACTCAAAAAGTTTGGCTTGGAGAATGTCAAACCTCAAGCCACTCCAATGAGCTCCTCTACTAAGCTTGACAAGGATGAAAGAGGTAAGTGTGTTGATTCTAAATTATATAGATCCATGATAGGTTCTTTGCTTCTTTACCTTACCGCAAGTAGACCGGATATTATGTTTAGTGTTTGCTTATGTGCTAGGTTTCAAACTAGTCCTAGAGAATCACACCTTGTAGCTATTAAGAGAATTTTTACGTACCTTAGAGATACACTGTGTTTAGGTCTTTGGTATCCTAAAGCATCTTCTTTTGATCTTCGTGCCTATTCGGATGCAGATTATGGAGGTTGTTAGATAAGAAAATTACTTCCGGAACTTATCAATTTCTAGGTAGTATGCTCATATCTTGGTTCTCTAAGAAACAAAATAGTGTAGCTCTATCTACCACCGAGGCGGAGTACATATCCTTGGGGAGTTGTTGTGCACAAGTGTTATGGATGAAGCAACAACTCTTAGATTATGGCATTAAAGTTAAAACCATACCTCTTAAGTGTGATAATACTAGTGTCATATGTCTTACCAAAAACCCCATTCAACACTCTAGAACCAAACACATAGAAATTAGACACCACTTCATTAGAGATAATGTGTCTAAAAATAATGTTGCCTTAAAGTTCGTTGACACCTTGAGTCAATTAGCGGATATCTTTACTAAACCTTTGGATAAGGAGCGTTTTTGGACCCTTAGGAGAGAGTTAGGTCTAACTAGCCTACCTTGACTTCCTAAGTGTTATCTTTTTGCTTATTTTTGCTTAAATCTTGATTTAAATTATGCTTATGTTGCTTTTGTATCTTGATGATTCCATGCATGTTACTAGGGGGAGTATGAACTTGTTCATGCACAATAAACATGTCATTACATCATATGCATGCTTTTAGGGGCTTTAGAGACTTATTTCTAGTACTTTTAGTAGCCTAAATGCAAAGCAAAGGTCGAAGGTACCGATACAGCTAATCCTTGTTTCGATACCTGTTCATCAGCCCATCTGAGTTTTTGCTTGGGAAGAACAGGCATCGATGCTTGCATCGATACATCTGTTTTAATACTAGCATCGAAACAGGGTGTTTCGATACAAGTATCGATACTCGAGGACGGAAGTTGTTTAAAACACTTTAAACCTAATTTTAATCTCTTTAAAACACTTCCAAACTTATTCCTAAAACCCTAGTCGGCCACTCCTATAAAATCCTCTCTTATTCGCCACTCTTCACTCAAAATCTCAACGAATTCTTTGAGGGTTTTGATTCCAATCATCTACTTCAACACCATATCATCAATTCGTGCTTCAAAGTCTCTCAATTCATCCTAATCTACACTCAAGGTATATTTTCAAAAAAGGCTTGTAAGAGTATTTCAAAGGCTTGTAAGAGTATTTCAAAGTTCTTGGTGTTTATCCTAATCTACACTCAAGGTATATTTTCAAACAACCAAAACATCAAACTAAATATTAAACAATCTATTTTATGATTTTCAGGAACATAAAGTAATTAGTAGTGTATTAACTAACTAAAAAATTTCAAACTAAGTTCTTCAAGTTGTAATTTTATATTACAACCTTAAAAAAGATGAAGATGAAGATGATTTTCAAGTTCTTCAAACTAAGTTGAAAAAACATGATTAAACCTCCTCCTAACACAATTCTTAACCAATAAACACCATCAAACCCATATTTTCACCCATCATTATTTTTATGAAACTTATCATAAAATATGCATCCTTAGATGATTTCAACACTCTTAATTCATAATTCGTAAATCTAACTTGAAATAACAAAGTTTTAATTTTTGTTTGAACGTGGAAGATAGGGAAATGAAGATGGCTAAGTGAAGATGACAAGGAAAAATAATGGTGATGCAACCATTCCTTTTTCTATAAAGGGATATAAAGCCTACCTTCCCTTTTTTAAAAGTATGGGATAATTATCTTTTTACTCATCTTACATTTTTTTCATCTCAAGACCCAAACCAAAATGCAAGCTTAAGAACAAAATTACAAGCCCATAAGGCTCTCACGTACTTCCGGAAGTCTAAACTCTTGGTCTAAATGTAAAATCTATATATTAAGTTAAATTAATCTCTAAATTTTAAAATTTGCATCGTTACACATTTTCATTAATTGTTGATAATTTTATTACTTTAAAAATCAATACTAATGCTATCCGAATCAGAGTAACAAGAATTTTTAACATTTACTTATGTTAATATTCTTTTGCTTAACCATTTTCAAATCACCATAATTTTTTCTCATAATAATATTTAAAAGGACTTAATAATAGTTTTGGGGGTGAAAAAAATATTTGTATTTCCAAAAAGAAAGAGAAATTAAAATTTTCTGATTCATATTTTTAGTTAATAGAAAAGAAATTAAAAATAAAAGGCCAATATTCAGTCATGAATGAACGAGAGAGAAGAAGAAGAAAAGTTAATGTACCACGTTAGTATTTTTTAAGTAACTAATAAAAGTGACCGTATTAAAAATAAATTAAAAAATCAATGATTATATCATAATTTTAAAAAATTTAATAATTTAAAATACAAATACTTTAAAAGTACAATGAATAACTTAGTTTACCCTTCACTCAAATAAAAATAATTTGATTTGATTTATGCAATACTTTGATATCAGGGTCTCAACAAACGATTGAAGGTAGAAGAGTGTCATGATCTCCTAAAAATTATTAAAATTTTGGTTTAAGTTAAATTACATTAAAATTATTTTTCAAAATATATTTTTATAAAAAACTTTAATTTTATTTAAAAATATTCAAATTATAAAGAGAGTTTATAATATAAAAGTAAAATAAACACATAATTTGAATATTTTTCGATAACTAACGACATACGAAACTAAACACTTAAGATCATACAAGGACTACACAATGAAAAGTTTAAAAACTCAAGGAAAGACTCGAAGAAAAGATAGATACGAATAAATTTGACTGGATCGACAAACAAAACACAAAAAAATCAAACTATTGAAAGATTGACAACTACAAATTAGAGAGGAGCATCGTGATAAAACCATCCACAAATATAAATTACATATTTAAATCCAACCCGAGAGTTCAAAGCAAAAAAGATCAACAGAACAACCAAATAGGTGTTATCAGTCAAGACGACATAATTCAATTCTGAAAAATAAAATAAAAAATTAAATGATCGTTCAAAGACGTTCAAAAGACAAAAAAAAGTAATATGAAGGCAAAAAATTTATTTTTGCACTTTTTAGTACAATCATAAAGTTTAAATATTTTTAGTTGTATCATTTAAAAAGACATAAAAAATTAATAAATATATTTTAACATGTTAGTTTTATCAAATGGTACACATATTTTAACAATCATGAAGTTTAAACATAGTCGTACTTGATAATAGTTTAGTCCATATATGTGTTGTTCTTTTATGTGGCAAAACCGTAGCTAGAGGTGTAATAACAATATCATGATACTCTTTGTGTAGGTACAACGTATTTTCTGCTATGACAAAGGCCGGCTGTAAGGTTTTCTCATGAACCAACACGTTTCGTCGGCTTCATACATTTCATAGAAGTACCAAAAAACCAACAAACGTATCTTCATTAAAAACAATCAAACAATACTCTAACCATTCAAGACACGAAATCGATATATCATAAAGAATACGTCCTGAAAGCTTGAATAGCCAGTGGATTTCTTGAGTGGCGAACAGTCTCGAAGAGCATGAACAAATATTTTCAATTCTCCGCACATTGGAAAAAAACCATAAGATAAATTAATCGCACCTAACTTAGCATTCACTGATAAAAGCTTCATGTGCAACCTGCCAAAAAAACTTCTTCAGAATTTAGTCTAAAATAATCCGTTAATGAATGAAATACCGGTGATTATAAAATCTATATTCCTTTTGTCCCATTTAAGATGTCCGGTATTGACTTTTTAAAGTAAAAATTTTAAAACTTTGACCATAATTATTTTAAATATTTTAATTTATTAAATTTTATAAATTATATATTTTTAAACTACTTAATTAGAGGTTTTTAAAATATATATATTTTTTATATTTTTATCGATAATAGATTTAAAGTTATAATGAGTTAAAGTTGAAAGATTTGACCAAAAAATGAATATTAGATAAAATAAAATTGGGACAGAGGGAATATTTCTTTTTCAACTTAAATACTCAACAAAAGTTATAACCAACGGTGAAGTCACCTCTCATTTGTAACACTCAAAAAAATTATGAATTTAAAAAAAATATATATATGGATTATATACATAAATTATAAATATAAAAATATTAAAATTAAAAATAACACCACTTTAAAAATAATTTTATTCTTTAAAAGAAATTAATATTCATAATTTTGCCATAGACACTTAAAATTACTTTAAAAATAATCAATGTTCCTTAAAAAAGATGGACATTCAAATTTGTTATGATAACTTAATTTATAAAATTTTTACGTACCGATATCATAATTTATTTATTTATTTATTTTAATTATCATCCATAATAGAAATCGATAGAATAAGAAAAGTAATTAACTTTGTCATATATCGTATATTTTTAGATATATCGTTCAAAAAAGTTCCTAAAACTTTGATATTCCTCATCTTATTTGCTAAAAAATCGAATATTATTAGTTAAAAATACTAAATTTATCGACCCATGAAACTACATAAACTCCAAATCGGTTCTCTTGAGCATCAGACTAGAAAACAATAGAGTTTTAATTACTTAAATCTTTTAATAAATTAGGTGTGGAGGAGAAGATCATGATCCTGTGGATCTGTGCAACAGTGGTAAGCTCCCTGCTGATTGCGCACGGTGTTGCCGATACGGAACCAGTGATCGGATACCCAACAATGGAAAGAAATCTACAGACCAGAGGCTGTGAACCTTATCAGATATACCATGTAGGAGGGGGTCGAAAATTATGATCATTGCTCCTTCAGCTCGAACCAGTTGTACCAAATGGACTTCTCTTCCACACCCAATTTATTCTTTATTGTTACCTTCTGATTCTTGAAATTCAATAAATTATTTTTTATTTATTTTGGGTTTTTCTTTTTAGTATTGATATTTTTTTTTGGTAAATAGATATAGTCATATTTTAAAAATAAATATTAAAATTTAAATTTATATAAAATAATATAATATAAATATCTTTAATACTTGATTAATTAATTGGAACATCAATATTTTGATATTTGATTGAAGATAAAAATTTGAAAATAGAACTAATTTAAAGATTTATTTCCTAACAATTTCTCATCTGTACATCTTACAATTTCTTTGAAATATTTATAATTTCGCTCTTCCCGTATATGATATCGGTACTTTTCATTATAAACGTTATTCTGATTTTAGTGACCATAGAACAAATTTAAAAATTAAACCTTTAAAAAAATTAATTTACTAATAAAATGTATTAAAAAATTAAATTAAGTATATATATACTAATAATTATTAAAAAAAAAATAAGGTCCCTAGTAACAAGTATTGAAAAAAATGACCATTAAAAATAAATATCGGAGAAAATGAATTTAAGAGTACACTTCTAATAACAAATATAGAAAAAATCCGAGTCCCTAATAACAAGTTTTGAAAAAATTAGGGTCCTAATAATAATTATTGAAAAAAAGTAGACCTTTATTGTAAGTATTAAAAAAAATTATACCCTAATAATAAATATATTAAAAATAGATTTTAAGAGTAAGCCTTTAATAACAAGTGTTCATAAAAATCGAGCTCAGAAAAATGAATATAAAAAAAATTAGATCTATAATAATAAGTATTAAAAAAATTGAACGACTAAAAATAAATATTAAAAACTGAATTAAATCCTAATGACAAATGTTAAAAAATTTGGGCCTAATAATAGTTATTAAAAAATAAATTTTAATAATAAATATTATAAAAATAAATTCTTAATAATAAGTTGTCGCGACCTCTTAAAAACACGAATTTAAGTGAAAAATAGTCTGGCAATTAATTTTGAAAAATACCAACTTTATCGCTTTTAATCTTGAAAAACCCAATTTTTAGGAAAAATTTTTAAAATGATTTGGAGTCGTCACCAGCCACTTTGGTAGGCTAGACACCATAAAACAAACCAGAGATTCGTTTAAAAACTTTTGGGTTCGGGAGTCGGTTACGTGTAAGGACGACCCCTACAAATGCCCAAAAAAATTGGTACCTTATTAATTTCATGTGGCATTTTGATATTTTGAAGATAGATATTAATTAAATTCTCCATTGTTAATTAAACATTACTTGAATTGAGGATATCCTTTTGATTTAGAAATTACATCACCTTTAAACTTGAGCTGAATGAGACATCCTCTAGATAGGAAACCTCACCCAAATTCAAAGGAATATAAATTTCGCTTCAAAAGGTTAAATGCATGACCAATTTTATCTTGTTCATTTTAAGTTCTAACCTATAAGGGCTCCATTAAGTATATGTTAAAACCTATTTAAATTACTAATGTTAGTAGTTATTTACCTATCCATTTTATTTAATTCTAAACCTAAGTTATTTTATCAAAATTCTAGGTTTTAATAGCACATGAAATTGATACCAAGGTACACTCTTTAGGCCAACATCATGGTACGTCAAAACATCGGCCTCTTAGTGTTTCCGAGGTATAAGATTTAAATGCTAACATTACTAGATTATCTCTTTATTTAATTAATTAATTAAAGTAACTAATCCTAAAAAGGATCTAATTTAATTAATCTATGTGAGAATAAAGTGATCATTTTAAAAATATACTATATGCTTTTAAAAAAAATAAGCATTCAAATACATTAAACAATTAAGTACAACAACCAAAAGACAAGGGAGTCAAATTAACTTTTATTAGAGCCAGAAGAGCGGTAATTAAATTAAAAGAATCGAGAACCTGAGGATCCTATTCAAATTAAATCTTTATTGAATTTCTTATACAAAACTTAAAAAAAAAAGAATTCAAAGTTATATCTTATTCAAAAAACAAACAAAACGTAACTAATCCCCTGGAAACAAAATCAAATTGGATTTCCAGTGGTCAAAATCAAATTGGATTTTCTCAAAAAAAACAGATTCTAATTCCCTGGAAGCAAAGATTAATTCAATATTTAATGTTAAATCTACCACTTAACAAAGTAATGAAAGTTTAATCCACAGTCAGGAACAAAGGTTAACACTCGTAATGATAATCAATAAATATACAAGAGATTACAATCTAAAACACAAATTAAATCCATAACACCGAAAGAAATCAAGCATAAAAAGGAAAATTGAAATCGATCGAATGATATTTCAACAAGCATACCAAATTGATGAGAACTCCAGTGAGGCGAATGAAAATATGGAGACAAATCTTTTGTACTTTTCAGAGAGTTCCGACAAGCTTCAGTTCGGACCGTAATAATTTTCCGATGATCTCCTCCGGTTATTCATGACTTTTTCCTTCTTTTTTAGTCCCCTGAAACCGAATGGCCTCCAAAAATAATGCCCCAGAGCGAAAACTGATTTTCCCTTTTTTCTCAAAATTCCGGCTTTCCCTCGTCTTCCATTCGTTCCCCCCACAAGTTCCAGATCAATCCCTTTTTAAAGGACTCAAACTACAGTCCTAGCCAAATCAAACTCAAACCAAATCCAACTCTCTTCCCCTAAAAACTCTCAACCAACCAAGAATCTCTTCCACATTCCCTATCTCTTTATTTAAATTTTATTCTATTTTTTATTTATTTTATCTGTTATTTATTTTATTTTATTTACCCAAAATTCGGGTATAACAGCTGCCCTTCTTTGCTCAATGCTGGCGGAGCAGGAGACGAGCAAAGACTGAAAAATACGAATTTTGTTTAAGCCTTTTGGCCAAAGCTTGACGTTGTTCTTCTCATTGCGAAATTCTTCAAGCAACACCTGTGACGGAACCCGAGGTTGTTCTTCCTTTTGAAACTCTTCGTGTCTGGAATGACTGGAGCTATTCTTCTTATTACGAAATTCTCCAGGGTCTGAAGCTGTTCTTCTTATTACGAAATTCTTCAGACGAAATTCTTTAGACTCATTAAGTGATGGAGCTTGAGGCTGTTCTTCTTATTACGAAATTCCTCAGACTTAACATCATACCCGGAGGACTTAATGATGACCCGGAGGATTTAACATCATACCCGGAGGACTTACTGATGACCCAGAGGATTTAGGATCGTATTGCCTCCTTGATTGTGCAAACGATATCATCACTCCTGAAGGTGATGGCCCAAAGGACTTAACATCATGCCCGGAGGACTTAATGATGACCCAAAGGATTTAGGATCGTATTGCCTCCTTGATTGTGCAAACGATATCATCACTCCCGAAGGTGATGGCCTAGAGGACTTAACATCATGCTCGGAGGACTTAATGATGACCCGGAGGATTTAACATCATGCCCGAAGGATTTAACATCATGCCCGGAGGACTTACTGATGACCCAATGGAATATGGAGTTTTTCTTCTTATTACGAACTTCTCCATCTCCACTGAAGAGTCTGAAGCTGTTCTTCTTATTACGAAATTCTTCAGACTGATATCAAGTCATGAAATTTGATGTTGTTTTTTCATATTGAATCTGGACTTGTTCTTCTCATTTGAACTCCTCCAAAGTTTGAAGTTGTTCTTATCTGTTGAATTCCTTCAAACAAATCTTAGAATCCGAAGTTATTCTTTTTATTTGAATTCCCTCGAACATTTGGTAAATAAAGATTTTTGTTGAAATTCGCATCTTCAAGCGGAAAATCTTGCTTAACTTTATCCTTTTTTGTTGAGATATTTCTCCTCAAATAGAAATCTGTATTGGTCTCTGCCGACCTTCTGAAATGTTTGTTTTCAAATTTCCTTTCTCTGAGATCTTTGCTTGTCCTGATCTGGATTGCTTTGCTAATATTGCAAATTCCTGTTAAAATTAACCAAAAATGTTTTGAATGCATGAGTTAGCATATTTTACCCTATGGATGCCTAACCATATGATGCATGAACCGTGGTCATTGAGGGATACTTGAATGCACACTGGTCTTCTTCATTGAACCTTTTTCCGTCATGACGACATCTCACATCAACAACTTTGTACTCTGCTTGATCTTTTTGAGCTCCATTTCTCATATTGACATTAACATCATTGTTTTTCCCAATCAGTTAGGATTCTGCCCCACATTTCATGGGCTATCAGCTTCTCGAAGAAATAAGTTTATGAACTTTGTACCTCCCTTGTTCATTGAAATCTCACGTGCAATAATACTTTGTTGATCTTTTATCATACTGAGTTTGCTCCACGTTCATCATTTAGGACGTGCAAAATATCATAGGTCCCTGAATTTTCTCCTGGTCCCTAAACCTTTTTTAGTCCTTGAATTTTCATCAAGTTGGACTAATATTCATCATTATAACTATGAAACCCGACAATGACTATAGTATGTACGTAATTGCCCTATATTTACTTGCATCATCTTCGTTGTTCGATATTTTGACATTTAAAGCTTTATTTGTTTTCCGTCATACCATTCATCATTACTCCAGTACCAAGGTTATCTCTTGTTCTGCCTGCACTTAAAGGATTAATTACATCATAGTAATTCCCATAAAATCCTTTATTTTTTTTATATCTAATCAATTTATCTACAAGATGCTTGTTAAAACAATATGCAAAAAAAAGCTCAAAAAATAATTTTACTAATTTTGAAAACATTTAAAAAATTTTAACTGTCATGGCAAACAAGAGAATACAAAAATTAAGCCTTTGAACACTAAGTGCAGCAAAGCCTTCGAAAAAAATTTTACAAAGATCAACTCTGATATGACCATTTCCCAATTTATTAGACTTTCAGGAGAAACATTTCCATTTTCCTAATTTTACCTCATTTAAGTGGCACTCTTCCTCATTAACTCACTATGCCCAATCTTTCCCTCTTTTCTGATCTCGATCAAGCATTAGAAGACTGAAAATTCTTGAAGAAAGGTTAACCCTGATAAGCAGGATGTATTCTGAAGACTAACTCTCCTTGTTCCAATACCCGTATATGGTCAAATTGGTCTTTCATGGCTTGTAATGTGGTCTATGGTTCATGGCTACCAAAGAAAAGGATATATAGGCTCAAATATTATTTAAGGGTAATAAAACCAAGGATCATTGTTGCATTGATCTAAGTATGTTCTGATGAAACACTTTTCTTTTCTCTTTTGTTTTTCATATAGATCACTCTAGACTGCCCTCTTCGGGGTTTTCACCCTAGAGATCATTTCTTTTTCACCACTTCTTTTGTCAGTGGTTTGTCTCATCGCATAGAACTTTCTGTTCATTTTTCGTTTGTCGTTTGTTTTAACAATTTAAACTTGACTCCTCAGAAACAAACTCTTACTTTCTTCCTTTCATTTTTCTGTGTTGACTCAGAATATGCCTCATTACTCTTTTTGTTTTTCTTGGTTTCACATTTCACTCCTATTTTTGCCCCTAATTCACAAGGCATCCCAAATATATTTCACTTTCGTACACATTCTCGTCTATTTTGCCCCCAGTGTAGGTTGATCCTTGTTTTGGGTTGAATTGAAAGAAAAGCAATATTAGGCTCAAAGGGGACAACAAATGATATTTTCTTATTTTCTTTCTTTGAGAAGGGATATCAAGGAATACCAAATATCATCCCATACTTGGATACCTTTGAAGAAAAGTAGACTTCAGTTGGACGATGTTTTGAGTTATCACTTCATCCAAGGACTTTATTAAACAATGCTTGAGAGGAAACTCACTCAAAATTTATCTAGGATTTTCCTGTGATTCTTGAACACTCATTAATGTCTTCCTTTTGGCCTAAATAAAGTAGAAAAGATTCACATTGGTGAAGTTGATCTCTGAATTTGATTTAATATCAATTTTGCAATTGATATTCAATACCTGAAAGAATGAAATCAGTGATATATGTATGGGTGATCAAAAATTAACCCACAACAAAGAATCAAAGAATCAAAAAAAATTAAAGAATCAAAAAATCAAAGAATATAACATGCTTGCCACTTGAGAAAAACACATATGAAACAAGCATCATAGAAAAATGAATTAAAAAACTCTCTTACAAAAGACACCCAATGCTCGCAGATGATTCAGGGCATTACTCCGCAACGATCCCCAAAACACCCTTTTCCTTGACGTTTAGACATGAACAAGAAAGATTTTTCGTAGCTCTAAATAATCTTGGAAAAGCTAATCCTAACGTTCTGAATCTTCAACGGGCATATCATCTTGAACATTTTCTTTGGCCTTCCATTGTTGCACCAACTCCTTTGTCAAAATTCTTTTATCAATCAGTTTCTTGATTTCTTCCAGCAAAGATCTACATTTATTATTAGCATGACCTGGTAATCCCATATGAAACTCATAAACATTGTTGGGATCATAGCTTTGAGCGAAAGGGCTTGGCGCTTTCTCCATTGGCTTGGGAGTAATATATTGAGCTTCAACAAGATAAGGAAATAAATCGGCAACAGGCAATCCAAATATCTTCTGATCTGCATTTTTTCGGGGATCTTTTGTTGCCGCCCTGAAGAACTGGGTGATCTTTCCCTTTTACGACTTCGGGAACCTTGAACATTATACTCATTTACCTCTTTCGGCTTCTTATCTTCTGTGGAACTTTTGAGCCTGATTTCAATTTTCCCTTGTTAGATTCCAAATTCTATTACTCCACCAAGGGCCATAAAATCTTTAAAGTTGCCCCTTGAATTCGTAAGCATTTTATCGAAGAAAGGAGACGGCAAGGTCTGATGAAACATTTCAGACATTTCCTATTCTATCATGGGTGGCTACACCTGAGATGCTAGCATCCTCCACCTCAATGCATAGTCCTTAAAGCTCTCATCATCTTTCATTCTCATATTCTGTAAAGTTCGATGATCTGGAGCCAAGTCTATGACATACCAGTATTGCCCTAAGAATTCTTTCGCCAAATCAACCCGTGTTCGAATCTGCTCTCGACTCAATCTGTTGTACCATATTGCAGCAGGCCCAGTCAAGCTATCATGAAAGTAGTGGATCATCATTTGGTCATTATCTAGATATCCTTCCATTTTCCGACAATACATCGTCAAGTGAATTTTAGGACAACTAGACCCGTCATACTTTTCAAAAACAAGGATCTTAAATTTCGGTGGAATAACCAAATTGGGGACTAAACAAAACTCCCTTGCACTAAACTCGGAGTCCACTCCTTTTTTACTTGCCTCAATTTTCTTCTGGAGCTCTATAAACATATTTGTCAATTGATCAACACGTTCTAATGAAAACGTACTCATGCTCGAACTTGATACTCCCGGGTAGATAGTTAGACATGGCTTTGAGATTTGATCATTTGCCTTTGGTTGAGGCTTTGTCATATGCTCTTGCAATCTTTCTTGGATACTTGCAACTTCTCTCATGTTCTCATCCATGATTTCTGATTCTCGAATTTTTATTAATGTATGACAACTGTCATCGGAACCCTCAACCACTTTAGATTCATATATGCTAATGCAATGTTGATAAATAATAATGGTATGATATAAAATAAACATATGCATGAATGCAATAAAGTATTGATCCCAAGAGTGATTATAGTAGAATAACTTTCATTTCAGGTAAAAAAATTTACTACATCTAATATCAAACACTAAAGATATTTACGAGTCTTAACCCCTAGTTTCTTAACTTTCTCTAAGAACCCTGCTAACTTCTCATTGCGATCTATCGCCGGATTGATGTTTTGACTCAATTCTGCCGCCATATCCGCTAAACTTGCTATTTGTTGAGCCATATCTCGTGCTGGAACTTTTATGTCATCATCTGTTTCTTGTGACTTTACCCTTAAACCTCGTAGCTGGACACGTTGTTTTTCTTCACTTTCTACACATTTCTTCTTAACATCCTTAGCGAGATCTTGGTAATCTAATCGCAAGGTTTGTAACTCTATTTCCAAGTTATCTCTCTCTTGCATCAACCTAATTACCTGAACCTCGTACTCGGACTGATGTTTCTTCGAAATATTTTCATCTCGGACTTCATGTCTGCCCCCTGAACTAGGCTGACTCTTTTCTTCAAACTTTAATTTCTCGCATTTCAACAGACCCTGAACTTTACGTTTCAAAGCTATGCAATTTTCAATTGAGTGTTCTCGTACTCCATCATGAAATTCACAATGAGCATCGGCATCATACCATTTCGGGTACGGCGGTTGTAATGGTGAGATAAAATACGGAGTTATTAGCCGAGCTTCTAGCAACTGAGGATATAATTCTTTGTATGAAATGAGAATTGAGTCAAACCGATTCTTACAACTTTCTGTCTTCTGAGAACTAGGAAAAAGGATCTTGGAACCTGAACTTTGCTCTGGATGATCGACAGACTCTATCGGATTGAACACTTCTTTCATTTTTGATCTTCCATGGACCGTTGTGACTTTCTCAGGTTTTAGGTTTGGTACATTTTCGATTGGCTTGTTTACGCCAATTATAAGTGGTGGTTTGTATGTGTACTGATTCTTTTTCGGCTCTTCTTTCTTTTCCATGCGCCTCTTTCCTTTAGTCATGTCCATCATCATGGTTTTCAACTCACTCATCTGTCTTTCTAAATCTTGCATTTCAGCGTCTCTAGAGTCTAATTAGTAATCTTCAGGTAAATTGTCCATCCTTCTCAAGCTCTGACTCAACATCGTCTTTGACCTATAAATCCCTTTAACTGTTATGATCGCCTTCTATCTCGATAATCACTTTTGGATCAATACCTTTATGCGATGTGATTCGAAAATATCAACATGTTAAGATGATACAAAAATAAAATAATATATATATATAAATAAATAGAAATCAACACAATTATGTACAACAACCTAAATATAAATCAACTTTATAATGCATGAATGCAAGAGATATCGATTTCAAGAGCTAGCCGTTTGACATCACTCATATAACCAAATGACCGAATACAAGGAGAAGCTACTTTGTTGATAGATAGTTGGCCCGAGCTTCTTGGTTGATCACCTCGTTCAATCTGGTTCGGCATCTGTCCTGGTATGCCGATAAAAATCTACTGTTGGGTCTTCTACTTTATCAGGTAAAATCCTTGCATATCTGACATTTCTTGTACTTGGTTCTGAAGTTGATCATCGATTCTATCTTTGCATCATCTGGTCAGATTGGCTCTTGACGTGTTCTTTACTTGAAAAACTTGCAGACTGATTTTTCGCATATCGTGTTGTACTTTTTGAATTCCTCTTCTATTCCTCATCTTCATCATTCGATAATTCCTTGGGATGTCCCTAATTAAACTTGTCAAATATGCGCTTTCTAACTATCTTCGCCTCTTAGCCACCTGAACTCGACCTGAAGCTTAAATAATTGTTGAACTCGACCTAAAGCTTGAATAATTGTTGAACCCGACTTGAAGCTTGAATAATCGTTGAACCCAATATAAGTCTAACTCTTTTCACTTACTGGAACGGTGTAGCAAAACATCATATCCTCCTATTGTTGATGTTGTAACCATTCTCCTAACAAAATCTAGGATACCTTAATTTTGGTAGACGTGCATCATACTTGAAGTCTTCTGAAATACCCTTTTATAATTGGTACTTGGTCCTCGAATACTAACTCTGATCTCGCACTGAGTCTTCTCGAACACCAAATATGATCGCGTACTGAGTCTTCTCGAATAAGGTCCGCTTCGGCATAATGTCTTCCACTTGTATAACAAACCTTTTAGTTTATGACCATTGTCTATACAACTAGCTCATGAATCGATATCTCTAATGCATGCTATATGAACTCACTCACACGCCACCAAAAAAGTATTAGTATGGTAAAATAATAATCTGAACAAGAAATTAACTTGTGAAAAATAACAAGAGAATAATTTATGTCGCATAAAAAAATAACCAGAGAGCAGTTAAACAGAGAAATCCTAATTTTGGCGGTATTTTGGCAGCATACCGCCTTATCTTATAGTCCCTGTCTGGCTCTAGAAGGGGTGGGTTTCTACTCTATATGTGGTTTTTTGGTCTAGAAATTGGGTTCTCGAACTATCGTTATCGCCTACTGCGACGATAAGATATCGATTCGGTGGTATAGGTCCCTTACAACGAAGGTGAAGACCCCACGATGCGTAAGGTTAGTATACCGAAAGCAGATAAAAATCCAAAACTCGGAGCTGGAGAGCATCACGTCGGATAATATCTAACTCCCACTTAAGGGTGAAAGCTCGGGTAGAGAGCTTATGCATGAATGACAAGATATATCACAAAAATAAAAAGCTATCCTCATTCAAACAATGTTTATTTAACAATAAAGAATTAAGTTAATATCTATCTTCAAAATGCTGAAATGCCACATAAAATTTTAAAAAAGTTAGGCCTGACTCACAAAAAATAATTTTTTAAGTCCCCAGCGGAGTCGCCAAGCTGTCGCGACCTCTTAAAAAACACAAATTTAAGTGAAAAATAGTCTGACAATTAATTTTGAAAAATACCAACTTTATCGCTTTTAATCTTGAAAAACCCAATTTTTAGGAAAATTTTTTAAAATGATTTGGAGTCGCCACCGGCCACTTTGGTAGGTCAGACACCATAAAACAAACCAGAGATTCGTTTAAAAACTTTTGGGTTTGGGAGTCGTTTACGTGTAAGGACGACCCCTACAAACGCCCAAAAAAATTGGTATCTTATTAATTTCACGTGGCATTTTGATATTTTGAAGATAGATATTAATTTAATTCTTCATTGTTAATTAAACATTACTTGAATTAAGGATATCCTTTTGATTTAGAAATTACATCACCTTTAAACTTGAGCTGAATGAGACGTCCTCTAGATAGGAAACCTCACCCAAATTCAAAGGAATATAAATTCTGCTTCAAAAGGTTAAATGCATGGCCAATTTTATCTTGTCCATTTTAAGTTCTAACCTATAAGGTCTCCATTAATTATATGTTAAAACCTATTTAAATTACTAATGTCAGTAGTTATTTACCTATCAATTTTATTTAATTCTAAACCTAAGTTATTTTATCAAAATTCTAGGTTTTAATAGCACATGAATTCGATACCAAGGTACACTCTTTAGGCCAACATCATGGTACGTCAAAACACCGGCCTCTCAGTATATCCGAGGTATAAGATTTAAATGCTAATATTACTAGATTATCTCTCTATTTAATTAATTAATTAAAGTAACTAATCCTAAAAAGGCTCTAATTTAATTAATCTATGTAAGAATAAAGTGATCATTTTAAAAATATACTATATGCTTTTAAAAAAACAAGCATTCAAATAAATTAAACAATTAAATACAACAACCAAAAGACAAGGGAGTCAAATTAATTTTTATTAGAGACAGAAGAGTGGTAATTAAATTAAAAGAATCGAGAACCTGAGGATCCTATTCAAATTAAATCTTTATTGAATTTCTTATACAAAACTTAAACAAAAAAAAGAATTCAAAGTTATATCTTATTCAAAAACAAACAAAATGTAACTAATCCCCTGGAAACAAAATAAAATTGGATTTCCGGTTGTCAAAATCAAATTGGATTTTCTCAAAAAAAAAAACAGATTCTAATTCCCTGGAAGCAAAGATTAATTCTATATTTAATATTAAATCCACCACTTAACAAAATAATAAAAATCTAATCCACAGTCAGGAACAAAGGTTAACACTCGTAATGATAACCAATAAATATACAAGAGATTACAATCTAGAACCACAAATTAAATCCATAACACCGAAAGAAATCAAGCATAAAAAGGAAAATTGAAATCGATCGAATGATATTTCAAAAAGCATACCAAATTGATGAGAACTCCGGTGAGGCGAATGAAAATATAGAGACAAATCTTTTGCACTTTTCAGAGAGTTCCGACAAGCTTCAGTTCGGACCGTAATAATTTTTCGATGATTTGCTCCGGTGATTCATGACTTTTTCCTTCTTTTATAGTCCCCTGAAACCGAATGGCCTCCAAAAATAATGCCCCTAGAGAGAAAACTGATTTTCTCTTTTTTCTCAAAATTCCGGCTTTCCCTCGTCTTCTATTCATTCCCCCCACAAGTTCCAAATCAGTCACTTTTTAAAGGACTCAAACTAAAGTCCTAGCCAAATCAAACTCAAACCCAATCCAACTCTCTTCCCCTAAAAACTCTCAACCAACCAAGAATCTCTCCCACATCCCCTATCTCTTTATTTAAATTTTATTCTATTTTTTATTTATTTTATCTGTTATTTATTTTATTTTATTTACCCAAAATTCGGGTATAACATAAGTTCTGAAAAATATACTATAATGATATTATAAAATAAAATTAGACCATGGACAGGGAGAAATTATATCATGGATCAGTCTCACCACTTCATCTCATGGACCAACCACTAAAAATCATGCATTTCATTATTTTTTCTATGTCATATTTTTTTTAGTGATCTTCACTCATATTTACTGTTAATTATTTTAAAAACAATTTTTCAAGTGAAGATTCACTTGGGTAAAAAATATGACAGAAAAAAATTAATGAGGTGGATGATTTTTAGTGGTTGATCTCATGGACATGTGGTAGAACTGACCTATATTATAATTTCTCCTGAACAGGAGCCCTCTCAGACATACCCAGAACGGCTCTACTTCTCCCACCTCCCTAAAGAACGAGCATTCAAAGATGTGGCTATAAGTTTCCTACATCTTCCTCACAACATTTATACATACAGGTCATAGAAAGACACATCTTCGATAGTTAACTAATTTAGAGTTAACTATATAAATGGTTATTGAATTTTTAGTATGTTTATGTTTTGATCATTAAATTTTAAATTATAGGATAGGTCAGTGAACTTTTAATTTATTTTCATTAAAATCATTCTCGTTAACCATTTTTGTAACCCCCTAGACTGGCCTATGCGAAAAGCTCGATCTAGAGTGGTCATATTGTTCTTTTTTTAAAAACATAAATCAAGTTTCAAGTAAGGTCAAAATAACCGGTACGAACCAAAGATAATTATAAATATTATTTAAAACAAGAAAAAGTGTTACTAAAATAAAGTGTCCTAAATAAAACATAATTACTTGCAAATTAAATAACAAAATCGATGTCAAATAAAATATGTTTTAAAAGCATCATTAACAAGGTAGCACATGTCATCCTAAAAGCAAACTGAAGATTAAAAACATTACTTCAATTATAACCAGAAAATGATTAGATCATTCAAGTGCCAAAACCGGGATGCCTATCTACGGCTATCTAAAAGGGAAAGAAAATGAGTATGAGCTACGAATCCCAGTGTGTTCTAACAGTGCATATAAAGATCACATGTATAATCATATAAACAATAATATCAGAAAAACAGCTCATGTGCATGTGTTATGCTACTCTTCAACCAAACTCCTGGATATAGTTCCCTAGAACGGTATCTGATACAAGCATTAACTTAAATCCGATAGGGCGAAGGTACCGGCCTAAAGAATCACCTTAGGATACAGGCATAATTACCCCGGTTGTAGCACGGGAACCGAAAACAGGCAGAATTACCCTAACCGAAGCAAGGAACCGTAAATAGGTAGAATTACCAGCTAGTTCAAGGTTGAACCGAATCTCAAACACTACACATCGTCCCAATCCTACAGTGACAAACATGCAGTAATAGCATGAAAAATAATAGCAATACCACGAAATAGTTTTTTTTTTGACGGAATACCACGAAATAGTTAGATATCATATATATACCAAATCGGGAAATATCATATGGGACATGTCAAACATACAGTAAAAATAGGATATGATCATGCTTAAAGTTCAAATAATTATCTATGTAAAATCCGAGAAAACAGTCATGTGCACATGATAGGTTCTTTAAAACAGGAAAAATAGTAGTAAACAGTCATATAACACACAAGGAAACACACCTCGAATTGGGCAGAGACAGACAACTGACCTACTGAGCATTTAAGCCTCGCTCTGTAGTAGTAGTGGACCCTAAAGACACAAGATAAAATTTATTTCAAAACAGGAATCTAAAAACTAGATTTATTCACTGGAGTTTAAAATACATACTAGTCACGATCGGATCTCGAGACTGGTCGAAACAGGAGGAGCTGGGCTGGGTCGACGCACGATCAGTAGGACTATGAGATCCTATAATTAAACAAGTATCAATAATAGACCCAAATTAAAACTCTGAACTTAACTTAGAAGAAAAGTTTGACTCAAGACTTTAAAGTCCAATTTGGAGGCTTTCGGGATTGAATTTCGAAAAACAGACTTTACGGATGGACTCAGAACGTCGAAAAACATAAAATAGGGGGTTTTGAAAATTTTGACTTTTTGGTCAAAGTCAACGCTGACGACAGTAAAGTCAACGCTGATGCTATGCCGACATCAGCAGTCACGTTAGTAGTCAACGCTGACATCATGTTGGCGTCACTAGTCAAGGTTAACGGGTCGATCAGCGGGGCGGTCAATGGGTCGGTCACAGGTTGACCGATTCAGTCTGGGTTAGACCGGTTTGGTTCTGCTTGGGTTGGACCGGTTTGGATCGGGTTTAGGCCGGTTTGGATCGACTGGCTCTAGGACACCATCCAGGGCGACCGAAAATCGCCCCGACGGTGCGTGGAAGCCACACGCAGCCCTAATCGGCCGGAAACACCATTCTAAACTCAAAAAACGGCTCAAATATAACCAAAATCCAAATTTTAACCACCAAAAACCTAGAAAATAGCTTCGAGAGTAGGGGTTCTTACCGAAGATCGAAGGTTTCCGATGAAGGCATCACCGGCGACGATCGAGAGTGTTTTTATTAAAAAATTAGATCTATAATAATAAATATTGAAAAAAAAATTTAACGCCTAAAAACAAATATTAAAGGAAAAATGAATTAAATCCTAATGACAAGTGTTAAAAATTCTGAGCCTAATAATAGCTATTAAAAAATTAAATTCTAATAATAAATATTATTAAAATAAATTTAAAAATAAATTCCAAATAATAAGTACTAAAAAATAGACTATAATGATATTATAAAATAAAATTAGACCCTGGACAGGGAGAAATTATATCATGGGTCAATCTCACCACGTCATCCATGAGACCAACCACTAAAAAACATACATTTCATCATTTTTTCCATGTTATATTTTTTTAGTGAATCTTCACTCATATTTATTGTTAATTCATTTTAAAAACAATTTTTCAAGTGAAAATTCACTTAAAAAAAAAACATGACATGAAAAAATATGTTGATTTATTCTCGTTAACTATTTTTAGAAAATATTGACGCATGAATCATCTTATCTCAGTGGTAAAGAGAATGGTTGTTGTTCCTGAAAGTCATAGGTTCGAGTATCAGTAATGCTAGCATAATAAATGAACGATTAAATGTTCAATAATTAAGAGTATAATCTAGAACAAATACTGATATAATCATCAAAGACGTTCCTGAGATTTTAGTGGCCTTAGGGTAAACCTAAAAAATAGGTTTCTCATAATAAGTATTAAAAAATTAATATTTAAAAATAAATATTGGAGAAAATAAATTTTAAGAGTAAACATCTAATAACAAATATTGTGATAAATCTAACCTCTAATAGCAAATATTGAAAAACCATAATCCTAATAATAATTGTTGAAAAATAGACCTCTAATATAAGTATTAGGGAAAACTGGACCCTAATAACAAATATATTGAAAAAATAGATCTCTTGTACTAAATATCGGAAATAAATTTTAAAATTAGACTCTTAATAACAATTATTAGAAAAAAAAATCATGACTCTAATAGCAAATAACGAAAATAAATAAATTTTAATAGTATATATTAAAAAATATTTTTAAGTAGTACCCCTAATAATAAGTTTAGTAGAAGATAGACCCCTAACAATAAGCGTTGCAAAAAATTAGGATTTAAGAATCATAATAAAAAATATCAGGAAAAAAATTAAGAGTAGGCCTAATACAAAATATTGAAGAAATTTGAGACCATAATAACATGTACCAAAAAATAAATTCATATAATAATAAGTATCAAAAAATTAATAATTAGCCTATAATAATAAATATTAAAAATTAAATTAAAATTAAAATTAAATGTATTCGATAAAAATTAAAATTGGGGCACCTAGATAGTGGGCCCTAGGTCGTTTCCCTTATGGCCCACCCCAGGGACGACCCTAATAATCATTATAGTTAATTCAAAAAAATATTGACATAATATATTAAATTTTTTCATTTTATCTTTTTCTTTCATGATGAAAACTTTCTCTACAACTATATCTTCTTCGACCTATCAACATCTTTCATAAAATGAAAATATATCACAAATATTTGTGCATAAGCTTGAAGAAAACTATTTGAGATAAGTTTTTATAAGAGTTCAAGTAGGAAATGACTGCATAAATCATTGTATGTGTAACATTCTAAAGACGCATAATGTAGCACCATAAACCAAAATGTCATATTTGAACCTTAAGTTAAATTATATCATAAAATTCTCACATAATTAACCTAAATCACATCTATTTTCTTACAATTTATTGAGCTTAAATATAGATAAATCTAAATAAGTATTTTGAAACATTTAAACATTAGCTTCAAGTTAAAATAAATATTTAGATTATTCGACTTATAATAAACAAATCTAAAATAAGAGTTATAATATAAGACATAAAATCCTACAAATACATAGTCCATTACATCTAAAAATTATACTCCGATAAAAGTAAATGATGAAATCTTACAATCTTATAGTACTCCTCCGAAGCAGCGATCAGCCTACTGACTTGCAAATTAAAACAATGATTTTGAACATTAAGCTAACATTATTCAATGGATACACTTTCGCTCAATATTGTTTTATATAATAGCATGCGTCAATATATAATATCATGGTATGTAATATAAAGACACTACCATAAACGACATAATATTGAATAAGTATATATACTTGATGCGTGCTAAAAGATGCGCAATTAAGTGCAAGTGAATACGTCATCAAGTAATAAAGTGATAAGCATTTATCGAATATCGTCTCCACAGGGATTGATATACTTAATATGTTTCATTTGGTCTTCTTGCTTATGTAAAAGAAAAGTAAAAACAAAAATTAATTTGATATTGAATTAACTAATAAATTAAGCTAACTAAGGTAATAACAATTATGAGAGAGAGGGGTAGGATCCATTTGTGTCGTATTATGGATTCGATTGATCTGCTTCTTGTTCCAATGTAATTGCACTGCACTACCTCGGCAGTACTGCAGATACTGTCTCAGCAGCGACAATGTCCTCTGCTGCGGCAATCCCTTGCTCTTGGGTAGATTTACCAAAGTTCGGCAAAGTGTCCTTGTATGATTCCGCTTACCCCTAAGTTGAAACATTGTTGAAGGTTAGTCCTTGATGATACCTCCCGGCGTTAATCAATTATAACCAACAACCAATCCCACACTTCTTTTAGCCGCTGAAACTCTTAACCTATCCCTAGGCCGAGTTAGTATCCTCAATTAAGTAAATACCGTACTTACTCCTTTCGTGAGTCTAACTCTCTCGAGTCTAGACAAATGGATTACTTACAAACTTCCCTCCCGGGCTTGGATGCAAGAACAAAGAATGGCAACAAACTTCGATATTTTATTACATTGAAATAAGAGTTAAAATACTATCTACTCTCACAAGTACTTAACAACCTTCACCAACACCCTAAGAAAATTAGAACATGATGGGAAGAATTGTTCCTAAGACTCTCTCAAAATATGTCTATCTAATTCTCTCTAATTTTCACCTCTCTCAAACCCTAGGACGGCTATGCCTTTATATAGGCTTGGCCTAGGGCAAACCTTTCCTAATTAGAGTACAACTTGGAGTAGAGAACAAGTTATGCACATAGGTTAAATATTTCCAAGTTTGATCTTCTATAAGGTTTAATCCCGCGTGACCTTGTCCGTGGGCTTTTCTTGTGTTGTTCAACTCCGAATCTTGGGCTTCTTACTCAGCAATGATCTCCTCAATTTTCTCTTTCAGCTTCCAGCCATATTGCCTTTTTCTTCTTTGTTGCCTCGGCATCAGGTCCTGCCTCGGTAATACTTATTCCTGCATAGATAAGAAAATGCAATAAAGTATGCCTTTTCTACAAATATATTCTTTAATAGCATAATCCCAAAATATATCACATTGAACCCATGCATTGGTTCAAGTAGGTGTAGATTTGATGATAAGTGTCCATGAAAAGTGTAGAAAGTGATAGTAAGTTGAGCACTTATCACACCCTCAAACTCGAACTATTGTTTTTCCTCAAGCAATACAAACCATCAATTTGTCAAACTATATTCTCTCTTGGTCTTATGCTTCCATCTATTCTCCCCACCATAACTATGTCTATTCGTTAGACTTAGCCTTTCGGTTTCTCAAGGGTATACCTAGAAGACAAGCTATAAGGTTAGTGTGTGTGTTTTGTGGACAAGTTTGAGTAAAGGCCTTCTTAGATAAATTCTAAGTTCAAGACTAGTAGACTTGGTTTTAGTTTACTCTTCTTATAATAAAAATTCCTTGAGCCAATTTTGGGCACCTCAAGCATTGTGTTTTCTATTTCTTAACTCCTTGTTTCTTTTGTTATTCTTTTATGTATACTAGAGCCAATTTTTGGCACCTCTAGCATGAAGAAGAGTCTTTCCTAGAGCCGTTCATAGGCACCTCTAGTCACCTTTCCAAAATATAAGTCTTTATCACCTAAGTTTATTAAAAGAATTCCTATAGCCAAACAAGTCCCAAAAGTGTTTTAAAGTTTAACCTTATAGCAAGCTTCTAACTTTTTCTCCTTAAGTATTGTAGAGTCAAGCCTTCAAAACAGATCCTAACTATGGTAAGGAGAAAGATTTCTATTGCCTTTAAGAATAAACTAAGACAATACTGATGAAGAACAGTGCAAAAGTATGGCAATATTTTAAGTACAATGGTGGAAAAAATTTATCACAAAAAACTTTCTTTTCATGGCAAGACCGTGGTAGTAGATAGCCTCGGCAGTGGCTCTACACCCCCCAAACTCAAACCAAGCGTTGCCTTCAATGCTTAATTTAGGGGTAGGCAGTAAGTAACAAATATAAGCAGATAAAAAATCAGAATAAAGAACAATTATATGATTCAGAAGAACTTTCTTCCACAATTTGTCTTCTCGGTCTGACTGCTGATGGCTGTGCCCTTGGTGATGGTGATGACTTTGCTCTTCTTGGTGGTTGAACTCTCGTAGGTGTTGCCCTTTTTATTGGGGCATTGACTTCTTCTCTTCCTTCATCGTCTGTATCCATGATTTTAGTGCATCCTTCATTTTTCGGATCTACCTCGGCAGGCTAGATACTGGGCTCGACAGTTGATGAGCTCTGATGTACGTAGGCATCTATCTCAGCTGATAGATTGCCCATTGGTATCATTGATCTTGGGGAGTGATAAATACTCACATTCTCTTCGAAGGTCTTTTTCTTTTGGATGATGCTGCGGCAGCGTCTGCTGCCCTAGATGGGCCAGATGCATGGAATTGTTGTTGTGGTCTAGAGGTAAAGAATAGTCTCGGCTCTGGGGCTAGAGTGGTCTCTGTGTAAGGTATTGTCGTTACAAATATGTGTGTAGAGCATTCTAAAAATTACACTCCTTGGTTGGGAAAGTTCTGCATCATCATCTGAGCGAGGGTACTGTTGAAGTCTTGTTGGTATTCCATGTATCTTTGTTGGAGAAGGTCCATGGCTTCCATCCTTTGAAGAATTTCCTGGTAGGGATCTGCTGCGGCAGGGGCTTCGGCAGTGCCTGGCATCTCTGTCGTGTATTATGCTCCGGCAGTGAAATCAATAGTAAATTGTTGCGGCATTGCCTGGACAGGTTCTACTTGTGTGATCTGCATCACTCTGTGGCAGAATTCTCTCGTTCATCCTTGCCTTGTTGGTGTGTATTCGTTGGTATCCTCTACTGGTACTCCTGCAACAATGCATAAAGCAAATATTAAACAGGATAAATATAATGGTTCACGTTCCTTCTTACCACAATCATGAATTTATCGAAGGATGATCGCTCCAACGTTGATGCTCCTTTTGTTGATGATTGAGTGGATCAGCACCAATCTCTTGCGATCCACTATGCTGTTGTAGGAAATAGGGATGAAGCGTCTCTTGACGAATGTGCACTACATTTTTGCCTCGGGCTTGAGGCTTTGCCTTGTCACTGAACCTCTATGGGCATCGGTTTCCCATGAAGTGTTGTTGTAACAGAGGTCATCCTTGATTAGTTCGTAATCTTGTGTGGTGATTTCGTCCATGAATTCAACATGTCGATCTCGTCTCGGTGCTAGGCCGTAAAATTTATTAATTGTCTCAGCATCAAGGCGTACAGGTCTGCCTCGGTAGTGGATAAAGAGGTTGTCCTTGCTAGGACCATGGGCATAGAACTCACGCACTATTGTCGCATTGGCTTGATCAAGTTTAAGGCAGAGGAGTTGCAATTTTTAATGTTGAATCTTATTGAAAAAATAATGTTCAATGCCGATATTTCTTCCTTAGATTGTTGGAATCCTTGTTCTTCCCATAGCTTTCGAGCGATAAAAGATTTGTTGAATCTTTCTACAATAGTGGCGGAGCAAATCTATTGTATACTGCCATTGATGATTGTAGGATTGAGATTTTTGATCGAGAGTTCTGAAAAATTTCAAGAATAATTGTGAGAGTATTGTGAGAGCAAGAATAGAATTCTAAAGATATTCAAGAATGCAAGAGTAAATAGTTCAAGAGATGAATGTTGCTTATATAGGCCTCGGCAGTTTAACCATTTTAAGCACTAGCCGTTTTGTATTCGTTTTGAATTTGCTGACCATTAGCATTTACTGTCGCGGTATAAAACTCGGCAGATAGCTGTTATACTATTTCTGCCCGTTGGGACTTCTGCGGCTTCTGACACTGTTTACTGTCCTTGACAGAGTTTTTGCTCTGAACTATTTCTCTTTTATTCTTGATTTTACTATCCTAAAAAAGAAAATTGAAATAAACTTAATAATAAAAAAATATCACTTAAAAGAAAACAAAAAAAATAAAATAAGCATATAGAATAAAACTAATCCTAATATAATAAAATAAAATAGAAGGGAAAAGACTAAGTTACTGGTGGAGTGCATGTAAATGCATCTCCCAAATTGCTTGTCTGTTGTTGGCCTGGTTATTTCTGTAGTTTGCTGGCCAATCTATTCTTTCTTTTTTGCCTCTCCATTGGTCTTAATTTTCTTACCAAATAATCTGCCGAGTGTGCTGCCTAGGTAGGATATTTTGGCATCAGCTTCTATTGTTTGGAGGGTCTTGCACTCTTCTGGACTATCAAATTTTCTCAATTTGTGGACTGCATTGAGTTTGACTTGCTGATCATTGACCCTCATTGTCAACTCTCCGTTTTCCACATCTATCAAGGTTCGTCCAGTAGCAAGGAAAGTTCTTCCTAGGATGATCGGTTTATTTTCATCTGCTTCACAATCAAGGACAAGGAAGTCGACAAGGAAAATAAACTTGTCAACCCTTACCAAGATTTCCTCAATTTTTCCTTCTGGATGCACATAGGATCTATCCGCAAGTTGGAGCAGCACTGTACTAGGTTTCGCTCTTCCTATACCAAGTTTCTGAAAAATTGATTTAGGCATGAGATTTATGCTTGCCCCTAGGTCACAGAGTGCCTTTCATTCATAGTTGTTACCAATCGCACAAGGTATGGTGAAGCATTCAGGATCCTTCAGTTTGGGTGGCATGTGATTGTGCAGCATTGCCATGCATCTTTCAATTGCTGTCACTGTCTTAAACTCACCTAGCTTCTTTCTTTTGGACACAATGTCTTTCAAGAATTTAGCATAGTTGGGCATCTGTTCAATTGCCTCAATGAATGACAAGTTGATGTGGACTTGATTTAGTATATCAAGGAATTTCTTAAATTGATGGTCATGTTTTTGTTTTTTTAGCCTTTGTGGGAAAGGTGGTAGTGGTCGCATCTCATCCAGGGTTTCATTAGATTGGAATTTAATACCTGGGACCACTGTTTGTCTTGCTGTCTCGGCAAAAAGTGTAGGTACTGTCGAGCTTTCTACTGGGGCATCGTCTTCGTGCTCAGTCTGTTCAGCATCCAAGTCCTCCTTATCTTTATCCTCATATATTGTTTGTGGAGCTTTGGTTGCTAACTTACTCATTGTTTCCTTCAGTTGTAGGCCACTTCTTGTTGTGATTGCTTTGCATTGTTCATAGCCTATTCCTTTAGCAACTTCAGTATTGCTAGGTAATCCCCCTTATGGTCTTGTATTTTGTCTTTGAGCGAGTTGACCAACTCGGGTTTCTAGTGATTTTATAGCACCTTCTTGGTTTTGCAGCCTCATCTCTATTCTATTCATGAAGTCATCGGTCTTCTTTCTAAAATTATTGTTCTTAGCCATATATGATTCAGTTTTCATAGTAAAGGCCTTGAGAGTATTCTTCAGTGAATTCATAGGCTATTGCTTCTGATGCATTTGCTGCTGCGACAGTGAATGCTGCATTTGCTGCTGCGATAGTAGATGGTAATTGGAGGTCTAATTGGTGGGGTTTAAGGCATTGTTGGGATTGCTCCATGAAAAGTTTGGGTGCCTTTTCCAAGCCGGATTATATGTATTTGACATCATGTTGTTATTCCGGTTGTAATTTCCCACAGAAAATCCAGTTTCCTCGTCTTGCATATACTTAGAAGAATTTATAGCCTTTACTTCATGAATATTCTGGTGTACTTGCATGTTCTGAACCATTTTTATTAAAGATGCCAAATTTGCTAACACCGAATTGTTGGTTTCTTGTTCATTTACTGTAGCATGGCGTCTTAATCCTCCTCTCCTACAAGTAGGAAATTAAAAATTATTCCTTGACAGTTTGTTCAGAATCTCTATAGCTTCTTCCGGAGCCTTGTCAAGGAGTGTGCCATTTGCTGAGGCATCCAACATCATTCTAGTTGAGGCGTTGGTGGCATTATAGAACATGGTTACTTGCATCCATAATGAGAATCCATGTAGTGGACATCTGTTTAGTAACTCTTTGTAGCGTTCCCAAGCCTCGTACATAGGTTCGTCATCATCCTGTCTAAATGAAGTGGTCTCATTACGGATTCTATCATATAGATTTATAGGGTTAAATCTCGTAATGAATTCTCGACAGAGTTCACTCCAAGATCCAATTAATCCTGCTAGAATGCTATTTAACCAGGTTTTGGCCATATCCCTCAGTGAATAGGGGAAAAATTTCAGCCTCAAAATATCTTCATGAACTCCTTGGATTTTGAAAAAGTTGCATACTACCATGAAGGATTTGAGATGTTGTCTGGCATCTTCTGTTGCAGCCCCACTGAATTGTCCAATAGTATTGAGCATATTGAACATTACTGGTTTAAGTTCAAAGTGGGTTGCCTCAATATCCGGTGTAACAACCCCAGGGTTTAATCCATTTAAATCTTCCACCAAAAAGTCTCTGACAGTTAGCTGTCGCGGCAGTGGTTGCGACTGTGGTTGCTGTTGATGGCCTCCAATGCCTTCAGGTAGGTTCTTATTTCCTAGATTCACTGTCATGGCTCCTTGGATCTGTCTTCTCAGCCTCTGATAAGTCCTTTCGATTTCTAGGTCGATATCACGTAATGGAGTGCTAGGGCTAGCCCTGGTCATACACCAAAAACCAAATAAAAATAGAAATAAAAAAATAACTAAAAATAAAAGTAAGAATATAAAGAAAACAAAATTTAGTTGTCAATCCCCGGCAACGGCGCCAAAAACTTGATGTGTGCTAAAAGATGTACAATTAAGTGCAAGTGAAGACGTCGTCAAGTAATAAAGTGATAAGCATTTATCGAATATCGTCTCCAAAGGGATTGGTATACTTAATATGTTTCCTTTGGTCTTCTTGCTTATGTAAAAGAAAAGTAAAAACAAAAATTAATTTGATATTGAATTAACTAATAAACTAAGGTAACTAAGGTAATAACAATTATGAGAGAGAGGGGGAGGATCCATTTGTATCGTATTGTGGATTCGATTGATCTACTTCTTGTTCCAATGTAATTGCACTGCACTGCCTCGGTAGTACTGCAGATACTGTCTCGGCAGCGACAATGTCCTCTGCAGCGGCAATCCCTTACTCTTGGGTAGATTTACCAAAGTTCGGCAAAGTGTCCTTGTATGGTTTCGCTTATCCCTAAGTCGAAACGCTGTTGAAGGTCAGTCCTTGATGATACCTCTCGGTGTTAATCAATTATAACCAACAACCAATCCCACACTTCTTTTAGCCGCTGAAACTCTTAACCTATCCCTAGGCCGAGTTAGTATCCTCAATTAAGTAAATACCGCACTTACTCTTTTCGTGAGTCTAACTCTCCCGAGTCTAGACAAATGGATTACTTACAAACTTCCCTCTCGGGCTTGGATGCAAGAACAAAGAATGACAAAAAATTTCGAT
Organism: Abelmoschus esculentus; assembly: GCA_035048815.1. NCBI lineage: Eukaryota > Viridiplantae > Streptophyta > Magnoliopsida > Malvales > Malvaceae > Abelmoschus > Abelmoschus esculentus. The sequence continues at coordinate 3,440,725 of JAUCBN010000019.1, read as the reverse complement.
ATTTTATTACATTGAAATAAGAATCAATATACAATCTACTCTCACAAGTACTTAACAACCTTCACCAACACCCTAAGAAAACTTAGAACATGATGGGAAGAATTGTTCCTAAGACTCTCTCAAATTATGTTTATCTAATTCTCTCTAATTGTGTCCTCTCTCAAACCCTAGGACGGCTATGCCTTTACATAGGCTTGGCCTAGGGCAAACCTTTCCTAATTAGAGTACAACTTGGAGTAGGGAACAAGTTATGCACATAGGCTAAATATTTCCAAGTTTGATCTTCTATAAGGTTTAATCCCGCGTAGCCATATCCGTGGGCTTTTCTTGTATTTTTCAACTCCGAATCTTGGGCTTCTTGCTTAGCAATACTCTCCTCAATTTTTTCTTTCAGCTGCCAGCCATATTGCCTTTTTCTTCTTTGCTGCCTCGGCATCAGGTCCTGCCTCGGCCTCCTTTTGCTACCTCGGCAATACTTGTTCCTGCACATATAAGAAAATGCAGTAAAGTATGCCTTTTCTACAAATATATTCTTTAATAGCATAATCCCAAAATATATCATATTGAGCTCATGCATTGGTTCAAGTAGGTATAGATTTGATGATAAATGCCCATGAAAAGTATAGAAAGTGATAGTGAGTTGAGCACTTATCAAAACTCACAAAGTATCATATGCACAACCACAAACCTAGAGTAAGTCCATGTGTCACATAGCCTTAGGATCGTACACTCGGAATGAGACATTCTACCACATATCCTTAAATTAAGCACTTATACTCAGAATATCTCATTAATTATCAACGAATGAAGTCCAAAGTCTCATAACATTGGATCACACATTAAAGGTGACTCAAGTAAATAAGTGTCTATTTCAGCATATAGAAAAGATATAACTATCATACAACACAAAACATCATACGGTCCTCTAGGAATCCATGTGATTGATATTACCATCAAGTCACCCAACATTTACAAAGTTATTAAACATTATGCCCATACATGAAGATTAAATTCTATTTTTTCAGCTTACTATTTATTTTTTCACATTAGAAGTCCATTGACTATATAGTCCACAGATTATAAGCGCCTTAAACTCAAAATATATTTTTTGAGTAGATTACCCAATAAGTATCAATACCCACATTAGTGTATCGATATGTCTGCGTGGGTATTGATACCCACTTTATGCGATTCGATACTCATCTTCAACCATGAAGAGATCTAACAAACAAATCTATACTATTATATAAGGGTTATGTACTGATACCTCACATGCACCGATATGCTCACACATATACCAATACATGTTTTTGCTACAAAAATTTCATTGAAGTAGGGGATAATCGATATAGTTTAAGCCCATACCAATATATCGTTTAAAATTTTGTATGTGTTCTTCACTAAAATATAGGTTATCGATACACGTTCAACTCGTATTGATACTCAACCCGATAATTCATTTTTAAAGTTCGTAAATCAATTATCATACCTCCAATTTCCAAAGTTAATACATTAAAAATAATTATATAAGTTATGAAAAATGGTTTAAATGATTTTTTTTTCATTTAAGTCATTTCAACATCAATATCAGGATTAACCATTACAGAGGTCTCAAGCATTCAAACAACCAAAACAACAAACTAAACAATAAACAATCTATTTTATGATTTTCAGGAACATAAAGTAATTAGTAGTGTATTAACTAACTAAAAAACTTCAAATTAAGTTCAAGTTTGTAATTTCATATTACAACCTTAAAAAAATGAAGAGCTAACTAAGACTTACACTAAGTTGAAAAAACAAGATTAAACCTCCTCCTAACACACTTCCTAACCAATAAACACCATCAAACTCATATTTTTAATCCATCACTATTTTTATGAAACTTATCATAAAATATGCATCCTTAGATGATTTCAACACTCTTAATGAGAATTCTTAAATTTAACTTGAAATAACAAAGTTTCAACTTTTGCTTGAGCGTGGAAGATAGGGAAATGAAGATGGCTAAGTGAAGATGACAAGGAAAAATAATGGTGATGCAGCCATTCTTTTTTCTATAAAGGGATATAAAGCCTACCTTCTCTTCTTTAAAAGTGTGAAATAATTATCTTTTTACTCATCTTGTATTTTTTTTATCTCAAGACCTAACCTAAAATTGTATTTTTTTTATCTCAAGACCTAACCTAAAATTCAAGCTTAAGAACAAAATTACAAGCCCACAAGGCTCTCATGTCCTTCCCAAAATCTAAACTACCGGTCTAAACGTAAATTACATATATTAGTGTCACTTATCGTTTATCGTGACTACGCAGGATCGAACGGGATGTTTTCTGGTTGTGCTTAATGCCTAGGAGCGGGATAGCAATAAGAGTGTAGCACGTGTCGAGCAGTCGTCCTATCTTGGGATGGGCGTACTGATCACGCACCACATTGGTCGGGAGCTGTCCTCGCTTCCCTGATGAGCCCATGGGAGGGAGAAACCAGTGAGCATCGGAGATCGTAAAGACTGAACCTCGGGTATGCGAGAGACCTGAGGTGCCGCACGGGTAGAAGTCCCTGCGCCAAAACTCTGACCCCGTAAAAAGTAAGTTAAATTAACCTCTAAATTTCAATACTAATTGTTGATAATTTATTACTTTAAAAATCAATATTAGTATTATCCGAATCAGAGTAACAAGAATTTTTAACATTTACTTATGTGAATATCCCCTTGCCCTAATCATTTTCAAATCACCATAATTTTTTTTCTTATAATAATATCTTAAAGTAATTAATAATAGTTTTTGGGTGAGAAAAATGATTTGTATTTCCAAAAAGAAAGAGAAATTCAAAATTTCTGATTCATATTTTTGGTTAGTAGAAAAAAAAAATTAAAAAAAAAGTCAATATTCTGTCATGAATGACCGAGAGAAAAAAGAAGGAAAGTTAACGTACCATATTAGTATTTTTTTTAAATAATTAATGAAAGTGACCGTATTAAAAATAAATTAAAAATTCAATGATTATAAATTTTAAAAATTTAATGATTAAAATACAAATACTTTAAAAGTACAATGAATAAATTAGTTTACCCTTAATTCAAATGAAAATAATTTAATTTGATTTATGCAATACTTTGATATCAGGGTCTCAACAGATGATTGAAGGTAGAACAATATCATAACCTCCGAAAAATTATTTAAAAATTATTTAAAAATATTTTTCAAAATATATTTTTCAATAAAATTATTTTTCAAAATATATTTTTATAAAAATCTTTAATTTTATTTAAAAATATTCAAATTATAAAGAGAATTTACAATATAAAAGTAAAATAAACACATAATTTGAATATTTTTCGGTAACTAATGATATATGAAACTAAACACTTAAGATCATATAAGGACTACACAATGAAAAGTTTAAAAAACTCAATTAAAGACTCGAAGAAAAGATAAATACGAATAAATTTAACTGGATCGACAAACGAAACACAAAAAGAAACAAACTATTGAAAGATTGACAACTTCAAATTAGAGAGGAGTATCGTGAGAAAACTATCCAAAAATATAAATTACATATTTTAATCTAACCCGAGAAATCAAAAAAAAAATCAACAAAATAAACAAATAAGTGTCATCTTTATCAGTCAAGATGATATAATTCGATTCTAAAAAATAAAAAATTAAATAATCGTCCAAAGACGTTTTAAAAGACAAAAAAAATAATATGGATGCAAAAAAGTTATTTTTTTGTACTTTGAAGTACAATCGTAATGTTTAAACATATTTAGTTATATCATTTAAAGTGACATAATAAAAAATTAAATAAATATATTTTAACATGTTAATTTTATCAAATGGTACACATATTTAGCAGCGAAATTGGTGAGATGTTGAGATTAATTTTTTTATTTTAAAAATTATTGTAGTCAATAAAATATTTAAGAATCTGTGATAATTCAATAGTAGTTGAGGTCCTAATACTCTCTATCCGACTTCATGAAAAAAACAATAAAAAATATTAAAAGTGCACGGCTTACGATTCAATTTAAGAATAAAAAATCAAAAAAAATTGAGGTCGATTCAAAGAGGCCTCCAAATATTTCTGATACTCCTCATCTTATTTACTAAAAAAATCCAATTTTTTTGGTCAAAAATACTAAATTTACCAACACCATAAAACTATATAAACCCTAAATCTGTTTTCTTCAAAATCAAATTATAAAATAGTAGAGTATTAATTAATTAAATATTTTAATAAAATGGGTGTGAAGAAAAAAACCATGATTCTATGGATTTGTGTAATGGTGGTAAGCTCCATGTTGATTGAACACGGTATTGTTGGTGCGCAACGACTGATCGGATACCCAACAATAGAAAGAAATTTACAAAAGCCATGCAAATTCAATTTTAGGGGTTGTCTACCACAGCCGTCCAATAATTATGACCGAGGATGTGAACGCTCCAAAAGATGCCGCGGAGGTGGTCGAAAGCTATAAGTTTTCTCCTGACGTAAAACTCTTTGACGGGAAATGAGAGAAAAAAATAAGTTAACCTAATTTTTAGTACCATAACTTTTTATATAAACTGAACTTATTAATATTTACAACTCTGACCCTTATTGAGATATAAATATAACTTGTTCTATCTACAATTTAATAATTATAACACGTGTAATATAATTGGTCACTTAATTACGTGTTAAACTTTATAATAACAACAAACATTATGTATATGTGTCTATTATTATTAAATTTTATTAATCCAATATTTTTCAACTGATTTTTTCAAAGTTTTTTATTACATTCAACCCATTCAAAATTATAATACTTTTCTAGTTGTTTGGTTGCATTTAAATAGAAAAAAAAACACAAATATTTATGCATAAACTTGATGAAAGCAAAAATAATAAATTATTTATTTTTATTGAAATCATGTGTACTAAAATAGTAAAAAAAATAAATTTTTCCTTATTTTTTAATCAAATATTATTAAACATCAATTTGGTGCGAAAATTGAATGAAAATTTAAGTTTTATTGTTACTTTAGTGCAAGTTGATTCTGCTAAAAAAATTAACGAATAGTAACATTCATACTAATAAAGTTGAAATTTTTTCGATAAAAGTGTTTAATTTTTTAATATTTATTAAATATTTTAAAGTTTTAATTTATATTTTATCAATTTTAATCTCAAATATATTTTAATTTATTATATTATTTTTATTTTCAACAAATTTTTATATATTTTATTTATTTATATTAAGTTTATAGATTTTTTAAAAAAATAATTGAAGAATAATTTAAATTTTTTTGAGTTTTTATTTTGCTTATTTTAAAATTATTAGTGGCTTAAAGGATATTTATAGAAATTTGTATTAATTGATTTTTCATTTAATCCATTTGTAAAAGTTCAAAAATTAAAATATTTATCGATATGGTCTAAGTCTGTACCAATACACCATTCAAAATTTTATGTGTTCATCACTAAAATATAAAGGTATCGATAAGTGTTGAACTCGTATTGATACTCAAACCGATAATTCATTTTTAAAGTTCGTAAAATCTTATCATACCTCTAATTTTCAAAGTTAATACACAAAGTAGTTAGTAGTGTATTAACTTTGATCCCCTAACTAAAAAACTTCAAATCAAGTTCTTCAAGTTGTAATTTCATATTACAAACTTGAGAAAGATGAGAAGCTAACTAAGACTTACTCTAAGATGAAAAAACGAGATTAAACTTCCTCCCAACACACTTCTTAACCAATAAATACCATTAAACTTATATTTTTCATCCTTAAAGTTTAGGGTTTAGAGTTTAAGATTTAGAGAATAAATCGTAAATCTAACTTGAAATAACAAAGTTTCAACTTTTTCTTGAGCATGGGAGTTAGGGAAATGAAGATGGTTAAGTGAAGATGACAGGAGAAAATAATGGTGATACAACCATTTATTTTCTACAAAGTGATATAAAGCCTCCCTTCCCTTCTTTAAAAGTGTGGGATAATTATCTTTTTACTTATCTTTCATTTTTCCATCTCAAGACCCAACTCAAAATTCAAGCTCAAGAACAAAATTACAAGCTCACAAGTAGGGGTGAGTATTCGATCGAGTCGAGTCAAAAAATTTCGAGTTATTTGAGTTGATGAGTCACATTTTACAACTCAAATTTTATTTGAAATTTTTTCGGTTCGAGTCGAGTTTAAGAAATTCGAGTCGACTCAAATCGAGTTGAGTTTCGAGTTCCTATAAATATTTAATTATAATTATTTATCATATTATAGTATAATTTGATTCCAATTTAGATGACTTTCTCTAATCATATAAGATATACATGTATATTTTTTCATATGTAACAATATTTCTTTATATTTTATATATCAATGTATATATCATATAAAATTGAGAGATTCGTCTTAAACTTAAAAATTATTCCTTTAATTACTAAAAATTTTAAGTTATTCGATTTCTATTTTATAACTCAAATTTTATTTGAAAATTTTTCGAGTCGACTCGAGTCTATGAAATTTCGAGGAGAGTTAAAACGAGTCGAGTATTTTTACCTCGAGTCGAATCGAGTTATTCGGTTTTTTCGAATCGAGTCCAATTTTACTCACCCCTACTCACAAGGCTCTCATGTACTTCTAAAAGCCTAAACTCCCGGTCTAAACGTAAAGTTCATATATCTAGTTAAATTAGTCTCTGAATTTTAAAATTCGGATCGTTACACATTTTCATTAATTTTTGATAATTTTATTACTTTAAAATCAATACTAATGTTATCCGAATTAAAGTAACAAAAACTTTTAACATTTATTTATGTTGAATATCCCTTTCATTAATATTTTTAAATCACCATAATTTTTTCTCATAATAATATCTAAAAGGAATTAATAATAGTTTTGGGGTGAGGAAAATTATTTGTATTTTCAAAAAGAAAGAGAAATAATTTTTTTATTTATATTTTTAGTTAGTAGAAAAAAAAAAGGTCAAGGAATATTCAATTATGAATGACCGAGAAAGAAGAAGGAAAGTTAATGTACCACATTAGTATTTTTTAAGTAATTAATGAAAGTGATCGTATCAAAAATAAATTAAAATTTTAATGATTATATTATAAATTTTAAAATTTTAATGATTATAATACAAGTAATTTAAAAGTACAATAAATAAATTAGTTTACCCTTAATTCAAATGAAAATAATTTGATTTGATTTATGCAATACTTTGATATCAGGATCTCAACAGATGATTGAAGGTAGAAGAGTGTCATGACCTCATTAAAATTATTAAAATTTTGGTTTAAGTTAGATTATAATAAAATTGTTTTTCAAAATATATTTTTATAAAAATCTCTAATTTTATTTAAAAATATTCAAATTATAAAGAGAGTTTATAATATAAAAGTAAATTAAACACATAATTTGAATATTTTTCGGTAACTAACGACATACGAAACTAAACACTTAGATCATACAAGGACTACACAATGAAAAGTTTAAAAACTCAATGAAAGATTCGAAGAAAAGATAGATATGAATAAATTTGACTGGATCGACAAACAAAACACAAAAGGGATCAAACTATTGAAAGATTGACAACTACAAATTAGAGATGTAACACCCGACCCGGATGTCACAATGGGCCTCCGGCCCAAAACCCATATTTCAAAATTTCGTTTTAAAAGCCCAATAATGAAAATCATGTAGTCCAAAACCAAATACATAGTCCACTTAAATTAAAACAAGCCCAAAATAAATCAAGTAAAATGGAGCTCCAAAATATATTACAGACTGTTTTAAAACATTCGACCCAATAAAATAACAGAGTTACAATACATATAGGGTTCAACATAGTACTAAGCTCACTACATCTAATAATTGTACTCTGACAACACGGTCGATGCTGAAAGTCCAAACCTTGATGGTGCTCCACAAATCCCGCTCCACCTAACCTACGCACGAAAACAGATTTCGAACGTTAAGCCACACAAGCTCAGTGGATACGCCAAACTCGGCCAACATCATGCATATCAAGCAGTAAAGCATGGCATATAAATCACATACATGGTATGAAGGTCTAGCATGCTTGCTTATCACATGGCATAAATGATATGTATAATAACGCACACAACATATACAAATCAACCAAGACACACGAGGTAGTGAGGCCCGCGTCCACACAGCATTGGGATCCTACACTACGAGTAGGGCCCGCATCCACACAGCATCGGAATCCCATACTCAAGGATGAGGCCCGCGTCCACACAGCATCGGGATCTTACATCCGGGATTGAGGCACATGTCCACACAGCATCGGGATCCTCCAAATCCCATACTCAGAATGTCACATCGAGTATCTTCGAATGAGGCCCGCGTCCACACAGCATCGGGATCCTACACTCGGGATAGTCGTCAAATCATCATCCGGTATGTTACATTGGATGGCCTTCGACGTGTTGCAACATTTATGGATATCCGGATTCCAACATACAAAGACTCGACCACACAAACGATCCATCTAGGATCTCATCACAACAAGATATATTAAAGTCTTATCTCAAATGGTTTTTCGGAGTTATAACCTCAACTTAGTCCGACAATTCATTTTATAGCTTTTACATTTAAGTATTTATTTATTAAGACCACCGAAGCCTTAATTTCTATCCAACTTAGCCAAAACACACATGGGTATCGATACCCTTAAGTAGGGTATCGAAACACCCTATATCGATACCCACCCAAATAGGGTATCGAAACACAGGTATCGAAACAAGTATCGATACCGTTAACTAACTCCAAAAGTCAACAGAAAGGGGAGGACTCGTTTTGATACAGGTATCGATACAAAAAGTTTTTGGAACCTACGGTATCGAAACAAGGTTCGATACCCCTGAACAACAAGCCAAATTATACTCACTGGTATCGATACCGGTAGCCCGAGTATCGATACCCCCTGCACTAAGGACGATTTTACACTTAGAAATTCTAGATTTTCGGCCCCAAACTCAACCTAATCGATCTTAAAGTGTTCCTACTCAATATTAATGATGTTTAAAGTGTTTTAACACCAATTTCCAACCCTTAATCACATTATCACGGATTTCACCATTAAAGACCCATTTTCAAGCAACTAAGCAAAACATCATACATGCATGATTATCTCTACATGTCATGCACTCTACCATGAATGGATGATGAGGGAGGAGTTGGGAGTATCAACCTTTTAGTAAAATAGCAGCAAAACGTCCACTCTCCCTCTCCTCAAGCTTTCTTCTTCCCAAGACTTGTTGAAGGTTCCCCAACTTCCTTCTCTACAAGAGATGTTAAACCAAGCATTAGACAATCCTTATGAAGATTCTCAGAACCACCAAAATTAAGGAAGCTGAGATTTAAGCCCTTAAACTTCATTCCCGTTTTCCTCTCAAACCCCTACTCAAAAACCTTCTTCCTCACCAACTAACACATTCTTACCTCTTTGGATAGATCCTTAGCAGCCCTAAAACTTACCCTTCATAAACAAAACGAGATTCCACCATTAAACCCTCAAAAACCTTACCTTTGATGGTTGTTGCAATGACAAAAGATGAAGAAAATGGGGATGTAGAGGATGATCTCATACCCTCTGCAAAATGCAGAAAATAAAGTCCCTAACCCCCATCTTCATCCTTTAGCCATTTACCAAAAAGCCCCCAAGGCCACAACCATAAGACTCTACCAAGCCCAACAACACTCAAGGCCCAACAAGCCTATGGCCCAACAAGGCCCAGACTACACAAACCCGAGCCTAAACCCGAGGCCCAGCACCACGGGTTAACCCGACACTCGGATACGGGAAATCTGGATCGTTATAACTCTCCCCTCCTTAAAGAAAATTTCGTCCTCGAAATTTACCTATCAGGAAGAGATGAGGATACTGAGCTCTCATGTCTTTCTCTGGCTCCCACGTGGCCTCTTCAATCCCATGGTTCCTCCACAAAACTTTTACCAAAGGTATACTCTTATTCCTAAGCTCCTTGACTCCTCTATCCACGATTCCAATGGGCTTTTCCTCGTAAGTCAAATCCGTATTAACTTTGATTTCCTCAAACTGAACCACATGTGAGTGATCGGAACGGTAACATCTCAACATTGACACATGGAACACATCGTGTATACGTGCCAACTCAGGAGGTAGGGCTAACCTATAAGCTACCGGTCCAACCCTCTGAAGTACCTCATACGGCCCGATATACCTTGGGCTCAACTTTCCCTTCCGGCCAAACCGGATGATACCCTTCCATGGAGATACCTTGAGAAACACCTTCTCCCCAAGCTCATACTCGATGTGCTTCCGCTTCTTATCCGCATAAGTCTTCTGTCTGTCAAAAGCTGCTTGTAACCTCTCCTTGATAATCTGAACTTTCTTTTCTATTTCCTTAACAAGTTTTGAACCCACTATCTTCCTCCCATTGAGTTCTGTCCAACACAAGGGTGTCCTACACCTGCGCTCGTACAAGGCCTCAAAAGGAGCCATCTTGATGCTCGATTGATAACTATTGTTGTAAGCAAACTCTACCAAAGGTAACTGCTCCTCCCAACTGCGAGCAAAGTCTACCGCACAACACCGAAGCATATCCTCCAAGATCTGGATAACTCTCTCAGACTGTCTGTCGGTCTGAGGATGAAAAGCTGTACTGAAGTATAACTTGGTGACTAGAGCCTCGTGGATAGACCTCCACAACCTTGCTGTGAACCTCGGATCTCTATCCGATATGATCGATGAAGGTACACCATGCAACCTCACGATCTCCTTGATGTACAACTAAGCCAACTTTTCTAAGCTGAAGTCCATCCTCACAGGTAAGAAGTGAGCTGACTTGGTTAACCGATCAACTATGACCCATATAGCATCATGTTTCCTCAACATCATCGGTAACCCGGTGACAAAGTCCATGGTCACACGATCCCACTTCCACTGTGGAATCTGGATAGGCTGAAGCAAACCTGAAGGAACCTGATGTTCCGCTTTCACCTGCTGACATGCCAAACACCTTGTCACAAACTCTGACATATATCTCTTCATGCACGGCCACCAAAAGAAAGGTCGAAGATCTTGATACATCTTGTTACTACCCGGATGAACAGAAAACGGACTACGGTGAGCTTCCCTCAAGATACGATCTCTCAGATCCTCCAAAGCGGGAACATACAACCGACCCTGAAGGTACAAGAACTCACCATCTCGTACCTCAAAGTCTGACGACTCACCCCTCTGAACAGCCTCTAACTGAGCTACCAACTCCTCGTCTAACACTTGTGCTCTTTTTATCTCCTGAACAAGCGTGGGATCCACACGCAACTCAGCTAAAAGACCTCCATCATCGGTCATCCTCAACCGAGCAAACAAAGCTCTCAAGTCCGACATGGACTTCCTACTCAAAGCATCAACGACCACATTCGCCTTGCCGGGATGATACTCTATTACACAGTCATAGTCCTTTAACAACTCTATCCACCGACGCTATCTCAGATTCAACTCTCTTTGGGTAAACAGATATTTCAAACTCTTGTGGTCGGTGTAGATGTAGCATTTCTCCCCATAGAGATAATGCCTCCATATCTTCAAAGCGAAGATAACTGCTGCAAGCTCAAGATCATGTGTAGGATAGTTCCTCTCATGGGGTTTCAACTGCCTCGAGGCGTAAGCAACCACCTTACCCTCTTGCATGAGCACACAACCTAACCCATTCAAGGAAGCATCACTAAACACCACATAATCCTTTCTCGGTTCCGGTTGCATCAAGATCGGTACCTTTGTCAGATAAGCTTTCAACTGCTCAAAACTCTGTTGTCTCCTTTTGTTCCATACAAACGGAACTCCTTTCTGAAGCAACTTGGTCAAAGGTGCCGCTATGATCGAAAAACCCTTAGCAAACCTCATGTAGTATCCAGCAAGTCTAAGAAAGCTACGGACTTTCGATACATTCCTTGGTGGTTTCCATTCCACCACAGCTTGTATCTTTTGGGGATCTACTCGGATACCATCTGCTACAACTATGTGGCCAAGGAACGCTACCTCAGACAACCAAAACTCGCACTTACTGAACTTGGCGTACAAACGCCTATCTCTCAACACCTGAAGAACAACTCTAAGGTGATAATCATGCTCCTCCTCTGAGCGTGAATACACCAAGATATCATCGATGAACACAACCATAAACTGATCTATATATGGCTGAAAGATCTGGTTCATCAAGTCCATAAAAGCTGCGGGTGCATTCGTGAGCCCAAACGGCATCACGAGAAACTCATAGTGTCCATACCGCGTCCTAAAAGCGGTCTTCTAGACATCCTCATCCACCACCTTTAACTGATAGTACCCTGACCTCAAATCTATCTTAGAAAACACACGGGCACCCCTCAACTGATCAAAGAGATCATCGATCCTAGGTAAAAGATAACGATTCTTGATCGTGACCTTATTGAGCTGACGGTAGTCGATGCACATCCTCATCGATCCGTCCTTCTTCTTGACAAACAAAACCGGTGCTCCCCACGGTGACACACTCGATCTGATAAAACCTCTCTCAAGCAACTCCTGGATCTGTTGTTTTAACTCTCTCATCTCTGTCGGTGCCATACGATAAGGTGCTATGGACACCGGTGCCGTACCAGGCAACACCTCTATCCGGAACTCTAACTCACGATCGGGAGGCAAACTGGGTAACTCCTCTAGGAAAACATCGGGATACTCGTAGACTGTCCTCAAGTTCTCTAGAGTTGGGCTGCCAACAATCACATCCACCACGTGAGCTAAGAAAGCCTCACAACCTTGCTGGATCAATCTTTAAGCTGTCAACGCTAACACCACATTCGGTAAATACGGGTTTCTTTCACCTCTCACAACAAGCTTAGAACCATCCGCCACTTTGAGCTTCAAACTCTTGGATCTGCACCCCAAACTTGCATCGTGTTCAAACAACCAATCCATCCCTAGGATTGCGTTGAACTCTTGAAACGGAAAGACCATAAGATCGACCGGGAAGATAGATCCTTACACCTCGATCGGATACCTCCGATACACTTTATCCACCAACACATCCAACCCCAAAGGGCTTGTCACACGGACCCCTATCTCAAGATCCTCCGCTAGTAACCCTCACTGTTGTGATATCCCACTACGGATATACGAGTGTGTAGACCCCGAGTCCACAAGAGCAACTATAGGTACAGAAAACAAACTGAACGTACCTGAGATCACATTAGTAGCAGCACAGTCCTCATGTGCCCTCACAGCATACTGTCTCGCTGGTGCTCTGGTGGTGGACTGAAAGGTGCCTCCTGATGCATGGTTAGCTCCACCACGCGAGAACCCACGACCCCTCTGAGCCTGAAACACAGTCCTTTGAGCCTGACCCGGTGGTGACGTCACAACCTCGGAGCAATCCCTCACAAAATGCTCCGAAGACCCATACTAGAAGCAAACTCTAGCATTGCCCCAACACGGATCTCGATGGTTCCGGACACACTGATTACAAACCTGAACACTGACACTCCTCTGTAAACTCTCGGGACCTCCAGCAGAAGAAGACACAGACTGCCTCCTACGTCCCACTGACTCTGACCTCTGGTCTGACCTCGAACTCTGGTTAGATGCTCCTCTGTTCTGGTTCTAACGGTTCCTACTCCTACCAGAGTGGGACTGAGAGTTACCCGTACGACTCTGACTGGCTCCATCGGAGACTCCCTGGCTAACAGACGGCCCATAGGTCAAACCCTGAACCTACTCCAACGACTTAGCACTAGCAGCCAACTCTGAAAACACTGTAGGTGGTCTAACAGTAAGATAAGTCTGGATCTCCTTCCTCATACCTCTCAAGAACCTCTTGCATCTCATCGTCTCGGTGGCAACAAGCTCCGGGGTATACCGGCTCAACTGAAGGAACTCCTGCTCATAAGCGAAGACCGAACGGTTCCCCTGAACCAAGTGGGTAAACCGCTCCCTCAAGGTGTCTATGTGAGTCTCACCCACATACTTGCTCTCGAACTCCTCAAGAAAGTCCTCCCACTTAGGACGATGGGGATACCAACCTTCTCAACAGTCTCCCACCACTCTCTTGCGTTTCCCTTGAGAAGAGACAACACACACGATAGCTTATCTTCTGACCTCAGCCGCATCTGTCTCATGATCCACCTTGTGTCGTGCAACCACTGATCCGCCTGTACGAGATTATCCTGTCCCGTACCAAAGAAGTCAACAGCACCCTGCCTCTGCACCCTCTCAACCGGTGCCTCTCGAGGTGTAGAAGACGGTCTCAGTATATCTCTCACTATCCTATGCAGAGTACGGTTCAACTGGGCAAAATAGTTGGCCCCTTGACCAACTGCATCATCCGATGGCACCTCCTCATCGGGCTCATACTTATAGTCGGAGTCCCCTCCTCGAGAACCCTGGCTCTTCTCCTGATCTCTCACGCGCTTAGGCATGCTACACAACAACCACAAACGGGATTACACCATCGAAATTTCAACTTTAAGAGAAGTACTATATCGACTCGTGGGCAAGTACTAGTCTAACACCTATATACCACACTAGACTCCCCCGGGGACTCCTAGAACCGACTCAACCTGGCTCTGATACCATTAAATGTAACACCCAACCCGGATGTCACAATGGGCCTCCGGCCCAAAACCCATATTTCAAAATTTTGTTTTAAAAGCTCAATAATGAAAATCATGTAGTCCAAAACCAAATACATAGTTCACTTAAATTAAAACAAGCCCAAAATAAATCAAGTAAAATGGAGCTCCAAAATATATTACAGACTGTTTTAAAACATTCAACCCAATAAAATAACAGAGTTACAATACATATAGGGTTCAACATAGTACTAAGCCCACTACATCTAATAACTGTACTCTGACAACACGGTCGATGCTAAAAGTCCAAACCTTGATGGTGCTCCACAAATCCCGTTCCACCTAACCTACGCACGAAAATAGATTTCGAACGCTGAGCCACACAAGCTCAAAGGATACGCTAAACTCGGCCAACATCATGCATATCAAGTAGTAAAGCATGGCATAAAAATCACATACATGGTATGAAGGTCTAGCATGCTTGCTTATCACATGGCATAAATGAGATGTATAATAACGCACACAACATATACAAATCAACCAAGACACATGAGGTAGTGAGGCCCACTTCCACACAGCATCGGGATCCTACACTACGAGTAGGGCCCGCGTCTACACAGCATCGGGATCCCATACTCAAGGTTGAGGCCCGCGTCCACACAGCATCGGGATCCTACATCCGGGATTGAGGCCCGCGTCTACACAGTATCGGGATCCTCCAAATCCTATACTCGGAATGTCACATCAAGCATCTTCGAATGAGGCCCGCGTCCACACAGCATCGGGATCCTACACTCGGGATAGTCGTCAAATCATCATCCGGTATGTTACATCGGATGGCCTTCGACGTGTTGCAACACTTATGGATATCCGGATTCCAACATACAAAGACTCGACCACACAAACGATCCACCTAGGATCTCATCACAACAAGATATATTAAAGTCTTATCTCAAATGGTTTTTCGGAGTTATAACCTCAACTTAGTCCGACAATTCATTTCATAGCTTTTAGATTTAAGTATTTATTTATTAAAACCACCGAAGCCTTAATTTCTACCCAACTTAGCCAAAACACACAGGGGTATCGATACCCTTAAGTAGGGTATCGAAACACCCTATATCGATACCCACCCAAAGAGGGTATCGAAACACAGGTATCGAAACAAGTATCGATACCGTTGACTAACTCCAAAAGTCAACAGAAAGGGGAGGACCCGTTTCGATACAGGTATCGATACAAAAAGTTTCTAGAACCCACGATACCGAAATAAGGTTCGATACCCCTGAACAACAAGCCAAATTATACTCACTGGTATCGATACCGGTAGCCCGAGTATCGATACCCCCTGCACTAAGGACGATTTTACACTTAGAAATTCTAGATTTTCGGCCCCAAACTCAACCTAATCGATCTTAAAGTGTTTCTACTCAATATTAATGATGTTTAAAGTGTTTTAACACCAATTTCCAACCCTTAATCACATTATCACGGATTTCACCATTAAAGACCCATTTTCAAGCAACCAAGCAAAACATCATACATGCATGATTATCTCTACATGTCATGTACTCTACCATGAATGGATGTTGAGGGAGGAGTTGGGAGTATCAACCTTTTAGTAAAACAGCAGCAAAACGTCCACTCTCCCTCTCCTCAAGCTTTCTTCTTCCCAAGACTTGTTAAAGGTTCCCCAACTTCCTTCTCTACAAGAGATGTTAAACCAAGCATTGGACAACCCTTATGAAGATTCTCAAAACCACAAAACTTAAGGAAGCTGAGATTTAAGCCCTTAAACTTCATTCCCGTTTTCCTCTCAAACCCCTACTCAAAAACCTTCTTCCTCACCAACTAACACATTTCTTACCTCTTTGGATAGATCCTTAGCAGCCCTAAAACTTACCCTTCATAAACAAAACGAGATTCCACCATTAAACCCTCAAAAACCTTACCTTTGATGGTTGTTGCAATGACAAAAGATGAAGAAAATGGGGATGTAGAGGATGATCTCATACCCTCTGCAAAATGCAGAAAATAAAGTCCCTAACCCCCATCTTCATCCTTTAGCCATTTACCAAAAAGCCCCCAAGGCTACAACCATAAGACTCTACCAAGCCCAACAACACTCAAGACCCAACAAGCCTATGGCCCAAGAAGGCCCAGACTACACAAACCTGAGCCCAAACTCGAGGCCCAGCACCTCGGGTTAACCCGACACTCGGATACGGGAAGTCCGGGTCGTTACAAGAGAGGAGCGTCATGAGAAAACCATCCACAAATATAAATTACATATTTAAATCCAACCCGAGAATTCAAAGCAAAAAAGATCAACAAAACAACCAAATAGGTTTTATTAGTCAAGACGAGATAATTCAATTCTAAAAAATAAAATAAAAAATTAAATGATCGTCCAAAGACGTTTCAAAAGACAAAAAAAATTAATATGAAGTCAAAGAATTTATTTTTGTACTTTTTAGTACAATCATGAAGTTTAAACATATTTAGTTATATCATTTAAAGAGACATAAAAAATAACAAATACATTTTAACATGTTAATTTTATAAATGGTACACATATTTAGCGGCAAAATTGTTGAGACATTGAGATTGGTTTTTTTATTTAAAAATTGTTGTAGTCAATAAAATAATTAAGAATCTGTGATAATTCAACAGTGGTTGAGGTCGGAATGCTTTCCACTCGACTTCATAAAAAAAACAATAAAAATATTAAAAGTGCACGGCTTACAATCCAATTTAAGAATAAAAAATCAAAAAAAAATTGAGGTCAATGGGATTTTAATCCGACCTCATGCAGTATTGAAATGCAAATTCCATATAAATGACCAAAAAAGAGAAGAATCGATGAACTTCAAGATTTGTATTCATTTTTTAAATTATTTTTATGAGGTCGGGTTGTATTCCAACCAACCTCCCCATTTTTATTTTTTTTTATTTTTTATAAAGTCGGGTTGTAATCCAACCGTCTTTAAAAAAAATATTATTTCTTTTGAAGTCGGGTTATAATTTTACCAACCTTAAAAATTACACTGTTTAAAATACTATAGATCCTTAAATAATTTAACCGGTACAATAATTTTTTAAATAAAAAAATCAAATATAATATCTCACTAATTTTACCCATATTTAGCCATATCATTCAAAGAGGCCTCCGAAAATTTCTGATATTCTTGATCTTATTTACTAAAAAAATCCAATTTTATTGGTCAAAAATACTAAAATTACCAACACCATGAAACTATATAAACCCTAAATCTGTTCTCTTCAAAATCAAATTATAAAATAGTAGAGTTTTAATTAATTAAATATTTTAATAAAATGGGTGTGGAGAAAAAAACCATGATCCTATGGATTTGTGTAATGGTGGTAAGCTCCATGTTGATTGAACACGGTAACGTTGTTGTGCAACCGGTGATCGGATACCCAACAATGGGAAGAAATTTGCAAAAGCCATGCAAATTCAATTTTGAGGGTTGTCTGCCACCGCCATCCAATAATTATAACCGAGGATGTAAACGCTCTGAAAGATGTCGTGGAGGTGGTCGAAAAATAATGGCCATCTCTCTTTGAACTCAAACCACTTGTACCGAAAAGACTTCTCCCTTTTGCACCCACATTGACATATAAACAAAAAATCAATGGTTTCGTATGTTGATTTATTCTTATTGTTACCCTTGATTCTTGAGATATAATGAATTATTATTTTTTATTATTTCTGGGTTTTTCTTTTGCAACATCGTTTTTTTATTACGTAGAAATAATTATATTTTAAAAATAAATATTAAAATTCAAACTCATACAAGATCATACAACATAATTATTATTGACCACTCTATCAATCAGTAGTTAACTAAGAGTTATTTTAAAGTAAATTATATAAATAATCACAGAATTTTTAAGGGGTCTTTAAACTTTTAAAATATACGATATTGTTATTGAAATTTAAATTACTTTCATTAATGTCAATCTCGTTAACCGTTAGAAAATATCAATACAGTACGTTAACTTTTCTTTCTCATTCACTATTTTTCTTTCATGATTGAACCTTCTTCCATGACAAATTCTTCTTCAACCTTCTAACTTATCTTTTATAGAAAAAAAAATTGTTAGAACCAATATATATTTAATATGATATATACCTAAGATTTATACATTTCAAATAATAAAAAACAATAAAATAAATAAATTAAATACGGAAGCATATCTGAATTAATCAATAGATTAAAAAAACTCAAATCTTGATGTTGAAATCCTAACTCTTTTGTATTGATCTCCCAACAATATAAATTTTCTCTTGACGTGAAACTTTCTGACGAGGAATGAGCGAAAAAATAAGTTAACCTAATTCTTGGGGACCATGACCCTTTATATAAACTGAACTTATTAATATTTATAACTCTGACCCTTATGGAGATCTAAATATAACTTAAGGTATCTACACTTTTAATTACATGATAATTTATTACCTATAACACATGTAACATAATTTTTCACTTGATTATGCGTTAAACTTTATAATAACAACATACATTACGCATATATGTCCATTATTTTATTTTTATTTTCAACAATTTTTTTATATTTTATTTATTTATATTAAGTTTATAGATTTAAAAAATAATTGAAGATATTTTAATTTTTTTAGAGTTTTATTTTGCTTATTTTAAAATTATTAGTGGCTTAAAGGATATTTACAGAAATTTATTAATTGATTTTTCATTTAATTCATTTGTAAAAGTTCAAAAACTAAAATATTTATCTAATTTCATATATTCCATTTGCTTATTTTTAAAATTATCAGGACACAAAGTATATTTCACCAATTTGTTAATTGTTTTTTATATATTTTATTTATAAAAGTTCAACTTAAAAAAATAAATTTTTTATTCAATTTTATTCAAAAACTAAATAAATCGATTAAACTAACTTTAAATTAAATAAATTATCTATCAAGTTTTAATATTTTTCAAGTTCTTATTTTAAGCTTAAATATTAAATAAATTATCAAACTTTCATGAATTGTCTCCTAAATTCAACAACAAATTCGATTATAACTAATACATATATAAATAATTAATTTATTATAAAGTAGGTACGAATCATCTAGCCTTATTGGTTAAAAGAACGGTTGTTGTTCCTAGAAGTTACGGATTCGAGCACTAGTAATGTCAACACAGTGATTGAGCGATCAATGTCTAATGGTTGAGAGTATACTCTAGAACAAATATTATTGTAACCATTGTAGCTGAATCAAAATAAAAAAATTATTATATTACAATATTTTAAAAAATATAATTATAGTTCTGGAATGAAAATGTATTTTTTTTAAAAAAGCAATAGTTTTCAAATAAGGTGATATTTAAGGGTTTAAAATTCATAAAATGGAATTTAGGGGCTTAGTTGAGAAATTTTGGAATCTGAGGGCTATATTGTAAGGTTTTGAAGTTCATAGGTTATTTTATGAAAAATCTAAATATGTGAGGGTAAAATTGTAAATTCTAGATATATCATAACCAATTTGCAAAGTTTTATTAATTTAAGGTAAAAATGCAAATCTAAAAAACTTGGCATCACTTCTAAAAACTTAAGATAGTTGAGTGTTTCAATTTGTATTTTACCCCGAAAACTTTATTGAAAGTTTCTTTTAACAAGAGTGAGTTAGGTGCTATGGGGTTGTACAATGGTGGTGAAATACGGTGTCGTCGCGATGATTACATAGAAAATAAAATTTATGAAATTTTAAAATATTTTATATTTTGATAAACCAAAAATTAAAATATTATAATATGTATTTAATTAAAAAATAAAAAAATAAATCAGATATCAATCCAAAAAAAAATTAAGATCAATTTATCTACTGTTAGATTTTTAATAAAAAATCATTTATTTAAAAATAATATTCTTTTCATCTCATTAAATTTATTTTTTTATATTTTAAAATTATCGTACTTAAAATATTTATTAAAAATTAATAATTTTTAAGACATATTTCATTATATCTTTTATTAAATTTCTGATAAATTTTATTTTTTGAAATTAAAATTATCATTTAATTATTTTATATCATATTTTTAAAATTATATAAAAATTAATAAGAAATAAAAAATTATGAAAATTTTTATATAAAATTTAATAAATGACAAAAATTATGGGGACGAAAAAAAAAATAATAAAGGATGTCGTGATCCAAAAGTTTATCCCAGGAGTAGACTTTATAGATTATTGATAGATATAGATAATTAATAATAACTTATATAAAAATAAATTAAGAAATGAATTTATTCAACTCAATGGGAACTCAGCTTCTCCACTTTCTGCTGCTTCCTTCTCCGCCTCTCACTTCACTTCATCTTCTGAACCTTAACAAATCCTTAGGAATTACCTCCAACACTAACAACGTCCTACGCTGCAACTCCACTGGTTTCCCCCGCACAGATGGACGGTCAAGATTCGATCCTCAAAGTTCCAACAACGAAGACGACGACAACGAGTTCGAGTTCACCAGCGGAGGGAAGCAGAGGATATGGTGGTCTGATTTTGATGATTACGATGATGTATGGGATTTAGATGAGGATGATGAGTTCTGGATTTTTAAGGTAACTGGTTTTATTTTATGTGATTAAGCTTTTTGGGTTGCTGATAAAGTAAATTAATTGAGTCTATACTTTGGTATTGGGGAATGACATGGATTTTGGAAATATTTGATTGAGAAAGGAACTAGGGTTTAGACTTGAGGAAAGCATGATTTGTTGGTTAGAAGATAGTGGAGTTGCTTTGCCATACTTTGAATTATATGATTCTGATGATTCTACACTAATTGGAAGTCATCTTAGAATGGGGTTGCAAAGATAGAATTTTTTCTCATTTTTTTTAAAGAATTTTAGGGGGAGGATATGGGGAATGGGGATATTCTTGCATGATCATGTTGTATGTATCTATCTCCATTGCATACATGTAACGGATGTAGATGTTATCATGGCTGATTTTGGTGAAAGAGTATGGTGGGGAGTCAACTTGAAAGTTTAGAAAAAGTTCAGAGGTTTAAATTAAAATTCTAGAAATTTGTTGAAGAGGTCAGTTTTACACTTTCTTTTTTTAAAAAATAGGGTCTAAATAAAATTTTTGAAAATTTTGAGAGTATCAATGAGAAATTTAAAAAATTGAGTGATTAGTTAAGAATATTCAAGAACCAAGGAAACTATGATGGGAAATCTCAATAATTTCTGATGTATTTGAAGTAGTTAAAAGATTAAGATTAATTGTCTTAGGCATATTATTTAAGGATATTATCCTATACTTTGATGGTGGAAAACAAAGTTTTTATAAGTGGGGTTATTTAGGGTTTAGGGTATTAGTTTATATGGATTTAGATTGTAGGCTTTAGAATTTAAGGTTTATGGGTTAGGTTATGGGTTAGAGTTTTAGGGTTTGAAATTTAGATTTTAGATTGTAGTTTGGAAATAAGCATGCGTGCTTATTAAATTTCTTTACACCGACAGTATATCAAATATTTACCCATTATTTAATTCATTGTAAAGTTTTGGATTTCAATCTTTCAGATGAATATTGTAAGGTACTTACCTTGAAGATTTCTACATATAGGTATTTAGAGCTTTTGGCTTGATGCTACCAGCCATTGCCATATCGTTGCTGCTTGGAACCGGGCCAAATGCTTTTATCATGGCGTTAGCTGTTCCACTGGGGCAGTCAGCACTTTCACTTGTGTTCGACAAGGTTTCGGGAAGGACGAGTGAAAGATGGAAATCCACCCCCAAGCGCAGGGCCAAAAAGAAACAATTTACTGGGGCGTCTGCAAAAAACACGAGAACAAACAAAGGAAAACGAGAAACGAATACGACCGGTGAAGAGAAGACAAGTTATAGCTCATGGTTGAATTCAGATGGTGGTTTACGTGATAAGAGTGGTCAGAGAGTCCCCAAGTATGGTGGATGGGATCAACTGGATGATCAAGTGGAGACCCAAAAGAGGGAAACAAGTCGAAAGGGAAGTGCCGTACCGAAGCGACGAAAGGATGGTAAATTTAGTAGGATAGGGAGAGTCAGAGACACACCCTTGCTGCTCAGGTTGTTGATTGCCGTCTTCCCATTCTTGGGATCATGGACTAGGTTCCTATTTTGATTTTTCTACTTCCAGAAATTGTGAACTCGCATTGCTGCTGCTTAGGAGCCGCCCATGCTGGACATCTTAGAAGCCATTGCCTTGGGATGCTGCCAACCAAGTGCCAGTTTGGTGCTGTAAGCAACTTGGGAAAGAAAAAGGCAAACCTCTTCTCATAGCATTTTGAGTTTGCATCTTTGTTTTAGCCAATTCACTGGTATGAAGTGATCAGGAGATAGATAGGAGGATAAATCGAAATATAACCGTAGGCGGTGTCGTATCAATGTATGGACTCTGATCTTTGTCTAAACCCATACCTCTGCATTCCTGGATAAATCCTTGTTTAGCTGTTCATATGTGACGAACTTACCTTGAAATCTTAATAGATCATCCTATACAACGGACCGATATGCAATTGGTGCCTCCCATCGATCCTTAGCAAGAAACCTGAATGCTTCTGCTACGATGAACTTACGGTTCTTAAGCCATCTTCATCGGCATGTCCTTTTGCATTAGATGGGTGCCATGTATAATATATATTTAATAAAGTCTAGACTTAACAACTCTTTAAAACTTTAAAAAAATAACTATTTAAAAGAAATTTAAAAAACTAAATAATAATTATTGTTTAAAACCAAAACCATGTATAACATCTTATTTTTAATAGTAAGATAATATCTATCCGAACATATTTTTAATCGTTTAATCATGCACAAACACCTTACAAACAAAACGATTAAATTCAAATCGCTTAAGATAAATATCATTCATCCTTTTCACTAGAACCACTTGTTGGTATGTCATAAATATTTGTCTACATGTTATAAGCAATAAATGAAGTAAGTGTAATATAATAAATAGAGATATGATCCAATGACATATCGTAAAACTAAAGTTTTATTATAACAAAAATAAATTAAATTTTATATGTTCTTTAGATTTTTGGATGAATAAAACTAAGTTGATATTAAATAGCTTTATTTTAAAATGCTTTAATCTCAGTCAAATCATTAAACTCATTTTAATTCGATGATTTGGAAAATATGTATCATTTTTTGAGTTTCATATCGAGTGAGTTTGAGTTGATAGTATCCTCTATATCGATCAAGACGATATAAATTTAATTTTGAAAAATAAAATAAAATAATTAAATGATCGTCTAAAGACGTTTCAAAAAACAGAAAAAAAGTAATATAAAGCCAAAGAAGTTAATTTTGTAATTCTTAGTACAATTATGATGTTTACACATATTTAGCTACATCATTTAAAAAATCATGATAAAAAATAAATAAATATATATTTTTTTATAAATGTTTCTGAATTTTTATTAAATTCATAGAAAAACATATTTACATTGTATTCAACAAACAAAATAATTGGATTAAACAATTTAAAAATTCTTACAATCCAGAAACGATGAAAAAATTTCTATGAAAATAAGTATACTAACAAAATTCAAAATCTTCTTGAATCTCCTTGTCTTTGTCCAAACGAAACGCATAAAGAATGAAGAGTTACACGTGATCCAAACTATCATGCAAAAAATATCGCTACCCAGGATTGATTTCATTGGTAAACAACCATCAAACGAGTGAGGATATAACTTTCCAAGAGATCATCGACAAAAACATAAATCAGAAACTAGCGCCGATTGAATCTCTATGCAAACAACAATCGATCGTTAGGGTATACTGAAACATGCCACAAAAACAGATGAATCAAATCACAAAACAAAAACTTGTTACAAAGACAGAAGAAAAACGTGTCACAAGGACAGAAAAAAAAGTGCTATAGAAGCAGAGATTCTTATTAAAATTAAAAAATAATAATAAATTCGATGATCGGCAATCATTACTAAAATTGATTGTCTACCACCGATCAAAGTGAAGAGCAGTTAGGAAAAAAATTCAAAAAAAAGCAACGATTAGGCTTTCTTTCGGTATTTCTTGAATCTTAAACGAATATATTTTAACATATTGATTTTATCAAATGTTACATATATTTAGTCATATCATTCAAAGAGTCCTCCGAAAATTTCCGATGCTCCTTATCTTATTTTCTTAAAAAAAAAATTCTAATTTTAATGGTTAAAAATACTAAATTTATCAACACCATGAAACTACATAAACCCTAAAACTGCTCGACTCGGAAACAGTGTTATTGGGCTTGGCTCAGACTCGTTCGGCTCAACTCAAAATAGATATTTTTGTTATATTTTTCTATAAAAGACATATAATCTCGTTAAAAACTCTTTTCATAATCAAAAAGGAAAACAAAATAAATATTGAGAAAGAGAAAAAAAATACTCAATTTATTTTAGTTGATTTATTTTTAGTTGATTTTTTCTATTTTATTTTATTGCTTTTCTTTTGCTAAAGAGATTAGTTTTAATGTATATGTAGCATATATAATATAATTATTCTGAGCTTGTTTACGAGCTTTTCGAGTCGAGTTTGGGTAAACTTGGCTCATTAAAGTCTCGAGCCAAACCCGAACCCGAGTCGACCTTTGACCGAACTGAACCCGAAAAACTCCCGAGCTGGTCAGGCTCATTATTACCCCTATTCTCATTGGTCAGATTCTATCATCTTTGGTAGGATTAAACAGATAAGTACAATTTATTTGAATGAAAATATTTTCACGGGAAGGATTCCGCCGGAGTTTCACAATGTTACTTCACTACTGTTGGATTTTTTGATAGCAAGATTGGAAGAGATACCGGCAGAGCTGACAGAGTTAAAGAATTTGCAGATGTTGAATTTGATGCCAAATCAATTGAATTGCTCGGTACTAATTAAGCTTGGAGATTGACCAAACTACAGGTACTTGAAGCTAAAGGAGAAATTCATTGGCAGGTTCTTTGCCGATGAATCTCGTACAGATGAAACTACCTTCACGGTGGTTAGATGTGTCGTCAAACTCGTTCTCAGGTGAGATTCCTCCAGGTTTATGTGATTCAGGAACCATCAATAAACTTGTCATCTTCAAGTTCTTTTCAGGTCCAATCCCGGCAGGTCTTTAAACAAGTAAGTCACCGGTTCGTGTTCGAGTGCGACGAAAATCTGATTTCCGGGACTATTCCGATGGATTTCAGAAACATCCCTATACTTCAGCGTCTGGAATTGGCAAAAAGCAATTTAACAGGTCATAAAAATGAAACTGTTTCAATGGTATCCGGATCATATGGACATACTGCTCCCAGTATGTTTACACTCAGAAGTTTGCTGAAAAGATCGACATCTATAGCTTTGATGTAGTTCTGTTAGAGCTTTTATCGGAGAAAACACCATTAGATACTTCTTTCGGAGAATCAGTCGATATAGTCGAATGGACTCGAACGGATGCTAAGAAAAGCATGGAGAAATAAAGGAAAGAATGACAGAAATGATCCCAGAGGGAAGAAAACTGGATATTTAGTCCGGAAACAGATATTTATACTTCATTAAGCACAAAATATTCCTTAAACATGTTTCATTTTGATAAGAATGTTGGGAAACAATTACCTGAATCATTACCGAGCTTTTAATCTAGCAAAATCAAAACGAAAACGGTTGAGAAGGAAAATCAAGGTGTCTCTTCTCGATCCGAAGAAAGGTTACCCCTCTGTACAACTACTTTCATTTCCTAAGCTCAAGATGAAAATCTTTTGCGCTTTTCGCCTTTGAGGTATGAATGCCGGAACTGAATGTTCTTTTGCTCCTATGCCGCAACATCGAGAAAAGTAGTAGCTCCTGATGCACTCCCTTCATCAAGAAAACTGCTTGACAATGGCTGGAAAAATAGCAACAGATGAAAAGAATCAGTACTTTAATCAACTTTAAAGAGTAAATTTCCACAGTTTGCATCAATATGGATTCCGATGAGAACACGGCAAAAAGTTTCCATCACAAATTCTAAAACTCCATACCACCAAAAATAATCTTTAACAAATAAATGTTTACGGCATACCTCATCATTATCAAAGTGCGATAAGAAAAACGGCTCCTTCTCTCGGAGACCCCCATTTTCATTTAAAATTCTTTCCAAATCCTGCAAAAAAGGACGAATAATGAGATTAACAGGGACTTGCAATTACCGAATGTACGGACAACACAAATTCAACCACAAGGCTAGGCCAAACTCTATATTCTAACTTCCACTAAAGAGATAAAAAATGCACCAAGCATAAAATATTTAAGCATGGTTTCACAATGCAGGTCCACAGTTGTCAATGCAATACATTTGCTTAACATTGCAAGATAAGTCGATTACTCGCATGGTTTTCTATTATCGAATAATTGGCTATTCTAAGTTTTCCAACCATAACATTGCAACATAAGTCGATTACTCGCACGGTTTTTTAGTATCGAATAATTGGCTATTCTAAGTTTTCCGACCATAACATTGCAACATAAGTTGATAGCAACTTCTACAAAGCCTTTAATTCAGTTACGATAACATCCGCTTAAAGCTCAAATTTCCATGTATATGTTTATAAATTGTAAGTGGAGGTCATAAAAGAGAGAAAAAAACAAGTTCAGAAGAATTGTATAATAATTTAATTTAAACAATTTAAACTTAACCGCTTTACCTTTCCGGTCAAAATTTCAAACTCAAGCAACTCTTCCACAATCTTTTCAAGAACTCGACGATTTTTCTTAAGCATATCCTTTGCCTTGTCATATGCTAAATCATAAATCTGCAGAAATTATAAGCATATTTTTATAGAGATTCAACAACCAACGTCATTGCAAAAAATATAGTAAATCAACCTCAATCATTCTACCAAGAATCATACGATAAAATGAATCTATACCAAACTTGCCACATACCTTTTCAACTTTAGATGCCATCCCGAACTCATGATTGTTTCCCATGCTCAAAGCTGTAACCTAATACCAGAGAAAAAAGTCTAGCATAAACAATCTATTCGGCCAAAAGAAGAATTATGTACTACTAAAGCAACAATATCTATAATCCCTTTATCATATTGATAATATTAAGTGCATGTTTAAGTTTTAAAAGGGAAAACACACAGTAAGAATTAACTATACGGACAAAAAAACGAAATGCTATCAGAAAGAAGGAAAACAGCCAATGTCCAAGTGTACATCCAAGACCTCTGTGCTGTTGCAGCATACACCAATAAAGCATATTATTCCGGAATTTAAAAATGAACCATGCACAATTGTTTCAGTATTTGGATCTATATGGAATATAGAGTACCACATTAGTACTATAGTAGATCGCAGGACTATCATCAGGACCCCATCCATACTGAATCACCATCCTTGTGGCTATCTGTTGCAATTTTCATGAAAGTAAATAAGATGAAATTGTTCATTTTAAATGAAAATTGTTACAAGGTCCTTATACTTGGAAATATGAAACAGTAAGAATCGGATTATATCAACCTCCTGAGCCTGCTTTAGTTCTGATGCGGAAAGAATATTTTCTTCTCCAAAATGTAGAAGCAGTTGGGCTGCAATATGTGACCCAAACAAGAACACAAGCTTCTTTTCAAGGTAAGACCTTGACTCTGCATTGCCATACATAGACCCTTCATTTCTTGCTTTGGTAATCTTTGTACATCCAATTCCCTGAAATATGACAAGAGTTAATTAGGTTTTGGCCAGTAAAATATGCAAGAACTATAAATTCAAATATTGCACATACAAAAGCACTGCAACTTGATAAAATATAAAAGCTTGAATAAAAAGATGAGTTGAGAAACAATATAAAATAACTAGCCATGCCCATACGTGATTCTGTAGTTCCTTATCCATCTTCATTGCATTGAATCATCTTCATGCATTTCTTGCCAATAATACACATTTTGGATGTTCAAAATTTAGATTAGGATGTATAGTTAGAACATAATGCTGCTATTGGTATTATAAAAATGGTAGGTAAGCACTATATTTTACTTCGGCTACCAACTTCTCAACAATTAGATAACAAAAAATTAAATTCAAGACTAAAAATCAAGCAAAAACTAACACAATGGAAGTACCAGCATCTTTAGTTTACTCCTAATACCTAAAGAAAGCAGTACAGGCCACCTGCAGTTTTGAATTAAGCATTGAAGCACAAAAGTAGCAACATAGTCATAGACTCCTTAAAGATAATAACACTTACAAAACATACTTCAGAAATGCAATCTGAAAAAAAAATAGAATTGCTAACCTCCCAGGAACAAGGCTCAAGCCAGATTATCCACAACATCAAAATTTGGTAGAAGTAGTGCGATGAGACCACGACCAGCAGCCCAAACAGCATGTGGGAACTTAGTCTCCCTTGTCCACTACAAATAACAGCACTGACATTAATAAACTTTCATGACAGATACACAGTACAAAGATTTATAACCTCAAACTATCAAACGATGACATTCGCCTATGACGTCCGTCCACAGAACATTCATGAGAAACAACTAAATCATGCTCATTTATCGGCACTTGGAAAATAAACAGCATTTACAGCCTTGTAATTTAGTTAATCACCAAATTTCATTCAGCAAGCACTTTATTGACATTTTATAAAATTTAAGAATCCGAGACTACCCCCAGAAATCATTTTTCTATAAAAAAGAACCCAACAGCAAATTATTAATAGCAATGGACTTGAATATTTAAAATGACAAGAAAGTTAGTTACTGACATCAATGGGAGGATTTAGATATTCTATTCCATTGCTTATCTGGCCATATGGCTCCATTAAATCAACCACATTCTGCAGATCATCTTTGGTCAAATTAAGCCCAAGGTGATTCACTAGCATTTGGCTAATTTGCTTGACAGTTTTGGTTTTCCGCACCCATTTTGGGACCACGCTACTGAAAGTCTGCAAAAGCGGTACAAATCAAACTTAAATAATTTGATTAAAATTATTTAATACCAAAAACATGTATTTACCACCAATTAATATGGATTAGTTAAATATGAAATTCAAAGGAGAAACAGGTAAACAAGTAAACTAAACAAAAATAAATAAGTTATTCTTCAAATCTAATGAAGAATAAAACAGGTCCATTAATGAGTTTACATGGACCTGGTAAGGTACTAACACCCATAACATAAGGTCCTACCGTCCTAGTAAGGGGTTGTTCGAGAATATAAAAGAGCAACAGATATATTATAGATGTTGAAGGGCTAAGACATTCCCAGATACCATAAAATAACAATAGGAGCCATTTCTTACCGCAAACCAACTACAATAGCTCATAAGTTCATCTGTATCAAGAAACTTGCTTCTAAATGCACTACCTTCCAAGGCCACAGGAACAAGTTTAAGTTCTATAGGCCGCAAAAGAGCAGTCTTCTCAGCAACCTAAAGAAATAGAAGGATCGTGATTTAAATAAATTAGCATACAGTCAAGAGCTTATTTAAAAAAACATTAACAACAACAATAAATGCAGAAAGCAAATATATGCATTATGCAGACAGGCAAAACAGAGAGATTAACAACAAAGGTAAAAAAGATTCATCTAAAAAGAGTGGTTCATAAATAAGAATAGCAATAGGCCATTTGGGTGGCAAAAGTTGAGAAGAAGCATGATAATGATATAACAGCTTAAAGAAACATAAACTTGCAAATGGAACTTCAAAAGAAAGGTCAGAAACTACCTTTTTCCAGTCTACAAGATCAATAAGCTCCTCATCCATGGTTTCCTTTGCAGCAATCTGTAGTATCCTCTCCCTTTCTGCTTGAGTTGGCCTTTGAAGATGAAATACTCTGTCCATACGACCGGGCCTTTGTAACGCCTCATCGATTTGCTTGATATTTCTAGTGGTAGCCATCAAAACAACCCCATCTTGTTTCTCAAACCTGCAAAAGGTTCACAGTGTGTTAGGAAGGTAAGAAGAGGGTAAGCTTACCAGTTTTGTTAATAAAGGTCAATGACTTTACATAGTATTGAAATTACATAAACCCAACCTTTATGGACAAAAAAAGGATAAAAAAATAATAAAAACAGGCAGGTCAGCATATCTGTTTGAGTGCATCCAACAGAAGTTGGCAACCAGGCCTTCCATAAGAAAAGAATTGTATCTCATTTCCCAATCTTTATAGAAAAGCTCCATAAATTACATTCAAGGATAGATTCCTTCCAACAGATACACAGGCAGAAATAATTTGGAACTGAAGTGATCATATTATTAAAGCGCTCTCTGGCTACTAGAATCCCCAATCAGTTATCATGACTCATGAGCAAGTTATATATCTCATGAGCACTTGATTAATGCATATAGAGGAAATTAGTGCCTGTGAACCATATAAACAAAAGGGAAACATAATATATTACCCATCAAGTTCCACAAGAAGTTGATTGATGAAGGATTCATGGTCCTGCTTTTTTGTGTGGATAAATTTTCCACGAACACCAGCAAAGAGGTCAAAATCCTCCACAAATATAATTACAGGTGCCTACAAAAGAGGATTAGACAGATCAGCAAAGATTGGACAACATAAGGTTAAATAGTCCTCCCGAGGATAGCAAATTCAAGATACCATCAAACACAACTAAAACTTTAGTTTTATAAGTTAAGAACTGAGAAGAAATTATTCAAGAACCATTAATATGTTAGTTGTAGTTTTACCGGTTTTGATGCAAAAGAATGTTTACATCCTTAAGAAAAAACAGAAAAGTTAAGAGAACCAGAAAGCTGAGAATATAATGAAAAACAAAATCGCATATTGTCGGACATATAGTTAAATGGTTTGGTCAATTTGCACCAGGTCGAAGGACAAACAAGGACAGAGACATTAAAAAATTGAATGTCAGTAACAGTAAGAAAAATTTAGAACATAAAACATGAATTCGAAAAGTAAGTCGAACCTAGTGAAGTATTTCCATTAGCAAGTTTGACCAAGTTTAGAGGGAAAATGGAGGTACATCCAAGGGAGATTGGAAATAAATGAACAACCAAAACATCACCATCATTCCACTTCTATAACTTACCAGTCCCATAGAGAACTAGAATTTGAGCCATATTTTACTTGCCAATTAAAATTTATTAATTTCTAGCAAATAAGCAAAAACTGAAAATCAACAATACGGCTCTTAGAGGACTACCAAATCCCTGGCTGTCTGAAAAAGTTCCCTAACATTAGATGCACTTTGGCCAACCCACAGCCCAGCCTCCAATTGTTGGGCTTCAACATTGACAACTGGAACCCTTGCCTCAGCAGCTATGGCTAGTGCAAGAGACGTTTTTCCTGTTCCTCTCTCTCCAACAATAAGAACTCCCTGCAATATAACAACAGATTACCTTGATCTTGTCCATACTGCATTCAACATGGATATCTTTTGGCAAGTGAAGGATCTTTACAGTGCAGAGATTAATATGCAAGCTCATGTTAACAAGTTAAAATGCAACATATTTATAGTTGAATACAAACTGTTTTAACTCACATTATCAGCCACAGATAAAATATATAATAGAGGAGAGATACTATATTCATGACATTGATTGCACAATATTCTTTCCAACTGATTGATGTTCTTCCATAAAATGAGCCACAATGCTAAAACCACAGTATAAACAGCTCCCTTAATGACTATGATTACCACTGCAGCAGAAGGCCCCCAATAACAAATTTAGAACATGAGAACCAAAAAGGAACATCACCCAGTATATCGGTCGTAAGAACCTACTAACCAAAAGTACCTGAAAAGCAGGAGTGACCTACAACCTTATTCCTTCTCCCCTTCTCATCAGAGAGGAGATGGCAATATGTCATTTTGTAACTACCCTAAAGGAATTCAAGACCACCATTCTCATTCCAATATTTATTGCTCCTCTCCTATTCTAAGCATCAATAAAGCATCAACATGAGTTCAAAAAAAAGAAGAAAGTCCAATTCCAAAATGATACATAAAAAGAATGAGGTTAAGAAAAACATAGCAGAATATGTGTGATTTTCGGAATAACATACTTTAGGCGCACGGGCACCCATTTCTTTGAATGCACCAGGATTCTGTAGAAACGCAACTACTTCATTGATTTCCTCTTTCATAGATTCAATGCTAGCAAAGTCCTTCAAGGGGATTGGAGGATTTTTCACTCTCTGCCAGCCAAAACAAACTTTAAAATTATCTCATAGAAAACTTCAATCATTGAATATGTAAACTTCTGTGTCAGAATTGAACCTTCATTCCATCAAAAGCAGTTCTTATGGGATCAATGCCAGCCTTCTTCTTACGCTTGATCCTCCTCAGCCTATAATTGAAATAACCTTTCTGCAAGGTAACATATAAACAATCTTAAAACCAGTCAGCTGCACCTTGTAGAGAAGATATATGCCTAAACAAAGCCTCCACCAAAACATCATAGTATGAACTGGCACCCTTAAGAAAACTGTAGGTATAACAAAAAAAAACATGAAATACAATTAAAAGGCATGTAAATAATACCAATCTCTGCAGTTTTCTCATGTTTGGATCTCTACGTATAGGTCCATAACCAAGAACTCTTGGAACTTTTCTTCTAAGGAAGCGGAATGCATGATACAAAATAAATCCATAGATAGTGCTTCGAATGAGAAACCAAAGATACCAATTAAATTCATCTGTCTTTCTCGACTTGAAATTTATTTCTGCTTCAGACTGCCATTTCAGATACCACGTGGAGGCAACAGTTTGACCTATTTCCTCTGGCCATGCCATCCCCAACTGCATCCTAACCTATAACCATGGCAATGCAGAATTTTTTGAAAAATATAAGCAATGAAAGAAATTAGAAACTATTATCTGAAACTCCTTGAATGCACTAACAGAATTCATACCGGGTAAGGAATGATAGATTCAATGAGTGGAAATACAATAACCATCATTATATCATCATTTATATTTTTTATTTTCTGATAAACCCAATCTTTTCCATATGATACAAATTTTGTCTTCCATAACCCAGTTAAGCATTGATGAACCAGCCTTATTGTCAAGAGAAACTGTTGACGAAAATCCAGCTCCGAGAAGGGGATATACATCAATTGAACAGCGGTTGGGATGCCGCAAGCAAGCATTTTCAGGTATAATCCATCAAATCCTCCAAAATTCTCATATAGCATGTCAAATTCCTGGTGTTGAAAGTGAAGGGAAAATGAAAACATTAAGAAGCATAACAATAATGACTCGTGGAATCATTAGAAAGGGTTTGACAGTCATATAACCTTGATGTCAACAAAATATTCCTTATCATCCCCTTTCAGTGCAATATACATCACAGCCCAGTCATGCCTGATTCGAGCATGCTCTACTAACTTTTTAGACACTGCATAAGGAACAGCCATTGGATCCATTTCCCACCTACTTTTCTCTTCATTGTACCAAGTCTTTGCAACCACTCTATCTCGATCCAAGAGAATTCCTTCCTGCAATAAACATTTTATATGTAAGGAACAACATGAGACACCCAAAATAGCCTTGTAATAGGCCTTTTCTTCAATATGAGGAAAATAAGTATTATGATATGTGAAGATTGAAGATTAAATATACACCTTCAAGATCAATGAGCTTCATGATCAGAAGGATAAAAAAATTTACTTTTGAAACAGTAACATATGCATCCTCCAAATTTTACTTTCTAGTGTTAAGTTCAAAAATATCTCCACAAAACGAACTTCCTGTAAAGGGAAATGATACCTGTCTTTGAGCTATATATTGTTTGCCAAAATCAGAATCTTCCAGCATTCGTCTTTTCAGGTCAGCTTTAGCTTCTTCACGCCACTTCTTCCAACCATGGTGCAAATGTAGACTAACAGCTTTAGGAACAACAACTTCCTTATCTCCAAACATCCACTTCAATTCAACTTCTGGAAACCCTTTCACAATTTCATCCTCGGGAGTTTTTACAACAAAACGCTTTTCACTGCCAAATTTTTTCATCCGTCTTCTTACACCAGATTCCAGATTCTTTTGCATCTGTCTAGAATCTTTAAGACATTGTTTTATGCGTAAAGCAAAATCCATAGAATCTTGATTAAAGAATGCTCCAAGATCTTCAACCTCCACAACATGTGGCAAAATCATCTGTTCAAAGAGCTTTCTCTGTGCCATTTTAAGTTCATCTTGAATTTCTGACCTTGAAAGATTGGTAGTAGAGCTTTTTGGCGGACTGCAACCACAAACCCCAATATTTTAAATAAGGAGCTGAGTTATCCAAGAAAACATTTTCAAATTGAAATTAGATTTCAAAAGGGAGAACAGGGACTAGGGGTGCTTATCGAGCAAGTCAATCACGAGTTAAGCATTGCTTGACTCGTGTTCGTTAAAAAATTTTGTTGCTCGACGCGACTCGTAGCTCGTTAAGCTCGTTAAAATTGTGCTCAACTCGTACTCGTTAAAATATTTTGTTGCTCATCTCGACTCATTGCTCGTTAAGCTCACTAAAAAACTTACCTTTAACAAATTTAACCAAAAATATCAAAACTAGCATAGTAAAATTAAAGTAACAATTCACAAATTAATAATTATTATTTAGATTTATTTTTTGAACGAAATAATTTTAAAGTAATTATTAAAAAATATTTTCTTAAAACATTAACGAGTTGCTAGTAAACTTATCGAGTGGAGCTAGACTTTATTCAATTCAACTCATTAAAGTATCGAGTCGTGTTCGAGCAGCTCACAAGCTACTCAACTCGTTAAGCACCCCTGTCAGGGACTCATATACTCCTATAATTTAGAAAGACAAAAATGGACCATATCAAAATCAGCATCAGGACAGAGTATGACAAAATTGTTGAAAGCTAAAATTAGAAATCATCTGCATCATCAAAGTAAAAAATGTGGCCAAGTATAATATAATATCTCATATATTACATATTTAAGTTGAAAATGATATTTACTCTTTGTAAGACAAAGAAAACAAACATTTAGATAACCAAATACTTGCATTCAGAATATGAAATGAGATAACTTGAAGAATGAAGGAGAACAAAAGAAACAAGGTAAAGTGATCAGCTATGAGAGCCTTATCATGCTAGCATACCATAATATAGTTTAAAGGACGCAATGTAAAGTCTATAATTCTACTCAAGCAAAATCAATTCTGATCGTACTCCAATAGATCAAGAACATACACAAGTATATAATAAAACACAGCAAAGTTGTACCTCTGGAAAAGCTCCTTCCTCCTCATTTGGTTATTAAACCGTTGCACCAACTCCTCACACTCCCTCTCAATAAAACAAAGCTCCCTCACACCAATACTCAGTGTTGCGGTTTCTCTCCTCAAAATCTCATCCTCAATCTCCCCGACTCTCTCCCATATCCCATTATATTCTTCCTCCATTTTCTCTATCCCCTCTTCCGACTTTTCCACTGTAATCGTCTCTTTCCCTCTCCCTTTCCCCTTCCCCCCTCTCCCACCCTTCCCTTTCTCCTTCTCCCTTTCCACTTTCAGCACTTCATCCACAATCTTTTCAGCTCTTTTCTCTAACTCCACTTTCTCCCTTCCCAACTCCCTTAATTCCCCATACAGCCCTCTCATTATCTCCCCTTGCAATTCCTCTTTCTTCACTTTCACAGCTTTTAAAACTTCTCCAACATCCTTAACATCACCATTTCCATTCCTAACCTCCTCTACTCTCCTCAACAACCCCGATACCACCTCTAACAACCTCCTTGTATAATCCGAAAACTCGTGCTTATTTTTCCTCGAAGTCCCTTCCTTTTCTTCTTCTCTTTTCCCCCTCACACTCAGTTTTTCCACCACCGCAGCCATTGCTACACACTTAAACTCCCCATTTGGACTGAGATTTGAAAACCCAATTGCAAAACAAATAAAAGTAAAAGCCAAACTCCTGACTAAACATCGAAATGAAGAAAACCCAGACGAGGCTTTGACTTCTTTTTCCAAATCCCCCCTTCTCGGTACCACCAAGTTTTGATTTTTTACAGGTTTGGAGTTTTCGGGACTTCCTTGGAAGGCAGAAGCTTTAAAATTGAGCTTAATGGAGAGGGGTTTGGTGGGCTTCTTGATAAACCTATGGGTTCTGATAAAGTACCTGGTTTTGAAATTGGGAGGGGAGAGTTGAGAGAGGCATGGTAAACTGAACATGGAGTCCATTGAAAGAGTGAAGATTGATGAAGCTAAGGGGAGTGTGTTATTGATAAGATGGTGGAAATCGGTTGGTCATTTTGAAATGTTCACAAACGTTTGAGGTTAGTTTTGGAAAGAAAAAGAATTGGAAGCCTGCAACAACGAGGGAGGAGAAGAGAGAGCTTCAGAGACGAGAGGTTTATGTAGGGATTAGAAGTTGGACAGATATGCTTAGTTTGGATTGAACCGGGTTCATAATGAGCCGTTTAGTTTCTTTCGTTCACAAATGGTCAAAATACGTTTCTAGTCCCTTTATGTTTACAATTTAATATTTAACTCTAATACTTTAATTTGATATAATTTCATACTTTAGTAATATTATTTTAAGTTGTTAGCATCCTTTATTAATCTGATAAAAGTTAAAAAAAAAAAAAAACTAATCTAGTAAAAGTAGGGAAGACAAATGGATACGATTTTGTGAATTTTGTATCGTATTCATCTCATTTAAACATGAAGTGTGTGAGTAATAGATAAAGAGTGGATGTTAGAAATCATGTTTAGTGAATATGTAATGAATTTAAACTTTGGTCGTATAATTTATGAAATGTGTCCAAGATTTTATACTGAGTTCGAAAAATCATAAAAAAATATTATATAAATAATTCAAAAATAATTTTTACATCAATGTAACTCTAAGTAAGTTTAGTTTCATTTAAAACAAACAAAAATCGATTTAGATCAGTATTTTTAAAAAATAAGAATTTTTAAGTGATCAGAGGTAAGAAAAAATAAAACACCAAACTACTCCTAATACTAGTTTGACCATGACTTTAAAAAATTATCATAAGTTGTACAAGTCAAATTAAAAGTATCACTTTAAATTGCTAGAAAGGACCTATTTTTTGTTACAGAAAATGAAATGAAGTTTCGAGTTATATATTACAAATTAAATTGATTTCTTTGAAGGTTGTACGAGTGGTTTTCAACTTACATTCAAAAAATTTAAAAGCTTAGCCTTACCGATATTTTCTTTTACGTACTGATACCTAATACATATATGCTTAACCATGTATTGATACTTAACATCAATGGAATAGGAGTATTAATACATCTCTTTACGTACCGATACACAAAAACGTTACTAGTTTTTTATATACAATATGAATACTCGTACTCGTAGACGATCACCAAAATTATACCTCTATGCACTAGTCTTCATACATGTTCAGATATTGATGTCGCTTAGTGTAGATTCATGCTTTCACCAGAATAGGTACGGGGACCCACATCGATGTAACCCCCTCCGATGTATGTCGTTACGATCAAAGCTTGTACAGATGACACATTCGCGAATTTGTACTATTAACTTTAATTATGGTTCACTACACGTTTTTCGGTTCCTAAAGCTTATGAAATTTATTAGAGTTGGTTATTAATGTATTTAATCCCTTAATATTATTTATCGTCTTTATGAACACTTATTCGAATCTGTGTGTTACTATCATTTTTTTTCTTACGTTAATTTCTCATCTTAAACATTCATAATAAGACCTCTAGTATCCAACAATACAATCACACAATTCAAACAAGCATCACATATTTTTAAGAACATCCCCACCTCAACATACTATATTTCAATTTATAGGAATTATTTCATATTTGCAAAACATCACATAGATATCAATCTCATACCATCAATCGCTAATCATAGAAATACTCATCATCTACCTACTTAGTAGATACTAACAAGATAATCATATTTATGATACGCATAAAACAATAGGAGTTTAAGGTATACAAACTTTAAATCGATATCACCAAAATCCTTATTCAAACTTTCCTAACAATCCATATAATTTGAAGTCTACGCTCAAATAATCTTTATATACCATAAATACGAAAAATATTAACTTTACGCATCTCTTATACTATTTACAAGACTAAACGTATAAAAACAACTTATCAAATATAAATTTGATGAAACGAACTTCCCAAAAACGTGTGTGATAAGATGTGTAACACTTATTATTTTTATATCTTAAGATATATTTTGAGATTAATATATCAACTATTATTTTTATGTCTTAAGACATTTTTGGTACATCTTTGAGGCTTGAATGGTACTTATCAGTATCTTTATGGAGTTATCAGACCTCATAGCCAATTAAGATCATCTGTAACATTTCAAAATCAGTGCCACATCCATCCAGCGCAAGCACAACAGGTTTGGCAGATGCTTTCTGATTCAGATTTTGCAGATCAAATTCAAAGATTTCATGGCATAAGTGCAAGACACAAGAACAAGCAATAGTACAGAAGCTTTAATCATTAACACTATACATAAGAATCAACTAGAATGGATGCCACACACAAGAGTTTTATACAAATCGAATTCTTCATCAAATGCAGCCCAAGCTCCAGTTGCTTCAGGTGCTACTTTCTACTCACCTTCAAGAGAATTGTATATAGCACAAGCAATGCTTCTTAGATGCATACTACTTCTGAATTCAGAAAACGACTCGTAAATGCGCGTGTCTGTGCCAGAGCATGAGTGCCATCCCTTGTTCTGGAGGAAGAAATCAGATCGCCTGTTCTACCAACCTTAACACAGTGGAACAATCAGTCTTTTGCAGGTCTAAGAATACAAAAAAACTATTATCAAGTATGATTTGTACACTCAAAAGCAAGGTATCGATTTCATGCAATGATGGTATGTGTGTGGAGAAGCTAACATCTTTCATCTCCTAGCCAATTATCCTTCTCCTTTGGTCCTGTCGGCCCTTCCTCACCGTAAAGCGCTGTTGGAAACAGGTCAAAGATGTTCTCCACTGAAAATCGAACAAGCAATGGGAGGAGGCTAATTATCTTATCCAGTTCAGACCTCGAATCATATACTATGGTTGGACCCCATTCTCTCATGTACTGCAACCAGCATGGTTCTGTAACTATCCCATCTCCAAGATACTCGGCAGCAACAATCTGATACCTAGTGCTTGAATCCACAAAATAATTGCTTCGAGCAGCATCGTTTGTAATTCCTATTCCAAGTTTAACTACCCCTTGAAGGTAAGTCCCAGGATGCGGAAAACTAGCATGCCCGTGTTTGGATGAGTAAATGATTGGCTTATTACCTTCAATAAATTCCAAGTTAAAAGTATCAACCCACTCACCACCACTATGCTGTGAGAAGTATACCTTCCATAGTTCTCCAGTGAAATTGCTTATCCGAAGAGTAAAGTGTTCCCAGTCACCTACATGTTGTCCGACTTTGTTCATTTGTATGCTCATTAACCCGATCTTAAGGTTGGCCGGTCCATTGAAGGGACAAAATATCCACATGACGATATCAGTAAATGTTCCACCCAAAGCTGGTTTTACATGAACATAGAGCTCTGTGCTATCCAAGTTTCCATTTCTAACATTATTTCTTGCATTATCTTCCCCTGGTAAATCTATCCAAAATGCACCATCATTTGTCCCTCCACTAGGCAAGTTAGAGCCCAAATAATCAATTCGTTCACCTTTAAGCTTGCCATCTTTGTACAAAAGTGCCCCGTTTTTGAAAAACCATTGCACAGAAGACGGCATACAATCTTCATCAGGATGAAAGAAAACCGTTGCACCGTAGTGCTTGATGAGAGCGTGGATTTGGTTCAAATTCGGCATTGCATGTAATGAAGGATCAAGATTCTTCAAGCATGCAATCTCCAACTCTTGATCTTCGGAGACAAAGTAGGTGCAGCAGAAAAATGTCCCGGTGGAAACACCTCTGCAGAACATTCCCCTTTTGCAAGGTCTCGTGGTCCAAACCTTAAACGTGTTTGCACCGGTGGCAAGTAAGGTGTCCATAATTTCACAAGTCTCGGTAAGATCTTCTCGGACACATCTAACTTCTTCCACATTAGGTTCATTTGAGGTGTCAGTAACCACAATTCCCATCGCTTTGTAACCCAAAGGTGGGTTCGGCTGCCAGAAGAAACCACAACCATTACCATAATCTGTACTCCAAACCAATGAGTAGTTAACAGGCTTTCTTAGTGCAGGAAAGTCCCTGTCAGAGTCATGGTAACAACAAACTTCCGGACTCGAAGGGTCCCTCTCCCGAGCGGCAAGAACATACCCTCTCAACGGCTGCTCATTAAGCTGACAATAATAACCAAGACAGAAGAATCCATCCGGAATCCCCACAGGTTTATAAAATGTGAGACCTTTCTCTTTACCTCGCAACAAGCTGCAGCTCCATACACACTCGAACGTCGTAACTTTAACCACTTCCAATTCTCCTAGGTTAATTGTTCCGGTAGCAAATCCTTGACCTGAGAAAAGTAGCAAGTACATCATTATCAAAGCCAGTTAAACATATCTAGTCATGATGTTAGAAAGCACAACCACCATAGAATTGTCTCTCTTTGAAGTAAAGGGATACCCCACACCTCCAAAGAAGCTTAAAAAAACAAAGATTCATTAAAACATGAGTAGAATTAGATGCTAATCTCTTTTATGCAAGAGAATTCTATGTTGAGCATCAAAATTTCCTTTCAAAGTTTTGGAGGACAAACCATACTAATTCAGACCAATCTACGTAGCATATTTAGTTTGACAAGTAAATCTCATAACAAAGATTTTTTGCATAAGTCTTATATTCGAGACAAGACTTATTTAAATGATACTAAATTGCTTACTATTTAGACTAACCCGTTAAGAAACCCAGATATTTTAACAATAAAAGGTATTGATCGAGTAACTTCTTGTTCAAGTTGCTTAAGTTATTGTCTTAGCTATCTACCATCATCATAAAATAAATAAATAAACAAAGTCCTTATGGCCTATGTGCTTTCTTTCTAAGAGTGGAAGTTCTAAAGAAAAAAGGACTTTATTAATGGAAAATGGTAGTAAGTGTAACTTAACATCATTGATAAAACCCTATTTATAGAAAGAAATAGTATATTATTTTTCCAATTCAATATAAATAATATTCAAATTTATTTAAAACAGGCAGTTAATTAATTATATTTTATTTATCAATATTAATTAAAATTTAATAATTGGATCATAATTGAAAAAACAAAAGAAAAGAATTGATGAAAACAAAGACTAAAGAAGATTGAGAATTTACAGGCAAATGAGTCTTTCAAAGCTCCAATTCCATGCATCAGTGAACCATTAATTTACAAAATCCAAAGCAAATAATGGGGTCACAGCCACCACCTCCATAAATTCTTTATTTCCATATATCTTTATTAATAATAAAAATAATTAGCAAAAAATCTCAATAATAATCAAACCCCATGATATAAATAATTAAAGAAAACAATTTTCATATAATAAAAAAGAACCCATATCTCAAATGATCATGATGATACTAATTTCAACCTATTTTTCCTGGAAAATAAGAAGAAACCCAGCAAGAAAAGGAAGAACTTTGAGGCAAGGGCATATACATACATACCTAGAGGCCATTCTGGGATTGGGGAAGGCAAAGAAAAAGGCTGAGGCTGAGGCTGAAGCAAAGGAAAGTCAACATCAGCTTGTTTATGCCAACAGAAACATTCAGAACCAAGCATCTTAGCTCCCCCAAATCCACGGATTTATCTTCAATTTCTTTTTTCATACATAGAAAGAAAGAGACTCCAAGTGAAGGAGAAGATGGAGAGGAGAAGGAGAGAGAAAGTTTATAGCAATTCCTCTCTCTTTCTGTTGAAGGAACAAACAAAAAGACAGTTTTTTTTCTTGTAAGTCTCAAGTTTTGTTTTTTGTTGGAAAGAAAGTTTGGGTTTTGAGGGAAGAGTGTGATGAAAGGTAGTGATTTCAAGTCTGGGTTTTGTTCAATAGGATTAGCGTTGAAGTGCACGAGTCAATAATTGAACTCTAATCCACTCCCTATGTCTCAGTGCCACAAATATTTACTTTTTTATAATTTTTAAAATATATATATATAATATAAAATAATTTAAATAATAAATTTGTTTTTAGAAAATTTATTTTGATTTTGGTAAAAAATTAAAAACATAAATTTATGTTAAAAACTAATTAATTTTTTAAATAATAATTCAGATACAATGACTTTAAAATATAACAAAATAATTTTATTGAAAGAGAAAGTAATATATATTTTATGGAATTAAATCGTAAGTTTGTAATTATAATTTTTTTGATATTTTTATTTTAAAGTAATAAATTTGAGATTTAAAGTTTAAAAATTAAAGTATAGTGTATTTTTTTAAAATTTAAGATTAAGAATATAAAAATTAAAATTTAAAATTTAATTTTTAAATATTTTTTAATATGGTTTAAATAATAATACATATTATAGCATATAATTTTTATTTAAATTTTATCCGATCATATGTGTATGTTTTGGTCTTTATCTAATTTGTTTTGGGTATTTTATTTTACTTAAAATATTGATTATAGGAGTCATGAAAAGATTCATACTCTCAGTTCAAAGAAATTGTACTTCACTCTCTTTTTTTAAATAAAAAATTGTCCCTTAAATTATATATATATTTATTAAAATAAATATTTAAATTATTATTTGTGGTTACTTTAAATCTATTAATTATTTGTTAAAATAATTTAAGCAAATAAGATATTTATATATCAAGAAATATTTTTATCGATAGATAAT
Organism: Abelmoschus esculentus; assembly: GCA_035048815.1. Taxonomy (NCBI): domain Eukaryota; kingdom Viridiplantae; phylum Streptophyta; class Magnoliopsida; order Malvales; family Malvaceae; genus Abelmoschus; species Abelmoschus esculentus. The sequence goes on along the minus strand of JAUCBN010000019.1, from coordinate 3,397,331 downwards.
TTTAAGACTAAAAATAAAGTTCGATAATAAAAAAATTTAATTCCTAAAATTACCAAAAGTAATAATTTGTATATTTTTAATCCAAAAATAATTTGAAAATTAAAAACAAAATAAAATAAAATTTAAATATTGATTTTTTATTTAATCCATTTTTTTAATCTTTCTCCCATCAAATGCGGTCCACATTTTGTCTACTTTCTTCTTGTTTCCTTCCTCTTTAGTGATCTATTGGAAAAATGGGAAACTTCACATATGGTTACTAAGTTATTTTAAAATATTTATTTTAACTATCAGTAAATTTTTAAAAATTATAAAACATATATTAAATTTTAAATTTTATTATAAAATTAAGGCATAAAGATAATTTTATCCTTAACGTTTATAATTTTTATCGTTTTGGTTCTAATTCTTTTTTTTTTTTTGAAAAAATTTAGCCCTTAACCTATATCTTTTTGACAAATAGCTTATTTTTTAACTATCATGATAACTGAATCGTTAAAAATCTAACAATTATGACATGTTATATGCATATGATAATATATTTTAAGTAATATGATATCTAACCTATCAAATACATACATATATATATAATATAATTTTATTCTAATATAAAATAATTAAATTCAAATAAAATATTAAAAAATTAATTAATTCTAAAATAAAATGCTACTAAACATTCTCAATCCTAACTACGATAGAATCAAAATTATATCTTAAAAAAATTAATTAATTTTGAATTGTGTTCATGTTTTTTAGATAGGATTTTGATTCTATCGTAGTTAGGGTTGAGAATGTTTAGTAGCCTTTTATTTTAGAATTAATTAATTTTTAATATTTTATTTGAATTTTAATTGTTTTATATTTTATATTGAAATAAAATTATATTTTATATATATATTTGCTAGGTTAGATGATATGTCATTTAAAATATATTATCATATGCATATGGCATGTTATCATCGTCAAATTTTTAACGGTCCAATTATCATGCTAGTTAAAAAATAAGTCACTTGTTAAAAAGATATAGGTTAAGGGCTAAATTTATCCCAAAAAAGAATAAGGTCCAAAATGATAAAAATTAAAAATATTAAGAGTTAAAATTATCTTTATGCTTAAATTATATTTTGATATATATATATATATATTAAAAATCTTCATATTTAAATTATAAAATTTGAAATCTAATTTCTTAATCATAACCTCTTAAAATATAAACCTTAAACTTTAAATTCTAATCGTATTTTCTAAATTTTAGATTCTATAACCTAAACCTCTAAATTTAATTTAAATCTTTAAACTCTAAAATATATAAAAAAAATTACGTAAATTTTACACAAACTTGTATATCAAAGTATCATATATAATTAGTTTACACAAGTCTTTCAATTTTAAAGTTTACTGATAAGTGTAGGGTTTAGTGTGTTGTACGTAAAATTTAAGATTTATGGTTAGAATTTAAAGTCTACGGTATATGATTTAAGGTTTATATCTTAGGGTGTTAGGGCTAAGGATATAAATTATAGATTTTAAAGCTAAATACGAAGGATAGTACAATTTTTTATATAACTTTTATATATATTGTACGAGTTATCTAAACCTCAATGGTTAAAAGAACGATTATTGTTCTTAAAGGTCACGGGTTCGAGCACCAATAATATCTACATAGTGAATGAACGATCAATGTTTAATGATTGAGAGTACATACTCTAAAATAGATACTATTGTAAGTAATCATTTTAGTTGACTAAAAAAAATTTTATATATATTAGAATATAACTTATATAATTATATTAAAAGTCGTTAAAATGTTTAGAAAAATAAAAAATGTAATCGTTACTAATCGAAAGTTGGGTATTATTTATAAATGGTAAAACACTTCTTTGAGTCCTTTTAATTTAAAATAATGTATTTATTATTTATTATTTTTATTTCCTAAAATATTCACTAAAACAATTTCATTGATTAATTACTATTATTCTCTAGTTCTAAAATAGAACACAAAGGCGTTTAATAGACGGAAGTTTAACATTTTAATACTGAATTTGTTAAAAATGAAAAAAATAGCTCATAAGAAGAAATAATTGCTAAAAATCTCATAGAAATATAATAAGGCGAAATTTGATAATATCAAGAGGAGACCAACTAAGCATTCAAATTATTTTTTTTTCTAAATGCTTTTATTAAATAAAAAAAATTTAATAAAATAAAATTTAGTTTATATAAATTTATTAGATTTAGGGTCATTATAGTTTATGTTTATGTAACAGTTTGAGTATATATGTAGGAGAATATATAAGATGATAATTATCATTATATTCTGTTTATTGTAGTAGTCTGTTCATGAATAATAAAATCAATTATACTAAAAAATTAAAATTAGACGATCATCAATTACTATCAACGACGAACGACATACACGTTATAACATAGTTAAAAAGTTAATAGAGGATAATAAAAAATCAATAAATATCTAAATTTTAATGAATAACCTTTGAAATAACCGTTCATTTTATAGATATACAATTCCTTGTCAGAGCATAACCAAATGCAGAAGTTGGATTTAGTTTTAATAGCAATGGAAGTGTGGAAGAGATTCACATACAATAGATTGAACCAACGAACAAGACTCAAACAATAGATTGGCTACAAGTATCATCCACAGCGCTTAGATCATAAACTTTGCTGCCACTGCCTATGCCTTGCGATTCAGGTTCTCCGCAAGTAATCGAAATCTCAATCCCCAAAGCATTACTAAAACATGAAAACAACTTGATGTTTCGGTTTCCCCTCCCTCTCATCGATCGACGGGAACACACGGCGGATGCCGGAGGCATTCTCGAACCCCACCTCTCTATCTTCATCTCTAGTTCTTCTTGTTCCCTCTCCTTCCTAGTCCATTCACTTATGTTTGGATTCTCTTTCACCTGAACTTGGTTGTTTACCGGTGGTTTGTACAACCCTTTGGCAATGGCAGCCGCTACGACGGAAACAGATGGTCCTACGTCAGTGCTACAGACAGAACCGCCATTCACCATGCTACCACCGTTCACCATGCTGTCATTAATAACTGAGTTGTCTTCCATTTTTAACTCGGTTCTGTCGCTTTGCGAGCGGATCATTTTGGCGTTTGCATTTAAATTGTCGTTTTGATGTTTATCGTCGTCGTTATTTTCTGTATTATGGGTCGTTTTCGGTTTAGGTTGTTCTAACAGAGGCAAGCTGCGCATGGTGCTATCAACAAGCGCAACCTCCATGTTTACAATCCCTTGGGGACGTCCCGAGGGGCGGCGTACTTGAAGCGTGACGGCTCTCGCGTCGGAGTTGTTGCTATTGGCGTTTACGTCGGTCACGGACCGTAAATGGAAAATATCGTTGATATTGACATTAACACAACCGACCAAGGCATCTTTAACCCACGCAGCCGCGTAAATCTCGATGACGATCTTGGACTCCTCGGAGCTAAGGAACTTGTCATCCACTCGGAACGAGAACTTATCGTTCCAAACTGGATTTGTTCCGCCAGTTTGGTCGACACCGGTGGCGAGCTTCCTGTCGGGTTGTACCCAAACAATGGCGTAGGTCTTCATGTTCTTGTAGACCTCCACGAGGTCTTCGGCGGAAATGAGTATGACCTCTAGAAGCCTGGACTGAGCGGTCATTGTGGTTGCGCCGGGTGTTGAGACGGGGCGACCGGGCCTGAGTCACCCACTATGATCTATATGGTAGACGCATGCAAAATCGTGGGATTGAAGGCCGGAAGGATATAAATACGGGGACGAGTTTTGGGGGCGAAATGGATGGAGAATTTGTTAGGTGCCATGTTCTAGGCCATCACCTTTATTTAAACATGGATTGGTGGTTATTTTGTTCAAAACTTTACAATGTCGGATTCTCTATAAACAGGGTTCTTCATTGTAGATTTAATGGGTGGTTTCTTTACAAAATAAATATAACGATTATATTAAAAAATCCGAGTTTAAACATCTGTATAAATAAATATTAAAAAATTAAGAAAAACATAAATATATATTATCATATAATCACGTTAGTATATTAAAAATTTATTAAAATTCAATTCTAGAAATTTACGAAAAACAAGATATTAAAAAATAATTTTAACGTTTGAATGGATAGTAACTTTGACTCATTTTTTTAAGCACTAATCTTTATCAAGTCATTTACCGTTAATTGATTAATTATTTTTGTACACGTGAATTATTTTATTCTAAAATACTTTAAAAATATAAAATAAAATAACTATACAATAAACAGTAAAAACTACAAATTCTTCGGGAACGATCTTTGTCGCCAAGTAGGGAATTTTTTTATCTTTATTTATTATATTTGAAAAAAGTAATAATAAATTATGAATTTATTTTTATTTATGTTTTATTTTTAATCTTAAATTTTAATTTCTTTACCAATTAATAGACACGTGAACTTGAATGTTACTCTTTGTTAATTCTTTACATATAAATTATCAAACTGTAAATTTGTAGGTTATTTTTTTAACTATAGAATTTAACAATGTTACCCATCGATTAGATTAAATCTTTATTCTTCTAAGGTGCAAGGATAAAGTAGAAAGACTAATATCTCATTTTCTTAAACTAAAAGGATCGAATCCATAATTAGTTTATAAGAAAATTTCTTAGATTTTTCAACTTTCTCAAATTCGCTTAATACCTAAATAAGTGTTCAAACTATGCTTGTGGATCACTTTTAGTGTCTAAATTATTTTTAGTACTAAATATGTGTCTAATATTTTAATTGTGTTCATTTTAAGTGCTTAACCATCAACTATCATTGTTTTTATAATTTTTTTATTTATTTTTTAATTTAATTTATTTTAACTTGATTTTTAAAATTTAAAAATTTTAAATCTTTACAAAATAGTATTAAATCTTTGACTCCAAACCCCAAACCTTTAAATTATCATTATTATCATTGTTTACTGTATCAAGACCACCATTATTGTCGCCGTACTACCACGATCGTTTCTTCTAATCACTCATCGTTGTTAATTGGTAGTAGGTGTTTCGACCGACTTTTTAACGTCGAAAGAAATCGAAATCGCGAAAATAAAGTTATTGGCAGACTTACTGTCGGTTATAGGCAATGGTTGGTCGGGGAAAACGCTCTTGGTGGTCCGACAACAGTAATAATCGTCTTCGATGAGATAGTAAACAGTGACAACGATGATAATTTGAGGATTTGGGGTATTAGGTTAAAAATTTAGAACTATTTTGTAAGAATTTAAAACTGTCAATTAAAAATTAAAACTTGTCAGCTGTCGCATTTTTATTGGTAAATAATTTTTTTATTAATAGTTAGGCACTTAAAATGGCCTAAATTAAAATTTTAGGCATCTATTTAGAACTAAAAATAATTTAGACATCAAAACTGACTTACAATCATAATTTAAACACCTATTTGAATATTAAGTCTTCTCCACTGAAATTTGACCGACAATTATTAGTATAAAACATGTTTCAAGTCCCTATACTTTTATATTTGATTTGATTTTTTTTTTTTTATACTTTTATTTGTAGGAATTGGTTCATATCATTCCAATTGCCTTTCACCCTACCAGTAAAATCTAAATACAATAAAAAAGCCAAATAACAAAAATAATAATCTACCATTTAGGATTTGGTGCATTTAGATTTTTTGTTTTTATCTTTTCATTTCATTATCTAAAAAAAAGTAAACTTTTTATTTTTTTATTATGTTTTTATTTATGTTTTTCGTTAAATTTTTTTTTAAAAAACTGAATTTTGAATTCAACCCTTATTTTTTATATCCTAAATTCTGCACCTTACGCTTTAAAAAATACATTATACCCATAATTTCTTAAACCTTAACCACAACCTTAATCTCTAAACTTAAACCTTAATCCTTAAACCCTAAACCTTTTAATTTAAAGTAAAAACACAGATAAAAACACAAAAATGTGATAGACGATTTACAAAAAAAATCATTAATTTAAAGAAAATTGTAAACCAATGTTTTAAATAGTACTACCAAATACCAATTATTGCAGACATTTTCAGCACACATTTCATGTCTTCTGTCCTGTTAGAAATGAAAATTTGTCCATTAATTCCATTTAATTTCAACACCAAATAATTCTTTACGTTGAAATTATTACAATCAATAGTATTGCTATTCGAAACAAGTTTCTCACATTCAAGGTAGGATTTCATCTCAAAATGGATAAAATAGGATCACAAATTAAATATAAAATAAAATATATAAATGATTTAGTTAAAATGATTTGTTATTATTAAAATATTAAAAATTATAAAATGTGTATTGAACTTTTAATTCAAATGTAAAATGAATCCTAATAGTGATAAATATTGATAATTTGAAGGATTATTTTGTAACCGTTCGTTAATTTTAAATAATTATTTTATAATATTTTAAAAAGTTTATTTATAGTTATAAATGAAACGATATAGATTGTGAACTATTCGGATTTAACCTTGTGAAAGCTCAATATGATTGGACTTGACTTGAGCTCAAACTCGAATACTTAACGAGCCGAGACAAGCTACTTAATATCCGACTCGAAAAACTCACGAACTACTCAAAAGCATAATATATTACTATATTATATTGGTTAATTAGGTTTAATTTTAGGGTTTGAAGTTAATTCAAGGTTGTGTAGCCTGGTTTGAGATTTAGGAGTAGGTTAGGTTAAAAATAGTTGATAGTTCTTTTAGAGAATAAGGGTTAACAAATTAGGGTTTACTTCTTGTTATTTGATCTCGAGCTCCGGTTTTTATTTCAAAGTTTGGTTTGAGTTTAATAACTTTGAACTTACGAGCTTATAAGTCAAGCTTGATAAAAGCTTATAAGTAAAGTTTGACAATATTCGAACTCGACTCAGTTTATTTATACTCTTAAATTTGATAATTAAATTAAAAATTAAATAATTATTTTATAATATTTAAAAGTTTAAACACCAAAAGTTATTTCAACATAATTCGGTAAATATTTATATAATATACCACTAAATAAATATATAGATGGGGGGACTATTTCTTAAATATGTAGGTTCATCTCTGAATAGGAAACAATAATAGCAATAATGTGGATTTAGCACCGGTTTATTAGGTCCCATGTTTAAATTTATCATTAACTCCCTAATTTTAATCATTTTAACCCTTAAATTTTTTATGTTCATTTTCACGGAAAATTTACATAAATATTGCAATTATTTTTTTTTATTTTCTAAAATATTATACTAACTATTTTATTTCTCAAAATATTATATTTTGAATAGTAATTTTAAAGATAATTACAGAAAAAATCGATTTTGAATAGTAAAATGGATTAAATTGAATAAAAAATTAAAGTCGGCACCAAGAGGTGTTGACTTTGAACAGTGTTTTTATAATTTTCAAAGTGTTTTCTGCAAAATCACTATTTAAAGTCGGCACCAAGAGGTGCCGACTTTAATTTTTATTCGATTTAATCTATTTCATTATTCAAAATCAGATTCTTTTGTGGTCATCTTTAAAGTTACTATTCAAAGTACAATATTTTAAGAAATAAAATGGCTAGTATAATATTTTGAGAAATACTTTTTTAGATTATCATATTTTTTGAATTTCACCCATTTTGACTATTAAATATTTATTTTTTGTTAAATTATTAAAGATATGACGGAATTATAATAAAATCTTTAAACTAATTTTAACTATTTTATTCTTTTCTGCTATATCAGAAAGTTAATTAAAATTTTAACTAATTTTTATAACATTAAAAAAAATTCTGACGATATAGTAGAAAATGATAAAATAATTAACATCGAAGTTTTAATTAAGATGATTATTGTTTTTCATGTTTAAATTAATTTATTTAAAAAATAAAAGTTCAAAGATTAAAATGATTAAATTGATAAAATTAAGAGATAAAAAGTTATTTTCACTATTTTTTTAAAAAATAAAAAATGTAATTTTCATGTAAGAAAACTAGTGATTATGCAACAACTGTATACACCTATTATTTGTATAAATAAATGCACACATTGGTCGCCATCTCCCTTTTTTTCTCAACAACTATGGAGTCCGTATCAAATCGGAGTGGCCGTAAACAAATGACACCAAAAGGTTGTGACACCATTGTTCCGGCAGCCGAGTACCATTTTCCGAGACGAACACCTTCGTCTCCGTTATCATCATTATCTTCACTCGAATCGTTGTGTTTTCGGGTGGATTCGCCTCTCAATCCTACTACACCACTCCGATTTTCGGGTGTACCGTTTTCTTGGGAGCATTCACCCGGGGTTCCTAAAAGGCTACAATGTCACAAGAAAAAAGAGTCCAAAAAGTTGCTGCCATTGCCTCCCCCGGCAACTCCCCCGACCTCGAAAAAGGCATCCGATGCCGCCACCGAGAGTTTCAGCAAGGATCCGTTTTTCGCAGCAATGGTCGAATGTTCCAAGGACGATAACAACAACGAATCGACAAGCAATATCTGGACCAAAATCAAGGTTACAAGGGGCATCAGTGACAGGTTCGGATTCATTAATCTCTACTCCTCTTGTAAAACAACCTGTGCAGTTTCGGAATCACTAGTCTACCTTCCAAGGCCTAGTAGAACGGCTAACTACGGCGTAATCACTCGTCGTTCTCGTTAAACGCAAGTCGTCCGGATCTAGTTATCGCATTCTGGGATCGTGAACTTGGTGTTCAAAACACAAGACCACTTGCATTTGTGTCTTGATTTCCATGTCTTTGGTTTTGTTGGGTGTGTTTTGTTGCATGTGAGGACAAGGATGATCCCTTCAAGACTGTAATATAATATGAACAGGAAGCTGAAATGTTGGCACTGCCTTTGTATTTTAGTGAATGTTATAATAATTTCATTGTGTTTGTTGTATTTTCATATGTTTATTTTAATAATAATATTTAATATTACACTGGTCCATCTGAGATCTAAGCTCCATTGGACCACCATAGAAAATGGCTTATTTAATATTATTTACATTTCCAAAGTTGACTGGTGTTTGGGTCATGGGGAAGGTAGTTGAGCTATATGCAGGTTCACTTGTTGGAAAAATATGTAAAACAAAACAGTAGCAATATTATAATAAATAAATAAAGGGAATAAATTAGGTTTTCTGTACTATACAAAAATAAATCTTTAACGCATTTTTTTGTTTTATAGTGATATTTTTAGTGTCGTTAAAAATATTTTTATGTTTAGAAAAGCGTCACAAAAAGTGTTGGTGAAACCAATACCGTAAACTTTTGCGGCGTTTTTTGATAACAAGCGTCGCAAAGGACAAAATCTATAGTGACATTTTCAAATAACCACCGCCACAAAAGGACAAGATCTATAGCGGCGTTTTCGGGTAACAAACGTTACAAAAAGACAAGATTAGGCGTTTATATTTTCAAACGAAAAAAATATACTTTAGTAGCGTTTTCGAGTAACAAACGCCACCAAAAAACATAAATATCACTATTTTATAAGTATTTTATCTTGATCGGTATAATCAATAAATAAACTTCAAAAATAATATTGTCTCTAAAAATAATGAGAGAAAACTACTAATGATAAATTATTATTTTTAAGAGAAAACTACTGATGATAATCTGAAAAAAAAAAGAATTAAAATAATTTTTTAAAATATTTTATTTTGATCCATATAATCGATAAATGAATATCAAAGATGAATATCGTTATTAAAGATTTTAAGAATGCTTTTACATTCATACACCCAAATAAAAAAAAATAAAATCTTAAATAAATGGTTATTTTTAAGAGAAAATACCAAGGAAAATTAAAGAAGAAAGAAAAATAATAATTTTCAGTGTGTCAAATAATATTTGAAGCGAAATAGGAGGGTTGAAAATGTAAAAAAGGACTAGGTGGGTAGAAAAAAAATAAAAAAATTGTATTATTTAATTCGCATGTATTATAGTACGTATAAATAATTATATATTTAGTGCTATAATATTTTACATATCGTATTATTTAATATATAAATTGGATGATATTTATTATTGAAATTAGGGAAGAGCATAAAATTTGAATTCGATGAGTTTCGACCCGATTCGATCGATCATATCGATTTTTTTTTTAAAAAATAAGGTTCAGGTCGGATTTTTTTTAAGGGTGATCTCGAGTCAGATCAGATTCGGTTTTAGGGTAAAAAATTCGACTCGACCCGGGACTAATAATATAATTTTTTGTATATATTTTATGAATATTTGTAATAATGGTCCTTCTTTATATATATTTTTATACAATTAGGTCATTAAAACTATTTTTTATAATTAGGTTACTAAAATTTTATTTTTTACAATTAGATCCCTAAATTTTATTTTTATAATTAAGTCCTTAAAATTTATTTTTTTATGATTTGAGTCGGATTTTAAAGCTTAAAAATCGGGTCGGATCGAATTTTTTCACCCTAAAACCGAATCGGGTTGAGTGGCAGGTGGAGGGTATGATTCTTTGAGTCGGGTACGGGTGGACCGAAAATCCGACCCGACTCGTATCCATCTCTAACTGAAATAGAGGAGGGATTTATGGGCGGAGTCACGTTTAAGAATGAAACAACCCAAAACTTTTAAAAATATATATTTTTTTATATAATTTATATATAAATTAAAAATATTTATAATTTGATATCCTTTATAAATAATTTGACATCCCTTAAATATCATTTAAGAAAACAACACCTCTTAAATAAATTTCTGACTCCGTATATATCGTATTCATTTAATACAACAATTTTACATTAGTTTTGTGATGATTATAAATTAATTTTTTTCAATTATATCTCTATATTATATGTCACATATTTATATCATTTTTTGTTCATTATTTTTTACGTATTTATATCATTACAAATAGGTATGTTATTTTTTTTCATATATTTATGTTAATATAAATGTATTCACTATATTTTTACCGATGAAATATGTTGACTATTTTCTTATATGTTTTCATCAATATCAATATGTTCATTATTTTTTACGTATTTAAAAAATAATATAATAATCAATAAAAATAAGTAAAAAACTTAAAAGTTGAAGTTTAAAAGGTAAAATATATATTTATATATAATTTTTTATTTTTAATATTTATTCGATTAATCAAACTGTTATTAATTTTTATTTTATATTTTTTAAAATCAAAGTTATAGATACACTAAAAATATTCCTCATTATGAAAATTTTTTATCATAAATTTTAATAATCAAATAATTTAATATAATAACAATTATTTTTTTAATTCACGAGTATCATATAATACAAACGAGACTTTTACATATAAAACTGGACGAATTTTGGTTCGCTTGCTATAAAGAAACTCACCTAATAAATCTTAATAATAGTTATATATAGAAAGAAATATATTTTATACTTGATAAGAATTTTTAATTATAGTTTAAGTATTAATACTATAATGGGTGTGAATAAACATATAATCGAACTAGACGAACATGAATCGAAGTATATTTATATTCATTTATTTAATTTTAATTGAATAAGTAAATAAATACAAATATCGAACAATTAAACAAATATAATTTTTTGTTTATGTCTGTTTGTTTAAGAATATATCTTATTGGTGCTTGTTTATGTTCGTTCGTTAAAAAGATAAACAAATATAAATGAACATAAACGAATGAACATAAAAAGATAATATATAAATAAATTTAAACGGGCAAATATATATATAAAATAACAAATATAAATGAACGGATTATCAAATGTTCACGTACATAGACGAATGAACACTCTTTTTTTATGTAAAAAGGAATGCAACTACGAGCCTCATTAAAAACCTCCCTAAACCTAATTGGAGGAAAAAAGTACTCGTAGTGGCATTAAACAAATTTAAACAAAATCTTAAACCCCTAAAACATCAAACCAAACCTATGGACTTGTCCCGATCAAGTAAAATCCGAACTGCATTAGGTGGTTCCAAGAACACTCGCACTAAATCCTCAGTATTTCGCATGATCTTAGCCAACAGATCTGCTACTCCATTAGCCTCTCTTCCCGCATGCACAATTCTAACGTCCCATGCACGTACAATCAGCTCACTAATCAGAAGAACAAGATTGCGATGGGCGATGTCAACCAACAACCCTTGTATCAAAGCCACGGCTGTAGTGCTGTCAAGTTCAAGCACCACCTTACGGTACCCTAATTCCCAAGCTAATATTAAACCGTCAAAAGCAGCCCACAATTCTGCGCAGATCACCGAGCAACGACCAATGCGCCGCCCAACACCATGAATCCACTCACCGTCAGCGTCCCGGATGATTCCTCCAGCGGTTGCAACCAAAGGATTTCCTCCCACCGCTCCATCCGTATTAACTTTAACCCATCCTTCATCCGATCGGCACCATTGTTTACACAACACTCTTCGTTGTTGTTGTTTGCGTATTTCCATAGCAACCACAATTTCCTTTGCATACGTCACACAGTAATCCACAACGTTACCAACTAATTCTCTTCCACTATCAAACACAAAAACACATCGTCTCTTCCAAAGGATCCAACAAGTTGTTGCAAAAAAAATCGTCCACCAATTACTATTACTCTTCAAGTTGGCTTGTAACCAATCGCGATTACTTCTGTTAAAGAAGCTATGCCATAGGTTTTGCGGCACCAGCTTAGCCCAAACCTGCCTCGCCCGGCTACACGTTCTCAACACATGGTTTATATCCTCATCTTCTACACCGCACACAGGGCATAGGTTGCTGTTACCAAAATGTCAACGGGTTCTTTCCTTGTTCGTCATCAACCTATCATGGTTTAACAACCATAAAAAAGTTTTGATCCGTTGTGGAACCGGAAGACGCCAAATAAACTTTCATGAATCCTCCTCCTCAAGGAGCACCTCTGGCCCCAAAGTACGATAGGCTGATGCGGTTGAGAATATACACGTTTCAGTCCATCTCCAAACTATCGAGTCATTCCCAAATCCAGCATGTGGCGAAACAACGCTTGCCAGCTGATCCAAGGACTCGCGAGACAATGCCAACGCAAGCTTGCTCCAATCCCAAGCCCCTGTTACCGTTAGCATGCTAGCAACACTCACGTGAGGAGGATCACCGGGTAAAAAGTATTTTGTCGCTAAAGGCTCTCTCCCATCTAACTATACGTCCCACCAGAAATCGACTTTCCAACCATTACAAACTTGTCAACACATGCTTTGCTTTATTGCTTTCCAACAATGACTCACACCTTGCCAAAGCCTCGAGGAGTTTCGTCGATAAATTTCACTATGCAATTCTCCAATCCATTTATACTTATCCCTTAGTACTTGGACCCATAGCTTGTCCTTACTACAAACCAAGTGATACCCTACCTTCATAAGGAAAGCATAATTTTAGTTCTGCACATCACGAAAACCTAAACCTCCCATATTTGATGGCTTTTTTACAACATCCCATTTTACAAGGTTGATAGCATTATGGTCTGGTGTTATATCCCAAACAAAACAATGAATGCGTTTCTCAATTTCATCATAAATACCTTTAGGAAGCCAGGTAGTTTGCATTGTATAAATTGGTATAGCCTGTAACACAGCCTTCGCTAGAGTAATTCTCCCGGCTAGTGCCAATGATTTTGCTTTCCAACCCGATAAGCGTTGATCAATCTTCTCAATCAGATATTGGTAAGTGGCCCGTGTAACACGCTTATGTAGAAGCAGCACACCCAAGTACTTCCCCAAATCATCCACTACCTCAAACCCAAAATGGTTCGCTATGTTTTGTTTTCGCTCTAAGCTGCAATTATTAGAAAAGAATATTTGGGTTTTAGAAACACTAACTTGGTGTCCTGACGACATACAGAAATCCTGGAGGACTTTATGAACAATTTTAGTTTGCTTCAACGATGCCTTCGTAAATAGTACCAGATCATCTGCGAAAAATAGGTGCGACAAGCCCGGGCCACCACGAGAAAGCTAAATCTGCTTCCATTGTCCATCAAGGATTCGCCGGTCAATCGCCTTCGCTAACTGCTCCATACAAATGACAAATAAATAAGGTGAAAGCGGATCCCCCTGTCTCACCCAGTGGGAAGGCTGAAACGAATCTGTCATCTCTCTATTCTAGATAATTTTTGTAGTAACCGAAGTTATACATTTTAAAATCCATCAAATAAAACGGTCAGGAAGCCCTAACCCATAAAGAGAGCTTTCTATAAAATCCCAGCTTAATCTATCATAGGCTTTTTATAAATCAACCTTAATCGCCATCCAAGGTTTGGAGTCTTTCTTCTTTCCCATCGTATGAATTATCTCTTGAGCTAGAATAATATTATCCGTGATATGACGTCCTGGTATAAAACTTGACTGAGTTGAAGATATCCAATTCGATAACAGAGGCTTAAGTCTATTAACCAGAATCTTAGTAATAACTTTGTACAATATCGTGCACAAGCTGATAGGTCTAAATTGTTTAATACTCTCTGGTTTAGCAACTTTGGGAATTAATACAAGTAAGGTCTGATTAGTGATGACGCCTAGATTTCCAGTTGCGAAGAACTCTCGAACAAACGACACCATCGACTGCCCTACAACATCCCAATTCCTCTGAAAAACCCCCGCATGAAAGCCATCAATACCTGGTGCTTTATGCGGATTCATCGAAAATATAACTGCACAAACTTCGGCTGGCGATACATCCCGTAACAATAGCCTTTGTTGGCTCTCGGACACCTATGAATATCCATTCAGATCATTACGGTCCAAATTGACAACCGGTTTGGTAGTGTAAAGATTTGAGAAAAAGTCGATAGCATGCTCCTTTAAAATGGTTGACTCCAAGCACCAACTTTCGTCATTTAGGCGAAGCATGTGAATAATATTACGCCTCCTCCGATTAAGAGTGGTGGAGTGGAAAAATTTTGTATTATGATCACCTTGGTCAAGATATTTACTCTGAGATTTTTGAAATCATAAGTTTTCCTCCTACTCAAGGACAACATTCAACTCAGATTTCAGTTTGATCTCTAAGTCTAAGAGAAACGGATTATGCCTTCTATCAATAGCTCTCTTAATTCCCCCGATTCGGGCAAGAAGTCGCCTCTTTTTTTCCTAATATGGCCAAACACATCCTTATTCCATTGACGACTTTTTTCCTGAAATGAGAAAAGGCTATCAAATACATTTATATTGTTATCCCAGCTCTCATGTAATAACCGCTTAAAATCTGGGTGATCATTCCATGCTGACACAAACCAGAAAGGCCGTTGACCATTTCGATTCCTATTCGCCTCAGTCACCAATAAAATTGGACGATGATCAGACCCCATCAAAGGTAGATGCAAGACATTTGAAGACGCAAAAAAATCATACCATTTTGCATTACAAAGGAAGCAGTCAAGCCTTTGACTCAAGTTACCCCTCTGCCAAGTAAAGCGTGGACCACTGAAACCCATATCAATAGGCCCCGTTCGAAAGATAAAGTCACTAAACTGCGCGCAAGTCCCCACTCTCCGAGTCGATCCACCTGACCGCTCATCAGAACTTACTATAGCATTAAAGTCTCCACCAAGCAGCCACAGAATTCCAGGCCCTGGATCCAGGACCTCAAGTTGATCCTAGAGGAATCGACGTTTACCCCACTCTGAGCTTGCATACACAAACGTAGCATGGAATTGTACATTTGATCTAGAATCCACAACAATTCCATGTATAAACTGGTTTGAAACAGTAAGAACATCAAACATAATCCCCTCCTTCCAAAGGACCCATATGCCTCTTGAAAAACTATTTGCTTCTACTCTGTATGAATAATCAAACCCCGAGCGACGAATGAAACTGTCTACCCTATCCCTACTTATTCGAGGCACAAAGATTGCAATCATATCCGGTAACTACACACTAACCAATAATCTAAAATAGCGATTAAAGTCAAGGCCAAGAGTGCCTTGAGTATTCCAACACATGATTTTAATTATTAAAATAAGCATAAAAAACCCTAAACTCACTGATTCCCCGCTTGCATCGTTCCCTCAAATGACTCGTTCGCAGTCTATCGAATTTCACCCTTCTTAGCTATCTCTGAACCCCTCGACCTAACGGACAGATCCAGACTTTCTTGCTTTGTAGATAGTTCATTTGAGACTGTATTTATCCATTGCGTAACTTTCATCGCTTGGTGTTTCCCATCAATCTTTTTCGCCTTTCCGTTCTTGCGAACCAAAGGGCTTGGAATAGTGCCACCACGAGCATATATCTTGCTTATTTTACGAATCAAACCTAACGCTGGTTTTCCATTATTATCTTTTAAGACCCGTTTCTGATTTTCATCCGCAATACGAATAACCGTATGTTTTTTCGTAGGCAACTTAGAAGGAATAGTCTGCACCGTGCTTTGTGTCTCATTACCAATACTGGTGACCTGCAAACTCTTAACCTGTTCCTACTCATTACATACCTTAGAAGTGTCAATCACTGCTTTTGTGATCATCTAATCCGCATTCATTTGCGACCCAGTAGCTTCCATAAGAGGAACAACATTAGATGGTCTTGCTATGTCCGCGATGATTTGAACCTATTGTGCACCCTTATTCACAGATGGCTCATGAACCACCACAACCTCTTTACCCTTCATTACCCTCTTTGAACTAGGACCATGATCGGCCCTAGGAACCGGGGCCTGGCCAATCCCTTGCGTCGGAGTTTGCTCTTCCACCGTCATATTATCTATTCCAACATTCAACATAGCAAACCGTGAACTCGTCGACTTAGCAGCCCTCGAATCAGAAGAGTTTTGTCCCTTAGCAGTTCGTTGGGTTCTCCGTCGTCGTTTCTCCACCTGCATCCATGGCCCATACATCTCAGCAGCTTTTGGTGCTGGTTCCACAATTTTGGGTTGTGTCGCCTGCTTCTGCACTTCCGCACATAATTCCTTAGTATGTTCGTACTTCCCACATCCAAAATAAATCAACAGTAAACCTTCATATTCTATCCGTTAGAACCTACCATCAATTATCATACCAGGTAGTAGTGGCTGGTCTAGCCTCACCATAACCGCAAGTCGTGCAAACCTCCCTCGACGACCCTCCATCGTGTTAAAATCAACCCGAATAACCTCTCCAACTAGTCCTGCAATTGCATTAAACAAATGTTTCGAATAATAGCGATAGGGTAATCCAGGCAGTCTTACCCAAGCCAAAATCTGTTTAGGATGACCTTCAGCTGTCGAAAACTCCCTCGACCAGGACTGGACAGTCAAGTAGCTTCCGTAAATCATCCATGGGCCATCAAAAATTACCCTGTCATAGTTCGTATCAAGGATAAACTTGATCAAGTAATAATCGTTATCTAGATCAATGATCGAGAATCTCCCATCGGATTCCATAGTGCCTGTATTCTATTCTTCAAAGCCCTGAGTCCAATTGAGCGTCCCAAGAGTCTTACTATCATCGCCTTTGCCAACTTTGCATCAATCTGCTTATGAACCCTATCGAAAAACTGAATCTCAAGAACTGGGCCATCTCTGCTAATAATAATATCGTCATTGGCTAATTTCACTTCCAACGACTTTAGAAAATTATCCTCCTTATTACTTTCGGCGGAGCGCATCGCAGCATCTCGAAAAGAAACCCTCTTCCCAAGATCGATAGGTTCTTGTCCACTTTTCAGCCCAGACGCCACCACTGACGGTAACATGATATCACTGTCTCTAGACGATAACCCTATTGTTTTTCCATGTCCGCCCCATTATCAAGATCCATATGCGCTAAATCTCCTTCTTGGTGAACTGCCATCTCTGCCCCAAGACCATTAACGAATGAACACTCTTTATTCGTGTTCGTTTATTTAATTAAATAAACATAAAATCTTATTAATATTTATTCATTTAATAAATAAATAAATTTTTCGCCAAACGGTTTGTTGAACGCTCGGTTAATTTACGCTCCTAAGTGTAAAATTTGAATCAATAGAATTATAGGGTGTCATTTGTAAACAATGTTAAAACAGGGGGACGGGTATATACTTTTCCCAAAAAAGAAAAGACAAAATCCATGTATCAAATATTCTTCAAACAAAAAAGAGCAAGGAAACTGCTGGAGCCCCCAATCAAAATACCCGAAGCAGGAAAACTTCACGAGAAGAAGCGGTGGAAGAAGAAGATGTTGTTTCAAGTGGGAGGACAAGGAACTCGTCCCACCTTCTTTGAAATGGCAGCAGCTCAGCAACTCCCGGCTAGTCTCCGTGCAGCCCTCACTTACTCAATTGGGGTCGGCCTCTATCTATTTGTCTTTACATTTTTAACAAAAAAAAAAGCATTTTTATATATTTATGAAATACCCATTTTAGTTTTCCTTCTTGATTTCTTAAATTTCTTCAGTTTTTCTATAAAATTTGCCTATTCAATTAGTGGGTCCATGGGTTTCTGTGCATATCCATGTTTCTGGAGACTGGAACTTTTGGAATGAGATAAATTGATTGTTTTAGTTATGTACCTGGGGAACAAGCTTCAGTTTGTTCCAAAATACCTTTTTTTCTCATTGTTTAGTCTGAGTTTGTAGATTTATTACGATTTTTGTAGCTATCGGGGATTAAGTATTTTGTGTTTTATATGTGGATTGGTAGGTATTGGCATTGAGAAGACCAATTCTGCATAAGGTGTTGGACTATGAAGATGAATTCTTTGCTTTGCTGATGTTGGTTCTTGAGACGCATAGCCTACGAACGACAGGTTTCCTTCTGCTTTGATTTTCTTTTAGATCCTTTATTACTTAAATCTCTTTTCTGAGTATTTTTGCTCGGCATTTATTTGAATCTTCCTATTTCCACATTCTAGATAGTGTTTCATGTACTCAAGCATTAGTTTTCTTCCAAATTACATGTGTTCTTCTAAACTTTAATGCTCACTCTGGCTTCACTTGTTTTGTGATAAGTGTTCATTCTATTGTGTCTCTGTGAGCTATGAATCTGTTTTTGTTGTTTTTATGTGAAATATAATGTAATCTTTGATGGTAGTTAAGGTGTTGGAAATTGTTTTATATGTCATATATTATTGTTCATTCGTTCACGCATTGAAATTGTATGGTGTAGGAGAATATAACTAGAGATAGAGTCATGTATGGAATCTTTTGGTAATTTAGTTTATTCTAGTTGTTTTAATGTGATCTGGAGAACTTCTTAAATTCCAAGGCTTGACTCTGCTCCATGATCTCACTTGTTCAAAATGAGTTGTAGCAGACCATCAGTTAGTTCTAGCACACAAGAAAGAACTTTTTTGGTTACATTTTTGTTAATCAATGAACCTTAACCTGAAGCCTAGAACTAACCGGCTTGTTTGTGCAAGGAGGTAGCAACACATGACTGTTCCCTTTTTTCCCCTCTTCTTTCATGAGAGAACTAGGCCATTTTATAAACGAGAAACTGTCATTATTAGCTCTTTATGGAATTCAACATCTTTCTAGCCTGTTTCTTACATCTGAAACTTATAGTAATCCCCATTATATGTTGTTTGCAGTGTTTGGTTGTAAATTTCACTTTAATTCTGTTAGTGCAGTTGGAAGATTTATGTGTGGCTTGATGAGACTCATTTTTCTGTTATAACATTCTCATACAGATGCTTCTTTTGCTGAGTCTCTATATGGCTTGCGGAGGAGAGCAGCAAAAATAAGAACAAAACAGGCTGACATCCGATCAAAGACTAGCAATGGGATCAAACACTCTAGTCTAGAAAAGCGTCAAAGGGTTCTTTCAGTTGTATTTTTGGTAGAATTCTGCATCAATTTTTCTTATTAAGATATTTTATGAACCTTATAACCAAGTAATCTACCAAAGTTCTTCTGTATAAGCGTTTGTTGTTGTTGTAGAAAGTTAGTTTTGGGTATTGATACTTGACAGTTTGAAATGATTTACAAGCTATACCCACCCCACCCCCACCCCCACCCACCCACACAACAACAACAACAATGCTGGATGCAGTAGTAACCTCTGATTTGTTATGTCTTTCTAGGTTGTTTTGCCATATCTTAAGTCAAAATTGCATTCAATTTATAACAAAGAAAGGGAAGCCAGGCTTCAAGCAAGTTTATGGGGTCCTGGTGATGAAAGAATTGTAGATGTTGACTACTTTGTTGAAGGGGAGGCCTCCATTGCTTCAGGAACATCAACAGAAGCAACAATAAGAACACGATTGGCAAAGAATATTCAAAAAATTATAGGCATATGTTATCCATGGCTACATGCTACAACTGAAGGTGTGTTCGGATCTAAGTTATCATTTTATATCCATGTTTGTGAATCGTATTTATATTTGTAATGATTCCTTGAATGAAAAAGAGCTTTGAATGACCTTTATTTGTCTTTGACCATGGTTTGGTCGGATCACAAGTTATATGCTTTTATCTAATCTTGAATTTTGTGATGCAGGACTAACATTTACTTATCAACTTCTATATCTGCTGGACGCAACTGGGTTCTATTCTGTTGGATTAAATGCCCTTGGGATTCATGTTTGTCGAGCAACGGGACAAGAGTTGGTATTAGACTCAACAATAATTTCTGTTATTTGTCTGTGCGTTTTATTACACTAATATTCATGCAGCAGTCTTTTTGTTTCTTCATGCTTTTTCCATGCCCTATACACTTGCATAGACATGCACACTTCTGCATTTTGTTATTATTTATATCGTATTTGCACACATACTCGATGTACTTAATTTGATGTCAAGATAGATGGATACTTCTTCTAGAATTTCCAAAATTCGAAGTCGTGAACGTGAGAGGTTGCGGGGCCCTCCATGGGTAAAGGTATGCTTCTGTGAATATTTAGTTGGGACCATTAATGTTTTTTTACCAAAATTGCTCCTCTAACTTTAGTAAATGTTAAAGTTAGTATACTCATTCGACAATTTGATTCCTGTAGGCGGTACAAGGAGCTTTGCTTAAATGTGCATATGTGGTGCTGGACTATGCACAAACCGGTTTAATTGCTGCAGTATTTATCTTTAAAGTAAGTGTAGTTTACTGGTTATTAAATTTATTACCCCTTGGGGTTGAGGGATGATATATTATCTTTAACTAATAACTATATCTGAAAAGCATAATATATGCAAAAAATATTTATGGATAATACATTTTTCAAAGCTAAAATCTGCACTAGCTGGTCCAAACCAAACTAAACCAATCAGTTTCTTATTTGTTTTAGGCCAAAACAGTGAGCCCTACCCAAATGTCATGCTGACTCATAATATTCTTTTATAGATACTTTCTTAAGCTTGTGTAATTTTGCTTTAGCCTTCATCCACTTTCCTGGATTTCTATTTAACTTAATAATAAAATAAGACAAATGCCATTATTGAGGTTTAATAATTAATATCAATAAAATCCAACAATTCATAAAGTTATCATCCTTTCTGAAGTTAATACTTTTATGTTAACTATTCTTTGTTATTCTTTTGTTCCTTGAAACCTGTATTTTCACTTAACGTTTAACTTTATTTCTGGAAATAGTAATGGAATTTGCTTCAACTTCCTTTCCAATATGGATAATATTTGTTTTTGCACAATAACCATAGATGATGGAATGGTGGTATCAATCTGCTGAGGAGAGAATGTCGGCACCGACTGTGTATCCCCCCCCTCCCCCACCACCACCACCAAAGGTGAGAATTTCTCCTCTCTGTTTCCTTTCTTATGGACATTCACACACATGCTCACTAAACAATTCCTTGTTATTTCGTGGAACACATTTCTTTTAAGAAAATAGAGAATCATCTGTGAGCATGTTTATCTACATATGTTTCATTGTATATATTGATGGATATTAAATCAGGGATATTGCATAGGATATGATGGCATTGTTTCTTTTATTGCATTGATCATAAACTATGCAACCATTTGAGGATTTTGGCTGAAGTTTCTATTTTATCAATCCAAAAATAGAAGAAATAAGAAGGGGAAAGCTTTTATCACTCTTAACCAAATATTTCACTCATCATCCGTGCAGGTTGCCAAAGACGGGATCCCCTTGCCATCTGATAGAACAATCTGTCCACTGTGCTCACAGAAGCGTGCAAATCCATCAGTGGTTACAATTTCAGGATTTGTCTTTTGTTATGCTTGCATACACAAGTATGTTTCCCAGGTAAGACCTTCAAACCCTATTTGGTGAACCAAATGAATATTTTTTCACAGTGCACATAAATGTAGGGAAACTTGCCGGCTTCATAGAATGCATGAATTCCTGTAGGAAGGATACCATTTAATCATGTCAGAAAATTGACAATTTATATTTTCCTTTTCTCATCTGTTCAACCTGAAGTGAAACTTCACTGGCCTCCCTTTTAAGTAGTCTAGTAATATTCGTAATATCATCTTAAGTCACCTTCAATCTTTGGCTTTTCCAAGCAAAATGAATGTTCTATCTAGTTGTTGTCTTGTTGATGAGAAGCAACCTCTCTCTTATCAAACTTCAAGGAGTCCCACTTAAAACCAAAGTTTTCATGCATTTACAGATTTAGTTGTTTTTACTAGTTTATAAAAGTCTGATTTGTTATAAGCTTAAGATAAGATTCTGCAAGGTTCGATGAAAAGAACTGTGTATGCGTTAATTGAGATCATCCATGTCGATTTTCATCTTTAGTCCTTTTCAGCTTTTATGTAGTTCTTCCCTTTCTTAAGCTTGAAACACTTATTTGATTTGTGATGTATTTCATTGCCACAGTATAAACGCTGCCCGGTCACATTAATGCCAGCGGACATCGACCAGATAAGGCGGCTCTTTCATGATGTGTGAATTAATTCATTTTTATACATTTTCAACAACCAAATCATTGATGAATGTAGCTGCCAAAGGACAACAAAGGCCAAGATGAGCACAACGATAATAATGTAGGGAATTCCTTGTTTTCTTGCTGTACTGTTGCCACTATTTCTGGCGTTTTTAAAAAGTTAATTTTCATGTAAACATTTAGGTAGCTTTGAAACTAAGTCACCATATAAACAATATTTGTACACAAAAAATCCATTTACAGTAAAAATCTTTGATTTCATCTTTAACATGTACCAGATTAAGCAAGTTCTTTTTCCCGGATTGATTCGTTGATGATGTTGGGATTCATGAGGACTAAAATAGTTCAATAGTCAAATTTATTGGTAGAGGAAATCAATATTATTTTGTCATTCAAACAGCTCAAATCGTTGTACTTGGTGTTTATTTCCATGCAAAAATTATGTAGACAAGCTAAACTAGGTACAAACTTGACATCCAAATCAGGAGGATGTTAAGTTCTTCACTAAATCTAATGCTAATACACAACTAAAGAAATGAAGTAAACGAAAATGCATATCAACAGGAACATGCATGAAAATGCACAGCAGAAACATGCTATACTTCTGCAATCCTTGTATCCAAAGCTCTCTCCAACCTTGCCTCAAATGGTATAGCATTCCATCTCAGTTTCTCTTCCTGCACAACCGAAACAATTATCACCTCCATCATATATATGTAAAATGTATATATTCATACATATGAAAAACTCATTTTGTATACCTGAGTGTTTCGGTTCCTAGTTCTCAGTGCTCCTTTGCATGGAGAGCTTGAATCAGTATCTACTATCTGACCAGTATGACTCCAGTAGCTCCCAACAGTCCCTATGATAGGCGTTTCATCTGGACTCCGGCTCCTACACTTTCTAGAAGAATTTGACGCAGAATGATGTTTAAGATCTTCCACTGTTAATGCTCCTAGAATAGGTCTATCATCATAGCTTCTTGGTGAATTTGTCTTCCAGGATGTTGCTGAATTCCCAACTGAATTAATACTACCCTTTGAATTCGGTGTGTTTTCAGGTCCCACCAGCCAGCTAGAAAGACTAGTATCAACAGCAAAGTCTTGCCCTACCAGCTTCTTGCCATTGGAACCTAATTTAGCACTCAAGGTTTCATGCTTAAACTCAGGTTCCAGACTAATCGGTATATCGAAACCTTCCACTGCATTGATGTTCTCCTTTTCTTCATTCTTCAATGGTGAGCTTGCTTTTGCTTTCACTCCTTTCCATTGGGGAAGATTTTCCACAGGATGCAAAACTGATTGCGCACACTGATCACCCTCACCTTTGGCATTCCGAGTGAACACAACCGGCATCGGACTACTGACTTCCTTCTCATCTGATTCAACTTCACAAACAAGTTTCCTGGACTCTATCGACAACGAAAACAGCGACTCGGATGACTCTTCTATGTTCAATTGTGCCTCATTTTTAGCCTTTGCAATGCCATCCTCATTACCATCATTTATTTCTAAATCCAAATCTTTCAATTCATCCTCACTTTCTGCACTGTTCTGATATCTATTGTTTTGAGGCTTACAAACAACACTTGAAGCACTCAAATCCAAACCAGAACATCCACTTCCTTTAACTGTTCCTTCAGTCTCCTCATTTTCCTCATTTTTCAACTTGTCAGATGATTCAACAGGCAATTCCTCACGAGTTTCCACATTCAAATCAAAAGCTACCATCTTTTTACCACTGTTGCTCAATGGCTCCCCTAGCTTCTCTCTGCACAAATCGACACGAAACAAGCAGATCGACACAGGGACAGTATGTCAGTGGGTGCGAACTATTACAAAACCATATTAGAAATGTAGAGGTACGAAATTATAAGATTTTAAGAATGCGAAATCAAACCATCGATAGAAAATACAAATGAAACCGTAACACCCTTCGATCCATCTCTGAACACAGGCATAAACATGAATAATAAAGACAATAAGGCCTGAAACTGGACTGCCATTACTTACTTTTTCACTATGATGGGGTTAAAGGGTTTCCAAAAATCTTCTTCCTTACTGGATTGCACAGCTCCATTGGATTCATGTTTCTGGATAGAACAAATTTGTTTTGAAAAAACAAATGAACCCAAGAATTATAAATCATTAAATTGAAGAGAAATCTAACCTGATCAACAGAGGAAGTCCCATCGACCAAATGCTTGTCTTTGTTCTTGCAGGCTGAAAAACAAGCAAAAAGAGAGCAACCCATTATTACCCTAATTGACTTCTTTAAAAAAATTCCTCTTTTTCAACACCCTGGTCAAGAAAATCGTCTTCTTGGAGAGTGAAAGCAAAGAGAAAATCAATGGGGAAAACTGAAAAGAAACTAAGAAACTTGGTCAATGATTTTGAAGAAGATAAAGACCTGAAAAATATGACCGTTACTGCTGGTGGTGGATACGTATAGGCTTCATTTAAACTGGGTATAATTTTTCCCCACTCCCTGTACTCTTCAAATTTTAAAATTTTAACCTTTATAGTTTTAGTTGCACGAATTTAGGTTTCAACTTTGACCGATTACAATTAAAATCCAATCGATAATATTATTATCGAATTTCCATCGAATTAAATGTGGTGTTTTAACATTTAAATATTTTATTTAGAAATTATAATTCAATTTATTGTTAATAATTAAGAAGTAAAGATGAGAACATATTTTATCTAATTAAAAAGTAAAGTAATAACAGAGTTGTTCATTATTGGTATCCGGTTTTTTCGAGTACTTATTTATCAATTCATATCTCAGTTCGTTTAGGTATATGTTACTGAGTATTTGTGAAACTCGAGTATTTGAATAATCAACTAACGTATATATAATTTATATTTTTATTTTAAAATTAAAAAATATATATTAAATAAATAAAATTTAAAATTTTATAATTCATAGTCTAAAAAATTAGTAATTTAAAATTAATTTTAGAATATTTTAATATATACATATATATTATCACCAAAAAGATTAAAAATATTAATCTTATTTGTTAACAAATCAATAAAAATATATTTTAAAATTTTAAAATTTAAATTATAATACAAATATAAAACTAATTTAAAGATTTAAATTTATTTTTACGTATAAATATTAAAAACCTAAAATAAAAATATAATTTAAATTAAAAATATATATTAAAAATTATCAAGTCAGATATCTGGTAGTCAAGAAAATTTGGCTTAGAACCGGCTTAATTATTCTTGGTCAGGAACCTAGCCTCGTCGAGTAATTTTTTAATAATTGCTTACATTTTTTTGGGTCATTAAATTAATCAGATCTTATAATTTTGAACACAACTAAACAACTTTATTAGCTCCACAAGGGGCATATGTAATTTTTTATTAAAATTTTAATAAAATAACCTACCAATGTCATAAATTGTAACTTAATTTTTAAATCAACCAACCAAACAAAAGGATATCAACTTCATGAAATTAAAAGTATGCTAAATTTTAACTGTTGAAAGAGTAGAGGGTCCGGAGGCATAATTATATATTTCAGTTGAAGGCACTGAGAGTAATGCAACGGTTGGGATAAACTGACCAAAAGTATTACCTCTTCATTCAAGAGCAAAGCATGCTGGTGGGGCTGTTTTAACTTTCAAAAAGGAGTTTCTTTGATGACTGATCCATCCCTTGTAGTGCCAAGCGAAGTGGAGGGTCAAGATTTCCGAGCAAACAGCTCACAGGTGATTATATCTTCTGTGCACGCAGCAGATCTTCCGGTACCTAGGACCGGAACAAGATTGAAGATAGGTTTCCGGCCTACTTTGGTACTGTCATTCATCCGATCGAGTTCCTTGAATGCGTCCTCGAACAAGCTTGATATTGTCTCCAAAGGTACATGGAGGTTTTGTGGGATGTATAGTCTCAAACTCTGGGGGAATGGAGGAAATAGACACAAGGAACTATAATGATAACAGTCAAAGAATAAAAATAACACATAAATGGAAAGGATTAATAAAATAAATGCCAACTCCTAGAACCAATAATCAAAATCTAGCATTATGAAGGTCTCCTGATGAAAATCATTTTCCTAACCAAAGGATATAACTCTATCTGCAATCAATTTTGAAGGAAAATTTGGCACTTGCTTAAAAAACTTACCATAGTGTCTTTCCAGGAGAAACCATTTTCGATAACAGTTTTGTCAATAAGATAGATGCAAAATCTAGATATTCTTTTCATTTGGCTCTCTGTGAGAGAATTCTGATGATCGCCGTTGCTCCAATCAGCATTCACAGAGTCAGAACAAATCTTCATAGCCACTACACTTGTGATAGACATAACCATTGAACATATCTTCCCGTGAATGACACATTTTTGAATACATGAATCATGCCAATCTGCAGGTAGAAAACCGGAAGAACTAGGAGCCAATATGCTAGAAAGTTCATGGGAGGTTTCTTCAGGGGTTTCTGCAATCTCAGGGACATAAAGAATCGGCTTTACTTCTACAAGTGCTCTGCAATATCAGAAACAAAAGATGATGAACCGCCCTTCTGTTGGATGCTGCACATACTATTACTTCTTCGATTATTCATCCAGTAAGAAAAGCAAACGTAAATTCAAGTTGAAAAATTCCTTCTCACCATACTTA
Source organism: Abelmoschus esculentus (assembly GCA_035048815.1). NCBI lineage: Eukaryota > Viridiplantae > Streptophyta > Magnoliopsida > Malvales > Malvaceae > Abelmoschus > Abelmoschus esculentus. The sequence goes on along the minus strand of JAUCBN010000019.1, from coordinate 3,369,942 downwards.
TTATTCATGGAAAAGTTCACAAGAAGTGTGGTTCATTTACCTTTTCGGAAGATCTGGAACTAGAATATAAAGAAATAGAGGATCAAGCACTTCGGGCTTGGTCTCTTTATCCAAATGAGACAGCTTAAGTTGCTTCACAAACATAGTCAGCTTGTCGTGGATTTTTGGTCTCTCTTCTAAGGGAATGTTTGTAGAGCAGTAAACCACAAAGAGAATAGCAGAAGTAGATATTGAACATTTAAAGCATTCTGCTATTGCCTCACTGTTTTGCAGTGCCTGTTCAAGTTCTGCAGTGGAACCCCCATCACAAAGAGTCATTGTAGGTGGATCAAGTCCCAATTGACCAGCCATATGTAGAATCTCCTTATGCAAAGTTGCCTAAAAGTAAAATTGATCAGATTAAAAGTAGACTAGACTGCATTTGGATAGAAACAATGCAGTTGTCGAAATAACAGGCATGTCCGCACCAAAAAAGGGCATCTTTCAACATTTATGAATGAGATCTTAATAATTTAAGATCCCCGTGTGGCTTCCAATTCAATCTCTTTTCATAAAGAAAACTATTACTGTGCTCACTCCCCACCATAAAAAAATTCAACCTAGACAATTTCTTCTAATCATTTCAATATTCTTTTGGAATATATATGAAGTATAAAAATGTTTCAAAAAGGAACCTTTACTGATTGATGCCAATTGTCATTATTAGGAGTACCTGACTGTAAGGGCCAATGCAACTTGGTGCCCAGCATGAAATACTTTGAACATGCAAAACTCTTTTGCTCTGATCATTGGCAACTAGAACTTCCATATATGCTCTCCCTAAACCTGCTTGGACTAAAGGCAGTTCAATAGTACTTCGTGATGGAACACCAAAAGGGCATTTGTCTTGAGTAATAAATCCAACGTATGTCTCATTTGCCTGAGTGAACTGATCCATATCAGAAATGTAGAGATGGATATAAAGAACATGCTCCCAACCCAAACCACAGCCTGCAAGTTGCAACTCAATTTGCCTAAGGATCAGCTTCAGGTCTTCCTGCAAACCTATCGAAAACAGATTGTAGTGTTGTATTTGGAATCACTGATTGAATAGAAAGGAACAATATGTTGCGTAGAATGATAACAGGAAATCTTCAAAGCATCTTCTTTTTGTACCTGCTGATGGATCTTGCAACCAACAACACATAGAAAATGTATTATCTTTTTCTGTTTTAGAAAGATGAAGCTTATAACTTGAAACTCTGATCAAGTCAGTAACTTCAGGAGCAGGCTTGTATGGAGCTTTGTATTCTATTGGGTTTTCTCCTTGCACTTCAGATACAGAACTGAAATTCTCACAACAGAGATCATCGGTTTTGTTGTTACCACTTGATGTGTTGGACACCTTTCTTTCCAAGTGAAATTTCAATGGATGCAGCACTCCAACTGGAGCTATGGAATCTGAAGAGTGCAGTACAACTTGGAATTCATCAAGCACAATCCGAGCATTCTGAGAAATTTCAACCTTAATAATTACATGGGAAAATAATATGCAGAGAATTTGCTAAATGCAACTGCGATACAAACCCCCTTTCTCAGAATATGAATTCCAATTAAATCCTTGGAAAGAAATAAAAGAAACCACTAAACTGAAAGAAAGATGGGCTGAGATTGGAGGAAGTGACAAATATAAGGAAAATATTTATGCTGGTAGACCGGTCAACAGAAAAACATACATGGAAGAGTGGGCAATCAAGAGTCAGAGTTTCGTACTCCCCTCCCTCACCACATACGTTTATTCCATACAAGCTGAAAAAAGGAAGTTTGGAAAGAATAAAAAAAACACTCGAAGTTTCCATTCACGCTTTAAATGTTAGATGTTACGTCATGCATTTGAAAGAGAGAAAACGTTAAAAGAACAGTACAGGCATACTCTTTCAATTTATGCAGATACGGGTTCAAGAATGCTATTTCTTTGCCCAAGTGCTTTGCAGGGTCCAACCCCATGGCTGCAACCTATGACATGAAAATCCAATAAAAAACACAATATTTCAATTAAAAACACACACAATATCTCATAAAATAAATAGCTAGAAAATAAATCAGCATAGCACATGCAGAAAAGACATCACAAGGGTTCTAAACAAATGTTGGAAGAATGATAAAAAAAAGATACTACATACCTTGACTATGATAGCCATAATACCATTCGTTATCTGAACAGGAAAGAACATATGATAAAATGTGACACAAACTATCTAAATTTTTATCAAGTACTCACACCAACAAAATAAAAATTACCATTTCTTGGAGGAGCAATGATTGATCTTGTTTCCACAAATATGCCAGAGAAACAAGCCCTAACCTTGAACAAATGCTTTCTACTCGCAGCCTTTGATAATCTGATGCAATTGCACCAGAAGATACTGCTGTGACAGAAGGTATCTGCTTCTTAACTTCATTTAACAGAATAAACATATCTTCAACTTCATCACCCGGTGTTTTCTGGTAGCTAAGTTTCTGGTGCCTACAATAGTCACTAAAAGCTTCAGAAAAGAAAATGCGTATAGTGCATCTGCCAAGTAGAAAGGGCATATTCTTGGCTGAAAACTAACTGAACCAATATGCAGCCAATCGGAAAATCATTTTTACCAAACATAAAGTAAATGTCTTCATGATATGCCAACTTACAAAATGGATTAACAAATATTCCATGATGTAACCCAACCGGTACACAGTGAAAAATAAATGTATTGACTTGCCTAGAAGCATCATGCTTAGTAAAATCTGGCAACCACATGATAATAACCCACACAAAGAGATACATAGCCAAGCATTTGAAGTTCTTAATAACACTGTTTAATAATCCGATAACAGATAAAACAATCTTGAACAGATTACCATAACTAAAAGTCTAAAAATATGGAAAAGCCTGAAGTATACACAACAAACCAAGCTATCGTGAAATGACTAACAAGGATAGCATTTGTATCCCTTTCATAATTGTGCTACAAACTGAAGATCGTCAATTCCCTGAATAAGATACATGGTTTAAACACAATACTCATTTAAAGGGCTTGCCTTGTGGATCCTTGTATCCGCCTTCGGAACAATGGAACTCCCATGCATTCAGCATAGCTTACAATTATTTGGTGCCCTACCTGCAGGAAAAAAAAAGCATTCAATATCCATGCTGAACTCCTGCAAAGATGCATATATTATGAACTCTTAACATTAAACAATTGAAGTAGTGTGATTTTTCTACCATTTTCTTACAAAAAAAAATAGATGAAATCAAACGACAGGAATTGACAGACTTACAGTTTGATACATGTAGCTATCCAACTCATCCACTGAATCATCAGCAGGTAATAAGTTAGCCACAGCGACAATCTAGATAAAAACATCAACAAAAATGTCAACATTTATTCTCTATTTTTTTTTCTTGCAAAAAGCAGTAGAATTTTAAATTCTCAGGTGGGAAACATCTACTAGTTCTTCTTTCCGGTGCCCTTTTCTTTCAAGACCCTAAAATCCCCAAAATCTTGAGTTTTAACTGAAATTTTGTTGGTTTCTTTCTAGGGAAAGAGCAGAAAAACCTGGTGGCCATATTGGATGCATTTCATCATAGCATAACAACTATCTTTGCCACCGCTGACTAAAGCAACCACCTTCATTATCTCTGCTGCTAAATCAAATTGCAGATATCGAATTTGGCAATCTCTTCTCCGAGAAGAAGACTGAGGCCGCTTGGGAAAGGGATTAGGGTTTATTTAACACTCTTTTCTTTAATAGGATAGACCAACGAGATTAGTTTTCATTTGATCACTATATTTTTAGTTATGGGAATCAGTAAGGGGTTCAAAAATACTTGATTTGATTGACTCAATTTAATTATCTGAATATAAATAATTGTGTATTTATTTAGAAGTTTTTTAATTCGGATAGAATATTTGATCGGTATTTTTTAGGTCAAACCCGAATCATAAAATTAAAAAATTTTGGGTACCTAGTACTTTAGGTACCCTTTTTTTAATTTTTTAATTTTAAATATATTTATTATTTAAACAAAATAATTTTATATCTACTATATTCTCAAATCAAATAATATAATTTTTAAATTTTGATCCGTCAAACTTTATTTTCAAAAAAAATTAAAGACTCATTGTATAAAAAATTAAGATTTTTTGTAAAACAATAAATTTATTTTTTTCGAGTTCACAAAATTCGAACTTTACTCGTTTGTATATGTATTATTTTTACATATACATTAACCAAGATAAAAATTAACTCGATATTCTTTGCTATTTAAATCATTAATTTTTATACATTAAAACAAATTAAACTAATTAAAAATATTAAAAAAAACTTCCCTTAGCCTTATATTTTGTTTCAAATTAGATTATGCAATTTAAATCTTAAATTTTATATTTATATTATGTAAGTAGGGTTTTAAAATTTTATATTTAGGTGTTAAATTATGTAATTCAAATTTTTAAATTTGTGTATATTATTTTTGGATTAAATTTAAAATTTATATAAAAAAAAAAACTAAAAATACGGGTACCCAAATTTTCTGGTACCTAAATATTACCCAAAATACCCAAGTCGAGATATAGATTACTTTTTTGATTACCCAGATACCCGGATTTGAATACCTCTAATAGTTACACTATTTAATTGTTTAAGTAGTATTAGTTAAACTATTGTATGTTAAAACTTATTCGAGAAGTTAACATTATCGTTAAATAAAATTGGTATAATTATATATTTAATCTTTATTATTTACGTATTATATTAATTTGATTCTAAATTAAATTAAATTTTATAAGTTTATTCTTGATTAAAAATTATTTTTTAATTTTACTTAAATTAATTAAATTTTCTCGCCCAATGAGATAGTGATACATATTACCTCAAATTAGATGAAAAGATTTTAAGGCTTAAATAAAAAATAAGTATCTGAAATATATATTTTTTAAAATTTTAGTGCATATAGCATTTATATAAACGTAATAGCATAAAGTTTTAATCGTTATAATTTTAGGTGTTTGGTTATTTAAAAAAAATTATCCATTTAAAATATGACACATGATTAAAATTTAATTTTTAATTATTTTTAAAAAATCTTTTGAATTTATTTTTTAAAACCTCAAAATTTTTAAAAATATTCAAGTTAGTCCCTAAATCTCTTAAATTAACAAAAATCTCAAATCTCAAAATTTTTACTATTGTTGTTGATCATCGTCGTTAATTTCACCTTTTCAATTGTTTGGCTCAATCGTTCATTTTCTCTAGCACAACATTATAAAAAATCGACGAATGATACATCAATTAAATGATAATTTTATATCAACATTTAACATACGATCGATATAATGTTTTTCATTTTTCGATGATAGCACATTAGGAAAAAAATGGTCAAATGGGCTCAATAACCAAAAAGGATGAGATCGATAACGACAAACGATGAAGATTTAAAGATCTAAAGATTATTTAAAAAAATAAAATTTTAATTTTATTAAAAAATTAATTATTTAAAAATCATTTAAAAATTAATTAAAAATCTGCATTTGTTTTTACAAAAAAATAACCAAAAATTAACCTAAATTACCACCGTCGTGAATCGCTATTGGTTTGCATAGTTGAATTATTGAGGTAACAACCGCTTAGCCAAATGTTAATTTTTACTTTAATAAGAATGAGGAAGAAGTATTCAAGGTTATTGGTTGAAATGTTTATGTTCATGGAGGTTTTGATTTCTTGATAACAACCATAAACAGGTGATGAAAGGTAGAAAAAGAGGTTGTGCACGCGAAGTATTTGGGTTTCGAAGGCTCCAACAACACAGGGAAGATCTCTCAAACTCTGGGTTGATGACATTGACGATGTAAAAACTTCAGCAACAACAAAAGAAAGAGAAAAACATTTAACTCGACCCGATAGAAACAGGTTTTTTAATTAAAAAATCAAGTTCAAATCAGATCAGGTTATTATAAAAAAATAAGAAATTCCCCAACACAATATCTCTCTCTATATAATATATAATATTTTTATTATTTTTCCGGGTAAAATAGGGTTTAATCAGATTTTTTATTAATATATCGAGTTGAGTCAAGATTGGGTTATGGGTATTATTATTTCTGGTAAGGTCGGGAGAGATACATATTATGGTCGAGATAGATGTTTTAATTTTCAGATTAGGGTTGAGGCAGCCATAAACCTATCCCAATCCGACATGTTGCAATTCCTAGTAGAGAGCGGCCATTGATGAATGCTTGTTTGGTTCTTATAACTACGCTTAAGTTAAGCGGATGTCAATAAACATTAGTGATTACATACATGTGTATATCAATAAAAATATATTAATTTTAAAAAACCAAAAATATTCATAAAAATAATAAATTTAATTATACATAATAGATAAAAACCCTAAATCCCAGGAATTCTTAAGTGTCCAAATTATCAAATACTAAAAATTTTCAGTATATCCATATTCCTCCCATCCCATGAGAAGTTTTGTTCAATGGCTACACAGATTTGCAAATTTAGTTTCCAGATAAATACAACATTCGTTCATAAAACTACTAAACTAGACAATCACAACCAAAATGAAAGCTAAAATAAATCACTAGACAATCAAGCCAAGAATCTTGCATAAATAGAGAACTAACATGACAATCCTACCACTCAAACCATGCCACTAAATTTACTACTAAATGAACCAACCTAAACACCGAAGAGGAAAATATGAACTTAGATCGTAGATTCGTATCTTAGAAATCAAGAGCGAAAAGGATATTAAAATTTTATGAGATTTAATATACCTGGATTTCAATTATAGTCTCCCAGCAAAATTTGTTCGTTCATATGAGTTTTTTAGATAGAGCTGGCTCCAATTGCACGATTCATCTTTTTTTTTTCAAATCATGTGGATGCTAAGGCCTGGAAATCCTTTGCTGGTGCAGCAAGCGTACGTACCAGAAGACCAGGCTCAAACCTCCTACGTGTTCCAGTGTATCTTCCTCGCCCATCAAGGCAACATTCTCTTTCTGGTGCCCAACATAGTAGTGTGTTGAGCTCTTCTCTGAGCACCTGTGGATATAAGACCGATTATGAGAAAAAATAAGTAGCAAACATACATTTGTTATTGAGTTTGCATGAACTTGGTTGCTCGATTGTAGATGTTTTGCTGTAATTTTAGCTTTTATTCTTCGATTTGGTGCACTTGCAAAATAGCCAGCATGCATTGGGCACTACATTCTTTTATACATCTAATTTTCTCTGCTTTTTTCTTTTTGGAAAAAGCAAAAACAATACAAAACAACACAACATGAACTGAACTGAACAAGCTTACCGTATTCAACTTAGAAGGGAGCTTCGAGTGATTCATCCCAAACTTCTGCACTTCCGTTAGAGGCATCTTCGACGTCGTCTTCCATAGAAAGCCTAATATATTCTCTATGAGCAAATCGGTCCCACTCTGTCAATGTAGGGTTCTCACGCTCCTGTTTTTTCCGATATAAACAAGGCTGTTATCCAAAACTTGCATAGCAGTATGATGGTTTTCAATTCCTGGTAATGGTAATTTAAAGGAGCTAAAGTATCACATTTACCTGACGAATGAGGAACGGATCACGAGTCTCAAAGGCCATGAATTTGTTAAGATTAAAAAGGATATTGAAAACACTTCCCGAAAGTTTAGAACCTTTCAGGTCACGCAATGTGACATAGCTCTCATCCTGCAAATAAGAAAGCTTCGGTTGCTGAACATGTAAAACAACCTATCTCCATTTACAGTGTATGGTTAGGAGCATTCAGTGAACACTCGGGCCCCAAAAGCCCAAACCAACATATGGTAAAAGCAGTTCACAATATAATTAGCTCATTAGATCACACTAAATGATGTTATTACGGAGTAGCCATGAATTACATACTTCCGGAGGAGCATGAGAAGAGAGTAAACTCAATTTGCCAGAAATCTACTCTCTAGACAGTAGTATTATACCAACAGAAATATCTAAGTTTGAAATTACAACCAGATCTTAGCACAAAATCAGTATTCTGATTCATTTTCTATAAGCACACTCCAACCAATAGGCACCATATTAAACAGACGAGAAAATGAAAAGAGAGCAAGATAAAATGGTGAACCTCAGGTTTAATCATGTCAATTATTTGACATAAGATGTCCTCAAAGAGAACGGGTTCTTGTCCCATGCATTCCATTCGGTGCAACTGCTCCTCATAAAAGAATTGCATTTCATTGCGTGTTAGAATCGCATTGCCATCTAGATCTATACACTTGAACCTACAAAAGGAAAAAACACATTGGAAAAACTAGCCAATAATAATATATACTTAGAACTCCAATCTTAATGTAATCATCCAGAACCTTCACCCCTAGGGGTGTAAACGAGCCGAGTCGAGCTCGAGTAGTGCTAAGCTCGGCTTGACTCATTAAGATTTTGAGTCGAGTTCGAGCTTGAGTAATTTTAAACAAGCCTGAAAAATCTGAGCTCGGCTCGACTCGTTAAAAATCTGAGTCGAGTTCGAGTTTTTTTCAAGCCTAATCGAGCCAAGTATTGACCGATCTTTGATTGTGTTAGACTCGAGTAACTCTTATATCTCAAGTCTCATTTAAAGTCTAATGGAGAAAAAATTTTGATACACATCAAGCTTGTTAATTTTTGGTTTTAGTATGTTAATTTAGGGTTTAAGACTTATGTTTAAGGTTTTAAGTTTAGAAATTTAGATTTTAAATTATAAAAAATAGTATATTTATATTTTCGAGTAGCTCGTGAGCTTTTCGAGTCGGGTATTATGTGTCAATAAATAGCAATAATTATGATTGGTCAACAACTTAATTACCTCTGTAAAATAATTGTAATTGATACACTAATATAGGTAGTATATATTATATTAAATAGGAGATTTAGGTTACCATATATAGTTTCATAGGATTACTCCATGTAATCAGCATGTACAACTTTATTTTTCTTGTATAGTTGGTAGTCTAGCCTATATAATGAAAGACCTCAATATGAGAGGACAATTCGAACCATTTTGTTATGGTAACAGAGCCTACATCTAAGAAAACTTAACTCTTATTTTTTTTTTCAAGTCATAGCCAAAGTAATATGGAGAAGTCAGATCATGTTTGTGTCAAATTCACTGGCAAAAATTATGCTGCCTGGGAATTTGAATTAGAGACATTTCTCAAAGGTAAGGAGCTGTGGGGTCATATAGATGGCAGCACCAAAGAAGGAGCTACTACTGCAGACAAGGCAAATTGGTTTGCTAAAGACAATCAAATCATGACCTGGATTCTTGTTTCTATGGAGCCACATTTAATTCTTACTCTACGTCCACATAAATCAGCAAAAGCCATGTCGGATTATCTCAAGCAAGTTTATAATCAAGATAACAACGCAAGACGCTTTCAACTTGAGTTAGCTATTGCCAACTATACACAAGGGGATTTATCAGTTCAAGAATACTATTCTGGTCTTCTAACTTTATGGAATGATCATTCAGATTTTGTTATAGCTAAGGTCTCTGCAGAAGGTTTGGAGGCAGTGCAACAAATACATAAAACCAACCAAAGAGATCAATTTCTTATGAAATTGCGACCTGAATTTGAATCTGTTCGTGCCTCTCTATTAAATAGAGATCCTGTCCCAGTTTTGGATATTTGTTTTGGAAAACTATTGTGTGAAGAACAACGTATTAATACTCAAAATTTCATGGAGCAGACTCGTGTTGCTTCTACTATTGTTTTTGTTGCTTTTGCTGCTCATGGCAAGGGAAAAAGGATTAGTCGGGACATGAGTAAAACACAATGCTACAGCTGTAAAAAATACGGCCATATTGCACCTCATTGTCCTGAAAAATTTTGCAACTATTGCAAGCAGTCTAGGCACATCATTAAAGAGTGTACTACTCGTCCTCCTCGCTCCAACAAGGCTTATCACGCTGTTGTTACTTCTGCTGATACAACAACTCCTGTTGCTGTCCTACAATCTGCAACACCTCCTTTAACTCGAGAGTCAGTGCAGGAAATGATTGTGCATGCATTTTTAACACTTGGACTTCAAGGTATTGGGTCTTTATCTACTTCTTGGATCGTAGACTCAGGCGCCTCTAATCATATGACTAATTCTTCTCATGGATTAAGTAATATCAGAAAATATTGTGGTTCTTCGTCTATTCAAACAGCAAATGGTAGTGATCTATCTATTGCAGCAGTTGGTGGTATCTTCTTCCTTTAAGGATGTTTTTGTATCACCTAATCTTTCTGTAAATTTAGTATCAGTTGGGCAACTCGCGGACCAAAATTGTGATGTTCACTTTACTCGTAATGGTTGTTTTGTGCAGGAGTCAGGGCAGTTGATAGTGAAAGGGACTAAGCATGGACGTTTGTTTTACTTACAATTACCTATTTTGCGCAGTATTTCCTCATCCTTTGTCCAAGCTTTACTATGTAATGAGTCTAAAGTGTCTAATGAAGTCCGGCATAAGCGTCTTGGTCATCCTAACTCTAGGATTTTTTCTCATTTGTTGAAATCTGGTCTATTAAATAATAAAGTGCATTCTTCTACTGTATTTCCTGATTGTGCAACTTGTAAACTTGGTAAAAGTAAAATTTTACCCTTTCCATCCAAAGGTAGTAGAGCTACACACAGTTTTGAAATAATACACAGTGATATCTGGGGAATAAGTTCTACTATCTCTCATGCACAATACAAATATTTTGTGACCTTTATCGATGATTATAGCAGATATACATGGGTTTATTTTCTGAGACACAAATCAGAAGTGTTTTCTATGTTCAAACTATTTTTAGCTCTGGTTCAAACTCAATTTTCTGCTAATATAAAGATTCTTAGGTCTGATTCAGGAGGGGAATATGTGTCTCATGAGTTTTAATATTTTCTACAATCTAAAGGAATTATCTCTCAACGTTCGTGTCCTTATACTCCACAACAGAATGGAGTCACTGAACGAAGGAATCGTCATCTTTTAGATGTTGTTAGGACTTTACTTATTGAGTCATTTGTTCCTCCTAAATTTTGGGTAGAAGCACTCACCACAGCCACTTTCCTTATCAATAGACTTCCTTCCCAAGTTTTGAACTTTGAGTCTCCATATTTTAAGTTGTATCATCGTCATCCTAATTACACAAATCTTCACGTCTTTGGGTGTGTTTGTTTTATGCATCTGCCTCCAACGGAAAGAAATAAGCTTTCTCCTCAATCTATTCGTTGTGCTTTCCTAGGATACAGTGTCACACAAAAAGGTTTTTAGTGCTATGATCCCAATTCCAATCGGGTTCATGTTTCAAGGAGTGTTTTATTTTTTGAAAATCAATGGTTCTTTCCTCTGTCTTCATCTCCAAAGTCTTCCTTATAGATCTTGCTTTCTTTTGATGATACTTCTAGTGCTTCTAATACTCAAGTTGAAAGGTTTAAGCCAGGCATTGTATACCAACGGAGATCTCCCATGCTGACCCCTCCCACATCTGCCTTGCCAGCTGATCCTCTGCGTCGTTCTACAAGAATTACTGGTCCTCCTGACCGATATGGGTTGCGGCTTTTAAAAATGGTACCTCTACTTCTTCCCTTTCTGCTACTTTGTCTTCCATTTCTATTCCTACTAGTTACTCACAAGCTGTCAAAGAGAAATGTTGGCAGCAAGCCATGCAGGAAGAATTACGTGCTCTTGAAGCTAATGAGACTTGAAAAGTTATTGATTGTCCTGCCGGTGTGACTCCACTTGGCTGTTAATGGGTCTATTCAGTTAAGGTCAAGTCTGATGGGAGTTTAGACAGGTACAAGGCCCGTTTAGTTGCTCTTGCCAATAATCAAGAATGTGGAGTTAATTATGAGGAAACTTTTGCTCCGGTAGCCAAAATGACTACCATACGCCATTGTTGCTTCCCAAAATTGGAATTTGCACCAAATGGACGTGAAGAATGCATTTCCTCACGGAGATCTCAAGGAAGATATTTATATGCGTCCTCCTGCAGGTTTAATTTCTAACTCTACTTCTGCAGTGTGCAGATTACGTCACTCCTTGTATGGTCTAAAACAGGCTCCTCGTGCATGGTATGAGAAATTCACTTCTACCTTACTCAAGTTTGTTTTTCTCAAAAGCAAGTTTGATGCATCTTTATTTCTTCGGAAGACTGAGCAGGGTATTGTCATTCTGTTAGTATATGTTGACGACGTCATAATCACGGGTACTGATCTAGTTCTTATTTCTCAATTAAAGCAACATTTACGGGATTCTTTTCACATGAAAGATTTGGGCTCTCTTACATATTTTCTTGGTATTGAGATTAATGGTGGTTTCCATGGTATTTTTCTTTCACAACACAAGTATGCTCAGGACTTGGTCGCAGCTGCTGGTCTCCAAAATTCTACTTACCTTGATACTCCGATGGAGTTTAATCTCAAGCTGCGTAAAGAAGAAGGTGACTTGTTATCGGACCCTGCTGCTTATCGAACTCTTGTTGGCAGCCTAGTCTATCTTACTATCACTAGACCTGATATCTCTTACGCAGTCCAACAAGTTAGTCAGTTTATGGCTTCTCCTAAACATCTACACATGGCTGTCGTTCGTAGAATCATTCGCTATGTTCATGGGACAACTTCACGTGGACTTTTTTATCCTGCCTCTACTACACTTGATCTTATAGCATACTCTGATGCTGATTATGCAGGGTGTAGCGATACAAGGCGTTCTACTTCAGGATAGTGTATGTTTCTTGGACCAGCACTTATTTCCTGGAAAAGTAAGAAACAAGATCGTGTTTCTGAGTCCTCAACTGAGTCTGGATACAGGGCTATGTCTCAAGCTTGTGCTGATATACATTGGCTCCGTGGGCTACTAGCTGAGCTTGGTTTTCCTATATGCAGTCCTACTCCTCTTCATGCGGATAATACTAGTGCCATTCACATTTCTACTAATCCCATTTTCCATGAACGTACTAAACATATCGAAGTTGATTGTCACTTCATTCGTGAGGCTTATGAAGCTAAGATCATCTCTTTTTCTCATGTCTCTACCAATCTTCAAGTGGCCGATATCTTTACTAAGGCTCTCACACGGCCTAGACATAAATTTCTTTCAAACAAATTGGTGCTTGTAGATCTCCCGCATCAATTTGAGGGGGGATGTCAGTAAATAGCAATAATTATGATTGGTCAACAGCTTAATTACCACTGTAAAATAATTGTAATTGATACACTAATATAGGTAGTATATATCATATTAAATAGGAGATTTAGGTTACCATATATAGTTTCCTAGGATTACTCCGTGTAATCAGCATGTACAACTTTATTTTCCTTGTATAGTTGGTAGTCTAGCTTATATAATGAAAGACCTTCTCAATATGAGAGGACAATTCGAACCATTTTGTTATTATGTAGCTCGGCTCGGCTCGTCAAGAACTCGAGTCGAGTTCGAGTCGAATTCAATCAAGTCGAGTTTTGACCGAGTCGAGCTCGAGTAGCTCGTGATCTGTTTCGTCTCATTTACAACCCTATTCACCCCTTAAAAAACACACTGCTTTTTCTCACCATCAAACAGCAACAGCAGAAAACTAAGGAATATTTATAAAGAGTTAATGAAACATTCACATCAGTTAAATATTTCTTTGAGCAAGATTAATTTCCCAATCAGCAGCTTCTGACAATATTTTTAGCATTTTTTGGCGAGGAATGCGAAAAATAGCTATTTCAAATATTTTTGGGGCCTTTTCAAACAAGTGAATTTTTACAGCAAGTAGAGGTATATTTACTTCAAATAAAGGCATAAAGTTCAAAATTGATAGTCCATGAATAAAATCCAACATGATACCCTTGACTCTACAGAGAAAGAGCACAAACATACCAGTACTCAAGACTAGTCTCGGACGACTTGTCCTCCTCTGCAAGGATAAAGTAAACAAAATCTTCATACCCCATCTTTCCTTCAAACTTACTGGTAAACTTTCTTGGAACCTAAGATGTATGGAAGCATACACGAGTGTAAGTCCCAAATTTGTGAATAAATTAAGTCAATCAATGAAACAGAAAAAGTGATAGAAAAGGAAATGGAACAGAAAAAATTCAATTAAATGAAAAGCTTCTTCTGCATATAGAATGTGGTTTGGACCAAGGAACGAAAATGGCATCTGACTCAAGACAAACCTGAGAAAATATCCTATCAACAATCCGGTAGGTGAGCGCATGGTTACCGTATCTGATAAGGTTCTCCTTGTCAATCAAGAAATCATGATCTGTATCCAGCTCCCAAAACTTGCAGTATATCACGTAAAAGTGCTCATATGAGAAGTACCTGTCAATATAGTATAGAAGAAGAGAGAAAGATATAAATGCAAAAATAATTAGTATCAAACAAAATGCATTAAGCATGCATCAAAAAGCAATTATATAAACTATAAACTTATTCCAAGCCAAGTCCCTACCTCAAAACTTTATTAATGTCCTCTTCCTCATCAGCATGTAGCATGGTATCAATCAAGTTTCCACGTTTCAACTCCCTCAGAGTGAGGTGACCATTCTGAGATCTATTTATGTAGTAATATATTCTGTATATTACAGTTTCAGCTGACCAGGTGAAACAAATGTTAAAAAGCAACATCAGACAAAATGTGCAAAATATTTGGCAGAAATAGAAGCAATCTAGACTTGCAAACAATTGAAAAACACAGTAGTAGTTTATGCTAACTGTTTGAGCAACAGTAAACAGCATATATAGTGGGAGAGAGTGAGGCATGTTAAGACAGATATTCTTTAAGCTGTAATGCATGAATTGGTAAGATAGTTTAGTATCACTTTCAGTCACAATATACACAATACATTTCCATGGCAACCCTCTCATATGCTTGTTAAATTGTCCAAAATCAGTCCCAAATATAAACGGAACAATATAACATCACTCTGGATTAAACTAAAATAAGGATGAATTATTAGAACAACTTGTGCAAATTCATCATCTTAAACCTACACATTTTAGAAAATGGAAGCATAGCCATTGAAACTAAAGACTAGAGTGAGAGGTACACTGCCAATCTTTACTAAAGATGAGTGACCAGCAAGCTAAACAAGAATGTGAATCCTGGTTTCTATGCACCTTATTCTTCCATAAAGAGAAGTAAAAATTCCAATACTAGCTCATCAAAGAACAAGTTTGCATTCCTGCTTTATTTAATATGTTATTTTCATTTTATTAATAGTTTTTAACATGACATTATTAATGATCAAACATATTAGAGACGGAACTACTTCATCAATGAACCAGGGTGAACCGCATTAGTAGAATTTCCCATGAAGATAGATGCATTCGCAGGATTTGCAAGTTCAGATCTTAGTGGTTCAAGCATTTCGTATAGGAGTTAAGTTAGGAAGCAATTCACATAATGTTCAAATACCTTAGATATTGTAAAAGGAGGGGAATATCGAAAAAGTGAAAAAGAACCCAAAAATTAAAATTAAAATTGAAGTGAGAAAACGGCCAAAGGTATCAAACAAATAAAAAAACAAACCATATCTTTCCTGAAACTCAGGTGTACTCTGTAAGAATTCCAACCCTGGATGAGTTGCCAATAGTTCTCGGAGCACTGGTTTGAAGTCATCCTGTCAAATTGAGAAGTACAGAAGAAATTAAGTTTAAAACATATACTAGTAGACTATCACGAAATATTGCTGTTGATTTAAGTGCTCGAAAATGCATAACAACCTGAGTGAGGTATTTGAGATCAGGTTGCTTTAATATTGTATATACTTGGGTTGCTATATCCATGGTCAGCATGTTGCCATTGACCCAATAATCAATAAATGCATCTCTGCAAGCAGTTTAGAGATAAATTCAGTAAAGCTACAATATAAAAGAAGAAAATGATGGCACAGCTGGAAAGAAATTACAAGGAGAAGCAATACCGAATTAGGAGTCAGATTCTAAATTAACATTTTCAGCTATTTATCATTGTTAGTAAAACTTAAATTCATAGCGCATAGTACTCATACGAGGCCCCACAAGTAGAGCACCAAATTCTCATGATTTTCAAATAATTATCTTACAGTCTAAAGAATATGATGGATCTGAGGTATAAATATATCTGCTCCACGTCCATGAACAATAAAGTATACCTTGTAACCACACCAATGCTATTAACATCAATTCTTCTGAAAAGCGATGAGGAGAAAAATGAAGGCAGTTTGCAGATTTCTTTGGTCACTAGTTTGAATTCTGAAACATATAGAAAGTAAACAATGAATTTAAGATGAGTTCCATAAATATATGTTAAAGCAGACATGCATTTATCTTTACCAAGTAGCTGCAGCCCATCTGGATGTCCATAGAAGAACTGATTGATTCGAAACATGCATTGTTCTTTAATATCATTTGGAGGTGGACGACCATTTTTGAAGTAAAACTGGAGGTTTTCTCAAGAACAAATGTAACAAGTTATAGTTGAATTCGGAATAGAAAGGAAAATACAGCAGACAAAAGGCAACCAAAAAAAAGAGAAAGAAAACTATAACATCAAATAAACAAGATCCAAACCTGAGGTATGAACTCTTTCACAGGCTCACTAACTACTTTCAGTGGAGAACCGAAGTTTGAAGGACCAGCCCTTTGTTTTGTTATACGAGGGGAACCAGATACACTTCTTGGCGAAAGGGGAGGAGCACTGCCAGCCGGAAACAAGGAAGGCAGAACATTGCTTGTTGCTGTACTTCCAGAGGAAACGTTTCCAGAAACATTCAAGGGATTATGCGCCTTTGCATCATTAACCAATGATGTCACCTAGCAAAGTAAAAAATTAAACAAAAGTCAACTCAACTCCTAGGCTCAGAGGTGAGAGGACATTTTAATAAATCACATGAATTCAAATATTTTGCTTCAAAGACAGGGTAAACATTCCATATATAAATACAAACGAGACTAAAGGCTTCCTCTCATTAAAAAATATACAAAAAGCTATCCTAGAATATTGTTACAACCGTTAAACTTCCAACAAATAACAAATTTGCACATAAAACCAATGAACAAGGATATATGGAAATCAACAATTAGAGGTCAAATATTCCTTTTACATCAATTTAATCCACTAAATTGCCTAATGTTCCGTTTGGAAATTAGAATTTGAAAACTTGGATTTGGATTTCATTGGCTATGTAAATGATGAGAATGAACTGCGTATACTATGAATAGACAATTAAGATTCAATATAATATATAGATGAAAGTATTAAGAATATGGATTGATCAAATCCGAAAACAAATTAGTAATTTCAAAGTCACTACTATATAGAATTATAGATGTCTAACAAAAAACATAGATTTGGGAAATAATCGTCAATTTATATTTCTAAGTATTTTATCACTCAATTTACACTATCTATGAAATCCAAACCCAAATTATAAAATCAAGTTCCCAAAAGCTACCTAAATTTATTCTTTAAATAAGGTTCCATAATTATCTACAATGAACTAAATAAACCATGAAAAATCAAATAATGTGTCATCAGATATAGTTTAATTATCATACGCTTAAATTAAGTTTCTTTTTTAAAAGATATTTTACCACCAAATAAACGAGCAAGGAACTGACTAGGAACATGCAAAGGCAAGAACCAATAATCATTTTCAATTCAAGGTATAAACAAACAAAACAAATCAAACGCCGGGAGGATTCAAAATTAGATAAGGAAAATCACCAGCTTGTGAGCATCAGGAAGCGAAAGCCACTGTTCGAAAAGCTTTTGCGTGAATTCAGGATTGGATTTGAGAACAAACGGAGACATCTCCTGGAGTTGCAATAGCTCCGGATCCAAACACGTTATATCGCCAACAACTGTCTCCATTTTCTTTACTTCGCATAACCAAACACAGCTGAAACGAAGTTTCCGCACAGATCAAATGTAATCAGGTTTTAATAAATAAAACCAGCGTACCTGAGCTTAGAAACTTATTTTTTAGTATGCAATTGAAAAATGTGAATGAGAAACTCCGGTTTTGAGCTGGGAAACAATTGGAAACCCTAGATCTCCATGGAAACAGGGAAACCGAGCTCGACAATTGAGTGATTCGGGATGAAACAAACTGATTTACAATTTGAAAAAACAAAAGAAATTAGGAGAGAGATTCAAGAAGTAGATCAGATCAGCTAAGAAATTACAGAGATTTGGAGTAACATCGGAAGGAAAAAGAGTTTACTGATTTTCTCGAGAAAAAAATCAAATAATTAAGGGAAGCCACGTGGCCATGTGGGGGAAAGGATATAGCCACCGGTATCAGACACTCTCCGAATAAAACTAGGTCTGTAAGATTAAAAAAAAGTAGTAATTGATAACAAAATTATTATTTTAATTATGGAATACTACGGACATCAAATACCGCTGAACACGTTGATGATAAATATCGTTAAACATTAAACTAATTAATAAAGATTAAAAAATTTTAAGGACTCAATATATAATTATAAATTATTTAAAATAAATTGTTTATTAAATTATTTTTTATATATATTATTTTATTTTTTTAATAATTAAATAAAATACTAATTTAAATTAATTTAAAAAATAAAAAAATAACTCTAAACCCTAAAACCAAAATTCAAAACCTAAATCAATAAACCTAAAACTTTAAACCCTAAAAATATAAAATCTCAAAACCCTAAAATCAAAAATCCTAAAAGTACTAAATCATAAACATTAAATCTAAACCATAAACCCTAAAATAACCAAAACCCCTATATCTAAATCTTAAACTAATTTTGGTTTTCAAGTTTAGGGTTTATACTTTTTAGAGTGTCAAATTTTTTTATTTTAGAGTTTAGGTTATGATTATTTTTAGATTTTATGGTTTATGGTTTTATTATTTTAAGGTTTAGAGTTTATGATCTAGTGTTTTAGATTTTAAGATTTAATGTGTAGTATTTTTTAGCTTGAGTTTAGGGTTTTAGATTTTAGATTTAATATTTTTTAAAATTAAAAATAATTTTAAAAAATATTTTAAAATTTAAAATATAATATATATATATATATTTTATTTAAAATTTTATTTCAAATAATTTGAAATTATATGTCTAGTCCTTGAAAATTTTAATTTTTATTAATTAATTTAATAGTGTTCAATGATGTTCATCATTAATGGTGTTCAACAAATTCGACGTACGTGGTAGATTCATCCTTTAATTAATCTCAATTAATAGGTGCTAATTGTCACGGGCCGCACCACAGGGCCTGAGACTAGCACAGACCAAGTTGCCACAGAAGCACTCCAAAAACTTTTGGGTATCTCAGCACCAACCCATTCACCCACGGGAGCCCAAGTAAGAATTGACCCAACACTTGGTGATGAAGACTTATCCAAATCAGATTTAGAAAGTTATCCTTAGGATTCTTATCCTCATCCCTTATCCTTGTAATTTAGGCAACTAACTTATAGATTAAGGAATGTAAAGATAGGGTTGAATCTGAACCCTTGATGTATTTCATTTGTAACCGTTGGATGTAAGGGGCTTCAAGTATAAATAGAGGTCTTTCCCACCTCATTTGTCACTCACTTCTTCATTGAGGAATATAAGAGCATTCACTCAAAATCTCTGTAGCCTTTGTCATTTTCTTCGTTTCAATTGTTCTTTTGTTTTTGCAAGGTTCGTTTAAGGCTTACTTAAGCGGTTTACTAAGAAAAACGCGTCTAAGGCTGCACGCCTCGAGAAGTTGAGTTCTACAGACGTGACATAATAGTTTATTGGATATTAATTTAACTTTAGTTTTCTTAAAGATATATTTTTATAAATATTAACAAAATAAATTTTAGTTTTAATTTAATTTAATTATCACATATTTAGAGATAATCTCATAGGAGCTCTTAAACTATGATGTTCATTTGAATTTTTTTTCTAAATTTTAAAATAGTTTATATCAATCCTCAAATAATTTTAAATTAATCTTTAAACGTGAAAACATTTTATATCATTTATCAAATTAATAGGTGCTAATAGATTATTGATATTAATTTTAGTTTTTTAATATATCGTTTTATAAATATTATTAAAATTAATTTTAGTCATTCTAAATTAATCTTTAAATATATTGCACGTCTCTGAAAAACAGTTAGTGAATATGTACGTTATAATCATTGTTTCAAGGTAACAAAAACAAGTCTGAAGAAAGAGTTGTACAAAAACCTAACAAAAATTATTTAAAGAACCGAAAACTATAATTTTCCTTACATCACGAGCAATATGTTTAGTTGTTGAAATTTACAAAAATAACATGGAGGCTTAAGCTACTAGCGGAGAGTGCAAATCATCTGTCCCCTTCCCCCTGTCTCTATTTATGCCCAACTTCAAATTAGAGAGTTTAAGGTTCTAGATTAAGGGTTTTGGTTAAGGTTTAGAGAATTAAGGGTAGGGTGTATTTTTTAGGGTGTAGGATTTAGGATTTAGAATATAGAAAATAAGGATTTAGGGTTTAAAATTTAATTTTTTTTAAAAATTCAAAGAAGGCATAAAAAGAGACACAAAAAAGAGGCGAAGGATTTTTGCTCATGAACGGAGGTAGTGAATGGGTTATAAAACAGTTTAATGAACTAGTTCTTGGCATGCCAAACCAATTTTCAGTGCTTTCATAGCCTCCTTCAACACGACATCCTTTAGAATATACCACTAGCATGAAAATAAATTTCATTAAGGTAGTGTGCCCCCACTATAATACCAGCTACAAATATCACCGCCTCACCAAAAGAATAACTATTGTTGTTATACTTAACACTAGAAATTACCTCTAAACCTCAACCTGATTCTGCATCTGGGATTAACTTTCACTTGTTCATCTTTCTTACAAAGTTCTAAATTGTTATAAACGATCATCAAATTCATGAACTAGACAAGTAACTCCACCATAACTGTTGAAATGCAGTACATAGTAAAATTCTCTACGTAACACGAAAGAAGTAAACCATTTAACCAAAACACTCGATCATAAATTTTCCATCTTATAATTCATGTAATAACTATTGGGTGATGAATCCCATAAAATTTCAATAGAAAAACTTCATTTACGAACCAAAATCCCAAGCAAAAACATTTCAAAAAAACATAAATCTCTTATCTAATAAGTAGGTTGGAGTAGAACTAAAGAAAATCCATCTTTTTCTCTTCAATGGGCATTAGTATCCAAAACGATAGGAATTACATAATACCTAAGAAATGAGAGGGAATGACATTCCCATTCTAAACCTAAAAACATGCTAGGGAACCTTTCCAATCCAAACATAGGTATTATATCCTGGAAAACTTTTTTCCCAACGATAATCTATTTTCCATCATCCAAACAGCCCCTAAAGGTATAATTTGGTCCTATTCACCGTTTAATCTTGGTTGTCTTTGAATATAATGAAGGTGGAAGATAGGGAATGCACATAGAAGGGAAGAGAACAATGTTTGGGACAACACTCTCCGACATAACCCTAAGATTGCTATATATATCATGTTTATTTGGCTGAGATTATGGTTCAATTACTTCAGTCACCAGAATGTTGACAGTTTAGGTATGTGGATTATGGAATGCAGTTCACCTGCAATTCAAGGCCTCAAAGCATTCCAAAAGCTGCATGCGAATTACAGAAACAAAAAAACTAGAAGCGTACATTGGCAAGGAAATCTACTTCATTCAGAGCATACAATGACCTGAACGGTTTATTTCCTTTGCACCTTTTTCTGGTGCCTTGCGTCAGAAGCAATTGGAGCTAGCAATTGTCTGTGGAAATAACCACTTGGTATCATCTTCACTAAATAAATCAAGCAATCTAACTTATTTGTATTGTTGAGAGACCTCCCACACAAGCCTATCCATGAAATTGGCATTATAAAACTCATACATTGTCCTAAGTCCTAACAGTTCAAATACCCGATTCCAGCAATGTTTGATCTACATTGTGCTCTCTATTATGCTCAATCCAGAAAAATAAAATCACCACCCATGGCTCGGAGAAGCCAGAAAGGTTGACTCATTTCCTACCTTCTCCTTATGTAAGAAAAAAAGAAATAGACAAAACAAATAAAACTTCGACCATATAGTTTCTGTTCTTATGCTTCACGCAAATAGCACCTTTAGTGTTACTTCTGTTTTAATAACAAAAGCTCAACCATAAAGACTGTGCCTGTTAGTCACATTAAGCCTTCTCGAAGTGCCAGAGATCTCATACCCATGGCAGACAAGTTGTCTCATGATGTGTTAAAAGTGCCAGAAACTAAATTGATTTTTGTCTCCATTAATGTAACTTCACCCTTGTGATTCATATAGAAGAATCTTACTATATGATTAACTTGAAGCAGCATGTTCTCTAAGAATCTTACTATTAGGAAGGATAAATACTTTTAGTTCTCCATGCCATTCATATAGAAGAAAAACATCATGTTCAAAAGCAATAGGAAGTACCTCCCACTCTTCTTGGTTTTGAATTCCTTCATATGACATGAGGAAAGGCTTCACCTTCTCAAGTGCATCTCTAAGGGACATGGCTGGTTTCTCATTTAGTCTCAAAATCCGCCATCAAATACTCAGGTTCAAACTCTATCTGCAAGCCAAATAAATAGATGAAAGCTTTGAGATCAAGATTAACCCAAAAACATCAAAGTCTGGCAATACACTCCATGCATAATCTTGTTGCAACGTACAGTTTGATACTGTTTCACACTTTTTTTTTGACATAAATAGGAAACTCACTCATGCAAGAAAAACATACATAACAAGCCATGGCAACCAGAGGCCAGCAAAAGCAGGGCAAAACACGAGCCAAACAAAACGGTCGAACAACAAACCGATCGAGAAACAGAACAGAAGACAAATTCTGAAGCAAAACCCTTCGAGGGTCGGAGGATGGAAATTGGAAGCCGACAGCGATGACCAACAAGAGGTCAAACTCGGAGAATTCTTGGCGGCCGGAAGAACCGACGGATATCCCAAGGGGCGAGATGAAACACGGCACTTCTTCTTGCTGGACAAGCCACAAAAGGTGACCAGATTTCGACGAGACAGACGTCATGGGGATCAGGGGATGGGGGGAGCAGAAACAACAAGCCATGCCTTAACCTGAATGGTAAACTCGGGCAACGGATACCGATGGTACCGACGTGAACTTCAAGAGCCAGACGAACAAGCGCGACAGGGAAAAAGTCACCGAGGCCTTCAAGCCAACTTTCCTTGTTGAGGAAGGCTGAGGCAAAAAACCGCGACGACAAATCAGAGGAGCGAATGGAGAAGTGGCATCGACTGGTTCCTTCTCCTTGAACGACCGGCAGACCGACTTTTAGGTCCTCCAAATCTCTAACCAACGTTTGAAAAATCTGACCTTACACCATTCTGATACTCCGATAGGAGTACCGTAAAGTGACTGGATGATGAAACTCCAAAAAATAACGAAACAGGGCCTCCAAGATAGAACTCAGGCAGTCACGCATGTAAAGTAAATAAAAGACAATCCAGGACGAGAAGGGAAAGAGAACAAAGTCGTG
This sequence comes from Abelmoschus esculentus, assembly GCA_035048815.1. Taxonomy (NCBI): domain Eukaryota; kingdom Viridiplantae; phylum Streptophyta; class Magnoliopsida; order Malvales; family Malvaceae; genus Abelmoschus; species Abelmoschus esculentus. The sequence continues at coordinate 3,346,422 of JAUCBN010000019.1, read as the reverse complement.
GGGGTGGTCCTTGCCGGGCGACGAAGGATCGTGCGATTGGGGGAGTTGAGAGATGACAAGGTTGGTTTGTTTCATATGTTCTTGATTCTTCTTTTACATGAACTGATATAGAGACCATCAGATTTTTGCTTGACGAGAGAAATGACAGCAGGACATCTTCTGTTCACCGAAAGGAAGGCTTAGAGAAATATGGAAAAAAAATGAAAATAATTAAAATGTTATTTTTAAATGTTTGATTCAAATCGGATCAGGTCAAATCGATTTTGTTAATTTTTAGGTTGGATGATTTTGGTTCAAATCATTATAGGTTCAATAAAATATCAATATGTTTTAGTCCGATTTGTAGATTGAATCAGTTTTTTAAACCCTGAGATGATTTTATAAAGTTACTAATATATTTAACTTTTGGTTGAGTTATACAACAATTCAGATCAAATCTTTTATTATTTTATTTTATTATATATATTTTTATTTTGAGTTACTTTCGGTATAAATTTCTTCAAATTCACTTAAAAATCGATTCGGATTGATTTTATATCTATTTAACTAAAAATTAAGTTATGTTTAATTTGATTTTGATTTATTTTACGTTTTAGATCAAATTCAAATGTATATTTAAATTAACATCAGATCTCTAATAAAATAAAATTAATTCACGTCTTGGGTCTGGGTTACGTTTGACACCTCTAGATTTGATCTTTCTGTTGGAAATATGAAATTAGCAAGGCAAAGGGATTCAGGGTTAGTAATTAAGATTATAACAAGTATCGAATGCAGTGATCAGATATATTTTACTTGAGTAAACTATAATAGAGGTTACTTAGTTATAGATAAATTATATTTAGATCACTCAATTATTAAAAATTATATTTGAATCATTTAATTATGATTAAGATTATATTTGGGTCACTCAATTAATAAATATTATATCTAGATCACTCAATTATTATATTTGAATCACACTTTATATTTAAAAAAAATTAATCAATTCATGTATTATATTAATTATTAATTTCAAGTGAAATATTCTAATATAAATGAGGGTATACAAGTGATTTGAAATAAAAAATAATAAAATTGATGTACTTTTTTAAATATAAAGGGTGATCTAATTGTAAACTTACTCTAATATTTAATAATTGGATAACCTAAATATAACTATACTCATAATTATATGACTCAAATGTAACTTTTAACAATCGTGTGACTAAAAAAAATCTACCCATAATTGAGTTCCATTTTACTTTAAAGAGATATGGCTTGCATGAAAACTTTTTTTAAAGTTTGAAGATCTTTTAAAGTATATAGCTAACATACGACCTCAAGCGGAACAATTTGGAATCTGTCGTATAGTTCCTCCATCTCCTAGGAAGCCTCCTTGCCCTCTCAGAGAAAAGAAAATATGAGGAGAAAAATATAATAATTCTTTCATGCAAGGCATATCTCTTTAAAGTAAAATTTTAGATTTGGCACTCGTGTGCAGAGACTTGAGAAGCTTCAGAATCGTGGCTAAATGAGAAAAATATTAAAAGTTAATAGCAATATGAGGAGAAAAAGGAGAAGATGCATGAGAATGGACGTAGACTGTGGGTCTGATGGTGGAAATAACTAACCTTCTTCTGATGCTGGATTTTGTGAAGTAGAGAAGTTTGGGTTTGAACCTGGTCCAGAGTTTACTCTGGATAAGTTTCAGAAGTATGCAGATGATTCCAAGGCTCTGTACTTTCGAAGGAGGGAAAATGATGTAGATATGAAGGGTAAAATGAACATTCTTTCAGAGAACCGTGAACCTCCAGTTGAGAACAAGAGTTGCTAATCCTCCTGCTCCTTTTCCAGTGGGTTCCCTAATGAGTCCAGTCAAGTTGGATTTGCATAGAGTGAGAAGTACATAAAATCTGGCTGGAACTTGAATAACTTCCCCGGGCTTCATGGATCTGTTCTCAATTATGAAAGCAGTGGTATAATTTTTTGTTCTTTTAGGTGTTAGGCAACAACTGATTCTGTTGAAATTTCGAGTTATTGAAGTTACAGTTAAGGCCATTGCTTATGCATGTTAATGGGACTAGCATGTTGAAGATCACCACTTATACTCAATGAATTACATGAAGTCATGCATTGGGGTGCTCCAAAAATATGGTATGGTGTCCCTGGAAAGGATGCTTCTAAACTGGAGGAGGCTATGAAAAAGCATCTACTTGACTGACCTGCTTCATAAACTGGTGAGCTAAAAGATCTATAATTTGATGTTTATATTTGTAATTATAGCTATGAGTGATTTTATTGAACTGTTTTGGAGTATATAACGTTACTAAGAAGCCGTATGTATAAAGATACTCTTGCTTCTCGAATTTAAGTTATCAGATAATCCTGATAGCTTTATATTAATTAGCAAAACATCTCAGTAAGGTCAGTTTTAAGCTGAACCTAGCTCAAACATTCAAGGGGTACTAGCTATAATGATCACTAACTAAAATTTCCAGTTTTAAGAGAACACAAATCGATCTTACCGAGCAAGTAGCAAAATGATTTTTAAGCCCGACCTTGTTTTGATAATATACAAACTGAATTATACTGTTATAATCTCTTTTCTAGTTTGGATATTTGAGACAGGTTAGGATCCTTTGGTTCACTGTCCTAATAGACCACTTAAAAGTAAATGGAGGGGATGCATAACAATGTAATGGGAGAAAATGTACTGGATTCATCGTAAGATTTTCTCTTTTCCCAGTTATGCTTAATTACTGGAATATTACTGTACCATATCAATTATGTCCTGAATGCCATACTTTCATGCAGGTCACCCAACTTTGTCCCCTTCCATACTAAAATCTGAAGGGTATCTGTCCATCGATGTGTTCAGCATGCCTGAGAGTTTGTTCTGACATTCCCTATAGTATATTGTCACGGGACTAAACTTTTGAACCAACTAAACCGTGTGGTCTTAGTCGAGTCCTTAAGACAAACGACTAAGTAAGCCTTCTCAACACTTACGGAAGATCAAACTTCCCAAGCACCGACAAACGCGAAGCGTTTTAAGCGGAAACAGATTAAGAGAGATAGCAAGAAAGAACTCTTCAAGAACGTTAAAGAACGCTTAAGAACAAAGAAAAAACAAATAAGAACAAAATAAGTCTTTTAGAACACTCTTTGGATCAGGCCAACGTCTGTGGTCTTCGCAAACCCAGCATTGCTTTTGAAAATACTTAGACAGACGAAAATGCACCATGTAGTACTAATGTCTCGAACCCCAATGTACGACACATGAAAATATCGTGCAGGCTTCAACTGTTGTGGTTTCAATTGTGAAGAAGCAGTAAATGTTGCACCTGTTGATTGGTTGCCACATGGACAGATTGCTACTGAGCTATACCGTGAACACGGAAGGAAACTTCCATCTCGCATATAAATTGTTGCTTGGAGCAGCAAGGAAAGCAGTCAAAGCACACTGGGAGCTCTTTTATTGAAGAAGTATACTTCTGATAACTTAAGGCGGAAAGGTTTATGTGGAAAGGATGGGGTCTTAGCCAAAACTCTCAAGGTATGTTATGTCTGGATTTATTGCGTGTCACATAGCATTCAGAAGCCTCGCTGAGGCTGGCATCATCTGGTGAAAAAGCGAGCACATGTAATTACAAGAATGAGGCTATTTTAACTACCCCTCTTACTGATGCTGCGGTTATGAATCAAAAGGATGCCAATTTCCCTGATCTACCAAAAATTATTAGGTGAACCCTATTCACCACGTCGTTTATAGTCCTAATTAATCAGGATCGTTAGATCTTAATTTTTTTCCAAGTGAATCATCACCTCTTTCCTACATGAATTTAGTGGGTGGGTAGTTATTAGTTGATTATTTAAAGATCAACGGTCCTGATTGCTTGGACCATAGATGACGTGGTGAAAGGGTTCACCTAATAATCTCTCTTGATCTACAGATAACTAGTTGCTCTAATATTCTTACATGAAAGATGAGCAAGCTGAAAACATCATCACATCAGTAGGATCTAATCACCAGCATATATTGTCATTTAGAATCTGCCACTACAGAATCCGGTAAAGGTGTTCAGGACTCTTGTTCTCAAAATAATCTGGACAGAAATGTCCGGCAAAGGTCCTCACATTGCTAAGGTAGTGCGTAGGATCAACGGTAACGTTGAGCCATTGGAGTTTGGAGCTGTGATCTCTCATCTCTGGGAAGTTATGGTGTAACAGTTGGGCCATTTTCCCAAAAGGTTTGTTGCATCGTTGTTTATTAAGACTGATGAAAGTCAATATGCTAAGTATCGGCAGCTAGATATATTAGTGTTTTCTCATTTGTCAGAAATTTTGGATGCAGAGAGGGATGAACCTCTGTTCATGGTAATTGAAAATTTTATTCTTTCGACTATGATTTCTTACCATGATCTGATTAACTAGACAATTTTTTCTCTTACCTGTTTATGCTTCAACTTGTATTCTATATGTCGGATAATGTTGCCATGGTGTTTTTAAGCATGCATGACCTTAATGTTGATTTGATTTCAGATATCCATGGAGAACTGTCCCGGTGAAGCATTCGTTCATGTTTCAGCTGCCAGATGCTGGGAGATGGTGAGTGAGAAAGTGAATCAAGAGATAACAAAGCAACATAGACAAGGAAAGACCAACCTCCCATCGTTGCAGCCTCCCGGCTGCCTTGATGGCTTTGAGATGTCTGGTTCCCTCTACCAGACCATTGAGGCAATGGATCGAAATCGAGTTTGAACCTCAAGTGCAGTTCCTACAACCCTCTCTTCCCCGTGGTAATGTCGGCAATGCACTCGGAACATCCGGGGAACAACACACTGCAGGGACTCCCCGGAACAATTGCATGCCGGGTGAAGTTGACACACTCACTTCATAGCATTTTAAGTGACAAAAGGCCACCCATGGATGTACACCTAGTGGCTCAACTCCTCAAGGAAGATATTCCCGGTCGTCGACCTAGATGATTGGATTTTTTCCCCGTTCGTTCGGATTCAAGATTCGACTCTGTAAATATCGATATCCTGCCTTCATTTTCATTCAATCCACCATTGTTTCAGGCAGAAGAAGAAAGTGACAAGTAGCCTCAGGTAACCAGACCATTCCAAATCTTTTTTGGACATGGACCAAACAAAATTTGGACCACAATTTGATTCGATGCCACTAATAGGAATATTTGTAATTTTTGTAAATATTTGAGTTTTTTTTTAAAGAATAAATGTTTCTAACGGGTCTTAAACTCGGGATCTAAAGAAAAGAGATAGAATCAAATGAATAATTTTGATCAATTGACCATCGACACTTGAGTTACACTTGGTGAATATTTGAATCAAATAAAATTCTAAAAAAAGACAAACTTGGTGATGAATATTTATCTGTTTGGAATTATTTTTCTACAAAAATAAAAATTCTGAAATGTGAAGTCCACGCAGGCACAGGGCGAGTGGTGGAAACTCCAATCTTGGTAGAAAAATAAAAATGGTAAAGACTTTGGTCAAAGATTCGAATCGTACAATAAATGATGTGTTTTTCTGAAAAATAAGCCTCTGTTCTACATACTGTTCAACCGCTTCTTGACTGAACTGATGCTACACTTTTTATTACATAAATAATATTTTTGAATTATTTTTTTAAAATAATACCTTTGAATAATAATAAAATTTAGCTTAATATTAATTAAAATACCAAAAATAGTTAGGTGTAATTAGATTCGACAAAGTTAATTTGAGATTCGAATTCGAGATTCGAATTGATTCATCTGAATTGATTTATCTATTTTGAGATTTGGTTTTGATTTATATTTGATGATATTAATTTGACCCAAAACTTGAAATAAGTTGAACTGAATTAAAATTAACTTAAATTTTAATTGAACCGATTTTTAATCTAACCAAAGGTAACCTAAATTTATTTTACCCAAACCCAACTAAAAGAAATAAATTTTACAAAAATATGTTAATATTGTATATATTTGGATTGAACTTATACTCAATTCAACCTAAATATCCAAAGGTTAACTCGAATAAAAAAAACGATCAATTTCCTTTTGTCCCAATATTGACTCGATCATAATATATCTGACCCGACATCAATTAAATTGATATAGACCCGACATCAATTATCATAAACTCAAACTAAAATTAAACCAGACCAAAACTTAATCGAATAAAATCAAACCTAAAATTATTCAACCCTACCGAACATGAACTCAACTACCTATTTGTCACATCTCTATATAGTGGTGCAAATTGTCTAAAAAAAACAAGATTTTGTAATAAATTCGGAATCCCTTACACAAATATTTCGAACCAAATGGTACATGTTGAATTTAATGCTTCTGTATTTGTAATGAATTCTGTTGTTATTCTCGGTGTATTTTTTAAAAAAAAAATTGTAAAAAATGGAAATCATTATAATTTTTTTAAATTTATATTCTATAAACTTGAAAATTAAAAGTTTTTAAAATAATTTAATTTTAGAGATGAAAGATTTACTTTAAGAGTTTAGAATTTAAGATATAAGATTATAATATAAGGTCTAAAGATTATGATTTAATTTTCTCTAAATTCTGTCCCCAAAATTACCCAATAAACTAAACTAAAATGCTTATAAAATCTTTTAAAAAAATTATATTATTAATATATAAAATAATTACTCTTTTATTTTATTATAATCAATAACTTTATTACTTAACTGAATTTTGGTGGGAGCCAATGGCCCCAACCCCCCAATTTTTTAGTAATTCACACGTGTCTCTTCGGTTTTAAACTTTTTATATTTTGGTCCCTTCAAGAATTTTACATCTCTTTAATTTTTTTTAAAAAAATATTTTTAATTAAAACCTTTTTAATTTTAAAAATTCTCATAAAATATTAATTAAAAAAATAGTTACACCTCCAAAGTTTTAAATTAAATCTTTTAAAAAAATAAAATTTTAATTTACACTTTTAACATTTTCAAAAGTTTTAAATAGGCCCCCTCGTCTTGGTTTTTTTCAAGATCCGTCCTCGTTGAGAGGTTTATTCCTGTAACGTATCTATATAATATCTTATATGAATTAATCAACTAATAAATTAGATATCGATAATTATAAAAAAATCTAATATTTTATCTAAAAAATCTGTTTAATTATACAAACAAAACCCTTGAGTCCTCCTAGTAAGTAGGGGTGAGCAAAACTCGACTCGAAAAACTGAATAACTCGATTCGACTCGAGGCGAAAGTACTTGACTCAAAATTTCATAGACTCGACTCAAAAAAATTTTAAATAAAGTTTGAGTTGTAAAATGGAATAACTCGAAAATTTTAATAATTAAAGGATTATTTTTTTAAGTTTGAGAAGAGTCTATCATTTTTCTATGATATATATACATGGATAGATAAAAATATAAAGAAATATTGTTGCATATGAAAAATATATATACATATCTTAATGATTAGATAAAATCGTTTAAATTGGAATCAAATCATACTATAACATAATAAATAATTACAATTAAATATTTATAGGAACTCGAAAACTCGACTCGATTTGACTCGACTCAAATTTCTTAAACTCAACTCGAACCGAAAAAATTTTAAATAAAATTTGAGTCGTAAAATATAACTCGTCAACTCGAATAACTTGAAAATTTTTTACTCTACTCGACTCAACTCGATCGAATACTCAACCCTAGACTCGGAGGGAGAAAATAAAAGTTTCATTAATAACGTGGGGCTGCGTAGGTCAACTTTAAACGATATGAACTTGCTAGATCTGTTCTCTGTGCATTCATTTATACATGCATGCACCATGCGTTAATGCTTTGTCCTTTCGTTGAAAACAAAGAACAAATAGGGAAGTTGAGATGAACACACCTGCGGAATTTTAAGTCAATGTCAAACCATTTACAGCAAGTAGGGATACGAATTAGTAGGGTGGGTAATGAGTGTGTTCGGTTTGCGAGTTATTCGGATTCGTTCGGTTAATTTCAGTTAAAGTTTGATTCAAGTAAATTCGATTCAGGTTCGAACTCGGTTCGAGATCTTTACAAATCGAATATCGAATCAATCTAAATTCGGTTCGAAAAACTCATGAACAAGCTCAGAATAATTATATATACTAGAAGTATTTTTTTTAGTTAAAGAAAAACAATAAAATAAATTAGGGTAAATCAAAAAAAAAACTAAAATAAATTAGATATTATGAATTTGTATTGTAAGAATATTTCGTGGTTATTTGGATTAATTTACTTTTTAGATATTATTTTTCCTTTCCTAACATTGAACTCTATTTGGTGTTAGTTATGAAAGAGTTCTATAGTATTGTTTTCAAACCGAGCTCAAACCTAAAATTCTAAACTCGTCGAGCCGATCTAGACCAGGCTTAGGCTTGACTCGTTATCACCCTTAGTTATGAGTCGTTGAATCGAATTTTGAATGATATCTACTTAATTTAAAAAGTTAATACATTTATTCAAATTTAACCTAACTTGATATTTTTGATGTTTCATTCGATTCGAACCAAAACTTGAATTTTAAAATAAAAAATTAATTTTGTATAAATAAAAAATTACCAATTTTTACTATTATTCATTAAAATAAAGAACTAATTACAAAAATACAAATAGAGATGAAATATAATTATTCCATTTTATTTGACAAAATAAAGAAATAATTGAGATATATATATATATATATAAATAGAGACAATAAATATTTAAAATTAAATTAAATTGTTATCTTGGGTAAGGTAAAGTGTTTTTTTACCTTAAATCTAAATTTGAACTAATCTGGTCTTATCTTTAAGAAATCAAATTGAACTCAACCCATATTTAATTTTTTAATAAATTAATTTTATAAAATTAAATCAGATCAAAACTCACGTGTCATATTTTAATTGATTAAAATATTTTTTAATTAATTATAAAAAACCGAACATCTAAAATAATAAGGATAAAAATAATTTAAATATTTGTTTAAATCAAAAAACATTTTAAATATTTATCGTAAAATATATATTTTTATTATTAAGTCTGAACTTCATATTTGTACACGTATTTCATTGGATCAGTTCAAAAATATAAAACTATAATGTCTAAATTTTCAATCGAAGAAAATCCATCACATGAACTAAAAAATAAAAAATAAAAAAAATAAAATCTTTGTTTCATAAATAGCAAAAGTAGGCGACCGGAAGGAAAGACGAAAATCAAAACCTCGTACGGACGCAATGAGTCCATCCGAGGGTTGATATCACGCCACGTGTTTGTAAACGCGGGACACGAAGCAGAACTAGCTGTCGGTGTCTCTTTGTAGACAAGCAGTACAAACATCCACGTGGGAACACGCTGGTGTAGGGTCCACCTGATTGATGCACGTGTCAACCGATTTTCCCTTCAACGTAGATTGCGGGGATCTTTTTTTTAATCTGTTTGGACTTTTTTGAATTCTAGGGGATTGTGAATTGTGGGTCCCTCAGGAGCCTTGAATGTTACGATGGATTATTACAATAAAACAACAAAAATATTAGTAAAATTACTAGAATATTGTTTTTAATTTTTTATTTATAAAATATAATTTTTTAAAACTATTTTTAATAATATTATATATTATTGTTTAAATATAAATTACAATCCGACTTTAAACAATATTAATTTATTATTATTATTTTAAATATAACACTGTTTAAAATTAAACTATTTTACAAAATTTTTGATTTGCTACGGTAAAATATTATATTATTAAAAATAAAATAAAAAATATTGTATTGTTGAAAAAAACAGATAACATAACTTGAAAACTTTAATATTGTCGGTCAAATTCAGTTTAATTGTTATTACTATTATATTGTTATATAATAAAACATGTGATTAAATATCTTTAAATTTAATAATTAATTTTAATATAAAATAAATAATATTTATCTTAAAAAATAAATTTAATTATTTTATTTTTATATATGTATATATTGTTAAAAATTTTAAAAATATATAAATAAATATTATTTTATATATTTTTAACTATTAAAATAATATGTTTAAACCTAAAAGTTTCACCGTAGTTCAATGTGTTGCCTTTATGATCGAAATGCATAATTTCGATATTCTTTAAAAAAAGTGGCGAGCTTTCGAAAGTTATTTATATGTTGCTTGATTTTAAAATTTCAGTGTGATATTATTATTATTAAAAATATGGGATATCTTCTATCTTTTATAGTGTTTAATATTATTATTAAAAATATATTTTATGTAGAAGAAATATTTAAAATAAATCTATTTTTTTAAAATAGAAAAATTTAAAATAAAAACAAAAAATAGATAAATATTTTTAAAATATTATATATGGGTTTTCGTACAAATTGCGAATTCAGAATTATTTTTAAGATAAATATATATATTATATGAATCTAAATATTTGAGGATAAATATAATCAACAAAATAAATAAATAATCTAGATTTTATAGTGCACACGATCAATAAAATATATAACTAACCCAAGAAAGTTTATATTTCAGTGTATCATTCATTGCCATGTACCGTGTTCTAAGGAAAAATTATTAGGTGCATTCTGTTTATCATGTTATCTATGATTTAAAATAATTAAAATTGTTTATTTTAATTTTTTTAAGGTTGAATCATCATCTTTTTTTTATATGTAATTAGTAGTAGGGGTGTTCATTGTTGGATATCAGATCGGATCGGATCCGATTTTTTGGATATTCGGGTTTTCGGATCGATAATATAGTGATCCGTATCCGCTCCAGAAAAAATAGATATCCGCATATTCAGATATCGAATATTCAGATCGGATAGCCAGATATCCGATTATCCAAAAATATAATTTGATTAAATTATTTTTTCGAATTTAAAGATTGTATTTATGAAAATTTAGAATTCCAAATATAATAAACAATAAATTATTAAATATAACAAGATTCATATTTATAAAAGTTTTAATTTTTTAAAATTTTTGAATATAACAACCACTAAATTATTGAATATAACAAAATTAATATTAATAAAAAATTTAATTTTTGGATTTTCGGGTTTTCGGATAATTCGAAACTTGAAATATTGTGATCTGTATCCGATCTGGAAAATTTAAAATCGGATCGGATATCCGATTAAAAAATAAAAACCGAATCGGATATCCTAACTTTCGGATCGGATCAATGGATAATCAGATCGGATTGACCGGATCGAATATTTTTAAACACCTCTAATTAGTAGGGGTAGTTATCAAGTAGTTATTTAAAGACGAACAATTCTGATTGATTGATCCATGAATAACGTGGTCAAAAAGGTTCTCCTAATAATCTCTCGTGTTCAAGGGCAGAGTTTTACGGGGATAAAGATTTTTTCACCTTTATTCTCTTTCTATTTTTTAAAATTGATTTATTTTATGATTTTGTCTTCTCACTTTTAAATATTTATATTTTATCTTCGACCTTAAATTCTAATTTCGTTTATATTGTATCTATTTGTATCTAATTTTCGATATTCAATATATATATATATCGATATTTTTTGTGAATAACGCAGAATTTATTGATTTTTTGTTTTGAATATGCAAGATTAGTAGATTGTGTGTCATCTTCAAATTAGTTTATGGTCTATTCTCTGCCTATTTCTAGTAACAAAATTTGAGCATGCCATCTTTGATTTCTAATAATGAAAACTTGTCGAAATCAAAAACATGTTCTTATATCATTGGTTTGGTAGTACAAATAACGACTCGAATATCAAAATTATTTTTAAAATAAAAATATAAATATAAGACTAAATTTATAACATGTCAATATGACTTAAGTTATGTCGAGCTTTGAATTAATCGATAAAAAATATTGATTTAGTTAACTCAATCAACAAATATTTTTCACGTACGTGCATTAGTATCACAATTAGGAATGTACTAAACTCGACTCGGTATGATACAAATATTTTATTAAAAAATTAAATAAAATTTAAATTATAAAATAAAAATACGAATAACTCAATTTTTAATGATTAAATCAGTTTTCAAGCATGAGTTAACTCTCAATTTTATCTGAAATATATGCATCACATATGAAAAAAATGTGTATTATATATAAAAAATCGTTTAAATTAGAATTAATTAGTATTACACCATTATAAATTTTTACAATTATATTTAAACAGATATCAAACAACTTGATTTAACTAAAAAAATAAAATAAAATTTGAGTTATAAAATAAGATTCTTCAACTCGACTAATTAAAAAAAAAAACTCAACTCGACCTAATCGAATTCACATCTCAGGCAGGGGCGAAGCCATATAGGGAGGGGAGGGGTAATGCCCTACCCCGAAGAATTTTTTTTCACTTTTGTCCCCCTATTTAATTTTTTTATGAATTTGCCCCCTACTTTTAAACATTTATGTTTTTCCCACCTCAACCACAAATCCTGACTCCGTCCCTGATCCCGGGGCTAATCTAACTACATATGTATACACCCAAAGTTCCAGGTTGTGATGTGTAAAGTCTTTCAAGCATAGAATGATAAAGACTCATCCAAGGACAGTTCATTTTCAATTTTGCTTCAGCCTTTCCAGAAAAAAGAAATTTCCAAATCATGGTGGATTTCACTGTCAAAAAACCATTTTTCTTGCACACTGAACAGGACCATTGAAAACGTTTTAATTGTTGAAGAATCATTAGTTCGCACAATGTTGACTTTTCTCCCACACCAGGAAAATAATTTGAATGTACTCATGAGTACACGTTTACGTAGGTATACACATACATATACGTATATTCACGTCTCTACGCCCTTCCATGCATTTACGTATATCCAAACATGGCATGCATGTACGTGTGTATGTATATATGTCATGGATACTGCTAGCTATTTTTAGCAGTAAAAAATCTGCAGAATACTCGATGGAAATAGCTGCCTGTTGTGTTAACCCCAAGCCACAACTGTTTCTGCTTTATTGAGTTCTGTGGTGACTGAAACTGGTACTCAAGTGGGTGCATGCATGCAGTTCATATGTTGTGGGATATGGTCAAACATTTTCTTGACTGGAAAAAGCAGGGATTTTTCAGAGCTAAGAACTAGTTTCATGGCAGAAACACCAAGGAACTGGTTCATTGCATATCATATACATATACATATTCTGGTATACATATATATATATATGTTAGGATAGTGATAGAGTGAGGAATCAAGATAGGGGGTAGTTTAAAAGAATTAAAAATTGGGGGTAAAAAAGTAGACAAAAATGTATTGGATTAGTGTTCATTGACACAATATAAAACTTAAGAGTTTTAGATATTTTTTGATTGTTGGATAGTGAAAATAGGGTATATGGTGTAAATTTTCTATCTATTTCCCATACTTTCTTTTATGCCTCCATTTTAAATTAGAGAGTTTAAAAGGTAGGGTTTAGGGTTTAAGATTAAGAGTTGTGGTTAGGGTTTAGAGAATTAGGGGGTAAGGTCTATTTCTTTTAAGGTTTAGGGTTTAATATATAAAAAATAAGAGTTAGGGTTTAAAATTCGATTTTTAAAAAATTTCAATAAAGGTATGGAAAAAGGTATGATAAAGAGGCAAGGAATTTTCACGATTAATATCAACATGAATTTTTTTTTTACAAAAAAAATAAGTGAATTATCCTATGTATATATAATATATGAGTAAGATCTACTCACACAATGTAAAAAGTAAAAAGCTTTACTCATCTTAAACTATGGAATGAGTGTAAATTTACATTTGAGATTATCTACTATTTTTTCCCTTAAAAAACTATCATTTTCAACTTTTTTATCTCTACTATTAATTTATACTTATATAAATCAATTTAAAATATTTTAGTTTTACGATACGTAATTAAAAACTATTTCATATAAAGAGATAAGATCAAGTTATATAGTGTAAAACTTTTTTAAGTTTTACACGTTTTTTAGATCGTTTGATAATTAAAATAGATGACTCAAATTAACATTTGGTTACATAAAGATTACAAAAAAAGGAATTAATCTAAGCGATCTGTTTCGATCATCCAACGATCCAAACGAAGTGTAAAACTCTCTCTTACACTATGTAACTTGACCCTATCTTATATATATATGGTTAGGATCAAGTTACACCATGTAAAACTCTTTAAATTTTATACTAATTTTAGACCGTTGGACGATGATAGAAAATGATTATACCATCAAGCGATAACCTTTGTATTTTTTTAAGCGATAATCTTTATATTTTTTATTATTAATCTCATCAATATCTATTTCATTCATTTAATAGTTATAAATTAATTTATATCTTTTTAAATTTTATATGGTATAACTTTATACCATCTCTCTCTCTATATTCTCCTACTGGAAAGTGTTTAAGCCTTACTAGAAAAGCAGCCTTCCGAAAGTGGAAACAAGAGTAACAGCCAGTCTCTAGATAAACAATTCAGCAATTAAACCAGATTCTATGCACCACAAACACTGAATGTATACAAAATATGATATATATATAGGGTATATATGTATAGATTTTTAAATTTTTTATATATTTAAAAGATTTATATTTTAGTATCTAAATATAATACACAAATATCGAATATAAATACTTTATGAAAAATTACGAGTCCGAACAACCTTACTTCTTGTTAGCATAAATCTTTCCATCATGAATCAGCATTTGGTAATATTTTCTTTGCAGAGTGTAATCCTTTTCATATACTCCATACAAGAAACAGACAATTAAGACATCAGCCTAGTATTAAACAAGTATTATCCTTAAATACTGTTCAAAAGTGTTGTCTGCCAAGTGGATTAACAGACAGACAGCCCTTGGATTAGGCTTTAAACCTCCATTATTCCATCTGCTTTAGATTGGCTCAAAATTTTGTATTAAACATAACACGTTTATGACATATGTGTATGTGTTTTGTTCTAGCTGTCAACAATATTAGGAAAGATGAATCTATGTTTTGTCTGTTTGCCTTACACTAGATCTCATTGTTAGTATATTAAAATGTTATTTTAATCTTTATTAAGAATTTATTACTATTATTTATATTTAAGTTCGTAATTTTTTTCTTAATAATATATATTTTCGTTACCGATAACGAGAAAGAGATATGTATATATAAATAGTTTTCATATTTATTATATGAAAAATAACATAGAAATTACAAATTAAATACTTATCCACTAGTAGTGACATTGGCTTATACCATCAAATTATATATATATGTATATATATATAACATGTTTTGATCCACTATATAAGCCATTGAAATATGGACTAATGAAGAAGAAAGAGAGAAATACCTTAAAAAGAAACAAAACCCATTAAAACCTTATCATCCAGAGATTTTGCTGATGGCTAAAGAATCCTTATACTTCTTCCATAATACTTGCTGTAAGAAAAAAACAAAACAAATCCCCATTAGCATCAAGATGAAAAATTGAAAATTGTGATTGCATTTTGAATTACAGATATTAAGATTCGAACCAATTGAATAAAATCCGAGTTTTTTTTCCTACTACATATAGTAAGATCTTGTTGCCATCATTTTTCTTTCAGGTACTATTCATTCCCAGTTACCTCTGCTTCCTAGTAACTGATCATGTTGTCAATATACAATACAATCTGTCCCCCTAAAGGGCAATTTGAAGGGTACCCACTTTTCAAATCAAATAAAAAAATACAAACAGTTTCGGACGGAGCCGTTATCGTTACTGATAATTATTTTTACCATGATGGTTTAATTTCTTAGTTAACTCACTTGCAGATGTGGCATCAGCAGCCAGTGCTGGTGGTGATGGAGATGATGACTGTTGTGCTGATGGGATAGCTGGTAGTGGTACTTTCTGCTTCGGCCTCTTCCTTTTCTTGGCATAGCTAACCCCTCTAGCTTTGGCCTGGAAATCCCTGACTTCCCTCAAGTAAATCCTCACAGCTCTAGCTCCGAAAGGGTTTGCTTCCGGCCTACCACCGTGTTCCTCGTAGGCAGCACGGAGTCGGCCGATGAGTGCATCGAGGCTACCCCAAGCTTGTCGGAGAGGACAAGGGCAAGGAGCCGGTGGGTTAGGTAGACCAAAGAAAGGACAAGTGTTGTTATGAACTTTAGTCTTCCCGAATTGATCGAGATACCTAAGGAATTCAAGGACATGGACACCACTACACATCGAAAGAGACAGCGGCGGCCTATGGTTCCGCAGGTACTGACAGAAAGTGTTCCAATCTCGGCGCTTCTGGTTCTCGTAGCGGCTAGGAGTGGTCGACGGCGGCGGGGTTGCCGTTGCAGTTCCAGTGCTGGAATTAGGCGTTGCACTACTGATGAAGATGCTGTTGTGGTTGATACCCTCAGTAGTTGCCATGGTGCTTGAGCTTATAATCCGACTTGGATAATCCATTATCACACACAGAGAGAGAAAACAAAAACTTGGGTTGCTGTTTTCTGATCAACTATTTAGGGTTTTCACTTCATTCTTGCATACTTCCCAAGATCTTGCATGCTTCCATGATAATCAATAAGGAACTAGAAAAAAAAGGGTTTTCTATTTTGGCAAGAAAATTTGGTATTCTGCAAGAAAATTCTTGAAAGACTGCCGTTACATGTGGTACATGAGCTATGAAAAGTGTTGTTTAAAGATATGAACCTGAGATCAGAGCTGATCAGATTCTTTTTCTGTTTGGTTTCACAGAAAAAGGTGAAGCAAACTGCAGTTCACACACTGTTGCTAAAGTGAGATAGCTGGAGATAGACCAATGGGTTAAGAGATGGGAGAGAATTGGCAGAGAGCAGTGAAGCAGCAGTGGTTAATAAGTAGTAGTTGTTAGTGAAAAAATGCATTATTAGGGGACTGTTTTGCCAAAAATAGGACAAGTTTGGCAGTGAAAGGCAGTGGTGATGGTGACCCAAGGGCTGTACCCCAAATATTTCAGCCTTTCAATCTAAATTCAACTCTCCTTTGTTAAGCGCGTGGAGTACAAACCATTGATGATAAATGAGGAATATTAATGTTTTTTCCTTTAAAAAAATATCTCAAGTTGAAATCAAATGTTTGTAATATTTATACGAGATTAGAGATGGAGTTAAGATTTAAAGCTAAAAATAATATAAATATTTAAAAATATAAATAAATTATTTTTAAAAAAAATGGATATAAAAATAAATATGAAAATAAATTTCTTCGGGAGGGAAATTGTTCTTTTCCAATCCATACAGCTTCGTTATCGGATGAGATCAAATTATACAATATTAAATTTAAAGAGTTTTACATTAATATAAAACTAATTAATCATCTATTATTATCATCCAACAATTTAAAATTAATATAAAAATTAAATAAATTTTATGAAATTATTTACATACCGATAATATATTAAACAATAACTCATTTAAAAATAATAGGGGAAAAGTTTATAATATTTTAACCTTTAATAAAATGAAAATATTAATCTGTAACAATTAATGACTTCATGACATCAATTAAAAGTTTTATTATTGGCATTTACTTTAATATTCTTTCATTGTAGTGTAAAGGGTTTTATTCTCAATTTTTTAAAAATAAAAATAAAAAATTAAATAGTTTAGACATTATATAATAAATATTCAAATTTATTACTGTATTAAATATCCTCTCTTTTCTTTTCAACCTAAAAGGGTTAAGAAGTAATTTTATTTTGAAATTAGTAAAAATTAGATTTCATTAAATACAAAAAAGTGTACGACAAAAGTCAGTAAATTTTATTTTTGGACGGAGTTATATAAGAGTATAATTAATTTTATTTAAAATATTTATTATATAAAAATATTATTATATTATTAAAGATTTTATAGGAAATGTTAAAATTAAATTTATTTAATTTATTAGGGTATATTTTCATCAATATTTATTGTAATGATATAAAACCTCATATCTTATTATATAAAAATTCTGACTCTTTCACTGTCATTATTGTTAATTGTGTGTATTTATGCGATTTATCATTTATGATTTAAATAGAGAGTTACGGCCCATTAAACTATTTTTTTGTTATTTCGTGAAACTGAATATTACTAACCAAAGCACGTAAAAATTTATTAATTGGTCTAATGATTTGAAGATGTTTAGTGTAATGAGAACAAAATGTAACGAGTTCGATTATATGAAAGCATTCTTTAATCATTAAAATAAAATTTTTGGATGCTAGTCTCTTTATAATTCCGAAGTGAGATACCGTGACGCGTAAATCGTTTATTTCTTGATTGTACTTTTATTAGTATTTTTGTTTTAAATTATCGGGTTTAAAATTTAAGATTCAAGGTTAGGGGTTATAGTCAGGGTTTAGGGAATTAGGGGTATGATGTAAGGTTTAGTGTTTATGATATAAAAAATTATAGTTAGGGTTTAAAATTTGATTTTTAGAGTTTTTTAATAGGAGAAATGAAAGAAGTCACCATTAAAAGACGAGATTTCTACTCGACCATAGAATCAATCAAAATATTTTTAGGCCTTTCTATTTAGGTATATAATTTTAAAAATATTTTGAATGAAAAGTTATTTTAGTTATTATTTTTTAAATAATTTAATTTTTAATATTTTATTTTCATGAAAATAGATTTTATGGGATGAAAATTTTTAATTAAATAATAATAAATAATTTAAAATGATATGATCAAATTATATAATAGTGCATATTGACATGATAATATTGTATAGAAAAAGATATTGACTTGAAATAATATCACATCAGTCAAAAAATAATTTTATAAAATTAAAAAAAATATAAAATTATTTTTCTACCGATATATCACTCTCTCAAGTCACTTTAAATTGCTTATTGTTAGTTGATTAATAATAATTTTTATCCACAAACTTTAAGTTAAAATAAAACTCTAAAAATTAAATTATTTTAAAAATATAAACAAAAATGACCATTCAATCGAATAGTAAAGATATTTTTTATATTAAATCTACTATTTATTAGTCAATTTTTACTATAAGATTACAATTAGCACATGTTAAGTGAAAAATATTTTATCGTCATTTTAAAAAAGATTTTTAAAATTGAAGAATACACTAAGAACATTTAAATTTTAATGAAATACATTATATATCATTATATTTTAAGTTTAATATCGATTATACCGTTAAACTAAAAATATATTATTTTAACACTGAATTTAATTTCAATTTCATTCATACCATTGGATCATCAAAATCTATGACGTAGAAAAACCTTCTCAGTCCACATGCAATAACATAAAAAAAAAAAATAATAGCATAATGACATAATTGAAACCTAAACTAACGTCCAATACTCAATTTTAATAAATGTTTAGAAAAAACAATAATAACAATTTTAATTTAATAAAATAATTGGTACTAAACTTAAAATTTAGTGATATATAGTATAATTTACCTTAAATTTTATACATTTAAACTTTATACTATTAAACCAAACAATGATCAATTTCTTAAAAATGTAAGAGTAGGACCATTTAACCTCGTCATGTGGTAAAAGAAAAAAAATCACTTTTTTTTACGTCTAATTTTGAGAAATATAAGGGTTTAAATTTATTTTTAGTATTATAGAGACGTTTGAAAAATAATTAGGGAAGTAGGTCAATTGCTACAATGAAAAGAAGACCTCGTCACTTTTTCTTGACGAGGTCTTCTCTCTCTTCCTGAACCACGCCAGGAAGAGATGACAAGGTACTTATGATTCACTTAATTTGTTCGGTTAAATGAGAAAAAGAGAGAAGACCACGCCAAGAGAAGGTGACGAGGTCCTCTTTCACTGTAGTTTTTGGCCTACATCTTCAATTATTCCTCAAACTTCTTAAATCTCTAAAATTAATTTCAAACAACAATATTTTCCAAAATTTTCCTTTTTTACCATTCATTTCCATTTTTACTTTAATTTTTTTATCTTGAATTTTTGGGATTCTCCAAAATATATACAATATCTTCTTCTATATGATTGTCATAAGTGATGAAATTTAATTTGTTAAAAATAGAAAACTATTTTTTTTCCCAATTAGAGTAAGGAAACACTCTCCTGCATTTGGAATCTCAAACCTACACATAGGATAGCACATGGGAAAGTAAAATATAAATAAAATGGACTCACCAAAATGTCCATAGCTGCTGGAACCAAGGAGAAATAGCTAGCTAGGGTTAGCCAAGTTATGGGTTGGCTGCTTCCCATTAGGGTTAACCAAGAAAGGAATGTAAACAAAACCCAAAAATTTACCCTAACTAGTTACCATTATCATCTCCCATTATTTTGAGATGTTATATTATGGGTCATTTTCATCACGTGATTCATGGAATTAACTAATTAAAAATATTTATTTAATTATTTTTTTACCTGATTATTTTTATCAAGTGAATTTTCACTTGGTAAAAACTGTTTTTAAACTTAATTTATAATAAATATTAGGAAGATTCACTTGGTAAAAGTAATAAGATAAAAAATAATAATTAAATTAATATTTTTGATTGATTAATCCTATAGATGACGTGGTAAAAATGATCTTTAATATAATTTTTCACTATTACTTTAGGGTTTGTTGTTTCATTTTTGGGTTACCCTTTCATGCATTTGTACATAAAAATGATAATTGGAAGATCTTGCAAGTTGTAATATTTTTTCTCACTTTATGTGATGAATATTTTTTTAAATGCTTGTTGATGTACAATTGTAGTGCATAGGGAGATGAATATATGATTTACATAATACTTAAAATATCTTTTAACGTTTGACTGAATAATCATTTTGATTTATAATTTTTTTAAAGTATTTTAACTTTTAACATTTTGTTTTAGGTCAAAATGACCCATTTATAAATGAGAATTGATAATCTGTTGACGATAAATATCTTAAAATGACTTGATATAATGATACATCATCAAAAATAATTTTATATTTTATAAAATTTTATTATATTATTTTTAAACTAATGTGTCATTTTGTAAAGTTAATATATTTGTCTATATGGTTATGATAATGCTATGTCAACGCGCACTGTCATGTATGTTTGTCATGTCATTTGGTGTTAGTTGACTAACAATTTTCATGTACGAATGTGTTATTTTGATTCAAATGAAAAGCTGAGGATTAAAATACTTCAAAAATATAAAGGTCAAAATAACTACTCAATGAAATGTTAAGAACATTTTTTGCATTATGCCTTTTGTATTTTCTTATATATAAAGAAAGGGTAGGATTTTGTTACATAATATAAAACTTTTGAGTTTTAATATTTAATATTTTAAAATACACAACTTAAAAAAAAATAAAAATATAATATATCTTAAACCTTAAACCTACGCACTAAAAAATACTAACTTATTTTTAATTCTCTAAATCTTAACTACAACTCCTAATCTTGAACCATAAACCCTAAATTCACTAATTTAAAGTAAGGGTATGAAGGAAGCACGATTAAGAGGTATACTATTTGTATCCAAATCTATTCTAATCCATGATTTTTTTAAATTAATAGTAGAGTAATTATTTAATGTATTGTCAGTAAAAAAATTCTTCAGCATGCTTATAAAGTTGTCCTATATTTCTTTTAGGACTTAAATTCTAATTTTTAAATCTTATATTTTAAAATTTATTCTTAATGCAACACTTCGTTTTTTCCAAAATCAAAAACCCTAATTTCTCTTAAAATTCTTATTTCGAAACCCTAGCATTAGGGATTCTTAGGGACTATTTTGCAATTCCTGTAAGTTAAGGGGGATTTCTGAAATTCTGAATAAGTTCAGGCCCCTGTTGAGAAATTAGACCAATTTTTGTTTTGGCAACTGTTCTTTCCTTTCTCCTCGCTTCAGTTTCGGAATGGAGTAAATGTCTCCTTTGTTTCTGTCTTATTTGAACCGAATATTTCATTCCTTTCTGTTTCTTCTGTCAATCAATCGACCAAAGCTTTTTCTTTCTTGTTGGGTTTTTTACGAATCTGTTCGGGGTGTGATTCTGGTAAGTTTTCTTGTTTCCTCTTTGTCCGTTCGAATGTGTTTAAGGATGGGTTGTTATTTTCGGGTTTTTTGGATTGTAGGCAGATGGTGTTTGAGAAAGGGAGGATTAGTTTCTGTTTTGATCTAGATTTTTGAAGGAAATGAGTTTGGTTGGTGTTGAATCGAATCTAGGTGTGTTTTGAGGTGTTTAGGCGAGTTTCGAATCGGTTTAGGAGGAAGTGTTCTCTGTGAATCGAATATGGAATCCATATTTCTGGGGAAATCTGAAATTTCTAGATTTTCTCAGGAAAATTGGTTTTTCAACCCGATTAACCCGGTTGATCGACTTGACCTGATCAGACCTTAACTTTAAAAAGAAGTTTTTGTGATATAAATCATAACTTTTGATCTAAATAATTAAAAATATTAAAACAAAATATTAAACTTTAAACTTTAACCTCTAAACTAAAAAAATTTGAAAAACAAATTTCTCGCCACTAATACATTCCTTTGAGTATATATAAAATTTAAGGTATAAGATCAAAATATCTTTAAAATTAATAATTATCATCTAAATATAAAATATTTGGACCAAGTATTTAAAAAGAGAATAAGGATAAATTTGACTATTCAAATGAATAGTTAAAAGGGTATATTTTAACATTATAGCTACAAATAAATGCAGCCAACTTTAAAGCAGCACCACAACCTAAAAAACTAAAGTTTGAAGCAAATTAATTGATGATTCACATGAAATCCAGGCCCAATGTCAAATCATATTTAATGGGGCTTTAATGTCTAAGCTCATTGCTAAAAAATTTCATGTTTTTAGCCTCTGAGGGGCCCAATCCAGAGGGATACTGGCCCCACAATGGTCCCTCAGATATCCTTGCAATATATCTCATGCCTCATGGTTTCCCACTTCTTGCATCCAACTTGAAAACCAGAGTTTGTACAAAATATAAAGGAAACTATGCATTCATGGTCATATGAAGATGAAGACAAGTAGAGAATGTAGGGGATTGTATATATTATTATTCGAATCTTGAACTTGTCGAATGTCGATTCGTAAAGCGTAAGAGTATGAGTATGAACTATTTGAAACAGAGTTTAGGATGGTACAGCTTCATAATGAGATGGTATTGCTTAATGTATTATATAGTATGACCGATCGTGTTTCTGTGTTCGAGGGGTTCCATCGACATGGCCCGGAATGAGGCTATCGAATAGTTAAAGGGGTATCGGCTTCTAACTTCGTTGCCGTTTTCTTCTGGCATCCAGGGAAAGCTTGCTGCAATATGCAAAGAACATTATACAGGCAAGAAACTTAATAGTTGATGATAGGTCACCAGCCTCACCTGAAAGCATGACAAAGTGTATTGCACATCACTTGAGGAAATTTGGTGGTGGAGGACAATTCTGATCCTGAATGACCAAAAACACCACCATTAATCTATTGTATCTAGCTGTATAATCGCGGTAAACATGAACGTGCGCTATCTCGGTTCGGAATTCATATTTTGCTATTAATGTTGAATTTTTGTTCTGGTATGTACCGTCGAATTTCTATTTCTGGTATATACTGTCATTGTTATTGAGCCCCTTGGACTTTCAGCTCTATGTTACAAGAAATAACACTTCAAAGGGGGGGAGTCGTCAGATGTTTTTACTTGATTCGGGATACATGTTCAAGTTTAATCGATTTCCGAGAGAATTGAAAGCGGTACGAATCTATACGGATGATTTTTGATGGAGAATACTGACCTGGATTGGCCCTTTGTCATCACAAGTACACCATGTTCCTCTAAATTCTTGTGTAGTTGCTCTGCTGTGAATTTTGAGTCCACTATATCAACATTTATCTGTCGAAATAAAGTAATGAAGAATTTAAGCACGGTAAGTTTTCTTGGGGAACAAGGCAGCAACAGGTATAAACAGGCAAGTAACTTATTGTGCACCATCTTCTCTCAATGACTGAATCACAATCTGAGCCGTAAAAACTCGAATCCAGATTGCAGATAGAAGGGGAAGATTGTCATTAATGTAGTTTTAGTAAATAGCATACTCACAATATTAGTTTCCACTGCTGCAACATCGACTCTTAGACCTTTAATTTGATTTAGGCCCTCTGAAACAATACAAAACTAACATAAAACGTTACACCGAAGTTTGTTGATCGAAAACACAGGGGAAAGGTTCAAACCGAAAACTTACCTGCTAGTATTTTCGCCTTCTTGTGATCACCCTCGAGCTTTTCAATGTTCTCCTTCAAAGCAACAAAAGCAGCGGCGCAGATGAAGCCAACCTGCCTCATCCCACCACCTAAGGTTTTCCGAAGTATTCTAGCCTAATAAAACCCGAAAAAGACCGGAGTTTGAGCATAAGGTTCGTAGACTATGGAGATTTTTAGCAGCAACGCTTTTGCCTTTACCTTCGAAATGAAGCTTTTGGAACCAACAATGACTGATCCAACTGGAGCACCGAGACCCTTGGATAGACATACCTACCATACATACAAAATAAGTGGTCTAATTCCATCATCCACTAGATGGAGAACTTCTCAGAAGAAGGTAAATTTATCGGTATCGGTAAAAGATGCAGAGGCTGAAATAAACAATGATTTTACTCGAACAGCATACCGAGACTGAATCCGCAGCTTGTACAAGCCTGCAAACAGGAACTCCAAGTGCCTGCTAGACAATTACATTGGACAGATTAAAAGACAATTCAATTAGCATATAAATTGTTTGATTTTTTCGACTAAACATAAACATGTACTCTATGTCAAGGGAACAAATTTCCTTGTATGAATCTTCATATAGATGATAGATTTGCAGGCCATACAGTTGCAAGAAGATATCTGAACTGTAAATATAAAAACCGGTTTACTCACCACCGATGCATTGAAAATACGAGCCCCGTCGATGTGAAGCTTTAAACCATGCTTCTTAGCAAGCTCACCGACTCTATCGGTGTATTCCGCAGACAAGCATCTACCACCAGAGCTGCATCATATGAAATGTAACAACATTGTCCAACAGGCTGACATGAATTTGCACAAGACAAAAAGATTCTTACTTGGCATGTGAATTTTCCAAGCAAATGAGCCTTGTAGTAGGGTACAGAAGCTCTCCTCTCGGGTCTCTAATAGCAGCTTCAATCGAATTGATGTCCATTGTTCCATCTTCATTGCTCTTCACCGGCCTAGGATGTACACCTCCGATTGTTGAAATACCACCATTTTCATAAACATGGATATGGGAATCGTCTCCGAGAACGACTTCACTTCCTCGTGTATCACAATGAACAAGCACACTTATGAGGTTACCCATGGTGCCTGATGAGACAAATAGACCAGCTTCCTTTCCGGTGATCTCCGCGACATCCGATTCTAACCGGAACGCACTCGGATCAACTCCCAGAACATCATCATCAACTTCAGCAGTGGCCATTGTAGCCCTCATTGCCTCTGTTGGTTTCGTTACCGTATCAGATCGAAGATCCACCCTTCTGGTCACCGTTGTTGCTGAAATTTAATCCCAGAAAAAAAGAATATATAAAAAAAATTCTAAAACTCGTTCCTCCAATATTCAAATCAATAATATAAAGCAAATTAATCAGCAAGAACCCCTCGGTTCATCCCTGCTAACTTTGGAAGTTCCTAGATTCTACAGTTTCATTCTCTATGCATCTATGTATTTCAGAGTATTTTTACATATACTGAAGGGAGAAAGCTTACCGATTTGGAAATTGGATGATTCCATTCGTATTATCATGCAAAGCCTTGGAAGAAGTTGGGAGACGAAATATGAGCTTATATAATAGTAGTGGCGGAAGGTAATGGGGCCGGAGCCCCTAAAATTTTTAATATTTGATTTTTAGTCTTTTAAAATATTAAAAATTTTAATTTGGACGTTTTAAAATTTTAATTTTTTTTATATATGAATTTTATTCATCCAAGAAACCTCAAACTATATTATTAAACAAAATTTAAAAACATACGCCTAACCAACAAATAAAAAAGATTTGAACAACATCACGTTTCATTATATGCTAATCCTTTTGTGGAGCAAAAATCTTCTACTTCTTTTTTTTCCCTCTTTTTATGCATCCTTTGTAAATTTATTAAAAAATTAAATTTTAAATCCTAACCTATATTTTTTATATCTTAAACTCTAAACCCTATACTCAAAAAAATACACCATACTTCTAATTCCCTATACCCTAACCAAAACCCTTAAACTAAAACCTTAATCTCTAAACTCTAAACCCTCGAATTTGAAGTGGAGGCATAAATGAAGGCATGGGGAAGGAGTAGACGATTTGCACCCCTCTCGTGAGTCTTCATTTTGCAGCTACATGACTATCAGAAGAGATTTTTTTATAATCTACCAGTCTATTTTTATGCTTAACTAAAGCAAAAATGTTAGAACTTAGATGCCCGAGTTTACCATGTAACTGTTTCTTTCTTTCTTACCATATATAGTAATTTGACCCACACCAAGCTAACCGAAGAATGATATCTTTTAACGAATGACCTTTTCCCTGTTATAATATACACTCAAGGACTTCAGAAAATAATTTTTAATTATGTTTAAAAAATAATATTTTTAATTACGTACCTGAGACGTAACTATGATTAAATTACGAGAGAAGTCAAGTTGATTACCTTTAAGGGTAAACTACTGCACTAGTCTCTTTCGTTTATCCTCAGTATACTTTTAGTCATTGATTTTGAAAAATGACCAATAAGGTCACTATTGTTTTTGAGATATAAAGTTTTGGTCGCTCCAACATTAAGTGCCATTAAATATTAACAAGAAGATGATCTGGGACAATAAAAAAATATTAAATTACTTAAATAGTTCCTAAAGTATTATTATATTTTTATTTTATCTTTAATTTGACCCTTAAAATTTTAAAATTTTATATTTTTACTATTTTTTCCCTAATTCTAACCCTTATCCCAAACTTCAAATTTGGGTGAAGGTAACCACGGGCTGAAAACACACCCAGGATATCAACATAGAAAAAAATCTTTCAAGGTACCTGCAGGCAAATCGAACACATTTACTCTTGGTTGCTGGACAGAAACTGCATGAACATCGAGGGTTGGTCGTACTGCCCCTTGAGTAAGAATTTGTGTGACCGATGAATCTACGTAAAAGATCAACATATAAAATGAGAAACTGACAACTTACCTCTTCGATACTACCGTGATTTTGTTTTATCTTTTAAGCTAAGCTGATAATTACAGAAGTATAATAACATCGAAGATTTTGTTTCAATGTTATTTTGTGAGGATTTTAAGGTTTGAGATAAGGGTTAGGGTTAGTATTTTTTGAAAAAATGATAAAAATATAAAATTTTAAAAATTTGAAGGTCAAATTAAAAATAAACAAAAATATAATAATAATTTATGAGCTATTTAAGTAATTTATTATTTTTTATTGTGCCAGATTATTTTTTCGTCAATATTTAACGGTACTTAACGTTGAAGTAATCAAAACTTTACATCCAAAAACAATGACCTTACTGGTCATTTTTTAAAATCGGTGATTAAAAATATACTGAGGATAGACGAAAGTGATTAACATAATAGTTTATCCTATGTCTTAAAAAAATAAAGGATTGAAGTTTAATTTTACTAATCTCTCGTATATATAAGTTAGAGTTTGTGTGCTATTTTAAAATTTGATGCTTATATTTTCTAAAAAAAATTAAGATTCATTTTTTAAAAAGTAAAAGATTGTTTAATTTTAAAATTAAAAATATTTTTTAAAAAACACGCGTTTGGATACAAATTATTATTTGTACACGCGTTTGCCGTTTGGATAAAAATTATTATTTATCCAAACACGCGAGTTTGAACACATGATTTATTTAGCATTTTAACCCCTGGAAATTTAAAACAGACGTTTATTTTTTTAAAAAAAAAATAAGATTATTTTTTAAAAGGTAAAATATTGTGAAGAACACATGTTTAATTTTAAAATTTAAAATATTTTTTAAAAAATAAAAATAAAAACGACTGAAATTTTAAAAACATACAATTTTTTTTCATTATTTTCATCGAAATATTTTAAAAAAATGAAAATAATAGTTTTCAACGTTAACTTCATTTAAAATAATAGTTTTTAACACATGTTTAATTTTAAAATTAAAAATATTTTAAAAAATAAAAATAAGTGAAAATTTAAAAACATACAAAAATTCTTTTCATTATTTTCATCGAAAATAATTTAGAAAAAGTAAAATATGAAAATAATAGTTTTAAACGTTAACTTCATTTAAAAAAAAGTTTATTTACTCATATTTTATTTATTATTACTATAATAATAATTTTTAACTATATTCGTTTATTTCATTGAAAACTGTTTTTGAAAAATGATTTCTGAAAAATAAACTATATCTTCTCGAAAACTAATTACGAAAACTATTTTCAAGTGTTTGGATAAAACTGTGTAAATCATATTTCGTTGTTTGATAATTTTTTTTGAAAATAAAACTCAAAATTTATTTTTAGTAAATAAACACAATACAAATTTTATTAAATTTTATCTTTTATTTTTATTGAGTTAATTGTCTTTTTATTTTAATTTGTGCATATTTTATAAGTATAATATCTTTATATTTGATTCATTAGTATTTTTGATGAAACAAACAAGATTTTACATTAAAAATTTATTTATTTTCTTGAGTTATTTTTATTATTTAAAATAAAACCATTATAATTAGAATAAAATATTAAAATATAAAATAAATTAAAACAATGAATTACAGTTAGGAAGAAAAACAAATTAAAATATAAATATAAATAAATATTAAAATATTAAAATAAAAACAAATATTAAAATAAAAATAAATTAAAATATAATTAGAATAAAATATTAAAATAAAAATAAATTATAATATTTCTTCATTTGTAGAGAGAACAAAAGAGAAGAAAACAACTTACCAAGAATGAATGGGTAAGTTATTTTACATAGAAATAATAGTTAATAACGATTTTTATTTTCCGTAAAATCATTTACATGAAACAAACAGACTCAATATTTTATTTTAGTTGTTTAATAACGATCTTTTATTTTATTTTAAAATACGAGATACCAAACATATTTTTATTATTTATATTTTTAAAATATACTTATTCCTATTAATCAAACATGTTTTCTAATTTAAAAAAATAAAATAAAAATAAAAAACAAAAGGAAAGAAAAAAATATTTTCTAAAACAAAACATACCCAATTTAGTATTTGTATCATTTTTTATTCTTAACTGCTAATTGGATAGTTATAAAAAAAAGGAAAATAATTCTTTTATTTCCCTAGGTTTTGTATTAATTTAAACTTTAATCAATGAATAAAAATTATCATTAATCAACTGCTAAACATTTAAAACATATTAATCATGATTTAATCGTTTGTAAATATATTACTTATCATTTAAATCATATTAATCGCAATTTAATTGCTTGTATATAAGTTATTTAACATTTAAATCATATTAATCACCATTTATTATTTTAGTATCTGCTAATAAGTATTTAGGTAATATAGGGGGTGTATAATTAACATAACTATAAATCGTAACCGTTAATCGATATAACCGATATATTTTATCGGTTAATTAATCGAACTGTTAAAATTAAACGGTTTTGATTAATTAAACCGTTAAAATAATAGTTAATGGTTAAGGTTACGATTATGAATTTTTATTAATGGTTAACCTATAAGTTAACCGTTATTAAATTTTGACTAAATTGTATTGTATAAATTATTGGTGAGATTTCCGAAAAATATATGTAGGATTCTTAATATTTTACAAAGTTGGATGATTATATGGATAATTTACTCATTTTTCAACAAATCTTTTACTCATTTTTTTTCTGATTATGTAGAGAAGAGAAGAGATTAGAATCCTCCTTGATTAGATCATATACAAAAGGTGGTGCAGCGGTATAAATTATTTCTCCCACAGGTCTTCCACGACTGGATCTAGCTAACACATCCGCAACTCTACTTTGATCATGATTAATTTTGCAAAATCTAACATCCTAATCCAAATTGATCATTCGACGAACCTCTGAAGTGAGTGTATTACCACGAAAAGCTTTATTGTCTCTACTAAACATACTTGCAACATCAACATTATCTGTTTCAATGATGATCCTTCGGCAACCCATACTGCAAGCATGTTTTAAAGCATCATGAACACCCCATAATTCTGCAAATATAACAGGACAAGATCACAGACTTCTAGAAAACCTAATCAACCATTGTCCAGATGCATCTCGTATCATCCCGCCACATGCTGCAAAGGAATCCCTCAAACAAACAGCACCATCAACATTGATCTTCACCCAACCTTGTTGTGGAGCAATCCACTTAGGTATGAATTTACTCTCTAGTGATACAACGTTTGAATCCATAACATCCAACAATATTGAGCATTCTTCCAAAATTGAGTTTGATTCAGTGTAATTATTATCGAATAATAATCGATTTCGTCGCGACCAAAGAATCCAACATATAACAACAAATCTGATCTCAAAACCTTGGTCACCATAAGTAAAAGCCTTCGGTTGCAGAATATTTTGAGTGAACCAATCAACGAAATTTAGATTAAAGAAAATCGGTAACTTATCTTGTCGAACTCCTGTAACCAAACAGATTTAGTCTTAATGCAATCTCACAAAACATGAAAGATATCTTCCGTCCCGTTGTTACAAATAGGACAAGAATCAATCGTTGTTAAGTGACGCTTAACTTGTTCTTGGTTAGTCAGAAGCTTTTCCTGAAAAGCTAACCAAAGGAATGACCGAATACGTTGAGGCACACGAAGTTTCCATAAAGACTTCCACACATTTGAAATAGGAGCAGTCGACCTACATAAAGATTCATAAGCTGACCTTGTAGAAAAAAGTTGTTTAGTTTCCCATCGCCAACAAGGGATGTCATCACCCAACAACGGATTTGGAGCAGGTACAACAACAATACGAAGCAAAATATTCGGCGACAAGTTTAAACTAAGACGATTCCAGTCTCACTCACCAGAATTATCCAGTCAATCTGCGACACATGACTCATCAGTGGAACCCTGACCAATGTAATAATTCTGTAATGGCCCATCACTATTAAGCTACACATCAGACTAAAATTTTGTCTTCTCTCCATTTCACATATTCCATTGCACACTATTTCAAATATCCTCCCATACCATTCCAATTCCACACCAAACCCTTGAACAATTGTCTAAATGAAGAGAAATTGGTATTGAACCGGATCATTTATATTTCGCCCTTAATACTCGCACCCATAACTTATCCACATTTGTAATTAATTGAAACGCTAGCTTCATAAGAAAAACTTTATTTTATCGAGCAAGATCCTTCATACCGAGACCACCCATCTCAATCGACCGTTTTACAGTGTCCCAATTCATCAAATGAATTTTCCTTCTATCTACTGAAGAACCCCAAAAGAAATTACGTGCTAATTTCTCAATTTCATCACAAACTGATTTTGGTAAATAAGTTGTCTGCATAGCATAAAACGACATAGCTTGTAAGACTGACTTGGCTAAAGTTATGCGACCCGCTAGGGAGAGGGAGTTTGCAACCCAACACGAAAGACGGTACCTTACTTTATCAATCAAATAAGCATATGTTGCTTTGGTGACTCGTGTGTGTAGAAGAGGAACTCCCAAATAAGTGCCATGATAACCAAAGATACTTGAAATTCTATCTTTTAGATCAAGACTCATATTATTCGAAAAATAAATGTTTGTTTTTGCAGCACTTATACGATGACCGGAATAATCACAGAAAAGCTGCAGAGTTTGCTTAATAAGTAACATCTGATCCAAAGTAGCCTCGGCAAAAATTAATAAACCGTCTGCAAAGAACAAGTGAGAGATGCCAGGTCACCGACGAGACAAACATATTTGCCTCCAATCACCTAAATTCACTCTAGTTCGAATTGCTTGAGATAATCGTTCCATACAAAGAACAAAGAGATATGAAGAAAGTGGATCCCCTTGTCTTATACCCCTTGAAGGTTTAAAAGATTCACATAATTCTCCATTCCAAACGATTTGTGCCGATGAAGAACTAATACAACTCATAATTAGTCGAATTAATGAGTTTGGAATACCAACATCAAATAAGGTCTGTTCGATAAAATCCCAATCAATTTTATCATATGCTTTCTCAAGATCTATCTTCAGTGCCATCCATCCCTTCCTACCACTTTTTCGACTCATCGAATGTATTACCTCTTGTGCAAGAACAATTGTCAGTAATAGATCTTCCTGGTACAAAACTCGATTGAGTCGCCAAAATCCATTTTGGTAGAAAAGGTTTCAAACGATTGACAATAACTTTTGAAATCACCTTGTATATAACGGTACAAAGGCCAATTGGACGAAATTGAGTAATCGAAATTGGATTTTCTACCTTAGGGATTAGTACCAAAAGGGTTTTGTTGAGATGTTTCGGTATTGATGCTCCAGCAAAAATAGAATTCACTAGTTGATGTACACTTCGTCCAACAATAGCCCAATTCTTCCGATAGAAGTGTGCATGAATACCGTCAATACCTGGAGCTTTTAGAGGTGCCATATCAAAAACAACTTTTTGAACCTCATCTTCAGACACCTCAGAACTAAGTGACCTAATCTCCTCGTCAGAAAACTGATAAAAACAACTGGGATCATTCCATACAGCAAAACTTGAATCTTCCATAGAGAACAATTGCTTATAATATTCTGTAACATTGTAACGTAGCATAGTCGGATCATCTCACCAATTACCATTACAAAGTTGGAGTTTAGAAATATATTTTCTTTGTTTGCGCACCATGGTAGCTCGATGATAGAAAGCAGTATTACAATCACCATTATTTAACCAAGAACTACGAGAACGTTGAAACCAAAAACTCTCCTCTTGACAAAGGACAAAGTTCAACTCATGCTTTAAATCTTTCTCCAAATTTGACAAGAACGACGATGGATGATGATTGAGTTTTTGTTCAATACCTTTCAATCTGGCCAACAACAAAGACTTACGTCGGCCAATATGACCAAAAACATCCCGATTCCACTGGTGTACCATAGTTTTAAAAGTCGTTATATTTGAAACATAGTCTGAATTCACATTCCATGTGTTCTTCAGGAAATTAGAAAAAGAGTCATGGTCAGCCTAGGAAGCCAAATATCGAAATTGTTTCTCCCATAACACGAGTATAATCGGTTGGAGTATGATCGGTTGGAGTAACAAAATTCTAATCTCCCATAACAAATCTAATCTCCCATAACACGAGTATGATCGGTTGGAGTAACAAAATTCTCTGTAAAATTCATAAAAATAATTAAAAATGATATAAACATTGTTGTAAATATGATTTAATCTAATTTTGTTTAAAATATACATGAACACTTTTGATATGTATTTTTAAAATATGAATATTTAAATATTAAATAGTCATAAAAATTGATAGTAGATTTCTTATAAAATAATTTTAGCAGCGAATTTAAAAAAATTATCAAAATTCTACCAAATAAATAAAGAAGATAAGCCTTATATTTGTATAACATAGGAGTAGATTTGTTTTTAAAAGAAACATCTTGATTTCTTATTATATTAAAAGTTGAGTGAGCAAAAGTTAAAACAAAAAAAAATAACAATGACTTCAGAAATTTATAACAAATTGTACTAATAAAATTGAAGATATAATTTATATGTTAAACAAGGTATCGAATCTAATTTCTTTTAGAACAAACGGAACTGCATATTATTAGTTGTATATTTTCTTTTAAAAAGCAGTGTAGATTGACATGTCAAAATAGTTAATATTTTAATCGTATTTTATAATTTTATAATCGTTTATTTATTATTGATAAAATTAAATTTATTATTTATGTTTATAATTTTAGAAATTTAATAACAAGTATTTATTTTAATGTATGATGTTTCGTTTATTTTTTGTTACAGAGATTGACTGAAAATCACAGATATGCATAAAGAATGAGTATTGGAACAAAAAAGGACTCATGTCAAGTTCAAGCTCGAATCCAATTAAGTCAAATGTTGATTAAATTAAACTCGAATGACTCATGGTCCATCTCATCTTATTTATACCTTTATTATTATTATTATTATTATCCAAGTACATATATTTTAATTCACTTTATTTTTTTAAATTTTAATATCTATTTTTAATAACTCACAAATATTTTGAATCGAATATAGAATAGTTTGACTTTGCTCATTAACTTAAACTCGAACAACTTGCAATTTAAAAAAAAATAACATACAAACTCAAATGACATGGAGATTAAAAAAGAAAAATTATAAAATATGAACACAATATAAATATACAAATTATTAGTATTTAAAATTTTAAATGATTATTATTATTATCATAAAAAAGTCAAATAGAATTTTTTATATTTCACATGTTTTTGTTTTTTTGATTTCTTTCCCTTTATAGTTCATTCTCATTTCTTTTCTTTCTTCTCATTAACCCTGAAATGTACAGAAGTCCCATAACTTTGTAATCAATGAAAGCCGCCTTAATTAATTGGAGATTAACTTGTATACAATGTATAGACTCTAGAATGGGAAAAATTATACGGTCAAACCCTGTTCAGCACGTCATCTATGGTCCCAAGCAATCAGGACGTTGATCTTAATTTTTTTTAAGTGAATCATCACCTCTTTCCCACATGGACTTAGTGGATGGGTAGTTATTTAAAGATCAACGGTCATAATTACTTGAACCATGGATACTGTAGTGAACAAGGTTCACCGTATAATCTCTCCTAGAACAGGGATATGGGGATATGGCTACCATCCAGGGGATATGGCTTTCTTCTCCCATGAAAATACAAAGGCGGAGATCGATCCATAAACCCCAATATTACTGGTTGAATGAGGAGAATTAATGACTTTGGCTATCGTGATTTGATAAGTTTTGGGAACTGTTAAGAGTTAAAACAGCTATTCCTCCAATCCAGTTTGATTCTAAGCAATATCGATGGAAGAATTGTCAATCTTGATGTGATTGGTAAAACCTTCACCTTCAGGTGTTTCTTTGATGCTTCCCTGTTTGGTAAAGACAGAATCAGGGTTTACGGATTCTGAAGCAACCTTAGAACTTGTTAAACCATCCCTAACCGGTGTCTTTGTGATATAATCACCGTTGTCTTCCACAACCAAATCTACACTACCAGACATGATTCCATCTGTTTCCGTATCCATGGTAGTATGCTCTTTTCCTGAATCAGCATTCATATCAACTTTCAAGCTTGGCTCTGAAAGTCCTAAGGTTGGGACAGCATCTTGACTTGCTGCAGCCTCAGACGGGTCAAGAGCATGATCCTTCTCATCTCTCTCCTCTTGTCTTTGTGTTTGTAATCTGTATACATCCATCAGCTTTTGTATCCTTTCCATCTCAGCTAAGTGGTTTCCATAGCGTGTTTGCAAGGTTTGTTCGAGCTCCTTTGGCTTCTGAACTTCCTCCCAGAGACCATTTATCCTGTGTGATGCTGCTAGCTGCTCCTGCTTTTGTAATGCTTGAAAACACTCTAGTTCTGTTTCTGCAGTATCTATCTGCTTAACGGTCAACTCAATCGGACGCCAAAGAGTTGCAACTCGTCTCTGATAAATGAAATTTCAGTTGTTTAGTTCGAAAGGAACTACAATTTCAAACAAGATCCTCACTAAAAGTATGATGCAGCATTTCAAATATCAAGTAAAATAAAAATAGTGAGTTCATCAATTTGTTTTTCCACCATCCATTAAGTACACCAATGATTTAGTTCTAAGATCAACATTAAAACGAACAAGATAACCTACATTCAAATATAATAAACAGCGAAGAAGCCTTTTACAAGGTAACCTATCAGAACTCCAGCTGACTCATAGATGTTTTATCACAAGACATCAAGTACCAACAGATTGTAGAAACAAAAACAAAATAAATAGATAACTGCAAAACCAAACAAAAATAAACAAAAACACAGATCTTAAGGCACTTAATTTACTGGATTCAGACATAATGAAAACACACATAAAGACTTCTGTAAATGTTATTAAACACTACCAAAATTGTTTACTCGACGCAGACACATTTAAAGAAAACATGTGCAAAGACTTATGTATATGTTATTAAGCACTATGTAAGTCATTTACTGGATTCAGACACATAAAGAAAACACACTGCATGAAGGACAAAAATTCTCAAGGAAATCTAATAACAGAAATTGCATAATAGAGATTATACAGCATGGATGATAAAAATTTCAATTAAAATCAACATGGTGTCTGATGATGTACCTCATAACCCTGTGTGAGAACACTATACTTCTTCTCCATGCCTTCAGCCTTTGACTTATCATTTTCCATCTTCTTTTTCTCATTGTCAAATTCAGTCTGCAGGGCTGCAAGTTTCTCAGCATTTCCAGCAACACTTGATAGACCATAAGCATGACGAGTAGGGAAGTACATGAGATCCTTTAAGCATGTATTATGTGCTTCAACAAAATCATCAAGAGATTCACTTTCTTGTCCCAGTACCACTCGAAGATATTCAGCCTCTTCCTTTATCCAGGAATCAGCCTGCCAAGAAAAATAAGGCAATTTGTCAGTTTGCAAAAAAGACTCATCATCATTTACACTCGCATATCATTATTAAAAACTCAAGGATCAACCGAAAAAGAATCTGAGCATCATGCTGACAGGGAATTGAATCGGAAAAGTGAGAAGTTGTTGGTATTCAGCAGATAGAGTTTAGAGTACAAGACCTTACATGTTGTGCAACAAGATAAAGATAGCAACAATTACAGGCACCAAAATATTAATCAGGTCAAATCAAATGAAAATCACTTTTGCACTTCTCATATGAGATTTAGGTGGTTTGAACTCCTTAATGAATAAAATCTGTGATAGGCAATGCTTACTACAGTGGTGGATCCAGAAATTCAAGAATGGGGGTTCAAAATGATTGTGGAGTATGGTGATAATGTCCTCTGAATGCACTACGGTTTGGAAGCATAAATTGCATATAAACGAAAGAAATAAAGGCAACATAATCAGTGAAAAAATGACAAACCTCTTTCATTTCATCTTCTTCAAAATCATCAATACTAGGAACCTATCCATTACTAGGGCGCTTGGAACCCTTTTTCTTCCCTTTATTGGCCTTTTCATCAAGTGGATATTTAGCATTGTCGTGCTCCAGCAATGATAGAAGCTCTTTTCTTATCATTTCATCAGCCTGCTCAATTAGAGTAGGAGGAACAAAGGAACTTTTGTCTCCATCAATCCTCATCAAAGAATCTCTAATTAGTTCCAGGGATGCACTAGGAGGTCTTGGAAGCTCCCTCTGCAACACTTTTGATCTCTTCTTAAGCAGTGCCTGGTGTCGTGCTTCTTCCTCAGCCCTTTCTCTGGCTATCCTATCAGACATGTCTTCTTCAATCTTCTCCTCCGATTCTTCACTTTCCTCTGGGGGTGGTTGAATGACTATTTGATACTCATTCTTCGGCTGTGGAAGACTACCAAGTCCAGATCGCAAGTTCCTTCTTACATCAGCTTGTCTTTGTTGCTCAAGCTTGGCACTATCATGTAGATCCATCTCTTCGTTTATGTGGAGCTCATCCCTGATGGGAGTTCCCTTAGGGGTCAAATCAAAAGAATAGCCATCCCTTGATGGCGTCATTCCAATTCTAGGAGTAAGACCTACACCTCCAGGAGTTGCTGAAGGAGTCATCATTGGATTAGGTGTTTGGACCTGTGATTTAGGAGTGACCCCTGAGAAATCTGAAGGGTGCAGCTCTGGGTTTTCTCCACCAAGCAAGGGTGTCTGAGACTCTCTCAACCTAGCCAAATTTTCAGCTTCCATCATGATAGCATCACCTTTTCCAGCAGGTGTTCTTTGTGGGGTCCGTAAAGGTGTCATTCCCTGCCGTGGTGTCTGGGAATAATTTGCAAGAAGAGCACGAGTAGCACCACTCCCTTCAGCCAGTTCCTCACTCCCAGCAAGAAGATCACTGGCATATCCCATCTTTGTGATCTCCTCCAATTCATGATTGGAAATCTGAGGTATTCATGTTGGATAAGCACTCCTCAGACAATTTTTTCCATTCTGGTTCCCCATATGTGAGATACCACTGATCGGTTAGAGCCACAACACACTCATCACCAGACCTTGACATGACCTTCTCAGGCTCACTGTAAATTATTGCTTGGCCAGCCTCAATCAGTTTGGTCCTTATCAGTGGCTTAGCTTCTTGGACTTTTCTTCCAGCATACTCTCCAACAGTCATGATTCCCTCAGTAAAACCTCTCAAGTACACCAACTTCTTTGCCTCGGCAAGCTTGTCTTTCTCATTCTGACTTATAATTTTAAGATCCAGACAAACTTTTTCAGCAGCCCTGTCTCCAAATTCAGGAATGTCAATGATGGGTACAAACTCATAGGGCAACACCCACTCATCTTTCACCCCAAATTTTCCCCGAAAAGCAGGTTTTGCTTTAAGATCATGTAAGGCCATATAATCATCAGGAGCATCACTAGGAACGCTGGTGACGATTCCGGTACCTTTGTCTATTAGAATAGTCAGTATTGGAAGAGCATATATGATCTCATTAAATGAGAGCGGAGACCTAACAGGAAGACCAATCAGATCATTTCCAGTCAGTTCAACCAAGCAAGTAGGCTTTTCAGGGACGCGGGAGAGCTTCTGATAAGCAAGGTTAAGTGCTGCTCTTTCAGTCAGGATATATACCTCAGAGTCATTGATTTCAAAGGCTCCATATTTCCAATCAGGCAATACCCAGCAATTTGTTTGCCCGTACATGGTCTCAGGCCTCAATGTTGCAACATCCAAAAACACTTTATTGCCTTCCAAAACACTCAATTTGGCCGCAAAAGGTGGCACCACTTCCATTTTAATGATAGTATACTCTTGAGGCTGCACTCCTTCACCAGTTGCCCGATCATGATCGGCACAAGGCTGACCGTCCAATGGAGAATATATAATATACCTCATATTTTAACAATCTTTACCCATCGATTTCAACTTCCTCATCTGCCACTTAACAAAAGAATAAACAAACGGATTCATGTCCGTAGTCATAAACGACCTTCTCCAATCACAACCTAGGCCAAATGCCTTAAGGTCTTCAACAGCCAATGGCGGAAAGAATTTAAGCCATTCATATTGGGTTCTGAAACTTCGCTATCTCACTATCTGAAAGTCCAAAACTCCTCATAACTTCCCACTGAAACATCTGTCCACTTGACTTGGACGCAGCTTTAGACTTCTTCCCTTTGAACTTATCAGGCACCACATCGGCACCTTCATTTGGGTCAGATTCTTCTTTCGAAATAGGTTCCTCTTGTACAACCTCGTGAGGAAAAACGGGTGGATTACCGAATTGTTGGATTTCTCTAGCAAGTTTATCGGCAGAAGCCTTGATAGGCATGCCAGTACAGTGAAACGCAAATGGCAACAACACATTCGCACCTCTTAATCTATGGTAAGCAGCAGCAAATTCGAGTTTTGAAAGAGAAAAAGCATGACCTGTTGGATTAAAATTCAACATGGATTTATCAAAATTACAAACTTTAGTTATCATACCATCAATTATATCCTTATGAGTTCAAAAATTTGCTATCATATAATAGGTATTCTAAAATAATCTCGTCCATCAATTATATTCATATAGGATCAAAGCGGTCTTCATCAGATTAATCATGAATGGACCCATCAATGGTCACATATAAAAACATAATCAAATGACAAATCAATTATGGATGCGTAGCATGAAAATTACATGTAAATGTGAACCGAACATGCCTATTTCAAACTAGTTCTCTTAAACTTTAGTGAGATCAACTTTACTGAATTCAGAATGTGCATAAACCAAAATAACTTTATTTCTGCAGAAATTAACCTTAAACTAAAGTAACAGAAATTGTGTCTAAAACGAATGAATATTTATCAAAATTACAAACTCCCACTAAAACTGAATATACTTAAATAATATTACACCCACATGAGCAGTATGCTCATGAAAGACCTAGGGTGATAGTTTTGTCAATAAGTGTGCAATTATGAAGTTTGTACCAACATGCTCTATAGACACACAAACACTTTGAATTTTCTTTAACAACTAGAAACAAAATTTTAAAGTGTTCCTATTGTTTATAGAATAAATGATGCATATTTATTGTCATAAAATAACTGAAGTGGTCTTTCTATTCAATCTATAATTATCAGCTCATGTGACAAGTCTTTTACATCAATATTCTAGTAGAATCAAAGCCTGTAAACTTGATGATCTTTAACTTACCAGAACTTCGATATGTGAGCATGTAATTTTTGTTCTCTAAAGACATTTTATAACTCTCTTGGCTTCTGTCCAAAGGTCCATATTAGATTTACTTAAATATCTGTCTAACATTCTAATAATGTACGCAATATCCAAATACATACATACTTAAGCATAAATTAGATTCTCAATAGCTTATGGAATCTTTTATATTTTATAAATTTCAAGGTTACTTGTAGGGCACTAAAAAAATTGTCTTCTTTAGTAATTTAAGTGTCACTTGGTTTACTCCCACTGAACTTATAATACATACAATTTTTAGCTAAATTTATCTCAAAACCGAATGAGATAATCAATATGAAATTTATAATTTCATTAATGAGAGTTAAACTTAAACTCATAGATGAATTTTTTTAATTTACATTCATTAATTTTGTATCATTAGACACAAATCAATGATTGTACCATATAATTAATTTATTCAATGTTGCCATTGAAAAACACAAGCTTAACATCCATCTTATGTAGCTCAAGATTAAAAGCAACAAGTGTCAAAATTATTTTGAAAGAGCCTTTCAGTATAACTTGAGAGAAAGTCTCCACAAAATCAATATCTTCTTTTAGAGTATATCCTTTAGATGCAAGACATGCCTTATATTTGTCCAGATTATCATTTACATCCCTCTTGGTTTTAAATATTAATTTACAACCAATTGTTTTGTACCTTAAGGTAATGCGACAAGTTCCTAACTTTATTGCCTTGTATAAAATTATACTCTTTTTTTAATGACATTTATCCACTTTTGAGAGTTAAAACTTTTATGGTTTGATAAAAATAACTGATCAAGTTATTTTCTATCATTCCTTTATTGTATTTATTTTCTTGATGAAATACTAAGTAATAATCCTTAATAGTATTTCTCTTTTCTCTCATGGATATCTTAAAAGATTTTTTTTAGATTGTTGAGTTTGTTCTTCTGAAAAAATAGGTACCTTATCTTGAATAAGAGTTGTTCAACATTGTTTTACTGATGTACTTGATTCACTTTTGATTAATGATAGGTGTAAAAACCTAAACATCGTCAAAAGTGATAGTAGAAATTAAATTAATATTTAATTCCTCCTAAATAACAATGTATATAACCTTATTCTCCTTCCAAACTCAACATCCTAAAAAATGTTATAAGTCTCTCATTAAAATAATCTTAATTGTGGGATCATAAACTTTACAGCCCATGGATCACTCAAAATAGCCTAAGTAGTTGCTTACTTTTGAAGTTTAATTTCTTTATATGTATCCTAGCTTATACAAAAGAATCAACACTTCATAACTTATTGTTATTCCTTTTGAGCAGGACCCTTAGCAACTTTATTCTAATATATATTTTTTATTACCCTTATTCTTAGAGACACTAACCAAAGAGCACTAACTGATTGAGTAT
Source organism: Abelmoschus esculentus (assembly GCA_035048815.1). Classification (NCBI taxonomy): domain Eukaryota; kingdom Viridiplantae; phylum Streptophyta; class Magnoliopsida; order Malvales; family Malvaceae; genus Abelmoschus; species Abelmoschus esculentus. The sequence continues at coordinate 3,304,736 of JAUCBN010000019.1, read as the reverse complement.
TTTTATAATTATAATGCTTTAACTTTTTTTCCTCTTTAACACAATGAGAAATAATCTCATTTGAAGTTTATTTCTCCTTTAATAATTGTAACTAATTTTGAATTAGTTAAACTGTATAAGAAGCTATACTAAAATTATAAGAACAAACAATTGTTATAAAGTTTGATCTTATGTGCCTTAAGTTTTGAAGCAATATAATATACTCTCTCACATTTCCTTGATCTTATACTTCATAGACATCAAGTAAACCAAAAGAGATGTCATATTAAACTTAAAAAAATTAATATATTTTTTTTATCAAGGAAACCCTTAGTATGAATAATTTCTTTAGATTTGTGCTCCTAAAAATTTATAAAATATTTATACTTTATGATCATTAGACTTGAACGATCTCGCCTCTCAAAATCATATTTATGGATGCTTACTACCGTGAGAGGTGCAAGTTGTTCTTCACTTAGTGAAAGTTCTATGTTCATACAACCAAATACTATATATAAGTGTCTTTTCTATTCCTTGAAATTAATTTCACTAAACATGAGTGTAGAATGTATTCAACAGATATTATGATAGTAAAGATAAATCATCTAAATATAGAACAAAAATTCTTAAATGAACAAGCTCACATAAATATCCATAAGTAAACAATAAATTTAAAATAATGGCTAGTTCCCCTCAAGATACCAAGTACAACATTAATATCAAGTCTTTGGACAGTAATATTAACTGTAAGCGGTATTCTTGTTGTAGCAATCAAACATTGACAATAAACTATGTCAAACAATAGATTAATCTTTTGACTAACGTATTGTTCACATAAAATATCATATGATTGTCATACATTTATCGCCACAGTTATCGTTGTAATTCGGCCAAATATTAATTTTCCTTTGGGCCAATTAATAAACGCATGAATTACAAAAACCTATAATTATCTTAATATTTTAAATAAACTAATCTACACAAAAGCAGTCACTTTGGTGATATTATGTTTTAATTAATCTATTAAAATATTAGATATTTGAAGTCAAAATATGAATTTAATTATTTCAAAATATTTTTCTTAATTTTATCTTTTACTCAAGATAAAAGATAACCAAAGTAATAATAAATTTGAATAAAGGTAACCTCATCACAAGATATCGAACACTCCAATATTAATTTGTAAGTGATATCTTGATGTAGTAATCAAACATTGATAATAAGAATATGTTAAACAAAAATCTTCTTTTGGGCCGATTTATTGTTCACATATAAAACTGAATAATTATCACATGTTTATTACAACAGATGCACATGTAATATTTCTAATTATTAATCTTCCTTTGGGCCGATTAATATTAGCATAAACTGAATTATATGCACAAAACCTTCTATATTTTAAAATAAAATAATTTTTACAATAAAGATCACTTTGGTGACTTAATGCTTCAATTAATTTATCTTAAAATATATAACATAATATACCAATATTCAAACTTAATATTTATAAAAGACAAAGTTGAAATTTCTGATAACACTTGTATTTTCAAAATAAACCAAATTAAGGTTGTCTTAATGTGGCTATCAGAATCCAAATAACCGAAATCTTTGATTGTTCTTCAAAAATTTCTTAAATATGTTTTTATCAAAACTAAATTCGATCAAAACATTTAATCTTTAACTAAAAATAAAATATAAAAATATTATACAAATGAGTAATTCGTATAATGATTACTTGAAACTTTAATATAATCATAATACTATAATAATCATAAATAAATTTTTGATCAAACCGAATTGAATATATCAATATCAAATATATATTCTACAATCCAAAATAACGTATGATCAACTAAATACTGAATATGTTAACCAAGTAAATTACATAAAGTAATAATATATTTTAAAAGTAAAGTCCCAAAAGATCATTCAATCATAACTTAATACACATAAATTGAATATAAAGCTTTAATAGCTAACCTGAATAATTTTTTTTGAATCATGATAAATTTATCTTGACAAAGCCGAAATTAATTATATTTTTCTTTATTATTAACGACCAAAATTAAAATTTTGATCTAACCGCATTTAACTTAATACCCAATGATCAAAACTAAAATTTTGATCCAACCAAATTAAACATATAATTAAAATAAAATATATTTAAAATATATATTTCATAAAAATAAAATAAATTGCTACTATCGAAGTAATTGGAATCCAAACTTAAAATTTAATTTTCAATTAATAGCAACCCAAAAAATAAATTTTCATGCGGAAAAAACTTAATCTTCATATAAATTTAGATTGATTTCTATGATTTTTTAATTAATCGATTCAAACCCATGGACGTAAAACCAAACTGAATCTACGAAAATAGAAAACAATAAATGTTAATCCATTGGAAAAGGCCTAATTGACGAAAAACCAAAATAAAATCATAGAAAACAAATCAAGTTGATTTGTTCTTAAAATACGATAGATATATATAATTTAATCTCCTACGATTAATTATAAAACTATATCTAAGTAAATAATCCATCAAAATTATATTTAGTTTTAGATCATAGTAATAAATTAAAACCAAAAACTTATGATCTTAATGACTCGACATAATTCTGGCACTGATGCGACTTGTTAAAATTAAAATATATTCGATATGAATATAAACCCAAGATCTATATATCAAATCATCAAGAATAATAAAATAAATAAACTGAATGCGGAAGCGTACCTGAATTAATCGATAAAGTTTTTAGGGTTTGATCTTTCAAAACGTTAGGTTTTCTCTTGCGACACAACTCTCAGACAGGGAAAAGAGATATGCAAGTTCGCCTAATTCTCGGGGACCATAACCCCTTTATATAATTGATTTAATAACCAACTATTAAGTATTTATAACTCTGCCCCTCATCAAATTATAAATACACCTTATGGTATCTACACTTTTAATTCCATGATAATTTAATATCTATAACACGTGTAACATAATTGGTCACTTAATTACGTGTTAAATTTTATAATAGCAATATACATTATACATTATACATATGTGCTCACTATTATTGAATTTTAATCCAACATGACCCAAATGTAAAAAACCGTTCATATTGGGAAAAGGAAAGTTCCCAAAGAATTTTTCACCTGGTTGAGGTGGTTTCTCGCCGGGTTCTGACTTGAAAACACCTTGGATTCGATTTCAAGCAGTTTGTCTCTCCTTGCAAAGCTCTTACCTCCCTCTGTTGCCATCTCGCAAAACTGATGAAATCTATCAAAAACCAAAAACAAAATTCCAGGTCATAAAAACGAAACAAGCTAGAAAATGTAAAATAAAATGAAATAATCTTTGAAAAAAGAAAACTACCTGAGATTACCGAAAAATATGGTGTTAAGCCTACGAGTAGGCACTGTAGATCGAATAATCTTTGTTGTGTGCAAGTGTTTTCTTTTAAATAATGGAAAAGATAGTTTAGGTAAATTTGATGCAAAAAGTGATAAAGCTATTTTTCTTGGATATTCTCAACTTTCAAAGGCTTATAGAGTTTTTAACAAAAGAACCTTAGTTGTAGAAGAGTCTATACATGTGGTTTTCGATGATAACCTCCTTCCTAGGAAGGATTCTTGTGATGATGACGATGTAGGAATCATTGAAACCATTGATGGGGGACAAGCATCAAAGGTGGATGAGGTTCTAACCAATGAGAAAACACAAGATCCTCCAATAAAAGCTTTAGGAGATTTAAAGCTTGAAGAAAGGAAAGTGAGCTACCCAAGAGCCCAAGAATATCAATGAAGCCTTAGAAGTAATGTATGGATATTAATTGATAGGCCTAGTAATAAATCTATTATAAGAATTAAATGGGTCTTTAGAAACAAACTAGATGAGAGTGGTAACGTAGTGATAAATAAAGCTAGATTAGTTGCTCAAGGTTATACTCAAGAAGAGGGAATAGATTTCGATGAAACTTATGCACCCGTAGTTAGGATGAAAGCTATTAGGATGCTACTTGCATTTGCTTGTTATCATAATTTCAAGCTTTTTCAAATGGATGTCAAAAGTGCTTTTCTAAATGGTTTTATAAATGAAGAAGTGTATGTTGAACAACTACCGGGTTTTGAATATCCAAAATTTCTAAACCATGTTTTTAAATTAACAAAAGATTTATATGGTTTGAAACAAGCTCCTAGAGCTTGGTATGAAATGCTTTCAAACTTTTTGATAGAAAAAGGCTTTGAAAAAGGAAAGGTGGATGCTATACTTTTTATAAAAAAGTTTAAAAATGACATCTTAGTAGTTCAAACGAACGAGTGGATATGGGGTGGGTGGATACGGTGCGGATAAGGTCTTAAACCCATCACCTACCCATTATCCATGATGTGTATAACTTTTTACATCCATATACTTTAGAGTATGCCTAAAGACCAATCATATGATGATTGTAAAGATACTTTTATTTATCAATTTTATTGAATAAAGGCATTGTCATTGTTGTTTTCAGATATATGAGTCAATGTATAACATAAACTGAGAAACAATATGGTCCATATAATAATATATGTATTATTATTAAAAGATCTTTAATCAAGTATTATTATGGTTATGGATAATAATAATACGCTTAAGACTAACATGTGATTAATTGATGATAATGAGTTATCCTTGACACAGAGATATCAGAATTAATACATGAATATATTAGTAGAGAATAATATATAGGATTAACCCACTATGACCATATATCTTGGATTATTATGTGACGGTCACGATATTGCTCATAGTGACAACTATATGTATGATCCTTAGAATTGAGATTATTACTATATCAACATATGTTGTTTTATGTTTTGATGCAGTTAAACGTGTCTCGTAATTAGTTACACTATAAAAACTGATATTGAACATATTACAATGTATGTAGTGATATGTGAATGATCAAGATAGAATTTGTCCTTCCTACATAATAGGAAAATATATCAAAGGCCACTTGATTGAGTGAGACTGGAAATGCATGGCAATGCTTGAATACGTTGATATGAGATATCACAAATTATTCATTAACATTAGTCCACTCTAGATATCAAGAAACACTAATAATAGGCTATACAAGTGTGACTATTCCAAGACTTGTGCCTATTAAAGATATAAAAGGACAAAATGATATAATACATTAAGAGAGTTGATCACGAACATGATACATCGAATCATAATCTCTTGTAACTTAGATGACAATGATATATTTCTAGATGTCACTCATTGTTTATAATATTAGAATTATTCTAATATTATTACTAATATTACAATGAGCCTACAAGGTCACACCCAATGATTGAAAAAGAGAAGAATTATATATATATATATAAGTATTTATAAGTAGTTTATATTTAATTTCGGATTTTAAACAAATGATATATAATTAAAGTAATTATATCCCTTTTTAAATTCGAATTAAATATAGATTCCGGAATTTAGAAATAATTAAAGTAATTAATTCCTATAAATAAATTCGGAATAAAACTCTTATACCTAGGGTTACAACTATATAAAGGTTTTATTTGGTCTAGCAGCCACACATCAGAGAATTTCGAATTCTCAAACCCTAAAATCATGAAAAATAGTTTTTTGAGATTTGCTTTCTCAACCGGGTGAACTGAGTAGAGGCCGAGACGATATTCGTGGAGACTAAAGATTCGATTGTTGAACGATCGTGACTGTAGCAGAATCAATCGCTATTTTTGCTATTTATCAAGGAACCCACTGTAAGTAATCGCATCTCTTCCTCATGATTTTGGATTAAACGTACACGGATCAGTAGAAAGATCGTCGTAATTTTGTTCCGTTGCACCATGGGGTGTACCGGCGGTCCTAATATATCCGTCCACTACCCACCAAACTCATACCCATCCCCACTCCAACTAGTGCGGGTGCGATGCGAAATCCGCAAAGCTGTACCCATCTGCCATCCTAGATATATAATGGAGGTGGATGTGTTGAAAGTTCAATATTTGTTATTGTGTATTTGTTTAGTGCTAATATACTATGGGTTCTGGAACGACCCTTTTTTCTTGTAAAAATTTTTAAGTGGAAATGATATACAAATTTTGGGTCGTTAATAAAACTTTATTATTTTAAAAATTAAGAATATATTAGAAGAATTGGAGAGTTAGGATAACATTGGTGAATTTGAAAAAATTAGGTCAAAATTAAAAATAGGGAATTTTATTTAAAATTAGGGCCAAAGGATTAAAGAATAACGATTTGTTTAAAAATTAAGGTTTGATTTAGAAATTTTGGATTAGAAAATGGGGATTAATTTGAAAATTAGTGGAATTTATTTCGCAAAATATGGAGTCGCCACCGGTCACTTTGTTAGACCGAACATCATTCAAACCAAAGATTCTAAAAAATAGGTTCGAGAGTCGATTACGATTAAAAACATGATTAGTGTTTAAAACCGCCTAAAATTGACACATTTACAAAATAACCGTTTAATTAATTTTAGATTTTCCGAATTAAAGTGACATTTAAATTAAGGTTTGTTTAAAGATTCAAATTTATTTTAATTTTACCGTATCTTTATTCGAAGGCAACGCATACACCGCCAACACTACGTTTGATGACGGGCCCGTTACGACCGGATAAAGAAGTATTTATTAGATTCATTAATTGAAGAGGTGTCGAATGTTGAATAAATGATTCGAGTGTACGAATATGTACAAGCATAAATAAATACAAAGAAAATATAGGTGCAAAAATTTAAATTACAACAAGTGTATATATAAGAGAAATTAAAAACGGTAAATTAAATGTTAGGTGTTAGATACGAGAAAAAAAATTGCAAGAAAAATAAAATGCGGAAAATTAAATACGAGAAATAAAATGCGATAAATTAAAAGTTAGGTGTTAGTTATTTACACTAAACGGGTTATAAATAATACGGACCATTCCCCGTTATGGGTCACCGTAAAGCCGGTCGAATGAATAAAAGAATAGATTAAATAAAGAAATAGTGTGAAAACAAAATAAGGCCATAAATATAGTATACAACAATACATGTTAAGGTAACGATGTTAATATATAATAGAATAAACATCGAATGATTGCATGTATAATATATTAGAGCATACTACAAATAAAATCAAATATATAATAAAATAAGAAGGAAACTACAAGAGCCTGACATTTGTACATTAAGTATAAAAAACGTGTAAATGGTAACAGACATAGTATACGCGTATAAAAATTTAATACAATAATATAACATGTCATAATAATATAATATATGTAAACATAAAATATAAAATTACCGTAAATATATATTACATGGACGTGGCAAATAAATAAATATATCTAATATATGATAACATGTATTTGTCAAAGGTAAAGAAAATAGAGAAAGAAACAAAATAAATTATTTCTTTTGCACGAAAAAAAAAAGAAATTAAAGCTCATAAATATTATTTAAAAAGGAAAAAAATAAATATTATTTCTTTTAAACCCATTTGCCACCAAAACCTTATTATCATTACTATCAAGAAATGTCAATCCATGCTCTGCTATTTCCATCCTAAGATTCATTCATTTATGCTTAAAATGTGACAATCAATATGTAGATACTTAGCAATAATGAAAGACTGCAAATATTAGAATTCGAACCGTTACGAGAACTGTAATAAACCAGCTGAATTAAACTGTGTCCATGTGTGAGTATGTATTTACATAAGAACACAAAATTCACCTCTTTTCCCCATGGTGTGTTGTGTTCAAAGGTGCAGCTTGAAAGAACTTTCCATGTTTCTTCAAGAAAGCTTGCACTTCCTTCGGCCCTCGTTTGATTTAGTTTCTTCCAATCAACCTTATGGTTTTTCTCATATTTCTTCCCACAAAGAGTCTTTCTCCTGTGGAAGCATCCGGTACCAATGTAGCACGGTCCTCCATTCGCGTCAAGTCCTACAAGCTCCAGCTTTATTTTTCATATAACCAACACAAACAAATCAATATTAGTCATCCTTTGCATAAAAGTACCTTTCTAGGAAGACTTAATTACCTTTTGTATTACTCGAAACGATGCAGCATAATGGTCGTTTCTGGTGAGATTATGGAAACTCTGAGGGAACTGGACATAGGCAACCTCATCACCCTTCTCTTCATCAATGAAAAGACACAAAGAATATTTGATCGACTCCGAATTATTCGAATACATATCGCAATCCACATTCAGAATGATCGGGCCATTGCTTATCTTCGACGGTACCCTTATCTGTCTTTCACCACAAAAATCATTCAGCAACATGAAAACTCAATAAATTGTACTAAACCTGCATCATACTTACAAGAGCATTCATGGCCCCAGCTTTGAAATTGTGGTGATGTTGGGGTCTTTTCTCTCTTGCCAAATACACCAGAGTTGGCAAAGCATTTCCTTCAATATCCACAGCATTTGAGTCTCTTCCATCAATCAGGATCTAATTAAGAAACAGTAATTGAAGCAACCGACCACTAAGTAAATAATCTCAGCTATTCAGAGCTGAATTGAAAATTTGATTTTGAGTTTATGAAATGATGATTACTCACCTGTAGAATGGTTTGATGATCACGTTTGCTGGAAACAAACGAAATCCCTTGTGTTGCTTCCAAATGTGCGGGGGACTTCGGTTCAGCTTTGTGGTGGCCTCGATCCTCATCTTCATGCCCTCGTATGCTTTCTGCATTAATTAAATATATGTATTCGAACCGTATAATGTGTGAATTATCTGTTCAAATTATATATATATATATTCGAACTATATATACAGTGACAGATTCAAAAATTTATTTAAGGATGGACATATAAAATTTTGAAATTTCAGGGTAGACGCAAACCTTAAAATTTGATTTTGGGTGTTGATCTTTAGGGTGCAAAGTTGAAAAAAATGCACAACCAAAATTTAGAGTTCAATACATTTGATCAAAGATACAAGCCATTTCCCGTTGACTGAGAAAGTTGATTACGTTGACCAGGTCAATTTATGCAACTAAACATTGAAAAAATGAGAAAATTGTTTTTTTTTAAAATGAATTATCTGAGATAAACAAACCAAACATTTACACTGTGTTATATATGTTGGCAATTTTGTCATGTTTGATAAATTTTTCTAATGTTTAAATTGATTACAATTAGGAATGATAATGGTGGGATGGGCTTTTGGCTGTTTCGATTCTAATCCTGACTCAAAATTCAAATCATTTTTGATTCCGACCAATATAATAAAAATCATAATTAGACCTCAATATTTTAATAAAAAACCCTGATTAAATTTGGTTTGAATTAAAAAAATTAATAAAAAATCAAATATTATATATAAAATATAATAAATATATCAGTTTAGATAAAAAATCTTATCATAAATTTGATCTGATCTGATTTTATTTTTTACTTAACTTAAATCCATTTTTTAATAAAATAACCCGTCTCTATCAGATTAGATCGAAATCTGACGATTTCATGTCATATTGCCATCTCTATGATCGATGTAAATGAAACACATATAATTCATTTCTCTACGTTGTTTTGTCCATATAGTTTGCATGTAAAGCAATGTTAAACTAAATACGACTCACCAATTAATAGGTAGTTGCATATAAATGATTAAAAATAATAATATCAATGAATATTAACTTGATAAGAAAGATGGTATAAAAAATAATTAAATAAATATATTTAATTAATTAGCTTTTGATGACGTGATGAGAATGACTCATCATATAATTTCTCCTTAAAAATATTTGAAAACTGATGTTTGAAGCCGACAAATGTTGGAAATTTTCTAGTGAACACAACCTAAGTTGAATAATGTTAGATCTGTTTGAAAATTAGAGTTATGATTTAAAACATTGAGGTAAGATATATTTTTGAGTTTAGAGTTTTAAATTTAGAAATTAAGATTATATTTAAAATTTATCCTTCTATATTAAAGCATAAAAAGGATATTTAAGAAGGTAGAGAATTTTTGTTTAAGTTCGAAGATTAATAAACTTTTAGCTTTCATTGTGTTCTGTCATTAATTCTAAATACAACACCGCAACTTATATAATTTAGTGGGCCTTAACGTAACCTGTTTATAGTTAGCAAGGGAAAAGGTTTTTAATTCTATAAATGGACTTATTAGCAAAGTGTAAGGGTAAAGATAGGGTTAGTAAACAAGTTTAATGATGAATTATCGAGGGTATGGTTGTAAACGAGCCAAATTCGAATTTGATTCAAGTTTGAATGTATTGAATTTAATTTGATTCGATTCATTAAGTATTTAAATTAAGTTCGAGTTTAAATTCAATAGTGAATCTAGAAGAATATTTGAGGGTGTGCATACATAAATTTTTAAAATTTCAGTATAGGCGCAACACATAAATATTAAAAAAAAATAAGGATTAACTCATAAAATTTAAAAAAATTAAAGACAAATGTATGAATTATAAAAATTTCAGGGTGAGCCTGAACTCACCCTACACAATAGGTGCTTGGGTAGCTTCTGATCTGCCTCACATTTAAGCCTTAATAAAAATAATAATAATAATAATAATAATCAATATGACTTGTTAAAAACTCGACCCGAGTTTAAATTCGAACTGGAATCGAATCCAAAAAATTTAAATGTTGATTGAATTTTAATCAATTCGCACTCAAGTGACTCTTGATTGTTTCGTCCCATAGGGATGGGCATTTTACCTGACCCAACCGGGTCGAATTTTTGATGAAAAAATCGAGTTCTGTTCGGGTCGAGTGTTTTTTGGAGTGATGTCGGTTCGGTTCGGGACAAATATTTTTTAAGACTGACATCGGGTCGGTTTGGGTTTAGGGTGTAAAATGTCCAAACTATCCCGACTTGGACTTAATATGTAATTTTCTATAATTTTTTATGGATATTTATAATAATAGTCTTTTATCTATATATTTTATAATTAGGTCCTTAAAACTAATTTTTATTTATAATATAGTCCTTAAAATTATATTTTTTATGATTAAATCCCCTAAAATTACTTTTTAAAAAATTTAGTCCTTAAAATTATTTTTTCTATAGATCGGGTCAGCACGAAGACGGATTTAGAATAATTAATTTTCAGGTCAAGTCTGTTTTTAAATAAAATATTTGAGTCAGATCAGAGTCGAGTTGAAAATATTATATTCGGATCGAGTTCAGATAGACCAAAAATCCGACCATCTCTACCATTTACGGGACTAATCAAGCGAGGTGGAATTGGATTGTTTGAGTCGACAAGGTTGAGCATGAGGTATGCAGTGATGCATATGCTTTCTTTTCTTATAATATAATTTTTGTGCAAATTGGAACCCAGCAGTCAAACAATATGCATTGTCAAGGTAAGAAAGCCAACCACAACATTAAATATTAACTTTACCTTAACCGATAGCCACTGTTGGAGATTGACAGGATCAGTATCTGGTTCACAAGCCGTCCTGAAGTAAGCCTCAGGTGCCCTCGGTTCTACTCCGAACTTGTTGCAGAAAGGCAACCGCATCTTGGAGAAATCCGCAGCCTCTAACATGGCATAAAACGTTAAGTCCGATCCACCATCGTCCGATAAATAGATGCTTAGTTTCTGACGTGGGTAATCATATGCCATCACTGATAGAACCGTGTTCACCACCATGCTCGGCGGCTCTAGCAACGGATGCGCCGTGCACACGAATATGTCAACCCCTGGTAATTCTTTCCCGAACCTTTCCAAGATTGAAGCTAATGAATATATAAATATATATACACGTGTAGGAGAGAGTGAGACCATATCTTTGAGATAGCCTGTGAACGTACTGAATACGGTGGGCGGAGTTCCATCGAGAAACTGAGACGATAAACCAGTAAACAATGAACCATAGCTCGGAAAGGAACAATCCGATCCAAGCCAATCTCTGGGTTTTTCCTTCAGCCGGGAAGAACCAAACTCTGTAAGTACAAATGAAGCATATTCCCAGCAATATTGAAGCTGCAATCGATCTGAAAAGAATTCTTCCCTTAACTTGCTTTGTTTCGAAGAGTGGAGCATAATCGTTTTCAGCCATTTCTGTCTGGTACACGACTAGTTCTGTAAATGGTGCTATAAAAAATAACCTCAGGACCAACTATGGTAATCTTTTGAAATTGTCAAAGGATCATTAAAAGAATAGGAAACATAACCCTTTTGGTTACTCAACTATGTTTCACATAAAAATAATAAAATACATAAGTGTCATGACCGGAGAACAGAAATTGGAAGAATTAGGGGTTGAGAAAGAGGAATTAGGGATTCTGAAGGTGAAAGGGGAAAATCCAATTGATAGCTCGATGGAAAACAAGGCTGAAACACGTGATCAGTGGAAGAAATATCTGGCCCTTGGAAACGACGTCGTTACTGAAGACACATGGACGGCACGTGGGGATGCAATCACAGCAAGCTGAAGCACACCATACAGGATCATTTTATATGCTGAGTTGTTAAGTTAGTTTTGTCCTTGCCAGCTGTACACAAATAACGTAACAAACTTAGGGTATATTACCTGATTTTGTAACGAGCTGAGGTTATGCTTTTGGAATGAAAAATTTAGTCTTTTCTTCAATCTAAAAAACTTCTTCTCTACTCTGAAATCCCCAATTCTTAGGTTAAGTATTACAATTTGGTAGCCAGAGCAGGTTCAAGGATCCACTGAACACGCTGGGTAAAAATAAGAAAGCGCAACAGATGGGTGAAGGAACGGACTTGGCAGCTTTGCAACACCAGATGGATGAAATAAAGGCAGAGAATGGTACACTGATGAACAGAATGGATTCACTGGATAATAGGTTGGAGGATGCTTTATCAGACCTAAAGAAAATCATTTCAGCAGTGTCTAAGATTGCTGAGAATCCAGAAGCAGTTACACCTGAAAAACAAAGATCTATACCAATCAATACTCAGACGAAGCAAGAAGGTAAGAAACCTGTCCAAGTTACATTCATTGATGAGCATGAAAGATATTCTATGAACTTGGATGAGCCGGGAATCTTAGCCTCTAAACCTAGGAGTGATAAGTGGAAGGGTATAGAGCATGAACTGGAGATAGGAGGTAGTTCCCATTTACAGGACAATGTAAAGAGGGAAGGAAATAGTCTAGATAACCTATGGAGCTCTCTAAACTTGAAACCAAAAATCGAACTCAATATGTTTGATGGAGAGAATCCGAGGGGCTGGGTGAGGAGATGTGAGAAGTACTTTGTTATATTTGGTGTTCCTGAGAACCACAAGGTAGAGGTGGCAACGATGTACCTGAGTGGGAGAGCTGAGACCTGGTTCGATGGTCACATGATGCAGAAACATAGAATCACGTGGCACGAGTTTGTAGCTGACCTATGTCATCGCTTTTGCAACAAAAATGTCAAAGATGTAATCGAAGAATTTAATAAACTTGCTCAGAAATCCACAGTAGAGGAGTATCAGGACAAATTTGAGGAGCTGAGACCATTGATGCTACAGATGAATGCAACACTTAGTGAGGAATACTTTGTGTCCAGCTTTATTAGTGGACTCAAGGAGGACATCAGGCATAGAGTCAAGGTACATTCTCCAACAACATTATCCGAGGCATACAGACAAGCTAAACTATATGAACTGTCGATCGAATTTGAACACAGAAGACAAAGGTTTGCAGTAAAAGGACCCTCTACAGTCAATCATTCAAATCAAACTAAGGCTCAAGGAAATGTCCCATTTTACAAGAACAATGCACAGAACCAGAGTAACAAGAAAGCATTAATGGAGTATAGGAGGACCCACAATCTTTGCTTCAAGTGTGGAGAGAAGTTCATGCCAGGACACCAGTGCAAAGTTAAGCAACTAAATCTGATGGAAGAGGATCCAGAGGAAGTGAAAGAAACTGAGGAGGAGGGAGACATGGAGGTAGGCAACACTGAAGTGGAACCACAGAAAGAGAAGGAACTTGAAATCTCAATGAATGCACTGACAGGAAATGTAGGATTTAATACATTAAGAATTCCAGGAGTGGTTAAAGGCAGAATTTTAAGCATCCTTGTAGATAGTGGGAGTACTCACAGCTTTGTTACACCCTCATGGGCCAAGGAAGGAACAACCCTAGTGCAAACACAACCCCTAGCCATCACAGTAGCTAATAGGGAGAAGTTGTATAGCTCTGCCATTAGTAAGCAGTTAGAGTGGAAGATGCAGGGACAGAGATTTGAGCATGACTTCAGGGTTTTGAATATGGGAGGTAGTGACATGGTCCTTGGTGTGGACTGGATGAGCAAGTACAGTCCAGTGACCATGGATTTTCAGAAATTGACTATGAGCTTTGACAAGGAGGAACAAACTATAACTCTAGAAGGGGGAAAACAAATGGGGGTCAAGATGATATCAGAAAAGAAGATGAGAAGATTGACTCAGAGGGAACCAGAATGTCAAGGAGAGGTCTACCTGCTGAGTTTAGAAGGGGAAAAACCTGAAATTCCAAACATTCTTAAAGAAGTAATAGAAGAATTTGCTGAGGTTTTTAAGGAGCCACAAGGACTACCCCCTGAGAGGACACATGACCATTCCATAGTCCTTAAACCTGGCACAAATTCCATTAATCTCAGACCCTACAGGTTTCCCTTCCACCAGAAATCTGAAATTGAAAAACAAGTAGCAGAGATGCTGTCAAACTCTGTAATTCAAACCAGTAAGAGCCCATTTACAGCTCCTTGCTTGATGGTTAAGAAAAAAGATGGAAGTTGGAGGTTTTGTGTGGATTACAGGCAACTAAATGCAGCCACTGAGAAGAATAAATTTCCTATTCCAGTGGTAGAGGACCTGCTGGATGAATTAAGGGGTGCTGGATACTTTTCCAAGGTGGACTTGAGGTCTGGGTATTGGCAAATCAGGATGAGAGAGGAGGATGTTCCAAAAACTGCTTTTAGAACCCATCAGGGTCATTATGAGTTTAGGGTTATGCCTTTTGGGCTAACTAATGCCCCAGCCACATTCCAAGCTCTAATGAACAGCTTATTTGCACCATATCTTAGAAGATTTGTGCTGGTGTTTTTTGATGACATATTGGTGTACAGTGCAAATTTAAAGGAGCACCTAAGGACAGTTTTGCAGGTTTTAAAAGAAAATCAGTTGTATGCTAAAAGAAAAAAATGTTTCTTTGGACAGAAACATATGGAGTATCTAGGCCATGTGATCTCTGCAGATGGGGTTGCTACTGATCCAGAGAAGATTGAAGTAATGAAAAGTTGGGCCCTGCCCAAGAATCTCAAGTCCTTAAGAGGATTTCTTGGTTTAACAGGTTATTATAGAAAATTTGTTAGAAACTATGGAGGCATTAGTAAACCCTAGACTAATATGCTGAAGAAAGAAGGGTTTGTGTGGACAGTGGAGGCTAAAAAAGCTTTCAATCTGTTGAAAGAAGCTATGTGCAATACCCCTGTGTTAGCATTGCCAAACTTCAGTAAAGGGTTCTGTTTGAAGACTGATGCTTGTGCTAAAGGAGTTGGAGCTGTTTTATCTCAGGAGGGAAGGCCTATAGCTTTTCTTAGCAAAGCTTTGGGTCCTCGAGAAGCTGACTTGTCCATTTATGAGAAAGAGTATTTGGCAATCCTCATGGCAGTGACCAAATGGAGACACTACCTGGAAGGGAATGCTTTCACTATCAAAACAGATCATGAAGCACTCAAGCATCTGCTTGAACAAAAACTCACCACTACCATTCAGAAAAAAGGGTTAACTAAGTTGTTGGGACTGGATTATACAATCCAGTACAAGAAGGGTAGAATGAATGTTGTGGCTGATGCTCTGTTCAGAAGAAATGAAGTGGGAAATGAATTAAAGAACTTGACAATTACTTCCTTAATTCCTAGTTGGGTGCAAGAAGTTTCAGAGAGTTACAAGGGTGATGCTATGGCACGGGAACTCATTACTTCTTTGAGTATTGACAAAAAGGCTAAGGAAGGGTGGAGTTTGGCACAAGGAATTCTGAGGCAGGATCACAGGGTGTACATTGGAGGAACTGGGGGCTTGAGGCAACAGATCTTAAGGGAATTACATGATTCTCCACAAGGGGGGCACTCTGGGATTCAAGCTACATACCAGAGGATAAAAAACTGTTTTTGTTGGCCAGGGTTGAAAGGCATGGTTACAACTTATGTGTCATAGTGCGAAACTTGCCAGAGAACCAAGGCTGAGCACATTGCTAAACCTGGGTTGCTGCAGCCAATTCCCATTCCTAGTCAGGCTTGGGAGGTGATAACCATGGACTTTGTGGAGGGACTGCCTACATCCCAGAAGTCTAACTGTGTACTAGTGATAATAGATAAGTACACTAAATATGGGCACTTTTTGGCATTGTCACACCCCTATACAGCTATGGAAGTGGCTAGAGCTTATTTAGATCAGATTTATAAGCTTCATAGACCACCTAAGATAGCTATTTCAAACAGGGACAAGGTTTTTACTAGCTTGTTCTGGAAGGAACTGATGAAACAAGCTGGCACTTCGACATACTTCAGTACAGCATACCATCCAGAAACCGATGGACAAACGGAGAGACTGAACCAGTGTATGGAACAGTATTTGAGGTGCATGTGCTTCCTCAAGCCCAACAGTTGGGCTAAACACCTGCCCCAGGCAGAGTGGTGGTATAATACTAACTACCACAGTGCTATTGGGTTAACTCCTTTTGAAGCCCTATATGGGTATAAACCCCCTACCCTAAGGTGGAACCTAAACACTAAAGTCAGTAGTGTACAGGAAGAGAAGCAAAGCAGAGAGACTATGAATAAGCTACTTAAAGAACAGCTTGATCGAGCCCAGCAGAGAATGAAATATTACGCAGATAAAAAGAGATCAGAACGACAGTTTTCAATTGGTGATGAAGTTTACCTGAAATTGCAACCCTACAAACAGACGTCCTTGGCACTGAGGAAGAATCTGAAGCTAGCCGCGAGATTTTATGGACCCTATAAAGTCCTCAATCGAATAGGGTCGGTAGCTTACCATTTGGACCTGCCACAACACTCCAAGTTACATCCGGTCTTCCATGTCAGTTTATTAAAGAAGAAAGTGGGGAGTAAGAAGGTTACCTGTCAAGAGCCACCTGAGACAACGGACGATGGACAGGTAAAAGTTTATCCTGCCTTGGTGCTTGATAAGAGGATGGTGAAGCGTCAAAATCGGACGGTCACCCAACTGTTAATACAGTGGTCGAACTTGGGCGCTGAGAACGCCACTTGGGAGGAGTACAGCGTGCTCAAAATGCAATTTCCGGACTTTGATCCTTGGGGACAAGGATCTGCTGGAGGAGAGGATAATGTCATGACCGGAGAACAGAAATTGGAAGAATTAGGGTTTGAGAAAGAGGAATTAGGGATTCTGAAGGGGAAAGGGGAAAATCCAATTGATAGCTCGATGAAAAACAAGGCTGAAACACGTGATCAGTGGAAGAAATATCTGGCCCTTGGAAACGACGTCGTTACTGAAGACACATGGACGGCACGTGGGGATGCAATCACAGCAAGCTGAAGCACACCACACAGGATCATTTTATATGCTGAGTTGTTAAGTTAGTTTTGTCCTTGCCAGCTGTACACAAATAACATAACAAACTTAGGGTATATTACCTGATTTTTTAACGAGCTGAGGTTATGCTTTTGGAATGAAAATTTTAGTCTTTTCTTCAATCTAAAAAACTTCTTCTCTACTCTGAAATCCCCAATTCTTAGGTTAAGTATTACAATAAGCTAATATGTACGTAAATCGTCTATTTTTTAATTGTGTCTCATTGGTACCTCTACTTTTAAATAACAGGTTTAGAGTTTGAGGTTAAGGGGTGTAGTTAGGGTTTAGGAAATTAAGGATAGAATGTAATTTTTAAGGTGTAAGACTTAAGATATAAAAAATTAAAATTATGGAGTAAAAATATTATGTCTCTTTATCATGCCTCCTATGTCTCTTATTGAATTTTTAAAAAAATTAAATTTTAAAATCCTTATCTTCTATATTCTAAATCCTACACCCTATACCCTAAAAAATACATTCTTCTTCTAATTCTCTAAACCCCTAACCTTGAACCCTAAAACTTAAACTCCTTAATTTAAAACAAAGACATAAAAAATAAAAAATAGACGATTTTTACCTATAGTTAAAAGTAAAAAAATCTATTCGCACATTACTAAGTTTTGGCTTACTAAATTTCGTTTTTTACTTACGAGCATTTAACTTTCAAAATAATCAATTTGTTCACTAAATTTATGTATTGACATATTTTAGATATTCTTTCGTTTTTTCATTAACAGCCTGGTGATATAGTTTATTTTCTAATATTTAGTTGTAATGTTGATTTTTTTAAATTAAAATTTGGTTGACACGTAAGATTTAAAATAAAAAAATAATAATAAAATTCCTAAATCTAATCCAAACCCCACCGACATTACCCTCTCTTCCTCAATGCTTCACCGTCTCCTTAAACAACCATGGCCCCGAAGCTTCACCCGAGTTATTCCTTCACTCGTCTTGGTCGAATAGAAATCTCTTACTTTTTTATTATGTTCTTTTTCATATTTTTTATTAAAAAATTTTATAAAATTAAAATTTAAATTTTAATCCTTATTTTTATATCCTAAATTATATACCTTAAAAAATATAAATTGACTATAATTTCCTAACCTCTAACCTTAAATCATAAACCCTAAATCCACTAATTAAAATAAAAATATCAATAAAAGTACGATTAAAAGGTAAACGGTTTACATCAACGTCCTTGCAACTCACCTCTATTCATCTATAAAACACTAACCACAAAATCCAATCTTTGTGAATGAAAAATATTAATAACTAATAGTACTTAAAATATTATGATAAACATATATAATAATATATATAATATTATATATTATAATAATAGTGTCATATAAATAAATATATTATTTTATGTAGAGACACATTAAAAAAATGAATTTATAAATTAATATAAATATAATTTTTTTTCTTTTGGCATGTAATTTTTCAAATTATTTTAATTGTTTAATATTAATGAAATAACAATTATCAATTACAGAAAAACCATTTTAAATCAAAATAAAAATTATTTTTTAAAAATATAAAGATCAAAATTTAATCAATTATTACGTAACTCATCACCCATAGAACATCGTTAAGAAATTCATCCACTCTGACCACTATTCTTCGTCACCCCCATAGAACATCATCTTGGAAGGATGCAAATTGTCTGTCCCCTTTCTATGCTTCTATTTATACTCACACTTCAAATTAGAGGGTTTAGGGTTTAGGGTTTAAGGTTCTAGGTTAGGGGTTTTGTTTAGGGTTTAGGGAATTAGGGATAGGCTGTATTTTTTAGGGTGTAGAGTTTAGGATTTAGGGTTTAAAATTTAAGCTTTAAAAAAATTAAAGAAGGAAAAAAAAAACACGAAAAAAAGAAAGAATTTTTGTTCATCTTGGAACTACTGCCACTAGATCTATGCCTACCCTAAACCCATTACTACAAACCTTCAACAACAACCAAAAGGAATAAAACAAAAACTATCCTTACAGCTGCTGTCCCTGCAGGTTTTACAGCTTTCTCAACAATTTTAGAACATTTGTATACATGAAGAACACGAAGAACTCATCAAAACAGCAACCAAATTGCTGTTGTTGTCCCATGTAAGTTTAGCCACTTTTTAAACATCTTTAGAGCTATTTTAGACATGATTAACTCACTAAAACAGCAACCTAGATGCTGCTGTCCCTTCAAGTTTGACCACTTTTTAAACATCTTTAGGACTTTTCAGACACGAGTAACTCACTAAAACAGCAACCTAGCTGATGCTGTTGTCCCCTGCAAGTTTTACCAGTTTTTATACATTTTTAGACATGAGTAACTCACCGAAACAGTAAGGTAATCCTGCTGCTGTCCCCTGCAAGTTTTGCCTGTAAGCATTAAACGAGCATAAACGCAACGGAAAGGATCGAAATAAATACATCCATCCATTGTTAAACCTTATGTCAAATTGAGATGTGGTTGCACCACTGTCGAGCTCGTCGGACCACCGTGGTAACATCTCGAACCACCGTAAAATTAAAAAACTCGGCTACAAAATAATTGAAAACCGTCAAGATCTTCTAAGCACTCAAAATACTCACTAGATGAAATATGTGAATCTTTGTATTTGATGCTTAGGGACCTTAGGCTAATGGGGTATTTATAGTGTTGGTTCCCCATCAAAAACCAACACTAATGGCTGGTTACACTCCACATTCGGAGCATCAAACTGTCCACGAACCACTTAATCTTCAACGTGAGAGCAATTGAAGAGGTGGATTGAGAACGTGGGAATAACCCACGTATTGCACTCAATTCCAACATTCTCCCACTTGGTTCGTGTGTCTTTAATTACTTAAAGTTAAAATATAATGTATGAATCATGGCGATATTTCCTCTTATGATTGAGTTATATCTTCCATGTATCACAATACATTGAGTTTTAACGCTTTAGTCCATATACTTAATGAATAAACCCAGTGTTTATTCTAGGTCCAAACTTTAGTGATATTTCTCGAAACAATAAACTTAATGTGTACACAACATAAATGAGAAATATCAAACTTTATTAAAGTTTCAACAGAATTGTTCTTACAATGAAAAATTACAAAGTACGGACAAGTCTCATAGTGACAACATGATCCTTATATTTATGTGGTGGCATGCCCTTAGTCAAAGGATCAACTAACATCTGCTCAGTGTTAATGTGCTCAATGACCACTTTCTTTTCTTTAACACGTTCCTTTATGGATAGATACTTAATGTCGATGTGTTTACTTTGACTTCCACTTCTGTTGTTTAGACAGCAGTTAAATTGTCATAATATATCCTTAATGGCCTAGAGATTGAATCCAGAAGTCTAAGCCCAGAAATGAAACTCTTTAACCATATTCTATGTAAGGTAGCCTCAAAACATGAAACGAACTCGACCTCCATAGTGGAAGTAGCAGTTAAGGTCTGCTTAATGCTTCTCCAAGATATAGCTCCGTTGGCAAACATAAATATGTAACCTGATGTTGATTTACGTGAATCAACACAACTAGTAAAGTCTGAATCGGAGTAGCCAATCACCTCCAAATTGTCGGATCGTCTATATGTAAGCATGTATTCTTTTGTCCCTTTGAGATATCTCAAAACCTTCTTTGCATCTTTCCAGTGGTCTATACCTAGATTACTCTGATATCTTCCCAACATCCCAACAACAAATGCAATGTCAGGTCTTGTACAGACCTGAACATACATCAGGCTTTCAACAGCAGAAGCATATGAAATGTTTCTCATTTGCTTCTTCTCAAATTCGTTCTTCGGGCATTGGTACAAATTGAACTTATCACCCTTCACGGTAGAAGCAACACTAGGTGAACAATCTTTCACCCGAAATCTTTCTAAAACTTTGTTGATATAGGTTTCTTGAGATAGACCTAAGACACCATTATGTCTATCACGATGAATCTTAATGTCAATGACATAAGATGCATCACCCATATTTTTCATATCAAATTTTTTAGAAACAAATTGTTTCACCTCATGTAGCATATCCTTATCATTCGTTGCAAGTAAAATTTCATCCACATATAGGATAAGAAAACAAATTTTACTCTCACTAACCTTCTGGTATATACATTGATCCATAATATTCTCAACAAAACCAAATGAAGAGATAACTTCATAGAACTTTAAATACCATTGTCGGGAGGCTTGTTTCAATCTATATATGAATTTCTTTAACTTGCAAACTAAATGTTCACCATCACTAGAGGAAAATCCTTCAGGTTGTTTCATTTATACCTCTTCCTCTAGATCACCGTTAAGAAAGGCAGTTTTCATATCCATCTGTTGTAACTCAAGGTCAAATTGAGCTACTAATGCTAACAAAATACGCAAGGAATCTTTCTTAGATAATGGACTAAAAGTCTCAGTATAGTCGATTCCTTCTCGCTGAGTGAATCCTTTAGCAACGAGTCTTGCTTTATATCTTTCTATATTGCCTTTTGAGTCTCTTTTTATTTTGAAGACCCATTTGCATCCAATGAATTTTACACCATCAGGCAACGGTACAAGATCCCAAACTTCGTTGTTCTTCATAGAATTCATCTCATCCTTCATAGCATCATGCCATAATTGTGACTCATTACAGCTCATGGCACTTGAAAATGACTCAGGGTCATTTTTAGCTCCAACATTATAGTCAGATTCTTGTAAATACACAAAATAATCACTAGAAATTGCTAATTTTCTTTCTCTAATAGATATTCTTAATGTTGAACCAACATTCTCTTGTGGATCATGTTGTTCAACTGGTTATTCAATAATTTTTGGAATTTCTTAAACAACTTGATCTATTGGAGTGTTTTCAGCAGCTTGTGGAACTTCATTGATTGGTTGTTCAATACCCGATTGAGCTTAAGGGATGTTATATATGATAACCAATCTCTCACTTGAAGTGGATGGTTGATCTATGGGTATTAAATCTCGAGACAGATCACTCCCACTGATTGAGTCATTCTCAAGAAATTTTGCATTTCTTGATTCCATAATTCTAGTGTTATTAGATGGACAATAGAATCTGTAACCTTTGGACTTTTCGGTATATCCAATGAAATACCCACTAATAATCCTTGGGTCCAGTTTCTTTTCTTGAGGGTTATAAATTCTCACTTCAGACGGGCATCTCCATACGCGTATATGTTGCAAACTCAGTTTCCAACCTTTGAATAACTCAAAAGGTGTCTTTGAGACAGCCATAATTGGGACCCAGTTTAATATATACACAACCGTCTTAAGAGCATCAACCCATAAAGACTTAGGTAGCTTAGAGCTACTAAGCATACTTCGCACCATGTCTATTAAAGTCCGGTTTCTTCTTTCCATAATACCATTCTGATCAGGCGAGCCTGGCATGGTGTATTGAGCAACTATACCGTTATCTTGAAGAAACCTCGCAAATGGACCATGTGCTTGTCCATCTTCTTTGTATCTACCATAATACTCATCAACTCTATCTGTTCTCACAATCTTTATTTACTTACCGTATTGTTTCTCTACTTCAGCCTTGAAAACCTTAAAGGCTTCTAACGCTTCACTTTTATGATGAAGCATGTAGAGATACATGTATCATGAGTAATCATCTATGAAAGTGATGAAGTATTTCTGACCTTGTACATTAATATCTGGGCAACAAATAAGAATGGATGATTTCCAATATGGTCGAATTCCTCTTGGCATCTTTCTTTGACTTGTTAGTCTGCTTACCCTTAATGCAGTCTAAACAAGTATCAAAATCAGTAAAATCCAAGGTATTGAGTACCCCATCATTTGCTAATCTTTTAATCCTTTCAATGGAGATTTGACCTAATCTCCGATGCCATAAAGTAGGGGAATCTTTATTTATAATACAACGCCTAGTCCCAGTTTGAATGTGCATAACATTATGAGTGATATTATTTTGTAAATCGATAGAGTAAAGACCATCACATAAAATTTTATTTCCAACAATTTCATATTTATAAAATAAATTAAAACCAACATTTAAGAAATTAAAACAATACCCTAAGGGTATAAGTCTTGAAACAAAAATTAAATTTTCAGAAAAATTAGGAATGTAAAAAGTCTTTTCTAAAATTAAAAAAAAGCCACTACTAAACACTAATTCATAGGTCCCAATAGCTTCCACATGCGATTACATCTTGTTTCCTGAATAGATGTATCGCTTAGCTCCCACTGGTTCCCTCAGTTTTTTTAGTCCCTGTAAGGAATTTAAGACATGGATTGTAGAACCAGAATCAATCCACCATTTGTTATAATTAACATCAACCATATTTGACTCAAAGAAAACAAGTGAGATTGATTTACCTTTCATTTCTAGCCAGCCCTTATACTTGACACAATCCTTCTTCATGTGTCCCTTCTTTTTATAGAAGAAACACGTGGACTCTTTCTTGATGTCAGCTTGGGGTTGCATTTTAGCTTTCCCCTTTTGCTTGGCTTGGACTGAATTCTTTCCTTGAGTAACCGTCAGTGCACTCTCTCCCATCTCTAGTATGAGCCTACCCTCTTCTTGATCACACATGGTCAAAAGATCATCAATAGACCATTTATCTTTATGTGAGTTATAAGTGATCTCAAATGACCCGTATTGAGGAGGAAAAATGTTTAATATATAGTGCACCAGGAAAGATTTAGACATTTCAACCTCAAGTTCTTTAAGTCGAACTGCCAAATCTCGCATCTTATTGACGTGATCACGCACACCTTTCACCGTAGTAAGCCTTAGAGATGTGAACTTCATAATTAAGGTGTTGACTAAAGACTTTTGAGAAGTTTGAAATTGTTTCTCTATAGCCTTTAACAACTCTTGGACATTCTTATAATGCTTAATTGAGCCACGAACATCAACAGGAACCTTGCTCTTAATGAACATAATACTTAAGCGATTCGATCGCTCCCACTTTTCATATAGAGCAAGATCAGCCTGACTGTTGGTGTCACTGATATGTGGCTTAGATTTTCTTATAGCATAGTCAATATCCATACACCCTAATTGAAGAAGAATACCTTCCTTCCAGAACTTAAAGTTCTCACTAGTTAATTCAGGGATATCTACTCTATTATCAGAGATATTCACAGGTAATGATGCTGCAAAATAAATTGACATACATGCTTAAAATAAATATGAGGCATAGCATAAGCTATAATTTACCAATACAAATTATAGAGATAATGAATCTAGTGATATAAAAATTGTTTGTGGGCTAAATTTTTAATTCGATTAGATTCATTTTGATAGAATATTTTCTATCCTTCATATAAAAATTATTAAATTTATTTTTATAATTCCTTTGGGTATTTATAAAAATTCATCTAATAACTTTTACCTTGATGCTAAGGGATTTAATATCTAAGCTTTATGTATGTGATTTTTAACTTTAATAATTTTATTTAACTAAAGATGTTGTGGCTAGTCTTTAACTAAATAAAATTATGAAAACCACTTAGCTAGATATTAGCCTTAAACTTTATTTAAAGTGTTGCTTGTTCCATTATGCAACATTTTATGTCTAGTCCTTATAAGATCCTTATTATAATTTTATTTAATTAAAGTTACTGTGGCTAATTCTCTAATTAAATAAATTATTTAGATCTCTAGACATATTCTATAGTTTTATTGCTAAAGCTTTATGCAATAAGTCTTAAGGTTTATGTACCTAATTTTATGTATATAACTAAGTTATAACATATCTTAATTTAGGCACATACTATATATTAATTTCTAAAATTTATTTAAGTAAAAAATAAATTAATAAATTTTAGAAATTAATCTTATGAAAATAAAATTTCTGCAACATAATTTTCTTTAAAATTTCAAAATTTAAAGATCAAAATGACATTTTAATTTTGAGAAAAATTAAACATGACAAGGCAGAGATTTAACATGGCTCACATACCAAATGTAAGCATTAAATGAGCATAAACGAAGTAGAGATGATCGAAATAAATACCTCTCTAGCCATTGTCAAACCTTATGCCAAATTAAGATGTGATTGCACCACCGTCGAGCTTGTCGGACCACCCTGCTAACACCTCGAACCACCGTAAAATTAAAGAACTCGGCTACAAAATAATTGAAAACTGCCAAGATCTTCTAAGCAATCAAAATACTCACTAGATGGAATATGTGAATCTTTATATTTGATGTTTAGGGACATTAGACTAATGGGTATTTATAGTGATGGTTCTCCATTAAAAACCAACACTAATGGCCGATTACACTCCATATTCGGAGCATCAAACTGTCCACGAACCACTTAATCTTCAACATGAGAGCAATTGAAGAGGTGGATTGAGAACGGGGAAATAACCCATGTATTGCACTCAATTCCAGCATTGCCCAACCAAAATTAAATTAATTGCACACTTTATAGCACAAAACTCGTAACCAAAGTCATGGAAATGTAAGAACAAAGATTTACTAAAGGGTTTGATTTCATTACCTCAAATATCTTCTTCTTTTGGAAACAAGTAAAGCAAGCTTTGACTCAATACAAGTCGAAGTACATGGGTTTGTCGATTCTCAACTAGATTCAAGGTTTTTTTACAACATGCATGTTATATTTCCACTCTCTCAACCTCACAACCATGGAGGTTTTTAGGGGTTTATTATGATATATAATAAAAGAAGATAGAGGAATATGAGGGGAGATATAGCTAGGTGGAATAAAGAAGGAAAGAAATTAAAGTTCAAAACAAATATGTTAAAATTCACAAATGGTAACTGAGATTTTGTAAATTATTTAATTTCGTAATTAAATTTATAATTATTTTAATATTATCATTAAATTTTTAATTTTGTGTTAATGTTATTAATTCGTTAATAAACATTGACGATAGTTAAAATATTTTTATAATAACATATTTAGTCTCTTATATTTATATATTTAAATTATTTAGTTTTAATTTTAAAAAAATAATCTTTACTATTTAGGTATCATTTTAGTTTAACTGTATTTAAAAAAATTAACTTTAAAATCTAAACCCTGATTTTTAATTTTTTTTTTATTAAAAGTGAATATTCCTGGTGATCCCCAGGTGTGTATTGTGCTGCGTTTAATCAGCATGATATTGACGAGTCTTTGATGAAGATCGTCCATATAGGCTTCCACTCTTTGATGAAGGTGATTCCCAGGTCGTCCACATGGGCTTCCACTCTTTGATGAAGGTCGTCCACATGGGCTCCTACGCCCCCGATGCTCTCCTCCACATGAGTCAAGTGTGACTCCAAGCTAGAGATGACATCTCTCAACTTGGCTCGTGGCCTAGGTATTGCGGGATTAATTTCCTCATCGTGCCCTCGTTGTTGCTCTTGTGAGATCTCGGCCTCAGTTGAGCTAGTAACATGAGTCTTCCAGGTCTTGGCCATGTTCCGAATGAGATCGAACACGCTCTGATACCAACTATCACGGACTTACTTTCACACAACTTGATCCGTGCGGTACTAACAATTGTCGAGCAATGTTAGCAAGCCTTACTTATATTTACTTGATGACTTGCTTAAGAAAGACAAGAGAAGACAAAGGAGTTTGTAAGAATGCTTTGTATTAAGCTCTTAAGGATGCTTTACAAGTATGCTTTGAAGTGCTAAGTGTGTTGCAAAATCATGGGGGTGACCCTATTTATAGTCTCCCACCTCCCGAATGGACAACTAGGATCAATTTGATCCAACGGTTACAATGTTGCCTCCTAAAATATCTATAAGCACTAAATTGTATCTAGAGAATTCTACATGTATGTATACATATCTACATGTATCCAAAATATTCTAGCGAACTTCAGGGTCTTTCGGAGTAGTGTCGAACCTTCTGGGTCCTCCCGGGTGTGTCTAGACATGTAGAACATCCCGAACCTTTCTAGAATAGTGTGGGTCGTGCTTGGCCGTCCTAGCTCTTTCTAGTGTCTTCCTTGGTGGTAGCAAGCTTCAAAATGGCCCAAGGATGGCCAAAACCTCGGTTAGACTTGTGGGAAAAGAGATGGGTGGTGACATTCTCCCCCACCTAAGCTTGCGACGCCCTCGTCGCGCCTTGATCGAACTGAGAAAGTTGGTCTTTGAATTGCCATAGTGCATCTTCTCTTTCCCAACTTGCTTCGGCGATAGAAAGTCCCTTCCACTTGGTGAAGTACTCCTTGTAGCTTGGGATGCCCTTCTTGCAAATGATCGTATCAGCAAGCACCTCCTCAACTTCCTTGTCAAAAGAAGTGAAAACAGCTGTGGATGCTCGATTGGATAAATTCTTGAGGGATCTTCCATGTCTTCGTGATAGGGCTTCAACAGACTTACATGGAAGACGGGGTGTATTTTGAGCCTTGGGAGCAGTTAGAGCTTATAAGATACCTTACCCACACGTTTGAGTACTGGAAATGGTCCCTCGTATTTGCGGACAAGTCCATTGTGCACCTTGCGAAAGACCTTGAACTGTTGGGGCAAAAGTTTAAGCATGACAAGGCCTCTTTCCTTGAACTTCAAGTGTCTTCGCTTTGAGTCGGCCCACTTTTTCATTCTCTTGGCAACCTTATGAAGTGCGGCTCGGGCTAACTCATTTTGCTCATGCCAAGACTTGGCAAACTTAAAAGCTGCTGGGCTCTTCCCTTCATAGCTTGTGGCAAGGGAGAGCGGTGTGGACGGTTGTTACCCTAAGACAATCTCGAAGGGAATTTTGTTGGTGGCCTCATTCTTTTGTAGGTTGTAAGAGAATTGTTCCACATCTAAGAGCTTGGCCCAATCTTTCTGATTTGCACTCACATAGTGCCTCAAATAAAGTTCTAAGAGTGCATTGACCCTCTCGGTTTGCCCGTCGCTTTGGGGGTGAAAACTTGTGGAGAAGTTTAGATCAGATTCGAGCATCTTGAATAATTTGGTCCAAAATCTCCCGGTGAAGCGAAGGTCTCGATCACTTACGATGCTTGTTGGAATGCCCCCAAAGTTTGACCACATTTCGAAGGAAAAACCTAGTTGTTTCCTCGATCGAACAATCAGGTGATACGGCTATAAAAGTGGCATACTTGTTGAATCTGTCCACGACGACAATGATGCTTCCAAATCCCTCGGATTTTGGCAAACATGTGATGAAATCCATTGATACACTTTCCCAAGGCCGCTCTGAAATGGGCAAAGGGTCTAATAGTCCTCTAGGCTTGTGTTGGACAATTTTGTCTTCTTGGCACACAAGACAAGTCCTCACATATTCCTCGGTGGCATCATGCATACAAGGCCAATAGTAAGATGCCTTTATGTGAGTAAGGGTGCGTCGCATACCTGGGTGGTCCGCCCATAAGGAATCATGACACTCTTTGATCAGATCCTTGCGCAAGTTGCCCTATCTTGGTACATAGAGACGGTTGCCCTTGGTCTAGAGTAGGCCATCGCTTAACCAGAACCGTCGAGTCTTGCCCTTATTCACCAATGCAATAATGGTTCGTGAAAGTGGCTCTTGTTGCAATCCTTCTTTGATCTTTTCAAGGAGTAGGCTGGTGACTTTGCTTATTACCGCAAACTCCGCCTTTCAACTTAATGCATCAGCGACCACGTTTATTTTTCCCGGCTTATATTGCATGACGTAGTCGAACTCGGCTAAGAAGTCTTGCCACCGTGCTTGCTTATGACTTAGCTTTTTCTGGGTATGGAAGTAGCTTGTGGCTATGTTGTCGGTTAAGATCAAGAACTTGGACCCAAGAAGATAGTGTTGCCGCACTCTAAGGCAATGAATGATTGCGGTCATCTCCTTCTCTTAGACCGTGTAGTGCCTCTCGGTGTCATTGAGCTTTCGACTCTCGTAGGCAATTGGATGCCCATCTTGCATGAGAACTTCCTCGATGGCAAAGTCCGAAGCATCGGTGTTCACTTCGTAGAGCTTTATGTGGTCGGGCAGGCTAAGCACCGGTTCCTCACTAATAGCCTGCATCAAATCTTCAAAGGCCTCTTGACACTTTAGTGTCCATACCCACGACTTGTTTTTCTTGAGAAGTTCGGTGAATGGTGTAGCCCTTGCGGAGTAGCCTTTGATAAATCGTTGGTAATAATTCACCAACACAAGGAATGATCTTAACTCATGAACCTTGGTGTGTGGCTCCTATTCTTGGATGGAACGCACCTTGCCATCCTCCATCATGATCTTCCCATCCTTGATCATATTCCCCAAGAAGTTTACCTCTAGCTTAGCGAAGGAACACTTTTCCTTCTTGATGTATAGCTGATTCTCATGTAGAACCTTGAGCACTTCCCTTAGATGCTCAACATGCTCCTCTAAAGTGCTGTTATACACCACTATGTCGTCAAGATAGACGACCAAAAAACGATCAAGGTATGGGTGAAATAGCTTGTTCATCAAAGTGCAAAATGTAGCTGGCGCATTTCTAAGACCGAAGGGCATGATTAAGAACTTGTAAGACCCGTACCTGGTGATGCAAGTGGTATTCGGTTCATCACCTTCTGCTATGCACACTTGATAATACCGTGAGCGAAGGACAAGCTTGGTGAAGTAACGAGCATGATCGAGCTGATCGAATAGATCTGAGATCAAAGGAATGGGGTACTTGTTCTTGATGGTTACCTTGTTGAGTGCTCGGTAATCTATGCACATCCTTAGTGAACCGTCCTTCTTCTTTTGAAAAAGGATGAGTGACCCGAATAGTGCCTTAAATGGGCGGATGAACCCTTAATCGAGCAGACCCTTGAGTTGCTTCCTAAGTTCCTCCAACTCAGGGGGTGCCATACGATAAGCACTCATAGATGGTGGCTTGGTGCCCGGTTCCAACTCGATCTTATGGTCCACCTTCCTCTTTGGTGGTAATTGCTTGGGTAGCTCTGGTGGTGCAACATCCCTGAACTCATCGAGCACTTTGGTTACCTCTCGTGGTATGTCTTTGTCGGGCTTAATCTCCTCGTCGTCGTATTCACTAAAGATAGCGAGATAGCTTTCCTTGTTCCTCTTGATTCCCTTCTTGAATTGAAGTGCCGAAATCACCTTGGTGTCTTGCTTGGTGGCCCTAGTCGTTGGCACCACACAAGCTTGGTTACCATCGATGATGCATATTGTGTTAACGAATGGGATAGGGAAGGCCTTAACTCAATAGAGGAACTCGATTCCTAGCACAATCTTAAAGTCGTCCATGGGTATGATTGAAAAGTCTATATGACCCGACCACGAGCCCACGTTGGTCCTTACTGCTCGAGCGATGCCATGGATGGGTCGTGAGGCAGAATTGACCGCCTTGATGGATCTTCCTCCTCTCAATGCCTTGAGACCTAACCTCTTGGCTTCATCAAGGGAGACAAAGTTATGGGACGCACCTGTGTCTAGCATGGCCTTGGATGCTTTCCCATTGATGGTAACGTCCACATAGAGCAAACCTTTGGCTTCATTCTTTGGGGCGGACTGAAGCACATTGAGAAGTTGTAAGGACCCCATTTGGACACCTTCTTCTTACTTGTCGGTGTCGCTGCCATCTCGATGCTTAGCAATGAATGAGTTAAGAGCTTGCCTTTGTGGGCACTCTCGGACCCAATGGTCCCCATCACAGATAAAACATTTGTTGGAAGGTGCCCTCTTTGGACCTCGATTATCTTTGAACTTGCCTTTATCTTTACTCTTCCATGAGGATGAGTCTTTGTGTTTAGGTGGGTGATCATCATGACTCTCCTTGCGTTGGTTTTTCTCTCCCTCACCTTTGGCGTAACCATTCTTCTTCTCCTTCAGCTTGTAGGACTCCTTATGGCTAGAGTAATCGATTAAGCTCTCAGCCACAACGATGGCATTGATATGGGTTTGAACTCCCCGATGTCGAAGCTTGGCTTTAGCCCATTGTTGGAGCCTATTGATAAAGTTGAAGAGTGAGTCTTTTTCGGAGAGATTAGGGATCTCAAGCACCAAATTGGTGAACTCTTTAACATAGTCTCGAATACTCCTTGATTGCTTAAGTCTTTGCAAACGGGCCCTTGCCTTATCCCCGACATTCTCGGGGTAGAATTGCCTTTTAAGCTCCTTTTTGAAATCATCGAGAGTGGAGATGGTGCACGTACCTTTTTCAACATCTAGGCGCCTTCTCCTCCACCATAGCATGGCAGTGTCGGTGAGATACAATGTGGCAGTTTTGGTCTTGGAGGCCTCGTTCACAATGCCAACGGCATTAAGGTACTCTTCCAAGCCATAAAGGAAGTTGTCTACTTCCTTAGCATTGCGTGTTCCGGAGAAGGTCTTTGACTTGGGCACCTCGACCTTCCTAACTCCATAAGATGTGCTTGGTCCGACGACCATAGCACGTTTTCACAAGGCTACATCGCCTTGTAGGGCTTCGACCTTAGCACAAATATTATCTAGCTCTTGGTCGAGATAAGCACTTATCTTTGAGAGCTCGTCAATGAGGTGGTCTTGAACCTTGCCTACCTCCCCGAGCACAGTCCCTTCTAGCTTAAGCATCATGGCCTTCATGGTCGTGTGGATCACGGCATCCTCCGCCTCAAGGCCTTCCACTCTTTGATGAAGGTATATGGGCTGCCACGCCCCCGATGCTCTCCTCCACATGAGTCAAGCGTGACTCCAAGCTAGATATGACATGCCTCGACTTGGCTCGTGGCCTAGGTATTGCGGGATCAATTTCCTCTTTGCGCCCTCGTTGTTGCTCTAGTGAGATCTCGGCCTCAGTTGAGCAAGTAATATGAGTCTTCCCGGTCTTGGCCATGTCCCAAACGAGATCGAACACGCTCTGATAATAACTGTCACGGACTTACTTTCACACAACTCGATCCGTGCAGTGCTAACAACTCTCGAGCAATGTTAGCAAGTCTTGCTTATATTTACTTGATGACTTGGCTTAAGAAAGACAAGAGAAGGCAAAAGAGTTTGTAAGAATGCTTTGTATTAAGCTCTTAAGGATGCTTTACAAGTATGCTTTCAGCTAAGTGTGTTGCAAAATGAAGGGGGTGACCCTATTTATAGGCTCCCACCTCCCGAATGGACGGTTAGGATCGATTTGATCCAACGGTTACAATGTTGCCTCTTAAAATATCTATAAGCACTAACTTGTATCTAGAGAATTCTACATGTGTATACATATTTACATGTATCCAAAATATTCTAGAGAACTCCAGGGTCTTCCGGAGTAGTTCCAAACCTTCCCGAGCCTTCTGGGTCCTCCCGGGTGTCTCTAGACTTGTGTAGAATATTCCAGACCTTTCTAGAACAGTGTGGGTCGTGTTTGGCCGTCCTAGCTCTTTCTAGTGCCTTCCTTGGTGCTAGCAAGCTTCAACATGGCCCAAGGATGGCCAAAACCTCGGTTGGACTTGTGGGAAAAGAGATGGGTAGTGACACTATGCTCGATTTAAGGGTGCTCAAACGGGTAATTTGGTTGGTGGCTGAATAAAATTACCAAAAATCCAAATTAACTGAATTTCTTAAATATTTAACCGTTAATCGAACTGAACTTTTTCTAAATACATTAACCGAACCGAATAAATTTAGATTAATTCGGTTGGTTAATTCAGTTAACCGAAATTTGTTATAAAATTTTGGGTAAATTATACAAATGATCACTCAACAATGTTAAAATAGTATTTTTAGCCATCAAACTTTCAAAATTATAAAACAACCATTAACTTATCTAATTATAAATTGATCATTTAATTATTGTATATTATAAATTATTGATAAATATTAAAAATTTAATGAATATTTTTTAATACTTTAATAAATTTAATTATCATTTTATATTAATTTGATAAAATTTAATGACCAATTTATAATTTTTAAAAGTTTAGTGACAAAAACAAATATATATAATATATAAAATATAAATTTTGGTTAATTTGGTTAATTAATCTATTTCAAACCGAATTAACCGTTAACCGAACTTTCAAAAAAAAAATTTAACCACTCACACGGTCGAACAAAGTTCGGTGGCTGGCGTCTGGCCATTTAACCGAATTAATTCGATTTGATCAGTTAATTTGATTTACTCGACCGTTTGAACACACTCCTAACTTGACCTGTCCAAGAAAAAAAAATCACTTCAATATAGAATTGAATTTGTCGAAATTTTTTTACGTACTTACAAGAAAAATGCCATGAATATGTTTGCATTCTTACAATATGCAGAATAACATGAGAATCCTCTCGTTATTCCTTTAAGTTATGGATTCGAGCACTTTTTTTTTATTTAAATTTAAAGAGTTTTTTAGCGAGACTCGTATTTATGACAAGCGATGTATGACCGAGCTAATTAAACGTCCAGTAGTACATGATAAATTCAAGCCAAACAGTTCCGAACTTTAGTAGTATAGTGTTGATCATAATAATTTTATTCCCTCTCAGTAAAATCGAAATTTCAGTAGTAATTTTCAAGGAGCCTGGACCACAGGCCATTAGTATAGACCAGACGAACACTAAAGACAATACTATGCGAACATTTATGTCACGTGTATTAATAATTATTTTTATTGTTTTATTATTGATAACGCGTGAAAAAAATAATTAGGACATATCAAAAGGACAAAGAAGTACAGATGAGCTCTGTTCTTCAATACATGGCTAGAGTACAGGCCAACAAGGCTAAAATGATAGACTTGTAAGTAACAGAAGTAGGCATCTTGCCATTGTCCTTCCGGAGAAAGAGTGCTTGGTACACAGGCAAGTTGATTGTAACCAAAACCAAGCAGAGGAGAATTTGCAGACCAAATTGGTCTATAACCTTACATCCTTGATTTCCATCCAATATGACCTTCTTGATTGCCACAAAACTGCCAAACAGATTCAACATTGCAAGTGTAGCTAAAATATCGAACATCGGTGAAGCGGCACCAAACTCAATCAGCTCGTGATCATATCGTTTCGAGACGTCTTCATCAGCTACCTTGGCAGTGACAATGAAAGCTAGTTGCGAATACCCTAATAGCTTCAAGATGGTTTCAAAGAAGGCAAAGAAGTACGAAGTCGTTCTCTTGAACAGCCACATCCTTTGATCATTGCACCAACCTAGGAACGTGCCTCCGCACCATACGAATTCACCGAGGCTATATGCACGGTGTGTGAATGCGACATATGCAAACGGGAGCACCCAGGGGCTTGATATCTGCAGTTGACCATGGTTTTACAGTCATTCATATAGAATCATACCAGATAACCTGTTCAAAGGCTAGGAGCTTCATAAATCATACCTTAGGAAACACTGAGATGCCTTTAAGAAGGCAAAGGCATGGAACAACGACATAATACAACGTCGCCAAGCAATTCGCAGCCCACAAATTGTAAGCCGAGTAAGCAAGCCGAAGCTTGAGATGAATCTTTTTATATCCATACCACAAGGGGCAATACTTTGATAGGAAAACTTGAAGTTGACCTTCTATCCATCTCTTATGTTGCACCAGAGTCTGCAACAATGTTACTGGTGCAACTCCTAGGAAACCTTCTCTTTCAGGGCTTACATACATGGATTTCCATCCCCTACATTGCACACTTAACCCTGTAATTATATCTTCCACCGGAAAACCATATACTAGCCCCATCTGCAATCGAAAAATTCGTATTAATCCATGTCGATTTCCCGTAACAGAGAACAAACAGAATGTACCTCTTTCCCCCATGTGGTATTATGTTCATAGGAACAGCTTGCCAGAACTTTACAGGTCTCTTCAAGTAGACTTGCATGCTGTTCAACCTTGGTATGACTTAGTTTCTTCCAATCAACCTTGTAGTTTCTGTCATATTTCTTACCACAAAGAGCCTCTCTTCTGTGAAAGCATCCTGTGCCAACGTAGCATGGTCCTCCATTAGCATCAAAACCTAGAGCTTCCAACTTAATTCCAACACATATGATCAGATTAATCGTCTTTTACCGAAAAACCTTTCTGTTATAATTAGCTTAATTACCTTTTGTATCACTCTGAAAGAGCTACCATAAACTTCATTTGTGGTGAGATTATCAAAATTCTGAGGGAACTGGACATAGGCAACCTCATCTCCTTTGTCTTCATCCATGAAAATGCACAAAGGATATTTGATTGACTCTGAATTGTTTGAATACATATCACAATCCACGTTCAGAATAATAGGACCATTGCTGATCCTTGATGATACCCTGATCTGTTCTCCACAATAAAAATCATGTTCAAACCCATGGCATTCATAGAGAGTAGTAATATAATGGCATAAGGGGTAATTGTGATTTATGTTCATGCAGTAATCCCAAATCAATAATGTTGTCGTTTTTAATTTCATCAATTTAATCCTCAAATTCATAAATTACATCAATCTTGTCGTTTGATTGTCATAGACTAGTAAAGTCGTTATCGTTAGTTCTGTATCTTGTTATACATTCTATCATTAAATAATCAACATCGTATGATTCAACATGCCCATATGTCATTTTCTTTTAGTAAAATCGTTATCATTAGTCGTCTTTTTCGTTTTAGACATTTTGTCATTAAATAATGAACATTGTATGAGTCAACTTGTCCATGTCATTCTTTTTATAAATTAATATCTTCAGACAGGGACGGAGTCAGAATTTAAGATTAAGGAAACAAAACATAATTATTTAGAAATAGAGGGACAAATTTATAAAAAAATATTTTTTTAAAAAAATTAAATAGGAGGACAAAAGTAAAAAAAATTCTTCGAAGGTGGGGGACAATTACCTCCTACCCACACAGCTCCGTCACTGCCCTCTTATAAGGTGACGATGGGTCAGTTTTAAAATAAATAACAACTCTAAAACTCTTTGCTTATACTATCACAATATCAAAATCGACTCGTCATCGTCGACCAACGACGATCTAAGGACAAGACTGATACACAAGCCTAATCTAATCCAATAATTTTGATTTATTTTATACTTACCAGTGCATTCATGGCCCCAGCTTTGAACTGGTGTTGAAATTGTGGTCTTTTCTCTCTTGCCAGATACACCAGTGTTGGCAAAGGGTTTCCATCAATATCCACAGCATTGGGGTCTCTTCCATCAATTAGTATCTAACCAACGGTAATTAAAATACTTATAGCTATTCAGAGGTGAGTTAGTACATAATTAAACAAGCAGTTAACCCAAGTGATTACTTACTTTCAGAATGGTTTGATGGTCATGTTTGCTGGAAACAAAATCCCACTCACGAAATCCTTTGTGCTGTTGCCGAATGTGATCCGGAAGTCGGTTCATCTTGGTGATGGATTCAATCCTCATCTTCATGGCCTCGTATTGGTTCTGAATAACAATGATACGAAAACTATAAATATTTTAAAATAAAGATAAATTTATAAATAACTTAATTTAAAATATATATGTGTGTAAGAATAAAAGTAAAAAAAAATAAAGATTTAAGGCACATTCTCCCTTCTTATCCTAATATTAGTTTTGTTCTTGAATCAGGTCGATGTTATTCGTTGATTGATCTAACTCTAATAAAAAATTACTAAAATATTATTTTCTATCAATAATAATCATGGCTGGCTGTGAGGGGAGCACCTCAAGCAGCCGCTCAAGCCCTGACTATCCTAGGACCCTTAAATTTAATTATTTTTATTTTTATAATTTATTAAATAAATAAATTAATTTAATAATTAAAATTATTTTTTTCTAGATAAATAAATATATAAATAAATCTAACAATAAAAATAATATATTTAAAATATTAAATTAATTATTTAAACTAATGAGATGAATGAAATTTTTACGGTGTTATTTTTTATGTCCAACACAAAAAAATAAATTTTACTTTCTAACTTTAAATTCTAAATTATAAATTTTAAACTCTACCTAATAACTTGAACTTTAATCTTAAATTATAATTCTAAACTCTAAACTTTTTTTAAATTGTTGGTGCATAAATAAGGTAGCAAAAAGTGATAAAAAATGGACTTTCATTATATAAGGAACCGTTTTTAGTTTTCGCTCGGCGCCCGAAATTTTCTAAGACGATCTTGATAATAACTAATATTATTCTTATGGTACGTTCTACTCAGATAATTAATTAATTTCTATCGAGAAAACAATTTAAAAGAAATAAAAGGGTGTCAACAAAAAACTTTAACCGCTTATTATAAGAATGATTGATATTCTTATATTTTTTTAATCATTCAAACTTTTTTTATCACCTTTTATATGTTCACTATTGAATGATTTGTTAAAAATATATAATTTTAATATGAAATATTTTCTTTCGCTAACCTTACGAATGCGACATAATCTTATCATACGAAATATTTAAATTTTAAAAACAATAATTTATGTTTAATATAATATTATCGTCATCATTATTATTTGATAGTAATATTTTAATTCTAAATAAAATATGTATATAATATATCATTTAATTACTAACACATGGTTTTAGTCAATGTATAAATTTACAAAATAATAAAACACCAAACATTTTCTTTATTATTCAGACAAAAACGTGCACTTCATCGATAATTAAAAAATTGGAAGCAAATGTTCGACCAGCTTGCACGATAGATGTAAGAAAACGAATCATTCAAACGTACCTGAACTAAACGCCAGTCTTCGACAGGGACAGCTTCAGAAGCTGTCCTGAAGTAAGCCTCCGGCGACCGGGGTTCTACGCCGAACTTGTTGCAGAAAGGCAACCATGTCTTGGAGAAATCCGCAGCCTCCAACATGGCATAAAACGTTAAATCCGATCCCCCATCATCCGACAAATAGATGCTCAGCTTCTGACGAGGATAATCATATGCCATCACTGACAGAACCGTGTTCACCACCATGCTCGGCGGCTCTAGCAACGGATCCGCCGTGCACACGAATACGTCGACTCCCGGTAATTCTTCCCCGAACCTACATGTTAGTTAGAATACTGTCTTAAAGTCTGAAACCAGTGGATTTCACGTCGATAGTACCTTTGGGAGAGTCTGTGTATGAACGGGATTCGGTTGACGGCGTTCCATCTAGAAACTGTTGTGAGAAACCAGTAAAAACTGAACCATAGCTCGGAGAGGAACAATCCGATCCACGTCCATCTCTCTGCTTTTCCTCCGGCCGGTAGAAACCGAAGTCTATAGATGAAAACGAAGCAGATTCCGATCAAGATGGTCGCTGCAACGGACCTGAAAAGAATTCGTCCCTTCACTTGCCTTGTTTCAAAGAGTGGAGCATGTTCATTTTCTGCCATCTTTTTCTCTCAGTTGGTTCTGCGAATGGTGCTGTAAAATGGAAGCTGAGCAATGCAATCCAGCTTCTTCCCAAATGTGATGCAACACCGCTAATTTTATATCCTAACATATTTTGTTTTCTTCTCCGAGATTGATATCTCCCGAGACATTATTTTAATAAGCCTGTTCTTGTCATGAATTATGGAAATGATAATGATTATTGTGATTATTTTTTAGGTAGAATGGTCTTTTAGCCGTCTATCTTTACTAAATTTATTATTTTAGCTTTTAATTTTTATTCTTAAAACATTTTTATTAATTTGAAAGTCTAACTTGTCTAATTTTTTTATTCTATCTTTATTGATGTTCATTTTAAAATAGTTAATTCAGGTTTAGTATTTAAGGTTAAAGATTATAATAAAATTTTAGAAAATTAAGGGTATGATATATTTTTTAAGGTTTAAGGTTTAGGACATCGAAATTAAAGTTAAGATTTAAAATTTAATTTTTAAAAATTTTTAGTATGAGGTATAGAAAGAGGCATAATTAGGGTAGATAAATTTTATTCTAACTTGAATTAATCTGAAAGAAGGAACAAAAATAGGATGCAAATCGTCTACCTCTTTTTCGTACCTCTATTTGTACCTCCGCTTCAAATTAGAGGGTTTAGGGCATAGGGCCTAGTTTTAGGGGTTGTGGTTAGAGTTTAGGAAATTAAAGGTAGGGTGTATTTTTTAGAGTGTAGGATTTAGGGTTTATGATATAAAAAATAAAGGTTATGGTTTAAAATTCAATTTTTAGAAATTTTTAATAAGAGGCATGAATGGAGGTATGATAAAGAGATAGATGATTTTTACCCACGAAAACAAAGTAAAAATCCTCTGCCTCTTTATCATGCCTTCATCCTTGTTTCCTTTTGAAAATTTTTAAAATTTTGAATTTTAAATCATAACCCTTATTTTCTATATTCTAAACCCTACACCCTAAAAATACATCCTAACCTAATTCCCTAAACCCTAACCACAATCTCTAACCTAAAACATATACCTTACACCCTAAAAATTACACTCTACCCCTGATTCCCTAAACCTTAACCACAACACCTAACCTAAAACCTACACCCTAAACCTTCTAATTTGAAGCGGAGACAAAAATAGAAGTATGAGAAAGAAGTAGACGATTTGCACGCACGAAAACATTAAATTTTTTAATAGAAATTCTTTGCCAATTTATTCTGTTTCTTTCTATGTTTCACCCTGAAAAACACTTAAAAATTAAATTTTAAATTCTAACTCTAATTTTTACGTCTTAAACATTGAATCTTATACCCAAAAAATATATATATTACTTTTAATTTCTTAAACTATAACTCCTAACATTAAACCTGAACTCTAAATCTACTACTTTATAATTGAGAGAAAACATGTATTTAAAAATAAATTAAATTATCAATTTTCGATAGATCAACATGTATATTTATCTTATGAATTAATGTTCGAATGCGTCTAATTCAACATAATGTTTACTGAGGTCGATCTAGTGTCTGCTGTGATGAATATAATGCAAGACTAATTAGTGTAAAACGAGGAAATCAATGACTAATGTTAGTATTCTATTCTCGTATTATAAAATACTTTATTTTCCGTAACTTTTCCTATTTGTCCAATTTTTATATTTATATATATATATATATATATTTTTTTTTTTTACAAAAATTACATTTTAATTGTTTTATAATTAATCTTAACAATTTTCATATTTTCGGTCATTTTTATTTTACAAAATTTTGACATTATTTCACACTTTTAATTATTTTAATTATTTTTTTAAAATTCATTCCGTTATAATATTTTTTTATTTTTCGGACAATTTGATTTAATTAGAAAAAATTAAAAATAAATTATATAAATGGTATCTCGATTATCACTCGATTTTTTATTAAATTTTTTGATTATGAGATGTTATAAATTGGTCCTTTAATTAATCACAACTAATAAATCGATATTATTTCATTAAAAATAAATAATCAATAATATACCAATTAATAAAATTTATATATAACATATTTATCCTTTAATATTTATATTTTATTTTAATTTAGTCTTTAATTAAAAATTTTAATTATTTATATTTAAATATCATAAAGTTATAAAGTAATATATTAAAAATATAATTTAAACATTTGTTTTGTTTAATTAATATCGGAGGCCCAAGCAAAGGAAAACACTGTATTTTATATGGATTTGTTTCCCTAAGTAAACTTTGCTTACACCCATAGGACATGAGGCACAAATCTAACCCACCACCACCACC
The DNA here is from genome assembly GCA_035048815.1 of Abelmoschus esculentus. Taxonomy (NCBI): domain Eukaryota; kingdom Viridiplantae; phylum Streptophyta; class Magnoliopsida; order Malvales; family Malvaceae; genus Abelmoschus; species Abelmoschus esculentus. Next base: position 3,263,764 of record JAUCBN010000019.1, on the reverse strand, counting down.
ACCACCACCACCACCACCATCAATTAATGCATATATAAATAAGCTTTGAATTCAACTGTTAAATCTTTAAATTCCTAAAGCCGCGTATATTTGACCAAAAACAGAGCAATTTTTAGACCCAGGAAAGAAAGCAAGAAAACAAGAACCAAATTAACCTGCTTTCCCTCCCTTCCTCCCAAAAGTACTCTATATATTTCTTTATTTTTATTTATATTTTTGGGATTCAAATTTTGAGCCCTTCTTCTTTTTTTTCTTGTTATTGTTAGTTTTATTTTATTGATCGAATTCAGAAATGGTTTGTTCTTCATCTGTTATTTTCTTCTCCTATATTATGTATCTTTGTTTTATAAGTCGCGTTTGGGGTTTTTCCTTTTGCTCGCATGAGGCGGATGTGTTCATTAAAAACCTTCGTTTTCGATGTTTCCCTTTCATTTCTCCAATCCCCCTCTCAAGGTATGTGTTTTAGTTTGATTTTGTGTAATACATTGAAATTAAAGATAAAAAAGAAACAAAATTGAGGGAGAAATGAAGAAGAAAAAGGAAAGACCAGATTCTCATTCACATAATCGACAACCTTCAAGGTTTCCAACAATCAGACTATAACCTAAGTCTCCCTAAAATGATAATGTTTCAGCATTTAGGATAATCCTTTAAACGCAGCGTTTCATTAAACACGCTTAACAGAAAATAACGATTAAAAACAATTAAAATAAACTCCAACGGTCGACAAATTCAAATAGGCTTATGACAAATACTCCGTCCTTCGCAACATCCTAGTAAAAAGGATGAAAGTTTGGAAATTGTTATTGCAACTGGTGAAGAACCTCTCAGGTGGCATCTTCAAGAAAGGCATTAGACCACTCAACCAACATTTCTGTCACAGCCCGATTTCCTCCTTGTCTAAATTTTTGATTCATAATTTTCACCGTCTCCTTGCTGATACTACCTTCAGAGTCTATAACTGGCATTTCCTCCTGAATAAGGTCTGTCCCCACTTTCCTTTTGAGCTATGAAATATGGAATATCGAATGAACCTTCGAATTAGCAGGCAGTTACAACCTGTATGCTACAATTCCTACCTTTTCTGTGATCATAAAAGGATCAAATCACATTGGAGACAGTTTTTGGCTCATCCTTGCACAAACTGATAATTGCCTATAGGGTTGCAATTTCAGAAACACACATTCTTTCATTTGATACTCGCAATCAATTCTTTTCTTATCCACTTGCCCTTTCATTCTGTCCTAAGCTCGTTACATGTAAAATTTTAGTAGCTTAATCATAAGTTCCCTTTACCTCATGCTCCTATTCACAGCAGCCACATTCGAATCACCAGGCAAATAAGGTACTTGCACTGGTGGTGGTTGACCATACATGGCCTGGTATGGAGTCATTTGGATTGAAGTATGAAAAGTGGAATTGTACCACCACTCTGCCAGATATAGTCACTCAACCCACTCCTTTGGCTTCTCTCCAGTCATACATCTCAAATAGGTTTTGAGATATTGGTTAACTCTTTTGGTTTGGCTATCGATCTTGGGGTGGTATGTTGTAGAAGCATGAATAGTGACACCCAATCTGCCCAACAGCTCTCTCCAAAACAAGCTCATGAATATTTTATCCTTATCACACACTATATTCTCAGGGAGTCCATGCAACTTTAAAATGTTTTCCAAAAAAACTTTAAAATGTTTTCCAAAAAAATTTTGGCTACATTTTTTGCCGAGAAAGGATGAGTCAAACCAATAAAATGACTATACTTCGATAGCCTATCCACTACCACTAGGATGCAGTCTTTCCTCTTAGATAATGGCAGCCCTTCAATGAAATCTAAACTTATAGAATACCACACAGTAGAGGGTATTGGAAGAGGTTGTAGGACACCCCTCAGGTGTTGCAAGTCCCTTTGTTTTTCTGGCAAACTATATATTTTCGCATTTCTTGCTTCACTTTCTTTCTAAGTCTTTTCCAGTAAAACACTGATGTAATTTTGTGTATGGTTTCCTATGCCCCAGAATGTCCACCCAAAGCACTGCTGTGGAAAAAATGGATCAATTCTTTCCTCAAACCAACATCCTGTCCCACCACCATTTTACCCTTTCTTTTTAAAAACCTTATATCCCATTGATATTTCAAATGTTTTGTAGTTTTTTATCTTTGAGTATCTTCTGCATCCTTTTATCATTCTCCCAAGTCGTAACAACTCTTTGCATCAAATCTGTGGATATATTACTCACCCTAATAGTACAAAGACTACCTTCCAGTGGTCTCATGGACAACACATCAACCACTATATTATTTGTACTCTTTCTATATTGAACTTCATATTAGAATCCCATCATTTTAACCATCCATTTCTGTTAGAATATGGTCACAACCTAATTCTCAACAAGGAATTTCAAACTTTGGTGGCCAGTTTTGATGATAAAGCGCCTACCACTTCTTTACTTCCATCAGCTCAGCCAACATCTCCTTCTCATATACCGAAAGGTCCTTGTGTCTTGTTCCCAATACTCTACTAAAAAATGCTAAGGGATTTCTGTCATGTACCAACACTGCTCCCACTTTTGCTTCTGATGCATCAGTTTCTATAATAGTTTTTCCTAAAATTTGGAAAAGACAAAACTGGTGCTGAAGTAATTGCTTCTTTAAGTCTCATAAATGCCAAATCAGCTTCAGAACTCCATCCTCATGCTCTTTTTTTCAGCAGGTTTGTTAAAGGTTTGGCTATGGTTCCATAATCTTTGACAAACCTCTTATAATACCCCGAGAGGCCTAGAAACCCTCTCAATTCCTTCACAGACTGTGACACAGTCCATTCTTTAATACACCTCACTTTTGCTTCATCCATTCTAACCTCTCTTTGTAAAATGACATACCTAAGATAATCTATTTTTTTTTCTCCAAAATTGCACTTTGATCTCTTGGCAAATAACTTGTGTTGCTGCAATAGGGCCAAAACCACCTCCAAATGCTCCAAGTGTGACTCCTAGTCCTTGGAATAAAACGAGATGTCATCAAAGAAAACTAACACGAACTTTCTAAGCAAAGCCTTAAACACACTGTTCATCAAACTTTGAAAAGTAGTTAGGGTGTTCGTAAGTCCGAATGGCATTACTAGAAACTCATAGTCCCTCTCATGAGTCCTAAATGTTGTTTTGTGGATGTCATTATCTTTCATTCGAATCTAATGATACCCCGACCTCAAATCCAATTTAGAAAACCATTTTGCAGCCCCTAGCTCATCTAGCAGTTCCTCAATAATAGGCATAGGGAAACTATCCTTAACAGTTAATTAGTTCAACTTCCTATAGTCAACACACATCCTCTATGCCACGTCCTTCTTTTTTACCATAACTATGGGTGAAGCAAACACATTGCTACTGTTTCTTATCACCCCAAACCTAACATCTCCCTAATTAATTTCTCAATCTCATCCTTTTGGCTAGAGGGGTGCCTATATGGTTTAATTTTAACCACTGCATGTTCATCTTTTAATTTAATGCTATGAGTTTTCTCTCTAGTAGGAGGTAGTCCTCTAGGTTCCTCAAAGACCATCATGTACTTCTGCAGTAACTGTTGCATTTCCTTTTTCCTTGACATATCCTCATTCTCAACTCCAATCTGGGCATTCAGAAAATACATGGCTACTATGAAAGGACTTGAAACTTCTCTTAAAAATTTCTCCCATTTTTTTTGAATCCACCAACTGTCCAGGCTTCTCTTTACATCCACCCAACTTAATTTCCTTGTTGTCCAACTGAAAACCAATAGTAATTTGACTAAAATCCCATCTCACCTCTCCTAACTGATATAGACATTGTACCCCCAACACTGCATCATAATTTTTAGTGGTAATACTAAAAAATCAGATGAAAATTTCTCCCTTTGACACTGCATTTAACTCCCTTTTATTCCCCTAATATTGTCATCCAATTTTCATCAGCCATAGTGACCTTGAGTGTCTTGTACTTGCACATAGGCAAATTGAGTTTTTTCACCACTAATAAACTCAGGAAGTTGTGGGTACTTCCTATGTCTAACAACACCATATAAGTAATTCCTTGAATCATCACCTGTATTTTCATAGTTTCTAAAGTCGAAGTGTCTCACATTACCTGCATATGACAGGTTCTTTGTTCCTTCCCGCCTCAGGACACCTACCTCAGTTGTTTTCTCACAGTCCAAAAATACCTCAATATCATTTTCTTCTTCAGTGCCCTTCACAATAATCTGGTAGACCTGTGATCTTGCACACTTATACTCTGGTGTGTATTTCGGTGTGTATTTTGCTTCACACTAGAAGCACAAACCTTTTCTCTTGCGTTCCTCAATCTCGGCTGTGGATAAGGACTTTCCAGATCCTTGAGTACCTGAGTTCCTAACAGTTTTGGAAGATGTAGAACACTTCGGGGTTGGAATTCTTGAAGCAGTACTAGAACTCCCTCTAGTTGCATACACTCCTCCACCCTTAAATGAGCTAGCAGAACTCCTTGGAGGAACTGCCAGAATCAAATTAGTTCCAAGATGCCTCCCCTACTAACCTGTCACAGGCTTCTTTTGAATAGGAAAGTACATAACTTCCACATGTCTAGCTATTCTATAAGCATCAATCAGATTCTTGAGTTGCATCAACTTGACTATTTGGTTAACTTTTATTCTCAAATTGTTTTTGAACATACTCAAAACATAATCGTCTGGAAGTCTAACCTGGTTGATCAAATGTATGAAGTCCTCATAGTATTGCTCCACTGTGTCCACTTGCTTCAGCTCCAATAACTCTGTGAAAGGGTCATCGATGCCTCAATGTACAAACCTCTCTTTCATCCACCTAAGGTACTCATTCCAGCACACTCATTTCAAATCACCATGGGAGTTACACAAGAACTAGTGTCATTCCAGAGCTTTCCCTTCAAGGTGAAACATTATCACTCTGATTCTAGCTGCAACAGGAACTCGTTCGACCTCAAAGTACAGCTCAAGATTCGATACCCAACCTCTGAAATCCTGCCCATCAAACTTGGGATAGAGAATCTTGTACACGAAGTTCATCTGTTGACCAATAGCCTCTTGTAGAACCTCTAGGACCTCTTGTTCTGCCACCACACTCGTTCCCCTTGGTATCACATTCTGGATTCCAACTACGGTCTGGTTGCTCGTCGCTTGGGCTTGAGGATAAGTACCCACAATTCTATGTTGTAACTCGAGTCTCTCCTCAAAAGCAATCTTCTTTTTCAAACCAATCTCTAAAAGTCTGTGGAGATTGATCATCATTCCTTGAAAAAGAATATCCAATAACGCTTCCAACCTTGAAAACTCTGACTGAGGTCGATTCGTCTCATGTTTCCATTCAGGCAATGGATTTGTCTCTGATTGTGGAGTTGCTGCTACTGGAGTTGAGTTCCAGCTGCCAACAACGCTTGACTCCTTGTTTTCATCATTTTTTGAGGATCAGCGTGGCTCTGATATCATTGTAATACACTAAAATTAACATATGAAAAAGAAACAAGATTAAGAAGAAAACTGAGGGATAAATGAAGAAGAAAAGAGGAAGGTTAGATTCTCATTCACATAATCGACAACCTCCAAGGTTTCCAACAATCAGACTATAACCTAGGTCTGCTTAAAACGATAACGTTTCAGCGTTTAGGATAATCCCTTAAAGACAACGTTTCATTAAACACGTTTAACAGAAAATAATGTTTAAAAACAATTAAAATAAATTCCAACGGTCGGTAAATTCAAATAGGCTTATGACATTTTGTTGGAAATTTCAATGGGTTCTTGATATCTTTTATTGACATTTTTTTGGTATTTATGATTCTTAATTTTATTAAAAGAGAATTTTTTTTTTTTTGGAAATTTTAGGTTTTTAGCCTGAATTATTAGGGTAATCCTACGGAATTTTCATGGCTTTAAAATTTTGAAGAGTCAGAATAAAGGTTTTATTGCATTATGGAGTATTGGATTCTTGCAATATAATTCAATTTGAATTTTTAAAAATAAAAATAATTAAACAAGGAAGATAGAAATAAAGTAATTGGTTAAGGCCTTTGAATTATTTTATTCTCTTTTGGAACATTTTGACTGACATGGCATTATTATGTATTTGAAAGCAAGAGAATCTAGTCCTTTAAGGATATAAGAGAGCCATGAGGAAAGAACTGGAGACACAGCTTAGGACCATCTATTTTAGGATTTAAGCTGGATTGATGAAATATGTTGTCTGTGTATTCAATAGCTTTAATGGAAGATATGAGACATTAATAGTTTTTGCTTTAGTCACATACTTATAGCTCTATGGTGGCAGGATTATGGAATTAGATTGTGGCTGGAAAAGAATATATATGGCTAGATGATTGAGAATGTAAGCTTTCTATCTTTTGATATTTCTCCGACTTCCTTCTAGGCTTAAATGACCCCAAATATATAACTCGACTAAATATCCCGGTCTCTTATCAAATACTATCATCCTTTTGCTTTAGGTTAAGGTATAGACTCACCTTGTATAATTACATCTAAGGACGGTAAGAATCTATAGGAGAGCTAACAAACAATGTCTCTTTTATGAGTCTGTTTATATGACATATGTGATTCCAAAAAAATGTTATGATTTTTACCCAAAATGGCAGTACATGAGATACAAGGTTTCCTTACTGGATCGAGGATAAAAAATGTCCGTGAAAATGAGTGTCCATGCATGACAAGCGTCGTTTTACTCGTCAAAAATAAAATAATTTTCTTTAAATTAAATAAGTAAAAGGTAATATAGTAAAGAGGGTCGATCCACAAGGAATTTAAAATTTCTGATGTAATTTTGTATCGATTTTAGTCCAGGATGGTGCAAACAATTAATTAAAAAGATTGAGAAAATAAAGATTGAGAAAATAAAGAAACTAAAGTAACAAATTAAAAGTAACAATTTTGTAGTTGAAACGTTATTAATGTAACAAATTAAAAGTAACAAACTAAAGTAACAAATCGATTTTGTATCGATTTTAGTACAGGATGTTGCAAACAATTTTGTATCGATGAGCTTGTGATGAAAAATAAAGAAACTAAAGTAACAAATTAAAAGTAAAAATAAAGATTGAGAAAATAAATTGTAGTTGAAAATGAAAATGAAGAAATCACCTTGAGCTTACTTTGTTTCAATTCTGTCGATCATTGAAAATGATATTTACTCCGGGATTCATGTCGGTTACAGTCTACAAGGACCAACCTATTGTTACTTGTCTTTCTCTCTTGTAACCGATCTTCCCAAGCCTATCTTTGAAAGATGATTCTTGAGTGGATTAACCACAACTATTATCGTTAAAACAACCAGATTAAGTATTGGAAAGACCCGACTCGGATTATGTTATCTCGTTGAGAATCGAATCTGGATTATGTTGTCTCGTTGAGAATTGAATCCAGATAATGTTGTCTCGTTGAGAATCAAATCCGATCTCATTTCTCCTTAACGGACCCCGCTAAGTGTGTTCACAAGAAGTCAAAATTGCTACAGACAAATTCTTCCTCCCACTGTATATTAAAACAACATCCATACTAACGAGCTCTTTTCGGTTTGAAAACGTTTTAATTTTGTAAGGCTGATTGCCAAACTAATAAAACAGAAAAATAAGAATGTTTCCCGAAGGGAATTAAGTACTATTCAATTCTCACGCATTGAATTGATTCATTGTTAGCTCTCGTCTTGAAGAAAATTAGCTAAGTATGATATCAATTATCATACTTAACATATTTTTGCAAAATATTAAAAAGACTAAAAAAATAAAGAATGAAAAGAAAAAAAATTTTATAGAATAAAAGCAACAAGACAAAAATTCAAAGATTGAATGATTGATGATCTAAATCCTTACCCATAGAGGGTATTTATAGGCTACTAATAACCTAAAAATAATAAACTAACTCAAAATAAAATAAAAGATAATAGATAATTCTTGAGTTTAAAATTTAAAAACAAAATATCTTCTCAAATCTTGTTGTTGAACCGCCTCCTGAATCCTCTCAGATTTCGCTGACTAGACTATCTCCAGAATCTTCTAGAAACTGCCACATCAGCATTTCGTCATGCCTGGTGTCGTGCCTATGTCTCTAGTCGCAAAAAAGTAAAAATTGTCTTTTTAATCATCAATTGTAAAAATATGTCACTGCACATAAATCATACAAAATTCACTCAAATTAACAGTGATAAATTCATGAAAATAAGATAATTAGCAATAAAAATTAACTATTTAAATCATCAATCAATGCAATTATATATCCATCCAAGTGTTTTTATATAACATTCTTATATAAAGAATTATGTTTGACTTGAATTGCTTGGTTGTATGCTTATGTGGCTTATGATGCTTTAGTTAGCTAAATTCTCTGTGCAACTGAACTATTGGAAACTTTAACCTTAAACTTACGGAAATAAACAATGATAGAAGTTGATGATGCTAGAAATACAAAAAGTAAACCAAGAATAGGATACAACTTTGTCTGGACTCTGGATTCACCACCCTTTTCTGGTCTACGTTAGAGGGAGATTATAAAAACAGAGTAAATTTATTCTCTGTATCGTATATTATTAATGGTAAAAGGAATTCATAATAAAGGCTTCCTTGTTACAAGAGTCTTCAAGACATAGAAGACTTAAAAGAATAGATCTCTAATCTATTAACAAGATAAGAGATAAAGTACATAAATAAATAAAACTACTAATATATCTCCTAAAAGAAATCCTAAAAGAAATCCTAGAAAATAGGATCGATAACTTCCTACTTAATAGGTTTCTTATCCTAAAAGATAATCAACACTTCCTCTCAAACTGGCGTATATATGTTGTATATACCCAGTTTGGATGAAAGTTTATCAAATGTTACTCTGGGAAGGGCTGTAACACCCAAAAATTGGGCCTAGAAGTTTAGAGACCGGTTTAGAGGTTCAGTGGATCGATTTTGTCGGTTTAGTTTAGTTCGAGATTAAATACCTAAAAATTAGTTTTCTATCGAAATAAAGTGAGAAAAAATATTTTAAAATCCTTATTTAACATATATTTGACTTTGGTCAAATCAATTTTCAGAATTGACCCTTGAAACCCTAGGATTTTGAAATTTGTGATCGTTTTTTAAAAATTGAAAATTTAGGGATAATTTTATGAAACAAGCCAAAACTTTGAATTTTTAAGGGGCTTTGATCCAATTATAATCTTAGCTGGTCTAGGCTTTCCAAATATTAATTAATTAAGCCCAAAATCTATTTAAAATTAAATAACTTAATTAAACTCAATTTAAAACTCTTAAAACCTTTTTAATTAACCTAAAAATCACATTTTTTCTAATTTTCGTTTTCCCTCTTTGGAGGGAGCCTTTCATTAAGTTTTGAAGGTAAAAACTCATTCTTTTTCAATAAAAATCGTTTACAATAATTATCTTAATTTTTCTCCTTTAATTTTTATTGTTTTCTTATCGTTTTCTCGTTTTAAAACTCGGAAAGAAATTGGATCATTTTTAGAGGTGAGATTTTGTCAATCCTCTAGAACAATAAAGTTCTTTACTAAAATTCCCAAGTTCTTGGCATGGAGAAATTTTTTTAATCCTTTAATTTTATAAAAAAATAGTTTTTTGTCTAAAAATCTCAATTTCCGTTCAAGGGTTTTTACCCACTATTTTTTGGTCTTAAATGGATTATTTTTAATGTTTTAGGATTCTTATAAAGTTTTTTTAATATCCCTAATCCAGAACTATAGGCTTAAGTGAAGTTTAGTGTGTTTCGACAAGTTTTTGGTTTAAATTTTGATAGGTTTTAAGGGTTGTTGTGTAGGGATCCGACTTGTTGGTTTCTTTTTTGAGTTTAGAAGCATTAAACCCCTTGGTTTTGATGCTTAAAATAGAAAAAGATTTAGGCGATCGCGTTTGAAGGCATTCTGATTCGTTTTGGTGGCTTGGCGAGCAAGTATCGGTTATCGGTGAGTGGATTATGAGATTGGGCTGCTTCGGCTGTGTTTTACTTGAGTTTTCAAATGTTTGGGAGTGTAGGGAAGGTGTGAGAAACCTCTCTATACTACGAAGTAAGTTAAAAGTTTTGCTTTCTTGAAAGTCTCCATATTATGCCATGTTTTTTACTATGTTATTTGTCATGATCTTATTATGTTGTGCATATGTGATTATGTATGTATATAAATACTCATGAAACTGTTTTTAAAGAGATTTTATTTACTTCCGACGTTCTCACGATTTTATTTTGAAAAATAATATAAAAGTGGTTTTATCGATTTTTTATAATATTAGTAATAGTGAGAGAGCAATAGGGATGTGTTACCTTGTTAAGATTATTGATATGATGATAAGACTTGTTGTAGTCGTATGCTTATACATATTTTACGTTTATCAACATTGTTATTGCTTAAAAGATGGCTTAATGAACCTATGTGTTTTTGGTTATTTTTGGCTTGAATACTATAATTGATATACTTTTATATTAATGAGGTATATTGAGATCCATCATTGATTAATTTTAATGTATGATATACCATGTTGGTTATTGTTGATTTACGTTTATGTTATATTTGCATTGCCTTTGTAATTAGGTCACTTTGCATCTAGAACTGATGTTTGAAGCGTAGTTTTTGCTTTTAGGTCTTATATGCATCTATAGGATCTTAGTTTCTTTGGGTATGACTTGTAAAACTCGATTTAAGTTGAAACTTGAGACTCAAGCATGAAATAAACTTAATTTAATATTGGTAGTTTTAATTTCACAACACGATTACAAATTTCTAAAAATTATGATTAGGTCCCTAAGACTTATTCGACTAAATTAGGATTCGTTTCTCTTTAGTCTTCGTTGCAATTGAATTCGGTCCCTGCATGAACATGTAGGATATAATTAAAGCATTTAGAAAAGATAAAAGATAATTTTTTTAGGTTGTTTTTCGGGGAGAGTCTCCAGATTAGCCTCGATATTCTTCGTGTAACTCATTCGAGTCGGGTGACATCTAGACCGGGTCGAGAGGGTTACAAGGGCTTTGGTGAAAATATAAGCTAGTTGCTTCTTTTTAGGAACATACTGCAAGTTGGCTATTCCTTGGTTGACCTTCTCGTATATAAAATGTCTGTCTATCTTAATGTATTTCGTTTTATTATGTTGGATCGGGTTTATAGCTATGCTCATAGCTGACTAGCTATCAATAAACAACTCAAACCATTTCTTATCAACTAATTCTAATTCAGATAACACTCTTTTAATCCACATTCATTCACAAATTCCAAGAGTTATTGCTCTATATTCAGATTCAGCACTACTCCGAGAAAAAATTGCTTGTTTCTTACTCCTTCATGTGACTAAATTACCTTAAACATAGGTACAATAGCCACTCATAGATCTCTTGTTTCTTAGCTCACTTGCCCAACTAGCATTTGTGTATACTTTCACACTCATATCTTGACTTATCCTGAAAATCAATCCGGCCCCTGGTGTAAACTTGAAGAGCCTCAGAATCCTATATGCAACTTCCATATGTTCTTCTTTAGGATCACTCATATATTGGTTGACAATGCCAGCTGAGTATGCAATATCTGGTCTAGTGAGTGAGAGATAGATCAATTTACCAACTAACCTTTGATAAGTTTCTTTGTTCATTGGACTTCCATCTTCTTCTTTGTTGAACTTCAAACTTGGTTCCATAGGTGTTTCGATGGGCTTGCAACCAAGCATCCCTATTTCAGCAAGAAGATCTAACACATACTTACGTTGATTGATCAACAGTCCCTCTTTGGATCTTGCGACCTCCATACCCAAAAAACCCTCATGGTGTCGAGGTCCTTTGTTTCGAATTCTCTTGCTAGGCCCATCTTTAGTCTTTCTATTTCCTCTTCATTACTACTAGTGATAATTATATCATCTACATAGACTATTAGAAGAGTGATCTTACCACTTGGTGCAATCTTCTTGAATAGAGTATGATTTGATTGTCTTTGTTTAAATCCACTTTTAATAATTGATTTGGCAAAATGATCAAACTAGGCTCTGGGAGACTATTTTAAACCATATAGAGATTTTTTTAGTTTACAAACAGTATCTCTTATCACTTTTCCTTCTAATCCTGATAGAATTTCCATGTAAACTGTAATACCCCAAAAATTATATCTAATTTTAAAAACTCTAATTTTAAAATCCCTAATTAAAAACTCTTTTCAGATTCCCAATTTCTGAAATCCTAATTTTTTTTGAGGTTTTAAATTGATTTTCTATATTTAATGGAAAATTTTTGAGATAAAATTATAAAGTTTTAAAAGTTTAAATGTGAATTTAAAGATTAAAAGTTAAAGTGATATTTTAAAATTAGATGACTTTTTGGATAACTAATTTGCTTTTAAACTAAGATTAATTATTTTTTTATTAAGTATTTTTCTACAATCAATCTTTTTATTAAAAATATTATTTTATTTAATTATTATTTTATCAAAACTCTTTGTTTAATATTATATATATTATATAAAGTCTTAGATAAAGATAAGAAGCTCATTTGAAATTATACAATCTTATATTTTATTATTATTATATTTATAATGTGATCTAATAGAATTTTAATTCTACTTAAACTCAGTTATTTTTCTCACTATAAATACATATTGTGATCTAAGAGAAATCACTACATTATTTTTCCTCCATCAAGATTCTCTAAAGTCTCTGTTCTCACTCTTTATTTCTGTTCGAGATTAAAACTATGTTATGCAATAATTTGAGTCGCTTTGGTTAAGATGTGTTCTCTTACTAGTGCTATATGTTTTTTTAAAATATACTTTCTTGTGATATGCTTTGAAAATATTCATGTTTTGCTGTTATGTTTAATTTTTGTATTGTGACTTTGATTGTGTATTTGTGTTTGAGATCTCACACTTTTGCGAGTAATTATGATTTTAAATCCTGTGAATTTGTGATTTGGGATAAATTAAGATTTCGGATAAATTATGTTTTTGGACTAAACTATGATTTAAATATGTAGTTGTGATTTGTGTTGTGTGCACATCATGTTTTTGCATTGTTTTTTCTAAAATATTACTCTTGAGAAATAATTTTATAAACTTTGTTTTATTATTTTTATCTTCATCTTTAAGATACGCTAAGTTCTTTAGGGTTACTTCATCTTAGTTTCCTTTTATAAATCTTTGGACTTTAGGCAATACGGTACCTAAAGAATCTCATATTTTATTTGTTTTTTTATTATTCAATATAAAACAAACTGTTAGATTTTCGAATTATTATTATTATTCTGGTAACTTTGATGTATTTGGGAATTAAGATCATTTTCAGTATACATAAATATTTTTTATATTCAGATATTTAATTTGAACCATCAGATTATATTATTAATTTAATAAGTTTACGAGATAAAGTATTTTGGGAATTTTAACTATTTTTAAATTATAAATTCTTAGTTATAATTTTAACCTTTGGATGTGATGAATTATTAAGAATTTAAATATTTTACAGTTATTAAGAAATAATATAAATTAAATTAGTTTTGAGTTTAAAGCTTTTAACGTTAACTTCCTAAATTCGACCTATTTCTTCTTGTGCTAAATATATATTTCTTTCTGTGTTATTGTCGAATAAATTCAAATGTGTCTTTTCTTCTTGTGCTAAATGTGTGTTCTTTTCTTGCGTTAAATATGTGAGTTTTCACGTGCTATTGTTAATATAAATGTGTGTTTTCCTCTTGTGCTAAATGTGTGTTTTTTCTTGTGCTATTGTAAAATGAATTTAAATGTGCGTTCTCTTCATGTGCTAGATTTTCTATGTATTGTACTTATCCGTTACTGAGACTTTACGATATATCGACATGTTATATGATATTGTGAACATTGTGCTACACTATGAGATTGAAATCAGATTTATTAAACTGTGTGATTCGTAAACTATACGAATATCTGTGTTGTGATATGAGATCATTGACATTTATTGCATTACATGTGCATGGGGTGGATTGTACGGAGAAAGTTGTTTTTACCACACTGTGTTTTAGCGAAATAAGGGGGTGAAGGGTTCTGGGGAACTACCTCCACTATGATTGGTTGGCTTTGCCACCACTGTGTTTGGTGTTCGGAGTATGGGACTGCATTCTCTGTGACATTGCATTCATCACTCTTTGTGTTTATTTACTACGGAAGTTATATTATAATTGTGATTGTGATTTGAGTGATATTGTGATTTTTACTGCACTTTAGAGACACACTGGGCTTTATAGCTCATTCTTTTAGTTTTTTTTTTCAGATATCTGGCCCTAAGAGTTGGTACTTGGAGATCTCTACCGAACAATATTTTTTAGTAGGGTTATTTATAACCATTTTTATTTCAGTTATTTTGGGATTATCAGGGATCTAAGATGTTTTAAAACCTTATGCATAAAATTGTTTTATCCATTTTTAAATCAGAATATTTACTTTTTAATTATGGTTTTATCTTTTGGTTTACAAATTGATTTTGTATCACTTTTTAAAACTTTTACACTTTTTAAAATTTCTTGACATAAAAGTTTTAAAAACAACAATTTTAACCTACCGTACTCTTTAAGTTAAAATTAAGGGATTACATAAACATCCTCATCGAGATTTCCATTTAGGAAGACATTCTTTATATCTAGTTGATGTAGTTTTTAGTCCATATTGATAGCTGATGCGTGCTGAATATGTGCTGATGCGTGCTGAATATATGCAATTAAGTACAAGTGTACACGTCGTCAAGTAATAAAGTGATAAGTATTTATCGAATATCGTCTCCATAGGGATTGATATGCTTAATATGCTTCTTTTGGTCTTTTTGCTTCTGTAAAAGAAAAGTATAAACACAGATAAGTTGAATATTGATTTAAACTAAATAAACTAACTAAATAAGGAGAAATTGAATATGAGAGAGATAGGGTTGGATCCAGTTGTGTTGTATCGTGGATTTGATCGATTTGCTTCTATTCAATGCAATTGCATTGCACTACCTCGACAATACTGCAGATACTATCTCGGCAACGACAATATTCTCTGCCGCGGCAATCCCTTGCTCTTGGGCAGATTTACCAAAGTTCGGCAAAGTGTCCTTGTATGGCTCCACTTATCCCTAAGTCGAAACACTGTTGAAGGTCATTCCTTGATGATACCTCCAGGCGTTAATCAATTATAACCAAAAACCAATCCCACACTTCTTTTTGACGCTGAAACTCTTAACCTATCCCTAGGTCGAGTTAGTATCCTCCAATCAAGTTGAATACCGCATTTACTCCTTTAGACAAATAGATTACTTACAAACTTCCCTCCCAGGCTTGGATGCAAGAACAAAGAATGTCAAAGAGTAAGCAAACTTTGGTATTTTATTGCATTGAAACAAGAATCAAAATACAATCTCCTCTCACAAATACTAGAAAACCTTCACCAAAAACCTAAAAAAACTTAGAACATGATGAAAAGAATTGTTCCTAAAAACTCTCTAAAAATTCGGCTCTCTAGGTCTATGTATATCTAACCCCTAAGACGTCTATGCCTTATATAGGCTTGGCCTAGGTCAAACCTTTCTTAAATAGAGTACAACTTGGAGTAGGGAACAAGTTATGTACATAGGGTAAATATTTCCAAGTTTAATCTTCTAAAAGATTTTATCCTGCGTGGCCTTGTCATTGGGCTTTTCTTGTGTTGTTCAGCTTCGATTCTTGGGCTTCTTGCTCAGCAACGTTTTCCTCATTTTTCTCCTTCAACTAACATCCATATTGCTTTTTCTCTTCTGTTGCCTCGGCATCAGGTCCTGCCTCGGCCTCATTCTATTGCCTCGACAATACTTGTTCCTGCACAGATGTGAAAATACAATAAAGTATGCCTTTTCTACAAATATATTCTTTAATGGCATAATCCCTAAATTTGTCACATTAAGCCCATGCATTGGTTCAAGTGAGCGTAGAATTGATGATAAGTGCCCATGAAAAGTGTAAAAAGTGATAGTGAGTTGAGAACTTATCAACAATTACTGATAATCCTTTATTTCCTCTTCCACAACCTTTTTCCACTCTGGGGACCGAAAGGCTTCTGCCACATTTTTGGGTATCTTCTCATGATTAACACTCACAGTGAATACCCTGAAATCATATTATAATTTCCCATATACAACATATTTATTTATAGGATGGGCAGTACACTTCCTTACCCCTTTCCTAGTTGCAATAAGAAAATCATCTAAATTCACATCAACAATCTTTTGGAGCCCTTTATCACCTTCTTTTTCTGCATCAGTAACCTCTGTCTCAATACCAGGAACCGAATCTGGTTGTTGGATAATACTAGGTTGACCAATTTTTTTTGTATCTGTTTTTCTTGTTCTCGAGTAGGTTTTGATTTGAGGTGTTATGATGTTACTGCCATCGAAAAGAACATTTTTTGGGGAAGAATTGGTTTATATGTACTCGGTTGTGGAGATAAGGAGAATGGTGACTTAGCAAAATTTTTGTCTACAGAATTTTCAGTAGAATTTGTATCTGCCTCACCATTATCATTTAGGATTTGGATAGTAGGTTGTGGACTATCATTGGGAGGTAATATTAGGCTCGACTGAAAGGATGTTATAGGTTGAGTTGACTAAAATTGCTGAAATTCTTGAAGATTCTCCCCCTGAATTTCGGCTTTGGAGAAATAAGGAGTACCTTCAAAGAAGGTGACATCAAATGACACATATGTTCTTTTGTTGGATGGAGAATAGCACTTATACCCTTTTTGACTCGAAGAATAGCCTATGAAAATACATTTTATAGCCTTAGGATCCAGTTTTCCTCTATTATTGCAATGAACATAGACAAAAGTAGTGCATCCAAAGACACGAGGAGAAAGGTTCGAATGTAGGGGTTTAAAATGAGGATAATGATTAAAGGAACCTCTGTGGGAATTTTAAACCCTAAAGTTTTACTTGGCATCGTATTGATAAGATAAGTAGCCGTAAGAATGACTTCCCCCCATCTTGGTATTAAAATGCGCGAGGTGAGCCGAGGCGCAAAAGGTCCATAGAGTTGAGGCGAGAGGCGAATGCGCTTGCCTTTCGTAGGCAAGACGTCATTTTTACCTAAAAATTATAAATTATTTATATAGTATATTTTGTACATAAATACATGATAATTATATTATATATGTGAAAAATTAAAATATTTCTACCTAAATTTGTACTTAAGTCTCAAATTAAACAAAATTATATAAGAGAGCAATAAAATATAGTTCAAATTAATGAAATAAAAACAACCAAAGTATCCAATATAGTTCAAATTTCAAAGTTGTACATGAACAAAGTTGCACTTAAACATTAAAGAGTAATACTCAATCACTCTAAATCATCACCATCATTAAAATATTCATCTCCATCAAGTCCATAATTTTCATCTTCACCAGTATCCTCTTCTATCTCATCATCATGCATCGGGACTTCATGAGTTGATCTAGGAGTAAAGGTCGCAGAACTAGTAGCTACACCTTTTCCTTTAACAGCTGCAGGTAAAGGATTCTTTGATGCTCTAGTGTAATAGATAAGATCATCGGCTCCGGGAGCTTTACCAACTTGACTCCAAGTCAGATCATCGCCATCAAACACAAATTCATCTTCATTGTCAGATGAATTATTCTCCATTCTCCCAATCAACCATTCATTACTTTCATAAATATCATCCAAAAGAATATAATCAGTGTTTTTCTGCTGAAATCGACGTCTCAGTGCATGATTATATTTTACAAAAACCAAATCATTTAGTCAATTTTGTGTCAATCTATTTCTCTTTTTGGTATGAAGCTGAAAAAATAAAAATTATATAAGTCATTAAGTAATTAAAAATAATAATTTATTATGATAAAAAAATAATATAGAGAAAAAGTTCCTTAGTCCTACCAGCTGAAAAACGCTCCAATTTCTCTCACAATTAGTAACACTACAAGTAAGACTAAGAACTCGTATAGCAAACTTTTAGTGGTTGGAAGTTGAAGATCCAAATGTAGACCACCACTCCGCTCTCATATAAAAAATAAAAGCAAAATATTATAAGTTGTAAATAACACTAAAAGTCTATAAATTATACTAAGAACTTGCATAATTGTATTGTAACTTTTAATACCCAAAGATCTTATTTTTCTTTGCCTAATGGCTGATTGTTTCTCGAAAAGACCACTAGTATTTCGGTAAAGCTCTATTTCCGTGATGGTCTTGTCTTCAATTTCACTCTCCGGAGTCAACTTTGTAATGCAATCAAGTAAACCATTCATAACTTTTTCACCACTTGCTCTCTCGGGGTCATCATAATAGAGTTTTGGGTTTAAAAAATAAGCAACAACATGTAAAAGTTGGTGAAGTTGACAATCCCACCTTCTATCAATAAACTCAAAAGCTTTCTTGTATTCTTTTTTCCTTCATTGAAAAACTCTTAGAAATAGCCTCTTTGGCTCTATCCATGACTTCATAAATATATCCCATATGTGGTTTTTTCTCATCATCAACCATTTTGAGAATTTTAACAAAATGTCCCGTTAACTTAAGAGCATAAAGAACGTTCCTCTAAAAAGTTTCTTACAAAAGATAAGTTTCAATCTTCTTTCCTCTCGCTTCTTTTGGCCATTTAGATTCACTCCATTCTTGAGAAGTAACCATCTTCCTCAAATTATTCTTCTGCTTATGGAATTGCGCAAGAGTGATAAAAGATGTTGCAAATCTTATGATTGTTGGCCTATGCAAATTCTTTTGATTTGTGAACCTCATCGTCATATTCACAAAGGAGACATGGTTATATATGTATTCATTCATGAATATGTACTTTCTTAGTACATTCTTGACTCTTGGAAGTTTTCCAATATCCTCTAACATCAAATCGATACAATGAGCCGCGCATGGAGCCCAATAAAGGTGTGGAATCTTTACTTGTAATAATTTTCTTACAAATAAAAAATAACACATCAAATTAAAATATTTCAATAATCTAAAAAAAATAAATAAAAAATTATATTTCGTACCAGCTTTGACGTAATTAGAAGTATTATTTGTCACTACTTGGACCATATTTTTCTCCCCCAACAAGTTCCACCATGTCATCAAGCATCCGACATAACAAGTCGGCATCCTTAGCAATTTATGAAACATCCACAGATTTAATGAATACAGATCCTTTTTGCGCAACTGAATCACGCCACTCATCTGACAAAATCGAACAACCCTTTTATGCCCACTCTTTTCTGTACTCTTCTATTATTTTTTGAGTATCCTCTACTTCTTTCTTAAGAAGTGACACTCTAAGCTCATGAACGCTAGGAACTTTAAAAACAACATCGTATTGTCCAATAACTTCGCACATTTCTTTAAAGCTTGGGTAACTTGCAGTATTGAAAGCAATCTCGGCATCATAAAAGAATCTAGCAACTTTTCTACAAGTATCCTCCCTTAGTTGGTTAGCACAAGCTGCTTGCACACTCTCCTCTTTGTGTGGATTAACTTTAGGAGCAACAAAGAAATTCATTGGACCCTTAACTCTTGGTTTTTTAGATTCGGTCCTTTGACTTGAGTTGTCTGTATCCCCACCTGAGGCAATTTCAAGTTCTTCTTCATCATGATCATCAACCTCATATGAAAATTTTTGAGATAACATTAAATTTGTAGCCTTTGTTTCTTCCTTTTTCAACATAAAGGACTTTACTTCTTCCATAACATGTTCGGGACATTGAGGGCACTTGACCACACTACTGAATCCTCCAATTAAGTGTTGTTTCATCCGATATGCTCCACTCTTTGTAATTTTACCACAAAAACCATAAAGAAAGTTATTTCTATTGGAAGGGTCTGGTTTTCCATATTTTCTTGTTGGATCTAAAGGGATTGATGATCCAGTTAAATCTGACCCCAAATTTTTTATTTGAATTTTTATACCTGAAGTTGAATGATTAAACAATAACATATAAATAATAGAACATAAACAATAACATAATTTTTGAGATGCTTGTCACATTATTTACAATTACACAAGGAAACATTATTCAAGTAAATTTAAAAGTACACTTAATAGCCTCTTCGATAAACAGAATAGTGCCTCTTGTTTTTCTTTTCCAAATTCTAATAACCTTAAAAAATTCAACTAAAATTCTTTAACAATAGTAATCGACAAATCATATTTTGATTGAAATCAATTCTTTAATTGTTTTCGGCTCATAAAACCTATTTATATAAAGCAAATCCTACTGTTAACAAATCCTAAAACCTATTTAGGGTATTTTATTTTATTCTAGCAAATCTTAAAACCTATTTATCAGCACATATCTCCCTCTTTCTTATTCAAGTATAGATTCTCTGGGTATTTTATTTTATTCAAGCAAATCCTAAAACCTATTTATATTTTGATTAAAAAAATTATATAAAAATAAAAAAAATAAACGATAGCAGTATAATACTGTTAACAATCCATGGTCTGATTAGTATAGCACTGTTAAAAATTTAGAAAAAAAATATACTTACCAGTTACCAGATTGTAACTTCCGGCAAGGAAGCAATGAACCCAGGTCGACTAGCGACGACAACTTTTCAGGCCGGCGACAATCCGACAACGATTAACCAATTATCTTAAAGCTTAATTGAAAAGGGAAGAACAGCAATGAAGCTTGGTCGAAGGGTCCGGACTTGGGAAAGGGGATTTTAGGGTTTTGCCGTTTTAACTAAAAAACACATATATATATATATATATACATATATTAAATCACGTATTTTATATCAAGTCGCCTCGCCTGTATGAGGCGTTGGAGGAGCTCGTCTCTCGCCTCCAGAGACGCGGTCTAAGGCGTGCGCTTCTTGGAATTCGCTTCGCCTGAGCTGGAAGAGGCAATTTTTCGGTCGCCTCATGCCTCCCGGCGCCTGAGGCACGCATTTGAGAACTAAGCCCCCCATAGGTACTTAGGTGCTTTAGCAGTAAACATAATGGACCTTGTAACTTCAAGAATGTGTCTGTTTTTCGTTCTGCTATCCCATTTTGCTGAGGAGTATTGATACAAAAAGTAAGGTGAACAATACATTTCTCCTGAAAGAAATAACCAAGGGATTTACTTAGATACTCACTCCCATTATCACTCCTTAGGATTTTTATTTTTGTATCAAATTGAGTGATAATTTTCTGATAAAAGCTTCGAAATATAGACTCAACCTTAGATTTTTCTCTCATTTAAAATACCCATGTTATCCTAGAATAGTCATTTATAAAGGATACGAACCACTTATGTCCAGAAATGTTTTTCACAGAGGAAGGACCCCAAATATCACTATGAATAGTTAAAAAGGGTTTTATTGGTGCAAACATAGTTGGACTATAAGACTGACGAGTGTGTTTGGAAATTGGCAAATTTCACACCGAAAAATAGATGGACTTTTATTAATAAACAATCTTGAAAATATTTTTAATAAGTAGAAAAAATTAGGATGGCCTAATTTGTAGTGTCATAACAATATACCACTGATATTATTATCAGGAACTAAAATTGGTTTCCTAAGTTGGCTGGATAAGGCAATGGTACGAGGTGGAGGACTCTCACTGATGTATAAACCTTTGGTGAGCCTAGCATTGTCAATCACCTTCTTCGAATCCTGTTTTTGAAAAACATAGCCATCAATACCAAACAGAACATTATAATGGGAATCGCAAACTAACTTACAAATGGATAACAAATTATAGGTTAGTTTAGGCACGTAAAAATATAATAGAGAACCAAATTACTCTTTATTGTAACCTTCACGAATCTACTATCCATTGAACTGATTTAATAGATGAATCAGTACTTGTGATGGTAGTATTAGCCTCGGGTGAAGGTTTTGTTGTCAGGGTACTTATAAGATGCCGCAATTCTTCCATTTGCCTCTTGCTGAAAATACTGGACGAGTTAGGTTGTAAACCCCCACAAAGGCCTATAAAGAGAGCCAAAATCATCCAAAGGAGCTTACTTGTAAGTAATCCAGTTAGCTTGTTGCAAGCATCAGATGATGTTCTTCTCTTGGTGGAAAAGTATTTTCTTAGAATTTTGAGTTCCATTTCTGCAGCTGGTGAGCCCTGGGCATGGTTGACTGATATGTGCCAAGAAAGATATGAAGTTCGGGAAATGAAGAGTTCTAAGAAGGTTTGGTTTCTCTTTTGCTTAGATTTTTCTTACTATTATTTTTCAGTTTTTGAAATATCTTGTGCAGAATGTTCATCTTCCCTCTATTTGTCTGTAGAGACCAAGGGGTTTGAAGGCCATGGGGAGTATGGAGAGTGATTCAGATTGAAGATGCTATGCATCCATGGCAGCAGCTGCTCTGAATTCTGATCTTTTGAGAGTATTTGTTTTTGTAGTTAAGGCTACTGGTTGTTGCTGTGGTTTGGTGTATAGAAGTTGAAAATTTCCAATTTTATGAATCAAAATAAGGAGAAATTATTATATGAACCCTTTCCACCATCTAGGATATGGTCTCAACCAATTAAAATAAGATACATAATATATTTTTTTCATATCATATTTACACATAAGCATCATCCAAATCATCAACTTTAATGCATTTGATTTAAAAATAGAAAAAAATATTACCAAAGATTTTTTATGTTGTCTTCCTATTTATTGTTCAATTTTTTAATTCTTAACCCTAAACCCTAAACCCTAACCCTAACTCTAAACCATAAACCCTAAACACTAACCCTAAACATAAACCCTAAACCTTAACCCAAACCTTAATCCTAAACCCTAACCCTAATCTAAACAATAACACATAACCCTAAACCCTAACTTTAATCCTAAACCTTAACCCTAAACCATATGAACCCTAAACCACTAATCTCTAACACTAAACCCTAAACTCTAAATTCTAAACCCTAAATCTATATAAAAATATTACCAATGATTATGTGTAAATTTGATATAAAAAAAAAATATTATGTGTCTTAATTTAATTGATTGGGATCATATCTTAGGTGGTGAAAAGGGTTTACTTAATAATTTTTCCAAAACAAGTGCTCATTTTGTACTTCAAGGAAATGCAGGGTTATAATTTGTATTTAATAGTTGGAGTTTAATAATTATATGAATTTGTAGTTAATAATGAAAATGTAACATGTTAAAAAGTAATAATGCATCAGAAAAATATATATGATAAGAATAAATGGATAAATTTAAAATATATTATAAAGATAAATTGATAAATTTTATGTAATATTTTATGAAAATAATCTTATATTTCATGAACTAAATACATTATTAAGATATGACTCAAAGTTTTCTCTAGATTTTCTAGCGCGGACTTTTTCCATTTTATAACTTCCGTTCTTTTTTTTAAAAAAATCGACGGTGATATCAGTTTTAAAAATGATCGTCGATCGTTAAAATTTATCGTTTTGTTTGTTATGTTTTTAATTTTTAATAAATTATTTTTTTTTATCACATGATTTTATTTTACTTTTTGATACATTTTTTTATTATTTGGTATTTTTTTATTTTTTAGGGTTTGAATTCAGATTCTTCCCAAAAAAATCAATGTGTTTTCCAAATTTGAAACATCCCCAAATCGATTCAACTCCAAACTAAACACTACTAAATACCCTAATTCGAAACTTAATATGTATCTTCTACGAAATTTATAACGAGAGTTAATGATAAGGAAAAGTGAGATCACAATCTAAAATTTAAGAGATAAAACGTCTCAAAAAAATTCTTTAAAGACTAACTCGATACAAAATGAATACTTTAAGAATACCATTAAATAATTCGTTCGCAATTTAAAGACTATAAAATTTCGGATCATAAAAACTCGTAGGACTCCACGTTAAAAGCAGTAGCCCATGCATATGGAAATTGGAAATGTTTATAATTTCAAACAAAGCCATTAATTGGCATTTCTTAAAGTATAATTTATAATCTAAAAATATTTTTATTTCTGAGGTGAAAAATTGAGCACTTTTCTACCAGCTTGCAAGCAGAAGGAACTTCATTTCCTAATTTGTATGACTTGCTTACAATTTTATAATTTCTTAAAGAAATTGTTGGAGTAAAATATAAAGGTTATTTTTTTAGTGAAGTTTAGATACATTCAGCTGATGATCTTGTTTCCTAGGAATCAAAACCTATTCAGAAGATCATATTCGGATTATACAGTCACTTAAATTTTGATCAGTTCTTTCAGGACCGAAAATCTATTTAAAATATCATATTCGGATTACAGAAGTGACCTACGATAAAAATTTAGATAAAGTATTAAATTTCTTACAAAATATTTGTTAGTAATTGTTAGAGTTTGTCTCGTATTTTATTTTGATACGATTATATTTGTGGTATGATCTGTTTGGCAGAGAAGTAAATTTTGGAGAGAGAAAAACAAAACTCTATACATGAAGGGTACAAATGATCTGTTCTTTTATTATATTTTATTATCTCTTTAATTTTAACTTTTAAGTGTTAACCTTAAACCTAAATTTTAAAATATAAACTTATTCTAATAATAAAAAATTAATTCTTAAATTTGAATATTACAGTTTAAATTATAAACCTTAAACAATAAACCTTACTTATAATTATTCAAATTTTAATTTTAAACTTTAATCTTAAAATTTAAAATTTATCCCTAAACTTTAGTTCTTTGCGAAGGGATGTCATATATAAAAGCATAAAAAAAAGTATTAATCAGTCCCCAACCTTCCTCGTCTTTTCCTCGACTTAAAATAATTTCAAATTAAGTTTAAATTGTAAAATAGAAATCTAATAACTCGAAATTTTTAGTAATTATAGAGACTAATTGCACATTTAACCCATGTAATTTTATGTTCAGTCCTTCTTCTTTTTTTTTACATTTTAATTTTCTTTTTTATAATCTAGTCACGTTCTAGATTCATTTTTTAATTTATTTAATAGAATTTTTATTTGCATATTTTATATTATGTTATTTGTTTGTTTTTTAATTTTTGTAATTAATTTATCACTATTTTTTGTCTAGTTTTAGTCTTACCTAGATAATAAGAAGGAAGTTATTAATAAAGCCGATAATTTAATAAAATGACATATTCATAACTAAGATATTTGATTGATGATAGTAATAATTTAAAATATTTTTTTACACATGTAAAAAATAATATGAAGAAATATGTATGTACATATAAAGAGAAAATCATTTAAATTATAATCAAATTATATTATAGTATTATAAATAGTATAATTAAAATTTAAACATAAAATCAAATCGACTCAAACTTGCTAAAATCGACTCAAATTGAAAAAAGTTTAAAAATAAATTTAAATTGTAAATTATGATGAATCAACCCAAATAACTCAAATTTTTTAACTCGACTCGACTTACTCGAACACTCACACTAATATCACATGGCACATGGCACATGGAAAGGACAATAATTTCAAACAAAGACAATAATTCATAGTTCTTAAAGTCAAGTTTCCTCATCTCTTCCAAGCACCACTGGTTTCCTCATCTGTTCCAAATACCACTGGTTAATGATTTGCAAACAATATACAGTACCTTTCAGCTTCCTCAAAAACCATTTGGACTGTCTCTTCTCTAGCACCCTGCAAGCAAAAGAACTTCATTTTCCGGTTACTCTCTCCTATTATAATCTCCCATAGCAGCTTTCGAATATTTCCCTTTGTGTCATCAGCTATCGAACTGGTTTCCTTTGTGTTTTCTTCATTTTTCAGTGGTTTTCTTTTCATTTACTGACTCTCTCCGGTCACCGTCTCCGAACCAGTTAGTCAGAAGAGGTATATATTGAATTTCACATTTCTATTGTTCTTTCAAACCGCATAAACTGCAAGGATCTTAAAATAAGAAAGGATCTACCTTTCAAGCAGTTGATAACCCACCATAACTCATTTTTATGATATAGATTTGTTTTTCAATGTCAAAGTCTATGATTATAAATCATGTTTGCTCACACAACAATTATTCTTTACCAATATATTATTACACCAATGTAAATCGATTCTATGTCATTAAACGAGTCGTGAACTACCAAAATTAAATTTCTGGATCCATCCCTACCTGCAAGTTCCATTAGGTACATGATACCATAGAAGAGTAAAAGAAGAAAGATGATCCTATTCCTAGCATCTAAACTGAGATTTTGATTTACTTTCTAAAGTATGGTTTGATATTTAATAATCTGGTTTATTTCTGAGGTGAAAGTGGGTGCTTAATAATATTATGGACTGATGCAGATCTTTTAGCATGTTATGGAAACTGGTTCTTAAAGATTATTTAGTTATTACAGTAATTTCTTGATTTACATCAGTATAATTTCTTTAAAATTCTTGTGGAGTAAAATGAAGTTATTTTTTAGTCATGTTTAGATACATTCACCTGTTGATGTTTTACTATTTAGTCTCTAACATATTGCTTATGACTTTCAGCTATGGACTTCGTTCTGAATACGATGGGCAAACAATTGGACAATCACATGAACTTTGAGCAGCGTCGGAAGGACCTTAAAAGGAAATTAAAGGAATTGAATGGTCTGAAGGAAGATACAGAATCTACAATGAGAACAGAGCTGCAGCCAAGGAAGAAACTCAAGGAGGAAGTTCGGATATGGTTGGACAGAGTTGAAGAGATGAATGGTGACGTGCAAGGCCTTGATGGAAGAATTGGTGAAAGCAGGGCTCTTACACGTGGAATTTACGGAGAAGATGTGTCAAGGATGATAAGGGAAGTTGAAGAACTTATTAATCAACTCCGTCAATTTCATGGAGGTGTTGTGGTTGACAATACTCAATGGATTGGACAAGTTTTGTCCACAACAAGCTTATCAGGCGACGTGGTAAAGGCTTGTGTTGAAGAGATTTGGCAGTGTTTGATGGATGATGAGGTTCGAAAGATTGGAGTTTGGGGGATGGGTGGTGTGGGGAAAACAAGCATCATGAAACTTATAAACAACCAACTCTTAAAAGAGACGGCGAAATTCGATATTGTGATTTGGATCACCGTATCCAAAGAGACGAGTATTGCTAAACTGCAGAAAGACATTGCAAGTAAAATTGGAGTAAAGTTTTGTGGTGCTGAAGATGAAACAACAAGCGCAGGGATGCTCTTTGAAACATTGTTGCAGAAGAGTAGGTTTGTACTGATCCTGGATGACCTATGGGAGAAGGTTTCTCTGGAGAGAATAGGAATCCCTGAACCGTCTATTGGGAGTAAATTGGTGTTGACAACCCGATCGTCAGATGTATGTCGGCAAGTGGGTTGTAGAGTAATTAAAGTAAAGCCTCTGACAGAAGAAGAGGCATGGAATTTGTTCTTGGAGAAGGTGGGTGGTGATATTCTCAATATTCCAGGGGTGGAACCAATTGCAAGATCGATTGCTAAGCGTTGTGGAGGTTTGCCCTTGGGAGTCATTACTATAGCTTGTTGTATGAAGGGAATTGATGATATTTGTGAATGGAGGAATGCTCTTAAAGAGTTGAAACTACGCCAAAAAAGTGTTACTGGTTTTGAAGATGAAGTGTTCAAACAATTACAATTTAGTTATGATCGTTTAAACGATCCAAAACTTCAACACTGTTTCCTCAGTTGTGCATTATATCCAGAAGATTGTGAAATTGAGGAGAAGGGTCTTATTCAACTTTGGATCGCAGAAGGGTTCGTGGAAGAAATGGATAGCATGCAGGCAGAGTTTGACAGGGGTCGTGCAATAATGAATAGACTCATCAACAACTGTTTGTTGGAAGTTTTTAGCGAAAGAGAAAATATACGACGTGTAAAGATGCATGATCTTTTAAGGGACCTGGCATTACATATTGCAAAACCTCGATTTTTGGTAAAAGCTGGCATGATGTTAAGAAAGCCACCAGATGTGCAAGAGTGGAGCAAGGATCTAGAGAAGGTTTCCTTGATGAATAATTTGGGGATGTATATCCCGTTGGAAATGTCACCCCCAAAGTGTCCCAGGCTCACAACATTATTGTTGTCTGATTGTGGATTTGAGAGTATTCCAGAAGGCTTCTTCAAGCATATGGATGCACTGAAGGTTCTTGATCTATCTGAGAATCCTATGAAGAATCTCCCAATCTCCTTGTCAAACTGTTCGATGCTCACAACATTATTGTTGTCATTTTGTTCTATAGGGAGTATTCCAGAAGGTTTCTTCCATTATATGGATGCACTTAAGATTCTTGATCTTTCTCGGAATCCTATCAAGAGTCTTCCACATTCCATATCAAATTTGAAGAATCTCACCTCCTTATTGCTTTCTGATTGTAGACATTTAGCGATTGTTCCATCGTTGTCAAATCTTCATGTTTTAAAGAAGTTGGATCTTTCAGGAACAAAACTCAAGGAAATCCCTCATGGGACGGAAAACTTGGTGAGTCTCCAGTATCTAAATTTGTATGATTTGAATAAACTAAAAGAGATTCCAAACGGAATACTGTCAAAACTTTCTTGCCTGCAAGACTTGATCGTCGATGGAACATTGATAAGTGGAACAGAGGTCGGCCGATTGAAGAAACTTGAAATTCTTAACGGGAGGTTTATGGACTGGCACAACTTAAACATGTATCTTCAAGTTTCTCATGGCCGAGAAGAGCCTCGTAAATACATAATCCATGTGGGAGATATTGCGTTTGCAGACTTTTATTATTCAAGAAAACACATTTTTGTGAGTGGTTGTGATATCTATACCAACCAGACTCTTCTTCCACGTAAGCTTGAGGAATTGGATATTCTGGATTGCAATCTGTATTGTAGTGAAGATTCCGACTACCCTCTTTTCTCCAGGTTTATCCTCTTCTCACTCAGCTCCTTTTCATCTCTTACATCCCTTTATATATCTGATTGTAGAAATATGAAGAAGTTGTTCTCTCCAAATTGTGTGCCGCTAAATTTACAAGACCTTGATATATATAATTGTGAGCAAGTGGAGGAAATAATAGCATCAGAAGGAGGAATGATTACCATGGAACTTCGTCTTCCACGATTAAGGAAATTGACATTGTGTGATCTACCTGAATTAAAGAGACTTTGCAATGTTGGTGGAGTACTGGTTTGTGATTCTCTTCAAGAGATTGAGATACTACATTGTCCAAAGTTACAAAGGATGTCTCTTCATCTTCCCCAACTTTCTAATGTTCCACCCTCATCTACACCTGTATCTCTTTCCATATGGGTAAGCTCAAAGGAGTGGTGGGAAACTGTGGAATGGGATTCCAAGCCTCTCTTGGAGACTTTCGTGTGTGGATTCTAATGGTACTGGTACTGGTACTGTTATGAGGCTCAATCGGGGCAGTTGAGTATTAACATTGGCAGTGCTTTCATGTTCTTGTTGAAGGGAAACGTTGATGAGTGCAGTGCAAGCTCGGTTAGCTTTTACACTTAACTTAATCAAGTATCATTTGCTTTTCTTTGCTTTTTTTTTTTTATTGTGTACATAAAAGAATTTGTTGTGATGTGTTCTGTTACTGTATAATGCTATAAGTACATGATCTCAATTTTCCTATATACTCTAGAACTTACCGTAGATGAAAAAGATTGATAAACACTATACAATTTGATACGTGCTCAGAATAGTTAATATTTAATTTTAACATATTGCTTGTGACTTGCAGCCATGGACTATTTTCTGAAAAAGATTGATAAACACTTGTACAATCACATGAGCATTGATCAGTATCGGAAGGAGCTTAAAAGGAAATTGAAGGAATTGAACGTTCTGAAGGAAGATACAGAATCTGTAATGAGCACAGAGCTGCATCCAAGAAAAAAACTCAAGGCTGAAGTACAGATGTGGTTGGAAAATGTTGAAATAATCAATGGTCAAGTGCAAGACCTTGATAGAAGAATCCGTGGAAGCAATGCTATTACACGTGGATTTCACACAGAAGATGTGTTGAGGAATAAAAGGGAAGTTGAAGAACTTATTCAACAGGGTAAATTTCATGGAGGTTTGGTGGTTGACAATCCTCAATGGATCGGACAAGTTCTGTCCACAACAAGTTTATCAGGTGAAGCTGTAAAGGTCTGTGTTGAAGAGATTTGGCAGTGCTTGATGGATGATGAGGTTTTAAAGATTCGAGTTTGGGGATGGATGGTGTGGGGAAAACAAGCATCACGAAGCTTATAAACAACCAACTCTTGAAAGCGACAAGGAAATTCGATATTGTGATTTGGATCACTGTATCCAAAGAGATGAGTATAGCTAAACTGCAGAAAGTCATTGCAAGTAGAATTGGAGTAGAATTTCATGGCGATGAAGATGAAACAACAAGGGCAGGGATGCTCTTTGAAACATTTCTGCAGAAGAGTAGGTTTGTGATAATCTTGGATGACTTATAGGAGAAGGTTTCGCTTGATACAGTAGGAATCCCTGAACCGTCTGTCGGAAGTAAATTGTGTTGGATTAAAATTCAATAATAGTGGGCATATATGTATAATGTATATTGCTATTATAAAATTTAACACATAATAAGTGACCAATTATGTTACACGTGTTATCATGGAATTAAAAGTGTAGATACCATAAGGTATATTTATAACTTGACGAGGGTAGAGTTATAAATGCTTATGTGAAATCAATTATATAAATGGGTTATAGTCTCCAAGAATTAGGTCAACTTGCATATCTCTTTTCCCGGAGAGTTGTGCCGCAAGAGAAAACCTAACTTCTTGGAAGATTAAATCTTTTGGAAAAACTCTATCGATTAATTCAGGTACACTTCCGCGTTAAGTTTATTTATTTTATTGTTCTTGATGATTTGACATATAGATCTTAGGTTTATATTCGTATCGAATATATTTTATTTCTAACAAGTGATATCAGTGCCAAAATTATGTCAATTCATTAAGATTATAAGTTTTTTATTTTAATTTACTATTATGATCTAAAATTAAATATAATTTTATGGATTATTTACTTCAATATAGTTTTATAATTAATCGTATGAGATTAAATTATATATTTGTTGTATTTTAAGAATAAATCGATTTGATTTTGTTTCTTATAATTTGATTTTGGTTTTTCGTCAATCCGGTTATTTTTCCTTTTCCAATGGATTAACATTCATTGTTTTACAACAAGTATATATTTTCGTGGATTTAGTTTGGTTTTACGTCCATAGGTTTGAATCGATTAATTAAGAAATCATAGAAATCAATTTAGATTTATATGAAGATTAGGTTTTGTCCGCATGAAAATTTATTTAATTTTGAGTTGTTATTAATTGGAAATTAAATTTTTAAGTTCGGGTTTCAATTACTTCATTAATCGTATATTTATTTTATTTTTATGAAATATATATTTTAAATATATTTTATTTAAAATATATGTTTAATATGGTTGGATCAAAATTTTAGTTTTGATCATTGGGTATTAAGTTAAATTCGGTTAGATCAAAATTTTAGTTTTAGTCCTTAATAATAAAAAAAAATATAATTAATTTCTGATTTGTCATGATAAATTTATCATGATCCAAAAAATTTATAATCAGGTAAGCTATTAAAGCTTTATATTAGGTTTATATCTATTAAGATATGATTGAATGATCTTTCGACATGTTACTTTTAAAGTATATTGTTACTTTATGTAATTTACTTTGTTAATTTATTTAGCATTTAGTTTTGATCACATGTTATTTTGGATTATAGAATATATTTGGTATTGATATATTCAATTTGGTTTGATCAAAAATTTATTTTTGGTTATTATATTAGTATGATTATATTAAAGTTTCAAGTAATTATTATACAAATTATTCATTTGTGTGATATTTTTGTATTTTTTTAGTTAAAGATTAAATGTTTTGATCGAATTTAGTCTTGGTGTTTTTAAGGAATTTTTGAAGAACAATCAAAGATTTCGGTTATTTGAATTCTGATAGCCCCATTAAGACAACCTTAATTTGGTTTATTTTGAAAACTCAAGTGTTATCAAAAATTTTAACTTTGAATGTTATAAATATTAAGTTTGAATATTGGTATATTTATGTTATATATTTTTAGATAAATTAATTGAAGCATTAAGTCACCAAAGTGATCTTTATTGTGGAAATTATTTTATTTTAAAATATAGAAGGTTTTGTGCATATAATTCAGTTTATGCTAATATTAATCGGCTCAAAGGAAGATTAATAATTAGTAATGTTACATGTGCATCTGTGGTAATAAATATGTGATAATTATTCAGTTTTATATGTAAACAATAAATTGGCCCAAAGAAAGATTTTTGTTTAACATATTCTTATTATCAATGTTTTATTACTACATCAAGATATCACTTACAAATTAATATATTTTTTTAAATATTATTGGAGTGTTCGATATCTTATGATGAGGTTACCTTTATTCAAATTTATTATTACTTTGACTATCTTTTATCTTGAGTAAAAGATAAAATTAAGAAAAATATTTTGAAACAATTAAATTCATATTTTGGCTTCTAATATCTAATATTTTAATAGATTAATTGAAACATAATGTCACCAAAGTGACTGCTTTTGTGTAGATTAATTTATTTAAAATATTAAGATAATTATAAGTCTTTGTAATTCATGCGTTTATTAATTGGCCCAAAGAAAAATTAATATTTAGCCGAATTACAACGAAAACTATGGCGTTAAATGTGTGACAATTATATGATAGTTTATTGTCAATGTTTGATTGTTACAACAAGAGTACCGCTTACAGGTAATATTACTGTCCAAAGACTTAATATTAATGTTGTGTTTGGTATCTTGAGGGGAACTAGCCATTATTTTAAATTTATTGTTTACTTATAGATATTTATGTGATCTTGTTTGTTTAATTATTTTTGTTCTATATTTAGGTAATTTATCTTTGTTATAATATCTGTTGAACATATTCTACACTCATGTTTAGTGAAATTAATTTCAAGGAATAGAAAAGATACTTATATATAGTATTTGGTGGTATGAACATAGAGCTTGCACTAAGTGAATAACAACTTGCACCTCTCACGGCGGTAAGCATTCATAAATAGGATTTTGAGAGGTAAGTTTGTTCAAGTTGCATAAGTCTAATGATCATAAAGTATAATATTTTAGAAATTTTTAAGAGCACAAATCTAAAGAAATTATTCATACTAAGGTTTTTCTTGATAAAATTAAAAAACTTTTGGTTTACTTGATGTCTATAAAGTATAAGGATCAAGGAAATGTGAGGGAGTATATTATATTGCTTCAAAACTTAAGGCACATAAGATCAAACTTTATAACAATGATGATCTCTTTATTTCGGATCCTTGAATTAGATTTGGATATACGATTATATCTATTATTCTTTATTCGCGATTGAGTTGTGATAATGTCATTGTTGTCAACGTACATTCATTATAATATGCATTTTTCATGTTGTTTGTTGATGGCTTTACTTATTATCATCGATTTTTGTGATGTTTTTATCTTTTTTTTTTTTGAGTTTTAAAATCAGATTCTTACCTTTTCATTATATGATCTTTATATGATCTCATGACACTAGTTTTGTTTATTGAATTTTCATTATAATTTCGAATATTTTTTAATTTGATAAAATTAGTTAATTTTTATTCTATTAAAAAAATACACCCTTAATATTTATTAATTAATTAAAAATAATTGATTTATTTAAAAAATAATAATAAATTGATATCGATAATTGCCTTAATAAACAATTGAAGCAAATTACCAATTTCACCTGTCAAACTCACCCCATGAAAAATAAGATCTCTAAAATAAGTAAAGTATAAATGATAATCCATTAATAGGGTACTTTTGTTCATTAAAATCTTAATAAATTTTAATAAAAATTACGTTATAGTTAATACAATATGTATACTAATAAGTTTAATTTAATATTTATATATTATTTTAATTTGATTTAATTGTAAAAATATCATAACATTTAAATATTATATCAATTTAGTCCCATGTAAGACAATGTGAGGACGAAACTAAATCAGGTGGGACAATTGCCTCCCACCTTCGAAGATTTTTTTACTTTTATCTCTCTATTTAAATTTTTTCAATTTATTTTTAAATTTACCCCTTACTTCTAAAAATTTATGTTTTATCCCCTTAACCCTAAGTTATGATTCATCCCTGGACAATGCATATGAAAATCAAGTAATGGGTACATTATTATGATGTAGAATCTATGAAAAAACTAATTAGAGCCTCATGGTTTATTTCATTGTTTCTTTAGGGCTGCAAATTAATATAATATCCAAATATTAAAAATTGTTTAGAATTATGATCAAATGCTTCTAAACAAAAAAATATATTATACCAGTGCAAAGTATATACATAAAATCACAACCCAGTTTCAACTCAGACAGTTTCCACTTTTAAACGGTATCACTGACTGTAATGGCAAGTACTTGATATGAAAGTTTCTGAGGTATATATAATACTATGCAAGAAGACGATTATTCCGGCCGGTTGTTTTCTGTATTTTTATCTTTATTGCGATGGATTTCGGAACTAGATGTTGGTTTATAATCTGGAGATGTTTAATGCCACTGTAACATGACATCCTGCAAAACAATTCGATAAGCACAAGTAAGGGTCTTCGATTTTGGATACCATTTCCGGTATATAATTTATAATGCCGAAGCTGAGCAATGACGATCATAAGATTTGCAGTTCAGTTTATACAAACTAAAGTCTATATTTGTTGCTCTGTGAAGGCAAAAGTGCAGATGAGACAGACTTAAGAACCAGAAACTCTCGCCTCTTATGTCTCGGTATGTCAGTTCGCTTGAGATCGAGCAGCATGGAGCATATCAACTATAAGCGTTTTCACATCCCTAATACAGACATAAAAAGCCGATTGAACAACAATAAAACACGCATGTAACACGGTAAAAACCACAAAGAGTTCCACCCAACTATAAGTCTTAGCCAGTGGGAGAAGAACCGAGATCAATATACAATCATGGCATTTCTATTTAAATAACTGGACTGAAACAATGTGCCCTCCCCTCCCCATTTATATCAGCAGAGATCTTTCAGAGATGGTATAATTTATTTTTTTGTCGAGAAAGAAAATTGAGATGAGTAAGATAAAGATATCTCTTTCTTTCTTCTGCACGTCTAGGAAAAGAAACTCGAAGCTTGAAAGTATTTCCCTATTACAACCCATAAACCCATTACAATAAGCCAACTCAACCCAATAACCTAAATTAAACCTTAACTATAAAATAATCTAAACCTAAATAAACCCTAGCCATCAACCATGTCACTTCATCTGCTAGCTGTCGTCGCCCTCCATAGTGCCACGTGTTGCTTTACCATTCTTCTAGAAGGCCAGTCACCGCCCAACGAAAAAAAACAAACATTATAATTTGAACTCTCAGATCTGAAAAGAAAAAAAAAAGAATTTTCTTTATATTTTATATTGTAAATTTGGGGTATATAAAACCCAAATGAAACGTTGTAAAAGGGGGTCTTCGAACAAAAAAAAGAGAACATTTTGAATACCAAAAACAGAGTACTATTCGAAACAAACCACAAATCTAAAGAGCATTAAAACGAGTGCAACATGAGTGAGAAGGAGATGGAGAAATATTTTTAAAAAAGGTAAAAAGTATATTTGAATCACTTATCTTCTTTCTCAGATCTAATCTTGTATGAATTTCATTTCGAAAATCCAACGTTAGATCTGTGATTTACAAGTGAAGACGCTTCAGAAAGCCCGACTTTTCATGTTTCCGATCGCCGTTGAACGACAAACCGCCGCGCGCCTCCCCATCGGTGGTTGAACACAGAGAACATGAGAGAAAGAAGGAACGCTTCTGTTTTGTTATGGGAATAATAACATGATATTAGTTCTTTAGGTTGAGAAAGAGGTATATAAGGTTAACCCAAAACTACGTCGTTTTGGAGGCAGTTTCTTAAGCCCAAAATGACGTCGTTTTACCCTTAGATATCCGGCAACCACTACAGAACCCGGCCCGAGCCCATCTGCAACCCAAAAAGAAGGGAAAATTTCATCTGAGGCCCCTAAACCTTCTGTATCCTTACCGTTGCGCATTTCAGTTTGTTTTTTGTTTTAATTCAATCACTGTTTTTACTATTTATCCCTATATATTTATTTTTTACTTAATTTGGCCCTGATTTATTTATTTTAACCCATATAATTCCTTTTTTGCAGATTTAGCCACTAATTATTATTTTGTTTTATTATATTATTATTTTATTTACTATTTATACTATTATTATATATTATTTTTATAATATAATATTATGTATATATGTATATTATCATTATAAATATATGTTACTAATGTTAAAAAAATATGTTAATACGTTATTTATTTTAATATAAACTATTATTAGTATATTAATATTTATTTTATATTATTAATATTATGTCATTCTTATTTTTTTCTATAATAAATATATTATGTATTATATTATCATTTATATTTGCTTTTTTTTAATTATCTTTTGGTTTCGTGCTTTATTATGATGAGTTTGTATTAGAAATTATTATCTCGATATATTCTATTGGGAATAGCATCCCGGTCTCCGGGTGTTATCTCCTTTGAATTGTCGTGGATATTAGGATATGCATTTTAAATTAAAAATTTATTTAATTCAAATTTTATATTTTCTTTAAAAAATTATGATGCGAACTTTTAGGTGTCAATTTTGGGCGTTATGGGGTGTTAATCCTTCCCCAAACGTAACCAACTCCCGAACCCAATTTTCTTTGATTTTGTTTTCTCGGTGTACGATCCACCCTTTTGAACGATCGATGGCGACTCCAACCGATTAACTAGTTTTAAAATTTTAACGGTATTCTAATGAGAGTGGCATCCTACTCTTCAGGTGTCATCTCCCGTGATACTGAAATTTTAAATATTACCGCGAATTTTTAAATTTTAACGGTATTTCCTTAGGAGTGACATCATGTTTTTCAGGTGCATCTTCGGATACCCAATTTTCAAAACTCACCGAATGTTTAAACTTTTTTAAATATTTTTGAAAAAAGGATCGCTACAGATGGCAACTTCGCTGGGGATAAATTTTTTGTTTAAAAAAATGAAGTTAAGCCTAGTTTGGTTCGCATCATAATTTTTTAAGAAAATATAAAATTCGAATTAAATTAATTTTTAATTTTCATTTGCATTAAATTAAGAACCCTTAAGTGGGAATGTTACTTCGTTTCGTGGGGTCTTCACCTCCGTATAGTGTTGTAATTCATTTCCGAAATTTTGGTCCTTATATTTCGTGGGGTTCTCACCTCAGTATAAATAAGGGTCATATTCCCCCGAATCGATGTCTTCAGCGATAGCTCGGGTACCACTTACTCTAGAACCGAAACGCATTTAGTGAACCTTAGATACCTACCCTTTCGAAACCACGCCGTTATGCTGCTCGCTTAGAAATACCCTTTAGGTTGTCTTTTATATATGTGTTTGTACTTGCTTGTGGAATATTATATGTTTTATATTGTTTTTATTCTATTATGTTATTTATTTTGTATATCATTTTTGGATTAACTACTAACTCATTTCTTTTATGTGTTTATTTTGTTTTCATTTTCTTTTTGCATCCATTTTTGTATATCATTTCATGCATAGGTGTTGTTTCAAAAGTACATTCTAGAAGACGTTCAATTATGGAAGAGAGGTTTTGTATCAACAAAAGTGTTAACGCTACAATATGGGGTGGTCTAAACGCATACAAAATAGAGAAAGAAAACAGCTTATCGGAAGACCATGTGTCAGAAATCGTGGAGCCCAATTTGACCGTTTTAAAGTAGAATAAACTTGACGAGTTAAAAGAGATACAACTG
The DNA here is from genome assembly GCA_035048815.1 of Abelmoschus esculentus. Lineage (NCBI taxonomy): Eukaryota > Viridiplantae > Streptophyta > Magnoliopsida > Malvales > Malvaceae > Abelmoschus > Abelmoschus esculentus. The sequence goes on along the minus strand of JAUCBN010000019.1, from coordinate 3,225,994 downwards.
GATTGTGATCCATATTTGAAAGAAATCTTCCAATAAGAATTTGGCGATATAACACTGTTACTGAATGTCCCGACCGCCGAACACATGTTCGGAGCTTTGATGCAGTTTGGAGTCTCGGGTATTATTGTTTCACTTTTTGGAAAGGTTGATATGATCATTATGCCCCGAAAGTATGAAACAAGTCAGAAACAGGTTGAAAAAATACAAGAGAATTAGAAGTACTCGCTTAGGAGTTAACTGTCAGCTAAGCTCAAAATCAAGATTTGACATCGCAGAATGAAGATTACAAAATTCAAACTAGGCGCCTGGATGAGCTTCTCCAGGGTTATCATAATCAGGATCTTGCTACTGTCTTAAATCTTGCACAAAACAAAAATGAGTTCTTGAAAAATAGGGTCACTAAATTTGAGAATGCCCTCTAGGACTGCCCGAGAGAGACTGATTTCTTTTGAAGGAGCTCTTCAAGAAGATAATATACGAATTGCATCAAGCTAGACAATTAATTCGAGACCAACGAAGAGCAATGATAGATTTTATGTAGCAGGCATGAGGAGTAGCCCATTACATCCAGAACTAGCGATGGAAGCTCGTGAACTAAGGGCGCGTGTCAGCTCCGGAACACCACTAGGATCCCGTGTCTAGAGGTTACTTCAAGAAATAGAGGTCTCAGGTGTGAGGCTAACCTCTATCTGCAATTAGCGTTATGATTACTTATTGTAATCAGAACCTCTTTATCTGAATGGAAATCGTTCTAATGTTATCTAAAAATCAACACTTTTGCATTCATATTGCATAGCATAACATATCATAACATGAGTTGCTATTGATATCATAAAATGAGCTGGATAACAAGAAAAATGTTCCTAATATGAGTTGTTAAGGAGAACATAAGTCGTCATTTTAATTCCATCCAAACACTTTCACAAGAAGTACCAAATGACCCAGGATTTTGAAAGATCTTCTTTCCAACGTTCTATATAGAAAATGTTGGTTGTATGAGCAACGGCACAGCCTAAGATACCGAAACTGCAACTAGAAAGGAGAGATAGGGGAAAACTTTGCAATATTCAGCAACAGTTTGTGCAAGTTTAGATTATAGGTGTCTTGTGGAGCTAGTTGATTAAGTTTTTATTCAATACAAAGTGTAGTGATTACAAGTCTTTTATTCATTTTCAGAAATTTTTGCTAGCTGATGAGATTTTGATCTGCATAGTGAGAATCCTTCACACTTGTTCATTCCAAATCATCACCGTGGAAAGGGTGAGGAAATCACAGTAATCTTAATAAAACGAATAGAAAGTAAAAAAACAAAAGCTATCCTCAAACCAGTATCAAAGGCGTCTTTATATCAGCCTTCATGCTAAATCAACACCAATTATAAATGATCAAATCAACTAGTAATACGATGACATACCTGTGAAAAAGTTGAAAGCACGCCGCGCGTGCTCTGATCAAGCACAGTACGGATTTCCTCCACTGGAGAAAGCCTAGCAGCCTTCTCCTGAACATGGAAGACCAAGTTTCAGTACATACAAGAAAGAAAGAAACTCAAACATCACATAGATAAAATATAACAGACCTGGTGAGCTTGGATTAACTGAAACACATTGGTTTCATTACCAACATCCTCGGGCGAGATTGCCAGGTAAAATAAACATAAAACCCATTAATATTTCTATCCAAGAAAAGAATCTTTTCCAATCAATTTCCCCCTTTTTCAGATAAAAATAAAACCCAGGTTTCCTTCTGTTTTAATATCTACAGAAAGCTGTGTGTGTAATTACCTGAGAGGAAGAAGACGAAGGTTGAGTTACTGAGGCCATGATCGAGAGGGGTCTCGGGGGAGGAATGAGAACGAAACGAGAGTGGCGAGAATGAAAGATGGGAGAAGATGGAGGGGTTATATAGGCATTTAAGCGTGAAATTATAGAGAGATTAGAGTTGTTGGTAGAGTCGTCATCCCTTCCACCAAACCGGCGAGACCTACTAGATTCCTACACAACCAAACCAAACCAACCAAACTATTTTATTATTTATTTAATTTTGTATGTTTTTTCTTTCTTTCTTTCTTGAGGTCAAAGGGTATTAGAAAAGATGCTGAGAATTTAAAATGAATGAGATAGGAGGTTGAAGACGAAGGCTACTACAACCGAAAAGAGGCTAGCGTTCTTATGAGTCGTTCTCATCTTTTATTAAACTTTTATTTTATTTTATTTTATTTATCAAATGACATTTGGTAATTTTTTAAAATTTAATTTATAGTTGATCAATTAATCTAACATGAGTTGGTTTTGATCGTAGCATAAGTCGATATTCGGTTTTGCTGACGAAATTATGAGTTGCTATTGATATTTTATCTCATGTTTGGCGGACTGGATGTCTTAAAGTTATTCTTAAAACTGATAATGTGAAGGTGGTCAAAATATTAAACCGTTCATCAGAAAGATTAGCTGAGACATCTTTGGTGGCTGTTGCACATGAGTTAACGTACATTCTTAGTTAGTTGAAGTTCACAAAATAGATCGTCTAGAGAAGGTCCTATTGCAGTTTCAGTTTTTGAAAGTTGGTGTAGTTAATCTTTTACAAGAAGAGATTGAACCTTAATTTAGACATCTTTATTCTTCGTCATAAAAAATTTAATCTAACATAATAAAGATAATTGATGATATTATTTCTCGTTTTTTAACTTAATAACATTATTTACTCCTAGTGTACATATTTTATATCATGCTATTATATATATATATATATTAAAAAAATATCTTATAAATTTTAAATTACAACTCAGTTATCTTTTATTTTTATTTATCGTTAAAAATATTAAAAAAGCATAATAACTTAGCATCACTGATTTAAAGTAATAAATACATTCTATTCGAATCGTTCTTTTTTTATTTATGTCAATATTTTATATCATGTAATAATGTCTTTACCCATTATAAACTAAAATTATTGTTGTTACCGAATTTTGATATAACCAACGTGTTAAGTCCATTAAATTCTTATTTAGTCCTAAAATATTATGATATGATGTTTGGTCCATCTATTAAGTTCTTTTTATTAACAAAAAAAATCAGAAACAAAAGGATAAATTATACTTTAAGTCCATCAAATTCTTATTTAATCCTAAAATCTTAATTTACTAAAATTTAACTCTATTTTTTTCTAATCTTTATAATTTAGTAAAATATTTTAAATATAATAATATTTTTCAATTTAATTCTAAAATCTTTTATTTACCCAAAACTAACATCATTTTTTCTCAATCTTTATAATTTAATTTAGGATAAACTATATAAATAGTCCCTTGACTATGTACTAATTATCTTTTTGTGTTCTTTGACTATCATAAGTTATAAACTAGTCTCATGATTTAAAAATTTTAACAAATTGTTTCAATGTCTTTAAAAAACTAATGTTGATGATGTGTCAGTTAATATAAATTGATATAATTACATATTTAGCCTTCATTTTCTACACTTATTTTTATTTGACCCTAATTCTAAAAAATTAACCCATATAATTTTAATAATCTATCGATTTAGTCCCATTTCACCAATCTCCTTTTCTATCTTATGCAAGAACCCGAATGGTACTTTCATGTTGCTTTGACACTTCTCGAACAAGCTGAGATCAAAGGATAAGAAAATGGAAACCCTTTTCTCTTACGACTGTTTCAATCAATTTACCAAAGGTACGAGTGCGTATGGACCATATGAACCAGAAGTGAAAAAGAGACAAATGATTTTTACCACAAATAAATCTTGATATTTGTTATTTTTGAACAAGTTAATAATGATTTCAGTAGTATCTGTTCTATAATATAATCTTCATCATTTGACATTGATCGCTCAATCACTCTACTGACATCGCTGGTGCTCGAACCTATAACCTCTAAGAACAATAATCGTTTCTTTAACTACTTGGGCCGAAAAGAAACAAATATCAAACCACTAAACACCAAATTCTAATGTTTTGGGTTGAAAAAAATTAAACTCATGCCCTATAAATAGGGCTATAAACGAACCGAACGAACACGAACGAGGCTGTGTTCATGTTCGTTCGTTTAACTTTAATCGAACAAACGAACGAACACGAACATAAACGAACATAAATTTTCTTGTCCGTGTTTGTTCGTTAAGGATTGTAGCTTGTTCATGTTCGTTTATGTTCGTTCGTTTAAATGATAACGTAAATGAACGAACATAAACGAACGTAAACGAACGAACATAGATTAACATAAACGAACATAAACGAACGAACATAAATAAACATAAACGAACGTAAACGAACGAACATAAATGAACATAAACGAACATAAACGAATGAACATAAATAACATATATAATATGCTAAATATTTAATATTTTGGATTAATTTGATTAATTCAGCTAATCAATTGATTTTAAACCGAATTATTCGATAATTAAAATTTTAATAAAACTCTTAATTATTAGATAAAATCTAAAATTTAACTGATTAACTAGTTTTGTTTTAGTTCGATTCATTAACTCGGTTTAATAGAACAATAAACACACCTAGCCTATAACAAAGAAGTTTTTTAACGAGTCATAAAATAAGACTTATCAACTCGAGTAACTCAAAATTTTTTGACTTGACTTACTTGATCTAATGTTCACCCTTAGATATATGTGAATAAATTTAAACAAACATAAATGAACGAACATACGAACGTAAACGAACGAACATAAATGAACATAAATGAACGAACATAAACGAACAAATTACCGATCGTTCACGAACATAAATGAACGAACGAGCCCTTTGTTCATGTTCGTTCGTTTAACTAAACGAACGAAAAATTTTGTTCATGTTCGTTCGTTTAATAAATAAACGAACATAAACGAACTTCCCGCCGAACGGTTCACGAACAGTTCACCGAACGTTCGGTTCGTTTACAGCCTTACCTACAAAACCTAAAACCACTAAACCAACTAACTTTATTTAACATATTTTCAATCGTATATATTTAACTTATACAATATTCCCCAAAAAAATGAAAAAAACAAAAGTTAAAGGGTTTGTATAAATTAAAACTTGTGTATCAAAATATTTCTTTTTGATATTTTTATTAAACTCAAAATTATAATTTCGAACAAATTAATGATCGGGTTAAAAATAACTCAAATGTAACATCTTAGATTCAATATGATCGAAGTGTTACATTCCCAATTTGGAGGTTCGAAGTGTTTTTTAACCTAAACAAACTCTTAACGCAATTGTTTTATTTTACTTGTGGTTCAACTATCCCACATATATATAAGGTGTTAGACAGAAGGTACACAGCGGAGGATACGCGTATAGGATAGGATGGGTTTAGCCTATCACCCTAAATTTTTTAAAGTTCATACATTTATTTTTAAATTTTATAAATTAATTTTTAATTTTTTTAATATATATGAGTTGTATTTATTCTGAAATTTTAAAATTTTATATGTGCTTACTCTCAAATATTTTTTTTATCCGCGTATATGATGTGTTTGGCTGGAAATTATAGAGCACCTGGGGCATCTCTCATGCTTATATTCAGACTGTTTCTCATGGTTCGTCTACCGATGCCTGCATTGCCTTTTTGCATCATCGTAACAAATTCATCATAATCGATTCTTCTACCTTGAAAATGAGAGCACGAGTGACAGAAAACTGAAACTTAATCAGCAAATTAATGAAAAAAATAAATATTCGAACTGAGGGAACAGTGCACAGAGGATCGATCGAGGGCCAGCTAGCACAAACCCCACATCGTTGTCTCATGCTTATATTTAGGAGCTATTGTATAAATTATATATAATGAAAATATATTAATTAGAGCTTGTCAGCCTGTGGTTTAGCCTTGTTCTTGCTTGTAGATTCAAATCCTAATATGTACAAACTCTTTTTTTTAATTTATTGTGAAAATATTAGATAAGTTAAATATATATAATTAAAAAATATATAAATAGAATTAGTTAGCCTAATAGTTCTACTGTGGTTTTTGGTTTTATAGGTCATGAGTCGGATTCTCCCCAACCACAAAACATCAAAGTTTAGTGTTTGTGTTTAATAGGATAGTAACATGTCTCACTACCTTAATGATTAGAAAAAATACATATAATATCATATAGATCGCTGACTAGAAAAAGAAAAAAATATATCATATCATTGTGTTCGTTACTTTAACGATGATTGTATCAATTTAAAAACACAACATTTTATAATATCTTATTAAAAAATTAAATATTAAAATAGAAACATGGATATAGATAAAGTATTAAAAATATAATTATCCTTAAAAGTAAAAGGTATTCGAAAAGACGTTGAGAATTTAAAACAAAGGCAAGCAAGAAAACTGAACAGAGGCGATATAATATCAAATCTAAGTTTCAGTGTTTTCTTATTTGGAAATTTGGAATATGACCGTATCAAGACAAGAAGTATTCAAAGAAATTGTATCAACATTTTTAATATGACTATAGACTTATTTCTTATCTTCCATTAACGGACCTTCAAGCTTTCCGTTTATGCAAATGCACATTTTTGAATAAGCTTTGCGTTGAGATGTCCTGAACTTTAAGGGTTCCACTATTGAGCAGAATTGACCCAACTAAAGCTATTACCTATTGGACATGGAATCATCCTGTAAAGTGTCATAGCAAAGTTGGCTATAGTTTCCATCCATGGGGCGTTGAAGGCGATGCTAAACTTGCAGAGTTGAAGAAACTATCTTCTTTGTTCGCATTAGATGTATCTATTCCGGAAGCCTGGATTATGCCGAAAGAAGACGAGTTCTTGAGGAAGATGAAAAGATACAAGATTATTATAGGATCGTTTCACAGGAGTTTGTTTGCAGAGAGTGAAGCTCCCAAAGTGTTGCAACTTGAGTTAGACACTGGCGATGGTTTAGATGAAGGGGGTGAAATGTTGGATAATTGGAAAGTACAACAGTGGAGACGCAATTTCTTTAATTTCTTGTTATGTTCGTTTGTCCAAGGAATGTAGTTTGTTTATGTTCATTCGTTAAAATGATAAATGGACATAAACAAACACAAAAGAACGAACATAAACAAATATATGAATAAATTTAAACAAATATAAACGAATAAACATATATATTGAAAATAATAAATATAAATGGAAACGTGAATAAATCTAAAATGAACCTAAATAAACTGATTACCAAACGTTCACAAACATAAATGAACAAATAAACCCTTTGTTCGTCTTCATTCTTTTAATTAAAGAAATATAAATTCTTGTTCATAATCGTTCGTTTAATAAATAAACGAATCGATTACAGCCCTACCAGGGAATTATAGCATTAGATTCCCATCCTTGCAAACTGTAACTGTGGAAATTTACCCAAAGATGAAAGATGTTTACTCAAGGACACCCAAGTTAAGACTAAATTCTTTCAAGTTCATCATTATTAGTTCATTTCTATTTCATAAATCATAACTAATATTATTTTTTCTCAAGGATTGTTACATGTAGAAGCTTGTAAAGGAAGTGCAGAATTCGATAAAAAAATGAAGGCAACTCTTCAGCTTCTAAGTTCTAACACCCTGAGCCAAGTAAACACATGTATATATAAAACACACTATTTTTCTTACCTTCAACAAGATGGGTTCTTTGACAGTGCAGAATCCATGCACCAAGGAAGCTTTCAGAATGATCTAAAATGGCCTACATCAATCTCAAGGATTTTATCACGTTTTAAAATGTTCCAGAAGGTTTCACCAAGATCTAAACACGTCTAGAAGGTTTGAGAAGATTCTAGAAGGCTCTAGATAATTCTCGAAAGTTCTAGAACATTCTAGAAGGATGAAGAAGATGTTGGAAGCATCTAGAAATCAGGACTACTCTAAAAACCTCTAGAGTTCTCTAGAATATTGTAGATAGTGATAGACATGTATAGGATAATGTAGAAATCTCTAGAATAGTATAGATCTTTGTAGATATTTATGGAGGCAACATAATAGTCGTCCCATCAAAATAATTAAGGCTATAAATAGGATCACTCACCTCAAACCATCAAGTAAAAGTGTAAGCATTAAGCCTTGTAAAGCTCAAGAAATGGTTCATTTCTTCCCTTCTCAATTCTCTTAGCTTTTTAGCCCTTGAGTTGTCTAAATTAAGGCTTGTTAGCATAGTTTGATAGTGCTAACGCCGCACAGATCGATTTAAGAGAATTAAGTCCATGACAATAGGCTCATTTTGCTCAAGGATTGATAGAACCAAGTAGTGTCATCTCCTGATTTGCGTGTGCTATCGTTGAAATTTCATGTGCTATCGTATCCTCGAGCACCTCCCTCATACCATCCCAAAGCAAAATCAAATCGTTCCTTAGCCAAGTAAGGCTCATCCCAAGAATCTCCATGTCTCTAAGTCTCTTGAATGAAATCAAGATCCGGTTCGCATCTATGATTTCTGTACCTAGGTTTTGAATCATTAAAGATATTTGCGTAAAAAAAATTAGACACAGTTCTCAATTCTCTAGTTTCAGCATTAAAATACAGGTTTAACTCCGGATGCTAAATGGAGATTGGAGTTAATATAATGGTCAAATCTTAGTCACATAATATTCTTGATGCATGGTATTGAATGGTATTTCTTGGTTGTCCATGATCTGCGAAACGTAAAGAAATAGGAATGAGTAAATGAAATAAAATGATTAAACTTAAAAAAAAAAATCTACCTTATACCTAACTTTGGATTTTCATTTTGAGACGCTAACTTAGATTAGATTTTATACTAGATAAAAAACTGAATTAAAAGAAACATTTTCTTTTAAAAATTATATTAATTTAACATTTAATATGTAATTATCAGTTTAATTATACATACTAAAATGACAAAGTCTCTTTACCTTGGTGAGATGGCAGTTGGATTTCCAGGAGTAGGAGAATTCTGCTTTAGCAGAGATGCAAGAAAATCGATTTTATCCTCAGCATCAGAGTCAGTGAAAGACAATACTTCTACTTTTTCAAGATCGAATTGTCTTTTGATCAAGTCCAAGTTCTCTCTCAGGACCTCAATCTCTCTAAAGGGGAGCTTCAACTCCAGGGCTTGGTCACCGATTCTAATGGCTTCATCTTCTTAAACCTCAAGAATGACATATACAGTTTTTGAATTCTTCGAAAGTCTGTTGTCTGGCCAACAATGCTCTCCTGTAATCTTTCATTATCCCCATCTGATGCAAAAGTTTTGGTAAGAATCCATAAACACTCTGCTTGCCATACATCAAATTGCTCATTAACAAAGATTAGGCCTTTTAACTTGTCCTCAGATAGTTGTGTAACTAGAGCTCCTTTTTTATTAGGTTTCTTTGAGCCCAAAATCTGTTTATTGAACAGCTTTCTCATCAACACAATAGAATCCTGCAAATACTTATTGGCACTCTTGAGTTTTAGATCTGGAAAATCTGTTGTGGGCCAACCTGCTCTTACCACAAAGCCATCCTTCTTCAGAAGTTCTCTCCAAACAAACTCCGCATAGTGAGGGCAGAATGGAGTGATAAGCCTGGTCTGAACATCCATAAAACGCCACACAAGGTCAAGGTTCATGCCCCCACTGCCACAAGAGAACCTATACTCGTCCCTCGCAGTTTGAAGATCATAAAAGCCAGTTTTGAGAGCCTCTCGAAACATGTAATCTCGATAATTCTTCTCAGTCATTTTGACAGCAATGTTTATCTCATTTTCGAACACCCGATCAGCATAGGTAGATGGGGAACCACTCCTCACCGATGATTCTGCAGCCAGAATCTCTTCCATCCATGCAATCTCTTTTGTCAGTCGTAAGATTGCAGTATTGGCTGTCTGAAACACAAAGTTTGCATCATCTACGCCATCCCCTGCATCAGCCAGAGAGAATCTTGTTGCATCAGCAAAGAATTCCTCAATGGCCTGGCGCAATGTCCTGAAATTTCCAGTAGACTTTGACATCTTCTCCGAATTGAGCATAATATGTCCATTGCACCTGAATCCACGAGGCCAATGATCCTTGGACATGGTCGCTGTGTGGTTGTAAATGCAAAATGACAAATGGTTCTGGATAAGGTCTTTGCCAGACACTCTAAGATCTAACGGGTACCAGTATTCAAATTCCTGCTTCATCTTATTAAGAAGAGTGGATGGGATATCCTAGGATTTGGGATAGGGACTAGAACAGAAGAGAAATTCCCAGACCTCATCAGTCATCTGGGCAGGTTTAACCAGATCAACACTTTTTCCATACATGTCCCCATTTTATAAATAATGAGCAACCATGTAAAAAGCCATGTAAATGGTTGAGTCAGATAATGACTCAACAAGGAATTCTTCATCCCAAGGAATGCGAGTCCCGAGGCCAAAAGATCGCGAGCTAGCCCATTGGTTCATCCATCCTAAAGTATGTTCTCTTCCTCACTGTTTCTGTATCATTTAGCTTGTTGGCCTGCAATATTGCTGATGGCGCATCCTGCCTCTGTGTTATTTTATTTTTTGCAATATCCTGCTTCCTTAACTGTGCTTCTATATCAACTCTTCTTTTTCCTTCAAGTTCTTCGATCGTTGTTGAGAACTTAGGCTGCTCAACAGGTCTATCCTCATCAGCAACATCATAAAATCCCGGAGGAGGCCTCTTCTCGAAGGGAATTTCTTCATTATAATCAATTCCCTTCCTTTTCCTCTTCCGATGCCTTGTATCAATTCCAGCAGCCTTAAGTTCCCTCCTTTTCTGCAAAGATGCAAGCCTCCTGGCCTCTTCAAGTTGTTTCTCCCTAGCTTTCCTCTTTGCTTTCTTACCCCTAGTATTAGCTAACCGAGCGCGAGCTTCAGAAAGCATTTCCTTCTCATCCTCATCCATATCAAAAGGATCTGGACGTGCAGGCTTTGACTCAGGGTTAGGGTCAATCTCTCCCGGTCGTAATTTTCTGGGATCATCACCAGGCTCATAATTTTCATCTCTAGCGCAAGCTGCATCAAGAAGTTTCTCATATCTCTCAAGACATTGAGATGGGGTCCGACCAACAATTGGAGCAATTGTTCTCTATTGTGTTGGCATAAGCTTCGCCAGATGAAGATACCTTAAATTAGAATTGTTATTTGATCCCTTAAATTTTGTGTAATTAAAAATAGGTCCCTTATAAATACCGGCAACTTATTTAATTGGAAATTTGGACAAATCACAAATTAGTCCTGGGTCATACTAGCTTAGCATAATTTAGCCCGGACCATTCCAAATAATTAATTCTATGGTTTTTTTGGAGGGAGGTAAATTTGGAATATGAATTCAACTCATTTCGATGTTTAAATTATAAATTTATTATTATTTTGAAAAAAAATAATAAAAAATAAAACTTTTTATTATTATTTGTTTCGGATCGAGTCAGAACAAAAACAAATTTTTAATTTAAAACTTGGATTATATTTTGAGTTGATTAGAAACTCAACCCGACCTATAATCATTTTTTTTTAAAATTGCAATCACACGAAATAAAAAATTATCTAATGTGTGTAATACAAATATAACGAGATTTACTAATTAATTTAGTAATTAAGAATGTTTATCTTATTTTATTTGGGTTTAAGTTCTACCATAAAAATATAATATTATTTTATTTAGGATAACTACATATTTGGAATCTCACTTTTTTTGGTATTTCATTTTTTTTTTTTTAAAATAGTATCTAACATTATATTTTATTTCTATTTTGATACCTCATCATTAAAAAATTAATGACAGACCGATCAAGAGAGAGAAAATCACATGTGATAAGCTGATACATTATTTTCTTTCGCATAATTAGTATATTATATCGATTAAAATTATATAATATATATATATAGCATGTTGATTAAGAGAGAAATGATGTGATAATTCGTTACGTGTGATTTTTTTTTCTCTTAATCAATATATCATGTTTGTTTTCTCTCTAAGTCAATATGATAATAATTTTTAACGACAAAAATACTAAAATAAAAATAAAAATAAAATATAACATTAAATATTTATTCTAAAAAAATAAGATATTAAGTAAATGATTTTATACCTAATTATTAGTTTAACTTAAATTAATTTAATGCAAAGTTATCAAGCATGATGAAAGCTTGCAGGTCATAAAACACAAACCTGTGGAGTGGGACATGATATATATAAATACATAATCTTATATCATGGATCTTGTTCGTCACATTATTTATTATCAAAATAATTATTTTTTTATTTTTAAATACTTATTTAATAACTATTCATTTATTAATTATATGTCGAAAAGAGACGATAATCATCTTAAAAAATAAAATAAATAAATAAATCTCGTTAATTGAGATGATAGATGACACAATGGAAAGGATTTATAATATAATTTTTGTACAAACCATCTTAACTCAGTGGTTAAGGGAATAATTATTGTTCCCAGAGATCACAGATTCGAGCACCAGTAATATCAGCATAGCGATTGAGAGATCAATATTCAATAATTGAGAATATACTCTAAAACAGATACTAGGGGTGTTCATTGTCGGATATCGGATCTGATTTTTTCTAATACTCAGGTTTTTGATTTGATGATATAATGATCCGTATCCGATACCCGAATATACGGATATTAATGAAAATTTGATTTTTTGGATTTTCAAATTTTCTGATAATCCAAAACCTGAAATATTGTGGTCTGTATCCGATTCGAAAAAACTTTAAATCGGATCGGATATCCGATCCAAAAATAAAACCGAATCAAATATTAAAATTTTCGAATCGAATTAACAGATAATCAAATCGGATCAATAGATAATCAGATCAGATCAATCAAACCAGATATTTATAAGGTAAGAACTGTAATTTTCACATGACAAATGCTGTGCTTAATTAACGTAAGAACTGACGAAAGTAATCAATCCTGGTATAAAAAATTGTTCGAAAATAATAATATATAAAATATTATAATCCAAACTGTTTGGAAAAAAGTCTTTCTTTTGACAAAATATAAACTTCAAATTACAAGAAAAAAATTTTTTTTCTTCTAAATTATAACATAAACATTGACATCGTAAGACAAATCTAAATCTTTATTAACAAATATTTTGTCAAATTTAAAAAAAAAATGGGTTTAAGTTTATTATTTTAATTTAATTTATAAAAAAATAAAACTAATGAAAACGACACGTTTCTTTCTTTGGTTGAGTACATGTCTGGTAATCTCTTATGAATACGTGGCTGTGGCATGACACATTTGGTGTTGAATTATGGATTCCACTTGGCAATTAAAGCTTAATTTATTAGATCCAAAATAATTAAATTAATCAAAGTAATTAAAATATCTTAATTAGAAATATTTAATAGATTGGTACAAACGATAAAACAGTTTAGAATGGTTTAAACATGTTATTAGTTTGAGGTTTTATATATAAAAAAATCGTCGAAAAATTTACCCAACACATAAATAAAATATTTTATTTTTTATTATTAAGATCGTTTTATAAAATTTTATATGGACCATAATTAAATTTAGATTTGAAATTAAATTAAAACAATATTTGAATTATTCAAATTATTTTTATTTATAAATCAAAAAATATTTTATTATTGTCCTTTTATATATTACGATAATAATATTATTAATTAAATTAAAATTACTTTTTTATCTTTAGTATTTTAAAACTAAAAAAAATCTTCCTAAAGTTAAATTATTTTAAAAGTTTTTTAATTCAAATCTTGACTGGAAAAATGTTGAATAATTACATTACGACAACTGTAATGTTAACAGCTTAGCAGTTGGAAAAAGACGAGGAGTAGGACAAGTTGGATTATAGTATTTTTGCTAGCAAGTTGGATTTTTTTTTTTTTATACATATACAATTGTTGTTACGGTACGAGTTAATTGCATTATAAGTTCTTAAATTATAATTTTTATTTTAAATTTTAAAAGTAATTTTTATATATAAAAAATGATGAACATTATCGCAACGAAAAAAAAAACATAATACCAAAGCGTTGTTGGACAAATAATAGTTCAAGTTTTGGAGGTATAATAAGTACACAAAAATTCTATTTTATATATTTTTAACTGTAATTTTTGTGAGTTTATTCTCATTAATTTAAAAGGCAATAATGATAATTTTTGTATAATTCTTTCAGTTTAGCTTCACAGTAATTATTTATTGAACTTATGCTTTGATGAAAATGTATTATTATTATTTTTATGCCTTAACAAATAATTTATCGTCCAGACAGAAAAATATTGCGACAACAAGGAGGGTAGTTGTAGTCAAGATTTATTATCAAACATTGAAAAGACATGCTAAGTTGAAGAATAAGTAGATAGATTCAAACCAAGAGAATTTTACTGATGCAATTTCAACCAAGTCAGAAGACTGACTTGAGACAAAGCAGAACACTCGTCATGACAGCAACCCGCCGAGACGGCACATTATGTCTGGCGAGGCAATACTTAAAAAAAATTCATATAGTAGGCGATCTGAAGAGAAAAACAAGATGGTCTTTTTAAGGCAAGCAACATAGAGATCGAAGCTGGAAAACACATGAAAAATTAAGGTCAAAACCACGTGAGAAAGATAATTAGGATTCAATGAAAAATTAAAATAAAAAGATTTATTCTTTTAATGAAATTATATTTGATTCGAAGTTGTACTCCTACTTTTAAAAAGACATAACCTAGGTTACGCCTATAAATACTATACCATATGAGGAAGGCAAAACATCGAGAAGTATGAAGATCATTGTGCAACCCTAGAACTGAACCCTTTGTCTTCAACCATTCTCGCTATGTTCTAAATTTTCTTAGGGCCAAAATTAGCTTGTGAAGTAGTTGTGAGAAAAAGTTTGTATTTTGTTTAAGTCTTTGTTAATGTAAAATTAAAATTCAAAGTTTGTTTATTTTTGGTTTCTACTATTTCTTTCACTTCAGCTTGGGAGAGAAGTTTGTGAGAAAAAATCAATTTGTTTAATATCAAGAAAGTTAAGACTACGAAATGAATAAATATGATTTTTATCTACTTCGATAAAAAAACTAATTCAGCTTAAGGATAAGTTCGAGTTTCAGCGACTAAAAGGAACATAATATTGGTTGGTGTTCATCTTTGGTTCACGCCGGAAGATATTATTAAGACGTGAACATCAATAGCATTCCAACTTAAGGATAAGAAGGAATCACTGAGGGACATTTTGTCGAACTTTTAAGTTGTTAACTTACCGCCTAGGCATAAACTCGCCGAGGCAGGCAAGGTACCCGCCGTGGCGATCCTTTAGCGACCCGTCGAGGCAGCAAATTATTGAATTAGTCAGATTATTTCCCACAACATAGTGAATCATTGTTTAAATCAGAAGTTGGATTGCTTTCATTCCGTCTTCAAACAATGTTCCAATAAAATAATAAACATTGTTTAAAGACGAGAAAGTAACCCGTCTTCAAACAATAAAATTTTAACATTTCTTTTTATATGTGACCTGCGACTTAAATTAAAAATAAATAAATAAATATGTTACTATTTGAAGACGGGGTGTTTTCTCTCATCTTTGAATAATGTTTATTATTTTTATTAAAACACTGTTTGAAGACGGATCGAAAGCAATCCGACTTCTAATTTGAACAGTGATCCACTATATTGTGGGAAATAATCTAATTGGTTTAACATTTAAAAAAAATCAATAATAATAATTTGAACAATATTGTTGGGAAAAACCCCATTAACAACTCACTTTTTATTTGTATTTAGAAAATAGTGACAAGTTAAGATTTTCATATAGTAGGGTCGGAATAGAATTTGGGGTATGAAAATTCTCATATCCAAAACTAATATAAGTATTATTGATCTCATATTCAAACAAATCAAATAAGATCAATTCTAATATTTTTATGAAAAAAAATATATTAACTTCATAAAAACCCCATTTAACTTTTTAAAAACCCATGTCACTACAAATAAATTGATGTCAAAAAACCTCTTAAACTATACGCTATTTCGCCATTAGTAGAAAATAGGTAAAGATTTAATTTGAAAAAATTAATATAAATAAATTTTATTGACCGGAGTCATGAATAACATGTTAAGTTGAGTCTAACTAATATTTTTTTTCTAAAACTTGAATAAATTTAAAATAAATAATTATTTATTTACGTAAAACTTTTATATCCTTAAACATATATTAATAAAGACATTACTTTAAATTGACATGATATAAATAGCAAATTTGTTTGAAGATTTTTATATATAATAAGTACAATAATATTGACAAATTTAATTCTAAATTGTTAAAATATGAATTAAAAAATTTACAATATTATGTAAAACGCAATTCATTAGGGATGTGTATTATTCGATTTTAACCGAATTAACTGATCGAATTAAAATTTATTTTAGTTAATTCAGTAAGTTAATTTTTGGTAAATTCGGTTAATAATTTTTTTTAAAATTTAATTATCGATTAATTCAATTTAAAATCGGTTAATTAGCCGAATAAAACGAATTAACCAAAATTATTATATATTAAATATTATATATATTATATATTTATTTTTAGAAATTTAACTTTTAAAAAATTATTAAATGATCATTAATTTTTTATATTATAAAATAATCACTAAATTTTTATTAAATTAGCATAAAATAAAAATTTAGTGACTAGAAAAATATTTTAGTATAATTTAGTGACCTATTATATAATTTAACCAAAAATTATAATAAATTTTGGTTAATTCAGTTAATTTGTCTAATTAACCAAAATAATTTCAGTTCGATTAATTCGGTTAAAGAAAATTCAGTTAGATTAACAATTAAGATTTTAAAAATTTCGATTAATTCGATTTTGGTTTCGATTCGACCACAGACCAAATTAACCGAATGCATACCTTAAGTGAAACCTAAATAATTTATAAATATTATTCATAAAAGTATCTAAAATCTAAAATATATTTCGATATAGTAACTAAAGATTCGAATTTTATCAATTAAGCCTTTCTTTTTCTCCATGGTCCCCCACTATAAGTGGTCCTAATTTTTTCTCCTTTTTGGACCCAAATAAGTGGAAAAGAGGATGTGAATTTCCATTTATTTGGCCTAAAATAATAGACAAAAAAAATAAAATATTGTATTAAAATATTGAACAAAAAAGATATTTATAAGGGCATAAATATTAAATATATAGTTCATAAAGAAAATGAAAGGCCTTATCCTTATCTCCCAATGTCCTAGCTTTGTACTTGCCACTGTCCTGCAATAGTGCATTCTTCTGTACCTAATACTACTTATCCACAAAGCTAGGGTTTCATGGGAAAATAAAATTTTTTGATTAAATTACGGTTAATATACGATCAACATAAATTTTTATCATTTTATATAATTATATAAATTTATATTTAAAAATTTATTTAGATTTTATATTAAATAAGAATTTGTGTAGTTACATAAATTCTTATATTATCTTTTTTTTCCGTTTGGATAAGAAATTGTGTAGATTACAGAAATTTATTTAGTTATATAAATGTTTATCAACTTAGTAAGAATTTATACAAAACCGTTTTATTTTAGTCATACCGTAAAGACATCTTACCCTAACACTATCTTGGGTTATGTTATATTTTTTTAAATATATTAATCTATTAAGTAAATGTTAAAGTAGTTGAGTTAGTTGAGTTGTTTAGGTAGTTAGAAGGTTAAAACCCACGTGATGAATGTGTATAAATAAAGAGGTCTTGTATTACTTTTTACACAACTTAATAAAACCTAAGCTTCTTCTTTCTTCCTCTCAGTTTACACGAGCAACAATCACACTACTGGTGACTTTCCGACATGGTATCAGAGCCGGCGCCGGCGGTCGTTCTTCGTCTTTCCGTTGACGGTTACGATTGGTAACGTTCTTCATCCCAAGTTCTTGAAGAATGCTTCTTGTTTTTCTTTAGCAGATTCTTTCTTTTTTGTTCCTTTATCTCGTTAATGGCTGTTACTGGACAACTCGATTACACACATCACTTGTATTTGCATCCCTCGGATACTCCTGGAACGGTGCTGGTTTCTCACCAGCTCACTGGGGTTGAGAATTACAACGTGTGGAGTAGGTTCATGCGCATTGCATTGTTGGCAAAAAACAAACTCGGATTTATCGATGGTTCTTGCTCCCTGGAGAACACTCCTGATGACTTGGAATCTCACTGGAAACGGTGTAATGCCCTGGTACTTTCTTGGATCCTGAATTCTGTTAGTCAAGAACTCTCGGCTGGTGTGGTTTTCGCTTCTAGCGCAGCGTTGGTGTGGGCTGATCTCAAAGAACGTTTTGACAAGATGGATGGATCACGGGTTTTCTTTTTACACCGCGAGATTGCAACGCAAGTACAAGGTACATCATCTATTTCAGTTTATCATACTAAGTTACGGTTGTTATGGGATGAGTATGATGCCATAGCTCCTTTTGCTGTGTGTGAGTGCGATGCTGCGACAAGGAACAATGGTAACTTGAAACAACAGCGATTGTTTCAGTTTTTGATGGGCTTGAATGAAACGTATGCATCGGTTCGTAGTCAGATCCTGTTGATGAAGCCATTACCCACTGTCAATCAAGCATATTCCATGCTTACTCAAGAAGAAAGTCAACGGCACAATGCAGCCAGCTATCAAATCTTGCCAACAGCATTATATACCAACACAGGGAGTAGTCAACAGTTCAACAAGAAACGGTTTAATGGAGTTTGTGACCATTGTCACATTAAGGGTCACAAGAGGGAGACTTGTTATAAACTTGTTGGATATCCAGCGGATTTTAAGTTTACAAGGAAGAAAATACCTGCCAGCAACTTGGTATCTTCTGACATAGTGGCAGATGTTTCTGTACCAGCAGATAACAATGGTGTGTCACAAACACCTCATTTTACACCAGAACAATATCAGCAAATTCTGGAACTGTTGGGAAAAGGCACTGATGTTAAAGCATCAGCTCATATGGCAGGTATGAATGTTATTTCTTGCACCAAAGAATGGATACTTGACACTGGTGCAACTAACCACATGACTTATGACTTAGAAAGTTTGTGCTCTCCTGTTACTTGCGACTCTCCCTCTTTTGTTCAATTGCCGAATGGTAGGAAAACCAAAATTTCTCATATTGGATCTTGTAATATTTCTCCTACGATAACCTTGTCCAAAGTTCTTCATATTCCTGACTTTCATTACAATTTATTATCCGTTTCTCAACTTACCAAAGAACTTAATTGTTGTGTCCTCTTTTATCCTGATTTTTGTGTCTTCCAGGACCTTTGCAATGGCAAGATGAAGGGGATTGGTAAAGTCAAGGCAGGCCTATATTTTTTCCAGTCAGTTTCTTCTACAACCAACTGTTCTTTAGTTCATCAGTCAGATTCCTTGTGTACAAATGTGGTTCATAATGATGTATCTTCTGTAATATGGCATGCTCGTTTAGGCCATGTTTCTTTGACCACCATGAATAAAATAACTCATCTGCTTCCTACTTTGTCTAATGATTCCCATATAAAACAGTGTGGTGTGTGTCCTCTTGCTAAGCAAACACGTTTGCCTTTTCCTGTTAGTCACACACGAGAATCTCAGCCCTTCTGTCTTGTTCATGTTGACCTTTGGGGTGCATATAGAACTTCTACGCATAGTGGACATAGGTTTTTCCTTACAATAGTCGACGACTTCACTAGAATGACTTGGGTTTATCTCTTGAAACTCAAAAGTGATGCCATAATAACCCTAAAACAGTTTGTTTCCTATGTATAGAATCACTTCTCTACAACTATCAAAACCATTAGGAGTGATAATGGTTCAGAATTCTTTACCAATGAGGGCAATGAGTTTTTCTTATCCAAAGGAATTATTCACCAAAGCTTATGTGTTTACACTCCACAGCAAAATGGTGTGGCAGAACGTAAACACAAATATCTTCTTAATATTGCCAGAGCACTTAAATTCCAATCTTATGTCCCTATCAAGTTCTGGGGGGAATGTATTTTAACAGCATGTTACCTGATAAATAGATTGCCTACTGCTGTTCTCAACTGGAAAACACCCTATGAGTTATTGTATAATAAGCCTTCGAGTTTGTCTCATCTTCGAGTCTTTGGTTGCCTTTGCTATGCAACAGTTCTCAATAACAAGGATAAGTTTGGATCTCGAGCACATCCATTTGTTTTTATGGGATATTCAGAGGTGCAGAAGGGGTATAAACTCTTTAATATTGAACAACACAAGTTTTTTGTGAGTAGAGATGTTATATTTCATGAGAGTATCTTTCCTTTTCAAAAGCCTTTGTTCACATCTCCTTTATTTCCCATTTGTCAAGATACAATTATACTGGATCATGATTTTTTGCATATTCCATCTATTGTACCACCTCAGGAAAGTATGATTATATCTCCAGACATGCCTACCTCATCGAGTCCTTCACAAAACAACCCTGGATTGTCCTTTACCACTAGTCAACGTCCAGAACCTATTCCTCCATCACCAGAAACTACTCCATCACCAGACATTGTTCCCCCATCTCCATTACCACCTCCAGTTTTACATCCTCTTCCAGTTCTTCAAAAGTCTACAAGAGTTTCCAAACCACCCTCCTGGTTGTTTGATTTTATTTGTACTGCCAATCCTTCTTCATCGAGCACACTGCCTCCAGGTCAGCATCCCATCTCTAACTCAGTGTCATATATACATTTACCTTCTCACACTCGTACTTTTTCCATCTCGTTGATTGTGGAACCTCAAACTTACCAACAGGCAGTTGTTGACAAAAGATGGGTGGAGGCCATGCAGCAGGAAGTTCAAGCTCTCGAGGTTAATGGTACGTGGAAGGTGGTCGACTTGCCTCCTGGAAAAACTCCCATTGGTTGCAAATGGGTGTATAAAGTAAAGTATAACTCAGATGGCTCGGTCGAAAGGTTTAAAGCTAGGCTCGTTGCCAAGGGGTACAATCAACGAGCTGGTGTCGATTTCCATGATACTTTTTCTCCAGTGGCTAAGCAAGTAACGGTGCGCATGGTCATTGCCCTAGCAGCTATGTATGATTGGCCTTTGTATCAAATGGATGTGTTTAATGCTTTTCTGCAAGGTGACCTTCATGAGGAGGTCTATATGGATTTGCCTCAAGGTTTTCGCAGTCAGGGGGGGTCCAAGTATCAAGTTTGTAGACTGCTCAAGTCCTTGTATGGATTAAAGCAAGCGTCAAGGCAGTGGAACTTGAAATTAACAGAAGCCTTGATAGCTAATGGTTATGCACAAAGCATGCTTGATTACTCGCTGTTCACTAAGGCTCAGAATGGTAAATTGGTTGTATTACTCATCTATGTGGATGACTTGCTCATTACAGGAAGTGATGATGGTCTGATCACTGAACTAAAAGGAATTTTGCATCAGAATTTCAGAATGAAGGATTTGGGGCAACTCAGATATTTCTTAGGTATTGAGGTGGTTCGATCCAAGCTAGGGATAATCTTGCACCAAAGAAAGTATGCTCTTGAGTTGATAGCAGATTCAGGGACAGGGGGAGCCAAGAATGCTTCAACTCCTTTGGAACAGAATGTACAATATACATCAACGGACTATGATGAACATCTGAAGAAGGAAACAACGAGTGAATTGTTGGAGGATGTTACCATTTATCAGAGGTTGATTGGTAGGTTACTTTACCTAACCAATACGCGGCTAGACATTGCCTTTGCAGTCCAGCATTTAAGTCAGTTCATGCAAGCTCCTAAGAAGGTTCATTATGAGGCAGCATTGCGAGTCGTTAGATACGTACGAAAGAATCCGGCTCAAGGGATTCTTTTATCAGCCAACTCAAAACCAGAATTAAGAGGGTTTTGTGATTCAGACTAGGCAAGTTGCCCCATGTCTCGGAAGTCAGTATCGGGTTACTGCATCAAGCTTGGAGACTCACTAGTGTGCTGGAAGTCGAAAAACAAACCACTGTGTCTCGGTCGTCAGCAGAAGCGGAGTATAGGTGCATGGCTTCTACAGTAGCAGAATTGGTGTGGTTGCTGGGATTACTTAAGGAGCTTGGAGTCGAACATAGCATGGCCGCAACCCTATTTTGTGATAGTCAAGCAACATTACAGATAGCCACTAATCCAGTATTCCACGAGAGGACCAAACACATTGAGATAGACTGCCATTTTGTGCGAGAAAAAATCCAGAAAGGGGTCGTGAGCACGCAGCATATATCAACTAAAGAGCAAGAGGCAGATATAATGACTAAAGGATTGGGAGCAACTCAACACGAGTACCTTGTAAGCAAGTTGGGGATGAAAGACGTTTATCATCCTCCAACTTGAGGGGGAGTGTTAAAGTAGTTGAGTTAGTTGAGTTGTTTAGGTAGTTAGAAGGCTAAAACCCACGTGATGAATGTGTATAAATAAAGAGGTCTTGTATTACTTTTTACACAACTTAATAAAACCTAAGCTTCTTCTTTCTTCCTCTCAGTTTACACGAGCAACAGTCACACTATCGGTGACTTTCCGACAGTAAATGATGTCTTTGGCAAAATATCTAAGTACATGATGTAATTATTTTTTATTTTTAATTAAAAAATATTTGATTTAATTTAAGGGTGTTTTGTTTTGGTTATCAAATTACTATTTTTGTTATTTTTAATAAAATCATCACTAATGTTATATTTGTTTTTCTATTTTAATCACTTATTAAATTTTTTTGAAAAATAATAATTTAGTAACTAAAACATGAAAGAAGCAATAGGTTGGTGATGAAAATAAGAAAAAAAAATAACATTAGTATTTTGGTACGGTGGCAACTAAATTAAAATTAGGGTAAACAATATCATTGGTCACTAAACTATTCATGTTTTCCTGTTTTGGTCATCAAATTATTAGTTTTGGCAAAACCGTCACTAATATTGTATTTTTCTATTTTGTCCGTCCATTGTTAAAAAACTCACCAGAAAAATAATAAATTGGTGACCAAAACAGGAAAATGTAACATTAGTAATTAAAAAAATGAAATATAACTTTAGTGAAAACTTTCTAAAAAAGTTTAGTGACTAAAATAAGAAAACATGAATAGTTTAGTGACCAATGATACTGTTTGCCCTAATTTTAATTTAGATGCCACCATGATTGAAATACACTTATCGAATCCCATCTTCGATACGAATCCAATGAGTGATTCTAATAATAAAAGTTGACATGTTTCACCCGGATAGTATGAGGTCGAAAACTTTATTTATAAATACATAAATTTATTCAAATTTAAAATCGAACACATATATTATCTTATACACAAATAACGCGATAAAAAAATACCATCTTCAACATATTCTAATTATGATATCAATTTTAATTGTTTAAAATAATTCTAAAACATCTATTAACTAAATTAGTTTTCATATACTAGGTGGATCAAAGCATCTTCAACTTTCTTTATCCTACATGATACATGCCCTATAAAATTAGGACAAATGTTAGTAGAGCAATTATTGAGCTTTAGGACAAAACATAATGATAAGTTGTAATGAATTATACCATGCTAGGGTTGTTTTTATCCACATAGTTTTAGGGTCCAAATTTTATTATTATGAATTTTTATTGAAAATAATGAAAACTTTTTAGAAGGTAATTAATATTATATTTATATAAAAAATTTGATTCTTATTAAATTAGATAAATATTCAAGTATAACTCTATATTAATTGATATTTTAATCGAGTTTTTATTTAAATGGTATCTTATCTAAAGTATATAGATAATATAAGTTATACAGATGGTGTGTTATTTTTTATTCATCGTTTATGTACTGACATGACAGTATAATGTTGATATAAATTTATAGTCGACAAATCTTAATTTAACTCTTAAGCTTATCTAGAGAGAGGGAAGTAGAAGATCGTAGGATAAGGAAAAAGTGTCTTTAATAGGTCTAAAAAAACATAATTAAAAAAAATATGAGAGAATAAAGATTAATAATTCGATCAATCGACTAACTAAACGTTTTCGATTTTGGGTCCATGAATATTAGTATATAATAATGTTTACGTATAATTCTCATCCTTAATAATTAAGCTAATTTTTGTATTTACTTGATTTAATATACCTCCATCAATATCAATACCATGCTTTGTTGTACAAAAGTCAAAAGGAATGGTAATATGACCATTCACCCCTAATGATGGTCTAAGCAATAATAATAATTAAAAAAAAAATAATACTAATAAATTATATAGATTAAAACTTTCTATGTTTTATATATTTTTTAATTAACAGATAGTTCATATTAATTTTTTTCTCAAGTGATAATCTTTACATAAATAATCGTTAGCCTGAGTCATTCATTTTAATGATCTAATGATTTAAAAAAGTATAAAACTTAAAAATTATATTGTATAACTTGATCTTATCTCATGATAATAATAATGATAATTGATTTTAATTTAGAAATTTTTTTTATTATATATTATACTCTCAACCTTTATAAATTCGTTATATTTTAAGTTTTGATTTTATATTTTTTAAAACTTTAATTTCTATATTTTAAATTTCAATTATAAAGTTTGAATTTAAGAACTTGAATTATTATATAAAAAAAGAATTTAAGAACTTGAATAACAATATATTATGAGAATTATATGAAAGTGAAATTGCTAAAATTCAAATTAAGATCATTATTATTATATTTTGCATTCACTTTAATGAAATTGTTACATTTTAACATTTAATGATAAAAAAATTCAGTCTGTAAATTTTTATTAGTATTTATTATTTATAATAAAGTTTTAAAAATATACTTTAAAACTTAGATTTTTTTCGTAAAAATAATACTAAGAATTACCAGGTCAAAATTTTATTTTTTTTTCAATTATAAAAAAATTACAATCGTTATGAATATTTTTAATTAAATAAAAGTAAATAAAAAAACATAAAAAATCATCGACAAGTGTTGGTTGTAATTACAATATAGATTATATTCTTAAAAATAAAATCCGAATTTAAATATATAAAATAATCTTATTAAAAAATTATAAATTTCAAATATAAATTTTTAAATGAACATAAATTATACAAAAATACAAGAAATAATTTATTATATTGAAGGTTTATTTTTGTCGTTCTTTACTTTTAACAAAATAAAAACGAACTTCATTGAAATAATAAAAAGTACAAACAAAACATAGAGAAATTGTGTACTTGTAATATTTTTAAAAAGAAAAACGTTTATATTTTATCTTATGTTTATTTTGTTTTTTTAATTTGTAAATGTGATTGTAAAATAATATTATTATATTTGTCTATTAATTTTAATTTTTAATAACAATTTTTATCACTGAATCACTTAATAAATTTATTTTATTTATAATTTTATTCGAATTATATTATAAGTAGTGATTCGAATAAAATTTAAAATTATATAAACATTCTTTATAAAAAATATTTATAATCGATTAATCACCTGTTGAAATAGTAAGATGAGATTATATTTTAAATAAAATTAATAGTTTAATTTTAATATTATAAACATAAAAAATTAAATTGAAATAATTATATTAAAATTCTATTAAAAAACAATAGAATTTTTTATTAAAAACATGTGTTGAAACGTTGTTTTAAATAATATTATGTTTTATTTCTAAATTCTATTAAAATTGTTTCTACTTTATTTTTTTCTCAATATATACCAATAGAATAACAATTAAGTCAAATTTATCTATATATATTTTTATATTCTAAAGAAAATTTTATATTATAAAAATGGTTAAATATATTCTTAGCCATTTTACTCTTTATATATTTAGAATTCTATCCTTTTTCATTTCCAAATATTCAATCATTAGTACCATTAAAATAATCTCATTAAATTCATTGATGTAACATTTTATAAATTTGATCGATGACCGAACTAAATTAGTTATAACTGAATTAATTAAAATTTTTGAAATTTTAATTGTTAAGTGAACCGAATTATTCATAACTGAATTAACCGGACCGGAATCATTTTAGTTAATTCGTTCAATTTTTGAATTAACCTAAATTTATTATAAAATTTTAAGTATAATAAGCCACTAAATTGTGCTAAAATAATTTTTTAATCACTAAACTTTCATTTTACGTTAATTTGATAAAAGTTTAATGACCATTTTATAATATATAAAAAATTATAATCATTTTATAATCTTAAAAGTTCAATGATAAAAAAATAAATATATATAATATTTAATATATAATAATTTTGATAAATTAATCGATAACTGAATTCTTCAAAAAAAGTAATTGCTAACCAAACCTACATAAAATTAATCAACCAAATTAATCAAAAAAAATTTAATTCGATCAGTTAATTTGATTAAAATTAAATAATGTACACCCTTATTGATAAAAAAAAGTTAAAAAATAACATTACAATGAACATAAATTTAACCGGAGAATTTTAACATTATTAATAAATTGACTTAAATTTTTTAATTTTAAAAAAAGTAAAAGGATTAAATTTCAAATGTATGAAGAGTTCAGGGACTTGTACCATATTTTAACCAATATCGATACGGTCCATAATTTATTTTTAGTTTCAGTTTTCCTATTTATTTTCCAGCTCCTGAAACAAACAAACGTTAAACAGGGCTGAATCCTCCCTTATTTTCTCTCCCAAATCCCAAACCAACGAATATTCCTCTCAACAATTCCTTGCTTTTCTCTCTATAAATCTCTCTCTTTCCTCTCAAAACTCTCTAAACCACAAACAAAGAGAATCCCTCCCTTGAATTTCGATCAAAAACAGAAAACCCAGATCGCAAGAAACTCTCAACCACCGGCCGGAAAATGTTGAGCGACTCGTTGCAGAAGAACAAGTACCAGCCATGCGAGGAGATCGGGAGGGGGCGTTTTGGGGTCATCACCAGAGTGTTCTGTCCCATGACCCAAACCTCCTTTGCCTGTAAAACCATCGACAAACGCCTCCTCTCCGACCCTACCGACCGAGAATGCCTGGAGAACGAGCCCAAAATCATGACCCTTTTGTCACCCCATTCCAACATCGTGCAAATCTATGATATGTTTGAATCGGAGGACAACGTTCAGCTTATCCTTGACCTCTGCCAGTCGGTCACCCTCTACGACCAGATCCTGCAACATGACCTGTCTGAACATAAGGCTGCTTCCTACATGCAGCAGCTCGTTCTGGGTCTTGCTCATTGTCACAGGTTCGGGATCGTTCACAGAGATATCAAGCCGGATAACATCTTTTTTGATTTCCGGGGGAATTTAAAGATAGGCGATTTCGGTTCCGCTACTTGGTTGGGGGAAGACGGGACCGTCGATGGGTTAGTCGGGACGCCGTATTACGTCGCGCCGGAGGTCGTCATGGGTAGGACTTACAACGAGAAGGTCGATATCTGGAGCGCCGGTGTCGTCTTGTATGTCATGTTGGCCGGCGTTCCTCCGTTCTATGGCGAAACAGCCGAGGAGATTTTCGAGGCTGTTCTGAGAGGGAATTTGAGGTTTCCTTCCAGGATTTTCAGGTCCGTCTCCTCTGAAGCTAAAGACCTGTTAAGGAAGATGATTTGCAGAGATGTTTCCAGGAGATTTTCTGCAGAACAAGTCCTGAGTAAGTTCATGAATCTTCAACCTTTTTCCTGGGTTTTCTGCACTGAAAATCAATTAAAAAACTGAATCAAATTGCTAAATAAACGTTTCTTGTTCATGAAATACAGGGCACCCATGGATCATGAATCTAGGAGAAACAACTTCAATGGATTGATTCAATCAAAAACATTGAAAAGAGCTAGGAATTATCATCATCATCACTCAAAACTATACCATAAATAAAAGCTTATCAATGTAAATACAAGCTTCTGCCTATCAAAAATGGTCCCCCCAAGCTTTCTTCTCCACCAAGCAAAAGCCACCATGGAAGTTTTCACTTAAAGAGCAAACCTTTCTTCACATGGAGGGGTCCATCTTTTACTAATATCTACATTTTGGTCCCTTATTTTTCCCTGTTTTGTTATTTGGTTGATAGAGTGAGTGCACATAGATCAAATGGTAGGTTTTGAGAACTCCCCCTCCTGTACTTCTGTTTTTACTATGAAAGTATGAAGTGAGGAAATAGAAAAGTCCTTTGCTGTTCATATCTGAGAATCTCAGTACCTAAATAAAAATTATATATTTTTGAGTTATGGTATCTGATTTTGCATCTTTTTCTTGATGGGTCCTTTTTCCGGGAATCTGAAATTGTTCATTTTCTTTGTTTTGATGGATGCATATGTATGTACTGAGAGCATGTACTTGAGCATATACTGAAACACATATTGACTTCTCCTATGGAAAGTTTCATGGAATCGAATACTGCAAAGGTTTATTATATGAACGATTCTTTTAACGTGGTTTGTTTCATTCACGATACGAGTGTCGAATAATCGTGCCAGCTGACTTATCTTTCCATATTGGCATTTTACCAGTTTAAACATGTGAAATGAAAGATTTCAACTTCAAATCGTTTTCAATGTGATATGTAGAAGTTTGGTACTAAAGTGTAAAGAATCAAAAGTATGGGGAGCAAGCTTTGAATTTTGTGTTAGCATATGCTGGGTTTATTCCCCTTTTTTTGTACTAGTTAACTTCAGCATTTATTGTTTTAGGTATGCTTTTTTTCCTAAAACAATAAGAATTAACAACATTACTTTTTGGTCTAATGACATTTTTAACCTTTGAATTTATACTAATATTAATCACATAAATTAAAAATTAATTTATATATCCTCAAGAGCCTCTAGCAAAGGAGAAATTAGGGATTTAAACTATTCATTAATTCAAGTGGTAAGCAGCTTGATTTTACTTAAATAAATATCAGATTTGAATATCAGATTCGAGATATTGTGTACGTAAAATATCTTTGCAGGGTTAATCTAGATTAGTCAGGTCTAGATAAAGAGAATAAAGATATAATATATTAACTTGCAATATATTGTAACAAACCTTTCTACGAATAAAAAATAATTTTATTTAGCATGAACCATCTTACCTCAGAGGTTAAATGAACGTTTGTTATTTCTAAAGATTATGAGTTCAAATATTAGTGTTTGCAGTATAATGATTAAGGAATCATTGTTTAATAATTGAGAGTACTTTTAAAAAAATACTATCAGAGACGGAGCCAAGATTTGAGGTTTACGGGGGCAAATTCATAAAAAAATAATTTAAATATGATAATAATGAAAAAAATTCTATCAGGGTCAGGTGGGCGCTCCTCCCACCTCATGTAGTTTCGCCTCTGTCCACCACCGTAACTGATTAAAAAAATAATTTTATTTAAAACTTAAATATTTATAATTTTCTTAAATTTCAGTCCCTCTAAAACAATTTCTTCTCCCTTACTATTAAATGTTAAATTCACTACCTTATCCAATATGGAGATAATATGATATATAATAATTATTAAAATTAATTTTAAATATAAATATCCATTTATATTCAAGTCTTTTTCGAACAGGAGATGACATGATTTAAAACCTAAATCATTAAAGTGTAATTAAGATGGAAGGTGGAAGAAATTAATGAGTGAAAACACTGGAATACTTATCAGGGAAAATACATACTTTTCAAAACAAAAATCAAATCAAATCTACTTATCAAATATATTTTTTAAATCCCGATTATATAAAACTCTGTCCAGATTAATTCGTGTCATATATTTGATTTTAATAAATAAATTTTATAATTTTTTATATATAAAATTTTAAACCCAAAACATACTTAAAGATATTAAACCGCTTATCACTCAAACTAAATTTGTTAACATGCTTCTAGAATCAATCTAATTTAAATATGAATTTAATATCTTTCTACCGTGGAGTACACGTCAAACACAGACTTAAAATCAATTATAGTAAGGGTTAAATTAATGAACTTTAAAAATATAAGAATTTATTAAATATTTGAATTTAAAATTTGAAAATAATGATATTTAATTTGTTTGATGTTTAAATTTATAAAAATTAAAATTATTATTGAATTTTAAATAAATGTCGCATTTTTTTTTTTGAAAATTTCGTGTACTTAAGCCGAAAAGACATGGAATCTTTAACATATTGTACGTGAAAGTGGGGAAAAAGATGGAAACGTGGTTAGGTCTGAAAGCAAGTTACATTATTTAGTGCACAGTTTTTAAGGGAAAATTCAAAATATATGATGTTCTAGATATAAATATTTTTATTTTTACCAGCGTTAAAAATTTAGAGTTAAAGTTTTAATTTTTAGTTTACAATTTTGGGTTTTAATTTGAGTAAGTCCGTTTGGCTTTTAATTTCGGGTTAAATTTGTCGCACTGAAAAATTGTATTGTACCAAATTAAGTTTTTAATGACGTTTTTTAATTTTATAGCGGCGTTTTTAGTATTGTTAAAAAATTTTTTGGGTTTTAAGAAACACTTTAAGAAACGTCGTTGAAATCTGTGTCGCAACAGTTTGCGCGTTTTTCTACAAAAAACATCGTTGAATCTTGCATGAATCCTTTCCATCACGTCATCCATATTCTAACCAATTAAATTCATCCATTTTAATTTTTTTCAAGGTGCATTATCATATTTTTTACATGTAATTAATGAATGAATAATTATCAAAAATAGTTATTTAAAGATGAACAAACCTGATTACATAAATCATAAATAACGTAACGAACAAAATTCATGATATAATAATCTATCGTCAGAACTACCTTGCTTGATATAATTATTTTTTAATAAGGAAACTGAGAAAAAAATTATTTATAGACAATTTGTCATCCAATTTTCTTTTCCTGGGTCCTTAAAAAATTCATTTAAAAACTGTTGAAATGATTCCCTGTACCCATAAAGTCGTGTGTTTGTATATCAGTGCAGTAACATATCGGCAGGTAGATGATACCATATAATATATTAAATATAAGTATACGGTTTCACATGCATAGCACATGACAAATTTGATAAGTTATCACAGGTGTTGTTGATCAGATAAATTCTTGAAATTATCAACAGATTTAAATTGTAATTTTATGTTTTCTTCTGATAAGGTTTATCAGTATTTTAAATTAAAAATAATCACAGATTATGAACATAAATAATAGATTAGATATAAAAATTATATATATCAAGTTTAAAGTATCATGAGATTAGACTTTTGATTCAACTAATTTATATGATCTTATTCGAATCCTCAAGACGAACAACTAAGTTAGTCTTATTCAAATTCTTGAGTACTTGTTTGAATTTTTATCAAGTAAAAGTACTTACAAGGTTGGTTGAAGGCTTACGTAAGCATAGAATTGACTAAATAAAGTCACAAAGCGTTTAAAATCGCGTATTCCGAGTAAATGAAACTCTATGGATGTAACAAAAGTTAAAGGTTACTTTCGAGGTGATTAACAAATTTTAGAGATTTTATATAATTTATTAAAATGAGATTTTTAATTTCAAAAATTTTGAGCAACTTATTTTGTGTGTGGTAGGCTATATTTTGAGTAAAACGATTCTAATAAAACTATATTTATTAAATACGATATTATTTTATTTTATATCATATGATTTTATCATCGGTTCATAATTAATTTTTAAATTTTTATAGATATTTAATTTTTTTTTAAGATTTTATGTAATTATTCTTATTACATATATTTAAAACAATCATAAAAAACATTTATAGTTTATTAATCAGTTAAATGCTTGTATGTGTCCAAAACAAATGCAAATGGGAGACATGAATAATTCATTTTCCATAACTTTTAGTAACAAATTTTCTCGGCAACCAAACAAAAAAAAAGTGTTTGTACTTTAGTCCTCAATATAAGATCTAGTACCCAACCCCATTAATGCTTTTCCCCTACTCCATGTGCCAAGTTCAAAATTTTGGTCCCACCCATGTGATGATATAGTGGTAAGTTGATTCATTTATATTTTCTTTGAATCTATGGATAATTTAATATTAAAATTATTTGTGGTTGGAAATTGGAATGGGATCAAACAAGAGTCTTTGTCGATTTTCATGACTTATTTGGTATTTATAATTATTTTAATCAGTTACGGTGATTATAATAATATCTGATTTAGAGTGTATTTTCAACTATTGTATATTGATCGTTCAATCACTGTGTATAACTTCTAAGAATAATAATTATTCTCTTAACTATTGAGACAAGATGATTCGTGCTCTATTATAAATTTATAGATTTAGTTGGTTGGTACTTAAATTTCACAAGTTAAAAAATATGTTTTTATATAGTTATTGATATTTAAAATAAAATAAAAAATTTATTAATTAAAATAATTTAAAAGATTAATTTTGTTGATCACCTTTTATATATTGTTGTTTAAGTATCTTTGGAGAGAGAAAGATTTTTTGGATTTTTGTGGATAAATTATATTATTAAATCATCAAACTTTTTTTAATTTCTATTTTATTTACTAAAATTTAAAAATTTTAAATTCAGTAACTAATAAATTATTCTTATTTTGAATAATTGCTTAAAACTGTGAATCTTAACCGAATAGAAATAATTTATTTTAAAAAATTTGCACCGTAATCGATTTTGACGCATCTTAAAAATCATTTAAATTAATTAGTAAATTTAAATTATCCAATTCTCAATCTTATATTATACCAATTAAATCAGAAATCGATTAACTAGTTATCCATAATTTTTAATTCAAATAATAAAATTTTTAATTAATTTATTGAAATATCAAATATGATAATATTATAAATTTAATAATTGTTTGGTTGTGATAACTAGAATCACAAAATATTTTAATGTTTTAAAAATGTAGTGATCAAAATAAAAATACCCTAAAATTTGATGACCATTAACGTAGTTTACCCATATGGAAAACAATGGAGAAAAGTGCCGACATAGGTCGGTGAGGTAGGGTTTTGTACATGTTGTGTACTAACATTACTTAAACAAAAATTCAACTTATTTTACATGAAATGTCAAAAACTATGCTGTTTTTGAGGAGCCAGAAATTTGGTTGAAGATGTCGACAGATCAGCGTGGCTGCAGTGTGCATGTTTATGATATTATTTACATTGAATTTGAAGATACTTCTAGAAATAATAAATAAATAAATAAAATAAATGATTGAAAAGAAATAAGAGCCATTTTCTTTGACCAATTGATAAGCTATCCCTCACCCTTTTCATTAATCAAGATCTCTACATTGGATATCTACACTTTGGTGAAACTTGAGAGATAATCCAATCCCATATTTTATTTAGGTTAATAAAGATAGGCCAAAAACTATAGGATCACAAGTAAGACGTTACTTGCGGTTAGCGTTAAAAAAGATATTGCCACCTCTTAATAATGTTGAAAAAAATTTCAATGAAGGTCAATTTGTTCAACTAGATAAAATCGAATTCAACGACCCGTAATTATTCAGCCTTGCCAGGTCGTCACCTTTCGATGGTACTGGGAAAACCTGTATGCTAAGGTCCCATTTAATTCAGCGTTGACATGTGATTCATCAACCATGATCAGTCTTATCAGGTCGTCGCCTGTTCTTGGCGCTGATAAATTGTATGCATACAGTCTGTGGTTCACGTGAATCTTTTTTTTAATATTTAATATGGTATACAATGATATATATAAAGGTAATATTGGTGGGTGTTAAAGGTTCAAGGTTCAAGGTTGAGTAGAAGAGTGTGATTTAGACAAGAGAAATTTGAGAGAAAAAAATTATACAAGAATTTTTTATAATCGAAGGTATTGATTTTTTTGGGATTGATATTTATTTTATGTTTTAATTTTGAGGTAATAGTTTTTAAGGATCGTTTTTAGTTTGTTTTAATTTCTTTTGACTACATATTGAATGTATTGTTTAATTTTATTTTAATTGAAGGTTTAGGGTTTAGTTTTATGTTTAATTCGAATTTAATTTGTTGTCTTCGAATATAATTTTGTCGATTCTTTGTCTTCTATTTGATGACAAATTATTTGAAAATTACGTCTGAAGAAGTTTTATTATATCGTGACCATGAGCACATTTGATCTCATATTCATGATGAACAAGTAATTAAATTATTTACAAATTTTCTTATGTCTTATCTGGCATCTTTAATACGTTAAATAATTTATTATACTCAATTCTTTATATAGTTTGAAGCATACTATTCGTCATATAGGTTTAAGATCAAAGAACCTCTGAAAGCAATAATTTATTACTTACAACTTTCTTGTTTTATAATGCTTCCTTCTTTCGTGGTTTTAAAATTGTGCCTGATTTGATTACTGGTTTGTTTGAACGTTGAAAACCCGAGACACACACTTTTCATTTTTTATTTGGTGAGTGTATAATAACTTTTGAAGATGTAGTTGTACAACTCGATGTCCCAATAAATGAAAATTCATTGGTGGAACACAACAATTATCGAGTATCTGAGGTTTGTATGCAATACCTCGACAAAATTCCTCCAGATGAATGTGTAAACGGTTTTCATTTGAGAATTTCATGGTTACAGAATGAATTTCTTATAACTAAGAACTCTAGTCACGAAAAAATTATGTTTACAGTTAAAGCATATATACTGTAAATTATTAGTGGGGTTTTAATGTAAATACATTTAACAATTTGGTTCATACACAATATCTATTAATGTTGGGTCATTTCAACACAATTACTAACCGATTGATAAGCTATCCCTCACCCTTTTCATTAACCAAGAATTGTACATTGGATACCTACACTTTAGTCAAAATTTTCATTAATAAAAGAATTTATTACATAAATAAAACAGTAAATTGCATAGGTAGCTATTGATTTTTTTTTATTTTAATTACTAAACTTTTAATATCATTTATCATAAAGGCTAATTTATCTTCGATTAACAACGACAAGAAGGCTCTATTTGATCGGTTGATTAATATAATTTGATTACAAATAGATCTCATGGTTAATAGTGACATATAAAAAAAATAGTTTTTATTATATTGTTTTCTCTTTTTCTCTTTATTTGATGGTTTCTTTATCGAAAAGATCACCAAACTATTAGATTTTTTTTATTCTTTTCGTCCGTCGATTCAAACTTTATAAAATCTTCTCAATCTCCTCAAATATCACTCAAAATTTAATTACAGTTAAAAGCTAAAACTTTTCGATATGTCACTTTTAACCTTGGATAAAGCAAAATTATATGAATTTTATGATTAAATAGAGCCTATTCACTGTTAAGATTGATTGATATCACTTCATTCATTAAAAGTTAGCATTTTGCGATAACTATCAATTCTTAAAATTATAAATTTTTGAGAGGAGAGCTTTAACAATAACTTTCAATGATTGTGACGATAATAAAAATGAATTAAAAGTTTAGTAATTATATATAAATTTTAAAAGTTTGATGACTAAAATAAATTATCCTAAAATTTTAGCAGCTATCCAAGTCACCTTAAACTTATTAAAATGCTACAACATAGTCGTTAAACTAAAAAATGATTTTTGAATCGCTGAAGTAATGAAAGTTACAAAATAATTATTAAACATATTAAAATGCTATAACATAATCATTACACATTATAAAATAATAATGAATTGATAAGTTTAACGATCATTTTATAACATTATAAAATATTATAATTAACATTTTGTAATAATTTGATAAGTTTAATAATCATTTAATAACTTTCAAAAATTCAGTGATTAAAAAAATAATTTATGCTTAGTTTAGTGATTATTTGTGTATTTTACATAAATAATTATTTAAATCTTATAAATATAATAATAATAATAATAAATTAATTAATAAATAAGTAAAGAAATAAATAAATGGTTGAAAAGAAATAAGAGCCATTTTCTTTGACCAATTGATAAGCTATCCCTCTTCCTCACCCCTTCCATTAACCAAGAATTCTACATTGGATTCCTATCTTTTATTCATTTTTTCTCTAACAAAAGAATTTTGTTACTTAAATAAAAGGGTAAACTACGTAGGTAGCCATTGAGTTATTAAAATGTTTTTATTTTGATTATTAAATTTTTAAAACATGAATTACAATTATTAAGCTTTTAATTCATTTATTTTGGTCACCCGTTTGAAATTTGACATTGAAGCCTTCTAAAATAACTAATTTTAAGAATTTACGAATAATTTATGTGAATCTAAAACTTTAAACTTTTTAATACGCCACTTTCAACCGTTGGATCAATTTTAAACTAATTTATGTGAATCTTTTGGTTGGATGAAGCCTTCTAACTGTTGAGATTGATCGGTGATCACTTCATTCATCGAAAAATTAACATTTTATGATGGCTATAAATTCTTAAAATTATGAATTTTTGGATGAAGACTTTAAAAATATTTTTTAATGGTAGTGAACATAATAAAAATAACTTACAAATTTAATAATTTTAATATAAATTTTAAAAGTTTGATGACCAAAATAAAACCATCCTAAAAGTTTAGTGGCTACCCAATTAAATTAAACATATTGAAATGCTACAACGTAGCCAATAAACTACATTTTAATAAGTTTAGTGGCTACCCAATATAGTCTTTACGTATTATAAAATAATAATAAATTTTAATAAGTTTAATGATCATTTTATAATATTAAAAATTATAATTAGCATTTTGTAACAATCGATAAGTTTAATAATCATTTAATAACTTTTAAAATTTCGGTGGTCAAAAACATAATTTATGCTTAGTTTAGTGACTATTTGTATATTTTACCCAAATAATTATTTAAATCTTACAAATCCAAAATTTATCTATAATTTTTTTAAATATAATATAAATCTAATGTAATTATAAGATACCAAAAATTCTGAATAAAAATCATAAACTTTATATAGGTTTGAAAATTCTTATATATGTTTAAGAAACGTTTGAAAATTCTAAACAAAATCATAAATTTTATTTTTATAATAAAGCAAAAAAAATTTCTAGCTTAATTTTATTCTTCTAAAATTTTCCCATAATATATTGCTATAAGAATAAAAAAGATACTATGAAAATAATTATAATGACCCTAGTTAAAGAAAAATTAAATTAAATTAAAACCTTAAATATAATCTTGTTAAAAGGAAGTATATATATTTTTTTATAAATCTTAATTTTAATCATAATCTTATTCAAAGGAGAGGGAAAGAAAACTTTAAGAATAAAAGAAAGGATGCTATTAGTTAGAGGTGAGCAAAACTCGATTCGACTTAAAAAAATTGAATAACTCGACTCGAGGTTAAAATACTCGACTCGTTTTGACTCGACTCAACTTGAAAAAAGTTTTAAATAAATTTCGAGTTGTAAAATAGAAATTCAATAACTCGAATAACTCAAAATTTTTAGTAGTTAAAGGATTAATTTTTTAGTTTGAAACGAGTCTATCAATTTTTTATGTGATATATACATTGATATATAAAAATATAAAGAACTATTGCTACATATATATATATATATATATGATTAGAGAAAGTTGTTTAAATTAGAATCAAATCATATTATAACATAATAAATAATTACAATTAAATATTTATAGAAACTCGAAAACTCGACTTGGTTCGACTCAAATTTCTTAAACTTGGCTCGAACCCAAAAATTTAAATAAGGTTTGAGTCGTAAAATATGACTCGTCAACTTGAATAACTCGAAATTTTTTGACTTGACTCGATCGAATACCCACCCATACTCCTAGTGGGTCTGAAACTCATAACTTAAGAGAAACTGAAAGAATAAAATAATTATTTAACCAATCGATCAAATGTGTTCACTCAAAAATTTATTAATCTTAAATATAGATGACAAAATAGATATATAAATTAAAAAATAAAACCTTTTAATATGCGAATAAGATAATAACATAGTAATATAAGTCGATCCTAACTAATCGAGAACTAACCTTAAAAAACAAAATAACAACATGATGACTCGGTCCAACGAATTAATGTTTGAAACTTGTGAAGTTGATTGAAACTAATACCTAATTTTTGTACGTTTAGATTACGGAAGAGATGAAGGGTGTCACCGTCAAGACTTAATGGGTGAAAATGAACAAAACAAGAATATAATGACAAAAATAAAAAGTGAAACAAAACAAAAATCCTACACATAAAAAGGACCACTTGAAGAATAAAACTTTCTAGAGGAGGGGAAATTAAATTTTAGGGTAAACTATCTATTTGTAGAATATTTTTTTCCTTGTTTTTATTTTAGTCACTTAAATAATTTTTTGATAAAATTTACTCAATGTTATATTTTTTTATTTTTTATTGTTGTTAAATATTAACAAAAAAATTAACATGCCATTTTTAATTTGGAGAAAGAAAAAATAAAAATAAAATAAAATTACATGTAAGCTTTGTTGTTATTTTTTAATATCGGAGTATCAAAATAAAAATAAAATTTAGATGCTATTTTATTAAAAAAATTAATGATCAAAACAGAAATATAAGAATATATAAAGTACCAAATAGGTAATTTGGCGCATAATTTTAGATATTATTTTCTTTAAAGATTAGTGACCAAAATAAAATATAAAATTTTTTGCTAGTTCTGGATAAATAAAATAAATAATTTATCAAAAAATATATGAAAATATATAAATAAAGTACTAAATAGACAATTTCCCCATAATTTTAATATGCTAATTGTTGAAGATCTTTTTATTGTTCGGTCGAAAATTTCAACATAAAAAATTATTATTTGATTTCTTTTACATTAAAAGTTGAAGTGCATGAAATCGGACCACTAATCTCAATATTATAAACCAATTATAGATAGTTTAATATTATTTTTAAAAATTACGGTGTAAATTTTTTTTAAAAAAATAATTTTAAATTATTTATTTAAATATGAATATTATTTTTTTAAATATTTTTTATCCTTAAAATACAATTCAATAGCATTACAAAATTAATCTTTAGTTTTATATTTTTCAATTTAATAATTTTAAATTATATAATTTAGTCATATTATCTTTATATTATTTGAATTAAATTTCAATAATGGATCTGTCACCCACCATGAGGAGAAATTATTACATGAACCCTTTTCACCACCTAAGATATGGTCCCAACCAATTAAAA
Organism: Abelmoschus esculentus; assembly: GCA_035048815.1. Lineage (NCBI taxonomy): Eukaryota > Viridiplantae > Streptophyta > Magnoliopsida > Malvales > Malvaceae > Abelmoschus > Abelmoschus esculentus. Next base: position 3,187,001 of record JAUCBN010000019.1, on the reverse strand, counting down.
TAAGACACATAATATATTTTTTCATATCATATTTACACATAAGCATCATCCAAATCATCCACTTTAATACATTTAATTTAAAAATAAAAAAATATTACCAAAGATTTTTTATGTTGTCCTCTTTATTATTCAATTTTTTTTAATTATTTTTTTCTAATCTCTAACCCTGACCCTAAATCCTAAACCCCATACCTTAATTCTAAACCTTAAATCCTAAACCCTAAATCTAAACCCTAAACCCTAAACCCTAACCCTGACCTAAACAATAACACATAACCCTAAACCCTAAACCCTAACTCTAACCCTAAACCTTAAACCTAAACCACATAAACCCTAAACCCTAAGCATAAACCACATAAACTCTAAATCACATAAACCCTAAACCACTAATCCCTAACCCTAAACCCTGAACTCTAAATCCTAAACCCCAAAATCTATATAAAAAATTAATTAGAAAAATTTTAAAGAACAAAGAGAAAGATGACACAAGAAATCTTTGATAATATTTTTTCCTTTTTAAAATCAAAGACATTAAATTAAATGATTTAACCAATACTTATGTGTAAATTTGATATAAAAAAATATATTATGTGTCTTAATTTAATTGTTTGAGACCATATCTTAGGTGGTGGAAAGGGTTTATATAATAATTTTTCCACCACGAGAGATAGCATGGTTTCTCCCTGTAATCACTCATTTTTAATCGAAAACTTTAAATCTTCAATTTTTTGTATTTTGAATAAGGGCCTATTATCAGTATATATTATATGTTGTTATTTCATGTGATTTTGTCGTAATATGATTTTTACGTGTGTATGTATTATATATAACATATCGTATTACATGTGTACTACTTATGTCATGTGTGTTGAATATACACGTGCATAGTTAGATTAATTTTATTAGATGTGTGTTGTTAATGTATTAAATATTATATGTGTGTTATAGTATATGTTATATTATTTATATTTATTAATATCTTGGCCCATAAATATTAATTAAAAAAAACCATAAAAATATAAAAACTTAAAAAATATTAAATAACAATTAAAAGTCCATTAACAGAGAATTTGTTTAAATATTACAAGGCTCATTTCGAGCTAAATATTTGAGCCCAAATCTAAACCTTAAACAAGAGCTAACCCTAGTGTATTTTGAATCTGCAGCCGCCCATGATTCTTAACCATTTGATCAGATAACCATCAACGATCTAAATTCATTCGAACGGATCACCACTCGAGCGTGTGTTTCACTGCGACCTTCCAATGAAAGAGTCTGACTCTTCGACTGCAACACGCCGGATTCTGGCGCCTATTTGCCTGCATGCCATCACCTTGTTTGACCAGAAAATCTGCAAAAACAACCAAATAAAGAAGCATTAAACCAACAAATTTTGAACATCAGAAGGGGAGAGCCATTTCTGGCAAGTGAAAAAGACCAAGCAAATGTCTAAAAGCCAAAAATCAAGGAAAGATGCAGAAAAATCCCAGAAGAATTGGTATTAATAGAGGATTTAAACCAAGACAAAGATTTGTAATGAGATATAAAAAAGGGAGGGTCTTGTAACAAAAGTTTTTACAGAGGAAATCAAAAAAGAAGTGAGAACCAGACTTCACTGGTAACCAAACTCTCCATCTTCTTCGTTATTTTGCATATATCAAAATCATCACTAAATTTTCTAAAAAAATAAAGCAGAGAACTTCCCTTTTGGCGCATGATCCATTGTCAGCGATGACCTCTGAGAAGAGAGCTGTGGAAAGCCAAAGTTTAAAGGGGTTGTTCATCTTTTTGTCTTTTAAAAACATAGAGAGCATTTAGTAGAAAAAGAGAGCAGAGAGACTAAAATCCCTGCAGGTAACGAAATATAAAAATAAATAAGAAAAAGTAGAGAAACTCCCTTAGAATGGTCAAGGATCTTCCGCCATGTGAGAAATTCAGAGAAGCGCCGTGCGTGAGTGTGAGACCGAGAGGGATTTCTCATTTGAGTATGGGGAATCTCCCATTTCTTTTTTGTTTTCACCTCCCGGCGAGCAAGACCGATGATGGTCAAGGTGGCTTTTTAGCCGAATCCTGACCGAGGTTAGAGCCTCTATGGCGGCTCGAAGATGGATGATGGTGGTGGTTGTCGGTTGCCCTTGGTTCATAGTTTTGAAGATCTAGGAAATTTGTTTGAGAGGGTTCTGTGAAGGAAATTGAACATTTGATTATTATTTCTTATTATTATTCCTTTTTATTTTTATTACATGTTTATTCTCTTTTTACTTTCTTTCTTTATTTTATATTTATTATTCAATTATATACTCATTACATATGGTATCTTCGTGTCTATTTTTATATACTGTGCCTATATGTTATATATATATTATTCTGTTTTGATGTTGTCATTCATATTAATTTTACTTTCTTTCCCATTTCATTCAAGATTAATGTCATATTCTAATATAATATATTAATTTTACTTTGTTTCCATTTTATTTATAATTTTACTATGTTTCCACATATGTATCCATATACACGTCATGTTTATATAGCATAATTTATATATTTATAAGTTTTGACTTCTGTTCATAATTCATGCTTTGTTTATTATGCACTGTAAGTTGGTATGCTAATGAGAGTTTCGCATAATCACGCTTTTATTTTATTAATGCGGGTCCCTAAATTCGGTCGTAAGCGAGGCCAGTACCAATAAGGTGGTAGTGGTTCGGACGCTTACCTTCGGTTTTAGGTGCTTTAAAATAAATGCGCACATTTAATTAAAAATTATTTCGATCATCAAATTAGCTCGAAAAGTTTAATATTATTAAAGCGGTAATTATTAAAGTACCAATTTTGGGCGGTGCGGGGTGCTAATCCTTCCCCATCCGTAACCGACTCCCGAACCCCAACTTTTTAAATCTCTGGTTTTATGGTGTTCGGTCTACCTAAACGGCCGGTGGCGACTCCAATTTTCCAAAAATCAAATTTTTAAATGAAATCCCCACGTGAAAGACATTCATTTCAAAATAACACATCGAAAATGTTTTCTAACTCGAAAAAGAATATTTTTAGCGATTTTAATTACTCGTGGATTTTTCACATCGCTACACTCCCCTGTACGGAAATTGTCATTAATTAATTTAATTATTTTTTATAATTATTAATATCTAATCTGTTAATCAATTAATTTAAATTAATTACTATAAATTTATTATATATAATATTTAGACTCTTTTATCTTAAAAGAAAAGTAAAATACTATATTTTCCATCCTAGATTCTGTGTAGTCAAATTTCAAAGTATAATTACTGATTCTAGATTGACACAATTTTCTTGTTTGAAAATTTTTTCGGGAAACTGAAAAAGAAAAAGAATAATTAGAGAAGTGTCTGTGCTTATACTATATAATAACTTGCATAATAAGTGTTCCTGATTTTCTATATTAATTTTCTGTGGAATATGCTTTTTTCTAGGAAAGCATCTTTGACTTCTGCTACATTAGGACGATCTGCCTACCTACCATGGAAAATGCCACAAATTCAGGGTCACGTGGGAATAGTTATTGTTTAATTTCAATATTTTTTGAAATTATTATCGCTTTATGTTAGTTTATTTTTTAAATCGAGATCAAAACAATTAAAAAATCATTCCACTTTATTATCATTCTTATATAAAAAGTTTAGCCTCGTCTTTTTTATTTTACGATAATAAGAAAGCTGCGGTGGGGTGTGTGATTAGAGGCGATCAAAAGGGAGTAACTCTTTAGTTTTTCTCGTAATTTGGGTATTTGTTCTGTGTTTAAAGCTGAACATGCGAGAAGAATAAATTTTGATCGTGTTACTCTTGAATCAGATTGTCGAGAGATGATTGAGAATATTTTGAATATTGATTTATCTAGGACTGATCATATGTTAATTTCGATGATCTATCATATGATCCAAAGAGATTGAGATATTATTGTGTGTCATATTAATCAGACGACCAATTCTGTGGCAGATAAACTTGCGGTTATTTTACGAGGGAGAAAGTCGATGGAGATTCTTCACTTTTGTCCACCGATTGAGTGTTAAATTTTTTTACCTGATGATTTATAGCATATTGATGGTGTAAGATAGCTTTTTATATGATTTATATTTTTTCAGTAATGTAATTGGTTTACTCGTATGATTTATGTTACTTCTATATGTATTTTTTTTTAATTTAAAATTAGAAAATTTTTTTAGTTAGTTATAAAGAGTGGTTATCCCGTATTAAATAAAAAATAATCCTATAGTAATTGAAATATTTTTTGTTACTTTGTCTATATTTATTGCCAAATCTGAGTCACTTAAAAACAAGAACTTTAGTGATGAGTCATGGGAGTATGTGTTGAAACATGACACCATCTCTTATCACATTTTTTCTTATATAATAAGATTTATAGGTCGTTGTACATTGAACTTGGACCGTTCTCAAAGTTGGGAAATTCAATTTGGATATACAAATGAGAATCCAAGGTCCATGCTTTTGTGGGTTGTCATTACAACTCAAGGAATTGTCCCCTAACACGTGTATGATTGTATCATCTCCTAAGATTTATTTTATACCCCTTATATCAAAAATTCTTTGGATGAGTTTTTTTATATGTTTAAAGTTATTGGACAACGTCACCTGTATATGATATTTACTTTTTTATATCGTAAAAATTAACCTAAATTTTTAAGTATAAATAAAAATTATTTATACTCAAAAAAAATTTAGATTAGATTATTTTTAAAAAAATTCTACATGTAGGGTATGGAACATAAATCTAAGAAATAAGTAATAAGTAATATTTTAGGAGTTCAACTGAAATACACATGTTTATTTTAATAGTCTAAAAAATTAATTACAAGTAAGGATAATAAATGTAGTCCGAATTTGTTTTAATTAAAACTTTTTTTTTAATTCAAATTTAAATTCAAACCTTTTCTAATCAAACATATTTTATTCAGAGACACGTGATGACCCTTCTCTATCATCTAATTTAAGTCCCATATATGTATTAGAGATCCTAATTTATATTTTAGAAACATCCAAAAAATTGCACCAGTGGTCTAGTGGTAGAATAGTACCCTGCCACGGTACAGACCCGGGTTCGATTCCCGGCTGGTGCACTAAGTGGAGCAATGAGGATAACCGTGCTGCTGTGGTGATCGGGTTATCACGTTTCTCTGAGTAAAGTTGCACATCTGAGCTCCTTTTTTCCCCCTCCCTTAGTTTTTAGACATGCAACTGACGTTCGGTTTCGTAAAATTGGATTCAACTGGTTTTAATTCTTACTGCTAAGCAGTCCTAGCATGTTCTCGAGCAGCCTAATCTGCAGATATGTTTTCATTAAATATCATCTCTCCTAGTAGCTGGATTTCGTCATGTAGGTTGCTGGATTATGTACTAATTAACAGGCAACATGCAGGAATTGGTGTTATGAGTTAATGTCTGCAAACAATGGATTAGTTTGATCTGCTTAGGTCTCTAAGCAGTCTCTTTATTTTTAAGTAGCACATTCCATTTAAAACGATTTTGGGAAGACAATAGAGTCGTCAATGAGTCAAGTTTGCAATCACTTTAGATAGCAATTCATTTCTGCTGAAGCAAAATGAAACAGAAAGGTCGCTAACCACGTTTGCAGTCACTTTCCGACTTCCGGAAAGGACGAAACAGGGGCATAGGACAACTGAGATCTGTTGGTGACTGACACAATCCACTCGAGTTGTCTACAACACCAAGAACTCACACTCCAACTTTGTTCTGTATACTAACAAGTTCCTCAAATATACAGCTGAAAAAAGCTTGGGAATTTTGATTCTGTAACATGAATTTTGGTATCAGTTCAGAATCATGTAAAATCTTCAATATACGTTCATGTATTATTCCAAAGCTGTCAAGTGTTTGAACCAGAAGGAAAAAGCAAAGAAGGGTCAGGGCCCTTAGGGCCTAGAGGCAGTGCCACAAACTTCTTGATTACTACAACCTTGGCCAGCATCCGATCTACCGGTTGACTACGAGCTAGGACATGGGATATCTGAAGAGAAATTCAGAAAAAATATATTCTATTAGATTTGATTCAAATGCAGGATGCTATTCTACCAGTACACCACTGGTGCTTCAGTGATAAGTCAAGACAATGGAAGCTCTATTCATCTCTTGGATTTTTTTTGCATATATAATGAAATACAAATTTAAAGATCCAAGATCTTTTTTTTTCTTACTTTAGCTTGATACACTGATCTTTCCATGTCTGAAATGGCGTTTTGAGAACAGCAACTAGACTGAAGATATACGTTGCTATAAGAGCATTAGCCTTCATGAAATGGGATAGCTCGGTACTGTAAACACGAATTTTTGATAAAAATAAAAATAATAATAATAACTGAAAAAGTAAAAAAAAAATATAAAAAATAAGAAAAAATAGAAACGTGGGGTTTGTTATCGGATTAGTTAGGATTGGATTTTGGAGTTTTTTGAGTTGAGGATTAGATTAAGTTGTTTAGGTGTTGAGATTTTGTAGGGAATTTTAGGATTTGAGTGGGTTTTGGACTCTGATTTGAATCCCTTTTTTCAATGGCAGTGAAGAGGGGGGACGACAGTGTGACCATAACCAGTGAAAAGAGTTCATTACCAAACAGGAACTCCATCAGAGGCTTTGAAGTGATCGATGAGCAAGGCTAAACTAGAAGAAGCATACCCTCAAACTGTTTCTTGCGCCGACATACTCGCAATGACTGCTCGCGGTTTCATTGTATTGAGCGGCGGACCGTCTTGGGAACTTCCACTTGGAAGGAGTGATTCGAAGATAGCAAGCCTCAGCACCTCCAATAACAACATCCCACCGCCAAACTCCATTCTTCAACTCTGAACAACTCTAACAGCTTCCCTTCTTTTTCTCTCTCCCGAAGAAGCTAAACCCAGAAAAGATGCAGGGGATCGACACGATTACGACAACAGTCTTTGAGGACAACAGCTTCCGTGTATTCTTCCAAGTCCATTTACCCTCTATCAGATCAATATTATGGAGGTGCAAGGGTTCGATGGCACAACAAAAGAGATAAGATCGGTAGAGAGGTGGGGGGCATTTTGTCATGGAATGGTGGGGAGTAAAGAAGAGCAGGAGGGAAGCGACTACCGTGGAAATTTCCAGAAGATTGAATATCATCGGAACAAAACCAAAACAACACCGGGGTTTTACCAATGTGTTGAAGGATTGATGAGAAGCCTGATGATCTATGGGACTTGCCTCGGGTAGCCGTCGACTCTTGGCGCTGCGATGTTGGTGACAATAATACTCGATTTATGGCGCATCTTCCTTGGACCTATCATTTCACTAGAAGACGCAAAACAGTGCATTCATCCAGGTTTGCCATGGTTTGGGGGAAGTACAAGTGTAGCTTCACAGAACCAATGCGCGAAATAAGAGAGCCGAGTTTAACTCCTTATTCGAAAGGTTTCCAGTTTCTGGTCAGAGTGTATATACAATCCTCACTTGGTATGAGAGTAGTGTAGTCAATGAAACAATCGGTGACTTGCTCATGTTGATGTTCCAAGTAGACTCATTTTAATTCTTTGAAAACAATGTTGGTTCACGACAATGGAAATGCATGTAGTTTTCTTACATGGAATTATGCTGGTAATGATATCACCGTGAAGGGTTCCTGAAACTTTGCTACCTCGGTTTCTAAAATCAACTCCAACGATTGTTCCAGTTCCTCAATCCATGACATTGCTCTGCAGACCAACATCCAAGGACGTGGGAAACAAAGATTTGCATGGATTTACATGCATATATGGAAAACAATGTGTCTTGACAACCAAATTTGAAGTAAAAAGATTAGGAAGATGGAGATTCTCGATACCAAACTGTAGCAATTAAAGAGTCATGTTCCTGGTGCATTAATGTGTTTTTAGATTTTACTTGAAAATTATTTGAATCGTCTTTTAATTAATATTATTTATTTGAATTATTTATATGTTTTTCTTGCTTGTTTTAAAACCATATAATATATATGTTTAGGATAACATCTAAATTTTCACGTAGATAATTAAATTAGAGCCTTTAGGGTTAGTCACTCTAATTAAATAATTAAAGAGTGTACCTTGGTATCGCATTCGACGTGTCATCGAAACTTAGAAATTGATAAATAATTTTAAGATTAGACTTAAATAAAATTAATTAGATAAATATTAGAAACATTAATAGTATTATTAATTTTGTTAGGTGTCGAGATGGTAGTGTCCGAGCATTCGGATGTTATTATAATACACTTGTGAAATTAATAATTTAATAGGGTTTAAATATTTAATTGACGGGGAGCCTTTTTAGGTTAGAACTTAAAATGAACCAGATAATAACCGGTCATGCATTTAAAGCCTTTTGGAGCAGAATTTATATTTATTTAAATACGAGTTAAGGTTTTTTATCTAGAGGACGTCTTATTCAAATTCGTATTTAAAAGAAATATATTTTCTTATCCAAAAGGATATTCTCATTCGACCGATATTTATTTGACAATGACGGATTAAATTAATATCTATATTCAAAATACCGAAATGCCACGTATAATTAATAAGGTACTAATTTTGGGCGTTTGTAAGGGTCGTCCTTACACGTAACCGACTCCCGAACCCACATATTTTTAATGAATCTCTGGTTTATATTACGGTGTCTGGCCTACCAAAATGGCCGGTGGCGACTCCAAGTCATTTTTAAAAATTAAATAATATACATTTTTTTTAAAATTTGTTTTTTTAGATTAAAAAAGATAAAATTTAGATTTTTTTAAAAATCAACTCGTCCTGTTATTTTCCACTCGTTTTTGGTTTTAAAAAGGTCGCGACAGGTACAAGGTTAAACTTGTACTATCATCCCAAGAATTTAAAATTTAGTTTTAGACCCTAAAACAGATATTATATTTCACTCCTTTTTAATAAATATTTTATGTATCATCTAATCTAATATCGATCATAAACTAATTAAAGTTTGTAATACCATTACAAACAAATAGTTCATATTTGTTTAGTTTGATTAATATTGTTGTTGGTTTAACATAGATCACGATATTAAATTAAACATACTTAAACATTCGAAATCTTCTGATTAAAGGAGATCATAAACTTATAATAATTTAAATAACGTATAAAAACCAAATGATATAATTATAGAGAAATATATTTCAAATATCATGCGAAAATATTGAAAAATATTAAATATATCTATATATATATTTTTATGCTCATATTAACCAACTAGTGGTCTAGAGGTAGAATAGTATCCTGCGACCCGGGTTTGATTCCTGGCTGGTGCATTCAGTGGAGCGATGATGAAAATCTTGTACCATGATGGAAGGTTGACTGAGAAGCATGGATGTACCCCTGCACAATTAGCACTTGTTTGGCTTCTTCATCAAGGGGACGACGTAGCACCGATTCCCGGTGAGTCACATTCTGTAATTTTTAACATCCATTCTGTTCTTCATAGGCTGCGGATAGTGCAACTAAAATCCACAGCAGAAGTAGCATAATTGGCTTGAAATTCTTTGTTAGAAGTCATTGACTTCTCATTCATTCTAGAGACATCCAAAGTCTCAATCACATCTCCATTAATCTAGAAGTATTATAATAATTAAGTATTGTAAAAAATCTTTAATCTCACCGACTTAGTTGGCCTATGTATATAGGCTTTTACCATTTGTAAAATTGTGTGGGTGAATTCAATGGTGCTAGGTGTCAGGGTGAAAGTTGAGAGCTTAGTGAGGTGTGTGCACGTGTAGTATAAGCTGGATTAGAGTCGAGAAATACTAAGATACGTTTTATAATATTTTTGTGTATTAATAAAAGTAGTATTTTTATTATAATTAAGAGTTTTTCGGTTAAGCCTTTGTTCATGTATTTTTTAGTGCACTTAATTGGTTATTATATGGTCGGCTATGCCGCCTAAACGTTATATGGTTAGCACCTCCGCCTAAATAATATATGGTTGGTTTCACCGCCTAATTGATATATGGTCGACACTGCCGTCTAAGTTATTGTGTACTAAGAAATTAAGAAGAGATAAAAGGCTAACCAACCATAGAGAGTTGGTGTCGTTCTAGTGGTCAGTCATAGGTCCTTCATAGTGGGTGTGTTGAGTCCGTCGAGTTTCTAACAATTGGTATCAGAGCGGGCGATCTGGGACCGTTACCAGTAGATAAAGCTTCGGTAAGCGTTGAACGCTTATATTGGATTAAGGTGAGAGATTTTGCCGAAACACAATCAGGGATTGTAAAGCTATCGGTTTGGAACCAAGCTTAGTGGACGTTGGTCGCCAGTCAACATGACAGACTTTGGAAGAGCAAACAACGGGATTAAGAAGCTCAATGATCATAATTACGGTTATTGGGAGACATGCATAGAGTATATTCGTGATGACAAAACACCAAAGGCAGCCTGGGAGACTTTGGCGAAATTATTCTCAAAGAAAAATGAAGCACGCCTCCAACTTTTAGAAAATGAGCTCGCGAGTATCTCACAAGGAAGTTTATCTGTCTCTCAGTATTTCACCAAGGTGAAATCCATTTGTCGTGAGATATCTCAACTTGCACCAGAGGAGAAACTGAGTGAGGCAAGGATGAAGAGAATTATCATCCATGGTTTAAAACCCAAGTATAATGCCTTTATTACCGCCGTAAGAGGATGGCCTACTCAACCATCCTTAGTGGAACTGGAGAACCTGTTGGCTAATCAAGAGACATTAGCCAGACAAACGAGTGGCGTAACCATAAAAGACGAAGATGAGGCACTCTTCACCAACAAGAAGAAAGGCATGCCATGCAGACAAGAATTGATGAAAAATCGAAGGTCACAAGAAGACAAGTTTTATTTAAAAGAAAGAAGTAACACTTCAGAGGGAGCTCAACATAGAAAAGAAGATTATTACCAACAGTACGAGGTGAACGATAGGAGACAAAATAGAGAATGCTTCAACTGTGGTAGAAAGGGTCATTTTGCTCGAGACTGCAGATTAAGGGGGAGTCGCGAATGCTTCTATTGTGGCAAAAAGGGTCATTTTGCTCAAGATTATAGATTGTCCAAGAAACAAACCTACCAAGGAAACATGACCACCACAAAAGAGAAAAATGAGATCATGTTAGAAACTTCCATTGAAGAGGAAGAATGGAATGCAGAAGCCGGATTTTTTGTTGAAGAAGAGTTCGAAGAAGACATGGAAGAACCAGCTTTCACAATAATCAGATAGTCAAAAATTGACTACAACGAGGATTGGATCGTTGATTCAAGGTGTTCTAATCATATGACCAATGACGAGAAGAAACTTCAAGACATGGATGAGTATAAAGGAAGAAGAGTGGTGCAAACAACCAACAATTCAAGATTATCAATTACTCATATTGGGAAGACAACGCTTCCAAGGAATGACTCCCAACAATTACAACTCGAGAAGGTCTATCTCGTTCCAAGCTTGAAGAAAAATTTGTTATCAGTTCCTCATCTAACAGCAGCAGAAAATTATGTACTCTTTGGTCCTGAAGACGTGTCTATATTTCAAAATATAAAGGTGATTGGCGATCCAATTATGAAAGGAAGAAAAACATAATCAATCTATGTGCTATCTGCGGAGTTAGCATATGTTGACAAGACTCGAAAAAATGAGACAAGTAATCTTTGGCATGAGCGTCTCGGACTTGTAAGCTACACCAAGTTAAAGGTAATGATGAAGAAGCAAATTTTAAGAGGACTTCCCCAAGCAGACATTCGTACAGACGTAGTTTGTGCTGGATGTCAATTTGGCAAAGCTCATTAGTTGCCATTTAAAGAGTCAGAACATCAGTCAGAAACACCATTAGAGCTCATACACTCAGATGTCTTTGGCCTAGTGAAGCAAACATCACTTGGAGGTATGAAATACATGATGACATTTATTGATGACTTCTCAAGGTATGTGTGGGTTTACTTTATGAAAGAGAAGTCGGAAACTTTTATAAAATTTAAAGAGTTTAAAGAAAAGATAGAAAGTGAACTCAATGAGAAAATTCAGTGTCTACGCACGGATAATGGAAAAGAATATTTATCTACAGAGTTCACTATCTATCTTCAAGAACATAATATTAGACGATAATTAACATGCCCCAATACTCCACAATAAAATGGAGTGGCAGAGCGAAAGAATCGTCATCTTGTTGAAACATGTCGAAGTATGTTTCATGTTAAGAATGTACCAGGAAGATTTTGGGCCGAGTGTATGAGAACAACAGCCTATGTAATTAATAGGCTACCACAAGCTAAGTTGGGATTTATTTCACCACATGAAAAGATAATAAAAATCAAGCCAACAGTTAGTCATCTCAAGGTGTTCGACTATGTATGCTACGTCTTTGTGCCAAACCATCTAAGAAGCAAATTTGACAAAAAGGCAATACGATATATCTTCGTCGGCTATGATGACGCACGGAAAGGGTGGAAATGTTGTGATCCAACTACTAACAAGTGCTACACTTCAAGGAACGTGGTGTTTGATGAAGCTTCTTCATGTTGGTCGCCACAAAAGATCGAGTTTTCTGAATCTCGAGACTTAGAAGATGTTCCAAAAGACAATAAAGAAGATGAAGTGCTAGCACCAGATTCAAGTGAAGCACCCTCAAAAGATAATAGTCCTTGGAAGACACGTGTACACCAACCCATACCAGAAGAGCTCCAGCCAAGACAAACGAAAGATGAAGAGCTTGTACAAGAATTACGAAGATCAACAAGAAGAAGACAACCTAACTCAAGGTATGCCAACACTACACTCGTAGATAAGCCTATACCAATTGAACCTTCAATTATGAAGAAGCTACACGAAGCCTTGAATGGAAGAAAGCTATGGAAGAAGAAATTGAAGCATTAAATGAAAATCAAACATGGGAGTTAATTCCAAAGCCAAGAGATGTGAAACCAATATCATGTAAATGGGTCTACAAGGTAAAGACTCGACCAAATGGAACGATTGAAAGATATAAAGCTCGACTCGTTGCTCGAGGTTTTTGTCAAGAATACGGGTTGGATTATGAAGAAACATTCAACCCGATAGCAAAGATCACAACTGTTCGAGTGTTACTAGCGTTAGCAGCCAACGAATCTTGGAAGTTGTGGCAGATGGATGTCAAGAATGCTTTCTTACATGGAGAGATCGATAAAGACATCTATTTGAGCAACCAAGAGGCTTCGAGAGCAAGATTCACCCCGAGTATGTTTGTAAATTGAAGAAGGTGTTATGCGGCTTAAAGCAGGCTCCGAGAGCATGGTATGAAAAGATTGGAGAATTCTTAATACAAAGTGGTTTTACAATAGCTCATTCAGATTCCAGTTTATTTGTGAAAGAAAATCATGGAAAACTAGCCATAGTGCTAGTATATGTAGATGACTTAATCATCACAGGAGAATATTTTGAAGAAATAGAACAAATAAGAAAAAATTTGTGTATCAGATTTCATATGAAGGAACTCGAAGAACTCAAACACTTCCTTGGGCTAGAAGTGGAGCACACAAAAGAAGGAATATTTTTGGGACAACAAAAATATGCAAAAGATCTTCTACAGAGGTAGGAGATGCTTGATTGCAAGTCTATCTCTACTCCCATAGATCCTAATATAAAGCTACAAGTAGATGAAGGAAAAGATTTGGAAGACGCAACCATGTATCGACAACTTGTTGGAAGTCTCATTTATCTTACTCTAAGTCGATCAGATATAACTTATGCAGTTGGTGTGGCTAGTCGGTACATGAGCAACCCTAAGAAACCTCATCTTGATGCAGTAAGACGAATTTTGAGGTATGTCAAAGGCACCATCAATTTTGGGATTCTATACACTAAAATAAAAGAATGACAGGTGACTGGATATTGGGATGCCGACTATGCTGGAGACAATGATACACGATGATCTATATCTGGATACATCTTTAATCTCGGATCAGGAGCAATATCGTGGTATAATAAGAGACAACCAACGGTATCATTATCAAGCACCGAAGCAGAATATCGTTCAGCGACATCAGCCGCACAAGAATGTACTTGGCTAAAACAATTAATGGAAGATCTTCATCAACCAATAGATTACCAAGTAAGACTTTTCTGTGATAATCTATCAGCCATACGTCTAGTAGAAAATCCAGTCTTTTATGCAAGGACAAAACATATAGAAGTGCATCATCACTACATTCGCGAGGTCCTTGAAGAAATTAAAATGAAGCCAATAAAGACAGATGAATAAGTCGCAGACATATTCACAAAGAGTCTAAGTAAACCAAAGTTTGAAAAATTCAGAGAAATACTCGGCATGGTCAGTAAGCCATTTGAAGAGAAGTCATTGAGGGGGAGTGTTAGAAGTCATTGACTTCTCATTCATTCTAGAGACATCCAAAGTCTCAATCACATCTCCATTAATCTAGAAGTATTATAATAATTAAGTATTGTAAAAAATCTTAATCTCACCGACTTAGTTGGCTTATATATATAGGATTTTACCATTTGTAAAATTGTGTGGGTGAATTCAATGGTGCTAGGCGTCAGGGTAAAAGTTGAGAGCTTAGTGAGGTGTGTGCACGTGTAGTATAAGCTGGATTAGAGTCGAGAAATACTAAGGTACGTTTTGTAATATTTTTGTGTATTAATAAAAGTAGTATTTTTATTATAATTAAGAGTTTTCCGGTTAAGCCTTTGTTCGTGTATTTTTTAGTGCACTTAATTGGTTATTATATGGTCGGCTATGCCGCCTAAACGTTATATGATCGGCACCGCCGCCTAAATAATATATGGTCGGTTTTATCGCTTAATTGGTATATGGTCGGCACTGCCGCCTAAGTTATTGTGTACTAAGAAATTAAGAAGAGATAAAAGGCTAACCAACCATAGAGAGTTGGTGTCGTTCTAGTGGTCAGTCATAGGTCCTTCATAGTGGGTGTGTTGGGTCCGTCGAGTTTCTAACAATCTTTGAACCAAGCACCAATCCATAGATACTAAATCTTTGTTACAAGGCATAGCCATTGGTGCACCAGTGGTGTCGTTGTAGAAAAGTACCCTGCCATGTTACAAACCCGGTTTCGGTTCCCGTCTGGGGCACGATTGAGTGGACCAATGAAGATTACGTGCAACTGTAATGAATGGAACATCAAGCTTTCTGATCATTTGATTAGAAACTGCCCTCCAGATCCCTTTTTTTCTATTATTACTCCCTAGTTCCTGCTAAATCTTTTGAGGATGCTGACCCTTTACATCCCCTCTGCTAAATTTGTTTATATTCAGTTTCAATCACACGAAAACAAAAACCAAAACATGGCTGATAAGCATCGCAGGATTCAGATTCCTTAAAACGGTGAAGTCAATGACTTGAGCTTATATTTTGTACAGCCTCAAATTTCTCGGTCACTTTTAAAACTGATTCTGGATTTTTGTAGTTTTTTCGATAAGAGTAAATCATTCTTGAAAAGAATAGGTATGTTGAAGTTCAAAGAGTAAGTCATTCTTACAACTGTTCCTCGTTTTTTGTTCTCAAGTGTCTATCAGATTTTTCCTACTTTCTTCTGCACAGTATCTGGCTATTGCAATGGACATGTTTGATTAAGATTTCCTCGTGCTTGTTCACAATTATAAAGAAATCCTTCAAGGGTGTTGTATAGGATTGGAGCTTCTCTGCTCGTTCCATGAGTACCAATGGCAATATATAAGAAAACTTGCATGGTTTAGATAATAGACGTAGGACCAAAGGTTTTGACCCTTTCTTTCAAACTTTTTTCAGGAACAACCGAGAGGAAAAAAACTTGATAGTGACATTGATTCACTGAAAAGTAAAGCTCACCAGAGGATTTAAGTCAACTTGATCCATTACAAGTTTTGTAATACACCAGCAAAGGGGAGAAAGGTTTCAACTTGAAATAGCCAACTATGCAGAGTCTGCAGCAAAATACTGTGTTTTGGGGTTATTAGACTCTCCAACAACAGAAACCATGGAAAGAATAAAAGTTCATATCGACGAATCATAGTCGTAGTAAGATTTGGAAGCCTGCATTACCAAAATACAAAGTACAATGTTTGTCTGATTCTTTTATGAGTGGTTTGTTGGTAGTAATGTTTCAAGTTATGGTTTGATAATAAGCAGCAGGCACTGATGTTATGTAGTCATAGAATTCATTTTCCTAAGATGCTACTTCTAAGTTATGATGATCTGTGTAGAGGACTTAAAAGTTGATCACAAAAGCAATGAACCCTTACCTGGGTAACATGTGCAGATCTTATTATTCTGTATCATCTGATATACGGCCATACTCAAATTAATGCTCAAACCAACACATGTATGTATTAAAACGTAAGGATGAGTAAAGCAATGAATCCTTTTCTATCATCTAATTTAAGGGCCATACATGTATTACAGTGGTTAATAAGTATTTTAGAAGACTCCAAACAAATGCACCAGTGGTCTAGTGGTAGAATAGTACCCTGCCACGGTACAGACCTGGGTTCGATTCCCGGCTGGTGCATTAAGTGGAGCAATGAGGTTAATCGTGCTTCTCTGATGATTGGGTTATCTCGTTTCTCTGAATAAAATATGGAGAGTAGTTGCACATCTGAGCTCCCTTTTTTTTTTTCCCCATCCCTTAGTTTTTAGACATTCTTGGACAAACTCTTCATGTTAATGTTTAAACAAATGGCTAATCTGTTGATCACACTGATAAGATTTTTTTTGTTTCTAATATTGTCTGTCTTAATGGAATTCCTTATCTGTGAAACCAATATCATTTTTCAAGGCATGGAAGCAACTGACGTTCGGTTTCGTGAAATTGGATTCAACCGGTTTTAATTCTTACTGCTAAGCAGTCCTAGCATGTTCTCGAGCAGCCTAATCTGCAGATATGTTTTCATTAAATATCATCTCTCCTAGCAGTTGGATTCCGTCTTGTAGGTTGCTGGATTATGTACTAATTACCAGGCAACATGCAGGAACTAGTGTCGTATGAGTCACAGCATGTTCGACTTTGAAACTCTTCTCAGCATGCATGAGGCGAACCACGTCGTGGTTTCTTGAAGTCACCTGTATTTTGCATCCTGCAATACAAGATCTTTTAGCAGCTTCATCTTCAAATGAGATACCAACCTCTTCAAGGTCAAGTTTCTGTCATAGGACATCCAAAACTACGAGGATCCTTTCGCTGGTCTTCAATCTCTGGCGTAGTTGCATTGCTCTTACACTATCAGTCTCCTTGTCAATATGTAGGCCCGTCATTGAAACATACAGAGACAAAACCAGGACTTTTATCCGTACGTGAAGCTACATTTAAGATAACACCTAGCGAACCTTCAACCGACAGAGAAATAACATGTGCCTCACCAGCAACCGGGACTGCAGCATTTGATGCATCATTGTCAAGACTTCCACTCAATTCCTGCCGGTCACAAATCGAAGTCACACGGCAATCGAGTCATTTATCAAGAAACTAGGGAATAAATATGATTCTAATTGCCAACAGAGAAGAAACTGATACTTCAATCCATATAACTCTAGGAAACAGATGGACGTCGCTGAATTCTAAAACCTCACTATCTGCATATGTTTTGAGCTATGCGCTGTGTGCAATGAAACCATTATGACCTATGAGATTTCTATTGTACTAGAATTGACCACCAACGAAATCATTTTGAGATAGCAATTCATTTCTACTGAAGCAAAATGAAACAGAAAGGTCGCTAACCACGTTTGCAGTCACTTTCCAACTTCCAGACAGGAAGAAACAGGATAGATTATCAAACTTTGAAGACTTATGAAACTGAGTACCTAATGACTCATTAATGTTTGAATTGAATCAAACCAACATAAACACTGACATCAGGGAACATGTCAAATTGGTCATTAAGAAAGATACCGAGTTCGAATTCACATCAAATTTGGCTAATAACACAACAACACAATATCAGCCTTGTAAGACGTAGGCTCACATGGGGATACTCTCGTAGATTTGACCCAACTTTATAAACGATACATCTACCATCCCTGGTAAAAAATTGCATATTTTCTCTACTACCAAACCTAAGGGCCAAACTTAAAATTAATGCTGAAAATACACATGTAACCGTTTGTCAAAGAAAAAATACACATGTGATACAAAGTCAATGTGTCTTGTTACAAGTGATAGCCATTGAAGCACCGTGGTCTAGTGGTAGAATAGTACCCTGTCACGGTACAGGGTTAACCTGAAGCACCTCGAAGATGTTGGCATTCGATAGAGGAATCACTTTGTTTGATACATCAGATATATGTAGCTAATGAAATTTTGGTTGGAAAGGTAAACATGGTTGGACAAACTCTTTATATTTTCAATCTAAATTGTAACACCTTCCTGATGTTGCGGATCACACTGATGCTCGTATGCTTTTAGTATTGTTCTTGTCTTGATAAAGGAATTCATGAATCTGTGAAAACATGATCTATTTACAGGCATTGAAGCAACTACATACAGTTAGAGCCAGCAAGAACTCATGCTATCAACCATGACTCCTTTCACTGCTGCAGCCTGCAAGCCAAATCAAAATGTGTGTATCTATGCAGGGAACTTGGAATTGGGATTGTTCCATAGAGCCCTCTCGGTCATGGTTTCTTTGGCAGCAAAGGAGTGATACTGGAAACCTTGCCTGCAATTAGATTTATGGTATGCGAACCAACTTATTTGTCTTTTTAACGTTTCCCTAGGTTTCATGCACAAGATCATATATTTTAGAATCCAGAAGTTGGCTGACAAGCACTTGCTTGACTTTTTCATCAAGGGGACGACATAGCACTGACTGATTCCCGCCGGTGAGTCACATTCTGTAATTTTCAGCATCCATTTTCTCTTCTTGATAGCCTGCGGATGTTACAACTAAAATCCACAGCAGAAGTAGCATAATTGGCCTGAAAATCTTAGAACCAAACACCAATCCCCGTAGATACTAAATTTTGGCTTGCACTAGGACCAAAGTGTTACCTTACTTTCACTTTGTTTTATAGGAACAACAAGTCATAGACATCAATGCACCAGTGGTCTAGTGGTAGAATAGTACCCTGCCATGGTACAGACTCGGGTTTGATTCACTATAATAATTAATTATTGTAGTGAAAAGAGATTTTGAATCTCTTACTAAAAGTTAAAATTTTAAATTATGATAGTATGAATGAAAAAATTAGAATTAAAAAATATTTTTATATTAGATTATTAAAAAATTTAATTTAAATTAATCGATTAAATTAATATTAATTTTGTGTTTATGTATTTTATATTTATCTCACTCTAATTATTTTTTCACTTATAAATTCTTAACCATATATAATATAAATGTGGTGTTTAAAATTAGCTAGACAAATCAAATAAAAAACAAAAATACATGAAATAAAGCCAAAAGTTTTATTTATTTTTTTAATTTCAACGTCATTATCACGTTCCATTCCATCTTTAATGGAACATGATAGCGAAGGCAACAAGATATTGTCCACTTGCACAACTGACATATAAAAAAAATTAATCTTTCAATATCCAAACAATAGAAATGAAAAAATAAATAAATTTGATTCGATTCAATAAATTCATACAATTATTTTTAGAATACGATAATTTTGTCTCGAATTTCGAGTTTCGGACTTTAGAAAAAAATAATATAAATCAAATAAAAGTAATTCTCTAATAATTTACCAGAGAGTAGAACTCTCAGAAATGCTGAGAAGTTCCTCCAAGTACTCAATACCTAAATCCTCCAGCACCACCACATTCTCCTTCTCTTTCTTCACCTTCTTCATCACCACCGTCGTCGCCGTCCCCTTTCTGCTCTTCAACGAGTGCCGTTTCTTCATCGTCAAAACAGGTGAACAACCGTGTTCGAATCTGTAGTCCATTTCTCGAAGCGATTCGTACACTTTGTCCATCGGAAAATTCAGCACAGTCAATGAACCCCGCATCGCCAATGCCGCTTGATCATATGCTAAAGCAGCAGCCTCGGCTGTATCAAATGTTCCAAGCCAAACTCGAACACCATTCCTCGTGGAATCCCGTATTTCAGCTGCATATTTCCCCCACGGCCGTCTCCTAACTCCTCGATACGAGACTTCCTCGTTCGATTTGGAGTTCACTTCATGATCATCTCTCGAATTGTTAACCGATGCCGTATCGAATGACGTCGCCGAAGCTTGGTTTAAGAGTCCTAGTAGAAGCATCTCCTGAGAGTCGTTTTCATTGAAGGGGAGAGCTTCTTGGTTATATGAAGAAATGTAGGAGGAAGATGATTCTGAATATTGGTATTGGAAATATGAAGAATCCATGATTTTTTGTGTCTGAATTCATATGGGAGAAGCATTTCAAAGCTTGGGTTATATATATATGTATGTTAGGAAGATTTAGATTATGACAAGGTCAGGACACAGGAAGGTTGGGAAAGTGGTGAAATACATGAATATGCATAGACATGGTGTTTTTCAAACCAGCATTATTTGGTCGTTAATTGGACCATCCAATGAGGGCAGTACATGTGAGTCAAAGGAACCTATGGGCCATGGCGGCCAGGTCAGACTGATTTTTTTTGTTCAATGTGTCGTCAGCTTGATGACTTCACGATTCGTTAGCAAGGGGTTCCCCCCTCCACTTGATTGCATCTTATATAGTCCAGTGTTGAAGCACCGGTTGGACACTTCTGGACGATACAGATTATGAATCTGAATGTGGAACGTCTAAAAAATGTCAAATCAATTTGAAAATTGGGACCATTTTGGTCATGGGGAGGTAGTTATAGTATAACGGTGATTCTAAAAAAAAGTAGCTTTAAAAATGTTAAAAAACAACGTAATGTTTTTTTATAAAAGTCGTAAGAAATTTAATACATATTTTTTGTATGTAGTGGAATTCTTAATTTTTGTAAGAAAAATAGTATATATCAAAATTCTTATACTTTTTATAAGAATTTTGGTTTATAAATCGAAATTCTTATACTTTTTGTAAGAAATTCGGTATATACGTTTTTCTTATAAAAATTATAAGAATTTTGGTATATATCGAAAAATATGTACCGAATTTCTTACAACTTTTATAAAAAAAAACGATACCGTCGTTTTTCAGCTTCTTTTAAGGCTGCCATTTTTTAGAACCACCCATAGCATAAGGTTAATTTGTGGAGAAGAAATATATATTTATTTTAATAATTTTATAGTAATGATAAGTAAGATTGATCTCACGGAAAATAATAGAAGATGAAGTTTATAAATAGTGTAAATAAAGTAAAAAGAGGAGGTTTACGTTTTGGGTGTAAATTATCTGTTTCTTAATTATGTTTTGTTATGTCTGCATTTCAAATGAGCGAGTTTAGTGTTTAGAATTTAAGGTTTAAGATTAAAGTTGTAGTTAAGGTTTAAAAAATTAAGTGTAAAGTATATTTTTAGGATATAGAGTTTAGAATACAAAAAATTAAAATTGAAGTTTAAATATTAATTTTTAAAGTAGGGGACATTGAGAGATATGATTGGTAAACAAAAGATTTCTACTCTTAAATTTCAGAGTAAGTTTAGGGTAAACTATATAGATATTTACCATATTATAGGGTTGATATCGAAATGATCATCATATTCTAAAAAATGCCAAATATACCATTCAACTATTAAAATGGTATCAATATAGTCACCGACCGTTAAAAATTAATGGATTGATAATATAACAGTTAAAAATAAAATAAAATAATTACATATTTACATTCTATTATTCATATATATATATATATATATATATTTTAATTTAGTTTTAATTTTATTATAAAAAAATAATATAGGTGACCACACATGTCACCACTTAGTTAAAGGAGAAAAATGAATTTCTTCAACTTGCCCAAACCACTGAACCAAGCTTACAACAGATTGGAATATAGTTTTATATATTTACGCACAAAATCGTAGATTTAATTTTTAATTTAATTAAAATATTAATTAAATTATTTTATATATAATAAATTAAAATATTTAAATTATAATAAAAAATTATTTAATAAACCCTAAACCCGTCCTAAACAATAAACTTAAACTCATTTAAAATTTTAAATTATATTTAAATTTATTTAAAAATACTAAACCTTAAATTCAAATATCATGTTTAGGGTTAAGGGTTTTAGATTTAGAGTTTAAAATTTGGATTTATGGTTTAGTATTTTTTAAATAAAAATTTGTGTTTAAAAGATTAAAAATTAAATAAATACTATAGTACAATTGATAGATTATTAGGTGAATTTTATTCACCACGTCATCTGTGGTTTAAACAATCATGATCGTTTATCTTTTAAATAACTACCTAATAACTAATCACCCACTAGTTACTTGTAAGAAAAAATGATGATCCACCATAAAAAAATTAAGATAAACAATTCTGATTAGTTGGGACCACGAATAACGTGGTGATTGGTCAACAAAATTCACCTAATTAACCTTTTCAATTAATCACACTAACATACTAAAAATAATATAAATTTAATAAATATTTATTTGTTTAAAAAATTTACTTTATCAAACATTCAAACTAATATAACCTAACATTATTATTAAATAAAAAAAACACCACCATTCTCATCCTCTTACTAACTTTGTCCCTACATAACACCCATGATTGAAATGTTTGAATATTTCAAACTTTTTTCCAGAAATTAAGTAAATTTGTAAGGTTCTTTTTGTTTATTTTTTAAAATATTTAAGATTCTTCATTACCATGTTTGCACGAATGGGTGTTGATTTAGACAACCAGACAAAACCAAAGAAGTGGTCTTAACAAGAAAATTGTTCTTCGGTCAAATTCAACATTTTAGGAAACCACATTTGAAGTGGATTTAAGAATGTGCTTGGAACAATCCAATTTTTAAAGTAAAATTAATATCAAATTTGAGTAATTCAAAATTTTAAATCTTATAATATTTTGAATCTAAATCTTAATTTGATTTGGTTTTGTTATCAATTGTTACTACATCATTTATTATATGATTATTTACCCTTTTATTTTATCATTAGAAATCGACCGAAACCGTATGAAATACTAAAATCATCAAATAGTTTATGATAAGCGATGACATAACAAATGATGACCGATGTGTGGATCGCTCGATGAGGGAAGGATGCTTAATTATATTGCGCCTGGAAACACAACCAACGTCAAATAGTAGCGGCCATCTTTGAGGATTTAAGAATTTGAGGATTATTTTAAAATTATTTAAAAATTTTAAAAATTTTAAAATTTTTATTTTTTAAAAAACATTATCATATGTCATATTTTTATTGCTAACATTTTTTTAACAGACAATCACGATATACGTCTATTTGAGTAACTTTAAAAACGTTAAATACATATTTAATCTAAAAAATACTTTAAACGCTTATTTAAATAGATATATAATTTAAATATTTATTTATCGTATAAACTTAAATTATATTTAATTAATTTAATAATATTAAATGATGTTTAACAGTATTTTATGCACGTGATAAATTTATCCATCTAAAAATATTTAATTTAAATATTTATTTACCCTTAAGTCTAAATTATATTACTATTTCCCCTACTTGTGCTTAATGTTTGGGAATGTGCATGAACCTAAGTTTTTGTCTTCTTTTGCTTAAAACTATTCCAAAAGAAACTTTTTGTCAAAAATGAATTCTTTTAAGGCTTTCTGTCGATCCTTCATCACATGATTATCCCAATCAATTAGGATAATTCATCTCAATCTTTTTCAGGGTAAATCATCACCTCTTTTTTATATATAATTAGTGGATGAACAATTATTAAATAATTATTTAAAGATAAACGATCTTAATTACTTAGACCATAGATGACGTGGTAAACAAAGTTCACTTAATAATCTCTGTTTTTTGTGACATTCGGTTCCTAGGCGGCGAGGTAGAAAATGATAGTCAGGATTATTATTTTTCACATTGGATTCTTTTTTCACCTTAGTAGAAAAATAGGAATCGATTTAAGGATGTTTAGGGTATAGTTGTATTTTTTTAAAAAAATATTTTTTATATATTTTTATAGATAATTTATTTTTGTATTTCTAAACTCTTATAATTTTATACTTTTATATATTTTTTTTGAACAGATGCAACTAATTTTATTAACAAGAAAATACTCAATGTTACAATAATGGTTTACAATTATCATTGTAAACTAAAAATATAATTTGACCATTTTCTTAAAACTAGTCACTCTAGATCAGACAAAGACCATACATGAAAAAGTTTAAAACTTATCCAAAGATTCGATCGAAAAGATAGATACGAACAAATCTGATTGCATCGGTAAACGAACCAAAAGGGGATTAATCTATGAAGATCACTGAGAAACGCAGATCAGAACAGAGCGTCGTGGTAAACTATCCACGAGCACAAACCGCGTATCCATATTCAATCTGAGGGTCCAAAGCAAGGAAGATCATCGTGATAACAAATAAGTGCCATCTTAATCAGTCGTGGCGTCGTCAGATCCAACCTTAAAAAACAAAACAAAAGAAAAATATGTCAAACGACAGAAGAAACGTACCAAAAGGTAGAGTAGATCGTGCTAAAAGAGCAGAATTATTTATTAATAAAAAACGAAAATGATAGAGTCCGACGAACGACGACCAATATTTATACTTTTATATTTATAATATATCTTCTTGATTGTTTGCATACTTTATATAAAATTTTAGGTTCGTTCCCAAAGAAAAACTAACCAAGATTAGCTTTAATTTCACCCATATGGGTAAAATAAAAATAAAGAATATGTTTATTGTTAAATTAATAAATTTTCAGGTAGAGTAATGGTAGTTTTTTATTGGGTAAAATACATGTAACTTAATATGTGTTCAATTAAAAGCGAGACATTTTTCAAAAATATAATTTAATTATTTTTTAATTAACATAAATAGTGTTAGAGTCCGAGTCTATTTTATTAATTTGTAAATTATCTAATAATTACTAAAGGCAGAATCTTAAATTTATTTAAGAGATAGTGATAAATTTTGAACGATATTTATAAAATAATATCAAATTATTTATAAAAAAATTAAGTATATATATATTCTTAAATATATATAAAAATTATATAAAAATATAATTTTTCAAAAATTTTGTTCAGCCCATGTAATTAATAAAGTGATTCTATCTGTCGAATAAACTTATATGTCAAATATTGAACCGATACACAATAGTAGAGAGTTTGATAGGTATTCACAG
The DNA here is from genome assembly GCA_035048815.1 of Abelmoschus esculentus. Lineage (NCBI taxonomy): Eukaryota > Viridiplantae > Streptophyta > Magnoliopsida > Malvales > Malvaceae > Abelmoschus > Abelmoschus esculentus. The sequence continues at coordinate 3,161,784 of JAUCBN010000019.1, read as the reverse complement.
AGTGTATCAGAAAGTTATAATATTGGGAATTTTAAATTTAAGAAATTTGATTTATTGAATTATTTTAAAATAAGGCAACTAATTATATAAATTTCTGAAATTAAAATTACTATTATGTCGGCTCATATTTATAAATATTTGATTTAATTTTAATTATTTAATAATTTATTTATAATAAAATTTTAATCATACGACTCGATTATAACTTTAAAAAATTAACATGTATGTAACCAAATAACTAAGTGAGATGATTAAAATAAATTCAAATAAAAATGATTTTTAAATGAAATATCAATTTTAGAGGTGAAATTATATTTAGGGACAGAGTCAGGATATAGAATTATGGGATAAAATATAAATGTTTAAAAGTAAGGGGCAAATTCATAAAAATTAATTTTTAAAAAAATTAAATAAAAAAATAAAAGTGAAAAAAAACGCCCTTCTCCAACCTTTAGTTACTCTGTTACTGATTATATTACAATAAAATATATTTTAAAAAATAAATGCAAAGAAGGTCAAAAATGTCAAGCCGTCAAAGACTACTAAATATATTATTTTTAATTAAAGAAATGTCGCTTTCTAAGATATTTTAATTAGAAATAATTCTATTAAATGTTTTAAATTTTGACTATAGAATAATGAATAGGATGGATGGGAGTTGAAGAGGTTAGATCGTTTCATGAAAAATTTAATTTTCATATATACTTTAATTTTTTTTAATTTTTTAGATTTATCTTATAACATAAATTATGTATTTTTTAATAAACTATAATAATTACAGTAATATTTGTTTTAGAATATATTCTTAATTATTGGACATTGATCGCTCAATCATTGTATTGACATTATTGATGCTCGAATTCGTAACCTCCAGAAACAACAATTGTTCCTTTAACTATCAAGACAAGATGATTCGTGCATATAAATTATGTACTTGTTTCTAAATTAATTATAACAAATAATAATTTAACTAGGTTTTATAAATCCAATGAAATGGACAAGTGAATATCTTATCATAAGCAATTATTATTTTTATTTTTATTGTAATCTTGTTGTGAATAAAGTAAAGAATAAGAATAAAATAGGAGAACAAATATGAGAGACAAGAGAGAGATTTTATTATATTCTCAAAGTAGGGTTGTATACAATGTTTTCTCCAAAAGTCTATATTTATAGACATAAGATGAAAACCCTAATTTCAATGGGTATTAAACCCTAATAATAAAACCCATTAAAGTTTAACTTAATATATGGATATTCACCATGAATAAAGATATTCATAACGCTCCCCCTTGGATATTCATGAAGATAATGTGTCTCGTTAAAACCTTACTAAGATAAAAACCCTATGGGAAAAATAATTCTTAGTGAAGGAAAAAGAGTACATATATCTTTGATACGCATAACATGTTGCCTCATTAAAAACCTTACCAGGAAAACCCATTAGGACAAAACTTCGGTTAAGGGAAAAAGAGTGCAACACGTATTTACTCCCCTCATGAAAATATCACATAAGATCTTTGAATCTTCATAATTCAATATTGAATGCAATCTTCAAATGTTGAAGTAGATTATGCACCAATAGATAAATCTTCCAAATTATTGCTTGAAATGATTCATTGAACAATATTCATCTAAAAATCATGAGGGACGAAACTTGAAGAAATATGTTTCGTTTTATCAGATTTGATATATCCATCTTGAGATATAAATTTTGTATTATCTCTGTACAAGATAGCTTGCATCTTATCTTGTGAAAAATATTCACATATTTTCAGGATATGTTTAGCCAAACACATATTTTGACTTTGCCTCATGCATAACAATTATTTAAAGGTAATGATCTCGTAGCAATTAAATAATATTTCTAGATCAACTAAGATACGATGCTTCGAGATCAAATAATGTGTATATTTTGCTTTAGACCAAAAATATCATTACCCTTTTCGTGAGGTAAAAGGAATCTTTGTTTACATTAAGAGACCTAGCAACCATAAGGGTGATCAATGAATATGCGTTATGCATGTAAAGTCTCTTTCAATATTTTTCTGTATATCGATTGATGTACAAGGATTTGAGGAGATCTTTTCACGAGTCTCAACAATATTCAAATCATCGACATATACAACAATAAAAATCCAGAGCTAAACCTCTTAATAAAAATGCTCGGGGAAATTAAACAATTCATATAACATTATGCTAATAAGTATTCGATGAGGCGATTGTATCAAATAAACCTAAATTGTTTCAATATATAAAAGATATATTCAATATGGTTGAATAATATTCTCGAGAACTTGAATTAATTGCTTCTAGCAGTCTAAATCCTTTTAGAAGATTCATGTAAATATTGTTATCAAGAGACTCACACAAATAAGATGTATCAACATCCATTAGACAAAACTAAATCATTTCATTTATTGCCAAGATATCTAAAAGTAAAGTCATTCAGCACCGAGAAATATATTTTCCTCATTTAATTTCATGTCTTTGTGAGAATCCTTGTGCAACCAAATGAGTTTATATCTCATGATTTTCCCTTTTAATTTCTCTTTCACACAAGTACTCATTTATATCCACGAACTTTACATATTTCAATGTATGAGATATATGCCCAAATACTTCTCTTTACGAAAGAAATTTTAGTTTCGCCTCAATTGCCTCTCTCATGTTGGCCAACCGCTTCTTTGTTTACATTACCCAATTGACAATGATTCATGATCCACATCATCAAATAAAATCTCTAGTGCTATATTGCATGCAAATATATTAATAATATCGATTTAATTTTAGTTTCACTTATTACCAGACATGACATAATCTATTTAGATCTCTTTATTATCAGGTACCTGAGTCATGTCAATGTCTCTGTTGGAGACCATTTAATCTCTTCTAGATATTTTCATAATCATTGATTCCTCGATCAGACCATCATAAAATGTAACTCATTTTCTTTTTCGAGGATCTCTTATCTTTGGAACTTACTTATCTACTACGCTTTAAGCGTAAGTTAGACTCATTAACAACTAGAGTTTGTCCTTCCATGATATTAAATTTAATCAGAGTATTCATAGCTAGTATACGTGACATAGTCACTCTTTTAGGGTCAGCAAAATCATCTGGTAAATGATTTGCTAAATGAATTATTCATTAAACTTATAGTTCACATTGTGTAGTACGTGGATCAAAAAGAAAAAAAAATGATAATTTATTTCAACTTAATTCTTTCCCTAGCTTTTTATTTTCTTCCCCTAATGTTGGGTAAATTGTCTCATTAGAATGATAGTCAATAAATCGGATTGTAAATAAATTCCCTATCAGAAGCTTAAGATATTTAAATCTAATACATATTCCTAACAAAACTCATCTTTGTGCGTTGTGGTGGAGCAATTAGGACATATATCGCACACAAAAATCTAAGATGAGAAATATTTGGTTCCTGACCAAAAACCATTTGTAATGGGGAGAACTTATGATCATTTGTTGGCTTAATGCGAATTTGTGATATTACATGTAAAATTACATGTCATCAATATTATCAAGACTGATTGTCTTTAGAAAATAATCTGGAAAATATGACTATAATTTTATCAACTAAGCAAGTAGTCTCGTAAACACCAAGTTGTGGGTTAATAACAATGATACACATAACCATCTAGTCGATGCATCGATAAAAATCGTAAAATATCTAGTTGATCTTTAAGAAAGGTGTATGGACCCATATATATCACCTTGTATCCGTTCCAGAAAATTAATATCACTCTATCTTATATGTTGATGATTGAATAATCAAATTGCTTTCATAGCAAGTATCACGTGAAATATTATCATGAAGAAAATCTTAGTTTTTCAATAAATGACCACATGAAAGTGTCAACAAATTTTTGCATCATAATTGAACCGGGATGGTCTAACCGATCATGCCAACTAAAATTATCAGAAAACATCTAGTTTACAATAGCATGAACTTCAATTTATACTAATTTTTCTGTAGTACAATATGAATGACAGTGCATGTAATTTTGTCAAAATTTTCTTATTGCCTTGAGTTATACTTGTAATATTGAGATAGTCAACATCCTCTTGACTAATATTCTTAATATATTTCTCCAAATATCTTTTAAAATTTAATAAATCTCTTTGCGACTTTGACGAGCATAATGCACTATAAATGAGATAAAGTCTTATTTGGCAATAACATATTTACTCAACGAGCATAATGCACTATAAATATGAGATAAAGTCTTATTTGGCAATAATAGATTTGCTCAACGAGCATAATCCACTATAAATATGAGATAAAATCTTATTTGGCAATAACATATTTGCTCAACAAGCATAATGTACCATAAATCTGAGATAAAGTCTCATTTGGCAATAACATATTTATTTAGTCGGAGCTTTCTATGATATTAATACTTCCGGATATAGTACTCATATTATTCTCTTGTATTTAAAATAAGAAAATATGAATAATTATGCACCTTTTAATACGTGCTTTATTTCATTAACTTCGGGAAATAAAAAATATGTGCTTTGTACCATTGACTTCGGAGAATGGAAAAATATTAAAAAAAAATAGCACATCATATCAAATCGGGTCAAAGATAAGCTTTCAAGAGCTCTTCGGAAGCACTGATATTTTAGTACTTTGAGATATAATACTCATATTTTCCTTGTATTTAAATTGGAAAATATTTCTTATGTTTAAGTATTGTATGAGTATTTACACTGTCTGCTAAGCATAAATCGCCATAAATTATTGCATATTTTATTCCGGAAGTAATCATGTTCTTTTAAAGGAAATATTAACATAAAAGATAAATAAATAATATATAAAGTAGGTTAACATAAATAAATAATAAATAAAAGTAAATTAACATAAATAAATAAATTAACATTAAATAAAATAAATTAACGATCAATTGTTTCTTTTAGAATTTATAAAAGAAATAAATGTCAAATTACTCCCTTCAAGATTTATGAGAAAAATTATCAATATCCAATTGAGTTGGATCAATAACGCCTATTATTTTCGTCACAACAAAAATCTGTTTATATTTTTTTTAATTTAACATTCATGATTATGAATAAAGTTCATAATACTTTGGCGTTTGACAAGTACAAGATCAATGGTTTATACCATCGCATTGATAACGTAAAGATTTTGATATGATCTCTATCATTCTTGTTATCTTTATAATTCCACTTCTTGTGGATATAAGCATTCTCAAAATAATCATCTTATCCATGTCTATTTTATGATCCCAATCATGACCATAATTACTAATTTGGTATTTATTCTTTCCGCTATAATATATCACATTCACTTCAGGGAATGAAACGGAGACTGATAGGTATTTAAAACCCTTGTATGATATTGTGTCTGTAAGACAATATTAATGTATCAAAAGTGGAGTATGTTTTTCTAACATATCCTCATTAGTGATACTCTGACACATAATTGAGTTTTATTCAATAACTATATAGTCAATTATCACGTTTGCATTCACTTCAAGAAATGAAACAAATTCAATAATCGTATGAAATAAACATCATGCTTGCATTCACTTTAAGGAACATCATAAATCCAATAATCACATTGAATAATTATCATGCTTGCATTCACTTTAAGGAATGTCATAAAATAAATAATCGCATGGAATAATCATCATGTTTGCATTCACTTTAAGGAATATCATAAATCCAATAATTGCATGGAATAAGCATCATGCATGCATTCACTTCAGGGAATGTCTCCCATAAAAATTCTTTGATCAAGATGATTTTCGTAACTTGAACTTGAGAGAAGTCTATAATCGAGTTTTTTGACACAAAACAAAATATTGCTTCCAAGCAAATATAGACTTTATAATATTCATACTACTAAATAGTAATTGATCAATCGATATATATATTCAATATATACAAGGAACAAAAATTTAATCCTTATACGCGACGTTGTTAAATCAATCCACAATATTCTTTAAAAAGAACCTCCTTTGAGACCAGTAGCCTCGTAGAACGGGATGTCCAGCCAATATACTAGGATTAAACTAACATAACAAAGAATATATTAATTAATTAAAAATTTAATATTTGTTCTAATATCATGTAATATTTAGAACATGATTAAAACATAAACTTTCATCATAATAATAAAATAAACAAATATTGGTTATAAATAAAGATAAAAAAATCTCAAATTAAATAAATAAAACATATCAGACTTTTCACTAATTTGAATATAAGATAGGTTTAACCATCAATATTTTGTTAAAATTTTTTTCGAGAATTATTGACAAGAACCACGGTAATTGAGCCACTTTATCGCTATACAAATACCAAAGATTCAAAGATTTTTAATAAATTAAAAATCAAATCAAAGATCAAGAGAGAAAAATAACAAATAATTAAAATATAATTAAGAGAGAAGAACTTATCTTTGATTTATGCTAGTAAAAAATTCTTTTCAATAACTCCTTCAAGATTCGAATTTCGAACGACAAACACCTCCGTAATCACTAATTTTATCTGGGTTTATGCTCGAAATAAATCAATCCATATCCCTTCTTAATACCCAAATCACCTTAACCTACCCTAATTTTATCATTTATTTTATAATTATTATTACCCTTACTATCTCTTAATTAAAACCAAAAATTTAAAAATATATAAATATATGATATAAATAAAAGCCTTTTATTAGAGCCCACTTTTATAAGTCCAAACCATAAATAAATTTGACCTATTATATATAGTTTTATAATTAAAAATCAAAAAATATAATAAAAATCCCTACTTGTTGCCCAAGGTCTTGTTTTTAATTGGTTCACATTTCTAAAAGAATAGACCTAAAATACCCTTTATCATATCATAGATACCCTTATATATTAAAACATAAATCCTATTTTATTCCCATATAATACCCTAACTATATATATATAACATTTAACCTAAAAATAAAGACCCCTAACTCATATTTTTATACCCTAGCCGCAATACCTTATCCATACACAACCACCCCACAGCCGCGTGGAATCAGTCTCTGTCGCATACCCTCAATTTCTCAAAAAACCGAAAATCAATTTCCCTAAATCCTTGGGAGCAATTTGAATTCATTTCACCAATATCAAAATATCTGTCAACAATCTTCATTTCCTTGCCTTTTTTCGAATCCACCGATCCTATATTGCTCCCATAATATTTCATTTTAGCCTCACTATCTTTACACCGAATTAATCCCGCCACCTTGGTCTTTGACCCACAACACAAAATCACCGAACCCTTATCCGAGTTTCCTTAAATCATTTTATTTGTGGATTGATTGATCGAGCATATTTAAGTATATTTCTTTTTCTTTTGATCTATTATGTAATCCATTCTTATGGTTCAATGAAAATGTGAATGTTCTTATTTTTATTTTATTGTTTATTTACTTTTTTTATTATATGTTTTTTGTCTTGTTTATTTATATATGTTATTTGCTTGTTTTGTTGATCTATTTATTTTAATCTATGTTACCATGTATTATGTAATTTTCTTAGGTGTTTATGTATTTTTTACTCATGACATTTATTTATTTATTTTTGTTAATGTTGTTATATGCTTTATATATGTCATGTTGTTGGTTTAGTTCACATGCTTTGTTAGGGTTATGTAAGCGATAATGTGTATGTATGTTTATATTATTTTATCATGGTGTTATGTCTCTTTAATTATTATCATGTGTCATATGCTATTTTGTCTTTATAATTATATCTTTTATTTTGCTTACGTCACACCTTGCTAATTAATGACATATAAAAAAGATGAATAATCGATTTAAAAATTATAATTAAAAAATATCATAAATGATGTGGCGAGGTCATACACATTTAATAATTTTTCATTTAAGGAATGAAAAAGAATTAGGATTCCTAGTGGATCTAAAATTCACGATACAAGAAAAAATAAACAACTTGACCAACGACCAAAGGTGTTCCCGCTAGAATATGAAATTCTTAGTCTGGTTTCATGTCTAGAGATCCCTTATAAGTTCAAGACTCCATATTTTGAGAAGTTTGACGAGACGACTTGCCTTATTGCACATATAATTATGTTTTGCCGAAAAATGATGGGCTTTACCAACAATGAGAAGTTTTTAATCCACTCTTTTCAGGATAGTCTGGTGGGATTTGTTACAAGATGGTATAATCAATTGACTCGTGCTCAAATTAAGTCATGGAAGGATCTGGCCAAAGCCTTCATAAACCAGTATAGGCACATAACCGATATAATTCCAAATCGACTCATGCTACAAGGGATGGAACAAGGGCATAACGAAAGCCTTCGAGAGTACGCTCAACATTGGTGTGATGCTGCTGCACAAGTACAACCTCCACTCGATGAAAGTGAACTTTCTCAAATGTTTGTGGATACACTAGAGGGAGTATTGTACGATCACTTGATAAGCCACCCTATTAGTAGTTTTGCAGAGTTGGTTATGACCGGAGAACGCATCGAGTATGCTATTAAGAAGGAAAAGATGAAGGACCCTTATAGCATAATTTCTCAGAAAGAGGAAGATTCGCATGTCTATGTGGTGAGTTCTCACTTAACCAATCAACCTCAGGGTCATCCCTATGCTCTTGCTTCAAGATATACAAAACCTACAAAGGTGCTTTATCCGATTCCTATGACCTACACCGAGTTGCTCCCAATACTCGTTGAGAAGAAACTTTTGATTTTGGTGCATTCTAAGCCAAAAGATCCTCCTTACCTTGAAGGATATGATATCAATTCCACGTGTGACTATCATACTGGGAGCACAGGCCACACAACGGAGGATTGTGGAGATTTGAGGAACAAGATTCAAGGACTAATTGAGGCCAGTATTCTGAAGTTTTAAGAAAGACTAGAGGACATGATCTTTGGGAAGATTCTAATCTTCGAGTTTGTATGTTCATTTTCTATCTCCTTGCATTTTAAGTTTTTCTTTTAAAGTAATGCATCAATTAACTTTGTTACTGTCTGCCCGAAAGTAACAAATACTTTTTTTTATAAGGGCTTATGTTATGCTTTTTTGTCGTTTCAATAAAAAATGTATATTTTTAAAACATATATGTTTTCCTTTTTTTTCCTCGGAGTTCCTTGGATGTCACATGCTTGTGACGTGGGTTTAGAAATGGTTAGAACGTTGTGATTACGATGAAGTATGGTTTCTTAATCAGTAGCTTTGGTCAGTGGTGCACAAGAAATGAGACTACTACTCCTTCAGTGATGTTCGATGATAAGAAAATCTCCTTGAAAAGCCCCAATGAAATTGGTTGATCTCAAGAATTCCTCTAAGTAAAAGGATTGCATCCAGAAAAAAAAAGAAAGAAAAAGAAAGAAAGAAAAAGAGAAAGAAGGGGAAAAAAGAGAAAAGAGAAAAAGAAAAGAAAAGAGAAAAAGAAAGGAGAGAACAAAGATTAAACAAAAGCACTCCAATATTCGAAACCTAGTTATAGGTATATTTGAACAAGAGTGTGGAAATATTTGGTGCACTCCGCTAAAGTGATAGGCCTAATAAGGTAGCAATGCACCATACAAAGTCTTCACTTCATGAGTGATGGTAATATTCTCAAATTCATGACTATGCCGAGTAACTCGAAATTTTTTTGTATACTCCATCATTATCTTCGAGACAAAGGATTGTGATGAGTTGATTTCCCCGAATTTTTTTAAAAGAAAAAATGAAGAAAAAGAAAAATAACATATGTGAGAAAAAGAAAAGGAAGAAAAGAGAGGAAAAGAAAAGAAAAAAAAAAGAAAAAGAAAAAATAAAAAAATGAAAAAATGAAAAAGAAAGAAAAAAAAAAAGATTCTCTTATAGCTAGATACAGTCTGAAGCACACTCAAAAAGATACTAGCAGGGCAAGTACGGAAAGTTTAAATATATAAAAGGAGAAAGATATTGAGAATTAGAAGGAGTAGTTTTCGAATAGATCGAGCAAATACGATAATCATGGGGATGAACCAAGCAATCTGAAGGAAGTTCTAAAACTTCAAATATCGCCACAACTTTCAAAGGTTGAAAACCGAACGTGGAGAGTTGAGTCTAAGGCACTCTCGCATTTGATATCCAAGGAACCCATGTTTCTTTTCTTTCTTTCTTTTCTGATCTTTGGATTTTCCAAAATATGTATATATTGTTTTACTCACAATTAGCAAATTGTTTTTGAAATAAAAGATGATTTTTTAAAAGATTTACAAAATGCAAGGTCGTTGATGTAAATGATCATCTCTGATAGCCTAAGAAGAAGAAGCAATATACAATATGAGATATCTATTGAAGAGACAACTTTGTCTGTAAGTTAATACCTTTTGAGGGTTTAGGTCAATCAAGGATTGCTCGAGTAAGCAACAAACCTTTTGAGGGCAAAGGTTATGTTGGGGCATATAGATGGTTAATCAAATATTTTAGGGATAGAAATTAAACAAAATTCAAGAAGAATAGTCTACAATGAACATGTTGAAGATAGACCTTAAGTGACCTAAGCCTGAATATGAGATTGAGAGCTACTACCGTAAACTGAATGCAACTAAATTCGGAGTCAATTGGTTCAAATGTATCATAGTCAACCAGGTATGAGCTGTTGAATTATAGAAGGCGAGAGAGCTTGTTCTGATCGACACAAGCTGATGATCACCTTTCAAGACAAGGTGAAGGATGAGTATCCAGCGAGGATGAAAAGCCGAGGAGTTTAATAAATAAAAAGCGAGAATAAAATTTATAGTTTTATCAAATAAAATTTATTCACTTAATGTTATATCAAATAATTGAAAATTCAATACTATTTTTCGATTTTAGAATTTAGTTAATATTTTTGGCAATGAATTTGGTTGTTTAATTAAATTAATTTTTTATTCATCAAGAAAATTCAATGAATATTTAGATATCGAATCAAAGTATTAGCTAACATGTTTCTTGCTCGAAGAGTAAAAGAGACTAAATTTATCACTTGGACCGACCGTGTACAGTCATTTATTCTTTTTAGTCTTTTATACAAAATATTTTTTTATATTATACAAATTTTGCCTCAATATCTAAAAGAACGATTGTTATTTCTTTAGGTCGCGGGCTTGAACACCATTATTTATAGCATAGAGTTTAAAGGATCAATGTTCAATAGTTAATAGTATATTTTAAAACATATATTACTTTTACCCACCGTAACTAATTTAAAAATTATATTTTCTTATAAATTTTTAATTTTAAATCTTAAATTCTAAACTCAATTCAAACCTTAACACCTAAAATTAAAATATTAATATAAATTATAATTTATACAAGCTTATGTATCAAAAAAATATTAAATAATTTAAAATGATTTGAGAAATTGACACGTCATAAAATAAAAATTTTATATTTTTATAATTTAATAAAATTATTTTTTAGCTAATTTATATTTCAAATAAACACCTTTCACATTATCGTATCAAAGCATACTATTATATCAAAACGCCTAAACCACTGTACCTATAGCTATAGATTTTGGCAAAAAAGGGAAATGGTTTAGGACTTGAATCTATGACATTTAAGCTTTGCTGGAGCACCGAATCCACCAAGTAAATCTTATAGTTAATTTTCAATTAAAAATAATTTATATTATAGATAATGCAAAATTTAAAATAAAAAATAATCTAATACTACGTATTTTTATTCTAAAATTAAATTCATTCTTTTTCGTTCAGAAAGCTTTTTGAACTTTTATATTATTAAATTATGGTGTAAATCGTTTGTTCTCTAATTATTTTCTATTAGTGACTCTATTCAAAATTAGTAGGTTTAGAGTTAAGTTAAAATTATGGTTAAAATTTAAAGAATTAGGGGTATGGTGTATTTTTTAGGACATATAATTTGAAATATAAAAAATTAAAATTAAAATCATAAAAAAAATTAAAGGACAAAAGATTTTATCATTACAAAAGGAAGTACATGAATAAAGTAAAATCCTATATAATCTATTACAAACACACATAAACCTCAATTGCACATGATTTTATTTTCATATCAACCTACCTACCCAGAGTAGCCCAAAACACATACAACTTACGACCAACATGGTCCAGCTTTTGGTAGTATGCATGCCTCCAAGACCTGATGAAGAACAGGGGAGCCACCACACACCAAAATCCCATTACAAACCCAACCACTATGCTTACATAGAACCCATTCACTTTAGATCGACCATGACTTCCTTCACTGCTGCCTCCATCAGTTGGAACACCTTTTGTGATGCAGGTTTTACCGACAGGAGGTCCGCAAAGATGATTTCCCATGTAAGAAGAGTTTTGAAAGCTTTGAAGTTGAGTGCTTGTAGGGATTTGTCCTCTCAGGTTGTTGTAGGAGACGTTGAAGTGATTCAAGAAGTTCAAATTGGATAAACTTGAAGGGATTCCACCCTGCAACTGATTCTTGGACAAATCAAGGGACTCCATGGATTCCAGGTTGCCAATGTTGTCTGGTATATGTCCTGTTAGGAGATTCCATGACAAATTTAATGAGAGTAGCCCAGTGAGAGTTCCAAGTTCGTTGGGGATCTCTCCTGTGAGACGGTTCGCCGAAAGGTCAAGACTCTTAACAAGTCCTAATATGGAACCATATTCATCCTGCCGTCCTCTAAACATCAATAATGAACTCAGATGAAATGATCTATCCATGATTGACGCTGACCAAATATCAAGATAATTGGTGTCTTTATTTTCGGTGGTCATAGCAGTGAAGTTCCTAAAACATTTTGGAATATCTCCTGAAATGTTGTTATGTGCAAGGTCCAAGTTCTGAAGAGATTGAAGAGCACAAATCTTGTAAGGGATATGGCCATCCAAGTTATTTGACCGGAGTCTCAGAACCGCAAGGCTTGATAGCTTGTCACCCATCCATGCAGGGACACTTCCACTGAAATGGTTGTCACTAAGATCAAGAACAACCAAAGTCACACAATTTTGCAATGTGGAAGGTAATTCTCCAAACATGCTATTGTTCCGAAGGTTTAGATTTATAAGATTTTTATTTCCCAAAGAAGGTGGGATTTTCCCTGTCAAATTGTTGCTTTCCAAATTTAAGACGTTCAATCCTTGCCATTGATTCCAGCAATCTGGAATCTCTCCGAAGAGACGATTAGTACCAATGTCAACAATCCACATGGCTCTCGGTTCTGATGAATCACAAACAAATTCAACAAGGGATCCAGAAAATGAATTGTTGGACAAAATTAAAACTAATAAAGTTGGCAATAGTCTTGGTAATGGACCCGTGAATCGGTTTGAGCTTAAGTCAAGAAAGGTTCTGACGTTCAAATATGAAATCCCTCCGGTAAGATCATTAGAGGAAAGATGGAGATAATAAAACTGGGAGGAAAGATTTAGAAACCAAGTAGGAACGACATCTGAAATTCTTGCATGGGAGATATCTAACTCAGACAAGTTCCTTTGTGATTTCAACCATTGGGGAAACTTGGGGCCAAGAGACCAATCACCCAATTCTATAGTTTCACACTGAAACAGGGGAAGCCAGCTTGAGTTTGGTTGGAATCTCAACATGTTTCCAGATGCTTTCAATGTTGTCAATCTGGTGAGATTAGAGAAAAGGGTTTCTGATACAACTCCTTCCAAACGATTTTGACCAATATTTAGAGTTTCTAAGTTTGCCAAGTGTCCCAGACTAGGAGGAAAAATACCGTTTAATTGATTTTCTGAAACATCAAAGAACTTCAAAGATGGTAACCCCCCTATCGACAATGGAATTGGACCGGAAATATTGTTCTGAGCAAGGGACAGGTGAACAAGACTTTTTAAGTGACCAAGTTGATCGGTCAAATGGCCAGAAAGTTGGTTACCTTCCATATCCAAGGACTCTAAGGAATGCAAACTACATCTAGACAAACTCTGTAGAATTTCTGATACGTCTCCTTCAAGTTGATTATATGATAAATCCAACTCCTTCAAATTGCAAAGATGTTCCAAAGAGGTTGGTAATCTTCCTTGGAGATTATTGAACCAAAGATCAAGGTGACTAAGAGATCTCAAGTTTCCAATGGCACTTGAGATTTCACCCTTGAATTTGTTACCACCAAGACTAAGGAATTGAAGATGGTTTAAGCTATACAAGGAGTTCGGTATGGATGAATTAAGTGAGTTGGAACTAAGATCAACAAATTCAAGAAGCGACATGTTGCCAAAGTAATCTGGAAATGGGCCTTTCAAAGCATTGGAGCTAAGATTAATAAACACAAGACTATGAAGACCAAAGATCGACATAGATACCAAAGATAATTCGTTCAAAGAAAGATCAAGAACAGCTAGTGACTTTGTTGAATTAACACTGATCGGAGAGTGATCATATGCTAAACCGCAATATGATAAGTGCAGCTCTAACAAAGAAGGAAGATTGTATAGTACCTGTAGCCAATCGCTTGCTTCACTTAGATCAGTACAACTCAAATCAAGGTACTGCAAGGAAGGAAGTCCAGAAACCCATTGAAGGCTTTTAGTTTCCAAACCCGTCCATTGATAATTACCTCGAAGATCAAGATACTGCAGCTTTGAGAGATTCCCTAGGTTATGAGGAATTACTCCCTGGAATAGAGTATGAGAGAGGTTAAGATATGTTAAACTCTCCAGCAAACCAAAGAAGTCCGGGATTTTTATGCTGCTAAAATCGTTATTGCTCAAGTCCAGTGTATTGAGATACTTCAAGTGGAGCAAAGAAGGATTTAGTGTGCCTCCTAGCTTTGTCCGCTCCCTAGCTTCCCATTCATCAAGAGGAGCCGCCAAGTGCAGTTGGTTGACGTGTCCTGTTGAGTTATTGCAGATGACACCATTCCATTTACAACAATCTCCACCATCAAACCAAGAAGATAGCCTGTTTGAAGGATCGATCAGATCGTTCTTGAACTTTAAGAGAGCTTCTCTTTCACTTTCAATGCAAAGTAGACTGGAGTTGCCATCGCAGAAGCTAGTAAAGATAGCAGCTGCAATGAGGAGAAGAAAATGGAACAAGGAGACTGTAACAGTTCTCATGGTTGTAACTGCAAGGTACCAAGTACCAACCACATCTAGCAACCCGAATACATAGAGTAAGCTAAATAAAAGTATTCTCCGCATCAGGAGCAAGGAACCTTCTTCCACCGAGACCCTAAATTTCCATATTCAATTTTCCACAAAAGACATTAATAGTCTGTTGAATTTTCCACAAAAGACATTAAGAGTCTGTTGAATACTTCCATCATAAAATTAACTACACATCAGGTGCAAGGAACTTTCATCCAAGACCTCAAATTTCCACAAGGAGCTTTCAATTCAGTCTTGTCGTAATCATTAAATTTTAACAGAAAACTAATGTGGCACAATAAAAAAGGATAAGTTTTCTAAAGAAATTGTCAAAAATGACTACAAAATGAAAAAAGTGGATCAAAGTATTGCTGACAGGATCTCCTGGTTTCAAGAGATGCAATCGAGCATTGACTCCAAGTATGATAGCTTACAATCTTATCTTTCCCGGTGGACATAGAGTGAGAAACACTTTCAAACAAAAGGGAAGAAATTGACAAAGTCCTTGCTGAAGAAAAATATAGGGGGACTAAACTCAAGAAACTTGTTGAGATCTTTCTCCTGGAAGTGTTGAGATAGTGTTTGAGGGAGTTAAGTTGAGCTAAAATTTTTTGAGTTATTTGAATTGAGTCATCATATTTTACAATTTAATTCATTTTTTATTTTTTCTAGTCAATTCGATTTTAATGAGTTTGAATCAAATTTAAATCATTTAATTTTTAAAGTTTATGTACAAATTTTAATTTTACTATTTATAATACTATAATATAGTTTGATTGTAATTTAAATGATTTTTTCTTTATATTTACATACATATTTCTTCGCGTTATTTCTTAAATATGTAAATAAGATTTTAAATTATAATTATTATTATGATTATGATTATCATCAAATAGTTTAGATATGAATATATCATTTCTAAATAGTTAGCTTTCCATTGTCGGGTTTTAAAGGACACTACCCAAATTTGCAATGCTTTTTTATGGAAAGGAGTTGATTCTGATGCAAGGGAAACTCGTGTTAGCTGGAACATGGTTTGTCATCCAAAGAAAGGAGGTCTAGGGTTAAAAAAATATTATTGTTTAGAATAGGGCTTGCATGGTAAGGTGTCTTTGGAAACTTCTCATCCAAGCTGGATCTCTGTGGGTTGCTTGGGTATCTTCATATCTGTTAAAGGATTCTTCGATTTGGGATGTTTCAACAAAGATACATCATAGTTGGGTATGAAAAAAATTGTTAGGATTGAGAGATGATTTTGCTATGGTGGGCAATTTTTTAGGAGAATATAAAACAAGGAAGATTTGGGACGTTCTACGGCATAAGATGCCCAATGTGGTTTGGCACAAAGTTATTTGGGGGCTCCATATTTACCTCGTTTTTCTTTTATATCTTGGTTGGTAATTTTAGATAGGTTACCAACAAGGTGTAGGATGATGAGATGGGGGTATCATTGGGACCTTTGGTGTTTATTGTGTGGATTGGATGGTGAGTCTCGAAATCATTTGTTTGGTGAGTGTGTTTTTTCAAGGAATTTATGGATGATGATTATACAAGCATGCAATACCCATCTACCTTATAGTTGTTGGAGAGATCTCTTTATTTGGATCCAAGGAAATGACAAAGGTAAATCAATTAAAGCTGCTATTTTATGGGTAGCTTGAAATAGTTTTAACTATTTTTTATGGCAAGAGAGAAATAGAAAAGATTACATGGGAAAGGTATACGATTGGAGTCTGATATTTTTGCTATTATAAAGTTTAATGTGAAATGAAAAGTTTTGGGGACTAATAGGATCGATCACCATAAAAATTGTATAGCAAATTGGTTAGAATAGCTACTGTTTTGTTGGGTTCTGTTTTATGTACAGTGTAGTTGAATATTTCTTTGTTTATGTGGTTTTGCTTGGATAAATAAAATCTCAGTTATCCAAAAAAAGAATATATCATTTCATTAAATTATATGCTTTTCTAAAACATTCATTCTTATCTAGGTAAGACCAATACTAAGTAAAAAAATCGTGATAAATTAAATACAATAAATTAAATAAAAAATAAATAATATAATATAAAAGATATAAATATGAATTTCATTAAATAAAATAAAAAATAATTAAAAAAGTGACCGGATGATTAAGAAAAAAATTAAAATGACAAAAAATGATTGAAAATAAAATATAGGGGGTTAAATACGTAATTAGCCCCAAGTGAGGTATTTATAGTCTCCTAAAATCTTAAAAAATTTATAGAGTGATAAGATAATTCAAATTAAGTATAAGGGATAAATTCTAAATAATTTGAATTAAAAGCTAAAATATAATTATCTTAATTTAAAATTTAAATTCAAAATAATAAGCTATCAGTTGTATAGATAAGCTATCTAGCGAGTGGATAAGATTTTTGTCGCTGTTGACGTCATCTTCTAAAAAATTGTTGACGTGACACTATCGAGATTTTTTTTTATCCTCATTAATCCAGCCTTGAATTTGACAAAATTATATATTTTCAGTATTTTAAGCTCGTTTTTCAGAATTAAAATCCTATACAAAAAATACATGAAAATAATCGATTAAAAATCATAAATTTATCAGTAAAGATATAATTATTCATAAAAATGTGACTATTTAAACCACTTATCAATCATGAATAAAAAGAACAATATAGATTATCTTTTTTACTTGTAAAGTATTCATAGAAATTGACTCTTTATCATGAATATTCGATCGAGTCAAAATAAGTGAAGTCAAAAAAAATTAAATTACTCGAGTTTATGAGTCTTATTTTATAATTTGAATTATATTTATTTTTTTCTAATCCGAATAAAAAAATTAATTTTTTTGAGTCGAATTTTATTTATTCTTATTTCGGCACATTAAATTAACAATGTTAGGATAACAAATACTAATTAAGACATGTAAAACTGAACAACTTTTGTTTTGATAATTTTTTTTAATTTATTACCCAAAGAGAAGCATAAAAGCTGCTACAAAGAAAAAAAGTTTAAGTTCAAGACACAATGCTCCAAGCATTACAAAGCAGAGAATTAACATCATCAAGTTTATCTATGTTCTTCTTCTAGTTAAAACAAACCCTTGCTACATCTTTAATTATATCTAGGATATTTCTAGTAGATCTGGAACGTTCTTGAAGTATTCGACCTTTTTTCTCAACCAAACGAGATATAATGGCTTTGTTAGTGTTGGTACTTGGTAGAAATATCGTTAGCACTGACTAGAAATAGAATAAGAGTAATCGAAAATAATATTTAATTGTTTCGTTATAAAAATGATTGTCTTAAAAATAAATTCATCCTAACTGGTGTAATTTTTACAACAAACAGATCGTCCTTTGAAGTTAACACGAAGTTTTCGAGAGTTTATATACCCGAATTATAGAATAGATACCAATGATATTGCTCTTCTCTAATTGAGAAATCAAGAAAGGATGTGCTTTCAAAGCAATAGAAACAATAGTGATTGAAAAATGGATTTACTTTTTGTTGAATTTGAAATGAGTTAGGAAAGATCATATTTATAGTTAAAAAAGCTACAGTTATCCGAAATTATTCGATCATAAAATCAATTCATCCATTATAAACACATAATAAATTGATCAAAATGGATAGAAAAATTTATTCTGTTAAGACCTATGTTGCATTGATACGGATACGAGAACGACGATGAAAACAACAATTTTAGAAATTATAGGGTACGATTACGAGAAATATAAAATAATATAATAATAATTTATTTAAAATAATAATAATAACATTAAAATAATTAAAATAAAATATTAATAAAAGTTAAAGTAAAAATAATCTTATTTTTAATATAAATTATTTATAATTAAAGTAAAAAAAATTAAAATAATAAGGTAATAAGCACATTATTGAATGATGAAAATTTTACTAAAATAAAGTAATAAAAATAAATTATTTAAATGTTTATATCTGATAATAAAATAATTTACTAGACCCCACAATACCAATAACCTACATATTTTTTCTCGCGTTTTCTTCGTCTTTAATCTCTCTTCTTCTTCTTCAACCTTTATTCTTCTATGTTTTACTTCTGCTTTACTTTTTAAAATTTTATCTCATTCTTTGCTTTTTCTTCACCGACGAAGATGTCGGAAACCATGTCCAAACGTACCAGTAACATATTTTTTCGTTGTCAATTGATTTTTTGTCTAAGTTTCTTTCTCATTCTTCGTTCCTCCACTGTCAGAGAAAATGTCTAAATTCATATCGAAACGTAACAACAAAATAACTTCAAGGAAGCACCCGAAGATTTCGTGTCGTCCTCGGAACGTCCTCAAAAATATCACTATTGTCTCGGGTCACTTTCTGTCGTACTCCATCAACATGAAACGTTCCTAGTACGTATCTCAGCCGTCTCTGTCACGTTTCCGTCCCAAAAATGTTTCAAGTATTTAAAACGACATAAAATTATCGTACTCGTGCTTCTTAGACTTAAACAATTAATCAAAATTAATTTTAGCAATATATACAGATAATTATTTCATAACCATTTCAAAGACCAATTAGAAATTCTATAGAGCAAAAATTATTTTTATTCTAGAAAACTCAAGAGAGATTCTTCTATATTTTTATAAAAAGGTATTACAAGCAAAATACATATCGAAGACATGTATTAATGTGAGGTTCCATGCTCCATCACTCTTATTAGTATTATCAATAATCCAAAAGCGAAAGAATCTTTTGTAAAATACAATAATAAAAGTTTGAGTTTCAAATTATGAGAAAATCAACAACGAGATTAGTTGTTTAAGTATTAGTGAATATATTTGGAACTAATACATAATAATATGAGTGATTTTTCTCTTATATAAATGAATAAATTTAAATTTATAATATAGGGGTGAACTTATAACACACACTTAAATTCTTAATTTACCAAAATCATCTGTAAAGTATAGTAATAAAAGTTTGAGTTTTAAATCACAAGACGAGATTAATTGTTTAAGTATTAGTGATAATTTATTTTATTAAAACTATTTTAAACATGAATTATAAATTTATTAAAAATAATAAAACTCAATCCGAGTTTATGCTGTTCGGTGTTCTGTAGCTATACATTAATTTATTAGGGCTGTAACTCTGTTGTAACGCTACAACTTTTAATGGTCTGTTAATAATAACTCCTAACCAAATGATCTCAGGTTGTTCCTTGATGAAGGCCAATTCAAAATTATGATCCAAGAGAGAATTGGGTGCTTATTCATTGATGGAGATTATTAATAGTAGTAAAAGTCAAATTTCAAAGTTTCAGTCTTTCAGTCTTTCAGCCATATTCAGCTACTTTCACTTCTCAATAATCGTTGGTCAAAAAAAAGATTTATTTATTTTTGACAAACTCCACTGAATTTTTATTAAATACATAGTAAAATTATAATTACATCGCAATCAAGAAGTAAAATAATTAGATTAAACAATCCAAAGATTTTCAACACCCAAAACAAAGAAAAATAAAAATTTCTATGGAAATAAGAATACCAATAAAATTCAGAAGCTTTCTGAATCTTTTTGTCTCTGTCCAAACGAGACGCATAACAAAGAAAGAAGAAGTTATAACGATCCAAACTGTCATGCAAAAAGTATCATTATCTAGGACTGATTTCATCGGCAAACGACCATATTTTAAAGAATTGATTTTTTTTAATTTCACATATATATATATATATAAGCAATCCACAATGACCCCTGAGAAGAATAACTTTCATTAGGTAAATCAATCGGGTACAAATTGTCTATCTTTTTATTATGTCTCCTTTGTTGTCCTATTTTATAACAGTGACTTTAAGGTTTAAGGTTCAAGGATAAGAGTTGTGGTTAGGATTTAAAGAACTAAGGGTAAAGTGTATTTTTAGGGTGTAAGGATTTAGGACATGAAAATTAGGGTTAAAGTTTTTAGAATTTAATTTTAAACATTTATTAAGGTGGGACATGAAAAGAGACTAATTAGGAGATAAGATTTTTGTTCGAATCATTCAAACGTGATTTCAACCTCAGCCTCCTAATTGAACGAGATACCTTTTCTTGCCGATCATTTCCATGCAAAAAATAAAAATGAATGCCAAATTTCTGAGTTGCTCAAATTTACTAGCGAATGAACTGAATAAACTTGTAAAACTGAACCTCGCCCATCATTTATTCATTATTTTTTAATATATTGATACGATTATATTATAGTTTTTATTTGTAATATTTTTTTAACTTTTTAATAAGGTACAAACATCTTACACACAAGAGGTCGGATACGGATCTACATCAGTTTTTCGTCAATTTTTTAACGGTATAAGACCATTTTGTATAAAAAAAATTAATTAATATACTAATTTGTAACATTTGATAATCAACGAATATTAGTATTATATAGCTATTAACTATAGGAGTGAGTGCAGAGAAGTATTATGTTCTTCATCGCTTAAGATTAGAAGTAGTTGAGGTTGAGAAGAAACCGTTAAAGTTTGTTAGATGGTATTTTTACTAGCTCACTGCTCCTATATAAATGAACTGGCCTTCTTTAAAGATATTACGGTTGAAGAATTAATAAAATCTCAAGAGACTATCGCCTCTCTTTCTTCACTCTTCTAAAATCTCAACATGGTATCGTCGCCAAGAAGGTCCTCATCCTGTTTCGTTTCCGCTGGGTTTTTCATCTCCCATTTGATTTGTGATTCTGATTTTCTCTGCTGCTGAAGTATTGCTCGGTGCTCGTAATCTCCTCTCATTGAATCTAGAGTTCTGTTGTCTCTTGCTCATAATTAGAAGAATTCTATTCTAATAGATAGTGATTGCGTTTTGACTGCAACATTCTCTTTGATTCTTGACTATTGTTCTGGTTCAATCACATATTTTGAGATACATTTTATTGATCGTTAGGATATTTGTCTCGCAATAACTCATTGGAGAAAGAGCAAATTAACGATCCTCTTTTGGTGTTCTCTGTGATCTGTTTAATCTCTTATAGTTTTTGGTTTCTTGCTTCGTTTGGCTCGTTTGACGTTTGTTGTTGGTTCTTTGAAGTTTTGTGTCTGTGTGCACACCAGGTGTTTGCTTGTTTGCCTGAAAGTGTTTCCTTACTATGACTCCAGAAACGACCTCTGATTCTAGTGGTAATCTCACTTTGAATGCTTCCGTTATATCCTCTGTTCAACAGATACTTAGGCATGATATTGTTAAATTGTGTGATACTACGTTCTTACTTTAGAAGCAACAAGTGACTCTTATTGTTGATGGCTATGGTCTTTTAGATTTTTTGTCGTCGGATCTTGTTCCTCCACCTAAATTTGTTCAGAATGACTCGGGACATAATACACATAATCCTGAGTTTTTGCTTCACAATAGACAAGACAATCTTGCATCGTGGCTTCTGACAACTGTCAGTTCTGCGGTACTTCCTCTTCTTGTTAGTTGTAACACTTTTCGGTCTATTTGGTCTGCGATTATTCAACTGTTTGCTGCCAAGTCATCCACTAAAATTTCTTCTCTTAGACACAGCTTGCATACACAAAAGAAATGTGGTCTCTCGGTTGGTGCTTATTTGGCTAAGGTTATAATGATTTGTGATTCTTTGAATGCCTCTGGAAATGTGGGTACTGAACAAGAACTAGTCAGTGTGATCTTAGCAGTTCTTTTTATGGAGTTTAAGTCTGTAATAACTGTTGCTTCTAAAGAATTTATGTCATTAGAGAAACTTACATAGATGCTTTTAGATTGTGAGGCACGTCAACAAATGTTTCTTCAAGAAAATCTACATGCTCATGTTAATCTGGCAATTCAACATCTTGAACAAGGGTCTGCTAGTACCATACCTGTTGAGTCTCAAGTTGATACCTCTCCTTACATTGGTTCTTATCAGCAATCTTAATCTTATGTTCATGGTCGACGTGGTGGTAATTTTAATCGAGGAAGGGGTTATGGTCGCCAAAATAGTATTAATCGACCACAATGTCAATTATGTGTGGTCGGATGGGACATACTGTTCAAAAATGTTGGTACTGGTTTGATCAAGATTTTCTTGGAGTAAATAATAATGTGAGTCAAGATGGTTTTTATCAACAAACTCCTATACATAGTAATTTCACTGATGGTTATTTTTTGAGGTTTTAGAAACCTGTGCAGGTTTATACGCATGCTGTCAGTCCTGCATCTTCTACACTATATACTGCCCCTATTAAATATATTCAGACAGGATTTCTGGTTCCCTCAGCCCCTCCTAATGCTACACATGCTAGGATTTCTTCTAGTGCTACTCAGTCTTCTCAAGGAGTTTTAGGCCACTCCTTTGTTGGTACTGGATCGGTTTTTGCTACTGCATCTTCCCCTATACCATCATCTACTCCTACGACTTCTGTCACAACTTTCGGTTCTTCTCCAGCACTTGGTGATGGAGCTTGGTATCCCGATTCAGGTGCTACGCACCATATTATTACTCATGATTCTGCAAATCTTCAATCTGCAGTTCAGTATAGAAGGTAATAATTTGCTTCTTATGGGTAACGGAACTGGTGTTTCAATTTCTAAGATAGGGATTGGTACTTTGTCTACTTCCTCTAAGTCTTTGGTGCCGCAGAAATTATTATATGTTCCATCAATCTAAAAGAATCTTTTGTCTGTATCTCAGTTAGTTAGGGACAATAATGTTGACTTTACGTTTAATGCTGATGGTTGTTGTGTGAGAGATTCTCAGACTCGGAAGGTGTTGCTCGAAGGGAAGCTCACTTGTGAAGGACTATATCAACTACTTCCTTCTGTTTTTGTTGATGATGTTCATACAAGCACTGTTGCAACCTCGTATAATGTTTCAAGCTCCTCGAATAGTTTTGTTTTTTTGGCATAATCGTCTTGGCCATCCTTCAACTAGCATTCTTAAGAAAGTTTTAAAGACTTGTAATGTTAGCTTTAAGGATAATAATGAGTCACATTATTTGTATTCTGCTTGTTTACAAGGGAAAACTCATAAGCTCCCTTTTTTCAGATTTTGTTACGCAATATAAAAGACCTTTTGAGTTGGTTGTTTCTGATCTTTGGGGTCCAACTTCTACTCCTTCAGATGGTTATATTTATTATCTCTCTTTTATTGATGTTTACGGTAGACATACATGGATTTATCTACTAAAGAGAAAGTATGAAGTTGTGCAATGTGTGTTTAATTTTTGTATACTTGTTGAGGTTCCATTTGGACAAAAAATTAAAGTTTTTTAGACCGATGGAGGCACTGAGTATCAAGCATTGAGGAATTCTTTTCTTTTGAATGGGATACAACATCGAGTGACTTGTCCATACACCTCAGAAAAAAATGGTAAGGCTGAAAGAAAGCATCATCATGTTGTAGAAATGGGTCTCACACTTCTTGCGCAAGTTGAACTACCTTTGAAATTTTGGAATCATGCTTTCACTACTGCAGTCTTTCTCATCAATAGACTACCTACTCCTGTTTTGGATGGTAAGTCACCTTATGAGATGCTTTGCAATCATTTACCTGATTACTCTTTATTTCGAGTCTTTGGTTATGCTTGTTACCCTTTTACTAGACCTTTTAATAAGCACAAATTGGATTTTAGATCCACAATGTGTACCTTTTTAGGTTACAGTTCATTTCATAAAGGATATAAGTGTCTTAACAGTGATGGCAAAATTCTTATCTCTAGACATGTTATTTTTGCTGAATTTAAATTTCCTTTTACTGCAAATGGTACTTCTGATGAATCTAATAAAATTGAAGGTGTTTCGTATGAGGTTCCTTTTCTTGTGGTTCCATCTTCTCATTTCCAATTTTCAGAAAATCAAGAGCAGTCTGATCTTACTGGAAATAATTCAAATCATTTTGAAAATGTTGAATCCAGTACTGATTCAGTTCAAAGTTAGCCCATAAATTCTGATCAAGGACAGCAACAAAACTCAGCTCCACATGCTTCTGGTCCAGAACATAATTGTGCCTCTAATCAAGAGCCGAATCTGGGTTCTGCTCAGGTTTCTACCGAGAGAGTTCAGCTCAGTCTTGCATTTGCAGAAGCTGATTTACAAGCTTCAGAAACAGTAAGAGAAAGATTGTGGTGATCAGTGTGTTTCTTCCTCTACACCAGAGGGACTGCTTGACGATAAAACAGTTTCGGTTCCAACTTATGTTGAATTTACTAGGTTTCCTGAAGAAGGAAATGAGGAAGAAAATGAGATGTTGTCTTTCTCTCCTGAAGAAAGTAAAGAAATGAGTGAAGCTTCCTCTTTACACCCAGAAATTACAAATCGAC
The DNA here is from genome assembly GCA_035048815.1 of Abelmoschus esculentus. Lineage (NCBI taxonomy): Eukaryota > Viridiplantae > Streptophyta > Magnoliopsida > Malvales > Malvaceae > Abelmoschus > Abelmoschus esculentus. Next base: position 3,136,435 of record JAUCBN010000019.1, on the reverse strand, counting down.
ACCACATGATTACTCGTAGCAAGAATGGCATTTAAAAGCCTAAAGTTTATCATACTCAAGTCTCTGATATTTTAGAGAAACCTAGAAATATAAAAGAAGCCATGAGGTCACCAAATTGGAGAGTTGCTGCTCAAGCTGAGTATGAAGATTTGCAAAAGAACAATACATGGACTTTGGTACCACTCCCACCATATAGGAAGGTTGTTAGTTGCAAATGGGTCTTTAAAATTAAGAGGAATCCGGATGGCACAATAGCCAGGTACAAAGCTGCTTGTTGCAAGAGGTTGCTTGCAAGAAGTAGGGATTGATTTTTATGAAGTTTTTAGCCCTGTGGTGAAAACTGTTACTGTTCGTGTGATTTTCTCACTTGTCATATCGAAAGAATGGATTTTGCGTCAAGTAGATATTAATAATGTTTTTTTGAATAAGGATCTAACTGAAGAAGTTTTCATGACCCAACCTCCTGATTATGAGCAGCAAGATAGATCTAAAATTCCTATTGTGTGCAAATTAAACAAAGCCTTATATGGCTTAAAACAGGCACCGAGAGCTTGGTTCGAGAAACTGAAAAATTATTTGTTATTTACTGGTTTTGTTCTCACTAAATCTGATGCTTCTCTCTTTGTTAAAATCGATGCTACAGGAGGAGTTGTGTATGTTTTGGTATATGTAGATGACATCATTCTTACTAGCTCGGATAATGATCAAGTTCAATAGGTAATTGTTGAATTAAATCAAGTTTTTTTCTCTTAAAGATCTTGATGTGTTGCATTATTTTCTAGGAATTGAAGTCTACTACACTCCTGGTAGCATAGTGTTATGTCAAAAGAAGTACATTCTAGATCTTTTGCAAAAATGTGGTTTTAGTGATGTAAAGAGCTTGCCTACCCCTATGATTACAAGCTGTAACTTGTCTGGTAATGAAGGAAGTCCTGTTGAAGATGCTTCTGAATATAGAAGCATTGTAGGTGCTTTACAATATATAATCATCACTCGTCTTGAACTTGTTTTTTCCGTAAATAAAGTTTGCCAGTTTATACAAAATCCTTGTGAAAGTCGCTTGCAGGTTGTGAAAAGAATTTTGAGGTATTTACAAGGCACTATTGACTATGGTTTGAAATTTTCATGTCACTCTCGAATTTCTCTTGCTGGATTTGCTGATGCAAATTGGGGCACTGATGTTGATGATGGAAGGTCGACAGTAGGATATTGTATCTATTTTTATGGTAATCCAGTATCATAGAGTTTTCAAAAGCAATCTGTTGTTGCTCGATCTACAGTCGAAGCTGAATATAGGATTGTTGCTTGTGCTGCTACTGAATTGATATGGTTACAATCTCTTCTTAAGGAACTAGGAGTTTGTATATAAGGGATGCCTACTTTGTGGTGTGATGACACAAGTGTTGTGGCTGTGTCTTCTAATCCTGTGTTACATTCAAAGTTCAAACATGTTGAATTAGATCTTTATTTTGTTCGAGAACGTATCGCTGTAAAGCAATTACAAGTTAATGAGGTTCTAGCATATGAACAGGTCGCAGATGTTCTAACTAAGACATTATCAGCACCTTTTCATCGTCATCGTCTTAAGCTCTCAATTGTCCCTACTTAAAACTTCATCTTCTGTTTTTCAAGTATATTTCTCTATTTTGGTTTCATGTTATTAGTTTTGTTCTTCTACTTCAGGTTGTCACGCAACAAAGTTGTTGGGTGAATATTAGTATTATATAGCTATTAACTATAGTAGTGAGTGCAGAGAAGTATTATGTTCTGCATCGCTTAGGATTAGAAGCAGTTGAGGTTGAGAAAAAGTCGTTAAGAGTTTGTTAGATGATTTCTTTACCAGCTCACTGCTCCTACCTTCTGTATAAATGAACCAGTCTTCTTCGGAGATATTACGGTTGAAGAACTAATAAAATCTCAGAGAGTATCGTCTCTCTTTCTCTACTATTCTAAGATCTCAACAAGAAATATAAAAGATAATTGAGGTATAATCAATGGACCATTTATGTAGTTTACCTATTTATAAATATCTAACTTAATTTTAATTATTTAATAATTTATTATAATAAAATTTTAATTGTACGACTCAATTGTAATGTATGTAACCAAATAACTGAGAGAGATTATTAAAATAAATTCAATTTAAAATGGTTTTTAAATAAAATCTCTTTTAGAGGTGAAATTATACTACAATAAAAATATATTTTAAAAAATAAATGCAAAGAAGGTCAAAAATGTCAAGCCGTCAAAGACTACTAAATATATTATTTTTAACTAAAGAAGTGTCACTTTCTAAAATATTATTTTTAATTAGAAATATTTCTATAAAATATGTTAATTTTTGACTATAGAATAATGAATAGGATGGATGAGAGTTGGAGAGGTTAGGTCATTTTGAAAAATTTAATATTCATATGATTTATTATTTTTTAATTTTAGAGATTTATCTCATGACATAAAATATGTATTTATTTTTAAATTAATTATAATAAATAATAATTTAACTAGGTTTTATAAATTCAATGAAATGGACAAGTGAATATCTTATCATAAACTATTACTATTATTTTTATTTTTATTGCAGTCTTGCATTATGGGAATTTATAGTTTATTTTTCTAAAATATTTATGTTTAATACTCAATGATATTATAATATGTTTCTTTTAGTATCCTTGTATATTTTTACATATTTTTTAATAATTTTTTTAATATTTATCTTATAATATAAAAAATGTAATTTTTATGCATATAAACTTGAAAAAGAAAGGTAATTTTAGTAGGATTTATACTCCATAAAAATAATTAGAGGAATAAGGAAAAATAATATATTTAGAGTATTATTGTAAAATCTACAGTATTAAGCGTGTAACATCACCTTCTCTTAGCGTTATCTTTTAAAAAAATATTATCTTATATATACAACTTTATCTGTTACGGCTCAAGAAAAAGACTCAAGGATGGAATAATATTTTGGGTAAACTACACCAGTGATCACCCAACTATTTGGGGATACCTATTTTGACCACCAAACTAAAGAACTCATCAATCAGGTACCCCAACTTTGAAACCCTACCTATTTTGGCCACTACCGTTAAAAATCTGACGGAAAAGTTAACAGTGATGACGTGGCAGTTAATTAGAAGTTGTAAAATTACATATTTAATCCCTCTAATTTATTTATTATTTGGGTGATTAATTTTATTTATTTATTTTTATGATTAATTAATATATTTTTCACCACCTGGTTGGTAAGAAAGAAAGGAAGAAAGAAAATGTTGTGTTAATATGACAAAGAGGAAATTTGAACCCTTAACCTCTTGCCTATAAAGCAAAAGGCTCAACCACTGAGCCAAAGTAATATTTGTGATATGAAACCCGAAAATGAAGTATTAAATGGTTATATCTTAGTATTTGAATTACCTTGACAAAGACCGACCGTTTAAATCGATTAATATTTAAATAAAAATATTAAATATTTAGATTTTAATTATTCGAATAAATTAAAATCTAAATATTCGAATAAAAATATTTAGATTTTAATTATTCAAATATTTGACTTTTGTTGTTTAAATATTTTTATATTTTTTGTTCGAATAATTAAAATCTAAATATTTTTATTCGAATATTTAAAATTTAAATATTTTTATTCGAATATTTATTAATTTTCAACTAATATTTTTATTTATATATTTAATATTATTCAAATATTTTAATTCGAATAATATTAAATAAAAATATTCAAATATTTAATATATTTATTTTAAATATTTAATTATTTTAATTTATTTATTAAATGTTTTATTATTTTAATTTAAATATTTAATATTTTAATTTAAATATTAATCGATTTGAAATTTTGTTATTCTAGGCTTTTACTAAAACTTTATCACTTAATAATACATGTGAATATACTATGACACAAGAAGCAACTTGGCCTAGTGGTTCACTCATTAGGTATGTGCTTGTTGTGGGTTCAAATCTTCTTACATGCAATAAACTTTGCATTTTATTTCTTCTACTAATAATAAATCAAAATAAATTAATAAATAAAATTAATCATCCAATCAATTGATGACACGTGTCACCATCGGATTAACAGACACGTCACTGCTGTTAACTTTTCCGTCAGATTTTTAACGGCAGTGACCAAAATAGGTAGGGTTTCAAAGTTAGGGTACCTGATTGACGAGTTCTTTAGTTGGGTGATCAAAATAGGTATCCCAAATAGTTGGGTGGTCACTGGTGTAGTTTACCCTAATATTTTTTAAGAGATAACAACAAGAAGAGGTGACATTATGCTTTTAACACTATAAATTTTATCGTAATATCCTAAATATACGTAATTTTCTCTTATTCTCCTAATTATTTTTATGGAGTGTAATGTCTCGCTAAAATTGTCAAAAATAAAAGTTTGAAAAAATATATTATAGAGTAAACTACACAGATAATCACCATATTATGAGGTTGGTATCGATCTGACCACAATGCTTTAAAAAAAATTAAATATCTCGATAAACTATTAATTTGATATTAAAATAACCATCTGCCGTTAAAAGGAGTAACGGACTGCTAATGTGGCAGTTAAATATAAAATAAAATAATTACACATTTAATCCCTGTTATTCATACATTTTTATAATTTAGTCATAATTTTATTAAAATAATATAATTATTTAATTAGGTGGTAAAGAGCTTTGAACCCGAGTAAGAAAGCATAGAATTCAAATGACTTAATCAACGAGTTAAGCATATTTTATTAATATAAAACACTATTATTTATATATTTATTATTTCTAATATTTATTCCTTTATATTTAATTGTTTTTAATTTAATTAAAAATAATAATTAAATTACTATATAATAAATTAAAAGATTCAAATTAATAAAAATTTATTTATAAACTCTAAACTCTAAACCCTAAATCCTAAATCTTAAATCCTTAAAACTTAAACCCTAAAAATATTCGAATAAAATATTTAGCTTTTAAATATCCGAATAAAATTATTTAGATATTCAAATAAAGTATCCGTAGAATAAATATTCAAATAAAATAATAAATATTTTAATATTTTGATTTAAAAATTTTAAATAAAATATTTGAATTAAATATTCAAATAAATAATTCAAATAAAAATATTCGAATAATAAATATACGAATAAGAATATTCGTATAATAAATATTTAAATAAAAATCGTAAATATTCGAATATTTTTATTTGAATATACGAATTTTTGATACGTCTCCGAGTTGATTAGATGACAAATCCAACTCCTTCAAATTGCAAAGATGTTCCAACGAAGTTGGTAATCTTCCTTGGAGCTTATTATATGAAAGATCAAGGGATTGAAGATGGTTTAAACTATACAACCAGTTGGGTATAGATGAATTGAGAAAATTGAAACTAAGATCAACAACTTCAAGAAACGACTTGTTCCCAAAGTAATCCGGAAATGGTCCTTCCAAATCGCAACCAGACAAGTGCAACTCTAATAAAGAAGGAAGATTGAATGTTACCTGTTGCCAATCAGGTGCTTTATGAAGATCCACACCACTCAAATCAAGGTACTTCGTGGAAGAAAGTCCAGAAACCCATTCAAGGTTTTTAGCTTCGATATTCCATGTGCCCGTTGGCCAGCTCGATCGGATAAGAATCCCATCTCATATCCAGATATTGCAGCTTTGAAAGATTCGCCAGGTTCTGAGGAATCTCCCCTTGGAACCCGTGAATCGGTTTGATCTCAAGTCAAGAAACAATCTGATGTTCAAATATGAAATATCTCCGGTAAGATCATTAGAGGAAAGATCGAGATAATAAACCTGGGAGGAAAGATTTAGAAACCAAGTGGGAACTACATCTGAAATTCTTGCATGGGAGATATTTAAATCAAACAAGTTGTTTTGGAACTCCAACCATTGGGGAAACTTGGGGCCAAGATACCAATGAGACAAATCGATAGTTTCACACTGAAACGGGGAACCCAGATTGAGTTTGGTTGGAATCTCAACATGTTTTCGGATGCTTTCAATGTTGTCAATCTGGTGAGATTAGAGAAAAGGGTTTCTGATACAACTCCTGCCAAACGATTTCGGCCAAGATTTAGAGTTTCTAAGTGCAGTGACCCTTTAAAGTTGAGTTAAAAATTAATTAGGCAAAAAGGGTGCTAATTTGGAAATGATTGAAAACCTAAGGTTTAAAATGTCTCAAAATAAAACATTTAGGGCTTATGCCAGGCCCTTAACCGTTTATGTTTCATTTGAAATTTTAATTTTGTTTTTATGATCGTTAGAGGTTTAATGAAGTGCAGCGTTTTGACAGCTGCTGTATCTAGGGTTATATCCTTTCCCTTTTCGGCCGACAGAGACATCAAATGAATGAATATTGTTCTCTTTCTTCTCATCCTCATTTGTTCTCTGAATCCTCTTTTCTCATCTTACTCCATTTCTGTTAAGAAACAATCAGGAAGATCCGAACTTGCAGGGACGAGCTTGACAAGGGTATCAGAGCCTGCTCGATTTTGTTGACATGACGAGAAGTCAAGCTACTCAGACAGAGATGGCCAATCTACAGGCTGAGATAGCTCGGGTGGATGGGTCGATCGACGGGAAGATACAAAACTTAAAGGCGGACTTGGAAGCAGTGATGGAAACCAAAATACAAGATATGAAGAAGTCTCTGATGGTCGATTTGCAGAATGTCATCGAGAAAGTGCTAGGTAAAAGACAAGTTCCAGAAGATAAGGGGTCGGACGAGAGGTTGCTCAATGCACCTGGAATGTTGGGGGCGACACCCTCTCCTTTGGTGGCAGGAGCTTCGAGTAGTCAGGTGGAGATGGTCGAAAATTCAGGACATAAGGTTGGGGATACGGTCGATGAGCCAATGCTGGTAGAGCAAAGGCAAACCTCCCACAATTATGCTTATAAACTCATGTGTCCCAGGTTCGATGGGGACGACTTTCGGGGATGGTTGGCAAAGCTGGAACAGTTTATAGAAGCGGAGCAAGTGCCAGAGGAAGCGCGAGTAAGACTGGTCATGCTTCATCTGGATGGTTGAGCCTTGTAGTGGCATCAGTTCGTCACCAGGGATTTTGGGGACCTGAAGGATTTACCCTGGAATCATTATCTAGGGACCTTAAATGAACGCTTCGCCCCGGGAGGATTTGATGATCCCTTTGTAGAGTTAGTGGCCTTGAGACAGAGTGACTAAGTGGAAAAGTTCTATGACGAGTTCGTGTCCTTGCTGAATCAAGTACGAATTCCAGACCCGTATGTGTTAAGCATGTTCAAGAACCACCTAAGGGTAGAGATCAGCCAATTCCTCAAGTTGCTCCAACCAAAAAATTTGTTAGAAAGCCTTCCACATGGCAAAACAGTTAGAAGCCTTTTTCTTTACCAATCACAGAGGGACTAGTTGGCTACGCCCCAAACCCAGTCCACCCCCTGCTTTAATTGTGCCTGCCAAGACTTTTAATACAATTAAGGGTATAACGAGCACTGTAGCTCCCTCCTCGAGTTCAAGGAGTATGACTCCTGCGCAAACTCCTCCCAAGAATACCAGGTCAACGGGAGGTAATGCAGGAAGAGGGAAGCCTCTATCTCCTGCGGAAATAGAGGACAGGAGGAAGAGAGGGTTGTGTTTTTGGTGTGCGGCGAAGTATACTCCTGGGCATAGATGTGCCAAGAGCTAGCTTTACCAAATTGCAGTCGAGGGACAGGAAGAGGAGATTGAACAGGAAGAATTTTTAGATTATGAGGAGGTAGAAGATACTGGAGGAGAAAAGGAGGAGAGTCCTGTGTTGTCCCTTCAGGCCATGTGGGGAGGCCCATAGTTTAAGACCATGAGACTGAAGGTGGTTATCAAAGGAAGAGAATGGGTTGCTCTAGTAGACTCTGGGAGCACCCATAATTTCCTAAATTGGTCTCTGGTAAAGAGTGCTTCTTTATCAATCAGGCACAAGAGCAACTTGTTGGTGACTGTAGCCAATGGAAATTTGATGGAGACCTTGGGGTCATGTGAATCTGTGGGGTGGAAGACACAGGGGGAAGAGTTCCAGGCAGATTTTCTGGTGCTGCCCCTTAAGAGTTGCGATATAGTACTTGGGGTGCAATGGTTGTCTACTTTGGGGCACATAAACTGGAACTTTGCGGAGTCCACCATGAGCTTCCTACATAAAGGAAAGGAAGTGAGGTTGATAGGAGTTCAACCTGTACTATTGGAAAGTATAGAAGCCAAGAAGTGTGCTAAAGTTTTGAAGAGCAGTGCTAGTCCATATACTGTTTGTCTATTAATGGAGGGTCAAGTGGAAATGCAACTAGGAGGGGAGTTGGAGCTCACTGAACTTAAGGAATTGTTGGATGGTTATGAGGATGTCTTCCAAGAATCCTAGGGGCTTCCACCTGAGAGGGGGCATGTCCATAGGATTCCTCTGGTGGATGAATCTGCAGTGGTAAAGATTCATCCATATAGGTATCCTATGTTTCAAAAAGATGCAATAGAGAAGATAACTAAGGAGATTTTGAGCACATGAGTGATAAGTGATAGTAATAGATCTTTTGCTTCTCCAATTGTAATGCTAAAGAAGAAGAACGGTAGTTGGTGAATGTGTGTGGACTACCGACGGCTTAACCAACTCACGGTGAAGGATAAATTCCCCATACCCATTATTGAAGAGCTCTTGGACGAATTGGGTAGAGCAAAATATTTTTCGAAGCTGGATCTCAGGTTTGGGTACCAACAGATCAGAATGTAGGGACCAGATATGGCCAAGACAGCTTTCAGAACCCATGAAAGGCACTAGGAGTTTCTGGTCATGCCATTTGGGCTGACCAATGCACCTGCCACATTTCAGGCTCATGAACAAGGTGTTCAAGGAGCAATTGAGGAAGTTCGTTCTGGTATTTCTGGATGACATATTGGTGTATTCCATCACTTGGAAAGAGCACATAGGACATCTCAAGGAGGTCTTGGAACTGCTGAGAACTCACCAGTTAATAGCAAGAGGAACAAGTGTAGCTTTGGGGCAACTAAAGTTGAATACTTATGATATGTGATATCAGATGGGACGATAGCAATGGAGGAAGGGAAGGTGAAATGCATATGGGAGTGGCCTGTCCTAGTTTCTATCAAGGAAGTGAGGTTTTTTTGGGGGATCTCAGGGTACTATAGGAGGTTCATAAGGGGGTATGGAGAATTGGAAAAACCTCTGGCTGAGTTGTTAAAGAGGGAGGGGTGGAAATGGACTGAAAGGGAGCAGGAAGCATTTGAGAAATTGAAGACTGTTGTAACCACAACTCTAGTCCCGAGTCTTCCAAACTTTGATGAAATATTCGTAGTAGAGACCGATGCTTCAGATTTGGCAATAGGAGCAATTCTGGTGCAAAAAGGGAAGCCCTTGGCATTTTTCAGCAAAGGACTTGGAATCAGACATCATGGGTTATCTATTTACGACAAGAAGATGTTGGTTGCACTCATGGCAGTTAAAAAATGGTTTGCTTACCTGTTAGGGAGACACTTCAAAATTAAGACCGACCACCAAAGCCTCAGATTTTTGACTGACAATCAGGCCATCATTCCCTCGCAATAAAGGTGGGTTGCAAAAATGATGGGGTATAATTTTGAGGTAGTCTACAGAAAGGGAATACATAATAGAGTGGCAGATGCTCTTTCTCGAAATCCTCTATTTGTGGAATATCATACATTGGCAGCTAGTAGCGTGTGGTCACCCTTGTTGGATAGGATTAAGGCCTCCTGGTAGAAAGACCTAAAACTGAAGAAGATAGGAATTTCAAGAAGGGAAAAGGGGGCCATGGAAAATATAATTGGGATAACTACTTTTTGAGAAGGAAAGGCAAACTCATAGTTGGAGCAGATGGGGAGTTGAGGAAGGAATTATTGACTTATTTTCATGCCAGCCCCATTGGAGTGCATTCTGGTTCGAAGGCTACTATCAAGAGAGCAGCAGCAGTTGTTTATTAGAAGGGGATGAGGAAGGAAATTCGAAACTTGATAAGGGAATGTAGCATATGTCAGAGGAACAAAGGGGAGCTACAACATCAAAAGGGTTTTTTACAACCTCTCCCTATTCCCGAGTTAGCTTGGAAGTCCATTTCCATGGACTTCATAGAAGGATTGTCGGTCTCTAAGGGAAAAGAGGTAATTTTGGTGGTTGTGAATCGATTGACCAAGTATGGTCATTTTCTGGTAGTGTCACATCCTTTTTCCGCAGTTAGTATTGCACAATTGTTTATGGAGCAAATCTTTAGGCTACATGGTATGCCTGAAAGTGTGGTTTGCGATCAGGATAGGGTGTTTATGAGCATGTTTTGGAAGAAATTGTTTAGGAGGTTGGGGACCAACATGACCCCTTCTACAGCCTATCACCCTCAAACTGATGGTCAAACGGAGAGGGTGAACCAGTGCTTAGAGACCTACCTACGTTGTATGACAAGAGAAAGGCCGAAAGATTGGAGTGATTGGTTGCACCTAGCTGAGTGGTGGTACAACACAACCCATCACTCAGCCATTAACACGACTCCTTATGCAACATTGTATGGGCAGGAACCCCCTAGACACATGCCTTATGTTGCTGGAGATTCACCAGTGGCAGTAGTGGATAGAAGCTTGGTGATGAGGGAGGCTGCAATGCAAATGATGAAATTCTATCTTAGGAGGGCCCAGGATAGAATGAAACAACAATCTGATAAGCACAGAAGGGATGCAAAGTTTAAGATTGGAGAATTCGTGTACTTAAAGTTACAATCGTACCGTCAACAAACCATACATTCAAGGAGCAACCAAAAACTAGCTCCCAAGTGGTTTGGTCCCTACCAAGTGATGGAAAAGGTTGGTAGTGTGGCTTACAAGTTACAATTGCCATCAGGGTCTCGTGTTCACCCCGTATTCCACATTTCCCAGCTCAAGAAACATGTAGGAGCCGATCCTACCCAAGAAGCTCTTCCTGTTGTGGGGACTGATGGGACGATTTTGAAGGAACCAGTTAAGGTGTTAGAAAGGAGAATAGGGAGAAGGGATAATCGGGCAGTGATAGAAGTGTTGGTTGAATGGACAAACAGTTTCCCTGAAGATGCTACCTGGGAAAGCCTGCACCAGCTCAAGCAACAGTTTCCAGATTTTAATCCTTAAGGACAAGGATGATTTCAAGGGAGGGAGTATTGTCAGGCCCTTAAACGTTTATGTTTTAATTGAATTTTTAATTTTGTTTTTATGACCGTTAGAGGTTTAATGAAGTGCAGCGTTTTGACAGCTGCTGTATCTAGGGTTATATCCTTTCCCTTTTCGGCCGACAGAGGCATCAAATGAATGAATATTGATCTCTTTCTTCTCATCCTCATTGTTCTCTGAATCCTCTTTTCTCATCTTACTCCATTTCTATTAAGAAACAATCAGGAAGATCCGAACTTGCAGGGACGAGCTTGACATCTTAACTTCAAAAAAGAGGAAATTAGGATAAAAATTAAGAAATAAAATTGGAAAATTAGGAATTAAGGTTCCAAACTGAAAATTGATTTGAAAAATTGGGAATTAGGGCTTAGATTGAAGAAGGAAAATTAGGTCTAAAAATTAGGGATGTAAGGTCAAAAATTGAAAATTGAATTAAAAAGGAGAAAAAAGAAATTAGAGTTTGAAAACACCTAACATAAAAAGACTCAGAAAATCGGGGATTTTGCAAGATTAAGGTTAAAATTTAAAAGGGGACTTTAAAATTAAAAATTAGAAATTTGGAAAAGGATTAAAAAATGTTGGAAAATAATTTTTAAAAAAGGGATGGAGTCGCCACCGGCCACTTTGGTAGGCCGGAAACCGTAAAAACCAGAGATTGGAAATGATTTGGGTTCGAGAGTCATTAAAAACGAGTTTATGGTTTAAAACCACCCAAAATTTGACACCTTTATCAAAATAGCCGCTTAATTAAATTCAAAATTTTATGTTTTAAAGTGGCATTTAAATTAGAATTTGTTTAATGTTCGAATTAAGTTTTATTTTTACCGTGTCTTTATTCGAAGGCAACGCATACACCACGACCACTACAATGAAATACGGACTCGTTACGACCGAATAAAGACGTTAACGTTAGGTTCATTAATTTAATATGATGGATGTAATTTGAGCATAAATAGATGCAACAACATATACAAAAAAACAAATGTGCAAAATAAAAGATAATAGGCAAAAATGATAAAATGCATAAATAATAAATAAAGGATGTATGGAACAACTAAAATAAGTATGTACAAGCAAATGTAAACATGACATAAACAAAACATATTTAAAATACACAAATACATAAATATATGTGTAACATGCAAAATAAAGTATAAATTATATAAAAAAATGTCTAAAACAATATGACAAGAATAATAATAACAAAAAACATAATGCAAATTAAATAAACACGAGTAAATCAAAAAAAAACATAACATAAATAAATACATGCACAAAATAAATGGAAACATGAACCAATAAGTAACATGCAAAATAACATGTACAATAAGGTAAATACGTAAATAATAACATGCATGGTAAAACTGATATGTACCAAATTAAATATGTATAAAATCAAATACATACAATGTAATGAAAGAAATGCGATAGTTAAAATGCATGAATAAAATAAGTAAATGCATGAGCAAATATGTACAAAAAAATTATAATAAAATAAACACATGACTAACATGTATGACCTAACAAATAAACGCAACCATAAAATAAAATATATGATCAAAGAGCATAAATAATAAAAAAGGGTATATATATAAAAAAAAAAATGCATAAAAACATTATATGACATATGTAGCAAAATGCAACAAAATGATAAACTCATATAAGCATAAGCTAAAATAAAAGCATAATAATAAATATGTACAAAAATAAACACAACATATAAATGAATATGTACATAAACAGATAAGTAAATAAAAGCAAGAAAAAAAATTAATAAACTAAAGAAAGATTAAACAAGCAAAAGCTTACTGGAAAGGACCAGATTGAAAAGATTCGAAAACGTTCAGACCCTTAAGTCGTTATTTTAAAACAGGGAGTGGCCTAAAAGTAAACCTCCAGACACGGAGGGATCTGGTAATAATAAAACCATTTTATTTTGACAATTATGGCCAGAAACGGACCAAATTGAAAGGTTTTAAAAAGAAAGAAGAACCTAGCATGTGAATATAGGGGCACAGGAGGTTTTAAAAACGAATAAACCCATTTCCTTTTTATTTTCTAAGTATAAAACACAAAAATATTGATCAAAAACCCCTTTTATCTCATTTGCCTCAAAACTGAAAGACATAAGAAAAGAAAACTCCCTCTATTCTCCAAGAACAAACCCCAAAACCCATAGGTGTTCTTCGTTGCTTGAAGAACACCGCCGTGTAGCCCAGAAAACACCGCATTTACCAGATTTCGGTCACCATCTACGGTGGTTGGCGACCAAATAAAACCTTTCGAAACTCTTTCCTTAAAAGACTTTTGAAATCCCAAACTCGGTTAAAACCTTTACTTCACAAAAACCAAGTTCAAGATCATTTTCCCTTTCTTTTTGAAACCAAAGACCGAAACAAAAAGGATCTAAAACCCCTCTCCGGTTCGAAACAAAGAAAAAGGAAAGAAAGAAAAAGTGACTTTCTTCTCCACGGGCTCACCAACGAAGGCTCAAGGCCTTATGTGTTCATTGCTGGCGATCGGAGAGGAAGAAGAACTAAAAGGTAAAGAAAACCATTTTTTGTTTCTTTTTGGTGCCTATAAACTGATAAAGAAAAGGTTCTTTCTACCTTTGGAAACGCATTATCTTTGTATTGATAATCGAGAGGGTTTTCAATACAATGGTTTAGGCTTTCTTTTATATCCGATTACAAAAATGGAAAATAAAAGACTAAAATTTCCTTTTGGTTGCTCTGATTTTGCTTGTATTTGCTTGCTTTTTTATCCTATGAAATTTCGTGGAATTCGTATTGACATATTGGCCGATGAGCTTCTGCAAATCTGATTTTTTGTTTTGTTTTTTCTCGTGTACGAATCTGATATTTGGTTTTGGTTGTCTTTTTGTGTGAGGTGGTCGCTGGAGAGAAAAGATTTAAACGGGCTACTGGAAAGATTCAAACGGGCTACTGGAAATCGAAGGGTCTCCTGCGTGGAGACCACGCACGCGTGGGGCACCCACAACAGTTGGCGCGTTCGGCGCGTGGAGGTTCCAGACGATTCCAATCTCCTTGCTGCTGACCGTTAGATCAAGATTTGATCTAACGGTTCTGGTTAGGTTGCGCAAGGGTTAACAAGGGTATTAGGGGTTCACGTTTGATCCGGTGTGGGCTTAAAATCAGCCCAGGCTTATAATTAAAATTAAATAACTAGGTTATATCATTGTTTTTGGGTCTTGGGCTCAGAGTGAGCTTGTAATATATTAATTCCGGGCTTAGTTAATTAAGTTTGGGTCTGTTGTAATATTATTTAATGTGTATTTGGGGCTGATAATAAAATGAGTTTTTATTTAATGAGTTTATTTATTATTTGTTTATAATATAAATATGATAATAATAATAATAATAATAAAATAATAATAATAAAAGAGGAAAAATCGAATAATAATAGTAAAGTAAAATAGAATAAAATAACACTAATAATATACATTATAATAAAGTTTATAATATTAACATATAAAATTCAAAATATATTATATAAAATTCAAATGAATAACGAAAATAAAGGTAGAAAATAAGGTAAATAATAAGATAGTAAGGTATTATATTTTTTGGTTTTTTATTTAATATTTCAGATGCAATAATTATAATAATAATAATATAAAAACGAAAAATAAAACGTTCCAACAAAAACAGTTATCAAAAACAATAATTCAAAATATACTATATATTATACAATATTTTTGATTGATAATAATAAAAAAGGTAATAATTAATAGCAATAATAAAACAAAATTAAAGCAAATAAATAAATAAACATATATAAGTATAATTTTTTTTTTATTTATGCAAAGCAAAATAACTAAAAGAATATTTTTTTGGATTTTCAAATAAAAAACACATATACTAAGAAAGTTATATTTTTGGTTTTTTTGGTTTAATAACTATAAGCCCATTATTCGATTGAAAAATAAAAACCGAGTTTTTACCCGGATAAAATTAGTGTTTACACTAAGTTTGCCAAGTCTCCCAGACTAGGAGGAAAATTACCGTTTAATTGATTTTCTAAAACATCAAAGAACTTCAAAGATGACAGCTCCCCTATTGACAATGGAATTGGACCAAAAATATTGTTCTGAGCAATATTTAGAGTTTCTAAGTTTGCCAATTGTCCCAGACTTTGAGGAAAAATACCGTTTAATCAATTTTTTTAAACATCAAAGAACTTCAAAGATGACAACTCCCATATTGACAATGGAATTGGACCAGAAATTTTGTTCTGAGCAATATTTAGAGTTTCTAAGTTTGCCAATTGTCCTAGACATGGAGGAAAAGTATCGTTTAATTGATTTTCTGAAACATCAAGGAACTTCAAAGATGGCAACTCCTCTATTGTCAATGGAATTGGACCGAAAATATTGTTCTGAGCAAGGGACAGGTAAACTAGACTTTTAAAGTTGTTGGACAATAATGGTTAAATCAAGAAAAATAATAATAAAATAAATGATATAAAATTATTATTTTAAACGAACAGTATAAAACAAAAACGAAAGTAAATAAATTTCGATCAAACCAAATTTTGTTTGAAAAACGGAATCGAGTTGAGGCCTGCCGGAAGCAGTTTTCTTAAGATAAATTTTCTGCCACTCCGATGGTGCTGAGTTTATTTGGTAGTTTGTCTCCCAAGATACAACAACTGGAAGAACTCAGAACAGTAGCACTTCTGCCGAGTTCTCGAACTGCTCTTTTCTTTGCCGATCACCGAGAGAAAATCAGAGGAGAGGAAAACGTTTTTGGGATGAGTAAAATAGAGAAAATCGACTCATATTTATAGTGGAATGCTAGGGCAACAGTGGTCTGACTTTTCCGAATTAAGATCCGAAAAATCCGGGATTAATTGTCAATTATCCGGTATTTAATTCAAATTAAATACCTTAATTAACAATTACCTCTCTAATTATCTAGAGCAGTCAACTGCTAATTGATTCAAATTTAATTCTAAATTAAAACTCTTTTCTGGATATTTTCAAAAAAATAAATTAAGGAAAAATTATTCACAACGGGTAAAATATCCGCAAGCCCACAAAGAGCTCAATCGGTCCGGACATTTGCATCACCCACGTCATGCACCCCAACCAAGAGTTAAGTCATTCAATAACAACTATGTGGGTAAGTGTATATAAACACTTCCCACTTCATTTATTCCATCAATATGGGATAATGAGGTTTCTCATTCCTTACTTTATTCCAACCTTCTTACTTTGAGTATCAATTTCTCATTCACCATTCAATAATTTTGAGCGTATGAGCTACCGTTGTAAAGATCTCACGGCGTAGAATAGGAATCAACCATTTCTTTATTCAAAACCTCATCTTTACTTATTCAAAATATGCTCCAAAGATGGTCGCAAACCACTGTTTTTCCAACAATCCTCCACATGAATGAAATTGATGATTGTATCAAAACATTTTGGCACATTGTGGTGATAGACTCTATGATTGATAGACGCATAGGATAGGTAGGTGTCCACCTTTGAAACTTCCCTTGTGAAAGTATATTTACTTTCCTAGCTAATCAGTAGACGCGATGTCCTTGAACTGTCAGTCGTTGGTGTAAACGATGACATACTTAACACACCTATCTCTCTGACAAGAGATACAACTCTCATGGTTATGCCCTTATGATCGTGAGCATCTCTTGGTTCTGCGAGAGTATAAAAGAACTATACCCAATAGTCTTCTTGAAGCGACCCCACTTCACTCTAACATAGGTGAATCATGTTGCTCGGATTTTTATGTAGTTGTAAGAAAGATTTATTTCCTTCCATAACTCATATGGTGTCTCGTATTTAGTTGATAGAACAATTCTTCCACATGTTAGACACATTCTGAAGATTTAATTCTTTTAGAATTTATCTTCAAAATCATTGTAACTTTGGATGTTGTGACATTACTCATATAGAGTTTCTCCTCAAATTATTCAATTTGAGTTTCAACATCCTTCTTATAAGGAATAATTTCCCTATATCATCTTCACTTTTAAGAAAAACTAAATTATTCTATCATGAAGGTAATAAAATTCCTTCAAACAATTGTTCGTCACATCAATTATTATGACAAAATTTTATCATAATATTGATCTCATTTGGAAGTATAGTCCAAAGACTTATTCCATATCTCATAAAATTGAAGCATTTCCTCATGAAATTTAGCTTCTTGAGATATATCGCCTACTTTGCGGCTTGAAATCATTTCCGACTTTCAATATATTTGCTCTAGCAGTATTTTCATAATAATATTTACTTAGCAAAATATGATAATAATATTTACCGTATCCTCTCTAGCACTAGGAAGATCTTCTTTTGATCAAGTTCATCATGATCAAATATACAACATCTTTGTTGTCATATTTTGAAATTCTTTCATATGAATTTCACTAATTGTGTCACATAGTCACAATCAAAATATTATAAATTTGTTAAACATTAGAAATTTAATCAAAGACTAAAAATCAAAAACAAAATTATAATTTCTAACTTTTGTCAAACGATAGGATTTTAGTAAATTAGAACCCTAAAACAAAAGTTCTCACGGTCTTAATAGAAAGAATAATAATAAATAATACACCAGGTAGGTAACTTTTGATAAGTGGTGCTAGACACACTTAAGAACCAAGTCTTTTCATAGAACCAACCTTAGACATGCATTTTCGAATTTTCTTTCAATCACCCGTTTATGGAAGTTCTTGAAATTATTCAAATTTGAGTGATCAATTAAGTCATTGTCTTTGATTCACTATACTTTGGAATCAATCACTAAGAATTTCTTAGCACCAACATCTTCCATATACGGTCCAATGACACTCATAATTCTTAAGCCAATTTTAAACAATGTGTATTTCATAACATACATCAAAATAGGCTTTAAGAATATTTAACATAGAGAACAATTTTCTACTATGTTCTGATTCAAGACCTTGTTTGAATCAAACATTGTAGAATTAGTAACCAATGTTACTTCTACTAACAAATTCTGTTAAAACAGATTTGTTCACTTTAATTGAAAATGAGATCAAGTAAATGCATTGTAACGGTAGTAATTAAATTCCTGAAAATAAATTTATTTACTGTATCTCAATTTTCAATATTCACATGAAATAAATTCACTAATTTATTTACAAATAAGAATCATGAAAGATTCCCAAATAAATCTAATAAATTTATGATTTATTTTTCCTTTTCAAAAATAGAATCAACGCCAGATTCTATCAAAGAAATAAATTCATTGATTTATTTTTCTTATATCTTCAAAAATATTGGGATTAATTAAAAACCAAACGAAGATATCAAAACAACTTAATTCTTCAAAAGGAATTAGTCCTTTATTTTAAATTTCTTTGATTGTTATTTGGAAGATCAAGTAAATCCGTTAAAATGATAGAAAATAATTCTCAAAACAAATTATTTACGAGATCTTTGTTTTCAAAATAATCCACATTCTTTATGTTTACACTTTCTAAAGGAAAATTATTAATTAAAAAATAATAATCCAAAGTGTTTTCAAACACAAATAATAATTATCTCAATAATTATTATTTCACATAAAAAGGATATTCCTTTCCATACCATACAATATTAAGGTCAATATTATTTTTAAAATAAATTGCCTTAAACATAATAATATCAAAATATTATTATCGAATTAATATCATAATTTATGATATTAAAATTACCATAATATATGTTCACATGTATTTATTAAATCATTAAGGAATATAATCTTAAAGAAATATTCATATATATGGTATTATTATAAAGATACCATAACACATATTTAAGGAATCCACTATTATCTTAAATTTAAATATATGATTTTAATATTACCATATTTCATATCAAATAAGCAATTTAATCATATATTGAATAAATGCTTTATTTGATCAATAGATAATATTGTCTAAAGCCAAACATTTATTTCCATGAATAAGATTTTATCAATACATGTAATCATGTATTCACATAAGGTAAAATTAAATTTACCATATTCATTGTTTCTCTTTTAATAAAGGAAATAAACCCGGAATTAATTATAATTCCAATAAATCGAAAACTAAATTTTCGTTTATTCGATTTTGATATTTCACAAAATCCGTAACCTCGGTTACTTTTCATGACAATTTTTGTAAAACAGATTTATCCCAATTTGAGATTTTTAGCAAATCCGTTTAAAAACGGCAGGATTAATTCCTGAAATAAATTATTTGCTTTCTCATTTTATTTCGAAGAATAAATTCACCATTCTCGGTTTAATCGTCCGAGTATTCTATTCGTCACTATAAAATTTCTCAAAAGAAAAATTATTAGTATGAAGAAATAATACACATTATTTCTAAAATAATATTTATTAAATATAATAAATATTATAAAAAAAACAAACCAACAAAATGCCTTAATTTAAGGAGTTTACCACGTTTTATAACCAGATTTGGTTGGCCAAAATTCATGGCAGTTCACCACTTTAATGCCAGTACACCACCGAAATTCATGGTAACCAATTGTTCTCCTTCCAATTTCAATTTGCAAAGGCTTCGGCCGACCATTGATTCAGCACTGCTTCTTGAATTTGCAAAGGGTTCGACCGACCAGTGGTAATGTTTGTGTAAAAGATTTTAGAAGGCATCAAACATTAATTTCATTAGCACTGTTGAAACCGGTGAAAGCATTGTGCTTTAGCCGTACATTGCTTCAATGGAAGAAGCGGTTCGTACTTTTCAATCGATCCTAATCATTTGTTCGCCTCAAATTTAACCGATTAAATTCTGTCTTAAGATTATTGGACAATAGTGGTTAATCCAAGAAAAATAATAATAAAATAAATGATATAAAATTATTATTTTAAACGAACAGTACAAAACAAAAACGAAAGTAAATAAATTTCGATCAAACCAAATTTTGTTTGAAAAACGGAATCGAGTTGAGGCATGCTGGAAACAGTTTCCGGCAGACAGATTTTCTGCCACTCCGATGGTGCTGAGTTTATTTGGTAGTCTGTCTCTCAAGATACAACAACTGTAAGAACTCCGAATAGTAGCACTTCTGCCGAGTTCTCGAACTGCTCTTTTCTTTGTCGATCACCGAGAGAAAATCAGAGGAGAGGAAAACGTTTTTGGGATGAGTAAAACAGATAAAATCAACTCATATTTATAGTGGAATGCTAGGACAACAGTGGTCTGACTTTCCCGAATTAAGATCCGAAAAATTCAGGATTAATTGTCAATTATCCGGTATTTAATTCAAATTAAATACCTTAATTAACAATTACCTCTCTAATTATTCAGAGCAGTCAACTGCTAATTAATTCAAATTTAATTCTGAATTAAAATTTTTTTATAGATATTTTCAAAAAAATAAATTAAGGAAAAAGAAGGAAGATTGAATGTTATCTGTTGCCAATCAGGTGCTTTATGAAGATCCACACCACTCAAATCAAGGTACTTCAAGGAAGAAAGTCCAGAAACCCATTCAAGTTTTTTAGCTTCCATATTCCATGTGCCCGTTGGACAGCTCGGATAAGAATCACATCTCATATCCAGATATTGCAGCTTTGAAAGATTCCCCAGGTTCTGAGGGATCTCCCCTTGGAATTGTGCCTGAGAGAGGTTAAGATATGTTAGACTCCCCAGCAAGCCAAAGAAGTCTGGGATTTGTATGGTGCTAAAGTTGTTATAGCTCAAGTCCAGGGAAGTGAGATGCTTGAATTGGAGCAAAGAAGGATTTATTGTACCTCCTAGCTTTGAATCAGCAATTGGTTCAAAATAGTCATCAAGAGGAGCCGCCAAGTGCAGGTGGGCGACGTGGCCTGTTGAGTTATTGCAGAAGACACCATTCCATTGACAACAATCTCCTCCTTCAACCCAAGAAGCTAGCCTGTTTGAAGGATCGATCAGATCATTCTTCAACTTCAACAGAGCTTCTCTCTCACTCTCAATGCACACCCCATTGGAATTGGCATCGCAAATAGCTGCGATGACAAGAAGAAATGACAATAGGGGAATTGTAACGCTTCTCATGATTGCAATGGCTTAGTTTTCAGACCAACTCCGAATATATAAGAGTAATCTAAACAAAAACATTGTATACCCCATGCGCTTGGAACTTTCTTCCAAGACCTCAAATTTCCACACACAAAACACATTTCATTCATACTCTTGTCGGTATCAATTATTGAAAAGAAATAAAGAAGCCAAGTACCCCAAATTCATGGTCTTCCATAATTGTACGCGTTTTTCATTACTTTTTGACGATAAACACGCCATACAAGTAACATGATAATTTTGGACGGTTGGTATCGATTTAATTTGTTCATGCAGTATCACTACTAGATAGAACGATGTTTAAATAGTAGGTCGAGGGGAACGTAGTACCGATACTGATGCCATTGGTATTGAACAATTCCGAATATAAAACAAAGATGTTTGCTATTGGTCTCACTCAGAGTCAGTTACTTGAAATTCATCAGGTTACTAGATTTATGACTGGAATTTTACCTGTGAGATATCTTCAGATACCTCTAGTTACAAGGAAGCTTATTGTCAGGGATTGCGCGAGCCTCTTAGAGAAAAATCAAAAGTAATTACCCATCGAAGCAATCATAGAAATAATCAATAAGATTCTATAATCAATTATCACATTTAGGATTTATAATGTTTTAACAATTATAACTTAACAAGAGAGTATTTCTAAAAATTTTACAATGAATTTTAATATGAACATTTAATATTAAACGTAATTTATCAAAAGTTTGAGTCCTCTTTTTTAAGGAGTCCTATACGATTGCTCCTATTATGCCCGTTCAGAACCCCTCTGTACAGTCCTAAACATGCATAATTGTTTGGATGACAATTCTAATTAAAGAGACTTTCAACTAAAGATAGATTGAGACCTATGGGACCGGAGGTGGATGAGCTTTGTGTGAACCATGGGAGAGAGCATGGATTGAGACATACGTCAGAACGTGAATAGAGTAAAAGCGGATTTCTGTTCTAAATTCACTGTCTTCCCTTTTATGCTTTTTTCCAGGAAAGGAGACCCTTTACTTTAACGAGAAACAGGCCATGAAAGTACCATGATTTTTTTGGAACATAAAACTTAAAGTAGCATGATTGGTTAGTGGGAAAATGAATAAAGTAAGAACATGAATCAATCGAAAAATTATCAGATGAACCTTGCTCATTAAATCATTTCGTGGTCCAAGAAATCGGGTTTGTTCATCTTAAATAATTACTTAATAACTATTCACTTATCAATTACATGTAAGAAATAAGTGATGATTCACCTTGAAATTTTAGTTATTAGGTCAATTACTGCATATTTATATTATTTTTACTTATTTTTTTTATTTGTCTCTTTACAACTTTATCAATCACTTTAACTCTTAAGTCGTAAAGAAAATTTCCACACAAAAATATTTTATACCTCACGCGCGAGGAACTTTCTTCCAAGACCTCAAATTTCCCCACACAGAACACATTTCATTCCTACTCTTGTCATTATCAATTATTGGAAAGAAATAAAGAAGCCGAGTACTCTAACAGGATTTCCTCCATCTACTGTTATTTTTCAATCACTTTGTCTACGAGAGGAAAGTATAAAATGAGATGAGAAAATTAAAAATATATGAGTTATTAAATTAAATAAAAGGTTAAAGGGTTATTTTAGTATCGAATTTAATCCAATTCAATAATATTGTATTTCACGCGAAAACACGTTTAAATAGATCTTCTAATTCGTACATTGAAATAAATTAACATCTAACTAATGTTAACCAACAAAACCATTAATTTAGTCGTTATTTTTTACATTTCAACCCTTCTACTACATGGAATGTTATGTCAGTGTGTTGAAAAGTAAGAATATTAACATGGTTCAGAATTGAGACCAAATCAATAGGAACAAAGATCATTTGTCTCTTAAATCATGTTTTCTTTTATGTTCCATATTACTAGAGGTGTTCGAAACTGGCTCTAGTAGATTAAAGATAAATGCCCCGATAATTAATTTGTTAAAAAATGATTACTCACATAGATTCTTAAAAATTGACTTGTACACAACTACGCACACATATTATCACGAATATTATAGTTTGATTATAGTTAATTTCTTTGTTTTTCGAAAAAATTAAAAGGTGATCATACTTTGTGTACCGGTTTTGAGGTTTGAAGTTAAATTTTGAAGCATGTATGTGAAGATTGAATGCCTTGTCAAGTAATTATTAGATTTAGATTGCTTAAAGACAAGCAATAATTCGAGTTTGGGGTGTGATAGGTGTTCAAAAGTACTGCTTTTATTACCCTTTTTACTCATATTATTGTTAGACTTAGTCACATTTTAGTTGTATTGTTAGACATTTATGCATAAATACATAATTTCCTTAATTGTCATATTTAATTTCATATTTTGGTTAATTTCGTGAAAAAAATATTACAGATATGTATTTTTATGAATGCAGGATAAGAATTGCCGAAGCAAATGGGAGATTGTTGTGGCAATTGAGGTGAATTTCTGAAGGACATTCTAAACTACATGCCAAGACAATTAATCCGGATAATCACTTGAAGGAAGCACGAAAATAAAGGAATAAATCCCAAAGATTTGAATTACTACACAGAATTTAGTAGAGATAAAGATTTCAATTGGAGATGATTTTTTAAGAAAAAGATAAAAGAGATTTATTATTTTTTTTATTCTATTTATTTTCAAATTAAACTCCTCCTCATTAATGAAGAATTGAAGAGAGATTTGTGAGGGGGTTTAAGGAAATGTTTATTATATTTTTGATTATTTTATTTCTAATTTAAACTTCTTTCCATCCACAAGCTTTAACCAAGCCAAATCCTATAAAAAGAGAGCATGTCGTCAATTACAAGGGAGTGGAATAAGAGAGTCGAATTGAGGTGTTGTAGAAGAGAGTAGAATTAGAGAATAAAATTGAGAATATTCTTTGTATATCTTTATAACCCAATCATGAAGTGATGTAATTGATTTGGGTTATTTTGTTTTATGTTTGTGAGATAAGATTTGGATTTTATCTAAGTATTTAATTTATTCTTAATCAAAGTTTACTTATTCTCGGCATATTATTTAGTTTGCGAGAGAATTGGGAAAGGACCTCGTAAAACGATTCATTTATCTAGATTCGGGAGAATTAGATTCATATAACGAATAGGCATGGTTCAAACCAAGTGCATGAGAACTAATCTGGCTTAGGGGTAAGTTGAGAATTTCAACGGCTAATAGATGCGCAAGATTGGTTGTTGTACGCCTTTGATTAATGTAGGGATGTATCATCAAAGATTGTATAATTAACAGAGTTTCGCGTTAGGGATAACAGAGACCATTGAGGAACGCTTCGCTGAACTTTGAGGATAGTCGTCTAAATTGCCCGAGTAATTCCCTCATTGTAATTGCCCAAGTATTCAAAGAACTGACTAGACAATCTGGCTGAGCCCAATTATCAGAACGAATTGAATGGTGTCAGCACTCATTTACAAAGAAGAATTCAATTCGGATATCACTCCACAACTCAGGATAATCTAACATCTTCTCTCACCTGTTCGATTTCATTTATCTTTTATTTTATTACTTGTTTCTTTTATTTTTATTATTCTTTCATACTCCTATTATCAACTTGTGTTTTTATTTACAGTTTGATAATTTAAGCAAAGTGATATAAACCAATCTCTGTGGAGACGATGTCTAACCTATATTATTACTTGCGACGTGTATACTTGCACCATTTGTATTGCTCTAAAATCACGCAATAATATATGATTAGAAACACCTCGCAAAATTGCTAGACACAAACAGGTGATCAGAATGATTGGTACATGAGAAAGTGATATGAAAAACTAAAAAAGTTTCCACATGTAAGAAGAGTTTTCAAAGCTTAGAAGTTGAGTTCGACTGCTATGACGTCGTATCTTTCGTCTTTCAACTTCGAAGAATTTTTAGATTCTCTAAGATCACCTAACCATATCAATGGAAACTCAACTCATGTTGATACTCTTAGAAACATGAGTCAATTGGGTGAATCGATTACCAATTATAAACGAATTATGATTTAGGGTTTAAGATTTTTAATTACTTAAACGAGAAATAATTATTCTCGATTAATATTTAAGAATCAAGAACAAACATGTTTGGTCAATTGGCCTAGGTATTAACCTTTGTTCGTTACATTTTATTAAATTCTGAGTTTTAGATATGGTAAGAGCCAATGGCGGATCCAGAAATATTTATGAGGGTGGGCACAAATCAAAATATCATTTAGGATGGGTAAAAGTCATAAAATCCCAAAATTTCAGGATGGGCACAAATCATAAAAAATTTATAATTTAAGGACTAATTCATAAAAAAAATAAAAATTAAAGCTAAATGTATGAATTTAAAAAAATTACGGTGGCCCGTACCCACCCTTCCCATCATGTGCATCTGCCACTGATAAGAGCATCGTTTTTCTTTTTCTAGGGTTTCTATTTTTTCTTCTTCTCTAGGTAGTATTAAGATTAGAATTAAAAATAATAATAAACAAAATAAATTAAGGATTATTCGTAACGAGTTTTTTTATTAACAAAACACACTTATATCAAGTTTTCAATACATATACCCTTTCATCACACAAAAGGGAGTACATAAATAAAGTGAAATCCTATATAATCCTGTTAGTAGATTGCATGACAAATTTAATGAGTAACTCAGTGAGAGTTCCGAGTTCTTTGGGAATCTCTCCGGTTAAACGGTTAGCTGAAAGTTCTAGACTCTTGACAAGTCTTAGTGTGGTACTATATTCATCCTCTCGTCCTTTCATCACCAATGATGCACTCAGATGAAGTGATTCACCTATTACAAACGGCCATACTCCAAGATTGTCAAAGGTTTTATTTTTGGTGGCCATTGCAGTGAAGTTCCTAAAACATTTTGGAATATCTCCTGAAATGTTGTTATGTGCAAGGTCCAAGTTCTGAAGAGATTGAAGAGCACAAATCTTGCGAGGGACATGGCCATCCAAGTTATTTGATCGGAATGTCAGAACCAAAAGGTTTGAGAGTTTGACACCCATCCATGCAGGGACACTTCCACTGAAATGATTGTCACTAAGATCAAGAAAAACCAAATCCATACAATTTTTCAATGTGGAGGGTAATTCTCCAAACATGGAATTGTTCAGAAGGATTAGCACGACAGGATTTATATATCCCAAAGAAGATGGGATTTTCCCTGTCAAATTGTTGTTTTCCAAATTTAAGACGAACAATCCTTGCCATTGATTCCAACAATCTAGAATCTCTCCAGAGAGAAGATTTGTACTAATGTCAACAATCCACATGGCTCTCGGTTCTGATGAATTACAAACAAATTCAACAAGTGATCCTGAAAATGAATTGTTGGACACAATTAAAGCTATTAAACTTGGCAATAGTCTTGGTAATGGACCTGTGAATTGGTTTGAGCTTAAGTCAAGAAAGGTTCTAACGTTCAAATATGAAATCCCTCCGGTAAGATCATTAGAGGAAAGATCGACATAATCAAACTGTGAGGAAAGATTTAAAAACCAAGTAGGAACTACATCTGAAATTCTTGCATGGGAGATATCTAAATCAGACAAGTTGTTTTGGAACTCTAACCATTGGGGAAACTTGGGGCCAAGATACCATTGAGACATTTCGATAGTGTCACACTGAAAAGGGGGAACCCAACTTGGGTTTGGTTGGAATCTTAACATGTTTCCGGATGCCAATTAAGTGTGTCAAACTGGTGAGATTAGAGAAATGGTTTTCCGATACAACTCCTACCAAACGATTTTGGCCGAGATTTAGAGTTTCTAAGTTTCTCAATTGTCCCAGACTTGGAGGAAAAGTATGATTTAATTGATTTTGTGAAATATCAAAGAAAGTTCAAAGATGACAACTCCCCTATTGACAACGGAATTGGACCGGAAATATTGTTATGGACAAGGGACAGGTAAGCTAGATTTTTAAATTGCCGGAGTCGGTCAGTTAAATGGCCAGAAAGTTTGTTATATGCCATATTCAGGGACTCTAAGGACTGCAAACTACATCTAGACAAGCTCTGTAGGATTTCTGATATGTCTCCTTCAAGTTGATTAGAAGACAAATCCATCTCCTTCAAATTGCAAAGATGTTCCAAAGAAGTTGGTAATCTTCCTTGGAGCTTATTATACGAAAGATCAAGGGATTGAAGATGGTTTAAGCTATACAAGGAGTTGGGTATGGATGAATTGAATGAGTTCCAACTAAGATCAACCACTTGAAGAAACGACTTGTTCCCCAAGTAATCTGGAATTGGACCTTCCAATTTGCAACCAGACAAGTGTAACTCTAACAAAGAAGGAAGATTGAATGTTACCTGTAGACAATCAGTTGCTTTATGAAGATCCACACCACTCATATCAAGGTACTTCAAGGAAGAGAGTCCAGAAACCCATTCAAGGCTTTTAACTTCCATATCCCATGGGCTCCACGACATCTCCGGATAAAAATCACATCTCATATCCAGATATTGTAGCTTTGAAAGATTCCCCAGGTTCTGAGGGATTGCCCCTAGGAATTGTGCCTGAGAGAGATTAAGATATGTTAGACTCCCCAGCCAGCCAAAGAAGTCTGGGATTTTTATGGTGCTAAAGTTGTTATAGCTCAAGTCCAGGGAAGTGAGATGCTTGAGTTGGAGCAAAGAAGGATTTATTGTGCCTCCTAGCTTTGAATCAGCAATTGGTTCAAAATAGTCATCAAGAGGAGCCGCCAAGTGCAGGTGGGTGACGTGGCCTGTTCAGTTATTGCAGAAGACACCATTCCATTTACAGCAATCTCCTCCTTCAACCCAAGAAGCTAGCCTGTTTGAAGGATCGATCAGATCATTCTTCAACTTCAACAGAACTTCTCTCTCACTCTCAATGCACACCAACTGGAATTGGCATCACAACAGCTAAAACAGACAGCAGCAGCAATGACATTGATAAGAAGAAATGGGAATAATGAAATCGTAACACTTGCCATAGTTGCAAATGCATTGTCCCCACCATTCCCAGCTACATCTTAATAATATAGACTAATCTGAAACAAAAATATTCTGCACATCAGATGCAAGGAAATTTCTTCCAAGACCCCAAATTTCCACACACAGAAAAAACATTTCATCTGGATTAATCACGAAAAAACTCTAAGAATCAAGAGAACAAAAAAATCCACTTCTAATCACACACACACACACACACACACACACATATATATATATATATATATATATATATATCCACAGTGACCCCTCAATCAATCATGATTTCAACCTTAAGCCTTCTAATCGAATGAGATAACTTTGCTTGCTGATCATTTCCATGCATGCAAAAAATAAAAATGAATGCCAGATTTCTAAGTTGTTCAAATTGATTAGTGAATGGACTGAATAAAGTGAAAATAACCTCTTGAGCATTTATTCATTATTGAAATACAATTAAACATTGTCATACTTTACCAAAACACACTCCCATCCTATTTTCAATAAAATTCAAGCTATATAATCAACCCTAAACCCTCACATACCTTAATTATACATGTTATTTTCTCCTAGTAAAACTACCTACCCATAGTAGCCCAAAACACATACAGCTTCAGACCAACATGGTCTACTTTTTGGTAGTATGCATGCCTCCATGACCTGATGAAGAACAGGGGAGCCACCACACACCAAAATCCCACTACAAACCCAACTACTATGCTAACATATAAACCATTCACTTTAGATCGCCCATTACTTCCTTCAATGCTGCCTCCATCATTTGGAGCACCTTTTGGGATGCAGGTTTTACTGACAGGAGGTCCGCAAAGATGATTTCCCATGTAAGAAGAGTTTTGAAAGCTTTGAAGCTGAGTTCCTGTCGGGATTTGTCCTGTCAGGTTGTTGTAGGAGACGTTGAAGTGATTCAAGAAGTTCAAGTTCGTGAAACTTGAAGGGATTCCACCATGCAACTGATTCATGGACAAATCAAGAGACTCCATTGATTTCATGTTTCCAATGTTGTCTGGTATATTTCCTGTTAGGAGATTCCATGACAAATTCAATGAGCCTAGCCCAATGAGAGTTCCAACTTCTTTGGGGATCTCTCCTATGAGACAATTAGCTGAAAGGTCTAGACTGATAACAAGTCCTAGTGTGGTACTATACTCGTCCTCTCTTCCTTTCAGAACCAATGGCACACTAAAATAGAATCTGTTGTCAAGGAAAGGAATCGACCACCGAAGAATATAGTTACCTTTCGAGCCCATTGCACTTAAGTTACTGAAACATTTTGGAATAGCTCCTGAAATGTTGTTATGGGCAAGGTCCAAGTTCTGAAGATACTGAAGAGCACAAATTTTATTAGGGATGTGACCATCAAAGTTATTTGATCGGAGACTTAGAAACACAAGGTTTGAGAGCTTGTCACCAATCCATGCAGGTACACTCCCACTGAAATGATTTCCACTAAGATCAAGAATAATCAAATCCGTACAATTTTTCAATGTGGAGGGTAACTCTCCCAACATGCTATTGTTCCGAAGGTTTAGCACGAAAGGATTTGCATATCCCAAAGAAGGTGGGATTTTCCCAGTGAAATTGTTGTTTCCAAAATGTAAGATTACCAGTTTTTCCCATTGATTCCAACAGTTTGGAATCTCTCCAGAAAGAAGATTTGTATGGATGTCTAGAACCATCATGCCTCTCGGTTCTGATGAATTACAAACAAGTTGAACAAGCGAGCCTGAAAATGAATTGTTGGACAAAACTAAGGCTTCTAAAGTTGGTAATACTTGTGGCAATGGACCACTGAGTTGGTTTGAACTCAAGTCAGCAATGGCATTTACGTTCAAATATGAAATGCTTCCTCTAATTTGATTAGAGGAAAGATTTACATATCCAAACTGAGTGGAAAGATGCCAAAACCAAGTGGGAATTACATCTGAAATTCCTGCATGGGAGATATCTAAACCAGACAAGTGGTTTTGGAACATTAACCATCGGGGAAACTTGGGGCCAAGATACCATTGAGACAATTCTATAGTTTCACACTGAAACGGGGGAACCCAGCTTGAGTTTGGTTGGAATCTCAACATGTTCCCAGATGCCTTCAATGTTGTCAATCTGGTGAGATTAGAAAAAAGGGTTTCTGATACAACTCCTTCCAATAAATTTTGGCCAATATTTAGAGTTTCTAAGTTTGCCAAGTGTCCCAGACTTGGAGGAAAAGTACCATTTAGTTGATTTTGTGAAACATCAAAGAACTTCAAAGATGATAACTCCCCTATGGACAATGGAATTGGACCAGAAATTCGGTTTCGAGCAAGGGACAGGTGAGCTAGACTTTTAAAGTGACCAAGTTGATCAGTTAAATGGCCAAAAAGTTTGTTATCTGTCATACTCAATGATTCTAAGCAATCCAAATTACTACATCTAGACAGACTGCGTAGGATTCCTGATATGTCTTGATCAATTTGATTAGATGACAAATCTAACTCCTTTAAATTGCAAAGATGTTCCAATGAGGCTGATAATCTTACTTCTAGCATATTATGCGAAAGATCAAGGTGAATAAGAGAAGTCAAGTTGCCAATGGCACTGGGAATTTCACCTTGGAAATTGTTACCACCAAGATTAAGGGATTGGAGATGGTTTAAGGTATACAAGGAGTTGGATATGGATGACACGAGTGAGTTGGAACTAAGATCAACAACTTCAAGAAACGACATGTTCCCATTCCCCAAATAATCTGGAAATGGTCCTTCCAAATCGCAACCAGACAAGCGCAACTCTAACAAAGAAGGAAGATTGAATGTTACCTGTATCCAATCATGTGCTTCATGAAGATACACACCACTCAAATCAAGGTACTGCAATGAAGAAAGTCCAGAAAGCCATTGAAGGCTTTTACGTTCATGCAACCGATAGTTACCTCCAAGATCAAGATACTGCAACTTTGAGAGATTCCCAAGGTTATGAGGAATTGGTCCTTGGAATAGAGCATGAGAGAGGTTAAGATATGTTACACTCCCCAGCAAACCAAACATGTCTGGGATGTTTATGCTGCTAAAATTGTTATGGCTCAAGTCCAGGGAAGTGAGATGCTTCAAGTGGAGCAAAGAAGGATTGATTGTGCCTCCTAAGCTTGACCGCTCATAAGCTTCCCTTTCAGCAAGTGGTGCAAAAAAGTGAGGAGGAGGTGGAAGAGGAGGAGGAGGAGCCAAGTGCAGTTGGGTGACGTGGCTTGTTGAGTTATTGCAGAAGACACCATTCCATTTACAGCAATCTCCACCTTCAACCCAAGAAGATAACCTGTTTGAAGGATCGATCAGGTCATTCTTGATCTTCAGGAGAGCTTCTCTCTCACTCTCAATGCACACCACATTGGAATTGGCATCACAGAAGCTAAAACAGATAGCAGCAGCAATGACATTGAGAAGAAGAAATGAGAATAAGGAAATTGTAACACATGCCATGGCTGCAATTGCAAATGCTTAGTATCATTCCTACCAACTCCGAATATATAGAGTAATCTGAAACAAAAATATTATGCATATCAGGCGCAAGGAAATTTCTTCCAAGATCTCAAATTTCACACACACGAAAAAAACATTTCATTCATACTCTTGTCGGAATCATTCCTGAAGAAGCCAAGTGGTCCATACGGCTTCAGCCAAGTGGTCCATACGGCCGGCCATTTATTTATGTCTTAGAAAAGTGAAAGGAGAAAATAAGATGAAAAGTTGAGGACAATAAATTTTCACCCGCGTAAATTAGTTAAATCATCGGTAAACTTTAAACTTAAGTCTATTTTGGTTATTAAAATTTTAAATCGTTTAATTGATTCATTAAAGTTTAGACATTAAACGTTTTTGGTCATTTTTCTATCAATTTTTTGACGATATTTATTTACCAACAAACGAAAAAACTTTTCTAAGATCCGAATGATAAAATAAAACTTTATCAACAAGCAACCTACCAAAAACCAAGCTCATCCTATGACAACTGATACTTATATTTTTTGTATTTAGTTTTTCTTTCTTAATGAAAACATTAATTTTTTTAAAATTTAATCTACGTTCAAATTATAACCTAAGAAATAGATAAAATTAAAAAAAAATTATAGGCATTTATTTATAAAGAGCATTTAAAGATAAAAAAAAAAAAAAAAACATAATCAATTAGGTTTTTCCTAGGTTTTCTCTCCTTGTTTATTTGTTGTCGTTATTCGTCTTTTTTGTTTTTCTAATTAGTGATCGGTAATTAATTTTATATTAGTCGTCGACCACCGAATTTATTATTTTTCTTGTTTTTATATTTTTCTCATATATTAATAAGAATCTCTGTCTTCATAGTAAGCGGGTCTTCCATGCTTGTGACACATTTTTTTGTTTTTTATTTGTGTGGTTTACTCCCTCTGTCCCATAAATATTGTCTTTTATTAATTTTTTTAGGTCAAACTTTTTCAATTTTGGCTCTTGATTATTTAAAATTTATTATTGATAAAAATATGAAAAATATATTTTAAAAACTTCTAATCGAGTAGATTTTAGATATATAATTTATAAAATTTAATTATTTAAAATATTTAATATAATTATAGTCAAAGTTTAAAAATTTTGACTTTTAAAAAGCCAATAAGGGACATTATTTTTGGGATAGATGGAGTATTTTATTTGTCCTTGTAGCATGATTCAGCATACTTTAATAGCCGATTTTTGCAAAGATTTAAATCGGCGCTAGTTTTTTATTATGATTTTGTTGGTGGTCATTAAAGGTTAGATCCCCACTAGATTGATGGTTGTGTGTTGATATGATCAGTCCTGAGTAGAGGAACATTCTGCCTAATGTTTAGATCACTTACTCGTTATGTGTCTTGATTGGATAGAGACAAAGAGATTCAGAAAGTTTCTAAATTTGGTGGTATGCTTATCTCCATAGAAAATATTTTACTTTTTCTTTGTTTTTTCTGAATGCATTGTAATTATAATATTTTTTATAGATTTAATAAAAATAATAATAATAATTAAAAAAATTTATTTTACATAACTCATATATATATATATACAGTTTTAAAATTTTAAAATTCCATTATCTAAGTTTATTTTTTTATTGTCCGTATCTTTATTTAAATACAAATAAACTATTTTTAAAAACAAATTAAATTTTCATAACCTAATTGATTTCACAGAAATATAAGTCATATAAATGTGAATTACATTTATGTTTCGTTTTGAACTTCTTCTTCTGCAAAACACACACGTCCACTAAAAATTATATCATGGGTTAGTCCCATCACGTGTTCATGGGACCGACCAATGATAACTACCCACTTCATCAATTTTCCATGTCATATTTTTTTCTCAAGTGAATTTTCATTTTAAAAATTAAAAAATAATGAGGTGGATGATTATCATTGGTCGATCTTATGAATGACGTGATGAGACTGACTCATGATATAATTTCTCCACGTCGACATATGAATTGAGGATTATTCAGACAGCCATTTGGCCTTTTTATTAGCGAAAACACACAAATTTTTCAATACACACAAAAAGGAGTACATGAATTACCAAGTGGGAACTACATCTCAAATTCCTGCATGGAAATATCCATGGTGGAGCCAACCATTGAAATCAGCGGTCATATGACACCTCAAATATTTTTGAATCATTTTTTTATATAATTTATATATATATATTTAAATTAAGTAAATGATATCAATTTATAAATAATTGATACCCGTAAAATATAACTCAAAAAAATGATGGGCGTAAATCGTCTACCTCTTTCTTATACCTCCATTTGTGTCTCCGTTTCAAATTAAAGGGATAGGGTTTAGGGTTCAAGGTTAAGAATTTTGGTTAGGGTGTAGAAAATTAAGGGTATGGTGTATTTTTTTAAGGGGAAGGATTTAAGGTTTAGGATATAGAAAATAAGGGTTAGGGTTTAAAATTTAATTTTTTAAAAATTTTAATCGGAGACATAAATAAAGGCATAATAAAGAGGTAGAATATTTTTACCTAAAAATGGCATCCCTTAAATAATTTTTTAGCTCCGCCCTTGTAAATATCTAAATTCTTGGATGGTACACCCACTATCCACAAATCAAACAGAGTTATGAGATGGTTCAACATGAGAAACCTATAACAAGACGAATCAAAGAAGAAGAATTATAAAAAGAGAGGACAGATTGAGCAGAGGAAGACAATAGAATAAGAAATTTCAAAGAAGAAGACGCTTGTTCATTCATTTAATTCGATAATCCTCTTCTAACCATTAACAAAAAAGATAAAACCTACTCTCAGTAAAAGACTGCTTTACCCTTATACCTGATCCAAAACTCACCGTTTCACTAAACTAATAACAAAATGTTAAAACTAATTAAAAGTTAACTAACAACGATTTTGCTTCTTAAATTTTAGATCATTACAAAACCATGAACAAATGCTTACCCTGCTCTTGATTTTCTTTACTTGCACTTGCTTGTCGTTGAGGTTACTTCTCTGCTGGCTTCTTCTTAGTCCAGTAAAACATTTTAGTGTGCCCTTGTTTACCATAAAAAGTAGACTGAAATTTGAACTTGTCTTTCTCCTAAAATCGACAATCTTTTAGCATAATCTGTCTTCTTATAAAGAGGATATAGCAGAAACTTGTCATAGAAATACTAGTTGAAATGATATTGACATACAAAATAAAATCTGATTTCTAATATCAGACTCAATACCTCAACTTGACAACCTTAGCCCAAAATAAAGACAGCTTTTGATAGTATGCACGCCTCCAAGACTGAATGAATAATAAGGGAAACACTACAACCCCAAATCCCATTACAAACCCAACCACCATGCTTACATATAACCCTTTCACTTCAGACAGACCATTCCTGCCTTTACCAGTATTTCCCTCATCATTAGTTGGAACATCATTTGTGCTACAGCTTTTAATGAGAGGTGGTCCGCAAAGGTGATTGGCCATGTAAGATGAGTTTTCAAAGCTTTGAAGCTGAGTACTTGTAGGGATTTGTCCTGTCAGGTTGTTGTAGGACACGTTGAAGTGATTCAAGAAGTTCAAGTTTGAGAAATTTGAAGGGATTCTACCATGCAACTGATTCATGGACAAATCAAGAGATTCCATTAGATCTATGTTGCCGATGTTGTCTGGTATTTTTCCTGTTAGGAGATTCCATGACAAATTTATTGAGCGTAGACCTACGAGAGCTCCAAGTTCTTTGGGGATCTCTCCTGTGAAACTGTTGGCTGAAAGGTCCATGCTGGTAACAAGTCCTAGTGTGGTACTATATTCATCCTCTCGTCCTTTCAGCACCAGTAAGGAACTTAGATAAAAGAATTTGTCATGGAAAGGAATCCCCCATCGAAAAATACGAGGAAATTTTGTGGTCATTGCAGTCATGTTACTAAAACATGTTGGAATATCTCCTGAAATGTTGTTATGGGAAAGATCCAAGTTCTGAAGAGATTGAAGAGCACAAATCTTGTGAGGGATATGGCCATCGAAGTTATTCGATCGGAGTCTCAGAACCCTAAGTCTTGAGAGCTTGTCACCAATCCATGCAGGTACACTTCCACTGAAATGGTTGTCACTAAGATCAAGAATAAGCAATTTCAGACCATTTTGCAATGCAGATGGTAATTCTCCAAACATGCTATTGTTTCCAAGGTTCAACACTAAACAACTAGTATATCCCAAAGAAGGAGGGAATTTCCCTGTCAAATTGTTGTTTCCCAAGTTTAAGATTAACAATTGATGCCATTGGTTCCAGCAATCTGGAATTTCTCCAAAGAGAAGATTTGTAGCAATGTCAAGAACCATCATTGGTCTCTGTTCTGATGAATTACAAACTAATTCAGAAAGGGATCCTGAAAATGAATTATTTGACAAAATCAAATAGCTTAAACCTGGTAACACTTTTGGCAATGGCCCTGTGAACCGATTCGAGCTCAAGTCAGCACCGGTCCTCACGTTCAAATATGAAATCTCCCCGGTAAGATCATTAGAGGAAAGATTTACAGATTCAAACTGGGAGGAAAGATTCCAAAACCAAGCTGGAACTACATCTGAAATTCCTGCATGGGAAATATCTACACCAGACAAGTTCTTTTGAGTCATTAACCATTGGGGAAACTTTGGTCCTAGATACCATTCAGACAATTCAATAGTTTCACATTGAAACGGGGGAACCCAACTTGAGTTTGGTTGGAATCTCAACATGTTTCCGGATGCCTTCAATGTTGTCAATCTGGTGAGATTAGAGAAATAGGTTTCTAATACAACTCCTTTAAATAGATTTTGACCAATATTTAGAGTTTCCAAGTTCTCCAATTGTCCCAGGCTTGGAGGAAAAGTACCATTTAGTTGGTTTCCTGAAACATCAAAGAACTTCAAAGATGATAACTCCCTTATGAACAATGGAATGGTACCAAAAATGTTGTTATTGTCCATATTCAACGACTCTAAGCAATCCGAACAACATTTAGACAGACATTCTAGGATTTCTGATATGTCTTGTTCAATTTCATTAGACGAAAAAACTATCTCCTTCAATTTGCAAAGATCTCCCAATGAGGCTGGTAATTTTCCTTGCAGATTACCATGTGAAAGATCAAGGTGAATAAGAGAGCTCAAGTTTCCTATGGCACTGGGAATTTCACCTTGGAAATTGTTACCAGCAATACAAAGGAATTGAAGATGGTTTAAACTATATAGGGAGTTGGGCAAGGATGAATTTCTGTAGGTGAAACCAAGATCAAGAACTTCAAGGAATGAGATGTTCCCAAAGTAATCTGGAATTGGGACATGCAAATAATTTCCACTGAGATTAAGGGATACAAGACCATGAAGACCAAATATCGGCATAGGTACCGATGATAAGTGGTTCAAAGAAAGATCAAGAACAGATAGTGACTTTGTAGAATTAACAGTGCTGATAGGAGATGGACCAACTGCTAAACTGCAATCTGACAAGTGCAGCTCTAGAAGAGAAGGAAGATTGAATGTTACCTGTAGCCAATCAGTTGCTACATGAAGATCCATGCCACTGAAATCAAGGTACTGCAAGGAAGAAAGTCCAGAAACCCATTCAAGGCTTTTAGCTTCTTGCAACCAAAAATTACCTCCAAGATCAAGATACTGCAGCTTTGAAAGATTCCCAAGGTTATGTGGAATTGCTCCTTGGAATAGAGAATGAGAGAGGTTAAGACATGTTAAACTCCCCAGCAAACCAAAGAAGTCTGGTATTGGTATGCTGCTAAAATTGTTATTGCTCAAGTCCAGGGAACTGAGATGCTTCAAGTGGAGCAAAGAAGGATTTATTGTGCCTCCTAGCATGGACCACTTGTAAGCTTCCCATTCAGCATGTGGTGCATCGTAATCAGGAGCTGACAAAGGAGCAGCCAAGTGCAGTTGAGTGACATGGCCTGTTAAATTATTGCAGAAGACACCATTCCATTTACAGCAATCCCCAGTTTGAACCCAAGAAGATAGCCTGTTTGAAGGGTCGCTAAGATCATTCTTCAACATCAAGAGGGCCTCTCTTTCACTTTCAACGCAAAGCATATTGGACTTGGCATCACAACAGCTAAAACAGATAGAAGCAGCAATGGCAAAAGGAAATCGAAACCAGGCATTTATAACAGCAGCTCTCATGATTGAAATTATATACTACCAACCATTGATAGAAACTCAGAATATAAATGGAGCTTCACTTGCTTAAAATCCGACCAATATAGAAAAAATACACATAAGACAAGAGAGTCAACTCAACCAAGTCTATGGAGCCAGACAATCCAATAGCCGGCCTAGTATCTTTTCTTCTTTGCTTCCTTTCCCTATTAAAATCAAATTCTTACCTTATATGTTTGGCATTTGTTACTGTAATTCGGCTAGCTTCAATTATTCTTAGGTAGAGACGCCACCGGCTATTGTAGCAGGAATTCCAATATACTGAATAAGTCTATGTATCCACTAGAACAGAGTCCAGTGACTAATAATTCATGTTTCTGTTGGCCTATACGGAGATAGACATTAATCACACAGAAGTTAGTTATAATTTTTATAATAAATAGGTCATTCTTCTTCTAAAAATAACAATTGAATCACCCGATTAGAGGTTTAGAGCATGTCACTCATTTTTTTAAAAAAATAACAATTTGGTAACTTAATTATAAGTTTAGAAACAATTAGATCTTTCAATTAAAATTTGATGACAAATAAGTTATTTTATAATTAAAATTAAAATAAAAACATAGTATAAATAATATTTTTAGTCTTCAAAATTTATATATTTTATTAATTTGATCTTAATTCAAAAAAATAATAAATTTAAATCTTAATATTTAAATTTTTTAACGTTGCATCATCATGACACTCACTTTTTGCACGATAATTTGGATCGCCTACAACTATTTTCTTTGTTATGCGTCTCATTTGGATAGAGATAAGAAGATTGAAAGCTTCTGAATTTTATTGGTATAATTATCTTCCTAGAAATATTTGTTTTTCTTTATTTTTGGGTTGTAAGAATCTTTGGATTGTTTAATCCAATTATTTTACTTCTTTATTACAATGTAATCATAATTTTCTTATGAATTTAATAAAAATTCAGTGACATTTATAAAAAACGTTAACATAAGAACTACATTGTTATACAAATTGAACCAATATCACTTGTTAGCCCATTTGTCCTGGGCTTTAATTGTGTAATTGCCATAGCCCACTAAGCTTATATCTTTTATTCTCTATGCATAGGAGTTATGAGGCTTTATATACTCCACATTTTGTATTATTTTCTAATAAAAAAGAGGATTAGCATCGAGTGTTTTATTAAAAACTTTCTTAAATTTAAATTAAAGAAAATAGTACTTTTAATAATAAAAATATATTTAAATATTCGATAAATAAAACTCAAGAACATAAATCACGAGTTAAATTCGATCTGGAAAAAAGAAAAAAATAAACAAAGAATTAAACATCAATAAAAATTTTAATGGGTAAACATCTGCCTACAACAAAGGAATGATCACATCTAGAGAAACATGATATCGAACACTATTCGTATTCATTGTCTGAACTAATCGGGCAAATCTATCAGCTACTCTATTACCATCACGTAAAATATATTAAATGGAAAACAACCTTTCAATTCTAATTACATATGAATATAAAATAAAAAAATCAAACTTTATCCCTAAAATCTTTTTTTAAATAAACCAAGAAACCATCTTGGTTATCATATACTGCACTAATTATATTATAATATAGCATGTCATATCATACCTTTTATTCATAAAAAGAATTGATTTATATGAATTATATATTCTAAAAATAATAATAATAGAGTACTATTAAGTTTTTATTTAGAAAGAAGTTGGGGTAGATGACTAGGTCATGGGAATTCGTGTCCCCAACTTCTTTATACATAAAAGTTTAGAGAGTTATATTATAAGTTTATCGTCATTCAATGATGGAGCTGTGTAGGGGTGGGAAGGGCAATCGTCCCCGCTCTTGATTTTTTTTTCATTTTTGTTTTCTTATTTAAATTTTTTTAAAAATTAGTTTTTTTTTTATAAATTTATCCCCCTACTTCTAAATAGTTATGTTTTGCCCCCTTTAATTTTAAATCTTGGCTCCGTCCTTGCCGTCATTCAAAATATGACAAATAATATTTAAGCAGATATGATTGTAAAGATTTTTAACGTTAACTTAAATAAATTTAATTTTTATTAAAATATTAAAATTCGAATATATTATTAAAGAAGAGAAAACATAAGGAATGAAGATGCAATAAAAAGGGTTTTGTTGTGTTGAGAGTAAATGTGCCATTAGAGTAACCTTCGAATGGGCTGGTTAAAAGGATGGTCATGCAAAGAGGGTTTTGCAACAACTATTTCCACGACCTTATTGTATCTTTTTTTATACACACTTATTTTTTGGGAATAATATTAAATATTTAATTAATTAAAAATTATATATTTTCAAGGTAAATATTGATAATCAAATTTATATAAGATGAGATAATTATACACACTTATTCTAATTTATGAATAGAATTAATCTAGTTCAGCTTTTATCAGCTCTGACGATCTTATTCAGAATGTTAAATATATACGATACAATATTAATACATATTTTTGCAATTAAAAAATATAATTTAAAAGTTTAGTGAAATTTATAAACCTTTATAATTTCATTTATAATTATTATTTTAAATAATTTTATCTTGAATTTATCAATATCATTGTACTTATTTTGCATGTAAAGTTTTTATTCAATGTGAAATCTCTATGATACTAGTCTAACATAATATTTTTTTAATATATATATTAAAAAGTTTACATAAAATAAGTAGTAAAGTATTTTAATTTTTTTTCCCAAAAAATTGGGATTTATGTGAATAAAATATAAATTTTAACCATTAAATTATTAAAATATCAATTGTAATAAAATTTATAAAAATGTGTAAAACTCAATTAGTTTCACGTAATATGTAAGGTTTATTTACAAAACATACCTATTTAAGCATAAATCTTATTTCGTAAAATCTTAATTAAAATTGTATATCATAAAATTTAAATTTTAAATATAAATCCCAAATCATAAATAAAATCATCGACTCTAAAATTAACATGTTTATATAAATTAAAGTTTTATATAATTTTTACATCAAAATTATAGAGAACGGCATCAAGTTATATATAGTGTAAATCTCTTTTAAGTTTTACATTAATATATGACGAGTGGACGAGTAAAATAGATAGATGAGATTAACAATTTAAAATATAAAAATTATCACTTAGAAAATAAAAAATAATTTTAATCATTTATTATTATCATACAACGATCCAAAAATTAATATAAGACTAAATAAATTTTTTTATACGATTTAATAAATGAACTATATAACACGACGTCGGGACAAGAGCAAAACTTGAGACGTGCACCCCACTCTCTCACCTTCAAATCAAAACCCTAAATTTCCCACCACTCTCCATTAAATTTCCCAGAATAACAAAAGCAAATACTTTGCCTAGTAAATACAAAGAAACCACACCTCCCCAAGGCATTGACAGTTGACAAACCCAAAATCAAGGCAAAGTATCAATTTCTTGGAAATTATATAGGAATTGTATAAGTACTTACTACAGTCTACATACCCAAAACTAGGGGTATTTATTGTGGAATATAGGATAGGATCAAATTCAATTTCTTCGGGTTTTCGGATCAATGATATAGTGATCCGTATTCGATTTAAAAAAGGATATTTGTGTATTCAGATGTCGGATATGTGGATCGGATAGTTGGATATCCGATTATCCAAAAATATTATTTGATTATATTAATTTTTTGAATTTAAATATTGTATTTATAAAAATTTTAAAATTTCAAATATAACAAACAACAAATTACTAAATATAATAAGATTCACGATTATAAAAATTTTAATTTTAAAATTTTTAAAAATAAAAAGCACTAAACTGATGAATAGAATAATATTAATATTAATAAAAATTTTAATTTTTAGATTTTTGGATAATCCGAAACTTGAAATATTATGATCCGTATTCGATCTAGAAAACTTAAAATCGGATCTGATATCCGATCTAAAAATAAAAATTAAATCAAATATCCAAATTTTCGAATTGAATCGATGGATAAACGAATCGGATTAACCAGATCAGATATTTTTTAAAATCCCTACCCAAAACAATAAAGGTTTAGTGGTGCTCCATACTCCATATTCATACCTTTGAAATCTTGTCTCCTTTAAGATTTTAATTTCAAAATTATTTTTTATTGTTAACATTGTTAATTGACTTGTGTTAGTTTAAATTATATGGTAGTATTAAATAAATTTTAATTTTAAATTAGGCATTTGAATATTAAAATTATGAGAAATTATATCATAGGTTATTCTAGTCACGTAATTTATGAGACCAATTAATCAAATGAATTTATTTAATTAATTTTATCATTTTATTTTTTTACCATGTGAATCTTTATTTGGTAAAAATTATTTTTAAACTTTATTTACACTAAATATTAATAAAGATTCATTTGATAAAAAAAAGTGATAAAATTAATTAAATAGATTTACTTGATTGGTTGGTCTCATAGATGATATGACGGAAATAACCCATGATATAATTTTTCCAAAATGACATATATTCGAATTTAAATAAAGTTCATTAATAATGTTATCTAGGAAACTCTAAAGCTTGCGTAAGAGATATAGTGTCTCATTCTACTACATCAACGTGGTATTATTGATTAATGTTTTTATCTCTTCATGTGTAAATATTCTCCCCTATTCAATCTTGTGACATCATCGTCACAAATCAATTATACTCGTGATCAAGGGTCACTTTTCACAGTTGTTCACCCTATGTACATTGTTTAGAGGTGTTCGACGTAAAATCGGATAGTCAAAAGATAACTTTGATACCGCTTGTCATGAGACATATTTTATTCTCAAAAGACATGTCTAATAAGATATGCAGTGTCACCGTTTATATATCTCAAGATTTTTTTAATGTAAAATTAATATCTCTACCTCTTTTAAAGCGTGACAATCAACGTACAATCTCTAGTGCGTAGAACAAACAAATAGAAACTAAATTCATGACATAAAAAGTGGAGGGAGTAAGTTACAAAAGTCTGAAAAGTACAAGAACTGAGACAGAATTAAACCAAAACCAATCTCTTAAACTTCTTTTAGTTCATTTCTTTCCCTTGCAATTCTTTAGCTTTGATCGGTTAATGTACTTACTTTCCACTAGCCTCTCTCTCTGCTAACTTTTTCTAGAGAGTTGAATTCTTCCATTTTCCCTTGTGGTTCAAAACCTTGATTCGGTCGTATTCATAATCAAAGATCAGTAGATCAGTATCCAAAACCCAGTTTTCTATTGCTTTGTAATCCTTTTCCTATTCGTGAGCTCAAACCTTGAAAAAAAGCATGGCTAATCTATGGTGGGCAGGGCAAGTAGGGTTACAAGGAATGGAAACATCAGCCACTTCATCATCTCCGATGAAGAGACCAGATCTGGGTATATCCATGACAAACATTAAGGGTGAAACAGGCAGCGGTGGGACCGGAGAAGAGGAAGAAGACAAAGAGCATAGCGATGAGCCTAGAGAAGGCGCTATCGAAGTCTCTACTCGTCGTCCCAGAGGTCGACCGGCAGGCTCCAAAAACAAGCCCAAGCCACCGATTTTTGTCACCAGAGACAGCCCTAATGCACTAAGGAGTCACGTTATGGAAATAGCTAGCGGTTCTGATGTTGCCGAAACCCTAGCTCAGTTCGCTAGGAGGAGACAAAGAGGGGTTTCGGTTCTTAGCGGAAGTGGAACTGTCACCAACGTTACACTCAGGCAACCATCAGCACCCGGTGCAGTCATGGCTCTTCATGGTAGGTTCGAGATTTTGTCGTTAACCGGCGCGTTTCTTCCCGGACCGGCTCCTCCTGGATCGACCGGGTTAACTATATACCTAGCCGGTGGTCAAGGGCAGGTGGTTGGTGGTAGTGTTGTAGGGTCACTGGTGGCATCAGGGCCTGTCATGGTAATAGCAGCAACTTTTTCCAACGCTACATATGAAAGGTTGCCTTTGGAGGAGGAAGAGGAGGCTGCAGGTGGAACTCAAGGTCAGCTCGGTGGTGGTGGAGGTGGGAGCGGCGGATCACCACCAGGAATCGGAAGTAGAGGGCACCAACAAGGTGGGATTGGCGGCGATGGTTCAGGATTACCAGTTTATAATAATTTAGTGGGTAATGGTGGACAGTTAAACCATGAGGCTTATGGTTGGGCACATGGTGGAAGGCCACAATATCTGTAAACATATAGAAAAACATTGCTTGTGAGAGATTTAGATATGCTTTCACTTGCATCACTTTGCAGAATAAGATCATCATATTTACTATCTTCTTCTCCTCTTAAATCCCATTTCTTTATGTTGACGAAGGTGTATATCTTAATTTATATTTTGATCCGGGATTCAAATAACGGTTTGTTATGTCCGTAACAGTAATAAAACACTACGACTCTGAAAAAGGAAATCGACGAATTCGAATCTTACGTCCGTTAGGCCGATTGAATTATGTTTCGAAATTCTTCCATAAGCATCTAATTGTTCATCTCTCTTTTCCTCCGAATGACAAAGGAGAAAAAGGTTCATTCCATGATCTCTAATTAGTTTTTATATGTTTTTAATATCAATTTTCTGGGTTTTTTTATATAGAAACTCACACATTACACACTTCCAACTCACATTGCTACATTTTGAT
Organism: Abelmoschus esculentus; assembly: GCA_035048815.1. Classification (NCBI taxonomy): domain Eukaryota; kingdom Viridiplantae; phylum Streptophyta; class Magnoliopsida; order Malvales; family Malvaceae; genus Abelmoschus; species Abelmoschus esculentus. The sequence continues at coordinate 3,091,912 of JAUCBN010000019.1, read as the reverse complement.
CGAACTCTTAACTTAGATTGAAGAATAAATTCTTGTTTTCCACTAGACCAAACATGTTCAACATGTTCAGTTCTTTGCTTGAAGTAAAGATTATATTCCCTAATAATGTATTATTTATGCGTATATGTATATAAAAAAATAATAAATGAATAACCGACGGGCCGGGTTGGTCGAGTGGTAAGCAGCTTTATTTCGTTTAAGTAAATCTCGGGTTTAAGGTAGTAAGCATGCAAAAAAACTCTGACGGAACTTATTCATCAAAACTAGGTGTATAATGTGAGTCGATTCGGATTAGTTAATTTACATTCTCTATTTTTTAGGTTGTGGGTTTAAAGCCTAATAGGAGCAAATTTTCCTCCTCAAAGTAAAAATTATTCAAAAAATATTGACCTGAGAGTTAAAAAATCATTTTTTTATAACCATCAATATCTGATCTATTGACTTACGAATCTAGATTGAATAATAAAAAGATTTAAGACAATTCTTTCGATCCGATTTTCTATTCATTTAATTTTCATTTAAAAAACTATATTCAAACGATTAAATTTATTTTACATTATTATGCATATATATTTTGGACTGCTGATTTATATAATTTTGATCTATAATGTATCTAAAAATAAAACAAATTATTTTAATCTATTTATAGTTCATAATGTATGTAAAAAATGTTGGTAATAACTTGTATTAAAATTATAAAACATCTATAATGGAACAACTGATAACAAGAATTTGGCATAAAATTTATAAATCAGGTATTTCAATCTTATTTGTTCAATTAAACCCAATTTCAATTATATAATCATATTTAACAACAGATGGATAGTATATCGCATTAGCTTATTTAATTAGTTGATTATATTAATTAATTGTATAAAATTTTAGTATATTAATCGTAATTGATAATTATTTATTTATTTAAACAAAAAATAATAAATAAATGATTATATTTAATACTTGTTTAAATAATTTATTAATTATCGTATATATATATATATATATGATTAGTTTTTTAGTATAATATTACTAATTATATTATATGAAATGCAACGAAAAGGGTGGCAAACCAAGAATGGGTTCTTCGCTTCATACCATGTGCTATACAAATTCTTCCGGTCACCATATTTTTATGAAAAAAGAACCAGTTTTCTTTGTGCATCATCCTCGAATTTTGAGATTTTATTAAATATTAAAAATCTGAAATATATTTTTAAAAATTATAAATACTAATTTCCTCAGAAGGTGACCGTAACATGTCTGTTAAGGTCCATGGTTTCTGGCATGCTTCTTACTTTCAAAACAATTCTAAAATACAGGCACTGAAATTGTTAGAAAACTCAGTACTATTTGACTGATTTTCTTCAACTCAGTGGCAATCTGCAAAAAAAAAAAACATAAAAGGCATGAAATGGAACACTCATCGCCAGGACGGTTCAAAGATTTTAGGGTCTTGTTCAACTTAATAAAAATAATTGTTCATGACTCTCACTAGTTCTAAAAATATGATCCTTAAAAGCAATTGTTCTTTTTAAGGCCCCTGTGCATATTTCCGTGTTTCCTGGCACTGATTTCATGCACCTGTTTCATCTACAGCATGAGCCAATGTCAAGTACTGATAAAGTTCATAACAGTTATTTTCCATCATAGTGAATGATTTCACTATGATGGAACAATGTAAAAGATGTTGGTATGTCATAGATAGATCTGCAACAAACTGAAACCAGAATCTGGTTTCTTGAAGCCTGGTTTTTGAATTTGTCCTCCAGCACAAGAATTTTAAGAAATCGGGTTTTCGAATTTGTCCACAGGCTGCAAGAATCTTAAAGCTTTGGCTTGATGCATGAACTTGAAAGTATATACAGCAAGGGTTGCACAGTCATCATCCTCATCCTAAAGCAATTTATTAAAGCTAAAGGAAAGGGGTGAATTTAACTTAATGGCAAAAGATCAGTACGACGTCTAAAAAAACGATTCAACAGGTCGTGTATAGCCCCAACCAATAAAATCCATCTGTCCCAATGCAATTTAATAGGTGAAAATTCACAGAAAATATATTAGTTGATCTTATTGACAGGGTCATAAGCGACGTGATGAGCCGAATCCATCTAATAATTGTTCCTGAAAAGGCTGTTTTTTTTCCTAAACACATCAAGGACCCTCTTCACATGCACTCACATGATGATGCCACTGTTAATGAACACCTTGGTAATTTTACCTTATTACTTGCACAAGATTCCAAAGGCAAAGTAGTGATGGTGGATCCCACCCCAGACTTGATAATCAAAATTTATTTGTTAAATTAACCTTCAACTAAAGCCAATAACACCAAATAGCTTCTCCTTTTCCTGCCCTAGTTGTCTTTCTGAGTGTATTTTACCAATGGCTTGCAGCTCCTAGCTCTTCTTAAAAGTTGAAGAGGCTAATTAAACTATAATACTTGAACAGAGAATCTAGAAAATCAATGTGGTCCACCCAAATAAAGCCTAACCTGTATATTACAAACAATTTATTTATTCATTGATAATGGAGAATCATGCATCAGCATTTGAAATTTGAGAGCATGTTCCCTTCCCAAGTCTAAAATGCTTGATTATTTTATTTCCAGCATGTACCTGTCATGGGGTACATGGAGTCCTGAGGGAATTAGGTGCCATTTGACCTAACTCTCAAAAGGTTGCACCTCCTAGCTGGTTAGATAACCTCAAATCATTTCGAGTTTCCAATAGAAGATCGACACGTTCATCCCATTGAACACCATGTTCACCACCATTGATGGGCATTTCCAGTCTACCGACATTCATCGCCTGAAGGAGACGTAGGAACTAGAAAAAGCAAGTTAAAACTAAAGAAGAGTCCACTACCACCCTGACATTTTTATTGAACAGCAATCTTTTAGCCTCTGTACATGGAAACAAGATTCAATTAAATGATGCATCAGCTCCTTGTGTATGGAGGCTAACTAGCAACACAAGAACAGAAAACGAAAGGAAAGAAAAGGACTGCAGGGTGCAGCTATGGTTTTATACAGAGGGCCTCATTACTGTAACAAAACAAGGGGGCAGCTAGTGTATGTAGTCACCGGCAGCCACTCAATGAAACCAGAACTAGTTGACAATCTGTCTGATTAAGAATTTGCCTACCACATGTGCCATGATCTGAGCATCTTAGCTACTGCCTACTAGAATCCCAAAATCCTGCTAGTATTCGGAGTTTGCTCACCTCAAACTCTGTCCAACTTAGTGTTATGCTCAGAACTAAAGAAAAAATGTTATGCTCAGGAGACAAAAATGAATGCATGGGGTCAGTCTACAGAACTCTTATTAAAGAATTCAGTTCAATCACTGACATCAAGACTCCAGATGCATGCATACCAGAGGTGGTGGCATACATAATACAAGATATGGAACTAAGATCAACCTGTCCCCTGCAAATAGTTTTTTCTTTTAAGGGAAGGGGTGATGGGGCATTCATATCTTGTTTTATGCAAGAAACTAAGTTCAACTTGCCACATTATGTATATCCATGCATCTTGTACAATGAATAATCTTGTATATACAACAGATTAGGATGTCTTCAGGAAAACATGATGATTGAATCTCAGAATTTTATTCATCATTGTACAATGCCCTCTACGTGAAATGGTAAGCCAAAACAGGCACATTCAGAGGTAAGAAAGGTCCATCAGCAATTTCCTTCAGCTTGTTCCAAGAATCGAAAGGAATCCAAAACTTGTGTAAGTTATTTTGTTGGTATTCTGATAAGAGAAAAAATTGTCACCATAAGCTGTACGGAGATAATAATGAATATGCACATTTAGAGGTGAGCGTTTGAGCGAGTAGAGTCAAAAAAAATTTTAAATTATTCGAGCTGAATCATCTTATTTAACGACTTGAATTTTTTTTAATTTTTTTTATTGGTTTTAGCGAGTTCGAATCGATCTGGTTTTTCTCTTTACATATACATATATATTTCTGGATATTATTTTTTTACATGTGTAAATAATATTTTGAATTATTATCACCATCATCAAATATTATGTCATCTCATTAAATTATGGGTGTCGTTAAAAACCTCTTTCTTATCTAGATAAGATCAAGACCAAAAAAATAAAAATAACGATAAATTAATATAAAAATTAAAAAAAAGACATAAAATAAATAACATAATTTAAATAGTATACTATAAAAGATATAAATAAAAATCGCATTAAATAAAATAAAAAAATAATATGGAACATGACCATATTGTAAAAAAAAAGAAAGTTAAAAGTCAAAAATTAAAAATTAAAAATAAAAAACAAAAAAGAGAAGATGTGACCGAAATAAAACAAAAAAAAAATTACAAGAACTAAAAATGCAATTAGACCTCAAACTTCAAAAATTTAAACTTGACTCGAAATTGAAGTTTTTTCGAGTTATTCGATTCGACTCAAATAACTCGAAATTAAAAAAATCAATTTTTTCAAGTCGAGTTTTGCTTACCCTATGTACATCTAGTCATTCAAAAGAAAAAACAGAAAAGAAGAGGAAAATCTGTCTCCTGAAACAGTACCACAAGTAGGGGTGAGTATTCGATCGAGTCGAGTCGAGTCAAAAAATTTCGAGTTATTCGAGTTGACGAGTCATATTTTATAACTCAAATTTTATTTGAAATTTTTTCAGTTCGATTCGAGTTTAAGAAATTCGAGTTGAGTCGAGTCGAATCGAGTCTAGTTTTCGAGTTCCAATAAATATTTAATTATTATTATTTATCATGTTATAGTATGATTTGATTTCAATTTAAACGACTTTCTTTAATCATATAAGATATGTATAACTATATTTTTCATATGTAGCAATATTTCTTTATATTTTTATATATCAATGTATATATATCATAAAAAATTGATAGACTCGTCTCAAACTTAAAAATTAATCCTTTAATTACTAAAAATTTCGAGTTATTCGAGTTATTCGAATTTCCATTTTACAACTCAAACTTTATTTGAAATTTTTTCGAGTCGAATCGAGTCAAATTATTCGGTTTTTTCGAGTCGAGTTTTGCTCACCCCTAACTACAAGTAGAGCTGCTGACCAATAAATTTATGAAGGCTTCTGAAATTTACTATGTACCCACTACCCATACTCTTTGCATGCAGACAAAAATCTACGTGATCTTATCGGCCGGGGTCGGGACCAGGTAATCGGGTTTTTTTCCACCGGTACCCATACTCTTTGCATGCTCTTCCCATTTCGACGATTCATTGACTTCACACAACAATATTCAATCTCAAGCTGCAAGTGCAAAATCAGATATCAGTCAATAATCAATACCACTAGCAGTCACAACAGGAACTTCTTGAGTGTTTCTACTTTAGATATGACAAATAATTTATAAATCCATAAATTTCTTTCCCTGGGTACTCAAGCAAGAAGGTTCCATCTTCTCTTTGATATACTGACTGCGACTGGGGCAAACCAGACACAAATGCACTAGGAACAATTCCAGACTCAGATTTATGCAACAAAAATCAAACCATTGCTGATGAAGCATATTATTTGGAGCGGTACTGCTGCATAATGTGAATATCAAACAGGTTTTAATCCCACCTTGCCTCTTTTCAAAGGTGACATTCTCCTCCAGCTCTCGTGAGGCGCTCGGCATAAAATCGAGTAATCAAAAAGTCACTCTACTACTATTTGTCACGAGGTCATTATCCTCTTCCTAAAAGACATATCTAATAAGATATGCAGCGCACCGTTTACATATCTCAAGACCTCTCTTTCCTTTCTGATGTAGGATTAATGCACTTTACCTCTTTTCAGGCGTGACATTAACGATAGGTGAAATTCAGAAACATATGCAAAGTACATTCACTTGAAGGAAAACAGAAGAATATAAACAGCCAGAAAATCTTCTAAATGATGGCATGCATTGTTTTCCTGGCTAGATTCCTGTCACAATATCGGTCGCACCATCTTCACTTTCAGAGTTTATGCTCGTCTTTCCAGCATGGTAGGTTACAATCCTCTTTTTCATTTTTTGTTCTTCTTTTACTAATGATTGTTGGATGCTTTACCCAATAAATATGGTAACGTTCAGTATGTACTATGTAGTAAATTATTTTTCCTTATTTCATAAAAAATTAAGATTTATATTAACATCGACTATCAAGGCATTGATGTAAAAGTCATTTATGATTTAAAATATTAAAAATATTTTTCTATCAAAAATCTTTTTTTTTCACCTCCTTAATATAACTTCTTGCATTAGTCCCAGCTTGAGTGAACAATATGTAGAATCAATGGTTGAAAAGATCCAGTCAGTGGAGGCTTTTAGCATCCTGTCCCAAGAATTTGTGCTCCAAATTTTGATGCTTCAGCTTGAATGCTCAGATGCTAAGGTTTATGTCAATGACAAGCTGCTCTAAAACCAACATCCTGTACATGATGTCAACTGCATTATGCACCAGTAGAAGCATATGAACTCCGGTTTTCGAGCAACATGGATAACACGGTAATGGCAGAAAACAATGAAAGAAGCATCGACCCGAATAGCGTAATCGAGAATACTTCTTACTCATCGATGGAGTAAAGAAAAGGTTGAACATGCAAACAATAGTGGCTCAAGAAACCTTAAACGGTTTCCAGAACCGAAAATTCAACTTATGGCAGAATGTTTCCAAGAATACTATATTCTGCTGATATAAATGTATGGTATTGAAAGAAAAGGAAGTGGTGGCATACATTACTCTCCATGCATTTTTCAGTTTTATAAATATCACACCAGCTTTGATTTGGGTATTACATAAGTGTACAGGTAATTTTACGTAGAGTCATTCCACGAAATCCCGAATCATGATGAGCAAATTGGTTAGTAAAATCTAATGCCTACATGTTGGTACACCATGGAATGACTGAATGCAAATGCTAAGTTAAAGATCTCTGTTCTATGGAAAAGTGAGCCGACTGGGAATATGAAAGGTACTGGAATAAGAAACTGATCCCCATACCTGCAGACCAAGCATTGAATCAAAGGCTCTGCTTACCAAGGGTTATACAAATATACAACCCCTCCCACTTGGCCTAAGTACGAGTGGCTCATCAAACCCCTTCCCCTGTCCGTTGCAAAACTCTTCGAAGCTCATCCGCCATCCCTTGCAATAAAACAGGTTTCTGAAGAACTGCATTCATTCCCATTTGTAGGCATCTCTCCCGCACATGATCCTCAGCACTAGCTGTCAAGGCTATAATCAATGGCCAATTACGGCTGCGAAACTTACGGATTCTCATTGTCACTTCAAATCCATCCATATCAGGCATGTGAAGGTCCAAAACAACGATTCTGAAAGAATTTTCAGCATGGCTGACAGCACTAAGGCATTCAAATCCAGTAGAAACAGCAATCACTTCACAACCCAACTTTTCTAGCAACTTCTTGCTCACAGTCCTGTTTATATCATCATCATCAGCTAGTAAAACTCGTAGACCTCTGAATCTGGAGTAGGAATTTGATTGCTCAGTGGATGCTCCATGCGCATACATGGTTCTTTGGATATATGATTGGATTTGAAACCTGAGAAGAAGGGTCATGCTCTGTGCAAAGCCCAGAGAATTTGTGGATATCCAAACGTTCCCTTGCATCATCTGCAAATACCAGAAACGTTACATTTACATACAAATTAATACATGGCAATGCACCATACTTCTATACAAGGAAACAATGGTTAAAGGACACTAGATAAGAGACAAATAAACATTTCATTCTAATTCAGGAGAAGTAAAAGATCAGAAAATAGCTTCAAGTGTGTCGAAAAAGCTCAAAAAAAAAAAAACTTACACAAATTCTATATGCTCTAAAATTGAAACATTGAATTATTTCAAAGCTTACACTATGTTTCCAAAATAGCTTCGGTTAAAATATTCCACAATCCTAATGAAACCAACTCAAGACACACTATAAGTCTTATGAATCAACTGCAAAAACAACAGAAAAAGCTAAAAGCAGATACCATATTCATACAAGAACCTAGTGAAGGCTAAAAAGGGTTTCCGACCGATCAATGCCATGTCCAGAAATCATAAACCACTAAAAACTAGGGGCTGAAATCAAAAAATGAAATAAAAATTCTGAAAAGCTTTCAGATGCCTTGAAAGTTTTCAGCAACGAATGATTATACACACAGGCAAAACAACAATACTAACGAATGACACAGTATTTCATTCCACTGGATGAATGGTTACTGCAAACGCCATTCAAAATGCAGTAGCTAAAGGAATGTGAATGGAAAATAGAAATAAAAGTGGGATATTCACCTGCACAAGCTTTTTACACAAAGTAAAATTCAAGCTCTCCTTGGTTTCATCCTTATTATGCTTCTCAGTAGAAATAGTTTTGGTTGATACTGATGCATCAGCCAAAGAACTCCCCCCATGAATATCAATTTCAATCTTCAAGTACAGGTAATTATCTTGTATGTTTGATCTCCATGCATTTATATTGTTCTTCTCCTGGCTACCAGCATCAGATAGAACCCGAAATAAGACAGTTCCTCCTCCACCATTGATGTCCAGTAGATAGCCAACCATATGCAAAATCACTTGAAAAGTCCTTTTTTCATCACCAATCACTTGGTCAGGCAAAGTGCTCTGAACGCCAACTTCAAAACCAAAGCCTTTATGGACACATAAACATTTGGCAAGGCAAGAAGCTTCTCTAATCATGGAATGTAAGCTAAACGGTCTCATGTCGAGAGGAAATCTTCCACTATCTTTCGCTGAAATCTCCACCACATCATTTATCAAAGTTGAGAGAACGCTGCTTGTTTTGACTAATGTGTCAACAACAGTCTTCTGCTTGAAGTTCATATTTTCATCTTGAAACACGGAAAGTAAGCCCAAAATTGAGTGCATTGGTCTTTTCATACCATGACTCATTACTTTCTGAAAAGAGTTCCTTGCTTGGCTAGCCATCATTGCATTCTGTCTTGCCTGCTGCAACACATGATTTTGCTGGCTCAGTTTTTCTCTCATTCGTTGAGATTCTTCAAGAACTGCAGCATGGGATAGAGCTACAGCTACCTGATCAGCAACACCCTCGACAATCTCCATTTCTGGATAGCTCCACTCCCTAGAGTTTGTGCTCGGAAGAACCAATACCAGAATGGCATAGCATGTCTCGACCAATTCTGGCGTCCCACCTTTAAAATTATAACCTTGAAGCATTGGCATCCTGATTGCTGCAACGGCACCTGCTTCATCTGATCCACTACCACTTGCAATCCCAAGGGCGGAGTCTGGTCTCAGGATTCTCACTCCTTCAGTCCCCTTTATCTCCTTCACATCAGGATCACTCATAGGGATAGATTGGTGAAAACTCCTTGAAGAACTTGCTTTCAACTCATGAGTCAAATTCATTTGCGTTCCATTCTCATTTGGCATCCACACAGCACAGTTGATCAAACCCAAAGTCTTAGAAAGCTCAACCAAAGTGGTGTACAATATAGTATGTTTATCCAAGGATTTCCTGATTTCTTGCGTTAACATACGAACATGTGAACTTGCTTCCTTCTTCCTTTTCATCATATCAACCTCTTGATCCAATTCCAATACATTTTGCCTCAAGAAAACCTCCCTCACTTTCACTTTGAGCAAGAGAGGGAACAAAGTTAATAGCGTAATTGCGGTCGCACATGAGACGAGGGAAGTAAGCAGTTTGGCAATGGTGAGGGCCAACATCAATTGGAATGAGTGGGGACCATAATAAGTCCATCCATTGAGAAGATGAGTCAATCCACAAAGCACTATAAAGGCTATAAACTGAACAAGGACCCATTTGAAGGGGATGTTCGAACAACTGATGAAGTAAAGAAGTTCGATAGGTATCGAAAAATATGCCACAGCAATGAAGAAATCACTCACCTTCTGGCACTCTAAAATGCTATGTACACTCCAAAATCCCTCATCATCACAGTTACAAGTTGCATACTCATTATCAGTTCCAGAAACCGAGACCACGAACAGAGAAATCAACAAGCCAAGAGCTAAGGCTCTTAACATTGCCACTCAAGTGACCTACTGGTTCAATCCATACAACTAAAATGCCAAACTTCCCACACACTCAATATATATAAACTTTTGTGTTCAACCAAATATAGAAAAGACAACCCCTTTAACTACAGCTAAAACCTCCAGTATTCATTTCCTAAAGACAATTCATTGGCAAAGACAACAAAACCCCATCTGGTACAATTCAAGATCTATAAAATGAACCCAGCTTTCCAGATTTCAGGATCTAAAACACCCCCATCAGCCTTTTTTTACTAAAAACACCCCATCAGCTTTAAAATCCAAAACATCCAATCTTCCAATTCAGCCCCAACAATAAGTATTGGCAAAAGGAAGGAATAAATCAAGAAGAGACAACTTGCAACTTTCTTGAATTGAACAGAAAAAACTTCAAGGAAACAAACATCAAGAATCAAGGCCCAACCTTTTCTCTTCACCTACCTCAAAAGCAAGATGGAAACAACAAGGAAGTGAAGAATGGCTCAAAGAGCAAAGGTAAAAAAAAAAAAAAAAAAAGAACAAACCTTTGTCAAAGAAAAGCACTACCAAGTACCAATCTCAATCAACACCAAAAAAATGATTTTTATATATGTATGAATATATCTTTCAACTTTCCAAGTGAAAATAACCACTACCCATTTTACCGAATCTACACTTTTCCCAAAATCCAATCAAGAAACACCCCCACTTCTTTTTCAACAAAGATCAAGTAAAAAAAAAGCTGAAAATTTTATAAAACACTAAACCATAAGATTTATAACAAAGAGCAGAGAAAGATTGAAGATTGTTTAAGATTGGAAAGCAATCTCTCTTTGCTCTGTAGTTTGAAAGAAAGAAATGTTTAGGAAAAAACAACTCGAAGGACGCAGGGCACAGTAAGAAAAAGACCTCGTAATAAAGTTAAGTTTAGAAAAGACTTAAATGTAAAAAAAAAAAGTTTTTAAATTATACAATTTATCCAAATTTTTTAAAATATATGATTAAAGTTTACTTGTTATCATTTTTAGTTGATTATTATTGAGGTTTCTATATGAAAATCTTAATTATTTAAAATAAAAATAATTTAAATAATAATTTTTTAAAAAATAGACAAGAATGGAGTGTCCTGTTAAAAAATAATAATATTTATTTTAAAAGAGATAATATTTAAATCGTTTAATAAAATATATTATTATTAATGAAGTATTAAAATTATGTATAAATAAATATTATTTTAATTATTTTTAAATCATTAAAAGTTATAGAACTAAAACAAATAAAGAACATAATTTACATATTTATTTTTTAATTTTTTAATAACAGTTATCTAAAATTGTCACAAAATAAATTTTAGATACATACTAAGATCAAAGAAATTATATATTTAAAATATAATTTAATATTAACAAATTGATCCAAGCAATAATCAACTTGTTATTTTTAAACAAATTTTTAATTTAAGATATTATATATATATATAATTTTATTAAAAGATTCGTCTACTAAAATCAACTATACGATACAGATCAATCTATACTAATCATAATAAAATTTAAAAAACCAAAAAATGATAAAAATATATTTTTAAAATTTTATTTTATTATTATTAAACCTTTACAACATAATAACACCACCCATCCATGAAAAACACCTCAGAAATAATAAATCAATAAATTTTTGAAATTGATGGACCCAAAGTTCTTGTAGTGTTAAGAGAACCTGGACATCCCCCATCCCTTTCCTTTGCAGTCACATACTAGAACTAGAAGGATGAGTTATTTAAGTGTCTAGTGGCTGAAAGGAGGCATCAATTAATATTTTTTATTATAATAACATTTATTAAAATATAATATTTTTGTCTTATAAATAACCTTTACTAAAAAATATTATATTTTATATTTTTTAATAGTATAAAGATTATTACAAAATAATATTTATTTATAATATTTATAATCTATTAAAAATATTCATGTCCTATAGATATTCGATTGAACCCCAAATATTATTATAAAATAATAATATTTATTTTTTGATTTATGATCAATAATTAGATATAATATTGTAAAATTTTATTATAAAATAATTATTTTAATTTAATATATTATATTTATAAAATTAATATTTATACATCTAATCTTAAATTTATTTTATTCTGATAAAATTTTATAATCCTTCTCCTATCCAATTGACCGTTGAAGGATGCAGTTATGGACCAGCGAGTTGACTCGGAGGGAGTTGGAGTGTGGACCGTGGCGCACGTGATGTGGATGTAAATTATGAACAGTTGATTGCTTATAAAAATCCAGTCTTGGAGTTGGTTTCAGGGATTAGATCGGATCACAGTTTATTAGTTGATGTATTCTTAATATAAAATTTCAAGGTAGAACTAAATGTATTTAATTTATTAATCAATTAATTTAAATTTAATATTATAAAAAATATTATTAAACGACGCTTTAAATTAATTGTTTTATTTAAATTATTAAAATTTAAATATTTAATTTTATTTAAAAATTTAATAACTCATTCTATTAAATCAATTCATTATTAATCATTTATTTTTTAAAATCTAACCTTGTCAGAGTAATTTGCTGCGATCTGTGCACTCAAAAGGAGTTAAAATGATACTAAAAAATGTAATTTGTGCACTCAGAAAACACCAAATTTATTAATTTTTCAGTAAAATACTAAAATTTTTATTTTTTATAGAAATTGATATATAGTGAAATTCTTTCGCTTTTAATAATTTTAAACTTTTTTTTGAAAGAAATTAAGTATATAACAAAATTCTTATTTTTTTTATAAGAATTTCAATATACGTCAAAAAATCAATACCAAAATTTTTACAAATTTTATAGTAGTATTTCAATTGTCTCATTTTAACCTTATATAACTCACCTCACCCTAAAACTTCCCTCGTAAAAAATTCAACTAACCCGTTAAACTAGCGGGTAAGATACTAGAGATTCAAATTATGACATTATATACGGAGTCTTTCGGGAGTTATTCCATAATTGACCTCTACAATATTAATCGACCAATGAATTAGATATTCGTGACTAAAAAAATCAAACCAGAGGACAATTTTTTGGTCCCAAATCTGCAGTACAAAGCCTGAGTCAACTTTAAGATTTTTTTGTTTCCTTTGTGAACAAATGCTCTTTTCCTTTCTATACCCTTTTACAAGAACCTGTCTAACCACAATTATTACAATCACATGCACTGACTGATCCCACTTTGAGGTAAAAAAGATTCAAATATTTGACAAGAGACAAGACCCCAAGATCTTACACAGTGAGTAACAATGGAGACAAATGGTGTAATAATGTAATTGTTCTTGAAAGATCAACCAACTTGTGTGTGCATGAAGATGACAAATATACCACAACTTTAAGTACATTTTTCAACATGAAATATCTTTTTCATCATGGGAATCACAACTTTTTTTGATCAAAAGGGAACCACAACTTGATTAAAAGGCTTACAACAAGTGAACATTTCAAAGACTAAATGCACAACTTTCCTGTGTTATCACTAATGGGATCCCCCCCCTCGATCCCTAAACCGGAGAGGATTTATGTAACCCGAAAGCAATAATATGGTCGAAACTTGAAACCATTTCAATGACTAAACTAATGACTATGATTTTCAGTTTACACAGGCCATCTCCTTACTTTATGGCTCAAAATCTAATCAGCATAAACTACAGAAAGAGTAAATGACTGACCTGTACAAGTATATCATATTACACTCCGGGTGCAAGGGCGGAGGAGAATTGTTTTCTATTCGCTCGGGTAAAAAGCTGTAACTTGAATACATCTAAGACAAAACAGTGGTTTGATTGACAAAACAAGTATCTAATCATCAAAGAAACCATGGTCCAGATGTTCTGGCAATCCATGATGAGCTTCATGACCTGTTTGTCCTGCAAAAGATATTTAACTTTAGTATTCCCTAATCTGTCCGAACCCATGGATACATGCATGTGAAAGACTTCTAACCTCTCAACTCAAATGCAGTTCCATCATCTAGATCAATTATCAAATCTGTGGGGGGAGATGCCAAATGCTGGCCCTGTGGTTGCATCATGAAATGACCTCCTCTGAAACCTTGAGGATCATCATTTTTGTCAATCGGGTTTCTTCATGGAGCTTCGAAAGCTGGGTGAAAGCTAACATTAGATACTGAACTTCCAGCAACTGAAGATGGCAACTTGCTACCCGAGGCATCAATCAGGTTTCTTCCTGGAGCTTCAAAAGCTGGGTGAAAGCTAACATTAGAAACTCCAGCAACTGAAGGTGGCAACTTGCTACCCGAAGCATCACCCTTAACATTAGCACTAACATCCTTCTTGCGGTCAATCATAAATGTCGCAAGAACAACCTGCAGATCCAATAAATTATTCTCACACCAACATCAAAAGTCATATATGGATGCGTTAACCAGAATTTTCTTTATATCAATTGAACAATAATGAATAATACCCGAACTGGGCCAGCAGCCTTTAGAGGTCCACCAACTCCTCCTCCAAAAATACAGCCATCTGCATTTGATAGACATACACTGATCCCGCCTGACATCCCACCAGTTTCATTCCATACATAAGATCCAGAGAGTGAAATGATATCAAACCGACCCTGATATCATCACCCAGGACAGAACATTTTTTTGACAGTAGTAAAAAGGTTATTATAGTTATCCAAAAATATACAAATAAACCAGGAAGTTTCAACAAGTTCTCTCATGGATGAAAACATTGACAAAGTGGTCCAGTGGAAAAAAAACTAATACTGAGGCAAAGGTATGAGCCTTTTGGGCAAATTGGCATGGCAACAGCATCTTAATATATTGTTTCCATATCTCATAAATTTGAAATCATAATTGTACTTTTCGTAATTATTTGTCATAAGCAACCAATGTTACAGAATCAGTATCCTAACCAGGCACACACTTATAAGCTTCCAGTTACACTATATACCATTCTTTAGACCATGATTTAATTTGTACTAATTTATATTAATTAACAAACTCCACGACCCTTTTTTGTTGACAATAAACAAAAGAAAAATCTAAACTTTTTTAGATCATTACACAAAATCCTCACCCATCTTATAGAAGTAACTCAGGTTTTTCTAACAAAAACTTTATTCATATTCTTAAAAGTACCTTTTATTAGTTTTAAAATGAAGTTCCAAAGTAAACAAGTTATCTAGTTGATATAAAATAATTATAACAAAAGGGGAGGAAGAAGAGGGTACCTCGTATTCAGTATTATTGCCTGATGTTGCTGGCGGGTGGAGAGATACATTAGAGATTGTACCAGATGCAGACAATATACATAATTCACGCTTGCCTTGTTGCATGAACTTGATTATTGTTTGGCCCACATCCTATTTGGATCCATATATCATATCAGGAAAGAAACAAAATAACTGCATTTACATATAGAAACATAACTGCATTTCGACCAGTGTTTAAAAAGGCACTAAGGCGAGGCGAGGGTGAAGCGCCTAATTAGGTCTAGGTGAGGCAATTTCAATGAAGCAGTTGCAACGAGGTGGATATGCCTAATTAGGTCTAGGCAAGCACCTAATTTAAGGCACAAATGGGTGATGGATTCTTTCCCAGAGGTGGATGATTGATGTGCACCAAGCCATCAACATCCCGATACTGGAAAAAAGATTACGAAAAGAAAACAAAACTGGCATTTATAGTTGTTTCCATTGATGATTTTCCAATTTTTCTTTTCTTTAACAATTTTGTACTCTACTAAAGCATGGCAAATTCAAATTTAACATATATTATTAGCTACAGATGAGAGGAAAGCAAGGGACCTTTTAAAAAATGAAAAGAAAAGGAACTACACCAAATAACAGCCGGAGATTTTGAAATGATTGGACATGCAGGAGTTCTAACAGATTATATAAATTTAAAAGCATAACAATTGGCATGCATAACCCAAGAATATGTAGAACTGATGTCAAGACATGTATAAAGAATTAGTAAATTTTTTAACAGCAATAAGCACCATACCTCTCCTGCAACTACATTGATAACATGTGGAATAAAACCTTGAGCAGCATTGCCTGCACCGATTAGAGTGAAGAAGGAACGAGAATAAAGTATTTAATTGATTCTGAACCAAATAAGCAAATGATAACTCTACCTACTAGAAAACTGAAGCACCAAACAGCACACAACCGCAAGAAACATGCAATGTGAGCAGGTTGAATGGCATTCATGAATGAATCAAATAGATAAAGATGGGATTCTGAATCAACCAAGAAGAAGAAGAAGAATAGCAAAGCATATCCACCTTTCTTCCATTATCTTCACATTTTATGTATTGATGAACTTGATATAACAATTAACAGACATCCAAATTCAGAAACAAAGAAATATTTGTTTTACTCTCTTGTCCGTGTGTTAAAGAAGTTAGTGTATGATTGTGTAATTCTTTACCATCAGTCTGTTTAGTCTATAGAAATATGTGCAAGCAGCAAGCACCCAAAACAAATCAACAAAATGAACATGCAACTAATATGTGTTTGCTTCGGGTATACCAAAGTTACACAGAAGCCAGAACCATGTAGATACACCATCTTCTAGCCAATAACAAACTGGTGGGGCTTCAAAAAATGAATCAAGGCAACCATGCAAGTCAGTTTTCCGGTTAAAAGTTAAAGCAATATAAAGACATGCAAACAAAGCTTTTAAAAGTAAATGCAGCAAAACAATCAGAAATTTAATAATATTACAACCTAAAACAAAGCAAGAACAAAATAAATAAATCAAATTGAATAAAGTTACAAAATCAAAAACCATCAATTGATTGAAAACCTAAAGGTAAACTATGAACTAGAAGTTCTAAAAATTAAAATTAAACAACTCAAAACAAAGCCATAGAAAGGAAGTCGGCTTCACTCAAACAACCAAACAGCAGGCCTACATAATCAAAGTTCAAAACATCAAAAACCTCAACAATTTCAACAAATTAGCAACAACTCCCCCGGAAATCATCAAACTAGAAAAACTATACAAGTAGAGAACTAAATTCATAAAAACCATAGAGCAAATAAAGGAATGATTCATAAACAAATCTGCTACGCAAGCCTCCCAAAACCATCAAATTCACGAATAAGTATAAAAAAGAAAGAATCTTTTATAAAAGAAAAATACCGCAACCACAGCTAACAAAAGCATTCGCTTCTCACGTAATGCATCAAATTACTACTAATATCTAACAATTTTGCAAGAAAAGCTTCTTGATTTTCACGAAAGATACAAGAAGAATTCTTTTCTTTCAAAGACACTCCAGAGCATATAAAGATAATGGTTTCAAATCGCAATGCACCACAAGAAAACCCTCTCAGTTTTCAACAATTTTGCAACAACACCCACACATCCAAACCATCAAATTCACCAAAAAAAGGTACCCAAAAGAAATTAACTTCACCAAATTCACCCACCCAAAAGAGACAACTGTTGTGGTCTTGGGTTAGCCCCCATGGCCTGTTCGAGGTATCCATACTTCCTAGGCCGCCCTTTCTTCCGCCTGGCAGGCTGCAATGGTGACGTCTCCGACGAAAACACGGGGGGAGAGTACACAATGTGTTGGGACCCCCCGGCACTCTCGTTGGGCGGCAGGGAGGGTTTAGGCGGCAAGGGGGGTTTAGACGGGGACGGCCTGGGGCTGACACTGGTTGAGGGGTTAATGTTGTAGTAGTGTTGTTGGGCTTTGTCACGTTCCATTACTTTTTTTATTTTTTCTTGGTTTTAGAGAGAGAGGAAAATCACTGCAGATTTTTTTATTATTTTTTTAGTTTATGATTTATTTTTTAGGGTTTTTATTTTTTGGGTGGCGTAACATGAGCCGTTGGATGAAGTTTTGGAAGTTGAGATGATTGACTTTTGGTGGTTGATTGCTCAAAGATATCTTGATCTTGGGTTAGTTTATTTTGTTTTTAGGGTTTTAATTTTTTATTTCTAAGGTCCAATAATTTTATACACGATAATATAATTTTTATAAAAAAATATTTTTATAAAAAAATATGATTACTAGTAAATTAAAATCTTTATATAAAAGTAATTTAAATATTTATTATAAACATAATTTGATTTGATTTGATTTAAAAATCAACTCAATAGGATTGGATCATGTTAAAACTCATCCAGATTTAGGATTTTCAGTTGACATGATTGTGTAAAAATTATTTTATATAATATATGTATAAAACATTTAAAATTTGAAGAACTTTGATATAATAAATTATCGATTAGAAATTTAATTTAGAGTTTATATTTTGAGTTTAGTTTATGGAATTAATAATTTATGAGTTTAGTTTTTATGTTTTCGGGTTTTAAAGTTTAATTTTAGATATTTAAAGCTTATTTTTGAAAGAGTAAATATACTTGTTTATTATAAATATGGTATTATATTTGAATCTCAAATTCAATCTGTCGTCACAAAAATTCATCCATTTTAACTTTAACTGTCACGTCATCAATCCGTTACTTTTTTAACGACAGATGGCTATTTTAATACCAAATAAATAGTTTACCAGTATATTTAATTCTTTTTAAAACATTGTAGTCGGATCGATACTAACCTCATAGTATTATGGCTATTGGTATAATTTACCCAAAAATAAATCCAAATATTTCAAAAGACTATTTTTAAAATATATTTAATACATGTCATAATATTTTTTTTAATTCGATTGATATAGAATAAACAAGTTCCATATGAAAATCCCAAAAACGAATTGCAAATTTTGATTTTTAAACCAAACCAAACCGTAATATGTAAACTCAAACCAAACCGAATAACTCAATTCAAACCGGTTTTTGGATTTTCTCAGTTTCGTTGCTCACCCTTGGTTTTTTAGCTCTTCTTTTTCAAGTTGAATGTTGTTCCTGCACTTTAATCTTAAATTTCAACCTCTATATCCTATACCTTGTACCCTAAATTATGTACACTAGATTCCATGGTTGCTGAGCTCATTTGGTATCAAAAAATAAACACATCTCCAGAATTAATTTTTCCCTAATGTGTGATTAAGGAAGAAAAAGGAACACATGGATAAAAGAAAACCTAGAAATCATGTGCCAGAGAAAAGAGTGTGAATTCATTTGTTTTGTACCAAAGCTTGCCATCACTGAACCAGCCATGTTGAGATCACCAAGAAAGGAACCATTGCTACCAGGCCATAGTTCACCAATGAATCAACATTTTCAGCCTTTTGAAATTTGTTGCAGAACGTAGTCCATGGACATTTTGAAGCACCTTCTTGGCCCTGCAATAGTGGAACGTTCCCCTGCCGTAAGCTACAGGTTACATAGAGATTAAAGCAAGTAGATATCTGCAGAAGGGAAGGGTGAAAACAATCACCTCGGGGCTTATGTCGCGAGTTTCATCCCAATCATTTGCTTCTTCTATCAATGTTGTACTCTCGGTGTGGTGTGCTGACTGATCCATGGACATTTGGGCGTTAAACCTGCTAGAGTTTCTCCTTGAAAAGGCTTTGTAGGCTGCATCTGTATGTATTGTTTCCATCACTGAGCCAAAGAAGGTTGTAACAGGTACCTAGATAGAAATAAACTCGGTTATAAGATACTTCGCAGTTTGGAATTATGCACGGCGGTTCATCACGATAATACTGAAAACTGTATCAACAAGAAAACATGCAATAAAAAAAGCAGTTTCAATAGAAGGAAGTTTGAAATTTTGCACACAACGCTAGATTCACCAACACGGGCGTATGGTTGATAATGACAAACTCATTACCAGTTACAGGCACTTAAGCCTTAAATTGTCCTCACAAAAATATTAGAGTACGGAGAACAATCATCCAAGGACGTACAGAGGCAAGAATATTATTATTGAAAACAGATTCATGACCTCCGTACCTCTTCTAAACTCCTTTTGTATAGATCTTTGCGGTAGTACGCAGTAGACATCAACCAACTTGGATTGTAAGAACTAAAAAGACTACAAAACAACCAGAAACCAGAGTCGACTTTTAGAGATGATGAAAATGCTTTGAGGAAGTGGCAAAAATGTCAAAAAGAAAAGCCAAGTTAAATAGATGAGAAAAAAAAAACTTCAATTGAACAAAGCGCACCAAATAAAAATTTAAAAATCAAATATAGCTACCCTAGTATCATTATAAATTCCGAAGCTGATGTACCTGCTCAATGAGGCATTGTCGTATATATTTAGCCTCTCAAAAAAAGCAAGGGTATAATAGGTGAAACGATCAACAACTGATACACCAACCTGCGATAAGTGAAAAATTGAATAAGAACGAGAACAAGTGTCCGTGTAACTGGGAAGCTAACCTACCAAAAACT
Organism: Abelmoschus esculentus; assembly: GCA_035048815.1. NCBI lineage: Eukaryota > Viridiplantae > Streptophyta > Magnoliopsida > Malvales > Malvaceae > Abelmoschus > Abelmoschus esculentus. Next base: position 3,071,534 of record JAUCBN010000019.1, on the reverse strand, counting down.
CAATACCACTTGCATAATAGATACCCCCCTGGGACATGCCATTCAAAGGGTGATAAAATTAAAACAAACTCCTTGTATCACTTACATCAGAATCCAAGTGATGTGAGTATGAGTTTTCTCCTTTCATGCTACTTCCAATAGCCAAAACCCCAGGGGACTGAAGCTGCAAAAATAAAGAGCAAAGATCATCAATTTATTTAGCATCAGATCAAGCACATTTTATTGCCTACAAACACAGTTAGAAGTTCCAGAATGCCGCGTCATAAGTAAACAAAAATAGATAAGAATTGCACCAAAACAAGAATATCAGTGACCTGATGAAAAAGGCAATAGGTTAGACAGGTTTTCGAAAGATGTATTACAAATGCAAATATATGTGAAATATGTTGTGAACAGGAGGGGGTTATAATGTGATTCCATGGAGCACAAAATGACCATAATGAATCCGCACCAACAACATATCAATACTGAGATGAATTTATTTAGAGTTAGAAGAAAACAGGATCTTTTGACAATTCCACATAAATAAATGATTGAAGAGCAACTTTCCTATCAGAAATACATGCATTTATGGCTAAAACCAAAAAACGTAATATTTGGAGAAGTAAAACTCTATTTTATAGAGATAAGAACCTGATTGAAGAGGGTGGCCGCTTGACAAGTGTCCACCATTATCAACAATTCCTTGAATCTGAATTTGCATCATCATCAACAGCACGAGTCCATTTTTACATAGAAGTCACAACTATAAATCAGCAGTAAAGTGAATATAAAACTAAAAATAAAACAAGGTTCCTACCAGCCCAGACAAAAATTCCAAATCATGACACCAACAGGCAACAGTAGCTGTAAAAAGTTAGCTCTCACAAGAAAATGCAAAGTATGCTACTTATCTACCCTATACTTCAAAATTCTATGTTATGTGAGAATTTGTTCAAGAATTAGGTGGAAACTGGGACAGGTACATTCCTCATGACCTCCAAAAGCCATACAACTAACTTCCAATTCAATAGTTTTCATTCAGGAATATGTCAAAAGGAGTTATAAGAGTAAAATTTTCTCACCTATGCTTTTCTTTCATCTGTTTCACAGCATCAGCTAAATCATGACTCTGTAGTTCCTCCGAGTCTTGAAACTTTAAAAACTCATCTCCTCCATGCCCAGTCATATAAAGAAGAACGTGACTGCCTTCATCACTCAAGAGACGCTTTGATCTTGGAACAGCAGTCTCATGACGTCCAGTTAAAGCACGCAAAATATTTTCTACTGTTACTTCATAACCTCGATAATCTACCTGAGTGATGGCAATTTTCATACATTAGGATTGGTAAAAAACAGAAGATTAATTGAAAAACTTTCCAAGCACAACTTTCAAGTACACACACAGTGGAACGAACACCTATGATAATCAAAGCTTGGTACCATGTATGTTAACACTGGGCTAGAACCAACTACTATCCCAATGAATCCCTTCCTCCTCCCCACCCCACACATGCATGCACAAACAAGTCAAATAAGTAACTTCTCAGAAGGAACTAACCTCAACATTATCTCCATAAAGGTTAAGTCTATGGTTCTCATTGTTGAAAACTTGAGCGGGATACTTGTTTCTAGTGTTGCAGGCCATGTCATCTGCAAGCATAAGTATTATCCTCTCATCAGGTATTCCTAGCCGCTTAACTGTCCTGCAAATCCAAGTAAAGCAAACAAGTAACATTAAAGTTTAAATTATAGCAGGAAAAAAATGAGGCAGGTGTTTGATTACCTATACAAGGACAAGGTGTTGGCCATATGACGATAATTAAACCTGAATGAGAACAGAAACAAAATTAATTCAATTGACAATTTGGGGACTCTATCTTGTGCAGTGCACATACTTGAGTTTGGCATCAAATAACAGCAAAACTTGCACATTTTATGTTTCAACTGATCAAATACAGTAACAGAAGGAATGTTAAAAATATTGTCGTGGGATCCTGTTCTAACTTGGCTTCGCTGTTACGCGACGACCGTAAATAAAAAGTGAGCATATATCTCGTGAGAAAAGAGAGAATTTGATTCAGGAGCAGGACCAGACCACTGTCATTACCACATATGGAACGTGCATTTGCATGTCTATTGATGAACAAGAAGTAGAAAAGCATTCACCAAATCTCCATTATCCTCAAGGCTCAAACATTTTCGAAATCATCAAATGGGGAATACCTCCCCAACACAAACATAAATAAGAAGCTGCTAAACAATAGCTTCTATAAAGAAAATTGGAAAGCTGATAGTCAGTTGATTCATCCTTATTACCACTACTTTGAAGTGTCAAAAAGACTTATGCAAAGAAACTAAGCTATTCCCCACCCACCCACCACCACCACCACAATTGATGCAAAAGCACAGAGTTCAAACGCTCAAAAGAATAACATATCAAATCAGCATCTAAAAACAACACCTATCTTCTCACAACTTCAGACATTTTTTTTAAAAAAGAGCTAGAAATCCAATCATACAAAAAAATTTGAGGGTAAAAAAAAGATGGGTTATCTTAATTATCCCCCCAAACAACATATGTACGATTCATTTGATCCAAAAACTCGATGAAAAGAAGAAAATAAATAAATGAATTAGGGAAATATAGAACAAAGTGTAAAAATTGAGGCTTTTATTACCAGAAACGAGAGGTACAAACTAAGACGGCCCAGTTGTTAGTATGCATGGCGGATTCAACAGATGAAGAACTGAATGCAATCGAACTGTAGAGAAGCAAACATGGTACTAGTAGTTTATGCAAAACTAGTTTAGGGCTTATGGAAGTTTCCATCTTGAATTCCAACCGATTTTCTTTTCCAATGCACTAATCGATCAAAACAAGAAACAAATGATAAATCTAATTTCAGAAATCTGCAGCAAAGCTAGAACCAGCAACGCCGGAGAAAGAAAAACCAAACGACGCCGTTACTAAATTTTTAGGCTTATATGTACCCAAAATATAGGAGTATTTTTTTTATAAAAAAAAATATTTAATATATATTTATCAATTTAAATAAATAAAATATTTTTTAATTAAAATAGGTACGTAAATATTTTTTTGTTAAAGTATTTAAAATATATTTTTATCAAAAAAATACTTAGTATAATGTTATATTTTTTTATAATTTAAAAGAATTTAGACAAAAAAATTATTCTCTAGATATTTATTTTAATAAAATATTTTTAAATATCTATTTTAATAAAAAATTATTAATATTTTAAATATCTAAACAGAAAAAATAATATTTTTTAATCACCTAATTATTATATAAATCAAAATTTTAATCCATAAACTTTATTTTGGTAACTCAAAACCCGTTTAACTTTATTATTAAGGTACAAATCATCTATCTTTTTTCTATGCTTCATTCGTGCTTTCGCTTTAAATTTTAAATATAAAGATAATTTTAACCCTTAAAGTTTATGATTTTTATATTTTGGCCTTCATTCTATTTTTGGGATAAATTTAGTCCTTAACCTACATCTTTTTAACAAATATCTTATTTTTTTTAACAAGCATTATGATTAGATAATTACAAAATTAACGATAATGATATCATATATACGTAGAATGATATTTAAGATTTGAGAATGCTTAGTAGTCTTTTATTTTAGATTTAATTAATTTTTAATATTTTATTTGAATTTTAATTGTTTTATATTTTTTGTTAGAATAAAATTATATTTTACATGTACATATTTGTCATTATCGTAAAAAAATAACGATAATGGCATGTTATATATATGTAGAATGAGGCTAAATATCATGTTATTTAAAATATATTATCATATATATATATATATATAACGTGTTAATATCGTTAAATTTTTAATGATTTAGTAATTATGTCATTTAAAAGTAAAATATTTGTCAAAAAGATATAGATTAAAGATTAAATTTGTCTAAAAAAAATAAAGGCCAAAATAATAAAATTGCAAACATCACGGGTTAAAATTATCTTTATGCTAAAAATTTAATTACAAAATTTATAATTTTTAAAAGTTAAAAAGGACAATTTAATTACAAACATCACGGGTTGAAGATGTGATGAATGTTAGTAAAGAATTTAAGCCTCTGTTACCGAACTGGATATCTTCAACTCAGTCAAGTTTTGTACCAGGACGTCATATCACGGATAATATTATTCTAGCTCAAGAGGTAATTCATACGATGGGAAAGAAGAAAGACTCCAAACCTTGGATGGCGATTAAGGTTGATTTGGAAAAAGCCTATGATAGATTAAGCTGGGATTTTATAGAAAGCTCTCTTTATGGGTTAGGGCTTCCTGACCGTTTTATTTGGTGGATTTTAAAATGTATAACTTTGGTTACTACAAGAATTATCTGGAATGGAGAGATGACAGATTCGTTTCAGCCTTCCCGCAGGGTGAGACAGGAAGATCCGTTTTCACCTTATTTATTTGTCATTTGTATGGAGCAGTTAGCGAAGGCGATTGATCGGCGAATCCTTGATGGATAATGGAAGTAGATTCAGCTTTCTCGTGGTGGTCCGGGCTTGTCGCACCTGTTTTTCGTAGATGATCTAGTACTATTTACGGAGGCGTCGTTGAAGCAGACTAAAATTGTTCATGAAGTCCTCCAGGATTTCTGTTTGTCGTCAGGACACCGAGTTAGTGTTTCTAAAACCCAAATATTCTTTTCTAATAATTGCAGCTTAGAGCGAAAACAAAGTATAACGAACCATTTTGGGTTTGAGATAGTGGATGATTTGGGGAAGTACTTGGGTGTGCCGCTTCTACATAAGCGCGTTACACGAGCCACTTACCAATATCTGATAGAGAAGATTGATCATCGCTTATCGGGTTGGAAAACAAAATCATTGACACTAGCCGGGAGAATTACTCTAGCGAAGGTTGTGTTACAGGCTATACCAATTTATACAATGCAAACTACCTGGCTTCCTAAAGATATTTGTGATGAAATTGAGAAACGCATTCGTCGTTTTGTTTGGGGTATAACACCAGATCATAATGCTATCAACCTTGTAAAATGGGATATTGTAAAAAAAACTATCAAATATGGGAGGTTTAGGTTTTCGTGATGTACAGAACCAAAATTGTACTTTCCTTATGAAGGTAGGGTATCACTTGGTTTGTAGTACGGACAATGTAACCCCCAATTCCGACCTAATTTCTTAGATCGAAACTTAGGAGTCAAGTTACGAAAACTTTCCCCTCAAGTAAGTATTTTAGGTTAAATGATTTTAAAATTAGGGCTACTTTAACAAATTGGGAAAACAGATTAGGGATTTTGATTATACCAAATCAATTGCTTAAAACAATATCTCAATAATATTTATAATATCCGAAAACAGATTCAGAAAAATATGCAACTTATAAGTTCAAAAAGTATTAAACGTTTCATAACAGATAAAAACATTAAGACTGAAATAATTACTGAAATAATTACAGAATCATACCGAATAATGTGCGAGATGCTCCAAGTGCTGGTTCGCCTAAACTGGTCTGAGAATCTGAAAAGCAGACTAAAGGGGTGTAAGCTAAAGAGCTTAGTGTGTCTCTAAAGTACAAACAGTCACAAACAAAACAAGTTTAATATTTCTGAAAATTTTCTGAAAATATTTCTTAATTCAAGAAAAACTAAAGCATGATATGCTATGATGACGGATGCATCACAGAAAATCAGAGGGCCCGATGTCAGAAATCATACAGAGTGGAGGATTATCCTCGCCAGAGTGGAGGTTTCCCTCGCCAGAGTGGAGGTTTCCCTCATATTACTGATATTAAATCCAGAAAATATTTTCGATGTCAGAACATGATATGATTTGCAAAATCATAAATCAGAACTCTTTCGAGTAGCAAAGTTACAGAAAATCAGAAGCTTGGTTTGAAAACAGGATGCATATGCCATGCATGATGATACCATATATAAATAAATAACAGTCTAAATATCAAATCAAGCAATGTACTAATAATGTTTCAGATGCACAGAATATATTAAAATATAATATAAGCACAAAAACATGTAGCACAGGAAGAGACACACCTTAAGCAACTGAAGCTCTAACTCCGAGGTGGACGCAACTCGCGTTCCGGTCTAACTGAAACAGGACCTATGAAGTAACAAAATTATATTACTATTTATTACTAATTCTAAGCCACCAACTAAGATAAAACTTTGATATGAAAGCTTACTCACGTGACGGTCTCGAAGAACGTGCCTGATCGGTATGAACAACTGAAGGTACACCAGAGACTTCAGGAACGTTGACACCTAAACAGAAGACGAATTCTGAATCAGATTCCTCAAAACACTCATTTCAGACTCTAAGAATAATTCAGATGAAAGACACTAAAAACGGGGTTTTCGGGTTTGAATTTAACAAAACGAACAGCGAATTCGAACTCAGAACGTCGAAAAAAAGTCAAGGAGAAGGTTGTCCGAAAAAGTCAACTTTTGGTCAAAAGTCAAAGTCAATCCTGGTCAAAGTCAAAGTTAACTGGTCAAAGTCAACGGTCAACTCAGAAGTCAAAGTCAAACTTTGACTGGTCAAAGGTCAAACTCAATCAACGGTCAAACAATGTCAAGGTCAAACGGGTCAAACTCCAAAGTCAACTAGTCAAAGTCTGGGTCAAAGTCAAGATCGGTCAAAATTTATAAAAATCAGATTTTAAAAAATGCTTTTCGGATTTAGGTCTACCATGATTGGGCTTACTCAAAACCACACTCAAACTCTAGCCCATTTCTCAACACTCACCCATTCACTAACAACCCAACTCAACTCTCTTTTTCATACCAACCGGCCTATTACCAAAACCCAACTACATCCAACAACCTACACACTCAAACCAACTTTGCAGCCCAACAACATAACCCATGAACCTTACACATACTCAACCAGCTATGGTTTCTAGCAACACCTAAGACAATAAGGAGGAGGACAGTGGCAGTAGCTTCCCGATGACGAATCCAACAACGCTACGCAAAATTATTTTCCGATGCAATACCCCACAAATATTCTGATTCCAGCAATAAAACCAAACAATATTGTTACCTCAAAACAGATCTGGAACAAGATTAACTTTCAACTTAAAACCAACATTAATCAGAAAACTTACCCAACCCGAAGCAAAACAAACTTTCCAACGATGACACGACAAAGAAGAAACCGACAATGATGCAAAGAACCCCCTTCGATTCTTCTTTTCTCAAATTCAAAAAGTGATGGCTGAGGTTTAACTCCACATTCGAAATATACCCACAAGATAAAGAGATTGCCAGAAGGAGAGCATAACAATGATCTTGTAACAATGTTGATAACAAAGAAACTGATCAAATTTGAAAAGCAAAAGAAAAGGCGAGGGAAGGAGGTTGCATGAGAGCCAGAGAGAAAGACGATGCAGCTGCCCCTGGGAGACTTTTAGCATAAGTAGATTCACGGTAATTTTAATTTACCCTAAGGAAAAAATGGGTAAATCACAAAGTTGGTCATTATAATATTTAAGCTTTTCACAAAGAACCAAAAACTTAACCTACTTAACAGAATAGCCACTGGTGATACAAATTAGATCAAATAGGTCATTGAAATACAAATTTAAAAAAATTACCAAATTTTAAGGTTTCAGAATTTAGAGATTTCAAAATTTCAATTTTGAATTAGGACCAAAATTTTAGGGTGTTACAGACAAGTTATGGGTCCAGGTACTAAGGGATAAATATAAATGGATTGGAGAATTGCCTAGTGAAATTTATCGACAAAACTCCTCGAGGCTTTGACAAGGTGTGAGTCATTGTTGGAAAGCAATAAAGCAAAGCATGTGTTGGCAAGTTCGTAATGGGTGGAAAGTCGATTTTTGGTGGGACGTGTGGTTAGATGGGAGAGAGCCTTTAGCGACAAAATACCTTCTACCCGGTGATCCTCCTCACGTGAGTGCTGCTAGCATGTTAACGGTAACAGGGGCTTGGGATTGGAGCAAGCTTGCGTTGGCATTGCCTCGCGATTCCTTGGATCAGCTGGCAAGCGTTGTTCCGCCACATGCTGGATTTGGGAATGACTCGCTAGTTTGGAGATGGACTGAAACGCGTATATTCTCAACCGCATCAACCTATCGTACTTTGGAGCAAGAGGTGCTCCTTGAAGAGGAGGATTCATAGAAGTTCATTTGGCGTCTTCCGGTTCCACAACGGATCAGAAATTTTTTATGGTTGTTAAACCATGATAGGTTGATGACGAACAAGGAAAGAACCCGTTGACATTTTGGTAACAACAGCCTATGCCCTGTGCGCGGTATATAAGATGAGGATATAAACCATGTGTTGAGAACGTGTAGCCGGGCGAGGCAGGTTTGGGCTAAGCTGGTGCCGCAAAACCTATGGCGTAGCTTCTTTAATGGAAGTAATCGTGATTAGTTACAAGCCAACTTGACGAGTAATAGTAATTGGTGGACGATTTTGTTTGCAACAACTTGCTGGATCCTTTGAAAGAGACGATGTGTTTTTGTGTTTGATAGTGGAAGAGAATTAATTGGTAACGTTGTGGATTACTGTGTGGCGTATGCAAAGGAAATTGTGGCTGCTATAGAAATACGCAAACAACAGCAGCGAAGAGGATTGTGTAAATAATGGTGTCAACCAGATGAAGGATGGGTTAAAGTTAATACGGATGGAGCGGTGGGAGAAAATCCTTTGGTTGCAACCGTTGGAGGAATCATCCAGGACGCCGACGGTGAGTGGATTCGTGGTGTTGGGCGGCGTACTGGCTGTTGCTCGGTGATCTGCGCGGAATTGTGGGCTACTTTTGACGGTTTAACATTAGCCTGGGGATTAGGGTACCGTAAGGTGGTGCTTGAACTTGACAGCACTACAGCCGTGGCTTTGATACGAGGGTTGTTGGTTGACATCGCCCATCGCAATCTTTCTTGGAACCACCTAATGCAGTTCAGATTTTACTTGATCGGGATAAATCCATAGGTTTGGCTTGATGTTTTAGGGGTTTAAGTTTTTGTTTAAATTTGTTTAATGCCGCTACGAGTACTCTTTTCCTCCAATTAGGTTTAAGGAGGTTTTTAACGAGGCTCGTAGTTGCATTCCTTTTTACATCAAAAAAAAATGTTAGTAAAGAATTGGATGGTAAATAATTGGTGTGGAAATAGGAGTGAGTATTCAATCAAGTCGAGTAAAAAGATTTTGAGTTATTTGAGTTGACTAGTCATATTTTACCAATCAAACTTTATTTAATTTTTTTTGATTTAATTCGAGATTAAAAAATTGAATCGAGTCTAGTTTTCAATTTTCTATAAAATTGAATTGTAATTATTTTTATAGTAGAATTTAATTCCAATTTAAACAGTTTTCTCTAATCATACACGATATATATTTCTTCATATATGATAATATTTCTTCATATTTTTATATATCAATATATATATCATAAAAATTAAGAAACTAATTTCAAACTTAAAAACAAATTCTTTTATTACTAAAAATTGAGTTATTCGAAGTTCCATTTTCCAACTCAAACTTTATTTAAATTTTTTGAGTCAAATCAAATTTATAAAATTTCGAGTCAAAACGAGTTGAGTATTTTTGCCTCGAGTTGAGTTATTCAGTTTTTTTGAGTTTTTTTCACCCTTTAAAAATAACATTTATCTACTTAATTATTTTCCATTGACAAAAATGATGATTTAATGGTACAACATAAGTTAAAATTTAAACTATGCGAACAAGGGAACAAAGACATTCCTCATTGAATCCATGACACCTATATGCGGAAACAAAAAAATTTGACAAATATTTCTAATGTTAAAGCAAGATTATTTAACACCTCAAGGATCATTCTCAGTTAACAGGGTTGGAACTTGGAAGGTGAATCTTCCCCTTGGAGGAGCAGGTGGAGAGAATGGTATGGAGAAGCTATCCATTGCAGGAATCGGATTGGATTAGTCCGAGCGTGGCAATAAGAAACTAAAGCCTGTGTTCTCACGAATCAGTGCGGGCGGTTCGATGTCTGCAATATCGATTTGTGTCATCGACTTTGATAGGTCATCAACTGAGAATGGTATGCTGCAAAATGGTAGCAGTTGCAGAAATCGGTTTAAGAACATGTTCAGATCATTTCCAGGTGATGTTTTCAGTTAGCTTTCATAACAAGGTATCCCAGATTGAAAGAAACAATGGCATAGGGTCAACAAAGTCATCACATAGTGGAATGTAAATGCTAACCTTGAATCATCATCCAGCAGGAAGGAATTACTAACTGCATTGTGTGAATCTTCTGTCATCAACACTCTCATATTCGCTATTACCTAGATGTCGGAAAACGAGCAAAGTCATTTTTAAGCCAGTGGATCTCGGTTTAATCTGGGGTTTAGAAACTGTATCTCTTGAAACTTACATCTGGGGACACACTATGTGTGCCATACTTGTCGTCCCAATACATCGTACTAATACGATACAGCTGCTGTATGCTAAGGACCTGCAGGTGGAAAACGATGTTCGAGACTTGAGATTCAAGGAACATTTAAAAAATAAGATAGCAGTATCTGGTTTTATGTTACATTTGTATTACTTACAGGACAAAGATCATGGCGTATTTCATCCAGTGTTTTCTTGGACTTTTGATGTATTACCTAAATCAGAAACAGATAACGACCGCACCGGTTCTTTTATTGTCGTAACAAGAAATGGAAAAACAGATTGAAAGTGTTATGAGAATGGGAGCATACTAGAAAACCAATGGCCTGCCGTATGTGTTTGAGCTCATCCCATGCCAAACCTGCATACTGTATTTATGTATCTATCAAGTTCTGCATGTACAGATCTTAGAACCAGAAAGCGAACTCGGAGGCAGTTAAAGGTACCTCATCGGTTGCCTCATAACACCAGTGTTCGAGTTCAGCTAATCCAGCTTTTACGTATTCGCCATTACTGAATGAACAACATTCTCTCCTCAACAAAAGGCTGCAACAGAACAGTGTATTGATATGCCATATGAAAAAATTCTGTATACAGCAGAACAAACTAAGTATAAAGCGTTAAATAGCAGACTGAGCTCACACCTATTGAATAGTTGAACATTGATAAATGAGAATATCTGTGTAAACACCTTACGGACTAAGAAGGGTGGTACCTGTAAAGGGGATCGAACAACATGAATCCTTAGGGAAAAGCTGTTTAATCGTGTATGGCAATGGTAAAAATATGAATACTCCGAGATTTGACATAACTAAGTTCAGATTGGAAATTTGAGAGTAAGCTTTATGCAGAAGACAAACTATAGATACAAACAAAGAAGGGGAAGGGGATGTTTAAACTAACATGATTTTCTTTCAATGTATTCAAGAATTTTCCAAGGCTCTTCACAATCCCTTGCCAGTGAGCAATCAAAGCCTGCTGGCCTGCAGTGTTAGTAACTGATCTTGATGCTCCCTTGACTAAGCTTGCTCTGGATGTTCTTGGTGCCTATGTCATTGTATCCATATTATTCATAAAACTATTTCTGTTTATTTCTTTGGAATATTGCCTTCACTAAATCTAATTCTTATATATATTACCTGGATGCACAATCCAAGCAATGGTGAAATTTCTTTCTTCAGACTATCTCTGATCATTCCATATATCTTCTCCACATATGCAGTAAGCTGTTGCTTAAAAAGCAAGGCTGGGTACTTGGCTTCAACCTGCCGTAAATTGTCCACCCCACCGGTGATGCCACCATTAATCAAGGCAAGATTGACACCTTGTGGAGCTCCACGGAAACTCTTCAAGAAAATAACAATAAAACATGGATTAGTTGCATAATTGAAATTTCCTGAATATCACGACTTGGCATTAGTGAGAGCTTTTACCAGAGTCATTCGCCCAAACAAAGTAGCTGATGATGATCGATGTCTTTGTGGAGTCATTCCAGCAGCACCGCTAGCTTTCAACGTGCGCTGGAGTAGCAAGAGAAGTGTGGAGGCATTGGATAACCAATAAGCCAAGATGTCATTACTATCCTGTGTCTGAAATTCAAATGCCAACAACGAGTTCAAGAATATGAGGTTTCTAATCATATCTTTTAGAAAAAGTTAGCGTGTAAAAATTTGATATTTCAACCTCAATAGCATTGCCAATAGTCTGAATGATCCGATCAAAGACAGTCGTTCGCTCAACTTCAAATGATCTCCATTGCAAAAGACATTTATATATGATACAAGCTGCAATAGGTCTTTTGTCTGCAAAGCCTAAATGTTGTGCGATACATCGAATGAGCAACTCCTGGTTTTCCTGCTGTTTCTCGTTTAGAGATTTTTGTGGTTTCTCCTCCACTTCACTTGCCTCTCTACTGTTCATTGAGCTGCTGTGAAGATCCTGTCCAAATCCATTGATAAACATGAGAATTTAGACAACAAAGAATACCATCCACAGTTTTTTTTTCACTCCTATTCATGGTGATCATAGTGTGAAGTTATAGCAGTTTTTACTCACAATGGGTACCCTTGGCTCTAGATTCCCACTTTCAGAACCTCTCTGCCAATCATTGCAGGTAAATCTCCCTAGTCTTTTGATACAGTAAAAGTTAGAATGAAAGTATACATAAGCTCATTATTCTAAATACCTGCAAAATCGATCTTGAACGTCCTGAAAGGAATTTATTGGGAGTCATAGAGACAGCTTGTTGCCGTAGTACTTTATTCTCTGATTCTATATTAGTGAGCTTCTCCTCTAACCTGATTTCAAGTAACCATGTCAGCAAGAGTTTAATGTGGTGGTGATATATGGAAGTGAGCAAGAATTTCAACAGTATAAAACTCAATACATTATATGTTCTTGACAAAAAAACAGCAGTTATAGTAAACTCTTATGGCATTCATCCACTACCTACCCTCTCAATGTGTCCTGAAGTTGTTTAACTTTTTTTTCTGTTTCTTCCAATTTTTTGGCACTTTCTTCACTTGACTCTTTGAGTTCATGGCATTTTTCTTCCGCATCGTCTGCTCTCTTTTTCTCTGAATCCAGTGTAGCCTGTTGAACAGCAATGTAAAAATCTTAAGTTATTATCTTTTCGAGTATATATATTCTCTTAGAGGAAATGACAGAGGCGGCAGCTTTCCATGAGGGAATTAAATTTCCATCTCGAATGGATTGCTTAGTGTGATGAATAGACTCGCTCACCAAATCTCGGACATATCGACTGTGGGAATACATCTACAGGAAACTCAGACAAAGTTTATTAATTTATAACAGTTTGAGAATTCAATATGTTAATAGGATGGCCAATGCAGTGGCACTGGCACATACCCTAGCTCATTGAGCTTTAGAAGAGAATTCCCCAGTAATGTTCGGTTTGGTTCATCGGATTGTATTTTTTCGAATGTTTTTCCGGATGCGATTTATTGCTACTTATCCATTAAAAGAAATCAAGTAACTGAAAAGTAGACCTTTATACCTTTAGTGTCTCCAATTCTTCTGTTAAAGACTCAATTTTCCCTGTATCTTCAACTAAAACTTCTGTCTCTTGAACAACAGGTGGTGCTTCTTCGACCACTATCTTTGGATTCTCCCGTTCTTTTTCAAGCATTTCATTGGCTTCATCAATTGTTTTCTGCATTTCTTGTATTTGACTTTGCAGTTTCGCAACCTCCTGAGCTTTTGCTTCTTCTAAATCAGTCTGCATAAATGGTTGCCAGGCTTTCCATGAACATATATATAAAAAGCAACATAGAAAAAATATAATCTCTGAAGATTCCAAAACACTTAAAAACTAATGGAATTCAAGATGTTGACATTGAATATGTTTCGAGATACATTGTTGCATAGACCACAGCCAAACAACTTCCAAGAGAACTGTCATGTTTCATGTTGTAGCAGAATTAAAATCATTACCCTTAAACGCTTCTCGAGCTGCAAACGCCATGTAAGTTCCTCCACGTTCTTTTCAAGCTTATCCTTTGCTTCTTTTAGTGCACCCGTCTCCCTTGCAGCCTTCATAAGAACCAAGGAAAAATGGAAAGCATTAATACAAAGAACTGAATTGCATGTCTGATAAGCCTATTTTTGGAAAACACAAATCAGTTGATTAATGATGTTACATTTATGACTACATCACTTTAAGACACCGATGCGAAACATCGGTTGATGGACATAGTGAACACGAAAAGATCCAAATCCTACTAGATAAGATAGATTATTTGAAAGAATTTTTTTAATAAGGCTATAAAAGAAGATAATCCAACACAGACCATTTTGAGCTTTCTAAGCTCTCTTCTCGCAACTCTTCCCCTCCACCTGGTTTGTGTCACTATACATCCTCTTATAAGCTTCTTATAATATGTGGAAGCTCTACGACAGCGCCATTGAGCCTGCAATGTTTCATTTATCCAAATTTAAACAAGGACTACTCTGAAATGGATTGACCAGTAGCAAAGTTTTCAAGTAACCTAATATGACAGAATATAACCTGAACTATTGTTGCAGCTTTGTTTAATTTCCTGGACCTGAGTTCCTTACGAGCAGCCATTGCTCTCATACCTGTCTGTATGACAAGGGCAGATACATGGAGTTTCTTATAGGCTTGTCTAGATTGGTACCGTCTCGTGTTCTTCTGAATTTTCAAAGCTGCACCTTGACTTCTCTTGTTACCATAAACTTTGCAAGCCAATCTTCCTACAGATTACGCATAAGGTAGTTGATTAATGGCAAGATACTATCGAAAGCCACCAAAGCTTACACTAAAAGACTGAGCTCATTCCCGTAGATTTCTTTTTAACACTCACCTCTACATATAGACTGAAGATCAACAATGGCCTTTCGTGTTGCAAGGAATCTTTTTCGAGATATATGAGTGCAAATTCTCCGCTGTATAATTTTGGCAGCAGCACCGAGTACTTCTGCCCTCTTTGCATCTAATTCTGCCATCTGACCAGCTCTCAAAAAGACCTTTGTTAAGCCTATCTGCAAAATCCATTTCGAGGTCAATAAATGATGCTTCCTTACTACAGTATCACAGAGTACTAATGTATGTTCCAACAATTGCATTAAAATTGTTGTATTACCTGATATCCTTTAAGTCCAGTCTTGTCCAAAATCTTTTGGCACGCAATCTTTTCATCATAGCTGCTTACGGATAATATCAGGAGAAGAGTATTGACAATGTCTTTTAATTGTAACCATCAGAGTGTAACTGTAAAGTTTCATGTCAGTTAATTGGAATTTTAAACTATAAGAGATCACTTACTTTCCTTCCAAAGCCTCGGGAAGAAGAATCCCGAATCGGTTAACGAACTCAAAAAAAGCTCTGCGAGTTGGATATCCGGCCATACTGATTCTGATTGCCTCTAGAACACCCTACAACACCAACTTCTACTTAAAAGGAAATACATTTAAGCAACAGCATTGTTTTTGCAAAACCAATTCTAATCAAATCATAAAATAAGAAATCTGTACTCACGCCACAGCGTAGTTGTTGCATGACATTGACATTCTCAAATATAGCAGGTTTAAGTTGGTTGTTCGGCTTTACACATCGAATGTAGTGAGGTTCCGTAGAATTTAATGTGTCCATTAGAGACTGCAGTTGCAGCTGAAGCATCATTTATCAAGAAAGTGTTATTTTTCAATCAATAGAAGGGACTCAACCAAGATCCTGAAGACAAACATAAAAGCAAAACTACCTTAAAACGAGAACCGATTGAGGAAAACTTGGCTGATTTTGATGTTTCTTCTGGAAGTGGAGGGAAAAGGCCTGCTACAAACGAACATTTGGAAGCACTCAACAAGTCTTGATGTTCAGGTACCACATAATCCTTGTTTTTGTCCAGAAACTGATCAGATTGGTATTGGACCTGAAAAATAATGTTGTTAGAAATCATTTAAAAGTGACATATCAGCTCAAATTATTTATCCGTAAACACTTTGCTAATGGAACATACGTCTCCAGCATAATGAGCAATGGTGAAATCAGTGCGAGACAATTTCGGCTTAATGAATCTCTTGTGGTTCTTAAACGTCTGATAAAGCTTGTTTGCAAAAGTTTCATGAGTTGATTTCGGGAACATACTGAAAAAATATAGTGTAGTTAACAAGACGGTAATTATGCTTTTCATCAACTAGCAGCTTAAACTGAAGTTATGTAATGAATTACAGATAAATTCTTTGAGAAGTAGCAACATGAAAGAACAATATTATACCAAGCTTCATCTAGAAGAGCTATAATCCCTCCAGGTTTCTGCCAATATAAGATGGAAAAAAATATCTCTTTAAGTAAAATAATGTACAATAGATATGAAAAAAAGAAATGGTCAAGATGCATGATGTTTAGGGGTTAACCTTTTCAATAAGGTCCAGGACATCCTTATTATCAACAAACTCGATGTAGCTCCAATTGATCTTCTCTTTCGTGTACTCTTCTTGCTCCATCTTAAACACATGCTGAAGAATATATACCAGAAACACTTAATTTATAGTTTCTGATTGCAAAATAGATGAAATGGTCGACATGATTTAAGACCTTACCTGATTGAAATGCTGTTGCAACTTCTCATTTGTGAAGTTAATACAGAACTGCTCAAAGCTGCATGGTGAGATACCGTGAAATGAAGTCACAAGACTGCTTAACTGATTAAAAAGGTAGTTTTATGCAATATCTTGAATACAGTAGATCATATTTATAAAAAGGATACAACCATTTATCATACCTGTTAGCCTTGAAGCTTTCGAAACCGTAGATGTCGAGGACTCCTATTAAAAATTTTGAGTTTGGATCTTGTCCTATTGAATTATTAATTTTATCCACCAGCCTGCATACAAGGAGATGCAACTTAGCATTATCTCAACATCGTAAATTGTTCTGCTTTGCCTTATCATATGAGATTATCTCATGTTGAAGCTTCTCACCAATCGAACAATCGTGAATAAATTGTTTTAGCCAATCCATCCCTGCTAAATGCTGCGCTTTGTGGATCAAGGCTTCTCTTTATAACCTCCTCAGGTGTAACCATAACACGCTTACACAATGCATCTTCTAAGGCTTTAGCATCACACCTGAAATGAGGTCACATACTGAAAGTAAAGATACCAGAAATATTGACCCTGTGACATGAAGGAAAAGCACATACATGAGAAGCTCTGCTGTTGTTTGCAGATGGAACTTAGCCTGGTCATCTTTCGGAATGGATGAATCAGCTTCCTTTCCTTTAGTACTGAAAACAATGTTTCCAAGATGAAGAATTGCAGCAACAACTCTGAAAATGGCTTCCTGAGAAACAAAGCGGACTGTCATTCCTCATTTTTTATCATAAAGCAGCTGAATACTTTCAGATTGAAGAGTTGTACCTGATCCTTGCCACTAATTCCGACAATATCCATAGCTCTCCGTGTCTCAAGATATTCTTGGGCATCACTTACACCAACCAGTTCAAAGCACTTTGACTGGTTAAGATAGTGATAGTTTTGGGGGCTTCCCAACTTGTACTTCTCAACTTCCTGCAAATGATAGTAACTTAAGCCCCAAGGTAAAAAGACTAATATTCATTCATCAGCAGTCAGATTATCTCACAAGAAGCCGGAAAATACCTCATGTGGTGCAGCACAAAGAAGATAAAAACAGTGGTAGTTGCGCTCGGGGTTGGAAACTTGGCAAACACGAGACCTTTCAAGAAGGTATGTTCTGATTGCAGCTCCTGATATTCTTCCATGCTTATCAAATTGGATCTCAACAAATTTACCGAAACGACTGCAACAGCATTAGTATTAGGAAATATCAGTGTCAAATAGTAAATGTTATTAATCATCAGTTCGATACAAAAACGAAAATCAATAGCCTTCCCTGGAGTTATTTCCTTTTTCAAGAGTGTATTACCTGGAATTGTTATTTCGAACAGTTTTAGCATTGCCAAAGGCTTCAAGAACTGGATTAGACTGCATTCAGATAGTATAATGCTCTTATCAGTTATGGTGCAAGAAATCAGGGAGACATTTGTTTGATGGAAGATAATACGAGATAAAGTTATCATTCATACTTCAAGAACTTGTTGTTCAACTGTCCGTCCTTCGGTGGCAACTCGACCACCTAGATAGGCAAGGTATCGCATAAGCATCTTCGTGGTCTCGGTTTTACCTGCTCCACTTTCACCACTAACCAGAATTGAGTTGCTTTTTCCTTCATTAACCATGTCCCTGATTGAAGTTAAGATAATTGATCAAAAACTTCTTCAGCAACTACCCCAAAAAGCATAAAGTAAGGAAGAACAACAATAACCTGTATGCAACATCAGCAACCGCGAAAACATGAGGACTGAGTTCCCCAAATGGTGCTCCCTTGTATTGGTGCATCATATGAGAACCATAGATATGTGGCAATTTTTGGAATGGATTAATAGCAATTAATATATTTCCTGTATATGTCTGCCACCACCAGTATGTTAAATATTGATATATACATGCATATACATATATATATATATATATATATATATATATAGCCAAAAAAACTAAAAAAACAAAACTAGCAGTTGTGATTACATCAAGGGAAGAGAAAACTTACATAAATTTCATTGAGTTCATATCTAGTACTCAGATTCTGCAAAACTCCAGGTTCATGAAGATAAGATAGCTTTGTCATGTCATCAACTCCCCCAGGAGGAGCTTCCATGTCTTTGGGATATATTTTCGATAACTTTTCAGTGATCTTAAAGTTAACCAACATGAAAATAGTTAATCTCAGTTCAAGGAAAACCCGAGTAAAATACCATTTTACATAACACGAAAGCCTGTATAGACTCTTTCATTTTTCTTCAAACACATTCGAACATGATTACAAGAGTATGTTCTTCCAAATATATTAAAGAAAAAACTCGGAAAACGTTAAAAGTACCCTGAGTCAGACATAAACTCAAATACATGACATTGATCCCAAATCCGGGTAAGATAAATCAGTTAATATAGGTAATGAAACATACCGTTTTCCCATTAGAGGTCTTAATCTCAACATCTTTTCCGGTAATTTTCGAAACAACCCCATCGATCCAAGATACATCTGGGTCTTCAGCCCAGACATGAGAACCTACAGTAATATTTACAGTTGCCTGTAATAAAAGAATCAAGACCATTGTTAACATTATGTAAAGAAACTTTTAATGGTTCATTTCATATACATACATGCACACAAAGCATTAACTTTTATCAATGTGTACAATAATTACAACAAGTATCTGTCATGCATGAGAGAGACGGAACATTAATCTCATATCAGAAAGTAAATGGGAGGTCTTGCGATATAAAAACCAGTAATGCTGTAAATTGAGTACTATTTGAGGTTCAGATTACCATTGTTAAGCTCTCAACCCGAAGCCTGGCAATGCATAGTTATCTAACTCGAAAAATCGAATCCTGGCTCCAAAACAAACTCACTTCCTAACCATAACTTCTGATATCAACCCAAAGTTCAAGATCAAACAAGGAAACAACCCAAGTTTCCAAAAAGGTTGATTTTGTTGCAAGAAAATTAATCTCCAAAACAAAATTAAGACACCCCCAGTTTCTTTTTCAAGAAACTGCAATGCAAATGTATCTAACTTCTGGGGGAAATTGGAGAGACAGAGAGAAAAGAGTGGTGAGTTATTTGTGTTGTATGGAAGTGAATGATGGGTTATTGAGAATCTGACATTGTTCAATAATACCGTTAAGTTCGTTTTTTCTTCTTTATTTTCCTTTGCTTTAGCACCAAATTCGTGGTTCCAAGCCAAGTCCTTTTATTTTTCGTTTTTTCTTTTTCTTCTTTATTTTACTTGCTTAATCTCATTGGAACATATATGATGATTTACAGACAATGAAACCATGAATTTCTGCAATTGACTTACGTTTGGAGATTAATGTTTGAAAACCCACACCCACATCATTAATTTTTACTTCTAAATGGTAAATGTATAATGTTAGTGATTATAATATCACTTTTTAAACATTGATAAGTATATAAAAAATTACTAAACATTAAAAATAAGGTTATATTTTAATACATAAGTTATATTTAATTAATAAAATATAAAATTTAAATTCCTAATTCTAACGTTCTATGACCTTAAACTTTAAATTTTAAATTTTAATAATAAATCTTAATTTTTATGTCCTACAACCCAAATTCTTAAACCCTAAACAACGTCTTAAATCTCTAAAGCCTAAAGCTAAAAGTCGGTGGAAACAAAAAAATCTATGTAACTTAGTTTTAGGATTTTTGGGTTAGATTTTAAGGTTTAAAGGTTAGATGTTTAGGGTGCAAATTGTCTACCTCTTCCTCATGTCTCTATTTATGTCTTCACTTCAAATTAGAGATTTTAGAGTTTTAGGTTAGGGGTTTTGGTTAGGGTTTAGGGAATTAGGGGTAGGGTGTATTTTTTAGGGTATAGGGTTTAAGATTTAAGATATAGAAAATAAGGGTTAGGGTTTAAAATTTAATTTTTAGTAAATTTTTAAAGGAGGCATAGAAAAGAGGTAGAAAATTTTTGCTCAGATGTTTATGTTTAGTAGTTTAAAAGTTATAGCTTGTGGTTAAAGTTTAGGGTTTGAACTAAAATTTAGGGTTTATGGATTAAAATTTAAATATCTAACTAATTATAGAGTCAAGATTTAGAGTCAAATCGCGAAACATAAGTACTTAAAAATGGGGCCAAATTTAAAGATTAACTAAATTTTATAGAAATTATAATCATAACTCATAAATTTTAAACAATTAAACCTAAACTCATAATATCTAAATTTTAAATTCTAATTCTTAAAATTAAGGTGGGCCTGAAATATATTGTTTCCACCTATGTGTATTAAATATAAATCAAAACATTAATGACTTGCTATTTAATTTATCCTCTATTTTTTTACATAATATTGATTTAACTTTCAGCTTTTATATATATAGTGTAAGCTTCATCCTGTGTAATGTGTATAGACATTATGATTAAAAGTAATAAACTTAATCGAATAGATTCCTTGTTATCCAAGTTTCTTACACAATCAAATAACCCTATAAAATTAAACAGAATAAAATGTTGGTGTGTCGCTTTTATTTGAGATCATATATTTATCATATCATAGATCATATAATCCAAGTGTAATTCATTACCGACGTAGTATAACATTAGAATAGAAATCTTCTACATAAGACACAAAATTAAGAAAAGTTGAAACAGGAGATCCTACAAATTTACATGTTGGATTACCATAAGATGCAGTGTCTCACACTCGAAAAACAGAAGGATTTTTCGAGCATCGGGAACAAGTTCCTTCAGCAAGAAAACTTCGGCAGACCCGTACGTTGAACTGACATTACCTCTCAGTTCCTGTCATCGGTTGTTTTTAAAGGGTTTCACCCCCATCACCACCTTGAACTCCGGAGCTTCCTCCACGGCCTTCAGTTGACCTGGCACTCCCGATATCTTGCCTGCTTCCACCTGCCATTGGCCTGCCAGCATGCATCCCTTCACCTGAAGTACTGCGTCCAAAATCAGGAAGCCCTCCGCCCCCAAGTGTTCCGCTTCCACCTGCAGTGCTAGACTCAGTTTGCAGCATGTGAAGGCCTGTGCTTCCACTGGAGCTCATGCCGAACTGACCGTGCAAAGCTTGTTGTTGCAGTGCGGAAAATGGTTGTTGAGCATACAACATCGAGGACCGTGCAGCCATAAGTGATTGTTGTGTCATCTGTTGAGCTTGTTGGTGCTGCATGTAGTGTCCAGCTCCAGGCTGCATAATACCACCGGATGGAAACTACAAGCAATTGACAAAGACAAGTTAGCAAATGAGAACACTTGAAAGATATCCAGTGAAATTTTACTGTAAAATGTGTTTAATTTTTTTTTATAAAAAAAAAAAAACACTGCTTGAGGGATCTAGAAACAGGGTCGATACCTGTGTATGCACGGTCGGTGGGTGGGGTTGAGAATCTGCAATTGCAGCCAGGTACATGAGGTTCTGCTGCAGCCTGGCTTGGTTCCTGCTACAACCGAAGCTAGTTAGTGACCCTTCTAAGACCTAAACTACAATTACCAAATTCGAGTTCTTCTCTCGGAAGCTAAGCAAATTTGGGCGGTTTCAAAACCTTTTTTTATCAGCCAAATATGAAAATCTCATCAGAAAACAAATGGAAGTTAAGGCTTGAAAATCTCATCAGAAAACTAACTAAACTTAGTACTCGGAACCCCAAAATATAGCAATTAAAGCAGCATAGTGACCGAGCAGTAAGCATGAGAAAAAAAAATAAAGAATTTATGACTATTGTTGTAGCAAATGACACTTTGACATGCTGAAGGGGGACCAAGGTTAAAACCCTGTCAGGAAAAGCAAGATGGCAACTGTATAGGTTGGAGAACTTCTCCGAAAATGTAGACGGCTAGTTTCTTTTTGGATATAACTTAGAAGCCACATCAGATGTCTCCGTATATATCAGTCGAGGACCTTGGCTTTAATACCATGTTTTGTTTTGATTGATAGCTACTTTTTCAAATTTATCGAATAACACTTATTTTCCGAACCTCTTGGTAGTAGAGAAGAAATTCAGGAACAAATTAGCAAAGCAGTTAAAAGTTGGATAGATATTAAGCATCAGATTACTAGTAAATATCATGCATCAGATATTAGAGATTAAAAAGTACCCTGCACTCGGGTTTGATAGATGTTAGAGACCATCAAATTAACACTTACTCAGCACATTCACCCAATTTCCCGGAATTCTGGCTCTCGACAATCTTTAAGATCAATGACTTGTTCTCATCAAGATACTGCAAGCATCAGAACGAAGTCATTGAACAAATTAAGAAATATTTTAAAAATAAATCGGAGAGAAGATGCAGTAAATACAGCTTTAGAATCTTTTTGGAAGTTCCTTGAGGACATAAAACAACCTAACAACCATTTTCATCTGACAGAGTATAGTGCTCATTAATAACAGTAACAACTCCAACAGAAGTAAGAAAACGAACGGAGGATAATCTCGAGAAGGTAGCTGAATCAAAGTATCATAGGATTTACCTTAATCCGAAAGCCTGATTTCATATGACCAACTATACAAGAAAGTAAGAACATATTTGCATACATTAATGAAGATTCCTTCTGACATGCTTCATCCAAACAACTAGTAGGATGCTGTGTTAGTTTCAGAAAGATTTAGGTAGAAAGCGTGTTGTGTATCCAGGAAACACATTAAAACATAGGAAAGCATATAGAAAGGACCACCGATAAATGATTATCGATATAGGACCACATAAACCAGCTAAAGACGTAACAAAAGGCCATTGTGTCAAATGGAACTAATGGAGGACCACTACAAAAAAGCATTAAGAACTAAAATCATGGACCCCTAGAGCAATGAGGTGACAAAAGAATGCAAAACTTTTCCATGCATAACAATCCGAATCCGAACAAATTTATCAGTATCAACAAGCAGATAGTTCATATTAGTAATCCCCCGACGCCTATATTCCCCTTAGAACCACCAATTAGAACAAATCCTCACTACATTACCCAGTTAAGTACATGAAATTGGTTTCTTCTTCCACAGAATTTCGCATTTACTATTGCAGTTCAGTAAACCGCCAGAGCAGCAAGTCGCAGGAAGGAGAAGAAATCTATTTCTTTTGGCATTTTTCTAGTGAGTAGCTAATCATCTGAACATATTTTGTATAACTTAAACCTGATGCTCATGAAGATTGTAGATCGGCATCTCCAACTCGACTAACGATTGCAAAGAAACAAGGAAATTCCAATGAATAAAATCATACACCCAGTGAAGAAACTTCTTTTGTCATTCCAAAATAGGTGAAGTTCCTTCTAGGGATATCGAATCAATTCATTACAAAAAAGGGAAACTGAAATAAGAATAACTAAACATCAGAAAGAACCAGAAACACAGTATAACAAGTGAACTGTAGGATGAAGCATCACAAGCTGTTAAATTGCTGATCAATAAAAAGAAATAATAGAACACACATGAACCCTAATAACTGGAAAACAAGTCCCAAATCCAAAATGACAAATACACAAACCCATATACCAAATGCCTGCAAATTTTAGAATGAAAGCAACATTAAAAACTATATGCATGGTGAACTACTAATCACCAGTAAAAGCTCCTTAAAACACACAAAAAAAATCAAAAGTTGAAATCCACTTACAAACAAAAGGAGAAAAACAATAGCTTTCTTACAAGCAATAAAAAGAAGAATGCAGCTTCTTCCATTAATCTTTCACAAATAAAAGAAAATAAGAATGAGAGCAAAAAGAATAATCACATACATACATATACAAACTGATCAAAAACACATAGAATAGAAGGAAGCAAGAAAGAAAGGAAGAAAAGGGAAGGACCTGTTGAATATGATCAGTAGTGACGTTGTTGGGATAATAAGCTGCCATCATGGGCTGCATCTGCATCAGGTGCTGCTGCATTTTCTTTCTTTATATTCACAAAAAACTCTAAAATTTTTAAAAAGA
Organism: Abelmoschus esculentus; assembly: GCA_035048815.1. NCBI lineage: Eukaryota > Viridiplantae > Streptophyta > Magnoliopsida > Malvales > Malvaceae > Abelmoschus > Abelmoschus esculentus. The sequence goes on along the minus strand of JAUCBN010000019.1, from coordinate 3,047,078 downwards.
ATAAATAAAAATATATTTGTCTCACTCACCCTTTCACTTTTTGTATGGAGAGAGCAATCCTAAAGTCCAAAAACACACTGAGCTGAAAGGGGAGAATCACTGCAAAAACAAATTGCAGAGAGAGAGAGATACCTTTTTGCTTTTTCTATGTTTCTTCAATTTCTTTCTTACTTCACCATTAAATATGATTATTAAAAAAAGCTCATTCTTTTAACCATATTTTCTTCATTACGAATTGATTTTTAAGAAGAAAGAGTTTCCCTTTATGGGTTGCTGCTCCTGTTTAGCTTACCTTTTGATCGTCTGGGTGTAAGAGAGAATTGAGACAGACAAGGACGGTGGGTGGGAGACTAGAACCACTCGGGAGAGAGGGTCACGTGATGGCTAATACGGAGAATTGAGAGAGACAGAGCAGAGCTGCAAATTCAAACACTGTAAAAGAGAAAGGCCCCCCTTGAAATTTTTAAATAATTAAAGAAAGACAGAGCAGAACTATCCGGTACAGGAACTTAGAGAGAAAAAAGGTTTTATATAAAAAAACCATTTTAAATAATTATTTATGTAAATGACCTTCAATCATTGTTATTTAGAAAATTGACCCCTAAAGCCATGATTTCTAATCCGGGTGATAATGAGCTTGGTAGGATCGCGAGTTACTTGGGCTCGATTCGGTCAAAACTCGACTCGAAAAGTTCGAGAACAGGCTCAAAATAATTATATAAACATACATATATATTTATATATACATTAAAAATAATTTGTTTAGTAAAGAAAATAATAAAATAATTAAGACTAAATCCACTAAAAATAAATTAAATAAAATAAATTAAATATTATCGACTAAAATAAATTTACAAAACTAAAAATAATAAATAAAAAATAAACTACAAATAAATAAATAATAAAACACAATAATATAGAAAATTGTCTATTTCGAACCAAACCGAGCTGAGCCTGATTAGCTTTGAGCCCGAGCCGAGCCCAACGATATTATTTTCGAGCCGAGCTCGAGCCAAGCCCAGATATGCCTATTTCCGAGTTGAGTCGAGCCGAGCCTGGCTCGGGCTTGACCCGGCTCGGCTCGTTATCACCCCTAACCGGTATAACCGTCACATTATATAGGTTAATTAATTGAACTGTTAAATTTAAACGGTTTTGATTAACCGAACCAATAAAATGATGGTTAATGGTTACGATTATGAATTTTGACTAATGATTAACCTATAGGTTAACTGTTATTAAACTATTTATATATATAATATAAAATAACGTTTTACACTTAAATTGTGATTTTTATGTATTGAACTTTGATTATTATATATTAGTTAAATATTTGTCTTTAAAACTTTGATAATGATTTTTATATCTTGATTTTTTATAGTGTCTTACTATAATGTTATGTGTTGTAAACTTTTAAATTTTAAAATATTATGAAATTTATGCGTTTTGTCTTGAAACTTTATAATATGTAAATATGTTTTATTTATGGTATAAGTAATTACAATATCTTTATTTAAGTATTTTTATGAATGTTTTAATATATTATTTATTATAGAGTTAATTATATTATTCTCTAAAAAATAATGAACACGTGAAAAAAAATTATAATAAGTTATATATTAACTTATAATTGAACCGTGTTGATTAACCGCATCTTAACGGTTAATCTTTACGGTTACTTATTTCTTAATGGTTAGGTTACGGTTTACTAGGTTAATTTCAATGTTTTGTCATTGAAAAACATAAGAAAATTGTAACACCTGAAAAAAATAAAAAGGATGAAAGTGAGGTGGTGTGGCTTCAAACCCACAACCATCAGCTTGTTCAACTAGAGACCCAACCACTTGAGCTAGATAACTCTTGAGATTTAATATCTCACAACTTGCTTATAACATATCTTGATTCGGATAATAAAATAATATTAGTTCGAATGATATATCTGATATACCATGTTGGAACCTTTTTAGATCTGAAAATAGTTCCCTATTCGACCCAACTCTCTCTCTTGCCCCCACCTTCGATCACCGCCCGATCCTGCTCACCGTCGCGATGTGACTTGCACCGCCACCATCATCGTGTTCGTCGTCGCCTCCCGATCGAAACCCCTCAACCGGCGCGCACAATCGACGTCGCCGTCGCCGTGAATCGAAGCCTGAAGCTTCGTCGGGGTTAGGATAAAACCCTTTCGAATTTCGTTTGTTTCCGGCCACCACCGTCCCTCTTCCGGCGCGTCGACAGCCTCCCCGTGTCCATCGTTCAAGGGCAAGTAAAACCCCTCCGAGAGCGACCCCATCCGACACCGGCAAGGACCTCGTCGGAGTTTAAATCCGAATGGTTCGAAGGGTAAGTTTTGAACTGTTTTCAGTGGATTTAAAGCCTTGATTATGGTTAAAATCTGTTTATGGGTTGATTCTGAGGTGATTTCCGAGTTTAGAGGCCGTTTCCGGTCGTTTTAGGCCGCGCGTGGCCTCCATGCACCGTCGGAGGCGATATCCGACCACCGTGGACAACTTCCGGGAGCCAGCCGGTCTAAACCGGTCTAACCCGAGTCAAACCGGCATTGAACCAATCAAACTGAATCGGACCGAGCCGGTCCAACCCGAACCGAACCGGTCAAACCAACTTGTTGACTAGACCAGACCCATTGATCGACCCGACCCGTTAACCGACCTGACCCGTTAATCGACCTGACCCGTTGACCAGTAATGTCAGCGTTGCATGTTGACATGGCAGTTGACGTCAGCATTGGCTGCTGATGTGGCAGCTGACGTCAGCGTTGACTTTGACCAAAAAGTCAAAATTTTCAAAAACCCCTATTTTATGTTTTTCGACGTCCTGAGTCCATCCATGAAGTCCGTTTTTCGAAATTCAATCCCAAAAGCCTCCAAATTGGACTTTAAAGTCTCGACTCAAACTTTTCTTTTAAGTTAAGTTCAGGGTTTTAATCTGGGTCTAATATCGATACTTGTTTAATTGTAGGATCTCATAGTCCTCCCGATCGAGTACCGACCCATCTCGGTTCCTCCCGATTCGACCAGACTCGTGATCCGATCGTGACCCGTATGTACTTTTAAACTCTAGTGAATAAATCCAGTATTTAGATTCCCGTATTGATATAAAAATTTTATCGTGTACCTATAGGGTCCAGTACTGCTGCAGAGCGAGACTCAACCGCCCAGTAGACCACCTGTTTGATTCTACCCTTTTGAGGTGTGTTTCCTTGTGTGCTATATGATTGTATATTATTGTTTTCCCGTTTAAAACAAACCAAGCATGTGCACATGACTATTTTCCGGATTTTACCTAGACATATATTTTGAACTTGATCATATCTTGTTTTACTGTATGTCTGATATATTTTGTATGATAATTCCTGATTTAGTATTACATGATACCAGATTGTTTACTGTCACTGCCATCATTAGTCCTATTATTACTGCATACCTGTCACTTTAGGTTTGGGATGATGTGTAATGCCTGTTATTCGGTTCAGCCTTGATCCAGCTGGTAATTTTGTCCTGTTTACGGTTCCTAGCTACAGTTAGGGTAATTTCGTCCTGATATCGGTTCCCGTGCTACAGCTGGGGTAATTCCGCCTGTTACCTAAGGTGATTCCTTTACCCCATCGAGCTTAGGTTAATGCCTGTATTAGATACTGTTCTGGGGAACTGTATCCTGAAGATCGGTTGGAGGGTAATATATCATGTCATGCATATTCATGCTCTGTTTTTCGATATTCTTGTATATTTGTTTATACTTGTTTTTTATATGCATTGTTGGAACACACTGGGCTCCATAGCTCATACCCGTTTTCTTCCCCCTTTCAGATAATCGTAGATAGACATCCCGGACTTGGCACTCGGAGGATCTACACCTTATCGATTACATAGTGATGTAATGTTTATATTTCCGGATTTTAGTCAGAGTGACATGTGCCTTTATTTTGCTATTGATATGCCTATATTTTGTTACCGATTGGTTTTAACTTGTCATGTTTTGTCATTGTAACATGGATCGTTTTATGAACAACGTTTTAAACACATATTACTTTGAGATTGACGGTTTTATATGATTATATGGATTTACGGACAAAAATATAATTTTGATGGAATTATCATCTTTACAGGTTATCTTGATTTCAGTTAAAACTTGTATTTGTTTATATTCGTTTTGAAAAAAAATATGATTACTTTAAGTCAGGCTTTCCATATAGGCCGGTCTAGGGGGTTACAAAAATAATTAATGTGTTAACTTTTTGATTTAGTGAAATGTTTTGGCTTATCAATTATGATTAATTTGTAAACTTAAAAAATTATTTCATTTACAAAATAATCTTTTTATAATTTGTTATATCAAAATAAAATATAAGTTTTACGTGATGTTAATTAGGTGAACTTATATATTTCGAATAATTATAATATGCTAATTACACATTAAAAAATTTAGTCAATTAAATTAAATTTTAATTAAGTTAAAAATTATAATCTTTTAAATATATTTATTAGAGTCTAGTGTTTCAAATGCTCAGTTCTTGTTATTTGCAAAATGAGAGTTCTATTCCATAATTTATGTTTTTCAAAATACAAAAACACCTTACACAAATGATTTAAAAATATATTTTTTAAATAACATTGATTGGGAGTCATTTACACAAATAATTATTTAAAATCTATTTTTATATAATATCAACTGTTTTTTACTTTATTGCCTTTCTTTTAGAGGAAGCTTTGGATTTTTAAGTCATTAAAGATTTTTATTTGTATAAATAGGATGTTTAAAATTTATTTTGGAATATAAGTCAAAAGCAATGGTGCAGGTAGGAGAACGTTATCTACAGGTGGCGTCCTCCCCCAAATCGCCATTCCTTTTTTTAATATTTTTTTTATTAATTTTAAAGGAAGAACACCACCTGTAGGTGGCGTTCTTCTACCTATACTGTTTATTTTAATCTAGATCCCTAAATATCAATTGAAGTTTTCTCTGTTTTTAATTAAAAAAAATGAATTATCTGTCCAATTTTGGCTCCTTTGGACATGACTTTGTCTGTTGGTAACACCAAAAGAAATGTGTTTTGCTTATTCCATTATGACCTTTCCTTGTGATATTTTTTTTATTTACAATGTAACTTCTGATTTAAATTTTAAAATAAACCATAAATATTTTATTTTTCTTAATAAAAAATCTAAATAATTTATATATTTAACAAAACCGTTAAAGTGCTTCTCAAATATCAATTCCCATGATAATTTTAGCGTTACCTTCAAAAACAATTATTTTCAGTTATAATTAGTTACAAGAAACAGAAAAATCAACAATGATTATTGAGTTTTTCATGGTTATAATATTTATTGTATTTTTTATATTTTTAATGAAATTTTATTTATTTTTAATATAATGAAATAACTATATGATAGTATTTATTTATATTTTTTAATATTAATAAATATGTAAATATTTTATATACATAAATACTTATACTCAAATCTCTTAAAATAATGTTTATCCTTCTTCGTTAAAATTACTCATCGAGTTTAATATCATGAGTTAAATCAAAACTTAAGAAAATGATACATATATATTGTTAGTATCTTTATAGAGATTGTGTGTTGGTTAAAAATATTGATTAAAAATTATATATATTTATTTTTATGTATATTTCAATACTAAAAATAAATCTTATATTATGATTTTAAATCCTAAATATTATACTCCTAAATCTAAAAAATAAATTCTATATTATATACCCTAAATTCTAATCTAAACTCAAATATAACTATAAGCTCAATTTTTTAGTATTTGGACCAACATAAGGATATAAAAAATAATAGAGGTTTTCTATTCAAGAATATTAGAGCTATTTACAATTTAAATCATTGAACTTATCCTCAAACTTTGATTTAATCAGATTAAATCATTAAACTTTTATTATTAACAAATTAAATCATTCACACTAACACCGTTAAATATTTTAATGAAAAAACTAACTTAATAATCCTACTATACATGTGTTTCCATGTCAACAAGTTAATATTAATTAAAATTAATAAAAAATATTAAATTTTTTTACATTAAATTATTAAAGAAATTTAATAAATTGATATCGATTGAATTGCAATTTTTTAATAATTTAATGTAAAAAAAGATTTTAAATATTTTTTCTTTAATTTTAATTAATATTAACTTACTGATATGAAAAAATATGTCTAGTAGAATTATTGAGTTAGTTTTTTCATTAAAATATTTAACGGTGTCAGTGTGAATGATTTAATTTGTTAATAATAAAAGTTTAATGATTTAATTTGATCAAATTAAAGGTTTGCGACCTATACGGAAGTTGAGGGTAAGTTCAATGATTTAAATTGTAAATGGCTCAGAATATTATGTTATATTTTATAATGGGTTATATTTTAATATATAAATCGTGTAAAATAAATTTATACAGTCTTTCGTATTTACTTTATAAAATCTAAAATCTAAATCCTTAACCCTAACATCGTAAACCCTGAACTTTAAGCTCTAAATTTTAATAAAAAAACTTTAAATTTCTATAAGCGGCTTAGGGGTTGATTTGTTTGGAAAAGAAAAATTATAAATCATAAATTCTAAATTCTAACTTCTTAAAATTAAACTTTAAAACTAAGATGGTCATGAAAAACCTTTGTATACCTTCGTTGTATCGAATATAAATCCTAATTATAATTAAACTTTAACTATTATTTTGACTTAAGGATAAACTATATAAATAGTATATGAACTTTTAGGATAGTTTTTAGTCGTCAAACTTTTAAAACGTATAATACAGTCACTAAACTTTTAGCTCACTTTCGTTAAGATCACTTCAGTTAATTCATCAAACATGGATAAAATGAAGTGATAAAAAAACATATTTTACTCGACTACAAAATAACACAAATGAACATAACACATCGCTAAAAAATCTGTTGAGAAAAAATGACAAACGAACAATAGATCAAACAAGTAAGAACACGTGATTTTAAGGTGGTTTAGTAACATGCTTATGTCCTCGGGAAACAATGAGCATTTGTTTTCTTTTTTTATTAACTTGATAATACAATTAAGTTATAATGAATATATAGAAATAACCCCGATACAATTATCAAAAACTCGTATCATACCCAGGGACGGAGTTAGGATTAAACATCGGAAGGGGCAATTGTCCATTAAGTCTCTAAATCTAAAGTTTAAGAGGGACAAAAACCTTATATTACTACTATATAAACTAAAAACGACCTTAAATTCAATTATGCCAAAAGAATTTAGGTTGGATAAGAACCCCTCCCATGTTCAACATAACTACGTCCCTGACTGTACCACGGGGCTTCGCCACCACACCCAAAACTCACCTAATCCTACCCACAAACTAACTCGAAATTCATTTCATAATCTAAACTAATATTGATTTGCTTATTTTAAAGTTACAAAATCCCAAATCCACCCCATTACATGCTAAACAAAAGTACATGTACATCTAACACATGGGATATAGTCATGTGGTGCTGCCTACCCAAAATTTGTACCATCACCACCAACATGTGCAAGACTTCCATAGCCAGGACTAGGAAATCAAGATTGGACCAACCCATATCCAAATTAATCAAACTAAACAGACAAGACACAGAGAGACAGAGAAATATCTTGCAATAGAGACAAAACAAGTACGAAATTGGGACAAAGATATTGGTTGGGGGGTCATTTATGAAATATTTTTTTTTTGGAAACTGATGTGAGAACAGAAGAGTACTGGTGTGGAAATGGACCCCCAAGGTTCACATGCAATGGGAATAGAGATAGTGTTGTCCAGTCAATTACCAGCTCAAGCTGCACCTCTTCTTAGTACTGTAGAATTCTCCATTCTTTTTTTCCCAACCTGTGTTTGGACTTTGGGGGGTGGGTCAACTCAGCTACACCTCTTGTCTAACTTGATAGATTCCAAAAAAAATAATGTACTTTTTAGATTCGATAAGATTCGACTGAACTTGAATTATAATTTTATAAATTTGATATAAAAAAATTAAATAAAGTTTAGGGTATAAAATAAGACTTCAATATTTTTATTATAATTAGTATATTAATTTTTATATTTGAGTCAATCCCATCGACCAGGATGGATACAAATAGGGTTTTTATCGATCTAACCCAAAAATTTTATACCTCAACTTGAAATTGACCTGACTTGATATATATTCAATTATAGGATCTAACTGTAAAAAATAATTTTAAAAAATAATTATAAAAATGAATTATAGACCAAATTGTAAAAAAAATTATATTTTAAGGATTTAATTATAAAAAAAATATAAAAAAATTATTATGAATGTCTTAAAATATATTTTAAAAAATTACACTATTAGTTTTAGGATGGTCAGTTTTTTGTCCTAAACTCAATTTCATCCTTAGATTTTACAAAAAATTTAATCTGATCGGATCAAAATTTTATCGGGTTGAGTAAAATACTCATTCTTATCCTCAATACTACATGATTCTAATATATGTATTTTATATATAATTATAAAAATTTATTTAAATCAAAACTAATTTGTATCATATAATTATAAATATTTATAATTAAATTTAAATATAAACTCGAAGAATTTAATTTAAATTTTATAAACTCGATTAAATTTGTTAAATAAAATTTAATTTTTAATTTAATTTAATATTCACCCCAATGTTTTGTCCTTTCCACTCATTCCAAAATTTTATTCTTTTTATTTCATTTTTCTATAAACAAAATCAACGTTACGGTGTTGAAATGTTTGCCTCCCACCCTACTAAAAATTGTAAGGACCTACAATGTAATTAAATCAGAAATTTTTGAAGTGATTGAGATTTAATTTAACTGTCAATGGTTGAAAAGGTAATTAAACCAAAATGACCTTCACCAAACAATTCTCTGGGCCAGTACAATAGCTTTACATATATGCAAAAATCTAATGTTAAGGTTACAGTGCTTAATTTTAGTCTCGATTTTTTTTTATTTTCTTATTTAATTTTTTTAAATGATTTTTTATAAATTTTTTATATTTCCAAATATTTATATTTTATTTCAAACCCTAAATCCTTATTCTATCCCTAAATGTAATAAAAGGATTCTCCGAGAGAAATTAAATTATTTGTTATCGGTGGAACTTGAACTCATAATTTTAAGTTTAAATGTTACTTTAATATCGTATGTTTATGTAGTACAGTGTACCATGTAACCCAAAAATAACCTTTAAAATAAGATCATGAGTTAAAATATTTCGAGTGATATCAGTGTCGGATCTAATTTTTTTTTCAAAAATGAGTATAAATCAAAATATTTTTAAAAGTGAGTACAAACCATATAAATCTTAAAATTTCAGTACATAATCATAAAAATTAAAAATTAATTAATAAAAATTAAAAAATTTAAAACTAAATATATAAATTTTATAAAATTTAAGATAAATCATAAAAAGTACCTTTAACCTTAGAATTATTGGTTTAAGTCCCACCAACAAATAACAATAAAATTTTCACCAGTGGACCCTTCCAACAAGAAAATTTTTACAGAGAGACAAGGGTAAAAGGAGATTAAAACGAGGTTGTACTAAATTATTATAAAAGTTATAAGGATTTTGATATTAAATTTTTTGTATATATTAATTTTTTATAAACAGTATAAGGATTTAAGTACAAATCAAAAAATTATTACTGTAATTGTTATAAATTTTATAATTTTTATAATAATTTCAGTATAATACTACAGTCTTATTTTAGTTTCTTTTTAACTTGTCTCCTTTTAGAAAAACGCGATAATATGGTATCAAATAAAAAATAATTTAATGATGGAAAAGTTTTAAGAAGTACGTCGTATATTATTTAACGTCACTAACATAATATACCGTTGAACATTATTTAATTTTTTAATAAATATTAAAATTTTCAGAAATTTATTATAATTAAAATTATTTAAAAGAAACATAAAAATTATATTTAGTAAACATTTTATATAAAAAATAATCTAATGTTTTATATTTTACTATTTAAAATCTAAAAATATCATAAACTCTAAACTCTAAACTCTAAATAAAATTCATAAATCTTAATTTCTGTTTTAAGGCTTAGATATTTAGTATTTAAGCTTTATAAATTACGATTAATTTTAAAATTTATATTTTAAAATTTTATAATTAAAGATTTATATTTATTTTAAAAAAATAAATACACAAAGTTATATATATATTACATAAAATATAAAAAATACTCTAAAAATTCCTCAATAAAACATTTAAAATATTAAAAAAAACAATATTTTTGAACAAGGAAACCAGACCAAATACTTTTGACTAGGTCAACAAATTTTGACAAGAAATATTCAAGTACAAGATTTGACTCAGACACGATTTGCTGCGAAAACAGAGTTTTAGTCTTTGACAAAAGATTAGGTAAGTGTTTGAATTTTGATTTGGTCAACGAAGCATTAAGATAATTTAATCTGTTCAATTATGAAATTCTTTTTGATTAGTAATGAATTTGAATTGTTATTGTGATTTTTTATTGTTTTGATTATATAGATTTGAATAATAATTAAAATTTAGAGTCAAGATAATTTTAATTTGGCAGTAATTTTTAGAGTTTATAGTATAAAATTTTTGGATGAGTATACAACGGGCGTCGAACATTGCTGAACATCATTAACGTTGAACACTGTTGAACATTATTACATTAATTAATAAAGATTAAAATTTTCAATGACTCAACATACAATTATTAATTGTATGTCTATAATTTTTTTATTAATTGCATGTTGAGTCCTGGATGTTTTAATTTTTTTATTAATTAATTTAATAGTGTTCAACAATTTTTATCATTAATAGTGTACAACGATGTTCGACACCCGTCGTAGAATTTTCTAAAATGTTTAATGATATTCAATTCACGAGTTTTGAAGATATTACGAATAATTTAAATATTTTATTATTATAGATTAAGATTTAGAGTATTCTCGAATCGAATCATAATGTTGTTGATTTGTTATGTATTAGAGGTTATTATTTAAGATTTATATTTAATACACTGATCGTAGAAATTTTTATTTTTCATAAAGTGTCTTTGTTTTAGAGTAGAATTTAGGGTTCAAAATTTAGGGGTTGGGATTATAGTTTAGAGTTTAAAGGTTAGGATTTAGTTTAAAGATAATATAATGATGATTTAAGTTTTTACTTATAACCCTAAATTCTAACTTTAAACTCTAAATTCTATTCACAATCACTAAATACTAAACTATTAAATCTAAACTTTATATCCTAAACTAAATCTCTAAAACCTAAAACTAAAGTTTTTATGATGGGTACAGATCGTCAACCTCTTCTCGTACCTCCATTTGTGCCTCCGCTTTAAATTAGAGGATTTAGGGTTTAGGGTTCTAGGTTAAAGGTTGTGGTTAGGGTTTAAGAAATTAGGGAAAGTATATATTTTTAGGGTATAAGGTTTAGGGTTCAGGATATAGAAAATAAGGGTTAGTGTTTAAAATTCAATTTTTTAAAACTTTTAACATCAGACATGGATGGAGACATGATAAAAAAATAAAGAATTTCTATTTTTTATGATAATTATTGCCAATATATTAAATAATTATCTTATTATTTAACGCTTCACAATTATAAATTATCATTTAATACTCCGTGATAAGATTTTTAAAATTTTATTTTTAAGTAAAATAAAATAAAAAATTCTTACATGATATTTTTTTTTTAAATTTGATGGTGTGATTATAAGATAATATTTATTTAATTTTCTTTGTCATTTAATACGATACACATTTAGTACTCGAGCTCAAATCACCTTAATAAAATATATCGTCCTTTACCATTAAGATCACTTCACGTAATCTAAACATGAATTATAAATTAATCACGAAAAAATATAAAAAACAACGTAATTAAACACCAAAATAATAAATAAAACAATATCAATTAATTGAGTTATACATTAGTTTCCAGTCAATTAAAAAAAAATCTTTACATTCATACAACATCCTGTAGGCAGCCATTAAAATGACGAAATCTTGCTTTTGATCTGTTTCAAGACCGAGACACGCAAGGGAACCGGAGGAGGTGCATGATGATGTAAAACACCTCCGCCGCCGACCGCATTCATCTCGGCCAACGTGCACCGCCCGCGACTTCGTCCGGGTATATTCGTGCATGGATTCCCTGCCGACGGCGGCACCGGACCTCTTGGTAGCGCTTGAATTATAAGTTTTTGGTTGACTGCAGCATGCACATGCAGAGTCCTGGCTGCTGAAACATGTTGGTGGAACAAAACACTGCAGAAAAAGAATGTGACAGTAAACTTTGTAAGTTTATCATAAGCCATGATTATGGAAACAAAGGTTTTGAATTTAGGGTTTCTGAATTTATGGTGTTAGAGATGGGTGGAGCTGGTGGATTTATATAAGTGCATGGGGAGTGTAAGGATTTTGTATCATGTGAACTGGGTGTTTGAACTCTTCAAAACACCCGCGGTTTAATGACTTTTATGTTTTGAATAATAAACTGGTAGGAAGACTAGATCAAAGACACGGACCTTGAACTTTAAGCTCAAGGAAGACAAACACTAAAGTAAATATAATATATATATATATAATATAATATAAGAGTCTTTTAAATTGTATAAGTGTATTAAAATCGTTTTTTTTGGATGGGTATAATGGAGGTTAAAGAATAATAATAGAATATGCGAAGATTATTACTGTATAAAAATAAAATAAAAATTAATTTTATCTAACAATTTCACTCATCCAATATCAAAAAAAAACTTTAAAACTTTAAAACTATTACATGGTCTAAATGGATCATAACTTATATATAAATATATGAGATGGGATTAAGTTATACAGTGTAAAACTTGGACGGAAATCATTAAGTTACACAATGTAAAACTTGGACGGAAATCGTCAGGCTCTTTCACATGCATCCTTCCATGCCTCTGTTTTAAATTAGAGGATTTAGGGTTTAGGATTCAAGGTTAAGGGTTAAGGTTTAGGAAATTAGGGATAAAGTGTATTTTTAGGGTTTAAGGAATTAGGGATAAAATGTATTTTTAGGGTTTAGGATATATAAAATAATTGTTAAGGTTTAAAATTTAATTTTTTAGAATATTTCAGGAGGCATGATAAATAGGTAAAAAAAATTTACTAGTAAAACTTAAAGAGTTTTACACTAAGTCATAACCATTGGATTAATGAAATGGATGAATGAGAATAACAATAAAAAATTAATATTATTACTTGGGAAAAAAAATAAGGAAATATCTTATTCAATTATTATCATAATTTAACGATAAAAAATTAATGTAAATTAAACTAAATAAGTTTTATACCACGTAAGTTAATTGATCCTAACTCTTTCTCACTGTATATAGGACGAGATCAAGTTATACGGTGCAATATTTTTACATTAATCTGTGACTATTGAATGAGTAAAATGGATGAATAAAATTAACGGTAAAAAATATAAAAATTATCACTTAAAAATAAATAAAAAATAATTTATTATCATCCAACGATATAAAATTAATATTATTTTATACGGAGAAAATAAAATATTTCTAAAAAGAAATTTTTTAATATTAAAATTTTGTGTTTAAAAATTTAAGTACAAGGAGTTTAGATTTTACATTTTTAAAGTTATAATATGTATATATAATTTAACTCTGTATCAAATGATATATATATTTATATTTGTGACTCAAAGTTGAAGGAGTTTATGTTATGTGCAGAGACGAAATTATATGAGGTGGGGAGAGACAGTTATCCCTTACCTTTGAATTTTTTTTTGTTTTTTAATTAAATTTTTTTAAAATTTACTTTTTTATTTGAAATATTTATATTTTATCCTTCTCAATCTCAAATTTTAACTTCGTCTCTAGTCGTCATGTGATTCTGTAAACGTACTTTAGACTCATAAACTTTTATAATTATCTCCCAAGGAAGTGGACTACCGTATTTTATTCAAGCTGAACTTCGATTTTTTTTTCATGGAAGCTGACATGAATATTTAGAATATTAAGCAATGTCCCCAATATAATACTCTGTATTAATATTGAATAATAACCGTAATTAGTTAAATTTATATAAATTAAGGTAAATTATATAAATAGTCCCCCGATTATACTCTAATGATCTTTTGTGTCTCTCAACTATCAAAAGTTACAAATTGGTCCAACAACTTAAAAATTATAATAAACTGGTCTAATGCCGTTAAAAAATTAACGGTTGATGACGTGACAATTAACATAAATTAATATAATTATATAATTAGCCCCCAAGTTTTATACTTATTTTAATTTGACTCTAATTTTAAAAATTAACCCACGTAATTTTAATAACCTATCAATTTAATACTTCATCCAATCAAAGCTTTCATAAACTGTTCCTACAAGTTTTGATCTTCTTACAAACAGACTTGTGTGAAGAAGACAGTTGAATATTATTATTTCTGGAATTTAAGAATAGGTTTCCATCGAAAAAAAGATTAAAAATTACAGTTTAACTCCATAAAAACTGGTTGAAGATAATGGAGACTACGAAACTGAGAAGGAACATCCTTTTTGTGGGAATGAACAAAAAGATATTGCGGAACCATTGCTTTCTTAAACCATGTAATATAAAAACAGACCAAATAGAGAAACACTAGTACTAGTTAATGTTACAGCATGTCGATCATGTAATATAAGTATCAAACTGATGAGATCCATGGCTCTGTTTTGCACAGTTTTGCATGTTTTCGTCTTGAATTCCATGACAACGTTTTAAGACAACAAGCTGGGTTGTATGGGCAAATGGATTTTGGTGGGTCAGCTTCGATTCAAGCAAATCAACAACAAAATCAGCAGATGGGTAATCCTAATTTATCTGGGTCAATTTTGATCGGGTAAAGTGGTCATTTTCCTATGCTTAGTGTTGTCGCTGCCGCTCAGTTTAGTTTGCAGTCTCAGTTTTTAGTTTCGGTGTGAATATTTTTAGCTTTGAAAGTGAGAAATTAGTTTAAGATTATGTGATTGAAACCTTGGGTTGTTTTTCTATGAGTTGCATGAGATGTTGATGCTAAATTATTGGTTTATTAGAATTTGTTAATCCATGGTGGAATTAGAATTATGTGGGTTATTAAAATTTGGTTGAAAGAGGGATTAAATTGATAGGTTATTAAAATTATGTGGGTTAATTTTTAAAATTAGGGTCAAATTAAAATAAGTGTAGAACTTAGGAACTAATTATATAATTATATCAATTTATATTAACTGCCATGTCATCGGCCGTTAATTTTTTAACGGCATTGGATTAATTTGTTATAATTTTTAAGTCACTGGATCAATTTGTAACTTTTGATAATCGAGGGATACGAAAGATAATTGGGGTATACTCGGGAGACCATTTATGTAGTTTACCCTATAAATTAATTTAGAGTTAGAAGCAGATGATTATAATGAATTATATAAAATGTGAATTCAATTAAAACATCGTACTGATATTAAATGTGAAAGTATTTATTTTAATTTAAATTTATTGACCGATGAATTTAGATCATCACAAAAATTTATTATGAGAACGATTTTTTCAACACAATTTTTTCGTAAAATATAACAATATTTAAATTCTTATAACTTTACTTAAAAGGTCTATTTTCTTACTAAGATAAACTAATTAATTGTTCGTAAAATATAATAATATTAAATTAAACAAATATAAAGAATGTATTAAAATTTTTACATCACAAACTACTAAGATTGGTCTTGTTTGGAAAGTCATTGTGTAATTAATTTGGGTGTTATTGAATATAATTTATACGATTGTGATATATTTGGAGAATCATCGTAATTTATTTAACTTAAAATTCATCCTTATTTTGTTTTAATTCTTATAATTTAGTGTAAAATTTTTAATATAATAATACTTTTAATTAAAAAATTAATCAATTAAAATATATCACGTCATTGATAGTTATTGCAATCGAGGATGATACCATTTGTTATAATCTATATATGATGTATATAAACATAAACTATTTTATTTTAGAGATTACAGGTTTAAATACTAATATATTAAATTAAATTTCATGATCGAAATTTCATGAGCGATGTATGATATAATTACCTTAAAACCCTTATATTAAAATTTTAATACACTGATTATTACTGACAGAATCAGATTAATTATTTTCTATGAATACTTTATTCAATAGCCCTGGGATGGCTGGGGCTTTGACAAGTGTGCCAATATATTTTTATTAGAAAAAGATGCCTTTTTGATTTAAATATCATTTAATATTTAAAAATAAAACTTATTTTCAATTTATTATTATAAGATAATAAAAATAATTTCTCTAAAAAGGGAAGTGCCTGAGCAAACATGAAACACCATTGGAACTTGGAAGCATGTGTTACAGGTTTGGGACATGTTCATGTTACTTCTGCAGAAAATCAATCCAGTTTTTTTTTTTTGCTTCAAATGTAAGAATTCATGAATCAGTACAAGATCAATGTCTTGGACATGAGATTATTAATCTCCATTAACAGATAACAAGCTACTGAATTTCACTTCCTTAAACAAAAACAATGTTATTAACTCAATCAGAGACAAGACAAGAATTATCTTATTACAACAAAAGACCCTTTTTTCCCACATCAGTTCTTCTGTTGTACTTTCTGTTATTTTTCCTACTTGTTTGGACAGGTTGTAGCTATGATGTCTCAAGTAGATATGCTAAGATCAAGATATGAGTTGTTATTTGATCTTCCCTTGTTGAAGATATTGCAGAAAATCGAGTTCTTCGTTACTCTTACTGATTTAAATAATTTTCCCAACCGTCTTTCCGTAGCTTATCGGCTTTTGACAAGACATAGTCCCTTGTGTCTTCTTGATACTGGTTCATTCTGGCAATAAGGTTGCCGCAAAACGCGGATGAGAATTAGAATTCACATGTTTCAGGTTTGAACACATCCATCTTTTAGTTATATAGCTAGAGAAGGGAACTTACCTTGTCCATAGATCAGCATCACCGACTCCTAAAATCCGTACTGCTAGCAATCCTGCATTTGTTGCATTGTTTACTGCAACCGTCGCGACTGGGACACCCCTTGGCATCTGTATCATAACATGAGTATAAACAAACAACAAGCGTTTGGGAAATGTAAATGTCGAGTACAAGTTTGAGTGTACCTGCACGATTGATAAGAGTGAATCTATTCCATCCAATGTAGAAGCACGAACTGGAACACCGATAACAGGTAAAGGTGTAAGTGCAGCTACCATACCTATAATTCAAAACAGACCTTATTAATGTCACTAACATAACCGACGCATGTTGGAGAACGAGGTTAAACAATCGTTTTATATATAACTAGCCTGGTAAGTGAGCTGCACCACCAGCACCGGCGATGATAACCTGGATGCCTCGCTCCCGAGCAGAGGAGGCATAAGTGTACATCAGTTCAGGGGTCCTGTGTGCTGAGACTATCCGGACCTGTAAATAAATTAATCAATGGAATCAAAGTGGAAGCGCTTCATTTGAAATGAAAATTCCAAGCTATAAAAAGCGCTACCTCAGTAGACACACCGAACATATTTAAGATTCTTGCTGCGTCCTTCATAACTGGAAGATCAGAATCCGAACCCATTACAATCCCAACACGTGGGGCAACTGCATTTAGCGACAAAAAGGAGCATTATATCAGTAAAACCAACCAACGGTAGTTTCAAATCTCTAAACAGTTCAGCTTCAGTTATGTCAGCCTATTTCTGTCTGGACCTTCATTAAATTTGCACTCAATAAGTGCAAGAAGAAACAAGCTGACAACAAAATTGAACTTCAAGCATCGACTCTAGTCAACTGACCTTCATTCGGATTTTCATAACCTTCTTCCTTCAGCATTGATTTCAGCCGTGCTTCCACAACACCAACAGAAGGGCCAAGAAGAGTTATGTGACCCATCTTCCTTTGCTTTCGCATTTCTGGTGGTGGTAGTGGGATCATGTTAGACAATTAACAAGACCATGTGTACAAGAAAGAATAAAAAGACAACGGAAATAATAAGCCCAAGGGAACTTGAAGGAGACCTAACCTGGTTTATCGTACCAATGAACAGTAGCCCCTGGAATCTCCAGTGCCCTTGCTACAATTTGATTTGCCATTTTAAAACCTGGCTCCCCCTGAAACCATAAAATTTTTAGTGCAACTCAAATCTGAGAAACCATTGCGCTATCAATAAGCACAAGGAAAAAAGAAATTGTCCGTAAATATAATCGTGTATAAACTTTTTAGTTTATCATGAGCAACACAAAAGTGGAAAGGTGTGGGAGTTGTCAAGAAGGAACTTACGTCATCCTCACCCAGTAGATTGTACATGATAGCAGCTGGTGTTTTCATGGATGTATCACCGAGAGGTAGACCAACAACAGCCCGCAAATGCTGTTCAAACTGTGATGTATAGCAGGACTCGATGGTGTGATGACCGCTATTATGAGGTCTTGGAGCTACTTCATTTAGTAGAATCTAGTTGAAAAAAAAGGTCAATAAGAGGCGTAAATTGATGAATTATAGCGGACATCTAGGCGTGGAATTAGATACTCATAAAGATAGCAGATGTACACCTGACCGTCCCTTGTCAAAAACAACTCCACTGCAAAGACACCAGCCCCTTCTAACGAACCGATAGCTTTCTGTGCAACGTCATTGGCAAGTTTTCTGACCCTCCATGGCACATCAGCAGGTGCCTTAACAATGTGACATATGTTTTCCCTAAAGAACTCACAAATTTACAATCATTGTTCATATTGAATGACTTGCAGACCTCCTCACAAGTCATATGTAAATAAAATCACATAATGCTTAATTATCATAAAAATAAATAAGGTAAAGTGAAAAAAGAAAGAAAGAAAACTGAATGTCTTACTTGTGAATAGTTTCAACAACAGGATAACACAGAACAGAGTTATCTCTTCCTCTTGCTACGATGACCGCCAACTCCTAAAACCAATAACAGTTCAATTGAGAATAATATATATACACAAATAGCAATTATCTATATATATCGTATCAGGCAGTGTGGAGCATACCACATCGACAGAGTGAACTGGAAGTTGTAAAGAATACGTAAATGAAAGAAAAAGGGAAAAGGCTAATAAATAAGTCAATAGTACATTCTAGACATCCACCTTCACGAAAGGAGCCCATTTCTCAACATACAAGCCATGGCCAAATCCACCAAGAGCTGCAGTAAAGATGAAAAATCTTTAAACCGGAAAAGCAAGTGATTAATTTTATACTCAAATTTACAATCCAGTTATAGGTCAAAATTAGACTACTAAAGAAAAGGAAAGAAACAGGACAACTTCTCCAGTCTCTAGTGACAACCACCATGCAAACATCTACATCAAACTAGAAGAGCTTTTCTGTAAAGATTGATACAGTTAACATATATACGGATTACAGTATATATGAGGTCCAAAAGATTTGGAATTGTAGTCACAAGAGAAATTTTAGTTTTTGATTAATATTTAGAGAAATCCTATGACTTCAAAAAAAAATGAAAGTAAAGAGATTATGAATTAAGGGGAAAAAAGATATTAAAACACCCTTTCTAATAGCATCTTCATTACCATCTATGGCAGAAGGAAGCTCCTCTTCACTCGTCGCCACTGCATTTCCTCGCCCATCATAGGCTAATCTCTTGCTCTTAATCATTAGAGGATAGCTAAACTGTACACCTGCTTTCTTGGCTCCTTCTAGATCATCAATCTGTTTTATCAGTACAGAGAAATCAATATATCCATATAACTTTTAATGAGGTTAACACAATACAATGACACCCCTAAAAAATAGAACACAACCTCCATAAACTCAGGAAGTGGAATGCCATGCCGTGAAAAATGAACTTTCTGGAGATATTTATCCTGTAAGATTGTAAATCCAGCATCATAAGTAATCACGAAAAACATTAATCATGCTTAACATCCATTCAAGTATCAAAAGAAAATTGATGCAATTTATTAAAAACATTTGCACAAAGTTACTTGGATAATTCGAATGGTAGAAGCTCTAGGTTCACAATCCACTCCTTGTTGTTCAAGTTTCTCCAGAGTGGCAACATCGACATGTTCGATTTCGACTGTCAAAACTCCACATCTAACTACCAAGAAACAGATTATGAATGTAAATACTCCATATAGAACAAATAAAGGCAATCATTCCAGGATCAAATTTGGACCTTTTGGAAAATGCTTGAACAGTAGCACTGTCATCAAAGCTGCCAACCATATGATCATAAGCCAGGGCACTGGCGGGGCAATTCTCTGAAGGGTCCAAAACCATGACTTTAATGGCCAGCTCGGAAGCTGCTTGGCATAACATACGACCCAATTGGCCTCCTCCTAATACACCCACAATCGTTTCGGATAGTCCATGAACCGGAGGAGCATCATCCCTCCTACAAAAGACGAAACACTTGAAACGTAAATAATTCATAAAAACAAAAAAGACCCAAAATTTATGCTCTTTTGTTTTCATTGGAAACGCATAAAGGAAGGAAAAACAAAGGTGATAAATTGGATAATAATTCGAAGAATAAAAGAAACCTGCGAGAGAAATCGGTCCTGCGAGAGGAGTCAGTCTCATGAGAGTCACGTGAGGCGCGGCAAGCCAGGATGGGAACGGAGAGCTTCGACGAATAAGATGAGTGTAGGAAGCGACGATTGCGGTGGTGGTTCTTGGCGGCGGCGGCGGCCTTGGTGAAGAAGCCGAATGAGGGAGGCGTTGCTGGCCGAGAAAGAAACAGAGATGGCCTGAAAGCCAAAACCGGTTCAGCGGTGGAGCTCGAGAACACTGCCATTGAGCTTTGTTGGAGCATTATTTTCTGTCACTTTCTCAGGAAAAATGAGGAGTTTAGGCTCCAAAGGTGAACGGCACTACTCCTTCTCTTCCTAGTTCCTTCTACCTCTTCCCTTTGGGCTTTCTTTTATATTTTCATTTTTTGAAAAATAAATTATAAAAAAAATTATTTATATACAGTTTTATTGACAAATAATGATTTACTGATCTTTTAATTTTGTTGATTATATCCATTAATTATGAAATAAAAACACAATTTTAATTCTTAATCATATAATTTAAAAATATATTTAAACTTTATTGAATATACGAATTTCTGTTTATAGTGGTGAAAATATAAAAAATAAAATATTAAATTAAAAATATGATTTTTTTTACATCTAAAAATATGGTTTTTAATTTAGTAATTACTGTGTGTGGGGTCAAACTTTCGCATGAACTGCAAAAACTTCGTTGTTTCGTTAAGCTATGATATTTTGTATTTTTTTTATCTATTACTATTTATTTAAAAATTTTATTTTTTAAGAAAGCAATTTAATAAAAAGCTGGATTTAGTTAATTAATAAACCTACAGCTCTCTTAGGAAAAATTAAATCATAAATCATTTATTTAATTTTTTTATTTTAAATATATTTATTTGTTTAATTTTTTATTTTATCTTTTTTATTTAATAAAAAATGTTTTTAATTTAATTTATAATAAATATTAATAAAGATTTACTTGATAAAAATAAAAAATTAATTAAATAGATATATTTGATTGATTGATCTCATGGATTATGTGATTAGAATAACCTATGAAATAATTTTTTATTTTTAATAAATGTTTTTTTAAAAAAATAATATCTAATATTTTTGTTAGAAAAAGTATATATTAATGGATATATATAAATAAATTTAAACGAACATAAATAAATATATTATTGAACTTTTACGAATATAAATGAATGAACAAGCCTTTTGTTCGATAAATTATATTATAAGTAAATCCCATCACATGTCCAAGAGATCAACCACTAAAAATCACTCATATTATCGTTTTATCATATTGTATACTTAGAAAAAAAATGTTTTTAAAATGAACTAACAGAAATATGAGTGAAGACTCGCTTTAAAAAATATGTGACATATAAAAAATGATGATCTGGATGATTTTTAGTGATTGGTTTCATGGATGACGTGATGGAACTTACGCATAATATAATTTCTCCATTTGTTCATGTCGTGACCTCTTTAAAAACGTGAGTTTAGGTGACAAATAGCTTGACGATTAGTTTTGAGAAAATCCGAATTTTATCATTTTAATCTTGAAAAACCCAAATTTTAGAAAAAAATCTATAATTTAATTTTGAAAATTGATTGGAGTCGCCACCGGCCACTTTGGTAGGCCAGACACCATAAAACAAACCAGAGATTCGTTTAAAAAATATTGGGTTCGGGAGTCGGTTACGTGTAAGGACGACCCTTACAAACGCCCTAAAAATCGGTACCTTGAAAAAAATTACGTGGCATTTTGATACTTTGAAGATAAATATTAATTTAATTTTTCATTGTTAATCAAACATTATTTGAATCGAGGATATTCTTTTGATTTAGAAATTACATCACCTTTAAACTTGGGTTGAACGAGACGTCTTATAGATAGGAAACCTCACCCAAATTCAAAGGAATGTAATTTCCGCCTCAAAAGGTTAAAATAAAATGCATGACCATTTTTATCTTGTTCATTTTAAGTTCTAATCCTACAAAGGCTCCATTAATTAAATGTTGAAACCTAAGTTACTAATGCCACTAGTTGTTTACCTATCAATTTTATTTATACTAAGCCTAAGTTATTTTATCAAAATTCTAGGTTTTAATAGCACATGAATTCGATACCAAGGTACACTCTTTAGGCCAACATCATGGTATGTCAAAATATTAGCCTCTTTAGTGTATCCTAGATATAAGATTCAAATACTACTATTTACTAATTATCTCCCTAATTAATTAATTAATTAATTAAAGCGACTAGTCCTAGAGGGCTCTAAATTAATTAACTAAATGGGGTGACTTCCCTAAAATATGCCATGCAATAACATAATAAAATAAACAAACAAAATAAAAGGAATCCTGATATTTTTATTAGAACATGGGAGTACAAATTACATCAAAATTATCATCATAAATGAGTACAAAAGGGACTTGCATTGGAAAAGATAAAAAGGGACAAGAATTCAAACTTCGAAAGATGGATGAGATTTAATTAAGTGTGTAATTAATCTTAAAGTTTAGGGTTTTTTAATTAAATCTTCCTAATCTTCAAATTTAATTAAAACCTAATTAAAATTCTAATTTGATGGATTTAGGGTTTTAAAGTTTAATTGAGGTTAATTAGACTCAATTAGATTAATTTTTAAATCTTATCCTAGAAAATTAAAATTAACTAAGTGACTTAATTAAAATAATTTCCTAATTAAAGAAATTAATTAAACCTAATCAAAGTCTTGTTTGGTGAAACTTGGGCTAATTAGACCTAATTAACTTTAAATCTTATCTTTTAGAAATTAATTAAAATTAATTAAAATAATTAATTAAAATTATCTCCTAAATTTTAAGAATTAAATTAAACCTAATTAAAGTCTAATTTTTGAGTTTTAGGGGTCAATTAATTTTATATTAGATCTAACTAGGTTAAATTAATTTTAAATTGTCTTAAAAATTAAATTAAATTCTAATTTAGAACCTAATTAAAAAAAAATTAAGTCTTAAAATTAATTTTTTTATCCTAATTAAAGTCTAAAATTAATTAATTTTAATCCTAGGGGTCTAATTAGGGGTTTACGGACCTAATTGGGTGAAAACTAAAGTTTTAGGGACCTAATTGAAGGTTCTAGGGACTAAATTGAATAACAGCTTAAACCTATGAAGACTTAGGAAGCAAATTATCCTATTTAATTAAAAAAACGCGGATCCGAGTTAACCCGGATTCGACCCGCTCGACCCGGCTGCCAAAACGGCATCGTTTTGGTGGATCACAAAACCCCCAAGGCCGAGTGGACTCGGCCATTTGCTATCCTTCCTCAACTCGGCCAACTCAGTGGGTTAGAGGGGCCTTTTGCTTGGTGTTCTTCATGTTCTTGGAAGAACATGAAGAACATCAAGAACAAGTCTTGAAGCCGCCGCACCAACCGCCCTAGATCCACTTCACCGTTGTCCGGCGCCGCTTCGACGTGTTCGTCGACCACCACGAATCACGCCGACCGTCGCCCAGGAATCTCCGGTGGTCGTTTCCGACGCTGACGAGGCCGTCGAAAACCCTAAAATGCTAAAAAAAACTCTAGAACCTGGATTTTACAAATCTAACACTAAAAAACACTCTTTTAAGTACCGAACCAATCTTGAAAAGGAAACTAACACCAACTAAGGGATCAATCAAAGAAAATAGACAAAAACCCTACCTGAGATTCGATTCAAGTCTTTGCTCCGATTCCCAGCTTTTTCCGATCCAATCCGTCGCCGATTTCCTCCTTCCAAACGTGTTTTTCGTCCCCCAAACCGGTTCTACTGAATCCCTTTTGAAGGGATTCGAATTTAAGAACCCCAAATCATTCAAAACTCTCCCAAAATCCCTATGAAATCTCAACCTAAAACAAACTAATCCACAACTCAATCTAATCCCTACAATCCGGCAACAAAATCCCTTAATTCCAGCGACCGAACTCCTCACGTTTTCGTTTTCTCAGATTTTTTGATTTTTTGATTTTTTTTTATTATTTTTTAAATATTTTATTATTTATATTAATTATTATATATTTTATTATTTTATTTATTATTTATATATCACGAAAAATTCGTGTTGACAGTTCATATTGATGCGTTTATAATTAAACGAGTTTATTTAATAAACAAACAACATAAAACAAATTTTTTGTCTAACAATTCACAAATAATTCATTAAAGTTCTCGTCAAATAATTCAGTTCGTTAAACGTGTGATTCGTTTACGATCCAAAATTTTTTTATTAAAAAAAATGAATTGCTGATGTATTCTAATTTACAACATTATTGAGTTGATTTCAGTATATCAAACTTAACTTTACACTCCAAACATCACAACCTTGTACAAAATCCAATCACTCAAATCAAATCTCTAATTTTAGCTTTAAAAAGAAAGAAAAAAGAGGGAAAATACTTCAATCTTGCAACTCCGATTAACAAGAGAAAAGGGGGAAATCTCACCAACTCCATTTTTGATGGTATGCAAAACATGTCAGGCTAGATATTTACAGACTTGACATGAACATGTCACACAATCTGCAATAATATTTGAAATCATGTCCTATAGTATGTTCCTGTCTAGGAAGAGAACAATCTCTACAATAATTTGGCCACTAGCATCTCTTGCAGGCATCTGTTAAAAATTAACACAAAAAAGCAACATTTTCAGGCAAATGCATTTTCACACTTTCAGACATGGATGATTTTGGGTAATTAAGGAAATAAAAGATGAAAATCAAAGTACTCACCTTTATAGTGTTTCTAAGTTATGCTTCAAGGGCTGAGTTCCTCCTGGTATCCTTGTTCATGTCCAGTCAATGGCTTCATGGTGACCTTCCCCGTGCCCTCGAATGACTTATCTGTTTCTTCAACTGTGGTGTTGATGTTAGTTTTTCCGGTATCTGGCTCCGTATGTAAGCTTGTCTGTTCTTCAATGCCATTAGCTTCTGAATGATTCACCGTGTCATATGGCATGAATTTTTTGGGGAACTTCGTCCTGTAAAGCTCTAGCTCGGCTTCAAGATCTTGAATCTCTTTCTCTTTCTCTGCAAGAAGGTTGTTTGTGCTTTGTAGTGCTTCCATATCGTACTCGGCTTGTTCTTCCATCATTCTCATGTGCTGCAAGGCTTCCATTTGCAGCGTCGCCTTCTCTTCTTGCAACCGTGTAATCATGGCCATTGCTTGATTCGTAGCAACTGCAGACGCGTTTCTTTCTTCCTCCAATTCCTTGTACAAAGCGCTCAATAATTTCCTGTCATGCTCAACTTGTCGTTTTAGACGATCGACAACAGTTTCCCCTTCGATTTCACTAACAATGCTTCCATCTATAGACAAACCAGACTCATTTCTCTCCAGTGAGACCCTCCGTTGAAGTATCTCTATACCATTAAATACAGAAGAATCTGATGCTTTTAAATCATCACCATTTATAGATATCCTCGGACTTACAGAAATCTTAGGACTTGCAGCGATCCTCGGACTTGCATTGTTCATCCATTGCTCCATCCCTCGAGACGATAATTGTGACAATAAGACCTTTAGATCCTCACTATGTCTAGAAGAATCTCTTCCAATCCATTGTTCAACAAACAAACCAGATAATTGTCTTCCTTTACTACCTACAGCTAGCTTATAAGCATCGGTTAGGTCCAACGAATTGAATACTTGGATGCTAGTGTCATTAGTGGCTCGGTTTTCTTCCAATGTTGATTCGGGTACAGGAAGTGGCTGCTCTGTTGATAAACGGATTTCTTCGCAGTTCGCCTCAGCTATCTCCTCAACTCCTACAGTTTCCGTAACACCTACGGCACAGATTAACCATAAAATATAAGTTATTAAGGATGTCACAGCAGCTGATAGAGACTAGGATGGATGTTTCTACAAAATTCAACTTACTACTCTCTTTTGATGCTTCAACTGAAGATGCAACGACATTTTGTGGAGAAACGTCACCGATGGAAACATGCTTGCTCTCCATGGGTACATCAACCGGAGTTTCATTGTCGATGGTAATATGCTTGCTCTCCTTGGGAACTTCAACCCGAATTTCATTGTCGATTGATGACGAAGAAAGAAAATCAAGGGAAATAATCTTACTCTCTTCTGATACTTGAATAGGAGCTTCATTAGGATTTGACAATGGAGAGTCTTCATCAAGGGAATCAAGATTCATTTCTATTGGCACGTCGATAGAAGCTTCCCCGAGCTTAGAAGAAGTGGATGGCTCAATTTCGCAACTCGCTTGCTCCCAATTAAGTTCCTCCAAGCCATGTTTTGAATCAGTAGATTCCAATGATATAGTGTTAAGAGGCTCTTCAATGATGGTTGATTCCGGTTCCGGTTGTGAAATGAGTATAGAAGGCTTATGTGCAGAAACGGGATCCATGAATTTCTCCGAAGGAAAATCTTCGGACAAAGTAAAAATTTGAGGCTCCGGCTGCATGTGTTGATCAACAAAATCTCTTTGTGGATTATGAGTTTGGATAATTACACCATCTTCCTCCCCGCCAGCATCACTATTCACTTCAGACTCCGAATCCGAAGCAATCTTAAGCTCCTTGTATGAAACATGAGATAAAGGATCGGGCTGGTTTTTTCTCTGATGTTTAGCTTTAACCGAAACAGACACATTGCCACTCTCGTTCTGCTCATACTTACCATGTTCAACGGAAACCGGTAAAGGTATATCAAATTCAGAAGCCTGAAACACAACCGATCGTGTATGCATCGATGTTTTGGCATAGCCTTTTGGCATCCATGGCTCATTGCAACAAGAACAATGCCTTTGAGTCGAACATCCAAGTTTATGATTCTCCAGTGAGGGATCCTCCTCGAGACTACAATCGAAATCTTCCCCCAACTTACCGACCAACAACCGGTAGGTTTCAGCATTAGACTTGTTTATTGTAGCAAATGAGAAAAGGCAACTTTCACACATCCCTTGAACATCAACCAGCTTGTTATGAGCATGACAGTAAACTAAGGAAGAAATCTCCAACTTATGATCATTACATACAAGATCCCAATAAAACTTCCGTTTTTCTTGCCCGAAAACATGATCGAGTCTCGAGCATAGCAAACATGGTGTTTGTAATTTGCATCTATGAGCAAATTTTTTGATTAGGTATGAGACTATAGCATCAATAAACAGCATAAAAAGCAGCAGCCATTCGAAAAAGGCCGATGATAATGCCGTACTAAACCGATGCGGAACTCTCTTCGAGTTGACAGAAGAAGTTTCCCCTCTACCCATGTCCAATATGATTATGTAACTTCAGAACAAGATACTTGAATGCTTCAAATAAATCAAAGTCCGATTCTCCGAAAAATTGAATCAATAATCCAAGGCCAGAATGAACACTGCCAACAAAAGGATATCGACAGAGATGAGAAAAACGATCGAAGACCGACAAAGAAGAAGAAACACCTGCCTAAACTCGAACTAACCAAAATTTAAGGAACAAATACAAGCAAATCTTTCAGCTAAGTAAAACAGAGTAATTGCAAACTCAGATGCCAAAGGACACACCATTGGAGACATACATCTATGACATAAAATTCTCTGCAACAACATCATGCATGATGTCTTTAATCTATATCTCATTTATTAAAAAAATTCGAAACCATTTCTCATAGAAGATCTATGCATGCAAGAGATGGTGGATAAACACAATTCCAGAACAGGATAAATATTAAATAGCCATAATTGCTAAAAATAGATCTCAAAGAACAAATTCATGAATTAGATTCTTCATTCTTATGCTAAAACAAGCTCAAGCACAAGAAACAAAAGAATTCCCAATACCCCATACATAGAAGCCTAAATCAGAAGCTAACAAAAAGTTATGAACTCTCAGACAATACTCACAAGATGACCTAATCAAAATTCATCTACCAGAAAGATTAGCAGCAGCTCAATCAAACTACATACGCAGGTCAAGCTGTGATATTTCCAAGGCAAAAAAGAGAAACTTTTTGCAAGTAATCATAGAGAGAAAGCTTACCTGTTTATGAGAGAAACTCAAGGGGAAAAGCCCAGAAAAGATGACTGAAAACTCAGAGGAAAATGGTCTAATCAATTATCTAAGTGACCCGGCTTCAAATTCATTAAAACAAACAAACAAACCCCTGGAACAGCTATTATTGAAACAAAAGTAGCTTATATATGGGAATAAATAGAACAGGTAACAACAAGAATGCACGTTGTTTTCACGTATTTTTGGTATAAAAAAGTGAAAATAAAATAAATGAGCAGCCGACAATGACCACAAAGTCGGCTGCTGATTCAGAAAATACTAGAAGCCGAAAGTAAAGGAAAGACAAAATAAAGGAAAGAGTCCAGAGAGAATTCACTGTCAAAACCCAAAGAAAAAGAAGAAAAAGGTTTGATTTTTATCAACAGCAGCACCCCCAACAAAAAAAACAAAACTTCATTTCGCTTATTTGTTAAGAAATATATGGTGATGGAGGATCAATGGAAAATGGGTTGCTTTAAAACTTTTGTTAAAAGTATTAAAAATGGTTATACTTTTTATAGTGATTGGGGTGAGTTGGTTGGTGAAGAAATTGCAAAACCGTGTTGACTGGTGCTGCCGATGAGGATGAAGTATTCCATGGAGTTGTTCAAACTGCCCAATTATTATGTTTTGATTAGTTAATGCCATAACTGAGTGCCATAACTGAGTTAGGTAACTTTGATTTACATACAATTCTTTCAAACTGTTGAAATGGACAATCAATGGCCTTACAATAAACAAGTTATTGTTCTGTCCGTTTCAACAGTAAGTAGAATGAATGATTACTTGATTGATTTGCACGTAGGGACCAAAATTCAGATACCATATGAAATTGAATGAACTATTCTAAAAAGTTGTAATTGATTAGTCAAGTTGGATGTATTATTGAAGGGAACATTCATACAAGGCAGGTGGATAGCTAAATGACAAATAGAACAAAGCATTTACTTGCAAAGCTAATACCTGATAATTACTAACTTAAAAAAGATGAAAGCAAGACTCATTTTGCACAGATGGGGGGAATACCCTAAGTTTTATAGCAGCAATTTAACTTAAACTAGAAAAACCAGCACTTCATATTGGTGCTGCACATGTTGTTCTAAAATGGCCTGTCTGGTTGCAACGGCTACAATGCACAACTCGCTTCTCACGGCCACGATCTTCTGCTCGAACTCGCTTCTTTCGTGGTCGACCGGGTGGTTTAAGTGATTTGGGTGGGTGAATGATAACTTGAACGGCTTTGTTGGATTCTGGATCCCCCTCGGACAACTCTTTCCATAGACTTTTATCTGGGATCGGATGAATGGTTTGAGAATATGCCTTTCGATATGTAGCTACAGTGAAACAGCTCTCGGTAAATCGATGAACATTCTGCCTGCAAGAAAGAAGTGCTGCCACAGCGTGGGCACAGGGTAAACCGTACAACTGCCAGCCACGACAAAGGCAACAGCGATTTCGAATGTCCACGATATTTGTGCCTTCACGAGATATAACTTCGAATTCAGCTTCATTCGCACGAAGCACTTGGTATGTGCGTGCATGTTCAAGGGCTTCTGTAACACGCCTTTCAGCAGAAGGAACAAGTATCGATGCCCACTGCATACTTATTTCTCGCCGTTCATTGAACCAAGTCATAAGCTGCCTCCTAATGCATTCCATCATCTGAATTATTGGAAGCCCTGAAGCTTCTAAAATCCAAGAATTCAGTGATTCAACTATGTTTGCTGTTAGATGCCCAAATCGTGTGCCTTCAAAATAAGCTGTTGCCCACAAACGAGGTGGGATTCGCCGGATCCAATATGCAGCATCTTGTGATATCTCTTCAACCTCAAGAATCTTTGCTTCAAATTCAATTACAGTCAGGGCATGGGCAGCTTCCCATAAAAGGTTGACAAGCATAGTATTATTGAACTCCTTTCGGAAACTTTCACTCAAGTGACGCATACAAAATCCATGAAAAGCGGTAGGGAAGTTTGCTTCAACACCATCTACAACTCCCTTCTGTCTATCAGACAAAATTGTAAGCCTTGGCATGTTTTCGGTATTAATTTCAAGGAGGTTATGAAGTTCAGAGAGAAACCACATCCAGTTTTCATCATTCTCTTCATCAACAACACCAAATGCCAGAGGAAACAAAGCACCATCACCATCAAAACCAGTAGCAAGAAGCAATGTTCCAAGATACTTGTTTTTCAAGAATGTCCTATCTAAACCAAGGAGTGGTCGACAGGCATTCAGAAAACCATAAATAGAGGCCTGAAATGATATGAAAAGACGTTGGAAACTGTTATCAGTTGGGTTTCCATAGACTAATGCAATACTCCCCGGATTTGTCCGCTTGATCTGCTCACAATATTGAGGGAGTAAACGGTATCCTTCCTCGAAAGATCCACGCATAGCAGACATGATACGCTCCTTGCCTCGCCAGGCTTGCTTGTAAGATAAGGTGATCCCATGAGCCCGGTGAATCTCTTCCAATATCTCCTTGGGCTTGTAATTAGGGTTCTCCTTTAATTTCTGTTCAACAGTGTTTGCCACCCACTGCACAGAGGCTTGTTGATGGCCAAGATGAGCAATCCCTCCACATGTATGGGTCTCATGGCTGGTTCTAATTGTGAATGTTGGGACACCAGGTACCTTTGCTGCATGTATACGCCAGGGACATCCCTCACTCGCACATTTAGCAGTAAAACGAGTCTTGTCGGATTTAATGGTCTGCATTTCAAAGTGAAGGGCAATAGCTGTATCCCTCAACGCCCTGCGACAGCTTTTGACATCCGGGAATTCTTGGCCAACTGCCAATTCATAACTCGGATTAGAATTCCGAACCTGAAGGACAGGAGGAAGACTAACTATCATCTGGGAGTGTTGTAAATCTCGGACAGGATCAATTCCCATATCGTGGCAGTCATCCACAGCCAATGCCAGACTATCATCTAGTTCTTGGTTTTCAGAAACAGTGAACTCATTGTTCTCAGATAAGGCTAACTCATTGTCACCGTGGTCTGGTTTTTGATCAGTACCTAACTCATTATCATGAACATAACTGTGGCCATCATCCCCTTCTTGTTCATGCCTCTGTCCTAAATCCAACTCGTGATCATGAGAATGACCTAAACCTAGGTCATGATCATGAGCCTGTCCCAAGCCAAAATGGTGCTCGTGGGTTTGTCCTAATTCCAAATCATGGTTCTGGGTAAGACCCAAATTATGATCATGGCCAAGTACCAGTCGCTGATTCTGCCTCAATGCTAGATTATGGCTTTGTCCAAGCATCAAATCATGATTAGCCATTTAAAAAATCAATCACAGGTATATAGGGGCAGCAGGACCCAAATACGCAGGCTAATGGTCATAAAGGCAGATTTTCTGCCAATGTCAACACATACCTGCCAAATGTAAAACAATGTCATTACAATGAGACAAAAAAGGTATACTGTCAACACATGAAGAAAAGCATCACAAAAGATCCACTCTAAGCACCTAACTTCTCGCTTCAAGTTCGTGTACAACCGAGCTATGTCAACCAACATGGGAAACAAAAACATAATGAATAGCAAGAAAACCTACATATTAAGGTAAAGAAGGACACCGGAAAAACATACTCAACACCAATTTGACTTCTATTGAAGAACTTAAAACAAAACAAACTTTGAAATTAAGGCTAAAATCTTTAAGCATCTGGCAAGGCCAAGGATATTGAGGCTAACACTCTGAAGCTAAACTAACTGAATAAGGTATAAAATTTACAAAAAATAAGGAATAACCATAAACCATCAATCAAAACACCATGAGAGAACTAAGAAATTAGTAAAACCAAAAACAGCAGGGGGGGAGCATTAAGCACTTTGATTGAAAATTCTCAAAGTTAATAACTTCAGAACACTTCAACAAAGTAAACTAAATCAAGTCACCACATTTGAAAAGAGAAAAAAAAAAACACCCAATTGAAAACATTAGAAAACAAAAAAAAAAACACAAAGGAAATCCTCAAAAAGAAGAAGAAGATCGAAGTACCTGGATTAAGGGGGAACAACGAACTTGAAACCCTAGTTCAAGAAACCAAATGACAAGAAAACACAACAAACAAAGCTTCAACAAGGGAAAACACGATGTGGGTATCACCCAAAAACACAAGAAAAGAATAGCTGAATCCAGAAAACCCCCCAGAATCGAAGAAACTAGGGATTCGATCAGGAACCAAATTGGGGTTGAAGCTTAGTAAGGAACAAAAAGGCAGGAAATTTGAAAAGTTTGGAATTTATGTGTGAGTGTATGTTTTGGCGGGTAAAATGGTTGAAGAGAGGAATTGTTTGTTCGGGGAGAAAATCGGGAATTAACGAGAGAAAGTGGCCGATGGGAAGGGCAAATGGGGAGATTGAGGAATTACAGGGGCAGAAGGGGGAGAATGATGAAGGGTATACGAAAAGAGACAATGTTTTGATAGAGGCTGAGGGTATTTATGTCAAACTGAGTTGGACCTTGCCAGTGGCCATTCTCTTCTGATTTCTTTGGGTTTTCGTAATTACTATTTTGACCTTCTTTAATACCTTGATATTTAGAAATGATTCGGTTAAAAAAATAAATTCAAGGACTCAAATCTAAATTGACTCAATTTGAGTCAAGTATGTTTTTTATTAAGCAGTATTAATAATATTTTTAAGATAAATATCAAAAAAAAATAATATTTTTAAGATAAATATCAAATTTTAATTCACATAAAGATTTATAATCACTAGATCAATTAGTGAAAATCTGTTATTCGATTATTTTTTAATTATATCACATAAAATTCAAGTATTTATAATATAACTAATTTAAAATATTTTAACTTAACTACGCATAAGATTCTAATACAATAAAATAACTAAATATTAAATGAGTTAATTCTTATACACAAATATATAAAAAAAAATTATACAATCTTTTTAGTTAGAACGGTTTTATTCATGAAGATCATAGGTTTGAACACCAATAATGTTAGTATAATGAGTGAGCGATCAATATCCAATAATTAAGAGTATACTTTAAAACACATATTATTGTAACTACTATAGTCAATTAAAAAAAATTAAAATTTAAATCCTTAAATTTAGGACCTTAAATATTAAAAATTTCGCCATAAATTCTAAATTTTAATAGACCTGATTGAACTTGAATGAATATGCATGGTGTTAGTACCATCTAACAACCAAACTTGAACTCCCTGTGAACAACTCTCATGGTTGGCTTGTTCATGAACCAAATTATGTCTATTGAGGGATGAACTTAACATCATGGTAGAAAATGAGAACTGAAGGACTGGTGTAATTCAAACAAAATTTCAAAATATTGCGGTGGCTCAACCCTAGACAGATTTTAACATTTTTTTTTTCTTTCATTGGTTCCAACACATAACCACCAGTACAACAACTAAAGCAGAGTCCATATTTCAAAACAAATTCTGTAATTTCCATCATTTTTATGATCTCAAAGATGACATCGAGATGGAACTAGCTTTGCTTAATACCCATAGTTTGAACCGTAAATCGAGCTGTAGCCTCCAGCATGACCTTGATTGGAGGGCGGTGATGCGTATACAGAACCATGGGTGGCATATGGATTATAAGCTTGGTCTGCAGCCCCACCACCTTGTCCCTGACCTGATGCTGCAGCGGCAGCGGCAGCTTCAGCCATAAAATTCTGCAACATAATATAAGTTCAAACTATGATACATCAGAATGATTGTCATTTGTGAATGATAACATTAGTTCCCTGTGCTACTACAAGAGGGCAAACCATCGGGAAGATGGAAAACGGCATTGCAAGGAAACCAGAAGAATAAGCAATGGAAAACAAAGGGAAACTGTTTTCAGTTCAGAAGGCAGGGGAAAGGAACATGCCTGAATCAGTTGCTGAGCAGTTTGAACTTGCGAAGCAGTTCCACTTATTTCAACAGTCATTTCCCCAGGAACACCCCTAGTTTCTTGAATGGTGACAGTTGCCCCACTAGCACGTCGAATATAGCTAATATTTGCACCAGCTGTCCCAATAACAGCATCAGCATAAGATAGCGGAATTTGCATTTGCTGAGTGACCTGCAAACACAAGTAACTTGGTTAATATATTACAATATGATTATTTGAGCCAAGAACAATCACTAACACTTTACATGGCAGGAAAGACTTTGCTACCAGGAGTCTACACTGAGTCCAACAATCTTCGAAATAACAGCCCAAAAATTGACCCACAGCCAGAATCAAAACCAAAGAATGCTAGATAAATGTACGAGGATGCGTACATGGATCTCAACAAAATGCAAGAGCATTAAAGGTTTTGCTAAAACATCCCCATTTCACCCCTTTCAGGCCGACAACTTACTCTACATGGAACTCTGATACTAAAAATTTAGCAAGCTATCCCCATTTCTTGAAAATTTCAAAAATCAAGAACAAGGAATAACATTAACAGCCTCTAAGTATGTAATGGTGGTACCTGTGTGATCATAGATGGTGCATTGGGATTTGATGATCCATGGGCACCCATTGGGGCTTCTCTTCCATAGGCAGAAATACCCTGATGTGGCTGTTTATCCATAAGAGGCATATCAGGAGGGTAGTAGTTGTCAAGTTGCCGATGAGAAGGCATGTACTGAGGATTGTGTCCAAAGCCAGCACCTCCACTATAATTTTGAGGGACACCTTGAGGTGGACCCCAGGTTTGATGAGGTGGCATGTGGTCCATCTGAGGCTTAGCCTTTTGCATCTGATATAAACGTGTAACAGATTTTCATTACAGTCTATACACTGCTGGAAGCCTAATTAATCAGTAGGTTAAAAAAAAGTAGGATCCTGACATTCATTTCAAATAAGGGAATTATACTGTGGTCCACCAAAAACTTCCTGAGGTGAGATGCAATTAGCTCCAATCCTTTGTGCACGCCAACTGCTTCTCCCACAACTTCAACAACCCTATCATCTTGAAGAGCAAAGATTGGGAGGTCTTCTGCAGAATTTCATTTTGTTTAACAAAAGAAAAGAGACTGTTAATAAATTATGATAAACAAAACCGATCAAAAGCACAAGAAATTACAAATGAAATCCCTTGAACAAAATGACAGTATGAGATGATCAAACAAAGGATGTAAAACCTTTTGAAAAAAACTTTTTAAAATTATCAGCATTTGAAGTTTTGAACTAAAAAACATATTCTTGAATTCTACTCCCATTATTTACCAACAATTTCTTGAAACACATTGCAGTCGAGCAATATTAAGGACTACTTCGATAAACAATTGAAAGTAGTTTACGAAGATAGGCATTAAGCTTTACTCTTTCAGCAACTCCAACAAGCAATTTGAAAGAAAAGGCAAATGTTTCCACACTAAGAGAAAAAGGCAAAAAAGAAAGAAACAAATCCAGAGAAGAAAACCTGCTCCAAGAACTCTAACAATACAAGTAGACAATTCTTGAATGGACTTGACAGTTGTTCCTTGTTTTCCGATCAAACTTCCAGCTTGTGAGGCAGGGACTAGCAGCCTTGTTGAAACCTTGGTTACCACATCCAAAGTCGCAAGAGATGAATCACCCTCCAAGCCATCAATAAGACGTTTATGGACCCTTAAAAGCCCATCCACAGCAGGCGGAAGAGAAGAATCGGGCTCCTCCTTTGCAGATACCATCACCTATTCACAAGACAAAGAAGCAATAGCACATAGGCTAAGTAGTTACAACTCGTACTCCATCTTGCAGGATAAAATAGGGAAGAAAACAAGAAAATAAAACAAAACCCAGTTTTCCTATATGCCACAAGCAAATAAGGGAAGATGGGTATAAAAATAAAGGATAAAAACATTGAAGAGGTGAAAATGCCATATTGGATTAGATATGACATACTCTATAGTATACAGTTAAACTCCTTTATTGGTTACTTATTACTTTTAACAATGATAAAGAACTTTTACTATAACTGTTTTATTTATCCCGACACTAGTTGAATTACCTTTAGCCAATATAATGTCAAAGTATTTGTGAAAACTATTATCCTCGTTAAAGAAATAGACTTATTAACCAAGTTGTTTTTACCTGTTAAGTTTTTGTAAGTGAATTAAATCACAGATTTTGAGTTCAATTAGGAAATGTATCGTATGTGCATATACTATATGTGTTATTGATACAAACTTTACAAGAATTTGGGTAGACTTAGATCACAATTATTTCAGACATATGTGTATTGTGATACAAATGGGAGTTCAATTTTAGCTTGATGCTGAGGGATCTTTGAGCTATTTCCACTGGTTCGTTTAAGATTTGTTTGACAATTGACAGTGAGAAAGTAGAGCTTCTTGGTACAGTTGTTCATACCAGATGTGTCTGTTAGTTCATAACAAACTTTCAGCACTCTGAAATGCTCAATGATGATCCCTGCAATCTGAGAATTTGGTTCGTCATAAGTAGAGTCTTATTGATGATTGACTCCTTTCATTAAAATTTGCAAATGGAACCTGCACACACTCGTTTTTGTTATTGCAATAAAGGAAATTGTATTTTTATTTCATAGGTTGTCTTACAATATTCTTGAATTAGTAAAATACTTAGAATGATATTATGACTTTGGGATGTAATTACCTACCAAAGTGTTACAACTTTAAGAGGTGATGGCCAATTATTATGTAACAATGAATTATATTAATTCAAATCACTCCAGTGTTCAGCACTTTAAACCCTGCACGCATTAACCTACAACTTCCATCCTTCATCCTAATCTTCAATGTTTTATTTTATAACTTCTTCATGGAATTGGTTTAGATTAGAAGAAATATTTTAAAGCTTAACTTTTTTACTTGTAGATGTATATTCTTTATTTCACGTTATTTATTATGTTCAATATTTTTATGTTTTGAACTAATATATCATTTATGTAAGCATTCCCTAAAACTAGGAGAGATCTAAGTAAAGTCAAAGATCATAGAGGTATCACATTTTCCACATCATTGTATAACTAAATGGATTCATCATAAACACAAAATAGGAAAATACATGCACTGATGCACATGGAATGTCAATAAATAAAAACAGGAAAAAATTCCAATGGCCATCATAGATATCTCCTGCAATGACCGTCAGCTTCAGTTTGCAATTAAGGAAAGCCACTATGTGCATCAATTAATGAAAGTACCCATATGACATATCACCATAGTTCAACTAGACACATAGAGTGGGCCTGACAAGTAGAACTGGTTCTGCCATAGTTGTCTATTATCTTAATCAAAGAATGAATATACTATAAAATGAGAAGAGAAGGTACAAACTTACAACTCTCTCAGTTGTCCCTGGAGGACCATCAAGTATCTTGACACGAGCTCTTGTCTCCTCGACTATCTTTTTTATAAATTCCCCTTTACGCCCAATTATACTGCCCACCTTTTGTGCAGGAACCAACATCCGGAACACACTCTCTCCAGGCCATCCAGGCCACTTCTTTTCACCACCTCCAACCACTGCCTCATTCTCATGTTCTTGTTTTGGTTGATGTTCTGATTCCTGCTGCAAGTTCTGCTCCAAGTTCTCTTCAGGATTTTCGTCCAAGTTTAAGTTCTGCTCCAAGTTCTCTTCTGGATTGTCTTCCAAGTTTATGTTCTGCTCCAAGTTCACATTCTGCTCCAACTTCACAATCTGCTCCGAATTCGCAATGTGCTCCAAGTTTGCATTGTGCTCAAATCCCACATTCTGCTCCAAGTTCAAATCATGCCCCAGGTTCATATTCTGTTCCAAGTTTTCATGTTCTTGAGCCTGTTCCACTTCGTGTTCAATAAAGCTTTGATCAACTTCAGCCATAAGCGTTTCGCTGCAGCCAATAAAACAGAAAGAATTCATGACTGTTTCTTTCAAATAAAGGTTGAAAAATAGCACATTGATAATAGAAACTAGCAATTATTTGTGCCAATTCGTCATCCCTTAAACCCTAAACATACAAGTGCTAAAATCCAACAATATTTGTTCTACCAAAAAGAACCTTTAACCAAGCATCGGAAAGTAATTAAACTCCAGAAAAAAATCATATAATCATAAAAAAAGAAGACCCTACCAATGGGAAAACCTTCGAACACTCAAATATTTGAAGAACAAGAAAAACTAACTAAAAACCACAAAAACCCTAACTTGCCCCAGAGAGAATTTCAGCTCGAAAAAGAAAAATGCGTACAATTACAAAACAAAGAGAAACCATTACTAGTAAGCCCTTAAAACCTCAAATCAAAGAGGAAAAGTAAAATAAACTACGACACGAAACCCTAAAACCATAGCAACATATTGAATTAGGTAACTTACATGAGATGAAGAGAGAAGATAAAAGAAAATGGGTTTCGACTTCAGGCACGAAAATTGTGAAAACAATGAGAGTGAGAGTGTGAACTAAATCTGGTTAGGTTTTTAGGGATTCTTGTAAGAGGGAAAGAGAAAGGAGAAAATTGTGAAATTATCTGGATTGGGGTATTTGGGTAGAGTTTTATTTATGCAGGGACCTTGGAGAAAGCTGATATTGCAATTTTTACCCCTTAATTTTGTGGGTTTTTTATTTTCTGTGTTAAATAAGTTTTTTGTTAAATTCTTATATCAGTCCTTGTACTATGTGTAACTTGTGAATTAATCACTATACGCTAATTTAGTCAAATTTAATCAGTGGATTCTTAGAATATTGAAATTTTGGTCGAGACTCTAACGACAATAGTAAAATATTTTGTCAAATTATGCTATTGGTCCTTGTAATACACATAAGTTATTGGTTTAGTTTTTGTGCTCCAATTTTATCATTTCAAGTATCTATAATTTAACCATATTATCCATGTATCGAATAGATTAAGACCAAAATTATAAAATTCGAATAGATTAAGACCGAAATTTTAAAATTCGAAAACACAGTAATTAAACATACTCAGCTGCATCATTTTCATATGAAAATGGAAGATCTAAGCATCTTTCCTTAATTCCTTCTCATAACTTTCATTTTCCATGTGAACATGTATGCCATGAAAACTAGCATCAACTCACTGAACTTTTCTTCCATATCCAATAACTCAGTTCAGGGAAATGATGGATATCATCTCAATGGGAGAAAGAAAACACTCCATTAAAGTCGGTCTTAAACGAGAAAGATTGTACTATGTAGATAGCATTCGATGCAAGCAACGGACTGCGAATGATATCATGATTATCATGCAAAGTGCATTTCTTAGGGGTTGCAGAAAGGGTAGAAACAATAGATATCATGAGTATCATGCAAGAATACCAAATGAACTCCTTGAAATCCATTGACTACAGAGAGGTTGCCGATGGAGACCGGGTGATTCTGAAGAATGGATCGAATCGATGCCCTGTTGAAACCTGAATAAGGTTTATAGAGCCAAGAAATGCTTTTTTAAAACCCAACACATTTGTGAATTAGGAAATTACACAATGACAGATAAATTTTGACTGCAGAAACATAAAATGTGTCTCCATGTCATGTATGATATTCCACATCTATTTTGAGACCATGTAAGCAAACTAATCATGGACACCAGCTTCAACTTACTAAATCCATCGCTGAAATCATACTGCATAAGACAATAGTGGGAAAAATCGACCATATCAAGTCAAACAATCCAATTCAAGTCACCAGGGAATGCACATCGATTCGAACAAACTTGGTGTACTTTAAGTAATAGGCTGCATGAGCATTACTATAAAAAACTTGATGATAAGACTCGAGTACCGTATATTTTTCACATACAGGAAAGGTATATCTAGAGTAGCAATGAGTATGTAGAACAGAATATAATGAGAAAAGCTTTCAAAGCTTGGAACCATTTGAAAGCTCTGGGTTGAGTCCTGGTTACAGATGTAGAACAGAATCAAATTGCATATTTTATAGCAAATACAGCTTTATTTTTATCAAACAGATAAAAGGTATGAATTAGGCTTCAACTATGTCACCCGGATTTGAGTCTGAGAGTGTTTAATACGAAGGATCAAACCCCATATACCATGTCTAAACATGTGTTTGACACTCGTAAGACACCGGTACTTTAGAAAAGAACGAAAAATTCGTGTGAGATTGACTATTCAATCATTCGATTTTCGTGTTAACAACGAGAAATACAAGTTCAAAAAGAAACAATGTAGAAACATGGATGATCTCTCTCTACTCTCTTAAGCATCAACTAATCCACAAGTTTCAATGAGTACCTACCTATACCATCAAGGACCAAGGTAGACACATAACAACGAATTCAAACATCGAACTACAACAATGAGCATCGAATATCTTTGATTTACTAAATTGTCATTCCTTGTTTTTGGTATCAGTCTCTGGTGCTGCATTGGAAGCATTCATCAGCAAATCAAACTTATCTGACTTCCCCAACACGATTTCGATCTGAAACAGGGAGCAAGTATAGATCAGAATGAATTCAACTACCAAATCCAGAAGTAAACCATGTAGATTGTAAGAATATGAACCCACCTTGGCTTTTAGGACCACACGCCCTTTGTTCTCGTCTTTCATGCTGACCGTGGATGTCGAAACTTCTGCTTTGTTCCATAAACAGTTGATATCAAATCATTCATGATTGATGAGAAACTTCTTTAGAATAAGAGAAAAAAGATTCTTACTCTTCTCAATAGCCAATCCATTATTCTTCAAGATCTCAGCAATAGTGACAACAGTAGTGATTGCTGCATTACAAGTTCGAGTGCGAAAAATCAGGAAGCATTACGACAACTTCATAGCAGAAAAACGTGAATAGGCGGCGAATTACCAGATGAACATTAAAGCACTAAAACAGGTAAAAGTACTAGGAAATCGATGTACATGGAAAGCAGAAATGTACCCATGCCCAAGGCAGAAAGCTCCACCTCATTATGCTGCTGAATGTATCTCTGCATCAAAAGGAAACAAAACTGAAACATGAAGCAAAGCTTTGACTATGATCATCCACATAGATTAAGATAGATAAACTAATGTAATGTATTACTAATGAACTCACATTAGATCTATAAACCCAGATTTCCTATAAACATTAACAAGGATAAATTATCATAATTAGCCTCTAAATCTTTAATGAACTGAAATTCTAGGAAACAAAAATTCTGATTTTTAATATAAAAAAGAAAGATAAAAAAACATAGTAATTAGCAACCCATTGTGATTAAAAAGATCAAATGACATATTAAAGAAGACCCCAAAACCAAGATCAGTCAAGAACATCATCTTGTATGAAACCCATCGAATAAAAACAAAAACCCAGATTAAAAAGACTTACTTTGGCAAGATTAACATAGAAAAAGAGAGGTTTTTTAGTGTTGGACACTTGAATTCTGTTCTTCTTCTGTGTCTCCACTCCTCCTGTAGCAGTCACTGCCTCTACACCCATTGTTGTTCTCGGATTAATGCTCCTAGAATTCTTTGATTTTGATTTCTACTGTTTGGATCGTGTTTTCTTCTTCTCTTTCTTTATTGTTTCAGTTTTTCTTGATTTCTTTATGTTGCTTTGTGTAGCGGGAAGCTCGGGGAGATGAAAATACCGTTACGAAATGGTGGTTATATAGTGGAACAAACAGACCAATGAGAATTGAACACGTGGTGAGATGTTATTAGTTTGGAAGTAGTAAGAGAGAAAAACGGGTGTTCTTTAATGAATAATAAATAAATTATGTATTTAATGGATGAAACGACAGTGGTACATTCAAATATGGGCTTAAAGCCCATCATTTGAGTTTTCTTTACGGCTATTTCAATGTTAACAAATGGGCTTCCAAAAATGGGCCATATAATAAGAGAAAAAATGGTGATATGCGTGTTCGTTTTATAGTTTATGTTCGGGATGCGAGATTATCGTTTTTAATAGTATCGTTTTTACGATTTAAAGATATTTTTAATATGAAAATTGATCTCTTAAATTCTGTTTTTGGTAGGGGGGAAATATTAAAACCGAGACGGAATCGGGATGAAACTTATGATTTTTTTATTTATTTTCAAAAAAAAAAATTAAGGGCCTTAAATAATAATAATAATAATTTATTTTTTTTTAGAAAAGTTAGATTCAATTTTCCCTACAAAAAGATTCCAAATCTTTTGACAGGTCATTTTCACAATAAAATAAATAAGAAAATAAAAAGTTTTTTTTGATAGACAAATAATAGCATGCAAATAACATGTTTGGGACAACAAAGTGTTGTCCTAATACATGCACACGTACGAAAATATTTGTCGGCATTAACATGTGAAATGCATCTATTCATACATATACATTGTAAAAGTTTAGGATTTAGTCCCTCAATAATCATAAAATTAATATATTAAGTCAAATTATGTTATTAATCTTTGTATTATAATTGTAGGTTTAGTTATGGTACTTTTAAGTTTTAAGTCCCTTTACTTTAATCATATTACCCTTATAGTATCTAAGATCAAGATTGAAATTTTAACATTTGAAAAGTTCATGGACTAGAATTGATCATAGTACATATATTATATCTACTATTTATGTATAATACAAGGATCAATGATAAAATTTAAACTAAGTTTTATTACAATATCGATAAGGGTGGTTCGAAGATTTAAGGGGTCTTGTGTAATTTATTAAAATATGCTTTAATTTATAATAAGAAAAGACATGTTTTTTTAAGTACTTTTTTTTTTGAACAAGCTAGAGTAATTATAATATCATCTGTTTTAGAATATAATCTCCACCATTTGACACTAATCGCTCAATCACTCTACTTACACCGTTGGTGTTCGAACCTGTAACCTTTAGGAATAATAACCGTTCCTTTAATCACTTGGGCTAGAGGACTCGTGCTTTAAATTAGGGGCGTGCATTTCGGATTATCCG
The DNA here is from genome assembly GCA_035048815.1 of Abelmoschus esculentus. Lineage (NCBI taxonomy): Eukaryota > Viridiplantae > Streptophyta > Magnoliopsida > Malvales > Malvaceae > Abelmoschus > Abelmoschus esculentus. The sequence continues at coordinate 3,003,581 of JAUCBN010000019.1, read as the reverse complement.
ATCCGATCCAAAATTTTCGGATCGGCATTTCAGTGATCTGTATCTGATCCGAAAAAATTAAATATCCGATTTTTCGGATATCCGAAATTTCGGATCGAATTTTTGGATATCCGAATATCCGAATATATTAATTAGTTTAAGTATTTTTTTTAACTTGACGATCTTATTTATAAAAATTTTAATTTTCGAATATAATAATCGATAATTGTTGAATATAATAATATTTTTATTCATAAAAATTTTATTTTTTCATATATAACGAGTAAAAATATAGAATATAACAATATTTATATAAAAAATTTTAAATTTTTTGGATACCGGATAATCGAATATCCGATCCGAATATAAAACATTGATCCATATCTGATCCGAAATTTTCGGATATTCGATTCATATTATCCAAAAAATAAAATACGAATCAGATATCCAAAATTTTGGATCGAATCAATCGGACTGGATTTTTTTGCACACTCCTACTTTAAATAGAGTTTTCTTAATACAAAAATATTATATCATGTATCATAAAAATAACTTATGAACATCCAAAAGTCTAACATTTTTACTTAACAACTGATATTATTTGTGTATATTTTAAAATAAAATCATTTACAACGATTATAAATTATTTTTTAAAAAGATCATTCTCGGCTTCTATAAAACATAAGTCTATTTTTAAGTAAAATTACGAATGCGGTCATACATATAAAATGAAGATTAAGACTAAACTAATTTTAATATTTAACAGCTGATAAAATAATGCAATCGATTAAAATAAAATTAATAAGCATTTATATTCTACATGTTTCAAAATTTACTTTTACTTTTCATATTTTAATTATTATTTCGATTCTCATTAAAGTAATATTAATAAGTTACAGTCGTTAAAACAATATATATATATATATATATATATATATATATATATACAATCGAAGAAAGCTATTAAAAAATATAATTTTTTTTGATAAATTATTTATTTTATTTACCTGAGAGTAGTAAGATGCTACAAAAGATATGTGATATCCGTACAAACAAAAAAAAACATACACATAATTATTGAAACCCTAAATTAAACATAATTGAACATTAACTCTATCCGTTTTGTCGATACAATGATCATGAATAATACCTTATACGTTTTCGGAAAGAGTATAAATAAATGAACTCTTCTCTCAAAAATGTTTATGGTTACATTCTTGTCAAACATCGTAAATAAATGTAATCCAAAAAAAACTTTAAGAATTATACTATAGAAGTCTTTCTTTTTAAATTGGTAACCATCTATTGCAACTCTTTCTCTTAAGATAAAGTGTTTTCAGATATCGAGATACATCTTATTAATTTTTTAAAATGCTAATGCGTTGAATTAATATTTGTCAATAATATTTTAAAAAATAATTATATACAATAATTTATTTTGAAATTATATATATCGCACTTACCTAGTATCACACGTAAATATCGTTTTGGTCCACGATCAATTGTATGTTTTCCTTAGTGTTTTTGTACGGGTCATCTAGCCTTAGTAGTTAAAAGAATGATTGTTGTTTTTAGAGTCATGGATTAGAGCACCAGTAATGTTAACAGAATGATTGAGTGATTAATATCGAATATATTCTAAAATATATACTACTATAATCATTGTTAGTTGATTTAAAAAACCATTTGATTATAGAAAATAAAACCCATTTTATTTTTACTGCACCTTTGAAATTTTGGAACATTTTTTCATTGCACCTTTGAAATTTTGGATCATTGTTTCGACGACAATAAAAGTAGCAATGATATTTCCTATTGACAATTAACAAGCAATGTACTTAGTCCATAATTAATTAAGATTAGACAACTTGGTTCTTCAAAATTAGCTTTTATTAAGACTTTGTAATGTTTGACTGAAAAAAATTCCTTTTTTATTTTTTGTTTTCATTGTTACTTTAATCGGTGATCGATAATCAATTTTAGTATTGGTTGTTGATCACCGGATCTATTTTTTTTATTTTATTTTAATAAGAATCTCTGTTTTTTTGTCTTTGTGACATGTTTTTATTTTTGTTTTGGAATTTGATTCGTTTGTCTTTATGACATGTTGCAGCATACCCTAACGATCGGTTGTTGTTCGCACAAAGATTCAATGGATACTAGTTTTTTGATTTATTGTTTTATCGGTGGTCACTTGAAAAGACTTATCCCCACTCGGTTGATGGATGTTTGCCGATAAAATCAGTCCTGGGTAGTTTTGCACGACAGTTTGAATCGCCTACAACTCCTTCTTCCTTCACTATGCGTCTCGTTTGGACAGAGACAAGGAGATTCAGGAAGCTGCTGAATTTTATTGTTATGATTATTTCCATAAGAATTTTATTTTTCTTTGTTTTGGGTTATAAGAATTTTTAGATTTTTTAATCTAATTATTTTGCTTCTTGATTACGTTATAATTATAATTTTCTATGAATTTAATAAAAATTCAGTAACATTTATCCAAAAAAAATATCATTAGTAAAAGGAAAATTAATTCATATTGTTTATGAGGATAAATTATATAATAAATCATTCTTATCGTATTATTTATGATATTAATTAATAATATTTATTTATTTTTATTAACTTTTATGTTATTTTTTATTAAGTATATTTTTGTTTGATAAAAAATATTTTTTTTAATTTAATATACAACAAATAATTCATTTGATAAAAAATAATATTAATAAATTAATACTAAATATAAATAGGGATAGAAATAAGAATTAAGAAAGGTTATCCTCAAGAAAATATATTAGTATAAGAATTAAAGTCAAAGGTGCCATCTTTCCGCCGTCCCTTTTTGCCTTTCTAGAGAACCAAGAAAATAAATAAGGAAAAAGATATAAAGTCTAATTTGATGCTTAAAAGATATATAACATAGCAAACTTCAATACGCAATTTTGGATCTCAATAAACTATTTGTATCATTATAATGACATGAAAGCTTCAAAATCACGCTTCATGTAATAATATTTGATACGTTGATCGATTAATTTGTATCAGAATTTATAAAGATTTAGTACAGAGGTAACTCTTTCTACCTGGTTTTTTCATTTACAATGTTGGGATTTAAACTTCTGACCTTGCTTAAGGGATCTAACGTTATATAGCACTAGACAAATTAATTGTCGGCATGTACTATTTTTCTTTATTGGAGAGTTTGAGTTATTTTATCAGGTTAATATAGAATTTATTTCATTATGAGTTTGAAATAGATCTTGATTTATCATTGTATTTTTATTGTTCAGTGTTAGACTTCAAGGTAAAAAATTATTATAAGTTTGAATTATTTCGAGTTCTGATTACTTTGAATTTCTTTCATTTTAAATTTCGTTCATGTTAAATTTTACTTACTTTACATTCAGATTGAATGATAATGAAGGATATTATTTTGAGTTCTGGCTGATAGAATTTTAATGATAAAAATTATGGTTCACGTAATTTAAAGTCAACGATTTCGATGTATGTTTCTGTAGTGATGATTGACGGTGATTAGAGATCAAAACTGAGGGTGAAATTCCCTTTCTCTCTGCTCCTTGTTAAAATTAAAAGTTAAAGGGTCAATTTAAAGTTTGCGAAAAATTAAAGGTCAAACTGATCATTTGACTATTACCTAAAGTAAATTAAATAAAAGATAAAAGTGAGCAGTTTTTATCAAAACGATGAACGTTTTTTTTTTGTTTTTTCACGAGAAAAGAGAATTTTTTGATTTATCTTGATCTAATCTCATATCATCAAGGACGAATAACAATAAACTGGGGAATAAGAAAAATAACTGAACGAACGATAATGAAAAACAATAAAAAAAATTTCTTTCTTTTTTTTTTAATTTGATTAAACATTATTTAACGTGATTACTCATAAAACTATTAATTATCGGTCAATAGAATATGTTTCCACGTTATAACATATACATGATTATAGAATTCCACAACACTGGCCACTTTGGAGTTACTTAGTATTGGTATGAGATTGTAATTTGATGTGTATTATTATAAATAAAAATGGGTATTTTTTATTTAAGTTTAGAAAAAGATTTTAATGATCCTTTTATAAGCCAATGACATTGGCAAGATTTAGATGCTTATCACATCATATAAATACTAACAAAGAAATTCCACATCAAAACATGTCCCTTAAATATTTGTTTCAATTTGGTCCATACATTTGCCTAAACATCTATATGAACCCCACCTCCCCTACCATCACATAAGGACACAAGAAATGAGAAAAGAAAAGAAAAAAGCGGTTCTCTTCGTGCTTCGTCAATCGAACTAAATATATAATCTATTTTAAAAAGTAAAATTCATTGAGTAACTCGACAGAAAAGGAAGCGTTATTATCTTTAAGAGATATGATTCAAGCAATTTATCTGTATAATTTATATTTTTAAAGAGTTAAAAACAAAAATATACTATCATATAATCACGTTAAAATATTAAAAAAATTAAAAATATAAATTTTCAATTAATTAAAGAGTTAAAAGATTTAAATATTATAACAATATATTATTATGAATTGAATTAATGTTTATAACATTCCTTTTAAAAAAATTAAGGGTTGTCTAAAATCAAATTTGAGACCTAACATCAACTGAGATTAAAAATACCATTTATTATGACACCACATACTTAATTGATTTATATATATATATATATATTTTTATAAATATCACTGAATTTTTATTAAATTCATAGAAAAATTATAATTACATCGGAATCAAAAAAGTAAAATAATTGGATTAAACAATTTAAAAAATTTACAACCAAAAACAAAGAAAAATAAATTTTTTTATGGAAATAAGTATATCAATAAAATTTAGAAGCTTTTAAATCTTCTTGTCTCTGATCAAGCAAGACACATAACAAATGAAGGAGTTGTAGACGGTCCAAACTGTCATGCAAAAAGTACAGTTACCTAGGATTAATTTCATCGGCAAACAACCATCAATCGAGTGAGGATAAATCTTTTTAAATGACCGTCGACAAAAACATTAATCAGAAAGTAACTTCTCATAAAATTATAATTAAGATATCAAATTAAATATATATATATATATCGCTATATAAAAATAAAGACAAATTCTATTTTTGTTTGTATATTATGGTCCAAATGATGTGAATTTAGGATTTGGTCCCCCCCAATCTTGATGTTGTACATGACTATCGAAACTGTGCCTAAATTTGAAAATTGTGCTGCAGAAATCACTCCGCATGACCCACGAGCATTGACCGCCGGGGAATGATAGCAACCAAACTCGGATATGGATTAGGTCTTTGTAACGTATCCAACACGCACTTCACAAATAGAATTATGTAGGAAAATAATAATAAGTAATCGTATGAGTTTTAAGTCAGATTGAATTAAATTAGATATAAATTATTTTAAATTGATTTGATGTTTTAATTTTTTTTATGGGTAAAGAAGCATACACGTTTATGCCTCGTTAAAAACCTCTCTAAACCTAAATGGAGGAAAAAAATGCACAAGCGAGTACTTACAAGATCAGCGCCACAAACGGCTACAAGAAAACAAGATATTAATCAGGGACCAAATCAGCCTGGACTAGCTAAAAAACCTCACTAGGTGGTGTATTATAAATACACAATCCAATTGGTTTACCTCTCATCATCCTAGCAAGACAATCCGCAACCATGTTTAGTTGTCGACTCACCGTCTCACTTACACCTCTCGTCGCCTATCAAGCAAATCATACACCAAATCCACAATCGCTACACCTTGTAAGGCCTTGGTATTTCGATGATAAATATTCACCGCTTGACCATTGTCGGATTCAACAATTATTCTACAAAAACCACACTTCCATGCATGGATCAACCCATCATGTATTGCCCATAATTCAGATAACAGAACCGAGCAAATCCTAATACTACGCCCGAAGCTAAATAATCATTCACCATCCGCACCACGAATGACACCCCCGGTAGAAGCCATACCCGTCGCGCCACCAACTGCCCCATCCACGTTGACCTTAATTCATCCCCATTCAAATATCATCAAAATATTTGAGTAAATTATCAAAATTAAAAATAGATATATCAGTTTTGATTAAAAAATTTAGGGACTAATATGAATAAAAATATCATCAATTATAAATATTAAATTATAATAAAATAAGGATTAATTTGGACTAAAAATTAAATTTTAGTTAATAGAATAAACAAAGATAATATTAGAATAAGTCCAAAAATATAAATAAATATGGTGTAATTTTGATTAAAAAATAAATTGTAGGACTAGAATAAATAAAAATATTATTAGAATAAATTATCAAAAATAAAAATATATATGGTTTGTTTTGGTTAAATATAAAGATTTAGGGACTATAATAAACAAAAATATCATCATATTAAAAATAATAAATTAAATTAAAAAATTTTATAATAAATAAGATACAAATCTATTAAAAATTAGAGACTAATATAACAAAAATAAACCAAAAAACATAAACTAATCCATTTCCACAACATTCTACTTAATACATTTACCTTTAAACCCCAAATATGAACCCCTAAATCTTACCATCACTATTCACTAATATCAGCGATATCAATCATTTGTCAGGTTAGTGTCGAATTTGTGTTCCTATCAATTGGATGTAGGTTGAATTTTCGATCTATGAGAAAGATTTAATTCAAATTCAGTTTGTTCTCGGTCGTATGTAATTCGATTTTGATTACTACAATAATAAATTCAACTTGATTTCGGGTCAATAATATCGGTTATAGATTAATTTTGGGTTATCGCTTTCTCGACTCAAACTCAATTTTAACTCAAGCAAGTTTTAGTCAAATTTTCTTCATCAGTTCAGTTTTTTATATATCTACGTACGAAGCACTTGAATATATTTTTAAAAAATAAATAAAATTCATGATTTTTTATTAGATTCAAGAATTAATTAAATTATTCTACCAATTTTAATTATTAAATTGTAATAAGGGAAATGATATTTTAAAATAGGGAAAATTATATAAATAGAATAAATATTAATAAATTTCATATAATTTAAAATAGGGGAAATGATATCACTTATATAGATAATTAGGTGAAGGATATGTTCAAACCCTAAGCATGAAAATATCACTTTCATTTAATTATTAAGATAATGAAACTATCAATAATTTTATTATTTATTATAACTATTAATATTTAAATTATTGGTCAATTAACACAAATTAAGTATTTCATAAATTCATTCAAAAATTATCTTTTAAATCTAATTTATTTCGTCCACAACATTAAAATTGAATCATAATATTAATCGAAATAGATCCGAACGATAAATTATATTAAAAATTAACTTAAATGGTACTTAAATTATTTGATATCAATTTAAGAACAATATTATTATTATTAAATAAATTTAGTGTAACTCAACTAAAATAATTATATAAAAACTAAAATAAAAAATATATTTATATCTTTTCTTATTTTTAGAAAGTTAAAAATAAATAATTTTTCTGTTCATTTAGTTTTCTTCCATTACTAATACAATCAACCATGCTGTAATATCGAGTCCTTAAGCTTGACGGTTTTAGAACTACTAATTAATTTTATGAGATTTATAATAAATTTTTATAATATTTAATATAAAATAATGATTTAAATAAAAAATTAATCTCTAAATTATATCTTTTATTTATGATTAGTTTTTAGTTATTTTTCAATTAAAATAAATATTTAAATTATTATTTAAGATTAATTTAAGTTTGATAGTTATCGAGAAATTATATCATGAACGTGACTTACCATATCAACAACGGTCTCATCCAATCATAATCACTTATTTCATCATTATCTTTAAAATCATTTTTTTCGACCAATGAATCTTCACTCGTTTTTTCTATGTCATTTAAGATTAATGACATAAATGATCAGTGGTAGAATGAGTGATTTTCATTAGTTACGGATTACGGATGACGTAAAAAACCAGACCATGATATAATCTCTCGGAGTTATCTCAGTTAAAAAAATTATTTTGACAAATAAAAATTGATACATCATAAGGATGTTTTCACCAATAAATAGTTTGAAGATTAAGAAAATAACATAATTTATTTACTTATTTTAATTAAAAATAATTTAAAATTTTAAAATATAAAAAATAATTTATAAACTTAAAATGATAAAAATAATTATATAAAAAATATTTAAAAACTAAAGTTATCCCCTATCCATAAGTGAAAAATATAATCTATGGCTGATTTTTCATTTAAACCTAAAATAATTAATCCTTGTTTCGAATATAGATAATCATAAAAAATTGCATTAAACCATCAGGATGAAAACTGAAAAAACTGTCCCCCATCAATAACCAACAACTCGACATTATAAAGGAAAAGGATTTAAAACACAGCTTTCTAAGCCTGAAAGAGAGCTAAATAAAAGGAAAAGCGTCTGGTTAATTGATACAAATAAGAGAGAGAGAGAAACCGTAAGGAAAGGAAACGAGGAGGAGGTGGAGGAGGAGGAAAAGGGTTTCAAGATCTTCTGAGATCAAGCTACAAAAAGAAACATGTAAGTCAATACATATATACACATATCAAAGTTCTTATCTTTTTTGAGTTTTGGGTGTTTGTTTCTTTTGTTTTTCTTTGAAAAAAGCAATTCGGGTTTGATCTGTTTGGTTGATTTTCCAACTTTTCAAGGTATGTTGCTTCTTTCTTATCATGTTTCCTGGGGTTTTTTTTTCTTGTTTAATTGTTATTCATGTTAGTTAAGGTTAAAGGTATGATTTTCTTGGGGTAGGGGGTGGGGGTGGGGGTGGGGGTGGGGGTCTGTTTGCTTTATGGGAAAGTTCTCTGAGAAATGAAGAGTTTTGGTAAATTTATCCTTTTCCTTTTATCCATCCATGGTTTTTTTATTCTGGGTTTTCTCAGTTTTGCCTAAAAGTGTTGGATTTGTGGAATTCTTTTAGCTCTTTCAAGTTAAATGTTAATTCTTTTCCTTTTTCTTATTGTGTTTGTTTCTTGTGATTTTTTTCCTTGTAATGAGCATTCTTGCAAAAAGCTTTCATTCTATTGGTTATTAATTTTTGGTCTGAAAGTTTTGGATTTGTTCAGGGTTTTTTCTCATGTTTTTGCTATTGCATGATCCATTTCATTTGTCTTAAAGGGTTCTTTGATTTGGTCTAAAAACCAATAAACAATTGTGTTTGCTTAACTCATCTATGTTTGTCCTGTCTCTGGATGTGATTTCTCTTTTTCCTTGTAATTTATTTTTCACCCCCTTGTTTTTGGCTTCATGGATATTTATTTCTCTCTTGTTGTGTTTTACTTTATTACAATCATATGTAAAGGAGACATATTTGCATACAAAAATAGTGTCTTGAGTTCCTTATATTTGTGTATTTTAAGGTTTCATTTCATGTGCCATGTGCCCTCCAAATGTTTCCATAAACCCTCTTCTAGGTTCTTGTTTGGGAACCTCTTTGTACCTCAAGGTTTAAATAAGAATTCCCATTCTATCATGTTTTTATATCAGGTATGGCATTTGTACTGCAGATCTACATGAAATAGGTTTCATTCGATTCGATAAATGTGTTTTTTTATTTCATGGGCTATATATTCTGAGGGGAACTTGTTTCGAAACTCTTATCATTCTCGGTGCAGTTCTTGTTTCGGCAACCCGAAATTGCCTGCAGTTGGTGGTTTTGAATGTTGTGTATCTTGTTAAGTGTAATATGTTTTTATGCTATTCCGATGCTCAACTTATGTCTAATGTAGTGTAATGGGGAGGGAAGTCCAAGGTTCGCGCACGGTTAATAAGCCAAATAGTGTGGTTAAATCGAAGGGTGCGATGAATTCAAATGATAATCCGGGAATTTCTGAAGGCTCCGGCATCAAGAAGTTAAATACCACTGCATTGAAATCCACTGGTGATGGAAATACTCAAGCACACCTCAGTCCCTCCAAAGCTGGTGCAAATGGCACTGCAAATGCTGACCCTACACCTTCCACTACTAAGGATTCTGAGGTAACTACAATTCTCGAGCGAAGTCGAAATTTCTGAACGAGTGAATACAACATGGACTTTTTAGATGACTTGAACCTGATCCAGTTTACCTGAGACTTAGTTGGGTTAAGACTTAAAGACAAATTGGTTGTGTAGCATTCTATATAAGAGGTTCGACCGGTAAGAGGATGACTTTCACTTAGGGGCTAGGGAATCTGAAAGGAAACTTAGCAATAACGTAGAATTTTCATTCCTATTCTTATGTGTGGTTTACAGTCTTTTTGACATGCATGTTAAAAATGATACAACGGCGATATGTGCACGGTGCTGATCTTCTCGATTTTTACATTTGTTTCAGACAAGCTCTCCAAAGACTCCTCTGTTGACAAGGAAGCATGCTGATGATGATGATAGTTGGTCTGTCGCTTCCTCGTATCCTCTATTCGAAGTTATTTGCAGTTATCTTTATAATTATTGTTGAGGGACTTCCATATCGAAACTCTCTTTTATTCTTTAAACTCTTCTAGCAGAAAGCTTTGTATTATAGTTAGCTATTATTGTTTTAGTTGAATTATCCTTAGCTTTGTCTAGTACTATAACATCTGTTCGAACGGCTAGATCAAGGGTAACGGTAGGGACTGCTCCAACATTTAGAAGTGCTGAACGTGCCGAGAAACGAAAGGAGGTACATTCTTTGATCAAACAACCGATATTTGCATTCTGCTTGATCAAACAATGGATAATATTTATATTTTCCATCAATCCAGTTTTACCAGAAGTTGGAGGAAAAACACCAGGCCCTAGAGGCAGAGAGACAGCAGTATGAGGCCCTTAAGCAGGAAGAGCAAGAAGCAGCCCTTAAGCAACTGCGAAAGAGCCTGGTTGTCAAAGCAAATCCGGTGCCTAGTTTCTACTATGAAGGACCTCCACCAAAGGCTGAACGGAAGAAGGTATCCTCTTGAACCTTTTCTCCTCGTTTCTCTACGAGTCCTTGAAGTAGTAAGCCCGGAAAATATTTCCCATACCGGGACTCACCATTACCGGTCGAAGAGGCCTTCTGTTGAGGCCATTTGACATCCATTTTATTCAGAGACAAAAGCCTTGTACTTTTCATTTAGCTTTGGTGGATAATGAAACCTTTCATTCTTGCTTTTTATTTCATTTCAGCTACCATTAACCCGGCCAAAGTCCCCGAATCTTAACCGACGAAAGAGCTGTGGCGATATAGTCTACATATCCGAGGAAGACAAGGCAAAAGCATGCCGCCAGGGTCACCGCTACAGCATCAATTACCATAGGGATCAAACCAGTTCTGAAACTGATCTCAAAAGTAAAGGTCAGAAGAATGGATTAGGCAGCAAGTTGAAAGATCAAGCAAAGGATGCTACTAAATCGACCGAGCAGAGTAATGCTAACCCGTTCAGCCATGAACATCAGATTTTTCACGACTAACTCATAATCTGAGAAGTGGTCTTGAATTTCCCAAGTTCCATATGAATGTCCTGAAATGAATCTCTAGCTTGTTTTCTTACCAGCAGCAATGACACTTCACTTGTGTCTTTCTTTTGTTAAAAGAAGTGATTTGTGATGATGTGAATTGTATATGTTTTGGAAGTTGTATTATTACATATAAACTTTGTGATATATGAAAGAGGTATTGATTCATGTTTGGAATCCGGTAGGGATTCGTGTTTGTTTGTTTATGGCTAGTGGCGGATGCAGAAAAATATTTGAGGGTGTGTACATATGAAATTTAAAATTTTAGGGTGTGTACATATGAAATTCAAAATTTTAGGGTGTGCACAATTCATAAATATTAAAAAATATAAGGATTAATTTATAAAATTTTAAAAAATTAAAGACAAATGTATGAACTTAAAAAGTTTTAGGGTGAGCCTGGACTCACCTTACGCTATAACCAGATCCGTCACTGTTTATTGTTGTGTTAATTTAAATTTTTAAATGTTTATTTATTTTTTAAGATATTTACCTTGTGATTAATTTAATCCCCATCTTCACTAATAATTAAAATAAAAAGAATGAAAAGAGGAACCAGGTAAACAGGATTACCTTGCGGGTGGGCCATTAGGATGAAGACCTATGGTCCACTCATATTATATTTGTTTTTTATCGAGTTTGTGTAATTTTAATGATAATTTTTTTAATATTTATTATTAGGGTTAAATTTTTTAATAGTTATTATTATATGAGTTTTTTTTCAATACTTGTTATTAGTGGTTTACTTTAAAATACAGTTTTTTAATATTCATTAATAGGTATACACTATTAAAATTTATTTATTTTTTATTATTTGTTATTAAAGCTTTTTTTTTTTAATACTTGTTATTAAAAGTTTGGTCTTAAAATCTATTTTTTTTAATATTTATTATAAAAGGCCTAATTTTTAGATTCACTTATAGGCAATCGAATTCTCAAGAATCGAGTAAATGAATTTATACAAATCGATAAACGAACTTTTTAAACAAATTTATTCGTAGACATAAATAAACCAAACAAACATTTATTCATGATTGTTTCTTAAATAAATCAAAAAATGTTTATACTTATTTATTTAACTTAATAAGTAAACATTATATAAATAATTCATAAATATTTTATCAAACGCTATGTTCATTTATGTCTCTATATTTCAACACGAATGTAACATGTCTTGTCATATCTCCTAGGAGTATTCATGCCATCCATTGTTTCTTGCTTGACAAGGCAAAATGACTATTCTTTGGGTAGAGAATTTGTTATGTATGGACATGACCATCCAATGTACTAAAAACTGTTTTTTTAGTACGAGTCTTCTAACTTAAGTGATTAAAGAAACGGTTGTTATTTTTAGAAGTCACGGGTTCGAGCACCAACGATGTCAGCAGAGTGATTGAGCGATCAATGTCAAATGGTAAAGATTATATTCTAGAATAGATACTACTGTAATCATTCTAGCTTGTTAAAAAAATGTGTTTTTGTTTACGTATTAACTCAATTAATTAATAATTTCAAAAAATTATATTTAAATCATTTAATTATATATTTAATTCACCTTTTAAATTTAAAAATTTATCAATTTAAGTATTAAATTAATTAATAATTTTAAATAAAGCATTATAATATTAACAAACATATACAAGTGAATTAAAAATAAAAACAATCAAATTAATATATTTTTTAAATATAAAGATAACTCAAACAAAACTTACCCTTAATTAAATAATTTAAATATAATTTTTAATTATTAAATAATTCAAATACTATAATTGTATTTATAATTAAGTAATCTCTTTTATAGTTTGCTCAATAAATTAATTTAATGTACAATTTAATCCTAAACTAATACTAAAACAACCTAAATATGAAAATTAAATCATTTAAAAAATTAAAACTAAAATTATCATAAGAGATTTAATGTAATTAACACTCTAATTTAATTTAAAAATATTAAGATCACTAGATCAACAACTATTTCTCATTCAACTACCAAATTAAACCTCAGATTACAACCTAATTTATGAAATTATTAAAAATGAAAAGAAATCCTACAAAAATTAAATATTATAATTACATATACAATCTGGCATTCCAGAACTACCCCTAACTCACTATCAAATTTACACCTACTTGGCAAAACGAAAACCACCCATTAACAAATGATCCATCCTCTTCAGTTCTTCGACTTCTTTGCCGCTTTCTTAGCCGGCGATTTAACATTCTTAGGCTTCTTCGTCACCACGACCTTCTTCTTTGCCGGAGACTTTACTTTCTTCACTGGCGTACTTGTTTTGGCCGTCTTCGCCGCTTTAGCCTTAGGTTTCGCCGCAACTTTAGCCTTTGCCTTAACAGGCGTTGCGACTTTTGCTTTTGCCGCGGCTTTGACTGCCTTCGGCCTCGCGGCGGCAGGCTTCTTGGCAACAGCGGAGGACGGAGGGAGCTTGTAGGAGGCTTTAACCTTGACGAGCTTTCCAGAAGCAACAAACTTCTTCAATTGAACAAGTAAAAGCTTCCGGAAATTCGAGGGCAACTGCTTATACTTTTCTTCAATGAATTTCGCAATAGCATATTGGCTCGATCCAGTTCTCTCTTTCAACGAAAGGATGGCACCAGCTATCGTCTGCAAAAATCATTCAGACACACAAAAAAAAAGAATCAAAATCCGATCAAAAACACGAAGAGAGAATAACACAGGTTTTCCGAAGGGAGAAAATACATCAAGAAACGGAGGATGAGAAGAAGCAGGTTTCGGCTTCTTAACGCCTGCAGCTTTCTTCTTCGCGACGGGAGCCACGGCGGAGGCAGTAGCGGCGGCCATGATAAGGACAGTTATGAGATGTTGATTCTTCCGATTATGTTGATTCTGCAAAACGGCAGTTAAGAGGTGGAGATTTATACGGGAATGGAGAGAGTTGAGTGGTGGGAAAGGAAATGACGGAGATCGGTTAGCTGTTCGAAATTTTAAATTTTGGCCGTTGGATTGGAATATTATGGACGGTTGAGATGCGGAATATGGATAAGGCGAGGATCGTGAAGCGAGTTAAAGATTGAAGAGAAAATGAGAGATTGAGATTGCGTTTTTTAGTTGATTTTAAATTAATGTAAATTGATTTCTGCTTAATGCATTTTTACGACAGTTAATTCGGTTTATAGTTTACTATTTAAGGTTTTTGATGAATGTTTAATTAGAATATTTAATTAAAAAAATCGAGATGATTTATACTTTGAACTTGAGGTAATTAAGTTTAAGCAGTTTTTGCATTGAGATTTAGAGATTGTCATAAATTAGGTAAGAGTCAAATTTTTTTGTTTATTTAAATTCGATCTAAATTTTTTACCCAATCATCATTCAATTTAATTTGGGTTAAAAAGACTTTCACTCGATTTGAATCTGATTCAATTTTTAACTTTCAAAATCAATCCAATTTAAAATTATTTTTATTATTTAAAAAAGAAAAAATATATAATCATCAACCTCGTAATCATGTAAATATCAGCCTCGTAATCTTTAATCATGTATAACCATCCAACTCTTATATCATAAATTCATAATGTTAAAACTAAAATATATTTAATACGAATATAAACCCAAAACCTTACGAGTATAAAAACTATTCATAATCAATCATGTTAAATCATCAAAAATAATAAACTAAATAAATTGAATGCGAAAACATAACTAAGTTAATCGATAAATTGAAATCAGATAAAGTCTTTAACAGAATTTGAGTAAATTATATGGATGAAATATATATAATTTTAGATAAATTATATAATTTATTATCCAAAAAACAAACAGAGAGAGTCTTTATAACAACAACAAAGTTCGTATATGTTGTGTTTTTGATCAGAATAAAACTAAAATCGGGGGGAAAGAATAAAACTAAAATACAATATAACATGAAACAAAAATAATATAAAACATTATTTGCGAGTTAGGGTCGGGTTTGATAAAAAAAATTTAATCATAAATTCTATTTGGATTCGAATCTTAAATTTTCACATATTTTATTTAATCTGATTCGATTTGATTTTAAATATTAAAAATAATAATTTTATCATATAGAGTCAAATTTGGGTTTCATACACATCTGAAGGTTGAATCTTACTATATTTGAAGATAATTTTGTTCCATAAATTTTAAAGTTGGAATCATATGTGCTTTTAAGATTGCAACGTTGTTAAAGAGAAATCATATCATGAATACTCTTCGTCATGTTATCTGTGGTCTTATCTAACCAGATTTATTCATTTTATATTTTTTAAGGTGAATCATCACCCCTTTCTACATTATAATTAATGAGTGAGTAGTTATCAGATAATCAGTGACGAAACCACATGAAGGTGGGATGGGGCAATCGCCCCCACCCCAAAGAGTTTTCTTTTTACAGTTTCATCTCCTATTTAATTTTTTAAAAAAAGATTTTTTTGAATTTATCCCCTTCTAAATATGTATGTTTTGCTCCCTAAACTCTAAACCCTGACCCCGTCCTTGCAAGTAATGACTTAAAGATGAACGGACCAGATTGTATAGACCATAAATATCGTAATGAAAAAGATTTATGATATAATATCTCATTGTTAAATGGTTATATTATTGTATCAATTATAGGGATACATATAAATATTTGTATGTAGAGAAAATGTGATCTTAATAAACAGATAAAGTTGATGCACAACCTAGGGTTACATAAATTTAAACTTCACAATTCCTATTCCTATTCTATATGTAAGAATAAGAACCCTTTCCATCTACTTTCTGTGGTTTGAATCCCCATACTCTATGTTGATGCACATTCTCCCACAGGGTTCCATTGTTGATGCAGGGCAAGCTGATCAACAATGTACAATACCTATCTGTTTCATATCTAGACAAGACACACCGGTTTTGTTACCGGGTTTTAACAATCGGAGGTCGGGTTTTTGAAGATCAAAGAATGCATTCTTCATCATGTATGTGCAGAGTTTGTTGAGGGTAGCCTCGAATGGTTATGCTCGCCTTCGTACGTGACGATCAGCATCGAAGGCTCTTCCAGACATCTCTCGACATGCTTCCTTGCCGGGCAGCCTCTCACACTGCTGCACTTATAGTATCCTCTGCATCATCAAAGGCTTGTTCGTTAACCGAGTGGTTTCGACGACGGTTTAACAACATCAGGTAAATGCAGGGGATATCGGCAACAAATTAGAACACATGAAAGGGTTACCTAGACAGATCACACTATGTTACTAGACTTTTCATTTTTATTAAACTGTTCGAATTTTGCAATCGTTTCGAGTGACGGATTACGGATAGTGTAGTCAAAACTAGTTGCAATGGCATCAAATTGAAGGAATGAGAGGGTTACCTAGGGTGTGGAGAGCCCTTGATTGGCTTTTGACCATATTTTCTCCATGAATATTCATCAGGAGGGATATCAGCAACTTTGTTACTAATTGCAGGCACTTTAATAGACCTCTTAATCCTCAGCTTCCTACAAGCAAATAAGCAATTAGAGTGAACAAATAGAACTTAATTAATCTCAAAACACATGAAATTAGAGTTAAAAAACAACCTCCTCTTTGAACAATGGCATTTACCACTGGAACCACATTTGATACTGCCATCTTGTCCCTTACCTGAACACCTCCTTCTCAGTTGCTGCTCGATTTGATCGAAACGATGCGGCATACCGATTAAATGGAACGAATTGGCATCCAAATTCGAAATACTACCATCCAAACTCAAAGATGACACAAATGATCTGGTTGGTGTGGAACTAGATCCATCAAATTTGAGGTTTATGCCACTGCTACTCTTGGCAAACACCATATCTGCATGATGTTTCATTTGCTGTTGTTGCTGAAATTGCAGCCTCTGCATCTGTTGCTGCTGCTGCTGATGATGAACAAAGCTGAAATCCTGTGAAGGGTTCTGATCAAAGAACACCTTGTGTGCCATCTGCAACTGGTTTTTACCCCTTTGATCAACATCAAGGGGTGGATTTTCAAACATGTTTGAAGGGTACACTTGAAGGGGTTTGGGTGATAAAATTGTTCTGCAATTAGGACTTTCCAGGAAAATTTTCTGAGGCAAACTTGATCTAAACTCCTTCAACTTCCTTACTCTTGAATGACTCAAACCATTGTTGAGAAGAGACACTACTTTTTTAAACCTAAACACAGCTTCACCAGTTTCCACCTTTAATTTGCTGTACTGAACTTGATCCTTGGGCAAAGACAAGAGATCAAGAACTCTATTACAGCTCTCAATAGCTTCCTTGTTTGCTTCTTCAACTTTCTCCATGTTCAAACCTCAAGAAAACCAAAAGCAAATCAAACCCAGATTCCTAAAACACCTTAAGAATCAAATGAGCTAAAGACTAAAGCTTTATCAAAAGCAAAACTAAGATGATATGAGATTTGAACAGAGGAGAGAGAAGAGAAAGAAAGATGTAAATTTTATCTATCCCATCAATTGGAAGGCGTGAAAGGGGACTTTTGCTTTGTTGCTGAGACTTGTTAAAATCAGTCTTGACTGAAATTAAAAACCCCATTGTTTTTCCTGTTGATTTTCAGAGGGTAGAATATAAAAAGAAAGGAAAAGAACTGAAGTCTCTGTCAAAGATCCTGGTTTGGGTTAGTAATGAAATGCCACGTGTACAGAGAATGTTGACTAGGCAGGGTATTATTGTCTGGTAGTGGAAAAATTATTAGGTGAACCTGTTCACCACGTCATCCATGGTCCCAATTAATCAGGATCGTTAATCTTAATTTTTTAAATGAATCATCATTTTTTTTACATAGGTTTAGTGGGTGAATAGTTATTAGGTAATTATTTAAAGATCAACTGTCCTGATTGTTTGAACCATAAATGACGTGATGAACATAATTTACCTAATAATCTGCTGGTAGAATGTGATGTGGGGTCCACTATGAAGAACCAGTTGACTGACAGGATTCTTTTTGTCTTTCTATTTGTTGGATTCACTATTAGGAAATTATATATTATTAAAATGAATGATTTTATCACGTGCATCAAACATCGTTAAATATTATTAATATTAAATATTATTAAATATTGTTAAATTAATTAATAAAGATTAAAAAATTTAATAACTTAACATGCAATTAATAATTATATATTAAGTTTTTAAAATTTTTAATTTTTATTAATTAATTTAACAATTAATTGCATATTAATAATTATATATTAAGTCTTTGAAATTATATTAAAAATTTTATTAATAATGTTAATAATATTCAACGATATTCGACACCTATTATAGAATTTTCTTATTAAAATTTACAATATTGCATTTATTTTAATTTTTTAATCATCATTTGAAATCAAAGACAAGATTTTTTAAGATAAAATAAACAAATGATCATTAAACTATTCTTGAAAATATATTATGATCATCAAACTTTCAAATATTATATAATATTTATTAAACTTTAATTTTATTATAAAATAATTATTAAATCATTAATTGTCGTTTAATAGGAATGTCGTAATTATAAAAATTTACATAATAATATATTTAATTTTTTTTAATTATATATTTAATCAATACAAATATTAATAATAAAGTTAAATTATAATTAAATTAGTTGAATGTGTAAATATAGAGAATCCATTTTGTAAATAATAATAATAATGTTTATTATGTAAATTTTTAGAAGTTTGATGATTATTTTGTATTTTTAGAGATACTTTAGTGATCATTTGTTTACTTTATTCATTTTTATTAAGTGAAAAACGATAATTTTTTAAGTTAAATTTTAAAATTCGAATACATATTTAAATAAAATAAAAACATATTTAAATAAAAAATTACTTATTAAAAATAATAATATATATTTAATTTTTATTCAAATTATTTTCTTTGATAATTTAAATAAAATACTAACATATTTAAATATTTTTATAAAAATAATAATTATTAAAAAATAATATATTTAATTAATATTTTTAAAATCTTCATTTTAATTTATAATTTTTATTCAAAATTAAAAAAAATGAACAATTGAACGGAATTTCAAGTTAGATAAAGCAGAAAAAAATGTGAGAGCTTAAAAGAATTGTTAAATATTGTTTGTGGGCACGGATTGCGTTTAAAGGGAAAAGCCCAAAAAGGCCATTGAAGTATCTTGAAATGTTAAATATGATCACATGATTTTCAAATGTCATGAACTGAATCAATCGAATCAACCGACCAAACTGAAATTAATTTGGTTAATTCGGTTGATTATTTTTGGTAATTTTGGTTAACGGTTATTTTTGTTGTTGTTGAAAATTCGTTTAACGGGTAACTCAGTTCGAAATCTGTTAATTAACCGAAATTATTATATATTAAATATTATATATATTATATATTTTTTTTATCATTTAACTTTTAAAAATTTATAAAATGTTTATTAATTTTTTATATTATAAAATGATCACTAATTTTTTTATTAATTAAGCATAAAATAAAAGTTTGGTGACTAAAAAATTATTTTAGTATAATTTAGGGACCTATTATGTAATTTAACTAAAATTTATAATAAAATTCGATTAATTCGGCTAATTAACCGAAATAATTTTAGTTCAGTTAATTCTGTTAAAGAAAATTTAGTTCAGTTAACAGTTAAGATTTTAAAATTTTCGGTTAAGGGAGATGATATTTTATTAAACTTATATGACTTATTTTTTGATGTTGAAATTAAAAAATTGTATAATGATATTTTTTAAGCTTATGTGAATTATTTTTAGATGTTGAAATTAATTAATTATTTTTTACACAAATTTATCATTATGCCTAAACTTTTAATTAAATTCTCGAAAAAACGATCATTTTCCATTTACCAACAATTTTTTACTCGAGAAAAATTGTGTTGCCCTCATGGTTAAAATTGAACCTTTATGTTACAATCTTTAAATTCAAGAATTTTTATTAATAAAATATCAAAATTGTAGCATATAAACATGATATTACATACATGCGATTAAGGGTGGGCAAGACCGAATATTCGATTAATTTAAATAGAATTAGTCCTGGTTTTGATAATTATCGGTTCCTAAAAATTAGAATCAGTCTCGATTCCGGTCACACTGGATCCTAAATTTTAAGAACCAGTCTCGTTATTGGTAGAAACCGATTTCAATACAACCGGTACCCGGTCAATTAATTTATTCTTTAAAAAATTTGAGTAATTGTTGAAAAAAATTCACCCACTAATAATAATATTAAATAATAAAATTAGAATATTGTATATTTGAAAAGTAAAGTTTTAAAACTAGTCATATTCATAATATTTATACATAAAGAGAAAATTTGATAAGAAAAATAAACAAAAGAAAAACCAATACCTAAATTTTGTATTGGTCCTGGTCCTACTGGGTACTCACCGTGTACCGGTTCCAAAAAATCAAGATTTGGTCTCGGTTATAACCTAGATCTAAACTTTGGATCCAATCCCGATAAAAATCTATCGGATCTTACCGAATCTTGGATCGGGTAATCGGGTTGTTTGCCCACCCCTACATGTACCCAATGGGATGTAGAAATTATATCATGGGAATAGCTTACCATATCAGTCATAGTCTAATATTTAAATCTCACATAAATTTTACTTTATAAAGAAACAAAACACAAGTGTAAAATATATTTTAAACGTAGCTATATAACTCGACCTTTTATTGCGTTTTTTATTCACAAATGCTGCGCTGGTTCTTGTAGCATTTGATCTAGCTACACTTGAACTTGAACTTACCTATTCTTTTCAAGGACATGCTCTTATCCAAAAAAACCAGAATCAGTTTTAAAAATGATGAGAAATTTCAGGTTGTACATGCAACTCAGAAATCTCAGACACGTTTTGGTCTTTGTTTTCGTGTGAGAAACCGTGTCTGTACTGTGGCAGGGTACTATTCTACCACTAGACCATGGTGCATCGTGGGTGTATGCATATATGGCAACGTCTTCGGGAACAGGATCATTGTCCATTCCAGTAAGCCCCATGCACCAAAATCCAAGCTTTGAAACCTATAAAAAAAAGAGAAGCACCGGTGAGACACAATTGTAGAGTCTGCAAATCATCTTTTCCACTGAAAACCAACCAACAGTTTTGAAAGTGATTAGAATTCAGGGCGTCTATGCAACTCAGAAACAGCTTGTATGTATTGTCGTCTAGTATGAGAAAGAAGAAGAAACTGTACCCTTGAGCTGCCAGTTTGAGTGTAGGAATCTCCTCATCCACCCCAAAAATGCAGGAAGTATAAATAGATTTCGCAGAGGTGGATGCAGTGTCAGCAGCCTTGTTCTTTGGTGACAGGAAGGACAAACAAACACTAGAAAAATTGAACGAAAAGGACTGGAAAAAAAGGGGAACTCAGGTATGCCTTTTTCTCATCAAAAGATCAAAGAATCGTGATAACCCTATCAACAATAGCAGAGTATCCTCACTGCTCCCTTGATGCACCAGCCGGGAATCTAACCCAGGTCTGTACCGTGGCAGGTACTATTCTACCACTAGACCACAGGTGCTTCGATGGCTATCACTTGTAACGAGACAAATTGCTCCATTGTATCACGTGTATTTTTTTCTTTGACAAACGGTTACCTGTGTATTTTCAGCATTAATTTTAAGTTTGACCCTTAGGTTTGGTAGTAAGAAAAATATGCAAATTTTTACCAGGGATGGTAGATGTAGCGTTTATGAAGTTGGGTCAAATCTACGAGAGTATCCCCATGCCGAATCTACGTCTCACAAGGCTGATATTGTTCTGTTGTGTTATTAGCAAAATTTGATGTGAATTCGAACTCGGTATCTTTCTTAATGACCAATTTGACAAGTTCCCTGATGTCAGCGTTTATGTTGGTTTGATTCAATTCAAACATCAATGAGTCATTAGGTACTCAGTTTCAGATGTCTTCAAAGTTTGATAATCTATCCTGTTTCTTCCTGTCTGGAAGCCGGAAAGTGATTGCAAACGTGGTTAGCGACCTTTCTGTTTCATTTTGCTTCATCAAAAATGAATTTCTATCTCAAAATGATTTCGTTGGTGGTCAATTCTAGTACAATAGATTCTCATAGGTCATAATGGTTTCATTGCACAAAGCGCATAGCTCAAAACATATGCAGATAGTGAGGTTTTAGAATTCAGCGACGTCCATCTGTTTCCTAGAGTTACATGGATCAAAGTATCAATTTCTTCTCCTCTGTTGGCAATTAGAATCATATTTATTCCCTAGTTTCTTGATAAATGACTCTATTACCGTGTGACTTCGATTTGTGACCGGCAGGAATTGAGTGGAAGTCTTGACAATGATGCATCAAATGCTGCAGTCCGGTTGCTGGTGGTTCGCTAGGTGTTGTCTTAAATGTAGCTTCACGTACGGATAAAACTCCTGGTTTTGTCTCTGTATGTTTCCATGGTAGGCCTACATATTGACAAGGAGAGTGATCCTGGAAGAGCAATGCAGCTACGCCAGCGATTGAAGACCGACCAAAGGATCCTTGTAGTTTTGGATGTCCTATGGACTTCGAAGAGTTTGGTATCTCATTTGAGGATGAAGCTGGTAAAACCTCTTCTATTGCAGGATGCAAAATACTGGTGACTTCAAGAAACCACGACATGCTGAGAAGAGTTTCAAAGTCGAAGAGGTTGTGACTCATACGACAATGTTGCCTGGTAATTGAGATTGAAAAATACAAAGAGTCTGTCCAAGCTTGTTTAAAAAAACAATGGAGGGGAAAAAAAAGGGAGCTCAGGAATGCAAATTCTCTACATATTTATTCAGAGAATCGTGATGACCCAATCATCACTATAGCAGATAATCCTCATTGCTCCCCTCAGTGCACCAGCCGGGAATCGAACCCGGGTCTGTACCGTGGCAGGGTACTATTCTACCACTAGACCACTGGTGCTTCGATGGCCATGGCTTGTGAGAAGATATATAGATTCTGAGTGACATGTGTATTTTGAACATTAATTTTGCATGTCCCCTTGGATTACATGGTAGAGAAAGATGAGCAATTTTTGACCATGCCAGGGTTACTTGCTTTAGTCATCCTCAAATGAAAACATATGTTTTAAATAGATCAAAGATTTTAAAGTCGAATTCTATCTCGAATCTAGTATGTTACAGATGCAAGCTTAATTTTCTATGTTGTCCTCAATTTATGACAGAGATTTTAAATTGCTCCTATACATCAACATGTTTCAATTGATTCCTCACAACATTATGATCATATCTTTTCGCCAGTCTAACTATTATTTTCAACATTAAATGCTAACTTAAAGCTCTCATGGAGTATAAAACCATGGTAGTAAATTACTAAATTGATGCTTGTTGGACACTCTGATTCGAAAACAGTTTTAAGTAGTTAAACAATTCAACAGTTTAATCTGTTCTCAGATATGGATTTAAACATGATGGAATTGCTCAACACATGCAATATCTTTGTTAAAGTTGGAGGAGATGAACATTGCAGAGAAAAAACAATGGGATTCTTGTGCTATAATTTGAACAAGTTTATTTAATCAAAACAAGATTGACTGCATATTAATCTATATTTAACATAGTAGATTCTTACAGTAAAACACACGTTCAGCTCAAGTGTCACAGTAGTAATTATACAATACCAACACTGCTTCATCTTTCCTATGATGCTTGAGTTCTATCCATGGTTGCCTTCTTTCGTTCTTTTGTTCAGATTTATCGGCCTTTTGGATCGACAAGTTGAGAGAAGATGCCAATCTGATTGTTAGGGTCTTCAGTCGATTCAAGGTTACTGCCTTGGCTGCTGTTGTTTGCTTGTCTTTGGCTTATTATGCTAGAATTGCTTATTGTGGAGATGTCTTGATCGATCGAACCGCTGGCACTATCTGTGCTTTCTTGCAGCTGAAGAGCAAACTCGAGGTTCCACAAGACATCGCCCATGTGAGGCCGGTCGATTCCCTGATCGGATAAGCATTTCACTGCTGTGTCTGCAAACTTGTTTAGACATTCTGAATCTATTTTCCCTTTCAAATGAGGATCGATGATGTCTTCTAGTGTTCCATTCTTGTGACAATGGAGGGCCCAATCTGCAAGACTAACTTGTTCCTTTGGAAGGCTGGGACTCAGAACCGGTCTAGCGCATAATGCCTCGAATAGGACAACACCAAAGGAGTAAACATCGGATTTTTCGGTCAGTTGCTGCCTTCGGAAATATTCGGGGTCTAGGTAACCAAAGCTACCTTTTACAACTGTAGTTACATGGCCTTGATTCATGTTGGGACCGGTTTTCGACAGCCCGAAATCGGAAACTTTGGCAACCCATTTTTCATCCAAGAGAATATTTGTTGTCTTTACATCCCTGTGAATAATGGTGTACTTAGCCCCTGTGTGAAGATAGTGAAGTCCCCTGGCTGCTCCAATGCAGATTTCCAACCTTTGTTTCCATGAAAGTTGAGGTTTCTTATTGTTGTAAAGGTGTTCCCTGAAAGTTCCAAGTGCCATGTAGTCATAAACCAAGCACATTTCACCACCATCGTCACAGAAACCGATCAATGAGACCAAATGCTTGTGTCTCAGCTTTGAAAGCATCTCGATTTCGGTTTTGAACTCGTTAATGCCTTGTTCGGATGATGGATTGGATCGTTTGATAGCCACTTTCATGCCTCCGTCAATAACTCCTTCATACACCTTACCAAACCCTCCGACTCCAATGACATTAGAATCAATGAAGTTCTTTGTGGCTTGTCTGATTTCCGATATGGAGAAATGGCGAGAAAGGCCTTGAGCCAATGCCGAAGCGTCGCTACTATTGCTCTTGCCATAGTAACTTCCGTTTGAAGGGGAGCTCCCATGCAGCGGCAGCCAGCTAGATGCACGTGACTCTGCCCCACCAGCTCGTTTCCTCCTTATGAAGGCGTAAACTATCAGTGCAATCAGCACAAAAGATGCTGCAGCACCTCCTGCTACTCCTGCAAATACACTATTGTTGGACTTGTACTTGGAGTGGAAAGAATTAGACTTACTCCCTGACTCAAGAAGCATGGAGGACGGTTGCGGATTGCTTCCGGCCAAGTTATTGTTCTCATCATTCAACTTGAATATCTCAACACCATTGAGCTGAGAATCATAGTACTGTGGTTGCGATACGGTCGACGGAGTCATTTGTATCCAAACCAGTTCATCACCTGGTCCATCATTAACAAATATTGCATAATCTTTGTAAGTTGGAATTCCTCTTCCACCAGTCCATGCAATTATATCAGCTGCATATGGATCGGCTTGTGCAGATTGATTGTTGATGTATATATTGAAAACTCTCTGGTTCACCAAGTCATCTTGGAAATCGCAAAAATGCAATCTTACAATGTATGTGAAATTGGCATCAACCTGAAACCACCATGTCAGGTTGAACTTTAAGTTTAAATGACCAATTCTTCCCATTGCTCTAGCTGTCCTATAAACATCTTCGGGAGCCGAAGAATGCGACAGCTTCTTGTAACGAATCCGAACACCTTTGTCCGCCTCTGTATTGACACCCATTGCAGCAGCATAAACGTAAGGGTCATCATTATACCAACTCCGGTAAAGGCCACCGGAATCGTTGCTAGGAGGAATGTACTGTCCACCAACATTCAGCCTGAACATCATCTGCAAATTCTCGGACGAGACATCGAAATCCGATGATGAATCTTCTCCCACCACAGTTGTCATTCCGAATAGATTCGGCATGACAATCAATTCGATCCCGTTTACGAAAGCGAAGGAGTTGGTGTAGTTAGTAGAAGGTGTGAAGGTAATGTTTAAAGTCTCGGAATCCGAAGGTGCCAAGGAATACTCTCTAACGAGATAAGCCTGTGTAAGGGCTTCACACGTGATTGCGGCACTGAAATTGTTCATCAGTGTGACTTCCCCTGCAGTCACTGAGAAATATGAATTGCTGATGTTGAAGTTGGGGTAAGCTGCCGGATAAAAATGAAACCTGGCCAGGTACCGTTCCTTCGGTTTTATCGGGAACTGATACATCGCCGGAGACGTGAAGATTCGAGTATTCATGTACGGTATTATTGAAAGAAGTGAAGGGTCTTGATATCCAGCTTGAAGCTGAGTTGAACCATGGGATGATTTGAGGTACTTCTCATCTGATTCCCAGTTTCTTCCATCTCCATCTTTGCCACCCTTGGAACCACAGGACACAGCCAAAGCCTGGCTTGAAACAACAACAAAGGCCTCGAAAATGAGAGCAAACCAGACAACAGAAAGCCAAAAACGTTGTCTGTTTTTCATGATGTTAGAAAATGGCAACAACACAGTAAAGAGAATTCAATGGCGTACAGGAAACGAGATCAAATCTTTTTAAAATTCTCCTGTAGGCCCTAAACCAGGTTAACTCTCCCTTTCTTGGTTTTGTATTTTATAAGATTAAATAATCTCTATTCTTCGATGGAAACAAACAGTTGCAGGAAGTTCCCTTTATTAAAGAGATCAAACCAGAAAAACCAACAAAAGGTTTTGATCTGGTATCAAAATGTGTTAATTTGTTGGTAAATTTACATAATACTGTTCTTGATGTTAAAGGAATGGTGTCACACTTGTCATTTAGACACCAGACAGCCGGTAAGAACAGAATCTTGTAGCAAAATACAATGCAACAGACAAGGAAGAACTGTCTGTTTTTATTTTTATGGTATTTGGCAATGGCTGCTGTCCAAATATAACATTGTGGAGGTTGCAATTGCAACCAACAGTTACAAAAACGGATGGTTGAATAACAAACCGAATCCTCCTTAACGAATTCCTTACCTTTTGGTCCTCCATTAAAGCCTTCCAAATCTTCTCCAAGGTTAACCTGGCAGGGTTGGTAAATTTCAAAAGAAACAAATACACAGAACTTGCATATATAGGCCATTTTGAAACAGAGCTCCCCCTCCCCTCCCATTCCACCTTTTTCTCTTTATCATTTCTCGGCCGCATTAGCTCCGGTTGCTTCTGCGGCCGGTTAGAGGGTGACAAAACAAGAACAAGCTTCCCTTTACGTTCCATTGATTACAAGCTCGAAACAAGAAGCGTTTTGGTGTGTGTTTTTAAATTCGGTACAAAAACTTGTATTTCCTTTTGAAAAACAAGGTTTCCTTTTTTCAAAAGGAAATGATGAAGGACAGAGAGCCAAGAAGAGAGGCCATCACATCTTCGTCGTCATCTTCATCATCGTCAACATCATTATGCGACTCCGATACGGAAGATTTGAATCGCATGCCGTTGGTTCCATTACCCTTGATGAAGAACAACAGGAGATTTCTATCGAAGCAGTTATCGATGGTGGAGACATCCCGAGACATTGCTTGGGAAAGAAGGCGCCTCCAGATTCTTCGTCAAGAAAGAGGAAACAATGGGATTAGTGATGATGGATTAACTGATGAAGACCTGCATGAACTTAAAGGGTGCATAGAGCTCGGATTCGGATTCAACGAAGAACAAGGTCAAAAACTAACAAGCACATTGCCCGCTTTAGACCTTTATTTCGCCGTAAACCGCCAACTCTCTCCGTGCCAACTTTCTCCGAGTCAGGCTTCAACCCCTCAAAGACAAAGTTCATCATCAACATTATCACTCAGTGGTGGATCATCTTCTCTCGGAAGTCCTCGAAGTGAATCGGATTGGAAAATATGTACCCCAGGTAATGTCACAACCCCAAAACACACACATACATTCATATATCACAATAAACAAGGTGGCATTGGTGTTTTGCAGGGGAAGATCCTGAGCTAGTGAAGACAAAGCTAAGGCATTGGGCACAGGCAGTGGCATGTTCTGTGCTGCAATCATATTAGCAAGCACCGGGGTGGGTTATTTACACAGGGGCGGTTTTTTTTTCACATACATAATAATGTTGGTTTTATTATTTCACGAAATTCGGATGTTTTTAGATTATTTTGTGAAGTAGAGATGTTTTTAAAATCGTCGTTTAATTGTCGTCGACTTCTAAAAACACAGTCAAATCGTTCGAGAGAAGTGTAAACGACTTCTAAACCATCTCTACTTCACGAAATAAAAACAAACACACCCTACCTTGTGAAATCTGTATTCCAACATTATTAACCAGGTAAATTACCCCATAGAGGCATAAGAACAGGGGGGAGAAACAAAAAGGAGAAACACTGTAGAATCAGAGGAGAAGAGGGTACATCATGTTGGTTTGATTTCATTGATTTAGAGTTGTTTCTTCGAATTAGACCAACAGATGTCCCAGAACTTGAACTGTTGAAGCATTTAGGGCTTTTGTTCTTGTTTCAAAGGAGAAAAAGGCTGTAATGTCAGTGCCACAACATGTAAAACAACACCAGGACAGGACAGGACAGGACAGTGTCTGTGTGGAAAGAACATATTGAGTGTGCTGTGGGAATGTACTTTTGGATGTTCTATCATTAGTTGAAATAATACCAACCCTTTGTAGATCTGATTCTGTTCTGAAATTTCATTGTTTCATGGAGGATTTGATACCATACTCAGTATAAAACTTTTAATTTAGATACCATATTAATCATTATTTTAATGATATGGGAGGTTAAAAATTATTAATTTTTTAAAATTAGTCTTAAATTTGAGACTTTATGTATACAGAAAATCACTGTCGAAAAATTTACCTGTTAAAATTAAATATACGATAAAAACCGACCCAATTGATTAAAATAAAATATTGAAAAAATAAAAATTAAAAAATTTATAAATGATTAACACTAATAGGGGTGTTCATTATTCGATTTTAACCGAATCAACCGACTGAACCAAAATTATTTCAGTTAATTTTTGGTAAATTCGGTTAACAGTTAATTTTTTTTGATAATTCGGTTATCGGTTAATTCGGTTCGAAATCAGTTAATTAACCGATATTATATATATTAAATATTATATATATTTATTTTTAGTCATTTAACTTTTTAAAAAATTATAAAATGTTCATTAAATTTTTTATATTAGAAAATAGTCACTAAATTTTATATTAAATTAGTATAAAATAAAAGTTTAATGACTAAATATTATTTTAGCATAATTTAGTATCTATTATGTAATTTAACTAAAATTTATAATAAATTTCGGTTAATTCGACTAATTAGCTAAAATAATTTCAATTCGATTAATTCGGTTTAAAAAAATTCGATTCGATTAACAATTATAATTTTAAAAATTTCGATTAATTCGGTTTAAAAAAATTTGATTCGATTAACAATTATAATTTTAAAAATTTCGATTAATTCAGTTCGGTCACCGACCGAATTAACTAATTGTACACCCAAACATTCATAGTAATAGTAAATTAGTCGATTAACTATTTTTTAACAAAGATAATTAATGATACTATTTGGTACCTGAATTTGGTTTCAGCAAACTGATACTTGTTTAAATTTGGTACTTCAATTTAACTTTATCACAATCAATAATGGTAAAATCAAGTTTAGGCTGAGAAATGTATGTAGAAGAAGAAACCCTTGAAAAGAATCCTCCCAAAGATCCAAACTTTAGGGTTTAATCTCTTTTCCACTCTCTCCATTTTTCCCAAATCATTCAAGATCGAATCTTTCTCCGAAAATGCCATCGACTACCACAACTTACGGCACCATCACCTCCGCCCCAACCCCCATTTTCTCACACGCCAAACACACGCGCCGCCCATGGCCGGAATTCTTCTTGTTCCTCTTTCTCTGCCGGTGATGCCAAGGACCGAATAAAGCTTAACGTCTCCTACTTCCGGGTAAATTACGTAATCATAGCACTAACGATCCTCTTCTTAACTCTCCTTTGGCACCCTACTTCGATGATAGTTTTCTTGATAGCTTTCGTTTTCTGGTGGTTTTTGTATCTCTTTAATGACAATCCAGTTGTTGTTTTGAACAAAACAGTGGATGATAATGTTGTTTTGGGGGTTTTGAGTTTTGCTACTGTGCTTTTATTGGTTTTGACGCATGTGGGTGTTAATGTGTTAGTAGGGTTGATCATTGCGGTGGTTGTTATTTGTGTTCATGCCGCCTTTAGAGGAACTGGAGATTTTTGTTTTCCTGGTGAAGAGGAGGAAAATGGGTTGCTTTCTGTTGTTGGAAGCATGCCTTTGAGTCCCACTTCTGGATATAATAGGATTTGATTTGATCTTTTTGGTGTTGATTCATAGTGGTATTATGCTGCAATGAGATTGTGGGAAATGGAGTATAGGAATTGGTCTTTTCATCACTGTTTAGGATTTTGGTTGAGGTCTGTCTTGTGGTTAGGTGTTATTAGTTTAACCTTTGAGGTGGATGGTATCCTTGTGGCTGTTTGAAATTGATGTTGGAGCTGATATTATTGTGTTTTTAGGTTTCACATTGTTGTGGAATTTAGAGGTCTTTGTTGTTTGCTTTGAACCATGTTCTGTGGGTCGCAGGGTGTTTCTTGTTTAAGATTGTGAAAGTAGGGTGTGAAGCATTGGTTTGATCCTTTTAGTTGTTTGTATTTGAGGCATGAGTTGTTTCATTCATTAGACGATCCCCTCGACCGTTCTGCATTTTGGCCAATTACCATGATTGTTGAATGGAATTTTGTGGATACGGATGATGATCATGTTGCAAAATATGGTTAGTATGCTGATGGCATTTTCTCTTTGGGATTTTGGCATGGGAGCTTTAGTTTGTTGATCATATGATGCTGATTCTGGAAGTAACTTTGTTTTAGTTACCCACTTGAGTGTAAGAACTAATTCTGTTGTTTTCCGCCGTATCACAATCGAATGAATCTAATGACCAAACAACTTTCTTTCCTTGCGAAATCGGTGTCTTTAGAACATGTCTCGTAAGGGTGCCTTTCTTTCATGGAAAGGATGATTACCAGAGCTGATAATCTTTTACAGACTTACATTTTTATCTTTGTTTTAAGAACATTCTCACTAGGAAGAATTATTCTTTTCTCAACAGTGACTCTTCCCCTTAATGGTGGGAATGTTATTCCCCTCATGTTCTTAGGTATTAATATTATTTTAATACATAAATGGTTTCTAAGGTTGTGATGCCATAACATTTAGAATCTGAACTACATGAGGCAACAAAAGCTTTTCCTTTGAGTAAAGCCTTTCCCTTCACACCATAATGTCACGGACTTGGTCTTTACCGAATTATCCGTGCAGTGCTAGGTGACGGTTGTGACAATAAGCTCTTTATGGAATACCTTCATGATTTATTTTCGTGTTTTAATATTGCTTATATTCGTTAAGGCTTCTGTTGTAGATTTTCTTGTCCGTCTTCCTTGTTCTTGTGCCGATTTTCTTCTTATAGGACAACAGTTGTAACATCATTGAAGACTCGATCAATGGTAAGATTGTTGTTTGTCAAGTTGGTGATGAGTTGATCATTCGAATCAAGTATATTGTTGTTTCGATTGCTCCTATTGTTTCGATATTTAATGTGAATCGTGTTCATCACCTTCAATGAATGTGTAATATCTAAGTTTTTTAGTGCCATAGCTTCTATTTCAGATAATTC
Source organism: Abelmoschus esculentus (assembly GCA_035048815.1). NCBI lineage: Eukaryota > Viridiplantae > Streptophyta > Magnoliopsida > Malvales > Malvaceae > Abelmoschus > Abelmoschus esculentus. The sequence goes on along the minus strand of JAUCBN010000019.1, from coordinate 2,971,618 downwards.
CCATTTGTCACCTCTCCTTAACATGGGCAGGTTTAGGCATATGAGCTTTTGTTGTTTTGGACAATTTGCATGGATCTGAGTTATATTTTTAATTAATAAAATGCTAATAATTTTATATTTTTAATTAATTATGGATATTAAAAACCCATAAAGGAAAAAGAAAACAATTAGCAGGGATGAACCAGAATTTAGGGTTGAGAGTAAAAACATAGATGTTTAGAAGTAAAGGATAAATTCATAAGAAAACAATTTTTAAAAAAATTTAAGTAGGAGAACAAAAATAAAAAAAAATATTTAGGGCGATTGTCCTACTAATTTCGTCCTTGTCTACTAATACTAGCATGATATTTTATTATATTAATAACTAAAATGATAATTGTGTTGTGGATTATTAAACTTTGTGATGTCATCGTCATGAGTCAGTTATATTTGTAACTACAGTTGTTCATAGACGTTCAGCTTGAAATCAAACAGTCATAGAATTATTTTAATACCACTTGTCACAAGATATTATCATTTTTTAAAACGATGATATTATCAGACGTTCAGTTATATTTGTGATGTCTAGTAAGATGTTTAAGGTTATATTTTATATATCTCCCTTTTATGAATCTTTAATATTATGCTGATAAAAAGATATAATTATTAATGAAGGAGAAAAAAAGATATGGAAATCATACTGTTATTATTATTTATTTTCCGACTTGAAGGATTTCATTTCAAGTCTTCTGGTCTTAAATTAAAACGAATTTTCATACACAATAATAACAATAACATTTGCCATCGAAACAATTAAAGGTTCTGCAAGTCGAAGGACAAACGTGGGCACAGTCGGTTGTGCATGTGCATTCACCACCATTCACGCCCGGAACAGACTCAGAACCAACCACCGGCTGCTGGCACGTACACTTTCCGGCAGCATCACAACCGCAAATGCCAGAACCAGTACAATCAAGAGTATTAGAACATTGAATTTCTTCCTCTGCTACTGAGGTCGATACACCTGTAAAGTACAGTAAAAGAAGGTTTAATCATCTAAATATTTTATTTAAACAAAATAATAAAATAAACAAAAATAATATATATATACTGACAAGAAATTATAATCAAGACGATAAGAAGAGGCGCAATGCCGGAAAAACCCATCTTCCTTTCTTAGAAGAATGCGTAGAAAAGAATAATAAGGATGAGATAATGATGTACAAAAGTTTAAGGATTTTATAGGATGTTTTGGGCAGGTCATGTAAAATAAATGGATATTATACTAAAGGCATAAAGATAATTTTAACATTTAACGTTTACAGTTTTTGTCGTTTTGATTTTTATTTATTTTTGGATAAATTTAGCCCTTAACCGATATCTTTTTGACAAATATCTTATTTTTTAACTAGCTTGATTATTGGACCGTTAAAAATTTAACAATGATATATATGAAATATAATTTTAAATGACATGGTGTGTAACCTATCAAATGCACATATATATATGGAATATAATTTTATTCTAATATAAAATATAAAACAATTAAAGTTTAAATAAAATATTAAAAATTAATTAATTTTAAAATAAAATATTATTAAACATTCTTAACCTTAACTACGACAAAATCAAAATCTTATTCGAATTGTGTTTATCCAGTCATCAAGCTAGTTAAAAAATAAGATATTTGTCAAAAAGATATAGGTTAAGGACTAAATTTATCCAAAAAAATAAAAGCCAAAACGACAAAAACTATAAACGTTATGGGTTAAAATTATCTTTATGCTTATAATAAATTCACATCCATACATAGACATTGTAATAAATATACATGAAAAATTAATTTATAATTAAATATTTTATTATAAATTTCTATAATCAGGAACACAATCATGTAGGAGTTGTTTCTCTGATTTTTTTAATATAATTGTATTTTTTAATTTAAATATTAATCAAATAAAAAAAATTCTTTTTTGTTTTTTTTAGGTTTAAATATTTAATAGACTATTATTATTTTAAATATTAAATTCTAGCTTTATCCCTAATTCATGCTTCCTCACTGACATGATTATTACATAATTTTTTTTCTTGTTCTGGTCATTTAATTATTAATTTTGATAAAATAATCATTAATATTATATATTATATTATCATTTTGTCGTTAAAAACTCACGAAAAACAAGAAAGCGAAAATAGTCTAGGGTCAATTTAGGAAAAAGTAATAAATTGATGACAAGAATCAAAGAAATGAAAAACAAAACTAATTACACACTATCCCAATTAATGATAAATCCCTATAAAAAAAAATGACAAGAATTAAAACATAAATCAATATTATGTTTAATTTATTTAAAAGTAAAATCTTGATCGAACAAAGTTATTTTCATGTAAGCAGTTGTTCCTTTAAAATTTAGGAAGTGAAGGCTCGAAACCACACACACAAATAGGGATGTAAAAAGTTGACCCGACCTGGAAACTGCCTGAAACATGTTCGAGTCAGAACTTGATTTGATCCGAGGATGTAATGACCTAAACCTGATTGTATTCGACTGTTGTTGACTCGAACTCGAGTTGGACCTGTTACTGTAGTAACCGAACCCAAACTGTATCCGACCGAGAATGACCTGAACCCGATTTTAACCTGTTACTATAGATCTGAAACTCGACCTGTATTCGACTGAAACGAACCCGAACTTGAGTTTAACCTGGTAAATAACCGATATTACCCGACTGAATTGACCCGAGACCTGATTTTACCCGACATGTTATTGATTTGAAGTAATATTAACAAAACTTAATATTTACATGACATATAATTAAATATACTATAATTTGATGAATTTAAAATATTGATAAATATAATTAAGCTTAAAAAATAGAATTATATATGAGAATTAATTTAGGATTAATATTTAAATATAATATTATATATTTAATTAAATTAATTTATTTACTATTTTATTTAGTTTTAATATATTTAATTTTAATTATAATTTTAAATTAAATACATACATTATATTAATAATATACTTACATTAACTCATAAACAAATTAAATATATATATTAGTATACATTTAAGTATATATAATATATATTATATATTAAAGTATAATATATATACGTATATCATATGTATTAAATTATATTATATACATATATTAATATATACATCTAGTATGTATACATATATATATAAAAAATAAATATACATATATTAATGTATACATCTAATATATATCTTATATATATTAATATATATTATATACATATAAATATAAATATCATAATAAATATACATATATTTTAATTAATTACTTTAAGTCAAATTGATTTGACTTTTGAAATAAATTTAAAATTAAAAATTTGAGTAATTTTTTTTGGTTTTAGAGGGAATCTTTTATTTTAACAAGGGAGGGAAAATTTTTAATTTTGAGGGGAGGGAAAAGTTTTTATTTTAATCGGTTTGGGGGTGGGGAAAATTTTTTAATTTTATTTTTTTGGGGATTTAATTTTAGACGGGGCTGGGGAGGAATTTGAAGGGATATATATATATGTTATATAATATATACATATAATATGATATATTTATTATATATATGTATAATATATATTATATATATATATGTATAATATGATACATATATACATTAAAAATAAATATGTATGTATGATATATATAATGTATATATGTATAATACATATATATATAACATACATATATATATTAATATATATAATACATATACATATAATATGTATAACATTACATATTTATATTATTAACATACATATATATCATACATGTACTAAATTACTAATACTATATATTAATACATATATTAAAAATTAATATATATTAACATGTATAATATATTATATATACATATAACATACACATATATAATACATATACATATAGATTATAACATACATGATACATATATATATTAATGTATACATGTACTATATACTAATGTATATATACATATACAAAATTTATTATTACATATTGATATAACATACATATATGATATATATACATATATACATGTACTATATACTAATTACTATATACAAAATTTATTAATTATCATATATACATAAACATATACATATACATATAACATACATATATGATATATTGAATTATTGATATATACATTAATATATTAATGTATTATGTATAATACTATTACTACTATTAAATACTAATCTACTATCACTATGTATACATATAACATACATTGATACATATATATGAATGTTAAAATGTACTTATGTAGTTATGTATTATGTATAATTAATAATTATATACATTATAAATATATTATACGTGCATTATACATATAACATATATAATTATTAGACATCTAATTATCGATATATATTATATAAATATTTATATTAGTTATTAAATTATTAATATATTATATATATAGTGTAATGTATATCATATTTTAATATATATTATAATTTTATTTTTCATATATATATTATTAATTCATTTATAGTATTATTCCATAAATGATATTATGTCATAAATAGTGTTATTCCTTATTCTAGTATTATTTTCTTCCAAAAATAGTATTATTTCATAAAGTATTAATCCATATATAGTATTATTCTATTTGCAAAAATAATATTAGTCAATTTATAGTATTACTCCATATAGTATATTTTTTACATATAGTATAAATTTTTTATATAATATAATCATAAATTTTATATATTGTCTAAAATTTATTTTTAATTTTTAAAATATATTAAACTATAGTATAATCATAAATTTATAATGTATTAAAGATAAAATTTTAATACTTTTAATTATTGTTAAGTGATACTTTTTGTTGATTTTTTTTTAAATTTTAAAATTTAATCTTTAATTTTATGGTCTAATATTTATTTGTTTTTTTACGTATTTATAAAAATCAAAATAAACAATTTAAATTACTATGAATATAAAATCAAAATTAATTCGACCTAAAATAAAACCGACTTAAAATGAACCCGACCTGAAATGCAACCGACCTGAAATAGACCCAACCTGAAATTTACCCGACCTGAAATGAAACTATCAATTATCCGATTTGAACCCGACCTAAAATGGACCCGACCTAAAATGGACCCGCACCAGACCCGAATCGAGTCAAAACATCCAATCAACCTGAAATAACATGTATCCGATTTTACCCGATCTGACAGTACCCGACCTGAAACCCATCTGAGTAACTGTTTTTACATCCCTACACACAAACATCTGGGACACGTTTCTTACCATAGGGCCCGAAACACCGGTGTTAGAGATAATTTTACGTAAAACAATAATTTAGTGACCAAAACATGAACATAAAAATAATTAGTAACTAAAAGTGATATTTGCACTAAAATTTACTGTCACCAAACCAACTTATTATTTTTAAAATTTGAATCATCATTTGATAATTTCTATACTCGATGATTTAATAAAAAATTCTTAAAATCGATAAAATTATATATGTAGCCAAGTAATAATAATATTACTCGAAAAATAATTTATAAGATAGTATAATTTTTTAATATATAATTTATTTTTAAATGTTCCAGCCATTTTCAATTTTCATATAGCATTACTCTCATCTCATCCTTATCAGTTTGTTCATGGATCTTTTCTATTTGTCTCCTCAACCAATTATATAAAATTTATTATAAATAATAATGAAATAAAATATAACAAAATGCAGAGAATCTTGCTTTATAATATTATATTAAAGAAAAGAAATCACATGCAAACATATTACAAAACAAGGACTGTATTAATTAAAAACATTAATAATGATTTCGTGTAATAATTATTACACAAGCCATGCTTTAACAGCATGATGAACGTATTCAAACTCCCTGCTCGATCCCTCTCGAACCAGTCTGCTGTTCTGGTTCTTTAGTGACACTTGATTCTCTATCGACAGTGTTGTGTAGTAAAACGACCATCAGCTTCTGTTCTTGCATTTCTCCACTGCTCTTGGTGCTGTAGTTCCAATGAAAAATTAAACAATAATCTAGTGATGTTCATGGGTCGGGTTGCATTTAAACCGAGTCTAGACTGAATAACGAGATAATTCGATATTTAAACAGATTTAAAGTTAAGTAATTACTAACCGAGTTCAATCGCTTCAGATCCTTTCGTAATTCGTAAACGTTTGCATGAATTAACAAACATCCTGTAATAACAGTAGAAATCGAGTTAAATTAGATTACGAGGGAAAAAGTAGTTGAATTTGGGAATTAACTTACTCCCATGGGACATCACCAACAAGCATCCAATCTCCGTCTTTATCTTCGTAAGTCGGAACATATTCGGAACCATTTAAGAGAACTATCAGTTTGCTTTCGTTCATGAAATCTTTCATTCCTTGTGAGCCTCCATAGTTACCGATTGTGAAGGAGAAGAACATTTTGCCCAAGGCATCGGATAGGTCTTGGTAACTTTTGTATGATTTCAAGTCTACCTTGCGTAGATATGGTGCACCATCCATGCTGACCTTAACGAATGCCGACGTTGATGCGGTGTTGGTGGTCATGGTGCTGTCGGTTTTCTCGCACTCAACGGAGTTGTTCTTCTGAACCGTCGTGACGCTTTTTCGGAAGGAACGGACCGGTGGCCATCCGACCACTTGTGACCTAAAATTAGATACTCAAAAAAAATTACCATAAGATTATTTAGCAAGAAAATAGCATAAAAATATTCATCAACTGTTGAAAATGTGGATCTGGTAGGACTTCACTATTGATAAATACCAAAAGTTTGGTAACTTAGCTGTAGACTATATTTGCACTTTCGTGTTGAAGTTTTGAATTATTGTTTGGTTGCTGGGAAAAAGTAGGAAAGATTCCACATGTTTTGTTTGCTTCCCACTTTTCCACGACAATTATTCAAGACACCTAATAATCCCACTTAAAACTGTTTCTGCCGATTTACAAGGCCAAGACTCGATCTTCTTTTAACGTTCAAGCTAACATTCAACCATTAACAACGGTAACATAAAGGATTTCTAGCGACGAAATGTCGCCGCCAAAAATATGCATAGTTTCATTTGAAAAATAACTATACTTGTCGTGCATTCATCAACTTTTACCGACGGAAATGAATTCGTCACTAAAAAATGCATTATTCATACAAAATATGCCCATGCTCTCTTAATGCTTTTTTTCCTCTATAAAATAGAAAATCAAGAAACTTAAAAAGGGGAAATATAGAAAATAAAAGACTAAGTTAAGCTTACTTTGTAGCGGGCTTTGGAGGATCAACAGGGACAAACCGAGGATCAACGGTGTTCTTTTTCTTTTTCTTCGTAGTTTCATCTACCGATGCTTCCTTTGTTGTTGTCGAAAGATTAAGCTTTAAATCAACCATGTCAGAGTACCCTCTTTTCCCAATATTTTTGGCTATTTCAGTACCGTTTTCGATGCCTTTAGGCAACCCTAAACGTAACTCAGTCTCTTCGAAATTAACCGTGCTATACTTGTCACGCTCCGAACCCATAACACTAGTCACTATGTTCATGATACTGAATAAAATCAAAACCGATCCGACTTTATTCTTTATCTCCTCTCTCTTTACTTGCCTTATGCTTAATTTCTTCTTATTTTCCCCTACCTTCTCCCTTGTTCTTTATGTGTTTTGGTGAAGGAATAATATGAGAGATGTTGAGAAGAAGACCAACATATGGCTTATGTCTAAAGAATATAATATATGGTTTCTGAATGTCATGTTTGGGGGATATGGAAGGTGAGGATTGTGCCAAGTGGAAGATGGTGTTATTTCAACCGTCAAAGATGTGTAGGGGAAGTGATGTCACGGGTGATGTCATATTTAGAATGATGTTTATTTTAGTCTATTATCTCATAATTTAGGAGCACTATATGCGATTTTGATACAAATTATCTTATTTTTAATTTAAATGAACATTTTCATTAGTTTTATACAATTTAATATTATGTTACATTATATATTACTGTATTATAAATAATTATAAATGAAGTAGATGGATGATTTCGAGTATACACAATAAAAACGATTTTATAATATCTCAAAATAAGTTAAGTATAACACTTATAAAAAATAAATTATAAATTAATAATAAAATATTTAAAAATTAATTTACTAAGTACATAAATAAATATTTATTTTTTAAAACAAAAAGTTAATCACCCCTCTCAACTTAATTTAAATACTGATTTTTGATTTATTAGTCAATTAATTTAGATCAAACTTTATAATATTTTATTAAATATGTGACTCTCTTAATTTAGTTGTCTTTGTTCACAATGTCGAGACTCGAATTTTTAACCTTGCTTAATGAATCTATATCCTTATCCTATTTGGCTAACTAATCGTGGGTTAGTATTTTTTATGAGAAAAAACTATTTTTACTTCTACCTAGAGGGGGAAGAGAAAGACTCTAGGAGAAAGGATATTCTTATTGAGTCTTAAACCCGAAACTTAAAATAAAAAGATAAGATTAAATGAACAGTTTTGATCAACCGGTTATCAACGTTTACTCGGTTAGTATAATTTTACATAATTAGGGTTTCTTCTTCTATAGCTTATCTATTTTACTTGGCCTATGAACTTGGTATTGGTTGGACCACCCTATGGATAGTAACAAATTTTATCTTTTAGTTTATAATAAAGTTTTGGGTAAACTACATAAATAGTCCCTTGACTATACCTCAATTATCTTTTACATCCCTTAACTATCAAATGTTATAAATTGGTCCATTGACTAACTTTTTTTTATACAAAGTGGTCATATGCTATTAAAAATTTAACGGAAAACTAATGTGGACGTTAACATGTTGACTTGGATAACCATCTAGCATCCCCAATCTCTATAATTTAAGTCAGAATGTTAACGTCCACATCAGTTTCCCGTCGATTTTTTAATGGAACAAGACCACTTTGAATCAAAAAAGTTAATCAATGGACCAATTTATAATATTTGATAGTCAAAGGATGTAAAAGATAATTGATGTATAATCAATGGACCAATTTATATTATTTTTTTATTTAAACTCGATTTATTTACATGCTCCAAAAGAAGAGAAGAAAATAGAGGCCCAGCCGAACAAAAAGATAGGCCCGTTGCCAGCCAATGTACACTTGAAAATGTCCCCTCGTGTGGAACATATGGGCCACAAAGCCCACTGTCAACATCCCTTATAATCCACACGTGTGAATCCTTAACACATTGACCATTTGATAAGATTAAGGATTTATTACGTTCATAAAAAAAACATACTGATATCTATAAGTCTAGATTTAAATCTTAAAATATCAGGATAATTTATAAATATTTAATAAAAATTATAGATAAACTCATAAAATTTCAAAAAATAAAATTAAACATGTGATGTTTAGAAAATTCAGACCGAAGTTTACTTTAGACTAGGATGCGCAAAATCGGGTTCGGTTAATCGATAAATTTGAGTTATCTAATTCTCGACAATAAACCGTAATCATTTAATTGGTTAACCAAAAATTTCAGTTCAGGTAACAGTTTTTATTTTATTTTATTTATTGATATAAATTTAATAACATATTAGAAAAATATATAATTTTAAAAATAATACATGATACTAGTATATATTTTTTTAATATTAGTAAGTTAAATATTTAAATTTTATAAAATAAAATTATAATTTTATTTTTTAAAATTAAAAAATAAATTAAAATATAATTTTTAATATAAAATATTAAAATAATATATAATATAATAATATATTATATAACCGATCGATTTAATTAACCAGTTTTTTCTATCATCGTAAATCGTAACCGAAATGATTTTTATAAAAAGAAAAAAAAGTGATATTTTAACTGATATAGTTTTGATGGTATAAGAGTAACAATGTGAGATTCTTCTTATCATTATTTGCTCCTTAACTGATACTTTAACTATAATTTTTAGATCTCAAATCTTAATCATAAACCCTAATAATTTTTTATTAATCTAAAGTAATTATAAAATATAAAAGTATTTATAAACCTTAAATAATGATATAATTCGATTATTTTAGGAATTCAATTGATACGAAAAATATCATAAAAACAAAATTAATAAATTAAAACTACTACGAAGACAAAAGTAACCCTTAAACCTCGTTTAAATCAATCAATATCACATCAAAAACCTAGTTGATTATTAGATATCAAGTCAATATAAATTAAACACTTAAATAAAAACATGTAACCTATAGGAACAATAATGATTCTATTAACCGATTAGACTAAAGGGCTCGTGCTTGTTTGTTAATTTTTTTATAAGAGAGTTTTACGAGATTTTGGATATAAGTTTTAGTTATAAGGTTATCTCCTTGAGCTTAAAAAAAACACACAAATTAGGTATTCGTGAAATTTTTTTTAACGTGAATAGTTATAGTAGTAGAGGTAGATTTTGATTAAAAAGTTGAACCATTATATATCATTGTGTCCCAATTTGTATTGCTTAGTTTTTCATCCACAAAAATAAATTATAATTCACCCCTCTTGACTATTTCAGTTGATCGTTCGAACTTTTAATGAAAAGATAAACTAGCTCCAAGGGTTTATATTTAGAAAAATTTAAGGGCGGGGATGTTTTTTAAAAGTCGGAGAATTTTAAGTTTTAAAAAAATTATTTATTTTTTAATTCTATTTGCAAAAAATATTTAACTTTTAATTTTAAATAAGATAAAATAAATATATTATCATGTTTTAATTTATTAACGATTTTTAATAATAATTAACTATCAAATACCTAAAATTATAACCGTCTGATCATTTTTTTTCTGATATCACAGACTTCATCAATATTTAAATGGGCAGCTAACCTTTGTCCCAACCTTGCCCCTCTATTCTTAGGACAAGTACCTAAATTATGTTGTTCATGTGCCCTATGTCCAAATTCATGCACTAACCTTTGTCACCACATATTCCCTTTCTGTAAGGTACCTAGAAATTTCTCAATCACATGCATATGTTCCTCCTCCTCATCATCTAAGCCTTCCTTGAATTATATATAGCACAACTCATAACAAATATTTTGGGTTATACTATATAAGTCAATTAGATAACAAAGTTTAATCTATTTGATTATTTGAAAGTATGGTGTTTGAGAAAGATCTTAATCTCGATGCAACCGAGCTTCGATTAGGCTTACCAGGCACATCGGAGTCAGAGAATCAAGCTTCTACAACTCTTAGGATCAGTAACAAAAGAGCCTTGTCTGATACGATCGAAGATTCGAATGCCGCCGTTGCGAAGCAATGTGATCAAGAAACAACCCCACCCACCAAGTAAGCAAATGGGAGAATCCATGTTTTTCTCATATAGTTTCTTTTCCTTGATCAATGGTTACCGATGATATATGCATGTAACATTGTAGGACACAAGTCGTAGGGTGGCCGCCGATCCGATCGTACAGAAAAAACAACCTCCAAACGAAAAAACCCGAAGCCGAAACAAGTGGAATGTACATCAAAGTTAGCATGGATGGAGCTCCTTATCTCAGGAAGGTAGATTTGAAGAATTATAAGGGATACCCAGAAGTGTTCAAGGCATTGGAAGATATGTTCAAGTTCAAAGTTGGTAAATATTCAGAATTTGTGCCTACTTATGAAGATAAAGATGGTGATTGGATGTTGGTTGGAGATGTACCATGGGAGTAAGTTCTTGACCCTATAATATATATGTTTAATTCATTAATTTTTTAATTTAAACCAATATAATTAAATTTTATAAATTTTATTTTTATACAGGATGTTCGTTAATTCTTGTAAGAGATTGAGGATTATGAAAGAATCGGAAGCACGAGGCTTGGGTTGTGTTGTATTGTATGATAACCCCATAAATTTACAGTTTCAAACCTTCTTTACAGATGATGGATAAATAAATTAAGGTCATTGTTTTTCATGTATAGTTTGGGTTGTGTTGTATTGTTTCTCATGGATATTGATTCTGGTGAGACCGATATTGGATCCAAACTTTAGGTCATAGTCATAATCGGGACTGAATCTTGATTTTTTTGGATCCTGCACCCGGTAGATACCCAGTAAGACCGGGACCAAGAACATGTACCCAATAATAGTTTTCTTGCTTCTAATAGATAATATTCTTTTATTTATTTTTCCTTATCAAACTTTTTTATGTATAAATATTACGAGTATGAATCGTTTTAAAACTTTAATTTTCAATCCTATAATATACTAATTTTATTATTTAATAATATTATTGATATTAAAAATTTCTCTTATTACTCATATTTTTAATAATAAATCAATTGACTGAATACTCAGTATTAGACCGGTTTCCACTATTAGACTGGTTCCCACTAGTAATGGGACTAAATCCTAAAATTTAGGATTCGTGTAACCAAGAGCGATTGAATTCAATTTTTAAAAACCGATAATTTTTAGGACCGAAACTAATCCCAATCAAATTAACCGGATACTCAATCTTTTCCGCTCCTAATTACTCATGTAATAGGATTTGTAAAAAAATAAAGAAGTTAGAAAATGAAGATAAAGACTAGTCACAATTCTAATAATCTTTTAAAATAATTTAAAGTAATATATATTTATATATTAATTTTTAATAATCTATATTTATAAAATAATTAAATTCAATTTTTTAAAAATAATATTATAATTTTTTCAACGAGTTGCCTCATTGGGTTCCCTCAAATTTCAATAGTTAAAGACACATCACATCAAAGTTTGAAATAATTGGCAATTTGTTTGATAAAGTCAAATTAATAAGCTAAAGATAAAATTAGGATAAATTACAATAATGTCACTTTTGTTTAGGTTTCTTTTATTTTGATAACCAAACTTTGAAAACTAAAATATCAGTCAATTATATTATCAAATTTATTACATTTCGGTCATTGAATCGTTAACTTTTATTAAATTAATGATGTGAAACTTTAGCAAAAGTTTATTTTACTCAATTCTTAAATTTGAGATAAAATATTAATTTTATATTTTTAAATAAAAAATAAATTATTTCTATATATTATCGTTACCAGTTTTTTCGACATCGATCATCTTCTCTAGCAGTGACGGATGCACATATGAGATAGGGTGGGTCCAGGCCTACCCTAAATTTTTAAAATTTACATATTTGTTTTAAAAATTTTAAAATTTTATGAGTTAGTTTTTAATTTTTTTAAATATTTATGAGTTGTGTTCACCTAAAATTTTAAAATTTCATGTGTGCTCACCCTCAAATATTTTTCTGGAACCGCCACCGTTCTCTAATCAAGAAAAATACCAAACTAAGAAATATGCTTTCCTCGATATAAACAGTAATGTTACATATTTTATTAGACATGTCTTTTGAAAAGAGGATGATTTCGTGACAATTAATATTATTGTCTGATTTCATACCGAGCGCCCATGAAAGGAGTAAGCTTCTGCTTATGTTTTAGACACACATTACATGCAAATATCTTTTTAGAGAAAAAATTATAAACCGTAAAAAATTAAGCGATTTTAAACATATAATTTCGAATATATATATAAACACATATGCACACTAATTATAATGTTATTTATTGAATTTTCATCTTTAATAGATGGCATTATATAGCCTTAGATGAGTACATCCCATGTCCATGTCAATCTTTAGGTGCTTCATGGTAACCTAATTCAATACGCTTTTTCCTCGCTAATGAAGCCTCAAGATAACCTAATTCAATATGTTTTCTCCCTTCGATTTGTACCGGCGAAACTGCTGCGTCAAAATCAATATCGTCGGTAGTAATATTATTGACTGCAGAATCTGTGTCTTTGGCACTCTCGATAGCATCGCCGATGAAGTCTGGGATTTGCTGGTCGCCGCCGACCACGGAGGAGATTAAAAGCACCAGAACCAGTGGGAATACAACTAAACCCATATTTGCCATCGTTTTAGTTTTCTGAAAAAATAAATGTAAAGCTAAAAAACAATAAATTTTAGGTGGCGAAGTTTATGACTGGAAATGGGGTGAAATTTGTAGAGTTTGAAATGAGAAATTTACGGATAATTCTAGGGTTAGTTGCATGGGTTTGTGCCTAATGACCATACACGTGTAAGATTAAGAGTAATTATCTAGACGTTTTTCATTCATAATTAAAAATAGGGTAAACGGATGGCAGAGATTTTAGTTTGACCGTCGTTAAAAATCGATAATGTACTTATTAACATAAATTTGTAGAATTATATGATTATAAAAAGTTATACTAATAATAAAGTTAATTATTCATTAATTTTTATTTTTTATTTTTGAATAAATGGTTAAAATTTTATTTATCCAAATGGAATTACACAAGAAAACAAATAGGCTAGTCTCAAAATAAATATGAAAAAAAAATCATATTATATCCCGCTTAAAACATAAATCGGATAAATCTAGTGTAAGCCTGCAACTAATAAGTTTCAAACGAATATCATATTTAAATTTATCCGCAACACAAGATAATCTTTGAATCAAGTATGACCAAATTATCACAAAACAGATAATCTCTTATTTCAATATCAGTTTCACAAAGAATAAAATAAGAATTCACTGAATAATATTACTGAATTTTACGATTTTTGGTTGATAACCGATATTACAAGCTAAGCGATGAAGGTTGACTTATAATGAATAAATTTTATCTTTAATTCAAAAAATAAAACATGAATAAACAAATATATCAAATATTCATAAGATAAAAAATAGAATATATAAGCTTTGAATTTAACATTTTTCTTAAGGTTGACCTAAACTTTTTTCCTATTAGTAAAATATCAATATTTTAATAAATATTAACACTTCTGAATAAAAAAAATAAAAAAAATCCAAATACATATAAAACTGAACTTTGAATATAAAATTTTACTTTAAAATCGAATTAAATAAAATTTGAACCATCTTAAAATATTTTGAATTTTAATGAAAAAGGTTGGCTGATGAGCAATTTGGTTACGCTAAGTAGGTCTCATGTTTAAGGCGTTGTGTATGTAAAAAAATTTTGTTGGGAGGTTCATTAAAATTAGGTGTACGATACAGGTTGGTCCGAATTAATTAGGGATAAACTGATAAGTTTATCATATTTAATTACTCCTTTTTCGATGATCTGGTAAAATCGAGTCAAAGCAAGAGCTAAGGTTAGTTTTTATCGTATTTAATCACTTTCTTTACTTTCTTCAATTACTTAGTTTTATTCGATAAACCCCTTTTTATTTAAACGTCATTCAACTTTCTTCTTGAATCTCTAATCGAACAAACATAATCAGGAAATCTCTTAGTCTCTATGGGATCGACCCTTACTTCTTCTTTACTATGTTTAAATTCTTTTAGTATTTGAGAATAAAATATTTTATTTTGACATAAATATATAAAATGGAAACCTAATTGTAATGGAGTTGAGTTCGTGAGCTCAAATTATAAAAGGCGAATCTCCGTAAAGTATATAATTGATTATAATTGGATGAGACTATGGCTGATGTGATAAGTCAGGCCCATGATATAATTTATTCATTTCAGTATACAAATGAGGGAATAAAAATTAATTGCAATATGCATTTCTAAATTATGACTCTAATTTTATATTAGTCTATAAAATTTTAATCATTCCAATTTCATCATCATACTATAAAATTAATTCTAAATTAATCCTTAAACTTTTAAAAACTTTAATTTCACCCTCAAACTGTGATATTAATTCTAAATAGGCTTCTAAAATTTTAAATTGAAAAAATTTCACTCTTAAATTATTGTTTATATCACATCATCTTATTATATAATACACATAAATATTTCATGCCAATTAATGTTTTTTTTAATAATTTTATTAACAAAAGATATGGTTGACGTATAATGATAATTTGGGGATGATATTAGAATATTCAGAAAGTTAATCAATTTAAGAAGAGAGTCAAAATTTGAGTATAAAACTGAATTGCTCAAAAGTTTAACGATTAATTTTAAAATAATATCGATGAAATTAAAATATTAAAAATTTTAAGATTAATTTAAAATAAAGATCATATTTTAAAGAGATACAATTAACTCCAAAAATAAATTATAAAAAAATAAAGCCAATATAAAATAGAAGTACATTATATAATTCAAGTTGCATTAAAATTTTCTTCAAATACATCATGGAGATACCTATCCATCCATTTTCAATGGTCCCACTCTCCATTATTTAAGAAAAAAGAAGAAAGCAACTTCCTACCACCATTAATTTTTGGTCATCTTCCACTCACCCAAACTTTCAATGGTCCCTTAACTTTACACCATGGGATATAGTACCATCAAAATACCTTCCAAGTTTGTTCTAAATAGATTGATGTTACTGGTTCGAGCTCGAGCTTGATTCGAAGCATAAAACAGTCACTGTGAGTGAGCTAGAATTGATTTCCACATGCGACGTGATAATGCTTTTGATCTTTACGAAGGAGTGTTTGATTCGGGTTTGACGATTGTTGGTGCATCTGGTTGATGTGATGGGAAGATCGCGGATGCCAATGATATCGGCACGATGCATAGTGCCTTGGACTGAAGAAACTGCATGGCAGCTCCAATGTCTTCTTCCATCAGCTTAGCCACTTGCTGTTCGGTGCCATCGTTAGACCATTTCTCCCAAGCAGGTTGGCTTCCACTTCCAGCACCATCTCCCTATTCATAGAAAAATGGAAAGTACGAAACTTAGGAAACACGGTAGGTCGGAAAACGACAACCTACCACTTGATCCAGTTACTAGGTTCATAGAAAACGACTTGGGACAGTGTTAAATTATGTCCATTCATGAATTCCAAAGCAACAAGGAACTTAGGCAACAACAAATGAGATACCTTAACATACAAGTAATCACATCCTTTTTAATGTCTTCATGCATACATGATGGTTTAGTGCTTAATCATGGAAATCTGAATGCTTAGTTTTTCAGACGGCAAGATTCACCGATTAAGAATTACGATTATTCCGTATTACCTCAACGGATAATAGGGGTACATCGGCTACAAGCTGAGCCACCGCACCAGCTGCACCAAGTCTGCTCATGCTCAGAATCTGTTCCAATATTCAACAAAACCGTTTACGTGCAGCAAAAGTAACCGATAACAGAAATTCGCTGTTGGAGAAAAGAAATGACGAATTCGATGTAGTTTGACATCAAAACAGACATGGATGCTTTAAGGTCTTTTCTTCACTTTGCAACAATGATGAATTCGATGTTTAAAAGCATTATCAGAAGATATTTGCAACTTTATTACCTTTGTTAAAATGATTCCTTTATAAAAATTTATTGAGAAAGAGTATTTTAACATAAAAAATGCGAGGAATATTAGTTAATTAGAGATAGATATCGAGATTTCGGGTACTAATACCTTAACTTGAAGTCTAAGAAACTTCACATAATCTACAATTTCATCAAGCATAGCTGCTCTATCCGTCTGCAGAAGATTTAGCAATGCATCAGCACTCTTTCACATTTCATTTACCGTAATAAAACGTTTATAAATCATGCCGAGAAAATCCGAACCTTGTTGCAGCTAGGAACCAACTCCTGCAAAGCTTTCATTCTTTCAGCAATTCTTTCTCTACGCAACTGCATTCACCAGAAAGAACATGGAGGGACCAATGAAGGTACAAAAGACATACAAGATGAGAAACTAAGTAGCAACATGCAAAACATCTTTTGACGAAAAAGGAAACCGAGTTTACCCGCTCGGCAATACTGTGGGGATCGGTTGCCTGCCCTCGCCTAGCCCGTACCCTTGGACGGATGGCAGCCGGGTGCGGTGCAGTAGCAACAGGACTTGATGTTGGCTGGCTGTGAAATGGCTGCACAAGGATAGAACAGATTATGCACTCAAAATTATCCAGGAGTGAGAGTGATTATCATGTGGAGAGAGTTCAAAAAGTTGCTAGTTCATCCATTGATCTTCATATTGATCCTAGAATAGAATTCGTCTACCCTTTTTACGTCCCATTTATATGTCTTACCAATGATTTTATGTCACGGATATTTTTCTGATGACACTGAATCTTTTTCTGATAAATGAACTATCCTATAATTATAATTTAGAATTTAATATTTTAGTGTTAGACATAGAGACGATAAGGAGTAATAAATTTTTAATCGATAAAGACTCGAAATAAATCAAACTAAATTAGGCCACGTTCTATGTTTTCTCATGAACTTAGTCAAACAAATAAGCAATAGGACATTAAATTAATATAACAAAATGCCACACTAAAAATAATATTTTCTTCAAATTTTCTCGAGCCATAACTTACCAAATAAAAAAAATGTTCCCTAATTTCATGCAAAAAATCAGGAAATTTTGTTTTTATATATAAGGATAGGATTAAGTTTTATAATATAAAATTATTTTAAGTTTTATGTATTTTTTGATTGAATAATTAAAATAAATGATTTAAATTAATAGTCGATTATATAAAGATTATCATTTAAAAAATAAATTAAAAAATTAATTTAAATTATTTATTTTAATCATCTAATAATCCAGAATACATGTAAATCTTAAAGAGTTTAAATTATATAAGTTAAGTAAATAAAAACCTCAAGTCAACTTATGTTGCGGTTGTTTCACACGCGCTAAACCCAAACACTCAAGTCGCGTCTTATAAATTTATTTCCGACCAAGATCATCACTTCCTGTTGAAAAGGACCCCTCAGGTCTATCGCCTTTCACCTTCGTAAATGGAATAAAATCTTAGAATTCCAGAGCTTTCCACACGTGCATAACACTTTATATCCCGTGTCAGTAATTACTTCCCATTAACCCCACTCTCATTTTAGAGAACGTGCATCACACGAGTAATAATTATACACCTCATTTTTTCTTTCAAATATCAAATATACCCCCGCCCTTAATCATGATGAACCATACAAAAAAGTCAAATTTTACAGTACATCCGTAAAAGGAAGAGAAAACAAAAAGGTGGCTCAATCTAAGATTATAAATTTTAATTATTTAAATTAAATATTATTAGTTATTTTAATAAATTTTAATCACAGAAATATATAGGGTAAACAATATTATTAGTTATTAAACTATTTTTAATATTTAAATTAATACATTATTATTTTTAACAAAATCAGTACTAGAATTATATATTTTTATTTTATTTATTTATTATAAAAAAATCACGAAAAAAATAATAATTGATGAATAAAACAAAAGAAGCAATAGATTGATGATCAGGATAGAAAAGAAATAACATTAGTGACTGAAATGAAAAAATAAAATATTAGAGATGATTTTATCCAAATTAATAGTTTAATAACTAAAGCGAAAAAACAAAAATAATTTAGTGACCAATAATGTTGTTTACCCAAAATATATATTCTTGGTAATATACTCCTTGGGAAAATAGTCCAAATGCTACAAGTTCAACTCCTATTAGAATAGTTGCTTATGGGGAAATTTTTAAAATCCAATGTTAGTGGGTTTTTAGATAGATGTAATAAAAGTGACTGTATAGATTCTTTAAATTTTTTTTTTAAAATTTTGATAAATTATATTTATTAGATTAATCTTAAAATTTATTGTAAAATTTTTAAAAATGCTCTTAAGAAAGATGAACTATAATTATTAAAACGTTATAATTATTTTCTAAATGTAACAATTGATTACAGAATTTTATTATTATTCTTATTACTATTATTTTTTAAAATTACTGAGGTTTTGAACAAGTGTAATAGAAACGGTCGCACAAGACCCTAAAAAGAACACTTACTTCTAAGGATTATAATTTTAAAATTAGCGGAGATTATGAACAATCGTTTTTAAGAGTCATATTTTAATAAATTATATAACCTAAAATCTTTAAACTGCTTCTGCTTAAAATGAAAAAAAAATGAAAATATAAAGGGTTATCTGTCCAGAAAAAAATAAGTTTACCTGGTGGAGGTGCTGTGGAGGCTGAGGCGGCGGTGAAGGGCGGATTTGCTGAGTTTGCATTTGTCCAAAAGGTGGAAACAAACCTACCATATGCATGGAATCTCTCTCCTGAGACAAAGCAAAGGAAAAAAAAATTACATTTTGACCGATTTACCCTTCTAATTTACTTCATATTAAGCATATAATTCTAAAAAATATAAACACATTTTTAAGGGAAAAATGTCATTTTCCCTTTAGTCCAAGTTAGGATTAATTTTCCCAGTAGGAAAAAGCTGACTTTAAGGGAAAAAATTAGGTCCAAAATGTAAAGTTTTCAGGTTTGAAAACATTTTTCAATTGAATTATGAAAGCAGGTAAATTTTCAGAAACCCTTGAAAAATAATGCTTTTATGCCTAATATCCCATTATTTATAAATCTTCATAAATGAAAATAAAAAGAAAATTTTTATTTATTTTTCATTCTTTTATATTTTAAAAAATAATATTTAAAATAAATATTTGGAGCCAAAAGTATTTTTAAATAATTTTTACAAAAAAGTACTCTACATTAAACAGTGACGAATCCATGCTTTGAATAGGGTAAGCCCGTGCTCACCTTGAATTTTTAAGATTTATTATATATTTACCTTTAATTTTCTTAATTTTTATGAATTAGTCCTTATGTTTTTATAATATTTAAGCTTTGTGTGCATCGTGTTTCATATGTATCCACCCTTAAATAAATTTTTGGATCCGTCGCTAACACTAAAAATATATTTTTCATCAAAAGTCTTTATACAGGTGAAAAAGTTTAAAAAAATAGAAAAATGACAGCCCAAAACTGCAATAATTCATCACACATGGACAAAAACTAAATTATAATAGCATCCAATAGTTTATAACTAGCTTTAAAAAGGAAAGGGAAAGAGAAAGAAAGATAGGGATGGTAAACATATAAATATATCAGGTCGGATCGAAAAATTTTAAACTTAAACTTTATTTTATTTTTAAATAATTCGACTTGATTCAAATTTAATTTTTTAATAAAAATTCGTTTTCGTCAAATCAAATTAAGTCAAAACTCGTCAATTTCGAATCAAAATTCTTATACTTAGATGAAGATTATAATAAGTAAACGAAAATACAGGTTTATTTGATGGGAAAGAGAGGTTGGTTGAATGCCATACACTGATTCCAGACACAGCAGAAGCAGCCGAACAAGAAGCTTCATCGTTGTTGTCGTTGTTGTTGTCAACAACCACTCCATCTTCATGTCTTAAGAATCCATGTTCCAAATTCAATCCTAAAGGCATCATTCCCATTCCTCTAAACCCTCCACCATCGCCACCGCTTGCACCTCCACTTGACCCTAACTGCAACCCCATAGGCAAGGTGGCAGCACCCCCTCCACTACCACCACCACCGTAGCCCGGCGGTACTGCCAGGATCTGCTCGAAGAAATCATCACCCAACCCAGGCTCCTGTTCTTGATTACCTGCCATATTCAGAAACTCAAAACAAGCGAACTTCTTCTCTCCCTCTATTACTTGTTTCTGGATGTTTTGAAGAGCGGAAAGAGATTCTAAAAACTTGGTTTCTGTTTCTTTTTTGTTCCTGGTGGGGTTTGAACGTGGCGACCGAGACAAGGTGGAAGGGGTGCTGGTGAAATGGGTGGCAGATCCGGAGCAGGATAATCTGGAAAGGAAATTGTGGATTCCGAGAAGAATTCTGTTTCAGCTGGTGTTTTTATTGAGGTCTGGTTTGGAAGAGAACGAAGAGAAATGATTATACTACTGAAGAGAGAGAGCGTTTTAGGCCAATTCGACTAGAAGAGAGTGGGGGAAGGAGCAAACCAAGTAGGGAGGGGAATTTTACCCGGTCGGATCGGGTTTTGACTCGATTTGATTGGGTCAGATTTTTAATAAAAAATAAATCAAGTTAAATCAGGTGTTTTTTAAAGTAGCATTGAGTCGGGTTTAAAGTGTAAAATATCTGATCCAAACTAAATATGTAATTTTCTTCATAAATTTTTAAAAATATTTATAATAATAGTCTTCTATTTATATATTTTTTTTATAATTAGGTCTTTAAAATTAATCTTTTATTTATAATTTAGTCCTTAAAATTAATTTTTTATAATTAAATCCTTAATTTTTTTTACAATTTAGTCCCTAAAAACTATTTTTTTATAGGTCGGAAAGGATCAAAGTCAGGTTTAACGTATTTATTTTCAGGTTGGGTCGAGTCGGGTCGAATTTTAAAAGAAAAAACGATATGGGTTAGAGTCAAGTTTAAGATATTCATGTTCAGATCGAATTTGGATAAAAAAAAATCCAACTCGATCCGTACCTATCTCTAAAACCAACCAACTTGGTTTATGATATAAAGGTATCAAATGGGGTCAGGATTGTGCTTTGGTGAACTTTATTTTGTGCTTTATGAGATTTTATTTATATTCAATATGAAAATCATCGAATTTTATTATTAAATCTATTTTAATTATTAAAATTTTAAAATAATCGGTTTAATTATTAAAATTTAGATATTAAATATAGTTTATCATTTTTAAACCTTAAACGATCATAAATAACGGTTATACGATTTTTAATATCATCAATCACTTTGTTTCGTTTTCATAAATTTAAATTCGATTTTTGTTTTGTCAAAAAATATTCTATAATTTATAAATCGACTAAAAATATCATATTTTTCACCGGTCCTCTTTCTTTGACCGTCGATGAAACTCTTTTCTATGTATACTATTTCTCTAGAGCTCATAAAGTTTTTCATTATTCAAATCTTGAAGATATTTTTTGTTCGTCTATAAATGAACATTGTTGAAAAAATTAACAAAGGGTATTGACAAAAAAAATAACGTCTAACTTTATCGGTAAATTGAACGTTTTTAAAAATTTAATGATTAAAATAATCTGAAAGTAAAATTCAGTAATGATATACTCGATTTAATCTATAAAAATTTAAAATAAAACTAAGATATCACCATATAAATTTTTTATATAATGAAAACTGTACAACCCATTTAAAAGTGAGAGTAATAAGATTAGTACATTAAAATCTCATACAACTTGAAGGTATAAAAAGTAAATACTTTCGTAGAGATTAACATACCGTAAAAGTTTAGAAGCTAACCGAATATTTTTATCCAAATTAAATATTTTACGAGGTAAAAAAAGTGAGTAAATATCTTCTGCCTTCTTTACATGTCCCCTTTCATGTCTCTCTTGAAAATTTACTAAAAAATTAAATTTTAAACCATAACCCTTATTTTTTATATCTTAAATCTTAAATCCTATACCCTAAACAATACACCCTACCCCTAATTCCCTAAACCCTAATTAAAACCCCTAACCTTAAACCCTAAACCCTCTAATTTGAAGTGGAGACATAAATGGAGGCATGAGTAAGAGGTAGACGATTTGCACACAAAAAAGTGATAAGTGAACCAAACTATCAAACATATTATTTTGTTATCCAAGTCTGATTACGAACGATCATTAACTGAATGAGGATCTATCTTTATTACCACCGACAAAATAAAAATTAGATACTAATACCGTGAAAAAGCATAATACAAACACAACATACAATACAATAAAGCCCCAAGGCAGGGAAAAATTATACGGTGAACCCTGTTCACCACGTCATTCATGGTTTTAAGCAATCATGACCGTTGATCTTAATTTTTTTCAAATGAATCATCACCTCTTTCCTACATAAACTTAGTGAATGGGTAGTTATTGAATGGTTATTTAAAGATCAACGGTCCTGATTGCTTAGACCATAAATCACGTGGTGAACAGGGTTGACCATATAATCTCTCCAAGGCAGGGCAGGGCAGCATAGACATAACTACAGCAATAGAAAATGGTCAGCCTACTACCATGCAGTGAAGCTTTCTGCTTAATTTGTCTACAATTTCACTACTCTTTGTCGAACTCTCTCGAAGATCCTAATGAACCACCACGGTTTCCCGGTTGCGAACACGATGTACCCCATGCTCACCCCCAACACAAACCCACATCCATACCCCATCAACATAGAAAACTTCCAATTCAATCCATCATCATCTGGATCAACTTTGGTTGGAGTAATTCCCTCACCATTATCACAGCTTCTTGATAATGGCAAACCACATAAACCCAAGTTTCCTATGTAGGAATCATTAGAGAAAGTATCAAATTGTTTGCCTTTAGGAATAGGTCCTGTAAGATCATTATAAGAAAGGTTTAACACCTCCAAGAATCCCATATTTTTTAACTCCATTGGAATTCTTCCTCGAAGCTTGTTCGACGAGAGATCTAACGATTCGAGTTCGGATAATTCACTTAGAGATGAAGGGATAGAACCTGTTAAACAATTATGCGAGAGGTTTAGGGCAATAAGGGAATGAAGCTCGCCAAGTGTTCTAGGAATGTCTCCCACGAACTGATTGCTCGAAAGGTCAATTGCTGTCCAAATGGTTGATATCGAGTGAAACTCCATTTCCATCCCTTTGGTTGACAAAGACATATCCGGGACATAGTACCACATTCCATAGGTGTCAAATTCTGTCATATACTTTGGTTTACCAATCTTCTCATACCCTTCTCTAATGGCATGCAAATTCTCGAAAAACTTGATCGATAAATAACCGTCAAAGTTGTTACGAGAAAGATCGATCACACGCAAACGAGGGAAGCAAACGGTACCATTCGAGCTATCCACTTTTCCATAGAATCTGTTTGATCTCAAGATGAGAACTTGTAGCTGATTCAGACCACTTAACCAGTTTGGAAAAGTGTCATTCAGAATGTTGTTTCCAACATCAAGAAAGTTCAAGCCTTTGCAATTTCCCAAAGAGTGTGGTAATTGTCCTTGTACCTGGTTGTTGTTGATTCGAAAACTTAGTAACGTGCAACTTTCAGCAAAATTTTCTGGTAATGTACCATGAAAATTGTTGTCTTCCAGGTTGATCACTAAAAGAGAAGAGCTCAAGTCTCCGATGCAGTCCGGAATTTTTTCGGACAAACGATTCTGATTTAAGCAGAGAGCCGTGAGGGAACCCAAGTTACATATTGAGGAAGGAATTTGTCCTAGGAGAAATGATGGCGAGGATGAGTAACATGTAACCAACATAATAAACTAATTTCTACTGCAACTGAAAGGGATAGTATAAATGTAACCAAAAACATGATTTTATACCTGTTAAGTTGTTATGAGAAAGAGCAATCCATTTGAGAGAAGTCAGATTTCCAATATATGTTGGAATTTCACCTAGAACATAAAATTAAATTTGTCAAAATGTCATTACGTCATAAATTTTGAAATCAATTACCAAACGAACACGACAAAAATAACTAAATAACATAAAAAAAGAGAAAAAAATATTATACTTGTTAAGTGGTTATCAGAAAGATTAATGATCTCAAGAGATGTCAAACTTTTGATGACATATGAAATTTGACCTAAAACATATAAATAGATTATCAACATAGTTTGACGTTATAAATATCAACATAGATTAATGTTATAATTATCAACATAGTTTCCTATTATTGGGTATAGGTCCTACTATGTGGGGAACCCATTGGTTAACACATTTAAAATAGGTATAACTTTTTTTTTTGATAAAAAGTTTCTACCACAATAAATGTCTTCTTTGACTTTAGCCTTAAAAGGGTATTCCTTTTGTCTTGGGATTGTGTGTATGGGCAGCCAATATAGTAGAAAAATCAGATTTGATTTTGAAATAGAGTGTTCCACGTTTGAGAGAAAAACAATGGAGAAAAACAGATTTTTCAAGTTTGGTGAAGCAGTGATCAATTCTTCAATCGGAGGTTCATCTGTGGTTCGATTAAGCTGATTTTTTAACAAAAGCTAGGTGAAAAGGTGTTCTTGACTTTGTACGGTTGAATTTTTCATCTGAGTCCTGTAGTTTCGGAAATACCCATTTTACAACAGTTGCGTTCTTGGTGATACTCTCATTTTGCTCCCTTTTGTTAAAGACTACTTGTTATTAGCCTTTGTTGGAGTTAAATGCTTGTTGTAGGTCGAATATTGTAGTCTTGTAGTTGAACATTTGATGATAGTGGAGCTTTTGATTAGACTCTAAAGTCAAGTGGTTTTTGCCCTTGATTTAGAGGGGTTTTCCACATAAAATATCAGTGTCTCGATTTATTGTATTATGATTGTATTATTGTTTGATGGTTGATTAGAGTTGCTTGAGAAAATATTTGTGATTTATGCCATAATTATTGATTTGAGTTATAGGGAGAGAAAAAATATCGATTGTGCTTCCGTTTGGTTTCGGTTGTTCATTTTATTCCCAACAAAGTGGCATCAAAGCTTGGTTATTGTGTCAGATAATTATAGAGATTAATACAAGTAAGATGATTATGTTGAATGACACGAATTATCAACTTTGACGAAATAAAATAAAAAAACTTGTTATTTGTGAAAGCTTTGCATCTTCCGATGTTTGCTACTCAAAAACCCGAGTCGAAAAGTGATGAAGAATGAAAATTTGGGCATCAACAAGTGTGTGACTTTATTCAGCAATTTGTTGAAGAAAATGTTTACAATCACATTGATCAGGAAACACATGCTCGCACATTGTGGGAAAAGCTTGAAAGCTTGTATGCTTCGAGGTCGGACAATAACAAATTGTTTTTGCTAAAGAAAATGAGGGCGTTAAAATATAGAGAAGGAATGTCTACAACTGACCATGTTAGTGAGTTTCAAAGTGTGATGAATCAGTTGCTTGGTATAAGTGTCAAATTTTATGATGAGATTTTAGGGCTTTGGTTGCTTGCTACTCTACTAGACTCTTGGGAGACTTTTTAAGTCTCACTCATTAATTCTGTTTCACGTGGTTTTATTATTACTTTGGATTTGATTAAGAGTAGTGTGTTGAATGAAGAGGTTAGAAGAAGATTTCAAGGTTTTACATCACATTCTGAGGTGTTAGTTACTGAGAACAAGGGGGGAAACAAAGATAAAGATGACAAGAGTAGGGATAAAAGTCGAAGCAAGTAAGATTGAGATATAAGAATCTTGAGTGTCATCATTGTGGTAAGAAAGGGAATATCAAAAAATATTGCTTTAAGTGAAAGAGAGAGAGAGAGAGAACAAAGATGATGGTGATAAACATAATTGGAATGATGATGAAAAATCCGAGTGTACTGCTACTATTACTCGTGAAGATCTATTGGTCATTTGTGATGAGAATTTGAACAACCTAGCATGAGACGAGACTAGTTGGGTGATTGATACTAGTGCTTCAATTCATGTCACGTCGAGGAGAGATTTTTTTTATATCTTATACTCCTAGTAATTTTGGGTATTTAAGATGGGTAATGATGGTTTGATTTCAGTTATTAGCATGAGAAGTGTTAGCTTGGTGAGCAATAATAGAACAAAGTTAACTTTCAAGGATGTCAGACATGCACCAGATATTCGTTTGAATTTTATTTTTGCAGGAAAGCTTGATGATGAGGGATTTTGTAAAACCATCAGTGAGAGGCAATGGAATAACTAAAGGTTTCTTGGTTGTGGCTCGAGGAAAGAAGAACTTAAATTTGTACGTGATGCAAGCTTTAATTTCTAGACACACTTTGAATGTGACAGTAAATGAATTAATTGAGTTGTGGAATAAACGACTTAGTCATATAAGTGAGAAGAGGCTTAATTGTTTAGCAAAGAAGAATCAACTTTGAGGCTTGAAGAATGCCGCATTGAATAATTGTGCTCATTGTCTAGAAGAGAAGCAAAAAAGAGTTTCTTTCAGAAAACATCCTTCTCATAGAAGATCAGAGTTGTTGGAGTTGGTCCATTCAAATGTTTGTGGTCCGATAAAGGTAAGATCACGTGGTGGTGCATTTTATTTTGTGTTTGTCATTGATGGTTGTTCAAAAAAGCTGTGGGTCTGTACTTTGAAGTCGAAAGATCAAGTTTTTGAGGCATTTAAATAGTTTCAAGCAACAATTGGAAGAGAAACAGAAAAAAAAAAGTTAAAGTGCATTCATACTGATAATGGTGGCGAGCATATATGACCATTTCATGAGTATTGTCTACAATAGGGAATCAGACATCATAGAATACCAACGAAGACTCTAGAATTAAATGGGTTAGCTTAAAAAATGAATCGAACATTGATTGAGAGAGTCAGATGTTTGCTATCAGATTCAAAATTATCAAGATCGTTTTGAACTGAAGTCTTGAATACAATGACACATGTTATTAATCTGTCTCCTAGTGTTCCTTTGCGAGGTGATGTACCATGTAGAGTTTAATTTGGCAAAGACGTGTCATATGATCACCTACATGTGTTCGGTTGTAAAACATTTGTTCATGTTTCAAAGGATAAAAGATCCAAACTGGATGTCAAGACTCATCAATGTATCTTTATTGGTTATGGTGTAGATGATGAGTTTGGTTATAGACTCTACGATCCAGTTCAAAAGAAGCTCGTGCGAAGTCGAGATGTTGTCTTCATCAAGGATCAGATCATTGATGACATTGATAAGATGGAGAAAAAAGATTCACAAGATAATGGTGACTTGACTGATGTAAATTCGATTCACCTAGATAATTCACCGATTCTATTTTGAATGATTTATACAGTGATGTTAGGGATGACCTGCAAGACATAGGTGACTTTGATGCTCCCATAGATGATATTATGAATGATCAACAATCAACACCTATAGCTCCACCCGCAGTTCCACTTCGAAGGTCTTCTAGAGATCGATGATCTTCTGTCAAGTATTCTTCTGATGATTATGTTCTTTTGACTGACGGGAGAAAACCTAAATGTTATGAATAGGCTATGGAAAGTGAATGTAGAGATTAGTGGGTTGAAGGGATGAAAGATGAACTTTAATCCTTGTATAATAATCATACCTTTGAGTTGGTGAAACTGCCTAAGGGCAAGAGAGCTTTGAAGAATAGATAAGTTTACAGGCTGAAGCAAGAATAAAAGTCTTCATCTCCATGATACAAAGCTAGATTGGTGCATATCATTTACTTTTTTATTATGTTTTTATTGGTACCCCACTTTAAATTAACATGTTTAAGATTTAGGATTAAGGGTTAAAATTAGGAGTTATGGTTAGAGTTCTAAAAATTAGGGATAGTGTACATATTTTATAGAGTATAGTCTAGGGCTTAGGATGTGAAAAATTAAGGTTATGTTTAGAATTTAATTTTAAAAGATTTTTAGTATGGGTATAAAAGGAAGTATGGTTAGGGATATAAAATTTTTACTCAGAACTAGTATGTCATTGCTTTTTGAAAATACAGTAAAAGGTAATTTTAAAATATTATTTTAAAAAGTGATTTTAAATTATTTAGTTTAAAATATGAGTATTTAATATTACTGTGAAAATATGATTTTAGATAGATAAATTATTATACTATAAAGTGGAAGGGGGCAAGACTAAGTTATTGAAGATTTTGTTAAGATGAAGAATCACATTTTAACTTGTATGTATAAAATAATTTTAGACTCTAAAACTTAAATCCTTAATTTTAAAACTCTAATTCTTAAATTAAATAAACCTTAAATAAAACATGTTGTGGATAATATTTGTTCATACATAAAATAATATACCTTTAAAATGTCAAAAATATATATATATATATGAAATATTATTTGTTGATTTATCGAACAATTTTTATGGAGAAGACAATGAAGATTTTTGTACATTTTCTATGCTCCTTTATATATTTAATACTAAAAAATTAAATTCTGAGTATTGACTCTAAATTAGTATTTTAAATTTTAAACACTAAAAAAATATCTTACCTCTATTTTCTTAAACTCTAACCTTAAACCTTAACCCTAAATCAAAATTAATTTTCTAATGTGTTATCTTTTCTAAAAAATACACGAATCTTAAAATCAACTACCAAACGAACACAACAAAAATAACAAAATAACATCTAAGAAGAGAAGAAAACAAATAATATACCTGTTAAGTGGTTATCAGAAAGATTAATAAACTCAAGAGATGTCAAATTTCTGATGACATATGGAATTTGACCTGAAACATGCAAATAAATCATCAACATTGTTTAGTGTTATAACTATGTTGTGTCTTAATAATTATAGTGGTGTGATCGGGTATCTTTACATTTATATTTTTGGACCATGGGTGGTTATGTTTGGTCAGTAACCAGAACCAGAACACTGTTGTTTACCTGAGATTTTGTTTCCTTGCACGTAGAAAACCTTGAGTGAAGTCAAATTTGTGATTTCCAAAGGCACAGTCCCCTCCAAATGATTACCAGACAAATACAAATACTCTAGCTCTTTGCATTTGAATAAACTTGTTGGAATTCTTCCAGAAAACCGACATTCACTCAACTCAAGAACAACTAATCGAGGAAGGAAATCAAACATGTTAGAGGACAGATAACCAAAGAGGTTGTTGAATCCCAGTTCAAGTTGTTGCAAAGAGGAAATGTTGAAGATACTGGATGGAACAGAACCTGCAATAAATATGATAAAATTTACTTAAAACATTTATGGTACAGCTATGTTCCATCCTGTTGCATTGAACGTAACGGTCCCTATTTGAAGTCATGCATCAATATTTACCACTGAGGTTGTTATTGCAAAGAACCAACGATTCGAGCATTGTCAAGTTTCCGATCTCTGTCGGTATACTTCCCTCCAAAGAGTTGTTGTACAGTGATAAATACCTCAACTCTGTGCACTTGGATATGCTACTTGGAATTTTACCAGAAATGTGGTTTTGATGCATGTCCAATGCTACCAATTTAGAGAGGTTATCGAAAATGGCCGACGATAAATGACCTGCAATGACATTGTTGGTTGTAAAACCTGTTCTGTAAGAATGAAAACATATACAAGATTGTGACAGATAAGGAATTCCACCTGAGAAGTTGTTTCCTGCAATGGTGAAATACTGGAGTGAAGTTAAATTTGAGATTTCTACAGGCACAAGCCCCTCCAAATCATTGTTATTCAAACACAACGTTTCTAACCCTTTGCAGTTGAATAAACTTGTTGGAATTCGACCTGACAATTGACATTCGATCGAATCAAGAAAAAATAATCAAGCCTATCGGGTGGAAGATAACCGAAAACATGTTCGAATCCTAGTGAAGTGTACTAGATACCTTTGAAGTTGTTGTAACCAAGATACAAAGATTGGAGCATACTCAAATTTCCAATTTCTATAGGTATGCTTCCCTCCAAAGAGTTGTTATACAGTGATAAATACCTCAACTCTTTGCACTTGTATAAACTGTCGGGAATGGTACCGGAAATTCGATTTCCGGCCAAGCTTAGTACTTTCAATTTAGTAAGTTTTTCAAATATTCCCGACGGTAGATGGCCTGCAGTGAGATTATTAGCTGTAAAACCATTTTTTGACTAACATATTTAAGATTGTTATAGGAATCTGACCTTTGAGATTGTTGTCGTCCAAGACCAACCTTTCTAGTTTCGACAAATTGCCGAAACTAGACGGGATAACACCGGTGAAGTTGTTACCGTGCAAATACAAGGTTCGAAGTTGGTCGAAGTAACCAAACGATGATGGGATTTCTCCACTGAATCCATTGGTACCAAAGTTCAAATATTTAAGCCTACGCAAATGTGCTAGCTCAAGGGGTAATGTGCCATGGAAACGGTTGTAGCTGATATCCAGACAAGTAAGAAAAGATAGGTTTCCCAAGTATGGTTGTATGGTTCCTGTTAGATCCATTCTTGACAAATTTAGAGATGTAACTCTGTGGTGTCTGGTTCCACAGGCGACACCTATCCAGTTGCAAACAGAAGCAGAAGTAGACCAGTTGGTTGTTAAGAGGTTGTGTGGATCATGAGTTATATGAGATTTCAAGGACAGAAGGGATGCTTGGTCAGTGGAGATGTTGGGAGAATTTGCAGACAAATTTGTCACAAAGATGGCACAGAGTAGCAGAAACATAAGAGGAGGGAGGAAGCCAGCTTTAGCCATGATGTTCGAGTGTGGCTATAATACAATCAAACTTTGTTCTTATATACTCATAATTTTTTTAAAAAAATGAATTATTTACAAATTTATAATTTATTTTTAAATATTTATGTATTGCCTCGAACCCTCGCTCACGATTCAAGTAAGAAATGCGCACAATTATTGGGGGAAAGAAAAGCCAAAAATGCAAGACTTACTAGTTAGTGGTGTTTGATTGGTACAGTGCTCTTCTGGGTCAATTCCTTGTATTAACCGACACTGGAATGCCACCCTTTCCAACAAAGTCATACCAAACTTTGTCACATTCGGACAAATATCATTGTTACTTAAATAAATCTCAAATTTAAAGTTGTATACAAATAAAAATATTTTATTACTGTAAAATTTTATTTATTAAAATCGATTTGTTCTGTCTTTTCATATACTTAACTATACATAGGCGTTTTTTAATTATGTATTCCTTTTGGGTTTTTATTATCAATAATAAAACATATTCGAGTTAACAAAAAAAATAAAGGTAATTTTGTTAGGAATGAGTATTTGATCAAACCGATTAAAAAATTTAGTGGAGTATAGTGCGTAGAATGTCCTACACCCTTATAGTGCAAGTATACACTCGTCAATTTATAATATATAAGATGTTGATCCTATGAGAATTAACGTTACTTACGCAATCTATTGTTCTTGCACAAGAAAATTTAAAAGCACAAGTAATTTGGTTTGTATTGTGCATTAAAGTTAAGAAAATAACTAGAACAATAAAAATAAATGATAGGTGTAACACCCCAACTTTTCCCCAATTGAAAACCTTAAATCCCTAATCTGAAACCCTAATAATTTGGGAATTTTTAATCTGGAATCGATGGCTAAATTGATATTTCTAAAAAGTTGGAGAGTCTAATTTTAAATTCTGAAAAGTTTATACCTTTATCCTATAAATTAACCAATTTTTCATTGGTAACGGTTTCTTCCTCCTGAAAATCAATTCAATCTTTATTTGTTTCCTTTAATTCTGAGTTTTGCAAGAGCAATCAGATTTGGTTTTTCAAAGGGGCTCCTTGTTTTGTTTTCCTTTGATCTATCGACATCCTCTTGTCTCTCTCTCTGTTTTCATTCAAACCGCATCGTTGTGTTCACCGTTCTTGCTGGGTGGTAAGTGTTTTGGTAAGCACTCAATCATTGTTCTTGTGCTTTCAGTTCGGTTTGTTGTTGTGTTTTTCTGTTTTGGTTTGAATCGAATAAGAGAGCAGGTTTCTGTTTAGGTTTCAATCGAGTATAAAGGGGTTGTTAGATTCTGAGTTTTGATTCGTCTTAGTTGTTTCGATTTTGGGTTAAGGAGTTGAAATCGATTTTAAAAGAGGTTTTGAATTTTGTTTCGAATCGAATCAGAGAGGGGGAAACATCGAAAATCAGTCAAGAATGTCTTGGGAATAATCTGTATTTTCCCAGAAAATCTAGGGGAAACCCAGATTTTCTCGGGAAAATCATCCCTACTGATGTCAGCGTTGACTTTTTCTGACTCGGTCTCACTTTATATTTCTCGACGTCCTAAGTTCGATGGCGTAGTCCGTTTTTCGAAATTTGAACTCGAAGTGTCATTTTAGGGCTTTTAAGTTCGAACGTCTATCTAGAAATTATCTGTATGGGATTCTGAAATAGTTTCTTTTTGGTTCAGGTGACGTAGATTCAGACCTCGAGCATCTGCCTCCTCCTAGACGACCCCATGTTCATCAGTCTTCGGGACTCGCTCGTGAATTTTCGTTTTACTTATGTTTCGTGTATTCTCTGGCATAGTGGCATAGTAGTATATCTTAATTTGTTGTTACACGTAGGTTCTACGCCTGCTATACCTAATACTAGGACTGAGCCCAATAGATGTCACTTTCGGTATTAAGTGATCTGCTACAGGTGTGTCTCTCCCGACAAACTTTTTGTTTACTTCTATGTGCAATATTCTATATATCATTTTGTGAGTTTCTAAAATTAACTGATTAGTTGACATGCTCTGTGACAATAAAATGAATATCTAATTCTGAAATTTCTATACATGCCTCCTGTTATTCTTTTAGGCATGCATTCTGACTCAGTTATCTGTTCTGATTCTGTTATTTGTTCATGTCATTGCATCGATTGGATATTGTATACGGGGAAGTTCAGTGATATCACCTATTGGTGAGTATCACTTCTGATCAGTGGCTCCATCTTCGGGTCGAGTATTCACTTCTTTTCAGTGGCTATACCTTCCGGTCGAGTATTCACTTCTATTCAGTGATTCCATCTTCGGGTCGAGCTTCACTTCTAATGGTGTGATGGAGTTAAAGTGGTTCAAGGGAACCTTCTCTTCTAATGGTGTTCTGTGTTTGGGTGCATATCATATCATACATACTTTACATCACATGTTCTGTTCCGTTTTATGATATAATATTATGCTCTGAAATTATGTTATTCTGTTCTATGTTATGTTTTCTGTACTATAAATGTATTTATCTACACACTAGAGACACACTAAGCTCCCAAGCTTACACCCCTATAGTTTCTGTTACAGATATTCAGACCTAGGTTTCGGTACTTGGAGGATCTCGATTTCGGAAAATTTTAAGTATGATTCACATACTTTAGTTAATAACTTTTATTTCGGATATTCAGTATTCTTATAATAAACAATGAACTTTGGACATTTAATGGATTTTCAGAACTGTTAAATTTATTAATTTTGGGTTGAACCTTCAGTTATTTTAAATGTTTAAATTTTTTGTTTTCCAGTTAAATTAATTGTCAGAAATTTAAATTTTATTTTGTTTAGACCTAACTTGGGAAAGAAGTTTTCGTAACGTGAACCCTAACTTTTAATCTAAGTAATTAGGTTAAAAATTAGGGGTTACAATTGGGAAATCAATGACGAGAGATAGGCCAAATTAGATTGCTTCGTAGTGTGGATTCGGAATGTAATTATCTTGATTTTATAATGAAAATCAAGATTATCACCTCAGTGAGTCGCTGAAGGGTTGCCTTAGTTGCCTCGGCGGGGTTAATGCTTGGGTAGCAAGTTGACAACTCACAGTTCAACAAATTATCCTTCGATGACACATCATTATCCCTAAATTGGAGTACTATTGATGGTCACATCTTGATAATACCTCCCAACATGAATCAAGGATGAACATCAACCAATATTACGCTCATTTTAGTCATTGAAATCCTAACTTATCCTAAAGTCGGATTAGTGTTTATCGAAGTAAATAAAAATCGTATTTATTCGTTTTGTGAGTCTAACTCTCCAGATATTAGACAAATATATTTTTCTCACAAACTACTCTCACGAGCTTGAAAGTAAGAAAGAGTACGAACCAAAAGTAAGCTGTGAATTCAAACTTGCATTGATAAGAACAAAACAAATTACAAACTTTCTTTCGCAACTACTCTACAAACTAACCTAAGCCATAAGGGGTGATGAAGGAAGTTTAGGATTTTTTATGACTACTTGACTTTAGGATGCCTTAATCTCTACATCGGTTATGGTAATATAAACTTAAGTTAAATCCTTCTAAAAGTAGGAGTACAACGTGGAATTAAATTCTACTTTATTACATAAATAAATCTTTTTATTTTAATTCCTACTTAACACTCATTAGACTTTTCTCATTGTTCTTTGATCTTGACTTTTCATGTGTTTTTCAGCTTCAGTCTTTATGTCGCTTGTCTTAAAATGACCACTTAGTTTTTCTCTTTAGATCGTCTACCATATCAACATTTATTTTCCAAGTGTTGTTTCGGTAGGCATAATATACCGCAGCGACGGGTTTTTGTTACGACAGGTGCACTACTTTGTATCAACTTAAAATTGTATCAGTACAATTTTCTTGGTCTGGTTTGATCTGCTCATTCCTCGGCTTAGCATGGCTCTAGAATATCTGGTGAAAAATATAACACCCCAAGTTTGGGCTTAGAAGTTAGTGGTCCGGTTCAGTCGGTTTAGCCTAGTTCGGGATTAAATACTTAAAAATTAGTTTTCAATCGAATTAAATTAAAGGAAAATATTCTAAAATCCTTAAATAACATGTATTAGACTATGGTTAAATTAAATTTGAAAATTGACCCTTGAAACCCTAAGATTTTGAAATTAGTGACCGTTTTGTAAAAATTGAAAATTTAGGGAGAATTTTATAAAACAAGCCAAAACTTTGAATCTTTAAGGGGCTTTGATCCAATTATAATTTTAGCTGGTCTAGGCTTTTCAAATATTAAATAATTAAACCCAAAATCTATTTTAAATTAAATAACTTAATTAAACCCAATTTTAAACTCTTAAAACCATTTTTAATTAACCTAATCATAATTTATTTTTCTAATTTTCGTTTTCCCTCATTGGAGGTAGCCGTTCATCAAGTTTTTAAGGTAAAAAATCTTCATTTTTCAATTAAAATCATTTACAATAATTATCTTAATTTTTTTCTTCTTCAATTTTTTTTGTTTTCTCGTCGTTTTCTCGTTTTAAAACTCGGAAAGCAATTGGATCAGTTTTGGAGGTGATATTTTGTCAATCATTTAGAACAATAAAGTTCTTTACTGAAATCCCCAAGTTCTTGGCTTGGAGAAATTGTTTTAATCCTTTAATTTCATAAAAATTGATTTTTCGGTAAAAAATCTCAATTTTCATTCAAGGGTTTTGATCCACTGTTTTGGGATCTTAAATTAATGATTTTTAATCTATTATAATTTTTATAACATGTTTTGAATATATATAATCCCTGACTATAGGCTTAGGTGAAGTTTAGTGTGTTTCGACAATTTTTCGGTTTAGGTTTTAATAGGTTTTAAGGGCTGCTGTATAGGGATCCGATTTGAGGATTTTTTTTATGTGCTTAAAATCATTAAGCCTCTTGGTTTTGATGCTTGAAATAGGACAAGAGTTAGAAGATCGCGTTTGAAGGTGTTTCGGTGTGTTCTGGTGGCTTGGCGAGCAAGTAACGGTTATCAGTGAGTGGTTTTTGAGAGTGGCTGATTCGACAGTGTTTTAAACTTGTTTTACAGAGGTTTGAGAGTGTAGGTAAGGTGTGAAAACCTCTATATACTCGGAAGTAAGAAAATTTTAAGTTTTCGCAAAATGGTTCTCATATTACTATATGTTTTTACTATGAACTTTGTCATGCTTAATGTTAATTTTGCATAGATGTTTATGTATGATGATTTAATTCTCATGTTGTTGTTTTATAATGGTTTTGTTATATAATTGATGCTCCCATGACTTTACTTTGAAAATTGAGTTAAAGGTGATTTTATAGGTTTATGTTTTGAAACTTGAAATATTGGGAAGCATGTGTTTAATTCAGTTTTGAATTAAGTTTGAGCATTGGTTTTTGATAATATATTGACTAGTAAGTGATGAACCTTATGGGATAATTTGATCGATCAATAGGGTCTAGAGTATACTATAAATATTGAAAAGTCGTACGTGTTTAAATTCCTTGTGTGTTACATTTTTTACTTTTTATCTAATGCTATGTGATAGGAATAGTATTGTCACATCCGAGTTGATTGGAGTAGTATTGTCACCGGATACCAAGGTGAGATAATTCACGTTGAGAGTAGTATCAACATGCGCATGCTCTGGGAGTAGTACTAACACGTGGTTACCCGTTTATCCTAACGATTTAGAGTAATACAAATTAGATACTAGCCTCAATATAATTTATGTTTTCTATTTGAAAATGCAAGTGTTATGTGAATATAGACCTTGCTAAGTGAGTAGCATATTAGCCTTGTTTTGCTTTGAAAGCATGTGATATCTTTTCAAGGGATTTTTACCGGTACTTTATGTTGGCTTGTGAGCCATGGTTTTGTTGACACTTGATGGTTTTACTAATGGCGTTGATAACCATACTTATGTTGTTTTAAAGAAACATGACACGTTTTCGCTTTGAGAAATTGAGTATTTATGGGCTACATTATAAGTAATGTTTTAAAATGTTTTATTGCCCTCAGTAAGCTTAAAGCTTAATCACTCTCTTTCCCTTGCAATGCAGATAAGTGTTGGAAGAAATCGGAAAGCAAAGGAGCCAATCGTGCCTATTTTAGTATTTTCTTTAGCTCAAGTATGCATATTATTAAGTTATGAACCTAGGTATTCGTGAGCAATGGATTAGAAGACTATTGAGTTTGAATAATTGTTTTGGAACCTCTATTGTTGAACTTATTATGATATTAAGTTATATGAGAATTATTAAGACAATTTAAAGAATATGTTACCATGTTTATTGATGTTGAAACATGCCTATGATATTTGTGTTTTGCCTTTGTAATTAGGTGACCTTGTATCTAGAATTGATGTTTGAAGAGTGGATTATGCCTATAGGATCTTGTATGCATCTAGAGAACCTTACTTTTTCGGTTGAAGTTTGATACTTGTTTGTTCTGCACTTTTCTAGGCAGAGGTTTCGATACTTGTTCATAGGGTATCGATAACTAGGCAAAAATACGATGGTTTTCTAGAAAATTAAACCTGGGTATCAAAACCATGTGAACTGGTTTCGAAACAGTTGTATGAAAACCCTAGTGCGTATCGATATGGGTTTCGATACCAACCCTTACAGTAACATAAAGGTATCGAAACTTTCCCTCAGGTGTATCGAAACACGGGCTTGTCGCGCGGGCTACCTTCTAAGTTATCAAAGGAGTTTCGGAACACTTAACATCTGTATCGATACCCCTTTGTCGTTTACTCCTATATCTATACAGGGAAAGAGTGTTTCGAAACCCTAGTTAAATTAAAATGTTGAATCCTTACGTTTAAGTTCCCAAACGTCTAGTAATCATATAAGCGACTCATAGAACTAGTAGTAAGTTGAAATCTGACACGTAAGCATGTAATGAACTTAAAATAATATTGATAACTTGAATTTCACAATTAGAATATAAATCTCTTGAAAATTATAATAGGGTCCCTAAAATTTGTTCAGTAGAATTTGGACTTGTTTCACATCTTTTCCGCTATAAATGAGCTTAGTCCTTGCATGAACATGTAGAATCTAATAAAAACATTTAGATAAGATAAAAAGAAAAAAAAATATGATCGTTTATCAGGGCGAGTCTCCGGACTGGCCTCGATATTTCTCGTGTAGCTCATTCAAGTCGGGTGGCATCTAGACCAGGTCGAGGGGGTTACAACAAATCTCGAATATAGTTGCCCTCTTTACCGTCTGACATTTTGTTGTCGTGGTATTCTATAGTCGTGGCAAAATTACCTACCAATGCATAAAAATAATAGCACTACCTTTCTCCACCAATGTAACCCCCTCAACCCGGTCTAGCGCTACCCGACTCGAACGAGCTATACGGGGAATATCGAGGTTAATCCGGAGACTCGCCCCGATAAACAACCCTAAAAAATTTATTTTTTATCTTTTCTAAATGCTTTAATTATATCCTACATGTTCATGTAAGGACCGAATTCAATTGCAGCGGAGACTAAAGAGAACGAGTCCTAATTTAGTCGAACAAGTTTTAGGGATTTAATCGTAATTTCTAGAATTTTATGCCCTAATTGTGAAATTATGGTTATCAATATTTAATTAAGTATATTTCATGCTTGCACGTAAATTTTTGACGTAATATAATATCTACAAGTTATTTTATTGCATGCTTCAACATCAACAATCTTATAAACACATGGAAGAACTACCTCAATATTCTCAACATGATTTCTAGATGTATTTCAACCTAAATAACAGCATCATAGATTCAACTCATAAGTAGTCACGCTTCATTATCAACAATACTCAAATTCACACAAAGGGATATCAAGAACCAAACTTCAAAATAACTATATTATAACTAAAGGAATATCAATGCGCAATTTAAGTCAAAGTCACGAGCTAACATCAACTTTGATACTTATCAAATAAGTATAAACATATAACCAACTCAAAATTATAATTTGTGTTTGACGATAAACATTCAAATTGAAATAATCGAATTTAAATCTTTTAACGATATACATATATCATAAAAAAATAATTTAAATTTAAATATCTTATAATAAATATCATACGTTTTTTCAGTTTTAGGATAATACTTAACTTGCTTTATTTGGTTATTCAATCAAACCAAATTCTCCTAAAGTCCAAGTCAAGAGTCTTTGCCTGTGGTAGAAAAACCCTCGTATTGCTTTCAAAAACAAGTTCATTTCAAACGAAAATAATTATATACTACCTTCGTTCCATTTTATTTGTTCAGTATTAATTTTTTATCAATTTTTTTTTATTTTTGATTCATTATAACTTTAAATCTAATATTGATAAAAAAATATAAATATATATTATAAAATTTAATAAATTAAAATATTTAAAATAATCATGATCAAAATTTTAAATTTTAACTTTAAAAAATCAATACTGAATTTCTTAAATGTAACAGAGAAAATATTACTTTTTAAATAATAATATGTTAATTTTTTGAATATTTAATATAATTTTTTTGTTGTATTAATATGTAAAACATAAAATATATTATATACTAATCATCATAACATCGAAGACTCAAATTAATTTGGCTTATTAGCTCAGAAAAAAACTAAAATATAAGTTTTTTTCTCAATTAAGAAATAAGAATTCATTAAGGACATGGATAACAAATTATTATATCAAATAAATATTATTTTTTTTTATTTTTCAAAGTTTTTATCGGAACGAGTTAATAACTAATTATTTATAATTTATTAATTTATATAAGAATGATCGTTGATCATAAATTTTAAAATAGTTAGATGTTAAAAATAAAGATCGAACCCAGAACTATCGATTAAAGTAAAACAAGAATATTATGATCTTACTTAAATATAGTAGTTAAATAATTATTACTTTGTATATACATAAAAAGCATGGAACCGTGCACGAATTATTTTATTTTAATAATTAAAGGAATAATTATTGTTTTTGAAAATTATAAATTCGATATCAGTATTTACAGCATAATAATTAAAAAAATAATTAATTTTATTAAAAAACTAAAATCCCCTTTAATGAAGAAAAATTATTTAAATTATCTTATCATCATATATTCAAATTTTGATATATATATATATATATATATATATATATATATATCAAATATACAAGCTATATGAATATATATAGATATATGATAAAATAACCTAATTTTGCTTGAAAATTTAACTAAAACTGATTAATCTTCTATTAACCTAATATGCATTCAATACAATCTTCTATTACTCGAATTAAAATTATTGTAAATTCGAATTAAAACTTAATCGAATCACGTTAAAATAAAACTAAAATGAGGTTATATCGAAATTATTATAGAAGTTATAAAAATTTTAATATCAAATTTTTTAAATATACCAATTTTTTATAAAAAGTATAAAGATTTTGGTATATATTGAACTGTTTATAAAAATATAAGAATTTTGATATATGTCGAATTTTTTATAAAAGTATAAAAATTTTGATATGTAACAAAAAAATAATATCA
This sequence comes from Abelmoschus esculentus, assembly GCA_035048815.1. NCBI lineage: Eukaryota > Viridiplantae > Streptophyta > Magnoliopsida > Malvales > Malvaceae > Abelmoschus > Abelmoschus esculentus. The sequence continues at coordinate 2,930,271 of JAUCBN010000019.1, read as the reverse complement.
AAATTCTTATAATTTTTATAATAATTTCAATACAACTTTATTTTAGTTTTTTAACCTGCCTCACATTAAAAAATACTTAATTAATATAAAGTAAAAAAATGAAATCAGTTATAACGAAGAGATTCATCTAAGCATATAATATTTTAGATTAAATTGAGATATATCTTTTTAATAAATTATATAAATTATGTTATTATTTTTTAATAGTAAATTACATGACTATTCTGATTATAACTTAAAAAGCTATTATAAAATATTTGTATTATTAGAGTTGAGGGGTTGCAGAAGACAATTGATTCTCTTTGAATTTTAAAATTTATATATGATTTAAATTTTTTATAATTTTATTTTTATTTCTTAAAATTTTATATATTTATATATAATATTTTCGATTTTAACTAAAATCGTTATCAATTATGTAACATTTTAAAACAAGCAGAGTAACATTTTAGGTTAAAAGATGTTATAATATAGTGATATTTTTTATTGTGACCGAAATTATTATCAATTGTATAAATTTTAAATTAGAAATCGTTAAAACTCATAATTTTATCAATTGTATAATATAGTAATATAGTAATATTTTTTAATTGTATAATTTTATGTTAAAACTTAAATATACTCTAAACATCAAATTTAAAATACATAAATTTAAATCGTAAATCATAAACGAAATCTTTAACTGTAATCAAGAATAGAGATGGGCATGGGTTGGGTTGGGTCAGGTCAGATTTTTAGCCCACCCGAACCCAATTCAAATATAAACACCCTAAAGCCGACTCCTACCTGACATGAATATTTAAAAAAACTAACCCAAAAATAATTATTTTAAACCCTATTTAAACCCAATATGATCTATAAAAAATAATTTTAAGGACTTAATCATAAAAAATAATTTTAAAAAATTTAATTATAAAAAATATAATTTTAAAGACTAAATTATAAATAAAAATTTAATTTTATAAGAATTTAATTATAAAATATATAAAAAAAAGAATATTACTATAAATATTCTTAAAATATTAAGAGAAAAATATATATTTAGTCCTGAGTCGGATCAGATTAAATTCGACTTAAATTAGATTTTTCAAAAAAATATAACTTGATTAAATTAATTCGAGTCAAAATTCAATCGGATCGAATAAAATACTATCCCTAATTTTGTGGAAACTTTTTATTTTGAAATAAATGTTTTCCCTCAAATTATTAGTAGTCTTTTTATTTTGGTGACAACTCCATGCCAATGCCAAAGAATAAGCCTTCAAATCCTTAAGAAAGGCTACTTCTACTCCTCAACAATTTGCTTCCATGGACACATCACTTACGATCACTGCCAATGTTCAACTTCCCGCTTCTCTTAAACCTCAAAAAACTAATAGCTTCACACCAAATTAAGCAAATCCATGCCCAGTTAATCACCAATGGCCTCAAAGATCCATCCTTTTTTGGAAAACTAATTGAAAGCTACTGCTTTTTACCCTCTCAACAAAGTACCCGATATGCAAGATCGATATTCCAACACTTTCACAGCCATAGTTTGTTCCTTTTCAACACTCTCTTAAGATGCAGCCGACCCAAGGACTCAATCTTTACTTTTTCCAATTGGGTTTCTAAAGGGCACTTAGTTTTTGATGATTTCACTTACATTTTTGTGCTTGGAGCTTGTGCTAGATCGCAATCGTTGTCAACACTATGGTTAGGAAGACAAGTTCATGTGAAAGCTTTCAAATCTGGTTCTATGTGGAATCTTTTGGTAAGAACTACATTGATTCATTTCTATGCGAATAATAAGGATATTTTTTCAGCAAGGAGAGTGTTTGATGAAATGTCTGAGAGAAGTAGTGTTACTTGGAATGCAATGATTAAAGGCTATATTTCACAAAAGGAGAGAGCTAAGAAATGTTGTAAGGAAGCTTTGGTGCTGTTTAGAGGTATGTTGAGTGATGTTTCTGGGCAGAAGCCTACTGATACGACCTTGGTTTGTGTTCTTTCAGCTTGTTCTCAACTGGGAGAGGTTTACGGTGGGGCTTGTGTTCATGGTTTTATAGAGAAGACAATTTTTAGGCCTGAGAATGATGTTTTTATTGGAACTGGTCTTGTTGACATGTATGCAAAATGTGGATACATTGATACTGCTTTATGTGTTTTTAGGCTAATGAGAGTGAAAAATGTTATGACTTGGACTGCCATGGGAACTGGTTTAGCTGTTCATGGGAGAGGAAAAGAAGCATTGGAGCTTTTGGATGCAATGGAGGCTTCTGGTGTTAAACCTAACCCTGTGACTTTCACTAGCTTGTTTTCAGCTTGCTGTCATGCTGGGCTAGTTGAAGAGGGGCTTCACTTATTTCACAATACGAGGGACAGATTCGGTATCGAGCCTCAGATTCAACATTATGGCTGCATTGTTGATCTACTTGGCAGGGCAGGATATCTAAACGAAGCCTACGATTTCATCGTAGAGATGCCAATGAAACCTGATGCCATATTGTGGCGGAGTTTATTAAGTGCGTGTAATGTTCATGGAGATCTTCTAATGGCTGAGAAAGTGGGGAAGATTCTGCTTCGGTTAGAGCCACCAACCAATTCTCTACATGTTCCTGTTACTAGTGAAGATTATATAGCTTTATCAAATGTTTATGCTTCTGCCGGAAGGTGGCGGCAAGTGGAGATGGTAAGAAAGAAGATGAAGTCGAAGAGAGTAGAAACCAAACCTGGTGGTAGTTTCATCAGACTATCAGCAAATCACATTGATGAGTTTACCCGATAACGAAAAGAGTAATACAGCATATTTTTTTTTCTTTTCATTTCTCTCTTGTAATAAACATCAGGATTATTGGTAACTGTATTCAAGGTAGAAAAGGTTTCCTGATAGATCACAAGGATGGAATTAAAAGAAAGGCTAACAAGATGTATCGAAAAGTCCACAGCATGCTATGGAAATGGCAGTGGTAGAATTGATCACCAGATAGATTAGTCACTTTCCAGCAGATATCACAAGATTAAATGAAAGGTTTAATCTAGTAGTTGCCATATTACTGCATGGTTAACCTAAAGAATAGCATTGGCCCCACTAGTTAAACCAGAAATAATAGCATAGTTTAGTCAAATTCCAAGACATTCTTTAGTAAGTTTCTTCAGACCCTGATTGTATGGTTTGCTCTTATTGCTTCCTGTTCTACTGGGATCCACAGGGGCTCACCCCCCCACGGATCCGCTTTTGCAAATGTTCCAAGCTAGCCACTCGCTGAAAAGAACTCGTCCGTCCATTTTTGTTTCCTGTTACTGCAGATCTTCTGGAATTTGATTGTATGTTTTCAACAGAAGAAATTTCTGTGAGTGCATTGTTGATTCTCCGGTCATGACTGGATATAGGATTGTCTGCAGGAAAGAGGGTACACTTTCGACCATCGTGCACTGCAACAGCCGTGTCTGTTGATGTATCAGAGGGACTTCCATCAAATGCTGAGATGCACATCGTCGACATCTCTGGGGAGGCATGGAACATGTGGTTCAAACCAGTAGTTCTTTTGATAGCCTCTTCAGCCATTTTTACCTATACAAGGTAGTCACCAATGGACATAGTATTTAAGAAGCGATTTCCAAAACATCTGGTATATGAAGATCTCTAAAATTTTGATTTTGAAAATAAAATTGCTTGCTTATCATGTTAGCCACGAATATTTATCGATTTTTAAGCTGAATTTTCAACAAGGTGTGAGCCTTTGCAAGATACTGAAAGGAATTAAGACCAATGGATCAATGATCAACTTACCTTTGCTTTCAATGTTTCAACATCAGCTTTTAAAACTCTGTTGTCAACAGCTGCTTCATTGTGCTTTTGGCTAATGTCATTCAAACGCTCCAACAAGTTTGCATTTTCGGCTCTCAGTTGAGCAACCTACAACAAATAATGGATAAGAACATTCGTTAACTCGAAGACGGAACGGATACAAGCCGAAAAGCAGAGGAAAAATGAGCCTGAACCACCATATGGATCAATTGGTGGGATAAGCAAAAGACCTGTGTCTCAAGTTCTGTCAAATGAGCCTGCTTTCTTTTTCTAGAACGCCTAGCAGACTCTCGGTTTGAAAGCATCCTGAACCACCATACGGATCAATTGGTGGGATTAATGAACATATCAACATTCTCAAGAAGTTCAATGGAAATGTTTTTGATACCTTATGCATCATACAATACGCAATTGAAAAATCGACGATAACACGAACCAACGACAGCATTCATTATGCCCAATTTAGACATGTCAACAACTTAAAAGAAGAATCAACGATTACCTTCTTACACGTTTTGCATCTGCAGGATCCATATTCTCCGTTGTTCCGTTTTCTCCTTCATCTTCATCCTCATCCTCTTCCGACTGTTCTATCGACAATACCGCAGTTGTGCTTGGCCTCACCTGAGCTCCAAGTTTCCTCTGTCCATTGGTAAAAGAAGAAATTCCAACCACAGCATTATCATCCTTGTCATCAGCTCCTATATATTCAGTAAAACAGGAACATAATACATAAGAAAGCATTACTCTGAGAACTCGAATTCACATGCCACTATGAAAATCGAAAACCGTTAAGAAAGCTGAACAGAACAGTTGCTCGTAAGAAGCTTCGGTTACAACTTTAAACCTTTAGAAACAGTTTTGGATCCCAATTGTGCAGCATTAGAAGCCTGTGATCCACAGTCAGCTATAGCAGCATTTTCATGAGGTTTTACAATAGATGCCTGTTCGAAATACACCTAAACATACTCAGTCGAAAGTTTTACGAGCGAAACGGAATCACATAATGTTAAACATGGCAAAGAAACATGAAAGATGCATCTAACAGATGCATATAAGATTAAAAACTATAACCATGAGCTTGGTGGATTTCGAGTTGGAGAAAAGAGTGACATGAATGCATCGGCTTTCAGTTCATTCGAATAAAACTCGACAGATACAAGAATTCAACACAAGTTCTACAACTTGTTTCCAGTTTCCAGCTAGTTTCAGAGTCAATAGCTTGTATCATGATATCATGAGGAACAAGGCAAGCTAAGTACAGCCCATACTTGACTAATCTACAGCTCTTTCTTTGTCCTACAAGGAGTTTTAAGGAAATACACATTTTTTCCAATAAAATATAAAAATCATTGAAAAAAATAGAAGGCAACCCAATTTGGCAAATTCCAACCAAAATCAAAGTTGGAAAGAAAATCCAGTAAGCAAAGGACAACCATGATCTTAGATTGTAATGTACGGTTGAGTTTAAATTCCGTCATTCGAGCTATTGATAGATTATGTTGGAAGAGTTGAATTACAGAGTTACAATGGATTTAACGTGAAGGAAACTCTCTGGCAGACAAAATAGCAAAAGAAAGGAATGACTCCCATTATAGTTTAACCACTCTTGATCAGCCTTCTCATTACCTACAATCCCTTTTAGAAAGAGATATTTTTACTTTTACTTCTTGATCTTGGTTTTTTAAACCTTCATTATAATTAAAAAAAATAACATTTCAATGATTTTCTGATACCAAGAGGCCAAAAACAATACAAATAACAAATTTATCTGAATTAATTTATAATAAATAACATTCAAAACAAAACCTTGATTTTCTCATGAACTTGGACCAAAACAACATGAGCCAAAAACAAGAAAAAGTTTCAGATTTTAGAACATATGTAGACTTTTTTGAGCTGATAAAGGGGGGAAATCAAGCTTTTTAGTAACCCAAAATGGAAAAACAGAATGTAATTAAAAACCAATCAACACCCAGACAACCAAATTCTCCTTTTAAATTTTCTCAGAAACCAAACACAACCCAGAAATAAGAATCCCATCTTTTGCAAAAGAAAATAAATAGCATTAGAGCTCTTAACCTTTTTTTTTCTCTCACAATCCAAATGAACGGAAAAAATTCCTTACCATTGACATGGCAACAGCAGCACAAGCCAAGCTAAGTTTCTTCTTAAGAAAATCCTGATAATCCTCTAAATCTGCAGGAACATTATTGTTATTATTATTATTCTCAAAACACCCATTCTTCTCGTTCTTCGGCTCCTCCTTAGTTTCCTCCTCTTCGTTATGTTCTCCACCTTTCTTGTCATCTTCTTCTCTAAGGAACTGCTGAAAATCCCACTCCGAAGCACTTCGGTTCATTTTAGAACCGGGATTGTTGTCCTTTTCTTCGTCACCACCGGAGGAGGAAACGGATGAAGACCAGAATTGATCGGACATTTCTTCAACTGAGAAAATTCTATCCATTGTGATTGGTTGGGTCGTTTTTGTTCGTTTTTATGCAGCTTGCTGATTCAGATTCATGTCCAATTGATTGGCATTCAGAATTCTTTTTTCGTACTGTGGGACTATCCAAATTTTCTAAATGGATAAGGTGGGAATAAGTGTTGCTTTGGGGGGTCTTTTTGCAATAATTAAATTATTTTGGTGCAACCATTGAGTGGATAATATTTTTTATTATATAATATAGATTTCATTTAATAAATTTAATTATTATTATTCCTTCTGTCCACAAATAAGAGAAATTATATCATGGATCAGTCTCACCACGTCATTTATGAGACCAACCACTAAAAATCACTCACATCATCATTTTTTATGTCATATTTTTTAAAGTGAATCTTTACTCGTATTTACTGTTAATTATTTTTAAAAATAATTTTTAAATAAAGATTCACTTAGGAAAAAAATATGACATGTAAAAAATGATGATGTGGGTGGTTTTTATTGGTTGGTCTCATGGACACGTGGTGGGACTAACCCATAATATAATTTCTTCACAAATAATATTTTTTATTGACTTTTGAAAGTTAATTTTTTTAAATTTCGATTATAATTATATTAAATATTTTAAATAATTAAATTTTATAAAATATATATTTGAAATCTACTCAATTAGAAGGTTTTTAAAATATATTTTTTCATATTTTTATCAATAATAAATATTAAATAATCAATAGTTAAAGTTTAAAAAGTTTGACCCCAAAAAATCAATAAGAAACACTATTTTTAGGATAGAAGGAGTAGTACTTAGATAAGAATTAAAATTTTATGAATCCAAAATCTATGATTTTTTATGAGAAAGAGAATGATATTTTTTAAAAGATATAAATTTATATAATTTGTTTATATATAATATGCGTATGTTTTTAGAGGTTGATAGAGTAGATTTGATAAATTTGATTTAAAATTCGAGATTCAGATTATTTTACTCCATTCGATGTTTGATATTAGCTTGAGTATGTTGATATAAAATTTAAAATAAATTAAATTTAATTTTAGTTGAATTTAGATAGATCAGAATTTATTTTTAATCAAACCGAAGGCAAGTTAAAATAAAAAAGATAATATATGATATGTCGCACAATCAGTTAAAAAGTCAAAAGTGTTGACTTTAAAAGCCATTTAGGGGTGTAAAAAACTTACTCGACCTGAAAAATAACGATCTCTTATTGACTAGATATTAACCAAAACAAAAAATAAATGACCTGGCATGACTCGACCCAATACGCGAACAGAATCACCATAGACGCAAACCAAATTTGAACCGGAATTGAATCGAATATAATCAGACTCAAAATAACTCAAACCAAAATCAATCTGAATAACTCCTTTGTCATCTTATCTAAGAATAAAAAACATATATTATCACGTAATCACACCAAAACGTTAAAAAAATCATGAATCAAATAAGTGATTTCACTGATAAAAAGGAGAAATTATATCATGGGTCAGTTCTACCACGTCATCCATGGGACCACCAATGATAACTATCCACCTCATTATTTTTTTAATTTTTAAAATAAAGATTCACTTGGAAAAAAATATGACATGAAAAAATTGATAAAGTGGGTAGTTATCATTGGTTGATCCCATGAACACGTGGTGGGACTGACCCATGATATAATTTTTCGATAAAAAAGAGACGTGTTTCACTTAAATAACTCGAATAACTTAATTAACATATAATAAAATTATATAAATTTAAAATCAAACATAAATATTATTTTATACTCATAAAATAAAAAAAATATTATGTATAATATAGAGACTAATAATAATTATTAAATCTCAATTATTTACGTCAATTAAAAATTAAAAATGAAGGAAGAGTTTGATTTATCTGATTTTGAATTTGACAAGTGTTAATATAGATATTTAACTCGTAAATTTAATGGAATGACTCAATTTGTTTACTTTTAAAATTACCAGGGACTTAAAAACAATTATACCACAATTTATAGTCAATGTCTTAAGTTGTCAACGTGGCTCCGACACTATAAATAGTAAATTTTATGAATTATTATAAATTCTGAAAATGGCTACAAAATGGGAATTTTATATAGTTACTGGTCGGGTTGTAATCTCAAGTTGTAAAAGACAAAAAGTATAAAAGAATCTACAATGATGTCCCAATTTGACAATTTGGCAATTTGCAGATATATATATATATATATATATATATATAATATTATCTAAATTAGGATGAGTCTACCACGTGCGTCAAATATTGTTGAACATCACTAACGATGAACACCGCTGAACACTATTAAATTAATTAATAAAAATTAAAATTCTAAGGACTAAACATATAATTTCAAATTATTTAAAATAAAAATTTTAAAATATATATTATTTTATTTTTTAAAATTATTTATTTAAATTATTTTTAATTTAAAAAATAAAAATATTAAATCAAAAACTTAAAACCTTAAAGTCAAAGGCCTAAAATATTATACCTTAAACCCTAAAATCCAAAACACTAAATCATAAAACTCTAAACCTTAAAACAATAAAACCCTAAATCATAAAATCTAAAAATATAACCCAAACGCTAAAATAAACAAATATGAAACTCTAAAAATATAAACCCAAAACTTAAAACCCAAAATTAGTTTAAGATTTTAGGTTTAGGGTTTTGGTTATTTTAGGGTTTAGGATTTTATGATTTGGATTTAGTATTTATGATTTAGTATTTTTAGGATTTTGATTTTAGGTTTTGGATCTAGAATTTTAATATTATATTTTAGGGTTTGTAATTTAATGTTTAATGATTTAGATTTTAAGGTTTAGAGTTTAGCTTTTTTATTTTAAATTAAATTTTAGGGTTAGTATTTTTTATTTAATTAATAAAATAAAATAGAATATACATAGAAAATAATTTAATAAAAATTTAATTTAAATAATTTATAATTATATTTTGAGTCCTTAAAATTTTTTAATATTTATAAATCAGTTTAATAGTGTTCAGTAGTGTTCATCATTAACGGTGTTCGGCGGTGTTCAACGCCCGTTGTAGAATTTTCTTATAAATTAATAGGATGAGTCTACCACGTGCGTCGAACATTGTTGAACACCACTAACGATGAACACCACTGAACACCATTAAATTAATATAAAAATTAAAATTTTAAGGATTAAACATATAATTTCAAATTATTTAAAATAAATTTTTTAAAAAGCTATATGTATTATTTTATTTTTAAAATTATTTTTAATTTTAAAAATAAAAATATTAGATCAAAAACATAGAACCCTAAATTTAAAGGCCTAAAACAATAAAAATCTTAAACCCTAAAATCTAAAAATATAACCCAAAACCCTAAAATAAAAAATTTGAAACTCTAAAAGCATAAACCCAAAACTTAAAACCCTAAATTTTGAATCTAGTGTTTTAATATTATATTTTAGGGTTTATAATTTAATATTTAGTGATTTAGATTTTTTATTTTGATTTTAGGGTTTAGAGTTTAGATTTTTTTATTTTTAAAATTAATTTTTAGGGTTTAATATTTTTTTATTTAATTAATAAAATAAAATATACATAAAAAAATAATTTAATGAAAATTTAATTTAAATATTTATAATTATATTTTGACTCCTTAAATTTTTTAATATTTATAAATCAATTTAATAGTATTCAACAGTGTTCATCATTAAAGGTGTTCAGCGGTATTCGACACCCGTTATAGAATTTTTCAAATTAATATAATTTAAATAATTATATAAACTATTACAAGATATACATAATTTGTAATAATAAATTTAAAGAAAAGTGTACCTATATATATTCTTTATCTGAAACTATTCGACGTAAAATTAACTTAATTTATGCTAAATATTTGTGCACCCACACAAAGATCTATAAAATTATTATTTTTCTTAAAAAATAATGAGAAATTAAATAAATTTGTAAATTATTACATGATATACATAATTTGTTAAGTGTAATAAAAATGTAAGTATCTCTCTGTTAGAGGTGAGTATTCGGTCGAGTCGAATCGAGTCGAATTAAAAAATTTTAAGTTATTCGAGTTGACGAGACATATTTTATAACTCAAACTTCATTTAAAAAATTTCGGTTCTAGTCGAGTTTAAGAAATTCGAGTCGAGTTGAGTTAAAAATTTTAAGTTATTCGAGTTGACGACTCATATTTTATAACTCAGACTTTATTTGAAATTTTTTTCGGTTCGATTCGAGTTTAAGAAATTCGAGTCGAGTTGAGCTTTCGAGTTTCAATAAATATTTAATTGTATTTATTTATCATGTCATATTATGATTTGATTTCAATTTAAACGATTTTCTCTAATCATATAAGATACATATATATATTTCATACGTAGCCATATTTCTTTATATTTTTATATACCAATGCATATATCATAAAATTGAGAGATTCTTCTCAAACTTAAAAATTAGTCCTTTAATTACTAAAAATATCGAGTTATTCGAATTTTTATTTTACAACTTAAACTTTATTTGAAATTTTTCGAGAGTCGAGTCAAAATGAGTCGAGTATTTTCGTCTCGAGTCGAGTTATTTTAGTTTTTTGAGTCGAGTCGAGTTTTGTTCACCCTTACCATCTGCTCATATATAATGTCCAATATTGATTTTTAAAAGTCAAAATTTTAAAAATTTGATCATAGTTATTTTAAATATTTTAATTTATTAAATTTTACGAAATGTATATTTTTAAACTATTTGATTAAAGATTTTTAAAATATAATTTTTTATATTTTTATCAATAATAAATTTAAAGTTATAATGAGTCAAAATTGAAAAAAGTTGATTAAAAAAATTCAATACTAGACAAATAAAGTGAGACGGAAAGAGTAATTTTTATCTGAGATCATCAGATCAAAAACTTAATCAAATAGGTTTCCAAACCAAGTTGACAGTAGCATTATTGGGCAGTTGGTTTCAAAACCATTCATTAAGTTTCAAAACCATTCATTAAATTTCGAAACAATAATATTAAAAAAAATAATTTTGCACGAGCCTTTTAGCCCAAATGATTAAAGGAACGATTGTTCCTAGAAGTTATGAGTTCGAGCATCAGAGATGCTAACACGTGATTATGCAATCAATGTCAAATAATAGAGATTATGTTTTAAAACAGATACTACTGTAATTACAATCAGTTAATTCAAAAAAAATCTTAATTCTTGTAGATCAACTCTTTCTTTATTATATTTCAATTTATTTTATTTGAAAGTCAAAAATATTTATTTAACAATTCATGACCTTTTTCATGAGTAAAGAATATATTACCAAAATAGAAATCATCTATATTTCTTTTATGGTGTCTTAATAAAAAAATATAAATTTAAAGTTAATATTTAAAAATTTAAAAATAATAATTATTTTTAAAATTTAGAATTTATATTTGTAATATTGGAGTAAGAAAAAACATGAAAATAAGACAATATTTTTGTTCATACTATCATTTCTAGGTCCGTAAATGAGACGAGATAGATTGAGAGTTACTCGAGTTCGACTCGGTTAAAGTTCGATCAAAACTCGACTCGATTGGACTCAACTCGAGCTTGAACTCAGCTCGAGCTTAAACTCAGCTCGAATTTTTAACGAGCCGAGCAGAGCTACATGATACTCGACTCGAAAAGTTCACGAGTTACTCGAAAACATAAATATATTATTTTTATTTTTTTATAATTTAAAATCTAAATTTCTAAATTTAAAACCCTAAAATCTAAACCTTAAACATAAGTCTTAAACCTTGAATTAAGATACTGAAATCTAAAATTAACAAGTTTGAGTTTACACAAATTGTGTACCAAGGTTTTTTCTCCATTAGGCTTTAAATGAGACGTGAGAGATAAGAGTTACTCGAGTCTAACACGATCAAAGATCGTTCAATACTTAACTCGATTAGGCCCCCAAAAAAACTTGAATCCGACTCGAGTTCTTAACGAGCTGAGCTGAGCTCAGATAATCAAGCTCGTTTAAAATTATCCAAACTCGAACTCGACTCAAAATCTTAACAAATTAAATCGAACTTAGCATTACTCGAACTCGACTCGGCTTGTTTACGACCCTCTTCATTTGTCTCACTGTCCTGGAAATTTTTTCATCCAAATGTGACAAGAAGATTTATTTGGGAATATTTTTTTAATGGTCCCGAAGAAGACTTTGACCATAGTCATGACAAGTTTTTTATTTTGTTATTACAGGAAAAAGGAAAACATATATGGCGTGGTTACATTAAAATTATTTTAATAATTATATGATTAAATTAAAAATATAATGATTAAATTAATATTAGTTTTATATCATTTATATAATTAAGATTAAATTAATAATTATATTAACAAATTTTAATAGACGATTGAATGCAATTGTAGAAAGAGATATCTTCGATACGATAGATTATATCATAAACAAGTTCATCACGTCATTTGTAATTCATATAATTAAGTCTGTTTATTTTTAAGTAATCATCTGATAATTACCTACTCACATATTACAAGTAGAAAAAAGGTAACGATTCATCTTAAAAAAAATATGAGATTAATGAATCTGATTGGTTAAGACCACCGATGATGTAGTAAAAAAAATTCATAATATAGTTTTCTTTTGGTATGGTCAATCGATTTGTAAATTCAGATCTAAACATCTTCATTGTCGGTGTTCATTTACATAAAGTGTAATAAAATTTAAAAATTTTCGACAATCGCGGAGTTATAAACTCAATGACACATATATTGGTTTATTATGCTTTTAACTCAGTATTATCGATTAAGTGTAACATAAATTATTCGAATCGTATAAAATCTTTTACTTTATTTGATGTTATTTCTAATTAAATAAAACAAGTCTTTCCTAAAAAAAATGGTAAATAAAGGAAGCTAAGAAATTACTAAATATGGCAAATATCTATAGTTCAACGTTGGAAATTCTAGTCTTTAAAAGACTGTTGGCCTTCAAATGGACTTGACCATACTTTACTTATTCCACGGGATAATCCCAAGACTTTGTTTACAAGTTTTTATTTGAAGGTTGAAAATAGATTTTATCGAGTCAAGTTGAACAACAAAATATTTTAAAAAGTAAGAGTTGAACATAATTTTAACGAATTTAATGAATAATATATCGATTCAAACAATACGTTTTCAACAAGTACGAATCAAACGTTACTCAATTTACGATCCACTTGTTCGATAAACACCCCTAATCAATCATGTATGCACAGTGCTTATGTCTTAATAAAGGCTAAGAATAAAAAACCCTCATCCCCGTGTATCTTCTTTCTCACTTTGCTTACAAAAATTCATTGGAATCATCATTAATTTATATTCCACAACCTTGAGATTTCTTTAGATTTTAACCATAAATTCGTAATCAATTATTTCTTTTTCTCCACTCACGTCATAGATGCCTTGAAAAAAATATATTGCTTACCTTAAAAATCTTCTCTCAGTATCCATGAAACTACATGGAACTTTCTTCTCCAACAGAAACAGGAAGGAAAAAGAGATGAAAAACATAAATGGGGAGTCAGTTATGGATTAAACACTAATTTGATTTGTTTCAGAACAGTTACATGGAGAAAATTAAAGTAAAAGCGCGTTTAGAAATTTCCAGGAAAGTTGAGGCAATGTGTGTGTGTATATATATACTTGTAATATACTTACTTCCCATCACGACCAAAAGTATTCCCTTCATTTAGACTGATTTTCCTTCCATCTGCAGTACCCTGAAGAGATTTTCTTACTGAAATAGTTGTTTTAACATGTCCTTGAGACATCGTAACTCCGGTGAACCAGCTATGTCTGATGCTGAAGATATTCTGATGGCAAAAGTCCAGCAACGGAGGTGGCGTTCGGTTTTCGTAGCCATATGTTCCGCCAGGATTTTTGTTTCTTTGTATAAAAAAGTTATCGAGAAGAAACAGATCCTGCGCAGTCTATCCTACATTGCTGTCGATATCCATGACAGTGACTCGAGTGGCGATCGCTTGCCTTCTCTATGTGTTGATCAGAAAACACTCACTGAGTTGGTAAGAGAGAAGAGCCTTGAAACCCTAAGTAAGCTTGGAGGCGTGAAACAGATTGCTGCAGGTCTTGAAACCGATGAGAAAGATGGTATAAGTGCCAATGAAGCTGATCTTGCGCATCGGATTGACGTATTTGGTGCCAACAGGTACCCGAAACCACCTAACAAAAGCTTTTTTAGCTTTGTTTTTGAAGCTTTCAAGGATACCACCATTATTATACTCTTGGTTTGTGCTGTACTCTCTCTTGGCTTCGGCATTAAGCAGCATGGCATAGCGGACGGATGGTATGATGGTGGGAGTATTATCATTGCTGTGTTCCTAGTTGTTGCTGTATCTGCAGTGAGTAACTTTAAGCAAAACAGACAATTCGAGAAACTTTCAAATGAGAGTAATGATATAAAAGTGGAAGTTGTGAGAGATGGGCACCGCTAGTTTATATCGGTCTTTGAAGTCGTCGTGGGTGATGTTGTGTGCTTGAAAATTGGTGATCAAATCCCAGCGGATGGACTGTTCTTGGATGGACACTCTTTGAAGGTGGATGAATCCAGTATGACTGGTGAAAGTGACCATGTCGAAATCAATGGCAGCAACAATCCTTTTGTCCTTTCCGGTACAAAGGTGACGAATGGGTTTGGTTTCATGCTTGTCACTTCCGTTGGCATGAATACGGCATGGGGGGAGATGATGAGTTCCATAAGTCGTGAGTTAGATGAAGAAACTCCATTACAGGCTCGCCTCAACAAGCTGACTTCTGCAATTGGGAAGATCGGACTGGCAGTGGCTGTAGTTGTTCTTGCAGTGCTGCTTATACGTTACTTCACTGGAAACACAAAAGATGACAAGGGAAACAAGGAATATATTCGAGGCAAGACGAAGCTTGACAGCGTGATGAACTCAGTGGTGGAGATTTTTTCAGCAGCAATCACCATTGTGGTCGTTGCGATTCCAGAAGGTCTACCTTTGGCAGTAACCCTAACTTTGGCTTATTCTATGAAGCAAATGATGGCTGATCATGCAATGGTCAGAAAACTTTCTGCTTGTGAGACGATGGGTTCAGCCACAACGATCTGCACAGATAAGACAGGTACCCTTACTTTAAATGAAATGAAGGTTACAGAGTCTTGGCTAGGGAAAGAATTAATGGACAATATTTCCTCAGAAATAGCACCTATTGTCCTTGAGTTACTGCAACAAGCTGTCGCTTTAAACACGACCGGTACCGTTTATATGTCAAACTCTCAATCACTTCCTGAGATTTCAGGTAGTCCAACAGAGAAAGCAATACTCTCTTGGGCCGTCTCTGATTTGAGGATGAACCTAGATGAACCGAAGCTAAATTATGAACTCGTTCGGGTGGAAGCCTTCAATTCAGAGAAGAAGAGGAGCGGGGTTCTGATACGGAGGAAGAGTGATGGTGCTACACAGGTACACTGGAAGGGTGCTGCGGAGATGATCTTGGCCATGTGCTCACAATATTGTGATAGAAGGGGAACAGTTAAAGCCATAGGTGATGAAGAAAGAGTAGAGCTGGGGAAAATTATTGAGAATATGGCAGCCAAAAGCTTGAGGTGCATAGCATTTGCAAACACAAACATTCCTGAAGACGATGAGCCAGTTTTGGAAGAAAGTGGACTCACCCTGTTAGGGCTGGTAGGTTTGAAAGATCCATGTCGTCCTGGTGTCAGAATAGCTGTAGAAGCTTGCATAAATGCTGGAGTAAACATCAAGATGATAACTGGAGACAACGTCTTCACAGCGAAAGCTATTGCAATTGAATGTGGCATTTTGCAACCTGATGAAGATCTGAATGAGGCTGTAGTAGAAGGTGTACAGTTCAGAAACTACTCGCCGGAAGAGAGAGTCGCAAGAATCAATAAAATCCGTGTAATGGCCAGATCCTCACCTTTTGACAAACTTCTGATGGTACAGTGTCTGAAGCAGAATGGTCATGTTGTAGCAGTCACCGGGGACGGCACTAATGATGCACCAGCTTTAAAGGAAGCAGATATTGGACTTTCCATGGGAATCCAAGGAACTGAAGTTGCCAAGGAAAGCTCAGACATAGTCATCTTGGATGATAACTTTACCTCTGTGGTGACGGTTTTAAGGTGGGGTAGGTGTGTCTTCAACAACATTCAAAAGTTTATTCAGTTTCAGCTCACAGTGAATATCGCAGCACTAGTCATCAACTTCATTGCAGCAATATCTTCTGGTGAAGTTCCACTGACAGCAGTCCAGCTATTGTGGGTGAATCTAATAATGGATACGGTTGGGGCTTTAGCTTTGGCCACTGAGCGACCTACCAATGATCTCATGACAATGCCACCTGTGGGTCGATCGAAGCCCCTTATATCCAATATCATGTGGAGGAACCTCATTGCTCAAGCCTTGTATCAGGTTGCAGTTCTACTAACCCTTCAGTTCAGGGGAAAATCTATCTTCGGTGTGGATGAAAAGGTCAAGAACACACTCATTTTCAACACTTTTGTCTTCTGCCAAGTGTTCAATGAGTTCAATGCCAGAAAGCTAGAGAAGAAGAATATCTTTCAGGGACTACACAAGAACAGACTCTTCCTTGGGATCATTTCCATAACCATAGTTCTTCAAGTGGTAATGGTAGAATTCTTGAAGCGGTTTGCTGACACTCAGAGGCTGAACTGGGGACAATGGGGCACTTGTATTGGAATTGCAGCTTTGTCCTGGCCACTTGGCTGGCTAGTTAAGTACGTTCCGGCATGATGCAATCTCTTCTCAATCAAAGAGCTTTGGCATCCTGAAAGAAATCAGTCAGCTCCAATAAGATGCTATTTTTCTTTTGTCTAGGTAGTAGGAATTACAGTATATAACCTTAGTAGTTAGAATTATTTCTTCTATTATTCCGATGTAAAATTCCAATTTCCCTCTTTTCAATATTATCTCGGTTCTAGTTTCATTTCAAGTATCGAATATATAAGCCTCTATGTGAACAATGAAGATATATCATGAAATTCCACTGAATTCAAAATTTTAAGAGAAACTACATAACTCACTTCTAGCATCGAAAGAAAAGAGAAAAAACTATAAGAAGCTTAACACCATCCTCAACAATAAAAGTCAACTCATTGATCAGTCAATAACATCTCAAGTCTTCCATCTTTCACTTGTACTCCATCTTTCTCACCAGTCGCAACATAGCATAATTTTAGAAGAAACCTTTTCTCGTAAAATATGCAAGCAACATAAAATTAGATCAGTTTCACACAATAGAGCTTGAAATTCTATCAGCACAAAGTAAGGGACAGACTCTATCACAAGCAGAAACACAATCATTGTCGTCCTAAGTTGTCGGTATTAAAACACGTTTGGGGTCCGTTACTCCAACAAAAAGAAGGGTGAGTTTGATAAGTTGTCGTCGCATATTTTCTTTCTCCAATGTTGCAAAACTGTACACCTCTGACAGTATTGTAACTTAAGCCACAAAATTGGGGCCTGCACAGCTATATTGTCTTAGTATGAGCCAAGTATTTAACACCCTCATCAATTAAGTTCTTCCTATTTCCCGGTTCTCAACTAAGCTCATTTCGATTATAAATAATTCAAAACTGCATGTTTCTTCGACTCTTCATTTTACTTTAAGTACATTGTGTATGCTACATATTCATACATTGATACGGAGATACAACCTTAGTTTTAAAAAGCACACATAGGCAGAAAACTTCTTTGTGATGCAAATCCCAATTTCAGACACATGCTCGTCTCCAACACCAACACCGAGTCTCAGTAACATAACAAAACTTTATGATGCAATCCAAATCCAAAGAGATAATGGGATATCTAATCCCAGTTTTGTTTATTTCTTCCTTTTTGAGCATAACTTTAAACACCAAAAAATAAATTAACTTTGCAACACTTTTAATTGCAATCATACATACAGCACCAAGGCACACAGAGCAAGTGGGAGAATAAATTATTTGGATTATTTATTTTATAGAATTAACTATAAACAATCTCAGAATACTATAAGCATGCAAAGACTGAAACTTGCTCCAGTTTATCAGATCAAAATCAATTAATTAAACTGAGCAAAACATATTTTATCATAAAGATTACTATTTTAATGGGGAAAATAGACAACCCCATTAAGCAAGGAAGCATCTTTATTAAAAAAAAAATTGAAATGGGTCAGTAAAAGACAGCAATTTTCAATGAAAAACAAAACCTAGGATGAAACCACAGCAATGTATAGTTATTTTGACTAGTTGTTGAAGGACAAATCCATAAAAGCATGGGGTCCAAAACCAACTATGAAATTAAACAAAATCACAGGAAAAAGGAAATCAAAGACAGGGAAATAGAGAAGAGAGATAGCTTTGAAGTGGGGCTGACCTTGACGAGACACTGGAGACATTGTACTGCGAATATTGATCTCCATTAATTGAAGAACGCAACTTTATATAATTTGTAGTACTTTTTACCTTTTCCTGGTGAGAAAACATCAATGGTTTCACAGAGAACTCCCATTATATAAATTTTTTTATATAAAAAATGGATGAAAAACACAACTTTGGTGTGAGGAAACTGGAAAGTGGGAATTTTTTTCTTGATAGATAATTTTTGTTGATCCTTTTTTTATCCAAGTATCCCACGCATTGGGTTTAAAATTAGGGATTTGCGTTTAAAATTAGGGGAGTGATTAGAATTAAGAGTTAGAGAAAGGATAAAAAATTAAAATTAAAAGAAATTAAATAATATGTTAAGAATTTAAATTTTTATTTAGGGTTAATTATTATGATGGTTATATTTATTTCTTTTAATATAGATTTAGTTATTGATTTTAAAAATAATCAATAAAAATTATTTATAATTTTTGAGGGTAAATTTTTAACATTATAATTTAGTTCAAATTAAAAATTAATAGCTTATTAATCTGATAATAAAAAAATAAATTATTATAATAATTATTTATATTTGTCTCATATATATTTTTTTATCATCAATTTTCAAAATTAAATATTACGATCATTATTAAAAATAAATTTTATATCTAAAATTTTAAAAATTTATCTTTTAACTCTGAACTTTATTTTTTTTATTCTAATCTTCTTTTTCAACAATTAACAATAAATCTAACATTGACCATTCTCCTATCATATATATATATATTAAGAATTCAAATCCCCAATACACATCCTTAAGGAATTGCTTGATAAGTCCATTTTTACACGGTCCTGTCTAAATAACAGCTTCATCAGGGTCAGGAAGCATGAACCCAACTGACATGACCCCAGGACCAAGGTTAGATTCAACATAGACAGGAGACCACCCGAGGTTGCTCTGGTGAATGTCTTGACCCTCTAGACCAAGCATCTTTGGAATGCTCGGGCCACATATATGATATATCAATGTCCAGGAGACCTACCAGGAAACCCTTAGTGGGTAGCTCTGGTATGAAGGATCTTGTTGTTTTGAAAAATGACCTCTAGTCCTCGTTTCATTGTTCTTGTAGCAGCATCCGTTCTCTAAAAGGGATGACCAATGTGCTTAGTCGGGTCGAGAAGACCAGATAGATACAGTCACCTAACAGGCTACACTGCCACCACTTCTATTGAAGACTTGACAGGCTGCAATGAGAGCAAGCATTTCTGGTGCTTTCTTTCTGTAACATGTAACCGTTTATCAAAGAAAAAATACAAATATCATAAATCTATATGTCTTGTTACAACACACAGCAATCAAAGCACCAGTGGTCTAGTGGTAGAATAGTACCCTGCCACGGTACAGACCCGGGTTCGATTCCCGGCTGGTGCATTGAGTGGAGCAATGAGGATTGTCGTGCTCATGTGATGATAGGGTCATCACCACGATTCTCTGAACTTCCGATGAGAAATTGCATACCTGAGCTCCATCTTTTACCTCCCTTTTTTGCTTGGACAAACTCTTCATGTTTAAACAAATGGCCAATTTTTTGATCACAGTGATACGATTTTTTCTTTCTAATATTTTCTGTCTTAATGGAATTTGTGATCTTTGAAACCAATGTCATTTTTTCAAGGAATGGAAGCAACTGCCGTTCAGTTTCGTAAAATTAGATTCGACCAGTGTCATAATAATCGGTACTCTTGAATACTCCCATTCCGCAATGAAGCGCATTGAAGATGTTGGCATGCGATAGAGGAATCACTTTCTTTGATACATCAAATATGTAGCTAATGAAATTTGGATTGGAACAGTAAACATGGTTGGACAATCTCTTGGTACATTGGTCTCTACTACCAGCACAGAGTTGACACCAATATTACTGTAAGTTCTGCACTAAAGTCTCATGTTTTCCTTGTTTCATACTCTTATTGTTGGGAAATGATCTGGTTGATATTTATGGCTTTAGATGTCTGAACTCAACAAGTGGGTGGGAGAAGGAAAAATAAAGTACATTGGGTATCTGAAGCTAACCCTGAAACCATAAAGACTAAGACAGTACATGCGGTTCATTGACGGGGTGGTCGCTGTGGATTCGAAGAACAAATAGTCCCCCTTTGGACTTTACAGGTTTGTTGGTGTATCTTGAACCATTTAAACTTTTTTAGAAAAAAAGGGAAATTAACTTCATATCCAAACTTTGACTCTACTAGTCCATTTTCATTTCCTAGGTTTGAGACTCCATAAACTCGTATCCAAATGTGTGTATCTATGCAGGAAACTTGGAATTGGGATTGCTCTATATAGCCCTCTCGGTCATGGTTTCTTTGGCGGCTAAGGAGTGGTGGAAACCTTGCCTGCAGTTAGTTTTCTAGTATGGAAACAAACTTATTTATGTTTTCAACATAGCTTAAATCTTTTGTATGGTAAACTAATTGCCAACTTCTACTTTGAAGCTACGTTTCTCTAGGTTTCAAGTGGAGAACTTGCTTGGCTTCTTCAGCAAGGGGACGACGCAGCACCGATTCCCGGTGAGTCACATTCTTTAATTTTCAACATCCATTCTCTCTTCTTCATAGCCTGAGGATATTGCAACTAAAATCCACAGCAGAAGTGTAGCATAATTGGCTTGAAAATCTTTGAACCAAACACTAATCCGTAGATACTGAATTTTGCCTTGATAGAAAATTTGTAGGCTTTGTTACAAGTTGCAGCCATTGAAGCACCAGTGGTCTAGTGGTAGAATAGTACCCTGCCACGGTACAGACCCGGGTTCGATTCCCGGCTGGTGCACTGAGGGGAGCAATGAGGATTATCTGCTATAGTGATGATTGGGTCATCACGATTCTCTGAATAAATATGTAGAGAATTTGCATTCCTGAGCTCCCTTTTTTTTCCCCTCCATTGTTTTTTTAAACAAGCTTGGACAGACTCTTTGTATTTTTCAATCTCAATTACCAGGCAACATTGTCGTATGAGTCACAACCTCTTCGACTTTGAAACTCTTCTCAGCATGTCGTGGTTTCTTGAAGTCACCAGTATTTTGCATCCTGCAATAGAAGAGGTTTTACCAGCTTCATCCTCAAATGAGATACCAAACTCTTCGAAGTCCATAGGACATCCAAAACTACAAGGATCCTTTGGTCGGTCTTCAATCGCTGGCGTAGCTGCATTGCTCTTCCAGGATCACTCTCCTTGTCAATATGTAGGCCTACCATGGAAACATACAGAGACAAAACCAGGAGTTTTATCCGTACGTGAAGCTACATTTAAGACAACACCTAGCGAACCACCAGCAACCGGACTGCAGCATTTGATGCATCATTGTCAAGACTTCCACTCAATTCCTGCCGGTCACAAATCGAAGTCACACGGTAATAGAGTCATTTATCAAGAAACTAGGGAATAAATATGATTCTAATTGCCAACAGAGGAGAAGAAATTGATACTTTGATCCATGTAACTCTAGGAAACAGATGGACGTCGCTGAATTCTAAAACCTCACTATCTGCATATGTTTTGAGCTATGCGCTTTGTGCAATGAAACCATTATGACCTATGAGAATCTATTGTACTAGAATTGACCACCAACGAAATCATTTTGAGATAGAAATTCATTTTTGATGAAGCAAAATGAAACAGAAAGGTCGCTAACCACGTTTGCAATCACTTTCCGGCTTCCAGACAGGAAGAAACAGGATAGATTATCAAACTTTGAAGACATCTGAAACTGAGTACCTAATGACTCATTGATGTTTGAATTGAATCAAACCAACATAAACGCTGACATCAGGGAACTTGTCAAATTGGTCATTAAGAAAGATACCGAGTTCGAATTCACATCAAATTTTGCTAATAACACAACAGAACAATATCAGCCTTGTGAGACGTAGATTCGGCATGGGGATACTCTCGTAGATTTGACCCAACTTCATAAACGCTACATCTACCATCCCTGGTAAAAATTTGCATATTTTTCTTACTACCAAACCTAAGGGTCAAACTTAAAATTAATGCTGAAAATACACAGGTAACCGTTTGTCAAAGAAAAAAATACACGTGATACAATGGAGCAATTTGTCTCGTTACAAGTGATAGCCATCGAAGCACCTGTGGTCTAGTGGTAGAATAGTACCTGCCACGGTACAGACCTGGGTTAGATTCCCGGCTGGTGCATCAAGGGAGCAGTGAGGATACTCTGCTATTGTTGATAGGGTTATCACGATTCTTTGATCTTTTGATGAGAAAAAGGCATACCTGAGTTCCCCTTTTTTTCCAGTCCTTTTCGTTCAATTTTTCTAGTGTTTGTTTGTCCTTCCTGTCACCAAAGAACAAGGCTGCTGACACTGCATCCACCTCTGCGAAATCTATTTATACTTCCTGCATTTTTGGGGTGGATGAGGAGATTCCTACACTCAAACTGGCAGCTCAAGGGTACAGTTTCTTCTTCTTTC
Source organism: Abelmoschus esculentus (assembly GCA_035048815.1). NCBI lineage: Eukaryota > Viridiplantae > Streptophyta > Magnoliopsida > Malvales > Malvaceae > Abelmoschus > Abelmoschus esculentus. The sequence continues at coordinate 2,907,117 of JAUCBN010000019.1, read as the reverse complement.
TCATACTAGACGACAATACATACAAGCTGTTTCTGAGTTGCATAGACGCCCTGAATTCTAATCACTTTCAAAACTGTTGGTTGGTTTTCAGTGGAAAAGATGATTTGCAGACTCTACAATTGTGTCTCACCGGTGCTTCTCTTTTTTTTATAGGTTTCAAAGCTTGGATTTTGGTGCATGGGGCTTACTGGAATGGACAATGATCCTGTTCCCGAAGACGTTGCCATATATGCATACACCCACGATGCACCATGGTCTAGTGGTAGAATAGTACCCTGCCACAGTACAGACACGGTTTCTCACACGAAAACAAAGACCAAAACGTGTCTGAGATTTCTGAGTTGCATGTACAACCTGAAATTTCTCATCATTTTTAAAACTGATTCTGGTTTTTTTGGATAAGAGCATGTCCTTGAAAAGAATAGGTAAGTTCAAGTTCAAGTGTAGCTAGATCAAATGCTACAAGAACCAGCGCAGCATTTGTGAATAAAAAACGCAATAAAAGGTCGAGTTATATAGCTACGTTTAAAATATATTTTACACTTGTGTTTTGTTTCTTTATAAAGTAAAATTTATGTGAGATTTAAATATTAGACTATGACTGATATGGTAAGCTATTCCCATGATATAATTTCTACATCCCATTGGGTACATGTAGGGGTGGGCAAACAACCCGATTACCCGATCCAAGATTCGGTAAGATCCGATAGATTTTTATCGGGATTGGATCCAAAGTTTAGATCTAGGTTATAACCGAGACCAAATCTTGATTTTTTGGAACCGGTACACGGTGAGTACCCAGTAGGACCAGGACCAATACAAAATTTAGGTATTGGTTTTTCTTTTGTTTATTTTTCTTATCAAATTTTCTCTTTATGTATAAATATTATGAATATGACTAGTTTTAAAACTTTACTTTTCAAATATACAATATTCTAATTTTATTATTTAATATTATTATTAGTGGGTGAATTTTTTTCAACAATTACTCAAATTTTTTATCCATATGTGAAGCTACATTTAAGACAACACCTAGCGAACCTTCAACCGACAGAGAAATAACATAATCACTGATGTTTAAAATTTAATCAAACCAACATAAACATTGATATTAGGTAACTTGTCAAATTGGTCATTAAGAAGATACTGAATTCTAATTTATATCAAATTTGATTAATAACACAACAATAATATCAACCTCGTCATATATGGACTCGATATGGAGATATTCTCATAGATTTGACCTAACTTCATAAAAGATACATCTACGATAATAAGGATTAGTAGTGGTATATATGAATTATGTTGGCATTCAAAAATGACATAAAATCACTGTTACAAAGAGAAGATTACGTACAAAGCACAAACCAGAAAAAAAGAGAGAGAGGAAACAACATTTTGTAACACTGACTTTACTCAAATTCTACATTATAACAATCGAACTTAAATCGATAAATTATTAAAATAATATATCGAATTAAAACGCACCGAATAATATGCACATATAGGCCCATCCAAGGGTAATTAGGTTTGGGCTGTTCTCAACCTTCCCTTTTATTGAGGGAAGACCTCAGTTTTGATGCCCAAATTTAAGCTTTCTCACTTCAGTTCTCTCTTACAATTAGGCCAAGATTAAAAGAACAAGTTGTGAAGCAAATTCAATATCCCAAGACTTTGGGGGGAGAAAAATTATTATATTTCAATTTTCAGAGTTTTGTTTTGATTAATACAAATCGATTCGTATTATATATTTTATTTTTATTAAGTTTTTGGATGTTTGATATGCATAATACTTTGAATTGAAAATATATTTAAGAAATATTAAATTATTTATCACTTAAATTAACCATCGTAATGATTTTAAAAACGCTTTAAATTATTGCGAGAAAAATTGAACCATTAATTACAAAAAGAATTTAAAAGTATTCAAGTCTTGTTTTAATAATTAAAATTTTATTATATTTTATTCGAATCAATCTAAATTGATAAAACAAATAATATTAAACTAAATTAAATATTTTTATATCAAATCGAGTTTTATCCATACATACATGATTCTAACCGTATCAATTATCATATAAATTCTCCCCCGTAGTTGTTGTCGTATGATATCCCAACATCCCCACCTCCTCTAACGTGTCCTGAAATCCCAATCTTTGTCGGATACAGCAAGTTGGATGTCACATTGGCCACTCACAACCATGGGTTTGTAAAATACGAGAAATTATGTCATAAACTTTTTTTATTACATTATCCGTAGTTTTAATCAATTATATTAATTTATTTTATATTTTTAAGGTAAATTATTGTTTCTTTTCTACATATAATAAGTGAGTAAGTAGTTATCAGACGATTACTTAAAATAAACGATCCTAATTATATAAATCATAAATAACGTGATAAAAAGAATTCATGATATAATCTCTAGTCAAATATATATGCACCGGTCAAATTAATTAACGCCACGACCATATCCTTTTAAAAAATAATTGTATGATAAATTACACAGGTGAATATTCAATTTTAAATTTATTTTTATTTTGATTATTAAATTAAAAAATCATCAATCAAATAACTTTATAACACCGACCGTTAAAATATAATTGAAGATGTGATGTTTAACGAAAATTTTTATAAGTTTATATTTTATTCGTGTTAGTCATGACACTTGTCGAATGATAAAGATCATAATATTTATTTATACTAATTCATAAATTATTAATAATATGAATATATCTTATAAATAAAATAATTTAGATTTAAAATTTTTAAAATTAATAATATTAGTTTTTTTTTATCGAAATCACTTATTATATTAGTATAATCTATTAAACTTTGTTGGGTAGTACTTTTCCATTTGTCTTGTCCCTAAATCAAAGTTATGGTTTAACAGAAGATTAATGATAATGATTATGGCATGATTAAGACATGTCCTATGTAATGGTAAACAAAGAAGGAACTCTAAGCCAAGGGTTCTTTTTAATTATACAATCAAGGACCTTGTTTCTTTGCTTTTGACCTTTGATTTTGACTTATCCTTAGTGGACACCACATAATTCTTTATATACGCAAAATTAGATGAATAATTCATTTTTTAATTAAAAAAATAAAGATCCTCGATTGATATTTGAGGATCTAAGTAAAATGAATAGTATAAATAAAGAACGTCATCTGCGGGTAACGATTTTGGGGAGGTCGCCACCTGCAGGTGGTGTTCTTCCTTCAAAACTAACAAAAAAATTAAAATAAAGGAGAACGCCATCTGCAGGTGACGTTCTCCTATGTTTATTGTAGGTTTTGATCTATATTCTAAAATAAACTTTAAACACCCTATTTATACAAATAAAAATTCTAAATGGCCAAAAAATTTAAAATTTCCTATTTATATACACCCAACTCCTCCACTTTTCATTTTTTAATAAAAATATCCAAAAACATTATTGATTTTATTTTAATTTAAAAATGGTGACAGAAAACCCTATCTTAATAAAAAAAATTAAATAAGGACAGAACCAAGATCTAACATTAAAAAAGCTAAGATTTATTAAACCTTTAAACTTAAAATTTAAGAGGATAAAAATCTTATTTTATTATTATTTAAACTAAGAAGGATCTTAAATGTAATTATACCAAAAATTTTGGGAAACTCCCTAACAACATGACTCTGTCCCTTTACACCATAAATTCTTAACCTCAAACTAATAATCTAAACTCTAAATTAAATATACTCATAAAAAAACTTTTTTTAATATATTGGTGTGATCACAGTTAATATATATTTAATTTTTTTTAGCCTTTTAATAACGCGTATATATTATACACATAGTACTTAAATTCAGGTCATTAAAAAAAATATATCATCTTATATTACTAAACTATTTTATGAGTTAATTTTTTTTTATCGTTGATGCATAAAAATTCTTCCTATAAAAATGTAACATAAACGTAACCCACACGATAAATATCTTAAATTATCATGTTTTTATTTTAATTTTTTAATTTTCATTTATTTTATTCATGTCCTCCATAAAAGTGTCCAAAACCTTATGATGGACAGAGTCGTTGAGACTTCCACCTACTCCCTAACTCTCCTCACGTAAAACTTGATCTCTTTTTATTACATTTCACGAGTCATACAGAACTTGTCCATTAAATAAGTGGGTGGGTTCAACATTGAATCTCGACACTCAAAGATCACTTTTCATACTGTTCTGCAACATTTTAAATGTCACTTAAAGGTGTTCTTTTCGGTGTCTTAATACAAATCTGTCTTTTTTAGCTTCATTTTAATGATATATATATATAGGGATGGCATGGGTCAAGTCGGATTTTCGGTCCACCTATATCCGACCCGAAAAATTATACCTTTTATCCGACCCGACCCGAGTTTAGGGTAAAAAAATTCGATCCGACCCGAATCATTAAAAAAATTAAAATTTTAAGGACTAAATTGTAAAAAAAATAAAATTTATGGATTTAATTGTAAAAATATTTAATTTTAGTGACCTAATTATAAAAAAAATAATTTTAGTGATCTAATTGTATAAAAAATATATAAAGAGTGGTCATTATTGTAAATATCTCGAAAATATATATGAAAAAATTACATTATTAATCCTGGGTCGGATCGGGTCGGATTTTTTCCATCCTAAAACCGAACCCAACTCAATCTGAGACCACACTTGAAAAAAACCGACCCGATCTGAACTCGAATTTTTCACCAAAAAATCCAACCCGATCGGATCGGATCTGGTCGGAACCCGTCGGTTTTAAGTTCCCTACCAAAGCTAGGTGTGTGATACGGGTCGATCTGGATTAGTTAGGGTTAGACTTTGAAACCAAAAGAATAATAATAAAAAAAGTAAAGCTAGTTAGTCCAAATTATACCATATTAGAGAAATAGATGTTTTAGGACATGAATTCGGAATTTTTTTTTGTATATTTTGGATGGTTCTTGATAGAGTTTGAGAAATAAAACATAAATGTGTAATTATATTGATGAGAAGGTATATCATGGATAAGTCCTAACACGTCATCTATGAGACCGACCACTAAAAATTATCCATCTTATCATTTTTTATGTCATATTTTCGTAAGTGAATATTCACTTATGTTTACTGTTAATTCATTTTAAAAACAATTTTTTCAAGTGAAAATTCAATTTGAAAAAATATGACATAAAAAAATTAATGAGATAAATAAATTTTAGTGATTAATCTCATAGACACGTAGTAAAACTTACTCATACATCGTAACATAATTTCTCCATATTAACATATTATTATGACTTCTTTAATTTAACACGTTTGAATTATATTAAACTGCACGAAATTCATAAAATATGTATAAAATTTTAAAATAAAATTGTTATAATATCATATTATGTAAAATTTATGATATGTTTATAAAAAAAATAATTAAATGATGAAATCATATTTTTTTATAAAAATATATCATTTATAACTAAATACGTAATTAAATGAATTTGACTAGTAAGTTCGGAATCGTTTGGAAAGCACAGTTATTTTAGGCAAATTTATGAAAGAAAATTCCAACAATTTCAGGCAAAAAATTCTTAGACCTTTTATCGCTGTTCAAATATCTATAGTTTGTATTTTTAAAGAAATATTTGTGAAATAAAAAAATAATTTTTTTCATACACAAATGGCGTAAAATTAGTTTTACGTGTGTATATATATATATATTTATATTATAAAACATAAATCTTTGATTTTTTAATCTTAATTTTAAAAAATTAAATTATAAACTTTAAATTTTATACCATAAATTTTAATATCGACCTTAATTTTTAAATCCAGCAACTAAACTCCTCAAATGAAAGGGAATTTAGACGAATAATGAAGTTGGAGAGAAAATAAAAAAAATAGGTGTATTAAAAAATACTTGAGAGAATAAGTCAAAAGGAACATTATTTTTTGGACCTCGCCACCTGCACGTAGCGAAGTTAATATACACTATTAATTTTAGTTTAATCCAACGACTAACATGAACTTCATCACCCGCAGATAATGAAATCTAAAAATTTTATAACTTACAAGTGACGAGGTTCGATAAATACTATATATTTTAACATATTTTCTTTAAAATACATTATACTCATTTATTTCTTTAAATATAATTTTAAACATTGTTATTTCTCAGAATTCACCTTAAAACGTAACCTTTATTTCTAAAATTTAAAAACATACATAAACTAATATTTACGTTATTTATATAAAAAATTATAATAAAAAAACTCACTTTATTTTCTGAAATAAAAAAACTGTCATTATCTTGACTACTCCTAATATTCATCGTACTTTAGCCTGTGATACTTTATGATGTCACGTGACTGTGTATTGCTTTTGCCGAGGCTGAGGATAGGATTAATGGCTATGGAGGAAGAAGAATCTTGAAAGGAAGCAAAGGCTTACCCTAGCCTAGCCTAGCCTAGCCTAGTTTTGGTATGTAGGGAAGCGGTTCGACAGTAAGAAATTGACATGTGACAATTCGGCTTTTGGAATAAACATAAAAATTTATAAATATTAATTTTTTAATTTATATATTTAAATATTAAATTTTAAATTATAAATTTAATAATTCTACGGTTTAAATTTTTGTCCAAACGGTAATTATAAGATTTAAGTTAAATTTTATTATTAGTTCATGTCATAGAAATAAGTTATAGATTTAGTATATGTTCTTTAATCGAATAAACTCATTTAGATTTTATTATCATTTCATCATATTTTTTTATTTATCATTAATCCGTTCATAATTATTTTTTAAATAATTATCTATTTCGTATTATATTTCATTCATTCTTTATAAATGATATATAAAAAATTGAAATAATTATTATAACTGATTAAGATTATAAATCACGTGATAAAAATAGTTTGTATAATATTTTTTTTATGAAATGGGAATTTAAGATAATACGCTTGAAATTGATAATTCATGAATAGGAATTTTTTGTTTTTTATAATACCATAAATAATTATTGATTGATAAAACCATAATTGAAATAGAATATAAGTTGGATATTATCCGGGCAACACTTGACCCACTTTCCTATAAAACCATACCCGTTATAAAATCATACCCGTGAGGGTCCGATTAGTATAAAACAACATCACAAAGTTACTCTCTTTAAGAATAGGTATTTTATCCGACCTGATCAGGTTTTGATTCGATTTAATTAAATTGATTAAATTTTTTAATAAAAAATCAGTTTAGATTAGGCCAAATTGAGTTTTTATTGAAAAAGAGGTTGGCTGGAATTTAGTTTTAGGGTGTATAATATCCTATCTGACTCAAGATTAATTATAAATTTTTTTAATTTTTAATAATATTTATAAAAATATTCTTATATTCCTATTTTTTATAATTAGATTTTTAATTTTTTATTTATAATTTAGTTTTTAAAATTATATTTTTTTATAATTAAGTCTCCTATTTTTTACAATTAGGTCCATAAAATTATTTTTTTATAATCGAATCATGGTCAAATTTAATGTATTTATTTTTAGGGTCTTTTTATAAAAAATGTTCAAATTAAATTAAGATCAAATTTAAAATATTTATATTTAAGATTCGAGTGTATCAAAAACCTGACTGGACCCATCTATGCCCATCTCTAACTTTCTCATGACCCGAGTCCCACTTTTAGTAAATTCGACAATGAGAAGGCTTTTGGTAATTTCGGGGAGGAAGAAACGCAGCGTTTTGTTATTGCAGATAAGTCGAAAGGGGTGTCGGGCCCCCACTTGGTCCCTCTTCATGTCGGTCTTCTTCCATCAGAGACTGGAATTATAGGGTTAAAATTATTATTATTTTATTATTTGAGTGCTTGAATTTTAGTGAAAGTGGATAAATTATGAAAAAGCCCACAAAAGCTGACAAATTTACTGATCAAACCCTTAATTCCTTTTAGTAGTAATTATTTTCCTTTCACTTTGGCTCTTGTTTGAGTTGATGCCTCGTTCTATCTATCCTTTTCACAACAGTCCTAAAAGTAATAAAAATATCAAATAAGTACTTTGAGTTAACATGATTCATATTTTGACCCATCTTGTTACTTTTTCTAACCACTCACTTTAATTGATTCCTTTCCCTCCAAAAATTTACAGGGAGATATAAGATATTTGATTTATTTTTTACGGATTCGAATATTACAAATTTATTTATTTAAAATATATTATACGATTATATCGTATTATCTGACTCATATTTTTTTTTTAATCATTTGATATTATACACACTTTGCATGTAGAATTGCTCAAATTTAAGTCGCCTAGTATTTTTGACGTATCAATTTATAGAGTTGGGTAGATCCATATCCACTCTGAACTTTTTTAAAGTTTATATATTTAATTTTAAATTTATAATTTTTATGTATCAGTCCTTAATTTTTTGATTTTAATAATTTATTTTTATCCTAAATTTTGAGATTATTATAATTTATGTTTACCTTCTAAAATATAGTGATTTGTGTTGCGTCCACCCTTAAAAATATTTCTAAATCATCTACTACCTTCTAGTATAAACATCCTCTTTTTTACTGAAGTCAAATATAAATTTAATTTTTTAGAGTGAATATCTTAATTTTTTTAGGAAAAATCCTATTTATAGTCATAATCATACCTAGAGGAAGGTCTGGAGTGAAATGATGTGCTAGTAGATTTAGAACTCATGATCTAAAAGAATATGAGAGAATAAAGATGAACTTCTTAACTAACCAATCAACCAAATATGTTTACTCTAAATATTTTTTTAATCACTATTTTATAATATTTTTTCGAACTATTTTCACATGGTAATAATTATATTAACCTAAATCTTGTTTTATATATTTAAATTTGGATATTTTAAATAATCTCATGCTAATAATTATTGTCAATAAAAGCAATTATAAGCAATTTTTTTCTAATCCCATTCCAAAACAGTCTTAATCATCAACTTTGTTTCCACTTTTGTTTGCATATTAGCAATTATATATAGTGCTTATCAAAAGCTAAACATAACTATGAGCTCCTCACCCTTCTCTAATCCACAATCTTTGTCCAATATTAACTAAAATCTCCATTAAACTAATCTCAGTATCCAACACCACCACTTCCTTTCATTTTTCCCATAAAAGTTCAGATTTTTAATATATAGTGTGGTCCAACCTACTATTTCAAGCTCTCTCTCTCTCTCACACACACAAACTGTCATTTTCTTCCTTGAAACTAAAAACAACCCAATGGCAAAACAACTGCAGCAGGCAGCAGCTTCCTTTGCTTGTTCTTGTTGTTGTTCTTCTCCTGCTCCTCTTTCTTTGTACCGTAAACAGTATTTTTCTAGCTTCTGCTCAAATGTCTAAGTACACATTATTCTTCTGCTTGTGATCTCTTTGGTTCAGTATCTTACAGACCCTTTATCATTATTAAACTCAGGTATATTGAACAGAACTCTTTTTCCTCTGAATCTGTAGATTTCCTTTTCTTCTTATCTCTTAACTGTTCATTGGGTGTTTTTATTTTTATTTTCCTTTTGAATTTCTTCAGAAAAAGCTGCATTTTCCCTTTTCCAAGTTCTTTGCTTTCTTGGTGATGAATTGTAGTTGTTAATGTTTTAATTTTTTTCTGGTTGTTTTGAAGCTGAGAGGGAAGTTTACTTGTAATGTGCATTGTCTGCTTCACTCAGATACTTTGTTTCTACATCTTTTCACTGTTCTCTTCAATCTCCTCTTCTATTCTACTGCTTTTGATGTTTTGTTTAGTTTGGCCCTAAATAGGAAGCTTACACCAGTCAAATTAAGCTTAATACAAGTGAAAATGGCTTCTTTACTGAGCTAGAAATTCTGGGGTTGGACTAAATTTAGTAATTTAGCTTGATGGTATAGAAAACAAAGCTTTTTACACAAGATTTTGACATGAAATTGATGTGTTTGAAGCCTTTTAACATTGTTGTTTGAAGATGTTTAGAACCATTGTTTAGATTAGCCCTCTTTAGACCTGTTTGCAAACTGTTTTCCGTGAAGTTTGAGTCTTTCAATGTCTTCTTCTTCATATAATGCAGAAATTCCCTGTTCTCAATTTCTACATCTGGAGGGATAGTACATATTCCTTTTGCTATAAATTACTGTATATTCTTTTGCATCTCTAGCTTTTGTGAAAGATTCATGACTATAAAATGCCCTGACTTATTTTCTTTGGTGCAATACAGTAAAGGAATCAGGTACATCTTTTTCTAACATGGAGCAATATGAAGTATTAGAGCAAATTGGGAAGGGAGCTTTCGGTTCAGCTCTTCTAGTGAGGCATAAGCATGAAAAGAAGAAGTAAGATTGCTAAAATACTGTATCACATATGAGATATATGAGAAGATGAACAGTTTGACATGGTTATTTGCTTCATATTTTGACACCTAACTTGTCCTTTCTCTTATCTTTGGGAATGTTAATAAGGTATGTGCTGAAAAAGATTCGTCTTGCCCGCCAGACCGATAGGTCGCGGAGATCTGCTCATCAGGAGGTAAACATTAATGAGAAAAGAAAAGATGGATTCCAGTTGCTTTATATTTGATTAATGTGTTATCATTTTTGGACATGGAACAACATTGAAGTTTGTTTAGACCAAACTTGTACTAGAGTTGTTGTCCTAAGTTGCTGCCCTACATCATGTTTCATTGGTATGAACCTAGTTTAATTCGATCTATAGACTAACATTTCTATTTGTTCATGTAGATGGACCTCATTTCTAAATTCCGAAATCCATTTATTGTGGAGTACAAAGATTCCTGGGTAGAAAAGGTATTTTTGCTATTTTCCATTTAATGGATACTGTGCTGGATAAGCCTCAGCTCTCACAATAGTATGTCATGATTGTCAATTTGTCGCAACATAAATATCGAAACTTTCTCGAAGAGCCTAACTCGTGTTCACATATGTCTTTGATACCAGGGTTGCTATGTATGCATTATTATAGGTTACTGTGAAGGTGGAGACATGTAAGTTTCATTTTTCTGCTGATACCGAGATTTGTAAGATAGTACATTTGTTCTGTAACTCGAAGAACCTTGCAAGAACTGAGCAAATCATAATGAGATATTCTGTATAAAACAGGGCTGAAGCCATAAAGAAAGCAAATGGCATGCTTTTCTCTGAAGAGGTTTGTTTAATCCCATGCTTTTGACTTCAGTTCTTTATTCATTGAAGAATCATAACTCTGAAAATTTTGCTTCCGTGCATGTTCAGAAACTGTGCAAGTGGCTTGTTCAGCTCCTGATGGCTCTTGACTATTTGCACTTGAATCACATTCTTCATCGCGATGTCAAGGTTCATGGCATGCTTTTATGCTCTTGCGGAAGGTGTAAATCTCTTCGAAAATGCCCCAAGTAGCTTTAATTAATGATATGTTGTTTCATTTTTCAGTGTTCTAACATCTTCTTGACAAAAGATCATGACATACGTCTTGGTGAGTGATTTTCGATATTTTCACGTAATTCCTTCGATACAGATTACAACTTCTCCTAACAAAAATGTGATTAAAACCCAATGCAGGTGATTTTGGACTTGCTAAAATTCTGACTTCAGATGATCTTGCCTCATCTGTAAGTAATATCTGAATTATGTAACCTTTGAGAATTAAATGCATTACTTGATTTTATCGATCGTAATTCATTTTTCTTTTATGAAGGTTGTTGGAACTCCGAGCTATATGTGTCCCGAGCTTCTGGCCGATATACCGTATGGTTCTAAATCAGATATCTGGTCATTAGGTAAGCATGCTTCACCAGACGATGCTTGTGCTTGTCCGCCAGTCTCGATAAGACTTATAGAAGTTTGATATGTATATGACTCGAACATATGTTTCCAGGGTGCTGCATTTATGAAATGACTTCTCTCAAGCCTGCATTTAAAGCATTTGTGAGTTCTTTTACTCTTTCTTTTGTAATTATTTGCAGCTTGTTGCATATACACCCTTTTGTTAGTCTGGTTAGGACTTCGTAGAGACGGATTCCGATAACAAATGGTTTTGATTATTCATTGTTGCATAGTCTTTACAAATATTCTGTTTATAAATGTTTTAGATGGTGAATTAAGATGTTCAGGTAGCATCTAAACGTTCTCGTACCGTATCGATACCAAACTTTTACAGGGCTGCCTTCTTGGACATTCTGTTTCGTAGGGAAGTATATTGTTTGTAATGTTTCAAGCTGTTGTTTGTTTAAAATCTTACGTACAAATTCGGAATCACTGCATTTATTCGGTCCTCGTGAATTTGCTGCATCATGCTTGTTACTATAACAGTTTCACCAGGACATCTAGGCTATCTGAGATGAACTGCATGTGTCATCTCGTATTTATTTCTCGTGTTATTTCGATGTCATATTCGACTGTTGCCAAATCTCTTGAGCAGGATATGCAAGCACTGATAAACAAGATTAACAAATCAATAGTTGCTCCGCTTCCGACAAAGTATTCCGGTGCCTTGTAAGCCTATATCCCTTCTAAAATACTCGGGTTTTGCCTTGTGAATTTAATTTACGTACATGTCGGAGCTTCACCGGAGTTTCAAAGGATGAATCATGTTGGTCTAATTATCACGTTGATTTGTTTTCAGCCGCGGCCTTGTTAAAAGCATGCTGCGCAAAAATCCTGAACTTAGGCCAAGTGTATGTATAAACTCTCCCTTCGAGTTGAATTGCAATTCGATCTAGAAATGGTTTCGGAATGTGTTTATGATCTTTCCTCTCATCCGAGGTATGCATCGATTTTGACAGGCCGAGGAACTGCTCAGGCATCCACACCTTCAGCCTTATGTTGTGAAAGTTCATCATAAAATTAATAATCCTAGAAGGAATACTTTACCCGTGCTTTGTCCTGAAACCAATATAAAGAAAACCCGATTCTCGGATCCCATAGATATTAGTTTCTCTGTTTACAGGGAGCGGCGCCGATCCTTAGGTAACGACAGGACTCTGAATCCGAGCATATCCGGAGCTGAACAAGATTCTGTTTGCTCCACCAAGGGAATACATCAAGAGGCACTGAGTTTTCTGAATAGAAGGTTAGACGATTTGTCTATTGACAGCAGCCAAGAAGGAACAGTTATTTGCAAGCCAATTACTTCGAAGCTTTCAAGTGCCACCAAGACTCCGAAACGTTCTCTGACAAAAGCTTCTGCAACTCCGAAGAGAAAAGAAGAGCCTTTGAGAAACCGTGACTCGGTAAATTCTATTGTGTTCCTGTCTTTGATTCGAAATCTGGGTTTTTAATGTTAATGGTATTGTGTTTACAGATTCATGTTTCGCGCAATCCGGTCAAAAAGCCTCTCCCCTCGACTCGAAGAGCTTCTTTGCCGCTGCCAACGAGAACTACGGTTCGAGAATCTCCTTGTAGATCTAAGGCAGGCATTCTTAACAGCATACAATCACCTGATGTTTCTGTCAATGCTCCTCGAATTGATAAGATAGCTGAATTCCCATTAGCCTCATATGAAGATGCATTCTTCCCCATGAACAAAACTTCACCAAAATCTGCACAGGGATTCTCTAGCTCACCACAATTTGTCGATCGTTCAATCATGAAAGACAAATGCACAGTTCAAAAACGTGATCAATTGTCTAGAAAGGCCGATTTCGCTGATGCATGGCAAGGAATTCAACGCAGCATGTTTAAAGTGGATGGAGATAATGTAAGTGTTTCCTCCGATCAAAACGCAACTGCTGGGGCATCTAGCCGTACCTCATCAGATGCACAGAGACGAAGGTTTGACCCCTCATCGTTCCAGCAACGTGCTGAAGCATTGGAAGGATTGCTTGAATTTAGCGCTAGGTTGTTGCAGCAAGAGAGGTATGATGAGCTTGGTGTGCTACTAAAACCATTTGGACCTGGAAAGGTCTCCCCTAGGGAAACTGCCATCTGGTTGACTAAGAGCTTTAAGGAGAACACTGCAAAGCCTGAGGATTAATTCCGACAAAACGCTGTTGTTTGTATCATCTGTAGCTGTAACCTGTACCAATCTTTTAGAGTTCAACTTATCCGATTTTAGGCAACTATTCTAGTTGATAGAACCTTAGTAGAAAGGCATTTGGGTTTTCAAGCAAATGCTAATTGTTAGTTCTAGTCTCTAGTTGATCTTCCTGCACCTTCACAGTTCCCCCTTGTGCACCAAGGTTCATAATTTTCTTCAAAATGGATACTGGGGTTCAAGTATATTACGAACGAACTTCTTGTCTAACTACTTTTGTTTGTTTTTATTCCTCTATCCTGTTTGATTCAGTATGAGAAAAGAAGAGTTCTTTCGTAGTAATTAAAAACTACCTTAGGCTCCAGGAAATAGGAAAGCTATACACCACCGTGTATAGGGATTGTACTCGTATATTAAACATACAACTAGTGTTGTGAAGTCAAAACAGGGAGCCGAGTGATCCAGAAACATGTCCTTTGGACTATAAAATTATAAATACTAGTTCATAAAAAGAATGTGCTTGGTTTGCATGGAGAGTAAAGTTTGTGAAATGTATGGAAACATGTACCTTACATGTACATGAAAACGAGAACCAGAGAACTGAAGTAAACCTTGTTTTTTTGTTCCTGATCTGTTTTACATGCCAGGTTGATCCTAATCTCGTAAACCACGAGCGGCAACAAGTTTATCAGTTGAGTGTCTTGTGGAATGCAACCTGCAAATGAAGCAAATAAAGAAGATGACGTTTTGTGATGAGGTATTATTGTGGAAATAAATTCTAAATCCTATGATTCAGAACTGAAGAACAAAAGAAACGTTTTAGGCAAAGTGCATACGGAAGTCGATGTCTTGAGAAGCTCTCTTATGGCCATTGTGGCATAACAAGAAGCAGGAAGTGTGAAGGCTAATTTGAGGGCTTTCTGAGGTTCCTCAGAATTAGAGTCAGGTGCAGAATGAACTTGCAGAGGGTCAACTTCTCTAGAAACCTCCACCTCATCGTTGTCAGTTGAAAACTTTTTGTCATCATCAAAGCTCTCTAATTGGTCCGGATGATCAAATGGCTCTTCGCTTTCGGTTCCATTTGTCGGATGCTCTTCTTTGACCAGGTTTACAGGTTTAGTTTTAGCAATTTTGTCTAAATCAGTCTCTGACAATGCTATATTTCCATCCGTATATGACAGCAATTCCCTGACACAACATAGATGATGTTAGTCTCTACCATGTTTGCCCAGTCACCTTAAAGAATAACACTTCTAGAAAAGATGTTAAGAAAAGCAGACCATACCATTGAAAGTCTATTGGCTTCTGAAAAACACGCCTGTAGCTTCCATTCATGCTGGTTATTGAAAATTCCCTGCAAGGAAAATTAAAAACAAATAATGATCAAAACACAATGGCTATGGGAAGAACATTCTCGGGAAAATATAGAGATGGTTTCAATTATGACTTTCGTACTTGACACTATGAACGCTTTCCGTCAAGCTGATGCCATCCTGATGAAAAAACAAAAATGTTTAGAACCCCTGTATTTAATGTGCATATATATTATAATAATTATAGCAAACCTTCTTTGCCATATCATGATAAACATCGGCAACCTCATTCATTGGATAAATTATTCTAGAACTGTCGAGCAAACATGATAACATTGTCAGGAAAGAAACAATTAACAGCTCATTATGGAAATAATATGAGAAATGTAAAATCTGCTATAACTCCTTTAATGTATCCCCTTACCCAGGCATAGGAAGGATGACATCCTCTATAGTATAATTTCCAGCACTGATATCCGCTGCAGTTATGACCTGAGAGAAAGCGGAAGCTATCTTAAATTCTTTGAATTTAGGTTCAAAACATTGATGCTAAGTGAATATAATATACAACCATATGCTTCGACTCTTCATTTTTCTTGAACTTTCAATGTCCAACACACATGTCCAAAACATATCCGTATATGGTGGTATGAGGATATGATTATACAAAGACCCTCCAAATACATGGAAAAACTTCAAAACATTGAACATGCCCTCCATGTTCACATACCCAAATCCGACACTCACACCCCAATCCGAGTAACATAGGAATGCAGCATATCTTTGGCTAATGGCACCAAAATCTGAACATCTTTCACATTTACTCTTGCCACCAAATCAAAATTAGGAAATAAATTCTGTGGATGGAATTGAATTAAACAAACTTGTTTGATGTCTTTCCAACAAATCAAAATTATCTCTAAAATTTCCTTAAACCTCCGAGTTTACAATCAGAAAATTTTAGAAGACTCTAAATGAAAAAGTGATAACTGACCTTAACAAGATTATTTTTCTTTAGTGGAAGATCTTTTCCAGATATTTCATCTAATTGACTACAATCATCTGCATCTTCAAAGCTATCATCTTCATGTTCAGACGGTACAGCTTCCGTTTTTTCAGCATCATCTCCTTTGATATATACCAAGTCTCCCAGTGCAACTTCAATGCTTCCTGCATATGGTAGGTTAACAGAATAATGTTAGATCGGTTAAAATGAAACATTTTAAAAGAGCTATAACAAACAGCAAACCCGATAATGGCTTTCTTCCTGCATACCGTATTTTTGCACTCTCATGCTTGCTGCATGGTTCCACAGATAGCTTTGGTAACTATGTACATACCTGATCAATAGAAAAGAGATGATCTAAGATTCAATATCTCAATAATCATCTTAAATAATTCCCAACATCAATCAAATAGGATAAGGTATTCAACTCAATTAACTGACTCATGCATTGACATGAATGTACATACAAACAGTAAAGTCTGATATTACATGTACTTCCCAGAAAATAGATACAGTAGTTTGGCAGTTCAAGAATCTGCATTCAGTAACTTCAAATTAGTGGAAGCTGCACTAAATTGACTTGGTTTCTACTATCATGTGCTTTCCTGTTCAATATGTCAGACTTCAGAGCCATCCATGCTTGAGGTAATGTGGTTGTTAACAGTAAAATAAAACTGGAAATTAATGGTATCACAATCTCACTTGAGCACAAATGCATGATTGATTTAAACAAGGAATATGCGACAGTGAGATGGATTCAAATGCAAAGTAAAAGATTGGGCCTGAATCTACTTATATGGTTAGCACTTAGCACACCAAAATAGACCAACGATGAAAACTTAGAGCATGCCATGGTCATTACTCATTACTCCTCTATGACAGATGATTGTTTCAGAATTAAGAAAAAATATATTCCTCATTTTCCGATGCATCAAGCACTTACATCATTCTCAAAGTCCTAGGTATAGCTTTCAGGGCTTGCAAGTAATTCCCAGGACATTTCTTCAAACACTGCAGCTGTATGAGAATGAAACGGGGGGGGGGGGGGGGGGGGAATAAATATTCATTTCTACTATGAAACATACACAAGAAAATCTTGATTATGGACCCTTTTGAAAATATATTAACGGACATAAATGCCTAGGAGGAGTGACAAAGCTAGGAGCTTACCATAGCCCTTTCTGCAACTAAATGGCGAGGTAATTGCCTGAGAGTGCCATCTATGTCACCAGTTTCTTTATAATATTCCCTCGCCTTGCTTATAATATTTCTTTGTATTTAGAGATTTAAGTCAAGAAAACAACTGATAATTATATCCCCACGCTGAATGCAGACCCTCAAGTAGTCTAGCATATTAAAAACACTTTGCCAAAAAAGAATGAATTATCAAATGTAAAAAAGGATATCCCCTTCTCTTGGATCAAGAATAATGCTTGCAGCAGCTTTCCACTCTCCACGCAGTAATGTGGCACCAATGTGGTGAGTTGGAACAGAGCCACTTCCAAAACGCTGAAAATTATGAAGGTTTTAAAAAGAAAATAAAAGAAAGAAGAATCAGGAATAGGGGAGGAAGAGAGAATGATCAAGGAAGTACTTGTAAACCAAAGTAGTTGATGAAGCCATGCCTTCCCAAGGACTCTGCAGATGCTTTAATAGTATCTTCCGAATCCGCAACAACACCTCTGAGGTGATAAATGAGTTCGATGAATGATGGATGTTAACATAATGAGAAAAATAGAAATAGAATTCAAAGTGGGAAACTCTCACCGCAATGTGATGGTGAAGCGGTTGCCTAAAAGCTGCCCAAGAAGGAGGTCCTCCTTGACATAGCTGGATTTGTGTCAGACTATAAATAATGGTTCATAACACAATACCTTGACAGGAAATGAAAGTTAGATCCATCACTCTTACCAGAAGTCTCCCACTTTAATACCAATCAACCTTTCATTAAGGGCAGCTAATCTACTTGCATGCTGCTTGAAAACAGTTACCTGGAAACCCAACAAAGTGATCCACTTAAGCATGATCCATTTTGCAGGGGGAGAGAGAGAGAGAGAGAGAGACATATACACACAACTGTACATGAATAAGAAAAATATAAAGTAGCCACAGACTGTCCATTTTCCAAACACAGTAAAAGTGCTGGATGCGTTTAGATTGAAGACAGAGTGACAAGACATTAATCAAGCAGTAGCATTTTATTGCTTAATACTCTATACCTTTGAAATGAATACTAAAAGAGTTCGGAAAAACCAGAAGAACCATAATGAACAGGAATGTCTCCCAAGGGCATCTTTGGCATATGCCATCAATTTCTTTTTACTTTTTACCTCATAAAATTTCAGGAAGTGACATCCACCCATCGGTTTCTTCAAGATGCTAAAGAATAGCTTTTACAAAATTAGTTTATAATAGAATTAACACTACATCATGCGGGCTATTGATTTTATAATCTTCCAAAATGAACTAGACAATCCAAGCCAGAGCAAGTAATCTCCAACCAAAACCCCGATTAGTTTAGCACAAAAGAAAAAAAAAACAGGACCAACTTACCCTTTGAGTTGAAACTGAACGCTTATCTTTTGTACCCGCAAAACCAAATGACCTTGTCTGTCAAACAAAAGATTAATGAAAAAGTTTTCCACTGAATAGGTAACCACAGGGCTTCAATAAATCATTTCTCATACCTGAACGCCAAGCATCTTTCCAATTAACCCTAAAGCTTCCTGTGTATCTTTATTCTCCTTGAAAAGATGGAATCTGAATATTAACATAGAAGATTACCTTCAAAATGCAGTTCAAGTGCAATACTAGACACTTCATAGCATTGATAGAAAACTAGAAATGATTTTCCCCTACTATTTTAAAAGGGGATCAAATTAATGTAGAAGAACAACATGCTACCTAAGGAACTTGCCAAGATGCTCTGGCCAGTGGCTTGAACCTCTACTATCATAGGGCTTATCAGCTCTCTTCCTCTTCTTGGAATTTCCCCCCTTTTTATTATTCCCAGAGTTTAATCTCACACGAATGCATTTTGAGGAAGAATCAGGGCCATCAACGGTGTCAGTGACAAGAAACCTAAGATTCTCTTTAAAGAAATTATGCATTGCCTGAAAATGTCAAAATAAGAATGAAAAGGCTCTTCTAATTATTTTGATTCCCTCTTCCCAATAGATTGAGTAACACCCTACACGGGCTAAAGGTGCAGAAAGATTAATGGATAAATAAATTGAAAATAATATAAAGCTTACCGTTCGATGCGATTTATCCGAGTCTGGAGATAGAACAATGGGGGAGATATCTTCCTCACTGCCTGATGTAATTTGCTTAATTAAAGCTTCTAAGCTATCCACATCAGTTTCACAGGCAAGTGATCTGAATTTTTCAATTTCAGACGCATAACTTTTGTTAAGTTGATCGGATGTCTTTGTTTCATCTTCCTCAAAAGCGTGCGTCTATATCGAAAAAGAAAAGGACTATCATCTATTAACTATATATAAAGTATAAACTAAATTTGAAAAATGGAATTTGAGTCAGATTACCTCTGGAGGGGCATCTAAAGAGGTCAAATGAACAACATTTCCTTCATTGTCCACTTCATTCACAATGAAATCAGAATACCTAAAAAAGAATCCCAAGCAAACAAATTACAAAATTCCATTGCCAACTGCAATTAAAACCCATTTCATAACAAGGAAAATCCCTCTCAAAACTTCCAATTTTCCTCACATATCCGCCATTATTTATAAAGACAAAGAATCTCATTGTACCTACAAAGATACAACTACAAAGCACAGGCTTGTGTCAAGCTAGACTATTTACCACTAAACTAAACCCCATTCCACCATCTTAATTATACAAACAGATTGCTAAGCACGCTCACGAAAATAAACAAATCAAACATAAGGGTACTTGCAAAATCATAAACGGGTTTAAAAGAAACAAAAGGGAAGTGACTTTTCACCTTTGTTTGAGGATGCCACGGAAACCAGGAAGGTTCGAGATGGAACAGAGGATTCCCACATCTGATTCGGTTATGGTCGTCATTATAGTCAAGGAATTTGAGGACTTGTTGATTGGGGATTTTTTAAAGTTTGATTTTGAAAGCGAAAAGAAGTTCCTTTTGCAGTGGAAGCAACAGTTATTGGGTTTTAGCACCGAGACGCCATAACGCCACATCTCTCCTTCTGGTTTCCCAGGGTTTACAATTACGACTCGGCTGTAATACGCTGCGTTTCACTGCTTTGATTGGGTCTTCTTCTTTGGTGGCTTAGTGCTTTATTTTGGGCCTTTGAAGCCATTGTTTGGTTTGGACTTTAGACCAAAAACACCGGCCACTAGTCAGAGTAGGGAGAGAAACCAAAAACAGAGGGGGAAAAAACTCCATTGAGAGAAACAGGGACGGATGGTGAGCAAAACAGAGGAGACTCAATTGAACAGGCTTGAAAATCAGGTAGACAATGGAGGAGGAGGTGCTTGGTAATAACTTTTCCTTGTCAAGAAGTTCAAAGTTAGGTGTTCAGAGAAAGTCTTGAAGTATGGCTTATCTTTCTTAACTGACTCCAGAAAACGATCTGCTCTTGGCCCTGAAGGTTGGTCTTTCTTTTTCTAGCTCTGGTTGATTTCTGAATTTGGGTTCTGCTTTTGAGTTTTTCTTATCGGTTTTATTTTGTAATTAATTGATTTTGGTTTAAGAGCTCTTTGCTCTTTACTTTTTTTTTGCTAACTTGAGTTTTGCTTTAGTTTCAAAGATTGAAGCTTTATTGATTGCTTCCCTGTTATTCGTTTGCTTGAATTTAAAGCTTGAAGCTTTGTGTTTTTGTATGCTTTGATCTGTTGGATTGTGATTTCAAGTGGTGTGTTCAAGACTAGACTATTTGTCTGCTAATGTTACTTGTTACTTCTGTTACTTTTATGAACATGTATGATTGTTAACAACTACTTGTATCTTGATGCAGAATGGACTATATATGAGCAGGTAGCTGTTGCTTCTATGGATTGCCAATGTCTAGATGTTGCTAAGTTACAATCTTGTCCGTCAAGTTTTTCCATTTTGGATTGATTTTGAGAAAAAAAAAATTAGTATTGAAACTTCCATTTTGGTACAAACTATCCTATCCTTTTACCTGTTTAATTTGTGATTGTCCATGGGGTTGACCATTGCCATGTTGCTATGGTTTCTCTTTTGCTATTAGTTCCTTGTGGGAGTTCTTGTTTACTCGATTTTTGTTGGAAAAACAGTGATATATGACCATCTTTGAGCTTCATTAAAATTCGGTGAAGGTCCTCGAAATGATCAAATAATTAGCATTATCCAAGGAAGCTGTGATTGTTTGGATGGTTATATCTTGGAAAAAACACTTGGGATCTTTGCAACCGTGTTATTGTTAAAGGTCCTCAAGTTGTTGTATTTTGAGAGATAAACTACAATCAAAATTCCAGCACCTAAGGAGTGATAGAAAATCTGTCTTAAGGTAACTATGATGTGCAGGTCTCAACTCAATTCCTTTTACTCGATTTTAAATCGGTTTGAATTTTTCGACTTGTTCAATTCTGAGATTTAAATTTTTTTCGATTTATTGTCGTCTAGATTGATTACTATGTAACAATTTTCTCTTCCTATGTTGAGGCATTAGTTTGAACATTCTGGCTTTATCCTTTTGCATGTTCGGTATGGTGAAACTCTTGTTCAAGATTTTTGGTTTAGGCTTTGCTGATATCAACTTTTGTGCTGTGAGTTTCTTGCAATGTTTCTTGAATTGCAGTGTGGTGTTGCGTAGATGCTCTAGTTGCCGATTGATAGTAGGTTCATGAAGTTGCCTCACATAAGTTTGTGCCATTTATTATTGCAGGATTGCATAAAGGTTTTGCAAAAAAGAATTGGGTAAACTACATAAACCGGTCCCTTGATTATACCTCAATTATCTTTTACATCCCTTGATTATTAAATGTTACAAATTGGTCTATTGACTAATTTTTTGATACAAAGTGGTCCTGTGTCGTTAAAAATTTGATGGGAAACTCATGTGAACGTTAACATGCTGACTTGAATTATAGAGATTGGGGATGCCACATGGTTATCCCAGTTAGCATGTTAATATCTACATTAGTTTTCTGTCAAATTTTTAATGACATATGATCACTTTGTATCAAAAAATTTAATCAATATACCAATTTATAACATTTGATAATCAAAGGATATAAAAGATAATTAAAATATAATAAATAGATTATTTATGTAGTTTACCCAAAAAGTTTCCAAGAGCAAAAGAGTCGGTAAGCATATAAGACAATTAAATATATATATATATATATATATATATATATTGCTGTTGATTGACATGTAAACTATACATTCCTGGCCTATCCTTTGAGACATTCCTTAAATTAAGCTTATGTTCTGAACATCTTGGCCATTGTTCTACCAACCATATTCCTTTGCTCTTAATTTAAAAGAATTTATTTCGGTATGATCTTTTAATTACTTCAATTTAATAATTTTACTCAATATAAAATATTATGTAGTTCGAACATTCAGAACTTTTGATTCAAAACTATTTGGTTTACAAAATAATTTTTAAATGTTTTAATTAATTATTTGATACAATATATTAATGATGATTTATAATATCGAGAGATTTAATATGTTTTTACCTGATGGTCAAAATGGCCTAATTTTTGAAGTACTTAACCTAAATTGTGTTATTTGATGGGAAAGTTTGGTTACTTAACTCCTAAGATTCAATCTAAGAAATTAGGTTGAATTTGGTGTTATACGTTGAATATTGCTGAACACCACTAATGTTGAACGTTGTTAAATATTATTAAATTAGTTAATAAAAATTAAAAATCTTAAGGACTCAACATATAATCAATATGTTTAACGGTGTTCAGCGTTAGTAGTGTTCAATGGCGTTCGACGCCTGTTTTAGACTTATCCATTCTAAAAATATATCATATCTCTAATTCCCTGATTCTTTAACCTAAACCTAGTTTTTAGTATGGGATATAAATAAGGCACCACACCAAAATTTTTTTGCTCTTTCACGGTGTTTAAAATATTGCTATAAACCTTCTCGACACATAAAAAACACCGCAACAAACATAGAGTAAGAAAGGACCACAAAAAAATAAAAAAATTATTGAAAAAATATAATTTTTTTTAAATTTTATTTAAATTATTATACCTATTTTAAAATTTTAAGAAAACCTCTTCTTCATTTATTCCTGGGTCGAATAAAAAATTAGAGAAAATGATATTTTTTATGTCATTTATAGAAAACATAATTAAATAACTTCTTTATTATTTATTTTTTCAAAAATAAATTTCTAATAAAAATATTAAAAATTAACATATAATAATAAGTATTAAAAAATTAAATTTTGATAATAAAACTAGAATAATTGTAAGTTTAATTTCATTATTGACAAAATCTATTAATTTATTTTAATTCTAATTTTACTTAAAATTAATTAATTATTTAACTAAATGATAACGTATATTATCGTTTTATAAAAGACTTTTACCTCACACAAGATGAAGCGAGCTAGCAGCTGCATCCAGGTGAGGCCGTGAGGGTCCTCCATCAAGGCCTTTCCTTTAGACCAGCCGAGGAGACGAAGTAGGTGCCGTTGCAGCATGTGACTCATACATCCGACACCGCCAATTATTTTAGATACGTGTCCAAATTCGACTCTAAAAATATACTCTTCGAAAAGATTCTGGTTCTCGAGTCAATCGAGTGTAAGATACCTTCAAAAAATATTCGGTGTCATCCTAATTTTTTTTTTAAAAAATTATATTAGTCCCAATATTATTATTAAAAAATAAATTTTAAAAAATAACAATATTAACTAAAAATTAAAATAATAATTTAAAATAAAGAAAGAAAAACATACATTTCTTCGCTAGGAGTCGAATCAACTAATACCGTAATTACTACAGAAATTAAAATTTTAACCGAAAAATTTAGGGTTAAAGTAAGAAAAAAGAGAATTGAGTGATTTTGGTGTAAAGAAAAAAAGAATTTGAGTCTCTATTTATAAAAAAAATCGCATCGGTCTGGATAAAAATAGTGAATATATTTTGCGTTTCGTGGAATATGAATCACTAGTTATAATGTAATTCATATTTTACAGAACATAAATTATTTTTAAATTCAACTCGATAATTTATTTTTCAACCGTTTTCTAATTATTGTGATAAATTAAACCATTTCGTAAGTTTAATTCTTCAATTCGTATTAAATTTATTTCGCGTTCTTTTAGATACGAATTAGCAATTTAAGAAATTTATCTACGTATACAGAATAAAATATTTTTTAAATAAAGTTTAAAATAAATTATTCTTTCAATTATATAATTTAAAGAGAATATTAAGCCGACAATGCCTTTGAAAAATCCTCCCCTGGGCCAGAATTTATACTGCATGTGACTCCCATGCAACTGAAAGGCTCTGACGTAGGACCCTACGCTTTGAATGTTGATGGAGCCATTTCTCCTAACAAAGGTATAGGGGCTGCAGCTGCAAAGATCCTTCAAATGGAAGTAGGAGCTGCTGCTTGCATGGTCTCTTGTTTAGAAACTTGGCAGGTTCCATACGAATGTGAACAGGACATTAAGTATCTTCATCACCAGGATGCAGCTGCTGCTTGCTTCCTCTTGCTCGAGTTAAAATTCTCCAATAAATTGATGACACGTGTCATTATTTAATTAAATAATTAATTTTAGTTTTAATTTTAATTAAAATTAGGATCATTCATAGTTTCCAGACTCACAACTCCTCTCTTTGAATAATTTCTCTTCCTTTGTTTCAACGGTCAACCAAACCTCCAAGCTTACTCCAATGGAGGCTACTGAAGCAAAGTTGATGAGAAATGGGGTGGAAAAGACAGATTCAACAGATGACTTAATTCCATTCATTCGATCAGCTGTCTCCTCCAAACAAGAAAAAGACCTTTTCTACGTGCTGGATTTGGATGCAACCAGATCCTTGGTCAACACATGGTTCTATAATCTTCCCATGGTTCAACCTTTCTACGCTGTTAAATCCCTAATCTAAAATCCTGATGTTGTCGTTTACTGTCTCATCAAAGGCTATCACTACCATCGTCGGACCATCAAGAATATTTTTCCCAATCATTCATCGTCGGTAGCTGAAGGTAAGTGTTCTGACAACTTTTTTTTTGTGATTTTAGTTTCTTTCGACGTTAGAAAAATCAGTCGACACACCTACCACCGGTTATTGATGATGAGTGATTGGAGGAAACGACCGTGGTGGTCTGACAACAGTAGTGGTAGTTTTCGATGAGACAATAAATGATAACATCGACGATAATTTGAGGGTTTTGAGTTAGGATTTGAGATTGTTTTGTAAAGATTTAAAATTATCATTTTTTAAAATTAAATTAAAATAAAATAAAAATTTTAAAAATATATATTTTTTATAAAAATAATAATATTTGATGATTAAGGACTTCAAATGACCAAATTAAAGTGATTCACAATCATAATTCTAACGGTTATCTGGATATTAAACCTAAAAATAATATAAAAATCAAACAAAATCATTGTTTTAAACATAAATTTATTTAATTTTTTAAAAGGATCGAGCAATAATTATGGCAGAGAATACAACATAATCATTAATCCTAAACTTTCCTCGGCACTTGTTACTTTTTCTTGGCCAAATAAGCTGGAATGTCTGAGGTTTTAAATCCGTTGAAATCGTTTCCGCGAGATGTCGTATAAGCTCCCATGTTATGAAACACCAGCAGATCATTAACGTCAAGCTCTGGCAAATCCAAAGCAGTAAAAACAATATCTTCAGGATCGCATGTGGGTCCAAAAACTGTGGAACTCCAGGTTTTCATACCTTTGAACGTGGGGTTTTGGGTGGTCAGACGGAGAGGAGTGTAGACAAC
Organism: Abelmoschus esculentus; assembly: GCA_035048815.1. NCBI lineage: Eukaryota > Viridiplantae > Streptophyta > Magnoliopsida > Malvales > Malvaceae > Abelmoschus > Abelmoschus esculentus. The sequence goes on along the minus strand of JAUCBN010000019.1, from coordinate 2,880,911 downwards.
TTCGTCGTGACCGTACTTCAAAAAGTTCATAGAGCCGGAGATACCATCGTTAATCCAATACTCCTTAACCCCACCACGAACACGTTTCCCTATGATGCTCGTGGCCAATGTAAACGATGAATTGGCAAAGAGACGGCCGGGTTCCGCCATGATTTTTAGGCCCTCGGTACTTGGTTCGTTGGGAAAATATTTCTGCAAAGCAGCTTTCACGGAAGAGGCTGCTTCGATAAATTTCGGACCCGACGTGAACCCACCGCCGATGTTTAGGACATGCATTTTAGGCAACCCGAGTCGAGCTGCTGCGTCGAACGTTGTTCTAGCAACTTGGATGGCGTCTTCGAATGCGTGGAAGTTAATCGCTCTGCTCCCGATATGAAACGAGACGCCGACGACTTTGAGCTTGGCTTCTTGTGCAGCTCTTAGAAGCGGGACGATTTCATCAGGGAGTGCACCGAATTTGGAACCGAACTTGAACGTGGCGCCGCTCGTTTCAGGGACTTTGATCCGCATCAACAGTGCACACTTTGGGTGCCATTTTCTGATCTTTTCAATCTCGCAAATGGAGTCGAAAGTAGTTAATTTAACACCAACTTTAGCCGCGTACTTGATGTGAGACTCCGGTTTACATGTGTTTGCGAAAACGATCCGATCAGGCGAAACGCCGAGAGATAAAATGGTTTGGATCTCAGCAATACTTGCACCGTCGAAACCGGTGCCGAGAGCTGCCAGTTCTTTGAGGAAAGCCCGGTTAGGGTTGCATTTAACAGCGTAGAAAGGTTGAACCATGGGAAGATTATAGAACCATGTGTTGACCAAGGATCTGGTTGCATCCAAATCCAGCACGTAGAAAAGGTCTTTCTCTTGTTTTTCCTTGGAAGAGACAACTGATCGAACGAATGGAATTAAGTAATCAGTTGAATCTGGTTTTTCCACCCCATTTCCCATCAACTTTGCTTCAGTAGCCTCCATTGGAGTAAAGCTTGGAGGGTTGGTTGAAACAAAGGAAGATAAATTATTCAAAGACAGGAGTTGTGAGTCTGGAAACTATGAAGATGATCCATTTATAGAAATAAATCTTACTCACTCCGTCCTAAGAAATTATTATTACCCCATTAGAGGACAAATAACCTTTGACTTAGGTTTCGTTTTTTATAATTTAATACTAAAAATTTAAATTATAGGTCTTAATATTAAATTATAGATCTTAAATTATAAACTTTACGAATATATCATATTTATAATTCTTTAATTTTAAATCTAGTTTTATAACTCTTTTACGGTGTGTAAAATACCTCTATAAACTTTTCTAACACTTAAAAACACTGCAGCAAACGTCGCGTAAGAAAAGACCACAGGAATTTAATAAAAAATATATATAAATTTTAAAATTTTATTTAAATTATTATGCATGCTTTTAATTTTTAGGAAAACCACCTCCTCTTCATTTATTTCTGGGTCCAATAAAATAATTAGAGAAAGTGACGTTTTTCATGTCATTTATTGAAACACAATTGATTTCTTTTTCGTTATTTAAAAAATAAATTTTAAGAATATGTTTCTAATAAAAAATATCAAAAAATATCTATAATAATAAATATTAAAAAATAGATTTTAATAATAAAACTAGAATAATTATAAATTTAATCTCCTTTATTAACAAAATCTATCAATTTATCCTAATTTTAATTTTATTTAAAATTAATTAATTATTTAATTAAATGACGATACATGTAATCTATCTCGAACCAGATGAAGTGAGCTAGCAGCTGCATCCATGTGATTTTGCTCCATCAACATTGAACCAGTAGGGTCCTCCGTCAGGGCCTTTCCTTTGGACCAGCAGAGGAGACAAAGTGTTAAGACTGTTAGTATGATTACAACTAACTGGAATTGGTTAGGAGTTAGGTGGTTTTGTTTCACCTGACTTTTATACTTCCAATAATATTTTTATTTTTTTAATTTAAATTTTTAATAGATTCTCGTCTTATTATTTGATCTTAATTTTATTTATGTACACATTATTATAATCAAGGATGAAATACAAACGTGTAATGATTCCAACTGATATTCCAACAAGACAAAGTTGTGCCTGTAAGAGTCTTGATTCTGGGGACCAGACTAGACTCCTTAGTGGCACAAACCGTGTAATGATTCAATATTATTTTTGAGCTGTTCAACGCCTTTGTCTAAACTCCTCATCTCTTACTTTTTTTTTTTTTTAACTCCAAATTTTAACTTCGTCTCTGCTTGCATTACGTTAAAAAGTTTCCGACCCTTCACAAAATTGTGCACACTTTAAATGGAGGGTCCATACACAAATGTGAGCATTCTACACACAGGGACTCAAGTAGTAGCCTACTTGCTCCCAAAATACAATTAAGATAAAATCTTTAAAATTGTTGTGAATAAAGTAAAGAATAAGAATAAAATAGAACAAAGATGAGAGACAAAGAGAGAGATTTTATTATATTCTCAAAATAGGGTTGTGTACAAAGCTTTGACCAAAAGTCTATATTATAAGCATAAGATGGAAACCCTAATTCCAATGGGTATTAAACCCTAACAATAAAACCATTAAACTTTAACTTAATATATGGATATCCACCATGAATAAATATATTCATAACACTCCCCCTTGGATATCCATGAAGATAATGTGCCTCGTTAAAACCTTACTAAGATAAAAACCCTGTGGAAAAAAAATTTCTTAGTGAAGAAAAAAGAGTACACACATCTTTGATACGCATAACATGTTGTCTTATTAAAAACCTTACCAAGAAAACTCATTGGGACAAAACCTCGATTAAGGGAAAAAGAATGCAACGCGTATTTACTCCCTTCATGAAAATATCACATAAGATCTTTGAATCTTCATAATTCAATATTGAATACAAACTTCAAATGTTGAAGTAGATCATGCACTAGTGGATAAATCTTCCAAATCATTGCTTGAAATGATTCATCGAATAATATTCATCTAAAAATCATGAGGGACGAAACTTAAAGAAATATGTTTCGTTTTATCATATTTGATATATCCACCTTGAGATATAAATTTTGTATAATCTCTTTACAAGATAGCTTGCATCTTATCTTGTGAAAAACATTCACATATCTCTAGGATATGTTTAGCCAAATACATATTTTGGCTTTGTCTCGTGCATAACAATTATTTAAAGGTAATGATCTCGTAGCACTTAAATAATATTTCTGGACCAGCTAAGATACAATGCTTCCAGATCAAATAATTTATATATTGTGCTTTTAGACCAAGAATATCATTCCCTTTTCTTGAGTCAGAAAGAATCTTTGTTTACATTAAGAGACTTAACAACCATAAGGGTGATCAATGAATATGCATTATTTATATAAAGTCTCTTTCAACATTTTTCTGTACGTCGATTGATGCACAACGATTTGAGGAGATCTCTTCACGAGTCTCAACTATATTCAAATCAACGACAATAATAAAAGTTCAAAACTAATCCACTTAATCAAAATGGTTGGGGAAATTAAACAATTCATATAGCATTATGCTAATAAGTATTCAATGAGGCGATTATATCAAATACGCCTAAATCTTTCAATCCATAAAAGAGATATTTAATATGGTTGAATAATGTTCTCGAGAACTTGAATTAATTGCTTCTGGCAGTCTAAATTCTTTTAGAAGTTTCATGTAAATGTTTTTATCAAGAGGCTCACATAAATAAGATGTAACAACATTAATTAAACGAAACTAAGTTATTTCATTTATTGTTAGAATATCTAAAAGTAACTGCATCCACCACCGAGGAATATATTTTCTTTATTCAATTTCATGTCTTTGTGAGAATCTTTGTGCAACTAAATGAGCTTATATCTCATGATTTCCCCCTTCTCTTTCTCACAAAGGCTCGTTTATATCTACGAGCTTTATATATTTCAATGTACGGGCTATAGGCCAATCATTTCTTTGTCCAATTGACAATGATTCATGATCCACATCATCAAATAAAATCTCTAGTGCTATATTGCATACAAATATTAACGACGTCGATTTAATTTCAGTTCCATTTATTATCAGACATGACATAATCTATTAAGATCTCTTTATTGTTAGGTACCTGAGTCATGTTAATGTCTCTGTTGGAGACCATTTAATCTCTTCTAGAGATTTTCATAATCATTGATTTCATAATATTCATTTAAAAATCATGAGGGACGAAACTTGAAGAAATATGTTTCGTTTTATCATATTTGATATATCCACCTTGAGATATAAATTTTGTATAATCTCTTTACAAGATAGCTTGCATCTTATCTTGTGAAAAACATTCACATATCTCTAGGATATGTTTATCCAAATACATAGTTTGGCTTTGTCTCGTGCATAACAATTATTTAAAGGTAATGATCTCGTAGCACTTAAATAATATTTCTGGACCAGCTAAGATACAATGCTTCCAGATCAAATAATTTATATATTGTGCTTTTAGACCAAGAATATCATTACCCTTTTCTTGAGGCAGAAAGAATCTTTGTTTACACTAAGAGACCTAACAACCATAAGGGTGATCAATGAATATGCATTATTCATATAAAGTCTCTTTCAACATTTTTCTGTATGTCGATTGATGCACAAGGATTTGAGGAGATCTCTTCACGAGTCTCAACTATGTTCAAATCAACGACAACAATAAAAGTTCGAAACTAATCCACTTAATCAAAATGTTCAGGGAAATTAAACAATTCATATAGCATTATGCTAATAAGTATTCAATGAGGCGATTATATCAAATATGCCTAAATCTTTCAATCCATAAGAGAGATATTTAATATGGTTGAATAATATTCTCGAGAACTTGAATTAATTGCTTCTGGCAGTCTAAATTCTTTTAGAAGCTTCATGTAAATGTTTTTATCAAGAGGCTCACACAAATAAGATGTAACAACATCCATTAGATGAAACTAAGTCATTTCATTTATTGTTAGAATATCTAAAAGTAACTGCATCCACCACCGAGGAATATATTTTTCTTATTCAATTTCATGTCTTTGTGAGAATCCTTGTGCAACCAAATGAGCTTATATCTCATGATTTCCCCCTTCTCTTTCTCACAAAGGCTCGTTTATATCTACGAGCTTTACATATTTCAATGTACGGGCTATAGGCCAATCATTTCTTTGTCCAATTGACAATGATTCATGATCCACATCATCAAATAAAATCTTTAATGCTATATTGCATACAAATATATTAACGACGTCGATTTAATTTCAGTTCCATTTATTACCAGACATGATATAATCTATTGAGATCTCTTTATTGTTAGGTACCTGAGTCATGTTAATATCTCTGTTGGAGACCATTTAATCTCTTCTAGAGATTTTCATAATCATTGATTTCTTGATCAGACCATCATAAGATATAGATCCTTTTCTTTTTCGAGGATCTGTTATCTTTGGAACTTACTTGTCTACTACGCTTTAAGCGTAAGTTAGACTCATTAGCAATTAGAGTTTGTCTTTCTATGATATCAAATTTAATCGGAGCATTCATAGCTAGTATACGTGACTTAGTCACTCTTTTAGGGTCAGTAAAATCATCTGGCAATTGATTTGCTAAATGAATTATCCATTGAACTCATAGTTCACATTGTGTAACACGTGAATCAAAAAGAGAAAATGATAATTCATTCTAACTTATTTCTTTTCCTAACTATTTATTTTCTCCCTATAATTTGGGTAAATTGACTCATTAAAATGATAGTCAATAAACCGGATTATAAATAAATCCCCTATCAGAAGCTCTTATATATATTCCCAACAAAACTCATCTTTGTGCGTTATGGTGGAGCAATTAGAATATATATCGCACACCCAAAAATTGAGATGAGAAATATTTGGTTCCTGACCAAAAAACCATTTATAATAGGGAGAATTTATAATCATTTGTTGGCTTGACGCGAATTAGTGATACTACATATAAAATGATATGTCATCAACATTATCAAGACCATTGTCTTATAAGATAATTTGGAAAATGTGCTCATAATTTTATCAATTGAGCAAGTAGCCTCGCAAATACCAAGTTGCGGGTTAATAACAATGATACATATAACCATCTAGTCGATGCATCAATAAAAATCATAAAATATCTAGATGGTCTTTATAAAAGGTGTATGGGCCCATATATATCACCTTGTATCCGTTCTAGAAAATTAATAAATTTACACTCTATTATAGTTGTTAATGATTGAATAATCAAAATGCTTTCATAGCAAGTATCACAAGAAAAATTACCTTGAAGAAACTCTTAGTTCTTTAATAAATGACCATATGAAAGTGTCAACAATTTTTTTCGCATCATAATCGAACCGGGATGGTCTAACCGGTCATGCCAAATAAAATAATCAGTAAACATCTAGTTTACAATAGCATAACCTTCAATTTGTACTAATTCTTATGTAGTACAATATGGATGACAGTACATATAATTTTGCCAAAATTTCATTATTGCCTTGAGTTATACTCGTAATATTAAGATTGTCATCATCCCTTTAGCTGATATTCTCAATATATTTCTATAAATATCTTTAAAACTCAATATCTCTTTGACATTTTGACGAGTATAATGCACTGTAAATATGGAATAAAGTTCCATTTGGCAGTAACATATTTGCTTAACGAGCATAATACACTATAAATATGAGATAAAGTCTCATTTGGCAAATAACATATTTTCTCAGTCGGAGCTTTCTGTGATATTAGTACTTCCGGATATAGTACTCATATTATTCCCTTGCATTTAAAATGGGAAAATATGCATAATTATTCACCTTTTAATATGTTTTTTATTTCATTCACTTCGGGAAATGAAAAATATGTGCTCTGTACCATTCACTTCGGGGAATGGAAAAATAAAAAAATAGCACATCATATCAAATCGGATCAAAGATAAGCTCTCAAGAGCTCTTCCGAAGCACTGATATTTTAGTACTTTGAGATATAGTACTCATATTTCTCTTGTATTTAAATGAGAAAATATTTCTTATGCTTAAGTATTGTATGAGTACTTGTACTTTCTGCTAAGCATAAATCGCCATAAATTATTACATATTTTATTCCGGAAGTAATCATATTCTTTTAAGGAAAAAAATTAACATAAAAGATAAATAAATAATATATAAAGTAAGTTAACATAAATAATAAATGAAAATAAATTAACATAAAATAAATAAAAGATCTAAAAAAATAAAATAAATGACGGATTATTCTCTTGAAGTATTATGAGAAAATTATCAATATCCAATTGAGTTGGATTAATAACGTCATTATTTTCGCCACAAAGAAAATTTGTTTATATTTTCTTTAATTTATCATTCATGATTATAGATAAAGTTCATAATACTTCGGCGTTTGACAAATACGAGATCAATGGTTTATACCATCGTATTGATAATATAAAGATTTTAATATGATCTCTATTATTCTTATCATCTTTATAATTCCACTTCTTGTGGATATAAGTATTCTCAAATTAATCACCTTATCCATATCTATTTTATGATCTCAATCATGATCATAATTACTAATGTGATATTTATTCTTTCCGCTATAAAATATCACATTCACTTCAGGGAATGGAGCAGAGACTGATATGTATTTAGAACCCTTGTATGATATTGTGTCTGTAAGACAACATTATTTTTTTGACCATCTGTAAGATAACATTAATGTGTGAAAAGTGGAGTATGTTTTTCTAACATATCTTCATCAATAATACTCTGTCACATAATTGAGTTTTATTCACTAACCATATATTGAATTATCACATTTGCATTTACTTCAAGGAATGAAACAAATTCAATAATCGCATGGAATAAACATCATGCTTGTATAATTGCATGGAATAAACATCATGCTTGCATAATCGCATGGAATAAACATCATGCTTGTATAATTGTATGGAATAAACAACATGCTTGCATAATCGCATGAAATAAACATCATACTCGCATAATCGCATGGAATAAACATCATGCTTGTATTCACTTCAGGGAATGCCTCCCACAAAAATTCTTTGATGAAGACGTTTTTCGTAACTTGAACTTGGGAGAATTTTATAGTCGAGTTTTTCGACATAAAAATAATATTGCTTTTAAGCAAATATAAACTTTATAACATTCAAACTATTAAATAGTAATTGATCAACCAATATACATACAATACATACAAGGAACAAAAATTTAATCCTTATACGCGGCGTTGTTAAACCAGTCCACAAGGTCCTTTAAAAAGAACCTCCTTTGAGATTAGTAGCCTCGTAGAACGGGATGTCCAGCCAATATACTCGGATTAAACCAACATAACAAAGAACATATTAATTAATTAAAGGTTTAATATTTGTTCTAATATCATGTAATACTTTGAACATGATTAAAAACATAAACTTTCATCGTAATAATAAAATAAATAAATATTGGTTATAAACAAAGATAAAAAAAATCTCAAATTAAATAAATAAAACATACCAAACTTTTCACTAATTTGAATATATGGTAGATTTAATTACCAATATTGTATTAAAATCTTTTCCGGTAATTATCGACAAGAACCACGGTAATTGAGTCACTTTATCGCTACACAAACACAAAATAAATTTTTTTTTAATAAATTAAAAATCAAATCAAAGATCAAGAGAGAAAAATAACCGATAATTAAAATATGATTGAGGGAGAAAAACTTATCTTTGATTTATGCTAGTAACAAATTCTTTTCAATAATTCCTTCAAGATTTGAACGACAAATACCTTTGTTGGTTAGAGTCTCGTGCTGATAACGTGTTGTGAATAAAGTAAAGAACAAGAATAAAATAGGAGAAAAAAGATGAGAGACAAAGAGAGAGATTTTATTATATTCTCAAAATAGGATTGTGTATAAAACTTTGGCCAAAAGTCTATATTTATAGGCATAAGATGAAAATCCTAATTCCAATGGGTATTAAACCCTAATAATAAAGCCTATTAAACTTTAACTTAATATATGGATATCCACCATGAATAAATATATTCATAACAAAAATTGATAATTAATTTTTATGTCTATTCTAAAAAAGATATATCGTTACATATTATATTTGTATACAACCTAAAACGGGAAAAATTTTATATAACTACTGACAAACACGAATAAAAAATAAATCGTTGAGGGTTATTATATGAATACCAAAATCCCATAATAATGAAAACAGGTCACAAAAATATAAAAATCACAACAAAATGTGAATGAAATAAATTTAACATTAACGGTCATCAATCAACACTAAAATAAACATCTTAAAAAAGTAAAATGTTAAGATTCCAAGAAAGACTTCCCAAACTTATTTCTATAGAAAATCATTAATTTTGATTGGTCAAATGAGTTACGAAAACAACATTGAAATTTTCACTATTCAATGGGAAAAAAGAACTCGGGCGGATCTATATGGCCTTGTTGGTACTTGGTAGCAAATGCAGACCATTATTGGGGCAACATCACTAAATATAATATAATCGATAAAGGAGAATATTTTTTTAATTTTGCATACCCATTATTCAAGGAAAATGATAAAAAATTTTTGGTAATTTTAGGCTGGTTATATGAGTATTCAAAGTACGAATAAGATTGAATATTATTATCCTAATCATTATTTTAATTTCGATCTCGATAAAAAAATCATTAATAACAAATTTTTGTGTTGTTGATTTTTAGTTGCAATTCTTCTTCCTCTACACCACTTATTAATATTAGTCTAATAGGGTTGACCTATAATACATATTCATATCATAGATATAATTTTTTGTTTAATGTTTGAATTAATGATTTTCAATGATTTTTTTATTCTAAATAATATATTTTTTTAAGATAGATAGATAAGTAGGTAGGTTGATAGACAGGAAGGGATACAGTAGATAGATAGATAGATAGATAGATAGATAGTAACGTCACATATAGATAGGTAGGTAGATAGATAATGACGCCACCTGCAGATGTCGTCCAAATTTGATTTACAAAATTACATTTAAAATGTCACCTGCAATTGAAGTCTTAAGAAGAATATTATAGACATGCACACCAACTACTTGTGACAGTTTATTGAGCTAATTTTATTTGACTGATATACAATTGACCTTTCATTGTAGCAGCTAATTCACGACTCAAATCTTATAATATAGCTCACGACATCACCTGTAGGTAAAATCTTCAAATTTTTACCGCAGAACTCAAATTATAGGACAATGTGCCATGTGTTGTGGCCGTACCAAGTCCGATGCCACAATCGAGTCTTTAGCGAGATGCCCCAGTTCAAGCATCTTATTGTCTTAGGAAAGATGTCTTTTCTTTTATGTAATTTTTCTAAGTTAGGAATAAGTGTCCCCAGTTCGAGCATTTGAACGTCTAGTCGGGGCATTTCCATAAAGTTTATTTCGCATATATGTAGGGGTGGACAGTCGGCAGAGTTTGGACTGATCCACTAGTAAAGGTATGTAACCTTCCTACACATCATCGAGGCGGCCCCTACCGCCCTAGTCGATGGTGTGGGTGAGTTTTCTTTGTAACACGATTTTTATTTTTATTTAATAAAACTTTCCTATTTTCTTTTACGGGAAACTAGGAGAGGGTTGACCGTGTGCATCCGCTATGCCCCACGATTTTCCTATTGTGGTTCGAGACTCACTTGTCGCTTGTTGCTTGTGCAGAACTTTTGAGGAAAGAAGGTTGATTTGATCGGGAGAAATCCTTTTCAAGTGCCGTACGACTTAGCGACTCGAGTGTGCGAGGGCTAAGTCCGTGACACGTGGTATCCGAGCTTGGTTGCATAGTGGGTCAATACATTGTGCTATTTGATCCAGTCCTTGACATAAGGTGCGTATGGAAGATGCTTATTATATAATTAAAGTGGAAACAGTGTACGGTGGTACCTGTCGTTAACCATTTTAATGATCAGAGCATATGTAGTGCTCGATCTGAGTTAGCACGGTGGTGCTTTATTGAATAATTATTATGGAATCAGTGCACATGTGGTGCCTGTCGTTAACCATGACAATTGTTCGGACGTGTTGACGTTGGTGGGTTGGAGCACCGAGGTGTGTCACCCCTTCGTAACGTTTGTGTATTGCTTGTGTGTTGCAGGCATAGTGAGAATTATGTGCGACTCTTGCGATGGTGATAATGCGAAAACGTGGGGCCAGCATGGCGGCCTGAGCAGAACCTCGTCCAAGTGTGGTCCCGATGACACAAGGGGGTGGAACAATTGATCTTGGACGATTTGAGGAACTAGAAGCTGCAGTGGCAACCTTGAGAGCGGTGGCTTTAAATGATAGAATAAAAGCGATTGAGGATAGACAAAAGGTATTAACCGATGCTATCAAAGATCTTGGTAATGAGGCCAAGAAGAGTATGAATCGTTTCAGTTTCGAGCTAGATGAGCTCAAGGCTACGGTGAACTTGTTACAAGTTGTTGTGGGTAATTCACCGGTTGTGGAGAGAAAACCGAGGACAAGAGTGCCTGAACCTCAGCGTTATGAGGGAAACCGAGATGAAAAAGAGCTCGAAAATTTCTTGTTTGACATAGAACAATATTTTCGGGCCTCGCTTGTTGAAACAGATGCGGACAAAGTAGCGATTACATCGATATACTATCAGGGGATACCAAGTTGTAGTGGCGGTCTAAATTCGTAGATGGCGTTTGCTCCATAGAAACTTGGGAAGCGCTGAAGAAAGAGTTGATAAGCTCATTTTTCCCTGAAAATGTTGAATATAAGGATCAAGAAAGGCTGAGGGATTTGACGCACACAGGGACTATCCGTGAATATGTGAGAGAATTTGCTGCGATAATGTTAGACATCAGGGATATGTCGGAGAAAGATAAGATTTTCTCTTTTCTCGAGGGATTGAAGCCATGGGCTAGAATCGAAGTGCAAAGAGAAAAGCCTCAAGATGTAGTGGCGGCAATGGCAGTGGTCGAGTGTCTTAATGATTATAGTGAGAATTCAAATAAACGTAAGTCCGTCGAGTCTAGTGAGAACAATAACAATGCTAGCAACAACAAAGTATTGGGAACCGATAAGCCAATGGTTTGGGGAGCAGGCCAGAAGCTGTTTACTCGAGAGGAGACCCCGAACAAGGGGAACAGACTGGATGGAAATGGTGCCGGACAAAATCGTTTTTGATCGGGTTACTACATATGTAAAGGTCCTTATCGGATGGCTGAATACCCTCAAAAGGGAACGTTAAATGCATTAGAAGTGATGCCCTTGAGGGCTGCTCCAATTGACCCTTCTATTGAAAATAGCGCAGTAGAACCACCTCAAGATAGATCTGTTTGGTTCATAACAACACTACAGTCCCAACTGAGCAACTTAAAGAAAGAGCCGGAGAGAGGCTTGATGTATGTGAAGGTGCTGATTAATGGGAGAACAAGTTGGGCTTTGGTGGATACAGGAGCAACATATACCTTTATCTCTCCTGCAGAGGCTAAGAGGTGTGGCCTAGAAGTATCTAAAGACGTGAGACAAATGAAGGCAGTCAATTCGGCTGCTTCATCGATTTGTGGAAGCTCTAAGGAGGTACGAATCGAGTTGGGACCGTGGCGAGGGAATGTAGATTTCACTGTTGTACGGATGAATGATTTCGATATGGTGCTTGGGCTCAACTTTATGACAGTTGCTCAAGCGATTCCAGTACTTGCAGCAGGTTGCATGATGTTTTTGGGTGATTATCCGTGTGTAGCCCCAACAACGATCGTGCTGCGTGGGGGTAGAAAAATGTTGTCAGCAATTCAATTTAAGAAAGGGGTAAAAAAGGGAGAGCCTTCTTTCGTAATAATGCTTGTTAGCAAAGTGGAGTCTAATGCTGGGATGCTACCGGAAGGGATTCGGGGAGTATTAGAAGAGTACCAAGATGTAATGCCTGACAAGTTACCAATGGGTTTACCTCCTCGAAGGTCAGTGGACCATGAGATTGAGTTGGTTCCTGGAACTAAGCCTCTTGCCAAGTGCCCGTACCGTATGTCTCTGCCCGAACTAGCGAAGTTGGGGAAGCAATTGGATGAGTTGCTAGAGCCCGGGTTCATTAGACCATCTAAGTCCCCTTTTGGAGCACCAATGCTATTCCAGAGAAAACAAGATGGAAGTCTATGTTTGTGTGGACTACCAAGCCTTAAACAAAGTGACAGTTCGAAATAAGTATCCTTTTCCATTGATTGCCGATTTGTTTGACCAATTGAGTAGTGCGAAGTACTTTACAAAGTTGGACCTCCGATCAGGGTATCATCAAGTGAGAGTGGCTGAAGGGGATGAACCTAAGACAACCTGTGTGACCCGGTATGGGGCATTTAAATTTCTGGTAATACCGTTTGGGCTGACCAACGCCCCAACTACCTTTTGTACTCTAATGAATCAGGTATTTTGGGACTACCTTGACAAGTTTGTGGTCGTTTATTTAGATATCATGGTTTATAGCTCTTCTTTAAGAGAGCATGAAGAACATTTGCGGTTGGTGTTTGAAAGGCTTCGAGAGAACCTTCTGTTTGTAAAGAAAGAAAAGTGTGAGTTTGCACAGAGACAAGTTCGATTTCTTGGCCATATTGTTGAACAAGGTCATATCTGGATATACAACGGAAATATAAAAGCTATCAAGGATTGGCCTATTCCGAAAAATGTCAGCGAACTTAGGTCCTTTCTTGGTCTAACCAACTACTATCGGAGATTTGTAGAAGGCTACTCGAGAAGGACGGTGAGGCTCACTGAGTTACTTAAGAAAGGAGAGAAGTGGGTCTGGTCAGTTGAGTGCCAAGAAGCTTTTGAAGATCTGAAGTCTAGAATGGTGAGCGATCCTATTTTGGCCTTACCGAATTTAGAGGAACCCCTGGAAGTAGAAGTCGATGCCTCTGACTATGTAATAGGAGGGGTACTCGTGCAGGAAGACCATCCCGTAGCTTTCGAGATTCGAAAGTTAAATGGTGCAGAAACAAGATATACAACTCAAGAAAAAGAGTTGCTAGCCGTAGTTCATTGTTTAAGGGCTTGGAGGCACTACTTATTGGGATCTCAGTTTGTATTAAGAACGAATAATATAGCGGTGAGCCACATTTTAACCCAACCGAAGATATCGGCAAGGCAGGCTAGATGGCAGAAGTTCCTGGCAGAGTTTGATTTTCAGTTTGAGCATAAAGCTGGGAAGAAAAATCAAGTCGCAGACGCACTGAGTCGAAGGGCGGATCTAGCTACTTTGAGGAGAATTGCTCCTATGTCGGCAAGTAAAGTATCGAATAATATTCAAGAACTGATTGTTGAGAATTTACAGAAAGATCCACAAGCAATAACAATCATGGCGTTGGCTAGGAGTGGGCGGTCAAAGACCTTTTGGGTCGAGGATGGACTGTTGATGACAAAGGGACCACGAATGTTCGTTCCAAGGACCGAGGAAATCAGGTCAAGATTGTTGCGCGAGTGTCATGTTACACCTTGGGCGGGACACCAAGGCTGGCGCCGCACTCTTGCTTTGTTAGAACAGGGATTTTACTGGCCTCATATGCGCCAGGATGTGATGGACTATACCAAGATATGCCTTATTTGCCAGCAAGATAAGGTGGATCGCCAAAAGACACCTGGGCTTCTGGAACCCTTGTCAGTGCCTACAAGACCATGGGAGAGTATTTCACTTGACTTCATAACAAATTTGCCTCGAGTAGGGGATCTTGGAACAATTCTTGTGGTGGTAGACCGTTTTTCTAAGTATGTAACTTTTATTCCTGCACCAAAATATTGTGCCGCTGAGGAGACAACACGGTTGGTTTTTAAACACGTAGTGAAGTTTTGGGGAATTCCCCAAAGTATAGCCAGTGATCGAGATGCTCGGTTCACTGGGAACTTTTGGAGGGAACTGTTCTCATTGCTGGGTTCTAAGCTAAATTTGTCGTCAAGTTATCATCCTCAAACAGATGGTCAGACGGAACGGTTCAACGCCTTGTTAAAGGAGTACTTGAGGTACTTTATACAAGCTAATCAAAAAAATTGGCCTCTATTGCTGAATGTGACCCAATTCTATTTTAACGCACAGAAGAGCTCGATAACAAATAAAAGTCCTTTTGAGATTGTGACTGGTCAATAACCGCGTTTGCCTCACATGACCCTGGAGTCTTATCGAGGGAAATATCCTAGAGCTCTAAAGTTTACACAAGAATGACGTCGAAATAATGATATCGCGCAGGCATACTTGGATAAGGCGGTTAAACATATGAAGAAAATGGCAGACCGGGGGCGAAGAGAACAACAATTCCAAGTGGGTGATTTAGTCCTGGTAAAGTTGATGGTTGAACAGATCAGGTTCCTGCGGAATAGAGATCGTAGGTTGGTGCGGAAGTATGAAGGTCCGTTATCGATTGTGCGCAAAGTGGAGAACAATTCTTACCAGATAGAACCTCCAGCATGGATGAAGGTGCATCCAGTGTTCCATGTGAGTAATTTAAAACCATATTATACACGTACTACGGATGTCAGTCAAGGACAGATTAGTAGAGATCCAATAACTAAGAAACCTCCATCAGAACGGAGAGTGGAAGAGATCCTTGCCGATCGATTCGTGACAGTGTCAAAGAAAAGGCCGATTCGAGAGTTCTTGGTCAAGTGGGAAGGTCTTGGCGCAGAAGAGACAAGCTGGGAAAGAGAGCACGATCTGAAGACGTTCAAACACAAGATCGAGGAGTTCCAGGCAAAAATGTCGACGAGGGTGTCGATAAGTTAGGTGGGGGAGGATGTTGTGGCCGTCCCAAGTCCGATGCCACAACCGAGTCTTTAGCGAGATGTCCCAGTTCAAGCATCTCAGTGTCTTAATAAAGATGTCTTTTCTTTTATATAATTTTTCTAAATTAGGAATAAGTGTCCCCAGTTCGAGCATTTGAATTTCTAATCGGGGCATTTCCATAAAGTTTATTTCGCATATATGTAGGGGGTGGACAGTCGGCAGAGTTTGGACTGATCCACTGGTAAAGGTATGTAACCTTCCTACACACCATCAAGACGACCCCTACCACCCTAGTCGATGGTGTGGGTGAGTTTTCTTTGTAACCCGATTTTTATTTTTATTTAATAAAACTTTCCTATTTTCTTTTACGGGAAACTAGGAGGGGGTTGACCGTGTGCATCCGCTATGCCCCACGATTTTTCTATTGTGGTTCGAGACTCACTTGTCGCTTGTTGCTTGTGCAGAACTTTCGAGGGAAGAAGGCTGACTTGATCGGGAGAAATCCTTTTCAAGTGTCACACGAATTAGCGACTCGAGTGTGCGAGGGCTAAGTCCGTGACATCGTGCATCCAAAAAATTAACTACAAAATATAATATTTCTCTAAAAATGCCAGCCTTTTGGATTAAAAGAAATATAAGAGGAGTATTCAAAAAATCTGTAAAATACTTTTTTGGAATGATATAAAAAACTCATTTTAAAATAAAAATCGTTTTAATTTCTTTTAAAATTTTATTTCCAATCAAGATTAAAAGAGTTCATAATTTTAAAAATTGGAAGAAAAAAATTAAAATCCAAAATCAAAACTAAAGAAAAAAAAATGAAGATACAAGCATTTTGGCTCAATAGAACCGTTCCTCTCCTTTTTACCTGTCTGCATTCACGTCCAAGGTCTAATTACACGTTTTGTCTCTGAAGTATTATTTTTATTTTATATTTATTTTATTTTTTACCTTTTATTTTCTGTTTTTTTTATTTGGTTCCTTTGCAGATTTTTAATTTTTTCTTATAATTATAATTTATACCCTCTAACCTTTTTTTTTTCATTTTGGCATGTTCAAATGGTGTTTTTCCATTTTGTCTTTATATTTCATGTTTATTCCATATTGATCCATATTATTCCTTTTATATATTATGCATTAATATGTATATAGTATTATGTTATATATGTATATTATATGTTTATTATATATTGTTTTATGTGTATATATTATAATATAGTATTATGTTATGTATGTATATTATATGTTTATCTTGATCTATATTATTTATAGTTTGGTTATATTCATGCTTTTTTTTATCTATTTTTTATTTTATTTTTCTCATAACTTAATTTATCATAATTTATATTTTTTGTATTTATTTATTTCATTAATTGTATTTTAGTTAATTTTATTATATTATTTTTTCTTACATTTATTATTTTGTTAGTAAATATTTATTTTTATCGTATTAGTTTATTCCTCAAGATTTTATTATCCTATTTAGGAGTATCGTCCCGAGTCCTCGAACGTTATCTTTTTCGGGTATTATAAATTATGAAATTTTAGGTGTCCGAATCATATGTTTATGCATTTTTGCGGGGATTAAATTTTAAATTAAAATTAGAATTTTTATATTTTGAATTGATAACACTTAACCAACGTCTGTGCTAATTCTTTCCGATGTGTAACCGACTCATGGACCTAAACTTTTAAAAACTTTTAAGTAAAACTTAAAATTTATTTTTAAAAAAAATGATATTTTTAAATCTTTACAAAACGATCTCAAATCCCTAATCCCTAATCCAAAATCCTCAAATTATCATCGATGTTCACGTTTATTGTCTCATCAAAGATTATCACTATCGTCGTCGGACCATCACGATTATTTTCCCCAACCATCCATTGTTGATAATTGAATGTAGATGTACCAATAACTTTCTTTTTACGATTTTGATTTCTTTCGACGTTAGAAAACCAGTCTACAAACCTACCATTGGTTATTGATGAGAAGTGATTGGAGGAAATTAGGGATATGGATTTGATTGGTCAATTTCATGTTTCCTTGATACAAAAACGCGTTCTGAAACGCTGATCACGGACGTCAGCTCACAATTAGATTAAAGTTTAGATTTAGAGATTTAAAATTAAAATTTAAGATTAAATTTTATAAAACAATATATAATTTAATTTTTAAGGTTTAAGATTTAAAAATCATAATTAAAGTTTATAGTTTAATTTTTTAATAACATACATATCCGTTTTACGTTCCATAATTGTGGTGTGAGATTGCCTACAAAAATATTATCTTTAAGGTTTAAACATGTATTCTCTCTTTGGAATGCACACATGCCCGTTTTATGAAATAATATATAATTTAATTTTTAGAGTTTAAAATTTAAAAGTTATAGTTAAAGTTTATAGTTCAATTTTTTTAATAACATACATACTCGTTTTCTATTCCATAACTATGATGTGAGACTGTTACGAAAATATTATCTTTAAAGTTTAAACCTGCATTCTCTTCTTGGAATGCATACATGCCCGTTTCATGAAATAGTATATAATTTAGTTTTTAGAATTTAAAATTTAAAATTTATAGTTAAAATTTATAGTTCAATTTTTTAATAACATGCATGCACGTTTTACGTTTCATAGATGTGAGGTGAAATTGGCTACAAAAATATTATTTTTAAGGTTTAAACATGTATTCTCTCCTTGAAATGCAATGTATTTTACCAATGCACCCAACCATCCTTGATTAAAGTTTAGTTCTTTTAATGTTGAGATACAAATAAAAATAAAAATAAAAAAAATTATTTTTAAAAAAAACTTTAATTTGAGTTAGAAACATCATAGGCTAGATTTTTTTATAAGAAAATCCAAAATAATTGAAGTAGAAGAATCCCAACATAAATTTTGAATAAAAAAGATTTGTCTTAAACGTAAAGGACGAAAATGCAAATTGGGAAAATGCCAAGGGCAGAGAGGGAATATTTTATAGCAATAGTAAGGCTATGAAACGAGACGCCGACGACTTGATTAAAGACCTAAACTGATCAAAAGTGATTCACAAATATAGTTCAAAAAGTTATTTAAATGATAAACCTAAAAATAACATAAAATCAAACAAACTCATTGTTTTACACATAAACTTATTTTAATTTTCAAAAGGATCGAGCAATAATAATTGCAGAGAATACAACGTAATAATTAATCTTAAACTTTCCTCGACACTTATTACTTTTTCTTGGCCAAATAAGTTGGAATGACTGAGGTTTTGAAGCCGTTGAAATCGTTTCCGCGAGATGTCGTATAAGCTCCCATGTTATGAAACACCAGCAGATCATTAACGTCAAGCTCTGGCAAATCCAAAGCAGTAAAAACAATATCTTCAGGATCGCATGTGGGTCCAAAAACTGTGGAACTCCAGGTTTTCATACCTTTGAACGTGGGGTTTTGGGTGGTCAGACGGAGAGGAGTGTAGACAACTTCGTCGTGACCGTACTTTAAAAAGTTCATAGAGCCGGAGATACCATCGTTGATCCAATACTCCTTAACCCCACCACGAACACGTTTCCCTATGATGCTTGTGGCCAATGTAAACGATGAATTGGCAAAGAGACGGCCGGGTTCAGCCATGATTTTTAGGCCCTCGGTACCTGGTTCTTTGGGAAAATATTTCTGCAAAGCAGCTTTCACGGAAGAGGCTGCTTCGATAAATTTCGGACCCGACGTGAACCCACCGCCGATGTTTAGGACATGCATTTTAGGCAACCCGAGTCGAGCTGCTGCGTCGAACGTTGTTTTAGCAACTTGGATGGCGTCTTCGAATGCGTGGAAGTTAATCGCTCTGCTCCCGATATGAAACGAGACGCCGGCGACTTTGAGCTTGGCTTCTTGTGCAGCTCTTAGAAGCGGGACGATTTCATCAGGGAGTGCACCGAATTTGGAACCGAACTTGAACGTGGCGCCGCTCGTTTCAGGGACTTTGATCCGCATCAACAGTGCACACTTTGGGTGCCATTTTCTGATCTTTTCAATCTCGCAAATGGAGTCGAAAGTTGTTAATTTAACACCAACTTTAGCCGCGTACTTGATGTGAGACTCCGGTTTACATGTGTTTGCGAAAACGATCCGATCAGGCGAAACGCCGAGAGATAAAATGGTTTGGATCTCAGCAAGACTTGCACAGTCGAAACCGGTGCCGAGAGCTGCCAGTTCTTTGAGGAAAGCCCGGTTAGGGTTGCATTTAACTGCGTAGAAAGGTTGAACCATGGGAAGATTATCGAACCATGTGTTGACCAAGGACCTGGTTGCATCCAAATCCAGCACGTAGAAAAGATCTTTTTCTCGTTTTTCCTTGGAAGAGACAACTGATCGAATGAATGGAATTAAGTCAGCTGTTGAATCTGGTTTTCCCACCCCATTTCCCATCAACTTTGCTTCAGTCGCCTCCATTGGAGTAAGCTTGGAGAGTTGGTTGAAAGAAAGGAAGAGAAAGTATTCAAAGAGAGGAGTTGTGAGTCTGGAAACTATGAATGATGCTCTATTTATAGAAATAAATCTTACTCACTCCACTAAGAAATCATTATTACCACGTTAGAGAAGGAAAAAAAAAAAACTTTGACTTATTCGATTTTTTATGTGTTAATATTAAAAAATAAAATTTTAAATTTTAATCTTAAATTTTAAAAATATATCTATCTTTAATTCCGTAATTCTTTAACCTTAAGTCTGAATTTTAGTGTGGGACATAAATAAAATACTACACCAAAATTCTTTTACCTCTTTCACGGTGTTTAAAATATCGCTAGAAGCCTTTCCGACACTTAAAAACACCGTAACAAACGTCTCGTAAGAAAGGACCACAAAAATTTAAAATTTAATTAGAAATATATAAGATTTTAAAATTTTATTTAAATTATTATACATGTTTTAAATTTATATGAAAACCACCTCCTCTTCATTTATTTCTGGGTCCAATAAAAACCTTAACTCGAACAAATGAAGCTAGCAGCTGCATCCATGTGATTTTTCTCCATCAACATCCAAACAGTAGGGTCCTCCATCAGGTCCTTTCCTCTGGACCAGCAGAGGAGACGAGCCGTTGCAGCATGTGACTCACATGCAGTATAAATTCCGGCCAAGACGAGGCTCCTTTCAAATACAGAAGAATAAAATGTCGGCGAGGAGGCTCCATCAACCATGTTTTTAATTAGGGTTTTGAGGTTTTGGGTTAAAAATTCTACTCCCTGTAGGATTAGTAGTAGTCCTAGTTAGATTACAACTAGAAATATAAGGAGAGTTTCTCTCACCTCATTATTTACTTCATCTTCATTGTTTGTTTTCTTTTGACTTTGTTAGGTTTCAGAATTTTCCCATTCAATAAATAAAACTCCCCATATTATTTTACTCTTTCTGCACTCTCTTTTTCCTTGTCGTCATAACCTATTTTCGCTAGAACTTAAGCAAGCAATTTAGCTTATAGTTCGTTGAGGCTAACTTAGACGCCACATCTTTTCCAAGGTGCCTAAGGCCGCATCTCGACTTACAAAATCCAAGGGCATGACACGATGCACAGATGGATTGGATGAACATGCTCCAAGTAGTTGTAATAGATTTTACTCCTTTTATAATAAAGAAATACGAATAAAAATCATTAGTTTTTTTTGTTTATACATCAAACTTAAAAATATAAATTTTAAAGTTTAATTTTAAATTTTATATCTTAGATCTTAAAATATGCTTCACTCAATTTTTTTTAAATTTTAAACATAAATTTTAACCTTAAATTTTGAATCTAAATTATAAACTTTAATTACCAGTACGAGAACTAAACAAAAAAAAAAGATTTCTATTCAAAGAAATAGTTTAGCAATCTCTCCAAGTATTATGTTTGGTGTGGATGTTTATAAATAATAATTTCTAATTGGAAAATTCTACAACGGGCTAATTAATAAAAATTAAAAACCTCAAGAACTCTATATGCAATTAATAAAAAAATGATAAACTCAACATATAATTAATAATTGTATGTTGAGTCCTTGAGATTTTTAATTTTTATTAATTAATTTAATAATGTTTAGCAGTGTTCAACGTTAATGATGTTTAGTGATATTCAACGTCCGTAATAGACTCATCCTTTCTAATTATACTCTCACCACATAATTCTTGTGAATTTTATATCTATTGGAGTTGTAGCTTGTCTCATCCATTCAATCTTGTCGGAAGAAATAAATTCACAAATCATCACGTGTTTTATTTATTTTTAACATCTCACGGAGAATGTAGACCACTAGTCATTAAATAATTTATTTAGTGTTTTTATAACAATTGACAATGATATTCTCGACCTTTCCCCATTTTTATATATTTTTATAAATATTATCTAATTTTAATCTTGTTTAAAACGAGAAAAAGAGATAATGACGAAACTACATGAGAACAGAAAATAATTTTCACCTTTGACCCATATATTTAAAAAATAATTTATTTATAAATTTATCCATTTCTTAATCATTTATATTTTATTATCAACCTCAAAAAATAAAATAAACAGATTGATCAACATATCAAATATAATTACTTTATTTTTTTAGTTCTATTTTCATTCTGTGTATATTTATGATATGGAACGTGTTTCATGAGTTTATTCCCATTATCCTCACATCCACATATTTCATGAGATATTTATTTCGGACAGTAAACGGTACGTGATAATTAAAATCACGTCATTCATGGATCAATTACTAAAAATTATTTATTTTATCATTTTCTTTTATGTCATATTTTTTAAGTGAATCTTCACTCATATTTAATGTTAATTCATTTTAAAAATAATTTTTCAAAGTGAAGATTCATTTGAGAAAATATATAACATAAAAAAATGATGAGATAGATAATTTTTGATAGTTAATTCTATAAACACGTAATGAAGCTTACCCATAATATAATTTCTCTCGTGGAACACTCCTGGATTATGTAAGAACCATTTCCAGAATAGGTATTGTTCCTATCATGGTATTTTATTCTTGCATTTTGTTAAAAAGTTGCCGACAATTCACGAAATTGTACACACTTTTAAGATCCATATATAAATTACAACCAGATGAAATCTTTAAAATGGACAATTATTTTTTATATCTATTATAAAAAAAAATTCAATACATATTATATTTGTATACAATCTAAAATGGGAAGAAATTTTATATAATCACTGAAAAATACGAAATAAAATAAATCGTTTAAATTCATTATATAAATACAAAAACTTTATAACAATGAAAACGCATCACAAAAATATAAAAAATCGCAATAAGACGTGAACAAAATAAATTTAAAATTGACGGTCAACGATGAATACTAAAATAAATATTAAAAAAAAAGATGTTAAGATTCCAAAAAGAAAAAAAAGAAACAAGCAACTAGACTTCCCAAACTTATTTCCATAGAAAATCATTAATATAATCGATAAAGGAGAATAACTTTTTCTTTTAATTTTGCATACCCATTATTCAAGGAAAATGATAAAAAAAAATGGTAATTTTAGTCTGGTTATATGGGTATTCAAAGTACGAACAAAATTAAATATTATTATCCTAATCATTATTTTAATTTCGATCTCGATAAAAAAATCATTAATAACAAATTTTTGTGTTGTTGATTTTTAGTTGCAACGCTTGTTCCTCTATACCACGTATTAATATTAGTCTAATAGGGTTGACCTATACCACATATTCATATCATAGATATAATTTCTTGTTTAACGTTCGAATCAACGATTCAAGTATTTAAGATTGTATTTAATGGAGATACATGACTGGAATGAATTATTTCATCTATAAATTTTATTTTTAACAGGCATATTTTTTTTTGTTTTTAATGACTTTTTATTCTGAATAATATATATTTTTAAGATAGATAGATAGATAGGTAGGTAGAGAAGCACACATGTATGTAGATAGGTAGGTAGGTAGAGAAGCACACATGTATGTAGATAGGTAGGTAAGTAGGTAGGGAGAAAGAAGGAAAATAGGTTAACTTACATTTGTTTTGATTTTTAAAGTTCTTCGATCGTTATAAATTTTTTTACGAACATGGACGAACAAGTAATGAGAATTATAAAAATACATGTTTGATCTTTATTTTAAAATAAAAAATTATAAAAGATGATTTTTGATCTTTATACTCATATCAAATAAAATAGGTTATTTAATTAAATTTTTTTTTTATTATTAATTGTGTTAAATTTTTTAAAGTTAGTAATTATTATTTAAATTCAATCTTTTCCACTTTCAATTTTGTCATTAATCTCATTTTATATTGTAAATTTTAATTTATTAAGTTTATTTTGTCAAAGTATAAATTACCACTTTTTCCTCTTTTAATATTATTTTTTTGTTAATTGGATAGAATCTAAATTTTTTTTTTAGCTTAAATAAAATATTTAGGATTATGTACTAAAGATCCTAGTTAGAACCTTAGAATAAAATAAAAATACTTTCTCACATTTAAAGTTCATAAAACATACTTAATTACATTTTAACTTTAGTAAGTAAAATTTACTTAGATATTTCTTAGGTTAATAGTTAACTTAAAATAATAAAAGTTTCAACACACTAAATCTCTTTGTTTGATTGATTAAAAAAGTGGAATTTAATTAATGCGGTGTTTCACTAAAGGGAGATAACGTATTAGTGCCAAAAATGTTGGCGGTGATTAAAGTTTACTCTTCGGACAGTGAGACCGTTAAAATAAAATTATATTCATAAATGAACAATAACTTAAATTTTATACGAAGTTGCAAATTCCGGCATTAAAATGTTTTGCATTTGGTTAGGTATCAATTTTTGGGCATTGTGGGATGCTAATCCCCACACGTAACCGCCTGAATCCGTTTTTGTATTTTTCGCAGACCAAAATAATTGTTTTAATAAAACAAAATGATTTTATTAAAATAACCTGTTTTTAAGTGATCCAATCACATCTTTAAAAAAAGATTATTGGCGAATTCGTTGTTTTTAGTTTTTAAAAAAAATCATCAAACCATTTAAAAAAAGAATTGCAACGGAACCATTTCCAGATTAGGTAACTTTTTCTTTTAATTTTGCATACCCATTATTCAAGGAAAATGATAAAAAAAAATGGTAATTTTAGGCTGTTTATATGGGTATTCAAAGTACGAACAAGATTGGATATTATTATCTTAATCATTATTTTAATTTCGATCTCGATAAAAAGAAAACATTAAATAACAAAGATTTTGTGTTTATTCTTAGTTGCAACCCTTCTTCCTCTATGCCACTTATTAATATTAGTTGAGGGGTGACCTATAACACGGATTCATATATAGATATAATTTTTTTGTTTAATGTTCGAATCAACAATCGAAGTATTTAAAATTGTATTAATTAGGGATACGTGACAGAATGAATTACTTTATTTATAAATTTCATTTTTAACAAGCGTTTCTTTTTTGTTTTTAATGATTTTTTATTCTAAATAATATATATTTTTTAAGATAGATAGATAGGTAAGTAGGTAGAGAAGCAAACAGGTAGGTAAGTAGGTAGGGAGAAAGGAGGAAGGTAGGTAGACAAACAGATATGTATGTATGTATGTATACAAACAAACATATAGATAGATAGATAGATACTTGCAAAAAAGATAGATAGATAGATACATACATACTTGCAAAAAAGGTAGATAGATAGATAGATAGATAGATACTTGCAAAAAAGGTAGATAGATAGATACATACATACTTGCAAAAAAGGTAGATAGATAGATAGAAAATGATGCCACTTGCAGATGACGTCCAAATTTGATTTACAAAATTACACTTAAGATGCCACTTGCAAATGAAATCTTAAGAAGAATAGTATAGACATACACACCATCTACTTGTGGCATCTCATCGAGCCAGTTTTATTCGACTGACACACAATTGACCTTTCATTGTAATTGTTAATTCACGACTTAATTCTTGTAATATGGCTCACAACACCACCTATAGATGGCGTCTTTAAGTTTTTTTAGTTCTTGTCACAGTACCCAAATTATAGGACAATGTACCTTGCATCCAAAAATTTAATTACAAATTGTAATATTTTTTTAAAAATCCTAAACTTTTTGGATTTAAAAAAATTATAAAGGGGTATTCAAAAAATCTATAAAATAAACTTTTTTTGGAATGAAATAAAAAATCATTTTGAAATAAAGCATCATTTTATTTTATTTTTAAATTTCATTTCCAATTAAAATTGAAAGAGTTCATAAGTTTAACAATTGAAAAAAAAATAAATTAAAATCCAAAATCAAAACTAAAGGAAAAAGGAAGATCCAAGCATTTTGAGTCAATAGATAAATTAATCCTCTCCTTTTTACCCGTATGCATTCACATCCAAGGTCTAATTACACGTTTTGTCCCTGAAATTTTATTTTTTCATATTTATATGTTATTTTATTACCCTTTGTTTTTTTTATTTGGTCCCTTTGCAGATTTAATTTTTTTCTTATAATTATAATTTATACCCTCTAACTTTATGTTTCTTTTTTCCATTTCTGGCATGTTCAAAAGGTGTTTTTCCATTATGCATATAGTATTATGTTATATATGTATATTATATGTTATATTATAATATATATTTATATTATTTTATATGTATATATTATAATGTTTATTTTTTTATGTGTATTCTTGTTTATTTATTTATTTGTTTGATCTTTATCTATATTATTTATAGTTTTGTTATATTTATGCTTTTTTTTTATCTATTTTTTAATATTTTTTATTTTTCTCATAACTTAATTTATCATAATTTATATTTTTGTATTTATTTATTTATTTCCTTAATTGTATTTTAGTTAATTTTATTATATTATTTTTTCTTACATTTATTATTTTGTTAGTAAATATTTATTTTTATTGTATTAGTTTAGTCCTCAATATTTTATTATCCTATTTAGGAGTGTCATTCCCGGTCTTCGAGCTTTATCTTTTTGGGTATCATAAATTGCGAGATTTTAGGTGTTCGAATCATATGTTTATGCATTTTGGGGATTAAATTTTAAATTTAAATTAAAATTTTTATATTTTGCAACGACAACACTTAACCAACGACGTACAAATTTTAGGCGTTGTGGGGTGCTAATTATTTTTTACGTGTAATCGACTCATGGACTTAAACTTTTAGAAACTTTTAAGTAAAACTTAAAATTTATTTTTTTAAATCATTTTTAAATCTTTACAAAACAATTTTAAATCCCTAATCTAAAATCCTCAAATTACTATCGATGTTGCCGTTTACTGTCTCATCAAAGACTATCACTACCATCGTCGGACCACCAAGAATATTTTTTTCAACCATCCATCGTCGGTAACTGAAGGTAAGTGTTCTTACAACTTTCTTTTTGTGATTTTAGTTTCTTTCGACGTTAGAAAAATCAGTCGACACACCTACCACCGGTTATTGATGATGAGTGATTGGAGGAAACGACCGTGGTGGTCTGACAGTAGTAGTGGTAGTTTTCGATGAGACAATAAATGATAACATCGACGATAATTTGAGGGTTCTGAGTTAGGATTTGAGATTGTTTTGTAAAGATTTAAAATTATCGTTTTTTAAAATTAAATTAAAAATAAAATCAAATAAATAAAATAAAATAAAATTTTAAAAATATATGTTTTTTATAAAAATAATAATATTTGATGATTAAGGACTTCAAATGACCAAAAGTGATTCACAAGCATAATTCTAATTATTATCTGAATATTAAACCTAAAAATAATATAAAAATCAAACAAAATCATTGTTTTAAACATAAATTTATTTAATTTTTTAAAAGGATCGAGCAATAATTATGACAGAGAATACAACATAATAATTAATCCTAAACTTTCCTCGGCACTTGTTACTTTTTCTTGGCCAAATAAGTTGGAATGACTGAGGTTTTGAAGCCGTTAAAAACACCATTAAAACACCAGCAGATCATTAACGTCAAGCTCTGGCAAATCCAAACCATTAAAAACAATATCTTCAGGATCGCATGTGGGTCCAAAAACTGTGGAACTCCAAGTTTTCATACCCTTGAACGTGGGGTTCTGGGTGGTCAGACGGAGAGGAGTGTAGACAACTTCGTCGTGACCGTACTTCAAAAAGTTCATAGAGCCGGAGATACCATCGTTGATCCAATACTCCTTAACCCCACCACGAACACGTTTCCCTATGATGCTCGTTGCCAATGTAAACGATGAATTGGCAAAGAGACGGCCGGGTTCCGCCATGATTTTTAGGCCCTCGGTACCTGGTTCGTTGGGAAAATATTTCTGCAAAGCAGCTTTCACGGAAGAGGCTGCTTCGATAAATTTCGGACCCGACGTGAACCCACCGCCGATGTTTAGGACATGCATTTTAGGCAACCCGAGTCGAGCTGCTGCGTCGAACGTTGTTCTAGCAACTTGGATGGCGTCTTCGAATGCGTGGAAGTTAATCGCTCTGCTCCCGATATGAAACGAGACGCCAACGACTTTGAGCTTGGCTTCTTGTGCAGCTCTTAGAAGCGGGACGATTTCATCAGGGAGTGCACCGAATTTGGAACCGAACTTGAACGTGGCGCCGCTCGTTTCAGGGACTTTGATCCGCATCAACAGTGCACACTTTGGGTGCCATTTTCTGATCTTTTCAATCTCGCAAATGGAGTCGAAAGTAGTTAATTTAACACCAACTTTAGCCGTGTACTTGATGTGAGACTCCGGTTTACATGTGTTTGCGAAAACGATCCGATCAGGCGAAACGCCGAGAGATAAAATGGTTTGGATCTCAGCAAGACTTGCACAGTCGAAACCGGTGCCGAGAGATAAAATTAATTGATTATATTTAATTAAATGGTAATACATGTTAACGAAAAACCTTAACTCGAACAAGATGAAGCGAGGTAGCAGCTGCATCCAGGTGATTTTTCTCCATCAACATTCAAACAGTAGGGTCCTCCATCAGGTCCTTTCCTCTGGACCAGCAGAGGAGACGAGCCGTTGCAGCATGTGACTCACATGCAGTATAAATTCTGGCCAAGACGAGGCTCCTTTCAAATACAGAAGAATAAAATGTCGGCGAGGAGGCTCCATCAACCATGTTTTTAATTAAAAACATGAACAGAGAACTGAGGATCGATGGCAGCGGTGAACGGTGGGTAGATTGAGGAAGTAGTTGTTTTTTTAATTCTGAGAATTTAGAGTTTTTTAAGTATATATTATATATATTAATATATAAAATAACTTAAATTAATCTTAATTTGTGGTAAAACATTTTATAATCTTAATTTTGTTTAGTGATTAAACATTTCTTCTAATTATTTTTGGATAAGCATCGTATATTATCCAAGACAAGAAATACATCACCTATAATCACACTTGGGCATCCATCCCCCTAGGAAATTCCCCAAGATGTGCAAATGATTCTATTTACATCATCCATGCGTATAACTCTATTCCGAGTTCGTATACAAACGATTTTCTTAATGCAACATAAAATACTCTCAACAGTTCTGTTCTTCCCACGCAAAGTAAACAAAAGCACCCCATGCAAGCTTTAAAATATCAAAGACTTGCCTTTCAATTTGGAGCTCAACCACTGCAGCTCATCATTCCATTCAAGCATCATTATATGTAATCCACACATTTCCAAGACAGCAGCTCATATGCTTCTCGATAACCTGCATCCAACAAAAATATGGTCCCTAGTTTCCTGAGCAGAATGACAAAATACACAGTTATCCTCAACATCCCTCTCCATAGCTCTAATCCTATCTTTGGTCGGAACCGATTAAGAATTGTCGTCCAAAAAATCGTAGAGTACTTTGGCACATGCAAACTGAACCAGACCAACTTGTGCCAAGTAGCAGTGTCTTTGTCTTCCCGAATCATTCCCCAAACTGAACCAACGGTCCATATGTTGTGCCCCCTAGCAATTAACGCTTGCAACTTACTCCTTTGCTTCAGAATCCTTCTCAAACACCAATTATGTTGTTGCTTCAACTCCACACTCCAAATGTCACCCCCTAATACATATACATGCACCCAGACAACCTACAGCGAGCCTTCATTTGCCAGCAGCTTCTTAAGCAATAAAACCAAGCAAGCTATATTCTAGGAATGCAACCCCCTCAACCCAAGTTCACCCTCCTTAAGACAACAAATCTAATTCCAGCTTACTTGAGTCCCATGACCAGGACTATCATTGCCTTTCCAAAAAACCTCATACAAAGTTGCTCAATCCTCTCCACAACACTTTTAGGAAGCACCACTTACCTACACCAATAGATGGCCATACTAAACACCTTCTGATTATTTTTATAACCTTATTAAGTGCATGTTTTTATTATTTTTATATCAGTAAAACGATATCGTTTTAGACTGTATTAGACGTCAAAAGAATTGCACCATTAATGTTGTGTAGTTAGGCACGTCATTGTCCCATTAAGGAGTTAATAATAAAATGACATAAATGAGTTAAAAAGTAAAATTTAGTGTTAGATTTAAATTTTTAAATTCCAATGGCAAATATGAGTGAACGATATAGTTTGGTGGCACATGGTATAGTTTACCCTTAAAATTATCTAATTAATTTATACTGTTATCGGTAATTATTTCACACATACGACAAAAATAAAATGTTTCTACAAACACTTTAGTTTTATGGTTTATGATTAGATTTTAAGATTTAAATTTGATTTAAAATTGACGGATTGTGGCTAGAATTTATGATTTGAGGTTAGAATTTAGGGTTTATAGGTTAAAACTTAAATCTCTAATTATATTATTCTAAACTTTAAACCATAACTTCTAATCACAAGCCCTAAATTCTAAACCTCTGAACTTAAACCGTTAACCACGAAATAATAAATTTTAACTTTAAACCTTAAAATTAAAACATATATAAAACCTTTTTATTTACGTCACCTGTATATTAAATATAAATATAACTTTTATATATTCAAAAAAGAAAAAGTAGACTATTAAGGTTAGTACTTAATAGTTCTCTTCTCCAATTTTTTTCTTATATTCTTTAATTAATACTCAAATAGGTAATCAAATAGGTACTCAAACTATATTTGTGGGTTATTTTTAGTGTATAAACTATTTTTAGCTCTAAATTAGTGTCTAAAGTTTCAATTTCTTTATTTTAAGTGTCTAACCATCAATTATCATTGTTTTTATCATTTTTCTCTTATTTATTTTTAACTTAATTTTTTTAAAATTAAAAGTTTTAAATCTTTACAAAATAGTATCAACTCTCTAACTCCAAACCCCATCCTCTAAATTATTATCGTTAATTGTTTTATCGGAGATCACTACTATCGTTGCTGGATTACCACGATTATTTTTCCTAACTACTCATCGTTGGTAATCGGTGGTAGGTGTGTCAATTGACTTTCTAATATCGAAAGAAACAAAAATCGCAAACATGAATTCGTCGATATACCTACCGTCAATTATATGCAATGGTTGGTTAGAGAAAACGATCATGATGGTCCGACGACTGTGATAGTAGACTCCGATGAGGTAGTAAACGATGACAACGATGATAATTTACGGTTTAGGGGTTTGGGATTAAAGTTTTCAACTATTTTATAAGAATTTAAAACTATCAAGGTAAGAAAAATGAAATTTTAATTTTATTTAAAAAATATTAAAAAAACTTGTACTTCACTTTTTTGTTGGCAAAAGGTTTTTTATTACTAATTAGGCACTTAAAATTAGAGGTGACAAATAGGTTAATCGGTTCAAGTTTGATTCATCGGGTACTTTTATTATGATTGTAATTGATTTAATTCGATTCGAACTGGTTTGGATCTGATTCTAATTTTTAGTTTTAGTTATGGTTTACATTGATTTGGTTCAGGTATCGGGTCGAGTTGGTTGATTTTTCGGTTTGGTTGGATTTCGGTTCAGTTATTATCGATTCGGTTATTTTGGGTCAATTGATTTTGAATCGGGTCAATATCGGTTAGCAAGATATCGATCGGTCTCTGTCGAATTTTTAGACCGAATTAGGTTTTTACACTTTGTATAGTATGTATATTTGATTTTTGGTGAATTGCATGATTGTTCACATCCTATTTTTCTTTATTTATTTTAATATATATATTTTTTATTTTGGGTTACCTTCAGTTTGAGTCCATTCGGTTTGGTTGAAAATTGGTTCGAGTTTATTCAATTTGATTGTAAATTGGTTCGGGTCCATTATCGATTCAGCTAGAATTTGGATCGCTTCGATTCAGGTTTCGAATCAAATTCATGTCATTATATTTGAATTAATTTCGAGTCTCAATTTGAGTAAATCAGTTAAGTTTTCGGATCTCAGGTCAAGTTAGAATGGATAACCGCACTCCCACCCTATATATGATTCTATCCCTGGACTGTTTCATGAGTTTATTCCTATTATCCTCACATCCACATATTTCATGAGATATTTATTTCGTACACTAAACGGCACGTTGTAATTGAAAGAAAAATCATTAAACTAAAACCAATTATAAGATTAAAATTTAATGATGGATCAAAAAATATTTATAGGGATGAGTAAGAATCAAAATATTTTTTAAATTAAGTATAAATCTTAAAATTTCATGTTGGATATAAGTTATATATTTTTAAAAAAAATATTAAAGATTAATTTATAAAAAATTAAAATTAAATATATAAACTTTAAAAAATTCAAAATGGGTACGAGTTCGCCCATTCTTACATGTGCATCAGAATTAAAGTTAAAATTAGAGTAAAAAAATCAAAATCTTAATTAAATCAGATTCGAATGAACATCGAATATCCTGGACCAACCCAAAAACCATATTGATTTATGTTATATTTTATATAATTGTTAATTAAAGCTTAGGTAATATTCGTGTGAAATGATGTATTAGGCTTATGTTATTCTACGTGTACATGTGTAATATATGCTTCCCATAAAAAATATAAATTTTAAATTTTAACTTTAAAATTTAAATATAAAATTTTAAATTTTAAATTTTAAAAAATATATATTATCTATAATTTTTTAAATTATAATCTTAACCTTAAATTCTAAACTTAATATTTTAATATAAAAGAATATCAAAAATGAAAAAAAAAACTTTATTCTTATACATCTTGCATGAAATTATATATTATTAATAGTTTATTCTTATATAATCTAAATTCTTGGGAATTTTATACGAAGGAGAAATTATATCATGGTCTAGTTTATCATATCAATTATGATCTTATCTAATCATAATTATCTACTCCACCAATATCTTTTAAGTTATTTTATTCTTATATTCATTTTTTATATCATTTAAAAAATATATTTTCTAAAAATTAAATTAATAATATAAATGATTAGTTGTAGAATGAATAATTTTTATTAGTTAAAGATTACGAATGATGGAACGAGTCGAACTCATGATATAATCTCTCCCATTAGATTTATAACTTGTCTCGTCGATTCAAACTTATCCGAAGAAACAAATTCATAAATCATCATGTGTTTTATTTATTTTTGAGAATGTAGACCACTTAGTCATCAAATAATTTATTTAGTATTTTTTTGACAATTGACAATGATATTCTCAACCTTTCGCCCTTTTTTATGATAAATTATATTACGAATCCTTTTCATTATATTATTCATGATTTTAATTAATCAGATTCATTTATTTCATATTTTTAAGGTGAATTATCTTCTCTTTGTTACTTGAATAACTGAGTGAATAGTTATCAAATAGTTATTTAAAAATGAACGAACTTAATTGCATGGATCACGGATGACGTGATAAACATGGTCCATGATATAATTTCTCCACTTTTATACTTTATATATATATATATATATTATCAAATTTTAATACTACTTAAAGCGAGAGAAAGAGGTAGGAGTAGAAATCTCTTGCCTTTTAATCGTACATCTTTTCCTGTATTTTTATTTGTCCCATATATATTAAAAATAATTCATTTATGAATTTTCCACCTTTTAGTTATTTATGTTTTACCCACAGTCAACTTCAAATTTTTACCTCGAAAGAAAAAAATTGAAAAAAAATAAGATATTTTTAATAAATTTAAAACTCGTAAATTAAAAAAATAAGATATTTTAAACTATTTTCATTGTATGTATGGTTATGATATGCAACGTGTTTCATGAGTTTTTTTCACAATATTCTCACATCCACATATTTCATAACATATCTATTCAACATGATCATCGCTACCAAGATTCTTGTTTCTCGATAGGTTTCAAAATTTAGGAGTTATAATTAATAGTTTTATTTTTTAAGTTAATCAGCGTTGGTATTTGATCTAATTATTTGAAAAATATAAAATACATAATATATAAAAATAGTTTAATTTAAATTTTATTTTAAATAATTTATAATTGTATATTTAGTTCTTGAAATTTTTAATATTTACTAATTAATTTAATATTATTCAACAATGTACGTATAGAATTTCTCTTTTAGGAAAAATTATTACATGAACCCTTTCCACTGAAAAATTATTACATGAACCCTTTCCACCACCTAAGATATGGTTTCAACCAATTAAATTAAGACACATAATATATTTTTCCATATCAAAGTTACACATAAGCATTGACCAAATCATCTAATTTAATTTCTTTGATTTAAAAAATGAAAAAAATATTATCAAAGATTTCTTGTGTCATCTTTCTCTTTGTTTTTTAAAATTTTCCTAATTAATTTTTTATATAGATTTGGGATTTAGGATTTAGAGTTTAGGGTTTAGGATTAGGAATTTGTTAGGCTTGGAGTGGCTCGATGCACAACCGATTAACTTGCCAATTTGATGGAGAAAGAACACTTTGGGTGGTTGGTTGTGGAAGCAAAAAGATAAGAGTTGAACACAAGGATTTTAGGGTGGTTCGACCTTCGAACAAGCACCTACATCTACTACCTTAGCTTCCCACTAAGGATTTCCAAATTCACTAAGAATTTCAACCTTTTAAGGCCAAAGGGATAACCTTACAATCCTAGACTCAAATCCGAATCTAGCATCCAAAGTTCACAATCCGAACTTTGGGAAACCACTCAACAAAGAGAAAAACTTAGCAAACTTGTTTAATCCTTCTAATAAGGCTAATGTTTACAATCTAAGTACTCACCCAATTCCTAATTACACTTGAGCATATATGACAATTAAGCTCACAAGTGTTTGTCTACCCAAATAATAGGAATTTAAGTACTAAGACAAATCTTTGATCATAATGTTGTTACAAGTGAAGCATTAGTCTTCTCTTGATGCTTGAGGCTTGCTTTTATCATCCCAAATGAGGTTCTAGATGTTGGTGACCGTTGGGATTGGTTTGGAGCCGTTTGGAGCTGATTACAAGGCTTATTTCCTCTTCTGGTGCAGGTGGTATCGATACCGCTTGAACTGGTATCAAAACACCCTCTTTGAGAAATAGCCGTTGACCTGTATTTAAGGACTGATATCGATACTGGTATCGATACCGCTCCTAGCCGTTGGGGGGTTTTATAAAATCATTTTGACCGTTGGGGGTGTTTCGAAACAGGGTTCGAAATAGAGCATCACAGTGGAAAAAAGGTATCGATACCAGTATCGATACCACTGTGATTTTGCCTTTGAAACCATGGTATTGAAGAACAGGTATCGAAACACCTTAAGGGTGTATCGAAACACCTGGGTTAAAAACACTTATTTGGTTTCTTTAAATCGTTTAAAACATATTTAAAATCACTCAAAAATATCTTAAATATATTTTCAAGTAGTTTGGACATAAGAACCATTTTTGAAATCTTTTCAAATTAGTCCAAAACTATTTTTCAATTATTATATCAAAACATTAGTTCTACAATCTCCCCCTTTTTTGATATAATAAAACTAACTTGAAAAATTATTTTTGAGATTGCTCCCCCTTTGTCAAACAAAATTTGAATAAGAAAATTAAAGAATCAAATCATTTAAAGTTCCCTCTTATCCATTTGTCAAGTCTTTGAAAAGCAATTTTTCATAATATTCTCCCCTTTTTTGTTATATCAAAAATGGTTCAAACCAAGTTTGAAAAACTTTAAAGCTCATAACATAGGAGAATTTGAAAGATATAAATTGTTGGAAAAATTAAATATCAAAACATTGGTTATGAAAACAAACAAAAAAACTCCCCCTTACTTAAGGCATCACTAAGTGTTAGTCCAACATATATGATAAACTAGTTGAAATAAAACAAAAATAAGCAAATAAACACAAATTCAACTAGAAATTTTACCACACTTGAGTCAAAGGTAGGATGTGAAGCCTTCCTTCTTCAAGTGTCCTACTTGTGTGTATGGAGCTCCCACTTAATCTTGTACTTTGATGCTCATACCTCCATCACACCTAAAATGAAACAATCAAGTAATTTTTGGTATCCAAATTGCTTTTGATCCTTTAGCATTAGAAGCATATAATTTAGTCCCCTTAGGAATCAATTTTTCAATTTCATCCCTATTTGTTGAAGTGATTAGTCCTTTTGGGACCCAAACACTTCTAAAACATTTTCCATTTTTAAATCTAGGGGCACTAGATTGTTTCAAATAAAAATTTGATTTTCCCACATCATTTTTCTTTTGAAGTTCTTTGGAAATCAAATCTTTTTCCTTCTTAAGATCTAGAGCCATTTGATGATCTTTTTCAATCTTTTGAAGCAAATTTTGTAAATCCAAAACTTTAAGCTCAAATCTTTTAATTTTGCTTCAATTTCGAAATTGGTTTTTGAAAGCAAATCATTTTCTAATTTAAGCTTTGAAATCATCTTTTTGTTTTTAGAAAATGAAGCCTTGAACTCAAAAGTCAATTTATCATAGACTTCTTGTAACTCATCAAAAGTATATGAATTAGAAGTAGATGAGTTAGAAGTTACCTCCCCCTCATTGAGGGCCATCAAGCATAGGTTGGCTTCTTCATTTTCGGTGGAGTCATCATCACTCCATGTAGCCACATATGCTTACTTCTTCGAAGATGATTCCCTTTTGATAGACTTGTGAGAGTCCTTCATCTTCTCTTTTGATTCGTGCTTTGAGGATCTCTTACTTTTGTTCCTCACGAATCGATCGAAGTCAATGAAGAGTTGGGCAAGCTCTTCATTTTCTTCACTATCCTCCTCACTTGAATCTTCAAAGTGAATGCACTTGGAGGATTTTAGAGCAACGATGTTGACATTTACACCAAGCTCTCGAACCTTCTTATTCCCCATCGCTCTAATCTGTTCCTTCCCATGAGTTCATCAAGCTTTAGAGTCTTGAGATTTTTGGCTTCGATGATGGCGGTCCTTTTCTAGTCCAATGACTCTATAAGGGAATAGATGA
Source organism: Abelmoschus esculentus (assembly GCA_035048815.1). Lineage (NCBI taxonomy): Eukaryota > Viridiplantae > Streptophyta > Magnoliopsida > Malvales > Malvaceae > Abelmoschus > Abelmoschus esculentus. The sequence continues at coordinate 2,843,795 of JAUCBN010000019.1, read as the reverse complement.
GCTTACGAATAAGCTTCTCCTCCGGAATGATCTCTCCATATCCTCTAAGTCCATTGGTGATGGTGGAGAAACGATCAAACATCTTTTCTATGTCCTCTTCCAGATCCATCTTAAAGTTCTCATACTCTTGGTTGAGGAGTCCAATCTTGGTCTCCTTTACTTCGTTTGTTCCTTCGTATGTGACTCCTAGCTTGTCCTAAACTTCCTTGGCATTATCACAAGAAAAGATCTTCTTATATATGCTTGGATGGAATGCACAAATAAGAATGTGCAAGGCTTTGTGATTAAACACCATCTTCTTGCGATCTTCCACGCTCCATTCCGCTTTTATTCCTTTTGGCACAAATGGTCCATCTTCAACTATATCCCATAGCTTGTAGTCTCTAGAGTTGACGAAATACTTCATCCTTATCTTCCATTGGGAATAGTTAGACCCTTCAAAGAAAGGTGCTTGTCAATGGATTGAGCCATGGAATGTAGGTTGATTGTAAATTGGTCGAGCTCTCCGGATCTTCTCAATAGGATGTTAATCCTCCTCGATTGAGTCTCGCTCTGATACCAATTGTTAGGCTTAGAGTGGCTCGATGCACAACCGATTAACTTGCCAATTTGATGGAGAAAGAACACTTTGGGTGGTTGGTTGTGGAAGCAAAAAGATAAGAGTTGAACACAAGGATTTTAGAGTGGTTCGGCCTTCGAACAAGCACCTACATCCACTACCTTAGCTTTCCACTAAGGATTTCCAAATTCACTAAGAATTTCAACCTTTTAAGGCCAAAGGGATAACCTTACAATCCTAGACTCAAATCCGAATCTAGCATCCAAAGTTCACAACCCAAACTTTGGGAAATCACTCAACAAAGAGAAAAACTTAGCAAACTTGTTTAATCCTTCTAATAAGGCTAATGTTTGCAATCTAAGTACTTACTCAATTCCTAATTACACTTGAGCATATATGACAATTAAGCTCACAAGTGTTTGTCTACCCAAATAATAGGAATTTAAGCACTAAGACAAATCTTTGATCATAATGTTGTTACAAGTGAAGCATTAGTCTTCTCTTGATGCTTGAGGCTTCCTTTTATCATCCCAAATAAGGTTCTAGCTGTTGGTGACCGTTGGGATTAGTTTGGAACCGTTTGGAGCTGATTGTAAGGCTTATTTCCTCTTCTGGTATAGGTGGTATCGATACCGCTTGAACTGGTATCAAAACACCCTCTTTGGGAAATAGCCGTTGACCTGCATTTAAGGACTGGTATCGATACTAGTATCGATACCGCTCCTAGCCGTTGGGGTTTTTTATAAAATCATTTTGACCATTGGGGATGTTTCGAAACAGAGCATCATAGTGGCAAAAAGGTATCGATACCACTGTGGTTTTGCCTTTGAAACCATGGTATTGAAGAACAGGTATCGAAACACCTTAAGGGTGTATCGAAACACCTGGGTTAAAAACACTTATTTGGTTTCTTTAAATCGTTTAAAACATATTTAAAATCACTTAAAAACATCTTAAATATATTTTCAAGTAGTTTGAACATAAGAACCATTTTTGAAATCTTTTCAAATTAGTCCAAAACTATTTTTCAATTATTATATCAAAATATTAGTTCTACAGAATTAATGGTTTAGGTTTAGGGTTTAGGGTTTATGTGGTTTAGGTTTAAGGGTTAGGGTTAGGGTTTAGGGTTATCTATTATTGTTTAGGTTAGGGTTAGGGCTAGAGTTTAGGGTTAGGGGTTATGGTTTAGGTTTTAGAGTTAAGGTTAGGGTTTAGGGTTTATGATTTAAGGTTTATGATTTAGGGTTTAGGGTTTAGGGTTAGGGTTTAATACTTAGGATTTAGGGTTTAGGGTTATGATTTAGGGTTATGGTTTAGGTTTTAGGGTTAAGGATTAGAAAAAAATAATTAAAAAATTACACAATAAAGAGGAAGACAACATAAAAAAATCTTTGGTAATATTTTTTCTATTTTTAAATCAAATGTATTAAAGTGGATGATTTAGATGCTACTTGTGTGTAAATATGATATAAAAAAATATATTATGTGTCTTATTTTAATTGGTTGAAACCATATCTTAGGTGGTGAAGAGGGTTCATGTAATAATTTCTCCTTTCCACCACCTAGGATATGGTCCCAACCAATTAAATTAAGACACATAATATATTTTTTCCATATCAAATTTACACATAAGTATTGGCCAAATCATTTAATTTAATGTCTTTGATTTAAAAAAGGAAAAAAATATTATCAAAGATTTCTTGTTTCATATTTATCTTTGTTCTTTAAAATTTTTCTAGTTAATTTTTTATATAGATTTGGGGTATAGGATTTAGAGTTTAGAGTTTAGGGTTAGGGATTAGTAGTTTAAGGTTTATATGGTTTATGTTTAAGGTTTATGTTTAAGGTTAAGGTTTAGGGTTATGTGTTATTGTTTAGGCTAGGGTTTAAGGTTTAGGTTTTAAGGTTAGGGTTAGGGTTTAGTGTTTAAGGTTTAGGTTTAGTGTTTAGGGTTTATTGTTAGGGATTAGAAAAATTAATTAAAAAATGAACAATAAAGAGGAAGACAACATAAAAAATTTTTGGTAATATTTTTTTCATTTTTACATAAAATGCATTAAAGTGGATGATTTGGATGATGCTTATGTGTAAATATGATATGAAAAAATATATTATGTGTCTTATTTTAATTGGTTGGGACCATATCCTATGTGGTGGAAAGGGTTCATGTTAGGGATGGGCACGGGTCGGGTCGGATTTTTGGCCCACTCGAACCTGACTCGAAAAATCATACCCTCCACCTGACCTGGGTTTAGGGTGAAAAAATTCGACCCGACCCGACTAGACCCGACCCGAATCATTTAAAAAAATTAAATTTTTAAGGACTAAATTGTAAAAAAAATAAAATTTAGGGATATAATTATAAAAATATTTAATTTAATGACTTAATTGTAAAAAAATAATTTTAGTGATCTAATTGTATAAAATATATATAAAGAGGGGTCATTATTACAAATATCCCTAAAATATATATGAGAAAACTACACTATTAGTCTCAGGTTGGGTCAGGTCGAATTTTTTCCATCTTAAACCCAAATCCGACTAGACCCGACCCGAATCATTTAAAAAAATTAAATTTTTAAGGACTAAATTGTAAAAAAAAAATTTAGGGATATAATTGTAAAAATATTTAATTTAATGACTTAATTGTAAAAAAAATAATTTTAGTGATCTAATTGTATAAAATATATATAAAGATGGGTCATTATTGCAAATATCCCTAAAATATATATGAGAAAACTATACTATTAATCTCAGGTCGGGTCAGGTCGAATTTTTTCCATCCTAAACCCAAATCCGACCCGATCTGATCAGGTCGGGTTGAAACCCGTCGGATTCGGGTTCCGTGCCCATCCCTAGTTCATGTAATAATATCTCCTCTTTTAGAATATACATGTTTGAATTTTTTTTCATTGAAACATTTTCTATTGCTGTTATTGTTTATTTTTCTAATAAGTTTTATGTTTATTATTATGGTAATTAGTTTATATATAAGTGTTTATGATTTTTTCGGAAGAGTTAGTTTTATGGTTTAGGGATTTTGTTTAGGGTTTAAGATTTTGTGTATAGTTTTTAAATTTAGAGAGTGAAATTAAAATTTAGTATTTAGAGAGTTTGTGTACGGTTCGATTAATTTCAGATCATTATATTTAAATTAATTTAAATCTCAAATCAAATTTATTACGTTTTAATCCATTTTTTTATTTAATTAAAATTCTATAAATATTTAAAATTCAAAAAATTTATTTATTTTATCTCATATACTAAAATAATAAATTTAAAGTTTATAGTTTAAAGTTAAAGTTTATGGATAGAATTTAAAAATTTTGAGGTATATGATATATTTTTAAAATAAATATTTAAAATTTAGGGTTAGAATTAAAAATTTATTTTTTAATATTTTTTAATATTTGAGTATAAATTATTTTAAAAAAATAAAATATTTTGTTCAACTAAAATAATATTTTTAATAAAATTTTAAATATTTAATTTAAATTAATCGATTAACATATATACTCGTTTTTTGTTCCATAACTATGGTGTGAGACTGCTACGAAAATATTATCTTTAAGGTTTAAACCTGCATTCTCTCCTTGGAATGCATACATGCCCGTTTCATGAAATAGTATATAATTTAATTTTTAGAGTTTAAGATTTAAAAATTATAATTAAAATTTATAGTTCAATTTTTTTAATAACATACATGCCCGTTTTACGTTTCATAGATGTGGGGTGAGACTGGCTACAAAATATTATTTTTAAGGTTTAAACATGTATTCTCTCCTTGAAATACAATATATTTTACCAATACACCCAACCATCCTTGTTTAAAGTTTAGTTTTTTTTAATGTTGAGATATAAATAAAGATATAAATAAAAATAAAAAAAATATTTTAAAAAAACTCTCTAATTTGAGTTAGAAACATCATAGGCTAGATTTTTTTATAAGAAAATCCAAAATAATTGAAGTGGAAGAATCCCAACATAAATTTTGAATAAAAAAGATTTGTCTTAAACGTAAAGGACGAAAATGCAAATTGGGAAAACGCCAAGGGCAGAGAGGGAATATTTTATATTAATAGTAAGGCTATAATGGATTCTCTCTCTGCTCCTCAAATGTTGATCTTTAAATCATTAATTATTGACGGATTTAACCTTAATCACAGTTAAAATGCACACAAAAAATTATACTACTAATTAGTATGTTTAGAAAAGATTTAAATAAAAAAGGAGGGTGAATTCGAATCAATTTTCATATATTTGACACATTCGTAAACTAGTGGTATTTTATCATGTCGTATTTGTATTATACGTAAGTTTATAATCGAAACTTCGATAAATCAGTCGATAATGGCGATTTTGCATGCACTGGAAGTGGAAACTATATGCTGCAGAGTTAGAATTAGCTCCATGTAGTTGTTGCAGAGCCATGGCGATGGATGAAATTCGATGTATATGATTTCGGAACATTCAAAAGTCAGAGGCCGGCAGAGTATGCCGGTGCCGGTGTGCCCGGGTGCAGCTCTAAAGGGTTCAACAGTTTAAAATGCTTTCATGAGCTGAAATTCCAAACTAGTTTTTCTTACCACTCTGCAATCTATCAGGAAAACTTGTATGGTTTCAGAGCTAATACTAAGACACTAATGAGGTGATTCCGATCACGAAAGCTACTGAACTTAACATGTTGAACCATTCGAGAAAGACGACATATTTGTTTCGACAAATCATCATCCTCGTAACCATAATTTAAATCCTACATCAAAATGCAAGTTTCCCAAGTAGTCTCAAATAGACACAGTTTCTGCAAGAAAGATCCTATACTAGCATGATGTTGCTTAAAGTTTCTATGACTAAAGCTATCAGAACTTCATTTTCGATTCGATCGTCTACCAAGGAACATTATGCAAGAAGGAAAACCCGATATAATCGGAAATTAACATAGATCTATAGAAGGCAAAGTTCAATACTGATATTGAAGCAATCCAATTCCAAGCAAATGATGTTCCATGTGCAAACGAGCTTAAACCAATGACTTAAAACCGGAAACCGGAGGCCATGGTTACGCTTCGAGAAGATATCAACCCGATTAGTCTACTAAACAGGTTCAAACTGCAGATTAAGGAAGCTTATAACAACTATCCATGGAAGAACATTTTTGTTTTCATAAATCAAAATTGAAAATTGAACTAATGTATTGAGGATATACAGCCAGTAAGAACAAAAAAGTAGTCTTTGATACATTAATAGCTCGAGTCGAGTTAACTCGAGGTTGAAAAACTGAAGATAAGATGAACACAAATGCACCAACTTTTAATCAAATTGATGGTAGGTAAATCAGAGTAGACAAATCATCACTCACTTAAAGCATCTGTTAGCATTCGAGAGTTCAGAAGAATTCCCTGCAACTACTCATTCTTCCAAGCATACAAAATTAATGAAAAACCGGGAGACAGCGACTTCGAATCTTGAAATCTTCGCGAGAATGACCATTGCAATGAGCTCGGACTGGGAATGTTTTGGCTAAACCACAGCTTCTCTTCTGATGCAACAGATGTCTTGAACAAAAAAACAGCATTGCCACCAGGTGAAGTTCCAAAGAGCCAATTATGAACATCCCAAAACACTTCAACCGGCATCCCATCGATCAAAATGGTATGATTCCCTCTGAACTTCCACCGCAGCCTCTTGACTTGCATCAAAGCCTTTCTATCCACACGAATTATAAGGCACGGATCGCTCACACCGAGTGTGTCACATTCAATTATCAGATCATGAATTCGACCATTATCGCAAAACTGTGACTTGGTAGCAAATACCCTCTTTCCAAAAACATGTTCTTTCTTTGCCACCAAAATGGCACTAGAAGGAATATGATTTGCACCAGTTTTCTTACAAGCTTCTTTCCTCATGTCCCCAAGAAGCAACACCATTTGCTTGTTGGCAACAACACAGATATAAAACCCTTCGAGCGGTTCAGGTCCGGATCCAAAACTAGCCGAAGAAAGGTCCCAAAATACATCGATTTTACAAGAATATGCTTCTAAACTCTTAGACCCTTTTCTCTTGGAGAACAACCAAGGCTTTACATCAACCTTACAAAGACATTGATTTGCAGAATCATCAATCTCTATACTCAACCTTTGCCCCATCAAGCTCTTGGTCCAAGTAACAGTTATTAAACAAAACCGACCCCGAATTCGACATTGATAAATACAAGTAACCAAATTCTGTGCATTTTTGCTAGTACTTGATGAGGAAGAATCAGCCACTTGAACTCCATTTTCACCAAAACAAGATTGAAAATCTCTCATTTCCCCTCCTAAAATTAAGATCTTTTTCCCTTTAATTCTTCCCACAAACTGTTTACTTCTCACCTACTGTAACCTAAAAGTGCACAATTAAAACATACTTAACAGTAACACCATGAAACAAAGCAAAAAGTAACAAAAAAAGAGAGTAAAGAAGTAAACTGAGCCCTGACCTTAAACCGAACAGTTGTTAAAACTGTCTCAGAAAAAACACCCCCCAAAACTGCCTCAAAACCCGGTTGTCTAGGTTTGATTTGATCTGAGATGTAACATTTTTCTTTTCTGCGAGAAACTGAAAACACCCATCAATGAAAACTATATAAAGTTTCAAAATTTAAAGACAGGTTAAGAGAATGTGGGGGAGCATGTTTCCAGTAAAGCAAACCTTCAACAAAGAGAGAAGTAGACAAAAAAGCAGAGTTCTTTCACTGTAATTTCTCAGTTATCATTATCAATGATGCCAAAACAAATTGCAAATCCCTTTTTTAGGGAAAAAAAAAAAGAATTTTTTTCTAAAATATGAAAGATTTTAGCAACTGAGCATCGCTTGAAAGACTGGAGAATATATAGCAAGTGCAAATAAATTGAGCTCTAAGAGAAAAAAAATGGAAGTTGTTCATCGGTGGACCCAGGAAAAACATGGCAATTGCAGTTTGCAAGCACGATTTATGTATATAAATAAATCAACTAATTAATTAATTAATTAAAATATCTGGTTTTGATGCTTTCACATGAAGACATGGTAAGCATGTTAATGGTGGATACTTTCATGATTGATGATTATATTTGTTTATGTTTTTTTTTATATAAATAATTTTAAATTAAATAAAAATTAAGAAATAAACCGAAGAAAAGTAAAACATACGAAAACTATATTACTCTCCATCACAATTTAAGATATATATCGTTTGTGTTAAAATATTATTAAATCTTAAGATGATCTGGTTGGTAAGTCGTTAGCGGTGTTCAAACGGTCGGTTAAATCAAATTAATCGATCAAATTAAATTAATTTGATTAAACGATCGGTCACCGAATTTTGTTCGGTCGGTGAGTGGTTAAAATTTTTTTTAAGTTCGATTAACGATTTATTCGGTGTTCAGAATGGGTTAATTAACCGAATTAACCAAAATTTTATATATTATATAAATTTATTTTTAGTCACTAATTTTTAAAAATTATAAATTGGTCATTAAATTTTATCAAATTAATATAAAATGATAATTAAATTTATTAAATTATTAAAAAAATATTTATTATTTTTTAATATTTATCAATAATTTATAATATATAATAATTAAATGATCAATTTATAATAATTAGATAAGTTTAATGATTGTTTTATAATTTTTGAAAGTTCGGTGATTAAAATTACTATTTTAACATTGTTGTGTGATCATTTGTGTAATTAACCCAAAATTTTATAATAAATTTTGGTTAACCGAATTAACCAAAATTTGTTCGATTTGATTAATGTATTTCAAAAGAAATTCGATTTGATTAACAGTTAAAGATTTAAAAAATTCGATTAATTTAATTTTTGATAATTCGGTTCGACCACCGACCGAATTACCCGTTTGAACACCCCTATAAGCCATTAGCTTTCTTTTATTATAACTTTGTAATTTTTTTAGGTTGTAAAATTTTATATTTCTTTTTCTCTAATAAAACGATATTGTTTTAAATAATATATAAGCATCAAAATAGTCTTATCAACATGTTCGGTAAAGGTCACTCATAATTGGACATGGAAAAAAACTCATGAAGATAAGGAATGAATAGTTATCAATGGGGTATTTATAAGGTGAGTATAAAACTAAAGATGTATGAAATATTATTAGACCCAAACGAGACAAAGTTCAATGGACAAAGATAGTATGGGGAAGCTTGGCAATGTCTCGACATTCATTTATCTCGTGGTTGGTTGTGCTAAATAGATTGCCGACAAATGATAGAATGTTTCGGTGGGAAGTTAATTTGGACCCATATTGCTTATTATGTGAGGAAGAACTTGAATCTAAAGATCATCTCTTCGGTGAATGCCCATACATGATGCAAATATGGTCTATTTTACTGCAAGATTGCAATGTACTTTTTCAGTACAAGAAATGGAATGAACTACTAGAATGGATGCAGTGTGCAGGGAAAGGTAAATCCATGCAAGCTATACTGATTTGTTTAGTTTGGTGCACTCTAAACTATTATCTATGGCAGGAGCGGAATTTTAGGAGCCATGGGAGACAACCGAGGATAGCCTGGGATGTTTATACTCGTATAAAAAATAATATCCATGCTCGAATTATTGGATCCAATAGATTAAAAAATCTAGAGAGTTCTATAGCTTTTAAATGGGTTTTTTGTTAGAGAATACATTTGTATAGAGGTTTATTGGATGAATAAAATTTAATCTATCCAAAAAAAAAAATAGTCTTATCAACACGATATAATATTGGTTCGACGTCCAATTCCGTTATTATTAACTATATCACGGTATAGTTAAAGACTTAATAATAGGGTAACATAAACGAATCTAAAATTAAAGTTTAGTGTTATAATTGAATAAATTAAAAATACGATCGTAAAAATAAGTTAACACTAATAGTTTGATGTTATATGATATAATTTACCCTATTAATAATAAATTAAGATAATTTTGTAGTAAGTGAAGGATTGGCTGAGGAAAAAGGGATGAGAGGTTACAGATGTGGACAAGAGAGTTTTACTCTAACGAGTCAAAAAGGATTTTATTTCGTAGAAAATTAAGTCGGAGATTTAATGGTTGTGTGATTAAAATATAAAAGAATTTAAGGATTAAAATAAAATTATCTTAAAAGTTGAGTGATTAATTGAGTAATTTACCATTAATGCCCTAAAATAAAAATTCATCTAATAATGATGAGTAAATTAAAACAATTTCCTAGTGACTAAAATGATGGAATTTTAAAATTAGGTGACCATATGAATAGTTTAATTTTTTAGAAACTTTTATATACAGATATATTAAATAAAATAGGAATGTGTGTCCCACGTACGACTTCCGCGTGTGAGGTAATAAAGGGATGGGTTAAGATTTTAATTAAAAAAAATAAAATTACAATATAACTTTGGACGGAAAATAAAAAGAAGTGATATTCACGTGAAATTGTCCACGGTTAGTTGGGGTGCAACGTAACTACGTGGGTAGTGGGGCCTGCCACCCAACTTTTTTGGCTTAAATACTACCTAAGTCCTCATAATTTCAAAAATCGATAATTTCAACCTCAATACCCAAATATGTTTATTGTCCGTCACTAGGGTCTAGACAGACGCAATAAGAACGACCGCACAGAAACACTTAAAAAAGACCTTAAAGTTTGATAAACTATATTCACTAATTGATATCAATTTTGAAATTTGTTGTAAAAATTTTAAATGCACTCTTAAAAAAGATGAGTTATAATTGTTAAAACATTATAATTATGTCTTAAATATTACAATTGATTATAGAATCTTATTGATTATTCATATTACTATTGCTTTTATAGATATAATGAGGTTTTGTACATATGCAATACAAACGATCGCACAAGAGTCCTTAAAAAGGATAATTGTTTCTAAGGGTTATATTTTTAGAACTAGTGATGGTTATGGACAATTGCTTCTAAGAGTCACATTTTAATAAATTATACAGGACCCCCAAAATTTTTGAACCGACCCTACTGTTTGTGTTTGAGGTTCATGTATATTTTTTTTGAATCAATTACAGTGATTATAATAGTATCTATTCCAGAATATATTCTCAATTATTGAAGATTGATTACTCAATCATTGTACAGTAATACTAGTGCTCGAACTCGTGATCTCAGAAATAACAATTGTTCCGTTAATCACTGAGATAAGACGATTCGTGCTTGAGGTTCATGTATATCCCTCATATTTTTAAAATTCGAGCTAATTTTTTTAAGAGTATAATAATCAAACAAAATTAAAGTCTCTATATATGACATTGCATATTTGACCAAAGTTCTTGTATAATATAGACGTTTATCTTTAGTTAAAATCAACTAAAATATAATTATATTAAAGAATAAATATTTTATCAAAACCCACCCCCACACTTTTAGCATCCTTATTATTAATGCTTTTCATTCAAGATAAAAGAAATTATAAGTTTTTTTGACCGATTAATTTAAATCGAATACCGTAAAGATTTTATATAATATAATTTGTTTAATCTACAACATAAAATTTTTAATTTTTAATTTTATATAACATATTTAATATTTTTTCTTAATTAGACCAACAAATAATTGATTAATATATTATTATTATAATCAACAGAGTTTGGTCCAACTAGTAAGCAGTTTGGTTCCGCTTAAGTAAATCTCAAGTTCGAGATGTTGTGTACGTAAAAGAGCTCTACTGGAAAATTACCCATCAAAATTAGATGTGCGACGCGAATCGATCTGAATTAGTTAGAACTAGACTCTAACACTTAAAAGAATAATAAAAAAATGCTGCGGACTTTGGACACAATGAAGAATCAATTCAGATAAATTTCATGCTGGACAAAAAGAATAGCAAAAGGTGGAAACAAAATCAAAACAACTTTTATTAACTTTATTTCTTTTATCAGTCCTACTTTTCACCGGTTCACACCAGAAATATAAATTATTAATGTTCATAGGTATGTACCAGATATATTATAGTAATTATAATATTATTATATTGGTTTATTTTTCAAATAAAACATTTTTAGTTAACGGAAGAAATAATAATTTTAATATAAAAAAGGTAATATAAAGTTTTTGTATTTGTATTGATGTAGTGACGGATCTAAATATATATTTGAGGTGGATAAATATAGGATCTTAAAATTTTAAGATAGACATAAAATCATAAATATTATAAAAAATTAAAAATTAATTCATAAAAATTAAAAACTAAAGTATATAAATTTTAAAATTTTTAAGGTGAATAGTTGCTCACCTTATTTCATATGTAACTCCGCCACTGTTGACGTATTTACAGTCAGGAACGGAGCTACTAAGGGTTGGGGAGGGGAAATCGCCCCCCACCCTTGAAGAATTTTTTTCACTTTTGTCCTCCTATTTAAATTTTTTAAAAATTATCTTTTTTTATGAATTTACTCTCCTATTTCTAAACATTTATGTTTTGCCCCCTTCAATTCCAAATCTTGGCTCCGTCCCTGTTTACAACGTAATAAAGATTAGAGTATTCCAACCAACCGGATGAAGAAATGCTTGTAGAAACCCTTGAATCCGGTGTTTACTAAAATAGTTTATCGAATTAAATTAAAATCTATAAAAACATGATCTTGCAATGAAAGGGACTAAAGTATTGAATTTAACAAATACAATGACTTATAAAGTATTTAATCTAAAAACTAGTGAATAATATCTAGTTTGTTTGGGAAAACTCACACTAGAGTTAAGAAAAGCATCCAAGGTCTATACCTTAATGCCCAACCACCCCACCTCTTTGTAGGCAATGCTGTATGAAACCCTAATACTTGGTCCCTAAGGAAGTTGTCATGTGCAATGGGTTTTACTTCCAAGGTAAATTCTTGTAGCTTCACACTAGAAAATGAAAACAAAACCTATTACAATTGTAACTTGAATTGATGTTCAAGAAAAAGTAATCCGTATATGTCTCATATTTTATTAAAAGAATATATTTGTATATGTATCACTTGAAGGATGTAACTTTTAGTCAGTGGGTCTGGATAAACGTAATATGAGCGATCGTATATATCTTTTTAAAATAAATAAATTTGATAAACTACATTCATTAATTGATATTAATCTCGAAATTTATTATAATTTTTTTTGAAAATACTCTTAAAAAAGATGAGTTATAATTACTAAAACGTTATAATTATGTCTAAATGTGATAATTGATTATAGAATCTTATTAATTATTCTTACTACTATTGCTTGATCTAATAAGATTCTGGATAGACGCAATACAAACGACTGCACATGGAGCCCTGAAAAGGACAATTGCTTTTAAGGGCCATATTTTTCGAATCAATAGGGATTATAGACAATTACTTTTAAGGGTCACAATTTAATAAATTATACAGGTCTCCAAATTTTTGAACCGCCCATGCTTCTAGCTTTACCTTGAATGCAATTCTTCTGCAACATGAGAAGTAAAGTTCTACAGAAGAAGTTTCTATGCTGATGTTATGGCATAAATGAAAAAAAAAAACATGTCAAATACATGGAGAAGGTTTCTTTCAAGTTATCTGGTGTCTTAGTCAAATACCAATCCATGTTTTACATTAATAGTCACTACTTATGACCAAATCTTATCATTACATGAGGAACATGTTTTAAACTATTGTTTACTTCTAATAAACCTCTCTTGCTAAGGTTTAAGATTTAACTGGAAAACTATTTGAGTCACTGGCTCATTGCTAAGGTTCAACTCTCAAGCTGAAAGATTTATGAAAAGACTGACCACCAAACATTGAATTAGCTTGCCATTTTTGTACCTTCATGCCTGCAAAAGAAAAAGATGGAATATGGTGCAGGATACTGTAATCTGTAATTCACCATTGTCTAAGCAAAGCAACATCCTCTCTCTGGATTTTGGCCCCTCTAAATGCTTCATTTCTTTCACCTACCATGAACCACTCCATTTTTCCAAAATGGGGTGGCTCAGATCCCTCCTCTGCCCATTGAAGAAGCTCTGGTTCCGGTTGCACTCAGCTCCAAGAAAGAGTATTTACTTTTACTAGTGTATCATTTCAGTTCATAGTTTCATTTCTTCTGCAATTTTTTGCAGCATACCATACCATACCATGCCATACACATTCTTCATTCATTCACCATTGAAGATTTTCAACTTGTCATTATAGTATTTTTTGTGATTTTCAGGTAGAGGGATATATATTTTATATGAAGATGTGAACTCATGCACAGATGAGGATGTTCATGTCCTTTGGTCCATCCTAGTAGAATCTCATACACCCCAAATTAAACCAAAACAATGAAGCATTTCAAGTACATATGAAGCCCCCTTTAGCATCAATATATCAGCAAAAATAAGAAGCTAGTGGAAGTTAAAATATCCATATATTTCTCCTTGTTACACTTAAATTAACAGCTCTTGTCTAAGATTCTGTATTTGGATCTTTAAGGCTTCTCCATTGTAACCAAAAAGAGAAAAATAGCAGCTTTTAAGGTTCATTTTAGTCTGTTTTTCAGGCATTTTGGTGAACAGGTAAGTGGCAAAAAAACATAGAAGTAGACATATTTAACTAATCTATCTACAGACAAGAAGATTCCTAGACTTGATCTCAGAACATTGAAATGAAGTTATATAAAATATCATGGTACTCACCATTGTGTTTATTTATAGCTTTAAGCGACCTTGAAGCTCTCCTCCATCTCCATTTTAAGGCACCAAGCTCTAATATCAGGCGACAGTGGCATAAACATCGTTTGCTTATGCTTGTTAAGGAACAGTTTTGTGGCAAAATAATGCAGTGGGCTCTAATATCAGTTGGGGTACTTTCTATTTACTCTTGTTGCCATTAAAATTTAAAATAATTTTATTTTTACTAATAAATATTTTGACGTCGGTGTCGATCAAGAGTGACTCGTCACCAATTATTATTTACAATAAGATCAACATTATACAGTTTGTATTATTCTCTCCCTTTAAATTGGTTTTCACGGAATTTACTCAAAATTAACGAAAGTCTTTCAAAAATTCTTATATTCTAATATTTTTGATCTTTTTCAAAAGTCGGCCGATGAACATAACTTTAAGATATATTATTTGACTTTTTACAAAAATGCTTCTCATCATTTAGATTTTTAAAATCATATATTAAAAAAATAGATTTATAAAATTTTAAAAGAAATAAATTTTAATAAAAATATATAAAAGAATTCTAAAAAACATATATTATCTGGCCTAGTGCAACTATCATTGTTTTGAAAAAAATAATGTAACATTTATTAATAAATATATATTTTTTATACATATAAAAAAAGTCGACTCAATGGTTGAAGCACAAGCCCACTACTAAGATTGGTGAGTTTAATACTTTAATTTATTAGATTTAGTATTATGTGAATAGACAATGATTCAATGGTTGATATTATTTGATTTGTGAGTTAAATTTATTAAGTTAAATTAAAAATAAAATTAATAAATACATAAATAAAAAATAAATGTGCATAATTATACATTTAAAACTACATTAAAAATGGTAATAGACAAGATTTATAACGTAACGGTTAAAATATAATCGAGATAATAATTTAATGATCTTTATTATAATTTAATATTTATTATAAATGAGCATGGATGTAATAATAAAATATATTATTTTTAAAAGAAAATTTAAATTTAGAAAATTATTATTAAAATACATAAATTTAAATATAAATGATAAAATAACTATATTATATAAAAAACTAATATTCATTGACAAAAATATTGTAAATCCCTTAAACTGTTTGTCTAAATATGGAGTCATGATGACACGAAGCCAGAAAATAGGGAGCTGTAGGAGAGAACTATTTAGGCAACTCAATAAACAACGATAGAAGATAAGGGAAAAAATGACACCGTCCATTAAAATTTAATCTCAATTTCTACTAGAATCTCAAAAAAAGATTGATCTTTTAGCACTGTTGAACACAAAACAAAGGAGTATTAGGTTTTGGTTGGTCCGTTTTTAGTTAGTGGCGAAGTCATTAAACACTCTATATCTCTTCCATTCTTTCATTTCTTCTGCTTTGTTTCAACTCCCAAACTTCAAGACTTGTTTTTTTCAATGTTTAGTATTAAGAAAAATTGAAGCTTTGAAGCTGAATTCTTCAAGAGATTCTTTTTTTCTTTCGCCTACAATCTTAATTCCCAAAGCTTCCTCTTTTATGTTTTCCCCCAAAGATTGTAACTTTTTATTGTTTGAGAAGGAAATTTAAAAGTTCAATAATTGTTGGGTTATCTATGGCTTCTGCTTCTGTTCTGTTTGCAGCCACTGGTTTAGGTTCAGTGGCTCGGGTGAAGTCTCCAAGGCTCTTTGTGAAGTCTTCTTTAGACACCAATGTTTCTGACATGAGTGTTAATGGTAATTGTTTCCCTCTTTTTTTTTCTCCTGTATTTTTCATTTTCCATGTTTTCTTTCCTTTTTTGAGCTCTTCTGGATTCTGGGTATTCTTGTTTTTCTCATATTTTGTGTTCTTTTTGTTAGATAACATAGTGAATTATAGGGAGAGATTTGGAACCTGAAACTGTGGTTTTCAGTTTGATTTTCTTACATGGAAAGTGATAACTAATAAATTGTTTAAATAGTTGATTTTGCCCTTTTCACCTTGGAAGTAAAGGAGGAGTGTATAATGAATTGAAGTTTTTCTATAGCGAGATAGCTTAGAGTTCTCGGTTCTTATCATTTAAAAGATCAATGGTATTGGATGGTGATAATCATGTTGAGAAATTGCATTTCTAAATAGGTTGAATTGAAGTTTTCATGTCATCATGGTAGATAATTGGATTGTTCATTTTGCAGCTCCAAAGGGATTGTTTCCACCTGAACCTGAACATTATAGGGGACCGAAGCTGAAGGTGGCTATTATTGGAGCCGGACTTGCCGGCATGTCAACAGCTGTTGAGCTATTGGATCAAGGCCATGAGGTTTTCTTAACCCTTAATAGCTGTTTTTACAGTATCTTAACCAGATCGGCGTTTCAATATGAATAAGAACTACATGGTTTAGTGATAATTCAATATAGCAGAAGTAATTTGATGATTACTTCGGTTTCTTCAGGTTGATATATATGATTCCAGGCCTTTCATTGGAGGCAAAGTAGGTTCTTTTGTTGATAGAAAAGGAAACCACATTGAGATGGGACTGCATGTTTTCTTTGGTTGCTACAACAATCTATTCCGTTTGATGAAAAAGGTGAAGCACCAAGCCTTACCTAGTGATAGGACATTCACATTGGTCATTTGACATTGTGTAACTCATGCCAATATATTTTCGGGAAAAATGTTCAATTTTGTAAGGAATAGGATTTTCATATCATTCATACCATAAGCTGAATACCTATGTCTGACACACGCACGAGTCGCACCTGATTCCGTGTAACATAATGTCATCCTTCAAATATAGGTTCAACTATTTATCTGGCCTTTAATAGTTTTTCCTTGATCCTAGGTGTGTGCAGAGAAAAATCTACTTGTGAAGGATCATACTCACACATTTGTAAACAAAGGGGGTGAAATTGGTGGTATGGATTGTGTTAAACCCTATTTAAACAAAAATTCTAATACAATAAATTTTAATTAGGATCCTACTTTTAAAAAATCGAACTAAAAAGGCAATTCTTTTAGCCATGCTTTACTTTGTTCAATTTCATGACTTTGGGTTTGGATGCAGAACTTGATTTTAGATTCCCCGTTGGAGCTCCCATACATGGAATTAATGCCTTTTTAACTACAAATCAACTGAAGGTTTTCTACTATCCTTTCCTTAGTCATAATTATTGTTACTGCCAGTCTGCCACAATCATATCAATGGCATTTCTAAGACTTGTTTTAAGTTATGTAGTCTGTACCTTTCCTGTTAATATAAGTTCTATTTCATTTCCTGAGCTAAACTAAATGATTCTTAAGCTACTCGATTTTTATTTTCAACCACAGACTTATGATAAAGCAAGAAATGCCGTGGCACTTGCCTTAAGTCCAGTCGTGAGGGCTCTTGTTGATCCAGATGGAGCGATGAAGGATATAAGAGATTTGGATAGTGTATGTAAGATTACTTTAATAGGCACTCATTTAACATCTTAATAGCATGAAGCTGACCCAGACCTACACCATTGTGGTCCTTTTTCTTTCTTTATCCTTGTTTCAAAGGTAGTTAAACTCTGTCTTTACATTGATCTATCATCATAATTCTCTTGATTTTCTTACTCTTCAATCATGTTTGCTCTTCCCTGTATTCTTCTTTTCCAGTAAACAACTGGTTCTTGGCATTTTGTTTTACGTTTTCCCTATGCATTTCCCGTGTAGTTAAAACTCATTCACCTTTTGCAGATAAGCTTCTCCGATTGGTTTTTGTCTAAAGGTGGTACACGCATGAGCATCCAGAGAATGTGGGATCCGGTTGCTTATGCCTTAGGTTTCATTGACTGTGATAATATAAGCGCTCGTTGCATGCTCACCATTTTCTCACTGTTTGCCACTAAGACAGAGGCTTCCCTTCTGCGTATGCTTAAGGGTTCTCCGGATGTTTACTTGAGTGGTCCCATCAGAAATTATATAACAGAAAGAGGAGGCAGGTATGTTATAAACATACACATACAAACTATTTTGTATGGATTAACTGTTCTCACATAGGTTTCTTCTAAATAATCGATTAGTTCTTGTTTTTGATGGCTTTATTTGCTAAAACAGGTTCCATCTGAGGTGGGGGTGCAGAGAAATACTTTATAATAAATCCGCTGATGGAGAGATATATGTCACGGGACTTGCCATGTCTAAAGTAAATCACCTCTAATGTTGGTTCTTGTAATATTGGAAATTTAGTTGCAATACATGTTCTAATCATAACCATTTCATAGATTGAGCCCAAGGATTGGCACGTTCGAACTGGTTGTATGAGATGCAAAAATTTAAAAATGCAAACTCAATTGCTTAAAGATGTTATGGTTTCAACTCACCTGTTTTCCTTTTACTGCAGGCTACTAACAAGAAACTTGTAAAAGCCGATGCTTACGTTGCTGGTCTGTAGTTGTATCTTCAAAAAGTTCCATTTTTAGCTTTTCGTTTTATAGAAAATGATTCTTTATCATTGTTCCTTTATCAATGGCAGCATGTGATGTCCCTGGAATAAAGAGGTTACTTCCATCGCAGTGGAGGGACTTGCAATTTTTTAATAACATTTACGAGCTAGTTGGAGTGCCAGTTGTTACCGTACAACTTAGGTACAATGGCTGGGTCACGGAGTTACAGGATCTGGAACGCTCAAGGTAATTCTTTCATCTTATTTTACTCTGGTTGTGAATAAAGTGGGTTCTTTAGAACAACCTAATAAAAGCATCCGGCTCTGCTTCTTAAGAACTAACAAGTTACTTATTATGCTTCGTTTCCTCATATGTTCTTAACTCTTTAAAAGGCAACTGAGGCAAGCTGTTGGCCTTGATAATCTCCTGTACACTCCGGATGCGGATTTCTCCTGCTTTGCAGACTTAGCTCTCACTTCTCCAGAAGATTACTACATTGAGGGACAAGGTTCATTGCTTCAGTAAGAACATGCTTTTTCTTAGTGTTCCTCTTTTGTATTTTTAGTAATTATTTTTGCTGTTTTGGACTAAAAGGAAAACTGATTTCAGTCCTGAACATCTAAAACTATTTAATCACTTAAACCATGATAATTGTTGGTTTTAGACCAATAATTGATGACCTGTAAATAGGAGCTTTTGTTATTTTTGACTGAATTATTACTTCTTTGGACGGTGGCTTTCAGATGTGTCTTGACACCAGGGGATCCTTACATGCCATTGCCAAATGACGAAATCATAAAGAGAGTAGCAAAGCAGGTTGGAAACTTCAAAGCAACCCTTATGCTCAAGTTGAATGCAATTTTCAGTAGAGCAAATTGCATGTCTGAGTTCATTTCCGCTTTCTGAACAGATCGTATTTTTACATGACATGGCATCCAATGCCATGTTTTTGGGTTCACTAGATTCTATAACATGCTTTTGGTTGAATTCTTAAACTCGTTCGCATAGGCACGCAGATTGAAGTTAGGGTCAAAAGCCGTTGCTTGTTCTTACGCTCACTAGTGCCTATTTCTAATGTTTGATAAGTTAACCAAGTCACTATAATCTTGAAGAGGGGTTACATCGAAGTAATCGGACATGGGGGATTGAGAAAATAATTTAGTTGTTCACGTAGTCGTTATAATCAGCTAGTCCAGTGAAGTGTTCTGTCTAGTTAAGTACGGATGGGGACATACTGGTTTGTCTTGTTGATGGATTAGTCTGTGTTCAATGGCAGAAGAGGACCAGGACCACTTACCTTCATGGCGGTTTACTTTTAAAACCTCTCATCACTGTCTCTAAAACGCCTTGTGATTACTGTCTGTTAACCGTTCATACATTATTTGGCGTTTTCATGAACTTACATGATCATCACATCTTTGATCTTCCTTTTTGTCGACAGGTTTCGGATTTATTCCCCTCGTCCCGAGGTTTAGAACTTACTTGGTCATCTGTTGTCAAAATCGCACAATCTTTATACCGTGAAGGACCTGGTAAAGATCCATTCAGACCTGATCAGAAGACACCTATAAAGAACTTCTTTCTGGCTGGATCTTACACAAAGCAGGTAACTTCTACTTATCTTTTCCCATCTTAGAAATGCTCAGTTATCGAACCTCGACATCCCTTCACTCGAGAATAGCGAAAATGGATGGCAAATGTCCTAAATTCCTGTATTGCTTGGAGGAAATGGTATAAATTTTCCACTGATTTACTGTATGCAGGATTACATAGATAGCATGGAAGGAGCGACTTTGTCCGGCAGGCAAGCGTCGGCCTACATATGTGATGCTGGGGAAGAGTTGATGGCACTGCAAAAGAAGCTTGCTGCAATCGGTTCTCAGCAACAGATTCCTGATGAGTTAAGCCTTGTATGAATACTTCATTTGTATAGTTTCATACCGAAGCTCTCTTCGAATGGCCGAGACTCCGAGACTACAATGTATTTATTTAGAATTTTAATATAAATTAATATAATTATATATTAATAAATAATATAATTTAATATTTTTATTTTTATTAATTTTAAATTCTAAATACATTTAAAATATATAGATAATATTTTTAAATATAAAATATAATATAGAATTTATTTATAAAATTTTAAAATAATAAGGCGTCTTACCTATGAAAGGCTAGCGTCTTTGTCTATCGTCTCACGCCTCGACTCTAAAACTTTTTGCGCTTGAAACGCCTCACACCTTTTAAAACATAGGATTATCCTAGTCGAACTAAAACCACAATGAAACTTAAAATAATAATAAAAAACTGAAAATGCATTGATTGTTGAGCCGTAGGGGGCTCCATGGGTGTTTTGGCAGGCCTCCATGTATTGTTGGGTTCATTTGGTTATTGGTTTGGGTTAGAAAGAATTAGAGAAAACTTAAAAGTTTGTATATTTTTTACTTCTACGTTTTATAGGAGGCAAAAGGGTGGGGAGGGGTAATCGTTCTCATTCCGAATGAATTTTATTTTTTATTTTTATTTTTTTATTTAAATTATTTTAAAATTTATTTTTTTTATAAATTTACCTCCTACTTCTAAACATTTACGTTTTATCTCCCTTTAAATTCTGACTGTCCCTGTCCCTGAATTCATAAAATGATCGCTTTGCTTGATGTATGGTTGTGGATTGTTAGGGTTTGGTTTTAAAAATTTTAAGCTTCTTTAATGGTAAATAAAAAATTAGATGTTGATAATGTGTAAATTCAAAGTTAAGTTTACATTCGGGATCCAATAATTCATGACTTATTTTTTATAGTTTATGATATCTAGTATATTTATCTAAAAATTTATATATCTCATGAATGTCAATCACCTTATATACAAATCGAAACAGTGTCAGAATCTGAGAATAGAAGCAAAACATAAAATTTAAAAAGGTAATGGACAAATTCATAATTATTTTAATTTTTTAAAAAGAAATATAAAAAATAAAAAGTAAATTATTTCCCTCCCCGAAGCAACAACCCCTCTCATTAGTTAAGTACCTTCGTCCTTGTCTACAAATAACATAAACCGACGTTAACAACGCTTTAGTTTAACCAAGATGAGATTAATTAGAAATTTTTGTAGCGACGCTTTCGCTAATTAAAAAAAATTAAAAATTAGATAGTGTGATAAAAAGATGTAAGTGAAAAAGAAAGGGATCACTAGTGGAAATGAAAATTAAGGTTTCGATTAAAAAAAGGATTTTGAAAATTAGGGATTTTGAAAATTAGGAATTAGAATTGAAGTTGGAAAATTAGGGATTTAGGTTAAAAATTGGGAATTTTGATTTAGGGTGTGAAAACACCTAATAAAAAAGAATTGGAAAATTTAGGGAAAACAATTTAAAAAGGAATTTGGGGGTTTTAAATTGAAAAAGAGAAATTTGAAAATTAGGGTTAAAATTAAAAAAGAATTTTGAAATTAGGGTTTAAAAAGTTAGGAGTCGTCACCGGTCATTTTTGGTAGACCGGACACCGGGAAAACTATAGATTCGAAAAAGACGGGTTCGAGAGTCGGTTACGGTTTAAAAACGGGTTTAGGGTTTAAAAACCGCCCAAAATTGACACCTTTTATCAAAATAACCGCTTAATTAATTTTAAAAATTTTAAGTTTTAAAGTGACATTTAAATTACAATTTGTTTAAAGATTCGAATTTAATTTTATTTTTACCGTATCTTTATTCGAAGGCAACACATACACCACGATCAATACGTCGGAACGCGGGTCTGTTACGACCGAATAAAGACGTATTTAAATTAGGTTGATTAATTAAGAAGTAGATGTAGATTTAAAAAAAAAACAAAGATATGAGTAAAATGAATAATACAACAACGTTTACAAAATATATGCAAAATAAATTAAGAAAATATAAAACAAATATGCATGGCACAATAAAATTAAAAGCAAAAAAAAAAAAAAATGTATAAATACAATACGGACAAATAAATAAACATAAATAAATATGATTGCATAAATAGTAAAATAAAATGAACAAGCATTTAAATGTAAATAACAAATAAATAGAACAAAAATATGTACATGAAACGTAAAACACATGACATGATGAAGCATATATGTACATCATAAATAAATGCATAAATTAAAAATAAATATAATAAAATAAAATAAAGGAAACCAAATCAACATTGTAAATGATCAAAACAAAATAAAAATAAAGTTTCAAAACTAAATCAGAAGAAAATAAATTTTTAAGTTCAAATTAGTGGCTAAAATAAAGGATTTAAAAACTTCAAAGCCCTCAGCAAGTTATTTCGAAGCGAAGAAGGACTCAAAAGCATGTATCAAAACACGAAGGGGCTTGAAGTAAAATAAACCAAAATCAAAATGATGATTATAACAAAATCAATGATGAAATTGAAAGCTTCTTGAAACTTAAAGGGTCCACGCGCGTGAATAAGGGGACACGTGAGGATTTAAAACGTAAAAAAACCATTTTTAAAATCAAAGGGGAGTATAAAACATAAATGAAAATCAAATCCTCTCCCTCTCCTTTATTTGTTAGCCGAAAAACAAAATGGATAAACCCCTTTCCTCTGTTTTGTTCAAGACAAAATCAAGGTAATGGATGAACATTCATCCACTTCCCAGAAATCGACGATTTTCCAGACTCCGGCCACCACTAGCAGTGGCAGGTGAAACCAATAAACCTCAAAACCCCTCCTTTTAAAACCGAAACCGATTTAAAATCTTTCCCTCCTTATTTTAAAATCCGAAATCAGAAAAACAAATCCTTTTTCTTTTGTTTAAAATCAAAACTCAAGTCAAATCCCTTCTTTTTTGATGAACAAAAGAACAAAGAAACTCCACTTCTTATCAATGGCTCACCACTGATGGCTCGAGGCCGTTGTGTTTATTGCCGACCGAAGAAGGGAGAACCGACGAGGAGACCAAGTGTAATAACCCATATTAAGAGACAAAAAAAAACCCAAATACAAAAGTCCACATACAAGCCCACAACAAAATCCATTAACATAAACCAGCCCTAAACATATCTAACCCTAATCTGAAACCAAACCCTAGCCATCTTCAGCCGTCGCCGTCGCCTCCACGTGGCGAGCTCGGATTAGTCCTCACGGCCGGCCACCGCCCTCCTCAGATCCACCGCCTTTGTTATTCATACCTGCAAAAAAGGAGAGAAAAATCATTAGATCTATTTTTATAGATCTGAAAATAGGATTAAATTCCTATTTCTTTATAGTATAATATAGGATGTAATATGGGTATAAAACCCATTCGAACGGATATGTAAAGGGGGTTTTACAATCGGTGAAAAATCAATGAAAAGAAACATTATTTCGAGCGAAATATAGTAGCATAACATCCACCATTCAAACAAAAAAAACGAGAATAAAAGAGAGGAAGATCGGAATCAAATTGAAAAAATAAGGTAAAGGGAGAAAGAGTTTTTCGTTTACTTATCTTTAAGATCTACACTCGTATGTATCCTGCTTCGCAAAACCAAGCTCAGATCTTTACTCCTCACGAAGAGACGAACCGAAAAGGTCCTTCCTTTTTCGGTTTCGGCCGCCGTACCGGCGACCGGCATGGCGGCCGACGATGAACCGCGACGGTCGGCGACGACCTTGCTCCCTCCAGTCAGCGTTGGTTTGCAGAGAGCTCTCCAACTCTGTTCTCCCTTGGAAGGAGGAAAGAAATGAGGATGAAGTAAAAAAAAAGGGAAATATACATATATATATATATACGGGCCAAACGGCGCCGTTTTGGCATCTCCAGACCCGGCTTCGACCCATTAAACCGACCCGAACCTGCGCTTTAACCCGGCAAAAAGGGAAAATCATCCCCTCGGTCCCTGCATTTCCAGAGAAATCCGACCGTGTCCTCCCAGTTTGCCTCAAGCTTCAATTTGGTCCCCGTTTCAACAATTTTGACCTTATAATCTCAATTTTCTTCAATTTCAGTCACTGTTTTTTATTTTTGGTCCTAATAATTTTATTTTCTTTGCAGATTGATCCCTGTTATACTATATTATTATTATTATTATTATTATTATTATTATTATTATTATTATTATTATTATCGTATTATTTATTATTATTTTTTTATTTACATAATGTGTTGTGTTGTTTTAAAATGCATATATTTTTAGTATTCTAATATAAATATGGCACGTTTATTTATTTTTATAACATTTGTTTATCTAATTACTTTCATTATTTTGTAGATTATATTCAAAAAGATGGGATCATGTTTATTAAATTAAATCGAATTTATATTTTTCGATCATATAAAATATTTTGTAACCGATAGGTGCCAATTTCGGGCGTCGTAGGGGTGCTCATCCTTCCCTACGCGTAACAGACTCCCGGACTCAACTCTAGTACGCAGACCTTCATATTTGGTGTTCCAATCGCACCGTGAAATGATTGGTGGCGACTCCCCGGACCAAAAACGGTGATTACACCAAGGATGGCAACCTCGAAGGTAAAACAAACAGAAACCTTAAACTTTTTATTTGTCTTTCGATGTATGCGAAAAGGAAAAAACGAGAGGTTATTACCTTCGAAAATGGTTTCCGTTCTATTGATGAAATATGGTTGGGAAATAGTCCTTTACAATGGTTGTTTGATTCGGTTCTATAACCGGATCATTACAATGAAAAGAGAAGAGGAAAATCCTAATTTTTTTGCTCTATCCCTCTAAAGCTCCCCCTAATGCCTCTGATATTTGTTGTTCTTTTGCTCTGTGATGTACGAATTGCTTTAATGCTCGCACGACCTCTGAAATCTCTCTGAAATTACTGAGAATATTGGCGTTTGGTCTCTGATTACTTGTACAATCTGACATATTTCTTTGTGTTTTGCATGTACGTGACCATCGGAGAACGAGGGGACCACCGAACGACGACTGTGATCGGGGAGACGAGCAGACTGGGCAGTCGAAAGGACGAGTCGATCACTGAAGGGTCGGGCGCGTGTACGCTATGCACGCGTAAAGGGCACCCAACGGACGTGCGTGAGCGCGTGGTAGATCTAGCCAACTCTCTTCCTTTAATTTCGACCGTTGGATCACAGATTGGATCCAACGGTCCACGATCAGCTGCGCAGAAGAGGTAGAGGTGTTAAGGTTTTTCATGTATTAGATTAGGGGTAGATGGGTTTAACCGGTTTGGGCTCAAGGTGTGGGCTATATAATTATTTATTTCCGGGCTTAATTATTGTATTGGACTTGTAAATGGACTTTTTAATAAACATATGAGCTTATTTATTTGTATTTTATGGGCTATTTATTTATAAAATTAGGTTTTAATAATATTGGTATTTATTTAACGTATAATAATAATATAATATAATAGTAAAGTATCATAATAATAAAATAATAAGTAATAATAAATAAACAAAAACACACCGAATTTTAAAATTAAGGGGAAAGCTTAATTATAATATAATATTTTGAATTTTTATTTTAATATATCTATATTTCAAAGTCAAAAGGGAAATATATTTACAAAAACAAATACAAATTAGCATAATATAATAATATTTTTAGATTTTTTTGATAAGTTTTAAAAGATAAAAGGCAACTATAATAATATATATATATATTTGATTTTAAAGTTTGTAACAAAATTTAAAAAATAATAATAACAAAAATAAAACGAAACTAAAGCAAAAGAAATAAAATATATAATGTAGTAATATTTTTTGATTTTTAATTTAAATAACATATATAATAATATAATATTATTTTGAATTTTTTAATGTAATAATTAAACTTTGAGCCCGTTATTAAAATTGAAGTGAAAATTTAAAACTCGGATTTGAATCCCGAGTAAAATTAATAATTACACTTTCATTTGTTTTTTTTAGAATGGATCCATAAAATAATGCTTCAATCATAAAAAATTGCAGTAAAGTGACTTTACATTAATCATCCAAGCGTTGTTCCGCCACATGCTGGATTTGGGAATGACTTGCTAGTTTGGAGATGAACTGAAACGCGTATATTCTCAACCGCATCAGCCTATCATACTCTGGGGCCAGAGGTGCTCCTTGAGGAGGATTCATGGAAGTTCATTTGGCGTCTTTCGGTTCCACAACGGATCAGAACTTTTTTATGGTTGTTAAACCATGATAGGTTGATGACGAACAAGGAAAGAACCCGTCGACATTTTGGTAACAGCAACCTATGTCCTGTGTGCGGTGTAGAAGATGAGGATATAAACCATGTGTTGAGAACGTGTAGACGGGCGAGGCAAGTTTGGGCTAAGCTGGTGCCGCAAAACCTATGGCGTAGCTTTTTTAACGGAAGTAATCGCGATTGGTTACAAGCCAACTTAAAGAGTAATAGTAATTGGTGGACGATTTTGTTTGCAACAACTTGCTGGATCCTTTGGAAGAGACGATGTGTTTTTGTGTTTGATAGTGGAAGAGAATTAGTTGGTAACGTTGTGGATTACTGTGTGTCGTATGCAAAGGAAATTGTGGCTGCTATGGAAATTCGCAAACAACAGCAGCGAAGAGGGTTGTGTAAACAATGGTGCCGACCGGATGAAGGATGGGTTAAAGTTAATACGGATGGAGCGGTGGGAGGAAATCCGTTGGTTGCAACCGCTGGAGGAATCATCCGGGACACCGACGGTGAATGGATTCGTGGTGTTGGGCGGCGCATTGGTCGTTGCTCGGTGATCTGCGCAGAATTGTGGGCTGCTTTTGACGGTTTAACATTAGCATGGGAATTAGGGTACCGTAAGGTGGTGCTTGAACTTGACAGCACTACAGCCGTGGTCTTGATACAAGGGTTGTTGGTTGACATCGCCCATCGCAATCTTGTTCTTCTAATTAGTGAGCTGATTGTACGTGCATGGGACGTTAGGATTGTGCATGCGGGAAGAGAGGCTAATGAAGTAGCAGATATGTTGGCTAAGATCATGCGAAATACTGAGGATTTAGTGCGAGTGTTCTTGGAACCACCTAATACAGTTCGGATTTTACTTGATCGGGACAAGTCCATAGGTTTGGCTTGATGTTTTAGGGGTTTAAGTTTTGCTTAAATTTGTTTAATGCCGTTACGAGTACTCTTTTCCTCCATTTAGGTTTAGGGAGGTTTTTAACGAGGCTCGTAGTTGCATTCCTTTTTACATCAAAAAAAATATATATATAATATAATAGTAAAGTATCATAATAATAAAATAATAAGTAATAATAAATAAACAAAAACACACCGAATTTTAAAATTAAGGGGAAAGCTTAATTATAATATAATATTTTGAATTTTTATTTTAATATATCTATATTTCAAAGTCAAAAGGGAAATATATTTACAAAAACAAATACAAATTAGCATAATATAATAATATTTTTAGATTTTTTTTGATAAGTTTTAAAAGATAAAAGGCAACTATAATAATATATATATATATATATATGATTTTAAAGTTTGTAACAAAATTTAAAAAGATAATAATAACAAAAATAAAACGAAACTAAAGCAAAAGAAATAAAATATATAATGTAGTAATATTTTTTGATTTTTAATTTAAATAACATATATAATAATATAATATTATTTTGAATTTTTTAATGTAATAATTAAACTTTGAGCCCGTTATTAAAATTGAAGTGAAAATTTAAAACTCGGGTTTAAACCCTGGATAAAATTAATAATTACACTTTCATTTATTTTTTTTTTAGAATGGATCCATAAAATAATGCTTCAATCATAAAAAATTGCAGTAAAGTGACTTTACATTAATCATCCAAGCAATGAAAAATAAAATAAAAGAAGAAATTAAGATAATGAAGTTTTGAATATGAATTTGTAATGATGATAGCCAGTGTTGATGCTTAACCTTTCCATCAACAATTATGTAAGGGTGAGTATTCGGTTAATTTGGTCGGTGGTCGAACCGAATTAACCAAAATCGAATTAATCGAAATTTTTAAAATTTTAATTGTTAACCGAAACGAATTTTTTTAACCGAACTAATCGAACCGAAATTATTTCGGTTATTAGCCGAATTAACCGAAAATTGTTGTAAATTTTGGTTAAATTACATAATAGGTTACTAAATTAAGCTAAAATATTTTTTTAGTCACTAAACTTTTATTTTATACTAATTTAATACAAAATTTAGTAACCATTTTATAATATAAAAAAATTAATGAATATTTTATAATATTTTAAAAGTTAAATGACTATAAATAAATAAATATAATATATATAATATTTAATATATATATTTTTGATTATTTCGGTTAGTTAACCAATTTCGAACTGAATTAACCGATAACCGAATTATCAAAAAAAACTGTTAACCGAATTTACAAAAAAAAATAATTGACCGATTTAATTAAAATAATTTCGGTTCAATCAGTTAACCAAATTAACCGAACCGAATGTATACCCCTACAATTATGGGGAAATATATGTATAAAATGTTGGAACCAGAACTCCTCATGTTCTGTCGCAGAAAGTCCACACTTGATGCTGGAAAAACAAGGGATTTCGGTTGTCAAGTGATAGACTGATAGTTTAATCAAGAATCTTAGGTGGTAGTGGGGGAAGAGTTTGCTACTTCGCTTTTGTTTGGATCTAATTATGGTTTAAAGCCTTTTGTTTAGGGTTAAAAGGAAAAGTTTTTTTTTCTTCGTTAATATCTAAACTTGTTTTTTTATTATTATTATTTTGATGATATAACATGATATTATAAAACTATTTCACATGTCATAGACTCATAATTTTAGAGCTTCCATCGTCAAAATATAAACAAAATTCAATAAGTGATCCTAATAAAAAAAGACGGTAATACTTATTTTAAGAAATCTAAATTTGAGTAACTTTGTCTATAAAGTACGTACATCATCAAATAATTAAATATATATATATATATTATCTTATAGAAAAACGTTTAGGGACTAAATATTATTTTATCCCTTTAATATGTTGAATTTTGAGAAGTAATTCTCCTATTTTAATTTGATGTTGTTCTTTTATGATGTATTTTTTATTTTTGTCCAAAATAAGAATTTAATTTTTGGGTAAACTACATAGATAGTTATCATATTATGGGGTTAGTATCGATCTGACCACAATGCTTTAAAAAGAATCAAATACACCAATAAACTATTAATTTGGTATTAAAATAGCCACCGATCGTTAAAATCAAACGGACTGATACGTGGCCGTTAAAATTAAAATGAAATACTTAAACATTTACTCCTTGTTATTCATACATTTTTTAATTTAATACTAATTTTATTATAATAAAATAAAATTATTATTTAATTAGGTGGTGACATGTGTCACCATAACATGTTTAAAAAGAATCAAATACACCAATAAACTATTAATTTGGTATTAAAATAGCCACCGATCGTTAAAATCAAACGGACTGATACGTGGCCGTTAAAATTAAAATGAAATAATTAAACATTTACTCCTTGTTATTCATACATTTTTTAATTTAATACTAATTTTATTATAATAAAATAAAATTATTATTTAATTAGGTGGTGACATGTGTCATCATAACATGTATTTAATGGATGTTGAACTCATAAACTTAGGTATAAATGTGTAATGCCCAAACCAATGAACCAAGGTGATTGTTGTAATTCAAGTTTCCATAACCTATATATACTGAATACAGTTTTCTATATGTATGATATTAATTCCACATATAATATTATATTTATTTTTTAATTTAATTAAAATATTAATTAAAAATATTTTCTATATATTTAGATTTAAAAATATTCAAATAAAATATTTGAATTTTAAATATTCGAATAAAATTATAAAAATTCAAATATTTGGATTTAAAAATATTTGAATAAATATTTGAATTTTAAATATTCAAATAAAAAAATTCGTAAATTCAAATAAAAATATTCGAAAACTTATGGTTTTTATTTATATTTTTAAATAAAAATTATTCGAATAAAAATCATAAGTATTAGGATATACGAATAAAAATCATAAGTATTAGAATATTTTTATTTGAATATTTATTATATGAATATTTTTATTTGTATATTTATTATTCGAATATTTTTATTTAAATATATAAATTTTTTATTTGAATATTTTTAAATCCAAATATTCGAATATTTATGATTTTTATTTAAATATTTATTATATGAATATTTTTATTCATATATTTATTATTTGAATATTTTATTCGAATATTTTAAATCCAAATATATAGAAAACATTATTCCATATATATTTGTTATAGGGCTTTGTATAACATAATTTAGCTTGGTTCAGTGGCTTGAGCAATGCTCAAACATGCTGGAGATGTTGGGTTTGATTCCTCACAATTGTAAACTGAAAGTGTTTACAATAAAATAAAAATTGAATTATAAAAATGTATGAATAACAAGGACTAAATGTGTAATTATTCCCATTTTAATTTTAACGGCCACGTCATCAGTCCGTTACATCCTTAACGGCAGATGGCTATTTTAATACCAAATCAATAGTTTATCGGTGTATTTGATTCTTTTTAAAGCATTGTGGTCAGATCGATACTAAACTCATAGTATGGTGACTATCTGTGTAGTTTACCCTTATTTTTTTTTATTTTTTTTTGTGTATTTTATTGTATTTGATTGTCTGTTTTTGTGGTATAATTTTTTATTTTATTATACAATTTTATCTATTTTTTTAATAATTTAATTTTCGTGTAACGATCTTCAAAATACACTTTTTTTATAAAAATTGAATTATAAAAATGTATGAATAACAAGGACTAAATGTGTAATTATTCCCATTTTAATTTTAACGGCCACGTCATCAGTCCGTTACATCCTTAACGGCAGATGGCTATTTTAATACCAAATCAATAGTTTATCGGTGTATTTGATTCTTTTTAAAGCATTGTGGTCAGATCGATACTAAACTCATAGTATGGTGACTATCTGTGTAGTTTACCCTTATTTTTTTTATTTTTTTTGTGTATTTTATTGTATTTCATTGTCTGTTTTTGTGGTATAATTTTTTATTTTATTATACAATTTTATCTATTTTTTTAATAATTTAATTTTCGTGTAACGATCTTCAAAATACACTTTTTTTATAAAAATATAAAAAGTCTAATATAATTAGATTTTTTATAATTATTTATCAATATAAAAATAAAAATTTTAACGGTCACGTCATCAGTCCGTTACATCCTTAACGGCAGATGGCTATTTTAATACCAAATCAATAGTTTATCGGTGTATTTGATTCTTTTTAAAGCATTGTGGTCAGATCGATACTAAACTCATAGTATGGTGACTATCTGTGTAGTTTACCCTTATTTTTTTTATTTTTTTTTTTGTATTTTATTGTATTTGATTGTCTGTTTTTGTGGTATAATTTTTTATTTTATTATACAATTTTATCTATTTTTTTAATAATTTAATTTTCGTGTAACGATCTTCAAAATACACTTTTTTTATAAAAATATAAAAAGTCTAATATAATTAGATTTTTTATAATTATTTATCAATATAATCAAAATCATTAAAAGATCAATATACGGTAATAAATTTTTAATCTTTATCCTTATATCGATACAATGTCTACCTAGATAAACAAGTAAAGATATTGATGATGATTAATAAATTTTTATAGAAAATGAATAAGTAATTAAAAGAAGATTTTTTTTTATTACATTTTTTGAATTTTTATGTTTTATTTTCTTAAATTTTTGGTAAACTTGTTATTTATAGTTATACTTATACTTATATTTATATTTATTATATTTTTGCTTATTTTAATAAAAATCATTTTTTATTTTTTTTTTAAAAATTAAATATTATTTTAATTTTTTTTATAAAAACTTATATTTTTTAACATTATTAATTTAATTGTAACAATTAACTATGTCGTCTCTTTAAATCTTTTAATATTATTATAAAATTAAAATAATTAAATATTATTATTAAAAACATAGTTATACTTTTGCTTTAAGTGAGGCTTTCTAAATGCCTTTTGGGCCTAAATAATAAGCTTTTAAACTTTTTTTAATATTCATTTAAGATACTTATTTTTTTAATTGTTACTACTAATAATAAATTTAGGAAATAAACACTTAATTTTCATTATTTTTAAATTCTTTTAGCATTACATAAAAAAATCTTTATAAAAATTATAGCTTAAAGTTAGAATAAAAACGTTGTTATAAGCTTAAAATGTATAATTGTTTTCTTAAGAAAATAAAATATATATTTTTAATAAATTATATGTCTATTTTATGATAGTTTATGTTTAAAATTATGACTCTTTCTCTTAACAATTTTTTCGTAAATATTCAATTATTGGTTCTCTCCTTAGAAAAATAATATACCTTATCATTACACGCAACACTTGTTATTAAATAATTTATATATTCATTTCACAAGTAAGATTTTTTTATTTTTTTATATATTTTTAACATAAAAAATAATCTTATAAGCATTATTTAGATAAAATTAAATATATTTTTTAAGTTTTAAATATATTTTAAAAAATATATTTAACATTTTTTATCACTGTTTATAGTAATTGTTGTGGTTAGACTTCTAAAGCTGTTACACACGCAGTTTTAACCTAGTTTTCAAGACAAACGAATAAATAAGTCTTAATTCTCAATCTAAAAGATCAAACTTTTAAAACCCTCAAAAATAAAAGATCGCTTTAAACGAAAATAAATTATAAAAAAATGATTTTAGAGTGAATATCTTGATTACTCAAAGATAAAAGATTAATTGATTTACAAGTGAGATGAGAGCCTCTATTATAGTTGAACTTTCTTCGATCTGACGGTCAAAATTGATTTACATCGACGGACGAGATTGCATTAATATCTTTATAATATTTTTAATTATCTCTAACATTATCAAAATAAATCATTTGAATAATGTTATCTTCTAAAAAAATTTAGAATCTTCTTGAACCGAGCTAAGTCTAATAGTTTTTTCACGCTCAATTCTTCTACCAGAATCCTGAACTAGGGGTGTTCAAACGGGTAATTCGGTTGGTGGCCGAACCGAATTACCAAAAACAGAATTAACCAAACTTTTTAAATCTTTAATAGTTAATCGAACTAAATTTTTTTCAAAATACATTAACCAAACCAAATTAATTCGGTTAATCGAAATTTGTTATAAAATTTTAAGTAAATTAAAAAATAATCATCCAACAATGTTAAAATAGTATATTTTGACACCGAACTTTCAAAAATTATAAAACAACCATTAAACTTATCTAATTATTATAAATTGATCATTTAATTATTGTATATTATAAATTACCGATAAATATTAAAAAAAATAATGAATATTTTTTAATAATTAAATTTATTTAATTATTATTTTATATTGATTTGATAAAATTTAATGACCGATTTATAATTTTTAAAAGTTTAGTGACTAAAAATAAATATTATAATATATAAAATATATAATTTTGGTTAATTCATCAAACTTTAAAAAAAAAATTAACCATTCCAATGATCGATCGTTTAACTGAATTAATTCAGTTCGATCGGTTAATTCGGTTTAACTGCGCTAAAGTTTAAACTAGTTGTCTATATCATGACTAACCTTAAATTCCAAGGAAAAAAGGAAATTTCTTTTTAGAAAATATGTAGACAATTAACGGTCCAACCAAGAATTGGAGAAATTATTACATAAACTCGTTCCATCACTTAAGATATGGTCCCAACCAATTAAATTAAGATACATAATATATTTTTTTCATATCATATTTACACATAATCATTGTCCAAATCATTTAATTTAATGTCTTTGATTTAAAAAAGGAAAAAAAATATTACCAAAGAGTTCTTGTTATCTTTCTCTTTGTTCTTTAAAATTTTTCTAATTAATTTTTTATAGCTCTGTGGTTTAGGGTTTAGAGTTTAGGGTTAAGGATTATGGGTTTATAGTTTAGGGTTTATAGTTTAGGTTTAGGTTTAGGGATTAGGGGTCAGGGTTAAGGGTTAGAAAAAATTAATTTAAAAAATAAATAAAAAAGAGGAAGACGGCATAAAAAATCTTTAGTAATATTTTCTTTTTTTAAATCAAAGGTATTAAAGTGGATGATTTGGATGATGCTTATGTGTGAATACGATATAGAAAAAATATATTATGTGTCTTAATTTAATTGGTTGGGACCATATCTTAGGTGGTGGAACGGGACTATGTAATAATTTCTCCAAGAATTGGATTAAAATTTCCAACTTTTTATTATATCACAAAAATTGGGCAAAAACTAATTTCCAAATTCAAATACTTTCCTCAAAGTAAAAATCAAACAATTTCCACAAATTTCCACATAGTAACATACTGCATTGAAATTCAAAAACTATGAACTTAATCCTTCTTCCAAGCATATAACAACAAAGAGAATCCTCCATTGCTCCCATAGGACCTAGTAGATGAACAACATGAGCTTCTCCTACCATCATTGCTCTCCTCCGCCCATTGCAGCACACTCGAGCACGACGGCGACGGTGACAAGCTTGCCGACTTCATTGGGGTCGACCCTTCTCCAGCCGCCACCGACGACAAACTCTTCCTCATCAACCTTTTCTCTGGTCCAACCATTTCAGGCCACACACCACCATCACCAACTTGGAAAATAAACACACCATGACCATTGGCATCACCATTATTAACCCAATGGAAAACATCCCAAAAGAATTCCACTTCGGTTCCATTAACATAAATCCTTTCATTCCCTCTAAATTTCCAAGCCAACCTTTTTATAACAAGGCTCGTTTGACCATCAACTTTCACTTGGAGAACACTTCCATTACAAAATATGCCGATCTCATGTTTGGACCCCAAGAACTTAGCCACCGACACAAAACTCTTACGCCCGAAAACATGTTCTCTCCTAGACAAAAGTGTTGGTTCGAGAAGTACCTGTCGAGACACGGTTAATCCAGAACAACAATGCTTGGCGAGTTCGTCGGTTAGATCACCGAGGAAGAATTCAAGCTTTCCATTGCAGGAAACAACAATGTAGAAGTTAGAGTCCGGCTCAGCTGAGTTCTCGGCAAAGACAGACCTTGTGAAGTCCCAATAAAGCTTGATTCTTTGACGACGGCGGTGGTGGGTTAAATAAACAGACTTGGAACCTGGCCGGTTTCTGAAGAACGAGAAGGTGGAAGGGTAAAGAGAAATGGTGATGGAAAAGAAGTCGGCCGCATGGAGTGTTAAGGTATGAGAGAAAAGGGTTTTCGACCATGTGAGTGTGAGATACGTTGGTGAATCCCATAGCTGAGTTAAGTAGATGCAGGTGATGAGATTCTGCGGCAGTTGAGTGGTGGTTGACAAGGTGGTCGTGTTTGGTTGGCTGAAACATGCCGGAATCATGGTGTTCGAAGTTCGAACTCGGTTCTGTCACACAAGGGAAGAATCATGTGAAGAGAGGGTGAGGAGATGGGAGTGAATCTTAAGGTAATGGATAATCAAATTTAAGGGTGGGGTCCATGAAACGGGCTGTTAAGTCATTTAAATAAAATTAATAATTTAAATTCTTAAGTTTTAAATAAAAAATTTCATAGTCACTTTTATTAAGAGTGCGTATTTGAAATATTTGATCTGATTTAAAATTTATATATTAATAATTTAATTTTTTGTATTTGATTTAAACAATTAGATATTTAAGTGTCTGAATCTATAATTTTAGATCAAATTAACATATGAGATCGACTGTATAATAATTTTGTACATCCTTAATTTTTATAACGATTCTTTATAAAATTCGATCCGTATCAATCCAATCAGGAATGGCAGCTGGTAAGGCTAATCTAAATATAACTTGACCACATTTGTTTCATCTCGTCTTTCTCCTCCCCTTGATTTGCGCCCTAGAACTGTCTGTCCTCTGTTTCTACTTTCTCCCTCTCTCCTTAGCTGTTTTTCACTTTCTCCTACTTCCTTCTATTCTGACCCAGTCAGTCACACTTTAGAAGTTTGAACACATTTGCTTGCTTCAAAAAATTCAACTCCTTTATGTTAGTACTATTAAAAAGGGTCTACTCAGACATATTCAAACGATCCAATAATATCATATGAAAATAGTCAAATTTGGTTTTGGCAGACACTATTTCAATCAAAGGGTGTGATGGGGGCTTGGGAAAAGGAGAGGGGGAAGGTTCAACCACTTTTGTAAGGTTTTGAGACTAAATTTTTAGAGGCATAACAAGTTGGGTTTTGAAGTATTTGAACTTTAGGGAAGTGTTGGGGGTTGATTAGGGATGATAATGAATGTTGGATTCAATCTAAATTCGTAGATTCAGATCTATTTTATAAGGTATGAATTTTAAAATTTTAGACTCGATGAATCTGGGTCAGATTTGGATCTTGGTCAAATTTGAATCATCTGATTAAAGTATGTATCTGGATCTATATTTAATACTAATATTTAATATTTAATACTATTTATGAAAAAATTCATATTTGATTTTAAAATATATATAAATATATAATAGTAAGTTTTGTATTTTTACATTACTCTATAATATAATTTTTATTTATTTATGATAATTTTTTTTTAGGCATAAAGATAATTTTAACCCTTAACGTTTATAATTTTTATCATTTTGGCCCTTATTCTTTTTCTGAGATAAATTTAGCCTTTAGCCTATATCTTTTTGACAAATAGCTTATTTTTTAACTATCATGATAATTGGATCATTAAAAATTTAACAATAGTGACGTATCATATGCATATGATAATATATTTTAAATAATATGATATCTAACCTATCAAATAGGGGTGAGTATTCGATCGAGTCGAATCAAAAAATTTCGAGTTATTCGAGTTGACGAGTCATATTTTACGACTCAAATTTTATTTAAATTTTTTTTGATACGAGTCGAGTTTAAGAAATTAGAGTCGAATCGAGTCGAGTTTTCGAGTTTCTATAAATATTTAATTGTAATTATTTATCATGTTATAGTATGATTTGATTCTAATTTAAACGACTTTATCTAATCATATAAGATATATATATATATATATATATATTTTTCATATGTAGCAATATTTCTTTATATTTTTATATATCAATGTATATATATATATCATAAAAAATGATAGACTCATCTCAAACTTAAAAAATAATTCTTTAATTACTAAAAATTTTGAGTTATTCGAGTTATTCGAATTTTCATTTTACAACTCGAACTTTATTTGAAATTTTTTCGAGTCGAGTCTATGAAATTTTGAGTCAAGTCAAAACGAGTCGAATATTTTCGCCTCGAGTCGAGTCGAGTTATTCGGTTTTTTCGAGTCGAGTTTTGTTCACCCCTACTATTATATATATATACGAAATAAAATTTTATTCTAATATAAAATATAAAACAATTAAAATTCAAATAAAATATTAAAAAATTAAAAAATAATTAATTTTAAGATAAAATATTGACGAGTGTTCGAATTTATATATTTTTTATTAATAATTATTTCCCATTGTCGTTTTGATATTACTAATTTGGTTCTATTTTGATCATTTTCAGTGTAGGAACTTATTTTTCAGAACCAACAGAAAATAGTGAATTCTGCATTTTTTATGGCTGGAGTCATGGGCACGACGCTTTTCGATCTGGCAGATTTGGATTATCCAGTCAGCAAAAGTTTCTAGAAGATAGTCCAGTCATATATTCTAGAAGGATGAATGGATTATTTGGGAATTATCTTGAAGATTTATCTTAGGAATTTAAATTTTAAATTTTAGAACATTTATCTTTATCTTTATCTTTTTTATTTTTTTAAAATTTTGAATTGTTACATTTTTAGGGTTTTAGAATAGTATAAATACCCATAGAGGTAAAGCTTGAGATGTACTTCAATTTTCACTTTCTCTCTTGAGTAATAAAAGTTCTCTCTAGTTCTTTTATTTTTCTTTGAGTTTTCTTATTTCTTTTCTTCTAGAAAATGCTAAGTATGATCTCATTCATGCTTAGCTAAACTTTCATTTAGCCGAAAGCTAAGTGACGACTCAATCCATATTGTGAGAATCGTGAAGCACTTAATTCCTTCGGATAACATTCTTGATTTTCTGAAATCAAGGATTGGCAATCGGCTTTTTCTTTAATGATCTCGACGCCTTCATTTCAAAAAGTGCACGTTGACTTGAAGATTGTTTAGATCTATCGTTGGGAAGAAAAATCGGTTGGTAGCAAATTTGGCTTCCTGTGAACAAACTTGGTGGCGGTCCACTAATGGAAATCAAGATCGGGTTTGATTCTCTGTGAGACGCTATAACTCGAGTCAGGCTTTTCTAGTGCTTAAAGTTGTATTGGCGCTAACGGCGATAGGCGTGGTTAGTCCAGCAAAGACCGAATTCCGGAGATAGACTTGGGAATATTGGTTTACCGAAGAGAGAAGCAAGTTACAAGGGTTGGGCCTTGTAGACTGTAACTGGCATGGATCTTGAAATAAAATCTATTTCGATGATCAATTGAGATTTGAGGCGAAGCGAAGCTTGAGGCTATATCCTTTAAATTTATTACTTCAAATATTTATTTTCATTTAATTTCAGTTATTATTAGATTAAGATTATTTTTAGTTTTATAATATCAAACCCCCATTTTCTAATTTATTGTTTTTTTTGGATCAGGATCAATTCAATTCAACGTTGGAAATTTCTTAGTCCCTGTGGATCGACCCTACTTTCTCTATACTATTCTTTTATTTAATTTGAGAAATAGAAATTATTTATTTGACAATTCGACGCTTGTCAAATTGGCGCCGTTGCCGGGGACTTCGGTAAAATTACTAATATTGTTTTGTTTTGATCTATGACCAGGTCACTTCCGGGAAAACTAGTAGATTACGAACCCGAGATCGAAGCTCTTGCCCGAAGACTGCGTGGAGAGACCCTTAGGCGCAGAAGGTTGAATCCAGACCTTCAACCAAAACCAAATCCTGATTTTGAGGAAATTTCTTACACCAAGGAGTTATTTACTTCTGACAACGAAGGATCAGAACAAATGGCTGAACAAACAATTCGAGAGTTAGCTGCAGCACCTGATGAACAACAACCACTTTGTATCACGTTCCCAAATGGCGAAACACCGTTTAAACTTAAAACTGGTTTGATACATTTACTTCCAACTTTTCGCGGCTTGCAGAATGAAAATCCACACAAGAATTTAAAAGAGTTTCATATGGTTTGTCTGAGTATGAAACCACAGGGAGTATCCGAAGATCAAATAAAACTTCGCGCATTTCCTTTTTCTTTAGCTGATTTGGCAAAAGATTGGTTATTTTATTTACCTTCCAGTTCAATTAATACATGGGCTGATATGGCACGATTGTTTCTTGACAGGTTCTTTCCAGCGGCAAAAGCAAGCGAATTAAGGAGAAGCATCTTAGGAATTCGACGAAAGAATGGAGAGTCGTTATACGATTATTGGGAACGATTTAAAAGACTTTGCGCTAATTGTCCGTAATATGGCCTAACTGAACAAACCCTTCTACAATACTTTTATGAAGGACTACTTCCAATAGAAATGAAAATGATCGACGCAGCTAGTGGTGGAGCCTTCGTAAATATGACTCCCACCGCCGCCAGAAATCTTATCTCAACCATGGCCGCTAATGCACAACAGTTTCGCCCAAGTGAACCCACCCGACGGGTTCACGAGATAAGTACATCTTCTTTAGAGGATAAAATTGATAAGTTAACTAATGTGGTTCAATCTCTTATTGCAGGTAAAGTAGGTCCAGCTAGACTTTGCGGAATATGACGATGCCGGATCATCCTACGGACTGTTGCCCAATGCTTCAAGAAGATAATAACGTTCAAGTAAATGCCGTTGGAAATTTTCCAGGACCTCCTCAAAGGCAATATGATCTCAATGCAAACAGTTATAATCTAGGTTGGAGGGATCATCTAAACTTCAAGTATGGATCGAATCAAACTTATCCACCTAGACCACCTGTACCGCAACAATATCAACCACAAAAATCATCGTTGGAGTCAATTGTCGAACGTTTGGCGCTAACTCAAGAGAAATTCCAACAAAAGACCGAGGCACACTTTCAAGAAATTGACAAACAAATGAGTCAACTTACATTAGCTGTGATTCGTTTGGAATCAAAGGGAAAGCTACCGTCGCAAACTGAGCCAAACCCGCAACAGAATGTTAGTGCCATCACCCTTCGAAGTGGTAACATTGTTGAACCTAAAGAAGATGCCACACAACCCCATAAAAAGAAGGAAACCAAATCACAAGCTATCTCTACGTCATCTCCTTATGACGTTCCACCTCCTTTTCCATCGAGATTAATGAAGCGTGATAAGCAAGCCGAAGAACAAGAAATTCTTGACATATTTCAGAAAGTGGAGATAAACATGCCACTTCTCGATGTGATCCGAAAAATTCCAAGGTATGCTAGATTTTTAAAGGATCTTTGCACAAATAAAAGAAAGCTTACTGGGAATAAAAAGGTAAACTTAGGTGAAAATGTTTCTGCCGTAATTCAACGTAAAATTCTACCTAAGTACAAGGATCAAGGTATGTTTGCTATCCCATGTAAGATTGGTAAAGTTGGTATTAAACGAGCTATGTGCGATTTAGGCGCTTCAATTAATGTCATGCCTCTTTCAATTTATAATTTATTAAGTGTTGAGCCTTTGAAGGAAACAGGTGTGACGATACAGCTTGCCGACAGATCTTTAGTGTATCCTGAAGGAGTTCTTGAAAATGTACTCGTAAAGGTAAAAGATTTATTTTTTCCTGCAGATTTCTATGTCATTGACATGGAAGATGATCGCACCAATGTCTCTTCCGAGATTTTACTTGGTAGACCATTTTTGAGCACATCACATGCCAAAATTGATGTAAGAAGTGGAATTCTTACCATGGAGTTTGACGGTGAAGTGGTAAAGTTTGACGTGTATAAGGCTATGAAATATCCTAACTCTATTCCTAATGTCAGTTGTGTTAATATATTTGATTCTTCTATGAATGAATATGTTAAACATAATCTTTCTGATGAGTTATGTAGGAATCTGAATGCTGAAACTATTAAAGAAGTAAAAATGGATATCTCTTCTGATGTGGAATCACGCTCATTTTGCAAAGAGCTAAGTAAAAATTTAAATTTGATGTCTTCTCAAACTAACTTTTTTCCATTTATCTTGCAGGAACTAAAGTTGGAATTAAAATTGCCACCAGATAAATTGCAGATTAAAGAAGATATTTTGTCGAAAATGAAGGAACTCCATAACCAAAAAAATTTCTCCTAGAGAAATTCTAAGTTGGATAAAGAACATGAATTGGAAAAAGAATTTCTCGCAAAACCTGTAGTCTGAATCAGGTCGTCAAGCTAATGAAGTTAAACAAGCGCTCAATGGGAGGCAACCCATTTTCTTTCTTTGTTTTATTTTTTTTATTTATTTCTTTTTTATTTTTTTCATCTAATTTATTTTCAAATAAATTTGCACAAAATTTTCCCCAGATTTGAATGGCTTTGTCGTGCATGAAATTTGGAAAATTGCAAATGGCCTCCAAAGTTGTCGACAACTAAACTTACTTTAGACACGGGGAGTATCTCTATTCCTTCTCTTGTACTTTAATTTTCATATTGAGATAACATGCTTAAAGTGAGGGGGAGTGGTTATATTTCTCCTTACTTGTTCATGTTAGTTTGAAGGTATATTTTAAGTTCTTATGATTGTTGTTTGTCTTTGTTGACTTGTTAGTTTTATCATAATCCCTTGTTTACAAGCTTGAATTAATTTTGTTATGCATGGACAATTAACTTGAGATGATTAGATGTTTTGGTGAAAGTTTTTAACCTTATGATATAATTGTTAGTGTTGCTTAAATATGAGTTTGTGTTTGTTTTGCTAATAATGATGTTATCTTCAGGTGCATGATTCTTTTTTTTGAGATGATTGTGAGTGGTAGATCGTTTGAATGTGACCGGATTGGAGAATCGGGGCGAGGTACTTGGGTTGTCATCTCGTTTCCAGTTCAAAGATTCGGTGACGAATCGAGACTACAGAGTTAGAGTTAATGAGAGTAGCGCTAAAAAAAGAAAAGAAAAAAAAAGAAAAAATGTCTTTTGAAAAAAAAATAATAAAACGCTTGAAAAAAAAGAATAAAAAAAGAGAAAAATAATCTCTTTCAAAAAAAAAAGAAAAAAAGAGAGTGATATAAAAGGGGAGGAAAATAAAACTCACACTCCGCCAATCGTTTATCATGAAGGATCTAAACTTGATTTGATTTCGTCTCACAAGCAAATAGCAAAAGCTCTGCATATCTACCTTTTATTCATTTGGTTAATTATTGTTTATTGGAATATCATGTCACCTTTATTTGATTGTCTTGTCTAACTTCTTCAATTCATGCATGTACATGGGATTTGACATAAACTTTTTGAGTGAATTTTGATAAGTGACGAAAATGAGAATTTGAGTATGCTTGAGGACAAGCATTGAATAAGTGAGGGGGAATTTGATGAGTGTTCGAATTTATATATTTTTTATTAATAATTATTTCCCATTGTCAATTTGATATTACTAATTTGGTTCTATTTTGATCATTTTCAGTGTAGGAACTTATTTTTCAGAACCAACAGAAAATAGTGAATTCTGCATTTTTTATGGCTGGAGTCATGGGCACGACGCTTTTCGATCTGGCAGATTTGGATTATCCAGTCAGTAAAAGTTTCTAGAAGATAGTCCAGTCATATATTCTAGAAGGATGAATGGATTATTTGGGAATTATCTTGAAGATTTATCTTAGGAATTTAAATTTTAAATTTTAGAACATTTATCTTTATCTTTATCTTTTTTATTTTTTTAAAATTTTGAATTGTTACATTTTTAGGGTTTTAGAATAGTATAAATACCCATAGAGGTAAAGCTTGAGATGTACTTCAATTTTCACTTTCTCTCTTGAGTAATAAAAGTTCTCTCTAGTTCTTTTATTTTTCTTTGAGTTTTCTTATTTCTTTTCTTCTAGAAAATGCTAAGTATGATCTCATTCATGCTTAGCTAAACTTTCATTTAGCCGAAAGCTAAGTGATGACTCAATCCATATTGTGAGAATCGTGAAGCACTTAATTCCTTCGGATAACATTCTTGATTTTCTGAAATCAAGGATTGGCAATCGGCTTTTTCTTTAATGATCTCGACGCCTTCATTTCAAAAAGTGCACGTTGACTTGAAGATTGTTTAGATCTATCGTTGGGAAGAAAAATCGGTTGGTAGCAAATTTGGCTTCCTGTGAACAAA
Organism: Abelmoschus esculentus; assembly: GCA_035048815.1. Lineage (NCBI taxonomy): Eukaryota > Viridiplantae > Streptophyta > Magnoliopsida > Malvales > Malvaceae > Abelmoschus > Abelmoschus esculentus. The sequence goes on along the minus strand of JAUCBN010000019.1, from coordinate 2,799,931 downwards.
CTTGGTGGCGGTCCACTAATGGAAATCAAGATCGGGTTTGATTCTCTGTGAGACGCTATAACTCGAGTCAGGCTTTTCTAGTGCTTAAAGTTGTATTGGCGCTAATGGCGATAGGCGTGGTTAGTCCAGCAAAGACCGAATTCCGGAGATAGACTTGGGAATATTGGTTTACCGAAGAGAGAAGCAAGTTACAAGGGTTAGGCCTTGTAGACTGTAACTGGCATGGATCTTGAAGTAAAATCTATTTCGATGATCAATTGAGATTTGAGGCGAAGCGAAGCTTGAGGCTATATCCTTTAAATTTATTACTTCAAATATTTATTTTCATTTAATTTCAGTTATTATTAGATTAAGATTATTTTTAGTTTTATAATATCAAACCCCCATTTTCTAATTTATTGTTTTTTTTGGATCAGGATCAATTCAATTCAACGTTGGAAATTTCTTAGTCCCTGTGGATCGACCCTACTTTCTCTATACTATTATTTTATTTAATTTGAGAAATAGGAATTATTTATTTGACAATTCGACGCTTGTCAAATATTACTAAACATTCTCAATCCTAACTACGATAGAATCAAAATCTTATCTTAAAAAAATAATTAATTTAGAACTGTATTCATTTTTTTAAGATAGGAATTTGATTCTATTGGGTTGAGAATGTTTAGTAGCCTTTTATTTGAGAATTAATTAATTTTTAATATTTTATTTGAATTTTAATTGTTTTATATTTTATATTAGAATAAAATTATATTTCATATATATATATATATATGTATTTGATAGGTTAGATGTCATGTCATTTAAAATATATTATCATATGCATATGACATGTTATCATCGTTAAATTTTTAACGTTTCAATTATCATGGTAGTTAAAAAATAAGTTATTTGTCAAAAAAGATATAGGTTAAGGGCTAAATTTATCCCCAAAAATAAGGGTCAAAATGATAAAAATTATAAACGTTAAGGATTGAAATTATCTTTTTGTCTTTTTTTAAAGGAATACATACTTGTTTCACTAGTAGTAAAGATTGTGATAATAATACAGAAATGGTGAATATCATTGACATAATATAAAAAATTATTATATTATATAACCATAATATTAATATTTAAATTTCATAAATATTATTTTTCATAAATAAATTTTCTATTTGTTTGGTTGTTTCTCGTTTGTTTTAGGATGTTTATGATTTAATTAGTGATAAAGACTAGCACTCTAAGAAATAGAAGTATAATACTCTACTTGCGAAAATAGAATATTACATAATCTATATTTCTTATTGTTTGTATTATCCAAAATATATTTGTGTAATTGTTGAGTTTGTTTTGATATTTTAGTTTGTCGTTTTTTATTTTGATACTAATTAATTGAAATTAATCTTTCTTCTATTAAAGTTTTTTTATTGGAGTTGTGATGTGAAATTAATCAATGGTAATTTTATTAAGTTAAAAAATAGGTTGAATGATCGATTTTTAATAGATCAATTTTAGACTCATTTTGGACATGAATCTGTGATATCCATTGAATCAGAATTTGGGTCTCAATTTTTTAGTTGTGATGTGAAATTAATCAATGATAATTTTATTATGTTAAAAAATAGGTTGAATGGTCGTTTTTTAATAGAACCATTTTAGACTCGTTTTGGACATAAATCTGTGATATCCATTGAATATAAATTTGAGTCTCAATTTTCTAAACCAACGAATTTAGGACAAATCTAAATCTATAATATAAAAATAAATTTAAATTTAGATCCGATTGAATCCAGTCCATATCCTATTGCCATCCCTAGTGTTGATGGATAAGCAATTTAGGAATCATTGAGTGAAGACAAAAACTTGTAACAATTTCTTGAGTCTAATAATATATATATATTGATAGAATTCAGTTATACAATATAATTTTTTTTAATTTTTTACGTTTTTTAAAATTATTAATAATTGAAATAGATAATTGAGATCGACAGTGAGTTATGAGAAGATAATCACTTGATAAAAAGTAAGAAATTAATCTCAACTATTCATTTCCCTTATCTAATGATAAAAAAAAACATAAGACTATAATTTTTTTTGAACAAAGATCACTAATTTTATTAAGAATGGATATATCCGAAATTATAATGAAAGTTCACAACATAGTAATTCAGATATAAACCTAGTAAATAAAACTAGCGTAGATTATAAAAGGATCGGACAAGGAAAAGGTAAGAACCTAACCCAAAGACTCAAATAAGAAGATGGATACAAATACCGTCAAAATCGACGACGATAGGTAAACCATCAACAAACAACATAAAAATGCATATTATAATAAAAGAACGTTGACAAAAAGGATATTACCATAACTCGATCGCGACAAAAGGATGGTAGATATAACCGCGTATCCAAATCTAGTTTAAGGGTCCGTGATAGGGAGATCAACATCATAATCAAAGGAGCGTCATCTTGATCAGTCGTGGCGTCGTCAGATCCATCCTTAATAAAAAATCATTACGAAAAAAAAAAGAAAAGCGTGCCAAAAAACAAAAAAAAAATTGTACTAAAGGTAGAGTAAAATCATGCCACAAAAGCATAATAACTTATTGAAAATCAAAAGTAAACGGAATAATAAATAAATCCGACGGTCGGTGATCAATATTAAAACCGGTACCGCCACAGGTACGTAAAGAAAATAAGTTTTTAAAGTTTTACGCGTTTTTTGTGTTCGAGTAAGTGGCCAGTATAGTTTAGCCCAAGGTTCGACCCAACAAGCTCCAGAATAATTAGTTAGCCAGCTCATTTGTACAATAGCTAAGGTTTTGTTTTTTGTTACATTTGAAGGCCGAATCAGCTTTTTCATTTAAAAATTTTAAAAATAATAAAAGATACTCAAAATTTTAATCTCTAAACGACCTTAATTTGTCCATAATTTTTGCTTTCAAAACCTTAATTTACTACAAATTAAATTTTTTAAAATTTTATAAAACTTTAATTTGCCCCAAAATTTAATTCAGCCACAACAATAAAAAAAATAGGGCCTAAGTCTATTATAAAATTGGCCCAAAACTTTGTTTGTTTGGAAGTTGGTCACAAATTGTATAAATAGGACCCAAATCTACCTTTTTAATTAATTCGATTTTAGGATTTTATCTCAATTAATTCGAATCGATATATATCGTATATCTAATTTTGGTAAATAAATATTTCAATAAATTATTTTAAGTACATAATATTTTAAATCTAAAATCTGTTTAAATAAAATTAAGCTACTTACCACGTAAATCAACGCATGTGAGGCGTTGCTCTAACGAATATTAACATATCAAACAATAAACTATAGGTTTGGGTTTATGTATAAAACTCACATGAATTGTGATGCATTATTTTAGGTCTGTCCTCATCCATTATTATTTAATATAAATTTAATTATCATTTATAAATATAAATGTCATTATTTATTAATTCGAGTATTTATGTTGTAATATCTTAGCTTAGTAAATATTAATTAAATATTCGAATTAATTTATATTACTTAAAGATACACTTTAAATTAAAATAAAATTTAACAAGTCATGAGATTATAATTAATTGTTTGTATTATGGACAAAGATTATGCACTTATTAATTTAAACCATAAACTAATACGACGGTAAAATTTATTTGATATTGATTTAATCGATGGTACAAATTTATAGTCACCCTTATTAATTAAATCACTAAGTAATTCAAATCCAACGAGAGTTAAAGTTCATTTAGTTAAATTTTGTATTCTATTAAAAATATTTAAATAAACTTAGTTTAAATTTTAATATTTTTTATCGATCAGAAGCAATGTGTGATATAGTACTAATTTCAGATGTTGTAGATTGTTAATCTTTCTCCACATGTAATTACGAACCTAATAAATTGTTAATCTTATAATATCTAATCTACATAATTTAAATGACCGATAACGACTTTAAATTTTATTTTTAAAATATAAATTTTAAAATTATCTCCAAAATCATGCTAAATCTTAAAAAGGTGTCCACAGAAAAACTGTTGATTTCATAAAAAAAAATATCAAATTCATTTGCTTAAAAATTTATATACATAAATTACTGGTATATGTTTTTTTTATATATAATATTTTAATCAAAACTATAATATCTATTTTTTTTTTGTCATGAAATATTTTAATGGAGCAATATGTGGATTTATTACGAATAAAAATATAACGAATTAACATGTTATGAGTATCGAAAATTTATATATTAAATTAAACTGAAAACTTTAAATACCAAAATAATATTTAATCCTATTTAAATCATATTAGATAACTAATAAAATATATAACCTATTTTTTAATTATTAGCGAAAATAATTTTGATTTTTTTTATATTAATTTTTTAATAATATACGTATTTATTTTATGATCTATATTCGAGATGTTCGAACTGTGAAGCTATCCTAACATTTATTGTTATTTGGTCTTCTAAGTAAAATTATTTATCCATGAGTACAAATTAAGTTTATATATTATTTATGAGATTGTTTTTATTTGTATTAATTACAATATTGACTCTATGAAAAGATGATTAGTCTTGCTTGAGAAGTTATTTTTAATTATATTTTTTTAAATAATAGTTGAAAATGATTGTCACATTTACCAATTAATAGTTTGAAGAGACAAACGAAACTTAAATTCTTGAAATTAGATTTAAAAATATTTTTTTATTTCGTAATAAAATTATTTTTTTATTAATTTTTTAAAAATAAAATTTTAAATTTTATTTATTATTATTATTTTAAATATTTTAAATAATTAACTTTTATAAATTACATATTTAATATTAAAAGCTTTTACTTATTGGGCCAGTTTTGAACACCCCAACGATTCATCATGTCATCTACGATCCTATGAGTAGAAATCTCATGTCTATTAATTGTGCCTCCTGTTAAAAAAATCTTAAAAATTGAATTCTAAATTCTAACCTTAATTTTCTACATCCTAAACCCTAAACCCTAATTTCTTAAATCCTAATCACAACCCCTAATTGAATCTTAAGCCCTAAATCATAAACCCATTAATTTAAAATGGAGGTACTAATATAGGCACAATTAAGATGTAGACGATTTACACCCTAATTCTATCAATAATAAATTTTTATTTTTTAAGGTAAATAATATTCACATCTTTCCTTTTTATCAAGGTAAGTCTTCATATTTTTCTACATGTCATTAAATGGATGAATTTTATTAGATGAACTAGATAACTTGATGAACCGAGACTAGGGGTAGGCAAGACCGGTTGCCCAATCAATTTGAATAGAATTGGTCCTGGTCTCAGTAACCATCGGTTCCTGAAAATTGGAACCAGTCCCGGTCCCAGCCAAACTAGATCATAAATTTTAAGAACCGGTCCCGTTACTGGTGGATACTGGTTTCAATACCGGGTACACGATCAATTAGTTTATTCTTTAAAAAATTGAGTAATTGGAGAAAAAAATTTCAACCACCAATAATAATATTAAATAATAAAATTAGAATATTGTAGACTTGAAAATTAAAGTTTTAAATTAGTCATACTCATAATATTCATATAAAGAGAAAGTTTGACAAGAAAAATAAACAAAAGAAAACCAATACTGGATATTTGGTATTGATCCCGGTCCTATTGGTACCCACTGGGTACCAGGTCTAAAAGATTAAGATTCAGTCCCGATCTCGGTTATAACCGGGACTTATATTTTAGATCTAATTTTGGTCTCACTAAAATCATTACCAGATAAAAGTCTATTGAATCTTATCGAGTCCGGGACCAAAACCGAATAATCAAGTTTTTTTTTCTACCCTTAACCGGGACCGTGTAATAATTTCTCTCAGGTTTTTTACTTTTTATACCGATGAGGATTATAATGTGACCCATTTGGCAATAGAATCAACAATAAATTCTTATAAAGAACCAATTAGAATCCCTAAAGAATAATGAGAAATTATATTATGGGTAAGTTTCATCACGTGTTCATGGGACCAATCACTAAAAATTACACACATTATCAATTTTTTCATGTCATATTTTTTTTTCAAGTGAATCTTCACTTGAAAAAATTATTTTTAAAATGAATTAACAATAAATATGACTATATGAGTGAAGATTCACTTAAAAAAATATAATATAAAAAAATGATGAGATGAATGTTTTTTAGTGGTTGATCCATGGATAACGTGGTGAAACTTACCCATGATATAATTTCTCAAAGAATAATATATAAGAAAATATTCTCCCCACTAAAAATAAAGTGCACCTTGGAAAATTTCCTTATTGAAAATGTCCTTCACGTTCCTTCTTTCTTTTTGAAAGAAAAAAATGATTTTTTTTTAATTTTTATAATTTTTTTATATTATTTATCGATCGATTAATCTAGGTTATATCGAAAATGTTTATTTAAGGATAATCTTTTTAATTAATTTTTTTATTAATAATATTAAGATTTAACGAAAATTAAAATTTTACATAATGGACTTAACACTGCCAATTAATTGAAAGTTTAGACTCTATTCTATTCATCTAAACAAAAAATTAGGCTTTCCTAACTCGAGTCTTAGGGTGTTTGGTTTAAAACCTTTATATAAATAATTTATTTTAAAATTATTGGTAGAATAATAAATTTCTCAACTTTATTTATTGATATTCGACCGGTTTCAAATATTAAAAAATATTTAGACCCTTAAACTTTTTTAAAAAAATCAATTAAAATCCTAATTTTTTTATATTCAATTAAGTTCTTATGTTTCAGAATTTTATCAATTCACTCCTTTGACCAACGTTGACCGTTAAATCTTATTGTTTTTGGGTCAGTTGGTGCAACATGTCATGTTATAGTATTAACGGTTAACATTTTTAGAATTATTTTATTTTATTTTATTTTTTAATGTTCTAAAAATTATAAAATACTTATAAAAAAATTTAAAAAAACTATAAATATTACAGGAAAAATTAGAGTGTGTCACTTGATAATAATATCTAAAAAAATTCAAAAATTAATGGTTAATTTTTATCAAATAACTTAATCGATTAAATTTATTAATCTCGAGCCTTAATTGGATGCATAAAATTTTTTCAAAAACTTAATTAAATCTATTTAAGTCAAAAGCTTCCGGCACTCTTAAACCTAATAAATTAAATGCTTAATGCAATTACAATACTATTAATCAATAAATAGTTTTTATTCATTATCAAAAAATTAGTTTTTAGTCCCTCTATTTTTCAAAATGTGTATTTTTAATACATAAAATCAATGAATATATACAATAATTGTCTATCAACAAAAAATATCAATATGTAAATTGAGTAATTGTAAAGGAAGGACATATATTTATGTATTTAATGAAAACTTGGTTTTGAAAATCTCTTCGTTAGAAGAAATTATATCATGAATTTTTTTCACCACGTCATCTATGGTTTCAACCAATCAGATTCATCTATTTTATTTTTTTCGAGGTGAATCATCACCTCTTTGGATGATTCTAAAAAACGACGTACCGTTTTTCTTACAAAAGTTGTAAGAAATTCGGTACACACTTTTTGATATATACCAGAATTCTTATAACTTTTGTAAGAAAAACGGTATATACCGAATTTCTTACAAAAACTATAAGAATTTGAGTTTATAAACCAAATTTCTTACAAAAAGTATAAGAATTTCGGTATATATTATTTTTCTTACAAAAATTATAAGAATTTCGGTATATACCGAAAAGTGTGTACCGAATTTCTTACAACTTTTGTAAGAAAATGGTACCGTCGTTTTTTAGCCTTTTTTAAGGCTGACGTTTTTTAGAACCTCCCCACCTCTTTCCTACATGTAGTTAGTGAATGAATAGTTAAATAGTTATCAAGTAGTTACTTAAAAATGAACGGACCTGATTACATAAATCACAAATGACGTAATAAACAAGATTTATGATATAATCTCTTATTCATTAGGTACACGTGTGCGATAGGAGTTAGGGCACAACCCCAATACAAAGGATGTCTGAAACCACATGCAAATCCATGCAAACTTAAAGCTGAAAAATGTGTGGTCTCATTCATTGCCTTGCTTAGAATATGAGCTTTTGGTTTAAGGGTTTGTTTGGTAGGGACAAGTATATCAACTTGGTTAAGGCAACACCTTTGAAATTTGGGATCTTGATAGTGATACAAACCATAAAACACAAACACTTGTCTAAAAAGATGAACAAAATGATAAATTATTTTTTTATAATTTTATTCGGTAACAGATCATAAATTATATTCGGCGACAAATCGATGATTTTTTTGATATAATTATTTTTACGTAAGTGGGTATAAATAAAAGTTTAGGGTGAACATAGTAAAATAAATAACTAATAAAGAAATTTTATATTTTAGGGTGGGGACACTCAACGACTGATTATATTTGCAAAAGTTGTTACTAGAGTCTAAGTTTTATGAATTCATCCTCTTTCACAAATTCTCGATACACTAATAAATTAACGATGACGGATCTTGACAGCATAGTTTACGAGAACCTATTTAAAATTTTTAGAGGTCTAAATTAAAAATTTCACAAATTTTGAAGGGTTTAGTTTAGAATGTTCCTTAAAAAAATTGGGTCTAACTAAAATTTTAAAAGATTCGAGATTTAATGATAATTTTTTAACAATTTTCATAAGATTTCATACTTTTATTTTTTAAAATATAAGGACTAAATCTCAAATTTAATTTAAATACAAAAACTAGTGACACTGTTTTACTAATACATGAAAAACTATAATAATAGAAGGGTAATAAAGGGTAAACTAAATGAACTGTCATTAAAATTTTAATCTTCTTATCAAAAATACCACTAAATTATAATGATATTATTATACCACTAAAAATACCACTAAAATATAATACTTTTTAATTTTTTTAATAAAACTACGTCGTTTTTACCTACGACCTATATCAGAGCAACTACACTAAAATTCATGTGGATGTTAGGGGATGAGTTAATCCGAAATATAAACTCCATACATTCATATTTGTAAATGGTTAATCCAAATTAATTTAAAAAATCATATATAATTATTTTTTAAAATTGTTAAAGAAATATATGTACACTACTAGTTTTATTTTAATATCTAATATTTTTTTATATATTTCTTTTATTAAAAAAATTAAACATTGATAGCTTACCATATTTTTCATGTTCACATTATAACACTATATTATTATAGATTTAATTTTACGTAATATAAATTATGTAATATATACACATATAAAATAATATAATATATTAAATATTTAAAATGATAAGTCAGATTAAAACATTAAATATCATAACTCGAACACAACTTATATTTTAAATCTATACTTTCAACCTATTTCTTAAATCGATTAGATAGATAAATAGACAGACAGACAGATAAACAGTTAGAATTCTTGTATAGTATATAAAATTTATTTAAATTTGTATATTTTTTAAATTATTAAATAAAAATAAATAAATAATTAAAATTAATAATATAAAATTAAAAATAAAAAAAAAATAATCTCACTTATTATTAAAAGTATAGATGAAGGTTGTTATTTCAGTTAGTTTGTTAATGGGATTCCTCCTTCCCTATATAAAGAAAGGTAGACATTATATTCTATACACCATAAAATATAAGCTTCATTCTTATCCTTGTTAATATAGTTCTTTTCTTAGTACAACACTTATCAATTGTTAATTAATGAATTAAAATACAAATCAAAGTACGAGCACTTGCCCTTTGATTCCGTGGATTACCGTACCAAAATTTGGTCAATATTATACAAAAGCATGCTTCCAAAAGCTAAAGCCAAAACACCACTTAGGATTCCACACAATCCGCATTTAACATTTTATTAATTTATATGTAATAATGTTATTATTAAATACCAAAAACGAATATTTGATTCGGGTTAATTTAAAAAGATTTTTTTTAAAATATAAAAATAAAATATTTTTTAAGTTCAATTAAAATAAAAATAATTCAATAATACTATCATTTTTTTATTAAATAGAGATTACATGTTTTTTATATCAGAATTCGAACTCATACAAAATATAATGGGACGAGCATCCTTGACCACTAGGTCAATCAGTGAATCTCGTACCCTTAATTTTTTTGTTAACATAAGTTTGAATACCGTGATTAAAGAGTTAAAATTAATTAAGAAAACGATAAATCAATATTAATTAGTGGGATTAATTACTAATGAAAATTAGATGGAGATTAAGACATTGTATTAATGGAAACGAGATGTTCAGGACTGAGTTCTCTTTAGACCCAAGGCCTTCGGCTCTTATTTTAAAATTTGATTTAAATAATAATTTTATCTTTATAAAAATAATAATTTGATCAATGTAAAAATACATATTTAAGTTTAAAAAAATAAAAATTTATTAAACATATAATCAATTAGAAATCAAACAAAAGAATAATGAATATTTATTTTCAATTTTTTAATCTAATAACAATTTAAGTTTTTATAATTTAAATTATTAGATAAAATAAGTCTTATCCCATTAATTTTGAGTTTAAATATTTAATAATTTATTATATATTTTTAAAAATTTAATATTTTAAGCATTCTCAAGATTCAATCTTGATTTTGTACCTAAAAATATTAATTAGTATAAGTTTAGGCAACATCTGATAATAAAGGAACATAATTATCTGTCACCAAACACTTTGGGTTTAAAAAAAGTTAGGTTTCAAATAAAATAAAAATTAGTAGACACAACTTGTCACACATTGGACAAAGTCATGTGTATATATATACACAGACATATAACATATTCTTTTAAATTATTATATGTTATTATAATCACTAATCAAATTATGATTATTTTTCTTAAATTTATTGAATGATTTATTATTTATTTTAAAATTTAGATAATTTTATTTGTAAGATTTTGTGTATTATTAAAAAAAATTATGATTTTTTTCATAAATGATATGAATTGAATATATTCATAAATTAAATAAAATCAAGTTTTTTTTTAAAGAAAATAAAATCAAGTTAAATTCATTCCAAATTAAAAATTACTTAATTTAATAAAAATTGAAATAAATAAGATATTTTCTAAGAAAATATATTTCATAATTAAATTAATTTTTATTTTCCAAACTAATACTAAGGATGACATATAAGTGTTCTAGAGTAGAGTTGAAAAACTAGGCATGGATGTTGAATAACGCGTCTTGCTTCAAGGATGGACCAAAGATAGTAGAAGTGGCAGGCCATAAGGATTTCAAATCACACGAAGACACACAGTTAACAAAAACTTTAGGGTAAATTATATAAATGGTCCTTTGACTATATTTTAATTATTTTTTATATATCAATTTTTTAAATATCAATTTTTAGAGTTTGGGGATTATAGAGATTAGGATATTATATGATTATCCAACTCAGCATGTTAACGTTCACGTTAGATTCCTGTTAATTTTTTAACGATACGGGATCACTTTGTATCAAAAAAGATAGCCAATGGGCTAATTTGTAATATTTAAGAGTCAGGGGATGTAAAAGATAACTTAGGTATAATCAAGAGACCATTTATATAGTTTACCCAAAATTTTATACTAATATAGTTTAGGTTAAAAAAATTATTTTTTGGTATTTTTTTCAAATCCAATTTACTATCCATATTTAAGAATTTTATTTGACTTTTTAAAATATTATCTCTAAAATTTAAATATATATTTTTTATTAAAATAAAATATATTAAGACTTATATTTCATACACGGTCGGTAGAAATAAAAAGTTTTTACAGTCATATTAGTTTTAAGGTTTATGGTTTATATTTTATGATTTAAAGGTTTAGAATTTAGTGATTATTGTTAGAATTTAGGATTTATAGTTAGAATTTAAGGTTTAGAGATTAAGAGTTAGGTTTTAAGAAAATATGGTTAAAGATTTAAGTTTTAACTTATAAATCATAAATTCCAACAACAACCCATAAATTCTAAACGCTTAATCTTAAACCCTAAAATAAATCTCTAAAAACTAAAATTATGACACTTGTAAAAAAATATTTTTTTATTTTATTATTAATAAAAATATAATAGCTCAATAAATTTAATATTCATACTATATTATTACTATATTTTAACATCCTTATTATTTTTTTAACTTATATTATAAATTTATTAGACCGATTAATACCCACTAAACCGATTTTAAACACCCTTAATAAACCTAACTCATCAAATAATTTTTGCTTTAAAAGGTTAAAAAGGCATGACAAAGTCAAAAATATTGAAATACTAATATGATTCATTGATTTGTACATAATTTGTAACCATTTAAAGCATGCAATTCAAATTCAACAAATATCATTCCAATGAAAATTGATGACTTTTTTCTCTTTAATCTTACATAAAATGATGACCAATTTTTAAGCAAGCCAATCCTCACCTACTTTTAATAAATTCTAAAATCATTTAAAATAAAAATGATATTTATATAATTATAATTTTCAGTAAAACTATTAATTCAATATTCGGAGCGATCGAGTCAAATTCGATTGAATTTATTTTTTAAAAATTTTATAAACTAAAAAGTCATTGGAATACTATTTTAAAATTAACTATTAGTGACCAAAGTAGAATACAAATATAATGTTGATGATTATTTTACAAGAAAAAATAGTTTAGTGACAAAATAGAATTTTTAACAGTTCGACTAATGATTTAGTTTACCTTATATGGAAAGGATAAACTAAATCATTAGTCATTGAACTTTAACTATATTTTCGTTTTGGTTATTGAATTATAAGAAATTGCAATTATAACATTAAAGTTTTTGAGTGCTTTTAGTTATTCGATCGATATATCCAAAACGGCGTGAGATGTGGCTTTTTGTGACATAGAAGTTAAAAATCGATTTTCACTCCATCTTCTTTTCCGACCAATCCTATAAGATTTCCTTCCTCCGTTTTAAGTTGTCGCTAAATTTTCTTTTTTCGATATCTTTTCTATCTATTTTAGACATCAATGAAGTCATTTATCGGATTTCGTTAGATATATAGGATGTTTAGAATTTTTATTTAAAAAAAAAGATGTTTGAAGTTAATTTTAAAACCTAGGTCGAAAGCTATAGTGCATGTAGAAAAATATCACTTATAAATATTGATTTAGGAGAAAAATGTCACACGCGAATGACGTTTTTTATTTTTAATATTTTTTTAAAAATAAAAGGGATAACGTCATATGCACATGACGTTCTACCATATGTACCGTAGAAATTAGCGTAGAATCCAAAATGTAGATAAATATTCTCTATATTCTAAAATTTAATTTGGATTAAATTATTTCTAAAATTTTCTCCATTTATTGGGTAGGTTTAGGGATGGCATGTTTAGGATGCGATTAGAAGACAATAAATTTTAAAAGTTGTTTCAAGAATTTAAAATATTAGACTTTTTGATAATATTTTAGGTAAAGTTTTTCGTTTTCTTTTACAAATTTTTATATTTATAAAATAAGCTTCAATACTTAATTTTTATAACATTTTAAGTTTTTTGAAAAATATCAATATTCACGAACTAAATTTTAATATTTTTTTTAAAATACGAAAAAAAATTAATCTAAAACATTATTAAAAAGTTAAGTATCAAAACTTTGAACCAATAGTAAAAAAAACCTTTGGACCAAACTTTAAACATCAATTAGTGGAAAAGATAAAATTTATATGCATATAAAAATTTAAATAAATAAATATAAATTATACTGTTTAAATTCAAATTATTTAAAAGAAATATATATTTTTTATTATTCAACTAGTTAATAATATTATTATCAAATTAGCATAGCGAATAATATTAAAGTTTCTTAAACATTAACTCAACCCGAAATCCAACTATCCAAAAATAATCAATCCAAAATCAACTTAACTAAATCTCAATCAATTCGATGCCCTAAATTAATATCCGAACTGAAATCATTATATATTCAAATTAAAATCAAATCAGACCTAATTCAAATAAAATTAAATCAAACTCGAACTAAATAACTCGTTTTCCGCTTCCGAAAAAGGGCTCGGTCAAATAAAGGTTGAAACTTGACTTGGTTAGGGTCCTGTGGTAAACACATGAAAGATTTAGAATTTTGATATAAGTTATATAAAATTAATTTTATATAAATTTATATATTTATATTATAAAACCCAAATATTAAATTTATAACTTTAATCTTAAAAAAATAAACCTTAAATTTTATATATAAAAATTTTAATCACTAATTTTTAATTTTAAATCTGAAATTTAAACAAATAAAAACTTTAATCCATAAAATTAAGAAAACACATGTAATATTTTATGTATTATTTTTTTTCTTCTTTCATTTTATGTTCACATTGCAACATGTAATAAAATTGAAAATGGAACAGTCTTTTAGCATTAAACACAAAGGTGGGGTCATGTTTCTCTGATGAGTTTACATTTGATTTTCTTACATTTCTCCCGAGGGTGGGAAAAAAATCCAATTATCCGGTTTTAATTTCGATAAAATTTGATTAAATTTGATAAATTTTTATTTAATATTAATTTTAATGAGATTAGAATTAGATCTAAAATTTAAGTTTTATTCATAATTGAAACTGGAATTGAATCTTATTTTTAGACCCAGTATTCGATGGGTATCCAGTAAGACCGAGACCAATAATACTAAATATCCGATATTAATTTTTTTATCAAATTTTTTCTTTATGTATGAATATTATGAGTATTACTAGTTTTAACACTTTAATTTTCAAGTTCACATATTCTAATTTTATTACTTAATATTATTATTGGTGATTGAAATTTTTTTCTCCGATCACTTAAATTTTTTAAAAATAAACTAATTAATCAGTTACTCAGTATTGGAACCAGAACATATCAGTAACAGGACCAGTTCTTAAAATTTAAGACCCAACGTGATCGAGACCGAAACTAATTTTAATTTTTAAAATTCAATGATTACCGAAATCAATTCTAATTAAATTAACTAAGTATTCGATCTTATCCGCCCTAATTTTTCTGCTATTTTTCGAGATTTCATTTTCCTTTTTGTGTATGTCCTCAAAAAAAACTGTGGCAAGCCTTTTAGCTCCAAAACTCTCTTTTTTGTGATTCTTTTTTCGTATGAATAATTCGGCATTTCTCATCTCTCTCTTCCCTTCTCTTCTCTCTCCAAAAAGGCTACAATAAATTAGATTTATTTATTTATTTTTGTATGAAAAAATCCAGTTTCCCCCATTGTTTCTTACACAGTTTACAAGAGAAATCTTTGTTATAACAAGGAAAAGGGACAAGAAAAGGATTAACATAAGCAAAATATAAACTTTTTTAAAGAAAAAAAAACTAAGCTTTGGAGGATGAATGGTCTTCTACATCTTGAAGAACCAGATTGCTCTGAATTTGTTGAAGTTGATCCAACTGGAAGATATGGCAGAGTATGAATTATTTAACTCTTTCTTCTTTATTTCCCCCTCTTATTTTAGAGTTTTGAGTTGAAATTTTTTATATTTTTACCATTTTTTTGTATTTATCCTTCTTTTGTTGCAGTACAATGAAATACTTGGAAAAGGAGCTTCAAAGACGGTGTATGACTCAAAATTCCAATGGTTTTTTCAATTTTTTGAATACCCATTTCATGTTTCTTCTTTAAATTTGCTTCTATGATCCTTTTTTTACAGAATTTGAGCTTCAGTTGATGTTTCCAATGAGGTTTTCCCCTTGCCTTTTTGGGGTTTAACATAAATTTTTAATCTTTATTTTGCAGTTATAGAGCATTTGATGAGTATGAAGGGATTGAAGTTGCTTGGAATCAAGTCAAACTCTATGATTTTCTTCAAAGCCCTGAAGATCTTGAAAGGCTGTACTGTGAGATCCATCTCCTTAAGACATTGAAACACCAGAATATTATGAAGTTCTATACTTCATGGGTTGATATTGCCAATAGGAACATTAACTTTGTCACTGAATTGTTCACTTCTGGAACTTTAAGACAGTAAGCAAAAACATGTCAAAATCTTTGTTTTTGGATGGTGAAATTTTGCTTATTTTGGTGTAGTTTAGATGTTTGATCTTTTGTCTGTGTTGGGATTCCTTTGATTTTTTTTAATCTATGGTAGGTATAGGCTAAAGCATAAGAGAGTCAACATTAGAGCGGTGAAGCATTGGTGTAGGCAGATCTTGAGAGGTCTTCTTTATCTTCATAGCCTTGATCCCCCAGTGATTCATAGAGATCTTAAATGTGATAATATTTTTGTCAATGGACACCAAGGAGAAGTTAAGATCGGAGATCTCGGTCTCGCTGCGATCCTCCGGAAATCTCATGCTGCTCATTGTGTTGGTACGTTTAACTTGTCTGATTTTCATGTTTACTTGAACTGAACTTTGGTTGGCATCTTGTATGGTAAATATTGAACTTTTTGAGTCAAGGGAGGGTCTGAGTCGAAAAAATGAAAGTCACCATTTTTGGGGCTTGCCTTTTCTCCAGGAACACCAGAGTTTATGGCTCCCGAGGTTTACGAAGAAGCCTACAATGAATTAGTTGATATTTATTCATTTGGAATGTGCATTTTAGAAATGGTTACTTTTGAATATCCTTATAGTGAATGTACGCATCCGGCTCAAATCTACAAGAAAGTTATTTCTGTAAGGGCTTTTCACTTTGCTCGACTTGCTTTTCTGATTTCTTTCTTATGCGAAATGACCGGATTTTCATTAATGTGTGTTGTTCTTTTTAGGGTAGAAAACCGGATGCTTTGTATAAAGTTAAGGATCCTGAAGTTCGACAATTTGTTGAGAAATGTTTGGCGACCGTGTCGTTGAGGCTTTCTGCGAGAGAGTTGTTAAATGATCCTTTTCTCCAGATTGATCATTGTGAATCCGATTTGAGACAACTAGAGTATGTCTATGGGAGAGAATTTGATGATATGGGTCCCCTCGTTCGGCTTCCGTTACTTGAACTTCATCACAGTAGTAACTCTTATGGCAACGGATACTCAAATGGCTATGGTTATGAAACACCAAACGGATGGGGGTATCATCCTGCTGAATTCGAACCATGTGGAATCGAGCTTTTCGAATATCAAGAGGATGAACATGCTATAGATGTAGACGTAAGTATCAAGGGGAAGAGGGGAGATGATGGTGGTATCTTTTTGAGACTCCGGATTGTGGATAAAGAAGGTTAAGAACTTATTTCATCTGTTCTTCTCAACTTTTTCTTTGGGGCGAGTTGACTTGAACTTTATATTTTTTGTCGACTTGCAGGTCGTATCAGAAATATATATTTCCCGTTCGATGTTGAAACTGATACAGCATTGAGTGTTGCTACTGAAATGGTAGCAGAATTAGATATTACAGACCAAGATGTGACTAAAATCGCCGACATGATTGATGGAGAAATTGCCTCCTTTGTACCTGAGTGGAGACGAGGGCATGGAATCGAGGAAACACCCTGCTTTTCAAATAAAAATTTTTGTCACAATTGTGCTTCGAATCGTACATCCACTGGTTCCCTCTTAGATTTTTTGACACATAATGGATGCGTAAAAGACTCACGACTTCTTCAGTGCTGTAGAAACGGATGTACTTCGATGCATGGCCGGTTTGAAGAGATCACATTTCAAGTCGACGAATCCGAGCATTGCATGACAGATGGCGCACCGAATGAGTCGAGCCAATTTAACAATTTGCATTACCAGGAAATATGGGATCAGCAAGAAAGCCTTGAACATAGCCTGGAGGGCTCCAGACACAGACATTCAGACGAAGAGTTCGAAAAAACTGATCAATCTTTCTCGGCACATGACATGAAAGAAGCGAGAGAAGGAACGAAAGCCCCACCCCCTACAAGTAATCCAATCCAATGTCTGAAAGGTTCCCGTTCTTTCTCCACAACTCATTCATTATACTGCGACATCTCCGACAATTACGAGAACGAAGTCCAACAGGAATTGAGATGGCTTAAAGCAAAGTACCAGATGGAATTAAGAGAACTTAGAGATCAACAACTGGGAATTGTATCAGACTCCTCAAACTGCAGTGACAAAGACGAGAACAGAACCGATGAGGTTCCATCATTATCGACTTTTTCCCCTAACAAGCATTCCAACTCCGATTTCCATGACGATGACAATAAGAGCTGCCCCATTTCAGATAACCAAGTCGGCCGGTACTGCCGACCGGTAGAATCTCTAAGAGGTAAGGACATAATCACTGCTCATAATTTCTTTACCGGATCACTGGTTCCACACTCTCTCCACAGGACAACTTCCCTTCCAGTTGATGCTGTTGATATATAATGTAAGACCCTGCATTCTTTTGAACATTCTCTACATTTTGAGGCTGAAATAATATGAATTCAACCCTATTTCTGGTCATCAACATCTTTTTTTAGTACTTATTTGATGCACTGACGATATATAATTTTATGTACCGTCAGTAAATCAAATAATGACAAGTATCATAAAAAAAAATACCTGTTAGAATTGAGTGGATGAATCATTAGGCATAGTGCCATAGCTAGCTGGCCATGCCAATCATACTCATCAAAAAGCAAAAGAGCAATCATAATAATAAAAGATAAATGCATGTCTGTCTTATGATCTATGTTTATGTAAATTTTGATATATTCGTATATTTATATCGTGTTAGTTTAATATTTTTTCGTATCGAAATTATTTGGAGATGCCAAATCTAACCTTTCAATGATTTGGGTGTATTTGAAAGGTATGTAAATTATATGGGACCCCAATGGGGTATAGAAGGCATGGTGGAGAATCATGTTCCATTTCCATGCATTTGCATGTTAATCTCTTGGAGATTGGCCCACTAGTGACCAACTTTCCCCCCAAAGGCATTATTAGAGCAAAATTTTGGATTTTATATAAATAAAATGATTGAATTTAAAAAAAAAAATCATAAATAATCAATAATTCATGCCTTACAGGTTGTACAACTTTTAGTACAGACATGTTGGGTTGGTTAAAGTTTTCAAACCACTGTTGTGAATAAGAAATGGAAAGGTTGCCTGTTTCTTTCATGTCTCAAATAAAGTTTTTCACGCTGGATAAGAAGTTTATTTATTAAACGAATGAATATAAATAAAATTTTATGTTTGTTTAATTAAATAAACGAACGTCAATAAAATGTTTATTAGTTCATTTATGTTTGTGAACGTTTGCTAATTCGTTCATTTATTTTCATCTATTTAAATTTATTCTCATATTTCTAATATATTTATTATTTTCATAACAAAAATATGATATTTTAAATAAATTAAACTTATTCACGTATGTTCATTTTAATTTATTTACATGCATTATTTTATGTTTGTTCGTTTATATTCGTTTACGTCCGATATTTTAATGAACAAACACGAACAAACTACATTCCTTAACAATAAAAAAGAAAAAATATTTATTTAGTTATTCATGTTCATTTATTTATTCAGTTAAAATTAAACAAACGAACATGAGTATACTATCGTTCATGTTCGCTTGGTTCGTTTACGGAACTAATATTAAAACTGAGAGATTATACGGTGAACCGTGTTCAACACGTCATCCATGGTCAAAGTAATCAGGACCGTTGATCTTTAAATAACCACCTAATAACTACCCACTCACTAAGTCCATGTAGGAAAGAGGTGATGATTCGCTTGAAAAAAAAAAATTAAGATCAACAGTCTTAATTGCTTGAGACCATAAATAACATGGTGAAGAGGGTTCACTATATAATTTTTCTATTAAGACAATAACTAAATAACAATCACGTTTTCGCTTTTTTCTTCCTTCTTTTTGAACGTTTAACATGAGTAATTTCAAAAAGAAGAAAAGCATAAAGATTGAAAAATTGGTTTAATGCACATTTCAGTATAAAAAATGTTATTCACGTGCTAAAAGTATAATCAATTTCCCTACCTATTACGTGTCTGATTTATTTTTAAAGATTTTTTTTTGATAAGTTATTTTTAAAGATTAATTTTATCATACGACTTTAAACTATAACTCATATTTTATATCAGTACTCAACTTTCAATATATTACAGTTAAGTCCTTAAAGTATCAATATAGTGTCAATTGGATCAATCTATTAGACTTAGGGGTGTTCAAAATTTCGGTTAACCGAATTAACCGACTGAACCGATTTTTTTGATTAATGGGTCGATTAATTTTAGATTGGAGGTTAACTAGGGGTGTTCAAAATTACCCGACCCGATTGACCGGCCCAAATACCCGATTACCCGGTTTAAAATAGACGGGTATTTTTTAATTTTTAATTTTTTATTGGGCCGGATACCCGACCCGGTAAATTTTCCGGGTACATGGGTCGGGCTTGGACCGCAAAATCAATATATGTCGAATACCCGACGACCCGGTTAAATATAATATAATATTTTATTTTATAATAATTAATATATTTATTAATTAAAAATAAAAAAAGTTAAATCAATACTCTTATTAGTGAGTAATTTTAAAGTTTTTTTTTTTTTTTTTTATAATTTTGATCTTAAACTTCATATTAGTGTAGTTTAGTATCATTAATTATGTCATTCGAATATGTAAATATTTATAAAAAATCTAAAAATTAGCGGGTACCCAAAATCCCGGGTACTCGATTTTTGCGGGTACCCAAAAATAAATATCCGAAATTAATGGGCCGGGACATGGGCCGATGATTGAGGTACCCGGACGAACCGGGTACTCGGAATTTCGGGTACCCGGCAATGAACACCCCTACGGTTAACGATTAATGATTTTTTGAAATTTCGATTATCGGTTAATTCGGTTCAAAATCGATTAATTAACCGAATTAACCGAACTTTTTATATATTATATATTTTTTATATATATTTATTTTTGGTCATTAAACTTTTAAAAATTATAAAATGATCATTAAACTTTGTAAAATTAGCATAAAATAATAATTAAATTTATTAAATTAAAAAATCATTATTTTTTAATATTTATCAATAATTTATATGTACGATAAATCAATATAATAATTCGATAAGTCTAATGGTTTTTTATAATTTTTGAAAGTTCAGTGCTTAAAAATTTATTTTAATATAGTTTAGTGATCATTTATGTAATTTATCCAATTTTTTTAAAGTTCGGTTAACCAAATTAACTGATCGGATTAACCGAACTTTTCTCGGTTCAATTAAAAATTTTTGAAAAATTTTAGTTCGGTTAACAATTAATACAAAAAAATTCGGTTAATGAAATTTTAAAAGTTCAATTCAATTAATTAACTAAACCGACCGATTAAACACCTCTAATTATATTAGACATTCACTGAATCACTAGGTTGTTTAGAATCAGGTGCAAGAGATATTTGAAACACGTGGATCAAATTTTAAATATATGTACATTTTATATTTCTTTCTTGATGTATTAAAAGATATTTTTATTATATTTTTAACGTGTTATATTAAAATTATCAAAATAAAACAGATAAAACGTATCGTTAGTATGCTAATACTTTAATAATTTATGTTAAACATTTTAAAATTTGAGTATCGATATGAAATCTAGACTATAATTTGAATATAAGGTGAAATATTATTTTATTATTAGACTTTATTTTTGTGTGAAAAATAAGTAACAAAAATAAAAAAAGAAAAGGTATATCGAAGTTCACTATAAATCTTTAGGTACCTATCATGAGATTTATGGATATTATCTAATAATAAGAAGTTTAAAAAAATTCTTTGTATATACATTCGAACCACTGTTGATCATATTTCTCTTTACCGAGAAATCGAAAAAGTTATACAAGGTTTTTTTCAGGCTTACTCATACGATACCCAATTATATGGTATCTAAGCTAAAAAATTCTATGACACCAGTATGAATTCGGTCTCTCCTGTTCAACTAGGACCCTAGTTCCTGACCCGATTTTTTACGAAAATCAAGATCGAAAAAAAAAGTTTTCCAATCATTGACTCAAACCCATTGGCGAAGTCCACTGAACGGAATAAGAGGCACTTATGACAGAACGGGCCAATTTGGTATTTCACAATAATGTGATAGGTGATCTTAATAAATTTTATCTATTTTTGATAAAGTAAAAATCTATTTTATTTTAAAGATAAATATCGTGATTTTAAGAGACACAAGGTAAGGTTATGTGTTATGACAATGTTTATTTTAGTCTTGAATTTTAATATAGACTTTAATTATACACCACTTGGCCTTTAAAATTGATGATGTGAAAGGATTTTTTAGTCAATTTTGCAATGGCATGGACAAATTTTAATGGTCCAATTGTATAATTGAAACTTAATCTGAAGTTCAATAATAAAATAATATCGATTTTTAATTTAATGGTATAATTGATACACGCTTAGAAGTTTGATGGTATTTGGTTTACCCTTAATTCACCGGATGAGATTTTATTTCATTTATAACGTTTTGATCGGTAAATTAAGTGTCATTAATTTGATGACGTGATAAGTTAATAAAATGGATTAATTTTTAATTTGGCCCTAAACTTTAGATAAATATTAATTTTACCCCCTAAACTTCATATATTGATATCAATTTTCATATTTTGTGAAAAAAAATTGGGGTCTATTGTCTACCTTGGAATTTATTGTGGTAAATACAATGGTAATTGGTAAGTAGTTAATTACAAGCAAACCGATGCCAATACCAGTGCTTCTCCCACACTAAATTCATGGAGTCAAGAGGAATGCCTTTGGTTTCGGGTAAGAACATGACAATGAAAATGGTCATCAAGACGTTACACCCAGCGTAGAACAAGAAGGTCCCATATTTGAAGTGGCAAAGCAATGTCAAGAAGGTTTGGGAAAGCACGAAGGTGGTTGTGAAGTTGATGGCGACGCTGATGCTTTGGCCGGTAGGTCGAATTATGATCGGAAATATTTCACTTGGAATGAGCCAGCTGAGAGGACCCCAAGACCAACCGAATGCTGCTGTATATGTGCACATTAGAACCAGTACAAGTATGGCGTAGCCCTTGCTGATGTCCTTTGTGCCCGAAGCACCCATTGTAACTGCTAGCACCAGTCCCACTCCAACCTTTAAAAAATCCCCACAAGTAACATAAATTTAGCAATTGAGTTGATGAATGAAAAAATGACACAGACAGATGTATACCTGACAGAAACATTTGTATTCCACCCTCCACGAACAAGAATCTTCGACCGAACCGATCGACTACACAGGCTGCAATGACGATTGATGCTAGGTGAACTAGCCCCAATATGATAGCTGCTAACAAAGCTGAATTGTTTCCAAAACCAACTGATTGGAATAGAACGGGTGCATAGAATGCAATGATGTTAATCCCTGTAAGTTGTTGGAAAAATGGTATGGCAATTGACATAACCAGGTGAGGCCTATATTGCCTCTCAAATATTGTCACAAAGGGTTCTGCATTTGCCTCTTTGGCTATGTCACTGGCCTTTTTGAGCTCGGCGAGCTCCGGTTCCACATCACAATCTTTCCCTCGGACTTTACGGAGAGCGTGCCGGGCTTGCTCCACTTTGCCTCGTTGTATTAGGCTGCTGGGAGTGTCTGAAATGAGGAGTGCACCTATTGTCATGATGGCAGCAGGTACCACGGCCAGACCAAGAGAGAGGCGCCACCCCCAGCTCTGTTTAGCAACGGCAAAGTTTATGCAGTTGGCTACCACAACACCTATGCTTATGAAGAAGTTGAAGCCTGTGTTGAAAGCTCCTCGCCATTTCGGCGGTGCCACTTCCGAGAGGTATACAGGAGTTGCCTTCATGGGAGATTTACAATCAAATTTAAGTCATGTGTATGTGCCTAACTGCCTATGTTGTTCGAAAAATCGAACGGTAAGCTATAGTTACCTGATTGGTGAAACCAATCCCAAATCCAAGCAAGATACGGCCTAGGATAAGCATGGCAAAATTAACAGCGCCACCGTTAATAGCAGCACCAGCAAGGAAGGTGAGGCCACCAATCACCATCGTGTTTCGTCGACCAGTTGCCGCAGTGAGACGGCTAGCAACCAGTGATGCAGCCAAACCAGAAATATATAATGAAGATGTAAACAATGTTAAAACTTCGCTATCATAGACACAGTAGATGTTGGTTTTAGGCTCTGCTTTTTTCCTTAGAACTGATGGGAAAAATTTCTCAAGAAATGGTGACATGGTTGTCACACCCCCTGCAATAAATGTTGGTCTTAAGTTTGGTTATCGTTTGTTTTCAATAATTATTATCGAGAGTTCGATGAATTAGAGGTACAAAAACCGAACCGAAAATTTAAGGTGCATGTGTATTGTCAAAAGATTAAGAATATTATACCTGAAATTCCTACGTCATAGCCAAATATGAGTCCGCTTGAAGCAGCAACGATGCAGGTGATCACCACCGAAGTTGTGATCTTGCCATCGAAGCTGTCGACAGTTCCATCGACGCTGCAGAAACCTTCGATAGCCATTTCTGTTTCTCTTTCTCGGTGTCTAAGAAAGAACTTCTATTAATCATGGATTTAAATAGCGATCTACAACCTTAATAATGATCGTTATATAATATTAACGACACTGATATCTACAATCATTATATTTACAATAACGTTTTCCAATACTCACTATAATATCTATTATATTTGTAATTACGATCGGGAAACTCGATCGTACCTGCAAATTAAATTTTTGCTACCGATTACCTTGCGGTGAATCTGAAATAGTTTGTTGATGAGTTGTTAATTCGTTGTGCAGCTGTTTCGGCCAGAGATCAGATCAATACTTTATACGGTCAAAATGAGTGGGTGTTGTCAAGCCTTTCTAGTTTTTAAAATAACCTTAGATTTAATCGTATTAAATTCATCGAACTAAATATTTCATCGAATTAAATAATTCATCAATTAAATAATTATTTATTAAATTAATCTATTTTAATTATCATCTTTAAAAAATTAACGAGGATGATAAAAGAATGATGTATCAGCGAAAACTTATAAAATTATATATTTAATTTTTGTTATTTATGAATAATATTAATTTAATTTTAATTTTAATTTAATTATTTAAAATTAATAATTGAATCGAATTCATCCGGTTGAATGGATTTATTTTATTTTAGATTTAATATATCTATGTTGCTTGGGGGGATTTTTTAAAGGTTGGGGTGGGAGTGGTGCTAGCAGTTACAATGGGTGTTCGGGCACAAAGGAAATCAGCAAGGGCTACGCCATACTGGTACTGCTTATATTGTGCATCTACGCAGCTGGATTCAGTTGGTCTTGGGGTCCTCTCAGTTGGCTCATTCCAAGTCAAATATTCACCATCAAACTTCAACCAACCGGCCAAAGCATCAGCGTCGTCGTCAACTTCGCCACTACTTTCATGCTTCCGAAAACTTTCTCGACCATGCCGTGCCACTTCAAATATGAGACGTTCCTTTTCTACGCTGCGTGTAACACATTGATGACCATTTTCATGGTCATTGCTCTCTTTTGCCCGAAACCAAAGGCATTCCTCTCGACTCCATGATTTCATCTAGCTATAAGATCTTATAGAGGCCTCAGTAATGGGTAGTCTTCGAGTAGTTCTCGCTCGGATAATGTGTCATCTTCATTTGAGGTGTCCACAAGACCTCAACTGCCTGAATGACAACCGAGGAAATATCAGGAATGAGCGATCTCGATTCTCGACTACTCATAATTGGTTAATAAGACAATTCTTACCATTATTTTGCTAGAAGGGATGGAGGCAAGCTTTTGCAAGGCTTCCTTTAAGTCGCCACTTCCGTTAATGGGAGGCAATTTATGGACTCCTTCGGCAGCCACCAATATTGTTATCTGAAAATTGGTTGTGAGTTAAAGAAGCATCAAGGATAGTATTAACTAGAAACTAGAATTACAGTCCTCGTTCATCTTTCGTTTCTAACATGCAGATAAAATATAGTATGCGCCTATGCGGATTCCTCTAGCGGTTACACGATACAGCTCGTTGAATGGATGAATGATATACAACAAACACATAGTTTTCCAGATTTATGTCTTAAATACATTCAAGACAACACAGTTGCAGTAACTAGAACTTGAAAAGCAAGGTCTTACCACTATGTACTCGTTGCTAAACCCACTAGCTTTCAGACTACTTGTACTTTGCCTTTTAATATTGTTCACATTCACTAGAGTCTCTTCATCAAATTTGCCCCGTTCTTCGATAGAGAGTTGATTGAAGCGTTTCTCCCCATCGTCTATGCTCCGTTTCACATCAACCTAAAGATATATAATACGTTAAATGAATGAAGTTCATAAATCATGACTACAAAGAAAAATGTCTAAACTACAACAATTATATACTAGTAAGGATATTACTAAAGGAAAAGGACCCTCGGCATATGGTCAACGAGGACTGCAAAGGATGATTTGTCCAGATATCTCCAATAATCCCATTTTATAAATTACTAGGAGTGGTGAATATCCTCAACCAAGGCCTTTCCAAATAAAACCTGCTGCAGACACACTCACATCCCGAAGAATAGAGCCTCGATGTCTGGCATTCAATCAACGAAATCTGCTGAAATATTACTACCTATGTAACTACAAGCCTACATAAATTTCAGGGTGTGGCAGTGTTTTAATTTCTGAGAACGTTATATGCATGCAAAAGAACCTTTATATATATATACCACAGAGCATGTGATTGTCATTAAACTATTCCACATAAAACTCGGGTACAAAAAAGCATATCCACATATGTAATTAGTTCACCAAGGGACACAAACAAAATATTACAGAAAGGTTAACTTACAGACGAATAACCAGAGATGCAATAATCAGGATGGCGAAGCAAAGCTAGTGTTGTCTCTGCAAATATAAGAAAGAGGGATGTAAGATAACCATATGATGGACATTGAACCTGACATGTTTAAGAAAAATAGCAGACACAAACCACCTAGAACCAGGCTATATTATACATGTTACAAGTATTGCTAGAATAAAACTGAAAGAACAAAGATTGTTGTAACCCCAAAATTTATCTAATTTCTTAGAATAAAAGTTAGGGTTCACATTACTAAAACTTGATTTGCAAGCTAGGTTTTTATTAAAACAAAAGATAAGAACAAATTATTTAAAATAATTTATTATCAAACATACTGAAAACTTATCCAAATTAAATAATATAAAGTCCAAAAAGGCCGAAATAAAATTTCGAATCCAAAGTTCATTACAAATAATGAAATATCCGAAAATAATAAAATAGTCTGAAAACTATGAAACATACGTAAATAGTCTGAAAGTAGAAATCTCCAAGTACTGAAGTAGCCTAGGTCAAGGACCTGAAATAGGAAGCTAAGAGGGTGTAAGCTAGGGAGCCTAGTATGTCTCTAGAGTACAGATAAAATAGGATTTTAGAACAGTATATGCAGATGATGCAGTGTATGCATGAAATGCACCCATCTCCGAACACCAACAGAAGAGTAGGTTCCCTTGAACCCCTCTAACTCCATCATACCAGTAGAAGTGGAAACTCGACCCGAAGGTAGAGCCACTGATCAGAAGTGGTATCTCGACCCGCAGGTGAAGCCACTGAACAGAAGTGATAAATCACTAACTTCCCCGTATACATAATCTACCGGATGTAATGTATATGTATAAACAGTATCAGAATGCATGCATTACAATCTAATCAGGAGGCAAGCATATCATGTAGAAGTATCAGGAATGTGATGTCAGAATAATGCATGATCATACGGATTTAACAGAAAGCGGAACATACTGAAAAACAGAATCAACAGAAGAGAACACACCTGAACAGAAAGCTCAACGACGATACTGACGTCGGCTGGACTCGGCTCTACCACTAGAATGAGCAGGAGTAGAACCTACGAATAACCATAGTCATTAGACACTCTACTATGCCATTCTACTGATAAGTACACTAAACCGGAATTAACTAAAACTCACATGTGGGTCTCGGATGTTGTTGGACAAGAGGTCGTTCAGGAGGAGGAGGAGTCAGATGTTCGAGCTCGGAATCCATGTCACCTGAAGTGAATAGAAACTGATTCAGAATCCACTAAAGATAATTTCCAAATAAGCATTCAAACTTAAAATCCCCCAAAACGACACTTCGGGTTCGAATTTCGAAAAACGGACAACGTCATCAGACTCAGGACGTCGAAAAACATAAAGTGGGCCCGTGTTGAAAAGGTTAACGCTGACGTCAGCGGGTCACGGGTCGGGTTTAGGGTTGGTCGGGTCGAGTTTCGGGTCGGGCTGGGTCGAACATGGGCTTGGGTCGGATTTTCCTGAGAAGATCTGGGTTTTTTAGATTTTCCAGGAAAATCTGGAAAAATTCCAGATCTCCCCAGGGATAAGTTCGGTTAATTTCGGTGCTCTAAACCCCTACCAGATTCGATTAAAACTGAGTTAAACTCCCCCTAACAGGTTTCGATTCAACTAACTTAAACACATAATCCAATCAACAAAACTGAACGGAAACGAAGGGGGAAAAAATTTACCTAACAACACTCGTGGGAAAGAGCTCACAAATGCACGAAGGAAAGAAAGAAGGGCGAAATTAGGGGACCAGATTCGATTATAAGGACAGGAATTAAAAAGGAAACAAATCCCACATTGAATCGGACGAAGCACAGGGGAAGAAAACCTTCCAAAACTGAAAAGGTAAAATTGCACAGGGTCTGAACTTCCATAAATTACGAAATGGCCCTTAAAACCTAAATGCTAAATCCCCAAATTCTAGGTATTAAAATTAGGTATTCAGCAAAATAATTGGGAAAAAAAATTTGGTGTGCGACAATTGCGGCGGTATGCCCATTCGTTGCAATGAAAATATCATTTAACCATCAGCAAAATAAGAGAAAGCAATGCAATGAACGACATCTATGAACGGAATATTCTTTATGACGGTTATTACTGGGAGCTGGTGCAAAGATGATTGCTACAAACCTACAACAGTTACAAGAATGAAGAGTATTTTCATCTATAGGATCTACAAAATGTGCAGAGCATCTACGCTTAATCCAATAAGACTCGAAAGCTTTAACTATAGACGATCTTACAAAGCTTTACCTGTCGATACAAAGCTTAGACCCTCAGAGGTAGAGGTATCAGCCACTTCAGCAATCCGATTAAGATCACTTTGAAGAGATCGTCCCATACCCGACAACCCAACCTAATAATAAAAACAATAGTGAGACTGCATATGAACAAGCGGCAATTGAAATCCATTAGTAATGGTAATCATCACACTTGTGTGTCCATCTCACTTCCTTGTCTAGCTCATTTTACATAAGAATTCTACATACAAAATTATGTCCGAATACTAGATTAGAAATGCAATTCATATAAACACTATTTGGCTTTAAAGATTCTACTAAAATTCACATTAAAGCAACCCTTCTTTATATAATTTTTGTTTCACATTCAAATTATACAGTTGATATTCCTAGTTTCCGCATGTTGATTAACCATGTATTTATCTATACATATGAGCACCAGTACTTCATATCTTACATTTGCAAACACACCTGAGACATCAATTATGCAAAAACACAAGAACTTAAAAAACCAACTTCACCATCATTACAAGGAGACCAACATCATACACAAAAGATAACTTTTTTTTTGATGAATTACATATCCATTTTTATGATGGTTCATGTTCAGATTAGTGGCTCTCTCTCCCAATAATATTTTAGGTTGGAATCTGATCCTCTCCTTAAAGAAGAATGTACCTTGCAATTGCACCAACACTCGTTGGTAAATTGGTAAAGATAACCTTTTTATAATTACAGAAGAAGGTAATGATTAAATTATTCAAAAACTTACCTGAAGCTTAAGAACAATAGTCTTTTCAGTAGCAGTAAGCACACTACTGTCAGACCGATCCGAAAGGAATCCGGAAACCAAAACAAAAGCAGCAAACCCAAACAGAACAAAGAACAAACTCGAACCGGCACCAACACCAACTGCAGACCCCATGTAAAACCCACCACCACCAAATGGAGCATAATAAGGAACCGAATACGGAGAAAAATGCGACCCTCCACTCCTAGGAACCGAATAACTCCTCGAAGCCAAAGAACCCGAAGAAAAAGACCTTCCTCCCACCTGATGCAGCCAATGTATTGAGTATTAAGGTGGTTAAGGAAGAAGCTTCCATGATAACATCGCTAAAACTCTCACAAGATGCAGGAAGTCCATTAGCAGACGCCACTGAGTATAGAAGCGTTGTGGGCAGTCTCCTGTATGCATGCCACACTAGACCAGATATTGTATACAGTGTTCATAGGCTGGCACAGTTTATGCACAACCCATGTGAGCAGCACCTTGCAGCCATGAAGCGAGTGCTACGTTATCTAAGTGGCACACTGGACTTTGGACTGGTATTTTCTTCTACAGATACACTATGCCAACTTGTAGCATTCACTGATGCAGATTGGGGAGGAAGCTTGGATGATAGGAGGTCAGTTTCAGGCAATTGTGTGTTCTTTGGTGGCAACCTGGTGATCTGGAACTCGAAGAAGCAGAAAGTGGTGTCTCGATCCACCACCAAAGCCGAATATAGAGGGCTTGCAGATGTCACTTCAAAAATCACTTGGTTACACAGCTTGCTTGATGAGATGGGGATTCAAATTTCAGACATACCTACAATTTGGAGTGATAACACAAGTGCTATCTCTATGAGTGCCAATCCAATGTACCACTCCAAATCTAAACATGTTGAGCTGGATGTTCATTTTGTGTGTGAGAAGGTGGCTGCAAAAAAGCTTCGAGTAAACTATGTACCCGTAAATTGTCAAGTGACTGATGGGATGACTAAACCGCTCTCAAAGATGTATTTTGAGTTGTTTTGTTGAAGGCTGAGAGGTGTTTAGCAAGTTAATTAGACGGTTAGAGGGTTAGGAGTTAGTTGCTGACTAACCGAAATTGGTTAGGGTCATCAGCTTAGCTGATATGTTTTGTATAAATACACTAAACCTGTACAAGATTGAATTTATCCTTTTCTTGTTCAATAAAGAAATTTGTATACTTTCCAACATGGTATTAATCGCAGGTGCATTCTGGAGCCTTTCTTGATTCTTTCGCTGCCTTTTATCTTCCTGTTTGGCGAGAAAGTTTGTTGGTTACCTTTCTTTCTTGATTGCCTTATCATGTCTTTTACGAATAAGAAAGTGAATGTAGTTCTTGATGAAAAAAACTTTTTGTTATGGAAGCAACAAGTCCTCCTGACTGTGAGAAGCCATCGTTTGGAGAAGTTGATGACTGGCGATTTACAGCCTCCGTCTGAGATGGTTCCTGGTCCTGATGGTGAGCCAATTGTGAATGAAAAGTATAAAGACTTTGTGGCTCAGGACAGTGCTTTGGTTTCTTGGTTATTGTCGACTATCAGTTCGCCTCTGTTGCCGCAATTTGTTGGTGTCGAAACCGCCAATGATGTATGGACCATAATTCTGAAAATCTTTACTCGTCGATCTACGACCTCAGTGATCAGTTTGCATTACAAGCTGCGAGCTCTTAAGAAAAGAGACAACAACATCAGTGTGTATTTGTCTCAGGTCAAGGAGGTTTGTGATGCCCTCGCATCATGTGGGAATCTCGTGCTTGCGGTCGAATACATTGCAAGCATTCTAAATGGTTTACCTCGCGAGTATCAACCTTGGATAGCTCTCATAACTGCGAGCAAAGAGTCACATTCAGTAGATAGTGTGCGATCCATGCTCATGGACGCTGAGTACCAATTGGCTGGATTTGGTAGCCACAATGATGAAATAGTTATGAGTGCTAATATGTCTCAGACACTTGGGGTGAATCCTTCCGTTAATCAAGCACTTAGTGAACATCCAGGTTCCTTCGTGGTGGCTATAGTTTCCGAGGACGTCCAGGATTGCAAGCTGGACGATTTAATGGTCGAGGTAGGGGTCATGTCAAGTTTCAGTGTCAATTATGTGGCAAGGTTGGGCACCTGGTTGATCGGTACTGGTATAGGTTTGATCAATCCTTTCCAGGTGTGTCTAGTGGTTCGATTGGCAATGTTACTACTGACTCGGGGGCTGCTAATCTTGGAGTATATGATGAGTTCAACCTATTGGATAATGGTGACACTACCAGTCCACAGGTGAATTTGGCTGTTGCTGGTAACTCGTGGGTAGTCGACTCAGGTGCAACGCACCATGTTACACTTGAGTCGGCCAATCTGCTACACTCTTCATCTTACAATGGACCAGGTAAGCTTCTAATTGGTAATGGTGTCCAACTCTCTATTGATAGTAGAGGTTCTTTTGTGTTTAATTCAAGTTGTTCTTCTCAGAAGCTATTGTTAAATGAGATACTTCATGTGCCAAACGTGACAAAAAATCTTTTGTCTGTTTCGAAGTTTGCTAGGGATAATAAAGTATACTTTGAGTCTCATGCTAAGCAATGTTTGGTTCGAGATGAGTGTACTGGTGCAGTACTTCTTCAAGGTCAAGAAAATGGAGGCTTGTATAGGTTTGATGCTGAGGTTGATCGCAAAGATTGTCATGCTGAAACCAATCTCGCTAATATTAGTGATTCTGTGTATGAGTTGTGGCACAGGAGATTAGGCCACCCTAGTTATGAGAGCTTACTTCAAATTTGTAATAGTGTTGATGTAAATCTCTTAAAACATATGAATAAAGCTCAGTTGCCTGTATGTGTTGCTTGTCGAGTTGGAAAAAGTCATAAACTGCCATTTTCTACTTCTTCGACTCAATACAATGCTCCTTTGCCTGTATGTGTTGATCCATCTCATGTTGTTTCTAATGGGTATAAGTATTACATAACTTTTGTCGATGCTTGTACAAGACATACTTGGATGTACTTATTGAAGGATAAATCTCAAGCTACTAGTATGGTACAATTGTTTCACAAAATGGTGAATACACAGTTTGGTTGCTTGGTAAAGGAGTTTCAGAGTGATGGGGGAGGCGAGTTTCGTAGCCTATCAAGATGGTTGGCTCAAGAAGGCATAATTCATCGAACAACATGCCCGTATACGTCCGAACAAAATGGAGTGGTGGAGCGAAAACATCGGCATGTGATAGAATTAGCCTTGGTGTTACTTGCTCAAGCGTCTTTACCTCTTAAGTACTAGGCTTATGCAGCTTGTGTAGCTGTGTTTCTCATCAACAGATTGCTTACAAAGGTATTGTCAGGAAGATCTCCATTCGAAGAATTGTATAAGAAGACACCAGACTATGCTACTATGAAAGTTTTGGGATGTAGGTGCTTCCAATATTTGAGGTTATTTCAATCTCACAAGATGAATTTTCGTTCTCAACCATATACTTTTTTAGGGTACAGTCCACAGCATTGAGGGTTTCAGTGTTTGGCTCCTAGGGGTAAGGTGTATATTTCTTGTTATGTGGTGTTTGATGAATTAACCTTTCCGTTTGCAACACAAGAAGGTGGTTATGTGTCAAGGACAACTACTGTACCTGTTAGATCCAGCACCATACCTGTATTTCCTTCATCTTCAGTCCCTGGAGGTCCGTTTTCTGCTGCTATTGATCAGTCTCTTGTCAGTTCGTGTGCTCAGGAAGCTTTTGGATGTGTTGAGTGTGATGTGGCTGCTCAACCTACTACAACTTCTTGTCAAGAACCTGGTCTTGCAGTACCTAATGATGCTGCTAATAACATATGTGATAATGAGTCTGGGCGTACACCTATGCAGAATAGTGGACCTGGTCCAGAGGGTTTAGGTTCTTATCAAACTAAAGGATGTGAAAGTGAAGCAGCTTGTCATGATTCTCCTATGTTGCGTGCTAATTCTGCTGATTCAAGTTCAACTCGTGGTGAATCTTCTTTTGAGCAACAACTGGAGCCTGAAGATGTAAGGATCAACACTAGTCCTAGTCTAGTGTTAAGAAAACATTCCATGATCACAAGAAGCAGGAATGGAATATTCAAACCAAAGCTCCTTCTTGCAGAAAAAGAGGTTGATGAAATTGAGCCTGTGACTATTGAGGAAGCACTATCCTCTCCTAAATGGAAGGCAGCAGCACTAGCTGAATTAGAAGCTTTGTCTAACAATGGGACTTGGACGTTAGTAAGTTTGCCTGAAGGACGTGCACCAGTAGGTTGCAAATGGATATTCAAATTAAAACGTAACCCAGATGGCACTATTAACAGACACAAAGCGAGATTAGTAGCCAAAGGTTTTTCTCAGATACTTGGACAAGATTTCCGTGACACTTTCAGTCCAGTAGTTAAAATCATTACCTTGAATGTTGTTTTGTCTCTTGTTGTGTCTCGAAAGTGGTCCCTGAGACAGGTGGATGTAAACAATGCGTTCTTGAATGGAGACTTACTGGAAGATATATACATGGTACAACCACCTGGTTTTGAACAGTTTGGATCTGATGGGTCTACACTAGTGTGCAAATTGCAGAAGGCGCTGTATGGGTTAAGGCAAGCCCCAAGGAATTGGTATGCTAAGCTTAAAGGATACCTACTGGAAATTGGTTTCACAGAAACTCGAGCTGATGCTTCTCTTTTCGTTCGTAACAAGCAAGTTGTTAAGACTTTTCTATTAGTCTATGTTGATGACATTATTGTCACCGGAGAGTCTGATGCTCAGATTAATGAAGTGGTATGTCAATTAGGTGATCGATTTGCTCTCAAAGATTTAGGAACTTTGAATATTTTCCTTGGAATACAAGTGACTCGAAGTGGTGAGGCTTTGGTGCTAAGTCAGCGAAAGTATGTCGTTGAACTGTTACAAAGGGCCAATATGTATGGGGCCAATGGCACACCAACACCCATGGTAGCTGTTGCAGGTCTAGCTAAGAGTGTAGGCAGTCTGATCGATAATTCTCGAGAATATAGAACTCTTGTAGGTGCTTTGTTGTATGTGTGTCATACGCGTCCTGATATTGTGTTTAGCGTGAATAGGTTGGCGCAGTTTATGCATGATCCTCGTGAACACCATTTTGCTGCTGTCAAGAGGATTCTCAGGTATTTAAGTGGAACTTTGGAGCATGGATTGGTGTTCAGACCACCTGTGCCTGGTGAAGAATTGTGTGTTGAAGCGTTTGCCGACGTAGATTGGGGAGGAAGTTTCGAGGTTAGAAGGTCTGTGACAGGCTATGCTGTATATCTCGGTGATAACCTGGTAGCATGGAGTTCAAGGAAGCAAAAAACTGTGTCTCGTTCTACAACAGAAGCGGAGTATCGAAGCATCGTTGACGTTACTTCTGAGGTTACTTGGATTACTGCGTTACTTACTGAACTTGGACAAGAACGACAGGTGATTCCATTGGTTTGGAATGATAACTTGAGTGCTGTGGCGTTGAGCGCCAATCCTGTGTATCATGCACAAACCAAGCACGTGGAGCTTGATATACACTTTGTTCGTGAGAAGGTGGCTGGAGGACAGTTGAAGGTGAATTATGTTCCGGCCATACATCAAGTGGCTGATGGCTTGACTAAAGCTTTAACAAGGTCTTATTTTTTGACTTTCAGAAGGAAGCTGTGTGTTCTTAATAATGAAGAACTTGGAGAGTCGAAGAAGCAGGAAGAATGTTAAAGGCTGAGAGGTGTTTAGCAAGTTGGTTAGACGGTTAGGAGTTGGTTGCTGACTAACAGAAATTGGTTAGGATCATCAGCTTAGCTGATATGTTTTGTATAAATACACTAAACTTGTACAAGATTGAATTCATCATTTTCTTGTTCAATAAAGAAATTTGTATACTTTCCAACATGTTTCGACAGAAACTAAGAGTGTTTACAATAAAAGATGTTGAAGAGGGAAGGAACCAGAAGGATATTGAGTATTAAGTTGGTTAAGGAAGAAGCTTCCAGGATCATAAGCTTTCAGGTCCAGCTGGTGCAACGGTCTTAACTATTTTCAGTTGTTTCTGTTTACTCATTCTATGTGCATATTCATTACTATATAAACTCTTCTGAGTAGTATTGTAAAGGACACTTCTGAGTTCAATATATTTTCACATTCTGGTTCATATTTCTTCTTCTTAATACAAGGTTACATTATTAAGATCATACATTAGCAACAAACCCAATAAAACCACAGCTAAATCCGACTTTTTTAACGCGTTCAGTGCCTTGGATATTGTTTGAGCAATACTCTCGAATGGGTTTTTATTAGTTGAACCAAAACTCAAATGGTTGTTGGAACCCAAACTCAAAGTCGGTAAATGTTTCATCTGCTCCGACGAGAAGAAGCATTTAACAGTGAACTTAGCCGAACGGTGACCGTTTAAGGCCAAAGAAGCAGTGAATTTAAATAGAGGAGGATGGGGAAGAGGAGTCAAATGAAGAGGGAGATAGTGTTTGAAGTTCAAGATGTTGGATTGGAGCAAAGAAGGGGTAGATGCTGCCATGGTGACTCGAGATAGATGATGATGGTGAGCTTGGGTGTGGGTGAGGACTGAGGAGATATTTTTCTTGAGATAGAGAAACGCTTTTTGGGTTAGAGGGGACAAGTTCGGGTAAGTAACTGTGATGTTGAAACTTGAAGGAGCTATGGCCATGGAATGAGTGAGCTAGTGGTGTCACATTTATATCAATCTCATCTTCCTTCAACTTCGAGTTGTCATTGAAAATTTCAGTTAAAAAATTAAATAAATTACATAAATAATCTTTAAATATATTATTTTATTAATTCCCGAATAAAAAATTATAAAATAGTCTCCAAATAAGTTCCAAACAAATGTCAAAAAATCATCTACCCCAAAACTTTCCATTCAATTTGATTATGGCGCATGTCAAAGTAAAATTAAAAAACATATTCTGTTACGGTAGTTACAATAGTATCTGTTTTAAGTATATTCTTAACCATTAGATATTAATACTCAATCACTATCTTAGCATTATTGGTGCTCGAATCTTTGACCTCTAGAAACAACAATTGTTCCTTTAATCAATGAGGCTAGATGGTTCGTGCAAAAAAAATATTCTTTTAATTAAGTGATGACAAGTGTTATTAATTAGATGATAAATTTAATTTAATTTAGAATCAAATTAATAAAATATATAAGTAACAAAGATTAAATGTATAATTATATAAATTTATGTTAATTGTCATCTCACCCTTTACGTAAGTGTTAAGTTTTAATTGCTATAGACTTGATTGATATCACTTAAATAATTAAGTGATCATAATGACATAATTAGAAATATGTTGATTAAATTAAGATCACTCCTATAATTAGATGATCATTTAAGTAACTTATTTTTTTTAATTTCAAATCAAGTTTATTTAAAAATATAAAAAAATATTATTACATTGTGCAAGAAAAAAAGATTAGATGAAAATTTAAAAATACCAAAAGGTAAAAGGTAAAAATTACTATTATTCTAAAAAATGCTCTTTCTTCTATCATACGAAAATATTTTTTTGACTTCTCTAATTTTTTTAATTTTAATTTATAATTATTTAAAAGTTATTATTAATAAAAATATAAAAAATATTTTAAAAATATTTTATCAATTTTTTAAATATATATTATAAAAATTAATTATTTAAAATATTTAATATAATTATAATCAAAGTTTTAATTTATAAAAAGTTAATAATAAATAATTTTAGTGCGATAAAAATAATATTTTAAAAAGCTAACGGGCCTTATTCAAAATGTAGCCCAAATCAAAATTCAAGATACAAAAGCTAAACTAGCCCAAATTCAAAACCTAAATAAACCCTAATCGGCTCTAAAGCCGATCCCATTAGAAACCCTATAAAATCTTGTTTTTTCGCGATTTTCACTCTCTTCATCTGAGCTGCTGCCGCTGTTTGTAACCCTTTGGTGCTTCCACTTCGTCAAAACCAGGAAGAAAAAGGTAGATTTTTGCTTAGCTATGGCAGACAAGGCAGTGACTATCAGGACAAGGAAGTTCATGACGAACAGACTACTTTCCAGGAAACAATTTGTAAGCTCTATTCCCTTTTTTTGGCTCATTTTCTCGTTGACCAAACACGTGCCAACGTTAAATTTAACTCTTGCAGTGTATTCTCTCGCATTATTTGATTTTATTTGCCCAATGAACGCTTTTGGCTAGGTTCAGTTTTAAGTTTTAGATCCGTCAAAGAATGAGAATCTAGAAAATAAGTGTTTCGCTTTTGTTAGTTTAGAGAAAATAGTTTTGGGTTTTTGTTAGTTTGCTTATAAGATGCTCATTTTAGGACTTACCTTGATTTGTCATTTGAGAATAATACACTTTTTGCTTAAGAAATATGAAGCCTTCAGTATGGTTAAGATGGATTATTTGGGAAACTGACAATTCAAATTAGCTTATATTTGTGCGACTTAATTGTTTACTTGGAAAATCAAAATTGTTATTTACTTGTGTTTTTTGTAGATCATTGATGTTCTGCATCCTGGGAGGCCCAATGTTTCCAAGGTAACTGTTTGATTTTTCAATAACATTGTTTTAATATCTTAATTGGT
The DNA here is from genome assembly GCA_035048815.1 of Abelmoschus esculentus. Taxonomy (NCBI): domain Eukaryota; kingdom Viridiplantae; phylum Streptophyta; class Magnoliopsida; order Malvales; family Malvaceae; genus Abelmoschus; species Abelmoschus esculentus. The sequence continues at coordinate 2,761,520 of JAUCBN010000019.1, read as the reverse complement.
TGAAATTTGGACTGCTTGTGCTAATGTTTTTCTGATTTGTTAATCCTGTTTGATAGGCTGAGCTGAAGGAGAAGCTTGGTAGAATGTATGAGGTGAAGGACCCAAATTCGATCTTTGTGTTCAAGTTCAGGACTCATTTTGGAGGTGGAAAATCCACTGGATTTGGTTTGATATATGATTCTGTCGAGAATGCGAAGAAGTACGAGCCCAAATACAGGCTGATCAGGGTAATTTCCTATGTGTCTTTGCATTTTCTATTGAATTTGTTAGTAGTGTGACTGTTTCATTTGTGGTAAATTTAAGTCTTATTTCTTGACATTTTTTGTGGTGTTTGCTTTCATCCTTTAAACACTTCGTGAATCCTAGTTGTTTAAACATCTTCTATTGGTTGCACTATTGAATGTTTGAGTATGGAAATAGATCTGTCTTCTATGCCTAACAAGTTGGATTTAGAAGTAGTGCCTTTGTTGTAATCGTGCTTGCAACATTTTATCTACTAAGAAAACATGTAGGATGTATTTACATTTTAGGTCACTTAATGTTGCATACACTTTCATTTAGGTCATGAAATCCCAATGTGACTCTGTTCAGAAAATGTAACATGCATGCCAAGACTGCTTTTATATTAAATGGAGTTAGCATTAGTGATCTAATTTGTTATAGTGGAAGTTCAGTGATATAATTTAATAAAATTAAAGGATTATAACTTTTGAGACATATATGGAGACATAGATATGAAGTCCTGAGTCCTGACCTTCTATGGACCTTTGAAATATATTGGTTTTTTTTTTTAAACTTGAAACCAGACAGCTTTATTAATAAACAAAAGAAAATTAAGAACATAACCTGTCAAAGGTTTCAAACATACAAAAAACAAAAAACAACAAATCCAAAAAGAAAACTAAAGGGCTGCTCTGTCCTATCTAGACAGTTCCTCTTTGTACCACGACAAATCTCCCATGTCCGTGTTAAAAATATTTGAATGTTGTATCCAATAGCTACACTTTTAAATAACATTGTGTGAGGCGTTGGACCAAGGTCTTGCCATGGTAAGGAGTTTGATGTTGGAAATGGGTTTTAGTAACTCTTAAAAATTATTTTATTTATCCTTTTGAGTTTTTTAGCATTGTTTTTCTCAGTTCACTATTGCATTATTTTTGCCATCTCGTTGTAGTTATGAATTGCATGTGAACCCTTCTCCTTTAAGGTCATTGATGTATGATATTATATGATAATTATTTCTGGTATTTCAGAATGGATTGGATACCAAGGTAGAGAAATCAAGGAAGCAAATGAAGGAGAGGAAGAACAGGGCTAAGAAGATCCGTGGAGTAAAGAAGGTAATATAAACTGTTTCTCTTTTCTTATCATTACTTGAAGTCTTGAACCCATTTTACTTTTTAAACATCCGATGACCTATGAGACTGATTTTCAACTATTTTCCCGAATAATATCAGACGAAGGCTGGTGAAGCAGCAAAGAAGAAGTGAGCTAAAAGGGATGAAGGAAAAGGTGAAATCTATGTCTATCTTAGTGCCAACAGCTGTTGTTTAGTAGTCTCAAGTGTTTAGATGTTGTTTGAACCTGTTATCCTTTATATTTAATGAAACTGGATTTTGGTGTTATATTATGTCCTATTTTGGTTCTTCCATTGTAGAATTTTGAAATATTATTAACAATGCTGATGAAAATGATTTAAATGCTGGTGGTGTACTTTTGAAATTATACCAAGTTCATATTCAATGAAAGAGCAATGAATCTTGGTGTGTCTTTGTCATGTTGGATAGGAACTAGTTGAAATTTTCAGCATGTTTCGTGGAAGCAAAGAACAATCATCCTTGTAGAAACTTGGCTTTCTATGTCCAACTATAGTATTTTTGATTCAATCAGCAAGTACCTGAATTTGGCCTCTATATTCAAAATAGACAGGATTTAAAGTATATTTTCTTGGTTTCTCATCTTTCATGCAAGTTTTTTGTATTTATTGTACTGTGATCATTCGAGAAGATAAAGGAGAAGTTTACTAATTCCTTACAGTTCCTTCTACATCTCTCATCACTAAGAACAGCTTGAAGTTCATGTTAGAACCCACATTTTTTACAAGTTATGAATAACAAGTAAGCATTGGTTAGTTTCAAGATTCCATTGAGAAATGGTAAACTAAAGTTATGGCAATTGAAAAGTGCTTATCTAACTTCCTCATCAATGGTGGAGGAAGCTGAAAATCCAAAGATGGATCATTTTTTTGGTAATGGAACTACCAAAAGCATTTAGTGTAGCAGCTAGTCAGAGTGAAGTTGAACCTGTTAGGCCAAAGGCCGAACCACCGCCCATAAAAGCATGTGATGAGCCTTTTTCACAAGTGTTTTAGTTTTAAGATTTAGAGTTTATAATTTATAGGTTACGTTTAATGGTTTAAAGTTTAGGGGTTGATGTTTAGAATTTAGGGTTTAGGGTAATATGATTAAAGATTTATATTTTAATTTATAGATCTTAAAATTTAATCATAGACATCCCTAGTCATTTGGGTCGGGTAATCAGGTATTCAGGTCGGATTATTCCTGACCCCAAACTCAGGAAGCAATTCTTGAAGGTTCGGACGCCCAATAAAAAATCGGGTACCCGACTACCTGAATTTTTGGGTTTCCGAAGTATCGGATACCCATAAAATCTGAGTCGAACACGCACTGAATTTTGACTACCCGAAGGTTCGAGTACTCAGCACTTCAGGTTTGGATTTGAACACCGCTGTTCCAAACGCCAACGTATTGATTCCCCCGTGACAGAGAAAACCCCTTCCACCGCCGCAATTGGACGATTCTTGACGGTTATTTCAATGGTTATGGACCGACGAAGACGAGATCGAGCTTTCCGAGTGTTTCTTGATTACACAACATTTAAAACGAACTCAAGTACTGCTTCTCATCATCTCGATACGGCTTTCTTTTACGATCAAATCAAATCGAAACTCCAATTGAATTTCAACAATAATCAATTAGTGGAGAAGCTTCGAAGATTGACGGTTATAGTAACGTGATGAGCAAGATCAGCTCAGGTAAAAGATTTTTCCTTCAAACCCCCTCATGATGAAGCAACTTTTGAAATTTCTAGTAAGATCTGGAGTAATAGTGTTGGCAAAGTAGAGGATAATGTTTTTGATGATGATGAAAATACTACTAATAAAACTAGTTTAATAGATGAAATCGAGGATAATAAGAATTGTACACCGAAATCAGCTGCCACAAAGAAAAGGCCAAGAAATAAAGGAGGGAAATTTCCAATGGCGGAGAGAAGAGTTCTAACGACGAGATTCTGGTTACAAGTAGTTAAATGGTAATGCTAACGTAGAAGGATTTAGTGGTGGTGCCGGTGGTGGCGGAAGAGGAGAAGCTACCGTGACGGTGGGGGTCGTAGAGGAGGCTGTGAGGAATTGTAACTCGTGTATTGGATTCATATCTTAATAAAAAATTTTGAGACGGAGTTTTTTTCTTATATATAAATGAAACATTTATCGCATTCATTATGAAGAGTTTTAGGTTTTTTTATTAGTTTTAATAGAAGCAGAAAATAAATATCTCATCTTGTAATAGTTATCTGGTTCATGCTTTTAGGCAGTAGCATGATTGCTTTCAACCTATAACTATTTAAATATAATTTTTTTAAAAAAATTAGAGATATCTATCCAATATTACAACCAAATTATTTCTTTACTTATTATTTATGGGCAAATGAAAGTCTTAATCTAATGTTAACTAAATTATGTGAATTTTTTATTATAATCATTTAAATAGTAAAAATTAAAATAATATTTCTTGAACGATTAAATTAAACTCGACTTGTTCAACTCAATAAGTACCTTAATGTCCATTACAGGAATCTAGTATATTCTACTGGTAGACAACACAGCAAACACTTCCCTCACCTTATCCAATCTCATTTCTCTTTCAAACAAGAGAAGCATAGCATATACCCCTCCCATGGATCCCTTTCTTTCTCCTCCACACACTCCCATAAAAATCATTAAAGAAGCTTAACCAAAATACCCCAAAATCAGAAAGGAAGAAGAAGAAGAAAACTCCATTGAAATGGCATCTGCAACAAGACTCACTCTCTCTTTTCAACACTTAAACCAACCTAATCCAAAGCCGAAAAAGCCTCACCTATTTCATCTCTCCCACAAACTCCCAAAGTTAAACATCAAACCCCACCACCACCACCATTTCACCATTCATTCCGTTGATGTCTCGAAAGAAGACAGCCAAGAAACACCAGCTCCAGACCCTGAAAACCAGTCTCCATCTTCACCGCTCGAAGAAGAACAGAAGTTCGATAAGCGCAGGCTAGAGGAGAAGTTTGCAGTGCTGAACACAGGGATATACGAGTGCAGATCATGTGGTTTCAAGTATGATGAAGCAGTAGGTGATCCTTCGTATCCGATACCACCAGGGTATCCGTTCGATAAGTTGCCTGATGATTGGAGGTGTCCTACCTGTGGGGCTGCAAAGTCTTTCTTCCAGAGTAAGAGTGTTGAGATTGCTGGGTTTGCTCAGAATCAACAGTATGGTTTGGGAGGCAATACTCTAACTTCTGGTCAGAAAGCTCTCTTGATTTATGGAACTTTGTTCTTCTTCTTTGTGCTCTTCTTGAGTGGCTACTTTCTGCAATAGGCACCATATATGGTCTGTAATTTTATCCTTTAAACCCCCATAAAATAAATATAAAAAAAAGGCTCTTAAATTACATTTTTCTGCCATACAACAACAGACATTCAATGAATCCTTGTCAACAGTCCTAGTTTTGGATGTTTGGTTTCATGATCCTTGAACTCTGATGCAATGCAGACTGACCCTTCTTAATGTTCCATTATAAGATGAATCACCAAAACCATTCAAAAGTTGCATTGACCCACTACTAGTCATGTGAGCACAAGTTCATTGATACAATCATACAGGACTTACACAGGGGATGATTATTTTAAATTCACAAGCTGACAGATTAGGTGCTAACATGTGATATTTAAGTTATGTGTCAAAGAAACAGGCAACAAGCTCATCTGATATAGTGATCACTGCTGGTTTACAGAACCGGCGGTCACTCCCTGCAGACGGAATTGATCTGATAAACCTTGTTTTTCTGCTTCTCATAATCTCCACTGGATGCATTTTCTTGTTTTGTAGTATTATTTACGTTCACTGATTTACTGATCCATGTGTGGTGCGGGTGGTGTGGGAGTACCGGTGTTTGTTGTACAAAAACCCTACTCTTCTTGACCACTTTCCACTGCTTGGGACCAAGCAATACACCTTGGGGAGACCTTAGGCGAATACAATCGGGGAGAAGGCAGAAGTCGTGATAGAGTGGCAGAGTAGAAGTTTACCATTGTATTAAATTATAATATCAAAAAATTTACATTGTCTGCATATAGCTGAATACAGTGGGATGTCGAATCTTCCGAGGGAATGATCGAATGATCGAGGGAATTATAATTTCTGCTTAGGAGAGCCATGCAAAAACTCCAGACCTTAGCTGACTTTGTATCGGAATGCTTGTTTGCAAATAACTCCAGAGGACAAGAGTAGATTGCCATGGATGTTGATGTAACTGATACATCATCACAATATTGACTCAAATACGAATACTTCAAGAAAAATTAAGACTTCGAAACTGATCTTTTAATGTTGAGCCTAAATAGGTGGTGTACCCCAACAATGGAGAGGATTTTCTGTCTTCTTATGCTTTTCTATTGCTATAGATGGACTTTGCAATTACTTGAATAATTGTAAGGGAAAATATGGATTTCTCCATTGGAAACTTGCCTTGTAGAGCAAGTCAGCTTTGTTAATATGGTATTCAAAAATCTTTTAATTACCGTGTTTATACCTACTTAAGAGACCTTAGGCGAGCATCCTTCCTAAGTGCAATAGAAGTCACTAACCTAGGCTATGACCTTGTTGATTACCCATCAACCCCGTCCATTTAAGTATGTTTATACCTACTTGGCATGGGATTGATTGATTTCCTTCTAGTTCATCTTATAAGTTTTCAATACTCTAATTTTTTTTTAATTTTCTCTTTATAATATCCAATGTTATTAGAATATTATACCCTTTTTTCTTCGTATATTCGATAATCATATCTAAATATGTATCTGATTACATTCAGGAAATGAAAAACTCGAATATAATAGACAAATATGTTCCATCTGAAGTAGAAACATTCTGGTTTCTTATCTTTCCTCTAGGAAATGCAGTTTATTTTCTTTTTTTCTGGCCATTTCATAGTTAATTTCCACATACCGGTACAAAATCGGCTTTTACATCATCTATCCTAGCTTAGATAGCTAATGGCCATCCTTATATGTCTTGTATAATTCCAAATTAATCTATAACTTGTTCAAAATTTGGGGATAATTTACCTTTTAAATTTAGATTTTGAACATATTTTTCAGTTTGAATGCACCATATCGAAAGACGATTGCACTTTGGCAACTTTTGTTGGTGTCAGGGTTCAACATGGCAATTAGGGGTGAGCAAAACTCGTCTCAACTCGAAAACATCGAATAATTTCACTCGACTTGAGGCGAAAACACTCAACTCGTTTTGACTCGACTTGAAATTTCATAAACTCGAATCCAATTGAAAATTTTCAAATAAAGTTCTAGTTTGTAAAATGAATATTCGAATAACTCAAATTTTTTAATAATTAAAGGATTTATTTTTAAGTTTGAGACGAATCTCTCAATTTTTATGAAAAATATGAAGAAATATATATATATATATATATACACATTAAATTAGAATTAAATTATACTATAATATGCTAAATAATAACAATTAAATATTTAAAGAAACTCGACCCGAATCGAAAAAATTTCAAATAAAATTTGAGTCGTAAAATATGTTTCATCAACTCGAAATTTTTTTACTCGACTCGATCGAATACACACTCCTAATGACAATATAAGAGGCCCATTAAGTCAGGAATCATATATCACCATGAGGTAGTTTACATTCTGCTGTTTTAAATCTTACTCTGTTACAGAATCACTTTTGTATCAAGATAAGAATTCATTGTTCCCATTTACATACAGTTAAACTAATATTGGATAGGAGTTGTGCGAATGCAATTATGACATAGGCTCTCCCACTTGGGGAGACCTTAAGCGAAAGTCCCTCCAAAGTGCAATGGAGATCATTAGCCTAAGCCGATCATCCATTGACCCCGTCCAGGTAAGTATGTTATCAAGTTGTTAGGTGTCTCTTTTTTATTAAGTTTAGCTTATGATTCTACCACTTTCTTACTCAATATGGGATTAATGCTTTATCATAATTCTCCCTTTCCCTGATGACTGTAAAGAGGCAATTCATAATCCGCAGCAACAACCAAGAATAGATTAACTTGATTCGTGGATGGTTCGAAAGTTTTTAGACTTTAGGCAATTTTCATTGGCTTTAAACATTCATCCAATCGTATACATCTAAACAAAGATGTCACAGTTGATTGGTAAAACTCCATTACTATACATCTAAACAAAGCTGTAGATTGATGTGTCTCGAGTTACGTCTAATATGGAATCAAAGGAGCCCTACTCCAGTGTCAAGAACATGTATTATAAGAAACTGTGCCATACAATATCCTATCATCATCCGGTTAAGCAAGACTAGAGTTCATAATCTGTGCATATCAGGCTGGTCTGAATAAAAACAAATAGAGATTTGCAGTAAAACCTCGTTAATGAGAAGCAACAAAATACGTTTCGCCATTTTTATTGCTGCCTTATGGACACTAACTTTGTCCCTAAAGATATCTCATTACTTTGCATATAATGTATGATTGTTGTAAGATTTATGGCTGTAGCATCAATGTACATCACACTTTGGCATCTCAATGATGCTTTTAGCCTTTAGGTACTTGAGCATGCATGTGATAATAAAGTGAAAAAAAGGATAAAATATTTCGATAGTCCTTAAATAATTATTTTATTTTTATTTTATCTTTAATTTGATCTTTAAAATTTTTATTTTTTATATTTTCGTCATTTCTCTAAAAAGCATTCATTTCTCTAATTTTTTAACAAATATTAAATAGCACAATAACAATTTAACATCCAGTGAAACAAAACTACAGAAATTCAGTGTCTAAAAAAATAAAACAATAATTTACCAAAGATAAATCATAAAATGCAAAAATTGTCAAAACAATAAATAATTTTTTGGGTAAACTATTGTGTTAGTCACTTTCGTTTACTCTCAGTACACTTTTAGTCATCGATTTTGAAAAACGACCAGTAAGGTCACTATCGTTTTCGGGGTGTAAAGTTTTGATCACTCCAACGTTAATTGTCGTTAAATATTGACGAAAATATGATGACTAAAAGTGTACTGGAAGTAAACGAAAGTGACTAAGGCAATAGTTTACCCTAATTTTTTTTGTCTCTCTATTCTTATTCAGACTCCTTTCTTTTCTCTCTCCCCCTTAATCTCTTGAAACATAAATGTTATGAATGAAACATTAGAAAGTCTCTCTGTTTGTTATGAATCCTATTTGACTGGTCTATACTTGTACAATCAACATTTATTTTATGTTTGGTTCTCGAAAAAATTGAAGAAGTAACTCAAGTTATTACTGTTTCTTGAGGTTAAGCATTTCTTTCTTTATAAGAAATGCGTGTTCACTTTCTTTTTTGAAGAATTTTTTATTTAATATGTATCAAAGTCTGATTTTGGGTTTCTGGTATGAAAGTGACGTCTTTTTTGATTCCCTTGTTTGCTTTTTTTTTTTTTAATTTTATTTCCTTGCTGATTAAATAGGAAAGATTTTAGGATTTAATATTTGTTTGATTTGATTTTGAATTGAATGCACATACGTCAAGTCAAACAATGAATATCGTTGAGAAAAAATATAGATTTTTATGATTACATTAATTTGTTAGGTTCATCTTTCATTGTAGAAAATAAAGAACTTACAAAAGGGTTCTTGTTAATTTACTTTGAATTTTGTTTGAAGGTTTAATACTGGCATAATGAATGTTGTTGGAAAAATTGAGAGTTTAATTTCACAAGGTGTGTATTCTGTTGCTACTCCTTTCCATCCTTTTGGTGGGTTTGTTGATGTTATTGTTGTTCAACAACAAGATGAGAGTTTTCGAAGCAAACTTTGGTATGTTTGGTTTGGGAAATTTCAATGTGTTTTGAAAGGGGCTGAAAAGGTTATTCATATAGCTGTTAATGGCGTTGAAGCGGATTTTCATATGTATCTTGATAACTTTGTGAAAGCATATTTTGCAGGGGAGGTTGATCCTTGTAAAGAAATTTAGTTAAATGGTGATTTGAAAGACTTTGACGATGAAGTTTTACAAGGTAAAGGTGATAAAAAAGATGTGATCAAAATTTAGAGAAATAAAGAAAATATAAAAAATTAAAATTTTAAAGATCAAATTAAAGATAAAATAAAAATAAAATAATTATTTAGAGACTATCTAGATAATTTATCCTTTTTTACAGTCCAAAAACGTACGTGACTATATAATCGATGACTAAATTTGTACCGGGGTAAACAAAGGTGACCTTTATAGTGATTAACCCTTATTTTTTAAATTTTTTATTTTTTATGTTTTAAAAATTTATAATTTATTTTTGGGAGAATTATATAATTTATTTTTGGTTCTCGACTTATATTTATGCTTTAATTGTTTTCCTGTACTTTTACCCTCGATTGAATGGGACATCAAAAATAATAAAATTAAATAGGACAACTTAAATAGAAATTGGTAGAGGAATGGCTCATTTTTATTTGATTTTTAAAGAAAATCATTAGCTTACATATTAACAGACATACAAACCCTCATTTATCTTCAAATTCAAACAATGTATGCATATTAACTTGTATACTTATTGCATTAATTAATTGGCAATGATCCTTTCATTCCTCGGCAACTCATCAGGCTGTCTAAGAGGTGAAGACGAAGGCAACGACAAAGAAGAAGGCAACGGCGAGGGCGAAGGTGAAGGTGAAGGTGAAGGTGAACGAGCATGATAGAAACCCGGACCTGAAATTTTATTTTAATATATCAAAATTCTTAAATTTCATTCATACAATAAAGAAATTTTATTTTTTCGATTTATTAAGAAAAAATAAAATACCTCGAGCATGTAAGGACACAATGTGTGGTTTTCCTGGACCAAAGAAGCTAGCGGCGCTTGATCTTAAACACTTCCATTCGCAGTTGAACTGGCACGTCCAACCTGAACATGAATCGGTACAATCTTTTATACAGTTTTTTGCGGCCATGACGGATTCGTGTTCGATCATGGTTATCATTATTGCGATCAAGATCACCTTCATCCCTGCACTTGCCATTCCTCTCTTCCTTCTTCTTATTGGTTCCTCTTCAACCTTAGAAAAGTTGTTGGTTTGGTTGTGTTGTATACGCTTATTATATAGGTGAATTTAAAGAGATGATTTTTTTTATTCTTAATGTTTATATTTAGGTTCTGTTTTAAAATTTGTTGGAATTACTAAATTTGATTGGGGTTGTTCTAATTTTGTGCATATAGATTGGGTCTTGTTAACGAAATGGACTTAGTTTGAGCCTTTGAGGGGGGAAATGAACAATTTTTTTTCTAAATTTAAGGAAAGGATAAATCACATTGAATAATAAGAGTGTTCATTATTAGATACAAAAATTAGATTCGATTTTTTTATTCAATTTTTTCTTATATAGCGATTCATATCCGATTAAGAAAAAAATCTGATATTCTAATATTCAAAAATTCGATTATTCGCGAATATAATTTGGTTTAACTATTTTTCGAATTTGAAAGTCGTATTTATGAAAATTTTAGAATTTCAAATATAGTAAATTGTTTAATATAACAAGATTTGAATCAATAAAAAATTTAATTTTTCGGATATAAAAAAAATCACATTGTTAAATAAAACAAGATTAATGTTCATAAAATATTAAATTTTCAGATAATCTAAAACTTGAAATATTACAATTCATATCTGTTCTAGAAATAAAAACTGGATCGAATCAATCCAATATTTTTAAACACTCTTATCAATGAACACTTAATTACGAGTTAAATGATAAATATAACTCTTATTTTTATTAAAATTACAAACCTATGACTCAAATAATATTGTTACAAATATATTATTTTATTGTTAAAATTGAATCGGATGTCTAATGTGACATGATATAATAATTTTTAAAATTTTTCAAACTTAATATATTTTTAATACTTCTATTGTAGTTTGAAATAATTTAATAAATATAACTCTTTAAATTTAAAATTTCATCAATTTAATTTTTTTATATTATAAAAACATGTGAATTTATCGCATTTTTTGCGATCATTTTAAAACCGAAAAGTATGAAAAATAGCCTGGCGAGTGAATTTTGGAAAATCGAGTTTTATTGCTTTTAAATATGAAAAACCAAATTTTTATTGAAAAACATTTTGAATTTTAAAAACAATTTGGAGTCGGCACCGGCCACTTTGGTAGGCCAGACACCATAAAATAAACCAGAGATTCATTTTAAAAATATTTGGGTTCGAGAGTCGGTTACGCGTAAGGACGACCCTTACGAGCGCCCGAAAATCGGTACCTTTTAATTACATGTGGCATTTCGGTATTTCGAATAATAATATTAATTTAATTCGTTATTGACAAATAAATATCGTTCGAATAAGAATATCCTTTTGGATAAGAAAATACATTTATTTTAAATAAGAGCTTAATAAGAGTCCTCTAGATAGGAAACCTTAACTCGTATTTAAAGAAATATAAGTTCTGCCCCAAAAGGTTTTAAAATGCATGATCGATTATTATCTTGTCGATTTTAAGTTCTAACCTAAAAAGGCTCCATTAATTTAAATATTTAAATCCTATTAAATTATTAATTTCACCGGGTGTATTATGATAACATTCGAATGCACAGACACTACCATTTCGACACCAAACAAAATTAATAATTCTATTGGTGCTACTAATCTTTACCTAATTAATTTTATTAAATTCTAACCTTAAATTATTTATCATTTTCTACGTTTCGATGACGCGCCGAATACGATACCGAAGTACACTCTTGGCCAACATAATGCCATTTCATAATACTGATCACTTAGTGTATCTAAGGTATAAGATTAGAACGCCATCGTTACTAAATTATCTCCCTATTTAATTAATTATTTAATTAAAGTGACTAATCCTAAAAAGGCTCTAATTTAATTAATCTAAGTGTAAAGTGATTATTTTCTAAACACGTAGTCTATATGAATTTAAATATGTATACAAATAAATAAAATAAAATAACGACTAAAATTAAATGAAGATTAAACGATAAAGGACAAATCTAAGTTACATGTCCTCATAAGCTTGAAACATATATGTAACTCAAATATGGCGACAAACATGGAGAAAACTACATACTTAAAAACATTTACAACATGTGTTTATTAAAATTAAATTTGTTTCTGGACGTACCATGGTTTTATGCGATCTGGAAATCATCATCTGTATAGAATCGTGAAAATGAATGCTTCATCTCCAGATTGTTCATGATTGTTAACTAATTGAAGATGAATTATGGAGTCATCATGACCATAATTATTGTTGCATTATGACCACCCATCATTGCCTTAATTATGAACACTCATCATTGTTGTAATTAAGCATCCATCATTGCTGCAATTAAGTGCCCCATCACTGCTCCATCACTGCCTCATCATTAACTCATCATTGCACATCAACCCACCATCATCACTACAATCATTGTTTTCATGATGGCTAAAAACCCATCATAATCTCATATTCCATGGTTTTGTCCCCCCACCCCACCCCCAAGAACCCCTCCTCTTCGTTTTTTGTCTTTTTTTCCTGTGAAGGAGAGACCGAGCCCCCCCTTTGTAACCGGTGTAACCTCCCTATCTTATCCATATGGGTAACCGAATATTAACCTCCTTCATTTAATATTTTTTATTTATTTTATTATTTTTAATTTATTTTATTATTTAGTTATTCACATAATATTACGTAGGCCTTATTTTATATTCGAATACCCGGACGAAATCCGGGTATTACAACATTAAAAAAGTTGTTGGATAATTATATTATATTATAAAACGGAAACATAATTTTTTTTGATAAATGTTACTGAATTTTTATTAAATTCATAAAAATTATAATTACATCGCATTCAAGAAGTAAAAAATTGGATTAAACAATCCAAACATTTTACAATCAAAAAACAAAGAAAATAAAATTCTTAAAGAATTAAGCATACCAATAAAATTTAGAAGCTTCATGAATCTCCTTTGTCTCCGTCCAAAGGAAACACATTGATGGAGGCTATGGAGTTCTATTAATTTCCACCTTTGTCAGATTATAGTATTTAAGATATCGGTCCCAAGGAAACTAAAAAACACAAGTAAATTGAAGGTGTGAATTATAACTAAGAGAATTATAAAAGCATAAAATTAATTAACGAAATAATAAGATAAAGGCGAGACTAGATTGAGTGCTTTGTAGAGGAGAATCTAGTTATGTTAAGTATCACTTATAAATATCCCTGAAAATTTATAAAAAATTACATATTTAGTCTCATTTTCACCTAAACTTGTTTTTGGTTCTCAACTTATATTTCTGCTTTAGTAGTATTCTTGTCCTTTTACCCTCGATTGAAGCTTCATCAATATTAATAAATTTGAATAGGACAACTTAAAGAGAATTGGTAGAGGAATGGACCATTTTTATTTGATTTTTAAAGAAAATGATTAGCTTACATATTAACACACATACAAACCCTCGTTTATCTTCAAAATCAAACAATGTATGCATATTAACTTGTATACTTATTGCATTAATTAATTGGCAATGATCATTTCATTCCTCGGCAACTCATCAGGCTGTCTAAGAGGCGAAGAAGAAGGCAACGGCGAGGGCGAAGGTGAACGAGCATGATAGAAACCCGGACCTGAAATTTTATTTTAATGTATCAGAATTCTTAAATTCCATACATACAATAAAAAAAATTATTTTCTCGATTTATTAAGAAAAAAATAAAATACCTCGAGCATGTAAGGAAACCATGTGTGGTTTTCCTGGACCAAAGAAGCTAGCAGCGCTTGATCTGAGACACTTCCATTCGCATTTGAACTGGCACGTCCAACCTTCACATGAATCGGTACAATCTTTTATACAGTTTTGTGCCGCCATGACGGATTCGTGTCCGATCATGGTTATCACTATTGCGATCAATATCACCTTCATCCCTGCACTTGCCATTCCTCTCTTCTTCTTCTTATTGGTTCCTCTTCAACCTTGAAAAGTTGTTGGTTTGGTTATGTTGTATATGTTTATTATATAGGAAAATTTAAAGACATGATTTTGTTATTCTTTATGTTTATATTTAGGTTCTGTTTTAAAATTTGTTGGAATTACTAAATTTGATGGGAATGTTCTGATTTTGTGCCTATAGATTGGGTCAGTTCTGTTGTTAACAAAATTGAATAATATATCTAATGTGACATGATATAATAAAACATTTAATTTTAAATACTTAGTATATTTTTATTACTTCTATCGTAATTTGAAATAATTTAATAAATTAAAATTTAAAATCTCAACAATTTAATTTTTTATTTATTAAATATACGAATCTATCGCATTAAAGAGGAATAAAAATCTTTTGTCCCTTAATCGTGCCTCATTTTGTGCCCTCTACTAAAATTTTTTAGAAATTTGACTTTAAACCCTTAACCCTAATTTTTATATCCTAAACCATAAGCCTTACACCCTAAAAAATATATCATATCCTAGTTCACTAAACCTTAACTATAACCCTTAACCTTGAACCCGAAATCCACTAATTTAAAGTAGATATACTAATGGAGACACGATTAGGAAGTAGACGATTTGTACCCATTAAAAAACGATTTGCACTTGGTTTAGATTAAACCTTTTATGTATTAATTAAAATCACTTAGTAAATAATTTAGTTAATTAGGTTTAAAAAAATTTATGATTTTAATTTTTTATTGTGAACACGAAGAACTTATCAAAAATAAATCCATGAGATGAAATTGTCTGTGTGCTTTGGGAGGAGTATAATTTTTCAAATCGTTTAATAGATTTATTTCACTAAGTTCTTTAATAATTTGAAATAATCTATTAAAATTTTATATATGATAGTTTAATTTAATGTTAGGCTCAATAATTGGTTATTTGCTTGCATAATATGTCTTCAAATAATTAAGTCAATGTCTTGTTTTTTAATTGAAAGAGAATTCGAAATTAAAAACGAATAATGAATAAGCCTATAGTAAGAAAGATCATGAATGTTAAGATTAAGAAGAGAGTGCATACACTGAGATTTTATCAAAAGTCGATAACTTGAACCGATACGAAGAGATCAATTTAAAAGATCAATTTAAACATATTATCCTCACCCCATTGTACTCTTTCGAAATTTATTGAAACTCAATTTACTAGCCAAGATCTTGAAGCAAGTTTATAGAACGGACAATGTTCAACGGCCGAGGAGATACCAAAAAAGCAAACAAGAGTCAAATGGCTTGTGCAATTAGATATGTGCATGGGTCGGGTTAAATTTTCGGTCCATCCTAACTCGACTCGAATCCAAATATTCTAAACCTGATCCGATTTTTTTTTAAAAAAAATTCAATCCGACCCGATCAGACTTATAGAAAAAATGATTTTAGAAACTAAATTGTAAAAAATAATTTTAGGGGACTTAATTATAAAAAACTATAATTTTAAGGACTAAATTATAAATAAGAAATTAATTTTAAGGAGATAATTATAAAAAATATATATATAGATGACTATTATTATAAATATCCATAATGAAAAATTACATATTTAGTCTCGGTCTGGGTCAAATATTTTTAGGGATGACAGTGGATCGAATTTGGATCAGATTTTATAAAGTCCAAGTCTAATCTAATTAATAATCGGACTTTTAAAAAATCAAAGACCGAATCCAAGTTCATTTACATAAATCCAAATTCAATCCAATAAAATATCTAAAATCCAAATTCAATTTTTTTAAAGTAACAACTTAAATAAATATCTTTAAATAAAAAAATATTTTTTATCAAACAAATATTTTAAATTTATAGCACAAATAAATATTATAATCCAATATAAAACAAATTAAAGCAACAACTCAAACTTTTTAAATATAAAAATTTTGAATATTTTTATTTGGGTTTATATATGGATCGAATTCATATCGAATATGGCTTCGGATCGAATTCGATCGGATCATAGAAATATCCATATCCAATCCACCTCCTATTAGGACTCGGACATTATTTTTGGATTCGGATTCGGGACTTTTTTAATCAGATTTAGATCAATTTTTTTCTTCAAATTCGGATCAAATTCGGATTATATTGCCATCCATAAATATTTTTCACCTTAAACTTGAGCATGACCCAACCTTATTCTCAAAAAAAATACTCGACCTAACTTGACACAGACCGAAATTTTTTATAAAAAATTCGATTCGATCGGACCGGGTAAAATACCCATCCCTATATGCACTATCAGACTGTACCTTAGGTCCTCTTACAACTCCTTCAGCAAACCCCCAAACTTGTATGAGTAGAGACGACTGTATCGGTATTTAGTGAAAATCACCCCATAGGTACAAGCTGCCAATTTACAGTTTCTCCACAAGAGACAAAAGAACAGGAAACATGCATGAAAATATCGAAAATTTTTAGATGAACCCTATTTATAGGTCATTCATTGTCCAATCAATCTAGTTCGTTTATCTCAAAATAATTGTTTAATAACTATCCACTTTTTCTAATTACATGTAAGAAAGAAGTGATGATTCACCTTGAAAAAAATGAGATGGACGAATCTGATTGATTGAGATTACAGATAACGTGATAAACAGGGTGATAAACAGGGTTCATCTGATAATTTTTCGACAAAACTATCAAAATGAGCAACTCATAAGCTACTAATTCGGAGAAGATCCAGAAGTTGCATGTATTTTTCAATAAACACAAAATCATTTCTATGCTTCCAATATTGCCACATGTAATTGACTCTCAAGTCTTAATAAATTTTAATTATTTCATGATGCTTGATCTATTAAAGTGATCGATGTAATTTCAGTTTTAAAATATTTCTCAAAACCTCAAATTAATTAAAAAAACTTTTTAAAATTTTAAAATCATCAATTCTGTTCAAAAATAGTTATGACAGAAAGTAACAAGAAAATCATCAAGCAAACTAAGCAATTTAAGTGAAGATAAAGGCTAAAATGATAAAAAAAATATATGAAGGATTATATTTATTGAATTATTTAAAATTATGATAAATTATTAGATTATATAAGTTTTAAAGACTAACATATCGATAGATATAACTTTCATTTATTTGTTGAATAGAAAGATCGATCGAAAAAATCATAACTATACTTAACAATAAAATATTAAGAAAAGTCCACCGACGAAGATTTTTTGTTGCCGGCGAAAAAAATAAGAGTCCAATTCCTATTAAAATAGGAATTGAAAGCAGCACAAAAAGTATGATCCATAAATATTGATATACATGCTCAATAACAACTTCTTTTCTTAATTTTCCTCAATTAATCGATTCTAATTCACCGACTCTATTAAACCAATCACAGGAATACCAATTACCGTACCTATTATCCAAAGAGGAATCATCGACCATTTATCCTGCTTCCTTTCGCATTTCATCAAGTGGTCATGCTAAAGACATAAACAGTCGTAGATAATTATAAGAGGAATGAACCATTTTTATTTGATTTTTGAAGAAAATGATTGGCTTACATATAACACACATACAAACCCTCGTTTGTCTTCAAATCCAAACAATTACATAAGCTTGCATGCATATTATGTTATAACTTATGGTAGTTACTTGACGATGATCATTTCATTCCTCGGCAACTCATCAGGCTGTCTAAGAGGCGAAGAAGAAGACAATGACAAGTATGAAGGCATTGGTGATGGCGATGGCGAGGGCGAAGGTGAATGATAAAAACCCGGACCTGAAAATGTATTTTAATATCTCCGAATTCTTAAATTCCATTCATTCAATCAAAAAAGGTTTATTTTTCTCGAAAAATAAATTTATTAACAAAAAATAAAATACCTCGAGCATGTAAGGAAACCGGTTTTACAGGACCGAAGAAGCTAGCAGCGCTTGATCTGATACACTTCCATTCACACTTGAGCTGGCACCAACCTGAAGTACATGAATCGGCACAATCCTTTATACAGTCGTCTGCGGTCAAGACGGATTCGTGCTCGATCATGGTTATCACCATTGTGATCAAGATCACCTTCATCCCTGCACTTGCCATTCTTCTTTCTTCTTATTATTGATTCCTCTTCAACCTGGAAAAGTTGGTCTGGTTGTGTTGTATATGTTTATTATATAGGAGAATTTGAAGACATGATTTTGTTATTATTTATGTTTATATTTAGGTTCTGTTTTAAAATTTGTTGAAATTACTACATTTGATTGAGGTTGTTCTGATTTTGTGCCTATAGATTGGGTCAGTTATGTTGTTAAAGAAATTGATTTAGTTTGAGAATAAAAGGAGCAATTTTTTTCTTCTAAATTTAAGGAAAAGATAAACTACATCGAAGAACACTTAATTATGAGTTTAAAGATAAATATAAGACTTATTTTTATAAAAGTTACAGATACGTCGATTAATATTATTATAAATAGGTTATTTTATTGTTAAAATTGAATGAAATGTTTGTGACCTGATATAATAAAATATTTAATTTTCAATACTTAGTATATTTTTATTATTTTTATCATAATTTGAAATAATTTAATAAATTAAATTCTTTAAATTTAAAATCTCAAGAATTTAATTTTTTTATTTATCAAAATATACGAATCTATAAAGAAATAAAAGTCTTTTATCCCTTAATCATGTTTCTTTCTATACCCTTGCTAAAAATTTGACATCTAAACTCTAACCCTAATTTTCTATATCGTAAACCATAAACCTTACGTCTTAAAAAATACACCATATCCCTAATTCTCTAAATCTTAACCTTAAACCCTAAACTCACTAATCTAAAGTAGAAATATCAATAAAGACACGATTAAAAAACAGACGGTTTATCTCATTAAAGAGGTAGTTAAATAATTGCACTATATTATAAAGCAACGGTATTTTGTTATTCTTTCTGTTTATATTGTATTAAATATGTACGTTTATATATGTGTAGTAGTATATTTTCTAGATTTTGTGCTTAGTTTTAAATTTAACTATAGCGTTAGGTTTATTTAGTTAGATTAATTAATTCTTAACTTGCACTTGGTTTAGAGTAAACCTTTTATGTATTAATTAAACTCACTTAGTAAATAATTTAGTTAATTATGTTTAAAAATAGGAGAATAATTCGAGGGTAATTTTTGCTTTTGTCGGATTTTATTTTTTTAATTATTTGAATAAAACTTAAGTTAATTATATATTAGAAAATTAGGGAAAATATAAGATATAGGTTATAATTTTAACCCTTAACGTTTATGATTTTTATCATTTTGACCCTCATATATATGTAGAATGATATTTAAGATTTGATAATGCTTAGTAACTTTTTTATTTTAAATTTAATTAATTTTTAATATTTTATTTCAATTTTAATTGTTTTATATTTTATGTTAGAATAAATTATATTTTACATGTATATATTTGTCATTATCGTAAAAAAAATTTAACGATAATGACATGTTATATATGTGTAGAATGGGACTAGATGTCATGTTTTTTAAAATATATTATCACATATATATAACATGTCAATTTCGTTAAATTTTTAACGGTCTAATCATTATGTTAGTTAAAAAATAAGTTATTTGTCAAAAAGATATATGTTAAGATTAAATTTATGTCAAAATTATCTTTATGCCTTTATTTTTAAAATTAAGAACATAAAAAAATCCATGAAATGAAATTATCTTTGCTTTTGGTGGAGTATAAATATCATTTAATAGATTTATTTTTCTAAATCTTTTAATAATTTAAAATAATATATTAAATTCTATATTTAAAATATGTTGGTTTAGTTTAATTTTAAGACCAAAAATTGTTTATATTATCATGAGACCATTATCTTCCCGTGATGAGTGTGACAAGTGGTATCGGAGCGACTCTTTGAGTGTCTGATTTCAGAAAAAGAGGTTCTTGGGATATATATAGTGACGCTGCAATTCTATCTGACATATCTTTTAGGAAGAGGGTAATAACCCTGCTTGCGTAATATATCTTCAAATAATTAAGTCAATGTATTTTTTTAATAGAAAGAGAATTTAAAATTAAAAACTAATGACTAACAAGTATATGATAAAGATGATCATGAATGTCTCGATCAAAGAGAGATTAAACATATTTTGGGTTCTATGAAAAGTAGATAGCTTGAACCATTAGAAAGAGATCAATTTAGACATACTATCCGTCACCATATTGTACTCTTGAAGCAAGTTGATAGCACAAACAATGTTCAATAGCTGAGGAGATATCGAAAAAGCAAACAAGAGTCAAATGGCTTATGATAGGTTGATGTTTATATTAGGCTTGAACCGGGTCCTATGATGTTTGCTTTAGTTGAATTCTTGTCTTTTTACCATGATTGAAGCCTCATCAATATTTATAAAATTAAATAGGACAACTTAAATATAATTAGTAGAGGAATGAATCATTTTTATTTGATTTTTAAAAAAAATGATTAGCCTACATACCAACTTTCATCTTCAAATTCAAAGAATGTATGCATATTAACTTATGTACTTATTGCAATTAATTGACAATGATCATTTCATTCCTCGGCAACTCATCAGGCTGTCTAAGAGGCGAAGACGAAGGCAACGGCGAGGGTGAAGGTGAAGGCGATTGCGAATGATAAAAACCCGGACCTAAAAATGTATTTTAATATATCAGAATTCTTAAATTCTATCCATACAATAAAAAAATTCATTTTTTTAAAAAATAAAGTACCTCGAGCATGTAAGGAAATCATGTGCGGTTTTACAGGACCGAAGAAGCTAGCAGCGCTTGATCTGAGACACTTCCATTCGCAGTTGATCTGGCACCAACCTGAAGTACATGAATCGGCACAATCCTTTATACAGTTGTGTGCGGCCACGATGGATTCGTGTCCAATCAATGTTATCACCATTGTTATCAATATCACCTTCATCCCTGCCCTTGCCATTCCTCTCAACTACTTGTTCTTATTGATTCCTCTTCAACCTTGAAAAGTTGTTGGTTTAGTTGTGTTGTATATGTTTATTATATAGGAGAATTTAAAGATATGATTCTGTTATTCTTTATGTTTATATTTAGGTTTTGTTTTAAAATTTGTTGAAATTACTAAATTTGATTGAGGTTGTTCTGATTTTGTGCCTATAGATTGTGTCAGTTCTGTTGTTAATGAAATGGATTTAGTTTGAGAAGAAAGGAACAATTTTTTCTTAATGTGACCTGATATAATAAAAATTTTAATTTTTAAAATTTAGTATATTTTTATTACTTCTATCATAATTTAAAATAATTTAATAAATTAAATTTTTTAAATTTAAAGTCTCAACCATTTAATTTTTTATTTGTTAAAATATATAAATCTATCGCATTATATATGAATAAAAATCTTTTGTTCCTTAATCGTGCTTTCTTATGTTCCCCCTGCTAAAAATTTCTAGAAATTTGACTTCTAAACCCCTAGGGGTATAAATGAACAGGGTGTTCGACGAGTTGCTCGTGAACCGTTCGTATAATATTCGTTTATGTTCGTTTATTAAGTTAAATAAACGAGTATAAACAAATATTTTATGTCGTTTATGTTCGTTTATAAGCTCGTTTATATATTCATTTATAAGCTCGTTTATAGGCTTGTTTATGTTCTTTTATATACAAACGCTAAATAAACATGTTCATGAACACTAAATGATATGTTCGTTAACGCTAAATAGACAAGTTGATGAATATATACAAATGAACTCGTTCGCGAACGCTTAACGAACATGTTCGCGAACGTTAAACGAACAAATTATTGAACATATAAACGAACACGTTCATGAACGTTAAACGAACCGAGCCCGAATACAACAAAAAATAAACAAACCAAGCTTAAACATACCATTAAAAATTTAAACAAACACGAACAGAGTTTGAACACCTTCAAAAATAAATAAACGAACACGGACATACCCTTGTCCGTTCAAGCTCGGTTCGTTTACACCCCTATAAACCCCTAACCTAATTTTTTTATATCTTAAACTATAAGCCTTACACCCTAAAAATTATATCATATCCCTAATTCCCTAAATTTTAATCACAACCCTTAACCTTAAACCTTAAACCCACTAATTTAAAGTAGAAATATCAACAGAGACACGATTAAGAGACATGTGATTAATTTGCACCCGTTAAAAGAGGTAGTTAAATAATTTGCACCCGTTAAAGAGGAGAGATTATACGGTGAACCCTGTTCACCACGTCATCCATGGTCCAAGCAATAAGGACCGTTGATCTTTAAATAACCACCAAATAATTATCCATCCACTAAATCCATGTAGGAAAGAGGTGATGATTCACTTAGAAAAAAATTAAGATCAACGGTCCTGATTGCTTGGGACCATGGATGACGTGGTGAACAGGGTTCACCGTATAATTTTTCGTTAAAAGAGGTAGTTAAATAATTGCACTATATTATAAAGCGACGACATTTTGTTATCCTTTTTTTTGTATTGTATTAACTATGTACGTTTATATGTGTAGTAGTATATTTTCTAAATTTTGTTCTTAGTCTTAAATTGAACCATAATTTTAGGTTTACTCAATTGGGTTCTTTAATTATTTCTTAATTTGCATTTTCTTAGATTAAACCTTTTATGTATTAATTAAAATCACTTAATAAATAATTTAGTTAATTAGGTTTAATAAATTTAAGATTTTAATTTTTTATTGTGAACACGAAGAACTTATCAAAAATAAATCCATGAGATTAAATTGTCTTTGCTTTGAGCGGAGTATAATTTTTCAAATCGTTTAATAGATTTATTTCGCTAAGTTATTTAATAATTTGAAATAATCTATTAAAGTTTTATATACAATAGTTTAATTTAATGTTAGGAACTTCATCAAAAGTCGATAGCTTGAATCGTTACGAAGAGATCAATTTAAACATGGGTAAACTACTACACTAGTCATTTTTGTTTATCTTCGGTACATTTTTAGTCACTAATTTTGAAAAACGACCAGTAAAATCATTATTATTTTCGGGATGTAAAATTTTGGTCACTCCAATATTAAATATCGTTAAATATTGACGAAAATATGATTTGACACTATAAAAATTTAATAAATTACTTAAATAGTCATTAGACTATTATTGTGCATTTGTTTTATTTTTAATTTTACTCTCAAAATTTTAAATTTTATATTTTTACTATCTTTCCAAAAAAACTTAACCCTAACAAAGTCCTCATGCTTGAATTTTCTCTTTAAGCTTTTCGATCTCGTTCACTCACACCCCTACGATTGCAGACATTTTCCTTCTTTTGAATGTGTTGGTTTATAATTATACGATTCTCTTATGTTTGAAGAGGGTTCTTTTTTTTTTAAAGTACAAAAAAATATTCATGTAATTTAGCAATATAATTATACTAATAACAATTTCTTTGATGCCGCTAACATCTATGGTAATTGACCAATGAACTTGGAATTATAAAAGCTCACTAGAATTAACTGAAAAAATTGCCTCTCAAACGCTTTCGAGAAACACAGCATCTCTATTCTCTATGGTCCAAAAAAGTTTAAGGCCATAAACAAAAACACAGCATCTCTATTCTCTAAGTGTTTGAAGGGGGTTCTACTTATATAGAAATAGAAATAGAAGAAACCACTGTGGTGTGGTGTTAAGGCTGTCGGTTTAGATTAATTGGAAGAAAAATATCCGTGTGTGGGCTGTTGCCGACCATTGGGGAGTAGGGGTGAGCAAAACTCGACCCAACTTGAAAAAATCGAATAATTCGATTCAAATCGAGGTGAAAATACTCGATTCGTTTTGACTCGACTCGAAAAAAATTTAAATAAAAAATGAGTTGTAAAATAGAAATTCGAATAACTCGAATAACACGAAAATTTTAATAATTAAAGGATTATTTTTTAAGTTTGAGATGAATCTCTCAATTTTTTATAATATATAAACATTGATATATAAAAATATAAAGACATATTGCTACATATGAAAATATATATGCATATCTTATATGATTAGAGAAAGTCGTTTAAATTAGAATTAAACCATACTTTAACACGATAAATAATTACAATTAAATATTTTTAGGAACTCGAAAACTCGATTCCATTTGACTCGACTCGAATTTCTTAAACTCGATTCGAACTGAAAAAATTTCAAATAAAGTTTGAGTTGTAAAATGACTCGTGAACTCGAATAACTTGAATTTTTTTCTCTACTCGATTGAATACTCAGCCTTACTGGGGAGTGTTAAATTAGAAGCGAAAGCGGGAAAAATAGATGGTTGTCTCAACACACACTACTCACACTCGCACTAGGATGGCTCGAACCACCGGAGAAAAAAGATTGGCTCAGAATCAGATATGCCACTTACTTCTTTCTTGAAAAAACACACACATTATTCTCTTTGTTTTAGGGTTTGGGTTAAGAATATTTTGAGAAGATGATAAAAATATAAAATATTAAAATTTTGAGAGTCAAATTAAAGATAAATAAAAGTATAATAATATTATAAAGACTATTTAAGTAATTTATCAATTTTTATTGTGTCAAGTCATCTTTTCGTCAATATTTAACGACACTTAACGTTGGAGTGACCAAAATTTTACACCCCGAAAACGATAGTGACCTTATTGATTGTTTCTCAAAATCGATAACTAAAAGTGTACTGAGGATAAACGAAAGTGACTAGTACAATAATTTACCCTTTAAACATACTATCCTCACCTCATTATACTCTTTAAAAATTTAATCAAACTCAATTTACCAACCACGATATTGAAGCAAGTTGATAGCATGAACAATTTTCAACGGCCGAGGAGATATCGAAAAAGAAAACAAGAGTCAAATAGCTTGTGCACTTAAATATAGGCTATAGGCATGGGTGGGGTCAAATTTTTGGTACACCTGAACTCGAATCAAACACAAATATTTTAAATTCGATCTAATTTTTTTTAAAATATCGATCTGGCCCGATTCGAAAATAAATATACTAAACCTGACCCTCCCGACCTGACCTATAGAAAAATTATTTTATGGACTAAATTATAAAAAATAATTTTAGGGGACTTAATTATACAATATATGAAGTGTAAATTTTAAGGACTAAATTATAAATAAAAAATAATTTTAAGGACCTAATTCATGACATCATTAGTGATCCGTTTATCTCAAAATAATTATCTAATAACTATCCACTTTCTAATTACATGTAGGAAAGAAGTGATGATTCACCTAAAAAAATGAGATAGACGAATCTAGTTGGTTGAGATTACAAATAACATGGTAAATATGGTTCATCTGATAATTTTTCGAAAAAACTGCCGAAATAAGCAACTCATACGCTACTAATTCGTAGAAGAACAAGAAACAACATGTATTTTTGAATAAACACAAAAATCATTTTTATGCTTCCAATAAGGCAATATTCTTTCTCTACATATAATTGACTCAAATCTTAATTAATAATTTTAATTGTTTTATGCTGTTCGATTTATTAAAGTGACCGATGTAATTTCAGTTTTAAAATATTTTTCAAAACCTCACATTGAATCGACACCAACCTGTAATACATGAATCGGCACAATCCTTTATACAATCGTGTGCGGTCACGACGGATTCGTGTCGGTCATGGTTATCACCATTATGATCAAGATCACCTTTGTCCCTGCACTTGCCATTCCTCTCTTCTTCTTCTTCTTCTTCTTCTTCTTCTTCTTATCGTTCCTTTATTCAGTTGGTTTGGTTGTGTTGTATATGTTTATTATATAGGAGAATTTATAGGCACGGGTTTGTTAACGTGATTTCATCACTTTATTTATCAAAAAAAAAAGGTTTGTTATTCTTTATGTTTATATTTAGGTTCTGTTTTATAATTAAAATTGTGATTTATTAAACGAATCGTACGACAAGAAATTCATTTATATTTTAATAATTAAAATTGTGATTTATTTTTGGTTTTTGTGATTGTAAACCAGTATCAATAGGATTGTAAACAAAAAGTATGTTCAATGAATTGTACGACAAGAAGTTCATTTATATCTATTAAACGAATGAATATGAACAAGATCTTATATTCGTTTAATTAAATTAACAGACATAGACAAAGAGTTCGTTCGTTCATTTACATTCGTGATCATTTGATAATTCGTTCGTTTATGTTTATTTGTTTATATTTATTTAAATTCTTTAACAAATGACTATTTATATTTATTATTTTCATAAAAAAAGTTAATTTACAAAAAATTTAAAACATGAAATAATAACAAAAAATTTTAAACAATACTCAATGTACGAAACATCAGATTTCTTAAGAAAATTAAATAATACTCAATGTTCATTTACATTTCTCTTTTTCTTTACATTCTTTTAAAGAAGGAACACAAACAAAAAATAATATTTGTTTAATTATTCATATTTATTTGATTAAAATTAAACAAATAAACATGAATATTACTCGACTCCGCAAGCTTTTGTCCATATTAAGTTACAAACTTATTGCAATTAATTGATCATTGCCAACCCATTCTCTTCCGACTCCGCAAGATGTCTAAAAGGCAAAAACGAAGGTGAAGGAAAGAACTTCCAAAAAGAAAATTTTGTTCATACAATTTAAAACTTTTATATTACCCGAAAATAACAATTTTCATATACAAATGAATATACCTCGAGTATGAGTGGTAACCATTTTAGAGTCTAGGGACCGAAAAAACTATCGCTTGATTTTATGCACTTCCATTCGTACCCGAGGTGACACAAAGGTGAGCCACATAAATCGGAACAGTCCTTTATGCAATCATATGTAGTGACGACTGTCTCATGCCCGATCATGCTCATCACCGTTGCTACCATAATCACCTTCATCCCTGCACTTGCCATTGTTTTTGTGTCTTCAATTCTTTATCGTTATAAAATGTACTTCATTTTGATAAGTGAATATAACTTGCCGGGTAAACAACGAAAAATTATTAGACCGGTCTTATTGTTTTCATCATCTATAGTCGTATCTATTAAAAAGAAATTATTTTATTTTTTTTCAAGGTAATTTTCACTTTTTTCCAACATGTAACTAGTTACTTAAAAGTTACAATGAACTTGGGTCATTTAGAATAAAAAAATTTGATTAGGTTACATAAACTTATATTTTTGTTAAGTTGATAACACAAATAATATTTATTATATTGATATTTATTAAGCTACAAATGGGATTTTTTTTAAGTTTTCTCAATTTAAATAAATAACAAAATTAGTCCTTAATATTTTAATATTTTATAATTTTACCTTTATTTTTAAAATTTTATAATTTATTTATGGGAGAATTATATAATGTATTTTTGGTTCTTAATTTATATTTATGCTTTAGTTGCATTCTTGTTTTTTTACCCTCATTGAAGGGTCAATCAATATTAATAAAATTAAATAGGACAACTTAAGAGAATTGGTAGAGGAATGGATCATTTTTATTTGATTTTTAAAGAAAATGATTAGCTTACATATTAACTCACATACAAACCCTCGTTTATCTTCAAAATCAAACAATGTATGCATATTAACTTGTATACTTATTGCATTAATTAATTGGCAATGATCATTTCATTCCTCGGCAACTCATCAGGTTGTCTAAGAGGCGAAGACGAAGGCAACGACAAAGAAGAAGGCAACGGCGAGGGCGAAGGTGAAGGTGAACGAGCATGATAGAAACCCGGACCTGAAAATTTATTTTAATGTATCAGAATTCTTAAATTTCATTCATACAATAAAAAAAATTCATTTTCTCGATTTATTAAGAAAAAATAAAATACCTCGAGCATGTAAGGAAACCATGTGTGGTTTTCCTGGACCAAAGAAGCTAGCGGCGCTTGATCTTAAACACTTCCATTCGCAGTTGAACTGGCACGTCCAACCTTCACATGAACCAATACAATCTTTTATACAGTTTTTTGCGGCCATGACGGATTCGTGTTCGATCATGGTTATCACTATTGCGATCAATATCACCTTTATCCCTGCACTTGCCATTCCTCTCTTCTTCTTCTTATTGGTTCCTCTCCAACCTTGAAAAGTTGTTGGTTTGGTTGTGTTGTATACGTTTATTATATAGGTGAATTTAAAGACATGATTTTTTTTTATTCTTAATGTTTATATTTAGGTTCTGTTTTAAAATTTGTTGGAATTACTAAATTTGATTGGGGTTTGTTCTAATTTTGTGCCTATAGATTGGGTTTTGTCAAGGAAATGGACTTAGTTTGAGCCTTTGAGGGGGGAAATGAACAATTTTTTTTCTCTAAATTTAAGGAAAGGATAAATCACATTGAAGAATAAGAGTGTTCATTATTAAATACAAAAATTAGATTCGATCTTTTTTTATATATTCAATTTTTTTTATTATATAGCGATTCATATCCGATTAAGAAAAAATCTGATATTCTAATATTCAAATATTCGATTATTCGCGAATATAATTTGGTTTAACTATTTTTCGAATTTGAAAGTCGTATTTATGAAAATTTTAGAATTTTGAATATGGTAAATTGTTTAATATAACAAGATTTGAATCAATAAAAAATTTAATTTTTCGGATATAAAAAAATCACATTGTTAAATAAAACAAGATTAGTATTCATAAAATATTGAATCAATCTAATCCTATTAATTTCCACCTTTGTCAGATTGTAGTATTTAAGATGTCGGTCTCACGAGGACTGTGTCAACCTTGCTACTTCTTTTGACTGCACTAAGGAAACTAAAAACACAAGTAAATTGAAGGTGTGAATTATAACAAAGATAATTATAAAAGCATAAAATTAATTAACGAAATAATAAGATAAAGGCGTTCAGAATGCTTTCGTGGCGGGTGCTTCATCTGCAATTCAACATCTATTTCTTCTTTGACTCTCTCTGTGATATAGTTTTCTGTCTAAGAAAGAAAACTATCAAACGTATATGTTTTCTGTCAATTAATAGATAATTTCATAAGGTTAGTTTTTGGATGCTGAGATGTGGAAAATAATTAAAAATATCCTATTATCGCCTTTAATTTTGTCTTTATTGGAATAAATGAGTGGGGAAATGATATGAAAAATGAGGACTTTTGAGTTCTCATCACGCATAAAGAAGGAAAGAGTTGTAGACGATCCAAAATGTCATGTAAAAAGTATTGCGACACGGGACTGATTTCATCGGCAAACAATCATCAACCGAGTGGAGATATAACTTTTCAAAAGAGCACCGAAAAAAAACATAAATCAGAAACTAGCGCCGATTTAAATCAAACCATAAGAGTACGGTAAACAAAAATCGATCGCTAGGGTATGCTGAAACGTGCTACAATAGCAGATAAATCTAGCCACAAAACGAAAATGTCGCAATAGAAGAAAACGTGTCAAAGGGCAGAAAGAGTACGCCATAAAGCAGGGATTCTTATTAAAATTGAAAATAAAAATAACAGATTCATAGATCCGGTGGTCGACAAACAATACTAAGATTGATTATTGACCACCGATCAAAAGAATAAATTAAAGTGAAGAACGATTAGGAACGAAAGAATTTTAAAGGAAGGAGAGCGGCTAGGTTTTAGAATTTTAATCTTAAGTCCAGTAACTTTAACGACAACATGATTTTTTTATTCTTTCTGTTTGTATTGTGTTAAATATGTACGTTTATATGTGTATATTATATTTTCTAGATTTTTTTTTAACTGAATAGTAAACTAATTGAAGAGAATACTGAATTTTATTGAATCAATCGTGTTTACAAAAGGACTCACTGCTACCATTTATAGGAGTAACATATGAGATAGACGAGTACTCAGCTTACATAACAGAAGTTGTTGAGGCTAATAGAAATTAGTTAAAATATAACTAATTCTCTATTCTAATATTCCCCCGTTTCTTCAATTTCTGTCAAATTTTGAACACAAAGTTGAGAACGAAACTCCTCGAAGGACTGAACGCAGACAGGTTTGGTGAAGACATTAGCCACCTGACTTGCTGCAGGAACGTAATTTACTTGTATTGCATGTGACAATACTTTCTCCCGAACAAAGAAGAGGTCAAGATCGACGTGTTTGGTTTTTGTATGCATGACCGGATTCGCGGCCATAGACACAACACTTGTGTTATCACACCAAATGGTTGGAGGGTCAAGTAGATCAATGTCCATCTCACAGAGAGCAGCTTTTATCCATATGACATCCGAAGTTGCATCCGCAAGACTGCGAAATTCAGCCTCCACTGTTGAACGATAAACTGCCTTCTGTTTACGCGAGCTCCAAGACACCAGGTGCATCCCAATGTAAGTACAATAACCAGAGATTGATCGCCGATCATCAGGGTCACTACCACAATCTGAATCCGAGAAAGCATGAACAACTAAAGACTGAGAATTGCTAGGAGAAAACCATAAACCATAATCTATTGTCTCCTTGAGATAACGAAGGATTCGCTTGACAACAATCCAATATGCATCGGTGGGCTGTTACATAAATTGAGCAACCTTATTAACCGAGAAGGCAATATCAGGCCTAGTGTGACTTAAGTATTGCAAAGAACCAACTATACTTTTATATTCACTTGCATCTGTCAGGAAAATCCCATCAGTCCTGCTAAGTTTATGATTTGTAGCCATCGGAGTAGGCACACCGACTGCATGTTGTAAGTTGGTTTTGACCAACAAGTCAATTATATATTTCCTCTGAGTAAGAAACAACCCTCCATGCACACTTTTAACTTCAATACCGAGAAAATAACTAAGAGTCTCAAGATCCTTAACAGAAAAACGTTGATGAATCTGTGAGACTAAGGTGTTGATATGATCAGAAGAACCTGTGATTAAAATGTCATCCATGTATACTACAACAAAAGTGGTTATATCATCATTTTTGTAAATAAACAAAGACATGTCTGCTGCAGACGACTTGAAATGTAATGTCTCCAGAAAAATGCTTGAGTTTTGTGAATCAATTACGAGGGGCTTGGCGAAGACCATAAAGAGCTCGTTTTAGTTTGCGTACAAGCTTTTTACCATCAGGATCTAAGACTTGAAACCCATCAGGTTGGGACATATAAACATCCTCAGCAAGATCACCTTCCAAGAAAAGGTTATTGACATCGATCTGTCGAATGGACCAACAATTGGTGATAGCTAGTGACATCAAGAGATTAACAGTAACAGTCTTGACAACAGGACTGAAGGTCTCTCGGAAATCAAGACCAGCAAGCTGCCAAAAACCCTTGGCTACTAAACGAGCTTTGTAGCGATCAACTGAGCCATCTGTTTTACGCTTAATTTTAAATAACCATTTGCACCCAATGGTTCTGAGATCGGAAGGTAAAGGAACCAAATCCCATGTATCATTATCAACCAAGGCATTATATTCGGCCAACAAAGCTTGCTTCCAAGAAGCATCTTAAAGTGCAACATATATGTTGGGAGGTACTTCTGTCATTTCCAAGTGGTATATTTTAGGTTTAAAAATACCAACCTTGCTCCGTGTGACCATAGGATGTCTGTTCAAAGGAGGAGCTTCATTCGTCGTACTAGCATCAACCTGCGACTGAACCGGCTCAGATGCAGGATGACTTGAAGGGATAGGAGACTGCTCAGATGATGAAGTGCCCATAGGAGCAGTAGGAGCTGAATCATTATCATATGTAACACCAGGATGTCTCATAATAGGGGGAGATAGTTGAGGTTCTTCTGTAACAAAAGAAGCATCAGATGAAAAATCATTGCCAGGAAATATTTTTTTCATCGAACATCAAATTTCTGGAAGTAAAGAGCTTCCCATTGACCTTATCAAAGCATACATAGCCATGATGTTGTGGCGAGTAACCAAGAAAGATGCAGGGTCGTGACCGAAACTCAAGTTTATGCTTGTTAAAAGGTCGTAGGGGAGGAAAACACAAACAACCAAACACTCTTAGAAATTTATAATTTGGTAACTTGTGATGTAGCAATTGATAGGGGGAGTAATTCCCTAATCCTTTGGATGGCATTCTGTTAATTAAGTATGTTGCACTTAAAATAGCAAAAGACCAAAATGTAATGGGCAAGTAAGCTTGAGCAAGCAATGTCAATGCAGTGTCCACTATGTATCTGTGCTTACGTTCCACAATTCCATTCTGTTGAGATATACTAGGACAGGTTATTCTTAATTGAATGTCGAGTTGTGCTAGTTGAGTATGCAAAAATTTGAATTCACCCCCTCCATCTACTTGAACAGGCAACAACTTGACATTAGACTGTGTTTGTATTAAATTGTAGAACAATTGAAAAGCCTTACACGCATCAGATTTCTTTTGAAGTAAATAAACCCAAGTATGTTTGGAAAAGAGATCAACACAAGACATGTAGTAAAAATAACCATTGGAGGATGAAGGTACAGGACGCCAGAGATCAATCTCAACAAGCTGAAAAGAAGTATAAACCGTAGTAGAAGGAGCATAGGGAACGTATGACATTTTCCAAGTTGACAAGCTTGACAAAGTGAATCAACTTTATACCGTTTATTCATTATCATACTAACTACTTCAGATGACGGATGCCCCAAGCGACAGTGCCAAAGCCAATAATCTGGTGAAGTGGTGGAACACAAAAGAGCTTTGGAGGAGGAAGAAACTAACACAGAATTTGTATCGAACATGTATAGGCCATCAACTTGTGCACCTCGCAAGAGTTTCTCACCTGTGCTTTCATCCTTAAGAGAACAATAAGTAGAGTGAAACTCAAAATATACATTGTTGTAATTAGTGAATTTAGACACTGACATCAAATTACGAGCAATATCTGGAACATGCATAAGATGATTAAGATAAA
Source organism: Abelmoschus esculentus (assembly GCA_035048815.1). NCBI lineage: Eukaryota > Viridiplantae > Streptophyta > Magnoliopsida > Malvales > Malvaceae > Abelmoschus > Abelmoschus esculentus. Next base: position 2,728,404 of record JAUCBN010000019.1, on the reverse strand, counting down.
GTTGTTTGTTTTTGGTAGAGATAGTTGATTTCTCAATACGATTTATAGTCAGTGTGGAACCATCTCCAATATGGACCTTACCCTGACCATTGTAGTGCTGGCTATTGAGAAGGAGAGTGTTGTAGTTGGTGACGTGATGAGTGGCTCCTGAGTCAGGAAACCAAGCAGATGGAGTAACAACCGAGGAGTTGATTTGTGGTGCATCCGTAGGTGCAGGATTGTCAGCAGAGACAAAAGGATTATAGGAAGCTTCTGGTGAATCAAAGCAACAATTATGAACTTCAGTGTTGTTCTTGATTTGAGGATGATAGGCCTGGTCAAATCTGTGCAAACATCGATCTGCTAAATGGCCAAGTTTGTCGTAGATCTGACACTGGACGCGAGGTCGCCCTTTGAAACGACCACCAGGACCTAGCCGGCCACCACGAGGGCCACCCTTGTGAGAATGATAGCTTGAACGAGAGGAATCAGAATGAAGATTATCCACAATCTTGTTATTAATACCAACAGAAAACCTCAAAGGATCCTCGAGCCTGGTTTCGGCATCAGTGAGTAAGGAAACCGCTCCATCAAAAGTGTAGGGCTCTTTGCTAGCAATGATAACCGTCACAAATGATTCAAACTCAGACGGGAGTCTATTGAGCACTGTTGCCACCTGTTCAATCTCAGAAATAGGATTAGCACAGATGGCAAGAAGATCGCAGATCTCCTTAACCTGTGTCGTATATGCACTAACAGAAAGAGATTCTTTCTAAAGGGATCGGAGTCGGCAATGTAAGTGCATGATTCGAGTGGTTGAAAGTTTAGAGTATCGTTGAGCAAGTGTCTTCCAGATCAAAGAAGAAGATTTAGTACCAACAAGATGAGGCAAAATGGAGGTACTTACAGTAGAAAGTAACCAGGACGCCAGAGAGCTATCTTGCTTCAGGAAACGCTGGTACGCCGGATTTACAGCAGGTGTGCCATCGGAGTTCGTTATCATGGAGGGTGGAGGTGGCAGTGTACCATCAAGATAATACTCGAGACCTTGCCCGCGAACAAAGAAAGACGCAGAGAAAGCTTTTTCTGTAAAGAAACAGGATAATAATGGCGGATGATACCATGTTAACTGAATAGTAAACTAATTGCAGGGAATACTGAATTTTATTGAATCAATCGTGTTTACAAAAGGACTCACGGCTACCATTTATAGGAGTAACATATGAGATAGCTGAGCACTCAGCTTACATAACAGAAGCTGTTGAGACTAACAGAAATTAGTTACAATGTAACTAATTCTCTATTCTAATATTTTGTTCTTAGTCTTAAATTGAACCATAGTTTTAGGTTATTCAATTAGGTTCTTTAATTATTTCTTAATTTGCACTTAGTTTAGATTAAACCTTTTATCTATTAAATAAACTCACTTAGTAAATAATTTAGTTAATTAGGTTTAAAAAAATATAAGATTTTAAAATTTTATTTTGAACACGAAAAACTTATCAAAAATATATCCATGAGATGAAATTGCTTTTGCTTTTGGCAGAGTATAATTTTTTTTAAAATCGTTTAATAGATTTATTTTGGTAAATTCTTTAATTATTTGAAATAATCTATTAAATTTTTATATTTAAAATACGATAGTTTAATTTAATGTTAAGACAAATAATTGGTTATACGCTTGCAGACTATGTCTCACGATTAAGGAGAGATTGCATACACCGAGACTTCATCAAAAATCGATAGCTTGAACCGTTACAAAAAATCAATTTAAACATACTATCCGTTATCACATTGTACTCTTTCAAAACTTAATGAAACTCAATGTACGAGCCACGATCTTGAAGCAAGTTGATTGCATGAACGATGTTCAACGGCCGAGGAGAAACCGAAAAAGCAAACTAGAGTCAAATTGCTTGTGCCCTTAGATATGGGAAAGGGGCAGGTTGGGTCTGATTTTCAGGCCACCCGAACTCGAACACAAATATTCTAAACCCGACCTGGAAATTTTCTTAAAAAAATTCGATTTAACCCTACCCAAAAATAAATATACTAAACCCGACCCTCCCATCCCGACCTATAGAAAACTAATTTTTGAGCTTAAATTTTAAAAAAAAATAATTTTAAGAACTAAATTATAAAATAAAATAAAAATTAATTTTAAGGATCTAATTATTAAAAAAATATAAATAGATGACTATTATTATAAATATCCTTGAAAATTTATAAAAAAATTACATATTTAGTCTCATTTTCGCCTAAACTTGTTTTTGGTTCTCAACTTATATTTCTGCTTTAGTAGTATTCTTGTCCTTTTAGACTCGATTGAAGCTTCATCAATATTAATAAATTTAAATAGGACAACTTAAAAGAATTGGTAGAGGAATGGATCATTTTTATTTGATTTTTAAAGAAAATCATTAGCTTACATATTAACACACATACAAACCCTTCGTTTATCTTCAAAATCAAACAATGTATGCATATTAACTTGTATACTTATTGCATTAATTAATTGGCAATGACCATTTCATTCCTCGGCAATTCATCAGGCTGTCTAAGAGGTGAAGACGAAGGCAACGACAAAGAAGAAGGCAACGGCGAGGGCGAAGGTGAACGAGCATGATAGAAACCCGGACCTGAAAATTTATTTTAATGTATCAGAATTCTTAAATTTCATTCATACAATAAAAAAATTTCATTTTCTCGATTTATTAAGAAAAAATAAAATACCTCGAGCATGTAAGGAAACCATGTGTGGTTTTCCTGGACCAAAGAAGCTAGCGGCGCTTGATCTTAAACACTTCCATTCGCAGTTGAACTGGCACGTCCAACCTGAACATGAATCGGTACAATCTTTTATACAGTTTTTTGCAGCCATGACGGATTCGTGTTCGATCATGGTTATCACTATTGCGATCAAGATCACCTTCATCCCTGCATTTGCCATTCCTCTCTTCTTCTTCTTATTGGTTCCTCTCCAACCTTGAAAAGTTGTTGGTTTGGTTGTGTTGTATACGTTTATTATATAGGTGAATTTAAAGAGATGATTTTTTTTATTCTTAATGTTTATATTTAGGTTCTGTTTTAAAATTTGTTGGAATTACTAAATTTGATTGGGGTTGTTCTAATTTTGTGCCTATAGATTGGGTCTTGTCAACGAAATGGACTTAGTTTGAGCCTTTGAGGGGGGAAATGAACAATTTTTTTTTCTAAATTTAAGGAAAGGATAAATCACATTGAAGAATAAGAGTGTTCATTATTAAATACAAAAATTAGATTCGATCTTTTTTTATATATTCAATTTTTTATTATATAGCGACTCATATCCGATTAAGAAAAAAATCTGATATTCTAATATTCAAATATTCGATTATTCGCGAATATAATTTGGTTTAACTATTTTTCGAATTTGAAAGTCGTATTTATAAAAATTTTAGAATTTTGAATATGGTAAATTGTTTAATATAACAAGATTTGAACCAATAAAAAATTTAATTTTTCAGATATAAAAAAATCACATTGTTAAATAAAACAATATTTATATTCATAAAATATTGAATCAATCTAGTCCTATTAATTTCCACCTTTGTCAGATTGTAGTATTTAAGATATCGGTCCCACGAGGACTGTGTCAACCTTGCTACTTCTTATGACCGCACTAAAGAAACTAAAAAACACAAGTAAATTGAAGGTGTGAATTATAACTAAGATAATTATAAAAACATAAAATTTATTAACAAAATAATAAGATAAAGGCGCGACTAGATTGAGTTCTTTGTAGAGGAGAATCTAGTTATGTTAAGTATCCACTTATTAATGCAATGGATTGAACTGTCGCTTCGGTGAATCCCATAAAGGGTCGCCGAAGCTGCCTAGGCGGGGTTATGTCTTGTCGACAATTTAATATTCCATAGTTCGATAGAGCATCCTTTTATGTCTTCTTCCTTATCCTTAAGCGAAGAAAACTGTTGAAACCCACATAAAAACCAACATCTTGATGATACCTCCCGACGTGAATCAAGGGCGGACAACAACCAAACACATGTGTCCTATTAGCCGCTGAAATCCTTGACGGATTAGTCAATGTTCATGAGCAAAGACCGTATTCTCTCGTTTCGTAAACCTACATCTCTCGATGCTAGGCAAATGGGTTTTTCTCACATACTTATCTTTCTAGCTCATATGCAAGAAGAGTAACTACCAAGAGAGAATAAACTATAAAATAGGTTTTGCATTATTAAATGTCAAACATAACACAACGTTCATCATCGACTACTCCACAAGCAATCTAAACCTCTGAAGAACTTAGAACAAGATGGTAGCGGCGACTAAAGGTATAATAATGTGAGAATCCGTCTCAACTCCATACTAAACCTAAACCTAATAAGTGTCTTATATAGGTCAAGCCCTAAGTTGATCTTTCCATGCAAGGAAAGAGTTCTAAACGGGAAAGAAATCTAATTCCTAATTAAACTATATTAATTTAATCTTATTTCCTAAAATATCTTTTCTTTCCCGCGGTTGGCTTTGATATGGGTTTGACCTCCTAACTGAGTTTTCTTCTTTCTCTTGCACTTTGTCCGTTGAGTTCGGTATCTTTTTCTCTTTCTGCTGAGCATCAATTATTATCTTTTACGCTGCTGCGTTGACGTTTAGAATGCTTCTGTGGCGGGTGCTTCATCTGTAATTCAGCATCTATTTCTTCTTTGGCTCTCTCTGTGATATAGTTTCTTGTCTAAGAAAGAAAACTATCAAACGTATATGGTTTATGTCAATTAATAGATAATTTCATAAGGTTAGTGTTTGAATGCTGAGATGTGGAAAATAATTAGAAATATCCAATTATCACCTTTAATTTTGTCTTTATTGGCAATAAACAAGTGGGGAAATTATATGAAAAATGAGGATTTTTTAGTGTCATCACGCATAAAGAAGGAAAGAGTTGTAGACGATCCAAAATGTCATATAAAAAGTATTGCGACACGGGATTGATTTCATCGGCAAACAATCATCAACCGAGTGGAGATATAACTTTTCAAAAGACCACCGAAAAAAACATAAATTAGAAACTAGCACTGATTTAAATCAAACCACAAGAGCACGGTAAACAAAAATCGATCGTTATGGTATGCTGAAATGTGCTACAATAGCAGATAAATCTAGCCAAAAAACGAAAATGTCACACAGAAGAAAACGTGTCAAAGGGTAGAAAGAATACACTATAAAAGCAGGGATTCTTATTAAAATTAAAAATAAAAAAATAGATTTATAGATCCGGTGGTCGACAAACAATACTAAGATTGATTGTCGACAACCGATCAAAAGAATAAATTAAAGTGAAGAACGATTAGGAACGAAAGAATTTTAAAGAAAGGAGAGCGGCTAGGGTTTAGAATTTTAATCTTAAGTCCAGTAACTTTAACGACAACATGATTTTTGTTATTCTTTCTGTTTGTATTGTATTAAATATGTACGTTTATATGTGTATAGTATATTTTCTAGATTTTGTTCTTAGTCTTAAATTGAACCATAGTTTTAGGTTATTCAACTAGGTTCTTTAATTATTTCTTAATTTGCACTTGGTTTAGATTAAACCTTTTATCTATTAAATAAACTCACTTAGTAAATAATTTAGTTAATTAGGTTTAAAAAAATATAAGATTTTAAAATTTTATTTTGAACACGAAAAACTTATCAAAAATATATCCATGAGATGAAATTAGTTTTGCTTTTGGCAGAGTATAAGTTTTTTAAAATCTTATAATAGATTTATTTTGGTAAATTCTTTAATTATTTGAAATAATTTATTAAATTTTTATATTTAAAATACGATAGTTTAATTTAATGTTAGGATAAATAATTGGTTTTATGCTTGCATAATATGTCACGATTAAGGAGAGTTTGCATACAATGAGACTTCATCAAAAATCGATAGCTTGAACCGTTATGAAAAGATGAATTTTAATATACTATTCGTCATCACAATGTACTCTTTCAAAACTTAATGAAACTCAATGTACGAGCCACGATCTTGAAGCAAGTTGATAGCACGAACGATGTTCAACGGTCGAGGAGATACCGAAAAAACAAACAAGAGTCAAATGACTTGGGAACTTAGATATGGGAAAGGGTTGGGTTGGGTTGGATTTTCGGGCCACTTGAACTCGAACACACATATTCTAAACCCAACCCAAAAATTTTCTTTAAAAAATTCGATTTGACCCGATCCAAAAATAAATAAACTAAACCCGACCTGAACTATAGAAAAATAATTTTTGAGACTAAATTGTCAAAAAAATAATTTTACGGGCTAAATTATAAAAAAAATATATAATTTTAAGAAATAAGTTATAAATAATTAATTATTTTTATGACCTAGTTATAAAAAATATATAGATAGATGACTATTATTATAAATATCCCTAAAAATTTATAAAAAATTACATATTTAGTCTCAACGGGTCAAATATTTTTCACCTAAACTTGTGTTTGGTTCTCAATTTATATTTCTACTTTAGTAGTATTCTTGTCCTTTTACCCTCGATAGAAGCTTCATCAATATTAATAAAATTTAAATAGGGAAACTTAAAGAGAATTGGTAGAGGAATGAACCATTTTTATTTGATTTTTAAAGAAAATCATTAGCTTACATATTAACACACATACAAACCCTCGTTTATCTTCAAATTCAAACAATGTATGCATATTAACCTGTATACTTATTGCATTAATTAATTGGCAATGATCCTTTCATTCCTCGGCAACTCATCAGGCTGTCTAAGAGGCGAAGACGAAGGCAATGGCAAAGAAGAAGGCAACGGCGAGGGCGAAGGTGAAGGTGAACGAGCACGATAGAAACCCGGACCTGAAAATTTATTTTAATGTATCAGATTTCTTAAATTCCATTCATACAATAAAAAAATTATTTTCTCGATTTATTAAGAAAAAAATAAAATACCTCGAGCATGTAAGGAAACCATCTGTGGTTTTCCTGGACCAAAGAAGCTAGCGGCGCTTGATCTCAAACACTTCCATTCGCAGTTGAACTGGCACGTCCAACCTGAACATGAATCGGTACAATCTTTTATACAGTTTTTTGCGGCCATGACGGATTCGTGTTCGATCATGGTTATCACTATTGCGATCAATATCACCTTCATCCCCGCACTTGCCATTCCTCTCTTCTTCTTCTTATTGGTTCCTCTCCAACCTTGAAAAGTTGTTGGTTTGGTTGTGTTGTATACGTTTATTATATAGGTGAATTTAAAGAGATTTTTTTTTTTTATTCTTAATGTTTATATTTAGGTTCTTTTTAAAATTTTTTGGAATTACTAAATTTGATTGGGGTTGTTCTAATTTTGTGCCTATAGATTGGGTCTTGTCAACGAAATGGACTTAGTTTGAGCCTTTGAGGGGGGAAATGAACAATTTTTTTTCTAAATTTAAGGAAAGAATAAATCACGTTGAAGAATAAGAGTGTTCATTATTAGATACAAAAATTAGATTCGATCTTTTTTTATATATTTAATTTTTTTATTATATAGCGATTCATATCCGATTAAGAAAAAAATCTGATATTCTAATATTCAAATATTCGATTATTCGCGAATATAATTTGGTTTAACTATTTTTCGAATTTGAAAGTCGTATTTATCAAAATTTTAGAATTTTGAATATGGTAAATTGTTTAATATAACAAGATTTGAACCAATAAAAAATTTAATTTTTCATATATGAAAAAATCACATTGTTAAATAAAACAAGATTAGTATTCATAAAATATTGAATCAATATAGTCCTATTAATTTCCACCTTTTTCAGATTGTAGTATTTAAGATATCGGTCACACGAGGACTGTGTCCACCTTGCTACTTCTTATGACTGCACTAACGAAACTAAAAAACACAAGTAAATTGAAGGTGTGAATTATAACTAAGATAATTATACAAGCATAAAATTAATTAACAAAATAATGAGATAAAAGCGCGACTATATTGAGTTCTTTGTAGAGGAGAATCCAGTTATGTTAAGTATCCACTTATTAATACAATGGATTGAACTGCCACCTCGGTGAATTCCATAAAGGGTCGCCGAAACTGCCTAGGGGGGTTATGTCTTGTCGACAATTCAATATTCCATAGTTCGATAGAGCATCCTTGTATGTCTTCTTCCTTATCCTTAAGCGAAGAAAACTGTTGAAACCCACGTAAAAACCAACGTCTTGATGATACCTCCCGACGTGAACCAAGGGCGGACAACAACCAAACACATGTGTCCTATTAGTCGCTGAAATCCTTGATGGATTAGTCAATGTCCATGAGTAAAGACCGTATTCTCTCATTTCGTGAACCTACATCTCCCGATGCTAGGCAAATGAGTTTTTCTCACATACTTATCTTTCGAGCTCATATGCAAGAAGAGTAACTACAAAAAATGAATAAACTATGAAATAGGTTTTGCATTAATAAATATCAAACATAACATAACGTTCATCATCGACTACTCCACAAGCAATCTAAACCTCTGAAGAACTTAGAACAAGATGGTAGCGGCGACTAAAGGTATAATAATGTGAGAATTCGTCTCAACTCCACACTAAACCTAAACCTAATAAGCGTCTTATATAGGTCAAGCCCTAAGTTGATCTTTCCATGCAAGGAAAGAGTTCTAAATGGGAAAGAAATCTAATTCCTAATTAAACTATATTAATTTAATCTTATTTCCTAAAATATCTTTTCTTTCCCGCGGTTGGCTTTGATATAGGTTTGACCTCCTAACTGAGTTTTCTTCTTTCTCTTGCACTTTGTCCGTTGAGTTCGGTATCTTTTCCTCTTTCTGCTGAGCATCAATTATTATCTTTTACACTGCTGCGTCGGCGTTCAGAATGCTTCCGTGGCGGGTGCTTCATCTGTAATTCAACATCTATTTCTTCTTTGGCTCTCTCCGTGATATAGTTTCCTGTCTAAGAAAGAAAACTATCAAAATTATATGTTTTATGTCAATTAATAGATAATTTCATAAGGTTAGTGTTTGGATGCTGAGATGTGGAAAATAATCAGAAATATCCTATTATCGCCTCTAATTTTGTCTTTATTGACAATATACGAGTGGGGAAATGATATGAAAAATGAGGACTTTTGAGTGCTCATCATGCATAAAGAAGGAAGAAGTTGTAGACGATCTAAAATGTCATGTAAAAAGTATTGCTACACGAGACTGATTTCATCGGCAAACAATCATCAACCGAGTAGAGATATAACATTTCAAAAGACCACCGACAAAAATATAAATCAGAAACTAGCCGATTTGAATCAAACCACAAGAGCACGGTAAATAAAAAACGATCGCTAGGAAAACGTGCTACAAGAGCAGATAAATCAAGTCACAAAACGAAAATATTTCACAACAGAAGAAAACGTGTCAAAGGGCAGAAAGAGTACGCTATAAAAGCAAGGATTCTTATTAAAATTGAAAATAAAAATAATAGATTTATAGATCTGGTGGTCGACAATCAATACTAAGATTGATTTTCGACCACCGATCAAAAGTATAAATCAAAGTGAAGAACAATTAGGAATGAAAGAATTTTAAAGAAAGGAGAGCGGCTAGGGTTTAGAATTTTAATCTTAAGTCTAGTAACTTTAACGACAACATGATTTTTGTTATTCTTTCTGTTTGTATTGTATTAAATATGTACGTTTATATGTGTATAGTATATTTTCTAGATTTTGTTCTTAGTCTTAAATTGAACCATAGTTTTAGGTTATTCAATTAGGTTCTTTAATTATTTCTTAATTTGCACTTGGTTTAGATTAAACCTTTTATCTATTAAATAAACTCAGTTATTAAATAATTTAGTTAATTAGGTTTAAAAAAATATAAGATTTTAAAATTTTATTTTGAACACGAAAAACTTATCAAAAATATATCCATGGGATGAAATTGGTTTTGCTTTTGGCAGAGTATAATTTTTTAAAATCTTATAATAGATTTATTTTGGTAAATTCTTTAATTATTTGAAATAATTTATTAAATTTTTATATTTAAAATACGATAGTTTAATTTAATGTTAGGATAAATAATTGGTTTTATGCTTGCATAATATGTCACGATTAAGGAGAGTTTGCATACACTGAGACTTCATCAAAAATCGATAGCTTGAACCGTTACAAAAAGATGAATTTAAATATACTATCCGTCATCACATTGTACTCTTTCGAAACTTAATGAAACTCAATGTACGAGCCACGATCTTGAAGCAAGTTGATAGCACGAACGATGTTCAACGGTCGAGGAGATACCGAAAAAGCAAACAAGAGTCAAATGACTTGGGCACTTAGATATGGAAAGGGTCGGGTCGTGTTGGATTTTCAGGCCACTCGAACTCGAACACACATGTTATAAACCCGACCCAAAAATTTTCTTTAAAAAATTCGATTTGACCCGATCCAAAAATAAATAAACTAAACCCGAACCTCCCGACCTGACCTATAGAAAAATAATTTTTGAGACTAAATTGTCAAAAAAATAATTTTACGGACTAAATTATAAAAAAATATATATAATTTTAAGAAATAAGTTATAAACAAAAAATTATTTTTATGACCTAATTATAAAAAATATATAGATAGATGACTATTATTATAAATATTCCTAAAAATTTATAAAAAATTATATATTTAGTCTCAACGGGTCGAATATTTTTCACCTAAACTTGTTTTTGGTTCTCAATTTATATTTCTGCTTTAGTAGTATTCTTGTCCTTTTACCCTCGATAGAAGCTTCATCAATATTAATAAAATTTAAATAGGGCAACTTAAAGAGAATTGGTAGAGGAATGGACCATTTTTATTTGATTTTTAAAGAAAATCATCAACTTACATATTAACACACATACAAACCCTCGTTTATCTTCAAATTCAAACAATGTATGCATATTAACCTGTATACTTATTGCATTAATTAATTGGCAATGATCCTTTCATTCCTCTGCAACTCATCAGGCTGTCTAAGAGGCGAAGACGAAGGCAATGGCAAAGAAGAAGGCAACAGCGAGGGCGAAGGTGAAGGTGAACGAGCATGATAGAAACCCGGACCTGAAAATTTATTTTAATGTATCAGAATTCTTAAATTTCATTCATACAATAAAAAAAATTCATTTTCTCGATTTATTAAGAAAAAATAAAATACCTCGAGCATGTAAGGAAACCATGTGTGGTTTTCCTGGACCAAAGAAGCTAGCGGCGCTTGATCTTAAACACTTCCATTCGCAGTTGAACTGGCACGTCCAACCTGAACATGAATCAGTACAATCTTTTATACAGTTTTTTGCGGCCATGACGGATTCGTGTTCGATCATGGTTATCACTATTGCGATCAATATCACCTTTATCCCTGCACTTGCCATTCCTCTCTTCTTCTTCTTATTGGTTCCTCTCCAACCTTGAAAAGTTGTTGGTTTGGTTGTGTTGTATACGTTTATTATATAGGTGAATTTAAAGAGATGATTTTTTTTATTCTTAATGTTTATATTTAGGTTCTGTTTTAAAATTTGTTGGAATTATTAAATTTGATTGGGGTTGTTCTAATTTTGTGCCTATAGATTGGGTCTTGTTAACAAAATGGACTTAGTTTGGGGCTATGTTACACCGATACGGATATGGGGACGGGGACGGGAACGGATACGGGGATAGGAAACGACAATTTCTAAAATTATAGGGGACGGGGACGGTAAGGGTACGACAAATATAATATATGTTATATAAAATTATTAGACTTATAATATAATAAGAATTTAAAGGGGTGAACTTTTGGGCAATTGAAAGTAAAACTTCCTTTAGATGGATTATAAAGAAGTTGCTAAAGATTAGAGATTAGTTTCGACACATTTTTGTTGGAGTTGATAACTGACAAACAGTGACGCACTCTTGGATTTGGGATCACATTCGAGAGGTTAGGAATAAAGTGCAATGGCATAAGCTGGGTATCCTTCTCATGTGCTAAAGCATTCAACCATAGCATGGATGGCCATTCTTGACAGACTCCCTACGCGTGCTCGTCTATTGCAATTTGGTCTTGTACAAACAGGGGATTGTTTGTTTTGTCAGGATAATTTGGAAACTCGAGGGTATTTATTTTTTGAATGTCATTTTTCCAGAAGAATTTGGAGGCGAGTGTTGAGTATGTGTTTGCAAACAAAGAGGATAGAAGATTGGGATGATGAGATCCAATGGGCATCAACTCAACTCAAAGGGAAGCCTTTGGTTGTTTTCATTTTAAAAATAGCTTGGAATTGTCATATTTATCTTATATGGCGTGAGAGGAACCGTCGTTTTTTCTCAGGCACATGTGAAAGTGAAGATGATATAGTTAACTCTATTAGATCTATTGTTTGTACTAAGTTACATACTAGATACATAGATAGTAACGATAGACTTCATTCTAAGCTTTGTATAGAGTGGGGATACCAAAAATGTATAGGGTTTTAATGTTTCTTTGATTGAATGTAGTAGTTTTCTACTTCTTGGATAAATAAAACACACATTTTATCCAAAAAAAATTATAAATGTATCAAACAATAATTATAATTATAATTATAGTAATTTAAATTTACTTTTAATGGTTTTTAAATTATTTCTAACACTTACATTAAACGATTATTAAAATTAAATGGTTAAACTAAACGAAAATTTAAAATTATTTTCTATGTCATATTTGAATTTTCATTTCTTAAACTTTATTTGAATTTTTTTCGAGTCGAATTGAATTAAAATTGGTTATTTTTTTTCTCGAGTCGAATAATTTAATTTTCGTCCTTCCTAATGTTTGAACTTTAATTTATTTTTCATTTTTAAGAAAATATTTTCTCCAACTGATTTTGAACTTTAATTTAGTTCGATTTAAAGAAGATGAAGATTTAATTTTTTATTTTTAAAGTAAATTTATTCGGGGACGTTCCCAATAAAATTTGACCGTTCCCGATAAAGTTGGGACATCCTGGGACGTCCCCCAGACGTCCCCGCACCATCTCCATCCCGGGAACATCTCGAGTACACGGGACAACCCTAAGGTGGCACCCTCGTGCTTCTTAGATTTGAGGGGGGAAATGAACAAATTTTTTTCTAAATTTAAGGAAAGGATAAATCACATTGAAGAATAAGAGTGTTCATTATTAGATACGAAAATTAGATTTGATCCTTTTTATATATATTCAATATTTTTTATTATATAGTGATTCATATTCGATTTAGAAAAAATCTGATATTCTAAAATTCAAATATTCGATTATTCGCGAATATAATTTGGTTTAACTATTTTTCGAATTTGAAAGTCGTATTTATGAAAATTTTAGAATTTCGAATATAGTAAATTGTTTAATATAACAAGATTTAAATCAATAAAAATTTAATTTTTTGGATATAAAAAAATCACATTGTTAAATAAAACAAGATTAATGTTCATAAAATATTAAATTTTTAGATAATCTAAAATTTGAAATATTACAATTCATATCCATTCTAGAAATAAAAACTGGATCGAATCAATACAATATTTTTAAACACTCTTATCAATGAACACTTAATTACAAGTTAAATGATAAATATAACTTATTTTTATTAAAATTACAAACCTATGACTCAAATAATATTGTTACAAATATATTATTTTATTGTTAAAATTGAATCGGATGTCTAATATGACATGATATAATAATTTTTAAAAATTTTCAAACTTAATATATTTTTAATATTTCTATTGTAATTTGAAATAATTTGATAGATATAACTCTTCAAATTTAAAATTTCATCAATTAATTTTTTTTCTATTATCAAAACATGTGAATTTATCGCATTAAAAGGTTGTTGGATAATTATATTATATCATTAAACGAGAACATAATTTTTTTTTACAAATGTTACTGAATTTTTATTAAATTTATGAAAATTATAATTACATAACGTTAAAGAAGTTAAAAATTGGATTAAAGAATTCAAACATTTTACAATAAGAAAACAAAGAAAATAAAATTCTTATAGAATTAAGCATACCAATAAAATTCAGAAGCATCATAAATCTCCTTTGTCTCCATCCAAACGAAATGCATAAAGAAGGAAGGAGTTGTAGACGATCCAAAATGTCATGTAAAAAGTATCGCTACACGGGACTGATTTCATCGGCAAACAATCATCAACGGAATGTTGATATAACTTTTCAAAAGACCACTGTCAAAAACATAAATCAGAAACTAGCGCCGATTTGAATCAAACCACAAAAACATAAAAAAAACGATCGCTAGAGTATGCTGAAGCGCACTACAAGAGCAGATAAATCTAGCCACAAAACGAAAATATGTCACACAGAAGAAAACGTGTCAAAGGGCAAAAAAAGTAAGCTATAAAAGCAGAGATTCTTATTAAAATTGAAAATAAAAATAATAGATTTATATATCCGGTGGTCGACAATCAATCTTAGTATTGATTGTCGACCACCGATCAAAAAAATAAATAAAAGTAAAGAACGATTAGGAACAAAAGAATTAAAAAAAAAAGAGCGGCTAGGGTTTAGAATTTTAATCTTAAGTCCAGTAACTTTAAGGACAACATGATTTTTGTTATTCTTTCTGTTTGTATTGTATTAAATATGTACGTTTATATGTGTATATTATATTTTCTAGATTTTGTTCTTAGTCATAAATTGAACCATAGTTTTAGGTTATTCAATTTGGTTCTTTAATTATTTCTTAATTTGCACTTGGTTTAGATTAAACCTTTTATCAATGAAATAAACTCACTTAGTAAATAATTTAGTTAATTAGGTTTAAAAAAATATGAGATTTTAATATTTTATTTTGAACACGAAAAACTTATCAAAAATATATCCATGAGATGAAATTGGTTTTGCTTTTGGCAGAGTATAATTTTTTTAAATCAGTATAATAAATTTATTTTGGTAAATTCTTTAATTATTTGAAATAATTTATTAAATTTTTATATTTAAAATACGATAGTTTAATTTAATGTTAGGACAAATAATTGGTTTTATGCTTGCATAATATGTCACGATTAAGGAGAGTTTGCATACACCGAGACTTCATCAAAAATCGATAGCTTGAATTGATGTGTGCTAAATATGCGCAATTGGAGTGCAAGTGTACACGTCAAGTAATAAAGTGGTAAATATTATCGAGTTATCGTCTCCTCAGGGATTGGTGTACTTAATATGCTTCTTTTGATCTTCTTTCTCTGTGAAACAAAAGTAAAACACAAATAAGTTGAGTGTAAATTAAACTAAATAAAACAAACTAAATAGGGTGAGATCAAATTTGAGAAAGAGGGTAGGATCCAGTTGTGTTGTATAGTGGATTTGATTGATTTGCTTCTGTCCAATACAATTGCACTGCACTGCCTCGACAGTACTGCAGGTACTGTCTTCGGCAGCGACAGTGTTCTCTGCTGCGGCAATCCCTTGCTCTTGGGCAGATTTACCAAAGTTCGGCAAAGTATCCTTTAATGGCTCCGCTTATCCCTAAGTCAAAACACCGTTGATGGTCAGTCCTTGATGATACCTCCCGACGTTAATCAATTATAACCAACAACCAATCCCACACTTCTTTTAGCCGCTAAAACTCTAACCTATCCCTAGGCCGAGTTAGTATCCTCCAATCAAGTTGAATATCGCACTTACTCTTTTCATGAGTCTAACTCTCCCGAGTCTAGACAAATAAATTACTTACAAACTTCCCTCTCGGGCTTGGATGTAAGAACAAAGAATGGTAAAGAGTAAGTAAACTTTGATATTTTATTGCATTGAAACAAGAAACAAAATGCAATCTCCTCTCACTAATACTCAACAACTTTCACCTAAACCCTAAGAAAGCTTACAACATGATGGGAATAATTATTCCTAGGGTGAACTCTCTCAAAATTCGGCTCTCTCTAGTCCCTTGGACGGCTATGCCTTATATAGGCTTGACCTAGGGCAAACCTTTCCTAATTAGAGTACAACTTGGAGTACGGAACAAGTTATGTACATAGGTTAAATATTTCCAAGTTTAATATTCTAGAAGGTTTTTTTCCCGTGTGGCGTTGCCCTTGGGCTTTTGATATGTTGTTCAGCTCCGATCCTTGGGCTTCTTGTTCAGCAACATTCTCCTCATTTTTCTCTTCAGTTTGCCTAGTATGTTGCTTTTTATCCTCTGCTGCCTCGGTATCAGGTCCTGCCTCAATCTCATTCTGCTGCCTCGGCAATACTTATTCCTGCACAGATATGAAAATGCAGTAAAGTATGCCTTTTATACAAATATCATCTTTAATAGCATCATCCCTAAATATATCACATTAAGTACATGCATTGGTTCAAGTAGGTGTAGATTTGATGATAAGTGCCCATGAAAAGTGTAAGAAGTGATAGTGAATTGAGCACTTATCATGAACCGTTACGAAAAGATCAATTTAAACATACTATCCGTCATCACATTGTACTCTTTTGAAACTTAATGAAACTCAATGTACGAGCCACAATCTTGAAGCAAGTTGATAGCACGGACGATGTTCAACGGCCGAGGAGATACCAAAAACGCAAACAAGAGTCAAATGAATTGTGCACTTAGATATGGGAAAGGGTTGGGTTGTGTTGGATTTTCGAGTCACTCAAACTCGAACACACATATTCTAAACCCGACCCAAAAATTTTCTTTAAAAAATTCGATTTGACCCGATCAAAAAATAAATAAACTAAACCTGAACCTGAACCTCCCAACCTGACCTATAGAAAAATAATTTTTGAGACTAAATTGTCAAAAAAATAATTTAGGGACTAAATTATAAAAAATATAATTTTAAGAAATAAATTATAAATAAAAATCATTTTTATGACCTAATTATAAAAAATATAGATAGATGACTATTATTATAAATATCCCTAAAAATTTATAAAAAATTACATATTAGTCTCAACGGATCGAATATTTTTCACCTAAACTTGTTTTTGGTTCTTAACTTATATTTATGCTTTAGTAGTATTCTTGTCCTTTTACCCTCGATAGAAGCTTCATCAATATTAATAAAATTTAAATAGGACAACTTAAAGAGAATGGTAGAGGAATGGACCATTTTTATTTGATTCTTAAAGAAAATCATTACCTTACATATTAACACACATACAAACCCTCGTTTATCTTCAAATTCAAACAATGTATGCATATTAACTTGTATACTTATTGCATTAATTAATTGGCAATGATCCTTTCATTCCTCAGCAACTCATCAGGCTGTCTAAGAGGCGAAGACGAAGGCAATGGCAAAGAAGAAGGCAACGGCGAGGGCGAAGGTGAAGGTGAACGAGCATGATAGAAACCCGGACCTGAAAAATTATTTTAATGTATCAGATTTCTTAAATTCCATTCATACAATAAAAAAAATTATTTTCTCGATTTATTAAGAAAAAAATAAAATACCTCGAGCATGTAAGGAAACCATCTGTGGTTTTCCTGGACCAAAGAAGCTAGCGGCGCTTGATCTCAAACACTTCCATTCGCAGTTGAACTGGCACGTCCAACCTGAACATGAATCGGTACAATCTTTTATACAGTTTTTTTGCGGCCATGACAGATTCGTGTTCGATCATGGTTATCACTATTGCGATCAATATCACCTTCATCCCTGCACTTGCCATTCCTCTTCTTATTATTATTGGATCCTCTCCAACCTTGAAAAGTTGTTGGTTTGGTTGTGTTGTATACGTTTATTATATAAGTGAATTTAAAGAGATGATTTTTTTATTCTTAATGTTTATATTTAGGTTCTGTTTTAAAATTTGTTTGAATTACTAAATTTGATTGGGGTTGTTCTAATTTTGTGCCTATAGATTGGTTCTTGTTAAGGAAATGGACTTAGTTTGAGGCTATGTTAATGAACCGATACGGATATGAGTACCGGGACGGGGACGAATACGGGGACCAAAAACGGCAATTTTTTAAATTGCAGGGTACGACAAATATAATACATATATTATATAAAATTATTAAAATTTATAATATAATAAGAATTAAAATTATATATGTATCAAACAATAATTATAATTATAGTTATAGTAATTTAAATTCACTTTTAATGGTTTTTAAATTATTTCTAACACTTACATTAAACGATTATTAAAATTAAATGGTTAAACTAAACTAAAATTTAAAATTATTTTTTTATGTCATATTTGAATTTTCATTCCTTAAACTTTATTTGAATTTCTTCGAGTCGAATTGAATTAAAATGGGTTAATTTTTTCCTCAAGTCGAATAATTTAATTTTCGTCCATCCCAATGTTTTAAATTTAATTTATTTTTCATTTTTAAGAAAATATATTCTCCAACTGATTTTGAACTTTAATTTAGTTCGATTTAAAGAAGATGGATATTTAATTTTTTATTTTTAAGAAAATTTATTTGGGGACGTCCACAATAAAATTTGACCGTTCTCGATAAAGTTGGGACATCCCCGGGACGTTCCCGGCTGTCCCCACACTGTCTCCATCCCTGGGACATCTCGGGCACGCGGGATAGCCCTAAGGTGGCATCCCCGTGCTTCTTAGGTTTTAGGGGGGAAATGAACAAATTTTTTTCTAAATTTAAGGAAAGGATAAATCACATTGAAGAATAAGAGTATTCATTATCGGATACTAAAATTAGATTTGATCTTTTTTTATATTCAATATTTTTTATTATATAGTGATTCATATCCGATTTAGAAAAAATCTGATATTCTAATATTCAAATATTCGATTATTCGCGAATATAATTTGATTTAACTATTTTTCGAATTTCAAAGTCGTATTTATGAAAATTTTAGAATTTCGAATATAGTAAATTGTTTAATATAACAAGATTTGAATCAATAAAAAATTTAATTTTTTCGGATATAAAAAAATCACATTGTTAAATAAAACAAGATTAATGTTCATAAAATATTAAATTTTCAGATAATCTAAAACGTAACATGAAAGAATATTTGGTCAGAGCTAGGACAGATACTTTCGTCAGTTCAGGGCGATTTGATCAAATTCCACTACTAAACCAATTAACAATCTAATTCAAATGCTTATCAATTAATCAAAATACAAGTTATTATCAATTAATATTAATTTATATTATTTGTTATTATTATTAATTTTAACTAATTAATAATATTTATATTAATATAAATATAAAATTATATTAATATATTTCGATATTATTCTTATAATATTATATATTTTATTATTTTATTATTATATTTTATATCAATTCATATCCGTTCTAGAAATAAAAACTGGATCGAATCAATCCAATATTTTTAAACACTCTTATCAATGAACACTTAATTACAAGTTAAATGATAAATATAACTTACTTTTATTAAAATTACAAACCTATGACTCAAATAATATTGTTACAAATATATTATTTTATTGTTAAAATTGAATCGGATGTCTAATGTGACATGATTTAATAATTTTTAAAACTTTTCAAACTTAATATATTTTTAATATTTCTATTGTAATTTGAAATAATTTGATAGATATAACTCTTCAAATTTAAAATTTCAACAATTTAACTTTTTTATATTATCAAAACATGTGAATTTATTGCATTAAAAAGGTTGTTGGTAATTATATTATATCATAAAACTACAACATAATTTTTTTTGACAAATGTTACTGAGTTTTTATTAAATTCCTAAAAATTATAATTACATCACGTTCAAGAAGTAAAAAAAACATTTTGCAATAAAAAACAAAGAATATAAAATTCTTATAGATTTAAGCATACCAATAAAATTCAGAAGTTTCATGAATCTCCTTTGTCTTCGTCCAAACGAAACGCATAAAGAAGAAATGAGTTATAGATGATCCAAATTGTCATGTAAAAAGTATCACTACACGGGACTGATTTCATCGGCAATCAATCATCAACCGAGTGGAGATATAACTATTCAAAAGACCACCGACAAAAAACATAAATCAGAAACTAGTGTCGATTTAAATCAAACCACAAGAGAACGGAAAACAACAATCGATTGCTAGCGTATGCTGAAACGTGCTACAAGAGCGGGAAAATCTAGCCACAAAACGAAAATATGTCACAACAAAAGAAAACGTGTTAAAGGGCAAAAAGAGTACACTATAAAAGCAGGGATTCTTATTAAAATTAAAAATAAAAATAATAGATTTATAGATCCGGTGGTTGACAACCAATACTAAGATTAATTGTCGAACACCGATCAAAAGAATAAATCCAGTATTTTTAAACTCTTATCAATGAACACTTAATTACGAGTTAAATGATAAATATAACTCTTATTTTTATTAAAATTACAAACCTATGACTCAAATAATATTGTTACAAATATATTATTTCATTTTTAAAATTGAATTGGATGTCTAATGTGACATGATATAATAATTTTTAAAATTTTTAAAACTTAATATATTTTTAATACTTCTATTGTAATTTGAAATAATTTGATAGATAAAACTCTTCAAATTTAAAATTTCATCAATTTAATTTTTTTATATTATCAAAACATGTGAATTTATTGCTTTAAAAAGGTTGTTGGATAATTATATTATATCATAAAACGACAACATAATTTTTTTTGAAAAATGTTACTGAATTTTTATTAAATTCATAAAAATTATAATTACCGCGTTCAAGAAGTAAAAAAATGGATTAAACAATCCAAACATTTTACAATAAAAACAAAGAAAATAAAATTCTTATAGAATTGAGCTACCAATAAAATTCAGAAGCTTCATGAATCTCATTTGTCTTCGGCCAAACGAAACGCATAAAGAAGGAAGGAGTTGTAAACGATCCAAACTGTCATGTAAAAAATATCGCTACAAGGGACTGATTTCATTGGCAAACAATCATCTGGAGATATAACTTTTCAAAAGACCATCGACAAAAAACATAAATCAGAAACTAGCGCCGATTTGAATCAAACCACAAGAGCATGGTAAACAACAATTGATTACTAGGGTATGCTAAAACGCGCTACAAGAGCACGGTATAAAAGCAAGGATTCTTATTAAAATTAATAATAAAAATAATAGATTTATAGATCTGGTGGTCGACAACCAATTCTACGATTGATTATCGACCACCAATCAAAAGAATAAATCAAAGTGAAGAACGATTAGGAACAAAAGAATTTTAAAGAAAGGAGAGCGGTTAGGGTTTAGAATTTTAATCTTAAAGTCCAGTAACTTTAACGACAACATGATTTTTTTTATTCTTTCTGTTTGTATTGTATTAAATATGTACGTTTATATGTGTATATTATATTTTCTAGATTTTGTTCTTAGTCTTAAATTGAACCATAGTTTTAGGGTATTCAATTAGGTTCTTTAATTTTTCGTAATTTGCACTTGGTTTAGATTAAACCTTCTATGTATTAAAAAAACTCACTCAGTAAACAATTTAGTTAATTAGGTTTAAAAATATATAAAATTTTAATATTTATTTTGAACACGAAGAACTTATCAAAAATATATCCATGAGATGAAATTGTCTTTGCTTTTTGCGGAGTATAATTTTTTTTAACGGCCGAGGAGAAACCGAAAAAGTAAACTAGAGTCAAATTGCTTGTGCACTTAGATATGGGAAAGGGTCGGGTTGGGTCTGATTTTCGGGCCACTCAAACTCGAACACAAATATTCTAAACTCGACCTGGATTTTTTTTTAAAAAAATCGATTTGACCCTATCCAAAAATAAATATACTAAACCCAACCCTCCCAATAAAAAAGATTTTTGAGCCTAAATTGTCAAAAAAATAATTTTAGGGACTAAATTATAAAAAATATAATTTTATGGAATAAAAATAAAAATAAAAATTAATTTTAAGGACCTAATTATAAAAAAATAGATAGATGACTATTATTATAAATATCCCTAAAGATTTATAAAAAATTACATATTTAATCTCAATCCGGATCGAATATTTTTCACCCTAAACTTATATTCTTGGTTCTCGACTTATATTTATGCTTTAGTTGTATTCCTGTATTTTTACCGTCGATTGAAGGGACATCAAAATTAATAAAATTAAATAGGACAACTTAAATAGACTTGGTAGAGGAATGAACCATTTTTATTTGATTTTTAAAGAAAATGAATAGCTTACAGACCCACTTTCATCTTCAAATTCAAACAATGTATGCATATTAACTTATATACTTATTGCAATTAATTGAGAATGACCATTTCATTCCTCGGCAACTCATCAGGCTGTCTAAGAGGCGAAGATGAAGGCAATGGCGAGGGCGAAGGCGAAGACGAATAATAAAAATTCCAACCTGAAAATTGTATTTTAATATATCAGAATTCCTAAATTCTATTCATACAATAAAAAAAATATTTTTTCGATTTATTAAGAAAAATAAAATACTTCGACCATGTAAGGAAAGCGGTTTTATGGGACCAATGAAGCCAGCACCGCTTCTGCTGTAACACTTCCATTCGCAATTGAATGGGCACGAACCTGAAGTACATGAATCGGCACAATCCTTTATACAGAAATTTCGTGTGGCCATGACGGATTCGTGTCCGATCATGGTTATCACCATTGCGATCAAGATCACCTTCATCCCTGCACTTGCCATTCCTCTCTTCTTCTTATTATTATTATTGGTTCCTCTTCAACCTTGAAAAGTTGTTGGTTTGGCTGTGTTGTGTATGTTTATTATATAGGAAAATTTAAAGACAATTTTATTATTATTTATGTTTATATTTAGGTTCTGTTTTAAAATTTGTTGAGATTAATAAATTTGGTTTGGGTTGTTCTAATTTTGTGCCTATAGATTAGGTCAGTTATGTTGTTAACGAAATGGACCTAGTTTGAGCGAAAAAATGAACAAATTTTTCTAAATTTAAGGAAAGGATAAATCATATTGAAGAATAAGAGTGTTCATTATCAGATACTAGATTAGATTCGGTCTAATTTTTTTTGGATATTCAATTTTATGAATTGATGATATAGTGATTCATATCCAATTTAGAAAAAATCAGATATTCGAATATTCAAATATCCGATTATCCATAAATATAATTTAGTTAACTATTTTTTGAATTTGAAGATCTAATTATGAAAATTTTAGAATTTTGAATTTAACAAATTGTTTAATATAACAAGATTTGAATCAATAAAAAAATAATTTTTCGAATATAACAAACATCACATTGTTAAATAAAACAAGATTAATGTTCATGAAATATTTAAATTTTCAAATGATCTAAAACTTAAAATATTGCAAATCCTATCCGTTCTAGATATAAAAACCAGATCGGATCAATCGGATATTTTTAAATACACTTATTAATAAACACTTAATTACGAGTTAAATGATAAATATAACACTTATTAGTATATTTTAATGTGAATTTATCACATTAAAAGGTAGTTTTATAATTATATTATATCATAAAACGAAAGTATGATTTTGTTATTTTTTCTGTTTGTATTGTATTAAATATGTACATTGATATATGTGTATTAGTATATTTTCTAGATTTTCTGCTCAGTCTTAAATTGAACCATAGGTTTAGGTTTATTCAATTAGGTTCTTTGATTAATTCTTAGTTTGCACTTGGTTTAGATTAAACCTTTATGTATTAATTAAACTCATGTAGTAAATAATTTAGTTAATTAGGTTTAAGAAATAGGAGAATAATTTGAGGGTAATTTTTGCTTTTGTAGGATTTTATTTTTTTAATTATTCAAATAAAAATTTAGGTTAATTATATTAGAAAAATAGGAATATATAAGATTTAATATGAAGAACTTATCAAAAATAAATCCGTGAGATGAAATTGTTTTTGCTTTTGGCGGAGTATAATTTTTAAATCATTAAATAGATTTATTTTATTTTTAGCGGCCTTTTTTGCAATATTATGATAATGCTGCTAATATTTATAGCGGCGATAATGAACGTCACTATATATCTAAAAAAATATCGTTATAAACCTATTTGACTGTAGTACTTGCATAATATGTCTTTAAATAATTATGAATCTAAGAAGGATCATGAATGTCACGATCAAAGAGAGACTGAACATATTCTAAGGTTTCATCAAAAGTCGATAACTTGAACCACTATAAAAAATCAATTTAGACATACTATTTGTCATCACGTTATACTCTTTCTGAATTCATTGCAACTCAATGTATCAACCACAATCTTGAATCAAGTTGATAACATGAACAATGTTTGATGAAGGTTGAAGAAGGTTCTCGTCAGTGGCAGTTAGTCAAGAGGTTAGGATAACTGGAAGTGGTTAGGATTGTTAGTTCTGGGGTTGTTAATTCTTCTAGCTGGTTCTTCATTGTATAAATACATAGCATATGTGTAAACAAGAGATACAGTTCATTCAATAAAGATAGAAGGCTTTCTTAACATGGTATCTTCGCTGGGATCCTGGAGCTCTATTTGATTCTTCCGACTGTTTTTTTTTCTCTCTTGTTGTCGTTTGTATCTTCTTCTTCTGGCCTGAAGTTTCTGTGTTACGATAAGCAATGTCGTTCAAGAATAAGAAAGTCAATGTAGTTCTTGACGAGTTTAATTTCCTCTTGTGGAAACAACAGATTCTGTTGACCGTGAGGAGTCATCGGTTGGAGAAGCTGATGACTGGAAGCGTGCAACCTCCTCCTAAGGAGGTTCCTGGATCGGATGGGTCGCTAGTTGCAAACGATGAATATGAAGATTTCATTGCTCAGGATAGCGCTCTGGCGTCGTGGCTACTTTCAACCATTAGTTCCACGCTGCTTCCGAAATTTGTTGGTGCCGAGACTGCTGCAGATGTGTGGAGCACGGTCTTGAAAATATTTGCTCGGAAGTCTACAACGTCTGTGATGAGTCTTCACTACAAGTTACGTGCTCTCAAGAAAGGTGATAACAGTATTAGCGTATATCTGACTCAAGTTAAGCAAGTCTGTGACGCTTTAGCGTCATGTGGCAATCCCGTTCCTGTCGTTGAGTACATTGCCAGTATTTTAAATGGTCTACCCAGGGAATATTAACCTTGGATAGCTCTTATCACAGCAAGCAAAGAATCACACTCAGTTGATAGTGTTAGGTCCATGCTCATGGATGTTGAATATCAGCTTGCTGGCTTTGGAAGTCAAAATGAGGAAGTACTCATGAGTGCAAATATTGCTCACACACTTGGTGAGCAGGCAAAGTCGTTTCGAGGAGGTTATGGTTTTCGCGGCCGACAATCTTTACCAGTGCAATCTGGAAGGTTTTCTGGTCGTGGACAATCTTTCCCAGGTGTTACCAGTGGAGCTTTACCTGAATCTGGTACTGCAAATTTTGGTGTCTTTGGTGAGTCAAGTTTATTGGAAGAAGATGAGAATGTCAATCCACAGGCTAATTTGGCAGCGTCTGGAACCTCTTGGGTCGTTGACTCAGGTGCCACACATCATGTGACACCTGAATCGGCCAACTTGCTTCATTCTTCTTCTTATAATGGTCCAAGTAAGCTAATAATTGGTAATGGTGTTAATCTTAGCATTGACAACAAAGGAAGTTCTTTGCTAAATACGTTGTCTTCTTCTCGCAAATTGGTGTTGAGTGAAATACTTCATGTTCCTAATGTGACGAAAAATCTCCTTTCTGTCTCTAAGCTTGCTAGGGACAATAAAGTTTTCTTTGAATTTCATGCTCATGCTTGTCGAGTTAAGGATGACGACACTAGTGCCGTGTTGCTTGAAGGTCGTGAGAGTGATGGATTATACAAGTTCGATGTTGGGGTCACTCAAAGGAACGTTACTGCTGAAGCTAATACAGCTAATGTAGGTGTTTCTGCATACGAATTGTGGCATCGTAGAGTTAGACACCCGAGTTTTGACAGTTTGCTTCAAATTTGTAAAACCATAGATGTACAGTTGTTAAAACAAATGAATAAAAATTCCTTACCTACGTGTATTGCGTGTCGTATGGGCAAAAGCCATAAACTTCCATTTTCTCCTTCTCAAACACAGTACACTGAGCCTTTTCAACTTGTGTATACTGATCTCTGGGGTCCTTCCCATGTTGTCTCGAATGGTTATAAGTATTATATTACTTTTGTCGATGCTTGCACACGACACACATGGATGTATCTGTTGAAGGATAAGTCACAAGCTGCTGGTGTCGTTCAACTGTTTCATACAATGGTTCATAATCAGTTTGGATGTTCAATTAAGGAATTGCAAAGTGATGGGGGAGGAGAGTTCAGGAGTTTGTCAAGTTGGTTGGCCAAGGAAGGGATTATTCATAGGATTACATGTCCACACACCTCCGAGCAAAATGGTGTGGTAGAAAGGAAGCATAGACATGTGATCGAGCTTGCCTTGGTACTTTTGGCACAAGCTTCTTTACCCTTAAAGTTCTGGACTTATGCAGCTTGTACTGCTGTTTACTTAATCAATCGGCTGCCCACATCAGTATTGTCAGGCCAATCCCCGTTTGAAAAGCTCTATAAGAAGCCGCCAGTGTATGACAATATGCGAGTGTTTGGGTGTAGATGCTTTCCACATCTACGCGTGTTTCAAAAGCATAAATTAATGTTTCGGTCTCAACCATGTGTTTTTCTTGGATATAGTTCGCAGCATCGTGGTTTTCATTGTTTGGCGCCTGATGGTAAGGTTTATATTTCTCGACATGTTGTCTTTGATGAGTCAGTTTTTCCATTTGCAGATCAAGGTTCTATGTCTTCAACAACGCAGAAGGTTGGTTCGAGTAGATCAACTGACATTCCTGTGTTTCCAACCACAACGAAAGCTCGATCAGTTTCTACTTCAGTTGTTATTCCTGGTAGTTTGTCTTCTGCCAGAAATAATATCGATCAAGACGATGCTCCAATTGGTGTTGAGGGTCATACAAGTCCTGTGCCTCCTGGTCCTGTAAATGGTTGTTTGGCTCTTGATCAGTCTAGGAATATTTCAGTGGGTCCTGAGGAGACTGCTAATCTTGCTCCTTCTGGTTCTGGTGGTGCACCTGTAGGAGCATTGTCGAATCCGTCTACTGAAGCTACTGTGCCTGGAGCTCAGGACGATGCATGTAGTCAGATTTTTGGCCATCGTAGTAGTGATGATCAATCTATTGGAGTGGCGTGTAATGAGGAACAAACTGATTGTGAAGTCAGCAGGCCTAGTCCAGCGCTAAGGACTCATGCCATGGTCACGCGAAGTAGAAATGGGATTTTTAAGCCGAAAGCGTATGTCACAAAAGCAAGGATTGATGAGGTGGAGCCAGTTTCTATTCAGGAAGCCTTTACATCTCCCAAGTGGATAGAAGCAGCACATGCTGAGTTTGAGGCTCTTTGCAACAACAAGACTTGGTCACTGGTTCGGTTACCTGAAGGTCGCACCTCAGTGGGTTGCAAATGGATTTTTAAGTTGAAACGTAATCCGGATGGTTCTATCCATAGGCATAAGGCGAGATTAGTGGCCAAAGGGTTTTCACAGGTCCTTGGCCAAGACTTTCGTGAGACATTCAGCCCCGTGGTTAAAATTACTACACTGAACGTGGTGCTTTCACTTGCTGTGTCCAAAGGGTGGGCCTTGAGACAAGTAGATGTGAATAACGCTTTTTTAAATGGCCACTTGCTGGAGGACGTTTATATGGTTCAACCGCCAGGATTTGAGGAAGTGGCTTCTGATGGATCAAACCTTGTGTGTAAGTTAAACAAGGCTTTGTATGGGTTGCGACAGGCGCCAAGGAATTGGCATGCCAAACTGAAAAGTTTCTTACTGGAAATGGGGTTTAGGGAGACTCGAGCTGATGCGTCCCTGTTTGTGTGTTGTAAAGCAAGAGTTCCCATATTCATACTTGTTTATGTCGATGATATAATCATCACTGGTGAGGATGGTGAAGAAATTGAGAATGTGGTACAACAACTAGGGGAAAGGTTTGCTTTGAAGGATCTCGGTGACCTAAATTTCTTTCTAGGCATCCAGGTTATTCGAAAAGGTAGGTCGTTGGTGCTCAGTCAAAGGAAGTACGTCGTTGAGCTGTTGCAGAAAGCAAATATGTATGGGGAAAATGGCACACCCACACCCATGGTCCACACGTCTGCATTATACAAGGAAGCAGCAGGCAGTCCTGTTGTTGATGCTAGGGAATATAGAAGTCTCGTGGGTGCACTCCTGTATGTGTGTCATACACGTCCAGAGATTGTTTTTAGTGTCAATAGACTGGCTCAATACATGCATGAGCCTCGTGAGCAGCATTTGATCGCGGTTAGGCGTGTTCTGAGATATTTGAGTGGGACACTTGATCATGGGTTGGTCTTTAGTCCAGCAGTGGATGGTGATGAGTTGTGTCTTGAAGCGTTTGCTGACGCCGACTGGGGAGGTAGCTTTGAGGATAGGAGGTCTGTCACGGGTTATGCAGTTTATCTGGGAGGAAATCTAGTGTCTTGGAGCTCGAGAAAGCAGAAGAAAGTTTCACGATCGACGACGGAGGCTGAGTATAGGAGTGTTGTCGATGTTGCTTCAGAGATCACCTGGGTCACTGCCTTACTTGACGAACTGAAACAGGTGTCACAATCCGTGCCTGTTATTTGGAATGACAATTCCAGTACTGTCGCCATTAGTGCTAATCCTGTGTATCATGCTCAGACCAAGCATGTTGAGCTTGACATCCATTTTGTGCGTGAGAAAGTTGCTGGAGGGTTGATGAAGGTCAATTACATTCCAGCTATACACCAAGTAGCTGACGGGTTGACTAAAGCCTTGACTCGGACCTATTTTCTGATTTTTCGAAGGAAGCTATGTGTAGCTGCTGTTGATGACGTGGAGAGCTGAAGAAGCAGGGAGAATGATGAAGGTTGAAGAAGGTTCTCGTCAGTGGCAGTTAGTCAAGAGGTTAGGATAACTGGAAGTGGTTAGGATTGTTAGTTCTGGGGTTGTTAATTCTTTTAGCTGGTTCTTCATTGTATAAATACATAGCATATGTGTAAACAAGAGATACAGTTCATTCAATAAAGATAGAAGGCTTTCTTAACAATGTTCAATTTAGGTGATGCTAAAAGCTAAAATGATAAAAGAAATTAATGTGAAGGTTTATTAAATTATTTAAAATTATGATAAATTATTAGATTATATAAATTTTGAGGGTTAAAATTATTATTATGCATATTATTCTCCTTTAATATTTAACTAACAATGACATATTTATAATAATATTTTATATAAATGAATGACATGTTTATAACTTTTCAAAAAAATAAATTTTTTTACTAAAACCATAACATGAAATTAAGTGTATTGATCACTAATAATGAAAAAAAATGTGAACAATAATTTGCTCAAATTAATTAATAATGATTAGTTTAATTGATAAGCATTTTGATATTACTTAAACATGCCTTAAGTTCTAAACAATATGCAAGTAGAAAATGGATGGAAATCATCTACTTCTTTCCCATACCTCCTTCCATGCCTCCGTTTTAAATTAGAGAGTTTGGAGTTTAGGGTTTAGGGTTCAAGGTAGGGGTTATGGTTATGGTTTAGGGAATTATGGGTATGGTATATTTTTTAGGGTGTAAGATTTAGGGTTTAAGATATAGAAAATAAGGGTCAGGGTTAAATTTTAAGTTTTTTAAAAAAAATCAAAAGATGCATGGGAGAATGTACCATAAAGAGGCGGATGATTTTTAC
Source organism: Abelmoschus esculentus (assembly GCA_035048815.1). Lineage (NCBI taxonomy): Eukaryota > Viridiplantae > Streptophyta > Magnoliopsida > Malvales > Malvaceae > Abelmoschus > Abelmoschus esculentus. Next base: position 2,698,749 of record JAUCBN010000019.1, on the reverse strand, counting down.
TCGTAGAAAATCCTCGTTGGGAGACTGACCCCCCAAAATCATATATACAACATGTGTCGATCTAAATTAATCAGGACTAAACCCTAAAGAACCCAAAGGACAAAAAGTAATTTCCAAGTATATGAATTTTCGGAGAGAATGTATTAATTTGAATGTATTCTTTATTATAACGATTACATCGATCGGGACGAATTCACTTTTAAAACAGTGAATTTCCACTTTATTATTAATTTCCACTATATTGAACTTCTATGTATACTAATAATTAGCTACAAACTTATTTACAATTAATCCACGAGAATCTTTTTCATCTTTCCCGGTCCATCAGGTTGTGGAGAAGGTGAAGGAAAAGAAGAAGAACCTGCATTCAAATGGTGTATTTTAATCTATATATTTCAAAAATATAAATAAATAAATTATTTAATAAATTATTTTTATTTTCGTTTTTCATACCATTAAAAAGTTTCAAACTACCAAGAAAATAATAATTTATAGTTAAAAATTTTAAAAATACCATGGGGATGGTTGGTAGCCTTTGAAGGGTAGTATGAGGCAACAGTAGCAGATTTAATGCATTTCCATTCGCACTTCACATTGCACCAAAATCCTACACCACACGAATTGTTGCAGCCCCTCATGCAATCAGACGAGTCCCCGAATACTCTATGCCACATCAAGCTCATCACCATTACTATCATCATCATATTCTTTATTCCGGCGCTCGTCATTCCGGTCCTTAAATCGGAAAAACGTCTTCAGTGTCGGAATTCGAAAAGCTATTGGTTTGGTTGTGTTCCAATTATGTTAATCTTGTTGTTGTCATTTTGATTTTTAAATTTGGTGGAATTGTCTAAATTTAATGTGGTTTGATTTCATGTAGCATTGTGTGGCCATTTTTAATGCTAATAAAACGGACTTTGTTAGAGAAAAAGTTGCCAACAATGATCCAACATCTATGTATTTATCTCTAAAACATCTCTAAAATAATGTCCGATGAAAAATTATATTATGGGTAAGTTTCATCACGTCATTCATGGATCAATCTCTAAAATTCACCCGTATCATCATTTTTTTTATATCATATTTTTTTCAAAATAAATCTTCACTTAAAAAATTGTTTTTAAAAATAAATATGAACAAAGATTCACTTTGAAAAATATATGACATGGAAAAAATGATGATATTGGTGAATTTTAATAGTTGGTCCCACGGATGACGTGGTGAGACTTACCCATGTTATAATTTCTCCATATGATGATATAAATATGATTTGATGTATATGTATATTTTTAAATTCATTTTCATGTAGTTTTCACGGTAAAGAGATAATCGCCCAGAGACAAGAAAACTCATGAAGCTTTCTAGATTTTAATGATATTTTAATCTCTATGAAAGTATTTTGTTTTTCTTTGCAAATTTGTATGAGATTTTAGTCGAATAGTTTCTTTCTTTCTTTTCATATATTATATTTATAATATATTTTATGGTGTTTAATAAAATTCAATTTCCATTGTTCAAAAAATATATAGATAGTAACAAACAAATTGTCTTTTTAATGATTCAATCACTTAATTATAAGTTTAGAAACAAACAAATCTTTCAATTAAAATATTATGTCAAACAAGTCACTCTTTTATTAATAAGAGCTAGGTATAATAATAGTTTTAGTCCTTAAAATTTATGCATTCTATTATTTTGATCCTAATTCAAAATAATTCCCAATAAACTTAATCCTTCCTATTTAGAAATTTTGACATTGTACCATCTAAACACACCCTTTGATCACTTATCACACCTACATTATTGTCTATCAATTCGATAATCAACAGATATAATAACTCGATAAACACAGTCACTCTACTACCGAACAACTGACAAACTAATGAAATAGACTCATTATGAACTTAACATCGTCTACAAGTAGACAGAATCACTTTATTATTTGAAAATTTTAAAGATAAATTACATAAATGACCACTCAACTATGAGTTAGTGTCAATATGATCATTATGCTTTTAATTTTAACAAATATACTTCTTAACTATTAAAATGGTTTTAATATAACCACTCGTCGTTAAAAATTAACGGAGGGTAATATGGTAGTTAAAAAAATTAGGATCAAATTGAAAAATATGTAAATAACATAGATTAAATGTGTAATTATATCATTTTGTTTTAACTGCCACATCATCCCTCAGTTAAATTTTAATGACGGTTGGTTATATTGAAACGATTTTAATAATCATGTTGTATATTTGGTAAAATTAAAAGTATAATGGTCATATCGACACCAACCTCATAGTTGAGTTGTTATTTATGTTGTTTACCCGATTTTTAAATATACAAGGTAAAATTTATTAAATTATTTTGAATTAGGACTAAATTAATAGAATGTATAAGTTTTAAGGCCTAACATTATACAAAATCTTTATATAAATGAAAAAATAATTTATTTATCACAAAATTAATTAAATAATATATTTATTATTACATATATATATTTGAGTAACTGAATTATTATTTTGTTTATTCATATTAACATCAATATTATAATTAAGTGGTTATTTAAGTATTTTATCTTTTATTTTATTAATTAACATTTCATCCTCAAATATTTAAATCTTTTGATTTTCTTTTCTATTTCTAATAACCAATAAAATAAAAATATAAAACAATAAATTAATCAAAATTTATAGGTTTGATTTCATCGCTCTTCTTAACAATTTATTTTTATCACTGTTTGATTTCTTCTTTGAAGATTGTCCTGGTAAGTTCAAAGTTTCTCCCCACTGCATTTCTAATCGATATTTTAGTTTTATTTAACGAAAATTTATTTAGATAATATTACTTTTTTGTGACAAAATTTTTTAAATATGTATTAATTTTTTCACTTTTTTTGTTATTAATTTCCTAGTTTTGTAATATAGGTCAATTATGGTTTGTATTTTCGATAATTTGTTAATTGAGATTTTAATGTTAATGTTTTTCTTGAATGAATATGAAAAAAAATCTATTTTAATTTCAATGGATGCGAATGCAGTTATTGAATGCCTCAATTTGAATGGAAATTTGGATTTATTGAGAGTTTTGTGTTTTGATTGTTTTTGTTTCCGTAAATGATGCATAAGGATTTTACCATATATATTTTTAAAATTTTAATTATTTATTTAGGATAAATAGGTTTGGTCTGTTTTGACTTTAGTTGCAGAATATAAATTATTCTTAATATATTGTGGATTAAAGTGTATAAAATTCTAATTTATATTATTATTATTATTTTTTTCTTTTCTTTAATTATTTTCCCACTTCTTTTTTTTCTCTTTTAAGTTTACGAATTAATCTTCATTCGTATTTATTTGTCAAACTCGTACAATTTGCATGTTCAGATGTTATTAGGAATCTAATTTTTGTCACATCCGTAGAGTTTAGACGCTTCATGACACTACTTGGTCTGATCTTAGCAGTTAAGTCAGCCCTCAAGGATTCGATGGATATGGAAGCTATTAAGCACTAGGGTGGCTACTCTTAGCCACTCGAGAGGCAACAAAAACGAAAAACTTAAAAAAAGAACAAGAAAAGAACTAGAGAAAATGTCAGAGCTTTTTATTACTTTTCTCAGAGAGGATGAATGAAATTGTTGGTGAGTACAAATGGTGGTAAGAGCTCTCTATTTATAGTTGAGCTCTCACTCGATCAATGGTCATGATCAATTTACATGGATAGCCAGAATTAGCCCAAAATAAATACTAAATCAGTTATCTAAGAAAATTTTACCAAATCCTATTAAATTAAAATTTCCCTGAATAGTTGATCTCTCCTAATATGACAAGATTTTTCCTTATATTTATCTGATAAGTTGTCTCTTTTCATTTCTAAAAAGGGATCTCTAGCCAAGTGTAGGGCCAAGTCCGGTAGTCTCTACAATCTGTGTTTTCATTGTAATGCTCCAGTTCAAATGTTAGTGTTTTTGCATATTTGGTTTATATGCCTTTACTTATCCTTTATGCTATCATATTTTAGCTAAAATATAAATTGTAGAAGCATACATTTGTTTTTATTTGTCTTTGTATGTGGGGCATTCTATTGATAAATGATTCACAGAATAACATTTGAACATATTTTCATCTGTGCTTGTATCCTTGTGTAGATTTGTAATACTTATATATGTTTATATATAATTAGATTCAGTGAGCTTGCTTATTTATATTTACAAAGATAATAGACTTGGCATATCTGAAATCTACTTTGGTTGGAATTTTTATCCTTAAGAGTTATGGTATGCTGAACTAAAATGGAAATGATGGCTTGTGCTAAGTCATTTTACTATCCACACACCCATCATTAGTTTAGGACCATGTTTGCAATCAAATTGGATTATTCTGCTAATCCTTTTCTTTATACTATAAAAGTTGTTATGATCTTGAACTTTAATTGTGCCTTTTATAGTTTAATTTTAGATATAGACATATTGCGTACGGTATGGGTACCCGCAAGTATCTCTTCTCCTTATTTTTTTTTCATCTATTCCGTACCCTTATTCTTGCTCACATGATTTAACTATAAGCATATAAGTATGTGTGATACTATACTCACATGATTTTTTAATAATTTTTATTTTTAAATTTTTATAATTTTAAATTTATTTAGCGTACCTTTGTCATAAGCATGCCCTATAATTTTGAAAATTGTCATTTTTCTGTCCACATACTCGTATCCATTAGAGAAACATAGCTTCCTAAGATGATATTATCTTTACCTTGGTTGGTCATTTGATTTATTTAACAATTTTTCAGTAGCTTATTTTGTTTCCTGTCTCGTTTTCATATAGGTTGTGCTAGTTTGGGATCCAAGAATTGGTTCAAAAAAATATGAAATTAAGAGGGCATACTGTAACGAGCTATTCTAAAAACTAACCATTAGTAGGGAATATTTAATTTTCTGTTATAGTTTTAAGCTTTAATGAAATGTTGTGTTTTCATAGCAAGAAGGATAGGTTGAGGGTTGTTATGAATGTTATGATTGGAATCCTCTCGACTCTTTCTCTCTTTCTGTTCTTCCTTCCTAATCTATCTATTCTTCCTCTTTTTAATTCTTTCTGTTAAGTCTTGTTGCACATATAGATAACATTAGGGCTTTGCTTCTGAATTCTACCGACAGATTAGTACAATGAATTCTACTCTGTAATCTTTAGATCTTAGTTAAAAATAGTATTAGTTTGATGTTAAGGTAGGCATTATTGTTATGGATCCTTAATAAGCATTATAACATGCATACTTTTAACCTGATTCTTCTCTCTTGCAATCATTGAATGCATCTTTGGCAATGAGATAAATAGGTTGGTTGATTGCTCATTGATTCTTCCCTTGGTTGTCTGAATTTTGTCTATGATTTTAGTTTCTACCGATTATTTCGTGATTGAAGTCTTTGACAAATATTTTTTCTTTCAGATATTATTTGTCAGGGTCCTCTGATTCATGATCAAGTGCATGATCTGTGCATACATTTTGCTGTACCAAAAACCATTTTCAGTGTAACTTAATGCTAAGTCTTGATAATTTATATTCTAGCACGATTAACTTTCTGAATGATTCTTGCATCAAATAAAGTCCTTGATTTCCTTAGTATATAATCTTGACAATTCTTAACATCCTTTTTTGTTACTTATAATATTTAACTTCGAAGTTATTTCCGTGCATACATCTAGGGGTGAGTATTCGATTAATTCAGTCGGTGGCCAAACCGAATTAACCAAAATCGAATTAACCAAATTTTTTAAAATCTTAACCGCTAATCGAACCGAATTTTCTTTAATCGAATTAACCGAACCAAAATTATTTCGGTTAATTAGCCGAATTAACTGAAATTTATTATAAATTTTGGTTAAATTACATAATAGGTCACTAAATTAAGCTAAAATAATTTTTTAGTCATTAAACTTTTATTTTATACTAATTTAATACAAAATTTAGTGACCATTTTATAATATAAAAAAATTAATGAACATTTTATAATATTTTTAAAAGTTAAATGATTAAAAATAAATAAATATATATATATAATATTATATATAATTTTGGTTAATTCGGTTAATTAACCGATTTCGAACCGAATTAACCGATAACTGAATTTACCAAAAATTAACCGACTGAAATAATCGAAATAATTTTGGTTCGGTCGGTTAACCGAATTAACCTAACCGAATGCACACCCATACCTACATCAGTTATATTTGACAGACTTGACAATAAGAGAGTCTTTTGCTTTGCACAAAGGAACGACCAATTTCGCAGTTGGCAATACAGGATAATGGTATATGGTTTGCAACTACAGGTTCGTCAGTTTCTAGGTGGCCTGCTGAAGGAAAAAATCCTCAGCATGTCTTTCAAAGAGGTGGTTCATTCGTGGCTGGAAACTTGTTTTTTTTTAGGGAAAGAGTTTCGTTAGAAGGGTCTACCCCAGTATATTTATTTTGCTGGTTTACATTCCAAATATTTATTGGGTAAATTATTACGCTAATTACTTTCGTTTACACTTAGTATATTTTTAATCACTGATTTTGAAAAACGACAACTAAGGTCACTATCGTTTTCGGGATGAAAAGTTTTGGTCACTCCAACGTTAAGTGTTAGTTAAATATTGACGAAAATTTAATAAAATGATAAATTACTTAAATAATCCTTAAATTATTATTATACTTTTGTTTCATCTTTAATTTAGCTCTCAAAAATTTAAAACTTTATATTTTTACTATCTTTCCTAAAAAAAATCATTTCTCTAAAACGTTCTTTGCCCAATATACCATTCGTCAACCTTCGAGGATGCTACCGAGATGACGCTGCTCCGTTTCGTTACACCGAAATGGATATGAAAAAAAATGAGGTGCCTTGATACTAAAACAGAAACTTAGAACATGGAAAAAACCTGATGCTATGGAGTTGAAGGGTGAAAAAACTGAATCAATTGAAGAGAATGAATCTCCAAAGTTTGTTTTTAAGTTTCAGTACCAAACTGAGACGTTTGAAGAATTAAGGAAGAAATTTGAAGAGAATAAGAAATTTAATGTGGGTCTAAACTCAATTCCTTAGGAAGACTAATGAGAAGTTCCAATATGCGGATAAGATGACTGAGCTTCATAAATTCTACAAGAGTTACAGAGATTTGATATCTTGAATTATCAGAAAAATAGATAACTAAGAAAAGTACGATTTTAGAGAAATGAATGTTTTGGGGAAGATGGTAAAAATATAAAATTTTAAATTTTTTAAAGTCAAATTAAAGATGTAATAAAAATGTAATAATAGTTTAAGGACTATTTAAATAATTTATTATTTTTTATCATATTTTCGTCAATATTTAACGATATTTAACGTTGGAGTGACCAAAACTTTATATACCAGAAACGATAATGACTTTACTGGTCGTTTTTTAAAATTAGTGACTAAAAATATACTAGATATAAACAAAAGTGATTAACGTATTAAATTACCCTAAAATTTTCTTTTGATAGCGTGAATCTTAAGAAACTGTTATCTATGACAAATCTTTGTGATTGTAATATGCATCTGTTGTTGACCTGCCTTTAGCAGGTTAATCTAGGTCGTGAAACCCTGAAAAGTTTGTTGGCTCATTGGCTGTCCAGAAGAACGCAGAGACATGGCTTTCGGGAGGGGTGTATTCGGTTCAATTCGGTTCGGTTTTTATTAAAATATGAATTGAACTACAGTTTACGGTTTTTTAAAAAATAAATTAAAATCAAATGATATAAAAACCGAAAAATTAAAAATCGAATTTTATAGTTTGGTTACGTTAAAACCTGTGATTTTAATAGTTTTTAATTTTAAAAAGAGTAAGCAAAACAAATAAAGTATTTATTAGATCCTTCGGTATTAATTTATTATCATTAATAATATGAAAACATGTCTTGAGCTCTTGAGAAATTTAAAATTTTAAATAAAAATTTTAAAAAATAACAATGATTATAAAACAAACAATATATCTGAAAAATAAATCATAAAAACTATTCATTTAATTAATATACACTCAATGATTTTATATCACTAACCTAAACATATATATCTAGTCTAATATATTGTTTGATTAAAGACAAACTCAAATATTCAATATTATAAAATAATCATAAATAGTAAATATTATAAAAATATATTTGAATTTGAAATACGATATCTAAGCAATTTAATATTATAAAATCATATCTAAATATTTCAAGAGACAAATTTAAAAAATAAATTCAAATATTTCAAGAGGCTATCTTTAAAACATATTTGATATGCGTCAGATTGATATGAAATAAACGGGTTCCAAAAAATCAAAATCGACCAAATTATACAATTTAAATTTTAAACTAAACCAAAAATCAAATTATAATATGTAAGCCCGAACTGAACCGCAGAACTAGGTTCGGATCAATTTTCCGATTATCTCGGTTTCGTTGCTCAAGCCAGCTTCCAGGCTTCAGCTAATAGTGACGTTTTGTCGGAAGAAATGCTGAGAATGACCCCATGGTCTATCCTCGAGAATTTTACTGTTTCCCCTCTCCCTCAATTATTAACGAGGGTCCCCAAGGAGGTCCTTGGAGAAAGAAAATTACTGAATTGGATGCAACCAAGGACGAGGACTTCGTGTGTTTTGGATTGCGTATTAAAGGTTTAAGGGTCTAATAAGCCCTTAAATTTTTAGAAAAATTTAATTAAGTTTTTAAAATTTTTTATACTCAATTAAGTCCTCAAACTCTAAAAAATCAATTCAACCCTTAAACTTTTTAACACCCAACTAAACCCTCAAACTCAAGAAAAAAATCAATTTGACCCTTTTACCAAATTTAACCGTTAACTTTAACCCTTTTATTTTTTATTTTTAACAGATATTGCAACAAAATAGTACTACTTTTTCATTTTTAGGAATTTTTAAAATTATATAAAAATCATAAAAAAATATTTTTAAAATATAAAAAAATTAATTTCAAAATCTAATTTCAAATAATAAATAATATTTTTTTAAAAAATTAAAAATAAAGTAAAAAATTAAATATTACTTTACAATTATAAAAAATATTTTTATATTTTAAAATAATTTAAAATTTTTAATATTTTTATAAAGTTTTTAGATTTTGTTATATATTTTTAAAATTTTAAAATTTCTTGAAAACGATAAATGGTATTATCTTGTCGCGACAAGTGTTAAAAAAATTTAAAAAAAAAGTTTAAAGTTAACGGTCATAGTTGATCAAAGGGTCAAATTAATTTTTTTCTTGAGTTTGAGGGTTCAATTGGATGCAAAAAAGTTTAAGGGCTTAATTGATTTTTTATAACAGTTTAAGGGCTAAATTAATTTTTTTAGTGAGTTTGAGGAGTTTATTGGGTGCAAAAAAGCTTAAGGGCTTAATTGATTTTTTTACAAAAGTTTAAGTGCTTATTGAACCTTTAATCCCGTATTAAATAATCGGTTACCACTTACCACCACGAGACAAGACCAAGTAACATTTTTGACCTCATAAAATATTTAGTAAATTTTAGGCATAAAGATAATTTTAACTCTTAACGTTTATAACTTTTATCATTTTGGCCCTTATTTTGGGGGGATAAATTTAACCCTTAACCTATATTTTCTTTGACAAATAGCTTATTTTTTAACTAACATTATAACTTAACCGTTAAAAATCCAACAATTATGACATGTCATATACATATGATAATATATTTTAAATGACATGACATATAACCTATTAAATACACTTATATATGAAATATAATTTTATTCCAATATAAAATACAAAACAATTAAAATTCAAATAAAATATTAAAAAATTAATTAATTCTAAAATAAAATGCTACTAAACATTTTCAAACTTAACTACGATAAAATCAAAATCCTATCTTAAAAAATAAAAAATTAATTAATTTCGAACTATGTTTATATTTTTTTTAAGATAGGACTGAGAATATTTAGTAGCCTTTTATTTTAGAACTAATTAATTTTTAATATTTTATTTGAATTTTAATTGTTTTATATTGAAATAAAATTATATTTCATATATATATGTATTTTATATGTTAGATGTCATGTTCTTTAAAATATATCATCATATGCATATGATATGTCATCATCGTCAAATTTTTAACGGTCCAGTTATCATGGTAGTTAAAAAATAAGTTATTTGTCAAAATGATATAGGTTAATGGCTAAATTTATCTAAAAAAAATAAGGGTCAAAATGATAAAATTTATAAACGTTAAGGGTTAAAATTATCTTTATGCCTAAAATTTACTAATTTTATAATTTTCCCATTTAATAAAATATGAATTAATACCTAGATTTTAGTTCATAAATAAAGTTTCCTAACTCTTCCACCGGAGTGTATAGAAATATTTTTCAGAAAATAAAATACATAAAATCAATACACATGTTATGTTTTTCTATGCTTAAATGTAATGATTAGTGCACCAACAGCAATCTCATTTTCATTAATAAGTTCATGGAATCACCATTCATAAATAAATTTGTTTTACCAAATATGTCATTTTATTTTAAAGAAATTAAGTTTGTTAAATTTAATCCTAATATCTTGATATATAATAATTAATATTAAATTTATTAATCGATTAATTTAGATCAGATATTAAAAATATCTCGTGAAGAGTGTAACAAGAGATAAAAGATAATTTAAATGAGAGAATTAAAGTTCAATACCAAATATAAATGTAAAAATGTTTCTTACACTAATTTCAACTTTGAAATCGAGTAAATTGATCTTTCTTAAAAAAATACAATACAATCTTAATGCTAATAATTTTTTTCAATTTTATATGATTTTGATCGTCATAATAATAAATTTAACCATTAATATTTATATATTATGTTAATTTCATTTTAAATTTTAAAAATTAAACAAAGTTATATACGATGTAAATTTATTTTTAGAATTATAATTAAATTGGTATAATATATAAATATTTAAAAATAAAATTATTTTTATGCCGATTAAAATTATGTAAAATAAAAAAAAACTAACAGATGATTAATTGTCTCTAATTGCTCCTTATTTCAGAAGGACCAACATGCTCAATTTCAAAAATGGGAAGGACCTAATAGGTCTTTGTACAAAAAATAAATTAAAAGAAGGGAAACCCTACTGCAAAAATCGTAACACACGGCAAGCGATTTAAGCATGGGTTAAAACCCTAAACTCTTCCTTTTCTCCTCCACAACGCAGCAACCCAGAAAGAGAGTTGGGTAAAAAAGAAATTTAGGGTTTTCTTTAACAGGCGTCCATTTCCCTCACTGTTCGTTAGCTTGTTTCTTTGGTTTTGCTTTGCTATATTTTTTCTTGGAGGTGGGTTTTGTTTACCGTAACTTCAACATGAATGGGATCCTTTATGGAAAATACTTTGATGCACATTAGTTTACACAAGCCTTTCGATTTTAGGGTTGGGTTTAGGATTTAAGGGTTTAATGTATAGGGTGTAAAATTTAAGGTTTATGGTTAGAATTTAGGTTTTAAGGTGCTAAGGTTGGGGGTATAGGTTTTAAATTTTATATAAAAGTTGTATAATTTTTTTTATCGAGCTTGTGTATCAACATATAACCATTCTTTTTAGCAAAGATTGTCTTTTTATTATGTTTGGGTTGGTGCCTTTTAAGTTCAATTGGTTTGATGTTTGATTATTTTAACTAAGTTTGTTGTGATGATGATGTTTCTAGGTCTTTTTTGGAGGAGAAATGCTTGTATTGTTCGAGACTCCTGCGGGCTTTGCCCTTTTCAAAGTATTGGATGAAGGAAAACTAAATAAAGTTGAGGTATTTTGATCTATAAATCTTGTGATCTCTTTAGGAGGAAGTCAATATATGTATATATTGTATATGTGTATATATATATATATATATATATATATATATTAAATGTAGTATATATTGTATATGTGTATATATATATATATATATATATATATATATATATATTAAATGTAGTTATGAACTGTGGAAGAGTTCCTTGATTGAATGAAATTAATAGTTTTATGTTTTAGTTTATAGAACTTTTCAATTTGGAGTTTGGATTGAACTTTACAGTTTTGTTCTCGTAGGACTTGTCAAAGGAATTCTTGGTTGCAGATTCGGCAAGAAAGGTTATTATATTTTTATGATTTTTGAGCACATTTATCATGGATCTTCTTTAACTATGAGCTGACCGATATTTAAACTACGTTATTAGGTTGTCTCATTGCAAGCCTTTTCCAAGTTCGAAAACACAGCAGAAGCTTTGGAAGCAGCAACAAAACTACTTGAAAGCACACCTAGTAAAGGTCTGCGTAAATTCTTGCGTGCTCATTGTGATGGTGAAACATTGGGAGTGGCTGATTCAAAGCTTGGAAATGCAATTAAGGAAAAACTGGTCTGTTATTCTCTTCATATATGGATTCTACGGTGATACTTTGCTTTTTGATTCAGTTGAAATCTAATTTAGTGGAAGCACTTGTCTGCAGAAAATTGATTGCGTTCACAATAATGCTGTTATGGAGTTGCTTAGAGGTGTGAGAACTCAGTTGACAGAACTCATATCGGGTTTAGGTGCACAAGATTTGGCACCGATGAGTCTCGGTTTGTCTCATAGCCTCTCTAGGTACAAGCTGAAGTTCAGTGCTGATAAGGTACTTATATGTTATGATAATTTATTGTGAACTTGATTGAGCATTATCTATTTCCCTTTGAATGGAAAGGTTTATTTTGAACAATTCCGATGAAAAAAATATATAAATAAGTTGGTTTAAGATTTGAGACTCGGGCAAGGGATTATTTTAATTGGATAGAATTTCAATTTACAGTCAATTAGATCATTGCATTTGTTTGATTTGACATTAATGACCTGCTGATCACTGAATGAAAGCATTAAAAATTGTAAAATGAGTTGACCATTTTCATATAGCTAGTCCTTTGAAGCTAAAAAGGGATTTTGTGTTCTCGTTTCTCTAAAAAAGCTAATCTATACTAACCCAGTTCCGTCTCTCTTATTTGGATTTAAAGTTATTTGGGAGAAGCATTCATATGTGTAGGAATTGACAGTGTTCCAATATACGGTGGATTTTGTGAGATATCTAATATTTGTGCTGTTCTAAAAAACTTTGATACTGTTTAGAGCTGTAGTTCTTTGGGGAAATTATGACAGTGTACTATACCTGCATTGTTTTAGGTTGATACAATGATTGTTCAAGCCATAGGTTTGCTTGATGATCTTGATAAAGAGCTCAACACATATGCAATGAGGGTTCGTGAATGGTATGGTTGGCATTTTCCAGAGCTCACTAAGATTGTACAAGATAATATCCTTTATGCAAAGGCGGTGAAGCTAATGGGTGATCGTGCTAATGCCGCAAAGCTTGACTTCTCAGAGGTAAGACTCGCTAGTCTTCTATTCATAAAGCTGATACCCTGAGCTTTATTACCAAGGGCTCCGATATGCCAATACAAAGATTGTCATTGGCTTGCAAAATATCGTACATGAGTACTTGAAATGAACTTTTTTCATTATTTTTAAAGATTTTTCTTGCTTGAATTTTTCATAGGTATTACCTGAAGAAGTTGAATCTGAAGTGAAGGAGGCAGCAGTTATATCCATGGGAACTGAAATTAATGACCTTGATCTTATTAATATCAAAGAACTATGCGATCAGGTTCTAAATCTTTCTGAATACAGAGCTCAGCTCTATGATTATTTGAAGAGCAGGATGAACACTGTTGCACCGAACTTGACTGCTCTTGTCGGTGAACTTGTTGGTGCTCGTCTCATTGCTCACGGTGGCAGTTTGTTGAATCTTGCGAAACAGCCTGGAAGTACTGTCCAGATTCTTGGTGCTGAAAAGGCTCTTTTCAGAGCTCTTAAGACTAAACATTCAACTCCAAAATACGGGCTTATCTACCATGCATCCTTGGTTGGTCAGGCAGCGCCAAAGCACAAGGGAAAGATTTCCAGGTCACTTGCTGCAAAGGCTGCATTGGCTATTCGATGTGATGCTCTTGGAGATGACCAAGATAACTCTATGGGACTTGAGAACCGAGCCAAGGTAAACCATAAACTCGTGCTTGGCTTATTTATCCTTCCACCTATTTGAAAATATAAATGTAAGGTATTTTCTCATACGTTATACTTTGTAGCTTGAAGCAAGATTAAGGTCACTTGAAGGAAAAGAATTAGGACGTTCTTCCGGGTCTGCTAAAGGCAAGCCGAAGATAGAAGTCTATGATAAGGACCGGAAGAAGGGAGCTGGATTGATAACTCCTGCTAAGGTCTGCAATCTGATTACATCATTTATCATATTTAGTGTGTTTAGTTCTTTAAATGGTTAGTGATGTTCTTTTTTTTTCTCTATACAGACCTACAATCCTGCAGCAGATTCGCTTATTGGGCAACTAACAAACCCTGCCACTCTTGATGAGCAAGACACTGTCCCAAAGAAGAAGAAAAAGGTTGAGGCCAAACCTTCTCCGGCAGAGGAGGCAGTGGAGGTGCCTGCCAGAGAAGAGAAGAAAGAGAAGAAAAAGAAGAAAGCTGATACGCAGGCAAGTTTACCAGCAATTGAAAATGAACCCTCAAGTGAAGAGCCTGCTGCACCAAAGGAGAAGAAGAAAAAGAAGAAACGTCAAGTCGAGGATGATGATGATAATGTTGAAGTAGTAGAGAAGAAAAAGAAGAGAAAGCATGCAGAACAAGAAGATGAACCCCAAGTGCAGACCAAGAAAGAGAAGAAAAAGAAGAAGAAAAGTGAGGATTGAGGAGGGGAAAAAAAACAATAAAGATTGTGGTGATTGTCACCCAAACAAGTTTTGGGAAATACAGGCTTTAGTCAGGTTCGTGTAAAATGTGGTATTTTTTTAGGTGTTACCTAATTTTGATTGTAAGGAAATATCAGAACTTTTGTATTTCAGCTAATCATATTCTGCTATGTTTACCTCTACTTTCACCAGTTACTGTTCAAGGTTTCCCTCTACTTTTCCTTCTAATTAGCAACTAATTGTAATTAGTATTTGTTTCCTTTTTAAAGAGAATATCAGGAAGATAATTGTCCCACAAACAACAGTTTAAAGGGAAACTTTAAAGAATATTAAATCTCTTTTTTTTAAAGAATACTAACATTATTTTGACATCTTATTCTTGCTGGAAACTAAATGGTCCCAAACATAAAGGTGAGAGAAAATCTGATACTGAATCTTCTCTAAATGATCTACCAAGGTAATTTTAGAGAAATAGATCAAAATCTATAATGCTGTTTGGACTTCGTTACCAGTAAGTGGCGAAGTTTTTATAGTCTGTCGGATTGAACTGAAAATATATTATTTTTAACGGTATACATACACCTTACCACTTGCAGGTGACAAAATCAAAACAACAATGTAGATTTTGGCCTATTTTCTTAAAATTATCCTAAACTCATCTTTTTTAAAATAAAACTTAAACATCGTTATAACCCTAATTTTTCTAAGGATCAACAAAAAATAGACAACTTACTCGAATCAAGGAATGGAATCATTTTTTATTCACAAGTTAAAACAATTATGGACATAATTGAATTTATTTTTATTAAATTTATAATTAATTCTAATCTATATAATATAAAAATAAATATTTTATATTTCATCAGTGAAAGAATAATACAAGAACAAGTGATTTTTACTTTCGAATTCAGTCCCCATGACGGGTATAAACTATATGTACTTAGACCGTAATAGTAATATCAATTTTTAATTAATAATTTGTCTAAAATCCCTATCCAAGAAATAATAAAATTTTGAAACATGCTTAGGAAACTCAATTTCATTAAATTAAGTTTAAAATGGTTTAGTTTTTAATATAAATTTATTTAACTATGAAAATAATTTTTAGATTTAATATTAGATTATTAAGCAAAGGTTCTTTGGCACTGTCCGGCCGACCATGGATATATTAGTTTACATTTTTCTTCATGTTTGACACAAAATTCCAAGCTTTTAATATATATTAAAGCTTTAATTATTATTTTTAATACATTTCTTGTTGAACACTGCATTTAATTACAAAATTAAGACCATAATATTAAATATATTAAATACACAACATAAATCCTCATTCGAAAATAACAAGCATTTGTTTAGGAAAAAAAAGAAATTATTAACATTATCAAATTACTCTTTTGCCCTCCACTTTCACTAATTAAACACCTTTTAGCTTTGTATTATCTAGGGGTGTAAATGAATAGGATGTTCGACGAGCTGCTCGTGAACTGTTCGTATAATGTTCGTTTATTAAGTTAAATAAACGAGTATAAACAAATATTTTATGTTCGATTGATAAATTAACGAACACGAACATAGGTGCGTTCGGCTCGTTTATGTTTACGGACAAGCTCGTTTATGTTCGTTTATAAGCTCGTTTATATACTCATTTATAAGCTCGTTTATAGGCTTGTTTATGTTCTTTTATATACAAACGCTAAACAAACATGTTCATTGTAAAACTAAAGTTGATTTTGATATAACAAATATGTTTAAGGACTATTTTGAAATAAATTTTTAAGTCCCTAAGTCAAAGTTTTAATTCTAAGTCAAAATCAAGAACTTTGAAATACACTTACAAGCTGTTTTCATACGAGGGTATCGATAACATAAGGACAGGTATCGATACACCTGAGATTTTTCAAGGCTTGTTCTTGAGATCAAGAACAGGTATCGAAACAGGGTTCGATACCAAAACTTTCTGTCAACCCATGTTTCGATACTGGTATCGAAACAACTTGGTTAATTTTTTAATTATTTTTTAATTTTAAAAAAATATGACTCTTGGTATCGATAAAGGTATCGATACACCCTTAATCCCCAACGGCTATTTTCAAACATTAAATGAGTCGACCGTTGGTGATAGTTAAAATTTGATTGATGGTTAGCCTGTATCGAAACAAGGTTCGATACCAGGCTTCACAAACACTTTTGGTATCGAAACAGGTATCGATACACCCTTTATTAAATACACAACGGCTCTTTCTATTCTTGGCATGTTTCGAAACAGGTACCCCGTGTTTCGATACCACTTGCTGCAGAGTGTATTTATGATGGAAAGATGAAGCTCCAACGTCCCTATTTACATTTTCAACAACTACAACGGTTAAAAATCAATGAGAAGGTATAAAAAGAAGCATTTTCAACAACATTAAGAACTATTGAACCTCAAGAAACATCCAAGCAAATCAAATCCAACTCCAAGCACTCATTGCATATCCTAGCCTCCCAACTTGTGTTCTTACATTTGTTTCTTGTATTTTAAGTTTGGAGAGAGTTAAAATTGTATTTGGGGTATTTATTTCTTGTGAGAGAATTTCTTTTAGCCCTTTCTATCTCTTGTAAAATCTTGTGAGTTTGAAATCAATTTTGGGTAGAAAATTGATTTGATTGTAAAGGTTATCCCTTGAACCTAGAAAAAGGTTGAATTCAATAGTGAATTGGTTTCAAAATCCTTAGTGGGAGCTAAGGTAGTGGATGTAGAGCTTGTTCGAAGCTTGAACCACTATAAATTCTTTGTTCTTCATTTCTAGCTATTTTTACCAAAAATTTACTCCACAAATTTAAAATTGCCAATTCACCCCCTCTTGGCCATCTTCCAAAGTTTGATCAACTCAACATTCATGAACACTAAACGAACATGTTCGTGAACGCTAAATAGACAAGTTGATGAATATATACAAACAAACTCGTTTACGAACACTTAACGAACATGTTCATGAACGTTAAACGGACAAATTATCGAACATATAAACAAACACGTTCGTGAACGTTAAACGAACACGTTCGTGAACATTAAACGAACCGAACCCGAACACGACAAAAAAAAACGAACCAAGCTTGAACACACCATTAAAAAATTAAACGAACACGAACAGAGTTTGAACACCTTCAAAAATAAATAAACGAATACGGACGTACCCTTATTTGTTTAACCTCGGTTCGTTTACGCCCCTAGTATTATATCTTTAGAAGACAAGGAAAATAAAGTTAAAGGGTAATTAACTATTTTCTTTTGAATACAAAACACTTATTTATTTGTGTGTGTATATATATATATATAATAGGACTCAGTTATATACTATTTTTTAAATTTTTTACTCCCTCTGTCCCATAAATATTGTCTCTTATTGACTTTTTTTGGGTCAAACTTTTTCAACTTTGACTCATGATTATTTAAAATTTATTAATAATAAAAATATAAAAAATATATTTTAAAAATTTCTAATCGAGCAGATTTTAGATATATACACTACAGCAAAACAGTTCTACAGCGGCGATTATAGTGGCGTTTTTATAACAAACGCCACAAATAATCGCATTATAGTGGCGTTTTCTTTACAAACGCCACAAAATTTCTATTTAGTGGCGTTTTAAATAAAAACGCCGTAGTTGATTGTATATTTACGACGTTTCTACACAAACGCCGCAATAGAGTGTGTTTTTAGTGGCGTTTATATTAGTAAACGCCGCAATTGTCTGTAACGTTGTGGCGTTTTTGAAAAACGCTGCAAAAGTGTTTAATGTTGTGGCGTTTCATTTAAAAACGCCGCAAAAGGTGTAAGAAATTGTGGCGGTTCATTAAAAAAACGCCGCAATAGAAGTACTTTAGCGGCGTCTACTTTTACAAACGCCGCAAGTTCCTTTCTTTTCGGTAGTCACCCGAGAAAACCCCAAATCCCGCCCCCCATAACAATAAGCCCCTATTTCAGGCCACCGTCGCCCCCTAGCATTGGTCCCTTCGCCGTTCGGTTCGGTTAGGCCACCGTCACTTCTCGACTCCCGAAGAGCTCCGTACATACTCTGTCTCTCTTCCTTCGTATTTCATTACTTTATTTTTCGTTTGTTTATGCGATGAGGAAGGATTGGTTTCTTGGTTTCGTTTCGTTTGTTTATGCTGATTACAAATTCTTTCATTCTTAACTCTGGACCGCCTTTAAGATCCTTGTAAACCTGATTACAGTTCTGATTGTTATTAAAAAAACCTAGCCTTGATTGACTGTGGTCTGCATTCAGGCATTGATTCTGTTGTATGTTTTGCTTTGTTATATGTTTCTCAGTTTCATTTGGATTTGAAAAACAAGGAGGATTGTGCTGTATGTGGAGAGATAAATTTGTAAGGAGATTCTGTCTTGAAGATGATTTGTTTGCTTATTTGTCTTGGGGTTTTGAATGAACATTTTTCTAGCTCTAGATTTGGTATAATTATGGTGATTATGGAGATTACTCCACGGAGAAAATCTGTGTAGCTTTTGTTTTTCATTCATGGTGTAAATCAAGTTGGTTTTCGGAAATAAGCATTCGATGTTGTTGATTATCGTTGTGATCGAGTGCTATCTAGCATTCAGTACTTTGAGTTCTTGGTTTGATGGAGTTGGTTTATGGAAATAAGCATACATTGCTATGGAATTTATAAGTGTTTGAGATGAAACTACCATTGGATCTTGGGAAACTAAAGTAGATTACATAGATTCGATCCGCACAGTAGCCATAACAAGAAGTAGGTTTGATTGAAACCATGGCCACCGGGGTGAGCCTCAAGTCATGCCATGGTAAAGAAATGGTTGAGTCAAGTGAGAGAGGTTCGACCGATGGGGATACCGATAATATTTGTGTGCAGACGGGTGAGGAGTTTTCCACTGAGTTTTTAAAGCATACTGGTGCTTTAAGAAGAATTACAGTGACCATGGATGCAGACCACAGTCAATCAAGGCTAGGTTTTTTTAATAACAATCAGAACTGTAATCAGGTTTACAAGGATTAATCAGGTTTACAAGGATCTTAAAGGCGGTCCACAGTCAATCACATATGTTTTCTATTTCATATATTCCTTATGTGTTTTCTATTTCATATATAATTAGTGTTTGTTTTTAGCTGTTAAAATTAAAAAAGTTAGACCCCATTTTGATTTTTCTGCTGATATTTTGTATTTCAATAACATAAATATTCAACATAAATTTAATCATCTGTATGAAATGTTCAACATAAATATTTATAGATTTAATCGTTTTCATTATAGGTTTACTGAGTCATTGGCACGGTGACAAAGAGGCAGAAATTTTGCGTCTTGGATTTGTATGTTTCTTGTACTTTCTTTCCTTCATCTTTTTTGCCTTGCATTTTTGAAATTTAGGATAGCTACGAGCCTGAATTTTATGATAAAATAGTCTTTCTTTTCTAGGGAAAATGGAATATAGAAAGTTTATATTGAAATATTTCCCTTAATAAATGGATGGAAATGAACTCATAATGGTATAATAAACTCATAATGGTAGAAATAAACTCATAATGATAGAAATGAAAGATGAGGTCTTGACACTTGAAATTATTAGATATATTCAGTTATGTGGCAAGAAAAAGAACAGAATAAACTCATAATGGTAGAGTTCTCTGCCACATTACCTGTTTAAATGAGTGGCCATGTTAGCTCTTAATTATGTATATTAATAA
The DNA here is from genome assembly GCA_035048815.1 of Abelmoschus esculentus. Classification (NCBI taxonomy): domain Eukaryota; kingdom Viridiplantae; phylum Streptophyta; class Magnoliopsida; order Malvales; family Malvaceae; genus Abelmoschus; species Abelmoschus esculentus. The sequence continues at coordinate 2,678,262 of JAUCBN010000019.1, read as the reverse complement.
GAATATTCTATTTATATTTTTTGAGGGATTATTAATATGCTATTTCCATTTAATTATGTATATTACAGAAATACGAAATGGATAGAAGTTGGATGGATTTGTCAAGGGTAAGTGTTGGGTATCGAAGTGGAGTAGAAACTTTTCTAGACTTAGCTTTTGCGAATGCCAGCCAAGAGAATATGATTCTTTGCCCTTGTAAGAAGTGTGCTAACATTAATTGGCACATTCGTGAAGTTGTACACGAACATCTAATTGTCGTCGGTTTTGTTCGAGGCTATAGAAAATGGGTATTCCATGGAGAGTTGACACCTGTTAGTGGTTCTTCCACAAGTAATGTGGCTTATTCTCTTAATTCTCAGCGTCGATCTGTTAGAGAAGATGAAATGGAGATTTTGTTGCGAGATGCATTTAATATGCCCGGTGTTCAACAAGTACCTGTTAGAGAAGATAATTGTGATATTAATAACTTCACTGAAATGGGAAGAAACGACTGTGATGAAGAACCAAATGTAGAAGCGACAAAATTTTATAACTTGCTTAATGAAATGCACGAACCGCTTTATGAGGGGTCAGAATATTCAAAACTCTCTTTTTGCATTCGTCTTTTCCACTTGAAATGCATGGGAGGTTGGACTGGTAAATCTTTTACGCAGTTATTAGAGTTTTTACGAGAAATGTTTCCTTCTGCAAAAATTCCAAAATCTGCCAAAGATATGAAGAAAATGATTCAAGATTTGGGTCTTGGTTATGAGAAAATTCATAGTTGCCCGAATGATTGCATGTTGTATTGGGGTGATAAAAAGAAAGAAGATTCATGTCATGTATGCGGTAAATCTCGATGGATGAATGTGGACACAGAAAATATGAGTGAGGAAGAAGTTGAAGCACGATCAAAAAAGAAGCCTGTAAAGATTCTTCGATATTTTCCTCTAATACCTAGGCTTCAATGTCTTCGAAGACTGCCGAGTCTATGAGGTGGCACTATGATGAACGAACCGATGATGGATTATTAAGGCACCCTGCAGATTGTTTAGCTTGGAAGTCATTCGACCAAAAGTTTCCAAGTTTTGCAGGAGGTCCTCGAAATGTTAGACTCGGTCTTGCTTCTGATGGGTTTAATCCTTTTAAAATCATGAGTACTTCGTACTTCGTACAGTACTTGGCCTGTTGTGCTTGTTCCTTACAACTTGCCACCATGGATTTGCATGAAACAATCTTCTTTTATCTTGTCCATGATAATCCCCGGTGAGAAAGGTCCTGGGAAATGTTAGACTCGGTCTTGCTTCTGATGGGTTTATCTTGTCCATGGATTTTTTTATATTGCAGGTATCATCATGCCTAGGAGGAAACTTAATAGCCTGAATATTATTCAAGTTCCTCGTATGGAGGGTGTAACAAATGATGATGATTTGTCTGGTGTTGATTCTTCACAAGTACCTGAAACAGTTGAAAACATAGAAATTGAAGGTAATGTTTAAAAATTTTATTTCAATCATTGGTTTTATTATTGGTTTTATTCTAACAATTTAGACTTGAGATATTTGATATGTAGGTGGAAATGGTCGAAGGCGCAAGACTAGAGGGCGTACAACATTGACTGAATTATACGATCTTCCAGTTGGAGAACGTGTGAAAGTTTCAAGAAATGAAGCAGGACAACCTATCGGGGCAGAAGCAAGTGTTCTGGCTAGTTATTTAGGCATTGTTGCACGAAATGCTTCAATTTTGCCGATCAATTATGAGTCATGGCGTCAGATGCCTAACAGTAACAAAAATCAAGCTTTGGATCTTGTTAAGGTAATAATGTTGTAGTAGCTGATCAATTATAGTTAAATACTAATATTTATATCTTCTTTTAATTGTGTGATTTTCAGGATAAATTTTCTTTGGAGGTCTCAGATGATTATGTCAAACATGCCTTAGGAAAGAAATGGAGAGACCATAAAAGCGTTTTGAAAAAGTCATATTTCAAGAATAATTTGAGCCTTCAAGAGAAGCTTCAAAATGTACCACCAGGTATACTACGGTATCAATGGGAAGATGCTGTTAGATTTTGGACTTCAACAAAAGGAGAGGTAATATCGATGTAATTAAAAAATAATACATCATTATAATATTAATTTCATATGTAATTCAAACTAGAAATTATACAGGATCGAGAGCGTATTGGAGTTTCTAGCAGACAAAAACAAAAGTTCACTCATACAGCTGGGACGAAGAGCTTTGCTCGTATAGCTAATGAGGAGGTATTATTTATTTTAATTAATTATAATTTTTTAATGAATTATACTAAAGTTAGTTTTAATTTCTATTATTTTGTGTAGCAAATTGCGACTGGTGTTAGCATTGGACGGCTAAAGCTCTTTGATATTACGCACACAAAAAAGGATGGCTCTCCAATAAATCCGGAAGCTGGAGAAATTATGGTAAATTTATTGCATATATAAATTATATTATATATTCTTTTAAATATAGAATTTCATTCCATATACATTCTTTTAAATGGTTATCAGATGAAAATGAAGGAAAAAAGGACAGAGTATGAAGCAACAATTTCAACTGATGGTTCTGTTAATATGGATGATATTGACAATCAAGTTTTTGCTGATGTTCTGGGTCCTGAAAGATATGGTAGGGTGCGGTGTCAAGGATCATTTGTTACCCCAACCAAATATTTTGGAACAAACTCATCTCAATACATGTCATCGCAAAGCCAGTCTTCTCAAGCGGAAGTTAATCGTTTAAAACAACAATTAACTCAATTTCAAGCCGAGATGGAAGCTAAGGAAGCTGAGAGAGAAAGGAGAGAAGCTGAGAGAGAAGCCGAGAGAGAAGCAAGAGAAGCAGAAAGAGAAGCAGAGAGAGAAGCTGCATATCAAAATCTTCAAGTACAATTACAGGAAATGATGGCAATGCTAAAGAAGAACCAAGGAAATAGTTCGTTACCTTAATTTTAAGTTCAATCAAGTTGTTGTTGCTACTTTATTTCACTTTAACATAGAATTTTATTTGACATTAAGGTTCTAGACTTGTAAGATTTATTTTCGTTTTTAGTATTTTTATATTAATGTTACTTTATTTTATATTAATGTTTTGAACTATTTGTTTTTATTATTATTATTATTATTATTATTATTATTATTATTATTATTATTATTCTGTTTCATATTGGATTTAAGCAGGAAAATTTGGGTTAGAATCAAAACGGCAGAATTTTGGGTAATACATTACCAGCAGCGGCGTTTGTGGTCCAAACGCCACAGAAAAATAACTCAACAGTGGCGTTTATAGGAAAAAATGCCGCAATAAATACATAGCAATTGCGGCGTTTTTTTGAAAAAATGTCGCTGCAGTACATCATTTTTAGCGGCGTTTCTTAAATAACGCCACTATAGATGAAGAGAAACAGCGGCGTTTGTGAAGAAAACGCCGCTAAAAATGATGTACTATAGCAGCGTTTGTGGAGGAAACGTCGTTCAAGATAACAAACTATAGCGGCGTTTATAATACAAAACGCCGCTAAAGATAATGTACTATAGCGGCGTTTAGCACGTAAAACGCCGCTAAATATAATATACTATAGCGACGTTTAACGGGAAAAAACGCCGCTGTCATTTGTGGCGCTTGTTTCGGCGGCGTTTCTTGTGGCGCTTTTTTATGCGCCACTGAGTCTTTTAGCGGCGCTTACAAACGCCGGTATAGACCTAAAAAACGCCGCTGTAGAACTGTTTTGCTGTAGTGATAATTTATAAAATTTAATTATTTAAAATATTTAATATAATTATAGTCAAAGTTTAAAAATTTTGACTTTCAAAAAATCAATAAGGGACATTATTTCTGGGACGGAGGGAGTATTAATTTATATTTATTGGATGTGTGTAAATAATGATGGAAATTAAAGAATTTTTATAAGAAAAAATAAAATAATAATTTTAATCATTAATTTATATTATCTAATGATTATAAATTAATATAAAAATAATAAAAATGTGTAAAATTAAAAAATTACTCTAAGCAAACTATGTCCCATATAGATAGAGACGGAATCAAAATTTGAAGTTGGGGTAAAATATAAATGATTGAAGTAGGAGACAAATTCATAAATAAACTAATTTTTTTTTAAAAAATAAATACGAAGATAATTTTTTTAAAAAAATCGTGAATAGAGATAATTGCCTCTCCCAATCCCACATGACTTCGTCCATACATATGCATATAATAATTATTGACACAACAAAAGTGTTTCTTTAATTCAAGGCACCAATATTGATGCATACTTCTTTTGTTTAATTGGCTTGACAATATTAATTGGTATAATAATTTTACGATACTTATTTTTTATTCGTGTTTGTTGATTGGTGATTTAAATAGTTACTTTTTAATTGTTAATTATTTTATTTTCATGAATTTGTCACTGTTAATTTGAGCGAATTTTGTATGTTTTATGTGCAGTGACCTGTTTCTATAATTGGTGATTAAAAAAAGACAATTTCTGCATTTTTTTCGCGACTGGAGACATGGGCACGACGTCGGGCATGAAGAAATGCTGATGTGGCAGTTTCTAGAAGATTCTGGAGACGGTCCAGTCAGCGAGATTTGAGAAGATTTTTAAGATAAGATATTTTGTTTTTAAATTTTAAACTCAAGAATTATCTTTTTATCTTTTATTTTATTTTTGAATTAGTTTATTATTTTTAGGTTATTAGTAGCCTATAAATACCCTCTATGGGTAAGGCTTTAGATCATCCATCACTTTGTCTTTGAATTATTGTCTTGCTTCTTTACTATTCTATAAAATTTCTTTTCATCTCTTTATTTTTTTTAGTCTTTTTAATATTTTGCAAAAATATGCTAAGTATGATAATTGATATCATGCTTAGCTAATTTCTTTTAAGCCAAGAGCTAACAATGAATCAATTCAAAGCGTGAGAATTGAATAGTACTTAATTCTCTTCGGGAAACATTCTTATTTTTCTGTTTTATTAGTTTGGCAATCGGTCTTACTTACAAAATTAAAACATTTTCAAACCAAAAAGAGCTCGTTGGTCTGGATGTTGTTTTAATATACAGTGGGAGGAAGGATTTGCCTGTGGCAATTTTGACCTCCTGTGAACACACTTAGCGGCGGTCCGCTAAGGAAAAATGAGATCGGATTCGATTCTCGACGAGATAACATAATCCGAGTCGGGCTTTTCCAGTACTTAATCTGATTGTTTTAACGGCAATAGTTGTAGTTAATCCACTCAAGAATCATCTTTCAAAGATAGGCTTGGGAAGATTGGTTATAAGAGAGAAAGACAAGTTACAATGGGTTGGTCCTTGTAGACTGTAACCGACATGAACCCCGAAGTAAAAATCATTTTCAATGATCGACAGAATTGAAACAAAGTTAGCTCGAGGTGATTTCTTCATTGTCATTTTCAACTATTATTTCTTTCTCTCAATTTTTATTTTTACATTTTATTTGTTATTTTAGTTTCTTTTATTTTTCATTGCAATCTCATCAAACCCCCTTTTAATTAATTGTTTGCAATATCCTGGACTGAAATCAATACAGAATTACATCAGAAGTTCTAAATTCTCTGTGGATCGACCCTCTTTACTATATACTATCTTTTATTTATTTAATTTAAAGAGGAATATTTTATTTTGACTTGACAAACGACGCTTGTCATTTGTCGATGGTCATATAAAATTTAATATATTTTGAGTTGTTTGTCAATATAAACCGAAGCAAATCGTTGCTTTTAAGAATAAATATTAAAAAAGATTGTCGATTTTGAGAATTTTGTCTAGTTTATGTTTTAAAATTTTTCAAGAATTCTTCTTATAATTGTCCGTAGAAATTTTCTTGATACAAAGAAAAAACATTAGATCTAACTAGTATAACACTTATTTTTTAGAATTATTATTGTTTTATATTTTTTTTGAATATTTTAAAAATTAAGTTATATTTCTTTAATAATAATTTGTGTTTAATATAAACACATGAAAAGCATTGGGTTCAAAAGGAGAGTTTGTCTCCCCTTTTTCATCTCTTCTATTTTTTTAATTATTTTTAAAATAAAATAATGATTTACATAAATAAAACAAGAGAATTTATATTAAATTTATGAGTTTCCTTAAAAGAAGAGGTCAATAAGTCATATAAAAATATTGCTTCTAAAATAAAATAAATAAATAATTTACTATTACTTCTCTAAGTAGATGAAGATACCACTAGGATGAATACTCCTTTCTTTTTAAAGCAATCATGGGTGAAATTTTCATTTTTTTTCTAAGCATTAGAATTAAGTTACACAGTGTAATTATTTTTATGTTTTAATATATTTTTGGATCGTTAGATGATTAAAACGAATGGTTAAAATTAATAATTGGTTATGTAAATATTATCATTTAAAAAAATAAGAAGTTAATTTAAGTCATCAATTCCAGTCATCCAACGATTCAAAACGTGACACGAATCATCTAGCCTCATCGGTTGAAGGAACAGTTGTTCCTAGAGGTCACGGATTCGAGCACCAGTACTGTCAGCATAGTGATTGAGCGATCAATGTCCAATGGTTGAGAGTATATACTTTAGAACAGATACTACTGTAATCACTGTAACAACAAAAAAAAACGATTCAAAACGTGTAAAACTTAGAGAATTACTTAGCGTACAAGTAGGTTTACCACAATAATGGACTATTCCTTCCATTTGATAGGTTTAATATGAATAGTTAAAACAAATTTAAATTGTTTTGAAGTAATATGTAATAATAATTTTTTATTTAAATTTGATATAAAACATATAAAAAATTTGAAGGGTTGGGATCATTGACCGTTGACATGATATAAAATTTATAAATTTTACATGTTTTTTAAATTATTTAATCAATAAAAATGAATTGTTGAAATTAATATAAGCAGTGAGAAGTTTTTTATTAAAAACAAATAAGTGAATCATCCTTAATTTAAAAGTTTATTCTGTATCTATTAAACTCGATTAATTCATCGATCCTAATCCAAAAATTATATAAAAGTACACTATTTATATGGATCCTAACCAAATTCAGTAAAAGGTCATGTAACTAGAATTTAGGTGATTAACAATTAATACACCCTTATTTACTAGTAAAATTTAGGTAATAAACAATTATAACCTTATTTAGTGCATGTACAAATCTATGTAAATGGATCAATACTTGTTTGGATATAAATATAATAATATAATAGTTAAAAGTAAAATATTTTGATACGTAAGTCTGTGTAAATTATATAAACCTTTTAATTTTAGTGTAAGAATTTAGGTTAATATTTAGGATTTAAGTTGCAGTGGGTAAACTTTAGAGTTAATGATTAAAATTTAAAATTTAGGGTTTAAATTTTATGATATCGAGAATTAAGAATTTAGATTTTAAATTTATAGTATAAATACGAAGATTGTATAATATTTTTATGCAGTTTATATATTAAAATATAACCTTAATTCAAAAACCCAGAATCTTTTTTTAACAAGCTATAATGATTACAGTAGTATTTGTTTTAGAATATAATTTCTACCATTTGATATTAATCGTTCAATCACTCTGTTGACATCGTTGGTGTTCGAACCCGTGATCTCTAGAAACAGTAACCGTTCCTTTAATAATTTGGGCTAAAAGTTTCATACCAAAAACCCAGAATCTTAAAACAAAAATATAGTAAATGATTTAAACCCATACTTTAAGAATAAAAATGAAAATACTTTTGAGAAGCTCAACTTTGACACCAATCCATCACAATAATAAACTTTTATTTTATGTCAAGTAACCAAACCACTTGATATGTCTCCCTTTTAAAATAATTGAATATTTCACCAAACCTTTTTTTCAACTTATTCTAAATAATATAATGCAAAGTCCAATGAAAGACTCATCCATTTGTCCCCAAATGACTTGGATAACACTCTAATTAATTATTAAAAATACAAACAATTAATAATTTTATTTGTTAATTATAACCATTCATATTTAATTTTTTATTAATTAATCAATACCTATTTATTTCATATATAATATTAAAATTTAATTCTTGATATTATTTAAAGAATAACAGTAGAAAATAATTACTCATCCAAGAACTAAAATCAAATTATATTGTAATTAATTTTATATCTAAAACCCAAATTCTATAATTTTTTAATATTAAGTATATACTTTTTTTCAATTTTTTAAAATAAGTACCCTTCATATATACACAATTAGGACAAATAAATATTAATTTTAAACATTAGTTACCCTTTATAATTTACACACTTAAGACAAGTATATATTATTTATTTTAGTGGTTTTAAATTTTAATCCCTAAATTTTTATTTTTAAACTTAAAATTTTAAATCATAGAATTTATTTTAAATCTTAAAATTTGACTCTAAACCCTAAATCCTAACTCTAACTTCTAATCTTTAAATATTAAAATTTATAAAAATAATTTTTTCATTATTGATACATAAAATATTTTTTAATATATATAATGAAATAAAATTTCTTAAATATTCAACTCATACATCATACTTCAACTTTAGTACCAAATGACAATAATTAGATCTACACTTACTCTCATTTTCTATTTAATTTTTTTATATAATTTTAATAAAAAAATAGAATAAAAGGGGAAAAGTCCAAAACACCAAAGAACAGCCTTTTTACCAATAGAAAACATTGAATGAATGAGAAAATCTCTGTTTTTCTTTCAGATTCAACAAAAGTATCAATTTTTATTTTCATTCTCTTAAACTAAAACACCTAACTTAACCGAAATTCCAAAAAATCCATCAAAAAACACCTTTTGTTTTCAATTTCTCCCATCTCTTTGTTCTACCAGTCTTCAGATCATTTTTGATTTTGATTTCGGAAACTTTCTTTTTGAAACCCTTCAAATTTCAACTCTTTTACACATCTCCAAGATCAGTTTTTTTTTTTCGTTTTGTTTTTTGATTTCTTGCTGAATCTTCAACTTCCCAAATATAGCAGTGGAAAGGGTAGGGTTTTATGATTCTCTTGCACAGTGAATTCTTAGATTGTATTAAAGTTTAGATTGTTAGTTTACTTGTTTTTTTTTTGTTTTTTTTTTTGGTGATTTCAGATAATAGTAAGCCTTTTTGGTCTCTTTTTTGGGGTGCAGATTTATCAGCTCGATCAAACTTCCTGACGTTGCTTGATTCGTGGGAGGTTAATAGTTTGTCGATTAGTTGTTCATTTTGAGCAAGACCCAACTTTTAATATGTTGGGAAATGAGGGTTAGATTTAAGAAATGGGGTGTGTGTTTGGAAGAGAGGTATCTTCTGGGATTGTTTCAGAGTCTAGAGCCGGTAGAAATGCTAGCTCTGAATCCAATAGGAAAGTAGAACAAGTCACGGTTTCGAATACCAATGATAGTGTTGTAGGAGTTGAAAATGAGGGTACCCTAAAAGAGGAAAAATCTGATGGGGAAAGGAAACAGAAGGGGGAAAGAAGAAGGTCGAAGGCAAACCCTAGGTTGAGTAACCTACCCAAGCATTCACGAGGGGAGCAGGTGGCGGCTGGATGGCCTTCGTGGTTGTCGGATGCCTGCGGGGAGGCGCTTAATGGATGGATTCCACGGAAAGCTGACACCTTTGAGAAGATTGATAAGGTGGCCAGTTTTTGTTTTTGTTCAATATTTGTGTTATTTATCCTTGATTTGTGATGTTGCAAATGTAGTTTGTTTTGAAATGATGGTAAATATAATTTCTTGTAGTTGTGTTCGTTGTTTATTTATCTATGGAATGTATGAATAGTTTTGTCTTTAAGTGGAAGCAGTTGTCTTTTGGGTTATAGTTCTTTTTCTTAATTTGTTGATACTTTTGAAGTTGGTATTTTGGATTCTGATACTTACCATTCCTTACTGATGGTAGATTGGCTCAGGAACATACAGCAATGTGTATAAAGCTAAAGATATGGTAACAGGTAAAATTGTTGCTCTAAAGAAGGTTCGGTTTGATAATCTTGAACCTGAGAGCGTGAAATTCATGGCTAGAGAGATTCTCATATTGCGGAGGTTGGATCATCCCAATGTTGTAAAATTGGAAGGTTTAGCTACTTCAAGGATGTCTTGTAGTTTGTATTTGGTATTTCAGTACATGGAACATGATTTGGCTGGGCTTGCGGCAAGCCCAATAGTAAAGTTCTCAGAGCCACAGGTCAGCTCCAACTTGTCTTTTGATTTGAATTACTGTAAAATCCATGGTTTAAATGTTTGGTTAGGTAGTGACCCTAAAAGTATAGTTAAAATGTATGATATGTTATAGGTTAAATGCTACATGCATCAACTACTCTCTGGCCTTGAGCACTGTCACAACTGTGGAGTGCTTCATCGTGATATTAAGGGGTCAAATCTTCTTATTGATGATGGAGGAGTGCTTAAGATTGCTGATTTTGGATTGGCAACATTCTTTGACCCAAACCGCAAGCATCCAATGACTAGTCGAGTGGTAACTCTGTGGTATCGAGCACCTGAGCTTCTTCTAGGAGCAACAGATTATGGTGTTGGTGTGGACCTTTGGAGTGCAGGATGCATTTTAGCTGAGCTCTTGGCTGGAAAGCCCATTATGCCTGGTCGAACTGAGGTAGATTTTGCATAATTTTCTGTTTATTCAGTTTATCATGATTATAGGAGAATGTTTTGCTTGAGTGTTGATTTAAGTAATTTCTTTTGAAAAATTGCTACTCTGTTGCAACCAAGAAATCACAGTATCATATTTTGAAAAGCTTTGATATCTTGTCTTTTTTGTTCATTGCATGTTGAACATAAGTAGTGATTCTATGTAGTTGTACTACCACTTGTAATTTACCATGTGTATTTTTATGATTGATTAGGTAGAGCAACTACATAAAATATACAAGTTATGTGGTTCACCATCAGACGAATACTGGAAAAAATCAAAGTTGCCAAATGCAACCTTATTTAAGCCTCGTGAGCCGTATAAAAGACGCATAAAAGAGACATTTAAAGATTTTCCAGCATCATCATTGCCCCTCATTGACACTCTACTTGCAATTGACCCAGCTGAACGTTTGACTGCCACTGCTGCATTGAGAAGTGAAGTGAGTTATTTGATTTCAATGGAAACTCTCTGGTTCTACTTCTCTTGGCATCATTCGACTTTTTATATCTAAAGATTCCCTTTTTAAGAATTATGTCTTTTTCCACCATTTTATTGTTCTTTTCCAGTTCTTTACGACGGAGCCTTATGCTTGTGAACCTTCGAGCCTCCCAAAATATCCACCCAGCAAAGAGATGGATGCAAAACGACGAGATGATGAAGCTCGGAGGTCAATTATTTTGCTTTTACTCTCTATTGACTTTAATCATTGGATTTTGATGGACATGCATAAGATCGATATGGACCCTCAAGCACATGCTTTGTTTGAACCTCTTTCCCATCTTCTTGTTTGTAGTTTCCAGAGATAGAAAGACCCGTATAAATTAACTGATGTGGTTTGCATGCACAGATACATGGGTTCAGTTTTCTGGATCTTATTTTACTTAATTCTGGAATGTGTTAAATGATTCTTCCCAAGGAACGTCGAATTTTTCTATAATGGTTCATACTCTATTGTTGTTAACCGTTACAGTAATATTTGAATTGTTCAATGCGGGAGCTACTGCCATGGCCTCAAAGTTTAGTCTTTCATTCTGCTCGTCATTGGTTCCATTTGAGTTTGAGTTCACTGTAAATTTGCATTTGAAAACATCATCATGTATCTATCTAGTTCAACTAGTATAATTTTCTGTGAACCCTTTCTGTTTCTGGAATAATTGTGCAGACTTAGAGCTGCTAGTAAAGCCCAGGGTGATGTTACGAGAAAGACTCGGACACGTGATCGTGCAAAGGCGATTCCTGCTCCAGGAGCCAATGCCGAGCTTCAGTCTAATCTTGATGTATGTGATAATTCGCTTTTGTCAGCAGCTACTGTCTTATAGGCTTAGATTTGAGTGGCATTCGACACTTGTTTTTAGTTGTTCTGATATTTTAACTAATAAGAGTTTTTTTTTCCCTTGTGAAGCAGAGAAGGCGCTTAATAACCCATGCCAATGCAAAGAGCAAAAGTGAAAAGTTTCCCCCACCGCACCAGGACGGCACGCTCGGCTTTCCTCTAGGAGCATCACAGCACATTGATCCTTCGCTTGTTCCTCCCGATGTCCCCTTCAGCTCTACGTCTTTCACTTATTCAAAAGATCCGATCCAAACTTGGTCTGGTCCATTGGTAGACTCTGCCAGCATGGGTGCTCCAAGGCGAAAGAAGCATGTTGCAGGCAATTCACACGAACCATCCAAGGCTCCTGCAGGATCCCAGAAGGACAAAAGCGTCGACCCCCGTATTAAAGGGAAGAAAAGCATACTTTAAACACTACTGCATACATAAGAATGAGATTTGCAAGAGCAGTTGAATGCATTGTTTTCATGGAGTCTTACACTTTTACTGCTACTCAATGCAAAAATATATTTAATAGGTCCTGTCATAGAAGCATGTATTGTTTTGTTAAAAAAGAATGTCTTCAAGGACTGAAATCAATTTTTCTATATATATTGTACTTTTTATTTTTATTCTTTTTACCTCCAAGAATCTATCTAATTTGTTGAAACCTTGAGTACAAGTTTCCAGTGTTCTGCATACTTTTATTTCACTAGGGAGTTCTAGTAAACCTCACATTAATGGATATCTTACATACTCTATGGCTACCTAATTTGTGACAAAACATGTCAAAGTACAAGGAAAATGGATTGACCTAGGAAAACAAAATCAAAAACTTTGAAAAACACCTTCGGGACGGGTAATTTTAGGGAACATCGAGCTTAAAAAATGACAATATCGTTTTTTTATAAAAGTTATAAGAATTTTGGTATTTATTTGTTGTATATATCGATTTTTTTATATAAAGTGTAAAGATTCCTTTAAACACTGAATTTCTTACAAAAAGTATAAGAATTTCGATATATACCGAAAAATTGATACCGAATTTCTTACAACTTTATAAAAAACAATACATATGTTTTTTAAACTTTTTTTAGACATTTTTTTAGAGAAAAAAAACTTTGGGACAATCAACCATAAGCTTTTGAGAATGGTAGTTTTAAGAAGACTAGTAGGTGTAGACTTAAGGTTCAAATATAGGACAGAAAGATGTGCAATTGGTAGATGGATCCTTCTTGGTTAAGCTAACTTCCTATTAAAACCCCAAACTTCCAAACCCCTACTTGCCAACAATATTTTGCATCTTACACATTATTTTTAAGACAAGTTTCAAGCCTTCTTCTTTGGTTCCCTCCATTGTTGTGGAAGTTCACAAGGTGTTGCTAGGGAGAAAATGGGGCCAGGTGGACCAGGAGGGCCACCGGGATGGGGCGGCCCTCCTCCTCCCGGACCGGGATTCTTCAGTGGTCTTTGTGACGTTATTGGTGCTTGGTAAGTTCATTAAAGAGTTTGTAAATTGTACTGGAGAAAGTCTAAGGTCCATAATTTGGGGGGGAAATTCCAACTTTCTAGTATTGGTAAAAATCGAATACAATACTCTAAATAATCTCGAGAATTGTTAGAATTTGAGATGATTATTGCATAAAATATAAAAATGTGTCTAATATAAATATATAATTTTTTATTATTAAAAAATCATATATTTGAAAGATTAGACGTTTATATCAAATTTAAATATCGAGAATTTTTAATATGTATGTTTTGTTTTATAATTACCAAAATCTAATTTATTAATTAATTCAGATCAGATATTGCAAATATTCGTTACCGGGTAATTCTCTCGATCTAATTTACTTCATTTATAATATTAGAAATTAACTCTATGATATTACTTAAGATAGCGAATATTTTATCTTACTAGACTAACAAATTGATATGAATGTACGGTTAAAAATTATTGACACGGTGTTAAATTTAGAATTTTACGTATTTGATAAATTATTGAATTAATAAAATTAATGATTAAAATTAACAGTAGATAATGAGAAGATAATCATAAAAAATAAGTATATGTATTTATTTATTTATTTATTTTGAGAAGGTTTTTGTGTTTGTGTTTGTGTTTGCAGTGTGAACTTTCTGTGCTGCTGCTGGTTGCTTCGAGACTGTTTTGGTGATCCAATGGGTCCACCAGGGCCACCTGGACCAGGACTTCCTCTATCTGGGCCACCTGGGCCACCAGGACTTGGACCTTCTCCCCCTGGGCCACCTGGCTTTGGACCTTCTCCCCCTGGGCCACCTGGGCCACCTGGATTTGGACCTTCTCCCCCTGGGCCACCTGGACCACCATAATTGCATGCTTTCAAGCTCCATGCCATTCTAACTCATAAAACCTCTAGAGACTTTCTTTCTGGGTTTAAATTTTTATTATATAAATAAATATTTTATTTATATAATAATTCTTTCATTTCATTGATGCCAAAAATATCCATGGACAAATCAAATTATTCACATTGAAATCATAAATATAGTAATAAATAGCAGAAATTGTTAATTTGATGACTAAAATATAAAATGGGTTAACTTTCATCATTCATTATTAAACAAAACCTGAGAAATTATATCATGGGTCAGTCCTACCACGTCATCCATAGGACCAACCAATAAAAACTGTTCATTTCATTATTTTTTAATTTTTTAAGTGAAGATTCACTTGGAAAAAATTATGACATGAAAAAAAATAATGAAATAGACAATTTTTATTGGTTGGTCCCATAGACAGGTGATTGGACTAACCCATGATATAATTTTTCACAAAACCTTGATTAAAATAAATGCAATACACATTTATTTTTTGTAATTATTATTTTTTATTTAAATGAAAAATTCACCCACAAAATCATATTCTCTTATATCCACACTCCTGGTGGTCCATGTAACTTTCAAATTCCCTATGGATATTCTTATTCTTGATTTAGTGCTTTAAAAAACATAAAAAGAAAATCACATCCTTCTTTTTCCATCAAGAGGGAGGTACTTCACATATAAGCATCATTCAAATACACACCCAATGCTAATAAATTTTAATTTAGGACATGATAGGTTATTAAGTGTTGTCTCTTCGGGAAAATTCGTTAACGGGTATCGAACACCGTTGAACATTATTACTGTTGAACATCATTAAATTGATTAAAAAATTAAAAATTCTAAGGACTCAATATACAATTAATAAAAGAGTGATAGACTCCACGTATAATTATTAAATGTAGTTTGAGTCTTTGATATTTTTAATTTTTATTAATTAATTTAATAATATTCAATGATATTCAACGTTAATTGTATTCAGCGGTGTTCGATGCCCGTTATAGACCCATCCCTTCGTACATGTACTGGGACGAACTCCCTTGAGGCCCAAGAAACCTTGATTCCTATTCTAAAATTTAGTTTAAATAATAATTTGACACATGTAAAAAAAAATATTTAAATTTTAAATACAATAATTTATTAATATATAATAAATTAGAGATCAAATTAAAGAATAATGAACATATATCTTTAAATTTTTTATCCAATAATAATTTAAGTCCTTATAAGTTAAAATATTAAACAAAATAAGCATTATCCCATAAATTTAGAGTTTAAATACTTAATAGGATTAATGCACTTTTCTTCTAAACTATACATATTTTATCAATTTGTCCCTAAAACTTTTTTAGGTTATTTTACCTCTTAAACTTAACGAAATTAGATCAAAATCGCCGATATTTAAAGGATAATTCGGAAAACTAATATACTCTATTAAGACTTAAAAAAATCATTTTTTTTATCAAACCATTTCTTAAAAAATCTAAATCGATAATGTACAATGACAGAAAATAGAAGGGGTTGGTGGGGAGTAAAAATATTCTACCTCTTTATCATGTCTCCATCCATGCCTCAAAAATTCTAAAAAATTAAATTTTAAACCCTAACCCTTATTTTCTATATCATAAATCCTAAACTCTACACCATAAAAAAGATACCCTATCCATAATTTCCTAAACTCTAACTACAACCCCTAACCTTAAACCCTAAATCATACACCCTAAACCCTTTAATTTAAAGCGGAAGCATAAATAGAGGCATGAGAATGAGGTAGACGATTTATACCCGACGGTGGGTCAAGATCCCCTTCCATAAAAAATATTTAAAAATTCTTAAGAATATATATTTGGTCCTCCATGGATTTAGACTTTATACCAACCCTAATAAATTTAAACTGTTTAAATACTCCTCCGACGACTGTGGTTGAGTTCTACCGCTGAATATATCCTAAACAAATCTCTTTGAAACGAAAGTAACCCAAGGAAGGGAAGATTAGAACAAGAAAAGTAGGAAAAAGAGACAGATGCAGTTGGACCAGGAACCCTATGATCTTGGTTTGTCACAACAAATGACAATGGCTGGGGAATATGTGCATGAAATGGACAACCTTGACTCTTGTAGTAGAAAGCAAGGCAAAGGAACATTAGTGTAAAAAATATAATAATTAAAGTTTTATTCACATTGGGACATGTCATGTAACTGTTTTAGGTTTTAAGAATGTATTGTGAGCTTTGAGAGAAGATGAATGGATGGTGTTTGGAAAGGGTGAACTCTTTTTTTTTTTAGATTTGACCACCTTGTCCTAGAGTATCACTATTGCATGTCATGCCCTAACATTGGAATCTTCTAAGTTAATTTTATTTATTTTTTCGTTTGAGTATTTAATTTAATGATATTCAGCTAATCAACTGTTTTATATAATCGTTTTAAAATTATGATGTTCATTTTATCAATTTTGACCTTAAATCCCGTAAATTAATTTAATATAATTTCTTGTATTTTATACCTTATAGGATCCATTTTGTGGCGCTATGGGAAAATTCTAGGTTTTTTCAACCATTACGTTTGAGACACTTTTGGTGAGAAATTAGGGTGAAGCAGGGTGAAAGTTATTTAGATAATATTTTTTATTCGGCAGTTAAAAACGAGAAAAAATCTTTCGTCTCTTTATTATACCTTAATCCATGTCTCTTGTTAAAAAATTTAAAAAATTAAATTTTAAACCTTAACCCTTATTTTCTACGTCCTAAACCCTAAGCTCTATGCCCTAAAAAATACACTCTACTCCTAATTCTCTAAACCCTAAACACAACCCCTAACCTTAAACCTAAACCCTATACCTTAAACCCTTTAATTTAAAACGGAGACATAGAAAGAGGCATGAAAAAGAAGTAGACGATTTACGCCCGTTAAAAACAACTTCAAAAGCTACACCAAACGGAGCTATAATAAACCCTCGTTGAACAAGTAAATTTCCTTACCTAAACTTGTTATAATCTTATACGAGACATACACGAAAAAATTTCATGTCCCTTTTATGCCTCTCTCGATGCCTATACATTTAAAGAATCAAATTTTAAACCCTAATTCTAAATTTTAAATTCTAAACCTTAAAGATACATCATATCCAAATTTCTTAAACTTTAATTAATCTTAAATTCTAACCTTAAACATAAACTCTAAACTTAAATTTTTAGTACAGGAACATAAAAAAAAACTAAAAAGAAATAGACGATTTATATTCGAGACCTACTTAATGCAAAGACATAGTTGTTAAGTGAACGAAGGCCTTATACCTTCTAATTTTTTTTTGTCTATGGTAACTTTAGCACATGTAACCAAATTAAACCTTGACACTCTAAATTTCTAGATTAAATACTTATCAAGTCCCTATTAATTTTAAAGTTTAGTGATTTTGCTCAATTTATTGTCTAATCATAACTCTGTCATTAAAGATATGTATCTTATTCCATTATTCTTTGATTTTCCTTTCTAATTTTATTTGCCATTGATCTAATATTCGACTAATGTTAAGCACATTAAATACATCTAGTTCTCTCTGCAACTATGCATGAAGATTACTCATTGTCAATGGATCTTTCATGATTTGGTTCTTCAATGTATGATTAATAGTAGAGGAAGTGAGTGACCAGGTAAAAGGAAAAATCTAGAACCACACTCACATTATTCCTCATATATATGCTGAAAGATCATGCATATTATAGTAAAATACGGGTAAAAATTATCTGTCTTTCTATGGTGTATTCTTTCATTTCTTCTTTAAAAAAATTTAAAAATTAATTTTTTAATCCTATCCATTATTCTTTATATCCTAAACCCTAAACCCTACACTTTAAAAAATACACCATACCCTTAGTTCCCTAATTAAACTCTAACCACAACCCCTAATCTTTATCCCTAAACCCTAACCCCTAAACCTTTAATTTGAAACAAAAATATAAAAAAAACATGAAAAAGAAATAGATGATTTCCGCTCGTAAAATACACACAGTTACTATCATTAACTAGTTTTCCAATAAATGTAAGCTAGATCCCATTTTTTTTAAAATATTAAATTAAACCTTTTAAAAAAATTATTGTTATTTTGCTTTTTAAGTTTTTGTTCTGACTAATCTAATCTGAATCAAACTGTATCACACACCTAGTTTTAGTAGGTGAGTCTCTCAATAGAAGTTTTCTGCGTACATATCTTTCTTAAATCCGAGACTTGTTTAAGTAAAACTAAGCTACTAATCACTTGGACTAACCCTTATAGTTAATCCTTTAAAATAATATAAACGTTTAAATGTTTTTTAAAAAATTTAAATAAATCCCTTTAAACTTCGTTACTAAGATCCGACCATGGGTTAAAACTGATGGCATACGAGGATGGCGGCGGCGCTAGTAGCGATGAGCCAACCCCAAAGCTTCCATATTCACCCCAAGAAAGTTGGAATCGTATTCTTTGGCGATGAAAATGTATCAGATGCAATGAAATTAACATCAGTGCTTTAAACTCAAAGTGGGATAACCTTATCACAACCTATATATATATATATATATATAATATTTTGATACAAGCTTGCATAAATTTTAAATTTTAGGGTTTAGAAATTTTATGTAAAATTTAGATTATAGTTTAATAGCTTTATATCGAAAGTGAGATAACATTATCACAATATATATATATATATATGAAAAATACTTTGATACAAGCTTTTTTAAACCATACGATTTTAGAGTTTAGAGTTTAAAGATTGATGTAAGGTCTAGGGTTTAAGAATTTAAAACGTAAGGCGTGAAATTTAAGTTTTATGGTTAGAACGTAAAGTTTAAGATTTAAAGTTTAGGGTTAGAGTATTAAAGCTAGGGATTTAAGGTTTAGATTCTATAACTTAAATATAAAAGGTTGTATAATTATTTTTTGATTTCTCTTCCGGTTTTCAGAGTTTCATCCTAACTAATCCGAACCAACACGCGTTGCACACCTACCTTTAGTGGTGAGTCTTCCAACAAAGATTTTTTATATATCGAACTTAAAACCTACTCAAATATAACTAAATTATTTACCATTATGTATGAAAATATCTGTATAAAAATAAAATATTGTATATTTGAAAGCAAACTAACAAATGTTGAAAAGTTTTGAACTCGTCTCTAGGTAGATGATGCCTGAAGTGCCCTAGGAGATGATGAGTTTGCTGTTGCTGTCAGTCAATGAAATGCTGGGAAAGGAATCCAAATAGTATTTTAAGCTTAAAAGGAAGAGAACCCATTTTTTGTGGTTTTGAGTTGAGAAGAATAAATAAATAAATAAAATTTAAAAATAAAAATTCTTAGACCTGAGAATATGACTCATTGGCTTTAGTTTGAGTTCAGATTCTAATTCCTTGGAATCTTTCTATTAGCTTTTTTTCTCCCCACAAGGGAATAACATTCCGTGGTCTTTTTTTTCACTTTGTACTTCAGTGAGGTATAAATCGTCTATCTATTTCACATACCTTCATTCGTGCATCTGTTTTAAAATAGAGGTTTAGGATATGGAGTATTTCAAGATTAGGGATTATAGTTAGGGTTTAGGAAATTAAGGGTAAAGTGTATTTTTTAGGGTATAAGATTTAGGGTTTAAGATATAAAAGACAAAGGGTTAGGTTTAAAATTCAATTTTTAATTTTTTTAATAAGAGACATGATTGAAGGCATGATAAAGAGGTAGAAGAATTTTACCCATTTGAGCCAATTACAGTTACACACGTGTTTTCAATCGCATCGTATTAGAAATTAACTGTTGAATTTTTGGGGATTTGTTTATCATGTTAAGTGGTGGATTATGGTTAAACAATTTGAGGGTATAATTAAAATTTATGAAAATTAGGAGGGTTTATTGAGATTTTTCAGAAAAGATAATCTAAATTAAAAAGACTTTAGGAGGCTTCATCAAGGATGAGTATTTTATCTAAGTTTCGATCCAATCTGGTCTGATCGGATTATAATTTTTAATAAAAAACTAGATACAGATCGAATTGGCTTGAGTTTTTATTGAGGGAAAGGCCGGGTCGAGTTGGGTTTAGAGTATAAAATATCGAGAAATTATTATATGGACTCGTTCTACCACCTAGGATATGGTCCCAACCATTTAAATTAAGACACATAATATATTTTTTCATATCCTATTCACACATAAGCATCATCCAAATCATCCACTTTAATGCCTTTGATTTAAAAAAGGAAAAAAAAATATTATCAAAGATTTTTTATGTTATCTTCCTCTTTATTGTTCAAATATTTTAATTAATTTTTTCTAACCTCTGACCCTAAACCTTAAACCCTAAATCATAATCTTAAACCTTGACCCTAACCCTAACCAATAACCCCTAACCATAAACCCTAACTCTAACCCTAAACACTAAACCCTAAATCACATAAACTCTAAACCCATATTCCTTAACCCTAAATTCTAAACCATAAGCCCCAAATATATTAAAAAAATTAATTAGGAAAATTTTAAAGAACAAAGAGAAAAGAAGAAATCTTTGATAATATTTTTTTCTTTTTTAAATAAAAAATATTAAATTGGATAATTTAGATGATGTTTATGTGTAAATATGATATGAAAAAAATATATTAAGTGTCTTAATTTAATTGGTTGGAGACCATATTCTAGGTAGTGGAATGAGTTCATGTAATATTTTCTCATAAAATATCTGACCTAACCTGAGATTAACTATGTAATTTTCCTTATTTTTAGGTATATTTATAGTAATATTCTTCTCTTTCTATATTTTTATAATTAGATCAATAAATTAAATTTTTTATTTATAATTTAATCTTTAAAATTATATTTTTTTATAATTAAATTCCTTAAAATTATTTTTTACAATTAAATTTCTAAAATTATATTTTTATAAGTCGGGTAGGATCGAAATTGGGTTTAAGATATTATTTTTGTTTGTATCGAATTTTTTTATAAAAAAATATTAACGATTATTTTTAAGAACACGTGTCTTCTAATTCTAAACTTATTTCAGCCTGAATATATTTTTCATCACATATTATGATTATTGACATTATAGATATAATAAATATTATCGAGACAAATTTTATTTAATATTAATAATACGTTACGTTTATATTCGATAAAAATCCTAAATATAATATTTTTAACATAATAAATATTTTTTATTGTGATAATTATTGAAAAAAGAAAAAAAAAATGAACTCATTTTCATTTTAACAACTTGAGGGAAAGTTAACTACAGTTTCCTATGTACTAAATATTGAAAAATGATCATGAAATAAAGTACTACCAAGTAGGCTAAGGTATATGTACTTATGGAACATCAAAATTTAAAGTACATGTCTTTGTCTAAGATAAATGACTTCTGTCGGTCAACATAATACTACTCATAAAATGGGAAATTAACAAAAATTTTAACAAAATTGTGGGTTTTTTTCAACATTGTTGGAAAATAAAAACATGGTTAATTACAAATCTAGAAAGAAATATTATGTTTGATTTGCTATATCACATGTACTCATGGATTAGATGTCATTGTTTATAGTCAATTTAGTCATAAAAAATATATCTATCAAATTTATCCTTTTTTTTTAGATCGTTACTCGAATATAAATTTAGATAAGAAATATTTTATGTATTAAAATTGAATATTTTAAAAGAAAATTAAATAATTATTTTAAGATTATATATCTTAAAATTATTTTAAGAAACTTCAGCGATATTAGCATCAATCGAGCTCGTACGCAAAAATTAAATATATAAAAGTGATTTCATTTATATCTGAAGCAAAGCCTCTCTTGCAAATATATTCCAGTCCCACATGCCAGCAAACTATTTAGGAATTCTCCTTTAATACTTTTGTGCAAGAGGCACAAGACATTGATATTAGATTCTCCCAAACTGCATATTATATATATATATATATTTTATTTTATGTAAATTATATAAAAAAATTTATACAATCCTTCGTATTTAAACTATAAAATATAAAACATAGTTCTCTGTATACTAAACATAAAATGACAACGTAAATCTCTATATGTTAAAATTAAAAGGTTAGCGTTTACACAAACTTGTGTATCAAAGTTTTTTCTTATATGTATAATTATGTATGTTTAAGATAAAGTTACATGATATAAAACTCATTTAGTTTTATACTAATCTATGGTCATTGGATGAATATAATGATTCTGAATTTTTACATTTGTAAGTTTTGTTGATGGTTCATTGGATGAATAAAGTTTGATTTATAAAAAAAAAAAATAGATTTTAAGGAGATAAAAATAAAAGTGTTTAATCAAATCCATCAATCCATTATATTCATCTAACAGTTAAGAATCCATGTAAAACTAAGTGAGTTATATATGATGTAAGTGAATCTCATGAACAAAAATCATCTCTCTTTTTTGTGTCTCCTTTTGTGCCCTTTGATTTTTTTTTTTTAAATTGAATTTTAAACCATGAACCCTTATTTTTTATATCCTAAATCTTAAACCCTAAACCTTAAAAAAATACACCCTACCCCTAGTTCCCTAAATCCTAACCAAAACCCCTAAACCCTAACCAAAAATCATAAACCATAAACCCTCTAATTTAAAGTGGGACATAAATAGAGCCATGAAAAAGGGACAAATAATTTACACTCGAATCTCATCTCATAAAATATTTCATGTAACGGTGGCGGTAAAAAAATTTTGTCTACACAAGTGCCCTAACTTTAGGGTTATGAATTTAGTTTAAGGGTTAAGCTTCAGGATTTAAAATTTAGGGATTGTGATTAGAAATTAAGGTTTCGATGTTAGAGTTTATGTTTTAGGTTAATATATCAGGGATTTGGGTTTTAATTTATAAACCCTAACTAAATTCTACCCCTAAACACTAAACTTAAACTGCAATCCCTAAATTCTAAGTATATAAACTAAACCCCTAAAATTCAAACAAAACTTATATATTTCTAAATAATGTTCGGTTGTTCTTAGCTAGTTTCACAAACACTCATCTTAATGGAGTATCTGCATCAATATCAGATATGTATATTCATCAACCAAATTTTGTTTCATGGTTCATATGATTTTGGCACAGATTTGGTCCTTCAAAACTTAATATTACGAATTTATTCGGCATTAACTCTGCTTCATCAAGATATTATTCCTTATTTTATTTCATCTGTGTACATTTATAGCCTATAGGTGTAACAGTATACCAACTTTCAGTTGCAAACTGCAACTCACTATGTTACTCGGACTACGGTATCGGTTTCAGGTACGAGTATCGAAGAGTTCGTATAAATACGAGTGTTGTACACGTATATTTTTTTCTCTCTTGTATGTCACATCATGTGAAACTTCTTCACCTGCATCATTACAGAAAGTACCATATTTTCTACGTGCTGGTTCATGCAGGAAGAAAGGATGAACTTGCATGAGTTCTTACATACATTCTATCAAGTAACTGATATATATATATATATATATATATATATATATATATATATATATATATATATATATATATATATAAGAAGAGTGTATAGGTTCATACAAACCAAGCGAATCATGTCAAGGACACAAAAGGCACAAAGTCAATAGGCAAGTTGTCATCTGCAATGCCATGGAATTATCATAGTTTATTTCAACAAAATGCATGTATGGAAGCAAGTACAATTCCCTTCTTTTAATAATGTTCATTCTTTTCACAGTGTCCCCAATATAGCTTAGGATTCGACGTTAGCAGGTCGGCTGTCTTCTGCCTATTGCAGACCGCAAAAGGGTATCGGTCCCTTTCCTCGAACGCGGTCATCGAATACGAGTATGCATCCGATACGAGATAGATTAATTTCGAAGGAGCTGTAAAAGGCTGAATAAGTACCAAACTTACTGAAGGAGACAAAAAGGAATGTATTCCAATATTCCATTCCTTGCCCTCAAAACAATCTCCAAGAAAAAGCATCTTTCTTTTCTTCCCCATTTTTCATTATTTACTCATTTATTTTCTTTGTATGTATCTAAACACACAAGGCTTCTAGATGAACCAGTCAAAAGAATCTTCCCTCTAAATTCCCTAAATAAAAACCAGTTAAAACTTTGTTCATGTCTCCATCTGCAATCTGCATAACATTGTGAAACTAAAATCCCTTATTTATGTTCTCATTAGTGCATGGGGCCATGGTCATGCATGCATTGAGCCATTGACAACCTGTGGGGGGGAAATAACAGCAACAAGGTGAAGAACAAAGCTATCAAACACAACATAGTGGATTCCCCTACTCTTATATCTTGGAATGTGATTCTTTGCCTTTGCCAGTAGGGACGAATACGAATACGAATTCTCGTAATATACATACATAATACATATATGTGTGTATGTATATATGTGCATATCTGTTTCAATCACTGTGAATATCGGATTGGGTTAGGCTTTTCTATCACTTGTGTGTTGTGTCCCAGATTCTATGCCTTCTCAAAGCACCACTCATTAGCCTCCTTTCTGTTTCTTTATAAAAGCCCTTCTTGGGGTTGTATTTGGCTTGTGAGAAGTGGCCAAAGACTAGTTTTAAGTGTATCCGGTGGAGAATTGATCGGTGTGAGAGTAATTATCGAAGAATACTAGAGATCGAAGCGGCGGGATCAGGTATAAAAACGAAGCTGTATACCGAGCATGGTTGTTTAGTTCTACTGGTTCATCAAGAAGGTTACACTTACATGTTTGAGTACTTTTTGGAGACAGAAGATATGTACCAACATCACCACCAACATCAAGGTAAGAGCATGCACCTTGAGAGACATTTGTTCCCTCAAGGAGGGAACGGTCCCGGAGATGCTGGTCTTGTTCTTTCAACCGATGCCAAGCCTAGACTCAAGTGGACACCAGATCTTCACGAGCGGTTCATCGAAGCCGTCAATCAGCTTGGAGGTGCCGATAGTGAGTACACGAAATTTGATCAAATCCATGCATAAATTGCCTTAGACTAATACAGATGATAGTACTTTTTCCCTTTATGTTGCAGAGGCTACTCCTAAAACAGTAATGAAACTAATGGGGATTCCCGGACTTACCTTGTACCATCTCAAGAGTCATCTTCAGGTAATTTATTGGTATCATGAACTGACTTAGAAACCTTGGATTCACGGTGTAGTCGATTTGATTTATGTTTTACGAGGCTAATTCGAATTCGGTCACTTCTTTTGGCTGCAGAAATATAGACTCAGTAAAAATCTCCATGGACAAGCTAATAATGGCAGTACCAAGATAGGTAAGATGAGAGTCCTTCATCTATAAAACAATCTTTTTCCAGTTGAGAGCTTTCATTTTGATGATTGAAAAGTTTAACTCTGTTGATATAGGAGCGGTTGAATTGACCGGAGATCGAATCTCCGAAGCAAATGGAAATCACATAAATAACTTGAGTATTGGACCTCAAACAAACAAGTAAGATGATGAATGATTTTTCATATAGATTTTGCATTCATTCATCTGTTTCTTTTTATGTACTGATGTTGATGTTCATGAACTGCAGAGGCTTACAGATCAACGAAGCGCTGCAAATGCAAATCGAGGTGCAGAGAAGGTTACATGAACAGCTTGAGGTACATAACATTCCCTTGGAAATGATTTTACAGGTATATTGGTTATGCCACGGTCTGATAAGTCTGATATGGAACCAGGTGCAGCGACATTTACAGCTTCGTATCGAGGCTCAAGGGAAATACTTGCAGGCAGTGCTGGAGAAAGCCGAAGAGACACTTGGAAGACAAAATTTGGGTAACATGGGACTTGAAGCAGCCAAAGTTCAGCTATCTGAATTGGTGTCCAAAGTGTCCAACCAATGCCTGAATTCGGCGTTTTCGAATTTGAAAGACTTGCAAGGCTTATGCCCTCAGCAGGGGCTAACACAAGCAACTCCACCTACTGATTGTTCAATGGATAGTTGCTTGACTTCATGTGATGGATCTCAGAAAGAGCAAGAAATACACAACATTGGGATTTGCTTAAGAACATACAACAGCAGCTCAGTACCCGAAGACCGGCTGCTACCGCAAACCGATCTGAAATCATTCAACGACATCAAAATCAGCAACGATGCAGAACGAAGAACATTTTTCGCAGATAGAAGCACCAGCGACAATAGACTGCCTTATTTTGCAACAAAGCTGGACTTAAATGTGCATGAAGACAATGATGCTGCTTCAAGCTGCAAACAGATTGATTTGAATGGTCTCAGCTGGAACTGAAAAGGATTGAACCGAAAGCGATCGGAGTTCATCGAAGAGGAGACTCGGAGAAGAAATGCTGCTCTTTCTGATTCATCTATGATCAGCTTGAAAAACCAACATCAATTCAATCTTTAATTGAATAAAGTTTTCAGGTAAAAAGAATAGTTTTTTGCTTCTTGCAAGTTTCAACTACATAAAATATATTAGATATTTGCAGCTAATCACTGTGTTTTTTCATGTATCTGATTAGAGCATTAATGTTAAATTGCTCAAAGACTTTGCTTTCATCTGTACATAATTTTTAAAATTTTAACATGCTAGTATATTATATAAGTGATGAAATCAATTTTCTTTGGTTAATAATAATAATAATAATAATGTTTTCATTTTGGTCCTCTAAAATAAATTATCTTGATTTGATCACTATCGTTTCTTTCATTTTAGTTATTATTTAAATATTTAATAATTTTGATGACTAACTAATTAATTGATCGTCTAATTTTAAAATGATTTTATTTTGATCATATTTTTTATATTTTAATCATTCATCTGTTAAATTTAACAGGGTTTGTTATAAAATAAATCAAGTTATGTTTTTGGTATAGTCTTTAATTTATTGACTGATTTATTTATATCATAAAATTTTAATATGAGAATGATCCTATTAATCTAATTTATTTTATTTAAGTTAGAATTTGAAATCTTATCCTAATTATTAAATTAGTACAACTACTCTTATTTTTATAAAAATATTTTCTTTTTCAAAAAAATAATTTGTGAAACTACTCTCATTTTTATATAAAATAATATTAACGGTATTGTCGTTTATTTTTTACATAAAATTTTATAGGAACTATTTTTTTTTCGAATGATTTTGAGTTTTTGCTTAAATTTAATTACAATAAATTTTTAATAAATTTTTATAGAAACCTTAAATTATTCTCTTAAATTATTCTCATAGATTATAAACGTTAAAACTAAAATTTATATATTTTAAATTTTAAATTAAACCCTAAAATAGAATTTGTGTAAACTAAATTTTATGCTGATAGTTTATCAAATAATTTTTAATTAGTTAATTGATTAATTTTTTAACCATGAGATGTGATGCGATTGTTACTCACCTGATTCCTTAACTCTGAGGTTAGAAGTTTAATTTTTACTAATGGGAATGAAGTGCATTTCATAGTCAATCGTTTACCTCTTAGTGAGAGCACTCACAGCAAGGTAAGGACGAAGTTGGGATTTTGGATTTGGGGAATAAAACATAAATTTTTGAAAGTGTGGTAAATTTTTATCCTAATTAATCTTCGAGGGAGAGTGATTGTCTTTCCCCACCCCAATTTGGTTTTGTCGCTGAACGAGATGATTAATTATGCTAAAAATTATTTGTCTATTTATGGTGTATCCTTTTATATCTCATTTAAAAATTTTCTAAAATGTTGAATTTTCAATCTCATCCCTTATTTTATATATCTTAAATCTTAACCCATACACCCTAAAAAATAGACCCTACCCTTAATTTCTTAAACCCTAACCATAATCCCTAACCATAAACCATAAACCTTCTAATCTAATATGAAAGCATAAAAGAAAGCATAAAAAAAAAGATAAATGATTTTCACTTGATTAATTATTATTACCAGCGATAAATGTGACACTTGAAAATTAAATAATTTTTTGAAAAGATATACTATATAAAATATGATATTTTTAAATATTAAATTTTAATTATAAATTTTAAATTTTAAAGAATATGAACTACTTTTAAACACTAAAATAAATTTGACTCTTAAAAAAAACTTTGTCTAGCTTACACAATGGGTTGAATAATTTTTTTAATTACATATTAAGTAACCTTTAAAATTATCCTACGAACATTTGGTTAATTTCATTTTTTCCACTTCAATCTCTTTTAAAAGAATCATGCTACCCAAAAAAAACAATGCTTTAAACTAATTATCTCCACTAATCAAAGCTTATCCATTTTTGATTCAATTAACAAAGGAAAATTCCAAAACTAATTAAATAAATGAACAAAGGTGACGTTGTGTATCAGATTTACTAGAATATTGTTATTTAATTGATTTTTATTAAATAAAAAAATTAGACTTCTGATGTCAGTTTTAGAATAATAAAAGAAAGAAATACGAAATTAAGTCATGCACCTTTAAACTTATTTTAATTAAATATTGGGGGGTTTCAAAGAACGACGAGCCTCAGCTCTTTCAATATATAATACGAGGAAATACTAAATTAGGATCGGTTCCATTAGAAATTTTTATTAAAAAATTGAATGAATAATGATTGGGTTAAATAATTAATATGCTTTGGAAGTACCGAAAGTTTCGGTTTTGATTAGAGATGGGCACGGGTCGGTCGGGTTTTTGGCCCATTCGTATTCGACCCGAAAAATTATATCATCCACCCGTCACTCGACCCGATTCGATTTTTAAGTTTTAAATTCCGATCCGACCCGACCCGAATTATTAAAAAATTAAAATTTTAGAGACTAAACTATAACAAAATAAAATTTAAGGATCTAATTATAAAAATATGTAATTTTATTGACCTAATTATAAAAAAATTAATTTAATGATCTCATTGTATAAAATATATATAAAGAGGGTCATTATTGTAAATATCCCTAAAATATATATGGAAAAATTACACTATTAGTCTCGGTCAGGTCGGGTCGGATTTTTTTCCACCCTAAACCCGAACCCGACCCGACCCAAATTCACCATTTAAAAAATATCGACCAACCCGACCCGAACCCAAATTTTTCACCAAAAAATCCAACCCGATCAAATCAGGTCGGATCAAAACTCGTCGGATTCGGATTCCGTTCCCATCCCTAATTTTGATAATTTGAACCCTCTTTTAGGTTGGATTGATCGAGAAATGTGAATAATTGAGGGGCTGAAAATGAAAAGTAGAAAGCTTGTGGACCGTTTCCAATTAAGTAATATATAATCTTAAAGAAATATGACTTCAACATGGAAAAGGATGTGGAACCATGTAATCAACACCCACCCGGACTTATCTAAACACACTTTGGGTCTACTTATGGAAAAATATATCGCGATTATTTTCGTTATTTATAAGATGAATTAATTAAATAAATAAATTTAATTAATTCTTTTATTTATTTTTTATAAGTAAATTTTTATTAATATTTATTATAAATTAAATTTTTAAAAAAAATACTAAATGAAGATTTATTTCGCAAAAAAGATGAAATGATAAAATTAATTAAATAGATTTATTTAATTAATTGGTCTCATTGATAATGTGATGAGAATAACCTTTGATATTTCTAATTATGATATTAGTATTTTTAAAATTTTAAAATTAAAATTATTTTTTTTATAAATTAAATCATCTACTTTAAAGTCTTTTTAATATTATCACTTTGGATCTATAAGTAACATTATCAAAATAAAGAGATAAAACCTTCAATTTTAATATAAAAGAGAGATTAATTAAAATCAAAAGTAAACTTTTATTTCTTTTAACCCAAAAATTAATTATTTTTCTAAATAATGTTGCTTTCTTTTTTTACCTCTTATTCCTCAATATTATATCAATAATTTTTTAAATTTGAATTAAAAAAAAATAAATTTTCTTAATTAAAAAAAAATGAATTATCATCCAATTTTGGCAGTAGCACCACTATTTATATATTCTAGATTTTTTTTTAACATAGATTAATGATCCCATTTTTTCAGATGTGATACTCCATTTAATATTGTAACACTCTTATCACGAGTCAATCAAACTCGTGATGGCCTTTTGTCATGATTATCTATCATTTTTACTCTATTTACGGATGTTCGACCTAAAATCGACAGTCAAAAGGTTCTTCTGATACTATTTGTTATAAAACTGTTATCTATTTCTTAAATGACATCTTTTAAAAAGAAGATAATGAAAAGAGAAAATATTTCCGTGACAATATATTCAACAAATATTAACTTATATATATATTTATTTAAAATACCCTTGCAAGTATAATTAATGTTTTTAACCTAATAAATAGTGTTAATGAAAAAATAAATGATATTTATTTTAAGAGACTTTGATTTAATTATTTGTACGTACCTTATTAAAGGATAAAAATATAAATAAATTTTATGTTATAATTACATTTAAATTATTTAAATATATATCATAATTTTAATCAAAATAAATAGCAACATTATTTTTTAATATTATATAAATAAAGAGAACCAATTAAGTCAAATTAGGCTACATCCCAATAGGTAGTGACAACCGACTATACCAAACTTTAATTCCTCACCACTAATCCCTAGAATTGATTCGAGTAAAATAAATATATATGTTTATGTTTGAAGATATTTAAAAAATAATTAAAGATTATAAAAATAAATATAAAGAGTAAAATAAATATAAAAAATAAAAATAATATATTTAAAGGTCTAACGGTAAAAAACATGTTTAATTTATTTTTTTTCAATTCGATGTTTAATAATTTTTAAATTGTATATATTTTTTTTATTTCGTAGCTAAAATCAAGTTTTACCGTGATAGACGTTAATATTTTCTCACACATGTATATTAATTATTTAAATTTATTTTTTGAATAAAATTATTTTAAAATAATTATTAAAAAATATTTTAAAAAATTAACAAACTGCTCGCGAATTTATCAAGTAGAGTTAGACTTTACTCTATTCAACTAGTTAAAGTTTTGAGTCAATTTTAAATTCAAATTAAATTAATCCGAATCAAGTATTTATCGAATTTTAACTGAGTGAAATTCGAGTAACTCAAAAGCTGTTCAACTCCTTAAACATCTGTAGTTAAGTCTGATATCAATGATAAAAGTTTTCTCGGCGTTAATTGTAGAGTATGATAATTAATATAATTAATAAGTATATATATTATGTCTTAATTTATGTCCGAGTCTGAAATCTATTTTTATTTTTTTTTAAGTATAAATGATTCTTTAAAAGGATGGTTTAAGTAAATTTTATTTTATAATTTTAAATATTTTAAAAAATATATTATATAAATTTTTATTATAAATCGTTTTTTGTTATTCGAATATATATATTTTAATTTACATATAATCTTATTTCATTTGTCAACTTACTGAAAAATTCTCTTAAACACTAACCAAATTATTAATTCTATCTGCAAATTTTGATTCTTTTCTTCTTCTTCAAGCTTTCCCCTGTTCTTCCAACTCCCCTGTTTCTTATCTGTTCTTGAACCTTCATTGCTGTTTCAATATTTACTTCAAAACCCATCTCTTATTTTCAATAAAGTTTCAATCTTTTTTCCCTTTGATTTTCCCAAACAAAACAAATTTATCTGTTTTCTCT
This sequence comes from Abelmoschus esculentus, assembly GCA_035048815.1. Classification (NCBI taxonomy): domain Eukaryota; kingdom Viridiplantae; phylum Streptophyta; class Magnoliopsida; order Malvales; family Malvaceae; genus Abelmoschus; species Abelmoschus esculentus. Next base: position 2,646,357 of record JAUCBN010000019.1, on the reverse strand, counting down.
CTGGGTTTTCTTGTAGTGAAATATACAGAAGAAAGAAAGTATAAAGTTTCATTTTTGAAAAAAAAAGGATTAAGGATAGTTTATATTCCTTTTTCATTCTTGTTCAGATTCTCTTAGCTTTCATTTTCATTTAATGGATTCTCCATTTGCCTCTCTTTCTCTCCATGGTTACAAGAATTGCTTTGATTTTGTCTTGATCCTTCAGATAACAGTTAAAACTTAAAACCCCATAGCCAAAAAGCTTACCTTTTTTCTTTGTTCTCTTTCCAAGCAACCTCCTTTAACCTTAAGCTTCATCCCCTTTCATTTGTTCCTTTCAAAAATTTTCATTAAAAAGCTAAACAAAAGTATGGGGAATTCTTGGTTTTTAGGAATATTGATACCAATATTCCTTTGTCTTGTTTTCTTTGGTGGTTCTGTTAATGGTCTCGGTGTGAACTGGGGCACCATGGCATCACATAAACTGCCGCCCCAGACGGTGGTCCAGATGTTACTAGACAATGGAATAAAGAAAGTTAAGCTCTTTGATGCAGATTCAACCACCATGAGTGCTCTTGCAGGGACAGATATTGAAGTCATGGTGGCTATTCCTAATGATCAACTCCTTGCTATGAATAGCTATGATCGAGCTAAACAATGGGTTAGGAGGAATGTCACAAGATATAATTTCAATGGAGGTGTTAACATTAAGTATGTTCAAATTTTAACTTCTTTATTAGCTTGATTGGATGATGTTGGAAGTAAAAATTGAAAGGTTAAGGGATTGGAAACATCATTAGGAATACTAATCAGTTTTTGTTAGCAAATAGAGGGATTAGTTTATTAATTATTAGTTAACCTAATTCTTGAATCTTGGTCACAGTTAGAACTTGTTTATTTCTTTTTTCTTTGCATGAAGATTTGTTTTGGTATACGTTTCGGACCGTCTAATTTAAATCGAGTATTGTAAAGGCTCGATATGAACGACCCTCCCAACCCAATTTCTTCAATGATCTTGTTTGATTTGCCTTCCATTAGCTGTGCAAATAAGCTAATTGCACATGATATGAATTCTTCTTGGAAAAGTTTGCTAGGAATCTTACCACTGGATTTCAACCTGTTATCCCTTCGGTTCTGATTCCAGACTGAGATGACAGTAGATTCCTTCAATATTTGCTTTTTTACAGCTTAATTCCCAGCATCATCGAAAGATCGACATTATTACAAGGATCATTTTTAGAATTTGATCACAATATGCATTTTTTATGACAACATTGTAGGGTGTCTTTCTTGACTGCATGGTTTAAGCTTTTAGCATTGGTTGATCAGTGTGTGCTGTTACGACCACAGTATGTGTGAGGTTTTCTGGAAGCTTGTTTATGGCTGGAATAGTAACTGGTTGATTGGATTGTTACACCTTGTGTTGTTCATGTGATTAACGTTCAGCTCGGTTTCGTTCGAATATGATTGAAGGAAGCTAATGACTTTACTTGCTGTTAATGTCATTGCATAGGTATGTAGCTGTTGGCAATGAGCCGTTTCTCACAACCTACAATGGCTCGTTCATAAACATCACATTTCCTGCACTTCAAAACATTCAAAATGCACTTAATGAAGCTGGGGTGGGAGACTCGATAAAGGCTACCGTGCCTTCGAATGCCGATGTCTACAACTCACCAGCAAACAACCCTGTTCCATCAGCTGGACGGTTCCGGCCTGATATCAGTGGTCTTATGACACAGATTGTTGAGTTTCTAGCCAGGAACGGTGCACCTTTCACCATAAACATCTACCCTTTCCTCAGTCTGTATGGAAATGATAACTTCCCTTTCAATTATGCTTTCTTTGACGGAGGAAACCCGGTGATTGATAACGGAATTCAGTACACTAATGTTTTCGATGCCAACTTTGACACATTGGTTTCATCTTTGAGAGCTATAGGGTATGGGGACCTGACCATTATTGTCGGGGAAGTCGGCTGGCCGACAGATGGAGACAAGAATGCGAATATAGCTAATGCTCAGAGATTTTACAGCAGGCTCATGCCTAGACTTGCAGCCAACTCTGGCACGCCCCTACGACCAGGATATTTAGAAGTATACTTATTCGGTCTCCTAGACGAAGACATAAAGAGCATTGCACCAGGAAACTTTGAGCGCCATTGGGGAATCTATAGGTACGACGGGCAGCCTAAATTCCCACTCGATCTCTCCGGCCAGAATCAAAACCGGTACCTCATCCCAGCACAGAACGTCGAATATCTTCCACAGAAATGGTGTGTATTCAATCCAAATGCAAACGACCTGAGCAAACTTGCAGACAACATAAACTACGCCTGCACCTTCTCGGATTGCACGGCACTCAGGTACGGATCGTCTTGTAACAACCTGGATGCCAATAGAAACGCTTCCTACACGTTCAACATGTACTACCAGGTCCAAAACCAGAATTACTTGGCCTGTAATTTTCAAGGCCTAGCCACGGTTACAACACAGAATCCTTCACAGGGATCTTGCAATTTTATCATTCAGATGGTTTCTTCTTCATCTTTTGTTGGTCCCTCACTGATGGTGATGCCATTGTTTGCTGTATTAACACTTGTAGTACTATAAACTCGATCTGTAGATAACTCGGATGTAATTTTTGTATTTGGCTCTTCTATTTTTTTTTTTATTTCTTCTTCTGTAGGTCTGATTTTAAGTTATATTTTTATCATTGATTTTAATAATAAATTATAAATGTACATAGGAGCGTAAACGAGCCGAGTCGAGCTCGAGTAATGTTAAGCTCGGGTCAGCTCATTAAGATTTTGAGTCAAGTTTAAACTTGAATAATTTTAAACGAGCCTGAAATATCTGAATTCAGCTTGGCTCATTAAGAACTCAAGTCGAGTTCAAAAATTTTTCAAACCTAATCGAGTCAAGTATTGACTGATCTTTGATCATGTTAGATTCGAGCAACCCTTATCTCGAGTGCAAATCATTTGCCCCTTCCCCATGCCTTCATTTATGCCCCACTTCTAATTAGAGGGTTTAGGGTTTAAGGTTCTAGGTTAAGGGTTTTGGTTAGCGTTTAGGAAATTAGGAGTAGGGTGTATTTTTTAGGATTTAAAATATAAAAAATAAGATTTTAGGGTTTAAAATTGGTTTAAAAAAAACAAAGGAGGCATGAAAGGAGACACATAAGGAGGATTTTGTTCCCTTATCTCTCACGTCTCATTTAAAGCCTAATGGAGAAAAAATTTTGATATATAAGTTGTGTAAACTCAAACTTGTTAATTTTAGGTGTTAGTATATTAATTTAGGGTTTAAGACTTTTGTTTAAGGTTTAGATTTTAGGGTTTTAAGTTTAAAGTTTTAGATTTTAAATTATAAAAAAATAAAAAATAATATATTTATATTTTCGAGTAACTCGTGAGATTTTCGAGTCGAGTATCATGTAACTCGGTTCGGTTCGTTAAGAACTCGAGTCAAGTCCAATAAAATTAGTTTTTGACCGAATCAAACTTGAATAATTCACGATTTGTCTCATCTCATTTACAACCCTATGATCTAAATTTAGTTCAAACGTGGATATAAAATTTTGAATCCTTTATGCAGCTGATGAAACTTAAAGGTGATGAAAGTTTAAACTAAATAACATTATCGATTCTAATTAAGGGTGTTTAAAATCGTCTTAATAGGCTATTTAAACGTTTAAGAAATTCATAATCTAAGTTAAAAAATATAAAATATAATAATTATATAAAAATAATATTAAATTTATCGAACTTCTGAATATTCATTAGATCGATTTTAAATATCTTAATCATAATATTATTTGTAATGGAGTTGACTTATTGGACCTTTTGTGTTTTTACACCAAGCCCAAGTTCAATTCCCATGGCATCATTTATGCTCATTTCATTTGCTTTTTACTCTATAAATCAATCATGTCATAATATAATCATTAGAATTATAATTAATTTATTAAATTGTTATAAAAATCAAATTGAACTAAAACAAAACATCAAAAAATTTAAAATTATCGCTCAATAAAACATTAAACGTCAAAAACTAAGAATAGAACTATTAGTTAATCTAAGAATGCATACAAAAACACGAATTATCTTATCTCAGTGATTAAAGAAACGATTGTTGTTTTTAGAGGTCACGGGTTCGAACACTGATAATACAGTAAAATTATTGAACGATCAATGTCTAATAGTTAAAAGTATACTTTAGAATAGATACTACTGTAATCACTGTAGCTAGTTCAAAAGGTTTATAAGATATATAAAAATTAAAAATATATATTATATTATAATCCCCTTAAAAATATTTAAAAATTTTATAAAATTAAGAAAAATATTAACAAATATATCCCAATGAGATGTCCTCTCACAATCATGCACCCTAAAACTCCCCTACCAACACAACCAAACCACTAGTCTTTGCTCTCAATTGGATGTGAAATCTCATAATAACAAATAATACATTTTTGGACACACACAACATTTTTTTAAATTATTCTTTCTTTTCTATATGCATATTCCATTCTCAGCCATGTACTTTTCTCAGGGATTTGTGAGAATAAAAATGTTTATATATATACATATATATATATATAATATAACCATAAAGTACACATATTTTAGGTAATAGTTCAAATAAAAAATAAAGAGATTTAAATTTAAAATACTATGAATTTAAAATGATTCGAATTCAAAATAAATCTGTACAAATATGATGATAAAAGAGTTGAATAGAGAGAAACAAATGTACAATAAATTTTGGTGAATTAATGAGAAAGGAAAAGTGGTATATTAATATAGGTAATTATTTGATATATTTATTAGAGATATTTAAAAATATTTGATCTTATCGATCTGATTATCCGTTCATCCGATCAGAAATTTTAGATAAAACCAATTTTTTATTTTTAAATCAGATATTTGGTTCGATTTTAAATGTTTTGAATCGGATACTGATTATAATATTTCAAGTTCCGGATTATCTGAAAATACAAAAATTTAATTTTTTATGAATATTATTTTATTATTTTTAATAATTTGATACTTGATATATCTGAGAATTAAAAAATATATATAGATGTGAATCTTATTATAATTAAAGATTTTTATATGTTATATTCCATTTTAAAATTTTTATGAATATGACCTTTAAATTCAAAAACATAATTAAATTAAAATATATTTTTGAATAATCAAATATTCGAATATACTATCTAATTATCTAATATTTAAAAAATTGAATATTCGAAAAATCAGATAGGATACAGATTATTATATTGCCAATTCAAAAACCCGAACATCTGGAAAAAAAATTGGATCAAATATAGATTATTATATTGCCAATTCAAAAACCTGAACATCCGGAAAAATTGAATCGAATACATATTATTATATTGCCGATTAAAAAACCCTAACATCCAAAAAAATCTGACCCGATATTCGATAATAAATACCCCTAACAATAACGGAAGAAAACTGAAAGTTTCCGCGGGTGCTTTAGTTTTAAGGTTTAAGAACTAAATCATTTAGTGTATATGATTTAGGGGTTTAGGTGCATGAGTTTTGAATTTATGGATAGTGACTAAAATTTATAGTTTAAGGTTATACTTCAAGGTTTATAGATTAAAATTTAGAGCCTCGTTGTATTACCCTAAAAATAAACCTTAATCTCTAAACTTCAAATTTTAATCATTTTCTCTAAATTTTAAATATATACACCTAAAAACCTTAATTTTTTATCTGAAATTAAATTCTAAATTCTAAGTTTAAAGATCTTATAAAAAATTTTAGTTTTTACATTACTGTATAAGATAATAATCCATTAACATGCCATTAACATAGAATATGAAATATGGAGGATTGATGTAGTTTTCATATATGGGCAGTAGAGAAATGGACCCATTGAAAGATGTTGAGTGCTATAATCCAAAGACAACAACCTACCAGATTCAAATTAATTTGTCAATTTCTTAAGATGTTCAAAAAGTTCATATAGTTAGGTGTGTAATGAAAATCAATTCAAAATATTTAGATAAAGTCTTAAAAATATCGGAACAATTGGGTTTCAAATTATTAAAAAATGTATTTAACGAAGGGATGAGTTTACAACGGGCGTCGAACACCGGTGAACATTAATATTAAACACTATTGAACATTATTAAATTAATTAATAGAGATTAAAAATCTTAAAGAACTCAACGTACTGTTATTAATTGTATGTTAAGTCTATCACTCTTTTATTAATTACATATTGAGTCCTTTATATTTTTATTTTTTATTAATTAATATAATAGTATTTAATAATGTTTATCTTTAGTGGTGTTCAACGATGTTTAACACCCATTGTAGAATTTTCCTTAAGGCAAGACACTATGTAACAAAACTAAGGTTTCAAGTTATGACGTTGTGAATGAAAAAATACAATCGAGGTGCAAAGGTCGTCCTATATCGATCCCTTGTAGTTCTCAATCAAATTAACCGGTCAATAAATTGGATTTCGATAATATGATAATATATATACATATATATTTAACACTAAAATATCATAGCAAATAAGGAGAATTACTACATTACTACTGGTGAAGAATTTCTTCAAAATTTTCTTATCCTATCTAAGCTTTGATTTACATTGGTGGAAAGGGATTATGATATGATATAATATCATCACTCTGCTGAGTAGGGATTTAAGAAGACAAAGACATCCTCATCTCCATCACTTTCTTGTGAGAATTGGAGTGCAAATAGCTCACAAAAGTAGGGCTTTTGGCTGGCCTATACTCTGGCAGCAACCTCCCTGATTTGTACCGCACACCACATGCATTACACAGCGTCTTAGGACCCAATGGTCCCGCCCTCCACTGTGGGGTCCTTTGTGCCAAGCAATGGCTACACCTCCTTGGCTGCTGCTGCTGCTGCTGCTGCACCGTCGTTGCCTTCTCTTCCTCCATGCCCTCTTTCACACCACTGACACTGCTGCTGTCATCTTCCCTCTTGGGGAAAATGAGTTCACTGTCGGCTAACCAACATGACTGTTGAAGCAAAAGAGGGTCAGAGTTAGACGGTTGCAGGCTACATGACCAGCTGAAAAATGGGTTGTTTTTGGTTTTGGATAATGATGTGGTGATGGAACTGGAAACCCTCTTTCTCTTGCTCCTTGCCTTGCCTGGAACCACAAGTTTCTGCAACGATGGTGGAGTTATCAGATGGGGTTTCTCTGCAGATTTTGTGACATTTTTTGCTGGTTTTGCAGCTTTGGTCTCGACATTTGAAACCGGGATACAGTTTCCTGTACTTGAAAAACAATCTTCTACGAAGATGGATAACCATTCCAAGCTCACATCCACTTCCTGCAAAGTACAAAGTTTGAAACTCTAAACAAAACCCAGAACTTTGAAGCCATGCAAAGAGGAGGAACTGACCGTATTTTGAGTAGGGAAAAGGTCATCGAGAGAGGCTGTTGGTGCTTGATACTCACCGGAGACTGACACATTCCTGAGAAAATCCATGACCAGAACAGAGAAACCGAGAGAAAATACCTTTCTTTTTAAGAGAAGAAGAAGAAGAAGAAGATGTTGGTTTAAGAAGTATGGGGTTTTGGCTCAGCTGTATTCACTATTGTTTCCCCTCTTTATGGCCTAGTTTTCTGTCGGCAGATAAAGCTAAAGAAAATCAAATTTCAAAACTTACTCAATCACCAGGAATTTAAAAAAAATTGACAAAATTATGAATTTTATTTCACTATAGTTTTTCGAATATATAATTTGATACAATATCTATATAATTTGTTCTTAGAGGTTACGAGTTCAAATACCAGCGATGCTAGTAGAGCGATTGAGCGATCAATGTCAAATGATAAAGATTATATTCTAGAACAGATACTACTGTAATTACTATTAGCTTGTTAAAAAAAAATATTAATCAACTGTTATTTTTTAGTGTTTTTATATACTCACTATAAAAAAAATTAAGTTTAAGGTTTTAAGTTAAGATTTAAAATATCGAGTATAGAGTATAATTTTTAATGCCTAGAATTTAAATTTAACGATTTAAAAATTAAATTTATAGTTTATGATTTGATTTTTGTGTTTATTTAAATTTAATGATTTAAAAATATCTATCATAAAAATCTTATTCTATTTCTCATCTTAATTTTTTTAAAATTTATTTTAGACGTTAACCATAATTTTTATATCTTAAACCCTAAATCATACACTCTAAAAAATACATCATACCTTTAATTCTCTAAACACTAAATACAATTTCTAATCTAAACCCTAAACTCACTAATTTAAAATATAAATATTAAAAAAATCATAATAAAAAGATGAATGATTCGTATATAATAATTATACTTTTACTTATAACTCAAAAGATATTATTATATTAAACATTTATTTTCATAACTTTCAAAAATACCCAATTCATATTTTCACCATAGTTTTGAATTTGTGGTTATGAGGCAATGGAGGGAGCAAGGGAGGATGTTGAGTGCAACTGTTGACAAAGTTTAAAACTTTTTTATATATAAATATATCATTGGGGTCAGAAATCCAAGGCCTGCTCTGGTTTTAAAATAATTTGACCCTAAAAGTCCAAAATTTAGAAAGAAAAAGAAGATAAAAGTGTAATAATGAGAGAGAAGGGGTGGTGCTGTGGGGCTAAATGGTACCAGGAAAGGTAAAGTGTTTATATATATATATATATATGTGAAGCTTGCTACACTGTATATAACCTGCCAGAGCTGATAGATTCTTTAAAATGAAAGGTTAAACCCCCTCTTTTAAACCAGGCTTGTAGCAGGTGATGTTGATCTTGCAGAAGGATGAGGTTGCCAATAATAGTTTTTTTCTTTCAATGTCACCTTGATTGATCCATAAATCTTTTTGTTACACTTTGAAGGTTCATTTCATTTGATCAAGTACTTATATCTAATATAATTCGAAAGAAATAAGTACGAAATTAAAAACCGGTATTCGATTTACGTAATTCGGTGTCTATGGAGGGTTCATAAATCAAATGGCATTATGGAGAACTATGAATCCTAGAAGAGGGACAGACCCAAAATTTTATATAAGGGATATAAACTATCAAAAAGTTATATTAAAAATGTAGAATCGCAAAAGTTTAAGAGTTTAAGGGTGTAAGATTAGATTATCAATAAAAAATATATAAAATATAAGAGAATTTAAAATTTTTAGAGGGTACAGCTACCCACAATATACCCTAGGTCCATTCCTGAACCCTAGGCATTAAGGTTAAGTACATGTATTGCAGAAGGATTAGTTTATGAAATAGGTGTGATTCAAAGTTTTTGGGGGCCTGTGTAATTTATTAAAATGTAGCTTTTAAAAGCAATTGTTCATAATCACACTAGTTCTAAAAATATGACCCTTAGAAGTAAGTGTCCTTTTTAGGGGCCCTGTAAGGTTGTTTCTATTATGTCTTTCCAAAATCTCACTAGTTCTACGAAAGCAATAATAATAGGAATAATCAATAAAATTCTATAATAAATTATCACATTTAGGACATAATTATAACGTTTTAAGAACTATAAATTAAGAGTATTTTCAAATTTTTTATAATGATTTTCAAGATTAACATCATTAAAGAATGTAATTTATAGAAATTTTGGGTCCCTCTTTTCTAAAGATCATGTGCGGTCGCTCCTATTATGTCCGCCCAGAACCCCACTATTATGAAACTGGTATGGTTCTTATCGGCAGAGCACTGCTAAATGCATGCACATGATGGATGAAGATGGATACACCATACATCCATGGGACCCCACATCACTACATCACCCATTATCTATTGCTTGATGAATGTAGCCATCAAAATGGTGGATCATTTACACATTCAGTAAACAAACAGTAACTCAGTTCAATCAACATGGTAGCCAGTGGCCACAATTTGGATCACCAAACCATGTGGATACACTAGGGAAATATGGAACATCCCACATTAACCTCATCATCTAGTTTGTCCTGTCTTATATCGACCACATATAGATACGATCGCCTTTTAAAAGTGACATCGAATAGATATAAAAGATCGAATTTAGGGTTTAAAATTTTTTTAGTGGACTGGTGAGGGGGGATGCATTTTGTCTGTCAAAGGGGACAGTCATCCCCAACTACTGCCCTGAATGGGGTAGAAATAGGACAATGGAAACAATTATTGTAGGGAAAGTAAAGGGGTGAGAGAAGCTTTTTGAAGGGTAAAATAAGTAAAGCACCACTGAAACTTGCTCTCTGATATATTTTGATCACTGAAATTTTAAAATGTTCAATTTACTCACTAAACTTTACGTAGATTATAACATGTAAAATTTCGTTAACCAAAATAAATCGGAGAGTAAAATTCAGTTGATTTACTATTTTACCCTTTTTTTTTAATGATGATAACAATGAGGTGGGTGGAAGAAAAACAAATTATATGTGGCTGAAAGGATATGATTCTGTCCATCCATATGTTCAAAAGTCCACTAGCATGACCACACCATCCCCATCTCTTTCTCCATTATAATGAAAAATCTCAACATTTAAAAAGAAAACAGGGGATGAATATGTACTCCTTGGGATGGATTTCATGTGAATTTGCCTAATCATGATTCGAGAATAAAAATAAATTATAGATGTTGAAACTCAAATCTTAAATTTATTAAATATCGTCTTTTACAGATGCTTGTATAAATTATTTATATAAATTTGGGTATGGGGTAATAAATATTTTTTCATTAAATAGAGATGATAACTTTTTTTTCGTATCGGAATTCGAATTCATACAAGATGATCATAATGAGTATCCTTAACAACTAGGTCAATCAGTGGATCCGGGTAATAAATTATTTTAAACATAGCTGAAAATCAGTTGGCCAAAAGAAAAATTAGGGTTTGTTGGGAGAGGGGAGTTAGTTTGATGTTACATTGCTGAATGCAATGGGACAAGTAGAAAAATCCATGAATTTAGTGAATGCCAAGGGATATATGGACAATAGTTGATGTAAGCAGAGTGGAAAACTAAGTTATATTTTAAAAGTTTATGTAGATTTTTTTGAAATTTAATTCCTTATACTTTATTTATCCATTAATTCAATTTAAAATCAATTAGTTAACTTCACTAAAATTTATATATTAAGTATTATATTATATATTTTTATTACTATATTTTTTAAAGTTATAAAAGGATAAATATATATTTTTATATATTATAAAATATTATTGAATTATATCAAATTAAGACAAAATATTATTAAATTTATTAAATTATTATAAAATAATCATTAAATTTTTAAAATTTATCAATAATTTATAATATACAATAACATTTTAAAATAATTCGATAAATTTAATGATTATTTTATAACTTTTAAAAATTAAATAATTAAAAAATACTTTTATCATAATTTAACTATCATTTCTATACTTTAACAAAATTTTATAAAATTCTTGATTAGTTAAAAAAAATCAATTAATTCAATTTGACCGCCGGCCAATCCAAATGCACCCTTAATTATTTTTTACCGGAATTACAGAAATATTCTTATTGAGGGCTAAAAATAAATAACATACAAAAATATATGATATAGATATCATTAAATTTGTAAAAGTTTATATATTTTTAGTAATATAATATAAATATTTAAATAAAAAATATTTTACAAATATATTAAATGCCTTTCTCTAAATTTACAGGCTTTGCAGCATTTTCTACCATCAATTTACAAACCTATACAAGCCATGGCAAAATAAATTCCAGCAACAAAAACACAATGAAAGGGTATGTTTCAAGGATATTACCATTGGAAGCAAAATGTCTACAACATATAAATCTAAACTTCTTTTTTCAGTTCTTTTCCTTCCTAGATTACTAATTACATGCAGGATATTACCGAGCATTTAAGCACCATACTGACTTTTAAGAAAAATGAAAACCCCAGATGACAAACACAGCCAAAAAAGCTACGTGCCGATCCAACGACAAGATTCTTGTTCGTTATATATGCATACCTGGAAATCGAACTCCAGAAAACCATGGAGTAGGAAAAGTATCCACAACCGAGTTCAGGAAGGTTGTATTTTGTCACCAAATTTTATCTGAAAAGCCATGTCCAGTTCAAAGCTTTATTATTTGCCATCCAATTAAAGATCAGACAGAGGTGAGGTAGGTCTGCAACGTTTTTCTGAGACAAATGGAAAATTAATAAGATGCAGTCATTTCAGAGAGGAGAGAGGGCGTTGTTTCTTACCATTGTTGGTTTTTCCTGAACTCCGTAAGGACGGGATATATGTTCTCGAAGGCTGTGTATGTCTCATCTCTCACCTGAGTCTCTCAAACAAAGAAAATTAGTAAGTCAATTATAATAAACAGCATGCAAGAAGGTTGATCACAGACCCGAGGTATCACCTTAGCTCCAGTAATCACAATCTTCCCTGACACAAAAATAAGAAGCACAATCTTTGGTTGTTTCATACGATAGATCAGGCCTGGAAAGAGTTCTGGCTCATACTGCATTAAAAGAACATTAAGATAAGTACCCATCATTGATCCTGACGAACAAGAGTTGACAAGCACTGTTTTTCATCTAGAACTACAGAAAAGGCAAAGCTAAGTATGGGAAGCCCCAACTTATCTTCATGTTCTCAAGGCTATTTTACTACACAAAGTCACAAACGATACCCCACTTTCAACTTTATAGCATATAATGTTTCAAAATAATTTGACCAAAAGTTTTGGTCATTGTCCCTGACCTCAACAAATATAAGGGTAAGTAGAGTCCAAGGGGCTAGTAAGAAAAGGCTAACTACATAAAATAAACAAACACAGAGAAAGTCATAGGAGTCCTGCACTATATCTTAGACTCCCAAATGTCCACCTACAAAACATGAATATGAATGTTCTTATACACTAGGAAACAGCCCAATGATCACTGTCCATCACTTACACTTGAAAAAGCACCATGGGAGTATGCAAGACCTTCAAGTCTGATAGGAAATTTAACATCACAAGAACCAACAATGTTCTGAATCTTGAAGTCCTGCCACTCAACAGAAAATGGTGAATGACTGACCAAGTAGGGGGGATTATTGAAGGACGACATTTTAATAAATACATGAGACTTTATGAGTATTGTTTGCATGGAAGAAATATAGAAGAAATCAACCATTACAATACCTTAAACTTAGCAGGAAAACCAAGCTTTTGGATAATTCTGGCATACTGAAAAGTATAAAAAATTACAAGTTAATCACTGATCGCATTATTGTATCTTCCTGTTCTAATGATACGAATAACTACCACAACATAATTCAAAAACAGAATTAGAAAGCATCTCAAAGATAAATATCTACCTTCCTTGCAGCCAGTTTAGACTGCTGTTCACTTTTTGCACCAGTGCAGACCTGAAGAAGCAAGAAAGGTTGTTTAGTAAATCAATAATTGAACAATGTTAACCACTAGCCGTAGTTATTTACTATACAATTTTGACACTACAACTTCCACACAGAAAAATAAGTAGCTGAGAACTACCATCTTTCCAGAGGCAAAAATCAAAGCTGTAGTTTTGGGCTCCCTGATTCTCATAATGACTGCAGCAAAACGCTGTAGATTATTTTTATAAAAAGGGTTAGCAACCAAATAACAGCAGCAGAATCAGAGATGCACAAACTATAATAAACAATAACAAGAACCATCAGTAGCATACCTTCGGATTATACTCTGCATTTCGAGCTTGCAGTGCAATCTGCTTAAGATCCAACTTGCAATCTAAGTTTACAGTTGATACAATGTTCCTAGAAACACAATAAGAGTAAACCAAGATATTAACAACAGCCAAACCCAATAGTTTTAATAGTACAAACATAGCCTACTCAACCCATAAAAGATGGAACAGAGCTCTCTAAAATTCTTTTCAACGTTAACAAACACCACAAGCTAACATAGCATATCCCTATATCCCCCTTCTTCCAGCAACATAATCAAAATCCATTTCTCAAACTTCTCATCTTCAGCAAAACATAAAGTGTGAATATATGCAAGGGAAATCCTATAGGCCATTCTATCTTCACCCGGAGTTGGAGAAGTTGCTGCAGCTTAGGCGAAAAGCTAAGCAAGTCATCACGAAGGTGAATGGTGCTTTGGTGTGACCTTTCCGGGGGAGAGTATGATGCGACAGTCAATTACCAGCAATTTAATTAGCATAACTATCCAAAATCTAATTCTCAATTACCAAAAGATCGTATCAACCCGCAAACTCTATTCATATTGTAAAGTCACCAAAACTCTAAGACCCAAATCCCTAAAACACCTTTTTCTTTCTCCTGAAAGTCCTATCTCTAATAACACCTAAACTTTTAAAGATCTATGAATATAAGTGTGTCAGAACCGAAGACGACAAGAGTGGCAAAATAGGGACTTACTGAAGAGTGGGAACAATGCCAGATGGATGCTTAGAAAGATCCACTGGTTGGCTCCCTTCCAAGCCACCTTGTTCCGCCATTCTCTTCTTTGTTGTTCACCCAAAATTTCCGGAAAAATCCCCAATATTTTCCCAAAACAAGTCTGGGTTTTCTTCTAAACAAGATTCCAAATACAACCCAGTCGAATTTGCCAAATCTAATCAACCCCCGTTGGCCAAAAATTAGGTTTTCTTTTTAAAAACGTTAAGATCTAAACAAATTTATTCAAATTCAACCCGTTAAAAGATATACAATCTACAGTTTTGGAGGGGAATGAAAGAAAAACACAACACAAAAGCAGATCAGCTCGGGTTCATTCAAATCCACGCAAATTCACCCTCTTTTTCAACGAAAAAAACGGGGGATTTCAAACGATTATATATAAATATGTTAAAATCGGAGGGAAATTTGAGGGCAAAAGTTTGAAAAGGAGAGCCTTTTATACATATAGATCAGGTTTTCTTTGAAGATAAAAGGAGAGAAGAAGGATTGGATTTTGGAGTGCGTCGCTTTGATGATGAGAAATTTGAGGGTTTGGTTTATAAGGACGAGAGAGGCGCGGTGTTTCAGTCGGGTTGGACCTTATGTACCCTACCTCTTACTATTTATAGACGGTGACTCGATTGGCCGGTTGAGAAACGAGAGTTACCGGTTTTCGCCGGTTACGTTAGGGGAAATTTTTTCCTGCTAATGTAATTTAGAATAACGTGGTTAATACGTGTGGTCTAGCTTTAATAGTTAACGGTTATTGTTCTTAAATGTTATGGGTTTAAGTATCAATAATTTGAGCATAGTGATTGAACGATCAGTGTTGAGTACATTGTAGAACAGTTATTACTGTAACTAGGGACGGAGCCAGGATTGAACTATAAGGGGGAAAACCGATTAATTTTAAAATAATAAGGTCTTAAAAAGTAATTGAATTGTAAAAATTAAGAAAGTTTAGGCTTAATTTAAAAAAATCAAATTGAAAGATCTTAAAAAATAATTAAACCAAAAAAAGGAGGGTCAAAGTTTAATTTTATTAATTTTAGATTATATGATCTTAAAATATAATAAACCATAAAAATTTTAGGAGGGAATTAGAATAATTTTAAAATTATAAGGGCTTAAAATAGATTTATCCCATAAAATTTGGCCACAATGCAAGTAAATTTGTCCATGACTGTAACACTGTAATTGATTAAAAAACATCATTAATTACATTTTTAAAAGAATATATTTTTATTAATTTGTGTTTCGTAATATAATTAAATACTAAAATTATAAATTTTATACTTTAAAGTTAAACCTTAAATTATAAACATAAAATTAAACGCTCTAAATTAATTAAAAATATTTTTAAAATATAATTGTAAAATTAAATTTTATTTTTAATATAACAAAGAATTTAAAGGACCAATTTAAAATACATTTTTAAGTTGTTACCAAATTAAAAAGTCAAATAAATATTTTTAAACTCAAATAAAAAACATACAAATAATTTTCTAAGTAAATTTTAAAGCCAAACTTGTGTTTTTGTTACAAATGTTTCGATACGCTTGTAACTCGTTTCAATATGATCTCCATAATTCTAATTAAGTTCTTCAAATTTTACTAAGCGTTTCAATATGGTCTTAGACCATTTTGATACGTTTTGAAACTGTGAATTTTTTTTTCAAAACTCTGAAAATTAGTATCAAAACAGGCGTTTTAAAAGTTAGTTGAACTGTTTCGATACGCCCTTAGAGGCATTTTGATGCGCATTTTGATAGTCACAAAACGTTTCGATACAGCTCTATAACTGTTTTGATACGTCGCTTGTTTTAAAGACAACTCATTTGGATACGCTGACCTTGCGTTTTGATACCCTTATTAAATGCACACAACAATTCTTTCTATTTTGATATTGTTTCGATATTAGTAGTTGCAAAAGTGCATTTATGGTGGAAAGATGAAAGTCTAATGTTCATATTTATGTTCTCAACCACTTCAACGGTTAGAATTTAATGAGAATGTATAAAATCAAGCATTTCAAGCAGTAGTAACAATCATTGATCCCAAAAAAAACGTCCAAGCATCAAATCCAATCTCAAGTATTTTATTATTAAATTTCTTATAAACTCAACTCTTGTAGTTCTCATTGTAAACTTTTATTTGAGTTTTGGGAGTGTTTTAAGTGTAAATTTGACAATATCTTATTTGAGAGAAACTTGTAATTGCTATTTTCTTTTTCATTGTAACCTCGTGGGGTTGAATCAATCTTTGGGTAGAAAATTGATTTGGCTTGTAACGGTTATCCCTTGAATTGAGAAAAATATCAAATTTTTAGTGAATTTGGTTGAAAATCCTTAGTATGAGCTAAAGTAGTGGATGTAGAGCTTGTTTAAAGCTTGAACCACTTTAAATCGTGTGTTCTTTATTTTTTTGATTTTTTCAATCATTCCATAAAATTTTAAATTGTCAATTCACCCTCTCTTAGACATTTTTTATTGATTAATTCATTCAACAATAAATAAATTATATTTTACTAGATTTTATTAAAAACAAAATAAGCATTAATTATAATACTATTAACCTTAGTCTTTATTGGGTGAAATTGTTAGAATAAAATGTTTCTGATAAGGAATTAGATTTTTTTATATAAATTGTGAATATATTTTTAAAAAATTCAATTATGACAAGTGCATAAGAATTTTAAATTTTATATCATTTTTTACTCAATTATCGCTTGTAATGGACAGATTTAATAACAACTAAGAATAATTCTACATATTTTCCATATTCCAACATCTATGCACGCAATTTATTATTTTATCTATTATTTGGTATAAAACAAATATGGTTAATGATTTTCTTTCTTAAACAGGAAATAACCATACAGGTACTACCGGATAGAAGAATGAATGCTGGAAATTAGAGCTGAAATGTAAGGAAGCACCCTCCTCGGCAGCACATTGATTGTTGCGACAACAGAGAAAAGATGATAATTGGCGCTCGATAGATAAAGAATAAAATATCGGTTTCAATGGACACTATGTGAGACAAAACGGAAGTGAAGAAATAAAGTTAAGCCGTTGTCAAAGTCAACACGAAATTCAAGGAGTTAAGTTAGGAAATAGAATAAAGAGTTGTAATTTAATATGAACGTGTATTCTTTTTCTTTTAGAATTCCTACTTTTATGAAAGACTTTAACCTATGCTTGGCCTATATAAAGCATACTCTTAGGGCTAGGAATAACAAGTCGAATCTCATAGACAAAACTCTAGCCGCCGACAAAACTATCATGTTCTAAACTCCCATCGAGACTTAGGTGATTTGTGAAGTAGTTAAGGAAGAAAAATGTACTTTATTTGAGAGTTATTAATGCAATCTTTATTATAGTTTATTCTCTCTTGGTTTCTACTATTTTTTACTTACGAGCTCGAAAGATAAGTTTATAAAGAAAAATCTATTTGTCTAATATCGGGAGAGTTAAGCTCACGAAACGAGAGAATACAGACTTTATTCATGGGCATCGACTAATCCGCAAGGGTTTCAGCGACTAAAAGAAAGCATACAATCGGTTGTTATTCATCCTTGATTCATGCCGGGAGGTATTATCAAGACGTGAGTTTCAACAATTCTCCTCACTTAGGGATAAGGAGGAGACAATTTCGGATACTCTGTTGAACTATTGAAAGTTGAGTTGTCGCAAGGCATAACACCGACAAGGTAGTTGAGGCGACCCTTCGTGCGACCCGCTGCGGCGGCAATTCAACTACATGTGTTAATAACTAGATAATAAGGGCAACTAGATTCCCCTCTACAAAGCAATTTACCTGACCTTACTTATCTCATTGCTATTTCTCTTAATTATTTAGTCTTCTTTTATTTTCAATTAAATCATCATCACCTCAAAATTACTTGTGTTTTTTTTCACAGTACAAAATTATTGTACAGCGCAGGTATCCCAGTCCCTGAGGGATCGATATCTTAAATACTATAATTTGGCAAAAGATGAAAGAATTCAAGGACTCCTAAGCCCTCACCAAGTTCTTTAAAAATTTTAATAATTTTTTAAATCTAATATTTTATATACAAAGATTGATACATATTATTAACCTTACATAAACATTACAAAAAAAAAATCACTTTCATGTCTTGCCATATTTTCTTAATTAAAATATACTTGAATATCTATAAATAAAATGATAAAATAAAATTACGCTAATTTATAATTAGACATTGCATAAAAATCATTTTACACAATTTCATTAAAAATAAATTAGTCTTATATAAAATATTCAAAAAAATACATATCCAACCAAGTACAAACAAATTAAAGATTAGAGTTTATAATATAAGTACATAATTCTTAAAATAACATGATCAAATACATCGTTTAATATCTTATTTTGTAAATAAATTCTTTTTATCCACTGAATTTTCTATAGTTTTTATTTTTAGTTTATTTTTCACAATAAAATCTTTCGAAATGCTATTTTCCAAACATTAATTATTGTGTTTCAAAGATTTTCTTTAAAATATATAATCCAAATATACTCACAGAAAACCATATTATTTTATGAAATCGCCCCTTGTTCTGATGCATGCTACATACTACTATGCATATACAAACATGCCTCAGGCGTAGCCTGCGTTGACGCTGATGGTTTCTCCGTTAAGCCACTCGCTAGCATCGGTAGCCAAGAATCCGACAACCGGAGCGACATCTTCACTCAGACCAAGCCGATTATGCGGAGATTCATCGATGTATTTCTGCACCATTTCTTCAGTTTTACCAGTGAAGAACATATCTGTTGCAATAGGACCAGGTGCCACACAGTTTGCAGTGATACGGGTGCCTTTGAGTTCCTTTGCTAGTATTTTTACCATCGCCTCTATTGCCGTCTTCGATGCAGCGTACGCTCCGAATCCCGGCATCGGTGCAGCCACCAGTGATGATGACATCAATATAATTCGACCACCACCGCCGTGCTTCAGCCTGTTTGCAGCTTCCTTGGCACACAAGAATGAACCTCGGGTGTTTACACTGAAATATCATGTTTAGAAACAAAATGAGATATTCGAGAAATGAATTCGGTTTCGATTCGGCCGTAATTTTTTTTTGATAAATCTTAATTCTAATCCGGTTTCTGATTTCTCATCCCGATAATTAATCACCTTTAAAAAATTTAGTACTTAGTGAAAGTAGTACCTGAAAGTACGGTCGAAGTCCTCCAAGGAAGTGTCAGCAATTTTGGGATACTTGGGATCCAGTACTCCGGCAGAGTTAACCAGGATGTGAATCGTTGAGCCAAACGCCTGCTCAGCCGAGTCAAACAGGAACTTGATCTGGGAAGGTTCTGAAACATCGGCTTTCACGGTTACAGCTCGTGGGGCGTCACCGGGATAGAGAGAATTAATCTGGGCCGCTACGAGATCGGCTTGATCCGAGCTGGAGATGTAGTTAATGACGAGGTTAGCACCGAGTTCAGCCAGATGAATCGCTACGACTCGGCCAATTCCACGCGATGACCCAGTTACTATAGCAACTCGGTCTTTAAGTGGGAGTGGTTTGGCACTGCTTGTGGAAGCCATGGGAGATTGAAATTTGGAGTAAGAAAGATTACAATTTGAAGAAATTGAAGAGAAACGAAAATGGATTTGGATTTGGATTATGTTAAAATAAATTTCGAGATTAAAGTAATGTATATATAGAAAAATATTATAAAATTTATTCATTAAAATAAATTGTATAATTTTAATCATCTAATTAATCGAGATAAAATTATAAAAAAAATAATTTATCTCTTTCTATTAATTATATTTATATCTCAATGTTAAAAACAAAATCATATATTATACTTTATATTTTTAATATTAAAATTTTAATTTTAAATTTTAATTTTAAACTTTAATTTTAAACCCAATTTTTTAATATTAGTACACTCTAAAATGGAGATGATTTCTACTCTTTATGAACCATTCGTATCCTATCCTTAACATTGATATTTTATGGGTAAATTCTCTCAATGGTCACTAATGTTTGGCTAAATTTTTCTTTCAAATACTAAATTTGATAAACATTACATTACAGTTATTAATATTACTTTTTTAATAACTATAATTATTGTAATAATACTTATTCTAAAATATATTTTCAATCATGGATATTGATCGTTCAATCATGATGTTCAAATCTGTAACCTTCAGAAATAATAATCATTTTTAATCATTAAAATAAAATAATTCGTACAGTCACTAATACTATCGATTTACTATAATACGATCATTTTATTCTCTTTTAAATTAATAATATGAGATGTTAAAAGAATAATATATAATTTGACTCTAAAGTTTAGCAAAACACTAACTAGATCTGTAATATTTTTATTAAAAATCATGTTTAAAATAATTTGACTTAAAGCTTGATACTTTACTATTAAAGTTAGGTTTAATTTAAGATAATCAATACTAATTAAATATAGAATAATTAAATAAAATTAAAAGATATTCGAATCAAATATTAAAATATTTCAATTTATTTCCATCAATAATTCAATTAGCTCAATAAATGATCTCATAAAAAAGCAAATGATTCCACATCTTCCATGGCAGCCTGATGGTGTTTAGAGTTTACACCACAACTCCTCCATTGACCCTAATAACCTGCCCATTGGTCCACTCTCCAGCATCACTGGCTAAAAACCCAACAATTCCTGCTATATCCTGGGGATCTCCTAACCGACCTAAAGGACAAGCATCCACAAATCTCTGGACAGTTTCTTCAGTTTTACCTGCGAAGAACAGCTCAGTGGCTACCGGTCCCGGAGCGACACAGTTAGCTGTTATCTTTGTGCCTTTCAGTTCCTTAGCCAAAATCTTTGTCATGGCCTCAACAGCTGCCTTTGAAGCAACATAAGCTGCATAGCCAGGTAAGAGGGATCCCACCAGAGACGTCGAGATCGTTATGATCCTTCCTCCGCCATCGCGCGACAACCGATGTGATGCCTCGCGACAGCAAAGGAAGGATCCTTTAGTATTGATGTTGAAAGTCATATCCCAATCCTCCACTGATGTGTCTGCTAAGGTCGGGTATTTTTGGTCCATCACCCCTGCACAGGAGACAAGGATGTGTGCTTTGGAGCCAAATTCTTGCTCGGTTTTATCAAAGAGTAGCTTCACTTGCTCGGGATCCGAAACATCGGCTTTGACAGCGACTGCTCGGGGATGATCAGTGGTGTTCGATGCATTTAACTCCGATGCCAGAAGATCAGCTTGAGTCGAATCCGAAGCATAATTGATCGCAACTCTTGCACCGAGAGAATGAAGGTGGTTGACAATGGCACGGCCAATCCCACGAGAGCCACCGGTTACGACTGCTACCCGGTTCTTGAGTAGAGTTGAAGATGATGGCACTTCCATGCTTGTTTCTGCTGCAAAAATGGTGAAATGCTTGAAGAGACGATCTATATGGATGGAATCCAATAATATCTATATTTGTATGTAGCAAAGTCAAGCTCCATTACTGTGACAATTTCCAAACTGTCCCTATTTATTGAACAATGGAGATAAAACATTAAATAATTCAGTATTTGCACCAGACAACTGAATTATTAAAACCAAAGTGTAGTTGCCACATTTGAACAAACTCCTTTTGAAGGTTCTAGTGTTTCAACTTAGATTTGATTTAATGTCAAGACTCTTTTATTGTTATGTTAGAATTTATTTATGTAATGCGAAAAATTTTAAATTTTATACGTTATTAAATCGTTAGATAAAATAATAAATATTTACTTTTTTAATTTTTAAGTGATAATTTTTATATGGGGGAATTATTAAAATATTATGATTGAAAACTTTTATTTTTAAAAATATAGTTCACACATCATTATTTCCTATAATATTATAGACTATTATAGCGTTCAGAAGACCACAGGCATACAACCCGTCTTTGAATAGTGATTTAAATAAAAAATAATATTTCAACAAAGGCCAAGGTTTTACAACCCGACTTTGAATAGTGTTTTACACATGCATGCAACCTTTGTTAATTTTTTTTCTTCAAATCACTATTCAAAGTCGAGGTGTATGCATGAGATCTTTGTCAAAATATTATTTTTTATTCGAATCATTATTTAAAAACGAATTGTTTACATGATACCCTTTAAACGTTATAATAATTCATAATATTATAAAAAATAATAATATATAAACTATAATTTTTAAAATAAAATTTTCAATCACAATATTTTAATAGTTACTCCGTCCTCCGTGACTTGTTTGGTCACAGGACAGGTGAATGCCCATGGTATACACGTATTCCATGACGTCTCTTTGCCTTGGGAAGCACAATCTTTTTTATTAGAAAAATATATAGATGTACCATAGGATTCGAACAATTATGGACTGCCATGGCCCATGGTGATTAAAATAGACGTTGATGTACAAAATATCCAACATCAAAAAAGATGAATACAAATTTTTTTCCAATTATGTTTTCTATTATAAGTTTTAATAATTAAATTTTAAATTTAACTTTTATATTTGAAATCCTAAATTTTATAACATAAAATATACTTTATTTTTAATTTTTTAAATTTCAATCATAAATTTAAATTTTAAATTTTAAATTCATTATCTTAAAATAAAATATTAATAAAGACAATAAAAAATAGATAATTTATAAATTAGACGATGATCAAAACAGTAAGTATTAAAAAGAGAGATCAAAAAATAAAACGAGGGTTTAAAAAAGGGAAAAAATTTCCCTTAAATTAACGTGTATGTCTAAAAATAACTTTAAATATTATTAAAAAATTAATATTTAAAATTTTTAAACAAAATAAATTTATTTTTTTATCGCAGTATAAACGATGAAAACTCTCCCGTTAAACGATTGGGATTTACCGGCCACCGATTCTCCCCGCCATCATAACGGTCAAATCAATTTCCCTTACTGAAACGACGTCGTTTACCTCTCCTGCTTCATGAACCCATTTCCCAAAACCTAGAGATAGGAAATCGCGTTCTCTCTCAAATTGAAAGCCCTAAAATCCTCAATTCCCTTACCAAAATATGGCAATCGCGAGAACGGGCGTCTACGTCGACGATTATTTGGAGTGTAACAATCCCAAATTGCTCTGTTTTATAACATCAAAATTTAATTTTTGTCTACTCTTTTTGTATATAATTGATTTCGAGCTTGAATTTCATGTTTAATTTGAAGTTTCGAAATTTTGTTCTTATTTCCGATAGATTCAAGCACCTTGCCAGCTGAGCTTCAAAGACTCCTCAATACAATCCGGGAACTCGATGAACGATCCCAATGTAAGCCTATAATTTTTTTGGTATTCGGAATGTAGGGTTTTGAATTGGAGAATTTGATTGAGAATTATTCATTTTTTTTCTTGAAAGCTATGATTAATCACACGAGGCAGCAAACTCAGTATTGTTTAGGATTGGCGGCAAACAGAGGGAATGGTAATAGTTACATGAACAATTGTCATGAAGATGAGGAAACAATTGAGAAAATGAGGAAGGATATAGAGGCAAGTCAAGAAAATGCGCTGAGTTTGTGTACAGAGAAGGTTTTGATGGCTCGACAAGCTTATGATTTAGTGAGTTTTGATTGTTTGTTTAGTATTCTTAGTTGAGCTTGCATTGTTGATTATGTTATTATTTCAGGTTCTTGTGGTATGATGGTGTAGAAAGCTATGGATTTGCTGATCTTTTGGCACCATCTTTTAACTAGCATATATGAATACAAATCCTTGTAGGTCACAAGCTCCAAGCAATTGTTTGTATGGCAGAGCATCTGAGTGTTTTTATTTTTAAGCCCTCAATGTAATGTTTGAGTGAAGAGTCAAGAACACTAGAAATCTGATTCAATCTAAGAAAATGCATAGTTTTGGAAGTAACTCTATTTGTTTGTGACTAACTAGATAGTTTTCCTTGAGGACTTACAGTCTATAAGAAAGAGATTATATTTTTGCATCTTGGTCTGCCACATTTATGGATGTAATGTCATCTAAACTGGAACCATTGGTATGCATTTTTATATGAAGCTTTAGAAACTGCCGTTGTTATGTGAATCATATTAAATTAAAGCTAACAAAAGTATGATACCTGAAACGTGTTTCAGATTGATAGCCATGTAAAACGTCTTGATGAGGATTTGACCTACTTTGCAGAGGATCTAAAACAAGGTACAGTAATTGCAATCAAATTTGAGCATTTTTTAGAGATAAAATTCTACCTCAATTCCCCATGTGATTATTTTGTCACCATACTTTTTTCTTCCTGCAATTTATTAGAAGGAAAAATTCCACCGGATGAGCCTGCCATTCTACCTCCACTACCTATTGTTCCTCCTAAGCTTGAGAAACGCAAGTTCTTTTATGGAACACCTCAATCAAAGAGACTTGATTTTAGGGATAGAGATTGGGATCGAGAGCGTGATAGGGACTTTGAGCTCATGCCTCCTCCTGGAAGCCATAAGAGAGATTTTGCTAGCCCTTTTGATGTTGATCAACCTATCGATCCAAATGAACCAACTTATTGTGTCTGCCATCAGGTTCTGCCTCTTTATTTTGTAATTTGTATATTAACTGTTGATTGACATGCTTTTTCATGGCTTCATTGGTTTTAAAGCTTTGGTTCAAAACTGAAGGATTGTTTTACAATTATTTAGGTGTCATTTGGAGATATGATTGCTTGTGACAATGAAAACGTGAGTTCCTCTCTTTTCTTTTTCTTCATTGTTTTGGATGGTATTGTTAGTAGCAACATAGTTTTTGTATTTCTTTACTCAGCTTCTATATATTTCTTTGCTTTTAAAATTTCATATTTATCACATCTTAGTGTCAAAATAATGGATTATGAGAAAGAAATAATGTATCAATATATATATGATGGTGTGTGGGTTTCAGTATTGTGCATATGTTGCACAAACACATGATGGAGTATAATGTTCTCAAAGCTCCAATTACCCCCCAAAAATTTATATCTATTTGCCTATCATGATTTGACACTATGACTATTAACAATTTGGTTGGCACTTACTGTTTTAATGTTTTTCTATTCCTTCAGTGCCAAGGAGGTGAATGGTTCCATTATGCTTGTGTTGGGCTGACGCCAGAGACAAGATTCAAGGGAAAGTGGTACTGCCCAACCTGTAGGCTGCTTCCTCAATGCCAATAGAGACATATATCTGTCTTGCATGATTTGAGAATTGAGGTGTTTCAGTAAATTTCTCATTATCTTGTTTCAGCTACCTTTTTAGAACTTAGGAAGTAGTTAACTGTACAATCAAGGGATATAGGTCTTGTTACAGATCTTTGAACCATTAAATCTGATAGAACTTCAGATTCTTGAAAGTAAATGTGCAGAAATCTTAACTTCTGATGTATTTTATATGATTATCTATGTTGTCGGTACTTGATCTGCTTCCTCCCCTATGAGATTAACCAATTTCTGCCATCTTTATTATTAACAGAAAAGTGCAAGAGTCGATAGACGACCAAATTGTTAAGACCTCGTCATTTATTGATTTAATATCCCGATGTTGCATTTTCTGTTGAAAATATAGTCTCTCATTCATGTTTCTCAAAGGGAATGAAAGGTACTGTTCTCTTTACAGAACCAACAAATGTTGCAGTACCTTCGTTTATTCAGAGTTCAAACAATTAGAATGTGATGTTTTTTCACAGGCATGGTAGCCATGAAAGTTCACTTGATGCATATGAAAGCCGCGAAAGTTTACTTGATGCATATGAAAAAGCATGGTAATTATGATTTACATATTTGGATTGTGTAATTGTTACCAAACTCTCCACACTTCTCCTGGACCTAGGTTTATGGGTTTAAGCATGGCTGACTGTCCAACATATATGTAAGAATACTCTCCATAGATTTCATGGTCTGAACCAGGGATGAAGAGATACATTTCATCAAATCCATCTCTTCGTACTGCAACTGAGTTCCTTCTACCCTGTTCCATTAAAGCCAAATGAATTTTACTATAAAATGACCCTGTCAATGAGTGTAAAGAATCTAGGTGTACAGATATATCCTGCTCATTTTCTCATTTAATTGCTTAATCATCTTCTTCATCCTCCATTGCTTGTTCACTAGCATCCTTTTGGTTGCTTTGATCCAAACCACTGAAAACCCTTTTAAATCCCATTTGACCCCATATTTGGCCAATGTCAGAATCGTTTTCCTCGTTGAGATCTGGGGGAATTATGCCGAGATCAGATGAAAAGGGTGGCACACTGAGAAAATTTGATCCTTCTAATCCGAGTGCATATGTTGCTTCTGGACTGCCAACTGTTAGGTGGCTTATAATAGATCCGGTCCAGTGTAATGGTGGTGATTTCGTGTTTGTGACTGAAATCTCTGAGGTTGAGACATCCTCTTCAAGTGTCACAATATATCTTGTTTCAGTCATATTTTCTGAATCCCTGCTCACCAGTTCAACCTCAATGGAGTCCTTAGAATTACCTTGTACATCAATAAGAGCCCAAGTACTTGGAGACCATGAAACTTCATTATCATCTTCACAGTTGAGTGCTAAAGACACCCCCTCCTTGTATCACAGCCTCACCTTCATCTCCCTCGGAAACTGTTGTGTGCAGTAACTCGACTGTGCTTCCGTGCCACATCGGAGTCTTGTAAGATGTGATCAAACCACTTGGAAGCATCAAAGTAACTCTGCTGCCTTTATCCAATCCCATCTTGGCAACCCAATTGTCACCAATGCCTTCAAAAGTGACCCCATGGCCACTGAACTCTCCCTCCAGATAGTCCACATTGACTGGCTGGTAAGGAACTGAAGCCACATGCGGAAGCGAAAACTCTCTCCCGATATTGTTGTGTTGCAGAGATGTAGAAGAAAGGTAAGATAGGATAATTGATTGTTAATTGGTCTTGCAGATGGAAAAGGAGTGAAGTTTGGTGAGCAAAGTGAACTGTAAGCCATGGTTATAATCTTATTGGAACAAGTCTGAGCTGCAGGCTTGCAGCTAGGGATGGATTTTTGTTGTGTTTACACCAAGAGAGAAAGAGGGTGGTTCCCTATCTTTTGATTCCCATTAGGATAATTCAGAAAAATATCTTTGGTTGGTTCTAATTAAAGACTAGAATTTGTTTTTAGTGACAGAAATCACCATTTACTTATTACTTAAGTCCTATGTCAAGTTAACCAACCTTATCCTTTTCAAAGGGTAGGAAATGAGCTTTGTACCTTTAGATTGATGTCTGGTTAGTGGTTTTCTTGGTTCTTAGCTCCCTTTCTTAGTGTGCCCCACTTCTGATATAATTCAAAATCAAACATTTACAAAGCAAAACAACCTAGTTGGAGTTTTTTACTTTTTCTTCTAATAGTTTCATCGATTATGAAGCTGTTAGACTCGAAAGTTAGGTTACTCGAATTCGGGTGTCGGATATGACTGTACCCTCATCTGCAAAGCAGATAGTAGGAAAATCTTGAAGTAATTTCAGTGCAAATCTTAGCAACCTTTAAACATCTGCTTAATTATTGCAAGAATTGATCATATTAAGTTAATGAATTGCAGTGACATTACTCAGATGATAGACATAACTATAAATATATAATTACAAGTTGTCATGCTCAATGACTTGTGCTCCTCTCCAATTTTCACCAGGTTTTATAACTACAGGCACCAGCATCGAAGCCGGTCCAGTGCAGATGAAGTAGTCCTTCCCATACTTCTCTGCTAATGAACCAGGGCTTGATAAGTATATATCTTCAAACCCCATTCTTATTATCCTGAAGAAAAGTTCTCTACCCTGAGATATGAACCAAGAAATTAATGAAATTTCAATGATATATATGCATATGTATCTATATATTGAAATGATGGAGTAGGAAAAGAAAAGGGTTTATTTTACCTGATCAAGGGTTTCATAGTTTGAAGGTGGAGTCTCAAAAAATGGCTTCTGCCTCTCTGATGGTGGAGCAGCATAGACTCTACTAACCTTATCCTTCAAGATGGCGAATGGCACATCTTGTTTTGTCCAAACACCTGGCTTATCTTCATTATCGGAACCAAACCACCCCGAAGACTCGGTTTTCATTGCTTCGGATGGGGATAAGAGCTCGAACGGCGAAGACAACGGCGGATGTGAGCGATAAGAGCAGCCTTGGAGTCCGTTAATCGATGTGTGACTTCTTTTCTTGAAGTTCAAATGGCTAAGTATGGCACTGGTTAAACTCACATCTTTGCGGCCATTGTTCTTTACAATGACCGCTGTTGCTATGCTTAATGGATAAAGTGAGACCACATAATTGATATCTAAAGTTCCAGCAGTACAGCTCAACTCAACCTGTTCATACATATATGAACACGAACTGATCACAAACGGTCTCAAACATACACTAACAATCAAAAACCAGTTCAGGTTCATTCAAACTCGGATCGTTTACAGCTCTAAACAAAATCTCAGACTCATCTAATAAACAGATAACAAATAGAGTTGAACTACAGACTTCTAAACTATATGAAATCGGACCGAGTATACGTATCAGAAAGTGAGAAAATACCTGAAGAGCATCAATGGCATCATTATCAGCATCCTTTACAGTCCACTCATAACCAGATAGAAGTGACCCTTTTGAACTTTTTTCAGTTGCATCATTGATAACCAAACCAATCCCTCCTTTGGACTTGGTAGGATCTGTTCCACTAGCAGGGACAGTGTAAAGAATCTCCTCTAAGCCATCGTCTTTCCAGTATACTTTAGGCTTGTAAGAAGTGACATGAGCATCAGGGATTCTCAGTCTCAGTGAGCTTCCATTTCTTACTGTCAGCTCGACGAATGGGACGTTGTTGTACTCCGAGAATTTGATGCCTTTGCGACCAAATTTTTCATCGAGAGCCTCTGGAGAGGAAAGGGTTGTTGTAGTTGTTGCAGGAGCAGAAGTAGCTTTGATTATGTTTGGTTTTGGAAGAGAGAAAGAAAGAAGGGAAGCCATTGTTGGAAGGAAGAAACTCTGTTAGCTTCCACACAGTGGACTAACTAAGCTGGTAGGCTCATCCTATAGCAACTCTTTTGTTTGGATATGCTTTTCTGGCCTTCCATTTTCACATATTTGCACTTTTCTATTTTCTCCAAATCCACCCAAATTAGTGATTTACTGTATTTTTATCTGTAAAAATATCTACACTAAATAATATCCATTAATTTTAGCTCATTTAATATTTTTCAAACCTATTACTCATAATAAACTTCAGCTTGAAAACTTCAGTTCTTCACCAACAGTTGATTTTGTTTCTTTTAATTGCAGAATTTGAAACATTTCGAGTAAAAGATGAAACTAAAATGAGAACTCTGATTAACAAAATGTCAATGGCCAAGAGTGGCAACACATTCATCAAATTTACTGATGAAAAAATTACAGAATTGATAAGGCACAAAACACAGAACCATAGACATTTTCAAAGTAAAATCAAAACTTGGTTTTCAGAGTGTTTAAAGCATCTCAAAAGATGCCTAACAAAGTCCCAAACCATCCCCGGTGAGATACAAGATAAAGACAATCGGCTGATGATGTTGCAGGAAAGACTTAGTCCTCATCCATTCCTGCAGGCTGCTCTCTCCGTCCTGGACCTCCAGCTGGTTTAGCCATTATAATCTACAAAATTGAAGGAATGGCATAAGTAAGCTTGGTGAACAGATATAGTCGAAAATCAAATATATTTTCAAGCCCTGTTTAAGTTAACTACCTGATCTACCCGTAGAACAGTGCAGGCAGCATCAGTTCCGTATTTAAGAGCGAAAAACCTGTCGAAAGAAGGAAACACAAGTAAAAAGAAAGATCTACTTTTAGTGTTTGCAAGGTTGAGTCAGAAAAGTTGAAAAAGATCAAAACGCTGACTTACTTAGTGACATAAAGATCCCAAATATTGAGGGTTGACACATCCTTGCAAACACCATCCTCGAAATCACCTCCCCCCAAGTCGATGCCCACTTTGGTATTTCCAGATGCATGTTTTTCATACAGCTTAGATATGATATCCATTGGATTGAGTCCAGCATTCTCTGCCAGGGTTCTTGGTACCATCTCAAAACTTTCGGCAAATTTAGCAATGGCATATTGATCCAATCTGCAAAAACATCCAATTAACCTATTAGCCTCCTTTAGCAATTCAAAATTATATAGGAGACCCCCCAGTGTAGGGATAAAACATACATAATAAATGAAAGATAAAAGACAAAAAACGATGCTTCGATCCACAAAAATCCAGCTCAGCTCATGTATAACGTTAAAAAGTGTTACTAGTCCAAAAAATACATGGTGGTTAGGCAGGTAAATTGCCATCATGGCAAAATATTCTATTATGCCATCCATGCAAGAGCAGCACATAATATCAGGATGATCCTTTGTAGTAAAGAAGAAAAAGTAATAGATCACCCTGTTTCCTTAAAGGAGAATTCTTTCAATTTTCTAGCCAACTCAATTTCAGTAGCTGCAGCTCCAGGTACCATACGACTGTCCCTGCACATTGCCTGACAAAATGTATGGCATTAAGAAAGTGATAATGGTACTTCCCTTGAAATTTACATCCAAAAACAAATCCCAAGTAATTGTCTCAACAGGTAAGAAATACAGAACTCAATAAGTTTACAGAGGAGAAACACAATAATACTCGGAAGAATACATAGAAACAAAGTAAATATTTGGCAACTATCACCTTATATGTATTCACCCCATCATCGACAGCTCTTTCAAGGTCATCCAAAATACTATCAGTACTTCCTCGTAGAACCACAGTGGCAACCTTGTTACCACCTTCTTCACTTCTCACAACAGTGACCTACAATCAATAGATAATACAAAACAAAATGAACAAAGGACAAGAAACCAAATACGAGTAAAGCAAACTCCTCAAACATACCTGAGAACCACCGATTTCCTCAACTGAAATTGAATCAATAAATCCTAAATCATCAGCCTTTGGTTGGCTGAGTTTCAACTGTCAAAAGAGTTAAGAGCTCATTAGACTGGAAACAAAAGACTGTCTTCTTTTTTCTTTTTCAATCTTTTAATATAATCTAGAGAGGATTCTCACAAGAGCAGAAGTTCCTGTCGTACGACAAAAACGCCTCAGTTCAAATTTTGAGCTGATTTTCAAGACCATTAACCTGCAAGAAAAGGATTCAAACTAGACATGTTAAATAAGGAAGCAACAGCTACAAAGCAGGATTTTTTTTTTTAAATCCAAGAGAAGCCAATCTATGAAACACTACGCATAAATATCAATCACTACATGGAACGTGCATATATCCAACATTAATTAGAAAAAAGGAGCAGAGTTAAAATATGAAAAAGAACGCTTCATATACTTGTAACGTTCACAGAAATGCAAAGCCATTTCACCAACAGCTCCTCCACTGACAATAACTTTGGCACCAGAATCAGCAACTGCTTTGATTAGCTCCTCAACCTTAGCTTCTTCAGTTTTAGCATAATTCTCTAGCTGAAAGATGAGAAAACCATCCACATTTAGACGTATTTGACCAATGATAACCCCCAATTCCAATTACTTATCAGCATGGAGTTGGACCAAAGACAAAATATGTATATTCTCACAATTTACCTGCTCAGCAGAGTGAATCAATACAGTTCCTTTTGTTTCAGTGGCAGATGAATCAACACCACTGGCAAACACAGCCACCTATTAAAAGGTGAACACAAAACAAATCCATAAGCCGGAATGCAATAAGACTTATCTTTACCAATTAAAGATTATAGCGCAATTTTTATAGATATTATTTAATCAACGAGGAATTGAAAGGGGGGAAATGATTGTGTACCTTTGCCTTCTCCATATGCTTTATACTTCCCACAGCGTCACCTTTTAAAACCATCCCACGAACGTTTGTACAATTATGCAGACCTCCTCCCACAAGCTTGGTGACACGGACATTATCAACATCAAAGTTTGCAGGGTTCTTGGGGCAGACTTGGATGCATGCCTATGATGCAAAAGAAATAAACAAAACGTAATCATGATATCCTTCAAAAGTTATCAGCTAACGGATCTGTGATAGACAAGAGAAGAGGAATGAGTTGGAAGTTACATCAGCAATAAGAGAACATAATACATCTTCTTGTCCGTGTTGTTTGCTCGCAACAGCAGCTTTCATTCGAGTAACAACTTGCTCTTTATCCCGAACATCCATAGTTTCAGAACCTTTCTCAACAAGTTCCCCCAACACCTCAATTGCCTACAAACATTAAAAACACTATAATGGCAAATCCGACATATTATCATAATTAGCACAACACCTCAAATCATATAAGTTACTAGGGAAAGGAAAAGGAAACCTCGGTAATTGCTTTCGTATAACCACTGATGATCTCACTAGGGTGCAAACCCATCCGAATAAGCTCCTCCGCATTTTGGAGGAGCTCACCGGCAAACGAAATAGTCAAATTAGCACCGTCTCCAATCTCTTCTTGCTGAGCCTTACCAGCTAAAACTAAAATCTTGGCTGCTGGATGCTGAACCTCAAGCTCATTGACAATAGTAGAAGCATCATTGGTAACAAAGAGCTTGTCCAAATGATTAATTACCATCTTATTCATACCTAAAGAAACAGTAGATCAATCAATAAAAGCAAATTAAAAAACAACACTTTATCTGGATATCAAACAAAAAGTAATCAAAAGAGGGTACCTTCAGGGCCGAGGGAAGTGCGGGTGATGGTGGAGAGTTGCTTGCAAGCATCAATGTTTTTCAGAACAGCTTCGTCGAGACCTGAGAGATGCTTGTGACCTTCCTTCAGCATGGATTGTATGCCATAAGGCTGCATTGAGAACCCCATTTTTCTTCTTTTTTACTCAAAATCCTAACCTTTAGAAACTGAGAAATGGAGGGGAAAGATTCAACCTTTACGTTGATGGGTTTGAAGAAAAGGGGATATCGAAGAATTTAGTAAGTGTTAATGGGTTTTCAGTCCCGGGAAGCCCTAGAAGCCGGAAGAAACCCTTCGGGGGGGGGGGGGGGGGGATAGCTTTAAAAATGGTTATATCCTTTTATTTTTTAAAAACTGTTAGAATTTTTATATATATACTTAGTATATATTAATATTTTTATATTTTTAAAGAAATTTAGTATATATTATTTTTTATATATATTTTTATATAAAAAATCGATATTATAAATGGTAATATAATTTGAATTCGATTTGATTTAAATAAAAAATTTGATCTAAATTTGATTAAAAAGTTTGAATTTGAACTCGAAAAAGGATCGAGTTTTAATAGTAGATAGATCAGATATGAGTATTGTTATGATCCAATTTGAATTCAATCTGAATTTATATCCGATATGAATCTAATTTATATAAATCCGAATAAAAATATTTAAAGTTTTTAAATTTATATATTTTAAATCATAATTAAATTTATATACTATTAATGTCATAACTCGGATTTCGTTATATGAGGGTTGAATTAACTTAAAGCGTTTGAGCTTTGTCGTTTGGCTTAAAAGTCTTGTTGGACCTTGGGTTGTGAGATTTTGGGTTTATTTGTGGGTCTAAGTAATTATAAGTGATGATTTTTTGGGTAAATTCATAATTAAGGGCAAATAAGGGAAGAAGAATTAAGTTTTATATAAAATTTGGGGTAGAGTAAAATCATATTATTTTATTTTTCAGACATAATATTAGATAAAGACTTAATATTTGAGAGTTACATTGAGAATCACGTTTTGAGTGTTAAAGAAAGATTATATAGTATCAAGAAATCTACAAATTAAGAAAAAGTTTTGCTAAGTTTGGTGAGGAAAATTTTTTTAGAGAGGTTGTAAGATAATGAACAAAAATAGATATTTGAGAGCTCATTGTTCAGTTATTTAATGTTTTTAAGTTTCAAAATCTTCCCTAATAGTATTTAATCTCGTTTTAATACTCCTCCTTATAAAGAAAGAAGTTAAAAGGCCATCAAAGTTCTTAGAGAAAGAGAAGGCTTGAAGATAATGAGATCTTTGTTTTCAGTTTGTTTTCCAAGAGGTTAGTACACTACTAACTCCCATAGATTCATACATATCATAAAATTAGGTTTTGTTGCATGTTTTGATGTTGTTGCTTAGTAAGAATGACTAGAAACCCTTTAGTTACAACTTTGATTTTGTTGATTGAATTGATGTAAAATGAGTAAAAAACACGCCTAAAACTATCACTATAATTTGTAGGAACGATTTAGGACTTAACTATATAGTTTGAGCTTGAATTTTTGGTGAAATCTTAACCCAAAATTGTATTTTTCTTCAAGCGTACTGATACGGCTTTCGAGCATATCTGTATGATAGAGTAAATAAGGAGGTTGATCATAAAGGGTGTATCGATACAGCTCCCCGCGTATCGTTACCCCTAACTTAATTTGAATTTCAGTAACACGGTATTACTATTACATTGGATGTTAGTGCTTACTACATAGGCGTATCAGTACACCATATAGGTGTATCAGTACGAGTGCGGATTTGTACTAGTACGGGGGTAGTCATATCGGTACAGGTAGGTGTTATTGGTTGTTCGAACCTAAATAGTGTATCGGTAATTCTTGAGGGTGTATCGATACAAGGTGGTATATCGATACCCCATATAGACGTATCAATACTCGTTGGACAATATGTCTAAAAATTAGTGTTTGAGTTCGAAGATTCTATAATTCGAGTTAAGGGATCCTAAGGTTCTCCTAAGGTATAAAATAATTACTAAAATCGAGCAATTGATAATCTAACCTCATTTGTGAATTATTTGATAAATGATGGGTGACTTAATGGTGGTAGTAACCCATAGGATCCTTGGTGAATTATATATGTGCTGTGTAGTAACTAGGAACCTTGTTGTTTGCTGATAGGTTATCTAATGATTGAATATTGTTTGATGGAATCCGAATATCCAATATAAAGTATTGCAACATGTTGCACCCGAATTTTGAGTAGAAGTAATAGAAAATAAATAAATAATAATAATAAAACAAAATGAATAATCGAAAATATAAAAAACAGAAAAAAAAAAAGATAATGGGAGAGATTTCAGGATTTGAAGGTTGTTAGGATTGAATGATTTTAGGAGAGGGTGGAGTTTGATTATTTTTAGGAATTTGATTCAAGTCCTTTTAAAAGGGGGAAGCATTAGAAAGTGAAAATCACGTGGAAGCAAGATGAAGCCAAGCCAAAGGAGAGCTTTCACGACCCTAACCATGCCGACTGTGACAGTTGAGTAATAGAGCCACCACCCGAGAAAACCAGTCATTTCAATGTCCAGGAATAGTTCTTTCTTAGCCTCAGCAACCACCACCAATGACTCAACTTCATCCCTAAGCTTCCACCACCAGAGGGTACCGACTGTCAACGCAATGGTTGTTCTATGAACCCACCTTTCTTCACTAACACTGTCGAAGATCGAGTCGTCCGCCACTGGTTTCACCACTGTTCTGAACCAAACAAGCATGGTCTCATGTAAGCCCAAGAAGAATATCATTCTACTGAAGAAACTTCTTTTAACGCTGAAACTGGCTCCGTCAACGCCTACCGCCACGCTTCCTTCGATCCCCAACCTGGCAGAAACTTGCACGATGCATAAAACGATCCAAGTAATGCACAAACGGGGCCGCCGATGAATGGTACCCGTTGATAACTCAGTCACCACCAACCCAAATTTCCCGTTCAAGCCATGTGTAAGAGCGACAACGCTGGCGGATGTGATGAGAAAATAGATAAGAGCTGGATTGGAGTCAAAGTGGAAAGACCATAGAAAAGACGACGTCTCCAGTGCCGAAGGGTCCGTCACGGTGGCGTTTAAGATGTAGTTGACGTAGGAGAGCGTGGCAACGAGGAGGAAAGCTAGGGGAAGAAAAGGAAACTGAAACAGGAGGCGATGGAAAACAAAGATGAAAATAGAAGGTGATCAGGGGCCATTCGGTTCCATGGAGTAGGTTTTTGGCAGAGAAAAAGAGAACAAGGGAAGAGGATTTAATTCTTTTGGTGGTCTACAATTCACAAGTGCATGTAGAGAGAAGGGAGAGCAGAACATGGTTCTGGAAGCAAAATTAGCTTATGAATGTTCTTGGTTTGGATGAGAGAGGACGCATATTCAAGGGGAGAGGAGAAAATCTAGACTTTCAATGATAAAAGGATCTTCAAAGTGGGAGACTCTTGATCGGTGCATAAATGTTGAGATAGCAAATCATTAGGGAGGTTCTTTGGCTATTGCTTTGAAGTATTCAACTCCATCTTAATCCTAAAAGTGTATAGAAAACACTGCAGCAACGTTGAGTGGTCTCGGTTTTTGGTTTCGTTTGGGCAGTGGTTATTAGCGGGGGAAGAAAAATACGTGCTCAACAAAGTCTTCAGGGGAGGAGAATTGCAAAATCATGCTTACTTGATGGAAGATATTGATTCATGGATGTAATTCAAGAAAAAATGGTGGTTCCTTTTTTACGCTTGCTAGAGCTTTTCCTTGGAAGACTTGATTTGGAACGAAATAGAAGTATAAGGGAAGTTTTAGATAACTTCAAAGAACTCTTACATTCATGAAATCTCATAGCTTTATTTCCTTTTTAAATCCAAATTCATCTTTGTATTTTTTTTACCCAGATTCTAAAATCATCTTTGATAATCATGGAGAATAACAACCAACGATCCTTTTGGCAAATTCGGTGTACTACTCGAAGTCTAAAATCCAAACTAGGAGAATCGATCATTCAACAATTCCACATGGAAACAACCATAACCAGGACATTAATGGAGGATCAAATTTGGGAATAGAGCGAGAATGACACAACATGGTATTACATTACTGGATCTTCATGCTAAGAAGGGCATTGCTTGTGAATCGTCGCACCCTGATGACAATTAAGCATGGGACACCCATGATGAAACAAAGCCGAAAGAATGGTTACAAAATTATGTAAATTTCATCTGCACCAATTCATGGTAGGTATTATTTTTTATGAAAATCAATTTGACCATTTATCTCTTAATTAATGTATTTATTTGTTTAATTTATTTTGCTTTCATGTTTTTTTAAAACATGCAATATATTTTGTTTAGGAAATCATTTAATTTCACTTTAATTAATTTAGAGCCTTCTAAGATTAGTCGCTTTAATTAATTAATTAAACAAGAGATAATTTAGTAATATTAGCATTTAAATCTTATACCTCGGATACACTAAAAGGTCGGTGTTTTGACTTACCATGATATTGGCCTAAAGAGTGTACCTTGGTATCGAATTGATGTGCTATCAAAACCTAGAAAATTGACTCATTGATTTAGGTTTAGAATTAAATAAAATTGATTAGGTAAATAATTAGTAACATTAATAGTATTATTAATTTAGTTAAGTGGCAAGATGGTAGTGTCCGAGCATTTGGATGTTATTTACACTTGGTGAAATTAATAATTTAAATAGGGTTTTAGTACATGGAGCCTTTTTAGGTTAGGACTTAAAAATGAACAGGATATTAAATGATAATGCATTTAAACCTTTTAAGGTGGAATTTATATTTCTTTAAATTCGGGTAAGGTTTCCTATCTAGAGGACGTCTTATTCAAGCCCGTGTTTAAAATAAATATATTTTCTTATTCAAAAGGATATCCTCAATTTGAACAATATTTAGTTAACAATGAAGAATTAAATTAATATCCATATTTAAAATACCGAAATGCCACGTGTAATTAATAAGGTATCGATTTTGGGTATTTGTAAGGGTCGTCCTTACACGTAATCGACTCCCGAACCTAGATATTTTAAAATGAATCTCTGGTTTATTTTATGGTGTCTGGCCTACCAAAGTGGCCGGTGGCGACTCTAAATCATTTTTAAAAATTAAAATAATATACGTTCTCAATAAAATTTGTTTTTTCATGATAAAAAGTAAATAAACTCGCTTTTTCTAAATCAATTCGTCAGGATATTTTTCACATATTTTGGTTTTAAAATGGTCGCGACACAACACCCAAAGACTATCGAATAGAGGATCTCGGTGCTTAGTGGATGCGGGTCTCATTCGAAGATGCTTGATGGACCATCTCAAGCATGGATTGAGGATCTCGGTGTTTAATGGAAGCAAGCTTCATCCCTAGAGTATGAGATTCCGATGCTTAAAAGACGTGGGCCCTACTCGTAGTGTATGATCCCGATGCTTAGTGGACATGGGCCTTGCTACTTATATCATTACTATATATGAAATATTGTGTGGACTTCTCTTTCATATGTATATGTAGTGCGTAAATATATACATGCATGATTATCACGTGTTTAGGTGGGTATGATAGCGTCAATATTATCTTGCTATGACATCATTCACGCCACATTGCTTTATTTATGATATGTGTGATATTTGGTCGAGTGACGGTGTATCCACTGAGCTTTTGTAGCTCAACGTTCAGAATATGTTTTCATGCACAGGTTTTTGGGTTGCAACTTGGTTTGGAAGAGCACCATCAAGGGTTGGATTTTTAGCATTGACTTTGTATTTAGAATATAATTACTAGATGAATTGGATTATGTACTTATAGGATCCTATAAGTATTTTATAACTCTTATTTAAATTAGGTTTGAGTCAAATATTTTTAACGATTTGTATTACTAGAGCTCCGTACCTTTTTGAACTATTTGGATTTTATGCTTTTTAAATGAATGGATTGGATGTTGGATATTGAGCTTTACAAAATAAAATTTTATGGATTGAATATTACTTGAAGGTTCAATATAACATCTGAATCGAAGGCGTTTGAAGCCTAAAATTACCTCACATTGTGGTTAGAAAAAAAAATAAACCTTTTACTTTCTAATTAATTTAAGTCAAATACCGTAAATTTATTTTTCATTGATCTAAATCAAATACTTCATAAAATTATAATGAAAAATGTGCTCTTAATCTAATTTTCTTCAACCTTATTTAAAAAAAACATTATAATATAATTGAATTTTATGATTTATGGTCAAGGATGAGTAAAAATTCCAACTTGATCTCTAAATGAAGAGGACAAAGCTGGCCAGAGAAACAAAGCAAAAGACAAGCCCATGCACTCATTAAATACAACAAAAAGATGCAAACTAGAGTAACAGGCTTCTGCATTTTATTATCAATTCTTTCTCAATAAGAAAAAACATGGGAAAAAACAAGAAGAAAATGACCCAAAAAGACTTAGAAAAAAGCCAATGGGAAACTATATTCTGCCCCATAATGGTTTCAATACTGTAAGTTGTTTTTTTACCTATTCCTACTATGAAAACCAATCCCAAAACTTGATGACAAACCAAAACTACAACCGCTGTTCCAAACCTAATCACCCCGGTTTCACAGGCTCTCTTCGGTTGCAGCAACTGGTCCATTTTGTTCCACAGCTTTCACATCTCCCTCTGGTGTTGGTGAAACCATTGATCTTTCCGGAGTTTCTTTTGCTACTGCTGCAGTTCCTTTGTTGTTAGTTACAGTGTCATCGTTAGGTTCACCGTTGGAGACCTGTTTAGAGAGAATATGGAGTGGTTAATAGTTAAACAGTGTGTGCAATTGCATGTCTCGATCGAATTCTATATAGTATAAGGTATGGGGACATCTTCGGTGAGAGTTGTCCCTGTTTCTGTAAAAGGCGATGCTTGGCCTTTTTCTCTTGGATTATCTTCTGACGAGTCTCGTAGAATTTGAAATCATCGAGAATGCATGTCTTGCTGGAATGTTACTTGAAGATGTTGAGGATTTCAATCCCTTGCTCAAAATTAACCTACACCACCACCAAACAGTTTACGATGGAGGATAAAAATAACGGAAAGGAGAAATATAACACGCTGCACACAGAGATAAAAGTACCTCTTGGGTGTCTCTACTATTAGTGACAGGCTTGTTCTCATTGTTCTTAAGGATTATGTGCCTCATTGAAGTGTTCGGAACATCCTTAACAGTGTGCCACTTCAAGGACCGGACCCGTCATTTCTGCTAATCCAACAAATTGTCCATTGGTATTAACCTGGAAAAATGATGCAGAGTTAGTAAGAATCAAACAAATCATATACTCAGTAAATCGAGATAGTAGATTGTAATGTGATCATACCGAAAACAGTAGAAATACAGGACAGCCATCAGACTTCTTGGCCCACGGAATGCAGCATCGAGTTTCTTGTTACCATTAGATGTACTGGCCCACACATTGTATTTGATACTTTTGTGGACATCATCTTTGCTATAGGATTTAATGACAAAAAACTTAGCATCCGAATAGTTATCAGGAAAATCTTCTTTATTGTATTGTTCCATATCAGGAACAAGAAAAACAATGTTCTCGTCCATACTCTTAGTCTGTGGAAGGTTCTGATCTTTGACAGCTAGTGTTGCAATTCCAGAACCATCCTTGTTCTTATACCCTTTTACCCTGGGTCCTTTGTTTAGCTCATTGAAACCATCGATATTCTCTTTTCCATAACCACAAAACCTAGATTTGTTGTTATTACCAACATTATACCACCCTAGTCCTTTCTTCTGGCCATCATAGACATATGATTCAAAACCGGAACCGCCTCTAATGGTGTTTCCATAGCCATAGGTCATATTGTTGCCTTGTTGGGGTACATGTGATTCATGTATCCAAATGCTTGGCCTACACCTGAACCTGGTCTTCCATTGTGCATATTCTGTAGTCGAATCATTAAAAAATTAGGTCAATCAATGATGAGAGAAGCAATACAAGTAATCTTATATCTATCTACCAAGTCGGCAAGTCCACCTGTCAATCTACGTGTGTGACTTTGTGTCTTTCTTGTGCAAGTAACTGGACAGTTTGAAACATACCATGACATGAGGGAAGGCATGAAGGTTCTGGTTCCGGCCAGACGAGAGGTTGTTCGTATAAGAAGATAAACCACTACTAGCACCATGTGCGGACTGCCCATTTGGAGACATGGACATATCTAACCAAGGAATTGGCGACTGAATCCATCATAGTTAAATCCCGGGTCCTGATAACCTTG
This sequence comes from Abelmoschus esculentus, assembly GCA_035048815.1. NCBI lineage: Eukaryota > Viridiplantae > Streptophyta > Magnoliopsida > Malvales > Malvaceae > Abelmoschus > Abelmoschus esculentus. Next base: position 2,604,932 of record JAUCBN010000019.1, on the reverse strand, counting down.
AGATAGATTACCTGTTGGCAAGCCTCCTCCTTTATAGAATGCATTCAGATTTAGAGAAGAACTCTTAAAAGTTGATTTCAATGACCCAGAACCACCACTTCCTACAGTGCTTGAATTTACTTTGTTTGCTTCAGCAGGTAAAGAAGCTTTACCGGCTACACCGAAACTTGAAACATCAACTTGAGAAGCATTGACTTGGCTCGTTTGGGGAGACAGTTGGTAGTACGGACTTGGATAATAGTACTCTTGCAAAGCATGTACCTGACAATCATGTCCCATAGCAGGAAGAGGTGGACTGGGAATGTAATAAGGAGCATACGACATGTAACCGTAAGTTTATGGGTACATGTAAGAGCCGTTATCACTGTAGACATCCTGTCAATAGAAAGTAAGCATATCAAATACATACATACTCATCTTAACATGCTACCAGTATAGATCCCAAAGCAAATTGATGGAATCGAACAACACCGACAACCAACTAATCTAACTAATAACATGTAAATCATTCATCAAGATAAGAACAGGTTGTAAGAAACTCAAAATTTGCTTACTACCTTCTTGACAGGCTCAGGAACCTTGTTGGTCTTGTCTTGTGAATCCAGAGACAAGTTCTCCAGAGAATCTGCAACTTCTGTAATTGTAGGAAGTAAAGGATGAAAACAGGACAGAGAACATAAAAATTAAACTGTACAAAGTTCTAATATATCCAAAGCATGTCACTTGAAACAACAAAACAGAAAACAACAATAACAACTTCAAGCAATCAATGTCAGAAATCCTTAAATCAACATATGTATGTCTATAAACAAAACAGCAACAATCAAAGATCTAAACAAGAAAACAAGTTCAGAATCATAAGCTTCAAAACAAGCATCATAACCAGATCTATAGAAGACGAAAAACTTGAGCTAACCCTGCTAAAACATCACAAAAATTTCCATCAAATTAAAAATTGAAATTTAACATAATCAACAGAAAAAGGTTCAAACTTTTTTACTAAACTTAAAAGAGAGAGAAAGAAAAGACCTTCAAAGATAAAACCAAAAAACTTATATTAATAAGTTTAAAATTTCAAAACAAGAAGCAAATCCAATAAAAAAACACCAATCTACACGTATACAAAAGCCAAAGCATACCCATAGGAGTAAAGTTAGCAAGGATACGTTCAGGAGTGGACATGACCAGAGAGATCAAGGGTGGAGCTTTAGAGAGAGAAAGTATAAGGAGGTAGAGAGAGACGGTGGAGAGAGAAGGAAAAACCCTAACGTGGGAAAGTTAAGGAAGAGAGAAGACGGAAGGCGTGGAGAAAGGACAGCCGCCAAAACCCCAACAAGGTGTCTTGGGAGAGGAGGGTGGGTTTAAGAATATAGACACTGCTGACAAAAAGAATCCATTTTTTTTTTCTTTCAATAATATTTATATTCATTTGTTTAATTTAAATCAAATAAATAAATGAATATAAATATAAATAAATATAAATTCTTTCATGCTCTATCATTAAAAAATATAATTTATCTATATTTATTCATATTTGTTTGTTAACATGATAAATAAACACAAATAAACATAAACAAATATAATTGAATACAAATAGATATAAATAAATATATATAATGAATTAAATATTTAATATTTTAAGTTATTTATTAAATAAATTAATCTAATAAAATTCATTTTAACAATCAAATTTTAGATGGAGTTCAATTTTTGTATTTTTCTAAAAAATTAAATAAATTTTAAATTTAATTTCGATTAAAATGATGATAATTGTCATTTTTTCGTATTTAAAATAGATAAAATATTTAAATATTGCTATTGATTTTTCTCCTTTAAATATGATGTAAGCTATTTTAATTTCTTAAATATTATATTTTAAGTAATATTATTAAAATTTGATTTTAATAATGATTTATTTTTTTAAGTAAAAAATTAAAATAAAAAATAAGAGATTTTAATTTTAAATAGTAAAAAAATCTAAAAAATAAATTTGAAATTCTAATTTTGAATAATATTTTTATTTTTAGAATTTGATAATATTTATAATTAATTTTAATAAATTCGACATTGATATTATTATTTAATGTATAATAATTTTAGTAATTAAATTATTTCTACCATATTTGAAGAAAAAGAAAAGAGTGAACTGTAAAAGGGGGGGCATAACCGTCAAAATGTCTCAATTTTCAGAGTGGCCCCCACAAAATTAGGGACAGCGGTGTAATTTCAACATGAAAATTTGAATTTCAACGTAAAAAATGCAAATTCCCTTGATCTGTTTTCAGACAGCATCGACCGATCCAAATTAAATTCAAACTTAAAAAGTAATTCAAAGAAGAAGAAGAAAACCCTAGAATACGAGAAATTATATCATGGGTAGTCTCATCATGTTATTTATGAGATCGATCAATGATAATCATCTACTTCATTATTTTTTAATTTTTAAAGTGAATATTCACTTAGGAAAAAAAATAACATAGAAAAATTGAGGAAATAGGTAATTATCATTGGTCGATTCCATAAACACGTGGTAAGACTGATCCATGATATAATTTTTTACGGAATACCTGAAAGTTTCCCCATTTCCCCAGCAATTAATCATCTACCAACCAAAATACGTAAACCCTAAAAAGAATTTTTGTTTTTTTTTTCAAATCTCTTGGTTTAGTATCTCACTAGTTCCAGGATTAAGAAACTTCTGTCAGATATGTTTCAAGATTCAATCTTTGGTAGAAATTAGAAAGACAAGTGATTTGCTTACCAAGTGAAGAGGAAAAAGAAGACTGGGGGGAAGAGAGAGAAGAAACTGAAAGGTTGGTTCTTTTTTTGGGTAATTTTTACAACAATTGTAGCTCATTTTTGTGGTTCTCGAGCAAAATCTGAAACACCCTTTACATAAATTTGATTTATTTTTCTTTTTGAATTGTTTTTATCATTTCAGAAGCAGAACTGAGAATGAAGCTTAGAAGCATTTTTTATTGTAGATTTTGTCATATTGGATCTGTATTGCCGTTTTGTTCAGTGAATAATTTGCCTTTTATTTTAAAGGTGGAGACTTGGATTTCTTCTTAGTTTGTATTCAACTATTTAGTAGATTTTCAGAGGAATTAGTGAAAATTCTGGTTTAGTGTATTGTTCTCAAATTCATAAGTATTTCCCTCAGGTTTTCTGTTTTTTTTTTTCTGATCTTTTTCCTGTTCTTTTGAACTTTTTAGGTAAATGGCTTGTTTTGTTCTGTGTTTTCAGGAGAATGAAGGGTAGAAATCTTAGCCCGTTACTTCGGCGAGAATTGGCAAATCTTGATAAAGATGCTCATAGTCGAAAATCAGCAATGAAAGCACTGAAATCATATGTGAGAGACTTGGATTCGAAAGCAATACCGGTCTTCCTTGCTCAAGTTTCTGAGACTAAAGAAACTGGGTGTGTATACACCATTTCACTGTATGAAGTTCTTGCTCGTGTTCATGGTGTGAAGATTGTTCCTCAGATTGATAGTATAATGTCTACCATTATCAAGACATTAGCTTCCAGTGCTGGATCTTTTCCTCTACAACAAGCCTGTTCGAAGGTAGTTCCTGCAATTGCAAGATATGGGATTGATCCAACCACTCCAGAAGATAAAAAGAGATATATCATTCACTCACTTTGTAAGCCTCTTTCGGAATCACTTTTGGGATCCCAAGAAAGCTTGAGTTCCGGTGCTGCCCTTTGCTTGAAGGCGCTTGTAGAGTCTGATAACTGGCGGTTTGCTTCTGATGAGATGGTCAACAATGTTTGTCAAAATGTAGCTGGTGCTTTGGAGGAGAAGTCTATTCAGACAAATGCACATATGGAGCTAGTTATGGTTTTAGCTAAGCATAATCCATTGATAGTTGAAGCATATGCTAGATTGTTAATAAAATCTGGCTTGAGAATATCAAATGCGGGGCTTGCAGAAGGTAATTCTCAGAAACGGTTTTCGGCAATACAAATGATAAATTTCTTGATGAAGTGGTTGGATCCGAGGAGCATATACTCTGAGGTAGAGTTGATTATAGAAGAGATGGAGAAGTGTCAATCTGATCCAATGGCTTTTGTTAAAGGGGCTGCTTATGAAGCTTCTCAAACTGCAAAGAAAATAGCACAAGAGGAAGGGTCGAAATTTGAGAACAGTCGTGGTTCAGTTACTGGATCGAATTTTGCTAGCAGAGACCACCTCCGTAGGAGGAACATAGGCTCAGCTAGTGATGAATCTCCTGCAACTGCTTCACCTGAATCACAGACATTTGATTCCTTTATGGAATATGATTCTTTGCTTGAGTCACCATTTTTGATGACTCAAATTTCTAGCAACATAGAACATGATCAAAGGAGTGTGAATCGGAATCTCTGGAGATACGAAAATGGAGGTGTAGATGTATCGCTTATAGATGGCTTGTTCTCTTCAGTTGCGCAAGGAGGTTCTGTATGTGACTCCCCTTCTGACCTTCGTAGCAATCATGGATCCGAGTTCACGGAGGAATTTTCAGGATTCTTACATGGAAGTCCTAGGAATGGGTTACCAAGAAGTGCCACTCCCAGTCCTCAGGTAACATACTCTACATTATTTAGATTGGGTCCTACTGTTTGTTTGTTTAAACTGCATTTGCATTGTTACATTTTGTGCTTCAGAGGTCGCGATCTCGGATTAACGTAGACAACCTCTTTACGACTCCAAGGAGGCTCATCCATTCTCTTCAAGATCCTAATGATTTGAACTCAGATTACTCCAGGAAACAATACAGGGGGTTCAGAAGTCCATGCTCAGAGAATTTAGGATCTAGTCCAACCACAAACCCCAATAGTTATCGGTGTGGTATGAACGATGACATGAAAGGGAAAGTCTGTTCATATACTAATGGTGAACGTGATTCTGAATGTGTATCAACAACGGGGGACATCCCTGCCGAGCTTAATGTCCAAGGCACTAATGGTGTCATTCTCGGGAACAAGAAAGAAACTCTCAAGTTCCGAAGCGAGACTGTAAGTAAGCAGATGGTTTATAAAATGTTTTTTGGCCTCTTTTTGATTATAATTGTGTCCCTCACTTCTTTGTTGTGGACTGAAGTTGAGGATGAACACTTCTATATGGTTCCAACTTGACTCTACTGTGTTTGTATCAAGCTCTTTCAATCTGTAGTGAATTAGGAACAGTGTTAGGAAGAATGTTGGAAAACAGGTTTTTATATGCAACTTTCCGGTAGCAGTTTTCATTAGTTAAGTCTTTCCGTATCAGGACTTACCACATTGTGTGTGGCAGCCGGCATGACTGTAAGGACTAAAAATTTGAGTTTTATATTTTATAGCTTAAATAGAAAAGATTGTACTATACTTTTTTACACAATTTGTAAATTAAAATATAATTTTTTATTTACTTAGTTTTATCCAATTTTAAGAAACAAAAATCATCTATCTCTTTATCATGTTTCCATCCATGCCTCCTGTTAAAATTTTTTAAAAAATTGAATTTAAAACCATAACCCTCATTTTTTATATCCTAAACCCTACGCTATAAAAAACACACCCTACCTCTAATTTCCTAAACTCACCACAATCCTTAACCTAGAACCCTAAACCCTCTAATTTAAAACGAGGGTACAAATAGAGGTATGAAAAATATGAAAAAGAGGTTGACGATTTGCACCCATTTTAAGTGCATGCAGATCAAACGTAGCTGGTATAATAATCGCATAAATCGATACAAATAGATAGGTAAAATCAGAAATTGTAAAAACAAGAGATTTCCTCATGTAAATTAAGTTGTTTTCCCTTATTGCAATATGATTTTACACTACTAGTATGATGTAAATTAGCTTTCAACCTTCTACAGGAACATTAACCTCCCTCAAAATTTTGGCAGCATCATCAGGAAAAACAGGATTTATGTAACATCCGGATCCAAGTTCGAAACCGCCTACACCAGTTAACTGAGGTATTATCTGTAAAAACCAGTGGCTGAAAGGTAATTCGGAGTCGGTAACCTGGACCGGGGAATCATGAATCATGAAATTGAATGGTGGGTTATTCAACTGCAACGACATCTTTTTTAGGATGAGTTTCAGCAAGCCACCAAGATCAACTGCCTGCATAATGAGAATCAAATGGAGCTATGAGAAAAAAAAACTAGAATTCAAGGCTAATCCGAATCCGTTTATTATTTTGCTATGGACAAACATAAAGCTACCATTTTATTGCATAAAGAAGCAGAAACTTTTTTTTAAATCTTTCGATCACTCCATCGACAACTAAAACCAGCTCTTGAGTTCAACATTTTCGCAACAATAAGACTAGTTTGTATCACTAGTTTTGTACCATCTCACACAAGACTAAAAGTATTAGTTAAACAAGTATGTTAATAGAACAAAACAGAGCCACTGAAATAGACCATATCGGGTTCACTAAATACCGGGAAATAATACTCGTATTATGCTCCAAATAACTTTCTTCTAACGTTGAGTCTAAATCATATAAACACTAAGATCAAGTCGAAAAATCATTTGACTTTAAATCCTTTTCTTGTGGGTTTATTTCTATCCTGAATGAGTGATGGACGTAACTCGTACGATAAATTTTCAGGCACCGTTATCTCCACCAAAATACTAATTACCAAATCGAACAAGCTAAGTGAAAATTATGATGTGGAAATATAGAAAGAGACATAGGCAAAATCATATAAGAACAGAACCATGAACTTGAAGCATTAGAATTTACCTTCTCTTTGTCTAGTTCATCAAAATGAGAAGAGTGATATCGGGGAATTATCCATATCTCAAAAGGAAATGAAGCAGCAAATGGTGCAATTGAAATGAAATGGCAGGTTTCATTAATCAAGAGGTCCTTTGATTGGACCTCACAGAGACTACATTTCCCTGTCTGGTTAAAATTCTCCTTCATACCATCGAGCCGGGCAGAAACATTGGGTGGAACAATGGGAAGAGCTATTATCTGACTGTGAGAGTGACTCATTGAAGCCCCAGCTGAAGCTCCATGGTTCTTGAACACCTAAGAAGAGAATTACACCAAATACAAATGAAGTAGCCATTAACAACCAACAAGCATGCCAAACTACCACAAGCATAAAGAAAGAGGAAGAGAGATGCTTACATGTATTAAAATTGATCTAGCAATATTGAACAAAAACAAAAATAACTAGAATACAACATGAAACAGAAGGGGAAAAAAAAGAGAAAAGGATACAAACATACCAATGTCTGGAAATTCATATAAAATGAATTATGAACATGTAATAACCACTATAACATGGTAGAATACATGAACACAACACAACATGAATTGCTAGTCCAATTAAAAACATTATTTTAGAAAACATGGAAATATAAACAATTAGCTCTCAAAAATTGGAATCACAACAAATGACTGATAATTACAGGCTTTCATGAAATGCACAACATAGCCATCTAAAATACATCATTTAATAAAATTTAAAGCGCCTGAAATCATCAAGGTGGCTGAAAATTGCACTCTTTATTTAGTTCACAAATCCATATTCACACTTAGAAATTTCAAGTAAAAACAGGAATTTATGTCAAATAAATGCTTTTCAACACATTTATATAAGAAAAAAAGTTATATTCCCCCCCTACTACCTGAATATATTTGATTGAATCAAACTGCTTAATCTGCTCAATCCTCCTCTTATAAGCAATCAAAACATCACCAATCTCACTCGGCTCCAAATCCGACAACTGAACCGAGTGAACTGGAGTTTCGATCACCACATCATGAAACCCGAATCCGGGTACGACTCGACTCCACCCGCCCAATTCGCTGCTCGAATCGCCATTTTGCCCGTTTGGGTGCTCGAGTTTCCTGCTCAAAGCTGGATACAAGTTCTCAATGACTCGGAGTTTCCAGTTAGAATTGGGCGGGACCCGAAATATCTCTGGTGCACACTGGTGTTCATTGCCGATGCAGAACGGGCATGAAGAAGAATTATTGCTGGGATTTTCTGGGGATTTGGATTTGAAATCGGAGGGACGTTTGGCTCGTGCTGGAGAAAATATGACCCATCGGTTGGTAACCGGGTCTTTTCGGAGCTCGGGGCTCCGATTTTGCGGTGGAGATGCCATTAGCTTCCTCTTCCTTTCTTTTCCGAATGCTTGGACTTTCGATTCGTCGAGAAAATGAAACAATTGGAGGAATCTGATTTCTATATTAAGGCCATGTTTCGTATTGGTCCCAGTAACAAACTCATTGAAAAATAATTAATCCAATCATATTGTCATGTCTAAGAAAATATTAGCCATTGATTCTATATAAAAAAAATCTTAAAATTCTAGAGCTATTCACTAGGTGATTCCAGGAAAAGCACCTTCAAAACGGTTAAAAAAAACGGATTGATTTATTCGATCATTTTGTGTATATAATTAGTTACGAACTATATATAATTTCTTACAAAAACTGTAAAAAAACAGTACATACAAAAATTGTTACAAACGTAAAGATTTGTGTACATACATAAATCTTTACAAAAACTGTAAGAAAAACGGTACAAACATAAATTATTACAAACGTAAGAATTTGTGTACATACATAAATCACTACGAGAAAACATAAATCGACACAAAAATGGTAAGAATTTTTATATGTACACAATTCCTTATAAAATATACATAAATGCTTACAAAAACCGTAAAGAAAAAAATGTATGTACATAAATTCTTACAACTTCGAAACCATGAGCTAAAGGAGGCCATCCAAAGGTAAGAATTTGTGTACATACACAATTGGCTACGAGTATACATAATATGGTATAAGAATGGTAAAGATTTGTGTATGTAACAATTCCTTACAAAGTATACACAATGGTTTATGAAAACCGTAAGAAAAAGGTATGTACATAAATTCTTACGACTTCAAAACCATGAGCTAAAGGAGGTCATCCAAGGATAAGGATTTATGTACATACACAATTGGCTACGGGTATACATAATGTGACACAAAAATGGTAAGGATTTGTGTATGTACATAATTCCTTACAAAGTATACACAATGGCTTACAGAAATCATAAGAAAAAATGTATGTACACAAATCTTTACGACTTCGAAACCATGAGCTAAAGAAGGTATCCAAGGGTAAGGATTTGTGTAAATACACAATTTGCTACGAGTATACATAATATGACACAAAAATGGTAAGAATTTGTGTATGTACATAATTCTTTACAAAGTATACATAATGGCTTACGAAAACTGTAAGAAAAAAAATATGTACACAAGTCCTTACAAATTCGAAACCATGAGCTAAAAGAGGCATCCAAGGGTAAAAATTTGAGCACATACACAATTGGCTACGAGTATACATAATATGACACAAAAATGGTAAGGATTTGTGTATGTACACAATTCCTTACAAAGTATACATAATGACTTACAAAAACCGTAAGAAAAAAGGTATGTACATAAATCCTTACGACTTCGAAACCATGAGCTAAAGGAGGCATCCAAGGGTAAGGATTTGTGTACATACACAATTGGCTACGAGTATACATAATATGACACAAAAATGGTAAGGATTTGTGTATGTACATAATTCCTTACAAAGTATACACAATGTCTTACAGAAATCGTAAGAAAAAAGGTATATACACAAAATCCTTACGACTTCGAAACCATGAGCTAAAGGAGGCATCCAAAGGTAAGGATTTGTGTAAATACACAATTGCTACGAGTATACATAATATGACACAAAATGGTAAAAATTTGTGTATTACACAATTTTTTACAAAGTATACACAATGGCTTACGAAAACTGTAAGAAAAAAAGTATGTACACAAATCCTTACAAATTCGAAACCATGAGCTAAAGGAGGCATCCAAGGGTAAAGATTTGTGTACATACATAATTGGCTATGAGTATACATAATATGACACAAAATTGGTAATGATTTGGGTATGTACACAATTTCTTACAAAGTATACATAATGACTTACAAAAACCGTAAGAAAAAAGGTATGTACACAAATCCGTACGACTTCGAAACCATGAGCTAAAAGAGGCATCCAAGGGTAAGGATTTGTGTACATACACAATTGGCTACAAATATACATAATATTGCACAAAAATGGTAAGGATTTGTGTATGTACATAATTCCTTACAAAGTATACACAATAACTTACAAAAACCGTAAGGAAAAAAGGTATGTACACAAATCCTTACGATTTTGAAACCATGAGCTAAAGGAGGCCATCCAAGGGTAAGGATTTGTGTACATACACAATTGGCTACGATTATACATAATATGACACAAAAATGGTAAGGATTTGTGTATGTACACAATTCCTTACAAAGTATACACAATGACTTACGAAAATCGTAAGGAAAAAGGTATGTACATAAATCCTTATGACTTTGAAACCATGAGCTAAAGGAGACATCCAAGGGTAAGGATTTGTGTACATACACAATTGGCTACGAGTATACATAATATGGTACAAAATGGTTTTTTGATTTGTGTATGTACACAATTTCTTACAAAGTATACACAATGACTTACGAAAACTGTAAGAAAAAAGGTATGTACACAAATCCTTACAACTTCTCACCATTAGCTAAAGGAGGTCATCCAACGGAAAAGATTTGTATACATACCTTTTTCCTTACAGTTTTCGTAAGTATTTGTGTATACTTTGTAGGGATTTGTGTACATACATAAATCCTTACATTTCTTGTACCAATTTATGTATTCTCGTAGTAAATTGTGTATGTACACAAATCCTTACCCTTGGATGGGCTCCTTTAGCTCATGGTGAGAAGTTGTAAGGATTTGTGTACATACCTTTTTCCTTACGGTTTTCGTAACCATTTGTATATACGTTGTACGGATTTCTATACAATATTTTTATTCTTATATTTTTATTCTTATATTTTTTATTCCAATATTTTATTTGAATATTTTTATTCGATTATTTTTTATTCAAATATTTTTATTCAAATATTTATTATACGAATATTTTTATTCGAATATTTATTTTATAAATATTTTTATTCGTATATATTCGAGTATTTATTATATGAATATTTTTATTCAAATATTTTTATTTCAATATTTATTCTATGAATATTTTTGTTTGAATATTTATTATACGAATATTTTTATTCGTATATTTTTTATTTGAATATTTTTATTTAAATATTTATTATATGAATATTTTTATTCCTATATTTATTTTTCAAATATTTATTAAATGAATACTTTTATTCTTATATTTTTTATTCAAATATTTTTATTCGTATATTTATTATATGAATATTTTTATTCAAATATTTATTTTACGAATATTTTTATTCGTAAATATTTTATTTAAATATTTATTATATGAATATTTTTATTCGAATATTTATTATACGAATATTTTTATTCGTATATTTTTATTCGAATATTTATTATATGAATATTTTTATTTCTATATTTATTATTCGAATATTTATTAAACGAATATTTTTATTTATATAATTTATATTCTAATATTTTTATTCGACTATTTATTATATGAATATTTTTATTCTAATATTTATTATACTAATATTTTTATTCGTATATATTTTATTCGAATATTTTTATTCGAATATTTATTATATGAATATTTTTGTTTGAATATTTATTATACGAATATTTTTATTCGTATATTTTTTATTCAAATATTTTCATTTGAATATTTATTATATGAATATTTTTATTCGAATTTTTATTATTCAAATATTTTTATTCCTATATTTTTTATTCGAATATTTTTATTCGAATATTTATTATACGAATATTTTTTTGTATATATTTTATTCGAATATTTATTATATAAATATTTTATTCAAATTTTTATCATACTAATATTTTTATTCGTATATTTTTTATTCGAATATTTTTATTCCAATATTTATTATACAAACAATTTTATTTGTATATATTTTATTCTAATATTTTTATTTGAATATTTATCATATAAATATTTTTATTCGAATTTTTATTATACGAATATTTTTTTCATATATTTTTTATTCAAATATTTATAATTTTTATTCGAATAATTTAAAAGTTGGGTGACCTAATTGACGATTTTTTTAATTGGGTGAACAAAATAGGTATTCCCGATTAGTTGGGTGCTCACTAGTAGGGGTGTTCAAAAATACCCGACCCGAATGACCCGAGCCGACTACCCGAATGTAAAAAATCGGGTATTTTCCTGAATTTTTTTGTTCCGGGTCAAGTACCCGGCCCGTCATTTTTCGGGACGGGCCCGGGTCAAAAATTTATAAAAATCAGGGTACCTGGTTCCTAATTTTTTTATTTTAAATATAACTATTATTTAAATAAAATACACTTATATTCACTATATTCTCAAATCAAATAACATAATTTCTAAATCTCAATCCCTTAAATGTTATTTTTAAAAAACAATTATGGATTCATTGTAAAAAAAGAAAATTAAGATTCATTGTAAAAGTATAAATTTAGTTTTTTGAGTTGGTAAAATTCGAACTTTACCCGTTTAGATATGCATTATTTTTGTATGTGCATTAACTAATACGAAAATCAACTTAAGATTCTTTAATACTTAAATCATTAATTTTTATATATTAAACTAAATTATACTAATTAAAAATATTTGAAATATATTAAAAAAAACTTCATTTAGAACTTATATTTTATTTTAAATTGGATTATGTAATTTGGGTTTTAAAATTTATGTTTAGATTATGTAATTAGATCTTTAAAATTTTATATTTCGATGTTAGATTATGTAATTCAAACTTTTAATTTTATGTATATTTTTAAATATTAAATTTAAAATTTATAAAAAAAATAAAATAAAAAACCGGGTACCCGATTACCCGTATTTTCCGGGTACCCAAAGTACCGGGTACCCGGAAAATTCGGGTCGAAACACGGGCCGAATTTTATACTACCCGAAGGTCCAGGTACCCGCTACTTCGGGTACCCGAATACCCGGGTACCCGGATTTGAACACCCCTAGTCACTAGTTTAATTTACCCATTTTTAATAAGGTGACCGGTTAACATGTTTCTAATAACTTTTTTATTTTAATATAACGGTTAAAAATGATTGACTATCATCCAACGGCCATCATTGATTGACCCTTTTTTAGGCGTTTTTTAAGGGGGCTTATTTTAGCGAAACCCCTATTCACTTTTTTCTCAAAAATTTTTTTATAGTCTCTTTTTATTTTGTTTGATTTTTTGATCAGTGATCGACAATTAATTTTAGTATTAGTTGTCGATCACCAAATCTATTATTTTATTTGTTTTTTTTAATTTCAATAAGAATCTCTGCTTTCACAACACATTTTTTTTGTCTTATGGCACGTTTTTTCTTCTGTCTTTATGACATGTTTTTTTGATTTTGTTTTGCATTTTGATTCATCTGTCTTTGTGGCATGTTCTCAGCATACCCCTAGCGATCGATTGTTGTTCGCACAAAGATTCAATCGACGCTAATTTCTTATTTATGTTTTTGTCGGTGGTCACTTGGAAAGTTATATCCCTACTCGGTTGATAGTTTGTTTGCCAATAAAATCAGTCCTAGTGATACTTTTTATATGACAGTTTGGATCGTGTACAACTCCTTCCTTTCTTATGTGTCTCGTTTGGACAGAGACAAGAGATTCAGTAAGCTTCTGAATTTTGTTAGTATGCTTATCTCCATAGAAATCTTCTTTTTTCATTGTTTTTGGGTTGTAAGAATTTTTGGATTGTTTAATCCAATTATTTTTTTATTGGATACGATGTAATGATATTTTTTCTATGGATTTAATAAAAATTCAGCGACATTTATAAAAAAAATCTTAAAATTATAAGATATATAAATATAATATTAAATATCTTATTAAATATATATTTTTAAAATAAATTAATAATTTTATAATAAATAATATCAAAACGATCATTTAATTATTTGATTTTATACCAAATACTTATAATTAGAATAGACAAATAAACGACTATAATAATTAACACCGTAACAATATTTTTTTTAATATAGATCACTAATTTTATTAATGAAAGGATATATCTGAAATTATAATGAAAGTTCACGATTATGTATCACTTGATAATTAACTCGTAACAATATTTAAAATGTATCACTTACGATTATGTTTATAATTGTAATATAAAAAAAAATCATCTAAAAAAATCACTTCATGAAAAAAACCCATCAAAATCGATGACGATAGGTAAACCATCAACAAACAACATAAGAATGCATATTACAATGAAAGAACGTTGACAATAAGGATATTACCACAACTCAATCGCGACAAAAGAATGATAGATATAATCGTGCATCCAAATCTTGTTCGAGGGTCCGTGATAGGGAGATCAACAACATAATGAAAGAAACACCATCTTCATCAGTCGTGACGTCGTTAAATCCATACCTAATAAAAACTATAACGAAAAGAAAAAAAAAGTGCCAAAAGACAGAAAAAACGTATCAAAAGATAGAGTAAAATCATGTCACAAGAGCAGAATAACTTATTAAAATTAAAAACAAACAAAATAATAAATCCTGACGGTCGACGACCGATATTAAAACCGGTACCGACGTCGATACATAAAAAAAAAAGAAAAAATAGAGGAGGAAAGTGGCGATTGAAACCCTAGCAATCAATTAGTAAATCATTAAAAAATTTTCCTTGATATTATGTTCGTAAGATAATATTGTTTGTATGAAAAAAGAAGTGTATTTTTTAATATATCTTCATTGGTGGTACTCTAACCATAAAATTTTAATTTAATTTGAAATATCTACGTAGTTGAGTTTTATTCGGTAATCATGATGTGAATTATCAAGTTTACATTCATTTAAAAGAATGAAACAAATTCAATAATAGCATAGAATAAACATTATACTTAGCAAATTCAATAATTGCATGAAGTAAATCATTAAAGTAATTGTTGGTCATTTTATCATCAAAAGTTCCGTTGAAGGTTCAATAATTATTCTCGAAACAAAAAAAATATTAGATATTAGAACAAAATAATATATCAAATACACTAACCTCAATATAAGAGTAATTAACAAATCACTATATTGATATATAAATAAAAAAAATACTAATCTTTTTAAGCTAATTTGAATATGCGGTATATATAGTCATCAATATTATGTTGAGATCTTTTTTGGGAATTGGCAACAAGAACTACGATAATTGAGAGAGATCCTATTGATAACGTATAGTGAAAAAATAAAGAACAAAAATAAAAAATAAAAAAGAGAGAGAAAGAGAGATATTTGTATTATATTTCTAATATATAGTTGTGTAACAATACTTTTTTCAAACGGGTAGAAATCGTCTGCCTCTTTCCTATGCCTCCACCCGTCCCTCCGGTTGAAACTTTCTAAAAGATTGAATTTTAAACTCTAACCCTAATTTTCTAAACCCTAAACCATAAAAATACATCATACTCCTAATTTCCTAAATCCTAACGACAACCCTAACCTTGAACCCTTAACCTTCCAATTTGAAACGGAGGTACAGATGATACATAAAAAAGAGGTAGACGATTTGCACCCTCTTCAAACTCCATATTTATAGAACAAAAATCTTATGCCCCTAACCATGCCTCCTTTTATGCCTCAACTAAAAATTATAAAAAATTGTATTTTAAATTTTAACCCTAATTTCTACATCCTAAATCATAAACCATATACCCTAAAAATACAGCTTATCTATAATTCTCTGAATCCTAACCACAACCCCTAACCTTAAACTCTAAACCCTTAACCCTCTAATTTAAAGTTGAGATACGGATGGAGACATGAAAAAGAGGCAGACGATTTGCACCCTCTTTAAACTCCATATTTATAGAACAAAAATCTTGTGCCCCTAACCATGCCTCCTTTTATGCTTCAACTAAAAATTATAAAAAAAATTGTATTTTAAATTCTAACCCTAATTTCTACATCCTAAATCATAAAGCATATACCCTAAAAATACATCTGATCTCTAATTCTCTAAATCCTAACCACAATCCCTAACCTTGAACCTTAAACCCTCAACTCTAAACCCTCTAATTTGAAGTGGGGTACGGACAAAGACATAAAAAAAAGGCAAACAATTTACACCCTCTTCAAACTACATATTAGAACAAAAATCTTATGCCCCTAATCATGCCTCCTTTATGCCTCAACTAAAAATTATATAAAATTGTATTTTAAACCTTAACCCTAATTTCTACGTCCTAAATCATAAACCATATATCCTAAAAATACATCTTATCTCTAATTCTTTAAATCCTAACCACAACCCCTAACCTTAAACCCTAAACCCACTATCTTTAAATGAGACGCTAATAAAAGTAAAATAAAAAGACAGACGATTTATATCTATATTTATAAATATAAAAAAATCATAATTTTATTAGATATTAAATCTTAATAATATAATATATTAAAATTTCATTTAATATATAGATATCCAGTACAAATAAACCTATTCATTTACTGTCCAATGTTTTCATGAAGTATATTTTCACTTTTTAATAGTTATATATAAGGACTAAATGATAATTTTAGATAACGGACGAGATGTGGGACAAATAATTATTATAATCACTTAAATTGATTCAAAATCTATCAATTGGTTTGAAGTTTACTATCATCACAGAGAGCTTTTCCGACTTATATGGTAATTTTTTACGATTGTTTAATAAATACAGAAATTATGTTTTTTTTTGTAATAGAAGTTTAAAGTATTTCTTAATTAAATATGTGTTTAAGGTTTTATTTTTTTGTTGTTAAAATTAAGGCAAGCTAAAAATGAAATTTTAAACACTTATTTTACCAAAAAAATATTTTAGTCACATGTTTTAGTCAAAAATAAAACTTTAAACACTTATTTCATTTAAAAAATCTTTAAATACTTATCAAACAAATATATAATTTAAATATTTACTTTGTAATTAAGCTAAGTCATTTCAATAAAATAACACGTTTTCCTAATATTTTGAAAATCATGAAGGATAGAAATTTTAGTTCAAAATATTTTGTGTTGATCACATACAACATAGTAGTACAGACACTCAGATGCATGGTTCAGACAGAGTTATGGAAACACGACTCTCAGACTGAATGATGCTCTAAAAATAGAGAAAAAATGGAACATATCCGTGTTAGATGCATACTCATATCCAACGATACACGTACTGAAATCCAAGTACAATAGCTAGAAAGTGAAATAACTTGAGATCCAAGGAATATGGCTGCAAAAAGAGAGCAGCAGTAACTGACTGAGTAGAGAGCAGTTCAACCTGTAATGAATCTTCATGCCGTTGGTTGGTTGCTTCTGCCATATGCTTCAACCTGTAATAAATTCTTTAATTTATCGCATCCCGATGCTTGCAGAGTTTCCAGGTTGCAGAAAATTTGTGTAAGTGATAGTTCTGATAACCTTAATTCCGTCAAGTTATCACGTGTGCATGCATGTTCATCCTCATCCCCTAGTCCTTTACTTGGAATTAATCCATTCAAGGAAGCCCTTTTCAAGATTTGATAATGATTGAATGAAATCGTTTGAGATAGTAACTGATGTGAGCCATAATCTTGTTAGATTGCAAAAATATCTGTTTGGAAGTGCTCCATGCCATATCTCCATCATATTGTCATTCCCAGCCAAAAATAAATATTTTAAATTTGGAAATGTTTCCTGTGAAATACATAAATATATATCTGTTAAATTCTAAACTGATTGATAGTAGATGAAAATTTACTTCGATATAGTTTTACTCGATAAACCTCATAACATTGTATTCTATTGTCTGATTTGTGACCCAAAACAGTGCTTGTTGACAGAGCGTAGGATTTTCCTCTCTCCTTGCGTTTCTTGGAAGTTGATATACTCCTTTGCAAAAGTCTCTACCTTGATGCAATCACTCACAATCAACTCTTCTAAAGATGGCCATTCTATAGTATGAAACTTGGAGTAGAAACACTTCAATTGGGGAAGCCTAGCAAGTCCAAGTACAATAGCTAGAAAGGGAAATAACTTGAGATCCAAAGCAATTACGTTAAGTTTTTATTTTTTGATTTTGAAGAAAACACCTACAGAGTATTTAGTAATTTGCAAAATGACTCCTCATGCCACTGGTTGGCTGCTTCTGCCATACACTTGTCCAGTTTCCCACACCTATGATGCTCACATCCTCTAAGCAAGGGAATGCCACCTAACAGATTCACTTGATTGGGTCAGTAACTTCATGAATCAGAGTAAGGATATAAAGAAAATAGTAATAGTGTACAACATGAACATGGTAATCAAATAGTAATGGAAAAAAGAAAAGATAAAAGAAATTAATGGAGTCTTACCTTTTCATCGAAGAGAGCTGGAGCGGCAATCTCCGGGTTGTTTCCTTCTGCATCGGAGATGAATGTTTTCAGTGTAGGACAAGTTTGTATACTAAGACTTGTCAACAAGGGGAATTCAAAGTAATTTCCATGACAGAATCTCGTCAGCTTTGGAAGGTCTTTGAGAGATAGGAATTCTAGTACACGAAACATTTTCTGATTCATCCGTTCTTCTATGGTTAATCCTTTCACAAAGATCACAGTTTCCACATTCTCACAATTTTCAACCTTCAGCTTCTTGAGTTGCACAAAATTGTTCACCATAGAGAACGAAAACAAGCAGTTCAAATTATGACATCCCTCGATAGTCAAACACGTAATATTTTGGGAATAAGAATGTGTTGCCAGAAGCTTGTGTTTCCAAGCAAGCTGAATGTTGATTGAAGATAGCTCCAAATCCTCCAAACTCGGAAAAATCTGCAAACAGAATATATATAGTCTTGAATACACGAAAAAACTTTCACTTTTTAATGAATGTACATCAATGATGATTGAAGGCTTAAGAACCAAAAGTTACTTGTATGCAAAGTGACTGATGGACTTTTGAGAACCAAAAATCAGAAAAAAAATCGATAATTACTGATTATAATGTTGTACGGATGAACATTAATCTGTTCAAACTGATATAAACAATGTTGAATTGACACATACCTTTTCTACAAACAATTGTTGAAGGATAACATTAAGATCTCCTTCCCAGCGCCCTACGTATTCACCTTCAGTTGATTGTAGTCCATGCAACATCGGTGTGCTTAACTTTCCTTCCGTGAAAAATTTAATCTTTGGACACTGTCTGATGATTACTTCTTCCAAGGAAGGAAATAGTAAGGTGTACTTCCCTGAGCAGAACCTTGAAAGGTTGGGAAGACTAACAATTAGGCAGAAAATTACCTTTTGGTTGAAGAGGATGTCTGAGTTATCTCCATGACAGAATGTCAAGAATTTGGGAAGATAATAGAGCTCCAAACTTTCTAGTTTAATGAACAAGATTAGTTCTTCTGCTGCTGCTGCTGCTGCTGTTGATTCATCTGTAAAGATTACTGCTTTCATGTTATCGCAACAGCTAAGGTAAAGTTCACAGAGTCCCACAAAGCTTTTGATCAAAGAGGATGAAAATACATAATCCAAATTGTGGCAACCCCACACATTCAAGTACTTCAAGTTGACACACAGAAACTGCACACACAATCCTCGTATTAGTAAGGATGAAGCTCTTATTTCATCACTCAAAAGTTTTAAAAATTAAAATACTGAATTCTAAAATTTTCAAAACCCTAAACTGAAAAATAAAGAAGAAACTAACCTTATCATTGAACAAGGGTGTCTTTTCTCCACCACCTCTCTCCCTTGTGCATGACATTCCATACATCTTTGGACAATCATGTAAATCTATTCTCATCAAAGATGGACATTGCAGAGTAATACTTCCCGTGTAAAAACTTGTCAATTCTGAACATGAATCCAACTCGATCTTCTCAAGCCTGGGTAATGAGACTGTATCCATTGCAATTTCCTCAACTCCTTTCTTGATAATACATTCCATCATAGGACAGTTTTTCACTGTTATCTCTTTCAATTGTACAAATTCCAAAGCCATAGAAACACTGAATATATGTTTCAAGATATTACACTCTTCAAGTACCAAGTTCGTGAGGTTCTTAAACACAACCTGTAAAAAAATGTTTGATTTATTTAATGAGAAAGAAGGTTAGAATCTTTCCTAAACAAGAAATAGTGAGATGGACAAAGTAAATAGACAGAAGAAAACTTTTAAAGATAATATTCGTCAAAATTTTAAAATTTAGTTCATGTTAAATTCAATTGAAAATGATACAATCTGTGCTACTATTTGTGTAACAATGCTAATGACACTCAAGGGTTTCATTCAACATTGTTATTCATTGGACTGAAAAATACAAACCAAATAAATATATAGCTATTTTCAGGTTTTATAATATATGATTAATTTTAAAGTTGAAAGGACTATAGGGACTATAGTTGTCACTATTTATTTCTTCTATTAAAATGATCTATCTTAAACAGTGGCACTCAGTGATTTCAACGTTTTTGTGCCATACTCTTATAACATTAATCAATTTCAACCACAAAATTAAAATAAAAATTAAAATTAAAAAGATATTGAATTGTAAATACCTTTTCACCGAAAAGTGGTAACTCATGTTGAAGTACTGAGCTAGTACCATCGGTTTTGTGTTGAGAACAAAAGCTCATGAGTTGTGGTAGACTTTCCAATGTCAGAGATTGTAATTGAGGAAACTCATTTTCACAATTCATAATATATTCAATATCCAAACAATTTTGAATCTGCAGATTCTTCAAATGCAATGGGTTCTCCTCATCTATTAACTTCTGCAGTGCAATCTTTGTACCTTTTAATCCATCTAAATGTAAATACTCAATTTTCTTCAGCTTCTTGATTCCATAATTCAAATCATCGATGCTTGTGCTTAGACTTAGTTTTAGAATTCTTGAATATTGGTTGTTGAGAACCCACTGCCACTCCGATTCCTTTCCTATGAAAATCTTGTAACTTTCCAACTCTTGCAAGTCTACAAAGAAGTCCCGTGGCACAACCTTGGCATCTGGAATTTCAATTTGTAAAGTGGACAAATGAGACAAGCTGTTGAGTTAAGCAAGGATCCAACCACATGACGAAAATCTATGGAAAATTGTAACATCATTTTCAGACATGTTAAATTACAGAGAAATTCTGCAATTCCTGTAAAACTTGGGACATACCAGGTAGGGAACACCGTAGAGCTTGAATGTCATGGCGGAACCGAATACAAAGGATAAATAGACAAGGAAACCGACCATTGCAATCCAACAGGCCGTTGAAGTCATGACATGTGTTCTGTCTTGGGGAGAAAACAAGCTGCTGTAGGGGTTGAAGTGAGATCCCGTCTTCCCTGGACTTCTGTGCCACTGTAATAATATTGCAGAAAATTAAGCAATGGGAACGACAATGTTCATCATCTGGTTCAATCCAAAACATGGTGTCTCACCAAGTACATAGGGTATGCGAATAGGGGAAAAGGGATAGTGAATCTCAGAAGTTTTGTACTGAGGCCCAAATCTTTGTAAATCTTCTCAGGCATCTGAGAAATTAAAAAAGAAAGATTGCCAAGAGGTTAGGGAAGATCAGAAGTTTTGTACTGAATTCGATACCGGTTTTCGGTTCGATGCATTACCGGAACCCAAGACTCATCCTTGTCAACATTTCCATGGTTTTGATGATGAGTTTTATGGCTAGGTCTCCTACAGAAATTCCAAATGATGTTTCATGTCACTGCATATATACAGTTGGATTGCAATGGTCGGTTTCCTTGTCTATTTATCCTTTGTATTCGGTTCCGCCATGACATTCAAGCTCTACGGTGTTCCCTACCTGGTATGTCCCAAGTTTTACAGGAATTGCAGAATTTCTCTGTAATTTAACATGTCTGAAAATGATGTTACAATTTTCCATAGATTTTCGTCTGTAATTTAACATGTCTGAAAATTGCATACGGGTCAAATCTAAGACTTTAAGATTTATTGCTTCCTTGAAGAAGTCATCCGGCAACGTCATGGAACGATCCTTGCTCAACAAAAGGAATAGAAAAAGTTGCGGACAATTCAACCGATTAGGAAGGCTGTTGATACTTGGATATGACAAACAAATCTTGTTGCACTTTTTCATTGACTCCTCATTTGGCCAATCCCTTAGAACATCATCTTCTTTTAAGGCAAACACCTGATTGTCCTTAGAAGTGATTGATTTGGCAACAATATAAGTAAGATCATGCACATAAAAGTATTGATCAGTGGTGTTATGGTCACGCAATAAACAAGACGCTTTCAGGGTACTCATCATTGTTAACAACCTATCTCGTGCTTCTTGCAGGGTGTCGACTCCATTAATTAAACCTATACCAATTGCATATCTCAACAAATCTTCAATCCTAGAATAACGCAAAAGACTGCAAAGCAGGAAAGTCTGCTTGAGGTCTTCAACCGTAAATGATTGATACTCAACTCAATAGGCGAATATACCTCAGCAGATATCTCTTTTGGGATTTCAGAGTAAGGCCTCTGTAGTTGTCGTAAAGCATCCCTCCAAACAGATATATTTTGATTTTGCAACGCCCTAGCAACTGTAGCAATGGCAAGCGGCAATCCTGCACAACTTTTAGCCACCTTAATTGCTGTAGATTTCAGCTCTTCATCGGTTTCAAAACTGTCCCCAGCCATCTTCTTAAAAAACTCCCAGGCTTCTTTGATATCTAAATCACCAAGTTGGAAAGTGTTGGTAGCACCCATCCCGTTGCTTAGAACATTTTTATTTCTAGAGGTCAACAGGATCTTGCATCCTTTGTGTTGACTTCCAAACGGAATTCCCACTTCCTCGAGATCCAGCTTCTCCCAAATATTATCCAGAATAATAAGAACCCTCTTCTCTTGATTCTTCTCTGGATTCATCTCTTGGATTAACCTTTCATGTAATCTATGGGCTCTTCCAACTGTAGTGTTTTCTTCAAGCTTCAAGCCCAACAACTCTGCTATTTCGCCTTGGATTCTCTGAATGTCAGGTTTCTGAGATACAGTGACCATAACCACCGAATCGTATGACTTATCCTCTTGGACTTGCCTATAAACTTCTCTGACTAGGCATGTTTTCTCCACACCGGGCATCCCGTATAATCCCATCATTCTCACGGTAGAATCTTTGAGTGACTCCATGATATCACTGAAAACCTTCTTCCTTGATTCAAAGGTCTCGAAGTCTGTATGGATTATGGCTTTAGGAACATCACGGAACCCCACATGCTCAAAGTGGCATTCATTGATAAGACCATCAAAGGTGTTGGCAGCTTCTTCCGCTTTCCTACTGAGCCGGTAACGGGACTTGATGTTTGGACATAATCCACTGAAGCACTTGTTCATTGCTTAGATTTCAAGATCAGTCACTTCCTTCTTCTTTTCAGTGATAGCCTTGTCCACTCTGTTACGCCATTCTTGGACATCCGCTTTTATCTCCTCCCTGTTCCTTCTTGCAACATCAACATCTTGCTGGACACTTGATTGTTTTGCAATCATCGTCTCAAGTTTCTCCTTGAACTTTTCAACGTTTTTCTTGTAGATGATCACATATCTAATATGACGTTTTGCTTCATGGAAGATTCCTTTTGCAGCTTCGGAAGAGACATTGGCTGCAGCATCAGTAGCAATGGCTTCCATTTCCTTGTTTTGTTGTGTGCGTCTCCAAAAGGAAATCAAAACAAACTGAATAACAGAGAGAATAAAGGCGAGAGAGTCTGAAGAACAAAAAATTATTAGATGAATTTTGTTCACCACGTTATCCATGATCTCAATTAATCCCGACCGTTGATTTTAATTTTTTTTCAAGTGAATCATCACCTCTTTTTTTTTTTTTTAAAGACATCACCTCTTTCTTACATGTTCTTAATGGGTGGGTAATTATTAAGTGACTATTTAAAGATCAACGGTCATGATTATTTAGACCATGAGTGACGTGGTGAACAGGGCTCACCCAATAATCTATCGCTTTTATCCCTAATAATTTTTTGTAAATGGCTCAATGTTTTTTAAAAAATAACGAAGTTATTATTAATCTTTTAAAAAAGTTTAATCGAATTACTTAAAAATAAATCATTATAATAAAATTATTTTATTTTATTATATAATATTTTTTTATCTATAAAAACAAAAAATAGATTTGTGAGTCAATTGAAGAAATGTTAAACCCTATAGTATCTAAAACTAAGTATCTAACCAGTTATAAAATATTTTAATATTGATATTTGTAAGTTCGTATAAAATTTAAGTTATTATCCATTTATGATTTCGATCCTAATTTAATTGTTCTACCGCCAAAATGTAAACTTTAACCGTCACAAACATTTTTTGTATTAAGTCGTTATCTCCTATTAATAAATAGCCACACTAATTTGATTCTACTTTTAAACAAACAATTTTTTTAAGTATATTAAAAATTTTATTTATTCTAAATTAATAAATATTAACCTAACAAATTGTCTAAATATATTTTAAATATTATAGTTAAAATATAATTAAATGTATTTTATGAACTTTTAATATGAGGACGTATGTTTTATTTTTACTCTAAGGTTCTGATTAGGATTTTTCAAGTACTTAACCTAAAGAATTTTATTTAAACTGATAAAGACAAAATATGATGCTATAAATGATAAATTAAAATAATTAAATAAATACAAGAAACAATTTAATTAATAATGCGAAAAGGAAACATAAAATATTTAAATCACATAATTAAATAGTATATTTCTTTGGATAAACTATATAAAAAATCACATAATTACAAGGTTAATATGGGAATGATCATTGTTCTTTAAAAAATATAAATATACTATTTACTATTAAAATTAATTTTTAAAAAAATTTAATAACAAAGAATTATATTAAAATTATTTTAATAATTAAATAATATATTTATATTTTTTAAAAATATAATCATTTCGACTCTTAACTTTATAATTATTAGTAGCCAAGTCACTGAATTTCTCCTACAATCACGTACTCGTCCATTATTCCTCTTTGGTAGGTCCGTAAGTAGGGATGAAGCTGTGTAGGGGTGAGATAAGGTAATCGTCCCCTACTCCTGAAGAATTTTTTATTTTTTTATTTAAACTTTTTAAAAAATTATTATTTTATAAATTTATCCCTTTATTTTTAAATATTTATATTTTGTCCTATTAATCTCAAATCCTAGTTTCGTACCTGTCCGTAAAGTCTTTTCTTTTTCTTTTTCTATAAGCGAAAGCTGAAGTGTCTCTTTACGTTTCCTTCTATTTTTATTACATTTTTATATCTAAATTTAAAAATATAATTCTTTTTATCATTTGATTTTTTTAATTAGATACTTTAATTTCTATTAATTTTTATCAATAGATATTGTTTTGTCTGCATTTTACAATTATTTTTTTAATTTTAATACTAATTTTAATCTTATCTAAAATGAGAAAAAAATTAAAAACAAAGTATTTTTAATGAATCTAAAATTTATAATTTAAAATAAATAAAAATAGATAATATAATTAATCAATCAAATTTATTTACTTAAATATTTTTAATATAGATTGATTAATCTAAAATAGTCATTTTCCCTTTTATTTGGTTTATAAGATTCTTAGATCTTTAATTAATTATTTTTAGAAAAATTTTATAACGGACGTCGAACACCGTTGAACACCACTAATGCTGAACATTGTTAAACACTATTAAACTAATTAATAAAGATTAAAATTTTAAAGACTTAATATATAATTTATAAATATTTAAAATATAATTTTAATTAAATTATTTTTATAGGAAAAACTACAAGGGTGGTTACGCAACTATTACTCTTTTTTTATTTAAGTCAACCAATTAAATTTTTCCTTAAAACCGTCTCTAATATTTTATTTCGTTATCATTTTGATCACTAACCGTTAAATATTTAACGAAGTTTATAACATGACATAATTTAATAATAATTTTATGGACTAAAATTATTATATTATATTATATTATTTTAATCCTAATAAAAAACTCATCAAATATTTGAATTAAACCTTATTTTTTTTCATTTTTAATCTTTTGTGATAACTCTTCGTTAAATGTTTGATGTGCAGGAATTGCCATGGTTTCACAGTTTGATAGGTAAAAGATTATGACAACTAATTGGAGTGATTTCTTGTTTGTTCGTGGTTGAAATCATATTTGTTTTGAAGTAACCGATTATCCGAATTAAAAGAAAAAAGTCGAGAAATCATTTTTTTTAAATCCTATAATAATATAGACCGATCATTTTGATGAATTTTCTTCTTCAACAGCAGTAGTGTTGCATTGATCTAGTCTTCAAATACACTTTGAATCAAATCAAGATCTTGTTTGCTCCAAGGAGCTTTGTTTTCATAAGACTCGTCGATGTCGAAGTTTCGAATTTCATCCATAGAGAGGTAGATTTTAGATAACAACGAATCAAAAGAAAATTTAGAAAATTTATATCAATATTGTTGCAAATAAATGAAAAATTTGGTGCTTAGTCCAAACATTTGATGAATTATTTTTTGTTAAGATTAAACTGATATAATATAATAACTTTAGGGACTAAAATTGTTATTAAACCTTGTCATGTCACAATTTACGTTAAATAATTAACAAAATGAAACTTTAGTGGCAGTTTTGACGAAAAATTTAATTGAATGATCAATACAGAAAAAAGATGATAGTTAGGTGATTGTTTTTATAGTTTTCCTATAAAAATAATTTAATTAAAGTTTTATTTCAAATAATTATTAATTATATATTGAATCCCTAAGAATTTTAATTTTTATTAATCAATTTAATAGTGTTCAACGGTGTTCAGCGTTTAATGATGTTCAGCGGTGTTCAATGTCCGTTGTATTTTATTCAATAATTCCACAAGTGGAAAAGTGAAAATGGGATGAAGGGTACCAAATATTATTAGGTGAAAGTATGGGTGCTTATCGAGCGAGTCGATCGCAAGTTGGGCATTGCTCGACTCGTGCTTGTTAAAAAATTTATTGCTCGACTCGTGCTTGTTAAAAAATTTTGTTGCTCGACTCGAATCGTTGCTCATTAAGCTCGTTAAATTTTTGCTTGACTCATGCTCATTAAAATATTTGTTACTCAACTTGACTCGTTGCTCGTTAAGCTCATTAAAATACTTACCTTATTTTTAACTAAAAGTAAAATTTAATAGTACCATATGAGGCTTAATATTAACATAAATTAACAAATTTAACCAAAAATATGGTGAAATTCCAAAAATATGATAATCTAAAATAATATTTCTTAAAATATTGTATTAGTCATTTTATTTCCAAAAATATTGTACATTGAATAGTAACTTTAAATATGGACATCGAAGAATCCGATTTTAAATAGTGAAATAGATTAAATCGAATAAAGAATTAAAGTCGGTATCAAAAGGTTTCGATTTTGAACAATGATTTTACAGAAAACACTTTGAAAATTATAAAAATAATATTCAAAGTCGACACCTCTTGGTACCGATTTTAATTTTTTATTCAATTTAATTCATTTTACTATTTAAAATTGAATTTTTTAGTCATCTTTAAGGTTACTGTTCAAACTATAATACTTTAGGAAATAAAGAGACTGGTACAATATTTTGGAAAAATAAAAAAAATAAGTGTAATATTTATGTAAATTTTTCAAAAATATCCAAAGAGTGTATAAAACATTTTTAAAGTCTAAATTCAAAAGCAACAATGCATAAATATACCAAACTAGCATATTAAAATTAATATAATAATTCACACATTAATAATTATTATTTAAATTTATTTTTTGAATAAAATTATTTTAAAATAATTACTAAAAAATACTTTAAAATATTAACGAGTTGCTCGCGAACTTATCGAGTCAAGTTAGACTTTACTCGATTTAACTCGTTAAGGTATCGAGTCGAGTTCGAGTTTGAGTCGAACTAATCTGATTCAAGTATTTATCAAATTTTGACCGAGTCGAGTTCGAGCAGCTCACAAGCTGTTCAACTCGTTAAGCATCCCTTGTGGAAAGTTGGTGAATTTTTTTCGATAAATGTCACCGAATTTTTATTAAATTCATAGAAAAGTTATAATTACATCGTAATCAATAAGCAAAATAATTGGATTAAACAATCTAAAGATTCTTACAACCCAAAACAAAGAAAAATAAATATTTCTATATAGATAAGCATACCAATGAAATTCAGAAGCTTCCTGAATCTCCTTGTCTCTGTTCAAACGAGACGCATAACGAAGAAAGATGGAGTTGCTGGCGATCCAAACTGTCAAGAAAAAGTATGTTACCCAGAACTGATTTCATTAATAAAAAATCATCAACCGAGTGGGGATAGATTTTTTAAAGTGACCACCGACAAAACAAAAATCAGAAACTAGCATTGATTGAATCTCTGTGTGAACAACAATCGATCGCTAGGGTATGTTGAAACATGCCACAAAGACAGATGAATCAAATCACAAAACAAAAACATGTCACAAAGACAAAAGAAAAGCGTGTCGCAAGGACAAAAGGAACGTGCTATAGAAGCAGAGATTCTTATTAAAATTAAAAACAAAAAATAATAGATTCGGTGATCGACAACCAATACTAAGATTGATTGCTGACCACCGATCAAAGAGATTGATCAAAGTGAATAACGGATAGAAAAAAAAATTGAAAGAAAAGGAGTGGCTAGGGTTAAGGGTTGATTGATAAAAAGTTAGTGAAATTTTTTCTAAGAGTTTTAAGATATAAATATTAAATTATAAGACTAATAACGGATGAACTTGTGTTCACTTAAAATTTTTAATGTTTATATATTATTTTTATTTTTAAATTTTTTATTATTAAAATTTAAATTTTTATATTATTTATAATCTATGTTGACCTTAAAATTAAAGGGGTTTGTAGGAGAAGCCCACTTCATACATAATTAAAAAGTAATAATTTACATTAATTTGATATAAATTTGTTTTCTTTGTTCTTTTGCTATTCATTAATTATTTTTTAATTTTAGTTTAATAATTTCCTAAGTGGAAAAGTGAAAATGGGTAAAATTTGGAAAATTTTACAGTTTAAAATTAATTTTACAAAAATAGAGTTGATCGATTTTTTTAAATTTATGACAAATATTACGGTATATAATAAAATAAAACGTTTTAATGTCAAAATTTATAAGTTCGTATAGAATTTAGGTTATAATCCATTTATAAATTTGATTATATTTTAATAATCCCACCATCAAAAGAGTAATCTTTACACTCCACGAATATTTGTGACATTAACTTTTATACCTCTCATTGATAACACATCACATTAATTAAATTTTATTTTATTACAAATAGTTATTTATGTGAAAGTCTTTTAAATAAAAATTTAATATTTTTAAAATTTTATATGATACTTATTTTTTATGTTTATAAAGATAAAGCTTAAAGAAGATATTATATATAATTTTATGTAATAAATAAAATATATTTTTATCTATCCTCACTTATTCTTGTTCTTTATTTACAATAATTTTTAACATTCATTTTTCTATTGGTTTGATTTAAAAATAAAAATATATGAAAATAACTTATAACGAGATTTTGAGATTCATTGATTGACCTAGTGGTCAAAGATGTTCATCTTGTCTTATCTTGTATGGGTTCAAATCTCGGTACGAGAAAAAGTTATAATCTCTATTTAATCGAAACAATTAAAAAAAGGGTTGTAGTAACGATCCACTTATGCATGATCAAAACTCACAACTCACATTGGTTTGATATAAATTTATTAATTTTCTTTATATATATATATTGACGGATTTTGTCATTCATTAATCACAAAAAGAAAAATCTTCAATGGATGATGTTTTGTCTGCATTTTATAATTGTTTTTTATTCTAATATTAATTTTAATTTTATTTAAAACTGGATTTAAAAAAAAGAGTGAGTATTTTTAAGAAATCTAAAATTTATAATTTAAAAATAAATAATATAACTAATCGATTAAATATATTTATTTAATTATTTTTAATATAATTCAATTAATCATTTATCTAAGTCTTTTATCAATTTTAACCACAACCCCTCTCAATTTAACAAGTAGTCAGATTAAAGGGGCTTATGGGTGGAAGCAGCTAACATGATGTATAGTCAATTTTATTTTATAATTTTATTTTATAATATAAATTGAATTACTAATTTTAAAAAAGACTAATAATGTTATTTATATTTTTGAGGTATAAATTTTTGATCATTTAATTATTTATTATTGTTAAACCTTGACGGGAGGTTAAGCTGACACAATAAAAAGCAAGATAAATTATCTGGATAATTCTTAAATTATTAATTTTTATTTTACTTTTATCACTAAAATAAAAATAATTTATATAATTATATATTTAATGAAGATGTCAACACGATTTTCTTATAAATAATAATAATAATAATATATATAAATAATAATATACTATATTATATATATATAAAAAATTATTAAAATATAAAAAAACAAAAGCAGAGTCGTGGGAAGTTTGTTCGGCCGGATTTAGGGGGAGCTTTTGAGATTAGGTTGTTGATCATGGGATTGGGTTGTTAGGTGTTTGTTTAGATTAAGAGTTTGAGTATAGGATGGACTTTGATTCAAGTCCTTTAAAAGGACTTGAATCGATTGATGAAGGGGAAGTTTTTGGAGCAATCTGGAGATTGAATTGGGTTCAAAGGGGAATCGACTGGGGTTTTTTGAGAAGCTTGAATCGGTAGCAGCAGAGGTTTTGGGGCCAAAAGTCGACTGGAATTAAGGAGCTGAAGAAACTTTCGGATTTGGAGAAGCAATTGGTGGAGAGATTTGAAGCAATCGGGGTGAGTTTTCGTTTTGTGATTCTTGTTTTAAAGTCCCTGTTTTGGTTTTCTTTTAGCCGATTAGAATAGGTTGGGGTGTTATCTGGGTTTAGTGATGTTTAGGGGTAGTTTTGTTGGATTTTAGGGTGTTAAGACTTAAATTTCGAGCTGTTTTAATGATTTCCGGCCTGTTTTTGAGTTTTCGGTAACCTCACCGGTGTTAGGGACGGCTGCCGGCGATCTCTAGGCGACGGCCGACGTGTTCCGCGGTGGTCGGCGAACACGCCGGAGCGGCGCCGAGCGGCGGCAGGTTGGATTGAACGGCGGAGGCCACGGCGGAGGGGAGCTGTGTTCATCCGTGTTCATCGTGTTCATGATGAACACGGATGAACATTCATCCTAAATTCATAGTTTTGATCCATCCCCAGGCTATTTTCTGGGTTTTGAAGTGTTTTCCTCAGAGAAAACTGAGTCAGCCGAGTTGGACCGAGTTGGTCTCAGTCCAAATGACCGAGCCAACTCGGTCAAAGAGGGATTTGTCTCAGATCGATACAGCAACCCGGATCCGCGTGTTTTTAAACGGGCTTGGGTAATTCTCAACCTAGGTCCCCCTAGGTTTAACCTGCTATTCAATTTGGTCACCAGACACTTGATTTAGGCCCCTAAACTCTTGATTTGATTCAATTAGGTCCCAAAACCTTAATTAAGCCCGTAGGACTTTAGATTTAGTTCAATTAGGCCCCTAGGATCTTAATTAAGTCCCTAATTAGGCTTTTAGGAATAAATTAAATCAATTTTAGATTTAATTAGGTTAAAAAATTAATTTTAGAGACCTTTAAAAATTAATTAAGTCTTAATTTAAGGTTTAATTAAAATTTTAACAAACTTTAAAATTAGTTTAATCTAATTTAAATCTAAATACAAGTTAATTTGACCCAAGCCTTAAAAATTAGATTCTAATAGGTTTAATTTAACTCTTAAAAATAGAAAATAATTTTAATTAATTACTTTAATTAATTTTAATTAATTTCTAGGAAGTAAGCTTTTAAGATTAATTAAACTAAATTAGGCCTAGTTTTACCCTAAAATTTAAAACACTCCCCAAATTAGACTTCAATTAGATTTTTAAAATTCTTAAAAAATAGAAAATAATTTTAATTAATTATTTTAATTAATTTTAATTAATTTCTAAGGTTTAAAATTAAATTCTTTAATTAGGTCTAGTTAGCCTTAAGCCTTAAAACACTCACCCAACTTAGACTTTAATTAGGTTTTAATTCTTAAAAATTGAAAAGATAATTTTAATTAATTAATTTAATTAATTTCTAAGATGTTAAGATTTAAA
This sequence comes from Abelmoschus esculentus, assembly GCA_035048815.1. Lineage (NCBI taxonomy): Eukaryota > Viridiplantae > Streptophyta > Magnoliopsida > Malvales > Malvaceae > Abelmoschus > Abelmoschus esculentus. The sequence continues at coordinate 2,572,781 of JAUCBN010000019.1, read as the reverse complement.
ATTAATTAAGTCTAATAAACCTTAATTTCACCAAAACTTTAATGAAGTTAAAATTAAATTCTTAAAAATTAGAGATTATTTTAATTAAAAACTTTTAATTAATCTAAAATTTCTAAGTTAAGGTTTAAAAATCAACTTAGTTAAGTTTCACCCAACATTAAACCTTTGAACCTAAAATTCACTAGACTTTAATTAAGATTTAATTAAAATTTGAAGTCAAGGAAAATTTAGTTAATTAATTTAATTAAAAATTTTCTAAAAACTTTAAAGATTAATTTCACACTTAATTTAAGTCCTATCTTTTGTTCAAGGTTTGTTCTCGAGTCCCTTGTAATTTATTTTCCGTTCAAGTCCCTTTTTGTACTCATGTGAAGGGAAATTTTTGATGTAATATGATGTACCATGATTCTAATAAAATTGAAGTTCCTTTAGCTTGTGTTTACTTTATTTTATGCTGTCTTGCATAGCATGATTTAGGGAGGTCACCTAATAAACTTAGGTTAATTAATTTAGTGCATTTTTTAGGATTAGTCACTTAAATTAATTAATTTAATTAGGGAGAAAATTTAGTACTGTAGCATGTGAATCTTATGTCTCGGATACACTAAAGAGGTTGGTGTTTTGACGCACTAAGATGCTGACCTAGAGAGTGTACCTTGGCATCGAATTCATGTGTTATTAAAAACCTAGAATTTTGATAAAAACTTAGGTTTAGAATTAAAAATGGATAGGTAAATAACTAGTAAACGCTAGTAACTTAGGTTTTAAAAACTTAAGTAATGGAGCCTTTTCTAGGATTAGAACTTAAAATGAACAAGATAAAAAAATAATCATGCATTTTACTTTAGCCTTTTGAGGCGGAAGTTACATTCTTTTAAATTTGGGTGAGGTTTCCTATCTAGAGGACGTCTCAATCAACTCAAGTTTAAAAGTGGTGTAACTTCTAAATCAAAAGGATATCCAAATTCAGATGATGTTCATTTAACAATGGAAAATTAAATTAATATCTTTCTCCAAAATGTCAAATTCCACGTAATGTTTTTCAAGGTACCAATTTTTGGGCGTTTGTAAGGGTCGTCCTTACACGTAACCGACTCCCGAACCCAATGTTTTTTACGAATCTCTAGTTTATTTTTTATGGTGTTCGGCCTACCTAAGTGGCCGGTGGCGACTCCAAGTCAATCTTTTCCAAAATTAAATTATGTTTTCCTAAAATTTGGGTTTTTTAAGATTAATAAAATTCATATTTTTTGAAATCAATCGTCGAACACATTTTCACCTAAAAAAACGTGTTTTTCAAAAGAGGTCGCGACAGCTTGACGACTCCGGTGGGGACTTTAAAAATTATTTTTTTAGTGAGTCAGGCCTAATTGTTTTTAAACTTTACGTGGCGTTTTGGCATTTTGGAGTTAGATATTATTTTAATTTTTTATTGTTAAGTGAACATTATTTGAACAAGGATAACTTTTTACTTTTATCTTGTCATTCATGCATAAGCTCTCGACCCGAGCTTTCACCCTTAAGTGGGAGTTAGATATTATCCGACGTGATGCTTTCCCGCTCCGAGTTTCGGATTTTTATCTGCTTCCGGTATACTAACCTTACGCATCGTGTGGTTTTCACCTCCGTTGTAAGGGACCTATACCACCGAATCGATGTCTTATCGTCGTAGTAGACAGTAACGACAGTTCGGAAACCCAGTGTCTAGACCAAAAACCCGCATATAGAGTAAAAACCAACCCCTTCTAGAGCCAGACAGGAACCATAAGATTAGGCGGTATGCTGCTGAAATACCGCCAAACTTAGGATTTCTCTGTTAACATGCTCTCTGGTTATTTTGCGTACTTTATCATGCTCTCTGGTTATTTTTATGCAATTTAGCATGCTCTATGGTTATTTTACGCATTTTATCTTGTTCTCTGGTTAACTTATTTGCTTTTTTTAAACTACTCTATGGTTATTTTTTTTTCAGGCATTTTTATTATTGTATTTTATCTATGCCTTTATCCTACTAACACATTTTCTTCTTGTTTTTTGTCCTTCTTTGGTCCTTTGTGCATTTTATTTTTACTTGGCATATCATTCGCATGGGTATTAATTTGGAAAACAATAAAGTTAGAAGTGTCCAAAAATGTCAGAAGGGATCATTATAGGCAAAGATAATACGGAAGTCTGGACATGGTCAGAAGCAGTGATAGCTTGCCGTCAGGAGGAGAAGCATGGAAGACCAAGTATGAAGCAGCGTAGCGTACCATCCAGAATCAAAGTTGATCAATTTCAAAGGTCGGAAGCGTCCCATCTTACGTACAGATGTTATCGAGAGACGCTATAACTCTTCTGAAGCAGCCGAACATCGAGCAAGAGCATAGAGAAGCCATCATTCGCCTGCTACATGAGTTGACCAACTTAGGGGCCAATAGTTTTCTGTAGGTTATCTTTAAAGTTGTAGTGAATCCTTTTTGAAAAGACGAATGTTGTTAAGAGATTGTTTTCCGAATTTAATACCCTCTTGCATTCATGCATCATAAAGTAGATTTATATTTAGGTTGTTTGATTTCTATCTTATTTATGTTTTATTTTGTTTTTGCATCATCTTAACATGTCGATATTTTTGCGTCACATCGCATAAAGGTATTGATCCAAAAGTGATTATCGAGATAGAAGGCGATCATAACAGTTAAAAGGATTTGTAGGTCGAAGACGAGGTTGAGCCAAAGCTTGAAAAGGATGGACAATTTACTTGAAGATTACTCAAACTCTAGAGACGCTGAAATGCAAGAGTTAAAGAGACAGATGAGTGAGCTGAAGACCATGATGATGAACATGACTAAAGGGAAGGGGCACATGGAAGAAGAGCCGAAAAATGATCGGTACACATGTAAATCACCACTTATAATTGGTGTAAGCAAACCAACCGAAAATGCACTAGACCTAAAACCAGAGAAAGTCGCAGCGGTCCATGGAAAATCAAAAATGAAAGAAGCGTTCTGTCCGATAAAGTCGGTCAAACATCCAGAGCAAAGTTCAGGTTCCAAGATCCTTTTTCCTAGTTCTCAGAAGATAGGACGTGGCAAGGATCGGTTTGACCTAATTCCCATTTCATACAAAGAGTTATATCCATAGTTGCTAGAAGCTCGGCTAATAACTCCGTATTTTATCTTACCATTACAACCGCTGTACCCGAAATGGTATGATGCCGATGCTTATTGTGAATTTCATGATGGAGTACGAGGACACTCGATTAAAAATTGCACGGCTTTGAAGCGTACAGTTCAGTGTCTGTTGAAATGCGGGAAGTTAAAGTTCGAGGAAAAAAGACAGCCTAATTCAGGGGGCAGACATGAAGTCCAAGATGAAAATATTTTGAGGAAACAATATCAGTCCGAATACGAGGTTCAGGTAATGCAAGAGAGAGACAACTTGGAAGTAGAGTTACAAACCTTGCAATCAGATTACCAAGATCTCACCAAGAAAGAATGTGTAGAAAGAACAGATGGTGACATAAAAGTTGCAGCACGAGAGATGGCTCAAGAGATTGCAAGCTTAGCAGATATGGCGGCAGAATTGAGTCAAAACATCAACCCGGTGATAGGTCACAGTGGGAAGTTAGCAGGGTTCTTAGAGAAAGTCAAGAAATTAGGGGTTAAGACTCACAAATACCTTTAGTGTTTGATATTTGATGTAATAAATCTTTTACCTGAAATGAAAGTTATTCTATGATAATCACACTTGGGATCAATACCTTATTGCATTCATGCATATATTTATTTTATATCATGTCATTATTTTATCGATATTGCATTAGCATACATAAATCTAAGGTGGTTGAGGGTTCCGATGACAGTTGCCACACATTAATAAAAATTCGAGAATCAGACATCATGGACGAGAATATGAGAGAAGTTGCAAGTATCCAAGAGTATATGACAAAGCCTCAACCAAAGGCAAACGATCAAATCTCGAAGCCATGTCTAACTATCTACCCGGGGGCATCAAGTTCGAGCATGAATACGTTTTCTCTTGAACGTGTTGATCAATTGACAAATATGTGTACGGAACTCCAGAAGAAAATTAAGGCAAGTAAAAAAGGGGTGGACTCCGGGTTTAGCGCAAGAGAGTTTTGTCTGGTCCCTGATTTGGTTATTCCACCAAAATTCAAGATCCCTGTTTTTGAGAAGTATGACGGATCTAGTTGTCCTAAAATTCACTTGACGATGTATTGTCGGAAAATGGAAGGATATTTAGATAATGACCAAATGATGATTCACTACTTTCATGATAGCTTGGCTGGGCCTGCTGTAACATGGTACAACAGATTGAGTCGAGAGCAGATTCGAACTTGGGTTGATTTGGCGAAAGAATTCTTGGGGCAATATAGGTATGTCATAGACTTAGCTCCAGATCGTCGGGCTTTACAGAGCATGAGAATGAAGGATGATGAGAGCTTTAAAGACTATGCATTGAGGTGGAGGGTGCTGGCCTCTCAGGTGCAACCACCCATGATAGAAGGGGAAATGACTGAAATGTTTCATCAAACTTTGCCGTCTCCTTTCTTCGATAAAATGCTTACGAATTCAAGGGGTAACTTTAAAGATTTTATGGTCCTTGGCGAAGTAATAGAAGTGGGAATCCAACAAGGGAAAATTGAACCCAGGCTCAAAAATTCCATAGAAGATAAGAAGCCGAAGGAGGTAAATGAGTGTAATGTTCAAAGTTCCCGAAGACGTAAAAGGGATCCAGTTCTTCAGGGCGGCAACAAAAGATTCCCCGAAGAAATACGGATCGGGAGATATTTGGAATGCATGTTGCCAATTTGTTTCCTTTTCTTGTTGAAGTTCAATATATTACTCCCAAGCCAATGAAGAAAACGCCAAGCCCTTTCGCTCAAAGCTATGATCCCAGCAATGTTTGTGAGTTTCATATGGGATTGTCAGGTCATGCTACTAATAAATGTAGGTCTTTACTAGAAGAAATCAAGAAATTGATCGATAAGGGAATTTTGACAAAGGAGTTGGTGCAACAATGGAAGACCAAAGAAAATGCTCAAGATGATATGCTCATTGAAGATTCAGAACGTTAGGACTAGCTTTTCCAAGATTGTTTAGAGTTATGAAAAATCTGTCTTGTTCATGTCTAAGTATCAAGGAAAAGGGTGTTTTTGGGATCGGTTGCGAAGTAATGCCCTGAATCATCCCAGTTGCGTTTTTTATTCTATATGCATTGGGTGTCTTTTGTAAGGGAGTTTTTTTTTAATTCATTTGTCAATGATTCTTGTTTCATACTTGTTTTTTTTAAGTGGTAAACATGTCATATACTTTGATTCTTTGATTCTTTAACTTTTTTTGATTTTTTGATTTCCTGTATGGGTTAATTTTTGAACACCCATACATATATCATTGATTTCATTCTTTCAGATATTGAATATCAATTGCGAAATTGATATTAAATCAAATTCGGAGATCAACTTCACTAATGTGACTCGTTACCACTTTACTTAGGCCAAAAGGATGACATTAATGAGTGTTCAGGAATCACAGGAAAATCCTAGAGAAATTTTGAGTGAGTTTCCTCTCAAGCATTGTTGAATAAGGTCTTTGGATGAAGTGATAACCCAAAACATCATCCAACTGAAGTCTGCTTTACTTTAAAGACATCCGAGTATGGGATGATATTTGGCATTCCTTGATTTCCCTTCTCAAAGAAAGAAAATGAGAAAAACATCATTTGTCGTCCCCTTTGAGCCTAACGTTATTTTACTTTCGATTCAACCCAAATCAAGGATCACCCCCACACTGGGGGCAAAAGAGGATGAAAATGTGTTTCAAAATGAAATGCAAAACCAAGAAAAGAAGCCAAACTCAAATTGTTGGCGCAAAAAGCGAACATAAAGTTCAGTGAAAAATGTTGATGGGATGAACCACTAGAAAAAGTAGTGGTGAAAAGGAAATGACCTCTAGGGCGAAAGCCCAACAAAAAGGGTCAACCTAGAGTGATCCGCAAAAGAAAAATTATTTCATCAGAGCATGTTCAGAACAGTACGACAATGATCTTTGATTTTTACCACCCTCGAATTATTTGAGCCTATATATCCTTTCTTTGGTAGCCATAAACCATAACCCACATTACAAGCCACGAAAGACCATTTTGACCATACACGTATATTGGAACAAGGAGAGTTAGTCTTCAGAATATATCCCGCTTACTAGGGTTAACCTTTCTTCAAGGATTTTTAGTCTTCTAATGCTTGATTGAGATCAGAAATGAGAGGAAAATTGGGTATGGTGAGCTAGTGAGAAAAAGAGTGCCACCTAAATGGGGTAGAATTAGAAAAATGAGAATATTTCTCCTGAAAGTCTGATAAATTGGAAAATGGTCACATCCGAGTTGATCTTTGCAAATTTGTTTGAACGCTTTGTTGCACTTGATTTTTAGAGATCTAACTTTTGTTTTTGTTTGCCATGACAATCAAATTTTTCAATGTTTTCAAAATACTATTTTGAGCATTTTTTTCGCTTGACAAGTATCCTGCAGATTAGATACGAAAAGTAAAGGATTTCATGGGAATTACTATGATGCAATTAATCCTTTAAGCGCAGACAGAACAAGAGGTGAATAGTATGACGAGGAACAAATGAAGCTTTGAAATGCATTTACGTACGGACTGTGTCATTGCCAAGTTCCGTAGTTGTAAAGATGAATATTAGCCCAGCTTGGTGAAAGTTCAGGGATTAAGAAAGGTTTAGAGATCAGGAGAAAATCCAGGGACCTATTTTGCACACACTAAATGGTGAAAGTGGGGCAAACTCAGCATGATATAAGATCAGCAAAGCATTATTTCAGAATGGACGAGGCAGGAACAAAGTTCATGAACTATTTGCTTCGAGAAACTGATAGACCATGAGATGTGGGGCAGAATCCGAACTGATTGGGAAAATCAATGATGTTAATGTCAAATTGAGAAATAGAGCTCAAAAAGTTCAAGCAGAGTACAAAGTTGTCCATGTGAGATGTTGTCATGACAGAAAAAGGTCCAATGAAGAGGATCAATGAACATTCAAGTGTCCCTCAATGACCACGGTTCATGCATCATATGGTTAGGCATCCACATGGTAAAACATGTAACTCATGCATTCAAGATATCTTGTTGTTAATTTTAACAGGAATTTACAGATCAACAAAGCAATCCAGATCAGGACAAAAAAGAGATTTCAGAGGAAGGAAATTCGAGAAAAGATATTTCAGAACCTGCATATCCATTCGTGCATACGGAGAATGGAACCCTTTTTGAAGCTGCTTATCTATTCGAGCATTCGGAGAATAGAACCTGCATATCCATTCGTGCATACGGAGAATGGAACCCTTTTTGAACCTGCATATCCATTCGTGCGTACGGAGAATAAAACCCTTTTTGAACCTGCTTATCTATTCGAGCATTCGGAGAATAGAACCTGCATATCCATTCGTGCATTCAAAGAGTGGAACCCTTTTTAAAGCTGCTTATCTATTCGAGTATTCGGAAAATAGAACTTGCATATTCATTCGTGCATACGGAGAATGGAACCCTTTTTGATGTTAAATCCTCCGGGTCATCAGTAAGTCCTCCGGGCATGATGTTAAATCCTCCGGGTCATCAGTAAGTCCTCCGGGCATGATGTTAAGTCCTCCGGGCCATCACTTTCGGGAGTGATAATATCGTTTGCACAGTCTAGGAGGCAATACGATCCTAAATCCTCCGGGTCATCATTAAGTCCTCCGGGCATGATGTTAAGTCCTTCGGGCCATCACCTTCGGGAGTGATGATATCGTTTGCACAATCAAGGAGGCAATACGATCTTAAATCCTCCGGGTCATCAGTAAGTCCTCCGGGCATGATGTTAAATCCTCCGGGTCATCAGTAAGTCCTTCGGGCATGATGTTAAGTTTGAGGAATTTCTGGGTGAGAAGAATAACCTCAAGCTTTAAGGTTTACAGTATTCGTGTTTCTCAGTCTTTGCCCATCTCCTGCTCCGCAGCATCGAGCAAAGAAGGGCAGCTGTCAATACGATTTTCTTATAAATAATAATAATATTAATAATATATAAAAATAATAATAATATACTATATTATATATATATATAAAAAATATGAAAATATGAAAAAACAAAAGCAGAGTCGTGGGAGGTTTGTTCGGCCGGATTTAGGGGGAGCTTTTGAGATTAGGTTGTTGATCATGGGATTGGGTTGTTAGGTGTTTGTTTAGATTGAGAGTTTGAGTATAGGATGGACTTTGATTCAAGTCCTTTAAAAGGACTTGAATCGATTGATGAATGGGAAGTTTTTGGAGCAATCTGGAGATTGAATTGGGTTCAAAGGGGAATCGACTGGGTTTTTTGAGAAGCTTGAATCGGTAGCAGCAGAGGTTTTTGGGTCAAAAGTCGACTGGAATTAAGGAGCTGAAGAAACTTTTGGATTTGGAGAAGCAATCGGTGGAGAGATTTGAAGCAATCGGGGTAAGTTTTCGTTTTGTGATTCTTGTTTTAAAGTCCCTGTTTTGGTTTTCTTTTGGCCGATTAGAATAGGTTGGGGTGTTATCTGGGTTTAGTGATGTTTAGGGGTAGTTTTGTTGGATTTTAGGGTGTTAAGACTTAAATTTCGAGCTGTTTCAATGATTTCCGGCCTGTTTTTGAGTTTCCGGTGACCTCACCGGTGTTAGGGACGGCTGCCGGCAATCTCTGGGCGACGGCCGGCGTGTTCCGCGGTGGTCGGCGAACACGCCGGAGCGGTGCCGAGCGGCGATAGGTTGGATTGAACGGCGGAAGCCACGGCAGAGGGGAGCTGTGTTCATCCGTGTTCATGATGAACACGGATGAACATTCATCCTAAATTCATAGTTTTGATCCATCCCCAGGCTATTTTCTGGGTTTTGAAGTGTTTTCCTCAGAGAAAACTGAGTCAGCCGAGTTGGACCGAGTTGGTCTCGGTCCAAATGGCCGAGCCAACTCGGTCAAAGGGGTTTTTGTCTCAGACCGATACGGCGCCGTTTGGCAGCCGGGCACGCGGGCCGGATCCGGGTCCAACCCGGATCCGCGTGTTTTTAAACGGGCTTGGGTAATTCTCAACCTAAGTCCCCCTAGGTTTAACCTGCTATTCAATTTGGTCACCAGACACTTGATTTAGGGCCCTAAACTCTTGATTTGATTCAATTAGGTCCCCAAAACCTTAATTAAGCCCGTAGGACTTTAGATTTAGTTCAATTAGGCCCCTAGGATCTTAATTAAGTCCCTAATTAGGCTTTTAGGAATAAATTAAATTAATTTTAGATTTAATTAGGTTAAAAAAAATTAATTAAGTCTTAATTTAAGGTTTAATTAAAATTTTAACAAACTTTAAAATTAGTTTAATCTAATTTAAATCTAAATACAAGTTAATTTGACCCAAGCCTTAAAAATTAGATTCTAATAGGTTTAATTTAACTCTTAAAAATAGAAAATAATTTTAATTAATTACTTTAATTAATTTTAATTAATTTCTAGGAAGTAAGCTTTTAAGATTAATTAAACTAAATTAGGCCTAGTTTTACCCTAAACTTTAAAACACTCCCCAAATTAGACTTCAATTAGATTTTTAAAATTCTTAAAAATTAGAAAATAATTTTAATTAATTATTTTAATTAATTTTAATTAATTTCTAAGGTTTAAAAATTAAATTCTTTAATTAGGTCTAGTTAGCCTTAAGCCTTAAAACACTCACCCAACTTAGACTTTAATTAGGTTTTAATTCTTAAAAATTGAAAAGATAATTTTAATTAATTAATTTAATTAATTTTAATTAATTTCTAAAATGTTAAGATTTAAAATTAATTAAGTCTAATAAACCTTAATTTCACCAAAACTTTAATTAAGTTAAAATTAAATTCTTAAAAATTAGAGATTATTTTAATTAAAAACTTTTAATTAATCTAAAATTTCTAAGTTAAGGTTTAAAAATCAACTTAATTAAGTTTCACCCAACATTAAACCTTTGAACCTAAAATTCACTAGACTTTAATTAAGATTTAATTAAAATTTGAAGTCAAGAAAAATTTAGTTAATTAATTTAATTAAAAATTTTCTAAAAACTTTAAAGATTAATTTCACACTTAATTTAAGTCCTATCTTTTGTTCAAGGTTTGTTCTCGAGTCCCTTGTAATTTATTTTCCGTTCAAGTCCCTTTTTGTACTCATGTGAAGGGAAATTTTTGATGTAATATGATGTACCATGATTCTAATAAAATTGAAGTTCCTTTAGCTTGTGTTTACTTTATTTTATGTTGTCTTGCATAGCATGATTTAGGGAGGTCACCTAATAAACTTAGGTTAATTAATTTAGTGCCTTTTTTAGGATTAGTTACTTAAATTAATTAATTTAATTAGGGAGAAAATTTAGTACTGTAGCATGTGAATCTTATGTCTCGGATACACTAAAGAGGTTGGTGTTTTGACGCACTAAGATGCTGACCTAGAGAGTGTACCTTGGCATCGAATTCATGTGTTATTAAAAACCTAGAATTTTGATAAAAACTTAGGTTTAGAATTAAAAATGGATAGGTAAATAACTAGTAAACGCTAGTAACTTAGGTTTTAAAAACTTAAGTAATGGAGCCTTTTCTAGGATTAGAACTTAAAATGAACAAGATAAAAAAATAATCATGCATTTTACTTTAGCCTTTTGAGGCGGAAGTTACATTCTTTTAAATTTGGGTGAGGTTTCCTATCTAGAGGACGTCTCAATCAACTCAAGTTTAAAAGTGGTGTAACTTCTAAATCAAAAGGATATCCAAATTCAGATGATGTTCATTTAACAATGGAAAATTAAATTAATATCTTTCTCCAAAATGTCAAATGCCACGTAATGTTTTTTAAGGTACCAATTTTTGGGCGTTTGTAAGGGTCGTCCTTACACGTAACCGACTCCCGAACCCAATGTTTTTTACGAATCTCTTGTTTATTTTTTATGGTGTTCGGCCTACCTAAGTGGCCGGTGGCGACTCCAAGTCAATCTTTTCCAAAATTAAATTATGTTTTCCTAAAATTTGGATTTTTTAAAATTAATAAAATTCATATTTTTCAAAATCAATCGTCGAACACATTTTCACCTAAAAAAACGTGTTTTTCAAAAGAGGTCGCGACAGAAGATCATAAATTCTTAATTACCTCTATGATCATATCGATATCTCTAAAGCTTTCACAGCCAAACTCGAGAACACCAGTAGAATAGGATCTCACAAACCAAGCAAATGTCTCAAATAAAATGAAGTGAAAGTTGGTATTGGAAAAGAAAATAAATAACCCACTAATGCAAAAAAATAAAGTTTAATGTTATATTTGAATATTTTTAATTGATATTTTTGAGTAAATAATAATATTTTAGTGATATTTAGTGTAGATTATACAAAAAATAAGTACTTAGAAGAAATAACCCGGGGATATAATGACCCGAACTTGATCTCTATCCGACTGTTATTGACCCGAATTCGGATTGGACCTGTTACTGTAGTAACCGAACCCGAATTGTATCCGACCGAGAATGGCCCGAATCCGATTTCAATCTGTTACTGTTGACCCGAAACCCGACCTGCATTCGACTGAAATGAACCCGAACCCGAGCCTGATCTGGCAGATAACTGATATTACTCGATTGAATCAACCCGAGATCTGATTTTACCCGACACGTTTTGAACCCGACCTGTTCTTGACCTAAACTAATATTAACAAGACTTAATATTTACATGACATATAATTGAGTATATATAATTTGATGAATTTAAAATATTGATAAATATAATTAGGCTTAAAAAAATAGAATTTGACATGATAATTAATTTAGGGATTAATATTTAAATTTAGTATTACATATTTAATTAGATTAATTTATTTACTATTTTATTTAGTTTTAATGTATTTAATTTTAATTATACTTTTAAATTAATATTTTATTAAGTTAAATTAACTTATTGAAATTAAGATTAATTAAACTAAATTAAAATATAAAAACATAAATTATAAACATAATTAAAAAAAATTTAAAATTAAATATAATTTTTTATTAAATTAATCTAAATTATGACTCAATTAAATTAAATCAAAACAATTGATAAAAATAAAAAAGACAATTGATAAAAAGGTAATCTACACAGATAGTCACCATACTATGGTTTAGTATAGATCTGACCACAATGCTTTAAAAAGAATCAAATACACCAGTGAACTATTAATTTAGTATTAAAATAGCCATCTGCTGTTAAGGAAGTAACGAACTAATGACGTGACAGTTAAATATAAATAGAATAATTACACATTTAGTCTCTGTCATTAATACATTTTTTTAACTTAGTCCTAATTTTAATATAATTATTTATTTATTTAAGTGATGACACGTGTCACCACCTAATTAAAGAAGGAAAATAAATATCAAATCTTTGCTCACCATGGGAGTTGGAACCGAGGTACGAGGCAAGGAAACTAATTTGCATAACCATTGTGCTAAACACAATTTATTGACACAAAATACTAACATTTTCTATACATTATTTTCTGCAATAACTGCTTCTTTATTTTAAATATTATAATAAAAATCATAAATATTCCAATATTTAGATTTAAAAATATTCGATAAAATATTTGAATTTTAAATATTTAAATAAAAAATATTTGCATATTCGAATAAAACATTCAAATAATAAATATAAGAATAAAAATATTCTTATACTAAATATTTGAATAAAAATCATAAATATTCGATCATTTGGATTTAAAAATACTCGAATAAAATATTTTTATTTTAAATATTCTAATAAAAAAATTCGGATATTCGAATAAAAAAATTTGAATAATAAATATACGAATATTCAAATTTTTTTTATTCAAATATTTAAACCTGAAATAAATCGAACCGAAATAATCTAATCCAAAACCGAACTGAATGACCCGTTTGCCCCTGTAGTCGAATACTTTAACTCTGATTTTTAGGAATTTAAAATTTAAACTTACTTTTTATCCCCAAGTGTTGTTTTCTTATGCAAATCCTAAACAGGCACATTCCACTAGTAAACTCACATGCATCACAGTTCTTAACAGTGGAGAGTTAGGTAGGTCATTTTGTTATGACACGCAAAAAGTTTACAAAAAACGAAGCTCTCACAGATTTATAATTAAAGAGTGCTGTCCACACCTGCCATGAATCTGATTGAAGATACGGTGCACGCCATAGACTCGTCTCGTAGGATTGTAATGGAATGAAATAAATGGAAGAAATTGCAAATATTACACCTAAAACTGAAGTAGATTTACCTGCAGATCGACTTCATTGTGGGTTCTATTTACAAGACAATTATAATTGTTTTCTCCAATAATTATAGTTTAATATAAACAAAGAAGCCTACAGTGGGCAGGGTGACAGGTACAAGTGCAGAACAGGGGGCTCGGGTGGCAGCTTTGAATGCATTTATGCATGAGGCATGGCATTGGGCAGGGTGACACTGACACATGAAAATCGCGTTTCATAGGACGCGACTTTCGTAATAATCAGGTTTGGCAGATTCCGACTGATGTACAAAATGGCTTCTTTCAATGTTGGCTCACTGCCCCAACTTTCACTTACTTGAAAACTGAGATGTATTCTCAGGCAGTTTCCCATTGATCTCGAACAGCCTGATAGAAGTGGTCTTGGAAAGGTTAGGAACCTCTCAAATTTTATTGTCATGTCATGAGGTTTTTATCAAATTCTGACGAGGAAACTTGCCAAGGATTTGGTTGATGTTCTGGGTTAAGCTCATGTTCTTTATATTCTAAAGTTTCCCCACAACCATCCTTTCTCACCACGCTACATCAATTTACTCTCCATCTTCTTAATATTAGATATTTAAGTTTTTGTTTATTTTATTAGGTTTGATATATTTTGATAATGACGAGTTTGATAAGGTTGGATCATAAACATGTCTTCGATTTTTGGCGAAAGAATGTAAGTTTTATCTTTTTATCTTAAAATAATATTTTTAGATACATGATAGCTTTAATTTATAATTTTTATTTTATTTTTTTAGAATGGGATAGAACGCAGACTTGACGTTTTTATCGCTCGATTGACGAATGAACCTAATCCGAAACTAGAAGGATATATCGAGCGGGCAGGATTTCATCATGTCTCTAAAATTATTGGAGGTGCAAAATTGGAACCGGATTTAATCAACGCACTTCTAGAGAGGTGGAGACCAGAGATACACATTTCATCTTCCGTGTGGTGAGACCACGGTTACTTTGGAGGACGTCTCTCATATTCTTGGTCTTCCGGTTGATGGAGAGCCTGTTACTGGTCACGGCATTGGTGATCGGTTTGGACTTTGTTGGGAGTTGTTAGGGGCTACACCAGATAAGATGGATGGTGGTCGTGTGCATCTAAAGTGGTTACGAGATACTTTTTTAAATTTACCGGAAGATGCAAATGAGGAAGTAAAGAATGGTAAAAAAAATTGAGTCAATATTATTGAAATTATTAAATTTATATATATGTTAATATAATTTTTATTATCACATGCATATGCTCGCGTTTATATTTTGCAAATAATCGGCAAAATATTGATGCCTGATAAATTTCGTAATAAAGTTCATATGTTATGGTTACGGCATTTGCGAGATTTTAAAGATGCCGGTAAATTAAGTTGGGGTTCAGCGGTATTGGCACATTTGTTTAGGGAGGTGTGTAAGAACACTAATCCAGACAAACATAGTCTTGGAGGTTGTCTTCTATTACTGCAATCATGAGCATGGTTTAGAATGTCGTTTTTAGGCAAAATTATATTAAAAACCCTTTTTTATTATTTAAATCCAAATATATACCCCTCCCAACTTCAATAATAAATCTATACCCCTGTCGGGTCACGTAGGAAGAAGTCGCTACCTGCAAAAAGCGTTTTAAGAAGTCGCTCTGTGCAGGAAGCGACTTCTGGCTGAGTTGGCCTCCCTTGCCACATAAGCCTTTAATTTTAATGTGGATAAGAAGTCGCTCTGTGCACAGAGCGACTTCCTTAGGTTTGTGAAGCGTCAAACCCTAATTTCAAGAAATCGCTCTGTGCACAGAGCGATTTTCAGTTTATAGTGAATTGTCTTAAAGAAATCGCTCTGTGCACAAAGCGATTTCAATTGAAATTGAATCGTCTTAAAGAAATCGCTCTGTGCACAAAGCGATTTCTTTGAAAATTGAATCGTTTTTACTAAGAAATCGCTTTGTGCACAAAGCGATTTCTTTTTAATTTACATAGAAATCGCTCTGTGCACAGAGCGATTTCCTTTATGATATCGCTTCCCGAGGGTAGCGATCTCCCTAAAAATTGTCGGGCCCCCTCCTTCCATTTTCACCCCGAAGTCGCGTTCTATTCAAAATTCCTTCTTATTTCTTACTTGGAAAATATTTTTGAGTTATTTTATCTCGTGGTTATTATCGATAGCATGGCGGGTCTCACAAGATTGGATGATAATCATTGTTTCAATTTTTGGCGTGATAATGAGGTATTTTTAATTTTTTAATATTATTATTTTCTAATATATGTTTTTTTTAATTTTTTGATATTATTATTTGTAAAATATTTTATTTAATTTTTTTGTATATTTTTTTGAAGGGTTATGAAAGAGTTTTAAGTTGCTACCATCATCGAGTTATGAATGCTCCGGATCCGGCTCTCGTTCCCTATTTAACCCAGGCGGGGTTCGGATATGTGAGCCTTATTATCGCGGGGACGAAAGTGGATCCCTACTTGATTAGTGCTCTTCTCGAAAGGTGGAGACCGGAGACCCACACCTTTCATCTTCCGTATGGTGAGGCCACTATAACCTTACAAGACGTGCAATTCCAACTTGGTTTGCGTATTGATGGCCCCGTTGTAACGGGAATTGCGGAAGATAATTGGACTCGTCTTTGTAATAACTATCTTGGACTTGTTCGCGAGAAGATGTCCGACGGGAAGGTAACGTTGAAGTGGTTGGTCGACAATTTTTTAGCTCTACCTGTCGATGCGGACGACAATACAAAGAAGGTAACATAATTTTTTATTTAATTATTTAATTATTTTCTTTCAATTTTTATTTATTTTTAGAATTTTTAGAATTTAGGATTATTTATATTAATTTTATCATATTTATAGTGTTATGCTCGCGCACATATTTTGCGCATAATTGGCGGGATTTTGATGCCGGACAAAACTCGCAACAAAGTGCATTTGGTGTGGTTACACCATCTACGAGATTTTTCGGACTCCGGAAAACTCAGTTGGGGATCGGCTGTTCTTGCCTTTTTATATCGAGAACTTTGTACTAATGTTGATCCTCGGAAGCAAGTCATAGGAGGTTGTTTGATATTGCTTCAGTCTTGGGCATGGTTTCGTATGTCTTTTCTTCGTCCTTCCTTGATTACGTGACGTGCCTATGAGTTTCCACTAGCTCGGAGGTACTGTTTTATTTTATTTAATTTTTTTAATTTTTTTAAAATTATTGTTTATAATTTATTACTTATAAATTTGTTTTATTAATGTTAGGTGGTGTTATCCATTGTCGCATCATAGATTGTCGGAGAACTAAGCAGATTTCCGATTATGGATAGATTGGGAGGAGGAGGTATTTGATTTTTTTATAATTTATTAGTTACATTTTTTAATAAATAAAAAAGTTTTAATTTATTTTAATACCGGGTATTTTTTTTCCAGTTCATTTGGCAGCCGTACAGCGAGCCAACCATTATGTCTTGTATCCCAAATGACATATTGGCTCGCTCCAACATATGGTTTTCGATGGTGCCGCTGATTAATTACTCAACTGTCGAGTGGCATCCGGGTGATCGAGTTCTACGACAGTTTGGGTTCAAGCAAGGCATTCCCGACTCACCTCCTGTATTGGATAGCTTGCATGCTCTCACACGACAAGGGAAGACCGACGTGGATTGGTCGGACAGACATAGAGAGTACATCCAGATGTGGGCTAAAAGATTGCAGTGAGTCCCGATGTGCGAGCCAATTATGGACGAGAGTTTGACATACGGGTATTGGCGTTGGTACATAGACAATGGTAAACCCCACATCTTGACCGACTAAAAGCGAGCACGCGAGATAACCGTTGGTCCACAGAGACGTCCACCGACGCAACGAGCGGGGCGTGGTAGAGGATAAAATGTTCCAGAGGAGCCAGCAGAGGATCCACCTGCTACACCAGTTCCCCAGCCTCAGCCCGAGTCGTCTTGGTCTCCTCAGTTTCCACCACCCTCAGAGGGTTTTTTTACTAACGTATTGCCTTCGTTTATGTCTGCGGCGGGTGTAACCACTGTCCCGATGCCATTGAGTTCTTACTATCCACCACCGCATGTATATGTTCCGGAGTTCTCTCCTATGCCTCAGTATCCATATTTTGGATCTAGCTCAGGTATGGTCGACCAGACTCCTCCTTAGAGCCTCTTTTACACCGCCCCATCTGCTAGTGGTTCTCACTCCGGTAATATGGAAGGAGATGATGTTGATGAGGAAGAAGAAGACCAAGAACGATTGCAGCGCAGAAATCCGCGTCGAGATCGTCGTCCACCACGGTGCGACACAGGCGAGCATAGACGTCATTAGTTTATTTTATGTATCTTTTTCATTATTTGGTTTATTAATGTAGACGTTTGATAAATTAAATTTCTTAAATATTTAATCTTAAGTCTTAAAAATGGACATATTAAAGAATGAACAAAGACCAGTCATAATTGGATATTACACATATTATGTACAATATAAACTGTATCAGTCTATCGAAGGACCCGCTCGATGTGGGCATGTTCTTCAGGTGTGTCCTGGATTTTTACAAATGGTGCATAACTTGGGTTGCCCAGTACTTTCTCTATGACCGACCAAATCTTCATCGCAGAATACTCTGGTTGATATTGGACGACCTTTTTTCTTGCGTCTTAATGCAAAATTCGGTCGTATTTTCGGTTCATCGTCCGTCGCATCTTCATCCCATTCATTTCCAATAGGAGGGAACTCGCGTTCGTAAACCTTAAATACGGTTGTTAGCAAGTAAACTGGGTCAACAATCGTCATGTAATTTAACCGGACAGAAGAACAAGCAGCAATGACATGTGGGCAGGGGTATTTAAATGTTTGGAAGAACCCACAATCGCATGTTCTTTTCCTCAGATCCACGACGTAAGCATTATGTTGTATACCTTCTAGCGGTCTTGAGTACTCGGAGACACGAAATAAATGCCCTTTCCGTGAAAAACATGTCGCATTCATGGAATTCGACTGTTGTAGAAATACTTGTAATTTATTTCGAAGATCTGGGTGAACTGTATGACCACCTTCCATATACTCTTAAGCTTGTTTACCCAATGTGGCAAAGAGAGATCCCAACCGATAATATGTTGCTTTCACAACAGAAGTGATCGGTAAGTGTCTCCCTCCTTTTAAAGATGAGTTGATTGCCTCGGCAAGGTTGGTGGTCATATGACCATATCTTTTGCCTCCATCAAATGAACGAAGCCACTTCTCTCGGGGTATATTAAGAAGGTAGTTATATCCATCTTCATTGCGATTGTGTAAGTCTTCCAATAGTTGTTCGACTTCTCTCACCAAGTATGTGTTTCCTGTGCATTAAAAAACACGGGCTTAATAATTCTAAAAAGAAATACGAGTAAGTAAAAGAAGTCAATACTAACCCATTTGAAGCACCATTATACGTTCATCGGGGCTTTTGAATGGTGCTTTGACCCAATGTTGATGTTCATAGAACAATGTGTTGTCGACCCAATGTTCACAGAACAATGTTGATGTTCCATCATCTTCGGCGGCAAGACATTCTTGTGTTGCTTCTTTTGATTTCGACCTTAATCTACCATCCACCCAACCGTCTTCGTTCTCTCGGTTTGAATTCGATTTGAACTTCCCACCAATCCAACACTCATCTGTAGTTGTTGGACCTACGCTGGACTTACAATTGTTCGAATTTGAGGGTGATCACTCTGATGAAGAACCGATTCAAGAGACCGGCCCTGATGGTGATGAGCTAGGCCCTTTTTATGGCCCTCCTGAAGATGTTGATGAGCCCGGGAGGCAGACGAAGTGGATTCCCCTAACACTTCAATTCCAATATCATTTTACGAGCCACCGTCCCACTTTGAATCCATTGATATGGAAGCCTTCAATGCTCTGGAATTTCTGCAATTCCACCAGATCAACGAATACAACCAAGGTGGTTCTCTTGAAATATATAAAGGGAAGGTTTTCGAGACCAAGGATCTGGCGATTGCAGCAATCAAGCATTATAATATCCGTAACTCTGTTGCATCCGGTGTTTACAAGAATACATCTGATAAGTACATTGTTGAATGTGTACACAAGAAGCAGGGACATAAATGGAGGGTTCGTGTTTCTCGTCTGAAGAAATTAAACAACCTTTGGCAGATTACCAAGTTTGATGGCCCTCACACATGCACCGTGGGTCGCCTTGGATGTGCACGTGCTGTGTGATACCATTATGCCTCTAGTGAAAGCGAATCTGCGGGTAACCGTGCATACTTGTATGACTTCAGTCACGTCTCAATACGGTTACCATGTTCCGTATAAAAGAGCATGGTATGCAAAACAACGTGCCGTTTAGAAGTTGTACGGTCAGTGGGAGGAATCGTACAATGAATTGTGACCGTGACTTTCGTTGATGAAAAAGCATATTCCTGGTACGGTGGTGAAGCTCGAAACAGTATCGGCATATAAAAATGACCATATCATACCCGGTGTTTGCCAATTTGAACGGTTATTTTGGACCTTTCCACAATGTGTCAATGCATTCCGTCATTGCAAACCGATGGTTCAGATCGACGGTACTTGGTTGTACGGAAGGTACACGCAAATTTTATTGTTGGCAGTTGCGAAAGATGGTAACCGAAAGATTGTTCCAGTTGCCTACGCAATCGTTGAAAAAGAGGATCTCCCTTCTTGGGAGTTCTTCCTAAAGAACTTGCGAAGGTATGTTCTATCACCTGTATTGCGGGAGAAGGATGATGGAATATGTGTAATTTCCGACCGAAGAAAAGTGATCAAATACGCAATGCAGAAGGTGGGACGATCTTGGCAACCGCCACAAATTTATCATTGGTATTGTCTACGACACATTGCAGCCAATTACCTTGCGAGGTTCAAAAGCCCCGATGAACGTATAATGGTGCTTCGAATGGGTTAGTATTGACTTCTTTTTCTTACTTGTATTTCTTTTTAGAATTATTAAGCCCGCGTTTTTTAATGCACAGGAAACACATACTTGGTGAGAGAAGTCGAACAACTATTGGAAGACTTACACAATCGCAATGAAGATGGATATAACTACCTTCTTAATATACCCCGAGAGAAGTGGCTTCGTTCATTTGATGGAGGCAAAAGATATGGTCATATGACCACCAACCTTGCCGAGGCAATCAACTCATCTTTAAAAGGAGTGAGACACTTACCGATCACTTCTGTTGTGAAAGCAACATATTATCGGTTGGGATCTCTCTTTGCCACATTGGGTAAATAAGCTCAAGAGTATATGGAATGTGGTCATACAGTTCACCCAGATCTTCGAAATAAATTACAAGCATTTGTACAACAGTCGAATTCCATGAATGCGACATGTTTTTCACGGGAAGGGCATTTATTCCGTGTCTCCGAGTACTCAAGACCGTTAGAAGGTATACAACATAATGCTTACGTCGTGGATCTGAAGAAAAGAACATGCGATTGTGGGTTCTTCCAAACATTTAAATACCCCTGCCCACACGCCATTGCTGCTTGTTCTTCTATCCGGTTAAACTACATGACTGTTGTTGACCCAGTTTACTTGCTAACAACCGTATTTAAGGTTTACGAACGCGAGTTCCCTCCTACTGGAAATGAATGGGATGAAGATGCGACGGACGATGAACCGAAAATACGATCGAATTTTACATTAAGACGCGAGAAAAAAAGTCGTCCAATATCAACCAGAATATTCTGCGATGAAGATTTAGTCGGTCATAGAGAAAGTACTAGGCAACCTAAGTTATGCACCATTTGTAAAAATCCAGAACACACCCGAAGAACTTGCCCACATCGAGCGGGTCCTTCGATAGACTAATACGTTTTATATTGTACATAATATGTGTAATATCCAATTATGACTGATCTTTGTTCATTCTTTAATATGTCCATTTTTTAAGACTTAAGATTAAATATTTAAGAAATTTAATTTACCAAACGTCTACATTAATAAACCAAATAATGAAAAAGTTACATAAAATAAACTAATGACATCTATGCCCGTCTGTGCCGCACCGTGGTGGACGACGATCCCGATGCGGATTTCTGCGCTGCAATCATTCTTGGTCTTCTTCTTCCTCCTCCTCCTCATCTCCTTCCACATTACCGGAGTGAGAACCACTAGCAGATGGGCCAGTGTAAAAGAGGCTCTGAGGAGGAGTCTGGTCGACCATACCTGAGCTAGATCCAAAATATGGATACTAAGGCATAGGAGCGAACTCCGGAACATATGCATGCGGTGGTGGATAGTAAGAACTCAATGGCATCGGGATAGTGGTTACACCCGCCGCAGACATAAACGAAGACAATAC
Source organism: Abelmoschus esculentus (assembly GCA_035048815.1). NCBI lineage: Eukaryota > Viridiplantae > Streptophyta > Magnoliopsida > Malvales > Malvaceae > Abelmoschus > Abelmoschus esculentus. The sequence continues at coordinate 2,551,163 of JAUCBN010000019.1, read as the reverse complement.
GTTAGTAAAAAAACCCTCTGAGGGTGGTGGAAACTGAGGAGACCAAGACGACTCGGGCTGAGCCTGGGGCACTGGTGTAGCAGGTGGATCCTTTGCTGGCTCCTCTGCTGGCTCCTCTGGAACATTTTGTCCTCTACCACGCCACGATCGTTGCGTCGGTGGACGTCTCTGTGGACCAACGGCTATCTCGCATGCTCGCTCCTGGTCGGTCAAGATGTGGGGTTTACCATTGTCCATGTACCAATGCCAATACCCGTATCCCAAACTCTCGTCCACAATTGGCTCGCACATCGGGACCCGCTGCAATCTTTCAACCCACATCTGGATGTACTCTCTATGTCTATCCGACCAATCCACGTCGGTCTTCCCTTGTCGTGTGAGAGCATGCAAGCTATCCAATACAGGAGGTGAGTCGGGAATGCCTTGCTTGAACCCAAACTGCCGTAGAACTCGATCACCCGGATGCCACTCGACAGTTGAGTAATTAATCAGCGGCACCATCAAAAACCATATGTTGGAGCGAGCCAATATGTCATTTGGGATACAAGACATAATGGCTGGCTCGCTGTACGGCTGCCAAATGAACTAGAAAAAAATACCCGGTATTAAAATAAATTAAAACTTTTTTTATTTATAAAAAAATGTAACTAATAAATTATAAAAAAAATCAAATACCTCCTCCTCCCGATCCATTCGTAATCGGAAATCTGCTTGGTTCTCCGGCAATCTATGATGCGACAATGGATAACACCACCTAACATTAATAAAACAAATTTATAAGTAATAAATTATAAAAAATAATTTTAAAAAAATTAAAAAAAATTAAATAAAATAAAACAGTACCTCCGAGATAGTGGAAACTCATAGGCACGTCGCGTAATCAAGGAAGGAAGAAGAAAAGGCATACGAAACCATGCCCAAGATTGAAGCAATATCAAGCAACCTCCAATGACTTGTTTCCGAGGATCAACATTGGTACAAAGTTCTCGATATAAAAAGGCAAGAACAACCGATCTTCAACTGAGTTTTCCGGAGTCCAAAAAATCTCGTAGATGGTGTAACCACACCAAATGCACTTTGTTGTGGGTTTTGTCCGGCATCAAAATCCCGCCAATTATGCGCAAAATATGTGCACGAGCATAACATTATAAATATAATAAAATTAATATAAATAACCCTAAATTCTAAAAATTCTAAAATTAAAATTAAAATTGAAAGAAAATAATTAAATAATTAAATAAAAAATTATGTTACCTTCTTTGTATTGTCGTCCGCATCGACAGGTAGAGCTAAAAAATTGTTGACCAACCACTTCAACGTTACCTTCCCGCCGGACATCTTCTCGCGAACAAGTCCAAGATAGTTATTACAAAGACGAGTCCAATTATCTTCCGCAATACCCGTTACAACGGGGCCATCAATACGCAAACCAAGTTGGAATTGCACGTCTTGTAAGGTTATAGTGGCCTCACCATACGGAAGATGAAAGGTGTGGGTCTCCGGTCTCCACCTTTCGAGAAGAGCACTAATCAAGTAGGGATCCACTTTCGTCCCCGCGATAATAAGGCTCACATATCCAAACCCCGCCTGGGTTAAATAGGGAACGAGAGCCGGATCCGGAGCATTCATAACTCGATGATGGTAGCAACTTAAAACTCTTTCATAACCCTTCAAAAAAATATACAAAAAAAATTAAATAAAATATTTTACAAATAATATCAAAAAATTAAAAAATATATATTAAAAAATAATAATATTAAAATATTAAAAATACCTCATTATCACGCCAGAAATTGAAACAATGATTACCATCCAATCTTGTGAGATCCGCCATGCTATCGATAACAACCACGAGATAAAATAACTCAAAAATATTTTCCAAGTAAGAAATAAGAAGGAATTTTGAATAGAACGCGATTTCGGGGTGAAAATGGAAGGAGGGGGCCCGACAATTTATAGAAAGATTGCTACCCTCGGGAAGCGATATCATAAAGAAAATCGCTCTGTGCACAGAGCGATTTCTATGTAAATTAAAAAGAAATCGCTTTGTGCACAAAGCGATTTCTTAGTAAAAACGATTCAAAAGAAATCGCTATGTGCACAGAGCGATTTCTTTAAGATGATTCAATTTCAATTGAAATTGCTTTGTGCATAGAGCGATTTCTTTAAGACGATTCACTGTAAACTGAAATCGCTTTGTGCACAGAGTGATTTCTTGAAATTAGGGTTTGACGCTTCACAAACCTAAGGAAGTCGCTCTGTGCACAGAGCGACTTCTTATCCACATTAAAATTAAAGGCTTATGTGGCAAGGGAGCCAACTCAGCCAGAAGTCGCTTCCTGCACAGAGCAACTTCTTAAAACGCTTTTTGCAGGTAGCCACTTCTTCCTACGTGGCCCGACAGGGGTATAGATTTGTCATTGAAGTTGGGAGGGATATATATTTGAATTTAAATAATAAAAAAGGGTTTTTAATATAATTTTGCCCCGTTTTTACGTCCTGAACTGAAATATCCGCGTCCTTATATTTTCCCATTATGTCTAAAAAATGTAGATATTTTTTAATATTTATTTTTTTAATATTAAAATTATATTGTTGTTTTGTAGGTGGAGTGGAAATTTAAGTCATGTTGGTCTTCCCAAAGGTCTGAGGGATATCAGACAGGATATTGAAAATGAATCTATTAATCAAGTAAAAAATTTAGTTTATTTATTACTAATTTTGTGTATTTATTTAAATTAAAATTTATACACAATTATATTAAAAACTTTTATAGTTTATATGGACACCGTATGTGGATCCAGATGTCCACATGTGTCTCCCAGAGTTCTCACCGGCGACGCGGATTATTTGGACGGCCATGGTACCCCTCATCTTCTACGCTACAGTTGAGTGGTGTAGCGACCCTTATAAAATTCTTAAAATAATAATAGACGTGTGTAGTAAAAAAGGGAGAAAGGGTCACTAGTGGAATTGAAATTAGGGTTTGAAAAGTGGAATTTAGGGATTTGGGTTTGAAATAAAATTTTGGGGAAATTTAGGATTTAAAAATTAGGTTTTCAAATTGTGTACAAAAAATGGAAATTTTGAAATGTTGAAAGAAATTTGAAATCTAGGATTCTAAAAAAAATAGGAATTGAAAAGTTGAAATTAGGGATTTGAGATTAAAAAAAAGGGAATTTTAGATTGAAAAGGGAAATTTTAAAATTAGGGATTTTTAAAAAAGGATGGAGTCGCCACCGGTCACTTTTAGGTAGACCGGACACCGGAAAACCAGAGATTCGAAATGATTTGGGTTCGAGAGTCGGTTACGATTAAAAACGGGTTTAGGGTTTAAAACCGCTCAAAATTGGTACCTTTATAAATTACCGCTTAATTAATTTTAGATTTTTGTAGATTAAAGTGGCATTTAAATTAATTTTTGTTTAAAGATTCGAATCAATTTTATTTTTACCGTGTCTTTATTCGGAGGCAACGTACACACCGCGACCAATGCGTTGGAACACGGGCCCGTTACGACCGAATAAAGACGTATTTAATTAGACTCATTAATTAGCAAGGTGTGATGCAAGCAAAATAAAAGACATAATTATAAAGACAACAAATATAAAGACAAAATAGCATATAACACATGATAACAAAGATTAAAATACATAGACCAACCAACCAAACAAATAACATATATAAATAAACAAAACAAAACATATAATAAACAAATAAAAATAATAATAAAAGATACCAATAAAAAATATTCATATTTTCATTGAACCATAAGAATGGAATACACAATAAATATTTCAAAAAGAACTATATACATCTAAATATGCTCGATTAAAATCAATCCACAAATTAAACTAAACGGTAAAAATAATGATTAGATTAGGGCATAACTTGAAAAATAACCAACCGAATGGGTGAAGTGATTCAATGAGAATAAAAATATAAATAATGGAGGCTTACCAACTTACAAATGGAGATGGAAATGAAAATTGAAATTGAAATTGAAATTTGGCAATGGAATGGTTTCGGCAGACACCAGAGAGATTTTTGCGGCTGTAGGTATGCGGCTGTCAAAATGGAAAAATATGGTTCTTGGTTCCTTTATTTTTAGGGTAAATGTTATATATATAGTTAGGGTAAAGGGTATTATATGAGAATAAAATAGGTTTAGGTTTTAATATATAAGGGTATCTATAATATGATGAAGGGTATTTTAGGTTTATCCCTTTAAAAATAATAACCAATTAAAAACAAAACCTTGGGCACCAAGTAGGGATTTTTATTATATTTTTTTATATTATAAAATTATATTTAATAGGTCAAATTTATTTATGGTTTGGGCTTATAAAAGTGGGCTCTAATAAAAGGCTTTTATTTATATCATATATTTATATATTTTTGGATTTTTGGTTTTAATTAAGAGATAGTAAGGATAATAATAATTATAAAATAAGTGATAAAATTAGGGTAAGTTAAAGTGATTTGGATATTAAAAAGGGATGTGGATTGATTTAATTCGAGCATAAACCCTGATAAAATTAGTGATTACAGTTGCCCCTCTTTGCTTATCGTTGTGAAACAATGATAAAGCAAAGACTACAAGCACTAATTTTATCCGACTTCCCTGTTTGGAGGTACTCTGATTTCTGATCATTGCAGCATCTGATGGTCCCTCTCTTCGAGCGTATACCGTGGTGGGCGACCCCTTTCTTCGAACATATGTCGCAAAAAACAATGTTGATCCCTTCTCCGTAGAATCCACATCTTTGAGATGCTGTGATTTCTGATCATTGCAGCATCTGACGGTCCCTCTCTTCGAGCGTATACCGTGGTGGGCGACCCCTTTCTTCGAGCATATGTCGCAAAAAACAATGTTGATCCCTTCTCCGTAGAATCCACATCTTTGAGATGCTTTGATTTCTGATCATTGCAGCATCTGACGGTCCCTCTCTTCGAGCGTATACCGTGGTGGGCGACCCCTTTCTTCGAGCATATGTCGCAAAAAACAATGTTGATCCCTTCTCCATAGAATCCACATCTTCGAGATGCTCTGATTTCTGATCATTGCAGCATCTGACGGCCCCTCTCTTCGAGCGTATACCGTGGTGGGCGACCCCTCTCTTCGAGTGTATGTCGCAAAAACAATGTTGATCCCTTCTCCATAGAATCCACATCTTCGAGATGCTCTGATTTCTGATCATTGCAGCATCTGATGGTCCCTCTCTTCGAGCGTATACCGTGGTGGGCGACCCCTCTCTTCGAGCGTATGTCGCAAAGCATGACCTCCTTCTTCAAGCGTATGTCATAGAGAACGATCTTGTTGAAAAGTGATGTCTTGCTTTGAGGTTGTTGGTTGCCTTGACTTCTGGTTGTCTTGGCATGAAAAAAATCTTTGTTGGTCTTTGTATATTCTCGATTGGTTGACCTCGATCGTTTCTTTACTTTCTTCTTCGTCTTTTTCTTCTTCATCTTCTTTTCTCAAATACCCTGAAAATCTTATAAAAGGTATCGATTTTTGATCATCTTTTCTCATCTTTTTTCTTTTTTTCTTTTCTTTTCTTTCTTTCTTTCTTTTTTTTTTTCTTTTTCTTTATTTATTTTTCTCTCTCTTTCTTTTCTCTCATAGTTTGTTTTTTTTTTGTCTTTTTTTTTGTCTTTTTTTGTCTTTTCCTTTTTCAAATATCCTTAAGAAAGGATCGAATTAAAAAGAAAATTATCTTGAGAAAATCATCCTTAAGAAAAGATTTAATTGAGAAATTTGTTTTGAGGAAAAAAACCTTTAAGAAATGATCAAATTAAGAAATTAGAGATTTGAGCAAAACATCCTTAATGAAGGATCAAATTGATAAATTTGCTTTTAAAAAAAGCATCCTTAAGGAAGGATCAAACTAAGAAGTTTATTTTGAGAAAAACATCCTTGAGAAAGGATCACATTGATACATTTGCTTTTAGAAAAGCATCCTTAAGGAATGATCAAACTAAGTAAATACATCCTTAAGAAAGGATCAAATTGAGAAATTTGCTTTAAGAAAAGCATCATTAAGGAATGAGTTAAGAAACTTGCTTTGAGAAATACATCTTCAAGAAAGGATCAACTCGAAAAATCTGCTTTGAGAAAAGCATCCTTAAGGAAGGATTAAGTTAAGAAACTTGCTTTGAGAAAAGTATCTTTAAGAAAAGATCAACTCAAGAAATCTGCTTTGAGAAAAGCATCCTTAAGAAAGGATCAAGTTAAGAAACTTGCTTTGAGAAAAACATCCTTAAGAAAGGATCAAACTAAGAAGTTTGTTTTGAGGAAAATATCCTTAAGAAAGGATCAAATTTTCTTTGAGAAAAGCATCCTTAAGGAAGGATAAAATTAAGAAACTTGCTTTAAGAAAAGCATCCTTAAGAAAGGATCAAATTTAAAAATTTACTTTGAGAAAAACATCCTTAAGGAAGGATTAGATTAAGAAATTGGCTTTGAGAAAAGCATCCTTAAGGAAGGATTAAGAAATTTGTGTTTTAAGGAAAAACATCCTTAAGAAATGATCAAATTTGAAGTTCAAATATAAAATGGTCTCTTGCTTTAAGAATACTTGAATATCTCATAAAAAGGTGGTATCTCCCTTTAGAGAATACCTAACATCTCATCTAGATGTTTCGATATTTGATCGTCTTGACACAAAAAGCTCGTTGCCCCTAAATAACCAAAGGTTGAAAGGCCTTCAAAAACCACGATCGTGTAATTTGAATGACTTTTGATCTTTGCTAAGATCTATCTCTGTAGATCAAATCTTTAACCAATCTTCAAAATTCCTGTTTAAAAAGAGTAAAATGCGATGATGACACGAATTAGAATGCTCATGATGCCTGGATATCTAACATAGATGCATAAATATTTAATCTAAATGATGCATGAATATTTGATCTAAATGATGCATGAATGTTCTTTTTCTTTTTCTTTCTTCTTGGAGGGTAGGCTCTCGCTTTCTATTTACTAAACTCATCGGGCTTTCATCTTTTACCTTGTCTTGAAAGGAGATCATCATCTTGTGCCGATTGGAACAAAATCTTTCACCTTCTGTAATTCAACAGCTCATACTTGGTTGACAATAACACATCTGAACCAGTTGTCTCCGAATTCAGTTGCATTCAGTTTATGGTAGTAGCTCTCAATCTCATATTGAGGCTTAGATCACTTAAGGTCTATCTTCAACATGTACATTGGGGGTTATTCTCTTGTATTTTTCTGTCTTTGGGTCATCTGATTGACTCTCTTTAGGCCCTCAATATAACTTTTGCCCCAAAGGCTTGATGTTCATCTCTGCTCAATCTGTAACCACAATAGGCTCGGGTAATCTTTGTTTATTTATGCTAACCTGAACTCTCAAAGAATATCATCTTTCAAACGAAGTGGTATTTTCAAGAGACATCTTGTATCATACATTGCCTCTTCTTCTCGGGTCATATCAAAGATGATCATTTGCATCAACGACCTTGCATTTTGTAAATCTTTTTGAACAAAACTTTTATTAAAAAATAATCTGCTAATTGTAAGTAAAACAATATATACATGTTTTGGAAAATCCAAAAATTAGAAAAGAAAAGAACAAAAAAAACATGGGTTCCTTGGATATCAAATGCGAGAGTGTCTTAGACTCAACTCTTTGTGTTCGGTTTTTGAACGTTGTGGCGATATTTGAAGTTTTGGAATTTCCTTCAGATTGCTCGGTTCATCCTCATGATTATCGTATTTGCTCGATCTATTCGAAGACTACTCCTTCTAGTTCTCAATATATTTCTCCCGTTATATTCAAACTTTTCGTACTTGCCCCGCTAGTATCTTCTTGAGAATTCGAAGTATGCTTCAGACTGCATCTAGTTATAGGAGTATTTTCTTTCTCATTCTCATTCTATTTCTTCTTTTTATTTTTCCATCTTTTTCTTTCTCTTTTTTCTCTTTCCCTTTCCTTTTTCTCTCACATCTGTTAATTTTCTTCTTTCTTTTAAATTTCGGGGAAATCAACTCATCACAATCCTTTGTCTCGAAGGTAATGATGGAGCATACAACAAAACTCCGAGTTACTCGGCATAGTCATAGATTTGAAAATATTATCATCACTCATGAAGCAAAAGATTTGGGATGGTGCATTGCTACCTTATTAAGTCTTATTGCTTCAGCGGAGTGCCCCGATACTTCCACACTCTTGTTCGAATATGTCTATTACCAGAATTCGAATATTGGAGTGCTTTTGTTTAATCTTTGTTCTCTCCTTTCTTTTTATCTTTTCTCTTTTTTTTTTCTTTTCTCTTTTTTTCCTTCTTTCTCTCTTTTTTCTTTATTTTTCTTTCTTCTTTTTTTTCTCTGGATGCAATCTTTTTACTTAGAGGAATTCTTGAGATCAATCAATTTTACCGGGTCTTTTCTAGGAGATTTTCTTATCATCGAACATCAATGAAGGAGTAGTAGTCTCATTTCTCGTGCATTACTGACCAAAGCTACTGATTAATAAACCATACTTCATCGTAATCACAACGTTCTAACCATTTCTGAACCCACGTCACAAACAAGCATGTGACATCCAAGGAACTCTGAGAGAAAAAGGAAAACACATATGTTTTTAAAAATATGCATTCTTTCATTGAAACGAAAAAAAGAGCAAACATAACATAAGCCCTTACAAAAAAGTATTTGTTACTTTCGGGCAAACAGTAACAAAATTAATTGATGCAAAACTTAAAATGCAAGGAGGCAGAAAATGAACATCTAAACTCGAAGATTAGAATCTTCCCAAAGATCATGTCCTCTACTCTTTCTTAAAACTTCAGAATACCGGCCTCAATCAGTCCTTGAACCTTGTTCCTCAAAGCTCCACAATTCTCTGTTGTGTGGCCTGTGCTCCCCATATGATAGTCACATGTGGCATTGACATCATATCCTTCAGGGTAAGGAGGATCCTTTGGCTTAGACTGCACCAAAGTCAAAAGTTTCTCCTGAACGAGAATTGGGAGTTACTTGGTGTAAGTCATAGGAATTGGATGAAGCACCTTTGTAGGTCTTGTATGAGTATGGGGACAACCCTGAGTTTGATTGGTTGAGTGAGAACTCACCACATAAACATGAGAATCTTCCTCTTTCTAAGAAATTGTGCTATAAGGGTCCTTCATCTTTCCCTTCTTAATAGCATACTCGATACGTTCTCCGGTCATAACCAACTCTGCAAAACTACTATTAGGGTGGCTTATCAAGTGATCGTACAACACTCCCTCTAGTGTATCCACAAACATTTGAGAAAGTTCACTTTCGTTGAGCGGAGGTTGTACTTGTGCTGCAGCATCACGCCAACGTCGAGTGTACTCTCGAAGGCTTTCGTTATGCCCTTGTTCCATCCCTTTTAGCATGAGCCGATTTGGGATCATATCGGTTACGTGCTTATACTGGTTTGTGAAAGCTTTGGCCAGATCCTTCCACGACTTAATTTGAGCACGGGTTAACTGATTATACCATCTTGTGGCAGATCCCACCAGACTATCCTGGAAATAGTGGATTAACAACTTTTCATTGTTAGTAAAGCCAGCCATTTTCCGACAAAACATAGTTATATGTGCGATAGGGCAAGTCGTCCCATCAAACTTCTCAAAATCTGGGGTCTTGAACTTATATGGGATCTCTAAACCTGAAACTAGACTAAGCTCACTGGCATTCAACCCATACCATTCTTCTTCATCCTCTCTTATTAGAAGCTTTTCTTCAAACTCATTCTTCGTTTCCTCTAACTGCTTCGAAAATTCAATCTTTAATTTTTCTAGCTCATCGAAGTCTGGAATGTCATCCCCCAAACCTTCCATATTAGTGAAAGTCACACCTGGTAGGGCTTGGGTAGAGGCACAAGCTTGAAGAGATGATGTTACTACTCCTTGAAGAGGTCTAGAAGTGTTAACAATAAAAACGGGAGGGCCCGGGGGGTCTTCAACAGAACATTTCCTTTGTTGGTCTTCCACTTTCCTTAGTCCCATCAAGTGAGCAATTTGTTTCATCATGTCTTGTTGAGACTTGATCATAGAATCTTCTAATTCTTTTTGAGTACGCTCTAATTGCCCCATAAGATTGGCTTCTAACTTGGCAAAGTCTTCTTCCATTAGCCCTTCTTGGTGTTGATAAAATGCAAGCGAGAAACCTTCAATTAATGATACGAGATCCCATAATTAACCTCCTTGTTTAATTAATGCATGATATATGCTATGAGATGCATGAGATGTATGTATGAATGCAAGTAAAGGTGTTGATCCCGCTAGTGATCGCCCTTTGAGCAACTTTCACCGGTTAAAATCTTAATGCCCTTTTTATTTTTTCTATTTTTCTCTTTTTTTTTCTTTTTCATCTTTTCTTTTTCTTTTTTTTTTCTCTCTATTTTCTTGCTTCTTTCTTTATTCTCTCGATTTTCTTTTCTCTTTTTTTTTCCTCCCTTTTTTATTTTCATTGTTTTTTCCTTTCTCTTTTTCCTATATTCTAAATTTTCTTTTCTTCTTTTTTTTTTATTTTCTCTTTCTCTTTTTAATTTTTTTCTTAACCTTTTCTTTTCCTTAGTTTTATTTTTTTCATTATTTTTTCTTTCTCCCTTTTTTATTTCTCTTATTTTTTTCTCTCCTTTTTTCTCTCTTTCTCTTTTTCTTGTTTTGACTCTCTAACTATAGTGAAAGCCTCTGATTGAACAAACCACTTAGTTCAACACCTTCATGAAATGTCGATACAAAAATGATAAAGCAAAAATGCAAGCAAGATAGGAGACAAAACAATCCTATTTATTACATCTAAAAGAACTTAGGTTAACCGCATGGCTCTAATCGGGTAGGTTGACTAGATTCCCTAAATACAGTTTTGGTTCTACGAGGTACCCAAATTGTTCTCGCTGTCCTCTTCCAAGAGTAGCAAGGCCCCCGATCATCACCCATTACAGGCTCATCTTGACCGAATTCAATCCGGGAGGACCCTTTCGCTATGCCCATACGAAGGAACAATATCCTCACGAAAGCATAGGATAGTTGAGCCCCGAAGGTACTTTGCTAGGCCCATACGGAGAAACAATATCCTCACGAAAGCATAGCGTTTTCCCCCCACTTAGAGACGGGTTGAAATGTGTTGAAAGCTTGAATTAATAAACAAATAATAATTTAATTGCCACTTTATTCCACAACTTCCAAAATTAATTAAGCGGTATTTAAAAACAAGGCTTGACTCGTTTGAAAAATTGGTCCCCAGCGGAGTCGCCAACTGTAGCGACCCTTATAAAATTCTTAAAATAATAATAGGCGTGTGTAGTAAAAAAGGGAGAAAGGGTCACTAGTGGAATTGAAATTAGGGTTTGAAAAGTGGAATTTAGGGATTTGGGTTTGAAATAAAATTTTGGGGAAATTTAGGATTTAAAAATTAGGTTTTCAAATTGTGTACAAAAAATGGAAATTTTGAAATGTTGAAAGAAATTTGAAATCTAGGATTCTAAAAAAAATAGGAATTGAAAAGTTGAAATTAGGGATTTGAGATTAAAAAAAAGGGAATTTTAGATTGAAAAGGGAAATTTTAAAATTAGGGATTTTTAAAAAAGGATGGAGTCGCCACCGGTCACTTTTAGGTAGACCGGACACCGGAAAACCAGAGATTCGAAATGATTTGGGTTCGAGAGTCGGTTACGATTAAAAACGGGTTTAGGGTTTAAAACCGCCCAAAATTGGTACCTTTATAAATTACCGCTTAATTAATTTTAGATTTTTGTAGATTAAAGTGGCATTTAAATTAATTTTTGTTTAAAGATTCGAATCAATTTTATTTTTACCGTATCTTTATTCGGAGGCAACGTACACACCGCGACCAATGCGTTGGAACACGGGCCCGTTACGACCGAATAAAGACGTATTTAATTAGACTCATTAATTAGCAAGGTGTGATGCAAGCAAAATAAAAGACATAATTATAAAGACAACAAATATAAAGACAAAATAGCATATAACACATGATAACAAAGATTAAAATACATAGACCAACCAACCAAACAAATAACATATATAAATAAACAAAACAAAACATATAATAAACAAATAAAAAAAAATAATAAAAGATACCAATAAAAAATATTCATATTTTCATTGAACCATAAGAATGGAATACACAATAAATATTTCAAAAAGAACTATATACATCTAAATATGCTCGATTAAAATCAATCCACAAATTAAACTAAACGGTAAAAACAATGATTAGATTAGGGCATAACTTGAAAAATAACCAACCGAATGGGTGAAGTGATTCAATGAGAATAAAAATATAAATAATGGAGGCTTACCAACTTACAAATGGAAATGGAAATGAAAATTGAAATTGAAATTGAAATTTGGCAATGGAATGGTTTCGGCAGACACCAGAGAGATTTTTGCGGCTGTAGGTATGCGGCTGTCAAAATGGAAAAATATGGTTCTTGGTTCCTTTATTTTTAGGGTAAATGTTATATATATAGTTAGGGTAAAGGGTATTATATGGGAATAAAATAGGTTTAGGTTTTAATATATAAGGGTATCTATAATATGATGAAGGGTATTTTAGGTTTATCCCTTTAAAAATAATAACCAATTAAAAACAAGACCTTGGGCACCAAGTAGGGATTTTTATTATATTTTTTTATATTATAAAATTATATTTAATAGGTCAAATTTATTTATGGTTTGGGCTTATAAAAGTGGGCTCTAATAAAAGGCTTTTATTTATATCATATATTTATATATTTTTGAATTTTTGGTTTTAATTAAGAGATAGTAAGGATAATAATAATTATAAAATAAGTGATAAAATTAGGGTAAGTTAAAGTGATTTGGGTATTAAAAAGGGATGTGGATTGATTTAATTCGAGCATAAACTCGGATAAAATTAGTGATTACAAGTGGCATCCGAGCGATCGCATCTTGCGACAGTTTGGTTGTGTCCAACAAATCCCGATGAACCCTCCAAATTTAGACGTGTTACATAAAAGCTCACTCGACAAGGAAAACTTGAGGTAAAACATTTGAAATATATTTAATGTTCTATTAATTTGAATGTATTTTATATTCATCAACCAATTAAAATACAACTTTTTATTACCTGATAGGTTGATTGGTCGATAAAACACATGTAATAACCCATTTACCTAGGTACAAAACCCAACAAAAGCCCATTACTATAAACCCTAATGATAACAAACCTAACCCTAATCTTCCCAGCTAACTAAACCAGCCGTCGCTGCCTCTTATGCTTATCAGTGTCCCGCGCGTGGCCACCACACGCGGCGCTTTGAATCGCGCGTGGTGGTCACGCGCTCTTCTTATTGGTTCTCAGGGACAGCCATCGCTCCGGTCTTGTCTCCACCGCCCCACCGCCTTCAGATCTGCAGAAAAAGAAAAAGGATTATTAGGCCTAAGTTTTAGATCTAAAAATAGGATAAGAATCCTATCTTTTGTATTATAATATGTTGCAAAATATGGGTATAAAAACCCAGTTGAATCACATGTAATATCGACTAGAGACCGGTTGAAACAAATCAATCGAACAAGGCATTTTCGAAACACTAAAAACTAGATCCAAAGCAGTAGGTATTATCTTAAATATTCAAAACAAAAGATAAGCCAAGAGGAGGTGTCCAAGAAGCATATCGGAAGCAAAAAGATAGAAAAAATGAGAGAGTTCAATACTTATCTCTTAGATCTACATCGATCTATACCCTTATTCGCAAAACCGAGCCTATATTCGGCTTTAGCACCTCAAGACGCTTTGGAAGAGTGCCTTCTTTCCTATCGCCGGCTATCGAAACGGCGGCCGACTGCCGTGAGTTGCTGCGGTTGCGGTGGTCCATTGCCGGAAGCTGCAGAGAGTTAAGAGCTCATCTCCAAGGCTCAGTGTTGGGCTTCAGTGAAAGAGGAGGGAAATGAAGCTTAAAGCTAAAAGAAATAATAAGGGGACATATATATGTACGGAAAAATGGCACCGTTTTGGTGCCGGTTCATCAGGCCCAAAACGATGCCATTTAGCACCTAGAGTCTGAACCGACCCGCATGCTTAACCCGGAAAAAGGGGTAAATCATGCACTCAGTCCCTACAATCCCAGCTTGTCCCGCATTCAATTTTGGTCACCAATTTCGCTAAATTAAGCCTTTTTTTTCATTTCTTTTCAATTTTACCACTATTTTATTACATTTTAACCCTTTAAGGTTTAATATTTTGCAGGATCAGTCCCTAAAATTTTTCAATATTATCATTTTCATATTATTAGTATTATTATAGTCATTATTTTCATGGTATTATTGTGATTATTATTATTTAAATGTTTATTAACTCATTTTATTACAGATTTTAATAGCGGATTTACATTATCGATCGTATAAAATATCATGTAAACGACAGATGCCGATTTCGGGCGTTGTGGGGGTGCTAACCCTTCCTCACGTGTAACAGACTCCTGGACTCACTCTAGTTCGCATATGCAATTTTGGTGTTCCAATCGCACCGGATAAAAAATCGATTGGTGGCGACTCCCCGGACGAATTTTGGTGATCACAGTTGGCGACTCCGCTGGGGACTTTTTCGAGAGTCGAGCCTAAAATCGGTTATATTTTATTTAATGATCGAAAATATAAATTTGGTTTATTTTAATTTTGTGATCTTATTTATTTTATTTAAAATATTTTCTAATATATATTTTAAATATTTTTCAGGACCCCTCATTCCACGAGCTCTCAACCCGGGCTCCGTCCAATTAAGTGGGAGTATGAAACCACTCTTTCGTGAGGTTATGCCTCCGTGTAGGATGGGGAATTGCTTCCGGGATTTTTTTTCCTCTGTCTTCGTGAGACCTACGTCTCCGCATAGACTTGGAGAAACGTATCCCCCTGAATCATGTTTATTATCCTTACTAGGATAATAAATATTATTCGGGTACCTTCTAGAACTACACCGCATATAGTGAGCCCTAGAAGCCTACCTATAGAGCTGTCATGCCGAACCTCTGCCTGATTAGAGGGTCACCCTGTAGGTTTTCTGTTTCTAGAAAAAGAGAGAGTGAGGATTCATTTATTTATTCCCTTTAATTCATGTTATTTATTTTCGCAATATATTTACCATGTGTATATTCATGCATCATAAAGCATGCACACTTATTTAAATTCGATATTAATATTCTTGCATCATTATGTTGCATTGCTTTTCGTTTTTGCATTCACACTTTATTTTCAAAAGGTGTTGACAGCAGTACAACTGTTAAAAAAGTTTAGTCATATAAGAACCATTTTCTCGATAAAGTGAGGGACATCAGAACGGGTTCCACTGTGACGTCAAGAATATAGTTCGAGATGATTCGTTCCAGAAATTATAAAAGGCTCACCTTGACCAGACGCAGGATTAAATTCGTATCTCGATCAAACCCCCGAAGTAAGTTCAAGAGATGACCGCATATCTATTGTTCAAGCCCAAATTTTTATTTGGGGCAAGAAGCCGACATTGTTTCCTCAGGAAATCAAGATTTCAAAGATGAAGGATAAGCATCACATGTAAAACAAGACTCACCTTATGTAGAGAAAGCTTCGTTCTGACTTGAACTTCCTTTCCAAAGTTGTACTGAATCAACACCTTTTTATATTTCGCAGTACTTTGTATAACATAACATCATTCTAGTTGCATCAAGCATAACATTTTGCATCATTATTATCATGATTCTAATATTAAAGGGGCATGTCTCTTGCAGTAATTCAGACACCCGTTAAGATGCAACATCCTTATTTTACAAGAAGCAAAGGAAGGCATGGAACAAAGACAGATGAAACTGGAGAAAATTTGCGAAGACGTCAAACAAGATATCGAAAACAAGCTGAAAAAGATGCAGCTAGACACTCACGTGTACGTTTCGCAGTCACATGATGACCTGATCAGAAGAATGGCCAAGATGTTGACCGAGAGGGATTTCGAAAGGCAGAAAGAAAACCCGCGTGCAATGGTCAAAGGCTCAATCCTTGAGTCGATCGAAACCCTTACAGCAGAAATGGAAATGACCAAACAAGAGTTTGAAAGAAGATGCGTTGATCTGGAAAAGCGGATGTCAGCATTAGAAGATGAAAGGAACCAGGTGAAGTTTGGGATACGATCCCCAGAACAAGAAATAAAAAGGTTAATGAAGGGAAAAAAATAAAGCCGAAGAAGACATGGGTGATCTACAAGGCGATCATAAATATATGGGAATCTATAAGTCCTCTATTGATCAAAAAAGTTGAAGTCCAGAAGAAAGCTGATTATTGGGAAAAGAAATTTAAAGTTGCACAGACACAACAAGCCCTTATGCAAAAAGAGTTAACCCGTAACAAATTTGAGAACATCAGTCTGAAAGAGCGAATGATGGAGTTAGAAAAACCCTCAGAGGGACATTATAATCGGGACTTTACGGTTGGCGCAAAAGCAAATATGAATTTTCCAAAAGCGAAATCAAGCCAGAAGACAAGCGCAGAAGAAAAGAAGTTCACCCCTATCCCTATCTCTTATGGTAAATTGTATCAGATTTTGTACAGCGCACATGCAATCTCCCCGTCATACGTGAAATCGCGGCAACCTCCTTATCGGGTTTAAAAATCTATACGCCAAAAAAACTTATAGGTATTGAATTCGCCTTCGGTCCCTTTGAATTTTCAATTCAATAAAGAACCGCAGTAGAATCTTATTCATTCTCGGTAAACCAAGAAAAATAACACATTTTCATAGTGTGTTATATGAACCTTAAAAATCAAAATGTCAAATTCAGGTAAATAATAATAAATATTATATACATATATATATATTTAAAAGAAAATATAAATTTTATTTTGAGGTATATATAGCTTGGGAAACTCAAAAAATATTATTGTCAAGTGAAATATTTAATTCATTGCTTTCTTCATTTTTCTTAAAACAATTGTTGCTCATTCTATCATTATAATTTTCAAACTAAGTTGTTGATTGAAGGTTCAATATTTATTCTTAAAGTTAAATATATACTTAGTGTAAAAAAGTATTATTGGATATTAGAACGAAATAATATATCGAACACGTTGATCTTATCATAAGAGTGATTAACCAACAACTATATATTGATATATAAATAAATAAATAAAAACACATCCGTGTTAGAAATTTATTTTAGTTTGTTCAAAATATTTTTATAGTTCAAACCGGAAGTACCCCGAAACTATTGGGAAAGTCGAACATTATTTTCCATATTTGGGAAACAAATGAAACAGCAGATGATCACATACAACATAGTAGTACAGACACTCAGATGCATGCATGTTCAGAGTTCAGACGTAGGTATGGAAACACGACTCTGAGCCTGAATGATCCTCTAAAATAGAGAAAAAATGGAACACATCCCTGTTAGATGCATACTCATATCCAACAATATGAGCGCTCAAATCCAAGTACAACAGCTAGAAAGTGAAATAACTTGAGATCCAAGGAATATAGCTGCAAACAGTGCGGCAGCAATATACTGAGTAGAGAGCAGTTCAACCTGCAATGAAAAGGAAATAAAGTATAACAATGAAGAATTGGGAAAGCAATTACGTTAAGTTTTTATTTTTTGATTTTGAATAAAACAATTACAGAGTATTTAGTAATTTGCAAAATGAATCCTCATGCCGTTGGTTGGCTGATTATGCCATATACTTCTCCAGTTTCCCACACCTATGATGCTCACTTCCTCTAAGCAAGGGAATACCACCTAACAGATTCACTTGATTGTATCAGTAACTTCTTGAATCAGAGTAATGATATAAAGAACATAGTAATAGTGTACAACATGAACATGGTAATCAAATAGTAATGGAAAAAAGAAAATAGTTATACAACATGAAACAGAGAAAAAAATGATGCAGAGAAAGGAAACTAATGGAGTCGTACCTTTTCATCGAAGAGAGTTGGAGTGGCAATCTCCGGGTTGTTTCCTTCTGCATCGGAGATGAATGTTCTGAGTGTAGGACAAGTTTTTATACTAAGACCAAAGTTTTAAAAAAATAATTATTGATTACAACGTTGTAAGCCTGATCATTAATCCATTTAAAACGATAAAAAAAATGTTAAATTGAGTCGTACCTTTTCTAGAAACAACTGTTGAAGGGTATAATTAAGGTCTCCTTCCCAGCGCCCTACATATTCATCCTTGGTTGATTTTAATCCATGAAGTATCGGTGTGCTCAACTTTCCCAAAGTGAAAATTTTCATCTTTGGACACTGTCTGATGATTACTTCTTCCAAGGAAGGAAATAGTAACATGTACTTCCCTGAGCAGAACCTTGAAAGGTTCCGAAGACGATCTAGTTCTAAAGACTTGAGTTGGGAGAAAACAATGCCATCCGTAGCTTCATCAGTTGTAAAAGCTATGATTTCTTCCAACATTTGACAATCAATAACAGTCATTCTTATGAGTTGCATCATGCTTTTAGCTGTTTTGAATGTTACTAAATTTCTAAATCCGTGGCATTTTGATACTTGCAGAGTTGTCAAATGTTTGAATGACACAGAAGAGGGAACTAAACTCTTTAATTTGCTGCATTCCAAAGCTTTTAGAATTTCCAGGTTGCACAAATCTTGTGTAAGCAATAGTTCTGACAACCTTAATTCCTTCAAGTTAGCTAGTGTGCCTGTATGTTCATCCTCATCCCCTAGTCCTCTACTTGGAATTAATCCATTCAAGGTAGACTTTTCCACCGACAGCTTTTCAAGATTTGATAATGACTGAATGAAACCGTTTGGGATAGTAACTGATGTGAGTTGTAATCTTGTTAGATTGTAAAAATATCGGTTTGGAAGTGCTCCATGCCATATTTTCATCAGATTGCCATTCCACATCAAATATAATTTTTCTAAATTGGGGAATGTTTCCTGAGAAATTAAGAAATATCTATATGTTAAATTCTTAACTGATTGATAGTAGATAAAAATTTATTTCGATAGAGCTTTACTCAGTCTCAGTCAACCGCATAAAATTGTATTTTTATTGTCTGAATTGTTACCTGAGTGACCCAAAATAGTGTTTGTTGAAGAGAGTGTAGGGTTTGCCTCTCTCCTTGCGTTTCTTGGAAGTTGATATACTCCCTTGCAAAAGTCTCTACCTTGCTGCACCTAGACACGAACAGGTGTTTTAATGATGGCCATTCCGTAGTATGAAGTTTGGAGTAGAAACACTTCAATTGGGGCAGCCTACAAAGTGACAGAGAATATACTTTCGGAAACACAAACTTTTTGTTTGATTTGATCTCCATGGATTGCGTCGATGTCCCTGCAGCTGTATGTGATTCACTGGAATAGAGTCTGTCATCATCACCAGTTCTAATTATTTCTTCTAATGACCCACATCCCCATATTCTAAGAGTTTCTAGCTTTTCAAGCCTTTCCACCATATTACATGGTAAAATATTCAACACTCTTTCACAGTCTTCCACCCAGAGGAAGACCAATTCATAAAATGAATCCATGGTGGCTTCATCAAGCCATATTTGCCGGCACTTCCTTATGCCTATAATGGTCAAATGGGTCAATCTAGGGAACACAACCTGCGGAAATTGTTTGATTTATTGAGTGAGGAAGAACGCTAAAATCCTTATTAAATATCTAAATTATAGCATTTTATATAACGATTCAAATTTTAGAACGCAGAAAATAATGTTAATTCAAAGCATTTAGGCTTCGACGTATTAGTACCAGGATAAATCTATTGGAGAGTTAAATTAAGAGAAAAAAGATGACCTTTTGGCTGAAGAGGATCTCTGAGTTATCTCCATACCAGAATGTCCATAACTTTGGAAGCTCCCTGAGGTCCAATACTTTTAACTTAATGAACAAGCTTAGTTCTTCTGCTGCTGCTGATTCATCTGTAAAGATTACTGCTTTCATGTTTTTACAATCGATAAGCCTGAATTCACAAAGTCCCGTAAAACTTTTAATTAAAGATGATGGAAATAAATATTCCAAATTGTGACATCCCCTCACAATCAAAAGCTGCAAGCTGCCACACAGAAACTGCACCCACAATACTCATATTAGTAAGAAATTAATTGCTGACAAACATTATTTTTAAAATATTGATTTAACACAATTTTCAAATTGCTAATTCCAAACTTTCAAAACACTATACAGAAGATATGCATATGAATACTAAACCAATAATTAGGGTACCTTATTTTTGAACAAATGATGACTAGAAATGCGTTGGTTTCCTTCCATTGAAGCTCTACCTACGAAACCCTCCAACTCTGGACAGTTGGCTATCATCAGTGACTTCATGGTCGGGAATTCAATAACTTGAGTGGGGGAGTTGGAGAAAAATCCAATCAGATGCTGAAGATCCTTGAGCTCTAAGGACTTTAATCGAGGAAATAAAGATAAAGTCAAAGTAGCTTCAGTTTCTTCTTCTATTTCCTCCATTAAAATGACTTCTCTTAGGCTGTGGCACCCGATTATCTCAAATTCTGTGAGATGTCGTAGACATTTAGCCATAGAAAATGAAAAGATGTGTTCTAAGCTTCCACAACCCTCAATTTTTAATGTTGTCAACTTCTCATAACTGCGGAAAGATGCGACTGAAAGCTGCTTGTGCCAAACACATGTAACATTAATCGATTTCAACCACAACTTTTCCAAGCAAGGGAACGATATCTACAACCATTAAAAATGATTTATTCTATCTTCAGGACAAGATTGAGATAAAAAATTAAAAAGATATTGACTTATAAATACCTTTTCACCGAGAAGTGGCAATTCATGCTGAGGCAATGAGCTGGTAGCCACGATTTTGTGTTGAGAACAAAAGCTAATGAGTTTTGGTAAACGTTTCAATGTTAGAGATTGTAGTTGAAGGAACTCATTTTCACCATTCGTAACGTATTCAGCATCCAAACCATTTTGAATATGCAGGTTTTTCAAATACGATAGGCTTTCTTTATCTGTTAACTCTTGCAGTGCAAATTTCGTACCTTTTAATCCATCTAAATGTAAATATTCAACTTTCTTCAACTTCTTGATTCCACAATCCAAATCATCGATGCTTGTGCTTAACCTAAGATGTACTGTTCTTGAATATTGGTGGTTGTCAAAACCCTCCCATTCCTTTCCTATGAAAATATTGTAATTTTCCAACTTTTGCAAGTCTACAAAGAAGTTCCGTGGCACAGCCTTGGTATCTGGGATTTGAATTTCTAAAGTGGACAAACGAGACAAGGTGTTGAGTTCAGCAAGACTAGCTGTTCCACTTTCTCCCCATTGAATAGAAGTCCCACCCATGTATAATTCTTCTAATCTTGTCAAACTTGACAACACTCCAACAGAAATTATTTTCAGATTAACAGAACGACTCACATCTAACAACTTTAGCTTCACCAGTAGCCCAATTTCCTTGGGTAGAATTTTAATATCAGATTCTATAAAGCTAAGGATTTCCAAGCTCTTGAGACCTCCAATAATGGTGATATCATCTCCCAGTTTGCAGTGATCTAGGCACAACGTGCTGAGGCTTGTTAGGAGACAAATGGATGAAGGTAAGGAACAAAATTGCATGCAAGTCAAATCTATGACTTTAAGATTTGTTGCTTCCTTGAAGAACTCGTCCGGTAGCGTCAGTGAACGATCCTTGCTATAGAAATAGAATAGAAAAAGCTGCGGAAAATTCAACTGGTCAGGAAGGCTGTTGATACTTGAATATGACAAACAAATCTTGTTACACTTTTTCATTGACTCTTCATTTGGCCAATCCCTTAGAACATCATCTTCTTTTAAGGAAAACACTTGATTGTCCTTGGAAGCGATTGATTTGGCAACAATATAAGTAAGATCATGGACATTAAAGTATTGATCATCGGTGTTACTGTCACGCAACAAGCAAGATTCTTTCAGGGTACTCATCATTGTTAACAACCTATCTCGTGCTTCTTGCAGGGTGTCGACTCCATTAATCAAACTCAAACCAATGGCATATCTCAACAAATCTTCAATCCGAATATCACGGCGCAATAGACTGTAAAGCAGGAAAGTCTGCTTAAGGGTATCATCCGGTAACTGATTGAAACTCAATTCAATAGCCTTATATACCTCAGCAGATATCCCGCTCGGGTTTTCTGAGTAAGGCCTCTGTAGTTGTCGTAAAGCCTCCTTCCAAACAAATAATTCTTTATTTTGCAACGCCCTCGCAACTGTTGAAATGGCAAGCGGTAATCCTGCACATCTTTTGGCTACCTCAATTGCAGTAGGTCGCAAGTCGGCACGTTCAATAGAATCCCCAACCATCTTCTTAAAGAACTCCCATGCTTCTTCATCATCTAAATCACCAAGTTGAAAAGTGTGGGAAGCACCCATCACGTTGCTTACAACATTTTTATTTCTAGAGGTCAACAGGATCTTGCATCCTTTGTGTTGACTTCCAAATGGAATTCCCACTTCCTCGAGATCCAGCTTCTCCCAAATATCATCTAGAATAATAAGAATCGTCTTCTCCTGGATTAACCTTTCATATAATCTATGGGCTCTTCCAACTGTAGTTTTTTCTTCAAGCTTCAAAGCCAACAACTCGGCTATTTCTCCTTGTATTCTCTGAATGTCAGGTTTCTGAGATATAGTGACCATAACCACCGAATCGTATGACTTATCCTCCCGGGCTTGCCTATAAACTTCTCTGACTAGGTATGTTTTCCCCACACCCGGCATCCCGTATACTCCCATCATTCTCACGGTAGAATCTTTGAGTGATTCCACGATATCATTGAAAATCTTCTCCCTTGATTTAAAGGTCTCGAAGTCTGTATGGATTATGGCTTTAGGAACATCACGGAATCCCACATGCTCAAACTGACATTCATTGATAAGACCATCAAAGGTGTTGGCAGCTTCTTCCGCTTTCCTGCTGATCCGGTAGCGTGACTTAATGTTGGGACATAATCCACTGAAGCACTTGCTCCTTGCTTTGATTTCAAGAGCATTCACTTCCTTCTTCTTTTCGGTGATAACCTTGTCCACTCTGTTACGCCATTCTTGGACATCCGCTTTTATCTCCTCCCCGTTCCTTCTTGCAACATCAACATCTTGCTGGACACTTGTTTGTTTTGCAATCATCGTCTCAAGTTTCTCCTTGAACTTCTCAACGTTTTTCTTGTAGATGATGGCATATCTAATATGACGTTTTGCTTCATGGAAGACTCCTTTTGCAGCTTCGGAAGAGACATCGGCAGCAGCACCAGTAGCAATTGCTTCCATTTCCTTTTCGTGTGTGTGTCTCCAAAAGAAAAGCAAAACAAAATAAACAACAGGCAGAAAAAAGGAGAGAGAGAGAGAGCCTGAAGAACAAAGGATGAACGATGAAATGGAAAATGAAGAACCGAAACAGCAACTGATCACATTGCTTTGACATAAATTTATAATCTTTCTTATCTTTCTTCTATGTAAATTATCGGATTTTAACCAAAACCCCACTCAATTAAGTATATAGTCAAATATCACAGCTCACATGGTCATGTTTTTTTTTTGTTGTTGTTTATAAAATTCTTAGATCTTATCAATGTGTTTATTTTTATTCAATAATTTCGTAAGTGGACGATGTTTTGTCTTTATTTTATAATTTTTTTCATCAATATTTATATTATAAACTTTTTTTCTAATTCTAACTATTCATGTCAACTTGGAGGAAAAATGTTTTTATTATACTTATAAAAACTGTCTTAAAATATTTTTTATTATACTTTTCGAAAATAAATCTAAACTGGTCCTAAGGGTCTATTTATTTCATTGAAAAATACTTTAAAAATAAATTTTAAAAAATAATTAGATAGAAAATTAATTAAGAAAACTATTTTTAAGTGTTTGAATAATTAGGTTTTAGGAGATTTTTAACCAATTTCAGTAAAATAAATAAAATAAATAAATATCAAAACCAATTTCAGTAAAATAAATACACAATTATTATGAATATCTTTATTTATGGTGGATATTCATATAGTAAGTTAAACTTTTATGAATTTTATTATTAGAGATTAATACTCATTGAAATCAGGTTTTTATCTTATGCCTATAAATATAAACTTTTAAACAAAACATTGTACACAACCCTACTTTGACAATATAATAAAAGTTTTTCTTTTTTATCTCTCTTTTTTTTTTCTGTTAATTTTATTTATTTATAAATATCAAAACCCGTTTCAGTAAAACAAATACACAATTGTTATGAATATCTTTATTTACGATGGATATCCATATATTAAGTTATGAATAATTAATAATATATCATAATAAACAACAATATTACCAAATTACATTTAAGTGTTTGAATAAAAAAATATCAAAACCCGTTTCAGTAAAACAAATAAACAATATAAATTTTATTTTTTTATCTTTTATTTTTTATTAAGTTAATAAAATTATATTTTACGACTTATTTTATTTTTATAAGCACATCAAAAAATTGTATTTATATTTTAATTTCTATATATTTATAAATATAATATCTTTATATTTTATTCATTAGCATTTTAACACTATCTTTATATTTAAATTTGTGTTATTCTTAGAGGCTAGTTGATAATATAATTGAGTTCATTTGATGTATTCTTAATACTTTATAGAAAAATGAACTTCTATACCTATATAAAAATAAACAAAAAAATTATATTAATAATTAATAATATATCACAATAAACAACAATATTATCAAATTACATAATTAGTTATACACTATTTTAAAACAATAATAATGTCTAAGTATACAGATGGATAAAAATCATCCACCTCTTTATCATGTCTCCATTCATGTTTACTATTGAAAACTTCTAAAAATTAAATTTTCAACCCTAACCCTTATTTTCTATATCCTAAATCTTAAGCACAAGCCCTCTAGCCCAAGTGATTAACGGAAGGTTGTTGTTCTTAGAGGTCACAGGGTTCGAGCAACAACGATGCCAGTAGAATAATTGAGCGATCAATGTTAAATGGTGAAAATTATATTCTAGAACAGATACTACTGTAATCACTATAAACTTATTCAAAAAATATCCTAAACCCTAAACCCTACATCCTAAACATTACACCTTATCTCTAATTCCCTAAACTTTAACCATAACCCCTAACCTTGAACCATAAAATCTCTAATTTAAAATGAAAATACGAATAAAAACATAAAAAAGAGGTAAATAATTTCCCCCCTATACAAATAGCATTGTTTTTAGTTCACATAAACATCCGTTAAGCCTTTTACATATTTGAAGAAATAATGCTCTCTATGCATTAAAATAATGTACATGTACATAGTATAATATCTTGAAGAAATAATGATAAATATAAATCGCATAACAACTGAATAAATAATGAATTGATTAACAAGTTGATTTATACTCTTTTTCCTAGTTTACATCTACCAATGCTCATTGTTATTATAAATCAACAAAAAAATTAACTTTTTAAAAGTTAATAGAAAATGATATTTATAAGATAGAGAGAATATATTATAAATAGGTTGAATATGCTTCAGTCTCCGGCTGTCGTCGGATGCTTTAACTATTATTTTTATGAATTTAAAATTTAAACTTTTTATCCCCAAGTGTTGTGTTTTCTTATGCAAATCCTAAACAGGCACATTCCATTAGTAAACTCACATGAATCACAGTTGTTAACAGTGGAGAGGTAGGTAGGTCATTTTGTTATTACATGCCAAACCGAAGCTCTCCGAGATTTATAATTAAAGAGGCCTTGTACCGGTGGGTGCAGCTCAGTGTTAGGCGTAAACGAGTTCGAATAGTGTTAAGCTCGATTTGATTCGTAAGATTTAGAATCGAAATTGAGTTTGAGTAATTTTAAACGAGCCTAAGAAATCTGAATTCGACTTAGCTTGTTAAGAACTCAAGTCGAGTTAGAGCTTCATTCGAGCCCTATCGAGTCAAGTGTTGACCGATCTTTGACCGTATTATACTCGAGTAACTTTTATTTGTTAAGTCTCATTTAAAGTATTATGAAGAAAAAACTTAGATACACAAATTTTGTAAACTTAAGCTTGTTAATTTTAAGGTTTAGGATGTTAATTTCAGGTTTAAGACTTGTGGAGGTAAAAAATTAAGATTATATTAAAATTATTTTTTTAATATTAAAATTGTATTATTGTTTTATGTGCTAACTATGAGTTATGTTGTGTGTTGATAGGTTGCTTAACGTGTTGAGCCATTGATTGGTGAGATTCAGAACAAAAAAAAAAAAAGAAGCGATGCAATGCCTTGAAGACTTCCCAATGGTGGATCCCGACACAGTATGACATGAGCCTCATTCAAAGATGCTCGATGTGATATCTTGAGCATGGATTGGGGATCTCGATGCTTTATGAACGTGAGCGTCAATCCCATAAGTATAGGATCTCGATGTTGTGTGAACGCAAACCTCCCTTATATTGTAAGATCATGATATTGTGTGAATACGAGCCTCACTACCTTATGATTGATTTTCTATGTATATGCCATATGCGATAATATACATTCATGATGTCATGCATTTAGGCGGTTACAGTAGCAATAGTATACAAGAAAGAGTAGGCGTAGGGGTATGGTGACTTGTGAGTAGAGGTGGCAAACGAGTCCTTCGGTTCGGATTATTTTGGTTCGGTTTATTCCAGGTTTGTTTGTATTCGGTTTAGATTCGGTTTGGATCGCTTGGGTTTTGGTTTCGCTTTTAATTCGGTTATATGATAATTTGGGTCGATTTGGATATTGGATTGGTGATTCAGGTCAATATCGGATCGATTATTTTGGGTTAGGTCAATATCAGACTGGATGTTTTCGAGTCGGTTCTATATTGTATCTTTTTATTTGTTTGAGGATAAAAGTGAAAAGAGAAAAAAAAATATAAGGACCAACTTGATAACGATTCCAATAATTATTTTTATTCCATAAATAAATAACTCACATCAATACAAGAAAAATGGTGGAAATCAGATTTTTAATGCAAGATTTGCGTGAAAAGCTATAAAAGAAAAAAAGCTTCAATTTTAAAGTTGGATAATCATTTAACCTCGAAATGTCACAAAATTTTAAAGAATGATGTAGGATGACTCAAGGATTATGATATTTCGTATTGAAATTTTAAAAAAAAAATTCTCAATTTTTATTTAAATAAAGGCAATATTAATAATTTAACGAATGACATTTTTGTAAATATATAGATACAGATTAAAATCGTAAATAATTTCCAACGTACTGCTAATAGGTTATGGGGCCGGGATGGTTCTATTGAAATTAAATTTTTGGCTCCGAGTGTTTACCTTCTAAACTTTTCATCCGAGAAAGTTCGAGATTGGGTTTTAGAATCAGGGCCTTGACATATTCAACAGAAAACTTTGGTGCTGCGAAAATGGATTCCTGGAATGCGCCCTGAAGTTTTGGCTATGGATGAGGCTCCGATTTGGTTTAAGCTATGGAATGTGCCTTTAGAACTTTACTCACAAGAAGGGTTAGGATATATCTCTAGTACTCTTGGTAAACCCCTTGACAAACGTCGTTTTTCAAGTCAAAATAAAATATTCCTCTTTAAATTAAATAAATAAAAGATAGTATCACTACGTCAAACTTATATATTGAGGTACTTTTAGTGGCAATTTTTAAACAAACGCCGCTAACTTTGAACATATGGTGGCATTTATGAGAAAAACGCCGCAAATTGATAAATTTTACTACGTTTATTTTTAAAACACCACAAATATTTGTCTATAGCGGCGTTTATTTGCCAAACGCCACAATTGTTATGTACTTTAGTGACATTTATAAATTAAAAACTTCGCAATATATATTTCTATAGTGACACTTTTAGAAAAAGCCACTATACGTTTTAATTAAATACTTATCGACTCCCTGACTCCCCTTACCTCGATCCCCAATTCAAACTCAAACCCTAACATTCTCAGACCTCCAAATGCCTCTCCTTCATCTCCACGGTCAGACTACATCTCCAAATGCCCTAACATTCTTTAGCCTCCATTTCTTGTCACTCTATTATCACTCCAAAATCACACTCAGTCATGTACAAGGGCGACAATACAAGGAAGAGGTCATTACCTTCGTCTTCACACCAGCTTTCTCTGACAATGAAACACCAAGCGACTACTTTGAAATGTTCTATTATCCTAATCTTCTATTATCCCAATGCAACCAAAAATTTCAAGGGTGAAATGTTCTGGATATTAGGTAATGGGTCTGCTCCTTTGAAAATGAATGACTCTACAAGAGCAAAAATTGTGATTATTCCTCAAGAGTTCACAGATACAAAAGAGTACTTCAGGGGTTTGCCAGATCAAAAGTTGAAGTGAGTAACCTATGTTTTCAGACTTATACTTAATTATTGTATTTTTCAGTCTCATATTTGTGCTAGTATTCAGTTACATGCACCTTACGAGGTGAAATGCCTTTTTATTAATTGACAGAAGTTATTGTTCATCTTGGATGTCAAGATCTATGTTTCTTATCTCTAAATTTACTTTGTGTGAAGGCTCTTTTGCTGTTTGTGATTATTCCTTAAGAGATGGAATAAATCATTTCTTCTTCTTGTTTAGTGGTTGGAAAGACGTATGTATACCGAAAGGAAGAAGGGGAACTATTTTCTGTCTTATTTTCTTTTTGTTTAATTGAGGTCATTAGTTATTTTTATATACATGTACACTCTGTGCATTTCATATCTCAAAAGTTTAGCTTTTTCTTTACTTTTAAATTAATCCAGACATATATATACTCGTCCAAGTGTACCATTTTGTCAAGTTATGATGAATGCTTAGTAATTTTTGTATTGATGTAGGTGAAAGCAGATTACATTCAATATCCGATTGTTATTTTTGACTTCTTGTTTCGGTTATTCTTGTCTAGACTTTAGCTCTTTTGTGTTCCTTAATGATACTAACCTTAACTTTTTCTCTTCACTATTAGTAGGTAAACTATGTTCTTATTATATGCAGACAAATCCGTTGATTTGTTTTATTATGCTTTTCCTTGATCGTTCAGTTCTTAATGGTATTAAGTCTAAATATTCCTATCTTTCAAGGGAATGCATATGTCTCGACTTTGGAGCATCATGTTATATGTACAAATTAGTTTAGTTGGCAAAGTGGCTGCCAGCTCTGCATTATATGTACAAATTAGCACTGGAGAACTTGTTCTTCGACAGGGAGCTGATCAACTGGCTGAAAATATGACAATGTTAGAAACTGGTGAACTTATCTACTCACCTATTACTCAGGTTTGGTTACTGGTTTTACCAACATATTGCTTACTATTTGACCCCTTTCCTGAGGTTCATTGTATCGTATACGACTGTAGGAAGGATCGTTGCTTACAGAAGACCTTATTAAAGAAACAGAGGAATTAGTGCTTCGTACAAGGAGGTCAGTATATAGACCAAACATCCATTAACCTTGTTACATTTTATATGGCTTCCAAACTATAGAATTCTTACCATCTTTTACTTGTCATTATTTTAATTTTTTACTGTATAATATTTGTTTATGATTAATAATACTATTAAGGTTCTCCTGTTTGATTTAAAACAATAATGGCATCTTTCAGGATCAACCTATCTAATGTTGTTATGCATGTTGTGTTTGTTTATTAATTTCAAGTCTTTTCCATTTTCTGATGTATGCATCAAAGTTTTGGAGTGGAAATTGAACAATTTTCTCTCTGCTGTCATATTACACTGTTGACTGTTTACATTATTCTTGTAATAACTCATTGCCTTATGTTTTGATGATCAATGTTGGTATTGGGTGTTCTCAACTCCTCTCGGACATGCAAGCTTTCAAGGTATATTTTAGCACAAAGAAATCAGCTCTATCTTATCATTGTTGTAAATACATATGAATGCAGAATATTGTTTCAATCTATTCGTTATCTATCTAAGTTTACTTGACAATTATTTTTAGGCTGCAAATCCTGATTGTGTTTTTAGAAGATTTTGTTAGATGGATCTCTCCTCTTGATTGGACTGAAACCGAGCCGAGTGATGAGGTTAACTCTTTTGTTAGATGGCTTTTGTTCTTTCGGGTGAAACTGCTTCTCTTACAATTCTTAGAGAGTTATGTGGGTATATAACGAAACATGAGAACCTTATATAGTATCATATATGTTAATTATTTATCTCTTGCAGTTATGTGATTCATATGGATGCTTGGTTCTTCATATCTATCTTTAACTTTTGATGTTGTTAATATTAGCTAAATTCTTCAAAGATTTTCTCATTTGGTTGGATTTTAATATTCTGTTTGTTATAAACTGATTCTGGAAATAGTTTCTATGAATTTGCTATTGTTACAAAGCTAGCTTCACGTTTTAGTTTTATATGTACTTGCATTGGAATTGTTTTTCGTTCATTGTATTAGAAATTTGTTTTTCATTCACATATTGTTATTATATATAGTATTATTTTCATTAGATTTTTTTTAAATTATATTGTTAGTAGCGGCGTTTGTAAAGGAAAACGCTGCTAAAGAACATACCTTTAGCGGCGTTTTTCTTTTATAAACCTCACTAAAGGTATATTCTTTAGTGGCGTTTGTAAAGAAAAACCTCACTAAAGAATATGTCTTAGCGGCATTTGTCAACAAAAACGCCGCTAAAGGTATAATTTGTAGCAGCGTTTTTATTTACAAACGTCGCTAAAGAACATACTTTAAGCGACATTTCTATCTAAAAACGCCGCTAAAGATCTAGATCTTTTGTGACGTTTTTAACAAAAAACGCTGCAAGCTATTGCGACGCTGGTTTTAGCGGCACTTCTTGTGGCGTTTTTATAAGCGCCAGAACTATTTTTAGTGGCGCTAAAAAACGCCACTAAAGAACTTAAAAAATGCCGCTAAAAACCTATTTTGCTGTAGTGTATAGTAAAGAGGGTCGATCCATAGAGAATTTGGAACTTCTGATGTAATTCTGTATTGATTTCAGTCCAGGATGCTGCAAACAATTAATAAAGGGGGGGTTTGATGAAATTGCGATGAAAAATAAAGAAACTAAAATAAAAAATAAAATGTAAAAATAAAATTGAAAGAAATAATAGTTGAAAATGAAAATGAAGAAATCGTCTCGAGTTAACTTTGTTTCAATTCTGTCGATCATTGAAAATGATTTTTACTTCGGGATTCATGTCGGTTACAGTCTACAAGGACCAACTCATTGTAACTTGCCTTTCTCTCTTGTAACCAATCTTCGCAAGCCTATCTTTGAAAGATGATTCTTGAGTGGATTAACCACAGCTATTGCCGTTAAAACAATCAGATTAAGTACTGGAAAAGCCCGACTCGGATTATGTTATCTCGTCGAGAATCGAATCCGATCTTATTTTTCCTTAGCGGATCGCCGCTAAGTGTGTTCACAGAAAGTCAAAATTGCCACAGACAAATCCTTCCTCACACTGTATATTAAAACAACATCCAGACCAACGAGCTCTTTTTGGTTTGAAAAATGTTTTAATTTTGTAAGTAAGGCCGATTGGCAAACTAATAAAACAGAAAAATAAAAATGTTTCCCGAAGGGAATTAAGTACTATTCAATTCTCACGCTTTGAATTGATTCATTGTTAGCTCTCGGCTTAAAAGAAATTAGCTAAGCATGATATCAATTATCATACTTAGCATATTTTTGCAAAATATTAAAAAGACTAAAAATAAAGAAATGAAAAGAAATTTTATAGAATAAAGAAACAAGACAAGAATTCAAAGACAAAGTGATGGATAATCTAAAGCCTTACCCATAGAGGGTATTTATAGGCTACTAATAACCTAAAAATAATAAACTAATTCAAAAATAAAATAAAAGATAAAAAGATAATTCTTGAGTTTAAAATTTAAAAACAAAATATCTTATCCTAAAAATCTTCTCAAATCTGACTGACTGGACCGTCTCCAGAATCTTCTAGAAACTGCCACATCAGCATTTCTTCATGTTCGGCATCTTGCCCATGTCTCTAGTCGCGAAGAAAAAATGCAAAAATTGTCTTTTTTAATCACCAATTATAGAAACAGGTCACTGCACATAAAACATACAAAATTCTCTCAAATTAACAGTGAAAAATTCATGAAAATAACATAATTAGCAATTAAAAAGTAACTATTTAAATCACCAATCAAATTCCCCCACACTTGTCTCATACTTGCCCTCAAGTATGCCTTAATCAAATCAATCAAACACCTAGTTTGCAATCCTCCAATCCATCTCATACTTAAATAATTTATGAAAATCAATGTTCTCGATAATTAAATGAACCAAAACATCGATCAAGGGGAATGAACTTAAGTAAAAATAAATCAAACATCCTTGTAACTTCCTATCCTTCATCAATCAAAAATTTAACCTAGCTCAATTCCCCACAAGGTTTCACTCAAACCGCTCAAATGTGTTTCGGGTGCAAAGTTTCGCTCAAAGTCGCAATCAAACAAGGATTTCCATAAGCTTGTAACATAATCAATTCTTCACTACTTAGAAGAAATAAGATGCAAGATCAATAGGTCTTTCACAAGGGTATAACGGGGCTTAAGTAAAGGTAGGGAAAAAAGGCTTAAAATGAAGCTTGTAATCAAGACAAAGAAATTCATAACCAACATCCACGATTAAATAAGGTGCATGAAATAAATAAGAACATTTATATAAAAAAAATAAAAAAAATCGAGCAAACTCTTTTTTTCTTCTTTTTTTTGTTTTCTTTTTTTTCTTTTTTTTTTCTTCTTTTTTCTTTTTTTTTTCTTTTTTACATTTTCCTCTTTTTTTTTTTTCATTTTTCAGCATTTTTTCCTTCTTCTTTCTTTCATTTTTTCGTGGAACAAGACGTTCATACACTTCAATTCTTTGACCTGAAAAAGGGTAAGAAAAAAGAATAATAAAAAAAGACTTAAAGGCTAAAGCTGAGGTGAAACAAAAAAAAAGGATATAGGCTCAAAATTGGTTCACTAATGGAAAATTAAAAGGGTAAGTTTTTTTATTGGGTAAAAATGGGGTAAATCCTATGCCCAAATCATATCAAAATATCATATTTCATGTGTAGCCTCAAAATATATTCATGCCACAAGTTCTAGATTTCCAATATTTAATTCGACACGCTCAAACAAGGAAAACGAGCATAAAAATAGATGAAACATGCTCAAGGCTCAATACCTTACCAAAGTGTGTTACATTAATCAAGCTAGGCGAAAGTTCAATAGACAAAATCAAGTCATGTTACAAAGAAGTCAAATTAAATTCCTACTCATGCAATTCAACTATCAAGAGTGTTCTAAATCCAAAATAATTAAAAGAGCTTAGATAATCATAGCATGCTTAAGATATTTGATAAAAAGAAAAGAAATTAACTAAGCATTCAACCAATTCAATCGAGGCATCTAGTCAAGCAAATTATAAAACAAGTAAGATGAAATTTGATTTTTACCCCCTTATTTAATTGTATTGTCCCAATACAAAATGGAAATTAAAGCATAAAAGAAGAAGGGTAAAGAATACTCCTCATGATCATCAACGTCCGAGGCCACGACCACGGCTAGGTCGTAAGTAAAAAGGATATGATTGGTCTGTCAAGGATTTTGCTACCGTGCACTCTTGCTCATTTTGGATTTCGCTAACGTGCACCTTTAAATGTACTGATCAGTGAAGTGATTTTGTTTCTCCGATAGTCTTGAACACGCTTACGAATCTGAAAAGTTTAGAAGCAAATTAAACCGTGTAATTTATTAAAAATAAATAAAGAAATAAAAAGGGAAAAATTAAATAATGAAAATAAATAAATAAATAATTAAATGAGTTGCCTCCCCAAGGCGCTTCGTTTAACGTCGTTTAAGCTCGACGACCTTCCTCTAGAATTTTGCTTCTTCCAAATTTAGCGTTTCAATTAAACCGATCGGAGCACTTTCGTAGAAAGGTTTTAGTCTCTGACCATTTACTTTGAAGCGAGCACCAGAATTATCTTCAACTTCTATGGCTCCATGAGGAAAAACGTTGGTAACTGTCAATGGTCCAAGCCACTTCAATTTAAGCTTTCTTACAAAAATTTTCAATTTTGAATTAAATAATAATACTTTTTGCCCATTGGAAAAAGACTTAAACGGAATTCTTTGATCATGAAACGCTTTGGTTCTTTCTTTAAAAATTTGTGCGCTATCATATGCATTTTTACGAATTTCCTCAAGCTCTTGGATGTTCAATTTTCTTGCTTCGCCGACTGCATCCATCTCCATGTTACATTTTTTCACAGCCCAATATGCCTTGTGTTCCAACTCAACCGGTAAGTGGCATGGTTTGCCAAATACAAGTCGATACGACGACATTCCTATAGGTCCTTTATATGCCGTACGATATGCCCACAAAGCATCGACTAACTTCAAGCTCCAATCCTTCTGATTTTGGTTAACTATTTTTTCAAGGATTATTTTAATCTCTTGATTCGACACCTCTGCTTGCCCATTTGTTTGTGGATGGTAGGAGGTAGATATTCGTTGAGTCACACTGTATTTTTTCATTAATGCATCCATGACTCGATTGACAAAATGTGTTCCTCTATCACATATAATTGCTCTCGGAGTGTCAAACCTGGAAAAAAATAGTATCACGGAGAAAATTAGTCGTTGTCTTAGCATCATTATTTTGGGTAGCTTTTGCCTCTACCCATTTAGAGATATAATCGACTGCAAGGATAATATATAAATTCCCAAAAGAAGAAGTAAATGGTCCCATATAGTCTAATCCCCAAGCGTCAAATATTTCACAAATGTGAATTGGGTTGAGCGACATTTCACTTTTTCTGCTTAAATTGCCTACTCGTTGGCATCTGTCACATGCTTTACAAAAAATATAAGTGTCACGAAATAAATTAGGACAAAAGAAACCATATTCAAGAATTTTATGAGCGGTTCGTTTAGGTCCGAAGTGACCTCCACTTGAATATGAGTGACAAAAAGTAAGTATCGATTGTACCTTGCTTTTACTGAAACAACGTCTAATAATTAAGTTCGAACAGTGCTTCCACAAGTAAGGATCATCCAAAATATAATAGCGAGAGTCCCTTTTTATCTTCTTAATCGTGGATTTTGGCAAATCAATCGGCAATTTACCTGTGGCTAAGAAATTCGCTATATCGACGAACAAAGGATGAGAGACTTGTGCTGCCATTAAGCTTTCATCGGGAAATTGCTCACGAATAGGTGGTTCAACTGTAGTGATCGACAATCGACTTAAATGGTCAGCAACCAAGTTTTCGCTCCCCTTTTTGTCTTTAATTTCGAGATTAAATTCCTGGAGCAATAGGATCCAACGGATCAACCTTGGTTTCGCTTCTTTCTTGTTCATAAAGTGCCTTAATGCTGCATGATCAGAAAAAACATAAATTTTAGTTCCAAGTAAATAAGAGCGAAATTTCTCTAATGCAAAAATAACAGCAAACAATTCTTTTTCTGTGGTGGAATAATTGCGTTGAGCCGAGTCAAGTGTTTTTGACGCATAAGCGATAACGTGCGGTTCCTTTCCATTCCGTTGTCCGAGAATAGCTCTAATGCTCAGATCTGAAGCATCACACATTATTTCGAAAGGAAGACTCCAATCCGGTGGTTGCATAATTGGGGCGGAAATTAGCTTTTCTTTTAATGTGTCAAAAGAATTTTTACAAGCTTGATCAAAATCAAAGGCAACATCTTTTTGGAAGAACCTACATAATGGTTGTGCTACTTTGGAAAAATCCTTTATAAATCGCCTGTAGAAACCTGCATGGCCAAGTAAAGATCGAATTTCCCTCACCGAAGTGGGGTATGGTAGTGAACGAATTACGTTAGTTTTTGCCTTATCAACGACAATTCCTTTAGATGAAACGATATGCCCAAGAACCAAAACTTTGCTTACCATGAAATGACATTTCTCATAGATAAGTACTAATTTAAACTCAATGCATCGTTTAAGAACATAAAAAAGGTTGGAAAGGCATTCATTAAAACAATTACCGTATACGATGAAATCGTCCATAAACACTTCGATACCTTTTTCGATGTGATCAAAAAATATACTTATCATGCACCTTTGAAATGTTGCAGGAGCGTTACACAATTCGAAGGGCATTCTACGGTAGGCGAATGTTCCAAAAGGGCAAGTAAAAGTCGTCTTTTCCTGGTCCTCGGGTGCCACTAGAATCTATTAAAATCATGAAAATCCATCAAGGCAACAATAGTGAGACTTTCCAGCTAATCTTTCTATCATTTGATCAATAAAAGGTAATGGAAAGTGGTCTTTTCGGGTTAAGGAATTAAGCTTCCTGTAATCAATACAAACTCTACATCCATTTTGTACTCTTGTCGGTACTATTTCGCCTTCCGTATTCTGAACTACTGTTACTCCAGTCTTCTTTGGGACGACATGGACTGGACTTACCCAATTACTATCAGAGATTGGGTAAATAATATCGGCGTCAACGAGCTTTTGGATTTCTTCTTTTACAACCTTCATCATTGGCGGGTTCAACCGTCTTTGTCCTTCCCTTGTTGGTTTTGCGTCTTCCTCCGTCTTAATTTTGTGCATACATGTGGATGGTTTTAAACCTTTAATATCAGCAATGGTCTAACCCATTGCTTCCCTATACATGCGTAAAACAACAACCAATTCCTTTTCCTCCACCATTGACAGCTCGCTTGAGATTATGACCGGCAAGGCATCCTTTTCTCCTAAAAAGGCATATTTAAGGTGAGACGACAGCTGCTTTAGTTCGAGTCGAGGTGCCTGCAATATCGAAGGAAGAATTTTAGTTTTTGAAGGTGTTGAACAAAAATTAGATACAGAAAATTAGAGGGTCGATCCACAGAGAATTTGGAACTTCTGATGTAATTCTGTATTGATTTCAGTCCAGGATGCTGCAAACAATTAATAAAGGGGGGGTTTGATGAGATTACAATGAAAAATAAAGAAACTAAAATAACAAATAAAATGTAAAAATAAAATTGAAAGAAATAATAGTTGAAAATGACAATGAAGAAATCGCCTCGAGCTAACTTTGTTTCAATTCTGTCGATCATTGAAAATGATTTTTACTTCGGGATTTATGTCGGTTACAATCTACAAGGACCAACCCATTGTAACTTGTCTTTCTCTCTTGTAACCAATCTTCCCAAGCCTATCTTTAAAAGATGATTCTTGAGTGGATTAACCACAGCTATTGCCGTTAAAACAATCAGATTAAGTACTGGAAAAGCCCGACTCGGATTATGTTGTCTCGTCGAGAATCGAATCCGATCTTATTTTTTCTTAGCGGACCGCCGCTAAGTGTGTTCACAGGAAGTCAAAATTGCCACAGGCAAATCCTTCCTCCCACCGTATATTAAAACAACATCCAGACCAACGAGCTCTTTTTGGTTTGAAAAATGTTTTAATTTTGTAAGTAAGGCCGATTGTCAAACTATTAAAACAGAAAAATAAGAATGTTTCCCAAAGGAAATTAAGTACTATTCAATTCTCACGCTTTGAATTGATTCATTGTTAGCTCTCGGCTTAAAAGAAATTAGCTAAGCATGATATCAATTATCATACTTAGCATATTTTTGCAAAATATTAAAAAGATTAAAAATCAAGAAATGAAAAAAAATTTTATACGGTGAAATCGTCCATAAACCCTTCGATACCTTTTTATAGGCTACTAATAACCATAGAGGGTATTTATAGGCTACTAATAACAAAAAAATAATAAACTAATTCAAAAATAAAATAAAAGATAAAAAGATAATTTTTGAGTTTAAAATTTAAAAACAAAATATTTTATCCTAAAAATCTTCTCAAATCTCGCTGACTGGACCGTCTCCAGAATCTTCAATAAACTGTCACATCAGCATTTCTTCATGTCCGGCGTCGTGCCCATGTCTCCAGTTGCCAAGAAAAAATGCAAAAATTATCTTTTTTAATCACCAATTATAGAAACAGGTCACTGCACATAAAACATACAAAATTCGCTCAAATTAACATTGACAAATTTATGAAAATAACATAATTAACAATTAAAAAGTAACTATTTAAATCACCAATCACCCCTTTACACTGATAAGGCCACTACTCTTAAACAACATTTAGAATTTGCAAGGGTATGTGTTAATAACTCTGTTCACACTGTTCTGCTTTCTTCCGTTTTGATTGATTTGAGCAATGGTAAGACGGTGAATGTTTTAGTTGATATAGTTTGGTCACTTCCTCGTTGTAATCACTGTTTTGTATTTGGGCATGATGTTGCTACTGATGAGAAGTCAAAAATTGAGTCTACTGGTAGGGTTGTAATTGACACAAATGGTGATGTAACTAATGCTGCTATCGATGTACCTGTTGTTTGTGCTCCGGAAAGTGATGTCTTAGATGTTGATCTTTCTTGTGTAAAGCCAGATGATGTTGTCCCTATTTGTGATGTTCGGGAGAAGGAAGTGAATGAAGGATTATTGATTGAAGCTGATTCTGTCAATACTCCAAATAAATCTGCGATACTAAACTCTGGGGCTGAAGATGTCGAGATTCGTGGAGCCTCTTTCAAGGGTCGGGCTGCTACCGAAAGTTTTAA
This sequence comes from Abelmoschus esculentus, assembly GCA_035048815.1. Taxonomy (NCBI): domain Eukaryota; kingdom Viridiplantae; phylum Streptophyta; class Magnoliopsida; order Malvales; family Malvaceae; genus Abelmoschus; species Abelmoschus esculentus. The sequence goes on along the minus strand of JAUCBN010000019.1, from coordinate 2,512,597 downwards.
TGAATTGATGCTGCAATTAAAATCTAAAGCAAAAGAAGTCCTAAAGAAGAAACAAGCTAAAGGTTGGCTGCCTTTCCTATCTCTATTGTAGAGTTCTTGAATCCTGGTTGTTCTGACCATTGTCCTAGCCTGTTGAAGCTGGGTATTGCTTTTGATAGACCTCCAAAGCCTTTTAAATTCTTCAACCTTTGGATAAAGCATCCTAGATTTATATCTGTTGTTAAAAACTCCTGAAATCAATCTGTAAATGAAAACCCTTTGCAAGTTTTGTTCACTAAACTGAAAAGATTGAAGGCCCCTTTGAAGAAGTTGAACTAGGAAGCCTATAGTGATATTTCTACTCGAGTGGTGGAGAAGCAAGCTGAGTTGGACAACTTACAACATTTGCTGATGGCCAATCCCTCTCCAGCAAACATTGCAATGGAGAAAATAATAGCGAGAGAGTTCATGTTGGCAAAATAGTCATTTTTCAAGCAAAAGTCTAGAGTGCAATATATTAAAGAAGGTGATCAAAACACAGGTTTCTTCTTCAGACAAGTGGTTATGAGACAAAAGGGTAACACTATCTCTACTCTGTAGGATAACCAGAGGCGTAAGCTTGATACATATAAAGACAGCGGCGGATCCATTGTATAAAATTTAAATTTGACTTGATAAATACTTATTTTACATGGTGGTGCCTACCTTGAATTAATTGATGTCATTATTTTTATTCAATTCAGAATTTAAGTCATCAAGTTAGACCAAAATTAAAGCCTAAAATTTATTTAATTGAGTTTCAAATTAACTCTACACCCAAATCCAATAACTATTCTCATTTCCCAACCTAAATAACAAAATAGACACAAAATAAACTCAATTAACAATATTTTGAAGAATAAGGTATTTCACTCAATTTTTTTGAATATATGGTGTTACGAGAAAAAATTAGTCAATTACAATAATTTCTATAGTGTCAAGGGGTGAATGTCACTTCCTCTTGACGTTTTTTATTTTAAATTAATTTATTTCAGCTGATAGTGTAATTACCTATGGAGGTAATTTATTAATAAACTGATTTCTCAATGATGATGTAATTACCTATGGAGGTAATTTATCAATAAACTGACTTCTCAATGATGATGTAATTACTTATTGAGGTAATTAATTTAAAATGGAGAACGCCAAGAGAAACTGGGTTCTCACTTTGGCACTGTAGATATTACTATAGTTGATTAATTTTTTTCGTAATATCGTATATTCAATTTTTTTTGGGGGGGGTGATATCTTATTTCCCTATGGAGGTAGTTAGTATTCTATCTTTAAAATTTGTGTATTAATTTAATTGTGCCCATTCTGAAAAAAATTTCTAGATCCGCCACTGTATAAAGATATCTTATCTAACATTGTGAATTTTTTCTCCAATTCTCTTGGTGCAAAAGATCCAAATGTTACATTAGTATCTGACAGCTTGCTCAGGAAGATACTTGGGGTTAAACTGTCTTTGGAGGCTCAACATGCCTTAACCTTACCTATTTGAGAAGAGGAGATTAAAAGTGTACTTTTCAACATGAATGGCAATAAGTCTCCTGGTCTGGACGGATATAATGTAAAGTTTTTTCAGGCTACATGAGATATTATTAAAGAGGATGTAGTAAAAGGTTTACAATTCTTTTTTTCTACCGGAAACCTCTCCTCTGATTTTAATGCCACTTTTATCACTCTAGTGCATAAGATTCAAGCACCGAAAATTGCCTCTGATTTTAGGCCGATTTTATGTTGTAATACGATTTACAAATGTATTACTAAGATAATTACTTATTGCATGAAAAAATAATTATCTGACCTAATATTCTTAAATCATAGTGCATTTTTGACAGACAGAGATATTGTGGACAATGTATTGTTAGCTCAGGAGATTGTTCAAGGCTATGGAAGGAAGCATATTTCTCCAAGATGTGCTATAAAGATTGATCTTAGGAAGGCTTTTGATTCAGTCAATTGAGGTTTTATTACTCAAGTACTGAGAGTCTTGGAATTCCCTACTCAGTTTAGAAGGTGAATTGAGGCCTGTGTGATGCATCCCATGTTTTCTGTGAATGTTAATGGAGGGTTGGTGGGCTATTTTGCTGGAGCAAAAGAGGTTAGACAGGGTGATCCTCTCTCTCCATATCTTTTCATTTTGGTCATGAATGTACTATCTGGGTTGCTAAATGGTGCTGGTAAGTATGGTGTGTTCAATTTCCACCCTAAGTGCAAGAGAATACATCTCTCTCATATTTGTTTCGCTGATGATTTGATGGTATTTATAAAGGGGGAGTTAGAGTCTGTATTAGGGATAAAAAAGGTCTTAGAAGTTTTCTATCAGTGGTCCTGCTTAAGCATAAATGAGATAAAGTGTGAACTATTTACAGCAGGGTTAGACAATGATGCATTACAAGAGATTCAACATCAATCCAATTTTAAGATTGGTTTCTTATCTATCAAATACCTTGGAGTTCCCCTTGTCTCAAAATGACTATCTGTTGTTGATTGTGATTGTTTAGTGAAGAAGATTGTTAATAGAGTTAGGGGATAACCCTCAAAGAGACTATCGTTTGCTGGTAGACTTCAACTGATTCAATCTATCTTGTTTAGTATACAGAGCTATTGGTGCAGGATTTTTATTCTACCTTCACAAGTGATAAATAAGGTCTCCCGGATCTGCAATCCTTTTTTATAGAAAGGTACGAATTGTGATGTCAGGGGTGCTAGAGTGAGTTGGGAAACTATTTGCTATCCAAAAAATGAAGGTGGACTTGGAGTTAAAGAAATGTTTACTTGGAACAAAGCATGTATGTTGCGATGCATTTGGCTCTTGATCATCCATGGAGGCTCTCTTTGGGTGGCATGAGTTTAGCATTACCTGCTAAAGCAACATTTTGTTTTACACTCTCAAGTGAAAGTTAGCCATAGTTGGGCTTGAAAGAAGCTCATGAAGCTTTAGAAATGAATGGTTACTGGTTGGAAGTGAACAGAGGGACTATAAAGCTCGGTTAGCTTGAGATTTACTTCAACCTAAAAAAGGAAAATGCCATGGACTAAGGTAGTTTGGGGTAGCTTGACCATTCCTCGTCACTCTTTTATCTCATGGTTGGTTGACTTGGATAGACTACCAACAAAGGTACGTATGCTCAAGTAGGGAGTGAAGTTGGATCCTACATGTTTAATGTGTACTAAGCATATTGAGTCTAGGGACCACCTATTTAGAGAGTGTTCTTTCATGTTGCAAATATGGTCACTAGTTTTGTATGACTTAGAGGAAAAAATTGAAATTGTTCGGTGGGGGGAGCTTCTCGAGTGGTTACAACTCAATGGTAGAGGGAAATCTATGAAAGCAGTTTTGCTTCGATTTTCATGGGTTAGCCTTAACTATCATCTTTGGACTGAACGCAACTATAAAGTACATTGTAACACCCCAAATTTGAGCCTAGAAGTTTAGAGGTCGATTTAGAATTCTAGTTGACCGATTTTGTCAGTTTAGCCTAGTTCGGGATTAAATATCTAAAAATTAGTTTTCTATCAAAATAAAGTGAGGAAAAATATTATAAAGTCCTTAAATAATATATATTAGACTTTGTTCAAATCAATTTTAAAAATTGATCCTTGAATCCCTAAGATTTTGAAATTAGTGACTATTTTGTAAAATAGAAAACTTAAGGACAATTTTATAAACTCAGGCAAAACTTTGGATCTTTAAGGTAATTTGATATAATCCTTATCCTAGTTAATTTAGGTTTTCCAAGAGTCTATATAAACAACCTTTAATCCCTAGTTTTAACCTAAGTAATCAAAATTCTTTAATTTTGATCTAAAACACAAAAATTTACTTTTTAAAAATATATCTTCTTTAAATTTCGGTTTCTTCTTCTCCAAGGCAGACTCTTCATCATCTTTTCAAGGTAAATATCCATTCTTTATAATAAAATTTCGTTGGTTTATTTTTCTATATTTTTCTTCATCAAAATCTCGTCGTTTTTCTACGGGTTTTCTAGTTTTTAAACCTTTGAAGGGGTTAGATTAATTTTGGAGTTGAGAATCTTTAAAATCTCTGAAACCTATATTTCTTTAATGAATTTCCTAAGTTCTTGTCTTATTGAAACAGTCTTTAAAGTCTTGAATCAATAAAATTGGTTTCCTTGATAAAAATTCCATTGTTTTCTTGATTTTCGTTCAAGGGTTTTACATGGATGTTTTTGATGCCTAAATAAATGAATCTTGAGTGTTTAGATTTATTTAAATAAGATGGATTTAAAGTATCTAATCCTGGACCTAAGGTTTAGGGGGTGTTTGGAGAGGTTTTCGGTGGGTTTCGCTTAAGTTTTATGGTATTTTTAGGGGCTGCTATGTATTGGTCCGACCCGAGGGATGTTTGGGTGTGTTTTAATACACTAAAACCTCTGGTTTTGATGCTTGAATTAGGTCAAGAGATAGAGGAACAAGTTTGAAGGAGTTTGGAAAGCCGAATTACGTTTTTGGGTGACTTGTCGAGCAGGATTCAGTAAATCGGTGAGTGGATTATGAGAGCTGCCAATTTGGCATGGTTTAAATGTTTTTTTAATGGTTTGGGGGTGTAGGGAAGGTGTGAAAAACCTCTCTATACTCGGAAGTAAGTTTTAAGTATTGCTTTCTTAAAAGTTCTCATATTATCTCTTGTTTTACAACGTTATTTGTCATGCTCTTATTATATTGTGCATATGTGATTATGCATGTATATAAATGCTCATGAGATTGTTTTTAAATTGATTTTATATGCATTCGATGTTCTCACGATTTTGTTTTGAAAAATAAGATAAAAGTGGTTTTACCGATTTTTACAAGTGATGCGTGAAAAGTGGGATACATGTGATTTGAATTCTGTTTTGAATTAAGTTTTGTGCATTGATTTTTGATAATATATTGGCTAGTTATGTGATAAACCTTATGGGATAAGTTGATCGATCAATAGGGTCTAGAGTGCATTATAAACATTCAAAAGTCGTACGTGTATAAATTCTTTGTGTGTTGCATTTTGCCTTTTATTCCAATGTTATGTGATGGGAGTGGTATTTTCACCGGATACCAAGGTGAGAGAATTCATGTTGAGAGTGGTATCAACATGCGCATGCTCTGGGAGTGGTACTAACATGTGGTTTCTCGTTTATCCTAACGATTTGGAGTGGTACAAATCGGATCACTAGAACCAATATATGTTTTTACTTTTCTAAGGTAAGTGTCTTGGTTTTCACTTGATTGCATATGGTATTATACATGCAAGATTTTATACATTGGTATGTATGTGATTTGAGCATTGCTATGTTGTTAGCATGTAAGACTTGAGCTTTGTGCATTGAGGTGCACGTATAAGCATTTCTCTGTGAGTAGTATATAAGACTTGTGTTTTAGCTTTTAAAGTATGTGATTACAAAATGGTTTTTACTCAAATCTAATGATAGCGTTGTTAGCCTTGGCTTGATGACACTTACTGAGTTTTAAAAGTGGCATTGTTAGACATGTGTGTTTTGTTTTATAAAGAGCATGACATGTTTTTAAATTGATGAAATTGATTTAATATGGGCTGCATTGCAAGGTGTTTTTATATTTGTTTTATTCACTCACTAAGCTTATGCTTACCCTATCATTTACCTTGCAATACAGAGTATTTGATGTGGAGACAGCAAAGAGAAGTAAGAATCCAGGTAACCGTCAAGTGAAACTTTTTAACATTAGTAGTAGTGAGAGAGCAATGGGGATGGGTTATCATATTGTTAATAATGTCTATGCTTTTGAGACTTGGAATGGTTATATGCTTATACATATTTGATGAATATCAAAGTTGATATTATCTCGTGAATTCGAATTAAATTGCCTATTGATATTCCTTTATTATTAATATAGTTATTTTAAAGTTTGATTCTTGATATCCCTATGTTTGAATTTGAGTGTTGTTTATAATGAAACATGACTACTTAGGAGTTGAATATATTGTTGTTAACTAGGTTTAAGTGTATCTAGATAATATATCATGATATGTGCTTAAAGTGTTTTTAGATGAATTTGCATATAGAGAATGTCATGAAACCTTTGGAGGCTGGAAATAGTCTAACTTTGAGCATGCAATAAAATAACTTGTAGATATTATTTTAAGTCTTAGATTTACGTTCAAGCATGAAATATACTTAATTAAATATTGATAACCTTAATTTCACAATCAGGGTATAAAATTCTGGAAATTGTAATTAGGTCCCTAAAACTTGTTCGATTAAATTAGAACTCGTTTCTCTTTAGTCTCCGCTGCAATTGAACTTGGTCTTTGTATGAACATGTAGGATTTAATTAAAGCATTTAGAAAAGATAAAAATATTTTTTTTTAGGGTTGTTTATCGGGGTGAGTCTTCGGATTAACCTCGATATTTCCCGTGTAACTCGTTAGAATCGGGTGGCGTCTAGACCGGGTCGAGGGGGTTACATACATGGAAATGGACAACGACAATCATTGGAGATATTTTAGTTCATAAAGAAAGATGTTAGACTCAAATTAGTTGACTGATGTTTTAAAAATTTTGATCGAAGTATAGCAATGAGATGTGGGTTATGTGAATAGTTCATTTGGGTGGGATAAGTGAGGATGGTTAATATTTTGTACAATGTTTTTTTAGGTATTCTTGGATGAATAAAGTTCAATTTATCCAAAAAAAATTATTCATTCACTTTAACTCAATTATCGAGTTAAAATAAAAAATAATAAAAATATTTTTTATAAATACATGATTCAAATTAAATTCGTAAAAAAATAAACAATAGTAAATATAAATTATTCATTCACTTTAACTCAATTATCGGGTTAAAAATCGGATTGATGTTCGGTTTAGATCGGTTTTGAGCAAGTTAATTTTGGGTTGTTTTCGGTTCGGGTGAAAATCGGTTCAAGTCAAATCGGTTACGGGTCTATATCGGTTCTTCTAGAATTCGGATCGATTTCGATTTTGATTTAAATTTCATATTACATTAGGATCATCTTATTCGAATTCAATCGAGTTTTGATTCAAATAAATCGATTCGATTTTCAATTCTCGGATCAAATTTTTTAGGTATGCTTGTGACCGCTAGTGGGATAAAAAAAAAGGTATTGGGTCTCACGAATCTTGCCCTGACCATTCTTAACTGACATCCTATCACCTCAATTTACTATGTGAAATAGGGTAAAACAAAACTTGAATCGATTCAAAAAAGTTAAATAATTCGATTTAATTTAAGGTAAAAATAATTAATTTGTTTTGATTTGATTTGAAATTTTATAAATTTGACTCGAGTCAGAAAAAAACCAAATAAAATTTAAATTGTAAAATAAAAATTCGAATAACTCGAAATTTTTAACAATTAGAGGGTTTATTTTTAAGTTTGAGAGGACTCCCTCAAATTTTTATGATATATATATTATTATATAAAAATATAAAGAAATATTATCACATACGAAAAAATATGAAGAAATATTTATACATATCTTATATAATTGGTTAAAATCATTTAAATTAAATTAAATTAAATTGAACTATAACTTAATAAATAATTACAATTAAACTTTTATAAGAACTCAAAAACTTGACTTGATTTAATTCGACTCTAAATCATAAACTATTTTAAGTGAGTATTAATTTGGTCTCTAAATTTAAACTCTAAATCATTTAAATCTAAGTCTAAGTCTTAAATTTAAATCTAAACTCTAAATCCTAAATTTAAACTCTAAATCATAAACTATTTTAAGTGAGTATTAATTATATTCAACGACCTAAATTAATTAATCATATTTTTTAATAGAATATAATTAATTAAATTCTATTAAATTCCATTGAAAAATGAAATAAACATTAGGGGAGCCTTTCTAGGTTCTATTGATAGCGACGTTTTCAAGCATATGTTTATTGAATAATAAATTAGGGGAACTTGATTCGGTTGAAAAATGATATTATGTCATTTATTAAAAAATTAAAATATTAAATTTTAAATTCAAATATTTATTTTTTATATTTTAAACTTTAAAACTTACTTCTTAAAAATTATATTTTACCTTTATTTTTTATACTCTAATTATAATCTTTAATCTTAAATATTAAATTTTAAATTCATTAATTTAAATTTAAATACTAAAAAAATACAATTAAAAACAGATGATTTGCTTCACGAAAAATATAATTAAAAGTTAATTATATTTTACCTTTATTTTTCATACTCTAATTATAATCTTTTAGTCACTTAATTATTTGTTGTCGTTAAATATTAATTGAAAATTGATCTGACACAATAAAAAAAATACTTAAATAATCTATAAATTATTATTTTAATCTAATTTAATAAAAAATAATTTATATAATTAAACATTTAATCCTTCACATTTATAATTTTTTATTTTCTCCACCATCTATGTTATTCTTCATTATCTTCTTCTTCAACATTTTCAATTTTATCCTCCTTATTGGTCTTAGGAGAAACCGTACCGCATCTCATGGTTTAAAAAATATTTTAATACACTATGCATGTTTATATTAAAAATAAATATTATTCTTTGTCATCTTTTTTTAGGTTTTAATATTAAAAAAAAAAATTAAACTTAAATCTTAAGTTTTAGTGTTAAAATTAAGATTTATCGCTTAAAATTTATCGTTAAAAATTTTAAAGTTTTAAAATTAGCTTAAAAATATATATTTATATAAAAAATAGATCCACATATTATAGATATTCACCCATTAATCAACGGTTTAATTAAGTAAATTTCCCTTTGTTTTGTGTGTGAAGCGTAAAGAGTATCTTTCAATAAAAAGAAGCGTAAAGAATAGAGTTTGGTTAGGTTTGATTTATCATGGATTCTCTTCTTTTTATTAAATGAAGTATTATATTTTCATTTTGTGATTTAAATTTATATAAAATAAGATAAAATAAATATTATTAGTCACTAAATCTATTAGTATTTTTTGTTCTTCTTTTCATGACGAAAAATAAAAATATCTAAATTTAAGGTTCAATTTTTTCTTATAACAGATTAATTAGGCCAATCAGTGGATTCTCAAAAACTAAAACTACAATAGGACCTCCTCGATAGTAATCAGCTAATCAATCTGCAATCTTATTAACGTGACGATCTATTTTGTAAACTTCAACTAGTCAAGAACACGACATTAGCTCATGTGCAACATCTACCAAAGATGTCCCAATTAAGCTCTTGATGAACGGTTTAATATTTTGACCACCTCTACATTATCAGTTTCAAAAATAATTTTACGACAGCCAATCTGCCAAGCATGGGATAAAATATCAATAGCAGTCCGTATTTTTGCGAGCAAAACCGAACATCATGCTAATTTAATACTGCATAGGGAGGATCATTTGAAAATCATGCTAATTTATTCCCTTAATATGTAGAGTTCCTTTCATTTAACAGAAGAGAAGTGTAACAGATCAAATTTCACTCTGCTAAACATGGCCTCTTCATTGATAGGCATACTAACTCGGTGGATTCAGACTACTGAGGGAGAAGAATTGGATCCAATAATCAGCAGGAAATCTATGTTCCAAAACATGGCATTGAAGTTAGGAAACCGGACTCATCGACGCTTGTATTTCTTCCAACGTCCGTCCCTTGGTCTCCGGCACCAGCTTCGCCACGAACAGAACAGTTAAGCCACATATGGTAGCAAAAATGAAGAATGTTCCTGGGAGTGGAAGGGAAGAAAGTGTAGCATTGGAAAGAAAAGTCAAGGTTTGTAGTTAAAATGAAAATGTGGACAAAATTTTGATGCAATCAGTTCACCTGTTGAGCTCCATTCCATAAGGAAGTTAAATGCATAGGAAATAATCCAAGAACCTAACCAGCTAACCAATGTCACCAGGCTTCCAGCTAAGCCTTTCATGTTTATGGGAAATATCTGAAATTCAAACCCTTTTTTCAGTTCATGTAACACTGAATGCTGCAGAATCTAGATCAGGGTAAACTTACCTCGGACATTATAACCCATGGTATTCCTCCCATGCCTAACGAAAACGATCCTGTGTACACCTACATCGAGTCGAACATATGATTTCGTTCATGAAAACTTCTGCCTAACATAATGGTTCATTGGATTTACCAGTACACCAACAAGTGATAAAATAGGAGTGACATCCTTCAATTGTTGAAGGTCCTGTATGTGGTCGAGTTTAATATTTTCTGGAAAAGATATGGAACATGAAAAGCATTTTGAAATTTGAGATCAATATATCTTATTGGACCTGCAAGAAAAATGACAATCCGACGAGGAAGCAACCCAAGCATGTTCCGGTTGCTGATACCTGTAGATATCAGTAGATTTCAGCAGGAGCATTTCCACGACAAAATATATATAGAAGATGAATTTCTAGGTTTTTGTACCAATAAAAGTGGTCTTCGTCCGGAGTTATCGAGCAAGACTACTCCCAAAGCTGTCATAGGAACCTGCAGAAGATTAATCCAGTCATTAAGAAAAGCATATTAATCAAAATTATATGAACTCTGATGATAGTGCAAGTCATGTTGAGCTGACCTGAACAACAACCATTGCTATCATTCCAACGCTGCCGGAAAATCCTGTAGCATATTAATCCGGTTTGAACTTCCTATATAATTCTTCTATTGCTTCATAATAATAAAAATATTTGTAACATACCAGCTGATATAAAAATTGAACTAGCATAAAATGCAATGCCATTGACTCCTCCGAATTGTTGCAGAACCATTAGGCCAACTCCAACCTTAACCAGTTTAGTTTCACGTTAATTACAGCTCATAGAAAAGATCGATTATGTGCCTAGGATCAACTTTAATTCTTACGGTGAGGAACCAAGCATATTCCTTCTGGAACAAGTCAAACACGCTAGATTCTGATAGCTGTTGAAGTTGTTCTGTATACTCCTGCAAAAGAAAAAAAAAAGTATAAACCTTCCTTATTCCGCCACATGCCGTGCAAAACCAAGGAACTGAAACCGAAACTTGCATGCCCTGAAAGCTAATAACCTACTTTAATCTCATTTGCTTCATCAGAAATATCAGCATTGTCTCCCCTTAGGCACTGCAGGGAAGCTTCACACTCTTTCCATTTACCTATCTTTGCCTGCAAATATTTGTGCTCACTAATTCAATGCATTTATAGATGCTTGGATTTACTTCGATGCATAATTTCAGAAGAAATGTAATTATTTAACACCATGAACCACATATTTATGAATTTTTGTATGAACTACTGCTTTGAAGTTACCTTCCATCTAGGTGATTCAGGGATGAAGAATAAGCCCAAAAGCTGCATCAGACATGGTATAGTTCCTGAAATAATATCATATAGGGGGAAAAGTGTTAGAGAATCCTTTGTAGTTCAATTTAGCGCCATAAAATCTGACACTTACCGATTAGAGCCAAAGTCCTCCAGGTAGCAAAAGCGCCTATGAGGTAAGACAACGACACGCCACAACATATCATAAGCTGCAGAATTGATGGTCACAAGGTAGATAAACACATTAACATATTGAACTCCATCAATGGTGCTTAGCATTTACCTGATGGACTGATGTAAATCCTCCTCGAATATCCTTGGGTGTAACTTCAGCAATATATACAGGAACCTTTAGTGGATAAGATTCGATTATTTTTCTTCAAATATATGAATGGCTAGTCGAGTACGATCGAACTAAGTTCATAGCTTACCACATAGGAAAGGAGGCCCATCCCATATCCCACCAGCAGCCGTCCGAAGTCAAGCCAAAAAGCAGCCTTTTCACATGAAGTTAATATGAATTGAAGCCATATAAGGTACTAAAATGTTGTTTTCTTCTTAGAAGAATGATTTTGATCCCAACAGCACCTAACAATAGCTTTTGTATCTATCTAAAGATGTTTACAAAACAACATTTCTTCTAGAGAAAAGACAGTGTAATCAAATTAAGCAGAAAATCACCTTGGAGAATAGTATAGAAAGCCATCCTGCAAGGCAGAATATCTCCGCCAAACCCATTGTCTGCATCAAACGTCAACCAACATTGAAGAAAATCCAGTACATTAAAAGCTGTTTCAACTTACAATTATACATATGGCAAAATATGTCCTTTAAAATTGTACACGTTTTCGGCCAATGTAATCTGCTATTCTCCCACTCATTATCGCACCTATCATTGCTCCAATCGTCAATATCGAACCAAAAAGAGAATACTGCAATGGTCAAAGCAAAAAAAAGAAAGAAAAATTCAACTATATCAGATTAATTAAAGTTGAAACTTACAAATGTTATTTAGTTTCCCTCTAAAGTATATGAATACCATACTAGATTACATAACAACTATGCCAGCTTTCGAGCTTTTCATGTCATGGGTACAATTTTACCTAACATGATCCTACAGCTCCCTAACAAAGATGGCATAAAGGAATTTGAGATAAAATTCCAAGGTAAAAATATTGTATAAATAGTAGTTTTTTGCCTACATACCAAATTAAGTGATTACCAGAAAGGTAAAAAAATATTGTATAAATTGTACTTTTTTTTTTTGCCTACAAACCAAATTTAGTTACCACAAAGGAAATAATTCTATTTAAGTTTACCTCAGCCACAGAGAGTCCCAGATCAGTTATGATTCCAGTTTCAGCAGGTGATGAATATCCAACCTGGTAAATCAGTCCTAGTATGTTAGTTCATCCTTTTAAAGACAACTGCAACAGTATAATTACCATTAGGGAATCAAAATAAAACCCAAATTTCTTAAGTCTTATTGCCATTCAACAGTCTTGTAATCAAAATTCAAGGTCAAGCAGGAGAAGGGAAACCCCTTTACTTTGCAGATTAAGATTCTAAGTAAAACTAATCATTTCATTGTTGAAAAATGAAAACAATATACTTACGGCAGTCCCAAAAACATAAGATCCACAAACAGCAACAAAGGTGCTAAGAACAACCATAGTTGTTGCAGAAGAAGTAGTTCTGATTCCACCTTGTTCTTTAGCAGAATTACCATGTCCAGCTCCATCCTTAGGCTTATCTTTAACTATCAAAGAAATTGAAAGTTCTTCCTCTTGTAATATTGCTCTATTCATATCTCAAAAATTCAAGCAGGAGAACTGTATTGAATGATTAAGCAACAGATAAAGCAGTGAGATTGGAAGTTGTGTAAGGAACAAAAGGACAAGAAATTAATTTCAGTTTTGAAGAAATGGTAAGAAAAATCAATTGGGTCTGAGGGGTCCCCACATGAAATGAGATATTTGTTGGATTTTTTGGATATTTCATGCATCTTGACACATGCAGATGTTTGTCTTTATCCTTATAAACAAGTTCCTCTTGGATTCCTATCAGTTTCCTTTTCTTTTATCAAGCTGAGTCATATTCTGAGAAATTTGTATGTGTTTTCTCAGTTTTTTGGTGGCATTGAGTAAATGGTTTTCATTTGTTCATATGAATTTGTGGCTAATCTGTACTTGAATGTTCATAAAGCCAAAAACCTGTAATATTTATATTTATGGAAGTCTTTCCAAATGAAGTACAATTAACAGAATGGCAGAGCTGCATACAAATGAAATGTCAAATTTAGTTTTCATTCCCCAAAATGAACTCAAATTCCAACTTTAGATATCTAGAACCAAATGTCTCAATACAGAAGACGAGCGATCACGGTTAAGGCTGCGATTCTCGAGAAAAAGAAAATGTTACTGCAATGAAGTTTGCTGATACATTTAGTTCAGAAATGTGATGTTAATCTACTTTGACAGGGAGAGCAATGGAGGATGACCAGCTTGAGCTTTAACATTGAAACTGTAAGTGGTGATCCAATGGACTAAAGTCACCAGGCTTCCAGCTTGAGCTTTACATTTATAGGAATCATCTGACCAAGAATATGAACCATGTTTTAGTCAAATGAATAACTTGTTTCCCGGTGTTAGGGCGAGAATCGATCTCAGAATTGGCATATAATAAATCTTATATTACATAAAATGAGCGATGGATGCTTGTATTTCCTCCAGCGTTCTCCCTTTTGTCTCTGGAACCAACTTGGCCACGAATACGACAGTTAAGCCTGCGATTCCGGCGAAAGCAAAAAATGTTCCTGCAATGATGTTTGCTGATACATTTTAGTTCATGAATGTAATGTTGATTTACTCTGTTAGAGAAGAAATGGAGGATGACCTGCTGAGCTCCATTCCATCATGAAATTGAAACAGTAAGTAGTGGTCCAAGCAGTGAGCCAATGAACTAAATTCACTAGGCTTCCAGCTTGAGCCTTAACATTTACAGGAAATATCTGACAAAGAACATGGACCATGTTTTAGTCTAATGAATCTCTTGTCTCCAGATACTGGAGCAAGCTTGATATATGAGAAATGATGAAGCTTTCAACCTCGGAATCGGTACGTACCTCTGACATTATAATCCATGGTATTCCTGCCAAGCCTATAGTAAAAGATGTAGCAATGACCTGAGTTTGCGTATCGATCAGTTTAGACACGTAGTTTGCCTCAATATATTCATATAGTTGTGGATATGCATGCAGATTGTACAAAGAATCATGTTGTGTGTACTCAAGCTGCCTAATCCTAGTCATGGTTATGGCCATTGGCAAAATAGAAGAAAGTAAAACTGAAGTACCAAAGCTCCGGTAAATGCTAGAAACGGAGTAAGTGCCTTCAGATTGGGGAGTTCCTGTTTGAAAAATAGCATCAAAGTTTTCAGGGAAAAAAGAACAGAAGTGGAAAGAATCAAACAAGAAAATGACAGTCTCTTGAATAAGAGAACTAAACTTTGTTCTACCTTAAGGCAGAGTGACAGTCCCTGGAGAAAGCAAGCGAAACACATTCCACTTGCAGAAAACTGCACAAAATTGGATTGGAACAATAGTTTTTTATCCTATTTACTTTGACTATCTAAAGATGAAATGTTTACAAAACTAACCAACAGAAGTGGTCGTCTTCCGGATCTATCCATTAAAAATATACCTAAAATAGCTACTGGAATCTGCAAAAACAACAATGTAATTTGGCATGTCTCGGACATGCTTCAGACATAATTTGACATTCCCTAGAAGTTGGAAAAGAAGCCATAATGGTACTACCAGCACAGTGGATGAAACTTGAAGGCCAAGGCTACTTGCTATACCTGTTGCAAACAAGAATTTGTGTAATCATCTTGTTTTTTTTCTTTTTTGAATTCCATGTTAAAGTTGTACTGGCAACAAAAATAATCTCTGATGCAATAATCATGTAAGAAGTAAGAACCTGCTTCTTCAAATATGCTACCAGCATAATATGTCATAGGACTGCATCCCCCTAATTGCTGCAACAACATTAGGCCAACTCCAACCTGTGCAAATTCCAAGAATCCGTTTATAAACGATCAGGCCGGTCGTAAAACAGATTAGCATATAGATATAATGTTATTCTCAGCTCACAATGAGTGAATTAGCATATCTCCTTTGAAACAATTCAAGGGAACTTGCTTTTGTCTGTTGCTTTAGAGTTTCCATGTAATCCTACCAGAGAATTGTGTGTTACAATGAGAAAATTAAGAGTTCACACAATGTTAAGAAGATAACAAGATATGGAACTGAAATTCTACTCTGATATCAGCAGCTTCTTCAGAAATATCAAGGTCCTCTCCCCTAAGACACTTCAAGGAAGCTTCAAACTCTTTTTCTCGGCCACATTTTGCCTACAAAAGCCGGTCGAATTTACGTTGAAAAGCATCCAAAGATTGGCAAAACTACTGATATATATACTTACCAGCCATCTAGGGGACTCGGGAATGAAAAACAAGCCTAGTATCTGTACTACACAGGGAATAGCACCTGAAGGAAACATGATGGATAAAACATTAAACTATTCTTTTGGTTTAACCCATGGTATCTGACTCATTGAATTGACCAATAAGGGTGTAAATGAACCAAGCATGAACAAACAACATTATGTCCTTATTCATTTATTTATTTCTAAAAGTATTTATTGCTGTTCGTATTCGTTTATTTTTTTATTATTGTGTTCATGTTCATTTATTTATTCTTGAAGGTATTTGTGTTCGATTATTTAGTGTTCATGAATATGTTTGTTTAAGTGTTCACAAACGTTTACGAATATACTCGTCAAGTGTTTATAAATGTGTTCATTTAAGTGTTTGCAAATATATCCATTTAAGTATTTGTAACTATGTTCATATATATTAAGAAATAAGAACTAAATTAACAATAAATAAATAAATAAATAAAACAAAATCAACAAAATAAAATTATATAATATTCTTAGCAACAATAAAAAGTAGTATTTAGATAGATCCACAAGTATTTTCATTCTATAATCGAGCTTGTAAACGGGTCTATATACGAATTTGTTCGTGAACATAAATGAACCGAACACATCGTTTTTCGTGTTCATTTGTTCACTAAACAAACTTAAAATTTTTGTTCATATATGTTTACTTAACATAATAAACCAATATAAACATACATTATACGAACGTTTGTCTAATGCTTTATTCATTTACACTTCTATTGACCAACTAATCTTGATTGAGTTTTACAGAGGTGCAATGAAGTACATACCGATCATAGCAAGGGAACGCCATGAGACCAAGGTTCCAATGTAAAACATGAGTGCAGACCCAGCAGAATTCATCACCTGCGGAATAAAAGAAACTCGTATCTAATTACTGTTAAGTTGAAAAATCAGATTGTGAATTAGGTTAAGTATACTTTACCGTAATTGCAGATGCAAAGGAACCCCGGTGAGTTGTAGGTGTTATTTCAGCTATGTAAACTGGTACCTGTTTCATATGGAAAACTAAGTGTAGACATCCTACTCTACTTTAAATTAATAGGTTTTAAGTTTAGATTTAAAGGTTAAAGTTAGGGGTTATGGTTAAAATTTACCAAATTAAGGATAGTGTATATTTTTTAAGGCTCAGGAATTAAGGTTAGGATGTAGAAAATTAGGATTAAGTTTTATAATTTAATTTTTTAAGATTTTTAAAAGGAGACATAGAAGAAGGCACGATTAGGAGGTAATAGATTTTTACTCTATAAGTTTTGAGCAAAAATCTCCTGCCTCTTCATGCCTCTTTCTATGCCAGTTAAAAATTTTAAATTTTAAACTTTAACCCTTATTTTCTATATCCTAAATTCTAAACCCTAAAGATACATCATACCCCAAATTCCCTAAACACTAACTACAACTCTAACCTTAAACTCTAAACCTTAAACCCTAAGTGTTCTAATTTAAAATAGAAGCATAGAAGGATGCATGAGAAAGAGACAGACGATTTGCACTCTTAAATTTTACCATTAACATAATTATCATGTATAAATATGTAATTTTATTATTTACTATTTATATTTAATTAAATGAATAATTAAAAAATAGAGTTCACTACATATTAATCTACATTAAAATTAATAAAATTTAAATATGTGATTTTTATTAATCTATTTAAATTTAATAAATAAATTTTGTACTTATTTTTTTATTAATTTGTTTAAACATTCTAAAGTTAATTATTATTTAAGTTTTCATAGAATATTTATTTCATCTTAGTAAAATAAAAAATATATATAAATATGTTCGAATTCATTTATTGTATATATAGTAGTAATATTTCAAAGAAATTTGATACAAATATTTCAACAATAATATTTGGTTGCAGATCTGTTTGGGAAGCTTCATGAAGAAAGCATAGTACAGAGAATTCTTGAAGATTCAAGAAAGCTTATCATAGAATATTAATATTTAATTAGTAACTAGAAATATCCTTAATGTCGATTCAGACACCCTATAAATAGGATATGTTGTAAACTATGTGGGTGTGAAAAAAATTGTGAAAAACAACTTAGTGTGCAACTAAAAAAAAGTAGAGTGTGTGTGTTCTTGAAAAGAAAAATAGCAGCAACTATTGTGTTTGAAATTTAGTCAATAATAATATACTTGAGAATTTTAAGTTTATATCGAGGGTCCATTATAGTTTCCAACAAGTGGTATCAGAGTCAGGTTTGAGTTCAGAGTTTAAATTCAAATTTACGCCACGAGAAGATGAAGCATATGATCCAACCACAAATCCCGAAATTGACAAAGACAAATTATGGCAATTGGAGTATTCAAATGAAGGCGCTACTCGGTTCGCAAGATTGTTGAGACATCGTCATCAAAGGATACACCGAACCAAAAAATTCAGCAGCAGAAGCGGCTCTAACAAATGAGGAGAAAAGAGCTCTAAAGGATGCTCGTAAAAGAGAACAAAGGGCGTTATACTATATTTTTCAAGCAGTAAATGAATCCAACTTCGAAAAAATTGCAGAAGCAACAACTGCAAAGCAATCATGGAAAACTCTGCAAAAATCACTTCAAGAAGTTGAAAAAGCAAAAAATGTACGTCTTCAATCTCTCAGAGCCGAGTTTAAAATATTGAAAATGAGAAACACGAAAAGCATAGATGACTATGTTAACCGTGTGAAAACCGTATCAAATGAAATGAAAAAAAATGGTGAAGCGCTCGACGAGGTCAGAGTGATAGAGAAAATTTTACGATCGTTGGTGCGAAAATTTGATTATGTGGTCGTTGTAATTGAAGAATCAAAAGATTTGACTCAAATGACGATCGATGAGCTTGTGGGATCACTCTAAGCCCATGAGCAGAAAATAAAATTAAATGAAGAAAGCGAAAATCTAGAGCAAGTCCTTCAAAGCAAACTGCACGTCATTGAAGGCAAAGCTAGCAGTAACTATGCACGAGGCAGAAAAAACTTTGGAGGATATCGTGGAAGAGGAACACGAGGATGTGGCAGAGACAGATATCAACAAAGAAATAAATCTCAGGTACAATGTTATAATTGTAACAAGTATGGACATTACAGCTACGAGTGGAGATTACCTTCAATGCATGAAGAAAGAATTAATATAGCTACAACTGAAGAAGAAAACACAGAAGAGACTCATGTATTCCTCACTTATAAAGGAAATAAAGAATCAAAGGATAATATTTGGTATCTCAATAATTGTGTTAATAATCATATGTGTGGACGAAAAGAATTATTTGTGGAGCTAGATGAGACGATCCGTGGATGAATAACTTTTGGTGATGACTCACATACAGAGGTTAAAGGCAAGGGCAAAGTCATGATTACATAGAAAAATAGAGAGATAAAATACATAGCAGATGTCTACTATGTACCAGCTATGAAGAGCAATATCATCAGCCTTGGCCAGCTACTAGAAAAAGAATATGAAGAATCGCGCACTTTCAATCAAGAATAAAAATGGAGAATTGATTACCCAAGTCAATATGACTCAGAATCGTCTCTTCACTATTGACATCGAGTCAGGAGAAGTAAATTGTATGAAGATTGCAGTTAAGGATGATTTATGGCTGTGACACTTGAGGTACGAACATCTTGGATTTTCTAGTTTAAAGTTATTGTCAAAAGCAAAGATGGTGAATGGATTGCCAGAAATCAACCCTACAAATCAATTTTGTGAGTCTTGCATCAAAGGAAAACAGCACAGACAAAGCTTTGAAGTTGGCAAATCTTAGAGAGCAAGAAGACCATTGGAGATAGTTCACACTAACATAGTTGGACCATTCGACATACCATCACTTGGAGAAAACAGGTATTACTTGACCTTTATAGACGATTATAGTAGAAAATGTTGGGTATATATTCTAAAATAAAAGTTAGAAACATTAGATAAGTTTAAAGAGTTTAAAGCAATGGTAGAAAAACAAAGTGGTCAATTCTTAAAGATACCCAGATCTGATAGAGGAGGCAAGTATACAGGAAAGTCATTTGAAGATTTTTGTAAGGAGCATAGAATCATTTATCAATTGACAGTTAGATACACGCCTTAACAAAATAGAGTTGCAAAAAGAAAGAATCGCACCATTCTCGACATGGCAAGGAGCATGATAAAAGAGAAATATTTACCAAGAAATTTTTGGGCCAAAGCAATTCGATATGCAGTTTACCTATTGAATCATTGCCCAACAAAGAGCGTGAGGAATATGACACCGAATGAAGCATGGAGCGATAAAAACCAGGAATTGTCCATCCAAGATTTTTGGATGCATCGTATATTCCCACATACCTGAACAACTAAGAAAGATGTTCAACGATAGAGGAGAAAAGTGCATCTTTATCGGCTATGATGAACGAAGTAAAGCTTATAGACTCTATAATCCATTAACCAAGAAATTAATAATCTCAAGAGATGTCAAGTTCAATGAAGCAGAGCATTGGATATGGAGCTCAGAAGAAAAGAAAATTGAAGAACTAGTTTTTAACGAAGATAAAGACAATAAAGACAACCAGGATGAGCAAGGTGTTGATCGAGTTACTCAACAAAATTTGAATGAACCATCTTCATCAAGCAGTACTGGAACAGAAAATCCTGAAGTGCAACCGACCGAAGTTCGAAGATCTACAAGGGAAAGAAGAGCACCAGAAAGGTACAAGGATTATCAAACTGAAAATATTTCACTTTTCTGTTTACTTTCAAGCAGTGATCCAATAACATACGAAGAAGTCATTGAAGATGACAAATAAAAAAATGCCATGAATGAAGAAATAGCATCGATAAAAAGAAATGATACGTGGGAACTCACAAACCTACTAAAAGGACATAATTTAATTGGTGTCAAGTGGGTGTACAAGACAAAGACAAATAAAGAAGGAAAAATAGAAAAATACAAGGCGAGATTAGTTGCAAAAAGGCTACAAGAAAAGACAAAGAATAGACTATGATGAAGTATTCGCTCCAGTAGCAAGGATCGATACTATCATACTTCTCACAACAATTGCATTACAAAACAAATGAAAGATTTACCAAATGGATATGAAGTTAGCCTTCTTAAATGGTTACCTAGCTAGAAGAAGAAGTTTATATCGAGCAACCACCTGGGTACGTTAAACAAGGTCATGAAGATAAAGTATACTGTTTGAAGAAAATATTATATGGATTGAAACAAACACCAATAGCATGGAATACAAAAATAGATGAATATTTTCAGAAGAATGAGTTTATAAAGAGTCCGAACAAGCATGCTTTATATACAAAGAGAAATAAAGATGGTGATATTATGATCGTGTGTTTATATATGGACGACATGATCTTCACCGGAAATAATCCAGGTATGTTTCATGATTTTAAGAAAGCTATGACAAAGGAATTTGAAATGATAAATATCGGTGAGATGTCATATTTTCTTGGAGTCGATGTGAAGCAAACGAAATATGAGATATTTATATCTCAAAAGAAGTATGCAGAGCAAATCCTAAATAAATTTAGAATGAAAGATTGCAAGTCGATAGCCACTCCAGCTGAAACAAGTATGAAGTTAACTGTTGACTCAACAAGAGAGTCGATGAATCCAACATTATTCAAAAGCATCGTTGGAAGTTTGAGGTATCTAACTATCATACGACCAAACATAGCATACGTTGTGGGAATGGTGAGCAGATTCATGGAGAATCCAAAACAAGATCAATGGATTGCAGCAAAGAGAATTTTAAGATATATCAAAGGTACGTTAGATCATGGTTTGTTCTACACATATTCACAAAACTCAAAGTTAGTTGGCTACTCCGGTAGTGATTATGGGAGAGACATAGATGATAGAAAAAGTACTTCTGGATATCTATTTCATATCGGTTCCGCTGCATTCTCATGGTCATCAAAGAAGCAACAAACGGTAGCTCTCTCGATATGTGAAGCGGAATACATAGCTGCTGCAGCTTGAACTTGTCAAGCAATTTGGTTGAAAAATATTTTGGACGAGTTAAACTTTGCACAAGAAAGACCAATTACAATATATGTCGACAACAAGTCTACTATATCTCTCGCAAAAAATCCTATCTCCTATAGCCGAAGTAAGCATATAGACACAAAGTATCACTTCATACGAGAATAGGTGAAGAACAAAAATATGGAGTTAGTCTATTGCAAGA
Organism: Abelmoschus esculentus; assembly: GCA_035048815.1. Classification (NCBI taxonomy): domain Eukaryota; kingdom Viridiplantae; phylum Streptophyta; class Magnoliopsida; order Malvales; family Malvaceae; genus Abelmoschus; species Abelmoschus esculentus. Next base: position 2,490,640 of record JAUCBN010000019.1, on the reverse strand, counting down.
CAGAAGATCAATTAGCAGATATTTTTACGAAACTGTTGAAGACAAATATATTTTATAAACTAAAAGAAAAGCTTGGGATAAAAAATCAAGTTTGAGGGGGAGTGTTAAAAATCAAACCTGATTTTTATGGTTTCTAAGTCGGCAAGGTGATGTTGTAGAGAATTCTAGTATGTTGGCATCAAGAATATGGCAGAATGTTTGGGAAGCTTCGTGAAGAAAGCATAGTACAGAGAATTTTTGAAGATTCAAGAAAGCTTATCATAGTAATTAATGACTAAAAATATCCTTAATATCGGTTAAGACACCCTATAAATAGGATATGTTGTAAATTGTGTGGGTGTGAAAAAAATTGTAAAAATCCTTCTCTGTTGCAGCTACAGGTTGTATTAAAAATGTTTTAGGATATTAATTCTAAATTTATAATATTATAATTGAAAATATTATAAAATAAGCTATAAAAGTTTATTATATTTTAATTTTAATTATAAGTCGAATCTTTAAAAATTAAAAAAATAATATTAGACATATTAAATAAGATAAAAAAATATTATTATTCCAGTTAATCTAAACCCAATATTAAAAATCTAAATCCAATCTTGAAGCCATATCACGTAGGCCATCCCATGAACCTCTCTAGTTAGAAGTTAGTTAAAAGCTGTTGTTATGTTAATGAGAAACGAGCTGCAAATTTCAGTGCTTTACGGATAAGAATCTTTTCTCAATTTAATACTAAAAAATTAAATTTAAATTTTTAATTTTTAAATTTAAAAATTATATTACATCCTTAATTCTTTAAATTTAAACTTATATTTTATAAATAGATATACCGAAAAGATATAAGATTTCTGTTTGTGTATTACCACATAAGAAATGACGCTGACTCCGATTCCGATGGACAGTCTTCCGATGTCCAGCCACAAAGCATTCTTCCAACAACAATTCAACATTAGGCTTTCAAGATCTTACGATCAGGAATTAAAAAAATAGATCGTTGTTATAACGACCGTTATTTAATGGTAGCGATACTATCTGAAACTGTTATTCGTAAAAATAACGATGAGATTTAAATTCACATCAATAATGGCTGTTATTTAACGGATAACGGTCAATAACGGCAATAACGATCCGTTATTATTCTGTTATTTGATTGTTATTTTAAAAACTACTATGTGAGTTTAAAAAAATAATGACTGCGTTTCCGCAATGACCGCAATAACAATCGTTATGTTCGTAATCGCGATAAACGTGATAGAACCAAAAACGCGACCGAAAACAATTTTTAAATTATCACTGTTTACTAACCACAAAACTTAGCTTCAAGGGGGGGAAAGGAAATGATTTGAAGTGGAATTTAACCTTTGCAAATGCTATTGCCAGCCACCCAGCAGAGCAGAAGACTTGAGAGAACCACATTGTCTGCTTTGTTCAACGAATAATTGTTGGAGCTAGTTCCGAGTGTATTATTAGAACAATTTTCCCAGAAGAAAGAGAAACTTACGTATTTCCTACCAATAACATCTGCTATCTTCCCACTTAGAACTGCTCCTACCAGTCCTCCCATGGTCAATATCGAACCGAAAACGGAGTACTGAAAATTGTTCGGTATAAGATAGTTAGATACAGGGACGGACATATGACTTTATGTTCTAAGAGACGAACTTAAAAATTTTAGATTTTTATCCCTCTCTCGGTCCATCTCTGATGCAGAAACCTGCGAGTAAGACTAAGAACTGAATGGGAAAGTACTACAGAAGATTGGTTTGTACTAACTGCTGGCATAGAGAGGCCCAAGTCTTCCATGATCCCAGTCTTTACCGGTGATGAATAGCCAAGCTGTGTTTCATGCAAAGTTAGATGATACTGTAAAACAAATGAACACCTGCATGTTGACAGTGGGAAGAAGAAAGTGAAGAGCTTACTGCACAGCCAAAGCAGAATGAGCCGCAGGCGGCAACAAACGTACTGAAGACAACAACAGGTGTCAACGAGGAAGCTGCCGGAGATGGTGGCGTGTTGAGGTTGTCGGTAAGACTGTCATTGCCGGCATCATTGCTGCTTGATTTCGTTTCATTTGGCAGTCCATGCATGCCTGGTAATAGCCCTTCTTCCATGCTTTCCCTATCCATTTTTTCAACTCTGGAAATTGTTTTAATTAACCAAATTAAATGATGAATCTACAACTTTTAAAAGAAAAATTATTACATGAAACCTTTCCGCCCCCTAGAATATGGTCTCAACTAATTAAATTAAGACATATAATATATTTTTTTCATATTAAATTTACACATAAGCATTGGCCAAATCATCTAATTTAATATTTTTGATTTAAAAAAGAAAAAAAAATATTATCAAAGATTTATTGTGTCATCTTTCTCTTTTTTCTTTTAAAATTTTCCTAATTAATTTTTTATATAGATTTGGGGTTTAGGATTTAGAGTTTAAAGTTAGGGATGAGTGGTTTAGGGTTTATGTGGTTTAGGGTTTAGGGTTTAGGGTTTATGTGGTTTAGGTTTAAGGTTTAGGGATGGAGTTAGGGTTTAGGGTTACGTATTGTTGTTTATATTAGGGTTAGTGTTAGAGTTTAAGGTTTATGGTTTAGGGTTAAAGTTTAGGATTCAGGGTTAGTGTTTAGGGTTTATGATTTAGGGTTTGGGTTTGGGGTTTATGGTTAAGGGTTAAGGTTAGAAATATGGTTTAGGGGTTTAGGGTTTAGGTTTAAGGATTAGAAAAAATTAATTAAAAAATTGAACAATAAAGAGGAAGACAACATAAAAAATCTTTGGTAATATTTTTTTCATTTTTAAATAAAATGCATTAAAGTGGATGATTTGGATGATGCTTATGTGTAAATATGATACGAAAAAAATATATTACGTGTTTTATTTTAATTGATTGGGACCATATCTTAGGTGGAGAAAAGGGTTTATATAATAATTTCTTCCTTTTAAAGAGAGTGGAAACCTTTTCTCTTTGTCTCTTTCCATTCATTTACGTCCTTTAAAGTAGAGGTTTAGAGTTTAAGGGTTGTGGTTAGGGTTTAAAAAATTAAAAGTAAAGTATATTTTTAGGGTTTAAGATTTAAGGTTTAAGATATAAAAAATAAGAGTTATGGTTTAAAATTTAATTTTTTAAAAATTTTCAACCGGATGCATGAACGGAGACATGATAAAGAGATGAACATTTTTAGCCTAACCAAATTAAATAGGTGCAGATCGTCTATCTCTTTGTTATGCCTCTATTTGTGTCTCTGTTTTAAATTAGAGGGTTTAGGGATTATGGTTTAGGGTTTAAGGTTAAGGTTGTGGATATGGTTTAGGAAATTAGGGGTAGGGTGTATTTTTTAGGGTTTAGGATATATAAAACAAGGGTTAGGGTTTAAAATTCAATTTTTAGAAATTTTTCAAAAAAAGATATAAAAGGATGCATGATAAAGAGATAGATGATTTTTACTCAAATTAAATGATTAGAAATTTCTTACTTCCTAATTGTACCTCTTTTTATATCTCCGGTTAAAAAATTGAATTATAAACCTTAACCTTAATATTTTTAGATCCTAAATCGTAAACCTTACACTTTAAAAAATATATTTTACCTTGAATTTCATAAACTCTAGTCTTAAACCATAAATTCACTAATTTAAAGTGGATGCACGATTATGAAGTAGACAATTTGCACCAAAATTAAATAACTTGATGTATGAGATAGGTCGGGTGCATTCGTTTTTAAAATTTTATATATAATTTAAATTTTTATTTAAAATATATTTTAATATTTAAAATTATATATGTTTGAATGTTAGAATTTTTTAAATTCGTCCCTAACATAAAATTATGTGTTTATTGCTAAAGAGTCGTAATAATAATAGATGTTATGATTTTTTAGGTAAATAAGTATATTATATAAGTGTTAAGTTTATTTATTCAAATTTTAAAATAAACTAAATATAAACCTAAATCACTAACGTGTGATGAACACTCCGTTAAAATATAAAGTAGAATTGATGATAAAATATTTTATATAAAAGATATTTTTATTAATACTAAAAGTAAAATATAAATTCCATAAATATTTTATAAGATATTTTGAAAGGATTTTAAAAATATATTATTATTTTATACACCATCTATGAGAAAAAAATATCTACAAACTTAAAATCATTTCAAATGGTTCTAATAAAAAGTAGATAATATTTATTTTTTAAAAAATTTAAATTTAATTATCTTTAAATTATTAAAAACAACACTTTAAAAATTTTGTCAGGATCATAAGATAATTTTTGGATTTTTTATACTAATCTTATATCAAATAATGATTAAAAAATAAATAAATTAAAAGGATATTTAATTAATTAGATACTTCAAAAATTTTATTATAATTAAAAATATTAAAATAAAATCTTTAAAAATTATTTTGATCCATCATTTAAATGTTTGAACTTTTGGGGGAAAACATAAGTAAACCTCTAATTTTTTTACACCAATTTAAGTTTTTGGGTCAATAAATTAAATTAATTAAGTTATATTCGGTTAATTTGATCAATAATTTTTGATAAATTTTTTAACATATTATCATTTGACACATTATAATTTTATTTTATAAAATTTATATAATTTTATAAAAATATTTTTTATAAAATTTAAAAAATTTAAATAAAACAAAAAATTCTAAAAAATGTCATATAATAAATACTATAATTATAACATAATTTGTTGCGCTTAAATAGATAATGAATATTTAATGCATCCCCCCCAAAGTCTGTCCATGGACCAAATTTAGGTGGAGGACCAAAAACAGGTCCAAATTTAGGTGGAGGACCAAAAACTCATTGAAAAAAAACATAAAAGTTAGAAACAGATTGATGGGACTGTAAGTAATTCGGATTAAAAATGTATAGGGATTAGTGAATAATTATGAGATGGGACTAATTACATGGATTTTTTAATGTTAGGTATTAAAATGTTATTTATTGAAATAAATTAAATATTGAAACAAATCATTTCTAATTTTTTAGGGAAAAAAAATTAATTAGTTAATTGAGTAAGAATCTTTTGTCTCTTTATTATATTTTTATTCATATTTCATGTTAAAAAGTTTTAAAAAACTAAATTTTAGACATTAACTTTTATTTTCTATATCCTAAACTCTAAATCTTATACTCTATAAAATACACTCTATCCTTAATTTTCTAAACCTAACTATAACCCCTAACCAAAAGCTTTAAATCCTACGCCTTAAACCCTCTGATTTGAAACAAAGACGAATGTAGACATGAAAAAGAGGTAGACAATTTACACCCTTAGTTAACAACCGTCAAAACTGGTGAGAGAAATTATTAGGTAAACCTTATTTATCACATTATTCATCATGGTGTAAGTAATCAGAACTTTTCATTTCAAATAACTACATAATAACCATCATTAATTATATGTAGTTTATTCTTTATAACATAAATTATTCTAATTGTTTGATACCACGGATGACGTGGTGAACAGGGTAAAGTGGTCCCACAGTAAAAGGAATGGTATTCTAGTAAGGAAGCTGCCAAAGCATACTCCACTTGATGATATACCTGCAAAACATTTCCATATTTTAGCCAGAAAACACCTTGTAATTCTAAAAGTTTCTCGGTTTCCCGACCAGGTGAAGTGATTGTCTTCCAAACTTATTGATTAAGCTTGCACCAACAGTAGCCATTATCATCTGTAAAGATGAATGTAGGAATCTGCAGTTTTCTGATAAATTGACTGCACCTCCTTAGCTTACTTTAAAACAGCATAGGAGAATAGGACCTTGACAACAGCCAACGTACCAAGCTCGACAAGTTTCGATAAGCCTATTGAATGAGCTAAGATGCATGATATACACATATATGGGGAGTCTCTTAAGACCAATATGTGGAAATGAGAGTAAGCCATACGTGTTTTGTTTATACATATTGGTGCATTCATGGCCTTGCCAAGATTACATAAAACGAGTGATCGATGCTTGTATTTCCTCCAACGTTCTCCCTTTCGTCTCCGGAACCAACTTAGCCACGAATACGACAGTTAAGCCTGCGATTCCTGCTAAAACGAAAAATGTTCCTGCAATGATGTTTGCTGATACATTTTAGTTCATGAATGTAATGTTGATTTACTTTGTTAGAGAAGAAATGGAGGATGACCTGCTGAGCTCCATTCCATCAGAAAATTGAAACTGTAAGTAGTGATCCAAGCTGTGGTCCAATTGACTAGAATCACCAGGCTTCCAGCTTGAGCCTTGACATTTATAGGAAATATCTTACAAAGAATATGGACCATGTTTTAGCCAAATGAATCCAGTCTCCAGATATTAGAGCAAGTTCGACACGAAAGAAATGATGAAGCTTTGAATCTCAGAATTCGCACATACCTCTGACATTATAAGCCATGGGATTCCTCCCATGCCTATGGTGAAAGTTATAGAGCTGATCTGGAATTGCAGTATTAATCAGTTTATACATGTTCTTTGGCTCAATATATACATATAGGTGTGTATATGCATGCAGATTCTATAAACAATCACATATAGAGAAGCCTGATCCTAGTCATGTTCATGGATATTGGCAAAGTAAGTTCAGAAAAGGAGACTGTAAGACAAACTGAAATACCACTGTGCCGGTAAGTTCTAGAAACGGAGTAAGCGCCTGAAGATTGGGAAGTTCCTGATCATAAATTGACATCAAAGTTTTTAGATAGAAAGAAAAAAAGTGTAAAGAATCAAACAAGAAATGACACAGTCTCTAGATGAAGACAACTAAACTTGGTTATACCTTGAGGCAGAATGACAGTCCCTGGAGAAAGCAAGCGAAACACATTCCACTTGCAGAAAACTGCACAAAATTGGATTGGAACACTACTTTTTTATCATTTTTACTTTCTTGTTCAACAATTTGACCATCTAAAGATGAGTTGTTTACAAACTAACCAACAGAAGTGGTCGTCTACCGGATCTATCCATTAAAAATAAACCTAAAATAGCTGCTGGAATCTGCAAGAAAAACATAATTGACATGTCTCGGAAATGCTTCGAACATAGTTTGACATTCACTACAAGTTGGAAAAGAAGCCATGAAGGTACCTGTATAAAGGATAAAACTTGAAGGCCAAGGCTACTCGATATACCTGTTGCAGGCAAGAATTTTTGTTTTCATATCTTTTCTTTTCCAATGCCATGTTAAACTTGTATTGGCAACAAAAGAAACTAACTGCTGCAATAACTATACAGGAACCAACACAGAAGCTGCAAATTTACCTGCTTCTTCGAATATGCTTCCAGCATAAAATGTCATGGCACTGCTTCCTCCTAGTTGTGGCAATAACATTAGACCACCTCCAACCTGCAAATTCCAAGAAGTCGTATATAAAACGATCAGGCAAGTCGTAAAAGGAAATAACATATTAATGTAATTTATTCTCAGCTCACAATGAGTGAATTAGCATATCTCCTTTGGAACAATTCAAGAAAACTCGCTTCCCTCTGTTGCTCAAGAGTTTCTATATAATCCTACAAGAGAATGATATGACATAACATTCCTTGTTACCACGAGAAAAATAAGTGTTCATAGAAGATAACAAGATATGAAAAGGCTACTTTGATCTCAGCAGCTTCTTCAGAAATATCTGAGTCCTCTCCCCTAAGACACTTCAAGGAAGCCTCGAATTCTTTTTCCCGACCCGATTTTGCCTACAAAAGCCGGTCATATTTTCCATTTATGTTGCAGCCAAAAATACTACACTACTGAGATATATTTACCAGCCATCTGGGGGACTCTGGAATGAAAAACAAGCCTATCATCTGTACTACACAGGGAATAACACCTGAAGGAAACAGAATGGATAAAACATTAAACCTTATAAACGTTACCTTTAGCATAAGTTAATAAGAAAACAACGAATTATATACCGATCATAGCCAAGGTGCGCCATGGGATGAAGGTTCCAATGTAATACGTTAGTGCACAGCCAGAGGTAACCATCAACTGCACGTTCGAAGATACTCATATCTAATTAATGTTAAAGTTGACAAATCGCATTGTTAATTATTAATTTATAGTATTTTTACCTGATTCGATGATGAAAAGGAACCCCGGTGACTTTTAGGTGTTATTTCAGCTATGTAAACAGGTACCTGGTTCATATGGAAAATTCAGCTATACTTGTACCTCAATAGTAAGTTACTTAAAAGCTGTTGATGTTGATGAAACATGAACTGCAAAACTGAGTGCATTACCACATAAGAAATGATTCCGATTCCGATACCAATGGACAGCCTTCCAATGTCCAGCCACAAAGCATTCTTCCAACAAGAATTGGACATTAACCTTTTAAGATCTTACAAACTGGTATATATGGAGTTGCAAGAACTACTAAACATAGAACGATACGAACTAGAAGTTCCATTAATAAGAACATGGTTCAGAGCATTATCGAACTCAAAATCAAACAATGGTTAGCATTAAGGAGAAGGAAACAATTCAAAGAGGAAGGTAACCTTTGAAAACACTATTGCTAGCCACCCAGCAATGAAAAAGACTTCAGATAACCACATTGCCTGCTTCTCACAGTATATGAACACATTAACGTTGACAAATAAACCATAATTCAATGGACTTGAACTTGGAAATCTCATATCATCAACAGATCTTTGGGGGAATAAAAGAAAAACTTACACGTTTCCTACTGATAAGATCTGCTAGCTTCCCACTTAGAATTGCTCCTACCATTCCTCCAATTGTCATTATCGAACCGAATACAGAGTACTGCACGTTGGTAGAAAAGGTTACAAATTTATGTTACTCAACTCTTCATTGTTTCAGTAATATCCTTGTCCAATATGTATCCAGTTATAAAAATGGGAACACTTGCCGTGATCAGAGTAAGATAGTTGTATAAACTCACCAAGAGATTTCTTGTGCTTAAAGTAAGGGGAAGTTTATTGAATACATGAGTTTTCCCGTTTGTAAAGAAATAAGAATCAAAGGGAAAAAAAATAGAAAAGGTTGGGGTGTACTAACTGCAGGCAAAGAGAGGCCCAAGTCTTCCATGATCCCAGTCATGGCAGGTGATGAATAACCAATCTGTGTTCATGCAAAGTTAGTCATTTTTTAATCAAAATTGAATCAAAGTTAGCACATAAAAGTGTGTCTGTGTGTATTATTTAAGGATTTTACCCTTAAAATATAAAGATGTTGAAACTATGAAGAAGTGAAGAACTTACAGAACAACCATAGCTGAAAGACCCACAGACCGAAACAAACGTACTAAATAAGAGCACAGGTGTTACCGACGAAGTTGCCGGCAGTGATGGAATGTTAAGGTTGTCAGTAACACTGTCACCACCACTGGCGACAATTCTACTTGGTTTTGTTTTGTTTGGGGATCCATACCTGCCTGTTAACAGCCCTTCCTCCATGCTTTCCCTCTGCACTTTTCCTACTTCTGAAATTGTTTTAATCAACAAAGTAGATGAAGAATCTAAATATCTCCTTTCATGTTTTCCCTGTAAAAATCTTCATTATTTAATACATTCATGTGTGTGTGCATGCATTTGGAATTTATCAATGATATATGTCATATGAGAAAGCAAAAGAATTAGAAGAAAAAAAAATGTTAGTGGGCTATATTATTATAATTTTATTTGTTGCTTGAGGAAGCAATTTTGACTTTAAAAAAAAAAATTATATGTAGAAATGTGGCTAGTGTATAAATTATAGGGTAAAGTACAAATATAGTCACTAAACTAAGTAAAAACGATATTTTGGCCTCTAAAGTTTCAGAAATTACAAGGTCATTAAATTTACCATTATTGTTATAAAATGATCATTGAACATTATCAAATTATTACAAAATAGTCATTAGAACTGATAGAACTACTTATTGCTATTTCATAAAGTGCACGAACCATTTTACCTATAATTAAGTGACTCAAATGTTACATTTTGAAGAAGAGTGGTCTTTTTGTTACTAAACTTATAACTAAGTGGCCTCTAGTGTATTTTACCCTCAATAAAATTAGTTAAAATATTAATTAATTTTTATGGGAAAAACTCATCTTCTAGTCTTTGGTGCACTGCTAATTTCAATTTCAGCCCTTTTCTTCGGTTCTGCGTGGTTTCAGGATATGGGTAAGCGTAATTCTTCGTTATATTGTTAATGGTGGAAGGAATCTTTGTATTCTGCACTCTTCTTTCAACACCATTGTTACCCACTGTAAAGTTTTAAGCAAGAATTCAATGCCTGTAAATGGAAACCCAAAAAAGCATTCCCTTTTTGATAATGTTGATGATGCTTTGGCTTTGTTTGATAAGATGATTGAGAAGTGCCCAAAACCTTCAATAGTGGAATTCACTAAACTATTATCAGCTGTTGTTAGGATGAAATTATGCCGTTGTTGTTTCTATGTGTAGCTAAATGGAATTATTTGGAGTTCATCATAATGATTATTCTTTCAACGTCTTGATTAACTGCTTTTGTCAATTAGGTTGAATCAATTTAGGGTTGTCTGTTTTGGGGGGAAATGCTGAAGTTAGGAGTTGAACCGATGTGGTAACATTTTCCACTTTGGTTAATGGATTTTGCAAACAGAGCAAGTTTGATCAGGATGTGAGTTTGTTCGACGAAATGGTTGAGAAAGGGTATTGACCTAATCTGATTGTTTACAAGGCAATACTTCGTGGGTTGTGTAAGATCGGCGTCCGGCGATACCGGAAAAGTTGTTAGGTTATCATTTATGATGGAAGAAAGAGGTTTCGAAACTGATATTGTTGCATATGGCACTGTCATTGACTGTCTTTGTAAGAACGGATTGCTGAAGGAGGCTCTTGATCACTTCTCTGAGTCGAAGGTTAAGGGAAACAGACCTGATATTGTCATCTACAATTGCTTAATTTATGCTATGTGTAATTTGGGGCAGCAAAAGGAGGTAACGAGGCTTCTGAATGAAATGAGGGAGAACGATATTTCACTTGATATTTTCACCTATAGTATATTGATCGATGCTTACTGCAAGAAGGGTATGATTTCTGAAGCTATAGATATGGTTGACACAATGACAAAGCTAGGCATTGAGCTTGATGTTGCCACATATAACATATTGGTTGATACGTATTGCAAGGAGGGAATGGTTTCTAAAGCTGAAGATATTGTTGACACGATGAGAAAGCAATGCATTGAGCTTGATGTTGTTACCTAAAATGCATTGATAAACGGTCATTGCTTGCAAAACGAAATGGATAAAGCTAGAAGAGTATTTCAGTTGATGATTCAGAATGGTTGTGCACTTGATATATATATAGTTACAGCATTATGATCAATGGATATTGCAAAGCTAAAAGGTTAGACAAAGCAATGGAACTGTTTCATGAAATATTTCGAACAGGACCTACCCCTAATACTGTCACATATACCATTCTAATGCAAGGTATGTGTCAATTAAGGAGAGTTTCTGCTGCATGTGAACTTTTGAAAGATATGGTTGCTTCTGGGCAAGCTCCTAGTCTATTCACCTATTCGATTTTGCTTAATGGTTTTTGCAAAAGTGGTAAACTTAACGAGTCATTGAAAGTTTTTCCGGTTAATGCAGAATAGTGGGTTGGAACTCAATATAATATCCTAATTGATGGCGTGTACAAATCCGTGCATATTGAAGTTGCAAAGGAATTGTTTCATGAACTGTTCGTCAATGGTTTAAAAACCAAAAAATTATTGCAGGCTGAGTGGAAAATTAGAGAAATCTAAAGTTGCTTTCTTCAAACAAAAACATGTGTGCAATTGATACAAGAGAGTGATCGGGGATCCAAATTCTTTCACGGCACTGTCAATGCTAGAAAGAAGAAAAACACCATTATAATTCTTATGATGAGAGTGGCAACAGACTTGAGTTCTTCGACTCTGTGTCTTCTGAAATGTTGAGGCATTTCACACAGCTCTTAGACTCGGCTGACCATAGAGTCAAGGGTTACCAAGTGGAGATAATTCAAGGCCTTTATTATAAATTGCCACATGAAGCTTCTCCTACTCTGATAAGAGATGTTACCTATTCTCACAGGAGAATGACAAAAGTCCAGACCCCAATGGTTACACTTTATGGTTCTTTCTAGCTAGGTGGGATAAGGTGGAAGCTAATTCTGTCAATGTTATCAAATATTTCTTGGATACTTTTACACTCTTGCTGCCCTTCAATGCCACTACCATTGGCCTTATTCGTAAGCTGCCTAATTCTTGCCGAGCTAAAGAATTTCGGCCAATATCATATTGCTCGATGGTTTATAAGACAATTATCAGAATCATGATTACCAGGGTGGTTACTACCTGAACTGTGCTGGGGTATCGAAAATCTAAAGGGTAAGTCCTTGATTGTTTCTATACTGAAATTTGCTTGGAGCACCCACATTTATGTTATTTGGACTGAGAGGAATCTCCGACAATTCAGAGGATTAACTCGTATTGAGGATGCAATTCTTGACCATATAATGATGTAGTTCGAATCCAATTGCACAGATATCACAAAAATGGTATAGATACTGTAAATAGACAACTTTATATAGATTGGGAAGTCATTTTCTAATTACCTTGTAAAAACGCCATATATTTGTACTTGGAAAGGTTCTTTACTCTCTTTTTTTAGTCCTATCTGTGTGAAAGTTCGTCGCTTTTCCTTTTATTTCTCTTTTTCCTTGATATTCTATTCCATTTCAATGATAAGGTTAGAAAAGAACCAAAAGTATTTTGAAGCTGAAAATTTTGGGTTTTTTTTAAACTAAGCTGGAATTTTTTAAATGTGGCAAAAATAAAAACCAGAGCTCTTTTAGTCAGAGAAGTTATGTTTTTCAAGCTTTCTTTCCAGAGCTGTTATTTCCATTAAAAAAACTCAAAGTTCTTGATATTTTACTTCAGAAAACGGAATGATATATCAGATATTATATAACTGAAACAATTACATGTTACAATTTCCAAGTACCAGTTTGCTTTGCAACAGTTAACAATAAGTTTTATCAGAACTTATTGAATCACCTTTTATTTGCAGCCTTGGAAGAACAGATGCCTTTTGAAAGTGCAGAAACTCATTCAACAAATACAAGACACAGGCTTTGCCAAAATACATTGTCAAACTTCAAAGAGTTCCCCTTAAACTGTACAAGCTCCATTGTCAAATCATATCCAACTAAATTAGTTATAGGCTCTGGAATCCGGACCTTTTGCTGCGGCGAGTTCAGCTGTCACGATGAAAGTTGATCTGCCAGCTTCCCTTAAATACTGGATATCTCCATTCATGAGTTTTACCAACTTTCGGCTGATTAGCAAACTGATACCCTCCTCCGATGCGTCTTCATCACTTCCAAACATTTGGTTCAGCAATGCTTCAGGTACTCCGCCACCGGTGTGCGTTATCCTGATTCAAAATATATACAAAAATGCCTTTTACTTTCGGCTTGACTTCATATACAGGTAAAATTCATTTGTTCATAAAACTAAGGAATATATATGCCAGTTCCATATAGATACTACCCATATCAGTATGAAACTATGAATGCATATTACAGAAACAAAGCAGTACCTGAGCTCCAAATGTGCAAGGTGAACAGACTGTCCTAGTTGATCTTTGGTCAAGTTGGCTACAACAAGAACTTGGCCTCCCTGTGGTGTAAAATTAACTGATACCAACAAGAAGTCGGCCAAGACCTGTTGAAGTCTGACACTATCTCCATATAAGGTCTCGGACATGATCTCTTCTGCTGTATCATTGACTATTCGGATATGTTTCCCATTGCTCTTTACCGTCACTTGACTAATGGAAGCAATCAATACCTCATGCAGGGTGAATTCAATCATTTCGAGATCCACGTAACTGTTAAAAATTTAGAGAAAACAGAGAAAAGGAATGAAGTTAAGCACTGAAATGAAGATATCACAAATCAAAAGTACCGAGGGGATAAACAACCAAATTCCCTCATGGTTAAGTTTCAATTCTGGGTAAGAGAAAGATAAGGGGAACCATAGCTCAGAGGTTAAAGGAAAGTGATGTCATTATGCTAGAAGGAATTTTTTCTCTAGGAAACAAGGAAATGATGTAGAGAAATTCTGCATTAACAAAGGGCAAATCTAGAATATAAGAAAAGCTGTCCGTGTGGCTAGAGAACATATTGGATTATGAAACTCCTACTGGTTGGACACCCAGTAAGTAAGCGACAACTATAAGCATGGGCATAGAACCCCCAAAGAACACTAAGCAATGCTCAGAAGAACAAAATTCAGGCTAATAAAATGCATGGTTCATGCAAATGTTTCACATGAATCTTTTTAATGCAGAACAAAAAAGAGAAGTAATGTCATCTTTGGCAGGGAATTATCATACCCGTCAATGATGGTATGCAGGTCTGAATCGTCAAGTATCTTCCTAAGCTGGCGCTGGCACAGGGTACTAGTCAGCAGAAGGCGTTTTTGTTCTGGCCCCAACTCTGTGCCCTCCATCATTTCGCTAGAAAAATTAATACCAGAGAGAGGATTATGGATCTGCTTTTTCAGATAAGCCAATGCTTTCAATCTCTTCGTCGCAGTTTGCTCTGTTAATCGCTGCACATGAAGTGCTTGTTGCAGCTCATGGCTTGCAAGCTGCAAGAAACAAAAGACTCCAGTAACAGCACCCTCTCTGTCCAATTTCTTATTCACACATAACAAGCTGTCCACATACTTCCCATTACGAGCAAAGAAACCAAAAGGAACCTTTTCAGGATCACGACCAGTCACAGCACTATTAAGTACAACACCAAGATTGACATAAGATTCATTATTCTTGAGGCGACAGCATGCGTTTTGTGTCCCAAAAACCTCTCCCAACAGCATTTTATCTATCACTTGATCTCGGTTCCACCCAGTTAACTTAGCCATTGCTGGATTCCACTCAGAGCACCAGCCAAATTCATCCAAACCAAATATTGGTGGAATCAGTGGATTTGGATTTTGAACAATTGCCTTGTAATCGCCTTCAATCCGGGTAAATTTGTCCATGAAAATTTTCTGACCAGTTATATCTTGTGCAACAAAACAAACTCCCACAACATTTTCATGGAGATCCCGGTTTGCACAAGCATTGACAACTAAACTGATTGGACCAGCCTCAGACCTCAACCCATAAGTTTTGATCTCAAATTGGATGTTTTTTTCTTCCTTGCCTGATAAGGAATAATTGTGTCACAAAATTGTTGATGATTTAAAAGAAAACTAAATGGTAATAGGAAAGGGAGAAGTGAAAAGAAACCAAGGTGGAGAATATTACATACCCTGCAATGCCAAGAACAGCATTTTCTTGACTATTTCAATTGAAGAATCTTCAAGAAGTGTGAGTAAATGCCTTCCAATTGCCTTATCAACTGAAAGACCAGTCAACTCGGCAATTTTCATATTCCAACCATTAACTAAGCCATCAACATCGACTGCCAAAATTGGCACAGTAGCTGTTTCAATTAAACGAACCATTTCACTTGTCACTGCCTCCAGTTCTTGCATCCCCTCTATTTTGAGGTCTGTGAGCTTCGAGTATATGATATTGGTGTTTGTATCTGTGGTCTCCACATCTTTGAACGCATTCCGTAGGATAAGCTGCAAAGAATGGATTGCATCCATTTCATAGTCCTTCCATGGCAAACTCCTATTCTTGACAACTTCAAGGAAAGCCTTGAATGATGACCTTGGGTGCATCTTCCTATCATCATCTTTCTCACCAAGTTCATGCTTTGCACCACCCCATCTAATTTCAGCAGAAGTAGGAGAACGGAACCAGAAAAGCATGTCCTTGGGGGTTATCCTCACGGCTGCCATCCCACAAACTACATCACCAAGTTTCAAAGCCCCCGGGAACCCAGCATCACACAAGCTATCGGTACTCAGACCTGTGGAATCCATATGATACTCAGAAAGCCACAATGATATCTCATACAGTTGGGGATCGCTTGGAGTTACTCCTAGTTTCCATATTTTGTCCTTGTATAATAAGGCAGCCCCATCACATTTCACCAAATCCATTATATTTGGGCTCTGTGATACAATACCCACGGGTGCATCACGCATAAGCATATCACACAAAAGGGTCTGGGTACGAAGGATATTCTTCTCAATCATTTGACTTTCCAACTCTAACTCCTTGTTGACATGGATGGCAAATACTTGAGCAAGAAACTCACAAGCATACCTGAGAGGGAATGGAACAAACCTTGGAGTAGTGTTATGGCATACTACCAAACCCCATAATCTCTTTCTCTTTTGCTGTGACTGCGGGGAATCAGTGTTGTCACCCTCTTCATCTCCATCATTGGAGATAACAGCCATAACCAGAGAAGCAATGGAATTCATGTTCTCCATATACTGTAAATGGCAGCTGTGTGGAGCCCTTAGGGTTGAACCACAAAATGTTAGGTCGAAAGGAAGCTTATCATCTTGATATACTTTTACATGTTTTGCTCGACAATCAACAATCATACGGACTTTATTCTTCATAAACAAAAATCGAGCAGCCTGAGGGATATCAGTGGCTGGATAATGCAAACCTAAATATGGCTCTAGGCCAGGCTTTGTTACCTCAGAAACCACTTCCCCATGGTCATCATCATGGAATTTATAGGCCATCACCCTGTCATAACCAGTGAGCTCAAAAACCTCCTGCACCATCGTATCACAGAGCCTTTCCATGCTTCCACTAGGAAGAGACTGCAAGCGAGTAATTGCCTTTGCTGCTAGCTTGTATGACTGCAAGGCACCCGCAGCAGTCATGGGAACTTCATAGGGCTTCACAGGTTCAAAATCAATGATCAAGCTCCCTGTTACCCGATGAACTATTGCATAGAAGGGCTTCCCAGAAGTCTTGCAATGGACCAAGATTGGATTCAAAAGAGAAACCTCCCCAATTCCTAGGGCTTTCAGCAAAGCAGATGAACTGGGGGCAGTAAAAATAGTTTTTATGTCAGTTCCAATGCCAAGAACTGGGTAGTCCCCAACGCTCGGGACTGCATGACTAACCATGGTCAACATTTCAGGGGCATTCTCACTGTATGCTATGACCTTGTAAGTTTTCTCATCTAAGGCTAGCAAGCACCCAAAGGGTTGAATAAACTTGCCTTTCTGTATGTTATGGAGATACGCTGTGGTAACCTTGTCTGACCTAGGTTGCTGGTCTCCACTTACGCGCACTGAACTTGAATAATCAAAGGAGCTACTGGACTCCTCAAATTCTGCATGGAGTTTTGCATCGACAGTGGTCTGAGCAATAACTCGAGCACTGTGCCTTGATCTCCCGGAGTTGTTAGATGAGTGGCTTTGCCTTGATGTAGACATTTTCTCCTGATACTCAACAAAAAGCAAGGAAAGAATATCTCTATGAATAACAACCACCAGAAATGAAATCTATACTATGGAAGAAAAAAAGGTATTGACATGGTTGCAGACAAATTTATCCAGAAGTTGTAGCAGAGCCTTGAAATGCAAAAAAATCTTACATCTCCTACAACCAATTTGAGATAAGGAAACTTACACTCCATTTAGTTGATGCTTTTTCTAATTTCCCTAAACTATCAATTAATTTTTAGTTTTTGTATTTGCTGTTTATTCATTTTTCACATTCTTTCAAAAGGGTCAAGCAACCAGAGACCATAAAGGTCCACTATCCAGATTTTCCTATAGCATTAGAGCAAGAAATTTGGGGGGAAATGATTTCTTTTTCCATTTTAGGAGAAAAAGGTAGGATATGATTAAACTTCAGAGAGCCACAGAAGAACCCTATGAAGACATAAAAATCATGTCCTTTTCATCTATAACTACAGCATATGAGGAGACCAAGTTACTCAGAGTTTCAGACTTTCAGTTTCTATGATCCAAAGTTCAAATTCATTAACCTTAATCATGATTCGCCTTTACAGTTTACCCCCATCCCACAACCCAAACTGGCTCAGCTAAAAGGAATCCATCCACCATAACTCACCACACATGATAAAGAACTAGTGAAGAGAACAAACTAGCTATTGTAAAACAATAATCCCCATAGCTATTAAGCCTGAAAGCTGAAAAAGTAGCTTTAATTCAGCCAAAGTGACTAACCTTTTGGTCAATAAGTAGCAGAAGAAATGGAAAGGGCAGCTGTTATCTGTGACTGTGACGATGAGTTGAAGAAGCAGTTGTAAAACCAACTTGGAAATAAGAATCCCAAGCTCAGCCAGGAAACCCAGAATCCATCACCAATAGAATTATAGAAAGAACCCACAAGAAATTAAAAAAAATACTAAAAAATCTCGACAACCGCCTTGAAAGACTAGCAACACTTTACCATTACCAGCTAGCAGGGACCACCATGATAACATAAAATAATACTATAATAAAGTATTCCCATGGAGATGGCTTTGGATTGGCGATTGACACCAATCCGACATCAAGATTTCACCTTTATAATAAAATAAACAAGAATGGGGTTTCCCAATCGAGGATAACAGTGGCAGTTCATCTATCATTGGCTTTCTATATTAGTTTATGCTGTTTATTTATTGAAAGTGTTGTTCTGGGTTGTAGGATTCTGTCTTTTTTATTCAACTTTCCATTAAAAACAAAAACTTTATAGTAAACCCGTGTTTGTAATGTCCATCAAGATCGATCTTTCAACCATTAACACTCTGATTCTATAAAAGTTGTGAGATTTTCTTACAGAATAAAAGGAAAGTGGTGGGAAATGCAGGGTTAGGCCATGCCAAGTTGTGGGTTTTGGTTGGTGCAACCCATTCCTGTTTGCCTGGAGAAAGATCGGACCAAAATAAGAACAAAAGCATGTGTTCTGGTAAAGAGTGGTCACATGGAGATTGCCAGAATTTGGCCCATACCGGAATCCGAAGAACAAATACAAATGGTTGGATTGGTTTGGTTTGGTTGGGTGGATGTGTAGGGTCCATGTGAAGTTTCCCACTTTCCTCCCCACCCTATCCCTTTATCCGTTTTCCAGACGTGGCTGATGGAAACCCTCTGCAGTTGTCAACTTCAAAACCATCATTTATGGGGACTCTATGTCGGCTACAGTGCCCTTTCCTTACAACGAAGAAAGCTTGAAGATATAGATTATAGATTCGAAGTTCACCATTGGAGAAAAATTTAGTTTCAGATAATATTTTAGGCTTAAAAATTATATTTTTTATGTAGATTTTTCCATCGTATTTTAAATTAAATTGATGTCTAATATTTTTATAATTAAATTTAAAAATTTAGTGATATACGGAAATACGAATATGAAATATTTTTATATTTTAAATATAATATTAATTAATAAATAAATTTTAATACTAAATCATTAAATTATTCCATTTTGATCATTGATTAAATCGCTGCGGATTATTTTGTCTTATTAAATTCTTACTATCAAAAACTCTTATCATTTTTTCTGTCGAAAATCGAAGAATAAATCGTGATTGTACCACCAACAAACACACAACAATAAAAAAAGATTAATTAAATCTTTATCGATAGATAGAAAAACTTGTTTAACAAGTACATAATGTTTGAATGATGAACGGTGAACCATCGACTTGTGAGAATATTAAATAAAAAAATATTAAAGAACATTGACCGAAAAATCTTAAATAGATTACAAAATAAAATTTAAACACTTATTTGGTCTGAAATATAATTCAAATATTTATCAGAAAAATTTATATCATTTGAACACTTACTTAACAGTTAAGTCTTTATTTAAAAAATATTCAATATACATGTTATATAATTATAAGATTATATAACTTTTTTAGGTTAAAGATTAAAATTTAATTTAGGATTTATGGTTTAATTTTATAAGATTTACAATCATAATTTATAATCTAAAAGTTTTTAATTTTGTTATTAATAAATATTTATAGGGATGTTATTTGATTAATTCGGTGATCAATCGAATAAATTAAATAGATTAAATAAAATATTTTTTTTAATCGTTAATCAAATTGAACAAAATTCAATTAGCTCAAAAATCTTTCGAATTAACTGAACTCCCTTTTTATATATAAATCCAATTTGATCGAGCACTCAATCATATTCAATATTTTATAATTTTTTTAAAAAGGTATAAAGATAATTTTAACCCTTAACGTTTATAATTTTTGTCGTTTTGGCCCTTATTCTTTTTTTGGGATAAATTTAGCCCTTAACCTATATCTTTTTAACAAATATCTTATTTTTTAACTACTATGATAACTAGACCGTTAAAAATATAACAATGATGACATATCATATAGATATGATAACATATTTTAAATGACATGGCATCTAACCTATCGAATACATATATATAAAATATAATTTTATTCTAATATAAAATATAAAATAATTAGAATTCAAATAAAATTTTAAAAATTAATTAATTCTAAAATAAAAGACTATTAAATATTCTCAACCCTAACTATGATAGAATCAAACTCCTATCTTAAAAAATATTAACACAGTTAAAAATTAATTAATTTTTTTAGGTAAGATTTTAATTCTATCGTAGTTAGGGTTAAGAATGTATAGTATTTTATTTTAGAATTAATTATTTTTTAATATTTTATTTAAATTTTAATTATTTTATATTTTATATTAGAATAAAATTATATTATATATATGTATTTGATAGGTTAGATGTCATGTTATTTAAAATATATTATCATATGCATATAATATGTCATTATTGTTAGATTTTTAACGGTCTAGTTATCATGGTGTTAAAAAATAAGCTATTTGTCAAAAAGATATAGGTTAAGGACTAAATTTATCCCAAAAAGAATAAGGGTCAAAACGACAAAAATTATAAACGTTAAGGGTTAAAATTATCTTTATGCCTTTTAAAAAATATATACTTTAACTCTTATTTGCTTATATACCCCTTACATATACATATCTCTTAACGTTAGATACTTGTTTTCATATTTATAATTTACTAATATTTTTAATGTATTAAAATAAATAATTTTAAGTGCACTAAATATATGATTTATAAATTGAGAAAAGACATATATTTTGATAATAAAATAGTAAATTAATGATATAGTCCAATTTATGAACCTCATTTTTTTTTCTATTTTTTTCCCTTGATACTAATAATTGTGTTCGTATTTTCCATCCATCCTTGTCGAATTTCCTGCTTTAGAATAAAGTGATCCAAGGCATCTGAACAGTAAGATTAGGATGGGAAGAAAGAGGAATGCATGCAGGTATATCCGACGGGTCTCGAACCCGAGTTATTCGGAGAAATTATATCATAAATCATTTTTGTTATATTATTTATAAATTAATTAATTAAGAATATTTATTTAATTATTCTTTTATTTTATCTTTTTTATCAAATAAATTTTTATTTAGTAAAAAATTTAAATTTGATTTAGATTAAATATTAATGAAGATTCACTTGATAAACATATAAAATTAAAAAATAATTAAATTGATATTTTTAATTGATTTTTTCATTATCCGCTTATATATAACAGTGGATCTAGAATATATTTTTAAATACAAAATCAAATATATTAGATGTGAATTTAAAAATTTTAGAATGAATACTGTCAATAAAATTAATTAATTAATCTCATAATTTAAATATATTTATAGTTTTTATTTTATACATTTGCTTTTGCATGTTTTCCGATAAAGAGTCAAATTCAATTAGACATTTATAAATATACCATTAAAAGTAAAAATGAAATGTTTATATAAAAGTATATTTGATCAAATTAAATTAAAAAATAATTATCGATAGAGTAGTAAAGTCTTTGTTAATAAAAATATGTATTATTATTATATAAATTGAGTGTAAAATTTCTAATTTTTACAAGCGAATTAACTCATGATATAAGATTTAAAATTTAATATTTAGTATTTATAAATTAAAATTAATAATTTTTAAAGGTAAACTATAATAAGAGTAAAATTATATTTAATTATCTGATTATTAAAAGTAATATTCAGGTCACTCAATTATGAATAATATTATATTTGAGTTATCTAATTATTTAAAGTTATATTTGGATCACTCAATTATGGGTAAAAATACATTTGGGTTACCCTTTATATTTAGAAAAACATATATCACTTTTCATATTAGATTAATTAATGATTTCAAATAAAATACACTAATATTAATAATCGTATACAAGTGTTTTAAAAAAATGAATAAATTGATATATTTTTTTGATAATTACAACTGAATTTTTATTAAATCCATAGATAATGTATTCGTAAAAAAAACAAAGAAAAATAAAATATTTTCTATGAAGATAAGCATACCATTAAAATTCAGAAGCTTTCTGAATCTCTTTGTCTATGTTCAATCGAGACACATAACGAGTGAATAAGGAATGTTGAGTAATCTAAACCATCAGTCAAAATGTTCTGCTACCCATGATTGATTATATCAATACACAATCATCAATCGAGTGAACCAAATTTCTAATTAAATGACTGAGTGAACCAGATATAAGATTTAACAATTAAATAACTCAAATATAATTTTATTTATAATTAAATAATTCAAATATAATCTTACCTATAATTAATTAATTTTTATTATAATTACTTTTTTTTAATATTGAAACACGAATAAGGGGTAAAGAATATTTGTTCGGCCGGAAGGGTTAATAAAAGATTAGACTTAACCGATAACTAAACAAAGGTCTAATTATGAGTTCATCACTTTACTTTACAGAAATTGAGAAGTTAGTCCCTCTACTTTAATTTGTTTAAATTTGATCCTCATTTTTTGTTGCTTCAATCTGTTCATTTTTGCTAAGTTGTTATATATGACTTGTTGAACTACTGACTTTGGTTCCCAATGCATGTATACCATTGAACTGTTTATTTCCGAGTCGACGATTTATGACAAGATTTAACCTGTCACTAAAGAGTTTGACAGATGGGATACCAAGACAGATCAGGATTTAAGGCAAATTGCAGATGATGAAATAACTTGTGTGTGTGTTTCAATCTGAAGAATGAGTAATCAATGCTTGTATTTCCTCTGGTGCTCGCCCTTTCGTCTCGGTACCATTGTCGCTGTTACGATGAAATTTGCAAAGCAAAAGGCTGAAAATATGAAGATTGTCCCTGAAACAATTCCCAGACAGAATGCAGTCATTTGCAAGTATAAAAGGCTTGAGACATGTTATGGCAAAAGCAAACAGGGCATCAATCACCTGCGGAGTTCGATTCGATTAGGAAGTTAAAGTAGTATGTAACAAGCAAACTGGACCACCGGCGATATTGCCGATAAAATTACAGAGGCTTTCAACTGAAACTTATATGTTTATTGGACATTGTTAGCCATGTCATCTCTATGAGCTTGTATCAGCTGGAATCTATTAAGGTTCTAGAATGTCCTTAGAAGGTTGTTAAGTCTATTGCTAGTGTTAGTTAATCAGTTAAACAAAGCCCTTTCAAGGGCTAGCTTTCCTATATAAACCTTTGTAATCTACAGTTTCATATATACAAGAAATATACATTGTTTTTACTTTCTCTTCTTTTTCGTTGTATAAACTTTCATGGTATTAGAGGTTGCTGTGTAAAGAACTCAAAAATGACCGAAAATTCCAAATCCTTTACCAACAAAACCATTTCTCTCCGTCTCGTTGATACAATTACATGCTCTGGAAACAGAAATTTTTTTTTTTTTGTGATCGAGAGCTTGTCATTGTTGGATCATATTGATGGAACTGTTACGATACCCCTCGACAGATTCTTGGAGAAGGTAACATCTAGATTTCTAATCATGAGTTTATTGCCTATAGGCAGCAAGATATTGCATTATGTTTTTGGCTCCTTTCTTCTATTAGCGCTTTTGTTCTTTCTTCTTTGGTAAGCTGTAAAACATCTGTTGAAATCTGGGAGAAGATGAATCAGTTGTTTTTTGTTTCTTCCACTACCAAAATTATGCACTTACATTGTTCCCTGAAAAGCTTGCGTAAACGTGATCAGTCCATGAGGGAATATTTAACTCAAATTCAAGCAATCTACGATAGTCTTGCAGCCTGTGGAAATCCCTTAACCGAGATCATGTACATCTCTGCGATTCTTTCTAGTTTACCACCAGAATACGAACCTGTGATTGCTGTCATTACTTCAAGTCAGCAGCCATACAAACTTAATGGTGTCCTTCTTGATACAAAAACAAGACAACAAGAATTTATTACTCAGTCTTTTTTTATCAATATGGCTCAAGGGCCTGGACAGATGCATCAAGATGCAATCTTTTAGCCTCGAGGTGGTGGTCAGGTATATCCAGGGTTCTATGGTGTGTCACGTACTGCTTACAGGCCTAGTAGTCCAGGTTTTCATGTTTTCAGTCCAGGGTTTCCTAATAACGGCCAACTTCAGGTTAACATGCCATCCTACTCGAACAACTCTTTCTTTAGAGGTGCTCGAGGAGGAAGAAATTATGGTGGACGTTCTCGTTCTCAGTGCCAGATTTGTGGAAAGATTGAGCACTTGGCAAACAGATACTATTTCAGGTATGATCAACCATATGAAAATATTGTCAATTTGTGCTCTTATGATGAAGAACCTACAGAAGAACAACCTGTTCAATCTTATGAAGAGGGAAACAATGTTGTAGTCAATAATGTTGGCTTAGTCGATGAGATTAGTGTCTTTGGATATGATGCTGCATGGTATCTTGATTCAGGAGCTACCACTCACATTACTCCTGACACAGGTATTATTTTTAACTCTAAAATTTATTCTGGTCCTGGTAAAGTATCTGTTGCAAATGGTATGGCCACTTCCATCTCAAGCATTAGAAGTGCTTTCTTGTTTTCAACTGCTAGACCTTTGTTGTTGAATAATCTATTGCATGTACCAGCTATTAAGAAAAATCTATTTTCTGTTTCTAAGTTTACTAAAAACAATAGTATTTCTTTAGAGTTCTTTCCTAATTCTTGTGTTGTGAAGGATTTGAAAACACAGGAGGTAATCTTGCAAGGGTCGAAAAGTGATGGTCTCTACAAGTTTGGTTCTGATTTTTCTTCATCTCTACTAATTCCGAGCTTGCTTCGATGGATAGGCTTGATGTATGTGATAGTATTGCTTATAATACATGCCTAGATTCTAAGAATATGTTTGAGATATGGCATAGAAGGTTAGATCATACATCCAATGATGTACTTAAAAAACTTCTCAAGTCTTGTAACGTAGTTTTCCCTGATAGTAAAAAAAATGTCTTTTTACAATGTCTGTCAGCTTGAAAAAAGTCAACCTTTCTTTTCAAAGGTCTGATATGAATTTTGAGGGACCTTTACAGTTTGTTCAAGTAGACTTATGGGGTCCTGCCCCTTTAATCTCTAATAACTCAAGCTATTATATAAGCTTTGTGGATACATATTCAAGGTACATTTAGATTTATTTTCTTTCTCGTAAATCTGATGCTTATAAGACTGTTGTTGTCTTCCATACTATGGTTAAAAGGCAATTGAATTGCAAGCTTAAAGTCTTGCAAACAGATTGTGGTTCTGAGTTTCAGCCATTACATGCATATTTCAAGCAACATGGTATTGTTTTTCGACATACCTGTCTTTATACGTCTGAGCAAAATGGAATGGTAGAACGAAAACACAGACATGTGGTTGAGCTAGGGATTACTTTGATGGCTCAAGCAGTTGTTCCTTCCAAGTACTGGTCAGATGCCTTCTATACCTCAGTTTATCTAATTAATAGGCTTCCTACTAAGTTGCTGCAAGGTGTATCTCCTTATGAGAAATTGTTTAAACGAAATCCTAATTATAGTTTTTTGCGTGTGTTTGGTGTTCAGTGTTATCCTCTTATAAGATCTTATAATCAGCACAAAATGCAATACAGGTCTAAGCCATGCGTGTTTCTAGGTTATTGTTCTCAGCAACATGGATATAAGTATTCAAGTGAGGAAGGTAGGTTATATATATCTAGACATGTCAAGTTCAACGAGGCATGTTTTTCTTTTAAAGAAAAAAGTCTGTTGATACTTTTGTAGACACTAGATAGGTTAAATTTGTTCTACCTAGACATGCTAAGAAAATTGTAGGTATACAAAATATTTGTACCACACGGCCTGACATTCAGTTTGCTGTGAACAAGGTGTCACAGTTCATGCAGGCACCTTCAGAAGTACATTGGAGTGCAATGAAAAGGTTACTTAGATATCTCAAGGGCACCATTGATTATGGTCTCTTCTTTGATAAGTCACCCACTGATACTACTCTTGTTGGATACTCAGACTCTGATTGGGGTGCAAAATCCATTGATAGGAGGTCTACAGCTGGTCACTGCTTGTTCTTAGGAAGCAATCTGGTAGTGTGGAGTTCGAAAAACAAAATATGGTTGCAAGGTCGTCAACAGAAGCTGAGTTTAAGAGCCTTGCCAATGTGATGTGTGAGGCTATGTGGATCAAGTTTTTACTCGATGAGCTTGGTATATCTTTGGACATTGTACCTGTTATATGGTGTGACAATACTTCAACCATTGTTCACTCTGCTAATCCAGTACACCACGCCAAGCTTAAACATGTAGAATTGGATCTTAGCTTTGTCAGGGAAAAAGTTGTGGAAGGATTGTTTCAGGTAAACCATGTGCCAGCTGCTAACCAGATAGTTGACGTACTCATCAAGCCCCTATTTGCAGCATTTTTTGTGCGGTTGCGAGAACAGTTGAAGGTGTTTTTAAAAGATGAAATGAGACTTCAAGTTAACTTTGCTGTGTATGAAGAATAAGTTTGAATAAGTTTGAAATGAGTGTGTTTTTAAAACAAAAGAAGAAAAAAAGAGAACGAGAAGTATGTTAGCCATGTCAGTTCTATGAGCTTGTATCAGCTGAAATCTATTAAGGTTCTAGAATGTTCTTAGAAGGTTGTTAAGTCTGTTGCTAGTGTTAGTTAATCAGTTAAACAAAGCCCTTTCAAGGGTTAGCTTTCCTATATAAACTTTTGTAATCTACAACTTCATATATACAAGAAATATATATTGTTTCTACTTTCTCTTCTTCTTCGTTGTATAAACTTTCAGAAATAACTGACACAAGTTCAAGTTCAATATGATGCAAAAGTACATGACTGAATAAGTAAACAAAGGTGAACCGTCTGTTAATCGGACATAAGCATGAGTGTAGGATGCCGATATGTGTCGAACTCGAACATAGGTATATTTGATTTTGTTAAAGTTTCTTTCGTATACCATTGTCTCGAGTTCAAAATTAGTATAGGTACGGTTGCTTTCAGAAAAATGAAGAGTTAGAGCAACACAGGTGAAAACAATTTGCAGACCACTGATAGTAACAGAAATGGTATTCCTGAGCCAGGTACACACCCATATACATCTGAAAGCATAATCCAAGGTGCAATATCAAAGGAAAAAAGCACTTTTTTACGTATAATAACCCGAATCATATGTTTCTCCTGCATCATTGCACGAAATCAAGATTTAGCTTTTACCCTCGGTTACACTTACATTGATCTGAACTATGGGAGAGGGCATTGGTACTTGCAAGGGAAATAGAACTATCATAACTCATAAGGGATAATACCTTTGATGTAAGCGCCATTGGTCTGTGCAGCGATGAGACGGAGTTGTCCGAACTCCGGTTAACATTAGTACCTTTAAGAAGAATGATAGTCCTGTGAGGAAGCCACTGAAGCATAATCCAGCTGAAGAAACCTGATAAACACAGTTAAATCATTGTTCATTAACAATGCATTTCACTTAACACAGTTAAGTCCTGATTTATCAATTAAGGTTGTACCCAACTTACCAGTTACTGTCTCAAATCAGAACAACGATTCTTTAGATACCAACAAGCCCTAACCTTGAACTCTAAACCCTAACAAATACACTTTATCCTTAATTCATTAATCCTAAACTTTAAACTCACTAATTTAAAGTGCAGGTATTAAATAAGACACAATAAAAGAATAAACGATTTACATTCGTCAATATAATACAATTATAAACTTATGTTGAAAAAATTGATGTATGTGAATATGGAAATTATATTGTTTTTTATATTAATAGCTTCAATAATCGATATATAATTACAAGTATGAAATTAACTCGTATGTGTAACTCTTTTTCAAAATTTTTGTTTAAGAAGCTGGAAAACCAGCCTCAAAAATCTTCACAATCTGATCCATTGTTGGTCGAATATCTAATATACGATGAGAGCAAAGAACACCTATTAAGACATATTGTTCTATCACTTCCGGCAATCCGATCTCCGGCATGCCTTGTTCGATGACATCGAATACCCTCCCCTGTTCCACAAGCTCCCAAGCCCAATCTGTCAACCGGAAAATGTTTCCCACATCGTTTTCATATGCTTTTTTGCCACTCAAAAGCTCGAGAAGCACGGCCCCGAAGTTGTAAACATCGCTTTTCTCGGTTAACTTGCTGTACAAGGCATATTCCAGAGCAACATAACCTAGAGTTCCATCTACCATCGTGCTTAAACGCGTCGTTCCCTTGGACTTGATCTTTCCCAAGCCGAAATCTATGATTTTCGGCTCGAATGTCTCGTCCAGATGTATGTTACTAGCACTACACCAGACTTGTTCTTTAGCGGCATAAATAACGGCGTTTTTGTAACAAACGCCACTAAGAATCATCTACTAGTGGCATTTTGTTTAAAAACGCCGCAACACTTAAGTACCAGTGGCGTTTTTGTTCAAAACGCCGCAATAACTTGAATATCTGTGGCGTTTTATTTACAAACGCCACAAAAGGTTATACATTTATGATGTTTATCTACAAACACCGCAATAGGTTATATTTTTATGGCATTTTTTATAAAAACGCTGCAATAGGCTTGACTATACTGGCGTTTTCTTGTACAAACGCCGCAATGTTTAAATTCTGATATTAGTCGATTGTTTTGAAGTCACCCCCTTTCCCCCAAATTATCAAAACCATTCTGAACCCTAACCATCGCATCCCCTTCTACCAGGTTCAGCTAAACCACCTTCCACCGGCATCTTCCTTCCACTGGCGTTGCCCTTTCACCGGTGCCTTCCTTCCACCGATGTTTTTCTTCTGTCCGCAGCCCTCCCCTCGTCCTCCTCCACCGCAGTTCACATCCAGGTAACCTGATTATTTTATTTTTTATTTTAATTTCTTACGATGCTTTGGATATGGCATGGTTTAGGTCTAGGTATTAAGTTGTGGTCAACTAATCGATCAATCGGTGTTGGATAGTGGATCGAAATTTCCCTTTTTTCCCTTTTCTCTGAAATGCCGATCTGGGTTTTTGTGCATTGCCGGTTTTGCATTTTCTGTATCGCAGTAGCTTGGTACTGGTAACGTGTTGTTTGTAATTTTTAACATTTTATATGGTCATCTTTTCAAGTTTTCAAAGGCAAGCGTTGAATTATGATATTTAGAATATTTAAAATAATCGTGTTCTGGTAACCGTGAATATGGTCATCTCTGAAATAAATGAAACAAACAATGAGAAAAAGAGGGAAAAGAAAATCGTGGGGACTTTAGAATATTAGGTGAGCGTAGACTATTAAGTTTATACTATATGTTTAAACAGAACACGGTTTTGAAATGGGAAAAGTCAAGGTATAATATAATAGGAGTAATATTTATATTAGACTTGTTTCAAGTATATTTTCCTTTGGTTGAGTAGATCCAAATGATGATTCTTCGTCTTTGTTTTATCCGTAGATAGTTGTAATCAGCATAAAGTAGGATGGGCTTTGGTGATGAATTATAAGTTTTTGTTTCCTGCAGCTAAGATTGTGTTTGTTTGTTGCTAAAAGAATTTATCTTACCAAACCCGGTTATATTTTATTTTGTATGCATCCAGGTGTGTTGGTCTTATGGTTCATGAATAAATTCTTAGTTACTGAATCGATGGTTCTGTTTGATCAAGTTTTCTAGGACTAATTACTGTGCTTTGTGTTGTTCAGAGCTTTGGAGCTTTGCATCAGGCTTTGTCTTGTGAATTGTGATTTGCTTTGTAGAAGTTTATGTTTAGGGTTTAGGGTTCATGAATAAATTCTTAGTTACTGAATCGATGATTCTGTAGCTTTCAGTTGGTAGCACATAGAGACACATAAAGCTGCAGTAAGAAATTTATTTAGCGTTCAGTCTCGTGGTAAGTTTATGTTCAGTTAAATGTTCAAATGCTTTCTTTTTGTTATAAAAATATTGATTGTGCTTGGAATGTCACTCATTGACTGATTAGTGCAGACCATGTAACCCTTTCGGTTTCTGCAACTTTCAAATTCATGACTTTATATTCAAACACTCAACTTTTACAACACCCAAATGCAACTTTTACATTCTAGTGATCTCGTGTTTCTTTTGACTTTTGAGTACATCAGCCCTTCCCCCAAAACTCTTTATTAGCCAACCCTTGTCTAAAATCCTATTGAGTGAAAAGGTCGACAAACCTAGATCTCGCAATTATTGTATTAATATGTTGTCTTTTACCCTCTCATACTTGTGATTATGGTGTTATACACACAGATACATTTATACATTAATATTATAATTTATATGGATTTTGCTATCTTGTACATGTTGAAAGATACAAAATTCAGCTATGGAAAGATGAGCCAACCACCAAACCCACGATCAAAGAGAAAGATGAAAGAGGTGTACGAAGGTGATGCTGAACATTTTAGTGATAATGAGTATGATGAAGAGGATGATCCAAATGAGGCAGAGTTATGAAAAAAAAGAAGGGTTTTCTTTGAATTGCCTTATTGAAAGGATAACATTTTGAGACATAATCTTGATGTTATGCATATTGAGAAGAATGTTTGTGAGAATATTATTGGAACCATTCTCAATGTCGATGGAAAATCTAAAGACAATTTAAAGAGTCGACTTGACTTAGTTGATCTCAAAATTCGACATGATCTTCATCCTCAGATACTTCCTAATGGCAAATCATTCTTACCGCCTTCTATTTTTGTGATGTCGAAGATAGAAAAAGAAATGTTCTGTAAGGTGTTAAAAGATATAAAGGTTCCAGATGGGTATGCATCAAATATATCTCGATGTGTCAGTATGAAAGATCGAAGATTTTATTCTCTAAAGTCACATGATTATCATATACTGATGCAAGATCTTATGCCAGTTGCCTTACGTGGTTGTATGTCGAATGAGGTGATATCTTGTATAATTGAACTTTCTAATATAATGAAAGCTCTTTGTGGTAAAGTTTTGGTGGTTGAAGAACTCGAGAAACTCCAAGATCGAGTAGCGTTGACTTTATGCAACTTGGAGAAGATATTTTCACCTTCATTCTTCACAATTATGGTGAATTTGTTGGTTCATCTCCCTCACGAAGCTAAAGTTGGTGGACCAATTTTCTATCGGTGGATGTATCCTATAGAGAGGTATAAATTTTTTCGAACGTTATTTAATAATATTTAGATATTCAACTAGTTATATAATGTTGTGTTTATTGTGTGTCTAGGTTCTTGTGCAAATTGAAGTCTTATTGTCGTAATAAGCGTTATCCAGAAGGATCAATTGCTGAAGGGTATTTAGCCGAGGAGTGTATGACTTTTTGCTCTAGATATTTGGAAGATGTCGAAACGAGATTGAATAGACCAACTAGAAATGAAGTATGCAGTACTAATAACGGAGAGACTTACATGTTTGGGAGCTATGGTGAACCACTCGGCAAAGTTGAAATTGTACAGTTAGATGATAAGTCATGGGTGCAAGCACATCGATATGTTCTTTTTCATCATGACTCAATAGAGCCTTTTCGAACGTAAGTTTCTATAATTCCTATTTTATTGCGTTGACTTAACTTTTTTCCCATTCTTTAACCACGTAACCTATTTTATAGTGAGTATAAGAAAGAGTTACAATCTCGTGTACGCTCAAGAAGATTAAATAAACGAGAGAGTCATAAGCTCTTTGCAGAAACTTTTCACGAATGGTTAGGGAAAATGGTAAGTAAAGCTTTATATGACTTTTCTAGTATTAATATCAATATGCATGAATGTTAACCAATGTAACTTCTCACGTGTAATAGGTTTACTGTGGGAGAGAAGTTAGTGAAGAAGTAAAATGGTTTTGTCAAGGCCCAAATAAAATTGTTAAGAGATATAATGCCTTCCTCATTAACGGGTATAGGTTTCATACAAAATCTCGAGAAAGATTACGGAGGACGCAAAATTGTGGAGTTATTGTTACTTCTTCAATTACAAGTTATGCTAGTGCAAGGGACAATCATCCCGTGGAGGAAGATGTTGAATATTATGGAATTATTACCGACATTGTTGAGTTGGATTATTATGGAAAACGGAAGGTTGTGTTGTTTCGGTGTGATTGGGCTGATGTGAACAGTACTAGGGGAATTAAAAAAGATCAATTTGGTTTTACAATGGTGAACTTTTCTCGATTAATTCATATTGGCCAACAATTGATGGACGAACCATATGTATTCTCGTCTCAAGTCAAACAAGTTTTCTATTCCCATGATCCAACCAAAGATGGTTGGTATGTTGTACTCCGTAACACCCCTAGAGAATTGATTGATATCGGGGATGGAAGTAGAGATGACATTGAAACAAGACTAGAAACTTTGCCTTTTGCAGCAAAAAACTTAGATGGAACATCTTCTACTTCTAATTCACAGTTTCAATGGGTTCGAGACAACATGGATGATGATTTTAATGAAAATTAGTTGCGTATTGTAATAAGATTTCTATTGAGCCTTATTAATTTTTTTACTAAAGTTGTTGTTACTAATATTTTTTTTCCGTTTCTTACAGGTATTATGTCGAGGAGAAAATTAAATAGCTTAAATATTGTTCAAGTTCCTCGAGTAGGAGAAGAAACAAATGAAGATGACTTGTCTGGTTCTACAGCTTCACAAGTTCCTGAAACGGTTGAGAATATAGAAATTGAAGGTATTTTTTAAAACTTTATTTAAATCATAACTATTTGTTATTGTTGAAATGATTTGGATCATAACTACTTGATATATTTGCATATAGGTGGAAATGGTCGAAGGCGCAAGACTAGAGGGCGGACGACTTTGATGGAATTATACGATCTCCCCGTTGGAGAACGTGTAAAAGTTTCAAGAAACGATGCCGGCCAACCTGTTGGTGCAGAAGCAGGTGTTTTGGCGAGTTATTTAGGCATTGTTGCGCGAAATGCTTCAATTTTGCCGATCAGTTATGAGTCTTGGCATCAGGTGCCAAATAGTAACAAAAACCAAGCTCTTGATCTTGTTAAGGTAATAATAATATTATATTATATAATTCATTATATTTAAATAATAATATTTAATTTTGATTTTTTGATTTTCAGGATAAATTTTCTTTGGAGGTCTCGGACGATTATGTGAAGCATGCATTAGGAAAGAAATGGAGAGACCATAAGAGCTTTTTAAAGAAGACGTATTTCAAAAACGATTTGAGCCTTCAAAAGAAAATTCAAAATGTTCCCCTAGGAATACTACGGTATCAATGGGAAGATGCAGTCAGGTTTTGGAGTTCAGCAAAAGGGGAGGTAACATCTACAATTTATAAGAATAACATTATATTATTCCAATTTTAACTTTAAATTGGAAATAAAAAATTGGAAATTAAACAGGAAAGAGAGCGCGTAGGAGTTACTAGTATACAGAAACAAAAATTTACGCACACAGCAGGGACGAAGAGCTTTGCTCGCATTGCTAATGAAGAGGTATTATTTTTTTTAAAATATTATTTTTACTTGTATTACATTAAAACTAATATTCATGTTTACTATATTTTGTAGCTTGTGTCGACTGGTTCTACCATTGGACGGGTAAAGCTATTCGACATTACTCACACAAAAAAGGATGGCTCTCCAATGAATCCTGAAGCTGAAGAAATTATGGTATAATGTTTTCATTTATTATTTTTAATCTATTATTTTGTATTATGTTGTATTATGTTGGAAATAATATTTTTATTTATTATTTTTCACAAATGATTATCAGACGAGAATGAAGGAAAAAAGAACAGAGATGGAAGCCACGGCTTCAACTGATGGTTCTGCTAATATTGCTGATATCGAGAATCAAGTTTTTGCTGAAGTTTTGGGTCCAGAAAGATATGGTCGAGTGCGCTGTCAAGGGTCATTCGTGACACCAACTAAATATTTTGGATCCAAATCGTCTCAGTATATGTCATCACAAAGTCAGTCTTCTCAAGCGGAAGTTCAGCGTTTAAAACAATAATTAACTCAATTCCAAGCAGAGATGGAAGCAAAAGAAGCTGAGAGAGAACGAAGAGAAGCTGAGAGAGCAGCAATGGAAGCAGAGAGAGAAGCAGCATATCAGAATCTTCAACAACAATTCCAAGATATGATGGCGATATTAAAGCAGAACCAACCAAGGAATCTGTCGCCTTAGATGATTTTAGGTTCATTTGGTTTGTACTTATTACTGAACTTTATTTGACTTAAACACTGAATTATTATATTTAACTTTATTTGATATTAGACTTTAATGTATTTTGGGTGGTTAAGTATTTTGGATTGTTTTACTGTTGTTTAATTGTATTGTTGCTGAAATATTAATTACAGAAAATTTTTGGTAGAAATAATAATTTAAAATTATTTTTTTAAAATACAGTATCAATAGCGGCGTTTGAGACAAACGCCACTAAAAGCCCATAACAATAGACCAACTGGCAGAAGAGGCCCCAAGTAGACCAACTGGCAACAACAGAACCGGCTGTCGACCCAGGAATGACATTCGGGTGGTGACTACGGGCTACGACTGGATTTTTTTCATGTCTGGCTCAGATATGTTGGCTCAAATCTATCAAATCCGACACGATTAGTCTCAGACAGCATACAATCACAGACAATTGGGTCCAATTTTGACCACAGCATGGACCAATGTAAGTTAACTAAGGCAAGTTGAATCTCGGTTCTTCTTAGATAGATTGATTTTTTTCGTAATTTTGACAAATTTTAATACCTATAAAATAAATTTTAATATTTTATTTAGAAATTTAAAATGTTGTTAAAGAATAAACATTAAAAATTATTTTGTAACTATAAAAATTTATCAAAACTTATAAAAAAATTATTAATAAACTTAACATTTTAAGTTGTTCGACAAAATTTAAAACTCAACTCAGTTCTTATACAATTTAAGGAGTCTTAAAACCGAAAATTTCATAGCCAGGTTTCTCCGTGAAATGAAATAACTAAAAGCTTTTATTTCATTTATTCGCTATTTGTCCCTCGAAATAAAAAAAAAAAAAAAATTATAAATGCTACTGAATTTTTATTAAATTTATATAAAATTATAATTATAACGTAATTAAGAAGTAAAATAATTGGATTAAAAAATCTAAAAATTATTACGACCCAAAAATAACGAAAAATAAAATTCCTATGGAAATAAGCATAACAATAAAATTCAACAGCTTCCTGAATCTTCTTGTCTCTGTCCAAACGAGACGCATAGTGAAGGAAGGAGTTGTAGGCGATTCAAACTATCGTACAAAAAGTACCGCTACCCAGGACTGATTTTATCGGCAAAAACCATCAACTGAGTGAGGATAAGTCTTTCCAAGTGACCATCGACAAAACAATAAATCAAAAAACTAGTATCGATTGAATCTCTGTGCGAACAACAACCGATCGCTAGGGTATGCTACAACATGCCATAAGGACAGACGAATTAAACCCCAAAACAAAAAATAAAAATATGTCACAAAGACAGAGAAAAGCGTGTCACAAAGACAGAAAAAAGAGGTCTTTATTAAAATAAAACAAAAAAAAGAGATAGATCCGGTGGTCGACAACCAACATTAAAATTAATTGTCGACCAATGATCAAAAGAAATGATTAGAACAAAAAATCGAAAAAATGGAATTTAGAAAGAAACGGCGGCAAACGGTTAGAGAAAATTAAATTTTTCTACAACTATCATTTTAGTGTTCAGTGTTACCATAAGTATGTGATACCATGGCAATCTTAGCTTATATAAATCCGAACAAACTAGAATCATAATCAACTAAATTAGTGTCACTAGATTCATTGCACCCAAAATCAATTAGGAAAATTATAGTATTTTATATTTTATAATATGATGAATACGTCGAACACCGTTAAATATCATAAATACTGAATACTATTAAATTAATTAATAAAAATTAAAATCTCAATGATATTGTATAGTTAATTTAATATAAATTTTATTTTAAATATTTTATAATTATATATTGAATCCTAAGAGTTTTAATCTTTATTAATTATAATAAGATTCAACAATATTTAACGTTGTTGATGTCAACATGTTCTACGTATGATAAAATTTTTCTTTACAACATAAACAAAAGAACGTGCACTTATGAAATTTATAATATCAACAAACATAAATTATAAATAAATATATTATAAAATTTTTAAAAAATATAAAACTTCCACCGATTCATAAATTTAAAAAAGTTTGAGAAGTTATTTACAAAATAAAAGAATAAAGTCAAAATAACTATAAATATGAAGTATAATTTTAAAATAATTAAGTTGGAAAACTGAAGAGGGATTTGAAAATTTTAAGATCTTATTAATGTAAAAATCAGGGTTTGAAAGAAGACGGTTTAAAGGACTAAAAAAATAAAGGGACTAAAATGAGTTTTTTGAAAAGTTTGAGGATTAAAAAATCAGTATGTCTGAATGGAATTAAGGGTCGTGTCTGAGGTTGGGGATCTGGTGGGACCTGGGAGGCTGATACTTAACATCAATTCTAAATAGATACATGTTGACCAGAGGCGAGAAACGGGTTGTTCGGTTCGATTTCGATTCAGATTATTTCGGTTCGATTTCGATTCAGATTATTTCAGTTCGATTTTGATTCAGATTATTTACATCAGTTTTATAACTATCGATAAAATCAAATCAAAAAATTAATATTGTAAAGATCTCTATATAAACATCAAACAATCGTTTAAGTATATAGATAAAATGAATCACATAAGCCAATAAAAATTTGCTACAAAGGTAGAAAAAATACATAACACATAAGCAGGATTTTTATTAAAATTAAGAAAATAAAAAAATGAAAGATAAAAAAAATAATACATACCGACGTTATAATCGAATACTAAAATTAATTATTCAAATAAGTGTTTACTGTCAACGTTCGTTAATTTATTATCTGACATATAACAACTTTTTAAAATTCTAAAATTATATTTAAAATAATAATAAAATAAAATAACCCCATATTAACCCTTAAATTTGGAATCCCTAACACCCAAAAATAAATCCCAATTTGAGATGATTTAATCGCTAATTATCACACCGTCAACTATCACATTTATCGTTAGACCATCACGATTATTTATCTTACCGCTTCATCTTCAAAAATTGACTAACGTCGTACAAAAATGCTAAAATCGTCAAAGGATGATATAGTGGACTATGAGCGATACGTAGGTAATTCGTGGACTATGAAAAATATATGGGTCATTCGTGTAGGGAAGACCTTCATTTCGTCGCTAAAATTGCTACCAATGCCAAGGAGAATGACCGGATTTTAAGAGATTTAAGGATTTAAGGTTTGGGTGTTATAGAATTTAAATTTAGTGGTTAATTTGAGGTATTTTTTTGTTATTTTATTATTTATTTTTAAATATGATTTTAAAATTTAAAAAATTAACACGATCAAATGATAGTGAAAATTAACGCACGTTAACGACAAAAACCTATTCAAGTAACGTTGAAAATTATTTATTTAACGTAAAAATATAATTTAAATATTTATTTAAACTCATGACAAAAATATTACTTTTAACAATGTTCGGTCGTTAATAACTGAAAAAATAAATCATAAAAAGAAACAGACAAATCATTAAAAAGGAAAACAATGTTGTCTTAATGCTAACCAAACTTGTTGTTGGAGAAGTAATTTATTACTAGGGTTTTAAAGACTCGAGTCGAGTTTGAACCTGGTCAGGTTCAGTTCGTGTTTGAGGTTCGGTGAATTTAGAATTTTAAGTTCGAGTTCGGATCAAAAATAATATTATTAGATTCGGTAGACTCGGCTCGACTCGTTAATAATCTTTTGTTAAAGATTATTTTTAATGTATATGTATCATATATAATATAATTATTCTGAGTCTGTTCACGAGCTTTTCGAGCCGAGTTTGAATCGACTCGACTCATTAAGATCTTAAACCAAATCCGAATCAAACTTACTCGAACCAAATTTTAACCGAACCGAGTCCAACCCGAATAACTCGCGAGCTGATCAGTATCATTATCCCCTATTTATTAGTGTTTTGCTTCTTTTCTTAACGTTATTGTCATGGCAGAGCACTGCACAAAGGTGTAGCTTTCTTCCCCTTACTGGGTTTGATTTGAAAATTATTAGTATTATTTTCTTAATCGGCGAATTTAAAAATAAAAATCTAAAATATATATATTTTTAAATAAGTATACAAATTTTTATGTTTTTTTCTCAACACACTAAATTAAATTTTTAGTATGAATTACAAAGGGTTCCAGCGCTTGCATCCAACACATGATTCAACAGTTGCTATTTGTTAAATTTGGTTTACATTACTGGTTGTTATATCTAAGAGTGTTTAAAAATATTCGACTCAAATGATCTGATTTATCGATCATCAACCTGATAATAATAATTTGGATATTTTTCTTTAAAATATAGAGTTTTTGGATTGAATACCCGGTCTGACAAATAATTAAACTATAACATGATAAATAATTAAAATTAAATTTTATAAGAACCCAAAAACTCAATTCGAGTCAAATTTTTTAAATTCTACTCGAATAAAAAATTTAAATAAAAAATCTTTTTATACATAACGACCCTCCAAGTTTTAAAAATTTTCTTTATGATCCTTAAAAATTACACCAGTTTTCTTTTAATAAGCAAAGTAAGGAGTTATCGTCATCTCACTCAAGATCCTCTTTCTATGCAAGACAGAATTTTACTCCAGCAGATATTCTTTGGTATTATTTCAGGAGTTGGGTTGACTTGTGAATTATTTAATTTAAAAGAAATCATTTTTTTTTTAAATTTGATTATAATCATAAATAATTTAAAATTTAATGGGTATAGAATTATAACAATAATACCACTTGTGATATAGTTAAATATGATAATTAAATTGATTAATCTATACTTAAATTATTAAATTAATACGATATAGTAATTTAAAAAATATTTCAGTTATATATATATAATTTAACAAGAAAAATTATACGACGTGCATCGAATACCGTTGAAAATCACTAATGTTAAATACTGTTAAACACTATTAAATTAATTAGTTAAGATTAAAAATCTTAAGGACTCATCGTATAATTATAAATTATTTAAAATGAAATTAATTAAATTAATTATACAATGATTCCTTAAGATTTTTAATGTTTATTAATAAATTTAATTATATTTAATAATGTTCAATGTTACTGGTGTTTAACAATATTTAATATATATGATAGACTCATCCATTTAACAAATGATTTTAATAAAAACAATAATTATAATGTTATTTTACGAGACCTAAATTTAAATATATATTATAATATAATCATATTGATATATTAAAAATATACTAAATATTCAAATTTCAAAACGTTTCATAATTTAAAAGGCAATAACAAATAATAATTGAGGAAGATCAACCTATAGGAAATGTTCATTAATATCCTTTTTACTGTCTTTTGTCTTGTTCTTTAGAAAGTTAAAAAAAAAAGGAATCACTTACATTTACCATTCATGTTTTATTTACTTTTATGTGAATTATGAAGAGGAATATTAGTATGAAATATCAAATTATTAAGTTAGAAAAAATTCAAATTTTATTATTAAAAATAAATTGGTTTAAAAAAATATTTTTAAATATATTTTTATAATATTTATTTTTTGAACAAGCTAATAGTGATTACAGTAATATCTGTTCTAGAATACAATATCTACCATTTGACATTGTTCGCTCAATCATTTTGCTGCTATCACTGGTGCTCAAACACGTGACCTCTAGAAACAACAACCGTTCCTTTAACCGTTTAGGTTAAAGAGCTCGTACTTATAATATATAATTTAAATTAATTAATTAAATATAATAATTATACCAATATACATCAAAATGTTAGGTGAACTATTAAAGGAAGAATGGAAGTTATTTTTAAGTATGCTAAGTGGATGTTTATTTATGAAGGCATGAACACATGGAAAAATGTATTAATGCTTCCATTGGAGTGTGGTTAGAGGCATAACATGAGAGGACAACTACAACTTGTAATTTTTAAAGTTAGATGCAAATATTTTGAGTGATTTTATTCTTAAATATTACTCAAAACATATCCCCACAAATTATAATAATTTGTGTAAAATAAAAGGATAAAATGATAGGAGTATTATTATATATATATATATTAGAATTTTTAATTTTATAAATATTTTAATTTAAAATTTAAGGTTTTAGATTATGATTTAAAGTTTAGTGATTTTAGTAGGGACAAACTCAGAATTTTGTGTAAAGGGCTTAAGCTATAAAAAATTATATTAAAAATGTAAAGAGTTTAAAGGGTGTAAAATTAGATTATCAATAAAAGAATACAAAAAAATATATTAAATATAAGGGAATTTAAAATTTTTAGGAGGTGCGACTGCACCCAAACACCCACCTGGGTTCATCCTAGATTTTAGTATGGAGGTTAGCGTATAAGGTTAAAATTTAAGTTTTAAGATTAAAGTTTAAGTTTAACCTATATTTTAAATTTTAACCTCATACCTAAATTTAAAATTATTACACTTAAAATCAATAAATCTATTTTTTATATTTATTTTTTAGTCTTATTTCCTTTATTTTTACCCTAAATTTGACTTCATTTTTAAAAGAGTAAAATAATTATTTTTAATTGATACATTACTTAAAACTTTGAAATGACACTTCTCATGGAAGTTTCAAGTTATTCTTTGTTATTTTCATAACAAATTTTGTTCTACTGAATATTTTATTTTTAATAAACACCAAAATTAATAAATAGTGTCATATTTATAAACTTTAAAAGATTAATAGTGAATTCAGTTTAAAAATAATAAAACCCAAATTGCTAAAAATAATAATATAATTTAATTTCCTCAAAGAGCTTCAAGTTTTGATTTTTTTTTACTGAAAAAGGAAAAAGCCAACACATTCGGTCCTTCAAGCTGCCCGGTTGCACAGTTTTGAGCGTTTAAGGTTGAGAGCATAAGTCACTGCAGAGCTTTTAACACATGTCGACAACCCAGCACAGCAACTAGCGATTCTCGCGGATTCGTGTAAGAAGAGGGAGAGAAAACAACAAAACAAAAGTAATTGTTCGTTTCGAAGTAGACCCACTTTGTGAAAAATCTCTACTTTCCTCTAGGAAAAGATTACAAACGAATAGAGAGAGATAGAGAAGAAGAAGAGGAAAAGAGAAAGATGAAAACTTGTCTACATATAGCTTTGTTAAGCTATGGAGTAAAGAACAGAGCTTTAATGTTTTAGAAAGCCTCAACTTCTTGTATCTGTTTGTTTTGATTTCTGTCAAATCACATTGTTGTTTGGTTTGGGTGATTTGCTTGTTTTTCAGAGTGTTCATGGCTGATGTTAATGCCCATAAACATGCTACTTTGAGGTATGTATTTGATTCTCTTCATGTTTTCTCATTTAAAAAAAAGTTTATTGTTAGTGTTTTTGTTCTCCTTCATGTTTTTACATATGGGTATGTTTTGTTTTTTTGAAAGTTTCTTCCTTTTTGTAATATTCATCAATGAATGTTAGAAAAGTTGTGTTTTTTCCCTTTCTTTTCATTAAAATATTGACTGGTAGCCATTGTTTTGTTCCAGAGCTCTTGTTTTACCATTTTCCCTTTTCTATTTGTTTTCCTTTTATGCTGCTTGTAGATGATATTGGTTTTGAATCTTTTGATGCTATGTATGATGTGATTTCTAGTTTGTACATGATTATTTTTGAATCTTGTGAATTTCAGCTTATCAATTTTGAGGATTTTCTACAGATTCCACATATGGTAGACAAGTATTTTTGAGTTTTTTCAATTTTTTTCATAGGTGTGATGATGATTTCCATTTGCATTGTGTTTTCAATTCCTCCCCCTAAACAGAGTTACTTATATACATCCTTACAGAAGCAAGGGTTCAATGATTTCTGGTTTTATTTGGTTTTGACTGATTATTGATTTGTTATCATCATGGTTGTCTTCCAGTGAGAGCTCCACTTATTCTGGTGAGAGGCGGAACAAGAACTCGAAAGGTGGGGTTGTTCGAGCAAGACATAGAAGGCAAGGTAAGAAGCCTTCTACATATTCATCGGTCCAAGGTATTGTGACCTGTCTGATTCATGTGTGGTGCATGTGTTTCTCTAGTGCAAGCTCTTACCAGTCTTTCTTTATTATTCTATTCAAGAATTGAGGGCACTGGATGTGGAAGATGAGAAAAAGCATGGATTGTCTCCTACTGGAGTTATAGAGGCCAGCCTAGAATTAGGCTTGGAATCTGATATAATTTCTACCAATGGCAGCCCGAAGGCAGAAATTCGTTGTGCACATTCAGCTGCTCTTTCTAACTGGAGAAAATTATTCACATTACTGAAAAGAAAACCGGACAAGCACTTACCTCCTTTTACTGTACCAAAGCTATCAAGAAAGAACAGGAGCACGAAGGAGAGTCCTATGCTGAGAGAGTTATACAACTTCAAGTCTTCTTTAGAGAATTTCAGCCTATCTCAGCTCCGAGTTGCAACAGGCAACTTTAACCGAGGTATGCAACTAGTTTCATGACTAGTAGCACTTGCAAACTATGAAGTTATGTAAGGATGCTTAATGATACTGACATACTGTTAATACAATCAAATATCGACATTGATAGTGATGTAGATTAATATAAGGGTACTATTTCTTGTAGAGAATATAATCGGAAGGGGTGGTTATGCTGAAGTTTACAAGGGTCGGTTGAAGAACGGAAGGCTCATTGCAATAAAGCGGTTGACAAAAGGGACGCCAGATGAGAGGACAGCAGGTTTCCTATCAGAGCTTGGCATTATAGCCCATGTAAACCATCCAAACACTGCCAAATTGATTGGCTGTTGCATTGAAGGAGGAATGCACCTTGTCTTTCAGTTATCTCCGTTGGGAAGTTTGGCATCAGCTCTTCATGGTTTGTTCCAAATCCACATTGTTTTTCGCGAGTCGTTATGTTGAGTTTTTGATGCTCTTGACTTTTTAACATTATCCAGGTTCAAAAGGAACACTAGATTGGAGTAAAAGATATAAGATAGCTTTGGGTACAGCAGACGGCCTCACATATCTTCACGAGACTTGTGAAAGGCGGATTATACATAGGGATATCAAAGCTGATAATATTCTTCTTACAGATAACTTTGAGCCTCAGGTAGCGTGCATCTGTATTTTTCATGATAAAAGGAAATCATGAAACTGATGTGCAGAGAGAAAAAACGAGACTGCATTTCCTTGTAAAACGCTAGAACTGATTCTGTAAGCTGGGTGCTTACGGCTATCCATGTTAGCCGTGTAATTTTTTGAACCATAAAGAAGCCAATTTAATCACCAATAATAGCTTGTTTTCATTTAGTTAATGACTTAATGATTGTTTGAATTTGTGTTGCGTCCTAGATTTTTATCTTAATACTCTTAACACTTGTGTTAAGCATAATCACTGTGCGTGTGCCTTATAAGGTATGAGCTTTATGCGTGCCTTATAAGTTATGCGCTTTTTGTGAGCCTTAAGGGAATACATTTGGAAACTTAAATCGAGCCAACCAGAGATGGCTCAAATAAACCTCAAAATGAGGAGGTTGAAGCATATGTGGGATATGGGTTGCTTCCTGCCTTTCTACTCACTCTGAAGGTAGCTGCAATTATGGCGAAAATCTTAGACTATTACTTGTCATGTTTTAGTTATGAAAATCTAGTATTCACTCAATATCCTTCCATGAAGTATGCACGGTTGTCGTGTTGTGCTTTATGAGAACTAATATCACTACCTTTCTGTCGGAAAACTGTTTCGGTTATTTTTGTTTCTAATAGGACCCTCGAATTTACTATAATAATTATTTTTTTGACCTAAATAGGGAAGATCTACCAATGATAGTGTTGCTATATCCGTCCCGTTTTTTGGCATTTTATGACATTTATTTTATAAAGCTCCTAATTATCTGTGGTCATGACTGAATCAGCTGTTTGCTTCTGTATTTGATTTCTTTATCTGTTCCATTTATTGATTTAAGACAGTCAATTTGCTTTCTAGATTTGCGATTTCGGCCTCGCCAAGTGGTTACCTAAACAGTGGACTCACTACAACGTGCCGAAGTTTGAAGGCACTTTCGGGTTTGTAAACCTAAAGTATCTTTATCGAGTCGATAAATACTTTTGTCGTATTGCTAACACATTTATTTTGTTGGATATGCAGCTACTTTGCACCCGAATACTTCATGCATGGCATAGTCGACGAGAAAACTGATGTCTATGCATTTGGAGTTCTGCTTTTGGAGCTCATAACAGGAAGGAAAGCTATAGATGATCAACAGCAAAGCCTTGTAATATGGGTACATTTCTTAACAAAGAATTTGATCACTCCAACATACCAGAATCATAAACTCCCCTTACCCTTTTTAATTTTTGTAGGCAAAGCCTCTTCTCGATGAGAACGATATTAAAGAGCTCATAGATCCTGTCCTCGGTGACAATTACGATGCAGAGGAGGTTGATCGGATGGTTCTGACTGCCTCTTTGTGCATTGAGCAGTCTCCTATTCTTCGTCCTCAAATGAGTCAGGTGTGGATTACTTTTTAAGAAGTGCTCGAATATTTGCTAATACACACTGGAAAGAAATCAGAGGAAACAAAGTAATATTAGGAAATAGAAAAGTTCTCGATACGGTATCCCGCTTTGCTTTTTTTGGAAAGTCTGCCGGTTCGTTTCATTAGGAAAGCGACAGTAGTCGTCATTTAGTTA
This sequence comes from Abelmoschus esculentus, assembly GCA_035048815.1. Classification (NCBI taxonomy): domain Eukaryota; kingdom Viridiplantae; phylum Streptophyta; class Magnoliopsida; order Malvales; family Malvaceae; genus Abelmoschus; species Abelmoschus esculentus. The sequence goes on along the minus strand of JAUCBN010000019.1, from coordinate 2,445,669 downwards.
CATCATTGATTCATTATAGAAAGCTATTCTTCAGCTTCGTTTGTTTTGATATGATGATATTGTTTGGTTTTACTCTGCTTGCTTGTGGCATCCAGTTTCTTTTGCCGTTCTTCGTAATTTCTATGAACCGTCTTCAATGACAATTATTTTCTTAACGACATCCCCTCCGAAACCGAATAAATATAGCATCAGGAAGTTCTAAACCACAAGCAACTATATATCTGTCGGTTTTACTTTATCGTTGACGAATGATTATTCAACTCTTCTTACATTGGCATGCATCTCATATTCAAAGTTCGGATTCAAAAATGAAAACGACACTAATCCTTGTATTCTAGATGTTCTTTATATTTCTGCATGCTCAAGATGATCACATTTCATGTTGCTTATGATGCAGGTCGTGATACTGCTGAGGGGAGATGAATACGCAGCAGCATGTTATAAAGAATCGCAAAACGAACCCCACCATAGGACACACTCGAACGAGCTCTGCGACGCATAAGAATACAACTCACCGGAACTGAACGATATCAATCGACTTCGGGAGATTGCTTTAGGCTCTTGAAGAGCTAGTTTCAACTTTATTTCAGTTCTCTGCAAATCTAATGGAACTAAAAAGACAATTTGATGCTGTGTTTCATGGCATTTGGAAGCATGGGTCGTTCCAAATTTCATGTGAAAAACAGTTTATCAAACTAGATGTATTATGTGTTATATAAATACTATATAGTTTTTTAAGGTTATCTTGTCTTGACCAAGTTTACAAAGGGATTGTGTTGGTCGTAGGGGTGCTTAACGAGTTGAGCCGCTCGTAAGCAATTCGAACTCGACTCGGTCAAAATTCGAGAATACTTGATTCGGATTAGTTCGATTCGAATTCGACACCTTAACGAGTTGAATTGAGCAAAGTCTAACTCGATTCGATAAGTTCCTGAGCAGCTCGTTAATTTTTTAAACTATTTTTTAGTAATTACTTTAAAAAAATTTCATTTAAAAAATAAATCTAAATAATAATTATTAATGTATGAATTGTTATTTTAATTTTAATACGTTAGTTTGTTGTATTTATGATTTTAAAAATATTTTATACACTCTTTTAATATTTTTGGTTAAACTTATTAATTTATGTTAATATTAAGCCTCATATGGTATTGTTAAATTTTTACCTTTAATTAAAAATAAGGTTTAATTAAAAATAAGGTTAGTTTTTTAATGAGCTTAACGAACAACGAGTCGAGTTGAACAACAAGTCGAGCATAACGAGCACGAGTTTAACGAGCAAAGAGTCAAGTTGAGCAACAAAAATTTTTAACGAGCATGAATCAAGCAATGTCTAACTTGTGACCGACTCACTCGATAACCCCTGGATGGTTTCTTAACTGTTTGTTTTAAGTAAATCAGGCAAGGATTATCCATTAAGATACTTTTGGTAACTTATGGAAGGAGACATCAATAAAGAGGGGGTAGGAATTAATCATTAAAGGCTAAATTAATCCCCAAGGTTCTTAGAAACTATAAACCAAATTTGTAGTTTACCCTTTTTCTCCTAAAAGCTTTTTCTTAATTCATATTAGTCCTAAAATTTCCCAACAGTCTTTTTAATTTACTCCCTTTGACGACATAACACATTATTGAAAGGGACATACTATAAAAGAAATAAAAACTTTAGTGACTAAATTAAAAAAAACATTATTTTTCAGAACAAATATGCAAATTGAAGTAAAATAAACCCCTGTGATAAAAATGAATAAATATGAGAAAAATACAAATTTAAGATTAAGACGTAAGATAAATGTGTGACGGAAGAAATAAATCCCACACGTTAAGTTAGAATAATCTATTCTCAGCTGCAAATGTTTGATTTTATTTTTTTTAATATTTTATATTTGGTTAAAATGCATATTTGGTATCTTAATTAGGATCATTCTTTTAAATTGGTACCTAATAAATTTGCTCTCAAATTGGTACCTGAATTAGGTATATTCACTCAAACGGTTGATAACTGATACGCCCCCGTTTTTTTTGTTCGCCCGCACACCTTGAGATGAGTGATCAAACGAGTAATTCGGTCGATGACCGAACTAAATTATCAAATACTGAATTAATCAAAATTTTAAATCTTTAATCGTTAATCAAATTGATCTTTCTTCAAAATATATTAATCAAACAATTTTTTTTCGGTTATAAAACAATATTAAAATAGTCTTTTTAGTCACCGAACTTTCAAAAATTATAAAACAATCATTAAATTAATCTAATTATTATAATATGAACATTTAATTATTGTATGTTATAAATTATTGATAAATATTAAAAATTATAACGAATATATTTTAATAATTTAATAAATTTAATTATCATTTTATAGTAATTTGATAAAATTTAATAATCAATTTATAATTTTTAAAAGTTTAGTGACTAGAACAAATATATATAATATATAAAATATAAAATTTTGGTTAATTCGGCTAATTAATTTATTTTTAACTGAATTAACCGTTAACCGAACTTTTAAAAAGAATTTTAATCACTGACCGATCAAACAAAGTTCAATGGTCGACTGTTTAACCGAATTAATTTGATTTGGTTGGTTAATTCGATTTAGCCAACCGTTTAAACACCCAGAGATTCTCCCCCCCTACTTCCCTTCATTCTCCCTTTTACCCCCAATACTTTTTTTCTTTTTCACTTCAGTCCTTATCATTGCTAATATTTTATTTTTGATTACGTTTATCACCAAACATGGTAGATTAATCGTTAGTTTTTGTTGATTAAGGATTTTAATCTTAAATTACTGAAAGGGTAAACTACACCAGTGACCACCCAACTAATTGGGGATACCTATTTTGACCACCCAACTAACAAACTCGTCAATCAGGTACCCAAACTTGAAAACCCTACCTATTTTGGCCACCCGCCGTTAAAAAAAAACGGTGAATCCGACGTGGCTGTTAAAAGTACCACATAATATGACGTGGCTGTTCAAATAACTTATTTTTATTCCTTATTGGACACATAATGCCACATAATCTAAGTGAAGTTCACTTTTATATAATAAAACCCTAATTATCTCTTTACTTTGCTCTATTGTCTTCAACATCTCTTTTCTCTTTGTTTGGAAGAAAAAACTCTGTAAAAACAGAAAATTTCAAGCTTCTATTCAAAATGGACGAAGATAATTTGGATCGACAATGCTTCTGTGGAGCACGTTCTTCCTTGAAGATAGCATGGAAAGCAAATAATCCTGGGAGAAGATTTTGGGGATGTGGAAATTATGGGCGAAAAATTCAAACTTGTAATTTTTTTGTTTGGTATGATCCTCCAGTTTATAATCAATCAAGGATTGTGATTGTTGGTCTTTTAAGGAAGATTTCAGCTATGGAAGGAGAAAGAAAGAATGATAAATTTTTTAGGATTGTGATTCTTTGTTTAGGGTTTAAAAACTAAAAACTTACCGTATAAGGTTTCACGTTTTTGTCTTCTTCGACGAACTCTACCCATGTCAATGGCTACTGAAATCAACGCAGGGATAAATTTACAAGATTTTTACTGGTTTAATAAGAACTCAATCGACTGAATCGATCAAAGACAAAGAAAGGATGGAGGGTTTTCAGGATTCTCTCTGAGATTTTTTTTAGGAATAGATGAAAAAAACTTTTAAGATTCTGAAGGTTAAAGAATTTACAAATGTGGAAAAAAAAATAATGTTAATTGACACATATACACTCCCGTTTATTTTTAACAGCCACGTCGGATTCACCGTTTTTTTTTTAACGGCGGGTGGCCAAAATAGGTAGGATTTTCAAGTTTGGGTACCTGATTGACGAGTTTGTTAGTTGGGTGGTCAAAATAGGTATCCCCAATTAGTTGGGTGGTCACTGGTGTAGTTTACCCTTACTGAAATTAGGTGAGACAATAAAAATCTCTCTTTATCATAATTAGTGATTGAGAGTTTAATTCTTACTTTAAATATGGAGTACCTTTAATATCTTAGGAAGCAAAAGCAATATTTAATAACAATTTCAATTATGTTTACCCATTAAACAATTTCCCATGCTTCAAAATATATTCAATGTACATTTATTACCGAACATTGTTAAGAAATATTTATAAATCTTAAATATAATCGAACAAGTATATTTGGATAATCAGTAAAATTGTTTATCTTTTTTTTTTAATATTTTTTAGATTATGAGTTTTAAACTTATTAAGAGTATCTTATTTTCTTTTAAAAATATTTATATTCTCGAGATAAATATAAAATTTAGGTTTTGTTTGTCGTTAAAGTCTTAAACTTGAGTTCGTGGAACAAACGTCTGTTTGCAGAAATTAGATTTTACGATGATTTTAAAATGATTATTTAAACAAAAAATCGACTGATAAATAATCGTTTAAAACTAAATATGAATTAATGATGAACGAAAATTTTCTACCGTAAAATAAAAAAATATCTCAAATTCATTGAATTAAAAAAATTAGAGATTTCATTTTCCTATAAAATAAAATAATTTAATAATAATAATAATCATAAACTATTGGAAGTTCAAAAGGCAACTTAAATTGGCAGGTGAGCTCATAGCAATGTCAACTTACCAAACAAGGACTCCATCGAACACTTCAAAAACTTCACAGGGACTGATCTGCAATTATTCCATTATTGCTTGCACTGCAATCGAACATTTAACGAAGAAAGCGAAGGGTCGTGTTTTCTCTTCTTTCCTATTCCTTTTTCTCTGTTAAAAAGGTCAAACCCAACCACCGCAAATCCTTTAACGGTGATCCTCTGACATTGAAGCGCTGCCGTTTTGTTGTTTTACCTCTTATGCTATTGCCGATCCCTTCTTTCTATCCCGGTAACGCCCCGGTGGCCGGAAAAGGAAAGTGGGTTGTTTCTTTACTATGAAGAGAAACGGCAACATCGGAAACAATAAAGGCTCAAATATCAATAATAACAATCGTTTTTTGCCGAATTCTTTGAAATTCATTTCTTCCTGCCTGAAAACAGCCTCTTCTGGTGTTCGGTCAGCTAGTGCTTCCGTCGCCGCTTCTATTTCTGGAGACTCTCATGAACATCCAAAAGACCAGGTTTTTATTGATTTATTTTTGGGAAAAATAAGTTTTTCGTATTTTATCGTTTAGTGGATCAGAAGAAATAAAATTAAATATTGGAGGAAATTTTCTGATATTTCCATTTTTTAAAAATAAAGTGAAAATTACTTATTCAACTCGATTAGGGCTTAATTGAGTGTTGTAATGTACAACTAAAAGTTATCTTCTTTATAATTTTATGTTTTAATTCCTTAATATTTGCTGAAAAATTGAATTTTGATTGTTGAAAATGATATTTTATTAATAGGGTAAACTTCAGATGCAGAGGTATCTTTCTCCTTTTTCCTAAAAAGTATATTGTCGCTTTAGTGGCCATTGAATGGACATTTTTATTGTAATCATATTAATTAATTTGATGAAGGGAAAGTCAGCCGATTCAGTGTTCTAGTTTAGATTGATTTGTTTTTTTATCTCTCTCTATAACTGAACCAATATTTAGATGATACTTGTTAAAAATGTTGTCTTGGGGGAGTTTAGGAAAGTGGTGCTTATTTCTTTTAATGAAAATGGGAAATGTCGCCATCTGCATGGTTAAAACCCTCTCTCAGTCTAGATGAAAGGAGCTTAGGATGGAGGAAAAGAGTACCTTTGGCAACATATATTAAACAAAGTCACAGACGAAAACAGAACAACTGAAACCAAGCTATAACAAAGCATCCAAGCCTAAAGCGGTGCTTATTTATCGAATGTATATGTCGTGGATAATTGAAGCTGTAATAATGTTAATGACCAAGGAATTAGATGCCATTATTTTTGCTAGATAATTGTATCATTTGCTTGATATATTTTCAGTTATTTGTGTAAGAACAACAATATTGATTTTTTGACATATCCAAAGATTTGATTCTTTTTTGTTCTTTCTATTACAGGCTGTTATGTTCTATTCATTCTAATAATGCTTTGATTTGAGTTCCTTTAAGGTCAAAATTGCCAAAATGAAACTGAACTGCTTAATGACATGTATTGCATTCAAGTTGTTTATCGGTTGTACGACCTTTTGATGACAATAGCTCATTGTAAGGATGAGGGCACTAGTTTACCCCTTATCCTATGAAGGTGGGGTGAATGTGTGGATTGAGATGCAGATATAGATTTAGCTGCGTCACATTGCTTGGCATGGTTTTTTGTTGTGCTCTTCTTTGACAGGTTGTGTAACTTGTATGTGCATTTTCCTTGAAACTTGTTACTCTATCTGCTATCTCATTGGGTTTCTTTTGTCAAACAGGTGCTATGGGCTTCCTTTGACAGACTAGAGCTTGGTCTCTTATCTTTTAAAAGAGTTCTCTTACTTGGATATGCCAATGGCTTTCAAGTTTTGGACGTCGAAGATGCCTCTAATGTCGGTGAGCTTGTTTCAAGGCGTGATGATCCAGTTACATTTTTACAAATGCAGCCACTTCCTGAAATGTCCAAGGGTCATGAAGGATTTAGAGCATCACATCCTTTACTTCTTGTTGTTGCCTGCGATGAATCAAAGGTCTCAGGTTTGATGCTTACTGGAAGAGATGGTTTTGAGGAGCCTAAAAATGGAAATGTCCTCTCTCCTACTACCGTTCGTTTCTATTCACTGAGGTCTCATAATTATGTTCATGTATTGAGATTCCGATCAACTGTATATATGGTTAGATGCAGTCCTCGAATAGTTGCTGTGGGGCTTGCAACACAAGTAAGAATTAGCCTTTTCTTCTGAAACATGGCAGTTTCAATTCCTTGTTTTCTTATGCTTGAGCCAAGTGTTCTTTTATTGGTCTGCAGATATACTGCTTCGATGCCCTCACTCTTGAAAATAAATTTAGTGTCCTCACCTATCCTGTCCCTCAAGCAGGAAGCCAAGGAAAGCTTGAGATTAATATTGGATATGGTCCCATGGCAGTGGGTCCCAGGTGGTTAGCTTATGCTTCAAATAATCCATTGCAGTCAAATACAAATCGCCTGAATCCACAGAACTTGACTCCATCTCCTGGTGTTAGCCCATCAACTTCGCCCAGTAGTGGGAGTCTTGTGGCTCGATATGCCATGGAATCTAGCAAGCAATTAGCTGCTGGGTTAATCAATCTGGGCGACATGGGTTACAAAACTTTGTCAAAGTACTATCAAGATTTTATTCCTGATGGTTCTGGTTCTCCCATGTCTTCAAATTCAGGCTGGAAAGTTGGTCGGGATACATTACATTCTACAGACACTGATACTGCTGGGACGGTTAGTACTTGATGTATTTTAGAAGCAAACTTTAGTCCTATGTTAGAATGCCTGATAGTAATTAACATACATGACCATTGCACATTAATTCCACCTTGATGTGGAGGGTTGCTATTCAGATGTTTGCCTATAATGTTTGAACTTTTATGTCAGATACATGTTTAAGCTAAATTTCTCTGAGAGGAATCTGAGGAGAAAAAGGCTGCTCATTACTTCTTAGGATTACTTGATATCAGAGGCATGGGAATTTGATCTGTTAATTATCAGCTATGAAAGTTTTGAGTGTAGTTTTAGGGGTTTTCTTTATATGTGGTCTTTTGCAGGTAGTTGTCAAAGATTTTGTTTCCAGAGCAGTTGTATCACAGTTCAGGGCCCATACTAGTCCAATTTCTGCTCTATTCTTTGATCCAAGTGGCACTCTTCTAGTTACAGCCTCGATACATGCGCACAATATAAACATTTTTCGGATCATGCCATACTCAACAAAAAATGGATCTGGCACTCAAAGCTATGATTGGGGTTCTTCACATGTGCACCTTTATAAGCTCCATCGTGGAATGACTTCAGCTGTATGTTACTGCATTCTCTACTTTTTCAAGAATATATTATATTTATAATTTCTTTTTTGTTTTGTTTTCTAGGTGATACAAGATATTTGCTTTAGTGCTTTCAGTCAGTGGGTTGCCGTTGTTTCATCTAGGGGTACTTGCCATATTTTTGTTCTTTCACCATTCGGTGGTGAGAATGTTCTCCAAATCCGAAATTCTCATGTTGATGGGCCTATCTTATCACCAGTTGTATCTTTCCCTTGGTGGTCCACTCCATCTTTCTTGATTAACTATCAAACATTTCTTTTACCTGCACCACCAACTGTTACCCTATCTGTTGTTAGCAGAATAAAAAATGTTAACTCTGGGTGGCTTAATACGGTTACCAATTCTGCATCATCTGCAGCTGGAAGGACCTTCCCTTCGGGTGCTTTCTCTGCTGTTTTTCATAACGCTTCACCTAATGATTTGCAACGAGCTCAAGTAAAAGCTAATGTTTTTGAGCACCTATTAGTTTACACTCCATCTGGCCATGTTGTCCAACATAAGCTACTGCCTTCATTTGGGGGAGAGGCAAGTGAAGGTGCTTCGAGAATTGGACCAGGTTCTGGTCTCCAGGTACAAGAAGAGGGCTTGCGGGTGAAAGTTGAAGCTGTACAAGCATGGGATGTATGCAGAAGAACGAATTGGCCAGAAAGAGAGGAATGCCTTTCTGGAATGACTCATGGGAGAAAAGAAGCATTAGAGAGGGCTATGAATGGTTCTGATTCTGAAGATAATTATGCAGGGCAAAAGGACATGTCAAATCCCCAAGACCGAGCACAGTTGTATCTTTCCAATGCAGAAGTGCAAATAAGCTCTGGAAGGATACCGATCTGGCAGAATTCTAAGGTAGCTATTTATGGTTACTTTGTAATATACCATTGCTCATTGCGAGTTTCACTTATGTCTCATTTGCTTTTCCTTAGGTATCATTCTATGCGATGAGTCCCGTGGGGTTCAATGAACATAAATCCACTGCTGATCAGTCTGGTGGAGAAATTGAAATAGAGCGGATGCCTGCCCATGAGGTTGAAATTCGAAAGAGGGATTTATTGCCTATTTTTGAGCATTTTCACAGGATTCACCCTGAATGGAATGACAGGTATTTTCTGCATTTTACATTGTGCTGAATGGTACACTATGGTGCCCACCAAATGGATTTCCTTGACACATTTCCCTTTTTCTTCCATGTGCAGGGGCTTATCTGCAGAAAGTTATCCAATGTCGTCTCATTATGATGCTAAAGAAAGATTTTCGGAAGTCACTGTTATTTCCCACTCTAAGTTGATGTCACCTAGCCCGATCGAAAATTCAGATACTGGTATGACAGTCTTTTGAATTTTAGATACCATTTAATATATTTCTGGATTCATGTAACTCGATGGTTGGTTTTGCTAACCAGGGTCATTGAGAAATTCTTACCCTCCCAGTATTCAGTCTGGGGATTATAGTAGTGGGTTAAAAGGACAAAGTTCTATTTTGGTGTCACATATGCTTAATCAGAGCACTCCTAACAAAGATGCTGCTTCAGTTTCTTTTACTCAATCTAAAATGAGTGTCTGTCACATCAAGGACAATAAATCTACTAATACTTCATCATCATTAACAAGCGACTCTCTATCTGGTGGAAGAAGCAGTGATGTTTCGAACACAAGTTCTAACCGATCAGATTTAAGTATGAACTTGTTAGACGAGGGCCTTGTAACTGATTCACCGGATTTTGAGCCCTTTTTCCAAGAAGAGTACTGTGAAGTATTGCCCTTAAGTGCATTTCGTGAGCCAACCGAGCTTGTTGCTGATGTTGACAGCAACAGCCGCCCTTTTGAGAGAGAAAAATCAGAGGAAGAAGGTGACAACGATGATATGCTCGGTGGCATTTTTGCCTTCTCCGAGGAAGGTTCGTATCTAAAAATGTTATTTGATACTTCTTCCCTTTAACATACAAACCTTGAAATCATCGTTCCGGTTTTGTGGCAGGTTGAGTTGTATCTTGTGTTCCTTTCCTGATGTGCATGCTATGTTTATCTTGTCAAGGTCCGGTTCTTTCATTGAAACGGCAGCCTTATAGGGCGGAGGCCGACAAACTAATTGAACGTGTGGTTTGATTGATTTAAGAAGCTATTAGTAGTGAGTGATTGGTTCAAGTAAATATAAGGAGTGTCTCATTGTGCCATGAGGGCAAATCTCTGGATTCTACCCTCTTAATGTACATGCTGTAAATTGATATTCTACTAAATGCAAAAATTTGTGAGTACATGTTCTTTCTGTGTTGTGTAACATTATTTATTCTTCAAAGAAAAAGGAAAAGTAATAAAAAATGAAAATGTATTACTGCAGTGTGTTACATCTGCCATGTACCGAGGGTAAGTCTCACCACGTTATCTTATTATGTCATGGGATAATTACTAAAAATTATTTATATCATTATTTTTATTATTTTATATATTATTCAAAGTGAATCTTCACTCGTTTATTGTTAATTTATTTTAAAAACAGTTTTTTTATAAGTAAAGATTCACTTTAAAAAAATATATGACAAAAAAATGATGATAAGAATGAGTTGTAGTAGTTGATTCAATGGACATGTGATAGATTTACCATGATATAATTTCTCGTCATGTCCTTGCATATATTTTGAATGTGTAGATGAATTGAATCATACTAGGAATTTTGCTTTTAATGGTATTAAACCATGATTTTTGGGAGAGGAGAAAGGGTTAATCGAGAACTTTTAATCATATGCTTTAAAAGTTGTTAACCTTATTAAGACTGAGTTGGGTTCAGTTTGTTCGGATTTTTTAAATGTTTTTAAACGTTATATTAATTTACTTTGATTTTATTTTTATAATACATTATTTTTAAATTAAAATATTTATTTTTATATCATAGAAATAAAAATAAAATGAAATTTGATTCAATTGGATTTGTTGGGTTAAAAAAAGCTTGGTAAATTTGGCACATGGGTCCATTTGGTTTCAACTTTCAAGTATTTCCAAAGTAAATGAACGTGCAAACCTTGGCCATTTTTAAAATATCAATATTATTTTTAAAAAATAATACCCTGCTTTTTTTTCTTTCTGAAATTGGTATTTGGATTTGGAAAATTTCTTAAATTAATATAGAGTCACATGTAATAATTATGTTATAACATAGTGTCGGCACCGTGTATCAATTTGAGATGAATTATAAACTCTGGATACCAATTTGTATATTAACCAAAATATCTGGATTTTTCAAGAATGAACCAACATTTTTTACACCAGACAAAACAAGAAACCAGAGATAGCAAAACATGAATCCTACACATACACAATCTGCACTAGTTTTTATGAGTATTGTAGAGGAACAAACTCATCCAAAACATTTTGCTTTTCTTTGATGACCTTTCTGCTCAATTCATTTGTTTACAAAACTTTGGATACCTAACAAAACATCCTGCATCTTTGTATGGTTGTGGCCTGCAATGGCAGCTACATTTATGGAAAGAAATCTCCCATGGAATTTGGCCCCCCACCACCTAGAGATGCCTTTCTCATCAAAGGGACTTATGGCTAGTTTGACAGGGAAGGTATTTTCTTCATAGAATCTTTCACATATGTATAACATTTTACAGAAAAACTTGTGGTTTGGCTACATGACATGACAGTATTGGCTGAACTGGTTAGCCAAAATAAGATTTTGGAAAGGGCTTTCACTTAGGCCTCCTGCTACTATGGAGAGTGGAGACGTTTTTGGTGTCCAGTCCATATCTTTGTTTGTCGTTTTTAAGGATCTTGAATTATCTTAAAGCAACACAACCACAGCCATGGAGGCTCCCCAACAACATCTGCCCCTAAAACTGCTAACTCATCAACTGTTCTTAATTAATCTCTTTTGACAAGTAATGGTTTAGGGTTCTGTTGGTGTACAAATGAGTCTAAGTGTCTGAATTTTTCATGTCTGAGCATGTTCAAGCGTTTGATATCTTCTTTGGGGTTAATTTGCAGATCCTTTAGGAAGTGTATTGGAAGATGAAACATGAATTGAGATAGCATGTGGGAGATTAATTAATCTTGAGAAGTAAAAGCCAAAAGCAAAGATTTTAGAGCATATTCTATGGACAAAAATGTACCCCATTCATCACTCTTAGCCAATTAGTTTTTCTATGGAACATTTTACTTTTACAGACAAGAACATAGCTTTCAACAACTGTGACAAGATAAGATTCTTTGAAAAGATTGACAGCACATTATAGGCATAATATGAAGGGATAAGTGGCACAAAACTAAAAAAGAGTAGTAGGTAAGATAGAAATGGATATGCTTGTGTAAGAACATTTAACATTGAATTTACATTTTTTTATTGCTAATATTATATAACAGCATCACCCTTCTATTATTTTGTTGCAGAAGAGACAAAATTTGAGTAAAAAAGAACAAAAACATCTCTTATGCAAACTTTCAACATGGTTTTCACTTTTCACATCACTTTCTTGCAAATTTTGTCTGAAAAATGTGGGTGTTTTTTTTTTCATCCCATGTTTATAGTTTTACAAGATGGTTAATAGGGTTGTTTTTGGATTCCAATAATGAACAAAAGTGATAGACTGTGTGAAAATATTTGTTTCTACTGCTGCTATAATTAAACCTTGGACTTTAAGGCAGCTGATAGTGGAATAAATTATCTAGAACTGAAATGGGGGTGTTGGCAGTAATGGTAAAGCCATATCCTTTAGGCTGGTTGGCACTTTGCATAGGAAAAAACAAATAATAAACAATTGAAGAAAATGTTGGGGGAGAGAAAGAGCAATAATTACTGAAGGAAAAAGATGGAAAGGTGAATCCATGGCATCTAGTTTTGGATCTTGTGATGTCTTACATTTATATGTATAGTTATATATATAGATAAGGCAAAGAAGTCATAAACACAAACCCAGAGGAGAAAGGGATAAAAAAACAACAGAAAGTGGGAAGGTGTGTGACTTTACATATACTGTAGTTATTATTTATAGTCCACTTTCAAGGGCAAGATTTTGGGGTCCTGAAGCTATGATATCCATGTGATCAGCCCTCACCTTTCCATTCATTTAAAGGCAGCACATGATATAGTTCTCCATAAGATTTGCAAAAGAGAAAATATACCTTACAAGCAAGCTGCAATGGATTTGGTTAAGTTGCAAAGGCAGCTGGTTGACTACAGAGCCTCACTCTATAATGAGGTTAGTTTTGTTATATTAGGAATTCTGTGTTTTTGCTTTATTTGGTTCTGGATATTAGATTTTGAGTGACGAGTTCTTGTTCTATGAGTAGGATTTTCTGGATGAGCAATTCACCCAACTTCAAGAACTTCAAGATGAAAACAACCCAGATTTTGTGGTTGAAGTGGTGTCTCTTTTCTTCGAAGATTCTGAAAGGCTTCTCAATGAACTGACTACAGCTCTGTGAGGGTTTTATTTACTCAACAAATTTTAAACAGTTTCCTTTTGTTTAAGCTTTGTATTTTCTCCATTTCTTAATGTGGTTTCATTGTTTCTGTCTGATCTTAATATCTAGAGAGCAGCAGAACATAGATTTCAAAAGGGTTGATGCTCATGTTCACCAGTTGAAAGGTAGTAGCTCCAGGTATTTTTTTCTCTATTTCTTAACCTCAGTTACTAATTTTAGCTTCATATGAGATCATTAGATTGTTTGGTAAACAATTTTTTTCTATGGTTAAAGCCAACTTTGTACAAACCTAGGAGAAAGGTTTTCACTGAAAAAATCAGATTCAAACTGTAACATTTGTGATGTTGTAATAATAATTATATGTACTTTAATAATGTTGTAAGATAGGGGTTCCACTACATGTCCCACATGGAAAACCTTCTTAATTATATAGATTTCACATACAAATTGTTCACATTTCCTTTTTTCTTTCATGGTAAAATGTTCTCAAATTAACAGCATTGGCGCTCAGAGAGTTCAGAAGAGCTGCATTGCCTTCCGCAATTACTGCGAGGAGCAGAATGTAGAAGGGTGAGTTTATTTGATGCCTTAGATGATTATATTTCTTTGAATTTACTGTTAATATTTATGAGATGTTTCAAGTTTGTATGGTCTTATACAGGTGTCTTACATGTCTGAGCCAAGTGAGGCTCGAGTATTCTCTTGTGAAAACCAAGCTTGAATATCTGTTCCAGGTAATTCTGGGAAATCTAGTGGTTTTCTTTCTACCCAAACATGTTTTAAGCCTTTGTTAACTCCAAGGATTGAGTTTCCATTGCATTGACTGCAGCTTGAACAACAGATCTTGTCTGCCGGAGGCTCAATTCCTATATAACAGTCGGCTTCAAAGAGACATATAAATCTGCAGAGAAGAACATGGGGACCAAATATCATATTTTGGTATTGTAGAAAAAGATATTGTCTTATCTTTTTTGCTTTCCAATTATTGTATCATATCTCCAGGGTATGAGCAATGGCAAAGAATGTGAATAAATCCCTTCCATCTGTTTCCTCTATTCTTTTTTCTGGTTTTGATCATTCAGTTTCATGATCATAACAATTATGAATATGTTTAAAAACAACATATGAACAATGCAACAAAGATCTGGTTTTGAGACCTGAAAATCTATTACATCAAAGATGTCAGAATTGCAGAGGCTTAATAGGATCTGAAAAGGGTGACTTATCAAACTAGTTTGCAGCCGTTTTCCATTAAAAACGTGTAACATTTACAACTGAAACCAGGCCACAGCCAAATCTGAACTGCTTTTGTTTCATTTCGCCATGTCTTTGAAGCTGGACATTAATGTCTAGTAAACTCTTTCATGTCTGTACCCTGTACTAATCCAATACTAACCATTAAAGGTTAATCCTCTCTAAACCTTAAAAAACAGGGTTCAGACATGTCTAGGATCAGTCATTTTAGCAAATCCAGAAGTGAAATTCTGCAGTTTGAAATTTTATGAACTTTCATCTATATAACCCTCACTTCAAGAGGATTGGATTATTAATTATCCAATCAATTTGATCAGTCCAACAATTCAAGAGCACAGATTCCTCATGAGTTTGTTAAAACAACTATTCTTATCAACAATACCTGCTAAAATGTTCCTTTTTTATATACTAACTCTGACAAAGTCAGAAAAATTGATAAATATTGTATATCTGTATGTAGATGGAGATCTTCAAAGGAAAGAAACAGATACATTGGCCACATAAACATTAACACCGACCATTCACTGTTACAGTATATGATTTAGTGGTTACTGCTGCATTTTAGGCATTGAAAATAGAGTGGAAACCCCACGTTGTTGGGGTGATTTCTACCTATAAAGACTAAAAATGTTTTTATAATCACCATTCAGTACTCATCTCTCCTTCACATTCATTGAATGTGATGATTTTATAAGGCCAAACTGTTTTTTTCACATTCATTGAACATGATTATTTTATTAGGTCACAACCCTCCATGACTAGTTTGCTGGTAATGTTCCAAGTAAATTCAAACTACATGCTGTTATGACAGAATATCAAATAATTTTCTTTTCTTCTTTTCTAGTATTTTATAGGGATCGGTGTTATCATCACCCAACCAAGTCACCAACCATGTTCTACAATCATTTTCATGGTTTCAATTCCATTTCATATGAAACATGTCACTGTATCAGTAAGAGGTTGATTCGGATTTACCTGAATTCGAGATGAGTTCACATATGACAACCGTGTACCAGTACGAACATATTCAATTTTTTTTTTTTAAATTTAAAAGATCATATGCTCGCACATATATACAAGGAACTTTAGGTGAAAACCTTACAGCTGGGGAACTTCGCACATATATACAAGTGCAGGGCTTACGCATGCATTGTTCATGCACTGCCATGGTATCATAGCTGTAAGGTATACAACCACTCAGACATTGAAACTTGAAAGGTAATGATTCGGTATATTTATGTTGAAAAACCAGGGAGCATGATTCGGTACTTGTCTAAATCATCACACGAAAGCATGATGCGAAGTGCATAGAGCTGAAATGTGAACCAACAGACAGACCTGATAATATTAGATATATACTTGATAGAACATCTAGTCATATATGCTGATGTAAGGATTCCAGAACTGTGTCCTCTATGAGGAATTGTGTTTTCGGAGGTAATGACCACCATTATAGTTTAGTCCCTCGGAAAATGTGCTTCGATAGGGGGAGGGTGATCCTTGCTTTATAAAGTCACAAATTCTTGTAACTTCTTTTGTACTTCATTTGTTGCTAAGCTCATAAAACTGTTTCAAAAAGATATCAAAACTGTTGAAAAGAAATCCTAAACTATAATAAACGTTTACCAGTTCCGATTATGGCCAATGTTCATACTTTTGGTTCCTGAAGTCCAGTCTTTCCTGCTCATGAAAGCTTCCCAGAACAGCAGATGGTCTGAGACCACCTGAGACCCTAGTGAAATGGTCATTATTTGCCTCCGTCCGTTTTAAGGTCTCCATCTGCAAAGACCTTAAGAGGCTTGGACATAAATGTCTGGTTCAGATGTGAATTTCCAGCCAAGATTACTGCA
Organism: Abelmoschus esculentus; assembly: GCA_035048815.1. Lineage (NCBI taxonomy): Eukaryota > Viridiplantae > Streptophyta > Magnoliopsida > Malvales > Malvaceae > Abelmoschus > Abelmoschus esculentus. Next base: position 2,429,244 of record JAUCBN010000019.1, on the reverse strand, counting down.
CCAAGGTTCTCTCCCAAAAATATATCCTGCAAAGAGACAAAGTTGTTTCAGTCTAATCTAAGTTCTTTTGCATCTACAAGTTGCCTGGAAAGTATTCCAGAATATATCATATCCGAAACTTGTAAAACCTCACAGATCAAAGAATCATATTTAACTAAACGAACTAAAACATTGCCATATATGTGCTTGAAGGTTTCTGAAATTACCATGTGATATTGAACTTATGCAGTTACAAAAAGAAAGAAAGATTGTGTTTATAGCTGGAAGAAGAACCGAAAAGAAGAAGCGAAGCACAATTCTTGAGAAAAGAGGAAGGAAAAAGAATTTGGAGATTAAGGTAGAAGACTTTCTATCGAGATAAAAAAAACAAAGAGATTCTTTATTATTTCACCCAATATATCAAATACAAACGTGACATATGTATATATAATAAAATAATAAGTATTAATCCTATAACTACTTACCAGCTGTAAAACTAACTAACAATATCTAAATCTTTATTAGCCCCCCTCAAGTTGGAGCCCAACTTGGATATAGAACTTTCAAACTGAGAATGTTGCAGTGCCTTTGTAAAACAATCAGCTAACTGGTTGTTAGTTGAGACTGAAAGCAATTTCACAAGGTTGTTTTGTATCTTCTCCTGCACCAAATGACAATCTATCTCTATGTGCTTTGTTCTTTCATGAAAGATAGGATCTGCAATTTTTACAGCAAAAAGGTTATCACAATAAAGATTAGCAGTACAAACATTGAGTTGTAAATCAGAGAAAAGGTAATACAACCATTGAACTTCACATGTAACCGAGGCTAAAGCCCTATACTCAGCCTCGCTTGAAGATCGAGAGATAATTTGTTGTTTCTTAGATTTTCAAGAAATTAAAACAGATCCAAGAAATATACAAAATCCAGTTACAAATCTTCTAGAATCTGAGCAAGAAGCCCAATTAAAATCAGAAAAAGTATTGATCTGAAATTTATTAGAAACAGAAAAAACAAACCTTGACCAGGAGAATTTTTTAAATACCTCAAAACTTTATGAGCAGCAGTCAAATGAACATCAGTGGGTGCTGCTAAGAATTGAGATAATTATTGAACATCAAAAGAAATATCTGGTCTAGTATTAGTTAAATAAACTAACTTTTCAATCAACCTTCTATAAGAAGTAACATCTGTCAAAAGTGTTTCTATAGATTTTGAAAGCTTTTCAGATCTGCTATTGACAGCCATAGGTGTAGAAGATGGTTTAGCATCTAAAAAATCAGTTTCTTCTAACAATTCTAATGTGTATTTCCTCTGACAAAGATTAATTCCAGATTTAGAACGAGCGACTTCAAAACCAAGAAAAAATTTAAGATTTCCGAGGTCTTTTATTTTAAAAGTATTATGCAGAAAATTCTTGACAGAATCAATGATATTTAAACTGGAACTAACTAAAATAATATCATCAATATAAACAGCTAGTGCTATGAAATTATCACCCTGGCCTTTAATAAACAAAGAATTATCAGATACAACCTGTCTAAAACCTTCATTCTTTAAAGCAATAGTTGATCTTTCATTCCACTGTCGACTAGCTTGTTTCAGACCATAAATACTTCTATTTAACTTACAAACTAGATTAGAATCACATTGAAAACCAGGTGGCAAGTCCATATAAGCTTCTTCTTGAAGAAAGCCATGTAGAAAAACATTATTGATGTCTAATTGTTTTAGGTATCAATTTTTGAAGCAGACACAACAAGCAAAGTTTGAATAGTAGTAATTTTCGCAACAGGACTAAAAGTATCTATAATGTCAACTCCTGGTTGCTGAGTATATCCTTTCGCAACTAACCTTGCTTTATATATTTCTAAAGTACCATCAAATTTTAATTTTGTTTTATACACCCATTTACAATCAATTGTTTGCTTACCAGGAGGAAGGGGAACCAAATCCCAAGTATTGTTATTTTTTAAAGCATTGATCTCTTTATTCATTGCATCTTGCCAACACTCATGCATGACAGCTTGTTTATAAGATTTATGTTCTTTTAACATAGAGATAAAATTAACAAAAGAATTATAATTAGAACTAAGTCGATCATAAGATAAAACCTGAGTTATAGAATGAGGAGAAGTCTTTATCTTAGGTAAAATAACTTGATAGTCCTTATATTTTTGTGGTAATTGTGTATTTATAGTAGGTCTAATTAGTCTAGATGATCTAGGCAAATCTAAAGAGATATTGTTCTTATCAGGTAAAGAATGTAATGGAGATTTATTTAACTGTTCACTGTCAATAACAGCAGGCGAAACTGACCTGTTTTGTCTAATTTCATTGGACTCAAAAAAATGAAAAAGTTGTACATTATTAATATTTTCAGTACTGTGAGAAACTTTCTCATTAAAACAAACTTTCTTAGGAACATCTAATGAAATAGTATATTCATAATTTGGCAAAATTACAGTAGGAACAACCTTATCATTTTTATCTTTAAAAGAAAAAATATTTTCAGAAAAAACTACATCTCTTGAAATAAAAACACTATTAGAATCTAAATTAAACAACCTATATCCCTTAACATCTTTAGAAAAACCAATGAAAACCCATTTAATAGATCTAGCATGCATTTTGGTGGTAGCATTAGGTAAAACAGAAGCATATGCAAGACAACCAAACATCCTAAGATGATCAATCTTAGGCAATTGACCAAACAAAATTTCAAAGGGCGTTTTATTATCTAAAATCGGTGTTGGAGTAACATTAATAAAAAAAAAAACAGCTTGCATAACACAATCAATCCAAAACTTAAGAGGCAAGCCTGCTTGTATTTTTAATGTCCGAGCAACACTCAAAATGTGTTGATGCTTTCTTTCCACAACACTGTATTGTTAAGGTGTATAGGTACAAGATTTTTGATGTATTATACCTTTACATTTAAAAAATAAAATCATGTCAAATTCTCTAGCATTATCACTTCGAATATATTTTATTTTCTTAGAGAATTGTGTCTCAATCAAATTATAAAAATCTACAATTATAGTTCTAACTTCAGTTTTATGTTTCATAGGGTACACCCAGAGAAACCTACTTTTATCATCAACAGTTGTAAGGAAATATGAATGACTATATAAACTTTGAACAGGAAAAGGACCCCACACATCCAAATGAACAAGATCAAATATATTTTCAGAAACAAATGTACTAACAGAGAATGGAAGCCTCTTATGTTTCACCAAATGACAAATTTCACATTCATGACTAGAATTAGAAGTAGGAATAGCAGAATTCAATTTAGCAAATTGTCTCATCCTAAGAAAAGAAGGATGTCCTAATCTAGAATGCCAAAGAAGAAAAGAATCAATATTATTTACAACATTACAAGCAGAATTCTGAAAAACCTCTTGTTGCACATGAAGATGGTAAAAGTCGCTTTGTTCCTTAGCTAAACCAATCATCCTCCAGTTTTGGACTTCCTGTATGCAACAAAAAGGAAAGAAAAAAAATCAAACAATACATTTTATTCTTTGTTAATTGTGAAACAGATATCAAATTAAAACTAAAATTAGGTACATATAAAACATTATGTAATATCAAATTATTAAGTTTTATAGTACCAACATGTTCTACTTTAACTAATTGATTATTAGGAAGCTTAACAAACTTGTTAAACACAGGATAATAATCTGTAAAAAATAATAAAGAACTAGTTATATGATCCGTAGCCTCAGAATCAATAATCCAAGTTGTAAACTTTGTTAAACAAGAAAAAATATTACCTGTGTTATAACCAGTAACTTCCGATTTTGAATCAAAAGCAGAGGACAAGACATTGGCAGAGGAAATCATATTGACAGGTGCAGAAGAATTCACAGAAAAATTATTCCCATGTAACAACCTTAACAACCCTTCATATTGCTCTTTAGTAAAGCAAAGAGGATGCTGCTCATTTTTATCCACACCAGTACTCAAAACTTAACCAGAACTAATAGGACCAACTTGATTCAACTTGCTAAGTGGACCTTTATTCTTGTAATCAGAGGGAAAACCATGCTTATGATAACACTTATCAATGGTGTGTCCTAGTATTCCACAATATGTACAAACAAGACGCTTATTTCCAGAGTTGGAATAAAACTTTTTGTTGCTAAAATTTTGATTTCTATTGTCCATCCTAGAAATACTAGCAGACTTTTCGGTTGTGTTATTGCCTCTGTCTACCAGAAAAATAGAAGAATCACCACTAACATAAACTGAACTAATAGACATCTCATGTTGTATAACCATAGCAAAGGCTTCGTTAATAGACGGTAAAGGTTTCATCATCAAAATTTATGATTTCGGAATACTAAAATTTTCATTTAACCCCTTAAGAAATTAAGTAGAAAATCTTGTTTCTTATAAGTCACAGCATGGCAATCGCAAGATGATAAAGGTCTCAAGTTACACAACTCATCCCATAAAATTTTTAATTGAGTATGAAAAGTTGTGACTGAAAGGTTACCTTGCTGCAAAGAATGAAAATCTTGCAGTAAATCCGATATTCGAACTAAATCACCTTGAATAAATCGGTCAAAAAGATCCATCCAAAGACTTTCTATCAAGATAAAGAAAACAAAGAGATTCTTTGTGTTTATAGCTGGAAGAAGAACCGAAAAGAAAGAAAGATTGTGTTTATAGCTCACCAGACGATCGAGAATCGGAATAAGAATTTGGGGATTAGGGCAGAAGACTTTCTATCGAGATAAAGAAAACAAAGAGATTCTTTATTATTTCATCCAATATGTCAAATACAAACGTGACATATGTATATATAATAAAATAATAAGTATTAATCCTATAACTACCTACCAGCCGTAAAACTAACTAACAATATCTAAATCTTTATTATGTGATGATATCTCTAATGCTCCGGTTATAATTGCCAAAGTCTCGAAAGTAAACGTCTGGCGAACTCAAGTTCAGGAGTCTGAGTTGTGGCATTCATCCTGATAAGAACCGTGTTGAAGGAATTAACACTTGTTTGCATCTGAAGTGGAACAGTGTGATGTTCATAGATGAAGTAAAAACTTCTTTTGCAGCTAAAGGATCCAGAAACATATTAAATTCTGCATATTCATATTTCCTTTGCTATTGGCATTGCCTTTGCCTAGTGTCCTCCAACAATGTATACTCCCTGCACTCTGCATCAGAAAATATGTATGTGATCAATGTCAATCATTGGGAGACTGAAATCTCTGTTATCTTTTAATTTACCTGAATATCTGAGCTTGCATTCTCTAATAGAATGATCTGTGCTAAATTAGTCACAGGTCTATCAGTCAATACAATGATATTTAATTTGATCCTGGATCCAATGAGTCCACTATAGACTTCCAAACATCAGCTGATGGTTATGGGTGAGCAAACCACGAATTGATTAAAAAAACTGAATAATTCGACTTGAGGTAAAAATATTTGACTCGTTTTGATTTGACTCGAAATTTCATAAACTTGATTAGAACAAATTTCAAATAATTCAATGTCAATTATTGGGAGAGTTAAATCTATGTTATCATTTAATTTACCTGAATCAATGAGCTTGCATTCTCAGATAGAATGATCTGTGCTAAATTAGTCACAGGTCTATTAGCCAATACAGTGATTTTTGATACTGGATCCAATGAGTCCACTATTGACTTCCAAACATCACGTGCCGATGGTTAGTGTTGAGAAAAACTCGAATCGATTTGAAAAAACTGAATAATTTGACTTGAGGCGAAAATATTTGAATAGTTTTAACTTGATTCAAAATTTCATAATCAGCTTGACTCAACTCGAAAAGATTTCAAATAAAGTTTGAGTTGTAAAATAGAAATTTGAAAAACTCAAAATTTTTAGTAATTAGATGATTTATTTTTAAATTCGAGACGAGTCCCTCAAATTTTTACGAGAGATATATACCGATATATAAAAAGATGAAGAAATATTGCAACATATAAAAATATGAAGAACTATATATATACATACATATCTGATATGATTAGTGAAAGTCGTTTAAATTAAACTAAATCACACTATAATATAATAAATAATTACAATTAAAATTTTATAAGAACTCGAAAACTCAACTCAGTTCAACTCGACTTAAAATTTTTTTGAATGAAAGTTCAAACGATAAAATTAGACTCGTCAACTCGAGTAATTAGAAATTTTTTGATTTGACTCGACTAAACAATCACTCTTATTGATGGTTGTCGAAGTTCAGGATTATCGGTATCTCTAGAGATAAACAATAATGTCCCCTTTTATACCTCATATTAAAAATTACTAAATAATTAAAATTTAAACCATAATCCTAATTTTCACACATTAAACCCTACATCAGTACCATAATTCCTTAAACTCTAACTATTTTAAAGTGATGCACCAATAGAGACACAATGAAGAGTGAGACGACTTGCACTCATGTTTGAGAGCTCCAAACTTAAGTTAAAACCTTCTGCCCTTAATATGTCTCCTTCTATGTCCCACATTAAAAATTACTAAAGTTAAATTTTAAATTCTAACTCTAATTTTTACATCCTAAACCCTACACGCTAAAAATTATACTACTACCTCTAATTTCTTAAACCCTAACCACAATTTCTAACCTTGAATCCTGAAACCTAAATCTACTATTTTAAATTGAGACACTAATGAAGGCACAATAAATGTTCAAAGTTAATACATTACTCGATTAACATATTTTTACAAGCATATCACATTGGTTACAAACATATCACCTTTTCTTTAGCATAATAATATTTTTAGTCCCAAAAATTATTTAATTTAGTATTATTTTTTAATTTAAAATAATTTAATCTATTTAATCTTTCGTATTTAATAATTTAATCAATTAATCCTGTTTTATATCGTTAAAACAAACACTCATTAGATCAAATCAATAGTTTGATAACTACGTTATGTCATAAAGCAACAATAAGTTATCATTAAAATTGTTATATATTAGAAAAGTAACAAGAAAGTAATATAAAATATTTGGTATAAGAACAAAAATATTTAGGGGAAGAATAAAGATTAAAATGATAATTTTTTAAATTTTAAAATTTAAATTTATTGAATCGTTTTAATTTAGGACGCATTGATAGGATGTATAAATTTTGGGACTATAAATATTATATACCGTGTTGCATTAGAAAAAAAAAGTGACTTATTTTGTAACAATGTGTTAATTGAATAACATATTTATAACAATTTTTTAATTAAATGGCCTACTTATAATAATTTTTAAATTGAGTGATGTTTATATTTTTTAGAAGAAAATGATGTAATTATTATTAAACTAAAAGTTGAGCAATCTTAGATGTAATTTACCTAAAATTAGTATTTTTGGATTCTAAGTTTATTTTAAAAGTGCATATAGTAAAACGTCATGTATACATGATATTATTTTTTTAGATTTTTAAAAAATATTAAAAATAAAAAAAAGTCATCTACAGGTGATTTCTTCCTCCATTTACAAGTGACGTTTGTCTACTTGCATTAAGATTTTTGCCTAGATTTCAAAATGAACTTTAAACATACTATTTTTTTAAATAAAAACTTTAAATACTCTATACATCTAACAAAACCCTATAAATATTTAAATATGATGCATTTAAATTTAATTCAATTATAATTTTGTATGAAATTAAAAATAAAAAAGTAAGATTTATTAATTGATTTAATAACCAAAAATACTTATTTTGTCTTATTTTATATAAATTCAAATAAAAAAATATAATATCTTACTATTTATTAAAAATAAATACATATTACCATTAAAAAAGAAACAATGAATCTGAAAATTGTGACCAAAAAGCAACCACATTCAAACCATTTTGTGATTGTAGAAGCTATAAGTATATAGCCACACCATGCCACTCACCATGACTGATCTAGACAACTAAAGTCCAATATTTATGGTTTTCTTCTGCAAATTCCCAAGTCCCAACAAACCTTCTACTTCTTCTTGGGTCCCTAAATTTGAATTCTTTAAAGAATTTCCTCCCTCAATCACACCTTTTCTATCACCATATCTTCTTTCTCCACCATAAAATTCCCACCTTTAAAGATTCCCATCCTTCTCCAATACTGCCAAGAATGGCCAGAAAGAAATCTACCCATAAATCCAAACTTCTCAAGCAACAGAACCCATCTCGGAAAATTCTAGAGCCTGCGGAAGACTCAACCTTTAAGGAATCTTCCATCACTTTGAGCGGCCAATCTTCCATGGCAGACGCTAGTGAGCGGGTTCTGAATCTTCAGTCTCTTAACAATTTGCTTGACAGGGAGGGACGTGAAAAGAGAGATAAGATTGAATACTTGGTTCAAGCCAATGAGACCTTTGACTCTGAGTTGAGCCAAAGTGTGAGCTTGGAGTTGCAAAACGGGTTGCTTTGGGTTTACATGGCGACTCATGTGAAGGAAATGGGTGCTGAGGCGGACAGGGTGATTGCGGCGTTGGGTGGTAGGGTGAATGAACTGATGGGTGGTCTTGAAAATGAGAGGGAAAAGTTGAGTTTGGTTTGTAAAGAGAGGGATTTGGCAAGAAGTGATTTTGAGTTGCAGGTTAATGAGGGTAGTATGATGAAAGAGAAGATTGTGGCAATGGAGGAAAATGAGAGGAAATTTGAGGAAGAAATTGGGAAACTGAGAGTGGAATGTGATAGGTTTCTTGGGGAGAAAGAGGAATTGGAGAAGGTGAAGAGTTTAATGGAGAAGGAGAAAGATTTGTTGGAGAAGAACATTGAAGATATGGTCCAAGATGTTGAGACTTTGAGAAGAAAGATTGAAACATTTGAGAAGGAAAAGGAAGTGATTGAGATGGAGAAAAATGAACAAAGAATGAAGATTGATGAGTTGGAAAAGGAAACGCGGGAACTGAGTGAGGTTGTGTTGAATTTGAGGAAGGAAGAGCAAATCTTGCGGACCAAGGCACTCGAGCTGGAAAAGAATTGTGGTGAAGCAATGGATAAAGAGGCTGAACGGGCGAAAGAGATTGGCGCATTGGTGGAAGAGAAAAGAGCAATAGAGATGAGTCTTGAGAGGCTAAAGGAGGAAAAGGATTCTGCCTCGAAATCATTAGAGATGGCAATGGTGGAGTTGGAGGATATGCAAAGAAGAATCGAAAAGTTATTGGAGGAAAGAGATGCAGCTAGAAGAGTGATGGAAATGAACAAGAAGGAACTGAAGGATATGCAGAAGAAGATCGTGGACTTTCTTGGATACAAAGTTAATGGTGAGAGTGAAAATTCTGAGTCACAAGAAGATGTGAGTGATCTGTGGATTGTTATGAATAGGATGATCGAGGCATGTCAGGATCATGACAAGAAGAACAAAGAATTGTTATCTGAAGTAAGTGATATCAGAATTTCATTCAACCAATTGACACTTGAGAAGGACTATGCTTTGAAAGAATTGGATGAGGAGAAGAAGAATGGTGTTAGCTTGAGATTGGAGGTTTCAGAAATGGAGAAGATACTTGAGGAAACAACTGAAAAACTTGCACATCACAAGGCTGAATTGCAGAAGCTAGTCAAGGAAGCGAAGGATATGGAGGATCATTGTGGATCAATGGCTGACAACATAGATAGGTTGCAGAAGGAGCTTTTGGAGGCAAAGAGTAGCTACAATGATTTGAGGGCCACAATGGAATCAGTCAGCATGAGTTATGGGAAAGTATTGTCTTTGTTGAAGAACACTGCCTCATTGTTATGTCAATCCGAAGATGAAAACGGTCGAAAGGAGAAGGAAGAAACTCCTATTTCCGAAAAGAAGCTGGAAGAGGAAATTGAACCAATTGCAACTAACTTGGAGGCAATCAAACAAGCATTTAAGAATAAAGAGACAGTGGCTCAAGATCTGAAGCTGAAAGTCGCGGTAATGGAAAAAACTATTGTGGAAGTACAAAAGAAGAAGAGTTTCTGGACTTTGGTCTCCTCAGCAACAACTATTTTGGCTGCAGTAACCTTTGCCTATGCTGCAAAGCGAGGATGAATGATTTGATCATCGGTTAACTTTGTTTTAAGAACAAGTTTTTCATACTACAAGATTAATGGAGAAAAGAGAACATTATGACACCATACTATATTGCTGCTACTTATCTTTTGCTCTGTAATAAATATTTTTGATTTGAAGTAAACTCAGGGGATGCTCCTATATGTTAGTGCTTCATATTTTTGGATTATCTTGGCCTTCTGTCAGCTTGATTTTTGTTTGTGAAAGTGAAACAAAATGAAGGGCTAGGTCAGGTGAACCCAATTGATTCTATATCTAATGAACAGATTGCAGCTGAAGTTACTGTTTTCTAAAATCTGGTAGCCATTTGAAGTGCTAGGCATTAGTTGACTAGGTATGCTTCCTTGTACATTTACATGCATCATTGCAACTTAGATTTTGTTAGTTGAACCTTTGTGTAAGTTCATTGTACCTGGTTCCACACATCCAATCATTAGGTTCATGTGCAATTATGGTTCCACACATATCTAATAAAATTTGTTGCATCTGGGAAAATGAAAGGATCAATTTTAAAAAAGTGACATAGTGGATCTAAAGTTGAGCAGTTCTATGGACTGGTTCCTATATTCATAGGTGAAGATCACTTACTGTGCTCAAATAAATGACCTTTCAGCCATTTGATTTAGATGTTAGATAACACTGTATTTCACTTTATTTACGCTCATCCCACTCTTTCAAAGGTTCATGAACTTGCATTCTGTATATTTGCTACCCTGCCAAAATCAGTCACAAAGTCATTTGATCTATGTTTCTGTCACTGTAACTTGGATAATTCTGTAATAATATTTGACTGGACACTAATCTTTTCATTATTGTTTTCAGATTCAAGGCCATTACTGCCACAAATCTCTCAAAGTAAATGGTCTGGGAGTTTACAAAGAAAAAATGTGAGTGCCTCCTCAAAGTGGTCCCTTTTAATGCATACAAACAGCAACCACCAAGCAGACACAAGTTCTTCTCCTTTGGGGCAAGATGGAATTCGTAACTCTTCTGCAAACTTAGTCAAAAAAAACTCTAATCGCCGTGAGCTCCACCGAAAGCAGACCGGAACAATTAGCAATCCAGCTACATGTTGAAATACCTCTTCTTCACCATCTAAGCAATGGTCGAGCTCTTGTAATGCACTGCTGGCTGTTGGTAAAGTTAATTCTATTAACAATCAGAACTCACGAATTTACTTATCTCATCCATGACGACATGGAAGTGATCGTTATTTGGCAATAAGTAGAAACCGATGGTAGCCCTAGCCTGTTCCATATATAGAAGTTTAACCTCTTGTCCAGCCTTTTTGAGCCCTTCAACATAAGCCAATTGCCAATCCTGAATAAGATCCAAGCCAGCAACCACCACATGACTCTTTGGAAATTTGATTCCTTCAAGACTTTTACCATTGGGACCAAAAGGGTTACATGCAGGATGGTCCTGGTCTTCGCCTTCGGGGAGAAAAGCTCTCCACTACCCATCTCTGTCTTGTAGAGTAACAAAGTATTTCCCATCTAAACGCTTCTCAGATTCCATTCTTTCTTGTCCACCAAACATCGGGTTGAGCAGTGCATTCCCCAATATATCAATTCCTGATTCAACAGCCCGTAGAGCTACATGGTGTGCAATGTTACCGCCAGAGCTACATGGAGTGGGTGAAGGAGATGAATGTGGAAATGAGAGACGACAAACTGAGAGACCAATAGATAACTCTTGTCTGGATCCTCGTTCATGAGAATTAGTGACATTTTTAAATATTCAGGTTATGTAATAACTAGTCAAAACACAAATTATATAAAAATATTAGGCATAAAGATAGTTTTTACCCTTAACGTTTATAATTTTTATCATTTTAGCCCTTATTCTTTTTTGGGATAAATTTAGCTCTTGACCTATGTCTTTTTAACAAATAACTCATTTTTTAACTATCATGATAACTGAACCGTTAAAAATTTAATAATAGTAACATATCATATATGTGATAATATATTTTAAATGACATAGAATCTAACCTATTAAATATATAGATATATATAGAATATAATTTTATTCCAATATAAAATATAAAATAATTAAAATTTAAATAAAATATTAAAAATTAATTAAATCCAAAATAAAAATTTATTAAATATTCTCAACCCTAACTAAACTAAAATATATTTATAAAACCCTAAAACACTGATTTAGATTAAAACTAAAATATCTAAATTCTAAACTAAAATAATAATAATCTAATTGATTATTATCAAAACCCTTTATCTTTGATTCACCGGTAACAAACTATACAAAACTCTTTCTTTTCAGATTATGTTCATACCTTTTCAAATAAATTTTGATTTTACTATAATTAAGGTTGAGAATATTTAGTAACATTTTTTTTAAATTTAATTAATTTTTAATGAATAAAAAAATAAATTTGAATATTTTATTTGAATTTCAATTGTTTTAGTTTTTTAGATTAAAATAAAACTATATTCCGTGTGTATGTATTTGATATACTAGATGTTAAGTCGTTTAAAATATATTATTACATATATATATATATATATATGATATGTCATCATTATTAAATTTTTAACGGTTCAGTTATTATGCTAGTTAAAAAATGAGTTATTTGTTAAAAAGACATAGGTCAAAGGCTAAATTTATCCAAAAATAGAATGAGGACCGAAATGACAAAAATTATAAACGTTAAGGGTAAAAATTATTTTTATGCCAAAATATTATGAGAAATAGTGTAAAGATCTTTTAAATTTAAAATTAATTTGTATCATACAAAATATAAATTATTTTAAAAATATTTAAAAAACAACTAAAATAATCCATATCAGATATATTTTGCGTTTCTCAAAATGTCAATTAGTACTTTGTGTTATGTATAATGCGAATTTAGTTTACATGTTTAGAAATGAGGTTATTCTTTCAAATAAATTTTGGAGAGATACAACTTCCAATTAAAAAATAGAAGGAAATATCCCTTCAATAAAACCTTAAAATAAGTGACTCAAACTATACGGTCGTGTACATGATATACGGAAATATTTGTATAAACCCCTCTCTCTCTCTCTAGAATGTGAACAAATATAAATTTTTATAAATCTTCTTAAGACTTGGAATATATAAAACACATTTATCTAAAAAAATAATATGACAAATGATAATAATATTTTAATAAAATTATTAAGATTTAATTATCAAAATAAATTATAATACGTAAATAATAATTTATTTTTTATTAAAAAATTTAATTGCTATAAACTTTATAACTTCCCTTGTGACATGTTCATGCATTCAACCCTAATTTTAGGTATCGTTAGACTTAATAATCCACTTATAAATAGAACCGGCAAATTTGATCCAAGTACTAAATTAATTTATCCGAATTAAAATTTAAAATTAATTCGAATATAATAATTTAAAATTGATTCAAAACTCAAAATAAATCGAATCGAATTAAAATCTATTAAAATTTTAGTTGAACCGAAAATGAACCTAAATTGATTTTTAATCGAATCGAATAAATCTAAACTGATTTTCAACCGAATCGAATGAACTCAAACTGATTTCACCCAAATCAAAATTAACTCGAACTGAAGGTAACCCTAAATAAAAAAAGATATTAAAATAAAGAAAGAAGGATAGGATGTGTGAATCGTCGCAAAATTCACCAAAAAAACAAATATGCATACTATAAAAAGTGATATATAAGGTGTAAAAAACTACCCGACCTTAAAACGATCAATCTCTTGCTAACCTGATATTAATCCGACACGAAATCAAACAAGCAAAAAATAATTGAATCGATATTAATCGAATCGAAAATCAATTGACTCAACCTCATACCTGGACCGAAATCACTATAACCCCGAACCAAACTAAAAATTTGAACAAAACCTAAATCGATCCGAATCAAATATAAACTAAAATAATCCAAACCAAATACTCGTTTATTACCTCTACTTATAAATTTATTTAATCTAAATGTAGTGTTAATTTCTTTAATTATTTTATTTGGTAAAATACTACTCTATGGCTGACACTTTGCTCCCCTATTTATTTTTTGCATTGGTTTAGCATGAAAAGCTGTTTCCTTGTCGAAATTTGAATGAGCTTCCCATATGAAGTTTTTTATTCAACATTTCAAATCAATGGCATAGTAACCCTCTTATTATAATGGAGGTAGGGGTGAGTATTCGATTAAGTCGAGTCGAGTTAAAAAATTTCAAGTTATTCGAGTTTACGAGTCATATTTTATAATTCAAACTTTATTTAAAATTTTTTTAGTTCGAGTCGAGTTTAAGAAATTTGAGTCGAATCGAGTTGAGTATTTTTGCCTCGAGTCGAGTCGGATTATTTGTTTTTTTCGAGTCGAGTTTTGCTCACCCTAAATGGAGGAGTTGTTTAAGTAATGCTTGTGGACACTATATTGTGCTAATCACATGGTTACTTAGGGTTTGGTTTGAACTTTCCACAAAGTTATTATGTACAAGTAAAATTAGAACATAGAGTCATGGGTTTAATATTAGGAGAATGAAGTTTAAATATTATAGTAAAAAAAGGAGAGAAAACTAAATTGGGATGTTCTTCTAAATAAAATCATAGTTACGGATCTTGGTTTTATAAATGAAGAAAATTAAAGTTAGGAAAATCATCTTAATATTAGTTTTTTTTTAAATCGATCCGAATTAATCGATTAATAAATCGGATGCTGATGATTAAATCGAATTTAACCTTATTTTTCTGACTATTTATTTATTTATTATTTTAGATGAACCGTAGCTCGGTTAAACTATTGTTTTAAATAGTAAGTTTGAATGAACTTAAACCTTTTTAATCTCCAATTTTAGAGATTTAAAGGGTTACAAATTGTTTATTGTATAAAAATTATCTAAAATGATTATTAAATTTTTTATTAAATAAATTTAAGTATTACGTATGTGTGCGTGTATTTTTATCGAGCTTCTATAGAGTGATGAACACTTTTAGGTTTGCTTTTGTAGCAGAGGTTAATGATTCTATTGTCGTGAACCATTTCCCTTTATCAACGGAGATTGGTTAAAGTGATAAGCAATTTTATTCTGCTTAAGTATGTCTCGAGTTTGAGACATTGTATACATAAAAAATATTTATTGAAAACTTACCTATTAAAATTTTGTTTACGACGTAAATTGATTCAGACTGATTCGGATGAAACCCTACAAATCAAAATAAGAATCAAAATTTTAAAATTATTTACATCAAATATCCCAATTGTATCTTTTTTTAGTGTTAATTACGTCATGTGCCTTCAATTATATTTTAAATTCTAAATGTCTTGTTAGTTTGAACATGAAACATTGTTTTGGATGTGGCACGGGACATATTAAAAAACATGTGAAAGAAATTGTAAACACATTTATACTCGCTGCATAAGAAGTTAGGATCTAACGCTAAAAATAAATAAACATTCTTAATTTTAATCAAGAATGTTTATAACTGACTCGATAAGTATTTAGGGATTCAATAAATTTGTAATGCAAGTCAATAAAATAAAATAAAATATAATAATATTATAATCAGTGGCGGATCCAAAAATTCATTTGAAGGTGGGCACATATGAAATTTCGAAATTTCAGGGTGAGCACAAAACTTAAATATTATAAAAATTTAAAGATCAATTCATAAAAATTAAGAAAATTAACAAAAGATATAAACATTATAAGTTAAATTATCCTGTTAATTAACAAGCCATTTAGCCTCAATGGTCGAAGGAATGGTGGTTGTTCTTTGAGGTTACGGATTTGAGCATCGATAATGTCAACATAGTAACTAAGTAATCAATGTTCAATGGTTAAAAGAGTATACACTGAAACATATACTATTATAATTATTGTAATTGATTCAAAAAAATTATCATGTTAAGTCACGCCGTTAATACTCTACACGTGAGAACATAAAATTAAACATCAAAAAAGTTATTTATTTATTTATTTATTTTGAACAGATGCAGATAATTTTATTAACAAGAAAATACTCAATATTACAATAATGGTTTACAATTATCATTGTAAATTAAAAATATAATTCGATCATTTTCTTAAAACTAGCCACTCTAGATCAGACAAGGACCATTCATGAAAAAATTTAAAACTTATCCAAAGATTCGATCGAAAAGATAGATACGAACAAATCTGATTGCATCAGTAAACGAACCAAAAGGGGATTAATCTATGAAGATCACTGAGAAACGCAGATCAGAACAGAGCGTCGCGGTAAACTATTTACGAGCGCAAACCGCGTATCCATATTCAATCTGAGGGTCCAAAGCAAGGAAGATCATCGTGATAACAAATAAGCGCCATCTTGATCAGTCGTGGCGTCGTCAAATCCAACCTTAAAAAAACAAAACAAAAGAAAAACATGCCAAACAACAGAAGAAACGTGTCAAACGACAGAAGAAACGTACCAAAAGGTAGAGTAGATCGTGCCACAAGAGCAAAATTATTTATTAATAAAAAACGAAAACGATAGAGTTCGGCGGACGGCGATCAATATTAAGATTAGTGTCGCCGCCAGCACTCAAAGAAGAAAAAGAAACAAATCTGTGGCAGTAGGAGATTTTAAGAGAATTTATAACAATATTTTTAATTTCTTTATTATTTATTTATTTATAATTAACACGTGTTTGTTCATGGCTTGATTTGAAGAGCTCATTAGTGATTACAAATCATCAAGATGTGAAATCTAAAGTCAGTATGTTCACCGAGCAACAAGAAAGTCAGAACTGATGGTGCCGGTTTTAATGTTATTAAGGTTTTACTTTGGGGATGAACAACTAAGATTAGAACAGGGGGGGTCTTCTTTTCCGGACAAGATGGGATTGTTGGCTGGTAACAATAGATGAAGTAATAGTTAATATCAATTTGCTTTTGAGGACGGTTCGGAATTTTATATAAAAAATAAAAACTATTAAAAAGTTATATTTGAAATATAAAAGGTATAAAATTATAAAATCTTAAAGAGTATAAAATTTGATTATCAATAAAAAATACAAATAATACATAAAACATAAGAAAATTTAAAATTTTTAGGGACGTATCTATTTCTAACACCCGCTAAATTCGTCCATGTTTACTTTGTTGTATGAATCAAGTCTGTGTGTGTTATCCACTTGAATTACTAAAGTATATATGACTATTGATTCGTGGTATGGAAGCGTAAGTTATTGGAAATAGCACATAGGAAGATTTATGAGCAATTTGTTGGCTTGGAACTCAGATTCTATTTGTAGTTGAAATGAAAATTAAAAAAAAAATAGAAAAGAACTGTTGGGACATAATAAATAATAAGAACAATAATCTTATTTACATGTGCATGAAGTGATGAATAATTTAATCAAAAGTAAACCATGTCAATAATTGTTAAATATTTATAGTATTTTTGTGGGTTATTGAAATTTTAAATTTTATATTACGATTATTGTTATTAACAACGATTAAAAAATTATAATACGATGCATTATTTAAGAAAAACTCTATTTTTTAAAATTTACAATCACCACAAAGGTAAAATATTTTATCAAAAGAATAGTCGTCGAGCAATTCAAATAAAAAATATATATGTTTGGCTCAAAAATTAATATATTTTAGTTTCAAGTTAATTTTATAATGGAAAGTGACAGATAGTAAAGTTTTACTTTTTAATTTAATTGAGATCTTATTGATAGTAGAGATAGTGAGATTTTTTTTTGACGAATTTAAATCAGTAAAAAAATAAATAGTTTGATGATCTTTTCGACAAAGAAATCATTTAAAGATAATGAGAATTACAACAAAAGATGAAATGATTCAATAGAAATTAAATTTCAAAATTTTTCGATTTTTCATTATATTTAGAGTTTAGGGTTTATTAAAAAGATTCAGGGTTTATGATTTAGGGTTTATAATTTAGGGTTTGGGTTTGATATTAGGATTTGTAATTTATAGTTTTTGTTTTAGGGATTATGGTTTAGGATTTATTAAATGTATTTTTAGTTAAGGTTTTGGGGTTAATATTTAAGGTTTAGGATTTAAGATTCACTAAAATATTTAGTATTTAGGGTTTGAATTTTAGGGTTTAGGATTCTTGAAATAAATTTTAATTTTTAAAATCATGATAAAAAATTATTTAAGATTTAGGGTTTAGAGTTTAAATTTTAGGGTTTAGGTTTTTAATATTTTAATTTATTATATATAAAATAATTTAATTAATATTTTAATTAAATTAAAAAATAAATATATGTTTATACGTAAAATATAAAAAATATAGATAATAATACTGGATGAATATTAATATTGGTGTTTGGTATCATAAAATGTCCTTTTGTTAAGTGGTTTGCACACCTATTCTCGTCCATGTAAGGGTGAGCAAAACTTGACTCGACTCGAAAAAAACGAATAACTCAACTCGAGGCGAAAATACTCGATTCATTTTGACTCGACTCGAAAAACCGAATAACTCAACTCGATTCAAGGCAAAAATACTCGACTCAAAATTTCATCGACTCGGCTAGACTCGAAAAATTTCAAATAAAGTTCGAGTTATAAAATGGAAATCGAATAACTCGAATAACTCAAAATTTTTAATAATTAAAGGATTAATTTTTATGTTTAAAACAAGTCTATCAAATTTTTATGATATATATACATTGATATATAAAAATATAAAGAAATATCACTACATATGAAAAATATATAGATAAATATCTTATGTGATTAGAGAAAGTCGTTTAAATTAAAAATCAAATCATACTATAACATGAATAAAATATTACAAACAAATATTTATAAGAAGTCGAAAACTCGACTCGATTTGACTCGACTCGAATTTCTTAAACTCAACTCAAACCGAAAAAATTTCAAATAAAGTTTGAGTTGTAAAATATGACTCGTAAACTAGAATAGCTCAAAATTATTTGACTCGACTCGACTCGATCGAATAATCACCCCTACATCCATGCATACCCGGGTTCAATTCCCCTTGGTTGCAAATGTCTAAATTTTGTATTTTTTAAAAATAAATTTAGAAAGTAAATATTATATAAATATAACCCTCCAATCTCACTATCACTAGAGGTGATAAACGGGTCGTTCGGTTCAGTTTGTTTGCATTCAGTTAGGGTCGGTTTTGGTTTTGGTTTTAATTCGATTATATGATAATTCGGGTCAATTCAGATATCGTATCGGTGATTCGGGTCAATATTGGATCGGTTATTTTTGGGTCGGGTCCATATCAGATCGGATGTTTTTGAGTCGGGTCCATATCGGGTTGTTCAGATCGAGTCGATCTTTGAATTTTCGGGTTAATTTGGTTTGAGTTGGACTTGACTATAAATCTAATCGTGTATATTATATATATAATTAATCATATATTCTTGTAAAAGTATATCTTTTTATTTATTTGAGGATAAAAGTGAAAAAACAAAAAGTATAAGGACCAATTTGATAACGATCCTAATAATTATTTTTATTCTATAAATGAAAATTTCACATCAGTACAAGAAAAATGGTGAAAATCAGATTTTCGATGTTAGATTTGCGTGAAAAGCTTTAAAAGGAAAAAATCGATTTTAAAGTTGGATAATCATTTGACCTCGGAATGTCACAAAATTTTGAAGAATGATGTAGGATGACTCAAGGATTATGACATTCCGTATTATAATTGTTTTTAAATTTTTTACCTCGATTTTTATTCGAGTAAAGGCAATATAGGAGATTTAAGGGTTAATGTTATTTTTGTAAATACATGAATTCATATTAAATTCATAAAAAATTCATTTCGGGTTTAAAATGAATTATTCATTCACTTTGAGTCAATTATCGGGTTAAAATAAAAATAGTAAAAATAAATTTTTATAAATACATGGATTCAGATTAAAATAGTAAAAAAATAAACAATAATAAAAATAAATTATTCATTAACTTTGACTCAATTATCGGGTTAAAATCGGATTGATGTTCGGTTTAGATCAATTTTGAGCAAGTTAATTTCGGGTTGCTTTCGGTTCGGGTGAAAATTGGCTCGGGTGAAAATCAGTTCGGGTCAAATCGATTATGGATCAAATTGGTTACGGGTATATATATCGGTTCTTCTATAATTTGGATCGGTTTCGGTTTCGGTTCAAGTTTTGAATCATCTTATTCGGATTCAATCGGGTTTCGATTCGGGTAAATCGGTCGGTTTTCGATTCTCGGATCAAGTTTGCCAGGTCTAAATGTCACCACCTAATTAAAATAATTATATTATTTTATTATAATAAAATTAAGACTAAGTTATAAAAATGTATGAATAATATGGAGTAAATGTGTAATTATTCTATTTTATTTTTAACTGTCACGTCATTAGTCCGTTAGTTTTTAAAGGTCGATGGCTATTTCGATACCATTTTAATAGTTGACCGGTGTATTTAACGCATTTTAAAGTATTGTGATCATTTCGATACCAACCCATAATATGGTGACTATCTTTATAATTTACTAAAAAAAAATATGCAGTATAATCTCATTTTACTTTTTTCATGTGTTGTATCTGTAATCCATAGCTAATAATTTTCCTTTTCCTTACAAATATTTACTTAACTCATTTATAATTTTTTTTCTTGAAACTTTGTGCTATCACATTTATTGTACACATGTCCATAACTACTTATATTTGAAGATCAAATTAGGAAAAGATATGAACATTATAAGTTAAATTATCATGTTGATTAACGAGCCATCTAGCCGTTGATACTCTACGTATGAAAACATAAAATTAAATATCAAAACAAGTTATTTATCATCATTTCTTTATTATTTATTAATTAATATCTTAATAATTGACAAAAGGTTTGGAAGTATTGTTTAAGATATTTATTTATTTACAATGAAAACGTGTTTGTTACTGGCTTGATTTGAAGAGCTCATTAGTGATTACAATTCTTCAAGATATGAAATCGAAAGTCAATATGTTAATCGACCAACAAGAAAGTCAGAACTGATATTTCCATTTTTAAGGTTATTAGGGTTTTACTTTTGGGATGAACAACTAAGATTAGAACATGGGATTGTTGGCTGGTAACAACAGTTGAAGTAATAGTTAATATCAATTTGCTTTCGGGGACGAATCGGAATTTTATATAAAGGATAAAAACTATTAAAAATTATATTAAAAATGTTAAAGTATAAAATTAAAATAGCTTAAAGATATAAAATTAAATTATTAATAAAAAATATAAAATATTTAGGAACATGTTTATTCACGACACCCGTTATAAGTTTGTCTATGTTTACTTTGCTGTCTGAATCAAGTCTGTCTGTGTTATCCACTTGAATTACTAAATGTATCTCCTTGGGGATCCAATAGCATTAGCACTACAGAATTGATTCGTGGTAAGGAAGCGTAAGTTACTGGAAATAGCACAGAGGAAGATTTATGACCAACTGGTTGGCTGGGAACTCAGATTCTATTTGTAGTTGAAATGAAAATAAAATATAGAAATAGAAAAGAATTGTTGGGACAGAATAAATAATAAGAACAAGAATTTTATTTACATGTGCATGAAGTGATGAATAATTTAATCAAGAGTAAACTAGGTCAATAATTGTTAAATATTTAGAGGATTTTTTTTTTGAGTTATTGAACTTTTAAATTTTATATTACAATTATTGTTATTAGCAACGATTAATAATATAATAGGATACATTAATATTTAAAAAAATCAATTTTTTAAATTTACAATCATTACAAAGGTGAAAATTTTTATCAAAAGAATAATTGTCGATCAATCCAAATAGAAAAAATATATGTTTGGCTGAAAAATTAATATATTTTAGTTTCAAGTTAATTTGATAATTGAAAATGGCAGATTGTAAAATTTTATTTTTTAGATTCAATTGAGATCTTATTGATAGTAGAGATAGTGAGATTTTTTTAACGAATTTAAATTAGTAAAAAAAGTGAATAGTTTGATGATCTTTTCGATCAGAAAAATCACCTAAAGACGATAAGAATTACAACAAAAGAGAATATGGTTCAACACAAATTAAATTTCAAAATTTTTTTTGATTTATTATTATTAATTCTTAGATTATCTTAAAATTAAATTATTTTAATCTTTTGGTCAAATGAAGCTTTCTTATCGTTGGATTTAATCAGAAACTAGTTCATTCATGAAAAAAAATCCTTTTGTGGCGTTCTCCATTATAAAAATTTATTTCTTTAAGAAGATATTAATGATAAATGTTAATGACAATGATCATAATGAAATTGATTAAGAGTTTAAAGAAAAAAAATAAATGTTAAAATTTGATGATCCAAATAAAATATTTTAAAAGTTAGCGATTACCATTTACTTAATGGAATAATATTTTATAAACCGATGCTGAAAAAAAGTTCTTACAAATAATTTTTTAGAATTTAAGATTTACAAGTTTAGATCGTAAGATTTAAAATTTAAGGATTAATATTAAAATTTAATGTTAAAAATTTAAATTTTAACTTAAAACAAACATATTTATATAATATATATCATCGTTAATTAATTATTCTATAAAATCTTTATAGATTTGTTTGATAACCCAAAAATCTATTTTTCTTCCATACTTCGGTAAGTGTTCTTCCCTGCACATGGCAACTTGTAGGTTTTAAGGGTTTATTTATCAATTAGTTTATGTCATTCAATTCTGACGACACTCAATATTACGTTAGATGAATAAACAGCTGTGTCAAATAAAATTTGTAAATTGTGTACTTTATCAAAAGTTTAGAGTATTAATTATAAATAATTATTTTTAGAATATTAAAAATAATTACTTATAAATTTATTTTGGATTAAGTTTAAATTTAAATATTTGAGAGACAAATTTATTAGGATTTTATTTGAATATTTTTAGGATTATCTTTAGTTATTTTATTTCTTTAGGTATTTTATTATCTTTAGGATATCTCAAGTTATAAATATTAGGATGTTCATTATCGGATATCGAGTCGGATCCTATCCGTTTTTTCAGAAATTCAGGTTTTCAGATCGGTAATAAGTGAACCGTATTGGATTCAATTTTTTGGATATTTGACTTTTTGGATAATTGGATAATCGAATTGGATTTTTGAATATCCGGTTATTCAAAAATATATTTTAATTTAATTATTTATTCAAATTTAAAGGTTATATTTATGAGAATTTTGAAATTTTGAATATAACAAACAACAATGATTAAATATAACAAGATTCATATCTATAAAAATTTTAAATATTGTTTTAATTTTTGGATATAACAAGTATCAGATTATTAAAACTAAAAAATGATATTAAAAAAATAAAGTTTTAGATTTTCGAATAATCCAAAACTTAAAATATTGTGATCCATATTAAATTCGAAAAATTTAAAATCGTATCGAATATCCAATACAAAAATAAAAATAAACTAAATATTTAAATTTTTAGATCGAATAATCAAATTAAATCTATTAAATGGGATACATTTGAACACCTCTAACAAATACTCATTAGTGTGAAGCTTGAAAACACTTCAAAAACTAGTTTTTCCTTGTAAAGTTTTTATTTTTTACTTACTTTTCTTATTATTTTTGTTTCTTATTTTCTTTGAATTATGCTAAGTATGAATTCAATCGTATTTAGTTAATTTTCAATTAGCTGAAGGCTTAAAGCGATGACTCGATTCTAATAGTAAGAATTAAAAATCACCTAAAAGCTTTATGTATCTTTCTCATTTTTTACAAATTTAGATTAACAACTGTTGAATACAGTGAAAAAGCAAGAGAATATTAGCAGTAGATTTTGTTCAGAATAGCTTAATTTTTCTTTCATTAGAGATGCTTATTTATACACTGAGAATGACACACTCAGCATGCATAACAGAATTTTTAACAAATTTTCAGCTCAACATTGGTTGCAACGACCTTCAACCAATGCTTTTCACATTCATCATTCACCCTACTATTTTATCTGTTGTTGCTGTAACAAAGAAGCTTCTTCATATGTCATCACATTCAGTTTTTGCCTGAACTCAACAAAGTATACTGTAGACAAAGCTTTGATAAGACCATCTGCAACTTGGTGAGCTGCTGGAATATAATTGATCTTTATCAGTTTTTCTAAAACTTTTTCACGAACACATCTAAATTCATATGCTTAGTCTTTGCATGATAGATAGGAT
Source organism: Abelmoschus esculentus (assembly GCA_035048815.1). Lineage (NCBI taxonomy): Eukaryota > Viridiplantae > Streptophyta > Magnoliopsida > Malvales > Malvaceae > Abelmoschus > Abelmoschus esculentus. The sequence continues at coordinate 2,405,068 of JAUCBN010000019.1, read as the reverse complement.
TCATGCTCATAGACACTGCACTGAAGCTATCACTCCAGACTATAGGAATATCTTCTTGAACCAATCCCTTCTCAGTGAGTAGAGATCGCAACCAAGTGACTTCTGCAACAACTTCAACAATACTTTTATATTCAGCTTCTATTGTTGATCTTGAAACACTCTTTTGTTTCTTCGAACTCCAAGTAACTAGACTATTTCTCTAGTATACACATCCTCCATAAATGAATATTCTGTCATCGAGATTGCTTCCTCAATCTGCATCAGCAAAAGCTACAAGATTAAGCTTTGGATTTTCAACTTGAAAAACTAGTCCACAACTTGATGTACCACTCAAGTATCTCAGAATTCTTTTTAATGCATCCCAATGTCCTTCACAAGGTGAATGTATATACTGTGCAACCTTGTTAACACAAAATGTTATATCTGATCTGGTATGACACAAATACAACAGTGCACCAACAATACTTCTGTAACCTTGTGCATCTTCTATTGAACTCCCAGCATCTTTACTTAACTTCACAGTGGGCAACATAGGTATAGTTGTTGCCTTAGCTTTGTCCATCCTTGCTCTTTCCAAGAGTTTTATAATATATTTTCTTTGATTCAAGAATAGATTGTCATTGCATCTTCGAACCTCAATATCAAGAAAGTAGCTCAAATCACCGATATCTTTTAAACTGAACTTGCTACTAAGTTGACATACTACCTTATTGATTGTTGCATTTGATTGGCCTGTAATTATGATATCATCAACATATATTAATATATATGTGTGGATATCACCTTCATTCTGAATAAACAGGGAAGAATCTACTATAGCTCTTTGAAAACCAATCTCAACTAGATAAGCCTTAAGTTTTGAGTACTAATTTCTTGGTGCTTGCCTTAAACCATATAAGGCTTTGTTTAGTTTGCACACCAACTTACGCCCATCATCAGCATGTATTTCAAAATCACTGGGTTGGTCCATATACACATCTTCCTCTAAATCTCCATTTGAAAGGCATTGTTCACATCAACTTGTCTTAGTCTCCATTTATGCTCAACTGCAAGAGCATTTACAGTAGAGAACTTGATTACTGGACTGAAAGTTTTAACAAAATCTCGGCCTGGTATTTGAAAGAACTTTTTGGCAACCAACCTAGCCTTGTACCTTGATATGCTACCATCAGTATTCCTTTTTATCCTGAAAATCCATTTACAACCAATAGTACTTCTGTCTGGAGGAAGCGCGACAAGAGTCCAGGTATCATTTCTGTTGAGTGCTTCATATTCGTCCAGAACAGCAACCCTGCATTTAGGACACTGTAAAGCATTATGAACATCACATGAAACATCATCTTCTTCCATAGAACAATAATAAATTTTAGGCTTGCGTATCCCTAGCTTAGTTCTTGTCATCATTGGATGTGAGTTGATCACTGGATTGATTTCTTGAGACTAATGTAGTGGAATAGAATCAACTACTGGTACATCATCATGAATGGTAGTAGGATCAGCTTTTAGAGGGCTAGAATCATGTATCACTCTCTCATCTTCATTTGAAGGCATGGCATCATGATCAATATTTTCTAAAGCATCCTCATTAATACTTGTCGAGGGTGGACTACAAGGACCACCTTCAACTGGTACTTCGTCTTCAGTTGGTGCTGCATTTGGAGAACTGACATTAGCTTTGTTATACAATCTTCGTTCTGAAACGATTACAAAAGAAAATAGTTAATAAAACAAAACCGAAATTGAAACTTTGAAATATAAAGATCAAACCGAGTTTTGTTTGAAAACGGATGAAGTTGAGGCCTGCGTTCAGCAGTTTCCTTAAGACTGATTTGCAGCCACTCCGAAGGTGCCGAGTTGTTTGGCAGTCAGTCTCCCAAGATACAATAATTGGAAGAACTCCTAACAGTAGTACTTCTGCCGAGTTCTCGAACCGCTCTTATCTTTGCCTATCACCGAGAGATAAAACTGAGAGAGAAAACGTGTTTGGGATGATTTGAAACAGAGAACATCAACCCCTTTATATAGTGGATTTCTAGGGCAAACAGTGGTATAACTTTCCTTATTTAATATCCGGGAAATCCGGGATTAAATTCCAAAATGGAAAACCCAGAATTAATTCCAATAAAAAAAGGAATTAATTTCAAATATCCGAGAATTTAGAATAATTGTTATCCAACCGGTATTTAAATTTAAATTAAATACCATAAATAACAATTATATCTTTAATTTGCTAGAGCAGTCAACTGCTAATTAATTCAAAAATATTCTGAATTAATATTCGTTTCTAGATATTTTCAAAAATAAAATAAGGAAAAAATATGCACAACGGGTAAAATATCCGCAGGCCTCGAAAAGGCCTGACCGGTCCGGACATTCGCGTCGCCCACATCGTGCGGGTGCACCCCAACCCGAATGGAATTGGATTCGCACCCCCATGCGCGCGAGGCACAGTGTCAACTAAAGTCATTCAATGACTTCATTATGGGTAGTTGTATATAAACAACTCTCATATCATTTATCCTACCAATGTGGGATAAATGGGTTCTACATTCCTTATTCATTCTTGACCTTCCCACTTTGAGCATCAATTTCTCATTCACCATTCAACGATATTGAGCGTATGAGCTACCGTTGTAAAGATTTCACGGCATAGAATAGGAATCAACCATTTCCTTATTCAAAATCTTATCTTTACTTGTTCAAAAATTGTTCCAAAGATGGTCACATATCACTTTTATTCCAACAATCCCCCACATGAATGAAATTGATGATTTTATCAAAACATTTTTGGCACATTGTGGTGATAGGCTCTACGATTGATAGATGCATAAGATAAGTAGGTTTCTTCCTTTGAACCTTCCCTTGTGAAAGTATATTTACTTTACTAGCTAATCAGTAGACGCGATGTCCTTAAACTGTCAGCCGTTGGTGTAAACGATGACATACTTCACACACCTATCTCTCTGACAAGAGATACAACTCTCATGGTTATGTCCTTAAGGCCGTGGACATCTCTTGGTTCTGCAAGAGTATGAAAGAACTATGCCCAATACTCTCCTTGAAGCGGCCCCACTTCACTCTCACATAGATGACTTATATTGCTCGGCTCACCGAAGCACACAATGGTCATTAAAAGCTTTTGCTTAATCTCTTCCAAATTTTTTTCACTATTCACATCATAGGAATGGACCTGGGAGGGAACCCCCACAGTGACCGCACAGGTCTATGCAATTAGGTTGTCCCTTTGAACCTAGATCTTGGGATCTCCAGTCAACTAGGTAGGGTTTTCCTTCACATAGCGCCTTTATTTTTCATGGGCTTTAGTCCCATTCCTTTCGATGTTTTCTCAACTTGATCTCTATTTAACCCTTTAGTTAGCGGATTCGCAATGTTATCTTTTGATCTTACAAAATCAATAGAGATAACTCCATTTGAGACAAATTTTCTAACGGTGTTATGTCGTCGACGCATATGTCGAGACTTACCATTATACATAAAGTTTTGTGCCCTAGCAATCTTTGCTTGATTGTCACAGTATATGCACACAGTGGGCACTGGTTTTTCCCATTCAGGGATATCCTCAAGAAATTGCCTTAACCATTCGGCTTCTTCTCCAGTTTTATCTAGAGCTACAAACTCAGATTCCATTGTGGATCTGGTTATAATTGTTTGTCTTGAGGATTTCCATGATACGGCTCCTCCTCCTAGAGTGAACACATATCCGCTTGTGCCTTTGGTATCTTGTATGTTAGATATCCAACTCGCATCGGAGTATCCTTCTAAGACAACAGGGTCTTTGGAATAATACAATCCGTATTCCCGAGTATATCTAAGGTATCTCAGTACCTTTACTATTGCTTTCCAGTGATCTTTTCCTGGATTACTCGTGAATCTGCTTAGACTGCTTACAGTAAAAGCTATATCTGGTCTTGTGCAGCTCATAAGATACATTAAGCTGCCTATGACCCTTGCATATTCCACTTGATTGATACTTTCTTCTTTATTCTTGGATAATTTAAAACAAGGATCTAAAGGAATTGTAGTTGTAACACAATCATCATTGCCAAATTTTTCAAGAATCTTATCTACGTAGTGTGATTGAGTTAATATGAGACTTTCTGCTGATCGTTTTATTTGGATACCCAAAATTGTATCAGTTAATCCCATATATTTCATGTCAAAGTTTGAATTTAACATGTTCTTGGTACGGTGTACCATCTCATTGTTGCTTCCTACAATGAGTATGTCATCTACATATAAATATAGGATGACGTATCCAATGTCCGTAGTTTTGACATATACACATTTATCACACTCATTTATTTTGAAGCCGTTTGTCATCATGACATTATCGAACTTCCCATGCCATTGTTTTGGTGCTTGTTTAAGTCCATATAAAGATTTGACCAATCTACAGACTTTCCTTTCTTGACTTGAAACTACATGACCCTCAGGTTGTTTCATGTATATTTCTTCGTCAAGTTCTCCATTTAGAAAAGCTGTTTTAACATCCATTTGATGCACTTCGAGATTTCTTAATGCAGCAATGACAAGTATCATCCTAATAAATGTTATTCTTGATACAGGGGAAAACGTATCAAAGTAATCAAGGCCTTCCTTTTGTCGGTATCCTTTTATTACCAACCGTGCCTTATATTTATCAATTGTTCCATCTGTTTTCATTTTCCGTTTGAAAATCCATTTTGAATTTAGTGGTTTAATTCCCGGAGGAAGATCCACTAACTCCCAAGTATGATTTTGCAAGATGGAATCAATTTCACTTTTTATGGCATCTTTCCAAAAAATGCTTTCAGAGGAACGTATAGCTTCATTAAACGTTAGAGTTTCATCCTCTAGCATATAAGTTAGGAATTCAGATCCAAAGGATTTTTCTATCCTAGCCCTTTTGCTCCTTCTTGGCTCTTGTTTAGATTCATCCTCTTGTTGATCATTTAAGGATATATCGTCCAATGTTTGCTTAACAAACTGATCAACTTCCCTAGTTTTATAGGGAAATATATTTTTAAAGAAAGATGCATTTTTTGACTCCATTATCGTGTTTTTGTGAATCTCTGGATTTTTCGATTCATACACAAGAAACCGATAAGCATTGCAATGCTCAGCATAGCCTATGAAAATACAATCCACTGATTTTGGACCTATTTTCATTTGTTTCGGTGGTGGAGCCATTACCTTTGCAAGACACCCCCACATTTTTAAGTGTTGATACGAAGGTTTTCGACCTTTCCATAGTTCATATGGTGTCTTGTCTTTTCTTTTCTGTGGGACCTTATTTAAAAGGTAATTTGCCGAAAGAATGGCTTCCCCCCACATGTTCTGAGGTAACCCAGAACTTCCTAATAAAGCATTCATCATTTCTTTCAGAGTCCGATTCTTACGTTCGGCTACTCTATTAGATTGAGGGGGATACGATGGTGTTACCTCATGAATAATTCCATGTTGGGTGCAATATTCACCGAATGGATTAACATATTCTCCACCACGATCACTTCTTACCATCTTAATTTTCTTATTAAGTTGGTTTTTGACTTCTTGCTTATAGATTATAAATTTATCTATAGCTTCGTCTTTGCTTTTTAACAAGTATATATAACAATATCTTGTACTGTCATCGATAAAGGTAATAAAAAATTTATTTCCTTCTCTTGTTTGGACAAATTTTAAGTCGCAAATGTCGCTATGAATTAAATCAAGCGGCATTGTACTTCTTTCAATAGTTTGAAATGAAGTTCTTGTTGATTTTGCTTCAACACATATTTCACATTTTAACTTATAATCAATGTGAAATGAGGGAATGTGGTCTATTTTAATTAACCTTCGTAAGGTATCATAATTTACATGTCCAAGTCTACCATGCCATAAATTAAATGACTCAAGCATATAAGCAGAAGAAGAAGCTGCATTCTTATTCTTATTCTTCATATGGGATTTTACAAAGATAGTATTGAGTTTTCACATTCCATTTAGTACATATCCTCTACCCACAAACATTCCCCCTTAGTTAAAATTAACTTCTGGGATTCAAAAACCATCCTAAATCCGTGAACACTTAGAAGTGTTCTAGAAACAAGGTTCTTGCGTATGTCAGGTACATACAACACATTCTGAAGCTTGAGTTCCTTTCCAGAAGTCATCTTCAATACCACGATTCCCTTCCCCTTTATCATGGAAGTTGCAGCATTACCCATGTAGAGTTTCTCTCCATTATCGCATGGTGTCAACTTATGAAAAGAGTTTTCGTCACAGCAGATATGACGTGTGGCTCCTGTGTCCAGCCACCACTCTCTTGGGTTTGAGTCAACCATGTTGACTTCAGATATCACAGCTACTAGGTCTTCATCTTGCACGACGTTGACTTCTTTGGCTTTCACTCTCTTTGGAAGCCTGCATTCTGTGGATCTATGCCCCATTTTTCCGCAATTGAAGCATGATCCTTTGAACTTCTCCTTTTTGAAGATCCCGCCACTTGGTCCTAACTTTGGTTTAGTTTGGGCCCTTTGCGGTTGCTTCCCTTTCTTGGTTTCGATAACATTTACCTTGGCTTCTCTGCTGTGAGATTTCCCGACATTTCCTCTGTTGTCTTCTTCAATTCGAAGCCTGGAGATCAGTTCTTCTACAGTCATCTCCTTCCTTTTGTGTTTCAAGTAACTCTTGAAATCATTCCATCCGGGAGGCAATTTTTCCGTGATGGCAGCTACTTGGAAAGGCTCGTTGATAACCATTCCTTCTGCAAGAATTCCATGAATAATTAGTTGGAGTTCTTCAACTTGAGTTACTACTAATTTTGAATCAACCATAGTAAAATTCAAGAATCTTGCGACTAAAAACTTTTTAGCCCCAGCATCATCTGCTTTGTACTTATTTTCCAAAACATTCCACAACTTCTTGGCAGTTTCATACACATTGTACATCGGATACAAAAAATCTTGTAATCCGTTTAGGATGTAGTTCCGACATATATAATCGTCGTCGTCCCATTCTTCTTTCATCTTTATGGCAGTGATCGTGTCAACTTGCCCTTCTCCGTCTCCTACATTAATGACTAGAGGATCGACCGTTAAGTAATTCCTCAAGCTCAACATGGCAAGATAAAACATCATCTTTTGCTGCCATATCTTGAAGTTCTGTCCAGTGAATTTTGGTGGCTTTTCATTGTGATTAACATTCACAGCCGGTGCATTCGTATTCTGGACTTGTTTGGAGCTCTGTGCAGATGTAGAGACCTTCGAATGCTCAGATTCTCCAGTAGTCATTTCTTTCTGCGAAAGAACAATAGAAATTCAATTAATTTCTTCAAACAGAAATAAAGAATTTCTTGTTTAAAAACTGACAATTTCTGCGAACAGATTTGTCATAGCTTTTGAGATTTTCTGCAAATCCGTTAAGAACGACAGGATAAATCCTGAAACAAATTGTTTGCAATCTCTTTTACACTTTGATCGTTTCGGTCTGAAAACGGTATAAACACAGGAAATCAGTCTTAAGATTGTTATACAATCTTCGTCCTGAAACGATTACAAAAGAAAATAGTTAATAAAACAAAACCGAAATTGAAACTTTGAAATATAAAGATCAAACCGAGTTTTGTTTGAAAACGGATGAAGTTGAGGCCTGCATTCAGCAGTTTCCTTAAGACTGATTTGCAGCCACTCCGAAGGTGCCGAGTTGTTTGGCAGTCAGTCTCCCAAGATACAACAACTGGAAGAACTCCGAACAGTAGTACTTCTGCCGAGTTCTCGAACCGCTCTTATCTTTGCCCATCACCGAGGGAGAAAACTGAGAGAGAAAACGTGTTTGGAATGATTTGAAACAGAGAACATCAACCCCTTTATATAGTGGATTTCTAGGGCAAACGGTGATATAACTTTCCTTATTTAATATCCGGGAAATCCAGGATTAAATTCCAAAACGGAAAACCCAGAATTAATTCCAATAAAAAAAAGGAATTAATTTCAAATATCCGAGAATTTAGAATAATTGTTATTCAATCGGTATTTAAATTTAAATTAAATACCATAAATAACAATTATATCTTTAATTTGCTAGAGCAGTCAACTGCTAATTAATTCAAAAATATTCTGAATTAATATTCGTTTCTGGATATTTTCAAAAATAAAATAAGGAAAAAATATGCACAACGGGTAAAATATCCGCAGGCCTCGAAAAGGCCCGACCGGTCTGGACATTCATGTCGCCCACATCATGCGGGTGCGCCCCAACCCAAATGGAATTAGATTCGCACCTTCCTGCGCGCGAGGCATAGTGTCAACTAAAGTCATTCAATGACTTCATTATGGGTAGTTGTATATAAACAACTCTCATATCATTTATCCTACCAATGTGGGATAAATGGGTTCTACATTCCTTATTCATTCTTGACCTTCCCACTTTAAGCATCAATTTCTCATTCACCACTTAACGATATTGAGCGTATGAGCTACCGTTGTAAAGATTTCACGGCATAGAATAGGAATCAACCATTTTCTTATTCAAAACCTTATCTTTACTTGTTCAAAAATTGCTCCAAAGATGGTCACATACCATTATTTTTCCAACAAGCTTCTGTGTTAGTAGCAGTAGATTTAGAAGCAGGAGGCACATGTTCAGGAGGCATATGTTGAGGTGGAATTGATCCATGAGGTGGTAGTACTGCTTCGAGAGGACTCGACTAAAAGCCTTCACTGGTATGTTTGGTTGGTGAACAATTATCCTTTCCTGCAAAAGGAAACAGTGACTCATCAAACACCACATTTCGAGAAATATATACTTTTCCGTCTGAGGTAAGGCAACAATAGCCCTTATGAGAAGGACTGTATCTCAAGAAAACTGATGGAGAAGAACGAAATTCCAGCTTGTGAGATAGAAACGGTCGGAGATGTGGATAACATCTGTAGCCAAAGACTTTCAAAAACTTATAGTCATGGGACTTTGCAAACAACTTTTCATAGGGTGACAATCCTCCTAACACTTTTGTGGGCAAGCGATTGATGAGATAGACAGCAGTGTTAACAGCATAAGTCCAGTAATGCATAGGCATAGAAGTTTGTGCCAAAAGAGTTAAGGCTGACTCAATAATGTGCCTATGCTTTCTCTCTACAACTCCATTTTGCTGAGAGGTATGTAGGCATGTGACTCGATGAATGATTCCCTCTTGATGTAGAAAGCTGGACAAAGATCTATATTCACCTCCCCAATCACTCTGTACCTATCGAATTATGGAATTAAACTGAGTATTAATCATCTTTTAAAAAGACTGGAAAGTTGGGAGAGCTTGAGACTTATGCTTCAATAGGTAAATCCAGGTGTGACGAGAAAAGACATCAATAAAGGAAACATAGTATGTAAAATCTCTGAAAGAAATATGTGCTGGTCCCCAGAGATCAGTAAATACCAACTAAAAAGGAGATGTATAAACTGTATCTGAAGAAGGAAATGATAACTTATGATTCTTGTCAAGTCGACATGCTGAACACACTCTCTCAGTTTTATTTTTTAACTTAGTAAGCTTAACATCACGGCTTTTATAAACTATTGAAAGAGTCTCTTTAGAGGGATGACCTAACCTTTGATGTCACAACTCATACACATCTAGTGATTTAAATGTTAAATTCAATTCTGGATGTGGTGACGTACATTTATTGAATTAAAAGGCATTTGTAGAAAGACTACTAAAACTATAGAGACCATTGTCTTCTTGTCCAGTAAGTAAAATTTTTTTAGTATCTTCATCTCGAACCAGGCACGAATGAGCATGAAACTCAAAGAACACTTTGTTATTTCTAGTAAGCTTGAACACCGAAACAAGATTCTTAGTCACATGTGGTACATGAAGTAAGCTATTCAGATGCAACATACGTGTATGTGATGTTAAACTATTCTGGCCTACTTTAAAAATATGAAGTTGCTCACCATTGCCTACTAAGAGTTTACCTGGGCCAGAATACTCAACGCTCTCATCAAGCAAGCCTGCTTCTGGTGTTACGTGATGAGTAGCCCCAGAGTCAACAAACCATTGATTGGTGTTTGCAGTAACAACATAGGCCTGTATTCCTTGACCAGAACCAAAAGCACCTGCAGACTGAGAGATACGATCCTTGCAATCACCTTCCACGATCATCACGAACAGTCGCCGGTGGAGGTTTAAGAACTCCGGTGATGAGTTTTTCAAGATGATGGCTCCGAACCGCAAGTAAAATCTGTTGCTTCCACAAAAGAAAATTTGATTCATCCAGCATAATATTGACCCTCTTATTGGAGAAGGATTTGCCGGCCTTCGAGAGAGAATCACTAGATTCATCGATGTCCGACAACGGTAGATTGGATTCTGAAGGTACACAATGAAAACTCGAGAATGAAACTAAAAGAACAGAAAGAAAGAAGAAGTGGAACAAGAAGATCAGATCGAGAGCAACCTGGCGAATGATACCATGTTGAATACAGTGAAAAAATAAGAGAATATTAGCAGTAGATTTTGTTCAGAATGGCTTAATTTTCCTTTCATTAGAGATACTTATTTATACACTGAGAATGACGCACTCAGCATGCAAAGCATGCATAACAAAATTCTTAACAATTTTCCTCCTCATTCTTTCCAGCTCAGCATTGGTTGCAACGACCTTCAGCTAATGCTTTTCACATTCATCAACAACCGACCCTTCCTTTAAAATTTTTCAACTTAAAAAGAGCTTGTTGTTTTAAATGTTGTTTCGATTTAAAGTTGGAAGGAAAGTTCGACTTGTAACATATTCAATTTACTGTGAATACACTTAGCGACTTGTAACATAACCTGAGTCGGATTTTTTCAAAACTTAAATTATTTTTGTTCTAGAAACGATAATCGTCGTTAGTCCAAGTGAATACTGAATCCCAAAGAGTATCCTTGTATTATCGGTTTACCGGAGATAAAAGTAAGTAACAAGGGTTGGACATTGTAGAGTGCAACCGACATGTATCCGAAGTAAAAATCTTTTTCATAATTAATTTAGAATTAAGACAAAACAAAGTCCGATGCTATTTTATTCGAATTTCCTCTTAAATCTATTCTGTTGTTTTTAATAATTTATTTTCAAATTGTTTTTATTTATATTTACTTTTTACTTGTAAACCTCTGTCATCTTTATTTTTTATTCGTTAAAGTCAGTATCAAAATCAATCAACATCAAAAGTTCCTTAATCCCTGTGATCGACTATTCTACTCTATTATTACTTTATTTATTTATTTTATTTGAGATTAAAGATTATTTGACAATTACAATACTTGTTAGATGTATTATTAGGATATGAAGTTTAAAGTGTAGGATACTTAAATTAAGATTAAAGTTTAAAATTTACTTTTTTAATAATTTTTCGTGATATAAAAGAGAAGTAACATAATATTTTTACTCTCAACCTTACATCAAATAATAATGCATAAACTTCCTCCCATATTTTACTTTTCCTCTTGCGGAATCATTGAATTAAAATAAACAACTCATTGACAAAAATGTAGCAATTTTATATGACAAACAGAACTAAGATGAGAATTTTATATCAAAACAATGTCAGCAAATTGATCAGAAGACTTTTGGTAAATGATTAATTGCCTTGGCATGCATTAAGAAACAATTATAAATTGAAGGCAGAACATCGTCCATTCAACAGAGCTTTCAGTATTTTCTCTATTACAGAATTCATTGCTTGTTCCGTCTGTGATCTCTCCGAAATTTCTTCTCATTGTCAAGTTTTATTCATTAACCTTTCGTTTCATCCATTCTCTGTTCTTAGATTCTGTTCTTTTGGCTTACTTCTGGTCTGTTTCTGTTCAGTATTTTCTTTCTTGGCTATTCTTTTTTTGTCTCTGTAGTTCATTTTGTTTTGCTTTCTCATTTGGAGCCTCCCCAACAAAAAGAGAAAAAGAAATGGATGCTGTTGCTACTGGTGCTGCTGCCAATGTCTGTTCTGAAATTGCGAAAGCTATCCTCCAGGGAGCAGCACGTCACATTCGATATGTAATCATATACAAGAAAAACGTTGAAAAGTTCGAGGAGAAACTTAAGACGCTGATTGCAAGGCGAACAAGCATGGAGCAATATGTTGGTGTTGCACGAAGGAACGGGGAGAAGATCAATGCCTATGTCCAGGATTGGTCCAATAAAGTGGACAAGGCTATCATTGAAGGGGAGAAGGAAGTGAATGCTCTTGAAGTCAAAGGAATGAGCAAGTGCTTCAGTGGATTGTGTCCCAACATCAAGTCCCGTTACCGGCTCAGCAGGAAAGCGGAAGAAGCTGCCAACACCTTTGATAGTCTTATCAATGAATGTCACTTTGAGCATGTGGGGTTCCGTGATGTTCCTAAAGCCATAGTCCATACAGACTTCGAGACCTTTGAATCAAGGAAGAAGGTTTTCAGTGATATCATGGAGTTACTTAAAGATTCTACCGTGAGAATGATGGGAATATTTGGGATGCCTGGTGTGGGAAAAACATCTCTGGTTAAAGAAGTTTATAGGCAAGCCCAGGAGGATAAGTCATACGATTCGGTGGTTATGGTCACTGTATCTCAGAAACCTGACATTCAGAGAATCCAAGGCGAAATAGCAGAGTCGTTGGGTTTGAAGTTTGAAGAAAACACTACAGTTGGAAGAGCTCGTAGATTACATGAAAGGTTAATCCAAGAGATGAATCCAAAGAAGAATCAAGAGAAGAGGGTTCTTATTATTCTGGATAATATTTGGGAGAAGCGGGATCTCGAGGAAGTGGGAATTCCATTTGGAAGTCAACACAAAGGATGCAAGATCCTGTTGACCTCTAGAAATGAAAATCTTCTATGCAGCGTGATGGGTGCTACCAACACTTTTAAGCTTCGTGATTTAGATGACAAAGAAGCCTGGGAGTTCTTTAAGAAGATCGTTGGGGACTCTGTTGAACGTGCTGACTTTCGACCTACTGCAATTAAGGTAGCCAAAAGATGTGCAGGATTGCCGCTTGCCATTTCAACAGTTGCGAAGGCGTTGCAAAATAGAGAATTATTTGTTTGGAAGGAGGCTTTACGACAACTACAGAGGCCTTACTCAGAAAACCCGAGCGGCATATCTGCTGACATATATAAGGCTATTGAATTGAGTTTCAATCAGTTACCGGATGATGCACATAAGCAGATTTTCCTGCTTTGCAGTCTATTGCGTCGTGATACTAGGATTGAAGATTTGTTGAGATATGCAATGGGTTTGGGTTTAATTAATGGGGTCAATACTGTGGAAGAAGCACGGAATAACTTGTTAACAATGACGAGTGACCTCAAAGAATCTTCTTTATTGATCCATAACACCGGAGAGAAGTATTGGGATGTGCATGATCTTATCTATATTGTTGCCAAATCAATTGCTTCTAAGGATTATCAGATGTTCTCCTTAGGAAAGGAGGATGATCGAACAGAATGGCCAGATGGAGAGTCATTGAAAAATAGGAACCAGTTTTGTGTGTTGAATCCTAGCATCAACGAGCTTCCTGACCAATTGAATTGTCCGCAGCTTAAACATTTCCTTCTATATAGCAAGGATCATTCCCTGACGTTGCCGGCTGACTTCTTCAAGGAAACAACAAATCTTAAACTCTTAGCTTTGACTAGCATGCAATTTTCTTCTGTACCTTCATCAATTTCTCTGCTGACAGGCCTCAGCACGTTGTGCCTAGATCAATGCAAACTGGGTGGTGATATAACCATTATTGGAGGGCTCAAGACCCTGGAAATCCTTAGCCTTTTGAAATCAGATATCAGAATTCTACCCAAGGAAATCGGGAAACTGCTGAAGCTAAAGTTGTTAGATGTAAGTTGGTGTACTAAGCTCAAAACAATTTCACCCGGAGTGCTGTCAAGTTTGACAAGATTAGAAGAACTGTATACGGGTGGCACTTCGATTCAATGGGGACAAGGCAGCACCGCTAGTCTTGCTGAACTCAACATGTTGTCTCGTCTATCCACTTTAGAAGTTCAAATTCCGGATGCCAAGGCTGCGCCACAGAACTTCTTTGAAGGCTTGCTGAATTTGAAAAATTACAAGATTTTCATAGGAGAAGAATGGGAGTTTTTTGGCAACGACCGATATCCAAGAACCATAAATCTCAGGCTAAGCACACACATTGATGATTTGGATCGTGGAATCAAAAAATTGTTGAAGAAAACTGAAGATTTACTTTTGGATGAGCTGACATATGTGAAGATTGCACTGCAGGAGTTGACAGATGAAGAAAGTCTATCTGGGTTAAAGAATCTGCATATCAAAAATGGTCTGGATGTTGAATACATTGTTAATGGTGAATATGAGTTTCCTCAATTACAGTCCATGACACTGCAAAGTCTACCACACCTCATTAGCTTTTGTCCTAAGGACCAAACCAATGCTAACAACTCATTGCCTCAACATGAGTTGCCACTTTTCAGTGAAAAGGTATATTTACAATTCAATATCCTTTTATTTATTTTTATTTCAATTTTGTCCTGAAGGTAGACTGAATCATTTGTATGGATGTAGATATTGTTCCCTTGCTTGGAGAACTTATGGTTGAAATCGATTAATGTTACAAGGCTATGGCACAACCAACTTTCAGCTACAACTTTCCACAGTTATGAGAAGTTGACAACATTGAAAATCGAGGGTTGTGGAAGCTTAAAACGTCTATTATCATTTTCTATGGCCAAATGTCTAGTGCATCTCACAGACTTTGAGATAAGTGGGTGCCACTGCTTAAGAGAGATAATTTTTATGGAGGGAACAGAAGAAGAAACACAGACTACTATGAGTTTATCCTTGTTTCCTCGGTTAAATTCATTAGAACTAAAAAATCTTCAACATCTGTTTGGATTTTGTTCTGACTCCAGAAATCAAATTATTGAGTTTCCAGCCATGAAGTCACTGACGATAGACAATTGTCCAGAATTGGAGGGATTCATATGCAGATCTTCAATGGAAAGCAACCAACAGATTTCTCGTCAACTTCTGTTCGACAATAAGGTACCTTCCTTATTGATTTTAACATTCTTAAATCATAGTAAGGTAAATTAATTAATATGGCACAATGAGTGCAGGTTGCATTTCCCAGTTTGGAGAAAGTGAGTATTTTCTACTTGAGACGGATGAATATGATATGGCAGAACCCTCTTCCACCAAATTCATTTACCAAACTACAGAAACTGAGAGTTGAAGGATGTGATGAGTTGTTAACCATTTTCCCTTGTAATATGCTCTCAAAATTTCAAGGGCTGCAAATTCTGAGAGTGCGAACTTGTGCTTCCTTAGAACACATATTTGAATTCAGGCATGAAGAAAATGAAGCGGCTCTATCTGTGAACTCTCAACTAAGAGAAATCTATATGTTTGAACTACCAAAGTTGAAATATATTTGGAAAAATGACCCCAAAGACATTTTTTCATTTAAAAATCTACGTCAAATATATGTTCTGGAGTGCAGGAGCCTGAAGAATGTATTTCCAGCCTCAGTAGCTGGAGATCTCCCACGACTCAATGAACTTTGTATCTTTTACTCTGGAGTGGAGGAGATTGTTTCCAAAGTAGAGGAAGGACCGGTTTCGGATTTGGAAACCACTCTCACTTTCGTGTTTGATCAGTTGTCCTCCCTTACGCTTTGTGGGCTACCAGACTGCAAATGTTTCTACCCGGGTAGACACACCACAAAGTGGCCAATGTTAAAAGAGTTAGAAGCAGACGAGTGTGGAGAAATGAACACATTCGGTACACAACTCATCACTCACAACCAACAACTTGACTCCCAGCCACCACTTTTCCTGGTTGAAAAGGTATAAACCCTCGCATTCTTCTGTTTTATTTTAATTAAAAGGTATAAACATTTTTATAATTTTCTGCTCATCATCTTCCTCTTCTTCTTCCCTTTTTTTCTTCTCTCTATTCTCTCTCGTTTTTGCTTCTGTTTTGAACATGTTGGCTTACAAAAATCAACAGGTACCAACTTACTCAATAGATTTGCGAGTCAAGACTTAATAGCACATACCGACTCCAAAATTGTTTTTTTTTTTTGTTTTCAGGTCAAACCTGGACTACAACGTCTGTCAATAGGTAGTGATTCCATTGAAATGATCATAAATTGTGGTGGTCAATCTTCTAGCAGCCTTTTTCATGAAATAAAAGCTTTGACAGTGAAAGGCACCAATGCTAAATCGGTTCATGATTTCCATATTTCTTTCCTTGAAAGATTCTCCAATCTAGAAGAGCTTTCTATCTCTAATTTTGAAATCAAAGAGTTATTCTGTACTGAAGGAGATACTGGTAATAAGGGAACGTATGCTAGGACTTTGTCAACTATTAGAAAAATAGAATTGACACTCCTTCCTAATCTAAAATATTATTTATGGAATCAAAACGTACGAGTGGACCACATTCTACCCAACCTTGAAACACTTGAAGTTTACGAGTGTAACAATATGATCAGCTTAGGATCATCCTCAGCATCGTTTCAAAATCTCACTACCTTGGAAGTCTGGGAATGCAGAGCACTGAAATACCTCGATACATGTGGAGCAATCCAGGGTCTGTCTCAACTAAAAAAATTGATCATAAGAGACTGCATTTCAGTGAAGGAAATAGTTGCAAGTGTGGAAGATGAAGCAACATGCCACATTACTTTCAGCAGGTTAAAAAGTATGGAACTTCTGAATCTACCTCGACTTAAAAGCTTCTGTTTGGGCAACCACACATTCGGATTCCCATGTTTAGAGGAAGTAGTACTGAGTGGTTGCCCTGAGTTGGACACTTTTTGTAAGGGAGTTTTACATGCGCCATTGTTGCAAAGTGTAGAATATGGAAAAGGTAAAGGAGAATGGAGTGGTGACCTTGACAGCACTATCCAACAATTGCATTCAACAAAGGTACTCACTATTTCACATTCCTCTAATTTAGCTTTAATTAGGTATACTATTTATTCCTTAATTTCTTTCTTTTGTGCAGTTTAATTATAACCTTTATGAACTTTAACACTTGTTTCTTTGTTTGATTTTGTAGGTTGGGTACCAAGGTATCACCCATATAGTCCTCTCAGAATTTTCCAAGTCAATAGAAATATGGAAAGAGAATGTTCAAGGAAGTCTAGATTTCAAGAATCTAACTGTTGTAGAAGTTGAAGAGTGTAGTAGCTTGAAATACATATTTAGCGTATCCATGGCCTTGGAACTTGTGCAATTGAAAGAGCTAAGAGTAAAAAACTGCCCTAGGCTTGAGCAGATCATCAAAAAAGGTGCAGAGGAAACTACAATGGATACAATCAATTTACCAAAGCTTCAGAGAATAGATCTGGAGTCATGTTCAGAATTGACAAGTTTTTGCATGGGAAGTATTACACTGCAATGTCCATGTTTGAAAAGAATTGAAGTACATGATTGTCGAAAGATGTATGCAATGACATGTACAAGAGATGTAGGTGGAGGAGAAAAGACACCCTTTTTCAATGATAAGGTCAGTCTCTTCTCTTCTCTTCTCTTTTGTTTAGTGTTTTAACGATCACAATTAGCTGATACAGATCTGCATGTATTTATCATCGCAAGCATACGTGATTCATGCAATGAGGATTCTGGATGCAGGTTATATGTGCCCACTTGCAGGTGTTGGAACTATCGTCGACTAGCATCCAAATATTATGGCCAGATAAACCACACAGTTGTATACTCTCTAATGTTCAGAATTTGCAATTCTTCACCGTGAAGGGTTGCCACAATTTGGAATATCTTTTTCCATCCTTTTTAATCAAGAATTTGGTGCAACTCTCTGATCTTGGCATTTACGATTGTGAAAACATGGGACAAGTAATTTTTACAGAAGAGAAAGGGATAACTGAAACTTATTTGTTTACTGAACTACAACTACTGCAACTCGTTAGCCTTCCAAAACTAGGGACATTCAGCCATGGAGACAACTCAGAGACAGATGACCATGCCCTCTTCAGTGAAAAGGTGATCTTCTTTATTTTCTGTTGCTATTCTTTCCTCTAATTTTTCTAATCTCTCCCTTTCTTATTGAATGGCTGTTTCTTTTCTAAGTACCATTCTAACTTCATTTCCTTATTAACAACTTTCTATAACTCCTGCAGGATCAGTTTCCTAGCTTGAACGATTTGTTTATTGCAGACGTGGGGAGTTGCAGAAAGATATGGCACGATAAAGTCGCTATAGATTCATTTTTTGAATTGACCTTCCTGGAGGTGAAAAACTGTGAAAGACTTTCCAATATTTTACCTTTTAGTATGGTGGAAAGACTTGAAAAACTAGAAACTCTGCAAATATGCGACTGTGGGTCATTAGAAGAAATAATTGGACCTGATGACAATGACAGACTCGATTCCAGTGAATCACATACAGCTACAGGAACATCCACCGAATCCATTGAGCTGAAATCAACCACCAAGTTTGTGTTTCCTAAAATAAGAGAGTTGTTTCTTGAAATGCTACCCAAATTGAACGGTTTCTACTCCAAGGTGCATACTACAGAATGGCCTTCCTTGACAAAATTGCGGGTGACTGAATGCAGCAAGGTAGAGACTTTAGCTAGGGCGTATATCAACTTTGGAGAAACAACAGGAGAGAGCCAACCCCTGTTTTGGGTCACTCAGGTAACAGCTCATCAAATATAATCTAATAAAAGCACGCAAACATTTATGATTTATAGCTTTCAACTGTTGACCTTTTAACCACAATCTGGACTTAAAAAGATTTAGTTAGTTCAAGAGCTTCTCTGCTGGATCACAGTAAGTTTACTATCAATGCCTATTGCTTTACATATGATATTGGGTTAAAGTGATTGTATGATTCATGTTGTCTAAACCCATGACTAATACCAATAAAAAGTCAATCTAAGAAGATTTGTTTTTATTTAATGTACAATTGTTAATGATTTTATTTGTTTTACATACAGGTGATGTTGGGTTAAGTTGATTGTATGATCCATGTTGTTTAAAACCATGAATCTAGTTTTAAAGTTGTGTTATTCATACACGATGGACACCAATTAAAAGTCAATCTAAACACACTTGCATCTTTTATTAATCCGTTTAGAAGTTTTGTTTTTATTTAACATGCATATTTCTTAATTTCTCAGGAAACATTCCCCATTTTAGAAGAATTAGATTTGTCTCTGAATGACAATATGGAGGAAACATGGCATGGAACACTTGCTCACTTGAAGGAATTAACATTGATAGAACTTCCTATGCTGACAAATCTCTGGAACAAAGAAGAATCATTTGCAGAAGATCTCTACAACTTGGAAGTTTTACAAGTGATTGAATGCGGAAAATTAAAGAATCTAGTGCCAAATTCTGTGTCATTCAAACATTTGACTACTCTAGAGGTATCAAAATGCCATGGATTAAGAAATTTAGTGACATTCACAACAGCCAAAAGCATGGTGCAACTCAAAACAATGAGTGTTACTGATTGCCAAATGATTGAAGAAATCATAGCTGCTAAAACTGATGAAGTCACGAATGCCATTGTTTTCAACCAACTAGAATCTTTAGAACTTGACAGTCTTCCTTGCCTATCAAGTTTTTGCTCAGGAAACTATGCCGTAGTATTTCCTGTATTGCAAGAAGTAATCATGGGACAATGTCCAAAGATGGAAATTTTCACAATGGGAGAGTTGAGCACACCAATGCTGTATGAATTACAATCAACCAGTGGTGAAGAAGTAGAGCTACGGGAAGGCGATTTGAATGCCACCATTCAACAATTGTTTATAGAAAAGGTATGTATCAAATATCAATACAAAATATTTCAATTTAGAATAATCTCCTTTACACTATATATGTTCGAATTGTGTCATTATCGAGTGTATGATTCCCTCACTATTCACATGCAAGTGATTGCTACAGAAAGAAGCATTGTAGTTTATATTTATAGATTTCTCTGGTTTTTGGTCCCTCATGAAAGTCCATCAATCACTTTGCTTACAAGTAATTTTACTGTATTTTTATGGAACACATCAAACAACATCAAGTTGAATATTATGGAGTTTGTATGAAAACTCATTTTGTATTCCTGAATTTACAGTAAAACCAGACTATGCGAGACAAATTATAAAACAGAAAGTGGAAGACATCATTATCGGTAACGAATACTGTTGTTAAAAAGACTTTAGAGGTTCTCCTTCTTGCAGAAGTAGTTAACAGTAATGAATAGTAAGCTTGAATCATCATTGGCGTACATCTATTAAAAAGTGAAACGTTTCTTCATGCATTCAATCAACACTATATATAATGTATGCAGGTTTTTCCGAGCACAGAGGATTTGGAGTTGTCTTCCATCAACATACAGAGAGCGTGGAACCACAAGCTTCAGACTTCACATTCTTATTCCCAAAATTTAACATGCTTGACAATCGAGGGCTGTCATAATTTGAACTGCCTATTTTCGCCCTCTATGGTGAAAAGTTTTGTGCAACTCAAGAAGCTGAACATTGAGAATTGTGAGAATGTGGAAACTGTGATCTTTGTGGAAGGATCAGCCGAAGAAGAAATGATTAGCCGGAAGTCATTCCATGTACTAGAATTCATAGTGCTAAAAGACCTTCCTAAACTAACGAGATTCTGCTATGGAGATTACTTTGAATTCCCCTCGTTGACGAGTCTCAGTATAGAAACTTGTCCTACACTAAAAACATTCATCTCCGGTGCACAAGGAATCAACTCAGAGACAGACTCTCTGACTCTCTTCGACGAACAGGTGATGTACCATTAGTTTCTTTTCTCGGTATCATCACTTACTCTTTCACGTGATTACCATGTTTATGCTATAGTAGTAAAATCCATTATGTTCTACTCTGTTTCATGAATATTACCTCCAGATTTCTACTTTGGTTATTGACACAATCAAGTGACTATGTTAGGTGGCATTCCCTTGCTTAGAGGAAGTGATCATCATAGGTGTGGGAAACTGGAGAAGTATATGGCAGAAGCAACCAACTAACTGCGTGAGGATTCATTTTGGAAATTACTAAATATCCTGCAGGTGTTAGATTTAAAAAAATTAATTAACAAAGAAACGTTTTGAATTCTGTTTCCATGTATGTAGGAACCTTTAAATTTGTACTTTCCCAGACTAATTACATCCTTGTACTTTGTAGGCTGGTCATGTTGAATACTGTTTTCATGTATGTATGAACCTATAAACTTGTTATTTCAGTTTCTGTTCATGTTCTTCGGATTTAGATAGAAGTGTGAGAAACATGTATTCAAGACATGCATGTTCTTGTTCACTTTCTAATCTACCGTTTTGTTATTTATGAACTGTTTCATGTTCTAATCTACCGTATTCAGGTCTTAGATAATTGATAGGAACCAATGTTTCATGACTTCCCTAACAGTTATTGTGTGGCGATTTCCCTTTTAATGTGATCTTTGTACTGTTTTTATGAAAATTTTGGTCCATTCCTCTAACTTTTTTTTTCGATTTTGTCGTCAATCGTTGATCTAACGGGTAAAATATTTTTTTTATATTTATAATTTTTATTAATTTGACCCTTAAACTGAGAATTAAATGATTAAAATTTTATATTATTTAATATTATTTTTTTAAAGATTGAAGATAATTGTAAATCTAACAAAAGTGAGAATAGATTTATTGATCATAATAAAAAATCTGTGTGAAAAATTATCTGGAAAGAATAGTAAAAGAGAAAGTCAATCAAATGTTGGTTATTCTGATGCTAATCGAGATGGCACCGGAGGTCAGGATGTAATGTCTACTGTGAAGCAGAATATTGTGCAGGATGACAATGCTAGAAAGTTATGAAGAGAACCTTCTATGGTAAATCTGATCATGTTGAAATTGCTTCTATAAGAGGGAACTTGTTATCATTACCACCCTTTGGAGGAACTCTAAATGAGATGTTGACTCATTGCCCCCTCCCTACTGGGTCTCAACAGGGAAATGAAACTGATGGATCTCAAAGTGATGCATTGAAGAAGATATAAAAAAAATAAATAAAACAAGGTTGATCATCAAAATGAGACTCGGCAATGGTAGTTCTAGATATACTACATCAGGTGGACATAAGATCAGGGACATTGATGCCCTTAGTCCTATGAGAAAGGAATCCTCAAGTCAGGTAGCTATCACTGCTTTGAAGGAGGTTAAAGATTTAGAACATCTGACTGATTATGTCAAGGTTTTTACCTTATTGTTTCCTTAATGCAATTTCATTTTGGCCTAGCCTCTACCAAGCTTGATTTGTTATATTTGTAAACGAAGAAATAGGTTTTAGAAGCAGAAGAATAGATTCAAGAAAAGAAGCTTGTATTCATTCATAACATAAAAATAGCATTTTTACAATTCTTGCTCATATAGTTATAATTGTAATCACTAATTTTATCTGGGTTTATGCTCGAAATAAATCAATCCACATCTTTCTTAAAACCCAAACTATCTTAACCTACCTTAATTTTGTCACTTACTTTATTATAATTATTATCCTTATTATCTCTTAATTAAAACCAAAAATCCATAAAATATATATATATACAAGTATATGATATAAATAAAAGCCTTTTATTAAAGCCCACTTTTATAAGCTCAAACCATAAATAAATTTGACATATTATATATAGTTTTATAATTAAAAATAAAAAATATAATAAAAAATTCTACTTGGTGCCCAAGGCCTTATTTTTAACTAGTTCACATTTTTAAAAGAATAGACCTAACATGCCCTTCATCATATCATAGATACCCTTATATATTAAAACCTAAATCCTATTTTATTCACATATAATACCCTTTACCCTAACTATATATATAACATTTACCCTAAAAATAAAGGATCCCCTAACCATTTTTTTCCACACACAAGCCACAGCCGCATACCCTTCTCCATTTCCATTTCCCATTTCTATTTTCTTTCCCATTTTTTTCTCATTTATGGCGTATGCTGTAAGGCTCAAAATCAGTGATTTATTTTGATTTGAAAATTTAATTTCAAATTCAAAATCACAATATTTATTCTCACGGAAGTAAGGTTCTAGAACTGAACCCTTATCCGAGCTTCCAAGCTTCCTAACTATCATATATGATGTAAAACTAAAATTAATTTTGATATAACAAATAAGTCTAAGGACTATTTTTTTGAAATAACTTTTTGGTCCTTAAGTCAAAGATGATCTCTAAAGTCAAAACCAAGAACTTTAAAATACTCTTACTGTCGCGACCTCTTTTGAAAAACGTGAATTTTAGGTGGAAAAGTTCGACGATAAAAAAAATGAATTATCAAATTTAATTTTGAAAATCCCAAATTTTAGAAAAATCTTAATCAAATTTGAAAATATTTTAATTTGGAGTCGCCACCGGCCACTGAGGTAGGCCAGACACCATAAAAAATAAACCAGAGATTCGTTTTTTAAAAAAGTTGGGTTCGGGAGTCGGTTACGTGTAAGGACGACCCTTACAAACGCCCAAAAACTGGTACCTTTTAAAAACATTACGTGACATTTGACATTTTGGAGAAGGATATTAATTTGATTTCCCATTGTTAAATGAACATTATTCGAATTTGGATATCCTTTTGATTTAGAAGTTACACCACTTTTAAACTTGAGTTAATCGAGACGTCCTCTATATAGGAAACCTCACCCAAATTTAAAAGAATATAACTTCCGCCTCAAAAGGCTAAAGTAAAATGCATGATTATTCTTTTATCTTGTTCATTTTAAGTTCTAGTCCTAAAATAGGCTCCATTACTTAAGTTTAAAACCTAAGTTACTAGTGTTACTAGTTGTTTACCTATCCATTTTTTAATTCTAAACTTAAGTTTTTATCAAAATTCTAGGTTTTTAATAACACATAAATTCGATGCCAAGGTACACTCTCTAGGTCAGCATCATAGTGCGTCACAACACCAACCTCTTTAGTGTATCCGAGACATAAGATTCACATGTTATGTTACTAAATTTTCTCCCTAATTAAATTAAATTAATTAATTTAAGTGACTAATCCTAAAAAGGCACTAAATTAATTAACTTAAGTTATTCAGGTGACCTCCCTAAAGCATGCTATGCAAGACAACATAAAATGAAGTAAACGCATGATAAAGGAACTTCAATTTTATTAAAATCATGGTAAATCATATTACATCAAAAAAACTCTCTTCACATGAGTACAAAAGGGACTTGAATGAAAGAGATTACAAGGGATTTGAGAACATACCTTGAACAAAGGATAAGACTTAATTAAGGTGAAATTAAACTTTAAAGTTTTAGAAATTTTTAATCAATTAAATTAATTAAACTTTCCTTAACTTTAAATTTTAAATCTTAATTAAAGTCTAGTGAATTAGGTTCAAAAGGTTTAACGTTGGGTTAAACTTAATTAAGTTGATTTTTAAAACTTAACTTAGAAATTTTAAATTAATTAAAAGTTTCCAAGTTTTTAAGAATTTAATTTTAACTTAATTAAAGTTCTGGTGAAAATTAAGGTTTATTAGACTTAATTAATTTTAAATCTTAATATTTTAGAAAATTAATTAAAATTAATTAAATTAATTAATTAAAATTATCTTTCCAATTTTTAAGAATTAAAACCTAATTAAAGTCTAATTTGGTGTGTGTTTTAAGGTTTAAGGGCAAAAACTAGGCCTAATTTAGTTTAATTTTAAAACCTTAATTTTTAGAAATTAATTAAAATTAATTAAATTAATTAATTAAAATTATTTTCTATTCTTAAGAGTTAAATTAAACCTATTAGAGTCTAATTTTTAAAGCTTAAGGGTTGAATTAATTTATATTAGATTAAGTTAGGTTAAACTAATTTTAAAGTTTATTTAAATTTTAATTAAATCTTTAATGAAGACCTAATTAATTTTTAAAAGTCTCTAAAATTAATTTTTCTACCTAATTAAATCTAAAATTAATTTAATTTGAACCTAAAAGCCTAATTAGGGATTTAATTAAGATCCTAGGGGTCTAATTGAATCAAATCTAAAGTCCTAAGGGCTTAATTGTAGTTCTGGGGACCTGATTGTAAAAATCCTAAAGTTCTAGGGGTTAAATTGAGAGTTTGGTGACTAAATTAGATGAAAGGCTAAAGTTTGGGGCTAAACGGAGGTACGGTTTAAACTTGGGGGACCTAGAGTGTTATTTACCCCTATCCGATTAAAAACACGCGAATCCGGGTCAAACCCAGATCTGGCCCACGACCCAGTGCCCTAAACGGCACCGTTTCGAACTGAGACAAAACCCACATGAACCGAGTTGGCTCGGTCATTTGGACCGAGCCCAACTCGGCCCCAACTCAGTTTTCTCTGGGGACAAACAACCCAAACCCAGAAACTTACCTGTAGATGGATCAAAGGACACCAAAAGCATGGTGTTCATCAGACATTCATCCGTGTTCTTCATGGGAATGAAGAACACGATGAACACCACCTCAGGCCGCCACTCAGTCCGCCGCTAAATCCGAAGCGCCGCCGTGGGGCGTCGCTCCGGTGAGTTTTCCGGCCACCACTGCGAAGATTCCGGCCGCTGCCTAAAAGCCGTTTCCGACGCCGGTGATGGAACCCGACGCCGGAAAATCTACCAGAACCCTAAAATCTACCAGAAACGCCCCTAAAACGTCAAAAATCTTCCCTAAAGTCCTAAAAACCAGATCAAAACCTATCCTAGATATCATAACTACCGGCCGAAACCCTTGAATCCAACTCAAACACAACATGGTCATAAAGAACAGAAGAAATTAAAGGAGAAGGGTTACCTCAGCAGCCAACTACTCTCAAATTCTCCGATGACCGACCGCCAACCAAGCTGTATCCAAAATTTCGTCGATTCAAACTCCAAAAATCCCCGTTCAAAACCAATCTCCCTCAATCCGAATGAATGAGTCCCTTAAAATGGATTCAAAACCTCAGAAAACCATTCCAACTCAAACTCTAATCCTAAAAACACTCTACCTAACCCGTCAAACCCATGAATTCCGGCCACAACTCCCTCACAACCAAAACCCAGGTTTAACACGTCTCCAACTCTGTTTTTTTCGAATTCTTCAGTTTTTTTTACATTTTAATATTAATTATTATTTAATATTATTAATTATTATTTATTATATATTATTTATTTATATATATTATAAATTTCGTGTTGACAGCTACCCCTCTTTGCTCGATGCTGCGGAGAAGGAGATGGGCAAAGACTGAGAAACACGAATTCTAAAAACCTGAAGCTTGAAGAAAACTCTTCAAACTTAACATCATACCCGGAGGACTTACTGATGACCCGGAGGATTTAACATCATGCCCGGAGGACTTACTGATGACCCAGAGGATTTAGGATCGTATTGCCTCCTTGATTGTGCAAACGAGATCATCACTCCCGAAGGTGATGGCCCGGAGGACTTAACATCATGCCCGGAGGACTTAATGATGACCCGGAGGATTTAGGATCGTATTGCCTCCTAGATTGTACAAACGATATCATCACTCCCGAAGGTGATGGCCCGGAGGACTTAACATCATTCCCGAAGGACTTACTGATGACCCGAAGGATTTAACATCATGCCCGGAGGACTTACTGATGATCCGGAGGATTTAATAGTGGGGTACGAAATTTTCCACCTTCACTACTTCTTTCTGGACTCACGCCAAAAGACTGCCGGTAACGGATTCACGTCAAAAGGCTGCCGATAATGTTCGTTGTTGTTGATTTATTCTTGAATCATTTCTTATGAAACTCATGCTTCATTCTCCTTACGTACGAAAAGAAGGGTTCCATTCTCCGTATGCACGAATGGATATGCAGGTTCTATTCTCCGAGTGCTCGAATAGATAAGCAGGTTCAAAAAGGGCTCCATTCTCCATATGCACGAATGGATATGCAGGTTCTATTCTCCAAGTGCTCGAATAGATAAGCAGGTTCAAAAAGGGTTTTTCTCGAATTTCCTTCCTCTGAAATCTTCGCTTGTTCTGATCTGGATTGCTTGGAAATTCCTGTAAAAATTATAAAAAATGTTTTGAATGCATGGGTTAGCATGTTTTACCCTATGGATGCCTAACCACATGATGCATGAATCGTGGTCATTGAGGGACACTTGAATGTTCATTGATCCTCTTCATTGGACCTTTTTCTGTCATGACGACATCTCACATTGACAGCTTTGTACTCTGCTTGAACTTTTTGAGCTCTATTTCTCAATTTGACATTAACATCATTGATTTTCCCAATCAGTTCGGATTCTGCCCCACATCTCATGGGCTATCAGCAAATAGTTCATGAACTTTGTTCCTGCCTCGTCCATTCTGATCTGAAATAATGCTTTGCTGATCTTTTATCATGCTGGGTTTGCCCCACTTTCACCATTTAGTGTGCAAAATAGGTCCCTAGATTTTCTCCTGATCTCTAAACTTTTCTTAATCCCTGAACTTTCACCAAGTTGGGCTAATATTCATCTTTACAACTACGGAACTCGAAAATGACACAGTCCGTACGTAAATGCCCCATGTTTTGGCATTTCGAAGCTTCATTTGTTCCTCGTCATTCTATTCATCATTCACCTCTTGTTCTTTCTGCGCTTAAAGGATTGCATCATAGTAATTCCCATGAAATCTTTTACTTTTCGTGTCTAATCAATTCATCTGCAGGATGCTCGTCAAGCGAGGAAAAAATGTTCAAAATAGTATTTTGAAAACATTGAAAAATTTGATTGTCATGACAAACAAAAAAAAAGTTAGATCTTTGAAAATCAAGTGCAACAAAGCGTTCGAACAAATTTGCAAAGATCAACTCGGATGTGACCATTTTCCAAATTATCAGACTTTCAGGAGAAACATCCCCATTTTCTAATTCTACCCCATTTAGGTGGCACTCTTTTTCTCACTAGCTCACCATACCCAATTTTTCTCTCTTTTCTGATCTCAATCAAGCATTAGAAGACTAAAAATCCTTGAAGAAAGGTTAACCCTAGTAAGCGGGATATATTCTGAAGACTAACTCTCCTTGTTCTAATATCCGTTGTATGGTCAAAATGGTCTTTCGTGGCTTATAACGTGGGTTATGGTTTATGGCTACCAAAGAAAGTATATATAGGCTCAAATAATTCGAGGGTGGTAAAAATCAAGGATCATGCTCTGATAAAATAATTTTTCTTTTGCGGATCACTCTAGGTTGACCCTTTTTGTTGGGCTTTCGTCCTAGAGGTCATTTCCTTTTCACCACTACTTTTTCCAGTGGCTCATCTCATCAAAATTTTCCACTGAACTTTATGTTCACTTTTTGCGCCAACAATTTGAGTTTGGCTTCTTTTCTTGGCTTTACATTTCACTTTGAAACACATTTTCATCCTCTTTTGCCCCCAGTGTAGGGGTGATCCTTGATTTGGGTTGAATTGAAAGAAAAATAGCGTCCGGCTCAAAGGGGACAACAAATGATATATTTCCTTATTTTCTTTCTTTGAGAATGGAAATCAAGGAATGCCAAATATCATCCCATACTTGGATATCTTTAAAGAAAAGCAGTCTCCAATTGGACGAAGTTTTGGGTTATCACTTCATTCAAAGACCTTATTCAACAATGCTTGAGAGGAAACTCACTCAAAATTTCTCTAGGATTTTCCTATGATTCCTGAACACTCATTAATGTCATCCTTTTGGCCTAAGTAAAGTGGTAATGAGTCACATTAGTGAAGTTGATCTCCGAATTTGATTTAATATCAATTTCGCAATTGATATTTAAAAATCTGAAAGAATGAAATCAATGATATATGTATGGGTGTTCAAAAATTAACCCATAAAAGGAATCAAAGAATCAAAAAAAGTTAAAGAATCAAAGAATCAAAGTATATGACATGTTTACTACTTAAAAACACGTATGAAACAAGCATTATTGACAAATGAATTCAAAAAAAAACTCCCTTACAAAAGACACCCAATGCATATAGAATAAAAACGCAACTGGGATGATTCAAGGCATTACTCCGCAACCGATCCCAAAAACACCCTTTTATGAACAAGACAGATTTTTCATAACTCTGAGCAATCTTAGAAAAGCTAGTCCCGACGTTCTGAATCTTCAATGAGCGCATCATCTTGAGCATTTTCTTTGGTCTTCCATTGTTGCACCAACTCCTATGTCAAAATTCCCTTATCGATCAATTTCTTGACTTCTTCTAGTAAAGATCTACATTTACTAGTAGCATGACCTGACGATCCCATATGAAACTCACAAACATTGCTGGGATCATAACTTTGAGCGAAAGGGCTTGGCGCTTTCTTCATTGGTTTGGGAGCAATATATTGAGCTTCAACAAGAAAAGGAAACAAATTGGAAACAGACATTCCAAATATCTCCCGATCCGTATTTCTTCGGGGAATATTTTGTTACCGCCCTGAGGAACTGGGTGATCTTTCCCTTTTACGTCTCCGGGAACTTTGAACATTACACTCATTTACCTCCTTCGGCTTCTTATCTTCTATGGAATTTTTGAGCCTGGGTTCAATTTTCCCTTGTTGGATTCCGACTTCTATTACTTCGCCAAGGGCCATAAAATCTCTAAAGTTGCCCCTTGAATTCGTAAGCATTTTATCGAAGAAAGGAGACGACAAAGTTTGATGAAACATTTTAGTCATTTCCCCTTTCTATCATGGGTGGTTGCACCTGAGATGCTAGCACCCTCCATCTCAATGCATAGTCTTTAAAGCTCTCATCATCCTTCATTCTCATACTCTGTAAAGTCCGACGATCTGGAGCTAAGTCTATGACATACCTGTATTGTCCCAAGAATTCTTTCGCCAAATCAACCCATGTTCGAATCTGCTCTCGACTCAATCTGTTATACCATGTTACAGCAGGCCCAACCAAGCTATCATGAAAGTAGTGAATCATCATTTGGTCATTATCTAGATATCCTTCCATTTTCCGACAATACATCGTTAAGTGAATTTTAGGACAACTAGATCCGTCATACTTCTCAAAAACAGGGATCTTGAATTTTGGTGGAATAACCAAATCAGGGACCATACAAAACTCCCTTGCACTAAACCCGGAATCCACTCCTTTTTCACTTGCCTCAATTTTCTTCTGGAGTTCCGTATACATATTTGTCAATTGAACAACACGTTCAAGAGAGAACGTATTCATGCTCGAACTTGATGCCCCCGGGTAGGTAGTTAGACATGGCTTCGAGATTTGATCGTTTGCTTTTGGTTGAGGCTTTGTCATACGCTCTTGGATACTTGCAACTTCTCTCATATTCTCGTCTATGATGTCTGATTCTCGAATTTTATTAATGTGTGGCAACTGTCATCGAAACCCTCAACCACCTTAGATTCATGTATGCTAATGCAATATTGATGAAATAATAATGGCATGATATAAAATAAACATATGCATGAATGCAATAAGGTATTGATCCCAAATGTGATTATCGTAGAAAAGCTTTCATTTCAGGTAAAAGATTTATTACATCAAATATCAAACACTAAAGGTATTTCCGAGTCTTAATCCCTAATTTTTTAACTTTCTCTAAGAACCCTGCTAACTTCCCACTATGACCTATCACCGGGTTGATGTTTTGACTCAATTCTGCCGCCATATCTGCTAAGCATGCAATCTCTTGAGCCATCTCCCGTGCTGCAGCTTTCATGTCACCATCTGTGCTTTCTACACATTCTTTCTTGGCGAGATCTTGGTAATCTGATCGCAAGGTTTGTATTCCTACCTCCAAGTTGTCCCTCCCTTGCATTACCTGAACCTCGTATTTGGACTGATATTGTTTCCTCAAAAAATTCTCATCTTGGACTTCTTGTCTGCCCCCTAAATTAGGCTGACTTTTTTTCTCGAACTTTAACTTCCCGCCTTTCAATAGACACTGAACTGTACGCTTCAAAGCCGTGCAATTTTCAATCGAATGTCCTCGTATTCCACCATGAAATTCACAATAAGCATTGACATCATACCATTTCGGGTACGGCGGTTGTAACGGTAAGATGAAATACAGAGCTATTAGCCGAGCTTCTAGCAACTGTGGATATAGCTCTCTGTATGAAATGGGAATTGGGTCAAACCGATTCTTGCCACTTTCTATCTTCTTTGAATTAGGAAAAAGGACCTTGGAACCTGAACTTTGCTCTGGATGTTTGACCGACTTTATCGAACAGAGCGTTTCTTTCATTTTTGATTTTCCATGAACCGCTGCGACTTTCTCTGGTTTTAGGTCTGGTGCATTTTCAGTTGGTTTGCTCACACCAATTATAAGTGGTGATTTATGTGTGTACCGATCCTTTTTTGGCTCTTCTTCCATGTGCCCCTTCCCTTTAGCCATGTTCATCATCATGGTCTTCAGCTCACTCATTTGCCTTTTTAACTCTTGCATTTCAACGTCTCTAGTGTTCGAGTAATCTTCAAGTAAATTGTCCATTCTTCTCAAACTTTGGCTCAAGCTCGTTTCCGACCTACAAATCCATTTTAACTGTTATGATCGCCTTCTATCTCGATAATCACTTTTGGATCAATACCTTTATGCGATGTGATGCAAAAATATCAACATGTTAAGATGATGCAAAAACAAAATATAACATAAATAAGATAGAAATCAAACAACCTAAATATAAATCTACTTTATGATGCATGAATGCAAGAGGGTATTAAATTCGGAAAACAATCTCTTAAAAACATCCGTCTGTTCAAAAAGGATCACTAGAACTTTAAAGATAACTACAGAAAACTGTTGGCCCTAATCCTTAAGTTGGTCAACTCATGTAGCAGGCGGATGATGGCTTCTCCATGCTCTTGCTCGATGTTCGGCTGCTTCAGAAGAGTTGTAGCTTCTCTCAATAACGTCTGTATGCAAAATGTGATGCTTCCGACCTTCGACATTGATCAACTCTGATTCTGGACGGTACGTTGCGCTGCTTCATACTTGGTCTTCCACGCTCCTCCTCCTGACGGCAAACTATCATCTTTCTCATGCTGAGCTACTTCTGACCATGTCCAGACTTCTGTATTATCTTTGCCTAATAATGACCCCTTCTGACATTTTGGGACACTTCTAACTTTATTGTTTCCCAAATTAATACCCATGCAAATGATATGCCAAGTAAAAATAAAATGCATAAAAGAAAGAAAAACAAAAAGGAAAATGTTAGTAAAATAAAGACAAAGATAAAGCAATGATTAAAGTGCCTGAAAACAAATAACCATAGAGTAGTAAAAAGCGAACAAAGTTAACCGTAGAACAGGATAAAATGCGTAAAGACAACCAAGAACATGCTAAGTTGCATAAAAATAACCAGAGAGCATGCTAAAGTACGCAAAATAACCAGAGAGCATGTTAACAGAGAAATCCTAAGTTTGGCGGCATTTCGGCAGCATACCGCCTTATCTTACGGCTCCTGTCTGGCTCTAGAAGGGGTTGGTTTCTACTCTATATGCGAGTTTTTTGGTCTAGACACTGGGTTCCTGAACTGTCGTTACCATCTACAACGACGATAAAATATCGATTCGGTGGTATAGGTCCCTTACAACGGAGGTGAAAACCACACGATGCATAAGGTTAGTATACCGGAAGCAGATAAAAATCCGAAACTCGGAGCTGGAGAGCATCACGTCGGATAATATCTAACTCCCACTTAAAGGTGAAAGCTCGGGTCGAGAGCTTATGCATGAATGACAAGATAAAGTAAAAAGTTATCCTCATTCAAATAATGTTCACTTAACCATAGAAAATTAAATTAATATCTAACTCCAAAAAATACCAAAATACCACGTAGTTTGAAAACAATTAGGCCTGACTCACTAAAAAAATAATTTTTAAGTCCCCAGCGGAGTCGCCAAGCTGTCGCGACCTCTTTTGAAAAACGCGATGTTTAAGTGGAAAAGTTCGACGATAAAAAAAATGAATTATCAAATTTAATTTTGAAAATCCCAAATTTTAGAAAAATCTTAATCAAATTTGAAAATATTTTAATTTGGAGTCGCCACCGGCCACTGAGGTAGGCCAGACACCATAAAAAATAAACCAGAGATTCGTTTTTTAAAAAAGTTGGGTTCGGGAGTCGGTTACGTGTAAGGACGACCCTTACAAACGCCCAAAAACTGGTACCTTTTAAAAACATTACGTGGCATTTGACATTTTGGAGAAGGATATTAATTTGATTTCCCATTGTTAAATGAACATTATTCGAATTTGGATATCCTTTTGATTTAGAAGTTACACCACTTTTAAACTTGAGTTAATCGAGACGTCCTCTATATAGGAAACCTCACCCAAATTTAAAAGAATATAACTTCCGCCTCAAAAGGCTAAAGTAAAATGCATGATTATTCTTTTATCTTGTTCATTTTAAGTTCTAGTCCTAAAATAGGCTCCATTACTTAAGTTTAAAACCTAAGTTACTAGTGTTACTAGTTGTTTACCTATCCATTTTTTAATTCTAAACTTAAGTTTTTATCAAAATTCTAGGTTTTTAATAACACATAAATTCGATGCCAAGGTACACTCTCTAGGTCAGCATCATAGTGCGTCACAACACCAACCTCTTTAGTGTATCCGAGACATAAGATTCACATGTTATGTTACTAAATTTTCTCCCTAATTAAATTAAATTAATTAATTTAAGTGACTAATCCTAAAAAGGCACTAAATTAATTAACTTAAGTTATTCAGGTGACCTCCCTAAAGCATGCTATGCAAGACAACATAAAATGAAGTAAACGCATGATAAAGGAACTTCAATTTTATTAAAATCATGGTAAATCATATTACATCAAAAAAACTCTCTTCACATGAGTACAAAAGGGACTTGAATGAAAGAGATTACAAGGGATTTGAGAACATACCTTGAACAAAGGATAAGACTTAATTAAGGTGAAATTAAACTTTAAAGTTTTAGAAATTTTTAATCAATTAAATTAATTAAACTTTCCTTAACTTTAAATTTTAAATCTTAATTAAAGTCTAGTGAATTAGGTTCAAAAGGTTTAACGTTGGGTTAAACTTAATTAAGTTGATTTTTAAAACTTAACTTAGAAATTTTAAATTAATTAAAAGTTTCCAAGTTTTTAAGAATTTAATTTTAACTTAATTAAAGTTCTGGTGAAAATTAAGGTTTATTAGACTTAATTAATTTTAAATCTTAATATTTTAGAAAATTAATTAAAATTAATTAAATTAATTAATTAAAATTATCTTTCCAATTTTTAAGAATTAAAACCTAATTAAAGTCTAATTTGGTGTGTGTTTTAAGGTTTAAGGGCAAAAACTAGGCCTAATTTAGTTTAATTTTAAAACCTTAATTTTTAGAAATTAATTAAAATTAATTAAATTAATTAATTAAAATTATTTTCTATTCTTAAGAGTTAAATTAAACCTATTAGAGTCTAATTTTTAAAGCTTAAGGGTTGAATTAATTTATATTAGATTAAGTTAGGTTAAACTAATTTTAAAGTTTATTTAAATTTTAATTAAATCTTTAATGAAGACCTAATTAATTTTTAAAAGTCTCTAAAATTAATTTTTCTACCTAATTAAATCTAAAATTAATTTAATTTGAACCTAAAAGCCTAATTAGGGATTTAATTAAGATCCTAGGGGTCTAATTGAATCAAATCTAAAGTCCTAAGGGCTTAATTGTAGTTCTGGGGACCTGATTGTAAAAATCCTAAAGTTCTAGGGGTTAAATTGAGAGTTTGGT
The DNA here is from genome assembly GCA_035048815.1 of Abelmoschus esculentus. Taxonomy (NCBI): domain Eukaryota; kingdom Viridiplantae; phylum Streptophyta; class Magnoliopsida; order Malvales; family Malvaceae; genus Abelmoschus; species Abelmoschus esculentus. The sequence continues at coordinate 2,370,383 of JAUCBN010000019.1, read as the reverse complement.
GACTAAATTAGATGAAAGGCTAAAGTTTGGGGCTAAACGGAGGTACGGTTTAAACTTGGGGGACCTAGAGTGTTATTTACCCCTATCCGATTAAAAACACGCGAATCCGGGTCAAACCCAGATCTGGCCCACGACCCAGTGCCCTAAACGGCACCGTTTCGAACTGAGACAAAACCCACATGAACCGAGTTGGCTCGGTCATTTGGACCGAGCCCAACTCGGCCCCAACTCAGTTTTCTCTGGGGACAAACAACCCAAACCCAGAAACTTACCTGTAGATGGATCAAAGGACACCAAAAGCATGGTGTTCATCAGACATTCATCCGTGTTCTTCATGGGAATGAAGAACACGATGAACACCACCTCAGGCCGCCACTCAGTCCGCCGCTAAATCCGCAGCGCCGTCGTGGGGCGTCGCTCCGGTGAGTTTTCCGGCCACCACTGCGAAGATTCCGGCCGCTGCCTAAAAGCCGTTTCCGACGCCGATGATGGAACCCGACGCCGGAAAATCTACCGGAACCCTAAAATCTACCAGAAACGCCCCTAAAACGTCAAAAATCTTCCCTAAAGTCCTAAAAACCAGATTAAAACCTATCCTAGATATCATAACTACCGGCCGAAACCCTTGAATCCAACTCAAACACAACATGGTCGTAAAGAACAGAAGAAATTAAAGGAGAAGGGTTACCTCAGCAGCCAACTACTCTCAAATTCTTCGATGACCGACCGCCAACCAAGCTGTATCCAAAATTTCGTCGATTCAAACTCCAAAAATCCCCGTTCAAAACCAATCTCCCTCAATCCGAATAAATGAGTCCCTTAAAATGGATTCAAAACCTCAGAAAACCATTCCAACTCAAACTCTAATCCTAAAAACACTCTACCTAACCCCTCAAACCCATGAATTCCGGCCACAACTCCCTCACAACCAAAACCCAGGTTTAACACGTCTCCAACTCTGTTTTTTTCGAATTCTTCAGTTTTTTTTACATTTTAATATTAATTATTATTTAATATTATTAATTATTATTTATTATATATTATTTATTTATACATATTATAAATTTCGTGTTGACACTTACAAGTCATTTTTACACGAGGGTATCGATACCACAAGGACATGTATCAATACACTTGGGATTTTTCAAGGCTTGTTCTTAAGATCAAGAACAGGTATCGAAACAAGGTTCGATACCAAAACTTTCTGCCAACCCATGTTTCGATACTGGTATCGAAACAGCCTGGGAAATTTTTCAAATTATTTTTTATTTTAAAAATACGACTCCTGGTATCGATACAGGTATCGATACACCCTTAATCCACAACGGCTATTTTCAAGCATTAAATGAGTCGACCGTTGGTGTCAATTAATTTTTAAATGATGGTTATCCTGTATCGAAACAGGTTTTGATACCGGGCATCACAAAAACTTTTTGTATCGAAACAGGTATCGATACACCCCTTAATAAATGCACAACGACTCTTTCTTTTTCTAGCATGTTTCGAAACAGGTACCCCGTGTTTTGATACCACCTGCTGCAGAGTGCATTTATGATGGAAAGATAAAGCTCCAACGTCCATATTTACTTTCCCAACAACTTCAACGGTTAGAAATCAATGAGAAGGTATAAAAAGAAGCATTTTCAAAAGCTTTGTACAACAATTGATCCTCAAGCAACATCCAAGCACCAAGATCCAACTCAAAGCACTTTATTGCATATTCTTGCTCCCAACTCTTGTATTTTCACTTTGATCTATTGTAATCTGAGTTTGGGGAGAGTTTGTTTGTAATTGGGGCAAAATATATCTTGTGAGAGAACTTTTATTTTCCTACTTATCTCTTATCTTCTCTTGTAAGGATTGAATCAATTCTTGGGTAGAAGAATTGATTCGTATTGTAATGGTTATCCCTTGAACCGAGAAAAAGGTTGAATTCATTAGTGAATTGGTTTCAAAATCCTTAGTGGGAACTAAGGTAGTGGATGTAGAGCTTGTTCGAAGCTTGAACCACTATAAATCTCGTGTGCTTTAATTTCTAGCTTTTTACCGAAAAATTCTTTAACTCATTTTTTTTAATTGCCAATTCACCCCCTCTTGGCCATATTTCAAGATCGATCAACTCAACAATTGGTATCAGAGCCTAATCTTTGAAGAGATTCACATCTACCAAAGAAGATCCAAGGCGGTTGATCAAGTCTAATAATCAAAATCAATGGCCTCCACCTCCGGTTCATGGAATGAATCACACTCCATCACCAAGCCGCCCTTCTTCAATGTGGATAATTACCCCTATTGGAAGAATAGGATGAGGTTATTCATTAACTCAAATGATTATGTCCTTTGAGATATAATCGAAGATGGACCTTCAATCCCAATGAAGCAAGAAAGAGACCGACAAATACCCAAGAGAAGAAGTGAAATGACCGATGAAGAACGAAGGAGAATGTCTACAAATGATAAAACTCTCCACATTCTCTTTTGTGCACTAGGTCCCGACATCTACTCAAAGATGTTTTCATGTATAAGTGCCAAAGAAGTTTGGGATTTTTTGGAGACTACATATGAAGGCACCAATGATGTCAAGGAAACCAAAATTGGTCTACTCGGATGAAGACGTCACCAAAATGTTCGATAGATTCTCGGTGATCGTCAATGGTCTCAAGGGTTTCGATGAGATCATTCCGGAAGAAAAGCTTGTTCGAAAGCTTATCTACTCCCTTCCCGAGTCTTGGGATAGCAAGAGGACGGCCATCATAGAAGCCAAAGACCTCAAGACTCTCAAACTTGATGCTCTTGTGGGATCTCTTCTCACCCATGAGATCATGAAGAAAGGAAGAGAAAAGGAGAAAAACAAGGAAGAGGTGAAGATCGAAAAGAGGGAAGTCGAGAAAAAGAAGCAAGGGATTGCTCTTAAAGCTTCATGTTCACAAGAAGAAGTAGACACTAGTGAAGAAGAAGAGCTTAAGGAATTGGCCATGGTAGCCAAAAGATTCACTAGGCTTACGGGGAAAATAGAAATAGAAGATTCTAAAGAAAGAGGGACTTCAAGGCAAAGGTCAAAGAAGAGGAGAAAGATAAAATAATTTGCTATGAATGCAAGAAGCCCGGTCACATTAGGACCGATTGCCACTTATACAAAAAGAAGGGTTTTGAGAAGAAAAAGAAACAAAGGGCTCACGTTGCAACTTGGAGTGATGAGGAATCATCATCCGATGAGGACAACGAAGTAGCCAATTTGTGTCTCATGGCTCTTGAAGAGCCTAAGGTAACCCTCCAACCATCTTGTAATGATTTATCTTATGATGAACTTTATGATGCCTATGATGAATTACAAGATGTGTATGATGAGTTGGTTTTAAAGTTCAAAGAATCAATTTTTAAAAGCAAGAAAACTATTTCCGATTTAGAAATGAAAAACGATTCTTTGACAAAAACAATTTTGGATTTGGAAGAAAAGGTTGTTGGTTTAAATGGCGATTTACAATTTTTTCAAAAAGAAAATATTGATTTAAATAACCTTATTTCTAGCTTGAGTGAAAATCACCACAAGGTGGTGAATGAGCTTAAGGAGCAAATCAAAATGGTTGGAATTTCAACTTTTGAAAAAGGAACCTCTTCAAAATCCAACCATATGAAAAAGAATTTTCATGACCACAAACAAAGAAATTTTCAAAGGCATTCTAGGTATAGAAAGATTAGGAGTGTTTGGGTTCCTAAGGAACTCATTATCTCAAATAATTTGAATGCCATTGCTACTTGAATTCCCAAGGGAACCAAGGTTTTAGGGACTAACACTCATGGACCCAAAATGGTTTGGGTACCAAAAATCAAACACTAAATCTTTGTTTATAGGTTGAGCATTGCTTCAAGACCAAAGCTTCAATTCAAAACATGTGGTACCTTGATAGTGGATGCTCAAGGCATATGACCGGAGACGAGGGACAATTGAAGGAGTTAGAGCTCAAAAAGGGCGGAGTAGTAACTTTTGGTGACAACTCCAAAGGCCAAATCAAGGGTATTGGCTCTATTGGTAATCACTCCTCTATTTTCATTGAAAATGTCTTGCTTGTTGATGGTCTTAAGCATAACTTGTTGAGCATTATTCAATTGTGTGATAAAGGTTTCTATGTCTCTTTCGATAAAAGTGGTTGCAAAATAATTGACATAGAGTCCAATAGAATAATACTCATAGGTCATCGCATAGGAAATATTTACATGGTGCATCTAGATGACATTAATTTTTCTCATGCATGCTTGGTTGCTAATGATGAAAATGATGCATGGTTATGGCATAGAAAATTAGGGCATGCTAGCATAAGTTTTCTAGAGAAACTAGCCTCCCAAAATCTAGTTAGAGGTTTACCTAAGCTCAAGTTTTCCTTAGATAAATTTTGTGATGCATGTGCTAAGGGTAAACAAAAGAGAGTTTCTTTTAAATCCATTAATGATGTTTCGACTAGTAGAGTATTACAATTGATCCATATGGATCTCTTTGGACCTATTAGGACTACTAGCTTGGGTGGAAAATCATATGCTTTTGTTATTGTTGATGATTACTCTAGATACACTTGGGTTCTTTTTTTGAGTACTAAAGATGAAGCCTTAGAAAAATTCATCACATTTTCAAACATTTCTCAAAATGATCTTGATCAAAGAATTTCTCATATTAGAAGTGATCATGGAACGAAATTTCAAAATCTTGGTTTTAAGAATTTTTGTAATGAAAATGGGATTAGCTATAATTTTTCGACTCCTCGCACTCCTCAATAAAAATGGGGTAGTTGAGAGGAAGAATAGAACTCTAGAAGAAATTGCTAGAACTATGCTTTGTGAAAATAATTTACCTAAGTACTTTTGGGCGGAAGCCACAAACACTTCTTGTTATATTATAAATCGTGTAATGATTAAGCCTATTTTAAAGAAAACTCCTTATGAGATTTTGAAATCTAAAAAGCCTAACATTAGCTATTTTCATCCTTTTGGATGTAAGTGTTTTGTTTTAAATAATGGAAAAGATAATTTAGGTAAATTTGATGCAAAAAGTGATGAAGCTATTTTTATTGGTTATTCTTCAAACTATAAGGCTTATAGAGTTTTCAACAAAAGAACCTTAGTAGTAGAAGAATCAATACATGTGGTCTTCGATAATAACCTCCTTCCTAGGAAGGATTCTTGTGATGATGATGATGTAGGAATCATTGAAACCATTGATGATGGACAAGCATCAAAGGTGGATGAGGTTCCAAGCAATGAGGAAGCACAAGATCCTCCAATAAAAGTTTTGGGAAATGCAGAGCTTGAAGAAAAGGAAGTGAGCTATCCAAGGGAGTTTAACTATGTCAAAAGTGGTGAAATCTTGGGTGATCCATCCAAGGGGGTAACTACTAGTTCTTCTCTTAGATTAATGAATCATTTTGCATTTATCTCATACATAGAGCCCAAAAATGTGAATGAAGCTTTAGATGATGATTATTAGATTTTGGCTATGCAAGAGAAATTAGATCAATTTGAGAGAAGTAATGTATGAACATTAGTTGATAGGCCTAGTAACAAATATACTATAGGAACTAAATGGGTTTTTAGAAACAAACTAGATGAGAGTGGTAACATAGTGAGAAACAAAGCTAGATTAGTTGCTCAAGGTTACACTCAAGAGGAAAGAATAGATTTCGATGAAACTTATGCACCCGTAGCTAGGGTGGAAGCCATTAGGATGCTAATCGCATTTGCATGTTATCATGATTTCAAACTTTTTTAAATGGATATCAAAAGCGCTTTCTTAAATAGTTTCATAAATGAAGAAGTGTATGTTGAACAACCACCGGGTTTTGAAAATCCAAAATTTCCAAACCATGTCTTCAAACTAACAAAAGCTTTATATGGTTTAAAACAAGCTCCTAGAGCTTGGTATGAAAGGCTTTCAAACTTTTTGATAGAAAAAGTTTTGAGAAAGGGAAGGTGGACACTACACTTTTTTATGAAAAGATTTAAAAATGACATTCTAGTATTTCAAATTTATGTTGATGATATAATTTTTGGATCTACTAATAAATGTTATTGTCAAGAATTTTCTAAGCTTATGCAAGGTGAATTCGAGATGAGCATGATGGGAGAACTCTCATTCTTTTTAGGACTCCAAATCAAACAAAGGAAGGATGACACCTTCATCAATCAAGCCAAATACATCAAAGATATGCTCAAAAAGTTTGGCTTGGAGAATGTCAAACCTCAAGCCACTCCAATGAGCTCCTCTACTAAGCTTGACAAGGATGAAGGAGGTAAGTGTGTTGATTCTAAATTATATAGATCCATGATAGGTTCTTTGCTTTACCTTACCGCAAGTAGACCGGATATTATGTTTAGTGTTTGCTTGTGTGCTAGGTGTCAAGCTAGTCCTAGAGAATCAGACCTTATAGCCATTAAGAGAATTTTTAGGTACCTTAGAGATACACCTTGTTTAGGTCTTTGGTATCCTAAAGCTTCTTCTTTTGATCTTCATGCCTTTTCGGATACGGATTATGGAGGTTGTAAGATAGATAAGAAAAGTACTTCCGGAACTTGTCAATTTCTAAGTAGTATGCTCATATCTTGGTTCTCTAAGAAACAAAATAGTGTAGCTCTATCTACCACCGAGGCGGGGTACATATCCCTAGGGAGTTATTGTGCACAAGTTTTATGGATGAAGCAACAACTCTTAGATTATGGCATCAAAGTTAAAACCATACCTCTTAAGTGTGATAATACTAGTACCATATGTATTACCAAAACCTTCATTTAACGCTCTAGAACCAAACACATAGAAATTAGACACCACTTCATTAGAGATTCATGTGTCTAAAAATGATGTTGCCATAGAGTTCGTTGACACCTTGAATCAATTAGCGGACATATTTACTAAACCTTTGGATAAGGAGTGTTTTTAGACCCTTAGGAGGGAGTTAGGTCTAACAAGCCTACCTTGACTTCCTAAGTGTTATCTTTTTTACTTATCTTGCTTAAATCTTGATTCAAATCATGCTTATGTTGCTTTTGTATCTTGATGATTCCATGCATGATGCTAGGGGGAGTATGAACCTGTTCCTGCATAATAAACATGTCATTACATCATATGCATGCTTCTAGGGGCTTTAGAGACTCATTTCTAGTACTTTTAGTAGCCTAAATGCAAAGCAAAGGTCGAAGGTATCGATACAGTTGATCCCTGTTTCGATACCTGTTCGTCAGCCAATCTGGGTTTTTAGTTGGGAAGAACAGGCATCGATGCTTGCATCGATACCTCTGTTTTGATACTAGCATCGAAATAGGGTGTTTCGATACCAGTATCGATACTCGAGGACGGAATTTGTTTAAAACACTCTAAAACCTAATTTTAATCTCTTTAAAACACTTCCAAACTTATTCCTAAAATCCTAGTCGGCCACTACTATAAAATCCTCTCTTATTCGCCTCTCTTCACTCAAAATCTCAACGAATTCTTTGAGGGTTTTGATTCCAATCATCTACTTCTACACCATATCATCAATCGGTGCTTCATAATCACGAAATTCATCCTAATCTACACTCAAGGTATATTTTTGAAAAACCTTAATTTCGTTTGAATTTAGTTTATTAAAAATTAGTTTTTGAGTATGTTTTAAATGTCTATCTTATGTGTTTTAATAATACTATGCAATTGTCTCAAAATTCCAATTTTTTTATCGAATATAAATTTTTGTTCGTATAAGTTTTTTGATGTTTTTCAAAATTCTTAAAATTCTTAAATACCTTGAATTGTTAAATTATCTCATAGGATTGAATTGGATTATATATACAAGCATACATATTGATTTTAACTAATCCAAATCTTTATATCCATCCTAGTTAATGGCACCAAAGAAGCGATCTCGTACCGAAGCCGGATCTTCTTCGTCATCTCGTGTTGCACGAGTTGATTTTGAGAAGGTCTATGCCAAGAGTCTAGACAATAACCACAGATTGGACAACTATAACCTTTTTCGGAACTATCCTCTTAAAAAGGAAAGATGTATGGACATTCAATTCATCACGTCTTACAAATTTCCTTTTAAGTACTATGACAAACTCATCGAGTGGAAGTTCTTGAGGTTTCTCACTCATACTGGCAAGTTTTTTCCAGCCCTTGTCCTTATCCTTTACACCAATGCTAAATGTATCTTATCTCCGGACAAGAGTAAAGTAGTGACCATTGAATCGTATCTTATGAGAAAATCTTTTACGATTAATGTCTCTACTTTCCTTGATGTTTTTGGTCTTGAGGATAAAGGTTTAGATGATGAAGACTCTCTTGCTCCTTTCACCGGATCGGTTACATCTCTTGACGCACACGACCGTTTTCTCCATCTTATCATCTCTTGGTGGATTCGTCCATCAAATGGGAGATACTCTAGGATCCATCAAGTTGATAGTTTTTGGATCACATGTTTCCGTGATGACATTCAACCAAACCTTGCTCGGATTGTCTTCTCGGATATTGTGTGGCATATCCAAAACCGTGCTACCCCCCTTGTTCAATCTTTTCCATATGCGTGCATTCTAAGCACCATCTTCTTGCATTTGGAAATAGATTGTTCTTATGACAAGGTGGGATCCTTGAAAGAGCTTATTGGAGAAACTTCACTCAACCGTGCTCACTTTGTCTATGTCTCTAATGGTGAGTGGACTCGAGGTGCTCCTCCTTCTCCTCCTCATACTCCTATTGATCCGGAACCTATTCATCAATTTGATATGTTGACCTTCCTCATGACAAAGTTTGATTCTCTCAACGCCCGTTTGGATTCCATGGATGGAAAGCTTGACACTCTTTCCACTCAATTCACTTTGGGTTTCAATGCCATCAACACTAGGATGACAAGCCTAGAAACTCAAGGATACTCCTTGAGAGTATGTCTTGAAGCTCTCCGTCAAAGCCAAAGATTTAATAATGAGGGTAATCAAGATCAAGAGGAAGATGAAGACGATGAGGATGAGGATGATGACGACCTTGATGGTGATGACATGGCTGATGATTGATCGTTTCGATCTTTCTTATGCTTTGCGTTTTAGCTATTAGAACTAGCTATGATGTATTCATATTAGAACTTATGCACCTACTTTATTCTTCCTATGTTTTTGTCTTTATTATTGTTGGATTATATTTTTTTTGGATACTTTGCTTGCTATGGATTATGCTTCCTATGAACTTTTATTATATTTAAATGCTATAATTGCTTTATACAACTACCTTGTGTATCATTGATTTTGATCTAACAAAAAGGGGGAGAAAGTTTATGTCTTTAAGTTTCGAAACCATCTTTTGTTACTTCTTTTAAAATGACACATATTAAGGGGGAGTCTTTCAACCAAATCGTATTTCAAAACTTAAAATTTTTTAAATGGTTTTGTTATATCAAAAAGGGGGAGATTGTAAAACTAAAATTAATTTTGATATAACAAATAAGTCTAAGGACTATTTTTTTGAAATAACTTTTTGGTCCTTAAGTCAAAGATGATCTCTAAAGTCAAAACCAAGAACTTTAAAATACTCTTACAAGCCATTTTTACACGAGGGTATTGATACCACAAGGACAAGTATCGATACACTTGGGATTTTTCAAGGCTTGTTCTTAAGATCAAGAACAGGTATCGAAGCAAGGTTCGATACCAAAACTTTCTACCAACCCATGTTTCGATGCTGATATCGAAATAGCCTGGGAAATTTTTCAAATTATTTTTTATTTTAAAAATACGACTCCTGGTATCGATACAAGTATCGATACACCCTTAATCCATAACGGCTATTTTCAAGCATTAAATGAGTCGACCGTTGGTGTTAGTTAATTTTTAAATGATAGTTATCCTGTATCGAAACAGGTTTCGATACCGGGTATCACAAAAACTTTTTGTATCGAAACAGGTATCGATACACCCCTTAATAAATGTACAACGGCTCTTTCTTTTTCTAGCATATTTCGAAACAGGTACCCCGTGTTTCGATACCACCTGCTGCAGAGTGCATTTATGATGGAAAGATAAAGCTCCAACGTCCATATTTACTTTCCCAACAACTTCAACGGTTAGAAATCAATGAGAAGGTATAAAAAGAAGCATTTTCAAAAGCTTTGTACAACAATTGATCCTCAAGCAACATCCAAGCACCAAGATCCAACTCAAAGCACTTTATTGCATATTCTTGCTCCCAACTCTTGTATTTTCACTTTGATCTATTGTAATCTGAGTTTGGGGAGAGTTTGTTTGTAATTGGGACAAAATATTTCTTGTGAGAGAACTTTTATTTTCCTACTTATCTCTTGTCTTCTCTTGTAAGGATTGAATCAATTCTTAGGTAGAAGAATTGATTCGTATTGTAACGGTTATCCCTTGAACCGAGAAAAAAGTTGAATTCATTAGTGAATTGGTTTCAAAATCCTTAGTGGGAACTAAGGTAGTGGATGTAGAGCTTGTTCGAAGCTTGAACCACTATAAATCTCGTGTGCTTTAATTTCTAGCTTTTTACCGAAAAATTCTTTAACTCAATTTTTTTTAATTGCCAATTCACCCCCTCTTGGCCATATTTCAAGATCGATCAACTCAACACATGATTATTGATTGGTCGAGCATATTTGGGTATATTTTTTTCGTTTTGATATATTATGTAATCCATTCTTATGGTTCAATAAAAATATGAATGTTTTTATTGGTATTTTATTATTTATTTATATTATTTATTATATGTTTTTTGTTTTGTTTATTTATATATGTTATTCGTTTGTTTTGTTGGTTCTATTTATTTTAATCTTTGTTATCACGTGTTACCTAATTTTCTTAGGTGTTCATGTAGGTTTTTACTAATGATATTTATTTGTTTTTTAAAGAGTGCAACTTCGAATGCAATCCCATGACTGAAATGGTGGATTTGTTGGCAAAAAATTGCAGCACCGTTTGCCAAATTTCATCAGTTGTTTCAGCATCAACGAATTGACGAAGCAAGTGAGCACTGATGGTGGATAGTAACCAAGATGCAATGGCACTATCTTGAGCCACATAGTCCTCATATTCGTCATTGACCACTCTTTCTCCTGCAATCACCATTGTTTCTAGTGGTTTCTTGACTGCCCCAAGAAGCATTTTTTCAAGCTTATGGCTGCGAACGGTAAGTAACACTTTCTGCTTCCACAACAAGAAATTATACTCATCCAGCATCACATTTACTTTCTTATTTGTAAACACGCGATCGTTCTTGGAAGAGTACACCACTTGAACTTCATCAGAATCAGCATCTGCAACATTGCCACCTCGAAAAGCCATTATAGCCTAGAAAAGAAAGAATCCGAAGCAAACAAACTAACTTTAAGAAAAAAAATTGAATTTCCCAGAAACTGCGACTCAACGAACCCAACAGAAAAACTAAGCCTCAAGATCGATGGCGAATAATACCATAAAAGGAAACCTTACAAATGAATGAAATCAACTTAGAAAACTCTATATTTCATGTGAAGGTATTACAAGCTTATATAGGAAAGGTAGAGTAGTTAATCTGTTCAAGCTAATATTCTAGAAGCCTAACTAATTTTCCAAAACTGTTACACCTCAACTTACAACTCAACTTTACTAGCTTAACTAACATTGCTCAACACAAACCAAGGGTTGTTTGTTACTTAGATAATAACCACACATACCATGTTCTTACTTGTTTATCTTCTTGTTGGTTTGATTTTACTAGCAAAAAATATGAAAAAAATAGACAACAACTGATAATACTGTTTCATTTATGTATAGTGAGTAGAAACATGTACCAGATAGTATCAAGGGTTGTATGAAATGATAATTGTATAAATTGTTTGTGACTGGCTTTTTAAAAATGGATTATTATTGATTAATAATAATAATAATAATAATGTGCATTGATAGATGTAAATTAGACAAAAAGAGTATAAATTAAAGAAATGTATTTAATTTTAATAATATCAGCTTGTTAATCAATTCATTAATAAGTTCTACTTGTTGATTTATAATAATAATGAACATTGATAGATGTAAACGATGCAAAAAAGTATAATCAATTTGTTAATCAATTCATTATTTAATTAGTTAATGTTATACGATTTGTATTTATCTTTATTGGTTCGATAAAATTTATCCCAACTAGCATCAATTAACTATGACATGCTTTCTAAAATGTGAAAAAAAGACTGTCAATCAAATTTTAATACATACGGAGATCATTATTTTTTCAAGACGTTACACTATAATAATATCTATTCTAAAATAATATTTTTTAACTATTGAACGATCGCTCACTCACTGTGTTAGCATTACTAATACTTGAATTCATGACCTCTAAAAATAACAATCGTTCTCTTAATCACAGAGACACGATGATTCGTGTGTATACTTAAACATTATTATTGTTTTTAGATGGTGTATAACTAATTATGTAGTTCGATGATATTAATGTTTATTGTCATATATTATGAATTATTAATATAGAATTTTTGTTATTTTTTATAAGTTTAACTTAGAAATAGGTACGTAAATTATATATTTCTCCAAAACTACAAATTCAATAATTCACAGCGAGTTTTTATTATTTAATTCAGGGTGTATTTACTCAAATATTTAATTGAAATACGTTACGTTGACATGATAAATTTTTTAATCTTTTAAAATTCAAACCGTTCTAGAAAGGCTTAACATTAAAAAAACGAACAATTTGTAATTTTTATTTTAATGTTTAACTTTTTTAAATTAATTTAATGTTTAATATTTTGTTTCATAATTTAAATATATATATTTTTCAGACGTTAAAAATCTTTATTGATATTTCCAAAAATTATATGTATTGAAGCAATTTATTATATTTTTTAATGGTCTAAATAATATTTATATATTTTCTAGTTTAAGCAAAGATATTTTTCGTTAATAATAATAACTAATTTTTTCGTTGCTGTCAATAAAAAATAAATAATTGATAAAAACTATAATTTATTCTAATTAATATAAATTAAAATCATAATCTTATAATTAAGAGATAAGGTGAAATTACACCACATTTCATGGGATAATATTTATACCATAAAAAATTATGAAATTATTTTTTCACTAACTTGCGAAATTATTGAATAAAATGGACTCTGCATCACGTCAGCAGCTCCCACCACAAGCCCCTTTAATATGACGACATATTATTTTTTATTGAAAGATATTATTTGACGACATATTAAATTAGGTGGGATTGGGATCTAAATTCATAAAAAAAGACTTGATAAAGGACTAATTGTTTAAAGAGATTTTTGTTATCTAATAAAATATGATATAAGATTAGGGGTGCTTATTGAACGAGTCGATCACGAGTTGAATATTGTTCGACTCATGCTTATTAAAAAAAATTATTGCTCGACTTGACTTGTTGCTCGTTAAGCTCGTTAAAATTAAGCTCGACTTGTGGTCGTTAAAATATTTTGTTGCTCGACTCGACTCATTGCTCGTTAAACTCGATTTGTTGCTCGATAAGCTTATTAAAAAATTTACCTTATTTTTAAATAAAAATAAAATTTAATAATACTAAATAAGACTTAATATTAAAAATAAATTAACAAATTTAAACAAAAAATATCAAAAGAGTGTTTAACACTTTCAAAATTTAAACTAGAAAGTAACAATTCATAAATACACCAAACTAGCATGTTAAAATTAATGTAAGAATTCACAAATTAATAATTATTACCAAACGAGCTGCTCGTGAACTTATCGAATCGAGTTAAACTTTACTCAATTTAATTCGTTAAAATATTGAGTTAAATTCGAATTATAATCAAATTAATTCAAATTAAATATTTATTGAGTTTTGATCTAATCGAATTCTAGCTTAATTTTTAAGCACCCCTGTACTGACTTTGATTTTAATTTTATTTAACTTTTAAAAAATCTAAATTTTCTAAAATTCCCAAAATAATTTATCCAAATGAAACTCATGCAAAATTATTTCTGCAGAACTACAAATTCAACAATTCATAGCGAGTTTTTATTATTTAATTCAGGGTGAATTTACTCAATTATTTAATTGAAACGCGCTATATTGACACGATAAATTTCTTTTATTTTTTAAAATTCAAACCGTTCTATTGTGACTTTTGGGTTAAAAAAGACTTAACATTAAAAAATAATTGATTTATATTTTTTTTATTTTTGATGTTTAACATTATTTAAAATTAATTTGATATTTAATATTTCGTTATTTTTTTAGATTTAAAAATTGTTAGTTGTGTTGTTAAAAAAAGACTTGGTCCAAATTGATAAAAAAAGACTTGATAAATGACTAATTGACGTATAGTAAAAAATAATTAAATAAATATATAATAATAGATTAATTGTGTTGTTTATTTTTATTTATTTATTTCTTAAATTTCAAGTTTTAGATTCGTTAAAAATATTTTACTCTTTTCTTAAAGTCTTTGTCTTTTCGCTTGTTTTAAATAAGATTAAAATTAATATTAAAATAAGAAGAATTATAAAATGCATACATGACATCATCTATGGAAAAATTTTCTTTCAACGATTAGTGAATGACAAAATTCAACAATTTTATATTTTTAAAAAAAGAAAGATGACAAATTTACATCAAATTAATGTTTTGATCATCATCAAGTGGGTCGTTATTATAATCCATTTAATTTGATCATAATAATATAACTTAAACATAAATTAACAGGCGGAAATCGAATAAGGTAAACAACCATCCTATTATATCTTATAGAGTAACAAATTTAAAAATATATTTAACGGTAAATATATATAAAATCTTATAATTTTAAAGTAAACACAAATTATAAATATTATAAAAGTTTAAATATTAATTAATAAAAATTAAAATTATAATGGTATGAACTTTTAATATTAATTTTAAGAAAAATACTTTACACCTTGACTTTTTTCGTTGAATATTAATTACGGTTTACGAATCAAACAAATATAATTCAATATGGCATGTTATTAGGGAATTCCAAATACAATAGAGTATATATTATTAAATCCAACAAAAAATACCAATAAATTATAAATAATATTTATTTTATAAAATCAAATTTAAATTATTCTATCCATAAAATAAAAATATTCGTATAATAAATATTCGAATAAAAATATTGATATAATAAATATTCGAATAAAAATATTGATATATTAAATATTCAAATAAAAATACTCGTATAATAAATATTAGAATAAAAATATTCATATAATAAATATTCGAATAAAAATATTCAAATAAAAATATATAAATAAAAATATTTGTATAATAAATATTAGAATAAAAATATTGATATAATAATTATTCGAATAAAAATATTTGAATAAAAAATATTCAAATAAAAATATTCATATAATAAATATTCGAATAAAAATATTCGAATAAAAAATATACTAATAAAAATACTTGAATAAAAATATTTGAATAAAAAATATACGAATAAAAATATACCTATAATAACTATTCAAAAAAATATAATAATAATATTCGAATAAAATATTCATATAATAAATATTCAAATAAAAATATTTGAATAAAAAATATATTAATAAATATTATACACAATTCCTTACAAAGTATACACAATGACTTACAAAAACCGTTAGGAAAAAGGTATGTACACAATTTCTTACAAACTATTCGAATAAAAATATTCGAATAAAAAATATTATAATAAAAATATTTGTATAATAAATATTCCAATAAAAATATTCATATAATAGATATTTGAATAAAAATATTATTATAATTCATATTCGAATAAAAATATTCATATAATAAATATTTGAATAAAAATGTTCAAATAAAAATATTCGAATAAAAATATTCATTTAATAAATATTTAAATAAAAATATTTGAATAAAAAATAAACGAATAAAAATACTTAAATAAAAATATTCAAATAATAAATATACGAATAAAAATATTCGAATAAAAATATTTGAATAAAAATTTTCGAATAAAAAGATTCGAAAAAAATATTCGTATAATAAATATTCAAATAAAAATATACGAATAAAAATATCCGTATAATAAATATTAGAATAAAAAATATACGAATATATATTGTACACAATTCCTTACGAAGTATACACAATGACTTACAAAAATCATAAGGAAAAAGGTATGTACAAAATTCCTTACAAGTTCTAACCATAAGCTAAAGGAGCTCATCCAAAGGTAAGGATTTGTGTACATACACAATTTACTACGAGAATACATAAATTGGTACAATAAATGTAAGGATTTATGTATGTACACAAATCTCTACCAAATATACACCAATGCTTACGCAAACTGTAAGGAAAAATGTATGTACACAAATTCTTACCCTTGGATGCATCCTTTAGCTCATGGTTTTGAAGTCGTAAGGATTTGTGTACATACCTTTTTCCTTACAGTTTTCGTAAACCGTTGTGTATACTTTGTAAGGAATTGTGTACAAACACAAATCCTTACCATTTTGGTGTCATATTGTGTATTCTTGTAGGAAATTATGTATGTACACAAATCCTTACCCTTGGATGCCTCCTTTAGCCCATGGTTTTGAAGTCGTAAGAATTTATGTATATACCTTTTTTTTCTTACGGTTTTCGTAAACCGTTGCGTATACTTTGTAAGGAATTGTGTACAAACACAAATCATTACCATTTTGGTGCCATATTGGGTATTCTTGTAGGAAATTGTGTATGTACACAAATCCTTACCCTTGGATGCCTCCTTTAGCCCATGGTTTTGAAGTCGTAAGAATTTATGTATATACCTTTTTTTTCTTACGGTTTTCGTAAACCGTTGCGTATACTTTGTAAGGAATTGTGTACAAACACAAATCATTACCATTTTGGTGCCATATTGGGTATTCTTGTAGGAAATTGTGTATGTACACAAATCCTTACCCTTGGATGCCTCCTTTAGCTCATGGTTTTGAAGTCGTAAGGATTTGTGTACATACTTTTTTCTTACGGTTTTCGTAGGCCGTTGTGTATACTTTGTAAGAAATTATGTACAAACACAAATCCTTACCATTTTGGTGTTATATTGTGTATTCTTGTAGGAAATTATGTATGTACACAAATCCTTACCCTTGGATGCCTCATTTAGCTCATGGTTTTGAAGTCGTAAGGATTTTTGTACATACTTTTTTCTTACGGTTTTCGTAGGCCGTTGTGTATACTTTGTAAGGATTTGTGTATAAACACAAATCCTTACTGTTTTCGTATCATATTGTATATTCTTGTAGGAAATTGTGTATGTACACAAATTCTTACCCTTGGAAGCCTCCTTTAGCTCATGGTTTTGAAGTGGTAAGGATTTTTGTACATACCTTTTTTCTTACGGTTTTCGTAGGCCGTTGTGTATACTTTATAAGGATTTGTGTTTGTACATAAATCCTTATCGTTTGGGTGCCATATTGTGTATTCTTGTAGGAAATTGTGTATGTACACAAATCCTTACCCTTGGAAGCCTCCTTTAGCTCATGGTTTTGAAGTGGTAAGGATTTGTGTACATACCTTTTTTCTTACGGTTTTCGTAAGCCGTTGTGTATACTTTGTAAGGATTTGTGTAAACACAAATCCTTACCATTTTCGTGCTATATTGTGTATTCTTGTAAGAAATTGTGTATGTACACAAATCCTTACCCTTGGAAGCCTCCTTTAGCTCATGGTCTTGAAGTGGTAAGGATTTGTGTACATACCTTTTTTCTTACGGTTTTTGTAAGCCGTTGTGTATACTTTGTAAGGATTTGTGTAAAAACACAAATCCTTACCGTTTTCATGCCATATTGTGTATTCTTATAGGAAATTGTGTATGTACACAAATCCTTACCCTTGGAAGCCTCCTTTAGCTCGTGGTTTTGAAGTGGTAAGGATTTGTGTACATTCCTTTTTTCTTACGGTTTTCGTAGGTCATTGTGTATACTTTGTAAGGATTTATGTACAAACACAAATCCTTGCCCTTTTCATGCCATATTGTGTATTCTTGTAGAAAATTGTATATGTACACAAATCCTTACCCTTGGATTCCTCCTTTAGCTCATGATTTTGAAGTCGTAAGGATTTGTGTACATACCTTTTTTCTTACGGTTTTCGTAAGCTGTTGTGTATACTTTGTAAGGAATTGTGTACATACACAAATCCTTATTATTTTTGTGCAAATTTATGTATTCTCGTAGTGATTTATGTATGTACACAAATCCTTACGTTTGTAACAATTTATGTATGTACCGTTTTTCTTACAGTTTTTGTAAGGAACTGTGTACATACAAAAATCCTTACTATTTTTGTGCCAATTTAAGTATGTACCGTTTTTCTTACAGCTTTTGTAAGAAATTGTGTATATAATTCTATGTACACAATATGACCGGATAAATCGGTTAAGGCTTATTTTAGGCCTTTTTTAGGGGCTTTTTCCAGAACCGCCCATTATTTAGGATAGCAAAGAAAAAGGATCAAAGTGATAATGGTGTAAGTTTAAAGGACTAAATTTATTATTATACATTTTTATATTAGAAAAAGAAAGGTATAAAGATAATTTTCACCCTTAACGTTTATAATTTTTGTCATTTTGACCCTTATTCTTTTTGGGGAATAAATTTAACCCTTAACCTATGTCTTTCTAACAAATAACTCATTTTTTAACTACTATTATAACAGAACCGTTAAAAATTTAATAATGATAACTTGTCATATATATGTGATAATATATTTTAAATAACATAGAATCTAACCTATTAAACATATACAGAATATAATTTTATTCTAATCTAAAAATATAAAACAATTCAAATTCAAATGAAATATTAAAAATTAATTTTTTATTCATTAAAAATTAATTAAACCTAAAATAAAAGGCTACTAAATATTTTCAACCTTAACTATAGTAAAATCAAAATTTTATCTAAAAAAGTATGAACATAATCCGAAAAGAAAGGTTTTGTAGAGTTTGTTACCGGTGAATCAAAGATAAATGATTTTGATAATAATCAATTGGATTATTATTATTTTAGTTTAAAATTTAGGTATTTTAGTTTTAATCTAAATCAGAGTTTTAGGGTTTTATAAAGATATTTTAGTTTAATTAGTGTTGAGAATATTTATTAATTTTTTGTTTTGAATTTAATTAATTTTTAATATTTTATTTAAATTTTAATTATTTTATATTTTATACTAGAATAAAATTATATTATATATGTATATGTTTAATAGGTTAGATTCTATGTCATTTAAAATATATTAGTATCACATATATATGACAAGTTATCATTATTAAATTTTTAACGGTTCAGTTATCATGGTAGTTAAAAAATAAGTTATTTGTTAAAAAGACATAGGTTAAGGGTTAAATTTATCCCAAAAAAGAATAAGGGCCAAAATGATAAAAATTATAAACGTTAAGGGTGAAAACTATCTTTATACCAAAAAGAAACGAATACATCTTTTGACACTATTAAAGAGTTTCTTGCTGCTTCCATATAAACTAAATTAATGCATCATAAGCGTCATATATTTTTTATATTGTCTTCCATTTTATTATTTAATTAAATTAAGACACATAATATATTTTTCCATATTATATTTACGCATAAGTATTATCCAAATCATCCACATTAATGCATTTGATTTTAAAAAAATATTACTAAAGATTTTTTAATGTTGTCTTCCTCTGTATTATTCATTTTTTTAAATTAATTTTTTTAACCCCTAACCCTAAACCCTAAACAATAACCCTAACCTTAAACCCTAAACCTAAATAATAACCCCTAACCCTAAACCCCAACTCTAACCGTAAACCTAAACACTCGAAAAATTAAGTTTCAAATTTTATTTTTTATTTGATTTAGTCCTTATTTAATTAAAATCAAATTATATATTTTTAAATTGCTTCAATTTTATCAGGAATTAGATTAGTGATTGAAGAATCAATCTTCGATAACTAATTGGTTTAGGCTTAAAGGATTAATGTTGTGCTTAAAGAATTAATAATATAAATAGATTAATTAAATACATATACATACATTAATTCATAATTAAATTAAATACATATATTAATATACATTTATTTATTTTTCGTTTGTTTAAAAGTAAAATCAAATTAATACGGAATTTTATTAATAGAAGATAATGATTTTATGTCAAAAATATTTGTGATGATTAAAATTAACACTTTGATTATGGAACAATTAAAATAAAATCAAAATCATAAATAAATAATAACTTAAATTTTATATGAACTTGCAAATTTTAATATTAAAGCACTTTACAACTGGTTAGGTACTAATTTTTTAATACTGTGAGGTTTAATATTTCCTCACGTATAATTGACTCATAAACCCATTTTTTATTTTTACTGGCAAAAAATTATTATTTTAATAAAACAAAATAATTTTTTTATAATGACCTATTTTTAAGTAATTCGATTAAATTTTTTAAAAATAATTAATTTATCAATTAATTATATTATTTTTTTTATTTATTTTTTAAACTAAGTTTTAAACTCACCTCGTTTTTTTAACTCCTTTATCTTTTTTCTTGTTTAGATAAGATTAAAATTAGTATTAAGATAAATATAAAATGTAGAGATCATTCATTGAAGACTTTTCTAACAAAATCCAACAATTTTATACAAAAGAAAAAAAAATATAAATTTATATCAAATCAATGTGAGATGTAAATTTTAATTATACATCAAGTGGGCCGCTACCATAACTTTGGTTAATTTGACCGTATTAATGTGAATTATGGTACTAAGACAAGACTAATTAATATACTCTCTGTCCTATATAAAAAATTTAATATTAATTTTTTAAAACTAAAATTTTTAATTTTTAATCATAGTTGTTTTAAATATTTTAATTTATTAATTTTATAAAATATATATTTTTAAACTATTTGATTATAGATTTTTAAAATATATTTTTTATATTTTTATTAATAATAGATTTAAAATTAAAAAAATTTGAAAAAAAAAAATCAATACTGAACAAATAAAATAGGATGAATGTAGTATATTATAAATAGAAGTTAATTTTTGATAAAAAACGATATTTAACTATTAAATATCTAAAATTATAATGATATAAAGCTTTTGGTATTATTTTTTAAAATATTTTAGACACCTAAAATTAAAAAAATAAAAAATTTATTAACTTATATACAATTTAATTGAAAATAAAATATTAATATCCTCAAAAAACTCAAGATAGAATATTTCTATATGATGTGTATTCACATCGTTAAATTACTAAATATATAAATATTATCATTCAAATTAAAATATCTAATATTGAAAAAAATATAAAATAATAAATTGAATTTTATTTTTAAATTTAAATATAAAAATGTAATAATAATAACAATAGAAGGAAATGTAAAGAGAAACTTCTGCTTTTTCTTATAGTCATCCAAAACAATTTGACTTTTTTTTGTGAATATTAAATACGAATCAAACAAAAATAATTCAATATGGCATGTTATTAGGGAATTCCAAATACAATACAATATATATTATTTAATCCGAAAAAATACCAATAAATTATAAATAATATTTATTTTATAAAATCAAATTAAAATTATTTTATCTATAAAATATATATTATTAAAATTTTAGAATATAAATACATATTATATTTTAAAAATATTTTAAGTGAGGGTAACTTCAAGTGGGACCAATCTCTCTTTCTTAAGACTGATTCCACGTTGAAAAATATGACGTATGGTCCCCAAACGCTCCCTTGATTGATGTGGTTCTCTTTTGCAAATTATTTAGGATAGCAAAGAGAAAGGATCAAAGTGATAATGGTGTAAGTTTGAAGGACTAAATTTATTATTATACATTTTTATATTAGAAAAAGAAACTAATACGTCTTTTTACATTATTGAAGAGTTTCTTGCTGCATCTATTCTGCAGTTTTCATTTCGTTCATCCTTTCTTCTTCTGCCTCTCTCTGTTCTTCATTTTGTTTTGCTTTCCTTTAGGAGACACACACAACAAAACAAGGAAATGGATCCAATTGCT
This sequence comes from Abelmoschus esculentus, assembly GCA_035048815.1. NCBI lineage: Eukaryota > Viridiplantae > Streptophyta > Magnoliopsida > Malvales > Malvaceae > Abelmoschus > Abelmoschus esculentus. Next base: position 2,348,346 of record JAUCBN010000019.1, on the reverse strand, counting down.
GCTGGTGCTGCTGCCAATGTCTCTTCCGAAGCTGCAAAAGGGATCTTCCAGAAAGCAAAACGTTATATTAGATATGTGATCATCTACAAGAAAAAAGTTGAAAAGTTCGAGGAGAAACTTAAGACGATGATTGCAAAACGAACAAGTGTCCAGCAAGATGTTGATGTTGCAAGAAGGAACGGGGAGAAGATAAAAGCGGATGTCCAAGAATGGCGTAACAGAGTGGACAAGGCTATCATTGAAGAGGAGAAGGAAGTGAATGCTCTTGTAGTTAAAGCAAGGAGCAAATGTTTTAGTGGATTGTGTCCAAACATCAAGTCCCGTTACCGGCTCAGCAGGAAAGCGGAAGAAGCTGCCAACACCTTCGATGGTCTTATCAATGAATGTCAGTTTGAGCATGTGGGGTTCAGTGATGTTCCTAAACCCATAGTCCATACAGACTTCCAGACCTTTGAATCAAGGAAGAAGGTTTTCAGTGATATCATGGAGTCACTCAAAGATTCGACCGTGAGAATGATGGGAATATACGGGATGCCGGGTATGGGGAAAACATCTCTGGTTAAAGAAGTTTATAGGCAAGCCCAGGAGGATAAGTCATACAGTTCGGTGGTTATGGTCACTGTATCTCAGAAACCTGAGATTCAGAGAATCCAAGGCGAAATAGCAGAGTCGTTGGGTTCGAAGCTTGAAGAAAACACTACAGCTGTAAGAGCCCGTAGATTATATGAAAGGTTAAGCCAGGAGAAGATGACTCTTATTATTCTAGATGATATTTGGGAGAAGATGGATCTCGAGGAAGTGGGAATTCCATTTGGAAATCAACAGAAAGTATGCAAGATCCTATTGACCTCTAGAAATGAAAATGTTGTAACTAACGTGATGGGTGCTACCAAAACTTTTCAACTTGGTGATTTAGATGAGGAAGAAGCCTGGGAGTTTTTTAAGAAGATGGCTGGGGACTCTGTTGAACGTGCTGACTTGCGACCTACTGCAACTGAGGTAGCCGAAAGATGTGCAGGATTGCCGCTTGCCATTGCAACAGTTGCTAGGGCGTTGCAAAATCAAAATATTTCTGTTTGGAGGGATGCTTTACTTCAACTACAGAGGCCTTACTCTGAAATCCCAAGGGAGATATCTGCTAAGGTATATTCTGCTATTGAGTTGAGTATCAATCATTTACGGGGTGAAGACCTCAAGCAGACTTTCCTGCTTTGCAGTCTATTGCGTCGTAGTACTAGTATTGAAGATATTTTGAGATATGCCATTGGTTTGGGTTTAATTAATGGAGTCGACACCCTGCAAGAAGCACGAGATAGGTTGCTAACAATGATGAGTACCCTGAAAGCGTCTTGTTTGTTGCGTGACCATAACACCAATGATGAATACTTTGATGTGCATGATCTTACTTATATTGTTGCCAAATCAATCGCTTCCAAGGACAATCAGGTGTTTGCCTTGAAAGAAGATGATGTTCTAAGGGATTGGCCAAACGAAGAGTCAATGAAGAAGTGCAACAAGATTTGTTTGTCATATCCAAGTATCCACAGCCTTCCTAATCGGTTGAATTGTCCGCACCTTTTTCTATTCCTTTTGTTGAGCAAGGATCAGTCCCTGACGTTGCCGGATGACTTCTTCAAGGAAGCAATAAATCTTAAAGTCTTAGATTTGACCCGTATTCAATTTTCTTCCTTACCTTCATCCATTTGTCTCCTAACAAGCATCAGCGTGTTGTGCCTAGATCAATGCGAACTGGGAGATGATATCACCATTATTGGAGGGCTCAAGAGCTTGGAAATCCTTAGCTTTATAGAATCTGATATTAAAATTCTACCCAAGGAAATTGGGCTACTGGTGAAGCTAAAGTTGTTAGATGTGAGTGGTTGTTCTAATCTCGAAACCATTTCATCCGGCGTCTTGTCAAGTTTGTCAAGATTGGAAGACTTGTATATGTTTGGCACTTGTATTGAATGGGGACAAAGCAGTACCGCTAGTCTTGCTTAACTCAACAGCTTGTCTCATTTGTCCACTTTACAAATTGAAATTCCAGATGCCAAGGTTGTGCCACGGGACTTCTTTGTAGACTTGCAAGAGTTGGAAAGTTACAAGATTTTCATAGGAAAGGAATCGGAGTGGCAGTGGGTTCTCAACAACCAATATTCAAGAATTCTAAAACTAAGTCTAAGCACAAGCATCGATGATTTGAATTATGGAATCAAGAAGCTGAAGAAAATTGAGTATTTACATTTAGATGGATTAAAAGGTACAAAGATTGCACTGCAGAAGTTAATAGATGAGGAGAACCCATTGCATTTGAAGAATCTGCAGATTCAAAATTGTTTGGATATTGAATATATTATGAATTGTGAAAATGAGTTTCCTCAATTACAATCTCTGACATTGGAAAGTCTACCACAACTCATGAGCTTTTGTTCTCAACACAAAACCGATGGTACTAGCTCAGTACTTCAACATGAGTTACCACTTTTCGGTGAAAAGGTATTTACAATTCAATATCTTTTTAATTTTAATTTTTATTTTAATTTTGTGGTTGAAATTGATTAATGTTATAAGAGTATGGCACAAAAACGTTGAAATCACTGAGTGCCACTGTTTAAGATAGATCATTTTAATAGAAGAAATAAATAGTGACAACTATAGTCCCTATAGTCCTTTCAACTTTAAAATTAATCATATATTATAAAACCTGAAAATAGCTATATATTTATTTGGTTTGTATTTTTCAGTCCAATGAATAACAATGTTGAATGAAACCCTTGAGTGTCATTAGCATTGTTACACAAATAGTAGCACAGATTGTATCATTTTCAATTGAATTTAACATGAACTAAATTTTAAAATTTTGACGAATATTATCTTTAAAAGTTTTCTTCTGTCTATTTACTTTGTCCATCTCACTATTTCTTGTTTAGGAAAGATTCTAACCTTCTTTCTCATTAAATAAATCAAACATTTTTTTACAGGTTGTGTTTAAGAACCTCACGAACTTGGTACTTGAAGAGTGTAATATCTTGAAACATATATTCAGTGTTTCTATGGCTTTGGAATTTGTACAATTGAAAGAGATAACAGTGAAAAACTGTCCTATGATGGAATGTATTATCAAGAAAGGAGTTGAGGAAATTGCAATGGATACAGTCTCATTACCCAGGCTTGAGAAGATCGAGTTGGATTCATGTTCAGAATTGACAAGTTTTTACACGGGAAGTATTACTCTGCAATGTCCATCTTTGATGAGAATAGATTTACATGATTGTCCAAAGATGTATGGAATGTCATGCACAAGGGAGAGAGGTGGTGGAGAAAAGACACCCTTGTTCAATGATAAGGTTAGTTTCTTCTTTATTTTTCAGTTTAGGGTTTTGAAAATTTTAGAATTCAGTATTTTAATTTTTAAAACTTTTGAGTGATGAAATAAGAGCTTCATCCTTACTAATACGAGGATTGTGTGTGCAGTTTCTGTGTGTCAACTTGAAGTACTTGAATGTGTGGGGTTGCCACAATTTGGATTATGTATTTTCATCCTCTTTGATCAAAAGCTTTGTGGGACTCTGTGAACTTTACCTTAGCTGTTGCGATAACATGAAAGCAGTAATCTTTACAGATGAATCAACAGCAGCAGCAGCAGCAGAAGAAGAACTAATCTTGTTCATTAAACTAGAAAGTTTGGAGCTCTATTATCTTCCCAAATTCTTGACATTCTGTCATGGAGATAACTCAGACATCCTCTTCAACCAAAAGGTAATTTTCTGCCTAATTGTTAGTCTTCCCAACCTTTCAAGGTTCTGCTCAGGGAAGTACACCTTACTATTTCCTTCCTTGGAAGAAGTAATCATCAGACAGTGTCCAAAGATTAAATTTTTCACGGAAGGAAAGTTAAGCACACCGATGTTGCATGGACTACAATCAACTGAAGGTGAATACGTAGGGCGCTGGGAAGGAGATCTTAATGTTATCCTTCAACAATTGTTTGTAGAAAAGGTATGTGTCAATTCAACATTGTTTATATCAGTTTGAACAGATTAATGTTCATCCGTACAACATTATAATCAGTAATTATCGATTTTTTTCTGATTTTTGGTTCTCAAAAGTCCATCAGTCACTTTGCATACAAGTAACTTTTGGTTCTTAAGCCTTCAATCATCATTGATGTACATTCATTAAAAAGTGAAAGTTTTTTCGTGTATTCAAGACTATATATTCTGTTTGCAGATTTTTCCGAGTTTGGAGGATTTGGAGCTATCTTCAATCAACATTCAGCTTGCTTGGAAACACAAGCTTCTGGCAACACATTCTTATTCCCAAAATATTACGTGTTTGACTATCGAGGGATGTCATAATTTGAACTGCTTGTTTTCGTTCTCTATGGTGAACAATTTTGTGCAACTCAAGAAGCTGAAGGTTGAAAATTGTGAGAATGTGGAAACTGTGATCTTTGTGAAAGGATTAACCATAGAAGAACGGATGAATCAGAAAATGTTTCGTGTACTAGAATTCCTATCTCTCAAAGACCTTCCAAAGCTGACGAGATTCTGTCATGGAAATTACTTTGAATTCCCCTTGTTGACAAGTCTTAGTATACAAACTTGTCCTACACTGAAAACATTCATCTCCGATGCAGAAGGAAACAACCCGGAGATTGCCGCTCCAGCTCTCTTCGATGAAAAGGTAAGACTCCATTAATTTCTTTTATCTTTTCTTTTTTCCATTACTATTTGATTACCATGTTCATGTTGTACACTATTACTATTTTCTTTATATCCTTACTCTGATTCATGAAGTTACTGACCCAATCAAGTGAATCTGTTAGGTGGCATTCCCTTGCTTAGAGGAAGTGAGCATCATAGGCGTGGGAAACTGGAGAAGCATATGGCAGAAGCACCCAATCAACGGCATGAGGATTCACTTTTCAAATTACTAAATGCTCTGTAAGGGTTTTCTTCAAAATCAAAAAATAAAAACTGAACGTAATTGCTTTGTATATCTCCCAATTCTTCATTGTTATACGTTATTTCCTTTTCATTACAGGTTGAACTGCTCTCTACTCGGTCTGTTGCTGCTGCTCTGTTTGCAGCCATATTCCTTGGATCTCAAGTTATTTCACTTTCTAGTTGATGTTATTGGACTTGACTGCGGGTACCGTTGGATATGAGTATGCATCTAACACGGATATGTTCCATTTTTCCCTATTTTTGGAGGACCATTCAGGCTCAGAGTTGTGTTTCCATCCCACTGTCTGAACCTGCATGCATCTGAGTGTCTGTACTACTCTGTTGGATGTGATCATCTGCAGTTTCATTTGTGACTCAAATATGCAAAACAATGTTTGGCTTTCAAAACAATATTTATGAAGAATTGCATTTCCCTTTGTAACAGAAATTGTCAGTTTTCACAGACAGTTGATGGACTTCCCTGCAGCGTACAGTGTCGTTTAAGAACGACCTAAAATTACAGTTGATTTCGGTAGAAAATTTATTTTCTTAAAACGATTATTTAAAGGTGCCTGAAAGTTTTAAACTTTTTCTAAATAAAAATAATTATTTTTTATTTTTTATCCTTAATTAAACCTTTAAACTGATAAATTTTATTGGTTTTTGATGATGATTTTTTGATACTTAATCTATCATTTACGATAGGTATAATTTTTAAATCTACATTTATTCATACGGATACTTTCTTAAATATATCCCTATATCCATCACTCAAACTGTATTTGCTTGTATATGCTATAAACAATTATAAATATCAAATTATATAAAAATGTATCATAGATTTATATAAATAAAAGTAAAAGTTCACATATTTTATTGACTCATTAAGTGTATATATAATATATTTACACCAATATAAATTTAACTACATCAGACTAACGATAGTTAACTAAAACACATTTTTATCGGTATTAATTTTACTTAGCTAACTTAGCTAAAGCATGTTTGTACTTTTATAAATCTTACTTATTTGCACATATTATAAAACACTATAATAAAAAACATAATCAAAGTCTACAAATATAAATGGTTCAAAATTCATATGGCGGATAGATGCGAAGCGGACAAATATGAGACGTATGGATACAATATGAATATGGTCTTAAACTCATCATCTACTTATTACTCACGATAAGTATGATTTTTTATATCCATATCCGTTCATTATATATTAAACTCGTAATTATTTTTACTCCAATAAAAAAATACGATACAAAATCTATAAAATTATATTCGTCTATCATCGCTACCCGAAAAAGACCTACTGATTTCCCAACTACTGTGGTTGTGGTCCTAATTCAAAGGAGCTTCGGTCTTGGTGAATTCTTGTCATGTAATAAAAAGGACCCCAAGGACATACCAAAGAGGAATAATGGATGGAGTACGTGATTGTCGGAGCAATTCATTGACTTGGCTACACAAAAAATGTCAAATTTTTACACAATTTTGTTGAAAAATTAAAAAGAAGAAAAAGAAATCAGTAGTAAACGATATTGGGTTTTTAAATAAATAATTTAAATGAAAAAATTTCATAAATAAAATAAATAAATTTAAGGATAGAAAAAATATTTCTCATTTTATTTAAATCTTTAATTTTTGTAAAATCTACGTCAGCTGTTACTAAAAATATTACATTGACTAAAAAATATTATTTAAAAATATTCAAATATAACACTAATCTTTATTTCTCAACTTATTTTCGTCACTTTAACATTAACTCTCGACATAATATTAATTTAAAATATGTTTATTTAGTGCGATTATTTTAAAGTCTAATACAATATTATTTTAGCATAGTAAAATAATAAAAACATACACTTTAAAGGATTTGTGTGAGAATTCAGGCATAATAACCAGAGAAAATGAAAGACGATGAATGAAGATGAAAAGTTGTGCGTTATAACCGAGAATAAAAAAATATTTATTGTGTATTTAGAAAATAGTAAAGTGAACTACTCACCATATTACAATGATATGTGTATTTATCCAATATTAAATAACTTAAAAAACTAATTAGAGATATAATTGATTAATTATATTTTAATAACAAAAAATTAAAATCGATTATAGTTAATTTTTTAACATTCTTTATGTTTCCTCAACCTTCTTTAACTCCTTCGATAAGTTAAACCTTGAAAAGTCTAATTGACAAATAATGTCAATAGTGTTGATTTTCCTGAAAATCATGAATGATGTAGGTGAAATTCCAAAAGACAGTTTCATCTCATCCCTGTGAAAAACTTCTTAGACATAGTTGATGTTGTCTTAGAGATCTTCTTTAATTGAAATCTGAAAGTTTGAAGTAGTTACTTTGATATCATCGTATCTTTCCTATCCAAATTACATGTACTTTTTTTTTCCTTCATAGCTTTACATGTTTAATCCTCATCTATATTATTTTTCTTCTCATTTGTTTGGATTTTCTTTTTGTTAAAACTAGAACGATTAAACTACATGCTATTGGGTGTAATTTAAAGCTTTTCTTTGACAAAAAGACACTCACCTATGTCTGGTTAAAAATAGCAAAGTTGTTAAACACTTAACTCTCTTCATAGATTTTCTTTCATGATAATTTGACTATCAAACTTCAAGTTTCATGTTTACTTTGAAAAACGATAGTTGTTAATGAAACCAAACTATTTTTCAACAAATAAAAAATCTATAACATACGACCTAACAACTCCAAGCATTTGTAACCAATTCACCAGCTTTCTTCAACAATACCAGATTATGAACTTTAAGCAATAACATTAGACGACACCAATTCAACTACTCGTAATCAATAACTAGAAAATATAAAAAACAAATTAACAACATCAACAGCTCTAAATCGTATTTAAAACTAACCAACTGAAAACTACTGATTGATCAAACCAAGATCATAGCTCAAATCCATTCTAACTTCAAGTTTGTATTCTAAAATCTTAATTTCAAAAAATCAACTAACATTCAACATATTATCACCAACGTCCAAAAACTGAACATCATCAATAAATGTCAAGATCAGTAGTTGAATTTGACAAGAACAGTTAGCAACAACCGGTTATCTTCAACTTCCGATAAACGAAAACAACAACAATTTAACATGAACAACATTTGTTTTCCAAGAATTGAACTCACTATAGATTCCACATTAACATGTAACCAACAAGTATCATATTCAAGTATAATATCCAGAAACCAACAACAAATCATACCAATGAACCATAGTGATTCGTATTAAACAAGGTAAGAAACTTGAATCAATTGAAAATAGCCTAGTATCCCAATCAGATCTTTGATATAGGGTGTAAATCATCTATCTTTTTTTTATGTCTCTATTTGTACCTACGCTCTAAATTAGAGGTTTAGGGTTTAAGATTCTAGGTTATGGGTTGTGGTTAGGGTTTAGGGAATTAGAGATATGGTGTATTTTTTAGGGTGTAAGGTTAGGGTTTAGAATCTAAAAAATAAGGGTTAAGGTTTAAAATTCAATTTTTTATAGGAGGCAAGGATGGAGGCTAGAAGATTTCTACTCTTCGATGTATCCATCTAAAATGAACAACAACAATAAAATATCAACAGAATTAAAGTATCTCACCAAATCAAAAAACAACATAACATTTGAGCGATAACAACAAAAGAGAAGTAAACGACACCAGGATCGACGACGACAACACAAAATTTCGTGCCTGGTTCGAGTTTTGACAGTTATTATCGTTGTCGGAGATCATATACACAATAGAAAACTAAACTGACTGGTGATTATCTGATGAGTCAACCACCTCAATGAAACCACTGTCATAGTACGGGCAAGCAATGGCGCCGTTGGTCGCGTCCAAAGCCAACACACGAACCAAACGGATGCAACTGTAACACCAAGACGACATGGATGAAGACATAGTTAAATTCCTGACGAGAATTTCAGATCCAGAAAGAAAAAAATATATAAAATAAACAATGATTCTTTAGCGGCGATGAAATCAAGAAACGGTGTTGACAATGGAATGCGTGGACGAGACTCAGAGGAAAAATAAAACAGAAAAAGACTAACAACATTAAGATCAAAACCAAAGAATGATACCATGTGAGAATTCTGGTTTAGTAACCGGAAAGAATAAAAGACAATGAATAGAGGTGTGAAGTTGTATTTAGAAAAAAGAATGTGTATTATGTATATAGAAAATAGTAAAGTGAACAAGGAGAGCGATTGGAGCATTGACACGAGATCATAATGGACTGGTATTGATAGGTTTCGCGTGGGTGATATATGACGGTGGTTCAGTATCTTTAGTGGAATGTCACACTTTTTACTCGGCAATATTATATACGCTAGACTATAAATGGACCTCGGTTATGGTAGAAGGAGATGTGGCAAATGTAATAAATTATTTGTAATCAAATCTGGATAGTAGATTATTGTTTGCACAAAGTCTCACGGAAGTAAGAGATTTTATTCAACGACATAACCATCTGTGTGTGAAGTTTATTCTGAGGTCGACAAATATGGCAACACATGAGTTGGTACATAGGGCATTTAATGACTATTCTTTTTTTTTTTTTTTGAATCTGATTATTTGTGTACTATTGAACATATTGTAATTGACGATACAATTAATGGATGATCGGATCGCATACTCTTTTTCCCTTTAGAAGTTGACATTAGACATTCTAAGGTTGACATTAGAGGGATTTTTTAATAAGTATCAATCATTTACGGGGTGAAGACCTCAAGCAGACTTTCCTACTTTGCAGTCTATTACGTCGTAATGCTAGGATTGAAGATTTGTTGAGATATGCCATTGGTTTGGGTTTAGTTAATGGAGTCGACACCTTGCAAGAAGCACGAGATAGGTTGCTAACAATGATGAGTACCCTGAAAGCGTCTTGTTTGTTGCGTGACAGTAACACCACCGATCAATACTTTGATGTGCACGATCTTACTTATATTGTTGCCAAATCAATCGCTTCCAAGGACAATCAGGTGTTTGCCTTAAAAGAAGATGATGTTCTAAGGGATTGGCCAAATGAGGAGTCAATGAAAAAGTGCAACAAGATTTGTTTGTCATATCCAAGTATCAACAGCCTTCCTAATCGGTTGAATTGTCCGCAACTTTTTCTATTCCTTTTGTTGAGCAAGGATCGTTCCATGACGTTGCCGGATGACTTCTTCAAGGAAGCAATAAATCTTAAAGTCTTAGATTTGACCCGTATGCAATTTTCTTCCTTACCTTCATCCATTTGTCTCCTAACAAGCATCAGCGTGTTGTGCCTAGATCAATGCGAACTGGGAGATGATATCACCATTATTGGAGGGCTCAAGAGCTTGGAAATCCTTAGCCTTTTTGAATCTGATATCAAAATTCTACCCAAGGAAATTGGTCAACTGGTGAAGCTGAAGTTGTTAGATGTAAGTTGGTGCGATAACCTCAAAACAATTTCACCTGGAGTGCTGTCAAGTTTGACAAGATTAGAAGAATTATATATGGGTGGCACTTGCATTCAACGGGGACAAAGCAGTACGGCAAGTCTTGTCGAACTCAACACATTGTTTCCTTTGTCCACTTTAGAAATTCAAATCCCGGATGCCAAGAGCATGCCATGGGACTTCTTTGAAAGCTTGCAGAAGTTGGAAAGATAAAAGGTTTTCATAGGAGAGGAATAGGAGTGGAAGTTGAAGTTCGAGTGTGTTGGAAACTACCAATATTCAAGAACCATAAATCTCAAGCTAAGCACAAGTATTGATGATTTGGGTCCTGGAATCAAGAAGTCTTAAGAAAACTGAAGATTTACATTTGGATGAACTGAGAGGTGTGAAGATTGCACTGAGGGAGTTAACAGATAAGGAAAGCCTACCGCATTTGAAGAATCTGCATATTCAAAATGCTTAGGATACTAAATACGTTATTAAGGATAAAAATGAGTTTCCGCAATTACAGTCTCTGACATTGTATAGTCTACCACAGCTCATTAGCTTTTTGCCCTCATCCCAAAACCAGTGGTACCAACTCATTGCCTTAGCATGAGTTGCCACTTTTTAATGAAAAGGTATTTACAATTCAGTATCTTTTAAAATTTTATTTCAATTTTTTTCCTGAAGGTTGAATGCGTCATTTGTAATTTTGTATGGCTGTAGATATTGTTCCCTTGCTTGGAGAAGTTGTGGTTGAAATCGATTAATGTTACAAGTGTGTGGCATAACCAGCTTTCAGCTACAGCTCTCCGCATGAGAAGTTGACAACATTGAAAATCGAGGGTTGTGGAAGCTTCAAACAAATCTTTTCATTTCCTATGGCTAAATGTCTACAACATCTCAGACTTAAAAGAGAGGTCATTTTAATGGAGGAAATAGAAGAAGAAACTGAAGCTACTATGACTTTATTTTTATTCCCTCAGTTAAAGTCCTTAGAGCTCAAGAATCTTCAGCTTCTGATTGGATTTTTCTCCGAATCCCCCACTCAAGTTATTGAATTTCCAGCCTTGAATTCACTGAAGATAGACAACTGTCCAGATTTGGAGGTTTTCATATGCATATCTTCAATGGAAGGCAACCGATCATTTCTAGTCAAGTTTTGTTCGACAATAAGGTAGACTAATTATTGGTTTAGTAATCCTAAATTTCTGATTTTAACACATTATCAAATCATATTCAGTAGCGGTCATAGATGTATTTGTAGGAGGAAACGGTAGCAGCTAGCTTCTAAGTTCATTATTTAGGCCTGATGAGTGCAGGTTGCATTTCCCAGTTTGGAGACTGTGCACTCACTACTTGAGAAAGTTGAAGATGATATGGCAGAACCCACTTCCATTTCCCAAACTAAGGGAAATCAGTTATGGGATTACCAAACTTGAAATGTATTTGGAAAGTTGATCCTGAAAGCCTTTTTTTTTCATTTAGAAAGCTACATTACTTATCTGTTGGGAATTGTTGAAGTCTGAAGAATGTATTTCCGGCCTTAATAGCCAAAGACCTCCCACAACTCAGTGACTTAGAATAGCTTGCTGTGGAGTGGAGGAGATTGTTTCGCAAGTAGAGGAAGGATCGGATTCGGAAACCACCGTCTCTTTCGAGTTTGATCAGTTATCCTCCCTTATGCTTTGGAGGCTACCAGACTGCAAATGATTCTACCCGGGTAGGCATACAACAAAGTGGCCTATGTTAAAAGAGTTAACAGCGTACGAGTGTGGGAAAATGAGGATATTAGGCACACAACTCATCACTCACAACCAACAACTTGACTCACCACCTCCTCTTTTCTTGGTTGAAAAGGTATAAACCCTCTCCCTCCTCACTCAATTTTAAAAATTAGTGGACCATTTCAAGGTTCTGCTCAGGAATCATACCTTCATATTTCATTCATGGAAGAAGTAATCATGAGACGGTGCCCAAAGATGGATTTTTTCAAACAAGGAAAGTTAAGCACACCAAAGAATCTGAACATTGAGGATTGTGAGAACATGGACACTGATCTTTGTGGAAGGATCAGCCAAAGAAGGAATGATGAACCAGAATTTGTTCCATGGACACGGCCTATTTCAGGTTGAATTGCTCTCTACTCAAGCATGTTGCTGCTGCTGCTGCTGCTCAGTTGGCAGCAATATATTTTACATTCTTGAGTTATTTCATGATCTGTTCTTCGATTAAAAAATTCTTTAAAATCATGTTTTCTGTTTTACATATACAATGAATCTGTGTGAAAATCGGCGCAGACGGAGAGAGCCACCGTTCCTTGTCAAAGTCTGAACCCCCAGGCCAGGGTCAAGGGGGCTGCTAGAATTTGGCATTCGAAGGGGATAACACTAGCCGACATCAGCTGGGACAAAAATACCGAGTCAAACGTTAAAATAGTTAAATAATTTATGATAAACGAGGACATAATAAATAGAATATGAATCATTCATTAAGGAAAATATATTTTATTATCGAAAATACGATCAAATCGATAGTAATGACTGAATTTATGAATTAAAAATTTAGGAGTTATTTTAAAATTATTTAAAAATTTTAAAATATTATAAAATTTTTATTTATTATTTAGAAAATATTAGCACAAGTCATTTTTTATTGAGAATATAATATTTTTATATAATAAAAATAAATATGTTAACTAAAACATGAATGCTACATTTTGTAGAAATGTTAATCCCCTAGTTTTTTAGTATTTGAGTTCATACTAAATTAAGTCAAAATTATAATTTTTAATTACTTAAAATATAATTTTTAGTTAAACTAAGTATATAAAATATTTTTAATAAAAAAAATATTCAAAAATATAATTTTTTTTAAAATAATTTAAATATCTATTTTAATAAAAAAAATATTTTGGATATTTTGCATACTTTAAACATTTATTTATTATTTAAGTACAAAGTAAACCATTGAAAACTTTGAATGGACCTTACATCTTCAGACTTCAATTCGACAAGGAACCGAGCTAAGCCTTATAAATTGGAAAGAAAAATCAAAGCTTTCAAACTGCAAAAATTCTAGATTTACTCCCCCATATTCCAGATTTCTATATAAAAAACGATCAAATTTGCTTACCGAACACCCTTTTTTCCCGTCAAGAATGCAGGAGAACAACCATAGCAACCACCAATCCGCCAAGAAGAAGGTGTTACCGAAGCGGATAATCCTAGTCCGACACGGTGAGTCGGAAGGCAACTTAGACACCTCGACTTACTCGAAAATCCCAGACTACAAGATCCCCTTAACCGAAGGCGGCCGTGCTCAAGCCCGCCTTGCCGGTTCGCAACTCCGGGACCTCATTTCCGGAAATGGGTCTTGCCCCGATTGGCGGGTTTACTTCTATGTTTCCCCTTACGAGCGCACCCGATCCACGCTTCGGGAGATCGGGAAATCGATTTCGAAGAAAAGGGTGATTGGGGTTAGGGAAGAGTGTAGGATTCGAGAACAGGACTTTGGGAATTTTCAGGTTGAGGAAAGGATGAGGGCTATAAAAGAGACGAGGGAAAAGTTTGGGAGGTTCTTTTATAGGTTCCCGGAAGGTGAATCTGCCGCTGATGTTTTTGATCGTGTTTCAAGTAAGCTGTTCTTCATTCTAGAGTTTTCTTATATAAAGCTTGCATTATTTTGCATGTAAATTTTGCTTAGGATATTGAGTTTCTATGAAGAAATGATGATTTGTGAATTAGTTCATAGGCATTTATGAAGTCATTGCTGAAATATGAAATACTTGGTGCTAATTGAAAGTAGTTGTCTAAGAAGATATTGACTTGGAAAGTTTCTATATTGATTTAGAAAACAACATGAAAAAGAGAGAGAGAGAGGAAGAGGAAGTGATACCATTTGGTAATGACTTGCTTTTTCAACTTTGAAAGTTATGAACTTTTGAATGAAAATTGGGTTCTATTGTGATAATGGTAGATTTCTTTGATATATGTGTAATTTTCTAATCTCGGCTTATAGAAATGCTAACAGAAGATAGGAAATAAGTTCAGACAGTTGTTTTCTCCTAGGATTGAACTAGATATGATTCTTGTGTTTTCAAGTGTGTGGTTTGATATTTGGTCTTTCTTGTTCTTTAATCTTAGAGAATGAATCCGAGTAATTGAATGGTTTGGATATGTAATTTGGGTCAGCGGATGCTAAATCGATGAAAAAACATTGAAATTTGCAGGTTTTCTTGAATCTCTCTGGAGAGACATAGATTTGAATAGGCTTCACAAAGATCCCTCTCAAGACTTGAATCTCATAATAATCTCTCACGGCCTAGCATCACGGGTGTTTCTAATGAAGTGGTTCAAGTGGACGGTTGATCAATTCGAACGCTTAAATAATCTCGGGAATTGTGAGTTCCGAGTTATGGAGTTGGGACGGGGCGGAGATTATAGCTTAGCGATAAATCATACAGATGAAGAGATGATGGAATGGGGACTCTCTCCGGATATGATACAAGACCAAAAATGGCGAATCACCGGCAACAAGGCTGATTGGAATGATCATTGTACCTGGTATCTTAGGTCATTTTTCGACGACTTAGACTCGGAAGATGATGCCGAAAGTAATTGATATTCATTCCCCAAAAATAAAACAGGTGTAGACACTAATTCTTTGAATGCAAACGTTGTATTACATGATACCCTATTGGAAAGTTTATGGATGGATTTAGCAGATGTATTTCTTTTCATTTTTTAATAAATTCTTTTATAGCAGCTATATGTTAGCAAGATCATTGATGAAAAACTATATGTTTACAAGAAATTAGAATACAAATATATCCTGACCTGATTCAATTTAGATGAAAGATAATCAGACTAATGAACAGATTTAAGTTTGATATAAATCTATCAACTAAATGGATTTGTTTAAAGATATATAAATCAAATAGTGTTGAGTTCTACCTATTTTCTTTGGATGGAGAATTAAGACTACTATAATTCATTTGAATCTGTTTCTGCTAATGAGCCATCTACCTAGGCTTTAGCCAATAATATACAAAGAACAAATCAGCAAGGTAAATTCAGCAAGACCCTAAACTGTTGCTCTCATCTATCTTAGACCCTACCTTTTTTAGAATCGATTTCAAAGGTTTCAGTTCTTCTATTATTTCTTGGTCGAACGACCCCATTTTTTCTGTTCTTTTCTTCTTACTTTTCTTCTTCTTGCTTGCAGTTGCAGTCATCTCCTCTACTGTGTCATTTATGCTAACCATTTTCTTCGGAGGTCGAGCTTCAGGTTGAATTGCAGACGTTTCTGGTGCTTCATCCTCATTGTTCTCTTCATTAGATGTTGCAGTAGAAATTCCACTTTCACTGTGATTACATATCGGTTCTGCCTCTGCTTTGGCATGCGAGTTTTCATCTTCAACTGGAGTTTCATCAACCAAAGGATGCATTGCTTTGTTGGTGATGGAACTTGGTATAGCTGATTCATCACCTTGAGAAGGTAACTGAGTTGAATCCTGATGAGAAACTTGGTCCAAAGTTCCTCTTTTCATAGCATATGTTGCTAGATATTTCATGATGAAATTGTAGAACTTGTGGCAAAGGCCAAGAAAGATTTGTTCCATTTTGTGGGATATGGTTCTAAAAAGGAATTAGGTTGTTTTATAAATTTGATCAGCCAATTAGAACAGAGAGAATATTTAACTCATTTTATTGGTGCCTTACTTTGGAAGCAATAAAATGTTATTTGGGGGTAATACTTTACTTTTCTTAATAGATTTCCTTCCTCTTTGACACCTATATTGGCTATTGCTTCAATACAAAGCATCAGAGTCTAGCAGGACTTTCAGAAGGTAATTCTATAACATCATCAAAAATTTTAATGCATGTAGATCTATGCTACTCGGATTTGGGTGTGAGTATCGAATATGGCTCATATTGTATGGGTATGTTTAGTTTTATCTTGTTCTTGGATGATCTCTAAATGGCTATATCTTCAGGTTCCTGAAGTTCCATCAGCTTCACCAGAGGGTGAACCAGGCACAAATGGAACAAACCCCCTTCCACCGAAAACTGGTCTCATGAATCTGTCATCGAATTTCCTCCACAAGTGATGAACTGTCCAAGTTGGGTGAGTCAGTAGCAACCTTAAACCATTTCTCCTTCGGGCTGCTGCAGTCGGATGATTATCTCCGATGTCACTTGGTTCAGCATTTTCAATGAACATAATTCTTAAGTCTTCAAGGCTGGGAATATCAGTAGCATCTGAAACATTTGGTTTCACATGTCTTAATAGCACTGCTTCGATCAATGGCTTTGTTATCGAACCAAACACATGTTCCACAGCAACATTCTAATATCAATGTTCCTGACGGGACGGGTTAAACAAGTTGAAAGAAGATTGCAGAGGTATGAACTAATTATCTTACCACTGTGCTAAACAGGACTACAATCATGGTAGAAGTGATCATCAATGAAGAATCTTCGGTATCTTTATTCTCAGAATTTGAAAACCTTCATTGAGTATTCTTGATCTCAATATCAACAAAGAAACAAGAAAATCAAGTTGTTAAACCAAAACTATGAATAGGAACATTTACCTGGAATGTGGTCATCACCTGCTGTCGGAACTCGATATTTGAACCGTCCCGTTTTCGCATACAGGTGATGAAGTTTGCTAGCGGGTACACAAATGCTTCCCTTCCAACTAACACAAGTGCAAATAGTGTTGAGCTGACAGCAACAAAAGTTCCTGCACTGAATCCAGAATATGATCCAAGTTAGAATCATTTGACATTACAGCTGCTTGGTTGTTCAACCAATTTGCATATTCTGGAGTTAGTTAAGAGACAAGGGACTAATTTGCTCGAAACACCTTGCCTTGCTGGCTTTCCAGTTGTCAAGGTTATGGTTGAAATTTAAGGTTTAGATTTGATGGTAGATACTTGAATTTAAATTTTAGTCTATAAAGTTTAAATCCTAATAAATCCTTAATTTCTAACCCCTAAATTTTAAATCCTTTAATATTAAAACTAAAACTCTTGTAAAATTATTTTATTTTCTAAAAGAAGCCAAGGTCTACAACATTTGCTTTGTTTGCTATAAAGATTTAGAAATGGTATAATATGTCAAAGGTTTTTATACTATTTTAAAATTTAACCTTAATATTTTAATTTTCTAACATTGAATATATATTTTTATTTAAAATTTTGAGCAAGTGAATGATGGAGTTGGGGAAAATGAGAGAAACATGGGTATTTGAAAAATATTTGGGAGAATAGGCCAAAAGGAACAATGTTCCTTAGACCTCGCCACCTATCGTGGCGAGGTTCATGTACACCATTGATTTCAGTTCAATTTAACAATTATAATCACCGATTATAATCCTACTAATGCAATAAGATTATAATCACCGATTTTCGTTCGATTTTTTAGAATATTATAAATTTAAAATTTTATTCTTTAGCCGAACGAGACGTTTTATTAGATGAAAATGACACTCTCAAAGTGTCACATCATCAAAATGACTAAAAATAATTAAAGTTATCAACTTTAGGGACTAATGTGAATCAAAAAAGGTTCGGTATTAAATTGGTAAAAATGGTAGTTCATGAACTAAATGTTACCTAATCCCTTGTAAAATGGGGAAAGGACTGATATCAACTTTATTCCTGCAGGGATAAATCTTGTTGCAGCATATTTTATATAAAACATACATTATGTCTCTTCATGTTCACATTGAATCTTTTCTGTTTTGTAATAATTTGTGACTGAAACTTGGGAGTTTCACCTACCAAAATATATGGAGCTGGGAGGGAAAGTGTCCATACTTTCAATGGCAAAGCACATGCTGTGTTAGTTGTATGCTAGTGTGTAACCATTTCTGAACTTTCTGAGAAACCCAGACAAGAAAATCATGAACCAGAGGTTCGGTGTTCGAACCAAATGGAAAGTAATAAATGAATTAGAGACTTAGAGTACATACACCAATCTCTAAACCAGCCTGATTCTTGTACAAAGTGAATAACTGACTCAAAAAACCTGTTCATTAGGTTGTTTCTGCAAAGGACTACAGAGCCGTCAATGAGATTGCTGCAGAACGTAACTTTACTCCGTCATCGTCCCACTTGGAACTCGGAGCAGTGGCTCCGGAAATAATAGCCTGCATCAAGTGTTGGTCCAATATACAAGTGAGAATGATAAATATATAAGATTCTTTTGCATCAAGACCTCTAATAAAGAATTTAGCCCTGGAATGAAGAACAGTCACAATGTCGATCGAGAGTAGTGATTAACACACCTTTCCGCTGCTAACGGTAGCCATTAAGGCAACGTGCTGATTGTCTCTTTCGAATTCATAGAAATAGTAAGTCCTGACATAAATCAGTAGTCATTTGACATCAAAAGGACATGCTTTCAAGTTTCAATAACTTTTTTTCTATATTACTGCAGCTCTGTGATACAAATGCATGATGCTTATCGGTCATCTAAGGCGCATATTTCCCGAAGGCAAATCTCTTTTCTTTTCATTTTGTTAAACTTAAAATTCTGAGAAACACCACAATTAAATGTAGAAGATGCCAAAAATGTTTGCAGGAAAGAAGATGATCCACTGATTCAGTTATGCTTAAGTTAATCTACTGTTATTGCCTCAATTGCTTTTGCTTACTGAAAAAAGGAACCGGAACCGGAATGCTCGAAATAACTTACTTGAAACCTTCATCTTCCTTTATCTTAATCGTCCGGGCATTGAAAAGAGTGGCTCCACCTGCCATTGCATGATCAAGAAGACCGATAGTAAAGACGACAAAAATCAAGAAGAAAGATAGGATTATCAATTTTAAGGAACCTAAATCAACCTGGGACAAAGATTTTGGCTGCATCTTTTATGGAACCTAAATCAGTAATCTCTTGGGCCTGTTCATGAGAAAAGATCACATTAAGTTATCTAAATAGCTGATGGCAAAATATTACAAAATAGTTGAAACAGATTAAGAGATAGAACATCATGGAAAACATTACATATGTCTAAGTATGCATTAATCATAGGCGAACATGTAAGAAATCCGAACATTACAACATCTCATAGACACAAACCTCTAGGAAGGTGATTTTGAGTTGATTGGTCGGGCGAACGACAACACTCAAAACTTCGGATCTGCACATACGGAAATACAGACATATATCAAATCCTTGATGCATAAGTTAATCTTAGGAAGCATAAGTCTCTGCCTATATGATCATAGAGAAAAAATAAATGAACATAAGATTCAAAGACAAGACAAAGGAAGTTAGTACAAAAGCACTTCATAGTTCATACCCATCGGTAGATGCAAATCGTGCCGCAAAAGTCCGGGGCTTTGCTTTGTCCCCGTACAGAGACGCTCCGGCATTAAAATCCTATAAACATAGAACAATTCATCGAGTTCATCAACAAAAAGTTTATCATCTCTACATATATATTGATCATAATTTAGTATTAACATTAATTTTCAGAAACAACCAACACTTTCAGTCCATGAGTGTTGGAAAATCTCAATTTTGCAATATAATCACATAAAACAAAGCAGTAAGTCACGGATAGGATGTGCAGCGCCACCCATTTTTATATATCAATATATCACTTTACTTTTTCGATTTTTCGATCTTTTTCGATTTTTCGATATGAGATTAATGTTCTCGGCTCTTTAATGTGCAACAAGTAGATATAGCCAGAATTTATCAAAACTAATAGCAAATCCATTTCCAAGGCGAGGAAAATGTACCTCAGGCTCCATGATGTCCTCAAATTCAGGAGGAACCCTAATGGCAAAACCATCACCATAGAACTGGAACCAAGATTTGGTGTTTGCAATGTTCAAAGCCGGTTTCGAAGGTTGGGAAACTTCAGCTAAAGATTGTGGGATTGGGTTTTGTTGGGTCAGAAAAATGATGCAAAATGAAGTAGTGTTGATGATGAACTGTCTCTTGGTATTAAGGGTTTTAATGGGATTGGTGGGAAATGATGTGTTTGGGGAGGAAAGTTTAGGGTTTAGAGCAGGGTTTGGGGACAGGGAGAGGAAGAAGGCCATGGCAGAGAGGAGATAGAGTTCATGGCTGTTAATACAGACAACTAGATAATGTGCGACAGTTACTTGTCCCACGCTTCAATGCTTACAGGAGGGCATTGTAGTCATTTTCATGCGATGAAAAGTGTTTTTATAAGCAATATTTAACTCCTAAATTTATTTATTTTTTCATTTTGATCCCTGGATTTTTTTCACCCCAATATATTAAACTTGACAACCTCAAAAAAAAAATTAAAATCTAAATTCAGTGATTAATTTAAATAAAGAAATTTAGGGATAAAAATGTTAAATTTAAAGATTAAATGTTATTTTTTTCTCTATTATTAGAGAGGAATAAGATTATTTATATTTTAAATTTGATATTAAATATCAACTACGATAGTATAAGTCTTTTTAACTGTATCAATGGCTAATCGATAATGGAAAAAGTAAAAATTAATTTTTTGATAAATTTTAATTTTTTATTTTAATTTTATTTAGAAAGGAAGAAAAGAATGAGACTCTAAGAAAACAGATGGGTGTTTTTGATAAATTTAAAATTTAATTTTTATAAAATTATAAATAAAATAAAAATAAATTACTTGAATTACTGATAAAATATATTTTCAAGTGAAAATTAAATTTTGTATAATATTTTAACTATATTTTTATAAATCAAGAAGGGTAAAGTTCCAACTTCCAACTTTGGATAGAGGGCATCAATGTCATTTAGCTATTAAAAAGTGAAACTTTTAGCTATTTCAACTAATAGATTAAATCAATAAGATAAAAATTTTAATTAAATTTGATAAAAAAATTATTAGATCGATTTAACTTATCACATATTCAATAATAAATTTATATTTTTTATAATAAATCTTTATTTTTTTCTTTCTTACAAAATGAATCTCTATATCTTTCTCACAAGGTTGAATCTTTATCTATTTCTTGCATATCAATAAATGAATGAATCTCATTGAATGAGATCACAACATGGACGGAGTCAAGATTTGAGGTTGAGGGAGTAAAACATAAATATTTAGAAGTAGGGGGCAAATTCCTAAAAAATTCATTTTTAAAAAGAATTTAAATAAGGGGACAAAAGTGAGAAAAAAATTTCTTTAGGATGGGGACGATTGCCCCACCCAAGCCTAAGGTGGCTCCGTCCCTGATCACAGATAATATGATAAGTCAATATCATGCAGTGGCGGATCTAGAAAAATATTTGAGGGTGGGCACACATAAAATTTTAAAATCTCAGAGTAGACACAACTCATAAATATTAAAAAAAATTAAGGATTAACTCATAAAATTTCAAAAAATTAAAGGCGAATATGTGAACTTTAAAATTTTCAGGGTGTGTTGTATAACCTGCATTCGCGATTATGAATTTAATTTTTTTCTAAATATGAGCTTACAAAAATACCCTTTTGTTTATGTAGATGAATGAGAGATATTATCCTCCAGGAAACTAATGTGGCCAACCAAATCCAAAACCAGACAAAATCCACACCACACAAACACACTCTAAACTAAACTCAACCAGAAAGAAAACACTTTGAAACTGTAATGAAAATAAAAATCTATCCTTTCTTCTAAATCTTCTGAGATTTTTTTTTAATTTCTCTGCTATCCACCAGCAGCTGAATTGTTAAAAGAAATGGAAACAATCCTTTCTTCTCACTCTGTTCATCCAATCTTGAATCCCAAACCATCCATTTCCAAGAACACTTTGTTACCTTCATACCAGCCAAGATCAGTTCCTCACTTTCTCTCAAAACCCATTGCTTGTACCCTCAAGAAACACACTCCCCAATCGGTAAAACCATGTTTGGAAGAACCCAGGAATTGGTTTGTGCATGCACAGCAAGGACTTGCAGCTCTAGCTATCTCTTTGGCACTCAATTTTTCTCCAGTTTTGCTCACTGGAAATGCAATGGCATCCGAGTTTGATGTGATAAATGACGGGCCACCAAAGGAATCTTATGTTGTTGATGATGCTAATGTCCTTAGTCGGGTGACGAGATCCGATTTGAAGAGGCTTTTGTCTGATTTGGAGTCGAGGAAGAATTTTCATGTTAATTTTGTTACTGTTAGGAAGCTCACTGTAAGATCTTGTTTTCATGAATTTATGGTTCTTTGGTAGATTTATATGAATTTGCAATGAGAAGAAATGGTAGGACTTAGAAGCTTTAGTCATTAACTGTCTGTTTGGTCACTTGGAAAATCAAGGGAAAGGAAAATAGAACCAGAATCTGAGTTATATTTTAACCATTAACCATGAATTCTTTTGCTTTTGCTTTGAATTTCTTAGTAAACATTAAGAACATAAGATTGCTTTAGCTTCTGGAATTGATTCAAAGTTTGAGAACTATGATTGATTGGAAAACTGAAGATTGATAAGATTTTGATTGCAGAGTAAAGCTGATGCTTTTGAGTATGCTGACCAAGTTCTGGAGAAATGGTATCCTACACTTGAAGAGGGAAGCAATAAAGGGATTGTTGTGCTTGTTACGAGTCAAAAAGAAGGGGCGATCACCGGTGGACCTGCGTTCATCGAAGCTGTCGGAGAAAAAATTCTCGACGCTACTGTAACTGAGAACCTTCCTGGTAAATATTTCTGAAGTTGAAACTTGAAAAACTTCTTATATTCTTCTTTGTATGTGCTTGGAAATGTTGAAGATGTTGATGATTATGTTAAATCCACAAAATAATTTTTTGGTAGCAATGATAAGACCATTGAAAACTTGAAAAATATAAGAATTTGAAGATTACTAGGGAGATGTTTCATGGAAATAATCATGTGTACTTGCTGCAAAACCGTGTAGAATTCATTTGTTCAGCTGATCGAACTTGTCGGAATCATTTTCCTCGCCTTTACGATGATAAAACTAAGACAACAGACTACGTGATCATACGAGCAAACCATCTGAATAAGCTCTAAGACAACAGACTACGTGATCATATGAGCAAACCATCTGAATAAGCTCTTACTCATCTTCTATAGCTCCTGCATATGAGTTGTTGATGCTAGGTGCCATATATTCTTTCCTGGTGCACTTCTAATTACCACTCTTCACTGTTGAGTGTTCTCCTTCGGTTCCATTGTTTCAAAATACACTTTAGGCCTTTCTCTCGTATCGAAGGACAGCATCTTTCGAGTTCTAGATGCCGATACTAAGATACATAGTTGATTGCTCTATGTCTCAAATCATAGTGCCCTTTCCCATCGATCGAATACCTTATAGTGAAAACTGAAGTTTCATTTACAGAAATAATCCTCTTCTCCTTTCATTTTGTATACTGCAACTCTAATCATATAGTACTGTTTTTGGCCATTGCAGTTTTGGCTACGGAAGAGAAGTACAACGAAGCAGTTTACAGCAGTGCCAAAAGGCTAGTTGCTGCTATTGATGGACTTCCAGATCCTGGTGGCCCCTCGTTTAAGGACAACAAGCGGGAGTCGAATTTTAAGTCCAGAGAAGAGACCGAAGAGAAACGAGGACAGTTCAGTCTTGTAGTTGGAGGCTTGTTGGTGATTGCTTTCGTTGTTCCTATGGCACAATACTATGCCTATGTCTCCAAGAAATAAAAGCTACTCTGTATTATAAGATTGGTCTTTCCAATCCCTTCTCTTTGATGAAGAAACGTGTGTAACATATACAATTATGTTAAATATGGTTGATGAGAAACTTGCAATCCAAGCAATAGAACAGATTTTTGGTTCGTGTTTAGAAAAAAAGCTCGATTATAACACGTGACCGGCATCCATAATGCTTAAGGCTTCAAATCGGAAAAAAGGAAGTCGATGACATGAGTGAAATAAATGAATTTCCAGTTACAAATTATAATTCTTTACTGTAATTTTCATCAATGGCATTTGCAATGACTACTAGAAGTCAATACAAAGAAGAGTTAAAGCAATGAGTAATTTTTCGGCCTTCAGAACTTGAGACTGAGAAGGAATGGCATTTTGTCTGAAAAGGGTGGATCGGAGTACTTTCCGGTGAGTATCTGCGATGAAACATACTGATTCGCAGCCTCCGAATAATGAATTCCGTCCCAGTTAATATATTCAGAACTATCATTGCATGCTTTGGCTGTCACTGTGGTTCCATTAATCTCTTTTGTTTTCCCACATGCTATTCGGCTATCGTAGTTCAAAGGCGGACCGCCGAACCCACAGCAAGCCATTATAGGCTGCTCAAACCCTGCAAAATGGTAAGCACTCAAAGAACCACAACTTCGCAACTAAATTTAGAGGTGAGAAAATCTCTCATGAACATACTTACCGAGTTTAGAATAATTCGAGATAAGGGTGTACTTTATCGTGTATATGTCGACATAGGTAAAATTCGAATCTGTATACTGGCCCTGCAATTTTTTACTGAGGGCATGAAGCTGCAGATTGAAGGTTTTAGCAGCTTGGTTATGCTTGCTGACACACCCTTGCTCGTCGAGGCTAGATGGATCGGTCCCGAATTTGGCGACATTTTGAGCTAAGCATCCAAGAGGCCCTGTGTTATGTATCCAAAAATTTCTAGCCCCTTGATCATATAATGCCTACAAAGAATGCCAAAGAGTTCATGTATTAAAATGCTTGCTCAATTTAGAGGAACTGCATGAGCTAAACAGATTCCAGTGTTCTCGAATCAGACCTTTATTCCAGTTTCGAATTCCATCAAAATTGTAGGGATCAAGGCAAGTATTTGATCATAAGTTTTGGAGTAAAATGCACCGGCGAGATCGTTCTGGCCGATATCGAACATGTAGAGCCCCTTCTGGAAATAATCTTGTGCTGGAAGGTACTTAGCAAGTCTGTTACCTTTAGCTAGCAATTCCATAACCCGAGCTTTGAACCTTACAAACTGAGCCACTTGAACTCCAAAAGAAAATGGACTCACAGCTTGTGCAGAAGCTGGTTGGATGGTTGATCCTGCAGCTGCAAAATTACACCCTTTGCGAAAACTCGGTATGCCGATCGAATCCAGATAAGCATTCAAAAATGGCAGATCCATTGCATCCACTGTAACAAAACACCCCCAACATTATATAAAAAAAAAGATCGAAATAGCATCCAAAAAAACTGCAGATAGAACACAAATTTTAAATATTAAGAAAGTTAACTGAGAAAATCAATGATCAACCGCCCATCACAGTATCTCCCAGAAGGTATTTGAAAGTAAGTCTGTCCATGAGGTGGCTCAAGGCTTTCGATACCGGCGGAAACGAGCTCTCCGGTATCAGAATTAGAATCTCCAAAGTTGAAGATAGATGGGAATTTGAATTCAATAGAATTGATGAAAGGCAAGAAGATGAACACCAAGACCAAGATTTGTAGAATGCAAGGCTTGGAAGCCATGGATTTACAAGCACAGGAATCACCAGGGGCTTGTATGTTACACTAATTGTTACTTTTTTATGTTGGTCACCAAATGCTAACCATAAATAATAATTTCAGGTTAGTGGTGGATCGAATGTGTCCCGGCCGGTGGAAGTTTGCTTTCAAAGGTGGTAACACACACAGAATTGCCAATACGAGCAAGCAATACAATACAATCAATCATTTCATTTTGTTTGTTTTCTTGTAAGCTAAGAGATAGGGTTTTGGATATCACATGACCCATGCCTAATTATTATCAAATATTCACCACCCCATGAACTATAATCTATTTCTTTTCGGAAAAATTATATCACGAACCCTTTCTATCACGTCATCTTTGATTCCAATCAACTAAATTCGTTCATTTCACTTTTAAGGTAAATCATCGACTCCTTTCTACGTATAATTAGTAAATAGGTAATTATCAGGTTGTTATTTAAAGATGAACGGACTTGATTGTATGGACCACAAATGACATGGTGAACAAGATTCATGATATAATCTCTCTTCTTTTTCAGGATTTGATGAATATAAACAAATATATTATAATTTTTATATAAATTACTCATTTTTTTAAAATATTTTCTACTTATCTAAAAAGCTACTATAAATTATTTTTTGATGAAATTGCAGTTTGGTCCCTCTTCTATCCTCAAATTTGGAATTTAACTATTTTATTTTAATTTGTCATAACTTGGTCCTCTACTTTTAAGTGATAACTATCTAGCTTAATTATCATGATTTTCTTTATTATTTTAACCGAAATAATTAGATGTTAACTTTTTGAACTAACTTCTCTCTTAAAAGAAAAGTTATTTGGACTGATCAATGATAGAGCTACATGGGGTGGGGGGATTGTGCCCCTCCCCACCCCTTGATTTTTTTTTTCTCATATTTAAATTCTTTTAAAATTTATTTTTTTATGAATTTGCCCCCTACTTCTAAACATTTATGTTTTGCCCCCTCAACCCAAAATTTTAATTTTGTCTCTGTCAACCGACTAATAAAATTATAAAAAGTAGATGAATCATGACAAATTAAAGTATAGGGACTAAATCTCAAATATGAGTATAATAGAGGGACCAAAATTAAATTTAACCAGAAATTATTGTAATTGTTTTTTCTTAACTTGGGGAATACTAATTAGTTATATTTTGATACAAATGTACACAATTATTTTTATTTAACCTCGTAAATCTACACAGATTTTTAACCTTAAAACTTTATATTTTAAATTCTAAATTTTAAATCTACTTTTTAAATTTTAAAACTTACAACCTAACATGTAAACTAAACTCATAAACCCACAGTTAATCCAAAATTTACACATACTTGTCTAATATTAAAAGATTTTCATCCTAATATTATACATTTATGCATGATAAAAGCATACTTATTATGCATAATGTGAGTTGAAAAAGATGAGAGCATTACTTAGGAAATCAATGATGAGCCGACCATCACAAAATCTCCCAGATGGAGCCTTGAAGTAATTTTTACCATTAGGAGGATCCAGTGTACCTCCACGAGCTGCAACCAGGTCACCGGTGTCAGAGTTCGAATCACCGAAGTTGAAAACAGCAGGAATCTTGGACACAACACAGTTTGCTTCAGAAAACAAGAGACAAAACAATGTTATCATCTGGATAACCAAAGTGTTGCTGCTGCAATCAGACATGGCTTTTGAGAAGAAAATGGTTTACAGTACAATGGTGAAAGAAGAAGAAAGTTTTGGATTGGTTTCTATGCAGGGGGGGAACTCTTATGAGTTAATGTAGAAGCCAAGTGGGGAAACTCAGACAAAGCTACTTAGGCTGTTTCTGTGTGTTCTTTTCTCTTAAATGAGCCCGTGAACACCTTGTACAAAGTCTTTGGTCATAATTATTGATGATTTTGTGTAAGAACTATTAATAATTCTGGTCGTTTGCGGCAGGGAAATGGGCGTCTATCATGCTTCCTTTTATGTATCCGTTTTAAATTAGAGAATTTATCTTCATTTTAAATTAAAGGGTTAAGGTTTAGGGTTTAAGATTAGAGGTTATAACCAGGGTTTATGAAATTAAAGATATGATGTAGATTTTAGGGTGTAAGATTTAAGATATAAAAAATAAGGGTTATGGTTGACAATTCAATGTTTTAAAATTTTTTTAAAGGAGTCATAGTGTTAGGTGTTAGTAAGTCAAAGAGAGTCAATGTAATTAGAAAGAGTCAATAGATACAAGTAAGATTGATTGTATTGTATCATTGACTATAGATTGATCTGAGGAAGTTATGGAATGGTTAGGCTTTCTATTAGAATACCGTTTCTGTAACAGATTCAGGTTAGTCTCTAAGGGTGTATAAATAAGCTGGTCCTCTGCATGGATATTACAGCTTTCTTCAATAAACACAGAGAGTACTGCCTCTCTTTCACTAAAGAGAGAATGCTTAACATGGTATCAGCTGCCAACACTCCTGGGAAATATCTTTCGTTGTTCTGTTTGTCGAACTGGTGGTGACGTTACATCTTCCGTTCTTCTTCTTCTGTTCGTCTGCTCGTTGTTCTCTTCGTTGTTCTGGTCTTCTGTTTTCCGTTGTTGAAGGCTCGTTCTTGATTGATTCTATCTGTTGCAAATTACCGAAGCATTAGACACATGATTCAGAGGTGTGGTGAATGCTAGTCTGGTTTCTTTGTGAGTATTTCTGCTCTTTTTGATTATACGCAGAATAGCATGGATCAAGTTAGCAATTTAATTTTCCTGGATCAATGTATGTTTCTATGCATCAACACATAGGTTTTCATCAATTAGTTCAGAACACAAGCTTGATCGCAAGAATTTTTGTTTGTGGTGACTCATAGTCTTAAGAACAAATTAGTGATTCGTTCGTTGTGTTCTTCGAAAACCTTTGTTGCTTTTCTGGAAATTGTTGAGTTTTCAGATTTGTTTGCTTTAGATAGTTTTAATTCTGTTCGAGTTTGGTGGATATTTTTTGTTGCGATCTCTGGTTTCTGATTATCTTCTAGTTTTGCTTCTCGTTGAGTTTGGTGCACGATAGGTGTTTGTATTTTTGCTTCTTTGAATTCATGGCTCAAACCGTCCCTGCACCTGATACGGTTGTGAACCAACTTGGTCCTCCAGCCAAATCTCAACCTTCTTCTCCTATTGTGTTTGCAAATAACTCGTCTCAGCCCTGTTTTCGAGTTGGAATTGTGCAGCATTTTTCTAAACACGATACTGTGAAGTTAACTGAAGGAACGTACATTCTTTGGAAACATCAAGTACTTCTTATAATCGATGGCTATGGTCTTTTGCCATATGTCTCCGAAGGTCTCATTCCTCCAAGTCAGTTTACTTTTAGTCAGTCTGGCCAAGTTACTGAAAATCCTGACTACGTAGCCTACAATCAGCAAGATAAATTGTTGGCTTCTTGGTTACTTTCTACCATTCATCCAGATATTCTACCTCATCTTATTGGTCTCAATTCATCTCGTGCTATATGGAATGCAGTGTCACGGTTGTTTGGAGCAAAGTCCAATGCCAAAATTTCAGCACTTAGGCATAGTCTACACTCACAACGAAAAGGGTGTCTTTCTGTTAGTGAATATCTTGCCAAGATAAAATTAATATGTGACACACTTTATTTTTCAGGGAATGTCATATCTAAGCAGGAACAAGTGAGTGTCGTTCTGGCTGGTTTGTCACCTGAATTCGAATCAGTAATTGCTATAGCGTCTCGTGAATCCTTAACTTTAGACACTTTAACTGACATGCTTTTAGATTGTGAAGCACGTCAAAGAAACTTTCTTACAGATAACATCCATATTCAAGCAAATTTGGTGTCTCAACCAAACATGATTGTACCTGGAGCAACATCTGATTCATCCATAGTTAATCTGAGTCAAGTTCAAGCTCCTACTGATCAGCCTTTTGTTCACTTTCCAAGAGGAGGTGGTAATCGTGGAGGCTATAACTATCGAGGCACGGGCAGAGGAAGATTCAACAATAATCGCCTTCAATGTCAATTATGTGGTAAGTTTGGGCATGTTGTTCAGAAGTGTTATTATCGTTTTGATCTTAGCTTTAAAGGTCAAACTCAAGAAGAAATACAGCAGGGAGAAAATCAAAGGTATCAACATGGTTATACAACTAATGAAGGGCTTGTGAACAAATTTGAGGGACAACCTCAAATGTTTAATCAACAACAAGTTACTGCATCTACAGGGACACAAGTTCAGTCCCAAGGAAGTCCAATTCAAGCCTATAATCATGTAGTTCAGCAGGTATCGCCTTTTAATTCTGGTATGCATATGTCTCGGCCTCAATTTGCAAATTGTTCAGCATCTATTCAACATATGGGCACTGGTCCTTCGAGTGCAACACCTTTTTTCGCACCTATGTATTAAGGAGCACCTCAATCTTTCAGATTTGCACAACAATGAGGTTTTAATGTTTCTACTGCTCTGCTGACAAATTCTTGTGTTTCTCAAGCAAATGATGGCTCGGGTGATATATCTTGGTATTCTGATTCGGGTGCAACTCATCACATTACGAATGACTCGTCTGCTTTACACACAGGTATGACTTATGGAGGTAATGAAAGTCTTCTTATGGGTAATGGAAGTGGAATCAAAATAAGTCATATTGGTCAGGGTGTTCTTTTAATTAACTCTAAGCCTTTAGTGTTGAACAATTTACTGCATGTGCCTACAATACAGAAGATTCTTCTATTTGTATCTCAATTAGTGAAAGAAAACAATGTTTATCTTGAATTTACTTCTAATGGGTGTTGTGTTAAGGATGTTCAGACTCAGAATATATTGCTAGAGGAGAGTCTCACACCTGAAGGACTCTACAAGTTGCACTCGACCAACAATGCTACAGGAAAAGTTCGATGTTATTCTGTTTCCAAGGATGACAATCATATTGAAATATGGCATAGGCGTTTGGGGCATCCTTCACACAACGTTCTTAGTTCTGTTCTTACCTTATGCAATTTAAAGTGTACAAATAAGCTAGCTGATGTATGTGTTGCTTGCTTACAAGGGAAAGCACACAAGTTACCATTCTCTTCTTCTTCAACACAATATACTAGACCTTTTCAACTTGTTGTTTCAGATGTTTGGGGTCCAGCTTATGTGTCTTCTGAGGGGTTCAATTACTATATTTCGTTTATTGATATGTTTTCTAGGCATACATGGTTGTACCTGCTTAAAGCAAAATCTAAAGTAATGAATTGTTTTGTGAATTTTCAAAAGCTAGTTGAAGTACAATTTGGTTGTCAAATTCAATCTTTACAAACTGATGGTGGTGGAGAATATGTGACACTAGCAAAATGGCTTGCATCTAAAGGCATACAACATAGGATATCTTGTCCTTATACTTCTAAAAAAAAATAGTACAGCAGAGAGAAAACATAGACATATAGTAGAAACAAGACTGACTTTACTTGCTCAAGCATCATTGCCCATGAAATATTGGTGTCATATTTTTATAACTGTTGTTTATCTAATCAACAGGTTGCCAACAGAGGTTCTACATGGTAAGACACCATATGAAACTTTGCATCTTAAGGCTCCTGACTACTCATCCCTAAGAGTTTTTGATTGTGCTTGTTTTCCATATCTCAAGCCTTTCAATCATCACAAGTTAGAGTTTAGATCGAAGAGGTGTATTTTGCTGGGATCCAATACTCATCATAAAGGGTATAAGTGCTTAGGTGATAATGGCAGAATTTTTATTTCCAAACATGTGATATTTGATGAAAATATTTTTTCGTCTTCCTCAGATAATGTTCCTTTATCCTTTGAAGATGGTGGTTCTTTACCTTTGGTTTTTCCGTCTTCTCGGCCACAAGACAGTGATGCAACTCTTGTGACTACATCAGTTGCAGTACCTGCTGTAACTCCAATTAAAGAGCATAGGTCAGCAACTGAGGTACCCTCAGTTGAGGTTCATAGACCATCAGCAGCAGATTTTCTCCTAATGGGATAGCAGAACAAGAATGAGTACTGAGGAAACAAGATTAAATGCTCAAAGTAGTAATCCCAATAGTCATGACATAACTATAATGAATGATGCAATGGTTACAGAAACAGAGTATAGTGCAGCCAATGCAAGATTCAATGCTGAGGAAACAAGGTCAATTACTCAGAATGGTAATCATAATGATGATGCACCAAATATGGTCACGGACACAACGAGTGATGCAGGAAATGTGATTATAGGAGCAGAATTTTTTGAACATGATAGTGCTTTTCGAATTGAGGATATGGAAGACATGCTTGAAAATTTGGATCATGGTGCTTCAGATTTTTCAGAATCAGGTGGTAATGGTGGTTTTGAAGATCAAGAAACTAGCACAAATCTTGATCAAGAAGTTGTAGAAGGTACTGTATTTTTAGACAATCATGACACAACTGGTTTTGTTGACAGAAGTAAAGTTGCTCGTGAAGATTGTGTTCCGCAATCAGTCAAAAATACTCATTCAATGATCACTAGAGCAAAGAATGGTATTCGAAAACCTAAGGTGTATCAAGTTGGAATTGAAAATAATGGAGACATTGTTGAAAATAGTGAGCCAAAAACGATTCATGAAGCTTTTCAAAGTCAAGAGTGGAAAGCTGCTGCACAAGCAGAATATGATGCACTTTTAAAAAATAACACATGAAAAATTGTTCCGCTTCCAATAGGAAGAAAGGCAGTTCAGTGTAAGTGGATTTTCCGAATTAAAAGGAATGTAGATGGGTTTATTGGTCGTTATAAGGCTAGACTAGTTGCTAAAGGCTACCTTCAAGAAGCTGGCATTGAGGTTTTCAGTCCAGTAGTTAAACCAGTCACCGTAAAAACAATAATTTCACTTGCTGTTTCAAGAGGTTGGACATTACGACAAGTTGATATAAACAATGCTTTCCTTCACGGAGATCTTCATGAGGAAGTTTACATGGTGCAACCTCCAGGTTATGAACAAGGGGATAAATCTCAAAGGTTAGTTTGCAAGTTAAATAAAGCAATTTATGGTTTGAAACAAACACCACGTGCTTGGTTTGAAAAGTTGCGAAATTATCTACAAACTGTTGGTTTTGTCTTAACAAAATCCGATGCTTCTCTGTTTGTAAAGAAGAATGAAGATAGCGTTGTTTATCTACTAGTCTATGTAGATGATATAATTTTGACTGAAAATGATAATGTTGAGGTTCAAAGTATAGTAGATAAGCTGAATCATGAATTCTCTCTCAAGGACTTAGGCAAGTTGCATTATTTCCTAGGTATTGAAGTACATTATAAGGGTGATAATATTTTTCTTAGTCAGAGGAAGTATATTAGTGATTTGTTGCATAAATGTGGTCTTGATCACGTCAAAGAACTTCCCACTCCAATGGTTTTAAGTTGCAAATTATCAAGTACTGAAGGTAGTCCTATTTCAAATATTACAGAATATAGGAGTATTGTTGGAACACTACAATATATTCTTATTACACGACCTGAGATAGCTTATGCAGTAAATAAAGCCTGTCAGTTTATGCAATCTCCATTAGATACTCATTTTCAGTTGGTGAAAAGGATTTTAAGGTATCTAAATGGGACTATTGATTTTGGGTTGAAGTTTATTCCTTCTTTAAGATTGTTTATTCAAGGGTGTGCAAATGCTAATTGGGGATCAGATAATGATGATCGAAGGTCAACTTCAGATTTTTGTATATACTTTGGAAACAATCCTGTTTCGTGGGGATCTCAAAAACAAAGTGTAGTGTCTCGATCAACTGCAGAAGCAGAATATCGGAGTGTAGCTTGTGCAACATCTGAGATGGTTTGGCTTGAATCCTTACTTAGTGAGTTAAATATTGCAACAGACAAGAAACTTGTGTTGTGGTGTGACAACACTAGTGCTGTGGCTCTTTCTGCTAAACCTGTGTTGTGGTGTGACAACACTATTGTAATTTGTTCTTTAATTTTCCAAAATATTATGTCAGCTACTTTATTTTTTAAAATATTATATTTTGAATAATAATTTTAAGAATATTACAAAAGAATCTAACTTCGAATAATAAAATGAATTAAATCAAATAAAAAAATTAGAATTAGTATAAAAAATATCGACTTTGAATAGTGTTTTAAAGATTTTTAAAGTGTTTTCTACAAATCATTATTCAAAGTCCATACCTTTTAATACTAATTTTATTTTATTTTTTATTCAATCCATTTCACCTTTAAAATTAAATTCTTTTAAAATCAATTTTAAAATTACTATTTAAGATACAATAATCTAACAAATAAAATAGTTAGCGTTATATTTCAAAATATATTTTTTAAAATATCATATTTTCGAAATTTCACAGCTATCCACCGTTGGTATTTTAACGATGCAAGCTTTTACTGATTCTACTCTTTGAAATTTTGGTTGTGCCTATATGTTTTTTTTTTTTGTAGTCATAAATTTTGATCGAGAATTTACCTTGAAATGTCTTTTATCTTACCTTTTATCATTAGATTTTTTATTTATTATTCGTGTCCTTTATTTTATGTTAAAGAAAAATATTTTATATACTAACGGTAAAGACGAAAAATTTTATAAGGGTCTTTACTTTTAGGATTTAATATTTATGGGTTTAAATTTAAGATTTGGATTTAACATATAAAATCCAAAACTTAAATTTTATCCACACTGTCTAAACTAAAAAATTATACACTTCCCTCAACACTAGACTTTAAACGAAATCTCTGAAAAAATATATTTTGAGTCAGTTCTACCACGTGTTTATGGGATCAACTACAAAAAATTACCTACCTCATCAATTTTTTCATGTCATTTTTTTTTCAAGTAAATCTTCACTTGAAAAATTAAAAATTGATGAGGTGGGTAATTTTTAATGATTGGTCCCATGAATGACGTGATAAGACTGACCCATGATATAATTTCTCGAAATCTCTAGATCTTAATACTAAAGCGTTTGTGCAAACATTTTCACACACTTTAAAAAACCGTAAATTTTAAACTTCTGTGTGGCATTCAAGTATGATGAATGTTACTCACTTCTCACGCGAACATCATTCTTATCATGTACTTCCTCCGTTCAAAAAATAGTGTCTCTTATTGACTTTTTAAAAGTAAAAAATTTTAAACTTTGACTATAATTATATTAAATATTTTAAATAATTAAATTTTACAAATTATATATCTAAAATCTACTCGATTAGAAGTTTTTAAAATATATTTTTTTCATATTTTTATCAATAATAAATTTTAAATAATCAAAAGTCAAAATTAAAAAAGTTTGACCCAAAAAAAATCAATAAAAAACAATATTTATGAGACAGAGGGAGTATCAAAATATTTAAAATCATTGGAAGGCATACAATATAACTCATAGAGAGTTGTTTTATGTTAAAAAACCTACCATCACAAAATTTTTCTAAGTATTCAAATAATCACTTTCTTAATCAAGTCAAATTATTTTTACCTTAAAATGGCTTAACAAGCTTCCCTTTTACACTCAAATGAAAATTCAAAATAAAAGGGGTGAAATATGAGATTTTCTCATGAGCTTTGAGAAGGAAGATGAAGGGAAAAGGATTGGGGAACAAAAGAAGGTAAGCCTCTTACATGGGCTGCCAACAGTAATTTCTTTCCCTCTGTTTTCAATTCAAGGGGAAAATTTAAGCCCATCAATACTAATTCAGTTCAAAAGGTTTTTAAGAGCCCAACATCTCGACTTAATTAAGAAGTACACGCTTTAAGTTAATCAGCTTTTTTAAATACATAATTGTAAAATTGTAAAAAGTAAACAAAATTCTAGTAGGGGTATTTTTTTCAAATGAAAAACACAATCAGAATTGAAATTATGTTATTTGTTATTTTTTTAGTTGAAATTTTTAAGTAATTTTGTTGACTCAGTTAACGTTTAGGGTGTAATCCTTTAAGCAAAGACACTTCACAAGTGTTTCTTACATTGTTGTTCTTGTAAACCTGAATCGATTATGTTGTTCGTTTGGTTGGTTTCATGCAACAGCAAGCTCGGTTGGATTGATGGTTGTCACTACTGCTGTAAATAGAATATCAAGTTACTTAAATCCAGTTCGATCAAAACTTTAATACTTTAATTAAACTCAAATTTATAAAGAACTTAGGCGAAATTTTTTATGTCGAACTTAAGTAAGTTGAAAAGCTATGGCTCATACATTTATATTATAATGTGTCTGTTGGTTGATTAAAGTGAAATATATATATATATATATATATATATATTAAAAATACAGTGTAAGGTTTTCTTATATTTAATGTTCATGTTGGAGCTTGAATAGAACTCTGGATGAGTATAAGAATGTTTCGAGTTTTAATTTTCTATCGCAAGTTTAATTCAAATTTTATAATTTTAAGTTTGTGAATTTTTTAATTAAATTAGATTAAATTTTAAATTTTTAAATTCGAATTACTCAATGATACTCAAACTCAACTCGTGTCATTCTTGTCACATTTGGACGGGATATACCGTCCTGACTACGACAGGGTCTATCCTTCTCAAACCTTAGCTCTTCTAAGTTCCATTCTGCCTTGGGGGATTTCTGTTAGCACGGTTAACAAAAGGATATGGGAATCGGGGGTGACCATAATTTTATGTCTTCTAAAGAAACGGTAAAACCTTATTCATTTTCCTGGTTATGGAGATATGAATTTTCAAGACAGAAATTGAAATAGAACAGATGATGCTTAAGTTTTTACCTGGATTCTATCAAATATCCTATCAGTACCTGTAAGCCACAGCATCAAGGAGTGGAACAAATATTCATCTCTGCAATCCTGGTATAAAGGAACAGAGAAAACCCAAAATCTTACGAAGAAAACCAGCAGGTTCTCCGGGCAAAGCATCGAATCTTTCAGCAGCAGAAACCCTTTCCTTCAGGGCCTTGTTCTCTCTCTGGACCTGAAAAAATGCTAAGCTCAACCATTGCATACAATATATAGAGCATATTTGACAAATAGAAATCCCTTTTTTGTGTACTTATTCATGTAAAAAAAAATAGATTTAAAGTTTAAAATTAATATTTAGGATTATGATGAAAAAAATTGGGTAAGGTATATTTTGTAAGTTTAAAGTTTAGAATTTAATATTTAGAATTTAGGTTAAGGATTAAAATTTAATTTTTTAATACTAAAAAACACTAAAAAGAGAAGATATTTTTTCGGGTTTTTCTAAAAAGAGACGGATTAAAAAGAGATTAAAAAGAGCCTGTATCGAAACTGTTATAAAAGTTGTAAGAATTTCAGGATAGTTTTTTGGTATATACCAGAATTGTTACACTTTTTATAAGAAACTCAGTATGTATCAAAATTCTTACACTTTTTGTAAGAAATTCGATACATACTAAAAAATCTATACCGAAATTTTTATAACTTTTATAATAACTTATTTTAATCTTATTTTAAACTTGTCTCTAGTTGAATCCAATAACGGATAATGAAAATCATTACCATCTGCACAGCAGATCCGAGCTCCTCCACAGCTTTTGTCAATGAAGAAATGGTTTGTTCAACAACATCTTGATAGTTTGTTTCCAAGTCTTCTGTCGAATCAAGATCCGCAAATAGTCCTGCCTGAATGAATAATTCCTCAAGTAACTCTATATCTTCAGCATTAAGTCTCTCACTCATCTAAACATGAACAAAACAGGTTAGAAAGTGACGAGAATGTTTCATCCACATAATGTCGGATCAGAAAACTAACTTTTTCTAGAATTTTCTCGAATGTCTCATCTCTGGTACCAGAAAAAGCTTCACTCTTTTTATCAGCACATTTCTCTTCATTAACCTTGACAAGGGGTGATGTCTTTATATGCCTTGCCCTGCCATGAAAATTACAACCCCCCAAAAAATCAAGTATTAGGAAAATATTAAAAGTGTTCTCTTCTAGAAGGAAATATTAGGCCTTAATGCCATAACCTTGCACCAAAACGAAGAGTGGACAGACTTTCTGATGCATTTGAAGGACTAGGTGAGCAACAACAAAGAAGTGCAGTGCGGGAGTTCCCGCCCTGCAAATTTAATATGAAATTGAAAACCAACACATCATGAAACTGATTTGATGACATTAGACAGAGATGAAATTAGGAGTTAGAGAAGTTACAAGAGCATCTTGCAAGAGTCGAGTGAGCTTGGAATCACGATAAGGAATGTGGTTTGCTTTGGCTGGTGAACCGCATGTCAGAGCATTGATCACATTCCCTAATGCCGAAAGGGATTTATTGATTGTTTTAGCTTCTTCGAGTACTCTTCCTTCAGCCCCGGTTTTCTCTACTTTCTCTGACCCCGCCAAGTCCACAAGAACTAACTTCCCAGATTTAACCCTGGTCACATTGTGAACTTTATAGATCAACGCATTTGAAGCTTTGAACATTGTCAAGGGATATGCTTTACCTCTTTTCTGAAAGTGATTGCTGGTTGAGTGTGAACATGTAAACGCAATGACTCCTGCTGCTTGCCATGTTCATTTCTGTTTAGTTTAAGTTACCAAACAAATTCTAAACAAAACTTTTACCAAGTGAAAGCGACAATTAGATCTTTCAATTCAGGTTTCATTTTCTATGACTAAGAAATTAATGGAAAACATAAAAGCAGAAAACACAAAAGGATACGGGTCTCTCCAATTGCTCTGTTAGCTATCCCACTCTAAATTTCAAGGCCGATATTAGAAATTATATCCTATGAACAAAAAGGAAGATCAAGTTCTAACTAAACATAATCTTACAGATAGGCTTTGCAATGCTTCAGCTGGGTCCAAAAGAGAGATCTGGGAACAACATCAAGGAATAAGTCGATGATTTAGTAAGGAAAGAGGCATATAACAGTATCTAAGACGATATTTTTTTTTTCAATATAATTAATGTTAGACATCTTTGATTTGCTTTAGTGGAATTTGACACTTAGTCGTATAAGTTGTACACAAGATTGAGTTTGTTCAAAATAACAGTACTAATGCCAACGGGACAAAACATGATTACTGCAAAAAGAATTAAATGGAGAGCTTGAAGAATCAATGCATTATGTATGATATTTGTATGTATAAGTGGAAAGGGTTTCTACTAAAGGTAGTGTTTATGCTCGATGGAAAAACAGAAACTCAATAGAAGCGTATGGCCCATTTCCTGATGAACTTTAGAGTCTGATGCAACATATTAACGAACAGGTTCAAAATAATCTCAACTAGAAAGGGTAAAGCCTAGCAAAAGATAGAAGATGTTAATCTAATATAATGCCAAGACTAAAGGAAAAACTCATTTCTGCGAGAAATAGCTTACCTCTGTTGCTCCAGATAACAATATTCCTTGTGTTTTGCTCTCCTTAATCTGGATATTGTCCTTTGATAAATCAAAAAGGTCCCTGAGGATAAGAAATGCGTGTGTTTAACATAAATATTAAAGCAGCTAGAGAAAGCGCCTCTAATAACATTTCATTAGCCTAAGCTTTTAAACAGAAACGTCAACCAGCAATATTTACTAGAGAATCAAAGCTCTCAATCCAACAACAAATAGAATTTAAGGTGATACATACCGGACCTTCTCCATATAGATCTCCACCTATAAATGAACAAAAATTTTCATGAATTATACA
This sequence comes from Abelmoschus esculentus, assembly GCA_035048815.1. Classification (NCBI taxonomy): domain Eukaryota; kingdom Viridiplantae; phylum Streptophyta; class Magnoliopsida; order Malvales; family Malvaceae; genus Abelmoschus; species Abelmoschus esculentus. The sequence continues at coordinate 2,308,936 of JAUCBN010000019.1, read as the reverse complement.
GCTATTAATAGTCAAACTGCAACTAATATGGTGCTCTAAACATATATGATATGTTTCCGTACCATTGACAACTTGATAGTGTACTTGGTTGAATCAGCAGAAGTTTTGATACATGCAAACAATCCATCCACAACTCTTGGAAGTATCCCTTTCTTCTTTTCATCAGATTCCAAGATGTTGGGCCCCTGATCCAATGAGGTATATATCATCATCAACGAAGCCAATTTAAATTATAAGATCTAACAGGGTTACATTTATGCATTCATCAGCCGACCTCCATACTGTATGTCTTCCCTGCCCCAGTCTGTCATCAAAAGAAAAAGAATCAATGAAATAGGACTAAATGTATTCTTAATAAGTTAAGCAATCAATCAAAAAGGTGAGGGCAATGTGTTGCGTTAGCAGTGTGATCTACTATTTTCTAACAGTGAACAAGAAATAGAACTCTAAACCAATATAGTCCTTTAGCCTAATGCATAGACAAGATTCGGAGCATATTTCTCACCATTAAGTTCTTTATCATCTTGAACAACGTAATCAATCATACATTCATGCTAAGAACAAATCCTTAACCGCAGCATTTAGTTAATAGACAGGTCATTCAAGTACTGGAAATCCTGGAATGTACTGATAACACAAATAAGCAAGATATCTTACCTGTCCATAAGCGATTATTGTTCCATTTATAGAGTTGACAGCATCTGTTTTCAGAGGAGGAAAATGAAAAGCATAAAACAGTTGATGAAGTCATAAAAGTGAAGAAAATCGATCTATAAACAGTTTTCTAATCTTACCTCGAACAATCGGAAGAACAAGAAACTCATAGACATCAGCTTGCTTAGATTCCTCATAAAAAACCTTATCAAAGCTAAATGTAAACCCTTCTTCCTTCTCATCCTATCACATTCAATCTCAAATTACTCAACCGATCAGCTTTTGGAGCTTCTTTATCGATCTTTTAGAAAAAACAAATAGAAAAAGCCTTAAGAAATTGGAGTTAAAAACAAACTTATGCGAAATTCAAACCTTGATGATGAAGTTTTCGGAGTCAAAGCTTTGAATACAGATGTTATCGCCGAGATCTCTTTTCTCCTTTGAGCTCAAAGGCCGGAAGCGTACGCAGACAGTTACGTTCGACATTTCTACTTGAAAATTGATCAAATCTGCAACAGATCTAATCAATTGAAATCTTTTAAAAGAATAAGAATGGAAATAAAACAGTCCTGTTTGGAGTTTTACAAATTTCTGAGAACTGATTGAAGAATTTAAAAGTTGATTCACAGTTTCTTTTCCAAATTTCCAAAAATCCAAACAGTATTTTGAATTTTGGTGCAAACTCTTACGATTAATAGTAAAAAAATTAAGTATAAGGCTAATAGCTGGAGGAAATCTTATGAAACTTCAGTTTGGATATAGAGAGAAACGAACCGCCCTGTTCTTTTGTTATTGATGAGACGAAAGTGAGAGAAGCAAACTTCTCTTCGCTTTTATAACAAGCGAAGGCGGGAAAGAAAAAATTAGATTATTTTTAAATGAAAACTCAATTTTTTTTCTAAGTGGATTAATTTATACTTAGATAACCTTGAGGAGTTGAGGCATACTAGGAGTGGCCGTTTCAAAATTAGTTTATTTCATTTATAAATATTAATATTGAATCCTAACATTAGTTACTGATATAATTAATATATATGTTGAGTGTTGCAATCGATCGAAAAACACCAAGAGGGGGTGAATTGGATTTTTAAAATCCGGTGGACACTAACTGCAAAGAAGGAAATTGCAAGGAGATTTAGAGTGATTCAACTTCTTCAATGAAGTCTACATCCACTACCTTAGTGACCACACTAAGGATTTTTCACAAATTCACTAATTTGTCTTTCCTTTAATGATAAGGAGTAACCTTACACAATTCAATAGACTTATACCTCAAAGTCTATTGAATCAATCCCTAAATTTGAGTACAAAGAAGCAAATAAAGAAATCCTCACAAGGTAGATGTTTGCACAAATTAAGCTCTCTCAAACACCCAATTAAACACTAGTAAAAGATTACAAATGAAGAACACACTAGTGTTTTTGCAAGAAAAGTTGGAAATGAAGCACAACTTGAATCTATGAGTGCTTAAATCTTTGGATAGGCTTTCTTCTTGTTCCAATATGTTTTTCAGACCTCTTTTGTATGCTCTTAATTATTTCTAACCGTTGGAAGTACTTTGGAGCCGTTGGTTGTCATTAAGATTGAGCATTTAATGCTCACCTGCACAGAAGTTTCGAAAACTTTACCAGAGGTTTCGAAACCTTTAAGAATTTTAAATAAAATAGCCGTTACAGGTTGAAAGTTTCGAAACCTTTAAACAAGGTTTCGAAACCTTGCCAGGGTTTCAAAAAGTAGGTCATTCTATCTAGAAAGTTTCAAAACCTTTCAACAAGGTTTCGAGACTTTTAACTTTGAAAAACACTTTTGATCATTTTATTGACTTTTAAAAGTATATTCGATGTAGATAAAAAGTCAAACATTTTATAAAATATTTTGACAACTTTAAATCGATTTTTTGAAAATTTTATTTCGAGAAAAATATTTTACAAATTTTTACAAATTAGTCCTTTGAAAAAAATTTATTTTAAGTTATATCAAAATAAGTCTAACAATATAAAATTAAGGGTTAGAATAAACTTACGTAACATAAAATTAGTCTAGTAAAATAATGAGTAGAAATCCTCTATTCCCTTATCGTATCTTCTTTTATGTTTTTTCTTAAAAAAAATTTAAAAAAAATAAATTTTAAATTGTAATCTTTTTTTACATCTTAAAACCCTTAATTTTATACCCTAAAAATACGTTCTACCCCTAATTCTCTAAACCTTAGCCTTAAACCTAAACTCATTAGTTTAAAATGAAAGCACTAATGACAATGCACTATTGTTGTTATTTCGTCTTTTTCAACCTCATTTTACACACTTTTTCTTTAAAGAATAAACAAGCATTCACTCAATTCTCTCTCGATATTTTTGCGTTTCAGTTGTTCTTTCGTTTCTGTAGAGATCTTAACATTCTAGTTGTGATCGATCTTTTTAGGTTTACTTAAGCGTTGTATCGAATGAGAAGTGTTTAAGACTGCATGTTCAAAGTAGAAAAATTCTACGGACATGACGATTAAGATAAACGATTTACTATCGTGCTTAATTTTATACTATATTTAAGAAAAAGTTTCTAGAAAATAATAACAAGAAAGGAGTAACCTGGACTTTCGCATAAAACAACTTTGTACATAATTTTTCAGAAAAAATATATATAATAATAATAATACGATTTATTTTAAGTGAAAAAGCAATTAAATTAAGATAGAATAAGAAAAAGTGAAACAAGCATTCGATGTTTTAAATAAATATTTGTCAAATTTTAACACACAGATATGGAGATGCAGCTAGGAAAACATCTATACCTAAAGGTTTCCTTTTTTCAAAATTAAAGATATAGACATATAGTTTATTACATTAATGGATTGTTCTATTTCTGCGATAATTGCTTTAGTTTATGTTTGAAGTCCCGTAAATGAATTAAGTTTAAACAAATAAAATTTTATTTATATTTTATTTATTTTTAAATATGTTTATGTTTAATTTGTATTATTTAAAATTTTAATATTATATTCGTGTTCGTTTATTTAGTATTTACGAAAATATTTGTTTACGTTTGGGTACATATTCTTTTATATGTCTATTAACATATTTATTTATATGTTCGTCAAAATAGTAAAATTACACAATTAGTCTTTAAATTCTTTAGGTTTTACAGTTTGAACTCCAAATTTATCATGTGTTCAATTTAGTCCCTACCTTCACCAACATTTAAAATGTAAAAAACAAAATAAAATCAGGTAAACGAGCTTGCTCGTGAACGTTAATAAACCAAACAAATCTATGTTTGTGTTTGTTCATTAAACAAACATAAAAAATTTATATATTCGTTTATTTAACTTAATAAACGAACATAACGTACATTATATGAATGATTCACGAACAATTGATCGAACTTTCAGTTCAATTATACACTATAAATGCTACCAAAATACAAATATCAGAAAAAAACCCTTATGGAATTTATACCAACCTGTTAAAGCATAATATTAGTTGAACTTGATGAAGAAATCTAATAGTACATCAGCTTGCAAAATTTCTTGTTAGTTCATTTATACCCAAGATTTCTTCACTCTTAAGCAAGGTCGGGTTCGAGTTCAGGTGTTATGACTGGAACAAATTTGATTAGGAGAATCGTCCTGTAATAAACTTATATAATATAAGATCTAGATTAATCAAATAATAAGGTAGATATCGATGGCACCCATCCTTTATCGATCTTAAAGTCATTTTCTATATACATCTTTTAGTCACATCATCTATAGATTAAATTAATAAAAAATTAATGATACAAAAAACTAATAAAATGAAAAAATAATAATAAAATAAATGTATTTGATTGATTGGTTGGCGTGGCGGTAATAACTCACGATATAGTTTCTCCTAAAAATAAATATCGAATACTGTTATTAAGTTTCTATTAAAGGAAAAATTATATCATGGGTTATTCATATCATCATACCATGTCATTTATGGAACAAGTAATTAAATACATCTATTTTATTAACGTTTTTATCTTATTAATTTTTTATAATTTGATTTCATAAATGACGTGACAGACAATATAATTTTTGGTACATCCATTTTTATGTTTAATTTGTTTTTCAATTAAAGCTTCCTCATTCATGTTATTGGCATTATATGTCTAGGGTTTGCTTATCTAGTGTCTATAGACATAGCTAAGGAGTATATACATATATAATATTATTAAAAACAATAATTGACATTTAATGCATTAATTTTACTTAATCTATAAAATTAATTAATTAGAAGAAGAGAGAGAAAGAGGATTAGGGTTGAAAAACTTAGAATCATTCCAAGTCACTAAAATACAAAAGATGAAAACAAATGAGGAAAAACAACAAAGAAAATTATTGGAGAAAATATATAAGATTAGAATCTTGTCTGAAATAAAATAAACATTAAAGGGCACAATTAATATAGAAACATTTAAAAAAATCTTCAAGACGTTTTAATAAATTGTAGAAAGCTTCAAAATGTTTTTTTAATAATTTATATATGAGAAATGGGGAAGGTGAATTACTTCTTTTAAGTTTTGAATCCATAATTTAAAGAAAGAAAAATATATTAATCGAGAGTTTTAATCAGTAAAAAATTATTATATGAGCCTGATTCATTATATTATTTATAGTTTCATCTAATAATTTTTTATTTTATTTTTCAAAAATTAATCTTTACCTGTTTTATATATTATAAAATAAATAAATTTTATTAGATGAAAATATTGATAATATGATAAATCGAGACTATATAATAATTTTTTATTAAGTAAAGATTATGGAAAAAATTTCTAAATCTTTTAACCCACCTTAACTTCAGTAGTTCTGACTAGAGTGGGCAAGACCGAGTATCCGACCAATTTGAATAAAATTGATCTTGGTTTCGGTTCCGGTAACTATCGGTTTCTGAAAATTGAAACTAGTCCCGGTCACACCGGGTCTTAAATTTTAAGAATCGCTCCCGTTACTGGTGGAAATCGGTTCTAATATCGGGTACCCACTGAATTAGTTTATTCTTAAAAAATTAAATAATTGGAAAAAAAATCAACCACCAATAATAATATTAAATAATAAAATTAGAATATTGTAGACTTGAAATTTAAAATTTTAAAATTAGTCATACTCATAATATTCATACATAAAGAGAAAGTTTGATAAGAAAAATAAACAAAAGAAAACCAGTACCATATATTTGAAATTGGTCCGATCACGGGCGGAGCCAAAAATTTATTTAAGGGGTGTCAATTATTTATAAATTAGTGTCATTTATTTTTAAAAAAAATATATATAAATTATATAAAAAATGGTCAAAAATATTTGGGGGTGTCATTTGACCGCCCATTTCAATGGGAGGCTTCGCCCATGATCCCGATCTTATTGGGTACACACTGGGTATTGGATCTAAAAAATTAAGATCTAGTTCTGGTCTCGATTATGACGAGACCTAAATTTTAGATCTAGTCTCAATCTTACCGAAATTAATACCAAATAAAAATTTATAAATTTTATCAAGTCCGAATAATCGAATTTTTTAGCTTGTGATTTATTTCCTCCCTTAGAATCAAAAACTTTATTACGATTTCTCCGTTCTTCTGTCATCTTAAGGACAATATACCCCCCACCAGCCTCTCAACTTTATTTCTCACCTTGGGATTCGACCGTGAACATCGTACTAAAGTCACGGGCCGTGAGGATCCTGCCACCACAAATCATTTGGATTTGAACTCTCACATTAATACAGTGAAAAAAGAACAATAATCATTGTTAGTAAGGTAAATATTCTGGTTAACAGCAAATGCAAATGATATCTTGGTGTATGTTTTTCAACTATGGCTTCTGGTGTTTCAATAAAAGAATAAATTTTTAATATAAAAATGAGAGTTTAAATTATATATTTTGCAAATTTTAAATATTTTATTTTTTAAATAAAATAAGTATTTAATGTTTTATTTTATGAATTTCAGGTTTATGATTTTTTGTTACAGTTATAAGAATTTTGTTAATCAATCAAAACATAATATTACATTTACTTTTTAAAAAGTTAAAAATTTAAATCACTTATTTACATAAAATATTATAGTTTTTTTTTTTAAAAATATCCAAATTACCAACTTTTATAAAATAGATCCCAAAATCTTTAAAATTTTTTAAACTCTAAACCTCAATTTTGTGTCACGTTCGCGATTGGACCTAGACAATCACTTTTTTTAATATGGTATCGTCAGAAAATAACGATTGATATGTCTACTGAACATCGAAAAAATACAAAATCGAAGTTCGACTTGTATGTCATTTGTCGTTTTCTGACAATGCCATGTTGGAGAAAATATTTAGACTTTTGACATTTGAAAAAAAAATTGGGATTTATGGATTGATTTGTAAATTTTGAGAAATTTTAAAACTTTTTGAAAAATTAAAAATTTTGGTGTTTTTCAGAAGAAAATGAAAAAAAAGTATTATCACATATTAATCATTGATCAGATAAAAAAAATTAAATATTTTTTAATGACAAAACACTTAAAATTATGATGGTATAAACATCAAACATCTATTTTTAAAGAAAAAATTACACACCAAAAATTTAAAATATATATATCTTAGATTTTTATTTATATATTAAATTAAAAATAATTAAAAAAGGGAAAAAGTTTTACATTATCCTTTCCAAAGCTATTCATATGGCAGCCTTTAGTTTTAGTACTTCACATCTCGTAAGCGGTCATAGTCTCCTTTGAACTTCCGTTGAGAAGAAAATGCATGAACCAGAAATTTCTGGATTTTGATTCTTGAATGTTCAATGGTTCGTTGAGTGGTTCACAATCATATTATATATCTTGAATGTTCGATACAACCAAATTTTTGGATTACGATAAAAGATTTAACGCGTAAAACTTTATTTTAAAAAATATTTAGATTTGCAGGAACCATTTTGTTTTAGTGATTAAAAGAATAATCATTGTTCCCGAAAGTCACAGATTCGAGCATCAGCAATTTCAACACAGTGATTGAACGATCAATGTTTAATGGTTGAGAATATACTCTAAAACAGATACTATTGTAACCAATATAGCATCAAACGGATTGGATCGAATCCGTGACATACATTACATACCCTTAAAAGGAAAAAATGGAATAAAATAGTTTAATTTTATTTGAAAATTACATGATTCTAATGAAACCAACAGTAAATTTTCTAAAACAGTTGATGGTAAATTGGCCTAAGAACTGAACAAACAGCAGTACTAAAAAGGAATTTGAGAGGGAATTAGTGGAAAATTAAGCATTTCAGGGAACAACCTGAAGGTAAAAAAAGGATTCATATAATATGAAGGTGGAAATTAAAGAGAAATTACAAATTACAGTGGGATTAAGGGATGAAAAAACACAGTAAATTTTTAATTCACCATAGCATCTTCTTGAATCCTACCTAGAAGCTGGTTTACTGCTGTTGCAATGTCATCCACTGAAGTCAGCTTACAATCATCTTCTACCTGCAATTTTCAACCAAGTATAGTAAATTATATTATAAATCTACATACCATGTATGTATGTATGTATGTATGTATGTATGTATGTATGTATGTATGTATGTTACTAACCTTGACACTGAGAGAATAAAGTACAGTTTGATCAACTGTAGTGACATTGAGATGTAGGATATTAAGACGCATACTGTTCAACCCTGAAACCAGTTTCAAGAGCTGTGCCGGTCCCTTTTCCGATCTTATTCTGAGGTTTGCATGGCTTTCCACCATGGTGACTTCTATGTCGGCTACGGCGGATTGATTCTTGGCCATCGATTCGTTCATCGAGATCGAATTATTATCGTCCCGAGTCGAGTACTGTGGGAACGTGAAAAACTCTGCAAAAGGTGATGAACAGCCGCTAGTACTTCCATATTCTGATCTTTCCTTCACCTCTTTCTTAGCACTCAGCAGCTGAACACAGTGCTCAAGCTCCTTCACAAAATTGATGGCTCCTCCAATTATTGACGCTTGATCACCCTAATCAAAACAAAAACATAAGATTATCATATATAAATATTATGTAAAATCACAGATTTATATCATGGTTATAGTCGTGTTTTCGGTCACACAATTTTATTACAGTCGTATTATCGGCCCGAGTCGAGTACTGTTACCGTTATATAACGACCGTTATTATTATAGTTCGAGAGAGACGAGAGAGAAAACGAAAAATACCCTTTGAACATAAGATTCAGGCATGAGAGACCGAAGAACAGAAAGATATTCATTCATTTGCCTTCTTCTATTGCGTTCAACAGCAATGTGAGTCATCCTTTGATTCTCAATCTCCTCTTTGTTTTTATGAGTTTTAAGACGACGCCTCTTGGGACGAGTCGAAGCCGGCTCGACCATCGAGCCGGCTTCGACACAGCAGGAGGATGATCCATTAACATTGTTAGTAACTTCACTGAAATAGGGTGGTGGAGCCATTGAAGTTGGGGAAGAAGAAGAAACCCAATACTCTCCATTAACAAAACTATTATTAGCATCATCAGAACCTTGATTGTGCTGAGAGAAACCCTTGTCTTCATCATCTCCATAGCTGAAACTCCCTCCTAACAAGCTGTACAGATCTTTGCTGCTGTAACCAAACACATCTTGCTGGAAAACTACAGCTTCTAGTGCCATTTTCTTTTCTCTGCTGCTTTCTCTTTCACAGAGAAGACGAAAAAAAAAGGTTTATTATTATTATTTGTTTAAAAAATAAGATACCCAAAGGCCAAAACAAGAACAAAAAAACAAAAAGACTTGGAGGGGGAGATGTTAGCCTTGAGGGTTTCATCTTTGGGTTGCAGAAATGAGCTTTTTAAAGGCATTTGATGAACCCCAAAAACTAATAAAATAAAAATTATGGCATTTTATTGAAGGGGTAAAATAATTTCTAGTCCTTGAATTTGATAACTTTTTCTCAGTTTAGTCCTTAAAGTTTTTTTTTTGGTCCACTTTATTCTCTGAAATTGGAAAATTTCTCATATTTACTCATTTACTAACAAAAAATCTAAGTCTAAAGACTAATCTGGATTAAAAAAAAGTTTAGGGACCAAATTGGAAAAATATTAAATTTAAGGACTAAAGATTACTTTAATCTTTTATGAACCCCAACATGCTCTCGTCTTGTGAGCCATACTTTGTCTACTCATTGGTTTGTTTATGTCAAATGGAAATTAATTTTGGCACACACAAAAAAAATCCTTTTAAGAAAAATGAAAATGACATTTTGAAATTAATATTGAAAATGATGCAAGATATTTATAAAATTTAATTATTTTGGAATTTTTTCTAAAATTATGGATAAGACTTTTTTTCTTTTTTAATAAAAATTTATCAATTGTTGGTGTTTATCTTTTTATTTATTTTTGTATTTTTTTAAAATCTATCAATAAATTATAAATTTAACCCTAATCATACTTAGAGAGAAAGAAAAACTCTAAAAAAACGAATATTCTTAATAGATCTATAATTAAGGACGAAATCAGAATTTATTAGTGGGATAAATTCATAATTATTCTATTTTTTTTAAAATATATAAATTAAATATAAAAACCTATCGGGGGACGATCCTTCCATCATCAATACAACTCTATCACAGTCTAAAACATATGATCTAAGAAAATATAAGAGAATAAAATAATTTGATCCAACGGTAAAATATATTTACTCGTATTTTATTAATTTTATCACATTTTTTATTTATGTAGAGATAGTGTACGTTTCAAGAAAAATATCAAAATGTGTAATATGGTATATGGAATTTTTGGTACAATTATATACATAATTTTTTAATTAATATAAATATTCACAAATCATTTATATCTTCATCAGCATGTTTTAATTTTACATTTATACATTGAATGCAACAATAATTATATTAATCTAATATAAAAATAATTAGATATATAGATTTTTAAAATGTGTGCAACTAAGCCAAAAATAAAAACTCATGTCTAATTAAATCAAAATCAAAATTTTATTTATAATTACACTAAATTAAAGTTATATTATACATTTTAACCAATTCATGTATAACTTTAATATTCAATTAATTTGATCTTAATTTAAAATAATTTATCAATTTTAATCATTTATATTTAAATTTTTTATTAATAAAGTGATTAATGTTAATATCAAAATGAGTCTTTAGGGCCTGATCGACCGGGATGGCGGTGGAAAGGCGATCGTCAATTCCCTACCAAGTTTGCTTATGCCTACTTAATGAAGTTTCAGGGTGACTCGGATTTGCCTAGTTGGTCGTGGTTATGGCATATAAAATTACCTCATCGCATCCAGGTTTTCCTTTGGTTAGCATTACAGGGTAAACTCTTGACCAATACCGAAAGGGTTAGGAGGTATCTATCATCGTCGGGTAGTTGTCCTGTGTGTCACTCGGGGATGGAAACATTAACACATGTGCTCAAGGATTGTGGAGAGGCTCATCGATTATGGAGGCAATGGGTTAATCCGAGCTTATTGATTTCGTTTTTGAACATAGATTTTGATGCATGGTTTATCGATAATTTGCAGGAGTGATACGGTTTTGGGCGAAACACAATAGATTGGGGGTGAAGTTTGTGATCGGTTGTCGGTTGCTATGGAAGCAACGATGCATGCGTGTGTTTGACCCGAACAACGTAATGAAAGGGGATATAACAATAGTCGGTCAGAGGCTAGCAAACGATGTGCAGAGTAATTTGCTTGTTTCGAACGTGTTGCGTGGTCCGAATGCTCCAAAATAACAATGGGGTTGCCCAGAGCGGGGATGGGTTAAGATCAACGTGGATTGGGCAGTTGGTGGTGCGACGAGTATGGCTTCTACCGGGGGTGTCATTCGTGGTGCGGATGGTGAATGGTTATTTGGCTTCGGGCGTAGTATTGAGATTTGCCCGGTTCTGTTATCTGAATTATGGGCAATACATGATGGGTTGGTCCATGCATGAAAGTGTGATTTTCGTAGAGTAACTGTTGAATCTGATAATGGTCAAGCGGTGGATATTTGTCATCGAAATACCAGGGCCTTACAAGGTGCGGCGATTGTGGATTTGGTGTATGATTTGCTTGATAGGCGATAGGAGGTGCAAGTGAGGCGGGTGAGGCGACAACTAAACATGGTTGCGGATTGTCTTGCTAGGATGATGAGAGGTAAACTGATTGGATTGTGTACTTATAATACACCACCTATTGAGGTTATTCAGCTAGTCCAGGCTGATTTGGTCCCTGATTAATGTCTTGTTTCTTGTAGCCGTTTGTGGCGCTGATATTGTAAGTACTCGCTTGTGCACTCTTTTTCCTCCATTTAGGTTTAAAGAGGTTTTTTAACGAGGCATAAGCGTGTACGCTTCTTTACCTATAAAAAAATAATCTACTCCATTAGTTTATTAATTGTCAAGTAAGTAGTGAAGTAATTATATCTGTCTATTAATAGTATGAAGAGCGAAAAATAATCAAAAAGATATAGGATTAAAAGTTTTAAATTTAACGATGGAGTGATATGTATAATAAAGTTTTAATTTAATAATTGAAATATTCTTATTAAAAGAAAAATAATATATTTATTATCAAACTTATAATTAAATTACATATCATGTATTTTACCTTATAATAGAAAGATTATTAGGTGGACCTTGTTCATCACGTCAATTATGATCTAAACAATTAGAATCATTTATCTTTAAATAATTATATAATAATTACTCACCTACTAATTACATGTAAGAAAAAAAATAATAATTCATTTTAAAAAATTAAGATAAACGATTCTGATTGTTTAAAATCACGAGTGATGTAATAAACATGATTCACCTAATAATATTTTCGTGTAATGAAACCAGCATCTCCTCGTCATTTGGTAATAATACGGTCGGACGTACGAGTTACATTGATATAAGAGAATACTAATATAAAAAGTAAATTTGAAAAGGCTGCCATGGACAGAGATTCTTGCAAGGGAGCAGATTCAGAAGAGAATTTATTTTAATAAAATTCACTTTTTATTTTTTGGGTTAAAGAGTTAGAAAGTTGGATGACATTGTTTGACAGATATTGTATCCGAATTGAGTCGAGTTAAATTTATAAAATTAATATGGGAGTATATTAAATTATTTGAATTTATATTTAAATTTAGTTATAAGTATTTATAACATTATAATATTAATTTATTATAATTTAAATAATTTTTAATAATCATAAATGATATAAGGTAAAAATACTCAATCCGACTCGAGTCAAAATAATTACTTACTTGGTATACTTGTTACAATGCTCATCTCTTTTAATATTTTTCTCAATTATCTCAATATTTTATCTAATAAATATAGAATAATCATTATAAATTTCATTTCTATTTGTAACGTTCTTTAATTAACTTATCATTTTAACGAATAAAAAATATTTATGTTAAAATATTGAATTATGTTTGAGTTTCTAATCTAAAATTTAAATCAGAATCGGATCAGGTGATCATCATAAAATATTGGGTCGAATTCAAATGAATGTGTTATCTTTTCAGGTCGTGTCAGATGTGAGTTAGCTAGAAACCCGACTCACAACCATCCCTAATTAAAATTTTCAAAAAAAAATATTAAAAAAATCATATGGAATTATAGAAATCATATTAAATTGTTATCCACACACATTAAAAATCATATATTTTTTTTTCACTTTGTTTGTCAATGTTTAATGGACTTATATGGAATTTAAAAATATATATATATAAAAAAATTATCATTCTGTTTATGTTTTTTTAATTTTCGATGCCAACTCCTGTGGTCAAACTCTTGTATTATAGTGATGACTACACAGGTTCGTAACTGCAACTTGTCATTTGTTTTTATTTTAGTCTATTCTCAAAGATTAAAAAAAGTATTATAATGAATTAAAATTTGATGAATTTTTGTTAATGACATCTGAATTTAATAAAAAAAATTGATAAATATAACATATCCGAATAAAAGAGAAAAAATAGAGAGTTGTTTGGAAATTAGTGAAATTAATATTCTATAGTATTATTTTATTTGATAATATTAAATTTCACTTTTTGAAAATGATTTATATTTTTTATGATTATTTTTGAATTTTTATTAAATCTATAGAAAATACTATAATTACAATGCATTCGGAAAAATAAAAAATAAAGGAAAGTAAAATATTTTTTTACGGAGATATGTATACCATCAAAATTCAGAAACTTCCTGAATCTCTTTGTCTCTGACCAATCGAGACACATAACGAGTGAATAAGGAGTGGTGAACGATCTAAACCATCAGACAGAATGTTCCGTTATCCAGAACTGATTATATCGGTACACAACCATCAACCGAGTGAGGATCTAACCATTAATGACCACCGACAAAATCATAATCAGAAATTAGCGTCGATTCAAATCTCTGTAACAACAGGGAGAGAAAACCTAAAAAATATTACAAAAGGGTAACCCAATGAAAATTGTTAATTATTAAAAAAACATTTATATTTTAATTTTAATTTTTTATTATTCTGATTAATCCGAACTGACTCACATCATATACTTAATTTTGATGAGTGAGTCTCCCAATAGAGATATCCTACATATACAATACATTAAATCTGAGATTTGCTTAAACGAAACCAAACTATTTATAATTTAAACTGACCCTACTAATATTTATTAATTTTAATTTTTAATATCATAAATATTAACATTATATTTTTAATACGAAGCTTAGTGTTAATCCGTTTCCATTTTTTCTTCAACAAATTATCAAACAAACCCCAATAAACAAAAAATTAGACCCAACTGTCTCTAGTTCGAGTATTTTAAAACTATTAATTTTTTAATCATTAAAAATTATATTTTTATTTAAGAGATCGTTGACAAATCCATTGTTTACACCTTCCTACATTGTATCTTTACTTTTAAAAGATTAATATTTAAAAACATTTTTGTCTTTAATCCTAATTCCTAATCAACGCAATTAATTAGTGATTAGATGCTAACAAAAAAAACAAGTTTGTTTTAACTAACGACACGTTGTGTCTCCACTCCACTTGGTCCGTTAATTAAATATTTAATTATTAGTAGACGTCTTGGATCTATTAAGACAACAAAGCTAGATTCCCCCTCTTTATTTCTCATTAATTTCGATGTCTTAAAAATGACTTAACACAAAACTAAAATTCAAACAAACGCGTAATCTAGTTATAATGTAATAATTAATTTATTAGTTAGCATATGGATTTGATTTTAATACTCAAATTAAAGAACGACTAATTTCAATAAAAAATGATGGTATTTATTTACGAGATTTAAATTTAAATAATTTTATCTATATACAGTGACGAAACTGTGTGTATCATGGGAGGGTCTTTTGACCCTTTCAAATTTTTTTTGTATAATTACACCTAAAGTCCCTTTTAGTTTAAATAGTATTAAAATAAAATTCTTACCCCTACCATTTTTTAGATTTAAAAGCTTAATAGGCATTTGTTCCTCCCAATGCTTGATCCTAACTCCGTCCCTGTCTATATATATTATCAAATATTTAAAAAATGTGAACATACGTTATATTGTAATTATAATAAGACTATTAAAAAAACACAAATCATTTGGTCTTAGTGGTTAAAGGAACGATTGTTGTTTTTGAAGGCCATGAGTTTAAGCACCAGTAACGTCAGCACAATGATTGAACGATCAATATCATATGGTTGAAAATATATTCTAGAACAAATACTACTGTAAGAACTATAACCGTAAGACTATCAAAAAAATTAAATTAATATTTATTTTTTAAAAATTATTTTCTAGCATTACTTGATAGAATCAAACTGGATTGTAGTTATGATATGTATTTATTTTCTTTTCCTCCTGACGAGGATTTAACGTTATTATATGACGATATAGATGTTAGTGTTATGACTACGAATTAATTGATTAATAAAACTTTGATCCCTTATTATAAAAAATTGTATTGTAGTTTGCGAATTAACCACGGAAGGTAAAAAATAAAAATTAAATTATTATCGTAAAATAATAATAATATAAAGTTATATTTTGATACACAAGTCATATAAAAAATTATAAAACTCTTTATATTTAAGTTATAAAATTTAAAACCTAAATCTTTAAACCTTGTGGATCAAAATTTGAACCAAACTTAAATCTCTAAACCTAAGATTAAAAGATTTTTTAAACTAAAATTTAAAGAAGCCTGTGTGTCAAAATATTTTTCAGTAATATACTAACAATTATTATTATTATTATTATTATTATTTAATAAAATTTAAAATTAATAAATAAATTATATTGTCTATCATTATAGAGAACAACAGAATATAAAATTAATCATTGAATTTATTTTAATAAATATCTTGAAAATAATAAACAAATTACAAATATTTGAATCCTTATTTTTCAACTCACTAAATTCTGAGATTAAAGAACAAATCGGATATAACTTAATCTAATTAATTGTGGTATTAATTTATAGATGAGTTTCTTGTCCTTATTACCAAGCAATGTTCGGACAAATTTTAATATATATGTGTGTCTGATTGAAACAAAACGAAGTAACATTTGTTATATAGATTACGCGTAACCGCATACAATATATAATATTAATCCATGCGGACAAAACATGACAAGTATAGACCTTTGGAACTTTATTTGTTTAAGAAACATGTCAAGGGTACATAATCATGTATTATTTTTTAGTATTTTATATTTGTTTTATGGGCTATATTCGATATTCGTGTCTATCATTTTTAATGATGTTATCATCGTATCTAACATTTATTGTTTAAAAATGAAAAAAGAAATCTAAATTTGCCTGGTCTGATTCAACTTTACGAGGATATTTTTAATGAGTTATTTACAATACATTTTCTTATAATTTTCGACTTAAATTGGTCATTAAATTTTAAAATATTTTATTTTAATCTCTAAACTACGACTCTCATTCTAATTAGTTTCTAATTTTTTGAACATTTCAAATTCATCCCAAATTTATCTTAACTTATAATATTTAATCTTGACTCCATCGTTACATGTATTTATTTAATACGATTAAAATTTCAATTCAATATACAAATTTATACATAAAAATAAAAAACCACACATTAAATACTAGAACTAAACAAGTAATCTGAAGGACAACTTTGATACAAAGGGAGAGGATCCAAGGATGGGAGCAAAATCTGATCCTATTATAAAATTAGAATAGTTGATATACAAATTTATACATAAAAATACAAGAATTTATTAAATATGTGATCAAATCGGGATTAAACTAAAAAAATCGAGTGCAAATCATCTACCCCTTCTTCATGCCTCCATTTATGCCCTCACTTTAAATTAGAGGTTTAGGGTTTAGGGTTTAGGGTTTTAAGTTAGGGGTTTTAGTTAGGGTTTAGGGAATTAGGGGTAGGGTGTAGGGTTTAAGATTTAGAATATAGAAAATAAGGGTTTAGGGTTTAAAATTAATTTTTTTTAAAAAAATCAAAGGAGGCACCAAAAGAGGCATAGGAAAGGTACAGAGGATTTTTGTTAAAAAAATGAGTATGTATTATTATTTTTTTGGTCTAATATCAATTTAAATCTTTATAAGTATAAATATTAAACAAATTAGGCACTGTCCTATGAATTTTGAGTTTAAATACTTAATAAACTCGTATTTTTTTCAAATTCAATATTTTAATCTCTAGAAATATTCGATAATGACTCCGTCCTGAGTTCAGACAACTTTTTTTTCTTCAAAGTCAAAACAAAATATCTGCATCATCTACAACCCATACATCAACTACACGAATTAAAACACCACACGACCATTCAAAGACATTTTTGATTTTTAGTATATTCATTTATGGAGTTAAAAGTTTCCTTTTGAATTAGGGTTTCGTGAGAGAGAAAGTGAAAGCTCATCAAATGCATGCACACCATGCCCCGTTCAGCAGGGAGTCGGTAAGATACATTAAAATCACTGGGGGCCATTGCCGCCCAAAATGTCGAAGCTCTTAGCCCTCTGGTCATAGCTTAGGGTTTGAACAAATGCAACGCCAGTTACATGAACACGTACAACAATATTATATATATATATATATACAGATACAGATCCTGATAGAGATGCCGGCGACTTTGTCAGTATCTGGTCAAGGTAAAGATTTTTCAAAGGGGATAGATTTTGTTGTTACCGACGGGCTGGAAACACTACTCCCAGCCACCTCCATCTCCTACTGCTCTCTGGTATTAGGGTTCCTTCTGTATAACAGCTCATTTCCTGGTTTAATTAAACCAGCAGTGGTATTGGTAATGTAAATCATGTATACACGGTTTTACCTAACTATAGCTATAAACCTATATATACATAAATACTATGGAGTATGGTGATGCTCTAAAAAGTCTATACAATATTATTTAATTCCCTAGAAGCTATGATCTGTTCCAAATTTTCAGCATGTAGTGTTTATGTTGAAAAGGGAAGTTAGGGTAATAATGGTTTTGAAAAAAAAAATATTAGTCCGAAAATATTTAAGAGAATAGGTTAAAAGGAATAGTATTCATTGACTTTTGTCGCCTACAGATGACGAGACGCGTGGTAATCATTGAAATAGTGAAAAATCATTATGTTTTCAGTTTAATCCAACGGTGTATGCACTTCGCTGTTTGAAGGTGGCGAGGTCTAAACACCTCGTCATTTATAGGTGGCGAAATCCATGAAACACTGTTACTTTTGAATGTATGTATCAGTAACATGCATGCCATATGAATTAGTACTGTTTGCATGTATGACAGGTAGTTGAATTAAACCCAAAAAATCCCAATGTGTAGATAAGGGGAGAACTTTTTAATGATATGATCCCTATAAAGATGATCACTTTTTGCATTATTAGCAGTGGCCAACACCATTGCACTTTATGTCAAATGACATTTTGATTATGGTGACCCATTGAGATGACTTTCATATGGCATATATAGAAGTTGAGAATTATTCCATAGAGCAAGTGGAATTTTAAAAAATTAATCAAATACAGGTGAAACAGATAACGATCGATGTTTAAGATTTAGGGTTTATGATATGTTTAAACATTGTTTGTTATATCGAATATTAATTCCTATACAAATTAGAGAACTCTCAGACATGCTTATTTTTTTTAAAACATGCAAGATTTAAGAAAAGATCTTAGTCTGGTCCTGTTAATTATACTTTGTCTCCTCATCCCATCACAATGGTGACTTTTCCAATATAATGTTTCTTCCCCTAATTACATATTTTTCTTTCAAGAACTTGTGGGAGCAGACCTAACAAAAGAATTCATTGAATCATTTGAAATGGCAGATGTTTGAAACAATTTTCAAACATGAAAAAGCTGTCTGGTTAAATTCTAAAAGCAAACACATGGAAAGTTTTCATTGCATTGGCTGCTCAATGTCCCCTCACTCCCTCTCTCTCTCCTTTATGAAACAAAATTCTTACACTTGAAAACTGTTGGAAAATGCAGGTTTCCAACAAATGTTAATGATTACACAATGTCATTCTCCCAACTGTCATGTAATAATATATCTGTTATTCTATTTTGTGTCTGGAGAAGGCTAGAGAGAAAGGGTCTGGAGATTTTGCTTTATCTTTACTCCATGTGAAAAACTCAAAGGGTATTTTGAGGATGGGAGAGAGATGAAGACCCATCCCTTTTAATCCTTCATGTGAAAAAGCACCACTGAAATTGGTGGGGTCTCAATGATTTCTCATTTTATTCTGTCAACACTGTTGCAGTTCTCTTACACTGTGAACTTTACTCAAGAAACTTATTTTAGGATAATAAATCATCTGTCTTTTTATTATATTATATTTAGTATTTTTTAATTATTGGTTTAAGATTTAGAGTTTAGAATTTAAGGTTTAAGATTAGAGATCGTGATTAGGGTTTAAAGAATTACGGATAAAATGTATTTTTAGGGTTTAGAATTTGAGGTTAGATATTGTGGTTAGGATTTAAAAAATTAGGGATAGAATGTATTTTTTAGGGTGTTGGATTTAGACCGTAGAAAATTAGGATTATTGTTGAAAATTCATTTTTTAAAGAATTTTTAATAAAGGCATAGAATAAGATATAATTAGGGGACAGGAGATTTTTACTCTTGTGTTAGATCAACACAATTGATAGACTATATTTTATACACAAGTGAAGGACTAGAATTGAAATTATAATATTTGTACAATTTTATTACCGACGAAAGTTGGTTTAAGCGGTAAGTAGTTTGATTCCGTCTAAGTAGATCTCGGGTTGCAGCGTTATGTATGTATAAAATCTTTATAAGAAGACTCAATCATCAAAACTATTGTGCGACATGTGTCAGTTCGAATTAACTAGAATAAAACTCTGAAAACCGAAAAAACAATAAAAGAGTACAATTTTATTATTGTATTAAATTACATATTTATAAATACTGTGGGGATTTAAGAGAAGTTATATCAATCGATAGGTCTGACTTCGTCATTGACTACAAAACTAACATCACTTTCGAAGAAAAAATTAATTGATTATCGATTGATCGGAGTTAGCTGACTGAGTTTACCAAAAAAAATTACATTTAAATTCATATTTTTTTCTTTTATAAAAAATGGATCATGGTTACAAATATTATTTGAATTCGAGTTTTCTAAAATTCGAGGCGAATCGAAAAACCGATATACAAATTATGTCGTTTAGTGGTGAGAGGTGACATGTTGAAGAATGTACACTTTTACTTGGTGTATTGTGTATCGACATGTCTATGGATCGTTCAAACATCTTGACCGTTTGGTGGGTGAAATCTAGTAATTCGACAAATTTTGAATTATTTCGTCTCGAGAGATTTGTCTTGGTTTAGGGGGAAAGGTAAAATACTCAATTTTTCCTTAACTTTATCAATTTAGTCATTTTAGTCATTAAACTCTTGAAGTTTTAATTTTATTATGTTAAATTGACTTAAATATTGATGCAATTTACCTTTTTTTCCATGTCATCAAAAAATTAATATATATATATATATAGTTGTTATCACTTAAAAAATAAGGTTTGAAATTGAAAATAAAATAAAAACTAGAGCTAAAATGACAAAACTAATAAACTTGAAGGGGTATTCTTCATAACAAAACCTTTGGATTATTTTTTTCAATTGCTCTTCCAATATTCAGGACTTCACCCTGACTAATCCAAATCGACTCGCGTTGTATACCTAACTTTGATGGGTGAGTTTTTCAATAAAATTTGTTGTATACATAATACTTCAAACCCAAGACTTAAATAAAACTAAATTGTTTATTACTTAGACCGACCCTTCTCGATTAAAACTATGAAATAATTAAAATAGTTTCCTTTAAATAAAATACCCACATATGTCTCTATTCTAAATAGTTCCCAAGAACCCCAATGAACTGAATTTATGTTCATAATATGGCACCCACCCTTGTCTACCCAAATCAAAATCAAATCTGTCTAGGCAGTGCCCACAATCCTCACCTACCTACCACCCTACCCCACACAAATATACCAATGCATCGATTCCAGTGGATTTTGGACAGGTACAATAGGAGCGACCGTACAGGGCTTCAAAGAAAGAGACTCCAAATTTTGATAAACTACTTTCATAGATGATGTTAATCTTGAAATTCATTAAAAAATTTTAAAAACGCTATTAAGAAATATGAGTTATAATTGTTAAAAAGTTATAATTATTTTTTAAATGCGATAATTGATTATAAAAACTTAGTGATTATTATTATTACTATTGTTTCAATAGAACTAGTGATGTTTTAGACAGACGCAATAGAAACGATCGCACAGGGTCTCTAGAAAGGACATTTGCTTCTAAGGGTTACAATTTTATAACTAGTTGACAATTAATTTTAAGGACCATATTTTAATGAATTACACAGGGCCACTAAATTCTTTGAACCGCCTTTGATTGATTCATTAATATTATTATTATGAAATTATCAAACACTTCCAATCAAATTCTTCCGAAGAAACTTTGGGTATTTTATATCTCAATTACATGCGGACCAATGACTCATTCTTCTATAACATAATAATTAATCTCTATAGTTTCTCAACATGACCCCACAAGGAAAGAATATTAAAGTGACAAAATCACTTTCCACCACTCTTTATGATCCAAATGTGTGTGTACAGGGATAGTAAAATTACACTACCTCGTCGGGTTATATTCGACCCGATTCGATAGGGGAGTTTTTAAATAAAAATAAATAAATTTGGGTTAAGTTGAGTTTTAGAAAAGATCGAGTTGGTGTGGATTTGGATTTGAGGTGGAAATTATTCAACCCACCCTACCCTAATATATTTATAATTATATATATAGTATTTTTAATATTTTTATAATTTTTTCGGGATGAGTAGAGTTTAATCGGATTTTTTGTTAAAATTTTAGTCAGGTTATGCTTTTATTATATCAAGTTAGGGTCAAGTTGAAAATTTTAATTTGGGGTTAGGGTATTTTAAGATAATCTTCACACTAAACCCGCTCTATTGTCGTTCATATAGAGAGATAAGATCAAGTTTTATACATTTTTAGGATCATTAAATGACTGAAACGAGTGATTCAGATTAACTACTTAAATTTTTTTACAAAGCGATAATTTGCACATAACTGATTGTGAATCTGAGTTATCCATTTCAATCATCTAACACGATCCTAAAAATATATAAAACTTAAAAGAATTTTACACTGTATAACTTAATCTTATCATATATATATAATATCAACTAAGATTATATATGAAATCAAGATTAGATAATGAGATGAATAAAATCGTCTATATTTAAAATTAATAAAAAACCCATAAATATTTGGTCCAAAATTTTAAAAGAGTAATATTTAATTTTATGAGTATTAAAAAAATAAAAATTCATATGGTTTCGTCCCTGATGAAGACTCAGTCAAGGAAGAATAAAAGAAGAATACCAATTGGCTGTGTCTTGCTCTGCAAGTCTACTTTCACATGTTTGATTTTCATGTGGAAATCTTTTTAGGAGGAAAATATGACTAGAAATTGACGGAAATTTAGATTTTATTTTAAAAAAATGAGACTAAAAGGAGAGAATTTTCTGACTTTATTGGTAAAAAATGTATTTTTTATTTTTAGCGACGATATTAGTAATAAGATAATCACGAATTTTAAATATGAATAATAAAATAAATATGATAAAATTATGATTAAACACCGAGAGGAATGAAATTGTTTAAATTCAAAAAGAACAAGGACTAAGGCTTGATTTGATTGAGACTTAGAAGTAATAAGGACCTAAACTATTATTTGACAAAATTTTTGAGGGGGTCGATTCCCAAATATGAATAATTTCGTCCTTGTTTTATTCATTTATAATACAAATAAACTACATAAATGATCACCGAATTTTTAAGGTAGATTTATTTTAGTCACCGCACTTTTAAAATAAAATTAGGTGACTTTATCGAATATTTTAAAAAAGTATGGTGACCAAAATGGATCTACTATAAAAATTTGATGACCTTATCAAATATTTTAAAAGTACAATAATCAAAATGAATCTACCTTAAAATTTGGTGAGCATTTATATAATTTATTCTTATAATATATTTTTATTGTTTAATTCAATTAATAATTTATTTATGTAATTCTCTTCATCTTTAATATCAGAATTTTGATCTATAATGCTCTTTTTAAGTTTCGGTAAAATAGTAAAAATATACATTATTCATATATATATATATATAATAATAGTGATTATTTAGAAAAACTTTATAACGGACGTCAAATATCGTTAAATACCATTAAAACTAAATATCGTTGAATATTATTAAATTAATTAATAAAAATAAAAATCTATAAAGCTTAATATACAATTAATAAAAGTATGATAGATTCAACATATAATTATTAATTATATGTTGAATTCTTAATTTTTTAATCTTTATTAATTAATTTAATAATATTGTGGTAAACTTATATTTCATTTATATATATATATATATATACTCACGAGATTCCATCTCATTATGGTGTAAAGAAAATTCAAAGCAAGCCTAAACTAGGTTTAACAAGTAAAATATGATTTCTCCTCTCACCACTTCCCCCATCTCTCAATCATTTAAGACAAATTAAATTCATAACAACATCATCAACCTAAACTTGTGGTTTTAAACCCTCCACGTGTCATTCTCTCATCCCTTCGATCAATATACAAATATAAAACAATCCATATAACATTCTAAACACAGTACAAAATAAACAAATACAACTTGTAATAAAACCATTCAACCAAGAACATACACATCGGCAGTTGCATGCATGCAAAAGTTATCGTATCAGTCGACTCCGTATAGCAACAAAAGAAGTGAAAAAAGAAAAACACAGACAATCTTTACCCTGATTCCATAACTCGTTTCCCACCTGTTGGATAGACATGACATAAAGCTAACATGTTTTGTCATGATGCATTTGGAAAGGGGTAGCTTAATGGACGATCTATGGCCATACACATGGCATCCAAAGATACCCCACGTGGTTTATACCAGTGGAAACGAATGTGGGGAAGAAACAACGGCGGAGGACATGAAACCAGAGTGGTTTCCATGGCAAAGAATTGGTCATTGTGTTTGGGGATACCTTACCTTACCTTACTTCTCAAGCAATAGTTTTTGGATTTATGTTTTGAAGGTGATGGACGTTGACATACGTAGGGGTAGTAGGGAGTAGCTTAGGTAGGTAGGGACGAAATCAAGATTTAACCACGATAAGGGTAGATAGATTAATTTTAAGATAAATAAGGTCGTAAATAATAGTTAAACTCAGGTTCGAGATGTTGTGTACGTAAAAAATCCCTGCTGGGAGACTCACCCACCAAAACTAGGTGTGCAACGCGGGTCGGTCTAGATTAGTTAGGGCTAAACTCTAGAACCAAAATATCAATTAAAAGATAATAGTTAAACCCAAAAATAATGGGTTTAGATTTAATTTAACAAAATTTTGAAATATCTCAAAGAATAATTAAATCAAAAAAAATGAGAGATTGATATTTAATTTTATTAATTTTACATTATAAGCTCCTAAAAACAATAAACCCTAAGTTTTGGAAGGATCAAAACTTAATTACAATAGTTTTAAAATTATTAGAGCCTAAATATAATTAATCTATCACAATAGTTTTAAAATTATTAGAGCCTAAATATAATTAATCTATCAAGTTTAGGAGCCTAAAATTACTAGGTCCTTTTTAGTGCGTTTTTGGTATCTCAACATTAAAAATTAAATTTTAAGTCTTTATATTAAATTTTAAATTTTAAACTCTAAATTTTATACCCTAAAAATATATTATATACCTAACATTTTAAACCCTAATCCAAAATCTAAATTTAAACTATAATCCAAAATATTAAATATAATTTTTAATGATATTTTCGAAAAAGATAAATGATTTCTACTCGGCAGACCTCGGTTTTTATCATAGTAATAATACAAGAATAACTGTTCAACAGTTGTTCTTCGGCTCGTGTTCGGTCTGTTTTTTTCTTTCCTGTATGTCTGATTTGCTGCAGTTGGAGCTTTTGTTTTGGGTCCCTCGTCGACAGCACTAGGTCCCATGTCATTCCAAATGTGGCTAATCATGGGGTTTTTTCATCATTCTCCCAAGTTTTTTCATGCTATCAAATTGTGATACGAGAAAGTATCTTTGGTTATTAATTTCTTGTTGTAATCATGGTTTATGGTCTCTTTAGGTTAAAATTTAAGATGTAATCTTTATGCTTTCTTCTGGTATAACCTAATATCTTAATTTTCATAATATTATTAGTAAGTTTAATTAAATCAATAATATCAGTAAATGTGTTTATTATTCATTTCTTCTGAATCAGACGAAAATTTATTAACAACTATCGTTTATTCATAAATTTTATACCGTTGATTTTCATGAGAGAATTTTTTTCTCCACCATGGTATCTTCTCTTAGAAAGAGAGATTTTCTATGTATATGTTTGATATTAGGTCATTGTATGGTGAGAAGACATTATTAAAAAGAAGAGTAATTAGAAGTTGAAATTTAAATCTAGTTCATGATTATATTTTCGATCGTATTATGGTTGGTTATCACGATTTTTGGAATTAAAATAGTCATCGTGTCGTTCTTTCTTCTCCGATCTCTCTATCATTTTTATTGGATTTTTTCCGTTCACGGTACCGGTATGGTCCAAAGCATACTCACACTCCTATCAACACATCGTCCTACTTTGATCGTAACCCTGATAAGTTTCTCGACCATTTTAATTTTTTTACAGTAACGCAAGTGTAAAAAAAAAAATCCGTTATCGTTATTATCGATCGTGATCGCAGAGATTGAGGTCATGATTCGCCATAATCGATGTGATTCTATTTTACACCATTAATATCAGAAATATCGATTTTGGACAATAATATTACCGAATTAATATCTTTGGTTTTATAAGGATTTAAAATTTCTAATTTTGAGCGTATTTAAATACACAATATCTTTCGATGCGGTTAAATTAATTTAACGTCGACTCATAAATAAGCATCGATGGTGAAAATAGTGGTAAAAATTTCACTTTGGTTATTAAATTTTTTCCCATTTTATCTGGATATTTTCGTATGATATTCTCTCTGCTCTACCCTTTCCTTTCCCTTTCCCTTTCCCTTTCAGTACTTTCGAAAATTATATAGAGTATATATGAAGACAAATTCTAGATCTACAAGGAGACAATTCATATATTTTTCCGTGGAAGGTAGCTAAGAAAATGGAATTCAGACAAGATGGAGGACACACTGATGGGTTTATACAAAATAATTTAGTGTACAGATACAAGAACTGATTTGGATGCTTGCAATGTCTTGCCTTTTCTATGGAGACGACAGCTTGTGTTTACATTCCAAGAACCAGTTTTAAGAAAAATTATTAGGTAAATCTTGTTCGTCAAGTTATTAATGATCACGGCCAATTAAATTTATTCACCTCGATATATTTTAAGGTGAATCATCACCTCTTTCCTACATGTAATTAGTGGGTGAGTAATTATTAAATAGTTATTTAAAGATGAACGATGTTGATTGCTTGGATCATAGATAACGTGGTGAACATGATTCATCTTATAATCTCTCCGATCTCAGATACATTGGAAATCATGCATACACAAGAACAAACACGTAATCTTATATAAGGGGTGTAAATTATTTTACTTGTAAAATTATACGAGAGTTTAAAAATTTTAGAATGTGTGTTTCCTTAAATACCCCTCGATCCATCCTAGTACATGTATATGAACACATTGGTGTCACGGGTCTAGAATCTTTCTAACAAAATTGTGCGGCCGACTGCGGCAACCCCATCGTTGGGCTCGCGGGCTGTGATATTGGACTCTATGAATACAAAAATATTGTTATTGTTATAATATTATTGTACGTTTAATGACAAGATATTCGTATTATACGATACAATAATTTTTAATACAAACATCAATACTCTTGCCTCTTTCTTCAATTATAAGAAAAAGTAAATAAAACTATGATAGGCCTCTATCTTTTTATTTTTCTTTAAAAAACCTATCGAATATCGACTAAATTATCAGAATGTACGTAGGAATCTTAACTCGAACATCCATTTGATCTTTCGCTTTCGTTGTAGGCCTTCCATGTCCTCAGAGCTCACATTCAGCATCCCAAACACCATGAACATGAAGAAGGAAAATCCAAAACTCTTCCAACTTGCAAAATTTCATCAATTATTTTCTCTTTCTCACGACATGTTCATAAGCTAAAACACAATCCAACGACCACCTTAGTAAACCAACTCAATTATGAACTTGATTTTGGAAAATGTAAAAAAGATCCGGCAAAATTATGGTACTTTTGGTCCTACTATAACATATATGGTGAAAATTATTTTCTATGGTAGTATAATTTCCAGGGAAAATTTTTGGGGTGAATGATGTTGTTTGGATAAAATAATTAATAATTCAGGGTGGAAGGGGTAAAAATCGTCTATCTCTTAATCATGCCTCCATTGATATTTTCACTTTAAATTATTAGGTTTAAGGTTTAGGGTTGTGATCAGGGTTAAGAGAATTAAGGGTGGGGTGTATTTTTTAAGGTGCGTGTTGATTTAGGGTTTAAGATAAAAAATTAAGGTTAGGGTTTAGAATTTAATTTTTTAAGATTTTTAACCAAAGTCATGAAAAGAAGCACGGTTAAGAGACAAGAAATTTCCTCTCATGAGAAGAGATCACATAATTAATTAATTCAGACCGATCCGTGTTACACATCTGATTTTAGTTGATGAGTCTCTAAATAAAATTTTTACATACACAAAATTCTAAACTCGATATATAATCCACTTGAATTAATATGTTGATATATTACTTCATTTAATTACCAAGTATTTTGTCATGATTATTATTTTGTCCTATAATAATGGTTTCCTTGAACCTTAACAAAATTCCAAAATTAACAAAGGTCTAGATAGAGAGAGGCCTAGAGAGATCAAATCTTTTGTTATAATTATGGACCCCAGGATGAAGTTGACTCATTAATTGCAAAAAGAAAATTAAATGTAGGAAGGTGAACTGAACATGTTTGGGGCATAGAAAAATGTATATTTAGTAAAAAAAGATTTAAAGATGGACTAACTTTAGGTAAAACCATTACCATAATATTTTTTATTATTTTTTTTGGTTTTTAAAATTATATTTGATTGATTCAGATTAATTTATGTCACATATTTGATTATATTTGATTTTAATAAATGAATATTTAAATAATTTTTTTGTATATATAATACCTGTAAAACTTTATTTAAATGATACTAAATTACTTACCATTTTGACCAACTATATCGATTAACATGGTAATATTTTGCCGAACAATCAAATTGTATAAATTTATATTATTTTTAAAAAATATATGTTTTTTTATAAATTTAAGAATATTTAATAATGTAATATTATATCATATCAGTAATGAAATACACAGATTATTATTGAGATGCCATATTAATTCATAAAAAACGATTTAATTCTCATCTCTATTAGAACTATATCAATTTGAAAAAAAAATATGTTTTAGAAAAAAAAAATAAAAACATACAAATAAAAGAAAATTTTATTATGGGTTATATTCTGAACATGGTTAAAAAAATTACAAAACCTTTATATTTCAATGATAAAATTACTCCTTAATTTTATTTTCTTATCTTTCATGATTGCTCCTCCATTTTTTATTTTTAATAAGAATAATTTTTGTTATGAATATATTTATTCATGGTGGATATCCATATATTAAGTTAAAGTTTAATGGGCTTTATTATTAGGGTTTAGTACCAATTGGAATTAGGGTTTCCATCTTATGCCTATAAATATAGACTTTTGGCCAAAGCTTTGTACACAATCCTACTTTGAGAATATAATAAAATCTCTCTTTGTCTCTCATCTTTGTTCTCCTATTTTATTCTTGTTCTTTACTTTATTCACAACACGTTATCAGCACGAGACTCTAACCAACAGAGATTTTTATCGTTCGATTCTTGAAGGAATTATTGAAACGAATTTGTTACTAGCATAAATCAAAGATAAGTTCTTTTCCCTCAATTATATTTTAATTATCGGTTATTTTTCTCTCTTGATCTTTGAATTGATTTTTAATTTATTAAAAATCTTTGGTTGTTTGATGTTTGTGTAGCGATAAAGTGACTCAATTCTCGTGGTGCTTGTCGATAATTCCCGAAAAAGATTTTAACAAAATATTGATGATTAAATTTTCCATATATTCAAATTAGTGGAAAGCTCGACATGTTTTACTTATTTAGTTTAAGATTTTTTTATTTATAACCAATATTTGTTTATTTTATTATTACAATGAAAGTTTATGTTTTTAATCATGTTCAAAGTATTACATGATATTGGAATAAATATTAAATCTTTAATTAATTAATATGTTTTTTGTTATGTTAGTTTAATCCGAGTATATTGGTTGGACATCTCGTTCTGCGAGGCTACTAGTCTCAAAGGAGGTTCTTTTTAAAGGACCTTGTGGACTAGTTTAACAATGTCGCGTATAAGGATTAAATTTTTGTTCATTGTATGTATTGTATATATATTGGTTCATCAATTACTATTTAATAGTATGAATATTATAAAGTTTATATTTTCTTGAAAGCAATACTAATTTTATGTCGAAAAAAAATCGACTATAAACTTCTCCCAAGTTCAAGTTACGAAAACCGTCTTGATCAAAGAATTTTTATGAGAGGCATTCCCTGAAGTGAATGCAAGCATGATGCTTATTCCATGCAATTATTGAATTTATGATATTCCTTGAAGTGAATGCAAGCATGATGATTATTCCATGTAATTATTGGATTTATGTCATTCATTGAAGTGAATGCAAGCATGATGTGTATTCCAAGCGATTATGCAAGTATGATGTTTATTCCATGCAATTATACAAGCATAATGTTTATTCCATGCGATTATTGAATTTGTTTCATTCCTTGAAGTGAATGCAAACATGATAATTCACTATATGGTTAGTGAATAAAACTCAATTATGTGACAGAGTATCATTGATGAGGATATGTTAGAAAAACATACTCCACTTTTCACACATTAATGTTGTCTTACAGACACAATATCATACAAGGGTTCTAAATACCTATCAGTCTCCGCTCCATTCCCTGAAGTGAATGTGATATTTTATAGCGAAAAGAATAAATGTTACATTAATAATTGTGATCATGATTGAGATCATAAAATATACATGGATAAGGTGATTATTTTGAGAATACTTATATCCACAAGAAGTGGAATTATCAAGATGACAAGAATGATAGAGATCATATTAAAATCTTTATGTTATCAATGTGATGGTACAAACCATTGATCTCGTATTTATCAAACACCGAAGTATTATGGACTTTATCCATAATCATGAATGATAAACTAAAGAAAATATAAACAGATTTTCTTTGTGGCAAAAATAATGGCGTTATTGATCCAACTCAATTGGATATTGATAATTTTCTCATAATTCTTCAAGAGAATAATCCGCCATTTATTTTATTTTTTTAGATCTTTTATTTATTTTATGTTAATTTATTTATTATTTATGATAACTTACTTTATATATTATTTATTTATCTTTTATGCTATTTTTTTTCCTTAAAAGAATATGATTACTTCCGGAATAAAATATGTAATAATTTATGACAATTTATGCTTAGCAGAAAGTGCAAATACTCATACAATACTTAAGCATAAGAAATATTTTTCTATTTAAATACAAGGGAAATATGAGTACTATATCTCAAAGTACTAAAATATCAGTGCTTCAGAAGAGCTCTTGAGAGCTTATCTTTGATCCGATTCGATATGATGTATGATTTTTTTTAATATTTTTCCATTCCCTGAAGTGAATGGTACAGAGCACATATTTTTTATTTTTCGAAGTGAATGAAATAAAGCACGTATTAAAAGGTGCATAATTATGCATATTTTCCCATTTTAAATGCAAAGGAATAATATGAGTACTATATCCGGAAGTACTAATATCACAAAAAGCTCCGACTGAGCAAATATATTATTTGCCAAATGAGACTTTATCTCATATTTACAGTGCATTATGCTCGTTGAGCAAATATGTTATTGTCAAATGGAACTTTATTCCATATTTACAGTGTATTATACTCGTCAAAATGGTAAAGAGATATTGAGTTTTAAAGATATTTATAAAAATATATTGAGAATATCAATTAAAGGGATGATGACAATCTCAATATTACGAGTATAACTCAAGGCAATAATGAAATTTTGGCAAAATTACATGCACTGTCATCCATATTGTACTACATAAGAATTAGTATAAATTGAAGCTCATGCTATTGTAAACTAGATGTTTTATTTGGCATGACCGGTTAGACCATCCCAGTTCAATTATGATGCGAAAAATTGCTAACACTTTCATGTGGTCATTAATTGAAGAACTAAGAGTTTTTTCAAGGTAATTTTTCTTGTGATACTTGTTATGAAAGTATTTTGATTATTCAATCATTAACAACTATGATAGAGTACAAATCTATTAATTTTCTAGAACGGATACAAGGTGATATATATGGGCCCATACACCTTTCATACAGTCTATCTAGATATTTTATGATTTTTATCGATGCATCGACTAGATGGTTATATGTATCCTTGTTATTAACTCGTAACTTTGTGTTTGCGAGGATACTTGCTCAATTGATAAAATTATGAGCATATTTTCCAGATTATCTTATAAAAACAATGGTCTTGATAATATTAATGACATGTCATTTTATATATAGTATCACTAATTCGCATCAAGCCAACAAATCATTATAAGTTCTCCCCATTATAAATGGTTTTTGGTCAGGAACCAAATATTTCTCATCTCAATTTTTTGGGTGTGCGATATATATTCTAATTGCTCCACCACAATGCACAAAGATGAATTTTGTTGGGAATATATATAAGAGCTTCTGATAGAGGACTTATTTACAATCCGATTTATTAACTATCATTTTAATGAGTCAATTTACCCAACATTAGAGGGAGAAAATAAATAACTGGGGAAAGAAATAAGTTTGAATGAATTATTATTTTCTCTTTTTGATCCACGTAATACACAATGTGAACTATAAGTTCAATAGATAATTCATTTAGCAAATCAATTGCCAGATGATTTTGTTGACCCTAAAAGAATGACTAAGTCACGTATACCAGCTATGAATGCTCCGATTAAATTTGATGTCATGGAAGGAAAAACTCTGATTGCTAATGAGTCTAACTTACGCTTAAAGCGTAGTAGACAAGTAAGTTTTAAAGATAAGAGATCCTCGAAAAAGAAAAAGAGTTATATTTTATGATGGTCTGATCAAGGAATAAATGATTATGAAAATCTCTAGAAGAGATTAAATAGTCTCCAACAGAGACATTTACATGACTCAGGTACCTGACAATAAAGAGATCTCAATAGATTATGTCATGTTTGGTAATAAATGGAACTGAAATTAAATCGACGTCGTTAATATATTTGCATGCAATATAACACTAGAGATTTTATTTGATGATATGGATCATGAATCATTGTCAATTGGATAAAGAAATGATTGGCCAACATGAAAGAGGCAATTGAGGCGAAACTAAAATCTCTTTTTAAAAAGAGAAGTATTTGGGCCTATAGCCCGTACATTGAAATATGTAAAGCTCGTAGATATAAACGAGCCTTTATGAGAAAGAGAAATCAAAAGGGGAAATCATGAGATATAAGCTCATTTGGTTGCACAAGGATTCTCACAAAGACATGAAATTGAATGAGAAAAATATATTCCTCGATGGTGGATGCAATTACTTTTAGATATTCTGGCAATAAATGAAATAGTTTCGTATAATGGATATTGTTATATCTTATTTGCTTGAGCCTCTTGATAAAAACATTTACATGAAGCTTCTAAAAGGATTTAGACTACCAGAAGCAGTTAATTCAAGTTCTCGAGAACATTATTCAACCATATTAAATATATCCTTTATGGATTGGAAGATTTAGACGTATTTGATATAATCGCCTCATTGAATACTTATTAGCATAATGCTATATGAATTGTTTAATTTCCCCGAACATTTTGATTGTCGATGATTTGAATATAGTTGAGACTCGTGAAGAGATCTCCTCAAATCCTTGTGCATCAATCGACATACAGAAAAATGTTGAAAGAGACTTTATATGAATAATGCATATTCATTAATCATCCTTTTGGTTGTTAGGTCTCTTAGTGTAAACAAAGATTCTTTCTGCCTCAAGAAAAGGATAATGATATTCTTGGTCTAAAAGCACAATATATAAATTATTTGATATGGAAGCATCGTATCTTAGCTGGTCCAGAAATATTATTTAAGTGCTACGAGATCATTAACTTTAAATAATTGTTATGCACGAGGCAAAGCCGAAATATTTGTTTGGCTAAACATATCCTGAAGATATATAAATGTTTTTCACAAGATAAGATGTAAGCTATCTTGTAAAAAAATAATACAAAAATTATATCTCAAGGTGGATATATCAAATATGATAAAACGAAACATATTTCTTCAAGTTTCGTCCCTCATAATTTTTAGATGAATATTATTCAATGAATCATTTCAAGCAATGATTTGGAAGATTTATCCACTAGTGCATAATCTACTTCAACATTTGAAGTTTGTATTCAATATTGAAATATGAAGATTCAAAGATCTTATGTGATATTTTCATGAGGAGTAAATACGCGTTGCACTCTTTTTTCCTTAACCGAGGTTTTGTCCCAATGGGTTTTCCTGGTAAGGTTTTTAATGAGGCAACATGTTATGCGTATCAAAGATATGTGTACTCTTTTTTCTTCACTAAGAAATTTTTTTTCCTACAGGGTTTTTATCTTAGTAAGGTTTTAACAAAGCACATTATCTTCATGGATATCCAAGGGAGAGTGTTATGAATATATTTATTCATGGTGGATATCCATATATTAAGTTAAAGTTTAATGGGCTTTATTATTAGGGTTTAATACCCATTAGAATTAGGGTTTTAATCTTATGCCTATAAATATAGACTTTTGGCCAAAGCTTTATACACAACCCTACTTTGAGAATATAATAAAATCTCTCTTTTTGTCTCTCATCTTTGTTCTCCTATTTTATTCTTGTTTTTTACTTTATTTACAATAATTTTATATTTATGAAACATTTTTATTTTTTAAAAGATTGAATTTGATATCGTCTCAACCGATCAAAATAATATTTATCGAATATCATATTGATCTTCACTGTTCTATCTATATATTTGTTCAAGACTTTTGGTTGGGTTTTAACCTATTCCTTGTATAATCTCAATTGATTGGTTTCTTGTGTCAATGATTACGAAAAAAATATCTAAATTATATATTTAGCTTACAATTTTGGTCGTAAACCTTAATTATAATTTTAGATATCTTTTTAATAAAACTAATGACTTTTATATAAAAAATTACACAATCTTTTCAATTTAAACTATACAATCTGAAAATATTTAAATTTAAACTCCTAAACTCAAAAATTATAAACTATAATCTATAAATAAAAACCCTAAATCTTAAATTTTAAATTTTACTACTTAAAATATTAAATTTTAAAATAAACATTAAATTTATTAAATTTAACAATATTATATATCAAAGTTTTTTCTTTTATCATTATGTCACTTCTTGCATTATTGAATTCATGACATTGTAAGAATTTTTGTAAGAATTTATAAATTTTAACTATGGCAATTGGCCCATAATATATAGTAGAAATGCATAATTTACATCTCCTATGACTAAAAGGCCCAAGCTTTTATGGGCCTATGATTTTTTCTGTTCTAGTTTTTGGGCTTTCAGTTTCGGCCCCTTTTTCTCTTTTCAATTTGTTATGTTTAATGTCTTACTAGATTTTTTTTCACATGTGGATAAAAAATTAATTCATGTTAAAAATATAAAAAACATTATTTTATGTTAAAAATTATTTAAATTATAGTTAATTATTTAAAAATGACTAGCTTGTGGATGCTCCAGACAGTTCAATTCTTTAAATTATAGTTAATTATTTAATTCCTGTTCAGTTTGGATAGAATATGATTTAATTTGGTTTTAATTTCGGTCTATAATGATTTGGTTTGGGTATCGGGTCGTGTTGGGTCACATCAGTTCAATTTATTTTTCAGTCAATTGGTTTTGGGTTGGTTCAATAGGAGATCAATATGTTTCAGTCGGGTTTTTATGCCGAAACAATTTTTTAAACCTAGATTGACTTTATAATGATAATATATTTTATTTTTGGTTGAGTTATGCAACGTTTCACATTAAATCTTTTATTATTTTTTTAATATGTATTATTTATTTTGGGTTACTTTTAGTTCAGATGATTTCTGTTTTGATATATTCAATTCGCTTAAAAATCGGTTTGAGTTCATTCGGTTTGGTTGGAAATTATATCTGATTCAACTAAAAATTGAGTCAATTTCTGTTTAATTTGATTTACTTTCGATTTCGGATCAAATTTAAATATCATTTTCGACTCTATATTAAATCTTTGATCTAATAAAATTAATTTTTTTCATAGATATCGAATTAATTTATCACCTCTAAAATTACCAAATTAAATAAATATAAACAAATAAATATGAAGTTAGAATTATAAACATAACATAAAACATTGCATAAAAATTAATTTTAATTATTATAAAAATATAATCAACAAATAATTAGAATATATTTAAAGATGATCTCAACTTCTTAAAAAAATCTCAATATAATACTTAAAACATTCTCATAATCAATAAGGGTTGATATATGGTAATAGCGAGTCGAGCCGAGCCCAAACCTGGTCAGACTTGACTCGATTCAAAAACAGTGTTAATGAGCTTGATTCGGGTTTGAGGTTCGGTGAGCTTGGAATTTTAGGCTCAGGCTCGGTTCGAAAATAATATTTTTAGTCTCGGGCTCAAAGCTCGTCGGGCTCGGCAAGCACGACTTAAAAAAGACAATTTTGTTATTTTTTATAAAAAAATAAGACCTTGTTAAAAACCCTTTTCATAACCAACACCGAAACTAAATTCAATATTGAGAAAGAAAAAATGTTTAATTTATTTTAGTTAATTTATTTTGAGTGAATTTCTTGACGGTTTGTTTGAACGAATTTGAAGACTATGAAACGTTGCGTTTAATACCATAGTTCTAGAATTGTTCGAATATGATGGTATCAACACTTCGACAGATTGATGTAGATAATACTTTTCTCAATGGTGATCTTCGATAAGAGGTGTACATGGAGCAACCTCCAGGGTTTGAACAGGTGGATAGAAATCTTTGTATGGACTAAAACAAGCGCCTAGAGCATGGTTTGATAAGTTGAAATCATATCTAGTCGCTGGTCTTTATTTTACTCCTTCCTTGGCAGATGCATCTCTCTATCTTTGAGATAAGGCTAGAAGTAAAACCTATGTAGTGATTTATCTCGACGATATACTGATCACAGGAAAGAATTCACGAGTTACTGATGAAGTTATCAAAGTCATTAATACTGTTTTTTCCTTGAAAGATCTTGATCAGCTTAACTTTTTTCTTGGGACTATCCCGTATGTGAGCAAAGGAGTCATACTCACTCAGATGAAGCACATATTTGATTTACTGGAGAGAACTTCTATGCTTGAAGTTATTTCTACTCCCACACCTATGGTTGCATCTCCCCCTTTAGTCTCGTCTCAGGGAGAAACTCTTTTCAGCGATGTTACTTTTTACATAAGTGTTGTTGGATCACTTCAACACATCTGTACTACTCGACCTGATATACAATTCGGAGTTAATAAAGTCTTACAATTTATGCAGTCTTCTTCTGAAGCACATTGGGCTGTAAAAAGATTGCTTAGGTATCTTAAAGGTACCGTTGATCATGGATTGTTTTTGGATATGTCACCTACTGTTACTACCCTTGTTGGCTATTCAAATTCAGATTGGGGTGCGAAATCTATTGACTAAAGATCAACGGCTGGGCATTGTCTGTACCTTGGAAACAATCTGGTAACTTGGAGCTCTAAGAAGCAATGTGTGGTAGCCAGGTCTTCGACAGAGGAAAAGTTCAGAAACCTTGCCAATGCTAGTGTGAAGCGATGTGGATCAAATCATTGTTGGCTGAAATTGGAGTGTGTCTGGATTCTGTACCTGTTATTTAGTGTGATAATACTTCAACTACTGCTCATTCAGCTAATCCGGTTTATCATGCTAAACTCAAGCGTGTGGAGTTCGATTTGAGCTTTGTAAGAGAGAAGGTCATGGAGGGATCCTTTCACGTGAATCATGTATCAGCTGTCAATCAAATCGCAGATGTACTCACAAAACTAATATCAACATCGTTCTTTGTTCGACATCGAGAATAGTTACAAGTTTATTCAAAGGATAAATTACGGCTTCAAGAAGTTAATCTTGTTTACAAAGAATAGTTTTTTTGTTTCAAAAAAACATAAGAAGAAGAAAAGGAAAGAACGAGAATTATGTTAGCTATGAGTATCAGCTGGAGTTGTTTAGGTTTATTCTAGAAAGTTCGGAGTGGTTCAAGAAAACCGTTAAGGCTGTTAAGGTAGTTATTATGAACCCTAAATAAGGGTTAGTCTTTGTTATATAAACAAGCTTGTATACCCTTTTCAATAGATTCATTCTTTGCTTTCCCTTTAGTTATACTCCATTCCTATCGTTTTTCCTTACACCCTGGCATCAATCATGGCCATTCTGATTGTAGTCTTGTTCTTCATCGGAGTCTTAGCGATTTACTTCAGGAAATATTCCGATGTCAGCGACACCAGACGTGGTGTCCGACCCGTCAACGAAGGATCCGGGAGAGGGCTGGAAGCGTTGGTGCTCGAGACTTTCCCGATCATGGTTTACTCCGATGTTAAAGATCATAAAATCGGGAACGGAGCTCTAGAGTGTGCGGTTTGTTTGAACGAATTCGAAGACGATGAAACGCTGCGTTTAATACCCAAATGCGACCACGTTTTCCATGCTGAATGCATCGACGCTTGGTTGGCTTCTCACACTACGTGCCCCGTCTGTAGAGCTGATCTCGTTCCTCCACCCGGTGACCCCGCCGTGAGTCAACTCACAGAGTCGAATAATACCGTCCCCGAGTCAGACCTGGAGGCTCAGAACGGAGACTGTAACTCGGAACCGGAAGATGAACGGTCGATAAACAATAACGAGGTTGACGCGGTTGAAGTAAATAATTCGAACGCAGCTTTAAATAGAAACCGTACACGTGGCTCAAGATCTAGCCACTCACGTATTCTTTCTTTCTTACCATCTATCTCGACCGGTCATTCTTTGGTCCAACCGGGTAAGAACACAGACCGGTTCAGTTTACGATTACCGGTCGATGTTCGAAAGCAAATGATGAACCGGAAGTTGAACCGAGCATCAAGCTTAGTGTTGCCAAGGGAAAGGAGTTCGCGTCGAGGGTATCGAACATTGGATGATGGAGTGAGTAGTAAATGGAAGCTCCACCGTAGAGCTAAGTCGGACCGGTGGGTGTTCAGTAACAAACCGCCGTCCTCTGTAAAATCACCAAGGGTGGCCGCACATGACGGCGAAGGAACCTCAACTTTTCCAGTTGGACCGATGCCTGACTCAATCCCCCCATCGGTTTAAGGGTTTCATGTTTCTTAGTAGTTTATAAATGTTAGTATATTCAACTTAAAACCCACGAGCTTTGTGTAGATATCTTAAAATATGAATGGAAGTTAAATAGATTAGGAGCTCGTGCTCAAATGGTTAAAGGAACGGTTATTGTTTTTAGAGGTCACGGGTTTAAGCATCAAAGAGTCAATAGAGTAATTGAGCGGTAATGTCAAGATTATATTTTAGAATAGATATTACTGTAATCACTATTAGTTTGTTTAAAAAAATAGATTAAGAGTGCATAAGCTATTTAGTATCAGTAATTAAAAGAACGATTGTTCTTTTTAGAGGTTACGAGGTCAAGTACCAGTAATATAATAATGATAATTGAGTGATAATATCGTAATAATGTTCAGAATATACTCTAGATCAAATACTATTATAATTACCGTAATTGATTCAAAACTAATAAAATTAATTAAAACCTTGACAAAGTCAAATACTTCATTTTAATTAAAAAGAATAAAAAGACATTTTAATCATATTTTATTCAATTATGAATTATCACAGAGGAAAAGAATATTGCACGCATCCCTTATTGACTGCCAATTTTTTTTCCGATATGTTTTTTTTCCAATATGTGTTTTTAGTTCAGTTATTTGAGTTAAATTATAAAAATTAAATTAGTTGAGTCAATAAATATTTTATAATCTAATTAAATTGAGTTTATAAAATTTGAGTCATATTAAATTGAATTAAGTTGTTCAGGTTTCTATTTAAATTTAATTATAAATATTTATAATATTATAATACTAATTAATTTTAATTTAAATGATTTTTTATAAATATATTCAATATAATTTTTTTCATATTTTCATATACAATAACATATATCAAATAAAGTGAGAAAACTTGACATAAATTTAAAAATTAATTTACTTATTATTATAAATTTTGAACTAACTTCACCCGGTTTCGCCCGTCTTGTTGTGATCCCTAGCTAGGGACGGGGCCATGTTGTTCGTCGGAGGGGATCTTGTCCCTCCAAATTTTTTGGTATAATTACATTTAAAGTCTTTCATAATTTGGATAATAATAAAATAAGGTTTTTGTTCCTTCCAAATTCTAAACTTAAAGGCTTAATTAAGGGTGTGCAAAAAAAGATAAACCGAAACCGATTTCGAAACCTGAAAATCGAATCGAAAAATGGTTAACTGAACCGAAAATTTTAATTTAGGGTCGGGTTTTTATTCTTTTTATAAAAAACGATCCGGTTACGGTTTACGATTTTAAGAAAAAACGATTAACCGAATCAACCGGTTATATAATATATATTATTATATTATATATTATTTTAATATTTTATATTAAAAAATTATATTTTAATTTATTTTCTAATTTTATAAAGGTAAAATTATAATTTTATTTTATAAAATTTAAGTGTTTAACTTGTTAATATTAAAAAAATATTTTAATATCATGTATTTTTTTAATTGTTTATTTTTTTAACATGTTATTAAAATTTATATCGTTAATAAATAAAATAACCGTTACTCGAACTGATCCAAACCGAAATTTTTGGTTAACCGGATAAACAGTTAACCGATTGAATGATTACGGTTTATTGAAATAATTTCTAATGGTTAACCGAACTCGATTTTGCACACCTCTAGGCTTAATAGAAATTTGTCATTCTCAAATTTTAAACTTAAAAACTTAATTTATCCCTTTCAGTGTTCGATCCTAACTTCGTTCCTGTCCCTAACTACTTAGCATTAAACAAAAGTCATTGCCATCGTACCCGAACAAATAATTGTACCAAGGTAGTGCTTTGCTTTGCTTTTTCTTTTGTGGAGATATGCCCGAAAGCCTACTCAAATATTAATTTATTCAATCTAATAACATAAATCCAAAGCCAAATTCGATTTAATGTCATAATTATATTTTTGTTATATTTTGATATCCGATTGTTAAAAATGAACAGAGATGATTATAAGTTTTTGGTACAATCATAATTTTTGTTCAAAATATTTATATATGTTATTAATTTAATTTAAAATTTATCGTTCAAAATAGGATGAGTCTACCACGTGCGACGAACTCCGCTGAACACTATGAATGTTGAATATTATTAAATATTATTAAATTAATTAATAAAAATTAAAAATTTCAAAGACTCAGTCAACAATTAATAATATTTCAAAAATCAATTAATTTTTTTCATATATATATTAATTTTTTTATTTTTCAATAAAGATAAACTACATATTTAGTATCTCACCTATTTTCGTATTTATATTTTGGTATAAAGCTATTTTTTTAGCAGGATGTCACCTTACGTTAAGTATTGTTTCTATTGGATACATTGACTATTAAAAATAAATAGAACAGTCTCTAAAATTTATACAATTTATTAATTTAGTCTAAAATATTATCAATTTAAACAATTTAAACTCGAAGAACTGAGAAATAGACTATGACAACATAGTAGATATTATTTTTTGTGTTTCTTGCTCTAATAGATTTTTTTTTTTGATAAGCAATCAATATATTTATCCAAAAACAGAGAAAAACCGCTATATTTTTACAAAGCTACACAGCTTAATGGATTCCCCAAGCTAGCAGGGTCCCCTTTGCTCTTATAGATTTTAATTGGTTTTTATCTGATCATATTTTATTTTTATTGTTATAGTTAAATTCGATATTATTTTTAGAGAAATTAAAAAAAAGCAATCAAAGAAAATTATAGAAAACTATGAGGACAATGGAATGAAAGAAGAAAGAATAATTTTATATTTTTAATTCAAAAATTAAAATATATTTAAATTAATAATATTTTAAATTAAATTAATAAATTGTATAAATTTTGGGACTAAAATTATTACGTGACGAAAGAACATCATTGTTTTCCTTTATTTTTTATAATTAAGGTACTAAAATAGAAACAATATGTAACGTCAGGCATTATCCTGATAAAAAAATAGATTGGGTACCAAAATAAAATACAAAAATAGGTGAGTACTATGTAACACCCCAACCCGGATGTCACATTGGGCCTCCGGCCTAAAACCCGTCTTTCAAAATTTCCTTTAAAGTCCAATAATAAAATCAAATCGAGTCCGAAATTGATCCATAAAATCCACTTAAATTAAAACAAGCCCAAAATAGTTTAAAGTAATTCGGAGCTCCAAAATTTTACAGACTCATTTAAAATATTTGACCCAAATTAAAATAAATAGAGTGACAAAATACATATAGGGTCCAACATAGTACTAGCCCACTATCTAATAAATGTACTTTGACAACACAGTCGATGCTGAAATCCAAACCTTGATGGTGCTCCACGGGTCGACTCCACCTAACCTACGCACGAAAACATATTTCGAACGTTGAGCCACACAAGCTCAGTGGATATGCCGAACTCGGCCAACATCATGCATATCA
Organism: Abelmoschus esculentus; assembly: GCA_035048815.1. Lineage (NCBI taxonomy): Eukaryota > Viridiplantae > Streptophyta > Magnoliopsida > Malvales > Malvaceae > Abelmoschus > Abelmoschus esculentus. The sequence goes on along the minus strand of JAUCBN010000019.1, from coordinate 2,266,630 downwards.
AAAGCAATAAAGCATGGCATATAAATCTCGTGCATGGTATGATGGTCTAGCATGCTTGCCTAACACATGGCATAAATGAGATGTATATTATCGCACACAACATATAAAAATCAACAAATCACACAAGGTAGTGAGGCCCGCGTCCACACAGCATCGGGATCCTATACTACGAGTAGGGCTTGCGTCCACCCAGTATCGGGATCTCATATTCAAGGATAAGGCCCGCGTCCACACAGCATCGGGATCCTCTAAATCTCATACTCGGAATATCGCATCGAGTATCTTTGAATGAGGCCCGTATCCACACAGCATCGGGATCCTACATTCGGGATGGTCGTCAAATCATTACCCAAAATATTATATCGGATGGCCTTCGACGTGTTGCAACACTTATGGATAATTCGGATTTTCAACACACAAGGACTCGAACCACACAAGCAATCCACCTAAGATCTTACCACCACACGATATATTAAGTCTTATTATTTTAAGCCTTTCGGGGTTATAATTATCAATCTTAGTTCGATAATTAGTTCACAACTTTTAGATTAGAGGAACCCTTTATTAACATCACCGAGCCCCAAAACTCTACTCAAACTTAGCCAAAACACACAGGGGTATCGAAACATTCAGCATCGATGCCTACCCAAAGAGGGTATCGAAACAAGGGTATCGATGCCAGTATCGATACCTTTTGACCAATTCAAAAGTCAACAAAAGGGGAAGGACCGTTTTGATATAAGGATTGATGCAAAAAACCCACTAGAGGGCTCGGTATCGAATTATGGTTCGATACACCTGCACGACAAGCTAAAAATTTACTCAAGAGTATCGACACCGGTAGCCCGTGTATCGATACCCCTGCACGAAATACAGGTCTACACTTAGAAATTTTAGAGATTCATCCCCAAACTCAACCTAATCGATTTCAAAGTCTTCCTACTCGTTTTTAATAGTGATTAGGATGTTTTAATATCAATTTCCAGTCATTAATCACATTAATACGGATTTTACCATTAAAGCACCCAAAGCTTAAAACCAAGCTATCATGCACAAAATTTACATGTATGCTAACTACCATGAAATGCATGAAGATTAGAAGAGTTGAGAGTACCAACCTTAGCACAAGCAACAGCTCAAAACGTCCACTCTCCCTCTCATTAAGCTTTCTTTTTCCCAAGACTTGTTGAAAGTTCTCCAACTTTCTTCTCTACAAGAGAAGATTAAACCAACATTTAAACACTACAATGGATGTTTTTAACTCATAAAAACATCAAGAAAGATCATAGAAATAACCCCAAGTTCTATTCCCAGATTTTCCCACATACCTCTCTTCTTCACTAAACCAAGCCACTTTTAACTTAGATTATAGATCTTTAACAACCTTACAACTTACCCTTCAGCATAAAAACGGGATTCAACCATAAAACCAATAAGATTCAACCTTTTCCTAAAGGTTTGGGTGGGGAGAAGATGAAGAAGAAAAAGGAGACAAGAGTGACTTCACTATCTGGTTTTCTGCAGAAAACTCACCCCCAAAAACCCTCTTCATCCACTTTGGCAATTACAAAATGCCCTTAGCTTACCATACACAAGCCTAACACCACAAGGCCCAACACAAACTCGAGACCCAAAACCACTCTACTCGGGGCTTAAAACTGAAACCCAAACTCTCGGGTTAACCCGATACTCAGATCTGAATCCGAGCCGTTACATACTAAATATATAGTTTACCCTTATTAAAAATAAAAAATTAATATATAAAAGTAATTCGATTTTTAAATATTTATTAATTATACGTTAAATCTTTAAAATTTTTAATCATTATTAGTTAATTTAATAGTATTCAGTAATGTTCAGTATTAATAATGTTCAACGATGTTTGTCACCCATTGTAGAATTTTCAAATAAAATATTATCTTAATTTTAAGGATAAAACATCATTTTAGTTTTTAATAAAATTTAGTATAATTTCTTTTTCATCCCTCGTATTCATGCCAATATCTCAATTTGTGGAATATGGATCCTTTAATAGATCCGGTATTAACCCATCGTTTACCTTTAAATCCTCTAACGTTTTGGTTGTCCTTAGAAATGTAAAAAGTTGAACGGACCTGAAAACGCGACTGAAACCTATTCGAGTTAGAACTTGGTTTGACCTGGAGATGTAATGATCTGAACCAGATCTACATCCGACTGTTGTTTACTCGAACCCGAATTAGATCTGTTACTATAGTAACCGAACCCGAACTGTATCCGACCGACAAAGACCTAAACCCGATTTCAACTTGTTATTGTGGACCCGAAATCCGACCTACATCCGAACCCGAGTTTGACCTGACAAATAACCGATATTACCCAACTGAATCTACATGAGACCTGATTTTACCCGACCTGTTTTAAACCTGACTTGTTTTGAACCCGACATGTTATTGACTTGAATTAATATTAACAAGACTTAATATTTACATGACATATAATTAAATATATTTATAATTTGATGAATTTAAGATATTGATAAATATAATTAGGCTTAAAAAATAAAATAGACATGATAATTAATTTAGGGATTAATATTTAAATTTGGTATTACATATTTAATTAAATTATTTTTACTATTTTATTTAGTTTTAATATATTTAATTTTAATTATACTTTTAAATTAATATTTTATTAAAAATATAATTTTAAATTAATATTAAATTAAATTATTGAACTTAAGATTAATTAAGCTAAATTAAAATAAAAAAACATAAATTACAAATATAATTAAAAGAATTCAAAGATCAAATATAGATTTTTATTAAATTAATCTAAATTATGACTTAATTAAATCAAAATAATTAATAAAAAAGATAATTGATAAAGAAAGAGTGAAAAGACAAAATTTTGGAGGAAAAGAAATCACTCATTTTTAAGTTTGAGATTAATTTACTTTTAGTGTGAAAATTTTGGAGGGATATAAGTTACCCAAAATTTTAGAGAGAATTAAAAATCATTCTATATAAGTATAAATTTTATATATATAAGTTTTATATTTTTATTTTTAAAACGTATTAAACTATATTGTATATGTATAAAATATAATATATTAAAGTATATTAAAATTAAATTTTTTATCGAATTTAACTATTATTAATCTTTAATTTTTAAAATTTAATCCTTACAACTTTATTTTTATTTAAATTTGAATATTATTTGTTTTTTTTAATTTAGTTTAGTGTTTTTAATAAGATTAAATTTTATTTTATTAATGTTTATCATTTTTAATTTAAAACTTTATTTTTTCTAGTCCAATGTTTATTCCTTATTAATTTTCATTTTTTTTAATTTAGCCCAATTTTTAAGATATGAATTATTTGATGATATTTTTGTTTAGTCTAGTGCATAATATTTATTTTTAATATAATCCATGCTAGTTTAAAACTTTAGATATTAAATAATTAATTCAAAATAAATGATCAACCATTCAACCCAAAATCTATCGATTATTTACTTAATTACTTATTTGTACTAAACTCAAACTTAATAATTTTAATTAATATGAATTTAAAACTCAAATTAATTCGACCTAAAATAAAATTGACTTCAAATGAACCTGAACTTAGATGCAACCGAACTGAAATGAACCCGACCTGAAATAAACCTGCCGTAACCCCTTAATTTTAACTTAAAAGCACGGTAGGTTAAAATTGTTGCTTTTAAAACTTTCGTGTCATGTACTCACAAAAAGTAATTTAAAACCAAATTTGTAAATCAAAAGATAAAACACAGTTAAAAAGTAAATATTTTTATTTAAAATTAATAAGTTTGAATAACTGGTTTTATGCATGAGTTTTAAATACATCTTAATCCTTAATAATCCCAAAATAAAAATGACTGTAAATAATCGTACTAAAAATAGTAATAAAACCGTAACCGAGAGATATCTACGAGTATCAACTCTTAAGGCCAAATATCTGAAAAAAATAAACTAAAAGAATGAGCTATAAAACCAAGTGTGTCTCTAAAGTGCAGTCAAACATCACAATATCACTCAGTTCACAATCACAGATAAAATATATATCTTTCCGCAGTAAATAAACACAGAGAATGCAGTCACATACTCCGAACGCCAAATATAATGGTGGCTAAATCAATCGATCTTTGTGGAGGTAGTTCCCCAGAACCCCTCACCCTTTATTTCACCAAAACGCTGTGTGGTAAAACCACCTTCCTCCGTAAAATTCCACTCATGTACATGCTATGCAATCAATGTCACAGTTTTCAAAAGTCTCATCACAGATATTCGTATGGAATACGAAGCACATAGTTCAGATAATTTGATCACAGTCTCATGGGATAGCTCAAGATCATAGTAGCACATAGTATGTTCAATATCACAATATCACCGTAAACAGATAATCACAGAACACAACAAAAAAAATTATCGAATAACATAATTTTGAACTCGAACAGAAATAAAGAATGAAAACATAGGCTTTAGAGAATCTTGATGAAAGAAAATAATGTAGGGTTTTCTCGTAAACCATTATATGTATATATAAAGAAAAAAATAACTAATTCCAATTAGAATTAAAATTCTATTAGATCATATTATAAATATAATAAATATAAAAAATAAGGTTGTATAATTTTAAAGGGATTTTTTTTCTTTATCCGAGACTTTAAATAATATATATAATATTAAACAAAGAATTTTGATAAAACAGTAGTTAAAATAAAATGATATTTTTAATAAAAAGATTAAATGCAGAAAAAGTCTTAATAATAAAAAATAATAATTAATCTCAATAAAAATAGAATTCAATTTAAAAGCAAATTAATAATCCAAAAGTAATCGCTCTAACTTTTAATCTTTAAATTCATATTTAAAACTCTCAAAACATTATAATCTTATTCAAAAATTTTCCCTTAAATTTAGAAAATTAATTTAAAATCTCAAAAAAAAATTAGGTTTTCAGAAATTAGGAATCTAAAAATTACGAATTTTAATTAGGGATTTTAAAATTAAAATTTTTAAATTAGGAATACTTTTTGGGGTATTGCACCTGACAATTATCTGATTTTGACCCGAACCGCTTGTACTCGACCTAAAATAAACCCGACTTGAAATGAATCCGACCTGAAATAAACTCGACCTAAAATGAACCCAACTTGAAAAGGACCTGACCTAAAATGGACCTGCACCCGACCCAAATCAAGTCAAAATATCAAATCAACCTGAAATGACCTGTATCCCATTTTACCCGACCTGACAGTACCCGAACCGAAACCCATCCGAATAATTGTTTTTATATCCCTAGTTGTCCTTAACATATTTTTTAAATTTCAAAACCAAAAAAAATATTCAACGAAAAGAAGAAAAATTTTAAAAAAAATACAATTTTAATCTGAAAATTAAAATAATATTTAGATCGATGAATGTTTAGACTAAATAGATAAATTATATAAGTTTTTAGAAAAACGTTACTAACCCAAACCGTATAATTATTTTTGTGAATTTTAAAATAATAAAGATACTAAAATAGAATAAAAACGTAACATTACATATTATTTTATCAAAATTAATAAATAAAATATTAAAACAATAACACAAATATAAGTAAAATATTAATATGTAATTTTTCCATTTTAAATATACTTAAAGGATACCCAAATAGTAATATGTGCAATTGGATGACATTCAGCGAGGCATGAGAAAATTTTTGAAAAATCATATTTTTTATATAATTTATATATAAAAAATTAAAAATATATATAATTTAATATCTCTTTATAAATAATTAATTTTTTTAAAATAATATTCAGAAAATGATACTACTTAAAAAAAATTTTAGCTCTGCCCCTGCAGCGAGGGTAGAGCCACCCTAAATAATTTGGGGCCATCACCCTCTATCTTGGCAAATTCACACCATCCCCGTTCCCATATCCCACTTCAACATCATGGGCCAAGCTAGAGGCTAGTGGGCTGATAAATGAGATCTTGAAACCCAGTTTTACTTGGGCTTCAATTTTACTTTGGTTTTCGAATAAAAATTCGCTGTGCCTTATTTGTGTTTTCTCTTACGTCTTTTTATTTTAAAAATAAAAATTAATTTTTAAAATTTAATTTTTATTTTTTACACCTTAAACTTTAAATATTACACTATAAAAATATATTTTATCTCTAATTTTTTAAATTTTAACCAAAATCTCTGACTTTAAATTTTAAACAATCAAAGACATAACTAAAGACAGAGAATTTGTACTCGATTTTCAATCCATTAAGGAATAGAAACTACCAAACAAAAGTTGGGCAGTGGTTGGTCAAATCATGCTACCAAGGATGGTGATTTATTATGATGAAAATATTGACAAAAAAGCTTAGTGCTCCATTTTCTAGCTCAAGACTACTTAAACTCAAAGTCAAACTTAAACCAAGACCTTCATAACTTTCAAGAAGACTTCATATCTATCTAGGTCTATAAAAAGCTTTGTAATGGTCAAGTAGTTTTGTACATAAAAAAAATTATTCCATTCACACAAATCAATTTACATAGAAATAATATTGTTGTGCGTTTTACCGATCACAATATAAAACAAATGATGTTCATCTTAAGAAACTCGAGAATATTACAAGAATTGATTATTGTGATCAAAGGGCTACAACTAGCCTATCTAGTTAGGTTGATGATCTACATCTCATGTACCGAGAATATTACGAGGGTTAGTTTAATAATGTTTTTTTAATGGACGTTGAAATGTTGAACGAAGAAATAGTATCGAACAATTACTTCGAATGCTAACGAAACCTAAATATCTCTTTGAGCAAAGCTTCAAAGAATTAAAATTTATGTTCAATTTGAACTTTGTAAACAAATATTATGTAACAATAATTATTTTATATAAGGTGTTGGGTTGTTAATATAGTACTTCACATTTTTTTCTCGATAAAGCTTTGTGTATATCGAAAAAAGTTGTCCCTTACTTTTTAATATTTATATTTTATTTTTTCGATTCAGTTTATGAATGTATAGAGTGCGGAGAACCTTTGAGATCGATAACGGTATAAAAATAATAGGAAGTCGAATCATATTCTACTAATTTTCATCATTTTATTTCTGAGTATTATTTTGTAACAGACATAAGTTCTTCATGTGAAACGCTCTTATTATCCCAATACAACGGGCATGGTCGAAATGCCCTTCGTCTAATGATTTCCGGCGGCTGTTTAATTAAAAATTGATAGCGTATTTAGGCTGACGATTCGGTGAAAAAAGTCCCCAATGTCGTTCGATCTCCTCCCCCGATTTGGTATTCTCATCAAACATGGCGAAAATATAAGTTTCTATTGGCCTTCCAGGTCTCTTAGGTGTCCCATTTCTTACATGCTGGATCAAGTTCTGGTTATATGTTCTAGCATTATCAACATTCGTTGCTCCTCTTTTCCTTCCTCCTTCCGTCGGCCATCCGGTTTCCGATACGACTATCTCCAAAGACCCCCCGCCGGCCTTCTCCAAGGCGGCGTAAACCGCGTCCAAGATGGCATCAAAGAGGTTACTGTACTGCAACGGAGGATCTGAGACGACAGGGTTTTGTGATCGGAAGAGAGCGTAATCCAGATTGATAACGGGGGTGTCGTCGTAGCTGAAAAACGGGTACAAGTTGACGAGCAACGGAGCTCGGTTGCTCACCAGGAAGCGGATGATGGGGTCGAGGATTTCTCGGGATTGAGGCCTGAAAGAGCCTCGCGACGGAGGGGAAGACTCCGCAAGGGTGATAGTGTCGATTGCAGTGGAGACTTTGATTTGGTTACCGAGTCCAGCCGAGACGATCGCGTTGTGAATGTTCTGCATCGCGGGGAGTAGAGACCGTGAAGCAGGATCCGAAGGTTGAACTTCGTTTCCAACGGCGATGTGTCGGAACCTGACGTCGCCATAGTTTCTAACGTTGTTCTGGACCCAGGCGTTGGCTTCTGCTTGACTTCCAGCGATACGCTGAAGATCGGGGTTGGGAAGGCCTAGCATTACCTCAATGTTGGAGCCTCCCAGTGCTCGTAGAGCATCTTGGTTTGGATCGTAGAGTCGCATTCTTCGTATATTTCTCTGGTTGTACAGAGCTACAACGTCAGGCTTGGATGGCAAGTTGTCGCCCAACATGCCATAGCAAACACCTATTTGGGCACCTGCGTTACATGTATTTGAATTATAAAATTCAACTCCGCTTAAACTCAAAATCAAAGCAACATTTAATACACTGACGGTAAATAATTCTATACACTGCTAATGAATCGGACGATAACACATCATCCACGATAAAATCAAAATCTTAGTTTATATATATAACATGTATCATCAGTACGTATCGAATATGATATTTTCTTTAACCAATGCATCCTATAACAAGTACTATTATTGAGAGAAAGAGATATTACTTGTGGTATGTAAAGATGCCATTAGCAGTCCAAAGAGCATCATTGTTGAAGCCATGCCACCCAAGTTTGCAGCTAAGTAGGATTTAGCCATTGGAATATCTAGAGAAATATAGATACTAGGAAGAACACTGGATTGAATGACGAGAGGGTTCATCTCCCTTGCAATATATAGCCAATCGCCACACCCATCTAAATGCTCCGTCAATCACTCCCAAGGAAAAACTATGTCATCACAGAAAAGTCTTGGAAAGTCCTCTGCACACGCAAACATAGTTTCGTCATCAAGTGGTAGAGATTTTAATAGATTCATGTATCTTTAATAGATTTTCGCATAAATATTTTTTTATAAATCGTTTATCTATTCATTATATCTCTCTTAATATTTTTTATTTTAAAATAATGAATTTAGGGTTCAAGGTTAGGATTTAGGGAATTAAGGATATATCTTTTAGGGTATGGATTTTAGGATATAAAAATTAGTGTTAGGATTTTAAAATTAATTTTTTAAATGTTTTTAACATAAGATATAAAAAGAGGCACAATAAAATGACAAACGATTTACACCCTTTTGTCCTTTTATTGTGCCTCTTTTGATGCCAAATTTAAAATAATGAATTTAGAGTTTAGGGTTTAAGACTCAAAGTTAAGGATTGTGGTTAGGGTTTAGAGAATTATGGATATGGTATATTTTTAGGGTTTAAGGTTTAAGATATGAAAAATAAGGGTAGGATTTAGAATTTAATTTTAAAACATTTTAAAGGTGAGACATTAAATAAGACATAATTAAAGGTAAAAAAATTTTAATTCTCTAAAAAAACGAGAGTAAATAACTCCTTTTGCTTAATCTAAAAATCAGTCTACTGCGCACACGATAAATCAATAAACATTTAAATTTTTTAAAATTATGAGTATTATTTTTAATAAATTAAAAAAAACTCTAAATCTTTAAATCGTATTTGATTTTACACTAAATTTAATTTTTGTTTAACGTTGGAATTAATAATTTAGATAACAAAAATATATGATTAACATGATATTAATATTTTAAATACATATTTAAAAATATCTGATTCAGTCAATCAAACATTCAAATGACTTAACCCTTTGAGTACGCAGACTCTAAGTTTAACATGCCCTTTGACAAGTCTTGATCCGTTGGATCGTGTACTCTTCTTCTGGCACTTACTTTTTTTCCTACATGCTTCCGTAAAGCAAGTCAATAGAGTACCCCACGTGTCAGGACATAAAGTCTGCTAATTACGACAACAGGATGAATAAGGAAGATTTGGAATTAGATGACAGAGTCCACGTGGTGTAATTAGAACAAAATTCCATATAGAATTGGAATCGTTTTAAGACAGTTGTTTATATTCAAGTGGACATCAAGATTGGGGTTGGGGGGGGGGGACTAGTAAAACTTGATGAATTAAAATCTTACATTTTTTATGTACATTTTAAGATTAAAAATTAAAATTAAGATATAAGATTAAAATTTAATGTCAGAGGTTAAGAATTAAATTTAAATTTTATTCTTTTATTGTGGTAAATCAAGGTTTAGGATAAATTAAGGTTTTATGAGAGTCGAAAAAGTTAGTGTTTTTATTAGAAATAAATCATCTGTCTCTTTATAGGTTTAGGGTTTAGTGTTTAAGGTTATGGAGTTAGGGTTTAGAAGATTAGGAGTAAGATGTATATTTTAAGGTGTTGGGTTTAAGATTTAAAAAATAAGAATTAATTAAAATTTAAAATTCATTTTTTTACAATTTTCAACCGGACACACGAATAAATGCATGATAAAAAGATAAAATATTTTTATTTATTTATTTATTTATTTTGCTTTATTTTTTCCGATTATTCATGCTTTGGATTAGGATTAGTGCATTAGGCTGCTCGTTTTAGGTACCAGTAGAAGCGCAATTTATGGCTTGACTTTGTTATTTGTTTGTCTCTAGCTATGAAGGATTGCATCAAATTTTTTCATATGAAAATTATAATATTTTTAAAATTTTATTAATTGATTGAATTATCAATATAATTTATGTTATTTAATTTAATTTTTTATATTGTGGTTTTGTTGTATTTTCTTTTATTTATTCAAAAAAATTATCTGTTTATTTTAATAAAAAAGATTAAATCAAATTTTATCTTGATATTTTTTAGATTCACATTAAATTTTTTTATTAGTAGTATTTGAATTCTATTTATATAATATTTTAGATTTTCTTCATCCCAAAATCCAATCATGTAACTTATAGTAGTATGGACTGCTAAAGGATATCCCATTTTTAGTTGGGTTTCAACCGGAGTACCCAAGAAAGTGAAAGAAGTCCAGTTTTCCGGTCTATATGAATCAAAATTACGAGACACCAAAAAAGGAAAAGTTTAGTTGGCAAGTGGTGAATACTTCCGAGGTTTTCCTCTCGGGTAAAAATCATTTGTCTCTTTATCGTATATTTTTTAGATTTTTTGAAATTTTTTAAAAAATTTTAATTTTTAATCCTAACCCTTATTTTCTATATCTTAAACCCTACGTCCTAAAAAATTCACCATATCTTTAATTCTCTAAATCCTAAACCCTAATCACAACCCTTAAACTTTAACCATAAACCCTAACTACAACCCTAAATTTTAACCTTAAACCCTAATCACAAGCCCTAAACTTTAACCTTAAACCATACGTCGTAAATCTTTAATTTAAAACAGAGACATAAAAGGAGGTAGATAATTTTCACCCTTTCATGTTAGGTTCTACATTTGCCATCTTTCGGACAAGAAAAAAAAGTAAACCCAAGATTTCAAAAAAATAATCTTAAATTTATCATCAAAATTAATATAAGTGGTATACAGTTTGATTTTTTTAAATAAATTTTAAAATTTTTGTATTAAAAAATCAAATTTTAATGAATGATTCAGAAACAGCAACAATGAGTCAATGACAATCTGGTTAGGGTTTGTCAAGCCATGTTTTATGTCTGTTTAGAAATATGAGCATTCTCTTATCATGCACTAAATACACCCTTTTTTCAGACAAAATAAAACAAAATAAATAAATTTACGTAAATTTTACTTTTGAATTTATTTATCAATAAAGTTTTAAGATATTAAATTATTCATTAAAGTTTAAACATAAAATATTTTTTATCACTAAAATTTAAACATTAAAAGTTTTTCTCTTAAAACTTTAGATGATAGTAAATAGTGGTCGTTTGATCGTAAATTTGATTAGTCATTTTATCTTGATCTTCTAAGTTATTTGGTTAGAAAGTACTTCAAAATTCAAAAGTCGACAAAAATAATTAATTTTTTTTGTCGATCTTCCTTCATTATCATCGAATAGAACTTATTTTTCATATGTTGTTTTTCTTATATTGATAAAAAAAAATTATCGTTCGAATTTTAAAAGATTATCGATAAATAAAAATCAATAAAAAATAATAAAAAAAGTTTAACATTTAAATTTTAATCGGATTATTGAACGTTTTAAAACTTTAGTGACCGAACGAAGCTACTGTATGAACCCCATTCTACTGATTTAGTCACTATCTATCCTCACGGATGGAGTTTAGTCTAGTGGACACTTCGTTGTCTTTTATACCGACAGTTCTTTTGCTGCCGACGGTCTTGTTGTTTTCGACAGCAAACCACTTCGATTATGAGAAATTACAGGTCTCAGTCTTCTGCTCTTGCACTATGCATATTCAATTAACATTAATTGCCTTTATTAATCATCGTCAACAAAATTCAGACATCAATACAAATGTAAACAACCTTGTTGTCTATGTCTAATAGGGAAAGAGTTGTCTAGCTTTGCAATTTCCCAGCATATTGCTGATATTTCGGACTGGTACTTCGACGATTAAGTCGAGCGAAACCAGGGGAGTTAAAGGAATTGAAGTCTTTAACTAAAGGGATGAGTGATTGTACGACATCGACCATCAAAGGTCGATAGTCGGCTTCCGGTTGCACACACATGGCAGCAATAGCAGCCACCTGAATTAGATCCTTCTTGGAATACTGTCCTTGTATGGTTGGATCAACCATTTCTTCTACTTTGTCTCGGTTTGTTAGCCTTGGGAGTGCCTAGAAAATTATGAAAAGTTGGAGCATTACTTGAACTATTTTTATTAATAGAATGAAAAATGGACACTAACCCATGAAACAAGGACATGTTCTCCTGGTGGTCTCTTGGTATCGACCAGCACTCGACCGGTTAAAAGCTGTAAAAGCACGACGCCGTAGCTGTAGACATCTGATTTTGTGGTGAGTCTACCTGTTGATGCATATCTGCATTGCCCAAATTCATGAGATTCTAGAATTTTTTCCCAAGAAAGGTTTTTAATGCAAGATGTATCCTAATGGACTAAGGGTATGGGTTATTTTCTCTTCTGCCAAACAAAATTTATTAAATAAGAAAATGACGTTTGCCTAATATGGACCTTTGATTGCATATCCATTGGTATGGCAATGAGAATTCTGATAATGAAATAGATATGATATGCATGTGCATGATGAGGCACTCACTCTGGAGCTATAAATCCGGTGGACCGTGAAACGCGTGTCGAAATCTGACCTTTGATCTTGTCCGACCCCATTGTAGCCAAACCGAAATCGGACACCTTGGCACGAAGGTGTTGGCTGAGTAATACATTGGTGCACTTGAAGTCACGGTGGATAACAGTAGGAGTAGCATGCTCATGGAGGAACTCAAGTGCTCTGGCACAATCAAGGGCTATCCTTAACCGGCTTCCCCAATCCAACGGCCTATACTCGCTGCCGGGATGATGAAGTCGCTGTTGCAGAGTACCATTGGGCATGAATTCAAATATCAGAAGCCTATGGTGCTGGTCTGCACAATAGCCTAATAGCTCCACCAAATAAGGAGAGTTCAACCGGCTTAGCAGATCCACCTCCATCCTAAAAGCACGCTCCCCTTGCTTTCGGTCACGGCGAATCCTCTTAACAGCCACCACGGTACCATCAACAAGGACCCCTTTATACACCACACTCGACCCTCCATTCCCGATAACATTCGCTTCACTGAAGTTATCGGTGGCCAATTCGAGCTCCCTGTAAGTAAAAACTTGTACCCCTCTGTATCTACTTGTATCCGGTTTACGCATACTCCCTCCATATAAACAGTTCGCCTTCACATCTGTTGCATGCCACATCATTAATGGTACCATTCCGAATTATGCACAACATTAATTTCCGAAACATGTACATTACCTGGACTAGAATTGAAGCCTATGGCAGTATGAGCCAGGAACCTGCAGCTGGTAGTGTGTATGCCACCACCATCTTTGCAGCTACCGCGTTTTCCGACGGATTTAAGCCTACGAAGCATTACTACGATTAGAACGACCGAGAGAATCAAGAGAAGCGTGACGATGGAGACGATAACGATGCCGATCGAGTTCAAGTGAAGGATGTTTTTGTTGCTATGTTTATGGCTAGTGACGTGGTGATAAGTCTGGTTATTTGTTGGCATTGCAGTGTGTTGCTCCTATCATTCCCTGTAAAGGGAAAAAACAATGCATTTCTAAACCAAGAACCGGATATAACAAGAGTAGACTGAAAGGGAAATAGGGGAAGAGAGCATTAATGGTGGGAATTGGGTGAGGTTTTTATTGGAGAAAGGGAAGTGTTGGGGAAGGGTGGTTTGCCTTCCTAGGAGGTCAGACTATCGGATATGTGTGGTCATTTTGAAACTGGATTTATATTAAAAACAAAAAAATATAAAAGGAATTATATTATTTATAAAAGATGTAATAATAAAAGTTTAAACATGCAAAGATATTAAAGTATAAATTTTATCACTTACAAAAGATTTATCAATCTTTTAATAAAAATCTAACAGATTTATTATTTTGATCAGAATGTTCTAAGAAGAAAATAAATTCTTTCGTTATTTGATCTTGACAAATCGATAAAATTATATAAAGGAACAAAAGTCTCACAGATAATCGATCTCGTTGCTAACAACCCTCGATTGATATTCATCATAAGAATGTTGAATTGCTAAAAATAGATAACATTATCACAAAGACATTACTAAAACTACTATAAAAGCGGACAAATAAACTACCATGAAAACAAACGAAAAAACAAATAAAATATAAAATTCACAAAAAAATTTACAGATAATATTTACTAACAAAGATGAATATTTTATTTAACGATAAGATAACGATTATTAACTATTTGTAATAATTAACTAACTGTTTAGACTAAACCGTACGATTAACCTACCGGTAACCTCTACTCTCAACTCTGCTGTTTCATTCAAAGGAATTTGAAATGAATCACTGTCTATATATCTTGAACTTGAAGCACACAGAATTCACTACAGCACACAAAAAACACCAGACCAGAACCAGCAACGCCTGCATAGAACTCGGTGAAACCATGAAACATGTTACTGCAACAATCTGCATGCAATCATCTGAAGCTGTAAGTTATCATTATTGAACAACTGTTGGCATATATGTAACCGTCTGAAATAGTGTTTTTGCATGTGAAATTTGATTACCAGAGTTAGTAGGCTGGAGCTGGAAAGAATCAAAATCCCAAGTAGGACCAAGGACAGACAGATACAAATAATACAGCATTTCATGTGTAGGCTCAATATCTAAATGGCTCTCACTTTCATATGTCTGTGATATCAAACCCTGCAGATCATGTGACACATCCTTGGTTTCTGAATTCTTGGTTGCGTTTTATAACTTTAAATTCGTTATCGTCGTAGTATCTAAGACATGTAATGAACTAACTCGAATGTTGTCTAGAAAATGACATCGGCCAAAATTTGTACCTAATTATGAAGAGAAAATAGCTAGTTGATTTCAAGCTTTCAACCTTTATATGACGACTGAGGTTAGATCAGTCTCAAGGAAATCTTCATAAACCAAACATTATAATTTTATATTCGAATCCAAGATAAAACGAAACACACTCTAAGTATTGCCATCTGCTACATGGGTGACATGTAAGAATCTATGATATTGAGATCTGTCAGAAAAGAAATATTGCAAACTAAAGTCTTAAGGTAAGGCCCATTGGGTTTATTCATGGAACGTCAAGATGCCCACAACTGCAAAACTGGACCATAAAATACAGCATGCAGATTTCCCTAGACCTGTTCACTTTCTTATACCATAAAAACCAAGAAATTTGATGACTAATCTGCATTTTTTTTTTTTGAAAATATGCGTGTAAATGAACAGAGTGTTCGATGAGTTGCTCGTGAATCGTTCGTATAATGTTCGTTTATTAAGTTAAATAAACGAGTATGAACAAATATTTTATGTTCGATTAATAAACGAACGAACACGAACATAAGTGCGTTCATCTCGTTTATGTTCACGAACAAACTCGATTATGTTCGTTTATAAGCTCGTTTATATGCTCATTTATAAACTCGTTTATAGGCTTGTTTATGTTCTTTTATATACAAACGCTAAACAAACATGTTCATGAACACTAAACGAACATGTTCGTGAACGCTAAATAGACAAGTTGATGAATATATACAAACGAACTCGTTCGCGAACGCTTAACGAACATGTTCACGAACGTTAAACGAACAAATTATAGAACATATAAACGAACACGTTCGTTAACATTAAACGAACACGTTCGTTAAATAAACATACTATTAAAAAATAAACGATAAAAAATAAACGAACCAAGCTTGAACATACTATTAAAAATTTAAAAGAAAATGAAAAGAGTTTGAACACCTTCAAAAATAAATAAACAAAGCATACATAGGTAAACAGTTTAGTATGCATACATAGGTAATATACGTATGTAGACAATAATAATAATAATTATAATCGGGTTAGTTTAAGTGGTAAGCAGTTTCGTATTACTAAGTAGACATTGGGTTAGAATCCTTATGCAAGCAGAAAATCTTCGTTAAGAGACTCACCCATTAAAATTAAGTGTACGATATGAGTCGATCCGGATTAATGAGAACAAAACATTTTTTTCCCAACAGTATATTTCAAATTTTGGTGTAGTTTTACATTGCTGCTAGCTACACTTTCATTACAGACACTGTCAAAACAAAGACAACCATACATCTTATTTTACTAGGACTGTCCATGTCCCTCTTTTAAGGCTTGTGGATCAGAAAAAGGGATAGAATATCTGCTGCACAAGCAAGCAGAAGATGGTTGGAATTTCTTAAAGTTCCCATTGAACCTTGTTTCATGTGTTGTGAGAAGAGGGGGACAAAAGTGAAATCCGCTGTCTTTGAATAACATGTTAAAGTGAAAAAGAGATTGAATCTTTGATGGGATGCTTCTTTTATTACAGCAAAATATGTTGGCATCGATCTCCAGGACAGCTGCAGAAATATTGGAATGACCTCAGATTCCCCAAGTATATTTCTTACTATTTATCGGTTTTTCGATAAGAGACATTAGATTTTTTAAATCATACCTAAATTTGAATTATAATATTATAAAAAGAATAAATTAGGTTAAAATGTTGCTTTATAATTAATATTTATATTATTTAATTTGAATTAATTTTTTAATAAATCGAATACTAAATATATAGTATATTTCTTGATTCCCATGCCTACATTGTTGAGTTACAGTCCTTCCTTTATTAGACTGGTAGCTAGCACAATTCCACCTACACACAGGCTAGTGGTCTACTGGTCTTAATTTTTTGTCGGAAGAAGGCTAGTGGTCTTAAAATTGGGGAAATGGGGAGTTCTATCGTGAGGCATTCTTAGGGTAGTACTAAAATAAGGTTTAAACATAAAAATTGTATAATTGTATAAATTTTAGTTGATAAGAATTTATGTGCTTATATAAATATTTACACAATTAGTAAAAAATTTGGTTCTACATGTACTTAAATTATTATTAGGAATATGCACGGAACTCGAATCTGACAGGTTTTGACTCAACCCGATCGGGTCGAATATTTTGATAGAAAATTTGGGTTTAGGTCAGGGTTATTTGATTTTTTAAGGGTGATCTCAGTTCGATTCGGTTTTAGGGTGAAAAAATCTAATTTGACCCGACCCGAGATTAATAGTATAATTTTTTCATATATATTTGAGAGATATTTACAATAATGATCCTTTTTATATTTTTTTATACTATTAGGTCACTAAAATTATTTTTTACAATTAGGTCATTAAAATTTTATTTTTTACAATTAAGTCCCTAAAATTTAAATTCTTTAAATAATTCGAGTCGGTTAAATTTTAAAACTTAAAAATTGAATTGAATCATATTTTTTCACTCTAAACTTGAGTCGGATCAAATCTCGGATATAATTCTTCAGATTAAATACAAGTAGACCGAAAATCCAATCCGACCCGATCCAACCCATGCACATCTCTAATCATTACTCAGTATTACACAAAGTCTTACCAAAAATATAAGAATTTGTACAAGACCGCATTTTAATCGCAGTGTCGCACCTTAGCATGTCTCGGGAAAAGGGATCTAAAGCCGAAGAATAATCCTGTTTACTGCCAATTAGCCTTTGATATACATACAGACATACATATTGTTGAATTATAGTTAAGTCAAGCAAGGTAGTTGAACCAGATCTTTGACATCATTATTGGTCACTTTATTATTTTATTCCGACCCTTTTTTCTTAAATATTCATATTCGAAACTCGTGTTTCTCGTTCATTCATCTCACTTTTTCAAATAAATATTTATTACAGTGGTCCATAGATATAAACTAATGTTTTCCTGCAGAAAAAACACTCTGTAGTATGAATTTTCCATTACCTACAGTAAAATTAGGTCATATGAGAACATCAAGCTTCTAAATCAAGCACAGGTCGGTGTCTGTACAGTCAGTTTCAACAGTTTTTAGTTCTTAAATTCTGGGTTCATGCATGCCCTAAATCCTGTCCTAATCAATCTGAAAGCTGGATGATATCTACTGAGATCTGCCAAATAGTTTTATAAATCAAATTTAGACATAAATGGTAGGCAAAGTTTGGTAGTGTAATGGTGGGATTAGTTGAGGATTAATCCAACAGCAGAGACAAATCATGTGCCCAAGGCTAGCTGGCTAGCTATGGTTTGGCATGGTTCATGGTCATGGGTCCAAGGCTAGCTGCCTAGCTATGGTTTGGCATGGTTCAGGGTCATGGGTCCAACACAAGGGCTGAACGACTGAACCATATCAATCAGTCACAGTTTGATGGCACCACACCAACAATACTACAAATCTTATCTTAAACAAAATAAGAGGAGAGAATATTATGAAATGTAATACGGGGTTGTTTATTTTTTGATTGATTTTAAAATTAAATAATTTAAATTATATTTTTTATTTTTTAATTAATAACTTAGCAATAAAACTATGGACCTTAATTTATTATTGCAGTTGTTTAACTCTTCTAAAGCTTTATCATGACCGTGAGTGGATTTATCTGCCTAGTTAAGGTATTGAGTCGAGTTTGAGTTCGAATCAAATCTATCCGAATCAAGTATTTATCAAATTTTGATTATATTAAATCGAACAGCTTATAAGCTACTCAACTCGTAAGCATCACTATTTATGATCCACCTCTGATCCTAACTAATCCCTGATCAAGATATTAATATCCTTTTATGTATGGTTAAAAAATATCACGTTTTAAAATCTATAAAATAGTCGCTCAAAATCTAAAAAAAATTAAATCTATTGATAACATTTTGAACTATCTTTTATATTTGATAAGTTTTAGAATTTTATTTAAAAATTTTAAATATTATGAAATTTTAAAAAATTATTTTTATATTTTATATTTTAAAATTTATCAAAAATCATAAAAAATATAACCTAAAATATTATTTAAAAAATAGTTTAGATTCATAATAAACTTTTCACCTATTTTATTGATCTCTATTACCAAACCCTAGAGGTGACTGTCCAACAAAGAGTGTCCTGGCAGTCTAATAATGACCCTTATTTAGGGGAAATTGGGGACCTGTGTCTAACCTCAGACAGGGTCAGTGTCCTTAACAAGGGTATTTTGTGTACCTGATTGAAAGGGGACCCACCACTGATCCTGGGTCTGGAGGGACCCAGCTTCATTGTCAACTAGCTGTAAGGACAAGTCACGATCATCTCAACAATTTATAAATATATTTTATTTTTAAATATTTTTTGATTCTACTTTTAGATTTTTCAATAAAAAAAATATCTTTACTTTTTTTTCTTGTTTGCTTTACTCAATTCCCTTTTTTTCTCTTTTGCTTCTGCTTCAGAGAGAAGAGGGACAATTGGCCACGGCAAGTAATTTGGGTCACTTAGTTCAAACTTATAAGTTACAAAGTTAGTCAAATAAACATCATAATAGGTAAAATATTGATACATAATTATATAAAATTAATTTTATATAAATATATATGAATCATTTTATTTTGTTTATTGAAGAAATAATTATTATTTTCAGAGGTTACGGGTTCGAACACCAATATTTATAGTACAGTGATTAAGAGATCAATGCCCAATGATTAAGAGTATATTCTATAATAGATATTACTTGTAAACACTGTAATTGATTTAAAAAATCTATGCAAATATTCACATTTATATTATAAAATTTAAAATATATTTTAAATAATTTTATTTATGTCTATAACTTAATAACTTCATGTGTATGCTAAGTACTAATGAGTATTCATTGTATTCTATTAATGGCTTAGAAGGATGACAACAATCAGGAACGAAGTCAGGATTTTGGGTTGAAAGGACAAAATATAAATGTTTAGAGATAAAGGACAAATTTATAAAAATAATTTTTTAAAAAATTAAATATGAAGATAAAAAAAATTCCGAGATAAAAAGCAATTGTCCTTCCTCTTCTCATGTAACTCCGTTCCTGACAACAACATTTTTCAATAATAAGTTCATAAGTTATTATCATGTGATAGAGAGTCCTTCGACAAGCAAATTATGAATAATATATAGCAAGAGATTCATTTATACATACATAGGACTAGAGGTGTATAACGAGCAATAAATTTAACTGAGTAATATATTTTTTTAACGAATAGAAATCAAGTATTACTTAAATCGTGATTGGTTTTCTCGATAAATACTCTTACATGTACTTGTATACAATAAGGGCAAAGCTTGGATTTATTTAGAGATAAAAATAAATTATTTTTAAGTTAAATTATATTTTTTCATTGGACTAATTTATAATTTAATGATTTCGAATGGATTAAAGGGTTTTTCCCGTCAGTGACAGATCTAGAAATTTATTTGAGGTGGATACATATGAATTTTGAAATCTCAGGGTGGACAAAAAAGCTTAAATATTATAAAAACTTAAGGACTAATTCATAAAAATTAAGAAAATTAAGGGTAAATATGTGAATTTTGAAAAGTTTAGGGTAGGCACGGGCTCACCCTATTTAAAGCATGGATCCACCATTATTCCCTGTTGGGAGACTTACCCATCAAAACTAGATGTGCGACGCGGGTCGGTATAGATTAGTTAAGGCTAGACTCTAAAACCAAAAAAACAATAAAAAAAGGACTTTCCCCTTTCTAATTGCACTAATATCGGACAAATACTCTTACATTAATATAAAATAAATTAAATTTTTATACGTTTATTATTTTAAATCAATTTGATATTTTTATCATGCTGATTCAGAATACCTTTATTGATATATTTGACTGAGATTTTTTAAATAAAATATATGATTAATTATTTTTAATTTATTTAAAACTTTATATATAATTTATGTAAATAAAACATGAAATACAACGATGAATTAATCGAAAAACTATATTATTGTCCCACTTTATACATCTTTTATTTCTTAAGGTTTCCCATTTTTGGTAAATGAAATTATTTAGCCTACTTTTCCCCAAAGTATTAAATAATTGAAATCAATTAATTAAAAAACTATACTATTAATTACTGACTAATATAAAAAGGGAAATCATTAATGTTAAAAAAATAAAATAAAATATTAAATCAGTTAGGCATTTAGATTGTCTATTTTTTGCTGGTTAAATGGTACAATTCTTTTATGGTACCTCCAAGATTTTAGTTATTCAATTTAGTCCTGATTGACGCTTAATTAAATGATATAAATATCCCAATATGAAATTCCTATTTTTTTTCCTTGAACCCCTGAAATTGAATTCTGAAATTAAAATTGTGAACAAAATAACAAGATTGAATTATTTTATGCGTTATTTTTATAATATTTAATTTGAATTAATTAATTATTGATGATTATTAAATTCAACATTAATACGTTCCAGTTGATCACTTTTTGATTTTAAAGGGAATGTTTTCTCTTAGTTTAGTTTTTTATATTCGATGTATTATTTAATTTTGATTATATTTAAAATCAAATCGAATTAAACTTTATTCAAAAAGACATTAAAATTTTTTATCTTAAAACTCAAAATACTTTTGGTTCGTGACAAAAATAAATAGGAATTGAGTTAAATATTGAATATAACGGTTATTTAATAAAAAATATATTTTGTCACGTGAAAAAAATATTTTATGTTAAAAGAAATATTTATAAAAGTTCTCTTAATTAGATGATAAAATATGTGTAAACGGATTTGTTAATCTTGCTTTTAATTCTTAATTATTACTTTTTTTAGTTGTTTTATTTAAAATTTATATAAAAGATATAAAATTTCTATTATAATTATATTAATAAATATTTAAAATAATAAAATTTAGGTATTTTTTAAATTAGTATATTATTAACTCTTAACATTAATTTACTAATAAAAAACGATAATAAGAGAGAGGATTAGAGATGGAGACGAGTTAGGTCGGATTTTTGGCTTATCCACACTCAACCCGAAGATTCATACCCTCCATCTAACATCAGACCCAATCCAACCGATCTGAATTATTAAAATAAATAAATTTTAGAGACTTAATTATAAAAAATAAAATTTAGAGATCTAATTATAAAAAATAAAATTTTAGTGACCTAATTGTAAAAAAATAATTTTAATGATCTAATTATATAAAATATATACAGAAAGGGATTAATATTATAAATATCTCTAAAAATAATATAAAAAATTTATACTATTAGTCTCGAATCGGGTTGGGTAGGATTTTTTTCACCCTAAACCCGAACACGACCAGAGATCACCCTTAAAAAATTCAACCCGACACGAACTTCAATTTTCTACCAAAAACTCCAAAATTTAAATTTCTAAAAAAAATCCGACCCAATCAAATCAGGTTCCATGTCCATCCCCCAGAGAGGATATGTGTATTTTACTAAATCATATAAACTTTTAAATAAATCACTATATAAACATAAATTCAAAGAAACTTATAAATCCACGAAAATAATTTTATAATTCTTTATATTATTAATTATGTCCTCCGACTTTATTAACAAATCAATTTAATCTTTCCATAACATTATCGTTTCACATGTATTATCATATTAATATTATAAACCGTCATATCAATTTTATAACAATCAACATCGATAAAAAATTAATTTATATAATTTTTAAAATAAAAATATTAAATTACATTTTGTATTAATTATTAAATTATTCTTATGTCGAATTCAAAATAAAAATCTCTTTTTAATCAAAAATTAATATTCTAATATACTGTAATTTGAAATACAATACAATGAAAAGGAAAAAGTAATTGAATGATTCTTCTTTATTAAGAAAAAAAATAAATAACAATTTAAAATCTGATGCTTACATGATCCAACATTATTAATGTAATTTAAAATCAACTTTATAACATATTTCCACATTTATAGTGACCATCATTATATGATTTAATCTTGTTTAATTACTAATTAGACATGTATATTCCTTGTAAGAAATGTTTTCATTAAAACTAGAGAAGGTTTACCTGTCAAAAAGGTTTATATTAATAAATGATTAAATGTAAGGATTTAATAAGAAACTTTGATTTTAGATCAGACAAGTAATTTGGGGACGGCAATTGTTTTCCCCTCACAAGTTAGGTTTTTTTAGGGGTGAGTATTCGATCGAGTCGAGTCAAAAAAATTTTGAGTTATTCGAGTTGACGAGTCATATTTTACAACTCAAACTTTATTTGAAATTTTTTGGTTCGAGTCGAGTTTTCGAGTTCTTATAAATATTTAATTTTAATTATTTATCATGTTATAGTATAATTTGATTCCAATTTAAACAACTTTCTCTAATTATATAAGATGCATATATGTATTTTTCATATGTAGCAATATTTTTTTTATATTTTTATATATTAATGTATATATATCATAAAAATTTGAGAGATTCGTCTCAAATTTAAAAATTAATCCTTTAATTAATAAAAATTTTGAGTTATTGGAATTTCTATTTTACAACTCAAACTTTATTTAAAAAAAAATTCGAATCGCGTCTATGAAATTTCGAATCGAGTCAAAATGAATCGAGTATTTTCGCCTCAAGTCGAGTCGAATTTTGCTCACCCTTATGTTTTTTATATTAATTATAATAAAAAATATTTTGAAAATAATTTTGAAAATATCTTAATTTTAATTTTGAGTTTAAATTTTAAAATTTTAAAATAAAATTTTAAATTTCAGTGTAAATATATACATATATGTAATTTCTATGATTTTTATCTTAATTTATACCTAATATCTAAATTAATAATTTTAATAAATTAATAAGATAATAATTTTTTGTTCTTATGTTTCCGAAGCAGAAAGAACTTCTACACACCTATTAGGGAGAAGTTTTAGAAAACGAAAACCTTAAAAACGATTTAAAAACGGAAGTATCATTTTTTTTTTTATAAAAATTATAAGAATTTTGATATATATTTTTCGGTAAATATTAAATATTTTATAATTTTTGTAAGAAAAATAATATATATCGAACCTTTTACCAAAAGTGTAAAAATTTTAGTTTATAAATCAAATTTCTTAAAAAAAAATATAAAAGTTCTGATATATATTTTTTTTATAAAAATTATAAGAATTTCAGTATATACCGAAAAATATATACCAAAATTCTTATAACTTTTATAAAAAAAATAATATTATTATTTTTAATCGTTTTTTAATGCCGATGTTTTTAGAATTTTCCTCGACTAAGGGTGTGCAAATTTATAAATATTTTGTAATATATATAAAAATTAAATTAGTCAATTCTTTAATATAAAAACTAATTTTATCCCTTCAGCTTATAATAACAAAAAAAAAATATTTAAATCAACCATTCCTTTGTACACTCTAAAACAATATTTTGTTCATTAAAAGTATCAGATCCAAAAATTCCGATACTTGATTTGTTTTTATTTTTGGATCGAATATGGATCATAATATTTTAAGTTTTGGATTATTTGAAAATTTAAAAATTGAAATTTTTATTAATATTAATATTATTTTATTTAACAGTTTAGTGCTTGTTATATTTAAAAATTTTAAAAATTAAAACTTTTATAATTGTGAATCTTATTGTATTTAGTAATTTGTTGTTTATTATATTCAGAATTCTAAAATTTTTATAAATACAACCTTTAAATTCGAAAATTTAGTATAATAAAATTATATTTTTGGATAATTGAATATCCAAATATCCGATATCTGAATATATGGATATCTGCTTTTTTCAGATCGGATACGAATCATTATATCATTATTCTGAAAACTCAAATATCTGAAAAAATCGAATCTAATCCAATCTAATATTCAATAATAATAAACACCTAGTGTGCCCCATTAGTGGCGTTGGGTAAGCAAAAGAAAAAACTAACTAATTTCTTGAAAAATCTGTGAAATATCAAATGTTTTAGACTTCTGTGTAATTTCATAAATTTTGTTCCTCAGCGAAATTAATATAGTCTAGAAGTTTGGTAATTTTAATGTCCCCTTCAATGCTCCTCTTTATATAAGATCTATCATAATTCGGCACACATTTATAATACCACCCTTAACGGATGAATTATATTTAATTTCACCCACTACAACAATAAAATTAAACTTACTTTTAGGGGTAAGAAAATTCTACTCGATTAAAAAAAATTAAATAATTTGATCTGACTTAAAATGAAAATCTCGATTCGTTTTAATTTTAGTCGAAATTTCATTAGACTCGACTTGAAAAAATTTCAAATAAAGTTTGAGTTGTAAAATAAAAATTCGAATAACTCAAATTTTTTAGTATTTAAAGGATTTATTTTCAAGTTTGAGACGAGTCTCTCAATTTTTTATAATATATATACATTGATATATAAAATATAAAAAATATCGTTATATATGAAAATATATATATACATATTTTATATGATTAGAGAAAGTCGTTTAAATTAGAATCAAATCATAATAAATAATTATAATTAAATATTTATAAGAACTCGAAAACTTGACTCAAACAAAAAAATTAAATAAAATTTAGGTTATAAAATACAACTCGTCAACTCGAATAACTCAAAATTTTTTAACTCGACTCGACTTAATCGAATACTCACCCCCACTTACTTTAACATGTGAAAAATAAATAAAAAATAGTGAATGTAGTAAATTAATAATAAAGAAATTTCATAGTTCATGTAAAATTAATAGATATAAGCTGGGATTCATTAATTAGTTTAATGATTAAAAATATTCGTATTATTTTATCTTATATAATTTTAAATTCTTATATAAAAATATAATATATTTCTAATTAATCAAATATATATATATATATATATTAAGTGGAGTTATTGGGGGAAGCACTGAAATAGATGTGTGAAATATTTTTATTAGTACACGGAGAGTCTAGAGGGATGTAGGTTTAGGGTGTATTTAAAAAATATAATCTCGGAATTTATTTAATAATTTAAAATATTAGATTTTTTTTTATAATATTTTAGGTTAATCTTTTATGATTTTTGATAAATTTTGATACCCTTAA
Organism: Abelmoschus esculentus; assembly: GCA_035048815.1. Classification (NCBI taxonomy): domain Eukaryota; kingdom Viridiplantae; phylum Streptophyta; class Magnoliopsida; order Malvales; family Malvaceae; genus Abelmoschus; species Abelmoschus esculentus. Next base: position 2,240,338 of record JAUCBN010000019.1, on the reverse strand, counting down.
AATAAGTCTTGGTTCTTCTTTTTTTAACATTTTAAATTATTAAATAAAATATCAAAATTTATAAAAAATTAAATGTTTTATCTTATAAGTATTAAAATTTTAAAAAATAAAATATTATCTAATATTTTATTTTTCAAATAAATTTTAGCCAACACCTTAAATTTGTCACACCCGAATTTACTCAAAAATATGTTTTGACATTTAGGATAAGATCTAAATATAATATAATGATTTTTAGGGACCAAATTATTTAAAGGTGAGAAGGAACCGTCGTCTCTGCTTTTAAACATTGATTTGTTTATAAATTTATCTTTTTTATTTTTAAATATTCATGTTTTCTCTTTCCAATTTGTCATACATTAATCTCTTTATTTTTTTTAAGGGTCATTGTTTGAAGACGGGTTATCTATAATCCGGCTTTGAACCATGTTTATTTTTAATATTTTTGTTTAAAACACTGTTTAAAGACGGGCTGCTTTCTATTTTTTTATTTCAATAATAATATGCAATATTATTTAAAATATTTTTATAAATAAAAAATTCTTAAACAATATTTATGTGAAAACTCTTGCTTCCTGTCTCTAAATAATTTAATATAATCTATGGTTTGATGGAGTTGAGTGGAAAATATAATGGAAATCTAGTGGAGGCTTTCTTTTAACATGTTCGGATATATTTTAATCTATTTTTGCATTATAACTAATAATTCAATTTAATTAACAGGGCGTCATTTTAATCTATTTTATTTTATTTTTTATTGCCTAATCCAAGATCCAATGCCCAGACTGTAAACTATTGAAATATCTCCTGAATAATTTAAGTTCAATATAAATAAATAAATAAATAAAAACACTAAAATAGCATGTGCAGCAGCAGCAAGTGGATCACAAGTCAAACCAGCAAGGGACCAGACAGACCAGACGGACCACACACAGAAGCAAGAACTGCTTCACCTTGGACTTATACGGATTATTCACTTCGGGAAAGAGTTTGAGATTAATTTAAAATTTTTAAAAGTTTGAAGAATAAAAAGATAATTTTTTTAATATTTTTAATAAATTTAATGATCATGTCTAAATATGTTATACTTTTATAAATTATAGGAGTATTATTTATCTTTATTTTATAATATATAATTTAATTTAATTGTACAAACTCTCTAGTTCAAGTGGTTAAAGGAACAGTTACTCCTCCTAAAAGTTAGGGTTTGAGCACCAACTATGTTAGAGAGTGATTGAACAATCAATGTCAAATGTTTGAGATTATATTCTAGAATAGATACTATTGTAATCACTCTAACTTTTTAAAAAAAACTTCAAATATAAAAAATGTCATAAAAATAAATTTTAAATTTCAAGATAATTGAAAGACTAATATTATAATTAAACTAAGCATAAGTCTATCACGTGCATCGAACATTGCTGAACACCACTAATGATATGAACACCGTTGAATACTATTAAATTAATTAATAAAAATTATAAATTTTAAGGACTAAACATATAATTTCAAATTATTTAAAATAATGTTTTTAAAAAATTATATATATATATTATATCTTAATTTTTTAAATAATTTATTTAAATTGTTTTTAATTTTAAAAATAAAAATATTAAATCAAAAACCTAAAAACTTAAAGTCAAAGGCCTAAAATATTAAACCTTAAACCCTAAAATCTAAAAATACTAAATCATAAATTCTGAAACCTAAAACAATAAAATCCTAAACCCTAAAATCTAAAAATATAACCCTAAACCCTAAAAATATAAAATATGAAACTCTAAAAGTATAAACCCAAAACTTAAAACACAATTAGTTTAAAAGTTTAGAGGTTACGGGTTTTGGTTATTTTAGGGTTTAATATTTTATGGTTTGAATTTAATGTTTATGGTTTAGGATTTTTTAGGATTTTTAGTTTAGGTTTTGGATCTAGGATTTTAAGATTATATTTTAGGATTTGTAATTTAATGTTTAGTGATATTAGATTTTTTATTTTATTTTGATTTTAGGGTTTAGAGTTTAGGATTTTATTTTTTAAATTATTTTTTAGGGTTTAATATTTTTTATTTAATTAATAAAATAAAATATATATAGAAAATAATTTAATAAAAAATAATTTAAATAATTTATAATTATATTTTGACTCCTTAAATTTTTTTAATCTTTATATATCAGTTTAATAGTGTTCAACGATATTCATCATTAACGGTGTTCATCGGTGTTCGACGCTTATCGTAGAATTTTCCTTAAACTAATATATATTTTTAATAATTTATTTATTTAAATTTTAAAAAAACTATGCTAGAGATGAATTATTAAATTTAATACTGCCACTTAAAGTAAAAAAAAAGTGTTCCACTGTGGAATAATAATAAAAAAATTTCTCTAAAATTTTATTTAAAAAAACAAAATTTGCTGTAAAATCATTTAGGAAGCTTCAAACAGTATAAAACCAAGCCAACTGATCTTAGCTTAGCTCACACTATCAAGTTCCATGAGATCTAGCTAGCTGTTTTTCATCATTTTTTTAATATTTAAATCTTCAAGATACCTTGCCTCTTCTGCAACAACTACCTTATCTCTCTCCTCCTTGCTTGCTTTCTCCTCTAAAGTCCTTGACAAAGCTAAAAGAACAGCATTTTAATGCCCCCAACAATCACCTTTAAGCTCTCCCTACTGTCTTAAAATCTTGTAGCTAAAGGGTGTTTTCCAGTTCTGTTTCACAGAACCAAAGAACCAAAAGTTTCTGTTTTGTTGGATCTTTTTTGTTTTTTTAACCCTTCTGTTCCTTAAAGGATGAATAAACAAGATGTCATGAAGATGCAGGTACTGTTAACTTAAACTAGTTCAGTTCTGCAACATTTTTTGGAATAGTGTTTTTGATTTGGTTTTCAACACTGTTTTTGGTTGTGTTTTGTTTTCAGACATGGGTTCTGAAAGTGAATATAAACTGTTGCTGTGATGGGTGTAAGCAGAAAATAAGGAAGCTGTTGCAGAAAATTGATGGTATTTGTGTATACATGTTTATTTTTTAGCTTGATATTTGAGTTTTGTTTGGGTTGTTGATTTGTTTGTTGTTATGGTTAGGGGTGTATACGACTAGTATAAATGCAGATCAAGGGAAGGTGACAGTAACTGGTAATGTCGATCCGGCTGTACTCATCAAGAAGTTGCAGAAATCAGGGAAACATGCTCAGCTATGGGGTGGAGCTCAAAAGGGGGGTTCAAACAATTTCACCAACCAGTTCAAGAACATGAGTATGGATGGTGGAAAAGGTGGGAAGGACAATAAATCTCAAAAAGGGGGTGGAGGGGGTGGAGGGGGCGGCGGCGGAGGTGGTGGTGGAAATAACCAGCTTAAAGGTGGGCAGCAATTTACACCTCAACAACTGCAACATATGCAGCAAATGATGAAAGGGTTTAACCCTCCCAAAGACCAGAAATCTGTCAAGTTTCACTTGCCTGAGGATGATGGGAGTGAGGATGATTATGATGATGAGTTTGATGATGAGTTCGATGATGAATTTGATGACGAGTTCGACGACGATGATGATGATTTTGATGATGAGGAGGAATTTGGGCATGGACATGGACATGGACATGGACAGATGCAAAACAAGATGGTGGCTATGATGGGAAAAGGCCATGGGGGGCCAAATGGCCATGCCATGAATGGTAAAAAAGGAGGTGGTGGTGGGGATAATGGCAAGAAAGGGGGAGCTGTTGACATGCCTATGGTGATGAAAGGCATGGGGGAGAACAAAGAAGGGAAGCATGGGCATGGAGGAAAGAAAGGAGGAGGTGAAAAGAACAACAAAGGAGGGAAAGGAGGAGATAAACATGGTGGTAAAAAAGAGGGTGGGGGAGGAGGTTTACTTGGGTTTTTCAAGAAGGATAAAGGTGGAAAAGATGAATGGGATGAAGATTATGGTAAAAATAAGGGCTCTTCTCATAATGGAAATGGAGGCCATGGTGGCGGTGGTGGTGGAAACAATAATGGCAATGGAGCTAAAAAAGGTGGAGGCAAAACTGGTGGGGGTGGGGGTCATCATGAGATGATGAACAAAATAAAAACTGGTGGGTTTCAAGACATTGGTGTTATTAGTCATGGCAAAGGAGGTGGTGGTGGTGGTGCCGCCGGCCACGGTCACGGAGCTGGCGGTGGAGGTAAGAACATGGGACAGATGGGTTTTAACATGGGCCAAATGGGGAATTACCCAATAGGCCAGATGGGTAATTTTGCTGCAGTACAAGGACTACCAGCAGCAGCAGCAATGAATAATGGTGGTGGGTACTATCAAGGGATGGGGGCCATGGGACCAGGGAATCCCTATAACCAGCCTCAGGCTCAATATATGGCTATGATGATGAATCAACAGAGAGCAAATGGGGGGATGTATCATCCAATGATGTATGCTCAGCCATATCCCCAAGCAAGCTATGGCCCTCCCCCAATGCATCCACCACACTCTGAATCTTATGCTCATTACTTCAGTGATGAAAACGCCAACAGCTGCAATATCATGTAAAATTTTCACACATCAGTAATGTTTCTTGCAATTTAGTCCCTTTTTGGCTTTCTCTAGTGTGCTTTATACAAAAGCCTGCAAGGGAAATGTTTAGTTTTCCCCATAGTCAAAATGCCCCAAACCCTCTTTTTCAAGCCTATGGAGTGAGGCCACTATGTAGTAGAACACTGTAGGTAAAGTTTGAAGGATGATATATGATGAATATATATAGTTTTTTAATTGCTTTTTTTTCTGAAAAGGTGTACCAAAAATGTATTTCTATGTGAAATGTTGGTTTCAAATATAAAAACATGTTTGGCATCAATCCCCATCAGGCTCCATTTTCCTCTTCTGCTTTTTGACTACAAAGTTTTCTCCTATGATTGCAATCTTCAATTATTTGCTTTGAAGTAACTTTACTTTTTTGAGTTTACAAGGCAACTGTTTCCCTACTTGATGGTTGATGTTCTACCTTTTCGGCTTGACCTATCTGTCCATTTGCTTTTTCTGGGTTCCTATCAGGTGAAGCCATGACCCCATGGCTCAGCTTTGCCACTTACTTTCTGTTAACCATTTATGCCATGGCAACCAAATAATGCAAATAGAAAGTGACATGAGAAAATTTACATCAAAAGGTGAGTAGAAAATCATTCTGTCAAGTGAAACTCTTCAACATGAACCTGTAAAGTAGAAGGCTGCAATTAGTCTGGGAAAATACAGATTCAAAGGCTCATATATAAAAGAATACAATATCCAAATCAAAGGTTTCTTTGTTATTCATTTGTTCAAAGGGTACTGAATGTTTAGTAATTTCCGAGATGAATACTCACACAGTTAGTTGGCTGCTTCTGGCCATATCTTCTCCAGTTTCCCACACCTATGATGTTCACTTCCTCAAAGCAAGGGAATGCCACCTACCATATTCATTTGATTGCTTCAATAACCAAAGTAGAAATCTGGAGGGAATATTCCTTGTGCATCCGAGATGAATGTTTTTAGTGCAGGACAGCTTACTATCCTAAGACTTGTCAACAACGGGAATTCAAAGTAACTTCCATGGCAGATTCTCGTCAGTTTAGGAAGGTCTTTGAGCAGTAGATATTCTAGTACACGGAACAAATTCTGGTTCATCATTTCTTCTTTGGCTGATCTTTCCACAAAGATCACATTGTCCACATTCTCACAATTCTCAATGTTCAGCTTCTTGAGATGCAAAAACTTTTCACCATAGAGGACAAAAACAGCAGTTCAACTTATCTCGTGTCCAGAAGCTTGTGATTCCATGCTCTCTGAATGTTGATTGAAGATAACTCAAAATCCTCCGAGCTCGGAAGATCCTGCATGCATTATATATAGACTATAGTCTTGATTCTTGAATGCATGAAGAAACATTTCACTTTTTAATGGATGTATGTCAATGATAATTCGAGCTAACTATTCATTATGTAAAATTACTTGCATGCAACGTGATTGATGGGCTTTCATGAGGGGCTGAAAACCGGAGAAACCTATAAGTATAAACTACAATGGTTCATTATGTAACAATGACATGTTATAAGGAAATTTTGGATTTGATACATACCTTTTCTGTAAACAACTGCTGAATGGTGGCATTAAGGTCGCCTTCCCAGACCCTACGTATTCACCTTCTGTGATTAAACCACACAGCATTGGTGTCCTCAGCTCTCCCATTGTGAAAAATTCCATTTTCGGGCACTGTCGTATGATTACTTCTTCCGAAGTAGGGAATACCAAGGCATAGTTTCCTGAGAAGATCCTTGATAGGCACGAAAGACTATCAAGTTCTAAAGACTCCAATTGGTTGAAAACAATGACATCCGTGACTCCATGTCTCCATCAGTTGTAGAAGCTACAATTTCTTCAATCATTTGGCAATTGTGAATGTCATTAAATTTCTGAATCCGTAGTCAAATGTTTGAATGACACAGAAGTCGGCATTGATAGTTGAAAGCTAAATGTTTGAATGCTTTTATTTAGTTTGTTGCATGAGCTGTTACCTCAGTGACCCAAAACAGGGGTTGTTGAACAGAGAGTAGGGGTTCCCTCTCTGCTTGTGCTTATCCAAAGTTGATATACTCCCTATCCAATGTCTCTAACTTGCTGCATTCAGTCACCTCCAATTTTTTTAAGGATGGCCATTCAGTAGTATGCACCTTGGAGTACAAACACTTCAATTTGGGTAGCATTCGAAGATTCAACTCTCTTACTTTAGGAAACAAAAACTTGATAGTGGATGTAGCTTCATGTGATTCATTGGAATTGAGTCTGTCTTCATCTCCAGGTCCAATTATTTCTTCTAATGACCCACAGTCGCATATTCGCAGAGTTTCTAGTTTTTCAAGTCTTTCCACCATACTAAAAGGTAAAATGTTGGATAGTCTTTCACAGTTTTCCACCCCGAGGTAGGTCAATTCAAAAAAAGAACCCATAGGGACTTTATCCTGCCATATCTTTCTGCATTTCCCCATGTCTGCAATTACCAGATTGTTCAAGCTAGGAAACCGAACCTGCAGGAATTTTGCAAGTTGTTAATGAGGAAATGAAGTTATAGAGTGGTACTTAGATAAGAAACTGCCATTCAACAGGAAAGGGCGAGAAATTGACAACTGCAGAATTAGAAATATTAGTAGAGTAAAGAAAAGCTAGAAAGAACAGAAGAAGAATATCACATTTTCGTTGAAGAGGGCAACCGGGTCATCAGCCACTGAGTGGTGTCCATGGTAGAATGTCCCTAGTTTTGGAAGGCTAATGAGATGCAGTAGTTGTAGTTCAGTAAACAAGAAAATTTCATTTATCCCTTCCTCCTCTGTAAAAATTACTTGTTCAATGTTCTCGCATTCAAAAAGCCTAAGATGAGAGAGCCGCTCAAAATTTTTGATTAAAAAGGATGGAAATAGATACTCCAAATTGTGGCAGCCTTGCACGGTTAAGATTCGCAGATTCTGAACATTAGAGGGTACAGCACCGTGTGATTTATCTGGCCATAATTTTTGGATGTTAGTCGACGAAAGATGTGCCAACTGCAAGTTGGCACATAAAACCTGCAGGCACAATCCTCATTGCATGAATCATGTATGCTTGTGATGATAAATACATGCAGATCTATATTAATTAATATTCTAGAAATTGAAATAGTGATTTACATACACAAATTTCAAAATGCTAATTCCAAACTTCCCCCAGATAAATTAAGAAGTAAAACACAAAACAGAAATGAAGAGAAGAGAAGAGAAGAGACTGACCTTATCATTGAAAAAGGGAGTCTTTTCTCCATCACCTACCTCCCTAGGAATTGCCATTGCATACATATTTGGACAATTATCTACTTCAATTCCTATTAAAGATGGACATTGCATAGTAATACTTCCCATGCAAAAACTCGTCAATTCTGAACATGACTCCAGCTTTATCATCTTAAGCTTCGGTAACACCAGCCTATCTATTGTAGTTTCCTCTGAACTTTTTTTGATAATCTGCTCGGTCATAGGGCAGTTTTTCACTTTTAGATCTGTCAATTGCGCAAGTTCCAAGGCCATGGAAACGCTAAATAAGTATTTCAAGCTATTACACTCTTCCACTTCTACAACCTTGAGGTTCTTGAAATCTAGACTTCCTTGAACATTCTCCTTCCATATTTCTATCGACTTGGAAAATTCAGAGAGGACTAAATACCCAATGCCTTGGTACCCAACCTACATAATCAAACAAAGAAATAAGGGTTAAAGTTCATAAAGGTTGCAACTAAACCACAACTCCACAAGCAAGCAAGAAACAAAATAGTATACCTAAAGCTAAAGTAAAGGTGCAAAATAGTGAGTACCTTTGTTGAATGCAATTGTTGGACAGTGCTGTCAAGATCACCGCTCCAATGTCTTTTACCTTTTCCATATTCTACACTTTGCAACAATGGTGCATTTAAAACTCCCTTACAAAATATCTCCAACTCAGGGCAACCACTCATTATTACTTCCTCTAAACATGGGAAGCCAAATGTGTGATTGCCCAAACAAAAGCTCTTAAGTCGAGGTAGATTCACAAGTTCCAAACTTTTCAACCTGCAGAAAATAATGTCACACGTTGCTTCATCTTCCTCACTTCCAACTACTTCTTTCACTGAAACGCATTCACTTATGATCAGTTTTTTGATTTGAGACAGACCATGGACTGCTACACATGTATCCAAGTATCTCATTGCTCTGCATTCCCACACATGCAAAGTGGTGAGATTTTGAAACGATGCTGAGGATGATCCTAAGCTGATCAACTTCTCACAACTGTGAACTTCAAGAGTTTCAAGGTTGGGTAGAATGTGGTCCACTCGTAGGTCTTGCTTCCATAAATAATCTTTTAGATTATGAAGACATCTCAATTTTATTGTTTTGATTGTTGACAAAGTCCTACCATACGTCCCCTTATTATCAGTGTCTCCTTGGGTACTGAATAACCCTTTGATTTCACAATTAGAGATACAAAGCTCTTCTAGATTGGAGAATCTTTCAAGGAAAGAAGTGTGGGAATCATGAACTGATTTATAACCACTGCCTATAACCCCAAAAGCTTTTATTTCATGAAAATTGCAGCTTGCAGTCATTGCAATGTATTCATCACCTAATGTCAGACGACGTAGTCTAGGGATGACCTGAAAACCAATAAAAACAATTTTGGGAGTAAGCAACTATGTTGATCTTCCTATATTAAGATTTAATAATGGTCATGAAAAGAAAGTTGCATGCACATATAATATGGTATGTGCAATGAATATTTTAATTAAAATAAAGCAGAAGAACCTGTAGAGTAGAAGCGAGAGGGTTTATACCTTTGCAACCAAGAAAAGTGGCGATTGGGAGTCAAGTTGGTTGTGAGTGATGAGTTGTGTGCCAAATATCCTCATTTTCCCACACTCATACGCTGTTAACTCTTTTAACATTGGCCACTTTGTTGTATGCCTACCCGGGTAGAAACATTTGCATTCTGGTAGCCTCCAAAGCATAAGGGAGGACAACTGATCAAACTCGAAAGAGACAGTGGTTTCCGAATCCGATCCTTCCTCTACTTTGGAAACAATCTCCTCCACTCCACAGCAAGCTATTCTAAGATCACTGAGTTGCGGGAGGTTTCTGGCTACTGAGGCTGGAAATACATTCTTCAGACTCCAACAATCCCCAACAGATATTTGATGTAGATTTTTAAATGAAAAAACGCCTTTGGGATCGTTTTCCCAAATATATTTCAAGTTCGGTAATTCATTAATGCTCATTTCTCTTAGTTTGGGAAATGAATTTGGTGGAAGTGGGTTCTGCCATATCATCTTCATCTTTCTCAAGTAGGAAATGCTTATTTCCTCCAAACTGGGAAATGCAACCTGCACTCATCATGCCAATATAATGAAATTAGAAGCTAGAGTTTGCTCCTACAAATACATCTGAGTATGTGAGTGTTTGCAATTGGATATATATAAAGGAAGGGTCGAAATAAAATATATATATATAGTGTAATTTAATAAAAGTATTTTAATTATGTTTTATAAAAAACCAATAATCAAGCTACCTTATTGTTGAACAGAATTCGACTAGAGATGCAACGATTGACTTCCATTGAAGATCTACATGAGAAACTCTCCAATTCTGGACAGTTGTCTATCCTCAACGACTTCATGGCCGGAAATTCAATAACTTGAGTTGGAGAGTTGGAGAAAAATCCAATCAGTTGCTGAAGATCCTTGATCTCTAAGGACTTTAACTGAGGAAATAATGACAAAGTCACAGTAGCCTGAGTTTCTTCTTCTATTTCTTCCATGAAAATGATCCGTTTTAAGCAGTTGCACCCAATTATCTCAAAGTCTGTGAGATGTCCTAGACATTTAGCCATAGAGAATGAGAATATGTGTTTTAAGCTTCCACAACCCTCGATTTTCAACGTTGTTAACTTCTCATAAGTGCGAAAAAATGCAGTTGGAAGCTGGTTGTGCCATACCCTTGTAACATTAATCGATTTCAACCACAACTTCTCCAAGTAAGGGAACGATATCTGCAACCACACAAGTGCTTATTTCTATCTTCAGTACAAAATTGACATGAAAAATTTAAAAGATATTGAATTGTTAATACCTTTTCACTAAAAAGTGGTAACTCATGTTGAGGCAACGAGCTGGTAGAACCAGTTTCGTGTTGAGAGCAAAAACTAATGAGTTGTGGTAGATTTTGCAGTGTCAGTGACTGTAATTGAGGGAACACATTTTCATCATTAATGATGTATTCAGTATCCAAACCATTTTGGATATGCAGATTCTTCAAATGAAATTGGCTTTCCTCATCTGTTAGCTCGTGGAGTGCAATCTTCACGCCTTTCAATTCATCCAAATGTAAATCTTCAGTTTTCTTCAACAACTTTTTAATTCCATGATCCAAATCATCAACGCTTGTACTTATCCTTAGTTTCAGGGTTCTTGAATATTGGTAGTTGCGAAACCTCTCCCACTCCCATTCCTTCCCTATAAAAATCTTGTATTTTTCCATCTTGTGGAACTCTTGAAAGAAATCCTGTGGGATGGCTTGGGCATCCGGAATTTGAACTTCTAAAGTGGACAAACAAGACAGTGTGTGGAGATCAGCAAGAGTAGCCCTGCTTAGGCCCCATTGAATAGCAGTCCCACCCATATATAATTCTTCTAATCTTGACAAACTCGACAAGACACCGGCTGAAATTGTTTTGAGATTAGCACAACGAGTCACATCTAACAACTTCAACTTCACTAGTTGACCAATTTCCTTGGGTAGAATTCTGATATCAGATTCCAAAAGGCTAAGGATTTCCAAGCTCTTGAGCCCTGCAATAATGGCTATATTATCTCCCAGTCTGCAATGATCTAGGCACAACGTACTGAGGTTTGTTAGGAGACAAATGGATGAAGGTAAGGAAGAAAATTGCATGCAAGTCAAATCTAAGACTTGCAGACTTGTTGCTTCCTTGAAGAAGTCAGACGGTAATGTCAGGGAAAGATCCTTGCTGAACAAAAGGAATAAAAAAAGCTGCGGACAGTTCAACTGGTTGGGAAGCCTGTTGATACTGGGATACTGCAAACAAATCTTGTTGAACTTTTTCATTGACTCTTCATTTGGCCAATCCGTTAGAACATCATCCTCTTTTAAGAGAAACACCTCACTGTCCCTGGAAGCGATTGATTTGGCGACAATATAAGTAAGATCATGCACATCAAAGTATCGATCATTGATGTTACCCTCAAGCAACATACAAGATTCTTTGAGTGTACTCATCATTGTTAACAACCTATCTCGTCCTTCTTTCAGTGTGTCAACTCCATTAATTAAACCCAAACCAATTGCATATCTCAACAAATATTCAATTGTAGTGTTACGACGCAATAGACTGCAAAGCAGAAAAGTCTTCCTGAGGTCTTCACTCGGTAAAAGATTGATACTCAACTCAATAGCAGAATACACCTCATCAGATATCTCACTCGAGTTTCCTGAGTAAGGCTTCTGTAATTGTCGTAATGCATCCCTCCAAGCAAATAAGCTTTTATTTCGTAATGCCTTTGCAACTGTTGCAATGGCAAGAGGCAATCTTGCACATCTGTTGGCTACCTCAATTGCCGTAGGCTTCAAGTCAGCACTTTCAACACAGTCCCCAGCCATCTTCTTAAAAAACTCCCAGGCTTCTTTGTCATCTAAATCACCAACTGCAAAAGTCTCAGTAGCATCCATCTTGTTGCATAGAACATTTTTATTTCTTGATGTCAATAGTATCTTGCATCCTTTGTGTTGACTTCCAAATGGAATTCCGACTTCCTCTAAATCCAGTTTTTTCCAAATATCATCCAAAATGATAAGAACATTTTTCTCTTTCATTAACCTTTCACACAATCTACGGGATCTTATGACCGAACTCATTTCTTCAAGCTTCAAGCCCAATGACTCTGCTATTTGGTCCTGGATTTTAAAAACTTCAGCAGATCGAGATACAACGACCATAACCACCGAATTGAACAACTTAACCTCTTGGAGTTGTCTTTCAACTTCTTTAACTAGTGATGTTTTTCCCACACCAGGCATCCCGTACACTCCAATCATGCTGATAGTAGAATCTTTCAGTGACTCCATGATATCATTGAAAACCTTCTTTCTTGATTCAAAAGCCACAAATTCTGTATGGACTGTGACTTCAGGAACATCACGGTACCCCACTCGTTCAAAATGACATTCTTCGATAAGATCATCAAAGATGGTGGCATCTTCTTCCGCTTTCCTGCTGAGCCGATAGCGAGACTTGATGCTGGGACACAAGCCAAAGAAGCACTTGTTCTTTGCTTTGGTTTGAAGATCCTTCACTTTATTCGTCTCCTCTTCAGCCATAGCCTTGTCGACTCTATCACACCAACCCTGGACATCGGCTCTAATCTTCTCCACATTCCTTTCTGCAACAACAATATCTTGCCGCACGCTTGATCTTTTCTCAATCAACTTCTGTAGTTTGTCCTCGAACTTTTCAACGTATCTCTGGTAGAAAATTACATATCTTATATAACGTGCAGCTTCCTGGAAAATACCTTGTGCAGCTGAGGAAGAGATATCCGCAGCAACACTAGCAGCAATTGTTTCCATTTCCCCTTTTTTCCTTTGCGAGTGGGTGGGTGGGTTTCAAATAGAAAGCAAAACAAAGTGTAGAACAGAGACAAAAAGACAATACAGAAAAGAAGCAGGCAAGAAGCAAACGAGCTTCAAAACAGGGAAAGAACGAAAATTGCAGACGATGAAATGAAAATTGCAGAGGTATATCACACAGACTGAACCAACAATAAACTTTGTAATAGCAAAAAAGATCTTTAACTCTCTCCTTCATTAAAGTTAAGGGTAAACTACTGCAGTAACAGAGCAAGCAAAACTAATTTTGAAAAAAGCCATAAAAATTATACCACAGCAACAGTCCCTGTTATTCCATAGATTAGCATATGAGATTTACTTCTTTGAGCATCAGCACCCAAACCCTAATTTACCTATCACAAAGAGCAGTCTCCTGCTTTGTCAACGCCTCACGTCCATTTCAAGCTTTGAAGTTTGAACTGGTTGCAGTCTCAAATTTATCTCACACCTACTATTTAACTGCTCACCGTCAAATCACTCCCCCTCTGGTTGATATAATTACTAATATCCAATTATATTAAAAGAAATTATAAATTTATGTAAAGAATAATAAGATTTCGCATATTTTATTAATGGGTAAATAACCTAACTAATTAAGTAGTTATACTTATAGCTAACTTAAATAAATAACGTTAAATAATGACTTAACTCAGAAATAAGTATATAAATTATATATTTTTAAAATAGATATATAATATTTTTTGACTGAAATAAGTATTTAAATTGTATATTTTTTAAAATAGGTGTCTAATGTTTTTTTTGCTGAAATAGGTGCCTAAAGTTTCATTCTATTAGTATTTTAAAGTAACACCGTTAAAAAAATTGTTTAATTTATAAATAGATATTCAAATTATAGAATTTTTAAAATAAATACCTAATATTTATAGATTTTCACATTAAATCAAAACGAATAATCATTAACCACCAATCAAAACCATCCACGTGTCCCTCTGTAATTTTATTCCTCCCTTTGTTTGTTCATTTTGTTTCTCTATTCTCTCCTTCATAAGTCTCTGCAACTGGGAAGGAAAAATAAAGATTAAATTTTAAAAAGATTTTGAATATGGGGAATGGCCTGACATTCTTGTTTAACCGTAGCTGCAAGCTTGCCACAGTTGGCGGCGTTCATGGTGTCTCAACAGCGGACGACGTTGTTTTAACTCTTTCTCGTGATCTGTTCTAATTCGAAACCACCTCTCTTGTAATCTTTCTGCAAATTCTCAGTCTTTGTTTCTTTAATTCAGCTAAAAAACGATTCTGGGTTTGCTTTGATTCTCGTTAGTTAACTTTATATGTATAATGTATATTGTTATTATAAAATTTAACACGTAATTAAGTGACGAATTATATCACACGTATTATAGGTATTAAATTATTATAGAATTAAAAGTATAGATACCATAAGGTGTATTTATAATTTGATGAGGGGCAGAGTTATAAATACTTCAGAGTTGGTTATTAAATCAACTACTAGTTGGTTATTAAATCAACTATATAAAGGGGTTATGGTCCCCAAGAATTAGGTCAACTTGCATATCTCTTTTCCCCGTTTGAGAGTTGTGCCGCAAGAGAAAACCTAACTTCTTGGAAGATCAAACCTTCTGGAAAAACTCTATCAATTAATTCAGGTATGCTTCCGCATTCAGTTTATTTATTTTATTGTTCTTGATGATTTAACATGTATAGATCTTGGGTTTATATTCGTATTGAATATATTTTAATTCTAACAAGTGGCATCAGTGCCATAATTATGTCAATTCATTGAGATCATAAGTTTTGGATTTTAATTTATTGATATGATCTAAAATTAAATATAATTTTACGGATTATTTACTTCGATATGGTTTTATAATTAATCGTATGAGATTAAATTATATATCTGTCGTATTTTAAGAACAAATCAATTTGATTTGTTTTCTATGATTTTATTTTGGGTTTTCGCAAATTCGGTTGTTTTTCCTTTTCCAATGGATTAACATTCATTGTTTTACGACAAATATATATTTTCGTGGATTCAGTTTGGTTTTACGTCCATGGGTTAGAATCGATTAATTAATAAATTATAGAAATCAATCTAGATTTATATAATGATTAGGTTTTGTTTGTATGAAAATTTATTTAATTTTTTGGGTTGCTATTAATTGGAAATTAAATTTTAAGTTTGAATTCCAATTACTTTGATAGTAACATATTTACTTTATTTTTATGAAATATATATTTTTAAATATATTTTATTTAAATTATATGTTTAATTCAGTTAGATCAAAATTTTAGTCTTGATCATTGGGTATTAAGTTAAATTCGGTTACATCAAAATTTTAGTTTTGATCATTGGGTATTAAGTTAAATTCGGTTAGATCAAAATTTTAGTCTTGATCATTGGGTATTAAGTTAAATTCGGTTACATCAAAATTTTAGTTTTGATCATTGGGTATTAAGTTAAATTCGGTTAGATCAAAATTTTAGTTTTGATCATTGATATTAAGTTAAATTCGGTTAGATCAAAATTTTAGTTTTGGTTGTTAATAATAAAGAAAAATATAATTAATTTCGGTTTTGTCATGATAAATTTATCATGATTCAAAAAATATATATATTCAGGTTAGCTATTAAAGCTTTATATTTGGTTTATGTCTATTAAGTTATGATTGAATGATCTTTTGACATGTTACTTTTAAAGTATATTGTTACTTTATGTAATTTACTTGGTTAACATATTCAGTATTTAGTTTTGATCATATGTTATTTTGGATTATAGAATATATATTTGGTATTAATATATTCAATTTGGTTTGATCAAAAATTTATTTTTGATTATTATATTATTATGATTATATTAAAGTTTCAAGTAATTATTATACGAATTACTCACTTGTATGATATTTTTGTATTTTTTTTAGTTGAAGATTAAATATTTTGATCGAACATAGTTTTGGTAAAAACATAATTAAGGAATTTTTGAAGAACAATCAAAGATTTAGGTTATTTGGATTCTGATAGCCCCATTAAGACAACCTTAATTTGGTTTATTTTGAAAACTCAAGTGTTATCAGAAATTTCAACTTTGACTGTTATAAATATTAAGTTTGAATATTGGTATATTTATGTTATATATTTTAAGATAAATTAATTGAAGCATTAAGTCATCAAAGTGATCTTTATTGTGGAAATTATTTTATTTTAAAATATAGAAGGTTTTATGCATGTAATTCAGTTTATGCTAATATTAATCGGCCCAAAGGAAGATTAATAATTAGTAATGTTACATGTGTATCTGTGGTAATAAATATGTGATAATTATTCAGTTTTATATGTGAACAATAAATCGGCCCAAAGGAAGATTTTTGTTTAACATATTCTTATTATCAATGTTTGATTACTACATCAAGATATCACTTACAAATTAATATATTTTTTAAAATATTATTGGAGTGTTCGATATCTTGTGATGATGTTACCTTTATTCAAATTTATTATTATTTTGGTTATCTTTTATATTGAGTAAAAGATAAAATTAAGAAAAATATTTTTAAATAATTAAATTCATATTTTGGCTTCGGATATCTAATATTTTAATAGATTAATTGAAATATAATGTCACTAAAGTGACCGCTTTTGTGTAGATTAGTTTATTTAAAATATTAAGATAATTATAGGTCTTTGTAATTCATGCGTTTATTAATTGGCCTAAAGGAAAATTAATATTTGGCCGAATTACAACGACAACTGTGGCGATAAATGTGTGACAATTATATGGTATTTTATGTGAACAATACGTTAGTCCAAAGATTAATCTATTGTTTGACATAGTTTATTGTCAATGTTTGATTGCTACAACAAGAGTATCGCTTACAGTTAATATTGTTGTCCAAAGACTTGATATTAATGTTGTGCTTGGTATCTTGAGAAGGAACTAGCTATTATTTTGAATTTATTGTTTACTTATAGATATTTATGTGAGCTTGTTTATTTACTTATTTTTGTTCTATCTTTAGATGATTTATTTTTACTATCATAATATCTGTTGAATACATTTTATACTTATGTTTAGTGAAATTAATTTCAAGGAATAGAAAAGACACTTATACATAGTATTTGGTTGTATGAACATAGAACTTTCACTAAGTGAAGAACAACTTGCACCTCTCACGGCGATAAGCATTCATAAATAGGATTTTGAGAGGTGAGTTTATTCAAGTTGTATAAGTCTAATGATCATAAAGTATAATGTTTTATAATTTTTTAGGAGCACAAATCTACAAAAAAAAATATTCATACTAAGGGTTTCCTTGATAAAAAAAATAATAATTTTTTTAAGATTAATATGACATCACTTTTGGTTTACTTGATGTCTATTAAGTATAAGGATCAAGGAAATATGATGGAGTATATTATATTGCTTCAAAACTTAAGGCACATAAGATCAAACTTTATAACAATTGTTTGCTCTTATAATTTTAGTATAACTTCCTATACAGTTTAACTAATTCAAAATTAGTTATAATTATTAAAGGAGAAATAAACTTCAAACGGGATTATTTCTCATTGTGTTAAAGAGGAAGAAAAGTTGAAGCAATATAATTATAGAAATACTCAATCAGTTAGTGCTCTTTGGTTAGTGTCTCTAAGAATAAGGGCAATAAAAAATATATATTAGAATAAAGTTGCTAAGGGTCCTGCTCCAAAGGAATAACAATAAGGTATAAAGTGTTGATTCTTTTGTATAAGCTAGGATATAAGTAAAGAAATTAAACTTCAAAAGTAAGCAATTACTTAGGCTATTTTGAGTGATTCATAAGTTGTAAATTTTATGATCCCACAATTAAGATTATTTTAATGAGAGATTTATAACATTTTTAGGATGTTGAGTTTGGAGGGAGAATAAGGTTAGATACATTGTTGTTAAGGAGGAATTGGATATTAATTTAATTCCTACTATCATTTTTCACGATGTTTAGGTTTTCACACCTATCATTAATGAAAAGTAAATCAAGTACATCAGCAAAAAAATGTTGAACAACTCTCGTTCAAGATAAGGTAATTATTTTTTAGAAGAACAAACTCAACAACCTAAAAACAACCTAAAAAAATGTGTCTTTAAAGATATCCATGAGAGGAAAGAGAAATACTATTGAGGATTATTACTTAGTATTTCATCAAGAAAATAAAGATAATAATAGAATGATAAAAGACAACCTGATCAGTTTCTTTTATCAAACCGTAAATATTTTAACTCTAAAAAATGGATTGATGTTATTCAAAAGAGTATAATTTTATACAAGACAATAAAGTTTAAGAACTTGTCGCATTACCTTAAGGTACAAACCAATTGGTTGTAAATTAATATTTAAAATCAAGAGGGTTGTAAATGATAATGTGGACAAGTATAAGGTATGTCTTGTATCTAAAGGATATAGTCTAAAAGAATATATTGATTTTGTAAAGACTCTCTCTCAAGTTATACTGAAAGACTCTTTCAAAATAATTTGGCACTTATTGCTTCTAATCTTGAGCTACATAAGATGGATGTTAAGCTTGCGTTTTTCAATGACAACATTGAATAAATTAATTATATGGTACAATCATTGATTTGTGTCTAATGATACAAAATTAATGATATGTAAATTAAAGATATCCATATATGATCTTATGTTTAACTCTCATTAATAAAATTATAAATTTTATATTGATTATCTCATTCGATTTTGAGATAAATTTGGTTGAAAATTATATGTATTACAAGTTCAGTGGGAGTAAATCAAGTGACACTCATATTATTAAAGAAGATATTTTTTTTCAGTGTCCTACAAGTAACCTTGAAATTTATAAAATACAAAAGATTCCATAATTTATTGAGAATCTAATTTATGCTTAAGTATGTATGCATTTGGATATTGCGTACATTATTAGAATGTTAGACAGATATTTAAGTAAATCTAATATGAATTGTTGGATAGCAGCAAATAGAGTTATGAAATGACTTTAGAAAATAAAATTTATATGCTCACATATCGAAGTTTTGGTAAGTTAAAGATCATCAAGTTTACAGGCTTTGATTTTACTAGAATATTGATGTAAAAGACTTTGTCACATGAGCTGCTAATTATAGATTGAATAGAAAGACCACTTCAGTTATTTTGTGATAATAAATATGTATCATTTATTCTATAAACAATAGAAACACTTTAAAATTTTAGTTCCTAGTTGTTAAAGAAAATTTAGAGTATTTGTGTGTCTATAGAGCATGTTGGTACAAACTCCATAATTGCGCGCTTATTGAGAAACTATCACCCTAGGTCTTTCATGAGCACACTACTCATATGGGTGTAATATTATTTAAGTATATTCAGTTTTAGTGGGAGTTTGTAATTTTGATAAATGCTCATTCGTTTTAGACACAATTTCGGTTACTTTAGTTTAAGGTTAATTTCTGCAGAAATAAAGTTATTTTGGCTTATGCACACTCTGAATTCAGTAAAGTTTGATCTCACTAAAGTTTAGGAGGACCAGTTGGAAATAGGTATGTTCGGTTCACATTTACATGTAATTTCCATGCTACGCATCCATGATTGATCTATGTCATTTGATTATGTTTTTATACGTGACCATTAATGGATCCAGTCATGATTGATATGATGAAGACCGTTTTGATCCTATATGAATATAATTGATGGACGAGATTGTTTTAGAATACTTATTATATGATAGCAAATTTTTGAGCTCATAAGGTTATATATTTGTCAAGAAACATATGTTGCCCAAGTGGGAGATTGTTGGATTAAAATTCAATAATAGTGGACACATATGTATAATATATATTGCTATTATAAAATTTAACACGTAATTAAGTGACCAATTATGTTACACGTGTTATAGGTATTAAATTATCATGGAATTAAAAGTGTAGATACCATAAGGTGTATTTATAATTTGATGAGGGGCAGAGTTATAAATACTTCAGAGTTGGTTATTAAATCAACTACTAGTTGGTTATTAAATCAACTATATAAAGGGGTTATGGTCCCCAAAAATTAGGTCAACTTGCATATCTCTTTTTCCCGTCTGAGAGTTGTGCCGCAAGAGAAAACCTAACTTCTTGAAAGATCAAACCCTCTGGAAAAACTCTATCGATTAATTCAGGTACGCTTCCGCATTCAGTTTATTTATTTTATTGTTCTTGATGATTTGACATGTATAGATCTTGGGTTTATATTCGTATTGAATATATTTTAATTCTAACAAATTATGCTTCTGAATTTATTTTAGGTAATTATTTTAAAAAATTTTAGTTTGGGTAATTATTTATAATCTAAATAATTCTTTAAATGGTGTTACCCTAAAATACTAACGGAATGAAATTTTTTGCACCTATTTCAGCCAAAAAAATATTAGACACCTATTTCAGAAAAAAAATATATAGTTCATACACTTATTTCAACAAAAAAAATTATTAGGCACCTATTTCAAAAAAAATATGTAGTTTAAGCACTTATTTCGGAGTTAAGCCTTAAATAATTATAAACAATATTTATATCATAAAATATTATTAAATTATTTGATACCTACTTTTAAAATCTTAGAGTTAAAAAACATATTGCAAATTTATTCTTAAATTCATAATGGTCAAAAAAATTCATATAGTAGATCTCTAGAGCAGAACGAATGAGTGTGCGATGGGGTCGTTGAGTACAAGCGTATACGATACCGATAAATTTTAAAATTCATAACATATACATTATAATAATGACATTTTACATTTAAATCCTCTCCCTGTACATTAAGTTTATACTCATTCTCGCTCTAACTAGGACGAGTACGATAAAAAATTTACAAAAATATATCTTTTTTATTTCTAGAGAATATATATTTATTTTATGATTTATATCTGGAATCCATGATTTTACCTAGAATTAAAATTTGTTTTTCGTGATGATTATAGCATTTTGTCTTTTGGATTGTCTCGCAGTCTTGGTTGTTGTTAAGTGTTACATGTTGAGCTTTGGGCCGTTCATGATGCATTATCATTTGATTGAAGATTAGGTTACCGTTTGGTAGAACTTAAAACTGATAATCTTGAGGTATCAAAAATTTTATTAGATGCTTCACCTACTCTTAATGATAATGCGATTGTTTCAACTATCAAAGATCTCCTTCAACAAAATTGGCAGGTAAAAGTCCAGTATATACAAAGGAAGATGAATATTGTGGCAGATCGCCTTGCTACTATTACTCGTGATGGTCCTATTGGAACTATCTTTTTTAATTCACCACCACCTTCTTTGGTGTCTCTTGTTCAAGATGAGGGAATGTCGGCTTTAAAATAGAAATCTTCTCATGCAGATAGACAAAATGGTTACTTTTCTTCATTGTATTAGTTGTGATATGGTTTGTTTATTTACCGTAGTGGTTGTTTCTTGTTAGTTTGTTCATGTATATAATGCTTTGTGCAGTGGCGGATCCAGAAATTCATTTGAGGGTGGGCACATATGAAATTTTAAAATCTCAGGGTGGGCACAAAGCTTAAATATTATAAAAACTTAAAGATCAATTCATAAAAATTAAAAAAATTAAGGGTAAATATATGATCTTTGAAAAGTTCAAGGTGGGCATGGACCCACCCTATTTAAAGGGTGTATCCGCTATTATTATTGTGTGTACTCTTTTCTTCTATTTAAGATTAAAGAATTTTTTAACGAGACTCATAATAACATCTTCATTTTTATAAAGAAAATAGGTAGCGCAAAGTTTTAGAGTCGTCCAACTCATATATAAAGATTTTGTAAGGATTTAATATAGGGCAATCTTACCAATTTAAATTTTTTATTTATAATATCAAATTTAAAATTTTAATTTTATATAAAAAACTTGGTATTTTATTTTATATAAATCCTAAATCATGCTATACATGTATGTTGATTAAAAATCAAATGTCATAAATATAGTTTTATATATTCAATATTTTATAAACATACTTTATAAATTTATAAATCACAGTCTAAATATATAAATTATACTTTCGTAAATATAATATTTCATAAGGTAAACTACTTCAATAGTTATTCAATTAATTGGAGATACCTATTTTGATCATTAAATTATTTAACTCGTTAATCAGACCACTTAATTTATTAATTCAACTTATTTGGGTTACCGTCGTTAAAACTCTAACGGAAAAAGTGATGTGTCAATTAAATAAAATCTATAAAGCTACACGATTAATCTCTATATTTTATTTATTATTTTAATTTAATTTCAATTTTAAATTAATAAATAAAATTAATCATCTAATCCAATAATGACACGTATATTTTTTCATTTTCTCTCCTATAATTTTTCAATAATATTTTAACGAATTACTTTACGAATTAATAAATTGAATACATATTTATCAATTAATAAATTAATTTTCATATCTCAAAGGCTTTGCCATTATACTTATTGATCTCAATTTTCAATCAAATATATAATTTTATACATTTTAAGTAACTAACACGTCACTTTTTCGTTAATTTTCTAATCACATGACAATTTATCATAAAATTTTAATTAAATAACTATTTTTTTATTGTTCTTTCGATTTTCAGAGTATCGTCCTGATTAATTTGGATCGACATGCATTGCACACCTAACTTTGGTGGGTGAGTCTCTCAACAAAGATTTTCTATGTACATAATATCTCGAACCAGAAACTTATTTAAGTAAAACCAAACTGTTTACCGCTTGGACCAACCCATATCGATAAATAACTAAATTATTAGTTTTAAACAAGAAATGACATATATTTATGCCTTCTTGACCTACCGAAAGACGTTGGATTCAATCCTCGTATATCAAAGCCCTTTAAACTTTGGGTTTGAGCCTAGCTGTTAGGTTCTCCTTTAACTTTAAGCCATAACTCAAAAATCTGAAAATTTCAGAAACAGCTTTGAAAAACGACATTTTTACTCAATTGGAGCTAACCGCGGCATGGCTCAGCAAAGAACACGCCTTCTTAGTAATCTAGACTCGAGTGGTCTGATCTGGGTTTCGTTTTTGCAGTCTCGGATATAAAATTATTAAAATTTAGAACGATCTTTTTCTTTTTCCTTCTAATCATCATTAGGAATTAACTGGCAAGAAACGCGTTAAAGAAAACGGAAGAACACTGGCTGTTAACCGGAAGTAATACACAGTAAAAAGATCCAAAAAGAAGGGATCTAAATCTGAAGATCTCCAAGAACTGACGCACTGCAAAGCAAAGCCATTGAATTCCCATCAAAAGTGAAAGTTGGAATCTTTTTTTATATACAAATCGGGTGTCTCGAAACACCCAAAGTTTCATTCTTTTAGATCTTTAATGGCATGGCCTTCTCTTTCCCTTCTTTGCTCAAATCTACCCTTGTTTCCTTAACCCTCATTTCAGTTCTCTTCTTCTTCCTCCTCCAAGCTCCAAGAAAAAACCCATTGATCCCCCAAAGATTTCTCCTTTCAACTTCTTCCTGTTATACCCAAGACTCTTCTGATTCCGATGGTGCCCTCATTAACTACCTTTACGTCCATTACTGTCTTTTCAATGGCAACTCTTTCCTCTCCATCCCTTTCCTTTCTCTTCTCCTTCTCCTCGACTTTTACATTCTCATCAAAACGGCACAATCCCATTTCTCCGTTGTCACCACAAAGCTCTCTTCTCTTCTCAATTTGTCCCCATCTATGGCTGCCGTCACTCTTTTAGCCCTCGGAAATGGTGCCCCCGATGTGTTTTCATCCCTCCATGCCGTCCGTACGGGTCATTACAGGACTGGGTTTGGCGCAATTTTGTCGGCCGGGACTTTTGTCTCCGCCTTTGTGGTTGGTTTCGTTGCTATCTATGCAGCTCCCTTTGGGGTAAAACCTGCGCCTTTTATAAGGGATGTGTTGTTTTATCTTACTGGGGCATTGTTCTTGTTCTATGTGTACTTGAGTGGCGAGATTTTTGTGTGGCAAGCTGTTGGTTTTGTTGCGTTTTATATCTTCTTTGTTGGGTTTGTGTTTTGGATGGATTTTGGAACCGAGAGAGAGGAGGAGAAGCCTATTTTAGAGAAGGAAATGGTGTCAGAAAATCACCATTTGCTGGACAAAAATTTTGATCTTGAGAGGGGTATGAAGGCAGAGAAGAAGGCTTTTGAAATTGCAGGAGTATATGAAATGGTAAGTCTCTAGAATTTAGTACAAGGAAACTTTTTATGTTGTGATTTGTTTGGTTTAGTGTTGAATATGAATACTATTACTTGATTTAGTGAGTGGAAGAGCATTGGAAGATAGAAGTATTTGTTGAG
The DNA here is from genome assembly GCA_035048815.1 of Abelmoschus esculentus. NCBI lineage: Eukaryota > Viridiplantae > Streptophyta > Magnoliopsida > Malvales > Malvaceae > Abelmoschus > Abelmoschus esculentus. The sequence continues at coordinate 2,215,855 of JAUCBN010000019.1, read as the reverse complement.
GCTATTTCGACTGTAGGTGCTATCTTTTACTAGGAACTGAATCTTGATGTTGTTGGCCTGTAAATGCTTAAAGGCTTATATGAAACTCCTCTATTATTTGAGATGGACAATTAGAAATGAGCTTGAAATGTTTTAGCTGAGCTAAGTTTTCCAGGTTTAATTGTTGTAAATTGAAGAATGTGCATGTTGGATGCTATGAACATGAAAGTTACAGAGTGGGGAAAGTTTTGGTTGAACCTTTTCAATATTTTCTTGTCTATGGACGATGGTAGTGGACTCCAAAAGTATACTGCAGTTTGCATGCTGTTGAAATTCATTCTTCCTTTGATCTCAATGCTGTACACATTGATTTTGGCCCCTTTTCAAGTGTTTAGAATTGTTATAGTTTGCATGGGATCCATTGTAGGAGCTAGACAGGCTCATGAAATTTCTCGAATTAGGATATTCTTTGCTCGAGTCATATGTTCTTTGCCTTGTGCTCGCTAGTCATAAACTTGTACTAGCTTTCTGTCTAATATTCTGTATTATGTCTTCTATGCAGATCTCAAAGGTATGGGAGGTTCCTATCTCTTTTCTTCTCAAGCTCACGATTCCACAAACTTCCCCTTTGGAATGGAATAGATTCTACCTATCTGCTAATATTGCCCTTTGCCCTCTAGCCCTATTATATGTTTGCAACTCATACATGCCATTCGATCACCCCATTGTGTTCCTCCTTCATAACACCCGTTTCCCTCTTTGGTTTGTTGTACTGTTTTCGAGCGTCTCTCTTGCTGTCCTTCACTTCATATTGGAAAAAGAACCTCCGAAGAACGAGCAAATCCCTGTGGTGATTATAGCATTTGTGATGAGTGTGTTCTGGATATCTACTGTCGCTGGGGAATTGCTGAACTGTTTGGCAGCCCTTGGATCACTTCTAGAATTGCCTCCGGCACTCCTTGGGCTCACAGTACTAGCATGGGGAAACTCAGTGGGAGATCTTGTAGCTGATGTTGCAGTTGCCAAAGCAGGCCATCCAGCAATGGCTATGGCCGGATGCTTCGCGGGGCCAATGTTTAATATGCTCGTTGGGCTAGGATCGGCTCTGGTAATGCAAACAGCCAATGTTTATCCTGAAGCCTATAAGCTTAATTTTCACATTGGTATCATTATTGCATTTGTCTTCTTGCTTTTGAGCTTGATGGGATCTCTATTGATCATAACTTGGTCGAGATTCCGGGTACCTAAGTTTTGGGGATTCTGCCTCGTTGGCCTTTATATCGTTTTCACACTAGTTAGCTTTATCATTGCTACGTTTTCCGGGTGATCGGTTAGATCCTCTATGCTGAATGCATTCAATTCATATATGCTCTGATGGAGGCAACCGATGAACTTCGACGACGAGGAGCCTGATTAGTATATATGTTCACTGTGTCAAACTGTCAATGGAGGATGAATACAAGGAATTGTAGGGGGATTTTTGTTTGCAATTTCTAGATATAATTGAATTCTTCATACCTGTTAGATTCTCAACTATTATAATCAATGTTTTGTTTAGAGCAAATTAGAATATCATACAAATCAGAATAGTTTCTGTGCAACAGGCAGTAGTCTGAGCATGAAGTGGTGTATTTCTACTCAGTAGATGCATACTGGTTTTCATTTTTTTTGTTTTTCTTACACCATTTTACATGTTCTTGGTTGGATTTTTCTTTGCTTGTTCCTGTCAGAATTCTTGGTTTGGTTTTAGGTGAAACCTCAAAAAGCTGCATTCACCTAGCCCCAAACAGGTGTTTGGTTGTGGAAAAATTATCTAAACCTGGTCATCACGTCATCTATGATTTATGAGATTTATTCACTTTAATATAACTTATAAATAACTACCTATCATGTAGGAAAGAGATAAAAATTCACCTTAAAAAAATAAGATAAATTCTGGATGGACTATGAATGACGTGATAAATATAATTCATCTAATAAATTTTTCGGGTGGTGTGAATCTATATTCGGGTTTTAACACTGATATGTTTGACTTTTATTTACATTTTTTCATCTATTTGGAGGATTATATTATCTCGAACTCATATTCAACTATATATTGGACAAGAGTATCATATACAAATATTTTTAAACTTTAAACCTAAAACTTTAAATTCGAAACCCTAAATCTATGAACACAAAACCAAACTTTACCCTTTTAACGTCGTTAGGAATTCAATGATCAAATTAAAATAAATCACAAAATTTAATATTAACATTAAAATAATTAAAAATTTATTCACCAAATTAAAATTAACTAAAGTTGAGTGACTATATGTCAATTTTACCTCTTTTGAGTAGAGATGCAAATCTTCCTCTTGAAAGAAAATGAAGGAAAGGGTAATTTGGTCCAAAACCAAAAATAGAAAAGCAAGCACGAAAAAGGAGGGGAAGACCTTATAAGTATGTTTCTGACATCGTAAGGTCAAAACCGAACAGAAGAAAAGAACTCAAAAAACATCATCAACACAAACTGCTTCAGCTTTTGTTGTTTCCAATCTTAGGTTAGTTCTTGTACGAAAAAAATTATAACAAAAAAATTCTAAAAATACCAACTTTTTTCTATTTCTTTCTCTCTCTAAACCCTAAAAATTTGTTTCCAAAATTGGATCTTTCTCAACCTACGGATAAAATTCTCTTAGAAAGAGTTTTACCCAATTTTACCCTTTTGATCTTGCAAGCTTCTATGCTCTTTTGACATCTTTTCTTTTTTATTTTGTTTCAGGCTGTTCTCAATCTTCCCCTCAAGGTACAACTTTTCCTCCCAAAGGTATAACCCTTTGGTATTCTTGCTTTTTGTACGTATAATATACACTGGTCTATACGTATCTGGGTTGGTTTAGGAGATGTTATTTGATGATCTTCAGTTTTAATAGGTTTTTTCCCCTATGTTTAATTGCTGTAAATATACTGGTTTTGCTTGATTTAGCTAAAACTACAGAAAATTATCTGCTGTTAGATTTAAATGCAGAATTGAATGAACAGATTTGGTTTTCATGTTATGTTGTTTATGGAGTCATGACCCTTTTGACAAAACTGATAATTTATGTGCTTATTAGCTTATGTAGGTGTTGATTTGAGCCATTAATGGAACTTGATCTTCCATAGGAAGATGTTAGAGGAATTGATTCTGGAAATAACAAAGAGAGAGGGGAAGGGAATAATGCATGATTTTTGTATGTTCAAATGAAATTCGTTTCGAGTCCAAGAGATTCGAGTATAAATTCTGATATGTTTACCTGTTTTTTTAACTTTCTGGTTTTCTGTATATAAAGAGTTGATCCTGTCTGGGATGAACACAATGAAACATGTAATGCCTGATCAGGTTTTCTTGCTGCAATTTTTTGTTTTATCTTTAGCAGATATGTTTATGTGTTAGTCTCTGCAGGTTAGAATGGATCAGCAAGGGCATGGACAGCCCCCGGCAATGGGGATTGTTAGCAGCGGAGCTCAAATGCCGTATGGCACTACCCCGTATCAAAGCCAAGTGACTGGGGCCTCAAATCCAGGGTCGGTTGGAGGCATTCAATCGACCAATCAGCCAACTGGAGCTCAACTTGCGCAACAACAGCTTGCTTACCAGCAAATCCACCATCAGCAGCAACAGCAACTTCAGCAACAACTTCAGACATTTTGGGCGAACCAGTATCAAGAAGTCGAGAAAGTTACGGATTTCAAGAACCATAGTCTTCCCTTGGCCAGGATCAAGAAGATCATGAAAGCCGACGAAGACGTGAGGATGATATCGGCCGAGGCCCCTGTCATTTTTGCCAGGGCGTGTGAAATGTTCATCTTGGAACTGACATTGCGTTCATGGAATCACACGGAAGAGAACAAAAGGAGGACGCTTCAGAAAAACGACATTGCAGCAGCTATTACTAGGACCGACATATTCGATTTCTTAGTCGACATAGTTCCTAGGGAGGATTTGAAAGACGAAGTTCTTGCAGCAATTCCACGAGGAACAATCCCCGTCGGAGCCCCTGCCGATGCACTTCCATACTACATGCCTGCCCAACATGCACCCCAAGTTGGGACTCCAGGGATGATTATGGGGAAACCGGTTGTAGACCCTGCTTTGTATGCCCAGCAACCTCACCCATACATGGCACAGCAGATGTGGCAACCGCCGGGTCATGAGCAACAGCAGTCATCGTCCGATCATTAGAAGCTCTAATAGCATAGAAGGTAAAGAAAGCAATTACAGTGCTGTAAATTGCTTTTAGTTGCAGTTTCATTCCCCGGAGAACTTTCAAGTATTCTTATATTTGCTTTGCTTTTGTAAATTGGTGACAAGACATGTTCCCTTAGACATCTTAACTAATGTTGTAATGAACCCAATAAGGAGGCTTTCTTTTTCACGTTGAAATGGTCAGTTGGTTACTTAGAGATGTAACAATAGATATACATACGTAGAGATTTTCGTACTCGACATATCCGATTAACTTTTTATACAATACTTAAATTACCCGTAACCAAACTGAACATCGAAACCGAACATCGAAACTCGATACAGAACTGCCAACTTGCCTCCTTTCAACGTCCAAATTTTTGAACAATATCCAGGAAATTTGCTGAACAAACCATCGAAATACATCTGTTATCTTTGCCTTATCTTAAACAACAAAAAAGACTAACATCATCATTCATACACTCCTAGATACAGTGTTAGCAAAGGAGAAAAGTCAAATAGAATTGGAATTTGCTTTACTTTTAAGACTGATACCGACAAGCCACCCAACATAAGGCTTCCTACAACACTGTTCTAGTACCTTGATTCTTCGCTTAACATAGAATGTACGGATTGTAATAACTATTTTTGTCCGGGTTTGATAATATCCCTAAACCCTTAAAACGAAACATTAATCCATATCCTTTAAACTGTAAGTTATAATAAATAAAAAAATTAAATTAAAAATCCAAAAATATATTATTTATATTAAATAAAAAAATCCTTTATTACAAATCTTATCCCATTCATAATCTGCCATTAAGACCAATATCCCTCAAAACCCATTACAAAACTGAAGCCCACTTACTAAATACCCAACCCGTTAACCAAAAACCCATTACAAACACAGTCAAACCCATATCCATTACCCAATTGACCCGGTATCCAACCCAGATTACGACCCGCGTCTCTCCAGCTTCCAACCGACCTTTAGCCTTCTGAAAATTCCAGAAGATTGCTGGAGAATGCCCTTTCAGTTCCAGCCATGACCATTCATCTTCGTCGGTCTACCCCAGCAGCCACAACGGCAACAAATCAGCACTACGTCAGAGACACAATAACCCCACAACAGCAAGCATCTGCCACGCTAGCCCTCCTCTCCTCTCTGCAGATCCGTCCAAGAAAGAAACAACAAAGAATGGTCCCCTTTTACCTCTCTCGTACAAGCCAACAAACCAACGAAAAGGACAGAATATCAGAATTAAATTTCCTTTTATTTTTCAATGTAAAAATCGGGTATAAATCCCCGATTCAAAATCATATGTAATCAGACGGGATTTGAACAAGAAATATACAAGGTATTCGAATTTTTCCAGAGTATTTTCTTATTTTTCTAATACAAAACATCTGATTTAGGGTTTACCTTCGAGAGGTCGGTTGGATCCGTCGCCGATCCTCTTCGCTTTCTTCATCTTCTTTGTTTTCCTTAAACCAGATTTCAAAACGCAACAAAGGGAGGTTTTGTATCAAAAAATTTTGAGAAGTAGAAGGGCATTTCGTTTCGTTTTTTTAAGATTCGAAGAAAAAAGGTGTTGATTTCCGGTTTTGTAAGTTCAGATCCGGGTTTATTTTTTTAAAAAAGAGGAGCTTTTCGAACTATTTTCGTCGACGCCGTCGCCGCTAGAGGCGGCCGAGGCGACAGAACCACCGCCGGTTTCTGGTTTTTAAGGTTGAGATTCGTTTGTTTTTGAGAGCGTTTAAGCTTTCTGGGTTCCTGGGTTTTGGCACAGAGGAGAAGAATGGAGGCTTCAGGCTCTTTAGCCTAAGTTCCCCTATATATACCAATTGCAAAACTACGCCGTTTTGATAGCCTTAAACCCGCGTGGTGATCCGTATCTGGAGAGGATCCGCGAAAAATGGGTTATTTGCAAGGTTGGTCCCTCAGTTCATGGGGCGTTTGATTTTTCGTCATGGTTTAATATTCGTTTCAGTCCGTTTCCCTTGCCGTTTTGGTTTCAAGCGTGGTTTAATCTCCTTTTTAGTCCCTGAATCTGTTTTTCCATTTCGATTTAATATTTTTCATTTTATTTTAAATCAACTCTGTAATTTTTTTTATTTATTTTGACCCCTATTTTATTTCCTTTTCCTTTTTATTATTTTATTTAATTATTTATTAAATTTTATTTTCCTTATTTATCATGACAACTAATTCCCATAAATTTTTTATTTTTTATTTCTATTATTTATTCTTTATCCTTTTAATTATTATTAATTGGCATTAATTTTATTTTTTTACTTTCGTATAAAAAGGGAATAGATCCATTTAATTTGTTTTAATTTTCTATAACATTCAATGCCTTTGATTTTAATTTTTTTCTTTGTTTCCCCTTTGTTGCCGCATGGTTTACCTTTTTCTTTTTTTTTAATTTTATTTTTTTTGTTAAAGACATGTTCGTCCCTTGCTATAACTTTCCTATATGATGTATGACATCTTAATGCTTTATATGTCCAAAGTCTAATTGATTTGAAGTTCAAATTTGGAACTAGATTTGACATAGAGGGATATGTCACTGGTTTTGGAAACCCTGACTGGGCCAGGACTCATTCAGCCGCTACAACAACAGCACCGGCAGTGGCGGACCTCTTCATGGCTGGCGCAACTTGTCTCGGAAAAACCGTCATGAATGAAATGGCTTTCTGGTCTGGATTTTAATAGATTTTTATGACTGCATATATACATAGATATATTTTTTCTCATACTTGTTGTACGTGTAATTTTTTCTTATTCAGTATGTATGGAGAAAATAAACATTACGGCACTCCAACAAATCCTTGTGCACCAGATAGGGTGCCTGGAGGATCTTCGAGCGGCTCTGCGGTTGCAGTAGCTGCAATGCTAGTAGATTTCTCCTTAGGTGAGTATTTCCTTTGCAGAATGAGATTCATCTCTTTATGTATCTCCTTGAAGTGAATGCATTCTCTAAAATAGGAACCGACACCGGAGCAAGTGTTAGAGCCCCGGCATCATATTGCGGAATTCTTGGATTCCGGCCTTCACTCGGTGCCGTCTCTACTGTAGGAGTTATTCCTATGTCACAGAGCTTCGATACTGTGGGTAAGGGATGAAATAAATTTAACTAGACCAACTAATAGTTACTGACCCTGCTAGGGACTTTAGTTGGTATCATTCTTTTGACCCCAAATTCTCATTTAGGATGGTTTGCTCGGGATCCTATCATTTTAAACCGTGTTGGACGTGTTCTTCTGCATTTACCTGACATCGATCCGATCAAGCCGAGTCAGATTTTTATTGCAGAAGATTGTTTTCACCTATCTAACGTCCCAAGCGATCGAACAGCACAAGTTCTAGTGAAGTCAACTGAAAAGCTCTTCGGAGGTAAGTAATTCTAGCCATAAACTTCTGTTACTTGGCTCGAATGCTAACATATAGGACTTTATGTTCATAAAAGTGCAGCTCAATATGTTAAGCATATTATCCTTGGAGACTATGTGAAGGACAAAGTGCCAAGTTTGCAGCATTTCATGGATAAGGGAAATGAAGACCAAGAGGATAATATGCCATCATCCTTGGCAGCCCTTTCACGTGCAGTGAGCTTACTTCTGAGGTGCGAAAAACATCTTGAAACTTCTAGTATGAATCTAAGATAAGGAATTTAAGCATTGTTTACTTGGTTTATTTTCCTGTAGGTTTGAATTTAAGAATAACCATGGTGAATGGATCACCAAAGAAAATCCGGATTTTGGTCCGGGAATATACGAACGCGTATGGGATGCCGTTAAATTAACCGGAGAAAACATCGACTTCAGCCACTCGGTGAGGATGGAATTACGTTCTGCACTTGCTTCACTGCTTGGGGTAAGTAACCACTATTACTTCCAATTTAAACCAGTGCTAGCCAAATATTGTTTTTTCATACAAATCAGTCAACTTTTATGTGACCTTTTAGGATCATGGCATCCTTGCACTCCCAACAACACCAGGTGAACCACCAAAAGTACAAGAAAATCCAGGCGAATCGGATGTATTCTTTTCTAAGCCTTTCAGCTTTTTGTCCGTTGCCGGAGCATCTGGTTTCTGTCAGGTTCGAACTCGTTATGCTATAAGTTTCTCTTATGTCTTTGGTAGGGAATTTTGAATGGGTTATACTATCTGTTCTCTACAGGTTAGTATACCTCTAGGGATGTATGATGATGTTCCTGTGGCAATTTCCCTAGTGGCAAAACATGGTTCAGATGCATTCCTGCTGAATCTTGTTGAGACTCTGTATGATACCCTCCAAGAAGAAACTAGGAAGCTGAAATAATAAATTACGTGTTCCATAAGTTATCTGGCCTATAAATAATCGTGCCGGTGAATTCTCGTTGTAATATAGTTAATGCTGCAATACTTGATGCAGCAAACAGGAGAAATCGGTTCCAGAATTACTGTTTCTAGATCCCTGTGTATGGACAGCATAGTATCCAACAGCTGAATGGTAATAATATATAGGAACATAATTGCTGGTTCTGTCTGTATAATACATACTACATAGTTTAAGTTTGGACACTGCTATAAGCTATCAAGCATGAAAGTTATAGCCATTCTTGCATACAGTAGACTAAAACGATAAGGGTCCCGGTTTCTTCTTAGAGATCCCTAAAGACCATAGCTTTTACATAAAGCAAACTATATAGCCATTTCTTGCATACAGTAGACTAAAACGCTAAAAACAGAGGTCGAACCAAAGCTATATGGCCATATCAAGCATTTACTACTGTTCCGCCATTGGGATGAAGGACTTGGCCAGTTATGTAGGAGGAACAGACATTACAAGCCAGGAACACATAGCACGGAGCCACTTCAATAGGATGACCAGCTCTCTTCATCGGCACTTCACTACCAAATTCAGCAGTCTTCTCTTCGTCAAACGATGCCGGTATCAGTGGAGTCCATATCGGCCCCGGTGCAACACCGTTAACACGGATGCCTCTGTTCACTAACTGAAGTGCAAGGCCTCTAATGAAAGCAACAATGGCACCCTTGGTGGCTGTGTAATCGAGTAACGTAGAGTTCCCTTTATACGCAGTCACAGACGTCGTGTTTATGATCGAACTGCCGTCTTTCATGTGCTTCAAGGCATGCCTACAAAAATTTCAAATTTCTATATAACAATTTTTTTAATTAAAAATCTATTTTCATCTTATAATATAATGTAAAATTATGGGTCTGTCCCTGATCTCGAAATTGACCTGATTTTCATTACCTAGTCATGAAGAAGTAGGAAAAGATGTTGGTCCTAAACACCCTTAGGATCCTTTCCTCATCAATCTCCTCCACACTGCTTCTCTCATACTGCTCGGCAGCATTGTTAACCAGAATATCGATCCGACCATACGCTTTCACGACTTCGTCAACCACCTTCTTGCAGTTCTCATCAAACCCCAAATCCGCCGGTACGGCCATCGGATTCTTCGCATCCGCCGTCTTCTCCTTTTTCACCATCTCGAGAGTATCCTTTGCGTCCTTATCCTCCTGGCCCTTCACATACGTGAAGGCCACGGTTGCACCCTCTTTGGCAAATAAGATACATACCGATCGGCCTATCCCGGAATCGCCACCGGTAACTAAAGCCACTTTTCCCTACAGAAGAGAAGAGAATTATTCATACAAAGCATGCATGAGAAAATTATAATTCCAGGCAAGAAAATGGATACAATGAACGAGTACTTGAAGCTTGTTTGAAGGCTTGTAATCGGGGCTGCTGAACTGAGGGACAGGGTTCATAACATGTTCTTTTCCTGGTTGGGAATCTTGTTTCTGACGAGGCTGTTGCTGACCATCAGAAGCCATTTTGGTCCCAAACAATCTAACGATTTTCTTGGGAAAATTATTTCGATGGACTATGAAATGAGGTTTGTTTGGATACCAAGAAAATACAATGGAACTGACTAGTGACCGAGAAAACATATATAGGATGGTGGGGTTTTGATCCTAATGCGATGCATCATGCATGAGAGTCGATGGAAAGGCAAATATAAAACGGGGGTGTTGAGGTGGACACGTGGGACCAAGTGGCAGAAGGAGATGTCGACGTGTCATGTCAGCCTGCATGCAGTGGACACGTACGTGGAAACGACCCTTTTTTATGACTCGACACTCAATTGTGAATTAAGCTTTGAATTACATAAAAAAATGGAAAAGCTTGTGAAGCGGCAACAATCTAGGTTGAAGGTTATTAAATTAATCGATTAAATTTAAATTTTATTTATTAATTTTATATTAATAGTTTTTTTTTGATAAATGAAAATTTATTTCATCCAAGACAAAAAAATATATATGCAAAATTTAAAAATAACCCATGTACAAATTATGAGAAAAAGGGCGATTTGTTGTTTGAAGAAGATGAAGAGGATATTTTTTCGAGAAAACAAAGTGTTTCTATGTACTTTCTTACTATTCTTCAACATTAAATGATTACAGAGTAAGTCTTTAAATAGGCTAAAATAGAGTTTTTAATATGACTAAATTATACTTTATCTTTAATTTAAATAATATTTATTCATAATTTAAATAATACTTCTAATAAATCTAAATTACTAATTAAGAATAAACTCTAATTATATATTAAATAAAAACTCTAACACTCCACGTTAATTTAGATTTCTCGTCAAGCTCTAACATTTTTTGGGTAACTAACACTCCCCTCAAGTTGGTGAACAAAAGTGGTAGAACATCAACTTGAATCTTGGATGTGATGTCCTACTCTCGAGTCAAAAGAATCTACATAAATCAACATTAGACTAATAATAAAAAGTAACCAATAATAAACCTATTCTATCAAAAAGCTTTCATCTTACATCTCGTCGAATTATGATAAAAAAAATCTCTTTTGATTTGGGACACTTATCATGCAACCTTTTATTGTGCTCTCGTCAAAGGTAGTAATTGAAACTCCTTCATGCGTGATAAAGAACAATTGTTTTCTTCGATTTTTTTTCCATGTCATCTTAATCCATGCAAATATATCAGCCCAACAATGATAAGAACAAGATATACTCCACTCGTGTAGTATTAGTTTCCAAAGGCGTTGGGAGTAGTTACAACTATCAAATAAATGATTTATTGTTTTAATTCCTTCCCCAGATAATAAACAGACAACGTCAACGTGATATCCTATTGCATCATTCGACTTTTTGTTGGTAATATATCCAATACCACCAATCGAGTGATAAAAGAATGTCTAGGAATGACTGAACCACTTTTAAACTATACGATGTTAAAAAATCATAGTTTCTTTATGTCGAATACATTCTCAAATTATTTTAGCAAAAAATTTCTCCTGAATTGTACCAACAGTCATAAAAGTGTCTTTCAACTGTGAGTTGACTTAACACTTGTTTGCCAAATAGTTTTACCCTTCAACAAATATTCTTTTACCCATGCAACCCATAGAGAGCCTGTCTAAACCAAAACTAACCATAAACATCTCATGATACATGTTCTATTTCACGACGTAATACTCTTTATATCCGAATCTTTCTCTTTTTTAGATGACAAATAAGATCTTATTTTACCATCGCTCCTTTTTATTATTATCCATACCTTTTCAAAGGAAGAAATTACAGAGCTGATTTATTCTTGTAATACTTTTGAAAATTCAAATATAATCAATCAATTAAATTAAATATTTTAAAATAAATATTAAAAAGATAAAACTAAATTAATCCTATAAACGTTAGTATTTTACTTTATAAATGAATATTAAAAATATTAATTCGATTTATTTAAGAGTAGAGCATTATAAAGATCAGAAAGGAGTTTTTATTGTATTTAAATAGAGGTTGACAATGAAGATATGTTATGGTTGATAAGTAAATAATTTGAAAATGAAAGATGTAATATTTTTATGGGTAAATTATTCAGTGACCACCCAACTAATTGGGGATACCTATTTTTGGTCATCCAACTAAAAAACTCGTCAATCAGGTCATCCAACTTTGAAACTCTGCCTATTTGAGCTACTGCCGTTAAAATTTAACGGAAAAAATTAACGGTGATGACGCGACTGTTAATTAAAATATGTAGTGTAAAATTACACACTTAATCCCTTTAATTCATTTATTATTTTTAATTTAATCATAATTTTAATTTATTTAATCATCCAATCATTTTATTTTTTAATTTATTTTTATTTATTATTAAAGAAATAAAATTGAAACATTGAGGCTGAAGGGATTTAAACCCGTGATCAATGGATAAAATACAAGCAACCTTACCACTAGGCTAAACCTTCATATATGCTAAGTTTTGAAAACACGATATATTTAAACTATATCCTATGAGAAAATAGAATAGACTAAATATATTGTAAGTGATTCGAATATAATTTTAATAAAAAAAATAAAAACAATACTTGATATTTAGTATACAAATAAATATTCGGATATTCAAAAAAAATAATATTAAATATATAAATAAAAATATTAGTTGAAAAATAATAAATATTCGAATATTTTGATTAAAAAATATTTGAATAAAAATATTTATATTTTAAATATTTGAATAAAAATATTTTTTATATTGTTTAAAAATATTTGGATATTCGAAAAAATCATAAATATTTGAATATTTTTTATTCGAATATGTGAATAAAAATTATGAATATTCGAATATTTGAATTTAAAAATATTCAAATAAAAATATTTAGATTTTAATTATTCGAATATTTGAATTTTGTTGTTTAAATATTTTTATATTTTTTATTTGAATAAAAAATATTCAAATATTTATGATTTTTATTCGAATATCCAAATATTCTTAATTCGAATAATATTAAATAAAAATATTCAAATATTTAATATTTGAATATTTTTATTTTAAATATTTAATTATTTTGATTTATTTATTAAATATTTTATTATTTTAATTTAAATATTTAATATTTTAATTTAAATATTAATCGACTTGAAATTTTAGTGTTCTAGACTTTTACTAAACAATAATTACTTAATAATACATGTGAATATTTTATGATATAAGAAGTAGTTTAGCCTAGTGGTTCACTCATTGGGTGGGTGGTCCTTAATCTAGATGGTGTATGTTCAAATCCTCTCACATGTAATGAACTTAGCATTTTATTTCTTCCACTTATCATTCACTAATCATGTGGTGACATGTGTTGATTGGAGAGAAATATATATAAAATAATAAATAAAGATAAATTAATAAATAAAATTAGAATTAAATTAAAATAATAAATAAATTAGAGGGATTAAATATGTAATTTTACCAATTTTAATTAATAGCCACGTCACTGCTGTTAACTTTTCCGTCAGAATTTTAACGGCAGTGACCAAAATAGGTATGGTTTTAAAGTTAGGGTACCTGATTGATGAGTTCTTTAGCTGGGTGGTCAAAATAGGTATCCCTAAATAGTTGGGTGGTCACTAGGGTAGTTTACCCTATTTTTATTTAATAGTTTGTCATTGGTGACACAAGATTAGAAAGTCTATTGTGTTCGAATCTATAAAAAGATTAATATGATAGTAAACGTATTAACAAAGTATGATTTTTTTTCTTTTATCTAAAATTAGATAGATTTTTTTAATGAAATATCTATTTGCCTTTCTTTTATTCATAAAAAATTTCAGCTCATACCAACTATTTCTCCTCAATGGTTACAGTGTTCGATCAATCACTATGTTGTCATTATTAGTGTTTGAATCCGTAATTTTTAAGAAGAACAATCGTTTTTTTAACCAATGAAGTTAAATGGTTCGTGCATTAATATTATTTTTTTAATTTCTTTTTAAGTGATAATCTTTATAATTTTATTGTTATTTTTATCTATCTATTTTACTCATTTAATGATTATAAATTAATATAAAACTCTTTAAATTTTATACAGTGTAACTTAATTTCATCGCTTAGATAAAACATTGTATAGACGTTTATACGTGAATTTAACTAGGATTTATATATATATATATATATAAATGAAATTTTATTAAACAAAATCATCCTCACAAAGGACATCAAGAAGTCCTAAGCTTGATACCCCACCCCATAAATGCTATAAACAAAGTCGAAGTTAGAAATTTATTTAAAGGGTATTATTTTTTAGATTTATGTTTAAGGAGTGCCAATTATTTATAAATTGATGTTATTTATTTTGAAAATTATATATATAAATCATATAAAAAAATGAACCAAAAATTTTAGGGTATTATTTGACCACCCTTATCAAAAGATAACTCGCCTATGGCTATACATATTTATACTATCTTATTTTATAAAATTTTAATAGTAATAACTATATTATAATTTTTTAATATAAAAATAATTATAGAATAATATCTATTCATTTATTTTAAAATTTTTATAATGTTTATATTTTACGAGTAAAGCAATTAAACCTAATTCTTTTAAATAAAAATCATTCGTATTATTATTAGTACTTATTGAGTTTAATTACCTTTAGAATATAATTATTTTTAATTAATAGAGAAACATACCAAATTTAAATTGTATATTTCTCATTTTTAAAAAAATAGTCACTCTTACAACTCTATCACTTATAATTATATATATATATTTTTAGGAAAATTCTACGATAGGCGTCGAACACTGTTGAACATCGTTAATAATGAACACTGCTGAACATTATTAAACTGATTTATAAAGATTAAAAATATTTAAGGACTCAAAATATAATTATAAATTATTTTAATATTTTTATTAAATTACTTTCTATATATATATATTATTTTATTAATTAAATAAAAAAATACTAAACCTTAAAAATAATTTAAAAATAAAAACTATAAACTCTAAACACTAAACACTAAAATCAAAATCAAAATCAAAATAAAAAAATCTATTTCACTAAACATTAAATTACAAACCCTAAAATAAAATCTTAAAATCCTAGATCCAAAACCTAAAACCAAAATTCCTAAAAATACAAAACCATAAACACTAAATCCAAACCATAAAATTTTAAACCCTAAAATAACCAAACCCCCTAATTCCTAAACCCTAAAATTTTAAACTAATTTTAGGTTTTAAGTTTTGGGTTTATACTTCAGAATTTCATATTTTCTATTTTAGGGTTTAGGGTTATATTTTTAGATTTTAGGGTCTAGAGTTTTATTTTTTGGTTTTAGAGTTTATGATTTAGTGATTTAGATTTTAGGCTTTAAGGTTTAATATTTTAGGCCTTTGACTCTAGGGTTTAAGTTTTTTTATTTAATATTTTTATTTTTAAAATTAAAAATAAATTATTTAAAAAATTAAAATATAATATATATAAATATATTTTTTTAAAATTTTATTTTAAATAATTTGAAATTATATGTTTAGTCCCTAAAATTTAGAATTTTTATTAATTAATTTAATAGTGTTCAACAGTATTTATCGTTAGTGGTATTCAGCGATGTTCGACGCACGTGGTAGACTCATTTATTTTTTTATTAATGATCGATAATTAATTTTATTATTAATTGTAAAATATTTAATTTTATTTTTTTTCACTCTTTTATATTTTAATAAAAAATTCTGATTTTGTAGCACACGTTTTCTGACTTTGTCATAATTTTTTTTGACATGATTTTAATATACCTTAAGCGACCGTTTGTTGTTTATACATAAATTTTAATGATGCTAGTTTATTATTATAATTTTATCAGTGGTCATGAAAAACTAAATCATGAATAACAAGATATTCTGCTTGATAGTTTGAGTCTTTTATCACTCTTTTTTACTCGATATATATCTTAATTAGATAAAAATAAAAAATATATATTTTAAAATTTAATAATATATTTATCTTTATAAAAATATTTATTTTTTACTTTTAAATTATAATAATATTAATTTATTAATTTTTATAATTTTAATAAAAATTCAATGATTAATATAAAAAAAACATTTAATATTTAAAGGTGGTCCTTGATAAGGATGATTCAATGATTTAAACGAGTTTATATAATTTAGAGGTGGACTTTGAATGGGATGATGTGCCTCAATTAGATTTTTCATTTTCTTTTCTGTTAATTTTAGCAAATGAGCCCATAAACCATCAATTATGTTCCTAGTGCGCACAACCTAAACCTGCGCACCCTTGAAAATGGTTCGAAATAAAAAGCAGAGATTTTCAGATGAACAAATAGATCGCGCGAAAAAAGGGGAAAAAGGATTCTGCATTCGGAGCTTCTGAAACTATGGCCGGAAACGACGATGATGTTGGATTCGGCGATTTCATGTTCGTTTCATCGTCACATTCGATCAACGGGCCTGGTTTATCCGCCAATAACACAATCACGGCCGCCGCAGACAACGATGACGATGATTGGGGAGATTTTATCAACTCCGGAAGTAATATCTCTCGTTCCGAATCTCTTTCTGTTAATGATCTTAAATCAGATCATTTTCCCAGATCTCCCCTTTCACCTATGCCTGAATCGACTCCGAGCCGAGTTGAGTCGGTGAAAACACAATGGGGTAAGATGAATGGAGCTTTACCGTTATCGATTTTCGGGGAAGAAGAAATAGAAGATGATGGATCCGGTGCAGTGGACGCAGGGCTTGACGGTGTGAATAGTTCGTTTTCGTTTTTTAAATCAGATGGGAATTTGAAAGGAAAAAGATCGGATTTAAATGATTTGATTGGTGATTTGTATAAACAGATTGAGAAGGGGAATGAAGCAAATGGGTTTCGGTCGGGTGTGGATGTTAAGCAGGTAATTGATTTGAATCCGAAGGTGGAGACTTGGAATTGGAATGGGTTGAATTCGGGGTTAAACGGATTGGGACCGAAGGTGGATACATTGGATTTGGGTGGAAATGGTGCTGCTTCGGTTAAAAAAGAGGAAAATTTGGGTTCAAATGGGTATGCATTTGGGATGGAAAGACAAGAAGCTTATTTGGGGTTAAGTGGATTGAATTTGGGTTCAAATGTGTCGGGTTTGGATCATAAAGGATTGAATTTTGATTCGAATGTTGGGAATTCTGATTTGGTTGGTGAGGAGGACGATGATGCTTGGGAATTCAAAGCTGCAGAACCAAAAGCGGAGACGGCAGTTGAAAATTTGAAGGTAAACTTTGTATAACTTTTGTTAATTTTGATTTCCAGTCGTTTCCAATGTTAATGATTTGTTTAAAAGAAGTGGGAAAGACATGGAAATTTTGATACTTAGTACTCTCGTAGATAAATGACTGTTTTAGGAAGTAAGGATTTTAACGGGTGTTTTATTGATGTTTCTTTTTGTTTTACTAGAGTAATCCAAATGCGCCAGTGTCTAATTTCAATATGTTTCCTTTGAGTTGGGATCCGTTGGGTACAAATGTCAGTGTGCCGAGTTCAAATATTAATGGGGTAACTGCGAATGCAAGCAGTGTAAACTCCGATGCAGTCGATGACAATGACGAGTTTAGTGATGATGATGATGGATGGGAATTCAAAGCTGCGGAGCCTGAGACACGATTCGGTACTGGTGATTCTAAGGTAAAATTTCATTCTTTTTCGTTTTGATAAGCAAGAAAATCCTTGTCAACGATATATCTACAGAATAGTTCTGAAAGTTCTTTTACCTTTGTTAGTGGTGCTAGTTTGTTGTTGATGGTGCTCTCTAGGGTGAGATGTATAATTTTTCATTTGGATCTTGTTTATGAAGAGAATTATTTTGCACTTTAACTTTGCTTAATACATATATTGACAAGTAGTTCAGGGACTCTATTTTGTATACTTCTGCTGACATTTACTACTTTGAAGGTGGAAGGCCAGGAACAGGAAAATCCTAAGGTGCCTGAATGAAACTTTGGGTTTGGAAATAGTGTGAATGGTTCTATTGAGTTTTTTGGCACATCAGATGGAATCTCTAATAAACCTGGTGAATGGAACTTGGGATTTAGTTTCTCCCCTAGTTTTGAACCTCAAAACAAGCAGAATGACACCAAAAATGGTGAGATTTCTTCTTCAGTTGGTAAAACTATCGGTTCCGACGAACTGTCGTGGGGTTTTAAGGATGCAACTTCTGGAAATGGATTGGAGACTAAGGTGATAAATTGATTGATATTTTTTTCTCTATGTCTATCGAAAACAATCTATCATCATTCTCAATTTTTTGTGTTTGTATTCTATCTGTAGGAATTGCCAAAGGTTGCTGATGCTTCCTTATCTGGGGTAGAAGATTTTTCATTTGGCAGTCATATCCAGGTATGTTCATTTTAGCACTTGAATAAAATGTCATTCATAAAAACAATTGACGGGGTATTGGTGGATCCAACTTGTGGTGCTAAATTTACATAATTTATCTCGTGTTAAGAACTAAATTCCTGTTGTATGAGATATTAATTTTCATCTGATATATTGTATTTTTTTTTGTCATTGAAAGAAAAGTTACTAGTAGTACACATTGGAAAGTTTTCTTCTTTCATTTACTTTTCCATTGATGTGCACAGGGGAATGAGGATTCTTCAAAGAAACCCAAAGGAGCGTTGCCCCTGTCTATCTTTGGTGATGCAGAAGTTGAAACTGAGGATCCATTGAGATGTGAAGATGTTTCCATTAATCATAACATTCCAAGGGCTGGCATCAAGGATACACATCCAAATGTATCTATCAATGATCTTATATCAAATTTATACAGTCAAGCTGAGAAAAAGGCTCCTTTAAATCAGATAAGCAAACCAAGTGAAAATGGACTTCTTTCCTCTAATACAGTTGTGGGTTCCGACTTAGTAAATGATGATGATAATTTTGATGATGATTCATGGGAATTTAAAGATGCCATTTCTGGAACCGGAGGAGAAAACCAGAATTCTTCACTTGGTTTCGAAGAGTCATACAAAAAGTACTCTACCAAAACAGAGCTAAATGATTATGTGGACTTGTATTCTAAATTGACATCTGAATTGTGCTTTGTTGCTCTTAGCCATCTCGACAATATGAAGGTTGGTAGAGAACATAACTTACTTTTCTTGCCTTCTTTTTGTTGATATTCATGTTTTTGAAAGTATTTTGTTTCTGAAATATTTTTGTAATTAGAAAGATAAAAGTATTGCTGCTCCTTCTGGTGAAGATTCTGAAGTAAAGGCTATTGAGAAGGAGATCCAGGTATTCACTATTCAGTTGTCTCTGATAATTCTTGCTATGTTCCTTTCTCTTTTCTTTTATTTCTAGTCTCTTTTTTTTGAAACGTATATGCCACAAAGATCAGGAGAATGTCTACCTAAATTCCCCTTCTGTTTCTATTTCTTGAATTTGTGACCCCTTCTCACTTCATACCAAAATCATAAATTTGGAAGATGAAGCTTACTGGAGCTCATTTCTCTTGATACTGCTTTGTGTTGCTTATATTATCCTCGAATAATAGTATAGTTGCAAATGTTCATTGAATATTTAATGTCTGAATATTGTCCGTTTCCTGTGGTTGTAGGATCTATATAATGAACTGCAAAAAGATGGCATAATATCCGAAGAAGTGACCTCGGAGAATCTCCAGTCAAAAAGTATTCACCTTGGTGAATATGCCAAGGTTCTACTAGAAAAGAAGTTTCAAGTGCTGGAATCAGAATATCAGTTATCAGAGAAAGTATCACTGGTTTGTGTCTTTTGCTTTGATTCATGGGGCTATATGCTCTAATTTTCAAGAAATTTATTGGATTCAAGTCTTGAGAGACCCTTTAACAGAATGTAAAAGTGTTGTTCTTGTCCATAACGACTCCTAGGATTCTAGGACCCTCATTTGGTGGGACTATATCTGGGTATGGCCCTTTTTTATTTTTCAGGAGTTAAGACAATTTTCCCAAACATCAAGTTGATCTACATGGAATAACAGGCTTTGACCATGACATGACACTGGCTTGTATTTTCAATTCAACAGGCGGAGAAAGATATGGCGTCAGCGGTTGAACTCTTAAAACATGCTGCATCAACATTAAAGATCCTAAAATTGGGATCGGTTGAGGATCAATCTAATTATGTATCTACGTGGTCAAGGATTTTGTCTGTTTGTGTACTAGAGCTGAAACATGGTGCTATGATTTGGAAGCAGTCATTACAAAAAACCATCCACAAGGAATTATTATCTAAACCTCAAGGTTCTTTACTTGAAAGGCGAACATATCAATTTTTATGCACTATTTGTTGTATTAATCTAAGTTTTATTTAATGATATTTTGGTCATTTACAGGCAGGCAGTACATTCTAGCACTTGGAGAAATTTTCAGGGTCGTCAGAATTATCGGTTCTTTGTCCACGAAACTCTACAAGCCTTGGATATTGTTCAGTTCGGAAAATCATATTAACTTCCTTGCTCTTGTGCGGGAGTGTTTTACTGTGTGGTCAAGTTCAGGACTTGAAGAAGCCCTTCAAAGCCTGACTGATTCAACTGATCTAAAATATGACGTTGAAGCTTTACTTGGTTCCATTCAGAGTGTGCATGATCCTGATGCGCATGAACTTTATAAACAAGTTTTCTCCGGACAAGAATCTACATGCTGTCTATCAGGTTTAACAGCTGCAGCAGTGCCAGGTATGGATTTGTTGGATTTAAGATAAGAAGTGGATAAGTATAAAATTTTCTCTAGGATAAAGAAGACAAGAGAGAAGCTGTTTTCATGTTGTCATGACTCGTGCTAGGGGTAGGCAAATCATCAAAGGAGCTGGCTCTATAGGTTCTTGAAGAGTGAAGATTTATGTTTAATACACGTCGACCTCTCAGATAACAGTCCTCAACATTTTTGAACCTAAGTTCCATAATCTTTGAACTTCAATGTTCTTTGCTATTAAGTTTCTTGTAGGGCCTATATCGGGTAAAGTTGTGATGATCATGCATAAGTTCCAACATGATAATCATGCTTAGTTAACATCTTTTTAAGTGTGATAACTGATTCTAAAAGCTAGCATTTTACCTTACCTTGGAATATATCCGAGCAAAACAACGTTAGCCATCTTTTCTAGGTCCACTCACATTAGTCTCTATAATCATCTTGATTCTCTTGTATCAGGCATGAAGATGGTGCTTTGGGATGGACAACATTACTTTGTCACCATTGTCAACTTGTGGGCAAATTTAATAAGCCGTGATCCACCAAATTTGCCACACATACATGCTTGAAAATGTTGATGGCATGAAAAAACAAAGCTACATTTTCCGAAAGTTTCACGGCGGAGATCACACCAAACCATTGGCTTCTGTATTGTAATCAGAGTTACCCCGGTACAAAGCTTTTCCTCCAGAAAGAAAGATGTAGAACTCCGAGTTTTCCTGAATCCGATCCGGTGCAAGGTGCTTAATCCGATCAAAGCTGAATGTTTATTTAGATTTGTTATCATTCATTTTGAGAGATGTTATATATCAGTTTGATGTAGAAATCCTGTCCTGTTTTTGTGATTTACTTGTATTATATTATTCATTTGCCAACTGGGTGAAATCAAATAATCACCCTCATAGATTGAAGAGTTGTGAGGCTAAATAGTTCATCAGTGTCTTTCTTTTCTTGTGTACTGCAACATCAATAATTAAAAAAAAATGTTTTTTGTACCTAATTGTGCCATATATGTTGAAATGTCTGTTTAGTGTCTCAGAAGCAGCTGTAATTTATGATTTAAAGAAAAAATGATTTCCTTTTAACTTAATAGTCAAGTATCTATTCCTTTTCTGCCCTAGTACCTTCCTTCTAACTTTCTTGAAAATTGAATGTTAGTACTTTTTACAGTTCATGTTCAAGATTTTTTATTTTATTTTATTTTCTGAGCTTATAATGTTTTCTCCGAGGTTTGAACTTGTTTTGTTCGAGCATTCTTTTAGACATGTAATGTATATCATTACATCCGATGTTTTTTATCTTAAGTGTTTTAGTTTTATGGTTTAGGATTAGAATTTAAGGTTTAGATGTTATAAGTTTAAGTTTAAAGATTTAGAATATTATGGTTAGGAATTTAAGTTGTAACCTATAAATCCCAAAGTCTCATTATAATTAATCGATTCTAAACCATTAAACCTTTAACTGTTAAAATTTAATCCTAAAACTAAAACATGGGTAAAATCATTTTATCTCACATGTGCTTATGAATTTTTTTTCTTCATTTAAGAGTAGAAAATATGAATATTATAATTTAAAAAAATAAAAAAATAATCTTAGTTATTTGTTATTATCATCTAACGGTCCAAAATTAACATAAAATTAAATGATTTTACATTATGTAAGTGGATCCTAACCCTATATATATATATATACAGGTATGTAAAGTTTAGAATTGTTTAATTTGGTCTCTATTCTAATTTCAGCCTTCGAAAGAAATACAAAATAACCAATTACTTGATAAAATCATGAAAGAACATTGGATATATAAATTCACCTCAAAATTTTGATCAAGAACATATGATAACGGAATCATATTCCCCTTTTTTTCTTACAAGTTTCCTACAAACCAAACATCATTCCCAGAAAAGAACTTTTAATATATAAATCCAAAAATAAATAACTCTCAAGTTTTCCTAAGAACTTTGTAAATATATACAGCTTTCTCAAAGATGTATGATGTATCAGTTTCTTTGCATTGCTACTTGTTGTGTAATGGATCAGGAGAAGAGGGAACTTCTCTATTAATTGTAGCAAAAAAGCTGTCTCTTCCATTCTCCAGATTCTGATAGTTCCAAGTTCTCTGAGTTGTCTCCTCTTGATCTTCAAGCTTCTCTGTTAGAAACCTTGCTCCCAATACTCCATGGTTTAGAGCTGAAATATTCAGAAACATCAACAAAAGATAACCTACTAAAAGATCCTTGGAGACCATTGTAGTTCTCTTTCACAACAAGCTGCTAAAAGTGGAAGATAAAAGAATACAAAGAAAGCACAAGAGAGAGAGAGAGAGAGAGAGAGAGAGAGAGAGAGAGAGAGAGATTGGACTGGAAGTTTTTAAGTTGATAGAAATATTATATAGGGACTCAAAAGTTTAAAAAGTGAAAATATTTTATGGTCAAATTCCCACTGCAGCAGCTTGCAGAGTTGCAGTTTTCTTAATAATTTTGATTAGCAAGTTGTTCCCTAGTGATCATAGTGTATATGGTCAGTCATCAGTCCACCTATACTTACCTGGTTCATTCCAATGTTTGATTTTTTCACAAATTTTAGATTTAAAGGCGTGACAGCATGATACACACTTATCACTTTCAATGTTTGATCTTTTAACTCTTTTTCTGATCGAAATATGCAGCTCTATTTCGAATACAGTCCGAGCTCGATGTGGCTGCTGAACAGTTGAGTTGTTGGATGGTTGAAGTCATCTATACTTACCTGGTTCATTCCATCCCAAATCTCAAACTAAGATTCCAGCCAAGCCTAGCCAATGTCACTCAAATTCCAACAGACAGAAATTAAATTTTAAAACTAGACCTAACCCAAATATATATATATTTTTTATCTAAAAAGGACCTCATTTTCAGGATCTTACATTTGACTCCTACTTACCTTGTCTTCCTCTCTCTCATCTTCTAACTATTAGATTTGCTAATACCCACATGTTAATGCAGTTTCCAAGGGCTAACAGCACTATACATATATATTAAAAAACTGGGTTCTTTGCCTTTTGAAGAAAATAATAATAATATTTTATAAAAAAGGCATCTTCATCTTTTCTGCTGTTAGCCTGTGGGGTTTTAGGTTTTAACTGATAATATTTTAGTGTAATTTTGTATCTTCTCTTGGACTTCCTTGTGGCAGCCATTGCCATGTGTAAATACTGATTTTCTATAATCTTGTTGTTGGGATTTGTCTTGACTTTAACCTTGTTTATCATTCATTTCTTGCATGATTATATTCATGCATGGAAAAAGTAATTTTTTTAGACCTTGACCTTAGTAACTTTTTTTCAATTTAATCCTCTCTTATTCCGGACTTGTCAACTTGAGGTGTTCAAAACTGGTTTAATGGGTATCCAACGACTGAGTAAATCTAGTATTAACACTATGTTTTATCATTTTTTTCATTTTTTAACTTACATTATGAGTTTATTAGGGTCGTTCGATACCCACTGAGCCGTATAATGTACATGTCAATATTTTGACTGCTTGGGGGTTAATGTCCTAAGTATGTTATCTGGTAGCAGTTTTTTTTACTTATCGATTAATGAAATGCAAAGCTTATCCAGAAAGAGAATTAATGCATAAAAAAGTTCGAAAATTAAATCAGAATAAATCGCATAATTCAAAATTTGATTTATTTTTTCATAATTTATGACTGAAAAGTCCAATCATCCCTATTCCCTAAGATGTATGAGATTATTAGACCTTGTATGGCCCCCAAATAAGAGAGTAGTATCCCACATGTTTTGACTGAAATGTTGGACATGGAAACAAAATTCATGAGGAAACATCATGTTTTTGAGGACATTTCTAAGTTTTTGTTCCCATGGGATCCAATGCATGAAATGATGTGAAGTTGACCATTGCTTGCGTTGATCAAGTTGTCCACAACAAAAACATTTTAATCAGTGTGGAATTATTGGATTCAAAGATGCAACAAGGGAGTAGTTTATTACTATTAACAATAAATGGACAAATTTGTGCACATGTTCCTGCCATTCACCCATATATATGTCCATATGCTGAAGACTCTTTTGAAAGGAATTTACTTGTATTCTAATTGTGCTTTTAGTCTCTACTATGTTGAAATCTGAAATTCAATCCTTCAATTTTAGTTTGGTACAAATTGATTCATTTAACTTTTTTATAATAAGTGGTGGATTTATTGACTGATTAATTCAGATTGATATTATAAAATTCAATTTAGGGGTGATCCTATCAAATCTAGTTTGTTCTACTTAAAATATTGTGATCTAAACCTTTTACTTTGTTTAAGGGACTTAACGCTTCATCCGTTAGATTAATAGGTAGTTGGTAATTGGTTCATCTATTTTGTGAGCAAAAATCATTTACCTCTTTATCATACCTCCTTTCATGCCTCTTATTGATTTTTTTTTCTAAAAAATTAAATTTTAAACCCTAACCTTTATTTTATATATCCTAAACCCTACAACCTAAAAAATACACACTATCGTTAATTCCTTAAACCCTAATCACAACCCTTAACTTTAAACCCTAAACCTTCTAATTTGAAGCGGATGTACGAATAGAGACAAATGATTTGCACCTGTATTTTGTTGATAATTGTTTAACTTATAGTTGCTAATTCGTTGACTAATCTAGATTGAATATTATAAAAGCCCATTTGGAAGTGACCTTTCAATCCTAATTTAAATTCGAACCTCTAATTTAACTTAAAAAATTTAATATCTCATCCTATATATCAACCGGTTCATCTACTTCAATAATATAGCAATATAGATTCAAGTTATAACAACTTTAGTTGTTATTGTTAACATTAAAATATTTGGTTGGCATGTATATTTATTACTTCTCCGTCTTAATAAAATTATCATTTTTGTATTTTAAATTTGTCTATTTCAATTATCATTTTAAAAAAATTCAACAAATTTGATGTGCCTATGTAAATTTTTTAAAGATAAACTTATTATTAAAATTATTTCACATTACACATTTTATATAAATTTTTTATTCTTAATATTTTAGAAAAATTAACGTGTAATAAAAAATGGTATTGAGGGTGTAATAATTAAATATGATAGACTGTATTTCAACTCACATTGCGCGATCGAATAAGAATAAAGGAACTACACATAATCACTGTAAGTATTGGACCAAATTAAACCACATTAAAAAAAAATCAAATCCAAAATATTAGTATATATATTATAGAGTACTAAAATATTAATTTAAACTTTATTAGCTCGAGATGTCACGGGGTCAAAGTTTTCACGCAGGAATTTTTACCCGTGCGGTACCTCGGGTCTCTCGCATACCCGAGGATCAGCATTTACGATCTTCAATGCTCACTGGTTTCCCCCTCCCATGGGCTCATCAGGGAAGCGGGGACAGCTCCTGACCAGTGTGGTGCACGATCAGCACGCCCATCCAAAGATAGGACGACTGCTCGGCACGTACTACACTCTTATTGTTATCCCGCTCCCAAGTTTTAAGCACAACCAGAAAGCATCTCGCTCGGTACACACGCTCGGTCCTGCGTAGTCACGACCAACGGACCGTGACAGAGAGCTTGACCTCTTCTCGACCGACAGCCGGAAGTTTAACCGGTATGCACCAGACTTGTTTTTCGGATATACAAAACCAAAGAACCAGAAGGCACTTTCATATTTTGTTTTCAAGTTCGAGAGGAACAAACGTAAATGAAGTTTGAAGAGAAAATGGCGAAGAAATGCAATTGCATTAGAAGAGTCGCTTGTAATTTATATTCCCACAGCATTGAAAATGAATGTATACATGATGTTTTACTAGATCAAGAATAATATTTCAGCCGATTAACAGCCGACGACCAAAATTCGCTTTCTTTGTGATCTACAACTAACTCGATTTAGCTTTTACGAAAGGGCAGTTTACCTTATACCGAAACGGTGAACAAATAGAGCTTGAGCACAACAGCAAGGGCCAGCTGCAAGAGAAAGATACTAGCAACGATCAAGAACCAACTTTCTCCGGCTGAGGTGATGTGAGCTTTGAGATTAAGTGCCACGAAAGTTGCCGACATAAATCCAGCTACACCTGCAATTACCCATCTGAAAATTTCCAAAGGGACAACGGATAGACACTGCAACCAAGTAAAAACAACAGTTTTAGATGCAAATTTTGTCATAGAACATTGCTGAAAGGTGGTTATATCACATATCAAAATTTTACATGGTTCAGACAGTACACTCTCCAGAAATCCTGGTGTCAGCTTTACAGTGAAAATTTTCCACAGGAAGTTTCGATCATAAGGGATTAAGTTTACTCGGTTCTTTAACAACTTGAATCTCTTTAAAATTAGAGGGGATGGGGAATCAGCTTGTAACCTAAGTAAAAAACTAAAACAAATTTTTTCCCCAAATCTGAAAGTCGAAAGATAGATGAGAAACTGGCAGACAAACAAGCTTATCCAAGAGAACTTACCATTGCTGGAATGAAGATAAATAAGGAGTATCCATATAGGCAAAACAGTTGGACAAGGCCTGATGGTGCTGAGAAGTACTTGAGAACAACAAACAACATAAGAGGAACCAAGGTGACGTATCCATAGAACACACCAGCAGACCATGTAATTAGATTTATGTCATAATTCCATTCCTTGTCCCGGAGCTTGTGTGCTATATAGGTCACAAAAGTCCCGATAGACGCTGCTACAAATATAAGAGTGGTGCAAATCCAAAACGGTCCATATCTGCATAGCATTGAACATTTTCAATCACACATGAGGAGCAAAAGAAGCGTTCTGAAGGGACAAGTGAACTACTTCCAGGAGATGAAAGTTATTATGTGGCAGCTAATGAGAGGAAAATCAGATATTCAGAAAAGCATGCTTGTATGATACGTCAGATAATCACCCATAACCAAGAAATTAAAGCTTGTCAATGACCAACTCGTTTTCCTCTTTGTTTAGTGTTTTAGGTACCCATTCCTAAATAAATGTTTTTTAATGAATGAAATAGCAAAGAAACTTCCAGTTTCGAGCTTAAATAAGTTTCCATACACCTAGATTCAATAATCATTCAATCCCACTATCTTTACAAACAAACGAATCACGAGCAGAAAACTCACAAATCGGGATTGGTTGCTGTTTTCTCTGTAAATGTTCCTCTAAATGGATAGAATGATTCCTTAAGTCTATCCAAAACATCAGAAGTATCAACATCAAAATACGGCTTGTATGCAGCAACTGTGAATTTATGAAGCCAACCACCTCCTTGTGATTCATTAGGGCCCCTAGGAGAGCCACCAACAGGTCTTGAAAACGAATCTGCATCAACAAAGTGCCATCATTTGTCATCAAATAACAACAAATTATGTTCATAAAACAAGCTAATTAGAATTTTCATTGAATACATATCAGAAATTATTTTTAACCTATTTTAGTTACTTTCATATAGAAAATGAAGCTATATCAAATGTATAATCAATGTTATGGATCACCTTTCGTACTAAGAACTAGAATTTTATCAAACCAAATCTTTGAGTTACTAATTCATCGACTCGACCATAAAGCTAAAGCAAATCGGTATACACAAAGCAAAAGAACTGCCACGAATCGGACTGACCAGAAACAAAATCAAAGATTAAAATAGGTCAAATAGGAAAAGACGAAAAATACCGTCCGCATCACGTGGAGGTTGAGCTCCGCCAGAGATCTTTCCCTGCACACCTGACGGAGGAAACGTTTGAAGGCCCGAATCTACAACAATAATTATTGATTAATTAATAAAAAATGTAAACCATACACACAAATAGCTACCTTAGGGCTAAAAACAACACTCTTAAACACTTCATCATCCAACAAAACAAAATTTCAGCTCATTCATTGAATTCCGATAATCCTTTCGCTTCCAACATTTCTAGCGCGACCAAACAATCAACAACTACAAAATTTTACATTAATTTCAATTCAGATCCATAATTTAACAATTAGAAAATTAACGAACACCTGTAAACTGGACCGAAACACGGCCGGGATCTGAAACAGCCTGAGAAATTAAGGATTGAGAAAATAATTAGAGAAGGCGATCTGGTTAATTATATCGAAAAATAAACAGAATTAAAAGTCCTAAATTGAGAATTAATTAAAAAAGAATTCGTTCAACAAAACTTACGGGTACGGATCCGGAAACTTTCTGGTTATCAATGCTGGTATAGCCTCCGGACATCATTTTTTCTCCTTTTTTAAACTTTTCTTCTCTTTGTTGTAGCATATCTCTCTCTGTCTCTCTTGTTGAAGTCTAGAGCTTTTTGTTTTTATTTATTTATTGGTTAAAATATGCTTCAACTCCCTGTACTCTTTATATGTTTATAATTTAATCCTTTTTATTTTGAAACTTGGTATTAAAAATGATAATGATATATGGGGCAACTCTTTGTTTTTGGAGATACGAGGAGGTCTACGGTACAACAATCTAATTTAAAATTAAAAATAAAATTTTTAAAATTTATCCAATAACATAAAATGTTGTACTTTTTAATTGATTTTTTTATGTTCTTTTTTTAAAATTTAATTTTTTATTTTTCTTCTGGTTTTAGAGTCTAGATCTGACTACAAATCTAGATTGACCCGCGTCGCACACCTAACTTTGATGGAGATTTTTTTTCATACACAACATCTCAAACCTAAGACTTGTTTAAGCGGAATCAAGATGCTTACCACTTGGACTAACCCCTGTTAGTCCAAATTTTAAAAAATACCAATCTAAAACATTATAAAAATATAATATTTTAAGTTTTTTAGACATATTCTGAAACTTAAATTAAATTGTTGTACCATAAAATAATACAACTTTAAAATATCATTAACTTTATCGTAGTAATGAACATCTTATTTGTGGGAATAAAAGATTTAAAACATCACCATATTCTTAAACTACATTTTACAAAAAAAATGGCAAAGAATTCTCAAAAACTTTCTTTTCTGTAACCCCTTGCCTTTCAAGATAGTAACAGTATTTCAAGAGCATCTAGCCATGGATGGCTACATTCTATTATATAAAAACAGCATCTGTGCCTAGGTTCGAGTCGCGATGCTCCCCTCTTTGAACCAGAAAAAATGACATAATGCTGTACTATAACAAGAAAAGAATGTTCAAGTGTACTACAAGTAAATATTCTGCAACTGTCTTCGCATTGCATTCTGATTTACAGTCTTATTTCGAGGATGAAGCACCTATGTTGCTGCAGCTATGTTTCAAAGAATTCAAAGCTTACTCCGATAAATTACGAACGGTTTGTGTTCGAACGAAACCAGATTATTAACTTTGTCAACAAATGCTAGCCTGATATTTGTTCATGTCATGCATTTTTTAATCTACCCCTTGTAAGCAATAGATACCTTTGGAGAGCAAGTATAAGAACCCAAGAGGTGGCTGAAATTTTCTCTTTGATCATCAGAAGCAAAGCGGAGCTTAATACGGTCTTTGTGATTTGTGCCTCTAATCCCTTGAAAAACCCGGAGATCCCTTCCCTTTTCCAAATAGTACGGACAACACCGAACACTGTTTTTCGTGGTTTTGGTTGAGATCTCTTAGTTTGATCATCATTACCATCGTCTGAATCTGCAGCTTGAATCATTACCTTGCACCTGCATTGAGTAGATAAACACATTACTTCTGTAAACTCAACTCCAGTGCATGCTTTTACGATGTCACGATATGGGAACACGAGTATTTACCTGATTGCAGGATAAGTCAAAATTGTTGCAATACTCTTCGAAACTGCACCTGACAAGAAAGCTGTTGAGGCAGATAGAACCATCGGGGACGAACCATGGTCTGCTTCCTTCATTTTTTGCATAAGTAGTCTTTGTTTCAGCTGATCAAAAACTGTGAACTGCAGTTTCCAGTAATTCTAGCTTTAGTTATGAGGGCAGAAATTAACAATCAATATTCAAGAGTAAGAACTGCGAATAGAGGTATATGCAAGAACCTGAATTGAAGGGTTCGAGGTAAGCAAAAGAGATATGCCAAGGCCATCGAATGCATCACTCAAGCTTCCCTCAGAGAGGGTCTTCCAGAGCCCTTTCGATTTTCCAAACGCACTTGTTTGCATCCTTGAGGAGGCTGTATCCAGGGGCTACAAAGTGATAAACTAGGTGTTCAACATCAAACTCCATATCAAACTAGACATGTTATTGGGATATGCAAAATTCTACATGATAAAGAAAGTTATTCGAAAGTTGAATGGCAACATCAGTGTCTTTTCCCCTTCAATTCACAAATACAAATAGTAGTCTAAAGTTTCTTATCATCAGTTACCTATTTCACAACTTCAAACAATGGAGTAATCATTCGAAAGGTCACTCATAATCGAAGTATTAGATGGAACTTTCACATAATCAAAGATAGGTATCACCCTTTTATTTCCCAAAACACCCACAATCCAAAATCCAAGCCTCAAAGACTTTCCATTCAAATTTCAATGGCATAAAATTACCATCATTTTCTATCTTTTTTAACTCTTTTATAGAATTTTCAGTATAGCACATTTTACTCTTGTTTAATCCGTCTTTGCAGCTAACATCAAACACCGCCAAGAAAAACTGTAAATCATAGATGATGGTAATATCTAACTCAAGATGAGAGGTTGAGTATTCCATACTATTTCAAAGCATCCTTCAGTTCGATCTCTGTATACAATCTGATAAGGGATTCGAAGTAGAAATGCAACTTTTTGCTTTAAAAGATAAAAGCATTTAATATATTAAAAACAAAAACACAAGTGACTCTCCAAACAATGTCTCACCTGAGTGACAATAGCAGTACAAGCCCCAGCTGCTGCAGCAAGAATCAAGTTTGCCTTCGTTCCAATGGACTTGGAGCCACTCTTTTCTAGATACAGTCTTTTGAAGTAGCTATATCCATAGAAATAGATAAACTGTGCAATGAATGACTGTAGGTTTTTAGTGCCTAAACCTTGGTATAAAGAAAGAACTTTGCCGGTAGATACCGCTTCCCAAAGTACATCTGAAAGGCTCCTAAATAAGATAAGAAAATGAGATCAAAAACAGAGAAGCTCAATCCAAGACCTTACTGCATTGGCAACGGGGCAGGCATTGCATCGCTACAAAAGGAACAAGTATGAAGTATCTTCATTTTTTGAACATATGGTCTAACAGGAAAACATATTCCATGAATGGGAAAGGGAAGTGAAGAAAATCTAGTATATGCACAGCTCAGGCTAGAAAAATCTAAATCTACAAGGTAAAAAGCTGTTGAAAATTCATGGTAACTATTGCTCAAAAGATCTCAGATGACTTAGTATAGATTATTATACTAAATATACTATGGCAATGTAATCACATATGTTACGAATACGGTAAAAGGTACAAATACTATACTAATGTAATCATGCACGATATGAATACCGAAAGTTTATTCCTCTACTACAGTCCTAATGGCTTTCCTTTCTCACCTCATCACTGACTAGCTCCGAAGAGCTCGATCAGATCGAACTCCAAACTTATCCTATCAATCTCCAGGCACTAATTTTTGACATCAATGAGGTTGAAAACCGTAAAACAGGCATAGCAAAACCCGAAAAACGAAATTAACATTATAATTCATATGATCCCGTTCAATTAACATGCCTAGTTATGCTAGGATTACATTCACTTTGACAAATAAAATAAGCAAGTCACAAATCTAAATCCTCAATGGATAGTAAATTACTCTTTTACTCTATGCTTGTTATCTTTCACAGCAGATTCATTCTTTTCAATCACCATAACCAATAAAAAACCTGAAGGCATTCTAACAAAGAGATTCAATTCAACACAAATTCACACATTAAAAATACAATGAAAATCAAATTTCAGAATCACCCGGATCATGCTCACAGCAAAACAAAACAAACCCAGAATTCAGAAACAACAAAAAATGAAAACTTGAAAACTAAAACTAAGCATTGGGTTTACCTGTATTTTCTTTGACCATGGGATTGAACCTCGGCTTGGTACTTGGTTTTACAAGTATCAAGAGGGTACAAGATCGTGGTGCTTAACAATGACCCTAAAGCACCCGACGTAGCCTCGGACAAAGACTCTAAATCAACACCCATCTGGAAGGAAATTCTTCTTTATTAAACAATTTTCTGTAAACTGGAAAGTGAATCTGATCTGGTTTCTGATATATATATAGGTGAAAAGGAGGTAGCTGGAAAAGAGAAAACTACGACAATTTTTATTGGGATTGGAAAAAACGTGGGATTTCTCCGTCCATATTAACGGCAGTGCTTACGTCAGTTATCTAATTTTCAACGGATATGATGAGTTGGACAGTCGGCAGTTCGTACCGTGTAACCGTGTTAAAGTCAGCCGTTAATCCAAGTTTAGGTTTAATTCTAGTTTTAGTCCCTCTATGTTGCTGATATTTGAGTTTTTTAGTATAACCATATACATCTATTATTATATGATTAATCTAAATCGAATATCATAAATATTTTTATAATATAATTTATTTAAACTTTAAAGATTTAAATCTTGGAGTTTACCAATTAATAGTTAATTTCTTCATTTTTACAATTTTATTAGTATGTCATTTCTTACTTAATAATTATATTGTTACCGATAAGAGCGATATTTATTGTCATTAAAAATTTAAAATATTTTATTTTTTAATAGGAATTAAGAATTAAAATATATAAACATTTAATTTAATAAATTTTAAATTAAACGAGTGATTCCGGTAAATAAAAATATTATTATCCCTAAAAATTTAAATATAAATAATTTTCTATGATATATATATTTATTTTTTAATTAATTAAAAATAAATAATTTATATTATTATATAATCACATCGAAATATTTAGTTATTTATGTATAAATTTGAGGTCAAAGATTCAAGAAAAAAAAAGTTTGAAACTTTAAGGAACCAACTTTGACCCCATTACTGAGAAAGTGATTGATTGTGAAACAAACCAGCATAATTTCCTGGCCGATGGAAGTTTCCTTCTAAAACGACATAGTTTTCATGGAAAAAATATTAAAAAACACGTTTTTTTATTAATAAATATGTTGTTAAATAATTCAAACGTGTGATATTAATTTGTAAATTTAAATAAATATTGAATAAGAAAATAATGTTCTGATTAAAGAGGACTAAAAGTATCGAATTTGTCGGATTTCAACGTGTTTCAATATTCTAATATTATTTTTAT
Source organism: Abelmoschus esculentus (assembly GCA_035048815.1). Classification (NCBI taxonomy): domain Eukaryota; kingdom Viridiplantae; phylum Streptophyta; class Magnoliopsida; order Malvales; family Malvaceae; genus Abelmoschus; species Abelmoschus esculentus. The sequence goes on along the minus strand of JAUCBN010000019.1, from coordinate 2,181,897 downwards.
TGCGTAAATCTCTTTTAATTTTAAGATAATTTATTTAAATAATCACCTGATTATTGAACGATGATAATATAATTATCATATATTTAATTATGTTAATATGATTATATAAATATTTAAATAGTAAATCAAGTCATCGTCAATTATTAAATAAAGTTGATATAATTATATATTTGATTATCAATATTTATATATTTATATTAATTTAATTTTAAATTAAATTAAATTTAATAATTTTATCCTCCAATAAAAAACATATATCATCGTATAATTAAAAAGATACATAAAAATAGATTTTTAGTGATGTTTTTTTTAAAACACTGTAAAAGACATGTTTTTGGCCGCAAAGGATATGATTTCTAGTGACGTTTTTTATATAACGTCACAAAAGACTTGTATATAGTGCATTTTTATAAGAACTCCATTAAAGATGTAACTTTTGTAACGTTAACTTAAAAACGTCGCTAAAAAATACCAGAAACCAATTTTACTGTAGTGCGTAGATATTGGGATGATTTTAGTTGACTTCCGGGGATCAACCTTGTAAACACTCTAAAAATATAGAGACCAACCAACAATTATCCCTTGAAAGAAATAAATTTTCTCCGTTTTAAAGTGAATGAATTTACTTGAACCTTTCAAGTCATCTTTTAACCGCAGTAATAATTAATACAGAGCTGGAAACAGTCTTTCTTGAAAAAAAAACACTTATAAATTCAAGATCATTTGCATAGTAATGAAAAGACAAAAGCATGAAGTGTTTGAAGTTGTCTGTCATTTTCATGTTGGTTCTTCTTTTTGCTGCAGGTAAAAACATGGTTTTACTGTTGTTGTTAGAACATGTTTGATGAATACTATGTATTAATCATGTTTCGGCTTTGACTGCATGCAGGAAAAGAACCAGTGGAAGCTCAACAATGCGAATGGTTGCTGGTTCCTACTATTTTTAAAATCTGCACAGACCAATGGTGCGAGGATATATGCACTGCAGAGTTTGGGGAAGGAGCTAATGTAAAATGTCTGACCATTGCCTGCTATTGTACCAAACATTGTTAACTAGTTTTTTCATTTAATATTTGGTTTATCAAATATAATTAAGAATAAGATTAAAATCCCCTGGAGTTATTGAATAATATATTTATTTATTTTGGTTATTTAATAATTATTAATCAAATTCATGGATAGTTCAAGCTTGTGCAAAAAGGGTTATGCTTCTATCAAAGGTCCTAAAAATATATCGACGGGTTATCCAAAAGTCTCGATTTTGAAGTCTTGTGTATGTAGAAAATCTTCATCGGAAGACTCACCCATCACAACCAGATGTACAATACAAACTATCAACACCACCAAAGAATTAATTACAATCACAGATAGACAAGTATACGGTAATTCAAAGAATCAAACTTTTGTAATCAATAAGTACGAAAAAAGAAATATTCAACGAGATGGAACAAGAAGTAATCTAAACCCTTCCTTGTGAGTTGTCTTAGTGAAACATGTTGATTATGCACGGTATTAATCCAAGCAGTGGCTGTTTTCATCCCTACCCTTAGATGATTTGTTTTCAAGTTACCAAAGAAATTCTCTGCAACGATTAATTCCACAATGGCCAAATTCTCTGCATAGGGAGATAGTACAGGTAAAGCTGGAAGAATCCAACAATGCCAAATCATAGCAGGATTATAGGATTTAAAGTGAGGCCATAGTTCTTTCAGTTCAAATGTCAAAGGAAATTGTTTTCCACAAAATTCGTAATGAATGAAACTGAAAAGTTCTTGCGCTTCAAGTAACATTCCTGAAGGGGAGAAATTTTTAACAAGCATGAGACAGTATGAGAGCCAAGTGTAATGTAGTAACCAGATGTTGATCGTCTATCATCAACATCACTCTCCTGGTCAGCATCTCAATAGGCTGCTAGTGATAATGAGTCTTCAAGTTGAGGGGAGAACCAAAGGCTATGGTCAATAATAGTGCAACTAAAATACTTAAGTATTCGATGAACAAGCTGCCAATGAGCATCAGAAGGATTCTGCATTTTATTGACAGCAGAAGAGATGTCTGAATGAGTTTGACATACATACTGTAGGGCTCCCACGACATTTCGATATTGCTGAACAGAGGAACACCATCAAGTTTACACTAGTTTTTTTCATTGAATAATATATTTATCATTTTTCAGTTACACTCTTTTTAGAGGAACATTGTCAGTTTTGTGTTACTCCCATCCATCGGAGAGAATATTGTCATGTTCATCACGTTATCCATGGTTCAAACAATCAGAATCGTCAGTGGTACATCCAGAAATATTTGTGAAAGTCAGCAAAAAAAAATCTTTTTGGAGTGAACACAAATCATAAAAATCTTAAAATTTCAGGGTAAGCACAAATCATAAAAAACTAAAAATTTAAGGTTGATTCATAAAAATTTAAAAATTCAAAGCCAAATGTGTGAACTTTAAAAAGTTGAGGGCGGGAATGGACCCACCCTCGCTTATATGTAGATTCGTCGATGAGAACCGTTCATCTTTAAATAACTATCCACCTACTAATTACATGTAGGAAAGATGTGATGATTCACCTTTAAAAAAATTGAGATAAACGGTTCTGATTGCTTGGACCACGGATGACGTGATGAACAAAGTTCACCTAATAATTTTTTTACACTACACCCTAAAAAATATAGGGATGGAAACGGTGGGTCGGGTTGGGTTTTTGGCCACCCTAACACCACCCCGAGACTTAAGTCTTCCGATCCAATCCGATCACAATAATTTTTTATCCCTAAACTGACCTGATATTATAAAAATCATAATCTGACCCCGGTATTTTAATAAAAAAACTAAATAAACCCGACTCGACAAAAATAATAAAAATATTATACATTATAATATATAAATATATCGGGTCGGATCGGAGAACTTCACCCTGACCCGACCGGACTTTATTTTTTAATCACCCAACCCAAACCCGATTTTTTAAATAAAAAATTTCGTCTCAATTGGGTCGGGACCCAACAGGACTGGTCAAATTGCCATCCCTAAAAATATACACCTTATCATTAATTTCTTAAACTCTAACCATAAACCTTAATTAATTTTAAATTCTAAACTTTAAACCTAAATCTTGAATTTACTAATTTAAAGTGAAAACATTAATAGACGTATGACTAAGAGATACACGACTTACACCCTTTTTGTTTATCTACAGTAACAACGACGACAACAACGAAAATCAAATTGTATGTTACTTAATGAAGCACCTCTTAAAAATTCAGATTTTTTATTAGAATCGGTTGACAGACGATTATAATCTTAACACTCGAACACATTATTAAGTATTCATCCACTACCATGTCCACTTCCATTTTTTGAAACTTCCGTCACTGCGTATTGCACCGGACCGGTCTATAGTATGGACAAAGCTTATTGGAATAAGTAAATTTTATGTAGAATGACGGATACAAAAATTCAAGAATAAAATTTAAAATATTTTTTAAATAGGTTAAATGTTTGAATATTATATCAAGAGTGAGTGTTTGACCAAGTCGAGTAAAAAATTTAAGTTATTCGAGTTGACGAGTTTAATTTTATCATTCGAATTTTCATTCAAAATTTTTTTGAGTCGAGTTAAAAAAATTCAAGTCGAGTTTCAAGTTCTCGTAAAGATTTAATTACAATTATTTATTATGTTATGGTACGATTTGATTGTAATTTAAACAATGTTCACTAATCGTATAAGCTATGTATATATATATTTCTTTATGTATAGCAATATTTCTTCATATTTTTATATATCAATATATATATATATATATATTATACAAATTTGAGGATTCATATTGAACTTACAAATAAATCTTTTAATTACTAAAAAATTTCGAGTTATTCGAATTTCCGTTTTACAACTTAAACTTTATTTAAAATTTTTCCGAGTTACTCGAGTTTATGAAATTTCGAGTTGAGTTAAAACGAGTAAAAATATTTTCACCTTGAGTCGAGTTATTTGATTTTTTCCGAATCGAATCGAGTTTTACTCACTCCTATTCATATCTATTTCAATTATATCTTATTGAACCTTTATAAAGAAATGAAGCGCAAGTATAAATCATCGAGCTCAGTAATGAATTAAGAAATTTGAAGTGCAGAAACAACATAATCAATAACCGTATAAAATCAAAATATACGATAAAAAATTCAATATTAAACAAATGGTACAAACAAATAGAATTCATAACATTACGAATCGGAAATAGTTAATATTAAGATGGATTTAGAATAAAAATATTAGACCTGTAAATAGTTGAACTCCAGAGACCGATCTTATAAATAGTTTAAAAATTTAGAGATCAAACAACAATTATTCCTCGAAAAAAATAATTTTTTTTTTGTTTTAAAGCGATTGAATTTAATTCCTCAATAAATAACTTTGAAACTTTCGAGTCATCTTTAACAGTAGTAATAATTTAATTCCCCTCACTCACTTATAAATTCAACAGAATTTGCATAGCTTTTACTCACTTGAAGCATCCTATCTAAGTCTAACTACAGCAAAACACAAGACAAAACAATGAAGTGTTTGAAGTTGTCTGTCATTTTCATGTTGGTTCTTCTTTTTACTGCAGGTAAAAATAGGGTTTTATTGTTCTTGTTTGAATGTAATGGATGAATAATTTCTGTTAAATATAGTTGGAATTTCAATGTCTGCAGGAACAAAGGCAGCTGAAACAGAAATCTGTGTCGAAATTAAACCAACTGAAGGTTGCATAGACTCATTCTGCTTTAACCAGTGCAGGCTGATGTATGGAAATGAAGCTCAAGGATTTTGTGTTGTTCCTGGCATTGTCTGCCATTGTTCTTTCCCTTGTTAACTCCTTTTTGCTTCAGAATTTGGTCTCTGAGGTTACCAAATCTCACTAATAATAATGTCTAAATTCTAGGATTTGTTGAATAAACAGTTTTTCTTGTTATTTTTGCCAACACATTGTAAAATTTCTGATCAGTTGTGCAAAGTAAAGGAACAATTGTCAGTTTTGGGTTACTTTTGTCGAGACCTACTTATGATATAATTTCTTAAATATTAGACAATGAAATTCATTATTTGTTTCTAATTTTAAATTGGTAAACAAATAAGATTTTTCTAAAAAGAGTCGGTTAAAAAAATACTAAAAGTGACTGTATCAAAATTGTTATAAAAATTTTGAGAATTTTAGTATTATTTTTTTGTATATACCGAAATTCTTAATATTTTTTTATAAAAAATTTGATATATACCAAAATCATTACATTTTTATAAGAAAAACGGTATATAAAAAAAATCGATACCAAAATTCTTACAATTTTTTAATAATTTCAGTACAATCGTTTTTTAGCCTATCCTTTTTTAGAACTAAGGATACAAATATGGTAAGTCAAGACAAGAAAAGAAAGCAGTTCTTATGATTCCGTGTCAGATTGGAGAAATTATTCTATGAACCCATTCTAACATATCATTCATGATCTCTAACCATTAAAAATAGTCAACTATTTTTTAAATATTTTCCATCTTATTTTTTAAGAGTGTATCTTTAATTTTTTTTATTGTCATATAAATAGTTAGTGAGTGATTAAATAAAAATTAAATAAGAAAAAAGAATAACATAGAAAATAAAAAATAATCGATTACTTTTTAGTGGTTAGAGACCATAGATAACATGATAGAACCGATCCATAAAATAATTTATCGTCCGATTGGGTTAAGAAGCTTACTAATTTTTATAACTAAAACTAATTTAGATCTAAAAGAATACAGAATAAGTAATTTTTCGAATTAAAAGTACTTTTTTAATATAGTTTAAAATGTGAATTTTTAAAGTTAAAATTTTTAATTTTTTTGATTTATTTTTATATAAGACTACTCATATATTATTATTTATAATAATTTATATTTTAAATTAAACATTTCAAAAATATTTTTTAAATATACTTCTCATCTTAATTTTCAAAAATAATCCTATTGTATCCTTTTAATTTTAGATTTGCTTACTAAAGCCTCCACAGTCCACATTATTTAACCGGGTTAAAACGACCCGAATTCAAAGTTCATTACGAGAGAAGAAAGATGGATATAGCCGTTAGAATCTGTAACAACTATTATAAGCCTGTCATTCGTGTGAATTCAAATTCTAATCCATCAACGACTTCAATTTCTCCCTTTAAATTCAACGCTCTTAGTTTTGCTTTCTTTCAATTATTTTATTCTCTTTTAATTTTTTATTCGTTTTCTGATAATCGAGTTCTTTGATTTTCCTTTGTGATAAATATGCTCGGAGAGTTGCGATCATATCGTCCTCGATAAAGGTTAGTTTTCGTTTTCTTTGTTTTCCTCTTCAATTTGATTTATCGAATTTTTGATTCGTGTTAAAAAACTATTTTCGGTATTAAATAGTGAAGAATCGAGAGACAGAACCTTCTACGGACTCCGACAGAGGTACTTTTGCGAAAACTTTGAGATTTTGATACTTTCAAAACAGTTAATTCAGGTAAAATTTTAAAAAATGTCTTCTAAATCGGAAAAAATATTAAATGATTTGAGATATTTTATATGTTAGAAATCCTAGAAAATCCTTAGCCGGAGGGCAGATTCTACTTGTGAAGATGATTAATGATTTTTGTGATTTTCTTGTTTAGTTCTAAAACTTACAATATCCAACATATATTTGGTTGATTTTATGCTTTCTTTTCAATAAACTAAAAACTCTTGATTTTAAATCTTCTTTTCAGTTAATTTAGGCAAATTTTGAAAAAATGTTCTCTAAATCGAAATAAAAATTTAATGTTATGAGATATTTTACATATTAGAAACCCTAGAAAATGCTTACCCCAGTTCTACTTGTGAAGATATTGATGATTTTTGTGATTTATTTGTTTAGTTCTAAAACTTAAAATATCTAGCATATATTTGGTTTATTTTAAACCTTTTTTTTAAAGTAAATAACAACTTTTTATTTGGGTTTATAAATCATTTGTTCATTTATTAAGTTGAAGATAAGTTTATTTTTTGTTGTTTCTTTATTTGGTCCATATTTATGCTCCTTCCTTAAATGCCATAAATTTGAAAAGGAGCGTGAAAGCCTGTTTGATCAAATGAAGTCTTTTCCTGGCCAAGACATTTGAGTTCCGAATATATTGTCCTCGATAAAAGTTAATTTTTTTTTTCTTTGTTTAACCTTTTTAATTTAATTTATAGAATTCTCTAATTCTTGTTAAAAAAATATTTTTCATTTAAACAGTGAAAAATTATGAGACAAAACCTTTACGAACTCTGATAGAGATATCTTTACGAGATACCGAAATAATTAATTTAAGTAAATTATAAAAAAATATCCTCTAAATCAGAAAACAAAATTTAATGATTTGAGATATTGTAATTGTCAAAAACCCTAGTTTTTATTTGTGATGATTTTTTTGACTTGTTTATTTAGTTTTAAAACTTAGAACATCTGACATATTTAGTTGATTCTAAACCTTCTTTTTAATTAATTAAAAACCTTTGATTCGGGTTTATGAACTGTTTGTATTGGCTAGCAAAGAAAATATGTTGTGATTTTTTCGGTTCTTAATTTACGGATGTGTTTATATGTTTCAAATGTTAATATTTAATCAATATATTAAATTGATATTAAATTTATTTTTTGCTTTTTTTAGAGGAATTTAAAGAGTATTCATATTCTATATAAGAAAATATTTCATCCAATATTAATCCAAAAATTTTTGCTCAGGGGCTAACTCTCCCTATATTACATAAAGTTATTGATTTGAATAACTTTATTCAGATTAATAGAATATGCTATTGATTTTTGTTACGTTCAAAACTTTATTAGTGGTTCAATAATTTGACTTTTATATCTTTCTTAAATGGCATGACAATTGAAGGAATATGAAAGTGTCACGGGTCTAGAATCTTTCTAGCAAAACCGTGCGATCTTAATCTCGTCTCACCTAAGTCAGCTTCTACTCAAAGCTCTCAAAGCTTTATAACTTGCGAAAATGAAACAAGCGAAGAAAAGACAAACAAAATAGAAAGAGCTTTTGAGTGAATGCTTTGTTTACTCAATGATAAAATGAAGAAATGGGGAAGGATGAACCTCTATTTATACTTAGCCCTATTATATCCGACGGTTACTATTAAATTACATCAATTGCTAAGATTAATTCACACCAACCACAAAGACATCATTCTAAGAATATTCCCGATTATTTAAGAAAAGAATCTCATATGTTCACATGGTATATTCACATAGATAAATGGACTATTCTAGTGGGCTTGGCAAACTCAAAACTTTGGTGAGATAGGTTTGGGCGGATTGGACTGTAGCAACCCATCGTTGAGCTCGCGGACCGTGACAAAAGTCTGTATGATCAAGTGAATTTTTTTCTTGGCCATGACATTTGAATTGTAAACATATTGTCCTCGATAAAGATTGGTTTTCGTTTTCTTTGTTTTCCCTTCTTTAATTTGCCTTATTGAATTCTTTGATTCGTGTTAAAAAAATTGCTTCAAACAGTGGAGAATCTAGAGACAAAACCTTCTACGGACTTCGATAGAGGTATCTTTTCGAAAATTTTGAGATGTTTAATATGTTCGAAAAAGTTAATTTAGGCAAATTGTGAAAAACTAACCTCTAAATCAAAAAGAAAATTTAATAATTTTGGGTATTTTACATGTTAGAAACCCTAGAAAATGCTTATTCGGATTCTACTTGTGAAGATGATTAATGATTTTTTGACTTGCTTTTTAGTAATAAAATTTAAAATATTTTGCATATATTTGGTTGATTTTAAAATTTTTCAATTAAACTAAAAACTCTTGATTCGGGTTTATGAACCGTTTGTATTGGACAAACGGTTGACAAAGAAAATGTGTTATTTTTTCTGTTCTTAATTTATGAATGCATTTATATGTTTCAAATGTTAATGTTTGGTCCAACTATTAAGTTGATGATAAGTTTTTTTTTTCTATTTCGTTAGAGAAATTTGGAGAATATTCAGATTCCATGGAGGGAAGATACTTCATCTAACATGAACCCAGAAACTTCTGTTTAGGGGTCAACTCTTCCTGTTGATGAGTAACTCTATTCAAGTAAATAGAATAGGCTATTGATTTTTGTTATGTTCAAAGCCTGTTGTTGATGACTCCTTTCTGGCCATGACATTGTTGAAATCTTCAGCTCCTCATTAAGTGCCCAACAGATTGAAGGAACCATTGTGTTGGATCTGTGTTTTACTTTTTTTCTTTTGCTTTAACTGGCTTTTCACTTTTTTGGAATAGATGATGAATATGAACTTTTGATGAAGAAGTACCTACATGAGTCATTTGAGAGGAAGCGCCTTTACAATGAAGAGATTAAGCTTAAAGGAAACATCAAGTTTTTTTTTTTTTTTTTCAGATACTACCCCTAAATCAAGCTGAAATTGCCTATGGGTCCTTTTCTATAATTGAATTTGACCCGTCCCAGGACACTGAGCTACAGATAGTTTCTTCTTATTCTTCCAAGAAGCAATTCATGTTTGACCATGTATTTAGACCTGAGGATGGCCAAGGTAACCTGCGACCTCTTGACTGAGTTTACTATTATCACCTGAGAGGTCTTGAAGAAGTTGACTAAAAATATTTTTAATTGTCTTTTTTATGCAGAGGCTGTATTTGCACGAACTAAACCCATTGTCACTTTTGTATTGGATGGCTATATGATGTCTGCATATTTGCTTATAGTCAAACTGAAACTGCGAAGACCTTTACTATTGATGGAACACCAGATAACAGAGGAGTTATGTAACCTTAAATTTAACATAATTTCTTAGATTAAAACTTAGGGTTTACGTTAAAGAAACTTGTGATTAAAATTAGGTTTTCAATAACGAAACTACTAAAATCAGATAAATTATTTAATTTAAATATATTCAAAAATATTGAATAATACATAAAAATATAATTTAACAATTCAACCCAAAATTACAAATAACAGTTTCAAATCCAAATAATTGTTCAAAGTTCGATACAAAAATTATTAACTGAAAATAAAATAAGTTTGAAATATTATCAACAGAGAATCAGATTCGACAATTCTCCAAGTACCAAGGCCTACGTCAAGTATCTGAAACAGAAACTGAGAGGGTGTAAGCTAGAGAGCTTAGTGTGTCTCTAGTGTGCAGATAAACAGATCACAAAACAGAGCAGAGTAGATGACATAATGTATGCATGAAATGCACCTAACACCGGACACCATCAGAAGAGTAGGTTCCCCTAAACCACTCTAACTCCATCACACCAACAGAAGTGGAAACTCGACCCGTAGATGGAGCCACTGAACAGAAATGGTATCTCGACCCGAAGGTGGAGCCACTGATCAGAAGTGACTATATCACTAAACTTCCCCGTACAACAATTCACCTCATGCCATGAAATTAACAGATACAAAATCAAGATGCGTGCCTTAAAATCTAACAAGAGGCATGCATGTTAATATCGAAATCAAATATGCAGTTAACTCAAAGCATGGCAATGTAAGATATTTTAGTAAACATAGAAATGATGCAAACTACATGATTATACAGGAATAACAGAATCTGTACACACAGAAATAAATGAAATTGACAGAAGAGAACACACATGAAACAGAAAGCTCAACATCGAGAATGACGTCTACGACACACCACTATGTCACTATACTGATAAGCACACGAAATTAAAATAACCGAATACTCACACGCGTGTCCCAAAGACTGATGAACAGAAGGTCATCCAGGAGGAGGAAGAGGTAAATGCTCAGGGTTTAAATCCACGTTACTTGAACCAAACATTAACTAATTCAGAATCCGATACAGATAACCCCTAATAAAGTATTTGAACTTAAAAGACCTAACAACACATTTCGGGTTCAAATTTTGAAAAATAGATTGCGCCATTAAACTCAGGACGTCGGAAAACATAAAGTGGGACCGAGTCTGAAAAAATCAACGCTGACGCCAGCATTGGTCAATGCTGACATCAACATATGACGCCAGCACAGGTGACGTCGGCAGTGACGTCAGCCGGGTCCGTGTTGAGTCTCGGGTCGACAAAAAACTCGATTATCCGGTCTCTGACCTTGTTAGACCCGTTAGATTTTTATTGGTATTGATTTCGATGGGATCGATATTTGATCAAAAATTTAGGTCCCGATCATAATCGAGACTGAGATTGGATCTTAGTTTTCTGGATTCGGTACCCGATGGGTATCCAATAGGACTAATACCAATACCAAGTACCCAATACTAGTTTTTTGACTTATAATAGATAATATTTTTTATTTAATTTTTTATCAAACTTTTTTCTTTATGTATGAATATTATGAGTATGACTAGTTTTAAAACTTTAATTTTCAATCCTACAATACTTTAATTTTATTATTCAATAATATTATTGATGGTTAAAAAATTACCATATTGCTTACATTTTCTTAATAATAAACCAATTGATCGAGTACCCGATATTGGTATCGGTTCTCACTAGTAACGAGATTGGATCCTAGAATTTAGTACGCGATGTGACCAATTCTAATCAAATTGAGCGGACTGGATCCTAAAATTTAGTACGCAGTGTGACCAATTCTAATCAAATTGACCGAGTACTCGGTCTTGTCCACCCCTAAGTAGCGTAAATGAACAAAACTTTCACCAATCTGTTCATAAATTGTTTGCTTATTAAGTTAAAAAATGAGCATAAACTATTTTTAGGTTCATGTTATAAATAAACGAACACGAATAAATACGTGTTTAATTCATTTATATTCATAAACATGACCATTTTTATTTTTTTACATTTAAAATATGAAGGTAAAGACCAAATTCAACACAATGCATACTTTGAAATTTAAATTATGAAGCTTAAGAAAATTAAAGATTAAGGATGCAACTTTACCATTTTGCAAACATATAAGCAATCATGTTAACATGGACACGCTAGACAAACAAGCGCAAACACATTTAAAATAAATAAATGATCACGAACATACATTTATTCGATCAGTTCATTTAGGGCCCACCTGAAAACGAACATGATGGATGCCCAAGGATCAACACTCTTTGCATTCGGATATCTCAACACTTTCGTACATATAAGCAGGCGGGAAATATAGCCAAATTCAACACTATTCCTAAACGTAACAGCACAACAAGAATCAACTGTAAGAAATATGTCTGAGAGCTTGTGCCAGATGATGAACAAGCTCGAACCCGAACACAGAACGAGATCAAACAACACTATGCACTTCACAATGATAGTTCCAACCTTGAAGTGCTACTCTTGGAGTAATGCCTTCAGGGGCCTCGAACGAGATGTTTATCGACATTTCCTCACCAGGAACTAGTGAAAAATAGTTGTCTGAATAATGAACAGGGAGTATTCTAGTGTCTTCTCCTTCCTTATGATCGGTCTTTGAAGTGTGAACGGAGAAGTTAAGGAAGAACGCAACTCCGGCGTCAGATCCGTTTATCTCTGTAACCTTCAAACCATCGGTTTCCCTTGAAAATTGTTTATAAAGTCTCTGAAGTAAACCGGCCTTCTGTTTATCCTTGGTTTCATCATGAATGGGTTCAAGTGAGACCATATCAAAGCCATCAGAACCATTTCTGCTAGCATAATTGTTCTTGTAGGTTAAAATTTCGGGATCAGGCTTCTTGGATTTGTTCTGCATGTTGATTTCGATTTCATAGGAGGAGCCTTTGTGAGATGTCTTTGATGTTATTGTCAGAGGAATTCTCTTGTTCCGGTATGGTTCCAGCAGTTTATAATCTCCACCGGGAAGATACAGCCAGTAAAAGTTCCGGGATATAATGCTATAATCCGACATGTGATAGAGTTTGAGAAGCAGAAAGTACACTGGCTTTGGATTTTTGGACTTTGGATAGTTCAACTCACTAATCGATAATACTTTCTTTGGTGGCAAAGAAAGCTTATCGTAAACTTTAGAACTCGGACAATCTCCTTCAAGATCATACACTGATGCTTCTATGGCGACATCCGATAACTCCTCCGATGTAGTATTGACAACCTGCTCATGCAGAAGGAAGTATACACACACACAGAGCAAAGAAAATAAGAATCCAACTAAACAACTAGAAGATTATTATTAGCACATTACTTACCTCTATAAAATATGTAGCAAGATTTAGCTGAACATGAATTGGCTCTGCAGCACAGCGACAACCATAAAAACCGGCGGTCTGATCAAGGAGGTAATCATAAAACTGACCTCGAAGACCTGACCATGGGTTCTGTGTCTTCCAAATCAAAACCCCAGTGTATTTGCTCCACATTCGGGAAGTCCAACCCTCTAATAGAGCTCTATACTGAATGTAGTTAACAAGCTGAGCCTGTGATGATCATTTAAGGAAATATAAGATCAAAATGTTGAATGCATTCTACATGAAAGGAAAAAGAAATTCAGGCAATACCTTCAGGCAAAAATCATCCAGATCCTTTGGGGTCCCATACAGTTCGATTTGGTCATGAACCTTTCCGGGTTTCGAATAAGGGATGTATTTATGGTATTCCCAGATGGGATGTGGAACTTCTTCTGTGAAACCATTGGGAAGCTTCTTAAACAATGGAATTTGCCACCCCTTTGAAGGCATGGTAGCTCTGATGGTAGCTGCAACCGGCATTCCAACAGAACCAACCTCAGGGTTAAAACCATAATTGTAATAGTTATCCTTAAAGAAGTCTTCGGGATTTTGAATTTCGTAGGGGCCATCAGTGAAGTCTCCCTTTCCATTAGCAAAGCCATCCCACATGGATCCTTGGATATAAACACGTGTACCATCCAGATATTGGCTAGGATCCTCGGGCTCTAAAGAAAATTCTTTCACCGAAGTTTCATTTTCACAATGGCTCTCAAACAATGGATGCAGTTTCAGGTCATTCTTTAAAGCTGCGTTGATGTCATCTGGTGGAATTTGCTCATTTCCACCAACCCAGAGAGCAAGACTAGGATGATTCCTTAGAAGCTTGACAGTATCTCTGGCACATAGCATGAAAAGATCATGGTCAAGTGGACCATTCGGATTTGATACCGGGACACCTCTTCCATCAACATCACCTGTAATCCAAAATTCCTGCCAAACCTGCAAAATATAAAATTGTCATTTCTAATTTCCCGGTGAATTACAAAAATGCTTAAAGGAGACATACTGCCTGAAATTGACTGCAATCTTTGATTATTTCCTATAAGAAGGATTTTAGTTAGCATCCAAGCAACCGGTCCCTTCCAAAAGTTTCCTATATCTTTTTTGACCCTGAAAATCTTATATGTGCATTCTCTCATCCTTAGTTTTTTCCCTTGCCAACTTTAACTTTCCTTCTTTCATGAAGATATATGCTCAAAACAACATGCATGAGAGCTCAGATCTTACCAGCACACCATAAACATCACAATAGTAATAAAATTCAGGCCTCTCAGCCAACCCACCACCCCAACAACGTATCATGTTTAGATTCATATCTGCATGGAATCTTATATCTGTTTTGTAACGCTCCTTAGAAAGTCGTAGCAAACAATCTGACAATATCCAGTTACCGCCACGGATAAAAATAGGCTGCCCGTTTATCTTGAACAACCTGTCAAAAGATGTGCAGAAATGAAACATATTATTTCAATTCTAGGTACCATGCTTTAATGTTGGTGGAAATTGATTCCTGAAGTATACCTCCCTCCAGTAGCACCATCTATGTGAGACTCAATGTGGCGAAAACCAAATAGATGGTCCCACGTATCGGACTTTCCATATCCCTTCACATCAACAGTAATACTGACATTATACAGAGATTGCTTTCCCATGCCATTTGGCCACCATAAATTGGGCTTGTAGAAGAAAAGCTGCAAATTTTATCATAAGAATTTGAACAATTATTGTAAGTAAATGAAACGAGACTTGCAGTATATGAATGCTTTGAACCCAAAGTACAAATATTAATTCTCAGAATCAGACTACCAAGAAAGAGGGAATATAATTGCAAAAGAATCAGCACTAATTTCCTCAAGATAATAAACAAATTTGTTCTTAACCACAAAATAAAAAGGATGGTTTCTCCCAAAATGACATGCAGTTCAGTCAAATTTTGCTTCATGTTCTCTTAAATATATTCATACTATCCATGTCAAAATGCAAAGACACTCAAATACTAATAAACAATGAGGAACAAAAATTGTTCATCTAAGACATAGAACTGCCTTTAATGCAAAGAAGGAAGTTACAAACACATCTAAAATCAATGAGAATAATACTATCACTGACCTTAGGAAATGTATAATGAATACGTGCTCCTGGAGGAATTGAAACATGTTGAGTCTGAAGATGCTCAATTAAGCAAACACTTCCTTCAAGTTCCATAGTCACTTGGATATTCAAAGAACAGTCGGCAACCCAAGCACTCCTGTTTTCCAATTCAGTTGTTGCATGCAAGTATGCCATCGTGTATTGGTCAGAAAATGAAGAAACCAAGTGCGGATCAATTATTTTTACTGGCTGTATCCAGGGAAAATGCATCAATAAACACTTAAACAGTATTCCAATGAGTACTACCGAGCATCATAAAACAGTGACAGTGGAGAAATAAGAGCAACACCAACTACTGATAGTTATGTTCAACAGAACCAAGGCTTTACAGAAAACATAGCTGCAAACAAAGGCACTTACAGCAAACCATTAGAAATAGGATGGCAAAGTCTTAAAAAAACGGTTAGGAAGGGTTCAAAAGCAAGAAAAAGGAAAAGACTAAAAAATGAAGAAAAATAGTATAGAACCTTTGAATCGTGGCATTGCAATTTTCTATATATAAGATCAACACCATTAAGAGGAAAAAAAAACATAATGCTGATTAAATCAAGAAGCTCAAGTCTTATGGATAAATCTTACCCCAGTAACAGATATTGATACTTCATCCCAGATACCAGTGTTCCTATCCCTGATACATTCAGAGATCAAATGTGTTAGATATGATGTTTTTGTTAAGTATAAGCAGAGAATAAAAAATGAAACCTACTTTTCAATTTTTTTAAAAAAAAATCACCTTATTGGAGCTATCCAATCCCAACCCTCAACATATTGTGCAGCAACATCTTTTCCAATCTAAGATGACAAAAAGGTGCTAGCCATTAGGTTGCCATCTTGTTTATATTCAATTAATACCTAAAATTTAATGTTAAACCACATTTCATGAGATAGAACAAATTAACAAGCTTCTTTTGGACAAAGATGTGTACCTCATGGTCCCCACCTTGCCCGCCCTCAGGGGGAATGCTCCCTGGGTGGTCCGGAGGGTGAACAAGAACAGCCAACAAATTTGCACCATCAGGATTTAGGATATCAGTGACATCAAGTGAATGTCTTCGGAACATCCCTTTAGGGAGAATCATTTCATGGCCATTTAAGTACAACTCGGCAGAGTAATTGATTGCACGGAAATTCAGATCTAAATGCTGAGATCCTGACTGAAAAAATATAAAGTAATTAGAATCAGTGGGGAATAACACCACAAAAAGGAATAATCAGGGTGTATGTTAGTTGGACACAAGGCTTTAGCAACATTTAGAGCATACAGCTGTTATCAGTTGAAAAACCCAGAAAAAGTTCTGTTTTCAAGTTGAATTTCACCTCCCAAAAATGTTCCACGTTAAAACATCACACATACCAGCTGACACTGAAATTTTGTGAAAAACCAGAATGTGTAGTATTCCCTTCCAGAATCAGCTATATCAATGATCATCTCATTCTCTAAACCATAGAAAGGATCTGCAACAACTTTGTTCTTTACTAGAGTCGCCAGAACACTGTCAATAAAACACATAATCACAAGCAAGAGAATAAGAAATCACATACTAGTTTCATCAAAGATAACTCAACTCACATGCAAATTGCAAATGTAACTACAATATTTATAATCACAAGCAAACCATCATATATTGCAATATAGGTCCCGACAAGTAGATGTAAAATCATCAAATGTTTCAATTATTATCAGCTTAACCCACCATTTAACCCAAATTTTAAACATAAATGCCAATTTTAACCCAAAAATCCCAAAAAGTGATAAATAACTACAAAGTTTAATCTGAAAAAACAAAGACTGTATTATTGATCATTTAGCTACTGCTTCTACTGCTCCTTAAAATTTGTTACAAAGCAAGAGAAAATAGTAAAAGCAAATCATAATTGATTAAAAAAGAAAAATACACATACAACTATAATTATACCTTCCCATCAACAAAAATTTAATATATATTTTCAATCTCACACAAAATTCATCAGTTCTTATCATCAAACAATATATCCTTTTCCATAACAAAAAAAAAAGTTTAATCAAACAAACCTCAGCATAAATTTCAACAAAATCAGAACAAAAATATAACTGTAATCTTTTTTCCCTGATACAAAATCGGAAGTAAATTGAAGACAACATATGCAAAAGTCAGAGCTTAATTACGTTCCGGGAACGACAGCTTCCATCCAAGTACAGTTTGGGCCAGGGGGGGGATGAGTCGTTGTGAGTTGCGTTCCAGTGAGTTCAACCTCGGTGGATCTCGCCGCTAGCCATCCCGATTCAAGCAAAGTTTTCCCTATCTCCGCCATTGCCGAGTTTTCGACTCGGATGCTCTAGATTCAATCAGTTCGCACAGTGGTAACTGAATTGAAGAGATCCCTATGAGCTCGTTCTCTCCTTTTTCTTCTGACTCAGTAGAGTCGCCACCACTCGCCACGTCTAAAGGAAGACATAAATGAGTGTATCCGTATTCAATAAGCCACGTGGGATTTGTCTATATGTTTTTTGGTCAAATTTAACAAACGATCCCTATACAACGTGAAATTTACATATTTAACCTCTCGATTACAATTTGATGATTTCTTGTCCTATACTTTTCAAAATGCGACACGAGACAAATATTTTTAAGTTAATTTCATTAAGGGTATGTATTATTCGGTTTTAATCGAATTAATCAATTAATTATTTTTATTTAATTTAGTCGATTAATTTTAATTAACTTTGATTAATGATTATTTTTTTAAAAAAAAATTGATTAATTCAGTTCAAAATAGATTAATTAATTGAATTAATCAAATTTCTTATATATTAAATATTATATATTTTATATATAATTATTTTTTATCATTAAATTTTTAAAAATTATAAAATAATTATTAAATTTTTTGATAAGTTATAAAATAATCATTAAACTTTTATTAAATTAGCAAAAAAATGAAAATTTAGTGACTAAAAAGATTATTTTAGTATAATTTAGTAATATAGTATATAATTTATCTAAAATTTTATAATAAATTTCAGTTAATTTAAAAATTAATCTAATTAACCAAAATAATTTCAGTTCAGTTAATTTGGTATCACTAATTTGATTTGGTTAACGGTTAAAGTCCCAAAATTTTCTATTAATTAAATTATGGCTAGTTCGATTGAGTCATTGATTGAATTAACCGAATGCACCCCTAAATTTCATCAAATAACTTTTAAATTTAAATGACTAAACAAGTAATTTGCCCTCATTTAATTCATGCATTTTCATTAACATATTTCTCATCGCAGGAAGCTTAATTTTCATATTTTTTTCATGAACTGTAATGCTCTGTACAAAATGTAATTACCCTATAATAAACAACTCATAAGATACATTTACAAGGTTTGTAACTGCAAATTTGTTTATTAAACACAAAAAAATGGAAATTTAGGGTCTGGGAGTCATAGGTTTATCGATCGGCCGAGTGTTGTTCCGGAGCCATTGACGAGCAGAGCCTTCAAGCAATGGTGAAACCTGCAAACAACTTAAGATTAGCTTTACCGAATTACCGTAACGGTTTAACCGTACTCGAATACATATGCATATACCTACCTTTTCCCATACTTGTGAATGGTAACAGTTGAGCCATTCCATCTCGTCGACGGAGAGCAAATGTAAGTCCACCAGTTTAGTCTGCACCCCAAATATAAACATGAACTGTAACAAATAATATGCAGACTCCTATAGCAATCAGCTCCAACTCAAACTAAGTATATCGTTGCTAATTGATCGGATTACTTATGTTTCAACTTGATCTATTGACAATTTTGAGTTTTAGATCTAAAGTTTCTTAGAATGGATCCAAAACCGGTCGTGACGAGTACTTTTTAGCCCGGAAGAGATTAATGTTGTGGAGTTACCAGACAGGAAAGTGAATAGAAAAGTGTGTTTTAATGTATAGAGGAAGATCCAGACAGCAAGAATGATGGCATACCTGAATGGGGAAAAATGTTAGTTTTTCGAATCCAAGATATTCGAGTCCTCCATAATGATAAGGTGTATTCATCTCTCGGACATAAAGGAGATTCTGCAAGATGAGACAAGCCTAAGTAATGAGTCGAAACAATGCTCGACTCTGATGTAGTGTTTAAATCTTAATTGTTATGACTTTGTACCTCGATCCGAATGCCAAAGGCATGGTCCTCGTAGTAGCCGGGTTCGTTGCTAATGATCATGCCTTTTTGTAGGGGAGTCTCATTTCCATATCTAAAGCTAATACTTTGTGGACCTTCATGGACATTTAATGCAGCTCCAACGCCATGGCCGGTACCTGCATGAAAGGAGCAAGACAATCAAATCATGGATCAACAACAGACCAAGCTTTTTCAATACCGAGGAAAGTCGACAGAAAGATGGGAGAAATACCATGACGGTAATCAAGTCCGATCTTCCAAAGGGCAGAGCGAGCAAACGCATCCAACACAAAACCAGGAGTGTTTTCGGGAAATACTACCTGATCAAGAGCAATGTGACCCTGCAATTTGATGGTGCATCAGGAAACACCAAAATAACCGGCACAAAAGCTGTCTACGAGCATATTAACCAATATTTTACATCATTTACTAAAAAATTGTCACGAGTCACTCGATATCGTCATGAACAAGTGCATGGGGCTCCTATGCAACCAACAAAATATATCAAACTGAAGCAGCACCTTTAGGACTTGAGTGAAGCATTCTTTTTCCCTGGCAGTTGGTTCACCGAAATGTACCGTCCTTGTTATGTCAGTCGTTCCGTCAACATATTGTGCTCCGCTGTCCAATAGGAATAATTTACTGGGATCCACAACACTACAAGTTCCTGCTTGAGGTGTGTAGTGTATGATAGCACCATTTGCACCCGAACCTGCAATATCAGTCTAGATGTCAATGATTTATTACCTTACAGATTCCCTTCCAAAATAAAACAAAATGTGTCAATCTCACTTTTTCCAGTATTCAAGAAATTAATATACCGCTTATTGTATCGAAGCTCGTATCTAGGAAACCATCTTGCTTTGAGCGGAATTCAAGAAGTTTGTCTGCAATGTCTACCTCGGTGAGCCTCACATTTTTATGAATTTCCTCTTCAAGCCAGCACCAGAATTGTGCCAAGGCAGCTGCATCCCTGCATGTATATCATCGATATAAATGTAATTCATAAAGTTCGTGTGGAAAAGGGATATGGTATGCATGTCCACTGACAATTACCTTAAGTGAGAATTCTTCATCCCTTCTAATTCGGACGGATTTTTCAATGCCTTGGCCAAGGAAACCGGGGATTGCATATAAACACCAGAAGGACCTGCAGAAAGACTGTTGGATTCAGAAAACCGGTTATTCTTTGTTGTGCTTCTACTCCGACGGTTCATAAGATATTTATCGCAAGCAAACTTATATGTCTCCACAATAGCAGCATTAACCGATGATGTATCTAACCAAAGGTTAGCCCCCTCGGCTGCCAATCTGAGAAAAGACACCGATAGCATGAAAAAGCATGTCCAATTTCAAGCAAAATGTTTCCAATGTAAAAATAAGGTTACCCAAACGAACCTCCTTATTTCCGAAAGGATCGAATCGTATGGCCTTAATTCTACACCTGCCTTCTTCAAGTGATCCATCACCTCTGGCATGACTTTAGATTTGTCTACAAATAACTTTGCTGTGTCGACCTCCACAATTAAGTATGCATACATAACAGGTGAATGTGGTACATCACTTCCTCTCTTCAAAACGAGATGCGTCGTATATTAGTCCCATGGAGGTTTAAAGACAAAAGCAAGAATTACTTAAAATTGCTCTTAAGCAAGTCGAATGATCGGATTTCTTGTAAAGACTCCGGCATTAAACAGATCTTGACAAAACAAAATGGATACATATTTTATTTCTAAGAAAACAGAAATTGACCAAGTGTGTGCTAGCATTAATACCAGGTTCAGCAACCAGGCAACTTCATCAAGCATGGATATAACAATTGCAGATGAGCCAGTGCCAACTAGTTCTGCCCTGAGGGAAGATAATTTGGACGCCACGTCGACACCAGCATATTTCAGATCATGCACCCTAATCAGCTTGTTTGGGGGTTTCGGTCTTGATTCCTTCCATATTTCATCCACGAGATTTAGATCATACAAGTAAACCAACTCAAGATTCTTCTGAGATATAGCCTCCTTCAATTCTTCTGCAGCATCATAAGAAAAAAGGAACTGCTCCCTTCGAATTATCAGATATCATCCGAAACAGCCAAGCATAAATAGAGGGTATACCGAGTGCAAATTGTAAGCTAGATGCACTCGTTTAGGAGGTTGAAAGATTGCTCACAGGATCAATCCCGACTCGGCCACCAGGAGCCAAAACATCATTAAGCCATTCACTAGTTCCCGGAACTCCAAGATTACCGGCACGCATGAGGATCCAGCTTGAACTCAATTGCTTCTTGGCCTAAACAGACGTAATTAAAGAACTACTGTCAACAAGCACTTGTACCATAATTCATTGAACAAGATAGAACTCCATTAAAATGACTATAAACTTGCTAACAAAATAAAACCTGCAGAAAATAGCGACCATCGGTCCACAGAGCAGCTTTATCCTTTGTAACAACAGCAGTCCCTGCACTGCCTGTAAAGCCTGATATATAGGCTCTCCTCATGTAGCATTCAGCAATGAACTCACTCTGAAAACCATGCAAAAAAAAAGGAATTACACTAGCATTGTATAGGCTCTCCTCATGTAGCATTCATGTAGCCTGGGACCAAACGGAAAGAAACCCTGTGGAGGACTAACCTGGTGTAAATGAATGGAGCTTGAACAAATAAGATTTTGTACGTGTTCATTTATTTAGCTGTGAACACGTTTGTTTATATGTTCTCAAATATGTCTGTTTAAGTACATAAACATTTTTGTTTATATGTACGTAAATATATTTGTTTATATATTCATTAAAATAATAAAATTACACGGTTAAACTTAAACTTTACGATTTAAACACTAAATTTAATAATACGTTCGATCTATTTTATACATTTACTAATATTTAAAGTATAAAAAAATTACGCCCCTACTAACCCCACTGCAGCTTGCTGCAACAGAGAGAACAGAGAGATTAATAGATGAACCTTGTTCACCACGTCATCCATGATCTAAGCAATCAGGACCGTTGATCTTTAAATAATCACTTAATAATTTGTTTATATGTACGTAAATATATTTGTTTATATATAGAAAAAAGACGATGATTCTGAAAAAAATTAAGATCAACAGTTCTAATTAATTGAGATCATGAATAACATGGTGAACAAAGTTCACCTATTAATTTTTTCAACAGATGGGTGAGACCATTCGCAAACTGCCGGGTCAAATCCCGATTACCACGTCAATTTCTACCGTGGCAAGTGGACTTGGCCGGCATCATGATGCGTGCCACCTATGTCTATGACATCACCCCACTTGCCTTTGATCCTCCAATCCCCTTCCTCCTCCCCTCCTCTCACTATTCCGACCATCTAGTACGGCGTCCCTCCGCCCCGCTCATCTCCACCGTCCCACCCTCTTTAGTCTCAACACACAAATTCTTTTAGCATTAAAAAAAGTGCAGAAAAGAAAGAGAATCTAACCTGATGAGCATCCTGAGAAGGGACGATATAAGCATCAATGCCCATTCCAGGCTTAGAAAAAAGCTGGCGAAGAGCAACGACCTTCTCATCCTGTTCTTGAACAGTCCTGTTCCTGCGAAGCTCCCATGAAGGCTTAGCAGTTACAGGGCCAGAACTACAGCATCTCAGGTTCAAAAACGGAGGACCCTTTTGTGATTTCTGAAAAACTGTGGGTTTGTTTCTGAATTTGAGGAAAATGGGGTTGGAGAATGAGAAGAAAGGGAAACGAGAAGAGCAAATAGATGGATGGAGAGATAGAGTACGCATCGTAATAGCTGATGATAGAAGCAAAGTTCCGACATAAACGAGAAAAGATTGGTTTTGTTCAGACAGAGTGGATAAGGCAATCAGGCTTCTGAAAGAGGATAAAGCAGCGGAGATTATGGGAGTTAGTTGAAATACGAAACGATGTCGTATAAGTGAGAAAGACAACGGTAAACAATTGGCAATAGCCCCGACCTAAAAAATAAAATATCTATTTAGATTTCAAAATTTAATATATTCTATTTTTGATTTGAGATAATAAAAATTATAAATTAATTTTGATTTAATTTTAATATTTTAATAAAAAAATGATTAATTTCGAGTAGATTTTAAAAAATAATAAAAATATTATATATTATATATAATACAATTTATTTTATTTTATATTTGAATATTTTGGATAACATAGTCCTTATATTTTTTTTTATTTTTTGTATTGTTAAAATTATGTTTTTTTTTTGTTTTAATAAAATTCATTATTATTTTAAGATTTAAAATAAAAAATAATTTTAAAAAAAGTAAAAAGAAAAAAAAGAAAAAATAAACTCAACTAAATTCCAAATCAACATTAATTTAAATATATCAAATTTTAATCAAACATTTTTATATGTTTATTTGTTTTTTTATGATTGTTGTTAACATACGTTGGATCCTTTTAGATTGTTTGGGTTCGCCATTCTTTGTTAAAGGGAAATTCGATGCTTTTTACCCAAAGTAAGAGTCACTACAATTGGATTTGGAAGAAGATCTTGAAGTTAAGGGATAATTTTGGGTAAACTTTTTTTGTTTTTTTTATTTTGTCTTTCATCCATATATTTTGAAAAAAAAAATTAAAAAATAAATTTTAAACCTTAATTCTTGTTTTTTATATCCTAAACCCTAAACCCTAAAAAATACACCTTATCCCTAAACTCTAACCACAACCCTTAACCTCAAACCCTAAACCCTTTAATTTAAAGTGAAGGCACAAATAGAAGTATGAGAAAGAGGTAGATGATTTGCACCATAATTTTGGACTGATAGAAGGATTCAAGCGTCTTCAAAATGAAAATAATATGAGAGATGGTGCGACATAAATAAGAAAGAGCTTCATGGGCAGGTATCGTTTGGGGTAAATTTTCTATCCATCGTCACTCTTTTATTCTTAGTTTATTGTATTAGATAGGTTACCTACTAAAGTCGGATGTTTACATGAGACTGCGTAGTTGATTTTGGTTATTAGTTATGTTAACATGATAACAAGATAAGGGATCTTTATTTGATGATTGTTTGTTTTTGAGACAAATTTAAAATATATTTTGAGAGTTGTGATTTGTCTGTCTTACGGGGATTAGTTTATAGTTTTAAAATAGATTTTAAGACATGAAAATTGTCGGTCTTTACAGGTAATCATCATCTTATTAATATGATGTGGATTGAATTATTATGTTTGACAAGAAAAAGAATAAAAGAATACATGAAAAATATAAAACGTTCAGTTATTAAGATTCTTGTTATCGTAAAACATGACGTTAAAGCTCGGTTATTAGACTGTAATAGGTTTTGATTTAAAAGTTGTCTAACTGAAAAATAGAGTCTAAGTTATAACTAGGATACTTGGGTGGTTATAATTAGGCATAAGTTTTCGGTTTTGAGAGGTAAATATATATTTTTTAGTTTGTTATTTTTAGATAAATAAAATTTTATTTTAAAAAATAATATTTTGACTCAAAATTGTAAGATTTCAATTTGACTTGTTTTGACATATATATATATATATATTAAAAATTTAGGTTTATATTAGGCCAAATTATTAAAAAAGCAGATTAAATTTTGATAAAAAATTTAAATCGACCCGATTTAATATATTTATATATTTTATTATATTTTATATATTAATTTTTTGAGATTAAGGTCAAATTTAATATGGGTTTTTATTAAAAATATCAAAATTAAATTATAATTTTTATTATATCAAATTAGGTTGAATCAATAATAAAATATATTAAGTTTGGATCAAATTAAAGAAAGACGAATATTTTAATTTTTAAACCAAAATGGGGCAGCCCAAAACCCAACCCATCCGCTCTGTTGCCAGACCCGGTCTCTTTTCTTTGCAATGTTTAGCTTTTCCGCTCTTCTTCCTCTGGGACTCTTCAAAAGTTGTAACCTTGTTTGTTCATCCATGGAGGATGGCTATTGTTTAACTATCCCCCACCTCTCTCCCATTATACCCTAAAAATGGCGCAATCTCCGTTCAATCTTCTTCTCCTAAAACGCCCAACTCTCTCTTCTAAAACCCAACTTAAACCCCATAGCTTTGTTTCATCTCTACTTTTCACCATCAGTAAACAAAAGTCCTTCTCCTCTGTTTCCCCTGAACTGGAAGGAATCTCCGGTCACGAGCCACTGAAATCGAACTCTCTCTCAGCTCGTTTGAACTTTGTGTTTGACCAAATTGATCAAATTGAGAAACGAAAACAACAAGAGTCGCTCGAGAATGACGACACCCTCCAACGTATACGAGCTTGGCGTCAATCAAATAAAGAATCTCAACCAGCCCAACGCCGGTTTCAATCCAAAGAACAAAACCCAGATTCTGGAATTAGTAGAAATGATGAAAATCCTACTGAGTTTAGTTCTTTTTCCTCGCCCGAGTTAACCGAGTCTCAAAGCGATGATGTCCTTCGGCGGATTCGTGCTTGGAGGGAATCCAAGTATGGAGGGAAGAAAGAATGTTCGGAAGGTGAACCTGCTGAAAATGAGTCTAAAGGTTGTGTTTTTACGACTGATTTAGTCACTGAGATAGAGCTGTGTAGGAAAAAGGGAAGGACGTGGAGGTGGTCATCCATGGCCGGAGTGGATAGAGTTGATGGAGAGATTAGTGCAGCAGAATTACTTTGATCATAAAAGGATAGACGAGGAGAAGATGGTGGAAGAGATAGGATTTGATATGAGTAATGTTGTTGAGGAAGTCAAGGATGATGCTGGAATTGATTTTAAGGACTTCAAGGCTGTGCAAACCGCTTGTCTTAATTTCGGGAAGGACCGGTTTGATATATTGAGGTTTGTGTAGTAGTTTTGTTCTTTAAAAATGATTGAAATTGTTTCTGAAATGAGATGGACTAGTTTGGTCATATGTAATTTGTTGCATACAGATGGATTTAGTTTCACAGCTTAGAATTTAAGCTTAAACGGAAGATTGTTCATATTGTTCTATGTTGTGATTGGGTTGTGTGTAATTATTGGAGTGCTCCTATGTTGCAACCGAATTGCAACAAGCTGGATTCGATTTCGTATTTTGATGCTCTTAAGTCTTAACATATAAGCTATTCAGTTTTTTGTGTTAAGAATGGCCATTGACGTGTAACTGGAACATAATTGTTATGAGTGGTTTCATAAATAATCAATAGTTTGGTTATACTGAGATATAGAGATGATCATTTCCGAATCTGGTTTGGAGTTTCACATTTTTTATCCTTTGTTTCTTTTAGCAATTGATGTAATGGTGCTTGAATTGTTGCTTCTCCTGAAGATTGGAAATGACTGCAAAAATCCTAGCAATTTAATGTTTCTGATTGTGTTGCCTTCCTGTTGTAGCTGTTTTAGTTGTTCATTTTGTATGTTTACTGACTCCGATATATGCCCTTCCTCCGGTAGATTATTTCCTCTGTATGTTTATAGGAGTTATTTGGAACATTTGTTTGATTAATGCTACTTTGCTGAAATAGAAAGTTAATTTCAGGTCATTATCGAGACAGGATATCCAAAATTTGGTTCGTTTTGGATGCCCGAATGCAGACAAGAAGGTGGTTTTCTCTGCAAAAGTCTTGAGGAAACATGTTCACCTTGATGAAGGAGATGTAAGTATTAATTTCATTGCTGCTTTGTTGTTTGCTCATATCTAACAAACTTCTGTGTTTGTTGCTTCCCTTCTGTTCGTCCCTTTAATTATTTGAGAAATTCGTGTGTATCAGGTTTGTAGTTCCTGCAGTTTGAGGAATTCTTGTGAGAAAGCATATCTTCCAACAAACAAAGAGGACGAGGCACGGACTATTGATGTTATGCGTGTCCTGTTGACCTATGGTTTTGATTATGTGAATGGTTCCGTCGTAAACGAATCGGTTATGAAACATACGTCTTCAAAGACTGTTGTCCGTAAGTTGCTTTACGAGGTTGTGAAGTTGAGTGCCGTTCCTATAGACCCGAATCTTCCTCCTCCTGTAATTAAGAAGCTTCCACCAAAAGTGAAGCAACCTCCTCCTCCAAAACGAGTTGGGCGGGATGACATTGAGATGAAGAAGGGTGATTGGCTTTGTCCCAAGTAAGTGAGTTCCATAAGAGTTCTGAATTTCAAGAACCTTTCTCAACTTGTTTAATGCTTCATGTTTAGAAATTTTAAACCCACTTTAATCTCTGACATCGTTGTCTGTTTGGTCTCAGGTGCGACTTCATGAATTTTGCGAAGAATACGGTTTGTCTACAGTGTGATGCCAAACGTCCAAAGAGACAATTGCTTCCTGGAGAATGGGAATGTCCAGGGTAAGATTTTTTCTTTCCGTTGCAAATTCCACTGCAGATTTTAACGTTAATCGCATTTATATGTTGAATTGTTCGTGTTTCTTGTTGTTTGTGCTATGGCAGGTGCAATTTCTTAAATTATAGGAGAAATATGGCATGTTTTCGTTGTGATTGCAAGCGACCACCTGATGCATTTATGGAGAGTAAAATACAAGAATTTCGACCCGGTTCAAGAACAAGGTTGGAGAAGGCTGCCCGACGATCGGAGGTCTCTAATGGTTGGAATTTTGACTTCGACGATGACGAATCAGATGGGGCAGATGTTGCTTCCTTTGAGTATGCAGATTCTTCACTAAAGGGTGAAGCTTCTCCTTTGGGCAGTCAGGCCCGCGGAGGGAAGTTTAGAGGACTTGAAGATGATTTCGATACTGCCCGGCGAGCCTCGAGGGTCCATGAAAGGATATATTCTGATATTGATAGCAGCAAACCTGGAATCGGATTTGATGATTTTGATGATGAAGATGACATAGATAGTTACGAGATAGATTCCCGGAAAAATAATCCAAGGCAGAAAGCTTCTTTGAATGTTTACTCCGATAACGAGCTGTTTTCAGAGTTCGAAGATGGTGATGGTTCTAATGTTAGTAATGTTGCTGATCAAAGGACAAGGTTTCCATCGTATAGAAAGCCATCTAAACACGAGCGTAAAAAGGTAACATTATCCGATTCCGGGGATGAATTAGATTTGGATTCAGACGAAGACCTCTCAGTTCGTCCGAACTGGAAATCGAGGCATGTAGCTGACTCTAAGCTTAGGGATAGAGTCCATTTTCGTAACAAAGAAAGTTCTGGTTTTCAAGGTGGCTCCTTCTCTGGTTCACCCTATGAAAACAACAGTCCACATTCCAAGAGAGATGATTCGGAACGAAATAAACTAGAATCTATCAGACCAGGAAACAATGTGAGCGGCCATGGTGATTATAACTTGAGAAATGATTCACGGTCTAGAACGAACACCAAGACGAACAGCGGAAGAAACTACTCGGATAATTTTGATCGATCATATCGAGATTCCCGGGGAAATAATAGGAGGTTTGGAGAGGACGACTATGGCCAGCAGAGATTCAAGGGAGCCATGAAAGATGGAGCATCCGGAAATCAATACCGTGGAAAGTCTCATGGATATGGTAAGAAGATGGATGATCCTAGTGAATTCAAAAATAGCAGGCGTGTTATTGAAAGATAAGTAAAAAAGCAGTGGAAAAATTATTAGAAGAGTCTAGTTTATCACATTACTTATAGTTTTATAATTTTTATTTTTTTTATATATCGCTAAATAGTGAATTTTATTGGATAGACTATAAATGACATAGTAAGTTGTAGGGGTGAGTATTCGATTGAGTCAAGTCGAGTCAAAAAATTTTGAGTTATTCGAGTTGACGAGTCATATTTTACGACTCAAACTTTATTTGAATTTTTTTCGGTTCGAGTCGAGTTTAAGAAATTCGAGTCGAGTTGAATCGAGTCGAGTTTTCGAGTTCCTATAAATATTTAATTATAATTATTTATCATGTTATAGTATGATTTGATTCCAAATTAAACTGTTTTTTCTAATCATATAAGATAATGTATATATTTTTTCATATGTAACAATATTTCTTTATATTTTTATATATCAATGCATATATATCATAAAAAAATGATAGATTTATCTCAAATTTAAAAATTAATCCTTTAATTACTAAAAATTTTGAGTTGTTCGAGTTATTCGAATTTCTATTTTACAACTCGAACTTTATTTGAAATTTTTTCGAGTCGAATCAAAACGAATCGAGTATTTTTGCTTCAAGTCAAATCGAGTTATTCGATTTTTTCGAATCGAGTCGAGTTTTGCTCACCTCTAGTGAGTCGGGATCTTATAATAATTTCTCTGAAGTCATGACTTCTATTCGCTATTATTTTTCGAATACAGGCAATTCTATATAATTTTTTTATATTTACAACTCAACTTTAATACTTTTGGTCATTATTATTTGAAATTGATAGTAGGAGGAAAAATCTTGAAAATAGAAGTTTTTTATCATAAAATTTTGAAAATATACGTATTAGATAAAAATCGGATAATTTACATTTGAGGTTACTAAATTCAGCAAATTATATCATTAAGATTTATATTATTCATAAATTAGGTCACTTATTTTAATTTTATTAATAATTTCAATGCAGCTTAAACAATAAGTCAACATTTAAAATATATTTTTCTTGCTGTAAAATATTTAAATCAATTTTTTTTAAAATGGAGTAAATTACAACAGAGGTCATTAATTATATATACAATTATATTTGTATCACTTAATTATTAAAAATTTTATTTATGTCACTCATTTATGAATAATGTTATATTTGGGTCACCCAATTGTTAAGGTAACATTTAGGTCAAATTATGGTTAAGTTTACGATTGAGTCACCTTCATATTTAAAAAATTATATTAATTTGATTATTTTCTCTTTCAAATAACTTATATACCCTCGCTAACATAGAGTAACTTATTTAAAATCATTAATTAATCTAATACATGAATTGATAATTTTTTTAAATATGAAAGGTGACCTAAATATAACATTACTTATAATTAAGCAATCTAGATGTAACATTTATTAACTTGATGACTTAAATGTAACCTTATTCATATTTAAGTAACTCAAACGTAACTTTTAATATTGAGTGACCCAAATGTAACCCTAACCATAATTGTGTGACATCCATAGTAGCTTACCCGAAAAAGTATTTAAACAATTAAGCTTACCCGACAAAAACATAAATAAAAAATTTGCATTGATTGAATCTTGTGCGAACAACAATCGATCGATAGGGTAGGCTGCAACATGTCACAAAGACAAACGAACCAAGCCCTAAAACAAAATAAAAAATAAATCATAAGAACAAAAAAGTGTATCATAAAGATAGAAAAACAGAGATTCTTATTAATATAAAATAAAAAATAAATTCAGTGATTAACAATTAATACTAAAATTAATTGTATTAATTATTTTTTTAATATTAATTGTCGATCACCAATTAAAGAAATTGATCAAAGTGAAAAACAACTAAGGATAAAAATTTTAGAAGAAGAAAGCGACTGCTCGGGTTACTTAATTTTTTAGTTTCAAAAGTATGAGGATCTAAAAATAATTTAACCTAAAAACTTTAGTATGAACCCTACCCCTCCCTCACATAAGATAGATTCTTCCCTACATAAATCCCACAAAAAATCAATTAATTATTTACCATGCAACTCCCAAATTAAAGCAACAAATTGCAGTAAAAAACCTTACCATTTCAACACAAGCAGACAGGATTACTTTTACATGTCAACATCCATCAACAACAGTAATCTTTCTATAAATGGAGTTAATACGGCCTCTTGTTAACTTCAAGGGACAGAAATGAATATTCTTTTTGCTGTTTTGCAGGCAACTAGAGTGACAAAACCCTAATCTAACCTAGAATTTGAAGCACCAGACGTTCCTGAAATCCCTGTTGTTTTCTCAGATATGTTCTCTCCATTACAAAACGTACAAACGTGCATGAGTATCCTCCACTTGTTTTAATAATATAAACAATATTTTAAGCTAAAGATGGTATATCTGGAGAACAAGAAAAGGTTGTAGAAACCCAGATTACCAGGATAGGGGGGACCATAATGTCAAGTCCTTTTAGGGTGTAGATACATTCATATACATAGAGAGAGAGAAATAGCATGAACACAAAAAGTATACGTAGAAATTAGCCTTGTGAACTTGACTTGTTCGATAAAGGTTTAATATCAAAATAAGTGTTTAAATCGAGTAGAAATTATTTGTCTCTTTCTCGTGCCTCCTTTTATGTCTTAGTTTTAAATTTGAGAGTTTAAGGTCTAAGGTTAGGGGTTGTGGTTAGGGTTTAGGGAATAGAGGTGTAGGTTTAGGATTTAGAATATAAAAAATAAAGGTTAGAGTTTAAAATTCATTATTTTAGAAAATTTCAATAGGAGGTATGAAAAGAGGCATGATAGAGGTAGATGTTTTATACGGGTGCAAATTGTCTACCCGTTCCTCATACCTTCATTTATGTCTCCACTTCAAATTAGAAGATTTAGGGTTTAGGGTTTAGGGTTTGGTTAGAGTTTAAGAAATTAGGGGTAGGGTGTATTTTTTTGTATAGGGTTTAGGGTTTAAGATATAGAAAATAAGGGTTAGGGCTTAAAATTCAATTTTTTAGTAAATTTTCAAAAGAGGCATAAAAGGATACACAAGAAAAATAGAAGATTTTTACTCGTTTTATGCTCGTTTAAATTATCACGTTTTTAGTGTCTAAAGCTTATTTTGCTTTTTTAGACGCTCAAACTATCATTTTTTTTCTCTTTTTAAAGTCAACTAAGGCGTCTATTTTGATCAAAGAATGATAATTTGAACACTTAAAAGAGACAAAATAATAATTTGAGCGCCTAAAAAGAAAAAAATAAGATGATTTATACAATTATTTTAATATTATATCTTCAATATATCAAATTGTTAGCGAAACTCGAACCCTAATGCTTTCTTGCGTACTAATTATGAATATCTAATCAAGATGAAAAGTTATAAGGTTAACTGAGGAGTATTGTATTGTATTATATTGTATTGTTTGCGTATATCTGTATATCTGTACTTGTAATTTTCCTTAAGCAATCTTTATATCATCAGATAGTCATATTGGGATAGCACATATGTGTTTATGCATAAGCATGCACATAGATAAATGAAAAAAATTATAAAATATAAAAAATCAACTGACAACTGACATTAGAATCGAGATTTTTTATTATAAAAATATGCATATTTCCCAAAAACAACGCACATTTTCGAAATTTTAATTAACTATTCAATAATAATCAAGTGAATAACACACGTGAATGTTCATTATAAAAACCGCACGTTTTCAGATGGAATGTATTATAAACAATCACACATATTTATATTCATATATAATATAAGAAAGCTTGGAGAATATAAAGAGCTACGTGTCTAAGCTTGAGAAGGCACCGAGTTGATCGTGTGGATCATAAGTTACTAAAAATGGTCGATGAACAAAACCCAACGCTGCCAATTGCCAACGTGGGTCGGATCATGAAGCAAATCCTGCCACCGAGTGCCAAGCTTTCATTAGAGGCTAAACAAAGAATGCAAGACTGTGCAACCGAGTTCATAAGCTTTGTGACGAGCGAGGCGTCCGATAAGTGCCGGAGGGAGAATCGCAGGACGATGACTGGAGATGACATATGCCGAGCATTGTCTGCTCTAGGTCTCGACAACTATGCCGAATCCATTACGAGGTATTTGCATAACTATAGGGAAGCTGAAAGAGAGAGAGTAATAGCTAGCCAAAACAAAGCAACAAATCTCTCTCGTGACGAAGATATTGAAGAATCGGATCAAAGTGGGCAACCATCTCATCAAGCTGATGAAACACCAACTCCCTTGATCAACATATTCTTATAACATTACTTATGGTGAATTGGTGGGACCTTATTTTCATCTCAAGAGTAGAATTTTTCATATTATGTTATGGTATGATTCGTGGGTGTAAATCGTCTGTATTTTTATTATATTTTTATTTTAAAGTTTAGGGTTTAAGGTTATAAATTATGGTTAGGGTTTAAAAAATTAAGGATAGGAGTAGTTTTAGGTGTAGGGTTTAAGGTTTAGGAGATGTAAATCGGAGCAATTTTTTTTGCCTCTTTTCTATTCATCCTTTTGTGCCTCCTGTTAAAATTTTTAAACAACTGAATTTTAAACCTTAACCCTAATTTTCTATATCATAAACCTTAAACTTTAGACTCTAAAAAATATACCATGCCCCTAATTCTCTAAACACTAACCACAAACCCTAGCCTTAAACTCTAAACCTTACACCTCAAACCTCTAATTTAAACTGGAACATAAACTGATGCATAAAAAAGAGGTAAATAATTTACCCCTTATAAATCAGGTTTATAATTTAAATTTTAATACTTTTAAAAAATTTAAATATGGAGTACGGATGATGCATAATAGAGATAAGAGATTTTTCTCATAACCCATTAAACTCTAATAAAAATATTGGCCAACATCTTCCATTTAGGTTTAGGGTTTAAATTATCATTAAATAAATATTATATTTTAATTCATAAGTTATGTAAAGAAATTATACAATCATTTATATTTAAATTATAAGATTTAAAACCTAAATTCTTAACATTAACACCTTAAATCTTAAACTCTAAACCATATACCTTAAACTTTAAATTCTAACTATCATATGACAACTCTATGAATCTCGAACTCTAACATAAACCATTAAACCTTAAAATCAAAATACTTGTGTAAAATGTTAAAAAAATGTAACTCTTTATATTTAAACTATAAAATCTAAAGCTAAATCACTAACCTTAGCTCCTTAAATCTTAAATCCTAAACCCTAAATTTTAATTCCTCTAACTTAAATTCTAAAACTTAAAATTAAAAGACTTGTGTATCAAAGTATTTTCTATTGCACCCACAGTTAGGGTTGTAAATGAGACGAGACGGATCGTAAGTTACTCGAGCTTGACTCGTCAAAGTTTAGTTAAAGCCCATCTCAATTGGACTCGACTCGAGTTATTAACGAGATGGACTAAGTTATTTGATATCCAACTAGAAAATCTTATGGGTTACTCGAAAATATAATATATATATATATATTTTTTAATTTTAAATATAAATTCCTAAACTTAAAATCCTAAAATATAAACCTAAATGTAAGTCTAAACCCTAAAATCTAAATCTTAAATTCTAATCCCAACAACCTAAACCTCTAAACCCTAAACTAACACTCTATACCTTAAAATTAACAAGCATGAGTTTATACAACTTGTGTATTAAATTTTTTTTGATAGGGCTTTAAATAAGACGTGACAGATGACGAGCTAGTCAAATCCGACACACTCAAAGATCGGTCAACACTTAACTCAATTGAGCTCGAATCAAATTAAAACTCAATTTGAATTCTTAACAAATTAAATCGAACTTTATATTTCTAAACTTGTTAAAAATTATTTGAATTCGAACTCGATCTAAAATTTTAACAAAACAAATTAAATTTAACATTACTCAAACACGACTCAACTCGTTTACGCCCTACCATATCATATTATCCGATCAAAACAGTCTCGGTGACACCAAAGAGACACCCCCACCATTTTAAAAGTAACTTGAAAGAATAAATACCCTTTTCTGGATCTCTGTGTTTCCTCCACATAAATTTCCAGCAACAATTAAAAATAGTCAAAGCAGGCTAAAGTGTTCTTGCTAGGTTTAGGGTTTCCCTAGAAACGGGGACCACTGTAACTGTTGCTTCACATGACATGGCTAATTGTGGAAATGCCTTTCAAACCTTGAGGCATATGCTTGTTATTGCAGTAATATATAATATCTTTTTCATTAAATTAGATGATTGCTTTAATAATGAGGTTAATTTTTTAATTGAAATCTACTAATTTTATTGAATAAAAATATATTAAAATTATAATAAAAGCTTATAATTTGATAAATAAAAATCTATAATTTAAATAGTATATTTTTATAATCATGGAAACAAAAATTAATATTTGAAGATCATAACATGATGAAAAAGAAAATTTTAATTTAAAGACTAAAAAAATACAAGTATTATCAAAAGATAGGTGACGAAAAATAAAAATAAATAACATATAATATAATATAATACGATCATTATCTCAATTCAATCATAAATAAAAAATTATGATCATATCAGATTAAAACATAAAAATCTATAAGATAATTAAAAAACATCATTTTAATCGGTCGTGATAACATCAAATCTAATTTTAATATAAATAAAAACATTAATAAATAAAATAGTCGTACATTGTTATATTAATGGATGATTAATTTTAAATCATATCTTAATTTTTTTAAATCTGATTTAATTTTAAACTCTAAACCCGATTTTTTTAAAATAAAAATATCAAAAAAACATAATTAAGATAAACGATTTTCATCCTTAATATATTAATGGATGATTAATTTTAATATTCCGACCATATATAATTTTGTTTATCATTAATAAATAAAATAATCGTACATTGTTATAAAATTTAAAACTAAAATTATTTTTAAGATGTATTATTCTTTGATTTACTCCTAAATCAAAGCCTCTTTCTGTGTAAGATTGTTGATGACAGGTTAAGTTTTAGCGGTCATGCCCCAGCCACTGGTGGCACCGACCATGGATCTACCTTCGGAACTTGAACAGCCTCGGACATGGGAGCTAAGTCACATTGCCCACTGGTTTAGACCACTTGCATCTGTCGACGGTTTTACTTTCTCTTTTAAAAAATACAGGGCACAGGGCATGAATTTATAGAAAAATTTTACGTCCCGTCGAATATTGCTGAACATCATTAACGATGAATATTGTTAAACACCATAAAATTAATTAACAAAGATTAAAAATTTTAAGGACTCAATATATAATTATTAAATATTTAAAATAAAATTTTAATTAAATTATTTTTTATAAGAAAAATTACACAAATGGTCATCCAACTATCGCTCATTTTTGGGTTGGTCACTAAACTAATTTTTTCATCAAAATCATTGTTAACATTTTATTTCATTATTATTTTGGCCATCGAATGTTAAATATTTAACAAAAATTGTGACATGACATGGTTTAATAATATGGATGGTCATTCAACTATCATTCTTTTCTTGTGTTGTTCACCCAAATAATTTTTTCATTAAAATTTTATTTTGTTATATTTTTTGTCATCAACTGTTAAATATTTAACGGAGACTATGATATGGTATGATTTAATAATAATTTTAGTCCTTTAAATTATTATATTATATCAAATTAATCCAAATAAAAATAACTCATCAAATATTTTAACTAAATCCCAAAATTTTCATCCCTTTTCTTCTTCCTCTTGCAACGCTACTTTAAAAATTAATTTGTCAACTCTCTTTATTTTTCTTGTGTCTTTGAACAATTTATTAAGTTTCAGATTATAAAAAATTATTTTAATTTTATAATTTATTCTTTTAAAATTTAAATTAAAAGAATAGTTCCTTTTTCTTCGAATTGGGATAACGTTTTCGTCGAATAATTTCTTTTTCAGTTCAAGGAATGTTATGTTCTGACATCTGAAAAGTCACTGATGCCAAATTTGTGTGAAGTTGTAGAAGTATCCATGTGAAGATCGAAAAGTTGGGTTGCTCAATGAAAATTTAAGTGAAACCAAATTTTATTTAATCCCAAGAAAAATTTTACGACATGTGTCGAATTGATCTATATTTACATGTTAAAGATTTTATGACTATTGATCTATATAAACTTTTATGTGAATTGATAAATCGAATTTTTTTATAGATCCGATGAACATAAAAAATATAGAAAAAATATATACTAGTAGTGTAAGAAAAGTTAAAGAAACTAGATTAAATTTTAAAAGAATAAATCATAAAATTAAAGTGATTTTACATAATCTAAACTTTAATAAATTGCTCAAAGACGTAAGAGAAATAAAGAGAACTGACAAATTAATTTTTTAAAGTAATATAAAAAAATTAAGGTTTAGTTCAAATATCTAATGACTTATATTCTATTAGAATTAATTTGATATAATAATTTTAGGGACTAAAATTATTATTAAAACATGTAATGTCATAAATTTTGTTAAATATTTACGGTTGATGACCAAAATAATAATGAAATAAAATATTAACAATGATTTTGATGAAAAAAATTAGTTTGGTGACCAACCCAAAAAATGAGTGATAGTTGGATGACAATTTGTGTAGCTTTCCTCAATTTAATTGAAATTTTATTTTAAATATTTATTAATTACATCTTAAGTCTTTAAAATTTTTAATATTTATTAATTAGTTTAATGGTGTTTAGCAATATTCTTCGATAGTGGTATTCAGCAATGTTCGAAGCACATTATAGACTTATCCAAATTTATATCACAAATAGTTCTTTTCTGTTTACATAAGATTAATAACGAGATTTGAGGAGTTTGGAAAAGGTTAAACGAAAATATTTAAAATTTTAAGAGATTTAATATGAATTTATAGTTTAATTAAAAATAATAAAGCTTTGAAGCTTAATATGAATTTTTAAAAATGAGAAGTTAGATTAAAATTTTAAAAAATTTAATAATAAAATATAAATTTCATAAAATTTTATAGGGGACCTTAAAGGTTCTGCCGCTAAATGCGCATTCTTTTTATAAAAGAGTTTGATACGATAAAAAAGAGACCAGTTTAGAATAAAAGTTTGAGAAAGATGAATTATAGACAGTAGTAATAAAATAAATTCCAATATTCAATTGTTAAACAATTAATTAAAAATTTAAACACTGAAAACTAAGGTTTAATTGAATTGGTTTTGAAATTGTAGTAGTTGATTAATGGCATAGAAAGTTTGAAAGCCAAAACATGTCAAGAAATTTTTCATATTTGCAGTAAACAATGGTTTCCAGGTTGCATATATGTAGTTTCCTTGAACTGTGACATATCTGGAAAATCTGTCTACCATTGCATACAAAAATCATTCATGCAAGTTTGAACGGAATCGACTATTCCGATCGACATATAGAAGCTACTACAAATCCCCAACCGTCGTCAATATCAGGCCCTACCCAATAACCGATTACTGCGGTATGAGTACAAGAACTTGCATTCAAACTATGTAAGACAAGTTGATCAAAATGCGTTGACACGGTACTCAGATATCGTTTACCG
This sequence comes from Abelmoschus esculentus, assembly GCA_035048815.1. Taxonomy (NCBI): domain Eukaryota; kingdom Viridiplantae; phylum Streptophyta; class Magnoliopsida; order Malvales; family Malvaceae; genus Abelmoschus; species Abelmoschus esculentus. The sequence continues at coordinate 2,143,331 of JAUCBN010000019.1, read as the reverse complement.
TTGATAGAAGACGTGCTTTTGTTTGAGCTGCAGAGGGCCAGAAAAATGGATGCTGCAAACAGAAATTCATGATATCAGGTTACAGAAGCATGCATTAGCAAGGGAGTGACTATAAACAAACACCTAGCATATGACCAAATGTATAGAACGAACAGAGTAACAATCAAAAATATAGTTCCAATGCTTTTCTTGAAACACCTGTTCTTGCAAATCAAAGAGGCAATTCCGGTCGAAGGAACAACTTGGTTTTTTCAGGGGAACATTTTTCATCGAAGCTTTGTTCTAGATATGTTTGATCTGGGAGGATCATTATGCTAACAGTTCTCTAGATAATATCAAGTCTGAGGTAATTAAATGGCAACTCCCGCAGACTGGGTGGTTTAGCCTCAACATAGATGGTGCTGTGGAATCTTCCTCAAGTCTTGGCTCAACAGGTGGGGTCATTTGGGATTGTGATGGAAATTGACTCTCAGGCTTCAAAATATACTTTGGTATTACCATGGTGCTTCAAGCTGAATGGGAAGGGGGGGTGAGGGTCTTAAACTGGTGTGGTCACTATGATTTGGAAAAGTTCAACTCCGGACAGATAATGCAGAGGTCATAAAACTGATAACTTCTACTTCACATCCACTTCATTCAGTCCCTATTTACTGGTTCGGGCAATTGCCAGGCTCCAAGAGAAGGCTTGGATGGTTGATTTCCAACTTATTCGATGCGAAGCAAACATGGCTGTTGATGACCTTGCCAAGTCCATAAATTCGTCGTATGGTTATTTGTAAACTTTTGAATCTGCTCCTGTTTTTTTACGGGATTGTTTACACAGGGATCTACATGGTCCTCCTTACCTAGGATTAGTCTCAAATTGATCTAATGGCCTTTAGCATCCTTTTTCCATTAAAAAAAAAGTGGTGATTCCAGTGACACATTCTACATGGTCCTTACTTACAGTTACATGGTTCTCCCTAGTGTTCGATAGCCACATAGGCGCAACTATATCCAGAATCAATCCAGGTCAGACCCTAAATAGAGGGTGAGGGAGGCTAAGCTCGAGACATTGCTTAAACAGCATAGAGCTCCCTACTACTAGACCAACAGCCGATGGCATTGCTTTTTACTTTTAGTAATGCCATTTTAAGCACTTTCGCACCTTCACATTCATCTTATGAATGCTGGTTTCACCATTTTATCAACATTGTGAATTCCACTTGACAGAGTTACAGCTTAAAATGAAACTTCAAAGAAAGGCTTCTACAAGTGTAGTATGCATTTTAAAGTGGGTTAATTTTGATCTTATTAAAAGTTAATTTTAAGGAATCTATCCTCCAACCCACATAAAAATAAACAAAAATCTACTACCCTCTAATCAGGTCTCTTTTCATGTCCCACCTACAAAAATACATAAAAATTAAATTCTAAATCCTAACCCTAATTTTCGCATCCTAAACCCTATACCCTAAAAACTACACTCTGCCCCTAATTCTTTATACCCTAACCACAACTCTAACCTTAAACCCTAAACTTATTATTTTAAAGTGCACAATAAAGGGGCAGTCGATTTGCACCAATAAAAACCTGGCAAAATTAACCAAAAAAACAAATTTACTGAGCTCAACATGGCCTCTAAACAAGCTTCAATTCAACATACAGGGCAAAGACAGAGCAAGAACCCCCCCCCCCCCCACCCACAAATTTAGGTTTAATCAAAACAAACATTTCCATGACAGAAGTTCATAACTAATTCAGCAGCAAAAAGGAAACCAAAGTCCATAATTAGCTCTGCATTTCTACGGTTAGCCTAAACCCATCATCAGAAATCACTTAATTTTACATGCTAGGTTCATTACTAGTTTACTCTCATAAAAAAAGGTTTGAGAATTATATAAAAAGAACCATGTTTTCATGTTCCGGGAAAATGGGTCAGCTTGCAAGCTAAAAAGGCAAAGACAAATGAGAAAATAACCTGTTTTGGTGGTTCCCATGCCTGAAAATCTGAAGCCAGCTGGTTTATTCGGGTATCTACCCTGAATAAAGGCATTTAAACAAAGAATGAGACATTTAACCAGGCACAATCAAATATACAAAGTTTACATTTTGAAAGAAATTAGAATAGTCTTTGAGGGGGAGAATTTGGGGGAATCAAAAGGGTTAGGGATTCGAAGTAGGGATTACCTTAGGAGGGTTTTGAACAGAAGTAGAACAAAGAGGAACGGAGAGGCTTGACGAAACGAAGCACGCCATTGAAAAGCTTCTGTTAAGAAGAGCAGTTAAGAGAGGTTTCTGGGGTTTAAGGTTGAAGAAATCGAAGCTTCCAAAAGGGAACAAGTTGGTTAAACGACAGCGTTTAGCAAAATTTTTATTAGTACAGGTGTTATGGTAAAGTTATAAATTTAATATTTATACCTTAATTTTAAGAAAATATTTTGATACATGATTTTATGTAAATTTTATTTTATATAAGTTATTTAATTTTAGAGTTTAGAAATTTAGGTTATAGTTTAAAGGTTTAAATTATAAGACGTAAAATTTAGAGTTTATGATTTATAGTTAAAAATTAAGATTATATTTTGTTACACAAGTTATATAATCCTTCTTATTTAAGCGATAAAGTATAAAACTTAAGTTATTAGTCCCAACAACTTAAAATCTAAACCATAAATTATATACTCTATAATCTAAATTCTTAAATTTTTAAACCTTAAAATTAAAAGGCTTATATATCTATTTTTTTAATTTTTAATTTTAAAAAATACTTTGATACACAAGTTTATGTAAACAAGCTTACTAATTTTAGAGCTTAGAGATTTAAGTTGAGAAGTATAATATAAAATTTAGAGTTTATGGTTTAAGGTATCAGGATTAAAAATTTAGTTTTATAGTATAACTTTAAATATAAATGACTGCGTATTTATTTTACAAAGCTTGTATCAAAAAATAACCTTTTATTTTACCTTAATTATAAATTTAGTTTATGTTTTCTATTGAGACCATTTTTAAAGAAAAAAATTTAATACACAAATTAAAGAGTTTGTGTACAGAAGCTTACTGAAATATCGCAGGTCCTTGTTATTTGGAATTTATAGAGTGGTTCTAATAATAAAAAATGATATATTTTATTTAAATAATCTAGATTCGAATATCACGTATGTACAATACATATATTATTATAAAAATTAAACAAATATTATCTTCAATATAATAAAAATGAACGAGGCATCTTGATGTTCTGTGAAGAATTTGAGAGATAAAATTACAACAAATAGATCCCTATGCCCTATGTTGTCAAAAGTTCTTAAAGCCAGAATTCACCTCCCAACAAAAAGCCTTATGGTCAACAATCTCATATCAAAAGGGTTTAGCTTATTCCCCACAAGGTCCGATCGATCACCGTATAGAATGTTCGGACGTCCGCTACACGAACCAACTCCGCCGTAAACGGTTGTTTTGATAGCCCTTGTTAAGTTGTTATTCCAGGCCTCCTGCCAGGTTGGTATAGGGATAATCTGGACTATATAAACAAATCTTGAGAGGAGTTAAGCCAAACTACTGAGTACTGACTTGATAAAACAAGGTCAACTCCGATGTGCAAGCGAAAATATTCGGTTAAGCAGGGGACGGTCCGTTCTGAGCTTCATTCGAACTCTTATGGGATTTGTGCCTTTTCTTCTCCCGCTTCTTACTGTCATTAGAACACCAATATTATCATCAGCAGACAGCATGAATCCACGTAGAACGTAGGTGAAAAAAAATAATCTCGTATCTACATAGAATGAATCGTATGGAACATACTCATCCTGCGACTGCGACTGCGAGCTATGAACCCCGCAAGATTTCAGCTTCCGGTTTATCTGCTTCATATCCTTTTCCGTGGGGAACTTGTATTTCCTAACCTATATATGTTGCCGGAAAAATTATCAATATGACTGGCGAAATCTTGCATGTATTTATTGCTGAACTGGATTTATGTTCAAAATAGAATCAGAAGGATACTATACCCAAACATCTATAGCATTTAGAGATTCTATAAACTGCAAAACGGATTGCTCGGAGTTCTGTCGTGCAAGAACACTTCTTAGGTATCTGCCAAGGACACGAAACACGGGTTGAATGAATTGTAAAATATTGTTTATAGTAAACCAAAGAGAACTTCATGAATTTAAAAGCAGGTAATACCCCTCAAAGTCGAGAACTCTATGCATCTCATTTGCGCTGTGTAGAGCAGCCAGTGCCAACTGTAATATAGCAACAGACAAGTGAAGCCATGAGAATCATATTATAGGAAGATTAATCAATACATGATACAGATCTGACCGATTGCAAATACGAAGATGCATAACAGTTAGCACATTACAATTAAGTATAGGGAAGCTTGCATTCATGATAGATAACGAAAGATCCACACACAACGAATATATATAGAAGAACCGATTTATAAGACCCTTCCCAAAGATATTCTCTTTCAAGACTATCAATCAAACAAAAATATGGAAAAAAGATACACTCAAAACGGAGCTTGAAGCGGATAGAGCACCTGGCCGGGAGGAAATAGATGTAGAGCATCAGTAAGAATAATTTTGTCAACTTCCATCCTTGCAGTTTCTTGCAAATCCTATTCAATATTAACACATCATAGATACTTAGAATACATTTTAGGAAGATAAAGTCAGCACTTACTAGTATGGAGGCTAGATAATGCTGACATTAGGCTATTTCCCCAGCCAGCCACACTAGTATTAAGGTACGAGCTTGGCTCAGATCAGATGAACCAAAAGTTACAAGACTTGAGCTCCATTGCATGTCAACTCAAAATTTGATACATCTCCAGAAAATATGTGTAGGTTGGCGCCATCAAACAACAAATCGTTGAAGAAAGTAATAAATATTACCTTTAACATTTGATTTTCGTCATCGTTTACTCCACAGAATTCCTAGAGAACCAAAACTTTTGACATTAATTATAGTGGGGAAATAAGAATTACATAAGCAAATAAGGGGGAACCAAATGGTTTTCCCAAACAATTTAAATTTTACTTGTAAAAGTATTTTACAACTATAGAATGTAAAACCAAAGGATAACAGCTAACCAAACCCACCTCCATGTCATCGACAAAACCTTCAAGTGAACGATAGGGTGCAAAAACAATGAGATCAAATTCCAGACTCTGCAAAATTGAGATATGTACTTTTTACAAACACATGAGGGAAAAATAAGCAAGACTAAAAGAAAAAAGGAAGAAGAACAGTAGCATGCCTGATACACAACCATCTCGTATTTGAGAATCATTCCAGGATCCTGTGAAATCCCCTTAGCAAGCTCATCTGCTGACACATGATTTTCTTCTATCTTACAGGCCGCATACACACAGGTTAACCTAGATATAAATAAACCTTTTCAATTTAACAATTACATTGTTCTCTAAAGATTTTTTTTATTCAATGGTATCAGTCAAAAGAATGTATCATCCAGCACCACATATCAAAAGAAAAGATCAGTGACAACTATAAGAGACAAATTTCAAAAGATACACTTTCACTTTACCCAAATTAAGGAAGGGAGGTGAGAGTGGATATATCAGCATACTCACCTGCTATTTTCATTAAAATTTAAAATAGCCAATGATGCATTTTTCTAACATGGTCAAAAACACATCAGAAATGATGCATACAGCAGATTACATGCAGATATAACAAGCATTAGAGCATATATCTGAAAGAGATGTGGAAGAATCGTACATTATATGTTTTGGATGATGCTCCATGACCGACCAATGCAGGTAAAACCTTTTGAAAAAAATCAGAGCTGTTGCCTGCAAAATGTGAACCAGAAGTAGAAGCACATCAACAGTGACCTTGTCTTTACTCATTAGTATGACCGTTATCTTAAAAAATGTAACAAATACCTGAATTTTATTAGGAAAATAGAATGCACTACAAATTTCTCGAAGTTTGTTCTCACAAAACACCCGCATGAATTGTTCCTCTTCAATGTTAAGAGGTTTTGGACGAGAATGCTTGTCAGCTGACACGAACAATCAAAATATCATGGGGTAAGCTTGGTGACCAAGCGCCTCACTATAAAACTAAAAGGAAAAAGAAAATGAATTTACCATTATCCTTTGGAATAGGTACAGGGTACGATATTGAACCTTCGTTATCTACTTTCATTTGTGTTGTTCCATACTTCAGAATAAACGAGCAAGTCAACTTCAATAATTTGACAAATGAAAGAAAATTTCTTCAGAAATGCTTTCAATGGCATGTATTTGCAACAGACAACATTAAAAAAATGCTGCCAATGGAAATCAATACCAATTTCATCGAATTTACCAAAATAATAACTCGGATGTGAATTCAAAAGACACGCCCTCGAGATCGAGCAAACACAAATACACGCACAACTGAAAGGCAAAGGTTCCACCATACCTTCTCCAATGTTTGCATTGCTCTTTGATTAACAGCCTTGTATTTCTCAGCCTACATCAGCAAAACATGAACAAGACAATAGTATTATACCCTAAAAAACACAAAGGAACCTAATTTAAACTAGACAAAGTTTTGAATTAATTGCAATTTCTGCTGAACTTTGAGAAAACAGTAAATTAAAAAAAAAAGGAAGCAAAGATATTAGCAGGAGCAGATTAAATCGATTAAACAGTGAAAAGAAAGAAATACATTGCTATGAGGAGTAATTGCTTTTTCCTTACATTTAAGAAACAATGAAAAATTCTCTTTTCTTTTTCATGGTATTTACCAGTTCATGAGGAGAGAAGATCCACTTAGCTCTGTGAGTCGATGTATGAAAATCAGCCATGGAGAGTCGGCAACTCGGTAGCCCTGACTCAGCAATTCGATCGCAGCTATGCAAACAATTTCTCCAGCCACTCGACACACTGAAATCTCCCAAATTTAACGAGTCTTTCCGAATTCAGAATCGGGTTACCATGCTCGACCTAGAAACCCGATATTTTCAATCCGCATCTGATCAAACTTTGTGAAGCCCATTTTCTGATTGGACGAATCGAAATCTCCACCAACCCTCAGCATTAAAACCCATTAAAGCAATTCTTTGGCCCATAAACTTTTCTTGAGTTTTAATTCGAGTTAAACCTAAAATTTTATCAACAACCTTTAAATTCAAAACTATTATACTTAAACCCTTAAATCATAAACAGAATAAAACACTTATACAGACAAAATGAATTCAAACGATTTTAATTATAAGATTTATTCATATTATCAGAGGGTTAATAAAATGAATAAACTTATAATCACCTTAATATTATTAAAAATATAAAAACATAAAAACTAATTCTCTTAAATAAAAATTATTTTAATATAATTTTGTGATTATAAGTGTTTACATTAGTTAAATATTTTATCTTTAATTATTTATTGATTCAATGATTCATGTTACTGATTTAGGTGTTTTTGTGTGATTTTATGTAAGACTATGAATGCTGGAAATTACACTTAAATGGTTGAATTTTGAAGTTTTTTTTTTTTATTTTCTGAATCGAGGTTGGATTAGTGGGAATGACTTCAAGCATGAGAGTTGACGTGATATTCGATCAGCGGCTTCTAGAAGATGACATCAGTGACGCTTTATAGCTTATCAACTGTGTTCTAAATAATTTATTAGCCAGGATTTAGATTTTAAATTTGAAAATTATCTTTTATATTTGAATTTAAATAATTTTAGATTTATTTAAGATTCATTTCTTGTTATTTTAGAGTTTTTAGGAGGCTATAAATACTTACTTTGGATAAGCCTTGAAGGATATTTTTCGTCTCCTATTCTAAGATTCTTTTCATTCTTTTTCTTAAGTCTTTTTGTTTTATTTTTATTACGCCGAGTTTGATTATTTTCATAATCATGCTCGGTTAAATTTCTTATAGCTAAGGACTTTAGTAATGATTCGATCCAAACGTGAGATTGAAAAACGCATAAATTTGTTTCTAAAATCAAAATGATTTCAAAAATCAAAGATTGACCTTAGTCAAGAATTGTTTTGATCATTTATGTGGGATGAAAGATCGGCTATTAAAGCAAATTCGACTTCCTAGAACAAACTTAACAAATTCTTTGTTAGGACTAAGAGAGAATTAAGATCAGAACAGTTATTATTACAACAACATAATCCAAGTCGGTCTTAATAATCATAAATGTTTTTTTATTTATAAATATTGTGTTGGTGGATCAATTTATAAAATCAATATCAAAGATAATACTTGAGTATTCGGTTTACAAGTTTTGCTACGAGGGTTGAACCTTGAAGGCTAGTACTAACATAAAGTCTTGAAGTGATTTTTTTCCCCTGATGATCCCGGAAAACATAGTTAAAGTAAGAGCCTAAAGGATAGTTTTCATCATATTTAATCATTCTCTTTATTTTTTATGATTACTTAATTTTATTCGATAAACTCCTTTTTACTTAAACACCATTCAACTTTTTTTCGATCATCGATCAAACAAGCATAATAAAAAAAATAGTCCTTGTCAGATCAACCCTTATTTTTATTTTACTACGTCTAATTTTCTTTATTATTTAAAAATAAGATATTTTATTTTGATACTATACTACACATATAAGTGATCATTAATATAATTTATCTTTAAATTGTAAAAATAAAAGTATAAAAAATTAAAAAAAATCCACTATTCTTTTGTTAATTGGTTCAGTTTGATATAATTTAAAAATAAAAAATAAATCAAATTTTTTTAAAAATCGAGAATAAAAAAATATCATTAGAATATGATTGAATGCATAATCCCTGTATTGCCGCATTATAAACACATAAAAAAATGCCACGTTTGAATTTCATTAGCATTATATTTTGGATATACAAAGTCTCAGACTTGAACACGTGGAAATGAAGAAAGCACTGGATTTCACAACTCAGAAGGACAAGTTTTGTCAAAATCTCAAGCCAGCAAAACACAAATAAACAAATGCAGCTGGTTGACTATAAAAAAAAATATATTTTTCAAATAAAATTTTGGTTTAAGAAAAAAAAAAGTATTCCAAATATATATTTAAAAATTAATTTTTAAAATAATTTTATTAAAAAATATTTAAAATTTATATCGTTATAGTTTTAGATATTTGACTATTAAGGGATGTTAAAAAAATTATTGATTGATTACAGACATAATATTAAGTTTTTTTCTTTAAATATTTTACGTGAAAAAACTTAAAGTTTTAAAATTTTCAAAAAATAACTTATATAGAATTCCCTAAACCTTAAATATTTTAAGTAAAACACTCATTTTATCGTTAGATTTAAATGATCGTTTTCTTAATTAGTGTCGTCAGAAACATCGAATAGTGTTTTAATTGAATGTAAATGACGACGATTAAGTGTTAGAGCTTGAGAATTTTTAAAGATTTAAATATTTTTTTATAAAAAAAAATTAGATTTTCTGGAAAAAATAATTTTTAAGTTTTTAATTTTAAAAAAATAAAATAAATATAACACATGTCAAGTATCAATTGATTAATATTTTTTTAACATTCTTTAATAATCAAACACTTAAAATTATAACAATGTAAATTTTAAACACTTAAAATTATAATGATATAAACTTAAACATTTATTTTTTTAATTTTTTTTAAACACCTAAAATTTGAAAAAAAATATTTTAAATATTTTTTTATTTAAGCCGAAAATTAAGCTTTTTAAGTGTTAGATAAGAGAAAAAACATTTTGGCCCAAATTTTAATTTGTCAAGAAATTTACATTCTTCTTCTCCATGTAACAACACTGTACATTCGACTTGTCAAATATATATATATATATATACATATATGATATATGTATATACAGATATCGAAAGAAGAATATATACACAAGTTTTAAATAAAAGCTATGAATCACTGCATAGCATAATAACAACCCATTTTCCCAAGTCCATTCACGTCTACTTTCAACGTTTCAAAGCTTCTCTTCTTCAATCTTCCCCCCAGGGAAAGATAAAGGTTAAGTTATAGCCACTGGGTTACTTGTATTTACTTTGTATGGTATCTTTCTCTCTGTGATTGTTGTCTTAGTTTAGATTTTATCGTTTTGGTTTTCCCTATGTAAAACATCATTCTGTATCACTTGTTGGTATTCTTTGAATTGTCTGCCATTTGTTTTGTTTGTTTCCCAATTCCGAATTTTGGCTTCCAATGGTAAACTGTTTCATTTTGTATGAAAAAAGGGGATCTGGGGTTGCTGTCCTTGTTATCAGTTTGCTGTTCTTTGATGCTATTTACATTTGTATGTGTGTCATTAATGTGGGTTTCCTTGGGTTTATGTTTATGTTACCATTATGTGTGTCTTTGTGGGTTTTAATTGACAGTTCTCCAGGTGTAATATTGGTGCTCTGCACTTTGAACATGATGTTTGAGGTAACTAGTAATGGACTATAACCAGATTGGTGTTTTAGGTTTTCTGTTTTAGAGAGCATGTTCTCATTTGCCCCCAAGATTTGAATCTTTATGCTGCTCAATTCCGTAGGGATATTCGATTGCTTTCACATTTCTTCTGCAAATTCATCAACTATGCATCCCTCTGTTGGAGGTTTTGAATAGCACCCTTTAAAGCTTTGATCAAATTCACTACATTTCATCTTCTTCGAGTGGTGTTCTTTTGTTCGTATACCCGTGTGCCGATCCGAGTTGTTGCTTTATATGTCTCATGGTTTAAAGTTCTCGGTGTTTTCTTAATGAGTCTGACATTTAGTGATTTGTTCTTGAGCATGTAACTGATTCCTTGTTAATTTGTGCCTATATGTTGTATCTTTAGTTGTTAGCTATTTGTAGTTGAGTTTATCTCATTCTTGTTTACTATTATTCACACAGATGGAAATGGTCCAGCCGGATCCTAATTGCAACCTCACTGAAGAAGCATCTCCCGAGTTGTTGCTTCAACCAGATTCTCCTGATATAACTGATATATTCGGCGATCCACGATTAAGTCCGAGAGTTGGAGATGAATACCAGGTGGAAATTCCTCCCATGATAACAGGATCTGAGCATCTACGGCTTTTGATGGACCCTCTTGACTCGGAAGGCATTCCTTATCTTGCCCATTCCTTTCTGTTAGGCTTGCCTGTCCCTGTCACGTGGACCCATGAACATGATACTGATTTCAAGGATGAAGGCAATAGAGGTCTGAGTAAGCTCAATGATGGAAGTGAGGTGGACAAGTCTGTCAAATCGAGAAAGAGCAGAAATGGCCAGATTTCTAAGAGGAAGAAAAATTCAGAACTAAGTGCTGAACAGTTGGATGTTAGGTTGGTCGATGAAAAAGATTTGAATGCTGAGAACCTTGAATGTGGAATGTCAAGTAAAACTTGCTTATTTCAACCATGTGAAGGTAAAAGGTCTCATTTAATTCCGGGTTCATCAGGTCATTCCTGGAGTAATGCGGAAGTGGATGGTTTTCTTCTTTGTTTATATATATTTGGAAAGGATTTCAGGCTGATAAAACGATTCATTGAAACCAAGGAGATGGGGAATATATTGTCATTTTACTATGGGGCATTTTATAGGTCTGACAGATACCGCAGATGGTCAAATGGCCAAAAGAAACGAATTCGGAGAAATGTATATGGGCGTAAAATCTTCACAGGATGGAGGCAGCAGGAACTCTTATCTCGGTTGCTCACCCATGTACCCGAAGAATTACAAAATCATCTTCAGGAGGTAAACCAGATTTACTCATGTGCTTATCTATTACTCACACGGATTCAACTAAGTGTTTGTTAGCTGCATGCTGAAGGATAAAGTACCATTTCAATATATCCTTGTTGGTTCTGTATGCGCTTTGCTGATTATTGGTGTAAGACATCAGTCTTGCTATGGTTACCTTTTCCTATGTCTTACTAGGAATGTCAAATCCGTTCTTTCGGAAATCGGAACTAGCCTTCATTGCTTAAGCAAATCTGTATTTGTTCCAATCTATTACAGACTAGGAAACACTTTCAAGCGTATTTTCACTCTTTCAGTCCTTTAATCTGATGTAGGACAGTCCCATGGTTTCAACGAATGATTCATGGCCGTTTTTTGAAATAATCAGTCATTGTTTCTCCTCTACTGGTAGCTGTTATTTATCAAAACAGAAATGTTTATAAGTTAAGAATTGTCTCACGTGGTGCTTTGGTCAGCTTTGATAAATAATCGGAAGAGATTAGTATAATCTTCTAGTTAGTTACTGAAAACTAATCAATTACATCGATAGATGCCTTTATCGTGCTTGACCGAGTTTATATGTCTGTCACTTCTATTTCATCAACTATTCACAGGTCTCTAGATCATTTGTGGAAGGAAGAACTTCACTTGAAAATTATGTCTTTCATTTAAAGACTAGTGTCAGCATATGTACTCTTGTAGAAGCTGTAGGTCTTAACAAGGGGAAGGCAGATCTTACAAGCCTTGCCATGGAGCCTCCGAGGACCACTCAAGTATCTTCCGAAATACCTTCTGGGAAGGCTTGTTCATCTCTTACATCTGGTGACATCATCAGATTTTTAACAGGAGGCTTTCGATTGAGCAAAGCTCGATGCAATGATATTTTCTGGGAAGCTGTTTGGCCACGCCTGCTTGCAAGAGGGTGGCACTCCGAGCAACCTAAGAATCAGTGCTCTGTCGGTTCCAACCATTACCTAGTCTTTCTTATGCCCGGAGTGAAGAAGTTCTCAAGAAGAAAACTCATTAAGGGAAATGACTACTTTGATTCTGTTAGTGATGTTTTGAGCAAAATTGCATCTGAACCAATGCTTATCGAGCTTGATGCTGAAGGAAACGGTATTGGGAGCTGCAATGAAGAAAATGGGTGCATTTCGGGAGAGTCATCAGATGAGGGCGATCCTCCTAATCATAAGCCTTGTTATCTCAAGCCCCGTGTCTCCATTTTGAGTTCAAACCATATGAAGTTCACAGTTGTTGATTCCAGTTTGATGCATGGAGGAAAAGCATCTAAGATGAGAGAACTGAGGTATTCGCCAATTGATTTGACGTTCACTTCGAAGCCAATGCAGAAGGATGCTCAAGGCTCACGGAAGGTAAATGCTAATCATATGCTGTCAAAAGGTGACAAGTGTGTTACTAATGCTCGCCATTGTGAGGGCAAAATAGCTAGCTCTACTGCAAACCACAGTAAATTCACCATTGTAGATAGCAGTTTGCTCCATGGAAGAAATCTATCCCAGGTGAGAGAACTCAGATGTATACCCGTTGAGTTTGAAATTTCTTCCAAAGTTAAGAACTCCTCAGGAGGAGATGAAGATAATTCAAGTGGTGATTCTTCCAATGAGCATGGGCAAAAGTTTACTGATAGACTATCAAGTAATGGTTCAGTTGCCACGAATACAAAGCCTAGTAACAAGCCAGTTACTGCTAGTAATTTGTTGAAAGGCTATAAGAACAACGGCAAGGGTAAATATAATAATGATAGTTCAAAACAAAATCCAAAGATCTCGTGTTTTGCAGATTGGGATTTGTTGATTCACCAGGATGAGAAGGCCAATACATCAGAAGAGACCAGGTCAAAGCAGATAATAAAGCACCAGTTCAGTCGAAGAGCTAAATCTAGTCAAGCTGTTACTATAGTTGCCCCGGCAAAACGAAAGAAATTAACTGCTTTTCCTAAGATGGAGACTAGTGAGAAATCTGCTGCTTTGTCAATGGGTTTAGCTTCTCCAATGAAACAACAAAAGTTAACTGCTTATGCTAAGATGGATAAAAGTCGCCTTACTGAGAATATATCTGGTAATCGAATTCATTTAGTTTCTCCTATGAAGAGACAGCAATTAAATGCTTGTGCTAAGACAGAGCAAAGTTTCCTCCCAGAGAAGTTTTCCTCTGACACTAGTGAACAAATGGATCTATGCAGTAATTGTGTTACCGATACGAGTCATTTCTACGAGAAAGTATCATCCATCAGTTCTTCTGCTGAAGGCAATCCAGAATCCATGGAGACTCCTCAAAGGAGTAGTGAGAGGTTTCCATCCCTGTCATCAATTAGTTCAAGCCCACCCTTGCTTCTTCCGGAAGCTCTGAATGGTGAACCAGGGGTGATGGAAGCCAATGGTAGCCAGTTCAACATTGTCAAAAATCATGCTGATTTGTTGATAATTCCTAGTGATGTTTATACCAAGGAGCAGCAACCTATTGTGAATGCCCAGAGACAAAGCAAAAGAAGCAGACCATCAACCACTAGAGCGTTGGAAGCTCTTGAGAGTGGCTTCTTCGACATGAGGCCGCAAAAAGTTAGAAACCTGCAAGCACAAGCAATCCACTTTTCAACTCCTTCCTGAAAGGCACGCAGTAGAGCCAAAGCAACATCAAAGCACAGGAGCGCCGGCACTAAAATCGAGGATGCAAAGGAAGGAAATAACGCCAATGGTGCCTTTATTTGTATCAAAGATAATATGAACAATCCTCAAGTGGATTGTTAGCTAACATCATCAAGTTCTTTCATTTGCCGACATGTCGCGTGGTCCATTGGCTGATGGATACCTCAAACATCCGATAGAGAGGTATGAGCTTCCATTTTTCTTTCTTTGCACATAGTGATCCCTTTCACACACAAAAATGAAACATCAGCTTTTGGTCCGTTACTATTTGAAGCCATTTCTGGATTAGCAACTGCATACAACAAACATCTTTTCATGCTATTTTTGTCCACCACTCATTTATTAAGAAATCTGTTTCAGATGTTAATGGTTAATCAAAGTTTTTAGCTCATTTAATTTCTTGTCCTATAGCTACTATAGCATAGATCATTACAATCTCCTTCCTTGAATGCTGAAGGTTTTATTTGCTTGACTTGGATTGTAACTGCGGATCCGGCCAATCCGCCATTATTTTCATTCTATTTCGTACATCGAACCGGAGTTTTACTGATATATTAGCTGATGCTGGTGTGCCTTTTGCCTATCTTTTTCCCTCAAGAGCAGTTTGCATATTCAAATGCCATATCTCTGTGTCTAGTTATTGGGTCGGGTTGAGTCGAATCGAGTGTAATGCGATTGAAGAGCGTATATATTTACATATTTTCGTCTTCCGTGACCGAAAAACATAAGGTCTCGGTAACTATTACCTTGGGTATGAATGATCTAAGGCCATCATATACTGAAAGTGAATGTTATTTTTGTAATTTCTGATACATTATATTTCACAAATTAATTTTCTAACATCATTATTTAGCAAATAAAAACAAATTTGCCTTAAAAATTGTATAGCCATGCAGACAAGTCCATGCAATTATACGAATAAAAATATTTTATCTTTCTTAGATATCTTTATTTATATCATATATTAAAAAATAATAATAAAGTTAATGTTTAATGTTAAGGTTTATGATTATGATTTAGAAAAATAAAGGTACGATAGTATTTTTAGGATTTATGAATTAGAATTTAAATTATTAGTATCGAGACATCAAAAAAATTAAAAAAAAAACTTATCATGATTACACAAGAATAAAATCATGATTAACAATCGAAAACAAAACATAAATATCGAAAAATGAATAAATAAATTTACAATATTATTGTAACGAAGAGCCACTTATAAATCATAAAGCATTTATAGTAATCAAATACAAAGAGTAACAATTTTCACAAACTTTAAAATAGTGATTTTAATATAATCTAACACGATATCTAAAATAGTATTTATAGATTTTTGGTCTAAGTTTTATTTTGATTTAAGTTTTATTACGTGTAAGTTACGGTTGAGACGCGTTCAAGTTATCAATCACTTAGTTTATATGTTATGATAATTAGGAATAAAGTTAAGATTTATTTGGAGTTCATAAGCTACTCAAAATATAATATATTAAAATTTTTAATTTTTATAATTTAAAATCTAAATTATTATACTTAAAATCTAAATCCTAAATTCTAAACTCAACAACCTAATTTTTTAAACCCTAAATTAACATCATATACCTTAAAATTAACGAGCTTAAATTTATATAATTTGTATATCAAAAAAATTTCTTGATAGGATTTTAAATGAGAAGTGACAAATGACGAGTTACTCAAATCTGATACTATTAAAGATTAATCAACATTTGACTCGATTGAACTCGAATTAAACTCGAACTTGATTTATATTTTTAACAAATTGAATCAAACTTAAATTTCTTAAATTCATTAAACTTAAACTCAATTTAAAAAATAAAATTACTCTACTCAAACTCGAGACTTATTTACGCCCCCACCGAAGACTTAAGAGTGAGAAATCCAATCTTCCAAACCAAACAGGCCAACTGCCAAAAGAAATAAAACTACCTTGTAAGATCTCATTTCCGCCGGAAAGAAGAAATATTGCTCCACCTTCAAATCTAAGTGAGATATAAATCTCAGATCAAATCCAGCTCTGCCAAAAGAACAAACAAAGAGGAAAAGAACAAAAGAGAAAATGGCGACAATGGCGAGGACAAGCACTGGCCTCGCCTACCCGGATCGGTTTTACGCGGCTGCTTCTTACGCTGGATTCGAAGGATCTCCCAATTCCGCCAACAAAGATATTGCTTCCAAGTTCTCCAACGAAGTCGCCTTGATCCTATATGCCTTATACCAGCAGGTGATTTTCTCCCTCTCATTCCACTCTCTATATCAAATTTTCATCGGATCTTGCCTGCTTCATTTCGAGCAATGTCGTGTTCATCTTATTTCAGCTTAGGATTTCGTGTGTTAGATTGCTTCTGTTTTGTAATTTGTGTTGTAATTTAGCTAGATCTAACTGTACACTGAATTTAAGGCAATTCGAAATCTGGTCTCTCGGATCACCGAATACGTAGTTATTTACTTATTTATCATTTGAATCGGAAACCTCTTGTTTATCAATAGAATACTTTGTTGTCTGCTCCGTACGACACGGATTTGCTTCTGTAATTCCGAGCAATGCATGTTTATTTTATTTCAGGTAAGGATTTTGTACGTTAGATCGTATTTGTATGTTGTTTTGGACTTTTGAAGTGTGATTTAGGTAGATCTGGTTCTAAACTGAATTTAAGTCAAATCGACTTTTGGCATCTCTGATAATTGAATAGTGGTATTTATTTATCATTTGAATTTGGAACCTCGTGTTTATCAATGGAATGCCAATGTTGTCCGCCCCATAGAAAATGAATTTGCTTTTGTGGATTTCGAGCATTGCCATTCTTGTCTTATTCCAGCTAAGTATTCATATGTCAGTTTGCTTAAAAACAAATTCATATGTTATTTTGGACTTTTTAAACTGTAATTTAGGTAGATCTGGTTTTACTTAGGGAATTCGAACTCTGTTCTCTCCAGACTCAAATACTTTTTTATTTATCATTTGAATTCAAATCTCATGTTTCATCATGTTATTAACTTTCTGCATTATCATGCGATTTACAGGCTACTGTAGGTCCTTGTAATGTTCCAAAACCGAGTTCATGGAGTCCTGTCGAGCAAGGGAAATGGAAAAGGTCTGCAACTTTATTTTCTGCCGTGTACTACCTTTTTGCTTCTTGTTGTTTGTATTCTAACGGGAATGATTTCTTATGTGTTCTCATTTCGTGTTTATACTCTGCTATTTTAGTTTGCTTTGGTATGCTTAAGGTGTTAGTGTTTTGATCTATTTACTTAAAAGCAATGTTGAAACTGGAAGTGTTGATTCATAGAGATGTGAAAGGATAGGTCGCATATTGCCATATTGGTGTCAATTACATATGTGGGTTGGATGTTTTAGTTGGTTTTACATTTTTGACATTGCAGCACGGTTCTGCTTGTTCCATATTGCTCAGTTATTGTGGAAAAAGAATGGTGAAGCATTTCTTTGTTAGTTAGTTTATACCATTTTTTAGTCTTGATAAGTCCAAACTCTGTGACATATATGCATGCTTTTTATGTATGTGCACAAGGATTTACATGGTTGAAAGCAATATATTACATCCGAATTCAGATGGATGTTGTCTGACTCTGTGATATCTTTTTCCTTTTTGATAATGATTCTTATATAGTAAAACTTTTCATTATTTTATAAAGCTGGCAGCAGCTTGGAAACATGGATTCTACAGAAGCTATGCGTCTCTTTGTGAAAATATTGGAGGTAATAAGCCAATAACATATATGGATTTTTTGTATCGATACAAGTCCGTTTAGCTTGATATAATTATTTTCTATTTTACTCCTTGTCCTTTGGTTTCTTATTCAGGAAGAAGATCCAGGATGGTATTCAAGGTCATCTAACCTTGTTGAGCCTGTTAGAGACGTACCAATGAATGTGAGCAAGCTGTTATTTTCGAAGTTTTGGTTGTGATTTAATATTTCACTTGTTTTGTAATTTCACTGTTTTGGTTCTTTGACCACCCTTTCAAGGGCATGTAATTCTGTTCCTGATCTTGTTCTCAAGTTTTGAAGTTGGTGTCCAGATAATTGACCTATCCCTATCTACTTAAAATTTGAATGAGAGAAGCCAAGTGCTTATTCAGAGATGCTTGTATTTAGGCTTGTTTTTCTCTGTTCTCCTCACTTTTTCCTCTATTTGTTTGTGTGCTTATAGAATAATTCAAATGTTGAACCTATCATTGAAAAAGGGAATTCCATTGCTGAGACAAAGACTGTTTCTGCTGAAAATGGAAGCCTGATGGAAGCTCAGGACAAAGATGTTGTATCAGAAGGCCTTGGTTCAGTTGTCATTTATGATCAATGGGTTTCACGTCCAGTAACTGGTCAATGTCCTAAAACCCGATATGAGGTATTGGCATCTCTATCTTTTAAAAAACAGTTCTTTCTGCTTTCCTTTTTCCTTGTCTAAAGAATCTTTAATCTTATTTGTTAGCATGGAGCAGCAGTTGTTCAGGACAAGATGTATATATATGGTGGAAATCACAATGGTCGTTACCTAAGTGACCTTAATGTAAGTAAATTATTTACCTCAACATGCAATACACAAGCTTTATGCCATGAGTTAATTTTGTAACATCCTGTATCCCTAATACAATTCTTTTTATTGTTTGATTTTTGACCTGAAATATTGTAATTCTCACTTTCCAGGCCTTTACTGGAAATTCTAATCTGATAGCATAGTCATGTATCAAATCAACCATGCATGATAGGTTTCCCCCTAATGTGAGGATTGATACAGGTTCTAGATTTGAGAAGTTGGACTTGGTCAAAGGTTGAAGCTAATATTGAATCTAACTCAGTGGAATCGCCATCTCCAGTAAATATAGCCCCATGTGCTGGTCATTCATTGGTTAGTAGAGAACTGGGCTTCTTTTGATTTTCCTTTGTTTCCTCGAAAGCGAAGTTATATAATGATAAATGCACATTCTTTAGAATCTGTATGCGTACAGTTCTTGTATTTGTTCTGATTATCTTTCTGCAGTTATATCATCTAACCATCTCTCTCTCTTTCTCCGTCCCTCTATTTTCCCCATAGATCCCTTGGGAGAACAAGCTTCTGTCAATTGCTGGCCACACAAAGGATCCTTCTGAAACTATCCTGGGTACTTGTTTCTGCCCCTTACATCATTTTTCAAAAATTTGAGGACTCCACAGTTCTTGTTTCTCTTGATGTCTTATTCTATTGTGCTGTATTCTTATGGCAGTGAAGGCATTTGATCTACAAACTGGTACATGGTCAATATTGGAGACTTTTGGCAAAGCACCGGTATCCCCTCTTTCTCTTAACTACCTCTCTTTCCCTGTATCAACTGCAAAATTACCGCACTAGATTTTAAATTTTAGTGGGTTCATGATCTGCTGTGCTCTTCACAAAGAATGAGACATCATTTGATTTTTATTATCTCTGATAGAGGCAAATGGTGGTTGCTTGCATTAACCCTTCTTGCACATTTGAATTTGGTGTGTAAAAAGCTGAAATCCAAATGCATACTAGTGTTGATTTATGGACAAAGCTTTGCTGAAACTTTACCGGCATGTTGGTATGATTGAACCAAGTCTGGAGATAGAACTTGTGAGGCAAAATTGTCGATTGCATGTGTGCTTATATAAGCTTGTGCCTCACTATTTCCCCCATGCCCCATGGTAGCTTCTTTGATTTTTTTGTGTCTTTCTTTCCCAATATGGTCCATTTTTTCTTTGCAGGTTTCTCGTGGAGGTCAATCTGTGACCCTTGTTGGATCCACCTTAGTGATATTTGGTGGACAGGATGCAAACCGAACACTCTTGAATGATCTACACATACTTGACCTAAAAACCATGACCTGGGATGATCTTGATGCTGTGTAAGATATTTCTGGGAATTTTATTCTTGCAATATCCCTCCTCACCTGTTTTAGGATGTCCAAATTCTTTATTAAAAATGGGCAACTGGTCTTTCCATGGCCTTTAATATTAAAATTGAATTGAATTCACATTTGCTGCCTTCCAATTCCCAAAAGTTGGCTTTGAAGTAGGGTCTTGTTACGCAGCAAAAATGACAGGATCCATTTTCAATATTGACCTAATTGTGGTTCACTTATTGTACCAGCTAAGAAACTGGTATCTGAATCTTAATTTGGTTCATAAGATTAGCTTGTGATCATTCACAATATGGTATACTTCATTTCTGTTAATAACTTAATAGTTAAATTTCCAAAAGAAATGTTTATGAAACTGATTTGAAGTTGGTCCAAAATTATTTGCACATGCTTGAATTCTAACTGTTCTATTGTTAGATTTGAGCTTAGTTTCTACAAAGACTAGTATAAATCTAATTTGTTTACAAGTATACCGTCTACATTTATGAAGTTAAATCCAGCATGACAGAATACTCGTACTACCTTTTTATTTTGAGAACTCTCCAATACCCAATTATTTATAGATTGGAAGTGTCATTTGAAATTTATATTACTCAGTAAATCTTAATATTTGTTTATCTTCATTTTCATGCAGGGGGGTGCCTCCATCTCCCCGATCTGATCATGCTGCTGCCGTACATGCAGAGCGGTATCTTCTTATTTTTGGCGGGGGTTCACATGCAACATGCTTCAATGATCTGCATGTCCTAGATTTGCAAGCGGTAAGATAACTACTACTCTATTTTGCTTGTGCTATAGGAATTAGTATATTTGTGTTTTATGCGTTTGGATTTTTAGATGGAATGGTCGAGGCCCACACAACAAGGGGATATACCAACTCCTAGGGCTGGTCATGCAGGTGTGACTGTGGGGGAGAACTGGTTTATTGTTGGCGGTGGAGACAATAAAAGTGGTAAATGTCTCACTTCAAAATCAAATAGAAGATTAGTATTGTTCCTTGGATGGCTTTTCCAGGCCATGCTTGCTTTTAGTGTTAATGAATTGTCAAATACTTCCATCACATGTGAAAATTGGATCTGTTAATTTGCATGGAAAATCTTTTACCATTACTGCTCCTTAATCTTAATTGCTTGTCCTATTCTCATCTTTCAGGTGCATCCGAAACTGTTGTCCTTAACATGTCAACCTTTGTTTGGTCAGTTGTCACATCGGTTGAAGGACGTGTTCCTCTTGCTAGTGAGGTATTTTACATTTTACAAATGCTCGTAGCCTGTAAAATACTATGCATGTGGCAATTCTCTGCTGGATTGTTTCATCATAGTATATATTATTGTAGGGCTTAAGTCTGGTTGTGGGCTCCATCGATGGGGAATATATACTTGTATCTTTCGGAGGATATAACGGGCGTTACAACAATGAGGTAGAGACAGTTGAGCCCCTTCTTATACAAATTTGTCATTTTATTTCCTTCTGTTCATTTTTTTTCTCATTTTGCTGCCAGGTTAATGTTCTCAAGCCCGGTCATAAGTCAAGTTCGCAATCAAAGATAATGGAGGCCCCTGTTCCCAACAGTGTTTCTGCTGTGAATAATGGCACAAACCATACCAGAGATTTGGGATCCGAGCTTGAAGTTTTTCATGAAGGAAAAGTACGAGAAATTGTTGTGGATAACACTGACTCGGAGCCTATGGTACGTAATATTTGGATACTGCATTCAATATTCAATACCATGTGTACCTATAATGCCTTTGCATATATCTGATCTGATTGATCTAATATATTTCCTCATGTTCATACACAACATCAGAAATGTACTTTTGTTTTCAGTAAAATTTTTATCATGTCCCGACAATTCGAAACTTATAGCAAATAACTAGTTTATCTACAATTTTTTGACCATTAATGATTTAAGAATTAAGAAACATTGACGTTTTAAGGTGTTCAGATTGTCAATTTATCTTCTCCACTTAAGATTAGAGTATATGCAGAAATCCAAAGGTGAGGAGACTAGTGAACTCATTATGGCAACTCTCAAGGCGGAGAAGGAAGAACTAGAATCATCACTCAACAAGGAGAAATTGCAGTCTCTCCAGCTGAAGGAAGAACTAACCGAAGCTGAGACTCGAAACACGGACCTGCACAAGGTAGATCTTTTACGTGTGTTATGGCTGGTCATGTAGTTCTTTCACTGAGTGGTGTCTATTGGCCTGGACAATTTTTTCTCACTAAATTCCATTTTCACTTTAGGAGCTCCAATCTGTGCGCGGTCAACTCGCTGCCGAGCAATCCAGATGTTTCAAATTAGAGGTATATAACATCCAAATCCAGAGAACCATACCATTTCTTACAATATATGTTTATACAATGATTTAGTGTGCCTCCAAAATACTGTCCTTTTGTTGTTGTAGGGTAAAAGCTTCTAATTGTATTATACTTTTGAATACACAGGTTGACGTTGCTGAACTGCGACAAAAGCTTCAGACCATGGAAACACTCCACAAGGAACTCGAACTCCTGCAACGACAGAAAGCCGCATCCGAACAAGCCTTGAATGCAAAGCAGAGGCAAGGATCAGGCGTATGGGGTTGGCTTGCAGGCAGCCCTCCAGAAAACGACGCCGCCGCCTGAAAAAGCCTAATTAAACAGTAATTTCTTGATTTGAACAAATTAATCCATTTTTAGTTCAAATATATATAGTTTTCTACTTAAAGTTCTTTCTATGATGGGAATAAGATTATGTAGTTAGCCCAAACCCACCCAAATGACCCCTTGAGGGTTTTTTTATTAAAAAAATTGATTCACTGAAAAGTTGTGGACTGAATTGTAATAAATTAATTTTCATGCACGGTTTTGATTGTTAAATTAATTTTCATGCACGGTTTTGATTGTTTGTGGGTCCGTAGAAAAGGTTGTGCCTACGGGCGATAACGAGCCAGGTCAAATTTATCTCGATTCGAAAACAAGTATATTTAGATTCGATTTGATTTAAAGTTCATTAAATTTAAAATTTTAGATTTAAGCTTAATTCGAAAATAATATTATTGAGTTCGATTCGATTCGACTCAAAATAAATTATTTATTTTAATTGATAATATTCAATTTATTTTTATAGTTTAATACTCAAAATATATTATTGTGTTTTATTTATTTATTTGTACTTTATTTTGTATTTATTGTTTGTAGTTTTATAAATTTGTTTTAATTGATAATATTCAATTTATTTTTAATTGATTTATTTTTAATTATTTTATTATTTTTCTTTGTTAAATAAATTATTTTTAATGTATATATAAATATATATTCTTATGTATAATTATTCTGAGCATGTTCAAGAGCTTTTAAAGTCGAACTTGGGTGAATTCGGTTTGGTTCGTTTAAATCTCGAGCCGAACTTAAGCCCGAACCAGACCCACTCAAACTAAATTTTAATCGAATTTTGACTAAACTAAACCCGAATAACTCGTAAATCGGTGAATACTCATTGTCATCCCTAGTTGTGCCTTTATCTTCTCGCGGAAGTACGTGAGTTCCAAAGACACCTGTTATAACTAATACGCGTCTCTCACCAAAAAGAAACACGTGGCCTAGTTTAACACAAATTTCGTGTCATCTCCATAATATTATTAATTATTATATATATAAAACTTATTATGTTCTTTAATATAAAACATTATGGGATACTCCCCCAACTCCCAAGCCTTGCTACAACCTACAACCTACAACCTCGTCCATGTTATTATGAACTCCGACCAACTAAGAATGTTAAATTAAAATAGAGATGAAATCATAAATTTTAAAATAGTAAAAGGACTAACCTATATAATTAAAAAAGTTTACTATAGATAACTAATAAGGTTGGGATAATTAGATATTTGGTACTCAGTTTTATATTTTTCTTGTTTAGGTACCTCAGTTTTTTTCTTTTTTAAAAAGGCAACTAATGTTATCTTTTCTTTTTATCTTAGTATCTCGTTGAAAAATCAATAATAAACTTAAAAAAAATATATGTGATAAATTATTATATTATTTCTTTTAATTAATATATTACGTCGACTAACATTATAAAGAACCACATGTAATATATTATTAGAAAAAAATAATATAATAATCTATCATATATAATTTTTCTTTTAATTAACATACTATAATAATTTTTTTTAATCAATATATTATTAATTTTTAGTGATAAATATTAAAATAAAATATTATATTATTTTATTAAAAAGTAGATACAGTTTCAAAAATAAAATAATATAAAAATAAATGCTAAATTTACAATTATCCCTAAAATAAATTATACTCCAGGCTTTATTCGTTTCCAACAGAAAAACTGTTGGCGCTAAAACTCCCCCTTTGAGTCGGTTTCCATCGCCCCTCCCTATAAATATCGCTTCCCACTCTCTCTCCTTATTCCGAGAATTCCTTCCAACAACAATGGAGCTTACGCCTCTTGAAATCAATCTCCACTGTGCCAAAGACCTAAAGAACGTAAATCTTTTCACAAAGATGAACGTATACGCCGTCGTTTCTATTAACGGCGACCGTCGCACGGCGCAGAGATCCCCCATCGACAAGGAGTGCGGTGCTTACCCCAAATGGAATCACACAATGATGATGACAATCAACGAAGACATCGCACGTCGGAATCACGATAACCTTGTGATCCGTCTTAAATCCGACCGAATCATCGGTAACAAAGAGATCGGGACCGTCCAGGTTCCGATCAAGGAACTTCTTGATCACAACGACGGCAACGGGAAGGTGGAGTTCCAGAACGTGAGTTACAGCGTCAGGATGCCGAACGGGAAGATGAAAGGGGTGTTGAATTTCTCTTACAAATTCGGGGAAGCATTCAAAATGCCCGTCGTCCCACCACCTCCGATCACGGCATCTAATCAACACGGGTATCCGCCTCCGCCTCCAGGTTATCCTGGACCGAGCTCTGGACATCCTCCTCCGCCTTCCCATGGGATGTCTGGGCATGCTTACGCTCCACCAGGTGTATATCCGCCGTATGGTTATCCTCCTGTTCAGCCACCGAAAAAGTCTCATAAAGGGGGTCTGGGGGCAGGATTTGGATTGGGGTTAGCCGGTGGTTTGTTGGGAGGAATGTTGATCGGAGAGATGGTGGATGATGCTTATGAAGCTGGTGTGGAAGACGGACTCAATTATGATTTTTAAATCTTCGGACCATTTTTTATGCATCATTTTATTGTAAAGGATGAAATCGGAATTCAAAATTAAATCAAAAGAAAGGATTTCAATTTTAAATTATAAATTATTTGAGTATATAAAATTTTAGTTTAAATAATTAGATATTTTTAATAAATATTATAAATAATTTTAATAAATAAAATATTTTAAAATATACTACAAAAATATAATATAAAAATATTATAAATTAAAAAATTATTATTTGTAAATGATGTTTTTACTTAAATCTTAAATTATATCATAATATAATATTTTTAAAATTTTATTTAAAATTATATTATTTTTAAAAAAATAATTAATCAATTAATTTAAACCCATACTTAATAATCCAAAATCTGAAGATAAGAACAAAATTAAAATTAAAAAAGCATCATTACGGGAGAAATAGATTTAAATAATATTTACATAATCTTAATTTGCCTATAACTAAGCCTTAATGATTAGATTAGGTTTTGGAAGCTTGATCCTTATCAGATGAAGAGGAAGCTTTCTTGGGCAACAATACGGCGTTGATGTTGGGAAGAACTCCGCCGCTAGCGATGGTTACACCTTGAAGAAGCTTCCCCAACTCCTCGTCGTTCCTCACGGCTAACAGAACGTGACGTGGGTTGATCCTGTTCTTCTTGTTGTCACGTGCCGCATTCCCCGCCAATTCCAAAACCTGCCGATGAAAAAACAAATTTCATGTTAGGATCTAAGCGTGAAAATCATTCGCCGGAAAATCGATTTTCCGTTTTATCAAAGAGAATAAGAAATCCGGCGAGAGAAATTTGTGATTACGTTAAAAATACTCACGAATGAACAATTAGTTATGATTTTCCTTTGTTTCCGACATTTTCTCCATTATCTAACGAAAACAATCTTCCAAAAGCAAATCAAAAGAGTATAAACTTGAACCAGATACCTCGGCAGCAAGGTACTCGAGGACGGCGGCGAGATAAACGGGAGAACCGCCTCCGTAACGCTGTGCGTAACTTCCTTTCTTGAGGTAACGGAAAATACGTCCCACCGGAAACTGAAGTCCGGCCTTCGCCGACTTAGAAACCGACTTTTTCCGGTTTCCTCCTCTCCTGCCTCCTGTTGGCTTTGACGTCTTCTCCATCAATGCTTAACTGCTGTTAATAAAAGATTAAATCAAAAGAGAAATCAGAATCTGAGAATTTGGCTTCTGAATTGTGATGCGGAAGTGATTGTTGAGAGCGGGTCTTTTATAGTCGGATGTGCCACGCTGGCAATCCGTCGTGTATTGATTTAGGCTAATTAGTGTGTCGATCCAACGGTTGAGTTTTATTGAATTTTTGAGGGTTTGAACTTCGCGATGACGATCTTACGGTCAGGGATTGTCTAAACTAATGATCCTTGTGGTTGCCCACTTCCCCCAATAAGAACGTTTATTATAAACCTTTTTTTAAAAAAGAACGTTTATTATAAGCAGGGTCGATTAGAACTGATTTGTTTCCGGTATAAATTTAATTATTGATTTTAAAAATATATGTTCTTGAGAAACTTATGGTCATTGAAATATTTATTAATGTTAAACTTTAACAGAAAGTTGATATATTATAAAAAAATGATAAACTACTTAAATAGTCCACAAAATATTCTTTTACTTTTATTTTATCTTTAATATAATTTTAAAATTTTAAAATTTTATATTTTCATCATCTTCTCGAATAAACCCTTTTAGATTGTCTGATGGGCTGTAAACTTATAGTCACTGAGAAGTTTATTAATATATTATTTTTTATAAGAAAATAATACATCGATAATAAAAAAAATAATAAATTTTAAATATTTAATTTAAAATTTAAAATTTTAAAACTTAGTTTAAAATTACGATTAGAATTAAGTTTTAAAAAGTTGATTTTAAGTTTAAAATTTAAAAAATATAGGCATGTTTTATGCAATGCATAGAATGATAACTCATTTTCTAATATACAGTAAAACTTTTATAAATTAATAATTTTTTAAAAATAATATTTTTTTGTTATATTTCCTTTATAAATGAACTCATTTTCAATTGTTTAAATTTAATAAAATTAATAAAATAATAACATTTTAGAAGACCATTATATAAAGTTATAGTTCATTTAATATTATAAATTAATATTTCTATAAAATTATAAATATAATTATGATAATTTAGTAAAATATAATTATATTATCGTTTGTTTTTCTTACGATTTAAATCTAGTTTGTATTTGATCTGTTATGGTTGATTCTATTATGTTATAATAGTAATTTCTTTTAATTTCAACGTATTTCTATAATCATATATGATATATATATACAAGAAATGAATTAAGAAGGGATTAAAACCTTTATTTAATTAATATTTAAACTAAAAGAGACTTAAAATGTAATTATACCAAAAAATTTGGGAGGCGCAACAACCCCTCTTACCGAGTGCAAATCCTCTGCCTCTTCATCATGCCTTCATCCATGTCTCTCGTTGAAATTTCTAAAAAATTGGATTTTAAACCATAACCCTCATTTTTTATATCGTAAACCCTAAACTCTATACCCTAAAAAATACACCATACCCACTGGGGCTCTGGACAGACGTAATAAGAGTGACTGCACATGGCCCCTGAAAAATAAGGGCCCAAAATTTTGATAAACTACATTCATTAATGTTAATATCGAAATTCATTATAAAAGTTTTGAAAATACTCTAAAGAAAGTGTTATAATTGTTTCCTAAATGCGACAATTGATTATAAAATCTTATTAATTATTATTATTATTGCTTTATAAAATCAATTAGACTCAAACAATCGCAATAGAAATGACTGTATCGGATCCCTTAAAAATAATTACCTTTAAGGACCATAATTTTAGAACTAGTGAGGGTTTTAACAATTATATCTAAGGGCAATATTTTAATAAGTTGCACAGGGTCCCAAAATCTTTAAAGTGCCACTGACTTTACCCCTAATTTCTTAAATCCTAAACTATCTAATTTAAAGCAGAGGCACGAATAAAGACATAAAAAAGTGACAAACGATTTGTACCCCTCTCACCCAATGCACAGTTCCGCCCCTATATATATTATATTATATGTGTTATACATTTATCTGGTAAACTTGTAACACCCCAACTTTTTTCCTTTTTTAAATCCTAAATCCCTAATTTAAAACCCTAGAAAAATTGAGGATTTTTCTGGTTTAAACCTAATTTGAATCAGTGGCTAGTTTGTAAATTCTGGAAGTCTAGAGGTTCTATAGTGAGGTTTCGAAAACTTCAGGCCCTTATCCTGTATTTTGTCCTTTTCTTTTTAGGAAACAATTCCTTTCCTAAAAACCCGACTCGACTTTGATTGTATCCTTTATTTCTTTCGTTTAATCTATGTATTTTAATTATGGTCTTTATTTCGAATCCTTTCTCTAAACTTTATACTCTTCACGTTTTCCTTTCCGATGGGTTTTTGGTAAGCTTTCGAATCTGTTCTCTTTCTTTCTTATTTACTCTGTTTTCACGAAAGGTTTTGGGGAGGGATGTTTCTGTTTTGATTGAATTTTGGGGGATGATTTTTGTGTTTTTCGAATGTTTTCTGAATGATTTTTGAACCGGTTTTGAATCAAAATCAGTGGGGGAGGTGTTTTGAAAATCTAAAAACCAGATTCCTGGAGAAAGTCTAGAATTTCTAGATTTTCCTAGAAAATGCTGGAGACCTGACCGTGACCCGACCCGACTCGCTTATCACTACTGTTGTCATCCGCTTACGTCACTGTTGACCTACTAACGTTAGTGTTAACCATGCTGATATCAGCGTTGACTTTTTCCGACCCGGTCCCACTTTATGTTTTTTGATGTCCCGAGTCCGATGGCGCTGTCCATTTTTCGAAATTCGAACTTGAAGTGTCGTTTTTTAGCCTTTTTAATTCGAATGCTTATTTGGAAGTTATCTTTATTAGATTCTGAATTATTTACCATTTAGTTCAGGTGACGTAGATTCAGACCCTGAGTATCTGCCTCCTCCTCCTCGATGACCTCTTGTTCATCAGTCTTCGGGACACACACGTGAGTTATCTGATCTGTTCTGTTTTGTGTTTTTTTTGTTTGGTGGCATAGTAGCATATTTTACATTGTTGTTACTCGTAGGTTCTACGCCTGTTAGACCTAGTACTAGGACTGAGCCCAATAGATGTCATTATCGGCATTAAGTGATCTGTTGTAGACGTGTCTCTCCTGGCCGTTTTCTGTTTATCTCTG
Organism: Abelmoschus esculentus; assembly: GCA_035048815.1. Taxonomy (NCBI): domain Eukaryota; kingdom Viridiplantae; phylum Streptophyta; class Magnoliopsida; order Malvales; family Malvaceae; genus Abelmoschus; species Abelmoschus esculentus. Next base: position 2,113,674 of record JAUCBN010000019.1, on the reverse strand, counting down.
TGAGCATTATTTGGTATATCTGTTAATTCTATGTAACATGTTGATTGCATCATTTCTGTTATTTTCTGAAAGTAATTGAATAATTGTCATGCTCTAATATATTAACTGAACATCTATTTCTGAAACTGTTATGCATGCCTCATGTTATTCTTTTAGGCATGCAATCTGATTCTGATATCTATTCATACTTGATTATCTGTTCATGTCATGACATCGGTAAAATATGTGTACGGGGAAGTTCAGTGGTATCACCTATTGGTGAGTATCACTTCTGATCAGTGGTTCAACCTTCGGGTCGAGTATCCACTTCTGTTCAGTGGCTCCACCTACGGGTCGAGTGTCCACTTCTGTTCAGTGACTCCACCTTCAGGTCGAGCTTCACTTCTGATGGTGTGTTGGAGATAGAGTGGTTCAGGGAACCTTCTCTTCTGATGGAGTTTAGAGTTGGGTGTATATCACATCATACATTCATTACATCGCATGATCTGTTTTGTTTTTGTAATTTGATAATATGTTCTGAAAATTATGTTATTCTGTTTTGTGTTTATGATCTCTGAACTGTAATTATATTTATCTTCCCACTAGAGACACACTAGGCTCTCAAGCTTACACCTCCACAGTTTTATGTTTCAGATCTCAGACCTCGGCCTTGGTATTTGGAGGATCCCGATTTCAGATATTTTAAGTATGATTTTCAGACTTTAGTTTATTAACTTTTGTTTCAGATATTTAATATATTTCTGTAATGAATTACGGACTTTGAACATTTAATCGACTTTTAGAATTGTTCTGTTTATTAAAATATTGGGTTGAACCTTCTGTTATTTTAATTGTTAATTTTTAGTTTTTCGGTTTAATAATTTATCAAAAATTATAATATTATTTTTATTAAAACCTAACTTGAAAAAGAAGTTTTTGTATTGTGAACCCTAACTTGAAGGAGTTATCAGCACGGGACTCTAACCAACGAAGATATTTGTCGTTCAAATCTTGAAGGAGTTATTGAAAAGAATTTGTTACTGGCATAAATCAAAGATAAGTTCTTCTCCCTCAATTATATTTTAATTATCAATTATTTTTCTCTCTTGATCTTTGATTTGATTTTTAATTTATTAAAATCTTTGATTGTTTAGTATTTGTGTAGCGATAAAGTGGATCAAATACTGCGGTTCTTGTCGACAAATCTCGAAAAAGACTTTAACAAGATATTGGTAACTAAATCCATCCTATATTCAAATTAGTGGAAAGTTCAGTATGTTTTATTTATTTAATTTGAGATTTCTTTTGTCTTTATTTATAACGACTATTTGTTTATTTTATTATTATGATGAAAGTTTATATTTTAATCATGTTTTAAGTATTACATGATATTGGAACAAATATTGAAACTATAATTAATTAATATGTTTTTTTATGTTGGTTTAATCCGAGTATATTGACTGGACATCCCGTTCTGCGAGGCTACTGGTCTCAAAGGAGGTTCTTTTTAAAGGACCTTGTGGACTAGTTTAACAACGTCGTGTATAAGGATTAAATTTTTATTCCTTGTATATATTATAAATATATTGGCTGATAAATTATTATTTAATAGTATGAATATTATAAAGTCTATATTTGCTTGAAAGCAATTTTTTCGGGATCGAAAAACTCAACTATAAACTTCTCTCAAGTTCAAGTTACGAAAATCATCTTGATCAAATAATTTTTATGAGAGGCATTCCCTAAGTGAATGCATGTATGATGCTTATTCCATGCAATTATTGAATTTATGACATTCCTTAAAGTGAATGCAAGCATGATGATTATTCCATGCGATTATTGGATTTATGACATTCCTTGAAGTGAATGCAAGCATGATGATTATTCCATGCGATTATTGGATTTATGACATTCCTTGAAGTGAATGCAAGCATGATGATTATTCCATACGATTATTGGATTTATGTTATTCCTTGAAGTGAATCAAACATGATGTTTATTCCATGCAATTATACAACATGATGTTTATTCCATGCGATTTTTAAATTTGTTTCATTCCTTGAAGTGAATGCAAACGTGATAATTCACTATATGGTTAGTGAATAAAACTCAATTATGTGACAGAGTATCATTGATGAGGATATATTAGAAAAACATACTCCACTTTTCACACATTAATGTTGTCTTACAGACACAATATCATACAAGGGTTTTAAATACCTATCAGTCTTCGCTCTATTCCCTGAAGTGAATATGATATTTTATAGCGGAAAGAATAAATGTCACATTAGTAATTGTGATCATAATTGAGATCATAAAATAGACATGGATAAGATGATTATTTTGAGAATATTTATATCCACAAGAAGTGAAATTATAAAGATGACAAGAATGATAGAGATCATATTAAAATCTTTATGTTATCAATGCGATGGTACAATCCATTGATCTCGTATTTGTCAAACACCGAAGTATTATGGACTTTATCCATAATCATGAATGATAAATTAAAGAAAATATAAATAGATTTTCTTTGTGGCGAAAATAATGACGTTATTGATCAAACTCAATTGGATATTGATGATTTTCTCATAATCCTTTAAGAGAATAATCTGCCATTTATTCTATTTTCCTTAGATCTTTTATTTATTTTATGTTAATTTATTTTCATTTATTATTTATGTTAACTTACTTTATATATTATTTATTTATCTTTTATGTTAATTTTTTTTCTTAAAAGAATTTGATTACTTCCGGAATAAAATATGCAATAATTTATGGCGATTTATGCTTAGCAGAAAGTGCAAGTACTCATACAATACTTAAGCATAAGAAATTTCCCATTTAAATACAAGGGAAATATGAGTACTATATCTCAAAGTACTAAAATATCAGTGCTTCGAAAGAGCTCTTGAGAGATTATATTTGATACGATTTAATATGATGTGCTATTTTTTAATATTTTTCCATTCCCCGAAGTGAATGACACAAAGCACATATTTTTCATTTCCCGAAACAAATGAAATAAAGCACATATTTAAAATGTGCATAATTATGTATATTTTCCCATTTTAAATGCAAGGAAATAATATGAGTACTATATCCGGAAATACTAATATCACAGAAAGCTCCGACTGAGTAAATATGTTATTTGCCAAATGAGACTTTATCTCATATTTACAGTGCATTATACTCGTCAAAATGGCAAAGAAATATTGAGTTTTAAAGATATAGAAATATATTGAGAATATCAGTTACAGGGATGATGACTATTTCAATATTACGAGTATAACTCAAGGTAATAAAATTTTTTTGGCAAAATTATATTCACTGTCATCCATATTGTACTACATAAGAATTAGTACAAATTGAAGCTCATGCTATTGTAAACTAGATGTTTACTGATTATTTTATTTGGTATGACTGGTTAGACCATCCCGGTTCAATTATGATGCGAAAAATTGTTGACACTTTTATGTGGTCATTTATTGAAGAACTAAGAGTTTCTTCAAGGTAATTTTTCTTGTGATGCTTGCTATGAAAGCATTTTGATTATTCAATCATCAACAACTATGGTAGAGTAAAAATCTATTAATTTTCTGGAACGGATATAAGGTGATATATATGGGCCCATACACCTTTCATACAGTCCATCTAGATATTTTATGATTTTTATCGATGCATCGACTAGATGGTTATATGTATCCTTGCTATTAACCCGCAACTTGATGTTTGCGAGGCTACTTGCTCAATTGATAAAATTATGAGCACATTTTCCAAATTATCTTATAAAGATAATGATCTTAATAATGTTGATGACATATCATTTTATATGTAGTATCACTAATTCGCATCAAGCCAACAAATGATTATAAGTTCTCCCCATTATAAATGGTTTTTGGTCAGGAACCAAATATTTCTCATCTCAATTTTTGGGTGTGCGATATATATTCTAATTGCTCCACCACAATGCACAAAGATGAGTTTTGTTGGAAATATATGTAAGAGCTTCTGATAAAGGATTTATTGACTATCATTTTAATGAGTCAATTTACCTAACATTAGGGGGAGAAAATAAATAGTTGGGGAAAGAAATAAGTTGAAATGAATTATTATTTTTTTCCTTTTTGATCCACGTAATACACAATGTGAACTATAAGTTCAATGGATAATTCATTTAGCAAATCAATTGCCAGATGGTTTTGCTGACCCTAAAAGAGTGACTAAGTCATATATACCAACTATGTATGCTCCGATTAAATTTGATGTCATCAAAGGACAAACTCTTGTTGCTAATGAGTCTAACTTACGCTTAAAGCGTAGTAGACAAGTAAGTTCCAAAGATAAGGGATCCTCGAAAAGGAAAAAGGAGCTATATTTTATGATGGTCTGATCGAAGAATCAATGATTTTGAAAATCTCTAGAAGAGATTAAATGGTCTCCAATAGAGACATTGACATGACTCAGGTACCTAACAATAAAAGATCTCAATAGATTATGTTATGTCTGGTAATAAATAGAACTGAAACTAAATCGACGTTGTTAATATATTTGCATGCAATATAGCACTAGAGATTTTATTTTATGATGTGGATCATGAATCATTGTCAATTGGACAAAGAAATGATTGGCCAACATGAAAGAGGCAGTTGAGGCGAAACTAAAATCTCTTTTTAAAAGAGAAGTATTTGGGCCTATAGCCTGTACATTGAAATATGTGAGATATAAGCGAGCCTTTGTGAGAAAGAGAAATCAAAAGGGGAAATCATGAGATATAAGCTCATTTGGTTGCACAAGGATTTAGACTGCCAGAAGCCGTTAATTCAAGTTCTCGAGAACATTATTCAACTATATTAAATATATCCTTTATGGATTGGAAGATTTAGGCGTATTTGATATAATCGCCTCATTTAATACTTATTAGCATAATATTATATGAATTGTTTAATTTCCCCGAGCATTTTGATTAAGTGGATTAGTTTTGAATTTTTATTATTATCGATGATTTGAATATAGTTGAGACTCATGAAGAGATCTCCTCAAATCCTTGTGCGTTAATCGACATACAGAAAAATATTGAAAGAGACTTTACATGAATAATGCATATTCATTGATTACCCTTATAGTTGTTAGGTCTCTTAGTGTAAACAAAGATTCTTTCTGCCTCAAGAAAAGGATAATGATATTCTTGGTCTAAAAGCACAATATATACATTATTTGATCTGGAAGCATCGTATCTTAGCTGGTCCAGAAATATTATTTAATTGCTACGAGATCATTACCTTTAAATAATTGTTATGCATGAGGCAAAGCCGAAATATGTGTTTGGCTAAACATATCCTGAAGATATGTGAATGGTTTTCACAAGATAAGATGCAAGCTATCTTGTAAAGAGATAATACAAAATTTATATCTCAAGGAGGATATATCAAATATGATAAAACGAAACATATTTCTTCAAGTTTCGTCCCTCATAATTTTTAGATGAATATTATTCAATGAATCATTTCAAGCAATGATTTGGAAGATTTATCCACTAGTGCATGATCTACTCCAACATTTGAAGTTTGTATTCAATATTGAATTATGAAGATTCAAAGATCTTATGTGATATTTTCATGAGGGGGATTAAATACGCGTTGCACTCTTTTTTCCTTAACCGAGGTTTTTGTCCCAATGGGTTTTCCTGGTAAGGTTTTTAATGAGGCAACATGTTATGCGTATCAAAGATGCGTGTACTCTTTTTCCTTCACTAAGAATTTTTTTTCCACAGGGTTTTTATCTTAGTAAGGTTTTAACGAGGCACATTATCTTCATGGATATCCAAGGGGGAGTGTTATGAATATATTTATTCATGTTGGATATCCATATATTAAGTTAAAGTTTAATGAGCTTTATTATTAGGGTTTAATACCCATTGAAATTAGGGTTTTCATCTTATGCCTATAGACTTTTGGCCAAAGCTTTGTACACAACCCTACTTTGAGAATATAATAAAATCTCTCTCTTTGTCTCTCATCTTTGTTCTCCTATTTTATTCTTGTTCTTTACTTTATTCACAACATTTGGATTGTTTTTTCGGTAATTAGATATTTGACCGCATACTTTTAGTATATTAATATTTTATTTTTAAATTATATTTTTATTTTAAGTTCTCTGATATCTTTCAGTAAAATTTAATTTAAATCTAAATTCTTTCTATGTTTTTATTTTATTATTCTGCTTTTTTTTTTTGAGTAATGTATAAAATGTTTATCCAAAAAAAATTATTAATTTTATCATGCATACGCTTGAATTAAGTTTTTACTAGACAAGTGACCGTAGCATTCAATTTTTAAAAAAATTGACAAACTTAGATTGTTGTCGTAAGTTAATACAATAAAAACGTAAGTAACCATAATCGTTTAATTTTTTAAATTAACGATTAAAAATATAAACTAATTAAATATACATGTATCGTATCTCTCGAAGAAATTAAAAACTCAAAAGAGTGTAATTCAAAAAGAAACAATATTATTATTCAATAAATGATTAATATTTCGACATTATTATTATGTTGGTCCCATCGTAGAGCAAATTTTGTAAGAAAAAACAGTTGTTAACAAGGGAAAGAACATTGGCAGGTGGTGCCAGGAGGGGGAATACAAACTCATGTACAGGTTTAGGGTCGGAGGTCCAATGTGACATTCGGATCAGGGTGTTACAATATAAATATATTATACATATATATATTATATATATCATACATACATATTTATTTTTAATATATATATATGTATCATATTATATATATAATATGTATTATACATATTCTATATATACATATATAATATACATGTGTGATATGTATTATACATATATTATATATATAAATGCGTATATATTATATAATATAAATATATACATATTTATTTTTAATGTATATATACGATATATTATATAATATAATATGTATTATAAATATATATATATATAAATATGTATGTATATTTATAGTATATAATATGTATTATAGTATATATTATAAAGTATATATACTATACCCCTTAAAATCAAAAATCAAAACAAATAAAAATTTGCCAAACGACTGAAGAAATGTACCAAAAGGTAGAGTAGATCATGCCACAAGAGCAAAATAATTTATTGAAAACTAACAAATAATATAAACGAAACGATAGCGACACTCAAAGAAAAAAAAAACAAAGCAGCGGCGTTAACCTAGAAGAGAAAAAGTTGGAGAGAGTTCTTTTGGAATATTTAGGTTGAGACATATGTGTTTAGTATTACCGTCAAAAAGTGATTTTTGAAAATATAAATGATTATTTTAGATATAATATTATAAGTTAAAAAATGCATATTTAAATAATAATCAAATTCTTTCATATTATAATATTAACTTAAATTATAATAAAATATAAAAATATTAATAAATTAAGACATAAATTATTTTTAAAGTACTTTTCAGAAGTACTTTTAAGAAAAATGTTTTTCAAAAAATTTACATGAATATATATAATTTTTAAATTAAAAAAATAATTTATATTAAATATAAATAAAGGTTAAGTTAAAAAACAATTAATTAGTACTACCATATAAGAGAATAGACAAAACCTATTAGAATTGCACGAGCCCTCTATCCCAAATGGTTAAAGGAATGATTGTTGTTATTAGAGGTCACGAATTTGAGCACCAACGATACCAGCAGAGTGATTGAGCGATCAATGTCAAATGATAGAGATTGTATTCTAGAACAGATATTACTGTAATTATTACTAGCTAATTCAAAAAAAATCTACTAGGTTTAATTCCTTGTTTACGTGAAATATTGTTTCCGCTATAATAAATAAAAATCTTTTACCTTTATATTGTATCTTTGTTTATAACTCACCTTAAAATGTATTTAAAAATAAAATTTAAACTCCAACTTTATTTTTGTATTTTTTTTATAGTCGGATGTGCCACGATGGCAATCCGTTGTGTATTGATTTAGGTTAATTAGTGTATCGATTCAATGAACAATTGAGTTTTATTGACTTTGAGGCTTTAATTTTCTCGATAGATTTAGATCTTACTGTTAGAGGTTGTCTAAATTTTTTAATTAATTATAGTGATTATAAATAATATCTATTCTAAAATATACTCTTAATCATTAGATATTAATCTTTAATTATTATAACATAAATATTAATATTTAAATTAAAAACATCCAAAAATAATAATTATTTCCTTAAACGCGGATACAAGATAGTTCACGTAAGGATCGTCTAAATTAATGATCCTTGTGGTAGACCATTTCCCCCAATAAATACGCTTATTATAAGAAAGAGTATATGGAGTATATATTAATACACTATTTTTTAGAGAAAATAATACATTGATAATAAAAAATTATATAAATTTAAATATTTAGTATAATATTTTAAAAAATATTATTTACGATTAAATTTAAATTTTAAAATTTTAATTTTAAGTTTAAGATTTAGAATGGTGGATATATTTATTTCCGGTGCATGGAATAATGATTATTTTTTAATATAAAATATTTTTTTTAAATTAATAGTCAATAAATTAATGGTTTTTTAATAATAATTTTTTTCCAGATTTGGGTATATATGATCTAAATTAATAAGATAATAATTTTAAAAAAATTATATAAATTTATGGTCCATTTAATATTATAAATTAATAATTCTATAAAATTATAGATATAACTATAACAACTTAATAAAATATGATTTTGTTATTAATTGTTTCTTCTTAGAATTTAAATCTAATTATATTTGATTTGTTATGTTTGATATTTAGGTACATTTTAGATGTGAAGCCGTGACCGATTGATTTGGATTGACAGTACTAAATTTTAACTAAACATAAACTCTAATGAGTCTGCGTTTAAATTGGGGTTGCTTCTAGTACGATATCTTGGTATGCCTCTAGTTACCTGAAAACTATCTTATAATGACTGTGAGAGCTTAGTTCAAAAAATAGTACACAAAATAAAGAGTTGACCGGCAAAATCTTTAACCTTTGCTGGTAGATTTTAACTTATTATAGCTGTGATTTTCAATTTACAAAATTATTGGTGCCGAATGTTTATTCTATCAAAAAAAAGTTATTACAAAAATAAATCAGCTTTGTAATTATTTCCTATGGAAAGGGATGGATGATAGTGAAAAAGGAAAAAGAGTGAAATGTAATCTTATTTGTCATCTTAAAAAAGAGGGAGGTTTGGGAGTAAAGTGTATTAAGTCGTGGAATAAAGCATCTATCATGAGATGCTTATAGCTAATTTTGGTTCAAGCTAGTTCTCTATCGGTTGTATAGGTGAAAGAATATTTGTTGAAGGGTAACACTATTTGGCAAGCAAGTAGGGATGAGTATTCGATCGAGTCGAGTCAAAAATTTTTGAGTTATTCGAATTGACGAGTCATATTTTATGACTCAAACTTTGTTTGAAATTTTTCAGTTCGAGTTGAGTTTTCAAGTTCCTATAAATATTTAATTGTAATTATTTATCATGTTATAGTATGATTTGATTCTAATTTAAATGACTTTGTCTAATCATATAAGATATATATATATATATTCATATGTAGCAATATATTTTTATATTTTTATATATCAATGTATATATATCATAAAAAAAGAGATAAACTCATCTCAAACTTAAAAATTATTCCTTTAATTACTAAAAATTTCGAGTTATTCGATTTCTATTTTACAACTCGAAATTTTTTTGAAATTTTTTCGCATCGAGTCGAGTCTATAAAATTTTGAGTAGAGTCAAAACGAGTCGAGTATTTTCGCCTCAAGCCGAGTTGAGTTATTCGGTTTTTTCGAGTCAAGTCGAGTTTTGCTCGTCCCTACAAGTAAGTGTGTAAAACTAAAATTGATTTTGATATAACAAACAAATGTAAGGATCAGTTTTGAAATAACTTTTTGGTCCTTAAGTCAAAGTTGATCTCTAAAGTCAAAACCAAGAACTTTGAAATACTCTTACAAGCCATTTTTACACGAGGGTATCGATACCATAAGGACAGGTATCGATACACCTAGGATTTTTCAAGGCTTGTTCTTGAGATCAAGAACAGGTATCGAAACAAGGTTCGATACCAAAACTTTCTGCCAACCCATGTTTCGATACTGGTATCGAAACAACTTGGGACAATTTCAAATTACTTTTAATTTTAAATTTACAACTCCAGTATCGATACAGGTATCGATACACCCTTAATCCCCAACGGCTATTTTCAAGCATTTAATAAGTCGACCGTTGGTGTCAGTTAAATTTTGAATGATGGTTAGCCTGTATCGAAACAAGGTTCGATACTGAGCATCACAAATACTTTTTGTATTGAAACAGGTATCGATACACCCCTTATTAAATGCACAACGACTCTTTCTTTTCTTAGCATGTTTCGAAACAGGTACCCTATGTTTCGATACCACCTGCTGTAGAGTACATTTATGATGGAAAGATGAAGCTCCAACGTCCATATTTACTTTCCCAATAACTTCAACGGTTAGAAATCAATGAGAAGGTATAAAAAGAAGTATTTTCAAAAGCTTTCAAAAAGAATTGATCCTCAAGCAACATCTAAGCACCAAAATCCAACTCAAAGCACTTCATTGCATATTCTTGCTCCCAACTCTTGTATTTTCACTTTGATCTATTGTAATCTGAGTTTGGGGAGAGTTTGTTTGTAATTTGGGCAAAATATTTCTTGTGAGAGAACTTTCATTTGCCTACTTATCCCTTGTATTTTTCTTGTGAGGATTGAATCAATTCTTGGGTAGAAGAATTGATTCGAATTGTAACGGTTATCCCTTGAATCGAGAAAAAGATTGAATTCATTAGTGAATTGGTTTCAAAATTCTTAGTGGGAACTAAGGTAGTGGATGTAGAGCTTGTTCGAAGCTTGAACCACTATAAATCTCGTATACTTTAATTTCTAGCTTTCTACCGAAAAATTTCTAACTCAAAATTTTAATTGCCAATTCACCCCCTATTGGCCATACTTCAAGATCGATCAACTCAACAATTGGTATCAGAGACTAATCTTTGAAGAGATTCACATCTACCAAAGAAGATCCAAGGCGATTGATCAAGTCTACAAATCCAAATTCAATGGCCTCCACCTTTGGTTCATGGAATGAGTCACACTCCATTACCAAGTCGCCCTTCTTCAATAGGGATAATTACCCCTATTGGAAGAATAGGATGAGGTTATTCATCAACTCAAATGATTATGTTCTTTGGGATATAATCGAAGATGGACCTTCAATTCCGATGAAGCAAGAAGGAGACCGACAAGTACCAAAAAGAAGAAATGAGATGACCGATAAAGAAAGAAGGAGAATGTCCACAAATGACAAAGCTCTCCATATTCTCTTTTGTGCACTAGGGCCCGACATCTACTCAAAGATGTCTTCATGCAAAAGTGTCAAAGAAGTTTGGGATTCTTTGGAGACTACATATCAAGACACCAATGATGTCAAGGAAACCAAAATTGGTCTACTCAATCTAAGTTATGAGAACTTCAAGATGGAGCCGGATGAAGACATCACCAAAATGTTCGATAGATTCTCGGTGATTATCAATGGTCTCAAGGGTTTCGGTGAGATCATTCCAGAAGAAAAGCTTATTCGAAAGCTTATCTACTCTCTTCCTGAGTCTTGGGATAGCAAGAGGATGACCATCATAGAAGCCAAGGACCTCAAGACTCTCAAACTTGATGCTCTTGTGGGATCTCTTCTCACCCATGAGATCATGAAGAAAGGAAGAGAAGAGGAGAAAAAGAAGGAAGAGGTTAAGATCGAAAAGAGGGAAGTTGAGAAAAAGAAGCAAGGGATTACTCTTAAAGCTTTATGTTCACAAGAAGAAGTGGACACTAGTGAAGAAGAAGAGCTAGAGGAATTGACCATGGTAGCCAAAAGATTCACTAGGCTTATGAGGGCAAATAGAAATAGAAGATTCCAAAGAAAGAGGGACTTCAAGGCAAAGGGCAAAGAAGAGGAGAAAGATCAAATAATTTGCTATGAATGCAAGAAGCCCGGTCACATTAGGACCGATTGCCCCCTATACAAAAAGAAGGGTTTTGAGAAGAAAAAGAAACATAGGGCTCACGTTGCAACTTGGAGTGATGAGGAATCATCATTCGATGAGGACAACGAAGTAGCCAACTTGTGTCTCATGGCTCTTGAGGAGCCTAAGGTTGAGCATTGCTTCAAGGCCAAAACTTCAAGTCAAAACATGTGGCACCTTGATAGTGGATGCTCAAGGCATATGACCGGAGACAAGGGGCGATTCAAGGAGTTAGAGCTTAAAAAGGGTGGAGTAGTGACTTTTGGTGACAACTCCAAAGGACAAATCAAGGGTATTGGCTCTATTGGTAATCACTCCTCTATTTTCATTGAAAATGTCTTGCTTGTTGATGGTCTTAAGCATAACTTGTTGAGCATTAGTCAATTGTGTGATAAAGGTTTATATGTCTCTTTTGATAAAAGTGGTTGCAAAATAATTGACATAGAGTCCAATAGAATAATGCTCATAGGTCATCGCATAGGAAATATTTACATGGTGCATCTAGATGACATTAATTTTTCTCATGCATGCTTGGTTGCTAATGATGAAAATGATGCATGGTTATTGCATAAAAAATTAGGGCATGCTAGCATAAGTGTTTTAGAGAAACTAGCCTCCCAAAATCTAGTTATAGGTTTACCTAAGCTCAAGTTTTCCTTAGATAAATTTTGTGATGCATGTGCTAAGGGTAAACAAAAAAGAGTTTCTTTTAAATCCATTAATGATGTTTTAACTACTAGAGTATTACAATTGATCCATATGGATCTCTTTGGACCTATTAGGACTACTAGCTTGGGTGGAAAATCATATGCTTTTGTCATTGTTGATGATTACTCTAGATACACTTGGGTTCTATTTTTTAGTGCTAGATGAAGCCTTAGAAAAATTCATCAGATTTTCAAACATTTCTCAAAATGATCTTGATCAAAGAATTTCTCATATTAGAAGTGATCATTGAACGGAATTTCAAAATTTTGGTTTTGAGAATTTTTGTAATGAAAATGGGATTAGCCATAATTTTTCGGCTCCTCGCACTCCTCAAAAAAATGGGGTAGTTGAGAGGAAGAATAGAAATTTAGAAGAAATGGCTAGAACCATGCTTTGTGAAAACAATTTACCTAAGTATTTTTGGGCGGAAGCCACAAACACTTCTTGCTATATTATAAATCGAGTAATGATTAGGCCTATTTTAAAGAAAACTCCTTATGAGATTTTAAAATCTAAAAAGCCTAACATTAGTTATTTTCATCCTTTTGGATGCAAGTGTTTTGTTTTAAATAATGGAAAAGACAATTTGGGTAAATTTGATGCAAAAAGTGATGAAGCTATTTTTCTTGGTTATTCTTCAAATTCTAAGGCTTATAGAGTTTTCAAAAAAAGAACCTTAGTTGTAGAAGAGTCAATACATATAGTTTTCGATGATAACCTCCTTCCTAGGAAGGATTCTTGTGATGATGATGATGTAGGAATCATTGAAACCATTGATGATGGACAAGCATCAAAGGTGGATGAGGTTCCAAGCAATGAGGAAGCACAAGATCCTCCAATAGAAGCTTCAGGAAATGTAAAGCTTGAAGAAAAGGAAGTGAGCTACCCAAGGGAGTTCAACTATGTCAAAAGTGGTGAAATCTTGGGTGATCCATCCAAGGGGGTAACTACTCGTTCTTCTCTTAGATTAATGAATCATTTTGCATTTATCTCATGCATAGAGCCCAAAAATGTAAATGAAGCCTTAGATGATGATTATTGGATTTTGGCTATGCAAGAGGAATTAAATCAATTTGAGAGAAGTAATGTATGGATATTAGTTGATAGGCCTAGTAATAAATCTACTATAGGGACTAAATGGGTTTTTAGAAACAAACTAGATGAGAGTGGTAACATAGTGAGAAACAAAGCTAGACTAGTTGCTCAAGGTTACACTCAAGAGAAAGGAATAGATTTCGATGAAACTTATGCACCCGTAGCTAGAATGGAAGCCATTAGGATGCTACTTGCATTTGCATGTTATCATGATTTCAAGCTATTTCAAATGGATGTCAAAAGAGCTTTCTTAAATGATTTTATAAATGAGGAAGTGTATGTTGAACAACCACCGGGTTTTGAAAATCCAAAATTTCCAAACCATGTCTTTAAACTAAAAAAAGCTTTATATGGTTTAAAACAAGCTCCTAGAGCTTGGTATGAAAGGCTTTCAAACTTTTTGATAGAAAAAAGGGTTTTGAAAAAAGAAAGGTGGACACTACACTTTTTATAAAAAGATTTAAAAATGACATTTTAGTAGTTCAAATTTATGTTGATGATATATTTTTTGGATCTACTAATGAATGTTATTGTCAAGAATTTTCTAAGCTTATGCAAGGTGAATTCGAGATGAGCATGATGGGAGAACTCTTATTCTTTTTGGGACTCCAAATCAAACAAAAGAAAGATGGCAACTTCATCAATCAAGCCAAGTACATCAAAGATATGCTCAAAAAGTTTGACTTGGAGAATTTCAAACCTCAAGCCACTCCAATGAGCTCCTCTACTAAGCTTAAAAAGGATGAAGGAGGTAAGTGTGTTGATTCTAAATTATATAGATCCATGATAGGTTCTTTGCTTTACCTTACGCAAGTAGACCGGATATTATATTTAGTGTTTGCTTGTGTGCTAGGTTTCAAGCTAGTCCTAGAGAATCACACCTTGTAGCCATTAAGAGAATTTTTAGGTACCTTAGAGATACACTTTGTTTAGGTCTTTGGTATCCTAAAGCATCTTCTTTTGATCTTCATGCCTATTCGGATGCGGATTATAGAGGTTGTAAGATAGATAGGAAAAGTACTTCCGGAACTTGTCAATTCCTAGGTAGTATGCTCATATCTTGGTTCTCTAAGAAACAAAATAGTGTAGCTCTATCTACCACCGAGGCGGAGTACATATCCTTAGGGAGTTGTTGTGCACAAGTGTTATGGATGAAGCAACAACTCTTAGATTATGGCGTTAAAGTTAAAACCATACCTCTCAAGTGTGATAATACTAGTGCCATATGTCTTACCAAAAACCGCATTCAATACTCTAGAACTAAACACATAGAAATTAGACACCACTTCATTAGAGATCATGTGTCTAAAAATGATGTTGCCTTAGAGTTCGTTGACACCTTGAATCAATTAGCGGACATCTTTACTAAACCTTTGGATAAGGAGCGTTTTTGGACCCTTAGGAGAGAGTTGAGTCTAACTAGCCTACCTTGACTTCCTAAATGTTATGTTTTTGCTTATCTTGTTTGAATCTTGATTTAAATCATGCTTATGTTGCTTTTGTATCTTGATGATTCCATGCATGTTGCTAGGGGGAGTATGAACTTGTTCATGCACAATAAACATGTCATTACATCATATGCATGTTTCTAGGAGCTTTAGAGACTCATTTCTAGTACTTTTAGTAGCCTAAATGCAAAGCAAAGGTCGAAGGTATCGATACAACTAATCCCTGTTTCGATACCTGTTCATCAGCCCATCTGGGTTTTTGGTTAGGAAGAACAGGCATCGATGCTTGCATCGATACCACTGTTTCGATACTAGCATCAGAACACGGTGTTTCGATACATGTATTGATACTCGAGGACGGAAGTTGTTTAAAATACTCTAAAACCTAATTCTAATCTCTTTAAAATACTTCCAAACTTATTCTTAAAACCCTAGTCGGCCACTCCTATAAAGTCCTCTTTTATTCGCCACTCTTCTCTCAAAATCTCAACGAATTCTTTGAGGGTTTTAATTCCAATCATCTACTTCAACACCATATCATCAATTCGTGCTTCAAAATCTCTCAATTCATCCTAATCTACACTCAAGGTATATTTTCGAAAAACCTAAATTTCGTTTGGATTTAGTTTGTTAAAAATTAAATTGTGGATATGTTTTACATGCTTGTTGTATGGGTTTTAATAATCCTATGAAATTATTTCTAAATCCCAATTATTTTTTAATGGAATATAAATCCTTATTTGTTTTTTTTGGTATTTCAAAAATTTTGATAAGATTCTTAAATACCTTAACTTGTTACATTATCTTATAGGATTAAATCGGATTATATAAGCATACATTTTTTTTACTAATCCAAATCTTTAAACCATCCTAGATCATGGCACCAAAGAAGCGAGCTCGTACCGAAGCCGGATCTTCATCATCATCTCGTGTTGCACGAGTTGATTTTGAGAAGGTCTTTGCCAAAAGTCTAGACAATAATCGTAGATTGGACAACTATAACCTTTTCCAGAGTTATCCTCTCAAAAAGGAAAGATGTGTGGACATTCAATTCATCACGTCTTACAAGTTTCCTTTTAAGTACTATGACAAACTCATCGAGTGGAAGTTCTTGAGGTTTCTCACTCATACCGGCAAGTTCTTTCCAACTCTTGTCCTTATCTTTTACACCAATGCTAAATGTATCTTATCTCCGGACAAGAGTAAAGTAGTGGATATTGAATTCTATCTTATGGGAAAATCCTTCACGATTAATGTCTCTACTTTCCTTGATGTTTTTGGTCTTGAGGATAAAGGTGTAGATGATGAAGATTCTCTTGCTTCTTTCCCCGGATCGATTACATCTCTTGACGCATACGACCGTTTTCTCCATCTTATCATCTCTTGGTGGATTCGTCCATCAAATGGGAGATACTCTCGGATCCGTCAAGTAGATAGTTTTTGGATCACATGTTTCCGTGATGACATTCAACCAAACCTTGCTCGGATTGTCTTCTCGGATATTGTGTGGCATATCCAAAATCGTGCTACCCCTCTTGTTCAATCCTTTCCATATGCATGCATTCTTAGCACTATCTTCTTGCATTTGGAAATAGATTGCTCTTATGACAAGGTGGGATCCTTGAAAGAGCTCATTGGAGAAACTTCACTCAACCGTGCTCACTTTGTCTATGTTTCTAATGGTGAGTGGACTCGAGGTGCTCCTCCCTCTCCTTCTCATGTTCCTATTGATCCAGAACCAATTCATCAATTTGATATGTTGACCTTCCTCACAACAAAGTTTGACTCACTCAACGCCCGTTTAGATTCCATGGATGGAAAGCTTGACACTCTTTCCACTCAATTCACTTCGGGTTTCGATGCCATCAACACTAGGATGACAAGCCTAGAGACTCAAGGACACTCCTTGAGAGTATCTCTTGAAGCTCTCCGTCAAAGCCAAAGGCTTAAAAATGATAGTAATCAAGATCAAAAGGAAGATGAAGACGACGATGATGATGATGATGTCCTTGATGGTGATGACATGGCCGATGATTGATCGTTTCGATCTTTCTTATGCTTTGCCTTTTAGCTATTAGGACTAGTTATGATGCATTCATATTAGAACTTATGCACCTATTCTATTTTCCCTATGTTTTATCTTTATTATTGTTGGATTATTTTTTATTTTGGATACTTTGCTTGCTATGGATTATGTTTTCTATGAACTTATATTAAATGTTATGATTGCTTTATTTCATAACCTTGGTTATCATTGATTTTGATCTAACAAAAAGGGGGAGAAAGTTTTATGTTTAAGTTTCGAAACCATCGTTTGTTAAAATTGTTTTTCTAAAGTGACACATATTAAGGGGGAGTCTTTCAACCAAATCGTATTTCAAAAATTAAATTTTTTAAATGGTTTTGTTATATCAAAAAGGGGGAGATTGTAAAACTAAAATTGATTTTGATATAACAAACAAATGTAAGGATCAATTTTGAAATAACTTTTTGGTCCTTAAGTCAAAGTTGATCTCTAAAGTCAAAACCAAGAACTTTGAAATACTCTTACAAGCCATTTTTATACGAGGGTATCGATACCATAAGGACAGGTATCGATACACCTGAGATTTTTCAAGGCTTGTTCTTGAGATCAAGAACAGGTATCAAAACAAGGTTCGATACCAAAACTTTCTGTCAACCCATGTTTCGATACTAGGGACAATTTCAAATTACTTTTAATTTTAAATTTACAACTCCCAGTATCGATACAGGTATCGATACACCCTTAATCCCCAACGGCTATTTTCAAGCATTTAATGAGTCGACCGTTGGTGTCAGTTAAATTTTGAATGATGGTTAGCCTGTATCGAAACAAGGTTCAATATCGAGCATCACACAAACTTTTTGTATCGAAACAGGTATCGATACACCCCTTATTAAATTCACAACGGCTCTTTCTTTTCTTAGCATGTTTCGGAACAGGTACCCCGTGTTTCGATACCACCTGCTGTAGAGTGCATTTATGATGGAAAAATAAAGCTCCAACGTCCATATTTACTTTCCCAACAACTTCAACAGTTAGAAATCAATGAGAAGGTATAAAAAGAAGTATTTTCAAAAGCTTTCAAAAAGAATTGATCCTCAAGCAACATCCAAGCACCAAAATCCAACTCAAAGCACTTCATTGCATATTCTTGCTCCCAACTCTTGTATTTTCACTTTGATCTATTGTAATCTAATTTTGGGGAGAGTTTGTTTGTAATTTGGGCAAAATATTTCTTGTGAGAGAACTTTAATTTGCCTACTTATCCCTTGTATTTTTCTTGTGAGGATTGAATCAATTCTTGGGTAGAAGAATTGATTCGAATTGTAACAGTTATCCCTTGAACCGAGAAAAAGGTTGAATTCATTAGTGAATTGGTTTCAAAGTCCTTAGTGGGAACTAAGGTAGTGGATGTAGAGCTTGTTCGAAGCTTGAACCACTATAAATCTCGTGTCCTTTAATTTCTAGCTTTCTACCAAAAAATTTCCAACTCAAAATTTTAATTGTCAATTCACCCCCCTCTTGGCCATACTTCAAGATCAATCAACTCAACAAAGTGTTAAGTCAATTTACAGTTGGGCATGAAAGAAGATCCTTAAGTTGAGAGACACTTTTATGGTTGATCCAATTCAGGAGAAATTTTCTACTAAAATGGTTTGGAAATGTATTCGACATAAAAAATATGTTGACGAGTTATTCAAGTTATTCGAGTTGACGAGTCATATTTTACGACTCAAACTTTGTTTGAAATTTTTTCAGTTCGAGTCGAGTTTTCAAGTTCCTATAAATATTTAATTGTAATTATTTATCATGTTATAGTATGATTTGATTCTAATTTAAATGACTTTCTTTAATCATATAAGATAGATAGATAGATAGATTTTCATATGTAGCAATATTTTTTTATATTTTTATATATCAATGTATATATATCATAAAAAATGATAGACTCATCTCAAACTTAAAAATTAATCCTTTAATTACTAAAAATTTTGAGTTATTCGAATTTCTATTTTACAACTCGAACTTTTTTTGAATTTTTTTCGCGTCGTGTCGAGTCTATGAAATTTTGAGTCGAGTCAAAACGAGTCGAGTATTTTCGCCTCAAGTCGAGTCGAGTTATTCGGTTTTTTCGAGTGAAGTCGAGTTTTGCTCGTCCCTACAAGTAAGTGTTAAGTCAATCGACAGTTAGGCATGAAAGAAGATCCTTAAGTTGAGAGACACTTTTATGGTTGATCCAATTCATGAGAAATTTTCTACTAAAATGATTTGGGAATGTATTCGACATAAAAAAATGTTGTTTCTTGGTACCGTGTGGTTGGGAGTGGCTCGGTTATTCTCAGACATTCTTTTATCACTTGGTTGGTGGCATAAGACAAATTACCAACAAAAGATAGAATGATGCAATGGGACTGTCATGTTGATGTTGCTTGTTTATTATGTGGGGAAGGAATTGAAATCAGAAATTATTTATTTGGTAGCTACAACTACTCACTAAGGCTTTGAAAACTAATACCGTAAGAGTGGAGTATATATTGTTCTCATCATTATTGGGTTGATATATTTGCATGGATTAAAGTGACTAAAAAAGAAAACTGAAAAAAATAGTTGCTCTTTGTCTCGCAATGGAAGAGTTTTAATTACTACATATGGTGAGAGCGTAATAGAAGGTTGCATGGTAAGTTCCCAAGATCTGAGAAAATTCTTTTTATCATAATTCGACAAGATGTAAGATGGAAAGTTTTGATAGAATAGATTTACCGGTTACTTTTTATTGTTACTATGATGTCGGTTTGTATAGGGTTTATTATTGGATTTTGTATATATTATTTTATGGTCTTTGAACGTGATGAAGTTTTATTTATAAAAAATAAAAAAAAAATATAAATAACCATAATCGTTTAATTTTTTTAAACTAATGATTGAAAATATAAACTAATTAAACATAAATGTATCGTATCTCTCGAAGAGATTAAAAACTCAAAAGAGTGTAATCGGGAAAGAAACAATATTATTATTCAATAAACCGTTAAGAATTCAACATTATTATTAAGTGGGTCCCATCGTAGAACAAATTTTGTGAAAAAACAGTTGTTAACAAGGGAAAGAACATTGGCAGGTGGTGCCAGGAGGGGCAATACAAACTCCTGTAGCTTGGCTCCCATAAATCGCAGCGCACTGCTCCTTGCAAGTAGCGTCATCGCAACCTTCAAGGAGACTAGATTTGATGCAGGTTGCGGCTTCCACGGAGTCTTTTCCTGAACACAATGAAATACAAATCATATTTTTATTCATTTAAATATTACTAATAAAATCATATTTTCCGAGAAAATTATACAATAAACCCCTATTTTACCTGCAGCAAAAAGAAGAACCAACATGAAAAGGACAGACAACTTCAAACACTTCATTCTTTTGTCTTGTCTTTTGCTTTGGTTAGACTTAGAAAGGATGCTTCAAGTGAGTAAAAACCATGCAGATTCTGTTGAATTTATAAGTGGCTGAGGGAACATGTCATGGGACAGACATAGCAACACAAGATTGAAAGATTTTGTTTCTATTTTTACAAGAAAAGTTGTTTCCATTTTTATTGATTATTACTACCATATAAGAGAACATACAAAATTCACTAGATATAATTCCTTGTTTATATGAAAGATAGCGTCCAAGTTTATACGATTATTACGAACAAATTTTTTTTGCCTTTTTATCGTGTGTTTTTTTATATCTCAGCTTAAAAATTCTTAAAATTTAAATTTAAAATTTTATTTTATTTTTTATATTTTAAACCTTAAACCTTAAAAATACACCAACTCTAATTCTCTAAACCCTATCCACACCCTTTATCTTAAACTCTAAAATTATTATTCTTAAATAAACACAAAAAATATAATAAAAAATTATACGATTTACCCCTATTATTATTTCTACCATAAAAGAGAAATAACAAATGGATATGCTAATCCACCTTGATTTATTTCCTTATTTACCGGAAAAAACGTTTCCAAAAAGTTTTAATTTGAAAGAATTTTTCTCTTTATTTCTACTCTTATATTAAAAATTAGGTTTAAAATTTAATATTAGAATATAAGAAATTGGGTTATAATTTAAGGTTTAAGAATTAGAATTTAAAGTTAAAAATTAAAATTTAATTTTTTAAATATTAAAATATTAAAAGAGATATAAAAAAGGCAAAAAAAATTATTTTAAAAGTTTATATTTGATATACAAAAACTTTCTTTTAATAAAATAAACACCTCTTACGTAATCCGTTTTATATATTTCTTAACAGCGACAAATCCGTGCTTGGGATAGGGTGGGTACTGAATTTTTCAAACTTTATATATTTATCTTTAATTTTTATAATTTTTATAAATTAAACTTTAAGATTATATTTTAAAGTTTGTGTTCATTCGAAAATTTAAAATTTTATGTGTTCACCTTAAAACAATTTTTGGATCCGTCATTATTTCTCTATGTATAACTTATATAAATTTGTATATTTCTTTCAAATAAATTTTCAATATATATTTTAAGTTTAAAAATATAAAGTGAATAATAAACAATGCATTGAATATAGTAATATACAAATAAACCAGCTTTGTAGTTCTTTCCTATAGAAAGGGATGAATGATAGTGAAAAAGGAAAAAGAGTAAAATATAATCGTATTTATCATCCTAAAAAAAGGAGGTTTGAGAGTAAAGTGTATTAAGTCGTGGAATAAAGCATCCATCATGAGATGCTTGTGGCTAATTTTGGTTTAGGCTAGTTCTCTATGGGTTGCATAGTTGAAAGAATATTTGTTGAAGGGTAACACTATTTGGCAAGCAAGTAGGGATGAGTATTTGATCGAGTCGAGTCAAAAAATTTTGAGTTATTCGAGTTGACAAGTCATATTTTACAACTCAAACTTTGTTTGAAATTTTTTCAGTTCGAGTCGAGTTTTCAAGTTCCTATAAATATTTAATTGTAATTATTTATCATGTTATAGTATGATTTGATTCTAATTTAAATGACTGTCTCTAATCATATAAGATATATAAAAATCCAATAATAAGAATAAATTCTGAGTAGAGGATGCTCGAATTTCTGTTCCTTTAATTGGAACTAAAGATAAACAAATTCTAGAACCATCTTAGAGTTTCACATGTCATGGCTTTTTTAAGAGCTTTGGATTAACTCGATCATCTTGATGTTTGCTCAATTTGCTAGATATAAATCTTCATCAATATGAGTTCGAATTATCTGAATTTTTCTTTTAATATTTTATTTTTTCTTATTTTATTTTTTTATTGTCAAATTTTTCGATGTTTTAAATTTTAAACTTTAAAATAAATAAATCTCGGATGCTATCTGTTTTAAAAGAAAATCTCCATGATTTTGTCCTTATTTACATGAAAGACTGTTTCCACTAAACAATGCTTTCACACATTAAAATTTTTATTAACACACCAAGAACATACATTTTACTCTATCGAAAAGGAGCCAAAGGATTCGGACTACTTGGAACTTTCAAGTTTCTTAGCTCTTTACAAACATGATCCAACATGCCCAGAAAATCTCTCACAATCACAAATATCCGAAGTGGATTTGCTTCATCTACCTTGCTAACATCACCATGAAAATATTCTGTGATTTCTCGGACATGGAAAAGGACTTTATGTTCATCTTCTTCAAGCTCCTTTAGATTCTTATCTGCATAGTCCAGGAAGGAGTTCATCCAACGGACGAAAAAATCGCTTTTTTCGTCCATCGAGAGCTCCACTAGAACTAGATGTTGTAGTTTAGCTTTGCCGTCCGATAGGTTCGAGACGGAGCTTGCTAGAACATCTAGGTCGACAGTTGCTGTCTTCTTGACATGGTAAAGTTCTGTACTTAAACCAGAAACGAGGTCTAGTCCCATTCTTCTGTATTCTTCTTCCTTTTCTTCAGCTGTCATGCTTTTGTTTCGCTGGTTGATCTTCCCCATAATGCTATCGGACACTCTGATTCCTTCGGATCGAACAATCTCTTGGACGACGAAATGGAGCAGAGTAGTCTTTCCGTCGGTTCCTTTAACGTCGGCAAGCTTAAGGAGGGCATCGAGCTTGAACGCTCTAGCACCTCCTCGAATCGTGCCGACGTTCATTCGGTTACCAGTTTTGAGGACTGCCTCGAGTAACTTTAAGAAGAGCCTGCTTGATCTTAGTTCCTTGCAGGCTTCCTAGTACAACAAGGACATTTTCCACTAATGTTTTTCCTCACCAAAATGTACATAACTTTCCTATATAAAAATGTGCATATTGAACTATATAGCTTGATGCTTACCTCTAGCATTGAAAATGAGCTTTTAAGATGAATCACCTCGTCGTCGAAAGTTTCCCGGTAAAGCATAGCTTCGGCACGTAAGAAGACGAACGGAACACTTAGAAGCACCTTAACGAACTTTTCGGCCGATCCCAAATCATTGGTATCTCCTTTGAAGGCATAAAGTTTATCCTCTTCTTCCTTGGTGGGTACCATTTTCACTAATGCTTCTAGTTGCTGTAAAACCAATCCATTCCCTGTTTTTTTCCATCAAGAAATTGTAATAATTAATGGGAAATTTGTTCTTAATGATGTGCATTTCGGACGAAAAACGGAATTTCGGAGTTATCATACCGTTCATCAATGCGTTGCAAACTTGTTCAGCTGTCACATTCAGTGCTTTTAAGAGAATGGTCATGTTCTGCAATCTCTTGGGCTCAAGTACATGCTTACTTGGAGAAGGGGTTTTGCTTTTTGCTTCATCGTTCTTTGCCGGATTCCGAATGTTGTATCCGAAAAGCGACTCGATCATTTCCTCATCCAATCTGTTTTGTGATCATTGTAGTAGATCAGATAGGTACAAATTGTTTATAGAGAAAAAGAGAATCTGAAAGGACTTACTCAAATGAGCTTGATCTCAGCTTGTCCCATACCATAGACCGGTCCGGTGCAGCTCTCACTTTGTCCCAATGAAGTGGCTTCAATTTTGGCAATGGAGCCCCATCTTTGCCTAATGGTGAGTATTGTGGAAGTTGGGGTGGTGGTGGAGGTGGACCTTTTAGAAACGGAGGCGGACACGGTGGTGGAGGAATCCTCGGTGGACTAGGCAAAGTAGTAGGTGTTCGAGGTGACAACAGGCTATCAATTGGTCCTAGTGAGGAATCCGAATCCCTCGAAGGTGTCTCATTGAGAAATGTAGAAGGACTCGAAGTTTTCGGTGTCATAGTCGCTGGTGATGAAGAATATAAAGGTGAAACACGCACGACAGGAGGCAGAGGAGGTGGCGGTGGAGGCCGTGGCAGAGGGTGTGTGGAGGAGTCCTTTGTGCCATCATCAAGACTAACAGCTGAAGCATTGGAAAGCCTGCCATTTGATGAATGGGAGTCAACAAAGGAATGAAAAGATTCATTATCAGATGAATGGCATTCAATGGGAGGTGAGCTTTTCCCACCATCAGAACCAAGTCTTCCCGATTCGACATCGTCTTGGACCGACGTAATCTCCCTGGTCGAATAACCGCCATCGATGTCCGATACTTGCACATCAACGTCTCCACTTCGATCCGGTGGTGATTTCGCAGTTTCACCACTTTGTTTCAAACAAACTTGTTGCTTCTCCAAGCTCACTCCAAAGGAATCAAGATAAAAGAGACCAAGGCTAGGATCTTGAGAACTCAAACACTTGGATTCCCCTTTGATTCTCCCTTTCCGCATTGATTTCAGCTTGTACTTCTTGACTTTGCCACAAAAACAAAGGACCCCAAGAACACAAGCCAAAGAAACAGACCCTACAGATACAAGGACCGGAACCAGAATCCTTTTAACTCTCCCTTTACCAGACTTCTCTTTACCAACTCTATAAGGCTGTGGCTCCGTCCTCGACCGAGTCGGTCGAGTACGGAAACCAGCGTGCTTCAACACTGTCGGAGACGGTGCCGGAGCCGGAACTAAAACCTCAGCTTCAACATCAGGTGATTGAGAAGGAGATGGTGAGGGACATTCACCAGCACCACCTAGTGTTCTTGTTTTGGCACTTCTCAGTCCCAGTAAAGCTCTAAATCTCAGCACAAATCCAGCTTCCTTTACTTCACTCTCATCCTGGCCTGAAACTTTCTCAACTCTCTTCTCATCCATGAAAAACACTTGCTGCAGGCCATCAACCTTGAACCCTTCAACAGCATCCTCCATTAAAGCATCAGCAATCAAAATGTTGGAGCTTTGCAACATGAACATAATGATGAAAATCATGTGAAGAATCTGAAAACCAAACCCCATCATTTTTCTTTTCTTTTACAACTGCAAATCATGAAAGCACCAATCTAGCCTTTCTGGTTATGAATCTACTTTCTTCCTTTTTGCTTCTCTCTATGTAGGAAGAAATAAGAACATTTATTTTGGTCCTGCATAAAGTCTTTAATGCTACTCCAAGGAACCCCTGATCCTGGCAGTTGCTGTTGTACTGAACCAACTTTATCTCTCTCACCTTCCTAAATGCTCCATTGTCATGCAAAACACTTTTTAATGATGTGGGTCATTCTGTGTTTTTAGTAAAACCCTAAACCTCAAATCTCACTTTTATTAGACATATAATCCTAAATGGAGCAAAGTTCTTGAGCTACTTTTATTCTGTGCTTTTTTACTTATTATATGAAGGAAAGCTTAGATATGATTTTGGATTAAATACACTCAAGTCATTCTATTATTAGTTTGATTATAAATGGGTATTTAAAAAAATCATTTATAATCAAACTAATAATTTAATAATCTAGGATGTATTTTAACCGGGTAAAAATCATCTATCTCTTTTTCATACATCATTTTATGTTTTCTTTTAAAATTTTCTAAAAATTTGAATTTTTAACCCTAATTCTTATTCTCTATATCCTAAACCCTAAATCATACACTCTGAAAAATATACCCTATTTCTAATTTTCTAAACCTATCTACAATCTCTAAACTTGAACCCTAAATCCTAAACCTCTAATTTAAAATCAAAATATAAAATTAGACATGAAAAAGAGGTACATGATTTCTATCCATCTTACCTTATATTTTTTACCTTTTCTTGATCCATGATGGCAGTCTAGCACAAGGGTTTAGCCTATGAAATCTCAATCATAGTCTACCTATTTAGCCAAAGTTCTTTCTTTTGTCCTAAAGTTCACTATAAAAAGGTCCTAAAATAATAAAACCTTAAAAGGAATGCATGTAGCATGTAGGGTCCTAGTCTGTTGGACTTGCCTAACACTTGAAAGCACAAGTTTTCTCCAACCCCCCAATTATTAAAAGAAGACAGAGAAATGGGGTTCAAAAATGGTCCATTCCTTCCTCATGTGGTAATGTTTCAAGTCTTGGATTATGGGATTTAAAGCCATTACCAGTCCAAAAGATGGTTAGGGACTTGATTTTAATGCTGCATTTTGAGAGACTAAGGGACTATGTGCTCTTAGTATTAGTACTAGTCCCTTTCTCAAGCTTTTATGATCTGGTATCAATGGTTTGGTAGTGTTGATGTTGATTTTTCAGTAATTATTTCTTGGAATTAAGGTTGTGTTGTCTCTTTAATCTATATAGGATCGGTTTAACATTAATTTTTGAACGTACGTTGGGGGTGGGATGAGTATTCGATCGAGTCGAGTCAAAAAATTCGAGTTATTCCAGTTGACGAGTCATATTTTACGACTTAAACATTATTTGAAATTTTTTCTGTTCGAGTCGAATTTAACATTAAAAACCGAGTTTACAAAACTAAATTATACATATCTACTCTACTATATATACTTCATGTTAAACATAAACATGTAACTTAGTATGAGTAATAAGGCAAAATAAATATCATGTGACGTTATCGCTAGTCGCTTAAACATATGATCTTATCAAGCAAATTATTATATATGTCATACAAGATCCAACCATACCTAGAATCTCATCGGACTATCCGAACAAAAGCAAACAAAGTTTTAATCACAAACAATGATAGTTTAGAGATCAAATGGCTCTATTGATATTTGAATTTATTAAATTTAGCGGTTTATTTTGATGTGATAGTTTAAAGATATAATAAAAAATTATAATTTTTTAGATTTATTTTTAAAAAATGAAGTGTGATTAGAATTTTACAGGTATAATGAAAATTGTAACAATTTTAGAAAACTTAACTAAAAATATTTAAAAATTAAGACTTAATCAGAATTTCTAATAAATTTAAGGGAGCTTAATTGAAATTTTTAAGAAATTTATTAAAAATCTTCTCAAACCTTGGGAACCCCAGTCTGCTTATGATCCCCTTCAGATTAAACCCTTAAAATATTTTTTCTAAATTCTTTCTACCCCCCTCAAAAATTTTAATTTTTTAATTAATCTCTTCAAATTACTCTTTCACCCAACTATCTCATACTATTTCGAAATAGAATTTTTAACGAGGTCCAATTCATATATATAAAAACCCTGTCTGGTACTAATATGCTAATATAAGTATCGAATACGAATACTTCGAATCGAAGCAATGTAGCCTTTGGCCAACTGAATATATGCAAGTTGGGATTCATTTTCACAATCTGTTTTTACCCTGTTAGGCTAAAAACTGTCATTATCTAGACAACAATATACTTATGTCTGGTTTTATTACATGCAGCTTGTGACTTAATATTGTTTAGCATTTTAAGTACAATTTCAGGAGAAAAAAAAAAACAGATTAAATTATATCTAAATAAAGATCTACTAGTTGGCATGGTGCTGTCAAATATCTCAGAGCACATGACAGAACTGAAACTAAGTGGAGCCCATTGCCAACAACAAGCTCCAAACAGGCAAACAGGACCAAACTTTGATACCTTCCAAGTCCTTTCTCTTGCAGGACTGCAATGGAGGATTGTGGGATGTCCACAGTTTACCTAAAAAATGAAACACATAAAAAAATGGGTTAATGTTTTTATTTATATTTCATATTCGTTTTATGGTTCATCTTCGAGTTTCGTGATTAAACGTAATTTTTAATAAGGTTTGAATCAAGATTCTTTCATTAAAGTATATTGTGATTCATCACTACTGTATTTTGAGTATAACTTGACTGAAATCGTGATTTTATAAACTCGATTCGAAAAATTTTTAAATAAAGTTTGAGGTATATAATGAGACTTGAATAACTCGATATTTTGAATAATATAGATCGATTGTAAGGTTCGAGTCGAGTTTCTCAACTCTTCGTGATATATGTATATCACCTATGAAAAAATGTGAAAAAATATACATATATATTATATATGATTATATAAAATTGTTTAAATTAGAACCAATTAGTATCATAACATTATAAATATGTATAATTAAATTTGAAAAAATTTCATAATCTTGGCTCGAAAAAAAAATCAAATAAGATTTGAATTATAAAATAAGACACAAACTCGACTAATACAAATTTCTTTTTGACTCAATTCGATACGATCGAATGCTTACTCCTATTTGTTGGTAATATAGAATACTATTTTATACATCGACATATACTTTTACATGGTCAGTGAATCAGATAATGATAAGTTATTGAAAATTAATCTAAATAATATATTTTTAATCATGACACGCGTTATCATTTAATTTACCGAGGATATATTATTTTTAAAAAATATATATTATTTTGTGATGTAACCCCTGCAAGAAGACTCTTCCAAGGCAAAGAAACAAAGCATACATTTGATTCCTGTCCAAGACTGTTGTCCCTGAAGCAAAACTACAAAGCCTGTGTAGGAAGATTACAGGAATCCTATGCTGCATTTGGTGTCAAGTTTACTCGATGTTGGTGACAAATGTTTACGTACAATCAGACATTTGGGGTATGTCCAAGGGGGATAAATGGGATGTCCAAAACAAATTTAATTAATTGTTAAATATGGAACATGCAGTGTTGCCTTCACTAAGGAAAATATTGAGAAGAATGGAGAATGGTTTGTTTTGTTTGTAGTTAATTTATTAATTAATTTAGATG
Source organism: Abelmoschus esculentus (assembly GCA_035048815.1). Taxonomy (NCBI): domain Eukaryota; kingdom Viridiplantae; phylum Streptophyta; class Magnoliopsida; order Malvales; family Malvaceae; genus Abelmoschus; species Abelmoschus esculentus. The sequence goes on along the minus strand of JAUCBN010000019.1, from coordinate 2,084,347 downwards.
TTTATTATAAGTTTTTTTTAGTTCAATATATTTGATTTATAATGTTAAAATTTAAACTTATAATTTTTAAGAAATTTAGTGTCTTATCACACTAGCCAATTAATTATTGACTAAAAACGATCTTATTGGCAGAGAGAGTCTAAAAAACAAGCTTAAAAATGACAGTACTGTTTTTCTTACAAAATTATAAGAATTTCAACACACATTTTTTTAGTATATACCAAAATTCTTACAACTTTTATAAGAAAAACAGTACATATAAAATCCTTATACTTCTTATAAAAAATTCGGTTTATAAATTAAAATCCTTACGATTTAAGAAATTTAGCATATACAAAATTCAATTAAAATGAACCCATTACCCAAAAAAGAAAAAAAACTAATTTTACAATTTAAAATAAAATAAAATTATAATTTAATAAAAAGAAATTTAAAACCAATTAAAAGACCCTATAAACTAAAAGTATGATAAAATAATTTATTATGATTTGCAAAGTTAATATTAACTTACAAACCAGGGATAAATTGTTTAAGTCTCAAGTTCAAGACATTGTGAACGCATAAAGTCTCTGTTAAGAAACTCACCCACTAATGCTAAGTGTGCAACACAAGTCGGTTTGGATTATTCGAGGCAAAATCTTGAAAACCGAAAGAACAATAAAAAATAGTAACTATAGTTTGGTTTAATTTAATTAACTTAAAATATAATTTTATATAAATATTGAATCTGAAAGTTGTGAACTAAAAGCAAAAGCTCTAATTTGTATCATTCAGAAGCTTTAGTAAACAAGTTGCTGAGAAACATCAGATACCATCAGCCTTCAGCTAGTAAAGGGAATCAAATCTGAACACTTGGAACCGAAATAACAAAAATGTCGACTAACACACGACTTAAGCATATATATTAGGTTCGGATGTAACCGAAACAAAGTACGAAATGTCACTCGATCGACAAAAATAACTTCAACATAGTTCATCAGAAAAACTAGAACATAATAGACACTGCTGAAAGATCTTTCCATCCTAAGCTCATAGACAAGGCTTGTTTTGAAAGGTATCCGATTACTGTTGTCAGACTTCGGCTTTCTTCTTCTGCCAAAGCCTGTCGAGAGCACTGTCAGCATCTCCCTGCAATGCCAATAAAACATGCTCGTGTAAAATCTAAATTCTATATTGCCTATCAATAAAAACATCCGAAATGAACAACTTCCTATATGCATCTATCAAGAACTAGTTCCAATATGCAGACAACCAAACATATGTTAGAGCACAATGTCTATTCTAGGTATTCAAACACGAAGATAGACTAAAATATGAAGTTTCAGCTTTTGGAATTTGATCGGAAACGTTCTTAGAATGAATGTTTTCTCCAAATGAACCAAGTGAAGTTCAATGAGTAATAACCTACTCCCAATACATATTTCGAATATCTTCGGGTGATAACATGGAAAAGCAACCAAAAACATATCTTTAACAAAGCATGATATCGGATTATGTCTAAACACGAGTACTTGACATAAACGTATGTGAACCCGATCCAACCATAAACATCACAGCAATACATAATGAACATCAACAAGCATTGACCTTAAAACAATACAAAGCATCAGCAAGCTGGAAGGGAAAAACAAAACCTGAGCACATACAAATGAACATATCTTTACCAAATTATGATATCGGATTACGTAGTTTACCGGGATGTTAACATTAAAACGAGCACTTGACATAAATGTATGAGAACCTAACCCAACCATAAACATCAAAGCAATACATCATGAACATCACCAAGCATTGACCTTCAAACAATACAAAACATCAGCAAGCTAGCGGGGGAAAACCAAACCTGAGCACGGACAAATCCACAAAGAGCAAAAGTGGAGAATATGCCGGTGTATCGGCCAAGCTCATCCAAATGCCCGACGTTGATTTGGACGGAAGCATGATCCTTGGAGGTGATAAGCCTATTGGTGGCGGAGCTGAAGCAACAACAACAAACAAACAAACAAAAGATAAAGCTTCCTACATAAACAACATAGTAAACAAGAAGAAAAAAACATGGTTTACTGAATTCAATACCATTTCCTGGGGATGTAAAGATCCATGTTTTGACCCTCTTCGTTCTGCATCTTTGCGAATTGCTTAACCGAACAATGCAAAGCTCAAATCACCTAGATTAAAACCAGTTTATATTTATCAAAATAAATAAAATCTAACTCGATTTCAACTTCAATCCCGCGTAGATAACAGTGCTAATTCAAACTCTAAAAAGATTAAAACAAACATGTAGGAAGAACCCAGATCTTGGTTTAATTTTGCTTTTAAAAAAAATACAAAAATTCAAGAGAGAGAGGCGTACCTTGAAGAGAAAGAGAGGGCGGCACTTGCTTTGAGGTTTAGGTTATTTGTTTGCGCGCTTTATATGTTGAAGAAAAAAACCCTAATTCCTTTTATTTATTTTCTGGAAATTATTTGGAATAATATAAAAGGTTAAAATGGGTGGGTCGAACTTAGTATGGCCCAGGCCCAATGTGTAGAACCCAATTAATAATTTCCAGCTTTCACCTAACAAATGATTAGTTGGAATTAGGGCCGTAAATGGGACGAGACAGATCGTGAGCTATTCAAGATTGATTCGGTCAAAGTTTGGTCAAAACTCAACTTAATTGAATTCGACTTGAGGAATAGTTCTAGAGTATATTCTCAATCATTGGAGATTGGTTACTCAATCATTATGCTGACATTACTGGTGCTCGAACCCGTAACTGCTAAAAACCGTTCTTTTAACCACTAAAACAAGATAATTTATGTAAATTCTAAATAACTTAAAATAATTCGAATCTAAAATAAATTTATAAGCTAAGTGTGCAAATTGAGGTTATTTATTAAATAAATTAGTGTTAAGGCCTTGATCCTAAATTGAATATATTTAAGAAAATGAACAATGAGAAAAAATACACTTTAAATATTATGATACAAAAAAATGTATAATTTGATTAAATTTTTTTTTATTTTTAAAAAAACTTTATTATTAATTTATTATTTTTTATAATGCGAAACCTTTGAAAAAATATTATTGTTTGTCTTTTTTATATTAATAAAGTCTCCTCATTTCAAATTAAAAATATTCATTATAATAAATTTAATCTTAAATATTAAAATATATTTTAAATTTAATCTCAATCTTATAATTTATAAACTTGAAATCATAATATAATATGTGACATTAAAATATAAAAAAAATACGTTACACATCTTAAATATTTTTTTATTATAAGAATTATTATTAAAGTTGAAAACATATCCTACCATCATACTTAACTTTATTTTAAAAATATCTTTTAAATCATTAATTTTAACTACTAAATTATAAATTTATTATCCTAAATTTTAATTTAAGTACTTAAATTCCAAATTAAATATATTTAAGAAAATGAACAACTTAAAACATAAATTTATATTTTTTTACGATAAAATTTAAAAATATCGCAAAACACATTAATTTAAAATTTATTAAAATTATTAATTTAAAATATATTTAAAAATATTATATTTAAATTTTATATATTTCAATATTTTAAATGTTTTCCCTTAATATAATAATCAAATAATTTCAAATAACCACTGCCATTCATACTGGTAGGCATGTCAGTCATAAATGCCGACCTAGCTTTTTTGTCCTTTTTTCTGTTCAATTTTAAAACTGAAAACAAAGAGAGAATTAAATATAAAGCAACCAAACAGAAGCAGCAGAGAAGAAATCAAAGAGGAAAAAAAGCCATATCTGATTGCCAGAGCTCGCAGAAGTAGCGGAGAAACAAAATCAAAACGCCAAGAAGAAAGAAAAACCAGAGAGATCTTCAGTTCTGCAATGGCGGCACTCAATTGTAAGATTGTTTGGATCTGTGCGATGCTCGTGGCGGCGGAAATGGCTGTAGATGTGAGTGGGGACCACCATCAACACTCGATCCAGGGGTGGATACCCAACGGATCGCCATGCAAGGGATCTGTAGCCGAATGCTTGGCGGGGGAAGAGTTCGAGCTGGATTCGGAGATCAGTCGGCGCATATTGGCGACTACTAGGTACATCAGCTACGGCGCGCTGCAGAGGAATACAGTGCCTTGCTCCCGGCGCGGCGCTTCCTACTATAATTGCCAGCCTGGAGCTCAGGCGAACCCTTACAACCGTGGGTGCAGCCGCATTACAAGGTGCAGGAGCTGAGTTCTCTCTTTTCTATATCAATTTGGATGAATTCTTCGTTAGATTGGTGGGTGGTGGTGAATCTGGTGACGGGTCTTTCTTGTTATGGATGGAAAATATTATTATCATAATTTTTTATTTCGCATATTTCTATTGCTCACAAGATTTCCTAACTACGATTTATTTTGGGCTTAAGTACTAATTTAGTATTAAATTATAATTATTTAGTATCAATTTAACATTATTTTTAAAAAGTAAAAAAATAATTTTGAAAACATTTTTTAAATTGTTTGATTAAAAATAAGTGTTTGATATCCTTGTTAAAAATAAGGAGACAAAATGTTTATTTTTTTATATTTTTTATAAATATAAAATGATTAATAATATAAACGATGATAAATAAAAACAAAGTACTTTTAGAAAATAAAAACTAAAAAATTGAATTTTCAAAAAAAAATATTTTTAAATGAGAAATGAAAAATACTTTTAACCAGGATTGTGATAAAATAACGAGAAAAAATTATATCATGTGTCTAACTTATCATATCAATCATGATTTTATCTAATCATAATAACACATTTCACCAATAAATTATTTAAAAAATATTTAATAAAAATTAAGATTAATGACATGGATGATTAGTACTAAAATGAGTGATTTTTATTGGTTAGAGACCATGAATAACATAATAAGTCGGCACCTATGATATAACCTCTCGATAACGAGAGATGTAAATTTATCTAATTTTAAAAATGACATATACCTAATTGTTCTTCAAGCTAAAAATTAAGAGAAATAGAATTTAATTTGTTTAAGGATTCAATAAGCCCTTAAATATTTGTAAAAAATCAATTAAGCCCTTAAATTTTTTTTACCCAATAAAGCCCTCAAACTCACTAAAAAAATTAATTTAGCCCTTAAATTATTGTAAAAAATCAATTAAGTCCTTAAATTTTTTTGCATCCAATTAAACCCTCGAACTCAAGAAAAAAAAATAATTTATCCCTTTGATCAACTATGACCGTTAACTTTAACATTTTTTTTATTTTTTTTAACACTTGTCACGACAAGATAATACCATTTATCGTTTTTAAGAAATTTTAAAATTTTAAAAAATATATAAAAAAATCTAAAAACTTTATAAAAAATATTGAAAATTTTAAATTATTTAAAAATATAAAAATATTTTTTTATAATTGTAAAGTAATATTTTTTTTTATTTTTACTTTTTTAAAAAATATTAATTATCATTTTAAATTAAATTTTGAAATTAATTTTTTATATTTTAAAAATATTTTTCATGATTTTTATATAATTTTAAAAATTCCTAAAAACGAATAAGTAGTGTTACTTTGTTACAATAAGTGTTAAAAAATAAAAAGTAAAAAATAAAAAAGGTTAAAGTTAACAGTTAAAGTTGGTAAAATGGTGAAATTGATTTTTTCTTGAGTTTGAGGGTTTAATTGGGTGTTAAAAAAAATTTAAGGTCTGAATCATTTTTTTTTTGAGTTTGAGGGTTTAATTGAATGTAAAAATTTTTAAAGGCTTAATTGATTTTTTTACAAAAATTTAAAGGCTTATTAAATCCTTAAGCCAATTTAATTTGATATATATTTAAATTAATAAGACTATATTTTGCAAGTGAATTGCCATGACTGAAGCTTGTTATGTTTAATTAGTCTCATTAATGTTTTAATGGCTTATTTTGTGACCAATTCTTAATTATTCTCATTCATGGCACACCTGCAATTGGATGGTACATGGAACTTAAATTTCTTCACCTGAGGTAGATGAGGGACTGAATTGTTCATATGAAAAATATAGAGGGCGTTTTCTGGAAGGAAATAAAAAAGATAGTTTTGAAAAAGTGCAAGTGCCTTTCTTTACATGGCACTTGTATGATTACAAGTATGGGTTTGTTAAATGAAATTTTACGGTAATAAGTCTATAAACTATATATTTTTTAAATAGATATTTAAAATATTTTTTAGGTTAAATATGTATTTAAGTTTTTAAATTTTTTATTTGGGGTCTTTGTCGTTAATATCCGTTATAAATTTTATTAGTCAATAAAAATATGATACGTGACATTATTAAATTTTTTCTAAATTTTATTTTTTAAAATAAATTTGAATTTTTGAAATATTTAAACTCAAAATAGTCTTTAAATCCTTTAACCCTAAATTCAATCGCTTCTTTCAACATTGGTCACGTTTTAGACGATGGAATAAAATGACCTCTCTTCACCTAATGACCCACACATCATTTATCATTCATTATATCGTCGTTCATTGTGAATCATTCGATGAGATTGATATTTCGTACAGTGTCAATCGATCTCTAATTAACGATATGTTTGACTAAATGGTCGTGATAGTTCTACGACAAATATAATAAACGGTGATCAGTGACGGATCTAGAAATATTTGTGAGGGTGGACATAAATCAAAATATGTTTTAGGATGGGAATAAATCATAGAATTTCAAAAATTGAGAGCGGGCACAAATTATAATTTTTTTTAAAAAAAACTTAAACACTAATTCATAAAAATTTATAAAAAAATCAAAACTAAATGTATAAATTTTTTAAAATTCGTACATACTTGGATCCGCCAATGACGGTGACATATTAATTGACATGAAATTAAGTCAAATCGGGATCTGGGTGTTAATGATTTTAAATTTTGAGAATACTTTGTGACATTTGAAAATATTTTTGTTGTATTAAATTTTATTTATTTTTAAATATAATTTTAAAATTTTAAAAAACTAATATATATATATAAGATAACGAAAAAATAATAATAAAAACTAATGAATAATAACAAAACATTAAATACATATTTAACTTAAAATAAATTTTAAATATTTATTAAAAATATAATTTAAACATTTATTTATCATAATAAACCTTAAATGAACGATGGATCTCATTGATGTTCAATTCTGCACCAGTCCTCGTAGCTCAAGCAAAGTAGAAAATATTTTTAAAAAATAATTAAATCATAAAAATTAAACATAAAACTTAATTCTATTAATTTTAAAATTAATAGAATCTTAAAAAATAATTAAATTAAATAATTTTAAGAAAGATCATGACATAATAATTTAATTTTTTTAAAGACTTAAAATACGTAGAATAAAAATTAGAGTATACCATATCCTCTGGACCTGTTCATTGGGTAAACAAAACTTGACTCAACTCGAAAAAATTAAATAATTAGATTTTACTCGAGATAAAAATACTTGATTTGTTTTGACTCGTCTCGAAAAAAATTCAAATAAAGTTTAAGTTATAAAATAAAATTTTGAATAACTCGAATAACTCAAAATTTTTAATAATTAAAAGATTAATTTTTAAGTTTGAGACGAATCTCTCAAATTTTTATTATATATATACATAGATATATAAAAATATAAAGAAATATTGATACATATGAATATATATATGCATACCTTATATGATTAGAAAAGATCATTTAAATTAGAATAAAATCATACTATAACATGATAAATAATTATAATTAAATATTAAAAAAATCGAAAACTCGACTCGAGCCGAAAAAAATTCAAGTAAAGCTTGAATTGTAAAATATGATTCATCAACTCGAATAACTCAATTTTTTTAAACTCGATTCAATTCGATCGAATATTTACTCTTACGCTCAATACTAATGATAAATATGGTGGGTGGCCACGCCTGGAGTTACTTTAGGCTGGTAATCTATGTAATTGCCATTCTATAAATATGCATTTCTTGAACACCAAGGAAGATGAAAAAAGCAAACCGATGGAACTTTGATAATCTCCACCCAAAATTCCTACTCAAAATTTAATTATAAATTTTGAATAAAAATTATTGTGTTATTTAAATAAATTTAAATTTTAATATTTATTTTTTAAATATAATATATTTATTTAATAAAAAATTATAACATTTATTTTAAACATAACAAAAAATGTAACAATTTTATATAGTGGGGGATGGAACTACCTATAAGATAAGATAAGATAAGATATCTCTAGCGTCCCCAAATTTATTTTGGTAAATTCCATAAACGATTTTTTGATTATGATCTAAATTTTCATTGAGTCTTTTAATTATCAATGAATGTTTATTTTTTTCGAAGGAAAGAAGGTAAAGTTTAAAATTTAAATGACTAAAATATTTATAATATTTAAAGATAAAATTTAAAGTTTAGGATCAAATTAAAATTAAATATGAAAATTAAGGGTTGAATATGATATTATACATATTTTATTAACTGTCAGATCATTATTTGTTTACTTTTTAACAGAATTAAACTAATTTATTAACTGTGACTGGTCGAAAGACATATTTGTAATTTTTCATATTGAGGGAACCTGATAAAGAGTTGAATCATAGTTAGAGTACTATTTGTGTAGTTTACCTATTTATTTTTCGTTTATAAAATAAATTTAAATAGAGAGAGAGATTAATTATAATTTGGCATTTTTTAAAAAAAAAATATATTGTAAATTTAAATTTGATAGAATAATTATTTTTAAATATATAATATTTAAAAATATTCTTAATGTTTAATTGAATAGTTATTTTAGTCTTTATTTTTTAAAAATTATTTAATTTTTAATATTTTATTTTAAGTCAAAATGGTTCATTTGTGAATAAAAATATTTAATCAATTGATGATAAATAATTTAAAATAACGTAAAAATTTTATATGATAATAAACATCGTGATAACAATATCATACAAACAAATATATTGACTTTACTTAATAATACATGAATCAAAAAATAATTTTAATTTTTTCCTAAAATATAAAACATTTTTCTTTATACATATTATTTTATCAAATAAATTTAAATTATTTATCATCAGTTAATTAATATTTTTATTCATAAAATAATTAATTTAATTTAAAATAAAATATTAAAAATAACTGTTTAATAAAATATTTTAAATATTTTTTTGGTATTATACCCTAAACCAAATAATAAGTTTATCCCGTAGATTCTAGAAGGTAAAGTTTCCTGCCAAATCATTGGCCTTGGGAAACTAGGTTAGTAACCTGACGTCATTTTCCTTCGCAAGGTAACGTACGGTTACTTAACCCTTAAGGTTCCCTTCAAACGTCTCCGCGTTGACTGCTTTCAGAAACCGCACCTCGCAAACAAATAGTTTACCGACACGTTTGCTTAACCGCACTTCCAGTTTTCATCTCCACCGCTCATCTTCATCTTCCCTATAAAACCACACCTTCAGGCACCGGCTTTTCTCCACAATTTCAACGCCAAAAAGACCAACAATCCTTTGATTTCAAGCCCAGATTCTTATTTGCAGGAAAAGAAGAAGAAAACAGAAGCGTTTGTTTTCCATGGCTCAAGGAGACAGCTCAGACAGCTCCAATATCAGACAAGACATGGTAAATTCTTTATAAGATCTGTCATTTCTAGTTTTTTCTTCTTCCTTTTGAATTTCCTGTGTTTGATTTTGTTCATTTTGGATTTTTGTTGGAATTTGAAAGGCTAAAGTGGAAGAACAACAGAGGCTGAAATACTTGGAATTCGTGCAAGTAGCGGCCGTCCACGCCGCTTTGTCGTTCGTCAAACTCTACCTCTACGCTAAGGAAAGGTCGGGACCGTTGAAGCCTGGCGTCGAGACCGTCGAGGGAACCGTTAAGAGCGTGGTCCGACCAGTTTACGATAAATACCACGATGTCCCCGTCGAGCTCCTTAAATTCGTGGATACCAAGGTAAGTAATCCACCTGTCTAACTCGAATTAGAAGTAACTCAATCTAGTACCGAAAGACTGATTCTGTTGTTGTTCTTGCACAGGTTGATGAATCCGTGACCAAGCTTGATCGTCGAGTCCCACCAGTCGTCAAACACGTCTCAACTGAAGCCATCTCGGCCGCCCAAAAGGCTCCCAAGGTGGCTCGTGGCGTGGCTTCCGAGGTCCACCGTACCGGAGTGGTGAACACTGCTTCAGGATATGCAAGGTCTGTGTACACCAAATATGAACCCAAAGCCGAACAATGTGCCGTTTCGGTTTGGCGTAAACTCAATAAACTCCCTCTCTTCCCTCAAGTTGCCTCCGTTGTGGTCCCGACGGCGGCTTACTGCAGCGACAAGTATAACCAGACGGTGGTTGTCGGGACCGAGAAAGGGTATAAGGTTGCCTCGTATTTGCCCTTGGTTCCTACTGAGAAGATTGCCAAGGTGTTCATGAGCAGAGGGTAGAACAACCTTTGGTTATCTTAAAGTTGATTTGTTTTGTTTGGAATGATGTTTTAATTTTCATATTTACGGGTCGACTCAGAATTGTGTTTTAATTTACTCTTTGGAATAACTCATATTTTACGACTATTTTTTTGGATAAGCTTTGTAATTCATTAATCCAAAAAAGCAATAAAAGCTGCTACTTACTTACAAACTAATCCCCAAACAACTATAAATCGCCCTGTACATTTTGTGTTCTAATATTTTTATGATGTAAACGAATGCGTATAATATCTTTTAGACAATCAAACAACTGGGTGCAGGACCTTTGTACTCCTCGAAAAACCCTACGGTTACATTCTTCCCATATCAAATATAGAGAAGTTTGCCATGCAAGTTGACCGATCAAAGCGGCAACTGACCTTCCTTTGAACCTGGACACCACCCAAGAGAGTTCCTCAGGCCAGTTCAAGACCTCCCGACGTATGCCGCAGCAACATATACTCAATCTCCAAAACTGTTTGAAAAATGAACAATCAAAGAATAAATGATCTCTGATTCAACTGAACCATTACATAAAATACAACCTTTCTCATCAACTATCCCCATTCGAGCCAACCGTACCCTCGTAGGAAGCCTGTCCAAAATTGTCATCCACGTAATCATCGTATGCGTAGGGATATGCATGCCAAACCATACCACCTTATGCCATGCTACTACTTTCCTGGATTCACGGATGCCCCTCCAGATTTTTCTTGTGGGGAGACTTCTGCCTACAGCTAAGACCGACACTGCCACACTTCTCAACTTGAGAAGCTTCTTGAACAACCAACTGAAGTGTTGTTTACTCTCCATAGTCCAGAAATCCTCTTGCTTGATTACATACAATTTAATCCAAGCAATCCAAAGTGTATCCTTCCAAAAAGTAATTTGCTGCATCAAACCTATCATGCAAGCCATATTCCACTCATGCAAGTTCTTCAGCCCTAAGCCCTCCTCACTCTTAGGAAGACAAATGTGCTCCCAACTTACGCGGGCACCCGCAGCAGACTTATTCTCCCCTTTCTAAAAATATCGGCAACATAACGACTCAATCTCCTTTAAGACACCTTTTGGAAGAACCACTTGCACACACTAGAAGTTAGCCATGTTGTATAACACTGACCTTATGATTTGCATTCTCCCAGCATAACTCAAGCGTCTCCCTGCCCAGCTATTCATTCGTGCTTTGATCTTGTCAATAAGCATAGCGCAATCCTTTCGATTAAGCTTTCTTGTAACCAATGGAAGCCCTAAATACCTCACAGGCAACATACCAAGCCTAAACTTAGTAGCCATCTGCATTTCTTCAATTTTATGGATCGAGACCCCTGAGAAGAAAATCTCAGTCTTGGAAGCATTTAATCTTAGTCCCGAGATCTCATAAAATTTTTCCAAAACACATTTCACTCCTAAAACCGAATCCAATTTTCCTTTGCAAAAAATTAAGAGATCATCCGCGAAGCATAAATGAGTTAAGCCAAGCTTCTTACATTTAAGATGAAACTAGAAAATACTCTTAGCCGCCGCAACATTAAGCATTCTAGATAGCACATTCATTGCCATAACAAACAAGTAAGGGTTAAGCCAATTTAGGATGAGTTAAGCCAATTTTACAACTATTTATAATAGTAATGGTTTAATTTTTTTTAATTTCTCTGTAAATCTGATTGCAGCATATAATTTTGAATTAAATTTTTATTCTAATATAATTTTTAAATATTTTAATTTTATCTTTAGATTTACTGTTTATTTTATATTATACTATTATATGATACACATTAATATTTATATAATAATTAATAATTTTATATTTATATTTTTTATTTTAAATATAATTAATATATTAATAATTTAAAAATATATCTTTAATTTAATAGTTGTATATTCTACCCTCCTGTGATACCCAAATATATCCTCGAAACATAATTGATTTCTCCTTTGACCGGGTTTAAACTTTCTAATTTATTTCTATCTTAGTAACTGATTTTAGATCATCAATGGGGTGGTGGCGCAGTTGGCTAGCGCGTAGGTCTCATAGCTTTAGAGGTATCCTGAGGTCGAGAGTTCGAGCCTCTCTCACCCCATTTATTTTCTTAACTGGTGGTCGAAAATTTTCCGAGTTCTAAGATAAGGGTTTGTAGGAACTCCGCCATTAACTCGGATTCATTCCTCTCCTCGGTCAATCTATCTTTGGTTGTTTGTTTCCTTGTCAATGGTAGCGATCTACATTCCGTTAATTTGATGGAATTGAATTAACTAATTTCTTTTGAAATTTAATTGTTAATTGAATTGAATTAATTAAATTAAAATTATTTCGATTAAATCGGTCGATTTTTGAATTAACCGAAATTTATTATAAATTTTAGATAAATTACACAATAGATCATTAAATTATGAAACTTAAATTTTATTTTATAAAAGTTTAATGATTATTTTTTAATATATCAAAAATTTAATGACCAATTTATAATTTTTAAAAATCTAATAATTAAAAAAATATATAATATTTAATATATTATAATTTTGATTAATTCGGTTAATTAACCGATTTCAAACCGAATTAATCAATAACCAAAATTTTAAAAAAACTGAATATTAATCGAACTTAACTAAAATTAATCGATCGAATTAACAAAAATAAATTCGATTAAAACCAAATAATGCACACCTCTTATGATAGTGCGGTTCTCTTCTTTGTTCTCATTGTTTTGTTCTTGGATGAGTATGAGGGTTTTGTAAAGCTTGTTTTGGTTGTTAATGGTGGACCACCCGTGTTGTTCCATACCAATTGCATTTCCATTTGTTTCATCACCCTGATTGCCGGAATCTTTGTGCCGGCAACCGTACATAATTCTCCGATCTTTGTTTTTAATCTCAAATTCTAATTCCGTCTCGAATTTATTTAAACTTGGGCCTAGAAAGGGCTTTTCTATTTAATATTCGAATGAACGTTTCGTCATAATTAAAAATATTAAAAAAAATTATAATATTTTATGAATTTAATGAGCTTTTTTATTTGATTTAATACTTGAATGAACGTTTCGTCATAATTAAAAAAATTAATTTCTGATATATGAAATAGACAATAAAATCCTATTCCCCTGATCTTTAAGTTTTGATGTTCATTATTTTTTTCAAGTGTTTTTTGACTTATATTTATCGAGTGAAATAAAAAATTAACGGTTTATAATAATTAGAGATGAAAACTATTCGTTAAAAAAAATTAATCATTTATAGTTGCTGAGATGAAAATTTATTGTTGCTGGAGATTTTAATTTGAGACAAAATATATTTTTACAACATTGAATATTGATATTCGAAGGTGAATATTGATATTCGAAGATGAATATTGATATTTGTTAAAATAAAAAAGAGTTGTATATAAGTATAGAGTATATTGATATACGATACATTCATAATGATACGATATTTGAGTATCGGTACATAGTTTTTTATATCGATACATGAATTACTCTTTAAATTTTTAAAAAATGTATCGGTATAAGATATTACCGTATTGATATGGGTAACTTCAATTGGTACTAGACGTAGTATTGATATAGACTAAAACAGAATCAGGATTTGAGGTCAGGGATAAAACATAAATGTTTGAAAATGATAAAACAAAATCACAGACAAATAGATTTAAAAAAAATTAAATAGAAGAACAAAATAAAAAAAATTCTTTGGGTGGGGACAATTTCCCGCTCTCCACTCAAGTAACTTCGTCCCTGAATATTAAATTCTTACTTTCGACACTTGAACCTTTTTGAATATATTTGTTCAAGTCAAACACTTTTGAAGCTTTAAAACATATTTTTCGAGTTAAATAAATTTTGTATTGTTTCTATAATATTTATTTAAATTTAAAAATATTTTTCTTTTATTTTATTAAAATAAATATCTTAACATTAAACAACGTCAAAGATTTGAATTAGGATATTATGAATAAAAAATTTAAATTAAAAAAAATGTTATTTCAAATTGGGAAAAATCCGATCAATAAATATAGATGGTTAAAGAAGAAAAATCTAGTATTTCAATCTCAGTCAGTGAACGACGTCGTATAAAATGACCACATTTTAGTTAGGACTTGGGAGCTATAGTCTATACTATATAACCCGGAGTTTTTTTTTTCCTTTTTTTTTTTCTGAATGTTTCTTGACTACTCACTCCTCCTTTGAGGCTTTGACAAACCAGTAAGCTTTACAGATTCATATCTCGCTCTCCCCTTTTCGTTTTCCTTTATCTGCTCACTTAATTTCCTCTCTTTTCCCTATTACAGTTCGATTTTTAGAGAGAAAGTTATGGCAGAACAAGATACAGAGCTAAGCGACAAGCAGAAGAAAGAGATCGCCAAATGGTTCCTCCTCAACGCTCCGGCTGGAGAAATCCAATACGTAGCCAGAGGTCTCTCTCTGTCTCCAATGTCATTTTAAAGCGTTGCGTTTCCTGCTTCTGGATGAAGCGTTGCCGGTTTTGTGTTTTTTCCCCTCTTTTCTGATTGATCGGTTTGATGAAGTAGTTCTACAAGCTCTCCCGGTTTCTGGATCTACGCTCGATTTGGATCGTTCTATTTGTGTTTAAATGTTTTCTTTCCGATTTTAAATTATTTTGTTCTTTTTGCAGATTTAAAATCGGTTTTGAATGATGACGACGTGTACGATGAAGCGGCATCGGAGGCATTTCCTGTTTATAACAAATCTCACATGATTTGCCTCGAAATGCCTGGTAGATTTGGCGATGTAAGTGTTAGAAATCAATATAATCTGTTTAGGTGTTAAATTGTTAATAATTTGTAGCTCAAAGTTAGATTTATATTAAAATTAAGTCATTTCAGTTGGTTAGATTTCCAGCATTCTCAGCAGCTGAGTGTCTTTGATATAAGTAAGGTTTCTAGAAAATAGGAAGTGCTTTCGTTTTTTTTTTGTTTTTTTTTTCGAGAATTACCTTTGCTTCTTCATGTAGTTTAAGTTTGATTATGTGTGATAACTGATAAATACGTGAGTTTGATTTTAAAACAAAGCTAATTGTTGCAATGTTTTTCTTCAATTGAATTTTAGGTTTTGGTTACAACATATGGGGAGCTTCGGGATAATGAGTATCTAGATCCCAAGACTGCACAAGTTGCCATAGTTGACCATGTCAAACAGGTATCTCTTAGCCTTATACATCTTGTGATTGAAAACTTTTAATCCTGTTTAATATCAGAGAACCTTTCTCTAATATCATTTCCTGATCTTGCATTCGTTAATGGCAAGTGGATTATAGGATGGGGATGACCATGTGTATGTGAATCTTACCGATTAATGCGCATGATTGAGTTTAAATTTCTTTTATCATGTTGTGCTAAATTGGATCAGGTTTGTACAGAGGTTAGACCTGCCACGGATGAGGAGCTTCCCTCTCCATATATTGAGGAATACCGGTATGTTTTTATGACTGTAGGGGATGTATAGTATCTTTAATTGATTTCTTACGAACTAATAGAAGCATCTCTCTGAAATCTGATATAGTTGATTAGATTCTCATATGTCTAATTTAATCCATGTTTGCCTATACTAGCTAGCTCACATTTGCAAAATCATATTTCTCAAGTTCCTACTGACACCTAAACGATTTGGTTCGAAGCCACGTTTTGTTGGACACATTGTCCAGTTCCAAGCGTGTAGCTTTTTGTTACTATTGGTCCTTTGCCTACTTGTTAGAGATGGGAATAATGACTCTATTTAAGTCTTGGAGCCTAAGGTTTCAGGCTTTCAGCTTTAGATGGGTTTTGACAGACTCCCTGCCTAGATCGATACTCATGACTGTCCCAGGCACGTGAACGTGTATATATATTTTTTTACTTCCATTGATAAGTTCAAGAAGTTTGTATGATAAGAAAATAGTTATCTGCCCATCAGGGTTTTCATCATTATTGCCGAAACTAGCACACATCATGAAGAGAAAAATCCATATTGTTTCTTTGCATCACTGACTCTTGATCTCTTTTAGAACTCGTAAAAAGAAAAAATGGTAGTTTATAGCTGGAATTAGGGCACACTTCATCATGTTGTACTTCAATTATTACTTAATTCCAGTACTTAAATTACCACTTGTAATTAATTCCCTTTTTTGGTTTACAGATGTGCTCTGGAAGCAGAAATGCTTAAGTATGTTGACGAAGCTTATCCAAAAGGTTCTTGTTCAGTTTACTGCGTTAATGGAAAAGATGCCGAGGGACCCGGATCTGATTTTGAGCTTGTTGTAGTGATTTCTGCTGCTAAACTCAGCCCACAAAATTTTTGGTGTGTAATTAGACCACAATGTAGTACTAACTATTCTACTGCAAATGCATGATTGTATAGTTGACTACTATTTTTATTACCTGCTAATATAAATCATGGTTGTTTTTCTTCTAAAAATGGTTTTTGGCATTTTGCATAGTAATGGAAGTTGGCGATCAATATGGAACATTGAATTCATAGATGATGTTCAAATTCTGGAATTAAAAGGCAAATTGCAGGTATTTAATATTTTTCATGTAGTGCATGATATTTGTTTCTTTAGCACCTTCAGTCGTTCCTCCTATAGCAGTCATTTTCCTTAGAGTATTTACAAGTGAGATTCAAGCCTGTTTATCCTGCATTTCATATCAAAATTCACTTAAGGGTACGTCATAAACCTATGATAATTAATAAGTCAGTTCTCTCTCTCTTTCCAGGTGGGTGCACACTATTTTGAAGAGGGAAATGTGCAATTAGATGCAAAACATGAATGTAGAGATTCTACAATGCTTCAGGTTACTTCCAAATGACAAGCTCTTTAACTTTGACTTTTTCCTCCTGTTCACCTTGTGATCTTATTTCCTTCTTTCTTTCTTGCAACTGAATTTGAAGTTCGTTATTTTCCCTTTTGAATATTTTTATATCCCATATAGCCATTTTGACATAGCATATGAGGATGATAATTGGATTAGGTAAAGATTCAGATGCGAGAGCTTGTGAAGAGATGAAGTTCTAGAGTTATTATTTACAGTGGAAGTTTGTTATTTGTTGGCTTAGTGGCTCCCGGATTTTGCGTTAACAAAAATGATATTGGTTTCATACAGTTAATACTTTTTTTTCTGTTTGTTTCAGTCCCCTGATGATAGTGCAATTGCCATAGCCAGTGTAATTCGGCACCATGAAACAGAGTACCTGTCATCTCTTGAGGTTGTTTTCGACATCTGGTTAATTTCAGTTCCTTGAGTTTTCTAGAATTCTATACTGACAGTCAAGGCATAATGCAGGCATCCTATTTGAATTTACCAGATACCACTTTCAAGGTATGTTTTAATTTTCTTTCAGCCAAAAGTTGTGAGGAAACCTTTTGAATTGAGTTGGGTTTATACCATTTGTTGACTCGTATTTCACCATTACATCCTTACTGTTCTGTTCTATTTAACGTATTCTTCATGTTATATGCAATGCAGGATCTTCGGAGGAAACTTCCAGTTACTCGGACCTTATTTCCATGGCATAGCACTTCACAATTCAGCCTGACAAGAGAGATATCAAAGGAACTCGGGATCGGGAAGTAACTATACCATACCCAAATGCATGATGAGCATTCTTTTATGCTTAAATTCAAGTTCCCGGAATCCCCCATTCATCGGCCTGCCTGTATGTTTTTGTTCAATTTTGAGAGGAGCCTTTTAAACTTCCTTTGCCTCCAATCACCTTGATCTACAGTTACCTGTTATTTGGTGTGCAAGTTGTGTTCTCCCACAATTGCCTCAAATGTTGGTGTGCAGTGTGCTATATCGTTTCATTATTTACAGGCCATGTGTAGCATTCTTGTTGTATGGTGCTTGTGGAAAACTTGAGTACATATAACTATATGTTTGAAATTTATTATTAATCTGATAGCAAGAAATGTTTGCAGAAATCACTCACTTTCCGTTGGCGGGAATCGCATGTTTGAAATATATTGTAACCTTTTAGAATGTGGTGCAGGGATGAAGACAACATCGGCCACTACTTCAAATATGCATCGAAGTTCGAACTCTACCCCATTTCACCAAGCTTTCTCAGGTCTGACCAAAGTCCCAAGCTAATTTAGCCTACAAACCATCCTCATTCTGCAAACTCATGATTTTTTTATCTTAACTTCACGTTTTTGGCATTCCAGCTCTACCACAACTCTTTTCAAACCTTGTTGTACATCCTTGAACCGAATTTGCATGCAAAATCTTATTCGATCATCATTCATTTGCCAAGTAATTGTGTGTTTAGGTGTTGGTTATTAGAATTAGTTGAACATAGGTATCTAGAATTTGAGGTTTGGTTATGTTAAACCTCCCAGTCCTGTCCTTATGGTGCCGAAATTACTTTTATATGTTTCATAAATGGTGCACTATCAGCATCCTGCAGTAGAACCAGAGCACCAATATCATCAGGAGGTTCCATGAATTCATGTTTCCCGAAAGGTAGCTTCGAAGCCAATTTCGCCATTGCATCAGCCACCGTAGCGCAGCATCCAGTCTCTTCCAGTCAGGTGACTCGGGTCATACACATACGGCAAAAAAGGTGAACCAACTGCATCGGGGTTCCCCAGCTGCAACAGTTTCAATGCCATCTTTTCTGTACGTTTTCACAACAGCACACTTAACTGGGACGTATGTTCCACTGGTATGAAATTAAGAATTTATGTAAATGAAAAATAGGTTCCATTGCCGGGAATTGAACCCGGGTCTCCTGGGTGAAAGCCAGATATCCTAACCACTGGACGATAATGGAATGGTTGGTTATGTTTGGAATAAAGATTCTCATGGTTTAATAATGAAGAGAATGTTAAATTTAAAATGAAAATTTATGCCCTAAGTTTACTCTACTTCGAGCGGTAGCGATCGGGGATAGATACAAAATTTTATGTTAAGAGATAATCTTATAAATATTAGGAGGTATAAATAGATATTTAATAAAAAATACATAGATAATTTTTTAAAATTTTAAGTTATATATAAATTTTAAATTTTTAGAAGAGTGATTGTCTTCCTCAACTTTCTTTTACCTCTCGATCCATCTATAAGAGAGATCATCTATAAGAGAGACTATCTCTTGAACCAACATTCGCTACAATAGTAAGTCTCAATTTCACATTGACGATCACATTCTCTGTAAGCCTTGCCTATTTCATCTTTATGGATATTCTTTGAACCATTCACGAATAAAAATAAACGTTGATATTTCGAATGGCTCTCGTTTGATATCTTGTTAATTTATCCTTTGCGCTGACAAAATAAAAAAAACTCATACGAAGCAATTAACCACAATCATATGCACAAGTATCCAATACAATATGTTGTAAATGTTATTTTTATGTTATGCCCAGTTACTATAACAGACTGGTAGTTACTATACCAAAGTTGTCAGGATAGACCTAGGGGGTGTTGGTGAATGCAGTCGCATCTTCTAAAAATTTTAAATTTTTTTATATTTTATTCATTTCTTTTTAATTTTTTATTAATAATAATCTAATTTCACACCCTTAAATTTGTGCAATTTTGCACCCTTACATATCTAATATACATATTTATAACTTGTACCCCTTATAAAAAAGCTCTAAGTTCGTCCCTATAGGTTGTTACCAACAGGGCTATATAAACAGAGGGTCTCAAACCAAGGACATAAGGTTTTCCATTGAAAATTTAGGGCCTACATTTTCTTTTGCCTTTTTCTCTCTTTCTTTTGCAGTTAGGTTTAGCTGAAACCTGAAAGTCATCCTCTTAAAGATGATCTTATATCAGGGAGATCATCTGCCCTTTTGATCGATGATGCTACTCGAGAATCGAGATCGATCTGCATCGAACAAACTCAACACTGATCTTTATTGACAGACAGGAAGCATTCTGTTACTCTTACAAACCTATGTTCCTGTACCTGTAATCATGCATGTTCCAGTTCTACTGTCCGTAAATTATTAGCCAAGAAAAGGAAAATAGATTAGTCTGAAACTAAAAAGTAGGAGAAAATAAGTTCCATTGCCGGGAATTGAACCCGGGTCTCCTGGGTGAAAGCCAGATATCCTAACCACTGGACGACAATGGAATGGTTGACAAAACATAATGGTAAATGATTTATTATTTAATATCCATAGACATCTGTTAACTTTGTCTTCATACAGAACACTTGATGGAAACCTCCAAAAAAGACAAAGCTTAGTGTCATTAGCACACTACCCCAGGGAGAAAATCTCCAAAAAGGATTACAAACAATACAAAATGATATAATTCAAGTACAATTATTATCACCCAAATCACTGTTCTTCCTTCTTCACTAGCTTTTCTTGCCACAAAAGAATGGCTGAGATCAAACTAGACCCTGTCCCCGAGACTGAAATCTCAATTCAGAAGCCTAATAAAACTCAGCGAGTAGCTTCACTTGACATCTTCAGAGGCCTGACTGTGGCGGTACACTTCCTTTTTCTTTCACCCAATCCAGTAAAAGGGTTCTTTACTTCTTTTCCTTTGAACTAAACTGTGAAGTTTTGCAGTTGATGATTCTAGTGGATGATGGTGGAGGAGAGTGGCCTGTGATTGGCCATGCACCATGGCATGGCTGCAACCTTGCTGATTTTGTTATGCCCTTCTTTCTTTTCATTGTTGGCATGGCCATTCCTCTTGCCCTTAAGGTTGGTTTTCGTTTGAGACACTTCAGTAATAATTACAGCTTATATTTGCTTGAAACTAATAATGGTTATATTTTTATTTTAGAGAATACCAAGTAGGAGTAAAGCTGTCAAGAAGGTGGCTTTCAGAACAATAAAGCTCCTATTTTGGGGTCTGTTATTGCAAGGTTTGGTTTTCTTTTGTTATACACAAGCTCATTTCTATGTTATTCGGACTTGGGTGCAAGTGTCGGATAAAGATTGAATTCGACACCGGTATGGTTAGGGTTTTCCAAGTTTTTTCATACATTTGTTGGATCCTTGAACATCATATACGATGTAAATCTCATTTAGTTTTACACTAATTCATGACCATTGGATGAGTAAAATGGATGAATAAGATTAACAGTAGAAAATATAAAAGTAAAATTATACGAATTTTACGCCATGTGTCGCATATAAGTACTTCAAGAAAAGTAAAGAGTTCAAGCAACATAGGTTCATTTCCCCTTTGCTAAGAGTATTCACATTCATTGTGTGCTGTCTATCACATTTTTCTGGGAATAATCTAACAAATGAAAGAAGATTTTTGGTGGTATGATTCATCAGAAATTCTTAGAACGTTTAGGGGTTAACAATTTTTCCTTAGCTTTAGCAAATAAGATTACAGAAATCCTTATTTCCGATTGAGAAGTTTCGATACTAATTTCTATAAATCCTTACGTTACGAAGGAGGGTTTTCTCATGCTCCTGACGAGTTAACATACGGTGTTGATATGAAGATGATAAGGTTCTGTGGAATTCTACAGGTATATATGTTTATGATGTTAATTGCATAATTTAGTTCTTCGAAAATGGCTTTAGGAATAAGTAATTTTCATTTTACCTTGTAGAGAATTGCTTTTGCATATTTGGTAGTGGCACTTGCTGAGATTTTTCTGAAAGATGCTCAATCCAATGATACTTCAGCTGGTCATTTCTCTGTTTTTAGGTTATATTGCTGGCATTGGTAAGCGATTTAGTTCCTATTGGACCTTTTTCTTATGTAGGATCGTATCGAATACTAACTAATTCTCGGTTTTTTAAAATCTGCAGGCTGTTAGGTGCATGTATACTTATCATATACTTGGCTTTACTTTACGGAACATATGTCCCGGACTGGCAGTTCACTGTCCATGATAAGAGCAGTGCCGATTATGGGAGGGTTGTCACTGTAAGCCTCGGTTAGACGGTTACCATTAATATCACCTCTCTGAACCATAGCATTTGGTGTAGTTCCTTAAGATGATGTGTTTGATTCTAGGTAGCCTGCAATGTGAGAGGAAAACTTGAGCCTCCTTGTAATGCAGTCGGATATATCGACAGAAAAGTCTTGGGGATTGATCACTTGTACCATAAACCTGAATGGAGACGATATAAGGTGTAGTTTAAGATTGAGATCAGTAATTTATGATGACAATTGCATGTCTGAAATCTTTCCTACACTGCTGCAGGCTTGCACCGAGAATTCCCCTTACGAGGGACCGTTCAGAAACGATGCTCCATCATGGTGTCATGCACCTTTTGAACCCGAAGGAATTCTAAGGTCAGTTGATGCGGTACAAAGTTTTGGTACTAGTTGTTCATGTTCGGTACTGTTGACACTGAATGCACTAATTGCAGTTCGATATCTGCAATTCTTTCTACAATCATAGGAGTACATTTTGGACATGTTCTCGTTCATTTGAAGGTAAAAATTTCGAAAATGGATCGATGCATGGTTCTCGGTTTGTAATCCGAGGGTCTTTGACGAAATGTTTTGGTCCCAGGGTCATTCCGAAAGGCTAAAGCAATGGATTTTGATGGGATTTGCCTTCCTCATTCTAGGATTAGTTCTGCATTTTACAGCAATTCCATTGAATAAACAACTATATACTTTTAGCTATGTTTGTGTCACATCTGGAGCTGCAGCACTAGTCTTCTCAGCCATTTATATTCCGGTACGACTCTTGTCGATGTTTTCACTTACGACTTAAGCGGATAATACGAAGTAAATCGAAATACCATGTGTCCAGGTCGATATATGGGGCATCGAGTACATGTTTCTGCCACTAAAATGGATCGGCATGAATGCAATGCTGGTTTATGTCATGGCTGCTGAAGGTATATTTGCCGGCTTCATAAACGGATGGTATTACGAGGATCCACATAACACGTTGGTGTGTTTTCGTCGAAACTAAACAACATTCGATCCATTTTTCGATCTTTTTCCATACTACATAATGTATTTTTGCTTTCTGAAATGGAAAATTGCAGGTTCATTGGATTCAGAAGCACATCTTCATAGGTGTTTGGCATTCAAGAAGAGTAGGCATCCTACTATATGTTCTATTTGCAGAGATCCTGTTCTGGTCTGTCATTGCTGGCATTTTGCATCGATTCGGAATCTATTGGAAGCTTTGACATGTTATGATATTATTACACAACCTAGAGATGTAGTAATAGATAGTACAGATTCAAATATTTACATATATTCGATTGTTCGTTTTTCATATTCGAATTATTATGTTTAAAAGTTACAATTATTCGATCTGATCCGATTCGAGCCTACACAATTGGTCAATGGAATGAAGTGCAGCCGGCATCTTGACTAGTTGCCGGAGTTGAACAAGACCCAATCAATAGGATTACAAGTTGGCCACCATAATCATCATGCACATGCACACAAAACACACCCCACTTGCCATGAGAAATCACATCCACAACTTGCTGGAAACACTATGTTTGTATTCCTCGATTAAGGTTTCTAGGAGCAAAATTAGACTAAAAAAAATCGAATAACTCTACTTGAGACAAAATTTTTAAACTCGACTCAAAAAATTTCAAATAAAGTTTTACTTGAAAAATAAAAATTCGAATAACTCTAAATTTTTAGTAATTAAAGGATTAATTTTTAAATTTTAGACGAATCTCTCATTTTTTATGATATATATACATTGATATATAAAAATATAAAGAAATATTACTACATATGAAATATATATATGTATATCTTATATGATTAGAGAAAATCGTTTAAATTAGAATCAAATCGTACTATAACATGATAAATAATTACAATTAAATATTTATAGAAACTTGAAAACTCGAACTTAAACTTTATTTGAATTTTTTTCGATTCAACTCGAATCGAAAATTTTTTAAATAAGTTTAAGTTATAAAATATAACTCGTCAACTTGAATAACTCAAAAAAGAATTAAACGAACATAATTTCTAAGTCCTATCTCTTCGGTTGTAAGAAAAATTAAACGTAACATAATTTCTTTTATCAAATTTTAATCTTAATCTTGTTTAAAGGAAAAAATTAAACAAACTAATTTTATTATTAAAGCAATTTAAACATTGGTTTTACTCGTTTCGAACATAAATCATCTATCTATTTATTATATCTCTTTTGGTGCTCTACTTCAAAATAATAGGTTTAGAGTTTAGGGGTTAAGTGTTATGGTTTAAGAAATTAAAAGTAAAATATATTTTTAAAATTTGAGTTTAAGATTTAAGATATAAAATTATAATTAGGATTTAAATTTTAATTTTTAAGTATTTTTTACGATAAAATATATAAAAACACAATAAAAAGACACAATAAAATAGAAAAAAAATGTTTTAAAGTAAAAATCGTATAAAAAATAAATTCCAAGACTGAATTAATTCATAGTAAAACAAAGTTCATAATCCTTAAAAAAACATATATTATGACCTAAATGAAATAAAAACACACTAAAAATATATTTTAAAGCTACTAATATCTAGAATTAAACTAAAGCTGAGCTATATGGCTAAGCCAGATGGTATCGTGTCGTGTCGGGTTCGAATACTCCATTAACACTTGACTTCCTTCAATCCATAGGGAAAGTATAGGAATGTCGGATCAGTGGCGCCTTCCTTGTAGTATGCAAACACTAAGCTACCATCATCATGCATGCTCTCACCTACGAAGCTGAAACAACACAAGGTCAAACTCAAAACTCGATAATTCGATTCAAAAAAAACGATTTTAAAACGTACGAATCGGCTTACAATTGGAAATCTTTGATCTTGGAGAGCAAATATTTAGTAGCCCCTTCTATGTTCTTCTTGAATGTATCTTGCTTTTCAGGCTCTAACTTGGGGGTCAAGTTCTTGATGTACCTTTTCATGAAGGTAACGAATTGTTTCTTATCGAATGCAGGTTGTTCCTGAAAATCGAATTAATAAATAAGAGCGACGAAAGCGTACGTTAAACCTTAAATCTTAAACCGTAAACTTAGTTTACCTGAAGTCTGAAGGTGTCGACGATGTCGACGACCTTGACAGCTTGGTCATCTACGCCTTCGTCTTCGTCGGCACCTTCGGCTGAAGGGTTAGCCCCGATATCTACACTGACAGCTCCTTGGACAACCCACTAGAAGAACAAACCAGACAAGTAAAGATGTAAGAAAAAACAGAGCATAGAACCCTGAGTTTCAGACCAGAATTGCAGAAAAAGAAACAAAACCCAAAGGATCGTAGATTCTTACCTTCCCTTCGACTTCCCATAGCATTCCGTTCTGGATTTCTTTGTATGGGAAAGAATCTGAGAGGAGCTCATCGCCTGTAAATCATCAAGAATTAAGCTTTATTATAACAAATCATAAGAATTCAATGTATTTTCTTCTGATTTTCCAGGAAAATAAAGTAACCCAGAACAGGATTTTCCCAGAAAACATTGAAAAAGATACAGAACTGAAAATTAAAGAAACCCAGAACTCTGTTTCCTCTGTTTTTAACTCAACCAGACGAGCAAGAGGAGGGATCGAAGAAGAAACAGATTAAAACAAGAATTTTACCTGTAAGAAGATCTTGATAAACCAACATATTTGCAGAAAATTAATTACTTTTCGGTCTGTAAATTTCGATTTGGAAATTTATTGAGAGAGAAAGAGAGTACGATTGGAGCTAAGCGGAAAAGAGAATTTATAGGAGGAGATGGAAATTTAGGGATATTAAAATTTACTAAATAGCCCTTTAATTTTATATTTTTATTATTGAGTCCCCTACTTGAAGTAAAGTTTTGATTGTGACGGTAAACTTAGAAAAAGAAAAAGGAACCATAAAAAATTAAAAAAAAAATTAAATATTCCTTCTTTTAATTAATACTGTAATTAAAGAAATTGAGTTTTATTTAAATATTTATTTGTAACCAAAATTTTTAAAATAACTTTATTCATTATTTATTGTTAAATATTTAATACGTATTGTTTTTCTTTTTTTGTAAGTTTTAAGATATGTTTCTTTCAGTTCAGAAACTCTTCCGCTTAGATTTTTACTGCAATTCCGACATCTGTTTGGAGTTCAAGTGGGTCCCACAGTATCTAGGTTAGGTTCAAATAAATATTTTTTACGGTTTTTAAAATTCGTCTTAATTAATTTAAATTTATTTTTGTTATATATTTAATTTTGATTGATGAATATCTTAACAAATTTTATATATATAATATTTTAAAGACATAAAGATAATTTTAACCCTTAACGTTTGTAGATTTTGTCGTTTTGGTCTTTATTCTTTTTTTAGAATAAATTTAGCCCTTAACGTATATCTTTTTGACAAATATCTTATTTTTTAACTAGCTTGATGATTGGACCGTTAAAAAATTAACGATAATATATATGGAATATAATTTTAAATAATATGGAATGTAACCTATTAAATATATATATATGGAATATAATTTTATTCTAATATAAAATATAAAACAATTAAAATTTAAATAAAATATTAAAAATTAATTAATTCTAAAATAAAAAATATATAAAACATTCTTAACTCTAACTACGATAGAATCAAAATCTCATCTTAAAAAATATAAATACAATTCGAATAAGATTTTGATTTTATCGTAGTTAGAGTTAAAAATGTTTAATAATCTTATATTTTAGAATTAATTAATTTTTAATATTTATTTGAATTTTAATTGTTTTATATTTTATATTAGAATAAAATTATATTCTATATATATATGCATTTGATAGGTTACATGTCATGTCACTTAAAATTATATTTCATATATATATATGTATCACCATTAAATATTTAACGGTCCAATCATCAATCTAGTTAAAAAATAAGCTATTTGTCAAAAAGATATAGGTTAAGGGCTAAATTTATTCTAAAAAAAATAAGGATCAAAACGATAAAAACTATAAACGTTAAGGGTTAAAATTATCTTTATGCCTATTTTAAATTTAAGACATGTTTAAATATAATTAAACTATTTATTATTTAGATTAATCTCGATTAATTTAATATATTTGAGAAATATAATAATTTTATATAGGTTTAAATATGTAATAGATTTCCAACATGTTTTACAATTTTATACTGTCTTTATCCTTATTTTACTAAAATTGAATTTATATATTATTTTTATTTAAAAATATCGATATTTTTCGTATTTTTTAAATTTGCTATTAGCTATTGTTTTGATATTTAAAAAAAATAAAATCTTTATTCTCTTACGTTTATATTTATTTTTTAAAATAAACTAAAAATAAATATTTTTAAAACTTTTTCATAGTCTAAGCTTATCATCTTGCCTATTTCCCATGTAGAAAGCACATGGAAAAAGAATATCCATTGAATCTGGACATATTCCATTGTGAAAGCTTTAGTGATAAAGGGTTGTATGAAACTTTGACTTTGGTTTGAATACCATTTTGACACTTAGTCGGCCATCTCATGATTTCTATATGTATTATGATCGGAATTCGTTAAGATCAGGTATTCGGCCAATTTATATAGAATTGATATTAGTTTTGATAATTATCGATTTTTAAAAATTAGAATAAATTTTGGTTATATTGAATCTTAAATTTTAAGATTCGGTCCAGTTACTGGTAAAAACCAGTATCAATACGAGATACTCAGTCAATTAGTTTATTCTTAAGAAAATTTGAGTAGTTGAAGAAACTTTTTTTCAAACACCAATAATAATATGAAATAATAAAATTAGAATATTATAGGCTTGAAAATTTAAGTTTTAAAACTAGTCATTCTCATAATATTCGTATATAAAGAGAAAATTTATAAGAAAAATAAATAAAAGAAAATCAATATCAGATATTTGGTATTGATCCCAATTTATTGGGTACCCATGACATTGATAATATTATCACTAGAATTTATATTTATATTATAATTTATAATTTATGATATAAAATTTAATGTCAAGACGATTGTTACATTAAATCACTAAGTGAGTCACTAAATGTAACACCCAAACTGATATAAATTACTCTATCCGATTTAAAGTATCATATTCGGGTCATCGGAGTAATTCACGTCAAAAATTTAAATAAAATAAATTATTAAATTAATCACAAAATAAGTTTTAAATTTAAAATGTAAGTTCAAAAATTATTCATTTAACAATAGATAAGTATATGTTATAAAATAGTGCCGAAAGAACTGTCATATTAATATCGATAATTATATTATGTTCAATCCTTTATAACTTACGATGATAAGATAATATGAGTTTAAAAATCTCAGTAATATAAAATTTTTATTTTTTATTAATCGATATAATTTTTAATAATATTTTTGATAAAGAAATATAATTACATTTAAAAGGTTAATATTTTTTTATTAATCAATATATGCCTTTTTTAATCTAAATAAAGTAAAGTAAAATCATTTCTCGTTTGATTTGAAGAAATAAAGGACCGGGACCCTCTTCAAAGAGGAAATTGTAGATCAATTAAATCAAATAATTTAGTGGTTAAGTTAACCATGATTAATTAAATAAATAGATAATTAATTATGAATGACATTTTATTCATATTATTTGAAGCTGTATAGACATGCAATTTCATTGATTAATTAAAAATTTGTTCATTTGTTCATTTCCTAAAATTTATACATTTATTTTTATTTTTAAATTTTTTTTATGAACTAGTTTTTAAATTTTTTAAAAATTTATGAGTTATGCATACTTTTAAATTTTAAAATTTCATATATGCCCGCCTTAAAATATTTTTCTGGATCCATCACTGTATCTAGACATACGAACACTAATATATTAGTATCAGAAAAAAAAATGATACATCGAAACACATTGACAATGTCAACACTAATTTATTAATATAGAAAAACGGTACGTCGAAATATTTTTTATTATTCTTTCGAATTTTAAGCTTTCATCCTAACTAATTCAGACCAATCCGTGTCGTACACCTAACTTTAGTAAATGATATATTTTAATAAAAAAATTTACATACATAATGCTTTGAACCCCAAAACTACTTAAACGAAACTAAATTGTTTACCTCTTTAATCGACTTACGTTGGTACATCAACATTAATATCAGTAGGGATAAACATAAAACTTTATGTTATAAATAAACTTATAAAATTTTAGAGCACGAAAAATAATTTTTTAATAAAAAATACATAAAATACTTTTTAAATTATATATAAAAATACTAATTTAAATTTCATTACGAACAAATACAATGTATGTGTGATTTATTTTATTTTAATTTTTAAAATATATTTTCCACTCGGTAAATAAGGTATTTTTTTCACGTTTTTAAACAAAATTAGCACGTGTATTATTTAAAAGGAAAACGTGTTTTACTCTTCATTCTAATTTTAGATTTTTGATTCAATGAATAAGATTAAAACGGAAAATAATATATAAAAAGAACACAATAAAAAAAAATAGTGTTGTAATAATAATTTTTGTCTGAGAAACAGCAGATATTTACGTAGAGAAATCTAAACCGTCCAAAAAGCGTCGGGAAGGAATCTGATCCGTAGGATGGTTATCATTCGGACACGTTACCTCGTAAATAAAAACAAAGATAATGCTAGTCTGGTCTTAAAAAGGGATTAAAATAGAAGAAAAATAAGATTATTTTCATTTCCCATTTCTGTTCAAAAATCGATTTTTTTTTTAAAAATCCATTTTCTATGTCTTTCTCTGGTCAATAATCAAGAATTTGAGAAGACGAGTTATTTTTTGTTTTAAAAATAATTTAATCCGATTGGAATTGGCGGTTGTGTTGGGAAATTTGAGGAGAAGGGTGATTTTGTTTTGGGGGAGAATTTAGGTTTTGAGATTTTGGCTGTGTGGGTTAATTTGAAGTTTTTGACTTTATAACTGTGTTAAAATTATGGGATTAGGGAGTAATGGTGGGAACGATGTTGTGGTTATCGACGGTGATGAAGGCGGTGGTGCTTCCGGCTGCGATGGTGTTGATTGCGGCAATGGAGGGAAGTCTCTCGGTACGGTTTCTTGCTCGATTTGCATCGAAACGGTTTCTGATAATGGGGATCGGTCGTGGGCTAAGCTTCAATGCGGCCATCAGTTCCATTTGGGTATGTCTTTTTATCAAAACTGGGAATTGATTTCCTCAGAAGTATGTTTGGGTTATTTTTATATAAAATGAGATGGTAAGATCTGGGCTCAAGTTGCTCATTTGATTGCTTATGCCTGTTTATTAGCTGGAAATGGAAACTCTGGTTTCCTGAAGAACAAGGACTAGTTTGAATGGAGCTTTGATGTTTTGATTTGTTGCTCCATTTTCTGTGAATTGCCATGGCTGATTAGACTGAGTAAATTTGATTGCAATTAGGTTTTGGAGATTATTAGTATCAAGGAATCAGAGTACAAGAAAAAAATTATATGTGCTTTTAGATTTTCCTGTCTATTTAGTTCTGTTAATAGATTTTGATGAGCTGCTGTCTTGGAGATGGCTACTAGTTGAATGCCAATGATTCGATTATAGGTTGTTGTTTGTTTGATATATTTGTTGGCTTGGTTAGGAAATGATTTTTGGTGTCTATTTTAAACGTTTGAATTGTTCACCATACATTTTGTAATTGGTTGTCTTCAGATTGTATTGGTTCGGCATTCAATGTAAAGGGTGCGATGCAATGCCCTAATTGTAGAAAAATCGAGAAAGGTCAGTGGCTTTATGCCAACGGTGGCCGTTCGTATCCAGAGTTTAATATGGAGGATTGGACACATGATGAGGACCTTTATGATATAAGTTTATCTGAAATGGTAATGGAACAGTATTTCTATGCAAGTTCTTTTCTCTGCAGTTTCGACATTTGTGGAGAATGGAAATGGTTTCGATTGCCTTATTTGTATTTATGTTTCATTTTTGTATCTAGATATGCAAACATATACAATCACATTTCCTTGTTAGTCTTTTGCTTTATTTGGCTCTATATACGCACACTTTCTGACAGATGAGTCGAACTAGACTCCATTCACGGCTTACTTATTTGTTTTTTTTATTGTTTTTGTAGTCATTTGGACTTCACTGGTGTCCGTTTGGAAGCTTAGCTCGACTTCCTTCCTTCGAGTAAGCCTGATCTCACTTATTAGAGGCTAAATCTTTGTTTTCTGCTTCAATTTTCTATGCTGAAATGTTTTCAGGTGTCTCTTCTTCGACATGCAATACTTACCTCCTTATACTTCTGCGTGTTTTCTAGGATGAATCATTGTAAATAAATAATGGCAACATAGGGTGTTTGGTGGCAAGTTAATATCTTCTTAGATAGAAATCGATTTAGAAATTGAAAAAGGTTAAACCTCTGATTATTACTTGTGGTGTCAGAATGGCAATCAGATTCAAGCTAGTAGTTCAGACCGTAGAACCAGTTCTGTATGAGATGCAAGATGAATTCGTTCTTTAAGACGTTTTAGTCACCGGATTCTTTTTGGGGTGGAAGTATTTCCTAGATTAATGGAACATTGCATCTTGGCATGACTAAGTAAATCATTTGCTGGCTAGGAAGATACAGCATTCTTACTGTTCTAACTCAGAAAAACCTTCTTAGTATATATTACTGCAGTGGATATCGTTATAATTCGGTTTGCTTAACATATCTTACTATTTTCTTTTCAGGGAAGGAGAGTTATCATCAACCACATGTAAAGATTTCTCCTTGTTTTTCAAGTAATGCTTCTCCTGTCAAGATTGTTTGGCCTAATACGCTGATGTTTATTATGTTGGAATGCAGATCATGAGTTACTGGGACAGAATGCCATCTTTTCCGAACATTCGGCACCTGGTGCTCATCCATGTCCGTATGTAGCTTACTTTGGGCCAACAGGTCATCCATCATCGTCAAATTCCTTTGGAAGTGTTTCGGACAGTTCTGGTTTCAACAATCACTGGAATGGTCCATCAGTGCCTGCTGAGGTACCTTCATCTTATGCTTATCCTGCTGTGGATCTCCGTTACCATAATTGGGAGCATCATTCCCTACCATTCTCCACATCTAGTAGTCGAGTTGGTAGTTCCAATCATCCTTCAAATCCTCCTGTCAGTCAAAGGTCAGCTAGGAGTAGCTCGGATATGCCAAGATCCGGATCTTTTATGCGTCCATATGTTGTTGGTCACAGGTATGCCTAGTCATTTTAGATTCGGTTCAACTATTTTTCGTCTCCCGAGTTTTTATTCTCATTTACCCTGTTTCCACAGTTCTGGTGCTAGAGCAGGGAGCTTGGTGGCATCCTCTCCTTACCCTGGTAGCAATGCCCGGACACGTGATCGAGTTCAAGCACTCCAGGCATACTATCAACAACAACATCCAAGCACTTCAGCACCGATGCGGACACCCATTATTCCTGGCTCCCGAAGGTCAAGCGGCCACAGAGTTCATACTCAAGTTGGGTCAGTGGCCTCATCATCCGACCAGATGGCTGGCTTCTATTTCATTCCGCCGGGTGCTCCGGTCCATAACTTTCTAGACATCGAAAACCCTCATTCAACCAGATTCCATGCTTGGGAAATAGATCATTTGCCTTCATTTTCATCAAACCAGGTTGACCGAGATTCAGGTCGGGGTGCATTCCATCATTCTGCCGTCGCATCCGATCCTAGCATAAGATTCAGAAGCTTCCGCCAACGGCACGGTTTCGGTACCGACATGACCTCATCTCAAAACCATTCATAGTATTTCTTTCTTAAACTATCTCTAGTCTCTACTATGAATGAAACCCTAAACTTATGTATGGTTGAGAGACAAAATATGTTTGGTTGAGAGTCTGTCAATCCCTTGCACCAAAAACAATATTTTTGGTACCCACATGGCGGTGTGCTGGACTTGTCTTCCTTTTATTCCTTTGGCTTTGAGGATATAAAATATATATTTTTTAAAAAGAAAATGTTGGATGAGATATAAATATGAATAAATTATGTTTAATTATCCAAAATTTAATATGTTTTTATTTTGATCATTTAATTATAAAATTTTAAATTTAACTTGTTTATATCATTTCATTAATTCTTTAATCTAATTTAAATTAAAAAAATAACTTAATGACCAAAATAGAAACATTATGAAAGTTGGTCGACTAAACATGTAGTTTTCCAAAAATAAAACAAAAAGATATACCCTCTGGGCGGGTAAAAATCACCTCCTTCTATGTTTCTTTTGAAAATTTTAAAAAAAAAAATATTTTTAATATAAATTTTATTTTTTATATACTACACCTAAAAAATACACTCTGCCCTTAATTTCTTATATCCTAACCATATTAAAATTATTATTATTATTTAAAATATTATCTAATATTATTTAATATTATTTCCTTTACAGTAACAGTACTTTTGCTTATATTTTTATAATAATTAATATAATTATAACATATTAATTTGCTTGGTTTATTATATATAATTTTAAATAATTAGATCACTATTTTAAAATTAAATTTGAATTTATATTTTTATAGTGTAAAATATTTTGTAATCGATATGTGTTAATTTTGGGCGTTGTGGAGATGTTTTCCCTTCCCGCATGTAACAGACTCCCATATTCGATTTTAGTTTTACAAACCCGATTTTAATGTTTCAATCGTACCGTAAAAAGAATCGGTGACGACTCCCCGAACCATTTTCGGTGATTACAGGTGTATTCAGTGGATTGACTAGCCTTGATGCTTTGCCACTTGTAGCATTGATCTCATCCTACCATCTTGGAGTTGTATCTTCCGAAGGATCAATCTATGCCAGCAGATGGTAAGATACAAGGTTTCCAACTGGTAAAGTAGTCATGCAAGAAACATATGAAATTCATGATCTAATGAGTCATAGAACATGTCATGATTTTATATTCTTTATGGCGGCGGATCAAGATACGAAGCAAAGACATTGAAACAAAAGTTGGTAGTACTTTGAACATGGAAACCCATGGGAACTAAGAATAAGAACAGTGGGTCCTGGTGGATTAAGCAGCCTTAGTATAAACAAAAAATATATAATTCTAGACGTGTCAATGGTTTGGTCATGAATTTTTGTGATTATACAATCTAAAGACTTCCAATAACGGTGCACATGGACTAATATATAAAGGGTAAACTATTTCGGTGATCACTCAACTAATTGAGATATCTATTTTGTTTACCTAACTAATTTGACGGCTACATTATTGTCGTCCATTAGAATTTTAACGGCTGTGATTCAAATAATCGGTGACTCAAATAGTTAGGGTTTAAAAGTTGGATAATCTGATTGACGAGTTCGTTAGTTGAGTGACTAAAATAGATATTCTAGTTAATTGGGTGATCATTAGAATGATTTACCCTGTATAAAAATATGGTCAAGTTCTTAGTAATAGTTCTAGTGATATAAAATAATCTATATATTTTTTAGTAATTTGAATTTGAATAAAATTTGTCCATAAAGTTTAGTTTTATGTAATTTAGTTATTTACTTTTGAATTATAGTCATATACTCATATTTGGTAAATAATATTTTTTTGGATAAATCAAACTTTACTTCATTCAAGTTAATATTCACAAATTATTTTTTGCAAAAATTTATCGACCACCCAATTAATTGGGATATCTGTTTTGACCATCTAATTAATTTAATAACTATCTCACTGTCACTAGGGTTTAAAAGTTGAATGACCTGATTGACGAGTTCATTAATTGAGTGATCAAAATAAGTATTTTAATTAGTTAGGTGATCACTGAAATAATTTACATATATAAAAATATGCTCAAGTTCCTAGTAATAGTTCTAGTGATATAAAATAATCTATTTTTTTTTTAATAATTTGAACTTGAACAAGATTAAAAATATGGGTATGTTATGAGCTTAACAAATGCTTAAAATTAAATGTCAATTCTAATTCCGGTCCTTCTACTGTGTTAAAAATTTAAAATATGTCCATAAAGTTTCGTTTTATGTAATTTAGTTATTTACTTTGAATTATAGTCATATTTGGTAAATTATATTTTTTTTTGATAAATAAACTTTATTTTATCCAAGCTAATTTTTACAAATCAATTTTTGTAAGAATCTATCAAATATCCTCTAAACCCACTATACAAAAGAATTTAGCCAATATCCCAATTTAAAGCTATAAAATTATCAAAAAATTTTAGATATTTATAATCGTTTATCTTAATTCGAACATTACTTATTTGGACAGAGACATCCAAGACTAATTGTAGTTGTCTCTCGTGCTTCCTGTAATTTTGCTCTTGCCAAAGATAATAGGTAAATAATATTTTCAGTTAAAATTAAATTTTAAATTTTTTTAGAGGTTTGATCAATTAAATATATTAAATTAAATGTTTGATAAATATTTTTGACATAAAAATTATAAGATGTTTTATTTTTGCCTTTAATAGTTATAAAAATCTCTATATAACTTAAATTTAGCATATTAATATAAATTTCAAATATTATTTAAATTTAATAATTAATTATATTATATCAAAACCATCCCATTATTGTAATTAATAGGAGAGAGTAAAACTTGATTCAATTTAAAAAAAAATCGAATAACTCGACTCGAGGAAAAAATATCAGACTCCTTTTAACTCGACTCGATTTTTTAAAATAAAGTTCGAGTTGTTAAATGAAAATTCGAATAATTTGAAATTTTTAGTAATTAAAGGATTTATTTTTAAGTTTGAGACGAATCTCTCAACTTTTTATGATATATATAAATTAATATATATAAAAATATAAAAATATTACTATATAAATATATATATACATACACATCTTATATGATTAGAGAAAATCATTTAAATTGGAATCAAGTCGTACTATAACATACTAAATAATTATAATTAAATATTTATAGGAACTCGAAAACTCGACTTTATTCAACTCAAATTTCTTAAACTCGACTCGAACCAAAAAAATTCAGAAAAAAGTTTGAGTTATAAAATATGATTCGTCAACTCAAATAATTCAAAATTTTTTGACTCAACTCGATTGAATACTCACCCTTAGTAATTATAATAGCTAGAATAATTTAAGAGAACAATTGTTGTTTCTGAAGGTTATATATTCGAACATCAACAATACACAGTAATTGAATGATCAATCTTTAATGGTTAAGAGTATACTCTAAAACAGATATTACTATAATCATTATAATTGATTAAAAAATAGTTAGAATAAATGAATAATAATATTTACTATTTAAATTAAGTAATAACATTATAAAAATAGAATAATTAAATTCACTAGATATTCAAATAAATAGTTATAAGACAAATAAAACTCTAAATAATTATGAGAGAATTATATCTGTCTGTAAAAAAAATGAAGTCTTTTCCTAATTCAGTAACCAATAGGTGAGAAATATCTCTGATTTAAACCCAAAATAAAACATTTTCAGTACATAGATTAAATCTTAAACTAGCGGTGAAAATACGGCCTTTCGGGTATCGAAACCGGTCAAATACAAGGCGGATTTCCTTCCGCCGCCCATGGTTTTCTTTTATTAATCGGTCGCCGACTTTGTTTTCTCTTCTTTCGTATATATAAAGGGAAGAGTTTTAATCGTTTCTCACTGCAAAATCGTTTCTTTTTCTGTAATTCATCTCGAAAAAGGTTTAATTTCTGTGCAAAATGGTGGAACCTAAGAGCAAGGTTGAATCCATAAGG
Source organism: Abelmoschus esculentus (assembly GCA_035048815.1). Classification (NCBI taxonomy): domain Eukaryota; kingdom Viridiplantae; phylum Streptophyta; class Magnoliopsida; order Malvales; family Malvaceae; genus Abelmoschus; species Abelmoschus esculentus. The sequence continues at coordinate 2,047,335 of JAUCBN010000019.1, read as the reverse complement.
GAATGGGTCGTCGATCACAAGCTTAGAACTGTTGGTAATGGTTTTCTTCTTCAGTTTTCACATAGAATTTTTGGGATTTTATTTGTTTATTTTAAATTTTTGTTTTTTTGGTTTGTTTTGCATGAAAGGGTGTTTGTGGCTTAGTGGTATTGCTGGTTCTATTGCTTACAATTGGTCTCAACCTGGCATGAAAACCAGTGTTAAGATTATCCACGCCAGGTAAAGCTTTTATTTTTTTGGAGAATTCCCTTTTAATTTGCTTTTGCTTTATTGGGTTTAGTGTTTTAATGAATCTGTATTAGAAAGTAATAAGATTTGCCCTTTATTTGGTTGCTGGAAGATTGAAAAAGGGAAATTATTACTACCATTTTTAGTCTATTTGATGATTTCTTAGGGCTGCAAAGCATCATTGTATTGCTGCTGTTTCTGGGTTTAAAATGGTGTGATTATTTGTGTTCTAGCTGTTGGTTTCCAGTGAATGAAGCTAACATCTCCACCACCATTGTTAAATTATTCAAATTATGCTATGTTTGGCCTCAATTGAGATATATGTTAGGAAATGAGCAGATTTTTAGGGGGGAAGAAGAAGAAAAGAGATGGATTATCTTCAGTTTAAAATTTTTAATCTCAGCCATTGAATTCAGTTAATCCAATGCTCCTTCATCTGTGTAAAATAAGTGGATCCTTAATCCAATGTGTTGTTTTGATGATGTTTCTGATATCGAATCTGTAAGAACTAGAAAACTTTCTTCCCAAACCATAGAAGTTAGAATTGTTTTAGTTGGTATATCATGAGTTGATTTCTATAGCATATATGTTGAAAACACCCTGCCGTTTCACCTTTGGTCTTTTGCATGAGGTTTGGTGTGATGTTATCGGTTCGATTGTGCATTGTCCGAAGAATAAAGTCCGATACCCCTTTAAGCTTGTGTTCTTTTCGAGCAATCTTTGTGTCTGGATTGTTGAGATTTACTTGCATTTTGTGGATCTGTCCTTACGGGATGCCACGTTTGTGACCTCATTGGCAATTTCCTTCTGCCTGCAATTCAGGTTGCATGCCCAAGCCCTTACGTTGGCTGCATTAGCTGGTGCCGCAGCGGTCGAGTACTATGATCATAGGAACCGAACCAAACCTGATCCGTATGCGAAGTTCCTTCCGGTCGAGCACAAGGAGTAGAGTAGACGACCCAAGAGTTGAGTTTGATACTCACTTCTAACTTTGTAATGTTTAATAAGATGTGTTTATGTTTCAAGATTACATTCGTTTTCCTTGTTTCTGATTATACCAATGTGTGTTGTGGAGTTTGAACCTGAGAATTTACGGAGAAAGAAGAGACTTCTTTTATCTTTGATCTATGATTGTTTGCACAGGATGCAAGGAATGGAATCAGTACATTTCAATTATGTTACTTATTGGATCAGGGAATTTTTATATCGGGTCGTATCGAGAAATTTTTACTTAAATTCAGTTGAGTTTTGACCGACCTAACTTAATTTTTTTAATAACTCGATCTTTTTTTAATAACTTGATCCACCGGTTTTAAGGCTTAGTTTGACATTGTGTTTGACAAGCTTGGGTTTGGGATGGAGCTTTTGAAACCAAGGGTTTGAAAAACTAAAAATTCTAGCTTCTACAAACCATAGTTTCAAAAGCCAAAATTAAGAGTAAAAAAGTAAAATGTGGTGAAAAAGCTCTAACCATTTTTAAATGTTTTTTATTGCTTTTACTAAAAATGTTTTTATTGCTTTTCAGTAAAATCACTTTTTTAAGTGCTTTTGGGTTGCCAAAAGCAACCAAAAACACACCCTAAGTCATTGTTATCTCTATTCAAACCTAGATATTAGGGTGGTTAAAAAACTCGATTACCTGGTTTCGGTCTCGGATCCAATAAGATCCGGTAGATTTTTATCTGGTATTAGTTTCGGTAGATCGGGATTGGATCCAAAATTTATGTCCGGTCATAACTAGGATCATGACTGGATCTTGATTTTTTAGACCTAATACCCAGTGGATATTCAGTAGGATCGAGACCAATACGAAATATCCGGTATTGGTTTTCTTTTGTTTATTTTTCTTATCAAACTCTCTTTATTTATGAATATTATGGGTATGATTAATTTTGAAACTTTAGTTTTCAATCTACAATATTTTAATTTTATTATTTAATATTATTATTGGTGGTTAATTTTTTTTTCAATTACTTAATTTTTTAAAGATTAAATTAATTAGACGGGTACCCGGTATTGGAACCGGTACCTACTAGTAACGAGACCGGTTCTTAAAATTTAAAACTCAATATGATGGAGACCGAGATTGGTTTCAATTTTTATGAACCGGTGGTTACTGAGATCGAGACTAATTCTATTTAAATTATTTGGATACCCGGTCTTACCCACCCCTACTAGATATGTCCCGAAAAAAATATCCTTAATAAAATATAGTTATATATTTGTTGTGAATAAAATAAAGAACTAGAATAAAATAGGCATAAAAATAGTTTCCACCCTTAACGTTTATAGTTTTTGTCATTTTGGTCCTTATTTTTTTTTGGATAAATTTAGCCCTTAACCTATGTCTTTTTAACAAATAACTCATTTTTTAACTACCATGATAACTGAACCGTTAAAAATTTAATAATGATAACTTGTCATATATATGTGATACTAATATATGTTAAATGACATAAAATCTAACCTATTAAACATATACATATATATAATCTATAATTTTATTCTAGTATAAAATATAAAATAATTGAAATTTAAATAAAATATTAAAAATTAATTAAATCCAAAACAAAAATTTAATAAATATTCTCAACCCTAACTAAACTAAAATATCTTTATAAAACCCTAAAAATTCGATTTAGATTAAAACTAAAATACTTAAATTCTAAACTAAAATAATAATAATCCAATTGATTATTATCAAAATCATTTATCTTTGATCCACCGGTAACAAACTATACAAAACCCTTTCTTTTCAGATTATGTTCATACTTTTTTAGATAAAATTTTGATTACTATAGTTAAGGTTGAAAATATTTAGTAGCCTTTTATTTTAGATTTAATTAATTTTTAAGAAATAAAAAATTAATTTTTAATATTTCATTTGAATTTGAATTTTAATTGTTTTATATTTTTAGATTAGAATAAAATTATATTCTAAATATATGTATATGTTTAATAGGTTATATTCTATGTCATTTAAAATATATTATCACATATATATGACAAGTTACCATTATTAAATTTTTTAACGCTTCAGTTATAATGGTAGTTAAAAAATGAGTTATTTGTTAAAAAGACATAGGTTAAGGGCTAAATTTATCTCAAAAAAAGAACAAGGGCCAAAATGACAAAAATTATAAACATTAAGGGTGAAAATTATCTTTATGCCAATAAAATAGGAGAACAAAGATGAGAGACAAAGAGAGATTTTATTATATTCTCAAAGTAGGGTTGTGTACAATACTTTGTCCAAAAGTTTCATTTATAGGCATAATATGGAAACCTTAATTCTAATGGGTATTAAACCCTAATAATAAAACACATTAAACTTTAACTTAATATATGAATATCCACCATGAATAAATATATTTATAACACTCCCCCTTGGATATCCATGAAGATAATGTGCCTCGTTAAAACCTTACTAAGATAAAAACATTGTGGGAAAAAAATTCTTAGTGAAGGAAAAAGAGTACACACATCTTTGATACGCATAACATGTTGCCTCATTAAAAACCTTACCAGAAAAACCCATTGGGACAAAACCTCGGTTAAGGGAAAAAGAGTGCAACGCATATTTACTGCTCATGAAAATATCACATAAGACCTTTGAATCTTTATAATTCAATATTGAATACAAACTTCAAATGTTGAAGTAGATCATGCACTAGTGGATAAATCTTCCAAATCATTGCTTGAAATGATTCATTGAATAATATTCATCTAAAAATCATGAGAGACGAAACTTGAAGAAATATATTTCGTTTTATCATATTTGATATATCCACCTTAAAATATAAATTTTGTATTATCTCTTTACAAGATAGCTTGCATCTTATCTTGTGAAAAACATTCACATATCTTTAGGATATGTTTAGCCAAACATATATTTCGGCTTTGCCTTATGCATAACAATTATTTAAAGGTAATGATCTCGTAGCACTTAAATAATATTTCTGAACCAGCTAAGATACGATACTTCCAGATCAAATAATGTATATATTATGCCTTTAGACCAAGAATATCATTACCCTTTTCTTGAGGTAGAAAGAATCTTTGTTTACATTAAGAGACCTAACAACCATAAGGGTGATCAATGAATATGCATTATTCATATAAAGTATCTTTCAACATTTTTCTATATATCGATTGATGCACAAGGATTTGAGGAGATCTCTTCACGAGTCTCAACTATATTCAAATCATCGACAATAATATAAATTCAGAACTAATCCACTTAATCAAAATGCTCGGGGAAATTAAACAATTTATGTAGCATTATGCTAATAAGTATTCAATGAGGCGATTATATCAAATATGCCTAAATCTTTCAATCCATAAAAGATATATTTAATATGGTTGAATAATGTTCTCAAGAACTTAAATTAACTGCTTCTGACAGTCTAAATCTTTTTAGAAGTTTCATGTAAATGTTTTTATCAAGAGGCTCACACAAATAAGATGTAACAACATCCATTAGACGAAACTAAGTCATTTCATTTATTGTCAGAATATCTAAAAATAATTGCATCCACCACCGAGGAATATATTTTCCTCATTCAATTTCATGTCTTTGTGAGAATCCTTGTACAACCAAATGAGCTTATATCTCATGATTTCCCCTTTTGATTTCTCTTTCTCACAAAGTCTCGTTTATATCTACGATCTTTACATATTTCAATGTACGGGCTATAGGCCCCAATACTTCTCTTTTTGAAAAGAGATTTTAGTTTCGCCTCAATTGCCTCTTTCATGTTGGCCAATCATTTCTTTGTCCAATTGACAATGATTCATGATCCACATCATCAAATAAAATCTCTAGTGCAATATTGCATGCAAATATATTAACGACGTCGATTTAATTTCAGTTCCATTTATTACCAGACATGACATAATCTATTGAGATCTCTTTATTGTCAGGTACCTGAGTCATGTCAATGTCTCTGTTGGAGACCATTTAATCTCTTCTAGAGATTTTCATAATCATTGATTCCTCGATCAGACTATCATAAAATATAGCTCATTTTCCTTTTCGAGGATCTCTTATCTTTGGAACTTACTTGTCTACTACGCTTTAAGCGTAAGTTAAACTCATTAGCAACTAGAGTTTGTCCTTCCATGATATTAAATTTAATCGGAGCATTCATAGCTGGTATACGTGACTTAGTCACTCTTTTAGGGTCAGCAAAATCATCTGGCAATTGATTTGCTAAATGAATTATCCATTGAACTTATAGTTCACACTGTGTATTACGTGGATCAAAAAGAGAAAATGATAATTCATTCCAACTTATTTCTTTCCCCAGCTATTTATTTTCTCCCCTAATATTAGGTAAATTGACTTTTTAAAATGATAGTCAATAAATCGGATTGTAAATAAATCCTCTATCAGAAGCTCTTATATATATTTCTAACAAAACTCATCTTTGTGCGTTGTGATGGAGCAATTAGAATATATATCGTACGCCCAAAAAAATTGAGATGAGAAATATTTGGTTCCTGACCAAAAGTCATTTATAACGGGAAAAACTTATGATAATTTGTTAGTTTGACGCGAATTTGTGATACTACATGTAAAATTACATGTTATCAACATTATCAAGATTGATTGTCTTTAGAAAATAATATGAAATATATGCTCGTAATTTTATCAACTGAGCAAGTAGCCTCGCAAACACCAAGTTGTGGGTTAATAACAAGGATACACATAACCATCTAGTCGCTGGATCGATAAAAATCATAAAATATCTAGATAGTCTTTAAGAAAGATGTATGAGCCCATATATATCACCTTGTATCTGTTCCAGAAAATTAATAACACTCTATCTTAGATGTTGATGATTAAATAATCAAAATGCTTTCATCGCAAGTATCACAAGAAAAATTACCTTGAAGAAACTTTTAGTTCTTCAATAAATGACCACATGAAAGTGTCAGCAATTTTTCGTATCATAATTAAACCAGGATGGTCTAATCGGTCATGCCCAATAAAATAATCAGTAAACATCTAGTTTACAATATCATGAGCTTCAATTTGTACTAATTCTTATGTAGTACAATATAGATGACAGTGCATGTAATTTTGTCAATATTTGATTATTACCTTGAGTTATACTCGTAATATTGAGATAGTCAGTATCACCTTCACTAATATTCTCAATATATTTCTGCAAATATCTTTAAAATTCAATAAGTCTCTTTGGGACTTTGACGAGCATAATGCTCTGTAAATATGAGATAAAGTCTCATTTGGCAATAATATATTTGCTCAACGAGCATAATGCACTTTAAATATGAGATAGTCTCATTTGGCAAATAACATATTTTCTCAGTCGGAGCTTTCTATGATATTAGTACTTCCAGATATAGTACTCATATTATTCTCTTACATTTAAAATGGGAAAATATGCATAATTATGCACCTTTTAGTACGTGCTTTATTTCATTTACTTCGGGAAATGAAAAATATGTGCTTTGTACCATTCACTTCGGGGAATGGAAAAATATTAAAAAAAAATAGCACATCATATCAAATCGGATCAAAGATAAGCTCTCAAGAGCTCTTTCGAAGCACTAATACTTTAATACTTTGAGATATAGTACTCATATTTCCCTTATATTTAAATGCGCAAATATTTCTTATGCTTAAGTATTGTATGAGTACTTACACTGTCTGCTAAGCATAAATCGGCATAAATTATTACATATTTTATTTCGGAAGTAATCATATTCTTTTAAGGAAAAAAATTAACATAAAAGATAAATAAATAATATATAAAGTAAGTTAACATAAATAACTAATAAATAAAAATAAATTAACATAAAATAAAATAAATAAAAGATCTAAAGAAAATAAAATAAATGGCGGATTATTCTCTTGAAGAATTATGAGAAAATTATCAATATCCAATTGAGTTGAATCAATAACGTTATTATTTTTGCCACAAAGAAAATCTGTTTATATTTTCTTTAATTTATCATTCATGATTATGGATAAAGTCCATATTATTTCGGCGTTTGATAAATAAGAGATCAATGGTTTGTACCATCGCATTGATAACATAAAGATTTTAATATGATCTCTATCATTCTTGTCATCTTTATAATTTTACTTCTTGTGGATATAAGTATTCTCAAAATAATCATCTTATCCATGTCTATTTTATGATCTCAATCATGATCACAATTACTAATGTGACATTTATTCTTTTCGCTATAAAATATCTCATTCACTTTAGAGAATAGAGCAGAGACTGATATGTATTTAAAATCCTTGTATGATATTGTGTCTGTAAGACAACATTAATGTGTGAAAAGTGAAGTATGTTTTTCTAACATATCCTCATCAGTGATACTCTGGCACATAATTGAGTTTTATTCACTGACCTTATAATGAATTATCACGTTTGCATTTACTTCAAGGAATGAAACAAATTCAATAATCGTATGGAATAAACATCATACTTGTATAATTGCATGGAATAAACATCATACTTGTATAATTGCATGGAATAAACATCATGTTTGCATAATCGCATGGAATAAACATCATACTTGCATTCACTTCAAGGAATGACATAAATTCGATAATCGCATGGAATAATCATCATGCTTGCATTCACTTCAAGGAATGTCATAAATTCAATAATCGCATGGAATAATCATCATGTTTGCATTCACTTTAAGGAATGTCATAAATTCAATAATTGCATGGAATAAGCATCATGTATGCATTCACTTCAGGAAATACCTCCCATAAAAATTCTTTGATCGAGACGATTTTCATAACTTGAACTTGGGAGAAGTTTATAGTCGAATTTTTCGATACACACAAAAAAAATATTGCTTTCAAGCAAATATAGACTTTATAATATTAATACTATTAAGTAGTAATTGATCAATCAATATATATACAATACATACAAGGAACAAAAATTTAATCCTTATACGCGGCGTTGTTAAACCAGTCCACAAGGTCCTTTAAAAAGAACCTCCTTTGAGACCAGTAGCCTCGCAGAACGGGATATCCAGCCAATATACTCGAATTAAACCAATATAATAAAGAACATATTAATTAATTAAAACTTTAATATTTGTTCCAATGTCATGTAATACTTAGGACATGATTAAAACATAAATTTTCATTGTAATAATAAAATGAACAAATATTGGTTATAAATAAAGACAAAAATCTCAAATTAAATAAGTAAAACATACCGAACTTTTCACTATATGATAGATCTAATTAGCAATATCTTTTTAAAAAAAAATCGGGAATTGTCAATAAGAACCACAGTATTTGAGCCATTTTATCGCTACACAAGCATCAAACAACCAAAGATTTTTAATAAATTAAAAATCAAATTAAAGATCAAGAGAGAAAAATAACCGATAATTAAAATATAATTGAGAGAGAAGAACTTATCTTTGATTTATGCTAGTAACAAATTCTTTTCAATAACTCCTTTAAGATTCGAATGACAAACGCCTCCGTTGGTTAGAGTCTCGTGCTGATAACGTGTTGTGAATAAAGTAAAGAACAAGAATAAAATAGGAGAAAAAAAGATAAGAGACAAAGAGAGATTTTATTATATTCTCAAAGTAGGGTTGTGTACAATGCTTTGTCCAAAAGTCTATATTTATAGACATAATATGAAAATCCTAATTCCAATGGGTGTTAAACTCTAATAATAAAGCCCATTAAACTTTAACTTAATATATGGATATTCACCATAAATAAATATATTCATAACAATATTAATATATTATATAATTATATTTATATATTTATATATTATTTAATTTAAGATTTGAGTGTTTAATATTGTTTTTAAAAAACATTTTAAAGGAAACTAATGATCATTTCCGATATAGTTTTATAAATTATATATATTTAGATTTTTTAATGTTATAATATTTAAAATTCATCAATTTAAAATATAAAAATATTTTTATTGATAAATAAATATTTTAATAATTATATGTATTTTATGAAAATATATAAATTTAAAATAATTTTATTTAAAAAACAATTGAGAAAATATTAATTTTTTAAGCCAATAAATAATTCATCTATCATATAATTATATGTTGGTAAAAACAATTATAAATTTATAAATTAAACATATTAAAATATAAGTAACGGTTAAAATTGTAATTCGATGATAAAAACACTTTTCCAAGTAAAAGATAAAACTTTTAATTTTTATATTTGAATTAAAAAAATATTTTTTAAACCCACTTTTTCTTCAAGAATTACTTACTATGTTTTATTATTATTTATAACTCCAAAAGTCCATTTAATAAACAATGGTGAATGATATCATTTTAATACTATAGTATTACCATCGAATAGTGTTAAAAGCTAGATTATAAAATGTATTTTCTTAATTTTTCGAATATATATATTTTAAATTTTTATAACAATACGCATTTTATGCATACTAATTTTTAAATCTAGGTCTTTTAAAATAAATATCATTCTTTTCCCACCAAAATTACTTCTATAGGTTCAATTAACGGTAAAATCTATATTAACACCATCGAACAATGTTATACTATTCGAACTTGATTCGAATAACTATCGAGAAAATCTATTTCCAATCTTGAAATTTGTGATGGTAAAAAGTGAAAACTACCGTAAATAAAGGGGGGTTTGCAGCAAAAAATTATGACTTCCAACCCCAGATATGGAATCATATCTACCTAGGAACTCCCCATGTTCTCTCCAATAACACCACCTTCGAGTTCCAACACGCAACCCCAACGTGCACTGTTCTTACACTGTTGCTTTGCTTGTGTCTGCAAGTTGTGATCAGCAGCCACAGTGTTTGCTTCAACATTTTTTTCAATCTTTCAGACCCCATCCATCCTTTGCCTTGGGTCAAATGTCAAGTTCACCAACCAGAACCAGCAGTTTCCATGCTGGATTTCTTTCAGAATCTAAGAAAGCAGTTCATGTTCACTCATGGTTTTGCTTGACTTACAAGACAAAGAGAGAGCTGTTGCCTGTTGGAATCAGTTTAAGACTTCGACCACTCTTACACTCAAGCCAACCTTCTTAAAAACAGATGTTCAAGAGTCAAACTTTCATGTCTCTCCCTCATGTGTAAGGGCTTTTATAGAAAATAAAATATATATATTGATATATAGATTTTATCGAATTAGCTTAAAAAATTGAGTTAATTTGATAAGTTTTAATAAAAAAAAATTTAAACCACAACAAGGTTATAAAATTTAAGTTGAATTGTTCGAATTCTAATTTAAGCCACAACAAGGTTTTATTAGAAAATCATAAAAAAAAAAAATTAAACCCTATAATCTTTTTACTTCCTAAACCCTAAAAATTACACCATATCTCTAATTCTTTAAACCCAAACCCCTAACCTTAAACCTTAAACCCTAAAAAATATATCATATCACTAATTCTTTAAACCCTAACTATAACCCCTAACTTTAAATCCTAAACCCTAAAAGTACACTATATCATTAATTCTATAAACCCTAACTATAACCCCTAATCTTAAACCTTAATCCCACTAATTTAAAGTGGATGAACTAATAAAAACACGATTAAGAGGTAAACGATTTGCACCCATTGAGACAAACTTAATCGAGAAATATGTTAAATTTTTATATTTATATATATATAAAATTAAATTTTATAGTATTTTTTTTTATTGAAATAAATTAAATTTTATAGTAATATCTGGGAAAAGGAGTATATTTAATATCATGTAACTTTAATTCGAAACACGTTAAGTATCTGAACCGAGTCAACACAAACAGGATAAAGAAGAAAAAGAAATAAATGACCATACCACTCTCACTGATAGGGCCAAAACCAGCAATTACACTCAAGTTTTGACGGTAAAAAACTTGAAACTGTAAGTTTAACAAGTAAAAAATGATTACATGTTAAGAATTTTAATGCTTCAATACAGATTTTCTCTTGGATTAAGAAAGAAAATCTGGTTTTACCAGCAGGAAGAAACCAGTACTGACTACGGTAATAAGATTCACTGCAAAATCTGTGTCCAATTCAAGGTCATATCTATGGAGGTGATGACCATCAAATATGACTCAAATTCAAGGACCCCACGGCTTTGATTTCTTTTTTGCTTGAGTGAGTGGTGATGGGTTTTATGATCTTGAGAGAGGGTTGTTGCCTGCCGGTTGCATCATTTTCGTATTGAAAAAACACTTTCCTAGGGTATGGCCTTTTAGGTCTATATGGTGTCTGAAAAAAAACTTGTATTGGGAAATGTCTTTAAAGAATGTCCACTTCTAGACTCAAGCTCAGGGTTTTTCCCCTACCTTTTTCTTTCTCTCTGGTAAAAGTTTGTGTATAAATACTAGAGGGTTTCATGGGCTTCTCCACTCATCTGTAATTTGGTTCTGTGGGGGTGACTGGTGAGTAGCTCTTGTTGGAGAAGCAGGGCACGTGCAAGTTGTACTTGTATGTGGTGTCTGAAATCAGCTTTGCACGTGCTCCCCTTCTCCACCATGAGTTCCTCACTTTTTTTGGTGCAGAAACACTTGTGAGAACTGAGAACTGCAGGTATGGTCAGACAGGTAAGTTGTATGGCTAAATTGTTCTTGTTCTTGGCATCTGTAATAGAACAGTTTGGCAAGAGGATTTCAGTTTTCTGACACTAGAATGCTACATGCATGTTTCAGTAGCATCCACATTGTTGCAATTATACATGCATGAGATGTATTGTAGTTTCTAGGGAAACATTTTTTTGAATTAATACGAAAACTAATAGATTAGATTACATAACGGAGGTTTGTAGTAGGGGAGTCTTCAACATCTCTGATGAGTAAGCGTCGGATAGAGCCAGAGGAGGATGATAGATAAGAATGTTAAAGCGAGTCAAGATGATATGCCTAATCAATATATCAGCAACATGATTAGCTATTCGAGGAGTCCATATAAATTTTACTGTCTAATCTCGATTATGAAAAATCGAGATAGTTCGAACAAGAAGAATAGTGCCATCACTAAAATTTAATGCACATCCCAAACAATACATGCAATTTACTTTCTAGAGAGAAGAAGAGGCAAACAAGTGGTCATTTGAACAAGAAAGAAGTGTGGGGTTTGACTAATGTTGAAGCAATACCAATTGTTCTTTCCATTGTTGACTTGTTGTTGCCCAATGTGTGGCTATTAGTGACGAAACTGTCCCATTAGTGACGGATGTGGAAGTATAGGTGGCGTATGAGTTTTAAACGGGCAACGACAGCTGACTTTATGCCTCTGCCACTGAACATCGATCCATCGATTGGTAACCAAACTGGCAGAGGCAGAGGCAGACGGGGGCAGTACCCTTCACAATTTGCCTTAAAACCCGGGGGAACCGTTTCCGTAATGGAAAAATTATTAGGTGAATCCCTGTTGACCACATTATTTATGGTCTAATTAATCAGGACCGTTAATCTTAAATTTTTTTCAAGTGAATCATTATTTTTTTTACACGGATTTAGTGGATGGGTAGTTATTAAGTGGCTATTTAAAGATCAACGGTCTTGATTCCTTGGATCATGGATGACGTGGTGAACATGGTTCACCTAATAATATCTCCTGGAATAGGGTTACAAATCTTCTATTTCTTACTGTATCTCTCTTTGTATTTTCGTTTTAAATTAGAGGTTAAAGTTCAGGGTTTAGAGTTTTTGGTTAAGGTTTAGAGAATTAGGGTAGGGTGTATTTTTTAGAGGGTATGGTTTAGAGTTTATGATATAGAAAATAAAAGTTATGGTTTAAAATTCATTTTTTAGAAATTTTTAACTGGAAGCATGGATGGAGGCATGATAAAGAGGTAGAGGATTTTTACTCTCCGGATAGGTACGAGGTATGGCGTAAATCGTTTACCTCTTTCCCATGCATCCATTTGTGTCTCCGCTTTAAATTAGAGGGTTTAGGATGTAATGTTTAAGGTTAGAGATTAGGGTTTAGGGAATTAGGGAAGTGTATATTTTTAGGCAGTAGGATTTAGGATATAAAAAATTAGGGTTAAAGTTTAAAATTAATTTTTTTAAAAAATTTTAACACGAGACACAAAAAGATACATAGAAAAGAGGTAGAGGATTTTTGTTAAGAGGTATGATATGTATAGGATACGGTTAAAATACGAAAAATTTTAAAATTTATCTATAAATTAAATTTTTTAGATTTTTTGATAATATTTTATATTATTTTTTCGAGTTTTTGTATAAGTATTAAAATTTGAGTTTTTTATGTTATGAGTTAGACTTTATAGCTTATGGATTATAAGTTTAATTTGTAAAGTTTATAATTTAGATTTTGAATTTTAATTTTAAAAAATAAATATACACATTTATATATATTTTTATGATAAATAAAAAAAATACCCGTATAATTTTTCTTGAGATATTAATGGGCCAAACATTGTTAAAAAAAATTAATGGGCCATATATATTATTTTTTAGCATGGGCCATAGATATTAATGGGTCATGCATGGGGCCAATACTATATATTTAGTAGGAGTATTTAAAATTACTCTATTCGATTTATCCGATTCAACTATTCGACAATGAACACCTCTAATAAATAGTTGTTTTAACTTGACCGAACTTGAAATGTAAGTTTTACTTGATTAAACAGAGAGGTATAATATTTTTATATCGAAATTCGAATTCATATATTATTTTTAATATTTAACAATTATATATGTTACAATCATATATATATATATTTATAATTTTTTAAATATAAATAATTAATATATTTTTCTTAAGTATGATTTAGACCTTCACAACCTTTAATATTTAAATTTTATTATAAAATATTTAATTTTGAAATTCCATAAATTACTTAATATATAAAGAAAATAATATGATTATACATTACAAATTCAAAAACAAATTGGGTTGGATCAAATTCATCTTAAATATTAGAGTCCAAACCCAATCCATATTTACCAAATAGGCCCCATTTGGAAGCAAAAGGATGTCTTTTATTATTACTGAAATGAAAAAAATTGCACTATAGTCCTTTAAGAAATCATAAAATTTTAATTAGTCCAATGAAAAATCATAAATTTTTTTATTGATTTTTTATTTTTCAAGACTTTGTCCTGATTAATCCGAATCGATTCATGTCTCACACATAGTTTTTAGTGGGTGAGTCTCCTAACATGGATTTTCTGTATACACAATGCTTTGAACCCGAGACATACTTAAACATAGGTGTGTTCATTATTAGATACCCATAAAATTTGAATACTCGAAAAATCAGATACTGAATACCCGGTATAAGATTTTTTATTTTTATTTTATTTTAAAATTATAAAAAGTCATATATTAAACATAAAGATATTTTTAAAAAAAATTAAACTTTAAAAGTATATAATGCGAACATAAAAAGAATTTAGGAATTTAAATTTAGTTTTTTTAAGTAAAATATTAATAAACTTAAAATAAAAATATAATTTAAAATATAAAAAATATATTTTAAATATTATCGGGCCGAGTTGAGTACCTTATAAGAAAAAACCTTTGGCCCATTTCTCGGCCTGTGTCCCAAAAAATTAAATTTTTTTTTGAACTATCGTTTATTTTGTGTCGGGTCAGGTAATTTTGAAAATTCTCACTTAAATATAACTAAATTGTTTACCATTTGGACTAACCCCGTTATAAAATTTATACTTTGATTATCAGAATTATGGCTTAACGCCACCCGTGTTTAGATAAATTTTATTATAAATTCAAAGTATATTATAAAACTAATGTTCGAATTTAAAATATTATGCATATAAAAATTCTCGTTAAAAGATTTATTCATCAAAATTATATATACGACATGAGTCGATACGAATAATTCTCCTTTCCAAGTTCCTCGAGTTCTCCTTCCCCAACCTAAAGTAACTTGGAAGTACTTCTATTCTTCTGAATTTCCTAAACTTTGATTTTGTGAAATTGTTTCCTCAGTCGAAACATGAGACAAACTTGTTCAAATTCTCATATTTTTCATATAAATTAGTGTATTGGTATTTTTTTTATTGTTTTTCCGAGTTTTAAAGTTTCGTCCTAATTATTTCGGATCAATTCGTGTTGCATACTTAATTTTAGTGAGTGAGTTTTTTAGTAGAGATTTTTTTTATGTATGCAACGTCTCAAATCTAAATTTTACTTAAACGAAATCAATCTGCTTACCATTTGGGTCAATCCTTAAAATGGTATTAACATTTTTAATTAGCTAACAGTGATTACAGTAATATCTGTTCTAGATTGTAATCTCCACCATTTGACGTTGATCGCTCAATCACTCTACTGACATAGTGAAATATACATTTTTTTTTTTAGGTTGTCTTTGTTAGATGACTTATTAGTTACATTCATTGTATCCAAATAATAAATTATAAATATCAGACCCCTTGTATTCATTTGGACTTTAATCTATAAATTTTTAATTTAATTCAAAAAATAAATAAAAAATAAATTATAAAATTAAACTCAAATAAATTAATATTTTAGGTATTTGATATATTAATTTTAAAATGTAGTTCGAAATATCATATATATATATATAAAATATGAAAAAATGAATTTGAATATGAAAAAAGAACACTTAAAAGAATTTATGTTGTCATGTCAATTTAAATAAAACTTAATTATATAATTACTTTTTAATTAATAAATCTGAATTTGGATAATAATATTTAATTTTCTTTATCTTCTGATTGGGACCCTATTTTACATTAAAAATAAAAAAAATTAAAAAATGATTGGAAAAGAGTTTGACTTCAACTATGATTTGGACAAAGACAAGAAAGAAGAATATCCACTTGGAAATTAAATTAGATTAAATAATTTCCCATCAAAATTCCTTAGAACAACAAAATTGACCAAGTCATCTCATTTGAAGCACTCCAATTACATTAAAATAAAATTAAATAATTTAAAAATATTTTTTATTTTAATTATACATATAATTACATATTTCTGTTTTAAAATAAAATTTAAATAATTTTTATATAATAAATTATGCTTAATTTAATTTTAATTTTTTAACTGAATTTTGATTTGATTTATGAACATCTCTGTTTACATTATAGTAATAAATCGATAATAATAAAAATATATAATAAACAAAATAATTTAAACTTTTAATATTGTTTAAAAATTTTAATATCGATTAATTAATAATAACAAAAAAAAATAACTTCAAATAAAGCCCATACTATTTTGTTCACAATAATAAATTTTTATGTATTTTTTAAAAGATCAAATAAATTAAAAAATAAATAATATAAATACATTAATTGAATGAAATTTTTTTAATTATATTAACAAAAATATTTAAAATATAAAAAAAATCATACGTCTATTACAAAATAATTTTAAATATATAAAATAAAAAATATAATTTTAAAAATTTCAATTAAATTAAAAAAATAAAAGGTCTAATTATTGCCCTGATAAATACAATATTATATCAAAAGGCGGCTGAGAATCTAATCAGGTTTGCTTCGTAATTTTCTGAAAAATCCGGACTTTTTATAATCCAACTGGATAATTTAAGGGTGTTTCCGACATTTTAGTTCATAAAAGACGACATAGTCACGTGACATGCTCATGGGCGCCAAAAAACTCCGAGTTTCTGGGCCCTCTCTGATCTTATCCACAACCACGTGCTCCTCGATCCAGCTTCCACGTCACTATCAATTCTCAGATCTATATCAACGGTTGAGATTTATCTTAACTTGTTCGACATTTAACCTTCATTTCGTCGTTAAATATGTTCGTCACTCCACTGATACCTCCCTCTATCCTGGCTATTGAGTTCTTTAAAGCTCATTAAGATACGCAGGATCCGTTAAAATACGCCGATCTACGTCCGTTTTCCGATCAGATGGGTCTGCTTGACCAGTTGTGGGACGATACCGTTGCGGGTCCCCGGCCCGATAACGGCCTCGGCAAGCTCCGAAAGCACTCTACTTTCAGTTTCCGGCCTAACTCCGCCAAGGGTACGCTTAGACCTCCTCTCCACCAATCGCGTGTTATATCATGACGATGGTGGCCGGCGGTTATACGCTTTATATAAAACAATAAGTCAATAACTCCTCACTTAAAAGGAATTAATTGTCTCAAAAAGTAATTCAAAGTGTTAAGTCAAATCAAATATAATTTACAAACAATAACGAGGAACTGTTGCGAATGAAATTTCTTGCATTTTCTGTACTATCATTATTCATATTTAGCTGTTATTTAATTTGGTTCGGTCTACTGATCAGAATCTGGTGGCGGGAGTGTGAGATCGTTCGGCGATGAAACGCCGGAGGAAGCGACGAGAGTGACACGTAGTATCATGATCGTAAGGCCGCCCGGGTACCAAACCGAATCGCCGCCGATTTCCCCAGCCGGGTCAACTCCTCCTGTGTCGCCTTTTTCCGGTAATAATTTTCTCTCTACCTTCCGAATTTATCCCTCGTTAATTTCTTAGTTACCGAAAATGCCACCTTCTCGAAAGGTCTGTGAGCGTCTAGAAAAATCTTCATAAGTGTACTACAAATGGGTAGTTACGTCAACTTGCTTATTACCCCCCTTAAGTGGACTTTAAGAGGGTAGTTATGTCATTTAAGAGTTTTGCATATATCTTTCCTGAATGGATAATTAAAGAAAATGGAATGTTAGTTGGGATGTGAGTATTTTGTCTGGGAGTTGCTAGGTGAAATGACAAACTTGCCCCCATTGGCATATTAAACATTAAACACCATGCATTGATATTACCTATTTAGATTATTATCAAAGAGCTTTAATTTTAATACTGATATAAGAAGTCATAAAGTTTTTCACTTAAAGTTTAGGGTTCGAACTCGATATCATGTACAGTGACGAAACTATATACAATGAGGAGAGACAATTATTATGCCTCGAATAATATTTTTCACCCTTATCTCTTTGGTTTATTTATAAATTTAACCTATATTTTTGTCTCCAATTTCATATTCTAGCTCCGTTTCTAATCATGTGTATATTGATGTTAAAATCATGGGCATGACTCAATGTATGCCTCAACTTTGCCACATTTGTATAATGTTTAATTGATAAACTTTTGGAAGCATGCAGACTATATTTAGTGAATTTAGGGTTTTGGATCACTTAGACCTAGATGGGGATGGTTAGGTTACCATGCCCGAACCATCTTTTTGCATATGTTGTAATCCAAAGTTTGCATGTAGACGTATCATGTATGGTTTTGTTACTGTGGATGTGATTGTGTTAGGAGGCAGAGAGTCATTTCGGTTTCGGAGAAGATCAACATCGGACGCGTACGAGAAGGCTAGCGAGGTTGGACCAAGGAGCCCTCGTCCTCCTTACGACGTGTGAGATCTGAGCCATCTCCCCATGTTTGGCGACAATTCCGATCCCCTTGCAGCTCAAGTTTGTGAAAAGCTAGGTTTGTGTGCCTTTTGCATGTGTAGTTCTTTTGAATGTGCGACTGAAACGGGTTTTGTAAAAGCTCTACTATAGAGAGAACTATGGGTAATGTAATATAAGATCGATGTTTAGTACTTTTGTAGATAGAGGTTGTGATCGTTTCCCAGTGTTGTCGTTCGGTGGTTGTCTCGGAACTTGTCGGAATAAGAGTTTGGTGCCAGAGCCGGTTTCTCGTGTTCATGAGTCTTCAAATTGTTGTGTTGTGTGTGTGGAGTAAGATAGCGTTTGCTAAAGGTAGTGCAGATGTGTATTAGCATAGTCGCACTTAAGGATAACAACGGGTCGGATCAGATCGATTCTTGCATCGGCAATGGAATTACTAAAACCAAAGAACATGTAGAAACTAGACTCTATATCAAGCTCTCAACTAATCCAAACTAATCTCAAACTAAAACTACAAATAGATAGTTCAAGGTCATAGCAAAATGCTCTATCTCCATTTCTACCATGGAAAGCAAATGGCACTTTACATGCATGCTAAAGAGAATTGAACCTTTTCACATGTGTTCCAATCCTAGTATCATACAAGGCATATACATTTTAAGGGAAAACTATTAAATGAATCATGTTCATCACGTCATTCGTAATCCAATTAATTTGGTTCATTCATTTTAAATAATTATTTTTTAATTATACGTAAGAAAGAGGTGATATCTAATTGATTAAACGGATAACGTGATAAACAATATTTATCTAATAATTTTTTAAGAGACAATGTTACAAGATTCTATGACATAGGGCCAATCAGAAAACAAAGTTAAATCAACAAGCAAACAATGAATCCAACCAACAATTCTACTACAAGCATATATAATCACTTTGCCAACATAAACACAACCCAATTCCATTAATCTGCATTGTAATTCAACAAGACTCCATATATACACAGTTCCCTCTAACCAGAAGGAACAAAAGGGTTCTCCCCAAATTTTCCTACTTGTTGCTGAAGATTAATATTATCATTAACATTGCAATTCACTCCACAACCACATTGAGGGCATTCTTCAAAATTATGAACAGGAAAACCAGCACCAGCAATCCCTACAGAAAACTCAAGATTATCCCCTCTTCTGGAAACCTCAACGATATTAACCCACATGAACCAGAGCTTCACAGTGACACCTTCCAAGCTTGCAATTTTCCCCTTTGACAGATACCCTTTGATGGTATTCTTGTATTTCAATCGGTAAGATCCTTCGAGGGAGAAACTACAAGTTCCATTCAAAAAAGCTGAGAATTTTCCCGATGATGAGTCGAAATCATAGCCGGTAACACCTTTGGGAAGAAGGCCGATGGGAAAGTCGAAGTCTTTGAGTATTTCATATGCTGTTGGGGTATTGATTTTAATGGCGATTGTTTGTAAGACCAAAGATTGTGATACGAGGAGGAGATAAAGAACGAGAAAATTTGATGAAAAATTCAATCTTTGGATTATGAAAGAACCCATTTTTTCTCTGATTCTCGTTGTATCCTGGGAATTACTATATAAATTGTTTCTGGGTTGGGCTGCTCTTTTGTTTCTTCTTGGTTGATCCCCAAATTATACTTGGTTTTGTCGGAATATCTAATTATTATTAAAAAAAAAACTATATTGATGGTAGGGGTGTGTACTATTCGGTTTTAACTGAATTAATCGATTGAATCGAAATTATTTAGATTAATTCGGTCGGTTAATTTTTGGTAAATTCGGTTAACGGTTAATATTTTTTAAAAAAACTCGGTTATCGGTTAATTCGGTTAATTAACCAAAATTAACCGAATTAATCGTATTAACCAAAATTATTATATATTAAATATTTTATATATTATATTTATTTATTTTTAGTCATTTAACTTTTAAAATATTATAAAATGTTCATTAATTTTTTTATATTATAAAGTGGTCACTAAATTTTATATTAAATTAATATAAAATAAAAATTTAATAACTAAAAAAAATTATTTTAACATAACTTAGTGATATATTATGTAATTTAACCAAAATTTATAATAAATTTCGGTTAATTCGGCTAAATAATTTAAGTTCGGTTTATTTAGTTAAAGGTATTTCGGTTTGATTAACGGTTAAAATTTTAAAAATTTCAGTTAATTCGGTTTTAGTTAATTCGATTTGACCACCGACCGAATTAACCGAATACACATCCAATAAATAATGACTTAATTATCACGGTTTTTTGTTTTAGTCTCTCGATTAATTTTTTTAAAAATTGTTTTTTTTGTTATATATTTTTTAATTTTAGCTTTCATTCGTTAAATACCTAATGATTTTTTTTTCACGTTAACTTTCTCTTTTTTTGTCAACATCTTATATATATTTTTCTCACATCAGTATATTATATAATATCTTTTATCATTTTAATCGACCAACAAAACGGTGATAATTCTGAATAAATCAAAAAAAAAAAAAAATTCTTCTAGTATGATATCGAATCAAGAATCTATTGGTTAAAGGATTTAACTCCCGAACTTAGGAGAGATTATTAGGTGAACTCTGTTCATCACGTCATCCATGGTACAAACAATCAAAATCGTTAATTATTAAATAACTATTTAATAACTACTCAGCCACTAAGTACATGTAAGAAAAAAGTGATGATTCACTTAAAAAATTGAGATGAACGATTCTGATTGTTTGGGACCATAGATGACGTGGTGAATATGATTCACCTAATAAATTTTCTAAACTTAGAATTTATTTAAACTAATATTTAATTTATACTCTCTCAACCTAAAAAATAAAAAACAATTACCTTTACGAAAGTTTGATCCGAGTAAAAATCCTCTACCTTTTTATCATGCCTCCATCCATGTCTCCTATTATAAATTTTTTAAAAAATTGAATTTTAAATTATAACCCTTATTTTCTAAATCTTAAACCTTAAACCCTAAAAAATACACCCTACCCATAATTTCCTAAACTCTAACCACAACTCCTAAACCTACACCTTACACCCTCTAATTTAAAACGAAAGCACAAATAAAAGTATAAAAAAGAGATAGACGATTTACACTCGTTTAATCCATAAACATATTACACCAAGAGCAATGTGCTTAACCAAATGGAAAACTTAGTATATATATTTAAATTATAATGTTTAATTTAAAATGTATCATCAATAGCACGAGCCTTTTAGTCCAAATGGTTAAATGAATGATTGTTATTTTTAGAGGTTACGGGTTCAAGCACCAACGATGTCAGTAGAATGATTGAGTGATCAATGTCAAATGATAGAGATTATATTCTAAAATAGATACTACTGTAATTATTATTAGCTTGTTAAAAAATATATTATCACTTTAAAATTAAATCAAAATAGTACTAACATATATCTAAAATCATTATTGTCAATTCATTTGGGAATGAAAAACTAATTATTTAGTTTTATACAAATGTATTACTTACCAATCTAATTAAACCTTAACTCAATTTTAATTTAATTTATGGTTTAGAGTTCATGTTTTATAGTTTTTAAATTTAGAAATAAATCATTTAAATGTGCAAACATGGATAATTAAATGTGTTATAATTTGACTAAATTGTTTATCGACTATAATTAAGTAGGTTAATTTGACTAAATTGTTTAAGATTCAGACAAAAGGATTAAATTAACCCAACTATATTTAAAAAAATTAACCCAACTTTAATAAATATAATTTTATATTCATTTTTAATTTATTTATATAATAAGTCAAATTAACCCAACCCAATTACTTAAATAATTAAATTAAACCTAATCCAACTACATTATATAATTTAGATTAAACCCAGCCCAAAGTTTGATTAAACCCAACATAAAGACATTTTAAAATCTCTAAAACTAATTTTATCTACACAATTTTTTGTTTCTGAAAATGGAGAATTCTCCCTGATACTGTGATTGAGGAAAATAATTCCCAAGTTATTGATGTTTGAATTTTATTTTTCAAAATATTATGATTTTAACAGTAAAATTAAAATGACTTTGTTAGATTCCGTTTTTGAATAGTGAAAATAAAAAATAAGTTAAAAGATGACCCCATTCGGCTCTGTCTTTGAACATTAGAAATGAAAAATAAGGTTAAAAGATGACTCTATTAGGCTCCGTCTTTGAACATTAAAAATGAAAAATAAGGTTGAAAGATGATCTCATTAGGCTCCGTCTTTGAACAATGGAATTTATTGTTAGAAGACGGAGCCTTTAGGCTCCGACTTTACCTAACTACACACTGGACACTATTATTTTACTGTTCAAAGACGGTGACAAATGAAAGATTCTTTGATTTCACTGTTGAAATCACAATATTTCGGAAAATAAAGTTCAAACATTAATAATTTGAGAATCATTTTCCCCGATCACAATATTGGGAAGAATTCTTCTCTGAAAAGAATTCTCTCTTTTCTTGACTAATACAAATTAAGTTCATTGTTAACTAGTTTTTTATTTAAAAGCAATTTAAATATTATTTAAAATATTTGTCGAATTTTATAGATAGGTGACGCTATCAATTTAATTATTATTGTTTATACTAGTATAATTTTAATTTTTACCTTGTTTAAAGAAACTAGCGCCTCGTAATACTAGACTGATTGATTGTGTGAATTTGCCTAGGATTGATTAGAGATGGGCACGAGTCAGATTTTTGACAACTTACACCCGACCCGAGAAAACATACCCTCCACCCATCACTCGACTCGACCCGAATTTAGGGTGAAAAAATCCGACCCGACCTGATTTTTAAGCTTTAAAAAATTAAATTTTAGGGACTTTATTGTAAAAGAAATAAATTTTAAGGATCTAATTGTAAATAAAATAAATATTCAGTGACTTAATTGTAAAAAAATAATTTTAGTGATCTAATTATATAAAATATTTAAAGAGGGATCATAATTGCAAATATCTCTAAAATATATGAAAAAATTACACTATTAGTCTCGGGTTGGGTCGGGTTTTTTCCACTTAAAAAAACCTGTCCCGACCCGAAATTACCCTTAAAAAACCTGACCCGACCCGAACCCCTATTTTCTTCAAAAAATCTGATCCATTTGGATCGGGTCGGATCGGAACCCGTCGGGTTCGGGTTCCGTGGCCACTAGGATTGATCCATTTATAACCTTGAACCATCCTCTGAGTTTCTTTTTCATTTATACAAACGTGAGCTCAATGAAAAACAACAACTAGCAGAACCTTGAATTTTGAATCTCCCCATGCGTAATCAACATCCTTCAAGATCATGGCTGATCAGGTTTTCCTCCTTCGACGTCACTCGCATGAGGCGGCCGACTCGATTGCAGTTCATATGAACTCAGAGAAAGTGTCTTGATGATCTTCTGAAAACTGTATTGTCGATCGATGTATGGTTTAGGGAGGCTTTTGCCTTTGTTTAGGCTTCGATTGTTCTTGAGCTGAACCTTCTTCTATGGCCTCATCTGGTTTTGATGGAACTCATTTGTTCTTGTACATAATATAGAGGATCAACTGAGCTGAAAACCAATAACATTTGAGACAAAAATATTTGACTCGTTTTGATTCGAAATTTTATAAACTCTACTCGAAAAAATTTCAAATAAAATTTAAAATTGTAAAATAAAAATTCGAATAATTCAAAAATTTTAATAATTAGATGATTTATTTTTAAGTTTAAAATGATTCTCTCCCAGAGTAAAATAAGATCCTATAAAATCATTATAGGAAACACTTTCTCATCTTTACTTATTTAAACTATTATTCAAAACTTATTATTTTTCTCACATTTTTCTAAAAATATATGGCTATAAAATTCATCAAAATTCTGATTTGAAGGGAACATCCATCGCAATGGAAAAATTATTAGGTGAACCTTGTTCACCACGTCATACATGATCCAATTATTAAGGGACTTATTACAATTGTTTACGATATTTAGAGCGATGAGTTATAATTCGATGGTACCTGGCATACTTTACCCTTGTATCTTTAATAATATTAGGGGTAAATTAAGCCAGTATCACGACTATTGGGATTTACTTATTTTTACCAACAAACTATATTAGATTAAAACGACGACGTTTTGCTGCGCTAACTTGAAACAAAATTATCCAAAACAGAGTTTTATGGGAGATAAATATGAAAAAAAACATGCATTCAATGAGATTTAATTCTAGAAACTTGAAAACCAAAGGCAAATTTATAACCACTAAGACAAAACAAATTGCATATAACGGTCAAATAAAACAAAATACATAAAATATTATCACTTATGTGCTATTTACATTCAAGAATATTTTTTAAACAATTGAATTTAATACATTCTTTTTATTAACATAGAATTAAAATGAAACAAATGCATTTATGTAAAATGAAAAAGTGTGCGAGTTACATTCGCTTTGATCATTCAGACCATTTAAGGTGTAGGGGTAGGATTTGCTGGCATAGGGGTAGCACATGCAGCCGGATTTTGTGTGCCAGAAATTTTGGGTTTTACATTTTTACATTCGGATACTGCAGGTCCATCGGGTCCACTGTACTTAAGGTCAATATCGGCGAACTCCACATTTTGACATGGAAAAGTACCGCTGCAAGTGATTCGAACAACTTCTGAAAGCGCAGCCGTGCCACGAATGTTCTTAAAGCTGATGTTGCTTAGTTTAACGTTTGATTCAGCCTGTATTAACACAATAACATCTAGATTAGATGATTGATAAACTCTTTTAACTGTATTAAGATTTTAAAAAGTGTTCACGTACATTCGTCTTGCATTTACCCGATGGGCAATATTTCTGATCAATTATGACAGGGCAACTGACATTCTTCACGGTGATATCCTCAAAATGAATATCTGAAGCACTGCCAGGAAATTCACCAGACCAACTCTTGATTCTAACGCCATTCGTAGTATCAGACATGGTGCATTTTGATACTTTAATGCCTTCAACGGGTTCTTCATCGTCGAACTTTCCGAGACTGCCAATACTGATGCCGTCCTGGTCCACAAGTCACTCCATTGATGTCCACATGTTTGGATCCATCCCCAATTGAAATACAATCATCTCCGGTTTTTATTTCTGAGTTAATAATATTAACTCCATCTGATCTCCCCATATGAATACCGTCTGTGTTTGGACTATCTTTAGGTGCACGTATGTTAAAACGTTCAAAAGTAATGTTTTTGCATCCCAAAAGATTAACGTGGAATTGTTTGCTATCTCTGCTAGTTATGTCTTGTATCAACGCGTTGGTCAAGAAATCAAACCTTAAATTCTGTTTAATTTTAGAGTTATAATAGAGTCAAAAAATTATATGTTAGTTATAACTAAAAAATATTAAATTCTAGCAAAAGGAATGAAACCTTACAATGGGGAGTACACTACAGAAGTCCTTTTTATCGCAACCTTCTCTCTTATAAGCCTGGGTTCCCTGACCATCGAAAATTCCTCCACCGGACATTTTAAAATTTTCAATTCTACTGAATGCAATCCATTTAGGCTCCTTGAAAGCTTTAGGATCAGTTGGAGCTTTTATAGTTCCCTGAACTTGAAGCTCAATAGGAGCCTTGCAAGGACCTTCTAGTGTTGCTTGACTTAAAATATATACACCTTTAGGAATCACAATTGTTGCTGGAGTTGTTGAACTACAAGCTTCTTTCCAAGCATCCAATAACGACTAAAACAAAATATATTAATAAATAAATTTTACATGTTTTCACCATCGGAGTGTTAAAGTGATTGATAATTTCACTTACCTTACTCAAATCTGTTTTCAAGTCCGCCTTTGCGCCAAACTTAGCAACGACATCAAGAGCACCCGCTTGAGCGTTAATGGTTGAAAAGAGTAAAAATAATATTACAGGCACCGTGAAAACAACCTTAAATATTATTGCCATATCTTTTTCTTTATTTGAACTCGAAAGGGTAATGATTTTTCTTTTTCTTTCGTTTCAAATATATAGAGAGGTTGCGAAAATTATAACCAATCAATATTTTTATAAAATCGATTATAATTTAATAATATTGTGTAAATTATATGGCTAAGCTTTAATTTCTATGATCATCATGTATTT
This sequence comes from Abelmoschus esculentus, assembly GCA_035048815.1. Lineage (NCBI taxonomy): Eukaryota > Viridiplantae > Streptophyta > Magnoliopsida > Malvales > Malvaceae > Abelmoschus > Abelmoschus esculentus. The sequence goes on along the minus strand of JAUCBN010000019.1, from coordinate 2,020,619 downwards.
TGTATCCACCTGGCTTGGTTAGATAAATTTGTGTTTTGTTTGTTGAGAAACTTGAATTATGCAGATTAAGTAAAAGGATTTTACTAACAAATATTTTTTTTTGAAAAATCCTAGTTTTAATTATGGTTTTACCCAGAAAAAAAAAAGATCGGAGACTCTAGAGCAAAAAAAGAGAGTACTCTTAGTGTACATAAAAACTATAATCTAAGAAAATATATTATAAATAATTTTACTCTATGTCAATAATATAAATATATTAGCACAAATATATTAATATATAAATAATAAATTAAATATAAATATATAAATAATTTTCTTATTTATAAATATATTCAATAGATAAACATATTATTATAAAAACAAAAGAAACAAAATTTTAAAATCTCAAAATTTTGTGTTAAGAAACTATTTAAGCAATTGAAAAAAAATATTGTATAGGACATTCAATAGAGTATTAGTTAAAAATATTATAATAATATCACGTGAACCGTTAATTAAAATTAAAAGAGAAAATAATAATAAAAATAAAATATCATATCATATCATTATTTTTGTTAACTTTAACGGCGAAATATCAATTTAAAAACGTAAAATTAAATATTATTTTATTAAAAATAATTAAAATACAAAAATAAAAACATGATTATAAATAAAATATTAAATATATAGTTATCCTTGCGTATAATTATTTCAAATACATTCATTAAAATTTTAGTTAGACTCTATCACCCCAAACCTCGATACATGTCAAATTTTAAATACCAATATAACAAGGGATGAGAAGAAAGAAGTACGATCCAAATCAATAAGCATTTAATGGTGAGTAAAACTCGATTCGAAAAAATTAAATAACATAATTTGATTTGAGGCAAAAATATCTGATTTATTTTGATTTGACTCGAAATTTTATAGACTCGACTCGAAAAAAAATTCAAATAAACTTTGAGTTGTAAAATGAAAATTCGAATAACTCAAGTAACTCAAAATTTTTAATAATTAAAGGATTTATTTTTTAAGTTTGAGACGAGTCTCTTAACTTTTTATGATATATATATATATATATATTGATATATAAAAATATAAAGAAATATTACTATATATGAAAATTATATATACATATCTTATATGACTAGAGGAAGTCGTTTAAATTAGAATCAAATCGTACTATAACATGATAAATAATTACAATTAAATATCTATAGGAACTTGAAAACTCGACTCGATTTGACTTGACTCGAACCGAAAAATTTCAAATAAAGTTTGAGTTGTAAAAATATTAGGAGTGCTCAAATCTAGGTACCCGGATCTTCGGGTACCCGAAGTACCGGATATCCGGATCTTCGGGTAATTAAAAATTTGGCCTGTGTCCCAACCCGTTTAATTTTTTTTTGTATAAATCTTAAATTTAATCTTAAAAAAATATATATAAATTTAAAAGTTTGAATTATATAATACAACATCAAAATATAAAATTTTAAAACGTTGGTTAAATAATTTAAACATAATTTTTTAAGACCTAAATTATATAATCTAATTCGAAACAAAACATAAAGTATAAAGAAAGTTTTTTATAAATATTTTTAATTAGTTTAATTTAATATAATATATAAAAAATAATGATTTAAATAGTAAAAAATTTTGAATTAATTCTCATATCGGTTAATGCACATATAAAAATAGTGTATAGCTAAACGAATAAAGTTCAAATTTTGCCAACTTGGAAAATTAAATTTATAATTTACAGTGAATCTTAATTTTTTTTACAATGAGTCTTTAATTCTTTTTAAAAAATAAAGTTTGATGGGTTGAGATTTAGAAATTAGGTTGTTTAATTTGAAAATATAGTGAATATAAGTGTATTTTGTATAAATATTAATTATATTTAATAAAAATTTAAAAAAAATTAAGAACCGGGTACTCAAAAGTAACAGGGTACCCGAAAATTTATAATCTTTTGATCCGGGCTTGATCCAAAAAATGACGGGCCGGGTATCCGGCTCGAACATAAAAAAATTCGGGAAAATATCCGTTTTTTATGTTCGGTTAGTCGGCTAATCGGGTCGAGTATTTTTGAACACACCTAAAAAATATGACTCATCAACTCAAATAACTTAAAATTTTTTAACTTAACTCGATCGAATACTCACCCATACCCACGTCTAAACAAGCCCAACCTTACAGAATAAAAGGCCCTTCAAAACCCTAATCTCTCTGTGTATCTGTTATCATTCGCGGCATCTCAGGACTTAACAACACCAAAGTGAAACGCTTCACCAATGGTCTCTTTGCTCCATTCCCAGATGCCCAAACTTCTTCTTTCTCTTAAAACAAACAACCAAAGATATATTCTATAGCTTTGTTTTTTGGCTTATGTTTGCTGGTTCTGTCTTTGCATAAACAGGGGATCGATTTAATCGCAGGAGGTAAGAGCAAGAAGACCAAGAGGACAGCTCCCAAATCCGATGATATTTACCTCAAACTCCTCGTCAAGGTCTAACCTTTATCCCCAAACTCCGCATAAAATCCCATTTTTTATTTTCCTTTGAATAGAAGTGTTGATTATTTATTTTGGGTTATAGCTTTACCGTTTCCTTGTAAGAAGAACCGGGAGTAAATTCAATGTCGTGATACTGAGACGTTTGTTCATGAGTAAAGTTAACAAGCCTCCACTATCTCTCTCTAGGCTAGTTCAGTTCATGAAGGGGAAGGTATTTATGTAATTTTGATTTGTGTTACTTAATATTTCTGGGGTTTTTAGGATCTTTATATTGCTGTTGATTTATGGTTTTTAGGAAGACAAGATTGCTGTGGTAGTGGGGACTGTGACTGATGATATTAGGGTTTATGAGGTTCCTGCTTTGAAGGTTACTGCTCTTAGGTTTACCGAGACTGCTCGAGCTAGGATCGAGAAGGCTGGTGGAGAATGCTTGACTTTTGATCAGCTTGCTTTGAGAGCTCCTTTGGGTCAAAACACGGTATCGGATTCAATTTGTTTATTGATTCGATTGGTGTTTTTAAGTTATGCATTCTTCAACATTTCGTTTCTACTTCATTCGTTGTTTGTCGAAATCCTTGAAATTGGAATGATGTTTCTTTCATGCACTAAAACAGATATATTTACATTGTGAATTGATTGATGTTTCTGTAAATTCGAATGTTCGGTACCATAATGTTCATGTCCCTCATGAGTGTAAATGGAACATGTTCTATTGTGTCATGAAACCTTTTCTTGTTTAACGGCCTTCAATAGGAAGTGAAGTCCATTGTTGTCCCCCTAAACTTGTTCTTGTGTTCCCTTCTGCTAATTCTTGTATGTCTGAAAGGAGAACCTGTTGTCTGGATATCTTATTTACATTGTGCTGAACTGCAGGTTCTCCTCAGAGGTCCGAAGAATTCCCGTGAAGCAGTTAAACACTTTGGTCCCGCACCTGGTGTTCCTCACAGCCACAGCAAACCATACGTCCGCTCAAAGGGAAGGAAGTTCGAGAGGGCTAGAGGGAGGAGGAACAGCAAGGGATTCAGGGTTTAAGACAAGTTCACTACTTATTTTGAGGTTTTGTCATTTAGGGTTCTATGACAGTTTTGCTTGCTTAGGTTTTGCATCCTTATCCATGGATCGTTTAATAGCTTGTTTGAGAATGGATCTTTCTTATATTACAAAGTGTTTCATGTTTAAGCATAAAGCTTCAAAGTGATAACAAAGCAAGCATTCAGCTCATACATAAACAAAGAAGATTCAGAATTTTTTGATGAAATCAAGGATGTGGGAGTTAATCTCTTCAGCCCTTTCTTGGTTGATGAAATGGCCAACACCTTCCATAACCACCACTTCATCTAACATGGGCACATCCGCTTTAAAGCCACCACTCTCAACATATTTCTTCATCCCTGGGGTGGTATAAACACTGTCAAGATCCCCCACAATGAACTTCACTGGCACTTTCACTTGTGTTCCACTCCATGCTGCTGTCAATTCCCAGTTTCTGCAACATGACAGAAATTAGACCAAAAATTCACAAAACCAAAATTCGAATATTTTTCCAGGTAAAAAAAACATACAGATCCAAAGCTCTGTAGTAGTTTAGAGCGCCAGTGAAGCCTTTTTGATTGAACTTGTTGGTATAGTAACTAAGATCTTCTTCAGAGAACCATTCTGGTAAGGAAATTGGGGTATCTGGTTTGATACCAAAAGGATTGTCTTTTGGCAAGGAAGGTGGACCTGGTTTTCGACTCGAAATGATTCTCTTCAGCACGTTTGAAGTTCCATAATGAGCTATCTCTGCTTCAATCTTTCCAGGTTCCTACAATAAAGTTTGGAAGAAGTCGTCTTTGTGTTCGTTATTTGGACTAACTAATAACATTATAAGACAAGAGGGACCGGAACCAGAAAATATAAAAAATGACCTGAAATCTGCAAATATAGTAATCTTCTCCAAAGAAAAGCCTCATGCTCTCAACAGGCTTCATTGGTTTCCTTGGCATGAACGGGACGCTGAGGCACACGAAAGCCTTGACTCGATCGGGACAGAACAAGCAAAGGTACCATCCGATTATGGAACCCCAATCATGAGCCACCAAGAACACTTGGTCCACACCAAGAGAATCAACGAGTGCAACGAGGTCACCCACAATATGCATGCACGAGTAGCTGGCTATCGACTGGGGAGCCTCAGTTTCACCATAGCCACGGAGATCCGGTGCAACAGTGCGGTACCCGAGTGAGCTGAGAGCAAGGATCTGATGCCTCCAAGTGTACCAGAGTTCGGGGAAGCCATGAAGGAAGAGGATGACCGGTCCTTGCCCTTTCTCGGCTACGTGCATCCTTATGCCATTGACATTCACCATCCTGTGCTGTATTCCTTCCATTTCTCTCTCTTCCCTTGTGATTCTTTCTGTATGTGACATATGATGATATATAAAGACAAAGGCAAAGGCAATGGGTTTACATGTGTAGAGCCACCACCTAAACAAACCAACTATACATTTTTTAACCACTAACTCATTGACCCACTTCAATTTTTTTCATCCATAACGTTAAAATTTGATTTTTTGATTTTATTTAAAAGATTTAACGTCTTATCTCACTAAACTAACTAGTTATTAGTTGAATTTTTAAAAATCGATTATAAATTTAAAATCGTTTTTAGAAATCAACACAATTGAGAGCAACAACTACAACCAGACATTATTAGATTTACAGGGGGCGTTAGTGGAGTAAATACATGAGAGGTTGACTTCAGAATAGAAATAATGAAGCTTTAAATGTGGCTCATGAATCCAAACCTGATGCCTGTTGCCTGTTGGTTCAACTTAAGAAATAAACTTGCTTTGCCACACAGAAAGATGGCCAACCCTTCTTTACCAACACCAAGGCAGGTCTCATCCGACAGCCATTAAGGGTATCAGTTCAGTTTTGTGGTCAAACCCACCGCCCAGTCCGCCCTTTGCATGAATGCCACCGAGCACAGCCCACTAAACGTCATTTAAGTCATTTTCTGGTTGTTGAACTGAATTCAGATGAGAATTCACGTTTATACTAAATACTGAACAACATCCCACAAGTAAAACCTACCACTATTTCTTATTAAATTCTTAACTGTAATTGAAGATGCAAAGAAGTACGTGAATCACATGTCTACCTGAACTTTTTCTCATCTTTATAAACAGGCCACATGCTCCGGCCAAATACAGCACCCACACCCTGATTAGGTCAGACAAACTCAAAACCACCCATTATGATATAACACCGAAAACTCGAATCCTGGGAACCATTCACCGAGACGGTGGGTCCCAAGAAGGCGAGTGAATCGAACCTAATTGAAAAAAACTTTGGGTGGTGGTACAAAGACCTTTTAGAGGCATAGCATGTAGCGTGGAGAAACTAAGACATGGAACAAGTAAATATGCATTCCCATACCAAAATGATGTGATGACAAAGCATATCAAATATATATGAGTTTATAAACTCAGGTGACTTGAAGTCATTGTATAAAATAAAGCACCAAATCCATAAAACACAACAATGAAACTTGTGCCTCAAGGCTGAAACTTGACCTACTATAATGACCAGACTTCTTCATGATACAAATTGAACTTCAGCTCCACCGAGTCAATCAAAACTAGCATTTAAGAACTTCAACAATTCGTTTCTTTTACTCTCGGCCTCTTTGTCTTCCTTTGACTTGTCAAGATTCAAGAGAATCTAGAAACAATGAGACAAGAGCAATGGCAAAGTAAGAAGCTTTGTTTGGCTCTAACATAAACAAGATGGACTAACCTTTTTGCCAGACACGGCACTACGTCGTGCACCATCATCCTAGTCACGCCCAAGAAACTGTAAGGATAAGAAGTTAGCATGCGAGAGACAAAGGGAGTTAAGGTGTGATATCAAGAACCACTAAACAGAAATGAATTACCTTTGAAAGCTGCACAGGACTGCTACTTCTGTCATCTTGCTGTTTCTATTTGTAGCTCCAATTGCCAGGACCCGACCCAGAAAAATAATCCAAGTCAATTGCATCCAGTTATCATATCACAGATCCCAGCTCCAATTTCAAAGAGCCAATCTATAGAACAGGCAAAAAGTATCATAAGCACCTCAGAAATGTCTGGTTAAAAGTATTCTAAAAACAATGAAAGCTGGAAAATTCGCTCAACCTCCATAAGATGGAACCATTGTACCTAAAATTAGAACTTCTGCCACTATCCTGGCAGATGCATATTGAAGAAAAGCAAACTTGATACTTAAATATACAAGAATGAACCATGAAAGATATTGAAATCAAAAACAACAAACCAAGCTCCTGATGAGCAGCCAGCAAATGAGGATAACATAGCCACACTAAACCACCAGACACAAATTTGGATACCATGTTAAACATAATACATAAAACTATCGAGTGAGTCTCTCGGGTTATAATTTCACGACAGCAGCAGTCAATCTCAGGTTATTTAAGCATCTGTTAGTTGGGGTCTAATGCATGTATCAAATACAGGGTATGTGCCAAACATGAAAATGTCCGATTCTTTCTAAATTTCTGTGTATTTGAAGGGTATGGGTCATATCCCATATTCCCATTCCTATATATACTGGAGATGAGTGTTGGACACAATATTCTACGAGGAAAAAAAAGATTTGAAACAAAGGAATTGCATTGTAAATAGTGGCATACTGGCATACCTCTTTCAGTTTGTGCTTTTGACGCTTATGTCGATGACTCTTGATCCGCTCTTTTTCCTTTGACTAAAAGGCAAAAGGATAATAATATAGTTAGCCATACGAGACACTGCATTAAAATGAGAAGAAAAAATCGTAGCACCAGGACTTAAACCTTATTTTGCCTGTCAATTTTCTTGTGCCTCTTAGAATGACTGGACTCATGCTCACTATCCGAAGGACTGTTACCCCTGCAATAATTTAGCAGTCATAGAATGTTAATAATCGGTAAAATGCTAAACAACCAAATAGTTTCATGTAATTTCTCCACCTTCCATGTAACACATAAGGGCATTAGAACAAAAAAAATATATTGATGAATGCTCCTTGTTCTTGCTCAATTACCAACTATTCCCAGTCATAAAAGCAAGAAATCTGATCACACATTTAAGTTTCAAAATACACAATTTTGCATTTCCTTACTTCATTAGTGCAATACATACATCAAATTCCATTTATATAAAATGTATGATAATACAAAGCAACACCTTTTACTATAAACAAAATTCATTTTAATCCAATTAAAACAGCAATAAATGGAAAAGTGGGAAGTGGATATTAAACGATGCATTACAATTGAAACATTAAAATAAATGAAAAATCCATGATACCGTTTCACCGAAGAACACTTCCAACTAAAATTCCAGATTAAAGATTTAATAAAACCTTAATTAATTCGCCTAACACTTAACCTTAAACATCAATTACTAAAAAATAAATAATTTATATTAAAAATAATAACAAATAATTTCTTTTTACCTGGAGGAATCGGAGTCAAACGAAGAGTAAGAATAGGAAGAGTGACGGCGATGCTTTCTACGACGTCGTTTACCTGTCGAACGACTCTTCTTTCTGATTTTGAGAGAATCCCTGACTCTTTCGCGACGGTTGCTGCGACGATGGCGCTTTTTGGCGCGTGAGGAAGACGAAACGGACAGGGAATCCGTGGAAGAGTAAGAAGTGGCCGACGACGATGACGCCATATCCGGTTACCGAACTCTAATTATTATTAGGCTTAACACCAAAATAAATACCTAAATTATCATATTTTCTAAATTATTCACTTAAACATCATCATCATCATCATCATATTTTTATATTTTTAACTATTAATTATTTTTTTAATAAAAAAACCATTTTCTATTTAATTATATGAATCTAATTAATAACAAATACAAAAAAAGATATATCTAAAATACTGTAATTTAAATTGTTTTATCTATAAAATATATGTTATTAAAAATTAAAATATATAAGAATAAATATTATTTTTAATTTAATTAAGATTATTAAAAAATATTAAAAATATTTTTTTAATCATTATTTTAATTCATTGAATGATTAATTAAATTAAGTTTTGCAGATACTCATTATAGTGTCAACCCTCCAATCACTAATTTTTAACCCATTTGACTGATTAACTAATATTTATTTAAATAGTTTATTAATTATTAATGTCTTATATATTTAAATATTAATTAGATTACAACAAATATTTTTAATATAATTTAATTAAATATTAATTATTAATATGCAAAATTGTCCTATTCTTTACATTGACAAGCAATGTTTACATTATATGCAAATTTCATACCTGCTAATTAGCTTCACCATTTCGTTATAACCTATATTGTCTATCATTTTCTTATTCTAGATTATCGTAATAATAACGAATATCTATCGAATTAATATTTAATCGACTATCGTGCACGTTCACCGCGTTATTGTTAAAAAACCTGCTGTATAAGGCACTTCTCTATCCGTTATCCATGAATCGACCCCATCGAAGAACGCCTTCGGAGTGAATTCATGTGCAGTTTCCGTTGTGATCTCCCTAATTCCGGGCCATGGAACACGAGCCGTCGTGGACGAACCAGGGCCATGGTTATTGAACTCGGAGAAATAACAAGTGTTTATCCCCCATGTACCATTCCATATGGTCCACCCTTCCGGTTTAATCAAATCGTCGAGGTATGATTCCATGACGATCGTTCGTGCAAATTCTCCGCACGGACGGCCTAGGTACGTAGGGTACATATGTTTCACACCGTCCATTTCCGGAGCATACACGATTGACGAGTTTTGGATGATGATAGCCGTTGGTTGTCGAATGTCGGATCGAGTGTGTGCGGTAACAACGGCTTCTTGTCCATCTAATGGCTTCCGGATGAGGAATGCACAATCTTGGAAAACTGCGGCGGCGTCACCAAACACGAAATCAATTGTCCCGGCGATATTGCAGCTGCGGTAGAATTGGCGTTTACTGTGGGCGTAAAGTGTGTTACGGTAACCGTCTATCGAGCAGTTGTAGAAGACGGCGAAATCGGACGTCACCATCAATGCCACTGCTTGTAATTTGGCTGCCCCAGCCGAGTTCTCGAATCCGATGTTCTTGGCAAAGAACTTGTCTCCATTAACAGCTACATCAATTGGACTATCATTTTGTTAGAAACAAAACATATATGTACATGAAAAGAATGTTTAATTCGTACTCATACCTACTGTAGCAGTCCTGAAGGTTGGAATGCCATCGGCATTGTTGCGGCTACCGGTAATTCGGGTTTTCTCTCTACCGTCTCCGATTAGCACCACATTTTTCATCCTATAACCGAACTCGATATTCTCCCTGTAAATTCCTTCCTTGATATATATCACAAAAGGCTTAGTAGAATTAAGGGGTATCCTACTCATTGCTCCTTTAATGGTCTTGAACCTCCCACTACCGTCCTGTGCCACAGCAACATCAGCTCGGTCCACTTGGAGTAGACGACGGATGAATATATTCTCTAAATCGGTACCAAAATCGGAGTTGCTATGCCTGCCGGTAACATAAGCTTCATCATTGCTGAGTAGGCGTCGGCGTACACCGTCTTGTAAGTCGGCTAACTCGCTGATTATGGCAAGGCCATCTCTGCTTAGTTCCATGGAAATTGTCAATGCCTTCTTCATTGTCTTCCGAGCGTCAGAGGTTGTATTTTTGAATCCATCTAGGCATGTCCTTTGGTTGGTGATTGTAGCACTCAACCAAATCTTTATGTTGGCCAACATTTTATCAATAGGTGCACTTTTGAACTCGTTGATTGTTTTGAACGATTTCCGTAATTCGTATACCGAGTACCTCGTCAATTGTTTGCAGATATCGAATGCTGTCTTCGTCCTCGGATCCTTCTGAAGGTCTCTCATGGTAGTCAAATTCTTGGATGCTCGACGCAAGTACTTGATCGTGGCCTTGAAAGCCGCCTGGACGAGTTCTTTAATGTCCGTAGTATTGCCGGATTCGGCCATGACTTCCCTCATGCACGTCCTCTTGAAATCCGTCAGATTGCAGATGGATCGGATGGCCTTCATTGACGAAGCCGTGTGAGCATTTTTATCCCCTGTTTTGATTTTATCATTGTCATCATCGGAGTCGCCGCTACTACTGATTTTAACGCTGAACAACACCACGATCACCATCGACACCAACAGGACTAAACAAAGCATGACGATGGTGATTCTCTTCTGCCTCTCCGGATCACCGGTCCACATTTCCGAAAGGTATCAATCTATGAATAGCAACAGGAAAAACAACAATGACATACAATTTTCCTATATGATCATGAAAATCAGCTCAACTAGACAGGCAACAAGAGCTCTGCCCTATGCAAGGAGGGACAACATATTTTGAATCAAAAATGTGTTCCAAAAAGGAAACCCCAGATTGAAATTTGATGAATTTTATAAGAATTAGACTCGTTTATGAACAAAAGGAGGTTGAATTGTGTAGTTTTTTGCTTGAAAAGATGATATTTGGAAAGGATAGGGAGAGTGGTGAAAGAAAATTGTTAAGGTATTTCCCTAAAATGAGAGGCTAAAGAGCTATGAGAAGCATGTGGCCCTCTCAATTTTTAGTTAAATATAATATCGAACAAGATCCACTAATTGTCTGAGTGATCATGGTAAAAAATATTCATGTCGTTTTATCGTGTATGTTTGTTTATGCATATCGAATCGATGATGCATATCTTGTGGTCAACACCAACGCCTGCTGTAGGAAAAGCCTTCAACATCAACTAATATTAAAACTTGAGCAGATCTCCAAGAACTTATATTAGATTATCCGGTTCGGTCCCAATGAACTTCCAAGACCAACCGTCGATGAACCTCCCAACGATGCACCGAGGTCATAATTCCTGCACTCGACAGACCACAAGACCACTCGAGCCACATTCTCAAGCACCAGTTCATAAAATCTGCCCTGTAATATTTGCTTCCATGGTCTCCCTTAACAAGGGCTCATTATTATACTACTTATAAAGTAACACTGGTTCAAGCCTTAAAAGATAGTTCATGATGCATGTCTGCAGTTTTATGATGAACTTCCAAGATGTATTCATATCTAATCCCATCTTATGATGCAACCTCTAGCATGCAGGGTTTCAAGGATCTCTGTTGAAAGCGCGAATCTTAGAGGGGCTAATAGCTTGACCTTTTTTATCCGTACGCAGCAGGCTCTAAGTGCAAGTTCGAACCCTTCGACCGTGACATTGCAAAGGTGCACAAGCTTAGCCTCTTGAAGCCGTGTCAAGTTCCCCATCACCAGGCACAATGCCATATCAGAGATGGCACAGTAGCTCAAATTTATCTGCCAATATAACAAAATTTAGCACATTTGAAAAATTCCATCAATAGTCTTCAATCATGAATGTTGCTTGTACTAAAAACGTGAAACGATAGAAATGGCGGGACGATTGACGATTAAGAGAACATAGCCTCGAGTTAACCAACAAGAAAGTAAATGCATTGCCATCAAGAGGAACTAAGGTGGTGAATAAGGATGCAAACATGTAAGTCTGATCGAAGCTGGAGAAATGATCCCTCCATAGGTTCAAATGCTTTAAGTGAATATGTATCGTATTTACGAGAAGTAATGTATTGTACATGTTTTCGATACAGATAAATGCACAGCTATCACATGATTCAAATCCGACAAAACTGTACCTGTCGAAGATTCCTTGAGTAGTAAGCAAGTGCCCAGAAGCCCAAATCATCTACATTTTCACAATGTTTCAAATCCAAATCTGCCAGTCTCTTACATCCAACTGCAACTGCTTCCAAACCCACACCTGTAATTTTATCAAGTGCTCGCATTTCCAGATCGCAAAGCTCCTCTAGACGACCAATATAACCTAGCCCTCTGTCGGAAACTTCATTGCAGTATGACAAGTTGAGTGTTTTCAACTTCTTGCAACCACTGGATAGAGCATCTAAACCATCATCACCGATACCGGTACACCTGCAAGTCCAAATGAACAGATGTACAACTTTCCATTAGCATGTTAAGAAAATATAACGCTACTATCCAACCGGTTTTAAGCTTATTTTACCGGTATAGATCTAGTTCATGAATCTTTTTACAGTTAGAACCGATATAGGATAGTCCTTTATCCGATATGTTTGTGCAAAGTCCCAGTTTCAAGCATGATATTTCGGAACATCTAGACAAGTACTCCAATCCTGCAGATAAGAATAAAGCATTAACTAATTGGAAATGAGAACGTAACCGATAAGTAGCACGATGGGAAGTAAAATTAAAACAGAGAAAGGTTCAAGATTGTAACCTTTGTCATTTACACCACAACAATCTGTTAGATCAATCTCCTCTAGTAGCAAGCAAAAGGATCCGATCTGACAAAGACCCTTCTCGGTTATCATATTACAGGACTCTAGCTTCAGGCATACAAGGTTTCTGCACGAGGTGGCTATGGCAGAAATTGCAGCATCGGTAATGGAACGACAGCAGGTTAGATTTAGGACTCTTAAATTAATGCACCCGGATACAAGTCTCATTAAGCCCATGTTGGTCACCCCCACACATTTGCTGACCCCGATTTCTACCAACGACTTGCAGTTGGCACTAATTACTTGGAAACTAGACTCGGGAATTCTAGCCCTGTCGATTCTAATCACTTGAAGGTGCTTTAAGTTCTTTATCTGATGCAGAAGGGCAGTCGAAAGCTCCTGTCATGAAAACACACATTCAGCATCCATAGATCAAAATGGCAAAGTTATACTAGTACAGACCAAAGCCGGATAACATCGGAACCAAGAAATTACTTACTGAAAGAGAGTAACCTGCATTTAGCTCCAGAAGGTTACCATGGCCTCTAACGACAAAGATTAAACCGGACGAACTCAGACCTTGGCACCTTGATACATCAATGACCTACAAACAACAGAATTCAAAACATTACATTGTATTTTCTTGTTCTCCACGGATGTCGAAGTTTCCTACCTTCAGTAAAGGGCATCCACGCTCGATAAACTGTAATCCGAGATCATCGATTAAAGGACACGCCATCAACCCCAACACCTCCAGTTTCAGCAGAGAAGCAATAGAATGAAGTGATTCATTTGTCACCTGAAACAAAACATACATCAAGATTAACCATAGACAATAATTTCAGAAGAAATGTAATGCAGTTTCAATTTGAGCTGAATTCTAATCAAGTCTGTTAGTATCATTTTTTCCTGTCTATTTTCTCAGTAACCAAACATGCATTGAGAAACAATTCGAGAGGGAAAAAAGACCGAACCTTGAGATATGACACATCAAGATACTTCAAGTCTACGCATTTCTTACACAAAAGATCGACACCCAGATCAGTTATCTCCATACACCACTTCAAACTCAATTTTTCTAACCTCAAACATCCGACAGCGATCTTGGCCAATCCGACATCGGTCAGCTGCAAGCACTTATCCATGTTCAACTCCCTCAATCCAACAGCGAGAGACAAGGCGGCAGCTTCCCTGTCTCCAAACCCACAACAATACGACACGTCCACGCTCTCCAAACACGGACATGCACGTGCCAACATCTCCAAACCCGAGAATTTCAACCCAGTCGCTCGACTCAGCACTAGACTCTTCAGCCCCCGAGGCCAATTACCGAAACGCAGTGAATCCGAACCCGGACCAATCTGAGACAATAGCAAGGAGACAACCCCATCTTCAATGCGGGGACAAGCGGAGAGGTCGAGAGATAGTAATCGAGGGTACTTGTGGAGAAGAATCGGCAAGAACTCGATCCGGAGAATTCGAAGATGCTTCCGAGTCAGCGACTCAATTCGGAAGAACTCTCTGCAAACGAGCCGAAACGATTTCCGATCCGACTCAGAGACAAGAATCTCGTAGATCCGAACGAGTAGATCTTCTGTTAAACTAAGAATGTTCTTGTTCGATTGAAACGGCGACATTTTGGGTTTTACCGAAAACAAATAAAAATAAAAAAACTGAAATTCTTATCATAAAAAAACAATCTTTCCCGAGTGGGAATTTCCTTTTTTCAGGTAGGAACAAACAAGAAGACGACTCGGAGGTAGAGCAGAGGGTGATGGGTCGGTTTACAAAGAGTCCGAGTCCACCCAAAACTGTTCGTCCGGGTCGGGTTCATATTCCCTTCTTTTTTTCCTTTCTCACAGAAGAAAAATCGAAGCTATTTTGGTAGGTGAAAGAATTGCAGACAAAGAAAAAACCAGTGGAGAAGACAAGCGCAAACACTCGAGTGAAACCCGGTATACATCTTTAAACCAAGTTCTCCATACACAAACCGCCACGTGGATATTCATATCAGTTCCCATGACGTGGCAAATCCTCATTGCCGGACGAGTCAAATCATGTGGAATTGATCAACCGTTTTTCAGCCGTTGGATGGTGTTAGACCAATATGACACGTGTCAATAGGAGGAAGGTTGAATAAATAAAGGAGCGTAGTACAGAAAAAGTACCTGAAGTGGTAAGGAGTAGATAAGGATTGGATTTTTTAAAAATTTCCTTTCTGTACCGCAATTTCTACGAAAATTACCGTTTTGTACGGTTAATGACGTGGAAAATGATTTAATGTTTATTTCTTTTAATTTCTGATGGGGTCCACTTTTAACGTGCACCCGACCGTACCTATCTGTTTATGTTAGGTCTGACATCACATGTCAGATTTCGATGTAATAATATATTCTTAGATTTAATAGGAATTTTCCAAATTTTTAGATTTTCTCAGAAAATGGGTAATAAGTTAATCATATTACTTTATTAGTGGAGGAATTTATAATAAAAGTTTAAGTGGATTAAGTTTAAAAATTATTTAAAATTATAAAATAATCATATAAAAAAATTAAATGTTTAACTAAGAGATAAATACAAATAACACCATTAATTGATGATGAAAGATAAAAATAATTAATATTATTATAAAAATATATATAATAATGAAGATTTTGTTGACAAAAATAATCATTATCATAATTAAATCGTGAAAAAATTAACAATTATATATATCAAATTTAATATGAATATTAAAAAAAAATCGACAGAATAATTAAACAATTGTTATCTCAATCAGTTAAAAGAGACATTAATTTAATAATAAAAAATTAAATAATTAATAATATTTTTTTTAAATATATCAAAATATAAAAAAATATGCCACAAAATAATTATTTTATTCAAAATAAAAAAATGATATAATAAAAAAATATCGTCCATCAATAATTAACACTAAAATTAATACCGTTATTCAATTTTTTTTAAAGCACTTAGATTACAGAAAATTTCAAAACCTTCGGATAATATTAATTATATATTTTATTTAAAAGAACAAATCCAATGAAATATTATTTATTTAATAAGTTAGGTTAGGAAAGAATAGTGTGAAGACTAAAAAACAAAATTATTATTTTTAAATAAACATAATTGTGGTGCATAAATTTTATATCACCTTTATATTAAAAAAATAGATCAAGTTATGTACTGTAAAATTTTTTAAGTTTTACATATTTTTTAAATCGTTAGATGATTAAAACAGATAACTCAGATTAACAATCAGTAATAGGAAGATTTTTATTAGAGAAAAAAAATAAAAAAGTAAATTTTAGCCTAATGATGGATACATATAATCTTTAGGGTGGGCCTAAACTACCCTAAATTTTTCGAGATTCACACATTTGCCTTTAAAAATTTAATTTTTAAAGTTGTATGAATTAGTCCTTAAATTTTCTTAATATTTATGAGTTGTATCTACCCTGAAATTTTAATATTTATGTGTTCTCATCCTCAAATATTTTTTTGGACCCGCCATTGTCTGAACCATCTATTTTAGTCATCAAACGATCCAAAAAACATATAAAACTTAAAGAATTTTACACTATATAATTTAATTTTATTTTATTTAAAAATATTTGATTTAAAATATCTATGATCATATATATTCTAAAAAAAGACAAAATCTTGATTTTTTTTGAAAAGGACAAATCTGAAGTTATGAACTTGTGGAGTCAATTAAAAGAGGTTTGGAAACAGACATGAGCTGAGAGGACCACCCTGCACAAAACCTAATAAAACACCTACAAGATTGGTTAGGACAGGGGGGTAGTTGACTAGTTGTAATATTTTTAGTTTGTTTTTCTTTTTAAATTATTTAGAAATTTAATTGGTATCATATAAATCTATATTTCAATAGTGGGGTCTATTTTTTTTTTCTAGACTTTTTTTTATGAAAAATATATTTTATTGATCCAAGTTGTTTGGTGGCCAACTGAGAAGAGAATAAATAGTATTATTATTATTATTATTATTATTATTATTATAATAAAGACTCATTATTATGCACAATAAAAATAAAATTGTATCTCAGTGATTAAAAAAACGATTATTAATTTTAGAGGTCATGAATTCGAGTACTAATAATATCAATATAGTGATTGACGATCAATATTTAATGATTGAGAATATACTTTAGAACTGATTCATTGCATTTTAAAATTATAAAGATTTATTAAATATTTAAATTTAAAATTAAAGGATAAAATTAAATTCATGTAATGTTAATTTTATATGTAACTTTAAATTTAGATATTATATTTGAGTTTTAAGTTCGAACATATTATCGTAAAATTTTTAAATTTGGTTCGGCTCAAAAAAGTATTTCACAAAAGTATTTAAAGAGAACATTGAAAATATAGATAAATAATCAAATTGTTATAAATGATTTCTAATTTAATTAAAACGGTTGAATATTCAATTTAATTAATATAATTTTAAAAATAAATATGTCAAATTCCATCATGTAAGGTTTTATGAATACACAGTCCCTAAACACCGGTACTACACTACAAAATCATCGCATATTAGAATCTTGTACCAATAATGTTTATCGAATTTCACGATCCAACAATCAACCTACGTACGAGAACAATGATTCTAAGAATTGAGTTTACAATTTTAGTAGTACACATATATTCTATTGTACTTCATACTAATCATAAACATAAGCATATAAGCTAGTAGGAACAATAAGAAGAGATGAACAAATACATGACGCTATCACGAAGTTACCGGATCATACACTTTCATCAAAACAATCATCATACATGATGCACAAGGCTTAACCATACACATATATGATAATATTTTTTGTCTAATTTATGACATATTTTTTATCTGTCTTTGTGATAGTTTTACATTCGTTTAATGATCATCATAACACACGTTTTTAATTAGTGAAACTCGATAATCTTGTATAGTTAGATTTTTTATGATTATTTATCGTTTTTTTAAAACTATTAGCGAAATAATTTATAAGATTGATTTTGTTGATTATATTTATAACATCACTGCTTAAACGTCTAGTTAGATAGAAATATAAAGAATATATAAGCAAGAGAAATTTTTATTTCTTTTGTCCACACCTTTTGATTTTCACATTTTATTTTTTGTATGATTTATTAGTAAATGTAATTTTTAAGTTTTCTTCATATTTTGGGTATTTTTATTATAAATTTTTACTGAAATTTCATTTCTAATAAAAAATATTAAAGGTAAATATGAAATAAAAAAACCTATTTAATTCATGGAAAATACTTTAATACAAGAGTTCTAGTAAAGAGTATACAAGTTTTTTTTTTTTTAATTTTAAAATTTAGATATCGAAATTGTAGTTTAGGGTTTAAAAATTTATATTATAGAGCGTAAAATTTAAAGTTTAGGGTTGAAAAATTTATATTATAGAACGTAAAATTTAAAATTTAGGATTAAAATTTAGAGTTTAAATTTTAAAATTTAAATTTTAAGGTGTTAAAATTAAAAATTTATATTTTAAATTTTATAACTTAAATATAAATGATTGTGTATTTTTTATGCAGTTTATATAAAAAAATTAACCCTTAATTCATTATGTTTTAAATTTTATCGTGCATCGTTTAAAACATTTTTTTTAAATTTATCTCGTTTATATTTTATATCTATTAAAACTTATTATAATTCAAACATATTATTATGTTTGTCAACTAATATATTTACATTTTTTAATATTCAACGTACAATATTTATATTATTCAGGCTCTTCATCACCTATAAATAGAAGGATATAAAATATTTAAAAATGTTTGATTTTATATCTTCTTACATATTATATCAACAATAATATCAATTAAATTATATTTAATCAATAAATATATTTATCTTTTACTTTTAAATATCGAATATAATAAAATAAAAATTAATTGTTGGTCAATAAGTACATGACCCATGTGTTAGTTATATTTTTTTGATAAAGAAGTATAACTATATATAAGAATGGACACGGAATCCGAACTCGACGGGTTCTGACCCGACCGACCCGGTTCGACCAGGTCGGATTTTTTAGTAAAAAATTCAGGTTCGGGTCGGGTTGGATCGAATTATTTCAAGGGTGGCTCGGGTCGGGTCGAGTTCGGGTTTATGATGGAAAAAATTCGACCTGACCCGATCCGGGACTAATAGTGTAATTTTCTCATATATATTTTAGAATATTTGCAATAATAACCCATCTTTATATATATATATATTTTATACAATTAGATCACTAAAATAATTTTTTTTATAATTAGGTCACTAAAAATAAATATTTTTACAATTAGATCCCTAATTTTTATTTTTTTATAGTTTAATCCCTAAAATTTTAATTTTTTAATGATTCGGGTCAAGTCGAATTTTAAAGCTTAAAAATCAGATCGGATCAGGTCAAATTTTTTCACCCTAAAATCAAGTCGGGTCGGGTGACGAATATAATTTTTCGGATCGAATGCGGGTGGGCCAAAAATCCGACCCGACCCAACCCGTGCCCATCCCTATCTATATAGCTTTATTGTACATGGAACATGGGCACATCATATAGTGTAAAAATGATAATTGATAGACGGTCCATGCGCATATGGACCTCTATGATAATCAACGTAACTTATACAGCACCTATGTGTTGAGTATGCACTGAACATAGATTGGGTAGGGGTGAGGATTCGATCGAGTCGAGTTGAGTTAAAAAAATTTAAATTATTTGAGTTTATGAGTCATATTTTACCATTTAAATTTTATTTATTTATTTTTAATTCGAGTCAAGTTTAAAAAAATCGAGTTGAGTTTAGCTTTCGAGTTTTTATAAAAATTTACTTTTAATTATTTTTCATGTTAGTACAATTTAATTTCAATTTAAATGAATTTTTTAATCATATAAAATATGGTATGTTTATATTTCTTCGTATGTGACAATATTTCTTCATATTTTCATTTTCATATTTTCATATATCAATATATATCATAAAAAATTGAGAGACTCATCTTAGAACTTAAAAATAAATTCTTTAACTGCTAAAATTTTTGAGTTACTTGAGTTATTCGAATTTTCATTTTACAACTCAAACTTTATTTAAATTTTTTTTGAGTCGAGTCGACTGTATAAAATTCTGAGTCGAGTATTTTTGCCTCGAGTCGAGTTATTCGGTTTTTTAAGTCAAGTCCACTGTATAAAATTCCAAGTCGAATTAAAACTAATCGAATATTTTCGCCTCGAGTCGAGTTATTCGATTTTTTTGAGTCGAATCGAGTTTTGTTCACTCTAAATTTTAGGCATACGCAACTTTCTATACATATTCGGTATGAACCCGAATTTTATCCCTAAACTTAATTTTATCTTATTCTAAACCTGATTTTTAGAATTAAATAAATTAAAATCAAACTGATTCGAGTTATTTTATCATTCTTATCAAAATACGGGGACCATGAGAACTTTTCCTATTCTCTTCATTATTTTTTTTTTTATTTTCTTCATTCATAACGTTAAAATTTGAATTTTCGACTTTACTTAAAAAATCTAACGTCTTATCCCGTTAAAATTACCGGTTTTCGGTATTATTCCATGGTCTTTAGTCAAAACAGAAAGGCAAATACAATTGCTTCAGAATCTGGAAAATCTTAATATTCTAACAGATCAGAATAAAATAATGATCAGATCACCAAATCCAATCAGAAAAAAAGCTTCTCAGATGCTAATGGATTTCTATTTGGGAATTTATTTCAATTCCACAGTTTTAATCCATTTGGCATATTTGATTCTCAATTTGCAGATCTGCAGATTTCATAGGAAAGCTAGAAAATCACCACTTTTTTTTTTTATCAGGGTCAAATTATAGTTTTAGTCCCTCTATAAGTTTCGAATTTGATATATTTCGGTTCATTTACTTTTATAACGTGATTATTTTAGAGTCGTAAATGAGATTAAATAGATCGTAAACTATTCGAATTTGACTCGGTTAAAGCTCGAATAAAAGCTCGACTCGATTGGACTCAGTTCAAGTTCTTAATGAACTGAATAGAGCTACTTGATACTCGACTCGAAAAGCTTGTGAGCTACTGAAAAATATAATATAATATTTTTGTTTTTATAATTTAAAATCTAAATTCTTAAACTTAAAACCTTAAAATATAAACCATAAACATAAGTTTAAATCCTAAACTCTAAACCTAACGAACTAAACCTCTAAACCCTCGGCTAACACTCTATACCTTAAAATTAACTGAGACGTGACAAATGACAAGTTACTCGAGTCCTACACAATCAAAGATCGGGTCAATACTTGATTCAATTGAGCTCGAATCAAACTTGAACTCGAATTGAATCCTTAACGAATCGAGTCGAGTTCAATACTACTCGAACTAGACTCGACTCGTTTATACCCCTACTATTCTAATTAAAATACTGACTTTAATTTCTTTTCCCTTGAAAATAATCCTTCCAAATCATCATGCTTATATATATATATATTTTCTTTTCTGGAAAGGGTTTTATTAATAATAAAAAATCAAATTAGCATTTTAATTGGAATAGTTAATCGTGTAACTATCAGCTATTTGTACTAGTTAATGACATTATAAAATGTAGAGGATCGAATAACATTATATTAAAGTAAAAAGACTAAATCTATAATTGAGCATAGTAAAGGGACCAAAAATATAATTTGACTTTTTAACTAATGACATGAAACTTTTAAGGGTGAATTACTCTAGACACCCCCATATTATGCCTAGGTTGTAAATAGGTACCTTGATTTCTAAACATTCTAATTGGCAATGGTTCCACCACCAATAGCTTCCAATTCAACAACCCCGTCGCTCGTCCTGTCAGATTATCTTCCGTGAACCTCACGACATTCACAAATCCGTCGTCTGCTTCTTCGGAAACTTTGCTTTCGATTTCGTTACGGTGTTGCATTCTACGTCCCCTCAACAACATGACCTGCAAAGACATTGTACCTTAAGTACCAGTTTGGTTACATGTCGAAAGAAATTGGTATGTTTGAACTTACGGATGAATCCGAAGATTGTTGAGTTTTAAGACAAAATTCGAGGCCGGAACTCGATGTTGAAGATCCTCAGTTTATGAGTAATTCATCTCCTGTTGAAAACCCTCCTGCCACTCTGCAGTTCATTCAAAATTTTGTATCGAGACGAGTCGGATCGGAGACGAGTCGGATCGGAGACATACCTTATTTGAACAACAAAGCACTCTCGTCCGGCATGGTCTAGAACCTTATGAGACAGCTAACGACCTCTCTGCGGTCGATGATTGTTCAATTTCAGAATCACATCGGATATCATGGCTCCCGAATCATCCGTCACTCGATCCGGCACACATTTCAGCAAGTACGGTCCTTGAACCGAGTGAGGTATAGAAGCAACAACCCTCACTTGTTCGATTTCTCTGGCCAAGGCAATAGTTGGTGCCCTTAGCAAGCTCAGCAATCGGCTTCCTTTGAAGCAACGGCTACCGCGATCGCAAAACTCACCGGAGACGAAGAAAATTGTGTTTCGTGTCGGCATTTGTTGCTTTCATCAGAGCATTGAGCCTCATGAAAACACAGACCTGCAGTGTTATGCCACAATGTCAACATGTAAGGTTCTAAGTTGCTAGAGTAACCTATATGGTTAATACTAGACTAAACACACTTTAGAAATAACTAAACAACTAGCTCCTTGTAGGAACCATTTTGAGATATCTTGGTTCGGATAATTTTAGATTTAATTTAATTTTAATTCAGGTAATTGAGATTTTGGTTGGATTTCTTGGATCGAGTTATTTCGATTTTTTATTTAGATTTGATCTCGGATTAGGTCGTATTCCGAGCGGATAACTTTATCCTCTAAAAATTTGGGAAACTTGTATTAAACCCTTCCATTTTTTTAGAATTCCAATTAAGACCCAAAACTTTTATGAAAATTTTGATTAGACCCTTACATTTTTTAAAATTCTCATTATACACTAGTTTTTGAAAAATTTAATTAGACCATCTAAACTATCCTGTCAACATCTACCATTGTACATATTCAAATCACTTTGTCACTTGTCTATGTCATTTTAAGTAATGTTACTATAAATTTAGACAATGTCGAGTTAATTTATTTCGGTTTCAGATCATTAAATAATTTTTTAAGTTATATTTTGTGGTGGTGGTAAAAAATGTTTGTTCGCCAATAATAATAACCCTAAACGATCCACATTTGACTCTAAACGTTAGCTCATCGGCCGTTTTTTCTCGTTTCAAACGTCCGTTTCAAAACAACTAAAAATCTGACTTTTGTGAATGGGTGTTTGCCCTATAAATTCAAATTTAAGACTTTAACGAAAAATAAAACCTTAACAATAGTAGGGGTTCTACAATTACCTTCTAAAACCTCCCAAGAAGAAACCTTGGCCCATGTAGCCTTATCCAACTCCATTGCTATTCCACCTCCAGCTTTCTCATAAGGTTCAGAAAAGGTTCTCCCCCATAGCTTCTTCTTCTTCTTCTTTACAGACTCCCATAGCCCCACTACTTTGCCCATGTAACCCCACCTCTTTCATATCCTCTGCATACACTGATGGGTAGCTCTGGGTTCATTGCACACCATGAACACATTGAAATGAGTCACAACAGCACAATTTCTTTAATAATTTGACTCGAATTTTAAAATGAAAGAAATAAAAGGATGTAATTTTGAACTTTTCAAGTATAAGGACCAAATCTAGAACTTTGTCAAAGTACAGGGACTAAAGGCATATTTAACCCTTAGAAAATAGATTATTCATCGCTAAAATGAGAAATTTAGGGAAATAATGATATTTAGGGAAATAGGTGAGTTTAAGGTATTTTGAGGAAATAGATAAAAAAGAACAATGTTTTCTGAAAATATATATATTTTAATTACTAATATCCAGTTCATTAGTTAATTAATTTTCATTCATAATATTTTACTAGACTAATCGATTAATCGATTATTGATAATATAATTATAAATTATTTAGTGACGGGGTTATGAATACTTAAATATTAAGTTATTTAGATGACATAAATCGAGTTATTTATCGATAAAATTAACATGTGACAAAAAATAAAAAAAATATATAATTACATATATTTATATATTAATATTAATATTAATTTAGTCTTAGTTTTAATCAAATTTGATCATCATCTGATTGAAAGATTAAATTTAATAAATTAAAATAAAAAACTAAATGCAAGATAATGAAGAATTTAAAATAGTCCATGTACTAAAAGAGTATTTAATCCTTTTCAAAACAAGAACTAAATTTCAAATTCTTCCAAATCAGTCCTTTCATTTCCATGGCCTGAATTCAATGCCTTGAATTACAAGACCTCCTTTAAGTTGACAACCTTTGACCTCCATCAAACTCATCTTCACTTGTTCATCATCTTCTCCACTAAACAACATCCCTAATTCAAGCTCCATCCACCCATCTTCCCTTACACTCATAAGTCCTTGCTCAATCCCTGGCAAAATCCCCATATGTTTCTTGCCTTGTAAGAAAACTTTGCTGTAAGAAACCTGGTTTCCAACCTCCAATGTTATCTCTAATGGCATCGAATCGAGACCGTAGGCACGGTCGGAGATTTTCATTATCAGGTAAGCTCCGTAAGTCGTGTTCGGGGTCAGAATTCGAGTCCTTATGCTGCCTCGAATCTCTAGCCAATCAGTTGTTCGTAACACACCCACTACAGAGAATCTGTATAAATACGAAATTCGAAACTTGAACTTGTGACATATTGTAATAAAAAGGGGTTTGGAAATTAACCTTGATTCAGACATAGGTATCCAGCTCCAATACAATGGGTTGGAACTCCATGTGATGGAAAGTTCTTTTGCAGACAATATGTAAGATTTCTTGCCTGATGATTTCTCCAGCTTCAGAATCTGTTAAATATTGGGAATTCAATGCTCAATTCACTAAATTCATGGTAAGAAAGGAGGGGGCTTAATTACCTTATTTCCACCATCAATAAGGATTGATTCAGCAAGGCACTTGAACAGTTCTTTCTTCGAACAGAACTCGAGAGCTGTGACCGAACTCGACACGATTTCGGGATAATCCGAAGGCAGAAACTTTTCCCAAACCGTATCGGAATCGGCTGCCGATCGAAAATCCGATGAAACCAAGGATGATGTCAATGCATCTTGAGGGGATGTAAAGGAAAGAATAACAGAAAGACAATGTTCAGGTAACATGTTGCTACAGTTGTTCAACGTTTGTCTGAATTGACTTCAAATATGCTTTGCCGACAAAAATCCCAGTAAAGGGTCTGTCTATCTATCTATCTATAGATAGATAGATAGATTGAGCTCGTGGAAATTCTTCTGTAAATGGTTGTTTAGAAAATAGAAAGAGATTATCGTCACGTTTGAAAAAATGGATCATATCAACAAAGGATAAACATATAATTAGATGAGAAATCTACTGGTTTTATAGATATCTTGATTTTCATTTTATCATAAAATATCTTAGATTAAAAATAATAATATTTGTTTTAATTATACTAAACTCTATGGCTAGGAAAATCGCAGACCTTGAAAGTGACAGGTTCCAAAACGCCTACCTTTGAAAGAGAGATACGACACTTGGCCAGCCAACAAGATCTATTCCAGTAGGATAAACCAAGCAGGCAGCGGGCAGCAGGCAGCAGCCGGAATTATTTTATGAAACTTACAATCATGACGTAACGTATAGGTAATGGAACAAAATTTTCATTGAATTTATAGAATATTAAAAATTTTTATTTGAGAAAATATAATTTTTGAAGTTTATTTTAAAAAAATAGATTAAAATTTATGATATAGATAAAAAACGTTTTTTGTAAATGACGATATAGAAAGAAAACGCTACTTGCAGATGGTGTTTTTTATTTAAAAAATAAATTAAAAATTACGATATAGATAAAAAAAAATGTCATTTACAAATGACGATATAGAAGAAAGACGCCACCAACAAATGACGTTCGTCATTTAAAAAAAATTAATATAAAATTATAATGCTATGTGTACATATGTTCTATCATATGCACAGTAGAAATTGACCTAAAATTTAAAATATAAATAAAGATTTTTTATATTTCAAAAGGGTACAAATCGTCTACCTCCTAATCGTGACTCGGCTGGTGCCTCCACTTTAAACTAATGGTTTAGGGTTTAGTGTTAAGGTTAAGAGTTGTGGTTAGGTTTTAGAGAATTAAAGCTATAGTATATTTTTAAAGCGTAAGATTTAGAGTTAAGGATGTAAAAATTAGGGTTAGATTTAGAATTTAATTTTTAAGATTTTTAACATGAGGCATTGAAAAAGGAACGGTTAGGATACAAGAGATTTTTACTCATTTCAAAATCCTCTATTGCGTCAATTTTTAGGGTAAAAGTCCTCTGTCTCGTTATCATGTCTCCTTCAATACCCATGTTGAAATTTTTAAAAAAATTGAATTTAAAACTCTAACCCTTATTTTTTATACTATACACCCTAAAAACACACCCTATCTCTAATTCCCTAAACCTAACCACAACTCCTAACTTTAAACTCTGAACCCTACACCCTAAACCTTATAATTTAAAACGGAAACACGAACGAAGACATGATAAAGAGACAAACGACTTTCACTCTAATTTTTACATCATAATATTAAAAATTAAATCAAAAATATAATTTTAAATTTTAATCTTTAAATCTTAAGAAAATATACTATAATATTAATTTTTTAAACCTTTACCTTATATCTTAATTTTAATTTTTTAATATATAGAATAAATAGATAATATTTGTCCGGTTCATGCCTAAATGTTAATGTTCTATCCCGTTTCATTAATTCTACCTAAATTCTGGCAACTTGTTCGGCTTTATACCTAATAAGAAAGAGATGTAGCAAAGCTGTAGTACTTTCGTAAAGTATTCAATCAAATACAATTAATATAATTTGTATAAATATAATTAGAATGTAAAATAATAAACAACTAATTCTCTTAAAATCACCTACTGTCACAAATTTGTTTTTTCTTCTTCTGTTTTTTCTTCTTCTTCGAGTGTCGACGGCGGCATTAATCTTAATATTGGTCGCCGTCTGCCGAACTCTATTGTTTTCGTTTTTTATTAATAAATAATTCTGCTCTTGTGGCACGATCTACTCTACCTTTTGGTACGTTTCTTCTGTTGTTTGACACGTTTCTTCTGTCGTTTGACATGTTTTTTTTTTGTTTTTTTTAAGGTTGGATCTGACGACGCCACGACTAATCAAGATGGCGCTTATTTGTTATCACGATAATCTTCCTTGCTTTGGACCCTCAGATTGAATATGGATACGCGGTTTGTGCTCGTGGATAGTTTACCGCGACGCTCTGTTCTGATCTGCGTTTCTCAGTGACCTTCGTAGATTAATCCCCTTTTGGTTCGTTTACTGATGCATTCAGATTTGTTCGTATCTATCTTTTCGATCGAATCTTTGGATAAGTTTTAAATTTTTTCATGTATGGTCATTGTCTAATCTAGAGTGGCTAGTTTTAAGAAAATGATCAAATTATATTTTTAGTTTACAATGATAATTGTAAACCATTATTATAATATTGAGTATTTTCTTATTAATAAAATTAGCCGTAATTGTAAAAAAAAAATTAGAATGTAAAATAAAATTATAATATTAATATACTATTAATCAGTATACAATATATATATATATATGAATGGACTAATAATAGAATATTATAGTAATTAAATGAACGATAATTGTGAGAAGAAAACTACTGCAAAGTAAAAGCAGAAAAATATGACATTGAATTTAATGTGAAAAAAAAAATGAAAAAAAACATGAAAAATTGATGGAAATTATTATTGTGTAGGAAAAGAGATTACAAGAGAATTTATGTTTAAACGAGATGTAAAGTTTGTTCTGCCTTTCGGGTTTTGTTTTGATTAACATAAATTAATTTATATCGTATTTATATCGTATATCTGATTTTAATAAATAAATCTCTTAATAAAGATTTTAATTGTTTTTAAATCCCAATCACTATTATCCATTTATAAGGCGTAGAGATAGTCTATTTCTTTCCCATAACTCCTTTTTTATCTCCGTTTTAAATTAGAGGTTTAGGGTTTAAAGTTAAGGGTTGTGGTTAGGGTTTAGAGAATTTTGAGTAGTACGTATTTTTTAGGGTGTAGGATATAAAAAATAAAAGTTATGGCTAAGAATTTATTTTTAAAAAAATTCTTAAAGGTGACATAAAAGAATGCACCATAAAATATCAGATGATTATTACCCATTTATAAGATATGCTGCTTACAAAGGAACCACATAAAAAGAATTTCACACGGATTTAAACTGGTTTGACTTCTATTTTTTTATATAAATATTTTAGGTCATACCAAAATAGAATTTGGATCACCCAACTCTAATAAATATATTTAAATATAAACGAAGTTAAATTTAGGGTAAAGATATAAAACATAAATATTTAAAAGCGAAAAACATATTTATAAATAAATTAATTTTTTAAATTTAAATAGAGAGACAAAATTAAAAAAATAAAAAATGAGAGACAGTTGTCTCTGTTTATCCTATGTACTTCCGTCTCTAAATAATCTAACAGTTAGTACTTTATTACAAATTGAGACAGGTATTAACCTCATCTAATATTTATGTTTTATCTTTCTCTATGAATATATGGTCGTTTATCGGTGTCGAACGTAAAAACTTATAAATAAAAGTTCAAAATGTTTTTTTTTTTTTTTTATAAATGGGAATGTAATTTTTTTATGCATTAAACTAAATGTTCTTGTATAAAAATAGCACTAAATTAAATGTTTTTATATAGAAAAATAAAAAATGCAAATGCTCTCCACAATTTGCATGTGTTTTTTTAGAGGGGAAGATAATGTTGCAATCATCGTGAGGTATGCTCAATGCAGTTACAATTATGGTGCGAAGATCGGATTCCCGGCTAATTTAATTATAATTGATTTTGGTCCGGTAATTATCGGTATTTAAAAATTAAATCTAATTCTGATTATACTAAATCTTAAATTTTAAGATTTAGTCCCGTTATTAGTAGGAATTAGTACCACTATCAGGTACCAGTCAATTGGTTTATTATTAAGAAAATATGAGCAATAAAAGAATTTTTTGTAACCATCAACAGTATTATTAAATAATAAAATTAAAATATTGTAGGCTTAAAAAATTAAAGTTTTAAATCGAGTCATACTCATAATATTCATACATAAAAAAAGTTTGATAGAAAAAATAAACAAAAAAAATATTATCTATGCAAGCAAGAAAACTAGTATTAGGTACTTGGTATTGATCCTGGTCTTACTGGATACCCACTAGATATCGGGTCCAAAAAATCAATGTTCAATTCTGATCCCGATTATGACCGGACCTAAATTTTAGATTCAATCCGATCTTACTGAAATCAATACTAAATAAAAATTTATCGAGCCTAACTGAGTCTAAGACCAAGTAATCAATTTTTTCATCTACCCCTACTTACAACGAGAGAATCGAGGTTCAAACTTTATAAAAACTTTCTTACACATTGGCAAGTCGTGTGCTTGGAGCTATGAGAAGGTTGAAGGATAACTCTTTGTCTGATATGATGAGACTGGATTGGAAGAAGCGAAAGGAGAGGCTCTTGCAGAACCAGGAGGCATAGCTCATCAAGATTGTTGAACAAAGACGGGAGATGGTGCGATATAAATTCTCTCACACCACACTTTGTATACCTTGAAAAACTAGAGGTTTAAACGTCAAATAGTTACTTAAATTATATCTTTTCTTTTAATTAGGCGTTCAAATTATTTTTCGGATTAAATAAGTACCTAATGTTTTATTTCGTAATTCATTTAAGATTTTTCGTTAATTCTTATTGTTAAAGAACACTTGTCATCTCCTAAAAATTTTAAAATTATATCCAAAACAAATTAAAATAAAATATATCATAAAATTTTTAAATATTCTCAAAATGATCTTAAAATCCATAAAATCTTCAAATCTGATCGCTCTCTGATGAAATGAAGCCATTGATCAACCCATGCATCGTTCGTTGTCTATCTTGTCGTTGTTCATTGTGAATTGTTCGAAGGAACCATTCAATGATTTTAACGTTTCACACAATATCAATCGATTTCCGATGACGGAATAGTTGGAGAAATAGTCATGAAGTTTCGGTGATCGATGTAGTGGACAATGATGTAACAATTGGTGATGAAATTAACTTAAATCAAGATTTAGATTTGAGGAGTTGAAAATTTTAAAATTTGAAGTTGTTTTAGGAAATCTGAAAAACTTAAAAAATTTAAGTAAATTAAATAATTTTATTTAATTATAATATAATTTTAAAATTTTCAAGAGATAACATATGACCTTTTAACAATAATAATTAACGAAAAACCTTAAATGATTACAAAATAAAACATTAGGCACCTAGTAGGCTCGAAAAATTAAAAAAATAGCTTTTTTCTAAAATATTTCTTTTTTGAATTGTGTACAACTTGTACCAGATTTGCTCTAATGAAATAGAATAAAACCATTCATCGAAATATATTAGACATCTCAAAACCTCGAGTTTAAATCTTACGAATAAAGAGATCCAAAATCATATCATTACTTTTTTTATTCAGTTATAATGGTTACAGTAGTATCTGTTCTAAAGTATACTCTGAATTATTGGAAATTGATCAGTCAATTATATGCTGTCATTACTGGTGTTCGAACTCGTAATCTCCAAAAACAACAGTTTCTTTAACCGATGAAACTAGATGATTTGTGCAAACCATACCATTACAAGTTTACAACAACCGGACACTTTCTCTTAATGATTACAAGCTCTATGAAATGGTGAACAAATACAACTGTAGAATGAAACAAGTAACTTGGTTGGATGTGATTAACTTGCAAAACCAGACAATTAAGTCGTACACGACAGATATGTAATAAATTATTAATATTTTGTGTGTGGAACAAAGAATCAACTCTTCGGAAGATACCACTTCCATGAATCAATTTGTTAATAAAAAAGGGAAAAAAAAACCCATTAAAGTAGTTTTAAGTAGGCATATTCTTTTGTTGGCAGCATAAAACATGAAAGGATATTCTTACAACCCAATCATGCAAGAGCATATACCCTACTCAGAAACAGTTTAGTTAATATACAGTAAATATATTGTATCTGATATTCGAATCAAAATCCGAGTAACATAGAGATGACGTGTGGATTCTTAAAGGTGTTCGTTCGGTTAATTTTATATGTGATTAATTAAATTATTATTCGAATCGAAATTTATTTAAAAATTATTACTCGAATTGGATAAAATTTGATTAATTCAGTTAGTTTTTAAATTAACCTAAGTTTTATGATTTATATTTATTTTTTTGGCTTAGGTTTTTTGAGTCTAATAATCTTAATGAGATAGGGTTAAAAATTATAGTTAGTTATCTTAACATTAGGGTGGGGTTTATGTTTGAAATATACATAATATATAAAAGTATTATATATTTTGTATTTTTATTAACGAGGTTATTCAAGTGGTAAATAATTTAATATTGTTTAAATAGATTTTGAGCTTGAAGTCTTGTGTATGCAAAAAATTTTATCTGAAGATTTATCTATTAAAACTAGGTGTGTAACTCATAATTAATTAATTAAAATAAATTTTATAAATATTAATTGATTTATTGATTAAAATAAATTTTGATTCTATCAATTAATTCGATTGTAACATCAGAATTTCCATCTCTCCTGTAAGCAACTGGATATTATTACCTGAAGGAAATTGTGCAAGTTATTGGTCATTTTTCCAATTTCCTGTCTGCAAATTTTCTTACTAAACAAACACGAGCATAAGGGGGGATTGTTTTCTTTATATAGTAAGTATATAGTGGGACATGCCAAGTCGAATTCTTGGAGATTTTGTTGGTGTTTCAGCAAGGAGTTTCCCATGTCTTCAGAAAGACTCATTGCAGACGATGTTATCCGGTTCGATGAGCCGAAGTATGGTTCAACTGCGACCTTGGCATCATCCGGTTCCTTCAGACTATGCGGCGAGAACGATTCGATCTTCGAAGAGCTTCCGAAGGCAACAATTGTGTCGGTTTCGAGACCTGATACGGGAGATATGAGCCCCATGCTTCTATCTTACACCATTGAAGTTCAATACAAACAGTTCGAGTGGCGATTGTTGAAGAAGGCTTCACAAGTTTTATATCTACACTTTGCATTGAAGAAGCAAGCGATTATCGAGGAGTTCCATGAGAAACAAGAACAGGTTTTCGATTTTCCCTTGCACTTTAATCATGTTATGCTATGTCCATGACCATGACTATGATTGCATTGCATTGCTTGTATGTCAAGGTTAGAGAATGGCTTCAAAGCTTAGGGATAGTGGACCATGTCGCGGTGGTACAAGACGACGATGAACCTGATGACGGAGCTATCCCGTTACATCATGAAGGAAGCTCGAGAAATAGGTATGTGTATACTGTTTTTATATGGATTCTGCTCTATAGAGAACTCTGCTCTGCCATTGCTAGCTAATGTAGTTCTAAACATTTGATTCCTTAATGCAGAAATGTTCCGTCTAGTGCCGTTCTTCCGATTCTTCGCCCCACGTTAGGAGGGCAGCAAATCGTTTCCGACAAAGCCAAAGTGGCAATGCAAGGTTATCTGAATCATTTCTTGGGAAACTTGGACATAGTAAATTCCAGAGAGGTGAGCATAGAATCTTGTTGTTCTTATTACATAGCCTTGCTTGTTGGACAATTCACTTGCGTTTGTACACTGTATTATTGAAATTGGTGGCTCCAAATTTCAGGTCTGCAAATTTTTGGAGGTATCTAAGTTATCGTTTTCACATGAATACGGTCCAAAGTTAAAAGAAGGATATGTTACGGTGAAGCATCTATCGAAAGCTGATGGCGATGATGATATCGGATGTTTTCCATGCCAGTGGTTTAGTTTCTGTACTAACAATTGGAGAAAGGTAGTTGAACTTCCAATCTCCGGAACAAACGAACTATGCCGGTTATGTATCCGTTCTTGCAATATAAACTAAAACATGAAGTTTATACTAATTCTCAGTGCCTATGTGCCATCTGCAGTATTTTCATAACTTCTGTTATTTCTTATTGTTTCTGCATGTAGGTGTGGGCAGTTATGAAACCAGGGTTCTTGGCCTTGCTGGAAGATCCTTTTGACACAAAACTTTTAGACATTATTGTTTTCGATGTACTACCGCCCTCGAACGAAGATGTGAAGTCTCGAGTTTGTTTAGCAGAACAGATAAAAGAACATAACCCTCTGTACTATGCATTCAGGGTAAGCTGTTTCTATACTTTGAACTATATAATGCATTCAATATTAGCTAAATGAAAGTATATTTGCATTCAAGTCTAACAATGGAAAATGTGAAAAGGTCTCCTGTGGAAGTTGGAGCATGGACTTGAGAGTCACGAGTGACGGTAAAGCCAAAGAATGGGTTGCTGCCATTAATGATGCCGGCATAGGGGACCCCGGGGGCTGGTGTTATCCTCACCATTTCTGCTCGTTTGCTCCTCCGAGAGGTTTGAATGAAGATGGCAGTCAAGCTCAATGGTTTATTGATGGTAGAGCTGCATTTGAGGCCATTGCAACTTCAATTGAGAAGGCAAAATCAGAGGTTTATTCAAATAAATTCTGAATTTGTCGGTCCGGTTTATTCCTAGAATTCGATGACTGAAATATTTTTCATGCAGATATTCATAACTGGCTGGTGGCTCTGTCCAGAGCTGTATCTGAGGCGCCCTTTCATTAGTAATCCATCTTCTCGGCTCGATGCACTACTCGAAGCAAAGGCTAAGGAAGGAGTTCAGGTGCAAATATTTCGACTTTTGCTTCTCCGTCTCCGTTATATTATCATAATTTCATTTTTCTTTAAAATTTACTATGCAGATTTACATTCTTCTCTATAAGGAGGTTTCCATTGCTTTAAAAATCAATAGTATGTATAGCAAGAAATTGCTTCACAACATTCATGAGAACGTAAGGGTGCTGCGCTATCCTGACCATTTATCGACCGGTGTATATTTATGGTATGCAACTTAGAGATGAAGTTTAGTCTATGTTTCCAATAAACATGACTGATCTGCATTTCACAGATATCAGGATTGAACATGGTATTGCATAATGCAGGTCACATCATGAGAAACTTGTTATCATCGATTACCGGATATGCTTTATTGGAGGTTTAGATTTGTGCTTCGGACGGTATGACACGGTTGAACACAGAGTTGGTGATTGCCCTCCGTTTACGTGGCCTGGAAAGGACTACTATAATCCCAGGTATTCAACTAAGCATCTTCAGAATAAATGAGTTTTGAGGACAATATATGCACTTTAGATTTTTGACATTATTTGTTTTCTTTGGTGGTTTTATTTAGAGAATCTGAACCTAATTCTTGGGAGGAATCGAATAAAGATGAACTGGAACGAGGGAAATATCCCCGTATGCCATGGCACGATGTCCACTGTGCTCTATGGGGACCGCCTTGTCGAGATGTTGCTAGGCACTTTGTTCAACGCTGGAACCATGCCAAGGTTAATCTTCTCTGCTTCAGGCTCTTTCGAGAACAAGATTCTTATTTCGATTCTTGACCAATGTTTATGTTTCTGATACGTATAAGTTGTTTGTTTGCAGAGAAATAAAGCTCTACATGAGCAGACAATTCCATTACTTATGCCTCAACACCACATGGTCCTCCCACATTATATGGGAAATAGAGAGATTGGCATTGAAAGCAAGGGAGATGTCAATGGGAGAGAACTCGACAGACAGGATTCGTTTTCCTCCCCGTCACCCTTCGAAGACATCCCATTGCTTTTGCCCCAAGATTCCGATGGACTTGTTTCTCATGGAGACAGAAAGTTCAACAATTCTGAAAGCAACTCCTTAGGCTCAGATACACAAATCATGGGCACTGCAGATGACCAACATTGCACGGGTCCTCGAAAGAACCTGGACACAAACGAAACAACACTATCGGACATGGACATTCTTGATGAATGGTGGGAAACTACCGTGACCGACGATAATGATGATTCTGTAGGTGAATACGGAGAGATAGGTCCTCGTATAGCATGCCATTGTCAGGTTAGCTTGGATATTGACAGCAAGTATACTTACCATTCATTCGGATTTTTCACCTTCTGCAAGTGCCCATGTTTGATATTTTTTGTTTATAGGTTATCAGAAGTGTGGGCCAGTGGTCTGCAGGAACGAGTCGAACCGAAGAAAGTATCCATAGAGCTTATTGTTCCTTAATTGAGCAAGCAGAACATTTTATTTACATTGAGGTAACATAATTTGCAGTAGCATCTTTCTCCGGGACTTGAAATTGAAGTCCATGGTTAACTGAGTTGTCAGTTTCTGGACTAACTATTTGCTGTTTCTATCGGTTGATTGCTTGTAGAATCAATTTTTTATATCAGGTCTTGCAAAAGATGAAATCATACAGAACCGGGTTTCGGAAGCATTGTACAACCGGATTCTGCGAGCACACAAAGAACAAAAATGTTTTCGAGTTATCATAGTCATACCACTCTTACCAGGCTTCCAGGTACAACTCTTAATGTCAGATAAAAACTTTTAGTTTCGAACGTAAAAAGCTCAGCCGTTTCTTTCTTGGTGACCTTCTATCGATAGGGGGGCCTCGATGACTTTGGTGCTGCAACTGTTAGAGCCTTAGTTGACTGGCAGTATCGAACGATTTCCAGAGAGAAAACTTCAATATTGCATCATCTGCATGCAGAACTTGGCCCTAAAACATGGGATTACATTTCCTTTTACGGTCTGAGAACGTACGGTAGACTTTCCGAAGGCGGTCCTATAGCTACAAGTCAGGTACTCTTCTTGTGTTACATGTTTAACCTCTACAGGCCTTTTTGACAATGATTTGTAATGAAAAAGCTCCTATTAATTGATTGAACTTATTCTCATTGTTGATACAGGTTTACGTGCATAGCAAGTTGATGATTATAGACGATCGTCTTGCAGTTATCGGTTCGTCTAATATTAATGATAGGAGTTTGCTCGGATCAAGGGACTCCGAGGTACTTTCTGCATCACACTCTGTAACATAAGATGTTCAAAATCTAAACCGAAGGTTTGCTTAGCACATCCTAGAGGTTGTTTTGTCATAAACAATCAATTGTTGCTGCAGATTGGGGTAGTCATCGAAGATAAGGAGTTTATCGAATCCTCTATGAATGGCGAGCTGTGGAAGGCTGGAAAGTTTGCTCATAGCCTGCGGTGCTCACTGTGGTCCGAGCACCTTGGCCTTCATCCAGGAGAGGTTAGTATACCTGCATTGTTCTTGATTACATGATATTTTACATCGAATCTGCTTTTCTGGCTCGCTATAGAACTATTTCAAGTCATGAATGACTATGAGCAATCAGAATTATGGTTCCAATACGAAATACCTAATCCATTAAAGGCTTCTACTTCTTTCAGATCAGTAAGATCAATGATCCTGTGTTGGAACAAACTTACCGAAAACAATGGCTAGCGACTGCAGAGGTAAGATTCCGGTGCCATGGCATGCATGCTGAGTCCATTCCATATGCTGTTAACTAATGTCAAGACTAAAATGTGACAGAGTAACAGCAAGATTTTCCAAGATGTCTTTGCTTGCATCCCGAATGATCTTATACACTCGAGGTACGTTCCGACATAGATACCATCTCATTTCTATATAGACTTTGATATTTTTCTCACATGTAATCTGATTCAAATTTAAACACAGAGCTGCTCTTAGACAAGACATGGCCTACTGGAAAGACAAGCTTGGGCACACCACCATCGATTTAGGTGTTGCACCTGAGAAGCTAGAATCTACGGAGAACGGAGAGATTAAAACCGAAGATCCTATGGAACGATTGAAATCGGTTAAGGGACATCTTGTTTTATTTTCTTTGAAGTTCATGTCTCAAGAAGATTTGAGACCAGTATTTAACGAACGCGAGTTTTATGCATCTCCGCAAGTGTTTCATTGACCATGCATATAGATGTATACATAATCTGTACATAATTAGGTGAAAAAAGTTGTAAATTTTACCATTCATTCAGACGATCGATTCGTTTCTGCTTCCTTCTTCGACTTTGTGTTTCTGCTTTCGGCTTCAATATCTTCTATGGTGCATGATATTGTTGTTTAATGATCCATAGTGGATCTTGTGATTATGGAATGAATCTTTTTGCCTTATCCTGTAATAAAACATACTTATCTTTAAGTAAGAAGAATATAATATAGAACTGCACTTTGAATTAAGAAAATTAGTACAAAATATGTGGTCATAAACTTTAACAGCAATTAGCTTGTTCATTTACATAAGCTTCATGCTAAGATAATGGAGTTGAATGGAAGAAGAGGCAGATGGCCGAAATATCATCCGTTGCGATGCCCTTTCTCTTCTTTTTCCAAGCACGAGCCGCACTCTCGACCAGGTGCTTTGCTGCCTTTGCCTTGTCCAGTGTTGAAGATACTATCTGGACCGCTTCTTGATTGGAAATAACATCCCAGACCTGCAGGAACGATTCATCTAAAACCATTAGCATATTTTAAGCACTCCGTAAGTCTTCACTCTCAAATTCGAGTAGCAAGATTTGGATCATTTTTTTATAGCTTACACCATCAGTTGCAAGGATAACAAACTGGTCTCTGCTGGTTATATGTCTTTGTGTGACTTCGGGAATGGAGATAAGTCCGTAATCCTTAACACAGTAATCTCCGAAAGCTCGAGACATTGCCAGTCCTGGTGACTCCCCATGAGGCAGCCAAACCCTGTGTACCCCTGGCTCATCTTGCAAGCAAAACACCCTCCCTTTGCATTGAACTATCCGCTCTGCCTCCTCTGCGAGCAAGATCAAACCAAAAGGCATAAGAAATTCGTAATGGCTTCGGTGTCTCTTACATTGTACGAGAGTATGGCCGAGCACTAACGAGGTAAATTTGGCTTGAAATCGACAGTAAGCTGAACAGG
This sequence comes from Abelmoschus esculentus, assembly GCA_035048815.1. NCBI lineage: Eukaryota > Viridiplantae > Streptophyta > Magnoliopsida > Malvales > Malvaceae > Abelmoschus > Abelmoschus esculentus. The sequence continues at coordinate 1,982,731 of JAUCBN010000019.1, read as the reverse complement.
AACCAAGGTTCCATCATCTGAAGTTGTAGCCAAAACAGCCCGAGAATCACCAACATTTGCTACGAATATAAGGTCACCCTGGCCAATATAAATGTCAAATTATTCTCGCTGATCACTGTATGAGTTTGTCATTGCCATTATAAGAAATAAAAGCTTTAGTTACCTGTCTGACAACCGTCAAGGCAGTTGTTCCGCTATGGAAGGAATCGATCTTCCTATAGTGTTCGAGCTCTTGATCCACTAATTCGCAAGTCTTCAAGTAAGAATGCTTCCATATATGAAATCTCTGATGCTTTTTATCGGATTCCAAATCAATATCATCATCAAGCGAAGCCCGAGCTAGAGTCTCTTGCCAATTGCAGAGCAAGGAGGATGGCATCGATTCTCGGACCTTTTTCGCAACAAAATGACCCCATGGACCGTGACCATCGAATATTCCGCAAAACAGCATGTCTGCTTGACATCCAAACTCCTATTCCAAGTAAACAAAATCCACATTTATCAATCATAAACAAAAACAGAACATCTGCAATCATGCTAATGTCTTACCTCCCATACAATAGCACAATCCTGGTTCACTCCTTTTCGGCCTCTCTTGGAGAAAACCGAGGCAAAATTGTCTGAACCATGAACATTTACAACACCAGAAGATCTCAAAATAAGATCATTCTTCTTTGCATCCTTTGCCATTGTCTCAGCAGCTTCTCTTCCATCACCATTCCCTGGATTTTTTCCTCTCTTTATCGAAAAAGACCTCGCTAATCCGTTGAACATGGAGGAAAAGTGACTCATTGCCTCTAGAATTTCAATTCCCACTGCCACAAAATAGTTACCGTTTCCCTTTATGTAGGTCCAAAGATTGCCTACTGTAAACAAATAAATATATACACATAAATGACAATGGAACTGTACAAAACAAGACCTTTGAATCTCAAAGACACTACATAAAATATTCATCATGACATGGAATTCCAATAACCACACATCCAATGGTCTGTTTGGTTGCTGAGAAAATGATACTGGGTAAGTTGAAAGTATATTGAAGGACTAGCAAGAGAGACACTTGAAAAGTAAAACATGAAATCTAGAATTGACTAGAGAGCTTCAAGTTAGTTAAGATTTTCCCTTTATAGTAACGGCAAAAAGGAAACCAAAAGAAAATTGAGTGTTGGATTTTCCTTAGCTAAATCATCTTTTCTTCTATTCATTGGGGGACCCTTTTGTTTGCCTTTCCAGAAAATCCAAGAAAAACGCCAGAAATTCTACTGGACTTGCTCTGTTCTTGAATCAAAATATGAACTTTAAAAAGGAAAAAACCCCAAAATTTTAACAAAAACTAGAATTTTCTTTTCTTCCAAAAGTACTACGAAAAATCCAAGCTTTAAATGACCCCAAAAACACCCAATCTTCCTTATCATCAACTTTCTCAGAAACATAAACCAGACCACACCAACCCAAACATAAAAAAGACATAAATAGATGATGTAATGAAAACCTCTAGGAGAAAACAGTTTGCCGGGAAGCCGATGCCAGCAGCCGGAACTTGCTGACGTGATCCTTGCAGGAACAGCTGAGAAACCGAGAAGGGGAAGATGGAGAAGGATTATAACAAGAACAAACCATGATATATTATTATTCCTTGTTTGCCTCTGGTTTTTTAAAGATCTTATTTTTTTAATCTTAAAAACAATGTATTGGTATAACCATGCAAACAACAACAAAATTTATTATTAAGTAATGTAAAAATAATTATTATAGCGTCTCTTTCCTAGAAGAATTAAAGTGTATTTTAATTTTTAATCAATTAATAAAAAATACTTCAATTATATATAAGTATATGTATATACAAATATAAAGAATTAAATTATTAACTGAATTAAAATTTTAATTCAAGTATTATATATATAAAGAAAAAAATATTGAATTTTATTAAAAATAATTTTCTTAACCTCCAGTGACAGATTCATAAATATATTTAGACGTGAACATAGATAAAATTTTAAAATTTTAGATTGAGTACAAATCTTAAATATTACAAATATTTAATGATTAGTTCATAAAAATTAAAATAATATAATATAAATATATAAACTTTAAAAAATTCGGGATAGACCCGTACCTTTAATTTAATGTGCATCCGCTGGTATTAATCTTATCTTATTTAAAATATTATATTAAACTTTAAACTTGATTTCTCAAAATTGATCTCATTTTAAAATTGAGACTTTAATTTTTAAAATAAAATAAAACTTTATATTAGATAAAGAATGATTAAGGAGTTGATGGTTTTTATTTTAAATATTTTCTTTTTATTAAAATTTAGGTTTAAAATATAGAGTTTAAGGTTAATAGTTAAGGTATAAGAAATTGAAAATAAAGTATATTTTTATAATATAAATTTTAGGGTTCAAAAATTAAAAGTTAAAATTTTGAATTAGGATTAAAATTTTATTTTTATATTTTAATAAAAGAAAATAAAAAGACATAATTAAAAAATATATTTTTATTATTTTTATTATAAAAATAACTAAATATTTTTTCCAAAGAAGAAAATTCCATAAAGTAATCTCCATAGTTATCTACCTCAAATATTGATAATAATAAAAAAAGCCTTCCTATGTATTATAAAATAAAATAATTCTCCAATACACACATTTTTATAATTTATCCTTTATTAATAATAATAAATTAATATATCTCGTCAAATACAAATGATTGGCATCACAGATATAAAATATTTTTTTATAACTGACAAAAAATAAAATATAATAAAACTTTTATTTTAAATAATAATATTTCATGATGAACAGATAACAACAGTTGACTTTGGTTTAATTTTATTATATATGAATTAGAATGTATTAGTCTAGAAATTACAGATATATAGAATTAATAAGGATGGAGAAAGGGGAATAGATAATTAAAATTATTTGTAAAAAAAAATAAAAAAATCCACATTATATATATATGGAAAATATATTTAGAATTTTTTTCATAATATTGTACTATTAAGATTATTTTTAAAGTATTATACTCTGAACAGTATCAATGAAATCAGATTCATTAGAATTCGATTATGAATAATGATTGGATTAAAAAAATAAAATATTATTCAAAGTCGGAGTCTCTTGCCACTAATTTTAGTGTTTTTATTTTTTATTTTTTTTATTATTTAAAGTCGGAACCTCTTGCTCTCGACTTTAATTTTTTAATCTAAAAAAATCACTATCCAAAATTAGATTCTAACGATTTTTACTGTAAAATCAATCATATTTTAAAAAATATTTTTCAAATATAATATTATAAAAAATAAACTTTTATTTTAAATAAATAAAATAATATAATTATTTAATTAGATAATAAAACGTGAGAAAAAAATTATGAATATTTTCTCTCTCTGTGAAGATTAATGTACCTTGGTTCACATTAAATAATTATTGATGGTGAAGAGTTCTACACGTGGCTAATTATTAAGCACTAGCTGCCTTCAAAGACTCCGGAGTTGAACGAGCCTCTGTGCAATAACAGTCGTGTCTAATTAAATCAAATTTTTGAATGATTTATAATTAATTTAAAATTTTTATTTGGTTTAAAACTTTAAAATTTTCATCTGTATTTAATTCGATTCGATTTTGACTTAAACTCTAAAGTAAAAACTCAAATTTGATCAAAGCTGACTTGATTCAATATAAATAAAAAAAATTTATTTATCTTAATAAAATATGGAATTAATTAAATATATATGAAAGGGGGCAATGGAATAATTACCCTATTTTTATTAAATAAAATAGAAAAATAATTACAAAATATAAAAGATGATCGTTGTAATATATATTTCTAAATATTAAAATAAAATTAATTTATTATTTTTAGATTAATTATTTTTATTTTATTCAAATTTTCAAAAGAATAAACTTAATCAGTTAACCGTAATTGTCTTTTCAAGTCGAAATCCATTAAGTTTGAATTAAATGATCATCCCTTAACCTGATCTATTAAGAAAAAAATTAAATTCTTGTAATATATTTTATTTAAAATGTATTAAAATTTGGTATTACGAATAATTAATGTAATACCAGCAAGTTTGTGTGAAAGGTACAGACCAGGTCCTAAGTATTAATTAATTTCATTACAGCATAATGGTCGGCTTCCAACCATAAACCTGCATGGTTTAGGTGAACTGTGATTGGGGCCCATTTTTTAATATTTATATTATTATAATAATATTTATAATATTTATTTCTAAAAAATTATTTTTTTAATATTTTTTGTTCATAGTTCAAATATTTTCGATATGTATTATTAAGATTTAGATTTTTGTAACACTCCTTATTGAAGATTAATTTTTTCTAAATATTTATTATAAAAATATATGTTTTTTAAATGTTTATTATTAAAAGTTTATTTTTTTTAATATAGTATTAAAAGATTATTTTTTTAATATTTATAATTAAGAGCCTAATATTTATTAATATTTATTATTAAAGACCTACCGGTAAGGAATTCAAAATTTTTCAATATTATATAAAAAATTATACTTCATATAAAAGGACGTCAACGGTCAATACCGGACAAAAATAATGATAAACATCCTCCTAAATCTAGGGTGTTGTACTTAGTAGAAATTTTCTGACTTTTGATCGTATTTTTTTATACTTCTCGTTAAAAATTTTAAAAAATAAATTTTAAACTTTAACTCTAATTTTTTATATTATAAATCCTAAACCCTAAACCTTAAAATACACTTTATCTCTAATTCTATAAACCTTAATTACAATCCTTATCCTTAAAACCTAAACCCTAAACCCACTAATTTAAGGTGGAGGCATCAATTAAGATACAATTAGAAGATAGACGATTTATGCCAACTCATATAGTTAAAGAATCTTGGATTGAGCTAGAAATATTAATTTGGATCTTATTGTGGATAATGTAATCTTTAACATCACAAAAATTGCAGGTGTGAGAGTAGAAGTTATGTTTAAAGGGGCTAAAATTGAATTATTAATTCTTGGAGGGGTACAATCTTATTATTGTGATAAAATTATAATTTTATAACTTTTTGAAGGAGTTAAAGCGAAATTTTAACATTTTACGAGGACCAAAACTAGTTTCCACTACTGTAGAATTAATCCATCCTGCCTGCCCATTGGCTTTGGGTAAATAATGATGAACTTTTGTCCATAAATATTATAAGCACGGCTAATCATAATCATGAGTATTTTGGTAGAAATAATCATGATTATGATGATGATAATGGAGAAAAATAAGCATGATTATGATCTACATATTCACAGAAAATCATTATCAAACATTATTGGTTTTCAAATATTATAAATAAATAAATAAATAAATTAGGTTTTTAAATAATAAAGATGACAACGGGATAGATCGGACGAATTTTTTTTATTGTCTTGATTTTAATCCGAAAATTAAAAATATATGTTTTGATTTTGATATAATTTTAATATAATTTTATTCTTGACCTAACGCAATAAAAATTATAACCTAATCCAATTCGATTTTAATATTTTTAATAAAAGAATCTAGTAAAAAAATTAATAAAAATATTATATATTATATATAAAAATATATAAATATATCGAGTTGGATTGAGACAGAATTTTTACCTTAAATCCGACTTTGACCCGATTTTATTTTTTTAATAACCCGACTCAACCCGACCTGAGCCGAACTCCTTTTTTAAAATAAAAGACCCTCTCATATTCACTTGATTAAAAAAATAGGATAAAAGAAATTAATTAAATGAATGATTTAAATGATTGGTCTCATGAATAACACGACGGAAATAATCTAATATATAATTTCTCATCGAATACGAGAGATTTCTAAAAAAAAGTTTAGGACCCACTATCATGCCTCATCGTAAAGTCGGTGGCAAATGACAAAGACCCATGGCCGGCGTAGCCATTAGATTTAAGTGGTCCGACCATTCTTTCCAACTACTAAGGATTTGACATGTTCATGTCTGAACATAATCCAATGGGTGTGGGCGCACCAGATTGAGACATGGCAAAGTTTTACTTTGCTTGGGAATTACCTTTCCACTCACACTCCACACTCACACTTTGTGGACTTTAAACGACCACTAAGACAACTTGATAAGCAACCTTTTCTTATAAGCTTTGTTTAATAATGGAGTACTTTTGAATTTAGTGGTAATGATTTATATGATCTAATAATGAAAATGTTTTAGAATAATAGATTAAAAAGCATATTGGGAATTTTAAAAATCTTATATTAAAAGAGTTAATATTTGATACATTGACGGTAAAATATTTTAATTTTACGAATAAGGTTTAGATACTAATCATAAATTCTGAACTCTTAATGTCATTTGCTCATTCGACTCTGTTAGTGAAGTTTTCTAGCTTCGCTAACGGTGTATGAAATAATTTTCTATTTTATTTAAGACAAATCTAAGCGAAGCCGGTAATGAACTAGATTAACTACAAGGTTGTTGTAAGATAACAAGCAGGGACGAATCTACGTTGAGGGTGGGAGGAGCTCATACCCCGCTATCATTTTTTTTCCTTTTTATGTATATTAAAAAGTTGGATTAACTATGAATTTGTGTCGTTTTTCAAACTTTATGTTTTGACCCCTAGTCCTTTATTTTGGTTCCGTCCCCGCAACGAAGGCCAAAGTTGAAGCTTTGGTATCCGTCCCCGCAACGAAGGCCAAAGTTGAAGCTTTGGTACCCGTCCCCAGGGACGAACCTAAAACTTTATATAAGAGGTGCAAATTATCTAGAATGTAAGGGGGTAAAATTATAGGAGTTTAGACGGTACATAATTAGATTATCAATAGGAAATATATAAGATATAGGAAAACTTTAAACTTTTAGGGGATGCGGCTACATCCCAACACCCCCTAGGTCCATCCCTACCCGACCCCCTCTCCAAATTTGTAAACGACCAAAGCCCATATCGCCATCCAACATGCATGATGCATGTGAGTAATGGGAGTGGGACCATTATATGTGGTTTTCTACCTGTCACTACTCACTATGTATGAAATCTAGTTCATGGGTAAATCCCAAATCGGCAGCCAAACATGCAGTGCGACAGCCTAAAGGGTTAATGGAAATGAGGCCATAAAAGCAATGTCTAATCCATATGTATGATATACCTTCCACTATACTAGACTGCATCAAAATACCCTTTTGGGTCACTCTAGTAAAAGAAAACTCAATTGCTCCTTCTTAACAGGATTTGATAGATGGAAAAAATAATCAAAACCCATCAAGTTTCGATCGGACAGGAACATATAAGTAAAATATTCTTTTGGAGATTTGGGTTCAGGCAGGTTAAGATCAAACCTAGCTGCCTTTACCAAAACATGACCATGTTTGCTGTTGTTCCAAATAAATGCTATAAAAGGAAAGATCAGTGCACACTGCATTTCGATCGTCACACTTCGATTTAAACGTCTGTTAGTTGAGGCAAATCAACCTAATAAGATGTTTTAGACGATGGGAGCAGTTTAAAATAGCTCTAAAGTTCAACTAGATAACAAAATTATCCATGCTGTATGTAGGTCTAAACAATAAGGTCCTCAGCTTTATGACCAAAAAATCTATCACAAGCAAGCATTGAAGAATACTAAGAAAAGAAGACCGCCTTGAGAGTTTTAATAATGGTATTAATAAAAGCAGCAATAAGGATTCAGATCAACTACATTGTTGGATGGTTGATGCAAACACTATCCAATTCAATGGCATAACAGTTACACGAACCAAAAATATAAAATTTTCTCCTATTTGTGACGGACATAAGTTTAGGAGAGGTTTGCTTCGGTACCTTCAATTACCAGCAAGTCCATTCAAATCTAAAGCTTCAATTAAGTAGTCTCACTTTTCATGTGCTCAGCTTGGAACTCTCTTAATTGCTTCAAAGATTGATAATAGAGATCAAGATCAATACCATCAACATTCCTACCAGTACGTGCTTGCAGTACTGCCTGAAATAATATCATATAACCAGAACATATCAGTGTTAGATAGGGGAGATGCGGAGCAAAGAAGAAGGCATTTAGCCTGATCACATAGGAACTTACCTCATTGTCGGGTTGAATATGGAGTTCACCAATGAATTGGAATATAGAACCAATACGGAGGCCAAGTTCCCTCAAGTGCTGCGTATCTATCTTTAGAGTGGCACCTTGATCAGCAATAACAGCTATGGCTGTCTCCACAGAATACTCTTGCAGCCTGGGGACAAATGAAGATATTTAAGTTCTTAATATGGATATGACATCACATCATAAAAATCATCGTCACAATCATAAATAATTGTTAAAATCATTGATATATTTCCGATAATCAAATCTCACTTATACCTAAACCATCTGCAATGCTAAAATTAGCAAAGAGACACTGTTTTACCCAAAATTATTGGCACCAGCCATAGACATCTCCTTGTTCAAAGCAAAATATAGTTGGATTAAAAGAAATAAGATAATATTCATGTTACTACTCTAAGAACAATGCAACCCTCTTCTTTTTCCCATATTACTATTATTCTCCATCTATCCAAAAATGAGAATATTCTACAGTAAGAACCATCAAGAGAAATAACCTAGTATGGTTTGATAACTCAACAAGAGTAACATTGATGCAGAGCAGGCTGAGCAGCTCTTAAAAAGTTTGGTTTTAGGCATTCATTTGGAAGAGAAGAGTCTTGATTTATAATTTAACTCATGAATATGCATACTCATGGGAGCACTGATGTTTTCAGTTACACAGCATAGCTTATAATCAGAGTTTTGCATACTAAAAGATATAAAATAAACCTCTGAATATCATCCAAAATATTATTAAACAATCTCTACACATGTTCATTTCATGGATTCTGTTTTTCTTTCTTTTTACCAGCCTTCCATATGTAATATTTTTCTTCATATCTGAGGTACATAACTAGAGACATCCTTGCATCGATTTTCAAGTGAAACCCATCAAACATCAAACATCATTTCATTTCCTACTTCCATACAACAAAAACCAACACGAGCTCGTGCATTCGCATCTCCACTCGAAAAATACCACACCATTAGTGACCACCACCAACATATCTAGCTACCTTACATATTCATGTTGAGCTCTTTTGCCTACAACATCACCATGGTTCACCATCTACACCTCCACTAACTATTACATAACCCGTCCCCTAAACAATCAGTTTAATATCGACTTTACGACCACCACTTTACCATGGGATTGTTTCATAACACAGGCCACTGCAACAAGACCTCTTACCCTACTGAATTTCAAATCTTTCAATGGACCCAGGTGCTATTAATGATCATAAATTATAACCTAATCATCCGAGACAGATAATAATAATACCCCATGTTTCTAACTGAAACTCCATATTCATCAACTAAGAGAAAATTGGAACAGAGTAAAATTAGACAAAATGCATAAATAGAAAAAGGAAGGTAAATGTTTGGAGTTCTTACTTTCCGATTACTCTAAATGAAGCTCCTTCTTTGAAAAATTCAGAAGATGGCTGAAGCTCTAGTAAAGTAACCAGTGACCCTGCTTTAATTGCCGCCATTGAACCACCATCCACACTTTACGAACTTGAATCTTGTCTCTGCCAACAGTATAAAATAAACCCAGAAAAATAATAAATTATATAATCATTGAGGAAAGTGGAAACCCCCAAGAATGGCGGGCTTTTTGTTTTGTTTATCATTTACCTCTCAAACGAATGGGCGAAATTGAGTAAACAGAGAAAGTAAAATCAAAGTTCAGTGGGGCAAATTGTCGAACAGTTTATACGCAGCCCGGTATTGTTTGCTTATTCTGACACAGAATAATGTGAATCAAACCGGACTAAGCCTACTCGTAAATCGAGCCCATTCTTGACCCAATCCAAGCCCAATAACCCTGTTTAACTCGACCCAAGTCTGACTGAAGCCAAACCCACCCAAATGAGTCAACTCGCCTGAGTTAAACTAGTGAGTACAATTCGTCCGAGATAATTCAATTGACCTGATCCGATCCAAGTATATCACCGTAAGAAATGTCAGTTGCTCTGTCATAGTTGACAAAAGATTTTGCCCATCGAATAAATATAAAATGAATGTATGTAAATACTTATCAAAATCCTAATACAGTAAAAAGAGTTAGCGATCATCTAAATATTATTGTGTTCTTATAAAAAAAAATCAAAAAATAAACTAAGCAATACATTTTCAAAAGTTGTCTAAATTATTTGCAGCGATAATTTTTCATACAAAAATATAAAGCTCGTCGATATTGACATTAGGTATAATGGACCTGATAGATCTGAAATATTCGAATATAAAAATATAAAACCCAAAATTACTGGCAAACAAAATACGACCATATGTGCTGCCTTGTATTACCAAACTTACCCCATGGTTTAAATGACATACATTGATTAAAGAGAATGCATCTCATCTCCATTTTCATTTTTTTCATTTTAATATTTCATTAAGACTATTAAGAAAAAGGGAAAATCATTGCACAAATTATCTAACCTCATCGGTTGAAGGAATAATTGTTGTTCTTAAAGGTCACGGGTTCGAACACCAATACTGTCAACACAATGATTAAACGATTAATGTCCAATAGTTGAGAGTATGTACTTTAGAATAGATACTACTGTAATCAATGTAGCTAAATAAAAAAAAAAAGATCTTTAAAATATTTTATATTAATTAATATTACATTTACAATAAAGACATTTTATAACGTAAAAGTTGAACTTCGAGGACTAAAATACTTAAAAATAATAATAAAGGGCCACATCAAAAATGTGTGAAATGTTTAGGGCATATTTAGGCATTATCCCAAGTCCCTTTACATTGATCTTCTTCTATATTATTCTTTTTTATAATAAGGGATAAAGTTTTATTGATCAATTAATTTGTAGTCATAACACTAACATCAGTATCATTATGTAATAATAATGTTAAAACCTCATCAGAAATAAAATAAAATAAACACATATTATAACTATCTTGAGAGAATAGTTTAGATATCCTGTCGTCAATCATATTTGCTTCACTAGGAATATGAACAAATTTAATCCTCATGGATTTTGGAGAAAGGCAACTATGTGTTAAAGGAGCGTAGAACATAAGCTTGTTGATACCAGATTATTTGATAGACAAATCGCCTGTAAACTATTAGACTCTACTATGATGAAATCAACTTCAAAATTAGTGGCACACTTGAGTCCCTCATAGATCACCCAAAGTTCTGCTTCTAAAACTGAGCACTTACCAACAAACCTTGAAAAATCAATAATCCAACCTCCGGTAGCATCTCAAATAACTCTTCCACAAGAGGCTACTCCATCCGTTGTTCTTTTTGCACCAACTACACTCACCTTTAACGATCCTTCCTCAGGTCGAATCCACACAATTTGTTTATTTTGAGAATTATTTTGATTAAAATTCCATGGTATCTCACGAGCTAGAGCTTGTCGTGAATCATGAAGCAATCTTAAACAGCAACCTAAAACAGTATGACATTGAAAGTACTTCCTCTGTCCCAAAAATAGTGTTCCTTATTGACTTTTTTGGGGTCAAACTTTTTAAATTTTGATTATTGATTATTTAAAATTTATTATAGATAAAAATATAAAAAAATATATTTTAGAAACCTCTAATTGAGTAGATTTTAAATATATTTTTTATAAAATTTAATTATTTAAAATATTTAATATAATTATAGTTAAAGTTTAGAAAATTTGACTTTTAAAAAGTCAATAAAAGACATTATTTATAGGACGGAAGGAGCATCATCTTCAAACACGTTTATTTCTAAATAGTCAAATATTTCATAGTAATCATCTTAATTATATTATAATAATGAACAAGACTTCAGTAAGAAACATCCTTAAAACTATTAAAAAAAAGGAAAGATCGTTCAAATATTTTAGATTAAATAATATTATTATTTATAGTAAAGATATTTTATAACATGATAGTTTATAGCATTATTCATCATCTCAATTATACATATGTATTATTATTTATCTAAATCTTAAAAACTGCGTATAAATTAGGATTAAGATTAAAATTAATATTTGTGTTAAAAAATCATTTCTTAGTAAAAGCCTTTCACTTAATTCCCGTAATTCAAGTTTTTTAACAACCTAAGCATAAATTTATCTAGCGAAACCAGTTGGATATAAAATAGTTGGCGATCATAGAAATTAAAGCCTATCCATATGAATTACAAACTTATTAAATTTTAATCAATTTTATAGAAAAAAATGGTAGGTTGTAATTTTCCCTAACTCTCTATATATTTGAAACGAAAGAAAAAGAAAAATCATTCCACCTTCAAGCTAAAATAAAGAAAAAGATATGGCAATAAAATTTAATATTGTTTTTACGGTGTCTATAATATTACTTTCACTCCTTTCAACCATTGAAGCTCAAGCAGGTACTCTTGACGTCGTTGCTAAATTTGGAGCAAAGGCTGACTTAAAAACAGATTTGAGTAAGGTAAGCGAAATTGAAAATCACTTTAACACTCCAACGATCAAAATATGTAAAATTTATTCATTAATATTTTTTGTTTTAGTCATTATTGGATGCTTGGAAAGAAGCTTGTAGTTCAACAACTCCAGTAACAATTGTGATACCTAAAGGTGTATATATTTTAAGTCAAGCGACACTAGAAGGTCCTTGCAAGGCTCCTATTGAGCTTCAAGTTCAGGGAACTATAAAAGCTCCAGCTGATCCTAAAGCTTTCAAGGAGCCTAAATGGATCGCATTCAGTAGAGTTGAAAATTTTAAAATGTCCGGTGGAGGAATTTTCGATGGTCAGGGAACCCAAGCTTATAAGAGAGAAGGTTGTGATAAAAAGGACTTCTGTAGTGTACTCCCCATTGTAAGGTTTCTTTCCTTTCGCTAGAATTTGATATTTTTTAATTATAACTAACATATATTTTTCTGACTCTATTTTAACTATAAAATTAAACAGAATTTAAGGTTTGATTTCTTGACCAATGCGTTGATACAAGGCATAACTAGCAGAGATAGCAAACAATTTCACGTTAATCTTTTGGGTTGCAAAAACATTACTTTCGAACGTTTCAGCATACGTGCACCTAAAGATAGTCCAAATACGGACGGTATTCACATGGGGAGATCAGATGGAGTTAATATTATCGACTCAGAGATAAAAACCGGTGATGATTGTATTTCAATTGGGGATGGATCCAAACATGTAGATATCAAAGGAGTAACTTGTGGACCAGGACACAGCATCAGTATTGGTAGTCTTGGAAAGTTCGATGATGAAGAACCCGTTGAAGGAATTAAAGTATCAAAATGCACCATGTTTGATACTACGAATGGTGTTAGAATCAAGAGTTGGGCTGGTGAATTTCCTGGCAGTGCTTCAGATATTCATTTTGAGGATATCACCGTGAAGAATGTCAGTTGCCCTATCATAATTGATCAGAAATATTGCCCATCGGGTAAATGCAAGACAAATGTACGTGAACACTTTTTAAAATCTTAATACAGTTAAAAGAGTTTATCAATCATCTAATCTAGATATTATTGTGTTCATGCAGGCTGAATCAAACGTTAAACTAAGCAACATCAGCTTTAAGAACATTCGTGGTACGGCTGCGCTTCCAGAAGTTGTACGAATCACTTGCAGCGGTACTTTTCCATGTCAAAATGTGGAGTTCGCCGACATTGACCTTAAGTACACTGGACCCGATGGACCTGCAGTATCCGAATATAAAAATGTAAAACCCAAAATTTCTGGCACACAAAATCCGGCTGCATGTGCTACCCCTATGCCAGCAAACCCTACCCCTACGCCTTAAATGATCTGAATGATCAAATCGAATGTATCTCGCACACCTTTTCATTTTACATAAATGCATTTGTTTCATTTTAATTCTATGTTAATAAAAAAATGTAACTTATGCACTTTTTATTTTAAATAAATCGATTTTTTCATTTTAATTCTATGTTGTTATTTTTTCTTGGCAGAACGTATAGTTTATTGATGGAAAATCATACTCTTCTATGTGAAAATATAGAGCTTGCCAACATTAACATTAAGTACAGTGGACTCGATAAACTTATAATATTCAAATGTAAAATTATAAAACTCAAAATTATTGGTAAACAAAATTCGACTGCTTGTGCTAATCCTGTACCAAAAAACCCTATCCGTACAATTTAATTGCCCTGCAATGGTCAATGAGAATATAATTGTTGCACCTTTCCATTTGTTGTTATTTTTACTTTGCTTGGCAAAACATATGATTCATTGACGGGAGATCATACCTGCTCAACATTCTATAAACCTCATTAAAAAACTCTCTAAAATCTAATTGTTGGAAAAGAATATTAATAGCTTTGTACAATGAAACATAAAAGAACACAAAGAGAAAATAGCCAAAGTCTAGACTACATTCCCGGATACATCACCCAAGATAGATCGATCAAACTATTCTAGCATCTAAAATCAAAAAGATCGATCAATACCATCCTTAACGAGTGCATCCGCTAAACTATTCACTTCTTTAAATTTAATTGTTTTAAAAATATTCTTAAATAAAAGATCAAACATATGTGATAAAATTTTATGTATTTTGACTTATTTTACACCTAATTTTCTCTTTATCTGTCTCATATATAGCTCATTCATATAATATATTTATAAGTAATAATTAAATGAACATAAATCAAAATCGTTATGGAAAACCTATGAATATTTGTCATTTGGAATCACACCACATATATGACGTATTCTAATTTTTATCGTTTTAAAGAATAATAATATAAGAATTTAGACTTTGTACAACATAAAAATTTAAACTAAAAATAAAATGTATTGTAAAGGACCAAAAAATAACTTAAATAACAAGTAAAAAATATTTCAATTTTCATAATAAAATAAATAATATAGAAAAAAACTAAAAAAATAATAAAGAAAAAACTTTAAGCACTATGCCGAGTCCCTTTACATTGATCTTCTACTCTATTGTAATAATAAACAAGACATCTAAGAAACATCATTAAAATTATTAAAAAAAATCATTAAAATATTTTATTATTAATTAATATTGCATTTATAATAAAGACATTTATAATATAATAGGTGATAGCATCATTAAAAGTCTTTTAAATCATCTTAATTATACATGGGTATTATAATTTATATAAATTTTAAATAGTCTTTTAAATTAGGATTAAGATTAAAATTAAAAGTTATGTTAAAAAATTATTTGTTAGTAAAAACTTTTAACATAATTCGCATGATTCAATTTTCTAACAAACTAAAAACAAATTTATCTAGCCAAGCCATGTGGATTTAAAATACATGGTGATCGTAGAAATGAAAGCTTATCCATATAAATTACACATACTTATTAAATTATAAGCGGATTTATAGAAAATATTTGTTGGTTGTAGTTTTCGCAACCTTTCTATATATTTGAAACGAAAGAAAAAGAAAAATCATTCCACCTTCAAGCTAAAATAAAGAAAAAGATATGGCAACAAAATTTAATGTTGTTTTTACGGTGTCTATAATATTACTTTCACTCCTTTCAACCATTGACGCTCAAGCTGGTACTCTAGACGTCGTTGCTAAATTTGGAGCAAAGGCTGACTTAAAAACAGATTTGAGTAAGGTAAGTGAAATTAAAAATCACTTTAACACTTCAACAATCAAAATATGTAAAATTTATTCATTAATATTTTTTGTTTTAGTCATTATTGGATGCTTGGAAAGAAGCTTGTAGTTCAACAACTCCAGCAACAATTGTGATTCCTAAAGGTGTATATATTTTAAGTCAAGCAACGCTAGAAGGTCCTTGCAAGGCTCCTATTGAGCTTCAAGTTCAGGGAACTATAAAAGCTTCAGCTGATCCTAAAGCTTTCAAGGAGCCTAAATGGATTGCATTCAGTAGAGTTGAAAATTTTAAAATGTCCGGTGGAGGAATTTTCGATGGTCAGGGAACCCAAGCATATAAAAGAGAAGGATGCGATAAAAAGGACTTCTGTAGTGTACTCCCCATTGTAAGGTTTCTTTCCTTTCGCTAGAATTTGATATTTTTTTAATTATAACTAATATATATTTTTCTGACTCTATTTTAACTATAAAATTAAACAGAATTTAAGGTTTGATTTCTTGACCAATGCGTTGATACAAGGCATAACTAGCAGAGATAGCAAACAATTTCATGTTAATCTTTTGGGTTGCAAAAACATTACTTTCGAACGTTTCAGCATTCGTGCGCCTAAAGATAGTCCAAATACGGACGGTATTCACATGGGGAGATCAGATGGAGTTAATATTATCGACTCAGAGATAAAAACTGGTGATGATTGTATTTCAATTGGGGATGGATCCAAACATGTAGATATCAAAGGAGTAACTTGTGGACCAGGACACGGCATCAGTATTGGCAGTCTTGGAAAGTTCGATGATGAAGAACCCGTTGAAGGAATTAAAGTATCAAAATGCACCATGTCTGATACTACGAATGGTGTTAGAATCAAGAGTTGGGCGGGTGAATTTCCTGGCAGTGCTTCAGATATTCATTTTGAGGATATCACCGTGAAGAATGTTAGTTGCCCTATCATAATTGATCAGAAATATTGCCCATCGGGTAAATGCAAGACAAATGTACGTGAACACTTTTTAAAATCTTAATACAGTTAAAAGAGTTTATCAATCATCTAATCTAGATATTATTGTGTTCATGCAGGCTGAATCAAACGTTAAACTAAGCAACATCAGCTTTAAGAACATTCGTGGCACGGCTGCGCTTCCAGAAGTTGTTCGAATCACTTGCAGCGGTACTTTTCCATGTCAAAATGTGGAGTTCGCCGACATTGACCTTAAGTACACTGGACCCGATGGACCTGCAGTATCCGAATGTAAAAATGTAAAACCCAAAATTTCTGGCACACAAAATCCGGCTGCATGTGCTACCCCTATGCCAGCAAACCCTACCCCTACGCCTTAAATGATCTGAATGATCAAATCGAATGTATCTCGCACACCTTTTCATTTTACATAGATGCATTTGTTTCATTTTAATTCTATGTTAATAAAAAAATGTAACTTATGCACTTTTTTATTTTAAATAAATCGATTTTTTCATTTTAATTCTATGTTGTTATTTTTTCTTGGCAGAACGTATAGTTTATTGATGGAAAATCATACTCTTCTATGTGAAAATATAGAGCTTGCCAACATTAACATTAAGTATAGTGGACTCGATGAACTTATAATACCCAAATATAAAATTATAAAACTCAAAATTATTGGTAAACTGTCGCGATATCTTTTTGGATAAAAAGATATATTTTTTAAATACGAGCTTTGAATAAGACGTCATATAATAGGAAACCTTGACTCATATTTAAAGAAATATAAATTTTGACCCAAAAGGTTTTAAATGCATGCTCGGTTATTATCTTGTCGATTTTAAGTTCTAACCTAAAAAGGCTTCATCAATTTAAATATTTAAATCCTATTAAATTATTAATTTTACAGAGTGTATTATGATAACATCCGAATGTACGGAAAATACCATCTCGACACCAAACAAAATTAATAATTCTATTGGTGCTACTAATATTTACCTAATTATTTTATTAAATTCTAACCCTAAATTATTTATCATTTTCTACGTTTTGATGACGCGTCGAATACGATACTTAAGTACACTCTTGGCCAACGTAATGCCATTTCATAATACTGACCACTTAGTATATCCAAGATATATGATTAGAACGCTATCATTACTAATTATCTTCCTATTTAAATTAATTATTTAATTAAAGTGACTAATCTTAAAAAGGCTCTAATTTAATTAATCTAAGTGAAATTTAAGTGTCACCCTAAACATATATGCTACATGCTTTTAAAAAATGCAAACATATAAATAATTAAATAAATAAAATAGTAAATAAATAAAACAATAAAGTAAATAAAAAGATGAAGGAACTAAGTCACTTTCGATTAAAGATATGAGAGATCGAAACATAACATCGAGAAGTACATTGAAACAAAAGGGCAAGAATTAAAAAGCAAAAGAATTAAGGGTGAATTTTAGACTTAATTAGGTTAAGATAAATTAATTTAAACTTAGAAAATTTTAATTAAATTCATTTAAGTATCTAATTAAATTAATTCCAAGTTTTAAAATTAAATTAGCCTTAATTAAAGTCTAAATTAATCAAGATTTTAACTTAGGGCTCGATTTGGGGCCAAACTAGACTTAATTAGATTAAATTAATTTTAAATCTAATCTTAGAAATTAAATTAAATTCAATTAAGAATCTAATTAAATTATTTCTAAGTCTTAAAATCAAATTAATCCTAATTAAATCTAAATTGATTAAATTTTGAGTTTGGAGTTCAATTTAGGGTGAAACTAGGGAATAAATTGAGTGAATTTTAGAGTTTTAAGGGTTAAATTCATGGTCAGGGGACCAAAATGAATAACAGTCTAAAGCTTGAAGGACTAATGGGAGAAATTTCCCTTCTTTTCACAGAAATACTAAAAACCCAGAAAACTAGCCCAATTTGGATCAAAACACTCAAGTTTGCTTATGTTCTTCTTTGTTTATCAAGAACAAGGATGAACACCAAGAACTTCAACCAAGAACCTCCATGGCTTTCACCCTCCGATCCAACGCCGCTGCACTCCGAAGACCTCCAGGTGTTTGCCGGCCACCGCACCAGAACTCCGGACACCGCCGAACAAGCTCCGACCACCACCATTTTCCTCCGGCAATCATTTCCGACACCGGCGAACTGGCCGGAAAACCTAAAAACCCTAAAAAAACTTACCGAAAGCTCATTTTTCTTGATCCAAACATCAAAACACACCCAAATCTCTTCCCTAATCATCACTTTTGCTTGAATAACACCCTAAAATTACCTGGATCTACACTTATCCCGTCAAAACCTAGCCTAAACACTCACCATAATAACCAAGCCTTTTACTTCGACATCATCACACTCCTAACTCCATAAGAACCAATCGAAGAGAAAATCATTCGAGTTTAAACCTTTGGTTCTAGATTAGTTACTGTTTTTCACCAGATTTAATCTAAACTTATTATTTCACACAAAGAAAACAATAAAGAAAGGCAAGACTTACCTTTCACAACGTTTCGGTAGCTTGATTATCGTTGTCACCACACCAAATCGAATTCCTCCGTGCTCTCCAAACTTCTCTCGACCGATCCCTCCTTTTTCTCTGTCTCATTCATGTGTTTCTTCTTTTTTTTTTGTTCTCTTCTTTTCTCTTTTTTTCCAATTGAATATGCCTTCACCCATCAAAACTCCTCTAACTCCCCATAACCTCCTGTAACTGAAAAACCACCTATCCTTTATCTCTTTAATTTTATTTATCTTATTTATCTTATTTGTTTTTTCATTTATTTTGTTTTTTTATTTTATTACTATTAATTATTTACTTAGGCCTTAGGCCGAAATTCGTGTATGACATAAACAAAATTCGACTGCTTGTGCTAATCCTGTACCAAAAAACCCTCTCCGTACAATTTAAGAGGCCTGCAATGGTCAATGAGAATATAATTGTTGCACCTTTCCATTTGTTGTTATTTTTACTCTGCTTGGCAAAACATATGATTCCTTGACGGGAGATCATACATGATCAACATTCTATAAACCTCGTCAAAAACTTCTCTAAAATCTAATTGCTGAAAAAGAGTATTAATAGCTTTGTACAATGAAACATAAAAGAACACAAAGAGAAAATAGCCAAAGTCTAGACAACATTCCCGGATACATTACCCAAGATAGATCGATCAATACCATCCTTAGCGAGTGCATCCGCTAAACTATTCACTTCTTTAAATTTAATTGTTTTAAAAATATTCTTAAATAAAAGATCAAACATATGTGATAAAATTTTATGCATTTTGACTTATTTTACACCTAATTTTCTCTTTATCTATCTCGTATATAGCTCATTCATATAATATATTTATAAGTAATAATTAAATGAACATAAATCAAAGTCGTTATGGAAAAAGTATGAATATTTGTCATCTGGACTCACACCACATATGTGACGTATTCTAATTTTTACCGTTTTAAAGAATAATAATATAAGAATTTAGACTTTGTACAACATAAAAATTTAAACTAAAAATAAAATGTATTGTAAAGGACCGAAAAATAACTTAAATGACAAGTAAATAATATTTCCATTTTCATAATAAATAAATAGTATAGAAAAAAACTAAAAAAATAATAAAGAAAAAACTTTATAAGCACTATACCGAGTCCCTTTACATTGATCTTCTACTATATTGTAATAATAAACAAGACTTCTAAGAAACATCATTAAAATTATTAAAAAAAATCATTAACATATTTTATTATTAATTAATATTGCATTTATAATAAAGACATTTATAATATAATAGGTGATAGCATCATTCATCATCTTAATTATACATGGGTATTATAATTTATATAAATTTTAAATAGTCTTCTAAATTAGGATTAAGATTAAGATTAAAAGTTATGTTAAAAAATTATTTGCTAGTAAAAACTTTTAACGTAATTCGCATGATTCAAATTTCTAACAAACTAAAAACAAATTTATCTAGCCAAGCCATGTGGATATAAAATATATGGTGATCGTAGAAATGAAAGCTTATCCATATAAATTACGCATACTTATTAAATTATAACCGAATTTATAGGAAATATTGGTTGGTTGTGGTTTTCACAACCTTCCTATATATTTGAAACGAAAGAAAAAGAAAAATCATTCCACCTTCAAGCTAAAATAAAGAAAAAGATATGGCAATAAAATCTAATGTTGTTTTTACGGTGTCTATAATATTACTTTCACTCCTTTCAACCATTGACGCTCAAGCAGGTACTCTTGATGTCGTTGCTAAATTTGGAGCAAAGGCTGACTTAAAAACAGATTTGAGTAAGGTAAGTGAAATTGAAAATCACTTTAACACTCCAACGATCAAAATATGTAAAATTTATTCATTAATATTTTTTGTTTTAGTCTTTATTGGATGCTTGGAAAGAAGCTTGTAGTTCAACAACTCCTGCAACAATTGTGATTCCTAAAGGTGTATATATTTTAAGTCAAGCGACACTAGAAGGTCCTTGTAAGGCTCCTATTGAGCTTCAAGTTCAGGGAACTATAAAAGCTCCAGCTGATCCTAAAGCTTTCAAGGAGCCTAAATGGATCGCATTCAGTAGAGTTGAAAATTTTAAAATGTCCGGTGGAGGAATTTTCGATGGTCAGGGAACCCAAGCTTATAAGAGAGAAGGTTGCGATAAAAAGGACTTCTGTAGTGTACTCCCCATTGTAAGGTTTCTTTCCTTTCGCTAGAATTTGATATTTTTTAATTATAACTATCATATATTTTTCTGACTCTATTTTAACTATAAAATTAAACAGAATTTAAGGTTTGATTTCTTGACCAATGCGTTGATACAAGGCATAACTAGCAGAGATAGCAAACAATTTCACGTTAATCTTTTGGGTTGCAAAAACATTACTTTCGAACGTTTCAGCATACGTGCGCCTAAAGATAGTCCAAATACGGACGGTATTCACATGGGGAGATCAGATGGAGTTAATATTATCGACTCAGAAATAAAAACCGGTGATGATTGTATTTCAATTGGGGATGGATCTAAACATGTAGATATCAAAGGAGTAACTTGTGGACCAGGACATGGCATCAGTATTGGCAGTCTTGGAAAGTTCGACGATGAAGAACCCGTTGAAGGAATTAAAGTATCAAAATGCACCATGTCTGATACTACGAATGGTGTTAGAATCAAGAGTTGGGCTGGTGAATTTCCTGGCAGTGCTTCAGATATTCATTTTGAGGATATCACCGTGAAGAATGTCAGTTGCCCTATCATAATTGATCAGAAATATTGCCCATCGGGCAAATGCAAGACGAATGTACGTGAACACTTTTTAAAATCTTAATACAGTTAAAAGAGTTTATCAATCATCTAATCTACATATTATTGTGTTCATGCAGGCTGAATCAAACGTTAAACTAAGCAACATCAGCTTTAAGAATATTCGTGGCACGGCTGCGCTTCCAGAAGTTGTTCGAATCACTTGCAGCGGTACTTTTCCATGTCAAAATGTGGAGTTCGCCGATATTGACCTTAAGTACAGTGGACCTGATGGACCTGCAGTATCCGAATGTAAAAATGTAAAACCCAAAATTTCTGGCACACAAAATCCGGCTGCATGTGCTACCCCTATGCCAGCAAACCCTACCCCTACGCCTTAAATTGTTTGAATGATCAAAGCGAATGTAACTCGCACACCTTTTCATTTTACATAAATGCATTTGTTCCATTTTAATTCTATGTCAATAAAAGATATATTAAATTCAATTGTTTAAAAATATTCTTAAATGTAAATAACACATAAGTGACAATATTTTATGCATTTTGTCTTATTTGATCGAACATTATATGCAACTTATTTTGCCTTAGTGGTTATGAATTTGCCTTCATTTTTCAAGTTTCTAGAATTAAATCTCATTGAGTGCATATGTTTTTCATATTTTTCTCCCACAAAACGTCGTTTTTCATGTGCAGAATCAATGTTAAACTAATCTTATTTGATCGAACATTATATGCAACTTATTTTGCCTTAGTGGTTATGAATTTGCCTTCATTTTTCAAGTTTCTAGAATTAAATCTCATTGAGTGCATATCTTTTTCATATTTTTCTCCCACAAAACGTCGTTTTTCATGTACAGAATCAACGTTAAACTAAGCAACATCAGCTTTAACAACATCCGTGGCACGGCTGCGCTTTCAAAAGTTGTCTGGATCTTTTGTAACAGTACTTTTCCATGTGAAAATGTGAAGCTTGCCGACATTGACATTAACTATACTGGACCCAATGGACCCGCAATATCTGAATGTAAAAATGTAAAACCCAAAATTACTGGTATACAAAATCCACCTGCATGTACTATCCCTATACCACCAAACTCTACCCCTACGATTTAAAAATTTTAAAATGTCTGGTGGAAAAGTTTTCGAAGGCCAAGGAACCAAAACTTATAGGAGAAAAGGTTACAATAAAAAGGACTTTTATAGAGTACTCCCACATTGTAAGGTTTCTTTCCTTTTGCTAGAATTTGATATTTTTTAGTTATAATTACAGGGATGGAGCTAAAGAGGTCCCACCCCGAATATTTTTTTTATTTTTTTCTCCTATTTAAATTCTTTTAAAAATTGTTTTTTATGAATTTTCCCCTTACTTTTAAACATTTATGTTTAGCCTCCCTCAACCTCAAATCCTTAGTCCGTCCCTGTATAACTAACATATATTTTTTTAGGAATAAAGATAATTTTAACACTTAACGTTTATAATTTTTGTCGTTTTGGCCCTTATTGTTTTTTTGGATAAATTTAACCCTTAATCTTTATCTTTTTGACAAATAGCTTATTTTTTAACACCATGATAACTTTACCATTAAAAATCTAACAATGATGACATGTTATATGTGTATAATAATATATTTTAAATAACATGACATCTAACCTATCAAATACATATATATAATATAATTTTATTCTAATATAAAATATAAAACAATTAAAATTCAAATAAAATATTAAAAAAATAATTAATTCTAAAATAAAATACTATTAAATATTCTTAACTCTAACTATGATAGAATTAAAATCCTACCTAAAAAATTAATTATTTTCGAACTATGCTCATACTTTTTTAAGATAGGACTTTGATTCTATCATAGTTAGGGTTGGAAATGTTTAATAACCTTTTATTTTAGAATTAATTAATTTTTAAAATTTTATTTGAATTTTAATTATTTTATATTTTATATTGAAATAAAATTATATTTCATATATATATATATGTATTTGATAGGTTAGATGCCATGTCATTTAAAATATATCATCATATTCATATGGCATGTCATTATCGTTAGATTTTTAACGATCCAATTATCATATTAGTTAAAAATAAGCTATTTGTTAAAAAGATATAGGTTAACGGCTAAATTTATCTTAAAAAAAGGGCCAAAACGACAAAAAATATAAACGTCAAGGGTTCAAATTGTCTTTGTGCCTATATTTATTGTAATTAATCTTAGGCATAAAGATAATTTTAACCCTCAACGTTTATAATTTTTTATCGTTTTGGCCCTTATTCTTTTTTTGGGATAAATTTAGCCCTTAACCTATATCTTTTTGACAAATAGCTTATTTTTTAACTATTATGATAACTGGACCGTTAAAAATCTAACAATGATGACATGTCATATGAATATGATAATATATTTTAAATGACATAACATCTAATCTATCAAATACATACATATATATATAAAATATAATTTTATTCTAATATAAAATATAAAATAATTAAAATTCAAATAAAATTTTAAAAATTACTTAATTCTAAAATAGAAGACTATTAAACATTCTCAACCCTAACTATGATAGAATCAAAGTCCTATCTTAAAAAAAATATGAACACAATTCGAAATTAATTATTTTTTGGTAAGATTTTAATTCTATCGTAGTTAAGGTTAAGAATGCTTAATAGTATTTTATTTTAGAATTAATTATTTTTTTATACTTTATTTAAATTTTAATTATTTTATATTTTATATTAGAATAAAATTATATATATATTTGATAGGTTAGATGCCATGTTATTTTAAAATATATTATCATTGCATATAACATGTCATCAATGTTAGATTTTCAACGGTCTAGTTACCATGGTGTTAAAAGATAAGCTATTTGTCAAAAAGATATAGGTTAAGGGCTAAATTTATCCCAAAAAAAGAATAAGGGCCAAAACGACAAAAATTATAAACATTAAGGGTTAAAATTATCTTTATGCCTTAATCTTAATATCAATTATATATATTAAAATTTCCATAAATTTGACAGTGAAAAAATTATAAAACTTAAAAGCATAGGCATTGTCATGTCCCTTTACATTATCTTACATTTTATAAAACTATTGAAACTATTAAAAAAATCTCGTTAAAACAAAATTAAAAGTTTAATGATAATATTAAAGTAATTGAAAATTCGATTATCGAATTAAATAATTGGTTAAAGTTTACTGATTATTTGTAAACTTAACCCTTAAATTAAAGTTAACGTAGGAATTACTATAGTTATAAAAAAATTAAATATTTTTACAGTAAAAAGTAAAACATAATAAAACAATAATGTATAAAATTATTTTTAAGTTTTTTTTTTGAAAAGATAATAATACTTTCGGTCCTTAAAATTTTACGAGTAATTAAAATAATTAATGATATATTAAGGTACATGTCGTGACCCTTTTTAAAACCGAAATCGTGTGAAAAATAGCCTGGCGAATTGGTTTTGAAAAATACGAATTTTATCATTTTTAATCTTGAAAAAACACAAATTTTAGAATAAACTTATTATTTAATTTTGAAAATTGATTTGTAGTCGCCACCGGCCACTTTGGTAGGCCAGACACCATAAAACAAACCAGAGATTCGTTAAAAACATTTGGGTTCAAGAGTCGGTTACGTGTAAGGACGACCTTTACAAACGCCCAAAAATTGGTACCTTATTAATTTCAAGTGACATTTTGATATTTTGAATATAGATATTAATTAATTCTTCATTGTTAATTAAACACTGCTTGAATTGAGGATATCCTTTTGATTAAGAAAATATATCTCTTTTAAATTTGGGCTTGAATAAGACGTCCTCTAGATAGAAAATCTCACCCAAATTCAAAGAAATATAAATTTTAAATGCATAACCGTTTTTATCTTGTTCATTTTAAGTTCTAATCTAGGAGGGCTCCATTAATTAAATATTAAAAACCTATTTAAATTATTAATTTCGCCAAGTGTATGATAACATCCGAATGCTCGAACACTACCATCTTGTCACTTAACAAAATTGATAACTTTACTAATGTCACTAATTATTTACCTACCAATTTTATTTAATTCTAAACCTAAATTATTTTATCAAGTTCTAGGTTTTAATAGCACATGAATTCGATATCAAGGTACACTCTTTAGGCCAACATCATGGTACGTCAAAACACCGACCTCTCAGTATATCCGAGGTATAAGATTCAAATATTATCGTTACTAATTATCTCCCTAATTAATTAATTAATTAAAGCAACTAATCCTAGAAGGCTCTAAATTAATTAACTAAATGATGATTAAGTGATCTCCTAACAAATATGCCATGTGATTTTTTTAAAATGAGACATAATTAAATAAAATAAAACAAATAAGCGAAATAAAGGAACTAAGTTACTTTTTATTAGAAAATATGGGAGTTCATATTACAACCAAGATGATCAAAATTGAAAAGGGACTTACGTGGTAAAGACAGAAAATAAATTGACAAGAATTCAACTTCAAGGGATGAATTAGATTTAATTAAGTTTAATTAATTTTAAAGCTTAGAACTTTTAATTAAATTAATAATTTAATCAAATTTTTCCTAAACTCTAAATTTTAATTAATCCTAATTAAAGTCTAATTTGATAGATTTTTTGTCTTAAAGTTCAATTAGGGATAAATTAGATTTAATTAGGTTAAATTAATTTTAAATTTTATCTTAGAAATTAAATTAAATCCAATTAAGAACTTGATTAAAATAATTTCTAAGTTTTAAGAATTAAATTTAAACCTAATTAATGTTTAAATTAAGTTTAGGGGTCGATTTAGGTTTAAATTAGATCTAACTAGGTTAAATTAATTTTAAATTTTATCTTAGAAATTAAATTTTATTAAGAACCTAATTAAAATATTTCTAAGTCTTAAAAATTAATTTTAATCCTAATTAATATCTAAATTAATTATTTTTATGTTTAGGGTTCAATTAGGGGTAAATAAGGACTAAATTGAGGTAAATCTAAAGTTTTAGGGGCTAAATCAAGGGATCAGGTGGCTAATATGCGAAACAGCTCAAACTAGGAGGACCTATGGGGCAATTTTCCCATATTAATTAAAACGTGCGGATCTGGGTATAAACCGGATCTAACCCGCGCGAACCGCCTGCCCAAAACGGTAGGCATTTTAGTTCACCACAACCCCCCCTGAACCGAGTGGACTCAGTCAGAAAGCTTTTTCCCCAACTCGGTGAATTGACTCACCTCCTAAAATCCTCTCAACACTAACACAAAAAACCCAGAATTAAGCCCAAAAACGGATCAAAAAACACCTAAATCCTATGGTGTTCATGCGTCTTCAACATGAAGAACACGACCATGAACCCCCGTGTACCCTGCCGCCAGATCCGAAGCGCCGCCACCACGATGGCTCCGGCGAGTTTTTCAGCAACCTCCAGAACCTTCCAGCCACCGTCAGAAGGTCATTTCCGACGTCGTTCGACCACCGAAATACTCCAAAACCACCGCAAAACACCGCAAAACGCACCAAAACACATCAAACCCAGATTTTCAATCTAACCCACTCTAACAAGCCTCCAACCCAATCCTAAACAAACAAAAAAACAAGAACCGCATCCTAAACTAATCTAGGAGAGACCAAACCTATTAGTTCATCACATAAAGCTTGATTTAAACAAAAACCGAATCTGAGATTACCTCCAGCGGCATCAATCGCTTCCTCAGATTTTCCGATTCCGATTTCCTCTCCTTTTCTCCTCTGTCGATTCAAACTTTTCGATTCAAGCTTTTTCCCCTCCTCTACCGATTGAAAACCTCATCCTTTTAAAGGATTCAAACCAAGACTTTTGATTGAAGTAAGAGATTCCAAACAAAATTCAAATCCCTACAAACACTCCACCAAATCCCCAACTCAAATCCTCAACAACCATTATGTAATCCCTTCAAAATCGATAAGTCTCCAACTCCAACATCTTTTTCTGTTTTTTATTTTTATTTTTATTTTTTATCTTTTATTTGATTTTTGTTATTTATTTTATTATTATTTTTTTAAAAAAATTCGTGTTGACAGTACATATGAATAGTGATACATCGTTATACATAAAAGGATGAAAATTAGAGGTGATGTAATTATAAATTAATATTTGTTATTTTTTTAATAATCACGTACACCTGCACATATGATGTTTAAACTTGGGTCATCTGAATGAATTATATTACCGAGGCAAAAACCTCAACTCATTATAACTCGAATCAAAATTTTATAAATACTACTTGACTCGATTTTTTAAAAATAAAGTTCAAGTTATAAATTTGAAATTGAATAACTCGAAACTTTTAATAATTACAAGAGTTAATTACACATTTAACCATTATAGTTTTATTTTCACTCCCTTCTTTTTTTTCTTTCGTTTTAATTTTCTGTTTTTTACCGTCCGATCACTTTTCAAATTTACTTTTATTTTATGTATCTTTCACGTTATCTTATTTATTTTATATTGTTAATTTTTGTATTTAATTTATATCTAAAATATTTAATGATAATAATACTTAAAAGAATTACGCATGTAAAATATAATATAAAATAATTAAAATATTTATATATAATTCAAAAACTCAACTCGATTTTTTTAAATAAATTATAAAAATATAATGACTCAACTCAAATAACTTAAAATTTTTAATTCAACTTACTTGAACGCTCACTCTTAATTATATATGCTTGCTAGTAGGATGAGTATTCGATCGAGCCAAGTCAAAAAATTTCGAGTTATTTGAGTTGACGAGTCATATTTTACAACTCAAATTTTATTTAAATTTTTTTCGAGTCGAGTCAAGTTTTCGAGTTCTTATAAATATTTAATTGTAATTATTTATCGTGCTATAGTATAATTTGATTCTAATCTAAAAGATTTTCTCTAATCCATTAAGATATATATATATATATTTTTTAATATGTAGCAATATTTCTTTATATTTGTATATATCAATGTATATATATCATAAAACTTGATAGACTCGTCTCAAACTTAAAAATTAATCCTTTAATTACTAAAAATTTTGAGTTATTCGAATTATTCGAGTTTATATTTTATAACTCAAACTTTATTTAAAATTTTTTCAAATCGAGTCGAGTCAAATCTATAAAATTTCGAGTTAAATCAAATTAAATTGAATATTTTCTTTTTAAATCAAGTTAAAATATTTATTTTTTGAGTCGAAACAAATTTTAGTCACCCATACTTTAAGCCTAAAACTCGTTAAAAGCAAAATATCGCGAGAGATAAAGAGACTGAAAAGACCCGCGTAATAACGAAAGCGACGGGACGAACATGGAAATAAATGGATGGGCCCACTGGACGTGTGTGTCGAATATTCGCTGGTTTTGAATTAGAGGTTTCGAATCCGCTTTTCTTTCCTATCAACCCACGCAATGATAAGCTGATAACAAATTGGATCTGGTAGTGTACATATCATGATAAGTACATGAACCTTTCACTGGTATGTCAGTTGAAAAAGGAAGACGTCTGTACAACGCATAGAAGATAGCGAGACCACGTCTCTCTCTCCCCCTTTATCTTTTTCTTCTTGTTCATAGCATTTGGAACCCTAGAAAACCCTCGAAATTCGAGCTTTACATAAACACCAGAGGGAGAGACGGAACACAAATCTGTAAATCTCTTGAAATTAGATCAGATTCGAAGTTAGAGTTGAGTCAATTCGACCGGAATCGTTACTTGACTCAGCTGGTTTCGAGAGATCGACTTGCCTTTTTGTTTCCGAGAAGTGAGAATGTCGTCGTTGAGCAGAGAATTGGTGTTTCTCATACTTCAGTTTCTGGAGGAAGAGAAATTTAAGGAGTCGGTTCATAGGTAAGCCTGCCTTTGTTTGTGTTCAATTTGATTAGTTTCTTTGTATACGTCTACATACCGTATATTCGTATCTTTTACTTGTATTCCTGTTGTTTTCGTATGTATAAGTAGAAGGAAATAAAAAATTTTGTGAACCTGAAGTCTTACCTTTTGGGGGTATTATGGTAAAATTTGTTTTGCGAATTTTAGTAGCTGAGGTAAATTTGAATTTCAGTAGTGTTGAATGGTGGAAATTAGAGGATTTTGGTTGTTGAGGGAAGTTTTTGATTATTGAATTACTTTCAAGCAATGGGGTCTTAATTATTGAATTACTATGTTATGTATCAAGAAACAAATTACTTGAATGTATTTGTTATTTTCTAGTTTTAATTTATTTTAACTTTTAATTATTAGAAAGGGAAAAAGGATTGGAAAGGAGAAGAAATGATAATCGACTATTAGCTGTAAGTAGATTTTTTTGGTGGCTATGTGTTCTTTTATTCCTTAGTACATCACTTTTGGCTTCAGGAAGTTGGGTGATCTGTTTTGCAAACTGTAATAGCATGTATATGATTGTGAATTCATGCTTGAAACAATGTTGTCTCCTGTAGGCTTGAGAAAGAATCTGGTTTTTTCTTTAACATGAAGTACTTCGAAGAGAAAGTTCAGGCAGGAGAATGGGACGAGGTTGAGAGGTATTTATCTGGGTTTACAAAAGTTGATGATAATCGGTATTCCATGAAGATATTCTTTGAGATAAGGAAACAGAAGTATCTGGAAGCACTTGATCGGTATTGTTAACGTTTCAGTTGTTTTTCTAATATAAATTCTTAATTTGTTGGTTAATGAATAATTTAACTATTTCTTTTTCCTGCTGAAATTCTTTGAATTTTATTATTATGTGGCAGGCAAGAAAAGGCAAAGGCTCTTGATATATTGATGACTGATTTAAAGGTGTTCTCCACGTTTAATGACGAATTGTACAAAGAAACCACTCAACTTTTGACACTCAACAATTTCAGGTAATTTCATGGTGGAAATAAACTATGTTATGTGGTTGCTATTTTCCAACACATAACATTGATGGATGATTTCTATATATTAAGCTGTTTTTAAGTTTACTTGTTTGATTGAATAACAAGGATTTTTTATTATAGGTAAACTTCTGTTCATCCGAGTAACTACAATCTTGACCCTTTTAGAAAAAATTTACATTTTAATGTAAATCAAACACTGATGAATGCCTGAAATCTTCTTAGTTGTGTCTTTCTGTTCCGATTACAGGCAAAATGAGCAGCTTTCCAATTTTAATGTAAACCAAACCCTAATGAATGCCTGAAATCTTTCTAGTTGCGTAATTGTATTTTTCTGTTCTGAATACAGGGAAAATGAGCAGCTTTCCAAATATGGGGATACAAAAACTGCACGAGCTATAATGTTGGTAGAACTAAAGAAACTCATAGAAGCAAATCCACTTTTCCGTGATAAACTTGCTTTCCCTACTTTGAGGTCCTCAAGACTAAGGACATTGATCAACCAAAGGTGAAGTTGATATGATACTTGATATTATCGAGTTGGGATGCAAATATAATTTCTTTACCATTAAATATGTATGTGTATATTTTTATTTATTTGAAAGTATGGGTCCATACAGCTTGAACTGGCAGCATCAGCTATGCAAGAACCCAAGGTCAAACCCAGACATCAAGACTTTATTCACAGATCACACATGTACACCTCCAAATGGTCCTCTTGCTCCTACACCTGTCAATCTTCCAGTCGCTGCAGTTGCAAAGCCTGCTGTGTATACATCGCTTGCAGCTCATGGTGTATGTAGTCATTTTTTCATTTCTGTGAATGGTGTACTTACTTTTCTACTTCTACAATAATGTTTGCAACATTGGTTAACACATGGCTTGTCCTACTTTTGGCGTACAGCCATTCCCTCCGCCTGCTGCAGCAGCAGCAGCTGCTGCTGCTAATGCTGGTGCGTTAGCAGGCTGGATGGCCAATGCTTCTGCCACATCATCTATCCAAGCTGCTGTTGTCACTGCATCATCTATACCTGTTCCACAAAATCAAGGTCAGAAATTCAGTCTCATTGGAATCAACTTTACTAAAGACTGAAATAATTTGGACAATTAATCTATAATTCTCAAGTTGGTAAAAAATTAGTTTAATGCTCCCCCCCCCCCTGAAATTGTGTGTGTGTGGTTCCTGTCTTTGGAAAGATATCAGTTTAGAATGACATATTCATCATTACTCATCGCCTAAACAATCACTTTGTGTCATCATGTAAAGCTCTTGTTAGGTATGCAATTTAATTCCATTTCCATTTGAACAGTTTCACTCTTAAAGCGTCCGAGAACACCTCCAGCAGTGCCCGGCATGGTTGATTATCAGAATCCTGACCATGAACAGCTAATGAAAAGATTGAGACCTGCTCCTTCAGTTGAGGAGGTGAGTCCCCCCCCCCCTCTATCATTCTTACTTGTTCTGTAACTTTACAAGCTGAATAGTTTTAGATTCCCTTAGTTTTGTTAATAAATATGTCTCTGTTTTTCCACTTTTAGGTTACATATCCTGCACCACGGCAGGAAGCTTGGTCACTGGATGACCTACCAAGAACAGTGGCTTTTACCTTGCATCAAGGATCTATGGTCACAAGCATGGATTTTCATCCTTCACACCACACATTTTTACTCGGTATGGAAGTTTATTTTTATCTTTCTCATTAAGAGGAACTTCAAATTTATCTCCTTTTATGATGCAATGTAATTGGACTATTGGAGCAGTTGGTTCTTCTAATGGTGAAATTACTCTCTGGGAACTTGGAATGAGGGAGAGGTTGGTTTCAAAGCCATTCAAGATATGGGAAATGTCAACATGTTCTGTGCAATTCCAGGTCCGTGTGTCATTATTTATTGAGGTTTCTCTCTATGTGATACCTTTTCCAATGTCTATTTCTGTGTCATTATTTATTGAGGTTTCTCTCTATATGATTCCTTTTCCAATGTCTATTTCTGCCTCATTATTTATTGAGGTTTCTCTCTATATGATTCCTTTTCTAATGTCTATCAAACTATTTGCGTCATTTAACTCATGTCTGTTTTATCAATTTCTCTGTGTTTCAACACTGCTATTGATTTTGTTAGAGTTACTGCAGGCTTTAATGGTCAATGATACACCAATATCTGTCAGCCGCGTCACATGGAGTCCTGATGGAAGCTTTGTAGGTGTGTATCTTTTGAATTTTGATAGATTACTATTGTTTTATTTGCATATGTTTGTGCTTATTGCCTTTCTTGTTGCAGGGGTTGCATTTTCCAAACACTTGGTTCACTTGTATGCTTATCCAGGATCAAATGATCTAATCCAGCGTTTGGAGGTTAGTTTTTTTTTTTCTACTTCTGCAGCTAAAAGGATTCACAACTAGTGTTTGACTTTTTCTTCTTATTAACAGATTGATGCCCATGTTGGTGGTGTAAACGACATAGCCTTTGCTCATCCAAACAAACAACTGTGCATTGTTACCTGTGGAGATGACAAGCTTATAAAGGTAAGAGGTATTAAGTTTTTTTAGATGTATTGATTAAATTGGATGTTTCTTGTTATCCTCATGAAAGAAATGGAACAGGTATGGGATTCAATGACGGGACAAAAACTGTTTAATTTTGAAGGTCATGATGCACCGGTTTATTCCATCTGCTCACATCATAAAGAGAACATTCAGGTACAATAAAATGCCATGGTTGTTGATTATATATACCTTTTAGTCATAAGAGTAGGAAACACAGGACTGAGTCTTAATTGTAACTGATGCATCCGTTGTGTTTGTGCTGTCTTGACTGAGGTTATAACCAGTCTTTGCCACCTAAAGTCACTGTCACAATCAACTTGTTCAAAGCATGAAATGAAATTTATCAATCTGCTCCCACCTTGTGTAATTTATGATTACACATTCAGTTAATATCCAACACAGGGTTGCCTGATTTATCAAAACCGTTTCCATACTCCTAGTTTGAAGTTAGAACTTTTCCTTCTTATACCTTCCCCTTGGTGCTATACTGGTCCACTATATTTGTTTCACTCTAATATTTTAGGTCAGTGTCTTATGGACATATAATTTTTGTTAGTTCTGTTAAAATGATTTTTCTTTTGGCTGAGAATCTAATGCTTACTTTTCTGTACGGATGCCAATTTATACCCTCATGTGGTAATCATCTATGCCATTGCAGTTTATATTTTCGACTGCTGTCGATGGCAAAATTAAGGCCTGGTTGTATGATAATATGGGTTCCAGAGTTGACTATGATGCCCCTGGTCACTGGTGTACTACAATGCTTTACAGCGCTGATGGAAGTAGGTATGATCATGAGTTTTTAGATAGAATTCCCGATAAAAGTTTGAGTTCATTGCAAAATGTTTTTTCTCTTAACACCTTTAATTAAACCTTTGGTATCAAATTTTGTATGTAATTCATTTCCCTCTAGTTTTGAACTTTTGCTGATTTCTTATTTTGTTTCAGATTGTTCTCTTGCGGAACTAGTAAAGATGGAGAATCATTTCTGGTTGAGTGGAATGAAAGTGAAGGAGCAATAAAGAGGACTTATGTGGGGTTCAGAAAGAAATCAACAGGTGTGGTTTCATTTGACACAACACAAAATCATTTTCTATCTGCAGGAGAAGATAGCCAAATAAAGTTTTGGGACATGGATAATATCAATCTTCTCACTTCCACAGATGCCGAGGGTGGACTTCCTGTAAGTTAAATGTTCAAATCTCAAAGTTGTTTTGTGAAACACATTACATATATGCTACTAGGTCGATGTCTAACATATCATATTAACTGCTTCAGAGTCTTCCTCGTGTGAAATTCAATAAGGAAGGAAATCTCCTAGCTGTGACAACAGCTGACAATGGATTCAAAATACTTGCAAACACAGTGGGTATTAGATCTTTAAGAACTGAAACGTCAACTTTTGATCCATTGAGAACTCCCATTCTTACTGCTGGAATCAAGGTAATGATTGTTTGGATTTGCTTAATATTTCCTTTTCAATGTTCATGTCTCAATACCAGCATGTTTTTATGATTTTCTCTTTTGGTTAGGCTTCTGGCTCTTCTGCGGTTGGCAATGTTGGCCCTGTTAGTTGTAAAGTGGAAAGGAGTTCTCCTGTCAGGCCTTCTCCTATACTAGTATGTTAGCAGGATGTACCTTGTGTCACCTTTTAAACTTTTTTTCTGAATACAGTAGTAGGAGCTTGCAGCAGCAACTATGTGGTTCATCCTTTGGAGAGGAACTTTTTGTTCTTGCTCTTGGTTACTGCTACAAGCACATTAGGAGATTAAGGCCAAACTTCCTTTCTAAGCTTATGGGCACTTCCTTTGATTTCTCTTTTCATGCGATAAGGAACATTTTGTATTTTCACTCGAACTACTGGGCTGTTCTATTATACAAATAGACCCAGGTTTTTCAAGTGTTTTTCGTGCTTTTAATGTTCTTACAATCTCCTATATTCTTTTGGATTGTTTTCCCCCTAAGAATGGAGTTGATCCATTGGGAAGAAGTGTCGAAAAGCCAAGAGTTGTGGATGATGCAATAGACAAGGCTAAAACCTGGCAATTAGCTGAAATCGTGGATTCTGCTCAATGTCGATTAGTTACCTTACCTGACAGCACGGATGCCCCCAGCAAGGTCTGTTCAACTTCTAATAATGAGTTCTGGACCATTGTTTTTCTACCATAGCACTGAACCGTTGCATCATTTTAAAGGTTGTTCGGCTTCTGTATACAAATTCTGCTGTTGGTATTTTGGCACTTGGGTCAAACGTCGTTCAGAAGCTATGGAAGTGGCCCCGCAATGGACAAAATCCATCTGGGACGGTACGGTACTTTCTGTCAAATAAGATTGTTTGTTTTACTTTGACATTTTTTTCTTTTAAATTCCTTCCTTTTCATTGGAGAACTCTAAAGTCCTTTAAACTTTCAAGGCCACTGCCAATATAGCTCCACAGCATTGGCAACCAAACAGTGGTCTTCTTATGACTAATGATATCACAGGTGTCAACCTGGAAGAAGCAGTACCATGTATAGCACTCTCGAAGAATGATTCCTATGTGATGTCAGCCACTGGTGGAAAAGTTTCTTTGTTTAACATGATGACTTTCAAGGTATGCCTTCATTTGCTTGTGTATTGACTGTATTTTATGTTTCGCATGCTAATAATAAACACATCATTTGCAGGTCATGACAACATTTATGTCTCCTCCTCCAGCCTCAACCTTCCTGGCATTCCATCCTCAAGATAATAACATCATAGCAATCGGAATGGAGGATTCAACTATCCATATTTACAATGTTCGAGTAGATGAGGTTGAGACTTCCTAACAGTTTTTGATGCGTTCCTTTCTATTCTTCTTCCCCATGTATTTATTATCCTGCTCTCTCAAGTGGTTCCAATGCAATCTATTCTTTTAACTTTCTTTTAGGTGAAATCAAAATTGAAAGGTCACCAAAAACGGATAACTGGTTTGGCTTTTTCGACCAACCTCGGTATCTTGGTTTCATCAGGTGCTGATGCTCATGTAAGTAGTATCCTGGCTTGTCATATTTACATATTTTCTTTATATCTTCTCTATGGGTTTTGAAAGCTATAAAATTTTCTGTAATCATAAAATAGTAGAAAAATCAACCAATTTTTTCAGTTGGCTTTTCGAGTTAATTTCCTTGGTATTTTTCAGGTTCCAGCATCTCTGATATATATTACTAATTCCTTGGTCTTTCATTAACTATTTTCAGGTTTATTTTTTTCAGTTACATTATTACTTACTAACATATTGCTTTTCTCTGCAGCTGTGTGTGTGGAGCATTGATACATGGGAGAAAAGGAAATCGGTTGCGATCCAAATCCCAGCTGGAAAAGCACCTACAGGTGACACACGAGTTCAATTTCACTCCGATCAAATTCGAATGCTGGCGGTTCATGAAACACAGTTAGCAATATATGATGCCTCCAAAATGGAGCGCATCCGACAGGTAAGAAACCCGAAAAGCAGCACTGACTTTGATGATTTGCTAGTGTTTTTACACAGAGAGAACACTGTCTAATGCCATTTCATTTGCCGCAGTGGATTCCACAAGATACACTACCTGCACCAATATCTCATGCAACATATTCTTGTAACAGTCAATCTGTTTATGCTACTTTTTGTGACGGTAACGTCGGGGTGTTTGATGCTGATAGCCTGAAACTTAGATGCCGTATCGCCTCATCGGTCTACTTGCCAGCGGCAATCTTAAAGGGGTAAGTTATCCGCGGTTTCATTCCCTGCAATGCATACATCATCTGGATCATCTTTAACCTGTCCATTAATCTGCTTCGTTTTACAGAAACCAAGCTGTATACCCGCTTGTCGTCGCTTCACACCCTATGGAGCCAAACCAATTCGCAATAGGTTTGAGTGACGGATCTGTGAAAGTGATGGAGCCATCGGAATCTGAAGGAAAGTGGGGAGTGAGTCCTCCAGCGGATAACGGTGTGCCGAACGGTAGAACAACGTCGTCGTCTACGACAAGCAATCACACCCCGGATCAGTTACAAAGATGAGATACCGTTTTTTATAGTATTGAAGAAGTCTATGTATGTATTATTAGGTTTTTAGTTTGTACGTCTTCCCTGTGTACACCATCGTAACCCTAAACTACTATGAATGAATGCCCCATTCTTGTATAATCCTCATGACTTGATTGATATATGATAAATAATTATAACTAATTATTATAAAAATT
The DNA here is from genome assembly GCA_035048815.1 of Abelmoschus esculentus. Taxonomy (NCBI): domain Eukaryota; kingdom Viridiplantae; phylum Streptophyta; class Magnoliopsida; order Malvales; family Malvaceae; genus Abelmoschus; species Abelmoschus esculentus. The sequence continues at coordinate 1,945,140 of JAUCBN010000019.1, read as the reverse complement.
TAAAAATTTAATTTGATTTTCTTAAACTCGAATTGTATCTAAAATTTTAAATAAAATTTAAGTTATAAAATATGACACACCAATTTAAATAACTTACAATATTTTAATTTAATTCGATCGAAAAATTATAAAAACCAATAAGATTGGCTTTTGGTCCTAACTTATATAACTTTTTTTTCATGTAATGTTGCATCCATGTTTTCCTTTTTAATTCTTTGAACTAGAAAACTCAACCTAATTCTTTCCTGTACATTTCTCCATTTTAAGAACGTTGAGATCCAAGTTTGAAACTCCCACCAAGGTGTACGAAATCAAAGAAAATGAAATATCTATTAATGAAGAATAATATTCATAAAATGTGTATTACTGAGTATTTTCTGCCAGTAATCTTATCTGTTAATCGTGTCATTCAACTAAATCCCTCATCGTTAACCCTAATTCTAAAATTAATAACCCTAAAATTGATTTAAAGGTACCGATAGGGGAACTCAAGTATATAGTTTTAAAGTGGCACGACATGGTTGAATGGTTCTTGATACGAAAGTACAAGATCATCGGGAAAAAAGGGTCAACAGTGACGGTAACAACGATAAAAAAAAATAAAAGAGTTAAATTTAAAGTTTTTTATATTAAAAGATTCTAACATATTAATTCAAATATATCAATTAAAAATACTTTAAAGAAAATATAAAAAATTAATTAAATCTATTTTTTTTAATAAATACTATTGAACTTTATTAAATTTATAAAAAATTATAATTACATCGTCTTCAAGAAGTGAAAAATTGAATTAAACAATCCAACCATTTTACAACCCAAAAAAAAGATAAATTAAAATTCTTATGGAATTAAGCATAACAATAAAATTCAGAAGCTTCTTGAATCTCCTTGTCTCTGTCCAAACGAGACGCATAAAGAAGGAAGAAGGAGTTGTAGACGATCCAAACTGTCATGTAAAAGCATCGCTACCCAAGACTGATTTCATCGGCAAACAACCATCAACCGGAGTGGTGATATAACTTTTCGAAAGACCACCAATAGAAATATAAATCAGAAACTAGCACCGATTGAATTAAATCACAAGAGCAGATAAATCAAACCATTGGCAAACAACAATCGATCGCTAGGGTATGCTGCAACGTGCTACAAGAGCAGATGAATCAAACCACAAAACGAAAACATGTCACAAAGACAAAAGAAAACGTGTCACAAGGATAGAAAATGTGCTATAAAAATAGAAATTCTTATTAAAATTAAAAATAAAAGTAATAGATTTATAGATCAAGTGGCCGACAACCAATACTATGATTGAATGCCGACCACCTATCAAAGAGAAAGATCAAAGTGAAGAACGATTAAGAACAAAAGAATTTTATAGAAAAGAGAGAGCGGCTAGGGTTTCTTAACTAATCGTAAATTAAATTCTTTATTAAAAAAAACTAATGACAATCAATAATATATTACATTAACGATATTCAGTGATATACGATGTCTATCATAGATTCGTATCACATAAATATAGATGAAATTTTATATACATCTATTGCTTATAGTACTCATAAGAATACCCCTTGTCGGCAAATTCTATTCTGCTTTTCCTGTATAAACTTAGACTCCTCCTCTTATATTCCTCCAGCTCTTGGTTGAAGGACACCCATCCTTAAATCAGCGCAATCATGGTGCTTTCCTTTTCCTGTTGTGTAGCAAATCATCTTCCAAGTTCATGCAGCTCACCCTTGCTTTATGTATTCAATCCCTCCACATTCGTACTAAATGTAGTAAAGATATGGACACGTTTCGAGCACTACTGGGTTCATAATGCATCAAAAAGGAAAACACTTTGGCAGGAATCAAGGTAGTAATGGATGGTTTAGGGTGAGGTGTGGGTACAACTGGAAACGAATCGAACGAGTATGATCGAGGGTGTATTTATATTCGTTCGTTTAATTTTAATTGAAAAAATGAATGAACATGAACATAAACATAAACATAAACGAACTTAATTTCTTGTCCGTATTCGTTCATTAAAGAATGTAACTTGTTCGTGTTCGTTAATGTTTGTTCATTGACATGATAAATAAACACAAACGAATATATATAATTAGGGGTGAGCAAAACTCGACTCGATTCGAGATAAAAATACTCAACTTGTTTTGACTCGACTCGAAATTTCATAGACTCGACTCGACTCAAAAAATTTTAAACAAAGTTTGAGTTATAAAATGAAAACTCGAATAACTCGAAATTTTTAATAATTAAAGGAATAATTTTTAAGTTTAATACAAATCTCTCAATTTTTTATGATAGATATACAATTATATATAAAAATATAAAGAAATATTGCTACCTATGAAAAAAATATACATGTATATTTTATATGATTAGAGAAAGTCGTTTAAATTGGAATCAAATCATACTATAACATGATAAATAATTATAATTAAATATTTATAGAAACTCAAAAACTCGACTTGAATTTCTTAAACTCGACTCGAACCGAAAAATTTTAAATAAAGTTTGAGTTGTAAAATATGTCTCGTCAACTCGAATAACTCAAATTTTTTACTCGACTCGATCAAATACTCACCCCTATATATAATGTGTTAAATATGTAATAATTTGGGTTCGTATGATTAATTTAGTTAATCAATCGATTTTAAACTAAGTATCAATAATTGAAATTTGAAAAAACTTTTAATCATTAGTCAAAACTTAAAATTATTTAATAGATTAACTAATTTTATCTTGGTTTGGTCGGTTAGTTTGGTTATCTATGTGAATAAAATTAAATGAACATAAGCGAACATATTATCAAACGTTCACGGACATAAATGAACGAACAAACACTTTGTCCATATTCGTTCATTTAATTAAACAAATAAAAAAAATCTTGTTCATGTTCTTCGTTTAGTAAATGAACGAACATAAATAAATTTTTTGCTGAATAATTTACTGAACGTCCAGTTCGTTTACATCCCTAACTTTGAGGCACCATATTTTGTTTGTAAAAGAGCATTTGTCAAGGTTTTACAAAAGTTAAAAAAAAATGAGATTAAAAAAGCTAGTTTGGGGGAGAAAACCAAAATTTTTACGTTAAAAAATTGAGTGTTTTATGCTTTTTAAAGTGTTTTTGGGTGAAAAAACTAATTTGAAAATCCAAACTTAAAAAAAAATCTCGATTATTTTAGAATTTAAGATCACGGTGAGGGTTAAACTTAAGACTTATCTTTGAAAATTTAAGACTTAAAATTAGAGTTCAAGTAACCTAAAGAAGTGTTATATTATTAATGACAACACGTAGCTAAAAAGTAATACGATCATAATAGATAAATCGAGTTATACCATATCAATTTTGTAATATCTGGGGGATCCAATAGTAATTTAAATCTCCTCTAACATTGTGACTAGTTTGTAGTAGCTCAATTACTTTTGATCTTAACATATGCGATATTCATTCAAAAAAAAATCGAGATACAATATAAAATTTTTTAATTTTGCATTATGAAAAAAAATTCAAAAAAATATAAAATTTCAACCATAAGTCTAATCCGTTCAAGTAAATCCCATGACCATAATATATACACAAGTATAGTACATATATTTAAACGTTTCAAGCTCCAATTGGCTGATAATGCACCAGAAAATGGGAAGCACTTGTTAATTTATTGTTTTATATCCAGCTTTGGAAAAATTATTAGGTGAACCCTGTTCACCACGTCATCCATGGTCCCAATTGATCAGGACCGTTGATCTTGATTTTTTTTTCCAAGTGAATCATCATCTTTTTCTTACATGTACTTAATGGGTGGGTAGTTATTAGGTAGTTATTTAAAAATCAACGGTCCTAATTGCTTGGACCATAGATGACGTAGTGAACAGGTTGACCTAATAATCACTCCCAGCTTTGGGTGTCACAAATTGTATATAAATGATGATCATGTGCCCAAGCTACTTCATTGCTCAAAACAAAATTAGGTTATTTTCTAAGTTGTCAAAAAAAAAAAAAAAACTAGACACCCTGGTAACAATGGTGCATGCCATGGTTTTCCTGTTCATTTTAGTGACCCAAGTGTCTGCTTATCGTGTCTGTCCTAAATGTGGCAAGACCAAAGTCCCATATCCACTCAGCACCGACGAAAACTGTGGAGATCCGAACTACAGAATCTACTGTAATGACGGGGTACTCGAGTTCAAATCGGCTCAAGGGTTGTACTATAAGATCCTTAGCACTAGCCCTAAGGTCAATAGGCTCGTCATAAAGCCGCCCTTGATCGAGAAAGACAGTTGTTACTCGTCAGATCTCGATCAGGGCGGCTTGTCACTAGACGAGAGCTTGCCTTTCAACATATCAACTCGTAACACGGTTATGTTGTTTAATTGTTCCGATAACATTCTCTTGTCGCCGTTGAATTGTTCTTCGAGTAGTTTCTGTAGGGAGTTTGAGGAGTCTGGGGAAGGGTGTGGGTGCAGAGGGACACCCTGTTGCCATTTCCTGAAGGATTCTTCGATGACTTCGCATCGGATACGGGCTCGGGTCGGGGGATGTACGGCGTACACTTGCGTGGTCGATAAAAAGGCCGATGACAGCATCGAGTCGTGGAACTTCGGCATTGAGCTGCAATGGCTGCCTCCGTTCTGAATACTCGTTTTAAGTTTGTGGGAATTGGAATTGAGTCGTCTCTTTTCTTTATGTTTATGTGTTTGTGTGCAGCCATGATTGTTATGCCATGGCGTTGGTTGCTTGGTTTTCCTTGTCATACCAATGAATAAAATTTTCATTTTTATTTTAAAAAATAAAAATAAAATTTCGAATTGGATATCAATAATATTAAGAGAGACAATTACGAATTCTGAATATAAAAATAAAAATAAAAAATTATAAAACTTGAGAGCAAGTGTGTTGATAGCTGAAGTTAAGGATAAACGAAAAGAAAGATCAATTAAAAGTGTATAAACGAAAGTGCTCTTTTTTCCTCATTTAGATTTAGGAGGGCTTTTTAACGATGCACTTGATAGTATGTTTCTCGCTCAATTTTATCAAAAAAAGCTGTATAAATGAAAAGAAACGGACACCTAAAATTCTAACGGGTGAAACTTAGACATTCTTTTAAAAAACACTTTAAATATCTAAATTTTAAAAATATATTTTTTGGACACTTATTTCTATTAAAACTAAATTAAAATAATGAAAATTTGAAATTCATATTTTATAAAATTTAATGAAATTATTATGAACCCATGAACTTAAAAAATAAAAAATCTAATTATTAATAAATAATTTATTATTATTTTTTATATATTGACGAAAGAAAACAAAGTTTCTATAAGCGAAATTATTTAAAGATTCATTGTTTTAGTTTAGGGTTTAAAGATTAAGAGTTTAGATGATAATGTATAATTTCTGATTAAAATTTAGAATTTAAAGTTTGTGGTTAGATTTTTATGATTTTATAATAAGAAATTTAGATTTTAGATTTAAGCTTAAAAATAGGCATGCTTGTGTAAAAAAAATACACTAATAGTGTATTAGATATTAATCCATAAATTAATCATCAAATTTTGAGGATAATTATTTGATACATTAATTGTAGAAATTTTTAGTTTCCATAAGCATCTTAGTTTTAGAGTTCAAAAATTTAGTTTAGAGTGTATAATTTAGGGTTTAGGTTTAATAGATTAGAATTTAGTGATTGTAATAAAATGTAAGGTTTAAAGTTAGAATCTAGAATTTATAGGTTAAAACCTAAATTAACAAATATTGCCATAAAACCTTAACTTCTAAACCCTAATCCTAACCCTAACCCCTAAATTCTAAATTCCTGCATCTAACCCCTTAAACCTACACTCCAAATTAAATCCCTAACCACTAAAACTGAAGTACTAGTGAAAACTAAAAATTTATATTATCACCGTATTGGATATAAATTCAAAAGGGATAACTAACTTCTAACAAATTAAAATAGATAATATATCGATATTTGTGAATTTATGGAGTGATTCTGATGATGAAGGATGATATAATTCATTTAAATGACTCAAATTTGAGCATTATATATACATAATGTATGCACATTATTAAAGAATAAAAAATTAAATAAATACTATTTTATAATCACGCCAATATTAGGTAAAAAAATTGAAATTCATAACTAAAATTAGAGTTGTGAGTAAGCTACCTCATTAGTCACCAAACTGTTGGATACAATTTATATTAATCAAATTTAACCCCCATATTTACAAGGCTGCCAGATTGGTCCTAATCCTAAAAATTCAAAAACAAAATATGAGAGACCAAAATAATTTTTTTAAAATTTTTACAACTTTTATGAATACTTCATAAATATGGTGGATTAAACTTGTAAACGTGGGTTGAATTGATAGAATTATAAATGACAAGAACAATTTTGTTTTGTTGTTTAAAATTATGACCAAATTGATGAATCTACAATATTGAGAACTAAATATGTAATTATACCAAATATAAAATTCGCACTCGGTTTAGCGAGCAATGACTAAATCACAATTAAACTAAAACATTAGTGACTAAACTTGCAAGATTTTTAGTATTCAACTAAAGGGTCAAAAATTCCTAAAGTGATCAACAAATTTCACCAACAATGCTACAAGATTATAAACAACAGCTTGTATGAAAGCTCATAGGGTGTAAGTAATATGTACCTGCAGAGTGCAGTTCACTTGCAACACAATCAAGTTCTAATGGTTGGCTAAATCAAAATCAAGTTAGGAATCAGAAATACATATATATTACTCACAATCTTCACTTTTAATTACAAAATCAAGCGGTTAGCGATTCAAACTATGACCACAAACATCTAGCAGACAGCATTTTCGTCCCGAGTTTGTAGGTAAAACAGCCGAGCATGAATGTAAACTCATGAAAACAATAATGGCAAAACACCTACCTCTTAACCTCTAACTCAGATTCCTACTCGCATCCATTGCAATCACCAGATAACAGGAAACAGAGCATGTTCACACTGCCAGGGCAATAAAAATGCATCATATTTACTTTGTTACCGGAAAAGATGTTATGCCATCACTGTGGGTTTGCTTGTCATTTTTCCTTCCATTGCGTCTTTCTTTTTCTGACAGTTTGTGCAGAGATAGGGTCCTTCCCAGGGTTTTGAAACAGGTAAGAAGAACGGACCGGAGTTCACGGTTAAACCCTCTGCCAGAGGTTGATCAACTTGGCAGACCGCACATTTGAAGATTCCGGAGTTTGTATTTGTGGGAAAATCCTTACCTAACCTGCATTTTTTTATTATGAAATCAATGGGATTAGAGACTGATCTATTTTGTTTTGTTGGTAAAATATAAAACCTGGTAATCCTTGCTCCATGACGATAAATGTATTCAAACAACTTGAGCGAAATGTCATCGTGCAAACAATTACTGCTTCTTATGCCTGATAAACAGGCATTCAGGTGCAAATTTGACATAATGAAAGACTTGACTTGGTTGCGTGTAACAGGTCGAACATAAAATCTACTTATGACAATACACACGACCAGCATTGCATTAGTAACTTCCGCAAGCTTATTTGAGGACAACAAATACTCCTTCCCCAGATGGCATATTATACAGAAAAAGGAAAAATTAAAATATAAATCATGGCACAGTAGAGTTCCAACATACGAACCTTTCAGCAAGCATTGCAGAACCCTCCTCAAATATCTCTTCGACAACTCCAACAGTAGAGAGTTTACTTGCAGTTTTGTTTGTAGAATTTAGAGGTCTCTTCCCGAAAAGGAAAGAGCTCAGCACATTCTGCTTTTTCATAGGCGTTGAAGGTAGGACAGGGATGTCAGAAGGAATAATATCGACAACCAGGCACGTCGTATCATCCTTCAGCCCCCTTGACCTCAAAGCTTCCTAAAAGAAGTAACAAAAGCAAGAATTAATATGAAGGTTAATTGAATGGATACCATAATGAGAAGGCACTGGTCTGGATGTCACCTTAACAACCATCTTTGCTGCAAGCTCAGCTGGTAGTCCCCGACAAGACTTGGCAGCCATGTCTGAAGACAAAGCATCCCAAATACCATCTGAAGCAATAATAAGTCGTCCTCCAGCATTTGACAACTAAGATAAAACAGAAAAGAAGTTTCAGATTCAGGATTCCAATCCTCAGAAGAAGATTAGTATATCATCAGCAATAAGATATGAAGATGTAACCTTCACTTGCTTAACATGCGGTACTGGGACAATAAACTCCCCAACATCTGTGTCACCAATTGATCTAGAGAGACACAATCCACCAGGCCAGCAACGGAGGGGACCAACCTACAGATTTTCAATCCATGAAGATAATTAAAAATTTTCACAAACAACCCCATTCCACCACCTCTAATTCCTCCAACTCAAAAAAGAAAAGGGCAAAAGGATGAAAACTTCTTGTGTTGTAAGGGTGAAATACCTCATTGCCCCCGAAAACATTAAGTCTCCCAACTTCACCCCCACTTGCAGTGACACGCTCCCTTTCTTCTACATTCTCTTCTAGCCTGTGATCTACAGTCAGGAGAGAAACTATACCCCCTCGGGTGTCTAATATACATCTAGAATCACCAACAGATGCAACAGTGACAGTCCATCCATCAATCACAACAAACGTAACTGTTGTCCCAGAAGTTTCCCCTGTCATCAATATAAATGACTACAAAGATAAGCATGTAACAGAATTTGACTGAGAGAAGAAAAAAAAAGTGTCATGAAATAGAAATGAATACATGCCTTTCTGCTGAAACTCAATGTCTGTTTTCACAAAACCTGCAACCAGAGCCCGAGGAAGGGCTTGAAGCCACTCGTCCCTATTGGCACCTTGCGGAATTGCACTCAAGACATTACCCAATAAGTTCTCCTTCACAAAAATGGCAGCTGATATGCCATTATGCCCATCAAAAATCTGTGAATAAAACCAATGTTAGGAATCACCACAAGCATCAAAAGTAACGTCACATTTGTCATTCTCAGGTTTATCAGTAAGAGAGAAAAGGCAAGCCATAAGACTTGGGTACTAATTTTTATGCATACAAATCAAACAAGAACATACATTCTCGTACTCAGCGAATAACTCAATCTCCTTTTCCCCACATTACATGATTCAAATTATCTTTCTTTTACACTTCATAACGAAACAAGAGGAATTCATGTTCTATTTAACCTGATAAGCCAACATCCTTCATGTTTGAGAGATATGGGGAACGGGGTGGTCAGAAGGACTGAAGGAGGAAGAAAGTACCGCAAATACTGAAAAAGATGTTCCGGGATTCCCAGGAACCCTCTCACAGTCAAGTTTAATCAGAAAGTAATCTTCTCCCTTTTTGGCCAAACCAGCTTGTCCAAACTTCACAAAAGGCTTCTCGACCTTCTCATTCCTCAGTTCACGACCAATTAAGGTCGCAAGTGGAACAAGAGGTGGTTTCATCCTCGATACTTCAGCCTGGCTCATGTTAGTTAAGGTGTCAACATTCACAGACCTCCAGTCCCAAAGTTTTAGCAATCCAAACGAAACAACTTAGCATCACCAGGTTGAAACTTGAAAGGTCACAAAATCCTGCAAGACACATACAGATATTCTTTAAAAAAAACAGTTTAGTTTTACACAGCATAGAACACAAATTTACCAAGCAATCAGCTAAAAGAAGCAAAACATGAACCAGACTGATCTAGAACTTCACAATTTATTTCAATCTTATATACAATATAAGATGACACAGCAAAGCCAAAAGGATCAAACATCAAAAATACACATACATTGTAGACTTAAGCTTTATTAAAAGCTAAAGCTTCCATTAAAAAAAACACAATCTAACCAATTAACCAAAAGTCCCCTTATACATCTCACCACAACAATTCAATAACATGTTGAGAGGAAAAAAAGAATCCCTAGAAACTGATCTGAAAACTTGCACATATGACCTCACTTTTACTAAACATACATAAATCCCCAAAAGCAATGAGGCTGATAAAGAAACATTGAACCAAGCAAATACAATGTACAAATTTAATAATCCAATCTAAATTCTTTCATCAATTAAAAACTTAACCTCAAAAACCATCATTTTAACCCATCAATTCACTAAACAAAAACAACCCATTTTCAACCGTTCGATTACAACTCAAAGCTAAGTTCAAGATCCAAAATTGAAGAACTCAGGCTGAAAACACACACTCGAAACCCCAAATAAGTGAACATGGAAATCCCTCCAAAAGATAAACTCGCAACTGAAGACGAAGAAGAGAGAAAGAACCCTCAGATCGAGCAGGTATAGTCATACATTGGGTAACTCTTCATTTATCTTCTTGTACAAAAAAGAATTCTACTTTCTGTGCTATTTTTTTCTGGGTTCCAAAAATCAAATCCTAAAGGGGAGAGAGAGAGCTCACAGTGATTTGATTGGAAGAGCAATCTAGAGCGAGAGAAACGCGGGTTTCGTTAAGGGGAAAATAGGTGCTTATTTTTTGGGAAATCTTTTAGGGAAAACTACGTAAATGATCTCTCGATTATGATTTAAATTTTAAATTTTTTAATTATTAAAATTTATAAATTAATTCTTTAATATAAAAAAAATTAATTTGATGTCGTAAATTTAATTATTAACCTAAAATGCTATATAAAAATATAATATTTTCAATAATTATTGCATCACGATCTTGTCGTACTTTAAAAACTTATCATCATTTCATGTTAAATCAACAAATAAAGAATTTTCATTTTCATTATATATGAGTTCAAACAAATAAATTAAATTAAAAAAAAATTTAACGAGACATAAGCGTGTACGCTTCTTTACTTATCAATAAATAAATAAATTAAATTGATTGCATAAATATTTTTTTAAAATAAATTATTTGTGTTTCTCTAAAATAAATAGATATGAACGTAAGTCGGGTTGAGTTGAATTTTTAACTCTTCTGAACTAGACCCGAAAATAAATATTTAAGTTAACTATCATTTAATCTACTTTATTTTTCATTAAAATTTTTGACTAAATCGAATTGAGTTAGATAAAATAAAATGATCATCCTAAAAAAACTTGGTTATATTACTGTACAAAGGATTGTCTTCTTTTTCTTTAATTATTTAATTTAGCACCATCGCATTGGATTATATTATATTTAATAATTAAGTTAACTATCATTTAATCATATTCTTTTTGACGACGGCAACAGCTAATAATAAATATCATAGTTTTAGAATCGTTCTAATAAAATTGTGTAGCTTTAGATTTTAATTTGTCTAAATATGCCTTTAAACAGAACCTTCAAAACTTTGTAACTCGCGAAAACAAAACAAGAAAAACAATAAATGACAAAAGAAAATCTTTTGTTTGAGTGATTATTATTATTATTATTATTATTATTATTATTATTATTTAAAAGTAATATAAAAAAGTATTATAGTAGGTATAATATAAGAGAAAGTGGTGTTTGACTTTTTTCTTTTATTTATTTTGATATTTCCTTACACATATTAATCTACCTGGCTATAGTACATAGAAAATCCATCTGTCAAAAAATTCAGGGTCTAAATGGAAAATTGGGTTGACTTCTGTGTCAATTCATCTTTCATTGCTTTCCATATAATAAATAAACTAAGTTTTAGTCCTTGAATTTAACATTTTTTTCAATCTGATCATTATATTTTTTATAATATCAGTCTCTGAGTTTAGCATTTTTTCTAGTTCTGACACAAACTCAAGTGACATGTCATCAAAATGACAAAAAGAGAGAAATATAAGCTTAAGGATTAATGTGGACCAAAAATCAGGGACAGAATTGAAAAGATTGTCAAGTTCAGGGATTAACAGTTATTTATCCCTTCTTATAAAAATAATAATATAAATTTGCTGGTTTTTGGCCGGCAGAGACACTGGTGGTGGGGTTAAAATTTCTGGTTTTAGGGGAAAAAACAATCAAGTAAACAAGGCATTTGCTGATGTGGCCATGTGATTATGGGACCCACATAAGGTTAGACACTCATTTGAAAAGGAAATGTGGCATGCATCAACATTCAAACCCACCCATGATCATTTTGCTTCAACTGTGGCTAAAATCCCTCCTCCTCTTCCTCCTCCTCCATGATTCATTAGGTTAACAGAAATGCAAATTGTGTTGTGCATACTTTAGTTCATTGAGCTCTTGATAAAGAAAATGAAAATTTTTAACATGGACTATCCAAATTGTATCATTTCATGTGTAACATTGGTAGTTTAAGTTTATGTTGTTTCGAGTTTAAATCATTCTCGAATCAAATATCCAAGTCATACAAGTAGTTGTATTGAAATATCAGTACTGAAGAAAAAAGAACACTTTGCATATGGAATAAGTTAAGCCAAAGATGCCAAGGAAAATTATGTACTCAATCTAATACAGTGCTCCTTCAAGTTCTTGATAATACAAGAAGAACAACAGAGGGAGAGAGGGAGAAGAAACAAAAAAAAAATCCCAAATCAAATCAACAAGGTAGATCATCACAGGGATTATGATTTTACCACAACTAAACACAGGCATCCACTATTCTATATGTGTGTGTGTGAGAGAGAGAGAGAGAGAGAGACAGCATCTCCTTTTCACTGCAACTAAGTGCTAAACAAGTAAGGAGAGCAAGCAAAGGAATACAAACTTGACAGAAGAAGAAAATGAGAAAGCCGGTTCTGTTAACACTGTTGTTTAATCACTTTGTAGGTCCTGTTTTCCGCTTTGGCTTGTTCGTGTTTTGATTAGCCCTGCTTGACGGTTTCCAGGTCGATGGTGTAGGAAGTAATGATGGAATTGCACTCCTGGTTACAAAGTGAAATGAAAATAACAAACTGAATTCTCTGTTAACATCAATCAATGTTACTATGGTGAGTTGATAAAGGCAGCTTACTTGGATTCTGTGTTCTTAGTCTTTGCTGTACTAGGTAGTCTGGATTGTTGCTGCTTCTTTGGTTTTAGTGCCGAGCCATTTGGAACACTGGTGGATATAGAAATGCTACTGGATTGGGAAACTGACTCAGTCTCTGAACAATCACTAGTTGCAACATCGATATTGGAAGAATCATCAATGGTGCCAATTTCAGACCGAACTCGTTGCTGATCATTCTCTTTGTTGCCCTTTTTGTTTGTAGTCACTTTATTCAAGTTCTGTTCTGGACATACCTTGTTAGGACTCCATCCACTGTTGCCTGCCACTGCATTTTGAACCTTCTTGTTTTGCTTGTTGACCATGAGTTTATCATCCTCGTTTATACTTGTACCTGACCTGACAACCGCAAGAGGTGGCCAAAGAGATGGATTCGATAACATCTCTTGAATTTTCAAACTTCCTCTCCTAGATATGGTTGAAGGCTCAATTCTGAATCATCAGGGAAAGTATATCATGTTATGCAGATCTTTTCGTTGGTTCCAACAGTGGAGATATATACAAACAGAAAATCAATGAAAAAATTGTTGCAGATGGTCTCATTTGCCAAAATATTTGTAGCACCAACATCCTACAAATTATAGTAAATCCCCGTTGAAAATATTTCCTACCAATTTAGCTGTTAAGATGTACCTCAGCGTTACTGAAACTGGTAGACTGATCACTGGGACTTTGGCATGTTGGAAGAGAAGGGGATGGTTCAAGAGTCGGTGTTTCTTTTTTCGGGCTAGTGGGTACGGATTGAATCTGTTGCACTTGCTCGGCCTCTCCTTCCTTTCTCGCTGCGGCTAAGGCTGCCTTAAGACTTGCTATCTGAAAACAGTTGAAAAGAGATACAAAATAAATGAGTACACTAAAAGCACCTTCAAGTTTAAAATGCAAGACAACGAAGAAACCTGTTCTTTAAGCTCTTTCACTTCTGTGTTATCTTTGTTCACTTTAGCAGCACCAAGCTCAATTGTGGCTACCCTTTCTGCAAATTTAAGTGTACTAAGTGTTTCTCCATGAGCTTCGTACTCGGGAGCAATATGAACAAACATGAGTGTTTTGGCTTGTCCTCCTGACAGATGAGACCGATAATATGATCAACAAATGATAATGCATTGGATGATGACAAGAAACAGCATTTGTCTAGGAGGATTTCAGTAAAACCTTACCAAGTGAATCTTGAAGCAACTGAGTAAGTTTACTGTTTCTATAAGGAACATGTGAACTTTTTGAAGCAAGAGAAACAATCACGTCGCCTAAAGCAGCAAGGGATTTGTTAATGTGCTGTGCCTCTTTTAAGCGATCCCCTGTCACCTCAGATTTATCTACTCTTTCACTTCCTGCCAGATCAACCAGATGCATAGAGCCGTGAATAATGTTTCCTGAAGTGACATCTTTTCCTTGGACGTGAACCGTCAAGCAGCTGTATGGAAAGACACCAAATTAGAAACTTAGCATGTTTCTCAGTCTCGTGAAATTAAAACCAGAACATTAGAATGGACCTATGAGATCAACTACTCCGGTCATTCATTGCTGTGGAGAAAACCGTGCGATTTTTTTGCCCAAGGTTCATCAAGTTTACGACATCAGATGTTGCCGATACTCGAACAAGCTCTGCATCAGGTACATTAATCCCATTTTGAGAGCTGTTAAGAATGTCTAGTGTATGCAGAGTTAGAGAACACAAAAGGGTCTATGAGGCACAACATATAACATATAACATTCCAGATAAACATATGTTTGATATAAAGGATATCTCTTAGTTACACCATCAGCTGCAAGGAGATCCTTGACTTGCTCATTGTAAATTTCAAGCATTTGCACCGAAATTTCGTAGGCAATGGTTTCTTTCCTCTGCTTTGAGAGTTCAAATAGATCACCCAGTGCCCTGTAGTTTACACCTAAGCCTTCCTCTGTGAGCTCTTTAGGCCCAGACTGGATTCACAAATGAGATGAAGAACAAGTTTTTGTCAATCAACTTAATAGAAAATATCACTGCACTGACAAAATGCTGGATTTTTTTTTTACCATGGTATGAGTTTTCCCTGATCCTGTTTGGCCATATGCAAATATACAAACATTAAAACCATCAAGAACGGATCGAATCAAAGGTTGGGTATCAGAGAAAACCTTCGCTGCATGGAATGAGAATTCATGCTCAGGAAAGGCTGACAAACTAAAAAGACAATAACATGGATAGAAACATAGATAGAACAAGTTCTTTTGGAAATGCTAACCTTGGGTTGCAGAAGGTCCGAATATCTTGTTAAAAGTAAATGATTTTCGGCATTCTTTTCCATTTTTTGAAGGGGCGATGACTGTTATAGTTGTGTCATCTATGTGGTCTATACAACTCAAACTGTTCGATTGCCCACTAAAGTTTGGCCTTACTCGGCAATATACTCTTATAGACCCTAAAACATGGTATCAGCTAATACAATTGAGATTTGATTTGAATGAGATACATGATATATTCACTAAATTAAACTTTTGAACTGTTAGGGACACCTTTCAGGTCCTGCACTTGATTGTATAGCTTGCGGTTTTCTTCAAGAATTCTCTTATATCCCGAAGCTGCGTAAGCTAGACCATGCAATTGTTTGCCTTTAAGAGAAGAAAGAATGAGAAATAGTGCATCTTCAATTTAAGAACAAGATAAAAGGAATCGTGGATTAACTTAAGTTAGTACCTAGATTGCTAAACTCTTCGCGGTATGCCATCTGCAAACTTTCCATACCCACTTTTGTTGAATGAAGACTATGCTTTAGTTCCTACAGCCACAACGACATGCACTACTTCATATCTGCATCCCTATGGTAGATAATACGAAATTTATAACTAGAACTGGTGATTACTGTAAATTACCAGAATATATTGTTGTTGTTGTTCAACCATTTCCTTCTGTCTCAAAAGTTGTATTGGTGGTTCCTCATTGGTATTGCACTCCTCATTTTGAAGTTTCTTTTTCTCTGATTCAGTCGATGATTCATCCTCAACCATTTCCTCTGCTGGTGACTCTTCTTCAACTGTTTCCTCGGCTGGTGCCTCTACTTCAACCGTTTCCTCCGCTGGTGCCTCTACTTCAACCGTTTCCTCCGCTGGTGCCTCTACTTCAACCGTTTCCTCTGCTGATGCCTCTACTTCTACCTCAACCTTCATCATTATATTATTTAAAGGATATGAAAATATTCTATTGGTAATTGCATGAAGCAATAACTGAAAGCTACTTGAAAATATTTGGCCTACGGCCTACCTTATCATCATCACACGAGGCAGTTTGAGAAAGAGAATTATCAGGAAGAGATTCTTCCATATCCTTTGAACTAGTTTTAATCTGTGAGATAACCAGAAATAAGTTTACCTTTTCTTTGAAAAAAGAAAGCTACAAATAGAATTAAGGACCCATCTATAGGAATGTTTACTGAGATCCTAGGACAGATAACATCATCAAACATGTTGCATACAGCCTTTGGCTCTAATACTACTTGCAAAAGAGAAAATATAAGCAAATTTATCTAACCGCCAATCATTGAAATTTTAAGTATAAGGAAATAACAGTTGCGAAGAATTAAAGCTTCTCACCAGTTCACTGTGGCTTGCCAAGCGACGCTCGTACTCCTCCGAGACTTTAGTTATCATAGATTCCACGATCTGTAGTAGAACCAGAAGAGTTGTTGTCATGGTTTAAATTGGAAAGCGGTAGATTGAAGAAACTCAAATTGGAAAGTGACAGTTTACTGCACCAAGTCTTCCCAAATGATATTTATCCATTTTTTGATTCAGTATCCCATTCTAATATTATATAGGAAGAGGATTTGCATATGTAGCACCAAATAAACTTCTCGTAATACTCGATCATTCTCCAA
The DNA here is from genome assembly GCA_035048815.1 of Abelmoschus esculentus. NCBI lineage: Eukaryota > Viridiplantae > Streptophyta > Magnoliopsida > Malvales > Malvaceae > Abelmoschus > Abelmoschus esculentus. The sequence goes on along the minus strand of JAUCBN010000019.1, from coordinate 1,928,358 downwards.
AGCTCATATTCGTCATAAATAAAGTAATTAATCGAGATAATATCATAGAGGAGAAGGACCTTACCATTGGAATCTCGTCTTGCTTCTTATGTAAAATAGCTGCTCGAACTAGCATACGCAAAGAACGCAGGGAATCCTGAAACTAGCTTAGTTGTTTGTAATTTCAATCCCTAAAAGCAAGAACATGAAAGACAAACGGCAAGAAAAGGCTCACTAACCGACTCACTGAGGTCCGACTGCTCACTATTCAAGCTGTCCAAGGATTTGTCACCTAATGACATTGTCCTTGAAAGGGAACAATTCATGAATGGTTCGCTGTTTCTTCGTGTGAACACTTTCACTGGCCTGGAACTTGTAGGGGGTTTGGGACTTTCTGTATTTTTCCATGTACCAATGCCACCTATCTTTTTCCATTCACTGTAAGACTTCAATGCAAGAACACACTGCACGATCCCTGATAATTTCCCACCCTGGAAAAAAAATTGAAAACCAAGAAACACTCATTTCATGATAAATTGGACAAACTGTTTCATTCTAACAAAGACTAAAACATCAAAAGACTAACCTGTTCCAAATCTGAAGCTTCAAACGTAGGAATCCCCAGTTCCTCTATAACTTTAAGGAAGTTTGTCACATTCTCAAAGAAAGGGTATTCTGATAAAGCAACCCCATCAGGAACTATAACTGAATCACTAGGTCCATCTACTATCTACAATTCACATAATTTATTGGATCAGACATTTGATCAAGCATATGGAATACTATCAAAAATAGTTGTTGAATCATACATACCCTTGGCACAGATCCAGGTATAATCTTGTTAAGAACAGTGCATAGGATCTTTCCACTTCTCAACCCGAGCCTGAATTCATCTTCAGAAGGCTCAGCAGGCAAATCTTTCCCCAAAACTACACCAACTGTTTTTCTCAGCCATCCAGTAGCTTCATATCTTTTCAAAGCTACCCAGAAAAACAAAGTTTCAGGAAATCAGGAAAGTTAATAAGAACAAATCCTCAGCATTGCCTTAAAATCTAATACAAACATGAAATTCATTAAACATACAAGCTTAAACGTGATTGGAACTAATAATCATACAAGAAAACCCAATATTGTACTCCAATAAGCTCAAGATCGATCAATACTGAGACATATAACAAAAGCTAAAACAAGTTAGATCATTACAAGCCTCCTCTGTGTTTGTCGAACTTGTAATATCTTCAACTCGAGTTCCATGCTCTTGGAGAACTTCTTCCAAAACTGATATTACAGTGACTTGTGAAGTCGCCGAATCTAATGACATTCTTTATCCCAAACAAATACAAAACACACTACAACTTTTTTTCAGTCTCAATTCAAAAAATTTGATTGAATTAGATTAATTTTCAAAACCCAAATTGTAAAAATAAATAGAATTCAAATGCTTTTTGTTTTCTTTTGTTATAACGAAAAGCTCTGTTCGAGAAACAGAGGAGGATAAAAACAGAGACCAATGATTTTCGTTTGTGTTTCTATTGTTTTACTAAGTTTTTCAAAAACTGGGTTATTTTTTGGGGAGGGTTTAAAACAATTTTCCCTCATTTTCTCAGTGTTTTTTCTTCTTCTTCTTCTGTTTGCAGTCTCTCCTCTCTCTGTCTCCCCGCGTCTCTGTTTCTTCGACATAGATTCTATTCTAATATTATGGGAGAACTATACACCAAGCCTGTCTCCGAACCTCAAGGTTACGTGAGAGCGTCATGGATTATATTTCTCCGGGTGAGAAAATGGAGGACTAATTTTAAAACTTCTTATTTTATTTTATTCTTTTGCTTTCTTTTATATAGTTTTTTTAATATAGATCTATTAATTTTATTAAATAAAAATATATTAAAAATATAATAAAAGTTTATATATTAATAAATAAAATATTTAAATTCAGATATATACCTAATAAACAAAATTAATAAAACGAGATCATAAGAAAATTAAATAAGGAAAAGGTAAAAATTTAATCCAAAGACTCGAAATAAAGAAGGATACAAACATCATCAAAATTCACGATGATAGGTAAAATCGTCAACAAACAATATAAAAATGCATATTATCATTATTCAATGTTGAAAAAAAAACGATAAATATAATCGTATATCCAAATCTTATTCGAGGGTCTAAAATAGGAAGATTAACGATATAAAAGAAGAAGCTAATTAATGGAATTATAATTTTATTAGAGTGATTTATTGGGCAAGTTGGATCATTCAATATTAAGTTACTATGAATTGAGTAGTTTAAATTTGATTTGATAAATATTTAATTTAAATTAATTTAATTTGATTTGATTTTATCAGTTCTTGATTAATATTATTTTTTAAATATGTTGGTGTAATTATAAGGTAGTATTTATTTAATTTTTTTAATTTTTTAATAACGCATATATTGTGCGTATATGATACTCGAATTCAGATTACCTGAACAAAATATATCATCTTTTACCGTTGAGATTCATTCAAGTTTAAATCACTTTAAGTTTTGATTACTTTGAATTTAGGTTAATTCAAATTATTTGTTCGCATCGAGTCGTCTTATAAATTTAAAAGATGTAAAATATGGAGGGTAGAAGTACTAGAGGAGTCTCTATACTATACCATGAATTGCATTTTAATCATTATACTTGAAAATTAAGCAAATTGACCCTTGTACATTCGGAAAACGAATAAAACATATAATGAAATTTTAATGGGGAGACTACTTGTACTTAATAGCGGATCCACGTTGAATGTAGTCTCGTCTCCACTTTAAATTTTTTAAAATTCACAAGTTTACTCTTAATTTTTATGAAGTAGTCCTTAAATGTTTAATATTTAAAGTTTGTGTCTACCATGATTTTTCGAGATTTTGTTTATGTTCACCCTCAATCATATTTTTGGATCCGTCACTACTAGGGATGGACACGGAACTCGAACCCGACGGGTTCCGATGTGGTCTGATCGGGTCGGATTTTTTGGTAAAAAATTCGGGTACGGGTCGGGTTTAGGGTGGAAAAAATCTGACCCGACCCGAAACTAATAGTGTAATTTTCCCATATATTTTTTAGGGATATTTACAATAATGACCCCTCTTTATATATATTTTATACAATTAGATCACTAAAATTAATTTTTTTACAATTAGGTCACTAAAATTAAATATTTTTATAATTAAATCCCTAAATTTTATTTTTTTTATAGTTTAATCCCTAAAATTTTAATTTTTTTAATGATTCGGGTCGGATCAGATTTTTTCACCCTAAAACCGGATCGGATCGAGTGACGGATGGAAGATATGATTTTTCAGGTCGAGTGCGGGTGGACCGAAAATCCGACCCGACCCGACCCGTGTCCATCCCTAGTCACTACTTGTACTCCTTTTTATAAGGTACACGGATCATTTTGTTCCGGTAGAGAGGCAAAGATGTGATCCAAAACATATTATAAGGACTTCTATGACAATATTACCCATTAATTTTAGCTTTTTAAAAAAAAAAAAACTACTAGAATAGTGAATTGCAAATGTGAAAAAGAATGTTCTTAAAGTGACCTAGTAGTTGCCATCAATATCACCTACCCATCAAATCTATGTAATAAAGAGGGTTTAGATTTTGAAAGAAATGTAATGTACAAAAGGATAGATAGATAGGCTGTCCCTTTGCTGAGGTGTAAAGACTAAACCTATGTGAGCAGGATTAGAGATAAAACAACGAGAGATTAGGTGAACTTTGTTCACTACGTCATCTATGGTCTAAGTAATCAGGATCGTTGATCTTTAAGTAACCATATAATAACTACCTATCCACTAAGTCCATGTAGGAAAGAGGTGATGATTCACTTGAAAAATAAATTAAAATCAACGGTCTTCATTAATTGAGACCATGTATGACGTAATGAACAGGGTTCACCTAATAATTTTTCTAAAACAACACATTAATAAACAAAATCTTAGACAAAAAAAGAACTCTAATCCATACTTAAGTACTTTGAACTTCATCTTAGGACAAAACCAACTTTTTAATTGTTTTTTTCCTTTCATAGATTCTTTAAAACATGATGAGAGTTCATTAGCAAGAACCCACATTAGGAAGGTTTAAAAAAGTATGTCAGCAATAATTTAAGGAATGATTCTAATTAAAAAATGAATGTTAATTTTTTTTAAGGAGATTTGAGTTTTAACAACTTTGTTTATAAGGTGTACGGGGTTTTATTAAATATTTAAAAATGTATAATAAATACTATCACGAGATTATATTAAAAAAATTTCAAAAAATGGGATGATTTTTGGACCCCGAACATTCAAACATCTCTATTTAGGGTCAATTTAGCATTGCTTTTAAAAAGTGCGGTGAAAAACTTTGATGAAAAAATTCTTTTGGAATTTTTGGTTTGATATATATATGTTTAGTATCGTTGTCAAAAAATGTTTTTAAAAAATAAATGATTATTTTAGACATTATGTTATAAGTTAAAAATATATATTTAAATGATAATTAAATTCTTCCATATTTTCATATTAACTTAAATTATGATAAAATATAAAATATTAATAAATGAATACATAAATTATTTTTAAAAGATGCCTTTTTAGAAGTACTTTTCAAAAGTTTTTTTTTAATTAGAAACGAATATATATAATTTTTAAACTAAAAAAAATAATTTATGTTAAATATAATTATGTGTTTGTAAAAATTAAATTATAATAAAACATAGTAAATAAAAGTTAAATTTGTAATCTAACTCTTAAAAACACTTTTCCGACCGCCAGGGACGGAACCAGGATCGAATAGTGGAGGGACAAATGTCTATTAAGCCTTTAAATTTAAAAATTAGGAGGGACAAAAATCTTATTTTATTACTATCTAAATTACAAAAGATCTTAAATATAATTATACTAAAAAAATTGGGAGGGGCTCTTGCCCCTCCCACCTGCAACACAGCTCTGTCGCTGCCAACCGCAAAAGCTAAAATTTTAACTTTTGCATTTGAAAAACACTTTTGAAACGTAGTTTTTCTCTAAAAATTATCTGTTTAGCATTGTTTATGTATTTTAAATCAACTTTTGATCCAAAAAATGATTTAAAACACAATGCTAAACACAACCTTAGTAAAGTATCGTGGTTGATTCTATTCTATTTTATTTTCCTCCCATCAACGTTCAACCATATTTAAACACATGGTTCGGGACTGGAACCTGTAGGCTCGGTATCCTTGACAATTGAAGTTTTGATTTGGTCTAAAAGGGCCCCACAAAGAGCTTAAGATAAGTCTAAAAGGGCCCATTTTTAGCCCCAAAGCATGTTTTGGTTAAGATCAGCCAGCCCAATTCTAAGCCTTTGCAAAAAAGTGGGCTCCATTGGCCCACATAAAGTAGGCATATACTTTTGTTTTGGGGAAAGCTTGGAAAATTCAAAGACTCTAGGGTCTAGACTAGGGCTATACTTGCACATGCAAAAATTAGCTTGATATTAAAATAAAAAATTATGGTATAAGTAGAGATGCATATCGAGCAAGTCGATCGCGAATTAGATATTATTCGATTTGTGTTCGTTAAAAATTTTGTTATTTGACTCGTTGCTCGTTAAGCTCGTTAAAATTGTGCTCGACTCATGCAAGTTGGAATATTTTGTTGCTCAAATCGACTCGATGCTCGTTAAACTTGTTAGTCTCAACTTGTTGCTCGTTAAACTCACAAAAAAACTTACCTTATTTTTAACTAAAAGTAAAATTTAATAATACTGTGAGACTTAATATTAACATAAATTGACAATTTTAACAAAAATATCAAAAGAGTATAAAACACTTTTAAAGTCTAAATTCGAAAGTAACAATCCACATATACACAAAACTAACATATTAAAATTAAAGTAACAATTCACAAATTCATAATTATTATTATTTATATTTATTTTTTAAATGAAATAATTTTAAAGTGGTTATTAAAATATATTTTTTAAAAATTAACGAGCTGCTCGTGAACTTATCGAATCGAGTTAAACTTTACTCTATTCAACTCGTTAAGGTATCAAATCAAGTTCGAGCAACTCACAAGCTGCTCAACTCGCTAAGCATCGTATAAGTATCTTCACCCTTAAATTATCCTCCCCACAAACAATCCCTAAAAACTTTGAACGCTTTTCAATTCAATCCTTTATTTACTTTCAGTTTGATCTCCCTAACATTTTTATTCAACTTTTAGTCCTTAATATATTATGTATTATTATGTTATATTTTTTATGTTATTATTGTATTATACAGTATGTATTGTGTATTTACAATTACTTTATATCCTATAATAATACATGCACATAAATTGATAAAATAATATTTATGTATTTTATTTTTATCTCGATGTTGTCATTAGATTCGTCCGTATATTTTTATCATAATTTTTGTTTTAAACTAATCGTTTATATATATTTTCGGATGTTATCTTCTTTGATATCGTGAATATCGAGATGAACTTTATATTATCATACATTCGTCGACTTGAGAAACGGAGAATTGCCATCGGTTGAAAAAGAAGTTGAAGCTTTTATTTTTAAGTGAAATTTTAGTTGGTGGATGATAGTGACTTATATTAATAAGAGTGTACATTTGGTTAATTCGATCGGTAGCTGAGTCGAATTAATTATTTTTTTTTAAAATTTAACCATTAATCGAATTAAATTATTTATAAATGAATTAACCGAATTAAAATTATTTCGGTTAATTAGTCAAATTAACCGAATTATATTTTTTTTTGTTTAAATTATATAATAGGTTGCTAAATTATGTTACAATATTGTTTTAATCACTAAACTTTCATTTTCTGGTAATTTGATAAAAAAAATAGTGGTCATTTTATAATATAAAAAATTAATGAATGTTTTATAATTTTTAAAAGTTAAATGATTAAAGATAAATATATAATATATAATATTTAATATATAATAATTTTGGTTAATTCAATTAATTCGACTAATTAACCGGTTTCAAATCGAATTTATCGATAACTAATTTTTTTATAAGAAATTAACTTTTAATCTAACTTACCTTAAATTAATTGATTGAATTAATCAAAATAATTTTAGTTTAACGGATTAGTTCAGTTAAAACCGAATAATGCATACCTCTACTAATTATAGAATGTATCTAAAGCTAAATCATTATGTTTATTATTTTCCAACAATAATAATCTTCTCTTATACAACTCATGTGTCTTAAATAACACAATGCATTTCTTGGAGAAATTATATCAATAAGTCCCGCCACGTGTCTATGAGACCAACCACTAAAAAACACACACCTCATCAATTTTTTATGTTATATTTTTTTAAGTGAATCTTCACTTGAAAAAAATTATTTTTAAAATATATTAACAATAAATATAAGTGAAGATTTACTTAAAAAAAATATGACATGAAAAAAATATGAGATTAATATTTTTTAGTGGTTGGTCCCATGAATGACGTGGTGGGACCTACCCATGATATAATTTCTCCATTTCTTCACATAGACGGTTCATTTGTTTAATTGCTAATAAAAGAGAAATTATTTAATTTGAATAGTTTATTAAGAATAAAACTTTAATAGACAAGAGTAATTTGATTTAGGCCTTAGATCGAGTAATTTGGTCACATACGATTTTTTATGATTTTAGACCACGTGATATAATTTTTTTATATTTTTTATATGTGATTTTTTCTCTCTCATGACTATATATTATGTGTGAATTTTATGATTTTAGTCTATGTGACATATTAATTATGATAGAGAAAACAATATGAAAGTCGTCATATGTGATTTTTTTTTAATCAGTTTGTTTTTAATTTTTAATGTGAAATATTAAAAAAAAACACAATATTAAATATTATTTTATTAAAAGAATAAAATATCAAAATAAAAACACTAATAAAAATAGAATACCAAATATATAGTTTTCCCGCGTTTTGTTCCAATACGATGACTGAATTAGATAACCTAACTCTCTCAAAAACTCTTTACGGATAAATAAAATGAGTTACTTCAGGAGGATAATTAAACGCAAAATCGTATAAGTGATTTTATATGAAGGACGCGAACTATTAAAAAACTATATTAAAACTATAAGAGTTGCGAAATTAAATTGTCAATAAAAAATATCTAATATATAAGAGAATTTAAAATTTTAAAGGTACGACTATCCTTTCGATTTGTACTTAATTAAGGGTGCATGCATGATTCCATCCAACCAAAAGATATATCATTAAAATTATATTACTCTCACCTAATTTGTATATTCTAACCTATCAGTAGATATGGAAACTAGGGATGGGTACGGAACCCGAACTCGACGAGTTCCGATCCGACTCGGTTTAAATGGGTCGGATTTTTTAAAGAAAATTTGGGTTCAGGTCGGGTTTTTTAAGGGTAATTTCGGGTCAGGTTTAGGATGGAAAAATTCGACCTGACCCGACCCGGGACTAATAGTGTAATTTTTCCTTATATATTTTAGGGATATTTGCAATTTTGATCCCTCTTTAAATATATTTTATATAATTAGGTCACTAAAATTATTTTTTACAATTAGGTCACTAAAAATTTATTTTATTTACAATTAGATCTTTAAATTTTATTTTTTTATAATTAGATCCTTAAAATTTAATTTTTTTAATAATTCAGATCGGATCAGGTCGGGTCAAATTTTAAAGCTTAAAAATCGGGTCAAGTCGGATTTTTTTCACCCTAAATCCGGATCAGGTCGGATGACGGGTGGACCGAAAATCCGACCCGACCTAACCCGTGTCCATCTCTAATGCAAACCAACCAGCCAGCAACTATAAAAATGCATGTAGCCTACATGATGTAGGGGACCTTTCAGCTGGTTTGTTTAACCAGATTATATAAGCTGCCTGCTGCCTAAGACTCAGGACCAGAGTTTACTTTATAAGCTTTTTGTTTAATATAGTTGGAAGACAGGTTGTCTGAATTCAATGATAAATAAACAACTTTCTCTTACAAAGAGAAATTAAAAAAAATAGAGAAATAACACGATTTCTTTAACCCAAGCGGTTAATAGAATAATTGTTGTTTTTAAAGGTTACGGGTTCGAGCATCAACAATGTTAGCAGAGTGATTGAGCGATCAATATCAAAAATTATATTTTAGAACATATACTACTGTAATCACTATTAGCTTGTTCAAAAAAAAATAGAGAACAAAAAATCATAACAGAAAAGTATGTCCCTTGAATCGTTGTTTTGCAAAACAGATCTATCTGCATCGACAAACAAACCACAAAAAGAGTTAAATTATTGAGGGATCACTAATAACCGCTAGGGGTGTTCAAACGATAAATTAAACCGAATTAACCGATTAAACTGATTTAATTCGGCTAAACGGCCGGCCACCGAATTTTATTCAGTCGGTGAGTGGTTAAAGTTTTTTCTAAAAGTTCAGTTAACGGTTAATTCGGTTCGAAATAGTTTAATTAAACAAAAATTTGTATTTTATATATTTGTTTATAATCATTAAACCTTTAAAAATTATAAATTGTTCATTAAATTCTATTAAATTAATATAAAATGATAATTAAATTTATTAAATTATTAAAAAATATTTATTAAAATTTTTAATATTTATCATTAATTTATAATATACAATAATTAAATGATAATTTATAATAATTAGATAGTTTAATGGTTGTTTTAAAATTTTTGAAAGTTCGGTAACTAAAAAAGTTATTTAACATTATTGAGAGCTTATTTATGTAAATTACCCAAAAAATTATAACAAATTTCGTTTAAATCGAATTAATCGACCAGATTAAGCGAAATTTGTTTGATTTGGTTAATGTATTTCGAAAAAAATTCAATTCAGTTAACGGTTAAATATTTAAAAAGTTCAATTAATTCGATTTTTGGTAATTCGGTTTGGCCACCGAACGAATTACCTGTTTGAGCACCCCTGATAACCACAAATTAATATCGAACGTTGTGAAAAAATCATCCGCAAACGTAAATCTACCATAAAGATAAATGAAAACAGACAGAAGACAGATGAAACGTATCACAGAAACAAATAAAACTATAACATATATATATATAAGCAAATTTTAAATACAGAAAACTAAATAAAAAAAATATCAACTCGATTCGATTCAAATAAATTTATTTATTTTATTTACCTACTCAAGTTTGAGGCCAAATTTGTTATATATATAATTTTATTCTTTTAATAGTTCTTATTTAAGGAGAGAAAAGAAAATTTTATTCCAATGAATATTCAACCTAAAATCTAAAAAATTGTGAATCGAGAGTTTTTAAACATTTATTTTAGAGATTATTGATTTATAAACAATTTTAATTATTTTTATATATACGGATGACAACGATACGGATTTTTTTGTTGTTTTTACCAAAAATTAAAATATTTAACCCGATATAATTTAATTTTAATATATTTTATTTTTAATTTTGACTTAATCCTGATATTTTAATAAAAATACGATTAAATTTGATCCGACTCAAAACAATAATAATATTAAATATTATTCTAGAATTTGGATTAGCTTTAAATAAGTCAAAGGTCCCTATATTATTTTAGAATTTCAATAATTATTTTTATTTATTTTTAAATATTAAAATTTAAATTGATTAAAAATATATAGATAATTAAACTTAACTAATAATTTTATTAAAAATATTTATTTTAAAAATTAAATTCAAATAATTTTATTTATTATTTATTATTGAATTAAAAATATTAATAAATACTCCCTTCTAATCCCTTGAGGCGGCGTGGTCACGTGCTAATCTACGAGGCGAGCGGCGGGCGGTGCTGATATAAATATTACCCCCACTTGATTTATTATTAATAATAAAATATAGGAAAACTATTATCGACCGTACACGTGTCTATCATCTAAATCACCTATATGCAACTGCACGCTATCGTTATTCAGTTAACGGCGTCCCTTTATCATTTCTGGAAAATGAAAGGTTAGTCCGGTAATTTTACAGGTCTTTATCGTCTATTGGAGATTAGTGAAGGGCAAATTGTGATTTGCCCCCTAATCTTTACTGTTTGCTAAAATACAACTTCAATTGGATAATTAACTTATTTTATTTATGTTATTACCCTTTATTGTTTTCAATTTTACGGTTTTGGCCCTCCAATTTGATATTTTACTTTACCTAAATCATGGATTTTATTAAAAGATTTTTATGATTGAAAAAATAAACAAATTGATGAAGCATAATGATTGTCAACACCAAACACCAGGGATGGAGTTAAAAAATTGTGTAGGAGTTGAGATGAAATTATAAAATTTTGAGGGATTTTTTTTCAAAGTATCCAAAGAAAATAATTATTTTTAAGAGGGCAGTAAGGTAATTATACATTTAGTAAAATGTCTAAAGGGCTTAAATTGTACTATTAACATTTAAGAGGGATAAAAAAGTGATTTGCCCATTTAGTCAAGGGACCAAGTCCCTCACTCTGATTGTATTATTAATAAATGGAAATTTGGTTCGATTAATTCGGTTAATTCAGTTAAAGGTATTTTGGTTTGGTTAACGGTTAAGATTTAAAAATTTTGATTAATTCGGTTTTGGTTAATTCGATTCGGCAATCGACCAAATTAATTGAATGCACATTCCTATTTCGGCCATCAAATATCATTAGATACTATTAATATTCAACCGCGTTTAATATTATTAAATTAATTAATAAAATTTAAAAGTTTCAAGAATTCAAACTATAATTAATAATTATATATTGTGTCTACTACTATTTTATTAATTGTAGTTTTAGTCCTTGAGATTTTTAATTTTTCTTAATTAATTTAATAATGTTCAACGATATTCAGTGTTAATGGCGTTCAACGGTGTTCGACGCCCGTTATAATTTTTTTTTTACTTTTTAATTGACATAAAAAATTTAAGTCCCCAAAATATAGAGTTATAAATAAATAGAACGTTCAATAAATTATTTGTAAATTATTTATATAATATTTATTTATATTTATTTATTAAAATAAATAAATAAAAGTAAAAAATTATTTATTTAATAATAAACAAATACGAATAAAGGTATGTTGGTTCATTTATGTTTATATATAAGCTCTTTTATAAAATTGTTTATTGAATAATAATGCTTGTGGGTATATTTAAATATTTTTTTGTCATGCTGCTACATAAATTTTGTTGAAATATAAAGTATATTTTATTGTTTTTATTTTATTTATTTATTATTAATTTAGTTAATATTTTTTAACATAGAAATGAATATATTAATGAGTGAATAATCGAATGTGTTTGCGAACTTTTAAACGAACACGTTTGCGAACAATTAAATAAATACGTTCATGTAAACTAAACAAACAAATACGAACGCATTCAATAATAAATAAATATTTTTAAAAATAAATAAACGAATATAAACTATAAATACCTTTAAAAATAAATAAATAAACACGAACATAACTTTAATAAAAATATCATAAAAATAGAAAAAATATGCACATAAATACATAAATTCAAATAAAGAATTAAATAATACAAGTTAAAAAATACATAACCTTCATTATTGTTATCGTTTATTAATTAAAAAAATAATTAAAAAGAGATAATAAAGTAATCAAACGCTTCTAGTTTTTATTCGGAAGAAGATCAAATTATATCATATCATAAAATATATATTTCTAGATTAAATATAAATAAATGAAAATCATAATTTTTTTCAAACATAGATGAAAATAAGGAATCAAATTAACTTTATGATATAACTTTTAAGAAAAAAATATTATTTATTTAATTATGTTAGTGTTATGGTTGAGAAGAAATAAAGAATACTAATCTCATATAAAAAAAAATGTTTTTAGAGGTATATAAACGATGATACAGTACATCTTATCAAACACGTCTTTACGTAAAATGGTATTGATTCGTAACAAGTGATATCAGAACTATTCTTTGATTACCCGATTTTATGACGAGTTCTTATGAAAAGGGTATTAGTGAGAGAGAATGTCATGCTTGAGAAAAACAGAGAAGCATCAATCGCTCATTATTAAAAAATGAAGGTTTCGAGGGGATATAAATGACGACGTTACACATCATATCAAACATTTTATGAAAAATACAATAGTCTCGTGGCATTAGACAATCAATATCAAAATCTATCTTATCAATAATTTTTTATTGATTTATATTTAAAATTATTAGACTATTTTCTAATCTTTATATTTTTTCTGTCTTATTTAATATATTTAGTATTAACTTTCATAGTATTTTTTATAAAAATTTTAACTTATTATAATTTTAAATTTATTATTGATAAAAATATAAAAAATATTTTAAAAACCTTTAATAAATAGTTTAAATATATATTATAAAATTTAATAAATTAGAATATTTAAAACTACTAATGATCAAAATTCAATTTTTTTTAGCTTAGAGTGAAGTCGTAACAAGGTAGCCGTACTGGAAGGTGCGGCTGGATCACCTCCTTTTCAGGGAGAGCTAATGCTTGTTGGGTATTTTGGTTTGACACTGCTTCACACCCAAAAAGAAGCGAGTTACGTCTGAATTAAACTTGGAGATGAAAGTTTTCTTTTGTTTCTCGACGGTGAAGTAAGTCCGAGCCTATGAGCTTATTATCCTAGGTCGGAACAAGTTGATAGGATCCCTTTTACGCCCCTAGGTCCCTCCCGTGTGGCGATATAGGGGTGTAAAAAGGAAAAAGAAGGATGGGATTTCTCTCGTTTTTGGCATAGCGGGCCCCCAGCGGGAGGCCCGCACGACGAGCTATTAGCTCAGTGGTAGATCGCGCCCCTGATAATTGCGTCGTTGTGCCTGGGCTGTGAGGGTTCTCAGCCACATGGATAGTTCAATGTGCTCATCAGCGCCTGACCTTGAGATGTGGATCATCCAAGGCACATTAGCATGGCTTACTTCTCCTGTTCGAACCGGAGAATCTAAATTCCTTATGCATGAAGATAATCAATTCGGTCGTTATGGTCGGACTCTATTATGGATTTCGAACCATATTATCCATAGGTCCCTCTTATATCTTCCTTCTACGAGCTCGAGTTATGGAAGAAAGAACCCATAACAAGGTATCAACAACAACTGGGTTTATTGCAGGACAATTCATGATGTTCATATCAATCTACTATGTACCTCTGCATTTAACATTGGGTAGACCTCATACAATAACTGTCCTAGTTCTACCGGATCTTTTGTTTCATTTCTTCTGAAACAATCACAAAGACTTTTTTGATTATGGACGTACTACCAGAAATTCAATGCATAATATTAGCATTTAATGCGTATTCCTGAATAATTTAATTATTCAATTATTCAATCATTTTATTTTACCAAGTTCAATGTTAGTCATATTAGTCAATATTTATATGTTTCGATGCAACAACAATATGTTATCTGTAACAAGTAGTTTTGTTGGTTGGTTAATTGGACATATTTTATTCATGAAATGGGTTGGACTGGTATTAGCCTGGATACAACAAAATAATTTTATTAGGTTTAATATACTTATTCGATCTAATAAGAAGTTAGTATTAAACATATTAAATAATTTTTAGTTATTTAAATATATCGTATCTGAATTATAATAAAACTATTTTTTAACGTATTATCATATATTATATCTGTAATAATATTTATCTTTTACCGTCGATAGAGATATTTTTTAGATCTATTTAATTATTTTTTATTAAATAAAAATATTATAATTTTAAAGTGAATATCAAAATTCAAAATCATACGAAAAATATAACATAAACTACTTTGATTACTTAATAAAAAAAATTATAATCAGGGACTATTTTTGTAATTTACCCTTTAAATAGAAACGTAAAAAGGAACAAAGTTACAGCCGGAAAAACAATTTTCCAACATTGCAAGCCAAAAGACCACATTTTTCATTGTTTTTTCAGCTGTCTTCCTCCTCCGGGTAAGAACTTTCTCTCTCTTCCCTTTATTTTTAATGAATATTTGAATTATTGCCCCCGCTTTTTTGGTTTGATTTTAATGAGAAAAAAGGTATTTATGGATGCTTTCAATTTTTTTGCAGTATTTGTTGGATTTTCTTTGATTTTATGCTCAAAGAATCCTGATTCGAATGGCTGGAAATATTTTCCGTTAAAAATAATGAAACTTTAAGAAAAGGTAACGGTGATTTTGTTGGGGTCTGGTTTTTGGTGAGGTCTGATAATGGTTATTTTCAATGTAGGGTTTACTATGTTCCTTTTTATGATCTGGGTTTTCTTTATTTTCTAAAGTTTTCTATGGTATTACAGATCCGTAGGTGATTTTTTCCCATTTGAAGATTCGTATTTGATTTGCCTGGAGCCTTTGGAAGAAACAAAGGAGCTGTGGAATCTTTGAATTCATGATTTTGGTGTTTAATTCTGAATCGAAGAGGATCGGTATTTATCCGGTCGATTAGGGATTTGTTGTTTGGTGTTTTTTTTTTTGTTTTTGTTTTGGGGTTTGAGGATATGGTAAAGGGAGGGAAGGATGGTCATAGAAGCAACTTTAAGAAAAGGGGTAGATCGAAGGATGAGGATTCGGATGGTTCGGATGAAGATTATGTAGTTTCTGATGAGGGGAATGAAGAATCTGAGGATGACGAGGAAGAGTATTGTTCTTCCTTAGATGAGTGTGCATCGGAAGAGGGTTTTGGGGGTTTTCTGGAGGATGAGGAAGAGAAAGTGGTGAGGAAGGCTGTTAGGTCGAAATCGAAGGCAAGGAAGAGGAAGGTTGTTGAGAGGAAACCACCAAAGGAGAGAAGTGTATCGGATGAAGAAGATGATGAAGATTATGAGGTGGAAGAAGAAGAAGATGATGAAGATGAATATGAGGTGGAATATGAGGTGGAGGAGGAAGAAGATGATGATGATGATCATGAGGAGGAGGAATATGACGATGATGACAATGAATTCACTTTGGATGAAGAAGATTGTTTCGATGAGGAAGAGGGATTGACTTTGACAAAGAAGAAAAACAGTGTGAAAGTTGGTAAGCAAGGTTTGCGGAAAAAGAGTCCTTCTAAGCAAAGGAAAAAGAGGAAGAAATCTGAGTTTTCTAAGAAGCCTTCAAGCAAAGGGGAAAGGAAGAAACATCGGTTGAAAAGGAAAAGGAGGGTTGAGGAAGAAGATGATGAGGATTGTGATTTTGTAGACAACAATCCAATTGTGAGAAAAAAGAGCAGAACAAATGGAGGACGCAGAAACAAGGCGTATGTTGTACCGTCCGATTCAGATTTTGTCTCGTCTGGGGCATCTGATTATGAGTACACCATCTCAGAGGAAGAGAGGAAGCCAGTTAAAGAAGCGAGCCAGTTGTGTGGAAGTTTAAAAACTAGTTTGAGGAGTTCATCATCCTCGAAGATAATTGAGGAGGTTGGGGAGCTAGGCCAGCATAAGAAACCTCTAGGAAGAAAGGGTAAGGAGAATGTAGAAGAAAAGAAGGCTGAAGTAATAAAGCCAGTTTGTGGCATTTGTCTATCTGAGGAAGATAAGCGAAGATTTAGGGGTACATTGAACTGTTGTAGTCATTATTTTTGTTTCACCTGCATTATGGCATGGTCGAAAGTGGAATCTCGCTGCCCATTGTGCAAGCAAAGGTTTGAAACAATCAGTAAGCCTACTAGATCAACGGCAGGGGTTGATTTGAAAGAGGTGGTGATCCAAGTCCCCAAGCGTGATCAGGTATGTTATATTTCTCATTGTAATGTTTCTCATTTTCTTTATTTTGTTTATTACCTTTGTTTGAAAAGATATGTTGGTCGTATGCAGGTCTACCAACCATCTGAGGAAGAACTCAGAAGCTATCTGGACCCATACGAGAATGTCTTTTGTTCTGAATGCCACCAAGGTGGGGACGATGAACTGATGTTATTGTGTGATATTTGTGACTCATCAGCACACACCTATTGTGTCGGTCTGGGTCGGGAAGTACCTGAAGGTAATTGGTACTGTGATGGTTGCAGGCCTGTAGCTCTTGGTTCCTCTAGTTCCCAAGTTCAAGATTCTTTGCCTGACCAAAGAACAAACAATTTGTACAACAGATTCTCACCCGTTGTAAATGTAGGAGAAAGTTTAGACTCCAATGTAGTGCCTTCACCTTCACCTCGTATGCCTTTAACACCGGGTTTTGTGGGTCTTTCATCTCCTAGATTTCCCAGTGTTGATGTTACAGCTGGTTCTCCAGTCTCTGGAGCGGGAGCACCAACTCTAACGGGTAGACGGTGGTTGCACCGCCAGATTCAAAATCTCCGTTCGATTAATAGGATGAATCTTATGGCGGGTAGGGCCAATGGAATATCAGCTGCTAATATGGACATTGATTTTGTGAATTCTCACATTGACCAGAGTAGGGAACCAACAGTTCTACAAGCTAGGACACAAGATGTGGGAACTAACCCCCCATTAGTGTTCGAGGAGAGGTTACAGGATTATCCCTCCTCTTCACTGCAAAATAGGGATTTATTTGCTTCAAGGTTGGGTCATTTAAGTAGGCAAGCAGTTCAAGATTTGATGATCCCTTCGTTAAGTACACCTGCCAATTTGACTTTGTGGCCTGAACTTGCTGGTATGAGTTCAAACGAACAATTCCGTCATTGCAGCAATGGATCGAACATTAGGTCCGATAGTTGGGATTTGCCTTTTTCTCTTAGAGTTGAGGATAATGTTCTGATGGCCAAGGAACAATTGCATGCAATGGTTAGAAGCCATTTGAAAGCCTTTTCCAATGGTATCGATTTAGGTAAGTCAAGCTTCATCTTTAAACTATTGTTTGTGAATAATTTTTACTAGTGACTTGAGTACTTGAGTTCAATCCTGTGTTTTTGGAGACTTTTCAAATCCCTTCTACATGTATATGCAGACAATGGCACCCTCAAGGACATAGCAACTAGTTCCATGCATACCTTATTGGCTGCTTGTGGGCTCGAGCATAGGAGGAGCGAGGTTCAAATTGTGCCTTCGTCACCAAATTGTGTGCACAGTGAAAGAGTGGCAGCTGAGCAGACGAGCTTAATGAAAGGTTGTTGCTTACCTTGTTTCGATTCTTTTGTAAAAGATGTAGTGAAGAGGATCATGGATACAAGATCCCACCGGTGGTTAAGTTTAGGTCTTTAGATCTTGGATGTGGTAAATGTATCTTTCTGCGTAATTTTTCCATTTCGAGTAGGATTTAGAAGCAAATTAAAAACCGACATTTTTTCAGTTGATTTATACTTGCAATTCACTGACATTGAGCCCAAAATGTGCTCTTTTCTCATTTGAACACCATAATAGATTGTTTGGAAGGGAAAAGTCAATTTCCAGTACTGCATGCCACTTGCATTAAGTGCTTAAGCCCCCTCCCCCTTTTCTCATCATCATCATGTCATCCAGTCGCATTGATAACCGGCTCAGAGAGCCATTTATGCACACCAATTTACATCCGCAGGCATGGGAAAGGTATAACTTCGACAGACTATCCCATATGCTGACCATTCCATTTCCAATTGCAATTGTTATTCGGACAAAACGATATAGGCTAAACTTGCTTGCTTCAAGATAAACCATTTGACATGCTATGGTTATGTGCTGATAGCTTGATTTTGTTTGTATGTTATGTGGACATGGAGCGAGTATTAGTTACATTTATTTGGAGGACTATAAGATGCAGGGGTGGAATGAGAAAAAAAAAAAAAACCAGAAGGGGTGGAATGAGAAAACATGTTGTATCAGTTCGGTAGAAATTTGTTTCTGACAGTGGTTTCAGTTATTAGGTTTGTTTTGTTCCATGTTTTAACTACTCTGACATCCTAGGTTGCAGGGGTAGAGTTACTTGGTAAAGTGGAAACCTCATGTCTAATTTTGAAACCCAGAGGGATTTAAGAGATCTTTCACCTTAAATTAAATATGCTCAACTTTTCTGTTTCCTCAGGCCACTTTCAACACCGTTCCATTAGCCAAGAAAAATGACCATTGAAAAGCATATAATATACAATCTGTGTTGTTGGACTGAGTAAGCACTGGAAAACAACACAACATTCTAGAATTTAAATATATTTTTCTTTATTTTTTTTAATATTATCATGACCTGAAATTGAAAAGAGGAAGTGGAAATCTGATCAGGCCTAATAAACTAAAAAGTCCACACATGCTACATACACTACACTCATTCCTACACCTTATTCAGTACAAACAGCATAACACACTCCTAGAGCTTAGTCGTCTTCGCCGTTAACCGAATGCACGTAAAGGATTCGGATCCACTGTTGCAGTAACCATCCTTAAGGCATCATAAAATATCGTCGAGAATTGTGGATGACAGCAGCCCTTGAACGAATTCACATCTTTTTGCCTTCTCTTCCTGATCCTTGACTGAAAGAGGAGTTGACTGCACATTTCTGTTATCAGAGCCAAATATCAGAAACAGAAAGCTGATAAAAGCTTTAGAAGTTCATTGCCAGAGGGGAAATCTAATACTAAATCATCACCGGTTTCATTGGAATAAAGTTGCAGACAAGAAAGAATAAACACTAAACCGAAAACTGAAACACTCAGCCTAATGACTAATTCTTAAACCATACATATTGATATTAGTGAATATGGTAAGGCAGATGTGCAATTTGACACTAGCATAGAGTTATATAGCTTGGTCTATGAAACACTAAACCGAAAACTGAAACACTCAGCCTAATGACTAATTCTTAAACCATACATATTGATATTAGTGCATATGGTAAGGCAGATGTGCAATTTGACACTAGCATAGAATTATATAGCTTGGTCTATGTATTCTGCTTAAAAAACCGACCAATAGGCGGAACTTTTGATGAGAGAAATATGTCAGAAAATAAAGACTGTACAGACATGAAGTCCTTGACCAAATATAGGCTGAAATCAGTAGACCGGACCAGCAGGTAGAGAATAGAGATCAAGACCAATAGCATAGAGGTCACCCTACTTAGTTTTTCGCTTTAACAAATGTAATTTTAAGAGTTGAATGAATCCTCGAAGTACATGACATAGTGCTGAACATCTTTGATTCTTGGGAGGCAATATGGATTTGCATTTTAATATAATAAAATAAAATAATTGCATGCTAATAAATAAAATGTAAATTTGCCACATTTATCAAAGAATGGCTTGATAGAGAGCTTCTCACTGAGCAACGATAAGGGCAATCCGATTTTAAACATGATTCACTACTTTGTCTATGATTTCAAGTTCGTAACCTCATAAAAGACCATGTAAATTAAAAAATCTGCATCAAGCAACAGGAAGACAGAAAGAACAGTCAGATTTTATACACACTACAAACTTACCTCTCCGACTTATTCACATCTGAACTTTTCTTAGCTGCGTTTGTTTCGCTAGAAAACTGAGGCTGAACACTAACACAATCATCGACCATAGGCAAAATAAACGAAGACAACAATGGATCAGGCGCGGAGTTGGATGAGGGGGCTATACAAGAACCCCCAAAGAGGGACTGCAGGTTTCCTTCTCGCATCTCCTTCCTCAGAAGAGAAAGTGTTGATTGAGATCCACTTCTACGTGACTTCCGTTTGCGCTGCATGTAATCACTCGTTAAGGAAATGAAAATATATGAATCAAGTCCTAACAATAATGCAACTCTCATACAACAAAGGCCACAAATAAAGGTAGGAATGCTGCTACTGCTCCACAATAGTGGGATGGGAGCAGAGGAGTCTTCCTGCGTACTGATCCAATTGTAAATCGATAAAAGGAACAAAGGTGATAGATTTTCTTGAAAGATAGAGATCCAACAGTAAAATTCTACAAAACTTAGCAGACTCCAATACGATTTCAAGGTAGATGTCACACAAAAAAGCAAGGGCTTTAAACAATTTATCGATGAACTCCAAAGATATTTCGTTTTTTTTAAATAGTACTTAATACACAAGGATACCTTGAATATATTTCCATGTTGTAAGGTTATATGTGCAACCATATCTACTCCCACCCTCAGTGCACAGAGGGGACATACCTGCAAATAGAAACAACCCATCATATACAGAGTTTACATTCAGTAAACACATTCCCGATTAGAATAAAAGGGTCTCACACACCAAGCAACAAAAGTATCTATAAACAATAACTATAAAACTCATTTACATCAAACTTACATACAGACGATCAATCTACTATTTGTCAAGCCAGAACAGAACTAATATAAAATGTGTAAATCAACTACGTAGCTAATTTTCCGGTTAGCTAAACTAGAGCTTGTAGTCCAAAACTAGTTCATCCAAATGTTTGATCTCATAACAAACACCATATTATAATTTATAACTATTACATGGGACGAGATCCAGTAATCGATCGAATGATCAAGGATGACCATGTTGCCCATCTTGTACGGGTTCAAATACTAACATTTACATTGGGAATGTAGTATCTCTCTACTTCATAAAAGAAAACTATTACAAGAGCCATTTAAGTAACATGGTGATTTTTTAAGCAAAAGCTTAAAACTTCAACAACCTGGATCCATAACAAGCAAGCCCCTTTTCAATTTCTTTTAGTCTGACTGATAATAATTCAAAGCTTAACTCAGTTAAGTAAGCTTTGAACAATTCTTAATTAGAAGTACTAAATAGGATACACTTGCTTATAAGTTATAACAAATAACCAAATTAACGAGAAAAAGAGGATTGAAAAATACCCCATTTCTAGCCTCCACAGGATGCTCATCATCAATGTGACAGCACAAGCCGACGATATCGAAATACTCTGCACAAAAAGGGCATGGGAATTCCTCTCTTCCATCATCTTCTCCATCCATTTCTTCAAACCCCATAAACATATCTGCAATTTCAACCCAATCCCAAACATTAGATCAACTTTTTTTAGAAGGCAAAAAAGAATCTACTAAAAAAGCTAGTATTTTCTTAAAGGGTTTCCAAGTTTTTTTTTAAAGGATTTAAAGGCCTACCAGATCGTGATTGAAGAGCTGATTGATGATACCTCCTAGTAGTTGAAGAAAGACAAGCAGTCCATGAATCAGCATCCATTTCTAAATCAGTTAATTTTCAACCCAGAGACTGAGAAAAAAAATGAAATATTTAATTTCTGGGGGCTAAAGCTCGAATCTTTTTCACTCTGATCTAGGGTTTGTGAAGTTCAATTAACAAAAATCCAAGAAAAATCAAGCTAGGATATTGGGGTTTGATTGAGGAGAAAGAGAAACAGCTGCTTTTTTCACCTCTTCAGAAATGAATTCAGTGGAGATGAAAAATCAAGTGTCTGGGGTTTTTATGTATGTTTTAATTTATTTATCTTTAGGTTTTTATAGAGATGGCACGAGTGGTCGGATTTTCGGTTCATTTAAATTTGATTTAAATATAAATGTTCTAAACTCAAATTTAATATGATCTGACCTGAAAATAAATAATTAAATTTGACTCTAATTCGATCCGACTTGACCTATAAAAAATAAATTTTGAGATTAAATTATAAAAAATAATTTCGAAAACTTAATTATAAAAAATATAATTTTAAGGATTAAATTATAAATAAAAAATTAATTTTAAGAACTTAATTATAAAAAATATGGATAAAAGGTCATTATTATAAATATCCCTAACAAATTATGAAAAATTTGATCCCGATTCGATGCCACTTTAAAAAATCACCCGATCCAATTTGATTTTTTCATAAAAAAAATCCGACCCGGTGGGGCGGATAAAATGCCCATAGGTTTTTATTGCATTTTATGAGAATAAAAAGATATAATTTTAGTTTTAGTTCCTTTAATGTGCTGAAATTTAAGATTTAATCCTTTTATTTTAAATTTTTAATATCACATATGTTGGTTCATCTACTTTTATGATGATAATAGAAAGTTCTTAACATCGTACCATTTAAATAAGTCAACCTCATAAAAATTATAATTTTTAAAATGTTATAGAATGAATTGTTTTTCGTTTATATTTAATAGTACGATGACCAAAATATATTTTTGGTTATAGAACAACGAACAATGTTAAATGTGACCATTTGATACTTTCATTTTAATGTTATTAATTTCAATATACTAATAACACTTTAGACCTAAATGGTCAAATTATGACAAATTAAAATATGGAAATTGAAGTTTAAATGTGACCATAGTATAAGGACTAAACTACAATCAGGAAAAAAAAGAAAGTAAAGGATAAATTACAAAGATGGCCAACGATCTATTCGGAAATATTTATTTTAGCCACCAAACTAAACAACTTATTAATCAGACCATCAAACTTATTAAATTAACTTATTTGACTATCTACCTTAAAAAATAACGAAAAGATGAAAAAGGTGTGATGTAGCAGTTAGTAAATATATCCGGTCCATATTATTTACCTATAATATTAAATTGGTTATAATTTTAATTTAATTAAATAAAATTAATCATCCATACGTATCATCACTCGATTAAATGATTAATTTTATTAAATTAAATTGAAATTAGAATTAAATTAATATTATAAACAAATAATAGGGATCAAACGTGTAATTTTACAAAATTTTCTTTCCATTAATTTTCTAATGACTGTGGTCAAAATAGGTCAATTTAATAAGTTGGTGGCCTAATTAATGAGTTGTATAGTTTGATGGTCAAAATAAATATTCTCAAATAATTCGATGATCAGTAGTGTAGTTAACCCAAAAGTAAATTAGGTAACTCATGAGCTTATCTGGACCGGGTCATATCTCACTGTAATGTGGGTTCCGGCCCGACAACTGAACCCGACCTAATTAGACATTAAACTAAACACGTGATTAATTTCACTAATAAATCAAAGTTGTAATTCAGAGCTAATAATCTAATATAAATTCCAAAAAATAACTCCACGCGCACCATATTTTTTCGCCGGCGCGTGATTCAGCCGTTGTTCTATTGTCTCTTTAACGGTCAATCACCGAGCTCCGGTCACGTGGCCGTACACTTCATTTTTTCACCGCCATGAGAGTTACGTCAATTCTAGATCTCTAAATTCTAAATTCTAAATTTGAATCTGTATTTAGATTTAATTTTTTTTGGATAATATCTAAGATTTGTTTTTAGAGAGAAATGGCCGACGAGGAACCGGTCGTGGTTATTCAATAAATATAGGGATGCCTTGAAGGGTGCTAGATCTCCGACGAGCTCGTCGTCGGCAGAGATGAAGAAGCTGAGATCGAGCTCCGGCGGAGCGCCCGCGATTGCGATGGCTAGTACTTCGTTGCTGCTCTAAGTACCGAGGATCCTGGAAACTTGAGGTAATATTGCATTTCATGCTGTTGTTACTGATCATATTCATTTTCCTGTTAATTTGTTAGATCGATTTTTTCTTCTTTTAATTATGCATGAACTTGTTCAGAACTTCAGATATAAATTAGTTAGCTTAATGGTCATAAATAATTAGTAGGACGATAACGGATTGTCTATGTTTTGCAGTAAGGATGCGGCTACCATCGGTCTACCACCGGCTTGGGTGGATGTTTCTGAAGAAATAGCCGCTAATGTGCAACATGCGCGTGATAAAATGGCCGGATTAGGCAAGGCTCATGCAAGGGCTTTGATGCCTTCATTTGGTGATGGCGAAGAAGATCAACGCAATATTGAGAATCTTACTCGTGAGATAACTAATATCAGAAAAAGAGCTTACATAAACTCTCTGCTACTGGACCTTCTGAGGATTCAAATGTCAGGTAAAATGTTTAGGTAAGGCTTAGTGGCTATCAAATTCATTTGTGAAGCTCTATGTTCAGGTCAAGAAATGTAAATCATTTAGGCGAGCGGTCGTATCGTATGTCACTTATTCATTTAGTATGGTGATTCTTTCTTGTTGCTTGGTGAGTTGTTGGAATCTGAAAGATAGTAATGTCTGACATCTGGTGTTATTCTTTGATTGTTCATGGGCTTTGACATCTTATCTCAGTTGTTAATCTCTCATAACTGTGCTATTCAGGATTGTACTTTTGTTTTTATTTATTTCTTGTTGGCAGTGTCAACTTGCCACTCATCTCCGGAGCCTGTCAATGGAGCTCCGGAAGAAACAATCAACTTATTTGAAGCGCCTCAGGCAGCAAATGGAGGTAGTGGAAGAAACTTTTCTCTTGGCAATGCAACATGTCATCGTATTTTATTGCATTCTGAATGCTAACTGGTCAAGCAATTCAAACTTATTGCTATATGTTTTCAGTGTAATTCAATTATTGGTTTCTTGTATAAGATCAGGAAGGAGCTGATATGGAGATGAATCAAAATGGGAATAGACCTAAAGAAGAAGAAGATGATGATTTGGATGATATGGTATTTCTCTAGACCATTTCCTGTTCATGTTTCCATTATATGATCTATCCTAATTCATTTCAGTAAATATGAATTTTAGGGGGCTAAACCCAAATATCTTGTTAAGACTTAGGGTCTTGGAGCTCAATTGTATTTTGAATATCATGATATAGGTCTTATATTTGATTTCAGTTAGGGGTCAGATTCTAATCTTTCACAGTTATGTCATTTAGATGTTTAATGAGCATCAGATAGCAAAGGTAGAAGTTAAAACAAAGTGAGGTATACACAGTTGAGAGGGAAACGGAGATCCAACAGACAAGTAGTGCATTCCTCACAATACCTTTCTTATCTGAACTGCATTCTTAGCTATCCCCTGCTAATTATTTACATATACTTAAATTCTTTTTTGTAGGTTGTGGAGTCAGTAAATGAGCTTGCTCAGATTATGAAGGATCTGTCAGTCCTGGTGATTGATCAGGTAGGAATCCATCAGCCCTTGGTGATTGGTTCCGAACTTTTCCGGTATCACTAAATGCACCTGTCTCTTCAAACAGGGCACCATTATTGACCTGATAGACTACAACATTCAGAATGTTGCAACTACAGTTGAAGAAGGCCTCAAACAGCTACAGAAGTTTTTTTGCTCTTTTGTCCAAACATCAATCTGAATTCAGCTGTTTCTCATGACAGTCGACACTTTCTCATTTTGGTATGGAAAGGACTTTGCAGGCGGAGAGAACTCAGAAACAAGGAGGAATGGTGATGCGTGCTTCAGTTCTTGTTATTATGTGCTTTGTCATGCTAGTCCTCTTAATCCTCAAGGTGATAATCTTTTGATATGCAACCATTTTATTTGTGACCATGTCCATTTTGACCCGCGATGTGAGCAAATGACACGACCACACGACATGTCCATAGCCAACAACTTCATCGGCCAGCTTAAGAATGTGACAATTTTGAATCTCTCCCTACACATGCCACTTCAAATGTTAAATCTATTTGTTCTCTTTCTCTTCATTTTTTAGAAAGGTTTTGGAGAGGAGGAAGAGGGTTGTTTTGACCAGGTTTTGAAGTGTAGGGAAAAGATTTCTCCACATCAGTATAGAGCTTATGATGAATTCTTTATCCCTGAAGCTAAGAGCTGTATTCTTCTGATTTGAAAAATAAAGGAAGATGAATTGTTATCTAGCTGGTTTCCCATAGGAGGAGTTGGTTTACTTTCTATAAATACCGAACTTAAATTCTAAACCCTAAACTACGTCCCTAATCCCTAAAAAAGGCTAAAGTTTACACAGACCGTGTATCGGAGTTTTTCTCATCGGATTATTCCTTTTATATGGTAACTTCATGTGTTTTGCAGCTTGTAAGTTGTAATGCAAATGCGTCTCATTTGATGGTTTCTACTGCTTAGAACTCTGGATTGAAATTGGATGGAGGCCTTGAAGAACGTCTGCCCTGCCTGCCATGAACTCGAAGATGATCGAGAACTTTGCCCGGACTGCTCTCCAGAACAATCTTAGGGGCAGGCTCATGACCATACATCCATCTCCGTCCATTAGTACCGCGACGGCTTTGTATTGTCGTAGTGCAGGACCTTGGTGATCACGATCATCGATGTTACTTAGTGAAGTCACTGATGTTTTTGATTAGTTTTAATGAAAGCTTAATATATAATAGAAATTAAGATTAATTATGAAAAGTTTCGACAACTTTGTACCGACGTTGTATCACTGTCAATTTTATAGTAAATATTTATGAAAAGTTTAATATATATAATAGAAATTAAGATTAATTAAATCATATATATATATTTTAGAATTATCTATTTGAATAAGAGTACAATTCAAGATAATTCATATTTACTATGAAAAGTTATATATATAATAGTTTTTAGGTTTATTAATTTCTTTTTTAACTACGAAAAGTTATGTATGATTTCCCTCAATAAACTATTCGTTTTCCCGAGAAAATATAACAACATAGAATTAAAACGAAAAAATAGATTTATTTAAGATGGAAAGGTGCATGAGTACATTCTCTTTCATTATTGTAGGTCATTTAAACCGTAGAAGTAGGGTTTTGTGGTACAGGAGCAACACATGCAGGTGGATTTTGTTTGCCAGTAATTTTGGGTTTTATATTTTTACATTTGAATAGTGCGAGTCCATCGGGTCCAGTATACTTAATGTTATCGGCGAGCTCCACATTTTCACATGAAAAAGTACCGCTACAAAAGATTCGAACAACTTTTGGAAGCGCAACCGTGCCACGGATGTTCTTAAAGCTGATGTTGCTTAGTTTAACGTTTGATTCTGTCTGCATGAACACAATAATATCTAGATTAGATGATTGATAAATTCTTTTAATTGTATTAGGATTTTGGTAAATGTTCACGTACATTCATCTTGCATTTATCCGATGGACAATATTTCTGGTCAATTATGACAGGGCAATTGACATTCTTCACGGTGATATCCTCAAAATAAATATCTGATGCACTGCCAGGAAATTCACCTGCCCAACTCTTGATTCTAACACCATTCGATATGGTGCATTTTGATACTTTAATTCCTTCAACGGGTTCTTCATCGTCGAACTTTTCAAGACTGCCAATACTGATGCCATGTCCCGGTCCACAAGTAACTCCATTGATGTCCACATGTTTGGATCCATCCCTAATCAAAATACAATCATCACCAATTTTTATTTCCGAGTTAATAATATTAACTCCATCTGATCTCCCCATATGAATACCGTCCGTGTTTGAACTATCTTTAGATGCACGTATGTTGAAACGTTCGAAAGTAATATTTTTACAACCCAAAAGATTAATGTGGAATTATTTACTATCTCTACTAGTTATGTCTTGTATCAACGCGTTGGTCAAGAAACCAACGCGTTCGTCATTTTGAAAGAACAGGGGTTGTTTTTTTCTTTTGTTTTTCAGTTTAGAAAGGAAGGATTTGATCTTTGTTCTTTTGAAACTAAAAGTATTTTGTAGTTTGGGGGTTCAAAAGCTGTTAAAAAGATTTTTTTTAGATTTTTAAACTCGTCGATCACCGTTTGTTTTCGTGCCAGAATCTGGGTATCGCGGCTGATTTCTGGGAAGCGGATGAACAAGGGATGAATGTTCATCCCTGTTATTGGGTTTGTAGAGAACTGAGAGAAACAAAGGGAGAGCTCTCTCTTTCGGGTTTAAGAAAAGAAAAAAAAGGGGCTGCTGAGTTAGAATAAATGAGTTTTATACTCATCTAATTTTATAAAAAAGGGTTTATTATATTTTAAATCCTCCCGTGTTTTCATTTTAACAGCTTTAGTCTTTGTGTTTTTATTTTGCTTTGCAATTTTGTCCCTATTTCGGCATAATCTCTTCTCAAAATGGTTTATTTTCCTAAAGACCCCTCCGTGTTTTAAATTTAAACCCTTCCTCGCTTCAAAATAGCGTTGTGAGGGCCTAAAGGTTTTTAAGCCTTTTTATTTTGATCACTGTTCGAAGAGAATGTTCTCCTTTCGATTTAATCTCCAAAATTTCCTTTTTCTTTATTTTCGTCCTATTTACGGTAGCTTTTAACCTTTTTTAATTAATTTATTTATTTCATATTATTATTTACTTTATTTTCATACTTTATCTTAATGCATTTTTGTTATATTTTGTACATATTTTATTTATATCATATTTTCTTGCCATGCATTGTTTATTTATTTTTATATATATTCATATATGATTCAAGTTGTTTGTTTATGCCATATTTTAGATTCGTGCATTTCGTTTACATTTATTGGTATACATTTTATTTTACCTTGCATGTTTTTTATTTATGTATTTATTTTATTGCTCACATATGTGATTATTTTGTATATATCATTGCTTATCACATCTTGTTTTTTTTAATCATAGTTGCATAATTATTTCATGGTAACATTAGTTGTATTATGTCATATTTTTGTTATGCATTAATATTTGTAGTTTATTCACTTCCATTTTGCTTACATTTATTTTCATGTTGTCTATAGTTGTCTATATTTGTATTTATTTTGTCCACGCATTTATGTTTTTTTGTTCATGCATTTTTATTGTATTTTATTGTGTTGCATGTTTATTTTATTTTGTATATATTTTATCATACTCATGTTTACTTTAATTTTTATGTATATTTATTTTTGCAAATCACATCTCACCACAATAATTAATGAACTTAATTTCAAACGCCTTTATTCGGTTGTAATGAGCCTGTGTTCCGACGTATTGGTCGCGGTGTATGTGTTGCCTTCGAATAAAGATATGGTAAAAGTAAAATTGAATTCGAATATTTAAACAAACATTAATTTAAATGCCACTTCAAAATGGAAAATCCAAAATTAATTAAACGGTTACTTTGATAGAGATGGCAATTTTTGGGCGGTTTTTAACGCTAATACCGTTTTAAAATCGTAATCGGCTCTTGAACCCAAACCATTTCAAATCTTTGGTTTTCTAGTATCCGGTTTACCAATAGTGACCGGTGGCGACTCCAATCCATTTTAAAACCTTCTTCAAATATTTCCCACCAATTTTTAAATCCTTTTAGGTGTTTTTAAACCCCAAATTTTAATCCCTAAATTTAACATTTCAAACACTCTAATTTTTGGTCTAATTTCTCAATTCCAACTTTCAAGACCTAATCCCTAATTTCAACTTTTTCACTAGTGACCATTTTTCCCTTTTTACTACACACCTATTATTTTTTAAGAAATTTAAGGTCGCTACACTTGATAAAAATGATGAGGTAAAACAAATAATTAAATGGATGCTTTTTATTGGTTGGTCTCATGGATGACATGGTGAGAATGTCCCATAATATAATTTCTTCAAAAACACACCCTAAGTTGAGTTAAAATTTTTTAAGATAAATTACATAAATCATCCTTCAACTAATTAAATGGATGCTTTTTATTGGTTGGTCTCATAGATGACATGGTGAGAATGTCCCATAATATAATTTCTTCAAAAACACACCCTAAGTTGAATTAAAATTTTTAAGATAAATTATATAAATCATCCTCCAACTATGCTCTAATTATCTTTTATATTTTTCGATCGCGAATAGATATCCTTAAATGACATTAAATATAAAAACAATATTTGAGTTAATACATTTTACAATATGAAAAACATAATTTCATTTTATTTTATTGGTATACACATATAAAGTAAATCAAACTCTATCCCCAATGCTCATAATATTTTTTTTAAAATTAATTTTTTAACGCTTTCGTTATATTTTGGGGATAAAATTATTCTTTTATTTTTATTCAAACTAAGAATTAGTATTACTATAATACAACTTTAAACGACTAAAATATTTTATCGCATATTCTCTGTTTTATATTTAAAAATATTTTTTAAACGACTAAATTTAATATAATTTTTTTTAATAACATAGAATTAAATCGATAGTGGCAGTGGCTTGGGTGTTACATCAAGAGAAACGCTCATGGCGATTTTGGATTGGTTCCGTCGAATTGACGGGGCTTGTGTGAAAAAAATAACATAGAATTAAAATGAAAAAATGGATCTATTTAAAATTACAAAGTTAATGAGTTACATTTAATTTGATTATTATAGGTCATTTAAATCGTAGGGGTAGAGTTTAGTGGTATAGGATAGTACATGCAGGTGGATTTTGCATACCAGTAATTTTGGGTTTTACATTTTTATATTCGGATAGTACGGGTCCATCGGGTCCAGTATAATTAATGTTAATGTCGGCGAGCTTCACATTTTCACATGGAAAAGTACCGTTACAAGAGATTCAAACAACTTTTGGAAGCGCAGCTGTGCCACGAATGTTGTTAAAGCTGATGTTGCTTAGTTTAACGTTTGATTCTACACATGAAAAACGACGTTTTGTGGGAGAAAAATATGAAAAAGATATGCACTCAATGAGATTTAATTCTAAAAACTTGAAAAACGAAGGCAAATTCATAACCACTAAGGCAAAATAAGTTGCATATAATGTTCGGTCAAATAAGACAAAATGCATAAAATATTGTCACTTATGTGCTATTTACATTTAAGAATATTTTTTAAACAATTGAATTTAATATATCTTTTATTAACATAGAATTAAAATGGAACAAATGCATTTATGTAAAATGAAAAGGTGTGCGAGTTACATTCGCTTTGATCATTTAGACCATTTAAGGCGTAGGGGTAGGGTTTGCTGGCATAGGGGTAGCACATGCAGCCGGGTTTTGTGTGCCAGAAATTTTGGGTTTTACATTTTTACATTCGGATACTGCAGGTCCATCGGGTCCACTGTACTTAAGGTCAATGTCGGCGAACTCCACATTTTGACATGGAAAAGTACCGCTGCAAGTGATTCGAACAACTTCTGGAAGCGCAGCCGTGCCACGAATGTTCTTAAAGCTAATGTTGCTTAGTTTAACATTTGATTCAGCCTGCATGAACACAATAATATCTAGATTAGATGATTGATAAACTCTTTTAACTGTATTAAGATTTTAAAAAGTGTTCACGTACATTCGTCTTGCATTTACCCGATGGGCAATATTTCTGATCAATTATGACAGGGCAACTAACATTCTTCACCGTGATATCCTCAAAATGAATATCTGAAGCACTGCCAGGAAATTCACCAGCCCAACTCTTGATTCTAACACCATTCGTAGTATCAGACATGGTGCATTTTGATACTTTAATTCCTTCAACGGGTTCTTCATCGTCGAACTTTCCAAGACTGCCAATACTGATGCCATGTCCTGGTCCACAAGTTACTCCATTGATGTCTACATGTTTGGATCCATCCCCAATTGAAATACAATCATCACCGGTTTTTATTTCTGAGTTGATAATATTAACTCCATCTGATCTCCCCATGTGAATACCGTCCGTGTTTGGACTATCTTTAGGCGCACGTATGTTGAAACGTTCGAAAGTAATATTTTTGCAACCCAAAAGATTAACGTGAAATTGTTTGCTATCTCTGCTAGTTATGTCTTGTATCAACGCATTGGTCAAGAAATCAAACCTTAAATTCTGTTTAATTTTATAGTTAAAATGGAGTCAAAAATATGTTAGTTATAATTAAAAACTATCAAATTCTAGCAAAAGGAAAGAAACCTTACAATGGGGAGTACGCTACAAAAGTCCTTTTTATCGCAACCTTCTCTCTTATAAGCCTGGGTTCCCTGACCATCGAAAATTCCTCCACCGGACATTTTAAAATTTTCAACTCTACTGAATGCAATCCATTTAGGTTCCTTGAAAGCTTTAGGATCAGCTGGAGCTTTTATAGTTCCCTGAACTTGAAGCTCAATAGGAGCCTTGCAAGGACCTTCTAGTGTTGCTTGACTTAAAATATATACACCTTTAGGAATCACAATTGTTGCTGGAGTTGTTGAACTACAAGCTTCTTTCCAAGCATCCAATAATGACTAAAACAAAAAAATATTAATGAATAAATTTTACATATTTTGATCGTTGGAGTGTTAAAGTGATTTTCAATTTCACTTACCTTACTCAAATCTGTTTTTAAGTCAGCCTTTGCTCCAAATTTAGCAACGACGTCAAGAGTACCTGCTTGAGCGTCAATGGTTAAAAGGAGTGAAAGTAATATTATAGACACCGTAAAAACAACATTAAATTTTAATGCCATATCTATTTTTTTGTTTTAACTTCAAAGGAGAATGATTTTTCTTTTTCTTTCGTTTCAAATATATAGTGAGGGTGTGAAAACTACAACCAACCAATATTTTCTAAAAACTCGGTTATAATTTATTAAGTATGTTTAATTCATATGGATAAGCTTTAATTTCTATGATCACCATGTATTTTATATCCATTTGGCCTAACTAGATAAATTTATGTTTAGTTTGTTCAGAAACTTGAATTATAAGAACTAAGTGAAAGACTTTTACAACGAAATTATTTTTTAATATAAATCATAATTTTAATCTTAATTATAGTTTAGACGATAAATAATGCTATCAACTATTACATTATAAAATGTCTTTACTATAAATCTAATATTAATTAATATAAACTTTTTATTGTTCTTCCCTTTTTAATAGTTTTAATGATGTTTCTTAGTGAACTTTTGTTTATTATTACAATGTAGTAGAAGATCAATGTAAAGGGATTAAGTTTTAATTTCCTGTGTTTTGCAGCTTGTAATGCAAAGGCATCTCATTTGATGCTTTCTACTACTTTGAACTCTGGATTGAAATTGGATGGAGGGCATAACCATATAAAGCAGCACATCCAGATGGTGTTGGTTCAGGCCTTGAACGCCTGCCCTGCCTGCCATGAACTCGAAGATGATCGAGCACTTTACCTGCGGGATGCCTTGAGTTTGACTCTTAACAATGTCTGGATTGAAATAGGATGGAGGGCACAACCATATAAAGCAGCACAGCCAGATGGTGTTGGTTCAGGCCTTGAACGCCTGCCCTGCCTGCCATGAACTCGATTACTCGAAGATGATCGAGCACTTTGCCTGCGGGGTGTCTTGAGTTTGACTCGTAACAATGTCTGGATTGAAATTGGATTGAGGGCACAACCATATTAAAGCAGCACAACCAGATGGTGTTGGTTCAGGCCTAGGACCCCTGCCCTGCTTGCCATGACCTGGAAGTGCCAACACATCGATATGAATATTAAGTGTTATAATTTATTGTTTTTAGTTCCCTTTTTACTTATGGTTATTGTTTTATTTAAGCATTTAATTAGTTATAAGTTCATATTTTCATGCATATTAATTAATTGTCACTTTATTTCCTTGTTTGGTTATTTTTGGTAGAAAAAATGCTGTTGTGGTTTATTTCTTTATTTGCA
Source organism: Abelmoschus esculentus (assembly GCA_035048815.1). Classification (NCBI taxonomy): domain Eukaryota; kingdom Viridiplantae; phylum Streptophyta; class Magnoliopsida; order Malvales; family Malvaceae; genus Abelmoschus; species Abelmoschus esculentus. Next base: position 1,894,249 of record JAUCBN010000019.1, on the reverse strand, counting down.
GGAGGAAATCTTTGATGGAGAACTATCTATGGAAAGAAGATATGGAAAGATTGAAGGATCAAGCAAAGAAGGAAATATATATTAGAAAGGGAAATATTCTAATTTGATTATTTCCATGTCTATATTATTCCTTTAACTTTGTTGACCGAAGATCTCCTTAAAAAGGGGGCTTGGCGTCCAAGAAGAAGAGAAGAGGCTAGAGCGAGAGATCGAGAGGAAGCAAGTGACAGTTGTTTTTCTTTGTCTCTTTTTATTTTGAGTGATGAGAGGAATATTATTCGGCAATTATTGCCCAGCCATGAACTAATTTTAGTTGGCTTGGGTTATTTATATGTTATGAATATCTAGTTTGATTTTATTTAAGTGTTTGGTGTGTTCTTAATTGGGGTTTATATACTCTTGGCAATTAACTTGTTTGCGAGAGAATCGGGAGAGGACTTGATAAACGATCTATTTATCCAAATTTAGGAGGATTGAATTCACGAAACGAGTAGATATGGTTCGATCCAAGTGCGAAAGAACTAATCCGTCTTAGGGATAAGTGTAGAATTTCAACGGCTAAGAAAAGCTACGCTTTGTCGAACCTCAAGGATAATTCCCAACATTGCCCAGGCAATTCCCTCGTCGCCATTGCCCAAACAATCTACGAACTGACAACTCGGAGAAATGCCATAAGCAATCGATTGAGCCCAATTGCCTCGGCAAGTAGGGTGGTGCGAGCACCCATTTACGAAGACGAAATCATTCGACAATCATTCATAAATCGGAATAACCCAGCCTTGTTTCTCAATCATTATCTCAACTATTTTATTTGCTTATTTATTATTTCAGTTTATTTCGATACCACCTTCTAAACAAATTGTGTTTTTATTTTTACAGTGCAAGAGATTAAAATCCGAAAGGCGCACAAATCCCTATGGATTCGATACATTTATACTATAACTTGAACGTGTACACTTGCACGCAATAGTGGAGTACATTTACACGCCTACAATGAACTTCCTTAGCCTTTTCACCGGTATGTCTTTGGAGCAGGGAAGCTCACTCCCTCCGGTATGTCTCTAGAATTTTCACAACAATTTCAGAAACCTCAGTGTTGTCATGAGACCTTAAACTCTCAAGCTTCTCTCGACCCCCAGCTTCCTCGATCATTTGCGCATAGAGATTCACTCCGGTTGTGTCCATAGTTTTATCAGCTTCTCCTACCCACAGAATGTTCATAATCCCCACTAAGCTATGTGTAAATGTGTCTGGATCAGGGCACATAAGAAGATCACATAACGGTTTGATGCAACCTTGACTTACAAGAAACCTGAAATATATGGCATGTCCAGACGAGTTAGTCTATCATTGATGGCCTGCCTTCCAAATAACTAGTAGAGGAAACCATTTTCATACTTGATCGGATCACGAGTCAGAGCCCCACGCCATGTAGCGTTTCTAATGGCCCTGGCAGCTTCTCTCTTAACTTTAATATCATCATGTTGAAGCAGATGCACCACAGGAGCAATAATATTAGCTACAAAAATAGCCTGCAAATTTCATATCTACATATCAGAGCAGGCAAAACCTTGGATCTTTAACTAAACACTAAATGGCCAAAGATCCAGATCTTAGTAAAGATGATTTAATACCTGGGTTTGCATAGCATCTACCATGAAAAAATTTGCAATTGCGCCAAGAACATAAGTTAACACAAAAGGAGATGGGTGCCTGCAAAAGCCAAAGAATTTATGATTTTGGTTAGCAAAACGAACAAAATAGTTCACATTTTCAACTTTCAGGATCGATTAACATTAAATAGTCTAACTCACAATAAAAGTTCCACCAAACGCCTGCATACACCTGCTTCAAAAACAGCTTGGATTTTGTCAGATGTGTTGCAAGAAAGGTACTGGATAGCCCTACATGCTCCCATTAAGACTTGTTCATCATCTGAATCTATAAGCTGCGCGAATGTAGGAAGTGCAGGCTTAACCTGAACAACATATAAAGGAGAATCAATTCAACCCCTATCGTGATTCGATACAAGTTTCGTAGCTAGAGAGCAATACTTTACAAATAGTCTAACTCAGTTTCTTTTTTAACATTAGCAGGGCATTGTAATGCATAGTTTAAATTATCTGACAAACCATCCAACATCTTAGTTTTCAAACATGAATAAACCAACAACAGGAAGTAAGATGAAACCTGATCAAATGGGGGCTGAGGCAAGTTCCAACAAAGATTTGAAAGTGCCCGTGAAGCACACCGCACCATTGGCAAGATAGCTTGATCATTCAACAGAGCCAACAAAGGAGGCAAAGCACCATGGCTAAGGACAATATCACGACTTGCATGAGAATCAAGAGCGATGTTTCCTAATCCCCGTGCGGCCTGAATTTGATTACAAAAAAGGACGTACAAGATCATAAATCATTTCATAACTACTACGATAAGTTCATTCCATATGCATACCTCATGACGGATAGCATCGCTTGGGGAACCTAGTAACTTGACGAATACTGGAACAACCCCATGATCAATTAGCACCTTCCTGTTCTCAGATGTCCCAGCAGCAATATCTGAGAGGGTCGAGGCTACCTCATACTGAATAAATATTCAATTGATAAGAATATTAAGCATATCTAAAAAATAGTGAAATGTTATATTGAAGCTTTGCTGACAGGAAATCCAACCTGAAGCTGTGGGAAATCATCTCTCGTAAGGAACTCAACAAAGCGGGGAACAACTCCAGCTTGTATCACTTCATCTATAGGCGGGCTACGTTCTGTGATAAATAACAAAATGTATTGAGGTCTATAATTTAAATTTCATATTACTATCAAACGAAATGAATTACAGAATAAGTTTTTCACCACCTGAAAGCAATTTCCTAAACTGTGTGGCTGCCTCAACCTGCAAATTCCTATCATCAGTCCAGACACCGGCAACCATGGCAGGAAAATTTTCCAGCTGCAGTCAAGGAGTTAAACATGATAAGAAGAAAAGACGTAGAACAAGGTATGTGAATGATAGAATGATAGAAGTAAATGAACTTTTTTCTCAATGGTGGAGTGAATAGCAGCAGGCATTGGCTGTGCTTGGAGCCCTTCATGTCGCCTCTTTTTCAAACTCCGTTGGTGACGGTTCTTCCTAATCTCCACCATGTTATATTCCACCTAACATAAAGGGAATATCATGTCAAAATGATCTGTTAGAGCAAACAAGCATTGGATCTTTTGATTTTAAAAGTTAAAAATATAAATCAACTTACTTGAGCCAGTACACATTCTATGTGAGCAACCGTCTTACTGTCACATTCTTGACAATAATATACATGATCTTTTGGATTTCTTTCCTCCTCACAAAAATCACAATAATACTTTTCAGAATCATCTTCAGCGAAAGAATCTTTCAGAACCAAAGGATGAATGTGATATTTGGATTTAACAATTTCGGGTATGGGAATACAACTCAAATGAAAATTGACCCGGCATTGTATACAACGGTAAAACGCTTCTCCTTGACAACTTTTTTCACATTCATCACAGACAAAATGTGTTGTCCATGACGGATCATAGTTTGCACAGAGCAGCTGATAATCTGGCCCAAAATAGTAAAGATCATCCGAGTGAGACTCACATTTCAAGGGTCGCTTTAAGGAGTTTGCACATACAGGATGAAGGTTAAGGTGGCAATGTTCACAATTATATGCAACTGTGAATGACTTAATGTTCAAAGGACAAGCATAACATTGTGGATTTGATTGTATGTGGAAGAGGCGAAAAACCAACATGTGCTCTGGATGAAATGGGACTTGAATCAGTTGTGGTAATCTAAGGCAAGATTCATGAAGAATATAATTGCAGAGGTGATTGGGGCAGAAATAGGCTGGACCTAAGATTGGCAATTCACAAACTGTGCATTTTATTTCATTTAGAGGATCATGACAATAGCCGAGGACAAGCTTGTGCTGGTGGAAATGGTGCAACTCAATTACTCTTTCCATCTCTTTTTCTTCTGAAACTCCGATGTTATGAGTTATTAGAGCAGCACATTTCACGTCAAGCTTGAAGTTACACAGCTCACAAAAATATATAAAGCCAAGACAAATGTCTTTGCACTCATCACATGTAATGAGCCGACCAATCCCAGGACGATATGAAGTATAGAGGTTAAGAGGATGGGTAGAATGAAAAGAGTGTTGAATCTCATATGGCAGTTTAACACATTTTTCATGCAGGTAAAAGTCATGACATGTTTTACAAAGGTAACTCGGACCATCAAGTACTAGACGACAACCATAGCAAAATCTGTTTCCTTTGAACTCTTCTGTTACCTCATACATCGGGTGACTGTGGAAGATTGGTTGCACCTGCACATTTACAAAGAAATTTAGCTGGTTTGAATAACAGTTGGCTAATATATTCTTGATATAGTTGCAAACCAGAGTGTGGATGGCATTAGTCTCTTCATTATGCTCCATTTCTTTCACAATCAAAGCTTTGTTTTCCGTGGACCGGGGAAATGAGGATGGAACAATATCCTAAAGATGAAATATATTATAGTACTGTTAACAGTATTAATAAGGATCGAGAAGATATCAGTAAATATTGAAAATTTCTCTTTTGATTGCAAAAATTAAATCCAAGGGTGAAAAGTGATTATTACCTCATCAAGTACGCATTCGATATGAGCGATAAATGTGCAACTTTGACAAATATACACAGGATACCTTGGATTCCTCTGCTTCTCACAAACATCACAATAATATTCTTCAGAATCATCTTCTTTAATCCAATCCATAAGGAGAAGTGGATGTCTATGATATCTATGTTCAGCCGAAGGCGGTACAACACACCTTTGATGGAAGCTAAAATGGCATTGCATACAACGATAGACACCGGCACCACCACAAGGCTTGTCACAGGCTTTGCAGTACAAATCTCGCCCTTCTTGACCTTTCACCAAAAAACTGAAATAAGTTAGAAGGTGATCGTGGCAGCCGAGTTTTTGGGTGGGCAAGAGTTTAGAACAGCTGAAACAATGGAGGCGGAAGTCACACATCTCGCACATATAGCAAGGGGTAAAAGCTGAAATAGTATTTCCACAAGCACTGCAGTAGCCCGGGATATAGCTTAAGCGAAGAGTGTGGCCAGGATGAAAAGGATGAGAAATTGTCCTCGGTATCTTATCAAGGCACACCAAATGAAGATAGAACATGCATTCTGTACAACCGCAGCACACTTCCGATAGACGTTTTTCGCACCAAAGACAATAGTAGTCTTGTTCGCGTATCTTCCTATATTTGAAGATGCTGAGACTGTGACTGTGGCTGTAATGTAGGATTGTCATTTTCTTTCCGTCTCTAAATCTCGTCAGCTCTTGATCTTTCGGAAGCTCGTCATTGACCAACGAAATGCAGGCCAAATCAAGATTGAAATCGCATGAAGAACATCTGTATTTGTAGCCAAGAGATAGATTCAAACATTTATCACAAATGAAATCTTGAACATCTGAATCTAGTTGAAGTTGGTGGTGCAAGTGGAAGGGGTGCATCATCTCTTGAGGCAGAACATGAACAAATTTATCCACGCAGGAGGCGTGCAGACAAACGGAACACCGTCGACAAGTAAAGGCCTCATCGAAGACTATCACTCCACATTCTTCACAACGCTTCCGTTCAAGCCCCGTAAGATATAGAGGGGACAAGTCGCTTAGGTGGTGGTTGCAGGAAAGTTTGATATCTATCTCAAAGAGGATAGAAGACATGATGTATAAACAAAGTGGTAGTCTGGTAGATTACAGAGAGGAAGATTGAACAATGGGGAATGGAGAGAAAACAAGGGATGGCAATTGGTGAAGCTAATGGAGGATTTAATCATTAAAAGAAGCACCCAAGGAACACGTAAGGGATACTAATTGCAGCAACAGAACAATGAAGTTATGCTGGGAATTGATTCAAAGGCTAAAACTTTAAATTAAAGGTTGAATTGAAGTATACCCTCCAATCCAATACAATCCAATCCTTGTAAGGAAGAATAAAGGACAATGGGGTTGGCCCCTTCATTAAATAGCTAATTAGCTATAAACAAGCAAAGTTTTGTTCTTTACTTTCATTTTCCTAGAAATAGTAGAATTTGAAGATAAGCTTTTTTGTTTTAAGGGAAAAGAAAAGTCACCATTGCTTTCTTTCTTCTCCCTGGTTTCTTCTATGGTGAGCAAAATTAGAAATGAAATCTGGGATTCTCTCTTTGATTGGTTCATCAAAGTTGAACCTTGGAATTCTGGGTAACTTTCAAAGTACGCTGCTGCCATGAACTCGAAGATTATTGCTCGGACTCTTCTGCCATGAGCAAAATTAAACATGTTGAAGCTTAGAAAGGAGAGCAATGTCTACAACCCATACTGGAACACAGCTTTGATTGTACAAGCAGCCAAGAAGCTTTGACTCTTATTAAATTTAGTCACCAAAAACGTTTTAAAACTTTACATTTCAGTCATTATCCAAAATATCACATTTCGAAACCTTATTTTACAAAATTGATTTTATTAAACCCTTTAATATAATAATTAAGAAATTTACTAAAAAATTCTATACTTTTACCTCTTATAAAAATATTTAGATCAATTTTAGTCCAAAAACTTGATAAAATCATCTAATCCGATTCACTATACCGTCCAATCAACCTAAATAACTCTTAAGCTCAAAAATGGGATGTTACAGAAGCTAATTAAATTCCTAATTTTATGGGTTAAAATAAGTTTGAAACGTTTGTTTAAACTCGAAAGTAAGTAGGAAGAGTTTTATCTCTCATTTTTTGATTTGACGAAATAATTTTGATGCACCTGTTTTATGATACTACTGTAATCACTGTTAGTTAATTTATTTATTTTTTATTAATGCATATGTAAAACAATAGGTAACATAATTTAAAATGATATATATTGGTAAGTGACATGGTCCTATCAAGATATACATGGATTTATTGTGAGAATTTAAAGATATCTTTGTTTGATCCTATCAAAATACGCCAGAATAAGATGCAAATATTGTAACAGCCCAAAACTGGACCTAATTAGAATTGAGTTCTGACGATCAAAATCCTTGAAAAATCAAATTATTATTTTAATTTGACTGTGTGGTCAATTTTATTAATATTGGACCCTAATTAAGTAGTTATTGATTAAGAACTGTATTATAAATGTTAAAACTTGTTTAGTGACCAAATTATGAGAATTGGAAGTATCATGATAAAAATACAAATAGTGAAAGTTGAGAGACTAACGTTGTGATTAACCCCTCTCTAAGCTTATTTATCACTATGTGGAATAAGAAGATGGGATCACTTCATCCCATGGAAATCTTATTGAAAGAGAGAATAAAAAATAGAAAGCAAATATCCTAGCCATCATCTTCTACCTCTAGCAACCCTAAATAAGCACCTTAATTGGAGATCCTTGCAAGCTTTATTTATTTATTTTTTGTCTATCTATTCCAATTACTTGGTAGACATTGGATTAGCTATCAATTTTGAAGTAGGAATCTATGGAGAAATTAACTTTTAAAACCTATGGATCCATAGATAAATTTCCATGGAATTCCAAACTTTGCTCCTATCAATTCTATAGTCTATTGTAGTTATGGATGATGGATAGGGGTGAGCAAAACTTGACTCGACTCAAAAAAACTGAATAACTCGATTCGACTCGAGGCAAAAATACTCGACTCGTTTTTGATTCGACTCAAAAAAATTTCAAATAAAGTTTGAGTTGTAAAATGGAAACTCGAATAACTCGAATTTTTTAGTAATTAAATGAATAATTTTTAAGTTTAAGACGAATCTCTTAATTTTATATGACATATATACATTGATATATAAAAATATAAAGAAATATTGCTACATATGAAAAAATATACATGTATATCTTATATGATTAGAGAAAGTCGTCTAAATTGGAATCAAATCATACTATAACATGATAAATAATTATAATTAAATATTTATAGGAACTCGGAACTCAACTCGATTTAACTCGACTCGAATTTTTTAAACTCGACTCGAATTGAAAAAATTTTAAATAAAGTTTGAGTTGTAAAATGTGACTCGTCAACTCGAATAACTCGAAATTTTTGGACTCGACTCAATCGAATACTCACCCCTAATGATAGATCCATTTATTGATATCAAGTTATTTGAAAGCATAATAGTCCTTTTTAGATTTCATTATCATTATTTATTATATTGTTAATATTATCCGAAGATATTGTTGCGATAAAACCTCGTAAATGATTTATAATGACAAATGATGTTATAAAATATTATCAGATATAATTGATCAGTCGTATGATTGATATTGTATTATAATAAATCACTTCACGTGTGTTGAGGGGTTGAAAGGGATATTTTTCTTCACCATGGGAACTATAGCGATTGATGAGTCGTGAGGACTGTGATTAGGGGCGTAAACGAGCCAAGTCGAGCTCGAGTAGTGCTAAGCTCGACTCGGCTCGTTAAGATTTTGAGGCGAGTTTGAGTAATTTTAAACGAGCCTGAAATATCTGAGCTCGGCTCGGCTCGTTAAGAACTCGAGTCGAATTCGAGTTCGAGCTTTTTTCGAGCTTAATCGAGCTAAGTATTGAACCGTATTAGACTCGAGTAACTCTTATCTCTCACGTCTCATTTAAAGTCTAATGGAAAAAAACTTTGATACACAAGTTGTATAAATTCAAACTTGTTAATTTTAGGGTTTAAGACTTATGTTTAAGGTTTAGACTTATTGTTGAAAAAAAGTAATATATAATTTATGTTTTTCGAGTAGCTCGTGAGCTTTTCGAGCCGAGTATCATGTAGCTCGGCTCGGCTTGTTATGAACTCGATCCGAGTTCGAGCTCAAGCCGAGTTCAATCGAATCGAGTTTTGACCGAGCTTTGACCGAGTCGAGCTCGAATAGCTCGCGATCTGTCTTGTCTCATTTACGGCCCTAACTATGATTGTAAATTATCACGATTATAATTATATCGCTACTCACGATGTTGGATTTGATACACCTAACCGATGAGGGAAATCTGATTGTACTCCGATTGTAAGATACCATTATTTCGGATGAAAATGTATAAAGTGATGTAGGAATTACTTATCGAATCTGTGTCTCTGATATGTTTTGTAATTTGTTTTTTCACTTAAATATCGAATAAAATATGATGTATCATATTACTGACAGGCGTTTTTTCAATAATATTGTTGGAGATTTTTTCCCCCAAAAATATTGAATCATTCAGATTATTTTCAACAATATAGTGATTCACTGTATAAATTAGAAGTTGGATTGCTTTCGGTTCGTCTTTAAATAATGTTCCAATAAAATAATAAACACTATTTAAAAAAAGGAAAAACAACTCGTCTTCAAACAATATATATATATATATATATATTTATTTTTCATCATTGTAATAAAGACAATGTGGTCGCTTAGTATTTGGGAGGGTAATTTTGCTCAACTCCCTATTTGTATAAGTTTAAATTATTATTTTGGATTTGTGTTAAGCTTTATATACTTGGATAAGGGTTTGGGAATGGAAATTACATGTTTTTTTTTGTAGGAAACATGCCTATAGAAGTTTTAATAGTTTATGCTTCGGTGATTTGATGGCCTATCATGCTTGTATGATCATGAAATTGATGCCTTGTATGTTGGATGATGTTTTTATTAGTGTTTAAGCTCGAGTAAATTGAGCTAAAATGTTATATATTGGATCTAGAAGTCATTACAAGTTATATCGTATCGATACGAGTATTTAGGGATCGGTACACGAGGTTTGATCCAGATTCACGTTTGAAAAAATATGTATTAAGTACTTGTACGAGTAACCATCGTATTGGTATGACCTTAAGGAATTATAAACCGAGTTCCGGTACGTAGGTTGTTGTAATGATAAACCCCATGTAACTTAAGCCCAGTTCCGATTCGCAGGGTATCGTATCAGTACACTCTATTGCTATTTGAATTTCTATTTTTATAACAGAGTATGGAAGATCGGTACAGGATTAAGATATACCGATACACATTTGTTAAAAGGTTCATATTAATATGGACATGGACGAAGTCAGGATTTAAGGTTGAGGGGGGCAAAATATAAATATTTAAAAGTAGGGGGTAAATTCCTAAAAAATCAATTTTTAAAAAAAATTAAATAAGGAGACAAAAGTGAAAAAAAAATTCTTTGGGGTTGGAGGGACGATTGCCCCACCCAACTATAAGGTGGCTCCGTCCCTGAATATGGAATCGATGAGTACCGATACGCCGGTCGTTAAATTAGTTATTTTATGAGCTAAAATCTGCTTTCTTTGCATTCTAGTCCATATTTTGTATGCTTGATTTATAGAGTTTTTTGACATCCGTTTTTAATGAAATTTCACCTACATGCTTAAAATAGACGTAATGAAATATTGTTAATCCAAATTTATTAATTGGTCCCTTATTTTATCAAATTTATAATTTGGTCTTTAATGTGCTTGGGATGTGTAATTTATACCAAATCGAACTGTTATTGCATCATGTGAACTTCCACTACCTTAGGGTTAATGTGCATATAGATAAGATTAAAAGAAAAAAAAAGTTCGGTTTATATTATTAGTTTCGGTTTTTTTGACAAACCTAATGCGACATTTTTTATTAGTTCTGGTTAAACCGAGTTAAGGAAGCTACAAATAGTTCGGTTTATATTATTAGTTTCGGTTTATTTTAATTGATAAAAATTTATTAAAAACTGAACTAAATAGATTTCGTAGGTTATGGGACGGGGATGAAGATAATATTTAGATTTTCCGTAGACGAAGGGCAAATGTAAATATGACTTTATACCCATCCCACTCTGTCTCATCCTCAGGGACAGAGCCACGTTATAGTTAGGTGGGGCAATCGTCCCCCACCTCAAAGAATTTTTTTTTCACTTTTGTCCCCTTATTTAAATTCTTTTAAAAATTAAATTTTTTTAGGAATTTGTCCCCTTACTTCTAAATATTTATGTTTTGCCCCCCTTAACCTCAAATCCTAGCTCCGTCCCTGCTCATCCCCACCCACCTTAATAGATCATATAACATGTTATTATAAATATTATTAAATTTATTTATTAAAAATATGATTAAGTTTGATATTGGTAAGATCAAATATATAAATATTTTTAAAAATATTACTTTAAAGAACGATAAATCTTAATTAATTTATTATTTTAGGACTAATATTTATTATAAATATTTTTAAAAATAAATTTCTTTTTCTTTGTATACACAAAGTAAATTGAACTCTAGCACTATTGCTCTGAATTTTTTTAAAATTAGTTTTCAAAATCTTTCATTAAATTTTCAAGATAAATTTATTTATTTTTATTATGAGTTTTAGTGTTACTATAAGTCACGGGTTAGAGCACCAGTGATGCCAACAGAATAATTGAGCGATCAATGTTAAATAGTGAAAATTATATTCTAGAATAGATACTACTGTAATCACTATTAGCTAATTAAAAAAAATACGTTCTTTCTTCAAATTTAATAATCATTACTTGGGAGATAAGCCTTCATTTATTTGAAGGAGTATTTTTAGAGCAAAAGAGAGCTTGAAAGAGGGAATTCATTGGAGAATTGGTAGAGATAGTGAGGTGAATATGTTTTCTGAAAGATGGGGAGGTGATCTTCCGGTTGTTCTTCAGGGTTCTTATATGGATGTTGTTAGTCCTATTAAGTATAAAGAATTTATGAGGCGGAGGTGTATCGAGTGGGATGAAAGGAGAATGTTACAAATTTTTAATAGAGATGATGTTGTTTCTATTCTTAAATGTCTTATAACAGTTGTTGATTTTGATGTGTTGGTTTGGGGTCATCACCCTTCGAAAGAATATGTCACTAGAACTGCTCATAAGTGGCTGCAAGATCGGAGGGATGTTGAAAAAGATGTTTCCCCTATTTGGAAAGCTTTTACTAAGCTTTCTATCCTCCCTAAGATTAAAATTTTTGCTTGGCGTGTTTCTCATGATTAGGGGTGAGTATTCGATCGAGTCGAGTCAAAAAATTTCGAGTTATTCGAGTTGACGAGTCATATTTTACAACTCAAACTTTATTTGAAATTTTTTCGGTTCGAGTCGAGTTTAAGAAATTCGAGTCGAGTCGAATCGAGTCGAATCGAGTCGAGTTTTCGAGTTCTTATAAATATTTAATTATAATTATTTATCATGTTATAATATGATTTGATTCCAATTTAAACGACTTTCTCTAATCATATAAGATATACATGTATATTTTTTTCATATGTAGCAATATTTCTTTTATATTTTTATATATAAATGTATATCTATCATAAAAAATTGAGAGATTCGTCTTAAAATTAAAAAATATTCCTTTAATTATTAAAAATTTTGAGTTATTCGAGTTATTCGAGTTTCCATTTTACAACTCAAACTTTATTTGAAATTTTTTCAAGTCGAGTCGAGTCTATGAAATTTCGAGTCGAGTCAAAACGAGTCGAGTATTTTTGTCTCGAATCGAGTCGAGTTATTCGATTTTTTTGAGTCGAGTCGAGTTTTGCTCACCCCTACTCATGATGCTTTGCCAACGGGTCAAAAATTGGCAGTTGCTAGAATTAGTAAGGAATTTTGTAAGCTTTGTAACAGGGAAGTGGAGTCTGTGATGCATGCTTTAAGAGATTGTAGTTTGTTTGAGAACATTTTTGATTTAAATTGTTTAAATTCTATTCTTTCTCAGGAGACTGTGTTTGATTGTAAAGAGTGGTTTGAAATGGCTTTAAGCTCTCTGGATTCTTTGCAGTTTACTTTTTTCATTGTTCTTCTTTGAAACATATGGAACAGAAGAAATCATTGGGTGCATAATGGAGTTTTATTAACTGCTCGTATGATTATTGATAATTCTCGACTTCTTTCTTCAGATTTTGTACAGGCAAATGAGTGGATTTCTAAACAAATTCCTTGTAGTAAAGCTCATGTTAGGTCTCGGCCTTTTGATGATTGTATTAAGATTAATGTGGATGCTGTTTTTTTTTTTGAATTCTTTTAGACAAACAGCTGTTGAAGTGGTGGCTAGAGACAAGTTTGGACTCGTGATTGATGGTATGACTTTCAAATTACAAGGTGCTCATTCTGTTGAATCTGCAGAAACTTGTGCTTTCGCTGAAGGCATGAAGTTGACTGCTGATAATGGTCGGAGAAAGATGCAGATTGAGGAAGATTCGATGGCTATAGTGAACAAACTCAATGCAAGGACTTTAGATAGATCTATTGCGGCTTCTTATTTGAGTGATACTCATGTTCTTTCGCATTCTAATGTTGATCTGTCAGTTTCTCATGTTAGTAGGACTGCTAATAGAGTGGTTCATGAGTTAGCTAAATGAGCTCTCTCCTTAGTTCGTCTTTTTTTTTACTTTTCGATTGAGGTTCCTTCTTGTATTGAGAATATTGTGCTTGAGGATGCCATTTTTGGTTAAGTAACATACAAATCGGCAACCACAATGCCTTGGGTGTTACATCAAGAGAAACGCCCATGGCGATTTTGGGTTGGTTCCGTCGAATTGACGCGGCATGTGTGGAAATGAATGGTGTATGCTTTCACCATATATTTAAGGGTAAACTAACTCAGTGACCACCAAACTGTTTGGGAATACCTATTTTGATCACCCAACTAAAGAACTCGTCAATCAGGTTATCCAACTTTTAAACTCTACCTATTTGAGTTACTGCTGCTAAAATTCTAACGAAAAAAGTTAACGACGGTAACGTGATTGTTAATTAAAATTTCTAAAATTATACATTTAATCCATACATTCTATTTATTATTTTAATTTAATCATAATTTAATCATCAATGAGACGAAGGATTCCCCCAACAACTCAAATGCAGAAATCAACCAACCTTATGAGAATATCAATCTTCACTTTCCTTCAAAATTACAATCTCCTCATTCTAATACCGGTGTTTCTGGTTTTCTCCTATTCTCTTTCAATTCTTCTGTCATAAATCTTCGTCCCACCTTCTGCTTTGCTTCAATCAATCCATGTCTATCTCTATGTTCTTTTTCAAGCTTCTGTCGTTTCTTATTTATCCCATTTTTTCACTATACAAATGAATAACTGAGAGATTCTTTAAGTTTTCAATGGAAGATTCAATTGGTCCAGAAATGTTGCAATTTGGCACGCTCAGCACTTCCAAATTTGTTCAATGGGGATAAACCCTTGCACCATTCATTCCCTGTTGTAGAAATTCTAACCCCATCCAAATACAAAGATCTTAGCTTTGTAAGATTTTGAACAAGCATCTTTAAGTTCGGATTCTCAAGTTTCAATGTTTCCAGCACAAGAAATGAACTCACGGATAAGTCAAGAGTAACCACCCCATGAACAACAATCCGTTCCTTGATTCCAATCGTTCGACTTCACGGATAATGAGAAATTGAGGGTGTTTTTTAACCCGAGCAATAACTCTTTCTGATGATTTTGGCATTGACTGGAAACCAGAACTGCGGCGGCGATGGTAAAGAACACTGCAATGAAGGAATTCAATAAAATGGCAAAAAATAGTGAAATTTTCATCAGTAACAAGAGCGACAACTGTGGATACAACTATGGATTCTGAAGCATTTAAGTTTTTTGCAATGAAAAATTGCAGGGATTAATTTTATTTTCTAATTTAAAGTTATGATTAAATTGAAATAATAAATAAAATGTAGGGATTAAATGTGTAATTTCACATATTTTAATTAACAGCCACATCATCACCGTTAACCTTTTCCGTTAGGATTTTAACGGCAGTGACCCAAATAGGTAGGGTTTAAAAGTTAGGTGACCTGATTGATGAGTTCTTTTATTGGGTGGTCAAAATAGACATTCCCAAATAATTGGATGATCACTAGGGTAATTTACCCTATATTTAAAGAAGTGAATAGTTTAGCAGAGGTGCTCGTTAAGGGTGATATTAATCGATCTTAGAAGAGTTTGATCGATCTGTCTTGGGCGATGTATCTGGGAGTGCTGGCTGATTATTTTCTCTTTGAGTTCTTTTATGTTTCGTTTTACAATACTATTATCTTTTCCAACAATTAAATTTTAGGGAGGTTTTTAACGAGGTTTATACAATGTTGAGCATGTATGATTTCCCGTCAATGAATCATATGTTTTACCAAATAAAGTAAAAATAACAACAAACGAAAAGGTGCAACAATTATATTCTCATTGATCATTGCAGGCCACTTAAATTGTGCGGATAGAGTTTGCTGGTACAGGGTAGCACCAGCTGTCGAATTTTGTTTGCCAATAATTTTGAGTTTTATAATTTTACATTTGGATATTATAAATTCATCGCGTCCACTATACTTAATGTTAATATCGGCAAACTCTATGTTTTTACATAGAAAAGTACGATTTTCCATCGATAAACTAAACGTTCTGCCAAGAAAAAATAACAACATAGAATTAAAACGAAAAAATCGATTTATTTAAAATGAAAAAATGCATGAGTTACATTTTTTTTATTAACATAGAATTAAAATGAAACAAATGCATTTATGTAAAATGAAAAGGTGCGCGAGATACATTCACTTTGATCATTCAGACCATTTAAGGTGTAGGGATAGGGTTTGCTGGCATAGGGGTAGCACATGCAGGCGGATTTTGTGTGCCAGAAATTTTGGGTTTTACATTTACACATTCGGATACTGCTGGTCCATCGGGTCCACTGTACTTAATATCAATATCGGCAAACTCTACATTTTCACATGGAAAAGTACCGCTGCAAGTGATTCGAGAACAACTTCTGGAAGCGCAGCCGTGCCACGGATGTTCTTAAAGCTGATGTTACTTAGTTTAACGTTTGATTCTGCCTGCATGAACACAATAATATCTAGATTAGATGATTGATAAACTATTTTCGGTGTATTAAGATTTTGATAAGTGTTCACATACATCTTTTTTGCATTTACCCGATGGGCAATATTTTTGGTCAATTATGACAGGGCAACTGACATTCTTCACGGTGATAGCCTCAAAATGAATATCTGATGCACTGCCAGGAAATTCACCTGCCCAACTCTTGATTCTAACACCATTCGTAGTATCAGACATGGTGCATTTTGATACTTTAATTCCTTCAACGGGTTCTTCATCGTCGAACTTTCCAAGACTGCCAATACTGATGCCATGTCCTGGTCCACAAGTCACTCCATTGATGTCCACATGTTTGGATCCATCCCCAATCGAAATGCAATCATCACCGGTTTTTATTTCCGAGTTAATAATATTAACTCCATCTGATCTCCCCATATGAATACCGTCTGTGTTTGGACTATCTTTAGGTGCACGTATGTTGAAACGTTCGAAAGTAATGTTTTTGCATCCCAAGAGATTAACATGAAATTGTTTGCTATCTCTGCTAGTTATGTCTTGTATCAACGCATTGGTCAAGAAATCAAACCTTAAGTTCTGTTTAATTTTAGAGTTAAAATAGAGTCAAAAAAATTATATGTAAGTTATAACTAAAAAAACTATCAAATTCTAGCAAAAGGAATGAAACCTTACAATGTGGAGTACACTACAAAAGTCCTTTTTATCGCAACCTTCTCTCTTATAGGCTTGGGTTCCCTGACCATCGAAAATTCCTCTACCGGACATTTTAAAATTTTCAAATCTACTGAATGCAATCCGTTTAGGCTCCTTGAAAGCTTTAGGATCAGCTGGTGCTTTTATAGTTCCCTGAACTTGAAGCTCAATAGGAGCCTTGCAGGGACCTTCTAATGTTGCTTGACTTAACATATATACACCTTTAGGAATCACAATTGTTGCTGGAGTTGTTGAACTACAAGCTTCTTTCCAAGCATCCAATAATGGCTAAAATAAAATATAGTAATGAATAAATTCTACAAGTTTTGACCTTTAGCGTGTTAAAGTGATTTACAATTTTACTTACC
Organism: Abelmoschus esculentus; assembly: GCA_035048815.1. Lineage (NCBI taxonomy): Eukaryota > Viridiplantae > Streptophyta > Magnoliopsida > Malvales > Malvaceae > Abelmoschus > Abelmoschus esculentus. The sequence goes on along the minus strand of JAUCBN010000019.1, from coordinate 1,877,303 downwards.
TTGCTTAAATCTGTTTTCAAGTCAGCTTTTGCGCCAAACTTAGCAACAACATCAAGAATACCTGCTTGAGCTTCAATGGTTAAAATGAATGAAAGTACTATTATAGACACTGTAAAAACAACATTAAATTTTATTGCCATGTTTTTTTTTAATTTCAGCTTCAAAGGGGAATGATTTTTCTTTCTCTTTCGTTTCAAATATATAAGGAGGTTGTGAAAATTACCACCAATTAATATTTTCCGTAAAATAGGTTATAATTTATTAGGTATGTGTAATTCATATGGATAAGCTTTAATTTCTACAACCATCATCTATTGCATATCCACTTGGCTTAGCTAGAGAAATTTTTGTTTAGTTTGTTAAAAACTTGAATTATGCGAATCAAGTAAAATATTTTTACTAACAAACAATTTTTAACACAACTTCTAATTTTAATCTTAACTTAAGAGCACTATTTAAATTTTATAAAAATAATAATACCTGTGTATAATTAAGATGATGAATGACGCTATCAACTATTACGTTATGAAATGTCTTTACTATAAATGCAATATTAATTAATATAACATAATTAATGATTTTTTTTAATTGTTTTAATGTTGTTTCTTAGTGAAGTCTTGTTTAAAATCAAGAATTGAAATAGATATATTTTATTTATTTTAATAGAATTCCTAAATAACTACTCAGACATATTGGAAAACGATGAAATTCACTTTAAAAAATGAGATGAAAAGTTTTCATTGAAAAGATCATAGATAACTAGTAAACGAAGTCCTAATAATTTCTTCTTCTTCCTAGAGTATCTCCCTAAAAATACTACTATGTTTTTTTAGTTTTTTTTGGATAAATTGTGTTATATTATTATCCAAAACAAAGAAAACAAGCCTATAAGCACACTTAAGCATCCATCCCTATTCGGAAATTCCCTAAGATGTACAAATAACACTATTTACATCATCCACATGTAGAACCCTATTCCGAGTTTAAACACAAACAACATCTTTTATGCTACGTATAATGTACTCTTCGGCTCTAGAAGTAGCCCTAAACAATCTTCTATTCTTTTCCTCCCAAACAAAGTATATAAAGGCACTCCAAGCTAGTTTAAGAACATGAATTATCAACGATTTCCCTCTCGATCTTGTGCACAACCAGTGCAACTCAACATCCCAGCATTACATGTCCCTGTGCAAGCCACAAAGCTCCAGAATAGCGGACCAGACAACCCTAGAAAACCTGCACTCAACAAATAAATGATTTATTCTCTCATGTGCATCATTACAAAGAATACATCTCTCATCAATGTCCCTATGTACCCATGCATAGAAGTCTATCCTTTGTAAGCAATTTATTAAATATTGTCATCCACAAAATAATAGCATGCTTTGGTATATGCAAACTAAACCATACTAATTTATGCCATTCAACCTTCTCTCTTGTCACCCGAATCTCACTCCAAATTAAACTTGAAGTCCAAGCAGCAGGCCCCCTTAATTTTTTCAGTGTTTTTGTCCATAAAGGATACTTCAAAAAATTAAAAACCCTATCCAAATTAAGTTCTTAAAGGTTCTAAGATTTGATTCTTATTAATTTAGTAACCAAAACGGTTTTAAAATTTTATATTTTGGTCGCTATCCAAAATATCATATTTTGAAACCTCATTTCACTAAACCTTTAATATATTAATTACGATTTTACCAAAAATATCTATATTTTTATCTCTTATAAAAATTATTTAGATCAATTTTATTCCAGAAACTCGATAAAATCATCTAATCCAGTCTATTAGACTGTCTAATCAACTTAGATAACTCCTAAGACCCAAAATGAGGTGTTACAGAAAATAATTGAATTCCTAATTTTATAGGTTAGTATTAGATATTTTTGGGGTATTTTCTCTCTTTTTTCAGTTTGATGAAATGGTTTTGGTGCATTTGTTTTATGATATTATTACCTAATACCTACAATTATATATTTTTTAGTATGATTTACGATGATTTTGATCATATATGGATGATTAATACATTTACAAAATTATTCATGAAAATGATGTATTTGTTAATGCGTGGTTTAATGCATTGGAAAACGTTTTTATTGATGTATATGTAAAACATAGGGTATCATGGTTTTAAATGATATATATCGACAAGTGACATAGTCCTATCATATGTATAGATTTGTTGCGAGAATTTAAAGATGTCTTTGTTTGATCCTATCAAGTTATGTCAGGATAAGATGCAGATATTGTAACACTTTAAAATTGGGCATAGTCGGAATTGGATTCTAAATTGAAAAACGAAATTATTGCTTTAATTTTGACTGTAGTATTGGACCCTAATTAAGTATAGTTATTGATTAAGGACCATATTATAAATATTAAAACTTGTTTAGTGATTAAATTATAAGAATTGAAAGTATCATTGTAAAAATATAAATAGTAAAAAGTTGAGAGACTAACCTTGTGATTAGCCTCTCTCCAAGCTTATTTATCACTATGTGGAATAAGAAGATGAAGAGATTATACGGTGAACCCTGTTCACCACGTTATCCATGGTCCAAGCAATCAGGACCGTTGATCTTTAAATAACTACCCATCTACTAAGTCCATGTAGGAAAGAGGTGATGGTTCACTTGAAAAAAAATTAAGATCAATGGTCCTGATTGTTTGGGACCATGGATGACGTGGTGAACAGGGTTCACTGTATAATTTTTCAAGAAGATGGGATCACTTCATCCCATGGAAGTCTTATTGAAAGAGAGAATAAAAAATAGAAAGAAAAAAAAGGAAAGGAAACTTACTGGTTATAGGGTGTAAATCGTCTATCTCTTTTTCATGCCTTTATTTATATCTGTCTTAAATTAAAGGTTTAGGGTTCAAGGTTAGGGGTTATGGTTAGGATTTAGGTAATTAGAGGTCGGGTGTATTTTCTAAGGTGTAGGAGTTAGGGGTTAGGATATAAAAAACAAGGGTTAGGGTTTAAAATTTAATTTTTCGAAAATTTTTAAAGGAGACATAAAATGATGCATGAGAAAGAGACAAATGATTTTTACCCCGGTTACAACTCCTGACCATCATCTTCTACCTCTAGCAACCCTTAGCAAGCACCACAATTGGAGATCCTTGCCAGCTTTATTTTTTGTCTTTCTATTCCAATTACTTGGTAGACAATGACAAGATAAACCCAAGGAGTAGCTATCAAGTTATTTGAAAGCATAATAATTCTTTTTCCTATATTGTTTTGATAGCTCAAAATGTTCCTAGCGAGGAAACAACTAATCCATCGGATCCTAACAAGCTAAGAAATAAGGGGATAGGCATGCATCCAGGAACCCTAAAAGCCAGAGTATCGATGAATGTAGTTGGAGTGACCGATTTTAAATGCATTGATGTTGAGTCATTTTTTAGCGATCTTTATTAAATGATGTTTACACCCCATGTGATTTATGCTTGGTTTCGATACGCGGGGTACCGTACTAGTAAATTTATAACATGTTATTAAAATTATTATTAAATTTATTTATTGAAAATATTATTAGCACGAGTTATCTAACCTTAATGGTTAAAGAAACGGTTGTTCCTAGAGGTCATGCCAGTAATGCCAGCAGAATGATTAAGCAACCAATGTCCAATGGTTGAGAGTAAGTTTTGGAACAGATACTTAGGGATGGGCACGGGTCGGGTCGGGATGGATTTTCGGTCCACCCGCATCCGACCCTAAAAATTATACCCTCCACCCGTCACCCGATCCGACCCGACCCGACCCGAATCATTAAAAAATTAAAATTTTAGGGACTAAACTGTAAAAAAAATAAAATTTAGAAATCTAATTATAAAAATATTTAATTTTAGTGACCTAATTGTAAAAAAATTAATTTTAGTGATCTAATTGTATAAAAAATATATAAAGAGGGGTCATTATTGTAAATATCTCTAAAATATATATGAGAAAATTACATTATTAGTCTCGGGTCGGGTCGGATTTTTTCCACCCTAAACCCAAACCCGACCCGACCTGAGACCACCTTTGAAAAAATCCGACCCGACTCGAACCCGAATTTTCACCAAAAAATCCAACCCGATTGGACCGGGTTGGGTCGAAAACCATCGGGTTCGGATTCCGTGCCCATCCCTACAGATACTACTATAATCACAATTAGCTTATTCAAAAAAATATGATTAAATTTGATATTTATCGGATCAAATATATAAATATTTTTAAAATATTACTTTGAAGATGATAAATCTTAGTTAATTTGTTAGAACTAATATTTATTATAAATATTTTTAAAAATAAATTTATTTTATTGCTATATACATAAACTGAACTGAACTCTAGCACTATTGCTCAGAATTTTTTTAGAATTAGTTTTCAAAACCTTTCATTAAAATTTCAAGATAAATTTATTTATTTATTTTTATTCTGAGTTTTAGGGTTACAATAAGTCATCTTTTTATATCAATATTTTATTATGATTTTAAAACTATATAATATGAAATTTGAATAGGTAAATTTTATAACAAATATGTTCCTTCTTTAAATTTAATAATCAATACTTGATTTTACATATAATATAAATATTACGTGAAATAAAATTTCTACAACCTCATGTGCAGCTTATAACTTCCGTAATCCATTCAAGGGTGGTGTTGATCGATCTCCTTGGTTTTAGATGCCATGATAGTTTGATCGGTTGGTCTGCGGGTGATATATCCGAGAGAGTTGTCCAGCTTTGGTTGTTTACCGTTTGTGTTCGTTTATGTTTCGTTTTACGCTTTGATTTGTATTCTTCAACACCAATTAAGCTTTAGTGAGATTTTTAACGAAGCTTATGAAAGTGTTGATCATGTATGATTTTTCATCAATAAACCATACATTTTGACACGCAAAAAACAACATCATAGAATTAAAATAAAAATAGATTTATTTAAAATGAAAAGGAACATGAGTTACATTCATTTTGATCATTTAGACTATTTAAGGCGTAGGGGTAGGGTTTGCTGGCATAGGGGTAGCACATGCAGGCGGATTTTGTGTACCAGAAATTTTGGGTTTTACATTTACACATTCGGATACTGCTGGTCCATCGGGTCCACTGTACTTAATATCAATATCGGCAAACTCTACATTTTCACATGGAAAAGTACCGCTGCAAGTGATTCGAACAACTTCTGGAAGCGCAGCCGTGCCACGGATGTTCTTAAAGCTGATGTTACTTAGTTTAACGTTTGATTCTGCCTGCATGAACACAATAATATTTAGATTAGATGATTGATAAACTATTTTCGGTGTATTAAGATTTTGATAAGTGTTCACATACATCTTTTTTGCATTTACCCGATGGGCAATATTTTTGGTCAATTATGACAGGGCAACTGACATTCTTCACGGTGATAGCTTCAAAATGAATATCTGATGCACTGCCAGGAAATTCACCTGCCCAACTCTTGATTCTAACACCATTCGTAGTATCAGACATGGTGCATTTTGATACTTTAATTCCTTCAACGGGTTCTTCATCGTCGAACTTTCCAAGACTGCCAATACTGATGCCATGTCCTGGTCCACAAGTCACTCCATTGATGTCCACATGTTTGGATCCATCCCCAATTGAAATACAATCATCACCGGTTTTTATTTCCGAGTTAATAATATTAACTCCATCTGATCTCCCCATATGAATACCGTCTGTGTTTGGACTATCTTTAGGTGCACGTATGTTGAAACGTTCGAAAGTAATATTTTTGCATCCCAAGAGATTAACGTGAAATTGTTTGCTATCTCTGCTAGTTATGTCTTGTATCAACGCATTGGTCAAGAAATCAAACCTTAAGTTCTGTTTAATTTTAGAGTTAAAATAGAGTCAAAAAATTATATGTAAGTTATAACTAAAAAACTATCAAATTCTAGCAAAAGGAATGAAACCTTACAATGGGGAGTACACTACAAAAGTCCTTTTTATCGCAACCTTCTCTCTTATAGGCTTGGGTTCCCTGACCATCGAAAATTCCTCCACCGGACATTTTAAAATTTTCAAACCTACTGAATGCAATCCATTTAGGCTCCTTGAAAGCTTTAGGATCAGCTGGAGCTTTTATAGTTCCCTGAACTTGAAGCTCAATAGGAGCCTTGCAGGGACCTTCTAATGTTGCTTGACTTAAAATATATACACCTTTAGGAATCACAATTGTCGCTGGAGTTGTTGAACTACAAGCTTCTTTCCAAGCATCCAATAATGGCTAAAGCAAATTAAATATATTAATAAATAAATTCTACATGTTTTAATCGTTGGTGTATTTAACTGGTTTGCAATTTCACTTACCTTACTCAAATCTGTTTTCAAATCAGCCTTTGCGCCAAATTTAGCAACAACATCTAGAACACCTGCTTGAGCGTCAATGGCTGAAAAGAGTGAAAGTAATATTATAGATAACATGAAAACAACATTAAATTTTATTGCCATATCTTTTTTTTTATCTTAGCTCGAAAGGAGAATGATTTTTTTCTTTTTCTTTCGTTTCAAATATATAGAGAGGTAGTGAAAATTACAACCTATCAATATTTTCTATAAATTCAAAAAAAAAATATAAGTTTGTAATTCATATGGATAGGCTTTAATTTCTATGATTACCAAATATTTTATATCCACGTGGCTTGGCTAGATAAATTTTTGTTTAGTTTGTTAAGAAATTACGAAATGATTTTTTTAACGCAAATGTTAATTTTAATCTTAATCCTAATTCAAATGCACTATTTACGATTTATATAAATGATAATACTTGTGTATAATTAAGATGATGAATAATGCTATAAACTATTACGTTATAATATATCTTTACTGTAAATATAATATTAATTAATATAAAATATTTTAACAATCTTCCTTTTTTTTAATCGTTTTAATGATGTTTTTTTATGACCTCTTGTTTATTATTACAATATAGAAGAAGATCAATGTAAAGGGACTTGGCATAATGCCTAAATATGCCTTAAACACTTCACACATTTTTCACATTGCCATTTATTTTTTTAAGTATTTTAGTCCTCGACGTTTTATTTTTAACAAAAGAGCCCTTGGTCTTATTTATTTAATAAATACTTATAAATGTATTATATGAATGAGTTATGGATCTTATGAACCATGTGGGTGATAAGGTGAGGATGGTTTTAGTCTTGCAGGTAACATAGCAAGTGTGATTTTAGATTTATATTGGCAGCGGGTTGTGAGTGATAGAAGCGGGAAGAGTACGCACTACACCAATTTTGGTCTATAGCGGTACTGTTTGTGAAGTTTGAAAAATAAACGCCACTAATTTTTTATATATTATGGTATTTATAGGGAAAATGTCACAAAACAACTATTGCGGCGATTTTGTAACAAACACCACTAATAAATGATATAATGGCGTTTGTATTAAAACGCCACGATAAATATCTTCTATAGCAATTTTTAAATTAAAAAATATCACAATAAATTTGTGATCTTGTAGTGTTTATATTAGAAACGTCACAATAGACTTATTTTTATTTGTTTAGGTTTAAAAAATATATGGGTAAACTACATGGATAGTCATCATACTATGGGGATAGTATCGATCTGAACACAATGCTTTAAAAAGAATCAAATACACCGGTAAACTATTGATTTGGTATTAAAATAGCCATCCGCCGTTACAGATATAACTTTTATTTTTATTCAAACTAGGAATTAGTATTACTATAATACATCTTTTATAAATCAATATTTTATTATAATTTTAAAACCAATACAATATGAAGGTTAAAAAGATAAAAATTTGTTAAGAAATACGTTCTTTCTTCGACTTTAATAATCAGTACTCGTTCTTTATTCACAAATATTTTTAAACAACTAAATTTAGTGCAAAAGATTTTTTAATAACATAGAATTAAATTGACAGTGGCAGTGGCTTGGGTGTTACATCAAGAGAAACGTTCATGATGATTTTTTAAACGAGACATATGACAATGTTGACCATTTATGATTTTCGCAACAATAAACCATATATTTTGAACCCCAAAAAAAAAATAACAACATAGAATTAAAATGAAAAAAATTGATTTATTTAAAATGAAAAAGTGCATGAGTTACATTTTTTTTCTATTAATGCTGGTCATTTAAACCGTAGGGCTAGGGTTTTTTGGCACAGGGGCCGCACATGCAGGTGGATTTTGTTTGCCAGTAATTTTAGGTTTTACATTTTTACATTGAGATACTGCGGGTCCATTGGGTCCAGTATACTTAATGTCAATGTCGGCGAGCTCCACATTTGTACATGGATAAGTATCGCTGCAAAATATTCGGACAACTTCCGGAAGCGCAGCCGTGCCACGAATGTTCTTAAAGCTGATGTTGCTTAGTTTAACGTTTGATTCTGCCTGCATGAACACAATAATATCTAGATTAGATGATTGATAAACTATTTTCAGTGTATTAGGATTTTGATAAGTGTTCACTTACATTTTTTTTGCATTTACCCGATGGACAATAGTTTTGGTCAATTATGACAGGGCAACTGACATTCTTCACGGTGATAGCCTCAAAATGAATATCTGATGCACTGCCAGGAAATTCACCTGCCCAACTCTTGATTCTAACACCATTCGAAGTATCAGACATGGTGCATTTTGATACTTTAATTCCTTCAACGGGATATTCATCCTTGAACTTTCCAAGACTACCAATACTGATCCCATGTCCTGGTCCACAAGTTATTCCATTGATGTCCACATGTTTGGATCCATCCCCAATCGAAATGCAATCATCACCGGTTTTTATTTCCGAGTTAATAATATTAACTCCATCTGATCTCCCCATGTGAATACCGTCTGTGTTTGGACTATCTTTAGGTGCACGTACGTTGAAACGTTCGAAAGTAATGTTTTTACATCCCAAAATATTAACGTGGAATTGTTTGCTATCTCTGCTAGTTATGTCTTGTATCAACGCGTTGGTCAAGAAATCAAACCTTATATTCTGTTTAATTTTATAGTTAAAATGGAGTCAAAAAATTATGTTAGTTATAACTAAAAAAATCAAATTCTAGCAAAAGGAGAGAAACCTTACAATGGGAAGTACACTACAAAAATCTTTTTTATCGCAACCTTCTCTCTTATAAGCTTTGGTTCCCTGACCATCGAAAATTCCTCCACCGGACATTTTAAAATTTTCAAATCTACTGAATGCAATCCATTTAGGCTCCTTGAAAGCTTTAGGATCAGCTGGAGCTTTTATAGTGCCCTGAACTTTAAGCTCAATAGGAGCCTTGCAGGGACCTTCTAATGTTGCTTGACTTAAAATATATACACCTTTAGGAATCACAATTGTTGCTGGAGTTTTTGAACTACAAGCTTCTTTCCAAGCATCCAATAATGGCTAAAACAAAATATATTAATAAATAAATTCTACATATTTTCACCATTGGAGTGTTAAAATGATTTGCAATTACACTTACCTTACTCAAATCTGTTTTTAAGTCAGCCTTTGCGCCAAACTTTGCAACAACATCAAAAACATCTGCTTGAGCTTCGATTATTAAAATGAATAAAAGTACTATTATAGACACCGTGAAAACAACATTAAATTTTATTGCCATTTCTTTTTCTTTATTTTAGCTTCAGAGGAGAATGATTTTTCTTTTTCTTTCGTTTCAAATATATAGGGAGCTAGTGAAAATTACAGCCTATCAATATTTTCTATAAATTCAAAAAAAGTTATATAAGTTTGTAATTCATATGGATAGGATTTAATTTCTATGATTACCAAATATTTTATATCCACATGGTTTGGCTAGATAAATTTTTGTTTAGTTTGTTAAGAAACTACGAAATAATTTTTTTTATCACAAATGTTAATTTTAATCTTAATCCTAATTCAGATACACTATTTACGATTTATATAAATGATAATACTTGTGTATAATTAAGATGATGAATAATGCTATAAACTATTACGATATAATATATCTTTACCGTAAGTATAATATTAATCAATATAAAATATTTTAACAATCTTCCTTTTTTTTAATCGTTTTAATGATGTTTTTTTAGTGACGTCTTGTTTATTATTACAATATAGAAGAAGATCAATGTAAAGGGACTTGGCATAATGCCTAAATATGCCTTAAACACTTTACACATTTTTCACATTGCCATTTATTTTTTTAAGTATTTTAGTCCTCGACGTTTTATTTCTAACAAAAGAGCCCTTGGTCTTATTTATTTAATAAATACTTATAAATATATTATATGAATGAGTTATAGATCTTATGAACCATGTGGGTGATAAGGTGAGGATGGTTTTAGTCTTGCAGGTCACATAGCAAGGGTGATTTTAGATTTATATTTGCAGCGGGTTGTGGGGTGGGGATAGAAGCGGGAAGAGTACGCACTACACCAATTTTGGTCTATAGCGGCACTGTTTGTGACGTTTGTAAAATAAACGCCGCTAATCTTTTATATATTGTGGTGTTTGTAGGGAAAATGTCACAAAACAACAACTATTGCGGCGATTTTGTAACAAACACCACTAATAAGTGATATAATGGGCAAAATTATATAAAAAATCCTTTTTAATTATTTAAATATAAATACATACCCCTTCCAACTTCAATGATAAATCTTTACCCCTGTTTGGCCACGTAGGAAGAAGTCGCTACCTACAAAAAGCGATTAAAGAAGTCGCTCTGTGCAGGAAGCGACTTCGGGCTGAGTTGGCCTCCCTTGTCACAAAAGCCATTAATTTTAATGTGGATAAGAAATTTCTCTGTGCACAGAGCGACTTCCCTAGGTTTGGGAATCGTAAAACCCTAGTTTCAAGAAATCGCTCTGTGCACAGAGCGATTTCTTTGTAAATTTTACAAAGAAATCGCTCTGCGTACAGAGCGATTCTTTTGAAATTGAATCGACTTTAAAGAAATCGCTTTGTGCACAGAGCAATTTCCTTTATGATATCGCTTCCCGAGGGTAGCGATCTCTCTATAAATTGCCGCCCCCTCATTTCTTTTCATCCCGAAGTCGTGTTCTATAAGAAATTCCTTCTTTTTTCTTACTTGAAAAGTGTTTTTTAGTTATTGTGTCCACAACAAGTTGAAGTTGTCTCGAATATTGGCCGTAGGGCTATAAACGTTAGGGTCGAAATCAAAATTTGCACGACGCCAATCTGGGACGACAGGAACATCATTATCATTATCAGAAAAAATCATAAACAACTCTAACGGACCTCCTAAGGAATATTGCATGTGCGAGTCGAGCATCATTTCAACGTCTCCATTGTCGGCCACATGAAAAATCGTATAATACAATGGCTCCAATGATGTCGGTAACCTATATTTTAATGGCTCCAATTTTTGACTTCGAGCATGCAGAACATGATCCGATACTCTTTTCATCAATGATCTATGTTAGGCTTGAAGTGCTCGATGAATAATCGATAAAAAGCTTGCCAAGTGATGGAGAATTGACTAATTTGAGTGGATATGTGTGGAAGCAAAAATATAGACAATGACACAAGGAATTATAGTGGTTCGGCCTCGTCTACATCCACTACCTTAGCTTCCCACTAAGGATTTCCCAAATTCACTAAGAATTTCAAACTTTTGAGGCCAAAGGGATAACCTTACAATCCTAGACTCAAACCCAAATCTAGCATCCAAAGTTCACTACCGAACTCTGGGAATTCACTCAACAAAGAGAAAACTTAGCAAACTTGTTTAATCCTTCTAATAAGGCTAATGTTTGCAATCTAAGCACTCATCCAATTCCTAATTACACTTGAGCATATATGACAATTAAGCTCACAAGTGTTTGTCTACCCAAATAATAGGAATTTAAGCACTAAGACAAATCTTTGATCATATTGTTGTTTACAATGAAGCATTAGTCTTCTCTTGATGCTAGAGGCTTCTTTTTATCATCCCAAATGAGCTTCTAGCCGTTGGTGTCCGTTGGGATTGGTTTGGAGCCGTTTGGAGCTGATTACAAGGCTTATTTCCTCTTTTGGTGCAGGCGGTATCGAAACACGTGAAGGTTGTTTTGAAACAGCTACTTTGGGAAATAGTCGTTGACCTGCATTTATGAACAGCTATAGATACCAGTATCGATACCGCTCCTAGCCGTTGGGGTTTTTCATAAAATAGTTTTGACCGTTGGGGGTGTTTCGAAACATGGTTCGAAACAGAACATCACATTGGTGAAAGGTATCGATACCAGTATCGATACCACTGTGGTTTTGCCTTTGAAACCATGGCATTGAAGAACAGGTATCGAAACACCTTGAGGGTGTATCGAAACACCTGTGTAAAAATCAGTTCTTTGGTTTCTTTAAATCATTCAAAACATATTTAAAAACTTTCAAAAACATCTTAAATATATTTTCAAGTTGTTTGTACATAAGAAACATTTTTGAATTCTTTTCAAATTAGTCCAAAACTATTTTTTAATTATTATATTAAAAAAACATTAGTTTTACTAGCTTAATCTCCCCGGGAGCTCAAGTGTAACTGTGTTCGAAGACTGAAACACCACCCCCAGAGATGCATCACCAACCATTTGTCCATCGTAATAAACCAAAGCAATGATTCTTCTTGACATTTTGACTTTTAAATTCAAATGAAAACGGATTCAAACTGAAACTTTTGGGATTGGGAATTGAGAATTCTGGTTGAAAATTTCGGGGTTCAAATTCGAAATACTTAACCACGTGGAAATCGCTTCCTGCAGAAAGCGATTTCTGTTGTCAGACTGGAAATCGCTTCCTTCAAGTAGCGATTTCAATAATTTTTTGGCTATATAAGACTATTTTCCCTGCTTTCAGACTGAAAACGCTTCGTCAATAATTCATCAAGTTTCAGAAAAGATTTATGTGGCAAATCTGTAGATGGCTATGTTTTCTTGCGTTCTTTTCTTCTCTAGTACATATGGTTACACTTCGTTTAGTAGAAAGATAAAATACGATGAGTTCTATGATTTAATATCGACGGAGGTTGCGAAGGAGACAACAAAAACAGGAGAAATCTTATACATATAAGCAAAAATACCAGTTGATGAACCAGGTTCTGAAGCACATTACCTGTTGAAATTGTCAAGTTCAAAAGACCTTCGGAAGATGTTTCCAGCTTACACAAATATGCCATGTCTATATATTGAGATTTACGTCAAATTTAAAGATGAAGTTAGTTCAGTTACGAATGAAGTTAGTTCATCAAGCAAAGTCGATGAAGAAACAATTTTATAACGTATCAACAACAGACGACATCAAAAGAAACAATAAATTGAAGAATTAAATTTAACATCTGACGTGTCTACAGATTACGAAAATACGGAAACAGACGATTCTTCAACCATTTAGATATTCATTATGTAGAGTTTAATATTTTCGGGCAATAGGAATAAAATATACCTTTTATTAAATTTTTTTAATAACTATACATTTTATTAACATTGATTATTAAGATACTTTCAATTAATAAGATATAAGTTTTATTATTAATCTTACTTATTAAGATAAGAATATTAAATATATATTATAAAAATAAATATAACCGAAATCGCTCAGTGCACAGAGCGATTTCTTGAAACTAGGGTTTTACGATTCCCAAACCTAGGGAAGTCGCTCTGTGCACAGAGCGATTTTTTGTCCACATTAAAATTAATGGCTTATGTGGCAAGGGAGGCCAACTCAGCCCGTAGTCACTTCCTGCACAGAGCGACTTCTTTAATCGCTTTTTGTAGGTAGCGACTGCTTCCTACGTGGCCTGACAGGGGTATAGATTTGTCATTGAAGTTGAAAGGGGTATATATTTGTATTTAAATAATTAAAAATGATTTTTTATATAATTTTGCCGATATAATGGCGTTTGTATTAAAACGCCACGATAAATATCTTCTTTAGCAGTGTTTAAATTAAAAATGTCACAATAAATTTGTGATCTTATAGTGTTTATATTAGAAACGTCACAATGGACTTTTTTTTATTTGTTTAGGTTTAAAATATTTATATTCATTGGTCACCTGACACGCTCGTTCCCTTAAATTAAAGTTTTAAACCCTAACTCATTCCCTTCTCCCCCAACTAATATCCCTAAATGACATTAAATATAAAAATAATATTTGAGGATAAAATTTTTTAAAATTAATTTTTCAATCCCTTTGATACATTTTCAGGATAAATTTATTCTTTTATTTTTATTCAAACTAGGAATTAGTATTACTATAATACATCTTTTATAAATCAATATTTTATTATAATTTTAAAACCAATACAATATGAAGGTTAAAAAGATAAAAATTTGTTAAGAAATAAGTTCTTTCTTCGACTTCAATAATCAGTACTCGTTCTTTATTCACAAATATTTTTAAACAACTAAATTTAGTGCAAAAGATTTTTTAATAACATAGAATTAAATCGACAGTGGCAGTGGCTTGGGTGTTACATCAAGAGAAACGCTCATGATGATTTTTTAAACGAGACATATGACAATGTTGACCATTTATGATTTTCGCATCAATAAACCATATATTTTGACCCAAAAGAAAAAAATAACAACATAGAATTAAAATGAAAAAAATAGATTTATTTAAAATGAAAAAGTGCATGAGTTACATTTTTTTCTATTAATGCTGGTCATTTAGACCGTAGGGCTAGGGTTTTTTGGCACAGGGGCCGCACATGCAGGTGGATTTTGTTTTCCAGTAATTTTAGGTTTTACATTTTTACATTGAGATACTGCGGGTCCATTGGGTCCAGTATACTTAATGTCAATGTCGGCGAGCTCCACATTTGTACATGGATAAGTACCGCTGCAAAATATTCGGACAACTTCCGGAAGCGCAGCCGTGCCACGAATGTTCTTAAAGCTGATATTGCTTAGTTTAACGTTTGATTCTGCCTGCATGAACACAATAATATCTAGATTAGATGATTGATAAACTATTTTCAATGTATTAGGATTTTGATAAGTGTTCACTTACATTTTTTTTGCATTTACCCGATGGACAATAGTTTTGGTCAATTATGACAGGGCAACTGACATTCTTCACGGTGATAGCCTCAAAATGAATATCTGATGCACTGCCAGGAAATTCACCTGCCCAACTCTTGATTCTAACACCATTCGAAGTATCAGACATGGTGCATTTTGATACTTTAATTCCTTCAACGGGATCTTCATCCTTGAACTTTCCAAGACTACCAATACTGATCCCATGTCCTGGTCCACAAGTTATTCCATTGATGTCCACATGTTTGGATCCATCCCCAATCGAAATGCAATCATCACCGGTTTTTATTTCTGAGTTAATAATATTAACTCCATCTGATCTCCCCATGTGAATACCGTCTGTGTTTGGACTATCTTTAGGTGCGCGTACGTTGAAACGTTCGAAAGTAATGTTTTTACATCCCAAAATATTAACGTGGAATTGTTTGCTATCTCTGCTAGTTATGTCTTGTATCAACGCGTTGGTCAAGAAATCAAACCTTATATTCTGTTTAATTTTATAGTTAAAATGGAGTCAAAAAATTATGTTAGTTATAACTAAAAAAATCAAATTCTAGCAAAAGGAGAGAAACCTTACAATGGGAAGTACACTACAAAAATCTTTTTTATCGCAACCTTCTCTCTTATAAGCTTTGGTTCCCTGGCCATCGAAAATTCCTCCACCGGACATTTTAAAATTTTCAAATCTACTGAATGCAATCCATTTAGGCTCCTTGAAAGCTTTAGGATCAGCTGGAGCTTTTATAGTGCCCTGAACTTTAAGCTCAATAGGAGCCTTGCAGGGACCTTCTAATGTTGCTTGACTTAAAATATATACACCTTTAGGAATCACAATTGTTGCTGGAGTTTTTGAACTACAAGCTTCTTTCCAAGCATCCAATAATGGCTAAAACAAAATATATTAATAAATAAATTCTACATATTTTCACCATTGGAGTGTTAAAATGATTTGCAATTACACTTACCTTACTCAAATCTGTTTTTAAGTCAGCCTTTGCGCCAAACTTTGCAACAACATCAAGAACATCTGCTTGAGCTTTGATTACTAAAATGAATAAAAGTACTATTATAGACACTGTGAAAACAACATTAAATTTTATTGCCATGTCTTTTTCTTTATTTTAGCTTCAGAGGAGAATGATTTTTCTTTTTCTTTCGTTTCAAATATATAGGGAACTAGTGAAAATTTCAGCCTATCAATATTTTCTATAAATTCAAAAAAAATTATATAAGTTTGTAATTCATATGGATAGGCTTTAATTTCTATGATTACCAAATATTTTATATCCACATGGTTTGGCTAGATAAATTTTTGTTTAGTTTGTTAAGAAACTACGAAATAATTTTTTTTATCACAAATGTTAATTTTAATCTTAATCCTAATTCAGATACACTATTTACGATTTATATAAATGATAATACTTGTGTATAATTAAGATGATGAATAATGCTATAAACTATTACGATATAATATATCTTTACCGTAAATATAATATTAATCAATATAAAATATTTTAACAATCTTCCCTTTTTTAATCGTTTTAATGATGTTTTTTTAGTGACGTCTTGTTTATTATTACAATATAGAAGAAGATCAATGTAAAGGGACTTGGCATAATGCCTAAATATGCCTTAAACACTTTACACATTTTTCACATTGCCATTTATTTTTCTAAGTATTTTAGTCCTCGACGTTTTATTTCTAACAAAAGAGCCCTTGGTCTTATTTATTTAATAAATACTTATAAATATATTATATGAATGAGTTATGGATCTTATGAACCATGTGGGTGATAAAGTGAGGACGGTTTTAGTCTTGCAGGTCACATAGCAAGGGTGATTTTAGATTTATATTTGCAGCGGGTTGTGGGGTGGGGATAGAAGCGGGAAGAGTACGCACTACACCAATTTTGGTCTATAGCGGTATTGTTTGCGACATTTGTAAAATCAACGCCGCTAATCTTTTATATATTGTGGTGTTTGTAGGGAAAATGTCACAAAACAACAACTATTGCGACGATTTTGTAACAAACACCACTAATAAGTGATATAATGGGCAAAATTATATAAAAAAACCTTTTTAATTTTAATGTGGATAAGAAATTGCTCTGTGCACAGAGCGACTTCCCTAGGTTTGGGAATTGTAAAACCCTAGTTTCAAGAAATCGCTCTGTGCGCAGAGCGATTTCAATTAAAATTGAAGCGTCCTTAAAGAAATCGCTCTGTGCACAGAGCGATTTCTTTGGAAATTGAAACGATTTTACAAAGAAATCGCTTTGCGTACAGAGCGATTTCTTTTGAAATTGAATCGACTTTAAAGAAATCGCTTTGTGCACAGAGCGATTTCCTTTATGATATCGCTTCCCGAGGGTAGCGATCTCTCTATAAATTGCCGCCCCCCTCATTTCTTTTCATCCTGAAGTCACGTTCTATAAGAAATTCCTTCTTTTTTCTTACTTGAAAAGTGTTTTTTAGTTATTGTGTCGACAACAAGTTGAAGTCGTCTCGAATATTGGCCATAGGGCTATAAACGTTAGGGTTGAAATCAAAATTTGCACGACGCCAATCTAGGACGACAGGAACATCATCATCATTATCAGAAAAAATCACAAACAACTCTAACGGACCTCCTAAGGAATATTGCATGTGCAAGTCGAGCATCATTTCAACGTCTCCATTGTCAGCCACATGAAAAATTGTATAATATAATGGCTCCAATGACGTCGGTAATCTATATTTTAATGGCTCCAATTTTTGACTTCGAGCATGCAGAACATGATCCGATACTCTTTTCATCAATGATCTATGTTAGGCTTGAAGTGCTCGATGAATAACCGATTAAAAGCTTGCCAAGTGATGGAGAATTGGCTAATTTGGGTGGATATGTGTGGAAGCAAAAATATAGACAATGACACAAGGATTTATAGTGGTTCGGCCTCGCCTACATCCACTACCTTAGCTTCCCACTAAGGATTTCCCAAATTCACTAAGAATTTCAAACTTTTGAGGCCAAAGGGATAACCTTACAATCCTAGACTCAAACCCGAATCTAGCATCCAAAGTTCACAACCCGAACTTTGAGAATTCACTCAACAAAGAGAAAACTTAGCAAACTTGTTTAATCCTTTTAATAAGGCTAATGTTTGCAATCTAAGCTCTCATCCAATTCTTAATTACACTTGAGCATATATGACAATTAAGTTCACAAGTATTTGTCTACCCAGATAATATGAATTTAAGCACTAAGACAAATCTTTGATCATATTATTGTTTACAATGAAGCATTAGTCTTCTCTTGATGCTTGAGGCTTCCTTTTATCATCCCAAATGAGCTTCTAACCGTTGGTGACCGTTGGGATTGGTTTGGAGCCCTTTGGAGCTGATTACAAAGCTTATTTCCTCTTCTGGAGCAGGCGGTATCGAAACACGTGAAGGTTGTTTCGAAACAGCTGCTTTGGGAAATAGTCGTTGACCTGCATTTATGAACAGCTATCGATACCAGTATCGATACCGCTCCTACCCGTTGGGGGTTTTCATAAAATCGTTTTGACCGTTGGGGGTATTTCGAAACATGGTTCGAAACAAAACATCACAGTGGTGAAAGGTATCGATACCAGTATCGATACCACTGTGGTTTTGCCTTTGAAACATGGCATTGAAAAACAGGTATCGAAACACCTTGAGGGTGTATCGAAACACCTGGGTAAAAATCAGTTCTTTGGTTTCTTTAAATCATTCAAAACATATTTAAAAACTTTCAAAAACATCTTAAATATATTTTCAAGTTGTTTGGACATAAGAAACATTTTTGAATTCTTTTCAAATTAGTCCAAAACTATTTTTTAATTATTATATCAAAATATTAGTTTTACTAGCTTAATCTCCCCGGGAGCTCAAGTGTAACTGTATTCGAAGACTGAAACACCACCCCAGAGATGCATCACCAACCATTTGTCCATCGTAATAAACCAAAGCAATGATTCTTCTTGACATTTTGACTTTTAAATTCAAATGAAAACGGATTCAAACTAAAACTTTTAGGATTGGGAATTGAGAATTCTGGTTGAAAATTTCGGGGTTCAAATTCGAAATATTTAACCACGTGGAAATCGCTTCCTGCAGAAAGCGATTTCTGTTGTCAGACTGGAAATCGCTTCCTTCAGGTAGCGATTTCAATAATTTTCTGGCTATATAAGATTATTTTCCCTGCTTTTAGACTAAAAATGCTTCGTCAATAATTCATCAAGTTTCAGAAAAGATTTATGTGGCAAATCTGTAGATGGCTATGTTTTCTTGCGTTCTTTTCTTCTCTAGTACATATGGTTACACTTCGTTTAGTAGAAAGATAAAATACGATGAGTTCTATGATTTAATATCGACGGAGGTTGCGAAGGAGACAACAAGAACAAGAGAAATCTTATACATGTAAGCAAAAATACCAGTTGATGAACCAGGTTCTGAAGCACATTACCTGTTGAAATTGTCAAGTTCAAAAGACCTTCGGAAGATGTTTCCAGCTTACACAAATATGCCATGTCTATATATTGAGATTTACGTCAAATTTAAAGATGAAGTTAGTTCAGTTACGAATGAAGTTAGTTCATCAAGCAAAGTCGATGAAGAAACAATTTTATAACGTATCAACAACAGACGACATCAAAAGAAACAATAAATTGAAGAATTAAACTTAACATCTGACGTGTCTACAGATTACGAAAATACGGAAACAGACGATTCTTCAACCATTTAGATATTCATTATGTAGAGTTTAATATTTTCGGGCAATAGGAATAAAATATACCTTTTATTAAATTTTTTTAATAACTATACATTTTATTAACATTGATTATTAAGATACTTTCAATTAATAAGATATAAGTTTTATTATTAATCTTACTTATTAAGATAAGAATATTAAATATATATTATAAAAATAAATATAACCGAAATCGCTCAGTGCACAGAGCGATTTCTTGAAACTAGGGTTTTACGATTCCCAAACCTAGGGAAGTCGCTCTGTGCACAGAGCGATTTTTTGTCCACATTAAAATTAATGGCTTATGTGGCAAGGGAGGCCAACTCAGCCCGTAGTCACTTCCTGCACAGAGCGACTTCTTTAATCGCTTTTTGTAGGTAGCGACTGCTTCCTACGTGGCCTGACAGGGGTATAGATTTGTCATTGAAGTTGAAAGGGGTATATATTTGTATTTAAATAATTAAAAATGATTTTTTATATAATTTTGCCGATATAATGGCGTTTGTATTAAAACGCCACGATAAATATCTTCTTTAGCAGTGTTTAAATTAAAAATGTCACAATAAATTTGTGATCTTATAGTGTTTATATTAGAAACGTCACAATAGACTTTTTTTTATTTGTTTAGGTTTAAAATATTTATATTCATTGGTCACCTGACACGCTCGTTCCCTTAAATTAAAGTTTTAAACCCTAACTCATTCCCTTCTCCCCCAACTAATATCCCTAAATGACATTAAATATAAAAATAATATTTGAGGATAAAATTTTTTAAAATTAATTTTTCAATCCCTTTGATACATTTTCAGGATAAATTTATTCTTTTATTTTTATTCAAACTAGGAATTAGTATTACTATAATACATCTTTTATAAATCAATATTTTATTATAATTTTAAAACCAATACAATATGAAGGTTAAAAAGATAAAAATTTGTTAAGAAATAAGTTCTTTCTTCGACTTCAATAATCAGTACTCGTTCTTTATTCACAAATATTTTTAAACAACTAAATTTAGTGCAAAAGATTTTTTAATAACATAGAATTAAATCGACAGTGGCAGTGGCTTGGGTGTTACATCAAGAGAAACGCTCATGATGATTTTTTAAACGAGACATATGACAATGTTGACCATTTATGATTTTCGCATCAATAAACCATATATTTTGACCCAAAAGAAAAAAATAACAACATAGAATTAAAATGAAAAAAATAGATTTATTTAAAATGAAAAAGTGCATGAGTTACATTTTTTTCTATTAATGCTGGTCATTTAGACCGTAGGGCTAGGGTTTTTTGGCACAGGGGCCGCACATGCAGGTGGATTTTGTTTTCCAGTAATTTTAGGTTTTACATTTTTACATTGAGATACTGCGGGTCCATTGGGTCCAGTATACTTAATGTCAATGTCGGCGAGCTCCACATTTGTACATGGATAAGTACCGCTGCAAAATATTCGGACAACTTCCGGAAGCGCAGCCGTGCCACGAATGTTCTTAAAGCTGATATTGCTTAGTTTAACGTTTGATTCTGCCTGCATGAACACAATAATATCTAGATTAGATGATTGATAAACTATTTTCAATGTATTAGGATTTTGATAAGTGTTCACTTACATTTTTTTTGCATTTACCCGATGGACAATAGTTTTGGTCAATTATGACAGGGCAACTGACATTCTTCACGGTGATAGCCTCAAAATGAATATCTGATGCACTGCCAGGAAATTCACCTGCCCAACTCTTGATTCTAACACCATTCGAAGTATCAGACATGGTGCATTTTGATACTTTAATTCCTTCAACGGGATCTTCATCCTTGAACTTTCCAAGACTACCAATACTGATCCCATGTCCTGGTCCACAAGTTATTCCATTGATGTCCACATGTTTGGATCCATCCCCAATCGAAATGCAATCATCACCGGTTTTTATTTCTGAGTTAATAATATTAACTCCATCTGATCTCCCCATGTGAATACCGTCTGTGTTTGGACTATCTTTAGGTGCGCGTACGTTGAAACGTTCGAAAGTAATGTTTTTACATCCCAAAATATTAACGTGGAATTGTTTGCTATCTCTGCTAGTTATGTCTTGTATCAACGCGTTGGTCAAGAAATCGAACCTTATATTCTGTTTAATTTTATAGTTAAAATGGAGTCAAAAAATTATGTTAGTTATAACTAAAAAAATCAAATTCTAGCAAAAGGAGAGAAACCTTACAATGGGAAGTACACTACAAAAATCTTTTTTATCGCAACCTTCTCTCTTATAAGCTTTGGTTCCCTGACCATCGAAAATTCCTCCACCGGACATTTTAAAATTTTCAAATCTACTGAATGCAATCCATTTAGGCTCCTTGAAAGCTTTAGGATCAGCTGGAGCTTTTATAGTGCCCTGAACTTTAAGCTCAATAGGAGCCTTGCAGGGACCTTCTAATGTTGCTTGACTTAAAATATATACACCTTTAGGAATCACAATTGTTGCTGGAGTTTTTGAACTACAAGCTTCTTTCCAAGCATCCAATAATGGCTAAAACAAAATATATTAATAAATAAATTCTACATATTTTCACCATTGGAGTGTTAAAATGATTTGCAATTACACTTACCTTACTCAAATCTGTTTTTAAGTCAGCCTTTGCGCCAAACTTTGCAACAACATCAAGAACATCTGCTTGAGCTTTGATTACTAAAATGAATAAAAGTACTATTATAGACACTGTGAAAACAACATTAAATTTTATTGCCATGTCTTTTTCTTTATTTTAGCTTCAGAGGAGAATGATTTTTCTTTTTCTTTCGTTTCAAATATATAGGGAACTAGTGAAAATTTCAGCCTATCAATATTTTCTATAAATTCAAAAAAAATTATATAAGTTTGTAATTCATATGGATAGGCTTTAATTTCTATGATTACCAAATATTTTATATCCACATGGTTTGGCTAGATAAATTTTTGTTTAGTTTGTTAAGAAACTACGAAATAATTTTTTTTATCACAAATGTTAATTTTAATCTTAATCCTAATTCAGATACACTATTTACGATTTATATAAATGATAATACTTGTGTATAATTAAGATGATGAATAATGCTATAAACTATTACGATATAATATATCTTTACCGTAAATATAATATTAATCAATATAAAATATTTTAACAATCTTCCCTTTTTTAATCGTTTTAATGATGTTTTTTTAGTGACGTCTTGTTTATTATTACAATATAGAAGAAGATCAATGTAAAGGGACTTGGCATAATGCCTAAATATGCCTTAAACACTTTACACATTTTTCACATTGCCATTTATTTTTCTAAGTATTTTAGTCCTCGACGTTTTATTTCTAACAAAAGAGCCCTTGGTCTTATTTATTTAATAAATACTTATAAATATATTATATGAATGAGTTATGGATCTTATGAACCATGTGGGTGATAAAGTGAGGACGGTTTTAGTCTTGCAGGTCACATAGCAAGGGTGATTTTAGATTTATATTTGCAGCGGGTTGTGGGGTGGGGATAGAAGCGGGAAGAGTACGCACTACACCAATTTTGGTCTATAGCGGTATTGTTTGCGACATTTGTAAAATCAACGCCGCTAATCTTTTATATATTGTGGTGTTTGTAGGGAAAATGTCACAAAACAACAACTATTGCGACGATTTTGTAACAAACACCACTAATAAGTGATATAATGGGCAAAATTATATAAAAAAACCTTTTTAATTTTAATGTGGATAAGAAATTGCTCTGTGCACAGAGCGACTTCCCTAGGTTTGGGAATTGTAAAACCCTAGTTTCAAGAAATCGCTCTGTGCGCAGAGCGATTTCAATTAAAATTGAAGCGTCCTTAAAGAAATCGCTCTGTGCACAGAGCGATTTCTTTGGAAATTGAAACGATTTTACAAAGAAATCGCTTTGCGTACAGAGCGATTTCTTTTGAAATTGAATCGACTTTAAAGAAATCGCTTTGTGCACAGAGCGATTTCCTTTATGATATCGCTTCCCGAGGGTAGCGATCTCTCTATAAATTGCCGCCCCCCTCATTTCTTTTCATCCTGAAGTCACGTTCTATAAGAAATTCCTTCTTTTTTCTTACTTGAAAAGTGTTTTTTAGTTATTGTGTCGACAACAAGTTGAAGTCGTCTCGAATATTGGCCATAGGGCTATAAACGTTAGGGTTGAAATCAAAATTTGCACGACGCCAATCTAGGACGACAGGAACATCATCATCATTATCAGAAAAAATCACAAACAACTCTAACGGACCTCCTAAGGAATATTGCATGTGCAAGTCGAGCATCATTTCAACGTCTCCATTGTCAGCCACATGAAAAATTGTATAATATAATGGCTCCAATGACGTCGGTAATCTATATTTTAATGGCTCCAATTTTTGACTTCGAGCATGCAGAACATGATCCGATACTCTTTTCATCAATGATCTATGTTAGGCTTGAAGTGCTCGATGAATAACCGATTAAAAGCTTGCCAAGTGATGGAGAATTGGCTAATTTGGGTGGATATGTGTGGAAGCAAAAATATAGACAATGACACAAGGATTTATAGTGGTTCGGCCTCGCCTACATCCACTACCTTAGCTTCCCACTAAGGATTTCCCAAATTCACTAAGAATTTCAAACTTTTGAGGCCAAAGGGATAACCTTACAATCCTAGACTCAAACCCGAATCTAGCATCCAAAGTTCACAACCCGAACTTTGAGAATTCACTCAACAAAGAGAAAACTTAGCAAACTTGTTTAATCCTTTTAATAAGGCTAATGTTTGCAATCTAAGCTCTCATCCAATTCTTAATTACACTTGAGCATATATGACAATTAAGTTCACAAGTATTTGTCTACCCAGATAATATGAATTTAAGCACTAAGACAAATCTTTGATCATATTATTGTTTACAATGAAGCATTAGTCTTCTCTTGATGCTTGAGGCTTCCTTTTATCATCCCAAATGAGCTTCTAACCGTTGGTGACCGTTGGGATTGGTTTGGAGCCCTTTGGAGCTGATTACAAAGCTTATTTCCTCTTCTGGAGCAGGCGGTATCGAAACACGTGAAGGTTGTTTCGAAACAGCTGCTTTGGGAAATAGTCGTTGACCTGCATTTATGAACAGCTATCGATACCAGTATCGATACCGCTCCTACCCGTTGGGGGTTTTCATAAAATCGTTTTGACCGTTGGGGGTATTTCGAAACATGGTTCGAAACAAAACATCACAGTGGTGAAAGGTATCGATACCAGTATCGATACCACTGTGGTTTTGCCTTTGAAACATGGCATTGAAAAACAGGTATCGAAACACCTTGAGGGTGTATCGAAACACCTGGGTAAAAATCAGTTCTTTGGTTTCTTTAAATCATTCAAAACATATTTAAAAACTTTCAAAAACATCTTAAATATATTTTCAAGTTGTTTGGACATAAGAAACATTTTTGAATTCTTTTCAAATTAGTCCAAAACTATTTTTTAATTATTATATCAAAATATTAGTTTTACTAGCTTAATCTCCCCGGGAGCTCAAGTGTAACTGTATTCGAAGACTGAAACACCACCCCAGAGATGCATCACCAACCATTTGTCCATCGTAATAAACCAAAGCAATGATTCTTCTTGACATTTTGACTTTTAAATTCAAATGAAAACGGATTCAAACTAAAACTTTTAGGATTGGGAATTGAGAATTCTGGTTGAAAATTTCGGGGTTCAAATTCGAAATATTTAACCACGTGGAAATCGCTTCCTGCAGAAAGCGATTTCTGTTGTCAGACTGGAAATCGCTTCCTTCAGGTAGCGATTTCAATAATTTTCTGGCTATATAAGATTATTTTCCCTGCTTTTAGACTAAAAATGCTTCGTCAATAATTCATCAAGTTTCAGAAAAGATTTATGTGGCAAATCTGTAGATGGCTATGTTTTCTTGCGTTCTTTTCTTCTCTAGTACATATGGTTACACTTCGTTTAGTAGAAAGATAAAATACGATGAGTTCTATGATTTAATATCGACGGAGGTTGCGAAGGAGACAACAAGAACAAGAGAAATCTTATACATGTAAGCAAAAATACCAGTTGATGAACCAGGTTCTGAAGCACATTACCTGTTGAAATTGTCAAGTTCAAAAGACCTTCGGAAGATGTTTCCAGCTTACACAAATATGCCATGTCTATATATTGAGATTTACGTCAAATTTAAAGATGAAGTTAGTTCAGTTACGAATGAAGTTAGTTCATCAAGCAAAGTCGATGAAGAAACAATTTTATAACGTATCAACAACAGACGACATCAAAAGAAACAATAAATTGAAGAATTAAACTTAACATCTGACGTGTCTACAGATTACGAAAATACGGAAACAGACGATTCTTCAACCATTTAGATATTCATTATGTAGAGTTTAATATTTTCGGGCAATAGGAATAAAATATACCTTTTATTAAATTTTTTTAATAACTATACATTTTATTAACATTGATTATTAAGATACTTTCAATTAATAAGATATAAGTTTTATTATTAATCTTACTTATTAAGATAAGAATATTAAATATATATTATAAAAATAAATATAACCGAAATCGCTCAGTGCACAGAGCGATTTCTTGAAACTAGGGTTTTACGATTCCCAAACCTAGGGAAGTCGCTCTGTGCACAGAGCGATTTTTTGTCCACATTAAAATTAATGGCTTATGTGGCAAGGGAGGCCAACTCAGCCCGTAGTCACTTCCTGCACAGAGCGACTTCTTTAATCGCTTTTTGTAGGTAGCGACTGCTTCCTACGTGGCCTGACAGGGGTATAGATTTGTCATTGAAGTTGAAAGGGGTATATATTTGTATTTAAATAATTAAAAATGATTTTTTATATAATTTTGCCGATATAATGGCGTTTGTATTAAAACGCCACGATAAATATCTTCTTTAGCAGTGTTTAAATTAAAAATGTCACAATAAATTTGTGATCTTATAGTGTTTATATTAGAAACGTCACAATAGACTTTTTTTTATTTGTTTAGGTTTAAAATATTTATATTCATTGGTCACCTGACACGCTCGTTCCCTTAAATTAAAGTTTTAAACCCTAACTCATTCCCTTCTCCCCCAACTAATATCCCTAAATGACATTAAATATAAAAATAATATTTGAGGATAAAATTTTTTAAAATTAATTTTTCAATCCCTTTGATACATTTTCAGGATAAATTTATTCTTTTATTTTTATTCAAACTAGGAATTAGTATTACTATAATACATCTTTTATAAATCAATATTTTATTATAATTTTAAAACCAATACAATATGAAGGTTAAAAAGATAAAAATTTGTTAAGAAATAAGTTCTTTCTTCGACTTCAATAATCAGTACTCGTTCTTTATTCACAAATATTTTTAAACAACTAAATTTAGTGCAAAAGATTTTTTAATAACATAGAATTAAATCGACAGTGGCAGTGGCTTGGGTGTTACATCAAGAGAAACGCTCATGATGATTTTTTAAACGAGACATATGACAATGTTGACCATTTATGATTTTCGCATCAATAAACCATATATTTTGACCCAAAAGAAAAAAATAACAACATAGAATTAAAATGAAAAAAATAGATTTATTTAAAATGAAAAAGTGCATGAGTTACATTTTTTTCTATTAATGCTGGTCATTTAGACCGTAGGGCTAGGGTTTTTTGGCACAGGGGCCGCACATGCAGGTGGATTTTGTTTTCCAGTAATTTTAGGTTTTACATTTTTACATTGAGATACTGCGGGTCCATTGGGTCCAGTATACTTAATGTCAATGTCGGCGAGCTCCACATTTGTACATGGATAAGTACCGCTGCAAAATATTCGGACAACTTCCGGAAGCGCAGCCGTGCCACGAATGTTCTTAAAGCTGATATTGCTTAGTTTAACGTTTGATTCTGCCTGCATGAACACAATAATATCTAGATTAGATGATTGATAAACTATTTTCAATGTATTAGGATTTTGATAAGTGTTCACTTACATTTTTTTTGCATTTACCCGATGGACAATAGTTTTGGTCAATTATGACAGGGCAACTGACATTCTTCACGGTGATAGCCTCAAAATGAATATCTGATGCACTGCCAGGAAATTCACCTGCCCAACTCTTGATTCTAACACCATTCGAAGTATCAGACATGGTGCATTTTGATACTTTAATTCCTTCAACGGGATCTTCATCCTTGAACTTTCCAAGACTACCAATACTGATCCCATGTCCTGGTCCACAAGTTATTCCATTGATGTCCACATGTTTGGATCCATCCCCAATCGAAATGCAATCATCACCGGTTTTTATTTCTGAGTTAATAATATTAACTCCATCTGATCTCCCCATGTGAATACCGTCTGTGTTTGGACTATCTTTAGGTGCGCGTACGTTGAAACGTTCGAAAGTAATGTTTTTACATCCCAAAATATTAACGTGGAATTGTTTGCTATCTCTGCTAGTTATGTCTTGTATCAACGCGTTGGTCAAGAAATCGAACCTTATATTCTGTTTAATTTTATAGTTAAAATGGAGTCAAAAAATTATGTTAGTTATAACTAAAAAAATCAAATTCTAGCAAAAGGAGAGAAACCTTACAATGGGAAGTACACTACAAAAATCTTTTTTATCGCAACCTTCTCTCTTATAAGCTTTGGTTCCCTGGCCATCGAAAATTCCTCCACCGGACATTTTAAAATTTTCAAATCTACTGAATGCAATCCATTTAGGCTCCTTGAAAGCTTTAGGATCAGCTGGAGCTTTTATAGTGCCCTGAACTTTAAGCTCAATAGGAGCCTTGCAGGGACCTTCTAATGTTGCTTGACTTAAAATATATACACCTTTAGGAATCACAATTGTTGCTGGAGTTTTTGAACTACAAGCTTCTTTCCAAGCATCCAATAATGGCTAAAACAAAATATATTAATAAATAAATTCTACATATTTTCACCATTGGAGTGTTAAAATGATTTGCAATTACACTTACCTTACTCAAATCTGTTTTTAAGTCAGCCTTTGCGCCAAACTTTGCAACAACATCAAGAACATCTGCTTGAGCTTTGATTACTAAAATGAATAAAAGTACTATTATAGACACTGTGAAAACAACATTAAATTTTATTGCCATGTCTTTTTCTTTATTTTAGCTTCAGAGGAGAATGATTTTTCTTTTTCTTTCGTTTCAAATATATAGGGAACTAGTGAAAATTTCAGCCTATCAATATTTTCTATAAATTCAAAAAAAATTATATAAGTTTGTAATTCATATGGATAGGCTTTAATTTCTATGATTACCAAATATTTTATATCCACATGGTTTGGCTAGATAAATTTTTGTTTAGTTTGTTAAGAAACTACGAAATAATTTTTTTTATCACAAATGTTAATTTTAATCTTAATCCTAATTCAGATACACTATTTACGATTTATATAAATGATAATACTTGTGTATAATTAAGATGATGAATAATG
This sequence comes from Abelmoschus esculentus, assembly GCA_035048815.1. Classification (NCBI taxonomy): domain Eukaryota; kingdom Viridiplantae; phylum Streptophyta; class Magnoliopsida; order Malvales; family Malvaceae; genus Abelmoschus; species Abelmoschus esculentus. The sequence continues at coordinate 1,848,035 of JAUCBN010000019.1, read as the reverse complement.
CTATAAACTATTACGATATAATATATCTTTACCGTAAATATAATATTAATCAATATAAAATATTTTAACAATCTTCCCTTTTTTAATCGTTTTAATGATGTTTTTTTAGTGACGTCTTGTTTATTATTACAATATAGAAGAAGATCAATGTAAAGGGACTTGGCATAATGCCTAAATATGCCTTAAACACTTTACACATTTTTCACATTGCCATTTATTTTTCTAAGTATTTTAGTCCTCGACGTTTTATTTCTAACAAAAGAGCCCTTGGTCTTATTTATTTAATAAATACTTATAAATATATTATATGAATGAGTTATGGATCTTATGAACCATGTGGGTGATAAAGTGAGGACGGTTTTAGTCTTGCAGGTCACATAGCAAGGGTGATTTTAGATTTATATTTGCAGCGGGTTGTGGGGTGGGGATAGAAGCGGGAAGAGTACGCACTACACCAATTTTGGTCTATAGCGGTATTGTTTGCGACATTTGTAAAATCAACGCCGCTAATCTTTTATATATTGTGGTGTTTGTAGGGAAAATGTCACAAAACAACAACTATTGCGACGATTTTGTAACAAACACCACTAATAAGTGATATAATGGGCAAAATTATATAAAAAAACCTTTTTAATTTTAATGTGGATAAGAAATTGCTCTGTGCACAGAGCGACTTCCCTAGGTTTGGGAATTGTAAAACCCTAGTTTCAAGAAATCGCTCTGTGCGCAGAGCGATTTCAATTAAAATTGAAGCGTCCTTAAAGAAATCGCTCTGTGCACAGAGCGATTTCTTTGGAAATTGAAACGATTTTACAAAGAAATCGCTTTGCGTACAGAGCGATTTCTTTTGAAATTGAATCGACTTTAAAGAAATCGCTTTGTGCACAGAGCGATTTCCTTTATGATATCGCTTCCCGAGGGTAGCGATCTCTCTATAAATTGCCGCCCCCCTCATTTCTTTTCATCCTGAAGTCACGTTCTATAAGAAATTCCTTCTTTTTTCTTACTTGAAAAGTGTTTTTTAGTTATTGTGTCGACAACAAGTTGAAGTCGTCTCGAATATTGGCCATAGGGCTATAAACGTTAGGGTTGAAATCAAAATTTGCACGACGCCAATCTAGGACGACAGGAACATCATCATCATTATCAGAAAAAATCACAAACAACTCTAACGGACCTCCTAAGGAATATTGCATGTGCAAGTCGAGCATCATTTCAACGTCTCCATTGTCAGCCACATGAAAAATTGTATAATATAATGGCTCCAATGACGTCGGTAATCTATATTTTAATGGCTCCAATTTTTGACTTCGAGCATGCAGAACATGATCCGATACTCTTTTCATCAATGATCTATGTTAGGCTTGAAGTGCTCGATGAATAACCGATTAAAAGCTTGCCAAGTGATGGAGAATTGGCTAATTTGGGTGGATATGTGTGGAAGCAAAAATATAGACAATGACACAAGGATTTATAGTGGTTCGGCCTCGCCTACATCCACTACCTTAGCTTCCCACTAAGGATTTCCCAAATTCACTAAGAATTTCAAACTTTTGAGGCCAAAGGGATAACCTTACAATCCTAGACTCAAACCCGAATCTAGCATCCAAAGTTCACAACCCGAACTTTGAGAATTCACTCAACAAAGAGAAAACTTAGCAAACTTGTTTAATCCTTTTAATAAGGCTAATGTTTGCAATCTAAGCTCTCATCCAATTCTTAATTACACTTGAGCATATATGACAATTAAGTTCACAAGTATTTGTCTACCCAGATAATATGAATTTAAGCACTAAGACAAATCTTTGATCATATTATTGTTTACAATGAAGCATTAGTCTTCTCTTGATGCTTGAGGCTTCCTTTTATCATCCCAAATGAGCTTCTAACCGTTGGTGACCGTTGGGATTGGTTTGGAGCCCTTTGGAGCTGATTACAAAGCTTATTTCCTCTTCTGGAGCAGGCGGTATCGAAACACGTGAAGGTTGTTTCGAAACAGCTGCTTTGGGAAATAGTCGTTGACCTGCATTTATGAACAGCTATCGATACCAGTATCGATACCGCTCCTACCCGTTGGGGGTTTTCATAAAATCGTTTTGACCGTTGGGGGTATTTCGAAACATGGTTCGAAACAAAACATCACAGTGGTGAAAGGTATCGATACCAGTATCGATACCACTGTGGTTTTGCCTTTGAAACATGGCATTGAAAAACAGGTATCGAAACACCTTGAGGGTGTATCGAAACACCTGGGTAAAAATCAGTTCTTTGGTTTCTTTAAATCATTCAAAACATATTTAAAAACTTTCAAAAACATCTTAAATATATTTTCAAGTTGTTTGGACATAAGAAACATTTTTGAATTCTTTTCAAATTAGTCCAAAACTATTTTTTAATTATTATATCAAAATATTAGTTTTACTAGCTTAATCTCCCCGGGAGCTCAAGTGTAACTGTATTCGAAGACTGAAACACCACCCCAGAGATGCATCACCAACCATTTGTCCATCGTAATAAACCAAAGCAATGATTCTTCTTGACATTTTGACTTTTAAATTCAAATGAAAACGGATTCAAACTGAAACTTTTGGGATTGGGAATTGAGAATTCTGGTTGAAAATTTCGGGGTTCAAATTCGAAATACTTAACCACGTGGAAATCGCTTCCTGCAGAAAGCGATTTCTGTTGTCAGACTGGAAATCGCTTCCTTCAGGTAGCGATTTCAATAATTTTCTGGCTATATAAGACTATTTTCCCTGCTTTCAGACTGAAAACGCTTCGTCAATAATTCATCAAGTTTCAGAAAAGATTTATGTGGCAAATCTGTAGATGGCTATGTTTTCTTGCGTTCTTTTCTTCTCTAGTACATATGGTTACACTTCGTTTAGTAGAAAGATAAAATACGATGAGTTCTATGATTTAATATCGACGGAGGTTGCGAAGGAGACAACAAAAACAGGAGAAATCTTATACATATAAGCAAAAATACCAGTTGATGAACCAGGTTCTGAAGCACATTACCTGTTGAAATTGTCAAGTTCAAAAGACCTTCGGAAAATGTTTCCAGCTTACACAAATATGCCATGTCTATATATTGAGATTTACGTCAAATTTAAAGATGAAGTTAGTTCAGTTACGAATGAAGTTAGTTCATCAAGCAAAGTCGATGAAGAAACAATTTTATAACGTATCAACAACAGACGACATCAAAAGAAACAATAAATTGAAGAATTAAACTTAACATCTGACGTGTCTACAGATTACGAAAATACGGAAACAAACGATTCTTCAACCATTTAGATATTCATTATGTAGAGTTTAATATTTTCGGGCAATAGGAATAAAATATACCTTTTATTAAATTTTTTTAATAACTATACATTTTATTAACATTGATTATTAAGATACTTTCAATTAATAAGATATAAGTTTTATTATTAATCTTACTTATTAAGATAAGAATATTAAATATATATTATAAAAATAAATATAAACGAAATCGCTCAGTGCACAGAGCGATTTCTTGAAACTAGGGTTTTACGATTCCCAAACCTAGGGAAGTCGCTCTGTGCACAGAGCGATTTTTTGTCCACATTAAAATTAATGGCTTATGTGGCAAAGGAGGCCAACTCAGCCCGTAGTCACTTCCTGCACAGAGCGACTTCTTTAATCGCTTTTTGTAGGTAGCGACTGCTTCCTACGTGGCCTGACAGGGGTATAGATTTGTCATTGAAGTTGAAAGGGGTATATATTTGTATTTAAATAATTAAAAATGATTTTTTATATAATTTTGCCGATATAATGGCGTTTGTATTAAAACGCCACGATAAATATCTTCTTTAGCAGTGTTTAAATTAAAAATGTCACAATAAATTTGTGATCTTATAGTGTTTATATTAGAAACGTCACAATAGACTTTTTTTTATTTGTTTAGGTTTAAAATATTTATATTCATTGGTCGCCTGACACGCTCGTTCCCTTAAATTAAAGTTTTAAACCCTAACTCATTCCCTTCTCCCCCAACTAATATCCCTAAATGACATTAAATATAAAAATAATATTTGAGGATAAAATTTTTTACAATTAATTTTTCAATCCCTTTGATACATTTTCAGGATAAATTTATTCTTTTATTTTTATTCAAACTAGGAATTAGTATTACTATAATACATCTTTTATAAATCAATATTTTATTATAATTTTAAAACCAATACAATATGAAGGTTAAAAAGATAAAAATTTGTTAAGAAATAAGTTCTTTCTTCGACTTCAATAATCAGTACTCGTTCTTTATTCACAAATATTTTTAAACAACTAAATTTAGTGCAAAAGATTTTTTAATAACATAGAATTAAATCGACAGTGGCAGTGGCTTGGGTGTTACATCAAGAGAAACGCTCATGATGATTTTTTAAACGAGACATATGATAATGTTGACCATTTATGATTTTCGCATGAATAAACCATATATTTTGACCCAAAAGAAAAAAATAACAACATAGAATTAAAATGAAAAAAATAGATTTATTTAAAATGAAAAAGTGCATGAGTTACATTTTTTTCTATTAATGCTGGTCATTTAGACCGTAGGGCTAGGGTTTTTTGGCACAGGGGCCGCACATGCAGGTGGATTTTGTTTTCCAGTAATTTTAGGTTTTACATTTTTACATTGAGATACTGCGGGTCCATTGGGTCCAGTATACTTAATGTCAATGTCGGCGAGCTCCACATTTGTACATGGATAAGTACCGCTGCAAAATATTCGGACAACTTCCGGAAGCGCAGCCGTGCCACGAATGTTCTTAAAGCTGATGTTGCTTAGTTTAACGTTTGATTATGCCTGCATGAACACAATAATATCTAGATTAGATGATTGATAAACTATTTTCAGTGTATTAGGATTTTGATAAGTGTTCACTTACATTTTTTTTGCATTTACCCGATGGACAATAGTTTTGGTCAATTATGACAGGGCAACTGACATTCTTCACGGTGATAGCCTCAAAATGAATATCTGATGCACTGCCAGGAAATTCACCTGCCTAACTCTTGATTCTAACACCATTCGAAGTATCAGACATGGTGCATTTTGATACTTTAATTCCTTCAACGGGATCTTCATCCTTGAACTTTCCAAGACTACCAATACTGATCCCATGTCCTGGTCCACAAGTTATTCCATTGATGTCCACATGTTTGGATCCATCCCCAATCGAAATGCAATCATCACCGGTTTTTATTTCTGAGTTAATAATATTAACTCCATCTGATCTCCCCATGTGAATACCGTCTGTGTTTGGACTATCTTTAGGTGCGCGTACGTTGAAACGTTCGAAAGTAATGTTTTTACATCCCAAAATATTAACGTGGAATTGTTTGCTATCTCTGCTAGTTATGTCTTGTATCAACGCGTTGGTCAAGAAATCGAACCTTATATTCTGTTTAATTTTATAGTTAAAATGGAGTCAAAAAATTATGTTAGTTATAACTAAAAAAATCAAATTCTAGCAAAAGGAGAGAAACCTTACAATGGGAAGTACACTACAAAAATCTTTTTTATCGCAACCTTCTCTCTTATAAGCTTTGGTTCCCTAACCATCGAAAATTCCTCCACCGGACATTTTAAAATTTTCAAATCTACTGAATGCAATCCATTTAGGCTCCTTGAAAGCTTTAGGATCAGCTGGAGCTTTTATAGTGCCCTGAACTTTAAGCTCAATAGGAGCCTTGCAAGGACCTTCTAATGTTGCTTGACTTAAAAGATATACACCTTTAGGAATCACAATTGTTGCTGGAGTTTTTGAACTACAAGCTTCTTTCCAAGCATCCAATAATGGCTAAAACAAAATATATTAATAAATAAATTCTACATATTTTCACCATTGGAGTGTTAAAATGATTTGCAATTACACTTACCTTACTCAAATCTGTTTTTAAGTCAGCCTTTGCGCCAAACTTTGCAACAACATCAAAAACATCTGCTTGAGCTTCGATTATTAAAATGAATAAAAGTACTATTATAGACACCGTGAAAACAACATTAAATTTTATTGTCATGTCTTTGTCTTTATTTTAGCTTCAGAGGAGAATGATTTTTCTTTTTCTTTCGTTTCAAATATATAGGGAGGTTGTGAAAACCACAACCAACCAATATTTTCTATAAACTCGGTTATAATTTAATATGTATAATTCATATGGATAAGCTTTAATTTCTATGATTATCATGTATTTTATATCCACCTGGCTTGGCTAGATAAATTTGTTTTTAGTTTGTTAGAAACTTGAATCATGCGAATAAAATAAAAGGTTTTTACTAACAAATGATTTTTTTAAACATAACTTCTTATTTTATTCTTAACCTAATTTAAAAGACTATTTAAATTTATGTAAATTATAATACCCATGTTATAATTAAGATGATAAATGATGCTATCAACTATTATATTATAAAATGTCTTTATTACAAATGCAATATTAATTAATAATAAAATATGTTAATGACATTTTTTTTGAATAATTTTAATGATGTTTCTTAGTGAAATCTAGTAGAAGATCAATGTAAAGTGACTTGGCATAGTGCCTAAATATACCTCAATCGTCTCACACATTTTTTTACTGTCCTTTATTATTTATTTTAAAGTAATTTAGTCCTCGACGTTTTAATTTTTAACGAAAGAGCCCTTCGTTTATGTATCATTGTCAAATTTATGATAAATGTTTAATTTTAATATATATAATTGAGATCGAGCTTAATTAGATCAAATATATAAATATTATAAAATTAATCATTTAGATCCCAATCAAATTTAAGATAATTTATATTTACTATGTAAAGTTATATAAATAATGATAATAATAATAATATTTAGTTTTATTATTTTCCTTTCTACTGTTATCCGTTGTCAAACTTTCTTTCTAAGATTTGTTTTTTCTCCTCAGTCTTCATCATAAGTATATTATTATTTTTCTTACATTATATGTTATTTAGATTCTATTTATTTTTGTTTTTATTTTCTGAAGTTTTTCTTTATTATTTTCTTTTTAGTTTTTTCTATATTATTTATTTATTATGAAAATTGAAATATTATTTACATGTTATTTATGTTATTTTTCGCTCCTTTAAAATACATTTTATTTTTAGTTTAAATTTTTATGTTGTACAAAGTCTAAATTCTTAATTATTTTTTAAATCGATAAAAATTGGAATATTTCACATGTGTGGTGGGAGTCCAGACGATAGATATTCATACTTTTCCATAACGATTTTGGTTTATGTTGATTTAATTATTACTTATAAATATATTATATGAATGAGTTACGAGACAGAAAAAGTGGGAATTAGGTGTTAAATAAGTCAAAATCCATAAAATTTCATCACATATGTTTGATCTTTTATTTAAGAATATTTTCTTGAACAAGCTAATAGTGATTACAGTAGTATCTGTTCTAGAATATAATCTCCACCATTTGACATTGATCGCTCAATCACTTTGTTGACATCAATGGTGCTCAAACCCGTGACCTCTAGGAACAACAACCGTTCTTTTAACAACATAGAATTAAATCGAATGCGGTGGTAGCGTGGTGTTACATCTGAGAAACCCCCATAGCGATTTTGGTGGTGGTTTTGTCAAATTGTTGTGGCATGTGTGAAAATGAATGGTGTATGCTCTCACCATAAATTTAAAGAAGTGAATAATTTAGCGGATGCACTCGCTAAGGATGGCGTTGATCGATCTTCTTGATTTTAGATGCTAGAATAATTTGATCGATCTGTCTTGGGTGATGTATCCGGGAATGTTGTCTAGACTTTGGCTATTTTCTCTTTGTGTTCTTTTATGTTTCATTGTACAAAGCTATTAATACTCTCTTCCAGCAATTAAATTTTAGGGAGATTTTTAACTAGGTTTATATAATGTTGAGAATGTATGATTTTTCGTCAACGAATCATATGTTTTTCCAATCAAAGTAAAAATAACAACAAAGGAAAAGGTTCATCAATTATATTCTCATTATCATTGCAAGCCACTTAAATTGTACAGATAAGGTTTGGTGGTACAAGATTAGCAGAAGCAATCGAATTTTGTTTATCAGTATTGGAAGTCTAAAAGCTTGTAGAAGCTGAGGTGGCAAAGTTAGTTAGGAATTAGTTACCAACGAGTCAGTTAGGGTAGTCAATTTCTTGGCTATATGCTTGTATAAATAAACCATGTATCTTGGTATTCATATTCATTGAAAACTTGAATAATAATCAGAGGTATTCTCAATATGGTATCAGAGCTGGGGTCCTGGAGTCGATTCTAATCGTCTACTTTCGCTTTCTTTCTGCGTTTCTTCTTCGGGTCGTTTTCATTCAGTTTTCATGTCTTTCACTAACAAGAAGGTTAACTTGGTGCTTGATGAATCTAATTTTCTTCTGTGGAAGCAACAAGTCTTGTTGACTGTGCGAAGCCATCGCCTGGAAAAATTGATGACTGGTGAGCTTCAACCCCCACCTGAGACAGTTACTGGTCTGGATGGGTCACAGGTTACCAACGAGAAATTCGAAGATTATATTGCACAAGACAGTGCATTAGCTTCCTGGTTGCTTTCGACGATTAGTGCAACGTTGTTGCCTCAATTTGTTAGTGCTGAGACTGCTGCTAATGTTTGGACCACGGTGATGAAGATCTTTGCTCGGCGATCTACAACGTCGATGATCAATCTTCACTATAAGCTGAGAGCTCTCAAGAAAGGTGATAATTCGATTCGCACTTATTTGGCTCAAGTTAAGGAAGTTTGTGATGCTTTGGCATCGTGTGGAAATCCTGTCCCTGAAGTTGAATATATCGCAAGCATTTTGAATGGATTACCCAGGGAATATCAGCCTTGGGTAGCTTTGATTACTGCGAGTAAGGATTCTCATTCTGTTGATAGCATTCGATCAATGTTAATGGATGTTGAATACCAGTTGGATGGGTTTGGCAGTCATAATGATGATGCTCTTTTAAGTGTTCATGTTGCACAAGCACTTGGTGAGCAAACTGGGTCTTTTCGAGGTGGCTATACTTTTCGGGGTAGATATAGGTCTCTAATGACCAGTCCTGGTAGGTTTGTTGGTCGAGGACGAGGCCGAGTTAAATTTCAATGCCAACTGTGTGGTAAACCTGGACATCTGCTGGATAGGTGCTGGTATCGATTTGACCAATCATTTCCTGGTGTTACTGCTGGAGTTAATTTCTCTGAAACAGGTGCTGCTAATCTAGGAGTGTTTGATGAGTCTGTGTTACTAGAATCATATGAGTTACCTAGCCCACAAATCAACATGGCTACCACTAGAAGTTCTTGGGTTATTGACTCGGGTGCCACGCATCATGTGACACCAGAATCTGCAAATATGCTTCACTCTTCCTCTTATAATGGTCCAGGTAAGCTTGTTATTGGCAATGGTGTGTCTCTTAACATCTTCAATAAGGGTCGTTCCATACTTAGTACAAATTCTTCTTCACGAAAACTGTTGTTGAATGGTGTGTTACATGTTCCAACTGTTACTAAAAACATTCTCTCTGTGTCAAAGCTTGCTAGGGATAATAAGATCTTTTTTGAGTTTCATGCTGCGAAATGTGTGGTTAGAGATGAAGTCTCTGGTATTGTGTTACTTCAAGGACGTGAAGAAGATGGATTATACAAGTTTGATACTGAAGTGAGTCCAGTAGATTCAGCAGGTCCTGGTGCTGAAGCAAACTTAACTAAAATGAATGTTAGTGCTTATGAGTTGTGGCATCGAAGGGTTGGCCACCCTAGACACGATAGCTTACTACAAGTTTGTAATATTGTTGATGTAAGTTTGTCCAAAAATATCAATAAATTCTCTTTGCCTACTTGTATTGCCTATAGAATGGGAAAAAGCCACAAATTGCCATTTGTTCCTTCACAAACAAAGCACACTGAACCATTTCAGCTTGTGCACACCGATTTGTGGGGTCCCTCTCATGTTGTCTCAAATGGATACAAGTATTATATTACTTTTGTTGATGCGTACACAAGACATACATGGTTATATTTACTAAAAGATAAATCTCAAGCAGCAGGTGTGGTGAAAGTGTTTCAAAACTTGGTCCAGACACAATTTGGTTGTTCAATTAAGGAGTTACAAAGCGATTGGGGTGGTGAGTTTAGAGGGTTGTCCAAAAGATTGACTGAAGAAGGGGTCGTACATCGTGTCACATGTCCTCACACCTCTGAGCAGAATGGTGTGGTTGAAAGAAAATACCGTCATGTTATTGAGTTAGCTTTAGTGCTTCTAGCTCAAGCCTCACTACCACTAAAGTTCTGGGCGTATGTCGTGTGTACAGCAGTCTTTCTTATTAATAGGCTGTCAGCGAATGTTTTGTCAAGAAAGTCACCCTTTGAGTTATTGTATAAAAAACAACCAAACTATCAGTACATGAAGGTGTTTGGGTGTAGGTGTTTTCCGCATCTAAGGTTGTTTCAACAGCATAAGATGGATTTTAAATCTCAACTGTGCACCTTTTTGGGCTACAGTCCATAGCATTGAGGCTATTTGTGCTTAGCTTCGAGTGGTAAGGTTTATGTTTGTCTCCATGTGGTCTTTGGTGAGCTGGTTTTTCCGTTTGCAGGCTCAGAACAGGTGTCTCCACAGTCGTCACCTTACAGGGTGGCTAGTACTCCCTTGGTTTCTCCGTTTCACCCTCAAACACCTACTGAGCAAGCTGAATATCCATCAGAAGGTGTTCCTCCAGATGCTACTGACTTGCGAGATGAACATGGTGCAGTTGCTCCTGATCGAGATGTTCCTCTAGAAGCTGATCCTAGTCAAAATGGTTTACCAGATGTTGCTAACTTGCGAGATGAGCATGGTGCAGTTTATCCAGGTCGATATGCGTCTACAACAGAAGTTCCTGGACAAGATTTTCCCTCAGTAGTACTGCCTGAACAAGAGGTTCAAGCTATTGGTTCTCAACAAGAAGGCTCGGCAAGATTACCTGAGCAAGAGCCAGCGGAGCATGGTGTAGATCCTGAGTGTTGTGACTCTCAACCTGAGCTCACAGATCATTTGGATGGTGAACAAGGTCGTAGCAGTACTTGTGCAGGTACTAGTCATGATACTAGTAACAGTCCTGCTCTAAGGACACATGCGATGGTTACACAAAGCAGGAATGGTATTTTCAAACCAAAGGTCTATGTAGCTGAGGGAGGAAGTGATGAAGTTGAGCTGGTTTCAATTCAGGAAGCTTTACAGTCTCCTAAGTGAAAGGAAACTACTTTTGCTGAGTTTGATGCCTTGTGTAAGAATGGCACATGGTCTCTGGTCCAGTTGCCTGAAGGGCGTACACTAGTAGAGTGTAAATGGATTTTTAAATTAAAAAGAAATCCAGATGGAACTGTACTCTGACATAAAGCTAGATTGGTGACCAAAGGATATTCGCAAGTTCCTGGACAAGATTTTCGAGATACTTTCAGCCCAGTAGTGAAAGTTTCAACTTTGAATGTGGTTCTTTCGCTTGTTGTGTCTAGAGGCTGGAGTTTGCGACAAGTTGATGTGAATAATGCGTTTTTAAATAGTGACTTGGTGGAGGATGTCTACATGGTTCAGCCTCCTAGGTTTGAGGAAATGGCATCTGATGGTACAATGCTTGTTTGCAAATTGCATAAGGCATTGTATGGGCTAAGACAAGCCCCTAAGAATTGGCATGCAAAGCTAAAGGCTTATTTGTTGGAAATAGGGTTTAAGGAGACAAGGGCCGATGCATCCTTGTTCATTCGACAAGACAAAGGGGTGAAAATCTTGATGCTAGTGTATGTCGATGATATCATCGTCATTGGTGAGTCTGAGCAAGTGATTGGTGAAGTAGTAACCAAGCTAGGCAACAGGTTTGCTCTTAAGGATTTGGGACATTTGAGGATTTTCCTTGGTATACAAGTTGAAAAGAAAGAAGGGTTGTTGGTTTTGAGTCAACGCAAGTACATTATTGAACTTTTATAGAAGGTTAATATGTATGGAGCTAATGGTGTCCCTACACCCATGGTTAGCTCTTCAGTCTTAACAAAGGAAGTTGGCAGTCCTGTGTTGGATACTAGGGAATATAGGAGTCTTGTGGGAGCTTTACTTTATGTTTGCCACACAAGACTTGATATTGTGTTTTGTGTGAATCGCTTGGCTCAGTTTATGCATGAGCCTAGATAACAACACCTTCATACCGTAAAGAGAGTACTTAGGTATCTAAGTGACACGTTGGATCATGGTCTAGTGTTTCGACCGGCTACTCCTAGTGAAGAGGTGTTCATTGAAGCCTTCGCTGATGTTGATTGGGGAGGCAGCTTTGACGATAGGAGGTCAGTATCTGGATATGTTGTGTACTTAGGTGGGAATTTGATTCCATGGAACTCCAAGAAACAAAAGGTTGTGTCTCGGTCAACCACCGAGGCTGAATACAGGAGTATCGCCGATGTTGCTGCAGAAGTTACCTGGGTTGTGTCGTTACTTGAAGAGATTGGACATGCACAATCGATAGTCCCTGTGATATGGAACGATAACTCTAGTGTTGTAGCACTAATTTCTAATCCTATTTACCATGCACAAACGAAGCATGTTGAATTAGATATATATTTCGTACGGGAAAAGGTCATTGCAGGACGTTTGCAGGTTAACTACATACCTGCCATTCACCAGGTTGCTGACGGGCTGACCAAAGCTCTTTCCAAGGCGTATTTTGTTAGCTTTCGGAAGAAGCTTTGTGTGTTTGGTGACAAAGAACTAAAAGATCAAGGAGCAGGGAGAATATTGAAAGTCTAGAAGCTTGTAGAAGCTGAGGTGGCAAAGTTAGTTAGGAATTAGTTACTAAACCGAGTCAGTTAGGGTAGTCAGTTTCTTGGTTGTATGCTTGTATAAATAAACCATGTATCTTGGTATTCATATTCGTTGAAAACTTGAATAATAATCAGAGGTATTCTCAATAATCAGTAACTTTGAGTTTTATAATTTTACATTTGGATATTATAAGTTCATCGAGTCCACTATACTTAATGTTAATTTTGGCAAGCTCTATATTTTCACATAGAGGAGTATGATTTTCCATCAATAAACTATATATTCTGCCAAGAAAAATAACAACATAGAATTAAAATGAAAAAATCGATTTATTTAAAATAAAAAAGTAAATAAGTTACATTTTTTTTATTAACATAAAATTAAAATGAAACAAATGTATTTATGTAAAATGAAAAGGTGTGTGAGATACATTCGATTTGATCATTCAGACCATTTAAGGCGTAGGGGTAGGGTCTACTGGCATAGGGGTAGCACATGCAGTCGGATTTTGTGTGCCAAAAATTTTGGGTTTTACATTTTTACGTTCGGACACTGCAGGTCCATCGGGTCCACTGTACTTAATGTCAATATCGGTGAACTCCACATTTTGACATGGAAAAGTATCGCTGCAAGTGATTCGAACAACTTTCGGAAGCGCAGCCGTGCCACGGATGTTCTTAAAGCTGATGTTGCTTAGTTTAACATTTGATTCAGCCTGCATGAACACAATAATATCAAGATTAGATGATTGATAAACTCTTTTAACTGTATTAAGATTTTAAAAAGTGTTCACGTACATTCATCTTGCATTTATCCGATGAGCAATATTTCTGATCAATTATGACAGGGAACTGACATTCTTCACGGTGATATCCTCAAAATGAATATCTGAAGCACTGCCAGGAAATTCACCAGCCCAACTCTTGATTCTAACACCATTCGTAGTATCAGACATGGTGCATTTTGATACTTTAATTCCTTCAACGGGTTCTTCATCGTCGAACTTTCCAAGACTGTCAATACTGATGCCATGTCCTGGTCCACAAGTTACTCCATTGATGTCTACATGTTTGGATCCATCCCAATTGAAATACAATCATCACCGGTTTTTATTTCCGAGTTAATAATATTAACTCTATCTGATCTCCCCATGTGAATACCGTCCGTATTTGGACTATCTTTAGGCGCACGTATGTTGAAACGTTCGAAAGTAATGTTTTTGCAACCCAAAAGATTAACGTGAAATTGTTTGCTATCTCTGTTAGTTATGTCTTGTATCAACGCATTAGTCAAGAAATCAAACCTTAAATTCTGTTTAATTTTATAGTTAAAATGGAGTAAAAAATATTAGTTATAATTAAAAAATATCAAATTCTAGCGAAAGGAAAGAAACCTTACAATGGGGAGTACACTACAAAAGTCCTTTTTATCGCAACATTCTCTCTTATAAGCCTGGGTTCCCTGACCATCGAAAATTCCTCCACCGGACATTTTAAAATTTTTAACTTTACTGAATGCAATCCATTTAGGCTCCGTGAAAGCTTTAGGATCAGCTGGAGCTTTTATAGTTCCCTGACCTTGAAGCTCAATAGGAGCCTTGCAAGGACCTTCTAGTGTTGCTTGACTTAAACTATATATACCTTTAGGAATCACAATTGTCGTTGGAGTTGTTAAACTACAAGCTTCTTTCCAAGCATCCAATAATGACTAAAACAAAATATATTAATAAATAAATTCTTCATATTTTCACCGTCAGAGTGTTATAATAGTGATCTAATATTTCACTTACCTTACTCAAATCTGTTTTCAAATCAGCTTTTGCACCAAATTTAGTAACAACATCGAGAATACCCGCTTGAGCTTCAATGGTTGAAAGGAGAAAAAATAATATTATACACACCGTTAAAACAACATTAAATAATAATATCCATGTATAATTAAGATGATGAATGATGCTATTAACTGTTACGTCATAAAAAATTTACTATAAATACAATATTAATTAATATAAAATAATTAATGATCTCCCTTTTTTTTAATTGTTTTAATGATTTTTGTTAATGAAATCTTGTTTATTTTTACAATATAGTAGAAGATCAATGTAACGGACTTGGTATAATGCCTAAATATTTGTGTTATTTTTTAGGTCCTTTATAATAGATTTTATTTTTAGTTTAATTTTTGTATGTCACATATGTGGTGGGAGTCCAGATGACAAATATTCATAATTTTTTCATAATGAATTTGGTTTATGTTTATCTAATTAATACTTATAAATATTGTAATCATTAATTTTATCTGGGGTTTAAATCTTGTTTTAAATTTCTTTTCAGTTTCGTATAAGTGGGCTTAAATTCGATTTTAATTGTAATAAAAATAAAAAATATATAAAATATATATATATGTAATTGGTATGTTAATATGTTATACATAACCATTAGTCTTTTTCTCTCTTTGCCGTTTCCTTTATATATATAGGTTTCTTTATTTCTTTTGGCTTTAACTTCTTTTATTATCGATTATTTATTATTTTTATAATTATTATATATTATTTATTACTATTAATTACTATTATCTTACATCATCATTATTATTATTATTGTTGTTGTTACTTGTTATTATTATTATAATACAACTTAAACAAATAAATAATAATAAATAAATAAATAAATCTGATTTGTTAATAAACAAACCTATTTGTATTTATTCAGTCTAAAATTACAACCCAATAAGAATTAATACAAGCCCGTTATAAACAAGCCCACATAATAATTATAATTAGCCCATTCGAGGCCCAAATCAATTCCTAGCCCAAATCTGATAATTAACACAAAACCCTAATATGATTTCTTGCTATCCCGCGCAGCCCATCCTCAGCCGTTGGATCCAGATTGGATCCAACGGTTGAGATTAAACGGGGAAAGAAACCTCCAGATCCTGACGCACTCACGTGCGACCATCCGACTCTGACCACACGCGCGTGGGGAGCAAGCGCCCGACGCTTCTGTTACCCGATGACTCTTCGAATCTTCTCGCCATCCGATAACACCTCCGGTGACTCTCCGATTCCGGCCATCACATGCAAACATACGTACGATATCAGAAAAAATCAAGAACAACAGAGGGTTACAACCAATTCACCAACAATATCAGAAAGTCCAGACGACATCAGCTGAAATTTCAGAATTTTCAGAAGTATACAACCAATTTCAGAGGCCATAACAAACAAAAATTCCAGGAAACATCCACGAAATTATCAAAAAGAAATGCAGCCATAATCAAAGAGACCAATAGGAAAAATGAGATTCTTTTCTCTTTTCATCTTTTCATGTAATATTTTGGCTATAAATCGGAGCAAAATCGATGTAATCGGGGTCCCCATTCGAAATCAATAGAAAAAAGAAAAAAGCATTTTGAGGTAACCGAAACCTCTTTATTTTTCATTAAATAAAAAATAGATCTAGGATTTTTTTTACCTTTGTCGTTCGTCGTTTCTCCTTCCCCGATGATAAGCCTACGGTCTTCTTATCGTTAAGGGTGAATCAGTCGAGGACGACTCCATAAGGACCCCTTTTCGAGGTTGATTTTCAAAAAGAAAGAGTTTTGAGATATCAAATTTTGCTTTCAAAAAAGAGTAAATCAGTGTTTGGGAAGGATGCCGGTTTTGAAAAGGATGATAAGGAGATCAATTTCTTGTTTTTGGTTTTGAAACGAAGTAAATAGAAGATTTTAAACTCGTCGGACACCGTTTCTGGAGATTTTACGGCGGCACCTGGGTTTGGCGATAAACAAGATGAATATTCATCTTTGTTCTTGATGTTTTCTGGGTTTCATAAGAACATAGGAGAGAATCTCTTCCTCTAGCTTTCGATTTAAACAAAATGAACAAAAGGGGAGACGATACTTTGTTTTTGTGTTTTATAGTGGGCTAATAAAAAAATAATAATTCTATTATTTCATTAAACCATTCTGTGTTCTTAAAATCCCTCCCAAAGTCCTTGAATACATATTTATTTATTTATTACACTGTAGTATCTGTTCTAAAATATAATCTCCACAATTTGACATTAATCGCTCAATTACTTTATTGGCATCGTTGATGCTCGAACTCATGAGTTCTAAAAACAACAACAATTCTGTTAACCGCTTAGGTTAGATTATATACATTATATTACATTGTTACATTTTTACTTTATGCATTTTATCATGCCCTTGTATGTGTGTTTTATTGCTTTTTATCATGTGTTTTATTATTGTACATATTTTATTTTGCCATGCTCTTTTAATTATGTATTTTATTTTATTCATGTAATTATTTTTGTAAATATTGTTTATATTGATTTTGCTTAAATCCAACCTTAATTAATGAACTTAATACGATACTTCTTTATTTGGTCATAACAGGTCCGACACCAGACATAATGGTGGTGGTGTATGCATTTACCTTCGAATAAATATACGGTTAAAATTAAAATAAAGTTTAAATTTTTAAACAAATATTAATTTAATGTCACTTTAAATCGAAAATCCCTAAATTAATTAAGCGATATTTTGTAAAAGTACCAATTTTGAGCGATTTTTAACGCTAATACCGTTTTTAATCGTAACCGACTCTCGAACTCAAACCATTTAGAATCTTTGGTTTTACGGTATCCGGTCTACCAAAATAACCGGTGGCGACTTCAATCTTTTTAAAAATCATTTTCCAATTTTTTAAATCTTTTCGCCATTTTTAAACCCTTTTCCAATTAATTCTCAATTTGTTTTCCAAAATACTTTTTTTAACTTAAAAATCCCCTTTTTAATAAAATCCCTAATTTTAAAAATCCTTAATTTTCCTTCTCCAATGAGAACCCTAATTTCTCAATTTTCATAATTTTAAAACCTAATCCCTAATTTTCACCTTTTCAAAACTATCGATATTTTATTTCTAAACTCGATTTTAAAAGGGTTATTATAAATATATTATATGAATGAGCTATGAGGCAGATAAAGATGGAATTAGGTGTCAAACAAATCAAAATGCTTAAAATTTTATCACATATGTTCGCTTTTTTATTCAAGAATGTTTTTAAAATAATTGAATTTAGTACAGAAGATTTTTTAATGACATAGAATTAAATCGACTGTGGCGGTGGGGGTTACATCTGAGAAACGCCCATGGCGATTTTGGCGTTGGTTCCGTCCAGTTGATGTGGCATGTGTGAAAATGAATGGTGCATGCTTCACCATATATTGGTCTATCTTGGGTAGTGTTGATGATCTTCTTGTCAAGACTGTCTATTTCCCTTTAGTGTTCTTTTATGTTTTTTTGTACAATGCCATTAATATCCTTTTTAAAATTTAGATTTTAAAGTATTAGGTATGTATGATTTTCGTGAATAAATCATACGTTTTATCAAACAAAGTAAAAATAACAACAAATGAAAAGGTACGTCAATTATATATTCTCTTTGATCATTGTAGGCCATTTAAACTGTATGGATAGGGTTTGGTAGTACAGGATAACACAAGCAGTCGAATTTTATTTGTCAGTAAATTTCAGTTTTATAATTTTACATTTAGATATTATAGGTTCATCAAGTCCACTATACTTAATGTTAATTTCAATGAGGTCTATATTTTCACATAAAAAATATTATTGTAAATGATTTAGACAACTTCTGAAAATTCAGTCGTGCTACAAATGTTCTTAAATCTGATGTTGTTTAGTTTAACTTTTATTCTTTCTGTAAGAACATAATAATATTTAGATGATTGATAAAGTACTCTTTTCACTATATTAAGATTTTGATAAGTGTTTTTACATATTCATTTTGTATGTATTTGGTGGGTAATATTTTTTGTCAACTATGACAGGGCTGTTGACACTTTTTACGATGATATCCTCAAAATAAATATCTGATGCAATGTTAGAAAATTTACCCGCACAACTCTTGATTCTAACATTATTTAAAATATCAAGCACGGTGTATTTTGATACTTTAATCCCTTCAATTGGTTCTCGAAATTTCCAAGATTGCCAATATCAATGCCATGTCTTGGTGCACAAGTTACTCCCGTGATGTCCATATGTTTAAAACCATCCTCAATCGAAATACAATCATCACCGTTTTTATATATCTGAGTTAATAATATTAACTCTAATTGTTCTTCCCATGTGCATGTCATCTGTGTTTAGACTATCTTTAAGTGCATATACATTGAAACGTTCGAGAGTAATACTTGTGTATCCTAAAATATTAATATGAGACTATTTACTATATCGATGCTTTCGTTACCTTGTCCCTTATAAGTTGTGGTTTTCTGATCAATTAAAATTTCTCTATTGAATATTTAAAACTTTTAACTTTATTCCACTTAGGCTCATTGAAAGCGCCCGGTGGCTATATCTTCGCCGAGGCCGGAGTCCGACGGACTCTAATGGGGAAAAGCAAGGCGGCCGTTCATCTTCCGGTTTTGAATTTCTGGGAATGAGGTATTTTCTTTGAAAGAATTTGAGAGTTGGGAGGATTTAGGGTGTTTTTTTTTTTTTTTGAAAATGAAAATTTTAAATGGTAATAGGGACAGATTTCGACTAATGTGGTATTTTTATAGACCAAATTTAATTTTATTTTGGTTTATTTCTGCTTTGAGCCCGTCCACCCTTATCTAATGGCAGGATCGGGGTCTCTTCATGGTCTAATTGCATTCCTCGTCCCTCTACTTTTCAAAGGCTTTTCAATTTGATCCTTTTTCCAGTTATAAAAATCATATTTTTCAAGGAACATTACACTTCCGGCCCTTTTAAGCCTTTCTCTATTACAATCACATCCAAATTGCAGTTTTAAAACTTTTTCTTTTAATTTTACCCCGTTGCTTTCAATCTTTTCACTTAGGTCCCTGTATCTTTTTACTTTTTTATTTCCATGCATACGTTATCCCATTTTTGTGTTCAGTACGTATAATTTTAATATGCATGCATGTAATTGTCAAGAGTTCATCGTTTTTTTACGTTATATCTTGTTTTATATTTCGGTTTAAGTGTGTTTAAAATAAATACGCACATCCGATTAAAAATTAATTCGATAAAACTTTAGTCCGAAAATTTTAAAATTAATAAAACGGTGATTAATAAAGTATCAATTTTGGGCAGTGTAGGGTGTTAATCCTTCCCCATACGTAACCGACTTTCGAACCCAAGTTTTAAAATCTTTGCTTTTATAGTGTCCGATCTACCTAAATGGCCAATGACAACTCTAATTTTAGAAAATAAATTTTTTAAATAAAAATCCCATGGATGATATTATTTTTCAAAAGGACACCAAAATATGTTTTCCAATCAAATATATAGATATTTTAAAAAATTACTTTGAAGAATGATAAATCTTAATTAATTTATTATTTTAAAATTATTTTTCAAAACCTTTCATTTAATTTTCAAGATAAATTTATTTTTTATTTTTATCCAAACTCAGAGTTAGCGTTACTATAAGACATATTTCAAATACCAATATTTTATAATGATTTTAAAATTAATACAATATAAAATTTAAATAGGTAAATTTGATAAAAAAAAATATGCTCTTTCTTCAAATTTAATAATCATTACTTGTTTTTACATGTAATACAAATATTACGCGAAATAAAATTTCTACAACCATGATATATTCCCAAAAGTAAATAGTTTAGCGGAGGGGCTCGTTAAGGGTGGTGTTGATCGATCTTCTTGGTTTTAGATGCCATGATAGTTTGCCGGTTGGTCTGGGGGTGATATATCTGAGAGAGTTGTTCAGCTTTGGTTGTTTGACCTTTGTGTTCGTTTATGTTTTGTTTTATACTTCGATTAGTACTCTTCACCACCAATTAGACTTTAGTGAGATTTTTAACGAAACTTATGATAGTGTTGACCATGTATGATCTCCTCATCAATAAGTCATGCATTTTGACATAAAGAAAAAATAACAACATAGAATTAAAATCAAAAAAATGAATTTATTTAAAATAAAAAAGTGCATGAGTTACATTCTTTTTTATTATTGTTGGTCATTTAAACCGTAAGGGTAGGGTTTTCGGCCACAGGAGCAGCACATGCAGGTGGATTTTGTTTGCCAGTAATTTTGGGTTTTATAATTTTATATTCGGATAGTGCGGGTCCATCGGGTCCAGTATACTTAATGTCAATGTCGGCGAGCTTCACATTTTTACATGGAAAAGTACCGCTACAAAAGATTCGGACAACTTATGGAAGCACAGCCATGCCACGGATATTCTTAAAGCTGATGTTGCTTAGTTTAACGTTTGCTTCTGCCTAAATGAACATAATAATATCTAGATTAGATGAGTGATAAACTCTTTTTATTGTAATAGGATTTTGATAAGTGTTCACGTATATTTTTCTTGCATTTACTCGATGGGCAATATTTCTGATCAATTATGACAAGGCAACTGACATTCTTCACGGTGATATCCTCAAAATGAATATCTGATGCACTGCCAGGAAATTCACCTGCCCAACTCTTGATTCTAACACCATTTGATGTATCAAACATGGTGCATTTTGATACTTTAATTCCTTCAACGGGTTCTTCATCATCGAACTTCCAAGACTGCCAATACTGATTCCATGTCCTGGTCCATAAGTTACTCCATTGATGTTCACATGTCTGGATCCATCCCCAATCGAAATGTAATCATCACCGGTTTTTATTTCCGAGTTAATAATATTAACTCCATCTGATCTTCCCATATGAATATCGTTTGTGTTTAGACTATCTTTAGGTGCATGTATGTTAAAACGCTCGAAAGTAATGTTTTTGCATCCCAGAAGATTAACATGGAATTGTTTGTTATCTCTGCTAGTTATATCTTGTATCAACGCGTTGGTCAAAAAATTAAACCTTAAATTCTGTTTAATTTTAGAGTTAAAATAAAGTCAAAAAATTATGTTAGTTATAACTAAAAAAAGTATCAAATTCTAGCAAAAGGAAAGAAATCTCACAATGGGAGAGTACATTACAAAAGTTTTTTTATCGCAACCTTCTCTCTTATAAGTTTTGGTTCCCTGACCATCGAAAATTCCTTCACCGGACATTTTAAAATTTTCAAATCTACTGAATGCAATCCATTTAGGCTCCTTGAAATCTTTAGGATCAGCTGGAGCTTTTGTGGTGCCCTGAATTTGAAGTTCAATAGGAGCCTTGCAAGGACCTTCTAGTGTTGCTTGACTTAAAATATATACACCTTTTGGAATCACAATTGTTGATGGAGTAGTTGAACTACAAGCTTCTTTCCAAGCATCCAATAATGGCTAAAACAAATTAAATATATTAATAAATAAATTCTACATGTTTTAATCGTTGGTGTATTAAACTGGTTTGCAATTTTACTTACCATACTCAAATTTATTTTCAAGTCAGCCTTTTCGCCAAATTTAGCAACAACATCTAGAATACTTGCTTGAGCGTCAGTGGCTTGGGTGTTACATCAAGAGAAACGCCCATGGCGATTTTGGATTGGTTCCGTCGAATTGACGCGGCATGTGTGGAAATGAATGGTGTATGTTTTCACCATATATTCTGAAAAGTAAATAGTTTAGCGGAGGTGCTCGTTAAGGGTGGTGTTGATCGATCTCATTGATTTTAGATTCCACGAAAGTTTGATCGGTTGGTCTGTGGGTGATATATCCGAGAGAGTTGTCCAGCTTTGGTTGTTTATCGTTTGTGTTCGTTTATGTTTCGTTTTACACTTCGATTTGTACTCTTCAGCACCAATTAAGCTTTAGTGAGATTTTAATGAAGCTTATGAAAGTATTGATCGTGTATGATTTTTCATACATAAATCATACATTTTGACACGCAAAAAACAACATAGAATTGAAATAAAAATAGATTTATTTAAAATGAAAAGGAACATGAGTTACATTCACTTCGATCATTCAGACCATTTAAGGCGTAGGGGTAGGGTTTGCTGGCATAGGGGTAGCACATGCAGGCGGATTTTGTGTGCCAGAAATTTTGGGTTTTACATTTACACATTCGGATACTGCAGATCCATCGGGTCCAGTGTACTTAATGTCAATATCGGCGAACTCTACATTTTGACATGGAAAAGTACCGCTGCAAGTGATTCTAACAACTTCTGGAAGCGCAGCCGTGCCACGGATATTCTTAAAGCTGATGTTGCTTAGTTTAACGTTTGATTCTGCCTGCATGAACATAATAATATCTAGATTAGATGACTGATAAACTCTTTTTACTGTAATAGGGTTTTGATAAGTGTTCACGTACATTTTTTTTGCATTTACCCGATGGGCAATATTTCTGATCAATTATGACAGGGCAACTGACATTCTTCACGGTGATAGCCTCAAAATGAATATCTGATGCACTGCCAGGAAATTCACCTGCCCAACTCTTGATTCTAACACCATTCGTAGTATCAGACATGGTGCATTTTGATACTTTAATTCCTTCAACGGGTTCTTCATCGTCGAACTTTCCAAGACTACCAATACTGATTCCATGTCCTGGTCCACAAGTCACTCCATTGATGTCCACATGTTTGGATCCATCCCCAATTAAAATACAATCATCACCAGTTTTTATTTCCGAGTTAATAATATTAACTCCATCTGATCTCCCCATATGAATACCGTCTGTGTTTGGACTATCTTTAGGTGCACGTATGTTGAAACGTTCGAAAGTAATGTTTTTGCATCCCAAGAGATTAACGTGAAATTGTTTGCTATCTCTGCTAGTTATGTCTTGTATCAACGCATTGGTCAAGAAATCAAACCTTAAGTTCTGTTTAATTTTAGAGTTAAAATAGAGTCAAAAAATTATATGTAAGTTATAACTAAAAAAACTATCAAATTCTAGCAGAAGGAA
Source organism: Abelmoschus esculentus (assembly GCA_035048815.1). Taxonomy (NCBI): domain Eukaryota; kingdom Viridiplantae; phylum Streptophyta; class Magnoliopsida; order Malvales; family Malvaceae; genus Abelmoschus; species Abelmoschus esculentus. The sequence goes on along the minus strand of JAUCBN010000019.1, from coordinate 1,824,356 downwards.
TGAAACCTTACAATGGGGAGTACACTACAAAAGTCCTTTTTATCGCAACCTTCTCTCTTATAGGCTTGGGTTCCCTGACCATCGAAAATTCCTCCACCGAACATTTTAAAATTTTCAAATCTACTGAATGCAATCCATTTAGGCTCCTTGAAAGCTTTAGGATCAGCTGGTGCTTTTATAGTTCCCTGAACTTGAAGCTCAATAGGAGCCTTGCAGGGACCTTCTAATGTTGCTTGACTTAAAATATATACACCTTTAGGAATCACAATTGTTGCCGGAGTTGTTGAACTACAAGCTTCTTTCCAAGCATCCAATAATGGCTAAAACAAAATATATTAATGAATAAATTCTACAAGTTTTGACCTTTAGTGTGTTAAAGTGATTTACAATTTCGCTTACCTTGCTTAAATCTGTTTTCAAGTCAGCTTTTGCGCCAAACTTAGCAACAACATCAAGAATACCTGCTTGAGCTTCAATGGTTACAATGAATAAAAGTACTATTATAGACACTGTAAAAACAACATTAAATTTTATTGCCATGTCTTTTTTAAAATTTAGTTTCAAAGGGGAATGATTTTTCTTTTTCTTTCGTTTCAAATATATAGGGAGATTGTGAAAACTACCACCAACCAATATTTTCCGTAAAATAGGTTATAATTTAATAAGTATGTGTAATTTGTATGGATAAGCTTTAATTTCTACGACCATCATGTATTTTAAATCCACTTGGCTTGATCAGATAAATTTATATTTAGTTCGTTAAAAACTTGAATTATGCGAATTAAGTAAAAGATTTTTACTAACAAATAATTTTTAGCACAACTTTTAATTTTAATCTTAATCCTAACTTAAAAGCACTATTTAAATTTTATAGAAATAATAATACCCTTGTATAATTAAGATGATGAATGATGCTATCGACTATTACGTTATAAAATGTATTTACTATAAATTTAATATTAATTAATATAAAATATATTAATGATTTTCCTTTTTTTAATTGTTTAATGATTTTTCTTTTTGAAATCTTGTTTATTATTACAATATAGTGGGAGATCAATGTATAGGGACTTGTCATAATACCTAAATATTTACGATAAATATTTACGGAAATTTTAATATATATAATTAAGATTAATTAAATCAAAATATATACATGTTTACTATGCAAAGTTATATAATAATAATAATAATAATAATAATAATAATAATAATAATAATAATAATAATAATAATAATAATAATAATAATAATAATATTTAGGTTTGTTATTTTTCTTTGTACTGTTATCTGTCGTCAAACCTTTTTTCTAAGATTTGTTTTTTTTTCCTCTAAGTCTTCATCATAGGTATATTATGTCATGCTTTTAATTTTATTTAGATTCTATTTGTATTTTTTTTAATTTTTTAATTTTATTTTTTTCTGTATTTTTTTATTTATTACGAAAAATGAATTATTATTTTACATAAGCAGATTAGAGAGAGCACGTGACTTCAAATGGAGATGGCTCTCATTAAGCAACGCCAGTAACCCTCCGGCAGAGCTGGTCATTTTGGTTGTTGTCACCATCATTGTTGTTTAGTACGAGCCAATTCGAAAGAACAAGAAATGTAAGAATTCAAGTAAAAAGGATGAGAAATCTGTTGAAGAAAAGTAACATAATCCTATTGAAAATCACAATAAATTGACGATGAGAGAGTGACGAGAGAGAAAATAAGATTTAGGGATTTGATATTTGGGTATCGTGTCTAAGAAAGAGTAATAGGCAATTGAAATTAGTGATTTTAATTATTGCGACGTTTATAATATCAAACGCCACTATAACATTGATATGTGTGACGTTTGTTAAAAATGTCACTAAAACACTAATTTCTAGCGGCGTTTGTATTATAAACGACACTAAAGTATAAGTTATCGCGGCGTTTGTCCTTAAACGTCGTCTTATATCATTTTATAGTGGCGTTTGTGACTAAACGTCGTCTTGTATCATTCTATAGCAGCGTTTATTTTTAAAACATCGTAAAAAATGCCGCTATATATCAAATTGGTGTAGTGTGTTATTTTTCTGTCCTATAAAAAATCTAAATTCTTATATTATTATTTTTTAAAAACAGTGCTAATTGAAATACGTCACATATGTGGTGGGAGTCCAGATGATAGATATTCATACTTTTTTTATAACGAATTTAGTTTATGATTATATAATTAATACTTATAAATATATTATATGAATGAGGTATGAGATAAAGAAAGAATTAGGTGTCAAATAAGTTAAAATACATAAATTTTTGTCACATATGTTCGTTTTTTTATTCAAGAATATTTTTAAAATAATTAAATTTAGTACAAATTTTTTTTTTTAATATTATAGAATTAAATCGACGGTGCTAGTGGCGTGGGTGTTACATCTGAAAAACGCCCATGGCGGTTTTGGTGGTGGTTCCGCCAAATTGATGTGGCATGTGATGTACATGAGAGTGTTGTCTAGACTTTTGTTATTTTCTTTTAGTGTTCTTTTATGTTTCGTTTTACAATGTCATTAATTTTTTTTCAGTAATTAGATTTTAGAGAAATTTTTAAAGAGGTTTATAATAATATCGAGCATGTATGATTTTTCGTCAATAAATCATACATTTTACCAAGCAAAGTAAAAATAACAACAAATGAAAAGGTGCATCAATTATATTTTTTTTATCATTGTAAGTCATTTAAACTGTATAGGTAGAGTTTGGTGGTACGGGGTAACACAAGCAGTCGAATTTTATTTACCAGTAATTTTGAGTTTTATAATTTTACATACAAATACTAAAGGTTCATCAAATCCACTATACTTAATGTTAATGTCGACGAACTTTATATTTTTACATGAAAAAGTATCGTTGCAAATGATTAAGACAATTTCTGAAAGCGCAATTGTGCTACGGATGTTTTTTTAGCACGTGTAAATTCCTAAAAATTCTAAAATTATATTCAAAATAAATAAAATTAATAAAAAAATAAAAATATATCCTAAAATTTTTAAATATTTTTAAAATAGTCCTGAAATCCATAAACTCACAAATCCGACCAATCTTGCCGACGTTTTCGGTGACAAAATAAAGTGTCCTTCCTACACCGATCAACCCACACATCCTTCGTTGTTTGTCCTACCGTTATTCGTCGTGAATCGTTCGAATGAACCGTTTGATAATTTTAAGGTTTCACATGGTGTAGGTTGATTTTCAATGACGGAATGGTGGGGAAAATGATCATGAAGTTTTGGTGATCGATATGGTGGACGACAACGTAATAATCGGTGACAAAACTAACCTAAATTCGGATTTAGATTTGGGGAGTTAGGGATTTTGAAATTTGGGGTTATTTTGTAAAATCTAAAAACTTAAAAGATTTTTTTGTAAATTAAGTAATTTTATTTATTTTTAATATAATTTTAAAATTTTCTGGAACTGATATATGTCCTTTTAACGATGATAATTAACGAAAAATTTTAAAAGGATTACAGAATAAAACGTTAACCAGCTATATGGGCACTTAACTAAAAAAATTATAATTTGTACAATTATTTAATGATTAAACCTATTTTTTAACATATCTTAATCCTAATTTAAAAACACTATTCAAGATTTATATAAATAATACTACTCAAAACACTATTCAAGATTTATATAAATAATAATACTCATATATAATTAAGATATATAATCAAGGGAAGCAGGTCAATTTTGGAAAATTTATTAAAATATTATGATTGAAAACTTTATTTCAAAAAATATGGTTATCACATTATTTTTTTTTTACAATATTATAGATTATTGTATTGTTCAGAAGACCTCATGCATACAATCTGTCTTTAAACAATGGTTCTAATAAAAAATAATATTTTGACAAAGGCTTGGGTTTACGACCCGACTTTGAATAGTGTTTACACATGCATGTAGTCTTTGCCAAAAAAAAAATTCCAAATCACTATTCAAAGTCGGGTTGTAAACCCAAGCCTTTGTCGAAATATTATTTTTTATTAGAACCATTGTTTAAAGACAGATTGTATGCATGAGGCCTTCTGAACGCTACAATAATCTAAAATATTATAAGAAATAATGATGTGTGAATCATATTTTTAAAAATAAAATTTATAATCATAATATTTTAATAATTCCTCCGGTCAATTTTACACTTTGATCCAAAATTTTTATAAAAAAATTCCAGTAATTCCAGAATTTGAACGGCCCAGATTCAATCCACTGAGGCCGACTACCCCTGATCCATGGCACCTGAGAGGTACGAACTCGGATCAAGTTACCGAGTCAAAACTCACCGACTCACTCTCTCTTTTATACCCTCCCCATCCCTCAATACACACCTCTTGAAAACAAGCAATTTGATTTTTAATTAAGACTCAAATTCCCCTTTAGTGAAGGAATTGAATCATGTTTTTCTTCGATTGGTTCTATGGGATCCTTGCTTCCCTGGGTTTATGGCAAAAAGAGGCCAAGATCTTGTTTTTAGGGCTTGATAATGCCGGCAAAACCACGCTGCTTCATATGCTCAAAGATGAGGTATTTTTCATAAATGAATGGCGGTATTCATATTAATGTACTTTTTGGATTATTGGATTTGTGTTAATATCGCTGGGTTTATCTATTGAAGTTATGTAACTTCTGATCTAGATTGATTTAGAATGCTAATAAACCTTTATTTGGTAGAGATTAAGGTTATGAATCTTTTTCTATGTTTTACCATTGATGAGATTTGGTAGTGTTTAGTCCTTTTAGCTGGAAGGGTTCTAAATTGTTATATATTGAAACAAAGTAACATTGTTATGTGGTGGTTGATTGTTTTTTTTAAGTAATGAAGTGATTGAAATCTGGTCTTTAATGGATGCTGGTAATGGGATTTGGCAGAGATTAGTTCAGCATCAGCCAACACAGCATCCCACATCGGAGGAATTGAGTATTGGGAAAATCAAGTTTAAGGCTTTTGATTTGGGAGGTCATCAGATTGCTCGAAGAGTTTGGAAAGATTACTATGCCAAGGTAGATTTCTTCTATGTTGCTCAGATTCTTTGTTGAAGTTCCCATGTCTGATGCTCGTATGAATATCCTGCAAACGAATACGGGGAGACGACCTCTAAATTTATGGAATGACGAAAAAATAACCATATTCGTGTTGGATAATAGTATATCCAACACTCACACTTGAGTCTTAATTACATAGCATTACTTTTACCTGAAAACCCATGTGATTATGTTCCGTTTCAGGCGAAAACTATGCCCTCTTTCGATGTTTATCACCTCTTTGGCGTTGTAGATTCCGTCATTATAACCTGTGTCTTTTATGAATTGAACGTTAGGTGATAAGTCCTGAAAGCATCAACTGTTGTTCAACTATGATCAAATATGGTAAAGTTTTTTGTTGTGCGAAATGCGAATAGGCATTTGATAATTCAGTTGTGGTATTCATCTACTAGGTTGCTTTTATTTTGATATTCCACTGGAGAATCTGAATGATTGCAAGAGCTTTTTGTCTTAATCTTTTATTTTGATAATAATTCTTGGGATTATCTGATTCATGAGGGGCAAAGAATAAGGATGGGGAGTTTGCTGAGAGCGCCTTTAATTTCGCAAAAGGTGCTTTCTAGTACCTCACCACACACTATATTTACTCTCTGTCAAGATTAATTGTTGGAAGAAATCAGTAGCTATCTTCTATTGCGGAAAACAAAGAGATGTCTTCTCTTTTTATTTCAGTCTTCAGTTATATATACTCACTTTGACTGTTTTTTTTCTTTGGCTTGTTTTATGTCTGGTCTTGGGGTCTAGTGCACTAAGAAGCCCCTGCAAGTTTTCAGAGGCTCAGCTTTCACCAGTGTTATGTTATGAAGGAGAGTTTGATTACCGGAACGTTTAGTATTTCTTTATTAATGAAGAGCATAATGGAAGTGATATGATTTTTTTGTAGGTGGATGCCGTTGTGTACCTGGTGGATGCTTACGACAAGGAAAGGTTTGCTGAGTCGAAAAAGGAGTTGGATGCTCTTCTCTCAGATGAATCTTTAGCTAATGTTCCGTTCCTCATATTGGGCAACAAGATTGATATACCATATGCTGCCTCAGAAGATGAGCTACGTTATCACCTTGGCCTGACCAATTTCACTACAGGCAAGGGTAAGGTAAATTTGGGAGATTCTAACGTTCGTCCCCTCGAGGTATTCATGTGTAGCATTGTTCGTAAAATGGGTTATGGAGATGGTTTCAAGTGGGTTTCCCAGTACATTAAGTAGGTGGTAGCTACACACGAAATTTAGACACCTTTCGCTCTTAATGTTTTTTATACTAAATTGAATTCGATTGAACACTTTCAGAAATCGTTGTTTCAGGTGTTTCAAACCCTTTGCTACCCTACTTTACCCTTTTTCCCGTCCCGGTTGTTTTTCTTCCTTTCATTTTTGTTCAGATGCCATTGATGATTTATTCTGATTGATGATTTGGGATCTAATGTTAATTTACAGTGTGTTGATTTTGTCAACTTAAAATTTCCCATTGTTGTGGTAACAAACAGTATATTTAGTTGTGATTTTGGTGTATACTTTAACTGATGAGAGCTTGCACCCTTCTAGTTGAGTATGAGTAGTGTTGAACTCGATTTGTTTCAGTAAAAACTCGAGTTGAGTATTGATCGAGTCAGATTTGAATTGAACTCCATGCATAATCTTAATTTGCATCTATAGGAAGCAATCAAAAGAGGATTCATCAGGCAAAAAAGTAGCATATGCTTCGAATCAAGTCGATCATAACAAGCTATAATGCTGTTCCCTTCTATGGATCAGAAAAAACTTGCTCTGCATTCATCAGCAAACTAAACTATTTACGTTAATCACAATTGTTTCCATTACCAATATATGAAAAACTCATGTTATCTAGATGTCGGGAATTCGGAAAACTCGATTTTGCATCCATTGACGCCTTTGGATATCTAACAGTTTCCTCAATAAGTCCTTACATGTTACTGGAGTGATTGCTATCTTCTCCAACGCCTTTCCATTTTGCAGAAGGTATAAAATCATTCCAGTTATGTAGTCTGTATGCTCAAGGTCACACGGTGCAACCATTTCTATCGTCTCAAGGTGTGACACCAAACATGTTGGGACCAATTCCAGAGGTCTCCAGGCCAATGGTCCATAGGTGAACTCATCCAAAGGGATAACCAAATCCTCAGAGATCTAATGCTTCATATGAGGCGAATTTCGAAGAAAGGATTCAACAAAATGCCTATCTTCACAACTTAGTTCCGAGTCATGTTCCGAGTCGAAGTCCAAACCTTTTTGATAAAAAGACAACATAGTTCTAAAAAGGACAGAATGGTAGGGGAAAATCATTAAAATCCACCATTACTCAGCTGGTTTGGAGCAGTTGTTTATATTTTATTTGGTAGGAGCTAAATAATAATATTACATAATTTTCAGTCTAACACAGCTCAACCTTAAAGTTCACAAATTACAAGCATAAAGTTTGAAGAACTACAGACATACATCTTCCTAATCCAATCAAACATTACATTTACAGATCAACAGAACTTATCGACGTAGTTGCCTCGTCCATGGTGTTCTTCTCTGTACGATCTTCGGTTGACATTTCGAATGAAAATAGAAAATGTTTAGGAGGCAACTCAAGGTGCTCAACTCCATCTTCAAGCATTTCCAGAACTTTGCTCATCGAAGGACGACCAGTAGGTTTCATTTGTACGCACCAAAATGCAACCATTATCATTTTCTTGGCAATTTGTTCATCATCTTCCACTATGTCTCCTAACCCTATGCTCTCCCCTTGATCAAATCGATCATATATCCATGTAGGGAAATAAATCTGGCTAGAATACTCAACTGATGCATTCAAATTCTTTCTTCGTCCCACCATTTCCATTAGTAACATCCCGAAACTATAAGCATCGGCCTTATACGAGATGCCTCCGATATTTTTGTAAAACAACTCCGGAGCAATGTACCCTAACGTACCACGAGCTGCTGTTAGAGATATGATACTGTCATCCACAGAATATAGTTTTGCAAGACCAAAATCAGACACTTTAGGGTTGAATTTTTCATCCAGGAGACTGTTGTGCGGTTTTATATCGAAATGTAGGATCTGCATCTGACATCCCTTGTGCAAGTAGTCAATTCCTCGAGCCACACCGAGTGCAATCTCCAACAGTTTCAACCACTTCGAAGCTTTCCTTTGAACACAGAACCAAATCCACCTTGTCCTAGCTTAACTTTAGAACCTTCTGTCATTCTTTTTATTTCGAAATAAGAATATCGAATAGGCATGAAATTGTTTTGAGATTGAAGAAAGGTTTCAATGGAGTCATCCATTGATAAGTGTCTTCTCCTGAACTTGTGTGTAACAAGGGCAATCAAACAGAATATCCCCAGCAAAGTTCTTGCTAATAGTATGCCTGTTTCCCAAGAGAAATGAATAAACAGGAATACAACAGCATTTAGAATCAACCTTGCTTGTGAAATTGCCAAATTATTCTAAACCTTATTATATATGTTTGAAACTTGATTTGTGTGGATTAAAATTTGTATCATTTTTGTTAAAAAATTTGTACTTCATTTCAGAAACCTTTGGTGTAAACCCTATACAAATTTGGTCAGATTAGCGCTATAAATGAAATGAGATAGATCACGAGTTACACGAGTTTGACTCAGTTAAAGATCGACTCGATTAGACTCAACTTTAGCTTGAACTCGGCTCGAGTTAATTGGTAATTTAATGACAATGATGTTATTACCCTAAACTTAAATTGGTAATTTTTTTCTTTATTCAAGGTTAATTGTTACAGTGTTGTTACAGAAATTAACATTGTTAAGGTAACAATTAACTTTATAGATACGACGATTCATATTCGACATGATTATTTACGTAATAATACGAATAATGCGTGACATAAAGATTTAATTAATTTTTTGTCAAGTTCAAAGGTATAATAGATTTTTGAGAGCATGATAATAATTCATCAACTATCTCTCAGCTTTTATGTGTTACTCCATATTCCACAACCCAAGAACCAGCTCCAGGTAATCTTGACCATGCTATGCAAAGTACACAAATGTGAATGAATATCCAGACAAGCTGAGATTTTGATAATGGAACAACAGAAACAAAAAAGGAGGATAATCTCAAGGCAATAAATCATAAACTAATTCATCAACTAAACAAGTTAATATATTCTTCTCAATTCCTACACCTTCTTCAAATGCCTCTATGTCAAAATCAAGCCATCTCCCATACTTTGTGGTCATGTCCTTGTCTACAAGATCATCCACCATTGTGTCTCCCATGCTTTGCCAGCCTAAGATCTCTTTGTTCACCTCCTCTGCTAGCCAATCCCGGTTTTGAATCATTTTTTCCCATTTAACACATCCTTTGCAGCTTCCAACTAGAACCTGTCGATACCTCGACTCCATGCATTCACTCACACAGTCGAGCAAAAGCTTTTGTTCGAGTTTGTAATCTCCGTTTCTCTCTGTGTAGGTTTGATGCTCTAGCTGATTGAAGGCCTTCAGGGTCATAACCTTTTCAGTCTGCCCCAATGCATATTCTATAAACAGTAGCTCGGAATCTTTTAGCACCATTTTCACAAAATCGATTTCCCAATTGGTTGACTGTTTGTAGTCTATGGAATTTAATGTCCTAGTTAAAAGCTTTCTGTCCGTTTCTCCTTCGGGTTTAGAAGATGCTGAGTCAGATAACTCCATACCGAATTCCGTCATAGACTCACTTTCAGAGGTCCAATTTAACACTTCTTGATCTTGAACTGAAAAGAATGGTGTGGTACCTGCAAGTGTGGAGTGTATGTGTTGGTTAGAGCAACGATGATGATAAAATCATCCTAATATGATTGAACCATTCTCGACTTTTTCCGAAGATTTAATCAGAACAACGTTTCTAGCATCTTCATAACATTTTCAACTCGAATACGATATGTAAGAAAAACGGTTCAAATGGCAGAAATGCAGAACTACCAAAAGGAAAAATAAGAATAAGAAGAGTGCAGCTTAGAATTTCCTCTACCTGAGAAGCCACTGCTTGTGATAGCAGGTTCAAGAGTTGAAAACGGGCTAGGGTGTCGGTTATCTACTTCTATGCCAGTCTCACTGCTGCTGGTCCCGACATTTTGCTCTTCAATTTCTTCAGATTGCTGGCATCATGCAAATAAATTTGAAGTAATATATCATCATTATGCTAAGAATACAATTTATTATTGAAACTAGAGGTTATAACAGACAATAAAATGGTATCAAATCAGTCTAGCTTTTTGCATACACGAAGAAATGTTAAAGAGTATCAAATACCGATAGATGGATATCTATAATCTCATATCGAATCACAGAATGAAGGTTCTATTCAATAAGATAATGGGAAAAAAACGGAAGTAGAATCTAAATTGCAAGCTATTTGGCAGTGCAATGAATCAAAAAGGACTCCCAACTTCATAGGAAATGAAACCACCTTAAACAAAGTTCTCCTCAGTTACCAGCTTCTCTTTCTGATCACTATTCGTAACTACCGTTCATGATTATTCACTATTATTGTTCTGTTTATTTGGTTCAGGGAAAGCTAAAATCCAAGCAGATTCTATACTTCAGCAAAATCTCTTCCATGCAGGACTAAATTACATGCCAACAAAAGTAGGGAAAAAAGCAAGACTAGCTATTATGAGTAAATTGTAGCCGTGTGTGTGTGAGTGAAACAAACCTGCCACTTCCCTCCCCAATCAAGCCCCAGGCTGTCGGAAGAGCCAGCAAAGTCAATGGAGCTACATGACATATAGTTATCTAGATCTACATGAAGCCTTCTATGGCATGCTGTTGATGTTTCGGTTCCCATACCAGATGAGGGCACTGAGTTTTGCAAACTGGATGTAGGGCTAGCAGAATTCCCCTCTATAATGATATTGCAGTTGGATGACTCTATTCTACATGTCAACTCCTGAAGCTTTTTTTCCAAAATAGAACTCAAAGCATCCCCACCAATTATATTGACTCCAGGAGAAGAAAATGCCGAGCTTTTCAAAAATAGCATATCATTTTCACCAGAAGGATCGGTATAAAAGCTGCTACTGCAACTCTTTTTCGCAACTTGATTAGTGGAAGATATGTCACGCATGGATCTTGACAAGGGGGATGTAAATGTAAATGAAACAACATCTGTGCTTGTTTTCTTTACATCTACATCCCGATTCAAGTGCCCATCAATGGTAACATTACATTTTATGGACCTTTCTTTACCATTTGCAGATGAAATATCAGTAACAGTTTGTCCAGATGGAAGATCGTCATTTACAGGGCGTTTCTTTCTAGGTAAATTCTTTCTTCTAGACATTGGGACCTCCTTTGCAGTATCAGTTGCCACTGAGACAGTCTTCCTGGAGTTTATGGTCCTATTAAGTCCTAATGTACCATTTGTGGACCTAGCATTTCTACCTTGCTGGTCCGAGGTTAAAATCTTTGATGTTGAATTATCTCTATTAGATATGCAATTCTGCTTCAGATTATTCTGCCTCAGAACACTGTTAGTCCTGTTCACCGAGGCTCTTTTCTCCACAGTCCTTTGTAGATCTGACTGACTAGTAGAGAACTGTTTTCTTTTAGCATCATTCCTCTCCTTCTGGTTTATAGAAATCCCATTAACACTCGACGATGACCCTTCTTTCCTCTGAACATTAACCCTCGCTTGTTCTACAAGTGAGACGGATTTTCCCTTGTTCCTTGAACTGTTAGAATTGCATTTTTCAGAGTCATTGGTTATCCTGAATGTTGGTGTATAATCTGATTTACTGCGAGTCTTGTCCTTATGCTGCACTTTCAAAGGTTTCACCATACTCTCACTAGGTTCATCAGCTCTTCGAGGCCTTGATACTTTATGTGCAGCTTCAATTTTCTCTCTCAAATTCCGCACTTTCAGAGGAACCGAAGATGATCCAAATGATGACACTTTACTTTTGGAAGTTGCCTGAGGACTAGCCTCAATAATCCTTGCAGCTGCCTCCATTATGTAAGCTGCATTATTGGTAGGAATAAACGCAGGACTCCTGATAGGAGACAAAAGCTTATGATGAGTGATTGGAATTGGCTTCGCTGATTTTGGAGGCAATATTTCAGTCTGAAATCTCTCGATTGGTCGGTTCTGCACCTTATGAAACATCGGTTCAATGGGATTTGAAGACAACCTGTCAAGCTTGTTAGAGATGTTAGTGTAGTCCGTGGGTTGATATTCATTCCATAAACTAGGAGTACTTCTTTCGAAATGAGATCCTCTAAGAGAGCAAGACCCAGAGTACGGGATGGAAGAAGACTCGGAGACATTCTGTGTCGGCAATGTGTCCAACCCCATAAGCCTAGCAACAACTCCAGGCGCTCTAGATCCGTATCCTTCATCACTAGTCACTGAAGAAGAAGAATTAAAATCACCACTTCGCCTATTATTTGAAGCAGCACTGTACTCATCCCCCTCCCTCTGGTATGCAAATAAACAATGCAATCAGAAACTAATACATTACCAAAATAACAGTTCAGCTCAAGTAGATTAAAGCTAGAAAGGAAGGAAATTCCCCACCGTAAGAGGCGGCGGCTTCACAACACGTTCCTCGGGTTTCACTCTCTTTGATTCTTCTATAGTCAAAATGCAAACAAATGGTGCATGAATAACAAACATGTCCATATAATCAAGAATAAAAATGACTTGAAACACAAAAGAAATGCATGCACATTCATACAGATGAAGAACATGAATGTACCCGGCAACTCGGAATTGTTCGAGAACAGCTTCTTCCTAGATTTACCATTCCAATCAAACAATTGAAGAAATCCTCCCTTCAAACGTTTCCTTTCTACCTCCATTATCTTATCTATAAAACAAGCAGAAAATAAAGTTCAATTATTTATCAAACAAAACAAGACCCTAAAAGACAATCTAATTCAAGTACAACCCTTTGTTCAAGGAAGCTGCTATGGAGCCAATGGCTAAGAAGAAGGAACAAACTTTAAATTCAAAAACCATACCTAGTTTTGCTCACATTGCTCGTTCAGACAAAGAGAGACAGCAAATCAGATTCAAGCAACCAACTGATGTAAGAGAAATCAAGCGCTTTCTGGCATAAAATACATAAACATGTGAATCAGATCTCCATAAGCCAACTTCAAAAGCTTTCAAACTGAACAAATGTGGCTAAACCCCATGATCCAGGTACCAAGCTCCTTCCTTTCCACAATGGGGTTACAAAAGAACAGCTAAACCTAACTGGGTTTTCTTTAAATTGAACAAAAAAGCTTAAAACTTTCAATTTTCAAACCATTAAATCAGTTTCCCCTTGCACTCATTACAACTAAAATTCAAACACCATTTTCTTGGTTTCACTGCAACTAGCATACCAGCCCCAGGAAATGGAATTTGGTTTTAGTGAGATGGACCACAAAGAGACACACAAAAGGATCCTTCACTGGGAAATATTTTAGTGACATTAGCAGAGATAAAGAGACAGAATTGGTTGATACCAGAGATTTAGAAGCAGAGAAAGTCAATTTAAAAATAATAATATAATAAACAAGTGGAGGGTTTAACAATGTAAGAAATGTCTGGGTTTCAGCATTAAATTTTGAAGAAGCAGTGACAGAACATTACATAACCCAACTCTGCCGTTGAAAATTTAAAGACCCAAGGCTTTGTCTTGTGAAATAAATCATTTTTTTTAAAAAAAAAAGTTGTCTTGGTCATTAACTCTCCTACTTTGTTACCAATGCCATGCCAACATGGAAAATTTTCACCATGGGATTAAGACATTATTGGTTGGACTCCACTTGCACCACCAATTCCACTGTTTATTTAGGTTGAATTATTAAAATATTGTTTTTAACTTTTTATTTAAAAAATATAATTTTTAAAAATTATTTTTAATAATATTACATATTATTATTTAAGTCGAAAAACGAATGGATTATAATCTGACTTTAAATAGTGTTTTGTTAAAAAATAATTAAAAAAAATAGCATTGTTCAAAGACAGATGTATTGCAATCCAACTTTAAATAGTGTTTTACCCCAAAATTTTAGATGACTTTGAACAATGCTGATTTTTTGTTATTTTTAGATAAAACATTGTTCAAAGTCGGATTGTAATCTATCCGTCTTCTAATTTGCTAGAGTAAAGTAGAATGTTGTTGGAAATAAAGTGGGAAGTGTTATAGTGTTGAAAAAAATAAATAACAATATTAAATTAAAATCCCGTCTTGTTGCTACATTTTGTATGAATTCGAATATTAATAATTATCGTAAAAATGTAATATCTTTCTGCTTATTAAAAAACACCATACTCATGTGCCATTTCCATTGGAGGAACTGTGTGTCCTTGTGAGAAACAAACTATAAACCCTATTACACTCTTTAACTAACAAGTTTGAAGCATGTAAATGCAGAATTGCAGATACAACTTCCCAAGTCAATCAGTCTTTTCTTTGTTAAGATTCCTATAATAAAATTTCCCAGTTCTTTATTTGTCTTGTTTCTCCAAGAATCAAAAGGTCCAAAAGGACCAAAACCAAGTAAGCAATAACAATACTCATTACTATTATCAAACTGATAAACAGACATCTTACCAAAAAGTTTAGATTACAGACATGTTTTTACAATTCTAAGCAAAGGGGTTACTGGTTAGCTTCTTAGGAACATAATCATGTAATAATATAGAGTGGTTAACATGTCAATCTCAATGTCAAACAACTATACACATATTCTTTCTCTTAATTGAAGGAAAATATTGCATTTAACCCCTATGAATGTGCCTCAAAAGTCACAAAGTTCATACCCCATTCAAAAGGTAAAGAGACAAAAACTGAAAAACAGAAGTGGTCTGTCAATGTTCACCTTCATCCTCCCCACTCTTCATCACCAGTCCCTCTGTATTACATCTAACTCCGAACTCTCGGTTGCGACGTACCCTAACATTCATGACTATGATGATTAGGAAGTCTTTAGGCAATTAGAACAAGGGTTTGAACAGCTTTTACAAGCTTTTCTGGTATAATGTAAGGCATACAGCACTGCAATTATCTCTTCCAGACCTCCCACACTCTTGGTAGTAACTTTCGATTGGTCCAAGTGGTAAGTAGTTTGGTTTCGCTCAAGCAAATCTCAGGTTCGAGATGTTGTGTACACAGACGGGAAGACTCACCACCAAAGTTAGGTCGGGATATTTAAATATTAAGATCGGACTAAGATCAGGATATTGTGTTTCAGTACAGTGCCTAGTAAGTAGTAAGAGTATAACCAAGGCAAAGACGATTCCACTATCTTGCAGAACCAGCATATCCAACCACCCAACAGGTCAAAACCTACCTATTTTCCCTCCAAAAACCGAAACACTCCCTTCCATTGAACACTATGCACAGCTTGCCATCTAAATTTCAACTTCACTTTTTAAAGTTTATTTTTTTTATCAACTCTTCGATTTACGACACTCGTAGATTCCATGGCTGTTGCTGATGTTGTAGTAAAGGGTACCAAGACGTAATATCTCAAAGTTCAAAAGATACCCTTATCCTCCTCTACACTAAACCTTCCACAAGCCGTGTACTTTTCACTAGATGGTTGATGATGAATCGTGCTTTGTAAACCTGTTCTGGTTTCGATTTCTGGGCTTTTCTTTTATACTGATATTCTGGCCGCCATGGACAAATCCAGCGGAGATGTGGCAGCTTGGAACGTGGAGAAGACCAGAAAGATGATAGAGGGTTTGTGCTATTCTAAAAACCTGAACTTTGACTACTGAAATCAGATATCAATTTTGAATTTGAAAAGAAAAATACTGCAACTAAAGTTGAAAATCTCAACGAATTATAGTTAGAGAAATTCAAGATTATTTTTCCAAAACCTGCAATATCACCAAAATATTTTTTAAAAGATTTGAAATCAAATGTTTTGTTTTAACAGTCATATCTTCAATAATTTCTGTTTTATTAAAAAAGAGAGAAAAGTCCAGTTTTTTAACAGTATATATCTCAATCTTTTATGAATTTAAATATACTGCATTTACTTGGTTGTTTCATAGTTTCAGTGAGTTTATCAAAGGATTTAAGCCATGAAGTCCAAGATCAAGATGCAGAAACATTTCCCCAAAATAATTCTCAGGCCAATTTGTTCTCTTATCCTTTTGGTAATGATCACTTGTTTTCATCTATCTTCCTCTTATATAGTGTGTTATATTCATATATATGTATATATAATTCCATCTTTTATCTTGATTACAGGGAGTTTGTGGGTACATAGCAGTAAAGTTAAGCATGCTTAGCAAAGAAACCAAAGACATAATTATGCAGGAGTCAAATTCGGGACAGAATAGCACGATTCCGTCCATTGATGCAACTTCAAGATTGTTGCCTCCTTTGAACTCATCAGCACTGAATTTGGCAAGATCGTTAAGTTCGTTGTTAAATGGATCCGAGCTATCATTTGATAGCATTCAGAAAAAGGTACATTGTAAGACTTTGAATACAACTTTGTTTCTAGTTTACAGTAACATTAATGTGACTACTTTTGTTTCCAGATTGCACCGACGTTGTTTGTTGCGCTTTCGACAATTCCGAATCTATCGCAGATTTCTTACATTGGATTGAATGGCTTGGTGTTTTCGTATTACAATGACGAGGAGCAAAAATTAGCAATATTTTCCAACACTTCCTTTTCTTCACATTGGTACACTATGCCAGTGAACCGTGATAATGGGAAGTTATATGGGATGGCAGTTACTTCGAAAGCTATGGTTCCAATAAATGCAACTTGGCTACAAGACGCTTTGAATCAAACGAAAGGGGTTTCTTACCTAGGCAAAGGATGGAATGAGGAACAAGATGACCTGTTTTTCACCGCTGTTGCTATGGATGGAAGTGGTGTTATATCTGTTGGATTCCCTGTTGATGTGGTTATTGATCATTTTGCAGCATTAGATTTCAGTGGAGGGTATTTTCATTTGGCTACTGTTAGAGGGGACACGATTGTGCAATCAAAGCTTCCAAATGCTGAGATTTTAGTAAATAATAGAACAGTTTCAGTTCAGGCATTGAATCTTGATGGTAATCAGCTACGGAGTATCGGTAACTTTTTATGTGAATCTGATGATGGGAAACCGGTATCCTTTCATTGGAGCATCATGGGAGATAAGTATACATTTTATTGCTCAACCATTGAGATTGCTGGAGTTCAGTCAGTAAGTATTTTGGCATCAATGAGGACCCTTTTGTCTGACTTTCAATTCTACTTAAGCTAATCGATGCTAGCAACTTGATTTTTCAGGTATATGTGTTAGCTTATCCAAGGCGTGGATTGGTTGGTTTCATTGAAAAGAACAGCAAGCTAACCTTGATTCTTGTTGTACTAATGTTTATAAGCATACTGGTCTCGTTCAGCATCTTCATTTTCTTTTCCATTCGAGCAGCAAAAAGAGAAATGTTCTTATGTGCTGCTTTTGTAAAGCAAATGAATGCAACACAACAAGCAGAGCGCAAGAGCATGTTTAAGACTCAAACTTATTTGAGGGCAAACCACGACCTTCGATCTTCCTTGGCAGCAATCTCAACTTTTCTCGATCATTGTCATGTCAGTGTTAATCCTAACTGTGAGTTAGCTGCAAACTTGGCTCAGATAAAGAGTTTCACCACGGACCTCGTAGGTGAGTTTGATTACTTGTTAGTACAAGATGCTTGCATTGTGTAATCTTAAATTATAACTGCTCACTATATTCATTACTGCTTGCTTTGATAAATTCATTCAGATATACTAAATTCAGTACTGAAAATGAGTAAAATTGAGGCTGGGAAGATGGATCTTGAAGAAGAAGAATTCAACTTAGCTCAACTCCTCGAGGACGTTGTTGATATGCATTACCCTTCAGGTCTCGCAAAAGGCATTGATGTTATTCTTGATCCTTGTGATGGTTCAATCAGTAAACTATCTTCGGTGAGAGGTGACAGAGTTAAGCTTAAACAAATTTTGTTGAACTTACTTAACAATGCTATTAAGTTCACAACAGATGGTCACGTCTCAGTTCGTGCAGTCGTCAAGAAAAGAAGTTTCGAGAAAAAAATCATTGCTTCCAATGGTAACAGAGTATCAAAGTGTATATCCCTCTTGTTTTGCAAGAAAGAGGACTTTGAGGATATGGATGCCCTTCATAGAGCTGAACAAAATCTTAACAAAATTGAGTTTGAATTTGAGGTTGATGATACAGGCAAGGGAATTCCTAAAGATAAGCAAGCTTCTATTTATGAAGAATTTTTTCAGGTCAAGGTATCTGATGACTGGAAAGGTCGTGGTCTTAAAGAAGAAGGATGTGGTCTTGGACTTGGTATTGTCCAATCCATTGTAAGTGCTTGAAGCCTTTTAAATTATAAGTTACATTCACGTTGCACTTACATGTTATTGTGCTCGTTTTGGTAAAGACTTCGATTGAATGTTTTTATTTATAGGTGCGGCTGATGGATGGGGAAATAGGGATTGTTGAGAAAGAGCCTGGGGAAAGAGGCACTTGTTTCAGGTTTACTGTTATGCTTACTGCATGTCATCCGGAGTCGTTGGCCGAAACGTTGGAAGACTCGAACGGATTTCATCCACCTTTTTCATTTGTTAAGAGACCTGCAGTTCATTCTCATGTCATACTCAACATAACTGGGGAAGAAAGAAAGAGAGTTCTGAAGAGATATATGGAGAATCTAAATATAAAAGTGACATTGATAAAGCAAGGGCAAAGTCTTCACCAGCAGCTCGAAAATCTGAAGCAAAAGTTGGATATTTCTTACAACAATTCTTTAAGAAAGCCGGACCCTTCTGCAATATCTGCAGCAAGCGATTCAAGTACAGGAACAAACGATTCTCCTTTAGGTATCAAAGGAGGATGCGATTCAACTTTCATATTATTAGTTATTGATTCGAGTGCCGGCGATTTTTCAGAAGTATGTCTTGCTATAGCTAATTTCAGGGCAGGTATCCCAGATAACTTATGTAAGGTTGTCTGGTTACAATCTCCGAAAGATGCACTGACTGATGTAATCCCTTCATGTGATTACCGTATATATAAACCGTTACATGGATCACACTTAATTCAAGTGTTGCATTTACTTGAAGGCAAAGTCACTTCTGGTATCAACTCCCAGAAGTTCATCAACGATTCGAAAGAACTCGAAGTGTTCCAACAGAATTGGTTGACAACCAATCAGCAGAGAACTTCATCTTGTCATCTGTCAATCGAGAAGAAGGAGATGCAGACAGAGATACATGGAATAACCGAGATAAGTTTTGAAAAGCTTTTAAACCAGAAGAGGATTCTCTTGGTTGAAGACACCCTTGTATCGCAGCTCGTATTAGTCACTATTCTAACCAAACATGGAGCAGAAGTCAAAACTTGCTCAAATGGGAAAGAAGCATTTGATGAAGTCTGCAAGATACTAAAAGATACCAAGGAAAACAACTGTGATGCTCCACATTATGATTGTATCATCATGGATTGCCAGGTATAGCAGATGAACCATCGACTTCGATACGAATTAGTAAGCATATAGTTAACTGTAGAATCACTTGTTTGATTTTGTTTTGTTCCTATATATAGATGCCGGTGATGGACGGATATGAAACAACAAAACTGATAAGAATGGAGGAGAAAACTTATGGTGTTCATATTCCAGTCATTGCATTAACAGCTCATGCTATGCCAGAGGAAAAAGCCAAGACTATTGAGGCTGGAATGGATTTTCATTTGACTAAGCCATTGAAAGTGGAGGATTTGGCTGAGATTTTTCTAAGTTTAGATACTAAATGAATAATTCGTTAAAGTTTTTGGTTTTCTTTAGATAATAAATGAATAATTTTGATCCAAGTATAATTAAGGATAAGTATAATTTTAGTGCGTAGGGTTTATATTTAGAGTCGAGGGTTGAGGGTTTAAGGAATTAAGGATGAATATAATTTTTAAGGTGTATGGTTTATAATTTAATGTTAGTGTTGAAATTTTGATTTTTTTTTTGTGTTGGGTTATGAAAATAAGAAACTAAGGGTAGAGAATTTTTATTCGTATCTGCATTATTATGCCATTAGTGTTTTAAATTATTATATATATTATTTAATATGGTTATTTTTTTAGATACGTATTTGAGCTTTATTTATCCAAACCTGAGAACAAGTACAAATTCTATAGTTATCCTTAGTCAGCCATCCCTTTAGGGAATTCCCCAAGCTACCTATAGAAATGGGTACGGGTCAGGTCGGATTTTTGGTTCACCCGCATCCGACCCTCCATCCGCCACCCAATCTAAGTTTAAGTTAAAAAAAACGACATGACCCGACCTAATTTTTAAGTTTTAAAATTCGACCCGACCTGATCCGAATCATTAAAAAAAATTAAATTTTAGGGACTTAACTATAAAAAAATAGGGATCTATTTGTAAAAAAATAAAAATTTAGTGACCTAATTGTAAAAAAATAATTTTAGTAATCTAATTGAATAAAATATATATAAAGAGGGATCGTTATTACAAATATCTCTAAAATATATATGTGAAAATTATATTATTAGTCTCGGGTCAGATCAGATTTTTTTACCCTAAACCCGAACCCGACCCGACCTGAGATCACCCTTAAAAAAACCTGACTCGACCCAACCCAAACCCAAATTTTTTACCAAAAAATCTGACCCGATCGGATTGGGTAGGGTTAGAACTCGTCGGGATCGAGTTCCATCCTCATCCCTAGCTGCACATATACTTTTATTTACATCATTCATGTGTATATTTTTATCCTGTACCGCGGTAAATTTTATATAATCATATAATTCATCTCAATCACTGCGTATGTTCCTAAATTTTTTAAATTTCTCTCTTCCTATATACGATAAACAATCGGATTTCAAGTAAGCTTCATGATGAATACTTGTTCTCACCTTTTAAGATGAAACATAGCTAAAGTAATGTTCCATCATAATTCAATTTTTTGTATTGAATACCACAAAGATTAAAAACAACTTCTCAAATTTGTCTTGAATAAAGGCACTCAACAAACAAGTGATTTTGAGTATCTTGTCAACATAGCAAAGGATACAATGACGAACCTCATACAATTTCATACACCGCAGTCTATCCAAGAATGACAAACGGTCCAAGATAACCATCCAAATAATCATATAGAGTGTTTGGGATATCATTCCATATCATATTAGTTTGTCATTAATCAGAAAATTCAGTTTAGTTTAAGTAACGGTTTTTTATAATTTTATTTATTAAAATATAAATTTTAATAATAATATTAGAAATATATATTTTAAAAAAATAATATAATATTAAAAATAATTTAAAACGAAGACATAAAATGAGGCATGAGAAAGAGGTAGATAATTTCCGCCTGAAATTTATAATGTACCTTATAATTTAAAGGTAAAACAAATCAAAATTACTCAAATTAGAAGAAAAAGAAACATTAATCACGTTTAATTTAAAAAAAGGGAAATTAATACCAAAATCTCTTCCCATGTAACAAAAGTTTAACAATTCTATAAATTGTTTTTCTTTCTATGCAACTAAATTTAAGTTAATACTTTGTTCATAAAGTTCCTAGCTAAACAAAATCTCCCTCCTTATTACCACTGATATTGACTAAAATCATGAATCCAAATATTGGTCTCATGATTAAAAGGATCTTCGGAGTTCAGCGACGAAGTAGACGAACCGTTCTCGGACGTCAAATTAATAATCGGAGGAATACGATTCATTTGGTCACCACCGGAAACATTGCTCGGCAAAGCAGTGTTCACCAACACACTATTATCAACCATGCTTGGACTTGCAACATTGTTGGTATTGTTCTGAAACTGTGGTGGTAGGAACAAATTGGCATCTGTCATGCCTGAGAACTGAGTTTGTAGGTTGTTGTTCAACAGCATGTTCTGATACTGATCATTTGATGTTTGGAACACTAGCGGCTGCTGCAAAGGGGCTGGTTCTACAAATCCAGCTGGTGGCAATGGCGGAAATGGCGGTAATGGCGGCAAATCGTTGTTCGGAAATGGGATGTTTGTAGCATCATTGGTTGGCATCACAGGCATCATATCACTAATTTGGTTCGGAATTAGATTCTCTCCAATGTTGATACCATCCAAGAGTGGCATTTGATTGCTATGGTAATCCGACATAATCGCAGCTTCCGTAGTCCATGTACCTTAATTCGACATAATTTCGTAACGACATTATATTTAATTTTATGTCTCAGTCCAAATCACTCGTACCATTTCGAAATCCGGTTGATCGAAACCGGATTTTTTCAGTATTAGTGATTTAGACCAAGGAAGACTCAAATTATCCTGATGAACTGTGAAGGCAATACAATACCTGGTACGGATGAACCTAGTGGTGCTGGCTCGAATGTCGGATAATGTGTTGGGACATTTTCGAATGAAAGTTGTTGTTGTTGAGTAACATGCAATTGTCCCCCGAAATCCAAGGAAGGATGTTCGGATTCAGATGTCTGATTTACAAAGAATGGAGAGCTGAGAGTTGGGAAACCTTGTTGAGTCAACTCACCCAACCGACGGTCGTAACTCAAGAGCTTCCCAAGGGGTATGTCAAGGGCTCCCGGAGGTGATTCAAGGTAGTGTCTCCTAAAACATAAAAACATATATATTTTTCATGTATCGATCGTATCCTATAACGATAACCGTCGATCGAACATAAATCCGAATAAAAAAGTTACCTATAGTTAAGAGCTTGTTCTCCGGTAAAGTCATCAGCCTGTATCCATAGAGTGTGGCTCCTTCGTTCTGGGCGTTTCTCGTGAAAAAATAAAGGAGGCTGGGCTAGCTGCACATAAATTTCGATTTCGATTCGATTCAATTCAAAACAAAGTATATATACACGTACATTCATAACATCAATTAGAATATAATAATTACCTCAAGTTCAAGTAATCCAGGCTGACCTTCATTCAAGACAACCCTCAACGACAAGATATCAGACCATTGGATTTCGATCTTACTTTTCAACCCATTTTCTAAAATTTCCCACACTAATTTCCTTTTAGAAAAATAGCATTTTCCTACCAAGTCACTTTCGTTTCTTGATACCCTCTGCAACAAAAGATATGATCTTCAAACTTTCAATCGTGTGTATATTTTAGCTACAGTAATTACAGTAATATCTATTCTAGAGTATATACTTTCAATCATTGGACATTGATCGCTCAATTATTGTGCTGACAGTACTGATATTCGAACTCGTGACCTCTAAGAATAACTATTCCTTCAACCGATGAGGCTAGATGGTTCGTGCTCAATTGTATATATATGGATGCAAATCGTCTACCTAGATCTTTTCTATGTCACAAATTTTAAGGTGTAGGGTTTAGGGTTCAAGGTTAGGGTTTAGAAAATTAGGGATAGGTGTATTTTTTAGGGTGTAGGGTTTAGGGTTCAAGGTTAGGGTTTAGAAAATTAAGGGTAGGTGTATTTTTTAGGGTGTAGGGTTTAGGTTTAGGAATTATACAGGGGACATGAACAAAAGCATGATAAATAGACAAATGATTTTAATCTTATATATATTATAATTATACTACACACAAATAATATATACAACGATATAATCAAATTTAAGGTGGAGACAAAACAAAAATATTTAAAAATAGAGATAAATTCATAAATAAACCAAAATTTTAAAATAAAAATAAATAAAAAATAAATATGAAAAAAATTCTTCGGGTTGGGACAATTGTCCCTCCCATGCCAACCCACTGAAATTCATCACTGAGTGTATAATTTTTTATATACAATGTTTATACGACTCAAAGTCCCAAATACTAAACTCTAAACATTAAACCTTACTTTTCTTCCTTAAATACCTACAATCTAAACCTTTGACCTTTGAACCCTAAACCCCTTAATGGGATAATAATCCATATATATAAGTTAATATTTAACCATGGAGATTCTTTTTCCATGTGACATATCGATTTAGTGATATTAAACCCTATACATTAAATCTCTAACCCTAATTTTAAAAATACATCGTTTGTGGAAAATTTTATTTTTCACCGTCAGTGTATCAAATATTATAAATAATATGAGCTGCAGAAGCCCAACAAATATATGAATTTATTTTTCACCTGCCATGGTCCGATTCTAAGTACTGAAATGATGAAATTCTCTGCTTTTAGCTTCTGTGCATCTTGCAAAATATCCACCTTTGCCTTCCTTTTAGCCATGGCAGACTCATGATTGGAACTGTTGGGTTGTTCTGAGCCATTGAGGCTATATCCGCTCATCAAGAACAGTAGTTGACCAGCTTTTTCTAGGAAAGCAGGTGTTGGTAAATGTTTTAAGCCAAGAAGGGACTCCGGTAATGTGATCGGCATAGCTTCAACAGAGTTAACCTACAAGGACAAAAAAAAAAATGAAACAGATACAAAAATTATCTGCACTAGAATTCAACATGCATGGGAAAATGAGTGCGTCACAAGTTAGTATCCGTTTAATTTTTCTCAGTACCGAATATACATAATACTCGAACTCGGATCATCTGTATGAATTGTATCATCCTTTACCACCGGAACCACTCTACGGGTTCATCCATACATGAAAGTTAAGAAAAAAAGAAAAAGAGAAAAACCTGTGGAGATTGAACCAAGCTCCCATCCCAGCTTTGAGTAGCATTGTTCATCAAATCTGCAGATTCCTTCCTGCCATCATCCAGCACCGAGTTCTCTTCCTCCATAAACCTCAACCAACTCCTTTTCTCTATGAAAAAAACAAACAAAAAAAGAGAAATTTATGAAAAGAAAAACCCAGATTTTATCTATGAAAAATAGCTGTTTTAAACTTTAAACGCTCTTATCAAGGAGAAAAAGAAGGTGGATCCTGGTTTGAGAAACATGGATTCTGGAATTTAAACTGAATGAAAACCTGAAACTGCAGTAGATTTGCACCGAAAGAAGGTTAGTTTGAGAGTTATATAAGCGCACAAGGATTCCTCCTAGGTAAAACTAGATTTCAGTGTTTGTTTATTACACTTTAATTAATAATTACCACTCCTTATTTTTTTACTAAGGGGTAATTTTTTAGGGTAAAGTAAATGTATAATTCAGGTTCGAAATTTGTAACTATTTATTTTAATAATATTATGGTTAATCACGTTAAAATTATAGTGTTTAAGATTAAATTTTAAAAATTAGTAATATAATATATTTTTATGATTTAAATTTAGGGTTTAAAATTAAAGTTTAAAATTTAATTTTTAAATATCGGCATAAGAAAGGACAAAAAAATATTTTGTAATATTTATTATATTTTTTAGTCTTTTAAAAAGTGACACGCTTACAGATAAATTATTCAAACTTAAATTATCCTAAATTAATAATATTTTTTTTACTGAATTTTCTCGAAATATTAATATGTCATTATAAATAACTAACTATAAAAATGAAAAAAAAAAATAAAGTTTGGTTCTAATTGAACTTCTTTGATAAGTTAATGACTAACTTGTTTTTAATTGTCTCAATAAGTCTTATTTTATTTTTTAAAAAAATATAAAAATATTTTGGTACAAAGAAGATTAAATGAAATAAAACACTTGCAAGTGTTATTTTTTTAATAAATAAATATAAATAAAACATAATCTTAGTTTAAATTTTCTATGATTATCCAAAAAAAACTATTTTTCATTAAAAAATATCAAAATTTCCACCATTTCTATTTTCTTATATATAATTATTTTTCTGGTTAAATAAATTATTATTAGATTATAAAATTTAAGTATGGATTTAAAGTTGACAAAGACAATAAAAAAATATCAAATATAAACAATGGAATAGATCATAAAATAAAATAAAAGAATAATGACAAATATTTATTATTATTAATATTAAGTATTATGTCACGACCCGAGTTTAGGATTCGAGAGTCGGGTTAACCCGAGGGGTTGAGCTTCGGTTTTAGGCCCCAAGTTTAGGTAGTTTGGGTTTTGTTGGGCCTTAAGTTGTTGGGCTTAAGAGAAGTTTTAAGTTGGGCTTGTTTCAGAAAGGTATTTTGGTAAATACCTATTTGTTGAGGAGAGAGAGGTGGGGTTTTAATTCCCCAGCAGACATGAGCTCATATTCTCTTTTTCTCTTCATCCCTCTACATCTTTTGGGAGAAAGAAAAGAAAGGTTAAGACTGGAACTTTGAGAGTTTTGTGTTGAATCTCATTTTTATGTTGGAAAGGTTGTCGTAGAACTATAGAAGATCTATAAAACAAGTTAAGGAAGAGCTAGTTTAGTGGAGAGAATGATTTTATGGGGGGTTAAGCTTGAGCTTGGGAATGAACTTTTGGGGGCTTAAATCTATGTTCTTTTAGTGTTTTAAGCTTCTAAAATCTTTCTCATAGTGTGCTTAATTCGTTCTTCATCTTTCTCTTGTAGGGAAAGAGGCTTGTGACTCATCATCAAGCTTAGGAGAAAAAAAAAGCTTAAAGAGATGTGGAACTTGTTTGATTGTTGTTGCTTGCTAAGGTTGGTACTCTCAACTCGTTCTCATATCATTCATATCTTGTAGTTTGCATACATGTAGATATTGTGTTTGTATGCTTGGTTTTAAGCTTGAAAGGCATTAATGGTGAAATCTATGTAAATGTGTTAAATGACTGAAAAATGATATTAAAACATCCTAAACATCTTAAGGAACGAGTAGGAGCACTTTAAGGTCGATTTGATTGAGTTTAGGGAGATTGAGTTTAGGGAAGAATCTCTAAAATTTCTAAGTGCAGAACTGCAAATCGTGTAGGGGGTATCGACTGAAAGAATAATAGGCTATATGGCTAGGGGTATCGAACCGTGGTTCGATACCAAACCTTCTAGTGGCATTTTCGGTTCGATGCTGCTATCGAATTGGATAATCCTTCCTCTATTGACCCTTGAGTTGGTCAAGAGTATCGATGCCCTCCTTGAGTGGACATCGATGCAGCTTGTTTCGATACCCCTGTGTAATTTTGTCAAGTTTGAGTAGAGAATTGGGGCTCGGTAATTTTAAATAAATAATTTCATTAATCTAAAAGTTGTGAAACGAATTATTAAACTAAGACGGATGTTGTAACCCCGAGAGACTAAATTGAAATAATCTTGATATATCTTGTTGTGCTAAGATCCTAGGTGGATCGTTTGTGCGGTTGAGTCATTGTGTTTTAGAAATCCGTATATCCATAAGTGTTGCAACACGTTGAAGTTCATCTGATATAATATGTCGGGTGATGTTTTGAAGATTTTTATTCCGAGTGTTGGACGGCCTCACTCGAAGATGTTCGATGTAACATTTCGAGCATGAGGTTGGTTGGGCGGCCTCCACCCCTTTTCGAACGTTGGGCGACCTCGTTCGAAAATGTCCGATGTAACATTTTGTGCATAGGATTTGAGGGCGGCCTCAATCCTGAGTGTAGGATCTCGATGCTGTATGGACGCGAGCTTCACTCTTATGTGTTGACTTGATATGATTTGTATATGCTGTGTGCGATAATATACATTCATTTATGTCATGTGATAGGCAAGCATGCTAGACCATCATATCATGCACAAGATTTATATGACATGCTTTACTAGTTATGATATGCATGATGTTGACCGAGTTCGGCGTACCCACTGAGCTTTTGTAGCTCAGCGTTCGAAATGTATTTTTGTGCGTAGGTTAGGTGGAGCCGGTCCCGTGGAACACCATCGAGGTTTGGATTTCAGCATCGATCGTGTTGTCAGAGTACACTTATTAGATGTAGTGGGCATAGTACTGTATCGAACTCTATATGTAATTTTGTAACTCTGTTTATTTTATTTTGATCAAATGTTTAATGGTTTGTAATATTTTAGAGCTCCGGTTACTTTAAATTATTTTGTGCTTTTGTTTTAATTTAAATGAGTTTTATGGATCGTATTCGAACTTGAAATTAGATTTATTTGTTGGACTTTAAAAAAAAAATTAAAATATAGGTTTTGGGCCAGAGACCTAATGTGACATCCGGATCGGGGTGTTAGATATTATATCATAATTATTGTTACTTTGGAAAAACAAAAGTTTAATTGAAACGAAAAATATATATTCAATATTTTTCTTGGATATATTCAAAGAAATTAATTAATATAAAAAAATCTGAGAAGAGATATATATTAATTGTATACCATAAATAAGATAAAACAGATAGATACATTAAATAAATAGCTGTAAAAAGATAATGAGTTTTGGAATATTTTATATTTGAATTCCGTATTTAATGATAATAATAATCCTCATTTTCAAGATAAAATAAAATAAAATAAAGGTTTATTAAAATTTAATTCATTTAGAGGTAAAAAATATTAAATCAATTTGTATTTTATCATTATAATATAAATATTATTTATTTTATACCTTAAATAAATCAAGTGATTTTAATTTTAATATTTCGATTTAACATTGAAGCGATATACAGGGACTGATCTAGAGATGTTGGGAGTAAACGTACACCTTAAAAGTTTTAAATTTTTTATATTTTTATATATTTTATCCCTTAAACTCTTATAATTTTACATCCGTATATTTTTAATATATTTTTTAATAATTTATATATCTTATATGAAATTAGTCCCCAGTGATATAACTTTTTAAGGAGAAAACAATGATTAAATATTTTTAGCAAGTGTAGATTGGAGGTAAAATTTAAAAGTATTGGGTAGGGCTTCATCAAATGATGGGTTTGAAGTGAACAGATCAAAAATCAAAGGAGGAAGACTAAAACTTGACTATTTGTTAGATCAAGGCCAAGTAATTTAAATATAAAGGGTAAATTACATTATTAGTCGTTGGATTTTAGGATAATTTTACTTTAGTTATTAAAATTATTTTTTTAATTATAATCATTAAACTTTTAACTCGCTTTTATTATTGTCACTATTGTTAAAAAAATCTATACGGCACCTTGAAGCCTTCTTCCTAAAAAATATAACCCTATTTTTTTAATAGTCAAAATTTGATGAATAGAGTCGTCGCAGATCAATCTTAACTATGGGAATGAGCCATTTGATCATTAGGTTAATATAATCTGATTGCAAGTTGATCTAACGATTAACAATGACAAATCAAAATAATTTGAAGTTTAAGTTTTTTTATTGAGATTTTCAGTTTTGATTCAGCACTATTAACCATTGGATCAACTTAAAACTAAACTATGTTAATATTCTGGAAAAAAAAATCTCGTAGTTGGAATTGATCAACAACAGTTCCATTCTTTAAAACTTTAGCCTTGACAATAACCGTAAATTTAAAAAATTAGAGTTCTTTTTTAGAGAAGACACCAATGTACCACATCGTTATTTCTTAACAAAAGCTAACGAAAATGACTGTAATAAAAGCAAATTAAAAATTTAATGATTATACTAAAAGTTTTTTAGGTGACCAAAATAAAAACGTCCTAAAATTTAGTAACTCTCGACGTAATTTATCCTATATAAACAATGAGGAGGGCTTCTTATCAATTTCTAAAAACAACATATGTTTGATTCTTGGGATGCACAAACATGGAATTAAGATCCAATTTGCCATTTGATTAGTCATTCATCCAATACTATAAACATTGAAGCAAAATGGTAAAAATTTTCTTTTTTTTTATTATGTTTTTATTTATGCATGTATCCTATTAAAAAAACTTAAAACTTTAATTTTTAACTTTAATCTCTATTTTCTATATCTTAAACCCTAAACCTTACACCCTGAAAATTATACCATACCTCTAATTCTCTAAATCCTGATAACTCTTAATCTTAAACCCTAAACTCTAAACTCTAAATTCTTTAATTTAAAGCAAAAACATAAATAAAAACATAAAAAAAAGATAAATGATTTACGCCCGAAACAGAAGGCAGACCTACTTGAGGTCACTAACAAATCATTATGATGCTTTAAAGAAGCGTGTGCAAGGTGCAATCTCTCTTAGTCTTAGATCTCATCTTTTACAAAGAATAATTTTGTTGAATTAAGGAATGAAAAATGAAACGTCCCTTTCACTAGGCATGCACTTGGATATTTAGAATCATTCTTCGGTTTAATGTCAAAATAAATGTTACAAAAAATTCCGTAATAATAATATTCAAATAAGAAAGTATTTATGTTTGGGTACAAATCGTTTCTCTTTATTATCTCTTTTATGGTATCTCCATTTTAAATTAATAGATTTATGATTAATATTAAAAGTTATAATTAAAATTTAAAGAATTAAAAGCATAGTATATTTTTAAGGTTTCAAGTTTTAAACAGAACTGACGTGATCAAAGATAAGAGATTTTTACTCCTCATGAGCTTGTAAAGCTAAAAAGACTACTTCTTTATTTTGTTGTCAGTCTACAGTCCTATGCACCACTAGGATTTAGAGGAGTGGAGGTAGGGACGGAGTTAAAATTTGTGGTTGAGGGGAACAAAACCTAAATGTTTAAAAGTAAAGGAGATAAATTTATAAAAAAATTAATTTTTTAAAAAATTAAATAAAAAAATAAAGTGAAAAAAACTTTTAGGAGTTAGGGGACCCACCCCTATGTGGCTCTGTCCCTGAATGGATGGTGTTCATTAGTTAGCCGGATAAGCTGAAAAATGAGCTTACATATGGCTTTGCTCACTTCACACTTTGCAATGATTTTATGGGGAGAAAATCCAAGTGTGTGTGAATTTAGAAGCACAAGTTTGATAATGATGTGTTGGTCATCCCAAGAGTCATTGGTGGCTTGAAAAATACTACATTTCCATGTCCATGGTGGAAATATGAACAAAATATGGTTCAAAAATTCATTCTTTATGACTACCCATTGATGATGACTATGGGGTGTATTATTCGGTTTTAATCGAATTAATCGATTGAATCGAATTGAAATTATTTTAGTTAATTTAGTCGGTTATTTTTTGATAAATTTGGTTTAAAATTGGTTAATTAACTGAATTAACAAAAAAATATTATATATTATATATTATATATTATATATATTTATTTTTAGTCATTTAACTTTTAAAAATTATAAAATGTTCATTAATTTTTTATATTATAAAATGGTCACTAAATTTAATATTAAATTAATATAAAATAAAAGTTTAGTGACTAAAAATTATTTTAGCATAATTTAGTGACTTATTATGTAATTTAACCAAAATTTATAATAAATTCTGGTTAATTCGTCTAATTAATTGAAATAATTTTGGTTCGATTAATTCGATTAAAGGTAATCCGGTTCGATTAACGGTTAAGATTTTAAAATTTTTGGTTAATTTGGTTCGGCTATCGACTGAATTAATCGAATGCACACCTTAATGATGTCACTTTTGAATTATCAAATGTGATATGGGTAGTTTACTGGGGTTTAAATCGTCTACACTCTACATCTTTCTCGTACATCCTTTCATTCCTCCATTTTAAATTAGAGGGTTTAAGGTTTAAGGTTAGAGGTTGTGATTATTAGGAGTAGGGTGTATTTTTTAGGATGTAGGATTTAAGATATAGAAAATAAGGGTCAGGGTTTAAAGTTCAGTTTTAAAAAAAATAAGAAAGACATGAAAGAATGTATGATAAAGAAGCAAATGGTTTTTACTCAGTTTAGTAGTAGAATTTTTTTGACAAATGCTATTGAATTTTTATTAAATCCATAAAAATTATAATTACAACGTAATCAATAAGCAAAATAATTGGATTAAAAAATCCAAAAATTCTTACAACCCAAAAACAAAGAAAAATAAAATTCCTATGAAAATAAGGATACCGATAAAATTCAACAACTTCCTGAATCTCTTTGTCTCTGTCCAACGAGACGCATAGTGAAGGAAGGAGTTGTAGGCGATTTAAACTGTTGTGCAAAAAAGTACCGCTACCCAGGACTGATTTTATCGGTAAACAATCATCAACCGAGTGACCACCGACAAAACAATAAATTAGAAAACTAGCATCGATTGAATCTATGTGCGAACAACAACCAATCGCTAGGGTATGCTGCAACATACCGTAAAGATAGACGAATCAAACCCCAAAACAAAAATAAAAACATGTCACAAAGATAGAGAAAGCGTGTCGCAAAAAAATTCTTATTAAAATAAAACAAAAAAATAAATTCGGTGGTCGACAACCAACACTAAAAATAATTGTCTACCATGGTACACCGACCAACACTAAATCCCGAGTCGAAGGGACAAAATAATATTTACTTAAAAAAGTAAGGAGAATGATTTGTAATTTTTCAATCAAATTTTTAAATTTATTATCTAGAGCAAAATAAAATGATGATATGGGGTTGGGGGCTAAAGTCCCTGGAAAATAAATGGAAAATCCATTCTTGTTATGAAAATATGTTTTAATTTTAAGTAAAATGCATCATTTATCACTTAATTATCTTCTCACGTTTATTTTATCACTCAATTTTTAAATCTTTTAATTTAGGTATAAAGATAAATTTAACCCTTAATGTTTATAATTTTTATTATTTTGGCTCTCATTTTATTTTTGAGATAAATTTAACTCAACTTTTAAATCTTTTAATTTAGGCATAAAGATAATTTTAACCCTTAATGTTTATAATTTTTATCATTTTGACTCTCATTTTATTTTTTCGATAAATTTAACTCTTAACCTATGTCTTCTTAACAAATAACTTATTTCTTTAACTAACATAACGATTAGACCGTTAAAAATTTAACGATACTGACATGTCATATATACGTGATAATATATTTTAAATAACATGACATCTAACCTCATTCTATATATAACATGCCATTATTGTTAAATTTTTTATGATAATGATAAATATATGTATGTAAAATATAATTTTATTCTAACATAAAATATAAAACAATTAAATTTCAAATAAAATATTAAAAATTAATTAAATAAAAAATAAAAGACTACTATGCATTCTCAAATCTTAAATATCATTCTACATATATTGACATATCATTATCGTTAATTTTTTATCTAATTATTATGCTAGTTAAAAATAAGATATTTATCAAAAATATATAAAATAAAAGCTAAATTTATCCTAAAAAATAAGAATTAAAATAATAAAAATCATAAACTTTAAAAATTAAAATTATCTTTATACCTTTAATTTATTAATCTAAGCTTTCAGATCGTTACATATTTTCTTTATGTCAATATCATGAAATCATTAAAATTGATTGGATTTCATTTGATTCTGCAGCCATTTTTGGGTAAAATAAAAAAACATCATTCATTATTTTTCTCTCTCTTATTTTAATCACTCAATTATTATTATTATTATTTTGATATGATATGGCTTTTATTATTATTTCATCGGTTACTTCGTTTTATTTTTTTTTGAATTCGAATCTGATTTTTATTTTATCTGAAAAATACTCTAAAGTAAAAAGAAAAATCAAAATTAAAAAATATTTTTGATGAAACAACCACCGATTTCGGGACTCAGTGTATCAAAACGAATAAGATCAAACAGTTATCGATTCAAAAGGTCAATAATAACGAAAAACTGAGATAATTATTTTAAATATTTTTAAATTTAATAACAATAAAAAAAATATCATATCATACAAAAAACAATAAAACTATCCAAAATGATGATCAAAACAAGAATAATTTAAAAGATCAGTTATTATATTGAAAAAAATTAAAATTTAGTGACCAACATAGAAAAGAGAAGAAAGTTGAGTGATAATTTTTATATTTAACCCATTTTTAAATATTGGTGCAGCCATCTTCAGTGGAAAGCAAGCGTGTCCATTTTTTTTAAAAAAATTAAAATAATTAGCAACCAGTCCATCCACAGCCGTTGTTTGCATACGTCACAGGCATCTTCTACATGTGATTTCTTCTCAATTTTAAATTCTTAATCGATTAATTTGAATCGAATATAATAAAAAAATAATTATAATAATAAGATCAAGCTTTCAACGTATAAATTAATCATATGTAATATTTGGTGTCTCGTACTAAAATATTTGATCGATTAATAGACTAAAATGATTAATTCGAGGACATAAATAAATAAATTTTAAATCATGTTTATCGTATGTTAAAATATTTTCGATTTTGTCTCGTTTTATTTTAAAAGAGTTTTCAAATAAATATTGTTTTCTTAAACCAAGGTTAATTTGATGTTTTTAAGTTCAATTAAAAATAATATGTCGATAGCGATAACTAATCCTTTGACATGTCGATTCTTTTATCCGTCAAATACGATTTTTAAGTAACTTTAAATCTATATAAAAAATAAAATAAACTTTAAATTACCCACATGTTAAATTACATATTTAAAAGAAAAACTTAAATAATCGACTAGCAGAATCGAATATATTAAAACTTGAATAATATCTAATAAACTTTTATTATAAGAACAAATCTCAAAAAATAAAAAATAACTTAAAACCCATAAAAATATTTATATATAATGGTACTTTTTATAAATATAATAAAAAATATAAATAAATAAAAATATACCGGAGCAGGATGGGACGGGGAATTTCAAGCAAATACCCTAACCCGACCCGACACGACTTAATAATGTTTACGCCCGCCCTATCTCGATCCCCAAAATTAAAGAAAAACTCAATCGGGTCGAGTCGAAATCGGGTATTTTTGTCATCCCAAGACAAAACATGTCAAAAAAATAATTTAGGGGGCTAATTGAGAAAACATGTATAATTTAAGGGGGGAAAGTTGTATTATACCTTTAAAAAATACAGAAGTGAAATGAATGCTAAAGATTTTTCTTATATTCATGCGCAAATGATATAACAAAAGTTTACAATTCTTTCAATTGTTTTCTCTTAGGCAACAAGTTAGCCACTTTGTTCTCAAAGTTCTATCTAAATTAACCCTACATCCTTACCTCCACTGCCTAAAACTCAAATCATGAGTCCAATTATTGGTCTCGTGACCAAAGTCATCGGTAACGACCGACGAAGAAAATGAGTTGTCGTCCGGCGACCAGTTCATAGCTTGAGGATACAATCGCCCACCGCCGACGACATTGTTCATCAACACACCATTATCAACCGCATTTGGACTTACAATGTTGTTCATAGGATGTTCTTGCATGAATAAATCGACTTCCGACATGCGAGTTGAATTGCTGAACAGCATGCTTTGATGTCGATGATCGTTCGATGGTTGAAACATCGACGGTCGATGATGAGGGATTAGTCCTCCAAGTTGACCTTCTTGAGATGACATATAGTTGTACTCTGAAAATTCCATGACTATATTACATGACACATATTCGACTCGAGTCGAGGATTGGACGTCCATCGACTCGAATCCCGGATTATGAAATGGTAAAAGCGATAGAATACCTGATATAGGTGAACTGAGGGGTGCAGGATGGTATGTCTGATAATGTGTTGGGACATTTGCAAATGACAATTGCTGTTGCTGTTGCTGCTGTTGGGGACTTTGCTGAAACTGTCCGCCGAAATCCAAAGAGAAACCTCCGAATGTATGTCTTAAAAAATATGGCGAGTCGAGAGTTGGGAACCCTTGTTGGCTCAACATGCTCAGCCGATGGTCGTAACAGAAGAGCTTGTCCAGGGGTCTGTCAAGGACTCCCGGAGGGAATTCAAGATAGTGTCTCCTATACATTTTGATTAAACAAAACGTTATGGATTAATGTATCGAATATAATAAACATGAACTCGAACACGAAATTACCTGTAAGTAAGAGCTTGTCCTCCGGTGAAGTCCGAAGACATTCTCCATTGTGTATGTTTCCTTGGTTGTGGGTCGATCTCACGATAGAATGAAGGAGGCTGGATTAGCTGCACATAGAAACTTCGATCATAATCGATTTTATTAACGGACGGACAGTCGGACACATAATTTCATGTAAGAGATGCAAACTATTAAGACAGCCTTCGGGCTTCAACGACAAGAATAGAACATAGACTACCATGATTATTACCTCAAGTTCAAGAATTCCAGGTTGACCTTCATGCAAGACAGCCTTCAACGACAAGATATCAGACCATTGGATTTCGATCTTGCTTTTCAACCCGTTCTCCAAGAACTCCCACACCAATTTCCTTTTAGCAAAGTAACATTTTCCGACCAAATCTCCATCATTTCTCGACACCCTCTGCAACAAAGATTTGATCTTCATGCAGACAGCAAAAGAAGTTGTAATATAATTTATATACCAATTGATTATCATTATCCTCACCTGCCATGACCCAATTCTGAGTAACGAAATGAGGAAATTCTCAGCCTTCATCTTATTTCCCTGTTGCCAAACATTCTCCTTCTGGTTCCCATCAGACATGGCTTGTTCTTCGCCATTGAAGAACCGGTGTACCTTTTGTAAGAAAGAGGGTGTTTTCGAAAGTTTCAAGCCAAGAACTGGTACTTCGCTTGTGGATTCAACCAAGTTAACCTGCAAGTTTTAAGCCAAGCAAAATGTAGAAGATGGGAAGGAAAAGAAAGAGAAAGAGAAAGAAAAAGAAAAAGAAAAATCTGAGGAGATTTTTTCCCAGCAACTTCCATTAAAGCTTTGAGAAGAATTACTCACCAAATCTGCAGATTCCTTCATACTCTCACCAGAAACCAACTCCCAATGCTCCATAATCTTCAAACAACTCTTGAAAAAAGAAAACAAAAAGGGAATCTTTGACGAAAACCCAGATTTTTTCTGTCAAGGAAAATCTGAGAAAGAAAGAAAGAAGGTGGAGATTGGTGATGAGAGGAGATTAGTTTGAGAAACGAAAGCGAAGCTTATATATAGACAAGTTCTCTCTCCCTACGTTAAACAATTTACACTAAATTCTTTAAAATAAAATAAAAAATAATGAGATTACGGTAAAAAAATGATAATATTTATATTTAAATTTAAATAATTGTAATTATTTTCTTATTAACAACATTAATACTTGATAATTCCGATCGACATTGACGAGTTACGTAGTTGTTTATATATTATTCGGTGGATGGGAGATTTGGAACACAACGATTTTTAACAAAAAATTTAATCTTTGTTAGTTTGAATACTTGTCAAATTTTAACAAAGATTTCGAATTAAATACGTATTAAGTCTCGATTAATTTTAAAATCATATAACTTTATTCATCTTGTTATTAATCTTAATTCCGTACTTAATTATTACGCGAAAAAAACCTAAATTATTCATCATTTTATCACACTTATTGTAAAAGTAACAAAAGTAGTAGAAATTAAGAAGGCAAAATCTGAGAAGAGAATCTACAAGGTTAAAGAGTCAATGGCATTAAATATATATCCATAAACATATTTTTATTTGGATTCTGAGTTTAATGATAAATAAAAATACCATTTTTTATCGTATAATTATCTATATTCGATTCATTATCGATTTTTTATTTAAATTTAAAACAAGAAATCATTAGAAAAATAATTGTCTTTCCTTTTGTGTGTGCAGCCATCTTTTGAAGAAAGCCAGCAGTTTTTTAAATGGAAAAACACAGGCAGCAAATCCCATCCACAGCCGTCGCTTGCTCACGTCATAGACATTTTCCACACGTGACTTCCTTCTTCATCTTCTTCAATTCTTTTTTTAGTTAATTGAAATTAAAAGTAATTATTAAGAATTAGATAATTATGGTCAGTCTAATCATCAAAACGCACTAATTAATATTTCTTTTCTGTTTATCCGTTGTCGATAAAATTTACAAAATAAAGTTTAGAAAATTTATTAAAAATGTTTTTCTACTATAAGTAAATAAAGTTTAAAATTGTGAGTTTAAAGTTTAGGTTTAGATCTTAGTTATTATTGGGGGTGTTTAAAATTATCTGACTCGATTGATCCGACCCGACGATCTGATAACCCAAAACCAAAATATTGGGTAATTTTCGAGAGAAATTATCCGACTGGGCTGGGTACCCGACCCGAGAATTAGTAGGCCGGGTTTGGACCAAAAATTTTGAATTTCCAGGTACCCAACCCGATTAGTTTTATTATATATATTTTTAGTTTTAAATTATATTTTTATTTTAGATTTCTTTAATATTTATACTTAAAATTAAATTTAAATCTCTAAATTAGTTTTATGTTTGTATTATATACTTTTAGGTTTTAAAAATTTTAAATATATTTTTATTAATTTATTAATACCGAAAAAAAACGGGATTAATACTTTTAACGTTATTTTAGTGATAAAATTTAATAAATATAGATGTATATATAAATTTAAATATTCTAAAATAAACTTTAAATCACTCGTTTTTATGTTTGGTTATGTATTATAAATTTTAAAAACTTATATGTTTAATATGTAATTTTTTAAATTTTAAAATAAAAAATTAAAAATTATGAACCGGGTACCCGTTACCCAATTAGCCGGGTACCCGATAACAAATACCTGATTTAAATGGGCCGGGACACGGGCTAATTTTTTGTGACCCGAAGGAACCGGGTACCTAATTTTCCGAGTACCCGGTAATGAACACCCCTAGCTATTATGGTTAGAGTATAAAATTTTTAAAATATGATGTATTTTATAAGGCGTATATTTTTAAAAAATCTACTAAAAATGTTTTATATAGTAAGTAAATAATGGGCACAAATCATTTTCCCTTTTATTGTACCTTATTGATGTATTTATTTTAAAGTGATGAGTTTAGGGGTTAAGGGTTAAAGTTTAAGATTAGATGTAATGATTAGAGTTTTAGGGATTAGGATGCAAAAATTAAAATTAAGATTTAAAATTTATTTTTACGTACTTTTTAATGTAGGACATAGAAAAGAAATATGGTTAAAGGATAATAATTTTTGTTCGTAAATAGTATCTAGCATTTTTTTCCGCAAATATTTCTCGATGGAAGTATATATCACATATGTTTTCGATTGTACTCTTAGTTCGAACCCATGTATTTTTAAAAATACAATGTCTTTTTAGTCTCAAAATTTTATTTTTTTAACTTTTACCACTAGAACAATATATGCTTTTAGTGACAAATTGATAGTAACAAAAAATAATTTGATCATAAATATTATTTTTTGTGATAATTTTTTATGCGACCCTATTAGTATAAGCAATTGTGACAAACTTTTATTTAGTTAATGTAATAGTATTAATTGTGACGATTATATTGTTTAAAAAAATCTCACTAAAAGACTGTAATTATGACACAAAATTCATTGTCACTAAAACTTTGACACACAATAGTGACGATATATGAAGTGATTATTTAAGATTATTATGAAAAAAAATTTATTATCACTAATAAATCTTTATTTTGTTGTGATAAATTTTGTCACTAATAAAAATTAAAAGTAATGACAAATTAGTTGTTGTCACAATAATAAATATATTTTTATAATTAGAAAAAAATTAAAGTTATCATCAACTAGTTTGTCAAAAGGTATATTATTTCTATTAGTATCTATTATGTGTAAATTATTGTTTTAATCAATCTATTTTGATCAACTTTAATCCTTATATTTTTTTAAATTTAGAATTTAAATCATAATCTTAACGAGAATTGTCACTAATATAATAGTGACGGAATTATTAGACAATTAGTGACGAATCAAAAAAAAAATGACCACTGTAAATTTTAGTGACCAAATTTAATACTTTTTGTGATTATTTTCGATAATACATTTTCTTGTAGTGTACGAGAATCATAAAAATATTTCAACTAAAGAGAATATAATTTATAAATCGTGTTTAATTTATCGTGACTTGATTTATATATCTAAACATTATTCATGATTCATCATGGTACAATATTTTTTTAAATTGTATAAAATTTGATCTATCGTACAATAAGATCCCTCAACACCAACAATCTTTTATAATATATAATCTTATAACAATCCAATCAAGCTGATCAACAAAGATTCATTCGTGTTAGAGATAAGATATCTAACCAATCATATGTGTTTAGCTAAGTCATTACCACCTAATGATGAGAATTTGATCTCATTCTTTATTGCAATCACTAAAGTTGCTTGTATGCATGGCAGATGGCACATCCATCAACCCATATGAATCAAGCTTGATAGTGACATCCATATTAAAATTTTAAGTGTTAACTCATATTTTATTAAAATCGAGAAAAAATAAATAATGGGTTTTAATTTTTTTTGAAGTATCGATTATTTTTTGAACTGATATCAATTTCTTTTTAATACAGTGTTAAAAATTTTTTATAAAATTTTTTAAACATTTTAAGTGTTAACAGACATTAACACTGAACGATATGTAAATCAGAAATGTCATATCAAACTGACATAAACAATGATTACATAAAATTGTGTAAGTGGGTTGATGAGAGGTGGAAATCAAGAGTGTATTGGTTAGGTCTTCATCAAATGATGGAGATGATGTGAATAATTCAAAGGGGAAACACTATGTGATTTACCTCTTTTGGTAGATGATGCACTCACTAGCCAATTGCTTTGCTCAAATTAATCAAAAATATCCCTATTTGGAGACTTTCTCCTCAATTTCCTAACAAAAACACATGTTGTATATGAACCTTATGTAATATTCCTTAGGGTAAAATTATCTATTTGGTACCTTATTTATTCTTGTGTATTTGATTTGGTCATCTAGCTTTTTTTATGATAAATTGATATATATCGTTGTCTGTTATTTTTACCTTTTATTTTGGTATCCAACAGTTAAAAATTAATGATAAAATTAACGTAACATTTTACGAGGAGAGATAAAATAATAAAAGAAACAAATACCTTATTCTTTATTGAGCAATTTTTTTATCACCCACGTAACGGTAAAATATTACACAGGTATATATATTTACTCTTTAAAAGCTAAAATTTAAATCTTCAACACAAAACTCTTAACTCTCGATGTTTACTATTTTCTATTTGCATCCTTAATGTTTTCCTTTGACAATTTAAGTCATAAAACTTTTTTTCTTTCAAATAAGTATTTTTGTATGATCAACTAACGGTTAATACTTAAGGACATATTATGACAACGTTCAAGGTACAATTGAAAAAAATGTGGAGGGATTTTTTCTTTTGCTTTTCTTTCGATCTTGATTTCTAGTTTTATTTTGAATTGTGATCTCAGTTCATGGCTTCCACCCCCGAATAATTTTTTTTATTTTTGTCTCTCTATTTAATTTTTTTTTAAAAATGATTTTTTATGAATTTACCCCACCTACTTCTAAACGTTTATATTTTATCCCTTTAACCTCAAATTTTGGCTCCGTACTTCATGGTATTATTTATTCGAAAGATTATAAAATATGAAAAATGAAATTAAGCTAAAAGAAGTATGAGATTATAAATAGGAAACTTTAGAGTTTAAATCGCGAAAGAAAAAAAAATAAGGGCAAGATTGAAAAAAATAAACATTGAGGGAGTTGCCATTATACCCTAAATTAATAAGAAAACTTCCTCTCACTAGATATGTAATCTAAGTGCTTAGATATGTTGATATCATTGCTCTACTTTATGTTATTATTATATATAGAGTAATGCATGTATTCTCTTAGAGTAGAAATCTTTTATCTTCTAATCGTTGTTCTATTTTATGTTGTTATTATTATTATATATTGTTCTATTTTATGTTATTATTGTATATAGGTTTAATGTTAAGGGTTGTGGTTAGGATTTAGGAGGGTGTATTTTTTTAGGATGTAGGGTTTAGGACTTAGGATATAAAAAATAAGGTTTAGGGTTTAAATTTTAATTTTTTAGAAGTTTTCAATAGGAGGCATGATAAAGAGGCAGAGGATTTTTACCCCAATAAAAGGGGTGCAAATCATCTATCACTTTTCTATACCTTCGCTTTAAATTATAGGGTATAGGGTGTAGGGTTTAGGGTTTAATGTTAGGGGCGGTGGTTAGGCTTTAGAAAATTAGAGGTAGGATTTAAGGTATAGGGTTTAGGATATAAAAAATAGGGTTAAGGTTTAAAATTTATTTTTTTAAAAAAATTTCAACAAGAAACTAGAAGAAGACATAATAAAAGACAGAAAATTTTTATTCTGATAAAAGGAAGGACGATTTTCACCATTCTCTCATAATGGAAAGTGTCCCAAATGGAATCCATGCCCAAGATTGAAAAGCTAAAAAGACTACTTTTTCAAAGTACTCTAAATTCAAGTGCATGGGGGATTTGAGACTTTTTTAAGTCGGCTACATCATCTTAGATGAGTGGATAATGTTAATTAGGTAGCCTGATAAGCTAAAAAGGGAGCTTACATGATGCTTTGCTCACTTCACACTTTGCCATGATTTTATGGGGAGAATCAAGTTTGATAGTGAAGTTGGGGTCATCCCCCTAGAGGCAGTCATGAGTACTTGAGGACTAGTACTTCTACATTGACATCTCTTGGGTGGAAGTATGACCTAAACATGGTCCCAAAAAATCTCATTTCTTTCTTATCTATTACCCCATAAGATGATGATGATGATGCTACTTTTGAATTACCAAATGTGACATTAGTTGTTTCGAGTAGAAGTGTGTAAAAATATCTAATCTGATCCATCCAATTCGTGTAATCGCTGATCCAATTCAAAAATTCAGATGTCTAAACAAATTTTTATTTTTATTTTTTTAGACCGAATACAGATCATAATATCTTAAGTTTCAGATTATCTAAAAATCCGAGGAAAAAATCTAAAATTCAATATTTTACGGATATTAATCTTGTTATATTTAGTAATTTGATGCTTGTTATATCTGAAATTTCAAAAAAACTAAATTTTTATATATGTGAATATTATTATATCTGACGATTTATTGCTTGTTATATTCAAAAATCCAAAATTTTCATAGCGACTGTCAAATCTGAAAAAAAATTCAAATCAAATTATATATTTGGATAATTGACTAATAAAATATTTAATATTCGAATACTAATTTTTTCGGATCAGATACGATTCATTATTTAGCGATTCAAAGTTTTGAATACTTAATTTTTCTGAATCAAATTCGATCCGATAATTCGAATTCTGTTGACATCGTTGTGGTTAAACTAATTCTTACAATCATTCTTAAAATGATATCTAATAGATTTAATGTTTGAAATCCTACACTCTCTTTCCATGTGTCTAGATTGCAATCTCTTTTGTAAAGGTGAAAAATTCACATGCTGGTTTTCCAATTGAAAAAACAAACATAAAATATTGAAGTTGTTGATGCAACTCTTATCAATTGGTCAAATAAATTTCTAGGTTTTTTTCAAGGTGCATGCATTGTATCTTCCAAGATCATTCATCTTAAATGGCATCTTAGGTCCAAAATATAATGATCAGGAGTTTTCGAAATTATCCGACCCGATTGACCCGACTCAACTATCCGATTACCTGAAACAAAAATGACTGGTATTTCTTGAAAAAAAATTACTCGGCCGAGCCGGGTACCCGATTCGAGAATAATTGGGCCGGACTTGGGCTGATATTTTCTAATTACCGGGACCCGACTCGACCCGGTTAATTTTAAATTATATATTTTTTTTAGTTTTAAATTATATTTTTATCATAGGTTCCTTAATATTTGTACATAAAATTAAATTTAAATCTTTAAATTAATTTTATATTTACATTATATATTTTTAATTTTTAAATTTTTAAAATATATTTTATTAATTTGTTAATATCAAAAGAAAAAATAATATTAATATTTTTAATATCATTTTAATGATAAACTTTAATAAATATATATGTATAGATATATATTTAAATATTCTAAAATTAACTTTAAATCATTAATTTTATGTTTGTTCATATATTATAAAATTATAAAATTTGTGTTTAATATGTAATTTTTTTAAAATTTTAAAATAATATATATAAACCGTGTATCCGTTATCCGATTAGCTGGGTATCCAGATTTTGCGGGTACCCAATAACGGATACCCGATATAAATGAGCCGAGATACGGATTGAAAAATCATTACCCGAACCTGAAAATCGGGTATCCGGTAATAAACACCCCTAATAATAACCGAGAAGATTCCGAGAAAATTTACTATTTTATCATTATTTTAGAAGGAAGAAATAATTATAATTTTATATAGAAAAATGTTTGAAGTTTAGAAGAATAAAGCATATGTGAGTCTTCTAAGTCAAATCTCACTGAAATGGAAACCTGAGGAAGAACCCAAAGTAAAACGACAGCTCCCTTGCTTTACAATTATTTAGTCATCAATGGTGCTACTGAAATGCCACCAACCCACTCGGAATTTTATATTGATATTGGGATGAAAACAGGATT
Source organism: Abelmoschus esculentus (assembly GCA_035048815.1). Lineage (NCBI taxonomy): Eukaryota > Viridiplantae > Streptophyta > Magnoliopsida > Malvales > Malvaceae > Abelmoschus > Abelmoschus esculentus. The sequence continues at coordinate 1,780,117 of JAUCBN010000019.1, read as the reverse complement.
AAACTATATTATAAAAATAATTAATTAAATTGTATATAAATATACTTCTAAAAAGTAATTAGATCATAAATATTAAGAGTGTTAAGTTTAGTTTCAGTAATTTTAAAAATTAAAAAGTCTTAAAAATAATTAAATTAAAAAATTATATTTAATTTCATTAACTAATTCTGATAGAGTCTTAAAAATGATAAACCAAAAGATTTTAGTACGGTAAGGATTTAATTATAATAGTTTTAAGACAATCCATTGCATAAAATATAATTAAATCATTTAAGTTAGGGTGTCGTTCAGTGACGGATCTAGTAAAATATTTGAGGGTGAACACACATAAAATTTTAAAATTTGAGGTGGGCATAATTATTAAATATTAAAAAATTTTAAGGACTAACCTATAAAATTTTAAAAAATTGAAGGCAAATGTGTGAACTTTAAAAAGTTCAGGTGGGTCCAGGTGGGTCTGTGCCCACCCTAGATACAAAGTACATCCGCCACTGGTGTCACTAGACCCTCTCACCTTTCATTTTGATCTATCCCTCGCAGGGACGGAGTCAAAATTTAGGGTTGAGGGCAAAACATAAATGTTTAGAAGTAATGGGACAAATTTATAAAAAAATAATTTTTAAAAAATTTAAATAGAGAGACAAAAATAAAAAAAAATTCCTTCGGACGTGAGGAGAGATTGTCCCATCCCACCCCATCTAATTTTGTACTTGATCCCTGTCAAATATTATGTGCCAATATGATATTTATCACTTTTATATATTATCGTAAAATTCACCTACAATATAAAAAAAAAGGTTTTATTTATATTGATTTTGATACATCGGAGAAATATAAATTTATGATTAAGATTATTTATTTTTTTCATAAAATTTATTATTTTTAATTTTTAATCTCAGTTATCAATTTGTACCTATGTAATATATATATATACTTTAAACCTTATCCAGTTATTCAATTGCCATAATATCTAATTCGAATAGTTCACGAACTCATTAATAATGCATATTTTAATTACTTTATATTGTTAAATTACATAAATACCCTTATTTAACATGAAAAAACATTTTGAGTTTTGAGATCAAAATATCAAATTTAAATATAAACGAATATAGTCGAGTTTGCGTAAGTGAGTATAAAAAAATAATTTATAATCGAGCACAAACTAAAATAATTCGATTATATTTTGAGCCAAACTCGATAGTATTATATTTCAATATTTGGTCAAAACTATTCGGAGTGAGTGATGTTACCCTACAATAAAAAATGACCAGATCTTATAACCCTTGTGGCAATGCATATATATGTGTCCAATTCAAAGAACAAACTATCTTAATAGGTAATTTCTTTACATCTTTTCCAGAAATACAAAATAATATACTAATAGAAAAATTCTACAACGGACATCGAATATCGCTAAACATTATTAACGGTGAACACCGTTAAATATTATTAAATTAATTAATTAATAAACATTATTGACTTATTTCTTACAAGCCTACACACTTGAAAAAAAACATTAAAAAGCTTGTCCTTGTTTTTTTTCCCTAGATACTCTCCTTGCATTTCAAGGGAGGGATTTTAATGAATTTACATACAAATATGAATTTTCCCTACTAAAATAAAACATTTACATATTTGCATGTATGGTTTACAGACTTTAATATACAGGGAAGGGATGCTTTTGGTGAACACCATTGTTTTGATCAGATATCGTAATTTTCGGTCCCCGCTCCGGCATTTAAGCACGTAGGACCTCCTCCGGTGCTTCCTGTGACACCGTGGAAAAGACCGGGTTTTATATCTTCGGACGGTTTCCGGTGCCGCTTCCGCTGGTTGATGAACGAGTTGCTGATTTGCTTCTGGTCTAGTCCTGTTATCTCTGATAATTGCAACTTCTCTTCCTCCTGCAACACCACATCTTTTAAACATGCTAGGGGAGAAAACACACACGAATTTGTAACACCGTATTTTTAAATTCTAACCGTGAACTCTAAATTCTAAACTCGTATACTAAAAAACATAAACTAAAACCCTAAATTCTAAATCCTAAACACTAAAGTTAATGCGTTTGTGGAATTACCGTTGGATATGGCCATTTATAATGGTTGTTCCACCAATCCAGTAGTATGAGCCTTGCAACTTTTGGCAGCTTACCCTTCTTTCTGTTCTTCAAGAATTCTTCCCTTAAACTGCTTAGACACCCACAGTATTTGAGCAATGGGGGTTTTGGACAGGCGCAATAGGAGCGACCGCACAGGGGCCCTGAAAAAGAGGGGGCCCAAATTTTGATAAACTACATTTATTAGATGATGTTAATCTCGAAATTTATTGAAAATTTTTGAAAACGCTATTAAGAAAGATTAGTTATAATTATTAAAATGTTATAATTATTTCTTAAATGCGACAATTGATTATAGAATCTTATTGATTATTACTATTATTATTGTTTCAGTAGAACTAGTAAGGTTTTGGATAGACGCAATAGAAACGATTGCATAGGGGGCCCTAGAAAGAACATTTGCTTCTAAGGGATACAATTCTATAACTAGTGGAAGTCATGGACAATTACTTTTAAAGATCATATTTTAAAAAATTGCACAGGGCCCCAAAATCTTTAAACTGCCCCTGTATTTGAGCATCAGCATTCCTTTGATCTCGTGGCTCGGCCACCGCCCCGGGGATTTGCCGCAGCTTAGCTCTTCCTCCGAACACCCACCAGCTTCATCTGAAAACAAAACCAAATGGTATTATATGTATGTACTTGTATAGTAAACACTCAGCCATGTACATCTACTAAGAATTAACCCAAATATCTATAAAATGATTTGCATTAATCATTTAAGTGGACCTCATTTAGGGTTTACACTAAAAAATTTTTTTTCCCAAAAGATCAAATTATAGAGAAATCTATCTTCCATGTGTTTTTGGCGAATTTAAGTCCCTTGTTACTGGTCCAGTTAGATTTTAGGTCGGTTTAATACTTTTAAAAAGTATTTTTGGGATCATACAGATAATTTTTAGTGAAAAAAATAATAAAAATTATTTTTTTTCATGACTCTGTTTATGTTATATAATTAAAAAAGACTTTATACACTTTTCTCTCTTAAATTATACATGTTTTTCTAATTTATCTCATAAACTTTTTTTTGATATGCTTTGCTCCTATGCTATACGCGGTTATCAAATTATCCCTAAAATATACTAATTTTCTCAAGTTATCCCTAAATATGAGTGATTTTGATCCAATTCTTAAAATTTAAGTGGTACAACGGGTCAAAAAAGTTTAGGGAAACTGAGAAAACAGGTATAGTTTAGGAGTGATAAATGTATTAAGCCTTAAAAAATTAGATTTTAATATTAGAATTAAGGTTTAAGATTAGGGTTAAAAGAATCATGAATATAGTCTATTTTTAGAATTTATGATCCATGGTTTACGTATTAGAACTTATAGTTAGGACTTAGAATTTAGGGTTAGGACAGAAAATGATACCGAAAAAGAGAAAAAAATTTATTTCTCTCATGGTACTTTTTTTGAAAACATCTTTCAAAAACACATAGTGTAACTTTTAAATCGAATAGTTTATATGTGCTCAAAGTACAAACAAATAATTCGTGAAATACGAACTCATCAAGTGATTTCAGTTAAAAATAAAAGGTAAATTATAACAAAGGTCACTCAATTATAGGTATAGTTGCATTTGGGTTATTTAATTATTGGAAGTTACATTTGGGTTACTCAGTTATGGGTAAAGTTACATTTGGGTCATCCAATTATTAAAGGTTATATTTGAGTCACTCAATTATAGGTAATGTTACATTTGGGTCACCCTTCATATTTGAAAAAGTACATCAATTTGATCGTTCTTTTCTTTTAAATCACTTGTATACCCTTGTTAACATTAGAGTATTTTATTTAAAATCATTAATTAATCTAATATACAAATTTATAAACTTTTTTAAATACGAAGGGTGACCCAAATGTAACCTTATCTATAATTGAGTGATTTAAATGTAACATTTATTAATTAGGTGACTCAAATGTAACCATACCCATAATTAAGTGACCCAAACATAACTTTCAATAATTAAGTAACCAAATGTAACCTTACTCATAATTAAGTAACCTTCATTACAGTTTACCCAAAATAAAATATAGTTATCTTCAGTTAACTCGAAATAACTCGGGTGCAAACAGTTTATCCATACGATGTGTATTCTTTATTAAAATACTAACATTAATGAGCAAATACTATATTATATTCATATAACACAATTCATAAAAATAATTCATGAAACACAAACACAACTAAAGCTGAAGCATGGTTAAAAATAAGTGGACAAAAAGGAACAGCAAAACAACTATAGATAGTACCAGCACAGTAATTACAGTCCATGGAACTTTAAGGGTTTTTAGCATTGAAAAAATTACCAAGAGATTGAATTTACCAAGAGGGTAAATACACAGTTAAAAAAACTTTACCAGATTGATAATCCAGGGATTTTACCAGTGTTCCTTGGCAGAGATCACTTAGCTGGGATTCAATGTTGGTCAAGAACACTGTAGCTTCATTGAACGGCTTTGAGAGTTCCTCTTTGCATCTATGGAGAACCTCACAGTATGATTCCTTGAAGCAGACAAGAAACAAAGATTAATGTTGCAGATTCATGCAATCTTTTTCTTTTCTCGAGAACCAAACAAAACACTTAATGAAGACATAAGTAAGAATGTTTGACATTTTATGTACCATGAACTCGTCAAGTTCTGGATCAGCTCCTATCTCACTGCAGCCACTTGTTGTATGGTTCTCACGGCCAATTTCTTCAAGAAGCGAGGCCACCTCAGGCGTTGATCCGATCTATAGAGGGACGGATATAAGATTTTATGTCAGGTCTAAAATTTTAAGAGTGCGAACTATACGAGTGTTTGAAATTTCCGGGGAATCAATTGTCTCGTCCGACATCCCTCGGTCCATTCTTGAACTTATGTATACATGAACAACCCTAAAGTTAAAAACAAAGAACTACCTTTTGGCAATCGATGTAAGCAGATACTAGGTCTGGATAACGAGGGTGACTTGCGATCTGGGACTTGATCAGATCAGAGAAAACTGATGCAGACACGGAGAAATGATGGTCAACTGGACTGAGAAAATCAGTGGTAACCGGAGCTGCAGCTTGTTGACTATGAAAAGAAACTATAAGAAACAATCATATCTTTGTTATTCCAAAACTAGGATTCAAGTTAAGAGCAAAGACTCTTATTTATACAAGGAGATAAATCTCCAGAAGCTTCAAAAGCTTTGCATGACAGTTACAACAAACTACTAACCACCTTAACTACAGCTGCAGCATATTCAACTTAACATTCATTCTACTTTCTTAACTCTGGAAGAACTTCCTGACAGTGAAACACAGAAAGCTTATCCCGCAGAAGCTCAAACCTTGTAACCGGTAAAGGTTTGGTTAGAGAATCAGCTATCTGACATTCGGCTGGAACATGATTAACTTGAACTTCATAGGAGGCCACCTTGTCACGAACAAAGTGCAAATCAAGTTCAAAATGTTTCATCTTAGCATGCAATACTGGATTGGCAGCCATAGCTACTGCACTCGTGTTGTCACACCAAATACGTGGACATTCAGCTACGCCTATCCCCATTTCTCGCAGCACGGCAGTAATCCATGAAACTTCTGCTGTAGCGTCAGCCAAACTACGATACTCTGCTTCCGCAGTGGATCTAGAGACTGCTCGTTGTTTCTTTGTGCTCCAAGTGAGAAGATGCATCCTGTAGAAAACGCAATAGCCCGAGACAGATTTTCTATCATCTAAATCTCCACCCCAATCAGAATCTGAAAAGGCTTGGATGCTAGCAGCTCTGTGATTTTGTGATTGCGATGGAAATCATAGTCCATAATCGATGGTGCCTTTGAGGTATCTCAAGATGCGTTTAACAGCCAACCAATGTATTTCAGTCGGAGCTTGAACATATTGAGCAACTTTATTAACAGCATATGATATATCAGGGCGTGTGTGAGTGATATACAAAAGAGCACCAACCGTGCTTCTGTATAATTGCGGATTCTGTAGTGTACTTCCTTCATGTCTGCTGATCTTTAGTGATGTAGGCATGGGTGTTGTTGCAGCATTAATGTTTTCCAATTGCACCTTGAATAACAACTCATTGATAAACTTCTTTTGGTTAAGTAATAGACCTGCACTTGTTCGACTTACCTCCAGTCCCAAAAAGAACTTCAGCTCCCCAAGATCCTTAAGGGAGAATTGTTGATGTAGCTCACTTATGACTCGTGAGATATCCAGGTGAGTATTGCCAGTAATTAATATATCATCCACGTATACAATAACAAACATCATGTAAACAATCATATCTTTGTTATTCCAAAACTGTGATTCAAGTTAAGAGCAAAGACTCTTATTTATATAAGGAGATAAATCTCCAGAAGCTTCGAAAGCTTTGCATGACAGTTACAACAAACTACTAACCACCTTAACTACAGCTGCAGCATATTCAACTTAACACAGCTGCAGTAAAGTTGTCTGCGGCTAAGCTATGAACCCTTACAACATCGTTTGAACACACGATTGCCGGATCATCAAACCTGTACGAGTCCTCCATGGTTTTTTTAGGTAACAAAAGATCAAACTTGGGTTTTGTGTAAGAGTAATAGTGATCTAAGATAAAATCAGACATGCAAAGGTTCCTGTTATCCTGTACAACTGTACAAGACACTCTAGGTAGCAAATTAAGACATATCTTATCTTGATGTTCAACAAATGAAAAAGACCCAGAGAAGTTGCTTTCTTTTCCAAGAAGACCTGAGAGAGAGAATGTTGGGTGTGGATTGCTTTTACGCTTTGCATAGCCACATAGAAGAAAGGGCAGTTTCATCCCAGGTGTGTTCACACGCTTTGCAACAGTGAAGATGTAGCATTAAGTGGATATGGTAAAGGAGATGACAGTGTGCAAGGTTTCATTGGTTGTCTTTGTCTTACTGAGGATTATGTAATGATGGGACCTGTAAATAAAGGGACTGTAATGGATTACTGTTCTCGTCTGTTGAGTAACTGTTCATTGTCATACAATGATACATACATGTACATACCCTTTCTCTTCTTTTCATTTTGGCTTGCAGACAATGCTACCACCAAGAAATTATGTTCATATGGGTGTAACCGTGTCAATGATATTATAATCGGGGTATAAACGAGTTTGTTCGTGAACATAAACAAAAACGAACACATAAGAACTGAGAATTGCAGGTGTTTCATCCAAGGGTGAAGCTAAGACACCAGTGAATTCCTTAAAATCAGATTCGATAATCACATTGCTCCAACGTCACCATATTGCAGAGGTGCAAGCCTCTGAAACTGCCATGGCCTCTGCGACTGCCATCACAATCTCTATAGACCACCGCAATGTCAGCACAAAATGAGTACCTAAGACAGAAAGAGGCATCACGATTAATCTGTATGCAACTTGGGGGAGACGCTCCTAAGTGGAAGACGACACGACCCTAGTGCTATCGAATAAAAATCTTCTTTTTTGGTGTTGTTCTTATTGTCAAGCTTGAAAAGAGGCAAGGTGCGTTAATCTCACATTAAAAAAGAATAAGGTCTTGGGATATATAAACGGTGGTGCTGCATACATATTATTAAATATATTTTTTAAGAAGAAGGTAATGCCCTGTTACATTATGCATGTCCTAAACTTTAATTTTTAATTTTAAATTATAAAGTCTATAGAGTCTGGACTCAAAAACTAGATTATACATCTTAAATTTTAACACTTCGATCTCACATTCGAATTTTATATTTAGAGATCACGTTAATCACAGGTAATTCTTATTTAAAATAAATTAACCTATCGGATTATTTGAGCTTGTTCAACTTAACAAACAAGCATCTATCTCGTTATATTTGTATATGGGGATTATATCTCAGTTTCTCAAGTTTATAATTTGTTGTACCATTTTAAAAGTTCATTGGACCTTCATTCTCGAATTATCAGTCATTTAAACTTAAATTCACATTTTTAGAAGATTGTTTAGTGGATATTGATATTGGTCCTTGCATATAAAGGGATACTGCGTACTTATATAAGCGGAAGATTGACCCATATCGATACTTTCTTAAAGAACGTATCGGTATAAGTTGAATATCGTACTGATACCTCTTAATAATTCATCCTCGATGAACACTATTCTTAAATCCCTAACATTAGGATATCGATATAGACTTCTTGTAAGATTAAGGTATTGATATTAGGCTCGTATACTAGTACCCTGTAAATAATTTTTCAAGATTGAGGAATCACTTTAAAGTTTTCAAATCACAACCACTAGGGATGGGCACGGAATCCGAACTCGACGGGTTTCGACCCAACCCGGTTCAAACGGGTCGGCTTTTTTGAAGAAAATTGGGTTCAGGTCGGATCGGGTTTTTTTTAAAAGGTAATTTCAGGTCAGGTCGGGTTTAGGGTGGAAAAAATCCAATCCGACCCGACCCAGGACTAATAGTGTAATTTTTCCTGATATTTGTAATTTTGATCCCTCTTTAAATATATTTTATATAATTAAGTCACTAAAATTATTTTTTACAATCAGGTCACTAAAAATTTATTTTATTTACAATTAGATCCCTAAATTTTAATTTTTTCAATTAAATCCCTAAAATTTAAATTTCTTTAATAATTCGGGTCGGATCGAATTTTAAAGCTTAAAAATCAAGTCGGATCAAATTTTTTGCCCTAAATTCGGGTCGGATGACGGGTGGAGGGAATATTTTCGGGTCTGGTACGGATAGACCGAAAATCCGACCAGACCCAATCCATACTCATCTCTAATAACCACTAACCCCTTAACCCTATCCTATATCTTATAAAAGTTTATTAAAGTGATTTTCTACTATTTTTATGCATTATTAATATTTAATCTAAAAATTACCATTAACAAGGCTTTAAAATATCAAACACTCAATTTTACTATCTTAAATCATAAAAAGACAAGGTAATTACTTTATGATCTTCGATAAGAGTCTGAGTCAGAAATATATTAATTATTTATAAAAATCGCTAATCAAAATTTTCAACTAAAAACCCTTTAATTTCTCTCGGTTTATACGGACGAATTATTGTGACATGAACAGTTATTCTGCACATTGGGTGAAATTGTATGATTGGTCCAACTTTAGGGGTACATTATGAAAGTCTTAAATCTTTGTAAAGCCTAAATTAACGTGTGAAAGTGACACTTTCAAAAGGAAGTTCTATTTTTCACCTCATTGGGAGACAATATGTAATGACTATGAACTCAACAATTAGGAAATTGTCAATAGTTCGAATAAAAAAATATCGAACAATTAATCCAATTTTAAAGTCTTTTAAATGATCTGAATCTGAAATAATCTGAAATAAAAGTTTAAAATAGTTTATATCAAAGAAGGCAATGATTACAGTAGTATCTCTTCTAGAGTATATACTCTCAACCATTAAACATTGATCGCTCAATCACTGTACTGACAGTATTGGTACTCAAAGTCGTGACCTCTAAAAACAATAATTGTTCTTTCAACTGATAGACTAAATGATTCGTGCGCACAAATGAAATACTAATTTGATTTAGTTTTAATGGGAATATATATCAAGACTATAAAATGAATGAGTGGCTTGCAGACGGTGGCTAGACATCTAGCATCATTAAGGATTGCTTTGCATATCTTGATAATCAGGTTGCTAATAGGTATATAAGTTTTGTGGTTTGATTATTTTTTTTTGTATATTTCAGTATATTTTAATGATCGATTGTTGTGCACACAAAGATTCAATCGGTGTTAATTTTTTATTTATGTTTTTGTGATCACTTGAAAAGTTATATTCCCACTAGATTTATTGTTTATCGATAAAATTAGTCTTGGATAACGGATCTTTTTGCACGATCGTTTAAATCACCTACAACTCTTTCATTCTTTACGCGTCTCGTTAAAACGTCAAACAAAAAAAATAATGATGAAACATATATAAAATGTTCGTTGAACGAACATAAATCTTCGTTTTTCACTTGATTTTACGTCCGAACGAACGTTTCGTCACAGTTGATTTAAAAATCCCTGCTGATCGAAACCTAAATTTCTTCAAACTATAAATCAAATTCTGAAGTGAAAAGTCAATACAAAAAGAAGCATGATAATGCCATAACCTTTCAAACAAAAAAGAAAGAAAGAAAGCATTCAATGAAAATGGCTTTGACCATGTCTTTTGGAATATTATGACAAGGCTAGATATCTGAACCCAACATGTCCCATAATTTGCATTTTCCAGGATTTGAATATGATATTTGCAGAGCCCCATAGCAGCCATTACAAAGAAAATTGCAGCTTGTGATTTTCAACATTCAAAAGAAGCATTTACATAAAAGACCAACTTCACTGGCTATGGGAACACTTATTCGAAAGCATATCCTTCACTTCTTGAGGCCGTACACGGGCCGCAAGTTATCGAGAATCTCTGCACACTCTATGGGAGTTGCCTCACTACAAAATACTTCATCCCATACCTTGAGAAGGTCTGTTCAATGGAAACTAAGGTCAGCATCCTGATTTACATAACTCAACCTTGTTCAAATAAAGATATTTTTCTAGGCTTTTAATTGTGCCAGAAACTATAAGCTGGATTCTAAATTGGTTTTAAACTTTAAAACATTCCAACGGAATCTTCCAACTATACCGGTTTTGCTGACGATTTTGGCATTAAATACTAGCTCCAAATTATTCCTTTCAAGAACATATGGATTAATAAAAAATTTACACAGAAACTAGCATTTAATGCGAAAAACTGATAGAGTGACCTGATTGGAACGGATTCAGCTGGAACATTTTGAAGTTTTTGGACTAAATTAGAATTTGGTCTATATAATTTGGGAACATAACCCTTTTCTTTAAACGTCATATTAAACAGGTAATAGATCTATATTACTAAACATTTGAGAGGGTTCTATACGACTCGAAAGAATGGTATAGTTGGTAAAACATTCAAAGAAACATACCAGCTTTGTCTGTAGGTGAAAGAAACAAGACAAGCATGTCAAATCTTGGAACCTTGGTTAAATTTTCTAGATATTTGATAGCCAAATCCGTTTCTTCCCTGCAGATAGAATAAGCAAACCAGTAGGTAATCAAGAATCTGGAAAACGTTAAAAAAAATGATATACAAGTCCCAGGCAGTATTCCCTATAAAAGAACTCTATTTACCTGAAAAAGGTGGCAACACATTTAACAATATCAACTAACATGGAAGCAGACATCGCGTTCTTAAAGATTCGCGGTAATGCAGTTGGAGACGTAACCTACAATTAGTATGTAAAAAAAGCGGTAGTATGAATGGAAATTGAGAAGACATTTTTTGGAAGGGTGAATGAGAAGACTTGAAAGAGAAATAATAGCATTCACACCGACATTCATCTTAAAGGACCACATAAAGTTGGCTCATCATGTAAAACAGAACAAGAAAATGCCAACACACAGACCTTCAGAAGATGAGCCTGTAGGGAATGGTCACCAGATAGGGCTTTCCAGGAAACCTCAAATTGGTATGCTGTACTTGGGGGACTAATGTTTTTTGCAGCATCACTCATGGCTCGACTAGCCGCTCGAGAAGCAAGCTCTTGCACCAAAGGCTTCAGCTCTTGCTTTCTAGTTTTGGTATTTCTCTATGAAAGATCGAATGAGTCACAGTTAACTCAATTATAATCAAAGAGGAATAGAAAGAAGAGGGAAAACATTAGTGACTACAATTGCTCATTCCAGTACACTACTGACTCCCTATTAAGCCAATAAAAAGCCTAAACCACTAAACCGTATGAAATAGTGAGATTAAGGTATCAAAGTCAGGATAATGTAGTTGTTTACAAATTAATTTTCCCCTGCTTTAAAATTCAAAGCTTATTTTCACCTCGTAAAAATAATTCAAGGAGTTTCATAGAAAAGATGAAAAAAAATTATAGAATAGTCATCAATAGACCACCTCAGAGGGAGGGAGTTCATAAGAAAGTGCACTAGAATCACCTCAGAGGGAGGGAGTTCATAAGAATGTGCACTAGAGTCACCCAAGGCTTGGAAGCAAAAATCTAGAATGAGACGAGAGGAAGATGCACCTTTACGAATTGTTATATTTTTAACTACTTAGAAAAAACAAACCTTCTTAAAAGAAAAGAAAAGTGTGAGCAATAGATGTCTCAAGGGAAATAATATATATATAGTGTTACCTTAATGTTCTCCGGACGAGCAATATCAGCATCTAGTTGAATACCATCTGTTCTGCTTCCATCCCTGACATTTATTTTCCCTATTTCTTCCAAAGTTACAGATGTCTTCTGGGGTTTCTTTTGCCTGTCAACTTCAGAAACCTACCAAAAGAGGCCGTGCTAAATGAAATAAAACATAAAAGTACATTTGAAAGACTTTAGGCTTCAAGACTTGATAAACTCACAAAATTCATCTATTCATTTGAAAATAAACTAGAGTTATATGTTATTCCACATAGCAAAACCGATCTATGAAGAAGAATGCACAAATAGATCATTCTTCTTTTCCATCTGTCTTCCAACAGATTCTCATTATTTGTCAGCAGATAATATATGCTGGCATATAGCTATCTCTACCGAGAAATGTTAGGACACAAGATTTACCACGGTTTACCAGATAAATGAGAAATCAATTTCAAGAACTCTCTACATCAATGAGCACAACACATACACTTCACAAAATTAGTGAAAATCCAAACACATTTCATCAACATATAAACATCTTTGATTGAAAAGAAAAAGAAAACAACTGGAAAAGAGAAGTTCTAGCATCCAGTACCTTAGATTGATGCCCTTGAACTGCGGCAATTCCCATCCCTTGAGTACTATCCGAGAGAGGATGCACTCCAAGCCCATTTTCTTTTTTCTCTAACTTCCCGACATCCTGACCTCCTTGCATAGACCTCCTTATAACCCCTGATGCCTTCTGCAGAACCTCCTGGGATAGATGAAAATTACAATGAGTAAAATCAATTGATTGCTTAGAAATAATAACAAAACAGAAGACCTTCTGGTCCTTCTCATAACCCTCCCCATCAATCTTCTAAGAAAACTAAAAGACTAAAGAAAAAGAAGAGGCAGCATGCCTTCAGCTCATTCCTATAATTGAGAGTAACATAGCCTGGTTAACATCCATGATTCTAAAGTAGCTTTATAAAACACAGTTTTTCAAAACAATTTAAGTTCACTGAACTTTTAAAATGTTATAATCCGGAAGGGATATAGAAGAAAATTGAACAAAAATGCTTACTTTCTCATACAATGCCTTAAACTCTGCATGTTGTTTCTTCATTTCCTGATTCTTAGGCTCTAACCTCAGGCCAAACTCAGCATCTGCAATCAACTACGGCCACCATATAAGATCTATCAAATTTAAACAGAAGCAGTAGAAAGGAATCCGCTTAGGAGTTAAACCAAGAGATAACTTGCACTCAACATACCTTCAACGGATTCTTTAAGTTTACCAAGTTCTTTTCTAGCCGTTGCTCGACGTGAGTATGCTTTTATGTAGCGATCATCCAGGTTTAAGGCCTCTGTGCAGTCATCCTCGGCCTCTTGAAATCTAAATAGGAAAAAAATTACATACACAGTTATATTAGTCGAGAAGTAAGTCAATCACAAATGTTTGGCCGTTCAAAGAGAAGTATAAACCTACGGAAGGCTATCTATAAGTGAACATAACATAACATAACAATGTCAAACATACTTTCTGAGCTTAAGATAGGACATGGCTCTATTTGCGTAGGCCACAGCTGTTGGAGACAGGGCAATGCTTCTTGAGTAGCAATCAATAGCTTCTTTAAATTTCTTTTGCTTAAAATACTCATTTCCCTGCAAATTTCAAAATATTTTCACTCTAATCAACACCAAAAATAACTCAGACAAGTTCAAAAGGAAAGCATACAGAAAACCAAATTTCTCACCAGCTCCTTTTCAGAATTAGCATCAGGCATACTCTCTTCAGCACCAAAACTAGTTGATAAACTGCTCCATTTATCATAATCCTGTAAATAACCATATTGCCCTGAACTGGTAGTCGACGACGAATCATTTAGGGACCTTTTTCCTGTCGGTCTTCCTTTCTCATTGGTACCCTATGAAAACAAAACTGAATTATCACTTATTGCTAAGACCTTCACATTAGTGCCATACTTAAAACAAAACGTGAGAGTTGAAAAGTTACCAATTGTTCTTTAGCAGAAGCCTGGGATGTTTTCTTCTTGTCCTTGTCCTTAAGTGAAAGTTCCCAGTCCTGCAAGTCATTCAAAAAGCCCTGGAAATCCTGGAAACAAACCCCAGAGGAACAACGAAGAGTAGATGGAAAATAAATTAACTTTTATTTGTTTGCAAAAGAAGAAGAAAACAAAGAGAACCCAGATGATAAATCTTAAGAAATAACATTTCAGTAATCCAAAGGTCAAACCTTTAAGTTTGAATAGAACCAACTTCCCTATCTAATTAACTTAAATAGTTCTCGAAAAAAGCTTAATTCCAATTATGAATTGAACAAATCAAAGCAAACAGAAAACAAAGCATAGAAAACATCTTCATGGATCCAACAAATATCACATTTTGAACTTCAAAGCTAAAAATACTGAAACTTTGAATGAAAAATGAAAAAGAAACCATTAAAAGGGGGAAAGGAGAACTGTAATACCATCGCCTGATCACGGCCGTGCTTGCTTGCCATTGAAGAGACTATAGGAAAGGTTGGGTAAGGAAGATTCTGGAAGAGACAGGAATTGCTTTGCTTTATTAAATTTTCAGGGGGGTGAAGTCCAGAGAGCCAGTCGAGGCTGTGAAATTGGAAAGCTTCATTCTATTATCAAGTCAAGTCCTTTTATTTGTGGATTTATAGGTGGAGGAGCTTTTGGGCCAATAATAAAAACCCATTAAAACAAACTCGTATTATTTTTAGGGTGAGAATTCGATCGAATCAAATAAAAAAATTTAATTAAGTTAAACTGAAAGGTCATGTCTTATAATTTTGACTCAAATTTTATAAATTTATAAAATTTGAGTTGAGTTGTTTGAGTTTCTGTTCAAATTTAATAACAAACATCCAATATAAACGATTTTCTAAGATCATATACAATACGCATATATATTTTTTCGTATTTTGTAATATATATTAAGCAGAATTGAGAGATTCAACTCAAACTTAAAAATTTCTAAGTTAGACAAAATTTCCTTCTATGATTCAAACTTTATTTTAAAAAATAATCGATTTAAGTTTATAAAATTACGAATCAAAACAAAATAAATATTTTTACATTAAATCGATTTGAATAATTTAATTTTTCAAGTCGATTTTTCTACACCCTAATTGCTATATCAAAATTTTGAAGCATGATTCTTACAATTAAAGCATCCACTTCTCAAAAACAATGTCAAACCTAAATAAAAGTTATATTTTTATTCTTTTAAATTATTAAACAGATAGGCAGAAACACACCGATGGTTTCAATTTTTGAACCATATTGCTACAGGCAGAAGATTATGAGAATAATTTAGCTCAGCTCTCATGATCTGCACCATCATATTCAACAAAATACATACAAATATTACAACATTAGATTCATTATCATGTAGTGTACAAAGGGACCTTCAAGTCCTTATTAAGTGTAACCCTTCTGTCCTATAAACCAACTATTAGTACTGTATCATACGTATACTATACATCCACAAACTTGTGTACACAACAGATATGGTGGTAGGCGTAGCTTGGTACCTGATTATACCAACCAGTGCACTTCACTAACACGCGGTAAGGGTTTCGTGCATAGCCTTGTAGCATTGAAGGCTGCAAAGGGGAAGCTTTGATTTCGAGTCTCGGTACTTGTATGGATTTGTACAAGATGGAACAGCGCATTTCTCTCGAGGTGGAGGGTAACTGCATGGCTTGGGATTGAATATACTTGGTAAGCCTACCTCGTTGGGGAATGTTACAACCGTTCCCGAAGGGCCCATAAGCCATCTAACATAGTTTGATGCAACTATCATGGAGTTTGTAGCTTTTTCCTGCAGAAAAAAGGATCAGATATATAGATGGAAGATGTGATTTGATTAGAAGGAAGGTATCGTTCATGATCTTTACCTGTGCAATTTCTTCTTGCTTCTTTTTTATCTTTTCTTCTCGTTTTTTCCTGCTTGAATCTTGGCCGAGAATTTTTCTTATAGCTTCAGCCTAGAAAAATCAAAGAAGATTAGTCCATCCCCGAGGAGGAGCCATTGATATTTGGTAGAACCATATTTTCAAATTCATCCAATCATTTCAGAAATAGGGAAAGTTGAAAAGGAGGGAACGTTAGTGCATACCTGAGATTCCCTAGCTGCCTTCTCGACCTGCACCCTGCGTCGCTGAGCAGCCTCAGTTTTCTTTAATTGCTGCTCAACTTCTGAGAGTTGCTCTTTTTGCTCTGTGATCGGATTATATTAGATAATAGCATGAATGGAAAAGGTCAGCAAAAACAACAATAGTACAATACATACTTTTAGATGGAACAGGAGGCAATCCTTTTAAGAACTCGACTGGACCAGTGCCAAAACTAGACGAGACATCTTTGCCAGCTTGCTGTGCACGCTGACGTGTAGTAACAGTCATTTCCTTCTTGGAGTCACCAAGGAAATCCACATCTTCCTTTTTGGTTTTCTTTCTCTTATTTTCTAGCTCAATATCTGAAACTGATTCTTCATCCTCTTCCACATAATCAGTATCTTCGGAGGTTCTTCCCGATCTTGACTTCTTAGTGTCTTTGCTCATTCTTGATGAACCATAATCTCCAACATCTAAGCCATAGAGACCATCAATGTTCCTAGTCAATACCTTTGATATCTTCAAATGTTTTCTTCCTCCATCGTCTCCATGTTCTACACCATAATCAGCAGTTACTCTGGCTGTTTTGACCTTCTCAAGGTATTGAATCTCATCATCATCTTCCTCATCATCAAGCACTCCTTCTAATGAGCGTGTCTTAGGTACTCGCTTACTCTTACGGACTGGTCCATGCTTATCTATATCCTTTGTTGAGATATTCTCAGCAGGCAACCTACCTGTTGAGTGATCTACATGTCGGATACCTAAATGACCTCTGGAGAAATCCTTCCACCGAACACCTCGCAAAGTACCATCCTTCTCTGAAGTAAAGGAGTGGTCATCAGAGTTGTCCTGCACAACATTATAGTTCAGACAAAGGAACCATAATAAGAACTCTGTCCATTTACCAGTTCATGCCACAAAACATTCATGCCATGATTTCTAGCATCAGAACTTTTGACAATCAATAAGTTCCTAACATCTATATATTTCAAGTTACTCTATAATATTCTTACAATTTTAACTTTTGTGCATACCTAAGTGTCAGAATTTAAAATTGCGGGAAAAAATCATTCGAGCAGTCAAACTATGTATATTGTATATTGAGCTGAAAGATGATTTCACAATAACATAAGACAAGTGTTGAAAGCTACTATGATAAAAGAGTCGTGACTTAGGAATTCCGTATAATAGCAACCTTAATACTTGATTTCTGCAGTGATCGAGAGGATTTTGAAGAAGAAGACCCAGCAACAGATGCACCATCGCCTACAGATTTAGCATCAATGGTACGTGTAACACCACCAACCTTAAGTTTAACTTTCTTAACCTTTTTCTCATTTTCTAGTCCGTCTGAAACACTTCCAAAACTCCCCCCAATGCTCATGCTTTTCCAATTAGTAGGGGCAAGGACACCTTCATTGCTTCTTTTCAGATCAATTCCACCATGCCTCCGGTCACTGCTACCTTGGAAAGAACCGTCGATGGAAGCTTCATCAGAGTCTTCATATGCTTCATCGTCAACATTAACCAAATTCTGAACAAACTCAACAAGCGTTAATTAGATAAAGCCTTGAATTGCCATAGGTTCAAATGAGAACCGAGAAATACTACAAATATATCAGATAATCAGAAGGATCATTTCATTTTATGTCGCTTACATTGTCTGAAGGAGGTGTGGATGATAAGGAAGAAAAATCATAGAGCTCTGTATGAGGCTGTGACTCACTCCGAGGACGACGGGATGCAGTACTCCTTTTCTTCCTCGTCGCAGTGCTTACATTACTAAACCCTAAGCCTCCAAGGCCTTCCATTGCGGCAAAAAATCAAAGCTTCAGCCTAACATCCCAAACAAATTTAAAAGCTACATGTTAGACAATTGACAATCTTTAGGTAACATAACTGAATGTTGCTCTCGCCTATAGGTAGAATATCAGTGAGGCAATTTCAGTTCCTTTCATTGTTACATAGCTGAATTTAGCTCTCAGTTGAATATCAGAGAGACAACTCAATTCTTTCACAGCTACTTGCAGGTGTTTTAGCTAAAGAATAACATACTATAAAATTAACTTATATTTTCCCAAAAGTGAACTAAATTCTGAACTTTTGAGCTGAAATTCCAACATGAAAACTAAACCATACATGGTCAAATTTGATTCAGCAAACAAAACCCAATAAAGATCATAACCCAATTAAAAAACCCAGAAAATAAAGCAAACCCAATAACGAAAACACTGTAAATAAATCAAAATCGAAATACCCACATAAGAAAACCTCAAAAGAAAGAAAGAAATTACAAGAAAAGGAGAAGAAGAAAAAAGAAGAGAACTTTACCAGTGCAGGAAGTGGTGAAAAGGAAACAACACTTCAGAATTAGATCGCCATGCGAAGGAGGAAAGAAGGAAGGGAATTCAATGAAGAGTAAAACCAATAGGTGCTTGGCGGTAGTAGGCTCAGACACGTGGCCGGATGTGAATGGATAGAGAAGTTAAAGAAGAAAATAAAATTGTTAAATGCTTACAGTACGGTTAAAGAAGAAAATAAAATAAAACTTGGCTTAATTCTATTTTAGCCCCTGTACTTTATATTAATTATCGGTTTAGTAGCTAAATAATTTGAAGACAACAAATTTTATTACTTTGATGAGATGATTAAAAAAATTGATTTTAAAGAAGTTAACTCTATTTTCCCCCCTTTTTCTGAGATTTTGGTAGGTACCCATATGTGACTGGAACATCGGTTGTAGCTTTGAAGTATAAAGATGGGATTTTGATGGCTGCTGATATGGGAGGTCAGCTCACTAGCTATTGTTTTTTTTTCTGAAATTTCTATTTGGTATTATTCTATCTGTTTGAAATTTGAATTAGTCATTTTATTGGAAAGTGGAGTATGCTCAAAGAAAGTATGGAAGTGAAAGGCTAATGGTTCTGATTTCTGACCCTTTGTAGGCTTTTTAACGCGTTTTGGCTTTGAAGTGTTCCTTGTTCTTCAACCTTTGATGTTGTTTTTCAATATTGTTATTAGAGTAGATAGTTCGATTAGCCGATATGATTGTTATCGGCTAATATGTAGATTAGAATTGTCAGTTAAGGTGATGCTTGAAGATGAAGTCATTGTAACTTGTAACAGGAAACTTATATGTTCACAATTGACAGTATGCTCGCTCAGACAGTATGCTCACTTTTATATGGTCTTGTTTGGTGTTTTTGTCTGTGTTTGAATTAACCTTTTTTTGGAAGGTGGATAATATGTTCTTTGAGAAAAGTATGAACATGAAAAACTAATGGTTCTTCCCTTTTGTGATGTGTTTTGGATACCAAAGATGAAGCAATTAGCTTTAAGCAGCCTTGATCCGGGTGCTTTTTATGTAATGCTGTTTATAATGGTGTTATGGATATAGATAGTTCAGTTAGATGATTTGACTATTGCTAAGTACCAAGTAGCTTAAGAATTGGCAGTTAAGTTGATGCTTGAAGCTGAAATCATTTTAATCTTTAACGTAGAACTTATATGTTCACTATCCGGAACTTGTATTTAAATAGCCTTCGATAAAATGCTTGTTTGATAGTATGATCTCAACGATCTACATGTTTCGGTTTGTGAATAGTTGCTATATCATCTTAGACAGAAATGGAGGTGGAGTTTAAGTGCCATAAAACAAGATATACATTTATAATGAGAGCTTGCTCTAGAGCTAATATGCACTCATGTGAGGCTTGGTGTGTATCTGACTAGTTACGTATTTCACTATGTAAGTGAATGCAGCATACACTTGTTTCATGCCAGCTTCCTGTTAATCGGCAGGTTCATATGGATCCACCCTGCGGTACAAGAATGTGGAGCGAATGAAGCCTATTGGCAAGCATTCTCTTCTGGGTGCTAGTGGAGAAATCAGTGATTTCCAAGAGATTCTACGTTATCTTGATGATCTTATGTACGTATTGATTGAAACGATACGTTTCTTCTTCTTCTTTTACTTGTTCTTTCATGGATTTTATTATTCATTTTATTTACCCACAAATTTCATGGATGATTGATTATTGTAGCTTATATGACGATATGCGGGACGATGGCAACTCCTTGGGGCCTAAAGAGGTGCACAATTACTTGACTCGAGTCATGTATAACAGGCGTAACAAGTTCAATCCATTATGGAACTCCCTTGTGCTTGGTGGAGTTAAAAAAGGAGAGAAGTATCTCGGAACGGTAGGCTCGGAATTATATCTTTGGCCTAAAATTTCTGTGATTGTAAGCTTAAAACTGACCATTCTTAACTTTTCAGGTCAGTATGATTGGTGTAAACTATGAGGACAATCATGTTGCAACTGGTTTTGGGAATCACCTTGCACGGCCCATTCTTCGTCAAGACTGGCATGAGAACTTGAGCTTTGAGGACGGCGTTAAATTACTGGAGAAATGCATGCGAGTTCTCCTCTATCGTGATAGATCAGCTATTAACAAGCTTCAGGTTTGGTCTTCTCTTTTACCATTTTGGCTCCATGTTTGACTATAAACTCATAATCCATGCTGCTAGGTATCAATTCCTACAGCACCAGAAGCATGCATGGCATTCTATGTTTTTTCTCGAATCCGTGCTCGGGAAAGTTATATCATTCCGCTAAACCATTGTGGTCCTTTACTCGACTACCCGAAACAAAAAAAAAAAAACTGTACGTATCATTTGCTGCTAATTTCGTATTCGAAATCTAATAATTGCAGATAGCTAAGATCACTGAAGAAGGCGTGACGATTTCCCAGCCATATTCACTTAAGACCTACTGGGAGTTCACTGCTTTTGCGAATCCTGCTCAGAATGCTGTAGGAACATGGTAAGTGTTGCCACCATTTCATCCTTTCTGAAAACTTTTTATGGTATAAAAAGAACATGAGGAACACAACTAGGAGTTGTAATGAACATTTGGATGCATCTCGACGGTTGTGTAAAACAGTTTATGTTAAAGATTGATTGTCTTCATTAGTGTGGAAGTAGATGTTTTGCTCTCAAGCTTCATTTTAACCATGGTTGGTGGTTAGGTCTTGAAACTGGTATCGAGTAGTCCTTGTTTAACGGTTTCGTTAGATATATATAGATCGTTTAGAGTTTTTATTTGAGAAAATAGGATGCGTAAAGTTTATTTTGGAATTTATACTAAAAGTTATAGTGCAGATAGAAGAATGTCACTGCAACGGGTTGATATAGGTGGGTTTTTGACCGCCCGACTCGATCCTAACATATATAAAGATCATTTGGAGTTTTTATTTGAGAAAATAGGATGTCTAAAGTTTATTTTGCAATTTATACCCCAAAAGTTATAGTGCTGGTAGGAGAATGTCACCACAACGGGCTGATCGATCAGGGTGGGTTTTTGACCACCCAACCCGAAAATTAAATCATCCGACTTGATCCTAACATATATTTCCCCCTAACTCGACCCGAATCGAAATAATAAAATGTATAACATGATCCCAACTCGACTCCAATATATTACTAAGAAAACCGATTAAATCCGACCCAACTCGAGAAAAAATAATAAGAATATTATATACTTTATATATAAAAATAGAATAAAAATATATAAGTATCTCGGATCGGAGAATTTTTATCCTAAATCCAACCCTAATCTGACTGATCCTATTTTTTTTAAAATAACTTGACCCGAACTTGAACTCGGTTTTTTAAATAAAAACCCCACCCTATCGAGTTTGGTCGGACTAAAATCTAATAAAAACTGACAAAATCATCATTCCTTAAAATCAAAAAACATCACATGCAAGTAACGTTATTTATCATCTAATATTTTTATCAAAATTCCCAAGAGCCCTTCATCTTCAACATTGAGTTGGGTCGAAAGGTTTGTTTCCGGGTCGGTCAGAATCCATAATCCATACCCATCCCTGTTACCAAGAGTCTCATACATGCAGTCCCCATACGTAAATAAGGAAAACTACACCTCTCCGGTCTATGAAACATAATAAAAGATGAAAAGACATTGGAGACAACACCCTGTCACTGTCTTGTCGGAATTTTTATCATTATTTCCAATTATTAATTAATTAAAAAAACCATGAACTTGTAATAATGACAATAAGATTGAGATGGATAGACAGATCTGACGGCTGACACCGACAACCCATGAACGGACAGTATCGCGCGAGATGCGCGGGGGATCCCCCCTTTCCCCTGCTTAACTTATCCTACAGAGTAGTAACACGTATTAGTATTTTAATTGATTGAATTAATTTAATTAAAAATTATAAAGTTTTAAACTATATTAATTTGATTATATTTTAACAATAATGCTTTTAATTTCATGGAGAGAATTAAGAAATCATAGTATATTCTTAAAATAAACTTTTTAAAAATCGAGACCTTTACTTTTTAGTAAAATTGATATTCAGATAATATGTAATAAGAAAATTCTACGACGGACGTTGAATACCGCTGAACATATTATCGTTAAACACCGATGAACACTATTAAATTAATTAATAAAAAATAAAAATTTGAAGGATTCAATATATAATTATTAATTATTTTAAAAAATCAATTAAATTTATTTTTATATATTAAAATTTAAATTTTTTTAAATAAGGGTAAACTATACAATTAGTATATCACCTATTTTTGTATCTCTATTTTGGTACTCAAATTATTTTTTTAATAAAATGGTACCTAACGTTACACATTATTTCTATTTTGGTATTTTAACTATTAAAAATAAATGAAAACAAAGATGTTGCTTAAACAAATAATAATTTTAGTCCCTAAAATTTATATAATCTGTCACTTTATTCGATTTAAATATTATTTTTAATTTTTGGTTGAAGTAAACCTTAATTTTCTAAGCCTTGACAAAGACCTACAATCATCAAAGAGCATATTTTTGTTTTCAGCACATTATCGAAGAACTTGTAACCAAAAGCTTTCGACTTTGGAACAAAATAAAATAATATAAAACTAGAAAAGAAAAGAAAAAAGAAATAATTATTAAAAAATTCAAAGATATCGCAAACCAAAATAAGATGAAACCATTAAAAATCAAAATTAAATAATAAATTTTGGTTGGTTAAAAAAATTCAGAGTGAAACGATAATCAAATATATAGAAATATCATTTGTTTAAAAAACTTTTAGGAAAAAAAAGTTATTTTTGTTTAAAACTCTTAACACAGAATATTTTTTAATTAAAAACGAAGATTAATTTAATTTAATTTAATTTCGAAAAAATTCAACATCATTGTGGAATCGGCTATTTTTTTTTAAATTTCGTTTAGTTGAATTTTACTTTTTCATATTTTACTTTTTTATTGTTATTAAAGTTAATATTATTTTTGGACAAATTAAAAAATAGATGAAATTTTACAAAAAATAATATTGACAACAAAGAAAATGTTCGATATCTAATATTTTATTCTTTGGATAGAAGAAGAAGAGAGAATTTATATTTTTAATCTAAAAATTAAAAATAATATTTAAATTGATAGCATTGTAGAATAAATTGATACACTATATAAGTTTTAGGGTCTAAAATTGTTATTTGACCAAGCAATAGTATGTTTCTTTTTAATTTTAATAATTTGGGTATCGAAATAAAAATAATATGTACCGTTAGGTATTTTTCTATTAAAAAAATAGTTTGAGTACCAAAATAGAAATATAAAAATAATTGAGATACTAAGTATATAATTTATTCCTATTTGAAAAAATTTTAAATTTTAACATATATAGAAAAAAAATTTAATTTAATTAATTTTTAAAAATAATTATTAATTATATATTGAGTCCTTCAAGTTTTTAATTTTTATTAACTAATTTAATAGTGCTCAACAATGTTCAGTAATAGTGGTGTTCAGCGATGTTCGTCGCACGTGGTAGACTCATCTATGAAATAATGGTATTTTCATTTTTTAAATTAGTAAATATTTTAATCTTTAATTTTAACTTAAAATTTAATTATTTTATATACTCTTTTACCGTTCTACGAGACAATTACGATTGTAATAAGTTATTATCACAATTATTTATTTTAGGATGAGTATACTATATGCGTCGAATACCGTTGAACACCACTAGCGCTGAACATTGTTGCATATTATTAAATTAATTAATAAAAATTAAAAATTTAAAGGACTCAATGTATAATTAGTAATTATTTAAAACAAAATTTTAATTAAATTATTTTCTATAGGAAAAACTACACAGGTAATCATTCAATTATCATCATTTTTTTGTGTTGGTCATCCAACAAAATTTTTAGTGATAACCGTCACTAACATTTTATTTTATTCTCATTTTGATAATCTAATTTAACTTTTTCGATTCTTTAAGTTACTCGTATACATTATTTTTGAGTCAAATTTGTACAAATATTTTAACGTTTAACATATAAATATTAAAATAAATCAATGTTAAATGAAAAATTATTCCTACAATTCAACGATTTTTTAAACGTTTATTCTAATTCTAATCAAATTTATTATACACAAAATTATTATTTTTTAATACTAAACTTACAAAACAATAATTGAATATCAGTTTCTTCTTAATTTTAATCAAAGTTCAACTCATAACTATTTTTCTATTAAAAATCAGTTTTTAAAAAATACATTTTCGAACATAATTTTAAATTTATTAATTATTTTAATTAAATTATGTTACTTACAAGGATTGAATAGTAAAAAAAATCAATATAACTCGTTATTTCTTAAACAACTTAAAACGGTTAAAATATAAAATTAATAGAGTTTTGTTATGGTTTCTTTTCATTGTATGGGTAAAACAAGAAAATTAAACATCAAATTTTGTTATGATTTTCTATCTTTTATTATCTTTATTTTTGTTAACTAATTGTTTTAAAGAGGCTCGTTGGCAATTGATGGAGAGAAAGAAATGTGATTGTTGGATTTTAAATTTAAAGAAAAGAAACTGAAATAGCAAAACATTGATAAAGAGTTGGAACACAACAAAAAAAGGAGAAATATGGAGTGATTGAAAGATGTGAAAGGGAACTATTTTCGGGGATAAGTATTGTTTGTATTATTATGCTGGTTTATATAAAAATATAAAAAGTTATTTGATGAGTTTTTTTAATAAGATTAAATTAATATAATATCATAAATTTAGGGATTAAAGTTATTATTAAACTATGTCATGGTATAATCTTATTAAACATTTAATGTTTGATGACCAAAACTTTATTATTTAGTGAAAATTTTGATAAAAAAATAATTAAGTGACCAAAACAAAAAATGTGACAATTGAGTGACCACCCTTATATTTATCTCAATAAAAAAATAAATTAATTAAAATTTTATTTTAAATAATTATTAATTATATGTTAAACCCTTAAAGTTTTTAATCTTTATTAATTAGTTTAATAGTGTTCATCATTAACGGTGTTTAACAATGTTCGACGCCTGTTGTAAAATTTTTTTTATTTTATTTATCTCTTTCGTAAACCCTTTACGTAATATCAAACAACTAAAACATCATTATAATATCATTTATTACGGAACTATTAATTTTAAAAAATATATAAAATATAAAAGTAATATTTTTATATTTTAGATGTGACAATGTAACCAAAAGGATCACATGATTATTTTGATAACATACAGAAACCCTTTGTCCAAAAAAGGTCACTTCATATAGAAAAGTTATTACATTGTCAAGGCTACACTCAAAAAGGAAATCAAAATCAAATTGATGATGATCACCTCACTCACATAAAGGTCCATCATCTTTTCCTTCTTTACAAAAGAAGCAAGTTTTTTTTATTTATTTAGTCCCTATAACATGTCAAACAGGGCCAGTTCCAGGTCCTCCTAGTGTCAAAACCACATCTCCTAGATCAGTTCTTAGCTTCGGATCTTTTGCTGCTAATGGTGCAGCATTGGTCGCCAAATGCCGGCGGGGTTCCGGCATAATGCACATTGTTGGTGGCTGAGAGGGCTTCAATGGTTCAAAGTCGGGTGAGTTTAGAAATGGCGGAGTGGCACCGGCCTTTGGCACTGTCAAGACGAAACCCGATGACACCTAGTGTTGATCAAATAAAGTTGATGGTAAGGAATGGTTTAATACACATATGGTAAGAATAAGATGTTCTGCAATAAAGAACATAAGGCTTACAGGTGCAAATAAGACTCCTCTAAATATCTTCCCATTAACTGTTGCTGTCACTAGGAGACCCGAGTCGAATGCTCCGTCGACTTTGCCACAAACTTCAGCACCAAGCTGAGGTAAGAAAAGGCCAGAAAGAACCATGAAACAAACGGGAAATATATGGAAATCCCATTGAAATGGAAAATTTGTGAACCTTACCAGGTTGGGAATAGGCCCTGCTTCCAAGTATCTCTGTTCCACAGCCGAGCATTGTGTTCCGGTTCTTTGTCTGCCGGTATGAACAGCGTGGAGATATTGTTCCGGTTTTTGAAGGTTTTGAAATTCTCTCGTATATTGCAAATCCTCTCGAGTTTTGTGGACCATATATCTGGTCTGCTGATGGTTATTTGAACCAATGTTAAGTTCACAATTGCTGGGAATAGGATGAAACTTCTTAAACAAGTTAAGGCCTTGGGACACAGTGGAATCCGGGTGCTTTAGTGCCGGACCTTGTTCTTGATCCGAATGTGAAGATGATGAATGCTGCGAGAGTGAAAGGGAATGCTCTTCTTGCTCGGATTCAACCTCCAATGCCTTTGTATTGGCAGTTCTTCTCCTCTTCGGGTTTGAAGTATCTAAAGAGTAATGAAAAATTGAAATGATCATGCTCGAATCATCAAGTTCAAGAGCAATATATCGAACCCTGAGGGACCAACCTGAATTGAACCGAGAAGAATGCTTTGCTATTTGATCTAGCTCATTATCTCCGTGTTTCGCAACTTCCGTATCAGTAAAATAGATGCCTCTCTGCTTCAAAATAAATTAAACACCTTTTATTCCCTAAGGTCACAACTAAAATCGACGTAATGGAGACGAAAATTTGCAGTTAATCTTTATAGCAGATTTCTTACCGAGTTACTAGGTGCTACTCTTAAGAATCTTCTCTTTTCTTGGTTCCAATGGCCTCCAAAAGTTTTGCACGTCGAAATGTTGTACCGGCCATTTGGGTGCTGCCTCCCGAGTTGCAAAATCAGCAATTCATTGATCGGACGTTCGTCTTCCCCACATCTGTATAGATCAAGTCCCACCAAATTAAAACTTGAACCGAGGAATAAAGCTAAAACATAGTCAGAGGATCTTACCCTCCATAGATAGCAATATCGGATTCTGCAAGGACCGCAGTATGTGAAAACCGCCCTCGAGGCTGCTGGCCACATATATCCAGCCGAGTCCAACGACAATCATTCATGTCTAGGACCCAAACATCATTATAATAGTGTTTATCTCCAACCCCTCCAATGATGAAAACCTTGAAAAAATATAAAATTTATTCTCAGTTGTGAATAAAACTGTCGATTAAAACGGAATTAGTCACGTTAACAACGACAACTTAGTGCAAAATGTGCTACCTTTGCTCCAATATTCACCACAGCATGACCTGCTCTAACACCCGGTAGCGAGCCTTGAACTGCTAACTGTGAAGAAAATTAAAGGAAGTAAATCATGGGAACTATGATTCATAGAATTGGCCCTTTTTCAATAATGAATTTGGTGAGACAATACCCTTGACCAAGTTGAAGTATCCATGTCGAAGATGTCAACGTCTCCGTGATACCGATCACCGCAGTCCCCACCATACACAACGAGCTTGTTTCCAATCGCGACAGCACTGTGACTGTCGCGAGGTACAGGGATATGACCTCTTACCTGAGGCGAGGTCCATCTCATAGTCCTAAGATCCAAAACATGCAAATCATTCAAGTAATTAGCTCTGCCCTCACCGCTCCCTCCGAAAATCACCACCTTGTCTTCACCAATAAGTGTGGCGGTATGACTCTCACGAGGTGAAGGCGCAACACCATTGCATTCGGCTCGTATCCACTCTTTCGAAGCAAGGTCCAGTATGTGAAGATCATTCACCTTCTTGGAACCATTAGTACCCCCAAACACCATCATTTTCCCCCTTACAAGAACAACACTGTGACTGTCTCTAGGACCAGGCCCCTGACCTGTGGTTTCAAGAGTTCTCCAGACCATTGTCTTGAGATTTAGCATGAGAACATCACTAAAATGTAGACCTCCGCAACACCCCTGCGACGAGCAAAAGCAAGCCGATCAGATATTCACCCCTAAGGCGAAATCGAGCTCTACTTTCTCTCCTACTAATAGAATTCAGCATCAAAATATACCAAATCCAACAGTTATGTGGCTCAATATACATCAAAACAACAATAAAAAAGCTCAATACAAGTTGTCCTGTCAGAAATCATTGAACAAAATGAACCCAAGTTTACCAGGAAGTAACAAGACCAAGTTACAGTCATGAACTTACTAATTGCAGAAAGTGAAACCAGGACAAATTTCAGACAACATTCCAACAAACAAGAAGCATAATCAGTAAAGAACTAAAAACAATCAAGAAAGCTATATGTTCCCTTAAACAAAGCTAACCATTCTGCAAAATAAATTGTACTTGAAATGAATATAACATACCCCAAAAATATAAACAACCCCATCAGAATAGCAAGCAGAATGCCCCCATCTCTCAGACGGGTTAAAACCCGAGACTTTAGGACATAACCATATTGCATTCCTCTTTGCCATTTGAGCTCCAAAGGACTCCATTGTTGTCTGCAATGTGTTTGATTGTTTTACTTCCTTCACTCTCTCTCTTTAAAGGGTCAGTCTTTGGCTTTGGCTTAGCTTACGTTTTACTTCAACACAGTAGTGGACAATGATGGAACAACCGAGCAAGCAGAGGGAGAGGGGGAAAAGAATAGAGTGCCAAAGAGAGGACATGAACAAGCCAAGTGATATATCAAATATCAATGTCAAATTGACATGAAAAGATGGGCGCTTTCAAGTCTATGTCACTGTGGCAACCAACAGCCACGGTGACAAGAAAGCATCTTTTATTCACGCTCGGTAGACTCTCTCCCTATGTAACCAATTGCGTGACGTTGATGAATAGATGCAAAGACTATAAACCAAGTGATGTAAAATCAAGGGACTGTGAATAGAGAGAGAAAGAGTTACCCTTTATCTTTGCTGTTTAAAAGACTGAGAGTGATGGTGTGTGGGGTTATGGAGAATGATGGAGAAAAACACAAATTTTATACATTTAAAAGCGATTAAACGATCAATATTTAATGATTTACGATATATTTTGTTGGGATTGGTGTAGAGATGAGAAGCTTGGTTTCTTCTTCATCATCTATATCTTCCTTCTTTCTCAGAATCCAAGTTTCAAGGTGGTTTATTGATGTTTGATCCAGAAATGTCTATTCACAAAGGTCTTTTGGGGGAGTGAAAGTATGTAACTTTGTGCTGTAGGATTTTTTTTAATTTTAATAAATGATTAAAATTATATAAATTTATTAAATATCGAACTAGATACTATTTAACTCGTGATTAACTCCTTTATCAAGCAATCTAGACCCACGTCTTATAATTTTGATGAAATCAGACCATTTCCATCACCTTCACATGATTACTTAACATCCATCAACTCGTTTAGCCAAAGCCTTCGTGGACTAATCTTGTAGATGAGAAGATGGTGAATGAAGGAACATTATTGGCTTATACACTAAAATAACACAACAATATCCCTATATTATTAAATTAATACTTAAAAATTTATATTTGTATTATTTTTTAATTTCTAAGATCTCGTCTTAATTAATTCAGATCAAATCACGTCACACACTAAATTTTAGTAGGTGGGTCTCCTAATAAAGATTTTTTACGTATATAATATCACGAGCCTAAAAATTATTTAAACAAAACTAAATTATTAATCACTTAAATCGACCCCTGTTAATTAAAATTTTATATTTTTAATTTAACACTTAACATAAATTCGGTGTAAAAACACGACAAATATACATAAAATATTAATTATTAAAATATTTAAAACTTGTTAAATCATTTTTTTACTAAAGAACGAAACTCAAAAAAACAGAACATAACCCTGACAAGAAAGAGAAAAAAATACCATAAAATATTGGTAGTGATGGAAGCGTAGACGCGACAAACGCGGGAGAGTTCTGAGGTAATGGCGGTAGAACGACAACTCCCACTTAAGTTCCAGGGATTGTCCTATTCCACGTCATCTTTTATTTTTTCATAATATTGTGATTATTTTTTATTTTTAAAATATAATACAAATTAGTTTAATTTTAATAATATTATTGTTTTTAGAGTAAACTATATAAATAGTCAAATTTAATTAAATAATTATATTATTTTATTATAATAAAATTATAAATAATTTAAAAAATATATAAATATTATATTTTATTTTTAACTGTTATATTATCAATTTGTTAATTTTTAATAATCTGTAATTATATTGATATTATTTTAATAGTTAAATGATAGATTCAACGTTTTTAAAATATAATAATTAATTTATTATCAACCCTATAATACGATAATTATTTATGTAATTTACCTTTTTTATAATATTTATAAAGATTGTATTGACATAATTTTTTATAATATTTTTAATTTTTATCATCAGCCTATAGAATAATAATTTTTAAATTAATTTTCAATAGTTTATTAAAAATTTAACCATTAAATATTAAATTTAAACTAAATTATTAAATAAATATAACTTTTTTTTTAACTTTCCTCTAAATCAAAAGATAAGACAAGAAAAGAAATGAAAAGAAAGTCTCCATCTTATCGAGAACGAATACTACCACAACACAACTCACTGTGTTCTTGGAGTTGGGAACAGTAGAAGGAGAAGGGTATTGTTTGTTTGTTTCCCGAGAAAATAAAGAACTGGAACGAGAGAAAAAATGTTTCGAAGAGCGTGATGTATGTAGTGAGCCAGTGGTGTTCTCGTAGTCCGTTGTTGGAGTCATTGGAACTTGAGGCATCCCCGTGTGGCCCCTGCCCTGCCCTGCACGGCCGCTGTCACAGCCAGCGTGACGGGTACGTGCCGTTGACCCTACACTGTGCGAAACCCTATGCACCAGGAGCAACGGCACGATCACCAGCGTTGGTTAACACAATAACTACTATTTCATGTCAAGAGTAATTGTTCAAATGGATTTATAGAATATTATTTAATAGTCTCGGGTCAACTCAATCGAATTATACTAGATTAAGTAAAAAATTTAGGACGTTAAATTTAAAAAATGATAAATATTAAATATATTAATAAGTTATAACATAAAAATATTATTCGATTATAAGATAAAATATAACAAAATTAAAATAAAATCTTAGATTCGGTGATATAATATAAAAAAGATTACGTTATTATCTTTTTTTATTGGTTCTATAAAAAATTTGTAGGTTTCGTAATAATTTTTGTAGGTACCATATTTTTAAAAATTTGATAAGATATAAAGTTATTTTTTAAGATTTTATGATATAACATAATTTTCTACCATAAATTTTATTAGTTCTAGATTTTGGTGATATTGGATAAGAACTTGTGTTATTATCTTTTTTATCATGATAATTGGTGCAGGTGTTATAATAATTTGTATAGTTACCCTATTTTTATGATTTTTTTTTATATTTGTCGTTAAATTTTATTAAGTTCATAAAAAATATTATAATTATATTAATTTTAAAATACCAAAAAAATAAAAAAAAGTAAAATATTTTCTATGGAGATAAGTATACCATTAAAATTCAGAAGCTTTCTGAATCTCTTTATCTCTGTCCAATCGAGACACATAACGGATGAATAAGGAGTGGTGAGCGATCTAAACCATTAGGTAAAATATTCCGCTACCCATGACTGATTATATCGATACACAACCATTAACCGAGTAGAGATCTAACCATCAATGATCACCGACAAAATCATAATAAAAAATTAGCGCTGATTCAAATCTCTGCAACAATCGACTGCTAGGGTATGCTGAATCATGCCACAAGGACAGATAAAATAAATCATAAAAATAAAAATAAAAAACGTGTCACAAGAACAGAGGAAGATGTTATGCTTTAAGAGTTTAGATTATAAAAATAAAAAACGTGTACTCACTCAAAATATAATGAATTGGGTAATAAATAATATTATACTTTAAGAGTTTAGGTTATAACATAAATTTTTATCACAAATTAAAAATATTTTGAATTTAATGACCTTCGATAAAAATTATAATTAAGATATTAAAACAATAATACGAGCATAATTGAAGTACTAAATATATAATCTTCCCTTATTAATATTGTTTTAGAGGAAGAACTTGATTGGGCCTAAAGGGCCCAACAACCATAACATATTGTACCACACAAAGTTGTAGACTCCATACATGCATACATGCATGCATATTACATATGCATATACTACCATATGATTACCATCTTGATGCATCCATTCCACATGCATACATATTTTCCTCATTACCATCTACTAGTCCCCCTCTGGAGGCTGCTTATCACTTATGTAGTAATGGTGGGAGTCAGGTGATGATCCTAATGGATTCCCATAACCCTCGTTTTTCTCCTCTCCGTCGCCGTTATCGTCGCCGATATCACTTTTCATATCAATCATCGGGGACGACGAGGTGACCGGTTTCGCCGCAGCCTCGTTTTTGGCCTCCGGTAAAACCCTTTTAGCATGACAATGCAAGACCAGCAGCAGCAGTAAGAACATGATCAGAGGTACAGTTTTCATGATTCTAACCCCCTGTCTTAATTTCTCTCTAAAACATGTTTTGATGGTGTCTGATTTATATCCTGAAATGCTTATGGTTAATCATGATTAGTGAGACTAATGATGTGGTGGAGATCTTGATTGGGCTTATTGGAAGGAAAGGAATTAAGTGGGAGGGAGGGATTAGGGTTTAATTATAGCTTACAGTAAAAGCAATAGCTATTTCTAATTGCTGGATGACAGTTTTAATATCACAGCATAAGGTCATTATTCTTAAAAAAAAAATAATTGTTCGATTCGATTAAAAAATTAAAATTTGATCAAAATATTAACTTCTTAATCATAAACCCTAAACCCTAAAACTTAGATCTTAACTGAGTTAACGAGTATTTTATTCAATTCGGTTGGGTTTTGATTCAATTTGATTGGATCGGATTTTTAATAAAAAAACTATGTTAAGTTCGAGACACATTGAATTTTTATTAATGGTGAAATCTGAACGGGTTTGATTCAGGTATAAGGTAAAAATATTTGATCTGATTCGACCTAAGATTAATTATATAACTTTTCTTAAAAATTTTAAAGATATTTATAATAATACTCTTATATATATTTATAATTAGGTTCTTAAAATTAATTTTTTATTTATAATTTAATTTTTAAATCATAATTTTAACGATTAAGTCTTTTAAAATTATTTTTTATTATCAAATCTCTAAGATTATTTTTTAATAGATAGATCAGGTCAGATTTAATATATTTATTTTTGGGTAGAATAAAACATTGATTTTTTAAAAAATATATTTAGATCAAATCAAAATAGAATTTAAAATATTTATTTTTAACTCTAATTTTAATTAATTTAATATTTTTTATTATTTTTATGTTTGAAATCAGATCCAAACCCATTGATAAGCCCACAAGGGAATAAATGAAACTCAAAAAAATAAATCCGTACGTGTCGTTTCCCGTGATTCGCCTTAAGTAAGGATGAACAATAATGAATAAAGATGTTCAAGAATATCTGATCCAGTTAATTTTATCCGATTATTTTTGATTTGATCTGAAAATTTAGATATTTGATTTAATATTTATTTTGGATCGAATATCTAATCTGATTTTAAATTTTTTGGATTGGATACGGATCACAATATTTCAAGTTTCGGATTATTCGAAAATCTAAAAATTCAAATTTTTATAATATTAATTTTGTTCTATTTAAAAATTTAGTGCTTGTTATATTTAACAATTATAAAAATTTAAACTTTTATAATTGTGAATCTTATTGTATTTAGTAATTTATTGTTTATTATATTCAAAATTTTAAATTTTTTTATAAATACGATCTTCAAATTTAAAAAAAATAGTATAATCAAATTATATTTTTAGATAATTAGGTATCCGACTATCCAACATCCGAATATGTGGATATCCACTTTTTTTTCCAAATCGGATACAAATCACTATATTATCGATCCGAAAACCCGAATGCTCGAAAAAATCAAATCTAATCCGATATCCGATAATGAACATCCTTACTTATATACGATTTGATTTTTTTTTTCAGATTTACATATTATAAAATTATATAATATTTAAGTTTAAACAGTTTAATTGTTATTTTTAATTATTTTACCGTAACAGCGAACATAAATTTTAGAGGAGATAAAAGATTTTTTTATTTTTACAAGGGTTTTAATTTTAGCGTTTAAAATTTTAGTTTAAGATTTAAAATGTACGAGTTTTATTATAAGATTTAAAATTTAGTATTTATAATTAGAATTTATTTAAGGTTAGAGTTTATGTTTCGGGATAATATAATTAAAAAATTTATATTTTATGTTTATAATTTAGGATTTAAATTTAGATTTTAAGTTTTAAATATATTTATAAGTTTACATTTTAAAGATTCTATAATATTATTTTATATAATTTATGTATTAAAATATAACTATTTATTCAAATGATATTGCAATTTATAATTTTATAACTAATACATGTTTGGAGACAAATATGAAAATTATTTCATATAATGGGGGTTAGTCTATTATTATTTTTTATTTAAGTAAATTTTCTATTTAACAATGAGATATTTTTTATTCAAATGATATTACAATTTATAATTTTATTGGTTATCGACCACTAAATCTTTTTTTTTTTGTTTTAATTTTTGCTTCTATAACCCGTTCTTTGTGTCCATGTGACATGTTTTTCTTCTGTCTTTCTGACATGTTTTTGTTTTTGTTTTATGATTTGATTCATTTTTCTTTATGACATATTTCAGCATACCCTAGCGATCGATTGTTGTTCGCACAAAGATTTAATAGATGCTATTTTTTATTTTTGTTTTGTCGGTAGTTACTTGAAAAGATTTATCCCCATTCGGTTGATGAATGTTAGCCGATGAAATCAGTCCTGGGTAACGATACTTTTTGCATGATAGATTAGATCGCCTACAACTTCTTTCTTCATTATGCGTGTCTCGTTTAGACAGAAACAAGAAGATTCAAAAAACTTCTGAATTTTATTGGTATGCTTATCAGTTATCTCCATAGAAATGTTTATTTTTCTTTATTTTCGATTCTAAAAATCTTTAGATTATTTAATCTAATTATTTTACTTCTTAATTACGATATAATTATGTTTTTCTAATAAAATAATAAAAATTCAGTGACATATATTATAAAAATGTATAAATAATTTTGCTTATACAATAATTATCTTTATCAATTTATTATAATACCAATTTAAATTAATTATATATTTTTATATTAATTAATAAATTATTAAAAATTTAAAATTTTACATTGTTTTTTATTAATACATATAATTAAATAAAATCATGTATTGATATAAATTAGGTAAACAAATTTCATGTGATGTAACCTTGAGCTGTAACTTCGGAGCACTCTTGGCAGTGGCACACTCTCCTATTTATAATCACAGCGCTTCATCTTCTCGACTGCAAGAAAACCATAAAATTTCAGTTTTCTTCCCTCTCTGGACTCCATTTCTGCAATTCCTCCAAGCTTTGAACTTAATTTCCATGGCTTCTTTCACACCAAATCTTCACCGCACGTCCTTAGAGTTCAATAAGCTGAAGATAACGACTACCACGACTTCTCTTAATTCAAACCAATGGACGACGCAAAAACAGCAGCAGATCTACACTTCAAAGCTAATCAAAGCTCTCCGCCGTCATTCTCTAACGTCATCCTCCTCCTTTGCCGCGAAACAAGTCCGTGAAACGGCGGACAGAGTACTCGCGATCGCCGCCAAGGGAACAATGCGTTGGAGCAGATCCATTCTAAGTGCAGATTCCAAGGTTACGAAGAAACATAAGAGAGCGAAGATCGTCGCCGGACATAGGAGGCGGAGGAGATCGGAGATTAACAGAGAGAATAGAAAATCGAGTGTCGTTGAAAGGAAGCTGAGGGTTCTGGGACGGCTTGTTCCCGGTTGCCGTAAGCTGGCTTACTCTAACCTTTTAGACGAAACTAGCGATTACATAGCGGCTTTAGAGATGCAAGTTCGCGCCATGACGGATATTACCGAGTTTCTCGGCGGTGGAGGTGGATCACAACCGCCGCCGCCGCCGGCCGTTCGACATGTAAAAAGAGATGAAAAGGAAGTAATGCTACCTTAAATGTGATTAGCAATTTTAAACATTAACACTTAATTTTAAATTATGTACTCATTTTTATTTTACAAGTATTAATTATATTAATTAGGATTATTAAGTTAATAAGTGTCGATTATATTGATTCGATAATATCGTGATCGGTAAGAGAGAAAAGATAATCAATCAACTTACAAAATTTATGTAAAAGTATAAATTATAAAAATATGTATTAAAAATATATAATATATATAATTAAATTATCAATAAAAAATATAAATTATAAAAATTTAAAATTTTTAAGGGTACGATTATCCTATCCGTCCGTAACCATAAGGACGACACTTATAACAATTGGTTATAAGAGTATGTCTACTTATCAATTTTCTTTTTTATTAAATTTACTTTATAATTTATATGTTGTGTATATAAATGTGTATTAATGATCCCTCGCATACGTCATGTATGTCTCATATATATATATGAATTTTATTTTTAGGGTTTTAGGGGCAAACACGTAACGCACGAGAATCGATTTGTCTCGTTTTAAGAGAAATTATATCACGGATCTTTTTTATTACGTTATTTGTAATTTCAACTATTTAAATTCATTCATTTTATATTTTTTAATGTGAATCATCATTTTTTTCTTATTTGTAATAGGTGAGTTGATAGTAATCAGTTAATTATTTAAAGATGAACGGACCTGATTGTATGAACCACAAGCAATGGCAGAGCTAGAAATTTATTTAAGGAGTGTCATTTTCTTAAATAATATTTAAGAGAAAATAATTATTTTTAAAGGGGTGTCAATTATATATAATTTTAATTTTTTTTATATATAAATTGTACAAAAAATATATAAATTTTAGATATCAATAAACACCTTAATTGAGCATATAACTCCGCTTATAACCACAGATGACGCGGTGAACAAGGTCTTGAGATAATCTCTCATTCTTTAGGAATCGGAGGGTGCAAATTGTCTAACCCTTCCTCATGCCTTCACTTCAAATTAGAGGGTTTAGGGTTTAGAAAATTAGGGGTATGGTGTATTTTTTTGAGTATAGGGTTTAGGGTTTAGAATATAAAAAATAATGATTATGATTTAAAATTCAATTTTTAGTGAATTTTCAAAGAAAACATAAAAGAAAGCACAGAAAAGAGACCGAAGATTTTTGCTCGAATCGGAGACATGTACCAGGATGACCAAGTGGCATCCCTGTCTAAGTACATGGAGCCCAAAGTGGTAATTTCGTGCTCATCAAAGCAAAGGTGATATAAATAAAAGACTAACTATAAAATGATTAAATTATGTTTCTTTTAGTAATAAATATTTAAAATATTTTTTTATTACATGGATATTTAAAGTTTTGTTTTAGTTTAAATAAATATTTAAAATATTTTTTAAATCTAAAATAGATATTTAAAGTTTTTTTTTTTTTTTCAAGAGATCATACGACATGGTCATGCTTACTTGAAACGAAGTCAGATTTTTTAAAATATAAATGTTTAAAAAGTAAAAATAAATTTAATATTAATTTATTTTTTAAAATTTTATATAAATAATAATAAAAAATAATAATACAAATGCCCCTATTCTTTGTCATTTTTATTAACGTAGTACATGAAGTTCATAAATGTTCAATGTTCAATGTTAATTTCAAATTTTGTTGAAATTAATATAATATTTTTTATATTCAATCTGTATAAATTTTATAAAAATTAATGGTTTTATTTAAGATTTATTTTTTAAATAATTTTATTTAAAATTTAAAATTAACTATTTAGATTATAATTATAGTTTAACTCTTAAAATTTAAACTTAAAATAGATCGTATAGAATTGATTTTATAGAATGCATATTAAAAATTATTCTTTATTTAATTATTATAAAATCGATAGATTGAACTGAAAAAATGATAGTTGATATTTTCTATGTTAGATGAGTCATAAAGTCTGAGTTGCTTTAATCTTATGATGTTATTTTATGTCTGTTGTTTAAATATTTTATTGTCATTTCAATGTTTTAAATATTTTATTTTGTAATTTAAATTAGTGATAGTTATTTTTTTTATTTAATAAGAATATAACACGTGATATATTTTTATTTATTTAATTATTTTTTGTATTTCTTTAAAAATATAAACTTTTAAAAATCAAAATGTTTTATTTTTTTTTTTCCAATTAAATTCTCAAATCACTTCTTCATTACCAACCGAAATCCCTCACACGTCGGTGGTTTATCATTCACCACCCAAATATCGTGTACCTCGCCGTTCAAAATCCACACCCTCTAGCAATTGATTAGAAACTCAATCGATCTTTTTTTTTCATTGTTAGATGTTAATCTATTTCGTCGATAAAATAATCAACGATTCATTCGTTAGTTTCTGACGATGAGATAATAGAGATTTCAGTCTGTAGCGACCCCTTTTTTTTAAAAAATATTTAAAAAAACGGTTGAAAGGTTCAAAAGTTTGGTACTCGAAGATGACACCTGAAGAACAGGATGTCACTCCTAATAGAATACCGTTAAATTTAGAAATCCGTTACTCGGTTGGAGTCGCCATCGATCGTTCAAAAAGGTAGATCGAACACCGAGAAAACAAAACCAGAGATGAGTTCGGGAGTTGGTTACGTTTGGGGAAGGATTAGCACCCCCATAACGCCCAAAATTAGTACCTAAAGGTTCGCACCGTAATTTTTAGGAAAATGTAAAATTCGAATTAAATTAATTTCTAATTAAAATGCGTATCCTAATATCCACGACGATTCAAAAGAGATAACACCCGAAAAACGGGATGCTACTCCCAATAGAATACCTCGGGATAATATGTTCTACGAAAAAGAAATACAATAAAAACATTTAATCGAATCACGATAATATGAACCAAAAATAAAACATATAACAATAAATAAAAAAAGAAAGTAAAAAAAAGTAAACTACCACTGTCAGTAATAATAATAATAGTTTATAACAATAATCATAATAAATAATTATATTAACGTAAATTATAGTAATATGTATATAACATAAAAATATAATATTTATATATTTATAATGAAATGATGGTAAAATAACAAAATAAAATAATAATAATAATAATAATAATATCAACATTATGATAATAATATAAAATAATATATATCAAAAATATGATAATAATATAAAATAATATATAATAATAATAATATAAAATAATATCAAAAAGGTAATAAAATAATATGTTAATATCATTTATTATTAATATCATCAAAATATAGTAATATTAATATAATAATAATTTTTAACGTAATAATATAAAATCCTTTCCTAAAGGATTATGTATAAAATATAGTAATGTATCAATATAGTAATAATAATAATATTTAATATAATAATATAAAGTATGGTAATATATCAATATAGTTTCTATAATAACATTAATAATGTGTATTTATGGCAAATATAAACATAATTTAAACATAATATGTAATTATAAAAAAAGGTAATATAATAACTTCATATCATATATGGTAACCATACGTAATATTGTATATGGTATATTACGAATAAAATATGCACATAAATATATATAAAAGTTTCTATATAATTACCTAAATAAGTTAAGAAATAAATTACACTAAAGAAAATACATTAATATTTACCATATTATACATATTATATATGTAATATAATAAGTAAATACTATATATTATATACTACAAATATATATAATATATATAAATATGTAATATAAACATAAAAACATAATAATTATGTAAAGTGACTAAACATAGAAATATAGAGATCAATTGTTAAAATTAAAATAACAAAGAAGGAAAATTAGTGACTAAAATAGAGAATAAGCAAAACTGAAGGACCGAAACGCAAGGATACAAAGACTCCGGGGATTGCACGCATGATTAACCCCTTTATCCGGGTTGATTGCGGGTCTGGGCCGGATTGTCAGATCGGGCTCGGGTATCCAACAGCAAAACGACGTCGTTTTGCATCTAACATAAATACCCTTTTTTAGGATTAAATCCTCATTTGTTCTTCTTCTCCACAGCCCCATTTGATACACATATATTTCTCTGAAGCAATGGCCGGCCGGCCGGCCTCCGGCCGCCGCGCCGGTGGTCAGAAATCGAAAAGGTAGATCTTTTCCGGTTCGTTTCAACGCAAAGATTGTAGATCTGGGGTCAGATTTTCAAGAACACAAGCATGCAAGCCTAGATCTAAGGAGAAAGATAAGCGATTTTCGGTTTCTTTACCTTTTCTTTTTTACTGCCGATTTGCTATCGGTTTCTCCTTTCTCTTTTCCAATTAGTTTCGAATATTGGTGTTGTTTTGCTAATTTTTTTTGCTCCAAATGTCTTTTTTTCTCTCCATTTCTTGTTCGAAAACTGAAGAAGTTACAAGGTCTCAAATCTGGGTTTTATACTCAGATTATATGTATATAAAATACATATATTCTTTTCAGATCCATAATCCTAGATCTAATTATTTTTTGATTTTGCAGGCGGAAAAGACCAAGGCGGTGGGGTGGTGGCCGTTCGAGGAGCGAATGAAGGGGCGAGTGACCACCACGCGCGCATCGAATGGTCGCGCGTGGCAGCCACGCGCGCTAATCTGGAAATTTGACAGTGAGTGGTGGCGGCTGGCAACATAGGATGATAAGTGTTTTGTTATAATTTGTTTATGTTTAGGGTAAATTGTGGGTATTAGATATGGGTTTATTTTTAGGTTTGATTGGATGTATTGGGCTGCTGAATTTAGGATTAGTGGGCTTATATTGTTTGGGTTAATAAAATGGGTTATTACATAGTCATGAGGGCCGATGAAGGTAGGAGTGACCGATGATGGTTGAACCGTTAATGGGAGGAGAATTTATGTATTTATTTTTATTTTATGGGACTTTTAGAGAAATTAAAATTTATTTTCTATAAAATTAAAGATTTTTTTTAATTTTTTAAAAATGAAAATTAAATAAAATATCATAAATATTTCACATGTTATATTTTTATTAGATAACAGAAAATTTTAACTTCTATTATAAAAAAATATTTAAATTATAAAATAAAATATTAAATACTAAAATAATTCAAAAAATATTAAACATCAAACTAATATATATATATATATATCTTTTTTGACTTTTAAGAAACTCCCTTTATTAAGGGTATTTAGTTAATTGAATTAAAAAATAATA
The DNA here is from genome assembly GCA_035048815.1 of Abelmoschus esculentus. NCBI lineage: Eukaryota > Viridiplantae > Streptophyta > Magnoliopsida > Malvales > Malvaceae > Abelmoschus > Abelmoschus esculentus. The sequence continues at coordinate 1,738,157 of JAUCBN010000019.1, read as the reverse complement.
TTTTATAATTTAATTTATATTTCAAGTTTTTATTCGATTTAGTTTTTTGTTTAATTTAATTATAAATATTTATAATATTATAGTACTAATTAGTTTCTATATAAATAGTTTTTTATAACCATAAATCATTTACAAATACACATATTTTTTTCATACGTGATATATATGTACCGGACAAACTTGAGAGATGTGACTCGAACTAAAAAATTAAAATATTAATTATTAAAATTTTGAGTTATTTAAAATTTTATTTTATAGCTCAAATTTTATTTAAATTTTTTTATTTTAATTTAAATTTATAAAATTACGAATCAATTATTTTATATCTAATTAAATTAAATAATTTATTTTTTAAGTCAATAGAATTTTATCTATACCTATTTAAAATCACAAAGTTAAAATTATGTTATCAAAAAAAAAATATATTAAATTAACTCTGTCTATTATGTCATTTATAGTCTCTCCTAATAAGAATTTATGTTAGTTAATTGTATAAAAATATTTGACAAAATTAATTAATAGTTGATCGATTACTTTATCATATAAAATAATATATAATAACATATTATATTTAATATTTTTAATAATTTATTAATTATTAATATTTTATATTTATTAATATTGATTAGATTATAAAAATTATTATTCTCAATTTTTTAGGGTTTTGTCTTAACTAGTCCTAGTTGATTTGTGTCGACATATAACTTTATTAATTATATTTCAAGGATATATATATATATTGATTTTTATTTATGAATTTATATTTTTAATATATTTCATTAATTATAAAATATATATTATTTTCAATAATATGTATATTTCTTTTAGGGTGTAATAATGTAATCTGTAAAGTTTAAACTCGTTTTCTTTTCTTGAAAAATATAATTCTTTTATATCGTGTAAAATTTATAATTTTATATTTTTTTAAACCGTTGGATTAAAGTAAATGAACGAATAAGATTAAAAATAAAAAATAAAAAATTATTATTTTAATAAATAATTTTAATCGTTTATTATCATAACTGGGTAAAAAAAATAAAAACTCAATAAGTATATATATCATAACCCATATATATATATATATTAATTTCTACTTATCAAATTTTCTTTTTAACTTTATTATATTTATTTAAATTTAAATTATATAAAAAATATTTTATAATTATCAAGGATAAAAAATATTTATAACCTTTATATTCAATTCTAAAAATTCTTAAATCATTGAAATCCATCAATACAATCGTCTATTTATTCTTAAATTAATAAATTTAATAAATTAAATTTTAATTTTAACGAAAAAATATTTTATTTTCCATAAATATTATTATTATTAAAATAGATGACCGATATAAACTATATACTATTAAAATTACATAAAAATTAAACATTAAAAATAAAAAACATAAAGAAAACACAAAATTGCAACAAAATTCCACGTGGACACCACTCAAAGCTCACGTGGCAATCGTCTACCAACGAACACCCTCGAGACTTCCGCCGCCTCGGCACCTCACCGCTGTCGAAATCCGGCATAAAAAATCTCAGCTGACGTCAAATTCCGACAACTCTCAGCAATCTGATTGATCCTCGTAGTTTCAGAAAGTGCATCCGCAAAAGAGAAAAAAGAAGCAGAGCGTGGAAACCAAAGCGACGGACTCGAACGCCGTGATGAGACTCCAAACGACGTCGTCGACGATGGAAAAGCCAAGTTGCGACCATCCCATGAAACCCCATCGCAGCGGCCACCGCTGGAAGGTGGAGCTGAACGGCAGGATGTCCGACGCCACCCACCGGAACGCCCAAGTGGCCCATCTCCCCGCCATTAGCACGCTAGCAGACTGTAAGATCAAAAAGAAAAGAAAAGAAAAGATGAACCCTTGACTGGTCGAGGGATGGTTTTATAACGATAGCAGTCGTAGTTGATTTATGGAAGCGGGACTGTTTTTGGTCAAATTCCATGATTGGTCCCTATGATATGTGCTTTTTACAAATTTAATCTTGGTTGAGGTAAACTATTTTTTATTAATTCGATCGAATAATTTTTATAAAATAATATTATAATAATATTTCTAAAATAATTGCATTTATTCGAATTATATAAAAGTGGAGTATATAAATACCTATAATTATTAGATCAATCAATGAATCTCTGATTTTATCGAATAATTCGACGAAATTAACAAAAATATTTGAAATTTTGTGTTTTATTTTGGGGGGAAAATTCTTTTTAGACCCCACCAAAATTCAATTAATTATTATTTTTATTATAGAGGCAATTATTATTACCTTTTTGTTTGTGTTCCATTTTCTTATGATGAGTGGATCCCGGATGGGTATATTTTGGATATTTTTAGATAGGACAAAAGCTTTAAATTAATGTTTATTGAATTTTGATTTGAATTGTATGTTTATCTTATAGTTTTAGTCCCTCAATTATCTGATTTTTATCTTATTGGGTTTGGGAATAATTTTTAACGGAGTTAAGATTTAAGGTTAAAAGGATAAAATATAAAAATAAACACGAAATTTAAACTTGACAGATTTTGACTCGACTCAATTCAATCAGGTTGAATTTTTTAGTAGAAAATTTAGATTTGGAACAAATCAAATTTTTCGAGAATGGTTTCAGATTGGGTCAGGTTTAGTGTGAAAAAATATGACCCAACCTAACCCAAGATTAATTGTGTAATTTTTATATATTTTAGAAATATTTACAATAATGATCTTTTATTATCTATTTTTTATATAATAGGTCATTAAATTGATTTTTTTACAATTTGATCACTAAAAATTTTATTTTTTATAATTAGAACTCTAAAACTTATTTTTCTTATAATTAAATCTCTAAAATTTAAAATTTCTTTTATCTCAAGTCTGGTTAAGTTTTGAAGCTAAAACTCAAATCGGGGTCGAATGACACCTCCTTTTAACCCGGGTTCGGGTTCATACAATTAGATCACTAAAAATTATTTTTTCTTAACAATTTGGCAAGCATTACACATTTGGTATCTGTACTTATCACTTTTACAAATGTTGTGCACATATTTTATTTTTAACCAATTTGGCACCTATATTTTTTAAGTATTACTCATTTGGTTCCAATAAATAATAATGAAACCTATTTATTTACTACTTCTGGGTCATTTAATCTGGATCATTTGGTATAAAATTTGACATATAAGTAGTAAATATGTAATGTTTGACAAATATAGGTTTCAAATTTGTTAAAAGAAAAATACATGTACCACATTGTAAAAATGACAAATTCATATACCAAACTAGTAAAAGAACATGTAGTACACTTGTAAGAAGTGACATTGAACAAGAAAACTGAACAAGAAAGGACCAATTTAGAATTTAGCCTATAATTTAAGGATATCTGATGCAATTAATCCTAAACAATTTGACATTACTATTGTTTTTTCACATTCCAAAACATACTAAATAGAGAGCAAATGCCATAAGGAAAATGTTCTTATCTAAGGGAAGGTTGTATTTGTATTTTGTAGGTCATCATTTTTCCTTGTAAGTGAAAGAAAACTAACCAAAAATGGCAATTCGATACTCGTTTTCGACACGCTACGCTTGTTAAACTTCACTGCAGTTTCTTCCGTTTCGTTCTCGTATACTAATATCGACTGTTTCAGACTTTCAGACAACACTGAATGCTGATTGTATGGTGGAAGAAAATCTTGATGCAATGGTCTGGGTGGCAAACTGTTGAATCTGCTTCTTGGCATCTGAAAACAAGGGACCAAACAATATTATATCGTTGACATTCAAGCTCAAAACCGGGCAGTAAAAACATTGAATATTATGTTGCATCGCATGGTGCCTTCTTCGGATAGTACATGCACTCAAATCTTAGTAGCACCTATGATCATAATAACTGAGGTTCAATCGTCGATAATCTCTCAAAACTACATACATAGGACAGAAAACAAATCGAATTCGAAACTATAGCCTGACACAGACCGAGAATACATGCAGAAGTGGAATTACTACCCTGATGGCTGATCTCCTTATGCAAACCAATAACAACAATCATGCAGCCGGGTGACCGATAAGAAGTGGTATATGTTATGCTTCTCGTGTAAACATCATGGTCTCAGAGAAGTCATCGTAATATCTCTAAAGTAGTCGATAATACAATGCCATACCATAATAATTTTGCATAAACAATTCTTGAATGAATAGCTAGACTAAGGCTAAAAGTTACAGGATGTCGCATTCAACCAAGCACTGTAATTATAGTAAATAAACTTGCCTTTACGACATCTGGTGAAGCCCACGATATTTGCAATGTTGAGAGTCAAACAAACTCCGACAACGAGGAGATAATCGGCCTGAAACCTTATGAGAGAGAATACTCCAAGCACAATCCAGGCCACTGCCTGAAGAATTAAAGAATGAATTAATGAATTTGATCATTTGGGACACAACTATACCTATCTCTACATAGTATGTATGCCATGGGATGATAAAACTTACGGAAAGGTAAAGGGTCCACCAAAATAGCCATGAATCTTTCTTGTTCATCCGGGCCAACGACTAAAATACACATCAACGTATTCGATTAAGAGACTTGACAATATTAAATCTAAACAAAACATATATATGGTTCGATTAAGCAAAGCGCTCACTTCTTGGTCAAGACATTCAAATCTCCATACGCTCTCACCGAGATCGTTAATTTCGTTCCACCACCTCAAACCAACCAATATGCGCCCACTGACATTCTTAACCACCCAAAAATCGAGAGCAGAAAGGAGAACAGTCACCACAAATATGATCACAAAGCTGTTGAAAAAGAGAGCAGAAAGGATGTAAAAGGCCAATGCCGAAGCCTGCAGTAAACAAGAAGCTAAACATCAATGCAGGGAACGGTGTATAAATCAGATTCACCAGCTCAAGAAACTTAGATCCGAGAAAACAACCAACCTTGAAGAGAACATGAAAGAAACATGTCTTGGGGTTGGCATAATTTTCAACAGGAGGCTGCACAAAAAAGTTAACATTACCATCATTATCAATCAAAACAACACTCTAATCACCAAATAAACAGATGAATCTCAATTTAATAACATTTCTATCTAGTTTTACAATTAAGCAATAGGAACTCTGTTTCCTATTTTTTTTTCAAACAAAACATTGAGGCAACATAAAAGCAGAAATCTTTGCAGTCCAAAATTGGATCTTGGGGTCTACTTTAAACAACCTAGAGTTGCTTACCAACATTTGTTTACAAATTGTCAGTTTTCATCTGTTTTATCATCAATTAAACAAAAGGGTACCCTCCAAATCTCTAAAAAGACTCAGATCTACCAGTTAACAAATCAAACCACAGCATCTTACATATAGAAAGGAGTTACAAAATCAGGGAAATTTGATGAACTGGCTGAAAGAAAAATGAAGGGATCAAAAGAGAGATAGATCAACTCACCTGAGCGAAGTCCATTATGGGAATATGCTAAAATTTGATGGGTTTTGAATCTTTTGTCGAATTTACAGGGATTTAGTAGAAAAAAATGAGCTTCTTTTCCCCTCCTACAGACTCGAGAGACGTGTTCTTCGCAGGGGAAATTTTTCCCGAGCCTGTTTCAGTTTTATTTTGTTTATAGATGCAGATGAAATTTATAAAATTATTATAAAATATTAGAAAAATTCTATAACCAGCTTAGAATACCGTTGAACATAACTAATATTAAATACCGTTGAATATTATTAAATTAATTAATAAAAATTAAAATTTCAAGGGTTCCACGTATAATTAATAAAAGAGTGATAAACTCAATATATAATTATTAATCGTAGTTTAAGTCATTAAATTTTTTAATTTTTATTAATTAATATAATAATATTAGCGGTGTTCAACAGTATTCGATAATTTGTATACTCGTTTATTAATTATAAATAGTGATATATTTTGGTAAGTTTAAAGATAGTTCATAACAATTTGATAAATTTTAGTTCTAGTTTTATAATAAATTGATAATTTTAGTGATTATCTTATATTAATTTAATAATTATTTTAAAATTTTAGATATTGAACATTTTATTTGTTCAAATATATGATGTAATATATATATTTTTGATTTATAAACATATTTTAAGAAAAACTAAGCACATAAAATTATAGGAATATTGATATACATATTTGGAAGTATCGTCAAAATTACCCTAAATAAATAAGGTCAATGGTTAATGGTTCGATCTTGATGTTATAAATGAAGAAAACTAAATTGGACAGACTTTTCGTATTAATTCTTTATAAAATCTAATCCAAATTAATCGACTAATAAATCAAATTCGGTATCAAAAGAAAAAAAAATTGTGGATGTCATAGGGTGAAGCATAGTCCAATACAATGAGAGGCTGTGGATATAACCAAGGTGGTGGTGTGGTGGGACGTTGTCTTATCCTCTCATCGTTTGTCCTAACCCTTGGGGATAACCATAAAACATGACCCAACACATCACCATTCAGACACTAACTTCAAATTTCAGTTACTACTTCACAGCCTCACACTTCCAAGTTCCAACCAAGGCAAAGGCATGGCAAAGATGGTGGTGGTGCAGCCAACAAAGCAGCCTCCCATCTCCCTCCTATTCTCCTCTCTCTCCCACTTCAATGGCACCAAGCTCTGCCAAATCCAGGTCTCTCCCCTCTCTTCTCTAATTATAAAAAAAGGGTCATTAGCATTTCATGAACCGAGTTAGAATTGAACATTGAGAGGGGCGGGCGAAGTTCTGACTCGATTATAATTTAAACTAAAAAGAACATATATAGTGAAAATGGTTCCTTTAGTTGCAGTACAAAAGAAAGTTGTGTCAGCCCAAAGGTGCATTGCATGTTGCAGCATCCAGCACCAAGAAAATCCTTATAATGGGAGGCACTCGCTTCATTGGTGTGTTTTTGTCTAGACTCCTTGTAAAAGAGGGTCACCAGGTAAACTGATTTGCATCTGTTGTGTGGCTTGATTGATGTAAAATTTATATATTCGAATCGAATGAAGCTCGTCATCCTTTGGCAGGTCACTTTGTTTACCAGAGGTAAAGCACCGGTTACCCAACAGTTGCCGGATGAATCAGACAGTGACTACTCTGAGTTTAAGTCCAAGGTATTATGTGTCTTGAAAGGTTCAGTAATTGTGGTTCTAAGTTGACAATTTAAGACTGATGTGAATCGTTTTGTAATCCTGGTTGGCTAGATCTTGCATCTGAAAGGAGATAGACAGGACTTTGAGTTTGTGAAGTCCAGTCTCTCGGCTGAAGGCTACGATGTGGTGTACGACATAAACGGTACTCGTCTCGTGCTCGTTCTGCATTTTACTTTCTCCACCAGGATAGATCTGTTTATCAATACATCACAAAGTATACACTTTTGCTACTTTCAGGACGAGAGGCAGTCGAAGTTGAACCCATACTGGAGGCACTCCCAAATCTAGAGCAGTAAGCTTTACAACCATTTTGTTGTTGCAGCTAGCCAGTAACTCAAAGTATCGGTTTACGTGTATAAAACCGGCGTCGAAACATTGCCGATAACCTACTCTTCATGACTGCATTTTGCTACTATCTGATATTTTCAAAGTTTTCTAATGCTCTGCTAATTATCAGGTTCATATACTGCTCCTCAGCTGGTGTTTACCTCAAATCTGATATTTTACCACATTGTGAGGTAGGGATTGTCAATCTCATTCATGTTTCATTGAGATTTGTTATGTATATGTACAATTCTTCTAACTCGTTGATGGCTTGGAGATAGGTTGATGCAGTCGATCCGAAGAGTAGGCACAAGGGAAAACTTAACACCGAGAGCTTACTCGAGAAGAGTGGTGTTAACTGGACATCTTTGAGGCCGGTTTACATTTACGGACCTTTGAATTATAATCCGGTTGAAGAATGGTTTTTCCACCGCTTGAAAGCCGGTCGCCCTATTCCGATTCCCAACTCCGGTGTGCAAATAACCCAACTCGGTCATGTCAAGGTTAGTGGAACCACAGCACTGCTACACATGCTGGTATCTTCTATTTAGGCTGCAAATACAAATTCATATGATATTTACACCTCGCAATATTGGTGAAACCCCAGGACTTGGCAACAGCTTTTGTCCAGGTTCTTAGTAACGAAAAAGCCAGCAAGCAAGTGTTCAACATTTCCGGAGAAAAGTACGTCACTTTCGACGGATTAGCAAAGGCGTGCGCCAAGGTAATTCGAACCTTTGGCCATAGAGAAGATAAGAGATTGAAGTCACATTAATAAGTTGATTCATTCTGAAGTTTTCCTTCTTCATCCAGGCTGGTGGATTTCCTGAACCCGAGATCGTTCACTACAACCCGAAGGAGTTCGACTTCGGTAAAAAGAAGGCATTCCCATTCAGGGATCAGGTAACTCTCAACACAAAGTTCAGACATTACAATAGTCTAAATAAACTAACTTGTATTATATGATATCATAATCACTCTGTTCATATTTCCACATATTGCAGCATTTCTTTGCATCAGTTGAGAAAGCAAAGCATGTGCTGGGATTGAAACCGGAATTCGACCTGGTGGAAGGGCTCACAGACTCTTACAACCTAGATTTCGGCAGGGGTACGTACAGGAAGGAGGCTGATTTTTCGACTGATGACATGATTCTGAACAAAAGTTTTGCTCTACAATCATAGACAATATGTCTGATCATCACTTTTAAATTCTTTGCCTTTTCGAGTAGGCATACATAATGATTAAGCAAAATGTTTCTATCTCATAAGCTACATGTACTGTTCTTAATCAATTTGGAATGTGGAATTGAAGCCATCCATGCACATGCAATAGCATCAATACCTTTCTGGCATATCTAACCTTAGGCATGCACTTGAATCATAACAAACACAAAGCATCTAATATAACAGTATTGTTTGAAGATGCTGACAACACGGGAGTCGAAGGTAAGGAATGTGTACTACACCAGAATGAATGAATCTATGGGATTTGCCGTTCTCGTATGGCAGCAAAAACGAACAAACAGATGCATAACATTCTCTTGTTTCACATTATATACATCTTAAAAGCTTTTGTCTATCATTCGGATGAGTGGCTATGGAATGAGACAAATCACCTATTTTGTTACCTTTTTCAGTCATCAGCCCATCGAACCTTATGTTTAGCCCAAAGATAGTATGAGCCAACCGGACCTCTACCTCCGAGCTCGTACAGCTCTGGTGTCATATTATTCTGGTCTATCCATTGCAGAACAGGTGTGATAATACTCCAAGCAGCTGCAAGCTCATCGCTTCTCAAGAAGAGATGATTATCACCATCAATGACATCAAGCAGAAGATGCTCATATGAATCGGGCACTTCTACGTTATACCTTAAGTATAAATACAAAATCACAAACGTCAAAATGACGTGCAAGTTGACGTCGGTGTAGAAAGTTAATGAGCAAGAGAAGGGTGCTCACTTGTCCTTATAAAGCAGATTTAGCTCAGAAGCATCTAAATGCAACCCCAACCCTGGGATTTTATTGTTGATTTTCACTAGGATGGCCTCATCAGGTACATCACGTAAAATCAACTCATTAGTGGCAAGGTCAGTATTATGTCCGAAGCGCTCCCGATAGAGATTTCCGGGAACAGAGTTAAATTGTATACATATCTCCAACCTGCATTACATAAGCTAATGTTGGTGACCGAGTTAAAAGTCATTATATATTCATAGATCTTACCTGTGCTTGATGAGTCCAACACCAGCTTTGATCATGAAAGGTACACCATCCCACCGTGCATTATCAATGTATAAGGCAGCTGCGAAAAAGGTAGGGGTCTGGCTGCTCAAGCTCACATCGACCTTGCCTTGAGAAGTAGCTTTGTACTGACCGAGAATAACATCACTGGGTTCCAATTTCCGAATCGATCGGAGAACCTTAACCTGGAAGGAAGGTTCTCATTGAAAAATGCTAGGAACTTCGAAATTGTGTTTCACGCACGAGAAAAGTTTGGTACCTTTTCATTTCGAATATCTTCACCGTCAAGACTTATAGGTGGTTCCATGGCTAGCAATGCTATCGTCTGGAGCATGTGACTGTGAACAATGTCCCGAATGACTCCATAACCATCAAAATACCTGCATTAAACGAAGAATGCAATTAATAGGGTGACGAAAAATTATTTATAGGATATAGAAGGAAAGAAAAAATTATTTATGACTACCTCCCTCTTGGCATACTCAAGTCCTCTGATAAAATCACCTGCAAAAGAACAATACAAAGATGTAAGGAGCAGGCATCGAGTTCCTAGAAGCAAATTTAGAGTAAACGGAATTGTAACAACACAAAGCTTACCTGCACGTTACGGATGTATGTTCGACTCCATAATGGCTCAAAAACTAGATTTGAAAACCTTAATACGGTGAGGTTTTCAATGAGGTTCCTCCCCAGGAGATGGTCTATCCTGTAATAAGGTTGTTTTAACTTGTAGAGTAATGGACATATAAATCATGTGATAATGGATTGAACCGTTTGATAAAATAGGACAAAAAGCATGTGTGTCCACCTGTAAATTTGCTTCTCCTCATACTTAGAGAGAAGGGATTTCGTAAACAGTTGAGAAGATACAGCATCAAATCCAAATGGTTTCTCGATTATTATTCGATTCCAACCCTTCTTTGTTTGTGCATTCTCGCCAAGAGAGGAAGCAACGTCCTGAAGCGCTTCATGCGGAACAGAAAGATAGAATATCCTGTTTGCCCGGTATCCCCCCTGAAATGGATAAGCTGTTACTTATCAATTAAGAAAACTGAAAAGCATCTATTTTGAACATTAGAGTTGAAAACTTCTGGTTTTCAGCATTGCTTACTTCAATCTGTTCCATTCGAGAATTCAGCTTGGACATCCCTTCTTTGTTGTCATAACCTCCATTAAGGTAGTATGTTCTACTAAGAAAAATATCCATCTTGCCCCCACAGTTTCGCCTGACGAAGGGAATTACAAGAAAGTGATTAGGATCCGAACACCTTTCATAGATGGTTTTCTGAACTCAAACAGTCAATATACTTCAAAAAATTCTGGACAAGAAATCGGTTTGTCGGAATAAAAAATAAGTTTGCAGGCAACACCTTGTCACACACCAGTGACTGCTAAACACCACCATCTTTAGACATAAGCAACTTGTTTTAAAAACCTTCTTACATGGAATAAACTTTGAAATGCAGCTCTAGAAAGCAAATTACATATAGAAACTATTGAAAGGCCAAGAATTGAAGACAAGGGTTTCAGAGAGGGGGAATATTGTAACATGAGCGAGGACCGTACTGATGATCGATGCGGCAAGTCAAAGTTGAAGCGATGAGGGATCTCAACTCTTCATCAGTCAAATCCTTTCTAGAATAACCAAAGATACCGACATTCTGCAGTCATATAAACGGATAAACTGAAGAATGAGAAACACTCATCACAGGTGCTTAGTACAATGGGAAAGAAAGAGTTCAATCTGAAAAAAAAAAATGGAGATCCTAAGCTCTAGAGAGCTCCAAAATCCATTCTATGTCCTAATGATGTGATAAAAATAAATTCTACAAGAAACACTGGGGCATTTGAGATTAGATTAGAACTACCTCCGGAAGAAAACCACTGTAATATAGAGCAAATAATGCAGGGAAAATCTTATTCTTGGCCAATTCGCCAGTAGCTCCGATAACAGCAATGCATAAAGAGGGTCTTCCATGATTATCATCAACATTCAAATTCAAGGAACTTGTTGTAACAGGAGGCAAAGTACTTGTCTTTGGTTGTGAAGTTGTTCTCCTGTGTTCTTCGGCGGAACCTACAAATTTTAAGTCAAAAGAATCACAAAGGGACTAATTGGAAACACCATATATATGATGAAAGAAATGTTGCTTCTTTTCTTTTCCAACCGCTGGACAAGGATACAGTTGATGCTGCTTCAGAATATTGTCCATCGTTGCTTGAAGGATTTTCCGACTGATCCTTGTCTTGATTTCTTATTCCCTTCAACTCATTAGCAGGTACATACTGCCGACGGTTCAGCCTCTTAAGTATCCGTAGTTTCAAATCACGAAACCTCCAGCAGAAACTGTTAGCTCCTCCATGGAGCACAAGCCGACTACCTCTCGACAATCGGAAGCTGTTGGATGCACCCTACATATAGCATAATTAACTCACTGGATGTACTCCTATTTCCTATAAACCAAAATCTGCTCTCTAACCCAAAAAGGACAATAAAAAACCCATTGACCTGCAATTCTTAGGACCTTTCCTAGGGACCAACTGTGCAATCTTAAGCACTTCCATTCCATTTACATGTACATAAAATCTAAGGCAGGTTCAAATTCTATCAATCCTAAAAAAGTACATATTTTTATACAAATCAAGTTCTGTCAGCCATGGCAAGTAAAATTTCAAGTGAATCATACATATTTTGGCTAAAATAAGTGGTGGATGATCATATCCAGTGAAGAGTCTTGAGAGAAGAAAAGGAACAAAAGAAAATCACCCAAAAGTTTGATCCTTTATGTTCAAATTGACCTCTCTGTTCACCACAACTGAACCCTCAAAAAACCCACAGATTCTCAACCAAGAAACGAAATCAGTACAAGGCAAGTAATAAATCTTGCAACAAAGAGAGATAATCAGAGTTGCATACATGAGATAAAATCATAAAAGTGTGACAAAAGCTTACAGGGAACAGAGAAATGGGTGAAGCAATTGAAGATTCTGAGAAAGGTATGGAGAAATGTGAAACCGAAACCGACATCCTTGTTGTGAGTTAGCAACTATATATCATGTACTTGATCATATAAAGTAGTAGAGCAAAAGGTACAGATGAGTGCAGCTGAGGTGTAGTAGTTTTGGTTGCAGAAGATAGAAGTGAGCTCAGCACTCCAATCAAGTCAAGGGGTTAAATAATGTGTTGGTTGTTGATGTTCTTTGTCGTGTTCTTCAATATCTTTACTATGTTTCAGAAAGAAGAAAAGGAAAATATCATTTTCAGCTGTGAGATTGCATTGGTTGCAGAATAAATGAGAAAACCTAGCATCAATACTAACCTTCAGTTTCAACAAATTTGATTCTTGAATTAAAATTATATCAAACAATTGTAACTTAATTGATTGAAAAGAGATTAGTTGTTTAGTTAAATGTTGCAAATTTAGTTCAGAAATCAATTTTTTAAAACTTAAATTTAAGAATATCCGAAATTTAAAGTTTAGATTAAAAATTTATAATATAAATATGTAGATTCGTCTATGACAGAGAAACATAGGGCTTTTCTAAAAAGCAGTTCAAAACTGTATGTACCAAATTTCTTATAAAAATTGTAAGAAATTCGGTATCAAATTTTCGACATATAATAAAATTCTTATATTTTTGTAAGATACAGTATATATCGAAATTTTTACACTTTTTATAAGAAATTCGGTATATACCGAAAAACGGTACCAAAATTCTCACAAAACACCAATCTTTTCTTCTCTAGGTCGACAATTACATGCATGAAACATACAGTAGTCATAAGCTGGTCTCCATCTACCATGGATGTTACAATCTGTAGAAATATATAGAAGTGGGAAGATTATGTCTAAATCTGTCTGATTTTACATAAAACAAAGGTAAACTCAACAACATAAACATGCATGCATGCATGCAATGACAATAAACTGCATAGATAAACAAACATCATGATACTGAATACACTTTTGCTAGTTGGGTTACATTTTTTGCATGAAAATCACAATCCAAGAGGACATTGCTTTCTTGCATGCTCCGGAATCAGCTTCACCAACATCTCCGTCGGAACATCTTTCAGTTCTGGTGGACACGATAACATCACCGAGTAATGATCAATCACATATCTTCAACGATACACGAAAGCTTATTACAAAGAAAATGTTCTGTTTTTCTCTCAACTATGCCTTACCGTGAGGTTTGAAGTTAAACAATGGCGGAAGGAAACGGCCATTTGGTAAGCGAGCATTTGGATCGCGCAACTCGTCAAAGAAAGGATGGATCAAGGCATCTAGCTGCAACATGAGCAACACTTGTAAAACGACATGCACGAACAAATCAAAAGATCATCGGTAAAGAGATCACATTAACATCCCTCTTCCCTGTTTGCTTATGGAATGAATTAATGAACAATAGAAACGGATTTAGTATTCGTAAATGGAGCCGAAGGAATTTTTCGTCAACTGATATTGTCAAAGATATCTCAATGCTTGGAGTTTACTCTAAAAGTCACAAGCAAGTTGAAGGAAAAACATGAAGCATAATATAATAAAGATTTTATATACTTACAGCGGAACACCGGAGATTCGGGGAGTATTGGAGTAATCTCGACACCAAATCAACAGCTTCGGGAGGCATGCGCTTATGGAATATCTAGTACAAAAAATAATTAAAATAATTGTTTGATAAGGTTAAACAAAAGATCATTTGCACACCTTTTCTTTGATCCTTAATACCTTATGCCATGGGTGAGCCTTAATCTGAGGGAACTTGAACTCTGTATAATTAGGGTTCATACACTTTATTTCCTCTCGTGTTGGAGTGCCCAAGACCTAGAAAACAGACACATATTAATCATAATAAAAGAGAAATGGTAAGTTTGATACGCAAATTACTAAAGAAGTTATAATGATATCAAACGGAAGGATATACGTTGGAAATGGTAAGAACACAAATATTTCATGACATTATTGTTAACAAAGTCGATTGTAGAAAATAATAAATGTTTTATACGGTAATGAATATGTTATCTCGGGAAGAAAATAAGTTTCCTCCCGTTGAAACATTCCACAATGACCGTATTGTAATAGTATGGAGATATGCATGCACATACACACACATTGCAGTTTGCACCAACTACTCACTCAGAAATGTAAATACCTTAATAATCTCAACAAGCTGATCGACTCCACTCTCGCCGGGAAATAAAGGCTGAGACAAATAGGAAAAATATTATAAAGGAACACCAAGCTTAGTTTAAAGGCAATAATAACAATCACAAACCTCATATGTACAAGCTTTTTACCTGTCCAAGTAACATTTCAGCAAGGACACAGCCAGCAGACCAGATGTCAATTGCCGTAGTGTACTCGGTTGCTCCAAATATTAGTTCAGGTGCTCTATAATACCTTGAGCAGATGTAGGATATATTTGGCTCCCCTTTCACCTACCGAGATAAGAAAATATGAGATAGTAAGACCTAAATGAAACTCAAACGTACATAAACAAATGAGTAAATACAATAGAGATTACAACCTACCAAGACTTTCGCACTTCCAAAATCACACAGTTTAACTTGATGAGTATGTGGATTTACCTGCAGGGAGGAAAGAGTAAGTCATCAAGATCATGTTGAAAAATAAGAGGATACACTTGTCAAGTTCATTTGCTTTGCAGGTAAGGGGTACTACTAAAATCAACAAACGAGGAGGCAAATGTCACAGTAGAAAGAGATCTTCGAACATACCAAAAGGTTTTGCGGTTTGATGTCCCGATGACACACTTCAATGCTGCGATGGATGTAAGACAAAGCCCTAAATATCTACCAAACATCAACCTCTATCAGCATCTGAGGTGATTAAATTTAAAAGAACACAAGACAAAACCAAAATTTTAAACAATGGCATGTACCTGGTATGCATAAAGTTTCACATATAGCAATGGCATCCTTTGGTTCAACTTGTTATAGTGCTTGATTACACGATGAACAGTTTCGGGTACATACTCAAGTACCAAATTGAGATAAAGTTCATCCTTCTCTGTTGTTGAAAAGAAGCAATGTTTCAAAGCCACAACGTTTGGGTGGTCAAGAAGCCGCATTGTTTGCAGCTCACGGTTCTTGTACCTCTTATCTTGAAGAACCTTCTTTATAGCAACAGTTTCACCTGTCTCCAAGCACTTTGCCTTTAAAGCAAAAATAACAAACAATGAATATCCATATAACCTAAAAAGACTATTAGCAAGTTACGTCACCTTCCACGGAGCAAACAAGTTTCGTTTCTTACCTGGAAGACAACTCCAAAAGATCCATGTCCAACCACCCGCTCAGCCATGTAACTTATTGTCTGGAATTTATAGTATTATATTAGAAGATGGCATGTAATGAAAGAAAACGTAACATTTACGCACTGCAATTAAATCTCAAAGCAGAAGAAACAATACCTGTTTTGGCTGACCATTTCTACCACCAATAGTTGTCACAATTATATGCCCTGTCTCCGTCCCATTACCATCCACAATTGTTGCTTCCATTTCCTAAAAGTTAGAGATGATCCATGAGTCATACCAGCATTTCCTTTTTTTTCGGTTTACTATTGAAAGCTAGTAGTACTCGTAATTATCAAATTAATTGATTAGAAAATACAAAAAACAGGGAATCACAATGGTAAAGTGGAAGAAAAAAAAAGGTTAAAAAATGCATACTTTGTCATCTCTAATTTTCATGTCATTCATCTCCTCGGGTAACTTTTCGACACCAGTAGCACTAGATTCTCTTACACCAGAAGTAGTAGGCACCGTGCCAACGGAAGCCATCTTTAAAACAAGAGAGTATCCTCCTAATCTTCCACCTCACAGCCAATCATTTATCTACACAGCAAGAGGGAAAGAACGGATGTTAATAAAACTCAACTGAGATACAACTAATATTTACCTATGTAACAATTCGAGCTTAACATAAAATAAATACATCACTCAAGCCCCTTTCAAAACCAGAATTTCAACAAATACCCCTTATTTAGTCAAAAACTAAACTGCAACAGTTTTGAGATCATCAAAGCACAAATCTTTTAGCTTTTATCTTGCATATACATATACGGATATACCTATACAATTATACTTGTATATGCATATATTATACACATGAAAATCTCCATATCTAGCTAAAAAGCAATTCTAAGCCATCATTCAGACAAAAAGGAGCTAATAAAACTTAAAAAAATATATACCAAATAAAAAGCAGCACACAATGTTATGGAAATTTCATCAATTACAAGAACTTATTTTGCAACTTTTGGGGTGAAGGGGATTTCATGGTATAAACACAGCTAAATGATTAAGGACTCATCAAGGCAACAATGACCAAATAACAGAAGACCCATCTTCCATTACTTTTCAATAATGACAACCAAAAATAATTTTAGAAAAATAAAAACACAAAGATCTCTCAGAGGTAGACTTGAACCACACACACAAAAAATCAGATCTTTATTTCTCTTTGTAAGTAAGAACAACGTGAAGATCCAAATCTGACAACCACAAACGAGATCGTACAAGAAAGAAGCTGATCCAAAACAAATTAACCTTCTTTCAAAAACCCCAGAAAACCATCAAATCTATGGATGAACTAGACACAAAGATGAACAAAAAAAACAAGAGAAGAAGATATACATATGGATTGCAAGATGAAACAGAGGAGAAACCTCAGCAGCTGTGAAGAATGGAGAAATCTGCAAAAAGGAAATATTTTTAGCTTTGTGTTTGTGTTTCTGCAAATTGTGATTTGGGGTTAAAGAAATTTGGTGGTTGACATGCTCTGCTATTTCAGTATTTTTGGTTTATTATTCATATTTATTATTAAAAATTACCATTAAAATCATACTTGTATTGTTTTGTTTGACAGAGACAGACTGTTGAAACAGGGAAGAGGTTTTCATTTGTTTTGTTTTTTTCTTTATTTAATCATTTTCTGTTGCAAAAACAGAGATTAAATGGTTGAATATTGATAGGGGTCACAATTTGATATGTCCTTATGCGTCCGATTTCATCGGGATGAGTTTTTTATTTAAAAATTATATTTATATTAGATTGGATGATTAAAAAATAAGATCAAAGTAGAATCGAGTCGAGTTTAAAATAAAAAATTTTATTCTGATTCTATATATTTATATATTTTTATATAATATTTAATTTTTTATTATTTTTTTTTGTCAAGTTAAATTTATTCAAATTTTTTATTATAATATCGAAGCCGAGTCGAGATTAGGTTATGATTTTTATAATATCGAGTTAAAAATAAAAAAAATATTAAAATTAAATCGAACCAAAATCAAATTAAAAGACTTAAATTTTAAATCGAGGCGACTAAAAACCCGACCCGTTACCATCCTGAATATTGATTTTGTTAATTAACAGCTACTTTTGGCCATGGGAATGCACCCTTTCAGCCTCAAGTTTATGGTTAAATTATGTTTTTGGTCCCTCTTTTATGCTTATCTTTTGACTTTTAGCTTTATGTATTTGGTCTCTATGATTGGTTTCTGGGCATGTGAAAAAGAATTGTACCGTCCTCGTCTCAACCCAACTAAAAGCAAGTGATATCTTTTATCACTAAAAAAGAAAAGTCTTTTTAACTTACTATGTTAACTAATGATTTTAGTAAAAAGAAATACAGTATTTAAATTTAAATAATTTTAATTTTAAGGTGTATAATTTATTTAAATATTAAAAATATATAAATATATCATTTTATAAATGATTATTAACAGTTACATGTGACAAGGACGGATAAGATTTCGAAGTGATCATTTTTTTATTATTTTTAATTAAAAATACTATATTTAATAATTAGAATTTTGGTTTGTCACGAGAAATTTAAGTGTGGTGTTGCATTGAAGATGAAATACACACACACACACATACATACATACACACATACATACATACATACATACATACATACATCTACATGAGTACATGTGTAAACTAACATAAGTTCAAATTATTGTCATAAATTAACCAACCAAACAACTCAATGATTCATAAAACCAATAAGCAATCACATCATTAAAACAAAAATAAAGCCATTCCAAATGGGTCAACCGCTTCTAAGAATAAGTAATAGGATAAACCCCATGTCTGTAAATGGCAGCCACATAAGTAGTGGAACATAAAACACCAAATCATGACAAAAAAGAACGTCTACTAACATTAAATGATGCCATCGACTTGCAGTCAACAACATGTATCCAACTGATTGCTTAACTGCTAAAGACATCAGAACATGAACCTAGACCCTAGTAGTATAGAAACTACAGTAGCTATATGTGGACAAACTACATTCTTCTAATAAAATACCAGCTAATGCTAAATCATGTCTAAACGTTAAAGATTAACTGGGAAATAGAAAGAAATAAGATCACATCTACCGTAGCTTGGAACGTTTGGGAATTGAGCTACTACTAGGAGCTCGAGATTTCCCAAAAGCCTTCATTTTCTTTCTCCTCCTATCCTCCTCGCTGTCTGACTCGTTTGCCTTCTCCCTGTCTGCATTGCTTGCTTCCCTCTCCAACTCCTCCCATGTCTTCCCTTTTTCTTCTTCAGAGTCTTCTTCAGATTCTTCTTCCTCTTCATCCTCGGACTCAACCAATGACGCACTATCAGAGTCATCGTCCTCCGAATCAGATTCAGGCTCCACATCAGAGGGCTCGTAACCCTGATCTGATTCCTCTTCATCCTCAGAATCTGAATCATCAGCTTCTAAGTTCAAAAATTCCCAACCCCCATCTTCAATGAAGCTCCGTGGATCATCTGTGATTGTCTTCAGAATCTGCCGCCAATTCAGATTCAACCTGCTCTCGTAGTACTTGATGTCTGTCGTATCAAGCCATTCCTTGATGCCATCAAGTGCAGTTGAAGGGATCGAATCGATCCTGAGTACATCTTTCTTGAAGTCCTTGAAGACAATGGTCATGTCAAAATTTTTCTGCCCAAGGCCAACTCTCTCTAGGTTGACAATCTCAATCTCACTTAAGGTGACCACAAGGAAAGGATTCTCTACCAGCTCAACCAAACAGCTTGAGGTTGGCACAATAAAAGCTGAAGCTTTGTACGGGACCCCATGGAAGCCAAGTTCTCTAAGGGGTTGATCAAACTCAAGATCAAGACCATTAAACTGAGGCTGTCCCCAGAGATCATTAACCCGATTCACAAAACTCTGAAAATCCATGTTGATCTTATTCTTCCTATCCCTCTCCCGTTGCTCTTCTTCAATCTCGTCTGGGTCATAAGCAGATCTCTTTGCCCCTCCCAATGTCTGGACTACATCCATAACCTCAACATAAAACTGTACATCCTTGGTTTTCTTGTTTCCAACCATTATATGGTTGTGCAGATGAAAGTGAAGGAGAGTGATCATCTCTTTCTCAGCAGGCTGGAAGAATGCATGCTTTATGTTTCCATACATGATGTCAACACGCTCATCAGCTCTAGTGGTAGAATACCGGAAACCATTAACATGGGCTTCAACTGTTCCCGGAATCTTTCTCCCACGACCACCAAAAACAGGACGTATCCAAAGGTCAGATAGACGTATAGGCTTGAACCTGTTCCCTGCAAGTTGAAGTTTTTCCTGAGTAACCAAGGTCGCTCTCTCAGCCTTCTCAGATTCCCTTGCCATGACATGCCGACGAAGCGTTTTAATCTGCTGTACCACTTCACCTATGTGCCTTGGATCCTTGGAGCGAAATGAGACTTCTTTTAGATAGATTGCTCCTTGATTCTTTAGAGTGTTTGAGTCATGAGGGCTAAAAGGAGTCCCTGGAACATTAAATATAATCCGGATAAAGCAATTCCGATTGGTATCCTGCTGACTGGAAACTGTCCTTATGGTAGCCACATGAAAAGGTACCATACTACCATAAATTGGCAAGAGCACAGCCTCATTCTTTTGATCAACTTGAATCATAAAATCCCTGGGAGGGGGCAGGTCGTTTACATTCTTATAGGCTATCAAATCAGTTGAACCCTTTGCAACCGAACGGTTGTCTCCATTCCCAGGTCCACCCGCAAGCCGCCTAGCTGTTTCTTCATTCTTCTGACGAGCAAGTTCTGCTTGGTGCTGCCTCCGCAACTCCTCCTTAGAGATCTCATGATTATCTGACCTAAGAACCGTCTTAGACATAAGGGGCTCAAAGCCCTTAGTTTCAGTCCTCACAGGTTTTTCTTCTTCTTCATCATCTTCATTGAATGAGTAAGCTACATCCTTAACAGCCTTGGAACATTTGCCCGTTACCACTTCAGCATTTTGTTCACCAACAATAACTGTATCAGCAAGCAAGAGAGAAAAATTACTGCTCTTCGGTTTCTTACTCTCACACAGCAACTTCTGAAAACCAAGTGACACATTGAAAACCATTCCTGCTTGGACCAAACGGTCATTCTTCCCATTGAGATTAAGCCCCGACTCACGAAACTCAAGACCAATCCCTGTCCCCGCAGATTTTGTTAAATTGGGAATCCAGTCAGGAGCCTCCTTCTCAACAATTGAAAATGCAGCTTGATACGCAGCACTAAATTTTTTCCCAGGCTTTAATGCACCAATTGCAGCTTCATGGGCCTTAAGAAGAACCCCATATGCTTTGCTCTGAACTGGAGTGGCATCAATCAAGAAAGTCCTGGCAATATTTGAGCAATAACTGTTATAGCGAGCTCCAACTGCACATAAGATAACACTGGCAGAATCATAGTACAGATTCTCGTCATTGCTTGCAGCACTAGGTCTGAGATCAAACTCACCCCCACTTTGAAATATGGGTGGGTAACAAATATCAACATTCTCTGGCTTAAGCTTTACTTTGGCTAGCTGTGGATTCACTATGGCTTTCTCAGTTTCATCCATCAAAGCAGCATGAGAAATTTTCTTCTCCTCATCAATTACACTCTCAAGCTTTGGAATCACAACATTGTTCATCACGTTGTAACTTAAATAAGCAGCTTTCTTGACATTCATAACCTCTTCTTTGTCTTTCACAGCAAACAGGTCGGATAAACCATTGGTTACATCAGTAATCTGAAAGCCAGAACTTTTTAGTTGTTCAGCCCATGTCTCTAAAAGCTTGCCTTCAGGAGCCTCTCGAGCTATGTAACCAAAAACAGGAGCATCATTTTCGGATCCCTTGTATTGTACCCTGATGGACTTGAATATAGCATCCATCAATGAAATCCCATCATCACTTTTTGTCTTCACGTGCATCACAATATCAGCCCCCACAGCCTCCTTAGCAGATTTCTTCACAACTTCAAGAAGAGAAGCTTTCTTCTGGCTACACAAGAAATGAATCTGCTTATTTGTGAAAACAATTATAGTCTCGGGAAACTCATAACCTAGCAACCAAATGTCTAGAGCCGATGATTTCAGATATCGAAGATCTTCCGAAGGTGGTGGTGTAGCTACCGCAACAACATCAGAAGAACCCCATAGCTTGGCTTTGTTTTCATTCCAGTGGGAATACAAAGCCTTCAGACGCTTACTGAAATTGTCCAGGTTAATAGAGTAAGTGTTTACTGATCCAGGAGCTGTCCCATTCGGATGCTGGCCATTTGCACCCCGATGATCAGCCATTTAGGAACTATTCTGCAAGAGAAAGTTGGATCAATCAAAAAAACAATACATAAAAGTGACCAAAGAATAAAATCTGACAGTCGAAAACATGAGAATTTTCTAAGGGTTAAGTTAACTCTTTAGAAAGACTAAATCATACGAGACCCTACAAAAAAACTAAAGAAACGAATGTGATATCCCCACATGCCACGTTCCTCGAGAAAAAAGACTCATCAAACTCAAATCGTAACCCTGGAATTTAAATTTCGATTAACTCCAAGTTTCGCAAATTAATACTAGAAAACACATAAAAACCCAGTATTACAACTCGTAAACACCAACGGAATCAGTCAAACACTTCAACTTCCCATCAAACAGAACTCGAATTCCAACGCAAATCAGGGTTCGAACGATACCAAATACTAAAAAAACACTAAAATAAAAGCAATACAATGAGAAAACTCACGTTCTCCAATTCTGCAGACAATCTCCTATTATTTTCAGCCTAGAACCCCAGGCTTCGAAGGAGAATTAGGCCAATTGCCTCTGCGGCGGCCACACACTAACTTGGCGAATGCGAAACTAGGGTTAGGGTTTCGAATAGAACAACCAAGAGAAACAGAGCCCAAAATCCAATGCTTATATAACAAATTAACAAGCCAAAAAGACAGAAGAAACGAAGTTAAGGAGGAGAAATCAGAGGAAATTCGAGGGTTTCTCGCTTCGAATTTGGGAATCGAAGATTTTAAGAGAGAAATGAAAAATCTGCGAAATGGGAATTGCAAAGGGGAAAATGTAAATGGCGGGGAAGGGAAGTGATTTGTTTTCGATTGAGAGAAGTCCTTATATACGCCGACGGATTACAAGATTTGGCCTGAGGTTTCCGAAATTTACGACCGATGCCACCATCTCATGTGTCGAAGTTACGTGATTGTCCTTGATGACGTGGATATTCTTTCGGTTCGGTAAAAAAAAAAAAAAAATAACCTATCGGTATTCTATTCAGTTAATTGTGATTATTAATTTTTTTTATATTAACGTTAAATGTTAAGGTTTTGTTTTTTATATTAACAAAATAAATTTATTTCATGGCTTTTAAATATTATTTGATTGAACTTTAATATTATTTTTATAACTGCATTTTAAAAAATATTTTTAAATAAATAAAAAATATTTAATAATTTATATAAAATGTTTTTATTTTATTCCACTAATATTAAGGAACTGAATATAAAAAATAATTATAAAAATTATAATTTTAAATATTAAATTATAAATAAAAATTTATTTTTAAGGATTTAATTACAATATATAAAAAAGTATTATTATAAATATATATAAAAGATTCAAGGAAAAATTATATAATTAGTTTAGTGTCGGATTACCTGAAATTGATCCAACTCAACTTCACCTTCAATAAAAACCTACCAACCTAAACTCTTTTCTTACGAAAAAATTATCTCGAATAGATTGATTTATTCGATAAAATATCAATCCTAAATTCAATCAATCAATTATAATTTAGAAAAAAAATTACTTATATTTTATGTTAAACAAATCATCTTATTTTAAAATTAAAACAAGGGCATGACACAATAGTAATTTTCTTCCTAAACATATGTATTTTTTTTGGTTTGATTTAAATAATTTAATACATAACCCTTAAGATTTAAAAATAATTCAATCCGATAAATAATAGATATAATAACTCGAAGACACAATAATTTCATTAATAAATAATTGAAAGATTATTGAAATAAATATATTATAATTTTAACGTCACTTGTTAATCGACACAATAATTATATTAATGAAATTTTTAAATACAAAAATTAAATTTATTAAATTATTTTGATTATGGTTAAATTAATAAATATTATAAATTTTAAGGATTATATTAATTTTTTTTATTTTTAATAATAAGATAATTTATTTATTTATTATAATATTTTAAATGAAAAGTTTATTTATAGATATAATTGCATTATTACTTCTTAAAACGGAATGGCATATTTATTAATTTTTATATAAAACAGGTTTTGACAATGTTGGGGCTAATGGGAATTTCACTTTTTATGAAGCATGGTCTAGGCGCCGGAGTTGATGGTGCTGGAAGAAACGGCGCCGTTTGAGGTTTTGGGATATTCGACGTCGTCGTTTTATGCTCAGCAACTGTTTCCTACGATAAGAAAAGAGCGGGAGATAGATTCTGATCACTCAAAAGTGGCGGGAAGGGAAAATAAGATGTTAGTAATATATTAGATTAAAGTACATTATAATTTATACATGTGAGGATTATATGTAAATAATAATTTAAAAATATAATATCAAAAAATATTTTTAATAATAGATTAAATAATTATTTTGACTCTTATTTTTTAAATAATTTAGCATTTAACGTTTTGTTTGGGGTCAAAATGTCTCTTTCGTAAATAAAAATTATTAATTAACTGACGCTAAATAATTTAAAATAATTTGATAAAATAATACATTAGAAAAAATATTTTATATTTTATATAATTTTATAAAACTATTTTTGATTGGTGTGTCATTATGTAAAGTTAAAATTTTTATTTATATGACATTGTTATAACGACATGCACTATTATATAGGTTTATCACGTCATTTTAAGTAATTTAGTGTTATTGACTTACAGTCAAACACTATAAATATCTTTTAATATTACACCTATTTTAAATTTAAACTTTAAAAATAAATTAATTAAAAAATAGTTATAAATTTTAAATATAAACTATAAAATAGACATAAATAATACTAAAAATTTTTATTTTTCTTACGCAATTCACAAATACATCATTTTGAGAATTAATTTATCATTCATCACTATTTTAATTTCAGCATATAAAGTACTATCGTAAAGATCACATAAAATAGAGTAATATCTTTTGATAAATTTATTATTTGAATTTTTTCTTTAGCCATAAAAATATGATTTAAAATTATCAATTTTATATTTTTTTCGAACAAAATCTTTGGCTATTAGTCTTATCATGTATGAAGTTTGTCCAATACGAGTGATAGTACGACACCATGATAAACCGTCGTGACAAATTTAAAAGTATTTTTAAGATAAACATATACGGCCAGTTCTAAAAACAGTAGGCTTAAAAAACGGTTAAGGAACAGCCAAACATTTATAATCGTAGGATTCAACCCTTTTTTTTAATCGTTTGATTAAAGTAAAAATCTATAGCAAATGGTTTACAAACCTGATAAACCGGTTTCAATAAAAAAATTACAAAATAATTTTCTTACAAAACAATTTGAATAAAAATATTCATATAATAAAAATTCGAATAAAAATATTTGATTAAAAATATTCATATATTAAATATTCGAATAAAAATATTTTCATATTAAATATTTGAATAAAAATATTTATATAATAAAAATTCGAATAAAAATATTCGAATAAAAATATTCGTATAATAAATATTCAAATAAAATATATACAAATAAAAATATTCGTATAATAAAAATTTGAATAAAAATATTCATATAATAAAAATTCGAATAAAAAATATTCGTATAGTAAATATTCATATAAAAAACATTCGAATAAAAATATTTGTATAATAAATATTCATATAAAAAACATTTGAATAAAAATATTCATATAATAAATATTCCAATAAAAAATATACGAATAAAAATATTCATTTAATAAATATTCGAATAATAAATATACGAATAAAATATTTGTATAATAAATATTTGAATAAAAATATTCATATAATAAATATTTGAATAAAAATTGTCGAATAAAAATATTCGTTTAATAAATATTCAAATAAAAAATATTTGAATAAAAATATTCAAATAGAAATATTCATATTATAAAAATTCAAATAAAAATATTCGAATAAAAATATAAGAATAAATGTATTGTACACAAATTCCTATAACATATACATAAATATTTGTATATACTTTGTAAGGAATTGTGTAAATACACAAATTTTTATCATTTTTGTGTCATATTATGTATACTCATAGCCAATTATGTATGTACATAAATCCTTACCCTTGGATGACCTCCTTTAGCTCGTGATTTTGAAGTCGTAAGTATTTGTGTACATACATTTTTCATTACGTTTTTCGTAAGCCGTTGTGTATACTTTGTAAGAAATTGTGTACATACACAAATACTTATCATTTTTGTGTCATATTATGTATACGCATAGCCAATTGTGTATGTACATAAATCCTTGCCCTTAGATGCCTTTTTTAGCTCATGGTTTCGTAGTCGTAAGGATTTGTGTACATATCTTTTTCCTTACGGTTTTCGTAAGCCGTTGTGTATATTTTTTAAGGAATTGTGTACATACACAAATCCTTACCATTTTTGTGTCAAATTATGTATACGCGTAAGCAATTGTGTATGTACACAATTCCTTACCCTTGGATGACCTCCTTTAGCTCATGGTTTCGAAGTCGTAAGGATTTGTATACATACCTTTTTTCTTACGATTTTCGTAATCCATTGTGTATATTTTTTAAGGAATTGTGTATATACATTTATCCTTACTATTATTGTGTCATATTATGTATATTCGTAGCCCATTGTGTATGTACACAAATCCTTACGTTCGTAAGGATTTCTGTATATACCGTTTTTTTACAATATTTGTAAGTATTTGTGTATGTACACAAATCCTTACGTTTGTAACAATTTATATATATACTTTTTTGCTTACAGTTTTTGTAAAAAATTATGTACATATTTCGTAACTAATTATGTACATAAATGACCGGGTAAATCAGTTAGCCTTTTTTTAGTCAGCTTTTAATCGTCATTTGCTAGAACTACCCAAACATGTATATATTATACAAACTTTAAGAATAATATAATTAATAAAATTAATAAATAGCATAAAAAATTTAAATTTCATATTACATCTAATCAGTAAAATAAGTAACTAAGTAATAAATTTTTAAATTTCAGGTGTCCATTCTAACCAGGGTCTACTAGTTATCATCGTCGTCCCCGTTAATAAAAAGCTGATTTGACATAAAAATCTGATTAAAGTTTATTTGAATCAGAATCTGGTTTACTCTGAACTTAAATTAATAATTATTATACTTATCTGTACCAAACTCAAATATAATAATTTTAATCAATATGAATTCAAAACTCGAATTAACTCGATCTAAAATAAAACCGACCTGAAATGAATCCGACCTAAAATGAACTTGTCAATTATCTGATTTAAAACTGAACCGTTTAAACTCGACTTAAAATAAACCCGAACTGAAATAGACCTGACCTAAAATAAACCCGACCTGAAATTAACCCACATCATATCCGAATTATTCAAAACATTAAATCAAACTAAAATAACATATTTTTTATTTATCCAACCTAACAATACCTAACTTAAAATCCTTCCGATTAATTATTTTTAGGTCACTATCATCAACAAGGTGCCTTGACATTGGAATTCAAGGTCAAGGCATCTTTAGAGTGCTCTCGATTTGATATTCCCTAGGTACGTTACTCATATTATATTGTATAAAGATTTGCTTTAAGTCAGTTTAATGAGCTACAATTTTTAATTATTATTTTTATTTATAAAAAATATATTAACTTCGATCTTAATTTTTAAAATTTTATATCAATAAATTGATATAAATATTTTTTAAAAATTTAAAACTTAAAAACTATGTAATACGAATATATTAAAAAACTAAAATAAAATTTAAATTTACTTGGTAAATTTTATTGTAAATTAAATTTAAAATTAATTTTTATTAAATAAAAATTTATTTGATAAAAAACAAAATAAAATAAAAAATTAATTAAATTAATACATTTAATTGATTCTATAAATAACACAATAAAAATGAACTATGATATAATTTTATTTTTAAATTACTTTTATATTAATAAATAAATAAACTTTATTAATTAAACCATAAATAATACAATTCGGATTATCTGATAATTTCTCCCGTCAGTGGCCTGACCCCTACAGGCAAAATCCACTGCTCTCGGCGTTTGGCGGAGTGCCTTTTTCAGCTATTCACCCTGCAACCAAATCGATCGCTCAGTAGTTGTTGCTGTTGTTCAAGATTTTCAATCACAGAGACAATGGCTCGCAAGAAGATCAGAGAGTACGATTCCAAACGGCTTCTCAAACAGCATCTCAAACGCCTCGCTAACATCGATCTCCAAATCTGCTCTGCTCAGGTTTATTTGATCGTCTTTTCTCATCGATTGAGCGAAATTCTTATTATTTATTTAATTGAAATGCAATCAAAGCAGTAAGAAGTGTGTGATATGAATGAGTCAATATTGGAACTGCAGCTCTTTTATATAAGTCTCGTAAATCAATGATAGTTTGTTGTTTGTTTTGATAGGTGACTCAATCTACTGATTTCACCGAGTTAACGAACCAGCAACCATGGCTTTCTTCCACCAGGTTGGTTGTGAAACCCGATATGTTGTTCGGGAAACGTGGAAAGAGTGGCTTGGTTGCTCTCAATTTAGATCTTGCTCAAGTTGCTGAATTCGTTAAAGCGCGTCTTGGAACCGAGGTAATGATTTTCTCTCATTTCAGGCTCCAGTTGTCATTTCTTATCAATCATGCATGATTACCTGAATCTCTACTGCCAGAAATTGTCATCTCCTCGGAGAATTTCCAATTAGTTTGCATGATCTCAATATTAACGCATAGGTTAATGCAAAATTGAGTGAATCAGTGGAATCACAAGTTTCTGAATTTTTTTATTCATTTATTTGTTTAGAGGATTCACAAGAAAAACGTATAAGTTTCAAAATGCTTTTTATGTTGTAAGCAATAATGTTTTGTTCCTACTAAACAAACTGAAAAATTGCTCCTATTCATTTTTTGTTCCAATTTTCATTCATAGTAACACTGACTTGA
Organism: Abelmoschus esculentus; assembly: GCA_035048815.1. NCBI lineage: Eukaryota > Viridiplantae > Streptophyta > Magnoliopsida > Malvales > Malvaceae > Abelmoschus > Abelmoschus esculentus. The sequence goes on along the minus strand of JAUCBN010000019.1, from coordinate 1,708,925 downwards.
ATCCTTTATTTATTGATATAGGTTGAAATGGGCGGTTGCAAAGCTCCTATTACCACATTCATTGTCGAACCTTTTGTCCCCCATGAACAAGAGTATTACCTTTCGATTGTCTCTGAAAGGCTTGGTTCTACCATTAGCTTTTCAGAAAGTGGAGGTATTGAAATCGAAGAGAACTGGGATAAGGTTTGTTGTCCGTTACTTTTCACTTGTTTCATCTAAACGAATTACTTTACCGATGTCGAAAATATGATTTAATAAGATATCATATGTGATTTTGCAGGTTAAGAACATTTTCCTTCCAAATGAGAAGCCTATGACCCTGGAGATATGCGCGCCACTGATAGCTACACTTCCTTTGGAAGTGAGTTTTATTAGTATTTTCCAAGTTATTTATGTCCTTAATTGAATCTGTTGGAGTTTATTCTCGTATCCTTCATATATCTATGATTACGTATAGTTGCGTGTTATGTGAAGTACTAGTCTCTTAAGCTATACCGTAACACAGTTATATAGCGAGTGTTAATTCCATTTAAGCATCATGTAGGTTCGAGGGAAGATTGGTGACTTCATCATGGGAATCTATTCTGTTTTTCAAGGTACATGGGATTGATGGTTTCAGATTTTTGGGCTCTGTGTCTTATTCATCAAACAGAATTTGCATAACTAAAAAGCAATAATCTACTCATTCTATTTAACTAAAATGCGAGATTTTAGAGGATCACAAATTTCAAGTGATTTTCGCTATGATCACAAAGTAGAGGCTTCTACTTTTTCTTCCCAATATCCTTTGTGTTTACCAATTATACTTCATCATATTATTGTATTGTTCGAACGTTTTCTTTTGGATTCAGATCTTGACTTCAGCTTTCTGGAGATGAATCCTTTTACACTGGTGAATGGAGAACCGTACCCCCTGGATATGAGGGGAGAGCTGGATGACACTGCTGCATTCAAGAACTTCAACAAGTGAGTTTCTTTCCAGGGCAATCTTGAAAGCTATATATCTCCCTGCAATATATGTATACATATATTAATCAAATAGCCTATTTTCACATTGAAACAAATTTGTGCATTAAGGTGGGGTAACATAGAGTTTCCTCTGCCTTTTGGAAGAGTCCTGAGCGCTGCAGAGAGCGTCATTCATTCATTGGATGAAAAGGTAGCCATTCTTGTTGCAGCTCATGTTTCAATATAGATCTCTTTCCACATGGTTGAGGGGAATTTGTTGATCACAATCTTTGCTTAAATCACAGACAAGTGCATCTCTGAAATTCACCGTCTTGAATCCAAAAGGGCGTATCTGGACAATGGTTGCTGGAGGCGGTGCCAGTGTCATTTATGCTGATACAGTAAGTGATCTAGTGTATCTATGCTTTATGCTTTACATTTCACTGACCTTATTGTTGTTTGTTGCAGGTTTGATATCCTTTAATGCCATTTTCTAAGGACTTATTTCTGTTTATTTAATTAGGTAGGAGATTTAGGTTATGCTTCAGAACTGGGCAACTATGCTGAGTACAGTGGAGCGCAAAATGAGGAGGAGGTTTTGCAGTATGCAAGAGTCATTATCGATGTAAGAAACTGTGACTGGTTTAAGCTTTTCTTGTAGAAGTAAAGCAGTCTCATCATTAGAGTTTCTGAAAGAACTTTACCGATTTATGATGTTGCAGTGTGCCACTGCAAACCCTGACGGTCGTAAGAGGGCCCTTCTCATTGGAGGTGGCATTGCAAACTTCACCGATGTTGCCGCTACTTTCAATGGAATTATTCGAGCATTGAGAGAAAAGGTACATTTTAGCTGAAAATCAATTGAACTTTAATTTAACGGTCAACGTTCTGATCCTTTATCATCCCCTCACTCCAGGAAAACAAGTTAAAAGCTGCGAGAATGCACATCTATGTTCGAAGAGGTGGTCCAAACTATCAAACTGGTTTGGCAAGGATGCGTACTCTCGGAGAGGAACTCGGAGTACCCCTTGAGGTATGAGATAACGGTTACTGATGTCGTTTGATATCCTTAAGAGAGAACGATTACTGATGTCGTGTTATATTCACTAAGTAAACAATGGTAGTACCGCTTGATTCTGGATACAGGTTTACGGCCCTGAGGCCACGATGACCGGCATATGCAAGCAGGCGATAGATTGCATCATGTCCGAATCATAAATATACAATTCTTAATTTCTCCAACGCAGATGCTGCCAGTGCAGTTCGGTATTCTCCGTTCAAGTCATTAAGCTTGTCAGGACTGTTGTTTTTGCAGACTGAAATACACAAACAACAAGCGTATTTCATCCTTCCGTTCTTCACCGTTGAAAATTTTTGCGACTGCCGTGCGACAAACCGGAAACATGGTTCCGATGTTTTAGCATGAACGTCTGCTATTCCGTTGACCCTAGTTTGTTTGTTGATACTTTGGTGTTTCTCATAATATTTGTGCTTCTAATGGGTTGAAAAATGTTTGGTATCTTAGTGTTGAACGTTGCTTTGAGAAAAATGAAATTAAAGAGAGAAAATGTTTAAAATTGACATTATAAATAATGTACTTATTAAATCAATTTTAATAGAATTTGAGTAAATTAGTAATATTTAAAATTAAAATCATATATAAACTTAGTAAAAAAATTACATAAAAAGGGGTTTTTCAGATTCCCCCTAAAAATATGATTTCATTTTAAAAATACTTTATTTTCATAATTAGAAAATGCGTAAATATATCACAAGTGCATGATTTTTTATATTTAATATGAATTTTAAAACATAATTCTATACATGGCTTAATTATATAAATAGATATTTAATGATTATGAAAAATTATTTAAGGATAAGTTTACAAGGGCGTTGAACACCACTGAATATTATTAAATTAATTAATAAAAATTAAAAATCTTAAAACTTAAACTATAATTAATAATTATATGTTGAGTTTATCACTCTTTTACTAATTATATGTTGAGTCATTAGGGATTTTAATTTTTATTAATTAATTTAATAATATTCAGTAATATTCAGTATTAGTGGTGTTCAATAGTATTCAAGTAGAATTTTTCTTTATTTAATAAATAATTATAGGTACAATTATAAAAGATTAGTAGATTCTCTTATCACAAACCTATATTTAATATTCCACGGTTCAAAAATTTAAAAGAATTTATATACTTTATTAAAATAAAATTTTTAATTTATAATATAAAAGAGATATAAGATTTCTTTTACAATAATATTATCTAACAAATATCTAAAATTATAATAATTTTATTTAAATTTTATTATTCTTGTATGTTTTAAAACAAAATCTTCTATAACACTTGATATCAAACTTTTTTTAATATCTGCACGTTGTTAAACTTTTATTTTTATTGTAAATTAGTTTTTAAATATTCAATTATTTAAATTTTATCATAAAATTGTGATATTTATTTTAAATTAAACTCTAAATTTTTAAATATTTTAAATTAATCATTAAATTATAAAATAATATTCATTCATTAATTTTAGTCCTTTAATAATATATATACATCATACAAACAAAATAACCAAATAATAATATTTTCTTTTCCAATAAAAACATTAGATATGTTTGTAAATGTGTTATTTTCCCTTATGTTTTAAATCAATAAATTAAAATCAATTAAAAAATAATAACTTAATAGAAAATTCTATAACGGACGTCGAACACCGCTGAATATCGCTAATGATGAACATCGCTGAACATTATAAAAACTAATTAATAAAGACTAAAAAATTTAAGGACTCAACATATAATTATAAATTATTTAAAATAAATTGTTTATTAAATTATTTTCTATATATATTATTTTATTTTTAAATAATTAAATAAAATACTAATTTAAATTAATTTTAAAAAAATAAAAAATAACTCTAAACCCTAAACCTTAAACCCTAAAACCAAAATTCAAAACCTAAATCACTAAACATGAAACTTTAAACCTAAGATATAAAATCTCAAAAACTTAAAATCAAAACCCCTAAAAATACTAAACCATAAACACTATGTCTAAATCTTAAAATCCTAAACCCTAAAATAACCAAAACCCCTATATCTAAATCTTAAACTAATTTTGGATTTCAAGTTTAGGGTTTATACTTTTTAGAGTTTCAAAATTTTTATTTTAGGGTTTAGGTTACGATTATATTTTTTATTTTATGATTTTATTATTTTAGGGTTTAGAGTTTATGATTTAGTGTTTTGGATTTTAGGGTTTAATGTTTAGTATTTTTTAACTTGAGTTTAGGGTTTTAGATTTAATATTTTTTTAAATTAAAAATAATTTAAAAAAAACTATTTTAAAAAATTAAAATATAATATATATAATTTATTTAAAATTTTATTTTAAATAATTCAAAATTATATGTTTAACCCTTAAAAATTTTAATTTTTATTAATTAATTTAATAGTGTTCAACGGTATTAGTTGTGTTCAACAATATTCAACACACATGATAGACTCATCCTAACTTAATTTGTACATAAAAATAGATTATATCTTAATTAATTAAATAATATATTTATCTTTCCAATTTATTAATTTTTCCCTAAGTTAATAATTATGTATTAGACGTTACATAAATTACCAAATTAATCAAATCTAATCACAGTCAAAATAAAATCCCATTCAACAGACGCCGTTACTTTGGACTAATTCATAAAACCTTACGTCACAGTCGATAACCATCCAACCTAACCCATCACACCACGTGTCACTCAATCACGAATCTAAACCCACATTAAATGAATCACATCCATACACGTGTCCCATTGCACCTTCGGAGAAAAAATGTAAGCCCTCCATTTTCCAGATTAGATGGTTTAGGTGACCTCTCTGTTACCCTCCCAAATGAGAACAGCTGAAAAGAGAAAGGGTATGTTGGTAAATTAGTAATTAGTATTTTAACATTTATTTCGAAATTCCTATATAAATAGGGGCTGTCTTTAAAACCAGTTCAAAACATCAATTTTCCCTGTCCTGATTCTTCAACTTCTTGTCTTAAATCCGACCGTAACCGCCGCCATTGTCTGAAGTTAAATATGATGTCTACTGTTCTCGCCGGAAATATGTTGTCGGATCATAATGACGGCTCTCCCCGTTTTTTTCCAAACTCTTTGGAGCTCATCGCCGGCGAATTTTCAACCAGCACAGGAGCTTCCCGGACTCTCGGGCAGTTACTTCAACACGTCGGTGATGCACGGAAAGAAGCCACCGGAGACGAAACTCCGGTGCATGAAGTCCTTGTCGACGTCACTCACACGCGGTCGATACCGTTCGTTCTTTCCTTTAACAACCTTACTTATAGTGTGAAGGTTCCTCGTAAGATGGTGTTGCCTGGTTTCTTGCGACGGAGGGGTGGAAGCGCGGGTACGTCCGCCGCTTTCGTTGGGGATTCACTCGCCGGAGACGGTTATTTCACGACGACCAAGACGCTGCTTAATGATATTTCTGGGGAGGCTCGGGATGGCGAGATAATGGCCGTGCTCGGAGCTAGTGGTTCGGGCAAATCGACTCTGATCGACGCTTTAGCCGACAGGATTGCTAAAGGGAGTTTGAAGGGGAAAATCAGTTTAAATGGCGAAGCTTTGGAGTCGCGAATGTTGAAAGTGATTTCGGCTTACGTTATGCAAGACGACATGCTTTATCCCATGCTAATGGTGGAGGAAACCTTAATGTTCGCCGCCGAGTTCCGGCTTCCTCGGACCTTGTCCAAATCCAAGAAGAAACTGCGAGTTCAAGCTTTGATCGATCAATTAGGCTTAAGAAATGCTGCCAAAACAGTCATTGGGGACGAAGGTCATCGGGGTGTTTCCGGTGGAGAGCGCCGTCGTGTATCGATCGGCATCGATATTATTCACGACCCCATTATCCTTTTCTTGGACGAGCCAACATCGGGGCTCGATTCGACCAGCGCTTTCATGGTGATCAAGGTTTTACAGAGGATAGCTCAAAGTGGGAGCATTGTTATAATGTCAGTTCATCAACCTAGTTTTCGAATTCTCGGATTGCTTGACCGATTGATATTTTTGTCCCGTGGACAAACTGTTTACAGTGGTTCACCGATGAATCTGCCATTGTTTTTCTCCGAATTCGGGTATCCGATACCGGAGAACGAGAACAAAACAGAGTTCGCTTTGGACTTAATCCGAGAACTCGAAGCATCTCCCGGAGGAACTAAAAGTTTGGTCGAATTCAACAAGTCATGGCAAAGCACAAAGCATACTACAGACTCCGAGCCCGAATGGCTCGGTTTATCGCTAAAAGAAGCAATCAGTGCAAGTATTTCCCGAGGTAAACTCGTTCCCGGCGCTACGAATGATGTCAATTCGACATCGATGGTTCCGAAATTCGCCAATCCATTCTGGAAAGAAATGGCGGTACTGTCGAATCGATCCATCCTGAACTCAAGACGGATGCCAGAACTATTCGGCATACGTCTTGGAGCAGTTCTAGTGACAGGATTCATTCTGGCCACAGTGTTTTGGCAGCTCGACAATTCGCCGAAAGGCGTACAGGAAAGACTAGGATTTTTCGCATTCGCAATGTCGACGACATTCTACACATGTGCCGATGCCCTCCCTGTGTTCCTCCAGGAAAGGTACATCTTCATTAGAGAAACTGCTCACAATGCTTACAGGAGACTATCATACGTTATATCAAATGCTTTAGTCACATTACCGGGCTCGATCTTCCTCTCCTTAGCTTTCGCTACAACGACGTTTTGGGCAGTAGGACTCGACGGCGGTCTCTCCGGATTCACATTCTATTTCCTAATCATGTTTGCTTCATTCTGGTCCGGAAGTTCGTTCGTGACATTCCTTTCGGGTGTCGTCCCACATGTGATGTTAGGCTACACAATCGTCGTCGCCATATTAGCATATTTCCTACTCTTCAGCGGCTTCTTCATCAATCGTGACCGAATCCCGGGTTACTGGATATGGTTCCATTACCTGTCCCTCGTGAAGTATCCATATGAAGCAGTGTTACAGAATGAGTTTGATAACCCTACAAAGTGTTTCGTAAGAGGGACTCAGATATTCGATAATTCGCCTCTCGGAGCCGTCCCTGCAGCCATGAAACAGAGAATGTTGCAGTCTATAAGCAGCAGCTTGGGAGTGAGGATTACAAGCTCGACATGTTTGACGACAGGTTTGGATATTCTCAAACAGGAAGGGATTACTGATTTAAGCAAATGGAACTGCTTGTTGATCACTGTGGCATGGGGCTTCTTGTTTCGGATTTTATTTTATTTTTCTTTATTATTGGGAAGCAAAAACAAGAGATCATAAAATAGATGACATTCAGTAAATTTGATGTAACAGGAAAGTAATGCTGTAATTTGTGTGTATCTTCATTGTTTTGTTTGTTGAGGTTTAATTCAATTTCTTCGATTCGAGAGAAATACAGACTCTTGTCGTACTTTTAATAGCTTTGTCCCTGATTATAAATGATTTCTCGGCTGTTCCAGCTGATCCCCGATCTAGAACCGAGTTCGGCATGAAGGGACACAAGTGATATGCAGGTTAGCTTGTACCGTCTGCGATAATAAGGATGAACACCGGAAAGCTGGATTGAAGAATCGAGCACAGTTTAAGAACATCGAGCAGCTTTAGAGTCGCTCGTTTAAACGGCATAGACTGCATATCAAGACTAGAAACTATGCTAGATACATTACTTGTTTGGAACTCCCGGTGTGGTTCGGATTCTGGTATGAGAAACTTGCATACGTCTACCGAACATTCCCCTTCCTGCAGCATCGAATAGCAGTCGACAAAAGGTTAGAAACGGTTCACAAGGATCATCTTGGAGGAGCATTGCTGCTCCGTTACGACACCGAAGCAATGGGACATCAAATGTTGTTTCTAATACTGCTCAGGCTTGGCCTGCTAGGATTAAGGAATCTTTGGAGTTTGATCAGGACGAATGTTCTGCTTTCAAAGGATTAACTGCTAAACATCAGCAGGGTTTTATAAGCTCCGAGGAGCATCATCTTGCCTATGTTCATCAGTTCGGTTTGTCGCATCATGTTCTACAGCTAGCTAGGTTATGCCCCGATGTCGAGAAACAAAGAGAACCTGCGGAGACATACAATTTCAACGCAAGTGCCAAGTGACCGCTATTCTCACAATGAATGTTGGTCGATGGAGATACAGAAAAAGGTCCAAAAAAGGAAAGAAGTGTGAAGACCATGGCATTACTGGTTTAGACCACCAGAAAGATTGCCGGTTCGCGGTATACGTCGAGACGGTGGAGGGCGGAGACTTATGACCAAGACCCAAAGAATAGCTAGCAAATGATGTTATATATACGTATGATATATGTATATTCAGGGCTGGTAGATGTGAATGACTGGTGATTGCTTCCCAGGAGTTGTTGAAGATGTAGGCTGTGGTAGGTAACTATGCATGTAATATGCTACTTTTGACCACAAAACATGTAATTTTCTAGGCTTGCTTGTGCTATACTTCTTGTCTCTGCTAGTGGCTTAGATCCCCTATGTATATGTATACATATACGTATATGTACATGTATATGTGCTACTATTCATAATAAGCAAATTAATATACAAGCAGCTGACCCTAAACACCCCCAGCCCAACTCTAATCTTGTCTTACAGTCTTCACAACACTGATTCCATACACAAAACAAATCATCTATTCCATCTACAAATTACACTATCGAATACAAACTAATGATAACATATGAATAAAAGGAAAAAAAAGGGTCTTTTCCCCCCCTTTCCATCTCTTTATCACCATTCCCTACTTATCAACATCGACTAGTACGGAGACGAACCCGATGACGACTTTTTAACACCCGTCAGTTTCTGGCCTTATATGCACTTGAGTTCAGGGCTGTGTATGCTTACTCTCTGACCTTGAAGCTGCACAATAGCTCTTTCGGTATCGGAGTTCTCCCTTTGCGAATCTATTTCTATGTTGTTTCCATGAGTCCTACGGTGCCTTCGGTCCTGAGTTCAGAAACTTACCGAGTTCATCAAAATGGAACGACAGATAAAATTACCATGCACTTCATGCATGCCAGACTAGCTATTATAAGTATGGCTAAGTGAATATGAGTGTTATAGGCAATGCTACAAACAGTTAGAAGGGCTATGCAATCTAGCATCATGCTATTGCAATGAATTCAACACTAACCTCTCTTTGTATAGGATACTCCTCGGACTCGAGCATACGTGCAACTTGACCCATCTTTGGTCTTTTTTCAGAATCCGGGTCGACACATCTCAAAGCAGTTAGAAGGGCTCGTTTTATAGCTCTTGTGGATGGTCTAACCTCAATATTTGGGTCTACCACTTCCTCTGACCTGTTTCCAACCATCATTTTCAGCCAATCTACCAGATTAACCTGTAAACATTAAGATTCCATGTTTAATTGGCCTTTAAAATCTCTTACAAACATATAAACATTAAGATTCCATGTTCGGTAAATATCGTTCATCGTATCTATGATTAGTATACCTCAGGGACAGGACGACCGTAATCCACGGGATCTCTACCAGTGATTGCTTCTAACAGTACAACCCCAAAGCTATTGACATCACTCTTTTCATTCAAAAGACCTGTATTTGCATATTCAGGAGCCATACATCTGTTTAATTTTATAGGAAAAAAGTTGTCAATATATAACTAAAGGTCCAAAACATGAACATCAAGGCACACTAGAGGAAAGAAATACCCGAATGTTCCCATAACTCGGGTTGTAACATGACTTTTCTCAGCACCTAACAACTTCACCAGACCAAAATCAGAAACCTTGGCATTGAACTCATCATTGATCAGAATATTACTGGACTTTATGTCTCGGTGCACCACCTTTGGTTCAATGGCCTCATGCAAGTAGGCAAGACTGCACGAAGAAACGTATTTCAAATGAGAACTTGACTGATGACAATGTGTGTCGATATAATGACTTACGCTTTAGCTGTGCCGAGGAGAATCTTTATACGAGCCTCCCAAGTAAGATATCCGTGCTGATGCATAGCTCCATGAAGCCATTGTTCCAAGTTTCCATTGTTGACATACTCGTAGACCAACATCCTGCATTGTTTAAACAATGTCCTTTGTTAACAGTAATGGTGATCCAATTTAAACCACATATTATTTTCCATGATTCGATTCGATTACTACTAATGGTGATCCAAATCATTCAATTTATGGTTAACCATTCAAAACTTTTAGCTAAACAAGAAGATGATAAGTAGTTTAGTTAAACAAGACTCCGGGACAAAAAAATAACACCATATTTAAAGTCTACACGCACACACATATATACTCACAAGTTGTTGAGTATCTTCTTAACAGCCACAGGCGTCCCGTTGATCAAATTGCCCCGATAAACTACGCCATATTGTAATACTTAGGGTAAGAAAGGATATTAGAAGCAGAAAGAATTGAGATTGAAGAAGCTAGAATTTCATTTCAAAGATAAAAATAAGGTTTTTACAATTTAGCTATATAGCTGACCAACAAACGTACTACAATTATTTTTTGACACCTGTCAAGTTGGTTACTCATAACAGACATATTTCCAGCTAATTCTGTTCTTTGTCTTCTTCTGCAGGCGTGCTTGGGTCTTGTTTCCATCGGCCCATATCCTCGAGTCCAAGTGTGGTGGGTTGGTCCGTTCCCTCTGTAAACGAAACGTTGTCGTTTGAGGGGTAAGCTGCTACGACGTCGTTCGGATTAGTGACCAGTACTTCATTTCCCTCGTGGCTCTGCATCAGATGCTTCCTGGACATTTTTTCCCAAATTCCTTTCGAGAACCCTAATTCCAGTCCTTTCAGCCCTAATTTCTCAATTCGGCTGAACTTTTTCCCTTTCTCTTGCCCTAGGGCCATGACAATCCTTCCCCCTTCAGTCGATTCTTGTCCCTAAGGATCGAAATTCGGAAATTGAGCCTTCAAAACAGAGTAATCTTCCCATGTTGTACTTTCCACTCCGAGATTCGACCACTGAACTAACAGTTGGGTAACGGCTTTGTTGTTCCGTTTGACCATCCGCTTGTCTAAAACCACAGCAGGATACACCTTGAGTTGTCCATCCTCAGCAACTTCTGGAGGGTCAATCGAGGTAATAGTTTTTTGTCCAATTTTTTTTTTAGTAAACTGACATGGAAAACATGATGTATTTTCGCAGAAGCTGGTAACTCCAATTTATAGGCAACTAACCCGATCCTCTATTGCACCTTGTAGGGTCCAAAGTATCTGGCCGTGAGCTTCACATTTTTTCTAAGAGCCACAGAAGATTATCTATAGGGTTGCAATTTCAGGTACACCTCGTCTCCGACTTGAAATTCTCGATCGCTTCTATGTTTATCTGCCATCTGTTTCATCCTGTTCTGAGCTTTGCTTAATTGTTCTTTAAGTATTTTTGCCACCTGTTGCCTTTCCTGCATAAGCTCCTGGACACTATTAACAATAGTGTTCTGACCCCAATCCAGCATTGGTGGTTTATAGCCGTAAATGGCTTCAAAGGGTGTCATACCCAGAACTGAGTGGTAATTAGTATTATACCACCACTCAGCTTGTGCCAACAACTTAGCCCACTCTTTAGGTTTATGGAAGCACATACATCGTAGGTACTGTTCTATACACTGGTTTAGTCTTTCAGTTTGCCCATCAGTCTCCGGGTGATAGACAGTGCTGAAAAAAGTAGTAGTACCTAACTGCTTCATCAACTCCTTCCAAAACACACTAGTAAAAGTTTTATCTCTGTCTGAAATAGCTATTTTGGGAGGTCCATGTAACTTGTAAACTTGATCAAGATAAGTCCGAGCCACTTCCAAGGCTGTGTAAGAGTGTGCAAGAGCTAAGAAGTGGCCATACTTAGTATATTTATCTATAATCACCAAAATGCAGTCATACCTCATAGAAGTAGGCAACCCTTCTATAAAATCCATGGTAATGACTTCCCATGCCTGATTGGGAATTGGAATAGGTTGTAGTAAACCTGGTTTAGCCACATGTTCTGTTTTAGTTCTTTGACAAATTTCACACTCCTTCACAAAAAGTTCCACTTCAGATTTCATCCTTGGCCAGAAAAAGTATAGTCTGAGCCTTTGATAGGTGGCTTGGGAGCCTGAATGTCCCCTTGCACTAAGTCGTGTAAGGCCTTCAAAAGGTTCTGTCTTAACTCCCCCTTGTTGTCTACATACACTTTTCCCTTCCATCGAAGGATCCCTTCTTTATATGTCCAATCCGTGTCTGCAATATTCTGGGTCACAATAGCAGCTGTAATCTTTTCAGTAGCAAGGTCATCATCTTCATAACTTTTTTCTATCTCTTGCACCCAAATGGGAATTATCCTTACAGCTGAAAGTTGCTGCAGTTCAGCTTCTTCTTCTTCATACTGTCTTGATAGAGCATCAACCACTCTATTGCATTTTCCTTTTCTATATTAAATCACATAATCCAAGCCAAGTAACTTGGACAGTCCTCTTTCTTGGATGGTAGTTGTAAGCTTTTGTTCTAATAGGTGCTTAAGTGGTTCATGATCAGTTTTGATGATGAATCTTCCCCCTTCTAGGTAGTGTCTCCACTTGGAGATAGCCATTAGGATAGCCAAATACTCCTTCTCATAGATGGAGAGATCACAATGCTTAGGTCCTAAAGCCTTACTCAAGTAGGCTAAAGGTCTCCCTTCCTGGGTTAAAACTGCTCCAATTCCCCCTTTGCTGGCATCTGTCTCTAAGCAAAAAACTTTACTAAAATTGGGAAGGGCTAAGACTGGAGCCTGACACATGGCTTGTTTGAGAGCTTCAAAGGCTTGTTCAGCTTTTTTCCCTCACCTGAAATTATTCTTCTTTAACAGCTCAGTCAGGGGTTTGCTAATTACTCCAAAGTTTCTGATGAACTTCCTGTAGTACCCAGTCAGTCTCAAAAATCCTCTCAAGGATTTGATTATTTTGGGAAGTGGCCAATTCTTCATTGCCTCTATCTTGGAGGGATCTGTAGAAACTCCTTCCTTCGAAATTAAATAACCCAAATGTTCCACTTGTTGTTGTCCAAAGAAACATTTGCTTCTTTTTGCAAATAATTGATTATCCTTTAGCACTTTTAGAACTTGGTTCAAGTGATCCACATGAGTCATCAAATCAACACTGTATACTAGGATATCATCAAAGAAAACTAGAACAAACTTTCTTAAATAGGGCTTAAACAATTCATTCATAAGGGATTGAAAAGTAGCAGGTGCATTGGTGAGACCAAAGGGCATTACCTTAAATTCAAAGTGCCCTTGGTGAGTTCTGAAAGCTGTCTTGTGAACATCAACCTCTTTCACCCTAATTTTCCAATAACCAGATCTGAGGTCAATTTTGGAGAAGTATGTTGCACCCTTTAGCTCATCCAATAGGTCTTCAACCACTGGAATTGGGTATTTGTTTTTGATGGTGAGTGAATTGAGCTGCCTATAGTCAACACATAGGCGCCAAGACCCATCCTTCTTCTTAACCAACAAACAAGGAGAAGCAAAAGGGCTGCTGCTGGTTTGGATAATAGAGGTTGCCAGCATTTCCTTAATTTGTCTTTCTACTTCAGCTTTCTGAAAATAAGGAAATCTATAAGGCCTCAAATTGACTGAAGTAGCATCAAGTTTCAGTGAAATAGCATGGTCATGTGACCTTAGGGGGGCATTCCCTGAGGTGGATCAAACACTGTCTTGTATCTTTCCAGCAGTTCCTGTATTTCCAGTGGTATTGTTACCTCCACAGAAGCTTCAACACTGAGTAGATAGACTTCTCCCATCATCTCTGGGTCTTTTTTAGTTAGCTTCTGTAATCTTTTTTCAGATATGAGTTTAATGTCTGTTACTCTTTTCCTTCCTTGTAAGAGTATTTTCTTCCCTTCCTTCTCAAAGCTGAGTGTCATTTCATTAAAGTCCATCAAAATGGGACTGTATTTCTTCATCCAATCCACTCCAAGCACCATATCACTTCCCCCATATGTAAAACTCTAAAGTCATGCTCAAAAGGATACCCCTGCATCTTCCAGCTCAGAAGATTGCTTCTGGAGGTACTGTAAAGTTTTTCTCCATTAGCCACTGTGATGGCCAGGGGTGAAGTTTGCACAATCTCTTCTCTCTCCTCTGCCCATTTAGGAGTAATGAAGCTATGAGTGCTTCCACTATCCACAAGAATGTTCAAGGGCCTTCCTCTCACTACTCCTTGGATTCTTAGAGTAGTATAACCTGAGCTACCATTAAGGGCATTGATTGAGATCTCTAAGGTTCCCTCTTCTTGAGCTTCACCATTATCTTCTTCTGTTTCTTCTTCTAGCACCTCTGTTTCTTCTTCTTCCATGGAATTAAACTGTTTGGCTTTGCATTGATATCCCAGAGTGAATTTTTCTCCACATCTAAAGCAAAGATTGTGTGCTCTTCGATACTCAATCAAACTCTGCCTGTTGTTGGAAGTTACAGTAGTGCCCTTTGTACTCAAGTTGTTCATGGGTGTCTTCTGTATTGTTTGACCAGATGCATAATTAGGAGCCTTTGTAGTATATTTCTACCTCTTGTGTTCCAGTTCCAAAGCTAATTCATAGAGCTTAGTTTGCCTGCTAGCCTCAAACAAAGTGGTAGGTTGTAGCACCTTGACTCTGTGTTTCAGTTCATCCTTGAGGCCACTGATGAACATGGATATGAAGTATTCTTCTCTCAGGGTTGAATTGTGTTGCAGCATAAAAGGTTTAAGCTCTTCAAACTTCTCCTGGTAGTCCTCCACCGATCCTTTTTGCACCAGCTTGCTAAACTCTTCTATCACATCTCCAAAATTCTTGTCACAGAATCTATGACACAGATCTGAGGCAAACTCCTGCCAAGTAAGCTGATACTTCTGTGTGACATACCCATCAAATCAGGACTCGGCCTTCCCTTCCAAATACATCGTTGCCCATTCTACCTTTTGTGTCTCAAGTACTCCAAAAAGGTTGAAATATTTCTCACACTTCCGGACCCACCCTCTTGGGTTCCTTCCATTGAACATCTGGAGTTCTATCCTAGGTCTAGGGAGATAAGGGCCTTGCTGGTTTCTTACTCCTCCTTCCTCATTTTCTAAGGAACATTCTCCACCCTGGTTCTGTCTAAAGTTCAAGTTTTTAAATGGTAGCTTGACTTCAGTTACATTTTCTGGTTTCTTAGCTAAGATCCCAGGTTCCTCAAGTTTGAGAGAATACCTTTCCTTATCATCCAGCACTGTGACTTTCACTTTTTGCTTGCCTTCCCTTTGGTTTGAAGATGATCCCTGGTTAATGTTTCTCTGGGGTGTGTCTGGGCTTTCTTCTCGTTTCTTCGACCTCAGGATACTCAAGATTTCTTCCATATATCCTTCAGTCACTTCAAATCTAGATTCGAGTCCACTTAGCCTCTCTTCTAAGCCTTTGTTTTGGTTCTCTCCTTCCACAAGATTTACCTCTGTATGTCTAACTGGTTCGGTTGGTGCATTTGCCCGAATCCCTTCAGTCATGTTTTGGTTTTTCTTTGATTTTCCCAGTTTGTTTGGATCAATAATAAATCGAGCTCTGATGACCAATTGTAATACTTAGGGTAAGAAAAGATATTAGAAGCAGAAAGAATTGAGATTGAAGAAGCTAGAATTTCATTCCAAAGATAAAAATAAGGTTTTTACAATTTAGCTATATAGCTGACCAACAAACGTACTACAATTATTTTTTGACACCTGTCAAGTTGGTTACTCATAACAGACATATTTCCAGCTAATTCTGTTCTTTGTCTTCTTCTGCAGGCGTGCTTGGGTCTTGTTTCCATCGGCCCATATCCTCGAGTCCAAGTGTGGTGGGTTGGTCCGTTCCCTCTGTAAACGAAACGTTGTCGTTTGAGGGGTAAGCTACTACGACGTCGTTCGGATTAGTGACCAGTGCTTCATTTCCCTCGTGGCTCTGCATCAGATGCTTCCTGGACATTTTTCCCCAAATTTCTTTCGAGAACCCTAATTCCAGTCCTTTCAGCCCTAATTTCTCAATTCGGCCGAACTTTTTCCCTTTCTCTTGCCCTAGGGCCATGACACATATCCACCCTCTCCAAGAACATTATCCTTTGAAAACCGGTTAATGGCAAGCTTGAGATCCCTCAATGTAAACCAATGACCCCAACCAGAGTGAGAGAACTCAGGCAGGCCAACTAGAGGAGAAGGAGACGTGACAGGATACGAAGAAGACGGTCTATATACCGTCATAGTGCCGGAACTCCCATCTTCTCCTGATTGAGACCCTCTATCTTTTTCATGGTGAAATGAACCTGACTGACTACTATTGTCACCATTCCTTGATTTTCCCATCCCAAGATGAACCATAAGTCATAACCTTATCTAAGTCGTTGTCATTGGATTTGTCATGAATGGTAAGTATACCCTCACAAGACACGAAATCATTCATCGACACTTGTTCGACTCTCACTACCTTAATTTCCTTAGATACAGGTGGGATTTGGGATAGAGGAAGCTTATTTCTACTCTTGATTTCTTCTTCCGGGAAGTTGAACAAAACGAGAGCAGAGAAAGGATGATTATGATAAATAAAGCAACAACAGCACCAACAACCTCCCAGACCTTAAAACCAAAAATGGCAGTTGGACAATTCTCAATTCTGCATTAAGATCAGTTGCCATGTCTGGTTTTCCTAATTATTCTCTCAGACACTCAAAACCTACATTATTTAAAAAAAATTCACTAAAATTTCTATTCCAAATCTTATATTTTACTAAGCATACAGCATTTGCAAACAAGCAATCATGGGGCAGAAGCATCAAGCTCTGCAAAATGAAAGTTCTTACTTTAGCAAACAAACAGACCAGACAATTAAGACCCAGATACAAGGAAACAACTTAACATACATGAAACAGAAGAAAAAAAATTAAAATGTGGCAACTTTCAGCTTCCAGCAGTAAAAATCAGATCTTTGAACAGATAATCCTCATACTAAAAAGCCAAATAATGAAACCCCAATGTGGCCATTTCCCAGAAACAAGAGCAGTTGAGCCAATTTAAAAAGGTTAAATAGGTAAAAGAAGATGATTGGTGTTCTGGGGAAAAGTGGAAATGAATCTAAAGCTGGAATGCAGCTATCTGGTATCAGAAATGATGATCCTTGTAATGGCAAAGGCAGAAATGATAATTGAAAGGCTTGAGAATGGATGAAGTAGATGGACATGGACATGGACATGGAAATGTTTTTATTTGGGTGAATTAATGTAATGGAAATAATTATTTGACTTTACATTGCTATTGAACTGTTTTTTATGATAAGCAAGGCAAAGCAGCTGTGCTGATATCTAACATAAAAAATATATATCTCAAGTTCGGGTCGAATTAAGATTGAATCGAGTCGAGTTCACGTAGTAATGGAAAAGAACAGTGAAGAAAAGCTATGAATTAAGTTGCAGACAGCAGCCTCCTCTCTTGTGACAAAAGTTTCCAACTTTACATGTATAAGTAATGCAACTGATCACTATAAAAATCCATTGGAGGGGAGGGGACCATAGCCATAGCCCATAGGATACCAGTATGGGGGTTAAAAAGGTAATTGCAAAATGCTTATCTGGCAATTTCCTATCAGCTGGTTGGCTTGTCTGCTGCTTACCTAATTTTGTGTTATTAGACAAAGAAATAATCCCCACTATATAGAGACATTGTATCATAGATCAGGTCTACCACGTCAGTCGTGGTCTCTAACTAATGAAAACCATCAATTTCGTCATTAATCAACCATGTAATTAATATAATTTTCAGAAATTATATTTTTAATATAATATAGAAATTATGAGTAAAGATTTATTGGTTGAAAAAAAGTGAGTTGGAGATTAGCGGTGAAGTGAGTGGTTATTATTGGATGAAACCGCGACTGACGTGATAGGCCGAACCCATGATATAATTTCTCCACTATATCCCATGTAATACAATGAAGTGGTTTGACTTAGCGAAAAAAAAAAACATCTGTTTTTCATCCATCCTTTAATTTTTAAAAAAATAAATAAATTTTAAACTCCACCCTTCTCTATATCTTAAACTTAAACCCATCTTAAAAAATATACTTTATCCTTTATTCTCTAAACCTTAATCACAATCTCTGACCTTAAACTCAAACCTTAAACTTTTAATTTAAAATGAAAGTATAAAAAACAGATAAATAATTTCACTATTTTTTTATATCACTAAATATCAATCCAGCAAGGGATAATTAACCCAAGACCCATGAATCCATAAATACGAATATTATAAATACAATAATTATTCTATACATAAATTTTTATAAAAAAAATATTTATATAAATGTTCTAATTTTAAGGTTTAAAAATTCTTATTAAAGTTGAAGGTTTATGTGTTTAAGTATAATAGTTTCATATTAAAATTAGAGTTTATAGATTAAAACCCAAATCTCTTACATATTAATCAAAAACTTAAACTATAACTCTAAACCTTAAATTTTAACGCTAAACTTTAAATTTCAACTATAAACATTAAATTCTAAACTATACATCTGAACCTTAAATATTAAATTAAGACATTCATGAAAAAAAATACCGCAAATATAACAATTCTTATAAATATATACTTATCGAAAAAATTACCGTCATCAACAGGGGCTGATCCAAGTGGTTAAACAATTTTTGCTTAAGTAAGTTTTATGTTCGAGACGTTATGTATGCAAAAAATCCTTGTTAAAAAATTCATCTATTAAAGTTAGGTGTGCGACGTGAGTCAATCTAGACAAGTTAAGACTGAACTTTAAAAAAATTACCACCTAATTTCCTTTTTAAAGATGTTCCACTATATTTTTATAGTATTAAAATTATTTATGATAATAATTATATATATAAATCTTCCCAGCTTTTCTTTTTCCTAGTCAGATAAAGTGTAGAGAAGTAAAGGAGAAATTGTATTATGAGTCCGTGCTCGACTCATCATGTTAGCTATGATCCTATCTAATTATAATTATTCAATTTATCATTAATTTTTAATTTATTTTTTTCAACTAATGAATCTTCAATTATAATTTTTATGTCATTTTAAAAATATAATTTCTAAAAATCATATTAATTATATAACTAATTAATAATAAAATGAATAATTTTTATTGATTAAAGATCACGACTGATGTGGTAGACTGAGTCAATCAATATAATCCCTCAAAGCAAAGGGAATAGATTATTCCACATGGGTTGTCTGCTGACTGCTATCGCCTATCCCGCTCACATTAAAAAGGTCAAATTCTACTATTAGTCCTTGTACTATGTTTAACTTAGATATTCAGTCCTTATACTTTAAGTTGGTCAAGTTTATATCTTTTAATTTTGATTTTTTAAATTTCAATCATGATCAAATAATTCAAGGATAATACAACTAAATTACGGTAGGGACGAAATCAAAAATTTTAATAAGGGAAGATTGAAATAATCATATAAAGTAGACGTGTCTAAAAATGGTCACGACCCTTTGAATAATGAATAATCTACATTTAAATTTAGAAATAGTTTTGTCCTATTAAATTAATAATTAGAAAAAATATATTTTTATTTATTTAAAATTTTTGAATTTTTTTTTAACATAAAATCTTATGTTCATTTGCAATTATCTATGTTCACATGTATGCACATAGATTAAGGGATGCGAAATGTAATTATACCTTCAGAGAATTTTAATTTATCATATAATATTTAATATTTTTTTATATTTTTATCAATAATTTAATCTCGTTTTTTTTTAATTTTTATATCAATTTATCCATTAAATTCTCATTTTTAATAACATTAATCTATTATTTTTATAAAAAAAATTACCAACAATCAGTTAGTCTAGTGAGATGAGATATTAGATTCTTTAATAATATCAGAGAAAAAATTAGCTTAAAAAATTATTTTATATTAAACGTCTGTAAAATTCAATTTAAATTATTTAATTAATAAATTAGATACAGTTAACTAAAAACCATGGCAAAAAGATACGTAAACATAACAAAAAATGTGTATGTATACATATCTATGTATACTATACGTATGAAAAATTATTAGGTGAACCATGTTCACCACGTCATCCATGGTCCCAATTAATCAGGACCGTTGATCTTAATTTTTTTTTCCAAGTGAATCATCACCTCTTTCTTACATAGACTTATTGGACGAGTAGTTATTAGGTGGTTATTTAAAAATCAACGATCCTGATTGCTTAGACTATGAATGACGTGTAAACAAGATTCACCTAATAATCTCTTCTATACGTATACGTACATCATCTGCTTTAATTTCACTATAAAAACATGTGCATATGTCATCACCTGATCGTCAAATTAGACTAACTTTATTTTTAATATTCCTAGCCAAAGAGTACGAGAGAAATGTTCAAATTATATTTTTTTTATCTTCATATAATTATATTTAACCAAATTATAATTAAATCTAAAATCTAAAAAAATTAAAAGGATCAAATTATAATTTAACCAAAAACGAAGAACCTACAAAAACAAGGTTGATCGTCCCAATCCTACATATCCAATTCCAACCCATGATTCTTCTTGACAAAGTAATATCTTTGCTTTTTCCCATTACATGGAACATAGTCATCATCTTCTTCCTTTAACTTTATATTCCTTTTCTCTCGTCACCTTTATCCCAACTTTTTTCCATCTCTCCAACCGGAGAACTGCTCATATATATATATATATATATATATATATATTCCTTGGATCTATGTGCCACCTTTGTCTTCTAAAACCACCACCACTGCTTCAAATCACTTAAACCCAGAAATATTAAACCTCTCATCAAAGTTTATGATGGCTAAAGAGGCTTCTAATTGTCTCTTCTCATCCCTTTTGCTTCTTCTTGTTATCTGCTCTTATGGTAAGTGACTCCCCATCTCTTCATTCCATTGCACTCTTGTACTTTGTTGTAGGTTTTGTTTTGGATCTCGGTTTCATCCACAAGACTCGAACATGAGACTGAGTTCGAGTTCGAGTTCGTTTGTGTTGGTTTTTGAAGATTTTTATGTATAAGGAATTCATATGTGTATGTTCATATGCATTACTTAATTAATATAATGTCTACTTTGTGGTTGTTTTGGATCTTGGGTCGAACTGGTCGGACCCTTAAACGTTTTCCGGTTTTCATTCACAAGACTCGAACTTAAGACCGAGATCAAGCTCACTAGTGTCGGTTTTGCAGATTTTTATGTATAGGGGATTCATATGTGTATGTTCATATTCATGCATTAATTATAATGTCTACTGTGTTGTTTTAGTTATGTTTTCTTACAATTAATTATAGTTTTTGTTGTTCTTGATGCAGCTGAAGTAGGGGAAGTTACTGCTAAGGTTGAAAAATCTTTAGAAAATGGCGTTGTGATTAGAAATAAGGTGGCTGCATTATATGTTGAAGCATCAACAATGGCGGATTTTGTTTCTTCCCGTAGAGAACTCCTTAATAGCTTCAAAAGAGCATCACAACATGATGTTATCTTCCCTCCCACGCCGACGATTGTCACTGTTCCCGCCACGAACCCTGTGAATATGCCGCCGCCAATTCCGACTACCACACCTGTCATGGTACCTTCTATGAATCCAAATGGTCCAGCTACGGTACCGGTAATCAATCCAGTCACAACACCTGCACCTGTCACAGTGCCTGGCATAGGTGCAGGGGGGCAGCAGCCAGTTACGAATCCTGTAACGACGTACCCTGCCCCGACCGGAGGAGTCCCAGTGAGCACACCAGTGACAAATCCTGTGTCTAATCCTGTGCCTCCTGCAACTACAAATGCTCCTGCAGTTCCAGGGCAGAGCTGGTGCATAGCTCGGTCCGGAGTGTCGGAGGCTTCACTTCAATCAGCTTTGGATTATGCTTGCGGCGTTGGAAGAGCCGATTGCTCGCAAATCCAGCAAGGCGCTAACTGTTACAATCCGAATTCATTACAAAACCATGCATCATATGCTTTCAACAGCTATTATCAGAAAAACCCTGCACCAACTAGCTGTGACTTTGGTGGGGCTGCAACCATAGTGAACACCAATCCAAGTAAGAATTGTTTGTTGAGACATTCATCATTCGAATTTCGAAACATTGGCACATGTAATGATATCTTGTAATCTCATAATAGGCACTGGATCCTGCATTTACCCATCTTCGGGATCGCAATCGACTCCGATTGCAACACCAGAAACACCAACAGGAGCAAGTATACTAGGGTAAATGGTTTATTTAGATTACTTTGACATAGACACTTTTAGTACTAAATATGCTTAAACCGGAGAAGTGAGCTTGAATGTATTTTGCAGCTCGGTCACCCCACCCTCGGTACTGAATTCAAGCACCCCTGGCTCAAGCTCTGCTGCCACAATTGTTTCCGGGACCGATACACCTCCCGGCATCAGCACATCAACATCCATGTCTGTTGGTTCACAACCGACTTTTAGCAGAATCATTCTACTGATAACGACATCTTTCGTTGCTCGATTAATCTTAGAACCAAACACCTTCCTATAGACCGGTCGGAGTATCATGCTTCAATTGAACTTGAGTTCCCAAATGACTACTTCATAGCAGCCTAGTCGTATCGACGATGTTCACCGCCAGGACAAGCTGCTCGAGATGTAAGATGGTTTATTCGAAATGTTCGAAAATGACTATTCATAGTAGCCAAGTAGTTTAAATTTTCATATACCAGATATTCGAGTTTGAGATTAGGTGCTATTTAGGAATCCCAGACTACAGTAGAAGGCTGGAATGTAGAATAGACGCAGGTAATCTTTGTTTATGTGTTTGAGAAGGACCCTTTTGTTCAAATTATCATAGATTTGTGCATAAAGATGGAAACTGTGTTTGAGATTATGTGTTTGAAAATGGCATTACTTAGAATACCAGATTCCATTAGTACCTACAAGCATAGCTCCATAACCATCAGGTCGGTCGAGTTCGGTTCAGTTCGAGTTTTAAAATTCTTGTCATTTCAAGTTCAGGGTCATTTCGGGTCATTCGGATTTGTTTGTTGTTGCATGTTATGAGTTAATGTGAGATTAAGTCTCAACCAACTGCAACAATGGACCATGCTTGCAATTCTGATGTCCTTGACAAAGTCCAACTAGGGCAGTAAATGAGACACACAGATCGCGAGCTATTCGAGCTCGACTTGGTCAAAACTCGATTCGATTTGATTCGGCTCGAGTTCTTGACGAGCCGAGCTACATGATATTCGACTCGAAAAGCTCACGAGCTACTCGAAAATATAAATATACTTTAAAACCCTAAACATAAATCTTACACTTTAAATTAACATACTAAAACCTAAAATTAACAAGCTTGAGTTTATACAACTTGTGTATCAAAGTTTTTTCTCCGTTATGCTTTAAATTAGACGTAAGAGATAAGAGTTACTCAAGTCTAACATAGTTAAAGATCGATTAATACTTAATTCGATTAGGATCGAAAAAAGCTTGAACTCGACTCGAATTCTAAACGAGTCGAACCGAGCTCAGATTTTTTAGACTCGTTTAAAATTATTTAAGCTCCAACTCGACTCGAAATCTTAACGAGTCGAACCGAGCTTAACACTACTCGAACTCGACTCGGCTAGTTTACACCCCTAAGTACAACGGAGCAATTATAGCATATTCCACTTAATAGAACCCTATGGCATTGGATTCCACTTTGGTCAAATTTCTTGAACAAAGCAATGCAGCAAATTGATTTCACAGTAAGGGAATTCAGATCATATTCATAACAGTTATTTAAATCACAGGAAGGAATTTTATAAATTTATTTAAAATTTTTATCAAATATGATTTAAATAACAAAATAAAACATACCAATTTAATTAAATTAATTGTTTGAATAAGTTGTAATGGGACAATTAGTACCAAGGGTCCACTGCATGCAAAGGCCTAAAGTCTAAACAAATTAGCACCCTAATCTATAGGCCGTAAACAAGTCGAGTTGAGTTTTCGTTAAAATTTTGAGTCTGAGTTTTAGGTTTTAATAATTTTTAACGAAAGCATGACTCGACTCTTTAAGAATTTGAGTTGAGCTTGATCCGAGCTCAATCGAGACAAGTTGTGACCGATCTTTAATCATATCAGACTTGAGTAACCCATCATCCGTCAGGTCTCATTTATAACCCTGTCAGAAAAAAATATTGATATACCAGTTGAGTAAACTCAAGCTTATTAAGTTTAAGGTATAGGGTGTTAGTTTAAAGTTTAGATTTTAGGGTTTAGACTTATATTTAGGGTTTTGAATTTAGAAATTTAGATTCTAAATTATAAAAATTAAAAAATAATATATTATAATTTTGAATAACTCATAATTTTTCGAGTAAAATATTAAGTATTTCAGTTCAGTTCATTAAAAAATCGAATCAAATCCAATTAAATTGAGTTTTAATTGAATTTTAACCGAATAGAATTCAAATCTCGTCCGGTTTACCTAAATCCCTGACCCAGCCCAAGGCAGTGCAATTAAGCATTTAAGCAACAGCACATCAATGGAGAATTCATTAATTTGAGAAATGATACAGCAATTTAGTAACTTGGGCAAATTATACTTCCGATTCTCAGGTCAGTCGCCTCGTCGCCTACTCTCTTTCCCCGTCTTGTTTGACTGTTGATGATGATATATTGATACGTGATTTGCTTCCGATTCCAATGTTTTTAAAGCTTTCGACCCCAAAACTAAAATTTCCCAACCACATCCCACCATGGCTCAACTTCCCTGGCTGCTATTTCTCCTTTTCATACGCCAATACTCTCCGATTGAATCCCGAAACCTCCATCAATTCTCCATCACTTGACGGTTTTGAAGAAAAGATTGGATTTTTAAAGAAGAATCTACACCCAGACAACTTAATCCGGGTTTTAGATAAAACCCAGGATTGCAACTCAGCTGTCAAGATATTCAAATGGGCTGCTTTGCAGAAAAGATTTAACCACAACGCTGATACGTATTACCATATCATTTTGAAACTGGGTTTGGCTGGAAATGTTCATGAAATGGACCATTTTTGTCTAAATTTGGCTAGGGATAAATGTGTGGGTTCTGAGGAGGCTCTTGCTTCTTTGGTCCATACGTTCATTAGGCGTTCTAGGCTAAACGAGGCGATTCGGGTTATCGAGAATATGACATCATGTGGGTGTAGTCCCTCTGTTGATGTTTATAATGTTTTGTTGGGTGCTCTTGTTGGAAAATCTGATTTCCATCATGTAATATTTGTTTACAAGGAGATGGTGAAAGGAGGAATTGTGCCCACAGTTGCTACTTTGAACTCTTTGTTGGAGGTCTTGTTTGAGACCAATAGGATTGAATTAGGTTTGAATCAGTTTAGGAGGATGAGAAAGAAGGGGTGTACTCCTAATGTTAGGACCTTTGAGATTGTTATAAAAGGTCTTGTTTTGAATGGTAGAGTCGATGATGCAGGGCTCATTTTGCATGAAATGTTGGAGCTCAGGTATCAGCCAGACATGGATTTCTATGCCTGCGTTATCCCTTTGTTTTGTCAAGAGAACAGACTAGAGGAAGGAGTTGAGCTATATAGGCAGATGAGAGCAGCTGATTTAGTACCAAATTCAGTAATTTGCAGTAAATTGGTTCATTGTTTATGTATGAACCTTCATCTAGATGATGCAACTAACATTCTTGAAGAGATGATAGAAATCAGTGAGATTCCTCCCGTCGATTCTTTTGTGGATGTAGTGAATGGTTTTTGTGAAGCCGGAAGATATGACGAGGCCATATGTTTCTTGGAGAATAACTGTGGTAACTTAATTTCTCCACATAAAGCGTTGCTCGAAGGTTGCTGTAAGGCTGGTAACTTTTTTCTTGGAAAAAGTCTTCTTGAGAATATGTCTGAGAAAGGCATAGCTGATTGTGATTCTTGGAACATTTTGCTCAGATGGATTTGTGAGAATGTGGGGATCAATAAAGCTTATGAGCTTCTCGGTAGTATGATTGTACGGTCATTTGTTCCTGATTGTAGCACATATGCAGCTCTTGTTATTGGGAATTGTTATCTGAACAAGTACAAGGATGCTTTAGAGCTATTTTATCACATTCGGAGCAGATTCTGGGTTTTGGATTCTAAATGTTATTCAAGGCTAGTTGAAGGCCTTTGCAATCTGGAAAAGATTGAAGAGGCTGTTGAAGTATCTTATTACATGTCTAAAAGTGGATGCCCCCTCGAAGTCGCCACATTCAATCTGTTGATTAAGGCTGTATGTGATGTTGGAAAGGTGGATGAAGCAATCAAGCTGAGGTCCATGGCTTATTATTCTGGTACTTCCTGCTCTACTTCGACTTATGTCGCTATAATGCGTGCTTTGCATAAATCGGAAAGAGGTAAAGATGTCTTGGTAATGCTTTCCCAAATGGTGATAGGGCATTGCAAAGTTGATTCAGAAGCATACTGTATCCTGATACAAAGTCTGTGTGCACTGAATAGATTTAAGGATTGTGCTTTATTTTGGAAATTAATGATTACTGAAGGTCTCGTGCCTGATTCGGACACGGTTCGAGACCTTTTCTCTTGCTTAATGAATCATTCTCAGTTACATTTAGTATCAAATGATATTGAGAAAATGATCTCTAGAATGGAAATTCTGGATTCAACCATGTTTAGTATGCTGATTAGTGGCCTATGGAAGGAAGGGTGCCAGAATGAGGCTAGAAATTTGTTAGATTTGATGTTGGAAAGGGGTTGGGTCCCAGATTCTACAACTCATACATTGTTCATTGGATCCAATATCAAAGGGGTAACAAGTAGGGGAATGCCAACATATGAAAATTCAGTGAAGGAAGACAATGTCTGCAGTATTCTTGCTGAGGCATTGGGGAAATGATCAAATGGTAAAATCCTCCATACTCAGTATGGTTTTTTGATTTGATCATCCATCCACCCCATGGTGATACATACTGTTGTATTCCAAACTGTAAAATGGCAGGTGATGTCTTCATTTCTCGCCTGCTGGAGTATAAAAGTCATGACATAGATCTTTCTTCAATGGCATTCGAATATGAAGTTTACTACATTCTACTAAACTGATCTTAGAATCTACTTTCTCCTGGATGTAAAGTGGTGTTAACATTATTGAATATGAAGTTTGTTCTATGCTGTAATTCAGAACTTGGCCTGGTGGAGAAAGGTGAACCTTCTCATCGAATCGGATTCTAAAAAACAGAGTTGATCATGTAGCAATGTTTCAAGCTTGGTTGTGATCTCTGCTTTAGCTTGTTCAATTTTCTGGTTGCTTCTGTAGGTTGCTTCTGGTTGCAGTGACTGCTTGTGCTTCCCCACTTCGTTTTATGTCGAAGGTGTTCTGCTGTCTGATTGTCAAGTGACCCAAGTCTTTTTCGATTGCCGGGGAGTCATTATCAGCTTGTTCTTGTTGCTGGTGTTTGGCAGCAGTTCCTATGGATTGGTTTTGGTCGGTCCGGATTTAACTAGTGTTGATTGCCTTTGTTACTAACAGATATTTATTACTGATTCGAAATAAGATAAAAGGAAAGGCAAATACTGAACCCATGAGAACTATATAACAAGCAAAGCAAAGCAGAGCATGTTTGCATTTGTGTTTGACATTTCCTACATGTAAACAAGGAACATTATTCGTACTTTCTGCATGGTACCGAAACCATGCCGAAGACCGTGGCAAGCTGTCTGGCTCTTATTCCGGTGAACGAGGAAAGATCACTACTTCAGCTGCACACAAGTAGAACAAGAGCAGTAGTCTTTAAACAACTAAAATGTATTTTTATCACTTAATTACAACATTATTACTATTGTTTTGTTTCGGATAAACCAATGAAGATTTCCTCGTTGTTCCATGCATGAATCAGTCAGACAAGAAAAGATAAGACTTGAACACATACATTCTATTTGCAGAACAATGAATCCAGTAGCTACATAACTGATTTTAATCGGCAATAAAAATCGTTAAGCATACAATCTAAAATCAATCGGTAATAGGTGTAGCCGTGTAGGGTTCGATTTTAAGACAAGACCAAAGGAAACGTTATACTTGACTGGTTTTCAGTTTCAAATATCTACCAAGGGATCGTGACAAGGTTAGACCAAAGGAAACGTTATACTTGACTGGTTTTCAGTTTCAAATATCTACCAAGGGATCGTGACAAGGTTACTCGGTTTCGGTTCTCGGCTCGAGACTGTATTTGTCTATTTAAGTACCATAAGGTTTACTCTTTTCCTTTACTCTCCCACGTCCCAACACATTGCTATCAAAACAAGAAGAAAAGGAAAACTAAACGTATTCTTAAGTTGAAATCTGACTTTGCTAATTAAGTACAGTATAAACACTGCTACAATTCACTTCTATATCTATTAGCAACAAAATTCAGCAGGGACTAAGTCCAATATGATCAACGCGACGTGTGACACGAGTCGAATGCATGGAGAACAGCAGCATATCTTCTAAAATATCAGTTAGAAACTAGGTATGGATTTCTAACAAGCAAATTTAATACTGGAAGAGAGCAGTGGCACGAACCTTATGAATTGGGAAGAGAAGCACAAGTAATTGCATTGTGAACAAGATGATTGATTGCATCCCTAAACCTGTGATAATCCTCAACCTTGTTATAAACATGATAAGAGATTCTTGCATACCCTGTAACTCCACCCTCTTCCCCATCCTTGGGTGATCGATAATATATCGGAACTTCAACACCAAACTTCTCCCTCAAACAAGTCCTCAGGTTCAAAGCATCATGGTCACTAAAAATCCCCAAAGAAGCAGGTAAGCCAACCATAACCATGCTTGAACACATCTCCGGAGGACAACCGAGATGAGTTCCCCATGCTTCGACCAACATCTGCCCCATCTCGACAACACATTCATGGTTCCTCTTCTTGATTCCATCGATCCCGCCTTCAAACCTATTGACAAACTCCAAAACTTTAGGAACTACCAATTGAGCACTATAATCCCTGGTTCCTATCCAACCACTTTCGATAGCTAATCCGTTGCCGTACTCATGGGAAACGACGGGATGGTGCAAGTCGGAGTTGTTTATCGACCTTTTACAGTACAAAAAGGCAACAGATGGTGGGCAAAAGTACCACTTGTGCAAATTACTAGTGTAGAAATCAGCTCCAATTTGTTTCATATCAATGTCAACACACCCGATTCCATGAGCAGCATCTACAAACACCTGGTCAACGCCTTCTTCTCGACAAATGGCGACAAGTTCTTTAACCGGAATTACGACGGTCGGCATCGAAGTAACATGATCGATAACAGCTAATCTTACCCTTTTCCCATTTTGTTTCCCTCTCTGTAAAGCTTGTCTAAATTCATGTACAATTTCATCGACGGAATTAACAGGAAAAGGCAAAGGGACCTCGATAACATACCCGCCGGCGCGTGTGACATAAGCCTCGACAGACTTCTTGACAGCACCATAAGCGTAGTGAAGCATGACGGCGGCATCCCCATGGTTGAACTTCCCCTCTGCGAATCCCCAAGCTATTTGCTGCAGCACAATGGCAGCAGCAGTGGTGGCGTTGTCGACGATGGAGACCTCGTCGACGTGATCGGCGTTGATGATATCCTTGATGATGGTTCGTGATTGGAGGATTTTGGGCTGCAGCTGGTTGAAGTAGAAATCATCCGGTTGCCGGAGCCACTGGATTTGGAGCTCGTTTTGGGCGGAGATGACGGAGGACGGGCAGCTACCGAAACTGCCGTTGTTGATACGAGCGACGGTGGGGTCGTGGTGGGAGAATTCGGAAAGGATATCGGCGGTAGTGAACAACGGTAGTGATGTGTCTGTGTACAATTTGGGTTTCTTGTGAATCTGTGATTTAGCGTCTGCAGCGGAAGTGCCGTTCACGGCGGCCATGTGGAGGAGAAACGGTGAAGGAATCGAGGGGAGCAACGGAAGAGGAAAGTTTCAACTTTGAAGGAAAATTGAGAAAATGGATGATATAATGACATTTGTTGCACCGTAAATATTTTTTTTATAAAAAAGTAAACTATTCGATAATTATATGACTTGGACCGTTAAAAATTTAACAATAATGATATATAATAGACATATAATAATATATTTTAATTAAAATGATATTGAACTATCAAATATATATATAAAATATAATTTTATTTCAATATAAAATATAAAATAATTAAATTCAAATAAATATTAAAAAAATTAATTAACTCTAAAATAAAATTACATAACTATGATAGAATTAAAATCCTATCTTAAAAATTAATTAATTTCGAATTGTGTTCATATTTTTTAATATAGGACTTTGATTCTATCGTAGTTAGAGTTGAGAATGTTTAGTAGCGTTTATTTTAGAATTAATTAATTTTTAATATTTTATTTGAATTTTAATTATTTTATATTTTATATTAGAATAAAATTATATTATATATTTGATAGGTTAGATGTCATGTATCATAATTAAATTTTTAACGGTCTAATTATCATAATAGTTAAAAATAAGTTATTTATCAAAAAAATATAAGTTAAGAGTTAAATTTATTCCAAAAAAAATAAGGGTCAAACGATAAAAATTATAAACGGTAAAAGTTAAAATTATCTTTATGCCATTATTTAATTATAAAATTAGTAATAAATAATTATATTAAAATTATTTATATAACTACATAAGTATAATATCATAATTAAAATATAATAATCAAATCTAAATCAATTTTATAATTAAATAGTTATTTAAATAATTAGTATTATAATTACTTTAATCCACTGATTTCTGACACTAAGGGCAGTAAACGAACCGAACGTTTGGTGAACTATTCGTGAATCGTTCGACGGGAAGTTCGTTTATGTTCGTTTATTTATTAAACGAACGAAAAACGAACGAACATGAACAAAGTGTTTGTTCGTTCATTTATGTTCGTGAACGTTCGGTAATCGCTCGTTTATGTTCGTTCATTTATTTTCGTTTATGTTCGTTTATATTTTTTCGTATATCTATAAGGGTGAGCATTAGATCAAGTAATTCGAGTCAACAAAAATTTGAGTTACTCGAGTTGAGAAATCTTATTTTATGACTCGTTAAAAACTTTCTTGTTATAGGCTAGGGGTGTTTATTGTTCTGTTAAACCAAGTTATTGAATCGAACCAAAACAAAACTAGTTAATCAGTTAAATTTTAGGTTTCATTTAATAATTAATTTTTTTAAATTTTAATTATTGACTAATTCGATTTAAAATCAATTGATTAGCTGAATTAATTGAATTAATCTAAAATATTAAATATTTGGCATATTATATATGTTCATTTATGTCCGTTTATGTTCGTTAGTTTGCGTTCGTTTATCATTTAAACGAACGGACATAAACAAACATGAATAAGCTACAATCCTTAACGAACGAACACGAACAAAAAAAAATTGTGTTCATTTATATTCGTATTAGTTCATTTATTTGGTTAAAATTAAACGAACGAACATGAACACACTTTTATCCGTATTCGTTTGGTTCGTTTACAGCCCTACCGACAGTGAATGGCACCGGAGTTTTGTTTTAATCAGCCGGTGGTAATTGTGTCCGAAATGACAACCATAAAGATAATGTCTTTTGTAGTATTCGAATCTATGAGAACATCGATGTAATTAATTTATAATTAGATTTAATAAATAATTGAAAAAAACTCAATTGTATTATGCATATCAATATTAATATCAATGGTTAAATATTAAATTAAAATAAAATAAATAATATAGATTTTTAAAACTTTAAAATAAAATAATAAATATTATCGTAATATTATTTTTATGGAAAATATGATCTCACTAGTAGCACTCAACGTGTGCATGGAGTACGTATTATCTTATCTTAATAAATAAAAGAATTATTATTCTTTTTAAAAGTCACGAGTCTAAAAATCAATAATACTAGTACAATGATAAATATCTAATATTTAAGATAAAAACTATTATAATTACTATGGGCGTTTAAAAATATCTGATCTGGCCAATCTGATTGTCCATTGATCTGATCTAAAAATTAGGATATCCAATTTAATTTTTATTTTTTAGATTGGATATCCGATTCGATTTTAAGTTTTCTGGATAGGATACGGATCACATTAATTCAAGTTTCGGCTTATCTGAAAACCCAAAAGTCCAAAAATTTAATTTTTTATTAATATTAATCTTATTATATTCAACAATTTAGTGTTTGTTATATTCAAAATTTTTAAAAAATGAAACTTTTATAAATGTGAATCTTGTTATATTTAATAATTTGTTGTTTATTATATTCGAAATTTTAAATTTTTCATAAATTCAACCTTCAGATTTAAAAAATTAATTTAATCAAATTATATTTTTAGATAATCAGATATTTAATTTAAATATCTGATATCTGAATATGCGTATATCTATTTTTTAACGGATACAGATCATTATGTTATCGATCCAAAAATTCAAATATCTAAAAAATTAAATCTGATCAATCCGATATCAGATAATAAATATTCCTAATAATTACCGTAACTAAATAAAAAAAACTCGTGACATGCACGTGCACTCTCTTTTGCTTTGTTGTGTTATTATTGCGTAATAACAAGGAACACAAAAAGGAAACGGATGACTCATCCATGTCTTGGTCATTCCTACGTGTTAGAAAAGTTTTTTTCTACATATAAAACAAGATTTAATTATAAAATAAGTGTTAAAATTATACTTTCAATAGATGTTTATAATATCTTTCAATTAAAATAAATATTGGTAATTTTTATTTTCCTGAATTAGGGGCGTGTATTGAACAAGTCGATCACGAGTTAAACAATGTTCGATTCATACTTGTTAAAAAATTTACTGTTCGACTTGATTCGTTGCTCGTTAAAATTGTGTTTGATTCGTGCTCATTAAAATATTTTATTGCTCAACTCGACTTGTTGCTCATTAAGCTCGTTAAGTATGACTTGTTATTCGTTAAGCTCACTAAAAATCATCTCATCTTTTAACGAAAATTAAAATTTATTAATATTATATAATATTAACATAATTTAATAAATTTAATAAAAAATATCAAAAGAGTGTATAAAATACTTTTAAAGTCTAAATTTTTAACAACCAATCCACAAATACGTTAAACTAGCGTGTTAAAATTAAAAAAAATCATAAATTAATAATTATTATTTTAATTTAATTTTTGAATGAAATAATTTTAAAGTAATTACTAAAAAATATTTTAAAAATTTAATGAGCGATTCACGAACTTATCGAGTTGAGTTTAGAGTTTGTTCGATTCAATTCGTTAAGACCTCGAAATGAGTTAGACTTTGAGTCAAGTCAATCTGAATCGAGTATATATTAAGTTTTGAATTAATCGAGTTCGAACAACTCACAAACTACTCAACTCGTTAAGTACCCCTCTCCTAAACCATTCTAATCTTAATATTTTATTTATAAATAAAAATTGTTAATAAATTAAAATTTAATATTTTAAATGATATGCAAATCTATATAATATTATACATTAACATGATAAATATCATATAAATAAAATAACAACTAATATTCAACTAATTAATAAAAGAAATTTTGATTATATAATTAAGTGACATGTATTATATTTTATTCATATTTATTTATTAATGAAAATTTTGACTTTGTGTTGGGTAAGATCGGATTTTTATTAAGAGTAAAACCAAATTGAATTTAAATTTAAAATAAAAAATATTTTATTAGACTCGAAATTGATTATATAATATCTCTTAAAATTTTAAAAATATTTATAATAATACCTTTTTTATATATTTTTATAATTAATTCTTTAAAATTAAATAAAAAACTTAATTTAATTCAATTCGAATGACCATTATTTTTAAATTTATATTTTATAAACCATTAGAACTATTCGGCTCGGTTCAAAATAAGTGTCGGTTCAGATTTATACTTTATAAACCGCCGGATCTCTTCAACTCGGTTCAAAATAAGAAACTAACAAGTATCGGTTATTTTATAAAATATAGAACAATTATTTTCATATTATGAAAATAATTATTAATTAAATAAAAAGCAATTCAATTCGCATAAAACAACCGGTTAGTTTCGATAAATATGAAAATAAAATTTATATTTTACGAAATAAAGGATATTAAAGTATATTTTAGAATTAACAGTAAAATTTATAATATATGAAAAAATCGTTATCTATAAGTAACGGCTTGAGTGAAAATTTGATTTTATTTTAAATAAATAAAAAAATATTAAAATATTATAATTTAGAAAATATCATCACTTATAGATAACGGCTTCATTAAAATCATTATCTGTAATTAATAATTTTTTTTTATATTATAATTTTTATCGTTTATTTTAAAATATATACTAATACTTTTTATTTTTAAAAAATAAAGTAGGCCCTACACGTGGTATAGTAGGGCCCACTAAATCCTGCCCTGCAGGCGCTGCAGCAAGCAGCACTTGCACGCGACCCAGCTGTGGCTCCATGCCTTTGCCACGTGCATCTGTCTATGTGAGCTGTACGGCAAAAGACTGCATTTCTTAATTATATCTAAAAGAAAATTGAATTTTTGAACCAACCAAAAATAATTATATAATAATTTAGTTTAATTATTTTATAGTTAGTTATGTATCTATAGTAAAAGTATATATTTTTAAAATATTTTAATTTTATGAGTAAAAAATATTTTAAAGTTTAAAATATTAAAAATTTAGTTAAATTTATATTATAAAATTTAAATTTTTAATACATTATAATAAAACCTAAAACTTATAATTTAAATATACCATAAATTCTAATTTTAATCATAAATCTTTAAGCCTTAAAATCAAGATTTTTTTTTCATCCTAGCGCACGTAATATTTCCTTTTAATCATTTGATAATTAAAAAAAATATGTTTCATTTAAAAACATAATTCAATTTAAAGTTTTAAAATAGTTTTTAAATTTTAGTACTTAAAATATAATTTTTTTAAAAAATAATAATATATTTTAATAATATTAAAATAATTATAAAATAATATGTTTATATTTTTTATTAGGGATGGAAACGGGTCGGCTCAAGTCGGGGTTTTGATCGCCCCGATCCTAACCCGACCTGATCTCAATATTTTTTATCCCGATCTGATCCGATATTATAAAAATCATAATCCAACTCCGACCTGATCCAGATATTTCAATAAAAAACTTGAATAAATCCGACCCAAAAAATTAATAAAAATTCTAAATATTATATATAAAAATAAAAAGACCTGACTTCATTCTTTGATCAACTGACTTGAACCCATTTTTAAATAAAAAACCCGCCCTGATCGAATCAGATCGGATCGAGACCCGACGAAAACAAGTCAAATTACTATCCTCATTTTTTTATCTTCCGATAATATAATTATTTTTAAAAACAATCAAACTAAATATTTTTAGCATAAACATTATCATTTTTTTTATTTAAACCAATTGTATGATTTAAACATTTATAATCTTAATTACTCTAATCTCTCTATTTTTCTTAATATTATTGTTGTTTAAGGAGTTTAATCCATGCAAATTATGAATCTACATTAACTGTGTAATTTAGAGTTGTCTTCGGATATCGAAGTTTATTTCATTTTTAACATTTAAAAATATTATTTTGTTGATAAATATTTATTCGTTGATTTTAAATTATGTTAGGATTAACAATTAATTCGACTGGGTTAAAGGACGTGAATTGATTATTTAAAAATTTAATAGAAGCAAAGGAATTTTTTTAAAATTCAACATAATAATTTATAACGGTTTAATCTTAAAACAAAATTTACGTCTACTACAGTAGCTTCGTTTTTAATCAATTTTATTATATAATTTTTTAAATTAAAAAAAACAACCGTTATAAATGATCAAAGCTTTTTTCTTAGAACTTGATCGAGTTTAAGTTTTTTATAAGAAAAATATTTATAATTCACATAAATACTTCAACTTAAAAAGAAATTATAATAAAAGAATTCTTTAAAAAGTGTTTTTTTTCTTTCCATTTTTTCTCTCTCTTTCCTTTATCATTTCAATTTTCTTTTCAACCAATCAACCACCTGTTTTAAATTCAAACTACCCATTTCTTATTTAATTATTTATTGGTTTTTAATGAGATGAATATCTTTATTTATTTAAAAATAACACTTTTAAATTTTATTTTGAAAAATAACCCTTTTCACATATATAGATTTAATTCACATCCTACACATACGAATTTAACCTAATTCATATTCTGTATAATACGAATTCCTATTTTGTGTTTCGTAAAACACAAAGTTTTTTAACACTTCAGAATAAAATGAGTTTATTTTAATCTAATTTCGTGTCCTATAAGATGCGAAGTAGGAATTCACATTGTGCAACTTGCAAATTAAGTCTACGTGTGTGCAGAAAAGGGCTATTCTCTAAAATAAAATTTGAAGGATGTTATTTTTCAAATAAATAAATAAAAGATATTCATCTCATTAAGCCCTTAATTGGACTCTCACATATTACCCTATAATTCGTATCCAAAACCCGAATTATAATTCAAAATTCGAATCATTGCAATATATCTTTATTATTCTAAAATAATATAATATTACCATAATTGTTGAGATAGACGAAAGCATGGGCGGAGCACACATATACATGATGTCTGTTGACACCCCAAAATTTTTGAAAAATCATATTTTTCTATATAATTTATATATAAAAAATTAAAAATATATAATTGACACCCTTTTATAAATAGTTTGACACCCTTTTATAAATAATTAATTTTTTTAAATATCGTCTAAAAATGACACCCTTTAAAAAAATTCTGACTCCGTCCCTGTACGAAAGTGACTTAATTAATCCACCTCCTCCACCATATTGTTAAATCCTAGGCTAGACTAGATTTAAATACATTTTATATGTTACACAACCACCCAAATGCATTGTATAGAATAATATAATGGAATGCCAACCATAGGATAAGATAACATTTATTTAATAATAATATATACATGGATTAAATAAATATTTTTTTATAAGATGGATTAAATAAATTAGGTACTTGTTATGACCTTGGTTAGAATCGAAAAGGTATGCACAACATATGTTATACTAATATAAAAATGAAAGTATAATAAAAATATGATAAATATAAAATAAATTTTATTTTTAAAAAATATAAAAAAATAAAAAATATATTAATATTATAAAAATTATATCATGGGTTAATCCCTCTAGCATCGTTCATGAGCTTGGAAATATAAATAACATCCAAGAGCTTGCTCTTGTATTTTTGTCTTTTTTTAGATAAATGAATTTTACATGCTTATCGAAAAGATATTTTATTTTTTATGTACTTAAAGTATTTTTTTTCGATCTTAATTACTTTTCCCGTCCCAAATTTAATATCTATTATTAATTTTTTTATTTTTTTAATTTAACTCATAATTATATTAAATTTATTATTGAAACATATTTTAAAAACTTTTAATCAAGAAAATTTTAAATATATATCTTATAAAAATTAATTATTTAATATAAATAGGATCAAACTTTAAAAATTTTAACTTTTAAAAAGTTAATAATGAAATTTTAAGTGGGACGAAACAATCATTTTTAATTAAAATAATTGTTTAAATTATAATTTTTAGTTAAAATAAATATTTTAATTTAATTTTAAAAAAATAAAAAATAATAATAATTTAAACAAAACATAATTTATATACTTAGGAAAACAAAAAATAATTTAAATATTTAAAAAATGATAGTTTGGACAATTATTGCAACATTAAGCCAAGATATAATTATAAAGTAAGATTTGATTTTCTCTCTCTTTTTCAAATCTATGTTAGTAGTGGATTTTTGGGTCAGGCTACTTTGTCTTGAATCCTTGACAGCTTCATTCATGTATGCTTTCTTTCTGGGTTCTTTGAACCAAAGAGTTAAAAGCTAGTGATAAGAAGCAGTAGCAATGGCTAAGCGGCTAATTCCTTGAATCTGGGTTAGTTCTAAGTAAGAAAATAGGGTGTTGTTTTCCTTCAGATTTCCACAATGCCTTTGTATGAGCTATATCGGATGGCTAGGGGGAAGCTTGATTCATCTCAAGACAAGAACCCTTCAAGCTCAACTGGTTTGTCTTCTGTGTAAGTTCAGTTTTACTCTCTGATTCAGTTCCTCTTTTGTGTTTTTAGACATTGAACTTCTTTTGTTACATGTTATTCAATGTTATGTGTGTTGTTTGAGTGCAGACCTGAGAATGACATTGTTGAACTGGTGTGGGAAAATGGTCAGATTTCGATGCAAGGTCAGTCTAGTAGAGCTAGAAAGATGCATTCTTGTAATAATTTAGCATCCCACAGTTTTGAGACCAGAGATAGAGATATAGGAAATGAAGGGAATTATAGAAAAGTGGGGAGGTTTGGGGAGATGGATTCTGTATTGAGTGAAATTCCGATGTCGGTGCCGTCTCATTATGATGGTGATGATGAGATGGTGCCTTGGCTGAAGTACCCTGAGGTTCAATCTTTGCATGATGGATGTTCCGGTTTATTGCCTGAACTATCCGGGGTCACTGCGAATGAGATCCCAAGTAATAGTAAGTTAGCATCATATGATAGAAGATGTCAATCTATTAGAGATTTGTGTACTGTTTCTCCGAATGATGCTTCAGGGTTCGAACGAGGAAAGCTGTCAAAGGTTCCTAAATCCGCATATGGCGAAGCTAGGCCTAGATGTGGTACCAGCCAGCCATCACAGAAATGTCAAGAGTCTTCTCCAGATTTTAGATCAAGAAATTTGGAGAGTATTGGTCATAACCTGAGCCATACCTTCACCAACCGTGCCATTTGCAGAGATTCAATGGGATCTCAGCCATCAGATGATGCTTTGCCTGGCATCAAGATGCAGAAACAAGATCAGGTTTCACCTTGTACTAATACTGGCTTGATGAACTTTTCCCATTTCTCACGTCCTGCAGCTCTTGTTAAGGCTAGTCTTAAGAACATAGGTGCTATGGCTAGGATTGAGAAGAATGGAAGTAAGGGAAAGGGGATTGGTGACAATGTTAGTGACCGTGTTGATTCTACGTTCATTGATTCAATTATTGAGCTGCAGAAGGAAGACAATTTTCGTTGCCATTCTACGGTAGTTCCGGTGAAGACTAATATAAAAGAATCTAAAACTAGGACTCTAGATACACCGGTTGCCGCTGAACCAAATGATGCTATCCGTGAAGAAAATGTGCAGGAAGGTGATAAAATCTCTAATCAAACTATTGGTGAAAATGCTTCTAAACACCTACAGCGCAGTGATAAGGCTGTAGAGTCTGTGCTTGCTGCTGCTTCTGTTTGCCCAGGAAATGGTGTAGAAACAGCTTCTGATGTCCCAGTAGTACATAATTCGAAGAGAAAAATTCGTGATGACGATGATGAGTTTGAATGTCCTAGTGAAGTAAGTTATAGAATATAATTTTCTTTCATGTTTCTGTGTTCTTAACTCATTTTTTTCTATTCCAATAAAACCAAGTAACCAACTTACATGCGTAGGATGCTGAAGAAGAATCCGTGGATGCGAAAAAAGCAATTCCTGCTCGAGGTGGTAAGGGGTCTAAGAGAAGTCGAGCAGCTGAAGTGCATAATTTATCTGAAAGGGTGAGGAAGTGCATTCGATTCGTTCAATGATTCTAAATTTTTCTTTCATATGGCTATGTCTGAGTCGTGAGATCTCGACTTTCACGAACAGAGGCGAAGGGATAGGATAAATGAGAAGATGCGTGCTTTACAGGAGCTCATACCAAACTGCAACAAGGTTGGTAATTCATACTGTTACTTTTTTTAATATTTTAACTAAAAAGAGTTTTCTTGGAAGCAGATGTGATTCTGCAACAAGGAATATCCTTGCTTATTGTATTAGTATTTTAAGAAAGATAGCTTATTCGTGTTTCTTACCTTCGATTGCAATCTTAGTTAAATTCTGCAGACATGGTTAAACACTTAAATGGATTTGTGATTGAACCAAAAAACAGACAACAAAGACCTGATAGCTTTTGTATTTTAAAGCTTTTGACTTTTTCATTTTGGCATTACAAGGTGGATAAAGCTTCGATGCTTGACGAAGCAATCGAATATCTTAAAACACTCCAACTACAGGTGCAGGTAAGACCTCTGTCTTCTTTCTCCAAATCATAACAGTTTTTCTTCCTTTTGGTGTATATTTTAATGCTGATTTGTTGAAGGGTAATCGAAATAAGTTCATTTTATC
Organism: Abelmoschus esculentus; assembly: GCA_035048815.1. Classification (NCBI taxonomy): domain Eukaryota; kingdom Viridiplantae; phylum Streptophyta; class Magnoliopsida; order Malvales; family Malvaceae; genus Abelmoschus; species Abelmoschus esculentus. Next base: position 1,668,694 of record JAUCBN010000019.1, on the reverse strand, counting down.
AACTATTCAACTACCAAACTTATGCAGATTATGTCTATGCGGACCGGCTTATATATGCCACCAATGATGTTTCCATCAGGAATGCAACACATGCATGCAGCTCATATGGCACATTTTTCACCCATGAGTGTTGGAATGGGTGTAGGCATGGGTTTCGGGGTGCCGTTTCCTCAAACAAATATTGCAGCCTCTGCTTGCCCTATGGTTCAGGTGCCTCCAATCCCTGGAGTAGCTTTTTCTGACCCCGGCTCACATATGTCCAGCACCACTACACTCCATGAGCTGACAGGATCTAACCTCCAGCTGCATGGGCTTCATGGTCAAGGACTTCCAATGTCGATGCCAGGTGCACCTTTGATTCCCATTCCTAGTGGTCATCTTATGAAACCAGCCGTTGGATTAAGTGGCAGTGGACTGGTAGGTCCAATGGAAAATATGGATTCTGCTAAAGCTTCTAGTTCAAAGGATCCAATTCAGAATATCAACTCACAAGTGACAGACAACACCAACATCAATAGCTCCCTGAATCAGACATCTACTCAGGTTAGGAAAATTTTCTTGTTCCTGTTCAAGTCATCGAAAAAGAAGTTTCTAGTACGTGCGGGGTGAATATTTGACACATTACCATTGTAAAACAAAAAGAGAGTTTCTTGTTAGGCTAGAAAAAGGGTGTCGGATTCGATTAACTCGTCATTCATCTGAACATTCTGCAATTTTTAAAGGATTTACCTCTTGTCACAACCTACTTGAATTAATCAGTTTTGTTATTGTTTTCGATGCCAGGACCGAACAACGAATGAAAGTTTTGAACAGCCAGCTGAAGTGCTAGAGAACAGTCAAGCCTCAGAACTCACTGGTAGTGTTCCTTTTAGATCAGCCGATGGAGATGAGAGGTTACCTGATAGGTCATAGTACTTTTGAATTTTGATTGTATATACTTATTATGTTCTATCAAATTGTGGCATGAAGAAAGTATGGAACACTAAATATAGATTTAAGTGTAGGCCAGAATTTGTTAGCTTTTTGAACTGAGGATAGCAATCATATTGGAGAGAAAAGCTTTTTCTGTGAGGGGATTGGATTTAACCTCTATGATAATGATGATTGTAGTACCCTAAAATTCGATCTAGTTAAAAATTGGATTCTGATAATCGAAAATCTTATATCGGCAAGTCAAGTCATAATATTGACTTTTGATCAAATGGTCGATTGTGCAAATATTAGATCTTAATTTAGTATTGTCAGATAGGGGTGAGTAAAACTCAAATTGACTCGAAAAAACTGTTTTTTTCTTTCAAATTTCGAGTTATTCGAATCGAGTTATTAGAGTTATTTGAATTATTCGAGTTAACTCAAATAAATCGAGTGAATTTTGAGTTCGAGCCGGTTTTAAATTTTAGAAGTTTGAATATTCGAAAAACCGAAATTTAATTTTGAAATTTTACATTTTGATCGCTATTTCATAACTTTTCAATTGAACTACGATTCAGTCACAGTTTTTTTTTTAAATTTATTTTTTGGGATGAACATAAAATTAAGAATAAAAAATATTAATTAAATGAATATTCCTTGGGACCTAAAACTTTTAAAAATTTATTACTAGGTCCTTAAAGTTTTGAAATTTTATTGTTTAGCCATTGAATGATAAATATTGATTTATATGATAATAATTTAATATTAGGTCCCTAAAATTGTGGAACCTTTGTTTGTCCTTAATTTCAAGATTGATTGTTCCGAATAATTTTTCGGTGACACTTTCGATCCAATTTTTAATGAGACCGTACTTTAATGAAGTAACATATGACCTATACAAATATCATTATAAATATATTATATAATTTTTTATGATAATTGATTTATTAAATTATATTAAATTTTTATTTACACATGTAAAAAAACATGTGAAAAAGTCTTTATCACGTTAAACTATAATGTTATAAATAATTATAATTACACTTGTACAAAAATTTAAAATTTGACTCGATTCAACTCAGCTCTAATTTTATAAATTCGACTCGATTTAAAAAAAATTTAAATAAAGTTTAAATGATAAAATAGGACGTGTCAACTTGAATAACTCAAATTTTTTTATTCGACTCGACTCTATCAATACCCATCCCTATTGTCAGTGACGTCAACTCATAATCCCTTAGGTAATATGCCAACATTTATCGTATCCTGCTGGGCTAACAAATACCGGATATCAGACTGAAAAAAAGTGTTATAATAATTCTATCACGTGAGCCGTGGTCTTAGTTAAAGAAAACAACTTATTTCGTCATTAATTAACCATATAATTAATATAATTTTCATAAATTATGTTTTTAAAATGATACGTAAATTATGAGTGAAGATTCATTGATCGAAAAAAAATGAGTTAAAAATTATAATCACTCATTGGTTTAAAATGACACGTAATTTACGCGAGTGAAGATTCATTGGTTTAAAATGCACCAACTCATTTTTTTTTTCAACCAATGAATCTTCACTCATAATTTACGTGTCATTTTAAAAATATAATTTATAGAAATTATATTAATTACATGGTTGATTAGTGGCGAAATTGATTGTTTTCATTAGCTAGGACCACGGCTGACGTGGTAGGCCGAGCCTATGATATAATCTCTCTATAATGACGGTCAAATGAACACTAATTTCGAGAAAATATGGTTAGAATTTTCACAGATTTCGGCCGAAATCTTTTCTAGCATATGTAAATTCATTTATCATCATCCATGGTAATAATGCTGGTCTATATAAGAAAAAAAACCTCTGGCTCTTATCAACTGATTCTTTGAATTGATGAAATGATTTTATTTTTTTCTACACGCACACAAAACATACATGCATGCATGCATGCATGTCTGTTTATGTCCCTTATCAACCACTGGTAAGCTGTTGCTTAGATTCCTCAGTTCGGTCAAGTTATTTTATAAGTTGTTGTGTAGATGCCTCGGTTTGAACAGAAGAGGGAGCTTCTGATGTTTCTGTTACTCCATCCATGGTGTTTCCTCTCTCTGCAACTTCTGGTTCGGTACGCGAATCCTTAGCTTTGTCTTCTGTATGATCTGGTTCTTCTGTCTTGTATTTGTACCATGAGGCACAGTACAAGTAATTTACAAAGTTTAAGCAGCTAAGGATAGCTAAAAACCAGTAAAAGAGATTCAAGTGGCTCGAGTTTAAGTCTAATCCACGAATCCAGCCATGTTTGCTTGAGGTGATTCTTTTGGTGATGGCGTTTATGATGTTTACGAACACGGTACTTAAGAAGTAGCCAAAAGATAGAGATAGCCATGTAAATGATGTCGCCAGGGATCTCATGCCTATTGGTGCTTCCTTGTAGAAAAATTCTAGTAGTCCTACGAGAGTAAACATGTCTGCAATTCCGAATATTCCGTACTGAAAGGAGAGCCAGAAGAGACTTATGGGCTTGGTCATGTCCTTGTGAGCTTGATTCCTTCTTTTGACCTCAACAAAACCAGCAACAGCCATTGAAATTGCTGACAGAACAAGCCCCACACCGACACGTTGGAGTTGTGTGATGCCGGATGGATGATGTGTGATTTTTCGAGCAAAAGGGACGAAGAATAACTCATAGGTAGGAATCAGAATGGACATGAAGACCAGTGGGATTATAGGGATTGACGAGGCCGGAACATTGAATTTTCCGAGACGGCGATCCATGGTATTACCTTGCTGAATCGAGAATGTCTGCAGCTGTGCCAGACAAGTGTTCATTATGATGGTACTGCCTAAAATAGGCAACATTCTGGTTAGAATCTTAACTTCTTCAACTTGAGTCACAGAGCAGACCGTCCACGGTGTTGCTTCCGAGTGTTTTGGAACAATTGCTGCTTTGTCTAGGAATCTGACCATGAATCAAGAAAAATTTCAGAAAAATTCTTGGCATGTTCAGACATCATACAGTCATGTACTCATGTCACATGTACCATGCATGCTTCACCTGAATTGGTTGGTGTGGGGGATTCTTTCCTCCCTGCTACCATTTCTGTCTTCACCGACCTCGTATAATTCATCCGCCGGCTTATCCGGTAGAGGTAGCCGTTTATTTTTGACGGCTACCGTTATGACCTATAAACGGTCAATCATAACACAAAAACAAGTGCTTGTCACCCTTGTTTACGTATATAGATACGCATGAGATATGAAATACAGAGTTATGCACTGAACCTGAGCTATCCTGGCAATGGGACTATTAGCCGCCGTCAGTTCTCGTAGGCGGTAGAAAGGCTTTCCCAATGCAAGAACAACGAAACCGATGAAGGTAGCCACCGTCGATATGAAGAAACCCCAGTACCACTTGTGCTCTTCGGTCGTCAAATACACTATGCCCGTCACTCCGACGGAGGCTCCGAGTGTAGTACTAAGCAGTAGCCAGTTGAAATACCTGGCTAGAGCCTTTGCATCATCGGGGTCTCTATGATCGAACTGTTCACCGCCGAGTGCCGGAAGAGCTCCCTTGACACCACCAGACCCCAATGCCATCAACCACAACGAAGCATAGAACATCACCGCATTGCCTCCGTGTATGCAGCTAGGCTTGCCACCACAATAGGTGGGCTGCAACGCCTTAGAATAAGCTTGAATTGTCATCAATGCCAATCCCTGCAGATGGGAAAACCTTGTTTCATATTTGACAGACAAAGATTTAAACTTTGGAATTAACTTCTCACCAGCACTTCAATGAATCCGAAAATCAGACAAGTGGTGTATCTGTTAATGAAAGTGTCTGAAATGAAACCGCCGACAAGGGAGAGCAAGAAGGTTGAACCCATCAAGTTTGTCAGCGTGTTTGCAGAGGTGGGGATGTCGAAGAACATGACATACAGGAAGTACAGCACCAAGCTCACCATGTTTGCGACAAAACCCATGTTTTCTAGTGACATCAGCTCTACCAAAAAGAAAACATTGCAAAAGTGGAGGGTTACCATTGTTCAAATTTTTAGACTTAAGGACCAATTTGTCTAATTTTAAAACTGGAGGGATCTAAGAACAATTTTTTTCTTCAAAAATAAAGATAAAAAGGGTGTGGGTTAATTACCAAAAATGAACATGGAAGCTTTAAATCCACCTTTGTTCTTCTCATCAGCTTCGGCCATCCCCAGGACCCCCTGTATGCAAAGGAAACTATTACTGTCTCAATTTTTTTTTTTATTAAAATAAATATTTAAAATATTATTTTTGATCATAAATTCAATAATTATTTAAGTAAAAAAATATCGACCAATAGATATTGACACACCATTTTTTTGATCCACAGATAGTATAAGGACTAAAAATAAAAAATAATATAATTTAAATACTTATTTTATCAAAAAAAATAATTCAAGGACTTAAAGTAACTCTACATAATAATTAATTAGGTACTTGTTTTGATTAAAAAATGATTTAAAAATTAAAAACAAAATATATATATAATTAATTACTATAAGATTCCTCTTAACAATGTTTTTATTTTAAAAATTTAAAATTTTACAAATATATCATAAATTAATAGAACTCTTATATGATTTATATAATATGGATTCAAATTGAATTTAAAGATATATATATCAGTGACGGATCTAGAAAAATATTTGAAGATAGGTATAAATGAAATTTTAAAATTTTAGGGTGAGCACAACTCATAAATATTAAAAAAACTAAGGACTAACTCATAAAATTTTAAAAAATTGAAGACAAATGTATGAATTTTAAAAAGTTTAGGGTGAGTCTGGGTCACCCTACACAATAGATGCATCCGTCACTGATAAATATTTGATTATTTGATTCACTAACTATTGATTCATATTAGAGTGTTACGAAGACTCATTATACGAATAATGTCTCCAATTTAACACTTTATCTCGCTTGACCAGTCGACAGTTAGTAATAAATATGTGATTGTTAACGTAATCCTACACGAGAAATTATATTATGGGCCATTTCCACCATGTCATCCATGAGACCAACCAATAAAAAGTATCCATTTAATTTTTTTTTCACCTCATCATTTTTCCCAAGTGAATCTTCACTTGATAAAAACTGTTTTAAACTTAATTTACAATAAATGTTAGTGAAGATTCACTTGGTAAAAATGATGAGGTGAAAAAAAATTTAAATAAATGTTTTTTATTGGTTGATCCCATTAATAACGTGGTAAGAATGTCTCATAATATAATTTCTCATCCTACATTTAAAACATGGTTTGCTAATAAGGAAATCACCTTTTTAATAGCTTTTTTCTAGGTTTAATCACAGGTATCTAATTCATTAGTTGATTAATCTGGATCGAGTATTATAAAGACTCATATGGGGACAACCCTCCCAACTAAATTTATTTTATTCACAACATCAAGATTCGAATCCATAATTTTACTTAAGAGATCTAGTGTTTCATCCACTATACCAACTACTTGTTGGTAAAGTAATTCCACTACACCAAAATAGATCTTTAGCAGCGTTATTTTAGTTCTATAACGACGGTTTTTAGCGTCACTAAAACTTTCCCGACGCTTAAAATAGCGCCACAAGAAGTGCCGCTAAAACCAACACCATAATTTAAAATAACTTCTCGATTCAAACAATTTGTTTAAAATCATCTTAATTATCCGAAGAAAAAAAACAATACTTAACGAGACCTAACTATAACTCGAAAAACATTATATCAAGAAAAGATAGAAGTGATTACCATCTTGAATGATGACCAAATATGGCAAGTAATAGTAGGTGAAGATGAGAATGACTCAAAGTACAAAAACCTCTACATATACATATATATATATCACCAGAAATGCTACCCTAAATCAAACACATAGTTTATAACGTTTCTAACATCAGATTTATCGACAAACTTAGTTTGTGCTTGAAAATTTTAGTATGTTTTGTCTTTTTTTACATTTGATTTGGTGTATTTCCTAGAACATATCAGTGTGTTGTTCAACAATGCTCTCTACCAGTGTCTTGGTTTCTGTCTGTTTCTGTTTATTCCAAATTCCATCTGCATGCATTCATAGGAACAACTACCCAAGTAGATGTAAACCATTTGCATGCAAGTATACTTAAGCTCTAAAAAGTTTCTATGATTTTATGATTCACTGGCGTATTAATTTAGATCGAATATTGTAGAGGTTCGTTCAGGGACGAGGTTATGTATAGGGTAGGAGGGGCCGTTGCCCCTCCCAAATTTTGCTACAATTATATTTTTAATCATTTTTAGTTTAAATATTAATTAAATAAGGGTTTTAGCACCTTCTAATTTTAAATTTAAAGGTTTAATAGATCCTTGCCCCTTTCATTGAATCCTGGCGCCATCCCTGAGCTCATTATACGAGTAGGGTACAAATTGTTTGTTTTTTTATTGTGTCTCCGTTAGTGTCCCACTTTAAAATAGTGAGTTTAGGATTTAAGGTTTAATGTTAGGGGTTGTGGTTATGGTTTAAGAAATCAGAGGTAAAATATATTTTTAAGGTGTAAGGTTTAGGGTTTAGGACGTGAAAATTAGGGTTATGATATATAATTTAATTTTAAATGTTTTTTTAATATGAGATATAAAAAATAATTTTCCCGACTTATTCTATTCTATCCAATAAACGTTACGATTCAAACTCTGTATGCGACTTAACACATCATCATATTAGCCTATTAGATAGTTAGTCAACTCTTGTTTTTAATTTTATTTATTTATTTATAAAAAAACTTAGGTTTTAACTAAAATTTAACCTATAATATATTTTACAGAAGAATACAATGAGGGTACTGTAGTTATGCTGCCCTAAAAGTATGAGATTTTTTTTTTTTTTATACGGCTTGAAGTTGATACATCGGTTGTTTATTACATACATATATTTTAAATTGTATATAATTTATGTATCAAATTATTTTTTTACATACATATATTTTGATTTATATGTAGATAGGCGTGGTGTTGATATTAGTTTGATATTATAATTATTCTTTTATTTTTTATTCTATCTCATTTAATATTGTAATTTTTTAATGAAATAGTATGCATGATTGTATTCATGAACTATGTAGGAGATATCAGTATAAATCTCGTTATAAACCACCCTAAACCTAAAAGAAAGAAAATGTTACCTATATATATATATATAAATATAAACATATTATAACAAGTGTATTATATATAGATAAAAAGGAGCTGGCCAGCCTACATGGTCTTGCACGATTGTATTACTAAAATTATTGTACGTTTGCATCAAAGATAGTGCAAAAATCTGATAATCAATCATATATATATAATATATATATATATATATGTGTGTGTGTGTGTGTTTGATAGAAAATTAATCAAACTGGGTAGAATTGAGTTCATATATGAATATAATATAACAATGAATCTGTGTAAACTATAACGGAGTTGGCCGTTGGTAAAGCGAGGGATGAGCTAAGGTCGGCATCCCCCAGCCGTGGCCGGAGAAGATGACATTCATGGTGATAGGACTCAACCATACCAAACCATGAACCTTACCAATGGAAAACGTATTCAAACTCAATAACCTAAGCTTTATATGGAGCGTGACAACCGTATGCCTCCGCTCACTTTCTTCAGCCGTCCCCTCCTCGCTCCCTTGTTGCCGGCAGTGTCATGCGTTGTGGCCGGAAGCTTCTCGTAGAGACCACATTGCCCCCGTAAAATACCCTTGAAATGGATCTTCGCCATTGAAATGACACAAACGAACAAAGAAATTAAACTAGGAAAACACATACAGCAGAGAGCTTAGTTCCCTCCAAGGACTCATGTTTGGTTTAGGTTTAAGAATCCAAACATTTTTGAAGGATTGGAATGTGTCTACGTGGCTGTATCACCTTGTGTCTTAATTTAATGACTTAAACATGAGAAATTATTAGATAAATTCTATTCAACATGTCATTTGTGGTTTAAACAATCATAATCATTCATTTTTAAATAATTATCTAATAACTACTAACCCACTAATTACATGTAGGAATGGGGTGATGATTTATCTTAAAAAAGAAATTGAGATAAACAGTTCTGATTGTTTAAGACCATGGATAATGTGGTGACCATGGTTTACCTAATAATTTTTCCTTAAATACATATTTAGTTCATAATCACACGGTAACTGACGAACCAGAAGTCAAATCCTTGAAAAATTATTCTACGGACCGGTTCCACCACGTTATTTATGACAATAAAAAAATGAAGATTCACTCTTGAAAAACCGACATAGAAAATATAAAAAATTGATTGACAATATTTTAATAGATAAAAACCATAGATGACATGATAGAACCAGTTCATAGAATAATTTCTTAAGTCCGGACCTACATACAACTTGTAATCATTACAAAATAAGTGCATACTTGCTTATTTGATTTTATTTTAATGAACGTATAATCATAAGGTATGATACAACTATATAGAGTATGGCATTTGAGCCAAAAACAAAACCCAAGGGTAGTAGAAAAAAAAAGTTTGATGATATAATAGTGTTATTTTATAGTTTAATGTATTTTCAATATAAAGGTTAAACTTTGGTGGCATTTTGTGTAGTTTACTCTTAAAAGGTTTAGTGGTATGATAGTCTATGATAAATACAATTTGAATAACATGCAAAAACAGAATCAAGATGAGTTGAAACCAAATTTCATGACTTTCATTTTAGATCTCCTTCAAATATGGCCTGAAATGCTACTCCATCTACAGAGCAGACAGCAACAAAATCAAACATCGAGCCACCGGCAGACCTTCCACTAGGCCACCAAGTTCCAATAATGACATCTAACAAAGGTGACTATATAATTTACAGGGACTGAAATCAATACAGGAGTGGGAAGAAAGAAAATACCGTGAGTCGAGGACAACAGCAAATTGAAACAGATCATTGAGACACCTTGTAAAGGAGGCTGTCCACTTCCCTTCTGAGCATAAGGATGATACAACACACTTAGTCACCTAGGGGCAGTATCCTTTGCTGCAGGAACTTCCGAAGGGTAAGCGGATAAATCCATGTCGATAAGTGACATATCATATGGCCTTGAATAAGAATTTGAGTGGTACATAAGCAAAGATGATTTTGGAACATCAGCACTTGCAGAACTAGGTACAGAGTTAGGGTTTTGGGGTGCGCCTGTACCATCCGAGGGGAGACTGGATAGCTGAATATCATCTAGTTTGCTTGGGATCACGTGTTTGTTTCTTCTAGCAGCATCCATCTCAGGCCCAGTTGGAACAAAAGTCCTTGACCGGTATTTCCTTGTTCCTTCATCACCGTCATTATGGTTGTACAGCACATAATCATGGTATGTTGGTGCAAACTGTGAATCCGACAAACAAATATCAACATCATAAACAAAAAGAAAAGAAGAATGATTTAAAAGAGGAGCCTGTGGGAAATGGCACAGAGAAGTAGGCTCACCTGGTGAACAGTATCATGATAGAAGTCATTCAACATCAAAGCATGTGCAAGACTTCTTGTAAAACCACGAGGCGCACCAATATTTGCACCAGCATACTCTTTATATGGGAATGCATAAAGATGACCTACAGCAGCTATAAGCATCTCAACACATATAAGGAAGTTTTGAAACTGAGCAGCTTCTTCAGCACCCTTTATAAATCCAGATTTTGCGGCGAGAAAAACCAGAACACCCTGCAAAAGGAAATAAAATGAATGGAAGTTTTGACTTTTGAGTTTCTTTTAGAACTTTCGCAGATGGGTTCAGACATAGTATGTTGCCATCACAGCAAAAGAGGTTACAGTTAACCATCTGTACAGGCATGCGTTTTATCGGGTTTTAATAGATTATACAATGCCGTCACAGACAAAGGTGTGATTCTCTAAAATGCTAGTAGAATCTGCCTGTAGAGAGACAAGAATGCAACACTTCCTGAACATCAAATTGCTCTTATGCTTTTACATCAGTGTACAAAGGGAAATAAAATATAGAAAATCAGCCTCCCCTAAAAGATGAAACATAAAGATAACATTGATGTGGACAGCAAACAGTTTTAGTAAAGGTTGCATTCTGGTATCTAGAAGTTGCCACTCCAAGGTTGCCACAAGAAAAATACAAGGACAGATAGAAGTATATAAAACCTAAAAACAAAGGATCTGTATTCTTTCTTTTTCCTTTATTTCATGCACAAGCATGTAAGTAACAGGAACAAGAGATTTTACCTGCCAGTAGGTTAAGAAGACTACAGATTTTATGATGATGAACTTTGGAACTGGATTGAATGGCTTAAGAAGATCTTTGCATGCCATGTAAAACAACACCAAAGCATAAAGAGCCAATGTGTAAGAGATTGTATAGATGATAGTAAGATATAGATATGCTTGACTTGGACTGAAATTCCCATCTTCATATTTTCCTTTGGCATATAATATGAGGGTAACAACAACTAAAATAGGCTTCAGGATGACAAATTGCAGGCAGCCTTGCTTGCATCTCCGTATAAAGCGCCTACATTGCAGTTTCAGGTGCAAACAATCAAATTTAAGCTGAGTTCATAAGTGTAAACTACAAGTCCCAATAAAATTTTTATTAAGTTTCCAATCAATCATGACATTAAATGGTTAATCCAAATTGTTGAATTAAGGAGTCTAAGAGGAAACTTGAGTCTTCTAAATTTGACACAGAAAGGTTTTTGAAGGGCACACATCCAAGTTGAAGGCAAAAAGTTAGTGCCATATAAGATGTTGAAGAAAATAAACTCTAATGATCATGTGATTGAGTTGCCTTCAAAACCGCATATAAGCCTAGCTCTCCACTTTTCTTGTATCATTTTGGTTGTTTGTAACTATATATCAAGATAATCATACTAAAAAAATTACATAATTCACCGTCATCATATTATAAAAAAAGATTAAGTAGGTTTCCCGGAATCACATTATGCAAATGCAATAAATTATTCATAGAATAATTCACAAGTGGAATAGAAAAGCATGTACGTGCATAGCAATGTAAAGTTCAAACCAGTAGTATTCAATCCGAAACTCACCCATCAAGGGGGACGGGAGACAAGCAGCATGTCATCAGAAACCAAGATGGCTTTAAAACTCGACCAGTCAAACTGAGCACAACTGCTCCTGGACCTCCAACCCATGCCAAGCAGAGAGAAAGAAAATTATAAATGACCCAAGCTTCATAACTGAAACAGTTAACAGGGAATGGTGTTAGAACATAATAGTTTTTACCTAATGAAAGGCATTAAAACGGCAGCAAAACGCGGTTCGCAAACCTCTAACAATGAATAAAACAGGTTAAAACTTAACATATTGTGACATCCATACACAATACATAATCAATCAATCTATAAAATATCAATCCACATTCCACATGTACATAGCATAAGCTTTCAAATAGGATAATGGAGTAAAAGAACACGGAATTCAGAAACTGATGATCAATTCAAACACCCACAATCAGATAAACATACCATTCCCGTATGGAATTGAAATAGATTGAACTCCGTGGTGCAACAAGGGACAAGAAAGACATTAACGCATAAATCTGCGAAATTTGATCCAGTAAGAGAAAACAAAAAGACCCATACATAATCATAATATAACAAGAAGAAGAAGAAGAAAAGAACAGCCAAGAAATAACTGACCGGGACCATGAAAATGATGCGGACAATGTATCTCTGAAAAACAGGTTCGGTGTAATTCAAAAGATGCCTGTAAATGTGAAGAGTGGCCAACCAAATGGCTCCGGCGGTACATAAAAAGGCGAGGATGCCGAGGTAAATAGAAAACGGATCACCCATTTCCAATACCCAATTCCAGTATTCTCTTTATCTACCAAAAAAACTTGCGTAGGTTCCCTATGAAAGGAAACCCTAGGATTGAATTCAATCACGCTAAACCCCCAAATCAATTAGCAAATCAGATTAAAAACAACGAGAAAATCTCAAGAACAATGAAACCCAGCAAGATCTGGGATTCTTTCGAAACAAGAAACTACAAATGCTTTACGCTATCCACCGGCACCCAATCAAAGCGTCTCCTCCGAATTTTCCTTAACACAGCTGGTTGCCTGGCTGGCTGAATGATTTTCCCTAGTATTTTCTATAAACCCCAACAGCACAGTAGTGGCAAATCGAATATATACCGTATAATTGCTTTGGTTTTGCTTTTGGGGATTAGGTTATAATTGTTTTTGTTAATTCTTCTTCTTCTTCTTCTTCCTTGGGATTACAACAACCAAACAAATGCCATAACAGCAATTACCTTCAAACCTTTTCTAGATTATATTAATTGCTGTTCTTGGAAATGGGCCGAAACTACACTGCCGTTAGGCCCAACATTCTGCTATTAAAAACAATAAATAGAATTTTTCAGTTTTTTTTATTCAATAATATTATATTTAACTAATTATTTTATATTTATCTTCAGTTTTTTATTTAAAATTTTAAACTTTACTATATATATATATATATTAATTTTATAAGTTTATATTTTAAGTTATTTAAAATGTAAAATAATAAATAGATTTTCGAGATATATTTATAGTAAAAAATATAATAACGAATGATAAATAAATAGATATAAATTATAAATATTAAATATAATATTTTTAATTGAAAAAACGAACGGATATAAATTAAATTTTTGTGAGGTTTTAAGAAAATAGAAAGATTTGATATTTTTTTAAAAAACTTTATATATATATATATATTTTTTTTTAAACATGATTTTAATTATAAATAAATTTAAATAAATAAAACTTTATTCATCTAAACAACTTCAAAAACAAAAGAACAAATCACTCACGTTTATTATCGGTACCCGTAAAATCGGGTATTCGATTTTTTTAAGTCATAAAAAATTAATTCATGTTCTGTTCTATTTAAATCAGGTATCCGGCTAATAGAATAACGAGTACCTGGTTCATAAATATTATTATTTTATTTTATTATTTTAAAATTAAAAAATATTAAACATATAAATTTTAAAAATTTATAATACATAACCAAACATAAAAATGAGTTATTTAAAGTTAATTTTAGAATATTTAGATTTATATATACATCTATATTTATTAAATTTTATCATTAAATCTCATTTTTCTTTCGGTATTAGTAAATTAATAAAAATATATTTAAAATATTTAAAACTTAAAAAGCATATAACACAAACATAAAACTAATTTAGAGATTTAAATTTAATTTAAGTATAAATATTAAAGAAATCTAAAATAAAAATATAATTTAAAACTAAAAATATATATATAATAAAACTAGTCGAGTCAGATACTCAGATATTAAAAATTTTCAATCTAGGTCCGGCTCACTAATTCTCGAATTGAATACCCGACCCGATCAGATAATTTTTCAAAAATTATTCAATATTTTTATTTTGAATCATCAGATCGTCAGATTAAATCAATCGGGTCGAATAATTTTGAACACCCTTAATTATGCCGAAAAATATATTTGATGGTTAAGCCATAAAAGATAAATAACGCCGTGGGTTAAAAGATAATATAAGCCGAAGCTGGGGAGAGAGGTGGAGGGCAGCGAAGCCATTCATTTGGGAAGCAGTGTGGCCTTATCTCCCTCACTCAACGCCGCTCACTATAAATACTGTATTGCAATCTCCCTTACCTTCATTTCCTTGGAAAATATCTCCAGCAGCCATCAGCCTATCTTCCTCCTCTTCCAACTGAGAGGTGAAATGGCCTCCATACACACAGCCCCGTTACTGGAGGTCACCTCCCCCGCCACCAACAGAAGGAAAATAACACCAATATCATCAACTTCTCGCTCCTTAGCCTTGCCCTTCAGTTTCAAGTCTCAGTTCAACGCCCTTGTAGTCGGAGGAAGTCCATTGCTTGGCTGCTTCAATCACTCTTTTGTTCCCCGCGCCGTCGTCACTCCCAATTCTGTTCTCAGCGAACAAGCCTTTGAGGGTCTCTCTATTCACCAAGACGACGATGTTTATGGCTCTGATACTGAGGCGGAGTCTTCCTCCGTCAACGACGACGAACTGGACGTTTCCAAGCTGGGTTTACCTCAGAGACTCGTCGATACCCTTGTCAAACGTGGCATCACTCACCTTTTCCCTATTCAGGTCAAATTTCTTTCCATTTTTTTCCAAGATGGTTTTTTTACAAGTTGAATGATATGCAAAATTTCTTTCATTTCCTCTTTCATTGTGTCTTTGATGATTTTGATGATGGGGTTTCTATATGCAACTTGCTTGTTTTGTGCTTTATGTTTGGTCTGGAATTGTTTTGGCTATAAGTACTAACCATGAAAAAATACGGTTTTTTCCCCTTGCTGATACTTGAAGTACTTGATGTTATTACATATGTGTTATTGATACAGAGAGCTGTCTTGGTACCGGCACTCGAAGGTCGAGACATCATTGCTCGTGCAAAGACTGGAACTGGCAAGACATTAGCCTTTGGCATCCCTATAATTAAACGTCTTACCGAAGATGATACTGAACGGACAAGGAGGTAGCTTACTATATATTGTGGCCCTTCATTTTCAATGTTGTTATTCTTAATGTTTTCACATTTCTGTTGCTCTCTTTTTAGGATGTCTGGTCGGCTTCCAAGAGTTTTGGTCCTGGCTCCTACTCGGGAGTTGGCCAAACAAGTGGAGAAAGAAATTAAAGAGTCTGCGTCTTATTTGAACACGGTTTGTGTTTATGGAGGGGTTTCTTATACTATACAGCGAAGTGCTCTTTCCCGTGGGGTTGATGTAGTGGTTGGGACTCCCGGTCGAATCATTGATCTTATAGAAAGTAATGACCTCAAATTGGGGGAAGTTGAATATCTGGTCCTTGATGAAGCTGATCAGATGCTTGCTGTCGGGTTTGAGGAGGATGTTGAAGAGATTCTGGAAAATCTTCCACCAAAGAGGCAGAGCATGCTTTTCTCTGCAACCATGCCTTCTTGGGTTAAGAAGTTGGCAAGAAAATACTTGGACAATCCTCTGAATATTGACTTGGTACTTTCATCTCTATGTACTATCAGAAATGTTTATACATGCTGACTTTTAACATGTTACTTAATACTTATGTTTCCTTACTGATGATGATGATGAAGTTTATATATCTGAGTGTCAATAGTGAAAATTAGTCTCTTCCCCCATTCCCAGACATTTTCTTTTGCTAGGAGAACTAATGCATTGTTGAGAAAGTTAATTAAGTTTGCAATACTAAACATCCTCTCTCAGGTTGGAGATCAAGATGAAAAGCTTGCTGAAGGGATCAAACTTTATGCAATATCAGCCACTCCAACTTCAAAGCGAACCATTCTTAGTGATCTCATAACAGTAAGTAAATTTTCTTTTCTTACTTTGTCTCAGTGGTTTCAATATTTCTTTATATTTTTTAATATCATTTAGCATATAAGACATATATGCATTATTACATCATTCTTTTGGGAATCACTTTTGTTTGTCTTGACTTTTTTCTCCAGTATGTATCATATATTAGGAAACATAATAGAGATTGTTATTCCAATGTTAATGTTTTGATGTTATCCTATGTAACTAGCATCTACTCAGCTGGCTTGCTTTTGTGGCATCACTGCATCAGTTTTTGATTCATTATTTTTCCTTAAAAGATTCTTTAGGATGGAATATAGTTTTGAATATTGAATAGTTATTCGGCCTTTTGTCCTCAAAGCAGCTGTAGTTAATTCTTGTATGGTTTTACATTGGCATTATGCCACAAGTATCTTGGTTTGCCTGCTGGGATTATTTATTGTAAACCTCTCTAAAATCCAACTTCGTAGAAGTAGAAGTGCTTTCCTGGCCTTGGAATTCTATTTAACATTTTTATGTGTGGACACTCCAAGATATCAGTATCCCCATATTTTATTGGTTCTTGCTTCTATGTAGTAGTTGCCTTCCATATCTTGTCATTTTAGTTGTAAGCTTTTCTTTGAAGGTATCGTTTTTCCATTTGTCTCTCTTAACATGTTTACAATGTTGTGCTACGATATTTTACCACCCTTCAATTTTTTAGAACTGATCAATTGAAATAAAAAACTTTACTTTATCTTCAGGTTTATGCGAAGGGTGGAAAAACCATTGTTTTTACACAAACAAAACGAGATGCTGATGAGGTGTCAATGGCTTTAACAAGTAGCATAGCTTCTGAGGCATTGCATGGCGATATATCTCAACATCAGAGGGAGAGAACGTTGAATGGATTTCGCCAAGGGAAATTTACTGTGCTTGTTGCCACTGATGTTGCGGCTCGTGGACTTGATATTCCAAATGTTGATCTGGTATGTTGGAAACACTATTATTCCTCTTGGGCCATTGCTACTTTATGCTCCATTCAATTGTTGCTTTTCCCAACTTGTTTTTTCCCTTCGATTCTACTGGAAAAATCAGTTTCTTAAGCTTAAAAGGAGATGGCATATCGAGTAGACCATGCTTTCTAAATGACATATTGAGAAGACTGGCACTTACTACTCTTTCCTTCAGGTTATCCACTATGAGCTTCCCAATGATGCAGAGACTTTTGTGCATCGTTCCGGACGAACTGGACGGGCGGGGAAGGAAGGTTCTGCAATTTTAATGTATACTAACAGCCAAAGGAGAACTGTCAAAACTCTCGAACGTGATGTTGGATGTAGGTTTGAGTTCATTAGTCCTCCATCTATGGAAGAAGTTTTAGAGTCATCAGCTGAGCAAATTATAGCTACTCTAAATGGAGTTCATCCTGAGTCTATAAAGTTCTTCACCCCAACCGCGGAAAGGATAATTGAAGAACAAGGGACAAGTGCTCTTGCCGCTGCGATAGCACACCTAAGTGGATTTTCCCGTCCTCCTTCGTCTCGATCTCTTATTTCCCACGAACAGGTAAACTACAATACAGTTTATCTTGCTTTTAACTTCATTTGGATCACTCGATTGCAAAATTACATTCAAGTTTACCTATGGGGACAACCTAGCACTTGGTATAAGGACTTTGAATTTGAGATTCAAAGTTCAAATCTTTGCAGGAGTTATGAAAACCAACATGAGATGATAAGTAATTGGTTTTCAAGGAAATTGCAAGCCAGAGTTGATGAAAACCAACATAACATGTTTTGAAGTGTTTCAATTTTCAGTACCTGTTTGTTTAGAGTTTTTCTTTTTATGTTTCGGGAATGTTTCTTGTTTCATTGAATTAATTTAGCCTGTTACTTAACCGGAACGTGTGTTGCAGGGATTTGTAACACTGCAATTGATAAGAGATGAAACTTACTCTAGAAGGTTCCTGACTGCTAGGTCTGTCACTGGGTTTCTTTCTGATGTGTACCCTGCGGCTGCCGATGAAGTTGGGAAAATACATTTAATTGCCGATGAGAGGGTCTGTATCAGCAAAAGATTATTTTCATTTTCTTTTCTGTCCGATGAATTTCTTCGCTCAAGACTTATAATGTATTTGTTTTCAGGTTCAAGGAGCAGTATTTGATCTCCCTGAGGAGATTGCAAAAGAGTTGCTGAGCAAGGAAATACCGCCCGGAAACACCATCTCAAAGATCACTAAGGTTGATGCTAGATATTGTTCACTGTTGGTCATATCGGTTATATTACTGTCATCCGGCTTACCTAAGCTTTCTTGTTTATTTATTTCTCCTGGCAGTTGCCTCCTTTGCAAGATGATGGCCCTTCAGGTGATTTTTACGGCAAATTCTCGAGTAGGGATCGTTTTTCTAGCAGGGATTGTTTTTCACGAGGCGGTTCTAAGGAACGGAGAGGTTCAAGGACCTCCAGGGGTTGGGGTAACGACCGAGATTCTGACAATGAGTTCCAAGGCGGAAGAAGTAGCTGGTCCCGTGCTTCGAGAAGCAGTAGGGATGACTGGCTAATCGGTGGTGGCAGATCAAAGAGGTCACCCTCCCACGACAGGCATGTCTTTTCCTCGTATTCTCTTACGATAAACCTATCTTCAACATCGTTTTTTTGTTCCAAGTCTTATAACATCAAACATGATGATAACATACATGCAGCAATCAGGTTTATCAAGATCTGCTAGTACGATGATAATCCAACTCCGATTACTTGAATCGATATATGCATCTCGTATATGATTTGAGGTTGACCTCTCTCTTAACTTGTGCAGAAACTTTGGAGGTTCATGTTTCAACTGTGGGCGAGCGGGGCATAGGGCATCCGACTGTCCTGAAAAGTCTGGCTTTTAGTGTGTTGGTGTTGGTTTGATGCCAATGTCGACCATCTTGGAATAGAGCTGGCTGCTGGTTATGGCACCAGTTTTTTGCCAGACAGTAGCATTCACTTGAAGATCACGACGACGGCGGAGACGCCATTGTTGCTCGACGAGAGAACTCTACCATTGTTGTAGTTAGTTTTTATTGGTAATTCAGTCACTCTCTCGCCGTTTTATTAGTCTTTGTGTAGATGTGGTTTTTCTAAGGTGAAGTAGATTAAAATGATACTAAAACGAGGTTGTACCAATATTACTATAAAAATTATAAAAAATCGACCAATTTTTTATATATATTAAAATTTTTATTTTTTTAAGAAATCTGATATAAATGAGAAGGGTGATTCTAGAAAAAGCCGGCCTTAAAAAAAGCCTAAAAAACGCCTGTACCGTTTTTCTTACAAAAGTTGTAAGAAATTCGGTACATACTTTTCGGTATATACCGAGATTCTTATAACTTTTGTAAGAAAAACGGTATATACCGAATTTCTTATAAAAACTATAAGAATTTCGGTTATAAAACCAATTTTCTTACAAAAAGTATAAAGATTTCGGTATATACCGTTTTTTTTACAAAAGTTGTAAGAATTTCGGTATATACCAAAAAGTGTGTACTGAATTTCTTACAAAAAAAATGGTACGGCCTTTTTTAGGCTTTTTTTAAGGACGACTTTTTCTAGACTCACCCAAATAAAAATCCTTATAATTTTTTAAGAAAATTAATATCTATAAAAAATTAATGTTAAAATTCTTTTAATTTTTATAACAATATCGGTATAATTTTATTTTAATTTATCTCACCGTAAAATTTTTATGTGAAAGTTTTTTTAAACAATATATCTAAAAATTAATTAAAAAAATAAAATTTAATAAAAAATAAAATACAATAAATTTAAATTAAAAAATAGGAAATAAACTATTACATCAATAAAACACTTAAAATAAAATGCGATAGGTATTTGCCAAAACTTGTAAAATTTTATTATTTAAAATTATATAATTATTTTAAAATTTTCATAATCAAAAAATTTAATTAAAAATTATAATTAAGCGTCGTTAGTTTACCTAAACAATAAGCGCATTGCATGATTAGATTACAATAATTACTTTTATTACTACTTATCAAATCGTATTATTGATTTATTATTATTTACTAATACCATAATTTCTCTCCTCGTAATGATTTTCATGGTGTATGTAACTTCAAATCTAGCCACAGATTAGGGTTTTTTATTTCCTTCAATCTATCATCAATTTCTGCTTCAATTCCAAACCCTCATTTCCAATTTCTGAAGAAACGTTATCCTAAAAGGTATTTCATCCTAATTCTACATTGTTCTAATTCATTTTAATTAATTATTTCCTGAGTTTACGTGGTAGATAAATATTCATGTTTATAGAGAAAGTGTAGCTCAATTCTCAATTTTGAATTCCTTCCTTTGTAATCAGAATTGATTGTAATAGAGAATCACAATGATCGCTGTATTGAATTTTATTCATTTAATTGAACTTTGTTGCAAGATTATTGAATATCATGGTTGGGCTGGTTTTCTTTTCCAGATTTTGGTTTGTTTTTATGTATTTTTTGTCTGCAATGATGTTTTTGATTTCAATCTCGATCTTGTTCTAGGTTGAATTATAACCTCATGTTGTTGCTAATAGAATCAATGGTAATCAGGTTGATGCTTGCAAGATTAAGGATAATGGGCTATGGACAAATGATGATCAGACATGGTGGTATTCCTCTGATCAAAGTTTCGGTTCCGATGAATTCACAGCTGATAATTATGTAAATGGTCCTGCTGGGATTGTGCTGTCAATGCATTCGTCTTCTCCATCAGCTAAACCTACCACCAAAGGCCATGGGTTGAAGAAATGGAGGCGTATCAAGAGAGATTTTGTTAAGGAACCAACTGCCGTTGTGAACGGTCCTAAAATATTGAAGCGAAGTTTATCTGGTTCTGAAAATCCAACTCATCGAGATATGGCATCAACCGAGATCAAGAAGAATAGTGAGCCTCATCTTAGACCTGTGAATATATCAAAGAATGCTAATATTGTTAGTGCGTTCATGATCCGCAGTCCCTGTTCAGATTCCACTGAGAATAGTGAGGATCGAGGTAGCAAGTCTGCTACTGCAGCCGGTATGCTGCAGGTCCTGCCTACAATTTTGGGGTACGTTCACAGGAGGAATAATATGAAGAATTTTAGTCCTAGAGTTCAACAGGGAAGCAATTTTAGTCCAAGAGTTCAACAGGGAGGTAATTTTAGTCCAAGAGTTGAACAAGGAAGTAACTTTAGTCCAAGAGTGCAACAGGAAAGTAATTTTAGTCCAAGAGTTCAACAGGTAAAGGATAGTGTTGAAACCGGTAAGAAGCTGAGAGGAGAAAGGGTCAAAATCGGGAAGGAAAGCTCTCAATCCAGCATCGGATCTGACTCAAGAAGTTCCAACGTTGGCTTTATGTCAACTCCATTGTCAGTGGCAAGTAACATAAAGCAAAGTGGAAACTCCCTGAATCTTGACGATGAATTACATGAAGGTGAAGACCAGATCAATGAGGAAGTACAATCTGTTCATAGTAAAGAAAATTCAGGTGAAATTGAAAAACTTCCACTTGATGATTCACATGAAGATTTGTCTCGGGATGCTAAGGCACAAGAAAACGAGAGTCACCGGCCTTCACCAAATCAAGATCCATTGGTCAACTCTATTCTTTCTCTCCAATCTGTCCAGGGAGCCCTTGAAATTGGTGAGTGTGATATTCTTATACTAACTTAGATAAGCCTTCGTCATGGTTTAGTACTCATGTCTGTTCATTGCTCTGAAAATTGCTATACAATTCAGACTATTTAAAGCCTCTATGACTGCTAAAGCTAGTTCAAATAGCAGAAGGGAATTTCAGACTATATAACGTTAAATTAGTGAATCATGCATTGATAATTGACCAACAGTAATCTTAAGTATTTAGAAATGTCTTGATATCATCAAGAAAAATCACCTGAAAAGGATATTTGACGATGAATGATATAGGGAAAAGCAGTGAGTAAATTCATGGGAAAATGTCAGCCATGAATATTGCTGGTTTTGGTCAATGTTAACTTAGCTGTAAGGAGATGCTTAATGGATATAATGGTCAAAATTTAATCACTTTGATTACCAAAGAGTCAATTATTTTCTTTTTGATAATTGTCTTGAACTAAACACCACTTCTTTCATTGCTTACTGCATCCTGTATATTTTTAGGTTTAATGGAGCAGTTTTTTTCCTTGCAGAACTACATAAATTTGAGGAGATTGGAAAGGAACCGACACCTTCAGATGATGGTTCAGTTAACACAGAAAGCGTTCATGCAGATTCTACTTTTGCTGATCGATTAGATTCTGAAAAGATAACTTGTACATCAGGTTCAATGGAAGCTCAATTATTCAACTTAACACGCAAAGTAAATTATTTGGAGAACAAACTGGCGGAAGCGAGGGCTTTACTGCGGGCAAGGGAGTCGAAGATTTCCAAACTGGAAACCGGTGGAAACGGCAGCAGTTCAAGGAAAGAAGAACCAGGAGGCACCGAAACAGAATTCGACCTTGAGGACATCTTTCTACAGAGAATGGAGACTGAAATCGAGTTGATAGCTCTAACAAGTGCCATACAGAAGTTGAGGGATTCTGTAAGCAATCGTCAAACCACAGTATCCAAAGAACAAACATCATTATCCTGGGAGCAAGCACGTATGCTGAATAATCCGGGACAAAAGGAGTACCGTAAGTATTCCGGCCACGCCTTAGGTACCACCAAGGTTTCGAATACGCAGAGGAAAGTATGGAAGACGGCGTTGTGTATTTTTACGCATCTGGTATTACTCATTCTAGTGTTCTTGTTTGTTTTCTTGCAGTTGACACCCTTTTCAGGAATGGATGTTCCCACCTGAGTTTCTTCCGGTGTATGATCCAAATCATGTAAGATTCCATTGTTATTTATAGTTGGAGCCTTTCTTTTTTCTTTTCCCTTCTCTCCATGTTAATGCCACTGTAATCACTAACTTTAGGCCAATATACAAGACAAAAATAAATTTAGCTATCAATTTTTTTAAAAAAATTATTAAATTAATGTATCAATTTGTATGATAAATCATTATGTAATTCATATATATAAGTTTTTGCAATTTTTTTATGTTTTTCTGCAATTAGTACAATAATTAATTTTATATTTTATTTAAGTAAATTATGCATATCAAGTTTTAAGTAAATTAGAAATATTTAATTATTTAAAAAAATTCAATCGTTAAAACTTATATTAATAAATCATTATTTAGATGGACATGATAAAAATATTATATTAATCATAAAATTTACATACATAACAAATGGAATTATATTAACATCGTTGGATGATTATGTTTGTCAAAAGAAAAGAGTTGGATGAATAAAATATTAATATAAGAAAATATAAAAAATTATATATTTTGTAGGATTTATATCTAATATATTGACTTTGAAATTTTTTCATAAATGACTAGTTTTAGGACCTAATGATTCAGTTTATTTAAGGTTTAGGGGTTAGGCGTAGGGTTTAAAACGTAGGGATTAAAATTATGATTTAGATGTTAAAGTGATATAATTGTATTCGTAATCACTAAATTTTAAACTATTAAACATAAACCTCTAACTCTTTCCTCGTAAATTGAGTCTTAACCTTAAAAACTAAAATATTTGTAAAAACTAAAAATTTTCACCGTTAATTTATAAAATAATTATTTTATTTTATATTAGTATAAGAAAACTCACATATTGAAGTTATCACGGATTTTTCTAACATAAGATAGGTAAAAATGAGATTAAAATAAGGTGAAACCAAATTTGTTATAAAAAAATTATAAGAATTTCAGTATCTAACGTTTTGGTATATTGAAATTCGTAAATTTTAAGAAATTCGGTACGTACAAAAAAATCTTACTTTTAAAATTTTAAATTTTTTTATAATAAATTTGATATATACCAAATATTTATATATTTTTATAAAAAATTTGATATATACCAAAAAATTAATATCAATTTTTTTTGACAAATGTTACTCAATTTTTATTAAATTTATAATTTCATCGTACTCAGGAAGCAAAATAATTGGATTAAAAAATTTAAAAAAATTTACAACTCAAAAACAAAAATAAAAATTTCTATAAAAATAAGCATACCAATAAAATTCAAAAGTTTTTTGAATCTTTTTTTCTCTATTCAAATCAGACCCATAATAAAACAAAAATTATAAACGATTTAAACTGTCGTACAAAAAAATATTAATCAAAAATAATTTTATCGATAAAATTTTTAAAATTTAATAATAATTTTGATTCCGTTTTATTTTAGCCTGATCTTTACCCTTCTCGCCTTAGAACTTCCCGAGTTATCACACGTATATAATTTACGATGCTTTATGGTTACTATTTGTTTATAAGAAAGAAATAGAAGCAGCCAACCATCACAGCGCTTCATTCCATAACGCATCCTTCTCTTCTACCCATGACTTCATCGGTCGGTGGCGGAGGCAGATATCTGGCCTTCTCTCCGTCGCATTCCGCACCTCTCTCTCCCCACCTATCCGGCCTTCGCTCAGCCGCCACCGCCGCTGCTCTCATCGATCAAGAGAAGTAAGATGTTTTTTTCTTTCTCATCTCTTTGTTTTTACATTTTAATTTAATCTAACCCCTCGCGATCGTAGCACTGTCGGTTAATGTAGTGATCTTGCCTCTGATCTTTCTATTTTGTTTATGATTGGTTGGATTACTGTTATTTTTTTCTAGCTCACTTCTGTTGCAATTTCGTAGATCTAGAGCTTGATCTATCGTTTTTGAACTGGTTATGTTTTTCGATTTGAGTTTCTGATGATTATAGGATTTTACTAATAGATCAGTTCAAATCATGGAGTCGGTGAATTTCCAGTGTTTTATGTGTGCGGGTTGCTGTTTATGTTTTGATCTGGGAATAGTTGTACCGGATAGAAACGAGTGGTCAAATATCTGCAACTTTTGTAAAAGCCGAATCTCAAAATTTGCTTTGAAATCGTAATCTGATTATTTTTGCGAAAATCCGAATCTGCTAAATGTCTAATCCCAAAGAATTTTATAATTTTTTTTTTCAAAATTAAATCTAATAATTGATTTGGTTCTCCATTCCCAAATCCATTATCCACTAATCTAAAGTGGGTTCAGATAACGGATATCCAAAAGGTGATATCCACATCTACTTTGAATAGAATATTCAAATAACAGCTGATGACACTGTATCTGAATACGTTAGGTCTAATATCCGCAAATAACAGTTGCCATCCCTGCATCTGAAGCTAAATATGACTGTTTCTGTTCAAATGTAACACTTGTTTAGATGGATTTGTTAATCTATTATTGGCTGATGGTTTCTGTTTTCCCTTTTGCAGATATCTCAAAGAGTTACTGGAAGAGCGTTACAAGCTTACTCCATTTATGTCAGTGATCCCTCATACATGTAGACTGTTGAATCAGGGTGAGTTCCTCTAAGTCGCAATCTTCTTTTTCTTGTTAAAGGATCATGCACGCTCTATCCTTCCCTCCTTGTCACGCTAAAACAACAAATTTAGTCTAACGGTTAACTACCAAATACTAACTCGACAAGGAACTCATTGGAAATGGTAATTAAGACCCGCTAACACTAACTTTAATACTAAGTCTCCTATCAAAGTTAATTCTTTGGATAGAACTAACCTTGACTGAGATGCAATGCAATTATGATTGAGGTCTGACAGAACTGAGTGCATTTTAGCCCTCGATGGGAGACTTGCCTACTCTTTCCAACTTATTTCTGGTAAGGCAATTATGATACAACAGGAACTGTGGTTCTAAATTAGTTTTAAAAAACAATATGGTGAATGATACAAGAACTTTGTTGGCCTTCTATGTAACAGTGGATAGTTAGAACTTAGACCTTTCTTAGGAAGGAAGGAAAGTGAAGGATAAAGAAGAAAGAAGAGGGTGTGGCTGCAGTCATAAATAAGAGAAAAAATAGAGTAGGAACAAAGAGGGAAGAAAAGGGAAGTTTCTGTCCCAAACTAACAGTGGTGAAGGAAGAAAATGGATATGAAGAAAGAGTTGAGGGGGAAGCTTGTGATTCTGCTTGTATTTATAGTAAGATTTAGTTCTTTTAGGTCTGTCGTGAGAAACATTAGTTACCAGCTTCTAGCCACAATATATGGTTGTTTGTTTTCCCCGTCTTTTATTATACAAAAGTCGATATGCAACAGTGCTAATATTTGGTTGGAGAGCAATTAAATAGTGTTTCCTCTGTGTGTTGTATTCTTTTTCCTTTTTATCTTTTATGATTTCTGATACTAACAGTTTCCATGGTTCTGTTGGATAGTAGGTGAAATGTTTCTTTTTAAATTAATATAAAAATATTTATTATTGATTCAAAAGTAAAATCAAATAAAATTTCATTGCATCTTTCATTTCTTTTCTTACTCAGCTGGAAGAGTAGCTTAATTCATGAAACCAGTGTTGATATTTAACTGACTAAATCATCATTGTGTATAGTCTCTCCATTTTGTGGTGACTGCTAACTGATTTCTTAATGCTAACTGGTACATCTTATTCTTGGAAACGACATTTTTGGAGCAGAGATTTCGCGTATAACTACACTGTTGGGGAATGCATCAGTTTTAGGTCAAAGTGGGCTTGAACAAGCTAGCCCCCTGACTTCTGGAGGAATGTTTTCAAATGGAGGAGCCGATATGAACAGATGGATATCACGGTTTCAATCAGAAGTATGGCTACTAACCATTAACCTAACTCTTTACCATCTAATTTTACTGCTTTTAAAGGTATTGCTGACTTCATACTTTACCACATTGCATGCTAACATAACCTTTATTTGAAATCTAGCTTGTATTGTTGTTTCTCTTTTGACAGGAAATCTGAGGCTAACATGAAGTCCTGAAAACTAATTTTATCCTAGAAAATGTTTTTGGGCTGCTTCTCGGGTCTCTATCATTGTCAGGATAAAGTCAGAATGCTGGGGATGATAGTTAGTTGTAGTCTTATATGGTGGTGTTCTTTTTTTTTCAGGATGGAAGCCTGAAATGTCAATTAAGTGTGAGCTAGTGCATGTTAAGAGGAGTTAGATAAGAGGGCTATTCTCGGAACTCTCTGCTTTATTGCCGACATTAATAACTGAACAGTCATTTTGATGGTTGACTGTGTTAGTAGGGGTTATATACATCTGGAAATCCATATGTTGCGGCTTTTAGACTTCATAGTCCTTGGACCTCAGATTTTACTCATCTCTTTATTTTCTGTCAGAACGGCATCATTTTACAATGGAACATATTTGCATTAATCTTTTAACATGTTTTATTTACTAATTTATTTTAACAACACCTTGAATATTATGTTGCAGATGCCAGGTTTAGTGCAGCCCTCTTTGACAGAAAACTGGCTGAATTCTCAAAGCATCTCATCCGGTCTTATTGTTAAGAGAACAATCAGAGTGGATATTCCTGTCGACATATATCCCAACGTACGAATGAAATCATCATCAGAGTTATTTTAGAACATATCCTTTTCAGTATCTAAATGAATTTAATGTTGCAGTACAATTTTGTTGGCCGCCTCCTTGGTCCTAGGGGAAACTCTCTTAAGCGCGTGGAGGCCAATACAGAGTGCCGTGTCCTTATCAGAGGGCGAGGCAGTATTAAGGATCCAGCTAGGGTAATGATCCTTTTTCTTTCATCATTATAAGTAATTATTGCGCATTAAATAAGTGCGGTAAATACGATTGTCTTAAAATATGGACAAACTTAAATGGCTTATGTCTTAAAATTTGTGAAGGAGGAAATTATGAGAGGAAAACCTGGGTATGAACATCTGAATGAACCTCTTCATATCCTAGTTGAGGCAGAATTACCTGTTGAAATAGTCGATGCTCGTCTCATGCAAGCACGGGAAATACTTGAAGATTTGCTGAAGCCAACGGTGAGTAAAATTTTTCCTTGTGATGTGATACTATTAATATTCCGTATCCGCTATCGCTTAACTTTTAAATTTCTTTTCGGAAAACAGGATGAATCCCATGATTTCTATAAGAAGCAACAGCTCCGAGAGCTAGCAATGCTGAATGGTACACTTCGTGAGGAAGGGTCTCCGATGTCTGCCCCTTTATCCCCCTTCCAAAACAGCCTCGGAATGAAGCGAGCAAAGACTGGGGGGTAAACCAGCCCTCTAGGGCTGTTGGAGCTTGTGTCTTAGTGTCTGCCATAAGCAGCCGGTTCCCAAACATTGCAGGTATTGGCCGTATAGTCGAATGCCTCGTGTGCAATCGGGGCACTGGCTCGGGCACTGTTACTGTTGCATGCTAGTTAAGTTAGGCCGTTCTAACTTGTTTTATATATGATGTGTTTATTTGAGTGTTGGGAGTGCTAGTATTACACAGTAAGCAATGGGTGTGAGTTCAGTTTTCGGGTTTAGGGTTTTGCATTCTCATGTTGGTTCAGGCAGACAGATAAGTAGCTATGCTTAAACTGTAGATGCATTATTATATTATATTATATTATATTATATTATATTATATTATATTATATTATATTATATTATATTATATTATATTATATTATATTATATTATATTATATTATATTATATTATATTATATTATATTATATTATATTATATTATATTATATTATATTATATTATATTATATTATATTATATTATTATTGTTTATTAAGGTTTGTAATAATTGTTAGTTTTAAAATGAGGAGAACCTATGTAAAGACTAAAGTAAATGTGTGAAAGTAATGGTTTGTATAATGTAATGTACACAGGAAGTACATTCCGATGGTTTTAATTTTCCTATGGGGCAAATCGTATTTCTTCTAATCTTGTTTTTATTCGTGTTTTTACTTCAAATTAATAAATTTAGGGATTAAAGTTTAAGATTTAAAATTAAGATTTCTAATTAAGGTTTAAAAAATTAGAGGTAGAGTTTATTTTATAAGACGTAGAGTTTAGGATGTAAAAAATAAGATTAGGATTTAGAATTTAAATTTTAATAACTTTTAATAAGAGGAATGAAAAGGAGATATTAGGGGATAAAATTTTTACTTGATATATGATCTATCTTAGCTTGATTAAAGGGATCGAACACGGACATACGAGCTGAAACTAAAGTTTTACATTTCAAGTTTTATTAAATTCTGATATTTAACAAATTTAATATCAAAATGGGTAGTCAAATTAATTTAAAAATAATCAGGTTTAATGCAAATAATAATTAAATGATTAATCTAAATGGTATACAACTTAATATTTTTTAAATAAATTTCATGTTAAAACTTTGTGTATGTAAAAAATTACAACGTAAAAAACCTCTCTAAATATGTGACTCGAATTAATCTGAAATAAACAAAGTAAAGTCTTAAAAATGGAGATGTCAACAACAAAAAATATTGCAAACACACACCAATTACTTGTATAAAATGAAATAATAACTCAAACTTGTTCACAATACCCCTTACCAAATCATTACATATAAATACACTAATTGTATTCTCTGCTCTTCTTTGCTCTTTTATCCCTCACCACAATACAAATTTACACCCCAAGAATTAAATCCCAGAAAACACCTCATCAAAGACCTGTAGATCCCATCTTTGCTTAGGAACATAAGGTGGAGCTACAACTGCTCTTCTGATCGGCACGAGTTCGTCAAGATTCTGCGTTCGGGGCGCAAACGCAACAAAGCCATTTGCTCTATAAAAAGCAACACTGCATGAAAAGAGAAATCTATGATATGGAATTGGAAATGATGACACATATGTAACATGTAGGTTAAAGCTTGTTAGAGATTACTTACGGATTGGGGTTTGTTGGAATTGGCCTTGGCCTCAGGTTTACCGTGAGGGTCAGCCTTTTCTGTTGACTCGGTTTTGCCTCCTGTTTTCTTCTCGTCCCTCGCCTTGTTGAAGATCACAGTAAATCCCTCGGCTGAGGCAGGGTCGTTGACGTCCCATTCACCGAATTTCGGCAATGGTCGACCCTGGTCCTGTTGAGAATAACAGAAAAAGTAGAATGCTTCCCATTAACATCCTCGTTACCAAAGTAGGTAGACAGATAAAACACCATCGAGACAATCTAAAGCACGTCAAGATTCACCGAGCATTGGATTGTACATCATAACATCTCAAACAATTGTACCAACAAAGCTAACGAATTGTTTAGCCTGATGTTTTCAAACTCTAATAAAAATGTAAAGGGAAAAAGACGAGACGACAAATCAATCTTCATCGTTTTCCATGTAAGACATATTTTTCTCTTTCTAGGTATCGATAGACTCCTCGGGTTCTTCGAATTGAACGGACTATCTATCATGTGCTGAACTTGCAACCAAATAATTGGCTGACTACGAATAGATATCGAAGGCCGACTGAGCTGAGCTCAGATCAAAGCTAGTCCCGGTTATTACAACAGTCAGGTAAAATGGCAGTCCTAAATAGATATTGCAGTTTCAATGAACCAGTCACTGATTATTGTTCGCTTACAGAAAGAAAACCTGGTCCAAGATCTCAAATTTATCTGGTCTCTATTTATGAAATAGGATATATGGACAAGACAATCAATCATAAATGATCCATGAATGATAGAAACTATTTCTAGTCACCAAAAACACAACCAGGTAATCTGAAACATTCGGTTCGATACAGTAAAAGCTTAAATTATCTTTGAGAAAAAAACAATAAGGAATCTGTCAACATATCGAGCTTGGATGAACACCTATACTAAGAATCAAAAATCAAACTAATATTAACTATCGAGAATCCAAGCATACCTTAGTCAGATATTTCAAAAATTTACTTTTCCATAGATCCCATTGAGGAACTCAAATTACTTAGGTTTCGTTTAGCATTGCTTTTTAAACCAGCTTCTGGGTCAAAAACTGATTTAGAACTAGAAACAATGCTAAACAATTAACTTTTAGAGAAAAAATTGCGTTTGAAAAAGTGTTTTTCAACCCAAACATAGAAGCTAACATTTTTAGCTTTTAAGGAGTCAGATTACAATTCTAATCTTCATTTACTATGTTTTATTATAATTTAATTTTTACAAATACATAATTATATTTAACATAAATTATTTTTTTTAGTTTAAAAATTATATATATTCATGTAAAAATTATATATTTTCTCAAAAACACTTCTGAAAAGCACTTTTCAAAAATAATTTATGTATTTATTTATTAATATTTTTATATTTTATTATTATTTAAGTTAATATTATAATATGAAAGAATTTGATTATCATTTGAGAGCAATACTAAACACATATATCTCAAACTAAAATTTTCAAAAGAACCTTTCCACCACACTTTTTTACTGCACTTTTCAAAAGAAATGCTCAACAGGCCGTGCAGGTCAATTGAACATTCAAAAAACGATATGAAAAATTACTCTACTTTTCCGAATATAATCAATATTCGTTGGTTATGACATTCAAGATCAAGCTTGCATTTGCAGATTAGAGTATCAATTAACACAAAATCAACAGCAAAACACCTCTGAATACACCCATCAAAAGCCAATTTTCTTACAGATCAAATCTCAATATATCGATTCCTGATATGTTCTCAAAAGAAAATTATGGAAACCCTACCTTACCACTCCTTACAAGATTCCCCCACTCTTTTTCAATATATATCCAACTTCCAAGATTCTAATCGAGAAAATTCACCTTAAAAATATAAAAATTCCCCATCATAAACCCTATCATTACACGACTAAATTGATCAAAACGGTATATAATTCATCAATTAAACAAAACAAAAGGCTCAAACCCAAAGAAAACAAAAGAAACCTTTGATCATCAGCACCAAAAAGGATCCTGATTCTTTAATGGGGGAAACACTAAACAATAAAAACCCAGAAAAGATATGAATCAAAGCAATCCAAAACTCAAATCCATAAACAAAAAGAAATGAAATTTAATCAGATACCAAATTTAAACCTTTTACATGATAACGATACTAATAATAACACAAGAAAGATTACATACCGACATGAATTCTTGAGAGATAAACTTTCTCTTGCGATGGAGAGATAATAGAGCTTTGAAGAGATTTGTTAGAGAGATATTGAAAGAAACAAAATGAATAAATAAATAGATTTTTGGGAGGAAGAAGAAGGATGGAAAATAATAATATTTTTATTTATTTTTAGAGATGGAAAACCGACGTTAGTGTTAACGGAAAGGGGAAAAGAGTGGAAGTGAAACGGAGGCGTTAATGAAAACCGTTTATGATGAAGGAGGAGATAACGGATGTACGGAACGATAAGGTGAGCTGGCAACAATGTATTATTTTAGGCATAGGGTTGAGGATTAATAATTGTTTTTTTAAAAAATAAATTAAATAACTATT
Source organism: Abelmoschus esculentus (assembly GCA_035048815.1). NCBI lineage: Eukaryota > Viridiplantae > Streptophyta > Magnoliopsida > Malvales > Malvaceae > Abelmoschus > Abelmoschus esculentus. The sequence continues at coordinate 1,636,094 of JAUCBN010000019.1, read as the reverse complement.
TTTTAAAATTTAAATTTAAATCCAACGGTTATTAAATTAGAGAAAACATAAAGTTTAAAAAATATTTGTAATCTTGGTTGAATAATTGTTTTAATTTTATTTTTTAAAATAATTTATTTTAATTTAAATAATTTTTTGGCATAAAGATAATTTTAACGCTTAACGTTTATAATTTATATTATTTGATTTTTATTTTTTTTAGGATAAATTAAACTTTAACCTATGTTTTTTTGATAAATAATTTATTTTTTAACTAGCATAATGATTAGATCATAAAAAATATTAACGATATTTACATGTCATATATATGTGATAATATATTTTAAATAACATGACATCTAGCCTTATTATATATATATATATATATATAACATGTCATTATCGTTAATATTTTTTACGATAATGATAAATATCTACATGTAAAATATAATTTTATTTTAATATAAAATATAAATAATTAAAATTTAAATAAAATATTAAAAAATAATTAAATCTAAAATAAAAGTCTACTAAGCATTCTCAAATCATAAATTATTTTACATATATATGACATATTATTATCGTTATTTTTTAATTATCTAATCATTATACTAGTTAAAAAATAAGATATTTATCAAGAATATATAAGATAAAAACTAAATTTATTCTAAAAAATAAAAATTAAAATATAAAAATTATAAACATTAACGATTAAAATTATCTTTATACCATAAAATTCTTAAACTCTAGAATTAAAAAGGTTTATATATATTTTTAATGTTTTGTATGATATAATTACCTTTTAAATCATACCTAATTTTGGGCTTTCCCATACCTTTAGGCCCATATAGAAAGACTATACATGAAAAGAAAATGAAAAGGAGAAAGAAATCTCTTTGGATAACAATGGCGAGCCTGTGAATTGACCTACGCTCACCTTCTCTTACCTTCAGATCTCTTACTTCTTTTCTTCTCCATCCAAAGATTGAAAATTGCAATGGCGGTATCATCAATCTCTGCAACACTGTTTCCTTCTCTAACAATCCCAAACTCTTCTTTACACAAACCAAGGGTCACCTTTCTCTCTTCACCACTTTCTTTCAACCCCTTGAAGCTCCCCAATCATTCCCTCAAACTTTCACAGTCCACCACAAAGATTTTTGCTGCCACTGAAGATTTGCAAGAGATACCTGAGGTTTGCAAAGTTTCTCCCTTCTCTTTTGTAGAATTTTGAAATTTAGTTTTAAGCATTTAATTGGTCAGAAACATTGGGAATTGGGGAAAAAAAAGAAGAAGAGATAGTCTTTTCCCTTTGGGTTTGATGGGGTTTAGTTTTTAGAGGTGTATTTGTATAATTCTTTGTTTGTTTGCTAAGAAATGTGAGAAAAAGTTGAACTTTTACTATTTCTGTTTGCTTCATGTGAGCCTATTTTAGTGTTGTTGCACTCAAATTTTTAAATCCTGAACACCAAAAGGTGAGCTTAGCTGAAGTATAATGGGAATTTAAAACAAAAATTGTCTTTGGGCTGATGGGGTAGGGTTGCATTTGGATTTAGTTCTTTGTTTGTATGCCAAGAAATGTGAGGAAAAAAATGTACTTTCACCTCCTGTTTTGTTCATATGAGCTGTTTTATCACTGTTTCACTCAAATTTGAGACACTGAACATCGAAAACCGAGTTTAGTTTTACATTCGATTCCCATTCTTATGATTTGAACTTGATTTTGTGTCTTGTAGGTTGGAGGCTCTGAGTTGCCCACTTCTTCATCTGTTACTATAGAAGCAGACAAGGTATGTATTTGAGATGGTGAAGCTTGTTTAAAACTGTGATGCAGCTCAAACGAGTTCTAGAGTTAACTTCGCCGAAAAAGAATAGATTATTAGATATAATATTAGATTTCCCCTTTGATGATAATACAAGTCCATCTGCTATATTCTAATACAAGTACATAATTGGCTACTAGAAGGTTAGTGAAAAAATTTTAAGGTTCTTTTTCTCCTTGTTCCAGTTTTATAGTTCACTATTTAAAGTTGGGTGGTAGTTGTATTTTGTAAAATGTTTATTACGCAGGTCGAATTCTTATTAGCGTTATCCCCTGATTTTGTTAGTGCTCACAGACTAACTACAGTAGGCACCTGAAGGTTTTAAGCTTTACTATTGCTCTCTTCTCTTTGCTTATATGAGTTAATCTTGGCCTGATTGGCATCTAGCTGGTTTGCAGAAGGCCTGCATAGAAATGTTTTCACTGTTAAAAAGTACGTGGAAGAGTGAAACAAGGGGGTCAGTGGTTGCCTCTTCTATCCATGAAATACTATCCTTCTAGGAATGAATTATCCCATGTCGTATGTCAAGCTCCTGAACTGCTTGTTTTCGAAATTAACTGTAGTTTACACGGGCTTGCTGTTGACCACTTCGTTTGTTAAAAAGTTAAAAGGGGGATTCTAAATGACGGTTAATCACTAGAAGTCCAATGAAGTACCTTCACCTTGGAGGATTGATGATGGATTCAATTGGTTTAGTAAAATTGGCTAGGGACTGGGGCAGATCCCCGGTTAAAAGACTCATTCTCCCTGCTTGAGCGGGAGGAGCTATCTGTGCATCTTATGAACACGGGTGCTCTATGGTATTCAAGGGTTTTCCTTTGAGTGATTAGAAGAGTGTACTGGTCCACCGAAGGAGCTTGGTAAAAAAGGTATATTCTACCTGGCCTTTACCAATCACTGGCAAAGAAGACCAATACCCCTGTTAGTTGGGGTCGGTTGGCCTAGAATGTTTCGCTCCTAATCGTTATTATCTCTCTAGGTGTCTTCTATTGCCTTTGTCTCATGCTGGATTCAATTGACATGTTCGGAAACTTGACTCTAAATACAATATATTTTGATCTTGATTTCTGGTGGTTATATAGGAAATTCGTATTCACAATTCCTTTCACAGGCAGCACCCAAGCAGAAGATTCGAATTAAACTTAGGTCATACTGGGTACCCTTGATCGAGGACTCTTGCAAGCAGATTTTGGATGCTGCTCGAACTACCAATGCCAAGACGATGGGACCTGTGCCGTTACCGACCAAGAAGAGGATCTATTGTGTCCTTAAATCCCCACACGTGCATAAAGATGCAAGGTTCCACTTTGAGATTCGGACACACCAGCGCCTTATTGATATTCTATACCCAACAGCTCAAACAATCGATTCGTTGATGCAACTCGACCTTCCTGCCGGGGTTGATGTGGAAGTCAAGCTCTGAGGAAGCAACACTGCAGGTTTAGGTAAATTTTTATATTAGTTGCTAAAGATGTCACTTAAAAACTTATATTAAGACCTGCTTTATTTCTTTTGCAAACTTAAATCAAATTCAAGAAATGCAAATATTCAAGGTATTGAATTTACTGATCTTACAACTTCCTAAGGAGAATCAAAACAACAATATAGGTAGACCAACACTGTATAGGTTTTCACCGGAATGAAGCGTCAATGGTGCCCGGGATAATGGCCTATTTACTTGATGAAATGCTGCTTAAACCTAACATTCTAAAGCTCGATTTCATGTCTTATGTACGTTCGAGTTTTCGCAGTTACATGTCTATTTACTTGATTTCCAAAAATGGAACCATGTTCCATGGAGATAAGATTAGATCAGGCTTCTCTAGTGAGTTTCTTGATTGAGAGTCATCCGCTCGTAGAACCAACGGTCCGACCATCGGAAGCGGTGTGAATCCTACCAAATCTGTTCTGCATACTCTGAAATGAAGGATGATCAGAGCTACCTGAGAGCCTCTACAGCCTTACCCCTCTGTTCCTCTGAATTGTCATGTAACAATTCAAGCTGGTCTTCCTGATTATAGCTCAGCTAGGCAATAGCTCCGGGCACTGTTTCTCTTACCTCATTGCTCAAGTTATTACATTAGTAACAATGGTAATGGAATTAAGACAACTAGTTCTGTTTTAAAAAAAAAGAGGTTTATGTTCATATTGGTACTCAAACTTGATTTTTTTACAAAATAATCCCTAAACTTTTCTGTATCTCAAACTAGCATATATTTTTTTAAAAGGTAAACACTATTGGTTATTAAACTATTTCTGTTTCGGTCATCAAACTATCATTTTGGATAAAACCGACATTAATGTTATATTTTGGTCACTAAATTATTATTTTTTGATGATTTTTAACAACGAATAGCCAAAATAAATATGTAACACTAATGATAATTTTGTCAAAAATGATAATTTGATGACCAAAATATAAAAGCGAGAATAATTTAGAGATTATTAAAATATTGGTCTATGAGTTTACTTGACATCTCAATGATGTGACAATGATCAATAAATAATTAAATTATTAAATATCATGTGTCGTAATCTAATTGATTATTAAAATATTATTTTTAATATCAACTATCAATTTGTGATTTTTTAAAATTTAGGTATCAATTTGAGAAAAGTTACAAAGTTCAACTACCAATCTGAATAATAAGCCAAAACCAGCAAACGGTGTCGTATACGCAAAACTAAACATCGTACATTTTTGTAATAAAAATGGCTACACTAAACAGAAAGGAAATATTTTTGTAATAAAAATGGCTACTTTGGATTCATCAAGCTCTTCCACCAAAGCCGACATTGCAACAAACCCTAGCCCTGATCCTAATTCTTCAAAAGCGACGATTCCAAATCCTCCTATTTCCAATTCCCCTGCCGTATGCCTCCTCAATTTCGCAGGAGATTCCGCCGCCGGTGCCTTCATGGGCTCCATCTTCGGTTACGGTATTTCCCCCTTCTGTTCTTTTTGATTCAATGCTTCATATCTCTTAAATTTTGGAAAAATATGTCTTTTCTTTTTGGGTTTTTTTGGCATTGTCGATGTATATGGTAAAAGGAGAAGGTTTTAGGATTTTTTTTCATGGAATTTCGGGTTTCTTTATTTCTTTTGATTTTTATTGCATATCAATTTGTTAGCTTTTAAATTTGGGTTTTTTAAGGATTTTGTTTTGGTTATGTTTTGTTTTAGATGAAACTTGGAAGTGTTGGATTGATATGGTTATGGAAAATGGTAGTAGTTGTGTTTGAGTGGATGAGATGGTTATGATCTATGAAGCATGCATATTTCGGTCTAAAATCATACCACGTCCTCGATATGATCCAGTTCGAATCATATATTGGATACGTCCTTGTATCCGTATCTGTGCAATGTATGTTATAGTGTTGAAAAATGGAACAAAAATTTCACCATCTTAAGTTGTATATTAGATTGGATAATTACCTTAGAACAAAGCATCAGAATTTGGATTACAGTGACTTGGGTTCTTCCATGTCTCTCCGTGTCCGTGGCTTTAAGCTCGAATACTGTTTCCGGGAACTTTGGACCTTGAAGAGATTTAAATCATATGTATGTGAGCTTTTGACGTTTGAGAAATCAGATTGCAGGCTTTGGGTTCTAGGTTGCTGTATAGTGCATTTCGAAAATTGAATACCCTGGATTTATTTCTTTCGGTGCCAATTCATGCTTAGGCTTAACTTCTAGTCACCAAGCAATCGTTTTTGGCTGGTTCGGGACTTTCAAATTAACTTTTTGATGGGGCTTATTTGTCTGCTTAGATCAGATCCACTTTAATTTTTGCTTTGCTGTGTTTGTTGCAGGCTCGGGATTGATTAAAAAGAAGGGCTTTAAAGGCTCCTTCGTGGAGGCAGGATCTTCTGCCAAGGTATGCGAGTCCATGACTTGAGAATAACGTGATTAACTCGTAGTACCCCTCTGAGTGAACAAATATCAAGCTTCTCTTATATATTTGCCTTTCCCTTTCATAGACATTTGCAGTTTTGTCGGGCGTACACAGTTTGGTTGTTTGCTTTTTGAAGAGGCTGCGAGGGAAAGATGACGGTATGCCTTTTAAAAAACACCGTAACGCTATCTTTCTTTCCTCTTTATATGTGCTTGGTGTGTTGATATACAGTAATTCTGTCGTTGTCTGCAGTTATAAACGCTGGTGTAGCCGGATGTTGCACTGGACTTGCTCTAAGTTTTCCAGGTACGATAATCTCGAGGTTCATTCGTTTTCTCACAGGATTCGAATTGAACCTTTTTTTCTTCATTGTAACTGTTTTTCAGGTGCACCCCAGGCTCTTCTTCAGAGCTGTCTCACCTTCGGAGCCTTCTCGTTTATCATGGAAGGGCTTAACAAGCAGCAGCCGGCGCTGGCACATTCATTTTCTGCAGGAAACAAGAGTGGAACACGCCCTTTGGCTCTCCCTCTTTCACTCCCTCTTCCAGATGAGTTCAAAGGAGCTTTCTCTTCCTTCTGCAAGTCCTTAGTAAAACCTAATAAAGGCAGCAGCTTTCGGACAGCTAACTGATGGGCTGCCATTTTTATGTTTTTATGTTCTGTATACCGTTGCAAGTGCGAGTGGTGAGACTGTACACTGGAAATTTGTGTTACAGATTTTGAAGCATTTGCAAGCTTAAATATGAAGATGTTTCTTTTATGTTGCATTCCATGTCTTTTCTTATTCAATTATAGTTTGTCTCGATTTACGATCGATTGGTGTGATTATAAGATAGTATCTGTTAATATTCTTAAACCTTGAATAACGTACACATATCGTACAAATATGAAAATTTATTCGAACAATTTCTTTTATCTAGATATAAACTTTGAATTTCAATATCTACAATCCTATATAATATGGTCTTATTTGAGTGGAAAGTGGAATATAAATTGTGAAGGTTTTGAGATGAAGTGAAATTCGTTCGACATAGTTTATCTAAAAATTAGATTAATAGTCTATGTCAAACGAAAAATTATTAGATGAATCATGTTTACCACGTCATTTAAGGTCTTTCTACTGATAATTTTATATCTCATTTTTTTTAAGGTGAATTTTATCTCTTTCATGCACGATGGATAATTATTTAAAAATAATATAATAAATGAGGTTCATCTAATAATTTCTCGCAGTGGCGGATCTACCTTTAGAATAGGGTGAGCCCGTGCCCACCCTGAACTTTTCAAAGTTCACATATTTACCCTTAATTATTTTAATTTTTACGGATTAATCCTTAAATTTTTATAATATTTAAACTTTATATCCACTTGAGTTTTCGAAATTTTATATGTACCCACCCTCAAATAAATTTATGAATCCACCACTGATTTCTCGTCCCGAAGGGAGCCTTAAACCATAAAAAGCAGTTGCATAAGATCCCAAACTCCCTGGTTCACCAAAAATTATACAGTGAACCCTGTTCACCACGTCATCCATGGTCCCAAACAATCAGGACTGTTGATTTTAATTTTTTCCAAGTGAATCATCACCTCTTTCCTACATGGACTTAGTGGATAGGTAGTTATTAGGTGGTTATTTAAAGATCAATGATCCTGATTGCTTGGACCATGGATGACGTGGTGAACAGGGTTCACCGTATAATCTCTCCTGGTTCACAGTTACACCTACCCACCCAGATTCCGTAACGTGTCAAACAGAAAAAGCGAGTGCATGTTCATTACGATAATCCGAGAAACAACCAATAATTAACAGAAATCAAAAACTGTTTTTGAAACCAATCTAGCTGTTCGTTGTTTATTAAGGTAAAAAACTAAAAACCGTTCATTTCTTAATTTTCCATTTACTTTCTGAGGAGGAAAATGGATCCTTTTCGATTCCTGAAACCTCTTTTACTATATATAATCAACCATACAAAGAAAGCATTTTTAACTCGTTAAATGGTTATTTTTTTGTGTAAAACCTGAGGTTGGAACGGTATAAAGTCGACAACTTTGAAAGGATATGAAATTCTTTCATTGAAAAACAGCAAAAACTTGCTTGTTAATGGTGTAAGTATTTCTGGGTTTGTTTGGGTTTCTTTATTTGGTTATGCCTGTTGAATCATCTTTGTTTGTATTTATGGGACAATGATGTGTGTTTGTTTTCTGTTTCATTGGAATTGAATCATAAAGAAAGGATTTCTTATTTTTGGGATTTTTTTGTTGATTGTTTATAAATTAAAATCAATCTGTAGGATTGTTTCTTGTTCATGTGCATGTGCATGGGATCTAAAGAGGAGTCCTTGATTTGGATATTTTCTTTTAGATTATTTTCGGCTTGTATGTGTTAAAATTGCAATTTATAGAGATGGTTTCATAAGGGATTCTTGTTATCTTAATGCTAATAGGATCTAAAGATGAGTCATTGATTTTGTTTTTTGATTTTCAGATGATTTTCAGATTCTAGCTGCTAGGTTAATTCGGATTGGATTTTGAATCCGGAATTGTCTAATTGGATTCTGGATTCATTGGTGTCACTTGCAGGCAAATTTCCGGCTAGAATTTTCTTGTCTCTGCTCAGATAATCCTTAGATATGTCTTGGAAAAAATTGAGTGGTTCACAGGATTCGGCACCGGTCCTAAAGTCCTCCTCACCGAATATAATCATTGAATCAGAGAAAGCCTTTTATGTTAGACACATAAACATTTATCTTGCGGATGATCCATTTTTAAATCAGTTTCTTCCACTGGATCCTGCTACCGATGACCTTTTCAATCTTGCAAAAGATGGTGTACTTTTATGGTATTTTTATCGGTGCTACGTTATGTATTTGCTCTTTTTTGTTTGTCTTTTAGTAAAAGCTGTTACGGAGTGCCTCACCGGTTCTTGTCTATTGAGCTTTTGCAGTAAGCTTATCAATGTTTCTGTTCCCGGGACAATAGATGAACGAGCTATTAACACAAAAAAGGTACTTAACCCATGGGAGAGAAATGAGAATCATACCCTTGGTCTCAACTCCGCAAAGGCTATTGGCTGCACCGTGGTAAACATTGGCACCCAGGACTTAGTTGAAGGAAGGGTAGTATGTATAGACATGTTCCTATGTGAGTTAGAATCATATTTTCTCATAATCCAATGTTTTTAACCTTGGTTACTTGTACTGCAGCCTACTCTCTTACTCGGTTTGTTCGCTCAAATTATAAAGGTTGGCCTTTAAATTGATCTGATAGACCGGGAATAGTAGGATATTAGCTCAAGTTGTTTTCTGGTACCCTTTTTCTCATCCATTCAATCTGTGACAACTGCAGATTCAACTATTGGCAGATCTCAACCTTAAGAGGACACCTCAGCTTATAGAAGTTCTGGACGACGGCCATGGAGTAATCTATATCTTTATCCCATGATTGATGTTTAACTGAGGATCAAGTCATGAAATAAACATTTCTTTCAAACAACTGGACTGATTTGTTTCTGTTTGGATTATGTTTATCGATACTTGCAGGATATTGAAGAACTTCTGGGGTTAGCTCCTGAGAGGGTCCTACTAAGATGGATGAATTACCAGTTAAGGAGAGGGGGATATGGGAAAACTGTTGCAAATTTTTCTTCAGATCTGAAGGTATTGACTATGTTAACACTATCTTTATCAGTAAGTGTATGATAAATTGATTTTGGGGATCGAGGTGGATGTTCATATGGCAACTAGATGTGTTGCTTTATTTTGTTTGCATGGATAGTTTAATGTTTCACACGTTTCAATACCTGTAGGATGCGAAAGCTTATGCTTACCTGCTCAATGTACTAGCACCGGGGCACGGTAATCCATTGACCCTTGATACGGAGGATCCTATCGAAAGGGCTACATTGGTACTTGACCATGCTGAGAGAATGGGATGTAAACGATATTTAAACCCGGAAGACATTGTTGAAGGCATATCAAACTTGAATGTTGCATTTATAGCTCAAATCTTTCATCAGAGGTGAGACCCGCCTACCCACCCGGAAGGGTTACAATGGTGCACTCTTTCCTCATTGCATATTGTCTCTAGTTTTATAATTGGGTAATAAAAACATGAGTACTTTTGCAGGAATGGCCTGAGTGTAGATAGCAGAAAGATTTCTTTTGCAGGGACAGATGATGTGCAACTTATGAGAGACGAAAGATGTTTTCGACTATGGATAAACAGTTTCGGAATTGATACTTATGTTAATAATCTCTTTGAGGATGTCAAAACCGGGTAAGTATTTGAAACTGGCACTTGTTGCATATGCCACTGCAATTGCCACTTCAACTTATGACGCAAGGCACGTAGTTTTGTAATCCAACATTTCAAGCATCAGCATAAAGATCTTGATTTTGATAGAGATGGGTGCTTTTAGAGGTGCTTGATAAGGTTGCTCCTGGATCGGTCAACTGGAAGCATGCAACGAAACCTCCGATTAGGTTTCCATTTAGAAAGGTGGAAAATTGCAACCAAGTCGTAATGATCGGGGAGAGCTTGAGATTTTCCATCGTGAATCTTGAGGGAAATGATATAGTTCAAGGAAATAAAAAACTTATCGTCGGTAATATCCTCTGTTCTTCTTTTGTTTATTTTATATGATTCTCTCCACGGCTTGGTATGTTTTGCCTCCATTACAAGGTTCAACCAGTATTTTGATAAAAAGAATCCATGTCTGGTGTAAATTGAATACCTCAACCTCACAACCTGAATGAAAAGTCTGAAAGCTGTTTTTCATCTTTCAATGTATATAGTTGTTGATCCTATATGTGCTGTCATTTGAGCTTTCGTATACAATACTAAACTACGATATCGCTGTTGAAAGCGGATTACATGTGTTCCAGCTTTCTTATGGCAATTGATGAGGTATAACATGATTCAAGTTTTGAAGAACTTGAGATCTCGCTCCCAAGGGAAGGAGATAACTGATTCATATATCATAGCTTGGGCAAACAGGAAAGTTAGAAGCACCGGACGATCTCGTCAAATAGAAAACTTCAAGGTTTCACAATGATTTTCCTGTGTTCTTATAATAACAATTCCAATTTAAATGGTTAGAACTATATATATATATACACACATTATTCTAAATGTGCAGGATAAGAGCCTTTCGTCTGGACTGTTCTTCCTTGAACTTTTAAGCGCCATGCAGCCAAGAGTGGTCAACTGGAACCTTGTAACCGAGGGAGAAAGTGGTATGAATACTTGCTAACTCGAATTAATTTTTCGATTGGATTATCGGTGACATTGTTTATACTTATAACAAAGCAAACAAGTTCTCTTATCTTTGTTGGAGAAAAGGCCTAGATGGAGCCATTCTTAACAGTTTGTCCCTTTTGGAATTGTAGAGGAGGAGAAGAGGTTGAATGCAACATATATCATAAGTGTGACTCGTAAACTCGGGTGCTCCGTCTTCTTGTTGCCTGAGGACATCATGGAGGTAATGTTGCAATTGTACACAATCTGCATTGTAAATTTTCTGGATTAAATTGAGTATGTGGAATTCCCAAATGGATGTTCTTATGGTATGGCAGGTAAACCAGAAGATGATGCTCATTTTAACAGCCAGCATTATGTGCTGGTGCCTCCAAAACTCACCGGAAGAGGCCGAGGCTGGTATCGATTACAGTAGTGCTTATACATCGGATGCATCGCCAGCACCATCCGTAGTCGGCGAAGATGAAAGTTCCTCTCTGTGTGGTGAAATCTCAAGCTTAAACATCGACGATGTCGCCTCGGACATTACGGCCTCACCGTCCCCTTTTGAGACTGGAGATGACACTGTTGAAGAAAGTACATTGAATGACAATTGATTACTTCCATACATGGCAAGACCATTTAGAAAGGAAAGAAATAGTATCATTGCAATTTATGTTACTCGGACTTTGCTGTAAGTGTTCGAGAATGAGTTTGTTTTCATCGTATTTTCGGGTATAATTTCGTACTCATGTCAAAATATAAGTGATAGACATGGGTGTTAAACATATAAAGAGTCCGAGCAACATAGATCGAGTAAGGTGCAGAAGTAGCATGCATCCTACTAGTTCTTGAGAGATTGCTTTAGTTTTCCATTCCTTTTCAGAAGTGACAAATAGTTGAGGAAAACTACCCAACTTCTAACTTTCTCACACACTTACCACCAATGAGTTCTTTTTACCAGTCAATTGTATTTTAGATATTATTGTTTTTGTCAACAAAAGCATAAATTATTATAAATGTTATGTTATTTTTAAGTTACAAACATCAGGTACAATCATAAATATTCTTTGGTTACCCTTTTTATTTTCAAAATTTTCTATAAGTAATCAGACAAATTATGTAGTTTATCTGATTTTAGTAGATAAACCCTGGTTCATCTATTATATATATATATATATATATATTCAGTACTTGTTATTATAAAAAAATCTTTTGTTTCTAACTCAACAAATGATACAATGAAAAGTATCATAATATTTATTTTAGAAGATTTGGGTTTAAATTATTTTACATATAAGAAAAATCATTAATACACGTAACATAAAATCATTAATAGGAGGCGTGGATAAACACAGAAAAGCTGCAGATGAATTCTGTTCCTACAGAAATTGTATGCTTTTATCTTTAGAACAATACAAACTTTCAAATGTTGAGATACATTACAGAACCACAGTTAATTTTATACTCTCCAATATGTTATTTTTTTCAACTTGTTTTAGCATTGATAGGTTGTTTTAACCATGAATCTGCAGTAAAGAACATACTCCAAACCCTTAAAAGCACCTGAAATTTAAAGGGTAAAACCCCAATAGAAATGTCCAATTAGACTGAAAACCAGACTCAGGTCTGATGTTTAATAAAATATTAATTGGATTGGATAAGATGTTTAAGACACGTTCAATGGTTGATCAAATGAGATTTTTTCTCCAAACATTTGAAAGTGAAATAAAAAAACAAAGTGTTTGTCTTATACATTGTCTGAAAACGTTTGTTTCAGCCAATCCAGTTTTGCCAGCAATAATTTGCATGGGTGCCAAGTGCAGGTACCATTAATGTCATTCAAGTCAATTTCTCTTCCTTGTTACCATCTTCTCTCTCAAGCTTTCACTTTCGCTCACCAGACCAGACTTTTGAGAAACACAGACACAGTAAAAATGGCTGATAATAATGATTCACCAAATCAAACATCTTCAGCTGAGATGGTGGAATCAAACCAAGATCTTTTAACTCAGATTCTCCTGTATGTCCCTGTTAAATCTCTTCTCAAATCCAAATGTGTTTCCAGGAGATGGCTCTCTGTAATCTCTAATCCTCAGTTTGCTGCTAAATACACCTCTTTGCATGTCAACATTGGACCCTCTGGTCTCTACTTCTATGGCAGCCCTTTCGGTTTCCTTAACTTCGACATGAATCCGAACATGCTTAAGGTACCATCTCTGTCGTTTCTCAATGTTTCTGGCATTGAAGTTCTGCAGTCCTGCAATGGCTTACTACTGCTCCTATGTAGTTTTAGTTCACAGTGTAATAACAATAGCTCTGGCTTTACTTACTGTGTCTGTAATCCCACTACCAAGAACTTTGTTATTGTTCCTTTACCTAATGCAACTGCAAACAGGTCCATAGCTGGGATTAATTTAGCTTTCGATCCGAAATCGAGTCGATATAGAGTCATCTGTGTTTTGATGAACAACATGCAATATCCGGATTTCAATGAGATTGAACACCTGGTTTCACCTACATATCAGATTGAGATCTTTTCATCAGATACTAAAGCTTGGACTCTGTCCGGAGATCCATTCGAGGCGCCCCATTATACGGATTTCGAGCATGGGATGTTCTGCAATGGTGCAATCCATTGGCTTAGTCCTACAGATGTTTCCCTTTACTTTGATGTCGAGACCGAAAGATTGGAAACGATGGCAATGCCGCGGATACAGACGGGTGGACCGTCTGGTTTCTGGAGCTCCCAGAGGTTTCCTTATTTCGGACAGTGTGGTGGACACTTCACACTTGCATCTAGTCGAAGTCGACTCGATAAGCAAATCGAGGTTTCATGTATTGGAAATGAAATCAGATTACTCTTGTTGGCACATTAAGTACTATGTTAATCTAAGCAATGTGGCATTGGAGTTCCCGGAGATTGCACGGAGGTATATGGACGAGTTACCGAATTTAGCAATGAACAATCCGGAGGACTTTCGAGTTCAGTATTACGCATATTCGATACTGAGCGTGGTGAGAGGAGGGGAGAAAAAGGATGATGTTGAAGTGGTGATGCTGATACCAGGTAAAATCATATCCAATAATCCCAGGCTCAATACTTCCAGGTTACTGTCAAGTTGGAGAGTTAATAATGTCTATGATTGTATGCAGTATAAATGGTACCATGTTTGTCAATATGTCGAAAGCCTCGCTACTCTCTGAAACTCGGTAACTCGGTTTTTATATTCGAATATAAAAGAAGAATAGTTTTTGATCTTTGGTACAGCAGAATTGCATGATCTGAAATGGGATTTTTGTTCTCTATGGACTGCAAGTATCATTTGAAGTGGTACGTCTCACAGGGGTCGGCCTAGTCGAAACTTATCGTCGCGGACGCGACTCGTCTCGTATATCTATCTTATGAGGATCCAACAGAAGAACAAGATCACATTTTGCAGCAATCCATGATGCTAGTTAGGCCTGTAAACTCACAGGCTCTGTGTTCTTTGTTTTAGGGATTCGAATAACCTCCGCTGTATGCGGCAAAAATAACGGTCCGTAATAATCATAATAATATTCGTTATGTTCGTAACAAGTTTCGCCATTGCACCCACCACAAGTCATTTGTTACTTTGCTCATGATTAGCATAGTCGATCATCAGGTAGTTTAATAAAATTTAGTATTAAAATCGTTTAAAAAATTCGAATTCGAATTTAGTATTGTGATTTGTACAATTATAGTTAAAAATATAAACTTTTATAATAGTGAAATTTTAATTAATTGATTAATAATTCAAATATTAATGATTATATTACTTTTAAAAAATACAATATTAAAAAATAAAAACCATGCCAACTAAATACTTTATACAAACGTCTGTTAACTGAAATCTGAATAAAACTTAGACTTATCATCAAATTATCTGATAAAAATGGAATGGGATAACAATTTTAAGGGTAAATTTTTTATTTGGTACCTTACCTATTTTCATGTTTTGTTATGGGCACTCCATTATTTTTCATTGTTATATTTTATTTCTATTCTGATATTTATAGTTAAAATTAAAAATTGATATATTATTTTTATGTAAAAAATATAATAATAATAATAATAATAATAATATATTATATCAGTTTAACGTTAATGAAAACATAATATTCATTATTATTTTATTAAAAATAATTGAATAATTAAAATAAATACACATAAATAAATAAATATTAAATAAATTATTTTATCTTGAATTAAATTAAAACCAACTTTTTTTTAATAATTGTCTTAAATTGTTTAAATAAGTTTTAAATTTATATTCTCGTGGCTTAATATCTAAATAGGTGTCAAACTATATTCGTAGATCACTTTTTGTGTCTAAATTATTTTTATTTATGCCTAAAATTTCAATTTACGTTAGTTTAAGTGTTTAACCATTAATAAAAAAAATTGCAAATAAAAATGTAACAAATGATCGATTATAATTTTAATTTTTAATTATTTTTTAAATAAAATAAAAATTTTATTTTTTTAAATCGATAGTTTTAAATTCTTACAAAATAATCCCAAATCCCTAACCCAAAATCTAAGATCCCCAAAGTATTATCATTGTCGCTATTTATTATCGCACTAGAGACCACTATTATCACCGTCGGATCATTATGATCATTTTCCCTAGGGATGAGCACGGATCGGATTTCCGGCCCACCCGCACTCGACCCAAAAAATTATACCCTCCACCCGTCACCCGAACCGACCGAGTTTGGGGTGAAAAAATCCGATTCGACCCGACCCGAATCATTTAAAAAAATTAAAATTTTAGGGACTAAACTATAAAAAATTAAAATTTAGGGATCTAATTGTAAAATATTTAATTTTAGTGACCTAATTATAAAAAAATATTTTTAGTGATTTAATTGTATAAAAAATATATAAAGATAGGTCATTATTATAAATATCCCTAAAATATATATGGGAAAATCACATTATTAGTCCCGGGTCGAGTCGGATTTTTTCCACCTTAAACCCAAACCCAATCCGAGATCACCCTTGAAAAAATCGAACCAATCCGAACCCGAATTTTTCACCAAAAAATTCAACCCGATCAAACTGGGTCGGGTCGGAACCCGTCGAATTTGGGTTCCGTGCCCATCCCTAATTTTCCCCAATCAACTATTGTCTATAATCGACGGTGGATATACCGACGACTTTATTTTCGCGATTTTAATTTCTTTCGATATTAGGAAGCCGATCAATACACCTACCATCGATTACCAGCTATAGGTAATTAGTGAAAATGATCGTCGTAGTCCAACGACAATAATGATGATCTCCAATGATAGAATAAACGATGATAATTTGGAGTTTTAGGGTTTGAAATTAGAGATTTAAGATGTAAAGATTTAAAACTTTTAATTTTAAAAAAATTTAAGTTAAAAATAAAATAAATTAAAAAAATAATAAAAATAATAATTGATGGTTAGACACTTAAAATGACCATAATCGAAACTTTAAACACTTATTTAGAACTAAAAATAATTTAAACACCAAAGAATCATAAGCATAATTTAGCACATATTTAGGTATTAAACCTATTCTTATTTATATATATTTTTTGCTAAATAACTTATCTATTAAAATTAAAATTAAAATTAATATAGTCAATTCGAATTCGTGATATAAAATCCTAAAAATCGAGATATAAAAAAATTAAATATAATTATTTATAATTTAAAAATATATGATTACTTTTTATTTAAAATAATTACGATAATTTAAATAATTATTTACTATGGAATAATTATGAATAAAATATTTATTATATAAAAAACTGAAAAATCAGAAAATTAGGGTTTTTTTAACTGAATCCATTTTGGGGAAAATTTCATAAATTCAAATAGGAGGGATGATCTCACAAACCCTAAATCATCATCATAATTCTAACAACAAAGATCTATCTTGAGATAAAAATCAAAGACAGATTTCATACGCATACGAA
Source organism: Abelmoschus esculentus (assembly GCA_035048815.1). NCBI lineage: Eukaryota > Viridiplantae > Streptophyta > Magnoliopsida > Malvales > Malvaceae > Abelmoschus > Abelmoschus esculentus. Next base: position 1,619,183 of record JAUCBN010000019.1, on the reverse strand, counting down.
TTAAGCCCAGTTTCCTTAAAAAATCAATAATTTATCATCATGATCAGGGTGATCAAAGACAGAGAGCAGTACACTGGAGATCATCAGCTTCATCCAACGGTGGAAAATTGAGATCAAAAGGCAACGTTTTCCGGCACGAACCGATTTCTCCTTCATCAACGACCGACGACGATGAATCGCAGTCACTGTGACAATCCTCCGGCACCAAAGGCGGTGTCCTCGGATGATATTTTCGACCGGAGACCACCGCGAGATCTTTGGATTTTTGTGGCGGCCAAGCCGCCGGTCTCGGCCCACTAAATGACTCCACCGTACTACTCATGCCACTCTTAGCGGGTCTTTGTGGGTTCACGTCCGGGTCTTGAAAATCGCCAATCGGATATAACTGGCGGCGGTCAACGAAACCATCCACGAAAGCTGGGATATTGGAAGGGTTTATCGGAAAATTTGTTTTCGCTTTGGCTCCACGGAGTGACATCGCTGCCGCATCGTACGCTCGAGCGGCGTCTTCGGCCGAGTCGAAAGTCCCGAGCCAAACTCGGGTCTTTTTCCATGGATCTCTAATCTCGGCGGCGAATCTTCCCCATGGCCTTTTTCTAACACCTCTGTACCTCGGTTCTTTTAAAGATCCGTTGTGTTCAACTACGGCAGTTGCCGCGGCTGTGGCGGCGGCACCTCGTGATCTCCTCATCGGTAAACAATCGAAACTTTAGATTAACACAAATTACTCAAAAGGGTCAATGCGAAAATCCGATTAAACAAATGAAATCTAAAAGAGAAAACAAAAGATTGAAGATTAAGGAAGAAATCAGGAAAATGAAATGGGAAAGGAAATTGTGGCGGGAGGAAGAAGATAGGTGGGGTGGGAACTGGATGGCACCATCAAACAAAAAGAAACTGATATTATTTCTTTTAGGGGGTTGGTTTTGATTTTTTTAGTCCCTTTAATATACTAAAATTTTATATTTAACCCTTGTACTTTAATTTGACATAATTTGATCCCTCTACTTTTTAATATTATTTTTATTCTTGGGAGTAGTACAAGTACAATTATAGTCTTTGACAATTACTTATAACTAGTTAATCTAGCGGGATAAGGTGTTAAATTTGTTAAGTAAGTCAAGATTTAAATCTTAATGTAACGAGTGAAGCAAGGTGAACTAAGAGATTAATCTGTCAATAAATTAGATTTTGATTGTTGTAGTAAATTATATTATGATTTATATAAGGTGGAACTCGAATTTAGACACTAGGGGTTCTAGGGTCTTAACGTTTTCGATTTATATACTATTTTACTATTGATCGAATATAATTAATTGAATTTTTACGTGATTCTGATCGCGTAATCAAATAATAGTAAAAAATGTTAGTCATCATTTTGATTATATCAACTAAGAGTGTTATCAATTTGAACTTACCATTAAATATAATGAAAATTAGAAACATTAAATGTAGAATTAAAATAAGGGATTAAATTGTAATATTTTCATACTATAGGGACTATAATTAAATTTCTACCTTGATGTTTTGCTTTTTGTTGAAATGATTTTCTCCATCCCTTTCTTGCCCCCACATTACAAACTCGGTCTTACATCTGTCCACGTACGGCCGGTTCAATTTGATAAAAGTATGATTTATTTAAATAAATATTATTTTAATCATACAATTATTTTAAATAATAAAATAAATATTTCAATTTCAATTTAATTAAATGAACAATATTTTTTAATTAGTACCCTGTACAAAATTATGACTATTTTATTAAATAATATATAAAAATAAATTTTTCAATTAATAAATTTAGTGTATAAAGAAAAATAATGGAATAATGAATTATACTTGTGATAAATAAAATTATTAGGATCAAATAATTAATAGCTATGATTAGTAGTAATAACTTGCCTAAAATTAAGTAAATGTTTCATGTTTTGCAAACTACCGCAATTAATCTCGAAAATTAGGAACGATAAGGAGACAAGTTTTTTTTAGGGGTGTTTAAACGGTTAATTTGGTCGGTGATCGAACCGAATTATCATAAATCGAATTAATTAAAATTTTTAAATCTTTAATCGTTAATTGAACTGAACTTTTTTCGAAATATATTAGTCGAATTGAATAAATTTTGATTAATTCAATTGGTTAATTCGGTTAACTGAAATTTGTTATAAAATTTTGAATCAATTACACAAATGATCACTAAACTATGTTAAAATAGTTTTTTTAGTCACCGAACTTTTAAAGTTATAAAACAACGATTAAACTTATCAAATTATTATAAATTGATAATTGATTTATTGTATATTATAAATTATTGACAAATATTAAAAATTTTAATAATTATTTTTTAATAATTTAATAAATTCAATTATTATTTTATACTAATTTGATAAAATTTAATGATAATTTTATATTTTTTAAAAGTTTATCGACTAAAAACAAATATATGAAATATGAAATTTTGGCTAATTTGGTTAATTAATCGATTTCGAACCGAATTAACCGTTAACCAAACTTTCAAAAAAACTTTAACCACTCACCTATTGAAAATGTTCGATAGTCGACTGTTTAACTGAATTAATTCGGTTTGATCGGTTAATTCAATTTAGCCGACCGTTTGAATACCATTAGTCTTGATTATGCTTTTTAAATTAAAATATTTGAATTCATATGATTTTAAAATTAAAAATATATATTATATTATTTTATATAAATTCAAATTATAATTTTTACTTTAAATTATAATACATTTTTATTTAATCAATGAAAATTATATAAAAATATCATTGATATAATATTAGATTTTTTATATAAAAAACATTATCACAAAATGAATTTTGTAAATAGAGTTAGATATTTTTAAAATTTTTTAGTTAACTTTAGGTATAAAGATAATTTTAACCCTTAACGTTTATGATTTTGATCATTTTGGTATTTTTAAGGATAAATTTAACTTTTAATCTATATCTTTTTGACATCTCATTTTTTAACTAGCATAATAATTAGATAGTTAAAAAAATTAACGATAATAATATATCATATATATGTAGAATGATATTTAAGATTTGAGAATACTTAGTAGCCTTTTATTTTAGATTAATTAATTTTTAATATTTTATTTGAATTTTAATTGTTTTATGATATATGTTAGAATAAAATTATATTTTACATGTATATATTTGTTATTATCGTAAAAAAATAACGATAATGACACAGGGACGGAGCCAGGATTTGTGGTTGAGGGAGGCAAAACATAAATGTTTAAAAGTAGGGGGACAAATTCATAAAAAAATCATTTAAAAAATTAAATATGGGGACAAAAGTGAAAAAAATTCTTCGGGAATGGCTTCGTCCCTGTAATGACATGTTATATATATGTAGAATGAGGCTAGATGCCATGTTATTTAAATATATTATCACATATATATGACATGTCAATATCGTTAAACTTTTAACAGTCTAATCATTATGTTAGTTAAAAAATAAGTTATTTGTCAAAAAGACATAGGTTAAGCGTTAAATTTATCTCAAAAACGAATGAGAGCCAAAATGATAAAAATTATAAATGTTAAAGAGCAAGGACGAAGCTGTATAGTGTTTGGGAGGGGCAATCGCCCCACTCCCGAAGAATTTTTTTGTCCTCCTATTTAAATTCTTTTAAAAATTATTTTTTTTATAAATTTGCCCCCTAGTTCTAAAAATTTATGTTTTGCCCCCTTCACCCCTAAATTCTAACTCCGTCCCTGATTAAGAATTAAAATTATCTTTATATCTTAACTTTACTAATCTCGGTTCGTCAAATAACATTATTCTTTTTATTTTATAAACTAATACTTTTTTCGTCCCATTAATTCTGTTATATATTATTTTTTATAAAATTTTAAAAATTATATATAGTGTAAAATAACTGAAATAATAATTTTGCCTTTAAAAATTAAATTTTATTTTTATCAAAAAATTAAAACAAAAAATAAATTATATTAAAAAGTTAAATGAATATTTTAAATAATAATTTAAATAGAATACTTTTAAAATGAAAAAATAATTTAATTGAGACAATGAGAATAACATTATTCCTGATTAATTTTAAAACGTATTTTTAAAAGTAATTGGTATAACTAACCTCTATCATGGCTCATCATTAGGGCTCATGACCATCTGGCTCAAGTCTATCCAATGGTTGAATAGATAGTTTGACCTAAAGATTTATTTATTTTTATTATATTTTGGGTGTTTAAATAAAAAAATTTATTTATTGCATTTAAAATTTTAAATATAAAATAATTATTACAAAATAAAACTTTTCTTTTAACCACGGTTAGGGTTGATCCAAGTGGTAAATAGTTTTGTTTTGCTTAAGTAAGTCACGGATTCGATATATTGTATACGTAGAAAATTTTTATTCAGAAACTTACTCACCAAAATTAGATATCCACGATTCGATCCAGATTAATTAAGACGAGACCTAGAAAAGAAAGAGCTATAAAAAAAACTTTTTCTTTTAACTTAATGAATCAGGTAGGCATCAATTTTAGGGGTGAATAAAATTTGATTTGACTCGAAGTAAAAATATTTGTTTATTTTAATTTGATTTAAAAATTTTAAAAAAATTAAATAAAGTTTGAGTTGTAAAATAAAATTCGAATAACTCAAAATTTTTAGTAATTAGAAGATTTATTTTTAAATTTGTGACGAGTCTTTCAAATTTTTATGATATATACCGATATATAGAAATATAAAAAAATATTATCACATTGAAATATATATATATATATATCCTATATGATTAATGAAAGTTATTTAAATTATAATTAAATCGTATTATAACATAATAAAACTAGATTAATCAACTTGAATAACTCAAAATTTTTTGATTCAATTCGACTCGACCCGATTAAACATTCATCTCTAATTTAAACATGTCTCAAATTTAAGATTTTACGCACGTAAAAAAATATTTAAGTACTAAAGTGATAAAAAGGTACAATTTCGGGAACAAATATATCATTTAACCCTTAAAAATAACGCTATCTGTTCTCTCTTCCTAATTTTTTTCTTCACAAAAAGACAAAGAAAATCCCATATTTACACTTGGTTGTTCAAAGCAAGTAAATTTAAAATAAGATTTGCGCCGCAGTGTTGTTTTCCATCTTCTTTCATCTAAGTTTTAATTTTTTTTCTTTGATCGATGATCGACAACTAATCTTTGTATTAATTATCGACCACTGAATTTATTATTTTTTATTTTATTTTATTTTTATGTTTTTTCGTATTTTAATAAGAATCTCTATCTTTATGATACATATTTTCTCTATTCTTGTGACATGCTTTTTTATTTTTGTGGTTTATTTTTCTGTTCTTGTGGCATGATTCAACACACACTAGCGGTCGATAGTTACAGAGATTTGAATCGACTTTCTGATTATGGTTTTTTCGGTGGTAATGGAAAGTTAGATCCCCACTCGGTTGATGATTGTGTATCGATATAATTAGTCCTGGGTAGCGAAACATTATGCGTAATAGTTTGAATCGCTCACCACTCCTTATTTACTCATTATGCGTCTCGATTGGACAGAGACAAGGAGATTCAAGAAGCTTCTGAATTTTGATTGTATGCTTATCTCCATAGAAAATATTTTACTTTCCTTTGTATTGAGGTTTGAAAAAATTATAGGGTTGATTTAATTCTATTATTTTTCCTTGATCAATTGTAATTATGATATTTTCTATGGATTCAATAAAAAATCAGTGACAATTATTAAAAAAATTAAAATTAAAGCTTCGCCCTGTTTAGAAAAAAATAAAATAACATATAAAATAAATATACAAAAAATAATATATATAATGAAATTTAAAATAAGATTTAATAATGTTTAAAAAAATTTAATTATAATTTAATAATATATAAAATAATTTTTAAATTTTACTTGAATAATAAATTCATATAGAAATACTTCATCACCCCACAGGACCACAATCCACCCACATATGATTATTGGTTAAATAAATGGATTTAAATCGTATTGGCAGTAGAAATAAAAAATTGCACAAACGTTTTAATTATAAGGTTTAGGGTTTTAGTTTAAAGGTTTAATTGTAGAAATTTAAAATTCAGGGATAATGATCATAATTTAGCGTTTAGGGTTATAATTCAGGATTTAGATATTGGGGCTTTATTTTTATGATAATATGGTTAAAATTTAAGTTTTAACTTATAAACCTTGAATTATAATCTTAAACCCTAAATTATAACCACTGTCACTGAATTCTAAACCTCACACCTAAACACTTAAACTCTACCCCTAAATTTTAGGTGCTTGCGAAAATTTTTTGATTTTTATCGTCAATATATAAGATAATAATATTAATTAAATTTACATAAAATAAATCTTTGGTCCATAACAAAAACAAAGAAGTAGTTTGAAGTTTCAAAGAAAGTAACCATTGATGTCAAAGTTACTTTGCGTTTACAAGATTTCCATCTTTAAGAAAATACCAAATGCCTGATGACTCACAATATTTTAACCATTTTCTGTAATCATCAATCACACCTGTAAGACACACATTTGACAAACAATGCAAGATTCTAGACATGGCAAAGCATTTGCCGTATCAAATTTCCTGTTCTGTTATCATGGAATACCAGCAGCCAATAATTCCATCTTACCTTTAAAAGTGCACAGTTCTTCATTTTGTTTCAGAGATTATCTCTGCAATTTTTCATAACCAGATGTTGAAGATTATCTTGACAACCCTCCTTTGGATTCTTGTAACAGTTGAGGCTCAAGGAAATGTAAGTGTTGGTGATTTTCTTTATGCAAATGACAAAAACATGTCATGGAAATCGCCATCGGCTGATTTTGCCTTCGGGTTTCAGTCGATTTCTGGGGGGAAAGATAAGTTTTTGCTTGCAATCTGGTATGATAAGATACCAGAAAGAACAGTTGTCTGGTTTGCTAATAGAGATAACCCGGAAACCGATAGAGATTCGAAGGTTGAGCTCGCCGGGAGTGGTTATCTTGTGCTTACAGACCCTACTGGCAGAGAGTTGTGGAGGTCTCCAAGCATTACTGGTGATTCTCAAGTGTCTCATGCAGCCATGCTTGACACAGGCAACTTTGTGATTGTAAGCAGGAACTCGACAAACATATGGGAAAGCTTCGAAGATCCGACTGATACGATGTTGCCTGAACAAGAACTTGGTGTTGGTGGATATCTTTTATCCACTTTGGATGAAACAAGTTTTGGTAAGGGGAAATATCAACTTCGTTTCAGTAATGGATCTTTTGTTCTTAATGAAATAGATGTGTTCACTGGAAAGCCTTATGAAGATTACTTTGATTTCGGAAATGGTTCTCGGTTTGTCTTCAACAAGTCAGGGCATATCCATATCCCGAATCCGAATGGAAGTCTAATCGAGGTTGCACCGATAAATGCTGTTCCTAAACCGGACTTGAACTACTACAGGGCAACGCTTGACTTTTATGGAGTTTTCACTCTTTATTATTATCCAAGGAACCCCAGTGGTGGTGGAAGCTGGTCTGTGATGTGGTTTAGGCCAAGGAACATATGTCGTCGCTTTGTCGACATAATGGCTCAATCTGGTAGGGCTACATTCGGAACTAACCCTTGTGGTTATAATAGCATTTGTGAACCTATCAATGGGAGGCCTAATTGTACATGTCCCCCTGGATTTTCTTTCTTGGATGACAACAATCAATATGCAGGCTGCAAACAAGATTATGCAAGCTACCCTGGAGATTGCAACCCTGATGGATCCACCATTGGGGAAGATCGGTTCGAGTTCAAGCCAATGTCATTTGCAGATTTTCCTTTCAGTGACTATGGAGTATTGCAGCCTGCAACTGAGTTGGAATGTAGGCAATCTTGCCTCCTTGACTGTTCTTGTGCGGTTGCCATTTTGCAGGATCCAACTTTAAGTGAAGATGGCATTGGAACTTGTTGGAAAAAGAAATTACCACTTTCAAATGGCTTGTTTGACAGAGATGGCGTAGATAGAACAGCTCTATTTAAAGTACTTAAGTCGGATGCCTCGATGATAAAACCGGCCAGGCCGAATAGAAGTGACGAAAATCAAAGTCAAGTTATTTTGATCCTTGGGGTCCTCTTAGGCACCTCTGCAGTTTTCAACTTCTTTTCTTTAGCTGCAATTGCTCTGATCTTCTTCTGCTTATTCCGAAGAAGACTTCATGACATAACCGGTGTTCGTAGCAGAAAAAACTTGGAGACAAATGTGCAGTTTTTCACATACAAAGATCTAGAACATGCCACGAATGGATTTAAAGAGGAACTAGGAAGGGGCTCTTTTGGCACAGTTTATAAAGGAGAATTGCCATCCGGTTTTGAAGACCGTGTTGCAGTCAAGAAGTTGGACAAGTTTGTTCAAGATGGCGAAAGGGAATTCAAAACCGAAGTGAAGGTCATCGGCCAAACTCACCACAAGAACTTGGTGAGACTAATTGGCTACTGTGATGAAGCTGAACATAGACTTCTGGTGTATGAGTTCATGGAAAACGGTTCCTTGTCAAGCTTCCTTTTCGGAGTCCTAAGGCCAAGTTGGCAACAAAGACTGCAAATTGCATCAGGGATTGCAAAGGGCCTCACGTACTTACATGAAGAGTGCAGTAAACAGATTATCCATTGTGACATAAAGCCACAAAATATATTATTGGACGAGTCATTCACTGCAAAAATATCCGATTTTGGGTTGGCAAAGCTTCTGATAAACAACAAGACTCGAACAGAGACCGGCATACGAGGGACAAAAGGCTATGTAGCACCCGAATGGTTCAGAAACACCCCAGTTTCAGTTAAAGTCGATGTTTACAGCTTCGGGGTGATGTTGTTGGAGATCATATGCTGCAGAAGATGTGTTGAAGTTGAAATGGAGGAAGCAGCAATATTAACAGAATGGGCCTTCCAATGTTACAGTGAAGGATGGATTGAAAAACTGGTTGAAAATGATGAAGAAGCTACAAATGATGTTGGGAAATTGGAGATGTTGTTGAAAGTGGCGATCTGGTGCGTTCAAGAAGTGCCAATGTTAAGGCCTTCCATGAGGACTGTTACAATGATGCTTGAAGGTGCTGTCCAAGTTCCTAATCCACCATGCCCTTTCCTACTCGATACGGTGTGAATCTCTAAACGTTGATCTAGTTGAGATGTTAAAAGTGGATTGAAGATCGATCCGGTGAAATCTCTGGTTCCTGGTTCAGTACTTGGTTCATGTATAATCATGTTATGGTATACTTATATGTTTGTGTTTAGTGCTTTTGATTTGGCTAAATTAACTAGTAAACATAATCATGTTAGAGACCAAGTTACCTTGAACTTTCATTTTCATTACAAAAATCTATGTTTAATGCTTGTGTTTGACAAATATGAACTAAAAATCTATGTTAGTCCCTTTGCAATCCCTGATGCAATTTGCAGTCTTCATTGCAAGCTAGGCATTAGAACTCCGAAAAGGAAGCTTGACAATGAAAATCATTTTCCATGAATTCATACACCAGAAGCCTATGCTTAGCTACATCACTTTAGCCGACGAGCCTTACCAAGTTCTTGTGGTGAGTTTGGCCGATGATCTTCGCCTTGGTTTTGAATTCATTTTCACCATCTTGAGAAAACTTGTCTAACTTTGTGATTGCAACATGATCTCCATAACTTGATGGCAGTGCTCCTTCATAAATCGCGCCAAAACCGCCTTTTCCCAGTTCTTTGAATCTGTTTATGGGATTCACAGATTAGTCCCTAAATCTCTTCTGCTAGGAATACCATATAAGTTGTGAAGTCTTGTTCGGAATAAACATAAGAATACAAGAGAAACTGAAGCTAAAGAAATGAAGTTTGAATACTGCAAAGGTGCCTAGGAGAACCAAAAGGATCAAAGTGACTTGATTTCGATTTTCATCGCTTGGATTATATCAAAAACATCTCTGTGGACTAACTCGTTTGAAAGTGGTAATTTCTTTTTCCAACACAGTCCATTTAAACCTAAAGGTGGATCTCGTATTATGGAAACCACACAAGAACAGTCATGAAGGCAAGATTGCATGCATACCCCGATTTGCAGGTTGCAGTACTTCATAGTCACTGCAGGTAAAATCTGAAAATGACAACTTCCTGGAAAAGTTTACCTGAGGAAACTTTTCAACAAGCATTGACTATGGTTCAAATTCTTGCACAGCTGTTAACTGTGCTTTTAAATTTTAATGATGTTTTGATAATTAAAGCAAATGGTTTAAAAGTATATGGACTGTTGGAAAAGCAAATAACATGACCTTCACATTTTCAGCTTTGAAACTCTTTGAAGCTTCAAACCGTGTGATTGTGTCTGAAACTCTATGTTGATCTTTATATATGTTTCTAACAAAAAGGTTCAGTCCTTGCATCTTGAGTATTCCCGAAAGATGGGAGGCCTGTAAGATTTTATCAGAGGAAGAAAAAAAAAACTGTTGCATTGCAGTCAGTTTAGCAAGGGTACTTCACCTTAATACAAATGGCAACCAAGTTCTAATTTGGGATGAAATAGATTTAGGATTGTTTTGAGTTAGCATAACTAGCTGCTCGACATAGTCGAGTACACGGATTTTTCATTTTCGTTAAACCATCCGTGTTTGACACTTGTGCCAAACAAATATTCTAACACGAGTATCAAAATATGATCCTTCAAATATACGAAAAACTTTAAAAACAATGTCAGCATTCTTGGTTGGCAGATAGTAATTCAATCTATTAGAGAACAATATTATTATTCTTGTTTTTTATCCATAAGAAATCCAAAGCGGCATCTCTTATGACAAATTACAAAAAAGGAAAAACAAAACATTACACTGGAAAATGTTCTTAATTCAGTTACCTTGAACTTGTATTCGCTGATATTTCGGATCCCAGGGATAGAGTAAAAGTGGAAGACATTCCTTTCCTTGATTACAGAGAGCGGCTAAGGCCCCCCGGGTAGAATTACAACAACGAAAATGATCCAACTGTTTGATCAATAGGATTGTCCCAAGTTAAATAAATGATACGAATATGATGTCCAAAATCACATGTTCCCAACCTTTAAGCAGAACTTGCTTAGTGTCTTTCTGAAAAGGATATTGCTACTTGTTTCGGTTGGGCACATCTGACTACTGAGTTCAATAAGCTAACTTGTTCAAATCACTATCTACTTCTAAATCTTTTGTTTAAGAACATGTCGTAATTGGACCTTCTGAGTTTCCGTTCTCGCCTCCAAAAGCTTTGCCTTCAAACTATTTGTCTGTGTGTGTGGATGAGAAGAGTCAGGCGAGCTGCACCGTTCCACCATTTCCGAGAGACTGAAACCACTGTTAATGGACTCTTGATCCGGGTACATAATGCCCCAATTTAACTTCCTTCCATTTGAAAGCCTGTCCTTCGTTCCTTCTAGCGATATTATTTTGCATTTTTCTCCTTTCTTTTGGCACGTTCTCCAAAGCCTTGCCATGGACGAAACCTTCTTCAACTGTTTATCAGGCACAGAACAAACTCCGCTATTTCCTGTGGTTGGGGTATCTCCGCATGCATTATCTCCCCCTTCAGTTCCACTACCTGAGAAATAGTTGTGCCAATTATTCTTATTTACAGATACAGTACTGCCTCCTGGTGAATAACTTGAGCTCTGGTACTCGAGATGGCTGGCAGTTTCCCACCTACTCTCATCTTCTTTATCAACAATTGCATTTGAATGTCTCATAATGCTGCCTTTTTTCACCATACTCATTTCAGGACTTCCTGTGTGAACTTTTGAGGCATAGCTGGCAGAACTATATGCAACACAGGATTCAATTTCTGTTTCACTGGCTTCAGGTAAAGCTTCATCTCCAAAAGCAGTGAAAATTCCATCCGGGTTTGGAGGCTCAAACGTAAGTTCCTTAATCTGTTGGGCATTAACCGAGACAACAGCCTGTCTAAGCAATTCTGCTTCCCTCATGTCTTTCACATCAAGAATTCCGGTCCTTGACCTGAGAAAAGTTTCCAAATCTGCTACAAGTTTGTTCATTTGGGAATACCTCTTCTCAAGGGCTATCTTCGCATCAATGAGTTTCATCTGAATTTGTTCTTCACGCCAGACATTGACCATCTGCAGTTTCTTTCTTTCCTCATCGACTTCCTCTCGAAGCTTCATGGAATCTTTCTTTAATGCTTCCACTTCAGCCTTATCTTCTTCAATTTCCTCGGCAAGCTCATCACATACTTCTTCGATCAGTTTTCTGGCCTTTCTTTCCTTTTCATAATTCTGCATATATTGCTTGGCTGATAACCTGGCAGCAGCCAGCTCATTGACCAATTTGGAATTGACAATTTCAAGCCTCTGGCGGTCCTTCTTTTCTTGATTCAAATCAGCTTTGATATCATCAACAAATGCACGTATTTTCTCATGCTCTTTGCTCTGCCACTCAGCCCTTTCCTTGCTGACTTTTCTCAAGAAGTGCTCAAGTTTCTTCTTTGAGGACTGATGCTCATTCTCAAGCTCCTCAATGCGAGCTTGAGCCTGTTCTAGTTCAGCTTCAAGGGAAGAAACAACTGACTCTGCACTTCCTTGTTGGTCAATAAGCTTCATTCGGCTGTAAATTTCCCGCTCCTTGTCTGTAGATTTTAAGCAGACAGGATCCCATTTTGTGGCTCCCTCCATTGCAGAGTTTGAATATTGGATCGAAGGCTCAATCTGAAAAAGGAAAAAAGAAGCAGTTTAAGATCAGAAGAGCAAAACAACAAATTAAAAGGCAAGTAAAGAAATCGATAGATAAAGTAGCAACAGAAATGGAGCCTATGCATTTGCACTCGATGTTTTACGTATTGATTGGTTCAGTAAAAGTTCAAGATTCGTCTAAAGAGCTCGAAGAAGCAGGCATGCCTTGTGCAGGAGACCATTCGTTGTGCCAGAGACAGAAGTAAGGCTCGGTAACGGATCCTCTTCATTTGAACCATGAACTTTGTCCTCGTGACGATGTATTGGGGCGTCTATAAAATCGTCACCGGCCTGCAAGAAATTAAACATGGTGAACTCAAAATGTTCAAGCACAAATCAAATTACAACCAATCAATGAATATGCAAAAAGACTCTGCTCGGAAAATCCGATCAAATAGGATTATTGAAGGACTATTCCAGCATACAATGATGGCAAACTTCAAACATGATCAATGCATCGAAAAAACCGACTTTCGGGTACCCAATCGTACCAACAGATTATATTATCAAGTAATGGAAGCTTCCTTTTCTTGTACATTCAAGCATATCTAAGGCATTGTAAAGTGTAAACATCAAAAATAAAACAATGAGCCATGATGGGATTGTAAAAATCAGCATTATTTCAATATCAGAGCTTAAAGCTTCAAATTCACATTGTTCTCATTACTATAGCAGAGCTTAAAGCATAGATCTTGTAGCCGAAAAAAAAACGTTAAAAATCTCACCTTGATCCCTAACTGATCCCTCCTCCATTCTCCGTCACCGGGCGTCACCGCTTCCGGCGACTGCAACCGCCAGAATCCAGCTGCTAGCTTCCTCGCAGAAACAGTCGAATCTCCTTTTCTCTGCCTTCTCCGATCACCAACCTCTTCATCCTCGAGCTCCTCCTCAACTCCGCCGCTGTTCTCCTCCATCCCCCATTTCAACAACGGCGATTGCGGCTTCCTGCTACGCCTCCCTACAGCTGGCCTGCACCTCGTAGCACATTTCCTATGGTTCGTTGTCGGCTTGAGATTATCGTCCGGTGGATACCACCCGGAAAATGTCGATTGTAAACTCGCTTTCCCCGTCATCTTCATCAAGACCAAACTACCTCTTTCATCAAGATTCCCAAACAAAACCCAGAATTTCCTTCAACTTTATCAAGAAAATGGAAACAACCCAAAGCAAAATTGATGTGTAAATTCAGTGAACTGAGTAAATAGCGAGTGGAAAAATTAAAGAGAGGAGCTGAGCTGAGAGAGAGAGAGTTGCCGAGTGCGTATAGAAATACAAAATTTTTATAGATCAAATTATGGCTTTGGTCCTTTACTATACTTAAATTTTAAATTTAATCTTTTTATTTTAATTCAATATAATTCGATTAAAACTCAATTGGACTAAAAAATATTTTTTATTCTGATTCAGCTTGAATCGAATTATAATTTTAAAAAATTATTTCAAATTTTCAAGTAAATTTTGAGTTATTAAATAAAATTTCGAAAAAAACTCAAAATTTTTAGTAATTAGTTGATCAATTTTTAACTTCGAGTTGAGTATCAATACTTAAATTGGTATATGTATATCATATATAAAAGATATCATATATATATATATAATTATAAAAAGTAATTTAAATTTGAATCAGTTAATACCATAATATTCATAATTAAATTTAAATTAAAACTCGAACAAATCGAACCGATTCAATTTGACTCGAATTTCATAAATTTAATTTACATCAAAAAAGAATCAAGTAAAACTTGAGTTATAAAATAGAACTTTTTAACTCGACCATCTCAAAAAAAATTTACTCAACTCGATCAAATATTCATCAACTTAATCTGCATAATTATTACTATTATTTATTTTAATTAAAATGATTACATAATTTTTTTAAAAATCACCTACTCCAACAAAAAATATCAATGCTAGCATGATGATTCCAAAAGGATATTATTAAAGTAAATAATAAAATCATTTCAAATTAAAGTATAAGAACTAAACTTTAAGTTTGATCATAGTAGAGGGACTAAACAGATAATTTAACCATTATACATTCAGCGCCTTATGGAAGCGCGTATGACTCAAAAGACTTTATTTGACCGTTAATTCATCTCATGTCGATCATATTATATTTTATTTTTTAAAATATAATATTTAGCCTAATAAATAGATTGATTACTTTATTAGTGGTGGGTTTAGAGAGACGTTGTAGATTTATTATTTTTAATTGAGGAAATTAAAATATATTCTTTTAGATCAAGGCATAATATTTTTTATTGTTATTTTTTTCTTCACAAATTATAGTTTTTTTTTTAATGAAAGTATGGGTTTTTTTAGCATAAAGTTTATTGTTTTATTAAGGGTGAAGTTAGATCAAGTTTAGGTTTAAAATTATTTAAAAGATAGATAATTTAATTCGATTTAAGATTTATTATATATATTTTTAATTTTTTAAAAATTGTTTATAATAATGTTTTTTTATTTATTTTTTAATAATTAGATCTTAAAATTGAAATTTAATTTATAATTTAATAATTAAATTATATTTTTTATAATTAAGTTTTTTTTTTTAAAAAAGTTGATAATTAAGTCACTAAAATCATTTTTTATAGGTTGAGTCGAACTAGAATTAAAGAAAATTTGTAGTAATATTGAACGTTAAAAAAAATTCACTCTTTTGAAGCTGTAAATTTATTTTTTTTTCAATCTATCGAGGATTGCACAGTGCACATGAAGTCAGTGTAAACACATATCGACTTTTGAACAGTGAACATAGTGAAGACGAGGGAAGGAGATGCCGACTTTGACATCTGTAGGATATAAGATGATAAATCTATTTATTAAACAGTAAACAAATGCCAAAATCGACATCTCCTTTCCCGTCTTCACCATGTTTACTATTTAAAGTCGACATGTGTAGACACCGACTTCATGTGCACTGTACAATCCTCAATAAAATAAAAAAAATAAATTTATAATTTTAATAGAGTGAAAATTCTTTTTCCACTTTTAATATTGTCGTAAATTTTTTAAATTAAATTTATGGTATTTATTTTTGGGTTAAAGCCAAAAAAATCCGCCCAATATGTGCCATCTTTATTGGATTCATGACTTAATAAAAACAAATTTTTCGTTTTCTCTATTTTTAAATAAAAATTATTAAAAAAATTAATTTAAATATTATTCAATTTGATCACTTTATATGAATGAAAAAAAAATATTTTGTTAAACTTATTGTAAAAAATATATAATTTAATTAAATTGGAAGGATGAAAATGAGAGAAACTTCAATTTATAAGACGTGAAACCAAATTTACGGGATTTAGTGTTTAGAGATTTCAGTGAAGGGGTTTAGAATTTAATTAAAGTTTAGGGACCAAATTTAACATTAACCCAGACTGGTTTCACCAATGCTTATCACAATATTGCACAGCAAAACCGGCTTAAACCGGCCAGATTCCAAAGAAAACCCAATCTCCATTACAGAAGTGCCGCCATTGTTGGTTTCATTTCAAGCTCATATGGGTAAGCTTATTTCTTCCTTAATTCTTCATTCAATCGTTAATGGCCGAGCCAATCTTTCTAATTCCCGCTCTTCCTTTAAAGCTACCCACGCCAAAACTCTGGGTAAGAATTCCATGTCTGTAACTGGAAACCCAAAAAAGTTTGATCACTTCAATAACGTTGAAGCTGCTTTGACTGTTCTTAGTAAAATGATTGAGAAGTACCCAAAGCCTTCAATTGTAGAATTCAATAAATTATTAGGAGCCATTGTTAGAATGAAACATTATGCCATTGTTGTTTCTATGTATAGCAGGTTGGAATTAGTAGGGGTTTCTCATGACGCCTATTCTTTGAGCATCTTGGCTGATTGCTTTTGTCGATTAGGTCAAATTGATTTTGGGTTTTCTGTATTGGGGAAAATGATGAAGTTGGGTGTTGAACCTAGTGTTGTAACTTTTTCTATTTTGATCAATGGGTTTTGTAAGAAAAGTAAGATTTCTCAGGCAGTGAGATTGTTTGATGAAATGATTGAGAAAGGGTATCAACCTAATTTAGTTGTCTACAATACTATACTTGGTGGGTTGTGTAAGATCGGGCATACCGAACGAGCTGTTCGATTTCTAAGCGTGATGGAAGAAAGAGGCTTTGAACCTGATATTGTAGCATATAACACTGTCATTGACTGTCTTTGTAAGTACAGCTTGCTAAATGAGGCTCTCGATCTTTTCTCCCGAGCAAAGGTTAAGGGCATTAGACCGGACGCCGTTACTTACTCTTGCTTAATTCATGTCATGTGTAATTCGGGCCGGCAGAAGGAGGCGACAAGGCTTTTGAATGAAATGGTGGATAACAATGTTTCACTTGATGTTTTCTTGTATAGTATATTGGTTGATGCATATTGTAAGGAGGGGATGATAAATGAAGCTGTAGATACTGTTGGCATGATGAGAAAGCAAGGCATTAAGCCTGATGTTGTCACGTATAGTATATTGGTTGATGCATATTGCAAGGAAGGGATGGTTTTTGAAGCTGAAGATTTCGTTGACGCGATGAGAAAGCGAGGCATTGAGCCTAATGTTGTTACATATAATGCATTAATAAATGGCCACTGCTTGCTAAATCGAATGGATGAAGCTAGAAGAGTCTTTGAGTTGATGATGAAGAAGGGTTGTGCTCCTAATATACGTAGTCACAACATCATGATCAATGGATATTGCAGAGCTAAAAGATTAGTTGAAGCAATGGAGCTCTTTGATGAAATATCTCAAAAAGGACCAATCCCGAATACTGTCACTTACAACACTCTTCTGCAAGGTATGTGCCAATTAGGGAGAGTTTCAACTGCATGTGGCCTTTTTAGAAAGATGCTTGATTCCGGACAAGTTCCGGATATAATGACATTTGGGATTTTGCTGGATGGTTTATGCAAAAGAGGTAAAATCGAAATTGCATTGAAACTTTTTCAAGCAATGCAGAGTAGGTTGGAACTTAATATTGTCTTGTATAATACTTTAATCGATGGTTTGTGCAAATCTGGGAATATTGTAGTTGCAAAGGAATTATTTCATCAACTCGCAGTCCATGGTTTAAAACCGAATCATTACACATACTCCATAATGATTCATGGATTCTGTAAAGAAGGTTTGCCAGATGAAGCATATCAGTTGTTTAGTAGCATGGGAGATAATGACTGTTTGCCTGATAGCTTCTGTTATAATGTAATGATCAAAGGGTTTCTACGAAACAACTATACCTTAAAGGCAACACAACTTCTTACGGAAATGGTTGGTAAGGGCTCTTCTGCAGATCTATGCACTGCCACCTTATTTCTGGATCTGATTTTACGATCTGGTAAATCGATCTTGATCTGAAATGTTTCACAGGTAGTGTAAAGATAGTCACCTGCGAATGAGAATCGATTTTTTCAGTACGAAGTGTACTGTAGTGATAAGTTAACGAGTTTGTTAGGTCTATGAGTGTAGTTGATGTACGTTAAACATTTAGATCGGAAGAAATAAATGGTATACTCATGTCTCGCTTTTCACCAATGATCTTTTTATTAGATTTTCTTCTCAGATCTCTCTAGTAAGTGAAAATCTTGTTGATGATTAATGCTGAACACTTATAAGTCGGGGGAAATCGTGGAAACTCTATCCGTCTGCAGCCATAACTGGAACCTTCACTTTTCTTCATTCATGTGGCTTTTTCCTGTCAGTTGGAGCATTCAGCAGCAATGCACATATTGCATGCAAATTCTCAACCCCTTCACTTCTGAAGGCCCAACGACTCACTTGCCAACAGCCGGAACAATTGGCTGATCTCAACCGGCAAATACGGTAGGTGCAGTTTCAAGTGAGTTTTTGAGAAAATAGCTAGCATTAACTTTGGTGCTACATCTATGCAGGTTAATCTTCTTTGCCACCAATGTCTACCAAGGATTGTACATACCGTCTTCTGCAGATGTCTCCCTCTGCCACATCCAGCATAACAGACGGTATTTTTTTCTTTAAAGCCGAGTGAATCGGATTCCTATTCCTGACACAGATCTTTTATTTGACGAAAAGAATTGGTTTGAACAAAGTTCCTTGATCCTTTATGAAGCAAAACGATTTTGAACTAGTTAGCTAAATTCATATCCAAATTTTGACTGAAAAATCTTGTTTCAGCCATGAATACGAGCTCAAGTGCTTAGAGTACTCGATCCGTCGTTCCGGGTTTGTTTTCGATGTCCTCTTCCCCGGAGAAGTGAAATGTAATATTTGTGTCATCTTCTTAGTTGCATACTATGTTGGTTTTTCAGTTCAATCTGCTGTAAAAAAGTACTTAGAAAGTTTTTGTAAGTTCAATCTGCACACTAAAAGTTTTTCAGTTCAATCTGATACTAAAAGTTTTTGGAATAAATTCGGATTGCGATATTAATTATTCCCTCTGTTTCACTTATAATATCCAGAATTGACTTTTTAAAAGTCAACATTTTAAAATTTTGACCATAGTTATTTTAAATATTTTAATTTATTAAATTTTATAAAATATATTTTTAAATTACTTGATTAAAGTTTTTTAAAATATATTTTTTTAATATTTTTATTAATAATAGATTTAAAGTTATAATAAGTCAAAGTTAAAAAAATTGATTAAAAAAGTCAATACTGGACAAATAAAATGGGACAGAAATAGTATTTATAAATTGTTAATTATTCGTACTTTAAAATAAATTTAAATTTAGATTGTGATAATTATTAATTATCCGTAATTTGAATATCATTTAGATTAAATTAAAAAAAGCTCTTTTTTAAATCCATATAAAATCATTAATATTGTATTTGTTAAGAACTGTTATTATTTTTCTCAAAAAGAAATGATTCCTCCATTAAAGTATTAGTCCTTTCCGTTTAAATTATTGATGTAATAATAATAAAAAAACAAATAATATTTTATAGAATTATATTTTTGTCTATTTAACCTTAATCATTAAAAAATAAAAAATTTAATAAAAAAATATTATAAAAATATCTTCAAGAGTGTAAGAAGTTTTAAATTTTTAGAAAAAAAATCTAACTAATTGTAACATAATTCTGCTTCTCTGAATATAATACAAATAATATTTATCTAAAAAATAAATTATGTTTAAACATAAATAAAAAATAGATCTATTCTTTAATATTAAATTACTCAATATTTCAAAGTTAAACCATTTGTTTTAACTCAAGTTTCAACGAAAAATTATATTACGTGTCATTCTTATTATGTCATCTATAATATCAATCAATCAAAAATATTTATTTAATTATTTTTATCAAGTGAATTTTTATTAATTTTTACCGTAAATTAAGTTTAAAGTAGTTTTTACCAAGTGAGAATTCACTTGATAAAAATAATGAGGTAAAAAAATAATTAAAGGTTTATGTGAGGATTCATCTTATTCTCGGTTATCTATTTTGATTTAAAAATTATATAAAAAAGTTTTACGCTGTGTAATTTATATCGGATCCTATATATTTATACAATTTTTATTAAAACAAATATTATACAGTTATTATAATAATTTTTTAAAAAATTATATCATATATTATTTTCTGACGTTATTTATGAAATCAATCAATTAAATACATTCATTTTATTATTTTTTTATTTCATCTACTTTTAAGTAAAGTCTCAAGTATATATACTATCTTATTCTCCGTTATCTATTTTGATTTAAAAAATATATAAAAAAGTTTTACGCGGTCTAATTTATATAAATCCTATTTATTTATATATTTTTTATTAAAACAAATACTAAATAAGTTATTATAACAATTTTTAGAAATTATATCATATATTATTCTTTTAACGTTATCTATGAAACTAAAAAATTAAATGTATTCATTTTATTAATTTTTATCTTATTTTTTATCAAGTAAATTTTTATAAAAATATTATTTTAAATTTAATTTTTATAGTAAATATTAATTTACAATAAATATTAATAATTTTTAATAAAAAAATAAAATAAAAATTCATTTTCTTCTTTATTGAGCCGGATATTCAGAATCATTTCTTACTTCACCTTTTTGTCATTTTGTGTCATGGAGAAACCATTCTCTGCATGGTGCAGCTTAACAAAATTAGAAATATGCCAGTTTCACATAAACCTTTGTTATCAATCCAGCTGCCATTTACTTTTTTTCCAAGCTAGACCTTTTTATAAGATGAAAAGCACCACAAAGATGTGAACTTTCTGAAAAAATCTCAACACCAACAATGGAGATTGATTCACTAGACACCATTGTTGAAGAGAGGGAAGAGTTGATGGTTTCAGCAAATGGTGGATTCAGTACAAGAAGGAAAGCCCATTTTCTCAAACCCACAGCCATTTCAAGCAATGGGAAAATCTCAGACCTTCCTCAAGCTTTTGTCTCCCCCAAGCCCTTCATTTATGATCTAAAGGATTTGTCCGAGAAAGTGTCGTTCAAAGGGTGGAGACGTCCCACGCTGAAATGGAAAACATGGGTTCACAACATGCAGGCAAAGCACCGATCTTTATGGGAAAAAGTTGGTATTTACCATGCAGTGATGAGTTCCAGGTATGACATTAAACCAGACAAGGAACTTCTTCTTTGTTTAGCTCAAAAATGGTGTCCTGAGACAAATACTATGATGTTTCCTTGGGGAGAAGTAACCATAACCTTGGAAGATGTTATGGTCTGTGGTGGATTTTCTGTTCTTGGTCAATCTGTTTTAGCCCCTTTAAAGGGTGAACAACTTGTTGAAGTTGAAGAAAGGTTAAATAAAGGGCGAAAACAGGCTACAAGAGGGGGTTGTGTAGGACCCACGCCTAGAGCATGGATGAACTATTTCATGGGAACTGGAAATGAGATTGAGCATGAAGCATTTCTTTCTTTATGGTTATCTAGCTTTGTTTTTGTGAAGTCTACTTCAATTTCATATATAGGGAGGGATGTTTTTCCTATTGCAATTCATTTAGCTAGAGGGAACCGGGTGGCTCTTGCACCGGCTGTTTTGTCTAGCATATATAGGGACTTGAATCTGTTTAAGGATCGATTCTTTGGCTCGGTTATGGTGAAAACTAATGAGTTGGTTAATCTGTATGCACCCTTTCAGTTAGTGCAAGTTTGGGTTTGGGAAAGGTTTCCGGGGTTGCGACCGACACCTAAGTCAATCTCTCCTGGTGAGCCGAGGGTAGCGAGATGGAACAAGCTTAAGGGGAATGTTACTGATGTGAAGTTAGCTATGGAGTCTGCAGGGAGAAGTTTTCAATGGCGGCCTTATGTTATAGCAATTGATGGTTGGTCTTTGCCAAAGTTTTATGGTGATGAGGAACAACATGTATTGATTGATTCTCATGTTCATTTAGACGAAGAGATTCATTCGTTTGCTAGATGTTTGAGGGGCAGCGAGCTTGTTGGACTAGGCAGCATAGAGCAGTATGTCCCACAT
Organism: Abelmoschus esculentus; assembly: GCA_035048815.1. Lineage (NCBI taxonomy): Eukaryota > Viridiplantae > Streptophyta > Magnoliopsida > Malvales > Malvaceae > Abelmoschus > Abelmoschus esculentus. Next base: position 1,597,024 of record JAUCBN010000019.1, on the reverse strand, counting down.
CGGGTTTCGATGCAGTTCGGGATGGATCAAGATCTTCCTGGATATTTTGCTAGATGCAATGGAAACCCTGATAGGGCGTGGAGGAATTACAGCAGACCGATTCGAGATGCCGTGTTGTATGTACCGCCAAGGCTGTTAAAATCGGATGTTAGCTCACAGTACTTAGATTGGTGGAAGCAATCAGTGACGGCTCATTGTGGTGCTACTGCTATCGAGCCGATGCTTAAGAGGCCTAGGAGTTCAAGAAAACATGATGTTTCCAGGAGGGAACAAGTTTGCAAAGGAAATTCTAACGAGGAAAAGGAAGATAAAGAGGTTGAAGCAGGGGATTTGGTTCAGGTAATGAGCGGCTTGAGTGAGTCTCCCCTAGGTGCTCAAAGCCAGCCATGCTCAAGTAAAGAAGTTGAAACACTTGCAGAGACAGAAGCATATCCGACAAGATGTGCAGTTAACACGGAAAGTTCTGATGAAGCTAAAAAATATGAGACCTTGGACAATATCTTTAAGCGTTTATCTGCCGGTGAATGTCAAGACATGCCAATGATCCCTGCAGTCACAGATAAAGAAGATGTTGAGAAGACTGAACGTGAACCGAAACAGGATGGCAATGTCACAGAGAATGGCAATCCAATCAGAGAATCAAAAGGACCGGACACAGATGATGTCAAGAGCAAACCAGGTCTCAAACATGTAGGACAAAGCATTGACACTACCAATCTTTTCACACTTAGTCTTGAGCTTGAAACTCGGATTTGCAGGCTTGAAAAACGGTTTGCTAAGCTGAAGAAATAAGGAGTTTTGCAGATATGCTATAGACACTGCAGAAAATGAATTAGAAGGCTTTTGTTTTATGACACCAGCGAATATCCTGGTAGACAAGAAAATGAATTACAAGTGGAAAGATGAGAATTGAATGGAAATACAAGAAAAGAAAAGCGAATGTCGAAATTTAAATCTTCGACTACCTTACTTAAAAGATCTAATGTCATGTTTCATTAAACCGATTGTTTATCAGTTATTTATTTTTTGCATTGGTATCTTTTACTTTGGGTCACTAATATTCTCAGAAAGAATATGCAAGAAAATTATTATTATGGGTTATAATCATTAAATATTTAAGTTTACTAATTTAAATTAGATACTTCAAAAGTTTATTGTTCGATCCTTTCAACTTAATTCACAAATTCAAAATTTAAATCTTAAATTTTATATAAAAATTCGAACAAAATCATTCTCCCCTTTTCGTTACCCTTTTTATATGTAACATTAAAAATTAAATTATAAATTTTATCCTTAAATTTTAAATTCTAAATCATAATCACTATCATACATATAGTTCTTTAAACCCTAATCATAAACCTTAAACTTATTTTTCGGTGTAAGATATAAATAATAAGGGTGTTCATAGTTAATTAAAACACTAAAACGATTAACTGCAATGATCAATCAATAAGTTATGTTCTTGATGTAACAAAAATATATTATATTTAGATATAATCATCTAATTGTATTAATAACGTAATTCACAAGTTAACCTTATAATATTTTAGTTAACTGCGAACTATTCGTTAAACAGACAAAAAATTCAGGACTCTAACCTTACAACAGACGAGAATAAACCTACGACAACTGCAAACAAAGACAATCCCGAGGATGATTAGTGATATTCAGGCCTCCTCTCGAGATGATGCCAACTCCTCTATTTCCCGCACCAATTCACCGTCGTCGTCTTCCGTCGTCGTAGCAGTAACCTCCTCCTTCTTCCAGCAACTTTTCTTAATCTTACAGATAACCCACTCTTGAAACCTTTCTCCATTCAGTCGATACTCATACATAATCCAGTTCGTCTTCTTGAACTCATCTTGTTGACTAAAGTAAATACTACTAATGATTTCATGAGAATGAATGAGTATAGATTTCAGTGTATATTTCTTCATTAACAAGGGTACATTTATAGCAAAGATAAACCCTAGTTGAGAAACCCTCAGCTGAGCTAACAAACTCTACCAGCTGTCATTGTACAGCTGTGATGAATTCATACCAAAATGCATTTCTGTTATAACCGACTATTACTCCTCTAATATTCCCCCCGTTTCTTCAAGTTCTATGAGTGATCGAACACACAGCTGAGTGCGAAATGTTTTGAATGCTTGAATTGAAATCGGCTTGGTGCAGCGTTGATCCATAATACATCTGCTGCAGCATCGGCTAAGCTGCGAAATTCTGCTTCTGCAGTAGAACGTGAGACAGCTTTTTGTTTACGTGAGCTCCATGATATCAGATGAAGACCAAGGTATGTGCAGTGACCTGAGATTGAGCGTCGATCATCAGGGTCACTACCCCAATCTGCGTCTGAAAAAGAGTGTATACCAATGGTAGATGAATTTTCAGCAGAAAACCAAAGCCCAAAATCTAAAATGCCTTTGAGATAGCATAGAATCCGTTTCACTGTGATCCAGTGAACCTCTGTAGGCGTCTGCATGAATTGAGCAACTTTGTTAACAGCATAGGAGATGTCAGGTCTTGTGTGGCTGAGATACTGCAATGAGCCAACAACGCTTCTGTATTGAGTGGCATCAGGAAGAAGAGTGCCACTGTTCTTACTTAACTTTGGTCCAGCTAACATAGGTGTAGGAACTGTTGAGGCATCTTGAAGTCCAACCTTCACTAACAAATCAAGTATATACTTGGTTTGAGTGAGAAAAAGACCTCCTTGGAGTTGTTTGACTTCAATGCCAAGAAAATAATTCAAAGGGGCCAAGGTCTTTGACAAAAAACTGTTGATGAAGCTAAAGTATAACTGTATGAATATGATCTTGTGATGATCCTGTAACAAGGATATCATCGACATAAACAACCACTAACGTTGTAACCTGATCCTGATAATACAAGAAAAGTGATACATCACAACTACAAGACTGAAATCCAAGGGAGAGTAAAAAATTCTTCAGCTTTGTGAACCAGTTTCTAGGGGCCTGTCGAAGGCCATATAAAGCCTTCTTGAGTTTGCAAACCAGAGGCACACCTGAAGAGGATACAATTTGAAACCCCTCAGGCTGACTCATGTAAACATCTTCTGCAAGGTCTCCCTTCAAAAAGACATTATTCACATCGATTTGCTGAATAACCCATGCATGTGTAACTGCTAGTGAAACAATCAAGTTGATCGTAGCAGACTTCACTACTGGACTGTATGTCTCATTGAAATCAGGACCAACAACTTGAGCAAAGCCCTTAGCTACCAAACGTGCTTTATAGCGATCAATAGAGCCGTCGGCTTTCTTTTTAACTTTAAAAAGCCATTTGCACCCAATGGCTTGACGATCAGCAGGTAACTCTACTAGCTCCCAAGTGTGATTGTCTACTAAAGCAGTGTACTCAGCAAGAACTGCATCTTTCCAAGCTGGATTTTGCAAAGCAATATAAACATTAGCTGGGATTTCTTCAAGTTGAAGGTGATAAACCTTAGGCTTGAAGATACCAACTTTACTTCTGGTAACCATAGGATGAAGATTAGGTGCTGAGTGATCATTGGTTTGCTGCTCCATAGAGGAAGAAGTTTCATTTTGTGAAGAAGACACTAAAGGAGATCGACTTGTAGGAGAAGCAGGTGTTGGAGATTCTTCATTATCAGGCCCATTCTCGGTGCCAAAATGTGGTGATGATGTGGCATCTGACTCAGGAACCGTCTGTTCAACAACTGGTTCAGGTGTAGCAGTGGCTGGGGTAGGTTCCACAGGTACAGAAAGAGGTGCAGACAGTCCACTGGGATCCAATCGAGATGAGGATGGACAAAGATCCTTGCCTGGAAAGACTGTTTCATGGAAAATCACATTTCTAGAAGTGAAAATCCTACCACTGGGAACATCAAGACACAAATAGCCATGATGAAAAGGTGAGTATCCAAGAAATAAACAAGGCTTGGATCGAAATTCAAGTTTATGTCTGTTGTAAGGTCTTAAATAGGGATAGCACAGACATCCAAACACCTTCAAAAATTTGTAGTTTGGCACCCTATTGTAAAGACGTTGAAACGGTGATACATTCCCTAGAGTCTTGGAGGGTAGTCGATTAATCAAATACACTGCACAAAGGACTGCATAAGACCAGTAGTGGATTGATAAACCAGTATGAGCAAGCAAGGTCAAGGCAGTTTCAACTATATGCTTGTGCTTGCGCTCAACGACCCCGTTCTGCTGAGAAAAATGTGGACAAGTAATCCGTAGTTGAATGCCAAGCTCAGCTAGATATTTATGCAAAAAACGAAACTCACCCCCTCCATCCACTTGAATCGCAAGTAATTTGGCATCAAACTGAGTCTTTATTAAATTGTAAAACAACTGAAAAGCATTACATGCATCGGACTTTCTTTTAAGTAAGTAAACCCAGGTATTCCTGGTATATAGATCAACACATGATAGGTAGTATAGGAAACCATCTGAAGATGTGGATGCAGGACCCCAAATATCAAGCTCAACCAGTTGGAAAGGAGCAGTATAGACAGTAGTGGAGGAGGAAAAGGGTAGAGTATGGCTTTTTCCAAGCTGACAAGCTGGACATGGAGAAGCATGATTTACTCGATAGCTTTTATTCATTACTAAACTTACGATATCTGTAGAAGGGTGACCCAATCGTGAATGCCACAGCCAGTAATCTGATGTTGAAGAGGAGCAAAGACAGGTAAAAGATGAAGGAGCTGGTGAGTGAGGAGAGACAGCAAACATATAGAGGCCATTAGCTTGCTTGCCTCGAAGCAACTCTTCTCCTGATCTTTCATCCTTAAGAGAACAATAAGTTGAATGAAATTCAAAATAAACGTCATTATCATTGGTAAATTTTGAAACAGATAATAAATTCCTGGTAATGTCAGGAACATGCATCAATTGAGTAAGAGAAAGTTGTTTAGACTTAGTAGCAAAACCAGACAAGCCAATATTATGAATGGCCAAAGTCGAGCCATCCCCAATGTGCACTTGACCCTGACCTTTGTAAGGGCGACCAGAATGAAGCATGGACAAATCATTGGTCACGTGGTGCGTGGATCCTGAATCTGGAAACCATGTATTTGGAGATGCAACAAGAGTGTTAACCTGTGGAGGAGCAACTGGAGTAGCTTCAGCAGCAGGTGATTCAGAGGGAACAAAAGGATTGTAAGATGGCTCAGGTGAATCCCAACTGCAAGTATGAGCTTCTGTGGTGGATTTAACTGGAGGTTGATAGGCATGATCAAAACGATGCCAGCAACGATCGGCAAGATGACCAAGCTTGCCGCAGATCTGACATTGATAGCGAGGTCGTCCTCTAAACCGGCCTCCTGGACCAGAACGTCCACCACGAGCTCCACCTCTCCCTCCATAAGTATAGCCAGATCGAGGATCTGAAGGAGCCTGCTGCGAGTCAATAGTCGTATTATGAACTCCCACAGAAAAACAAAGTGGATCTTCAAGCCTGGTTTCCGCATCAATAAGAAGAGAAACTGCACCATCGAAGGTGTAAAGTTCTTTACTGGCAGAAATAACAGCTACAACGGATTCAAACTCAGTAGGCAGGCCATTCAATACTGTAGCAACCTGTTCAAGTTCTGATATCGGATTTCCACAAATGGCAAGCAAATCACACACTTCTTTAACCTGAGTAGTAAAAGCACTGATCGAGAGAGATCCCTTTTTGAGAGATCTCAGGCGACAATGGAGATGCATAATTTTCGTAGTGGAAAGTTTAGAGTAACGCTGAGCAAGCGTTTGCCAGATGGAAGAAGACGACTCAGCCCCAACTAAATGAGGTAGGATGATGGTACTGACAGTAAAGAGTAACCACGAGGCGAGAGAACTGTCCTGCTTGAGGAAGCGTTGATAAGCCGGATTCACAGAGGGAGTGCCATCAGTGTTAGTAACAATCGGAGCTGGAGAAGGAGATGTGTCATCAAGGAAATGCTCAAGACCTTGACCACGAACCAACAGCAAGACTTGTTGACGCCATAGGAGGTAGTTGGTGTCGTCGAGTTTGACACTGATTTGCTTATTGAAGAAGCCTGGAGTAGTAGCCATATCTCCGGCTGGCAGAAGAGCAGTATCGCCAGGAACGAACATGGAACAAAGATGAATCAAGAGGAAGCAGAAATGGCAACTGATACCATGTTGACTAAAGTAAATACTACTAATGATTTCATGAGAATGAATGAGTATAGATTTCAGTGTATATTTCTTCATTAACAAGGGTACATTTATAGCAAAGATAAACCCTAGTTGAGAAACCCTCAGCTGAGCTAACAAACTCTACCGGCTGTCATTGTATAGCTGTGATGAATTCATACCAAAATGCATTTCTGTTATAACCGACTATTACTCCTCTAATACATTTTCCCTATTCTTGTTCTTAATATCTTTATTAGGTCCATGATATTCGTAAAAATTCAGCGTGTTCAAAAACCCTAGCACTTGACCATGTTTGTCCGCAACAGGCTTTTCACCCGTAGAAGATTTCCAGAAACCATCTCCTTCTGATCCATGCACTTCTCTTCTAGGCCTTTTTCCGTTACAATTCTTCCGAGCAATCTGCTCTCGACGGTTGAACACCAACCGCTGTTCGCCTCGGTTCAATGCATCATGTTCATCGTCCCGAAAGAAAACCCCTGGTTTGCATGAGTAAACGTTGAAAACCATGATGAGTTCGCTGTAATATTGACCTAAACAGGCAACCACGTTGTCGCCATTGGCGATGAGCATCGGGAGATATATAGAAAGTATCTGGACGTCGTTAGGGTCGAACATGAGACCTGGTGGAATAACCTGCATTGTAATTCTTTCCAGATTTCTATTTCTTGAATGTTTTTGAAAAGTTTTTTGAATTAGGTCTTCAAAACAATCTACCATATATAGAGATAGATAATGACGTAAAGGAAATCAGTAAATTACATGAATTATAAACAAAGTGATTTTAAGAGTAAATTACATGAATGATCCCTCAACTATATTTTAATTATTTTTTATATCGTTCGATTATCATAAATTATAAACTAATTTTATAATTAAAAATTATGAAAAATTGATCCAATGTCACGTCCAATGACGTAATAGTTAATATAAATTGATATGATTACATAATTAGCCTTCAAGCTACATTTATTTTTATTTGACCCTAATTTTAGAAATTAACTCATATAATTTTAATAATCTATTAATTTAGTCCCTCCTTTAAGGCGAGAGAAACCTTAACTCTCTAAGTGAACATTTTACTCGCGAGAAAAATTTGACCACCAACTAAGTCCAACTCAATCAAATTCCAACCAGCTCATATACATCCACTACTTGTTTAAAACCTGATTTGCTAAAGCTTAATATAGACTAAATTAAGATCATTAATTGATCAAACTATTCTATTGTAAAGAAAAAAATTAGTAAATTAAGTATTTTTATTGATACATTGTACTTGGAATTAGAGGTGTTTACCGAACGAGCCGATCGCGAGTTGTGCATTAGTCTTGAGCTTGGAACTCGGATTTGCAGGCTTGAAAAACGGTTCGCTAAGCTGAAGCAATAAGGATTTTGCAGTTATGCTTTAGATTCATCAGATTCATCCTATTTGACCTGACAAGTGGAAAGATGAGAATTGAATGGAAATACAAGAAAAGCTTATAATAAACAAACCATTTTGACTCAGAATTTATGACAATAAGTAGTCAACAAATGTGAAAATTATCTGTCAGTTTCTATGTTTAGCAGATGTTATTTTAAGTTATTTTTGGATATCTGATTCAATGGAGTTTGAACAAGGAAGAAGCAAAACAAAACATCACGAGACATTGTTCCTTGTGCCTTCCTGAGGGACCAAATACTGTTCGATTGCCTCCGGGAGGAGATAGGTTTCCCATTTCCCAGAGCTCAGCTGTTGGTTTTTCTTAATTCAAGAATTTGGGATGTCTTCGTTTGCAAGGAAGACCAAAATGAAGTGTTTTTCCTGTTGCATGTCGGATGAGACACTAACAAGATGGTCATTACAGAAGAGCATCGAGGAACATCATGACACGAAAGTCTTGGCTTCATTTGCCAATATTTCCTTCAACCCTGGTACGTTTTTTTAACCTGTAAAGGAGTTTTGAATTGCGATTGCAGTCTTGTCGTATTTATCATGATTGTAGATGTAACGGATGTTATGTATGCCATTACGAGCTCCATCCAAATATCTGCTGCACATTGATCATTCCTGATATCCCTGGTCACCTTGTTAGGCCTCCTATTATGTATAAAAATGTGTCGAATATAATTATCGAACACAAATATATATTTTTTAGATATGAAAATCCAGAATGACATAAGGAGATGGTTTTTGTTTCTCTGTTGGCTGAGAACTCCGAGGGGGCTGGTTCATGGTTTTGAACTTTTTTGGTAGATAATGGCAGAAAGAGACTCATCGGCGAAGAAACAACAAAAGGGTGTAAAGGCAATGTAACTGCAAAGGTTTTCAAATACGTCGAGATATGCGACGCGACGAACAACTTCCACCCTCGGAATCAAATCGGTGAAGGGGGCTTCGGAAGAGTCTACAGAGGATTCATTGAAAAATCAAATAGAGTACATTATCAAATCTCATCTTTATCTATGTTGTTCCTATTTATATATTTGGAAGTTCATATTTTCATGCCATTGTTCGAATATATGTATAACATAAGCGTCGGATACGAGTAGAGTCCGGATTTATCAGAACATTTGCTAATGTAGTTCCGGCCTATGTACTCAGGTGGTTGCTGTGAAGCAGCTTGATAGGCATGGATATCAAGGGAACAAAGAATTCCTGGTTGAGGTTTTGATGTTGGTTCTACTTAAACATCCTAACCTTGTTGAATTGGTCGGATATTGCATAGATGAGGATCAAAGGGTTTTGGTGTATGAACACATGACTAATGGCTCCTTGGAGGATCATCTTATAGGTACGTTTGCATATGCGACGTTGAAATTCGAACCCTCGTAAACTACTATATGAACCAGTTCGATTAAGGCTCGGGTACTTGAGTTTTCAGGTTTATCTCCGGAGAAGAAGCCGTTGGATTGGAATACGAGGCTAAAGATCGCGGTAGGGGCGGCTAAGGGCCTCGAATACTTGCATGAACGAGCTAATCCTCAAGTGATATACCGAGACTTTAAAACATCAAACATATTACTGGACAAGGATTTCAATCCAAAGCTCTCGGATTTTGGACTTGCAAAGGTCGGTCCGACAGGAGATAATTCACATGTATTTTCCAGGGTTATCGGAACCTACGGCTACTGTGCACCCGAGTATGTACTAACCGGCAAATTGTCGACAAAATCTGATGTGTACAGCTTCGGAGTTGTGTTTTTGGAGATGATCACAGGAAGAAGAGCGGTAGACAATTCAAGACCACCACATGAAAGGAGTCTTGTCACTTGGGTAAGTACAGAACGTTTTAAATGAACTTCGTATCTTCGTACATGTATCTCCGGTTCTAACTCGGATAAGACCGATTACATCCCTTTTTTCGGCAGGCAAAACCACTAATGGATCACAGAAGGAAGTTCGTATTATTGGCCGATCCGTTACTGGATGGTGAATATCCCGTTAATGGTCTCCACCAAGCACTTACAGTTGCAGCAATGTGTCTGCAGGAAGAACCGTCTCTTCGGCCATTGATGAGTTATGTCGTTGCAGCTCTCAAGTGTTTGATCACGAGCGATGAACCGGAAGAAGAGAAGAACATGAATCATTCACATCATGAACATCATAGATCATCAAATGGAGGGCGTCTTTCTGTATGAAAGCAATAATGCATGACAAAACAGATCATCTAGGATGGATTCTACGGTTGATCAGTTCATGCAATAGTTTTATTAATATTTGGACCTTATGCTTCAGTCCTAATTGTATATAAAATTATCGTGCACAATACAATCCGTTGGTCTAACGGGATGGGGCGTTCGTCTCTTAAATATATATTGTATTGCCTCTGTTTATTCATGTCTGCTGACATGGAACATTGATCCTAGTTTATTCAAAAACATTTTCCCTTCAAGTCTGAATTAAGAAAACAAAACTAAAAACCTGCCTAATCCACTGTAGAGCAACGTTTATGATCACCCTTATTGTAATTATCTACTTTATGACAAGCTGCCTGCCGGAATCCATTTCGACCGAAATCTGGCCATCACGGTTTGCAAAATATGGTGAACTACGACATCCTCAGAATTATCTCTTTCGTCTATGTTATTCGATGAATCAAAATTCTTTAATCCCAGGTGTTCTCTCATGCTTTTGCCTGCAAAAGAGAGAGCTTATGAGATTTTGGATGGTGAACTGATCGCTTTCGTTGAGAAACCGAGCATATATTCGAATAACTTAAGAACAAAATATGGAACATGTTGAAAGCATCTCCGAAAACCGAAAAGGCGTGTACATGTGTGCTATATACCATGCATGCATCGTCTTTTCATAATTGACACCAAATCACTCACCTGGGAATACAAGAAAGTTCCGAGGATAGCAATGGCAGCTCCAAGAGCATTGATAGGCTGGACTGGCGTGTGGAAGATGATGATGGACGATAACTGATATACGTTTCATGGTATTACCAATGCTAAACGTCAAGGGCGAGATCTGATCGAGGGACATGTACGAGACCTGGTTGTATAGATGATAGAAAATACTCTGGGCAGCCATCCACCTACCAAATACGAATATAATCAACAAAACATTTGTTAGCATGTACCGGTATGATTAGATCCTAAAGAGTACCGAAACCGGAACAGAAGAAAGACGACATCGATATTCTCTAATGTTCATGCTAGAGGTCCCTGTCTGAATCTTTAATAGAACTAAAGAAGTAACTATGAACAGTTCAGTAAGCATTGACCGAATAGAATCGGCAAGTGATACGAATTGGATCAGCCCTTGAAAAGGAATCGAATACCTTCAAAGTATCCAACAAATATATCTGCATGATACTAGGGGAAAGGAACAGAACAAACAATTACAACTTAGTACTGTTATGTTATTACCAGATGAACTGTGGTCCTACTAGAGATGCAGCCTCTTTCCATCCTGCTGCCCACAAGTGCGGTCCCTCCACGGCGATCGCGAAAGGTGTGAGAATTACAAGCGACAACATCGACAAACAAGCGTAGTAATTCATCCCGCTAACAGAAGTCCCCTTCATGCCTTTCTTGGAGAATATGTTACGGAAGACGAACGCCAAGTTTGAAATCATAGCTCCCATAAAACCTGAAAATACATGGTGAAAAAACCAAGTTCACCACGCAGGTCGTAACCCGGAAAACAAATTGATTAAAATTACAAGCTCAACACCAGTTAGGATCCTCAAGCATCACAAAAATGATAACTATGATGTGCATTGTAATTCCATATTGGAGAAGCTAATGTCTTTACCGGTCATATTGAAGTTGAGTTCGGTTAAGGCGGCAAGACCACAACCACCTATGATGGGAATAAGGGACAGGTAAACAGCCGGAGGGAAGGACTCTCCGAGCAACAACCTCGAAACGATGACACTGAAAGCCGGTTCACTGCTTTTAATGATGTGGGTGAATGAAACTGCAACCTTAGACATACTCACTGTAGCTGCAACATGTCCAATTGTATGTGCCACAGCAACCTAGGAAAAAGGAAACCAACAAAACATACATCAGAATTGACATCTTAATCTTAATTTCTCAGAAACAAAACAAGAACATACATCAGAATTTCCCTTTATTTTTCTTGTTTAAGATAAAGACAGACAATGCCAAATCATGGTTTCACTTTCATTTCCTTTTCAATCTATCAGACAGTTAAATTTTCATAAAATTGAATCACAGACTATTTGCAGTTTTCAACATTTTCCTCCCTACAGTCCAAACAACATAAGCAAACATCATTCAGTAAAAGCATGAACTTCTATAATTTTCTTTCACTTTCTCACCAACCAAACAAAAAAGAGAGTGAAAAATGAAAACCTCACCGGAAACAGAGCCTTCCAGAACTCGAGATCGATTTTCGGGGGCTCAGCAATCCTCGTAGCCCATGAAACCAACATCATCAAAGAACCACAAGCAAGAGACAAAGTTGAAGTTAACCAAGGGAAAGGATAAACATTCAAAACCTTCTTGTTATAGATATTGAAAACAACATTCAAAGCCCACCAAGTTGCAAAATAAACCCCAATTTTCACCCTTTGCGCGGTTTCCGATTTAGCTTCTGCCGCCACCGACGGTGACTTGTCAGCTTCATACGCCTTGCAACGGATCACCTGTTTTCTCTCCTTATGAAAACAGCTCTCAACAGATGAAACATATAAAGGCTTTGACACTGAAATAAGGGTTCTTTTGCCATTGTTCTGAAGGTTCAGAGATGGTGAAAACGAAGATCTAACAGAAGACCATCTTCTGTGAACATCAACAACTGAATAGGAAACATCCGTGGTTAAAGCTGATTGCTTGATGCTGAAACTCATCTTTTTCTCGAAATTTCTGATCAAATTCAATCTGGGAATTTTCTAAAAACTTAAACTTTCAAAGTTTTTAAGATCAAGAAACAACAAACAAACAATCAAAACTTTGAATCAAGGTGAAAAACACCTATAAACCATGAACTTAAAAATATCAAGCTACTGTAACACTATTTATAAGTAAATAATATCATGGTTACAATGAAAAAGACCGAGGATTTTATGGAAAGTTCTTATTTGGAATTTAGAGAGTATAACAAGGCGGTGAATACATTGAAAAATTAAGCTGTGGAGAAAGTTTCCTAAGCTCTGAAATCGAAATACAAAGCCCAAAGATTTTATTTTTGTTGCTAATTGAAGATTTGGTTACATTTCATGTGAAAAAGGCCATACTTTTTTAATTAAAGTGGGAGGAGGTTTGGTTTGGGTGTGGTCAAGTGTAGGTTTATTGTGCATATATATATATATATATGAAAATATTTAATTATTTTAAAAATTTATATTATAAATCATTTATGTTATCTATAGAATAAATCGATTAAAAGCATTTATTTTATTAACTTTTATATAGTTTTTTTATTAAATTAATTTTTATTAATATTTATTATAAAAATAGTATTTATAAAGTAAAGATTCACTTGATAAATTAGTAATTTAATTATTAACGTTTTATTTTTGGTTAAAATAATTTATATGTAGATAAAAATCATTAAAAATTGACGATAAGCAAATTAAAGTAACTTAATAGAATTATAAATTAACAAAAAAAAATTGTTTTTAATAATTTTATAAAATTATTTTTGACTGATGTAATATTTTTTTAGTTAATATATATATGACACAATTATGTCAGTGTACACTATCATATAGATTTGTCATATTATTTTAAATCATTCATCGTCAATTAACTAATAACTTTCATTTATAAATAGGTTATTTGATACGAAAATAAAATATTAAGGGTTAAATTACTCTAAAAAATATGGATAAAAATGTTAATTTATAATGATCATAATGATTTGAATTAATTTTATAATGATCCGGTGTGATAACATGGTAATTTATATTCTTTTACTTTTAATTTTTTTAAAACATAAATACCGTGCAGAGTATACTACTCGAATTCAAATCATCTAAAAATAATATTTCTTCCGTCCCATAATATTGTTTTTTTTGACTTTTTGGGGTCAAACTTTTTCAACTTTGACTCTTGATTATTTAAAATTTAGGCATAAAGATAATTTTAACCCTTAACGTTTATAGTTTTTGTCGTTTTGGCCCTTATTCTTTTTTTGAGATAAATTTAACCCTTAACCTATATCTTTTTGACAAATAGCTTATTTTTTAACTAGCTTGATGACTGGACTGTTAAAAATTTAACGATGATATATATATGGAATATAATTTTAAATGAAATGAAATGTAACCTATCAAATACATATATATATATATATAGAATATAATTTTATTCTAATATAAAAATATAAAACAATTAAAATTCAAATAAAATATTAAAAAATAATTAATTCTAAAATAAAATATTATTAAACATTCTTAATCCTAACTACGATAAAATCAAAATCATATTTGAATTATGTTTATATTTTTATTTTAGAATTTGTAATCATAGTGTATTGTAATTATTTTTTATTTGAGATGTATGAACAAATAAAAAATAACGGGAATAATATTATATAAATAAAATATCATAAACTAATATAATATTTCATTTTTTATTATGTAACAAATATTTCAAATGTCAAATTCTAGACAATAATTTAAATAATACAAAATCCATCGCATTTAATCTTAAATATTACATACAATAAACCAAATTTACGGGAAAAAGGTTTCCCTGAGACAATTGTGTCATAGTAATTATGTAGAAATTTTAAAAAATATGTTATTTATTTTTTAATTTTAAAATATAATAAAAAATATAAACATAATTCGAATAAGATTTTGATTTTATCGTAGTTAGGGTTAAGAATGTTTTATAATTTTTATTTTAGAATTAATTAATTTTTAATATTTTATTTGAATTTTAAATGTTTTATATTTTATATTAGAATAAAATTATATTTCATATATATATATATATGTATTTGATAGGTTACATTCCATGTCATTTAAAATTATATTCCATATATATATCATCGTTAAATTTTTAACGGTACAGTCATCAAGCTAGTTAAAAAAATAAGCTATTTGTCAAAAAGATATAAGTTAAGGGCTAAATATATCCCCAAAAAAGAATAAGGGCCAAAACGACAAAAACTATAAACGTTAAGGGTTAAAATTATCTTTATACCTAAAATTTATTATTGATAAAAATATAAAAAATATATATTTTAAAAAATTTTAATTGAGTAGATTTAGATATATAATTTATAAAATTTAATTATCTAAAATATTTAAAATAATTATAATTAAAATTTAAAAATTTTAACTTGGGACATTATTTTTTAGATGGAAAGAATATTATTCTTTTAGTACGATAATCCCTCAATAAATTTTGCATCAATCATTAAAAAATTATTTTTCAGACAAAACTAAGAGAAGATAA
This sequence comes from Abelmoschus esculentus, assembly GCA_035048815.1. Classification (NCBI taxonomy): domain Eukaryota; kingdom Viridiplantae; phylum Streptophyta; class Magnoliopsida; order Malvales; family Malvaceae; genus Abelmoschus; species Abelmoschus esculentus. The sequence continues at coordinate 1,582,004 of JAUCBN010000019.1, read as the reverse complement.
TATTATAAGTGCTTCATTAAAAAATTAAAAATATATTAGATAAACTCAGCTTACTAAATTTAGACAATGAACCATGATTACAGGGTCATTAGCTTCCATTGATATCTCTGACATCAATCTCCTGTCCTGTCTTTGTCAAATTTAGACGAAACAGCCGAAGACAGAGGCAGAGGAGGCAAGACCGGTAAAACCAACGAATAAAACGGCCGATTCTTTCTTGTTTACTATTTTTCTTGTCACGTCTGAGATGGCAACAATGGCAGATACCACCCGCCAAATAAAACTATAATTGCCCAAAAAAATAAAAGAAAAGAAGAGCCTTTTATTTTCTGGAAGAAACTAACCCCCAACCAACACATACTCCAATATATTTCTTCTTTTTGAATATCCTGACTTGGATGGGTTCTCTCCATTGTATTCTCTAACTTCCCCCTGCATTTTCCCTTCATTTTTCCTTTCTGGGTGTTTCAGTTTCCATTGAAAAAGCTCCAGCCTTTGGTGCTGTTGCTGCTTAAACAAAAGCAAAGATTTCTTTTTTAGGGTTCATAAAGGAAATTTCTTGGTAAATGTGGGGGGCTCCTGCAGAACCTGCTGATTCTTATTATGAGGTCCGGCCTGAATGCACTGATGTGCCAACCACCAAATTTAAGATCAAGGTTTGTTTTCATTCAAATCAATATATATGTATGTATGTGTGTATGTATATGTTTTGATATGATGATCTTGAATTTATTCATATGCAGCCTGGTAAAACTCTAAGTGTAAGGAAATGGCAAGCTGCATTTTCTCCGGATGGGCAGCTGGATATCAGCAAAACACTAGGTCGAATCCATCGTGGGGTAAGTGCTCGTATCGGCGGTCGTGATTCAAACTCAAAAGCTCTTATATTGTGTTGAATTCTGTGACCAATTGTATTTATATGTTGAATCAAGTGCATAGATATACATGTTCTGTCTCTGTTTGTTTAAATGCTTGTGTATGTATATGAACATGTTTATGGTGATTGGTGATTGGTGTGTTTTTGGCAAATACAGGGGATTCATCCAACAATTAGAGGAGAAGTTTGGGAATTTCTGCTGTGCTGTTTCGATCCTAGGAGTACGTACAAAGAACGGGAGGAGCTACGGCTGGAACGAAGGTTAGATTCTTACCGCCTCCGATCGTATATCGGAAAATTACAAGAATCCGTAATGACATACGTGTCGAGACTTAAACTCGAGCCTTTTCTGAGTGTTGTTGTTTTCTCACAAGTATATCTCAGAGAGCAATATGAAAAGTTGAAGGCTGTATGTCATGAAATCTTTCCTGTCATCGGAAGTGGCCAATTTATTACGGCACCGGTAATAACCGAAGACGGTCAACCGATTGAAGAGCCTTTAGTGCTTCAAGAGGCAAGTAATGCAGGCAAGTTTCTGGTCTAAAATAATTTTATTTTGGTGAAAATGAAATAAGCCAGACACTAATATGTGATTCATAACCATTCAGCTGGTGTAGAAACTCATAATAGTACAGAAATTGTGAAGGATATGCTCAGTAAAGGCCCTTTGGATAAGAGAATAGTCAATTGGCTGCTCTTATTACATCAAATAGGTATACCAATGATGCTATTAGATTCGACTCGAATACGGACATGTATCTAACATGGATATTGTTTTGTTAGGTCTGGATGTTAAACGAACCGACCGGAGTTTGGTATTCTACGAAAAGCAAGAGAATCTGTCGAAACTTTGGGATATTCTTGCTGTTTATGCCTGGATAGATACAGATGTTGGATATTGTCAAGGTGAGTGATTTAATTTCATCAAGTTTTTCTTTGGGAAGTGATTGCTTCATTGACAATATTGAGCAGGAATGAGTGATCTATGCTCCCCCATGATAATTCTTCTCGAACACGAAGCCGATGCATTTTGGTGCTTTGAACGTCTGATGCGTAGATTGGTATGTATCTGGCATATGTATGTTCGAATATGTGATGGATATCGTTGCATACATTTTCCGATTTCTTCGATTTTACCGTTGTTCATGTCTGTTTCTTATTGTGTGTATGCGTGTGTCTTTATTTTACTTCTTAAAGAGAGGGAACTTCAGATGCACTGAAAGCTCTGTTGGGGTAGAGTCACAACTTAGTCATTTGGCTATGGTAACTCAAGTTATCGATCCGAAACTTCATCAACACTTAGGTATGAAACACAGTTCATATCTGTTCAATCTCTATTGTTCTACATTGTTACATTACTCGAACTCAGGTACGAGTATCATCACACATGGATGTCGAACATCAAAACGTCGAAACAATGAAGAATCAGAGCAACAAAAGATAACATTTTGTTACTTCTCTCATATTTGGTTTGCAGAGACACTAGGCGGAGGTGACTATCTGTTTGCTGTTCGAATGCTAATGGTTTTGTTTCGTCGAGAATTCTCATTTTGTGATTCATTGTACCTGTGGGAGGTACGATACTGATGTCTGAACATGTATCGAACAGTCGAGTCTGAGTTCCCGGTAAGCATAATCCGGCAGATTTTACTCATAAACTTAGTTGTTTTGAATTGGAACAGATGATGTGGGCTTTGGAATACGATCCGGATTTGTTCTATATGTATGAAGAACCAAGTATGGAGGAATCTTCTAAATTGAAATCAAGATCAATGCGTAATTATGGGAAATTCGAGAGAGAAAATATGAAAATGAAAGGCGAGGAAGCTCCCCTCCCCATTTCTGTTTTCCTTGTTGCCAGTGTGTTGAAAGATAAAAGCACGCAGCTACTCCACGAAGCTCGGGGCCTCGATGACGTCGTTAAGGTGAGTATCGAATATGAATATTCTCAATTATTCCTTTTTACCTATGGAATCGAACTTTTATAATCACATTCGAATACATCCCAGATTTTGAATGACTTAACCGGAAGCTTGGATGCCAAGAAAGCTTGTAATGAGGCCATCAAACTCCATAAGAAGTATTTGAAAAAGGTATGTACACATACGCGTACACGTGCACGTGCACGTACACATACACGTGACCAGATTTTACTTTGCTTAAACTTCAATTCCCATGTTGATGTTGTGATGAACAGGCATCACAACAGCCTAAGTTGACATAGCTGATGAAGCGCAGCGGACGGCGACGTTTGCTTCTTTGTCAAGTAATTAATAATGAGAGTAACTTTGTTTTGGAAGATTACAATTGATATATACATACACAGACATGTATTTTGCAGGCTGAGGCTGAAGAACCCTGGCTTACGAGTTAGAATTCCTAGTAGTTGTATATGGTGATACCAATCTTCCAAATTAATTGTATACTAAAACAGTGATTACCATTTCATTAATTGTTGTATGAACATATATGTTAATGAAAACCAGTTCTCTGTGCTTACATTTTACTCTGAATTTTCATTTTTTATGATTTTATGCCATTCGAACGCCATTGTTCGGGGTAAGCGACGTAACTGAAACTCATTCCTGCTCTGTTTCTTCTCCTCAGTGTTGTTTCCCTCGAAATCAACAGAGCTTAAACAGAAGGTGTGAGATATTGTAGGAGGATATTTCGATCGATTCGCTTTCGAACTTTTGGAGTTCACATCTCATTATATACAATGATGCTATATATGTTGAGTATAAATGTCGGAAATGAATACTTTAGATCGAATAAAAATGTATGAATAACAGAGATAGAATAGATAACAACAAGATGATATAGTGTTTCTTTCCTGGACAACCTGTTATAAAATTGAAACGAATTTCCATCCGGTGTGGCCTAGCCTCTGCCTCCGTCTCCGCCTCGCTCGAACCATTAGCTATTGATCTATCAGCAGCGGAGTCTTCATACATATCTTTCATAAGTTGAACATCTTCCAAATCTTTCTCGAACACTATTCGAACCCCACATTTCTTCACCTTAGCATAATAGCTAGAAAAACCGGGTTTGAATGACAATTCAAGTTCATCCCATTCCCGATCCGAGCAATTCGAAGTTCCTAAATTCTCCATGGAAGTTGGATACAGTTTGTCACGGGAGAAATAACGAAGGAAAAGGTGGTCCTTCTTTATGGGTTGGTAAGATTGTTTACCTAAAAGTATACCGCTCCAATCGACTTGTCGAACGGCTTTTCTGGAACATTGATTGTACTTGTATATAACAGTTCTGCAATCGATAATCTCATCCCCGGAAGCATCATGAATGATAAAAACACAGCATAAAGCAACTCCCATCCTTTGACTCTCATTCCGGATATTCAAAGGCAATGGTAACTTGATCGAAAAGCCAACACTCTGATGGTTGAACCAGTCTGGGATTTTACTTCCAGGTATAACGATTTTGAATAATTTTCTCGAATTTTCAAATGCCTGCAAAATAAAACTATGGTTGCTTGGTAACCAAGAAACAACATGAAATGAATTCTTTAAGAAAAGCAGAGATCGGATGAATCGAGTCGTCGACCTTAAGATGCCTTTTCAGCAATGTTGAGGCATTGATGTTTTCAGCCAATCTGTAGCAGTGAATGAATCTGAAATCTGACCAATCTATTGAATTGCATGCCTTTGATGGACTTACAACTAGTTCCAAAGCAGCACACCCGTCTACGTTTACACTTTCGATATTCGTCGGAAGCTCCGGCAATGATTTAAGCTCCCTACAATCTTTCAATCTGAGAGATTGAAGCTTCGAAAGTCGAGCGAGTGATGATGGTATGGTAATGAACCTGTTGCCACTGAGATCAAGATCTTCCAAAGAGGACAGACAAGAAATGTCACTACTAATATGTAGCAGATTGCAGTCCCTTAGATTCAGCTCTCTTAATGAACTCGAACTTAACGACAAAGGCAGCATCGGAGCCACGAAAACCGTCCTTCCCCTCCGGGTTATCTCGAGAAGAGAAGAAAGATTTCGACGTAACTTAGACGATGCTGCCTTGCGTCCATTGAAAGACAAAACTTTAAGGTTTCTAAATTGAAAAACAAAGGATGGTGGTTTTGTTACGCCTGTTTCACTTAAGTCAAGCTCTAAGCAAATTGAAAGCATCGAAGCTTATTCGAAGTCTCTTGATAATTTCTTTACTCGAATCTCGTTTAAGCCTTTCGATAGCACTTCTCCATCGAGTTGCATCTCTACCAAACAAAAAAGAACCCAACACTTCAAGAGCTAAGGGAAGACCACCGGTATATTTTACAACATGTTTCGAGAGTTCGATGAAAACATTTTCGGGCACGGTCTCGTCATCGAAAGCTTTCGAATTCAGAAGCTGAAGTGGTTCAACATTGCAGGCTTGTACACATCATTAACTCGACATGATCGTAGCAGATGTTCATCTCTTGTTGTTATAATAATCCTACTCCCCGACCCAAACCAATCACGCCTTCCGACCAAACATTTCAAGATGTCGACAACAACAAGAACTCTTTTATGAGACAATCTGTGGCTAATGATGATGTTCCCTTCGTGAACATTGAAGAAATTGAAACTTTCATCAGACAAAATCTGGGAAAGAAGTTGCTTCTGTAAGGAAACGAGTCCGAATTTCTCGGAAACTTGTCGGACATCGGCAAGAAAGGTTTTGGCTTCAAAATGAGGAGACATTTGAGTGTAAACAAGTCTTGCCAGTGTTGTTTTTCCGATGCCGCCCATTCCGCAGATTCCTATGATGCGGACATCATCTTCCCCGATGTTTATTTTCGAGTACAGCTGCTCCAGGCGTGAACTGATTCCGACCAAACCATCATGAACAACCGGATATGTTGGATGTAATTTGGATGATATTGTTTTAATAATGTCTCTGATTAATTCTGATTCATGACTACAAAACAATAAAATTTAGTATTAAGAAATTAAGAGATATATAGATATGAATATGATAAAAAAAATTAAATTAGTAAATTATCATAGAATCTTATTTTCAAATTTAATTTGATCATTTAAGTTTTAAAATCTCAATTATTAACTGAAATTTAAACATCGAATTTTTTTATTGTTCTTTCTTGAATTTTGTTTACCGATAAATAAAATAATTTTCGAAGATAGAAAATAGTGAAAAAATTTATCGATACGAAGGGAACAATATACTTAAAAACGAGTTTTATTCAGTGACAAAGAAGATAGATTCATGAGAAAAAAACTATATTTTTTTTAATTTATAGACTTTGAAACCTTTTTCGATGAAATAAATATTAAATTAAAACTCAAAATCCAAAAAAATAAATAATAAAATTTAGGAGAAAACAATATCATCTAATATCGTCCATAATAAAATTCTGCTATATTTAACGATAAACGATATTCACGTCATACTGCCGATAAAAACCAATAGAGGAATAACAGAAAAACTTATAATATCAAAATTTAATAATTAAATTAAAAATAATGAATTTTATCATTAAATCAAATATCGATCATTATATAATAAAAATAATTACTTGTTCTTGCACCGCCATCCCTTGATTTTGGACGCTTGAGTCAAAGCCTTTCTCCATCTTCTGATCTTGTCTTCCTCTCCTTGGTATCTCTCTTCATGTCTGACAAAAGCTTCTTCAACTTTCCCTCTCTGTTTCCTTAAATCAGACGGATTAACATTGAAGAAAACTGGAAATATCTCATGACAAGACGAGTTTCTCTGCTTCACTATCTCTGTAAGTTCCTCCAAACACCAACTCGAGAAGGCATAGGTTTTAGAGAAAACGATGACCGAGCACCATGATTGTCGAATCGCTTTGAAAAACCCTAGTTCCATCTCTTCGCCTGCATCCAGATTTCCATCTCTTCGCCTGCATCCAGACTTATATCATCTCGGAAAGCAACGATTCCGTTCCTTTTTAGAGCGTCGTAGAGATGATCTGTGAAGTTGTTACGAGTATCTTGGCCTCTGAAACTTAAGAAAACATCGTATTTCTTTCTGAGAATCGGTGGAAAGCTTGAAGATGATGATGACATGAGAAGTCTAGTAGGAAGAGAAGAAGATGTCTGGATTTGGTTTCCAAGGAATCTGGTTAATGGTACGTAGGGTAGTGCTGCATTGTTGACTATTGTTTATGAAGGCAATGGAAGGTGGGACTGACGTTTTTAATAAAGAGGTTGGACGGTTAGCGGTCGCGGATCCAGAACTAAATGTAAGGATGAGTCCAAATTAAAATATTTTAGAATAATTATAAGGGATAAGAATCTTAAAATTATAAGGTGGACACAATCATAAATTTTTAAGAAATTTAAGGACTAATTCATAAAATATTAAAAATCAAAACTAAATATATAAATTTTTAAAATTTCAGGGTAGGCACAGGCCCATCTCAATTACATATGTATCCGCCAGTGACGGCATATGTCCTTGTTGTTTAAAAATTAGATTTTATAGATACATACATCATAACTATTAGGTGTATATTCAGCTAATTTGATCGTTGATCAAACAAAAAATTAATCATAACTAAATTAATTAAAAAATTAAAACTTTAATTATAATCAAAATAAATTAGTCAAAATCAAATTAACTAATTGAAGTAATTGTAATTTATTATAAGATTTTAGATAAATCACTAAATTTATGAACAAATGCTTGTGAAAACTTATTTTTCATAAGCACCTTAGTTTTTTAAATTTATAAACTTCGTTTATATCTTCTAATGTTTAGAAATTTTGTAGGTTAAAACTTAAATCTATAACCATACTTAAATCCATAAGCATATTACCCTAAACTCTAAATTATAACATTAACCCTAAATTCTAAACTTAAACCCTAAATTCTAAACTTATAGAATTAAACTAAATTCTTAAACCGTAAAACTAAAACTTTTTGTGTAAATTTTTCGATTCTAAACTTTGAAACTTCCATAGATTTTCATAATCATCCATAAATACAGCATCCAATGAACTGAAAAAACACAATAAGTAAGCCTTGCATATGTTTGTTATCAAACCAACATAGAGGGGACACAAAGGTATAGACTATACGATAATCGGCTTCGGTTTCCTGCTTCGACACAAGGCGAGCGCGGCTTAGAAACCATGGATTTTGATGTTTTCCTTCTTCACAATGCCGGCCTGGCCGAAAAAGAAATGCAATGAAGATTAGGAACTCGAACACCAAACTGCTTCGGATGCTCTTTGGACAACTACTGATCTACATATTCAAAAGAAGCAAAATAAACAACTTGCCTGAACAAGGAAGGTAGAGACATTCTTGCGCTGGTCACCTTGAAGTTGAATAACCTAAACATGAACATGGAAAACGTAACCATCGGCCACCATCGGATAATATATAACAAAGAGGTAAACAATATCTAATGGAGTTATACACACACCTGCCCTAATTCAGGGTCTTGGACCACGGTACCGTTGCAGCAGAACTCTTTCTTGAGGTCTTTGAGTATCTTGTTGTAGCTGAATTCTTTCTTCAACCCCTGGACAGTAGTCAAGCTTTTCCTTCCGTTCCGTTGCTGAATACGAATGTGCACGTACTCCTTTGAACCAGCACCCGAGTCGTCAGCATTTGCATCAGCAAAGGGATCTAGCACGGTATTTAGAAAAACCCCAAGTTAAACAAGAAATTAATAACAATATACATATCAACAATTACAATAAATGGCAAAATTTGGGAAGTTAGGATCTGAGCATACCAAAGGCAGTTGGGATCTGGACGTCAAGATCAGACATGAAACTTGGTTGATCAAAGGAAGCTTAAGAACCACAAGCTGAGACCAAAACATGTAAACTCAATATCAACATCAGATAGGAATTCATATAAAAGAAATTCTGGAATCCCCTAAATTCTATCATGGCAACCGATCCGAAGTAAGATTCGGATTTTTTCAATCAACAGGTTGAAAAGAACAATCAAAAGTCTTAAAAGCCACTCAAAAAGTAAACTGAAACTATAAGAATCTGATCATTATAAAATCAAAAACCACAGGCAACAAGCCAATAACCCGGAGGCAAGGTTTGAATTCTCCATCAATCTTCAACTTCATTGAAGAAAACGAAACAATTAACTAAATAAAAACTCCAAAAGGCTTTAGATTATGAAGTAAAGAATACGTCATAAAGAATTAGCTCCAATTTCATTCCAAAAAAGACTGTAATTAATCTATAAGTAGCACACCATTGAACCAATTAAAATGTCAAGACTAAAGCTTTCAATATAATCCAATTATCTTAAAAATTAACAACGAAGCCCCAGAAGAAGGGGGAAACCTTGGATGCTAAACTTTGTTCCTTTTTCTTCAATCAAAAACGATTCTTAATCTGAAGTAATTATGAATAATTAGCATAGAAATTAAAGAAACCAAAAGAAATCTTGACGATATAGACAAACCCCAGAAAGAAAAAAAGGTTCTAGATCAATCAGATGATGCTAAAGCGTTAATCTTTAACCCAAACAGAACAAAAGAAACAATTAAGAAAATCAGAGAAGCTACAGAGAAAAAATTACCTGATCCGAGGTTTCTAGGGCTCTTTCAGAGAATTGAAATTGGGATTAGAAAACCCTAGAGAACGGAAAAGGTTTTCGATTTGGGGATTTTCAGAGAATAGAATTAAGCGATTACAATGATGAAAATTTATACTCGCGAGATAAATCCTTGTAATGATCGGAAAAGGACACGTGGCGATTGATGGGAAAGGCGAGCGCTTGATGCGGAGAAAAGGTAGAGAATTGTCAACGGAAGTTGAAATTGTATTCAAGGTTGGACTTTTAAAACGACGGCGGTTAGATGACTTGGGGAATAATCTTCAGGAAGGGTGTTGTCTTATATAAGTAGTGCAACCCTGGCAGGATTAGGCACAGAATCAGTACACTGGTTTACTTCTCAATCAAGCTAACTTAGGGTTTAGAGAGATTTTCGGAAGAGATCCGTTGGTGTTAGTGATGGCAAGGCGGGAACCGCTGTTTTAGGTGACGGTAGATCACTCTCTGACTCCAAACACGGTTTTTCGATTCTCCCAAATTGAGTTTTTACTTCAGATTAGTATGTTTCTTGAGGATGACAACGACAGTTTTCGAGAGCATCAACTGGGGGATACACAGTATTTCATTGTTTTGCCTGAATTTGTATTTGGCTCCGATCGGCACCGTAACGATGTTGCTCATCGTTTACTCGAAGCCGGATGAATTGATCGAGACAGCCTTGAAAGGATATTGAATTTTGCTTTCTCCAATGCAAACTTGATTATAGAGAAAGAGAAAGAGAAGAGGAGCCGAAACAATATTAGTTATGGCAATGTGATGAGAATAATATTTCTAGTTAAAAAGTTTGTGACAAGAGTATCCCATGATGAGTTAGAGGCAATGGTGATGGAGTTATCGATGCAAGAAAGTCCGAAGCTAGTTCCCGCAACGAAAGAATCGATCCATGCTTTGAAGAAAGTGAAGCTCAGCGACGACGACGATGGTATCAAGTGCATGATTTGCATGAAGAAGTTGACACTGTCAAAAACAGAGGTTGTCACTTGCATCAGTTGCATGCCATGTTCTCATCTCTTTCATGGAGATTGTATTGAGAGAGGTGGCTGAACACTAGTTATCTCTGCCTATTGTGCCGCTTTTCGATGCCGACTGATGTCGGAACACATTAGAGTTTTTATTTCCGATTAGATTTATTTTTGTAATGTTTACTGTAAAAGTTCAAGCATATATAATGAATTTTCCGATTTCTAACAGTTATAGTTTTTATGTCGATTTTTTAAATAAATTTATATGATCAATCATATTTGCCTTAAAAACATTATGTCCTGAGATTCATTAGAGTTCAAAGGAAAGTATTCGTGTTCAACACATATACGACACGAATTCGTATCTGTATGTGACCCGAACACGTAAGGATAGCGTATGTATCGAAAACAAGCTAGAAACAGATGAATCAATAGTTCCATTGTCATTCAACATGACATAAGTCGAATAGAAAACACAATCAATAAGGTTCAGTACATCAGCTCAAATCAACATATAATATCAGTAGGTAGGATTTTCAGGTAGTTGTTATGAACCGGATCTGAAAGAAAAGGATTAAGAACAGAAAATATAATAAGAACAGAAAGAATTATAGAAGAATGAGAAGAGTTGGGATTTCAGAGAAGAATTTGAGAGAGAGAAAGAAAACTGATTTCATTCAAAATATCAATAAGAATACCTAACAGAAAATGGGGTTTTTAATCCAATACATAAAACGGATTGTATTGACAAATGAATAAAAATATTAAATTACATCGTTTTAAGATGGTTCACGATAATTCTCCCCGCTCGAATTAATCCTTGTCCTCAAGGATTAAAAAAAAATCCTCGTGAGTGACAATCGTTGTCTGAATCTTTAAATGGTTTGACGAAATGTCTCCAAAAGCTCTCACTGCTTTGACTAACATTGTCTATGAACAAACATCATCCCTTTGCTTAACATGCTACAAGCACACTTCTAAGCTACTTTGGAGTTGAATTTTACATGTATAAATGTCTCATCTTTCAAGCAAAATGCTACATGACCAACAAAAACTTCCATTATCCATCTTCCAAAACCTCTTGCAACATTTTTGTATGAGTTTATCTCCTTGCTGATTTTATCTTGAATTGATACACCATAAATCATTATCTCTATGCAATCCAACATCTTTGACAACAACTCAATGAACATGTTTGAAGTACCTTTCCTCCTTACTATGGTATTCCTCTTTCCTTCAAATGATCCTTGTTCCCAAGGATCAGACAACAATAGAAGAGTAATGTTGTGAAATGTAACCTGCCTCGTAGAGTGTTCAGATGCATATTTAGTGTTCTTGTTGGATAACTTGCAAGAGTATAACTTTTCGTTCACTTTTCATGCTTGCATTTGAGAAGGTTTCTTCACTAATACAATAATTTCTCCCATTGATCTGATAACTCTTGGCATTAGCGTCTCAAGTAGCTTTAGTCTGACCACAATTTTTACCTTGTCACTAAGCATGATGCATGTTCCACAATCAATCATATTGATAGCAATAGACACTGTCCTTAAACGATCATTTTGTTCTACAATATGATTATCTGTTAATGGTAGTTCCCACTCCAGACTCACCTCAACAATGTGTAATCTGAACAACCCGAATTCACTGGTTTTATCTGTTTTTGGTTCTAAAGTAATAAGAGCATCTGCAGAAGACTCTGCCAGTGCCATCAACCCTTCATAAAAGTCTGACATGATTAAGAGTACTTCAACATACTTCTCCCTGGTCAAGGAATACTTTTCTCTAACCCAATCATAAGCTACTTGAAGCTGTGTTGACATTACCTCTATACCAGCAGACCCATCTAAGGGAATATGTTTCCTTGCAGCACACATATGAACATTGACCCAATTAAAGAAGGCTAACGCAACTATTTCTTGAAATTTGGCAGCAGCTTTGTCAAAGAGGTTTTGAGCTTCCTCACTAGTAACTGTCTCCTCAAAAACCTTCGAACAGAGCTCCATTCCAAGCTCATGCAAGTCGACATGAGCATCAGGGTCAATAACTACATGGATGCGGAAAAGTTGAGTAAACTCGAAAAGCCAATCATCCATCTCCACTTTCTTACAGTCAGGATCTTCTGAAATCCCTACCTTTTCCTTTAAATTTTCTTTCTCTGTCTTTTCAATCTTAATCTCAACAACTTCCAACAGGCTATCACCAAGAGACGAGTGAGACCCACTTTCAACAGCCTTGGCTCCTTCATTCTTCAAAGGCTTTCCTTCCTCTTCCTCTGATAATGGTGGCTCCTGCACACCTTTGAAATTCAAATAGCTATTATTCCCAACTTGCATATCCTGAATTGACAGATTATTTGTTGAATCCATATAAGTCTGTAACTTAACAATATGATTTTCTCTAACCGGTTCAAGATCTTTTCCTTCCTCAGTTTCTGTTCTGATAATTACTTTAGCATTGATGTTCTTTCTTTCATCTATGGACCAATCAGGAGTGGTACCTAAATGAAGTGAAAGCTTTTTGGAGAGCTTGACATATTCATCTCCATCTCTTGTGATAATGTAACTTGAAAAAATAGATTGATTGATTTTCTCCATTAATAATAATCTAAATCTCACTGGGTCATCATTCTCAACACAGTTGATTATAGTGTTGCTTGTCTTTGGGTCATTATCTTGTCTCATAGTCTTTTCATCCAACACCTGAGTTACGCCTGGACTTATTTTTTTAACCATCATCAGTGGATCCAACATTGCACTATAGACCGGTGACCATTCCGTCAAACCATTAGTCAATTCCTCACACCCTTCAGTCAAAGACGATTCGTCAATGTCTTCTAATTTTTCATTCGATGTCATCAAGCATGTCACCAACGATATCAATTTCCACTGTGTTACTGATTTCTTCTACAGCATCAGCTCCCACGTATGTGACAACAGACATATCATCGAACATTTAGACTTCACTAGAACATTATTTTTTGGCCTCCATTTTTGCTGCCAGAAGCTTCAATTCATACCTCTGCTCTTCTGTAAACTTCAAAATGCTTGCCATATATCCTGGATTTTCGTCGAACCTGGCTTCAAGATAATCTAACATCTCTTGCAGAGAAGTTAAATTAGTGTTGCAAGTCATTTGATAAACTCACGATAGATCTAAAGAACCGAGCTCTGGATACCAATTGTTATGATCCGGATCTGAAAGAAAAGGATTAAGAACAGAAAATATAATAAGAACAAAAAGAATTATAGAAGAATGAGAAGAGTTGGGATTTCAAAGAAGAATTTGAGAGAAAGAAAGAAAATTGATTTCATTCAAAATGTTGATAAGAATACCTAACAAAAAATGGGGCTTTTAACCCAATACATAAAATGGATCGTATTGACAAATGAATAAAAATATTAAACTACGTCGTTTTAAGATGGTTCATGACAGTAGTAAAAGGAGAGACCAGAGTTCCAGAAATTTGGGAGCTGCAACTTTAAAACCATGGATTTTGATGTTGTCCTTCTTCACAATGCCGGCCTGTTAAGAAAAACGAACGAAAAATGATAATTAAGAACTTGAACAAGAAAAGTAAAGATGTTGTTCCTTTGGTTGCCTTGTAGCTGAAGGACCTACGCATAAACTAAGGATATAAAAAGCATTCGTTAAGTCCGTAACTACGATAGTTTCAATTTTCATTACTGAGATAATAAGAGTCAAATCTTTTTTGCTTTAATTAATGGTTAATGACTCAATGATTCAATTTTCTTTACGAGCATAAAACTACTTTTTTAATGAAGTGTCGAGACCAGATTCATGTTATTAAAGAAACTTGTATACTCGACAGTTTATAACTTCGACCATTCATTATTAAAGCATGGTTCTCTGACAATATATAAAATTTTAAAATTTTACGTGTGAATAGATGTTTATAGAAGAAAAAATAATTTCAGACCATTCATTTAATTATATTTAATAACTCAAAAAATGTGAAATAGAATAGAATTTTACTTTATCTAATTTATTGCTTGCTGCTTTGCGATATACAAATACATTATCAAGCTCATAACTCATAGAAGGAAGATACATTCGTCTACAATGTCTCTAAGTCGCAAGAACAAGTCACTAGTTACCGTCGAATTAATCTCTCGTCGGGATTTGCTGTTAAAGTTGATCGGAAGAAAGCCATCAATTGTGCAAACTATTCGTTCGTTATTCGACCGATGAGAGTTCATGAATTCCCTTCTTTGTCAATTGGACATGCTAACAGAGCTCGAATTAACCAGCAAATGGTTTACCACCTAAAGCCATGGGAAGCCTAGGCCACAAAGACATGCTAACAGAGCTCGAATTAGCCGCCAAATGCTCGAATTAACTGTACGCATTTGTTAATTCGAACAAGGTCTTGTATATCACAACCTATAAGATAAAATCACAGATTCTCTCATAGCAGACATAGATTAACTAGAGATTATGAACATAAAAAATAAGTAAGCATCAACAGTTTCAAGTATACAACAAGTTTCTTTAACAACACCATGAGTCTACAAACATCCAAATCCGATAGAAAATCCACGTTGAAACTTTCGAGTTCTAGAATTTCAAGGCACAAATGATTCTTCAACATGTAACTAAACCAGTTGTAAAAGATGATAAATATCACGAGAGAGAAATTAAAAGACAGAAAAAAGAGTACTATGGCTCAACAACAGTCACCTGTTGCCACTCCCCATCTACAGCTTCTTTCCACAATGTCACATTGTTGTTCCCGTCAGCCACAGCTAGTATGTTTCCGGTCAATGACCATGACACCCTCCACACCGGGGTACCAAAATCATGCAATACTTTACCTTCCCACTGATCCCCTTCCTTGGCCACTGTCCATATAATTACTTTCCCGTCCTGGGACGCACTTGCAATGGTAGATTTCGGTAGCCCCAGATTGGGTGCCCAAGCGACATCCCGTACCCAATCAGTATGCATTTGAAGAGCTGGAAAGCAGTCCATCTTCCAGATTCCATTGTAGAGCTTCCACACCTTTACGGTGCTATCACATCCACCAGAGCAAAGTTTCTGGACAGGGTCCAGCAAGCCAGAACCAACTAGAGCACCAGGTGCTGTCGATGGAGCCCATGAAACAGATGTTACACCAACTGGGTGAGCCTGATCGATCCTTGAAACATCCCAGCCTCCGTCTGCCCTACTGGTGAAAACCGATATATTTCCATCGGAAGAACCACAAGCCAGACAAAGTCCCAATTCATGAGGAGCCCAAGCGATTGAATTAACAGATGACTTATGGTCATCAAACACATGAGCTTGGCTCCATTCATTCTGATTCCCTTCCTTCCAAATAATCACACGCCCATCATAACAACAAGAAGCAAGTAAAGAGCCAAACTTTGGATGAGCCCAAGCCACCTGCCATACTGGTCCTTGGTGACCTGTCAGAGTTGCTAAATGCTGATGTGCGTTGTTGCTCACCCCAACTATCTTAATTGTGCTGTCTGATGAGGCGGTGGCAATACGCTTACCATAATAATCCATGGCCACATCATGAACTGTGTCCTGGTGGCCGGTTTCAATCTTCTGTGAAGGCATTTTCCCTTTATCTGTGAAGTATTCAGTTTCAGTATCAAAAACAAGAGCTGAAGTTTTCAATAAAAATCAAAATATTCCATAGAAGAAAAGAACCAAACACTAATCTAAGAAACAACACAAAACGGAAATCAAGCATAAAAAAGAACAAAATCCAAAGAACTTCAACACTAATGATCACATGACTTTCGTAAAGCCTTTGTTTCATCAAGTTTTTCGCCTTGGGTTTCATTTAATGCCTCAAGTTTGAGAATATATAGGGGAAAAAAGGGGGCAGTGGCAACTGTCCGAGCTCCATCAGCATAGGGATCATATTCCCAGGCCATCAAGGTCAATAATCTTCTATATATCTCCAGTGTTATTGGCCTTATTTCAATAGGTTTGTGATATAATTCATTAAAATTTAAGCAAGTTAAAGTTCCAAATCCTAGATTTCCTTGTATACAAGAGATGTCAAATATTAATCATAACTACTGTTTTGAATTTCGAACTATGAAATTCATCTCAGAAACCCTAATTCGGAGCATAATTCAATAGGTTTGAGACATAATTCATTAAAATTTAAGCATATTAAGGTTTCTAATCCTAGATTTCCTTGTACACCAGATACATCAAATATTAATCATAACTATTGTTTTGAATTCCAAACTACGAAATTCATCTCATCACTGTAAATGAGCTATTCAAAAATCCTAATTCGGAGCTCAAATCACTACACATTAGTTATCAGCGCTTAGACGCAAAACTATAAGTAATCCAAAAAAGATAGATCTATGCAAAATGTCAGTACAATAGTGTGAAACGAATCCGAGATCTTACCTGTAATCGTCGGAAGGAACAACAGCTTCGATCGGATCGGAACTGCCTACTGTTTCAAACAAAAAATCATAATTAGATCTAATTAAACCGAAATAAAATCATAAAAAATAATAAAAAAAAAGACGAAAGAGATTAATTCACCTGTAAAAGGGGATTTTGAAGAGGGATTTGATCTGTCGATGGAAATTTTGAAGATTTTTGACTTGGGATGGAAAATAACAAAGGCCTAGGGCTAGAATCAGTCGCCTCGCTTTATGTTGGCAACCCAGATGTGAAATGACGAGAAAGGGCTCCAGTTAAAACTATGACCTGCTGGAATTAATCGATCTCAATTTAAAAAATAATTATTATATTATTAATTAAAATAAATATTTAAATTATATATATCTAATAAAATAAATATTTTAATTATTTTAACTATAAAATATATCATAAAAAATGAGTTTGACTTCATTTATTAAAAAATAATAAATTATAATAAATATCACTCAATTACGATAAAATTATATATAAATTATCTGATTATTTAAAATTATATTTAATCAATCAATTATAAATACCACGGAAAGATAATCTTATATCTTAAATATGAATCATGAGATAAACATATTTATTATTTTTGGGTTAACATTCGATATTTTATAAATATAAAAAATTATACAAACATATATATTTTTAAGCATAAATTTTTATTTTTATTTTTAAAATTCTAAAAATTTAACCACAAACTCTAAAATTTAATTTTTAATCATAAATTTAAAATTTTAAATCTTATAAATTAAACCTTTAATTTTTAAACCTTAAATTAATGATTTAAAAAATATATTTTATATTATCTATATATAAAATAATAATCCATAATTTTTATATTAAGAAT
The DNA here is from genome assembly GCA_035048815.1 of Abelmoschus esculentus. Taxonomy (NCBI): domain Eukaryota; kingdom Viridiplantae; phylum Streptophyta; class Magnoliopsida; order Malvales; family Malvaceae; genus Abelmoschus; species Abelmoschus esculentus. The sequence continues at coordinate 1,564,311 of JAUCBN010000019.1, read as the reverse complement.
TGAAAATATAGCAGGGCAATGAACCGAATATCAGATCAATCATTTAGAAAGAAGAAATCCAAAAAAGTATAATTCAAGCCAACATCTTATCTCTTTCTCTCTCTAAATTCATTCAGAAATTCTTCTCTTTTCATTGGATTGGTTCATATTCCTTCATAACAATACAGAACCCATTAACCTACTTACTAATCTCAATCGTCTTTTTTCTGTTCTAATTTTCTTAATTCCCAAATTTATTTGTTCAGAAATTTGAAGTTTAGTTCTCAACCCCCATTTTTTTTTTTGTTTCTGTGTAATAGATTTCCCTTTTCCGGTTAGTTCCAATCAAGAGCTTTTCCAAAATTTTAGTTGTTATAGTTTCTGTAAAATAAGAAAAAATTGGGTTTTTCTTCTTTGTTTTGTTTGGATTGGAAGTTTGTTTCTTCTTAGTTTTCCTGTTTTAATTTTTGGATTTGAGATACTTTAAACTCGTAATCTCTTTAATTAAGAGGTTTATCTTTCTGGGTTTTTATCAATTACTGTTAATTTCTCCGTTTAAGCAGAGACCCAGCTATTGTTTTTTTTTTCTTTATAAAGGAACAACCTTTGCTGTTTTGTTAAAAGGAGAAATTGGGGGAATTATTGAGGAGAAATTTGATTTGTCTGGGTTGTTTCAATTTTGGGTTTTCTTTGTTGGGTGTTGCGGATTATGAGTAATACTGGAGATGGACAAGGGAAAACTAAAACGCATGGTGGTGGTGGTGATGGTGTTTCCAAGTCAGGTTGGAGTTCATTGCGTGCAATTTCCAGTTACTTAAGGATTGTTTCTTCCGGGGCTTCCACCGTCGCACGGTCGGCGGTGTCTGTGGCATCATCGATTGTGGACAGGGAAGATGATTCCGGGTATGATCAGGTAATAAGAAATAAAAGAAGTTTTTTTTTTTCTTTTTAATTTTAATTTTTAATGCGGAATTTATTATAGAGTATGCCCAAGTTGAGTTTTATTATATGGAATTGGAATGTCTTAGTGGGTTGAACTTTTCATAAGAGGAAATAATGTTTTCCCCCTCCAATTGGAGAACTTTAGCATGCTCATTTTGAGTTTCTTTTCTTAAAATGAAAATGAAAATAGGGTCTTTTGGTTATAGGCAGTATGATTTTAGGCTTAATTTGGCCAAGTTATTTACTTTGAGCTTTAAATTTGCTATTTTTACTCTTTTTTGAAGATTTTGAGTTTACCATTTTCCCTACAACTTGAAGGATTTTAGGGACTAATATATTTATGTGGGTGCGCGGGCATTTGCACTCCCGCCCGTGTGTGTATTAATTCTAGCTTTGGAGAAAAATAATGTATAGGTAGGGCGTTTGCACCTGTATCTATGAGTTAATTTGGGGAAGGGAAGAAAGATTGTGATCAGGTTAATAATTGATGCGTGTAGATGATATACTTTTAGGTTCGTGTTTCTTAAGTAAGCTTTAAAATTAAGAACACAGAGCAAATATGACTGATATCATAGTCCTCTGTCATTTTTGTTGATGTAAAGGTTTGTTGGGCTGGCTTTGACAAGTTAGAAGATGAGAGAGATGTCACACGACGGGTTCTTCTGCTTGGTTATCGATCTGGTTTCCAGGTTTGGGATGTTGAAGAAGCAGATAATGTTCGTGACTTGGTTTCAAGACATGATGGTCCCGTTTCATTCATGCAAATGCTACCAAGACCAGTAGCAGCAAAGAGATCAGAGGATAGGTATGCAAACAGACGTCCCCTTTTGGTAGTTTGTTCTGATGGGCCCCTCTCTGGGGGTGATAACATTCAGGATCATTCTTGCAATGGAAGTATCCCATGCAGCAATGATTCAGGGAATGGTAATGCTGCTGCGGCCATTGTCCAGTTTTATTCCTTGAGATCTCAATCTTATATACATGAGCTGAAGTTTAGATCAGTTGTTTATTCTGTAAGGTGCAGTTCTCGAATTGTTGCTATAGCTCAAATAGCTCAGGTATGTTACTTTATGCATATATTTGTTAGCATCATAACGTCTATCAGATTTTGAGAATTATATTTTATATCTTGTAGATCCATTGTTTTGATGCCACAACATTAGAAAAGGAATATACCATTGTTACAAATCCTTTAGTCACAGCCTGCCCTGGTTCTGGAGCTGTAGGTTATGGACCTTTGGCAGTTGGTCCTAGGTGGATGGCGTATAGTGGAAGTCCAGTTGTAGGTTCCAATTGTGGACGTGTCAGTCCACAACATCTTATGCCTTCTGCAAGTTTCCCCGGGTTTTCTTCAAATGGGAACCTGGTTGCACGCTATGCAAAAGAATCCAGCAAGCAACTTGCTGCTGGGATTGTGACCTTAGGAGACATGGGATATAAGAAACTGTCGAAATACCTTCCAGACACATACAGTTCACTGCAATCAGGAAATCCTGTCTGGAAAGGAAATGGAAATGTTAATGGTCATTTTCTTGATCCTGATAAAATCGGAATGGTACGTATTTTCTCCTCAAGTAGTCTGATTAAATACTCAATTTAGACATTTATTTTTTTGAACTCCCCCCCTTTTCCCCTCTTTTGTACTGCCGGTCTTGTATATAATCCTTAATTTCTGCAAATTGTGTGTAGTTAAACTTGTAGAAAATTTTCCATTCAATGTTTTATGTATTTAGTATATATCTTTTTGTCTGAGGCTTGTGTTCTTATAAAGTGTAGTACAAAATGACTTTCAGTTGTGTTCTCGTGGGTTTCAATCATATGAAAATAATCCAAACAAAACCCTTTTTACATCTCACTTATTATTTTTTTTCCATGGGCTTATCAGGTTATTGTCAGAGATATTGTCGGTAAGGTTATCATTGCTCAGTTTAGGGCACATAAGAGTCCTATTTCAGCATTATGCTTTGATCCCAGCGGGACTGTTCTCGTGACAGCTTCAGTTCAGGGTCATAATATTAACGTTTTCAAGATTATGCCTGGACTTCGAGGAAGCACATCTGCATGTAGTGTATCAGCATCATATTCACACCTCTACCGACTGCAGCGTGGTTTTACAAATGCTGTAAGATTAATGTTCTGTGTAATTCATACCTGTGTTTAGCAACTTGAATTTTTTCTTAAATCATTTTTCCGTTCTTTTGAGATTTCAGGTAATACAGGATATTAGTTTCAGTGATGATAGCAATTGGGTTATGATTAGTTCTTCAAGAGGGACAAGCCATCTATTTGCTATCAATTCAATGGGTGGATCTGTAAGTTTTCAGTCAGCTGATGCTGCTGGTTTTGCTCCTAAAAATAGCAGTTTGGGTGTTATGACTAAGCCTCAAGTTCACTGGCCTCCTAATATAGGAGCGGAAACACCTACTCCTAGAAGTCTTTGTGCTTCTGGACCTCCAGTGACACTTTCTGTTGTTGGCAGAATAAGGAATGGAAATAATGGTTGGAGAGGCGCTGTAAGTGGTGCTGCTGCGGCTGCAACTGGCAGGATGGGATCCCTTTCAGGGGCAATTGCTTCCACTTTTCATAACTGCAAAGGCAATAATCTTTTGTTTGCTGAGAGCAGCTCTTTGAAGACAGAATATCACCTTCTGGTTTTTTCTCCTTCTGGATGTATGATACAGTATGGTTTACGACCATCTCCTGACTGTGATCCATCATCAGCTGTTTCTGGATTAAACACTGCATATGAATCATCTACAGAATCTGATGGGAGGTTAGTAGTCGAGGCAATGCAAAAGTGGAATATTTGTCAGAAACAAACCCGAAGGGAACGAGAAGATAATATAGACATATACGGTGACAATGGAACATCAGAAACTGTTAAAGTATATCCTGAGGATATCAAAGAGGGAACTACATTCCCTGCCCCGTCCACTGTTGACAAAGCAAATACCAAGACCGAGGAAAAACATAATTTGTATATTTCAGAAGCTGAACTGCAGATGCATCAAACTCAAATGCCGTTGTGGGCAAAAACAGAGGTATTATTCTGTGGTTAGGATTTCTTAGATGTTTGATTGTGGAGATATATATGCTTATGCTTGAAGGTGCCAGTTAGCTCAGGACCTGGGATTACTTATCTTTCTTAATTTTATATTTATTTTCAGATATACTTTCAATCTATGGTGATTGATGGCACAAACATGGCTGATGAAAATTCTTCGGTTGGGGAAATAGAGATTGAAAAGTTGCCAACTGGCGCGATTGCAGCACGGAAGAGAAACTTAGTTCCAGTTTTGGATTACCCTCAAACTTTTAAGTTCCAGCAAGCAAGGTGTGCTGAAAGCTATTTATGGTGACTTGTTTTACTTATGTTTACGTCTATGGATATGTTGTTAAATCTTAGTCTGGTTTACAGGATTCCAACTGTAGATAGCAATAGCAATGGATGCCTGCCGCATCGAAGGCCTGGTTTGTACGAAAATGTCCGGCTTTCAAGTAGAACTAGCTCTGGCTCTTTTATCTCCATGACCGGAAATGGTGCTACGGTTGCTGAATTTCAAAATGGCATCGAAGAAACTAGATTAGATGGTCCTCAGATGCCTTTAGGAACCAAGGGTTTTGTAAATAAAAGTGACAACCCTGAAACCAACACTCAGCTTGAGATTGTAAATAATAGTGAGAACTCAAGAATGGAAGCTCAACTCATGTTTGTAAATAACAACAGCGAAGACCTCCAGATGGGGAATCTTTTTGAAGAAGATGAAGGCAATGAGAATGATTAGAGGTAATCACATTATTTCCAGTTTAAATTATTTGTTTAGTGTTACCTTTAATATTCTGGAACATATCATCTTCACTAGAACGAGCTTTTTCTTAAACCTCAAGGGAGATCACAAGTTTCACCTGCACCAAGATGTTCATAATTCCTTGCCATTCTAATGTGTTATCACTTTCCTTTAGATTAATTTAAGGGCTCGATAAACCTCTGCACTTAGGACACGGTATTGTCTGAATATCGATTCGTTTCATCTATATGATCTCTATCCCTCTATTTCCATGTTGTGCTTCTAGTTATATTGATTAGATAACAAGCTTTCCGGATTACAATTATGATTATGAACTGAAGTTTGGCCTTAATCTCTTTTTCAGGTGTGTATTTCTAATCATTTGATCCTCCAGAGGGTGATTAACAGTGTTTACTATGGGTTTCATACATGTTTAGCCATGTGAACAAGAGACAGAAAGGTTGCTTTTGACTGTGAAGCGAATTGTTTACTAGTATGTTGGTTTTTTCGTATATTTAACTCTGTAAATTACAGTCAATGAATTTCCCAATAGTTGTGAATTGTGATGTGTAAATAATAGAATTATAACTCCAACTTTCTTCTATTCTATTACTGTAAATAGACCTATCTTCTCTAGTTGGTTCGAAATTCTTTCATTTCTGGTAGAGCTGAGGTCGATCCATGTGGCACATATAAACAGAGGCTTATGGAATAGAGAAATATAGGTTAGCAGATGAACTCAGTAAAAAATTTACATGTGTGATTTAATAGCTTTAAATCATTGGATTACAACGAGTTATCCAAGAAATCCGGTCTGAATACTTCAGTGAAAAACTAAATTTCTGTGAACAATGACAAAATGAATGCACTTCTTTGCATCAACATGCACAACGAAATCATTGTAGGTTGCCAGCCTAGGCAACCGGAGGGTGGAGTGCGTGATCCTGTGATGTATCCATCGACGCAGGCGGCACAAACTGCCACATTGCAACTCCGGGATAACCAATGTAAGGAACCAACTTGTTTCCGAGAACTTGAGCTTGGGTAGTGGCAAATGTAGCAGGGATAGCAGGTGCAGGAGGCATGAAGCTAGGTTGCATGTTCATGGCCTTAAGTTGCTGCTCCAGCTTTTCTTTCTCCGACTTCAGCCTTTGCTTTTCGTCCCGAAGCTCATTCTTTTCAGCCTAAAAGAGAGGGAAAACTGTTTCTTTAATCATTTCCGAGATACCTGGCAGTTTCCAAATAGAAAACAGCACGCTAAAGATTGCAATACTATTTTAACCATAAATGGCCATCAAGGCATCCCGACCTTCAATTCTTTAATTCCATCTCGAAGACTTGAATTTGAATCAATCAATTTTAATTTGAATCAATCAATTTTCGGGCTTCATCTCGTAACTGGTTCACCATACGGACCGCATCAATCAGAATAGCAGCCTTGTCTGTCTTGGGAGATCTTCCAGGTTCCAAAATAGAACTCAAATCCATAAACCTGTTATTTACACAATGTTGAACATTTGAACTTGGATGAGAGTAGAAGAAAGGAAAAAAATCATGAGACGAAAGAAGGAAGTACTTGTCGTTTAGCCTATCCCTACGTAACTTCTCTCTACATGCTTTGGAGCTAGAAACATTGCAAGACTCAGATCGAACCCTGCATCAAGAAATGGAATAAGAGATGAGATTCCTTTGATTAAACACTTCTATTATCTAAGTTTCATGTTAACAGAACCGATACATTTATAGTTACTGAGTCAACTAAGTAAATAAGAAATGCAAAAAGGAATATACAAGATTGCCATTGCCAAGATCATGCACGTCTAAAATTATTTTATTGATGCCGCTTGAATGGCTATAATCCCGGCTTAGTTGAGAAAATATATGGTATTGCCGCAGATTAAAAAAAGCTAACATAAACTAAAATGCTTTGGCTCCTAAAAATTAATGCCCTTATTATGCTTAATATCTCATTGCCAAAAGTATGTCAAAACCTAAAAAGTTCGGATATTTTTATATGATTCCTTTAATAAGGGTATTCCATACTCACCTAAGAATCTACCCATTAAATAAGTGAAAATCTAATTCATCATGAAAGTGGAACTGATGATAGATATGATTATCATTTTCCTCCCTAACATATCATAGGTATCATCAAAAGATATAAATAACATTACCTCTTCCTTGAACCAGATTCCTTAAGACCACCTGAATCCTCAAATGAACTGTTAATTTCCGTGCTAGAAACAGATCGTATCATGCAAAAAAGAAAATAAGTCAGAACTCGGGACAATCAAAAGCGACAAAATATCGAAGTGAAGACGACCACACCAATATTAGAAAAGCAATCCCACCCCCCAACAACCAAATCAGAAGAGAGAGAAACTTGTTTGCAGACAAACAAAGAATTATTAGACACTGGAATGGAAGTCAGAAATGAAAATCCTGAGAACAGACAAAGAGATCATAATAAGAACTTCTGCTTAACAAAATAAACAATTTCAGAACCAAGGTTTTTCTTTCATTCTAAATTTCACGACATGATGGACTAATCACCAAATAATGGTGTACATGGGAGTGACGACTAAGATATAAGAACTTCAATTAGGCTCCAGTTGGCACTTCCACAAGGTTAATCCAGAAATGACCCTAATCTGAAAGGATCCAAATGCTCATTCCATAAACATCTTAAAGACACATGAAACATGGAAAAAAATCACACATATCAACAACTTTTACAGTACAAAGTAAAACACTCCAAGAAGACACTCTACAACATCCTCTCCCACTCGTTAGCAACAATTTTTGATTTCAAAAGAATGGGAAAATATGTTCTTAAAAGCATTCTTCCACAATCAGCCTAGTTCAATTTTGAGTTTCAATAACATTCCTTTGTTTTCAAAGAATCCTCGGAGAAGCATGACTGCAAAATCCAGCTCGTGAAATCGTGTTTCACCCTTTGGGTGTAAAACACAAAATGCTTTGAAAACAAACATGGGGTTGAATGTTTGATAAAAACCATAATGCATTAGAACCATGACCACTCAAGCACTCGAGGATCGTATTCAAGTTAGATTGCATACTACCAAATTAGCCAAATTAACAGGTTGTTTGAAATACGTCTCCGTCTCCGTGTCTTGTTCAAGGACTAACAACCATTGGGCATTGACTAAGATGGAAAATTGATGAACTTTACAACTATGCTCAAATCAATTCTCAAAACAATAAATTTACAGATAATGAAATTAATAACCTTATTTCATCCACACCAAGTTAATCTAACAAGTAACAACAATATACCCCCAAAGAAAAATCAAACTACACGATACTTATAATTCCTTCACTTCATACTCCAATTTGAAGATACATAACCTCTCATTTCACAAATTTACTGAAAATTTAAAGAAACCCAAATCAGATTGAAAAAATTTAAACCAGACTAGAAGATCAAAACAACGCCAATCAATACTAAAAGCTTTTGGAAACCCTAACTAAAATATAGAAACAAGAGAAAAGGGAAGATTTTTTCTGAGCATACCTGAGAATATTAGATGTACTGATTGTCTGAGTTGGCCAAGAAAATCCGGAAAAGGGTCCGTCAGGGTCAGGAATATCGTCAATCAAGGTTGCATAATCGAACTTGGACCAATAATTGGTGTTTTCAGGCGACACCATTCTCCACAGAATTTGTTATTAGCCGGAAAGTTGGAAGGGGTCCTTCGGATTTCCGTCTCTGTTTGGCAAGACAGAAAATTCAAAGATGGGTATCTTTCTCTTTGAAAGAATGAAGAGGAGTGTGGAAGCCGGAAAACACCGAGGATTGGTGGCAGGCGATGGGCCATTGCACTTGAAAACCTAGCTTGGGCTTTAAACAACTTAGACCAAGTTTGAAGTTGCCTCGAGATCGAGTATTATCCCGATTATCCGGTCCGGTCTCGGACTCAGTTAGTTTCGATAAATTTTTATTTGGTATTTATTTTGATGAGATCAAAATTTCATCTAAAATTTGAGTCCCGATCGTAACCGGAATTGAGATTATATCTTAATTTCTAGATCCGATAACTGGTAGGTACTTAATAGAATCAGGACTAATACCAAGTACTTAGTACTAATTTTCTTTCTTATAATAGATAATATTCATTTGTTTACTTTTTTTTATCAAACTTTTTTTAATATATGTATATTATAAGTATGGTTCGTTTTAAAATTTTAATTTTCAAACCTATAATATTCTAGTTTTATTATTTAATAATATTATTGACGGTTAAAATTGTTTTCTTATTGTTTATATTTTTTTAATAATAAATCAATTGACCGGATATCCGATATCGATACCGGTTTTTATTAATAACGAAACTGGATCTTAGAATTAAGATCTGTAGTAACCAGGACCGAGATTGAATCCAATTTTTAAGAATCAGTGACTACCGAGACCGAAATCAATCTTAATCAAACTGATCGGATACCCGACCCCTAATTGATTAGAAAATTCGTTATATTTTGCATATATAATTATTATTTATGTTCACAACGATTGTTATTGTTAATTGTTTTGTCATATTGATAATTACATGTTAATTTTGATGACCTCTAGTACAAATAAAAAATTTTAAAATTCGAATCTAAATTTTAAAAAAATATTAATAAAAAAGAAATCGTAAATCACAAATATAAATCATAAAGTGTGTATATATATATATATATATATATATAATTTATCAAAAAAGAAAAATGAGTTTGGCTTATACGATAATTTTGTATATATATATATATATATATATATTAATCACTGATTAATATTTTACCTATTTTTTAATATTTTATCGATTTAACACTTATAGTTTTCTAAAAATTTATATTCTCTTATTTTTTTTTTTTATAAAAATATCTTCTCTTATCTTTAATTCCATTACTTTAACCTTTGAACTCTTCAATTGCATTAATTTTATTTTTTGATCATCGTTGGTTAGAAAATATTATAATATATATCATTATCGGTTTGGTGGATTAAATTTATTACATTAAATGAAAATTATCAAAAATAATAAAAAATATATAAATATCAAGAATCAAATGTATAATCATACACATTTATGTTAACAATCGCATCATCTTATTTATTAAATTTTAAAGATAATAATTTAATTATTATCAATTAAATAATTATATTATTAAATTAAAAATATAATAATGATATCGATATAAATCTCATAATTGAATGATCGTTTATATAATTTATCCTAAATTAAATTAGATTTAGACAAAATCCAATTAAAAATCATATTTAGAGAAAAAAAAAACATTTAAATTGTATTGCATTTCAAAAAGGATGAAAGCTGGTGATGTTAATGACGAGGTAACGACCATCGACGGGAATCACATTCGAACCAAAAAAAATAAATTATTAAATTTTTTTAAAATAAAAAGGGTTAAAATGAGATTTTATCAATTTTTTTATATTATAAAAATTTTAATATCAGTTTTTGATATATACTAAAATTCTTATATATCAAAAAATTTACCAAAAAAATTCTTATAATTTAATATATACTAAAATTCTTACACTTTTAAAAATTTTAAATATTTTATAAAAAAATTAATATATACTAAAAAAATTTATATTTTAAAAAAATTAATATATACCAAAAAATTAAAATTAAAATTAAAATTCTTATAATTTTTATAATAACTTTAAATTGACCTTATTTTAACCCGTTTATAAAAAAACTTTCAAATTCTTGGGATTTGAACCCGAGTCACAAGGAAAGAAAGGCAAAAGGGTCGATTTGCACCGAACTAAAACTTTGGGGATTAGAATGAATAAAATAAAAATTATATTAAAAATATCAGGCCAAATTATAAAAATTAAAACAAATAAAGGTCAAATTTAGATTATTTAAAAGAATTAGGGATTAAATTGAAAAAAATAAAAGTATCTTATACTGAGATGAGATCGATCAACAACGCTCTTATGCTAGCTTTTACGAAATCACAAACAACCGTATAATCATCTCCTCCGTCCTTAAAAAAAATATCAACAAGCTTTGCAAGGTTGAGAATCCGATCGAGAGCCGCCTTCGGCACCGCCGTCGGTTTCATGAACCCTTCGTTAATAACTCATTGTACGCTTCCTCCGATGATGTCCCGTGTTGTTTCATGTAACACTCGACAACGGAAAGAGTATGTCCTCTCACTTGATCTAACTAAAAAAAAGACGAACTAAATTAAACATATATCAACCCGAACACGATAATGTGTCGGTTTTCAATTTTTTCGAATCGAATTAATCTAAAAACGGAGAAACTAATTGATGTACCTGGTAAGTTACTTCAACTAATGCCACAGACATATACTCCTCCAATGTCGGAATGTAACCTTCATGGAGCCACTTGAACACAGCATAGTAGGCTTCACATTGTATTTTCATCTATGAACAAACAGGCAAACCAATATTTAACAAAAACCAACCATTATTATTCACTTAGATTGCAAATTAAGTATATCGTGTATACCGCTTCTATCGCGTACTCGATACGATACGATCTTCCTTGTTCAGACATCAAATCTTCCATTTCCTTATAAACATTAAAGACTGCAGTATAACACAGTTTCATGTAGCCCGGAAGTTGGTCTATGCAGTTGATATCCCACCTGCAATATGTTAACAGTTCAAGTGGTTAATTCTCTGTAATTCGAATAAAAACTCGACTTCCGAAGGTGGATATATGGTTTTAAATCACCTGTTGATCGCTTTCGTAAAGATTTCGAGTTCTTCATTTGTTCCATACGTATCATAAATATCGTCGAAAAGTGATATGAGACATGCCACTTTGGTCATAAAAGTTCTAGCAATAGAGTAATGTGGTTCAAAGTACACTTCCACTGCAGACATATAGCATTCCACCATTCTGTCTCTTGCAAAGGAAAATTGGTCCTAAAGTCTAAACTTTTCCACCACCTGATAAACATATGTTATTAGGTTGATCCGCTCGAATAACGTTCTTGTTTGACTCGACTCGAGATAACTTTACGAGCGTTATAGATTATCTTCGTATCTCGTGTATCTCCTTCATGTGCAAAAGTTGTACTATTTTGAAATCTAACTTTGAGAATTTTACTAAGCTTTGGTCTTGGGTGCCATGTCTTTCATATATGGAAATGTTGGTCCTAGCAACCAACCTCGGCAAGCTCTTTCGAAGGGGTTGGTTTAGAGCATCGGCAATCTGTGCGGAGAGAGGGTCGTCTACCTTTGTTTTTGCCAAGTTTAGATGGAAGATAGTGAAAGAACGAGTTTCCTCTAATATATTCTCTCCATGCAATTGGAAATTTGCAGCTTCATACAACTCTAGCGTGCCCTTCACGTCACTGATTAAGGAATTTCTGAACCTTCCTTTCTCGTATTTGAACTTGTTGAATATATCTGCTCGATCAACAAAAAAATTTAAAAATGTGGGTTATAGTCGGATAGGAAGCACGGGTACGACATTCATATTCATATGACGTTTCAAGTACTCGAAATGTTTTAAGGATAGAGATGGAATAAGGACGGTTAGAAAACATAACGGAGACATAACGGATAAAAGTGATCGTAAACGATTGGAATATTTTTTAGAACGGTAAGTGACTTTCACAAGTGTCACCGAAGTTATTTTACAGCAGAGAGAGACTCACAAACTTTTGGTTGGATTCCGGCTACAATAAACAGGTGAAAAGGAGCAAACATCTTTTGCCCCGTGCCTCCTTTTGTCTTATTTAAAAATTTATTAAAAATTAAATTTTAAACCCTAACCCTTATTTTTTATATCCTAAACCCTAAACGCTATACCAAAAAAATACACCCTACCACTAATTCTCTAAACCCTAACCAAAACTCCTAAATTAAAACTCCAAACCCTCTAATTTAAAGTGGAGGCATAAATGGAGGCACGAGAAAAGGTAGACGATTTGCGCCCGACGAAAAGGTGTCCAATTAATGTTGTGGGTCCTACATTTGTTTTTTTATATAAATATTTAATTAATTTATTTTTTATTAATTTTTAGGTGGAATTTTTTCATTTATTAATATGGTTTTTATTATATAAATATTTTAATTTTTTATTTTAATCATGAATAGTTTATAATAAAAGTAGGATTATTTTTATTTTAATTTATATTAATATTTTTTTCACTCATTTTTTAAATATTATTATTATTTAGAATAGATTGTATATATATTATTTTATATTTATTGTATCCTTACTGTATTCGTACCCTGTATTTTTTAAAAGACATAAAGATAATTTTAACCCTTAATGTTTATAATTTTTATCGTTTTGACCCTTATTCTTTTTTTGGAATAAATTTAACCCTTAACCTATATTTTTTGACAAATATCTTATTTTTTAACTACCATAATAACTGGATCGTTAAAAATCTAACAATGATGATATATCATATGCATATGATAATATATTTTAAAGGCATAAAGATAATTTTTATCGTTTTAGCCCTTATTCTTTTTTTGGATAAATTTAGTCATTAACCTATAGCTTTTTGACAAATAACTTATTTTTAACTACCATGATAACTGAACCGTTAAAAATCTAACAATGATGACATGTCATATGCATATAATAACATATTTTAAATAACATGACATCTAACCTATCAAATATATATATATGAAATATAATTTTATTTTAATAAAAAATATAAAACAATTAAAATTTAAATAAAATATTAAAAAATAATTAATTCTAAAATAAAATACTAGTAAACATTCTCAATCCTAACTATGATAGAATCAAAGTCTTATCTAAAAAAATATGAACACAGTTCGAAATTAATTAGTTTTTTTAAGATAGAACTTTAATTTTATCGTAATTAGGGTTGAGAATATTTAGTAGTATTTTATTTTAGAATTAATTATTTTTTAATATTTTATTTGAAATTTACTTGTTTTCATATATAATATGTATTTGATAGGTTAGATAACTTGTTATTTAAAATATATTATCATATACATATAACATGTCATCATTGTTAGGTTTTTAACAGTCCGATTATCATGGTAGTTAAAAAATAAACTATTTGTCAAAAAGATATAGGTTAAGGGCTAAATTTATCCCGAAAAAAGAATAAAAGCCAAAACGATAAAAATTATAAACGTTAATAGTTAAAATTATCTTTATACCTTTTAAAATTATCATTTTTCATCCTCCTTGTATCTGTATCTATCCTCGTATCCTATTAATGCAACATAAAAATCAGTGACGGATCGAGAAGAATTTGATCAGTAAGGCATACCACAATGAACATTGAAGCCATGCTCTCTTAGCAGACGAAATCGAACAGCAGTGGTGCACAGATCATCGTCGACTTGACCATGATGACAATGATGATGATATATCATTTGCAACGCATCTTCAATCTCTTTCTCGAAATGGTAGGCCACGCCTAGTCGCTGGACTGCATCGATTTCGTGCACTTTCCGGAATGGCTGATCCATATTTGTAACCAACAGTCTCCTCACTTCTTCAATTCTTCGTACTCGAGTCGAGTTCGAGTATCGATATCCTGTTAAATTTCGAAAAGTATTCGATTCATTCAGAGATGCACAGTATAATTGATTGTATGAACTAATTCGAACAAACACGAGTTTTCGCGCGTAATGTACCGTTTCGGCAGGAGGATCGAGGAAAATATCCTCCCATATGTCGGGATCAAAATCGGCCGGACGCCGGTTTGGCTTGGACATGTTATCTTGAGTTGGAACCTGATTTGCAGACATTTGAAATGTCATTTTCTTTAGTTTTCTGAAACTTACAAGATGAGTGTTTGTTTTCCAGGGTTGGAAATATTTATAGGCATCCCCGAATGGTAACTGAGGCAGCCATTTTTGAGTTCGAACAAGATTTGCAGAAGTTTGAGAAAACATTTTCTGTGTGTGTTTGGATTGATAGTATTTATAGGCACCTACAAGATGCAATATAAGTTACTTGTCGGACAAAAACATGGAAGTCAGGTCTCTTTATCGCGTATTCTTCTATATCTCTTATTAAAATTATTTTAAAAAATAAATTTTAAATCCTAATCTTTATTTTTATTTCTAAAAAATTACTTTATCCTTAATTTGTTAAACTCTAATCACAACCAGGGATGGGTAAAAAACCCGATTACACGATTCCGGTTCTAGACCTAGTAAGATCCGATGGATTTTTATCTAGTATTGGTTTCGGTGGATACTCAATAGGACCAGAATCAATACTAAATATCCGGTATTGTTTTTATGTTGTTTATTTTTTTATCAAACTTTCTCTTTATGTACGAATATTATGAGTATGATTAGTTTTAAAACTTTAATTTTCAAGTCTACAATATTTTATTTTTATTATTTAATATTATTATTGATGGTTGAATTATTTTTTCTCCAATTACTAATTTTTTTAAAGAATAAACTAATTGATCGGGTACTCGGTATTGGAATCGGTACCCACCAGTAACGTGACCGGTTCTTAAAATTTAAAACCCAGTGTGACCGGAACTGAGACTAATTCTATATAAATTGGACCGGATATCCAGTCTTACCCACCCCTAATCACAATCCTAACTTTAAACCCTAAATTTTAAATTTACTAGTTTAAAATAAAGATACGATTAAAGGAAATACAATTTATTAAACGTGAATCACATTCTATATAAAGAAAGAAACTACTGATCTTTTCATGTAAAGAAGCTTTTGAATTACAACACATTTATTTGATGGAAAGATCTGGTCTCTCTCTAGAATCCCAAAGTGTAAGTCATGCACGTTGCCTCAATAAATAATGAAATCTAACACGACAAAGTATATGACACAGGTATTTAATGGATGCCGACAAAAATAAACCACGTGGGTTTTGATTTTTTTAAATAAACGTCATTAATTAATTAATTATGAATAACGTCTTTTGTAATGTCTGAAAAAATAGGTAATTTTAGGATATAATTTTTTAAAAAAATTAATATTTAGGATATAAGATGTTTAAAGAAATATTAGAGTTAATAAGCTAAAATAAATAGTAAATATAGACCATGTCATCTTTTAGTGGCGATTTTTTTCAACAGAGAACACCAACTTTTGCCGACGAGGTGTTCATTTGCTTCAGGCTTTTGTATTAATTTTAAGCCAATTTCATGGCTGATAAGGAGAGAGATTATACGGTGAATCTTTTTCACCACGTCATACATGGTTCAAGTAATCTGGACCATTGATTTTTAAATAATCACCTAATAACTATCCATCCACTAAATCCTTGTAGAAAAGAGGTGATGGTTTACTTGAAAAAAATTAAGATTAACGGTCCTGATTACTTGAGACCATGAATAACGATGAACAAGGTTCACTGTATAATTTTTTCTGATCAAGGCAGTTTGTCCGGCGAAAGGAAAGAGAAATTGATCACATCACCAAAAGTTGGCATGATCTTGTTATTTTTAGCTTATATCCTAAAAAAAATTTTAATCATCTTTATAAAATAAAAAAATAATAAAGAATAATATGCACTCAAATTTTCTCAAAAAAATATTATTAAGAATATTTAAAATAAAATAAAAATTCTCGGACCAATACACTAATTTATCTGTCACACAGTAATTATCGTCATGAAACGACATCGTAAAGTGACTTGTGAAATTTAAAACCCACATTTGGTATATTTATCTAAAGACAATATCATGTTTATAAGATTGATGGACATGATTCTATAAGTTAGAGGTAAATAAAAATCGATTCGATTCGAAAGAATTGAATAATTTAATTTGATTTGTTGCGAAAATATGTAATTCGTTTTAATTTGACTCAAAATTTATAAATTCATTTCTATTTGAATTTTTTAAAAATAAATTTGAATTATAAAATAAAAAATTAAATAATTCAAAATTTTTAATAATTAGAGGATCTATTTTTAAGTTCGAGACAAATTTCTTAAATTTTTATGATATATAAACCATTATAAAAAATATGAAAAATATTATCACATGTGAAAAAATACAAAGAAATATAAATAATTATAAAAATCGTTTAAATTGAAGTAAAATAGTACTACAACATAATAAATAATTATAATTAGTTTTTTCTAAGAACTCAAAAACTCGATTTGACTCAAATTTTTTAAACTCGATTTAGAAAATTTCAAATTAAATTTAAATTATAAAATACGACTCGTCAACTCGAGTAACTTAAATTTTTTAATTTAACTCGATTAAAAACTCACCCTTAATAAAAAAATGTTTAAATTATCCGATTTAAGTATCTAATTCGTAGATCTGTCTCACCTAATGAAAAAATAAACATCTATTATTTTCTTTTAAAATAATCCAAATCTAATATTTTTAATTTTTTTTAAATCAAGGGTTGAATCTAAAACATCCTACTTTAACTCGTTTAAGACGTCTCTGACCGTAATTTTTGAATTATATAGGTATTTAGGTGTGCACAAAACCGGGTTCGGTTAACAATTAGTAAATTATTTTGGTTAACTGATAAATTTGAGTCATCCAATTTTCGACCCTAAAACGTAGCATTCGATCAGTTAACTGTTTATCCGGTTAACTGAAAACTTCGGTTCGGATTGATTCAGATAACGATTTTTTTATTTTATTTATTAACAATATAAATTTTAATAACATATTAGAAAAAATAAATAATTTTAAAAAACAACACATAATATTAATGTATATTTTTTAATATTTATCAAATTAAATACTTAAATTTTATAAAATAAAATTATAATTTTACTTTTTAAAAATTAGAAAATAAATTAAAGTATAATTTTTTTAATATAAAATATTATAATAATATATAATATAATAATATATCTTATATAACCGGTCAATTCAATTAATCGATTTTTTTAAAAATCATAAATCATAACCGAAACGATTTTATAAAAAAATAAAAATTCAACCCTAAATCGAATTTTTCGATTTGTTTTTTTTTTTTTAGTTTTGAAATGATTTCAGTTGAACTTTTTTTTTTCACACCCTATAGGTACTTATAACTCCAACAGTTTATTACGTTATTTATGATTTTAATTTAAATTTTTTTATATTATTTTAATTTTTAAATTTTTTATTAGTGTATATTTAATAATTAGAGAATCTATTTTTAAATTTGAGATAAATTTTTTAAATTTAATGATATATACCGATATAAAAAATATAAAATAATGTTATCACATGTGAGAAAATGTGAAAAAATATATATAATTAGAAAAAAAAAACGTTCAAATTGTATTCAAATCGTACTATAACATAATAAAAAGCATAATTAATTTTTTAAGAACTCAAAAACTCATCTTGACTCTAATTTTTTAAGCTCGATCTGAATCAAAAAATTTTAAATAAGGTTTACATAATAAAATATGACTTGTTAACCCAAATAACTTAAAAAATATTTAACTCGATCGAACACTCACCCCTAATTAAGATTATTTAAAATTATTCGATTTAAGATATCTAATTCGTTGATCTGTCATCTAATGAAAAGAATAAACATATAATCCAAATCTAATATCGTTAAATTTTTTAATCACAAATTAAATCTGAAATATCTTATTTTAACTCGTTTCACCTTAAGACATCTCAAACCATATTTTTTTAATTATATATGTACTTATAACTCCAACCGTTTTGTCTGGTACGAAATTGTTGATTTTTTATTAGTGTATATTCAATAATTAGAGGATTTATTTTTAAATTCGAGATAATTTTTTTAAATTTAATGTTATTTATGATTTTAATTAAAAATTATTATATTATTCTAAGTTTTAAATAATTGTTTGTTTTTATTAATTTGTATGAAAGAGATAAAGTATAAGGTTCATTTGATAAAATTTATTTATTTTATTTTAATTATTAAATAACTATTTTTTAATAGTATGTAAGAGAAAAACAAAGATTTATTTTAAAAAATAAAATAAATAAATTTTATTAGCTAAAATCTACTGATGATGTATAAGAATTTAGGATGAGATAGATTAAAATAAAATTAAAATGAGATGAATCGAAATTATTATAAAAAATTTAAAATTTTTATATATTTTTTTGGTATATATTAAATTTATTAAAAAGTATAAAGATATTGATATATATTAAATTTTGTATAAAAAATTTAAATTTTCAAAAGTAAATTTTTTAAAATAAATATATAAATTTTAATATATAAAAAATTAATATTAAAATTCTCATAATTTTTATGAAATTATGCCTTATTTTTAACCTTATATTAATTTGTTTCACGATAAAAAACTCTCTCTCAAAACTGATGTTAGTTTATAAAACACATTAAACTGAATAAAAATTCGTTAACAAAATGAATCATATTTTCACAAAATTATTAAAATTATTTTTTAATAAACTAATTGATCGGCTAGTCGATATTAGAATCGATACCCACCAATAACGGAACCGTTTCTTAAAATTTAAGATTCGGTGTGATCGAGATCAGTTTCAATTTTTAAAACCAGTGATTACTGGGACCGGGACTAATTCTATTCAAATTGACCGAATACCCGGTCTTGTCCACCCCTACTCGCTATGTTGGAAATAACCTTATTTATTGATTAAGTCACAATCAATTTACTCTATTTATAGTTTATAACAATCAAATTATTTTATCATTAAGGTAGATTATAATAATCAAATCACTTTATTTATCGATTATAGCAATTAAATCACTCAAATAAAACTATAAAGTTAATATTTATTATATACATAACAATAAAATAATCTTATTATAACAATCGATAAATAATAGGGGTGTTCAAAAATACTTGACCCGTCGACTCGCCTACCCGATTAAAAATTATCGGGTATTTATAATGAAATGCCCTAATTTTTTGGGCCGGGTACTTGACCCGTATTTTTTCCGGGTAGTTGGGCCAAGTCAGGGTCTAACTTTTTAAGAATCGGGTATCCAACTCGACCCGATAATTTTAATAAATATATTTTTAAATTTTAAATTATATTTTTATTATTTTTCTTTAAAATTGATTTTAAATCCTTAACTTGTTTTTATACTTGTATTATATACTTTTAAGTTTTAAATTTTCATAAATATTTATATTAATCTGTCAATATGAGATTTGAAAGAAAAAATATGATCGAGAATAATATATTCTTTTATCGATAAACTTTAATATATGTATATATATTCAAATATTTATTATTTAAAACCGATCTCAAATCAATAATTTTGTGTTTCAAATATATATCATAAAATTTTAACTATTTTTATATATTTTTTAAAAAATAATTTTTAAAAAAATATAAAAAATTAAACCGGGTACCCGGTACCCGAATTTTACGGGTACCGGATTTGCGGGAACCCGATTTTTATAGGCCGGGTCATGAACCGATGTTTTGGTACCTGAAAATTCCGGGTACCCGAAATGCCGAGTACCCGAAACTTAGGGTACCCGCTTATGAACACCCCTAATAAATAGCATGGCTTAATTGTGAATTTTTAAGTTATAATGACTCATCGTAAACTTCGGCGACTTTATGGCCGGTCCGGCACGGCCGGACCGGACACGAGCAAGCATAGAGCTTAATGAAAAATTATATAATGTTCATCATTATTACCATTCATCCACAAGGGTATAACAACAAGCAGATGTTTGAGTTTGTGAAATCAGCAAATTTACCTCACAGAGAGCTATGAAAAAATTGTAATCTAGGCTCGTTTCACAAGAACAACCATAATAACCATAACTGCCAATCCCATCAAGCTAGCTCCGATCGTCTTATCGATGTTGTTCGACCCGGAGTTTTCTTTTGCCTTTTCCGCTGAGGGTAAACTGAAGAGGCCATGGAGGAAATGTGTCGCTTTACTCACCATCTCAACCACACTAGTCTTGATTTTCTGTAGAAAATCTGAAAATGGATCTCCACCTTTGCTGTTTTTATATTCTTCTAGCTTTACCGAAGATTCGGAACTTCGGGGAGAAGCCAGATATTCAAACTTATCATCTGCAACACATTATGTTTTAAAATTAAGCGAATAGTAAAAGATGCATCAAATAATGGAAGTAACAGTAAAACAATGGAGCAAAGCTTCTCACTGGTCGGATGAGACTTGATGAAATCCATATAAGCTGAATTGGTCAGGACAGCATTCCATACATTCGGATCGGCAGCGATAGAAGCAACAACAGACTGAGAGGAAAACCAAAACCATCAAGCATATCATGTTTTATAATTACAGGTGATGGAAGTAAATCTAAACAAGAAAGAACACAATCAAAAACCGAATAAAGCATCCTACTATCCTAGTATGAACTATGAAATATAAAAGACAATGTTGCAGTAATCGTTCAAAGGTATCGAACAGTGGCACCAAAGTCTGAGTAAACAGAAGATGCTAAGAACAGAGAATCAGAGGAACTGGTCCTAACAACAATATAAAAAACTGCAACGAAGATCATTACTCAAAATGTCCAAAATCAAGAGGGTAAGAAATGACACAACCTGAACTGCAGGATTCTCGTTGAGTAACCTGAATGCATGAATAGCAGATTGCGGAACCGAACTGGCTCTGACATTGTAAGAGACACAATCTTTCGTCTCCTCAGAGCTTGAAAGCGATGAAAGACCAGACACCTGATCAGTGCCACCATAGTTTGGAGATGACAGATAAACCCTGAAATAAAAAATGGAATCATAACCAAAAGATATACAAACAGAACCAGTAAAACAGTAACATGTTTTTCACATGCATACAATCATAACATCGCTAACTCATCCCATCCTCAGAAAATGTCATTACAAAAAAATCGAATCGAATGAAGCCTAACTTTTACAGTTTTTAAAAATCAACCATACACCCAAAATTGGTAACATTATACTCATACAAGTACTAAATCAAACTAAGGTTGAAGTCCCCAACGCCGGTTTTGTTCGCCAAAAAGCTGGAAAATCCGTCTTCTCTGATTAGCCTGTTTGAGCCCGAAAATAGGTGGCAAATGCCCATTGGAGTTAAACCAGAGGTTGTTTGGGGTTGCTTGGCCGGTAAACGGCCGTTTGCCACCGCAAACCAAAAATGATGCATATAATTCATAGTGTTACTGCAACAAATATTAATCCTAAATGGCATATAGCAGCAATAGTAAGCAAAATTCTTTTAGTTTAACATATTTATCCTATACAGCAATAATTACCAGTTCCTAAAACTAAGTACCAAATGAAGAAGGCAATCAACTGTTCATATAGTACACCATAAGAACTACTGAAATTCATGGAAAGGGGTTTGAAGAATTCATAAGAATCAAATTTCTGAAATTATTTAAAAAAGAATTCTGAAAGGAATCAACTTTACTTGTCTACTGCTTCTTTCAAATCAGCAGTGGCTTCTTGAGTCTCCTCCAGGCTTGGAACGCCACCAAACAATACCCGAGCAATCGGTTCACCTCTGACGGTGGCGGAAGTCGATACTTCCGAATCCACGTGCTGTTCAACATCGCCAACAAATTCCCAGTCATCCACCATCTCCCAAGACGACTTGTTATCGGCTAACGCTATCGTGTCGGCAACAGAAGATGTCCCTTCAATAGAAACAGAAATCGGGGAAGAAGAAGCCGACCGAGTCGCGGCGGCTACACGCATGACGGAGTGCTCGGATGACGGCGTAGACACGTGAACACCACCACGAAGGGTGGCGTTCGCAATTCCGACGCCGGTGACCTTCCCCACCGCCCTCATAACTCCTCCGCCCATTTCGGTGATTCGAGAATCAGAAGATGAGAGGATAGGACTACTTATAGAAATATATTTAATTATTTATTTTATGGGTAAACTACACTCAGACTCACTAAACTTTTAAGACATATACACTTTGATCACTGGAATTCATTAGAATGATTGCCCAGAAAGATTACTCAATTACAGATAAAATTATATTTGTATCACTCAATTAAAAAAAATCATATTAGATTACTGAATTAATATTATAATTATATTTTAATTACTCAATTTTTTTTAATTTGGTATAATAACAGTTTTAGTCCTCAAAACTTTTATATGATATTAAATTAATCCAAATTTAAAATAATTCAATAAATATTTGATCTTTTATATTTACAGTTTATAGTCTAACCCTGCAACTTACTTCTGTGTCTGATATACATGGACTTCAAAATCCATGGAGATGAAGTTGATATGGTAGAAGAAAAATGCAGGACAAGACAGAGAAAAACAACATTTGGAAGCTCTGTTCCTTAACAAAGAGGCAGACAGATGCTTTAATGGCCCATGTATCTGCATGGTGCATAGGGTCCTGCAAGAATACAGAAAAGCAATGAAAAGAAGATAGCATAGCAGGCATTGGCATTCTGAAACAAGCATCATTATTCCGAGAACAACCCCTTACTACATGGAACGAAGAAGGGGATTATACTGATCTTCAAAGTGCAAAGAATAGACCTGCTGGAGTTTGTGTATTTTATCATGCTTAGATCTATGCACTTACTGGTCCTTGCATGGTTCCCGCTATGGACATCGACCTCTTTGTCAAGCAACACTAGGGTCTCGACAATAACAACCTTCGATGGATATAAATCCTGCCCCGACCGCAACTCCATGAGGCTCCATTTCCTGACAGCTCAAATCAAGTGAAGCCATCTCTCCAACTCTCCACTTCCAACTCTTTTGGATGTCTAATGTCAATGTCAAAACCTTAGTCCATGACTCAACCACACCATACTCCTTCATGACCCACAATTCGTGCTGGCCAAGCTACTGAATGCAATGGAAGACTCCTCATAATTCAC
Source organism: Abelmoschus esculentus (assembly GCA_035048815.1). Classification (NCBI taxonomy): domain Eukaryota; kingdom Viridiplantae; phylum Streptophyta; class Magnoliopsida; order Malvales; family Malvaceae; genus Abelmoschus; species Abelmoschus esculentus. The sequence goes on along the minus strand of JAUCBN010000019.1, from coordinate 1,540,820 downwards.
AACTGACAAATCCATTGGACAAAAAACAGTTAAGTTTTCGGGCAAATTTATATCGAAAAAGTCTTCGGCACTCAATCAAACCCCCAAATCACATGTTTGTATACATCATTATGTCTTGTCTGATATCCTAACCAATGAAGAGCTCCATTAACAAAAGGCAATGATATAATCCCAGTCTCAACTTAAAAAGTATAATTAGGAGGAATTGCAGTAACCCTTTTCCAACAATTTTCAGTAAGTGAAAACAAATAAGGCTGAATCTAACTACCATCTTCTTCAACCCCAACCATAAGTAACTTGTAATCATTGGTTCTTGAATCGAACCCAAACCTGATATTTAATTCCACATCTTCACTAATGCTTGGCTGAAGCAAAGTGATGTACATTTGAATGGAAGGGTTCCAAAGAAAGAAATTCAAAAGATAACCGGGGAGAAGAATAAGACAAAGCAGACCATTGCAAGAACCAAGCACTATAAAATCAGACAAGCAACCAGAGGGAGAGAATCGAAGCTGCTTGAACTCATCAAACCTATCGTTGTCATGGTGTAAAAAGTAGTTTTTTGAGCCATTTTCTCGTACCTGAGTAGGAAGTGAGTGTTGTTGGGTGGTCTGGAAAGTGAAGCTTGTAAATGAGTCGAAATGAAAGATGGGTTTCGAATCAAACCCAAACCCGATATTAAATCCCACATCTAACATCTTCAGTAATGCTCGGCTGAGGCAAAGAAATGTACTTTCGAATCAAAGGGTTCCAAAGAACCAAATTCAAATATTTATAGTGGAACAACATAAGACAAATCAACCCATTGCAAGAATCAACCACTTCAGTTCTAGCAACATAGGGAAAGACAGGGAGTTGAAGCTGCTTGCACTTATCAAACCCATCATTATCATACTGTAAAAAGTGATTTGCTTGAAAATCTTTTAACTGCTCGTGGATGAGGAGAAAGGGAGTGTTGTTGGAAACTGAAGCTTGTAAATGAGATGAAATGAAAGATGATCGAGAAATGAGAGTGTCCCATGTCTTGGAAACTGACCTGAATCTCAACAGAAACTTTACTGGGAGTCTTTCCAGGATTTTGAGAATCACTTCTACAGGCATGTAATAAGACATCCTCTCTTTCTGCTCACTTTGATTTTGTTTCTTTAGGGAAAGGGAAAGGGGAAAGTTGGAAGAGAAGCAATGGCGTTATATTAACATCACTAACATTTCAAGGATTTTCAATTCCTTATAAGCTTTTCATTTCCTTATTTACTTGGGTAAACTACAACATAGGTCACTCAATTATTAACAATTATGTTTAGATCATTCAATTATCAGTACGAAAACTGCCCAAGGGTGACTCCATACAACTGAGAGTCTATTCTAACTAAATGAAGAAATGCAGTACCAGATGGAGAAAAAAGACCATATGGAAGCTCTCCTCCTTAATCAAAAGGCGTGCATGCTTTCGTAGGCATGTGTATCGGCAAGGTTCCTTAGGGTCCTGCAAGAACTCAGAAAAAAAGGGTCATTGAAATAATAAAGAGGAGATAGTTCAGTCATTGACATTCAGAAACAGACATAATTCATTCGCATGCTACTAACATGAAAACATGAGGACAACAACCCCTTACTACACGGTACAAACAAGGGGATTATATTGATCTTCAAAGTTCAAAGAGTAGACCTGCCGGTGTTTGTGTATATTAGCATGCTTAGATGTGTGTGCATGAGCGTATGGCGAGAAAGATTGCAACCTAAGCAAACACAAGCAACATGATAAAAAGGTACTTTTGTTCTTCAAGAATGCACCACAGAGAGATTTGGAAATTTTAATATATGTAATGTATTGTGAATATCAAGCAGGACATATTACAAGGAACATATGAACGTCTCGCCTGCTCAAAACGATTCACAGTTTGGCATGGGTTTAAGTTTATACTTTCCACACAAATATGATAGTGGATTCTTACAACATCTCAAAAGTGAGAGTAGCTATCAATATTAATTTAAAAACTAAAAATTCAACAGCTAATGAAATAACAGGTGAATGCACTTACCGGTCCTTACATGGCTCTGGTTGTGGACATCGACCGCTTTGTCAAGCAACACTAGGCTCTCGACATGAGTACCACATAGAAAATAATGACGAGAATATCTTTTCTTGAAATAAACTTCAGGAGACTCCATTTGCTGACCGTCCAAATCAAGTGAAACCAACTCTCCATCATCCAATTCCAACAAAACATCCCCATTATTCCTAAACCCCAATACCTTTAGCTCTGGTATATAGGAAAGAGGCCCACGCACAACACCTTCAAATGCAAACAATTTAGTCCATGACTCGACCACGCCATACTCCTTCATGGTCCACAACTCTATCAACCAATCACATGCTCTATTTCTCATGACAGCAATGGAAGATTCCCTATATTTCATAACTGATAAAGCAAAAGGCGGCAAACCAATTAAGCTCTCAGGCAAATTTATCAGCATAAACTCTTCAGCACTGAAATCAAACCCCAAAATCACATTAGTAAATACATGGTAGTTTCTAGCATTATTTCCTAGCCAATGAACAGCTCCATTAACAAGAATTAGTATCCCACCCCCAGATTCGAAATTATCATTAGGAGTTGCAGAAAGCCTTTTCCAACAATTTTGATTAAGTGAAAACAAATAAGGCTGAAACCAACTACCAACCTTTATTTCAGCACCAATCATAAGTATCTTGTAATCATTGGTTTTAGAATCAAACCCAAACCCGAAATCAAATCCCACATCTTCAGTAATGCTCGGCTGAGGCAAAGAAATGTACTTTTGAATCAAAGGGTTCCAAAGAACGAAATTCAAATCGTTATAGTGGAACAACACAAGACAAATCAACCCATTGCAGGAATCAACCACTTCAATCTGAGTAACACAGGGAATGACAGGGAATTGAAGCTGTTTGAACTTATCAAACCCATCATTATCATACAGTAAAAAGTAATCTCTATCCGAATTTTTTGAGAACTCGATGATGAGGAGAAAGGGAATGTTGTTGGAAAGTGAAGCTTGTAAATGAGATGAAATGAAAGATGATTGAGAAATGAGAGCGTCCCATGTCTTGGAAACTAACCTGAATCTCAACAGAGACTTTACCGGGAGTCTTTCCAGGATTTTGAGAAGCATTTCTACAGGCATATAATCAGACATCCTCTCTTCTGCTCACTTAATTCTGTTTCTTTAGGGGAAGGGGAAGGGGAAGGGGAAGGAGAAGGAGAAGGTTGGCAGAGAAACAATGGCGTTATATTGACAACCAAGGATTTTCAATTTCTTATAAGCTTTGTATTTCCTTATTTATTTGGGTAAGCTACGACATAAGTAATTCAATTATAACAATGTTATATTTAGGTTATTTAATTATTAAAATTATATTTAAATTATTTAATTACAGATAAAATTATATTTGAATATTTTTTATATTTTTAAAAAATATCAATTATATATAATTAATTAATAATAACTTAATATTAATAAAGGTATACAAAAGATTTAACAAAAATATCAAATTGATAATTTCTAACTTAACTGAATATAAATAATATTATAAGGTTATTATAATATAAAAGACAATTTATGTTAATTGATAATCTCAAATAAAGACGTAGATATATTTATCTAAACTAACAAACACATGTGGGTTTATCGCTTATTACAGAGTGAGTTTAACGTACGACATGTCTAGGATGTGATTAAAATACGGTAAGCTTTAAAATCTGTTTACGACTAAAATGTTAAACTTTTTTATAATATTTTTAATTATTTTTATTTCTTTTTTTTGCAAGTATTAAAACTTATTTTTACAAATATCGATATTTTATCTCAAATAACTTTATTGTTGTTCGACTCAATAATCACACTAGTCCAATCTTAACGGAGGAACGGTAAAAGCACCGACCCGACGAGCAAATGCTTTCGTTGTATAGAAATTTGAACAACTCGACTTCATCAACACAGTCATGGAGCATTTAGCATATCTTATGATTTGTCATCACAAGTCACAATTGGTTTTCAAGGAAAAATTATACAGTGAACCTTGTTCACCACGTCATCCATGGTCCCAAGTGATCAGGACTATTGATCTTAATTTTTTTTCAAGTGAATCATCACCTCTTTCCTACATGGACTTAGTGGATGGGTAGTTATTAGATGGTTATTTAAAGATCAACGGTCATGATTGCTTGGACCATGGATGACGTGGTGAACAGGGTTCACCGTATAATCTCTCGTTTTCAAGCCCTTCCATTCAATTAAAACATAACTGAACTAGAGCTTAGCTCAGCAGTTCTTGCCATCACCTCTACAAGGTAATAACATCTGCAATCCCTACAAGCTATGATCTCCTCTTTAATTTACATGCTAAGAGTAATTCAAAGAGACTGTTTGAGATTAGCAAGGGAGCTTCAGCATTTCAAATGGATGTCAATTATCGGTACGAAAACTGTCCAACGGTGACTCCGTACAACCGAGGGTTTATTCTAACTATATGAACAAGAAATGCAGTACAGACTGAGAAGAAAGACCATATGGAAGCTCTGCTCCTTAATGAAAAGGCATGCATGCTTCAATGGCATGTGTATCTGCAGGGGTCCTTAGGGTCCTGCAAGAACAAAGAAAAAAAAAGTGATATTGAAATAATAAAGAAAAGATAGTATTGCAGTCATTGGCATTCAGAAACAAACATAATTTATTCGTTTGCTACTAACATGAAAACTCGAGGACAACAACCCCTTACAACATGGTACAAACAAGGGGATTATATTGATCCTCAAAGTTCAAAGCGTATACCTGCCGGAGTTTGTGTATACCGGCATGCTTAGATGTGAGTATGGCGAGAAAGATTGCAACCTAAGCAGACAAAAGCAACGTGATAAAAAGGTACTTTTGCTCTTCAAAAATGCTCCACAGATAGATTTGGAAATCTTAATATATGTAATGTATTGTGACTATCAAGCAGGACATATTACAAGGAACATATGAATGTCTCGCCTGCTCAAAAGGATTCACAGTTTGGCATGGGTTGAAGTTTACACTTTCCACACAAATATGATAGTGGATTCTTACAACATCTCAAAAGTGAGAGTAGCTATCAATGTTAATTTAAAAACTAAAACTTCAACAGCTAATGAAATAACAGGTGAATGCACTTACCGGTCCCTACATGGCTCTGGTTGTGGACATCGACCGCTTTGTCAAGCAACACTAGGCTCTCGACATGAGGACCAGTACCACATAGATCATAATGACAAAACCAATTTGTTTTCTTGAAGTAAACTTCAGGAGACTCCATTTGCTGACCGTTCAAATCAAGTGAAACCAACTCTCCATCATTCACTTCCAACAAAACATCCCCATTATTCCTAAACCCCAATACATTGAGCTTTGGTTTACATGGATAGGAAAGAGGCCAAGGCACAACACCTTCAAATGCAAACAATTTAGTCCATGACTCAACCACACCATACTCCTTCATGGCCCACAACTCTATCAACTCATCACGTTCGGCGGGGTCTCATGACAGCAATGGAAGATTCCCTATATTTCATAACTAATAAAGGACCCTGACCAATTAAGCTCTCAGGCAAATTTATCAGCATAAACTCCTCAGGGCTGAAATCAAACCCCAAAATCCCATTACTACTTAGGTAGTTTCTAGCACCATATCCTATCCAATGACCAACTCCATTAACAAAAGTTAGGTCCCCAGGCCCAGATTGGCAATTATCATTAGGAGTTGCAGAAAGCCTTTTCCAACAATTTTGATTAAGTGAAAACAAATAAGGCTGAAACCAACTAACGTCCTCTTCATTCCAACCATAAGTATCTTGTAATCATTGGTTTTAGAATCAAACCCAAACCAGAAATTACATACCACATCTCCAGAAAAGTTCGGCTGAGGCAAAGAAATGTACTTTTGAATCAAAGGGTTCCAAAGAACCAAACTTATTGAACTTGTCAAATCTTCATGGTGGAACAACAAAAGACAAATCAGACCGTTGCAAGAATCAATTACATAAGTACGACGAACATAGGGAAAGACAGGGAATTGAAGCTGCTTGAACTTATCAAACACATCATTATCATACAGTAAAAAGTAAAATCTGTCCGAATTTTGTTTTGAAAACTCTTCCATGAGGAGAAAGGGAGTGTTGTTGGAAAGTGAAGCTTGTAAATGAGATGAAACGAAAGATGATTGAGAAATGAGAGTGTCCCATGTCTTGGAAACTGACATGAATCTCAGCAGAGACTTTACAGGGAGTATTTCCAGGATTTTGAGAAGCATTTCTACAGGCACATAATCAGACATCCTCTCTTCTACTCACCTTAATTCTGTTTCTGTAGGGAAAGGGAAAGGCGAAGGAGAAGGTTGGCAGAGAAACAATGGCGTTATATTAACATTTTAGGGATTTTCAATTTGCATTTCCTTATTTGTTAGGGTAAACTAGCACATTGGTCACTCAATTATTAATAATATTACATTTAGGTCGTTTAATTATTAGAATTATGTTTAGGTCACACAATTATGATTTAGGTTGTATTTTGATCACCTTTTATATTAAAAAAATTATTAATTTTATATAAGATTAAATAATTTTTTTTAATGAAGTACTCTAATGTTAACGAGAGTATACAAGTAATTTGAAAGAAAACGACCAAAGTGATCCAAATATAATGTTAATGAAGTACTCTAATGTTAACGAGAGTATACAAATAAAAACGGCCAAAGTGATGTACTTTTATACTATGAAGGGTGACTCAGTCGTGAACTTAATAATAATTAAATGACTCAAATATAGTTTTTAATAATTGAGTGATCCAAATATAATCTTACTCATATCTGAATGACCTCTATTGTAACTTACCCTATTAACACCATCTTCTTTAATTTATATTTCGGTTTTCTTTATTGGTTTGGCATATTTTTCATACCTGTCTTAGTTTAAAGTTTAAGATTTTATTTTGTAAGATTTAATATTTAAGATTAATATTTAGAATTTATAAATTATGTTTTATAATATAAATATACAACTTAATTTTACACAATGTTTATCAAAATTTTACCCTTAAATTAAATGTTAAAAACAAGTTTGGTTGGACAAATAAAAATTAAATGTCTATTAAGAAGATTAAATGTAATTTTATCATTTAATCATCGATATGTAATGCATTGGGTGACTAATGTATTTCAAATGCTCATTATGGGACCAACCATTCTAATTAGGGGTGAGTAAAATTCCACTCAAATTGAAAAAAATAAATTATTCGACTCGACTCGTAAAAATACTAAACACGTCTTGACTCGAAAAAATTCAAATAAAATTTGTTATAAAATAGATTTCAAATAACTCAAAATTTTTAGTAATTAATGTAGATCAATTTTCAAGTATAATATTTTCTCTATTATGTCTGACATATGCATATCACATATAAACATATATGAATATTGCATGTGATTATATAAAGCTATTTAAATTAGTATAATAACATTATAAATATTTTCAATTAAATTTAAATGAAAAATTAAACTTGACTTGAATTTCATAAATTTAACTTAAAAGATATTCAAATAAAGTCTAAGTTATAAAATATGATTGTTCAACTAAAAAAACTATTCGACTCGACTGAATACTCAACCTACTCCCAACCCAAAGTTGTTACATTGTGAAATCAAAAGTTTCAACCAATGGCGGATTCATGTTACGAGCCTTTAAAAGTTTTTATATTTACTCTTAATTTTTTTAATTTTTTTTTTATGATTTAGTCCTTAAATTTTTATAATTTTTAAGGTTTGTGTCCGCCATGAGATTTTAAGATTTTACCAGTGCTTACCTTCAAATATATTTCTAGATCTGTCACTGGTTTCAACACATAATTTAAGCCTATGACATTGCCAGGGCGATTCGAAAATCTGCCTTGTTCTTCTAGATCATGAAAAAGTTGTTTCCTTTTTAATATGATAACTCTAAATACAATACAAAAAATAACGAGAAGAAGAAAATTCTGTGAGATATGTTCTAACCTTTGAATGACTGTTTTTGACATTATATTGTTTTGTGAGGAACCATGCATCCTCAGTCATGTCATTTTTTTCAACCGAGAAACTCTGCGTTCGATTGCAACAACGCTAGCAAAATGTATTTTCTAAGCCAAACGCAGAGTGTTCGGCAATGCTTTTGCATATATGAAGCAGTATTTCCTTGAAAAGAACAAAAAAAATGAGATCTTTAAACACACAGTGCTCGGCATATATGAAGCAGTATTTCATTGCCGGGAGCAGCAGTAACTGTATTTCAGGGTAAAATGGAAGATTAAGACTTACAGATATTACTTTTTCTTTTCTTGCATGTATCTGCATGGTTCCCTTGGGAAGCTCTGTTCTGTAACGAAATGACAGACATATGCTTTGATGGCCTGTGTACCTGCATTGTTCCTTAGGGTCCTGCAAATAATGAAGGGAAGATAGCATTGTTCCTTAGGGTCCTGCAAATAATGAAGGGAAGATAGCATTGCAGGCATTGGCATTAGGAATCAAGCATAATTTATCGGTTTACCAGTTACCACTAACATGAAAACATGAGGACAACAACCCCTTACTACACAATATAAACAGGGGGATTATATTGATCTTCAAAGTTCAAAGAATAGACATGCCGGAGTTTGTGTTGATTAGCATGAGAATATGAACAGAAGGATTGCAACTTACGCATACAAGGGCAAACTCATAAAAAGGAACTTCTGTTCTGTAAGAGTGAAACAAGTTCTAATATATGTAATACAAGGTAAATATGAAGCAGGATAGATTGAAATTTGCAAGGAACAGACAAAATGCTTCACAAGTTCCTTTAAAGTTATAAGTTGTCATTGCTTTTAACCAAACTTTTTCAGTATAAAAGCTAAAAGAATTCAACTTCTCCATTTGGTTGCGAAACACTTTTGAAACGGTTTGGGCATATATGAAATGGTATTTACTTGAAAAGAAAGAAAAATTTGAAATCTTTATAGATAGTCCTTGGCATACATGAACCAGTATTTCATTTTGGATGCAAGAGTAACATTATAGTCTGTATTCAAGGCTAAAAATGGAAGATTAAGACATAAGGATGATTACTTTTCCTGTATGGTTCCTTAGAGTCCTGCAAGAATTCAGAAAGTGTCACTGGATTAATGAAAAGAAGGTAGCATTGCTGCAATGGGCATTTGAAAACAAACATAATTTATTGGTTTACTACTAACATGAAAACATAAGGACAACAGCCCCTTACTACATGGTACAATTGGTTTTAGAATTCAATTTGGTATCTAAATTTTGATTGGTCCAGTTAGGTGCATGAATTCAGCATAACTCGACTTTTTCTTTGTTATAACGTGGTTAATAACTTCGTTTTTTAACATTTAGATATCGTGAGTTTTAATATATTCCTTCAAGATGGAAAAGATCCTTAACTTGAAAAAGTAAAACTATACATGTTCTTACCAAGTGGATCAGTCGCTAAGTTATAATAAAAATTAACAAACAGAAATATATATAAAAAAACAATACCAAATTCTTCAACAATAATGAAAAATTAGAAATTATCAGTACGAAAACTGTCCAACGGTGACTCCATACAACCGAGAGTTTATTCTATAACTAACTGAAGAAGAAATGCAGTACCAGATGGAGAAAAAAGACCATATGGAAGCTCTGCTCCTTAATGAAAAGGCATGCATGCTTCAACGGCATGTGTATCTGCAAGGTTCCTTAGGGTCCTGTAAGAACTCAGAAAAAAAAGTTTCATTGAAATAATAAAGAGAAGATAGTATTGCAGGCATTGGCATTCAGAAACAAACATAATTTATTAGTTTGCTAGTAACATGAAAACATAGGGACAACAACCCCTTACTACACGGTCCAAACAAGGGGATTATATTGATCTTCAAAGTTCAAAGTGTAGACCTGCCGGTGTTTGTGAATACCGGCATGCTTAGATGTGTGTGCATGTGAGTATGGAGCAAACCTAAGCAGACAAAGGCAAAGTGATAAAAAGGTACTTTTGTTCTTCAAGAATGCACCACAGAGAGATTTGGAAAACTTAATATATGTAATGTATTGTGACTATCAAGCAGGACATCTTACAATGAACATATGAATGTCTCGCCTGCTCAAAAGGATTCACAGTTTGGCATGGGTTGAAGTTTATACTTTCCACACAAATATCATAGAGAATTCTTACAACATCTCAAAAGCGAGAGTAGCTATCAATGTTAACTTAAAATCTAAAAATTCAAGAGCTAATGAAATAACAGGTGAATGCACTTACCGGTCCTTACATTGCTCTGGTTGTGGACATCGACCCCTTTGTCAAGCAACACTAGGCTCTCGACATAAGTACCACATAGATCATAATGAAGACTAAAACAACATCTTTTCACGACATCAAATCGACGAGGCTCCATTTGCTGACCATTCAAATCAAGTGAAACCAACTCTCCATCAACCGCTTCCAACAACACATCCCCATTATTCCTAAACCCCAACACATTTAGCCTTTCGGGCCCAGGCCGAACACTTTCAAATGCATACAATTTAGTCCACGACTCAACCACACCATACTCCTTCATGGCCCACAACTCTGTAGATATCTCTCATGACACCAATGGAAGATTCCCTATATTTCATAACTGATAAAGCTTCAGGCGGCAAATCAATTAAGCTCTCAGGCAAATTTATCAGCATAAACTCCTCAACACTGAAATCAAACCCCAAAATCACATTAGTATAGTTACTTTCCTGATATCCTAACCAATGAACAGCTCCATTAACAAAAGGTCTTAGTATTCCAGCCTCAAAATCGACATTATCCTTAGGAGTTGTAGAAAGCCTATTCCAACAATTTTGATTAAGTGAAAACAAATAAGGCTGAACACAGCGATCGACTCTCTTTCAATCCCAATCATAAGTATCTTGTAATCATTGGTTTTAGAATCAAACCCAAACCCGGTATCAAATCCCACATTTTCAGTAATGCTCGGCCGAGGCAAGGAAATGTACTTTTGGATCAAAGGGTTCCAAAGAACGAAATCCAAACTTTTATAGTTGAACTCAAGACAAATCAACCCATTGCAAGAATCAACCACTTGAGTATGCATAACACGGGGAAAGACAGGGAGTTGAAGGTGCTTGAAATTATCAAACCCGTCATTATCATGCCGTAAAAAGTAATCTTTTCGCAAATTTTCTGAGAACTCGAGGATGAGGAGAAAGGGAGTGTTGTTGGAAAGTGACGCTTGTAAATGAGATGAAATGAAAGATGATTGAGAAATGAGAGTGTACCATGTCTTGGAAACTGATCTGAATCTCAACAGAGATTTTACCGGGAGTCTTTCCAGGATTTTCAGAATCATTTCTACTGGCATATAATCAGACATCCTCTCTTCTGCTCACTTTAATTCTGTTTCTGTAGGGAAAGGGAAAGGGAAAGGGAAAGGGGAAGGGGAAGGGGAAGGAGAAGGTTGGCAGAGAAACAATGGCGTTATATTAACATTTTAAGGATTTTCAATTCCTTATAAGCTTTGCATTTCCTTATTTGTTAGGGTAAACTGCAAGAGAAAGTTACTCACTTATTAAAAATTATATTTAAATTATTTAGTTATATACAAATCACCCTTTATATACAAAAATATCAATTATATATAAGATTAATTATAATTTCAAATGATATACTTCAATGTTAATAAAAACAAACAAATGATTTGAAAAAAAATACCAAATTGATGTACTTTTTAAATATAAAAGGTAATCCAATCATAAACTTAATCATAATTGAGTGACTAAATTACAACCTTTAATAGTTTAATGATTCAAATATAATTTTACATGTAATTGAATAAATTCCGTTGTAGTTTACCCCATTTACATCTTACTTATATTTCGGTTTATTTGTTAGTGTATATTTTTTCAAATTAATGAAATAATTTCGATATAATAATAGAATAGATTTTAATTTATACGTGCCTTAAATATAAGGGTTAGTGTTTAAAGTTTAGGGTTATAGGTTGTAAGGTTTAATATTTAAAATTAATATTTAAAATTTATGTTTTATAATATAAATACGTAGGTTTGTGTAAAATTAGTTTTACGTATCATATTAAAAACAAGTTTAGGCATGTGGTTGGACGGCTTTAGTTTTAAGAGGCGCAAGACGCTAAAAGTCTTTAAGGCCGAGACACTAGGCGCTAGGCGAAGGCTTTTCGTAGGCGAGGCGTTTTATATTAAAATATTATAAATATTATTTATTTTATTAAATATAAAATAAATAAAATCACATAAGAATAAAAATTATATTTTTGCATTAAGTGATAAAAATAACTAATAAATATATTTATAATTATGAATATAAAAAATATATATATTTAATTCTTATGATGAGTAATAAGTATATATTTTATTTATAATAATTTAATTATAAAAATAAATAAAATAAAAATATTTTTATAAAAAGTAATTAATAACTTAAAAATAAAATAAAAATATATTTATATCTACTTAGAGACTCGATAAAATTTGGTTATTCTTCGATTTATAATTACATAAAATGGTAAACTGATGTATAAAAATCAAATAAAAATCACTAATAACTTGAAATTTAATAGAAGAATACTAATATTTTTTTATTTAAAGGAATACTAATAATTTTCTATTCTGCCAAAATTGATTTTTTTGATTTAAACGTGGTTCTGTCCAAAAAAAACTTTAAATATATTTTTAAAATATAATAAAAGAATACTAATAATTTTCTTTGATTTAATAGATTGGTGAGTCCAAAAAATAATAAAAATCAAGAATAATTCTATTTAATGACTGGTGGGTCATAAAAAATATTAACAACTTAAAAATATATATAAAATTTAAACGTGGCTGCCACTTTCTCTTTCTTCTGTTTCCAATCGTTTCGTCTTCTTCCTCTAGTTCCCATCTTTTCATCTTCTTCCTCTGCTTCATATTTTCTTTCTGTCCATGGCTGCTGTTGTTCACTTCCCCGCCGGTGAGGTTTCACCATTTATCTTTCAAAACCCAAAGGCACAAGAAGCGCAACGCCTATCGCCTATCAAAAAGTGCACGCCTTTTGGCGCTTCCCGACGCCTCTGGTAACTCGCTTCGCTTCCGGTGATGGAGGCGTTTTCCTCCACGCCTCACCTCGCCCGGCGCCTCAGGCGCACGGAGGCGCACTTTTTAAAACTAAGTGGACGACAAACATTAAATTTCTATTAATAAGATTAAATATATCTTGTTAGTTTAACCATCAGTATATAACGCATTGGGTGACTAATCCGGATCGAGTGTTGGTGTCTTTCAAATGCTCATTATGGGACCAGCCCTCCTGAGGCAATAAAATTCGACTTGACTTGAAAAATCATATTATTTTTTACTTGACTCGATTTAAAAAACTTAAATAAAATTTAAGTTATAAAATATAATTTCAAATAACTCAAATTTTTAATAAATAGTGGATTAACTTTCAAGTTTAAGCAGAGTCTTTCTATTATGAATGACATATATATTACATATGAAAAAAATATGAATATGTATGTTTGTTGTATGTGATTATATAAAACTATTTAAATTGAGATTAACTAGTATAATAATATTATAAATATTTTCAATTAAATTTAAACAAAAAATTGACTTGAATTCATAAACTCTGACTTGAAAAAAATCAAATAAAGTCTAAATTATAAAATTTGATTGTTAACTAAAAAAATTACTCAACTCAGCTGAATGCCTAGCTATAATCCCAACCCAAAGTTGTTACTTTATGAAATCCAAAGTTTCAACCCATAATTTGTCTATGAAATTGCCAGGGAGATCCGAAAATGAAAGATTAAGACTTACAGATATTACTTTTTCTTTTCTTGCATGTATCTGCATGGTTCCTTTGGGAAGCTCTGTTCTGTAACGAAATGACAGACATTCTTCAATGGCCTGTGTACCTGCATTGTTCCTTAGGGTCCTGCAAATAATGAAGGGAAGACAGCATTGTTCCTTAGGGTCCTGCAAATAATGAATGGAAGATAGCATTGCAGGCATTGACATTCGAAAAAAAAAGCATAATTTATTAGTTTCCACTAACATGAAAACATGAGGACAACAGCCCCTTACTGCATGATACAAACAGGGGGATTATATTGATCTTCAAAGTTCAAACAATAGACACGTCAGAGTTTGTGTCTGTTAGCATGCTTAGATGTGTGCTCATGAGAGTATGGACAGAAGGATTGCAACTTAAGCAGACAAGGGCAAACTGATAAAAAGGAACTTCTGTTCTGTAAGAGTGAAACAAGTTCTATTATATGTAATACAAGGTAAATATGAAGCAGGATATATTGAAATTTGCAAGGAACAGACAAAATGCTTCACAAGTTCCTTTAAAATTACAAGTTGTCATTGCTTTTAAACAAACTTTTTCAGTATAAAAGCTAAAAGAATTCAACTTCTCCATTTGGTTGCGAGACACTTTTGAAACGGTTTGGGCATATATGAATCGGTATTTACTTGAAAAGAAAGAAAAATTGAAATCTTTATAGATAGTCCTTGGCATACATGAACCAGTATTTCATTTTGGGATGCAAGAGTAACACTGTATTTCCAGGCTAAAAATGGAAGATTAAGACATAAAGATGATTCATTTTCTTTTCCTGCATGGTTCCTTAGAGTCCTGCAAAAATTCAGAAAGTGTCACTGAATTAATGATAGAAGGTAGCATTGCTGCAATTGGCATTCGAAAACAAACATAATTTATTGGTTTACTACTAACACGAAAACATAAGGACAACAACCCCTTACTACATGGTACAAACAAGGGGTTATGTTGATCTTCAAAGTTCAAAGAATAGGCATGTTGGAGCGGATTCGAGTACGGAGAGAAGGATTATTCATTTAAACTAATCTAAGGAGAGTTATACTCTTATGGAAGCTTTGAACTTGAGATTCATAGAGACAATTCTTGGTAAATATCAAGTCCACACAAACTAAAAATTAGACGGCTAATGAAATAACATGTGAATGCACTTACCAGTCCAGTGCCAAATCACTCTCTCCTCCACAAGATTCATCGGAATCACTTGAATCTATAGCAATATTTAAGTCCCTCTCTCATCTACTCGATTCATCAGAATCACTTGAATTTGTAGCAAGACTTACGTCGCTTTCTCACCCACTCAATTCATCAGAATCACTTGACTCTATACGATGATGATAGTCATCACTCTCGCTGCTGACACCAACAGCTTTATCGAGCAACACTAGGCTTTCGACATAACTATTGACAGATAGTAAATCTGCCCCAATGTCAACTGCATGAAGCTCAATCTGCTGGGAGTTCAAATAAAGTGAATCCCCCATTTGCTGGGAGTTCAAATCAAGTGAAGCCCCCATTTGCTGGGAGTTCAAATCAAGTGAAGCCATCTTTAATTTCTGCACTTGCAACAAAACTTCTCCATTCTTCCTAAATCCCATTACCCTCGGAATACATGCACTCGGTCGGAATCCATCAAATGCCCACGCTTTAGTCCATGACTCAACTACACCATACTCCTTCATGACCCATAATTCATGCAACTCTCCTCGTCCCGGATCTATGCTAAGAGCAATGGAAGATTCCCCATATTTCATAATTGATAAATCAACGGGACGAAAACCAGTTAAGCTCCCAGGCAAATTTATCACCAAAAACTCCTCAGCAGCACTCAAATGAAACCCCAAAATTGCATGACTGAATTCTCCAGAGTTTCTTTCCTGATATCCCAACCAATGAACAGCTCCATTAACAAAAGGCAATGAGGCAGCAGGACCAACAGCATAATTAGGAGGAATGGCAGTAACCCTTTTCCAACAATTTTCATTAAGAGAAAACAAATAAGCCTCAATCCAACTACCACCCTTATCAACCCCAACTATAAGTAGCTTATAGTCATTGTTTCTCGAATCAAAACCAAACCCTGAATTTAAATAATCATCTTCACTAACACTAAGCTCAGGCAAATAAATGTACTTTTGAATGGAAGGGTTCCAAAGAACGAAATTAAAATCATATTCAAGACAAATCAACCCATTGCAAGAATCAACCATGTAGCCAAAGTCAGGGAATGGAAGCTGCTTGAACTGCTCAAACCCATCATTATCATAGTGCAAAGAGTACTTATCTCTGCCCTTTTCCACGCCCCCGAGGAGGAGAAGGGGAGTGTTGTAGGAAAGTGAAGCTTGTAAATGAGCTGCAATGAACGATGGGTGAGAAATGAGAGTGTTCCAGCTCTTGCAAACTGACCTGAATCTCAACAGGGACTTTACCGGGAGTCTTTCGAGGATTTTCAGAATCACTTCTACAGGCATATAATCACTCATCTTTCCTTTTTGCTGGCTTTATTTTGTTTCCTTTTTTGATGAATTTGAGAGTGTGAAGAGGAAGAGGATAAGGAAGAGGGAGGTGAAGCCAATATAATCACAAAATTGAGTAATAATAGCGAGAACCCTAATGTTTAAAGGAAAATATACATTCTAGTACCTGAATTTAAGTTTAATGTTCAATTTAGTCCTTATTTTTTAGTCAAAATCTGGTTTGAGACCAAAAGCAAAAAAATATAGTTTTTCAGGTAAATATTGTCTTTTAAATTAGTTTTAGAAAGTCGAAATTTTTAATTTTTGCTTTTTCAAAAATTACTTTTATATAAAAGTACTTATTTATCCTCAATTATATCATATATATATTTTTTTAATTTTTTTAATTATATAACTAAAAATATATTTTATTTTTTAAAATATTAGTTTTAAATATGTGATTAAAATAAGAAAAATTCTATAACGTGCGTCAAACATTGTTGATCACCACTAACGATGAACATTGCTGAACACCATTAAACTAATTAATAAATATTAAAAATTTTAAGAACTCAATATATAATTAATAAATATTTAAAATAAAATTTTAATTAAATTATTTTTTATAAGGAAAACTACATAAATGGTCATCCAACTATCACTTATTTTTAGGGTTGGTCACCAAACTAATTTTTTTTATCAAAATTATTATTAATATTTTATTTTGTTATTATTTTGGTCATCGACTGTTAAATATTTAACAAAAATCATGACATGACATGGTTTAATAATATGAATGGTCATCTAACTATCATTATTTTCTTGTGTTGGTCACTCAATTATTTTTTTTTCATAAAAATTATCATTAAAATTTTATTTTGTTATATATTGATCATCAATTGTTAAATATTTAACATAGATTATGATATGGTATAGTTTAATAATAATTTGTCCTTCAAATTATTACATTATATCAAATTAATCAAAATAAAAATAACTCGTCAAATATTTTAACTAAACCCCAAATTTTTCATCCTTTTTCTTCTTCCTCTTACAACGCTACTTTAAAAAATAATTTTTCAACTCTCTTTTTTTTTCTTGTGTCTTTGAACAACTTATTAAATTTCAGATTATAAAAAATCATTTTAATTTTATAATTTATTCTTTTAAAATCTATGTTAAAAGAATAGTTTCTTTTTCTTCGAATCGGGATGACGTTTTCATCGAATAATTTCTTTTTCAGTCTGAAAAAGGTTGTGTTCCGACATCTGAAAAGTCACTGATGTCAAATTTGTGTGAAGTTATAGGAGTATCCATATGAAGATCAAAAAGCTGGTTTGCTCAACGAAAATTTAAGTGAAACCAAATTTTATTTAATCCAAAGAAAAATTTTACGATATGTGTCGAATTGATCTATATTTATATGTTAAAGATTTTATGACTATTGATCTATATTAACTTTTATGTGACTTGCTAAATCAAATTTTTTTATAGATCCGATAAACATAAAAAATAATAATATATATATATATATATATATATATATATATATACTAGTACTTTGGGAAAAGTTAAAGAAACTAGATTAAATTTTAAAAGAATAAATTATAAAATTAAAGTAATTTTATATAATATAAAATTTAATAAATTGCTCAAAGACGCAAGAGAAATAAAGAGAGTTGATAAATTGATTTTTTAAAGTAATATTACAAGAGAAAAAAAGAAAAAATTGAGGTTTAGTTCAAATATTTGATGAGTTATATTCTATTAGAAAATATAATATAATAATTTTAGGGACTAAAATTATTATTAAACCATGTCATGTCATAATTTTTGTTAAATATTTAATAGTTTATGACCAAAATAATAATGAAATAAAATGTTAACAATGATTTTGATGAAAAAAATTAGTTTGGTGACCAACCCAAAAAATGAGTGAAAGTTGGATGACCATTTTGTAAAACTAATGTTTTGATATAATAATTGAAAAATAGTTTTGGACTAATTTGAAAAGACATTTCAAAAATGTTTCTTATTTCCAAACAACTTGAAAATATATTTAAGATGTTTTTGAAAGTTTTTTTTTTTTTAAATATGTTTTGAATGATTTAAAGAAACCAAAGAACTGATTTTACCCAGGTGTTTCGATACACCATCAAGGTGTTTCGATACTTGTTCTTCAATGCCATGGTTTTAAAGGCAAAACCACAGTGGTAACGATACTGGTATCGATACCTTTCACCACTATGATGTTCTGTTTTGAACCATATTTCGAAATACCCCAAACGGTCAAAACGATTTTATAAAACCCCTAACGGCTAGGAACAATATCGATACTGGTATCGATACCTGTTCATAAATACAGATCAACGATCATTTCCCAAAGAGGGTGTTTCGATACCGGTCATACGTGTATCGATACCACATGCACCAGAAGAGGAAATAAGCCTTGTAATCAGCTCCAAACGGCCCCAAAACATCCTCAACGGTCATAAACGGCTAGAAGCTCTTTTGGGATGATAAAAGGAAGCCTCAAGCATTAAAAGAAGACTAATGCTTCAATTGTAACAACATTATGATCAAGAAATTGTCTTAGAGCATAATTCTCATCTTTTGGGTAAACAATACTTGTGAGTTCAATGTTAATGTATGCTCAAGTGTCTTAGGATTGAGTGAGTGCTTAGTTGCAAAAACTAGCCTTATTAGAAGGATTCAAGTTTGCTAAGTTTTTCTTATTTGAGTGAATTCCCAAAGTTCGGGTTGTGAACTTTGGATGCTTGATTCGGGTTGTGAATCAAGGTTGTAAGGTTATCCCTTTGTTCCTTAAAAGGTTAAAATTCTTAGTGAATTTGGGAAATCCTTAGTGGGAAACTAAGGTAGTGGACGTAGGCGAGGCCGAACCACTATAAATTCTTTTGTCATTGTCTATATTTTTACTTCCACACATATCCACCCAAATTAGTCAATTCTTCATCACTTGACAAGTAAATTCGGTTGTGCATCGAGCCACTACAAGCCTAACACATTTGTTTAGTTTTATTTATAGAAAATAATTTAATTGAAATTTTATTTTAAATATTTATTAATCATATATTGAGTCCTTAAAATTTTTAATACTTATTAATTAGTTTAATGATGTTCAACAATGTTCATCGTTAGTGGTGTTCAGCAATGTTCGACGCACATTGTAGACTTATCCAAGATAAATATTTTATTTACCTAAAATCACTTTTGGACAATAATACCAAACATTCATGTTTTAAACCAAATAATCTCAAACTATTTTTTAAAATTATATTTTAAAATCATTTTCCATCGTATTTTTTAAAAGTAATGTCAAACTATAATCTTAAAAAAATTATAATATTTAATTAAATAGAATAATTATAATCTATATTAATTTAAAATAATTTATTTTTAATGTATATTTTTTTGGTAAAATATATTTCTGTAGATAAAAATAGTTAATAAATTAATAATTAATGATTTAAATAATTTGATAAATAATATATTAATTAAAAAGTAATTTCATAAAATATTTTTTTTATTTATATTTTATCAAATCAATTCATTTATAATTTTATCTATGAATTACGTCAACGTATAATACTATATAAGTTTATTATTTCATTTAAAAATATTAATTATTGGTTGATTAATGTTTTTTATTAACAAATTAATTATTTTTTTTGGTTGCATAACCAACCATTTAGTGGTTTGTATGAACCGTTTTCCCATGCATGTTTTCCACATATCGGAGATGTGAACATGGAGAGCAAATCTGCATGTTCTCCCACGTTCAGCTTCATGGTTCGGTTAAGGCTTTAGTGTCGAGAGATTAAGGGGTAATTTTTTCCATTTGGTTGGTGGTTCATGATGGATAAACCCCTATAAATATCATTCTAGCCTAAGGTCCCTAAGCATCAAAAAGACAAGTATCACATATTCTATCTAGTGAGCTTTTGAGTGCTTAGAAGATCTTGACGTTTTAGCTTCCATTTTGTAGTCGAGTTCTTTAATTTTACGGTGGTCCGAGGAGTTACCAAGGTGGTTCGAGGTGTTAGACAGTGGTGCAACCACATCTCATTTGGCATAAGGTTGTGACAATGGCTGGAGGTATTTATTTCGATCTTTTCCGCTGCGTTTATGCTCATTTAATTCTTATATTTGGTATGCGAGCCATGTTAAATCTCTGCCTTGTCATGTTTAATTTTTCTCAAAATTAAAATGCCATTTTGATCTTTAAATTTTGAAATTTTGAGAAAAATTATGTTGCAGAACCTTTGTTTTAAAACCATAAGATTAATTTCTAAAATTTATTAATTTATTTTACTTAAATAAATTTTAGAAATTAATATATAGTATGTGCCTAAATTAAGATATGTTATAACTTAGTTATATACATAACATTAGGTACATAAAATTTTAGTACTTATTGCATAAAGCTTTAGCAATAAAACTATAGAATATATCTAAAGATCTATATAATTTATTTAATTGGAGAATTAACCACATCAACTTTAATTAAATAAAAATTATAATAAGAATCTCATAAGGACTAGACATAAAACGTTGCATAATGAACAAGCAACACTTAAAATAAAGTTTAAGATTAATATCTAGCTAAGTGATTTTAATAATTTTATTTAGTTAAAGACTAGCCACAACATCTTTTGTTAAATAAAATTACTAAGGTTAAAAATCACATATAGAAAGCTTAGATATTAAATCCCTTAACATTAAGGTAAAAATTATTAGATGAATTTTTATAATAACCCACAGGAGTTATAAAAATAAATTTAATAATTTTTATATAAAGGATAGAAAATATTCTATCAAAATGAATCTAATCGAATTAAAAATTTAGCCCACAAACAATTTTTATGTCACTAGATTCATTATTTCTATAATTTGCATTGGTAAATTATAGCTTATGTTTACCTCAAATTTATATTAAGCATGTATGTCAATTTATTTTGCAGCATTATTACCTGTGAATATCTTTGATAATAGAGTAGATATCCCTGAATTAACTAGTGAGAATTTTAAGTTTTGGAAGGAAGGTATTCTTCTTCAATTAGGGTGTATGGATATTGACTATTCTATAAGAAAATCTGAGCCACATATCAGTGACACCAACAATCAGGCTGTTCTTGCTCTATATGAAAAGAGGGAGCGATCCAATCGCTTAAGCAGTATGTTCATTAAGAGTAAGATTTCTGTTGATGTTCGTGGCTCAATTAAGCATTATGAGAATGTCCAAGAGCTATTAAAGGCTATAGAGAAACAATTTCAGACTTCTCAAAAGTCATTAGCCAACACCTTAATTATGAAGTTCACATCTATAAGGCTCACTACAGTGAGAGATGTGCGTGATCACATCAATAAGATGCGTGATTTGGCAGCTCGACTTAAAGCACTTGAGGTTGAAATGTTTGAATCTTTCCTGGTGCACTATACACTCTTCCTCTTCAATATGGGCCATTTAAGATCTCTTATAACAAACATAAAGATAAATGGTCTATTGATGATCTTTTAACCATGTGTGATCAAGAAGAGGGTAGGCTCATACTAGAGATGGGAGAGAGTGCACTGACGGTTACTCAATGAAGTAATTTAGTCCAAGCCAAGCAAAAGGGGAAAGCTAAAATGCAATCCCAAGCTGACATCAAGAAAGAGTCCACGTGTTTCTTCTGTAAAAAGAAGGGACACATGAAGAAGGACTGTATCATGTATAAGGGCTGGCTTGAAAGGAAGGGTAAATCAATCTCACTCGTTTTCTTTGAGTCAAATATGGTTGATGTTAATTATAACACATGGTGGATTGATTCTGGTTCTACAATCCATGCCTCAAATTCCTTACAGGGATTAAAAAACCTGAGGGAACCAGTGAGAGCTAAGCGATACATCTATTCAGGAAACAAGATGCAATCGCATGTGGAAGCTATTGGGACCTGCGAATTAGTACTTAGTAGTGACTTTATTTTAATTTTAGAAAAAACTTTTTATATTCCTAGTTTTTCTAGAAATTTAATTTCCGTTTCAAGACTTGTACCCTTGGGGTATTGTTTTAATTTCTCGAATGTTGGTTTTGATTTATTTTATAAATCTGAAATTGTTGGAAATGTAATTTTATACGATGATCTTTACTCTATTGACTTATAAAATAATATCACTCAATACCTTAGATTTTATTGATTTTGATACTTGTGTAGGCTGCATTAAGGGTAAGCAGACTAATAAGTCAAAGAAAGGTACTAAGAGAAGTTCGACCATATTGAAAACCACCCATTCTGATATTTGTTGCCCAGATATGGATGTGCAAGGTCAAAAATACTTTATCACTTTCATAGATGATTACTCACAATACATGTATCTCTACATGCTTCATCATAAACGTAAAGCGTTAGAAGCCTTTAAGGTTTTCAAGGTTGAAGTAGAGAAACAATACGGTAAGCAAATAAAGATTGTGAGAACATATAGAGGTGGTGAGAATTATGGTAGATACACAAAAGATGGATAAGCACATGGTCCATTTGCTAAGTTTCTTCAAGACGACAGTATAGTTGCTGAATACACCATGCCAGGCTTTCCTGATCAGAATGGTGTTGCGGAAAGAAGAAACCGAACTTTAATAGACATGGTGCGAAGTATGCTTAGTAGCTCTAAGCTACCTAAGTTTTTATGGGTGATGCTCTTAAGACGACTGTATATATACTAAATCGGGTCCCAACCAAGACTGTCTCAAAGACACCTTTTGAGTTATTTAAAGGTTGAAAACCAAGTTTGCGACATATACACGTATAGGGGTGCCCGTCTAAAGTGAGAATTTATAACCCACAAGAAAAAAAAAAACTGGACCCAAGGACTATTAGTGGGTATTTCATTGGATATGCCAAAAAGTTAAAGGTTACAGATTCTATTGTCCATCTAATAACACTATAATTGTGGAATTAAGAAATACAAAATTTCTTGAGAATGACTCAATTAGTGGGAGTGATCTGTCTCAGGATTCAATACTCGTAGATCAACCATCTAATTCAAGTGAGAGATTGATTATCATATATAACACCCTCAAGCTCAACGGGTGTTGAACAACCAATCAATGAAGTTCCACAAATTACTGAAAACACTCAAATAGATCAAGTTGTTCAAGAAATTCCAGAAATTATTGAACAACCAGTTGAACAACATGATCCACAAGAGAATATTGGTTCAACATTAAGTAGATCTATTAGAAAAAGAAAAGCAACAATTTCTAATGACTATTTTGTGTATTTACAAGAATCTTACTATAATGTTGGAGCTGAAAATGACCCTGAGTCATTTTCAAGTACCATGAGCTGTAATGAGTCACAATTATGGTATGATACTGTGAAGGATGAGATGAATTCTATGAAGAGCGACGAAGTCTTGGATCTTGTATCGTTGCCAGATGGTGTAAAAGCCATTGAATGTAAATGGGTCTTGAAAACAAAAAGAGACTCAAAAGGCAACATTGAAAGATATAAAGCAAGACTCGTTGCTAAAGGATTCACTCAGCGAGAAGGAATTGATTACACCGAGACTTTTAGTCCAGTATCTAAGAAAGATTCCTTACGCATTATGTTAGCATTAGTAGCTCATTTTGACCTTGAGTTACAACAGATGGATGTGAAAACTGCCTTTCTTAATGGTGATCTAGAGGAAGAGGTATACATGAAACAACCTGAAGGATTTTCCTCTAGTGATGGTGATCACTTAGTTTGCAAGTTAAAGAAATCCATATATGGATTGAAACAAGCCTCCCGACAGTGGTATTTAAAATTCTATGAATTTATCTCTTCATTTGATTTTGTTGAGAATATCATGGATCGATGTATATACTAGATGGTCAGTGAGAGTAAAATTTGTTTCCTTATCCTACATATGGATGAAATTTTACTTGCAACTAATGATAGGAATATGCTAAATGAGGTGAAACAATTTCTTTCTAAAAACTTTGATATGAAATATATGGGTGATGCTTCTTATTTCATTGACATTAAGATTCATCGTGATATACATAAAGGTGTCTTAGGTATATATATCTCAAGAAACTTATATCAATAAAGTTTTAGAAAGATTTCGAATGAAAGATTGTTCATCTAGTGTTACTCCTATCGTGAAGGGTGATAAAGTTCAATTTGAATCAATGCCCAAAGAAAGAATTTGAGAAGGAGTAAATGAGAAACATTCCATATGCTTCTGTTGTTGGAAGCGTGATGTATGCTCAAGTCTGTACA
The DNA here is from genome assembly GCA_035048815.1 of Abelmoschus esculentus. Taxonomy (NCBI): domain Eukaryota; kingdom Viridiplantae; phylum Streptophyta; class Magnoliopsida; order Malvales; family Malvaceae; genus Abelmoschus; species Abelmoschus esculentus. The sequence continues at coordinate 1,516,175 of JAUCBN010000019.1, read as the reverse complement.
AGACCTGACGTTGTATTTGCCATTGGGATGTTGAGAAGATATTAGAGTAATCTAGATATAGACCACTCGGAAGCTACAAAGAAAGTTTTAAGATATCTCAAAGGGATAAAAGAATACATGCTTACATATAGACGATCTGACCATTTGGAGGTGATTGGCTACTCCGATTCAGACTTTGCTAGTTGTGTTGATTCACGTAAATCAACATCAGGTTACATATTTATGTTTACCAGCGGAGCTATATCTTGGAGAAGCATTAAGCAAACTTTAACTGCTACTTTCACTATGGAGGCCGAGTTCGTTTCATGTTTTAAGGCTACCTCACATGGAATATGGTTAAAGAGTTTCATTTTTGGGCTTAGACTTGTGGACTCAATCTATAGGCCATTAAGGATATATTGTGACAACTTAGTTGCTGCTTTCTTTATGGATAAGAACAACAAAAGTGGAAGTCGAAGTAAACACATCGACATTAAGTATCTAGCCATAAGGGAACGTGTTAAGGAAAAGAAAGTGGTCATTGAGCACATTAACATTGAGCAGATGTTAGCTGATCCTTTGACTAAGGGCATGCCACCACACAAATATAAGGATCATGTTGTCACTATGAGACTTGTTCGTACTTTGTAATTTTTCATTGTAAGAACAATTCAGTTAAAACTCTAATAAAGTTTGATATTTCTCATTTATGTTGTGTACACATTAAGTTTATTATTTCGAGAAATATCACTAAAGTTTGGACCTAGAATAAATATTTAGTTTATTCATAAAGTATATGGGCTAAAGTGTTAAGGCTTGATGTACTGTGATACATGAAAGATACAACTCAATCATAAGAGAAAATATCGCCATGATTCATACATTATTGTAGCGACCCTTTTAAATGATAAAAATAATTAAGTGTGAAAAAGGTCACTAATGGGAAAGTGAACAATTAGGAATTAAAAAAATCAAAAAGAAATTTAAAAATTAGGGGGAAAATGGATTTAGGGTTTTAGGTTTAAAATTGGGAATTTTGAAAATTATGGTTTGAAACGACCTAAATTTTGAAAAATAATCAAAAGGAATTAAAAAGAGGAAAAATATTTAAAAATAGGGTGGAGTTGCCACCGGCCACTTTGGTAGGCCAGACACTGTAAAAAACAGAGATTCGAAAAAGACGGGTTCGAGAGTCGATTACGGTTTAAAAATGGGTTTAGGGTTTAAAAATCACCCAAAATTGGCACCTTTAAATTATCCGCTTAAATTAATTTTAGATTTTCCGAATTAATAGTGGTCTTTAAATTAATATTCGTTCAATATCCGAATTCAATTTTATTTTTACCATGTCTATATTCGAAGGTAACGTATACACCGTGACCACTACGTTGGAACACAGGCTCGTTAAGACCGAATTAAGATATAATTAATTAATTAAGAAATTGATATAGTTTAATCAAAATGACAAGATAAGATAAATACATGAACAATATGTGCAAAAATAAATATACATGTGAACAATAAAATAATAAAAAACAAAATAAACAAATGTATGGTATAAACAAATATAAATGCATAACAAGGTTTGACAAATAGGTGACAAAATAAATATAAAAACAAAAAACATGAATAATAATGCAAAATTAAATATATGACAAAAATAAGCATAGAACATGGCATAGGTAAAAATATAACCTAACTAAAATACATGGCAACGAGATATGTGAAGCAAAAGAGATGAATATGTACAAAAATCAACATGTAAATAAAAGAAGCATGTAATATGCATGAAAATAAAAATAAACTTAATAAAATAAATAATAACAAAAATGTCACTGTAAGTGACTAGATTGAAACAAAATAAAAACCTTCAAGCCCTTCAAACACTATTATGAAGCGAGGAAGGGCTGAGGGAGATATTTAAATGATACGGAGGGGCCGAAGAGGAATTAAACCATTTTAAAAAATGATTAATGTCCGATTAGGGACTAAATTGAAACGGTTTAATAAAACGAGGGACTCCGGGCGAAATAATTTGACACGGAGGGTTTTATGAGCGCAAAACCCCCACTTTTTCTAGGGACCTAAGTATATAACATAAAAAAAAGAATGAGATTCATTTTCCCCATTTTTCTTTCAACCGAAATCCCCTACTCTCTCTGAAAGCTTTAAACCAAAGGAAGAACATGAAGAACATGTTCTTCATGTTCGTCCATGTTTCCAGAACCCGGCCGCAAAGCTCAGATTCCGGCCACCATTCACGGTGGCCGGCGACTTTAAAGATAACCAAAATGACCCCTTTTGAAAACCAAAACCAACAAAAATGATTTTTCCTTTATTTTGAAACCGGTTCCCCTTTAAATCGAAGCTATTCACAAAAAAAGAAAACAAACAAAGGAGCGAACCCTTGTTCGAACTAAAAAGAAAGAGGAAACAACTCTCTTCCTTCACTGGCTCACCACCGTCGATCCGGAGATCTTGTGTTTGTCGCCAACAAGTGAAGAACGAAGAGAAAAAGGCCTCCCCAAAAGGTAAAAAACTCGAACCCTAGCTATTTTATATCTCTGCGATAATAGAGAAGGAAGTTGTTTTTGGTTACCTCTGGAAAATGTTCTTGATTTTGTATTAGATTCAATTTGATGGGGGGAACCCCTTACATGTGGTTCAAACTCGGCTTAAATAACCGATGTTACAAGCGAAAATCAGAAAAAAAATCCTAAATTTCTATTTTGTTGTTGAAAATCTATCGTTTTGCTTCTGATATTTCTTGCGAAATAGTTCTGATTTCCTGTCGATTTTGGCTGAACATTCGCCTAAAATTGTCCGATATCCTCTGATTATGTTGGTTGATTTGTTGTAAATCTCCGTTTTTGCTTGGTGTCTCTAAGATTTCAGATTTCGGGTATAAATCTGACATTTTCTCGTTGTTTTTTGTTTGCATGTGTTGCCGGACGAGCGAGGGGACCACTGGAACTGCTGCCGGCGATCGGAGAATGTCTGGAAGACGAACAAGCTTCTGGAAACGAAAGGGGCGCGCGTGGGGGAGCTGTTGAGCCGCGCGTGTGGCGCGTTCAAACTCTGGAAGCTTCTGCTGCTCTCATCGCGGACTGTTAGATCATGGCCAGATCTAACGAACATCAGTTGGCTGCACATAAGGAGACATGTTAGGGTTGTTTAGGGTTTCGGTTTAAATCGATTGGGCTTGTAAACGAGCTTGGTGTAATATTTATTATTTGTGGACTGATTATTATTTATTGAACGGGCTTGTAACATATAGTTTTTGGGTCTTCATACTTATAAATAGATTGTAAATAAACAAATGAGTTTTTTTATTTATCTGTTATATAAATATATATAATAATAATAAATAATAAAATAAAATATAATAATATAATATAATATAATAAAAAATGACTAAAATAATAATAATAAAAATAATAAGTTAATAAATAATGATAATAACAAAAACGGATAAAAAGTAATAGTGAAGAAATATGTTTATTTATGTATACACTTTAATCATAAGAAAATATTAAAGTAACACCCATAATATATATTAGAATTAGAGAAATAAGTCCCAAATTTAAAACGATAATGTATTTATAAATATATATATAAAAGCCCGTTATTCGAATTAAAGAATAAAAATTAAAACCGGGTTTAGACCCAGATAAAATTAATGATTATAATTATATTTTAACATTAAGTTCTTTTGGACAATACGAACCAAGTGGGAGAATATTGGTTGGATAACCAACCATTTAGTGGTTCGTATGAACCGTTTTCCCATGCATGTTTTCCACGTATTGGAGATGTGAACATGGAGAGCAAAAATGCATGTTCTCCTACGTTCAGCTTCATGGTTCGGTTAAGGCTTTAGTGCCGAGAGGTTAAGGGGTAATTTTGTCCATTTGGTTGGTGGTTCATGATGGATGAACCCCTATAAATACCATTCTAGCCTAAGGTCTCTAAACATTAAAAAGACAAGTATCACATATTCCATCTAGTGAGCTTTTGAGTGCTTAGAAGATCTTGACGTTTTAGCTTTCATTTTGTAGCCGAGTTCTTTAATTTCACGGTGGTCCGAGGAGTTACCACGGTGGTTCGAGGTGTTAGACAGTGGTGCAACCACATCTCATTTGACATAAGGTTGTGATAATGGCTGGAGGTATTTATTTCAATCCTTTTTCATTGTGTTTATACTCGTTTAATTCTTACAATTTTAACCTAGATTAAACATAAAAGGTTAAATACAAAAAAAATTAAAATATTAATTCTATTAAATATTAAAGATATTTTCTCATATTATACCAAAGAAAATAAATTGTATGGTAAGAAATATTGTAAAATAATAATCCAATAAGTGAGCTCGGTAGGTAGCAATTAGTAGGACTGGCCTAACACAAATTACGTAAAAGGCAGAGAAATACTGAATTTAATAAGTGTTTTAATAAAAAAAATGATATTTATTTTAAAAAGATATAAATTAAAATTATTTTATTTATATTATATATATTATTTTTTAATTATTTTTAAATTATTAAAAATGCATTTAACTAATTTATTTTATTTAAAATTTTATTTTAATAAATTACACATTCTCACTTGTAAAATCATTACCTCTATAATTTTGGTCATCAAATTTTCTTATAATTTAGTGATTAACATTATAATTTTTTATTTTGATCACCAATCATTAAAAAATCAACGATAATGATTGTGTGATTAATATAATAATAATTTTAGTTTTTAAATTTTATTAATTTGATCTTAATTTAATTTTATTTATTTTTTATTAAGATCAAATTGATAGAATATATAAAATTTTAGGGTTAACATTATTATCATATCAGAAAAATAGTTTTCCTATCGATATTATATTTTTTTATATTTTGATTAAAATTAATGATCATCGTAATATGACATGATATAATAACAATTTTAATTCTCGTGACATATATACTTTATCAATTTAATCTTAATTTATTTTTACTAATTTTTATAATTATAATCAATTCGATAAAATATAAAAATTTTAAAATTAAAACTATTATTTTATCAAAAATAGTTTAATAAGTAAAATTAAAAAATAGTTTAATTATCAACAATATAATTTACCCAAAGACATCCTAGTAATCTACCAAAATAAAGGTCAGAAAATGCATCTAAAACTGTAATTAAAGCCCTTGACTTAACCATGGCCATGAAAATGAAAAAGATCGACCATAATAATCCAATTATGTTTAGTCAAAGAAGCAGCCAAACCACAGGAAGAAAACAACGTCGAAGACAAAAAACATGCAACCGTGTTGTGTTATTACGTACGATCGAGTCGAGTTCTTTAAATTTTTGTTTAAATTTAAGCGTAAATATTTATAATATTACGATACTATCGGTTCCAAGTCAAATTGCTTTCTAATATCATATATATATAATTAAAGATACTCAGTTCGAACATGAAAAATAATTCATTAATTATTAAATATTCGACTTTTTCAAATCGAGTTTTTAGTCATGCCTAACCTATAAGTAAGATGTCTGAAATGGGATGATGATGGAACTTATGGTGGGTCATGTTGACACAGATTTTTTCTTACAGGTATAACAAACTCATTCACACTGTAGAATTTTGAGCCGACCAGGTAGCTTTAGCCTTTAGGATTGGTCAGGCAAAGGCTCCTTGAGACGGCTGACGGGTTGAAGTGTCAAAGTTGAAATTGATGGTATTCCGATGGGAAAGTTTGGTATAAGGAACGGAGTTCTCCAATTCTGCAGTTTCACAAATCTTAACAATGGCGGATTTGGTCTTGCTTCTGCTTTGTTCATTTCTATGGCCATGTTTAACAGTGTCCATTGCAGTAGGAAGCTTAAACATGAGCAATTCGATTCGAGACGGCGATACCTTGGTTTCGGCTGGTGGAGTTTTTGAACTAGGATTCTTTACCACAGGTTCAACTGGCAGAAGGTACTTGGGGATATGGTATACGAATTCGGTCACGTCGGTTCCATGGGTGGCTAATAGGGAAGTTCCCCTTAATGATACGTCGGGTGTGGTGGAAGTTACAGACAAGGGAATTCTTGTCCTTCTAGATGGTAATCGCAGCATTGTTTGGTCCTCTAATGCGTCGAGACCTGTTCGGAGTCCGGTCGTGCAGCTCTTGGACTCGGGAAATCTTGTTGTGAGAGATGAGTTAGATAGTAATCCGGGGAATTTCATTTGGCAGAGTTTTGATTATCCGGGCAATACATTCATTGCAGGGATGAAGATTGGAAGGGACTTTAGAACCGGCCTAGATCGTTACTTATCGTCTTGGAAAGGTCCCGATGATCCTTCGATAGGAAAGTTCACGTATCGGTTTGAGCTAGGTGGATTCCCGGAGATTGTAGTTCGAGAGGGTTCGATGGTTAGATTCCGGTCTGGACCTTACAATGGGGAGAGGTTGAGTGGGTTACTTGAGATGAAAGAAAACCCCATGTATACTTATGATTTTGTGTTTAATGACAATGAGGTATATCTAACCTTCATTGCTCGCAATAATTCAACTCTTTTGAGGGGTGTGCTAAGTAGTGAGAATGGAGCCATAGTGCCGTTTTCATGGATAGATTCGGATCGGGGTTGGATTCAGAATCTTCCACTTTATGTAGATAACTGTGACAAATATGCCTTATGTGGTGCGAATGGCATATGCGACAATAACCGGTCTCCGGTATGTAGTTGCATGCCAGGTTTCGTACCGAGAAGCTTGAGTGAATGGGAAGCAACACCAGGGACGGGAGGTTGTGTGAGGGAAACGGAGTTAAACTGCACCGGTCCTACCGGAGATTGTGGATTTATACAGGTCTCTGCAGTAAAGGTGCCTGAAACAAAACATTCATGGTATAATTACAGTTTGAGCTTAGAGGAGTGCAAGAACATCTGCTTGGCGGATTGCGCCTGCATGGCTTATTCGAATTTGGACATAACAAATGGAGGAAGTGGGTGCCTGCACTGGTATAACGACCTTATCGATACACGATATATAAGCGATAGCGGTCAAGATATCTATGTGAAGGTTGCTGCATCCGAACTAGGTATGAAATATGCTTGATCAGGCCTTGAATTTCGAAAAAAATGACCAATTGATGAACATGATGTTGAACATTTGAGTTTTCTAACTTTCTTTTTAATGATTTTTCTTTCATTTAGATCGAAACAGGATCGCAAGAAACAGAACACGATCCAATACGAACAGAACAATAATTGCAGCTACATCATCTGCAGGAGTGTTGATTGCAGGCCTAACCCTGGTCATATTTCTAAGAAGGCATAAAAATTGGAAAAATGGTGGTTATATCTTTCCTTTTTTCGATTATTACAGCTCTCGAGCATGCTCGAATATGCATTAATAGGTTGCTATGTTATTTTTACTCAACTTGTTTCTTCATAGGATGGCTGACACCCCCTTCAGATGGCACTGCTTCTGATCATCAAAATCACAAGGAAGATCTAGAGTTACCAATATTTGATTTAACAGAGATTACTCATGCAACGAACAACTTCTCGAACAAGAACATACTCGGAGAAGGAGGTTTCGGATATGTCTACAAGGTAACAATATGATCACGTGCCATAACTTTTTATTTAGATCCATACTTATGAGTCATGACTACTGCTTTCTTCCGGTAGATGTTTCAAGGTGATTTCCAATCAGGAATGCTTCTTGATGAGTGTCGTATTTTACGAAAAATGAAAAGTTCGTGTAACATACGTTGCAAATGACCTTTCGATACTACGATTTTATGCTTTTTTAGGGTGTTTTGAAGAATGGACAAGAGATTGCTGTGAAGAGGCTGTCGAAAAGTTCGAGACAAGGACTCAATGAGTTCACAAACGAAGTTAAACATATTTCAAAGCTTCAGCACAGGAATTTAGTTAAGCTCCTTGGATTCTGTATTGAAGCAGATGAAAAGATGTTGATCTATGAATACATGCCTAACAAGAGCCTGGACTTTTTCATTTTTGGTACGTGTTCGATCATCGAAACCAGAAAATCTGGTCTGTTTAACATTAATTTATTTCTTTACCATTCTACCAATCTCCCAGTAACTTGTATTCAGAGAACTGACAAACTATAAATTGGCTTAACTTGTTTGAAAGACCAAACTCGAAGCATGTCGCTGGATTGGCCAATGTGCAAGAACATTATCGATGGGATTGCTCGAGGGCTGCTTTATCTTCATCAAGATTCAAGACAAAGAATCATACATAGAGATTTGAAAGCTGGTAATGTTCTGTTAGACAATGAAATGAATGCCAGAATTTCTGACTTTGGCTTGGCTAGAAGTTTTGGAGAAAAGGAAACCATAGCAAACACAAAGAGAGTGGTGGGGACATTGTAAGTAATGAACTCTGTAATATGTAAATTAGCTCTCGAACAATACCGGAACTTGTATTCGATCAATAGATTACTCTCATGGACTAATACTAAGTTGCCATGCTAATGGTTACATTGGCCTTGATGTCTCAGTTTAGGATTGGTTAACCATTGAATTCAATCGTATAAAACTTGTATACATGTTCTCTTATTTTTTTGATTTTTCTCCACAGTGGTTACATGTCTCCAGAGTATGCAATTGATGGACTTTACTCGATCAAATCCGATGTTTTCAGCTTTGGTGTCTTGGTTCTAGAGATTGTGAGTGGGAAGAAAAATAGAGGGTTCTCTCATCCTGATCATCAACATAACCTTGTTGGACATGTAAGTCTTTTAATCTTCTTATATCAATATCAGACATTTAAATTCTATGGTAGTTAAACACGGTCAATATCGAAGATGGAGAGTTCTGAAACCACAAAATAGTAAACATAACATCACGTTGCTGTTGCTGTTTCAGTTCTTGTATTGTTAAAACAACTTTATTTCACAGGCATGGAGACTATTCTGTGATGGGAATTCGACGGAGCTGGTTGCTGATCGAATTAAGGAAACCTGCAATGAATTCGAAGTACTAAGATCAATTCATGTCGGCCTATTATGTGTGCAACGAAATCTTGAAGATAGGCCAAACATGTCAGATGTTGTTCTGATGCTAAGTAGTGATGTGCCATTGCAACAGCCTAAACAACCAGGTTTTTTCACTGAGAGAGATCTGGTTGAAGCTTCAGCAGATAATCAGAAACCAAATTGCTCTAATGATTTTGCAATCACAGTGGTTGAGGCAAGATAAAATGACATCTATCAGGTAAAATGTTAGGAGGTTCTAATCTGTTTGATCTCTTAGAACTAATGTTTGTTAGCCTCTGAACTATGCTAGAATTCTTATGTTAGCTTATCAGATATGCCATTATCTGACATGACTATATTCAATTTCTTCCAAATTAATGTGTCAACGAGTCCGAGCAGCATAATCAGAGAAAATCCTTGTGCTTTACCGTAGCAAACTGTAAGAAAATTCGAGTTTGAGTGTTGGACACAAGTGTGTGTTCGGTATGACCTTGTTTTTTTCTTCTCTCAAGATTTTCATGTATGGAGATCCCTGAAGTGTATATCCATGTCTCGGACATGCATCAAAATGAGCTACGAACACAAATACTTCAGAAACAAATGAAGAGTTGGAACAACATAAAAAAAAATGATTAACAATTTCAAGTTATATGTCCCATTAGCATCCTGTAACAACCCCCCCCCCCCCCCCCAAAACTAAACAAGTCAGATTTGACTATGGTATTTTGAAGAGAAAGCGAATAGAACATCATCTCCCATGTCTATTTGAACTGCAATCTGCAACAGGAAAAGAAGTTCCAAAACAGAAGCAAATAGAACATCATTCCAATGAGTCAATGAACTTCCCAACACTGCAGCTTCAGAGTTAGGCATTTATCCATTTGTTTCAATTCTCATGCTTCTTATTCTTTCCCTGGGAAACTTAATCCCTATTGGTTCTATAACTCGAAGCCATGTTCGTTCAATTTACCAAAGGATTGGTCTTGCTTAGAATTGCAACACAGGTAGATGTTCTTGGACTAAATAGAACATGTTCTATCTCACTTCTTTTACAGTCGGCTTACCCTTGTTACCATTGATATGATCCTGTTCTGCTTGTAAGGTAATACTGGATAAAACCTGTGAATCCCTGAACATGAAAAAAAAATCTTACAAAAACATAGAAAATAAAACTTTGCTACCTATCCATGGAGGGTAGGATAGTCCGATCCCAGCTTGTAGGAATCAGGGGCCACTGATTTCCAATTGAAATATTAGCTACCCATTCGTGGAGAATGGGGTGGTGCCCTAAGTGGCCCATATTTAAGCAACCTGTGGTCACATTATCCATTGTTCAGACAATTAATGACATGCCTTCCTTTGATCTCAAGCATTTCTGCTGGATTAGGAGGCAATGTCATCAAGTAATGTGGAGTTTTATAAATAAAATACGAAATACTGGTTTTGTCAATATGGGATTTACTTTTAATTCATTCTCCTATACATTATTACACTTTCTTCCTTTTCGAATATACATATAGATATGTGTAAGTTTTTTTTCATATGAGATGATGAATCTAAAACCAAGAGACAGTCATTCTTTACTATGATTAATATAATTCGAAGGCTGCTGAAGATCTACCGGAGCTCAGACCTTTCACTGGCAGTTGCAGACTCGTCATTGAATCTTTAGAATTATGTTTTGTCTCGTTTACTAGAAGAGACGGCAACAAAGCCACGCATGAGCTTGTTTGTAACACCCATAATTAAGTTTTAGAGGGAAGCCCCAATTTTATGATCAAACCCTAATTTCACTTTCCCCCAATTCTAAAACCCTAATTTGAATTAAATTAAGATTATACCTAGAGGGTATTTTTCGAGTTTTCCTCACCAATCCTAAACCTAGTTGAATTAAAAGTTTTTTTAAATTATAATCATCTTACTGTGCTTCTCTCTTTTCATCTCCCACTTAGCCGACACTTTGTTCTCTTCCTTGGGTGTGTTACCGATCGAACAGAGACGACGCAGACTCTGAAGAAGACGTTTTGCCTTCACCTCGAATCCAACCGACTCCTGCGAGCACCGCTCGTGATACACGCTCTGACTCGGCAAGAGCAGGACCGAGCTCGGACCGTAGGAAACATTCGTGTTAGTAATAGTATTTGCTACGAGAGGTATGTTCTCTTCTTGTGCTAGATTGTGTTCTGTGATTAAATTGCTATTGTGATGCTGAATTCTTGAGATTCTCTCTGATATTATGATCAGATCATCTGAGTTGTGCGTTTCGTTTTTTTATAATTATTTGTGTTAAGACATTTGAGTTCATTTGCATTAATTGCATCACATGTGCATGGGGTGGATTGTACGGAGGAAGGTGGTTTTACCACACTGTGTTTTGGAGAAATAAGGGGTGAGGGATTCTAGGGAACTACCTCCACTGTGATCGGTTGGCTTTGTCACCACTTTGTTTAGCGTTCGGAGTATGGGACTACATTCTCTGTGACATTGCATCCATCACCCATTGAGTCATTTATTGTGATCATTTACATGTTATATATCTATAATTGTGAACTGGATGCTTGTGGTTTGTGACCGCACTATAGAGACGCTCTGGGCTTTATAGCTCACCCTTTTATTTTAATATTTCAGATACTCGACCCTAGAAGTTGGTACTCGAAGCTCTCAACCGGATTATTATTTTTCAAATATTTTCAGTATGTTTAGTTACCAGATATTTTATTTCAGTTGTTTTGGAATATTAGGGATTGAGACAATTTTTTAGTTCATGCATTGATTCGGATATGTAACCTTAGTACTATTATTTAGAGTATTTATTCCTAAATTATAAATTTTATCGTTTATATTATAAATTTAATATTTTGAAATTACTTTTCGCTTTACTTATCAATCAAATTATAAAATATTAATTTTAACCTACCGTACTTCTTAAGTCAAGAGTAAGGGGTTACATTTTTGGTATCAGAGCCAAGTTCAACACTCAGACTGTGAGACCCGTAACCAATGTTTTTATCGGTTTTTGAAAAGTATACATGCATTAAATAATTTTGGGATATGGAAAATTTTTGAAAATAAAATATTTCATTGAGATTTTACTTGTGTTTTGGAATTGAGACTCTGATACCAAATCTAATATAGGTTTTATCTTTGTAGATAGATACTATGTCACCTTATAAGAGTGTTAGATTTGCTGCTACCAGAGGCCGAGGCCGTGGTCGTACTGTTTTTGCTGTTAGTGAGCCGCCACCTGCTGTTGATCATACTGCTAATGATCAAGCTAAGATGCAAAACTAAGAAGTTGACCATCAACCTGAGGTACAACAAACTGTGAGCCAACAATCTGGGGATAGTGATACACATGAGCAACCACCTCATGAGGAAGAGCTGTTAGACTCTGATGATGGTGAGACAGTAGAACTAGATAGTGCTATGGTTAACTGAAAGTTACTGAAATACTTCCGGGATTAGTCAAAAAATGCTAGAAAACTGATATCTGCTATTTTCCTAAGTGTTGGGATGAGGGTATTTGCGGGTGTTTCAGATGAGCACCCATCGAATGTTGAGTTGTGGATGGAGGACCTTGAGAGACTGTTTGAGGAAATGAAATACCCCACTGGTAAGAAATTAAGAGCTGTTGTTTCACTACTGCAAGGCGAAGCACAACGTTGGTGGAGATCGGAACAGAGATTGATGTCATTGTCAGTTGATCAAATGACCTGAGATACTTTTCGTCAGGCTTTTCAGAACCGATATGTGGGAGAACAGTATTTAGCTGATCGACGTCAGACTTTCATTGACCTAAAACAGGAGAATATGACAGTATCTAAGTATGAGATCAGTTTTGTGGAGTTATCACAATATACACCCGGTTTAGTGGACACTAAAAAGGGTAAGTGTCGAGAATTTCTTAAGGGTCTCCGATTTGCAATTCGTGAGAAGGTAGCTCCTTTTCAAGATAAATCTTTTAGTGCACTGGTTGACCGTGCCAAGACGGTGGAAAAAATGGAAACAATTTCTGTGAGTCAATCAAAGTATGAAAAAGATCGGGGTAGGAGATATTATGAATCGAGTTTTCAGCATGATACCCCGAGTTATTCGGGTAAGAGAGCTAAAGAGGAGTCAGTGCAATAGAGTAATCAGAGGTTTAAACCGATGATATCTTCTGCCAGTGAAGGTGGGTCGTCAGCTTCTCGATCAATCTGTTCTTTCTGTCATAAGAAATATGGAGGAGAATGCAGAAAGAAGGTCGATGCTTGTTTCAGGTGTGGATCCCTGGATCATTTTTTTAGTGCTTATCCTGAACCGCCTACAGCCTCCTTCTTGAAGAATCAGTCACGGGATCCAGTTCAGACATCCGGTGTGAGTAGAGACCAAGGAAAATCTGTCACCTCTGGTACAGGAGGTAAGAGAGGATCAGTTCAGAGTGTAGCTGCTTCGGGTGTTAAGAAACCAGGTCTGATTTATGCTACTAGGGCACATGATAACCGTGATCAAACAGATATTATTGCGGATATCTTTTCTATACTTTTTAAACCTCTTTTTGCTTTACTTGTCGATGGGTAAATTTCATTCATTAAAATATATTATGAATTCCTGAACATGAAACTAGTGATGTTTAATACCCATTGACAAGTAAAAATATATTGCGGTCATTAAAAATTAAAGCATTAGTTTTAATCTGTGAATTAAAATAAGCATATATTTTAATGAACATAAAATAAGCATATACAAAATACAAAATATATGTTTAATATATTTAGGTATAACTTAAAATAACTAATTTGATTTTAATTTTCAATACAGTAATCGAACTAAATTAACTGATTATTTACTTTGAATTCTACAGAATACAACCCTTAGCTTTAACTCGAACGTTTTTAAATAAATATTACAAATTAGTTAAAAATTGTGAGGATATAAGACATTTTCCTCTATAATTAAGAACTAAGATAAAAATACAATTATAATGAAAAAGTAGTCAATCCTTTTTTTATTTTGTACGGCTCAAATTTTGTAACTTAACTCAAAACGTCACCTAAGTAGTGTCTTTATTAAAATTTTATTAATAAATAATAAATAAAAAAGACATCACTACAAGTAACGTCTTCAAGTTACTGTAACTTTTATATAGATACTCAATTATAGTACAACGGGTCTTATATCCCTAAAATTTAAATAGAAGATAATATTTGTTTAAAAAATTCGAGATTATTTGAATTTATCCGAAAATCTTGTAATTTTATTTTAAAAAAAACACATGAAAAATAAAAAGTATTCTGACCAAAGTTTGACAATAACAAATATTATTCTCGTGTATTTTTTGGTACAATGAATTTGAAGCCAAACATTTCACAAGTTCCTGAAGAAACTAGACAGCAGAACTATAGGAAGCAATGTATTCACATTGAAGTTTTGGATAGATGTCGTGGATGAGACATGTTGCCATTAACTCATAAGCTCTTTGGGTCAAATGAATTCCATCTCAGCTTGTCATGTGACTAGGTTTTGAAATCAGTCCACCGTACGGTTTTATGCGATGTGACTCAAGATAAACGTCGAATCAAACGAGATGAGCCAGGAAGAACTATCAATAACACTCAAGAACGCTCAAGAACAAATAAAGAAATTCATTCCTCAAGATTATCACATTATACAGTCTTTGGATCCCGCACGTAAAGATCAAAATTGCAGTTTCCTCCGATCCCACAACAAGTTTTTTGCAATGATTTTGGATCAAAACCTGATGACATAAACAATTCAGGGTACAATATCAAAAACTAATGACTGCAAATAAATCAGACTTACCAAGCATTAAAATTACAAGTAAAGCATATATTCTAAACGAAATTAAAGATTATGAAAATGGGTAATTTTAATAGGTCGTTCATTAAAATTAATTATTCTTTAATTTACCCATTGACAAGTAAATTGCTACCTATCCATGGAGGATAGGGTAGTCCGATCCCAGAGCTTGTAGGAATCGGGAGCACTGATTTCCAATTGAGAAGCTACCCATTCGTGGAGAATGGGGTGGTGCCCTAAGTGGCCCATGTTTAAGCAACCTGATGTCACATTATCCACTGTGCAGACAATTAATGACATGCCTCCATTGATCTCAAGCATTACTGCTGGATTAGGAGGCAATTTTATCAAGTACCGTGGGGTTTTATAAATAAAATACTAAATACAGGTTTTATAAATATGGGATTTACTTTTAACTCAGTCTCCCATACATTATTACACTTTCTTTCTCCCTTACCACATATACATATGTGTAAGTGTTTTTCATATGAGAGGACGAATCTAAAACAAAGAGGCAGTCGATTCTTTACTATGATTAATGTAATTCAAAGTTTTGCTATCGAATCGGCTCCATTCGTGAATTGCTCAACACCCTGACCCGAGTCTTTCGACAGCTACTAATATACATGCCATGGTATTATGATCAATTGTTTTCTACTGAGCAAGTAACAGAACATATTCCATGGTTGCTTACCTTGTAAACAGGACCAAAACCACCCTTTCCTATTACATACTGAAAAGAGAAATTATCAGTGTCGATTTCTATGTGCTAGACAAGGCGAATAAGGCACCTACCTATGGAGGATAGGAATAGTCCGCTCCTAACAGAACAGCACCCGGGCATTTATCCATTAGTTGCAAATCGCATGCTTGCTATTCTTTCCCTGTCTTGAGGTGCAACATGGCTAGAAATGAATGAGGTTATTATTCAAGTCATCACAAACAATGGTAGCTTTCCTGCTTCAAATTCATCTTCTGATGCTTTCATGAACTGCTGGATGTTCTTATGAAAACAAAAATCTTTACAAAAAGATGGAAAAGAAAACCTTGCTACCTATCCATGGAGGATAGGTAGTCTGATCCTAGCTTGTAGGGGTCGGGAGCACTGATTTCCAATTGAGAAGTTAGTTACACTTACGTAGGGAATAGGGTGCCTTAAACAGCCCAAGGCTAAACAGCATAGGTCACTTTATCCACAATGTGGAGAACATTAATAGCATGCCTTCCCTCGCTCTCAAGTATTACTCTTGGGCTTAGAAGGCAATGTCTTTGAGTATAGTTCCATGGATTTCCCAGTCGCTAGATTTCGGATATGCTGGCATTTTTCGATTGTTAAGATGATGATTACACCCTTTGGTTCTCAATATTTCAGGCTTGGTGGTGAACTGATGCCCCTTTTGTTTGTTCAAAAATGATGTCTACTTTATTAGTAGCTGATCTCTGGCTTGATGTGCAAGGATGCTGGGGCTGTGTGCCATACTCCCTGTTGCAAGGTGGTTTGGTTCGTTTTGTTTGTTGCTCTTAGTTTGATTTTTGGTTCAATACAAGTATAGATGAGGCATAGTGGTCTCCTGGTATGTTTTATTTCGTTTGGTGCATGTTTATAGGCGTTCTTTATGTCTGGTGTAATCTCCATTGATGCAGAGAATAAGAAAATCTGAATTTTGCTGAGAAAAATATATTATTTTCGTTTGCCTTTTTAGTTTCTAGGGTTTTATAGTATTAGTTTGGATTGACCTGTATCACACATCCGATTTTAATGGGTGAGTTTTGATGTATATAAATACTCAAAACTCGAGATCCACATAAGTAATATCAAACTGCTTGCCATTTAAACTAGCGGGATTGATCCAGAAAGAACTATTACACAAGGTATGGCAAATTATTTAATCAATTACCGGTTGATCTAGTGAGATAAGACATAAGATCACAGAGACTTGAATCCTAGTGATGTCACTTGCACACACACAAGATAGATAAATAAATAATAGAACTTGTTTGTCCAGATATATACATGAAAGAAATGCCCTTGAATTCAAGGTGAAGCTCATGAAATATTTTCATGTTCTGTCCTGCACTGTGGCATCAAGGCAAACATAGCAGCTCATAGAACTAAAAGCAAATGTTGACACTGGAAGTTATCCTATTGTATACCATGGTGCAGTAAATCAAGATATTGAGTATTGAGTGCCATTAAAGGGAATCTAGAACATCACCAATGATACGACAACATGTCGAATAAAAAGTTCAACAAAGCGGAGATGAAAGAAGAAAGAGTGAATCCTAGGGATCCATTTTAACTTGATCCTTTATATGAGTGAATCCTGAGCGACTCATCATAGCCTTCTTTGCTATCTACCACATGAGAAAAGCAAGACGGGAAAAGATATCAGATCATAAACAGGTTATGGAAGACTGGAAAATACAAATTAATGGAGATATTTGCATCACCAAGATACACACCTGCTACCAATAGGATAAAGCTGCGATTACGAAGGACTAAGCTAAGCATCTGCGATAAAAGAATCATCAAACAATAATGTTAGTTTACACGATTAGGTAGTAAGTTCAATAATTTAGCAACTCAAAACAAATTTCCCACATGAAACAAAGCCCATGAAAAAAACTGAAGAAACTTTGCCACTACAACTTGTGAATTTCATAACAAGGCAATCTCAGGTTTATTAATTCAAAATGTTTCTGCCAGGTATAGGTGCAGACAGATCTCTTTCTTTGCGAATCTTCTTATTCTTTCCACCATACTTGTTTCACAAGAAATAGCCTAAATAAACAGAGGGAGGAAATGGCAATGATCCATTTGGTGTATGAAACAACTTCCTCCAAAATGCAAGAGCCTTCCTTCCTTGAATATGAACATATATTTAAGTTTTATTGAAAAGCAACATATATAACAGCAGAAGCATGTTCTAACAAACATTTAACTGGCACATTCTCTTTCTGAAAGTTCCGAAACATTGTAGAGCACATCAAAGAGATTATCTTCCTATAATCCTCCAAGTTTAAGTAACTATGATTTATGAAACCATTTGTTCTTGCACAAACTTCTGATGGCTCTTTTGAGCTCCAATCACCACAATTCTGAGACGTTAGAAATATTCCAAATCCTTTAGTCATCAACTTACTTCATCTTTAGTGGGCAAACAACTGCTCAAAACATCTTAAGTAGCCATCCACAAAAAGATACTATCATGCCAAATTGATACCAAGAATAACTAGTAATTAATACCAGGAAAAGACCAACATCGCCAACTTAAGTATTTTGTCATCCATGACAACAAACTGGCCATGCTATTTCATCGCTATGTGCTGTTACTGGTAACGTTATACTACTTTGCCCTTATCATTATATAACAAAGTAAAAACACATAACTGAGACAAAAATGCTAAAGTCATCTGAACTAGACATCTAACACCAGCAAGAAACATAATTTTTCAGCCATTCAAATCCACAAAAAGAAAAAACCAGGGTAGTGTACCGGATAGGATATTCGGATCATACGACAAAATTTTGCTACTATCCTAATTATCAGTTCATACTATAAAAACACATCAGCAATAAAACAAAATAAAACTACTCATGCCATCCAAATTAAACATTGAAACAAATGCAAAGACCCCAGATTGCCAATCAAAAGGATTATCTTTTACCACCTTTTCCCTCCACCTTGTCCTCCTTGGTTGTCGCCTCGGTCCGACTATTCCCATCATCTTTCTCATCAGGATACCTAACAACAACAACAGGACAAACACAATGATGCACACAATAATCAGTAACACTACCCAATCTCCCATCATTCCCTCTTATCTCAGCTCCATACCCTCTACTCCCCATTACAACAGCACTCAACCCCAACCTCTCCAGCTCAATACACAATCTTTCCCTCATATCATGATCTTTCACTATATGAATCTTAAATGGAATCCCAGCCTCCTTCAAGGGTTTGGCCAAATCCGCCGCCTTGGAAGCCGTGAAGGCATCGAAATCGTCTTCCAGTTGCCTCTGGGTCTCCGGCGTTCGTGGGCTTTGTTGGGTCTGGGGAACCGGACCCCAATCAGCTCCGTAGAGTACAGAGGTTGGTGACACGTGGAGTAGGATGACAGCATCGCCTGGTCGGAGGTAGTTTTGGACGGTCCAACGAACGGCGAAGGCTGACTCTTCGGAGAGATCAACGGCCACACCGATCTTACGGCGTGCCCCGGCGACGGGGGTAGGGGAGGAGGCGGCTGAGGTCGAGTGGTGAGGGGAGGAGGGGAGATGAATCTTGATGGAAGGCAGTTTAGGGTCACCGTTGTTATCAGCAGAACTCTTTTTCTTTCCTTTATTTGGGCTTTCCATTCTCTTTTTCTTTCCTGATTTGTTTTTTTTTTCTTGAGAAAATGACAGAACTTTCTTCCGATAACAACATAATTTTTTAATTTATATCATAATTATTTAATTAAATTAAAATTATCTATTTTTATCACAATTTATTTAATGTTTAAATCTCAATTAAATAGAAAAAAATAAATTGATTATGTTTGTGTAAAATTATATCAATAATTTGTAAATTACATTTAAAATGTTATTTAATAGAATAATTAAATTAATAAAATAATGAATATAAAATATTAAATAATTAAATATGTTACCGACTTTAATGGTTGATAATTTAAACTTTTACGAAAGGGGTCGTAGTGGTCAAGTCTAGACGACTGTTTACAAAAAATATGTCTTTACAAAGTCGTAAGATCATGTATGAGAACAAACGTCTGTCCAATTAGAAGTGGGTAAAACTGAAATCGATTTAAAAAAAACTGATATTTTTTTAATTTTGAGTTATTCGAGTTAAGTTGTTCGAGTTGTTTGAGTGACTCGAATAACTCGAGTGAATTTCGAGTTCGAGTCGGTTTTGAATTTTAGAAGTTCGAATATTCAAAAAATTGAAATTTAATTTTAAAAATTTTATATTTTGATCACTATTTTATAACTTTTTCAATTGAACTCCGATTTATTCGCAGTTTTTTTTAAATTCATTTTTAAGAACATAAGATTAAGAATAAAACCTATTAATAAAATTAATACTCCTTTGAACCTAAAACTTTTAAAAATTTACTATTAGGTGCTTAAAATTTTGAAATTTTATTATTTAACCATTGAATGATAAATATTGATCTATGTGATAATAATTTTCTTTCATGTGTACGCTAAAAAAATCCAAATCAATATAGTACTAACCGTTAAAAGTTTTAGTTAAGTCTCTAAATTTTGGTAAGTTTACATTTTTGTCCCTGAATTTTGAAAAGTTTACAATATAATCTCAATTGTTTGAAATCGGAATGTATCTATATTATGATTTCTGATGATGGATAACTTTTTTTTGTTTCATGAATGTTTTATATTTATTTGTCTTTGATTTCAAGATTGATTGTTCTGAATTATTTTTCAATGATACTTTCTGTTAGGCTTGGAGATGCTCGATTCACAACCGATTAAAGCTTGTCAAGTGGTGGAGAAGTGGTAATTTGGGTGTTTGTGGTGGAAGCAAAAAGATAGACAATAAACATAAGGATTTATAGTGGTTCGACCATGCCTACATCCACTATCTTAACTTCCCACTAAGGATTTTCCAAATTCACTAAGAATTCAACCTTTTGAGGCTAAAGGGTTAACCTTTCAAACCTTGATTCAAAACTGAATCAAGCATCCAAAGTTCACAAACCGAACTTTGGGAAAACATTCGAACAAGAGAAATCTTAAACAAACTTGTTTAATCCTTCTACCAAGGCTAATGTTTGCAATATAAGCTCTCACTCAATCCTAATACACTTGAGCATACATAAACATTAAGATCACAAGTGTTGTCTGCCCCAAAATGTGAGAATTATGCTCTAAGACAAATCTTTGATCATAATGTTGTTTACAATGAAACGTTGGTCTTCTCTTGATGCTTGAGGCTTCCTTTTATCATCTCAAATGAGCTTCTAGCCATTTATGACCGTTGGGGATGTTTTGGGGCCGTTTGAAGCTGATTTCAAGGTATATTTCTGTTTTTGGTACAAACGGTATCGATACCTGTTAAGTGTTATAATTTACTGTTTTTAGTTCCCTTTTTACTCATGGTTATTGTTTTATTTAAGCATTTAATTAGTTATAAGTTCATATTTTCATGCATATTAATTAATTATCACTTTATTTTCTTGTTTGGTTATTTTTGGTTATTTTCGGTAGAAAAGATGCTGCTGTGGTTTATTTCTTTATTTGCAGGAGGAAATCTTTGATGGAGAGCTATCTATGGAAAGAAGATATGGAAAGATTGAAGGAGCAAGCAAAAAAGGAAATATATATTGGAAAGAGAAATATTCTAACTTGATTATTTCCATGTCTATATTATTTCTTTAACTTTGTGGACCGAAGATCTCCATTAAAAAAGAGGGTTTGGCGTCCAAGAAGAAG
The DNA here is from genome assembly GCA_035048815.1 of Abelmoschus esculentus. NCBI lineage: Eukaryota > Viridiplantae > Streptophyta > Magnoliopsida > Malvales > Malvaceae > Abelmoschus > Abelmoschus esculentus. Next base: position 1,494,959 of record JAUCBN010000019.1, on the reverse strand, counting down.
AGAGGAGGCTGGAGCGAGAGATCGAGAGAAAGCAAGTGACGGTTGTTTTTCTTTGTCTCTTTTTATTTTGAGTGATGAGAGGAATATTATTCGGTAACTATTGCCCAGCCATGAACTAATTTTAGTTGGCTTGGGTTATTTCTATGTTATGAATATTTAGTTTGATTTTATTTAAGTGTTTGGTGTGTTCTTAATTGGGGTTTATCTACTCTTGGCGTTTAAACTTGTTTGCGAGAGAATCGGGAGAGGACTCGATAAACAATCTATTTATCCAGATTCGAGAGGATTGGATTCATGAAACGAGTAGATATGGTTCGATCCAAGTGCGAAATAACTAATCCGACTTAGGGATAAATGCAGGATTTCAACGGCTAAGAAAAGCTACGCTTTGCCGAACCTCAAGGATAGTTGTCCAACATTTCCCAGGCAATTCCTTCGTCGCCATTGCCCAAACACTCTACGAATTGACAACTCGGAGAAATGTCATAAGCAATCGATTGAGCCCAATTGCCTCGACAAGTAGGGTGGTGCGAGCACCCATTCACAAAGACGAAATCATTCGACAATCATTCATAATTCGGAATAACCCAGCCTCGTTTCTCAATCATTATCTCAATCATTATCTTAACTATTTTATTTGCTTATTTATTATTTCAGTTTATTTCCATACCACTTTCTAAACAAATTGTATTTTTATTTTTACAGTGCAAGAGATTAAAATCCGAAAAGTGCACTAATCCTTGTGGATTCGATATATTTATACTATAACTTGAACGTATACACTTGCACGTAATCGCGGAGTTCATTTACACACCTACAAGTTTTTGGCGCCATTGTCGGGGATTGATAATAGCGACTTTGCTTTTAGTTTCTTGCTTTTTATTTTCAGTTTTTAATTATTTTTCGGATTCAAAGAATTTACAAATTTGGTTTTGTTGCTGTGAATGACCAGGGAAAGACCATCATCAGAAGAGCATTCATTTGAACCCGAATTTGAACAAGTATTTCGTAGGAGGAGACATGAACAAAGAGCAGCAATGGCAGATCCTGTTCCTCTTATCGATAATCAATATGCCGCGACAATGGGTGATGACATAGATGGGAAACAACCAGTTCATATAGAACGAAGATCCATTAGAGATTATTTGGAAGAAGATCTCAATGGATTAAATCCAGGAGTTATTATACCTGAAATTGAAGCGACACATTTCGAGTTGAAGCCAGTAATGTTTAGTATGATCAATATGATTGGGCAATTCGGCGGATCGGTAACTGAAGACACTCGACAACATCTCAAGTCTTTCTTAGAGATTTGTAATTCATTCAAGATTCAAGGAGTTCACGAGGATGTTTTAAGATTAAAATTATTCTCATATTCATTACGAGACAAAGCGAAAACGTGGTTCAATAGTATTCCATCCGATTCTGTAGGAACTTGGACGAAATTATATCATAATTTTTTTGCTCGATTTAGTTTTACAAGCTTAACTGATAGATTACGTAATGAAACCACTTCTTTTCGATAGGGTGATGACGAGGCGATGTACAAAGCATAGGAACGATATAATGAACTCTTATGCAAATGTCCCATGCACGGATTTGCATTATGGACTCAAGTGACGATGTTATACAATGTCGTGAACATGCCAACTCGGATGATGTTAGATGCCTCGGCAGAAGAAGCAATGGAAATTTTGAATCGTGTGGCAAAGAATGATTATCAATTCCCCAATGCTAGACAAGGAGGAATTAGACGGAATAACATTGACAGTGATGCATCGAGTGCAATTGAGTGCAATTGCTTCACAATTGGCTACCTTAACGAATCTGGTTATGAACATGCAACGTCCAAGTAACACAAAGGAAATCAAGGTATTGAACTCTTTTTGTGATTATTGTTATGGTGACCATGATTCTTCTAAGTGTTTGCAGAATCCAGAGTCGAGTTTTTATGTGGGGAATTATAATCAGAACAATGCAATGTCAAATACCTATAATCCGGCCTGGAAGAAGTATCCCAATTTTTTCTTGGAGCAACCCGAATAACGCTCTCAATTCGAGAAGTTCGAGCACATAAGTATCGGGATTTCAGCAACATATGCCTCGGCAACAGTTGCCGCAACAATCGACGCTACCTAGTTCTTTGGAAGATAGACTTGATGCTTTTATGACAAGGACTGAATCTATAATTGTCAATAATGAAAAGAAAACTAATGCTTTCATGAACAAGACTGAGATGCGGTTGCAAAATCATGAAGTAACGCTCAAAGCTTTGGAGACGCAATTGGGCCAATTTGCACAAAATATGAACACAAGACCACCAGACGCTTTACCTAGCAACACTGAGATTACCAAAGGAATTGGACATGAGCAATGTAAGGTAATCACAACTCGAAGTGGATTAAGGATTAACGATGAATCTGTGCAGGAAAACGAACCTCTAGTGAAGCCAAAACCAAAACAAAAAGAAGATGAAAAGGGGGAATCGGAACATACCGCGGCAAGTCCTGATGCCTTGGCATTACCCTCTCTAAAATTCCAAACGAATGAGAAGATTAAAGATATTCGATTGCCACCACCTTTTCTATAGAGGCTTCGACGGCCGAAATAAGAATATCAATTCAAGAAGTTTTTGGATATTCTAAAACAAGTGCATATCAATTTGCCATTGGTTGAGGCGATAGAGCAAATGCCGAATTACGCAAAATTTCTCAAGGATATTGTTTCTAAGAGAACGAGGTTAGGTAAATTTGAAACTATTGCCATGACGGAGGGATGTATGACCATGTTGCACAACAAGATGCCACCTAAGTTAAAAGATCCAGGTAGTTTTACATGGATTCCATGTTCAATCGGAAATCACTATGCAGGGAAAAACATTATTCGATTTGGGGGCGAGTATCAATCTTATACCGAAATCGGTCTTCTAACGATTGGGAATTGGCAACGCTAGACCCACCACAATGATGCTACAACTTGCCGATAGATCGCATGTGCATCTAGAAAGGAAGATTGAAGACATATTGGTAAGGGTTGATAAGTTCATTTTTCCTCCTGATTTTATTGTTTTGGATTGTGAAGCAGACGAACATGCACCCATCATTCTTGAGAGACCATTTTTAGCCACGGGGAGGACGTTGATTGATGTTGAAAAAGGAGAACTGACGATGCGAGTCAATGATCAGCAAGTAAAGCTCAACGTCTTTCGTACTCTTAAGCATGCAGATGATCCTGAGGAATGCAAGATCATCCAAGCGACTGCCGAATTTAATTTTGGAGTTGAAGATGATATTCTTGAAATTGCCGAATCAGAAGAACATGAAGAACTTGTTGAACCAAGGGACGATGAACAACCTGAAGCCAATTGGTTAGTGAGCCGGCCTGGTAAATTCTTCGAGCCAGTTGATTATTCAGGTAAGGGGGGTAAGATCTCAAAACCATCCATTGAGGAACCTCAAACTCTAGAACTATAACCATTGTCAGGGTAATTGAAATATGCTTATTTGGGAAATAACGATCCATTGCCTGTTATAATATCTTCTAAGTTACAGCCACAACAAGAAGAGCAATTGATCGACATGTTGAAAAGGCATAAGGAGAACCTTGGGATGGACGATTGTTGACCTAAAAAGAATTAGTCCGGTAATGTGTATGCACAAAATCATTTTGGAAGAAGATCATAAGCCACCAATTGAGGCACAAAAGAGACTTAATCCAGCTATGAAAGAGGTTGTTATGAAGGAAATCATCAAATGGCTTGATGCCGGTATTATATATTCTATCTCCGATAGTAGATGGGTATGTCTGGTACATTGTATGCCGAAGAAGTGAGGTATGACTATGTTAAGCAGTGAAAATAATGAATTGATTCCAAGTAGAGCTGTTATAGGTTGAAGAGTTTGCATTGATTATCGTAACTTAAACAAAGCCACTAAAAAAGATCATTTTCCTTTGCCCTTTATTGATCAGATGCTTGACCGTCTTGCAGGAAAACCATTTTATTGTTTTTTTGATGGATATCAGGATACAACCAGATTTCAATAGCACCAAATGATCAGGAGAAGACGATATTCACTTGCCTATATGGAACATATGCATTTAGAAGAATGACGTTTGGTTTATGCAATGCTCCGGCAACATTTCAAAGGTGTATGATGGTTATTTTTTTGGATATGGTGGAGGATTTCTTAGAAATTTTCATGGACGATTTTTCTGTTTTTGGAGACAATTTTGAAAATTGCTTAGGCAATTTAGAAAAAGTCTTAACAAGATGTGAAGAACCGGATTTAGTTCTCAATTAGGAGAAATTCCATTTTATGGTAGATGAAGGAATTGTTCTATGTCACAAGATTTCATCTAAGGGGATCAAAGTTGATCGGGCAAAGGTGGAGGTTATAGAGCGATTGCCACCACCAACCACAACCAAAGGAATTCAATGCTTCCTCGGGCATGCAGGTTTTTATCGAAGGTTTATTTATAATTTTTCAAAAATTTCTAGATCTTTGTGTAATTTGTTTGAGCATGATAAAACTTTTGACTTTGACGAATCATGTAATACGACATTTCAAAATTTGAAGAAGCAACTTGCCTTGGCACCAATTGTGGTACCACCTTATTGGTCTTTATCATTCGAAATAATGTGTGATGCAAGTGACTTTGCTGTAGGTGCAATTTTAGGCCAAAGGAAAGGTAATATCTTTCATGTGATTTACTATGCCAGTAAAACCCTTAATGATGCCCAACTAAATTACACAACCACAGAAAAGAAATTACTAGCAGTAGTGTTTGCATTTGATAAATTTTGTTCCTATTTAATTGGTACTAAGGTAATTGTCCATACTGATCATTCGGCAATTAAATACTTGATTGCCAAGAAAGATGCCAAACCTCGTTTAATTCGTTGGATTTTGCTTTTGTAAGAATTTGATGTCGAGATTAAGGACAGGAAAGGAACGAAAAATCAGGTGGCTGATCATTTGTCAAGGCTGAAAGAAGGAAACAACGAAGATAATCCATGAAAGATTGATGATACGTTTCCGGATGAAAAATTAATGATTGCCTTAGCAACACCATAGTATGCCGATTTTATGAATTTTTTACTTTTTTGTTTAAGCAATGTGCAGATCAGGTTATCCGAAAATGTGTTCTAGAGGAAGAACAACAAAATGTGCTTCGGCAATGTCATTCTTCACCTTATGGAGGGTATTTTGGTGGAACACGAACAGCTGCTAAAGTGTTACAATCTGGATTATATTGGCCCACACTTTATAAAGATGCCCATGAAATTTACACGCAATGTGATTGTTGTCAAAGGACGAGAAATATTTCCAAAAGACATGAGATGCCACTTCAAAATATCCTAGAAGTCGAATTGTTCGATGTGTGGGGTATAGATTTCATGGGACCTTTCCCATCTTCTTTTGGTAATGTTTATATTTTACTTGTTGTAGATTATGTTTCTAAATGGGTTGAAGCTGCAGCTTGCCAAAAAGATGATGCCAAGATTGTTCAGAAATTTCTTCACAAGAATATTTTCACACGGTTTGGAATGCCAAGGGCAATAATTAGTGATGGTGTTAAGTATTTTGATAACAAATTAATTACCACAATATTGAGAACCTTGGAGTAACACATCGAATTGCCACGACATATCATCCTCAAACCAATGGGCAAGCAGAAATTTCTAACCGAGAGTTAAAGAGTATCCTTGAGAAAGTGTTAAATCCTTTTAGGAAAGATTGGTCGCTTAGAATTGATGATGCGCTTTGGACATATCGCACGACATTTAAGACTCCTTTGGACATGTCACCTTATCGACTCGTCTATAGAAAATCATGTCATCTTCTGGTTGAAATTGAGCATAAGGCATATTGGGTCATTAAAACAATGGACATGGATTGGGAGAGTGCTGGTAAAAAATGTTTGCTGGACCTGAGTGAAATTAAGGAATTTCGTACAATGACGTATGAAAATGCAAAAATCTATAAGGAGAAAACTAAGCGTTGACATGACAAAAAGTTGATGCTGCGACATTTTATGCCTGGGCAACCAGTTCTTCTTTTTAATTCAGGTTGAAGTTTTTTCCAGGAAAACTTAAGTCCAGATGGTCCGGACCGTTTGAGGTTGTTAAGCAATTTTCACATGGTGCAGTGATAATTAAGTCCACAATTGATGGAAGAGAGTTTCAAGTCAATGGGCAAAGATTGAAGCACTACATCAATGTCAATATTGAAGAGGAAAAGGATGAACTTACTTTAGAAGAAGCATAATTATACTCTTCTTTAGTAATTTTTAATTTTCTTGCATTTTATTTAGACATTATTTAAATAATTTCGTTTTTATTTATTTTTATTTTTGGTATTTTAATAATTTAATTTTTATTTATTTCTTTTATTGAATAAATATTCTCTCATTATTTAAATGTTTTTTTTTATTTTTTTTGAATTTTAGGAAGTTTTTGATCTTGGGAGATTTGGTTGAGATTTGGAAAGATTTGAAGTTGTCATTTTTGAATCAAAAAGTCTTCCCCAAACCTTTCCAAGATTTTTCCACCAAAACTTTCCTCTTTCCCTTTTCAAACCAAAAATAAAAATTTTCCCTCTTTCAATCATACCCTTGCCGCCACCTTCATCCAATCACCACACTTTTCATCATTATTTTCCTTCTTGATTTCATACACAATCTATCCAAGCTCTTTTCTTTCCCATCAAACCATAAACCCAAGCAAGCCTTCTTCTTAATCTTTCTATTTTCTCACTTCCAAGTTCTATTTTCCTAAAACTCTCAAACTTCTCTACATGGCAATGAAGATCAAGAAGGTTGCAAATTCGAGTTCTTCATCTGAACCATCCTACCGAAGATTTGCATCGACGGGCAATGAGGATTGATTCAACAAGAAATTTGTCAATCGGAAAGTGTGGGAAGAACAAGGTTTTGAGTATGATATGTCATGCAAGGACTATGGGCTCGGTTCCGATATTTATGAGATTATCAAGGATCATAAGTGGTAAATCTTTTGCCATCAGAGAGAACCACCGAATGTCACTTGGGTAACGGAATTTTATGCACATGTCATAAATCAAGATAATCCACTTGTTTTTGTTCGTGGAAAGGAAATTTTCTTAGATGTCGAGGCAATCAATAGCTTCTTTGGCATGCACATTAATAGTGATGAACATTAGCTCTTTGTCGACAAGATGACGGGGGATAAAGAGGAAGAGGTATTGCGTGATCTCACTATTGAAGGGAGCGAGTGGAACACAGGATCTCTAAAAGGAACAGTGAATCGAATTTAGCTCAAACCCGAAGCGAAGTTGTGGAATAAGTTTATTCAAACTTGTTTAATGCCAACAACGCACAACTCGACAGTATCATATACTCGTTTATTGCTAATTCATTCTATTTTGCAGAAATGTTCAATCAACATGGGGCAAATCATTTGTGACGAGATATACGCTTGCAGACAAAAAGATGTGGGCGCATTATTCTTTCCTTGCTTAATAACTCATCTGTGTATGCAGGAGAAGGTTCCGCGTGAAACTACTGATGCGATATTATCCCCTAAACTAGGATGGAACAAGAAACATTGTTTGAAGGTCATGGGAGAGGAGGAATCGAAGGAGGAAGGACGGATGTTGAAGAAGGGTATGCCATCTGCGAGTGCCCATGCAACAAAAATTGCCTCGGCAGGTCCTGATGCCCCTGCACTTGGAGAGGCAATCTTATTGGGAATTAAGGAGCAAGTTGTTGATATGTTACGCCCTATCAAAGACCAATTGGCTCGAATGGAGGATAAGCAACTTTATGCAGTTCATGAAGGAGAACACGTATGCTATGCATCAGGTGATCCTCGAAAAATTTCAAGAATGCACTATGCCATTCCCAGTATTTCCTGCCAATTTGGTTGCCACGGTAATCACTCTTGCCCCGGCAACTACTCCTGCACCAGCAACCACTCCTGTTAAGGTAACAGAAATTGTCAAGGCATCTTCCCATATTCCAACAACTGACGAGGGCATAAACATTGACGTTCTTGATAAAGGGAAAAAGTCGGTGGAAGAACACAGCGACACAGATTCATTGCAGAGTTTCAAAGATTCCGATGATACAATTTCAGAACCAATTATCTCTCCGCCCATGGAGCAGCAGAAATCAAAGCGCAAAGCCCATATCATTGCCGAGACGGACGAGGAGAGTCCCTCTAGCGATGAGGAGCAAAAGGAAAAGGTTCCAGTTCAATCGCTAGTACGAACTCAGCCACCACGCACGGGAAAAAAAGCAAAATTGATGGCTACAAGGAAGTTGAATCCTTTAGGTGACAATTAGTTCATTTTCATATTTTTTTTATTATTTTATTTTTCTTTTTGCATGCATTAGGGATAATACCCATCTCGAGTTTGGGGGGGTATTCACCTTAAGTCAGTCATATTAGTTGCATTCATCATCCTTCATGTTGCATATAGTTGCATATATTACTTGCTAGGAATTTCAATTTGATATACTTATTTTAAATTTGATGGATAATCAATAATGAGATTATGCCATTAACACTTAATTGAATTTATCTTTAGTTTTAGATTTGGATAGGAAGAATTTAGAATCGTACTATAATGCTGAATCTTTTTACACGGTTGTGACATGTTGGTTGATAAAAATTTTGTGATTTTAGGTTACTAGAATCTTGGGCAATTATCTTAAAAAAAGAGAGAGAAAAGAAGAAGAAGAAGAAGAAGATAAGCAATATCACTCTAGAGGTGCTCAAAATTGGCTCTAGTTGGTGTGCATCAATGAATCGCTAGAGGTGCCCGAAAACTGACTCTAGTTGATAACTTTGAACGAATTGCTTAAATGCTAGAGGTGCCTGAAACCGACTCTAGTAAGATTAATGCCCAAGCAATTTTTGTTAAAACCTTTTTTGTCACATAGAATCTTGAATCTCAACTTGTTCACACCACGCACATACCCATCACGAGCATTATAGTTTGACTCTAGAAGATTTCTTTGTATTTTGAAAAACTTTAAGGTATTCATACTTTGTACCTCGGTTCTAAGTATTGGAAGTTAAACTTTAAAGCATGTGTTGAAGACTAAATGCCCTGACAATTAATTGTAGGTTTGCATTTGCTTGAGGACAAGCAACAACTTGAGTTTTGAGGTGTGTTAAGTGTTATAATTTACTGTTTTTAGTTCCCTTTTTACTCATGGTTATTGTTTTATTTAAGTATTTAATTAGTTATAAGTTCATATTTTCATGCATATTAATTAATTGTCACTTTATTTTCGGTAGAAAAGATACTGTTGTAGTTTATTTCTTTACTTGCGGGAGGAAATCTTTGATGGAGAGCTATCTATGGAAAAAAGATATGGAAAGATTGAAGGATCAAACAAAAAAGGAAATATATATTGGAAAGAGAAATATTCTAACTCGATTATTTTCATGTCTATATTATTTCTTTAACTTTATGGACCGAAGATCTCTATTAAAAAAGAGGGCTTGGTGTCCAAGAAGAAGAGAGGAGGCTGGAGCGAGAGAGCGAGATGAAGCAAGTGACAGTTGTTTTTCTTTGTCTCTTTTTATTTTGAGTGATGAGAGGAATATTATTCGGCAACTATTGCCCAGCCATGAACTAATTTTAGTTGACTTGGGTTATTTCTATGTTATGAATATTTAGTTTGATTTTATTTAAGTGTTTGGTGTGTTCTTAATTGGGGTTTATCTACTCTTGGCGTTTAAACTTGTTTGCGAGAGAATCGGGAGAGAACTCGATAAACGATCTATTTATCCAGATTCAGGAGGATTTGATTCACAAAATGAGTAGATATAGTTCGATCCAAGTGCGAAAGAACTAATCCGGATTAGGGATAAGTGCAGGATTTCAACGGCTAAGAAAAGCTACGCTTTACCGAACCTCAAGGATAGTTGCCCAACATTGCCCAGGTAATTCCCTCGTCGTCATTGCCCAAACAATCTACGAACTGACAACTCAGAGAAATGCCATAAGCAATCGATTGAGTCCAATTGCCTCGGCAAGTAGGGTGGTGCGAGCACCCATTCACGAAGACGAAATCATTCGATAATCATTCATAATTCGGAATAACCCAGACTCGTTTCTCAAACATTATCTCAATCATTATCTCAACTATTTTATTTGCTTATTTATTATTTCAGTTTATTTTGATATCACCTTCTAAACAAATTGTGTTTTTATTTTTACAGTGCAAGAGATTAAAATCCGAAAGGCGCACCAATCCCTGTGGATTCGATACATTTATACTATAACTTGAACGTGTACACTTGCATGCAATCGCGAAGTTCATTTATTTACCTGCAATACCCTTGAGACTGGTACCGAAACACCCTCTTTGAAAAATAGCCGTTGAACCTGCAATTATGAACAAGTATCGATATTGGTATCGATACCGCTCTTAGCCGTTGGGGTTTTTATAAAGTCGTTTATGACCGTTTTGGGTGTTTAAAAATCGGTATAGAAACTAGTATAGATACCGATATAGAAATTGGTATAGATACCAGTATATAAACCAAACATCACAGTGGTGATGAAAGAGTATCGATACCAGTATCGATACCAGTGTGATTTTGCCTTTGAAAATATGACATTAATGAACAGGTATCGAAACACCTTGAAGGTGTATCGAAACACCTTGAAGGTGTATCGAAACACCTGTGTTAAAAACACTTATTTGGTTTCTTTAAATCATTTAAAACATATTTAAATTCTCTTAAAAACATCTTAAATATATTTTCAAGTAGTTTGGACATAAGAACCATTTTTGAAATCTTTTTAAATTAGTCCAAAACTATTTTTCAATTATTATATCAAAAACATTAGTTCTACACTTTCGATTCGATTTTTATGACACTGTACTTTAATGAAGTAACATATTACATATAAGGATATCATTACAAATATAATATATATTTTTATGATAATTAATTTATTAAATTATATTAAAAATCTTATTTACACATGCAAAAAAATATGAAGTCCTTATCACTTTGAAGTATAATATTATAAATATTATAATTAAATTTGTACAAAAATTCAAAACTCAACTCAAAAAAATTTAAATAAAGTTTAAATGATAAAATATGATGTGTCAACTCGAATAACTCAAAATTTTGACTCGACTCGATCGAATACCCAGCCCTATATCCAGGCCAAAAGGTCAAAAAATTGATGATCTAATGACAGGAGAGTCGGTGATCGCAATTCCGATAAACGATAATCGTAACTATAATTATTCTAAGGTAGTGAAATTTCTTGTCGGATAAGTTTTGACCCGCACGAATTCGCAATGAACATTTAAATTATTGTTTAATTTTTTAATACTATTAAAAATTGTTATTATAAAAATAATAATTTATAATAATTTTACTTTATTTATTACTATTATTTATAATTATAATAAAATATCGTGATTGAAAACGCTAACCGGACTTAAATGGCAGGTTGGTGGAGCCGTGGAAGGTAAGGTAAAGGAATGATTATCCCCAGACCCAGTGTTCTTTTTCAAAGCCAATGGATCACTAAAATTTAAGATTCCAAGATCCAACCAATCCAGCAAATTTGGACAACAAAATTATCTATAATGACACAATCCTCCACCCAAGAACACCTCCTAGACAACCAGGAAGAAACTCTTCCAACAACCACCGCAGTCGCCGCCTCCATTAATCCCGGAAAGCTATCCATCATTCCCCTCATCTTCCTCATCTACTTCGAGGTCTCTGGTGGAGCATACGGAGAGGAGGCAGCAGTGGGTGCCGCAGGTCCCCTTTGGGCCATACTCGGTTTCCTTATTTTCCCTTTCATATGGAGCATACCCGAAGCCTTGATCACAGCAGAACTCGCCACCGCTTTCCCTGGAAACGGCGGCTACGTCATCTGGGCACACGAGGCTTTCGGACCATTCTGGGGTTCACTCATGGGGTCCTGGAAGTTCATCGGCGGGGTCATCAACTTAGCCTCGTACCCGGTTCTCTGCGTCGACTACATCAAGCTGGTTTTCCCGATTCTCTCCTCTGGCCTGCCTCGGTACCTCGCGATCCTATTGTCGACATTGTTCCTGTCTTTTTTAAACTACACAGGTCTGGTCATAGTCGGTTACACTGCTGTTTGTTTAGGTGTGATTTCACTTCTACCATTCATCTTATTAGCTCTGTTTTCGATTCCCAAGATTGATCCCAGCAGATGGATTAGTTTAGGCCAGAAAGGAGTAGCAAAAGATTGGTCTTTGTTCTTCAACACCCTTTTTTGGAACCTAAATTTCTGGGACAATGCCAGTACTTTAGCTGGTGAAGTCGAAACACCACAAAAAACATTCCCCAAAGCCCTTTTCTCAGCTGGTTTGCTCACTTGTTTAGCTTATTTAGTGCCTCTTTTAGCTGCAACAGGAGCAATTCCACTAGACCAGGAAAATTGGGTCGATGGGTACTTTGCTGATGCAGCTGAAATCATTGCTGGGAAATGGTTAAAAGTGTTTGTCGAAATCGGTGCGGTTTTATCAATCATTGGATTGTATGAAGCACAATTGAGCAGCAGTGTTTATCAGCTTCTAGGAATGGCTGATTTGGGGTTTCTGCCACAATGTTTCTCAGTAAGATCCAAGTGGTTCAACACACCTTGGGTGGGAATTCTGGTCTCGACTTTGATCACGGTCGCCGTTTCGTATATGGACTTCTCCGACTTGATTTCTTCGGTTAATTTCTTGTATAGTTTAGGGATGTTGCTTGAATTTGCATCCTTCCTTTGGTTGAGGAGGAAATTGCCAAGAATCAAGAGACCATTTAAAGTGCCAATGAAGTTGCCTGGTTTGATTGTGATGTGCTTGATTCCTTCTTGTTTTTTGGTGTACATCATGTTGGTGGCTACTGGAGATGTGTTCTTGGTGAGTTCTGTAGTTACAGTTCTTACAATCATATGGTACTTTGCAATGAATTTCTGCAAATCCAAGGAGGCGACCATGGTGGAGGGTGAGGATTATTTAGAATAAGCTGATTATGATTGGCATTCCATATCCATTTGCCTGTGTAGAAATTTAATTTGGAAAATCATCATTTGATTTTATTTAAGTGAGCTAATATCTCATATAGCTAGATTAATCGGTAATTGATTATTCGTTAATAATGTTTTTATATCAGAGCAAAGATTTTAATATTGGAATACATCTAATCTAAATTTTCTGATATAATCATCGTATCTGATCTATTGATTAACTATTTTTTTGATATAATTTACTTCATTTATATTGTTAAAATTCGAATCTTTAACCTAAAAATTTTAAAATTAAAATAGGAATCCAAAATTTTAACTCTTTCCTAAAAAATATGTATGGAAATTTCCTCAGCTTTTTCTTCCTTTTCGCATTAAACTAAACTTATCATTTTTAAGTATATAATAATTATTAGAGGCGTGCAAAATCGAGTTCAGTTAACTGTTAACACATTATTTTAATTAATTGATAAATTCGAGTTATTTAATTTTTGACCATAAATCGTAACCATTCAACCGGTTAATGGTTTATCCGGTTAACTGAAAAAATCGATTTGGTTCGGTAACAAGTTTTTATTTAATTTATTAAAAATATATAATTTAATATGTTAGAAAAATATATACTTTTTAAAAAATAACACATGATGTTATTATTATTTTAATTCCAACAAGTTAAATATTTAAATTTTATAAAATAAATTATAATTTTATTTTTGAGAATAAAAAAATAAAAGGCATAAAGATAATTTTAACCGTTAACGTTTATAATTTTTGTTATTTTGGCCCTTATTCCTTTTTTAGGATAAATTTAGCTCTTAACCTATATCTTTTTGACAAACATCTTATTTTTTAACTAGTTTGATGACTGGACCGTTAAAAATTTAACGATGATATATATATGAAATATAATTTTAAATGATACGGAATGTAATCTATCAAATACATATATATATATATAGAATATAATTTTATTATAATATAAAATATAAAATAATTAAAATTCAAATAAAATATTAAAAATTAATTAATTTTAAAATAAAAAAATTATTAAATATTCTTAACCCTAACTACGATAAAATTAAAATCTATCTTAAAAAATATAAACACAATTCGAATAAGATTTTGATTTTATTGTTGTTAGGGTTAAGAATATTTAATAATCTTATATTTTAGAATTAATTAATTTTTAATATATTATTTGAATTTTAATTGTTTTATATTTTATATTGGAATAAAATTATATTTATATATATATATATATATGCATTTGATAGGTTACATGTCATGTCACTTAAAATTATATTCTATATATATATATATGTATCATCGTTAAATTTTTAACAGTCCAGTCATCAATCTAGTTAAAAAATAAGATATTTGTCAAAAAGATATAGGTTAAGGTCTAAATTTATCCAAGGCATAAAGATATTTTTCACCCTTAACGTTTATAATTTTTACCATTTTGGCCCCTATTCTTTTTTTGGGATAAATTTAGCCCTTAACCTTTATCTTTTTAACAAATAACTCATTTTTTAACTACAATGATAATTAAACCGTTAAAAATTTAATAATAATGACATGTCATATATATGTAATAATATATTTTAAATGACTTAATATCTAGTATATCAAATACATAAACGCGAGATATAGTTTTATTCCAATCTAAAAATATAAAACAATTAAAATTTAAATAAAATATTAAAAATTATTTTTTATTTATTAAAAATAATTAAATCTAAAACAAAAGGCTACTAAACATTCTCAACCTTAATTATAGTAAAATCAAAATTTTATCTAAAAAGGTATGAACATAATCTAAAAAGAAAGGGTTTTGTATAGTTTGTTATCGGTGAATCAAAGATAAAGAATTTTGATGATAATCAATTGGATTTTTATTATTTTAGTTTAGAATTTAGGTATTTTAATTTTAATCTAAATCGGAGTTTTAGGGTTTTATAAAAATATTTTAGTTTAGTTAGGGTTGAGAATATTTAGTAAATTTTTGTTTTGTATTTAATTAATTTTTAATATTTTATTTAAATTTTAATTTTTTTATATTTTATACTGGAATAAAATTATATTCTATATATATATGTATATATTTAATAGGTTAGATTATATGTTATTTGAAATATATTATTACGTATATGATATGTTACCATTATTAAATTTTTAACGGTTTAGTTATAATGATATTTAAAAAATAAGTTATTTGTTAAAAAGACATAGATCAAGGGCTAAATTTATCCTAAAAAAAGAATAGGGGCCAAAATGACAAAAATTATAAACGTTAAGGGTGAAAATTATCTTTATGCCTTTATCCAAAAAAAGAATAAGGACCAAAACGACAAAAACTGTAAACGTTAAGGGTTAAAATTATCTTTATGCCAAAATAAAATATAAACTAGTTTTCAAATATAAAATATTAAAATAATATATAATATTATAATATATATTATATAATCGATCAATTCGATTAATTGATTTATCTCAAAATTATAAACCGTAATCAAACCAATTTCTATAAAAAAACTAAAAACCCAAACCAAAATTAATTTTTTCGGGTTTTAAAATCGATTTCGATTTTTCGAGTTTCTTACGCACCCTCTAACTATTATATCTATCTATTATTTTAATTTTATTTAAAGTAGCTAACATTTTTTATTCTATTCGTTTAGTTAATAATTTAAACTTTATTTAAGACAAGCGTGGAAGACAATACGTAGAGGATAGGTGATGAATTAAAAGCAACTCACCTAACGTGGACCAACCGGGGGATATTTTAAAATTTATATAATTTATTTTTATAATTTTTAAATTTTTTTTATTTCATATAATTTTATAAATTCAACATAAAATTTATGTCCATCCCTGAATATAACTAGTTGAATACAGTTTTCATATTATATTTTTAAAAAATTTAAATAATTTTTAAATTGATGGGGTATCGTATGTCATCTGAAAAAAAAAATAACATAAAATTTTATGTTAAGAGACATACTAGAGACTAATTTTATAAAAATTTAGGAGGAATGAAATAGATATTCGTTAAAAATATATATTTTTTTTTAGATTTAATCGTTAAATAAATGCTTAAACCATATATATATTTTTTAAGATTAATGTTTTATTTTGTGACCATTTAAGGTTTGACAGCGGCGGAGATTTTTTTTCTGATATCCAATAAAAATTGAACATGTAGTAATATTAAATATTTTTTGATTTTTTTAAAATAATTTATTTTTAAATATCTATTTTTTTCCTGTTATCCAAGGTCGTTTTTACCGACATTGATTGTGTTTCCGGCGATGAAATTAAGTATCCTCCTCTTATAGAACAACCCACACACTATTTATCATTCATTATGTCGTTGTTCGTTGTGAATTATTCAAATGAATCATTTGATAATTTCGATGTTTTACACAATATTAATAGATTTTTCGATGATAAAATAATAGAATAAATGATCCAACGATATATGTGATGGACGACGATATGACAATCGTTGATGAAATCTAAGACTATTTTATGAATTTTATGGTTATTTTATTAATATTTATTTATTTATTTTAAATATAATTTTAAAAATTTAAAAAGATAAGATATGTCAAATCATAGAAGTTAATGGTAAAAATTAACGAATAATAATAACGATATACTTATTTAAATAACGTTAAAAAAATTAAACACTTATAAACCCAAAATAAAATTTAAACATCAAACTAAAAAAATTAATGTAATAATTAATTTACAATTTTTTGAAAAAAAAACATATATTAATCTCAAATTTTCAAAGACAATTCTCAAATATTCAAATATTTTTATATATTTTTCATTTATTTGTTTTTAGTTATTGTCAAGAATGACACAACTAATCAGAGAAAACTTATGAGACAATTCGAGAGCTCATCGGATAAGTAATGAAAATGGTTCGCATTTAGGGACCATATTTTTTTTTAAATTTCTGAATTTCTTTTAAAAAATTTAAAATTATAATTTTTTAAATTAAATCTTCAAATTAAATAAATAAAACACGTATTTTACCCCCAAAATCTTTAATTTGGATCTCTTTCATCATCTAACATCTCCTACGTGGTGAAGATTCCATCGTTCATCATTCAAACTTCGAATATATAACCATTGGAACCCTCATCACCTAATTGTCAATCAAAATCCCAATCAAGCTCTCTTTTTTATTATTTTCGACGACTCATTCATTAATTTTCGGATATACAATCGACGATTCATTCATTAATTTTCGATAATATGCTAATAGGGGAATTTTAAATATTTAGTGTTAGGATTAGGATCGTAGTTTGAGGTAGAAACGAATGGTAAAAAGGAACAATCTTACTATCACACAACTACTAGTTCAATGGTCGAATTTGAAGACGGTGTAACTTGGGAGGATTACTCTGTACTGAAGACTCAATTTCCGAATTTCGATCGTGAGGGACAAGAATCAACTGAAAGAAGGGAAAAAGATAGCAACTTTCACAAAGAACCTTGTAAGAATCTCAGACCTCTCAAGTGCCACAAATCTTGAAGAAATGGACCTTTCCTACTGTACAAACTTGCTGGAGCTTCCTTCATGCTTCAAACATCTTGAGAAGCTAACTCGTTTGAATTTGAGTTGTTGTAAAAGCCTTAGATTTCTGCCTAGCAACATCCCTCACCACACTTGTTCTTGGTGGCTGTTCAAATCTCTCTACATTTCCAGAGGTTTCATCGAATTTAGCAGGGATATATTTAGATGGAACAAGAATTGGACAAGTACCTTCATCAATGGAGTTTCTTAGCCAACTCATTTCATTGTCTATGATCGAATGTCTATCTAATCTTCGTGAGATGATGCTGTGGGGTTGCAGGAGGCTTAAAAGGGTCTCACCAAGTATACATAAATTGAAATCTCTTGAGAATTTTGATCTAGCATGTTGCTCAAGATTGGAGACTGTCCCTGAAATCTTAGACACCATGGAGAGTTTGAGAACTCTTGATTTAAGAGAAACAGCTTTGAAGGAATTACCATCCTCAATGGAGAATCTTATTAGTCTTTCTGAATTGAGATTGAACAACTGTGAAAACCTTGTTTGCCTTCCTGGAAGCTTTTATAAACTGAGGGTTTATACCTTGCGGGCTGCTCAAGATTGGAGAATTTCCCAGAAATCTTGGACACCATGGAGAGGTTGACAACCCTTAACTTAAGCGGGACAGCCTTGAAGGAATTACCATCCTCCATGGGGAATCTCATTGGTCTATTGAGCAACTGTGAAAACGGAAAACCTCATTTGCCTTCCAGATGATTTGTTTTCTGCCATTGGAGGAGCTTGTTTAACAGGTGGTATATTTTGAATAATGTAAACATGCATATTTATACCCTTCGTGTTCTCTACGTTAAATCTATGTTATTCTCGTTTTGGTTATTTTCCGCATACAAATTTCTAACAACAGACGTACAAGATATGCAGACAGATCTCCAAGGGTTGTCCTCATTGATGATATTGAATTTCTCTGGCACCAATCTGGAGAACTTGCCGACAACTATCAAACAACTTCCTAGGTGGTGGAAGTTAATCTTGAGGAAATGTAAGAACCTGAAATCATTACCCGAGCTTCCACCAACCTTAGTACATTTAGAAGCACACGACTGCACTTCACTAGAGGATGCCTCAAGCATTGAAAAGCGTTTTGAGTAAGTACTGGAACATGATTATCACTTGGTTTACTTCTTCTTCAATCCTTATAAGCTGAATAACCAATGGTGTTTCTAATCATTGTAATCCAACAGACATCCCCTCAGAGAAATATGTTTACTGCATGCATCTCTGGAAGTGAAATCCCAGAATGGTTTGATTACAAAAGCTCAGGATCTTCGATACGTTGGTAGGTAGACAGCAAAACAGTGCGTCAACACTGACAGAAAATAATAATGAATAAATAAGAATAATAAATTAATCGTGTCGTGTTATGGAGGTCACTACTTTAGAAACATTTTGTTCCGATGTGTGTATTTGCTGCTTTAAGCTGTTTGTCCCCGAAGGTTAACACGGTCGCTTCAAACGATGTAAATACAAAGTTTGGAGTAGACTATAACAATAGTGATCATGTAATTTGAAATGAAAACTCTGTGATAAAAATCTCCATTTGAATAAGGCATGAACCGCATCATGACCGATTTGTTATGATGGATCAGTTGTTCCTCTTAAATGACTACGATGAAGATGAAGTTGGTCGGTTTGATGAAACTCAGACAGCAAACGAACGTATCTGCAATGAGGCCTCGTTTAAATTCTACGTTCTACTTCAGAGGCAGTATGTGCCAGAACCCTTCTCTTGGAGGTAAAACACTGTGGGGTTCATCCATTATTTGCGAAGGATGAGGCTGTGGAACATGCACCTAAATTTTTGCATGAACCTTCTTACTTAGATGGTTATAGAAACGGTTTTTACTCTTGAAGGTCATGGGTTCGAACACCATGGGTTCGAACACCAGTAATGCTAACACAATGATTGAGCAATCAAAGTCCAATAGTTGAGAGTATACTTTATAACATATATTATCGTAATAATTTGGGGTGTTCATTATTGGATATTGGATCGGATTCGATCCGAATTTTTTGAATATTTGGGTTTTTAGATCAATGATATAGTGATCCGTATCCGATCCGAAAAAAACGGATATCCACATATCCGGATACCGGATATTCGGATTGGATAATCGAATATCCGATTATCCAAAAATATAATTTAACTATACTAGTTTTTCGAATTTGAAGGTTATATTTATAAAAATTTTAATATTTGGAATATAATAAACAATAAATTATTAAATATAATAAGATTCACAATTATAAAAGTTTTGATTTTAAATTTTTTAAATATAATAAGTACTAAATTGTTAAATATAACAAGATTAATATTAATGAAAATTTGAATTTATGGATTTAGGATAATCCGAAACTTGAAATATTGCGATTCATATCCGATCCGAAAAACATAAAATCGGATTGAATATCCGATCCAAAAATAAAAATCGGATCGGATGTCCAAATTTTCGGGTCAAATTAATGGATAATCGGATCGACTGGATAAAATATTTTTTAACACCCCTAATAATAATTGTATCTTATTCAGAAAAAAAAATGTAGAAATGTGAATTTGACCGGGAGCCGCGAACATTTTCAAAGTTCTAAGAGAAAACTTAAAAATAGACTTCTATAAAATAAAAGAATATGTGCATGATTAAACTTAGTCATATGTATTTTTTTTATTTTAGATAAAATATCGATACTTGTAAAATGAGTTTTAATACTTGCAAAAAACGAAACAAAAATAAGCGAAAACATTATAAAAAAATAATATTTTAGTCGTAAATAGATTTTAAAGTTTGTCGTATTTTAATCTCATTCTAGACATATTGCTAGGGGTGTTCAAAATTATCCGACCTGATTGACCTAATCCGACTACCAAAAACAAAAATGACAGGTAATTCTTGAAAAAAAAATTATCCGGCCAGGTCAGGTACCGACCCAAGAATAATTGGGTCAGGCTTGGGTCATTTTTTATCAAATTATTGGATATCCGATCCGACCCGACTAATTTTAATTAATTATATATTTTTTAGTTTAAATTATATTTTTATTGTAGGTTCCTTAATATTTGTACACAAAATTAAATTTAAATCTTTAAATTAATTTTATGTTTGTATTATATACTTTTAATTTTTAAAAATTTTAAATATATTTTATTAATTTATTAAGATCAAAAGGGAAAAACGATATATTAATATTTTTAATATTATTTTAATGATAAAACTTTAATAATATGTATATATATTTAAATATTCTAAAGTTAACTTTAAAATCATAAATTTTTATGTTTATTCACATATTATAAAATTATAAAATTTGTTTTTTAATATGTGATTTTTTTAAAATTTTAAAATAAAAAAATTAAAAAATATATATACGAACCGGGTACCTGTTACCCGATTAGTCGGGCACTCAAATTTTGCGTGTACCAAATATAAATGAGTCAGGACACAGAGTAAAAATCATTACACAAAAAAATCGGGTATTCAATTTTTTGAATACTCAAAAACTGAGTACCCGATAATAAACACCCCTACATGTCTCACGTTAAACTCAACCCGTAACAAGTGATAAACCCATATGTTTTTGTCACTCCAGATAAATATATCTACGTCTTTACTTGAGATTATCAATTAACTTAAAATGCCTTTTATATTATAATAATCTTATAATATTACTTATATTTAGTTAAGTCAGAAATTATCAATTTGATATATTTTTTAAATCTTTTTGTATATCCTTATTAATATCAAATTATTATTAATAAATTTTATATATAATTAATTTTTTTAAAAATATAAAAGGTGATTTAAATATAACTTTATCTATAATTAGATAACTTAAATATAATTTTAATAATTAAATGATCTAAATATAACTAAAATCCTAAACTCTCTAATTTGAAAAGGAGACATAAATAGAAATATAAGAAAAAAGTAGACGATTTGCATCTACTTCAGAGGAACCCTTCTCTTTGGAAGTAAAACATTGTGGCGGGGTTCATCCATTATTTGCAAAGAATGAGGTTGTGGAACATGCACCTAAAAGGGAACACAAACCATCTTATCTCAATAGTTAAAGAAACGGTTATTGTTTCTGAAGGTTACAAGTTCGAACATCAGTAATGTTAGCACAATGATTGAGCATTAAAAGTCCAATAGTTGAGAGTATACTTTATAACATATATTACTGTTTTAATTAGGGGTGTTCATTGTTGGATATCGGATTGAATCCGATCCGAATTTTTCGGATATTAGGGTTTTTGAATTGTTGATATATGATCCGTATCCGATCCGGAAAAAGTGGATATCCACATATTCGGATACCGGATATTCAGATCGGATAATCAGATATCCGATTATCCAAAAATATAATTTAATAATACTAATTTTTCGAATTTGAAGGTTATATTTATAAAAGTTTTAGAATTTTGAATATAATAATCAATAAATTACTAAATACAATAAGATTTATAATTATAAAAATTTTAATTTTAAATTTTTTTAAATATAATAAGCATTAAATTGTTAAATATAACAAGATTAATATTAATGAAAATTTGAATTTATGAATTTTCGAATAATCCGAAACTTGAAATATTACGATCCATATCCGATCCAAAAAACTTAAAATTAGATCGAATATTCGATCCAAAAATAAAAATCAAATAAGATATCCAAATTTTCGGATCAAATCAATGAATAATCGGATCGTCTAGGTTGAATATTTTTAAATACCCCTAATAATAATTGTATCTTATTAAAAAAAAATGTAGAAATGTGAGTTTGACCTGGGAACCGCGAACATTTTCGAAGTTCTAAGAGAAAACTTAAAAATAGATTTCTATAAAATAAAAGTATATGTGCTCAATTAAACTTGGTCATATGTATTTTTTTTTATTATTTTAGATAAAATATTGATATTTGCAAAATGAGTTAATACTTGCAAAAATGAAACAAAAATAATCGAAAATATTATAAAAATAATATTTTAGTTGTAAACGGATTTTAAAACTTCTCGTATTTTAATCTCATCCTAGACATGTAATTAGGGGTGTTCAAAATTATCTGACCCAATTGACCTAACTCGATTACCTGAAACAAAAATGACGGGTAATTCCTGAAAAAAAATTACCCGTTCGGGTAGGGTATCGACCCCTGAATAATTGGGACGGGCTTGGGCCATTTTTCCCTAATTATCGGGTACCCGAGCCGACTGATTTTAAATTATATTTTTATTGAAGGTTCCTTAATATTTGTACAATAAAATTAAATTTAAATCTTTAAATTAATTTTATGTTTGTATTATATACTTTTAAATTTAAAATTTTTTAAATATATTTTATTAATTTGTTAAGATCGAAAGAAAAAATGATATTAATATTTTTAATATCATTTTAATGATAAACTTTAATAAATATGTATATGAATATATTTAAATATTCTAAAATTAACTTTAAATCATTAATTTTTATATTTGTTCATATATTATAAAATATTAAAATTTAATTTTAATATGTGATTTATTTTTAAATTTTAAAATAAAAAATTGAAAAATATATATATAAACCGGGTACACGTTACCCGATTAGTCGGGTACTCAAATTTTGCGGTACCCCGATATAAATGAGTCGGGACACAAACCAAAAATCATTAAACAAAAGAATCGGGTACTCGATTTTTCAAATACCCAAAAACAGAATACCCGATAATTAACATCCCTATATATCTCACGTTAAACTTACCATCTAATAACTACCCATCCACTAAGTCCATGTAGGAAAGAGGTGATGATTCACTTGAAAAAAAATTAAGATCAACAGTCCTGATCACTTGGGCCATGGATGACGTGGTGAACAAGGTTCACTGTATAATTTTTCCTTGAAAACCAAGGTTCACTAGAATGACTAAATTGTAAAGATTCAAAAACTTTTAGACCTTCAAAACGCCATTTTTCAGCGAGGAAGGGCCGCGGGAGATATTTATGAAACACGGAGGGGCCAAAAAATAAATAACCCAATTTTAAAACGATGATCGTAACGAAAAAGTAACCAAATTGAAAACGTTTAAAAACTCTTAAGCCCTCGAAACACTATTTTGAAGTGAGGAAGGGCTTGAAAATATATTCTAAAGCACGGAGGAACTTGATACGCAATAAACCATTTGAAAGATAATATTATCACCGAATTGGTGACTAAAATGAAAAACAAAACAAAACTCCTGAAACTCGGGGAGTGGCTTACAAAACACGAAAAGATTAAAAAAAAGTTTTGACCATTATTTTTTTTGTCCCCGACTATATAACATAACTAAAACAAACAAAAAAACCTTTTCCTTACTCATTCGTTTCTCAAACCGAGAGAGAGCGCTGTCAAACGCTCTGTCGTGTTCTTCTAGAAACCCAGAAGATTAAGGAACACCTTGGTGTTCTTCTAGGTTCTCCATGAACATAAACTCCGTTGAATCTACTATTGAATAATAATTAAAAAAATGAGAAAGAGAAATCTCTTATTGAATTTGATATTAAATCTACTTTCCTTTAAACTGGTACAATACTAGCATGGAAAACTTGCGAGGTTTCGTTGTTTCAGCTGTTGTTTCATTCCAAGACTGTTCTGAAAGCACATTATTCCACATTAGATGTGATTGTCATCTACAATCCTGTAACGACGACGACTGCAATGATGTAACTAGTTTTTTTTCTCCATTTGGATGAGGGATGAACGCATCATGACCGATTGGTTGTGTTGGATCAATTGTTCCTCTTATATGACTACGATGAAGATGAAGTTGGTCGATTTGTTGAAACTCAGACAGCAAACGAACGTATCTGCAATTAGGCCTCGTTTAAATTCTGAGCAAAAATCTTCTGTCCTACCTCATTTTATGCATAAATTTGTTAAAAAATTGAATTTAAACTTTAACCCTAATTTTTTATATTCTAAATCTTAAATTCTATACCCTAAAAAATATACCATACTCCTAATTCCATAAACCTTCACTATAACCCTAAACTTTCTAATTTAAAAAAGAGACATAATTAAAAATATAGGAAAAAAATAGACGATTTGCGCCCTTAAATTCTACGTTGTACTTCAGAGGCAGTATGTGCCAGAACCCTTCTCTTGGGAAGTAAAACACTGTGGTGGGGTTCATCCATTATTTGCAAAGAATGAGGTTGGGTAACATGCGCCTAAAAGGGTACACGAACCATCTTATCTTAATAGTTAAAAAAACGGTTATTGTTTCTGGAGGTCACGAGTTCGAACATCAGTAATATTAGTACAATGATTGAGCAATAAAAGTCCAATAGTTGAGAGTATATTTTATAACATATATTACTATTATAATTAGGGGTGTTCATTGTTGGATATCGGATTGGATCCGATACGATTTTTCGGATATTAAGGTTTTTGGATCGTTGATATAGTGATCCGTATCTGATCCGGAAAAAGTGGATATCCACATATTCGGATACCGGATATTCGGATCGGATAATCAGATATCCGATTATCCAAAAATATAATTTAATTATACTAATTTTTCGAATTTGAAGGTTATATTTATAAAAATTTTAGACTTTGGAATATAATAATCAATAAATTAATAAATACAATAAGATTCACAATTATAAAAATTTTAATTTTAAAATTTTTAAATATAACAAGTACTAAATTGTTAAATATAACAAGATTAATATTAATGAAAATTTGAATTTATGGATTTTCGAATAATCCGAAACTTGAAATATTGCGATCCGTATCCGATCCGGAAAACTTAAAATCGGATCGGATATCCGATCCAAAAATAAAAATCAGATCAGATATCCAAATTTTTAGATCGAATCAATGGATAATCGGATCGACTGAATCAAATATTTTTAAATACCCCTAATAATAATTGTATCTTATTAAAAAATTGTAGAAATGTGAATTTGACCCGGGAGCCGCGAACATTTTCGAAGTTCTAAGAGAAATTTTAAAAATAGATTTCTATAAAATTAAAGTATATGTGCTCAATTAAACTTAGTCATATGTATTTTTTTTATTCTAGATAAAATATTGATATTTGCAAAATGAGTTTATACTTGCAAAAGCGAAACAAAAATAATCGAAAATATTATAAAAATAATATTTTAGTCGTAAACGGAATTTAAAACTTGTCGTATTTTAATCTTATCTTAGACATGTAATTAAGGGTGTTCAAAATTATCCGACTCGATTGACCTAACTCGACTACCCGAAACAAAAATGACGAGTAATTCCTGGAAAAAAAATTACCCGTCCGGGTCGGGTACCGACCCGTGAATAATTGGGATGGGCTTGGGCCATTTTCCCTAATTATCGGGTACCCGATCCGATCTGACTAATTTTAAATTATATATTTTTTAGTTTTAAATTATATTTTTATTGAAGGTTCCTTAATATTTGTACATAAAATTAAATTTAAATCTTTAAATTAATTTTATGTTTGTATTATATACTTTTAATTTTAAAATTTTTAAATATATTTTATTAATTTGTTAAGATCGAAAGAAAAAAATGATATTAATATTTTTAATATCATTTTAATGATAAACTTTAATTAATATGTATATATATATATTTAAATATTCTAAAATTAACTTTAAATCATTAATTTTTATGTTTGTTCATATATTATAAAATATTAAAATTTAATTTTAATATGTGATTTATTTTTAAATTTTAAAATAAAAATTAAAAATATATATATATATAAACCGGGTACACGTTACCCGATTAGCCGGGTATACAAATTTTGCGGTTACCTGATATAAATGAGTCGGGACACAAACCAAAAAATTATTACACAAAAAAACCGGGTACTCAATTTTTTAAATACCCAAAAACAAAATACCCGATAATTAACATCCCTATATATCTCACGTTAAACTCACCACGTAATAAGTGATAAACCCACATGTGTTTGTCACTCCAGGTAAATATATCTACGTCTTTACTTGAGATTATCAATTAACTTAAATTTTCTTTTATATTATAATAATCTTATAATATTACTTATATCCAGTTAAGTCAGAAATTATCAATTTGATATTTTTTTTTAAATTTTTTGTATATCCTTGTTAATATTAAATTATTATTAATAAATTTTATATATAATTGATATATTTTTAAAATATAAAAGGTGATTCAAATATAACTTTATCTATAATTGAATTACTTAAACACAATTTTAATATTTAAATGACTAAATACAACATTATCAATAATTGAGTGATGTGTGTTGTAGTTTTACCCTAGCAAATAAGGAAATGCAAAGCTCATAAGGAATTGAAAATCCTTAAAATGTTAATATAACGCCATTGTTTCTCTGCCAACCTTCTCCTTCCCCTGTCCCTGTCCCTACAGAAACAGAATTAAAGTGAGTAGAAGAGAGGATGTCTGATTATATGCCTGTAGAGTTGCTTCTCAAAATCCTGGAAATACTCCCTGTAAAGTCTCTGCTGAGATTCATGTCAGTTTCCAAGACATGGGACTCTCTCATTTCTCAATCATCTTTCATTTCATCTCATTTACAAGCGTCACTTTCCAACAACACTCCCTTTCTCCTCATCCAAGAGCGCTTAAAAGATTTTCAAACAAATTACTCTTTACTGTATGATAATGGTGTGTTTGATAAGTTCAAACAGCTTGAATCCCTGTCTTTCCCTATGATCATCGTACTTTTGTGATTGATTCTTGCAACGGGTTGATTTGTCTTTTGTTGTTCCACCAGAAAGATTTGACAAGTTCAAGCAGTTTCGTTCTTTGGAACCCTTTGATTCAAAAGTACATTTCTTTGTCTCATCCGAGCATTTCTGGAGATGTTGTATTTGATTACGGGTTTGGGTTTGATTTTAAAACCAATGATTACAAGATACTTATGCTTGGGAAGGAACCGGACCGTAGTTGGTTTCAGCCTTATTTGTTTTCGCTTAATCAAAATTGTTGGAAAAGGCTTTCTGCAACTCCTAATGATAATTTCCATTCTGTGTCTGGGAAGCTAATTTATGTTAATGGAGCTGTTCATTGGATAGGATATGGTGCTAGAAACTACGGACGTACTACTGTGATTTTGGGGTTTGATTTCAGTTCTGAGGAGTTTATGCTGATAAATTTGCCTGAGAGCTTAATTGCTTTGCAGGGTCATTTATTAGTTATGAAATATAGGGAATCTTCCATTGCTGTCTTAAACCCGCCGGAAATGATAAGTTGATAGAGTTTTGGGCCATGAAGGAGTATGGTGTGGTTGAGTCATGGACTAAATTGTTTTCATTTAAAGGTGCTGCGCCTCGGCCTTTTTTCAGTTATAAACCAGAGCTAAAGGTATTGGGGTTTAGGAACAATGGGTATGTTTTGTTTGAAGCGAATCGAGAGTTGGCTTCAGTTGATTTTAACGGTCTGCAAATGGAGCACCTTCAAGTTTATTTCAAGAAAAGATCTGCTCGTCATTATTATCTATGTGGTACTGGTACTCATGTCGAGAGCCTAGTGTTGCTTGACAAAGAGGTCGATGTCCACAACCAGAGCCATTTAAGGACCATTCACCTGTTATTTCATTAGCTGTTGTTGTCCCTATGTTTGTCCCGTGTAGTAAGGGGTTGTTGTCCTCATGTTTTCATGTTAGTAGCAAGCGAATGAATTATGTTTGTTTCTGAATGTCAATGACTGCACTATCTTCTCTTTATTATTTCAATGACACTTTCTTTTTCCTGAGTTCTTCCAGGACCCTAAGGAACCCTGCAGATACACATGCCATTGAAGCATGCATGCCTTTTCATTAAGGAGCAGAACTTCCATATGATCTTTTTTCTCCATCTGGTACTGCATTTCTTCATTTAGTTAGAATAGACTCTCAGTTGTATGGAGTCACCCTTGGACAGTTTTTGTACTGATAATTGAATGATCTAAACATAATTTTTAATAATTGAGTGACCTATGTTGTAGTTTACCCAAGTAAATAAGGAAATGCAAAGCTTATAAGGAATTGAAAATCCTTGAAATGTTAGTGATGTTAATATAACGCCATTGTTTCTCTGCCAACTTTCCCCTTTCCATTCCCTAAGGAAACAAAATCAAAGTGAGCAGAAAGAGAGGATGTCTGATTACATGCCTGTAGAAATGATTCTGAAAATCCTCGAAAGACTCCCAGTAAAGTTTCTGTTGAGATTCAGGTCAGTTTCCAAGATATGGGACACTCTCATTTCTCAATCATCTTTCACTTTCCAACAACACTCCCTTTCAAACAAATCACTTTTTACTGTATGATAATGATGGGTTTGATAAGTTCAAGCAGCTTCAACTCCCTGTGTTTCCCTATGTTGCTAGAACTGAAGTGGTTGATTCCTGCAATGGGTTGATTTGTCTTATGTTGTTCCACTATAAAGATATTTATGGTTGGGGTTGAAGAAGAGGTCGTAGTTGGTTTCAACCTTATTTGTTTTCACTTAATCAAAATTGTTGGAAAAGGGTTTCTGCATCTCCTAATTATGCTTTCCATGTTGTGTACGAGATATCAATGCCTTTTGTTAATGGAGCTGTTCATTGGGTAGGATTTCTTTAGTACTGTGATTTTGGGGTTTGATTTTAGTGCTGAGGAGTTTATGCTGATGAATTTGCCTGGGAGCTTAATTGGTTTGTGTCCTATTTTATCAGTTATGAGATATAAGGAATCTTCTATTGCTGTCATGAGAGTTGCAACTGCTAGGGTGGAGCTTGACTCGACTCGAAAAGATCGAATAATTCGATTAGACTCAAGGCGAAAATACTCAACTCGTTTTGGCTCGTCTCAAAATTTTATAAACTCGATTTAAAAAAAAATCAAATATAGTTTGAGTTGAAAAATGAAAAATTGATTAACTCAAAATTTTTAGTAATTAAAGGATTTATTTTTAAGTTCGAGACGAGTCTCTTAATTTTTATGATATATATATTGATATATGATAATATGGAGAAATATTACTACATATGAAGAAATATATATACACATATATTATATAATTGGAGAAAATCATTTAAATTAAAAATCGTATTATAACATGATAAATAATAATAATTAAATATTTACAGTAACTCAAAAACTCACTTGACTCAAATTTCTTAATCTCGGATCAAATCGAAAAATTTCAAATAAAATTTGAGTTTTAAACTATAACTCATCAAGCTTGAAATTTTTTGACTTGATTCGATCATATACTCACCCTAACAACCGGTGATGGACTACTAGAGTTGTGGGGCATGAAAGGAGTCACTACAGAAAAACAGGTCTATTGTGGCGTTTTTTAAGATATATAGTGGCGTTTATTAGCGCCGCTAAAAGTCCTTGCATCGTTTTTCTAAGCGTGGCCAAAAACGCCGCTAAAAACTACGCCGCAAAAGGTAGCAACGTTTATTTTTAAAAATCGCCGCTATAGCATAAGATCTTTAGCGGCGGCAATTGGTTTCTAAAACGCCGCGAAAGATCTTGTACTATAGCGGCGCTTTTTGGAAAAATGTCACAATTGTCTTATACTTTTGTGGCATTTTTGAAAGAAGACGTCACTGTTTTAATTGTTTTTTTGTAGCGTTTTTCACAAACGCCACTAAAAGTACTGCATTGTTAAAAAATAATTTTATAATATTATTACTACCCAAAATTTTCCTGTAATAATACAGTTACAATATAATTAAAAAAATCATATCTTAAAATTATTTTTCTAGTATATAAAAAATACTTAATCATCAAAACAAATTAAAGTCTAATATCAAATAAAGTGAAACATAATTCAGTGTTTAGGTGAAATAAAAGTTTAGTAACAAATACAAACCAAATGAACCTAAAATCAACTAAGGTGAAGAATCCCTTGGTTGGTTCTGCTTTAACATCGACATCATATCTTGAAATTGTTTTTGAAGATTCTGATATGTTGCTTCTCTCTCAGCTTCTTTAGCTTCCATCTCTGCTTTGAATTGAGTTAATGGTTGTTTTAAACGCTGAACTTCCGCTTGAGAAGATTGACTTTGTGATGGCATGTACTGAGACGAGTTTGATCCAAAATATTTTGTTGGTGTCACGAATGACCCTGACAACGCACTCAACCATATCTTTCAGGAATAAAAACTTCAGTAAAAACTTGATTCTCGATATTAACAATATTAGCAGAACCATCAGTTAGAATAGACTCTCAGTTGTATGGAGTCACCCTTGGACAATTTTTACACTAATAATTGAATGACCTAAACATATTTTTAATAATTGAGTGACTTATGTTGTAGTTTCCCCAACTAAATAAGGAAATGCAAAGCTTATAAGGAATTGAAAATCCTTGAAATGTTAGTGATGTTAATATAACGCCATTGTTTCTCTGCCAACTTTCCCCTTTCCCTTTCCCTAAGGAAACAAAATCAAAATGTGCAGAAAGACAGGATGTCTGATTACATGCCTGTAGAAATGATACTCAAATCAAATTAATTTCGAAATATATTATCATCTCTAAATACTATAAATCAAAATAACATTACTTTCAAATTATATTATCATCTCTAAATACTACTACATAAATCAAAATAATATTAACACGGATACATAGATCCTCACAATCTAAGTACCATGCATGACCCATCTACTCCGCTCTGTTCTCTGCCAAGTCCCCCTTTCCTTTTTCTCCGGAAGGAAACAAGTGTCTTTTTTTCAAATATCCAGAAGGAAATAAAGTTAAACGGAGCAAAAAGAGAAGATGTCTGATTATATACCTGCAGAACAGCAGAAGTGATTCTGAAAGTCCTCAATAGACTACCGGTGAAGTCCCTGATGAAATTCAGGTCAGTTTCTAACACATGGAACACTCTCATTTCCCACCCTTCTTTCATTGCATCTCATTTACAAGCTTCGCTTACGACACCACCCAAAGACACTTCCTTTCTCCTCCTCGTGTGCTCGAAAAAGTACTTTTTACACTATGATAATGCTGGGATTGGTAAGTTAACTTTGGTTTCGCGTCTGATTCTGCAGTCGTTGGTTCTTGCAATGGGTTACTTTGTCTTCAATTGTTTGATTATGGTGACTACGGTTTTAATTTCATTCTTTGGAACCCTTCGATTCAAAAGTACATTTATTTGCCTGAGCTTAGCCTTAGTGTTAGTGAAGATGATTATTTAAATACTGGGTTTGGGTTTGATTGGAGAACCAATGATTATAAGCTTCTTGTACTTGGGGTTTATCAATTAGGAAATATGGGGAATCTTCCATTGCTCTCAGCATAGACCCGGGACGCGGACAGCTACATGAATTGTGGGTCATGAAGGAGTATGGCGTGGTTGAGTCATGGACTAAAGTGTTGGCATTAGATGGATTCCGACCAGGTGCCTGTATTCCCAGGGTATTGGGATTTAGAAAGAATGGAGAAGTTCTGTTGCAAATGCGTAAATTAAAGATGGCTTCACTTGATTTGAATTCCCAACAAATGGGGGATTCACTTGATTTGAACTCCCAGCAGATTGAGACAAATTTACTCTCTGTCTATAGTTTATGTAGAGAGTCTAGTGTTGCTCGACAAAGAGGTCGATGCCAGTAGCGAGAGTGATGAGTATCATCCTATATACTCAAGTGATTCTGATGAAATGAGTAGTGATGTAAATCTTGCTACAGATTCAAATGGTTCTGATGAATCGAGCGGGGGAGAGCATAATGTATCTCTTGCTATAGTTTCAACTGATTCTGATGAATCGAGTGGGGGAGAGAGTGATTTGTCATAGGACTGGTAAGTGCATTCACCTGTTATTTTATTAACTGTCCTAATTTTTGTTTGTGTGTACTTGAATCTTAGTTATTTACCAAGTTGTAAGGGGATGTTGTCCCCGTGCTTTCATGTTAGTAGAAAACCAATGGATCATGTTTATTTTCAGATGACAATTCCGGCAATGCTACCTTCTAGTCATTAATTCAGTCACACTTTCTAAATTCCTGCTGGACCCTAAGGAACCAGGCAGATACACGGGGATTAAAACGAATTACTTTAACTAACACGTGGATGATCATTTTATAAACAACCATTATGTTTGAAACTTTATAAAAAAATAAAAAAACTTAAGTAATTTTAAGATAATTATAAAATAGTATTCATTTATACATACTTTTAATCTTTGATATTATATATACACTTTACATATAAGACGATTTAACATCATCCGAGTTTTATTAATTCTACAAACTCTTAAAATTGGAGGGCTAATAAAAATGATTAGTTGGTAATTTCAAGACTTAGGACCCAACATTAAAAGCAGTGGACCATGCATATAGAAAGTGGAGTGCCTCATGTCTTCCTAATAGCAGTAGTTTCATCATCTTTTCCTAATACCACTGGTTTAGAGAGGACATAAAAAACCATTTGGAGTGCCTCCGAACCTCATTTGCTGGTTATCTTCACCGGTGGTTCTCTCCGATCATCGTCAACAAGTTAGTCAGAAGAGGTATTTATGGAATTTCATTTTTTATTCTTCTGTCAAACTTCATAAACTGCTAGGATCTTGATTCTGTTCTTGCTTTTTGCTACATGCTCAGTCACTGTGTTGCACAGTTTTTAAAAATTATTAAATTTTTTATTTTTTAAAATGCTTTTAAATACACTTATGAATTAAGTAAAAGAAGAATCCTCGTTAATGAAAGAAGAAATAAATTAGAGTTGTATTTATTCTCGATATAAAATATATGCAATATCTTTTTTAAATTCTATATTTATGGATATTTATTTTTGTGTTTTACTTAAGGTCCCGAAAATGTTTGAGGCGACCCTGATTATAATCATGGAATTTGCTCGGGACATGATTGCTAAAATTTGGAACAATCATAGAAGCCTTGCTCCGCATCGGACGAACCTTAAAAGGAAACTAATACAATTGAACGGTCTGAAGGAAGATGCAGCTTCTAGACTGAGCACTGAGCTGCAACCAAGAAAGAAACTCAGGGTGGAAGTCCAGATATGGTTTGGAGATGTTGACAGAATTAATGACAAGGCGGAAGACCTTGATGGAAGAATATGTGCCAGCTATGCTCTTACACGGGGATTCCACACGGATGACGTGTTACAGACGACAAGGGAAGTTGAAGAACTTATTCAACAAGGTACATTTCATGGAGGTTTGGTGGTTGACGACCCTCAATGGATCCAACAAGATTTGTTGACATTAGGCTCTGCAGGTAAAGCTTTCATGTACTTTTCTTACAGTTGTTGCAGCCAAGCTTCCTCATGTTTTCCTAATAGTTAATGGTAGTGTTGACAACACGATCATCTGACGTGTCATGACAATCAAATCCAAATGAATTGGACCAAACTTTCAATTCAATTTCATGTGATGAAAGTGCCTAGTCTTGGTTTCACATTTGAGGTGGACTCTTGTTTCTGAACATGTTTACAGGTCTTACATGTAACTACATTTTGTCTTCAGAAACATCCGAACCTTCCGATGACTCACAGATACTCGCACCGGAACCACATGTTGTATCGCCATTTAGAGAACTAGAAACAGAGCTAGAATTAGCCATGAGAATGCAGCATTCAGAATCAGATTATCTAATTTTCTCGAAAAAGCTGACTAAGGTAGATGTTGATGTGAGGCTGTCTTTACCGTCGAAGGCTCTGAATGTTTTCGAATTCCCTCAAGGCCAATGTAATGTTGTGTTCGATGTGACGGATGGGATGGGAAAGTCATGGACATTTAGGCTCTCCAAAAGGAGGGAAGGCCAGAACCCCAAACCTGTGCTGTCTTCTGGTTGGCGTGCATATGCGAAAGCAAAGGGTCTGAAAATGGATGATAGGGTCATCCTTTACCGCATAGAGGGCGAATTAATAACCAGAACAAGATTCATGGTTCGAGCACAGAGAAAAGTTCCGAGTGGCGTTAAGCTATTCGGCAGAGAGATTGAGGCTTGGGCTGATGTTGAGTAGTTAAAGCCTGAGGTCTCTGCTACAGTTCTATGATGAATACAAGTGATGGAGATTTGAACATTTTTATATTTGATTCTTATAATCTTCATAGTTGATAAGGGCTGAGAGATGTTGATACGGTGAATAAACTATTTCCAAGTTTATTAAAAATGTCGTTGAGTTGAGTTTAAGATATTTCGAGTTTAAACTTGTTTAAAGTTGAATTTAATTTTATTTTTATAATTCGAATTTAATTTGAGATGAAAAATGAATCACCTAAATTTCTTTAATCATGCTTATTCGATCCACCTTTAAACTATGGGTTAATGGACTTGGATGCAAATCGCATACCTCTTAATCGTGTCTTCAATGGTATTTGTACTTTAAATTAGTGTGTTTAGCGTTTAGGGTTTAAAGTTCAATGTTAAGGATTGTGATTAAGGACTAGGTAATGAGAGGTAAGGTGTATTTTTAAGGGATAGGATCTAGGGTTTATAATATTGAAAATTAGAGTTAGGGTTTAGAATTCAATTTTTTAAGATTTTTTAATAGGATATATGGAAAGAAACAAGATTACGAGGATGAGATTTTTATTTAATGGACCCTACTTCATTTGGGGTAAAAATCGTCTATCTCTTTTTCATGCCTTTATTCGTACCTCATTTTAAATTAGAGGATTTAAGGTGTAGGGTTCAAGGTTATGGGTTGTAATTAGGGTTTAGAAAATTAAGGGCATGGTTTAAAGTTTAAAATATAGAAAAAATAAGAATCAAGGTTTAAAATTCAATTTTAAAAAAATTTCAACCGGATGTATGGAAAGATGCGTGATAAAGAGATGATTTTTACTTCTTCACTTGTTGGGTGCGAGATTTAAAAAAAATCTCATATCACCTAATTATGTTTCTTTTTATTTTTTATCTTAAAAAATCTTTTAAAATTAAATTCTAAATATTAACCCTTATTTTTTATATCATAAGCCCTATATTATCTAAAAATATATCATACCCCTAATTTCCTAAATCTAAACCACAATCCCTAACATTAAACTCTAAACCTTAAACCTTACCTTCACTATTTTAAAGTAGGAGCATCAGAAGATACACAATAAAAAACAAATAATTTATATCAAAATTTTTAAGAAGTTAATATAATTTTTCATAATAAATATTAAAATTGATCTCACTTATTTTAATTGTATAAAAATCTTCGTACTTCATACTCTATCCTGACCGCACTGTATAAAAATTCTAAATCCGCTACTATTTGTTATTCAATAAAAACTAGTGTGATTTTTATAATAGTAGAAATTTTTATAATACGTCTCTTCCACGGCAGCTTCCTTGTTTCAGCTCAGCATTTCCCCCAACCTTCCTCGTCTTTTCCTAGAGTTCCCCAGCAGTTTTCTTTAACCAAAATACTCCCTACTATATGAAAATAATAACTGGACTTAATATGTAGTTTATCATTTTTTTTATTAAAATTAGTTGATTTTTTTTGTTTATTATTCACATACAGGTATTCTAATTGATCCACAAAATTTTTAACGTGAGTTAATGATAAAAAAAATGAGATCACAATCTAAAATTTAAGAGATAAAATATCTCAAAAAAATTCTTTAAAGACCAACTCGATACAAAATGAATACTTTAAGAATATCATTGAATGATTCGTTCGTAATTTAAAGACTATAAATTTTGGAGAGAGAAAAACAAAACTCTATACATGGAGAGTACGAATTATCTGTTCTTTTATTATATTTTTATTATCTCTTTAATTTTAATTTAAGTCTTAACCTTAAACCTAAATCTTAAACTTATTCTAATAATAAAAAAATATTTCTTCAATTTTAATAATAAAGCTTAAATTATAAACCTTGAACAGTATATTTTACTTATAATTTTTAAAATTTTAATTTTAAACTCTAATTTTAAAATTTAAAACATAATCCTAAACTTTAATTTTTGGCGAAGGGATGCGATATATAAAAGCATCGAAAAAAGTATTAATCAGTCCCCAACCTTCCTCGTCTTGTCCTAAAGTTCCCTAGCAGTCTTATTTGACCAAGTAGAACCATGGCACATGGAAAGGACAATAATTTCAAACATTAAAAGCAGGAAACCATGGCACATGGAAAGGACAATAATTCACAGTTCTTGAAGTCAAGCTGCCTCATCTCTTCCAAGCATTACTGGTTTCCTCATCTGTTCCTACTTCCTAATACCACTGGTTAATGGTTTACAAACAATATACAGTACCTTTCAGCTTCCTCAAAAAACATTTGGACTGTCTCTTCTCTAGCACCCTGCAAGCAAAACAACTTCATTTGCCGGTGACTCTCTCCTATTATCGTCTCCCATAGCAGCTTTTGAATATTTCCCTTTGTGTCATCAGCTATCGAACTTGTTTCCTTTGTGTTTCCTTCATTTTCCGGTGGTTTTCTTTTCATTTGCTGATTCTCTCCGAACAAGTTAGTCGGAAGAGGTATATATTGAATTTCACATTTCTATTGTTCTTTCAAACCTCATAAACTGCAAGGATCTAAAATAAGAAAGAATCTACCTTTCAAGTAGTTGATAACCCACCATAACTCATTCTTTATGATATAGATTTGTTTTTCAATGTCAAAGTCTATGATTATAATTCATGTTTGCTCACACAATAATTATTCATTAGCAATACATTATTACACCAATGTAAATCGATTCTAAATCATTACACTAATCGATGAACTACCAAAATTAAATTTCAGTATCCACCCCTAGCTACCTGCAAGTTCCATTAGGTACATGATACCATAGAAGAGTAAAAGAAGAAAGATGATCCTATTCCTAGCATCTAAACTGAGATTTTGATTTACCTTTTAAACTATAGTTTGATATTTTATGTAACACCCCGAATATCGGGTTAGTGAATACGGTACGAATAATGTAAATTAAATCGAGTCATGAGTAAAATAAATGAGAATCAAAAGGGACTTAATTGAATCAAATGAGAAAAACTAAGGATTGCATGTTAAATTTCTGGTTTCCATTATTTGCCCTTGGACACTAATTGTTAGAGAGTTTTAATGAAGGGCAAAATAGTCATTTGGACCCCATTTGAGACCAAACAAAACTAGCCCAAAAATTCCCCCCTTCATCCTCATTTTCATGCAAAAAAAACAAGAGAAAAGGAAGAGGAGAGGGTCTTTGAGAGAATTTCCATGGAATTTGAGGAAGGTAATTGAAATCTATGCATGTTTATCTATGCATGTTTAAGGAATCGAGTTGGGAAATCAAGCCTAAATACCGTGGTAAGTCCTTTTTCCCCTAAATCGAATATTTTAGGGTTTTGAGATTTTGGCATTTTGATTATGTTGAGGTGATTCCAAGTTGACTAGGTTCATAAAAACTTAAATTGAGGATTATAATTGCTTGGGTTTAGTCCTTAAGGCATGAACAATAGATTGAGAAGCTTTAAAAATGGGGGTTTTGTAAATATGATGTTGGGTGGATAAAATAGTGAATTTGGAGAATTAGTTGAGGTTAAATACATGTTTAAAGGTGCTGGAAACTCATGGAGATAAGTTAGGGATTATGAATTTAATGAATTGGGTGAAATTAGACGAAAATACTTAGAGAATGTTATTTCGGGTAGCTATATTTGAGAAACTCCCTAGGACGGGACTTAAGGAGTTAAGAGCTTAAAAATTTGAAGTGTTATACTCCTATATACCTAGTTTAAGTGGAAATTTACGGAATCCCGATCCGAGTTCGGTAGAGAAAGATATGAGCGTTGTCGTAAGGGCTGTCCGAATAGACCCGAAACTGGATAGGTTTGTTCGGATGAAATCTGGTACCGTTCGGCCAAAAATTAAAATATGAGATTAATTTATCCTTGTAGAGGATTCTCCTAGATTTCCAAAGAGGTATTATAATCTCGATTCGGACATGGGAGCTAAGAGATATGATCAATTCCGTAAGAGATAGCAAAGTTGTCCCGAATAAGCAATGAGCAGAAATTTACATTTGTTAAAGTATGTAATCCTTAGAATTAAATGGTTTGGATATGCCCTAATGAATTATTATATGATTTTGGTTTGTTAGAGAATCAAAGAGAAAGAAATATTAAAGAAGAAGAGGGGCACGACGTAGCACGGAAAAGAGGCAAAGGGGTTGTGATCTACAACCCGTGATAGCTCGGAGTATTGGTGAGTGTAGCAAACCTTAGGGTTAGGACCTAGAGTCCTAACCATTTTTGATTATTTGATTTGCTTTGTAATGCAACCGGATTTAATAAATATTTGACAATACGGGAAGGAGGACTAAGTGATAAGGACTTGCTTGACACTATGTTTGAGTACTAGATGATAAGCTAGTTTAGAACATTTGCATAGCTCGGAAATGCCGAGGTAAGTAATGGCACGCGGCTAAGGATGTCAGGTATGTTAAACATGCATGAGTTATGTCCACGATAGCATGATATGTATATGCTACATGACCTATACTTTTGGGTTTTTGGTAACATGATGATATGTATATGCTTGACATGTTAGCATGACACATATGCTTATGAATTTAGTAGCATGACACATATGCCTTTGGACTTGATAGCATGACTTGCTGCTTTTGATAATGCCATGTTATGTACATCATCCGTAATAAGAAATTTGATTAAGAATAATGGAAGACTAATTGAATAAGAAATTCTGATTGAGCCTTGGGTTATAGTTGGTCATAGGTAGTACGGTATGCCTAGGGTCTGAGCTCATTTGTTAATATTTCGGTACTTCTGTTGGTACTATGGGTACCTTTGTTGGTGGTTAGTCACCATTTGTAGATACTATGGGTATCTTTTGTTAGTGTCCTCGTGGCACTTTTGTTAGTACCTTAGGGTACTTCTGTTGACTCGCTTACCTAGTCTAACTATACCAAGGCAACGTTTTGAAAGATAAAAATTAAGATAATTGCCATAGAGCATTTGAATTGTAATTGTTATTGAGTATTTGACATGTACTTGTTATAGGGCATTTGATATGGTTTAAAATTGAGTATTTAATATGTACTTGCCATTGGGCATTCGATATGATTTGAATTTGAGCATTTGATATGTATATGCCATGGAGCATTTGTTATAAACTTGTCATAGAGCATTTGAATTGTAATTGCTATTAAGCATTTGACATGCATTGCCCTAATGCATATGATATGAATTGAACTTGAGTAATTGATATGTATTTGCCAAAATGCATTTGATACGATTTGAACTTGAGCAATCGACATGTACTTGCCATAGGGCATTTGATATGACTTGAACTTGAGCATTTGATATGACTTGCCATTGTACATTAAGCATGATGTTTGATGTGCTAATTGCCATATGTAAATGATTTGTTGCTTATTTGAAGTATATCATTTGTTTTGCTTCATGTCTAAATTGGTTAGGCTTAGGCTACCTCACTAAGTACTTCTTAGTACTTACACTCTTTATTTCCTCCTTCCCAAACAACAGGTACGCGAGTTAAACACATAGACCAAGCTTGAACCAGAGCAAGGACACGGGAAGCAAGCTAAAGTATGATATTTTGACGATTTTTGTAACTCCTAATATATGGTGGCTTAGTGATCATGCTAGACTAGTATATGCATTGATAGCTAGCTCATGATTTGTGTATATTCTTATGATCATTTAAGCTTTGGTCTGTAAGCCATAAGGCACAACATTCGTGGTAGGCTAGCCTTGTATGTTTTGAGTTCTTAGCTATGGTTGGCATGTTGGCTTTGGAAGCATGCATTTAGTATATGGTTAACTTGTCTTGGTGTTTAGGTCATGTGAACTTAGGACCTAACATATTGCTTAGGAGACCATAGAAAGGATAAGGCTAGATGTTTGTCCTAACTAGGGGATGACGTGAATATTGGTATGCATAACAAATTTTCTAAAATGAACAAGATTGGTGAATCGTAGGGGTTACCTAAGCATGTATAATGATCCTTAAGGCTTAGGATTGGGTTGAGACCTTTAGATAGCCCCCTTTGAAATGTCTAAGTGTATAGAAGGCTTGAATTTGTCAATTTCGAGCAGGGGTATCGATACCACTAGCTTGGGTATCGATACCACCTTTGGCAGAAACTTTTGGTTCTGAAGCATGTTTCGATACTGGAGCTTCCAGTAGCCAAATTGGTTCGATACCCGTATCGATACTGGAGCTTCCAGTAGCCAATTTGGTTCGATACCCGTATCGATACTGGAGCTTCCAGTAGCCAAATTGGTTCGATACCCGTATCGATACTGGAGCTTCCAGTAGCCAATTTGGTTCGATACCCGTTTCGATACTAGCTACCCAGTTTTGGTCAACGAAGTCAACACCAAGGACCGGTATCGATACCTGGTCTGATACCCTTGTATCGATACCAACCTTAGGGTATCGATACCTCCTTACTGCATGGGTTCAAATTTAATATGGATAATTGCTTCATTAATAAGGTATAATTATTGGTGATTAAATGAATACGGATTGACATAGAAATTTAGATCAAAATTAATTGAAGTTACAATTGATTAATAAATGGTGTCTAAGATTCGAATTGGAAAATTGTTTAAGTGTCGAAAATGTTTTAAATTTGTCTCGAATTTGTGAAGTAATACAAGATTTGAACCGTAAAATAAATAAGTATTATTAAGGAATTGACTTGCAATGTGATATAAATAAGTAATTTGTTTGAATTGAATTATATTATTCGAGTTTGTATGTCCGGTTGACGCCCCCGTCTCTTAACCCGGGGCGAGGGTGTAACATTTTACCTGTTGATACATGATGCCTGCAAGTCATGTTTAGATACATTCTCCTGTTGATGTTTTACTATTTAGTTTCTAACATATTGCTTATGACTTTCAGCTATGGACTTCGTTCTGAATACGATGGGTAAACAATTGGACAATCACATGAAATTTGAGCAGCGTCGGAAGGACCTTAAAAGGAAATTAAAGGAATTGAATGGTCTGAAGGAAGATACAGAATCTACAATGAGAACAGAGCTGCAGCCAAGGAAGAAACTCAAGGAGGAAGTTCGGATATGGTTGGACAGAGTTGAAGAGATGAATGGTGACGAGCAAGGCCTTGATGGAAGAATTGGTGAAAGCAGTGCTCTTACACGTGGATTTCACGGAGAAGAAGTGTCAAGGATGATAAGAGAAGTTGAAGAACTTATTAATCAACACCGTCAGTTTCATGAAGGTTTGGTGGTGGACAATATTCAATGGATTGGAGGCAACTAAACGTGACTAAATTTGTACTGGATGTAATTAAACGTGACCTCCGTTGTAATTAATTCAAATTAAAATTAAAAAATATAAAAAATTAAATTTAGAGGTTTAGGCTGATCGGGGTCCCTAAGCGGCCGCTCAGGGCGCTCCCCCTCACAGTCGACCTTGGAGTAGAAGTGTATCCATTAAGCTTTATGAGCTCATAGTTTAGAATTGATTGTTGTTTTCGATCGCAAGTTTTTAAGTTGTTGTATTGTATCGAAGGAGTTTCATCAGAGTTTAGAATTAGCGGCGTTTTACTTGTCAAACGCTATTATAGATCGTGTACTATAGCGGCATTTTCCAAAAATAAACGCTGCTACTTTTTGCGATACAGGTTTTAGCGGCGTTTCTTGCTCGCGTTTTTAGTGTCACTAATATTTTTAGCGGCACTAATAAACACCATTATATATCTTAAAAACGTTACTATAAACCTGTTTTACTGTGATGACTTTAGCTCAACGACATGCATGTTTAGAAATAAAATATTTAGTGTTGTCGGATGTATTTATATGACCCTAATTTTATGTATGTAACTCTTATTTTAAATTTATTTGATCAAGTCGAATGATTTAATTATCTTACTTTTACATTGGAGCTCATTTGTAAACAATTTAACTACTTCTTATCGTTTTATTTTAAAACGTTGATAGATTTATAAAATTTAAATGTGAATCAAGTTAAACTATATCAAAAACTTTATGTTTATAGAGTGAATTTCAAACTATATCAAAAACTTTATGTTTGATTACATTAATAATTAATTTCCCTTTTATTTTATGATTTAAGACTAATTAATTGATAAATCTTAACATTAAATTTAAAATTATAAATCCGAGAAGACAAATAATATAGAAGCATTGAGAAAATTATTAATCAGTACCCAACCTTGTCTTTTTCTAAAGTTCCCTATCAACCTTATTTGACCAAGTAGAACAATAATTCACAGTTCTGAAAGTCGTTGCAGTGAAGCTTCCTCATCTCTTCCTATATCTATTACCTCCCTTATTTGACCACTGGATTCCTCATCTGTAGAAACAATATATATTACCTTTTAGCTTCCTCAAAAACCATCTGGACTGTCTCTTTTCTAGCACCCTGCAAGCAAAACAACTTCATTTGCCGGTGGTTCTCTCCGAACAAGTTACTCTGAAGAGGTAATTATAGAGTTGCAACGTTTTTATTCTTCTTTCAAACCTCATAGATCGCTACAAAATAGATCCCTTTATGTCATTTGCTATCGAACTTGTTTCCTTTGTATTGTAGGTGAAACTTGCTGTGTGCCATAATACATATTATCAGCAATCAAGGAACTCCCTTTGGTGGTTTTCTTTTCATTTGCTGATTCTCTCCGGTCATCGTCTCCAAACAAGTTAATCAGGAGAGGTGTATATTGAATTTCACATTTCTATTGTTCTTTCAAACCGCATAAACTGCATGGATCTTAAAATAAAAAGAATCCATCTTTCAAGTAGTTGATAACCCACCATAACTAATTTTTATGATATAGATTTGCTTTTCAATGTTGAAGTCTATTATTATAAATCATATTTGCTCACACAATTATTATTCTTCATTAATACATTATTAAACCAATGTAAATCAGTTGTAGATCATTATACTAGTCGATGAACTATCAAAATTAA
The DNA here is from genome assembly GCA_035048815.1 of Abelmoschus esculentus. NCBI lineage: Eukaryota > Viridiplantae > Streptophyta > Magnoliopsida > Malvales > Malvaceae > Abelmoschus > Abelmoschus esculentus. Next base: position 1,451,501 of record JAUCBN010000019.1, on the reverse strand, counting down.
ATTTCAGCATCCACCCCTACCTGCAAGTTCCATTCGGTACATGATACCATAGAAGAGTAAAAGAAGAAAGATGATCCTATTCCAAGCATCTAAACTGAGATTTTGATTTACTTTCTAAAGTATAGTTTGATATTTAATAATCTGTTTTATTTCTGAGGTGAAAGTGAGTGCTTTATAATATTATGGACTGATGCAGATCTTTTAGCATGTTATGGACAATGGTTCTTAAAGATTATTTAGTTATTACAGTAATTTCTTGATTTACATCAGTATAATTTCTTTAAAATTCTTGTGGAGTAAAATGAAGTTATTTTTTAGTCATGTTTAGATACATTTACCTGTTGATGTTTCACTAGTTAGTTTCTAACATATTGCTTGTGACTTTCAGACATGGACTTCATTCTGAATAAGATGGGTAAACAATTGGACAATCACATGAACTTTGAGCAGCGTCGGAAGGACCTTAAAAGAAAATTAAAGGAATTGAATGGTCTGAAGGAAGATATAGAATCTATAATGAGAACCGAGCAGCAACCAAGGAAGAAACTCAAGGCGGAAGTTCGGATATGGTTGGACAGAGTTGAAGAGATGAATGGTGACGCGCAGGGCCTTGATGGAAGACTTGGTAAAAGTAGTGCTCTTACGCGTGGATTTCACACAGAAGATGTGTCAAGGATGATAAAGGAAGTTGAAGAACTTATTAATCAACGCCGTCAATTTCATGGGGGTTTGGTGGTGGACAATACTCAATGGATTGGACAAGTTTTGTCCACAACAAGCTTATCAGGCGACGTGGTAAAGGCTTGTGTTGGAGAGATTTGGCAGTGTTTGATGGATGATGAGATTCGAAAGATTGGAGTTTGGGGGATGGGTGGTGTGGGGAAAACAAGCATCATGAAGCTTATAAACAACCAACTCTTAAAAGAGACGGCGAAATTCGATATTGTGATTTGGATCACTGTATCCAAAGAGATGAGTATTGGTAAACTGCAGACAGATATTGCAAGTAAAATTGGGGTAAAGTTTTGTGGTGATGAAGATGAAATAACAAGGGCAGGGATGCTCTTTGAAACATTGTTGCAGAAGAGTAGGTTTGTACTGATCCTGGATGACCTATGGGAGAAGGTTTCCCTGGAGAGAATAGGAATCCCTGAACCGTCTATTGGGAGTAAATTGGTGTTGACAACCCGATCGTCAGATGTATGTCGGCAAGTGGGTTGTAGAGTAATTAAAGTAAAGCCTCTGACAGAAGAAGAGGCATGGAATTTGTTCTTGGAGAAGGTGGGTCCTGATATTCTCAATCTTCCGGGGGTGGAACGTTTTGCAAGATCGATTGCTAAGCGTTGTGGAGGTTTGCCCTTGGGAGTCATTACCATAGCTTGTTGTATGAAGGGCATTGATGATATTTGTGAATGGAGGAATGCTCTTCAAGAGTTGGAACTCCGCCAAAAAAGTGTTACTGGATTTGAAGATGAAGTGTTCCAACAATTACAATTTAGTTATGATCGTTTAAGGGATCCAAAACTTCAACACTGTTTCCTCAGTTGTGCATTATATCCAGAAGATTATGAAATTAAAGAGGAAGATCTTATTCAACTTTGGATCGCCGAGGGGCTCGTGGAAGAAATGGATAACATGCACGCAGAGTTTGATAGGGGTCGTGCAATACTAAATAGACTCATCAACAACTGTTTGTTGGAAGTTTTTACCGAAAATGAAAACAGACGTGTAACGATGCGTGATCTTTTAAGGGAAAATAGACGAACTGTAAAGATGCATGATCTTTTAAGGGACCTGGCATTACATATTGCAAAACCTCGATTTTTGGTAAAAGCTGGCATGATGTTAAAAAAGCCACCAGATGTGCAAGAGTGGAGCAAGGATCTAGAGAAGGTTTCATTGATGAATAATTGGATGTTGTATATCCCGTTGGAAATGTTACCCCCAAAGTGTCCCAGGCTCACAACATTATTGTTGTCTGGTTGTGGAATGCGGAGTATTCCAGAAGGCTTCTTCAAGCATATGGATGCACTGAAGGTTCTTGATCTATCTAAGAGTAATATCAAGAATCTCCCAATTTCCTTGTCAAACTGTTCGATGCTCACAACATTGTTGCTCTCTGTTTGTGATATAAGGAGTATTCCAGAAGGTTTCTTCGACCATATGCATCGACTCAAGACTCTTGATCTTTCTTGGAATCCTATCAAGAGTCTTCCACATTCCATATCAAATTTGAAGAATCTCACCTCCTTATTGCTTGCTAGTTGTAGAGATTTAGCGAATGTTCCATCGTTGTCAAATCTTCATGTTTTAAAGAAGTTGGATCTTTCAGGAACAAACCTCATGGAAATCCCTCAGGGGATGGAAAACTTGGTGAGTCTCGAGTATCTAAATCTGTATGCTTTGAATAACATAAAAGAGATTCCAAATGGAATCCTGTCAAGACTTTCTTGCCTTCAAGATTTGATCGTCGGTGGAACATTGATAAGTGGAGCTGAGGTTGGCGGATTGAAGAAACTGGAATTTCTTGACGGAAGGTTTCTGGACTGGCACAACTTAAACATGTATCTTCAAGCTTCTCATGGCCGAGAAGAGCCTCGTGAATACAGAATCTATGTGGGAAATGGAGTTGTGTATACAGACTTAGATTCTTCAAGAAAAGTCATTTCTGTACTTGGTTGTGCTATCTATAGCAATCAGACTCTTCTTCCACGTAAGATTGAGGGATTGGATATTGTGGATTGCAATCTTATTTGTAATGAAGATTCCAACTACCCTCTTTTCTCCAGGTTTAACCTCTTCTCACTCACCTCCTTTTCATCTCTCACATCCCTTTATATATCTGATTGTAGAAATATGAAGAAGTTGTTCTCTCCAAACTGCGTGCCGCTAAATTTACAACACCTTCGTGTTTTCTTTTGTTACCAACTGGAGGAACTCATAGCATCAGAAGGAGAAATGGTTCCCATGGAATTTCGTCTTCCACAACTAAGGCAACTGACATTGTGGGGTCTACCTGAATTGAAGAGACTTTGCAGTGTTGGTGGAGTACTGGTTTGTGATTCTCTGCAAGAAATTGAGATACGAGATTGTCCAAAGTTACAAAGGATGTGTCTTCATCTTCCCCAACTCTCTACTGTTCCACCCTCATCTGCACCTGCGTCTCTTTCCATTCGGATAAGCCCAAAGGAGTGGTGGGAAACTGTGGAATGGGATTCCAATGTTGGAAATATGTAATGCTTGAATCCCACACTCTATTTTATAGGTTGTATGAGAGCAGTTCAGTTGATTTAAAATTCTCTTAGAATTTTAAATACTTAACCGAATAGATTTAATAACAAAATATCCGAGATTTAAATGGATATTTTCAGTTATAAAATCTACTATTTTTAGATAGATATTAACAGATTATCTGAGATTTAATTAGATTTTATCTGTTAATAAATCTAATTTTGAATAGATTTTATCCGAGATTTAAATAGATATTTTCGGTTAGCAAATCTACTATTTTTGGATAGATATTATCTGATATTAAATTTAAAATTTAAATTTAAATCAGATTTTATTTGATTCTCGGACAGATTTGCCCCGGCTTTCAACCTATAAATAAGATGCTTTTCTCTCATTTTTAATCATCTCATTCAGAGTTCATCTGTCTTACTTGAGAGAGAATTAGAGAGCATCATTCTGTTCGACTCCGGTTCTGACGATCATTTCCTCTACAGTCCACTCCAAACTTTGGGTGTACACTGTTTGGAGGACCGTGCTAACCTTCGGGGGACAACCGCCTAAAGTAGCGAGTACACACATCGGGGCGATTTGTTTCTAAGGCAGTGGTCTCCATACCACGACACGGTCAAACTTTTTATCAGTTTGTTCCTTTAATTTTTCCTGTCAGTGCTAACGCCCTGTTTTGCAGTCTATTTTACCAACAATTTAGAAACAAATCTACTGCAAAAATGATATTATTGTCAAGGTGGTTTTGGGTTTGTTCAAGCTTGACGCACTTGACAGGTCAATAATCGAAGATGGTGGTGATCTTGAAGATAAGAATCAAAATCCTAAAGATAAGGATATTTTACTATCAGTAAATTTTATTTATTTATTTATTATTACTATTAGTAAATTATTTTCGTGACTAATCATATATAATTTTTATTTGAATTTTGTAGATTCAAAATGGTTATGAAATATCGGTCACGGTGAATTTTGGGATCATAATACAAGGAATAAAGCTGCAAGCATGATCAAAATAGACAAGGTCTACATGAATTACGTTTCTACTTATAAGGTCAGATTATTTAATTCATGATTTATATTACATGAATTTATTTTAAGCCTTTACCTAGTCTGTAAGCTTAGTGGATATCTTTTAGACTAGGTTGTAAAAGAAGGTTAGATGACCTTTTCTAGTAGAAAACTTATCTTGAGTATGCTTAATAATTTTTTTTTGTGGGGAATATATATATTAAGCATAACTTTTAAAAGACCTAAATAAGGAGAGAAATATTCATAAGAGATTAATTGGAAAGTAGTGAGATGGTTTAAATTGCATGTCTAGGATTGGTTTTTTGAAAGATTTGGTATTTAAGTGTGCTTTTATGTGCCACCTCTCTTTCTAAACCTACCCGGTGCATTACTATGCTCATTATTCCAATTTATAAGATACTATGACTAAATAAATATTCTATACTTAGTGCAGAAGTTAGAATAATAATCTTAATAATTTTTAAGATATATTTTTAGTCATAGTAGATGAATATTTCTAGTGGTCTTTTAAGGTAAGAACCTTGTCTAAAATAAAGAGAAAATGATAGACATTAATGCTACTAAAAGATGTTTGTAGCTATTAAATCTCTTTGGGCTCTTTTCTTCAGATAATTAAGAAGGAAGAAAAGATTTGTCTATCTTAGGAGTGTGCAGAAATCTCCATAAAATTCTCTTTATGAAAAAGATGAAAAGTATTAGGTCCGATAGAGGTGGTGAGTTTAGATCTAAATTTCTTAAAGAGGTATATGAGACGAATGACATAGTTTATGAGACTTTTGTCTCTTAATTTCCTCAACAAAACGACATAGTCGAGAGGAAAGATAGAACTTTAAAAGAGATGATAATTTCATTGTTGATAAATTCTGAGTTAGCTGATAACATATCGGGAGAAGTCATTCTATCCGTTAATCTTAAACCGAGTACCTCATAAGAAATTAGACTCAACCCCATACGAACTGTGAAAAGATTATGCACCTAACTTGCAATACTTGAAAGTGTGGGGGTGTCTGACTTTAAGAAGTCCACCATCAATGCCTAAACCGTTGATGTAGTATTTATTGAGTATGCTACCAACACTATCGTATGATATGCTCTAGAGTTTGAGTTAGAGCCTAAACAAAGATAAAAATGTCTTTTGGACCAGACTTTGTTACTTCCTTTATTTTTGAGATAAATGATTTAGACAACTTATTAGATCCTAAAACTTATTAGATCCTAAAACTTATGAAGAAGCTATGAGATTTATTGACACTAGTTTTGGAGGAGTAGTTAATGATAAACTAGAGTCAATAATGTCTAAATCATGCTTGGGAATTGGTAGACTTGCCTAAAGGATTTAAACCTATCAGCAACAAATGAATTCTTAAGAAGAAACTCATACCAGATGGGTCAATCCAGAGTAAGGCAAGGCTAGTAGTTATAGGGTTCACTCAAAAATATTAAAGAGTTTGACAGTTGAGATGTCATTTATACTCGAACCCCTTTTGACTCTAGCACTCATCTCGTTAAAAATAAAGGAAGCTGTGTTTCTCAGGTTGAATATGCTAAGATTATTGAAAGCCTAATGTTCTTAGTGAACTATACTCGGCCCGGTGTTGCCTATGTAATGAGTAGATTAAGTAGATATACTCATAATCCAAGTAGTGAACATTGAACGACTCTTAGACGCTTACTAAAATACCTTAAGGGTATTATAGATTGGAAACTCAAATTTGTTGGCTATCCTGTTATTTGAAAGGATGTTGTGACGCCAACTAGGTTTCTGATAGTGATGAGGTAAGCTCTACGAGTAGATATGTTTTCACTTTAGGTGAAGCTGCAATCTCGTGAAAGTCTATCAAGTAGACTTATATTGCACGCTCCATCATAGAGTCAGAGTCTATAGCTTTAGACTTAACTAGGCAAGAAACCGAGTGGCTAAGGAATCTTTTAGCAAAGATACCTTTGTGAGAAAAACCGACTCCTCCGATATCTTTATCGTGAGATTCGTAATTTGCGATACATGTGGCTCTAAATCAAGTTTACAATGGTAAGAAGAGACACATTTGCATAAGGTACGAATATGTGAGGCACTCAATAAAGAACGGAGTACTTACCTTAGAGTATGTTAAGTCGGATATGAATTTGGCTGATCCTACTACCAAAGGATTGAGCAGGAAACAAATTCTGGATTCGTCGAGGGGGATGGGTCTTAAGCCCATTTATTGAGAGATTCATGATGGATACCCAACTTAGTTCTCTAAGTTCAATGTGGTTAAACGAAACCATGAAAGAGACTCATAGTGTACATGTCCCTTTACCCAATCCTATGATATTTCATGTACATACCTAGGTTGAGCTTAAATGCTCTTAATAAATTCGTAGCCCAAGTTTGGGTGGTCTTAGTGAGAAAAACTTGATGAATTTACCGATTTTGGTTGAATAACTACTCTTAATAAGTTCTTAGACCTATTGCGAAGGACTAATTGAACTTACCGCTCGGAAGGATGAGTTTATTTTTAAACTCTTAATAAATTCTATCCAAAGAGGTTGGATTGTTCTATTGAGAAGAACATTATTGAATTTACCGAACAAAGAGGTTGAGTTTTTATTCTTAATGATTTCTTAGCCCAGAGTTTGGGTGGTTCATTTAATATGAACTTGAAGAAAATCACCTTATCTTCTTGTGAGGTTGAGCTTTATACAAAGCTCTTAATTATTTCATAGTCCAATTTTGGGTGGTTTATGTTGAGATAAACTTGATGAAATAACTTATGTAAGTGAGAAGAGTTAGCCGCCTTCTATGAAAAACGATGGACTGTTTTTCTAGTACACTTACTAAAATCTCGAGGTAAGATGGCTAAATATATATACTTTATGTATATACACATCTTCACATCGCGGACTGTGGTGGATGAAGGGATTAGTTATGTGTTATGAGTTCACCCCGATCTTAGAAAGTTCAAGACTAGTTTCACTTATCTAAGAGGAGGATTACTCATCATCACTACGTACTAGTTCAAGATTCGTTCACTATGTACTTAAGTAACTAATCTCGCAAGTGCTCGTCTAGTGATAGTCGAACTTTGTGACATCATGAGGATTCTTTCGCATTAGTGGGGGAATGTTGGAAATATGTAATGCTTGAATCCCACACTCTATTTTATAGGTTGTATGAGAGCAGTTCAGTTGATTTAAAATTCTCTTAGAATTTTAAATACTTAACCGAATAGATTTAATAACAAAATATCCGAGATTTAAATGGATATTTTCAGTTATAAAATCTACTATTTTTAGATAGATATTAACAGATTATCTGAGATTTAATTAGATTTTATCTGTTAATAAATCTAATTTTGAATAGATTTTATCCGAGATTTAAATAGATATTTTCGGTTAGCAAATCTACTATTTTTGGATAGATATTATCTGATATTAAATTTAAAATTTAAATTTAAATCAGATTTTATTTGATTCTCGGACAGATTTGTCCCGGCTTTCAACCTATAAATAAGATGCTTTTCTCTCATTTTTAATCATCTCATTCAGAGTTCATCTGTCTTACTTGAGAGAGAATTAGAGAGCATCATTCTGTTCGACTCCGGTTCTAACGATCATTTCCTCTACAGTCCACTCCAAACTTTGGGTGTACACTGTTTGGAGGACCGTGCTAACCTTCGGGGGACAACCGCCTAAAGTAGCGAGTACACACATCGGGGCGATTTGTTTCTAAGGCAGTGGCCTCCATACCACAACACGGTCAAACTTTTTATCAGTTTGTTCCTTTAATTTTTCCTGTCAGTGCTAACGCCCTGTTTTGCAGTCTATTTTACCACATCCAAGCCTCTCTTGGAGCCTTTCGTGAGGGAAAGCTAATGGTACTGGTAGTCTGGTACTGCTACTGGTACTGGTATGAGGCTCAAATGGAGCAGTGCTTACTGCTTTCTTGTTCAAGTTGAAGGAAACGTTGATGAGGGCAGTGCAAGCTCGGTTAGTTTTTACATTTAATCGAATCAAATATCAGTTGCATTTCATGGTTTTCTCGGATAATAATTTAAAAATATTTTAATATTTTGATCGAATAGTTAATATCCGATTATCTAAAAATATTATTTAATTACTTTTCAAATTTAAATATTATATTTATAAAAATTTCATAATATCGAATATAACAAACAACAAATTGTTATATAACAAGATTTGAATCTATGAAAAAAAAATTAAAATTTTAAAAATAACAAGCATCAATTTGTTAAATATATTAATATTAATATTTTTGAAATAGTAAATTTTGGATTTTTAAATAATCTAAAACTTAAAACATTGTGACTCGTATCTAATACAAAAAATTTAAAATTGAAACAAATATTTAATTCAAAAATAAAAATCAAATTGAATATTCATATTTTTTATTCGTATTAATAAATAATCGAATTCACTGGATAAATATATTTAAACACCCCTGAGGTGTGTTTAGAAGATTTGTGAGCAGGGCTATCGAGATGACAACAGTTGTATTCGAAACGAGTTAAAATTTTCTTTTATGTTTTTTAAAAAAAATTAAAAATTAAATTTTAAACTTAACCGTAATTTTCACATCCTAAACTCTATACCATATGCTCTAAAAAGTATATTGTATCCTTAATTTTTTAAACCTTAACTTTTAATCTTGAAATTTAAATTTTAAACTCATTATTTTAAAATAAGGACATTAAAAAATAATAAAAAGACAAACAATTTATTAATCTTAAATTTTAAATTTTAAACTCATTATTTTAAAATAAAGACATTAAAAAATAATAAAAAGACAATCGATTTATATTTCTTTATAATTAAAGACGAAACTAAAATTCGGTGTTGCTTTCTTCCCTGTTTATAACAATCTTTTCACTTTTGAATGCTTAGTTTTTTTGTGTCTTTCTCCTCAGGAATCTTATTTCTTAAGTAATGAAACTGGTTATTTGCTGAGAAAAAAATGTAATTAAACTAAACAGTATAAAATTAATGTTTAAAAATAATTAATATTTAAAAATATAAACTAACCCGATTCAAATCGAAAGACTTAAGTATAAAAAATCAATATCGTCGTGAACGAAACATTATTAGGTGAACCATGTTCATCACGTCATCCATGGTCCTAATTAATCAGGACCGTTGTTCTTAATTTTTTTCAAGTGAATCATCACCTCTTTCTTACATGGATTTGGTGGCGGGTAGTTATTAAGTGGTTATTTAAAGATCAACGATCATGATTGCTTGCACCATGAATGACGTGGTGAACAGGATTCACCTAATAATCTCTCTATCTATAAAAAAGACAAAGGAGAAATTTTAATGTAGGATTTAATTTTCTTTGAGCTAATTTGACTTTATTTTTAAAAAATATTGTGAGAAATTATTTTTTAAAGGGGAAATTTTAATGTAAGATTTATTTTTCTTTCAGCTAATTTGACTTTATTTTTAAAAGATATTGTGAGAAATTATTTTTTGTTAGTTTTTCTGGATTTATTTGTTAAATTATTAGTGACTTTTACTCTTAAATTTATTTTTATTATTAATATTTTGAAACGTTTAATTTACTCATTTAGCTTTTAAACTATTCTCTTTCAGTCGCTTTATGGTTATATGAATTATTTTAACATTATTTTTCTTATGATGTCATTTTTATTAATATTAAATATAAAAACATGGTTTAAAATTAAAATTAAAAATTTCAAATCATACCCAAATAAAGCGTCAAGAACAACATGCTAATGCCTTTGCAAAGTCAGCTTTGGATCCCTACCTGAGTTTCTCAAACTGGTTTCCTTCTTGCTGAAAGTTGGGAGCCGTCGAAGATCCATTAATTGATCGAGTGGTTAAGACAAATTTATTATTATGTAAATTTTAAAATATACATTTTTCGCTAATTAATTCGGACCATAGTTCACAAACTGATTCTTGATATGTTTGCTACCTTCTGCAACAACTTTGATTCATATGAAGAACTACACAGTGATGTATCGCGTATCGACCAGCATGTCGATATCAGTTCGAAACATAACAGGACCAAGAAATTTTGATGGTCATGGCGATACATTCATATATTATAAGAAACCAGAAATGGAAATGGTAATGAAATTGTAAGAAAACACTATATTATAATCAAGGATTCATGACATCTATGGTAATAGGATCATTGAGTAAGTCTGTGCCTCTCGTTTTGCTCACCGAGTGTTTCCATGAGAAGTGGGGGGGCATATTGAGCAGTGCCTTGGTGCTCCTCGGAATCCTGGCAGAACGAAAGAATTATGGTATCGATCAACATTTCCAACACCGCAAAGAAGAGAGTCGCAACCACGTAACCAAGACTCCAACAGATCTACAACAACACAATGAAAGCAAGGGGGGTCAAGCACTAGTTATCAACTGTTACACGAATATATGTCCAACACAGACAAGATTGTGACGAGGGCATCATGCCTGAAAAAAGTGTCTTTTAGGAAGAGGGTAATAGCCCGTGACAATAACTTTAGGAGACTACAATCAGCGAAAAGTGATTTCTCATCATCGAAAATTAGAGCTTGATATGATCGCTTGCTCATGGTGCATGTCATTTATAAATTCCACCCTCTCACCAATAAAAAGACTTGCGATAAAGAAGGTGTAACACTTAAAAAAAAATAAATGGATAGAGGTGAGGTTGTGGAGTGTCAAACCCACAACCACTTATATGTTTATCCTGCAACCTAACTAGCTGAGCTATATAGCTCTTGAGATTTAATCTGCAACCGCTTGCCTTTAATCTATCCCAGTTTCGGGTAATAAAAATAATAATAATAGTTTCGAATAAATCTGTTGGTTCATGTTAGAACCATTTTTGGATCTAAATATCCATCTGTTCGAAACGTTTAAACCCCTCACCTACCCCCGCCTCCGGCCGCCGCGTAACCTGTCCACCGTCGGTCCGTGTGCTGCACCGCTGCCACCACCGTGTTCGCCGCCGTCTCGCGACCAGAACCCCTCTCCCGACGCGCGCAACCGCCGCCGCCTCAGCCGAGAATCGGAGCCTTGAAGTTTCGTCGAGGATTAGGGTTAATCCCTTTCGAATATCGCTTGTTCCGGCCACCGTCGACGTCCTTCCGGCGCGTCGACCGTACAGCCCCGCTCGTCGTCCCCGAGCGATCAAAACCCCTCCTCATCCGCTGTCGTTCGTCGCCGACTGAGCCCTCGCCGGAGACCGTGGCAGCTTCGGATAAAAGGGTAAGATTTCTTTGCTTTGATCCGTAGATCGTGGCAGCTTCTAAGTGTTTCTTGAGCATCGTGTTAGTCTAGACTGCAAGGCCTAAAGGGCCACGTTAAGGACTCAAGATGGACGATCCGTAGTTTTTGTTGGTGAACATCGAGGCTATCTGACCAATGTTGTATCAGTTTTGACTGCTGACAGGATGATCCGTAAGGGATACGAGACCTTTATTGCTTGTTTCCTTAACATAAAGGGGTCTCTATCTAAGATCGAGGAAATTCGCACTGTTAGCGAGTTTCCTGAGGTTTTTCCTGTGGAGCTACCGGGTCTCCCTCCAGACAGGGAGGTTGAGTTCGAGATTGAGACTTATCCTGGATCAGCACCAGTTTCTATGGCCCCGTATCGTATGGCTCCGAAAGAGTTGAAGGAGTTGAAAGTTCAATTATAGGAACTACTTGATCGAGGGTTCATCCGACCTAGCTCTTCACCCTGGGGAGCTCCGGTACTCTTTGTTAAAGAGAAGGATGGTTCCCTTCGGTTGTGTATCGACTACCGGAAGCTGAATAAGCTAACGGTGAAAAACAAGTACCCTTTACCCAGGATTGATGACTTGTTTGACCAGTTTCGGGGAGCTACAGTCTTCTCGAAGATTGATCTTCGATCTGGGTACTATCAGTTGAAGGTTAAGGGCTCGGATGTTGCTAAGACTGCTATCCACACCAGGTACGGGCATTACGAGTTTCTAGTGATGCCTTTCGGGTTGACTAATGCTCCTGCTGCCTTTATGGACCTGATGAACCGAGTTTTCCGACCCTATCTGGACCAGTTTGTTGTGGTGTTCATTGATGATATCCTGGTGTACTCTCGCTCTGAGGACGAGCATGTTGGGCATCTGAGAGTAGTGCTACAAACTCTTAGGGAGCATCGGTTATATGCCAAGCTAAGTAAGTGTGAGTTTTGGCTTAGTGAGGTGGCTTTTCTGGGACATGTTGTTTCAGCTAAGGGTATCCAGGTGGATCCGAGCAAAATTGATGCAATCACCAGTTGGAAGCCTCCCAGAAACGTTTTTGAGATCCGCAGTTTTCTGGGCTTAGCTGGGTATTACCGACGCTTTGTCGAGGGTTTCTCCATCATCACTGCCCCTTTGACAAAGCTTCTGAGGAAAGATGTTCCTTTTTTGTGGTCTGAGGCCCAACAATCTAGTTTTGACCAGTTGAAATCAGCTTTGACCCAAGCTCCAGTTTTAACACAACCTGAGTCAGGAAAGGACTTTACAGTTTACAGTGATGCATCGCACTCTGGACTGGATGTGTTTTAATGCAGGATGGTAAGGTGATCGCTTATGCATCACGTCAGTTGAGACCACATGAGTGTAACTATCCCACCCATGACCTTGAGCTTGTTGCAGTGGTTTTTGCTCTAAAAATCTGGAGGCACTATCTCTACGGAGAGAAGTGTTATATCTTTACCGATCATAAGAGCCTGAAGTACCTCCTCACTCAGAAGGAGCTTAACCTGAGACAGCGACGTTGGTTAGAGCTTGTTAAGGACTATGACTGCGAGATTGTGTATCACCCGGGGAAGCTAATGTTGTGGCTGACGCTTTGAGTCGTAAGACCATATCAGACCTGAGATCCCTATTTGCCAGGATGAGTGTATATGATGATGGTAGCCTACTGGCTGAGTTACAGGTCAAACCAACCTTGGCCGAGCATATCAAGGCCAAGCAGCGGTTAGATGACTCCTTACTTTCTGTTATGCAGCAAGTTGAGGAAGGATCCACCTCTGTTTATTCTTTTGATCAGGATGGAGTCCTTTGTTTTAACGGTCGTTACTGTGTACCCAACGACACTGAGTTGAGAAAGACCATTCTCAGAGAGGCTCATAGTAATTCTTATGCTATGCATCCCGGAGGGGATAAGATGTATCAGAACCTGAAACAGAGATACCGTTGGGTGGGTATGAAAAAGGATATCTCAGACTATGTATCCAGATGTTTGACATGTCAGCAGGTGAAAGTAGAACATCAGCATCCTTCTGGTCTCTTGCAACCTATCAAGATTCCAGAATGGAAATGGGAGCGAATCACGATGGACTTTGTTACTGGTTTGCCTCTGACCCCGTCTAAGAAAGATTATGTCTGGGTTGTGGTTGATAGACTTACAAAGTCAGCTCACTTTATTCATGTTCGGGTCATTTATTCTCTGGAAAAGCTGGCTAGACTGTATATTTCTGAGATTGTCAGATTGCATGGAGTACCCTTGTCTATCATTTTTGATCGAGATCCGAGGTTTACTTCTCGTTTCTGGACAGCTTTACAGTCTGCTTTGGGTACCCGTCTGAATTTCAGTATATCTTTTCATCCTCAGACAGATGGTCAGTCTGAGAGAGTGATACAGATCCTGGAGGATATGTTACGGGGTTGTATTTTAGACTTCCGAGGCAATTGGGAGGATTTCTTGCCCCTGACAGAGTTTGCTTATAATAACAGTTATCAGGCTAGCATCCGTATGGCACCTTACGAGGCTTTGTATGGTCGTAAGTGTCGTACCCCTATCTGTTGGACAGAGTTATATGATCAGAAAACTTTGGGTCCCGAGTTGATTCAGGAAACCGAGGAGACCGTCAGATTGATCCGAGATCGCTTAAAGGAAGCTTTTGATAGACAGAAATCTTATGCTAATCGGAGGAGGAAGGACATCGAGTTTGAGGTTGGTGATCAGGTTTTCTTGAAAGTCTCTCCGTGGAAGAAAGTTCTGAGATTTGGGCGTAAGGGCAAGTTGATCCCGAGATATATTGGACCATACCGTATTCTGAAAAGAATCGGGCCTGTGTTTCATGTATCCATGAGAGAGTTCTGAGAAGGAGACGTATCCCTATGGTTAAAGTTCAGTGGAGAAACCGTAGGTAAATTTCGAGGACGAAATTTCTTTTAAGAGGGGGAGAGTTTTAACACTTAAAAAGATAAATGGATGAAGGTGAGGTTGTGGGGTGTCAAACTCACACCCACCTATATGTTTATCCTGTAACCTAACCAGCTGAGCTATGTAGCTCTTGAGTTTTAATCTGCAACCGCTTGCCTTTAATCTATCCCAGTTTCGGGTAATAAAAATAATAATAATAGTTTCGAATAAATTTGTTGGTTCATGTTAGAACCATTTTTGGATCTAAATATCCATCTGTTCGAAACGTTTAAACCCCTCACCTGCCCCTGCCTCCGGCCGCCGCGTAACCTGTCCACCGTCGGTCCGTGTGCTGCACCGCCGCCACCACCATGTTCGCCGTCGTCTCACGACCAAAACCCCTCTCCCGACGCGCGCAACCGCCGCCGCCGCCTCAGCCGAGAATTGGAGCCTTGAAGTTTCGTCGGGGATTAGGGTTAATCCCTTTCGATTATCGCCTGTTCCGGCCATCGTCGACGTCCTTCCGGCGCATCGACCGCACAGCCCCGCTCGTCGTCCCCGGGCGATCAAAACCCCTCCTCATCCGCTGCCGTTCGTCGCCGACTGAGCCCTCGCCGGAGACCGTGGCAGCTTCGGATAAAAGGGTAAGATTTCTTTGCTTTGATCTGTTTTCTGGAGATTTTATGGTCAAAATTGATTTCTGGGTTGTTTCCGAGTTGTTTCCGAGCTCAGAGGCTGTTTCCGGCCGTTTTAGGCCGCGCGTGGGCTCCACGCGCCGTCACGGGCGATTTCCGGCCACCGTGGACGGCTGCCGAAAGCCAGCCGGTCTGAACCGGTCCAACCTGAACCGAACTGAACCGATCCAACCCGAACCGAACTGAACCGGTCCAACCCGAACCGAACTGGCTTGACCCGACCCGTCAACCGACCTGTTGACTCGACCCGTTGACCCAACCCGTTGACCGACCCGACCCGTTGACCAGTGACGTCAGCGTTGACTGCTGACGTGGCTACTGACGTCAGCGTTGACTGTTGACGTGGCTGCTGACGTCAGCGTTGACTTTGACCAAAAAGTCAAAATTTTCAAAAACCCCTATTTTATGTTTTTCGACGTCCTGAGTCCATCCGTGAAGTCCGTTTTTCGAAATTCAATCCCGAAAGCCTCCAAATTGGACTTTAAAGTCTGGAGTCAAACTTTTCTTCTAAGTTAAGTTAAGTTTAGGTTTTTAATCTGGGTCTAAGTTAAGTTAAGTTAAGTTAAGTCTCATACTTGGTTTCTTTCCCCTTTCAGATAACCGTAGATAGGCATCCCGGATTTCGGCACTCGGAGGATCTACACCTCCCAGACTATTTTTTGATGTAATGCTTATATTTCCCGGGTTTTTAATCATGGTGACATGTGCCTTATTTCGCTACTATTATGCCTATATTTTGTTACAGGATGGTTTTAACCCATTATGTTTTATTACTATGATATGGACTGTTTTACGAGCAATGTTATGAACGCACATTACTTTTGAGATTAATAGTTACTATGATCATATGGATTATGATCGAAGTTATGAATTTGATAGAATTGTCATTCTTACAGGTTTTCTTGATTTTGGGTTAAATCTTGTATTTGCTTTATATATTCGTTTTGAAGAAAAAAATGTAACTACTTTAGGTCGGACTTTCCGCATAGACCGGTCTAGGGGGTTACAGAAGGAATCGAGACCATACCGGTACCGGAAGCAATGGGGATGATATTTTGTGATGAGCAGCTCGATACTTGTGGGTCTCCAACATTAGGAAACCAAAAACAGCACTTGAAAGGCTAACACACAACTTTCCAAGAAATAGAATAACGTCTCCTATCACATTCACCTTCCCTATTTGAAGGATGTTATTCATGATCAATTCGGTCGCGATTTCAGACGCATTAAAAAAGCTTTTCCCAGTTATGGAAATCTGCAAGAACAATAGGATATATTTGAGATAGTTCAGGGTAGGCAAAATGAAAAAATAAAACCACTAATTGCACAGCGATGGTCGGATTTATCACAAAGTTCTTCAATGTGTGAAAAAAAGTGAGATCACCACTATGTTACAAGAGACAAGTATTGGATACGAATATGTATTCGACACAATATTGTCAGCATTTTCAAAGTTTTTCCATATATTTGGAGTATCATAATCCCTTACACGTATCCAAATTATCTGTCCGACATAAATTCTACAAACAAGTGCCTTAGAAAAATGAAGAGCCGGGTAACATAGGAGTCCTATGATAGGATGTATAAGAGCTTCTGGAAAATGCATTTTTTTTCTTTCAAAACTGGTTCTGAAAAATTATCATTATATAAGCATTGCGATTCACAGATTTGATAGTCCACTCGACACATCTCAAACATCCGTGTGAAGTATGGTTTCCCATCCTTCCAAACCAACCATCAGATGTAGTACCAGAGACTTTGAGTTTACGCCGAACCGACTCAAGAATGAAACGAATTGATTCCACAAAGGACACAACCAATGAGCCAATGGCGACAGACCCAAGGCTGTATCGTATAAGCCGCTTCATAGAGGCAAAAACAGGAAGAAATGGGATCTCTGGCTGCAAGTGAACCACAGAAATAATCAACAGAACAATAAATCATTGAAGTAAATTCATTAAGAAAGCAAAGAAAAAGAAATTCCTAAGTAGTGTAATGTACTAATTTCGTTACTATACTACTTACAAATAGATACAAAGGAATCATCATGCTACTCCAACATGCGTAAAAACTTATATGAACAAAAAAATACAAAATGTCAATCTCGCATAAGTTGTTCTCAATTATAACTTTAAGAACTTAGGAACATCGTTTTGCTTGATTTGGGATTGGGAGGCTCCATAAGGTTTGCATTGTAGTTGTCTACAACTATGCCTATAGAATTCTGAAAATGGTAGAAATTTAATTGTTTGTTTCCCATGAAAACATGCATACCAGTAAAACTATAGTCTTAGTAGCTTACCGACGTTTCACCACGAGCCCAATAGTAAGAAGCGACAGAACCGGCAATCACGGTTGAAGAACACGCTATAAAAAAATGTGTAGCCCAATAACCCCCAAACAAGTGGAAGAAGATGGCAATGGCAATATGAGGAGTGTAATGGATGCTATAACCACAACAACCATCGCAATTCAACTTTTTCGCCACAAGATCATAAGCACAACAGTTGGTATTACAGTTGTTCTTAACAACCTGACCAGAACTAAACAGATGAAGGGCAGCCGATATCCAGAACATGTAAAAGATTGCAAGAATTGCATATGGTATGACTGGAAAAATTATCAGTGCTTGAACTTCGCCTATGACTTTAGCAGCAACCTGCTTACAGTCAGGAGCACATATCAATTTTTATCTCCTTTTGATATTATGAAACAAAAATTACCATTATAACAAATATATATTTCAAAAAAAAAAGCATAACAGACCGTGCAATGAAACATTTTTACAGTCCTACATGCAAAAAAGAACTATATTCCCTTCTCTTTTCAAAGCCAAGTGGAAAGTATCCAACAGTACATTATGATCTGATCATACTTGCCTTGAGGACTGAGGTTGCCATTAAGATGCGGCGAACAATTGCAATTGACGTGAGGACAGAAACAACCATAACAAATGTCATTAGAATGGCAACTGCACGTAGATGATTTAGTTCCTGAAAGAAACAGACATTTATATGTAAAAGAATACCAAAAAGCCTACAACAATAGAAGCTTCCGAACAAAGAAAAAAGAATAAACAACGCACCCTTCCGTAAACATTTATATATGGATCATGCTCACCAATGATAGGGGAGATGGCATCATTGCCAATCCATCCAGCTAAAAAACAAGAATAAGATGAGTTTAGTATTTTATCAAAACTAGTAATCCTTGCATTCAAATACATACAAGACACCGATCAAACTATTTCGGGTATGAATACTAAGAGGTAAAATATATACTTCAAACCTTTTAAGTAGTAAAACATTGTAACCGTTATTATGAGAATGTTGAATAGAGCAACTGTGATCCAAGGCATTGCGGCCACAAAATGGCGAATCATTAACAGCCATATCACTGACAGAAATAATGGTAACAACCCTCAACAAACTATCAATACCGGCCATGACTTTCCAATATCAGCCATGTAACGCTGCAATAAGACATTCATATTTCAGAAAGTTCGATAATGGCACTTTTCAAAACAACATGATGTTTTAACTGTACGGCATGATAAGAGTATTAAGTAAGGAACCACATTGTCAACTATCTTGCCAACAATCAAATCAGTTGACAGAACCCAGAAGAACATACCAATATAAAATGCATAAATGTAATAAAAAGATATTGCATGAAAGTTGCTCGACCTTTAAGACAGATGACCGAGAATTGATGGAGCTGTGAATTGATTTATCTATTACAATATCCTCATTGATATTCACTCCACCCATCTGTTGCCAATGCCGCAAAGACGTGTTTGATGCACGAGCAATGAATTGGCAGCTCCAATAAACTTCAGAAATGAGCATAAAACCATTCGTGAGATAGTAAAAGAAACTGCATCTATGATTTGATAAAATAAAACTCTCTAAAACAAGCATCCCAATTTACCTACCATTCACACTCGGAAATATAACGGGGTAACACGGACCCTGAAGTTGAAGAGAAGTATTTCTCATTTCTGGTGTAAGGAATTCATAATAATCATAATTTCTATCAATCCAGTCACGCATTGAGAGGCGGATATCCCCCTCTGGATAATCACAGACCCAATTAAGTGAATCTTCTGAAGGAATAGGGCAATCCCATAAGCATATACTCCGAGCATTAGACAGCTTGAATTGACTGTCTTTAACACCAGTTTGATAAACCTGATTTGGATTCAACCAATACTTGAGTTCCAACTTACAAAGGCCGGGATGAGCATGTTTGTCACCACATAAATTCCCTTTGTAGTCCAGGCCGTATGTAAGCCTGGTGTGCCATCCAACAGAAAACAAATTATCAACATCACAAAAGATAAAATAGAAAGAAAAAAAATGAATTGAAAACCTTGACAGAAAGAAAGCAGAATAAGTAAAACTAAACATACATGAATAGGCAAACAACACCATCTAGAAGCTGATGCCACCAACAAAGTAAAATATCAGCAATCTTCACAGGGTCGAAGATGAAAAGTATTTTCGAAATGTAAATTAAGAGATCCATTACTCAGTCTAACATCAATTTTAAGATGAAATGTTCCCTAAACATGAACCATATAGGTACAAGTACTCTCCAACAAAATCCCAATGAATGAAAAAGTGCCACAGGCTCACAGAATGACCATATCTAACTTAGATAAGAGCTTGAAACTCTCATTTTGAATCCTGGTTTACAAATAGATCAGCTAACTAGTTCGTATTAACTACTAGGAGCACTCCTGGAGAAAAAATATTAAGCAAATACACTTTTCTCAAAGTGTCTGCCTTTCTTTTTCTGTTTAAAAAATCACCAATAGGATTATAATGCTTTATTCACTCATAGATTAACCAGAAACTATAGCTTGACAAAGAATAAAGAAATTTTTTCGAGCTTTGATTGTAAGAAACCAATCAATGAATCCATTTATGAGATAAACAAAACATACCATTAAAAAGGAGATTTAACATTAGAATCCAAAATAAAACATACCCATTTTAAGATTCAACAAAAAATAAGTGTGTAAACCTTAGAAAAGGGGAGGAAAAGGAAACAAAATTTACCTTAATGGGTTTCCTTGGTTAAACCCAAAGCTAGTGTTAACAATCATAGCAACCCAAAATGCTATAAAAATGACAAGAAAAGCAACATCTCTACACTTCCTGTTGTGCTTAATTATCCCTCCAATGTCTGTAGTTCCATCACTTGATGTGTATCTTCCTATAACTGCCCCCAAAGGACCCCTCATTTATTTTCTTTTGTTTTCCCTTATAATTGAGCAAGGATGTTACAATGTGGAAAAAGGAAGAGAATTTGCAGACAGACTGAGAGAAAAGAGGGGGCTTTAGGAGAGTGAACAGTGAAGTGAAGAAGCTTAGTAAGTGTGAAAGTAGAGAAGTGTTTTTAGATCTGGACAGTTCTGTTGGCTTGGCTTTGAAAGCCTTTATATTTTTAAGTAAAAAATTGAGCTTTATGAAATTAATTTGATCTAATCAAGTTTAAAAGACATATTAAAACTGAATTTAAAAATGAATATTTTAATGCCAAATTTAAAATAAAATTTAGAGATTGAGCTGTATGAAAGCTCTGTAATGAGCCATTTAGCCAAATAGCCAAAAACAGCAGCAATCTAATAAAAACAAACCATTCTGGGACTATCTAAATTAATTAAACTATCTTTATTCTTTATTCATATATCTACTTTTTATTTGTCTAAATATCTGTACCCCTTTTTTTGTCTTGACATATTCCCTCTCATGGAAACCGTTGATCTTCTGAAAAAAGTGTTTGGAATATCACAAAATTACTTTCTTTTTCCTTTGTGGGGTGAATAGGGTGATTTTAAAGAAAAGCGACTTAAGAAAAGTTAAAAAGCGATATATAATTTTTCTTATAAAAGTCATAAGAAATTCGGTACACACTGAAAATATTGAATTTTTTATAAAAATTGTAAAAAATTCGATTTTTAAACTGAATTTTTTATAAAAAAATATAAGGATTTCGATATATACCGTTTTTCTTATAAAAATTATAAGAATTTTTTTTATATATACCAAAAAGTAAAATTATAAGAATTTTTTTTTTATATACCAAAAAGTGTGTATCGAATTTCTTTCAATTTTTATAATAAAAACGTTATCGCTTTTTATAATAAAAACGGTATCGCTTTTTTTAAGACCACCGTTTTGTAGAATTTACCGGGATGAATGGATCTTGACAGAATTTTACCATTCATTTGTTGGTCAATTTTGCTGAATAAAACTTTACCTGACAGCTTAGATTCGAGGTAAAAATGGGTTGTCAAAATCTGTTGATTTACAGTTGGATAATTTTTTAACTAGCTTCCTTTGAGCTCTGTCATCCATGTTGATTAATGAAGAGCTTTTTGGGTGTTCTGAAATTTTTAGGGTCTTTGAGAATGCAGTTTCCTCACAAGAGAACAAGAACACAAATGGAAGAAGATGACTATAATTATGATGATGGGTCGTATTGAGAAGAAAAGATTGGATTTTTATGCAGTCTCCTGAAATGGGTGTAGATAGAATCAGTTACCTGATATAGAAAGTTCTGTCATATCCTTTCCTTCTCCGCTGTAAACACTATGAATTTGCAGGTATTCAGTAATTTAACTCGACTAAGGCTTTGTTGTAATGAAAACAAGTGGAAGAACTGAAATTCCATTGATACAAGTAGATGGAAGTAAAGAAGCAATGGATGTAAGTAATTAAGAGGAAATGTTTGTTAATTTCCCCAAAACAGATCAGTTTCAATGTTATACTCTTCTATTTTCCCTAAACATACTAGTTTCTTTAAAATCATAAGCTGTCATTGTTTCTAACCGAACTTTTTCGCCGTAAAAGCTAAAAAAATAGACTTCTCCGTTTGGTTGAAAAACACTTTTCAAACGGTTTTTCTAAAGCCAAAAACTTTTGGCATGTATGAAGCAGTATTTCATTGTTGGGTGCAACAGTAACAGTATTTCTAGGCTAAAAATGGAAGATTAAGACTAAAGATGATTACTTTTCTTTTCCTGCATGCATCTGCATGGTTCCTTGGGGTCCTGCAAGAGTTCAGAAAGTGTCACTGAAGATAACATTGGAAACTAACATAATCTATTGGATTATAAATAACAGGAAAACATGAGGACAAAGCACCGTGCGGAACAAACAAGGGGATTGAGTTGATCTTCAAAGTTCAAAGAATAAACATGCCGGATTTCGTGTATATTAACATGCTCAGATGTGTGCACATTCGAGTATGGAGAGAAGGATTAATCAATGAAACTAACACAAGGAGAGTTATGGTTATACACTGATACACATACACATCTCTCTTTTGCAATCTTGAATATGAGATTCATAGACAAAAAACTTTGTATATATCAAGTTCACACAAAAAACTTACCAGTCCTATGCACATCACTCTCTCAGTCTCCCCCACTTGTATCATCAGAATCACTTGAATCTATAGGATGATTTCCATCATTCTCGAGGATCTTGATCGCTTTGTCGAGCAACAGTATGCCCTCACGAAAACTCTCTTCCCAGTTCAATTCTTCCGAATCACTTGAATCTATGGAATGATGTACAGCACTCTCATTGGGGACTTCGACAACAGTTTGGTCAAGCAACAGTAGGCTCTCAACATAACTATGGACAGATAGTAAAGTCCCGACCTTAACTCCATGATGCTCTATTTCCTCGCAGTTCAAATAAAGTGAAGTCCCCATTCTCAGTTGCTGAGAGTTCAAATCAATTGCAGCCATATGTACATCACCCACTCGCAACAAAGCTTCTCCATTCTTCCTAAATCCCTTTACACTCGGAAACCATGCAAACCGAGGAACCCTATGTAATATCAACACTTTAGTCCATGTCTCAACCACACCATACTTTTTCATGACCCACAACTCATGAAACTCTCCATGGTATGGTTCTACGCTAAGAGCAAGGGAAGATGCCCCATATTTCATAATCGATAAATCAATAGGTTGAAAATCAAGTAAGTTCTCAGGTAAATTTATCACCAAGAACGCCTCATTACTCAAATCAAACCCCAAAATCGCATAATTGAATACATCATTGTTGCATTGTAATCCTAACCAATGAATAGCTCCACTAAAAAACGCTGCATTAAAAAACACAGAACGGTAATCTTGGATCGATTCCAATCAAACCCCAAAATCGCCTCATTACAAGAAGCTTGTAATCATTGGTTCTTGAATCAAACCCAAACCCTGCATTAAAAAACACAGCTTCAGAAACGCTCACCTGAGGCAAAGAAAGGTAATCTTGGATCGATGGGTTCCACAGAACGAATTTCAAATAATGACCAGGGCAATGCACTCGAATACAAATCAAGCCATTGCAAGAACCAACCACCGGAGGCTGACCTACATAACCAACGGGAGGGAAAGGAAGGCGCTTGAACTTATCAAACCCATCATTATCATAGTGTAAAGATAGCTTTTCTCTGCCCTTTCTCAAGCACCCGATGAGGAGAAAGGGGGTGTTCTCGGGTGGTCTTGAAAGTGAAGCTTGTAAATGAGCTGAAACGAAAAATGGGTCGCAAATCAAACTTCTCCAGGTCTTGGAAACTGACCTGTATCTCAACAGGGACTTTACCGGGAGTCTTTTGAGGATTCCGATAACCACATCTATAGGCATATACTCAGACATTTTCCTCCTTTTGGAAAGGGAAACAGGAGACTTGGCAGAGAATAGAGGTGGGTAACAATTGCCGTTTCAGTTTCCGGCGGTGCGGTGCGGTGCGGTGGTTTCTTGATTGGTTTGCGGTTAGCGGGTATTTCAAGATTTATACTGATTATGCATAATATTTATATTATAATCAATAATAATAATATTCTATTAAATATCATTATTTGTTTAGTGGAGTGACAATTTTCATGTGTCTTAATTAAGATTTTAAATTTGAGTTTATGAAAGGGAAATTATATTATAGATTATTTTTATTATATTATTTATAAGATTAATTAATTAAATATATTTATTTAATTAATTTTTTTATTTTTATCAATCGAATGTTTAGAATATTTGGATCGAGTCCTACTTTTTTTTTTTTGCTAATACAGAATTAAGAGTAAAACTAATGATTAATATCAGTTTTCATATTCATCAAATCTACTATCATATCGGATACTATAATAAATTTCAAAGTACCAATGAGTGCACCAAGGCACTTAACGTTAAAATGACCAAAATTTTACACTCTGAAAATGATTATGATATTACTAGTCGTTTTTTTAAAATCGATGACTAAAAGTGTACTGAGGGTAAATGAAAGTGACTAATGAAGTAGTTACCTTTTTTATAAAATCAATATATTTAATTTTTTAGTGATTTGTACTAAATTCACATCTTATTTTTTCTTTTAATATTTTCCTTTATTTTGAATTATTTTCGATCAGTAAAAACAATCCAAGTCCATTTTAATTCAACAAAAATTCAGATTAGATACGACTTATTATAAATTTTAAATCAAATTTAAATTATCATTTTCGTATCGATATTAAATCTCAAATTTTGATCAAATTTATCAAATCTATCTAAAAATAAAAGTATTAATAATTTATTATTGTTTTAAAAGCAACATGAAAAAGATTATCCGTTAATGACATGATTAGGAGATGATAGCTGAGGACGAGATATCTTTGTAAGATTAGATGCAGAATCGTAACAACACATGCTCTGTATAGGAGTTTCGGTAGGTTTGTTCAAAAATATCTAATTTAATTATTTAATGATCTGTTTTGAAATTTTAAATATTTAATTTAATTTTTATTTTTAATTTAAATATTTGATTTGATTTTTTATTTTTTAGAATATGAACCATAATATTTCAAGTTCTAGATTATTTAAAAATCCAATTTTTTTTTATTTTTTATTTTTAATAATTTAATGTTTAATATATCAGAAGATTAAAACAATCAAAATCGGGTTTTAATTATTTTTATTTAAGTCAGATTTAAGTAAATCAAAAATTTAAACCGACCCGTACCCATTTATGCAAGTGAGGAGGCATAGATATTGGTTAAAAGAAATATGTGATAGATTTATTTTCCGTACGATTTAATATTAATCAAAGAAATTAAACTGTAGAGTCACATTTTTTAAAAATCAAAAATCAAAAATATAAAATTATCATAAAGAATTTATCAATCATGTTGCTAATAAATAATCTCTTTTAAGTCTTTTTTACAAAATAAACGAATTTTAATTTTGTTAAATTTCTTTTAATTGAGCTAAAAATATTTTTTATATTACAGCCTCAATCAATAAACTCATTACTTGCAGCACAGACTCAAAATTTTATATTAAAATTAAAAATTTTAAAATTTTAAAATTCTAACTAATAAAATTTAAGAGATAAAAAGATATTTTCAATATAAATACATAAAAAATTAAATCATATATAATTTTAAAATATATTTTTCCCTATTCCTTGTCCCGTCCCTGATTGCATGCCACGTGTCCATGGGTTAATTAATTCAATCTAAAACAAGTGAGACAAGAGACTTTTCTCTTGAGTGGGGGGAACATGGATATGCTTCATTTAGAATTTCTAATTTCCTTCTTCTATTTAAAAATAATTGTAATTAATTTATAACTACAAGTTGTTTATCTAATTAATGTCTTCTAATTAGTTCGAATTTTATAAAATTTTAAAATTTTAAATAATTTTTTTTAAAAAAATCAAGTTTTAACCGATCCGATACAATATTAACAAACTTAACGAGTGTTTATGGGATCAATACAACAACTATTGATAATTGTATTGTTAGGAAGGTGAAACTCGAAAACCCACACATTTTATTTTCCGTGCGATAAAACTTGATTTTTTTTGTCATATTTTAACTATAATCGGTTATAAATAATTTAATATTAGTAATTATTGTTTTCGTAACGGTTTGTTTGCGGTTATAATCTTTAAACTATTGAGGTTTTGATGTCGGATAAATCTTACAACAAAACGAAAAATTATATCATAAGTCAGTCTCATCACCTGTCCATGGGACCAACCAATAAAAACTGTCCACTTCATTAATTTTTTCATGTCATAATTTTTTCTCAAGTGAATCTTCACTTAAAAAATTAAAAAATAATGAGGTGGACAGTTTTTATTGGTTGGTCCCATGAATGACGTGGTGGGACTGACCCATGATATAATTTCTCCAACAAAACACATTTGATGTGATTGCTTCATCTTCGAAACATTATAGAATAAAAAAAAATATGAATCGAGAATGGACCGTCTTGACATATTATATTGTATGTATTATAAAATTTTAATTTTTTATTCTAATTATCAATATGTTAATTATATTCAGCTTTAAAAAATTTTGATTCAGATTCAAATTCAAGATCGATGTACCATTTAACATTTAATATAATACTTAAATTATTACGTCACGCATATATCATCATCTTATTAATAAGTTAACAATAGCACGAATCATCTAGTCTCGTCGGTCAAAGGAACGGTTGTTCTTCTTAGCGGATACGAGTTCGAACACCAATGCTATTAGCACAATGATTGAGCGATCAATATTAAAAAATTGTAAACAATAGAACAATATAAACTATTAAATAAAAACAAATAAAAACATGTATCATCGTAAATACTTAAACAGAACATGCCTTCCTGTTTTCAAAATATTATGAAATATCAATTTCACTTGTCCAAATGCATGTGATATACGAGTTTGAGTTGTAATATTTATGGCTCTAGCCTCACATAGTTCAACCTACTTCCCTATGAATGGCAGGTAAGTGTAGTAGGTAGAGTTGTATAGATTTCTATCTGTCCCAATTAAAATAAAAATATATATAAATTTGATGAATAATAGGCGGATATAAATGTGTATAATAAGGTGACGAGTTTAAGATTCTTATTATATCGTATTCTTTTATTTTATATTCGTTTATTTTGTATTCGTCCGTTATATTAATTTTGAATTATTTATATCTATAGACTTTGATTATGTATTCTGTTATGGGGGTTTATATATTAAGATATTAATTTGTTTTAAAACTTAGGTTAGTTATTTGGTTTGTAGATTATAAATTTAATTAATTTAATTAAAAAAATTATAGTTTATGATCGAGTTTGAATTCATTGTATTATAAATTTATAATATATGTGAGTAAGTAGAATTATAAAAGTATAAATGCGCTTTAGCTAAGTTAACTAGAGATAATTAGTTAGGCGTAGTTAAGTAGAATTTATATCAGTAAAAATGTATTTTAGTTAACTATTATCAGTTAATTAACTGTAGTTAAATTTATACTGGTGTATATACACTTAATCAATTAATAAAGCATATAAAGTTTTAACTATTTTTACAAAAGTCTATGATTTATTTTTATATAATTTGATATTAGTGGTTGCCTGTAGGCAGATACAAGCAAATACGGTTTGAGTGATGAATGTGGGGATAGATTTGAAAATGTACATGTACGTGGGCGAGTACGAATTTGATGAGTACGAATTTGAAAATTATACCTGTCGTGGATGATGGATATGGTGAATATAAGAACTTTAAGTGAGTATAAGTATAAGAAAGGGATATCCGTACGTATCCCACGCGTTTATCATCCTATTAATCGACGTAGAGTAAAAGATTTTTATTCTTACCGAAGAAACTTTAATTGTTGTAGAGTAAAAAAAATACCTAACCTAGAGATCCACCTTTATATACACGTACATGAATATAGAGGATCCATGCTTCGTTCAAACAGGTTCCCAAAGCTGTGCGATTTCATGGCATTAATCAGTTTTTTTGAAGTTTTCTTGGCTCTCTTTTGCCTTCTGTTCCTATACTGCTCGAGGAAAAACGACGGGCCTCCGAGGAGTTTTCCGATAGTCGGGATGATGCCGGTGCTTCTCCTCAATGTTCATCGGATTCATGATTGTTGCACCGAGTTTCTCGAGAGATGCCACTGCACTTTTTTCGTCGAGGGCCCTTGGTTTGCTAATATGAACATGTTGGTGACCTGCGACCCTGCCAACATTCACCACATTATGAGTTCCAACTTCGCCAACTTCCCCAAAGGACCCGAATTCAAACAGATGTTCGACCTCTTGGGAGACGGTATTTTCAACTCGGACATGGATTTGTGGAAAAACCAGAGGACGGCTGCTCAAGGATTCATGAGACGTCATCGATTTCACAATTTTTTGTCGACGACTTCCCGATACAAGGTGGAAGAGGGATTGATTCCTGTTATGGATCATGTTGCCAAACGAGGGTTGGTGGTGGACTTAGAAGATGTATTCCAACGGTTCACGTTTGATGCTACATGTATCTTGGTTACCGGATACGACCCTCGATGCCTCTCGGTCGATTTCCCCGAAGTTCCTTTCTCCAAGGCCTTGGATGATGCCGAGGAATCGATATTTTATCGGCATGTTAGGCCACGATGCTTTTTTAAGTTACAAAGGTGGCTGAACATGGGACAGGAAAGAAAGTACAGAAAGGCATGGCAAGTTCTTGATGGTGTAATAACAGATTACATATGCCAGAAAAGGAAAGATTTGAATAACCGACGGTCGACATCAGAAATTGCCGACGAAGGCATGGATCTATTAACATCGTACATAACCGAAGAGAAGTCGACAGGTTTCAAATGTGACGATAAATTCTTGCGTGACACCGTTTTGAACATGATGATTGCAGGGAGGGACACTACTAGCTCTGCTCTTACTTGGTCATCTGGCTGGTTTCATGTCATCCTAGAGTGGAAAACAAGATCATCGAAGAGCTTCGATCGAAAATACCCGCGGTGGAAACCGGCAAGAGGCAATTGTTCAAGGCTGAGGAAGTAAAGGATTTGGTTTATCTGCATGGAGCAATTTGCGGGCATTAAGGCTATATCCACCAGCTCCCTTCCAGCAGAAGGTACCTCTCAAACCAGACGTGCTTCCAAGTGGGCATCCGGTTCATCCGAACATGAAAATCGTGTTCAACTTGTATTCAATGGGGAGGGTGAAGTCGATCTGGGGTGAAGATTGCTTCGAATTCAAACCGAAAAGATGGATCGATGAGCGAGGAGGGATTAAACACGAGCCATCGTACAAGTTCTTGTCGTTCAATGCAGGGCCAAGGACATGTTTAGGAAAGGACGTTGCATTTTTTCAGATGAAATCCGTGGCATCCGCCATAGTTTACAACTATCGAGTCCATATATCGGAAGAAACTCCGATCGTTCCGGCTACGTCCATCTTGTTGCACACCAAGGATGGACTGATGGCTAAGATATCCAGTAGATGGGACTAAATGCTCGACAGCATTCTCCATAGCCTACTACAGTTATTATCATTATCATTGTCTGGTTTGAGTTCATTAACTATCTTGGAGGAGATATTCATAGCAGCATTTATTGTCTATCCTCTTTGACATATCTTGATCTTGTCGGGTATGGGTCCCATTATATGGGGACCATCAGTTAACCCATTTAAAATGAGTGTAATCCTTTTTATTTATTTTGGTAAAAAAATACCATCTTAAAAAATCTATCTAGATTTTAGTCTTAAAAGTTATTCTTTTTGCCTTAAAATTGTGTGGGAATAATAAATTCATAACAGAAAAATCAGATTTCATTTAAAAAAAATCTTTAGTACAATAGTGATCAACTTTTCAATCGAAAGTTCATTTGTGGTTTGATTGAGTTATATTTTTTTACAATAATTAATCGATTTAGTGTTTTTGATTTTGTACAGTCGAATTTTTCATCTGAATCTTATAGCGTCGGGAATATTTTTTTTATAACATCAAGGGTGATGTTCTCTCATTTTTCTCCCTTTTATTAAAGAATACTCGTTATTAGCTTTGTTAAAGTTAAATACTTGTTATATGCCGAATATTGTAGTCTTTTAGTTGAACATTCCCTCGACACTTTCAACCTTAACATTACCATCCTCCATGACTCAACCACACCATACTCCATGACCCACAACTCATGCAACTCGCCGCATACCGGATGTCTCATAGTTTCTTGTCTGATATCCTAAGTCCTAACCAATGAAGAGCTCCATTAACAAAGGGCAATGATATCCCAATCACACGGTCAACGTTGCAAGAACCAAGCACTATAGAATCAGCCACGCAACTGAAGACAGGGAATTGAAGTTGCTTCAACTCTTCAAACTCATCACTATCTCAGTGTAAAACGTAATTCTTCTGGCCGTTTTTAAAGTACCTGAGGAGTAGACAGGGAGTACGTGGGATGGATGGGAAATGAGAATGTTCCAGCTCTGGCAAACTGACTTGAATCCCACATCAGAAAAATAATTGTTTTATATATTGTATATAAGAAAAATCATGACCAACCTCCATCGCCATCCAAACCCTAGCACCGATGCTTGGTTTGGGCTCAAATGGCACCCCACTCTCTATCGCCATCCGCTTCGAGCTCTCGTTGTGCGCAAGGGTGGACTCGCATGGGGTGGATTTTCAACAGATCAGAAACTGCCAGTCCTTAACCCTAGCACCGATGTTCGGTTTGGGCTCATATGGCATTCCACCCTTTATCGCCATCCGGACCGGGCTTTCCTTGTGCGCAAGGGTAGACTTGCATGGGTGGATTTTTAACAGATCAGAAATTGCCAGTCCTTAACCCTAGTACTTGGTGGGCTCGGTTTGGGCTGATATTGGCCTCCCCACTCTCTATCAGTGGGTAACAGTTGGAAAAAAATTTATTTTTTTTTCTATAATCCTGTATAAAAAATTGAAAACCGGATTATTTGGAAAATTACTTTATAATATATATGATCCGGATTATTTTTTAAAAAATATTTTATACGATAAAGTTAATCTAGCGAAATGAGATGATGAAACTCAACAAGGTCAAGAATAAAATCTTAATGTCATGAATGATAAAAATTAGGTTGAGAAGATTGTCCATATAATTAATTTTATATTATTTAATCAAAATTACTCGTTTAGTGAATCAGATATCGATAATTTTATTTTATTTTACAAATAAAATAATTAATTTAAATGAATTTTTATCATTTTCGGGTGAGTTTCATAAAAAGAACATAAAAAATTTAATCGATTTAGCCGTACAATTCGATAAAAAATTGGTTATCATGTAACTTTAGAGTTTCATGTAAAAAAACAGATAAGATAGTGTAGCATCGTTACATTCTTAATGATTTAATGTTGTAATAACTAAAAATTAATTTAAAATATTAGTACTATAATTAAAATATTTTATAATTCAGTGATCAAAATAAGATAGTTCCTAAAATTTAAGCACTAGTGGTGTAGTTTTACCCTTTAAGTATTTTTAGATTTTTGTTATACTACACTATAAATATATAACTTTATATATTGATACAATACGCGTAAAATTTATTACATAAGTCGTCTAATATTAAATTATTTAATCTACGATTTAGAACACAATAAGTGGTCAAATAGACAAATAAGCAGTGATAGATCTAAAAATTTATTTGAGGGTGAGTATATATAAATTTTTTAAAATCTCAGGATGTGCACAAACTTTAAATATTACAAAAATTTAAAGATTATTTTATAAAAATTAAAAAAATTAAGGGTAAATAGGTAAAATTTAAAAAAATCAGGGTGAGCTCGTATTCATCCTAAAGGAAGGGTGGATGCGCCATCGCAAGCAAGTGATGTTACTCCAAGAGATTCATATTTAAATCATTTTATCTGTAAAATGTATGTATTATTAAAGAGTTAAGAATATATATGAACAAATATTACCTTGTAATCTTCCTAAGATTATTCATAAGTTTTTAAAAATCATCAAAATCTTAAATCATAAAATTTAAACTATACAGTCTAACCCTAATTCATAAATTCTAAATTCTCCGATATAAATCTCTCAGTTAAATCATTAAATTCTAAATTTTTTAAATTTGTGTGAATAGAGCTTATGTATCAAAAAAAATTCTATATTAGGTTCCTTTGTCAAGCATTAACAACCTAATTTGACATAAGTGAACTGCTTTATATATCAAGGACAAAAATTTCTTGCTCTTTTTTTTCTCTTTCTATGTTACATAGGAACTAAGTTATAGCATAGGAACTAAATTCATCAAAAACACTAACTTTAAGGATCTTATCACTTTCGTATATCATTTAGAGTTTAAATTTTAATATTATGAATGAAATAAATCGAATTAGAAAAATTTTATAACAAATTTTTACAATACAAAATTTAGATTAATTAATTAATGAGTCGAATATTAATAATTATATAAAAAATATTAATAAAATCTAACTTATTATTATTAGGCTTTATATAACCTAAGTATACATGCATAAGTTAAGAGTCATATAGGATCTTAGATTAAATACAAAATTTTATTGAAAAATCTATCATTCTATGTAATACAAAACCTATCCTTTAATGTATTAAAAAATCTGTAAGATTTTATGAAAAAAATATTTAATGTATTAGTATTTAGGGTTTAGGATTTTATGTTTTAGGGTTTATGAGTTTGTGATTTAGGTTTACGATTTTATAGTTTAGAGTTTAGAATTTTGATTTAAAATTTAGGGTTCAAGGGTTTAGGGTCTTATGCTTTTAGGGTTTTATGCTCTAGAGTTTACAAGTTTGTAATTTAGGTTTATGATTTTATAATTCAGAGTCTAAAAATTTTGATTTAAAATTTAGTTTACGGTCTAGAATTTTGATTTAAAATTTATTTAAGGACGTAAGTGTTGAGATATTGATTTTGATATAATAATTGAAAAATGTTTTGGACTAATTTGAAAAGATTTCAAAAATGATTTTTATGTTCAAACAATTTAAAAATAAGTTTGAAAAGTTTTTTAGAGATTTTAGAAGTGTTTAAAACGTTTTTAAAATAGTCAAAATTGTGTTTATAAATGAAAGTTTCGAAACCCCTCTTAAGGTTTCGAAACCTCACAAGCAGAATAATCTTTTACTTGAAACCTTAACAAAGGTTTCAAAGCCTTGGTCCTGTAACGATTATATTTTTGCAAGTTTTCGAAACCTTTGGTAAAAGGTTTCGAAACCTCTATGCAGGTGAAAATTTAATGCTCAACTTTATGACTTTCAACAGCTCCAAAACATCCCAACGATTATAAACGGTTAGAATATGATTCCACTCTATAAAAGCATGCTTGAGACATTTGAAGATGGTAAGAGACAACATCCAAGAAACATGGTTAAGAGAAATTGAGTTTAAATCTCCAATTTTCTTTTCTCTTGTACATAGTCTTAAGAGAGTGATTTTATTGTAAATCTTGTATTCTCTTGTGAGCTTGATCGTGTAAACATCCACCTTTGTGAGGTACTTAGTTTACCAAGCAAATCCCTTTATAAAAGGAGAGCTTCTAGTTTAGCCTTAGACAAAAACTAGAGTTGGTTCTATCTTAGCCAAGTCCAAAAGATAGGGTTGTGACGGTTATCCCTTGAACCGGTAAAAAGGTGTCAATTCATAGTGAATTGGTTAAGATCCTTAGTGGTGTGCTAAGGTAGTAGATGTAGGCGTTGCCGAACCACTCTAAAATCGTTGTGTCATTTACCTCATTCTTTTAATTTTAGAAAATTCAACCAAACATCATAAACAACCCTCTTGAAGGTAATCGGTGATAGATTCGAGCTTGCACATCAAGCCTTTTAAAGACATAATAATACATTGAATGAGTTTTTTTAATAAAATCTTTTAGGATTTTTGTAATACATTGAATGATAAATTTTAGAGGTCATACAAAACCGTATTATTATTATTATTATTATTATTATTATTATTATTATTATTATTATTATTATTATTATTTTAAGATATTTAGATTTAATGTATTAGATGAAATCAAATCTTATATAAAAATAAATTAAATGAGTAATAAAGCAAGTCCCTCCTCAAAGTTGGTATAGTTTCACTTTAATCCTTTTTAAAAATTGAAAAATTCCAAATAAATATAATAATAAAATTATTACCTTAAAATTTCTAGTAACTCAAGTATAATCCTTCCTACATACAAATTACATTTAGTTTTTTTTCCCCTCTAAACTCTTAATTAAAGTCAACTTGAACAGGAACCCATCTTATCAAGAATAAAGAGAAATATATACCTTTCAAAAAGAAATGCTCTATCAGTCTTTCAAAGGGAGATGCCTTCCCATTTGGATGGACAATAATAATTCTATATATTTTTTTATAAATTACATATCCATTATATAATAGTTTATGTTGGTGATTCGTGGTTCTTTTTGGGAGAACAATGTGCCTTACTATTGCACCCAACACTAATTGGTATTAATTCTAATCACTTTTTTAATTTTCTCTTTTATTATATCTGTTTTTTAATTGACGAACATTAATTTTTGTATCGATAGTCAATCGCTTATAATTTATATTTTATTTATTTTTATTTGTTTGCCTTATTTATTATATATTTTATTATATATTTTTTGTCTCTTTAACATTGTCACATTTTCTCTACATTTGTGACACGTTTTTATGGTTATTTTTGTAGATTATTGATGTTTTTATGGTGATCATCATATCGTTTGTCTTTGATTCGTATTATCGATGATCACATAAAATTTGATTTTATTAATTTATTTATCAATATAATATATAATGAGTCGTCGTTTTTAAATTTTTTTTACTTTATTGTCAATTTTAAGGCTTCTTCTGATTCATGTTGACTCTTCTTATAATAAATCGTAAAATTTTTATCATAAAGAGAAAATATAAGATATGGTTGATATAATACTTATTCTTTCGTTTATAATATTTTACTTTTTTTTGGATATTTTAAAATTTTATTATTTTTATATTTTTATATTTTAATTTTATTTTATTTATCAATAAAATTATTCGATTAAAGTGTAAAATAAAAACACTCAAAATCAATTTGGATGGACAAAACTTAAAATTAAAAGCCGCCCATGACAATGGCATCAAGAAATTTCCTATCAATCTTGAAAAGAAATTCTCTGAGGTGACCCCTAGACGAGATGGGAGAAATTATTAGGTGAGTCCTGTTTACCATATTATTTATAGTCTCAATTAATTAAGATCGTTGATTTTAATTTTTTTAAAGTAAAAATCACCTCTTTCCTATATATATTTAGTGGGTGGGTAGTTATTAGATGGTTATTTAAATATTAACGATCCTGATTACTTGGACTATGAATGACGTGGTGAACAGGGTTCACCTAATAATTTTTTCCGAGGTAGGTCTCCGGATTCAATAATAAAAAAATAAGTTAGATCTTATTTTTTTTCTAAGTTAAAACCAATCAATTACTTATTTTTTTAATTAAATGAACTAAAATAAGAAATTGTAATTAGGGATGACAACGAGAGAGAACAATTTTTTTTTATTTTTTAAACTTTGTATCATAATTTAAATATTTTAACTTGATCCTGCTTTGTCTTGAATTTAATATATTTTAACTCGATTGCACATTAAAAATATAATCCTATATGACCTAATATTTTAACAAAAACACGGATTAAACGTGTTTAGACTCGAAAAAAATTAATAAAAAATATTATATAAGATAATAAATATATAATTAAAAATTCGTCATACCAACTAGACGAGTTTAAAAAAAATGATAGATCTAAAATTATTTTTTTTTTTGGATATACAACCAATATAAAAATTGAGATATTTGGATAAAAAGTTTTCAATAATTCTACCATCCCTAAACATGACAAGGACATGAGAGGAGGAGAGACCCCCAAGCCTCCATTATAAAGATTCCTACAGACTTTTCCCTCAAGAGGCGTGTGCTTCTGTAATGCATGTGTGGACCTTACATTACAAGTATCCTCCCCAAGCACTATTTTAGTGCACTTACCCATCTATAAATACATCTCCAAGGAAACACAAAAAATCCATTGCAACCTAACATCAGCAACTAGAAAAACACCCTTAACCTCTCACGTTCAAGAACTTCCCAGATTAACCATGTCTGACAAGTGCGGCAACTGCGACTGCTCCGACAGCAGCCAGTGCACGTAAGTGATCCATTTAATCCATGATGTTGTTAGGGTTGTGTTGTTTGTGAGTATTCAACATGTGGTGTTGTGTTACTTGTGTATGTTATATTGTTTATTTTATGTCGAAAATTCGAGGTACCGAAACTAAAGAGTCTTTTGTGCTTATTCTATGGTTACAGGAAGAAGGGAAACACCTTCGTCGTCGAGACTGAGAAGAGGTAACATCTGCAAATCAATGATCCACAGAAATTTCACATATGTGATCGAGAATACGATACATGTATCGGATCAGAAGTTGGATACCTCTATATGTGTTAAGTTCACAGGTTTACTTATATTGAATATGTTGTGTTGTTCATTTGCAGCTACCTGAACACTGTTGTGATGGATGCTCCAGCTGAGAACGATGGCAAGTGCAACTGCGGTGCTAACTGCAGCTGCACCAACTGCACATGTGGCCATTGAGCAAACATAGGACAATGGCCATGGTTTAGATCATGGCAAGATCTTAAAGAAAATAATGAACTCGGTCTGAATAATTTGTCTTCTGTTGTAGTTTGAGCATGTCTCTTTTCTGTCTGTCATGTCTGTGTTTCCTTACTGTGATGTAATGGTCATGTCCATGGCCTCAGCTTAATGAAGTATCATTAACATATCTCTATCTCTTTTATTTCTACAATATTTGATGAAACACCAAAATCAAATTATTAAACAGCCTTTCAAGCTTTCAGAGATAGCAGAAGAGAATCAGACCAGACAAAAAGATTTAAACAAGACAAGAATCTGTTCTCCAAATGATGGCCAAGTCTAGTGGTCTTGTCTGGCATGGAACCTCATTCTTACCACTAATTGGATTCAATTGTTGTCTGTGTTGAATCAGTTTCAAAACATAGAAAAATACAAGAAAAAATAACAGCTGGGATGAATCCAACACCAATAGCCAAGAAAATGTGTCTGTGTTTTCATTATTTCCTATATTTTTCAGACCATATATTTCTAAACAAAACTTTGTGTGTCAATCTCAAACATTGAAGCCCTCTGCACGGAGACATATACGATGAGCCTCTATCCATTTCGCACAAGCTTCTTCACCGTGCTCGACGATGCATTCATCTCTGAGCTTCTTTGTCTCGGGACAAGCACAGCAAATTTTCTTCTTTGGCTTTGATTCTGCAGCTGGTGTTGTTTTTGCAGATTCCTGATTTTGCTGCAAGCTCGGCAAGGCTACGGCAGAACTATTTTGTGTAGGCAGTCCACCCATCTTCCCCGGTAGTAAGTGATTCTTCGATACTGTGAGGGAAATACAGAGAAGTGAAGCCGGTGAACAGATCAGCATAAACAGAATCAAAGTTTCAGCCTTCATGAGAAAGGAAAAATGAAGGAATTTCACCACAAAGCCGAAGAAAATCAACATTGGCCTTAATAACAGGAATGAAGAAGCCTATATTCAAATTTACACTGTACGCTCTCGAATTAATCAATATTGTGAAACGAAATGCACACCTAACAAAACAATATCCTATCTAGCTTGGACTTGGAATTTATGTAGTTGTAGTTATGACTATCATAATAACTGCCCATCCGAAACACAGCAATAGCCATTTCGTAGTTGCTTTTCTAACATACATGTCCATTCAACAAGTTACCCTTCT
This sequence comes from Abelmoschus esculentus, assembly GCA_035048815.1. Lineage (NCBI taxonomy): Eukaryota > Viridiplantae > Streptophyta > Magnoliopsida > Malvales > Malvaceae > Abelmoschus > Abelmoschus esculentus. The sequence continues at coordinate 1,413,796 of JAUCBN010000019.1, read as the reverse complement.
CTAACATTCATGATTCTAGTAAAGCAAATTCGGAAGAACCTCTCTTACATATCAAATAAACTCCCGGAAACAAATAAAACATCACAGAGGCTCAAAACATAAGTTTTGAGCTGTTATTTGGCGAAAACAAAATATAAGAACCTGAAACCGATTCTCTGAACCAGTGTATCTAAAGGCCACTAGTTTGTACAATAATCGATCATACAATTCGACAAAGCACGAATACTAATAAGTAATAACATAAAAGTCTAGCAATGAAACAAATCCAAAGCAAATCGAATTCGATTCGATAACTAAAACATGCCACTCGAGAGGGCCAGCTCAAACAAACAAGAGAGAATTCTTCTCTCAACCTAAAAATTATTCCTCTTTGTATCCAAGTATTTCAAAACAATGCCATCAAGTAATAGCAGTAACATACATTCATCTCCATTTATTCAAAAATAATAAACAAATCAACAACAAATACCCAGAACAGAAAATAAACAATTTTCCCTAGAATTTAATCCAATAACATAGTCAACTTTCATCAGGAAAAGGAAAAATGGTCACAATTCAACCGAACAACCAAAACCCAGATACATAAAAGCAAGAATCAATCAAATTAACGCTTGAAAATGATAAAAATTGAATCTTTATTGCTACAATACAAGTCTTTTTCCTGAAAAAAGACTGCTTTTTTTATTTTTATTCCTTCTTCGATTGTTTCCTATGTAAACGTAACATGTTTCTTCTATGAATCAATAAATAGATAGGAAAGGAAAAGGAATCAACACACGAACAAACAAAATATATGAATAATGGAAGGAAAACTTACGCTGAATTTTAAGTAGGGAAGGTTCAGATCCGTCAACTGGTGGTCGATGCTGGGTTTTCTATAGGTTTATCGAAGGCTTTTCTCCATAACGCAGAAATTGGGTTAGCCTTTTATGGTTCAAGTAGTATTTAGAAAATAAAGCCCAAGAAGTAACATGGGCTCATTCACATCCACATTGTTTTTTTAATAATCACGTATATTCGACTCATTAATCGATAACTTGAATCATACGTTACTCTATAACGTCCAATTGAGGTCATTATATATATGAAGAGTATTTATACAAAAATTATAAACTATAAAATTTGAACTTATCATAAAATTTTCAAAACCTCAATTTTATTATTAAATCAATATCACTAGTAGGAGAGATTATATCACGGACCTAGCTTGCCACATCATTTGTGGCCTATAGCCAATGAAAATCACGCATTCCACTATTAATCATCTATGTCGTTAATTTAACTTTCATAAAATATATTTTTTAAATGACATGAAAAATTTGAATAGAAATTTATTGGTTAAAAAAATAACTTAAAAAATAATAGTAAAGTGGATGATTATGATTGGATAGGAGTGGATCATAATTATTAGGGATGGGCACAAGTCGGGTTGGATTTTTGGCTCACCCGCACCTGACCCGAAAAATCATACCCTTTACCCGCCACCCGATCCAACCCAAGTTTAGGGTGAAAAAATCTGACCCGACCTGAAAAATCATACCCTCTACCCGCTACTCGACCCGACCTGATTTTTAAGCTCTAAAATCCGACCTGACCCGAATCATTAAAAAAAAATAAATTTTTAGGGACTAAATTGTAAAAAAATAAAATTTAGGATATAATTGTAAAAATATTTAATTTTAATGACCTAATTGTAAGAAAAATAATTTTAGTGATCTAATTGTATAAAAAATATATAAAGAGGGGTCATTATTGCAAATATCCTTAAAATATATATGAGAAATTACACAATTAGTCTCGGGTCGGGTCGGATTTTTCACTCTAAAATCGAACCCGATCCGACCCGACCCGAGACTACCCTTGAAAAAAATATCCGACCCAATCCGACCCCGAATTTTTTACCAAAAATCCGACCCGATCGGACCGAATCGTGTCGGAACTCGTCGGATTCGGGTTCCGTACTCATCCCTAATAATTATTATAGTAAATCTGACATATAATATAATTTCTTCTCGGAGTTTAAAATTTCTTAAGAATAAAAAAAATTAATGTAATGCAGAGAAGTGTGTTAAAATTTTCATTTTTAAGGCACATGGGATCATCAAATACATCAAGAATGTATTTTTACGCATTGGGTTCTAAAACACTTAAAATCTTAGTGTTGTTGGAATATGAACGAGGATGTTTTTATGTTTTTTATTTAATTTTAATCGAACGAATGAACGAAAACGAATATAATTTTTTTTTTTTTGTATTCGTTATTTAAGAAATGTAGCTTGTTCGTGTTCGTTCATCATTCATGTTCGTTCATTAACGTGATAATATAAAAAACATAAATGAACATAAACAAATATATTTGTTGATTAACTGGTTTTAAACCGAATTAATTGATAATTAAAATTTAAAAAACTCTTAATCATTAATCAAAACCTAAAATTATCGAATAGATTAACCAAATTTGTTTTAATTCAATCGGTTAATTCGCTTTAACAGAAACAAAATATAACTTTTTTATCGTTTTTTATTAAAAATATATTTTAAAATCTAAAATATTCACCGTGGACAATAATGATTAACATTTTTTCCCGTAATATCTTCTATCATAAATGATTTCATAAAATAAATAAATAATAATTATAAAATATATTTCATTCTCAAAATTAAAATAAAAGCAAAATTATTCACCTCTCAAATTACTTTGACCACGAAACATGACCAAAATTTTTTATTTAAAGTAATTGTAGGGATTCGGAATTAATATGGTCAAAAAATATTTTTAATTTTTTAATAATACATAATTTATTAATGCAATAATTTAAATACGTAATTTTTAATAAAAACATTATTTTTATTTATTAAAATACTCGTCAAAATCACAAACGAGATATTTCTTAAATCAACCTATTATCGGAACATTTAAAACCTAAACAATAATACGGTAGGGTATGAAAAATGCAATCACTCAAATTTAAAATACGATTGACGGGTTAATTTAAGTAATAAATATTTTAATATTGTTTAATAAGTTTTGAGTTTGAGTCATTATATATATATATATATATTAAAAAAATTCACGCATTAAAATTATGTATGTGACGTTGATGATAAATTATAAATTTTTAACAACTTATTTCATTTTCTTTTTTATTTTTCGTAATCGAATAAAAAATCGTACACATTTTGTGAAATTAGATTAATATTTTTTATGAATAAAATAATTAATTTTGCATTATCTGTGGATATAGAACAACCAAATTAAATATACATTTCATGTAACCAATAATTAAGAAATAGTACATTATGAAAAAACCGCACACATTAAATTGCGCGACTGCTACAACTGTCATGGGAGGTGAATGTTAATCATATTCACCGTCAATGTAATATTGTTACGGATAAACTGGTTAAGATATGTCGCAGTGATCTATAGGTGATCTACTATTCTTTGAACAGTCGATTGAAGTTGTGTCTGATTTGTTTTACGAAACACATATTTAAATAGTTTGTTCTGTATTATCTAAAAAAACTGCACACATTTCATAATTCTTTACAGACTGAAACCAAAAAAGGGAAAAAAAAGGCAATATACATATATATGATATATTCAAAATTAATGCAATAAATGTTAGGACATTCTTCATGACATGTTCCATACCAAAGTTTTGTTTTTTTAATCTAAATTAATTTACTAAAAGTATTATAAAAATATATTTTTTCATATAGGTGGAGTTGGGAAATCACATTTATGGCAATATATATTTTTTTTATATGAATAGATAAGGAATGCTAAGAGTGGTTGTATTTATTGAAATTTAAATTTTTTTATTGATAATTTGATTTCGTATTAGTTAGATCTAATTTAAAATTTAAAAATTTTAAAAAATATATTTTTACATAAAATCTTATGTTTATCTGTTTTTTTTAATTTTTTGGGGTGTATTTAAAATTTAAAATCTCATGAGTGCCACATTCACTTAATTTAGTAATATTTTTCAAACAAATTGGGTTCAACTTGTCCATTTTCATTAATTATTATTTAGCTATTATTTTGGTATAGGTTGTCTATGAACGTGTATTAAGATGTAAATAATATTATTAACCAATATTTTATTTCTTGAAAGTTTATATTATTTGGTAATATTTATCTTTAAAATCATTGGGGTTCTGTACAAATATAATAAAAACGATCATACAAGATCTTTTAAATTTTGATAAATTATATTTATAAAATGTTGTTAATATCGAAATTCATTGTAAAATTTTAAAAATATTCTTAAGAAAGATGTGTCATATTTGTTAAAACGTTATAATTATTTCCTAAATGTGACAATTAATTATAGAATCTTATTGATTATTTTATTATTACTTCTATAGAACTAGTGAGGTTCTACACAAGTACAATAGAAACGACCCTATAAAAAATCCTTAAAAGAATAATTATTTTTAAAGATCACATTTTTAAAACTAATGAGATTATGAACAATTGTTTTTAAAGATCATATTTTAATATACTGAATAATTATTTTTAAATACCATATTTTAATATATTGTACATGACAAAATCTTTGAACCAATCCCGTTTAGAATTACAACTCTGCTGAAACTGTTCTAAATTTGACTCAACACCAAGTCAGATAAAGATAATTATATTCATTTACAGTTGGGAAGCCAAACTTTTCTGGGATTTTCCAATCAAATGGCCAAAGGGCATCTTGAAACTCCTTCAACTATATATATAGATTTTCAGGTTTGTTTTCACTTACTTTGTTTCAACTCCTTTTATTTATTTATTTAGTTCTCTTATTGTTTTTTCTTATATCAATTTGTTAGAATCTAAGCTTAGTTCTTTAGTATGGTAAGGTTACATCATTTAGGATTTTTTTTAAGATTATAAATAGAAAAATTGAAACTTTGAGTGTAATGAATTTGTGTGGTTTCACTGATCTAAAAGTTTTCCTCTTTGGGAAACCTAGAATCACCAAGATTCTCTTTTTCAACACCAAGATAGTGTTTTTTTAATAATAAAGGGGTAATTCAGAGTTCCAGAGCAGTTTCCATGTAAATTTTTAATTTCAATTGGACCCACAACATATTCAAATTTTACTTTCTTGTCCTGTTGCAGGAGGGGGCAAACTGGGTTTAAGGTCATGGTAGTGCCACGTACTCCAGTTGGAATAAAGCTGAAAGAAGATAATGAAGTGCTCAAAAGAGTGGCCTGTGTTTTAGAAAAGAATCATTAAATAATGTTACTAGAAAAATTCATTGTTTTCTTTTGTTTCTTTACTGTTGATATCCAGATGCTCTGTGCTTTATTTTTATTTCTGGGGAAGATTTTGTTTTGTTCTTTTCCTTTTCATGAAAAACTTGTGGGAATTTTATGAGGTTGAGAATATTTAGTACCAACTAAAAGAACCCTTTTTTATGCGTGGTTCATTTTACAGGTTGGTCTAGCAAGAACAATAGAAGATCCTTTCATGGTGTTAACTGGTGCCCCTTCTCTCTATCTATCTTCATGAAACATAAACTGCATATATACATATATTGGTTGTTGTTTGATGTGATATATAGCTGATCATATGATTAATAGTGCGTATTTAGTGTTTTTAGCTATTGTTTGAGATATTGCTTAACTTTCTTCTTTTTCTGGTTGGCGCTGTTAATGGTGGTGGGGGTTTGTGATAGCTATGTTTAATGGGAATTTTGGTGTGTAAAGGTTATTGATTTTGGTTCCTTGTGTTTGCAGTGAATTGACTGGAAACTAGTTTTTTTTTCCCTTTTGTGGAAATGAAATGAGTTTATGATTTCATTTTGATAATGGTAAAAGTAAGAGATTGGATAAGAAGCCTGCGATTTTTTTCGTTTATTGGATGTTTAAGTGGTACTCTTCATGCAATTCTTGGAGGATAACAATGGAGGGTTCATCTGAGTCTGCTTGGAAGGAGTCTGATAGTTCTAGGGCACTGAACACTTCTGGTATCTCAGATAGGGATCCGAGTCTGTTTCGGGGCGAAAGAGCGGGCATTTCTGGGGACGTCTTGCGTGATTTTGGGTTCAATGAAGAGGATGGTAGGGATGTGCTGAGAAGCCAGATTGGTGTCTCCGGGGTTTGCGAGACTGCGGTAAACCCTTTCATCCGTTCCATTGAATGGGGTGATGTTAGCTTGAGGCAGTGGTTGGATAAACCAGAAAGATCTGTTGATGTCTTTGAGTGTTTGCACATATTTAGGCAAATAGTTGAGATTATAAACATAGCACATTCTCAAGGGATCGTTGTCCATAATGTTCGTCCTTCGTGCTTCGTCATGTCCTCATTTAATCATGTTTCCTTCATCGAATCTGCATCTTCTTCAGACTCGGGATCTGATTCTGTTGAGGATGCATTAAATAGCCAAAACACGGAGCTTAAGGTTTTATCCTCTACTTTTCCCGTTGGCACGAATCAACAACGTAGGCTGATGAATGAAGATGTTCAAACTCCAACAAATGCTTTATCCGAAGCTAGTTGCATGCAGTCAGGCTCAGTATGTCCCAGGAATGCACATTTAGAGGAGTGCCAAGAAAATAAAATCTTGGACTTTCAAGAGTCTGAACAAGTAGAAGAGAAAAAGCAACCGTTTCCTATGAAACAAATATTGCTTATGGAGAGCAGTTGGTACAGTAGTCCTGAAGAGATTGCTGGCACTCCCAGTACTTGTGCTTCCGACATCTATAGATTGGGAATTCTACTTTTCGAGGTCCGTTTCGAGAATACTTGATACTATCATCATCATCATTTTTGAACTTTTGTAATAGTTTGGTTTTGTTAGTTTATCATTTTGAATATTAGTTTGGTTTTGAACTTTTATGTTGCATCACTTTAAACTAAGGAATTTTTTCATGTGTCTGCAGTTATTTTGTCCCTTCAGCTCAAGAGAAGAGAAGAGTAGAACTATGTCTAGTTTAAGACATCGAGTTCTTCCTCCACAGTTGCTACTGAAATGGCCGAAGGAAGCTTCGTTTTGTTTATGGCTATTGCATCCCGAGCCAAGTAGCCGTCCAAAACTGGGGTAATGACAATGTCTGGCTTTATGAACTTAGGTTTTAATTTTCATTTAATTATGGAATGAAGAATGTGGTTAAATCTCTGGTATTATAGGCACAATGTTAGAAACATGCATCAAACAGGTGTAGCTGTGTAGGTGCACTTGTAACCGGTATCGTGATGAAACCTTGTGCATTTTCTCAGTTTTTCCATTGAATATTGTGTGTTTCACTTTTCATTTCCCCTGTGTGAAGTGATGGTAAAAATAAATCGCGTTCATACTACCTGATTAATTTTATGTCACCATTGCTGTTTCGAATATGGTCCTAGTGTGATGTACTTCCATCATTGGCGTATAAAGAAATTATTTTGGTTTGGACTAATAATGCCAATGTATTAATATTGTTTTTGTGTATCAGCGAGTTGTTACAAAGTGAGTTTCTTAATGAACCGAGGGATAATCTGGAAGAACGTGAAGCAGCCATCGAACTCCGGGAAAGAATAGAGGAGCAAGAGTTACTGCTGGAATTTCTTTTGATGATACAACGAAGGAAACAAGAAGTTGCCTGCAGGTTGCAAGATACCATTTCTTTTCTGTGTTCCGACATTGCAGAAGTTACGAAGAAACACACAATCTCAAAGAAAAAGGGCAGCTCATATGCGGAACCGGGGAACGATGACAATTCTCCATCAAATCTCCCCTCTATTAATATTGTCAATACTGATGATGATTCTAGCTTGTGGTCTAGAAAACGATTTAGACCGGGACTTAAGGTTCAAAATGTTGAAGAATGTGGTGATAATCTAGAAACTCGTCAAAAATCTGATACGCATACTGATAATCAAGAAAGTTTTCTTCTGAAAAGTGCCCGGTTGATGAAAAGCTTTAAGAAACTTGAGTCAGCATATTTTTTAACAAGGTGCAAACCAGTGAGGCAATCTGGGAAGCCTTTGAGTAGACAAACACCATTGAATAGTGATGGCCGAGGATCTATTGTTATGACGGAAAGAAGTTCCGTAAATAATTTAACATTGAAAGAGAGCTATAGCGAGAGCTTGGAAAGTGGATGGATAGATCCATTCCTTGAGGGCTTGTGCAAGTACCTGTCTTACAGCAAGTTAAAAGTCAAGGCAAATTTGAAACAAGGAGATTTATTAAATTCTTCCAATCTCGTATGCTCTCTTGGGTTTGATCGTGATGCAGAATTTTTTGCTACAGCTGGTGTAAATAAGAAGATTAAAGTCTTTGAATGTGATGCGGTCATAAATCAAAACCGTGACATCCACTATCCCGTGGTTGAAATGGCTAGTCGATCAAAGCTAAGCGGTATATGTTGGAATAGTTATATCAAAAGCCAGATTGCATCGAGTAACTTTGAAGGAGTGGTGCAGGTAGTTAAAGCATTCGTTTAGCATTCTTTGTTCGGTTGTCTTTTTCCTTATCTAAATCCACGCCTTGACCATTTTCAGGTTTGGGATGTTACTGGAAGTCAAGTACTCACTGAAATGAAAGAGCACGAGAAACGCGTATGGTCCATCGACTTTTCATCAGCAGATCCAACAGTTTTGGCTAGCGGAAGTGACGACGGCTCTGTAAAGCTATGGAGTATCAATCAGGCAATTCTACTTTTGCATTTGATGGATGTCAGCTTTGAAAATAAACGTACTACAATAATCTAATTTCTTTATTTGTATATTTTATTCTCGATGTATGATAAGTTTTTCTCTTACCTGGGCTGCTACTGCAGGGAGCAAGCATTTGCACTATCAAAACCAAGGCCAATGTCTGTTGTGTCCAGTTTCCTGTTGATTCTGGTCGTTCTCTTGCATTCGGATCGGCAGATCATAAAATTTATTATTACGATCTTCGGAACTCTAGAATTCCTCTCTGCACTCTAGTTGGACACAATAAAACTGTGAGTTATGTCAAGTTTGTCGATGCAAATACTCTTGTATCTTCTTCCACGGATAACACTTTGAAGCTTTGGGATTTGTCAATGTGCAATTCCCGGGTTATTGATACTCCCATTCAGTCTTTTACTGGCCACATGAATGTAAAGGTATATCAACTCATCCATCATATTGAGATTTTAGTTCTTACATTACAATGTCAAATTTTGTCGACTTGATTTGTTCTATTAACGGTAATAGTATAATTTATTTGGTTTGCCCTAGTTTGTGTTTATCCTCATGAACAATGACTCGTCTCAGCATAACTTGTTATGTGATATTATTTCCTCCATTTGATGTACTTCATATCGTTGGTATTATTCTCCTTGTTGCAGAACTTTGTGGGATTGTCTGTATCTGATGGCTACATTGCTACTGGCTCAGAAACTAATGAGGTAACGAATATATTCTCGTGATATGTAGTTCGATAAGCATGCATTAATATTTCAGTTTTTCTTGTCTCTCATTGCTTCCATGTTTTGTTGAAATTCTGAATTCATTTTCTTTAGTTGAAATTAGTTTTGCAAAAGCTGTCCTCCGTATTATTTGCAAATTTTTGGAAAAAGTGCTTTTATGTAGTAAAATGTTAGAAGGCTCTTCCATGATCTTGCTTTGTGACACTAGACATTTCCGGTGCTAGTGTTGCAGTAGAAAAATGATTCGTGTTAAAGTTTATCATTTATCAAACATATCCGAACATGCAAATGCCCGATCATATTTACTTTGCATTCTTGTTAGATTCCGAAAAGTGTTGAGAAAAGAGAATTTCAATAATCCGCATGTGTTAGTCCTTGATTTATAAATATTAATATGTAATAAACCATATCCAGTTTTGAACATGTCTGTTTATTATTTGAAGAACGCTTTGCTTTATCTTTTTATCCGACGATGCATTCATTCCGCCATTACTTTCCAACATAGTAAGGTTAGCACTGATTACAAACTTTATTTTATAGGTATTCATATACCATAAGACTTTCCCGATGCCAGCATTGTCATTCAAGTTCAACAACTTGGATCCACTTTCCGGACATGAAATAGATGATGCCACACAGTTTATCTCCTCAGTTTGTTGGCGTGGTCAATCTACTACCCTGGTTGCTGCAAATTCTACCGGAAATATTAAGCTTTTAGAGATGATTTAGTTTGGCATCGTCTTCTCGGAATGATCAATGGTCGAAGTAAGGACAAACAAAATCCATGCTTCATAACAGCACAAAAACATCAAATAAAGAAGGGTATTAGACATCGGAGAGTGTTAAAGAGTATAGCATGGGAGAGAAAAAAACATTTTTGACTGTAGATTATAACAAATAAAAGATATGTAGATTAACTTGAAGGTTGAGAATGATTTCATAAAAGATATGTAGATAAAATTCAAAAGAAAAAAAGAGACAAAAATAATCATTTTATATATTTTTTGTAATTCTTATAGTTATAGTCATTTTTAGTAATTATACTTGTAAATATTTCGACCTTCTTTGCATTGAATTTATCCGAGGATATTAACTTGAACTTAAATATATGCATACTTTTATGATAAATATACGAACTTATTTTATAAATTTTAAAATACCTATATTCTTTAAATCAAATATTTTGATATTTTAAATAGATATTTATAGGACTAGATTTTTGACTTAGTTGAACTGTGTTACTTTAATCGATGTTCTTAGATAAACGATTAAGTTAAACAAAAAACTTGTTTAGAAATATCAAACTTTTAAAGACACTAAGAAAGCGAAAAACACTTGAAACAACTTAGAAAACTTTAGAGTGAATACATTTATTACTCAAAGATAAGATGATACAAATGAGGTTGTGAGACCTCTATTTATAATTGATTTTGTTTACGTCCGATGTCTCACACTGATTTACATTAATGATTAAGATTAAATCCTATTAACTATAATTACATAATCCTAAAAACATTCTTTGTTAATTAAATAAATAAATCTTAATATACATGAAAACTTTATCATAACCAAAGTACCTATCTTTTAGAATCTTTCATGAATCAGACTCAATCCAGTGGTGTCTTTCCAACCAAGATTGTTTGTGTGCTTGATAAAATTAAGATCTCAACTTATATTCATAAATGAATAAATAAGATTTACAAATAATAAATTAATCGGTCAACACTCAATAATTATTCTGTAGAATCAAAAAAAAAAAAAAACTCGAAACAAGACCCACAACTACAAGATAAAGGCATATGATAGAAACCAACCATCTTGAGTCACCAAAGGATAATCTGATGCACTGAGATTGACAAACCAATCCAAATATCTTTATTTCTCTTAAGAAGAATGGAACAAGCATGGGGTGTATTAGGTCAAGATCATTCCATTCAGATACACAGTCCAAAACATACCATTGTATAGCTCTTAAGTGAAAAAAAAAACATTAACATCAATTTCACCTTTAACAAACACTAATATTGGCTTATAATATCATATCAAAATATAAAGTATAAAACAAACAAAAAAAATGAGTTAAATTAATGATTAATTAAGTGTACATTATCACTAAGCTACTATGATATCTGTTTTCTGAAGACAAATTATCAAGTAAATGACTATAAAATTTTATACAACTTACGTATCAAAATTTTATTTTATTTTTATTATCTTATGCAACAATATTTTTATATAAACCCTTGAATGAATCAATTTGATCTTAACATATTGAGGTAACAGTTAAGAAAAGTTAATAATTTGCTAAAAAAAACTGTAGCATATGTTCTTAAAGTACGATATTCATTTTAAATTTATTTTATAAATTTTTGAATATTTAATTTTATTTTTAAATTATTTTTTATTTTAAATTGATCTTGAAATTTTTGAATGTTTTAGCTTTATCTAAAACTATGATAATCTTTTTAAATTAGTCCTTAAATTAAAAAAAAATAATTTTATCCCTAAATTATCATTTACATTATATTATATTATTACATAATACACATCAATGTTTACATGAAAGTCGATAATTTTATTATTGGTTTGCTAACGTGAGACCTAATCAGCTTAATGATAATTAGATAATCCTAATTTTATTGAACTAAAAGAGTAACAAAACCCCAAAATTTATTTCTTAAAAAATTACATATGTGATTAATTTACATTAAACCTTGATTTGGGTTTTCATGGTGGAGCTTTGTTCAAACAAAAACTAGGGTTTTCTCACCACTTTCTACTGAAAGGTCAATTTTAGGCCATGGCCTAAACAATGTAATTGACAGGAGAGCAATGCCTTGGCAAAATAGATCACATATTATGCCTATCCACAAACCCTAAAAACAAAATAAACATAAAGTTTAGAAGGAAATTAATATGAATTAATAAACATTAGAACATGAATTTAGCAGAAAAATCAAAATTATGGTCCACCTTATCATAAAGTTGTAGCACAAACCCTAGAAGGCATGCATGCAACTGGAATACCAATGAAATAGTAAGTCCCCAAGTTAACCCACACAGCTAGAGGCTGCCAACCACATCCTCTTGTCACAGCTGCAACATCGTGTTAAGATCCGAGTTTATAAAATAATCTTGTCCCTCCCGATGTTTAATCTAATTCTGTTGGTGATTACGTGGTTTTACCTGATAAAATGCCTTGAAAAGAATCAAATGTCACGGAGACGGCGAGCAAGGGTGTGACCGAGGCAAATTGGTGTATGATCAAGGAACTGTCTGTAAAGAAAGTAGCCCAGACATTATGGCCGAAGGCTAAAGTAAGGCCAACAGCAAGTGTAAGAATGGTGCAGAGCTTGAGTGCCATAACCATTGCAGTTTTTGCTTTTGCTGGATTCCCATTCAGTTTATTGCATCTGAAATACCTATAGAAATTGTCTGAAAACTAACCTTGCTGCTGCACTAAGTCCACAGGTAAACATGAAGGCAATGGTTTCTGTATTCACACTATATATAAACAAAAACAACTTTTTAGTCTCCGAATTCGGTAACTTTTCTCGTTTTTAATCATTTTAAAGATGCGACACTTTGATATTACGAAACGTGACATAATCTAATTGTCACACTATCAGAATATCGAACCGAAAAAAAAGAAAAAAACTTACCACATTGCAATAAATGAAGTAGATATGTTTGAGTTTGGCATTAGTCCTGCTACCAGAAGTTCAAATGCCCAATCCTCCAAACTAAGGAAAAATTTTAGAAGATTATAATATCAAATACGGGTATGTGTTTAATATGAATATATTTTTATGTCCGTATACGTGTTTAGATGTTACCGGACAATACGAAAATCTTACCAGTGCATTGCTGCAGAAGGTATGGCAACTTTGAGGAATGTTCGAATGTGACGAAACGATTCAGACGGCAGTCCTTCCCATGTCTGCTTCAGTTGCTTGGTGCAAGCAATGTACATTGCCAACGAAACGAATAATATCGATAACGAAATCGAAGCAGCCATTGAAGCTCCTTTTAGACCAATACCTGTCCAGTTCACTAAACTGTAAACGATGCCGAAATGGGTTCCCATAGGAAGGATCGAAAACCAGACAAGTGGCATGACAATGCTTTGAGCTTGAAGAAACCTTAGGATGTTTTGCAAGAAACCATATGCAAATAAACCAGGAATCAGATGCCTGAGGTATATTGCTGCTGTTTTCGAGATCTGAGGATCTTGGTGAAGCCAAATGAAGATTGGTTCAGAGTAGAACCATAGGATGGATATGAAGATAGAGAAGAAACAAGAAACAATGCAAGATGCTTGGAGATAAAGTCCCAACAGTCTGTATAATTTTGCACCAAATCCTTGACCACAGAGTGTTTCAAGTGCTCCATTTAGTCCTATCTGAAACAAGTAGAGATTCAGAGTTAAAAGGTAAGTAACATAAATATTTAAAGTAAAGGAATAAATTTATAAATAAATCAAATTTTTAAAAATTTAAATAAAGAACAAAGATGAAAAGAATCACCCGTCTCATTTAACTTCGTCGTTTTTTGAAATTAGGTGATAAAAAAATCAAATAATTCGAACTAAATTACAATCTTTGCACAATTAATGATTCACAAGTTTAAAATTTCTAATTATTTAAATTGAATATTTTATTTAAAATAATAAAATAAGTTTAAAATATTATATAAATGATTCCAGAATATCATAAAATATAACCGATTATAATTAATACGACGTTAAGATTTTTTATTAATTATTTTTTTATAATACTCCCTCTGTCCCATTTAAAAAGTCCAGTATTGACTTCAAAGTCAAAATTTTAAAACTTTGATCATAGTTATTTTAAATATTTTAATTTATTAAATTTTATAAAAAATATATTTTTAAACTACTTGATTAGAGTTTTCTAAAATATATATTTTTATATTTTTATCAATAATAGATTTAAAGTTATAATTAGTCAAAATTAAAAAAAATCACAAAAAAAATCAATATTAGACAAATAAAATGAGACAGAGGTAGTATCATTTTTACAATAATTAGGATTTCTTATTTATAATTAGTACTAGGTTAATATTTTAGAAGACAAATTAATTAAGTTTTAGTATATTTGCAATGTATTATTAGTAATGGAGTCAAGATTTTGATATAGCAAATAGATTTGGAGTATGATAATTTATATATCATTATTATATAAATATTATTGGTCTCCTATCCAAACAAATTAAGTGAGATCGATTTTAATATTTTCATAAAAAAGTTCATATATACTTATTTCATAAAAACCTCGTTTAACCCTTTAAAAATCTCATACTACAACAAATTAAGGGCGTAAATCGTCTTTTTATTTATTATGTCTTTATTAGTATCTCCACTTTAAAATAAAGATTTTAGGGTTTAAGATTAGGTGTTGTGGTTAAGGTTTAAGGAATTATGGATATATATTTTTTAGGGTATAAGATTTAAATTTAAGATTTAAAAAATTAACGTTATAGTTTAGAATTTAATTTTTAAAATTTTTAATAAAAAAAACATTATTAAAAACAAATTATTTTTACTCTAAATTAAGAGGAGTCGGATGACCCATAAACTATACGCGGCTCCGCCACTACATATCACTTTGCTATAAATATAATTTTTGTATTTAATATAAATATTTTATTTATTAATTATATACATTAATATATTATTATATGTATATTAAAATCAAGTTTAAGTCAATTTAAAAATAAAATTTCAAGGTTTAAAATTATGCAATGAAAAATTCAAGGACTAAACGATTAAATTAGAAGAAGTAGATAAAACACACTAAACTATATAAAAATGTTTTTTTTTAATAAAAATTTTAAAATTACAAGATAAATATTAAGTTTTTTATTGGGTTACTAAATGATCCCTACCAGCGATAATATTTTTATAAATTTTAATAAATTTAGAAATAATTTTATAATAGTTTTAAAAAATTGAATGGTCATTTTATAATATTTAAAAAGATACTGATAATATTTATTTAATATTTAAATCGACGTTAATTTTTTATTATGACTTTATTGGTAGTCATTAAAGGTTAGATTCTCACTCGATTGATAGTTGTATATCGATATAGTCAGTTCTGGGTAGCGAAACATTCTGTCTAATTATTTAGATCACTCACTATTCCTTCACCCGTTATGTGTCTCAATTGGACAGAAAAAAAGAGATTCAAGAAGCTTTTTAAAATTTGATATATTTATTTCTATCTATCTATCTATCTATATATGTTTTTTAAAGCATTATAATTATAATATTTTTTATAAATTTAATAAAAATTCAATAATAATTAAAAAAATACTAATAATCTCGTAATTAAATTAAAAATTTAATATTTAATTTATAATTTTTTAAAAATAATGACCGAAAAATATATTTTTTATAGTGTATTTAAGGAACATTTCTATTCTTTTATATAAAATGAGGGTTGGGACCAAGATAGCTATAAAAACCAGCAAAAAAACCACATCTACCAACATTGTCATTCTTTTCCTGAACAAGACTAAATAAAGGTAGATTTTTCAAAGCTGATATATACTTACCATGAAGGTGAAGCCGGTGACACTGGCCCAAGAATTGGCGAGAGTGGCACCGGCGAGCTCGAGCTCGCCGAGGTGACCGGCAAACATGACAGAAACCAAAGTAATGGAGTAATAAGAAACATTGCAGACAATCATCGGCAACGACAACAAAACTTGATGTCTTGCCTCTTCCAAATCCAAAACTCTCCTCCATCTTCCCTTTGCTCCTTCATTTCCATGGCTGCCATTAGCCAATAGTGCTTCCCTTTCTGGACTTTTGCTTGATGACATCTCCTTCCTGTTTTTTTAGTATGATGTTTTCAAGAAGATGAAAGAAAATCCCACATATCAATTTATACCAGTAGATAAGATATGAATTTTCAACTTCAATGTCACACTTATATGTAACTGTGCTTGAGAAGAGAGATTCCACTTGCAAATTGATTTTGATCTATTTATATTTGGTGGAAAATATAATAAATAAATAAAAATTTAATGTGACTGTGATCAGTGGCGGATCCAGAAATTTATTTGAGTGTGCGCACATATAAAATTTCGAAATCTCAGGATGGGCACAAACTTTAAATGTTATAAAATTTTAAGGATTAATTTATAAAAATTATAAAATTTAAAGGTAAATACGTAAACTTTGAAAAGTTCAGGGTGAGCACGAGTCCATCCTCTTTATAGTGTAGATCCGTCACTGATTGTGACAAGTGATCACAACTACTAAAGGTTTACGCATATGATTATAAAAGTATATCGATATTATATCTTACCGACAAAAACATTTAGATTTAAATAATTTATAAAAAAAATATAATCTTCTTTTTTATCGGTATCACTCTTTCAGTTAAGTTGAAGATAAATTAATTAATACGACTATAGAATTTGTGGAGTGATCTCAGTGATAAAAAATGATGTATTTTATCTAGGTAGCCTGTGTTTAAACATCATGTATGCATGATATTTGTACTTTATTAAAGAATTAAAAAAATTAAATAAATGTTACTTTGTAATAAACACCAACATATTCAAAAATAAAATTAATACGATTATACCAGCTCCAACGTATAGAGTATAATAATTATATTATATATCATTTCCTCCATATCATTTATGAGATCAATCAATTAAAAACATCTTAATTTGTTATCTATATCACGACTATAACAAAATCTAATATATATAACAAACAAGGTTGGTCCAAATGATAATAAGTTTGTTTCTGTTTAAATAGATTTTGGGTTCGAGACATTGTGTATGTAAAATATCTCTATTAAGAGATTCACCCACTAAAATTATATATGAATCTTTATTAATACGAAAAATTATATCATGGGCCAGTCTCACCACGTTATTCATGGGACCGACCATTAAAAACTGCCCACGTCATTATTTTTCAATTTTTCAAGTGAAATTCACTTGAAAAAAAATATGACAAAGAAAAATGAACAATTTTTAGTGGTCGGTCCCATAGACACGTGATGGGACTGACCCATGATATAATTTTTTGTATTAACACCTTATCCTACTAAACTAACCGTTTGTCAATAAAGCCTATAGTTCTTTAACAATAAAACTAGAACAATAATAGAATCTATAAATGTTATAGTCATTGATGTGCATCTTAAATAATATAATTATTCGATTATTGTTTTGATTTGATAAATTTATATAATTTGATAATATTATAAAAATAATTTAATGAATTAAATTTATCAAATCATTCGAAACTAAGATCAAACTGATTAAATATATAAATCTTGATAACTAAAATTATTATTATTATATTAGATCATAATAAACATATATTCCAGTTTTAATAAAAAATAATAAAACTATAAGATTATAGATGATAGCAAAAATCAACTATTTATATATCTTAAGATCTCTTTGTTTTGATGTAATATTAATGTCCATACATATTTTCAGATGTGACAGTATAACTCACTTATATTATTATAAATTAAATTAATTTGCGTATATTAAATTGAAATTTTAAATTGATTGAATTAAAATATCAATGATTCAAATTTTTTCATAAATAATCATTTCGATTATCGAATTTAATTCTGTGTCGCCCATATGTGGTCTTACATGGGGTAACGATATCCCATTGTAGCCTATGAAAATTTATTTGGATAAGCCACATTAATCTCGTGTAGATGATGTTGTTGTTACATCTTTTTTCATAAGGATTTGAAAGATTGTACAAATTTTGTTTTCCTTGTACAAATTTTGTTTCCTATGCATGTGGAAGATCGGATTATATCATAGGCCCTGTGCATTACGTCAGTCGTGATCCCTGATCAATAAAAATCATTTATTTCACTACTAATTATCTATGTCATTATTATAATTTTTAGAAATTATATTTTTTAAATAGCATAAAAAAATTGAGTGAAAATTCATTGGTTGAAAGAAAAATAACTTGAAAGATAATGATAAAATGAGTGATTATAATTGGATGAGATCATGACTGATGTGATAAACCAGACTCATGATATAATTTCTTGTGACCATGATCGTAAGTAGAGACCACATAGGACTAGTGTCATAAGGGTGTAAATTCATTTTTGGACATCGTTAGGTCATGTACCAAACGAGTGGACCAAAATTTCGTACCCTCTCTCACGGGTCTATTTTATGAAAATGAACGTTTAAAGTAACTGAAAGGTGAGGTTACGATGAGTTGATTATCAATGATTATTGATAAATAGATATTAATTTGTTATTATTATTTTGTAAATAAGTTTTTTTTAATGTTTAAAACGTGTTTTTTTACGTTGATATGAATGGTCTCAGTAAATAATATTGTACGGATTTCATTTTCCTTGAACAAATTTTGTTTCTTATGCGTGTGGACAAAGAGATTATATCATAGACCCCGCTCATTATTTCAGTCATAGTTCTTAACCAATAAAAATCATTTATTTCACTACTAATTATTTATGTCATTATTATAATTTTCAGAAATTATATTTTTTAAATAGTATAGAAAAACAGAGTGAAAATTCATTGGTCGGAAAAAAATAACTTGAAAGATAATGATAAAATGAGTGATTATAATTGTATGAAATCATGACTGATGTGATAAATCAGACTCATGATATAATTTCTCGTGACCATGATCGTAAGTAGAGACCACATAGGACCAATGTCATAAGGGTGTAAATTCATTTTTGGACATCGTTAGGTCATGTACCAAACGAGTGGACCAAAATTTCATACCCTCTCTCACGGGTCTATTTTATGAAAATGAACGTTTAAAGTAACTGAAAGGTGAGGCTACGATTAGTTGATTATCGATGATTATTGATAAATGGATATTAATTTGTTATTATTATTTTGTAAATAAGTTTTTTTAATGTTTAAAACGTGTTTTTTTACGTTGATATGAATGGTATCAATAAATAATATTGTAAAATGAGATGTTAGTACTGACATGAAAATTAAGAAATGATAATTAAATTAGCCGAAGGCATTAAAGTCTTTTTCGACTAATTGGTCGATTAGTATTAGGTATAATTGGTTAGCGGTTAAGATTTTTTTTTTAAATTTCAGTTGTCAGTTAATTTAATTTAAAATTAGTTAATTAAACGAAATTATTATACATTAAATATTATATGTGTTATATATATTTATTTTTATCATTAAACTTTTAAAAATTATAAAATAATCATTACATTTTTTTGATGTATTATAAAATTATCATTAAACTTTATCAAATTAGTATAAAATTATTATTAAATTTATTGAATTATTAGAAAATGGTTATTAATTTTTTTTAATATTTTTTAATAATTTTAAACGTGCAATGAATCAATGATTATTTTGTAATAGATCGATAAGTTTAATGATTGTTTTGTAACTTTTAAAAGTTCAATGACTCAAAAGTCATTTTAACATAATTTAGCAATCATTTGTGTAATTTACCCATAATTTATAATAAATTTTGATTAATTAAAAAACTGTCCAAATTAACAATTTTTTTTTTGGTTTGGTTGAAAATTTTCAATCTTTCATTTAATTAACAATCTGAAAAAATATGGCTAATGAAATTTAGGTAGTTCGGCCGATCAACTGAATCGACAGTCACCAATTGAACAACTCTAATTTCAAAGAACTATTTTTATTAATTTATAATAACAAATATTTTAAATCTCAAATAATGTCAAATATCTTAAGAATAATATATAAAAATATCATTATTTTTATGGGTAAACTACTGCGGAAGTCACTTTCGTTTACTCCCAGTACACTTTTGGTCACCGAATTTGAAAAACGACCAGTAAAATCACTTTTCTTTTCAGGATGTAAATATTTGGTCACTCCGTCGTTAAGGGACGTTAAACTTAAACGGAAAATTGATCTGGCAACTGATAAAGTTTTTTTTTTTCCACCTGTCATCCACGTAAGTCTCCTCCTCCATGAAACCACCCCAACCTCTCTTCCTCCTTCATCATTTCCTTCTTTTCACCACCACTGCCGCTTTTACCACAAAAGCCCCCACTCCAACAACCCCCACTCTCCCCTTCTTCTTCTCCAATATTTGGCATCACCATGTTGATCTGTATCCGTAGGCTGTTTAGCATGGCTTGGTTCTTTTCGACTTTACTTTGACCAATCCAGTTTTGGAGGGGTTTATGAGTGTAATAATATTTCAGTTCTTCATGCTCGACATTGTTATATATTTTTATCGTTTCAATCATCGGGTATTCCAGTGTGAATATTATGTCCAGTATTTATTATACTGGAAGTGGACTCATTTACAAAGATCACTGTACCTTCTAGCATTTTCAAGAGTCATTGGTAGGAAAATTTTCTTGTCTTGCTTTAAAATAAATTTTACTTTGAAAAAGCTTTTCATTATAAGCTCTGATTTGGATGTTCATTAATTCCATATACCGACCTTTCTGTAATTAGCGACTCTCCAAGCTCATTTCTCTACCGCCATTGCTCACGGTGATTCAAAATTCCAAGCCAAACACTCTGATTTTCTCTATAAAAATTCTCCTTCTCTTCTCGTTTTGGAATTCTCGGTTTCCACAAAAATTATCCAACAATGGTGAGGTTTGAATTTGCGTTGGATCAATTCGTTTCCCGTCCATCTTCATGATTTCACGCTTTCTTCACATTCTCACTACTCCAATATTGTTATAGTTTTTACCGATTTATCGTTTCAGGTTGTTCCACAGAAAGTTAAAGTAGCGGAGATCACCGAGCAGGATTCCTCCTGGTAAAAAATTGCTTGTTCGTTGTTTCTACACTTGGTTCCATTCCTGGTTATCCTTTTGCTTTTTTATGCCTTTTGATCTGAATACAGTTCTGCTTTTGATCTTCAAATTTTCAGTGCGTCCATAAATATAGGTAATAGGTTTAATAAGCGTAGGCTGAGACCAAAATCTCCTTTCTCGTTGTTTTTCTCTGAAATTTAAGGTATAGGAAACTCGGATCTTAAAAGCTTTATAGGCACCAAATACATTTCAGATCTGAACATTTTGGTTTTGCTTTGTTGCTTCGATGAAAATTTTGCGCGTAAATGATAATGGGTGGCCACTCTGAGTCAAATTTTCAGTAGTTGATGACTTGAGCTGCATATTATAACACCGATTTCCTATATTTCGTCACAACATCGCAAGAAAATTTGCTATGTATTTCCTTTCTCTCGTGAATTTTGCAGCTAAATGGATCAATTTTTTTTTTTTTACTTTTATTGTCAGATCAATAAAGAAGGAAATGATGAAGGAGGAAGAGAGGTTGGGGTGGTTTCATGGAGGAGGAGACTTACGTGGATGACATGTGGAAAAAAAAAATTTTATCAGCTGCCAGATCAATTTTCCGTTTAAGTTTAACGTCCCTTAACGACGGAGTGACCAAATATTTACATCCTGAAAAGAAAAGTGATTTTATTGGTCGGTTTTCAAATTCAGTGACCAAAAGTGTACTGGAAGTAAACGAAAGTGACTTCCGCAGTAGTTTACCCTATTTTTATTTATTTGAGAAAAGAAATTATTTTATAAATGTGTCGAATTTGAATTCCAATTAGGTAAATTGATGAGAATGAAATGCATGCATACACTTGAGATACATTATAGCAGATAACTGAAAAGTATAAAAATCATTAATATGTAAAATTTTAAAAAAGAATCATCAATATTATATTTTTAAGCCCTTTATTAAGTAATTACCCCATTAAAATCTAAATTTTGAAATTTAAATTCTTACTCTACCTAAAAGCTTAAAGCCCAAAACCATATTCTTTAATAACTTGAGGACCCAAAGGCAATTACCAAATTGTTTTACTTAAAGCCCAATGAACTTTAACTTTTATTCTTAATTGTTTTAAATTTTTAGTCCTTTGATACCGTATACATGCCTTGCAATTAAATTATTTGAATTGCACGACCCTATAACCCAAGCGGTTAACGAAAACGGTTGTTGTTTCTGGAGGTTACGGGTTTGAATACTAATGTGATGCCAACCCAAGCGGTTAACGGAACAGTTGTTGTTCCTAGAGGTTACGGGTTCGAACACTAGTGTGATGCCAACAGAGTGATTGATTTATTAATGTCAAATGGTGGAGAATATATTACTGTAATCACTATTTAACTTGTTCAAAAAAAAATATTTGAATTTTGATCTCATAAAAATAATAATTTTTTTATTAAAATCACTCGGTGACAATTTGTTAGAACTCAGGTCTACTAAAAATAACAACTTTCTTTCTTTTCTTTTTCACTAGAACCACTCAGATCTCCTAAGAATAACAATGTTCTCGTTTTAAAAATAAATTTATCGTCTCCTAACGAAAAATATTTATGGGTAAATTGCAATAGAGGTCACTTAATTATGGGTAGAGTCACATTTGAGTCACTTAATTATTGAAAGTTACATTTGGGTCACATTTGGGTCACTTAATTATTGAAAGTTACATTTGGGTCACTCATTTATGGGTAATGTTACATTTGGATCACCCAATTATTAAAGGTTAAATTTAAATCACTCAATTATAGGTAACGTTACATTTGAGTCACTCTTCGTATTTGAAAAAAGTTTATCAGTCGTCTATTAGATTAATTAATGATTTCAAATGATGTACTCTAATGTTAACAAGGGTATACAAGTGATTTAGAAGAAAAAACAATCAAATTGGTGTACTTTTTTAAATATAAAGAGTGACTCAAATATAACTTTACTTATAATTGAATGACCCAAATATAACCTTACCCATAAATAAGTGACCTAAATGTAACTTTTAACAATTAAGTGACCCAAATATAACTATACTCGTAATTAAGTGATCTTTGTTGCTGATTACCTAACATTTATTGAATTAAAGTGGAATGAAACTTTTTCCATTGAGATCCTCAACCCCCAAATGTAATTAATTTTCATTAAGCCTTGATTTGGGGTTTCCAAGTGGTGTTTAGTTAAACAAAATCTTGGGTTTCCTCACCACTTTCTCCTGACAGATCAATTCTATGCCATTGCTTAACCAATGTAAAGGACAGGAGAGCAATGCCTTGGCAAAACAGACCACAGATTATGCCAATCCACAAACCCTAAAAATCAAAATAAACATAAAGTTTAGAAAGAAATTCATATGAATTCAGCACAAAAATCAAAACTATATAGTTCTTCACCACCTTATCATAAAGTTTAAGCATAAATCCTAGAAGGCATGCAACTGGAAGACCAATGAAGTAGTACGTCCCCAAGTTAATCCACACAGCCAATGGCTGCCAACCGCAGCCCCTTGCTACGCCTGCAACATCGTATTCAAAGTTTAGCGCGGTTAAAAACAACTCGATTCGAAAACAAAAGTTTCGAAGTATATGAATGTACCTGACAAAATGTCTTGGAAACAACCTAGAGTTATCGAGACGACGAGCAACGGTGTGATTGAAGTAAATTGGGTTACGATCAACGAACTGTCGGTAAAGAAAGCCGCCCAAACATTGTGACCGAAGACTAAAGCAAGGGCGATTGCAAGAGTAAGAATGATGGAGAGCTTGAATGTTGCAGCCATTGCTCTTTTAGCTTTCTCAGGGTTCCCACTTCCCAGTTCATTAGCAACCCTGGTGCTGTCAATGTAAATGCCATGCAATTTCATGCATCTCAGATACTTGTAAAGAGTTAAAAGCTCATTGGGGCAAACGACTAACCTTGCTGCAGCACTTAGCCCACCAGTAAGCATGAAGGAAGTGGTTTGGGTATTGACACTATATGCAACAAAGGGAAAGTATTATTACTATGAAGCTTAATAAACAGAAAATATTTTATATTTTTAAAATACGCTTATCGAATATTTTTTTACTGTCGATACATAAAATAATAACCATAATACACGTATAAAAATAGAGCAAACCTTACCACATTGCAATCAGTGACGTAGATATGTGTGAACTTGGCATCAATCCGGCAAGCAGCACCAGAAGTTCAAATGCCCAATCCTCCAAACTAGGAAAAATTGGTAAAAGATGCATAATCTCTAGAGACAATTATAAGGTCCAATGGGAATATATAGCAAATCGTATAATTCTTTTTCATGCCTCAATTTGTATCTCCGCTTTAAATTAGAGGATTTAAGTGTTAGGGTTTGTGGTTAGGGTTTACGAAATTAGGGGTAGATTGTATTTTTTAGGGTGTAGGATTTAAGGTTTAAGATAAAGAAAATAAGAGACAAGGTTCAAAATTCAATTTTTTAGAAATTTTCAATAGGAGGCGATGGAGGCGTGATAAAGAGATATGAGATTTTTACCCTACATTTTAAGGATTCAAATCGTCTACCTCTTTCTCATACTCCATTTATGCCTCCGCTTAAAATTAGAGGGTTTAGGGTTTAGAGTTTTAGGTTAGGGATTGTGGTTAAGTTTTAGGAAATTAGTGATATTGTGTATTTTTTAAAGTGTAAAATTTAGAGTTTAGGATATAAAAATAAAGGTTATAGTTTAAATTTTAATTTTTTAAAAATTTTTAATAGGAGGATGATACAAAGACAGATAATTTTTAATCCATTTTAAGTATATTAAAAGAATAATTATTTTGTATATGGATGATAAAAATATTAAGTCCAAAATCTCAAATTTTCATAGTGGTTATAAGGTTACACAATATCTATATTACACGTTACCTATGCTGAAATTTAAGATTACACCTTATAATTTGATACATGGATAGAAATTATGTCTTAGTTTTTATTTATGTTTTGATATTAAAAGATTAATTTTAATATTAAAGTTTAAACTTAAGATTAAGGATTAGGTTTTATGAAATTAGAAATAGAATATATTTTTAGGGTTTATAACTACGAATATAAGATTAAAATTTAAAGTTTAATTTTTTACTAATGAGACATGTAAAGGGATACCAGAAAAGGGTAACGTTACCTAAATGGAACAAAAATTTTATCTCTTTTTCGTAACTATATTAATGTCTTAACCCTAAATCCGAAACCCAAGTTCTAAAAACTGAACTAACTTTGATCCTAAACTCTAACATTAACTTTAAATCCCGAACCTAAAATGATATCGAATATTATGAAAATCTTACCAATTCATTGCGGTGGAAGGGAGGCCAACTTTGAGGAACGTAAGAATGTAATGAAACGATTCAGACGACAACCCTTCCCATGTCTGCTTCAATTGCTTGGTGCAAGCAACATACGTTGCCAACAAAACGAACAAAATCCATAACGAAATTGAAGCAGCCATTGAAGCTCCTTTGACACCAACACTTGTCCAGTTCACCAAACTGTAAACGATGCCGAAATGGGTTCCCAGAGGAAGGATCGAAAACCAGACAAGTGGCATGACAATGCTTTGAGCTTGAAGAAACCTTAGGATGTTTTGCAAGAAACCATATGCAAATAAACCAGGAATCAGATGCCTAAGGTATATTGCTGCTGTTTTCGAGATCTGAGGATCTTGGTGAAGCCAAATGAAGATTGGTTCAGAGTAGAACCATAGGATGGATATGATGATAGAGAAGAAACAAGAAACAATGCAAGATGCTTGAAGATGAAGTCCCAACAGTCTGTATGATTTTGCACCAAATCCTTGTCCACAGAGTGTTTCAAGTGCTCCACTTAATCCTATCTGAAACAAGGTTAGATTTGAATTCTCATGTTTAGAACTTATGTACGGTTTATATACAAGTGAAAGGTGCTTACCATGAAAGCGAAACCGGTGATACTGGCCCAAGAATCGGCAAGTGTGGCGCCGGCAAGCTCAAGTTCACCAAGGTGGCCGGCAAACATGACAGACACCAAAGTAATGAAGTCATAGGAAATGTTGGAAATAATCATTGGCAACGACAACAAAAGTTGTTGTCTTACCTCTTCCAAATCCAAAACTCTCCACCATCTTCCCTTTGCTCCTTCATTTCCATGGCTGCCATTTGCCAATAGTGCTACCCTTTCTGGACTTTTGCTTGATGACATCTCTTTGCTGGTTTTTTAGTATGATGTTTTCAAGATGAAAGAAAATCCCTCATCAATTTATATTAGTAGATAAGGTATAAATTTTCAACTTCTATGTCACACTTACATGTAGTTGTGCTTGAGAAGGGATATTCCACTTGCAAATTGATTTTAATCTATTTATATTTGGTGGAAAATATTATAAATAAATATTTTTTTTTAAAAAAAGTTAATTACGACAACTAACGAGAGTTTCGCATGTGATTATAAAAAATATATCGATATTATATCTTACAGATAAAAATATTTAAATTTAAATAATTTATAAAAAAAATATAATCTATTTTAGTAATGTCACTCTTTGAGTTAAGTTAAATTAATTAATGCGGTTATAATAGCTCTAACATATATAATAAAAATTATATAATAATTATAAGAATAATTATATATTGTATTATTTAAAAATACAATATTTTATTGAAATCAGTCTTTGAGTTAAGTTAACGGATCTAGAATTTTAAAAATGAGTTGATTTATCGATAAGCTTTTTTAATATGGTGGTTCTGAAAATACAATAAAAATAATCGTACAAGACTTTAAAAAGATGAGGGT
Organism: Abelmoschus esculentus; assembly: GCA_035048815.1. Lineage (NCBI taxonomy): Eukaryota > Viridiplantae > Streptophyta > Magnoliopsida > Malvales > Malvaceae > Abelmoschus > Abelmoschus esculentus. The sequence goes on along the minus strand of JAUCBN010000019.1, from coordinate 1,386,813 downwards.
CTTAAAATAAGTTGAATTAAATGTTTACGAAAAAAAAATAAAAGATTAATTATTTATCAGTGGTAATAAATATGAGATAAATAAAATATTATTGTACTTTATAGAGTTTGAATCATATTATATTTATTTTTTATTTAAAAGCCAGTATATCATGCACATGATAAATCAAAAAATATTTAAAAAACTTAAATTAAAATCTCATTTTAATAAATTATACATAACCCTCTAAATCTTGCCCCTCCCACGTACAATATGGCTCCATCCCTAGGTGTAGCCATATCATTTAAAAGTTTTAAATTTTTTTATATTTATATATTTTTATTTTATATTGATAATTTAATTTTGCATCTCTTAAACTCTTACAATTGTACATCTCCTATATCTCTAATATACATTTATCATAATTTACGATCCTTATATAAAATTTTAGGTATGACACTGATAACAATAATAGCATTGATCGATAAATTAATCTTGTTTTCATATCCTAAACTCTATGGTCTAAAAAATACATTATATTCCTTCCCTAAATCTTAAACACAACTTTAATTTTAACCCTAAACCCACTATTTTAGGGTAAGAGCACTGAAGGAGGCATAATAAAAAGATAAAAGATTTACACTCATCGTTACAAGTATTACTGTTGTATTAATGAATCAGTGAGTTAATATATTGAATATCGATATTTATACAAAAAATATATCAATATTTTTTTTATTAATGGATTGGATTAATAAAATGAATGAAAAGGATAAAGAAATTATATCATGGGTTTGGTTCACCACGTCAGCCATGGTCTCATCCAATGATAACCACCCACTTTATCACTATCTTGCAACTCATTTTTTTTCAACCAATAAAATTTCACTCATCTTTTTCATATCATTTTAAAAATATAATTTCTGAAAATTATATTAATGACATGATCACTGATTAATGACGGAATGAATGATTATCATTAATTAGAGATCACGGTTAACGTGATGAGCCGGGCATGTAATATAATCTCCCGTAATTAACCTTTTATTGGAATATGTTTAATTTTGTGTTCCATGAAAAAAATTATTCACAAACATAAATTATGTATCTAAATTTAATTTGATAGTCCAAAGCAAGAAATAATGTCAGAAAAATCATATAAATATCATCTTATCCATTAAGATGATGTCAAATCTAATCATAAAAAATTAAAAATTATCAATAAATAAAAAAATATGTAAAAAGATAAAAGAATGCATGCCACAAGATAAAGAAAGACTCACCGCACATGCAAATATTTTTATCATTAAATGTTTGGATTTTTTGTTTGAAATTCTAAATAAATAAAGAAGTTCGATAGGATCAGGGTTTAAAATTTAATTTTTTAAAATTTTAATTGGAGATATGGATGGATACATGATAAAGAGGTATAGAATTTCTATTCAACATGTATTTATGATGGGTACAAATCGTCTACCTGTTTCTCATGCCTCCACTTCAAATTATAGGGTTAATTAGGGTTTAGGGTTTAGAGTTCAAGGTTAGAGGTTAGGGTTAGGGAATTAGGGGTAGGGTGTATTTTTTAGGGTAGATGATTTAGGGTTTAGGATATAAAAAATTAGAGTTAGAGTTTAAAATTTAATTTTTTAATAAATTTCAATACGTGGCACAAATAAAGGCAAGAAAAAGAGGAAAGTGATTTTTATCCATTTATGATATCTTATACAATTTAAATTTTAGAATAAAAAACAAAACTCAATCTGACATAAATAAATTAAATCTAGGGTATTATAATAATTATTTTATTTTTATTAAAAATAAGAAAATAATTAATATGTATCAATATAGATATATTGTAGCAATTATAATTAAATATTTATAATAAAATTAAACTATTATTAGCATATATTTACTATAATTCAAACTTGATCTCGTCCTTAAAAATCACACACGAACTTAATTTTTTTTTAGAAAAAATACTCAAATCTATAAAATCAAATTTGATTAAAAGTCAAAACTAGTCGAGTTTGAGTCAGATAACCATGCTCAATCAAAACGTTAAGTTAATTTGTTACACGAACCATCTAGTCTCATTGGTTAAAGAAATGATTCTTGTCAGGTTCGAGCATTAGTAATACCAACACAGTGATTGAGCGATCAATATCTAAAGATTGAGAGTATACTCTAAAACAGATACTACTGTAGCTGAATAAAAAAATATTTTATTTAATAAAATGTTTTTTTAACTAAAAAATCACTAAACTAGTTTCAAATGTTTTTAATAAAAATCTTTGGATTAGGTTTTTTAACTTTTTCCTTTTCTGGTTTTCTTATGATCTCATTTTACTAGTTTTATTTTTTAGGTATATATTTGAATCTAGGTGTTTAATTTATCAAATTGTGAACTTTTATTATATTTTCAGATATATCCTTGATTAATAAAATTAGTATATTTATGTTAAAAAAATAAAAAAATATTTTATTTATGAAAAACGAAAACAAAACAATTAATCTCGTACAAATCGTTTATCCAAGTCATAACATCATCATCAATAAAAGAAAGATCGAGTTCTAAACATAAAAAAATCGTATATATTGAACTAAAAAATAAATCAATTATAATTTTGGCATAAAGATAATTTTAACTCTTAACGTTTATAATTTTTATCGTTTTGATCCTTATTCTTTTTTTGGATAAATTTATCTCTTAACCTATTTCTTTTTGACAAATATCTTATTTTTAACTAGCTTAATGACTGAACCGTTAAAAATTTAACGATGATACATATATATATGGAATATAATTTTAAATGATATGGTATGTAACCTATCAAATATATATATATATATATAGAATATAATTTTATTTCAATATAAAATATAAAAAATAAAATTTAAATAAAATATTAAAAAAATAATTAATTCTAAAATAAAAGGGTACTAAACATTCTCAATCGATCCTAACTACAATAGAATAAAAATCTTGTCTTAAAAATATAAACACAATTTGAAATTAATTAATTTTTAAGATAAGATTTTGATTCTATCGTAATTAGGGTTAGAAATGTTTAATAGCCTTTTATTTTAGAATTAATTATATTTTAATATTTTATTTGAATTTTAATTATTTTATATTTTATATTGGAATAAAATTATATTCCATTTATATATGTATGATAGGTTACATGCCATGTCATTTAAAATTATATTCTATATATATGTATCACCGTTAAATTTTAACGGTCCAGTCATTAAGCTAGTTAAAAAATAAGATATTTGTCAAAAAGATATAGGTTAAGGGCTAAATCTATTTAAAAAAAAAAAGAATAAGGGCCAAAACGACAAAGACTTAAAATTATTTTTATACCTATAATTTTTGTATCAATATATCAACTCTAACCATCGATGGACATTATGTCTTTGAAATGATGGTGCAATATAAAAATTATGAACATATGATTGTAATTAACCTTTTATTGGAATATGTTTATTTTATGTGTCGCGAAAAAATTATCCATAAACATAAATTATGTATTTAAATTATATCAAATAAATATTATCTTGATCAATTGAGATAATATTAAATTTAATCATAAGAAAGATTAAACGATTGTAAAGTAATTTTTATTAAAAAGCGAAAAAATTAAAAATAATATATTAATACGTAAAAATAATATATTTATAGACATACGATTTTTATCAATAAATGTTAGGATTCGTTGTATGAAATTCTAAGGGTAAACTACATAAATAGTTCTCCGATTATGTTTCAATTATCTTTTGGGTCCTTTGATTATCATAAGTTATAAATTGGTCTCACAACTTAGAAATTATAACGGATTGATCCAATGCCGTTAAAAATTAACGATTGATGATGTGATAATATAAATTATAACTTACTTTTATTTGACCCTAATTCAAAAAACTAACTCATATAATTGATAGATTATTAAAAGAAGACTAAATTGATAGACTATTAAAATTATATAAGTTAAGTTTTTTAGATTTAAGGTTAAATTAAATTAAGTGTAGAATTTGGTGATTAATTATGAAATTGTATCAATTTATATTAACTGTCACGTCATCAACTATAAATTTTTTAATAACATTGAATCAATTTGTTATAACTTCTAAGTCGTGGGACCAGTTTGCAACTTATGATAGTCACGGAAAAGATAATTAAAGCATAGTCGGTGGACTATTTATATAGTTTAACCAAAATCTAAATAAATAAAGAGGTTCTATATGATCGATAAATAAGAAAAAAGATAAGTCTATCACGTACGTATCAAACATCACTAACGTAATTTATCTCCGTTAAATCAATTATAATTATTACAATATTATTCTTTTTTTAAATATACTCTCAACCATCGCTCTATCACTATACTGTAATATTAATGCTCGAACCCAAAACATCCGGATAAAAATCGTTCACTTAATGATACTCATACTTGAAAGAATACTTAGAATAACACAGTTGTGATGATATAAATAAATAAAATTTAGAGTATATAATAATTATTTTATTTTTATTAATAAAAAATATTATTTGAGTACATTTACTATACCCCAAACTTGATCCCATCTTCCAAATGATTCTTTCTTTGCCTTAGACGCCTGGACCTCCTCGGCACCTAGTGAGTCTTGAGCAGCCACGGCTATAGGGATTAGCAGGAACCTGGAGAAGACGGCGGTTGAAGATAACACTGGAGGCTCCGCCATCAACAGGCGTCGCAGCCGCATCCACTGGGATCACTTCCGCCACCGCCACCATGCAGATTATTGTCAAGCAAATGAGCCCAGTCTTCATGCTAGAGATTCCCATGATAAAGCTTTGGTTTTGATGTTTAGGGTTATTTCAATATCACCTATTTATAGGGTTTTGAAGGAGAACATGTTTTGGAAAACTGACTGAATTTACGTTAGACGACTTTTTATTTTCCCTTCGTAGTTTCAATAATTTTTCAAAAATATTAATTACAATTTATTAGCATTTAATTACCACGCTTTGAAAATATTTTTTTAAATATAAAGATGAACCGACGACATGTAAATTATCTTTTATGTAATGTGGGTTAGCAAAATAAAACATTGTTTTTATAAAGATAAAATCAACTTACATAATATAAACTTTCTATACGTAATTTAGATCGTTGGATGATTGAAATGGATAACTAAGATTGATCTATTTTAATCATTCAAAAACGCAAAAAATATTTTAAATTTTTTTTAGCAATCTTCTCGCTAAAAAAATAAAATAATAATAATTGTAAATAAAAAGGTGTAAAAGTGTGTGAATAAAAAGGGGTCACCAGTGGAAATGATTGAAAATTGGGAAAATTGAAATTAGAAAATTAGTTTTTAATTTGAAAATTAGGATTTTGGGGGAAAGAACCCAAATTAAGGTTTAAAATTAGAATTGAAATTAGAGTTTAAAAACACCTAAAAGGATTAAAAATGGGGGGAAAGATTTGAAAAAGAATTTGGGGATTTTAAAAATCGGAAAAGGATAAAAAAAGTTTCAAAAGAGGGTTGGAGTCGCCACCGATCACTTTTGGTAGACAGGACACCGGAAAACTAAAGATTCAAAAGAAAACAGGTTCGAGAGTCGGTTACGATTAAAAACGGATTCGCGTTTAAAATCGCGCAAAAATTGACACCTTTATCAAATTACCGCTTAATTAATTTTGGATTTTTCGGATAAAAAGTTACATTAAATTAAAGTTTGTTTAATGATTCAAATTTATTTTAATTTTACCGTGTCTTTACTAGAAGGTAAACGCTCACACCGTCGATACTACGTTTGAGAACGGGCCCGTTACGACCGAATAAAAACGTAATTATTAGGTTCATTAATTAGCGAGGTGTCGAATGTTTGAATAAATGATTCTAATATACAAATATTTACAAGCATAAATAAATACAAAGAAAATAAAGGTGCAAGAATTTAAATCACAAGTATATATATATGCGAGAAATTAAAAATGGTAAATTAAATGTTAGATGTTAGATACGATAAAATAAATTATAAGAAATTAAAATACGGAAAATTAAATACTAAAAATAAAATGTGATAAATTAAAAGTTATATGTTAATTATTTAAAAAAAACGGGATATAAATAATACGGATCATTCCCCTTTACGGGTCACTGTAAAGCCGACCGAATAATAAAGAATAAACAAATAAAATAAATATGTGGCGCATATAAATGATAAGGAGATAAATATATGGTACATAATATACTGTAAAAATACACAACATGTGTTATGTATATATCATAACATATAGCATAATGTAATTAAATATATAAGGTGTAAATAATAAAGTAACATAAAGACAATATTTATAAATTATTATTTAATACCGTGTATTATGGCAAATGAAATAAATGTATATTATGCATATATAAATATAAAAAACAAAATATATATATTTTTTAATAGAGGTAACTAATTTTATTAACAAGAAAATACTTAATATTACAATAATGATTTACAATTATCATTGTAAACTAAAAATATAATTTGATCATTTTCATAAAACTAACCACTCTAGATCAGACAAGGACCATACATAAAAAAGTTTAAAACTTAACCAAAGATTCGATCGAAAAGATAGATACGAACAAATCTGATTGCATCAGTAAACGAACCAAAAAGAAATTAATCTATGAAGATCACTGAGAAACGCAAATCAGAATAAAATATAGTATTATATAAAAATAACATGTATATATGTAATACAACAAATAAAGTATATATATATAAAAAAGGTATAACGTATAAAATATATGGAATATGACAAAAAAAACATGGCAACAAAATAAATAGAAAGAGAATAAACGGCAAATAAACCTTAAAATAATGCATAACATTAAAACCGAAGTCAAAGCTAATAAATGCTATTTAAAAATGGCAAAAAATAATAATAAAATAAAATCAAAAAGGTAAAAAATAATAAAAAAATAAAATCTTTGAGATTTGGTAACTTGTAAAGAAAAACGGCAACTTTTAATGATAATCATGAATCAATGTATTTAATGAAATAATAAAAAGAAAATAAGAAAATGAATTTAAACGGGGTTTAAAATGAAAAAGAAAAGAAAACCGAGGGATTAAAAGAAATATTAAACTATGACTGGAAGTCAAACGTCCCATAAATTGAAGGACCAACTCTGCAATTAACCCATTTACCCATTTTGCGCGGATCCTCTCCTAGATACCGAGTCACCACGCGGGTCTAAGGCTACCAAAACGGCGTAGTTTTGTGAACCGATTACATACCAAAAACATAAGGCCAAAAGGCCTGAACTTTCATTTTCTTCTTCATTTGCTTAAAACAAAGATCCGTAGCCTTCATTTCCAGAATCCGGCGACGGCGGAGACATTCAAAAAAATTTTCTTTTTCGTTTTAAAACCCAAATCTAAACCCAAAATCGAAAACAAAACTCCCTTTTCTATTTTAAAGCCCCAAAACCGAAACCCATTTCTTTGAAAATTGGAGTTAAATAAAGAAAACATTGAAGAAGATGATGAAGGTGTCGGCGACGGGAACCGGTGTAGCCTTCAAAGGTAAAACCACTTTTCTTACTTGATAAAAATAGTAATTATAGTTTTATATTATATAACTTGATCTTATCTATTATTTTTATCGTAAAATATTATATTTATTATAGCATTTTTGTTGTTTAATTCTTGAATAAAGAAATGATGGTGCAATGTAAAAGTTGTTGGGACAATCATTATTTCTGTAGCTGCAAAGTAACTAATTCCTTAGGAGACTGGTCCCTTTGGCCAATACTATGTTGACATAAAAGGATACTTTGTTAGCAGAAGATATCAATTATGACCCTTCCCTAAATAGACAAGGGTGGGATAGAGATCAACAGTTCTTTTAAAATTTTTATTTATTTTTAATATATTTTTTATTGATAATTTAATTATGCATTTTTGCAACTTTACGCCTTCTATATTTTTAATGTATATTTTTTAATAATTTATAAAATTTTAGGTCCGTTACTAGATTAGATATGATATTCACATATTTGGGTACTGAAAATTCAAATGTCACATTTGTGATACGAAAAAAAACTCAACCAAAAATAAGTATTAATATTTTTCTTTGATAAATGTCACTGAATTTTTATTAAATCCATAAAAATACATCATTACATCGTATTCGTGAAATAAAATAATTGAATTAAACAATCCGAAAACAATGATAAATGAAGATTTCTATGGAGAGAAGCGTACCAACAAAATTCAGAGATTTCCTGAATCTCCTTGACTCTATTCAAACGAGACACATAAGAAAGGAAGATGGAGCATGTACGTGATCCAAACTGTCTTGCAAAAAGTATCACTACACAGGACTAATTTCATCGGTAAACAAACCATCAACCGAGTGAGGATATAACTTTCTAAGCTACCACCAATAAAATACAAATAAAAAAATTAACGTCGATTGAATCTTTGTGTGAACAACAATCAATCACTAGGGGTATACTGAGAACATGCCACAAAGACCGATGAATCAAAACGTAAAACAAAATCAAAAACATGTCATAAAGACAAAAGAAAAAACGTGTCATAAGGACAGAAAAGGCGTGCTATAGAAGTAAAGATTCTTACTAAAATTGAAAATAAAAACAAAGAAAATAATAGATTTAGTGGTCGACAATCAATATTAAGATTGATTATCGACCACCGATCAAAAGGATTGAACAAAATAAAAAACGGGTATAAATTTTTTTTTAGAGAACGATATGGCTAGGGTTTGTATTGAGAGAACAGTGCGATACTATTAATTAAGGTTTTATAAATTTTAATACTTTTAGATAGGCATGTTCTTTTTTTTTTTACTTTCTCGATTTTTCAGAACTTTGCCTTAACTAATCAATGATCGGTCTGTATTACACACTTGATTTTCGTGAGGAGCCTCCCAACGATTTTTTGTATACAAAAAGCTTCATACTCGAAACTTATTTAAATAATATCAATTCACTTATCACTCAGAACAATCTCATTAGTTTTTTTAGTAATATTTAGTTTATGATTAAATTTATTTAAAGCTTCCTACACAAAGTTTTTCTTATTATTTTAAAATTAAAATCTAATTATTATATTATATTATATTTTTTATATTGATTTATTATTTTTTGTACTCCGATCCCTTTGTCCTGCTTTCAGTGTCTATTGTTGACTTTTCACATAGTTTTAAAAAAAAAATTGTGTAAAAAATATAAAATAAAATAATTGAAAGGACAATTTTATCTTAAAAATTTAAATTTTTTTTTTTAGAAAACTAAAGAAAGACTAAAAAAAGAAATATACCTTATAAAAGTTGTTGAGTTCTTCAACGAGACATTTTAAGTGAATAATTTTAAAACACGAAATGGACACCTTACTTATATAGGACAAAAGGAGTATGTTACTAACTCACTACATCGTTCATGATCTCATTCAATAAGATTAATCTATTTAATGATATATAAAAATATAAAAATTCACATTAATAAATATTAAAAAAAATATTATTAAATAAATTATAAATAACATGATTAATTAGACCCGTAGATCTATTTTTCTCGGAAAATAAAGTGGAAATTGACTGTTGGGATCACAGCACAGTACATTTGAAACATATATTTATCTACTCTGGACGAGGAAAAATTATATCATGGGTTAGTTCCACCACGTGTTTATGGTACCAACCAATGATAACTACCCACTTCATCAATTTTTTCATATCATACTTTTTTCCCAAATGAATCTTTATTTTAAAAATTAAAAAATAATGAGGTGAATGATTATCATTGGTTGGTCTCATGGATAATGTAGTGTAACTGACCCATGATATAATTTCTCTCGGATAAGTCACTTTCATCCGAGCAACGAAGCAAAAACTAAAACTAAGTTGTTAATAACATTAATTGTCTTACAAAACATGGTTATGAAACCTAAGCTGACATTAATCTTACCAGCCCTTGCCATGTCAGCACCTAATGACAACATAATTAGAGATAATACCAAGACAATTCCAAACACCATAAATGGGAAATTCCTCTAACCAGTAGTTTAGTAAGTCCACATGCAATCAAACTCAGTGTTAACGCCACCACTCGAACCGTCGTTTACGTTATTGGAAACACGCCCCCAGTCGACAGATGAACCACCGTGAGGTGGCGGTGCTACCATTGTTGGCTGAGACAAAAAGAAAGGGTGCTGCAGGTTCTCCTCAAGAGACCTCAAGGTTGGAAAAATGGAAGCACCCACGTTTCTTGAATACCTTGGCATGGGATGGAAAGTGTTGTTGATCATTCGGGGTGGAGGTGGTAATCCTAGGTCGAAACTGGGGTGAAATACCGAAGGGTCGGTCGTGGTGGTGGTGGTGGTATAGGCGGCTGTAGCAGCGGCAACGGTGGAGAAACAGGACACGTGCTCGGATTGAACATAATTGTCATAAGAGAAGCTATCACGATCAGTAGTGGCGGGATCCAGGAGAGGTGGAAGGGAAACCGATGAAGGAGAGCTCGGTTCTTGGTAAAGAACGATGGAGCCGCTCATACGGTTCTTCTTTGCTCCTCCGCCGGTGCTGCTGGTGGCACCATTGACTGAACCACACTTCTGAAACACCCTGGATATCACCCATTCATCCTGGAATAATAGAAAACCTTAACACTTCATCATAAATTAGTAAGCTTTCAAACAAATTGTTCATAGTTCAAACTAAGATCCCAATATTGCTTTACCAGGAAAAAGTGTTTTTTAATCTAAACCCTATCCACCATGAACTTACACCAAAACCAGACGCCATTGTTGGACACAAACGAAACTCAAGTAATCAAAACAACCCGACAGAGAGAGAATACAACCTTTGAGCTCCTGGAGATATAATGGTAAGCAAGTTTGCCTTCAAGCCGATATTCATGCATGACCCAGTTGCTCTTTTCACCTTTAGGAGCTCTACCTCTATAAAAAACCAGTGTCTTCTTCATTCCAACAAGTGCATAAGTCTTGGAACTGTAAATCTCCCGATCTTTTCCAGTTGCTTTCCAGTAACCCGTTTCAGTAGCTCGGTTAGTTCTCAACCCGGTTGGGTACTTCCGATCTCTCAAGCTGAAGAAATACCACTCTTTCTCTCCCATCTTTGCCTTCCCTGTCACATTACATGAACAAAATGAAACAAAGAAAAGATTAGTTGTAACATATGTTAAATCAACATGTACCAGGAAGCTCCCATGGCTCGGACTTGTTGAGATCAACCTCAGCTATAGCTCTACTAGTGAAGCTACTGTCAAGAACTTTCTTCAACAAATAGTAAGTGATAAGCTCCTCATCCGTCGGATGGAAACGATAACCAGGAGGTAACTGATCAGTATCCATATCGGAAAACCAAATCAAACAAAACCCTAAAAGCTTGAATCATAAACTAAGAAAACCCTACACTTCAAAACCCAAAGTTGAGCACTTCCATAACACACCAAAGAGAGAGAAAAGGAAGGATTTAATGAATCCAGTGACTGGAAAAAGGCAAGGTTGCAGGGCATGGGGTGTGGTTTATTGCTGAGGTGGGTTCTGCAGTTGAGTATGCGTGCGTGTGTGAGAAAGGGTGTAGGTAGTCTCTGTTACTGAAGAAAATGAAAAGTAGGGAACAGAAAGTAGTTCTAATGAGAGAGAAATGGCTTCCCTTTCACCATTTTTATAAGAGAGAAAGGAAAGGGGGAGAGAAAGGAGAGGAAAAAGAAGAGATATTCACCATGTAAATTGTAAAAAAACAATAATTTGCACCATTAAAGCTGTTTCATATCTCTTCCTGTCAGTACAGTACAATAATAAAATTATCAATTTCCACACCAACACAATTGTAACCACACGCTACCTTTTGTTATACGTGAATATATATATATATATATATGGTGTTTAAGTTGAAATCTTATTTAAATAAAAATAGTTGATTTATCGTATTTTTTAAGATTATAAATTTTAAATCTAATAAAAAAATTAGTATTATATACTTTCGTACTCTATTAAAAAATTTAAAATTAAATTTTAAATTATAACTTTAATATTTTACATTCTAAACCCTAAATTCAGGGTAAAAATTATTTGTCTTTTTTTATGTATTTTTTAAAAAAATTTAAAAATTAAAATTTTAACCCTAATTTTTTTTATATCCTAAATCCTAAACATACACCCTAAAAAATATACTATACCCCTAATTTCTTCAACCTTAACCAAAACTCTAATTTGAACCCTAAACCCTAAACCTTTTAATTTGAAACGGAGGCATGGAAGGAGACATGGAAAAGAGGTAGATGATTTTCATGCAATCCTTTTAAAACACACCTTCCTAAACCCTAACCATAATTTTTAATCTTAAACCCCTAAATACACTAATTTAAAGTGAAAAAAAAAAAACACGATTCATGGTAGATTTTCCTAAGAGTTTTTCATTTCCTTCTCCGGTAAATAGGTTTGGGATTTGTAAAAAAAAAGTTTGAGTTTATCTTAAAACCTAAATTTATATTTCTGTATCTATAAACTCTTAATGTATATTTTATCTTGATTTAAATGTCTAAATATATTTTGCTTATCAATCATTTTTTTAATGTAATTTTATTGATATTTTTGTGCATTATTCTATTTATTTAATTCTGTGATTGTACTGTCTTCTCTCTTTTTATACTGGTTTTGGCAAACCCTAAACCAGAAGCAAGAAAAGCCATGGATGGAGCTAAACTATCAGTGGTAATAATATTTGTGAAGAAACTGAGGGTTTCATCATTTTCACAGTAAAGATTTCTACAGTGAGTAACTAAGCAAAAAGCAAGTTGACTAAAGAGATTTTTTTAACCTTTTCTTCTAGGCATGAGCCATTGTTGCATGCTATGAAACACAGATTTCGACCATTCTAGTTTGGTCTGTGCATGGTTTTAATTTATGTTTTATGTATAGAAATGTAATTTTGCATTTATTTTGTTAGGACTTGCAGAAGCTTCTACATCCATGGCCCCTACCTTTTCTGGTTTAACTGCTAAGGGTTGGATTAGCTGACATTTTCAGGTAGAGAAGATTATCAGAATAGTATAAGATTTCGGATTGGGGTAATCTCTAACAAAATTCTCATTTAAAAATTATATAATTGTCTAGATTTTTAAGGTTATTATATCCAGAAATCCTAACACGGATATATTTTTTATACGAATAAAAACATCCAAAGATATCCTCGGTTATCTCTCATAACTCCTAAAATTCTGCTCCTGCCATAAATAATAGTTTAGGCTGCACCAAGCTAATTGAATCAGTATAGCTTGCATGATTTTATCTTTCTTTACGCATTACTAGTAGCTAATTCTATTTGCTGTACTAAAATAGTAGATTATAATCCTGCATTAAAATGGACCATATTTGTAACATGTGCATTCACCGAAGAGATGATCTCTAGATTCAAGCTCTTCCTCACACAACAAGCAACGTGGGTCCAAATGAACTCCCTACCAAAACATTTTATATTTGTTGACAATCTATTTATCATAATCAACCATAAGATAAATGAAGGGTACAAATCGTCTGCCCCTTTCTATACCTCCATTTATGCCCTTACTTCAAATTAAAAGTATAGGGTTCTAGGTTAGGGGTTTTGGTTAGGAGTCAGAGAATTAGGGGTATAGTGTATTTTTTAGGGTGTAGGGTTTATGGTTTAAATTCAATTTTTTTTAAAAAAATCAAAAGAGGCACAAAAGGAGGTACGGAAAAGAGGCAGAGAATTTGTCCATAAATGAATGTTGAGGCATTGTCAAACTTCTCCGTACTATCTTTGCCCATCGAACTTTATCTTGTTTCGGTTTGATAATATCTCATACATCTTTAGTTTTACTCACAAATTCCCCATTGATAACCATTTATTCCTTAGCTTCATGAGTTTTTTTCTTGCCTAACTATGAGTGGCCTTTACTGGCATGCTGAAAACATGAACCCCTTCATGAAGTATTCTGTCACTCAAGTAAGCCAGAGAGACCCAGCTTAAATGATCAACAATCAAATACATTTTATCATATAAGCCTTATTTTAAGTTACCATATCTTTCATACCAAGTCTTCATTCTTAGAGTAGCAAATAATTTTCCAACTATTCGAATTTTAATCAATAGGAGAAGGGGTTAAATTGTAAAACACTGAAAATTTTCAAGAATCACAGGCTTGATTTTTGAAAACGAAATGGCTTAGAGAATAAATCTAGAAATACTGAAGAATAACAAAACAAATATCATTTTTCTTTAGAATCCTATAGTATATATTTTTTAAAACCTCAAATTTATACTATTTCTTTAAAAAAGAGTTAAAATGCTCTGAAATCCTCCTTAGTTTATCCAAGAACCCCAAAAAAATCGATTGATGTGTTTCACTTATACATAACAAAAATTGAATGAATTTTTTTTTAATTTATAATGTTGAATCAGATTTAATCTAACGATTAAGAAAATATATTAACTCTCGTGTTTAAAATTGTAAAAAAATAATCTTTTAATTGATATTTGTATAGATATTCGGTTAAAAATATAAATTGATATCTTATTAAAAGTAAAAATATATATTTTAAAACAAGGTATCCATACCAAACCATCATAAGGATACCAAGTAATGAAGAAATTATATCATTAACTATTTCTATCACGTTATTTGTGGTACATGCAATTAATTTTGTTCACCTTTGAGTAATTACCTGATAACTATCCACTCATTAATTACATGTAAAAAAAAGATTTGAAGAATAACTGTTTAGTTGGAGTTGAAATAGAGGATAAGAACCAAAGCATATAGTTGTGAATAAATATAAAAAGATTGACATTTCCTATAACAAAGATTATGTAATTACTTTTGAGTTAGTAGTCTTCCTGCAATATGACAGAAGGAACATGTTGGACTTTGTCGAAATCTGGTCCTCCTTTCACCACTCTATCTTTGAATTCCTTTTCCCATGATACAATCTTCAGTTCTTGGAGTGTTGTAATGAACCTCAATCCATTTGGAAGCATCTCTAGACGATTACATCCCACAATCTCCAATCGCCGGAGACAAGGCATGGCTCCTTCATGCACCTCCCACCGCTCCAGATGGCGAAGAAAACAAAAGAACAAAGACTCCAGTTTAGGAAAACCTTGTGCATAGCAACACATTTCCTTTCTTAGGAAAGAATCATGAAATAACACAAGAAGCCTTAAGTTAGGCAGCTTCTCAAGTGTTGGCATTGGATCTTCCTCAAGAGGGCAACCGTTCAAGTGTATGTAGGAGAGATTCGAAGACAGATAGCGAAACTCTGGTAGCGTGATTATCCTCACAGCTAAAGTCAGACTGCAAATACTTGCACAGCTTGAAAGGAGGTGATTTAAATGTCTTACATCTATTTCTACTGCCGAAAAAATAGACAAGGTACGAAGATATTTACTTTGGATGATGCGTGGATTGTTACCCAGGTTCTCCCCACGAAAATCTTCTATCTCGAAGATCCCACAAATCTCTAACTGTCTAAGAATTTGTCATGTTGATAAGATCCTTTAGATAACAATACTTGGTGCTGAAGTTCACTAGTGTTTGAAGATTTCTCAAAGTAGCCAACTTCAGTTTTGTTTTGTCATCACAGTGGTGAGGGAGATATAGATGTCTTAGTTGTTCCATCCTCCATATCACATCAGGTACGTGGATATAATTCATTCCTTCGAGTCGTAAATCCAAGGTTTGCAAGCATATCAAGTTTCCCAGAGATGAAGGCAATTTTGTACCTGTGAACCTGAGACTTCCTAGACTCAAGAATCTTAAATGAATGAGATTCTCAATATCACCCATTAACTTGCACCCTGCATATCCGTACAGTCCTTCGCAGTTTAGAACTCTGAGAAATTTCAAATTGGTGAATATGTGTACCCAAAATCCCCGAGCTTTTAGAAAAAAAATATATGCAGCCAAAGTATAACAAAAACAAGACAGCCTACTGAATGGACTGATTTCACTGGCCGAAAGTGTTCCTCCTTCAAATAAATCTTCTAGATTACTTGTAGTAAAGAAGGAAAGTGACCGAAGATTTGGACACTCAATGTACTGTGTCCCGACAGACTCGTGCATAGAAACTCTGCGAACCTTTCGAATTATGGACAATGAGCTTGCATTTGACTCGTCTACAATGAAGACGAAGTTTTCTTTTTTTGCCTGTGACAAGCAAAGACGTCTCATTTCATCGTGTAACTTAACCGTTATGATCTTTAAGGTTATAACGTCTGTCTCTTGTACTAGAATCATGCACCTACCTGCAAGCTCCATTAAGTACAGCTCTGCCACATCTTCTGCTACTTCTCCTTCTTCCTTGGATGAAACTATACCTTCAGCAATCCATAACTGAATCAACCTTTGTGCTTCTATCTTATAATCCTCCGGGAAATGGCTTAAATAAAGGAAATATGGCCTTAAATAGGCAGGTAAATCATCATAACTTAACGCTAACACTTCCATTGTCCCTTGGCCTCTGCTTCTATTCAAGTATGATTTCACATTCTCAGACACTCTTTGCCACTCATCCAATGAGGATTTTGTAGCCAAAATTCCTCCCAATACAACAATGGCTAATGGCAACCCTGCACATTGTTTAAGCATGGCTTCTCCCAACTTTTTCCTTTCAACATCAACCGAATCATCTGCATAATACGAAAGGCTCGGTGATTACAAATGGAAATCATGACTGAGCATAATTTTTATATCGATTTCAAAAGGTAAAAGTTCCTGTAAATACATTAGGAATGAACATTGCAACACCCAAAATAACATTGATCCACCTTTCTATGTATTAAAGTTTTTTTATTAATAGGAGAAACTAGAAAGTAGATGATCCAGACATACTAAAAAAATTAAAACTGGAAGACTACCCTGATGCAACTTCTTACCTGTCTTGTTTTTTTTCTTGTTATTCTCTTGTTCTTGCATCAAAACAGCATCGCCTTTTGCCGCCACTGTCACCGATTTTTGCTTCTTATCCTCGGTTACATCCTTGGCTAGAGCATTCTCAGAGCATTCTCCTCTAAGCATTGGCTTATCACTATTTCCTGCACCTGATTTAGCCTGAACATCCATTGGCATATCCTTCACAGGGGAAACCTCTTGCTCTCTGATGCCAACATCCTCAGATGCACCACACTCATTGGAAATCTTCGCGCTGCACTCTTCCATTGGAGTAGCCACTTTAGATCTACCAGCAACATCTGAGCAGTGGCGAATTCAGAAAAATTGTTACCGATCGGATCAACATAATTCTTACGTATGGTTTTCAATTTAAGAATAGAATAGCAAATAAAAATAAATTTAAGGTATAGCTTATAATGTTTGTATATGCATATATGATGGTAAATAATTTTGCAATGCAGACATAATTACCTGTAGAATCTGATGGAGGAAATGCAATCTTTTGGAACAATTCCCAACTTTCTTCAGGACTCAAAAATGGCAAATTATGTTTATAACCGCTTCTATCTGCATAGGAAACTATCTCCTCCTTTCGAGTGGTGAGCAATATCCTACAACTGCTACGGTCCGTTTCAGCTGGAAATGCAGGTTTCAGGCGATCCCAAGCCTCTTTGCTCCAAATATCGTCCAGTATTACCAAACATTTTTTATCTCTCAACAAGTTAAACAACTTGCTTGCTAATTCTTCATCCTTCAGATTTGCATCTAGTTTTTTGAAACCAGATAGAATGTCTTCCCAAACTCTTCTAGTTTGGAATTGTTGAGAAACAAATACTAAAGCCAAGTGGTTGAAATGACTGGTAACTCGGCTGTCATGATTGTCACGGGGTCAGAGTTTTCGCGCAGAGACTTCTACCCGTGCGGCATCTTGGGTCTCTCACATACCTGAGGATCAGCCTTAACGATCTCCGATGCTCACTGGTTTCGCCCTCCCAAGGGCTCATCAGGGAAGCAAGGACAACTCCCGACCAGTGTGGTGCACGACCAGCACGTCCATCCCAGATGGGACGACTGCTCGGCACGTACTACACTCTTATTGTTATCCCGCTCCCAAGCTTTAAGCACAATCGAAATGCATCCCGCTCGGTCCCGCGTATTCCAATTCATGCACGCCCTCGTGCGAGAAAACTTTTTCCCTTCTCTTTGAACTCGTTAGGAACAAGTGTGCAATTCTCCCAAACTCGCCCACCAACTGGGGCCGCCCTCCGATGTCGAGCACAGGTCTACTTGCAACCACCTCATAGCACTCACCACTTCAACAAGGTGTCTCATTGCCGATCTCAACCACCTCATGGCCACTCGCCACTTCAACAAGGTGTCTCATTGCAGATCGCAACCACCTCATGGCCCTTGCCACTTAAACAAAGTGTTCTCATTGCAGCTCGACCATCCGGAGAACTTTCGCTGCGGCTTCCTGCCTACCCGTAGGTACACTGCTTCTTCAGCTAGCAGCTTGCCTATTGTTGTCACTGCAAATGCCACAGCAGACCAAGCCATAATACTGATTTCAAGATGTGAAGACAAGAAATCTTTATGGGCAAACAACTGCAACAAGCCATTCTTATAAAACGATTGCAGGTAACAAGTTGAGCAAGAAAGGTCCAACAACCAGCTGTTGGAAAACAACAGCCAGTCTTATTTAATTGGGGTAGGAAGACCAGAAAATATACATTTAAATGTAATAACAAAGCTTAAAAGAAACTGACAGAAAAACTTAGGTTAATTCAGATTCCATCTCCATGTGGGCTGTCTAATAAATAAAATAACATTTTAGATTAAAATCATAGCAAATTAGTGTTAAATTAGGTTGAGTTACAGCATAACTACCGCAAAAATATTTTAAAATTAGTCAGCTTGCTAATTGATGTCACTACAAACGCCACAACTAACGTAGCCATAATAGTCAACTCTCTTCTGAGCTACGAGAAATTATTTATATTATGGGAAAACAATTACATGAAGCAATTCTCAATCAATAAGGTCATTAATTAATGATATGTTAATTTTAAAAAAAATATTTTTTTTGGATTCCGTTGTTGGGATCTATAAATAATGTATCAATTAAATATTGAATCACAAATGTTAAGTAGTTGTTCGATTGATACGTTATTGTTAATTTTCAGCAACCGTACATCAAGAGAAATGGTCGGTTGAGTCCGATGATCGAAATGATAGAATCAACAATGACGATCGACTGTGATAGTGATGAAGATTTAGGGATTTAGGGTTTTGTTATTTTTAGGGATTTAGGAAATTCGTGCCACGTTGGATGAAAATAGGACATTGAAAACATTTGACACTAAACAGAACAACAGCCAGAGCTCTTGAAAGCTGAAATCAGCTTTGTGTCACGGGATTATTATCCTTTTCCTAAAAGATATGTCTGGGTGCAGCGTCACCGTATGTATGTATATATATATCTCAAGAACTCTCTTTTCCTTTCCGATGTGGGATTAATGTTTCTTGCCTCTTTTCAGGCGTGACATTTGCCTCTGACGTTGATGGTTTGTCCCTTGGGAAATGTTGCAGTATCATCCCCTACTCCAAGTGTTTTCCAGTTGACTACCCGGTATATTTGAGTTAGAACCTCGGTGAAGCATTATCAACATTCAAGGACTCTGAGAGAGGACGTCTCCATAAAGAAGGTATTCTCTCTTTCAGCAAATGCAATGGCATCCTCAGAGGAAACGGCACACAAGTGTTGGAGGTCTGCCTTGTTACCAACAAGCATAATCACAGTATTAGAATCCGTGTGAGCCCGTAGTTCCTTCAACCATCTTTCAACATTCTCAAATGTAACATGCCAAGTGACATCGTAGACAAGCAATGCACCAACAGCTCCTCGATAGTATGCACTTGTAATCGCCCGGTAGCTTTGAAAATACCATAACAATAAATCAACACTCAGAAAGTTTATGAACCAAATTCATATATAGGAGAAAGTGTGATTCAAATGTAAACTCATTTCTATTTCCATTGATAACATGAACTTTAACACAAGAACAAACCAAAGACAGCTACAAATCCAGTGACCATGAAATTTTCTGTGGCTCATTGATTAGAAACCAACTGTGAAATTTTGAATGTAATCGAATAAATTCGAATTTCTAACCCAAATTAAATTTGCAGCCTGTTCATAAAAATAGTTGCCTTTCCCATGGGCTTGAGCAATGAGCATGTACTAATCTAAAAGCACACCAAATTGCTCAACCATGCATATGCTAAGGGCTTTCACATAGACTTAAACATGCATCTTATTCCCACATTTTCTTGGCAACCAAACAATCCAAAGAACAACACAAATTGCTCAATACCCTTTTCAACAAACTAATACACTAATAAAAGAATCACTTTTCCACTCAAATCACTAAGAAATTATGAAAATAACCGAAAATCCAAATGAAACAATAGAAGCCAGAAATCCAAATTTCTAAACGACCATTCTACTAATTCAATGCACTAACACGAAAAACATCTCATTTCCCTAGAATCTCTCAAAATTCAAAACCCTTAGATCTAATCAAAATAAGTAAAAGTACTTACCTTTCTTGTCCAGCGGTGTCCGAAATCTGTGCCTCAACGACCTTATCATCTACCCGAATCCTTCGTGTGGCGAGTTCAACTCCAATTGTAGAGTTCGATTCAAGGCTAAACTCGTTCTTCGTAAATCTAGACAATAAATTCGATTTGCCAACACCCGAATCCCCGATCAACACTACCTTGAATAAGTAATCGTAGTCGTCATCCGCTCTATAAGCCGCCCTATAGACCCACCCACCGGGTCGGGTTCTTTTATCAAATTTAAAATATATACATATTTGAGGAATTTGGGTCAAAAGGCAAAGATCAGTGGCATTAGAGAAAGATTTTGAATTGGAAAATTAGAAAAAATATTTTGGAAGAAATCAAGGTTAGATTAAGGAGGGGATACGTGGCCAGGTTTGGGTCAGACCGGGTCGAACAATTGAAATTAGTGGTCGGCCTTTTCTATGAGTTACTGGGCCGATTCAACAGAAGTGGGATTTAAAAAAATTATTGCAAAAATATGATATAAATTTTTATTTTATAAAATATTTTATTTTAATAAATTTAGACATAAAGATAATTTTAATCCTTAAAGTTTATAATTTTTATTATTTTAGTTTTTATTTTTTTAAGATAAATTTAGCCTTTAATCCATTTCTTTTTGACAAATAATTTATTTTTTAACTATCATGATAACGGGACCCTTAAAAATCTAACAATAATGACATGTCATATGCATATGATAATATATTTAAAATAACATGGTATTTAACCTACTAAATATATATATATATAAAATATAATTTTATTCTAATATAAAATATAAAAAAATTAAAATTCAAATAGAATATTTAAAAAATAATTAATTCTAAAATAAAATATTACTAAATATTCTTAATCCTAACTATGATAAAATTAAAATCCTATCTTAAAAATTAATTAATTTTGAATTGTGTCCATATTTTTTATTCTATCGTAATTAGGGTTGAGAATGCTTAGTAACCTTTTATTTTAGAATTAATTAATTTTTAATATTTTATTTAAATTTTAATTGTTTTATATTTTATATTAAAATAAAATTACATTATATATATTTGATAGGTTAGATGTCATGTCATTTAAAATATATTATCATATGTATATGACATGTCATCATCGTTAAATTTTTAATTGTTCAATTATTATGATAGTTAAAAAATAATTTATTTGTCAAAAAGATATAGGTTAATGGTTAAATTTATCCCAAAATAAAATAAGGGTCAAAATAATAAAAATTATAAACGTTAAGGGTTAAAATTATCTTTATACCTTAAATTTATAATATAAATTTTTATTAGTGTTATATAATTTTTTAATTTATTTTATTATTTACTTTAATTTACTTGACAATTTATAGTTATTTATATTATACATATCTAGAATTTAAATTGTATGTTTTAAATATGTTTCACCTTAAACTTAAATTATATAAAAATATATCATGTACTAAAAGTGGAAAGAGAATTTTTTAGAAAACTTCAGTTTTATGATTTGATTTAGGGATTTAATTTAGGATTTATGACTTAAATTAGAAGAGTATGTAGGTAGAATTTAGGGTTTAGGGTTTAGAAGTTAGGGTGATATAGTTAAGAGTTAGATTTTAACCTATAAACCCTAAATTCTAACTATACCCCTTAAGTTCAAAACTTATACATCTAAACCCTTAAATATTAAACCCTAAATAAAATCTCTAAACCCTAAAACTAAAACGCTCGTGTAAATAAAAATTCTACACATATTATACATAAAATAATGACATAAAGATAATTTTAACCCTCAACGTTTATAGTTTTTGTCCTTTTGACCCTTGTTCTTTTTTGGGGATAAATTTAGCCCTTAACCTATATCTTTTTTACAAATATCGTATTTTTTAACTAGCTTGATGACTGGATCGTTAAAAATTTAACGATAATATATATATGAAATATAATTTTAAATGACATGAAATGTAACCTATCAAATACATATATATGGAATATAATTTTATTCTAATATAAAATATAAAATAATTAAAATTCAAATAAAATATTAAAAATTAATTAATTCTAAAATAAAAATTATAAAACATTCTTGACGCTAACTACGATAAAATCAAAATCTTATTCGAATTGTGTTTATATTTTTTATTATATAAACGACAAAAAAAGAATGTTAGGGTTAAGAATGTTTTATAATTTTTATTTTAGAATTAATTAATTTTTAATATTTTATTTGAATTTTAATTATTTTATATTTTATATTAGAATAAAATTATATTCCATATATATGTATTTGATAGGTTACAACAATCCATGTCATTTAAAATTATATTCTCTCTCTCTCTATATATATATATTATCGTTAAATTTTGAACGGTCCAATCATCAAGCTAGTTAAAAAATAAGATATTTGTCAAAAATATATAGGTTAAGGGCTAAATTTATCCAAAAAAAGAAAGGACCAAAACGACAAAAACTATAAACGTTGAGGGTTAAAATTATCTTTATGCCTAAAATAATTATTGATTAGTATATTATTAATATTTTAATAACTTAATTAATGTATTCTCGAATGCTTAATACAATTAATTAAGTTTTACTTATTCAGCCAAGTACAGTCTACTTTGCCTCTTCTCCTTGCGTGAACCAGCTAAATCCCTAGCGTGGAAGACAAAATACTTGAACCAGCTAAATCTCTAGCGTAGAAGCCAAAAATTTGGTGATTATTTAATATATTATATAATTACCAAACCTAGTATTAATTAATAATAAATATATAATAAAATATGGACTTTTAGATTTTTTGACATATGTTACCATGAATTATTATATATAAATTCATGCTAGAGAGCTCAAAATCTTCATTTTTCTATCTTCAATTTAACACCAAAAAGAAAATGATTTCTTTTGCAAAAACTAGGAATTTCATGTTATTTCTGCTCATGGTAATCGTTGCTGCGAAGGGTCGGAGTTTGCCTGAGCCGTTGGTTTCCGACGGAGTCGACGAGGTTGAACCGGGAAGCCGATTATCGAATTTGCTTGTTAAGGAGGCGGAGGAGGAGGTGGATGGGCATTATTGTGAGGAGATGTATGGTTTTTTTCCATGTTCCAGCAGTGTTTCTGGGAATCTTTTGTTGGTTTTTGTGTATGAATATCTTCTCTTCCGAGGAGAATCGTATTTGGGTTATGGTGGTGAGCAGGTGTTCAAGATTCTTGGACCGGGGGTCTTTGGTGCAAGTGCTTTTCAGATACTTGGGGCACTACCAGAGACACTCATTCTTCTAGGTAGGTTCGAATATTGTTTGAATGTTGTTCGAATTCTTTTTTTTTTTTTTATGAAATATCCGTAATCGATATTGTTGTTTAAGCTCGTTTTTGAAATTTTGATGGTTTTAAGACAAATCTAAAAATTAAGCCTTTATTAATATTGTTCTTAGAGGTCACGAGTTCGAGCACTAATGATACCAATAGAGTGATTGAGTGGTCAATATCAAATGGTGAAGATTATATTCTAGAACAGATACTACTGTAATCACTGTTAGCTTGTTAAAAAAAAAGTAAACCTTGATAACAACTATTAAAACAATTAATTGTAAGAGTACGTGCTTAGTAGTAAATATTGAAAAAAATTAGGTTCTAATAATAAATATTAGAAAATAGATTAAACCCTTAGTAAAGGTTTTTAAAAAATTAAATTTTAAGAGTAAACCCTAATAAAAAATATTATGATAAAACTAGACGCTAATATTATATTTGAGAGTATATCCCTAATAACAAGTATTAAAAATTAATTATATCTTTAATAATAAATATTGATAAAAATTAAGAATATTTCTCAAAAAATAAATATTAAAAGAATTAGGTCTCTACAATAAATATTAAAAAACTAAAATTCTAATAATAAATATTGAAAAAAATTAAATGCTAAATATTGAAAAATTCCAATAGCTTCTATTCAACCCATAGGACAAGTAGAAGTACTGTTTAGGAACCATCTTATATTTTAATTAAATTATATAAAAGAATATTAATATTTCAAATATGATTAGGTTTATGATTGGATGCCACGTTAGGTCATGACAAATCATGTTTTTATTTATTTTAAAATACAATTATTTTTATTTAATTATTTTGTTAATCGTATTAAAATGATTATAATATGATATTTGTTTATTATATATTATTAATCTATTAACAATGTATATATATTGTAGATATCATAATTTAATCCCGACTTCTTAAAATGAATATCATCTATTTTTTTATTAAAATCACTGTTAGATTCATAAAATTATTAAAAATAAACATGAATTTATCAATGTATTGTATATATATATATATTTGAATTAGCTACAGTGTTACAGTAATATCTGTTTTAAAGTATACTCTCAACTATTAGACATTAATCGCTCAAACACTGTGCTGATATTACTGGTGTTTGAACCCGTAACCTCTAAGTATACTTTCGCCCCCTTATTTAAATTTTATAAAAAATGATTTATTTATAAATTTATCCGTCACTTTTAAACGTTTATGTTTTATCATTCAAATCTTAAATCCTAACTCTATTCCTGATCGTATATATTAATTAGCTATGTGGGGGTAGAGTCTACGACAGGGTAAACAGCTTCCGGTCAAAATATATACCCAAATTTACACGTTTTCCAGACATTCAAAATTGAAATTAACAAGTTTATATCTCAACTAATTATGTTGATTCTTCAACTAAACTAATTCAAATACCATATATATATTCTTAATTTTTTTTCAATATTCTACTTTTCAACAATAAGAATTTTCTAAAAAATCTTATAATCGTATTATGTTCTTATATTATTTTCGTATAACGTCCTGCGCAGTCGTTAGGGGGGTAAACGAGCTGAGTCGAGTTCGAGTAGTGCTAAGCTCGGCTCAACTCGTTAAGATTTCGAGCCGAGTTCGAGCTTGAGTAATTTTAAACGAGCCTGAAAAATCTGAGCTCGGCCCGGCTTGTTTAGAACTCAAGTTGAGTTTAAGCTTTTTTCGAGCCTAATCGAGCTAAGTATTAACCGATCTTTGACCATGTTAGACTTGAGTAACTCTTATCTTTTACGTCTCATTTAAAGCCTAACGGAGAGAAAACTTTGATACACAAGTTGTGTAAACTCAAGCTTGTTAATTTTAGGCTCTAGAATGTTAATTTAGAGTGTAAGACTTATGTTTAGGGTTTAGATTTTAGGGTTTTAAAGTATATTTATATTTTCGAGTAGCTCGTGAGCTTTTCGAGTCGAGTATCATGTAGCTCGGCTCAGCTCGTCAAGAACTCGAGCCGAGTTCGAGCTTGAGCCGAGTCCAATCGAATCGAGTTTTGACCGAGTCGAGCTCGAGTAGCTCGCGATCTGACTCGTCTCATTTATAGACCTTGCAGTCGTAACGAGTCTAAAATTTAAGAGTACATGATTTATTTATTTTTTTACAGCTTCTGGCCTGATGAACACTAGGGAAGTAGCACAAGAATATGCATATACAGGAGTTGGTCTGCTAGCAGGATCTTCCATATTGCTTCTAACTTTGGTCTGGGGAACTTGTTTGATGGTTGGAAGACAGCAATTGTACAATAATGGACAAAATTATTCAAGGCTCTCTAACAATTACAACCCTAGAATTTTGTCATTTCACAAAGTACTACAGTCTTTGACAGGTAAGTTTGTTTTATAAGGGGTAAGTGATATTTAGTCCCTAAACTTGATAATTTTTCCCGAATAGGTACAAAATTTTTTGTCACGTTAGTCCCTGAACTTGATAACTTTTTCCGACTTGGATTTTGTCACGCACTGTAGTCCTTAACGAAAATCAAGGTCGAGTACCAAGTCGGAAAAGTTGGCAAGTTTCGGGACTAATGTGGAACAAAAACAAAGAATCAGAGACTAATTTGGGAAAATTACTGAGCTCGGGAGCTAAATGTTAATTTATCCATTTTTAATAGTTTTAAAGTGATTATAAGGTTGATGTTTTTTTCTTAACTCTTTGACAAAACAATCTTAAAAATAATATTGCTAGAGCCAAGGATGGAGCCGTATTTAGTATAGAAGGAAAAAAAATGGTATAATTGTATTGGAGGTCCTCTTAGTTTAAATAGTAGAAAAATAAAGTTTGTCATTTCCAAATTTTAGATTTGAAAGTTTTATAGACCTGACTCTCTCAGGCGGAATTAGAAATATATTATAAAGGGATTAAAATATATATTTTAATTTTTTTTTTTTATTTTCGGAGAAAAAAAACGATTGTTTTAGAGAAAATTATATATTTTATTTTTTTATCCATACTTAATATATAAAAACAAAGATTGACGGTGATCGGATCCTTTTTTTCCTATGTTTCGTCGTTATTCTCAGTGTTTGATCTTAGCTCTGTCCTTGGTTAGAATCCGAGTCTCTTAAGATAAACATCATCGTATTTTTCGCCTACTTTTATTAGGACCGCTAATTGAGTTCGAATATGTTATTTGTTATATCATATAGGTTCTGGAATAACGACAGACCAAGAGACAAGCTACACAGCAAGGATCATGGTCGTGTCTGTGACACCATTTTTAATCATTCAGCTCCTGAAAATTTTCCCTGCTGCTGCAAAACTCCCTGTGATCTTCATGGCTTTCACCATTTCCATTTTATTCTTACTCTCTTACTTCTTTTACCAGGTAATTAATTGAATATTTCATCCCAATTCCCATTAAATTAATAAATATATTATTTACATAAATTCAAATAATAAAAAAAAGCTCTTTTCATGGGACAATGTTGCAGTTTTTTCAACCATGGATTCAGAAAAGAAGATTGGAATTTGTCAAGCATGAACATCTGATATTGAAAATTCTGCAGCATGTTCAAAAACATGCCATTGGAAGAATCCTAACACAGGATGGGGCACCAAATGTGCATGCTATAAGGAGGTGAGTTTACAAAAATAATTTCATGTCGGTTATCCGCAACAACTGTATATCAGCTTCGGTCCCGGTCCAGAATACGTACGTACCGTAACATTTTGCAGGCTATTCGAGGAGCTAGACAAAGATGGCGACGACTGTATATCAGCTTCGGAACTTAAAGCACTACTCGTGGAAGTGAAGTTTACAAGGTCACAGATCAATAAGGAGAAAGCCATTGAAGATATAATGAAAGAATTTGATCTCGACGGCGACCGGAAGATAACCAGAGACGAATTCCTTGATGGATTCACCAAATGGCTTGACCAAGCAAAGGAAGCTTTGGATAAACGATACTACTCTCAAAAATCATTGTCTGATATATATCAGGTACATACATGATACATGATACATTACATCTTCTTATGGTCACTCCGGTTTATATTCGAAATGTTCGAGTCGGATTTTCGAGTTCATATCAAAATGTATGGTTCTTACTATGTTGGTTCAGGTATTTCAGCCTTGGATTGAGAACAAAAGAAAAGAACGGGAGATGAATGAAAACTTAATATCGGAACTGTTAAGTCATTTCCAAAGCAATACTATAGGAAGCCTTCTCACCGATGATGGCAAGCCAGACACAACTGCAATTAATAGGTAACCTTGTTTATCTCTTCGGATATTTATATTCGATACATATTCGGACATGAGTACGACAATGTAGATACATTTTCTTAATGTTCTGCACTATTAACCATTGGAAAAGGTTGTTCGAAACCATTGATAAAGATGGAGATAACTGCATATCACAGCAAGAATTGGAAGAACTAATCTCTGATGTTAAGTTTGGGACAGTCCCTTTGAATCTGAATGAGATTGTTGCTAAAGTAATCGAAGAACTCGATACAAGCGGAGATTGTAAGATAGATCAAGGTGAGTTCATCAATGGAATCTCAAAGTGGCTTAAAACATCTCAAAATGAAGCTACTACTCCATCTTCAAATCAAGATGAACATGATTTGTACCAAGTAAGTCTAGTTTTTTAAGCCTTTTCTAGGTGTAAATTTTCTTTCCAAACAATTAAATGCATGTCATTCCATTACGAAATGCCAGCAAACTTGGGAAGAAACAGATAAATTGGTGGATGAAGAGAAAAGCAATGGAGTTGGTGACACTGCATCAAAACAGGCTTGGTTTGAAGCAATTTTGTACATGGTGCTTGGAATTATCATATTGGGAATTCTAGCAGAGCCATTGATACACAGTGTTCAAAGCTTCTCAAAGGCAGCTAACATCCCATCCTTCTTCATCTCATTCATTTTGGTGCCACTGACCACCAATGCTAGGGTCGCATCCTCTGCTATCGCCGCCGCATGGCGTAAGAAGCCCAGAACCACTTCCTTGACATTTTCCGAGGTTCGTTTTTCAATACATACTCAAATTTGACACTCATTTGTGAAACTCACACGAATTCGAATACAAAGTTAATGTTCAAGTGAAACTTATCCTTGAAGTTTATTAATATGCAGATTTACAGTGGAGCATTGATGAACAACGTTCTTGGGTTTGCTGTGCTGCTGGCGTTGGTATATGCAAGAGGACTGAACTGGGAGTTTTCTGGGGAAGTGCTTGTTGTGCTTATGGTTTGTTTAGTTATGGGTCTCATTGCAAGCTTTTCTTCAACTTTCCCATTATGGATGTCAATTCTGGCATTTGTTTTGTACCCTTTCTCATTGTTTCTTGTTTATGTTCTTAGTGATGTTTTAAATTATGATTAAGAATTCATTCAAATGTAATGATGTTTTAAATTGTGAGGATTGAAGTTCATCTCATCAGATTATGAATAAGTGTTGGGTGCATAGATGAATATGTTGTACTTTTAGAGAGAATTCAGATTCGAACTTTGAAGAGTTTATTCGAAGCCATTAAATTGCAGTACTGCTGCAGATTGAAACTTCTGCAGCATATCACAATGTAGTGTGTAGCTAATGAATCCCATTTTCTGCCGATGGAGCTCAAGCCTACAGTTCTGAGCCAAAATAGAGGAATACTCTCGACCAACACGCTCGACAATCCTTGCGCGCTTGATACAGTCATCCGTGCTCATCGTTAATGATGTTTATCGGTGCTCGTCGAGTGTGGCAGACTCAACACTACCAGCTGGACCTCAAGAAGGGCTCTAAAATAGACTTGGCATCAGGATGATCCAACACCACTGATTCCCACCACTCCTTGGGCTTTATAGAAATAACAAGAGAGAGGCAGGCAGATGGTCGGACTTGAACATTATCAAGCTGGGGAAGATTAAGAGGCACCCTTTTCAATTTCGGACAATTTCTTATCTCAATTACTTCTAGAGAATCACAAACCATTACCCCATCAACACTGCAAATGCTCTTCAATTCGGGTAGATTCCACAATGAAAATAGCCTTAACTGTGGCAGATGAAGTTCCATGGTACCCTTTCCTCTTTGACCCCATTCAAGTTCTGATGTTATTATCTCCTCTAACTTGTTACACTCCGTAACGCTGAGCTCTTGTAAATTTAGAGGCATGGAGTTGGGAGAGAACAACCTTTTCATGGTTTTACATTTGTATATATCAAGAAATTTAAGGGAGGAAAATGTGGTAAGTGAGAACAGGGTAGACCTGGAGAAAAGAGGGTAGTCTTCACTGCAATTCAGACTGCACTCCTTGATATACAATTCCTCAACATGTGGAAGTATCATCTGATTGGTATTGATGTTACAAACACATAATTCAATGTATTTCCTTGTATTAATTTCCTCCACCCATCCTCGTTCTCCCACACGGATAATGTATTCAGCAGGCTCTTCTTGACCGTGTAGAGCTTGGACATAAATGTTCAAGTCGTGCAAGTCACGAAACCTCCCTCTGAGGATCTCCAGTTTCTTCAAGCTACCAACTTCTTCTCCTGTTATCAATGTTTCACCAACAATCAAGTCATGGAGGCCAGAAAGTTTCGGTAGTATTCGATCTGGAATGTTGTATAGGGTTCTGATACCATTCAAATTTAGGTAATTAAGGCTTGACAAGTTTTCCATCCCACTAGGAACTTCCTTGATACCTGTGGCTTCAAGATTCAACTCCTTTAGAACATGAAGTTTTGACAATGATGGCACCTTCTCTAAACTTCGACAGTGACGGAGCAATAATGCGCTGAGGTTCTTCAAATTTGCTATGGAATTTGGAAGACTCTTGATAGGATTTGAGGAAAGATCAAGAATCTTGAGTGCATTCATATGCTTGAAGAAGCCTTCTGGAATGTGTCGTATATGGCAACCAGACAACAACAATGTTGTGAGCATCGGGCACTTTGGTGGTGTCCTTTCAAAAGGATAGGGAAGTGTTAACTCCCAATTCTCCATCAGTGAAACCTTCTCCAGCTCCTCGCTCCATTCCTGAACATTCGGTGGCTCCATTAATCTCATGCCGGCTTTTACCAAGAATCGAGGTGTTCCACTTGTGATATGTAATGCCATGTCCCTTACAAGGTCATGCATCTTTACACATCTTCCATCTTCCGTTTCAGTAGGGGTTCTAACAAACAGTTGTCTATGAGTCTATTCACTATTGCGTGGCCCTTGTCGAACTCTGCTTTTCTGCTATTCATTTCTCCCACAAGCCCTTCAGCAATCCAACTTTCAACAAGATCAACCTCTCTGATTGCAGAATCCTCAGGATATAATGCACAACTGAGGAGACAATGTTGAATTTTTACATCATTCAAACGGTCATAACTAAATCGCAACTGTCGGAACACCTCATCTTCCAACCCTTTAATACTTTTTTGGGGTACACTTAATTCCTTTAATGCATTCCTCCATTCATAAAGGTCATTAATTCCCTTCATACAAGCAGCTACAGTAATTACTCCCAAGGGAAGACCTGCACATCGCTTAGAAATCGATTTTGCAATTGGTTCCAACCCTGGAATATTTACAACATCCCTACCTACTGTCTCCAAGAACAAGTTCCATGACTCTTCTTCCACTAGAGGCTTTATTCTAATTACTTTGTTGCAACCCACACATCGACACACATCGAATGATCGCGTTGTTAGCACCAATTTGCTCCCATTACTTGGCTCGGGGATTCCTACCTTCTCAAGGTCAACCTTTTCCCATACATCATCCAAGATCATCACAAACCTACTGATCTTTCGAGACAATGTTTCAAACAACATCCCTGCCCTTGTTGTTTCACACTCATTGCCAGAAAACTTGACACCGAGTTTACTTGCAAGATCTTTCTGCAGTTTAGCAAGACTCGTCTCCTTGGATATGGTGATCCAAAGCACGATATCGAACTTTTGAGTCTCTTTTAACAGTTGATTGTTTATGTGCTTCATAATGCTTGTTTTGCCCGATCCTCCCATCCCCCAAACTCCAATCTTTCGAACCTCATCATCCATCAGGAACTGCCAAATTTCTTCCATACATGCCTTTGCAGCTTCACCCCACAAAGTTGTAGTGGACAAAACTTGTCCAATCCATTGAGGATTGTCAACCACCAAACCTTCATGAAACATACCTTGTTGGATAAGTTCTTCGACTTCCTCTTCCTTCTCGCGAACATCCTTCACAAGAAATCCACGAGAGAGAAAGCTGCTACCTCTGATTTTAGATTCGAGCCTACATATTTCTTCATTTATCCTTGTGACATTTTTGAACCACAACTCCACCTGTTTCTTGGCTTTCTTTCTCGGATGCAACTCCGCTTTGATTCTCGATACCGTGTCGTCTTTCTGATTGTTGAGTTGATCTCTTTTTCTCTTCAAACTATTTACATTCTGATCAATGCCTGTGGGGAACTTCCAGAGGTTTCCAATTAAATTCCCTGCCTGTTGAGCTAATTCCCTGCACAACATGAAAACATGAAGATCTAATTCAGACATACATTAAAACATGAAGATAAAGATATGACATTTCTATTACATAAAAACACAACACAGATAATATGAACTCATACATGAAATTTTTTATTGCTGTACCCATTTGAAGCCTGTTTTTAGATATCTGCAAAAGAAAATGAAATTTCCACATGAATTTTCAGCTATAACTTATTGTAATCACAAATTTTCATTTATTTGGAGGACCATATCCGTATTTATATTCGAAAAGCAGAAACAGATTATAAAGAGATTTCCTTTCCCAAAACACTGAAATGAAAAACCAATACCTGTGTGGAGAATCTGGCATTAATTTTGCTATGGGTATATAAGAACAGAAGCTGGTACAATAATCATCACTATAGCAAAGAAGTAGTGAATGAAGAACAGGACAAGAACTACACTTACTGTTCCCTTGTGGAGGTTGAAGACAAACAAACACTGAATCACGGGGAAAAGGAAACAAGTAAAACTAGTCAACAACGTACCGTTTTGGGTGTTCAATTGGAATGGGAAAAATATTCTCAAACTATTTTTAGTTTTTAAGTCGCTAATAAAAATAAGTTTAGAATTTAGGGTTAAAGTTTATTCATGCTCCTATTATATTTCTAGTTTCTAAAAATGTGTTTAGTTTACGAAAAAGATGATTAACTTTAAGAATAAAATTACTAGAATATATCATTACTCGGTATATGATTAGGAAATGTTATATTATTTTGTTTGGTTTGTTTGATAGGAATATAAGTTGATAGTGTTTGGTTGGGAAATATAATTAATATTAGAATTTTATATTTTTAAATAATTCTTATAAATATTATATTTATGAAAAAAATTATAGTATAAAGTTGAGTTTAAAAAATAAAAAACATTATAGATTTTAAACATAATTTCAACGGGGTTTACTTGTATAGGTAATATGGCTTGAAGGGAATAACAGGGTCTAACTGTAGGAAATTGTCTAATACCTAATAAATAACATTTCAAAGAAACACTTCAAAAAAAGCTACTATAGGGTATATGTTATTACCCTTACTCAGAAATATATCTGAATTAAACATGGTTATGTTATTTCGGAAATTATTCTCTTCGATAATAATCTTTTCCGCGAACCAAACACACCCTAAAGAACTTGAAATTTATTTTTAACGTCGGAGTATAGATAGTGATATAAAAAAGATAAATGCTAGTTCAAAAGAAGAGTTGAAAAAAAATCATCTTCCTTTTGTTATACCTCAATAGTAAAAAACAAATCTTAAGCACTAATTTTAAATTCTAAATCCTAAAAAGTACACTATATACATAATTTGGGGAGAGTTATATGGGGTTTATATTCAATTTTTTATATTTATCCCCCTAAACCATTTTTTAAAATAATTTATTTATAAATTTATTTTTTATTTTTAAATATTTTATTTCGTCCTTAACTCTAAATTTTAATTTTATTTTTATATTTAATAATTTAAATTCTAACTCTAACATTTAACCATAAACCCTAATTATATTTTTTTTCTTAATAATGAAATTGTGACATAACTAGATCACTCGGTTGTAGGGGTGAGCAAAACTCGACTCGAATCGAAAAAATCATTTTTTTCAATTTCGAGTTATTCGAGTCGAGTTGTTCAAGTTATTCGAGTCGAATTGAATAACTCGAAAAAATTTTGATTTCGAGTCGAGTTCAAATTTTCAAAGTTCGAGTTACTTGAAAAATTGAAAAATCAAAAATTTCCAGGGTCTAATTACACATTTAGTCCCTATAGTTTTATTTTTAGTTTTATTTCAATTCTATCTTCTCTTTTTTATTATTTTTACCTTTTAATTTTCATTTATTCACAATATGATCACTTTCCATATTTATTTTTTATTTTATTTAATATGATTTTTATTTATATTATTTAAATTATTTTATATTTTTTAATTTATGTATTTATATTATTTTATTTAATTTATTATTATTTTTATCTCGTTTTGGCCTTTTATAAATAAGAAAAAAGTTTTTGACGAGACTTGTAATTTAATAAAACGACATATTCATACCTAAGGTATATGATGATGATGATGATGATAATAATAATTTAAAACTTATTTATACATGTAAAAAATAATAATAAAAAATATGTATGCAGATATAAAGATAGGGTTATTTAAATTAGAATCAAAATATACAATAATATTATAAATAGTGCAATTAAAATTTATACATAAACTCGAAAAATCGAATCGACTCGAACTCGCAAAAACCGATTCCAATCGAAAAAATTTCAAAAAAAGAGTTCAAATCGTAAAATATATTGACTCAACTCGAATAACTCAAAATTTTTTGAACCGACTCGACTCGACTCGACCGAACACTCACCCCTAGTCGGTTGAATGGATGTGGCACTTTCCTTCAAGGTGCTAGAGAATTGACAAAGTTGACTTTCTTGATGCACCCTCCAACATATAAGATTAATACATGATCTGGCCCTCGAATTTTGCATTTTTTGTTAAATTGACCCCTAAGGTTGAAAGACTGCATGGACCAAGCAATGCCATTGCCTCTTTGGGAAGAAGTAAATTTTAATTTTTAAGGGGACTAAATTAATATTTTACTATTTTAAGGGATCCAAGGCCCCCTACTTGTCCTTAACTCCATCTCTAATGAAAATAGTTGATCTTTGATATCGATGAAATAGATGATTATTATCATATTCTCTTGAAATAAATGATCATATCTTATTTATAAATAAATATTTATTATTTTGATTTTTTTTTTAAATTTTATCGATTTTAAGTGAGTTTTATGTAAAATTATTCTAAGAAAAAAATTAAAATATGAACGTCCAGAATGATATCGTTTTAGACATCAATAATTATATCAACAGAGGATTCTTTTGATCACATCATTGCCTCCTTGGATCTTATCATTATCTTTCCCTCACGAATGGCTCCAAGAGAGACTTGGCATGGGGACCATCCCATTCCACTGTTTCCCACCACTCCTTTGGCCTTATCCATATAGAAAGAGGTGCTGGTGCTGGTGCTGGTGCAGGTCCAGGTGCAGGTAGTGGGACATTGTCAAGTTGGGGAAGATGAAGACCCATCCTTTTTAATTTCGGACATTTCAGTACCTCAATTTCTAGAAGAGAATCACAAACCAGTACTGCACCAACACTGCAAATGCTCTTCAAATCTGGTAGATCCCACAATTCCAGTAGGCTTAATTGTGGAAGACAAAATTCCATGGTAGCCATTCCTCCTGATGCTATTATTTCCTCCACTTGCTTACATCCATTAACT
Source organism: Abelmoschus esculentus (assembly GCA_035048815.1). NCBI lineage: Eukaryota > Viridiplantae > Streptophyta > Magnoliopsida > Malvales > Malvaceae > Abelmoschus > Abelmoschus esculentus. The sequence continues at coordinate 1,351,184 of JAUCBN010000019.1, read as the reverse complement.
CTAAGCACTTGTAAATTTAGAGGCAAGCAGCTAGGAGAGAACAACTTCTTCATATTTCTACAATCAGATATTTGAAGGAATTTAAGAGATGAAAACCAGCCATGTGAGAAGAGGATAAACCTGGACAAAAGAGGGTACTCTTCACTACAAACAAGATTGCAGTCACCCATATGTAATCCCTCAATGTCACGTGGAAGCATAGTCTGGTTTCTATAGATATTACAACCATTTACAACAATGAGTTTTCTTGTATTAACAAACACTGCATGCCATTGTACATCTCCCACATAGATTATGTATTCACCAGGCTCTGCTCGACCATGAGAAGCTTGGAGATACATATGTAAGTTGTGCCAGTCGTGAAACCTCACTTTAAGAACTTCCAGTCTCTTCAATCCACCAACATCCTTTCCACTTATCAGTGTTTCACCGACGATCAAGTTTTGCAGGCAACAAAGTCTTGACAGTATTCCATTTGGAATCCCATATAACTTATTGAAATAACCTAAATTTAGGTGCTCCAGACTCACCAAGTTTTCCATCCCCTGGGGGATTTTCTTTATATTTGTTCTTCGGAGATCCAACTTCTTTAAAACTCGAAGATTTGACAACGATGGAATATTCTCTAAATCTTCACAATCAGCAAGCAATAATGAAGTCAGATTCTTCAAATTTGATAAGGAATGTGGAAGACTTTTGATGGGATTTTCTGACAGATCAAGAATCTTGAGTTCATCCATATGGTCGAAGAAGCCTTCTGGGATACTGTTTATACCACAATCAGACAACAACAATGCTGTCAACTTGAGACAGTTTGGTAAGGAATGTGGAAGAGTCTTGATAGGATTTCCAGAGAGATCAAGAATCCTAAGCACATGCATATGCTTGAAAAAGCCTTCTGGAATACTCATTATTTTACAATCAGACAACAACAATGTTGTGAGCCTAGGACATTTTGGGGGTGACATTTCCAAGGGTATGCACAACTTCCAATTACTCATCAACGAAACCTTCTCCAATTCCATGCTCCATTCTTGCACATCGGGTGCCTTTTCCAACATCGTGCCGGCTCTTACCAAGAATCGAGATTCTGCAATATGTAATGCCATGTCCCTTAATAGATCATGCATCTTTACAGTTCGCCTGTTTTCCCTTTCAGTAAAAACTTCTAACAAACAATTGTTGATGAGTCTATTCATTATTGCACGACCCCTGTCAAACTCTGCCTGCATACTATCCATTTCCTCCACAAGCCCTTCTGCAATCCAAAGTTGAATAAGACCTCCCTCTTCAATTTCACAATCTTCTGGATATAATGCACAGCTGAGGAAACATTGTTGAAGTTTTGGATCCTTTAAACGATCATAACTAAATTGTAATTGTCGGAACATGTCATCTTCGAATCCAGTAACACTTTTTTGGCGTAGGCTTAATTCTTTTAGTGCATTCCTCCATTCAGAAATGTCATCAATGGCCTTCATACAAGAAGCTATGGTAATGACTCCCAAGGGCAAACCTGCACAACGCTTAGCAATTGATCTTGCAATTGGTTCCACCCCTGAAATATTGAGAATATCACCACCCACCTTCTCCAAGAACAAATTCCATGCCTCTTTATCAGTCAGTGGCTTTACTTTAATTACTCTGCAGTCCATTTGTCGACACACATCAGACGATCGGGTTGTCAACACTAATTTACTCCCAACAGACGGTTCAGGGATTCCTATTCTCTCCAGGGAAACTTTCTCCCATAGGTCATCCAAGATCATTACAAACTTACTCTTTCTCAACAATGTTTCAAAGAGCATTCCTGCCCTTGTTGTTTCATCTTCATCACCATAAAATTCTACTCCAATTTTACTTGCAATGACTTTCTGCAGTTTAGCTATACTCATCTCCTTGAATACAGTGATCCATATCACAAAATCGAATTTCCCCGTCTCGTTTAACAGTTGGTTGTTTATAAGCTTCATGATGCTTGTTTTCCCTACACCACCCATCCCCCAGACTCCAATCTTTTGAACCTCATCATCCATCAAGCACTGCCAAATCTCTGTAACACAGGCCTTTACAGCTGCACCAGACAAACTTGTTGTGGACAGAACTTGTCCGATCCATTGAGGATTGTCAACCACCAAACCTCCATGAAATTTATCATGTTGAATAATAAGTTCATAAATTTCCCTTGTACTGTTTAACACGTCTTCTCCATGAAGTCCACGTGTAAGAGCATTGCTTTCATCAATTCTTCCATCAAGGTCTTGTACTAGGCCATTGATTCTTTCAACATTTTCCAACCATATCTGGACTTCTGCCTTGAGTTTCTTTCTTGGACGCAGCTCAATGCTCAGTATAGATTCTGTATCTTTCTTCAGACCGTTCAATTCCTTTAATTTTCTTTTAAGGTCCTCCCGATATTGATCAAAGCTAATGTAATTGTCCAAGTGTTTATCTATCTTATTTAAAACGAAGTCCATGGCTGTAAGTCACAAGCAATATGTTAGAAACTAAATAATAAAACATCATAAGGTTAATGATCTAATCATGACTACTACACAAATATTTTTATGAAATTATATTATAAAGGCGTTAATCAAGAAGCTTCACGAGAGTCCTTTATACGTTCTAATACTAAAAAAATCAAATTTTAATTTAAACCCTAAATTATAAATTTTAATCGTAAAAAACATACCTTACACTTAATTTCTTAGACCCTAAACCTAATTTTTTAGTGTGAGGAATAAAAAAGAGAACTGAAAGGGGCTGATTATTTTTATTCTCTCGGACAAAAATCTTATATCCTTTTTCGGTGGTTCTTTTCATGTCCTAACACTAAAAAATCAAATTCTAAACTCTAAAATATATCATGCGCCTAATTTCCTAATCTTAAATTCTAAAGGACTAATACATTTCCCCTTAAACTATACTTATTTTTTCAACTTGCCCCAAAAACTTTTTTGACTTACTCCCTGAACTTTATGAAGGATCAAAATCACCCCTATTTAGGGGACAACTTAGAAATTTATATAGCTTAGGGGGAAATTGATAACGGCGTAAAATTTAAGGGACAAAACAAGTCAAAAAAAGTTTAGGGGGAAAATTAAAAAACAAGTAAAGTTTAGGAAGAAAAGTTTATTAAGCCAATTTTAAATTCTAAACTTTAAATCTAACTCTAAAATCATACCTTACTTAGAATTCTCTAAACTTTAACCCTACGACTCTAATATTTATCCAAAACTCTAAACTCTAAACATTAATGGAACTTTAGATCTTAAACCCTAAAATTATATCCTACTTAGAATTCTCTAAACTTTAACCCTACAACTCTAATATTTATCTAAAACTCTAAACCCTAAATATTACTGAGAGTATAAGTAGAAGAACCGAAAAGGAAAAGAGGGTTTCTTTTTTCACTTTTCTCATGATGATCAAATTGAATTAATATAACATAGATAAATAAAGGATATTCTTTCTTCTTGTACTCTTCTACGGAATCATGTGCCTAATGAGTCCTTGGCTCTTGCCTCTTGGCAGCATGTGAACCGCAGTTGTAGCAAGTTAGCACATGTGCCATTGCAAGCATGATCAAGTTCCTTGCAGTTTATGAGATTTGCAAGAACAATAAAAATGTGAAATTCAATACATACCTCTTCTGACTTGTTCGGAAAAGATGACCGGAGAGAACCGCCAGACTCCCAAGTAATTAGTTTCCGATCTCGTATCTCTGAGTCTCTGACTACTAAGCTGTAATGACTTTAAGAAGGGAAGATCAAAGAGAAAGAAACAAAGGATTTGTAACAAACAAACACTGAATTGAGAACCAGGAAAAGTAGACAAGTAAAAGTAGTCAACTGCGTATTGTTTCTGGTGTTGAAAGGGGATGGGGAAAAAAGTTCAACCGGGAAGAAAGAAATGGAATTTGAGCATGGTTGAATGTGTTGCCACTTCCATGGTGTACTGGAGAATTGAGAAAGTAGATTTTTTTTATTGGTTGTTTGTCCACCACTATTTGAATTATACTAGTCATTTAGTCTTAGTGGTTAAAGGAATAATTGTTTCTCTGAAGTATTCGTGTACTGAAGTCATTTAGTCATTTACCACTTCCATGGTGTACTGAAGTATTCGTGTTCGAACAATCGACACTAAACATATCGAAAACATACATATTGGATGCATGTCTATATTGAATACTGATCCAATGTCCCATGACAAAATAGGAAGCTAAAAGTACAATCAGGCTTAGCACCTCTTTTTCTTACTCTTTCTCCTTTTAACATAACTCAAGGTCACAAATAATCAAAATTTAACGATTCAGTCGATTACAATTTACATAAATTTACACCATAGCTAATTGAAGAAACCTAAAGGATGAGCATGGTATAGTTTGGTCAATAATTTCCGAATCCCTGGTTCGGTGAGAGAAAAATTCAGAGGACTAGCCAAAGAATACCAAAAATTTAATCACACCAACCTAACCGCTTCGGTCGTATATCGAGTTGAATGTCATCGTAGCATACGACATGGTAATATTCTCTGAAGACGATGATGCATTTCTTTCTTTGTCTGTGCTTTCTGTAATCATGTCAGACTTCTCTTTGTGAGCTCTTAGATTCATGAACTCCGAAAGCAGGCCAGGTCTTGATATATTCTGGTCATCCACCGGTTCCTCACCGGTTAGCATCTTCACCACTTCAGGCATCGATGGTCTTTGCTTTGGCGCATCTTGGGTGCAGAGTAGGCCGATAGTTAGGAACTTCTGAGCTTCTTCGTCATCATAGTCTCCGCTTATTGACGTATCAACTAATTCCACAAGTTTTCCTTGTTCACTCAAGTCCCATGCCTGCAGTTATAGATCAGCTTAGCAATGAGTCTTTAAAACTTAAGTCTAACACCAAAGAACCAAATTGAAACAGATGAAGCTAAAAAATACACAAATATACACTACACATTTCGACTGGATTTCATGCGGCAACACCTACGTTACTTGAGTTCAAAGCTGAGTGTTGGATACTGTCCTACACAAGTATGCTCAGAATTTTCAAAAGTTTTCATATATTTGAAGGATCATACATGCCTAATAACTATGTGTGCAATGTTTCGGATTAAAAAGTCGGTGTAGCATACGGCAACACTTCCACATCATGCATTTTATCCACAGATGAATCTAACAAGAGAGGATACAACAATAAGAACATATGTGAAATTCATACCCTTTCGAGTAGATATTGATCCGACAGAGGTAATCTCCTGTTTGTGTTGCATCTACCACTCACAATCTCCAATAGCAAAACACCGAAACTATAAATATCGGCTTTCTTCGTCAGCTGACCTCGTATAGCATACTCAGGTGCTAGATAACCTCTATATAAACCACAAAATGATACACAGCCAAATTAACAATGCTGAATAGAAATTAGGGAGATCTTTAAAAATATTAATTATAACAACTTTAATCTATGTTACAGTGCATAAAAGTTTCCAGGGCAATCAGATTATAACAGCTTTAATCTATGTTACTCGCTGAACACAAGGGAGCATGTCGGATATGGCCATGTGACCAACATGGGAATTTTTTTTCTAAACTTGCATGAGAGATAGAATAGACGGAGTATATACCACAATTTAAGAACTTACGTAGTTCCGGCAACACGTGTACTGATATGAGTCATGTTGTCGGGGAACAGCTTTGCAAGACCAAAATCCGAAATTTTGGGCATGAGGTTCTTATCAAGGAGGATATTGCTTGCTTTGATATCTCTATGAACAATATGAGGCCGAACTTCCTCGTGAAGAAAAGCAAGCCCCTTTGCAACACCAATGCAAATTTTTCGTCTCATAGACCAGCTGAACTGCATGCAACTATGGCCTCCGCCTAAAAGGAAAAGAAGCCTTAGCATTTTATTATTTGAGATCAGTTAACAAACACAAGTCCATAATCGTAGAACTAACCGAGAAGAGTTTGTGCAAGGCTGTTATTCTCAAGATAGCCATAGACCAAGATTCTGTGATTGCCTTCCACGCAGCAACCATGCAGCTTAACCAGGTTTTCGTGCTCTATATCAGCAATGACATTTATTTCGGTCAAGAACTCTCGCACCCCTTGCCTCGAGTCAGCAGACAGAACCTTGATAGCAGCCGTGGTACCATCTTGGAAAGTTCCCTACTCAAACAGAAGTCGGTCGGTAAGAAGATAACATTGGATGTTAAAATAAGAAAACAGGCTTAGTATCAAAGCCTTCTTTCAAAAAGATTGAGACAAAAAAATTGATATCACCTTGTAGACAATACCAAAACCTCCCTCTCCAATTTTATTGGAATGGTGAAAATTTCCGGTTGCCATTTTCAACTCCTTGTAAGGAAACAGCTTAGTGTTCTGAATACCTGAAACCTCTGTAAAATAAGTAAGGATTAGGAACTTTATCTAGCAAACAGTACATCCCCTTCCCCTTTCAGTGCACTGGAATTATGTTGAAATCACATAAACATCAGTCGATTCGGTATCCTTATCCAAGACAAGTTTTATAGCCAAGACAAAACATTAAATAAGGTTAGCAGCATGAGCATACCTTCATCAATTTCGATTCTATGTTCAGGTGGGGAAGCTGTCTTCTTTCGTGAAAATAAAAACGAGCAACAAGTCATCACCAGCTCGAATGTCTAAACACAAGTCAGAACTCTGCCGAGCCACTGCAAAGCATCAAACAATACTCATCATCTTCTATGTCCATCAGAAAGAGTATATAATTGCCTTAAAGTATTACTCAATAACTGTTACATCATTCCCATAGGAAAAAATAAAGCTAAAGGAAAAGGTCAGTCTATCTCTGCGAGTAATGTATGACGATGATCTACATCGACCTCCTAAGTCATTTCAGCTTTATGCTTTATATGATTAAGAATATGAATATTAGCTGCAATGTATCTCAACATCACCATCATTCTCCGTCGTAGAATCTTAAAACGTCTCTAGCAAAGCAAAGAAACAATGCCACATTTTCGATAAGTTCTGCCTTAAGATCAAATATAACCTTCTTTCAACAGATTAGATTCATAGAAGAATCAAGGAAGAGAATTTACGCATCCGGTGGGACTCTTAAGCATCTTAAGCAATAAAAAAGTTCGATACAAGAGTTGTGAGAATGCTTCATACTAGCATGATCATTAAACTGCTTTGAGATAGTATTAAATGTGTCTGTTAATCAGGGATTTAAATTGCACTCGCGGTTTCATTTCCGGTCATGTTGTGTCAAACAAGAGCGGAAAAGAGAGAAAGAAAACAGATGTCGAAAACCATATTCGAACAAACATAATTCCACTTAATAATTTAATGACAATCCGGCTATAGTCCATCATTAGTATATGAAGAAAACATGATCAAAATTCATATTCGAAAATTCGATTCTGGCAAATCTACAGAGGATTTTCAGCACAATTACAATAACAAAATCGAAAGGTAAAAGACTTAAGAACCTCCATGTGAGATCAAAATCCAAAACAGGTAAAATTTTGAGCTAATCAAGAAATTATAACCTAATCTAAAACCTCCATAATTACAAAGCAAATCATATTTTGAAATGAGGGGAAAACATGGGAAACCAGTGTAAAATCTTCCATCTCAAAAACCTGAAAAACTTATAAAAGTCACAACTTTTCACCAGAATTCAAAGCTAAAGCATTATAAAATTAGACCAACATAAAAAAAACCCAGAAAACTAGCATTCATTTCCCCTGTTTTGCTAAGAACATATGGAGAAATTGAGTCCTGTGCTTTTGCTTCTGTGTAACAAAGAACCCAAGAAAGAAAAGGAATAACAAACAGCAATAAAGAGCAAGCATCAGAATTTCGTCAAGTAAACTTCTTTTTCAGCAAATCCAAGCAAAAAAACAAAGAAAAAGAGATTAAACTCTTCTAAAGCACGATTTTCTTTTTTTTTCCCTCCTTAGTTTTATGGATAAATGATGATATGAAGCAGAAGCATAACCCAGATTTTCTTGACAACCAAACAAAACCCAGACTAGAAACTAACCTCAGATACTTTTGCAATAGCTGCACCAAAGATTCATACAACTTAGAATCATGTAATGAATTAACAATATAGTTTTCAGTCAATGATTGTCCTTTTCTTTAGGATAAAGTTTACAGAATAAAAAAGCAAAATTTTACTACTTGCAAGTTGCATCCCCAAGGTTGTACGCAAAGTCAATGTTTGTCGTCCCTGAAACTTCTTTGACACCATCTATATTATTATTTATGACGCCATTTTATATGCTTTGATATGAAAATTAAAAGAAGTAGAAAAGAAAATTTAATTCTACCTCCATGTGAAGAGATGATATATTTTCATAGAAATTGCTAACTTTGAAAAAGTCAAATCGGGTTTATGTCTCTACTTTATATTATACTGGGTTTAATAAGTACGGAATTAAGATTTAAAATCTGAGATAAAATATAAATATTTAAAATTATAAGATAAATTATAAATAAATTATTTTAAAAAAATAAATAATGAATAAAAGTAAAAAAAATGGAATGAGGATGATTGTCCCCCCTTACCCCTACATAATTCTGTTACTATTGCTGTATAATTTTTTTAATAGTTTAATATTGATATTATTTATTTATGGATATTTTCAACCATTAAATAATGTACGCATATCATATAAACAAAGCAATTTGAACTTGTGTCTCTTAGGATGAACATCATCTGTTTTTTTTTAATACTTGGATACTTGTTAGAATTTTAATTATATTTTCGAATCGTAAAAATAATATTGTTCGAAGATATTTAAATAATACGCACACACCATATAAACAAAGTAATTTGATCTCGTGTCTTTTAGGATGAACATCATCTGTTTTTTTTTCTGGAATATTTGTTAGATTCAACGTTAAGTAAATTTTAATTACATTTTCGAATCATAAAAATAATATTGTTCGAAGATATTTTAAATAATGTGTCACATTACTAATATAACGTTAGTTAACGTTTAGTGATCATTTAATCATTAATTGCTAATATAAGTGATCAAAATATAACTTATGAAAGTTGACCGGTTAAAATCAAAGATAAAGAAACAAAAATGATGAGTGTAGTTTACCTTTTCACAGTTAAGTTACAGTTATACCCTTTTAGGCTTTTTTATAATTTTTTTTGAATTTGTCATGAATTTACCTCTTCTGTAACAAAATTGACTTTTTCTATATTTTTGTCATTAAATATTAAATAATCTAATAAAATTCATAAAATATAAAAAGAATGATGATGAAATGTACTTTTTAAGTAATTTACTATTATAACCAAGATTGTGTCAAATTGTCAAATATTAATTAATATGATAGTCAAAATTTGGAATTAATCCTAAAGACTTTTCTAAATTTCAATATTATTAATTAATATTTTTTTTATTGATACCAATTTAAACCTTAATTGTTAATTATTAAGCATAATTATCATGCGGCATTAAAAAGTTCTTAAATATATAAAAATATTGTTTTAATTATGTTTTTATGCTTTACCCTAAAAATATTTAAAGAATAATGTTTAATTTTTATATTTTAAATTTTAAAATTTAAACCTTAAAAAATTTATTATGCCCTTAATTTTATAAATATTAATTTAAAACCTAAAGCTTAAACCTGTTATTTTAAAGTGGGCATTAAAAGAGATACAATAAAGGGTCAGACGGTTTTTATCTTTTAAATATAGAGATGGACACGGACAGGATTAAGTTTTTGGCCTATCCAAACTCGACCCAAATATAAATATCTAAATTTGACCTGACTCTGATCCGATTTGAATATTTTCTTAAAATATTCAGACTGAAAATAAAAATCTAAAGCCAACCCAACCTATAGGAATTTTTTTAGGGATTTAAATATAAAAAAATCTATGAACTTAATTATAAAAATATATATTTAAAGATTAAATTATAAATAAAAAATTTAATTTTTAGGACCTAATTTAAAAAAATAGAGAGAATGGAATTTTTATGTCCTAAAATCGAATCCGACTCGATCTTAATAAAAATCTGACCTAAATTCAATTTTTTTCATTAAAAAATCTTGTCTGATTAGGTCGAGTCGGGTCAAAACCCGACCACACCGGGTAAAATGTCTATGGATTAAAAAATATTATGCATTAAATAATATAGGATAAAACACTTAAATAGTCATCTTATTATAGGTAAGTTTTTAGTTGGATCACCCAAATTTAAAATCTTACAAACTAGTCATTTGAGTTATCGAACGTTACAAAATGATCACATACCGTTAACTTTTACATAATAAAATTTAGTCCTCAACATTTAACAAAATTTAAAGACTAACCTGAACATTTCTTATCCCACCAAAACTTATTTCCGCAACAACATTCGAATGCTTTAATTGCGTGTTCGCGTGATCGTAAAAGTCTACCTCATAATCTCGTGTTAATGTTAGCTGCCATTGTTGAAGATTCAGCAAACTTTGAACAAAGCTTCACTTACAGTGGATTCCATGTCAGAATGAAGAAAAACACTAAAGCATTTGTAATTGGAATAGGATAAAGGAGGTTTTTAGGGGACTTTGATCGAAAATGGGTTAGTAGAGGGGTTAAATTGATATAATATTGAATTGTCGAATGTTAATTTTTAGAATTAATATCAAATTAAAAATAATGTACAGATATTGAAGGTTGAATGTGTTATTATGCCAATGCTATTAACTTTCACCTCTAAAAAATAATGGTCAGTGACCATTTTATAACTTTTGATAACTCCAGTGATCAATTTGTAATATTTTAAAATCAGAGGACCCAACTAAAAAAATTAACTATAATTAATAGGCTTTGTCTAATTTATGCATAGATACATAGGTTAAGGATTATCTAAGAGTTTGAATTAAATACAAAATTTTATTCAAAAAATATCTATAATGTATTATATAACCCTAAATCCTAATCTCTAAAACTTTAAAATCATAAACACGAAACATTGAACCCTAAACCTAAATTCATAAACCTTAAATTATAAACTAAAATCTAAACTCAAACTCTAAAATCCTTAAACACTAAACCCTAAAATCATAAACTATAAACCTTAAACAATAAAACCTCGTACCCAAACTAATATAATAAATAATAGTTTTTTTCAATAATTAGATAACTTTTTTTGATGTAAAAAGGAATGTAACTACGAGCCTCGTTAAAAAACTCCGAAACCTAATTGTAGGAAAAGAATACTCGTAGCAGCATTATACAAACTTAATCAAGTACTTAAAACCCACAAACATCACGTCAAACTTGCGGACTTGTCCCGATCAAGTAAAATCCAAATTGCATTAGAAACGTCAATCACCGCTTATGTGATCATCTCATCCGCATTGATTTGCAACCCAGAAGCTTCCATAAGAGGAACAACATTAGCTGGCCCTGCTATGTCCGTGATGATTTGAACCTACTGTTCACCCTTATCCACCGATGGCTCAAGAACCACCACAACCTCTTTATCTTTCACCGCTCGCTTTGAACCAGGATCATGATCGACCCTAGGAATCGGGGCCTGGTCGATCCCTTGCGTCGGAGTTTGGTCTTTCACCGCCGTATTTTCATTATTTATTTCAACATTCAACATGGCAAACCACGAACTCGTCGACTTAGCAGCCCTCGATTCAGAAGAGTTTTGTCTCTTAGCAATTCACTGGGTTCCTCGACATTATTTTTCCACCTGCATCCACGGCTCATACATCTCAACAACTTTTAGTATTGGTTCCACAATTTTGGGTTGTGTTGTCTGCTTCTGGATTTCCGCACATAATTCTTTAGTATGTTCGTACTTTACACACCCAAAACAAATCAATGATAAACCTTCATATTCTATCCATTGGATTATTTTTAATGTGTTAGGATATTTTAAAGTATTTTTAATATCCCTAATCCCGAACTATAGGCTTAAGTGAAGTTTGGTGTGTTTCGACAAGTTTTTGGTTTAAGTTTTGATAGGTTTTAAGGGTTGTTGTGTAGGGATCCAACTTGTTGGTTTCTTTTGTGAGTTTAGAGCATTAAACCCCTTGGTTTTGATGCTTGAAACAAGACAAGAGTTAGGCGATCGTGTTTGAAGGCGTTCCAGTTCTCTTTGGTGGTTTAACGAGCAAGTATCGGTTATCGATGAGTAGATTATGAGGGCTACCAATTTGGCATGGTTTTAAATATGTTTTCAAAGGATTGGGGGTGTAGGGAAGGTGTGAAAAACCTCCCTATACTCGGAAGTAAGTTTTAAGTATTGTTTTCTTAAAGGTTCTCATATTATGCCTAGTTTTTACAATATTATTTGTCATGCTCTTATTGTGTTGTGCATATGTGATTATGTATGTACATAAATGCTCATGAGACTAGTTTTAAATAGATTTTATATGCATTCGATGTTCCCAAGGTTTTGTTTTAAAAAATAAGATAAAAGTAGTTTTATCGGTTTTTATAAGTGATGCATGAAAATGGGATACATGTGATTTGAATTCTGTTTTGAATTAAGTTTTGAGCATTGATTTTTGATAATATATTGGTTAGTTAATTGATGAACCTTATGGATAAGTTGATCGATCAATAGGGTCTAGAGTGCATTATAAACATTCAAAAGTCGTACGTGTATAAATTCCTTGTGTGTTGCATTTTGCCTTTTATTCTAATGCTATGTGATGGGAGCGGTACTATCACATACGGGTTGATCGGAGTGGTACTTTCACCGGACACCAAGGTGAGATAATTCATGTTGAGAGTGGTATCAACATGCGTATGCTCTAGGAGTGGTACTAACATGCGGTTACCCGTTTATCCTAACGATTTAAAGTGGTACAAATCAGATCACTAGCACCAATATATGTTTTTCCTTTTCTAAGGTAAGTGTCATGGTTTTCACTTGATTGCATATGGTATATGCATGCGAGGTTTTATGCATTGGTATGCATGTGATTTGAGCATTGCTATGTTGTTAGCATGTAAGACTTGAGCTTTGTGCATTGAGGTGCACGTGTAAGCATTGCTATGTGAGTAGCATGTAAGACTTGTGTTTTAGCTTTTAAAGCATGTGATTACAAAACGGTTTTTACTAAAATCTAATGATGGCGTTGTTAGCCTTGGTTTGATGACACTTACTAAGTTTTAAAAGTGACATTGTTAGCCATGTGTGTTTTGTTTTATAAAGAGCATGACATGTTTTTAAATTGATGAAATTGGTTTAATATGGGTTGTATTGCAAGGTGTTTTTATACTTGTTTTATTCACTCACTAAGCTTATGCTTACCCTCTCATTTATCTTGCAATGTAAAGTATTTGATGTGGAGGCAGCAAAGAGAAGCAAGGATCCAGGTAACCGTCAAGTGAAAGCTCAAGTGTGCCTTCATAACATTAGTAGTAGTGAGAGAGCAATGGGGATGGGTTATCATATTGTGAATAATGTCTATGCTTTTGAGACTTGTAATGGTTATATGCTTATACTTATTTAATAAATATCAAAGTTGATGTTAGCTCGTGACTTTGACTTGAATTGCGCATTGATATTCCTTTAGTTATAATATAGTTATTTTGAAGTTTGGTTCTTGAAATCCCTATGTGTGAATTTGAGTATTGTTGATAATGAAGCATGACTACTTATGAGTTGAATCTATGATGTTATTATTTAGGTTGGAATACATCTAGAAATCATGTTGAGAATATTGAGGTAGTTCTTCCGTGTGTTTATAAGATTGTTGATGTTGAAGCATACTCTTTAGAGTTGAATATATTATTGCTAACTAGGTTGAATTACATCTAACTAATATGTCGTGATATGTGCTTAAAGTGTTTTTAGGTGAATTTGCATATAAAGAATGTCATGAAACCTTTGGAAGCTGAAAATAGTCCCTAAACTTTGAGCATGCAATTAAATGACTTGTAGATATTATTTTAAGTCAAAAATTTACGTTCAAGTATGAAATATAATTAATTAAATATTGATAACCTTAATTTCACAATCAGGGTATAAAATTTTAGAAATTATAATTAGGTCCCTAAAACTTGTTCGACTAAATTAGGACTCGTTTCTCTTTAGTCTCCACTGCAATTGAACTCGGTCCTTGCATGAACATGTAGAATCTAATCAAAATACTTAAAAAAGATAAAAGGAAAATAAAATTTATTTTTTAGGGTTGTTTATCAGGGTGAGTCTCCAGATTAGCCTCGGTATTCCCCGTGTAACTCGTTCGAGTCAGGTGACGTCTAGACCGGGTCGAGGGGGTTACATTTGATGGTATCAGAGCCTAGGTTTATGAAACCTTTTGGGATGTTTGGTTGGTATGTTGTAGAGTTAATTTTTTTAAAATGTTGCTTATGCACGATGATTGTTTGAAAATTCTAAGTTATTATATGAGATGCACGGTATTCGCTATATGTGATTGATTTGTGTTGTAACATAGTAACTTAGGACTTTGTTTGTCAAGCACGATGTTTGTAAGCAAGATTAAAATTTTAATATGATTGGATGTTGTTATATATGACTGTTGATAAAGCGTGATTATATTTTGATATACTTAAATGTTGCTATATGAATTGATGTTTGTAAGCATGATGAAATCTTGTTGCTTTGTTATGAACTTACTTATATGTAAATGTGAACATGTCCGTGAGTTGCTTGACTAAGTGAATTGAATATTATGTGACATAAACTACTGTTTTAACCATGTTTTAAGGTTGTCTTGTATGTAAAATTTATAAAAGTAAAACGTGTTTAGATTTTAAATGTTACATACATTACTCTCAGTTGGTCTTAAAAATGATTTATAAGTTGAACATCTCATGAAATTTGTGGTTTTTGATATGCCATGTAGTATAGTAAACTAGTTTAAATTTGCATTGGTTAATGCATGAGACTTTTAAGGTGATTTTATATGATGCTTAATACATGTTGTGAAAAATACACTTGTTGCATGGTTATATGTTTTTGATGCTAATCATAGTTGATGATTATTCTGTGTGATGATTAAGTATATATTGTTGAGGTTTATTTTGGGATACCGTTGCTCTAACTACTACTAGAAAACTGTTTTATATTATACTTGAGCTGCTTGAAATTTGCTTCGCGCTGGCCTCACAAGTTTTACAAAATGTTTTTGCATGTTAAAATTGTTTTTCTATTATATTGTGCTTGATATATACTATGATATATGATATATACTATAAAATTATCATAAATAATTAACTCAACAGTAAAATTATTTAAAACATATTAATATCAATAACCTTTAATGGTAACTCATAAGTTTACGATCTACATTATTTTAAAAAAATAATTACTTCATATCGAAGGATAAAAATTAAAAGTTTATACAAATATTTATTTTAGAGTTAAAATTTATGGTTTAGAGGTTAGAGTTTAATTTTTAGGATAATATGTTGAGAATTTAGATTTTAACCTACAAACTCTACATTATAACCCAAATCTTAAATTTTAGTTACTATCCCTACAGCTAAATCGTACACCTTAAACTAAAACCTAAAGCTAAAATGTTTATAAAAATTTTTAGTTTTTATCGCTGGTGTACGGAATAATTAACCTTTAAATAATTCTATACATCAAAAAATTGAAAATGATGTCGTTTCAAGAACTAAAATGTTATAGAAAAATATATTTTTGATAAACGTCGAAATTGATGATTATTGTATCAGTACCTAATAAAAATAAACTTAACTACAAAATAAGTGCCTAAACTATTTTTTAAGTAAATGTCTAAAGTATTTTTTGACTAAAATAAATATCAAAATTTCATTTTTAATTAAAATAGGTGTATAAAATTTATTTTTGAGTAGTTTTAAAATTAATTTAAACACTTATTTTGACAAAAAAACTTTAACTACCATTTTCAATAAAAAACTTTATATACTTATTTTAAAACATAATATAATTTAAACATTTATTTTATAATTAACCCAAAATTATCCCCTAAATATATTGATGGAACAAATTGGGTCGATATCTAACCAAAATGGGCCAAGTTGGACTGGGCCCAGAACCCAAATGAAAGAGGGGGAAGAGCCAACTCCTTTACGATATTTTAATTTTTTCAGAGGGAGGGAAATTCTATTATTTTATTTTCCAGAGAGGGAAATTTATTGTTTTAAAATTAAATAATCTAAAATGGAAATTATTTTCCGTATATTTTTATAATAATTCAAAATATAATAATAAAGATAAAATATTATTTTATATCTCATTATAGCTGTACGATAAATAATATAATAATATTATCTTTATCATTACTCAAACTCAATTTTTATATATCACATATAATCATATATTATTTTTTATATTAATTTAATATATTTGTGAATAAATTATAAAATAATTAAATCTACTTGTATTTCTTGAACTTTCCCAACTTTTTTCATCCTGCAGAAAACTCTTTTTTTTTTATTTTAATCTATTTTTTATTGTTTTTCGATTTTTAAAGGATTTCAATTTAATTTGTTCGAATAAATCTACGTTTACGTATCTAATTTTAATAGATAAATTTTTTATATAATTTTTTACGTATATAATATCTCAAAAAATTTACTTAAATAAAATTAAATTGTTTACCACTCATATTAACATGTTGATACAAAATTTATTTTTGGCATAAAGATAATTTTAACACTTAACGTTTATATTTTTTTTTATCATTTTGACCTTATTCTTTTTTAGGGATAAATTTGTCGTTAACTTATATTTTTTTGATAAATATATTATTTTTTAACTAACATGTCAGCTGAATTATTAAAAATTTAACGATGATGACATGCCATATGCATATGATAATATATTTTAAATGACATAACATCTAATCTATCAAATATATATAAATATAATTTTATTCTAATATAAAATATAAAATAATTAAAATTTAAATAAAATATTAAAAATTAATTAATTCTAAAATAAAGGGCTACTAAACTTTCTCAACCCTAATTTCGATAAAATCAAAATCTTATCTTAAAAATTGTCTAAAAAGGAAGAGCTTTGTAGAGTCTACTACCTGTGAATTAAAGGTAAGGAATTTTGATACTAATCAATTGGTTTTTTTTATTACAATAATAAAATACTAAATTCTAAATATAATAAAAACCTAATTAACTAGTATCAAAATCCCTTTACTTTTGATTCACCGGTAACAAACTCTACAAAGTCTTACCTTTTTGATTTGTGTTCATATTTTTGTAAGATATGATTTTGATTAAATCGTAGTTAGGATTGAGAATGTTTAATAGCCTTCTATTTTAGAATTAATTAATTTTTAGTATATTAATTTAATTTTAATTGTTTTATATTTTATATTAAAATAAAATTATATATATATGTATTTGATAGATTAGATACTATGTTATTTAAAATATATTATATATGTATATGTCATGTCATGTCATCATCGTTAAAGTTTTAACGATCGAGTTAACATACTAGTTAAAAAATAAGATATATTACATCACTATATATATGTATTTGATAAATTAGATACCATATCATTTAAAATATATTATATATGCATATGACATGTCATCATCGTGAAATTTTTAATGATCGAGTTAATATACTAATTAAAAAAATTATATTACATATATGTATTTGTTAGATTATATATGTATTTAAAATAATATATTTGTCAAAAAATAGTTATAGGTTAAGACCTAAATTTATCAAAAAAAATAAAAAATAAAATATAAAAATTATAAACGTTAAAAGTTAAAATATATATATATATATAATTATCCTCAATTTATTTGGGTACTTTGAATTTTATATACAGCTAAAATAAGTAAAAAAAAAAAAAAAGTTGAGAAAATCGAAGTAAAGGGGATAGAAGTACATATACCATGACATCTACACTCTCATGGATCTGTTATAGTGTGGAGCGCTAGTTTTTGTGCAAGCCTTTCAGTTTCAAAGTTGCGGCTTTAAGCTGATGAAGACAAAGAAAAAAGAAGGAAGAAAAATCCCATTTTTCTGCTATTTTTAAAGCTTTATCTTAAGATTCTATCCTCTCTCTCTTTATCTTTTTGAAGATGAACCCATTTCAGCTCTTGAGCTCTTGAACCCTAAAGTAAAGTTTGTTCCTTGATCTACTTTTGTATGTTGATCAGAGCATGCATTGTAAAGGTTAGCTCTTTTTGCTTTAAGTTTTTGGATAAAGATTTGGAAGTTTGGTGTTTGGTATTGGATGGATGTGTGTGGTTTTCTTTCTGGGTTTGATCTGAATCTGGTTTGGTTTTTAATTTTAGGTCATGGAACTTGCAGGATTTTGATTTCCTTTACCAATTCAAGTGTTTTTTTAACTGAACTAGTCTTTTGTAAGGATACTTTAGGGTTTTTTTCTTTGAATTCAGGTTCTTTGAAACATGATAGATAAGCTGGTGATGAAAAGATTGGAAATTATAGCTCCTACAAAAAATTTAAACTTTTGCTCCAAATTTACAACTATGGTCTCTTTAACTGTTCCATTGTTGAGTTGTATAATTCCGGTTAATGGCATAATTATATATGGATTTTCATTTTTTTTATGGGGGACGGGGTGCTGGGTGAAACCAGGAAGGGTTCAGTGTGTGGTTTGTAGGATAGATGTTAGTAGTCTTTAGTATAGGTAAGCACACTGAAGATGCAGACTGCCTGGGTATGCAGTTTATGGTGCAAGTGCAGTTCTTTATGTGGATTGAGTTCTGAATTTGGATTTTTGTTTTGCTTCGGGTATGAGTTTTTCGATTTTTGTTTGTTATATCTGAACAAATTATACATATGATGAACGTGTGTCCGTTTGAATAGTGTCATAACAGGTTAGGAGTTCCGTTTGAAATGTTGGTGAATACACCTATTTTACAATTCCATCGATGGTAATGGCGACAAAGATTCAATATATCTGTTATCCGTAGCTTGCACGAGTGCACAAAAATTGAGGAAAAGACATCTAAGTAAGAAGTTTAAAAGTTGGTCTTTTTTGTCAATTGAATTATTGGGCATTTGTGGCAGTATCATTGCAGTTGAAAGAAGTTTTGTCGCTTTATCGCACTTTGCGAGAAGGATGGAAAGAACGGGATGGAAAGAAGTTTTCCGATTTTTTGTCAATTGAACACATAAAGAAGTTTTGCCGTTTGAATAGTCAGTGCATGTTTATATTATGATACTATAGAGTTCAATTTTCGGAAACATTTACAGCACAAACTTGTTAACAGCACATGTATGATGATATAGGAAAGAGTTAAATACTAATTTGTATAAAAATAGTTATATGATAATTAGTTGTATTAATTGTCTTCTTTAAAAATCTCTATTTTACTCTTTTGTTACCAATTAATAGATGGTTTGAAGCTAAAGCATTTATTATGAAATGATATGTCTCACGCCTTTATTATTGCTCTCTTGTAGATTGTGCAAAGTCTGATTGCATTTAGCAGAGATGTCATTCATTGCAGATACAGAAGATCTACAGGATGGTGGTTTTGAGGCGGCGCGTGATGAGCACGACATTTTTTCGAAGGTTTTATTTGGAAATGATGGTGGCAGCACTAGTAAAAAGCGTATTACTACTGGTGTAATTAATTTTGAATGTGAGCCTAGCAAGAAATCAGATAAATCACTATGTTCTAATAGTGCCAACTCAGTTTTAACAAGCTGGTCTTGCTCAAAAAATTTGTACCAGGAGGATGGCAATGCACTAATTGAGAGTTGTGGTGGAATTTCTGCATTAGGTAGCTTTTCCGAAGGATTTGCTTTGGCTGACACAGATGACCTGAATGGGAGTGTCAAGCGAATGAAGTCTTCCGTGGCTGAAGTTTTTACAGGTAAAGAAGAAAGGAGATTGGTTTTGAATGCACCATTGCAGCAGAACGAAATTGTTAATGGTTCGTCCTCGACACCTATAGGTTCTGTTTATCAAACTATAATGCGCCATTTAGTTGAATCATCTTCTAAGGGGGTTACTTCTAGTTGCCGTCTGTTGAAGCGGAATGTTGGAAAGGGCAGAGGTAAAGCTATGGCTTCTCCTGTTTCGCAGGAGAGTTTTGCATCAAAGCTTGTGGTTTCTAGTCCTGCCACTGGCATGGAGAAGTTCGAGTCTCCTTTATGTGTTGAGGAAAAACTTAATGAATTTCAATCATCTGGAGTAGGGGATTGCAATATTTCTGGGGAAATAGACTCTAAGAAGGATCCTCGTCCTCTTCTTCAGATTCCTGTTTTTCACATGCTAAGAAGAGCAGGCTGGTCTATTGAGAAACGTAAAAGACCCTGTAGGACTTATGTGGAAACAATTTATAGATCACCCGAGGGGAGGCTGTTTCGTGAATTCCCTAATGTTTGGAGGTTTTTTGGCCAGGTTCTGTTGGCTGATAGTCACAACTTCACACTGGATGACAATGGTAAGAAATGGACTGATATGAACCAGTTCTGGTCTGATCTATTAGATACGGTGGGGAATATTGAGAAAGAGTTTAACCAACCGAACCTTCCTCATACATTAGCTCATTATTGGACTATATTAGACCCCTTTGTAAATGTTGTATTTGTTAATAGGAAGATCGGTTCATTAAGAAGGGGAGATGAGGTTAAAGCTGTAAGCAGTTTAGCCATTCGAAAGAACAAGAAAAATGATGTCGTTTTAGCACGGAGGAAAAAGAATACCATGGAAAAGTTCTGTTCTCAGGGACGTATGCCAACTCAGTTTTGTGGTTATTCTCCGACTGCTGAAAGCTCATTGACAGCTTCTGAGAGGAGTTACGATACCTATAAATCTGGCAATGGAAGTTTGTTAAACTTCTATGGTAATAAAAGTAGTGGGGCAGTGAAAGGTCTGGAAGGTGTATCTATTTATAAGGCTGACCAAGTAGGTGGGTGTTTGGAAGATACTGCTACCAGGTCCGAAACTTCTGATTGCAAGTTCTACAGTCGTCGTGTGGCTTCATCATATGCTTGTGGGTCAGATGGAACCTATGGCCAGCTAGGCTGTTTTAAGCATATTGATTGTGTTGCTTTTGGAGATGTTTCCGATGTACTTCAAGGTTCTGAATATGCTACCGCTTACCAACATAGCAACACAAGCTCTCCAAGTTCTGACAAACAAATTTCTGAATGCAAGATAAGAATTCCTAATGCAGTTCCAGGAGCTGTATCATTTGAGTCGTTGGAGGAAAATGATAAAACATCTGGGCATGATGACTACAGGTTCGAGAAGTTCACTGAACCTCTGAAGTTTGAAACAAAGGATAAAATTTATTTGCAAGGTGTTATTTTGAAAAAGAAGGCATGCAGGAGATCCAGAAAGATATCTGAACTTAGATTAGCTGCCTTAAACCAAAGTGGTATTTTATATTCATATACTTCTGATATGAATGACCATCATGATACAGACACATGCCAGGCCAAGTTAAATTCCAAAGAAGTCCGAGCATCCTTTGTAACTAAAGGAAACCTACAGAGGTCCTCATCTCTTGGCTCTTCCCTTCATCAGGTGGAGAAAAAAGGCTCGAAGTTTAAGAGAAGTTTTGGAAATCATGATGGTTCTAAAATCCGACAAAAGAAATCAACTAAATGTCAAATTCAAGATGATGATCTGTTGGTTTCTGCTATAATAAGAAACAAAGACTTGAGCTTGAGTTCTACCAGATCTAAATTGAAGGGCGCCAAAAAAAGAGCTCGGACCAAGTTCAAGAGCAAGAAGAGCCGCTGCAAGCTGCTTCCTCGAGGCATGGGTAAGGGAGGGAAGCATATTACTGAAGTTAAGTTGTATGATATTGGATCCAGGACAGTGCTCTCTTGGTTGATCTTGGCCGGGGTTATTTCTCTGAATGATGTCATTCAATATCGAAGCCCTAAGGATGATGCTATCATTAAAGATGGTCATGTTTCCTGGGATGGAATAGCATGCAGTTGCTGCAATAGGGTGCTATCAGTTTCTGAGTTTAAGACTCATGCTGGATTCAAGTTTAACCGTCCCTGCATGAACCTTTTCATGGAATCCGGTCAGTCTTTCACTTTATGTCAACTGCAGGCATGGTCTGCGGAGTACAAGACCAGAAAAAATAGGATCCAGAAGGTGGAAGCTGACGAATACGATCAAAATGATGATTCCTGTGGCATATGTGGGGATGTTGGTGAATTGATTTGTTGTGACAACTGCCCTTCTACATTTCATCCAACTTGCCTTTCTATGGAGGTTTGTTCTTTGCTGAATTGCACTCATTTGCATCAACCTACACTTTTTTTCTCATAGCTGATCTTTATTCTTCATTATTCTCCTTATTTTCTTTCCTTTTCTTGCAGCCTCACTAATTTTTCTTATGTCCAAATATATTTGGCCTAGTCTAACTTATCGTTGTTTAGTCTTCCACGTTTCTTTTGCAGTTACAAAGGGCTATACTTGGTAGAATTTCATTTTTGGCTACAAATGTTCCATATATTAAATTTAGGTTCTGAGCTTGCAATAAGATAAATATTATAAGAATCATTACTTTGAAATTGATTTAATTTTCCTCAACAATCAAATAAACTGAGATCTTATGCTATGTCATCTTTGGCTTTTGCATGGTTATATATTTTTGAATGAATGATGACCTTTAAGAAGATGAACATGTTAGAATCACATAGCTAGGGCACATTCCATGTGATACATCTCATTGATAATTGTTTAATAGAGCTTAAGTTAAGGATCCAATAGATGGCGCATTGTACTTGTTGCTAATTATTTCATGTGCTTCAATTTGTTGCTTCCAGGAGCTACCTGAAGGCAGTTGGTATTGCTCAAATTGCACTTGTTGGATATGTGGCGATTTTGTTAATGATAACGATGCTTCAAGTTCATTTGATCCATTCAAATGTTCACAGTGTGAACACAAATGTAATTCTTCCCCCTCGGCATGACATTTCTTCTGAAAACTTTAGATTATTTATTAAGACAGCATAGTGATTCTTGACATATGATCTGCACTTGGGGCAGGCTACTTAGTCACTGTTTTTAAAGAATATTTTTTATTCAATTTGTTTCCTGATTTAGTTTTCTCGGTGATGAAACTCAAAAATGAATGATCTTTTAAAGACTCTTTCTCTGCATAATCTTTTTTTCTCTTTTAAGAAAAAAAAATGAGATTTTTCATTCACCATCCAGAAGCAGGAGTGTCGTGCTACATGAAGAATGGTAGGTTGAAAGCGTAAAAATAGAGAATAAAATGTGCTAAACTACCCCAGTTGCGCTCTTCGAATGTTCTTGGTTTTCATAACTTCAGGCTTTTTGCTGAAAGTGTTCATGTGCCATTTTAATGCAAGTGATTTTATGATACTGGGTGATTTGTTTTCCTAATTTTCGAGCTTATCACACTATTTTTCTAAACAGATCATAAGGCATGCCTGAGTGGTAAAAGTCAGTTTGAAGAAAAGGTTTCCGATACTTGGTTTTGTGGAGGAAGCTGCAAGGAGGTATTTTCATATTCAAAATTTTGACTTCGATTATAATGTAAACAATCAAACTCAAATAACTTTATAAATTCATAGTTTTTGTTGTATTGGTTGTCTGTTTGAATTACTTCCCTTTAACTTGTTTTTCTTAAAGTTATTCGAGTTTGATTGTTAGTCTCATGTAGACCTAGGGAAATTTTGCCTTTACAAGCTAATTGAAGCTTTTCCATTTAGGCGTGAGATCTGTTAGTATAGCTTGTTGTTTTCTAGTTATCTGCATTCTGTGTTCTGATGCAAGCTTCCCTGATTTTTGCAGCTGCACTCTGGTCTTGGTTCTCGTCTCGGGATGATTAATCACCTTTCTGATGGCTTTTCTTGGACACTTCTTAGATGTATTCATGAAGATCAGAAAATTCACTCTGCTCAAAGGCTGGCCTTGAAGGCTGAATGCAACTCGAAACTGGCTGTTGCTCTGTCTATCATGGAAGAATGCTTTCTGTCTATGGTTGATCCAAGAACAGGTGTCGACATGATGCCCCATCTCATCTACAATTGGGGGTGAGTGAGACACTTGGTCTTTTTTATTTATTTCCTTTTTATCATCATTTTCAATTTTCTGGGCCTATCTTTTTCATTTCGAGACATTATTTTGTCCATTTCATGTAGTGTTATCATTATCATACAGTTCGTAGAAAAACTGGTTATTTTGGTTTATTTCTTCTCAGTGCCATCTAGTTGGCTTGTCTTCTCTTTCCTGATTCTAAGATCGCTTATGATTCCATGTTTTTGATTTTACTTTTTAAATGATCAGGTCAGAATTTGCACGCTTGAATTTTTCCGGATTTTACTCTCTTGTATTGGAGAAGGATGATGTGGTTATATCCGTGGCATCGATCAGGTATTTTATATTTAGATCATTTTATACTATCCTTCCCCTTCTATTTTATTAAGCAAATATCTTTCAGATATTCCGACATGATGTTTTAATCTGTTTTGATGTTTGAACCGTCTACTTCATCCACATTTCTGTTTACTTTCGGGTTTTCTCCTTCATTTGTACTAGGATACATGGGGTAGCCATTGCAGAGATGCCTCTTATTGCAACTTGCAGCAAATACCGTCGTCAAGGAATGTGTCGAAGCCTTGTGAATGTTATCGAAGAGGTATGTTCTCTTCTCCGTCATCCGTATGCTTTGAGGGCTCTTTATAGCACCGGTTCAATCTGCACCTTTCATGCTTTCGACCTAATTTTCTTTGTTTTATTTACCTTGCGGATGGATGTGTGCTGTAGCTTCTCATCTCATTCAAGGTGGAAAAGCTCGTGATAACTGCCATTCCGAGTGTAGTGGAAACATGGACCAAGGGTTTTGGTTTTAAGCCGGTGGAGGACGAGGAAAGAAAAACACTCGATAAAATCAACTTGATGGTGTTTCCTGGAACGATATTGCTTTCGAAGCCCTTGTATCAAGTCGACAAAGCCGATGGACAATCAGGTAACTTCTCAACCTCTTAATATTCATCATTCTTCTTCAAACTCTGATCCCCATGATCATACAGAAACCATCAATACATTGTCTTTGCAACAAGATAATTCAACCGAACATTTGAGGCACGAAGAATCAACAGGCATTCATTCTGTAGGAAACCAATTATCCAATTCTTTGCAGCTTTTGGATGACATTTATTCGAATGAAGCTTGTGCCAAAATAGTAACCGAGCTCGTCGGAGACAAGAATCTACAAGAACTGGAAATCGATGGTAAGAAGGAAACAACCGATTCTAATGCAGAGGAGCAGTGTGGTAACCCAGCCTTGCAAGGTATAGAAACTAGTAGATTAGGTATCTGTGCGAAGGGAAAGCCAGTAGATGACGGTTGCTGTGGCGACAATGAAGCTGACACTGTAACAAAAGTGGAGTCTATACATCAAACTGATCGTCTTCATCTCGATAACCATAGTGCTGAAATGCTCGAAGAGGCAGTAAAAAGAGACGAATGCACGAGTAGTTGAGATGCCGGAAATTGGGTTGCAGGAACAATTTTCAGAGGTGTCCTGTGAAGAACAAGGTTTGGAATTAGCTTCTGATGTAATTGTAGAGGAACAGCTACAGGAAGACTGAACTGGATATATAAGCAGAATGTAACTGTAAATTATGGAAATCTCTCAAGTGCTATTTTTTCTATGATTGGAAAACATGATATGAAAATTTTGGAAATCATGTTTGATAAACATGGCGTTTAACATATTTCATTTGTGTTTAGCATACCACACGATACGACACATCGAATGTAAGCGTGACATGCAATCGAGTAAATTTGCTGTATAAACAAGGGAACGTAAAGCCTCAAGTCTCTCTCCTTGTGGCTCATTAAGCTCTGGGGAGCTTCCATTGATAAGTAGGACGTAGAGGGGACCTTAGAGTCCATCTTGATCAACTTTAGTATTGATTTACTTGTCCGGAGGAGGAGCTACGGGTCCGGACTAACTGCAGCATGTCCTTCTGTTAGTTCTTTGATGCATTAGCATATGTTTGCTGTATGGTTCACTTGTGAAAGAAAGGTGGTCAAAATGGGGAATCAGGTAATTCGAATTATATTGTCCTAACGCTGCTACTATTAAAGCTATGTTTGTGTTTTTTTTATTATTGTTACAGTGAGAAACTAACGTTCATCAGTAACAATAATCCCCAATAACCTATGTTTTGGTTTTAAATGTTCGTTCATTAATCAGTTTTCTCGCCCTAAACAATCATTTCGGAATAATTAAAAAATCGAACTTTTATAAACAAATGTCTGATCTCCAAATTTAGGTTTGAGACTTTAACTGCAAACAATACCAATGTATCAGGCGTGCGTACCACCTGTTTGTTTCATAGGATGAGGGCAAGTTGAACCAGCCCTGTATCTCTATTTCTTCTGTTGATTCTGGAGTGTTATTTAGCTATTATATGAATATATTACATTCCTAGTTCAACAAGTCAGGATGGCCGAGTGGTCTAAGGCGCCAGACTCAAGTTCTGGTCCTCTAACGAGGGCGTGGGTTCAAATCCCACTTCTGACATTTATATAATCTTTACCGGAGTGCCTAACTTTTGTCAAGGGCCTCTCTTCTTTACATCTCAGTAAAACTCCATTCCTTTTTTGGAAAATTAAGAACTCAAAATTCTAGTGTTCTCCATTTAAAATAAATCATATTCTATGTATATTTAGACTATAACTACAACGATACGAATGTTCAAATATACGTGAAAAATAGAACCCAAGGAGTAGTTCTAGGTTCAAATAACTATACGATGTGTTCGAGTTTTATCAAGAAAATAACAAATACTATCGTATGATCACATAATGCTAAAAGATAAATATATAAGGTCTTGTACAATTAGAACAAGAAATATAAAATGAATAAAACACTAGAGGCACAATGCAAAAGCACCAAACAAGCTTCGTTTAGCTACACGTTTGGAACGAGATTTTTGCGCAACGCTCGTTTTCCCAGCAAAAGCTAAAAAAAGTGCAGTGGGAAAACTCCCATTTACAGCACAAAATCCTCCAAATTACGGCGGCAACGCAACTCTGGGAGACCCGTTCAGCAGCGCTTCACCTGCCAACCCCAAAACGCCTGTTCCAAACGAATAGCTGAACGAAGCTTTAATCTTTGAAACCACAAATCTTTCCTATCTCATCGATGTGGTGGGAAAAACTCTTATGTCTCATTGTGGCACAACATTAACAATGCCCTCAGTTCAACAATTCTGGCTAATTTTCGTTTCACCCTAAACATTACACATTTGGTGCGATATCCGACATTAACTATGCGATATTGTCTGGTTGTTATACTCAGAAAGCATGGTTAAACTAATGAAACCAACCAAAGAGTTCATCATAAGAAAGTCCTTCACTAGAAAAGTGTAAGCTATGGCCTATGGGATTTCACTACTCTCTCAAACAACAAAGGATACACGATGAAGCAATAAGTGAACCTGAACTGAAACAACTAATTCCAAAGCCAATCCAAATATATCATTCACAACATCAAGGAAACCATAGGAACAGTCTCGAAGACATAACAACCAATGAAAACAAGTGAATTCCAATATTTTATGGCCTTTTCCCAAGAACACTATGAAGGAACACATTAGTTGACTACTTGTTCTATAGTCCTTTTCCATTGGTACACTAAAGTTCGAGTTTATATCCGATTCACTGTTAGAGTACACTCCATACACTTAGAGAAGGATCATTATGGAACTCAATACAAAAAATCGATAAACGAATGACCAATCATGAATTGGCAACCCCAAGGATCATTCTAAATCAATAATCATGGATTTAAGTGATTTGACTGACATCTACCAAGATCAAGTATCAACATATAAAAACAATGCTAATGCAAATGCAAAATCAATTATAACAGCATAAAAGGAGCTAACATAGTAAACACTTCACCTTCTATTCACTACTATGAAAAGAACAGATTTTTATCGAATAAGGCAGAGCATTAGAACTTCAATATCCAATTTAAAAGTTTCAAATTTGAATCTTTGCAATACAGAACTACCCAAATTATGAAGTACAACTTTCAATTAGTTCCAACTCCAACAAGTATGAAAAATTTATTCTAGTTTCCCCGATGATGCTATTCCATCATCCATAAAACAATTAACATTCAGTATTAAAAAGATTTGCACTTCGCTCAATTCCTAAAAGTTCACTAAGTTAAACCCACAATTATGCCCAAAATTCACTCACCATCTGTTTTTTTCTGCAAGTCTTTGGAATCTTCCTGAGAACCCAGATCCATCTCCTCCTTTTCTTTCTCCAATTCAATAATAGCCTGCTCCTCTGCCTTTCTTTCGGCCCGTAAAATCGGCTTGTAGTAATCGGCATGAGCCTCCATACACTTCCTCAAAGCTGCGGTTGCTTCAAAGCATTTTTCCACAATGTCTTCCTTGTTCTCTTCAGCTTCTCGGATGCAGTTTTCCCACCCAACAAAGCTCTCTTTGCATCCTCCTGCTTTCATGAACAAGCAAAACCCACACTCCCCTTCTTCTTCTTCCCCTTCCCCTTCCCCTTCAGCTTCTACTTCAACTTCTGATTCTTCATTTGGGGATTGCTTGGGTTCCGGGTCGTTAAGGGTTTCGGGATCAGGGGATTGTTTTGGGTCTGGGTCTTGAGAGGACATTCTTTTGGGGGATTTGGGTGAGTCGGAATCGGTGAGTCAGAGGGTGGGTCAAGGCTTCTATTGGTGTTGGCGGTGTTGGATTCGGGACTAGCAGGAACTTTCCTCCATTGCCTGCTTGCCCTGCTTAAAACCTCCTTAAACCCCACGTTGAATTCTCATTTTTTTTCTTTAATTTTTTGGTTTAATATGTCATATGGTACCTGAATTTTTCACTTATTACAGATGTGGCACTTGTATTTTTCTTTGAATTATTTGTCAAATACTACGTACTCCCTTTGTCTCACAAATAATATTTTTTATTGACTTTTTAAAAGTCAATTTTTTTAAACTTTGATTATAATTATATTAAATAATTAAATTTTATAAAATATATATTGAAAATCCATTCGATTAGAGATTTTTAAAATATATTTTTTAATATTTTTATCAACAATAAATTTTAAATAATCAGTAGTCAAAGTTTAAAAAGTTTGACCCAAAAAAATCAATAAATAACACTATTTTTAGAACAGAGGGAGTATTTAATATATGTATTTGTCAAACATCACGTAAAATAATTCATGCTAAATGGGGAATAGAGGGAATAAATTGAAGTATTTAATTTATTTTAAATTATAAAAAAAGTTCTATATGAATTATTTAATCCATGTTGTAAGTTAAATCTTTTGGCATTAATTTAATAAATACATATACTAAATATGTAACGTTTGAAAAATATTATACAAAATTCAAGTACTAAATATATAAAATTTAAAGAAATATATATTAAATTGATTAAGAAATACAACATTATATTTATAAACATAAAAATTTCTAATATCAAATTGTAGCATATTAATTTTTTTCCTCTAAATTTTTTATTTAATAACAATCTATATTCCTCTAAATTTAAATATTAATTAAATTATATATTTTTCATTTTTCTCAAAAAAAAAAAAAAGCAAATTGAAATATTCCATATCCAAATATGTCAAACCAGGAATTTGCAACAACAAAAAAACATATTAGAGAATAATCCCTTCATCATTTGGGAGTTTTATATAACAATGTGTATTATCATACAAGTTCAGAGATTGCTTCCAGACGGATTATATGGCTTTAACTGGAAGCTTTGGCAAATATCAAACTATTTCAAACATTATCCGTCCAAATTTCCATATGAAATCGACATTGAGTACCTTACATTGCATAGGTTGTTATTTTACGAGCACAAATCATTCCACCGGTCTTCATGCGCCGCTTGCATATAAACGGGTCCATTCCTTTGCTGCAAAGGGTCACAGAATTCGGGAACAGTTAATGAGCATATCAGTATCATTCTCGAGTTTAGTAGGATTATGTGATTCCGATGACCTAAGATTGCAATGATAGATTTTACCTGTCTCAACGGCTTCAGCCTCATTTGTTTTCCAGTGCTTAGCAATATTTTCAGAGAGCGGATCATCGGGATTTGGAGCACTAAGAAGTGCCTGGATGCTGAAGTAATGATATTATATCAGGTCGGTATTCTAACACTCGTTAATGCCATAAATAAAGATAATGTCTGCAATGCAGACACAAACATAACTGTAGTAATATATCCCTGGGATGGAAATTACTGATAAATCATACCGGGGGGATTGTGTGTTTGTGGGGTGGGGTGGGGGGTGGGGTGGGGGGTGGGGGGGACTACAAGAACAGGCGTGTGGGAAAGAAATATTCGATCTCAATTTTACTTATAATACATAATTTTCCAAAAACAATGGCAATATGAAAATATGTTATGCAGAATTTTCAGCAGGGATGATATATTCAAGACCATGTAACCTATAATGGTTTACAACAATAGGAATACATAATATGCAAACTTATAATGATAGTATAATACCTCAAAAGTACAGTTCGGATCTGGAGAGCTGGACTCCATTTGTCTTTGAGAATATCCAGGCATATTCTCCCAAGCTGCAAGAATTTTTAACCCTTAGAGCCAAAAAAAGTTGCATCTTTCACATATATAATAAGGACAAAAGAAGGAACAGGTGCCAACCTTATCAATGTTAGGATGATATATCTTTGTGAGAAAACGGACCTGTGACAGCAAATTGGTTAAGGTGACCAAGATTACAAAATATACCAAAAAGGTTGTCCTCAATGAATGATAGAAAGCTTAAGCTTCCAAGAATAGAGAACAATAAACAGATGCCTAATTACAACAACTGCCGGTTGGCAATTCTATGAATATACTACACTCGTGATTAAATAGTGCAAGAGAACCAAACAGTAAATTGCAATTCGTTGAGTGAAAAGAAAGATAAAAATGAAGTGCCTACCTGTATTTGTTAATTTACCATGTATCAACAAAAAACTAATGCAGGTTTACTATAACACCGATCGGCAAACAATTCAACATATGAAGACAGAGACAAAGGTGATAAACTACATTCCCGAATCACTGGTAAAATGCAGATATCTCTATAATGCAAACTACAACATTCTAAAACCATATTGAGATCCTTATATGTGACAATTTTTCAGATAGAGCCAAGCAATACTAAACATCCAAGAATCAGTAATCAGCCTTACAAACGAAAGGATTAATGCAGATACAGGAATTCATGCTAGTTTTACAAATGAGTCAAAGTCGAGTACCTTGGGAGCAGCCATGGGATATTCTTCGGGCAAAAATAATTCCAACTTGAAAACTCCTCCTAAAATCTCAAACACAAAGAAGTGTCATGTCCTATACATAAGTTCAAAATTAATTACATACTGCAACAACAAAATAAGAGATTATAAACAACATTCAATAACCAGACCATTTCCCCAAGTTTCAAGACCAGAAACACCAGACCACTTTCAGCTTTAAGAAACCGAAAAATCAACAAAAAAAAGTAAAACAAACAAAGTAAAACCATTTTAACAAAAGCTTTCCAAATTCAATCATATAGAAACCAATTCTATTGACAGATAATCAGGCATTGGTCCAGCAACCAAGCCTAACAATAACTCATCACCTGAAAAATTCTACAATTCTAACACAAAGCAACATTATTTCCAACAAATAGATGGAAAAATCAATTACCTTCATATGGAGACTGTGTAGGACCAAGTATCATCACATTGAAATATCGCATATTATCCTCTGAAGGTGAAGCACTAATTCCCGGGGCTATCATAACAAAAAAGAAAATAAAAAACTTCAATTATTCAGAAAAAGTCTACTTATAATCAAATTTCCACAATAATTTCTATAAAATAAAATAAAATAAAAACAGAGGGGAAAGAAAAAGAAAAGTAATTACCAGGTTCACTGAGGAGACGCTGAGTTTCCTGTTTAGATCAAAGATGAAGAAACAGAAATTAAAGTGAGAAAAATAAACAAAATTCTCCCCCCAAAAAGAAAATGCTTTCTTGAATCTCAACAAATGATCTTAAAATAATTAGCAGATGACTTTGACGCATCAAAGTCCTTAAAAACTCCAGTCACAAAACCAAACGCTAGAAGCGCATAAAAACAATAAAAAAGTAAAAGAACTGAGATTTTCTTGAGGTTCGTCGGAAACAATCAAATCGGAGAAATCGAGAAGTATCGGGGAAAGATCGAAAGAGTAACCTTGATGATTCTTCGAGGGAGATTACTATTCGCCATTGGCAAGCTTCGATGGATGAATCACAAGGGAAGCAAAAACGATAAAGAAAATAGGGCTTTGAGATTTGGAAATGGAGAGAGAAAATTCGAGAATAAAAGTAGAGGAAAGAAGAAAGGGGTTTTGTTGAAATGAACTTGAAGTTGTTATAATTTCAATTTTGGTATTAATATTTTATATATTTTAAGGGTTTAATAAGTTTTTAAATTTTTAAAAAAATTAATTAAATTTTTAATTTTTTTTATCGAATAAAGCTCAATTTATTAAAAAAATTAATTTAGCCTTTAAACTATTGTAAGAAATCAATTAAGCCCTTAAACTTTTATTGTATTCAATTAAACTCTTAAACTCAAGAAAAAATCAATTTGGCCCTTTGATCAACTATTACCGTTAATTTTAACGTTTTTTTAATTTTTTTAACATTTTTCGCGACAAAATAATGTCACATATCGCTTTTAAGAAATTTTAAATTTTAAAAATATACAAAATAATCTAAAAATTTTATAAAAAATCTTGAAAATTTTTAAATTATTTTAAAATATAAAAATATTTTTTTATAATCGTAAAGTAATATTTAATATTTTTATTTTTTATTTTTAATCTTTTTAAAAAATATTATTTATCATTTTAAATTAAATTTCAATTTTTTTTATATTTTAAAATATTTTTTTCATGATTTTTATATAATTTTAAAAAATAAATTTTAAAAATTCCTAGAAACAAAAAAATTG
The DNA here is from genome assembly GCA_035048815.1 of Abelmoschus esculentus. Lineage (NCBI taxonomy): Eukaryota > Viridiplantae > Streptophyta > Magnoliopsida > Malvales > Malvaceae > Abelmoschus > Abelmoschus esculentus. The sequence continues at coordinate 1,318,232 of JAUCBN010000019.1, read as the reverse complement.
TGTTATTTTATTGCAATACGTGTTAAAAAATTTAAAATAAAAAATTAAATTTAACGGTTAAAATTGATAAAATAGTCAAATTAATTTTTTTTTTTGAGTTTGAGAGTTTAATTAGATGTTAAAAAAGTTGAAGGGCTGAATTGAGTTACAGTTACCTCTTACTGATGTTGCAGTCATTCCTCAAAGTTATATCAACTTAAAAATTAAAAATTAAATAGGGGTGCATGTGTCATTAGAGAGCAACCTATCAAGGAACTGCTTGATCCAGAAATGATGGCTAGAGAGAAAAAGGGTAATCATGTAGGATGCAGCTATTTCTCTCTTACATTTTTTTTTCTAGGACCAATCTTTCAATTATGTTGCACTGATTTTCTTTGGACCACTAGTTTTTTTATTTGAGAAACAAGAACAAAAACCCAGAATTACAAAATTGAAATTTAAACAAAAACCAATAATTATTAAAAAAATGAACTTACTAGAATCTTGTTCATTGTTGATGAGTTTCAACACGATATTTCTTTCCAACATGTCTGTAAATGCATTAAAATTTTTAACTAAAATCTCATTAAAATTCTCCTTGTTCTTGTTCTTGATCGTCATAACAGTTCTCACTTTAAATTCAATAGTCTTTTTCTTTAGGTTCGATACCATCTTGAATAAATCTTTACTGACGACAGCGACGGCGAGTGTCTTAAAAATCTTCCTCAAATATGCCAACTGAATCAGTATAACATGATTTTGTCTCTGTCGGAAGCAAGAGGTAATACTGGAATCATCTAAAAACACTTTCGAGGAAGACACAAAGGATGATATCTCGATCAAAGAACAAGCCATCATTTCTTTTATCAGTGTCATTGTTTTAATAATCAATTCCTCTGTTTCTTGGTCATTCTTTGTTATCAAGTTTTTTTTTAGGATTGAATTGTGAAACATGTTGTATTTATATAGAGAAACAAAGAGAAAATTAAGTGTTTGAACTTTCATAAATGTTGATTTATAAATTTTTTATCGTTCAGACGTTTTTAGTGGCAAGATGAAGAAGTATTTGAAAATTTTGTTGAGAAAGAGAATATTTAGAAAAAATGGGTTTGTTTGAGAAGATGGTCAAAATATAAAGTTTTAAAACTTTAGGGGTAAAATTAAAGGAAAAATAAAATGAAGGAATAGTTTAGGGATTATTTAAGTAGTTTATCATTTTTATATTATGACAGATCAACTTCCTGTTAACATTTAACGGCTTTTAACGTCGGAGTGATCATAAGCTTACAGCACGAAAACGTATGTGACAATATTGATTGTTTTTCAAAATCGGTGACTAACTTTGTACTGGAGGCAAACAAAAGTGACTTCCGCAGTAATTAACCCTTTAAAAAATTAGTATACATATAAAAATCGATATCAAAAATTTTAGAATGTCGATAAAAATTATGGTACAAATTTATTTTAGTTTTATTTTAATTTGTTTCACCTAAAACTTATAAAAAAAGATTAATTGAAAACGTTTTTTTTTAAATTTTCAAGAGATTCAGACATACAAGGTAGAAAAAAATGGTGGATAATTTTCTTAAAAAAAGTTAAAATTATAAATTTGTTAAATTATTATTTAATTCTTAAAATTATAAAATTAATCTTTATCCTCATAAAAATAAGAGAGAATTCCAAGTACAATGTATCAACAAAAATACCTAATTTACTAATTCCTTTTCTTGACCATATAAGTAGTTTGCTCCATTAATGATCTTAATTTAGTCTAGATTAAGCTTTAGCAAATCAGGTTTTAAACAAGTAGTGGATGCATATGAGCAGGTTGGAATTTGATTGAGTTGAACTTATTGGTGGTCAAATTCTTCTCGAGAAAAAATATTCACTCAGAGAATTGAGATTTCTCTTGCTTAAAAAGGGGAATTAAATTAATAGATTATTAAAATTATGTGAGTTAATTTATAAAGTTGGGTCAAATAAAAATGTGTAGAACTTAAGAATAAATTATGTAATCATATCAATTTATATTAACTATTACGTCATTTGATTAATTTGTCATAAATTTTAAGTTATGAGACTAGTTTATAACTTATGAAAGAGACACAAAAAATAATTAAAACATAATCGAGGGATCATTCATGTAATTTACCCTTAAAATCAGTTTGTTTATCCCGTGAAAGCAGGGGGTAAATCCAAATCTTATTAAGGTATTGAATTTTATTACGTAGGTCATTATGTATATATAAGGTAGATTATTCTGAAAACCTAATTCAAATACTTTCCAAAGAATTCAAGAAATAGAAACCTGGAAAGAATTACAATGCAGGTTATTCCACCAGGTCTCATGTTCGACCCTAACGACGTCCAGATTCTTTCTATATATCTCCCGATGCTCATTGCCAATGGCGGCAACGTGGCTGCCTGTTTAGGTCAATATTACAGCGAACTCATCAAGGCTTCCAACGTTTACTCATGCAAACCAGGGTTTTTCTTCCGGGACGACGAAGAGGATGCATTGAACCGAGGCGAACAACGGTTGGTGTTCAGCCGTCGAGAGCAGATTGCTCGAAAGAATTGTAACGGGAAAAGGCCTAGAAGAGAAGTGCATGGATGAGAAGGAGATGGTTTCTGGAAATCTTCTACGGGTGAGAAGCCTGTTGAGGACAAACATGGTCGAGTGCTAGGGTTTTTGAACATGCTGAATTTCTACGAACATCATGGACCTAATAAAGATATTAAGAACAAGAATAGGGAAGTTGAGTTCAGGAAGACGAGCTGGATTATGTATGAGTACCGACTGAATGGAGAAAGGTTTCAAGAGTGGGTTATCTGTAAGATTAAGAAATCTTGCTGGAAAAAAAGGAGGTTACTGCTGCGACGACTAAAGACGACGACTTGGTGCGGGAAATAGAGGAGTTGGCATCATCTCCGGAGGAGGCCTGAATATCACTAATCATCCTGGTGATCGTCTTTGTTTGTAGTTGTCGTAGGTTTATTCTTGTCTGTTGTAAGGCCAGAGTCCTGAAACTTTTGTCTATTTACTGAATAGTTTCCGGTTAACTAAAATATTAAATGGTTAACTTGTGAATTACGTTATTAATATAATTAGATGATTATGTCTAAATATAATATATTTTTATTACATCAAGAACGTAACTTATTGATTCATCGTTGAATCGTTTTAGTATTTTGTTTAACTATGAACACCTTTATTATTTATACCCTACAATAAAAAATAAGCTTAAGGTTAAGATTTATGATTAGGGTTTAGAGAATTATATGTATAATTAGAGTTATGGTTTTGGATTTAGAATTTAGGGTTAAAGATTATAATTTAATTTTTAATGTTACATATAAAAAGGTTAACCGGAAAGGGGAGAACGATTTTGTTTGGATTTTTATATAAAATATAAGATTTAAATTTTGAATTTGTGAATTGAATTGAGAGGATCGCCCTCACAATGAACTTCTAGAGTATCTAATTTAAACTAGTAAACTTGAATATTTAGTGATTATAACCCATAATATAATTTTCTTCTGTATTTTTTCTGAGGTTAGTGACCAAAAGTAAAAGATAAAAATAAATAACTAATAAACAATCTGTTTAATGAAATAAGGCACTAGATCTTTTAAGTAAGGTGGCCGAAAATTTAAATTCCGATTAAGACAGTCCTTACTATTGAAGTCTGCCATGAGAGACGAACCTGTAAAACATACTACAAACAACACAACATACATGTAAAGCACCTAAGCATGCATGCAGAAGCACAGATATAAAACAGCTATAGAAAACAGTACTTTCCTAACACCAAGCAATGGAGTTTTAATCTCCATCCACAACATGTTTGGCAAAGGAATCAGAGAAAGAGTTTGGTTTTAACAAATCTTTCAAATCTGTGTTGGACTCTCTCGAAGATTCTAATGAATCACCATGGTTTCTCAGTCGTGAATACAATGTATCCCATGCTCAGTCCCAGCACCAACCCACAGCCATACCCCATAAGTATAAAGAATTTCCAATTCAATCCACCATCACCATCTGTGTCAAATTTGGCTGGAATTCCCTCATCATTACCACAGGTTTTAGACAATGACAACCCACATAAACCCAAGTTTCCCACGTAGGAATCATTAGTGAAGGTATCAAATTGTTTCCCTTGAGGAATGTGTCCCAAGAGATTATTCTGAGAAAGGTTTAACACCTCCAAGAATCCAAGATTCTTCAACTCCGTTGGAATTCTTCCATGGAACTTGTTGGATGAGAGATCTAATGATTCAAGAATGAAAGAGTCCATCTTGTCAGATTAGTAACGAATATAAATATTCAATATTTTACAAGTAATTTTATTTATATCATACATTAAAATTTTTAGATTTAATTTTATAATATAAAATTAAAGTTAAAATTTTAAAATAATTTATATTTTTAAATTTAGAATTCAGAATTAATATTTAAAATTTAGTAAAAAAATATATGACTCCGGTAAGCAATATACAAATACTTGATAATATGATATCAAAAGTTTTAGAAAACGGTGTTAATTAGGGGTGGGCAAAAAATCTGATTACCCGGTCTCGGTTTCGGATCCGGTAAGACCCGGTGGATTTTTATCTGGTATTGGTTCCGGTGAGACCGGAAATGGATCTAAAATTTAGGTCCCGGTCATAATCGGGATCGGGACTAGATCTTGATTTTTTAGACCTGATACCCGGTGGTTACCTAGTAGTATCGGGACAAATACCAAATATCAGGTATTTATTTTTCTTTTGATTATTTTTTTATCAAACTTTCTGTTTATGTATGAATATTATGAGTAAGACTAGTTTTTAAACTTTAATTTTAAATCTACAATATTCTAATTTTATTATTTAATATTATTATTGATAGTTGAAATTTTTTTGCTCCAATTACTCAATTTTTTTCTAATAAATTAATTGACCGGGTACCCGGTATTGGAACCGATACCCACCAGTAACGGGACCAGTTCTTAAAATTTAGGACCCGGTATAACTAGGACCGGGACTGATTTCAATTTTTAAGAACCGATGGTTACCAAGACCGGGATCAATACTATTCAAATTGGCCGGGTACCCGGTCTTGCCCACCCCTAATGTTAATATTTATGTAACTTTGTTTGATATATTTTTTTTTGAACATGAGTTTTAAGTGAAATTAAATCTATATAACAAAAATAGATGATGTTTATCTTATAAAATCTAGGTTTGATTGTTCTATCTATGAAGTGTATGTACATCATCGTATGATTAAGGATATCTTAAACTCTTTATAAAAAAATATTTATCAAAATTTACAAGATCTTAATTCAAAGCTTGAGTCACATGAGCCGAGGACGAATTTAGATTAAAATATTGTAGTTTGGGATGTTAAAATTTTTACCTGCGATAGCTTTTGATAAATCATCATTGAACTTTACTCTTAAACTTATTTTAGTTATTGGAGTTTTAAAAAGTTCAATTTACTCATTAAAGTTTATACATCAAACGTGTTTTTTGTCAATGAAGTGTACACATTGGACGTTTTTGTCACTTTTAAACCCTAAACAACCATAAATGTAGTCGATCAGCCTGAAATTTCACTATAGTCACCTCTTCTCATTCCTTGAGTCTGAATTTGATCTTTATTTTATCAGAAAATGCTCAAAAGTTCATAAATCAATAAAAACATCTTATGGTTGCTCTCCTGTCAATAGTTCTCCTCTTTCGCTGGATGAATCCGTTTCTCAATATATTACTTATCATACTAATGAAATTGTTCACCACTCGAATCTCAGAAAAATTCTTTCGTTCGTCGGTATATAAATGTCATAAAAAGTTAACAGATGAGCGACTAAAAAAGTCTAATGTGATTTTGAATATTTAAGTTTGTTAATATTGAGTGATACGGTGAGTACAATTTTAATATATGTTCGGTGTTAGAGTACGTTTGTATCTACCTCTTTTTGGAATTTAATTCTTTGTTTAAAAAATTTATATATTTAATAATAATAATAATAATAATAATAATAATAATAATAATATTTTTTAAAAAAAAACGGACTTTTTAGACATATGTATTTAGATTTAGATATTTATTTTTTTTATTTTTAATCTAATAGATAAGAATAATTTTTATTGATTTAAGAGTTAAAAAATAAGAGTCTTATTTTAGGGTGTAAATCGTCTACCCCTTTTTCATGCCTCCATTTATGCTTCCACTTCAAATCAGAGGGTTTAGGGTTTAAGGTTTTAGTTTAGGGGTTTTGGTTTGGGTTTAGAGAATTAGGGGTAGAATGTATTTTTGGGATATAGGGTATAGGGTTTAAGATATAAAAAATAAGGGTTAGAGTTTTAAATTTAATTTTTAATAAATTTTCAAAAGATGCATAAAGGGAAGCACAGAAAAGAGACAAAAGATTTTTACTCCTTATTTTAGCCGTTCATTAACACGTTTTCTTTTAGAAAATGCGAAGAAGAAAAGGGTTTTGCTAAAATGAACTTGTTGTTACAGTTTCAATTTCGGTATTAATTTTATATATATATATATTAAAAATTCTAAATTTTTATAAAAAATTGATATACGACAAAGTTTATACTATATATTTTAAGAAACTTAGTATCTATACAAAAATTAATATTAAAATATTTATAATTATTATAACAAGTTTGGTACAAATTTATTTTTAGTCTAATTTTAATTTGTCTCACTTAAAAACTTATCGAAAAGAAAGATTAATTGAATTTTTTTTAAGAGATTTAGACAGGGTACAAGGTAGAAAGGATTGGTGGGGTTATATTCTTAAAAAAATTGAAATTATAAATTTGATAAAATTATTATTTATTTCTTAAAAATATAAAATCAATCTTTGTCCTCATAAAAGTAAGAGAGAATTCCAAGTACAATGTATCAACAAAAATACCTAATTTACTAATTCTTTTTCTTGACCATTTAAGTAGTTTGCTCCATTAATGATCTTAATTTAGTCTAGATTAAGCTTTAGCAAATCAGGTTTTAAACAAGTAGTGGATGCATATGAGCAGGTTGGAATTTGATTGAGTTGAGCTTATTGGTGGTCAAATTCTTCTCGAGAAAAAATATTCACTCAGAGAACCGAGATTTCTCTTGCTTAGAAGGGAGAATTAAATTAATAGATTATTAAAATTATGTGAGTTAATTTATAAAGTTAGGTCAGATAAAAATATGTGTAGAACTTAAGAATAAATTACGTAATTATTTCAATTTATATTAACTATCACGTCATTGGATCAATTTCTCATAAATTCTAAGTTATGAGACTAGTTTATAAGTTAAGATAATTGAGAGACACAAAAATAATTAGAACATAGTTAGTGGATCGTTCATGTAATTTACCCTTAAAATCAGTTTGTTTATCCCGTGAAAGCAGGGGGTAAATCCAAATCTTATTAAGGTACTGATTTCCTTTACGTCATTATGTATCTATATATAAGGTAGATTGTTCTGAAGACCTAATTCAAAACACTTTCCAAAAAAATTCAAGAAATAGAAACCTGGAAAGAATGACAATGCAGGTTATGCCACCAGGCTGGGTGTTCAACCCTAACGACGTCCAGATACTTTCTATATATCTCCCGATGCTCATCGCCAATGGCGGCAACGTGGTTGCCAGTTTAGGTCAATTCAGCAAACTCATCACGGTTTACAACGTGTACTCATGCAAACCAGGATTTTTCTTCCGGGACGACGAACAGGATGCATTGAACCGAGGTGAACAGCGGTTGGTGTTCAGCCGTCGAGAGCAGATTGCTCGGAAGAATTGTAACGGGAAAAGGCCTAGAAGAGAAGTGCATGGATCAGAAGGAGATGGTTTCTGGAAATCTTCTACGGGTGAGAAGCCTGTTGTGGACAAACATGGTCGAGTGCTAGGGTTTTTGAACATGCTGAATTTCTACGAATATCATGGACCTAACAATGATATGAAGAACAAGAATAGGGAAGTTGAGTTCAAGAAGACGAGCTGGATCATGTATGAGTACCGACTGAATGGAGAAAAGTTTCAAGAGTGGGTTATCTGTAAGATTAGGAAAAGTTGCTGGAAGAAGAAGGAGGTTACTGCTGCGGCGACGGAAGACGATGACTTGGTGCGGGAAATAGAGGAGTTGGCGTCATCTCCGGAGGAGGCCTGAATATCACTAATCATCCTGGCCTGATCGTCTTTGTTTGTAGTTTTCGTAGGTTTCTTTTGTTAGACATATTTCATGTGTTGGCTCGTTGTTCAAATATTTTTTCTGTCTTGTCGTCTGTTGTAAGTCTGGAGTCCTGGAATCTTTGATGCTTGTATGACGATTTAAAGTACAGTTTGTCTCTGAATTGTTCAAATCTGTTAATGGCTGAAGCCTTGGTAAGGATGTCAGCTGCTTGATCTTGTGAGGGAACATGGATTTAATGAACTTCGCTGTGAAGTTAACCGTTTTAGTATTTTAGTTAACCATGAATACTCTTACTATTTATGCCCTACACTAAAAATAAATTTAAGTTTAGGGTTTATATTTAGGGTTATGTAATAATATATAAGGTACGTTTTTTAGGATTTATGGATTAAAGTTTAAAATTTAAGATTATAACTTATAATTTAATTTTTAATGTCGAGCATAAAAACCGAAAAGGGATGAATAATTTTTGTTCAGATTTTTATATAATGGCAATGGTTTAAATTTTGAATTTACGAATGGAACCGAGAGGATCATCCATAATAGACTTTTAAAATATCTAATTTGAATTAGTAAACTTAATATCAGTGATTATGATCGATGTAATAATATTTTCTTTTATTTTAATAACCAAAATAACAAATATCAATGTGAAAAAAATAGATATCCTACTACAAACAGAAAGTTTAGTGAAACGAGACACTAAATCTTTTAAATAAGAAGGTCAAAGACTCGAATAGTACCGAGCATAACCAAAACAAAATCGAAGACCGGTCTGAGAAGGCCAAAAGAATCTCAAGCTAATTCTGTTCCATGGAGTTCAAATTTTACCGAACAAATTAAGAGAGGTAATGTATTCAACCTGAAAGAGAATTATTATCCAGAAACAACCATTTCAAGTTTGTGAGATTTCCAACCGAGATGGGAATCTGTCCATTGAAATTGTTGTCATACAACATCAACTTCTCTAGTTTTGACAAATTACCCAAAGTAGATGGGATAACACCAGTGAAGTTGTTGCCGTACATATATAGGCTTTGAAGCTTAGCAAAGTAGCTATATGAGGGGGGAATTTCTCCACTAAATCTGTTGTTGCCAAAGTTCAAATATTTCAGTCCATGCAAATTAGCTAACTCAATGGGTAGATGGCCATGGAAGCGTACACGCAAAGATGTAACCTCACAAAGATGGGAGTATCGTTAATTTGCATGCAAATTAGTATCAAATATTTCAGTCTATGAAATAATCTCTTGTATCCTTGCCAAAGTTCAAATATTTCAGTCCATGCAAATTAGCTATATGAGGGTGGAATTTCTCCGCTAAATCTATATTCGATCTCGTACACGCAAAGATGGGAGTATCGTTAATTCCAATGCCGCGATTGTTGTGGTAATTGATTTTTATAAAATCTTATATACGTGCTTCAAAAAATACAATATACTTATAATATTATTTTTTTAACTTTCTTATACTTTAGAAACGTATTCAAGAGAAGAGAAATGAAGGTTCTTCTTCTGATAGTATATCACAAACTTCATGGTCAAATGATGTGTTTGCTCAAATTAAGGGACCGGAAAGAAGAGGGCGTGTTCGTTGTGTAGGGGCAATTCACACTCACTCAAGAATCTGGACCTTCACGACCAGTCCAAAATACTAAAGAGATGGAAGGGTTGAAATCTAAGGTTGTAAAATTAGAGAAACTTTTTGAAACTTGTTTTCTACCCTACTTTCAATAACAACGTCCAGATTTACATGTGCCTGATATGGATGCTTTGCTTCGTATGGTTGATACAGAGGTATACAAAATATTTTAATTTTTTATTTCTTCGTTCATTTTTTTATTTAAAGTAATTATTTTTATTACTTTTAATAGGCAACCCCTGATGTTGGTAGTGCTTCAGTGGCAATTAATTGTACCAATCGATCTGTGCCTTCAACTAATCAACAGAATACGGATGGAAATGATCCGATTTAGGGTATAAAAGATGATTTACTTTTTGTAGTTTTTATTATTTAAGTTTTTAAGAAACACAAATATTTGCTTGCTTATTTTAACTATTTGTAACAGACTCGTACATGTATTAGATACTTATTTTATTTAATGTTCAAATCTGTTATTTTTCTCTTTACATAGAAGAAACATTTTTATTCCGCTCGTATTAGAAAATTTAATGATTAAGCTGAAAAAAAATAAAAGAATTAAAAATAATTATTCATTCAAAATTAATGTCAGATCTATACCGACGGACAGAGCGTTGGTATATGTCTGTTAAAAAAAGACATCTACATACTATCTATACCGACGGACACGCCGCTGCTATAGATAAATATTGTAGCTACAGATAGTCCGTCGCTATAGGTATATAGATTTGTCGGGGTAATCCATATATATACCTACAGAATTGTCCGTCGGTATATATTACTAAACCCTATACCGACAGTTGGAGCCGTCGATAAAAATATATACCGACTAGCATTTTACCGATGGTATCTAATTTGAATTAGTAAACTTAATACCGGTGATTATGACCGAAGTAATAATATTTTCTTTTATTTTAATAACCAAAATAACAAATATCAATGTGAAAAATAGATATCCCACTACAAACAGATAGTTTAGTACTGAAATGAGACACTAAATCTTTTAAATAAGAAGGTCAAAGACTCGAATAGAATCGAGCATAACCAAAACAAAATCGAAGACCAGTCTGAGAAGGCCATAAGAATCTCAAGCTAATTCTGTTCCATGGAGTTCAAATTTTACAGAACAAATTAAAAGAACAATGAACAATGAATACCCCTAACCTATAAAAAAGAACAATGAACCTAAAATTTAAAAAATTAACCAATTTTTTTTTATTCGATTCGTTAATTCGGTTTATCAGAACAATGAATACCCCTAACCTATAACAAAGAAGTTTCCTACCACCAAGCAATGGAGTTTTAATCTCCATCCACAACATGTTTGGCAAAGGAATCAGAGAAAGAGTTTGGTTCTAACAAATCTTTCAAATCTGTGTTGGACCCTCTCGAATATTCGAATGAATCACCATGGTTTCTCAGTCGTGAATACAATGTATCCCATGCTCAGTCCCAGGACCAACCCACAACCATACCCCATCAATATAGAGAACTTCCAATTCAATCCATCATCTGTGTCAAATTTGGCTGGAGTTCCCTCATCATCACCACAGGTCTTAGACAATGGCAACCCACATAAACCCAAGTTTCCCATGTAGGAATCATTAATGAAGGTATCAAATTGTTTCCCTTGAGGAATGTGTCCCAAGAGATTATTCTGAGAAAGGTTTAACACCTCCAAGAACCCAAGATTGTTCAACTCTGTTGGAATTCTTCCATGGAGCTTGTTGAATGAGAGATCTAATGATTCAAGCTCTGACAAATCACCTAATGATGAAGGGATAGAACCTGTTAAACTATTGTGTGACAAAAAATTTAATAAAAAAATAGACTCCGGTAAGCGATATACAGATACTTGATAATATGATATCAAAAGTTTTAGAAAATGGTGTTAATTAGGGGTGGACAAAAAATCCGATTATCCGGTTCCGGTTTCGGATCCGGTAAGACCCGGTGAATTTTTTTTTTCTGGTATTAGTTCCGTGAGACCGAAAATGGATCTAAAATTTAGGTTCCGGTCATAATCAGGATCGGGACTGGATCTTGATTTTTTAGACCCGATCCCCGGTGGTTACCTAGTAGTATCACGATCAATACCAAATATCGGGTATTGATTTTCTTTTGTTTATTTTTTTATCAAACTTTCTGTTTATGTATGAATATTATGAGTAAGACTAGTTTTAAAACTTTAATTTTAAATCTACAATATTCTAATTTTATTAATTAATATTATTATTGGTAGTTGAATTTTTTTTGCTCCAATTACTCAATTTTTTCTAATAAATTAATTGACCGGGTACCCGGTATTGGAACCGATACCTACTAGTAACGAGACCAGTTCTTAAAATTTAAGATCCGATATAACCAGGACTGGTTTCAATTTTTAAGAACCGATGTTTACTGAGACCGGGATCAATACTATTCAAATTGAACGGGTACCCGGTCTTGTCCACCTCTAATGTTAACATTTATATAACTTTATTTATTTATTTATTTATTTTTGAACACGAGTTTTAAGTGAAATTAAATCTATATAACAAAAATAGATGATGTTTATCTTATATAATCTATGTTTGATTGTTCTATCTATGAAGTGTATGTACATCGTCGTATGATTAAGGATATCTTAAATTCTTTATAAAAAAATATTTATCAAAATTTACAAGATCTTAATTCAAAGCTTAAGTCACATGAGCCGAGGACGAATTTAGATTAAAATATTGTAGTTTGGGATGTTAAAATTATTACCTGCTATAGCTTTTGATAAATTATTATTGAACTTTACTCCTAAACTTATTTTAGTTATTGGAATTTTAAAAAATTCAATTTACTCATTAAAATTTATATATCGAACGTGTTTTTTGTCAATGAAGTGTACACATTAGACATTTTTGTCACTTTTAAACCCTAAACAACCATTGATGTAGCCGATCAGTCTCAAATTTGACTATAGTCACCTCTTCTCATTCCTTGAGTCTGAATTTGACCTTTATTTTATCGGAAAATGCTCAAAAGTTCATAAATCAATAAAAAAAAATATTATGGTTGCTCTCCTGTCAATAGTTCTCCTCTTTCGCTGGATGAATCCGTTTTCAATATATTACTTCTCATAATAATGAAATTGTTCACCACTTGAATCTCAGAAAAATTCTTTCGTTCGTCGGTATATAAATGTCATAAAAAGTTAGCAGATGAGCGACTAAAAAAGTTTAATGTGATTTTGAATATTTAAGTTTGGTAATATTGAGTGATGCGATGAGTACAATTTTAATATATGTTCGGTGTTAGAGTACGTTTGTATCTACCTCTTTTTGGAATTTAATTCTTTGTTTAAAAATTTTATATATTTAATAATAATAATAATAATAATAATAATAATTTTTTTTAAAAAAAATAGACTTTTTAGATATATGTATTTAGATTTAGATATTTATTTTTTATTTATTTTTAATCTAATAGAAAAGAATAATTTTTACTAATCTAAGAGTTAAAAAATAAGAGTCTTACTTTAGTGTGTAAATCGTCTACCCTTTTTCTATGTCTCCATTTATACTTCCACTTCAAATTAGAGGGTTTAGGGTTTTAGTTTAGGGGTTTTGGTTTGGGTTTAGAGAATTAGGGTAGAATGTAATTTTTTTGGGTATAGGGTTTAGGGTTTAAGATATAAAAAATAAGGGTTAGAGTTTTAAATTTAATTTCTAATAAATTTTCAAAGGATGCATAAAGGGAGGCACAAAAAGAGGCAAAAGATTTTTATTCCTTATTTTAGTCTTTCATTAACACGTTTTCTTTTAGAAAATACGAAGAAGAAAAGGGTTTTGATAAAATAAACTTCTTGTTATGGTTTCAATTTTGGTATTAATTATATATATATATATATATTAAAAATTTTAAATTTTTATAAAAATTGATATACACCAAAGTTTATACTATATATTTTAAGAAACTTAGTATATATACAAAAATTAATATTAAAATATTTATAATTATTATAACAATTTTGGTACAAATTTATTTTTAGTCTAATTTTAATTTGTCTCACTTAAAAACTTATCGAAAAGAAAGATTAATAAAAAATGCTTTTTTTTTATTTTTAAGAGATTCAGACAGGGTACAAGGTAGAAAGGATTGGTGGGGTTATTTTCTTAAAAGAAGTTAAAATTATAAATTTGATAAAATTATTATTTAGTTCTTAAAAGTATAAAATCAATCTTTGTCCTCGTAAAAATAAGAGAGAATTCCAAGTACAATGTATCAATAAAAATACCTAATTTACTAATTCTTTTTCTTGACCATATAGGTAGTTTGCTCCATTAATGATCTTAATTTACTGGTCTAGTCTAGATTAAGCTTTAGCAAATCAGGTTTTAAACAAGTAGTGGATGCATATGAGCAGGTTGAAATTTGATTGAGTTGGATTTATCGGTGATTAAATTCTTCTCGCGAGAAAATATTCACTTAGAGAATTGAGATTTCTATTGCTTAGAAGGAGGAAGTAAATTAATAGATTATTAAAATTATATGATTTAATTTATAAAATTAGGTTAAATAAAAATATGTGTAGAATTTATGGGTTAATTACGTAATCATATCAATTTATATTAACTATCACGCCATTGGATCAATTTGTCATAATTTTTAAGTTATGAGACTAGTTTATAATTTATGATAATTGAGAGACATAAAAAATAATTACAATATAGTCGAGGGATCATTCCATGTAATTTACCCTTAAAATCACTTTGTTTAACCTGTGAAAGCAGGGGGTAAATCCAATATAAGGTTGATTGTTCTGAAGACCTAATTCAAAACACTTTCCAAAAAAATTCAAGAAATAGAAACCTGGAAAGAATTACAATGCAGGTTATGCCACCAGGTCTCATGTTCGACCCTAACGACGTCCAGATACTTTCTATATATCTCCTGATGCTCATCGGCAATGGCGGCAACGTGGTTGCCTGTTTAGGTCAATATTACAGCGAACTCATCAAGGTTTCCAACGTTTACTCATGCAAACCAGGGTTTTTCTTCCGGGACGACGAAGAGGATGCATTGAACCGAGGCGAACAGCGGTTGGTGTTCAGCCGTCGAGAGCAGATTGCTCGGAAGAATTGTAACGGGAAAAGGCCTAGAAGAGAAGTGCATGGATGAGAAGGAGATGGCTTCTGGAAATCTTCTACGGGTGAGAAGCCTGTTGCGGACAAACATGGTCGAGTGCTAGAGTTTTTGAACATGCTGAATTTCTACGAATATCATGGACCTAATAATGATATGAAGAACAAGAATAGGGAAGTTGAGTTCAAGAAGACGAGCTGGATTATGTATGAGTACCGACTGAATGGAGAAAGGTTTCAAGAGTGGGTTATCTGTAAAATTAGGAAAAGTTGCTGGAAGAAGAAGGAGGTTACTACTGCAACGACGGAAGACGATGATTTGGTGCGGGAAATAGAGGAGTTAGCATCATCTCCGGAGGAGGCCTGAATATCACTAATCATCCTGGTGATTGTCTTTGTTTGTAGTAGTCGTAGGTTTAGTTTGTGTCTGAATTGTTCAAATCTGTTAATGTACAAAGCCTTGGGTAAGGATGTCAGCTACTTGATCTTGTAAGGGAACATAATTGACCTGAAATTATCCACCTGTAACCCTTCGATAAGAGAAATTATATCATGGGTCAATCTTACCACGTCATCCATGGGACCAACCAATAGAAACTGTCCACTTCATTATTTTTTAATTTTTTAAGTGAAGATTCACTTGGGAAAAAATTATGACATGGAAAAATTGATGGAGTTGACAGTTTTTATTGGTTGGTCTCATGACCAGGTGGTGGGACTGACCCATGATATAATTTTTCCTTTGATAAAGATAATAACGAACTAAAAATCCTAAAATATCTCCTCAGATTGTATTTACCAGATTGAACTTAGAATCTTCCCGAACCTTTTAGAAATTACTACGCTAGCGTTATGTCATGCCCAATGTTGTACCCATGTCTCCAGTCATGATCATAAAAATATATAGAATGCATCCTTTGTCCCATAAATTCTATAAACAAATCACTGCACAGAAAATAAACGAAATAAATCTAAATCAACAGCGATAAACTCATAAAATACTAACAAATAAAAAATGTCAATACTGAGCACCAATCATGATAAGTGTTCAGAACCTTCATTGGATTGGAGAAATACTAGTAACTAGAGTAACACGATAAGCCAATAAGATGTTTGTACCAATGGACAATCAATCGGATTATTAACTTAATTTCTTCCAATGTCTCAAAAGAATTTTTAAAAAATTATAAGAAAATATAATAACAAACAAGTATTTGTCAAACTCTAAACTAACTTATTTCATATAATTTCTTTTTAAAAAAATAATGTTTCCCTCCTCTCACATATATACGATATAAATTCATAAGGATCACATTTCCTAGTTCACAACTTATCAACTCTTTTCAAAAATACAAACATTAGGTGAAAGC
This sequence comes from Abelmoschus esculentus, assembly GCA_035048815.1. Classification (NCBI taxonomy): domain Eukaryota; kingdom Viridiplantae; phylum Streptophyta; class Magnoliopsida; order Malvales; family Malvaceae; genus Abelmoschus; species Abelmoschus esculentus. The sequence goes on along the minus strand of JAUCBN010000019.1, from coordinate 1,301,938 downwards.
ATATACATGAAATTTTCATGTAAATAATACAAAAATAGATTTTTTAATATTAAAAATTATAACTCGTTTGTGTATATGTTTTTTTGGGGGGTTTATATCTTATTCACAGGCGGTGAAAACAATAAGTTTTCACAATCATCTTTATTTTAGGATTTAGGACTATAATTTAGGTTTATAATTTTAGTTTAAGAATAATGGTTAGAACTTATAATTTAGGTTTATAATTTTAGTTTAAGGATAATGGTTAGAACTTATAATTTAGATTTTTTTGATATGTTATTATGTAGATTTAGAATCTATGGTTTGAGGATGATGCTTTATTTTTTGGGTAATATGGTTAGGATTTGAGTTTTAACATATAAATACTAAATTATAAACATAAACCCTAAATTCTAACCACTATGACACCGTACTTAAATTCTAAACTCCTATACCTGAACTCATAAACCCTAAACTAAGATCCTTAACCTTAAAAATAAAGCGTTTGTGAAAATTTTTATCCGATATATAGTTAACCGTTTTAGTATTTTTTTAACCGTGAACGCTTTTATTATTTATGTCTTATACTAAAAATTAAATTTAAATTTAGGGTTTATGATTAGGGTTAGATATTTTTATATATATATATGTTTTTTAAGATTTATGATTTAGGGTTTAAAATTTAAAATTAGAGCTTATAATTTAATTTTTAATATTGGGTATAGAAACTGAAAAGGGATGAATAATATTTGTTCAGAATCTTATATAAAGTCAAAAGTTTAAATTTTGAATTTATGAATTGAACCGAGGGATCGCTGCATAGACTTCTAAAGTATCTAATTTGAATTAGTATACTTGAATACTAATTATTATAAACGATAATAATCGTATTTTCTTATTTTCTTTCTTAGAATATTAATAACCAACGAATAGATGATTTAGCGAATGAAAAACTAAATCTCTTAAGTAAAGTAGTCAAAGACTCGAATTGAATCGAGCATAACCAAAACAAAATTGAAGACCAGTTTGAGAAAGCCATCAGAATCTCAAGCACTGAATTACTCTTACAAATTACAATATCCATGTTTCGAAACCAGTGGGGTTCTCGACAGGTAATAATAGATAATATTACTCTCAAAATTCTACGTTATAATTATGTCCTAAATGTGATAATTGATTCTAGAATCTTATTGATGTTCCTATTTTTATTATTTTTATAGAAATAGTGAGTTTCTGGACAAGCGCAATAGAAATGATCGCACAGTAATTCTAAAAAGAACAATTACTTCTAAAGATCACATTTTTAGAACTAGTGAAAATTATGAATAATTGCTTGTAAAGAACACATTTTAATAAATTACACAGGACCCCTAAAATCTTTAAACCGCTATTGTTCGAAACACAAAAAAGCTTATAATATATATAATATAAGAAAAATAAACATACGATTCTTAATTATAAATTCTAACTATGTACATTAATTATAAATTTTAAACTTTATTTTTTTTTTGGAATTAACTAATGGTGATTATATTAATTAATATATGTTTTAGAATATAATATGTATCATTTGACATTGATATACGATATTACTTTGTTCGCTAATATTACTTTTTGAGGTGATATTATTGTGAAGAAAATGAATACTCATGACAATCTTGTGGGTATGAAGACCAAGCCCCTAAGTTTGAACATCAGAACATGACTTGGACTTGGTGTTCATTGCGGATAACAACCTTTTTGAAAGGGTTTTGTGGAAGAGATACAACTTTTGTTGGACAAGAACTTATAAACCATTTTCGAACACAATAACTTGTCATGTAAATATGGGTGAAAATCGTTTAGGGTTTAGGGTTAAGAGTTATGGTTAGGATTTAAGGAATTAAAAATATGGTATATTTTTTAGGGTTTAGGGTTTAGGGAATAAAAAATAAGGATTAAGGTTTAAAATTTATTTTTTAGAATTTTTTAATATGAGGTAGGATAAAGAGGTAAATGATTTTTCATCGTAAATATGTGCTTGATTTATTTGGGTAAAAATCTGGTGCCTTTTTATCATACCTCCGTTCACGTCTCCGGTGAAAATTTTCTAAAAAAGTGAATTTCAAACCCTAACTCTTATTTTTTATGTCCTAAACCCTACACCCTACGGCCTACACCCTAAAAATATACCTTACCCCTAATTCCCTAAACCCTAACCACAACCTTAAACCTTAACCCATAGCCCCTCTAATTTGAAGCGGTGGCATGGAAAGAGGCATGAGAAAGAAACATGAGATAGACCCCCTATTTTCCCTCGTAAATATGTGCTTGATTTATTTTTTTACTAATAATAATGCGGGTAAAAATCATCTACCTCTATGCCTCCATCTATGCTTCATGTCGAAAATTTTAAAAAAATTGAATTTTAAACCCTAACCCTTATTTTCTATATCCTAAATCTTAAACCTTACACCCTAAAAAATACACCTTACCTTAATTTCCTAAACCTTAACCATAATCCCTAATCTTGAACCCTAAACCCTACACCCTAAACTCTCTAATTTAAAGCGGAAGTACGAATGAAGACATAGGAAAGAGATATACATTTGCACCCTAATAATGCCAACTCCGAAACAAAGTTTGGGACTTGTTTACCGTAGTGTCATTCGTTCTTTCTTCTTTTGTTTCCATTGTAACTTCTGAAAGCAAATGAATTGAAATAGAAAAGTTGGCTGCTGATATTTTGATATCTGATTAAAGAAGAACCTAATCCAAGTTAGAAAACAATGAAACATGCATGTATTATACAAAATCAACACCAATAAGACATATTTTTATTACATATTTAAAATTCTTCTAGACATATTAAAAAACTCCAATAAGACTAAGCAAGAGCAGATTCTGTCATTTTCTTCCGCCGCTTGTACGAATTTTCTTTGTAACATACTTCTGCTGGAATCTCTCGATGTTCTTAACAAACCACCATGGTTTTCCGGTTGTGAAGACGATGTATCCCATGCTCAATCCCAGCACCACCCCACATCCATACCCCATCAGTATCGAAAATTTCCAATTCAGCTCACCATCTTCTTCTTCATCAGATTTTGTTGGAGTTTCCTCATCATTGTCACAACCTTTTGATAATGGTAGACCGCATAAACCTAAGTTCCCCATGTAGGAATCATTAGTGAAAGTATCAAATTGTTTGCCTTGAGGAATAAGTCCCACGAGATTCTTCTGAGAAAGATTTAACACTGCTAAGAATCCAAGAGCTTTTAACTCGGTAGGAATTCTTCCTTGGAGCTTGTTGGATGAGAGATCTAATGACTCAAGCTCAGACAAATCAACTAACGATGGTGGGATAGGACCTGTTAAACTATTCTGAGAGAGGTTTAGGACAATAAGAGACTGAAGCTCACACAGTGCTGTAGGAATTTCTCCAAAGAACTGATTGTTGGAAAAGTCAATAGCCGACTATATGGTTAATAGTGACTGAAACTCCATTTCCAACCCTTTTGATGTAAAAGATATACCATATTCATAATAAACATTCCCATATGGAGATGTATCTATCATGTATTCTGGTTTAGCTTTACTTTCATACCCTTCTCTAATGGCAAGCAAATTTTCAAAAAATTTGCTAGGTAGGTGGCCACTGAAGTTATTGTGAGAAAGATCAATGACACGCAACCGAGTAAAGGAAACTCTAGCACCAGCGTTCTCCACTTGGCCATAGAATTTATTTGATCTCAAGATAACAACTTGCAGATGGTCCAAATTTCCTAACCAGTTCGGAAAAGTGTCATTTAAGTAATTGTTTCCAACATCCAAAAGGTTTAAACCATGGCAGTTACCCAAGGATCGTGGTAATGACCCTTCTATTTGGTTGTTGTTGATACTGAAACTCTTTAACGTGCAACCTGTAGCAAAAATGTCTGGTATTGTACCATGAAAATAATTTTCTCGTAGAACAAATTCGACGAGAGAAGAAGTCAAGTTTCCAAGGCAGTCCGGAATTGATCCATTCAAACTGTTTCTGAATAAACTGAGAGACATCAGGGAACTCAAATTACATATTGAGCTAGGGATTTCTCCTACTAAGTTATTCTCTGCAACATCATACCAAAGCAATGAAGGTGGTGGAGTTGGAATTCGCCCTAGGAGAAAATTTAGAATACAGTTAGTTTATCTACTCTACAACTTTTAGATACATGATAATGATTCTAAGATTGTATTCTATCAAAAGGAAATTACTATTTACTACCATTCAGTTGTATACTTCATGCAATTTTATTTTGATTACTTAAAAAGAAACTAAGCTGATATTATACCTCTGAAGTTGTTCCCAGAAAGTCTAAGGTATATGAGAGAAGTTAGATTTCTAATAACAGATGGAATTTTACCTGAAATATATGATTAAATTTGTCAAAATCTACAAATATTTATATGAAAATAATGAAAAGTTAAACCATGCAATGTGTAATTATATAACATAGTCCTCCATAAAAAATATTATACCTGTTAAGTTGTTAAATGAAAGATCAATATACTTGAGAGAAACCATATTTCCAATAACCATTGGAATTTCACCTGAAACATAAGTTAATTTTCAACTGGTAAGCGGAAGCAACAAGCAACAAGCAGCAAGCAGGAAGCAGGAAGCAGGAAGCAGTACTAGTCATTTAGTTTACCTGAAAAGTTGTTACATGGAATGGAGAAGCGATAGAGTGAAGTCAAATTTGTGATTTCTAAAGGCACAGTCCCCTCCAAATGATTTCTTCCCAAATACAAAACTTCTAACCTTTTGCTTTTGAATAAATTTGTTGGAATTCTTCCAGAAAGTTGGCATCCAGTCAAATCCAGATACTGCAATTGAGGAAGATAATCAAACATATTCGATACCAAATGACCAAAGAGATTGTTGCGTCCCACTGCAAGTTGCTGCAACGAAGAAATGTTGAAGATTGATGAAGGAATAGAACCTGCAACAAATAAGGAGACTTCATTTATTGGCATATTGTCAAGAAGAAAAGACTTTAAACCATGATGAAGGAATAGAACGAGGAGTTGTTTACCGTTTAGCTTGTTAAGACCAAGAAGCAAGGAGTTGAGCATAGTCAAGTTTCCAATTTCTATGAGAATACTTCCCTCCAAAGAATTGTTATACAAAGATAAATATGTCAACTTGTTGCATTTGAATATACTATCTGGAATGCTACCAGAAATCTGATTCATAGTCAAGCTTAGTACTTGCAATTCGGAAAGGTTATCGAATATTCCCGACAGTAGATGTCCTGCAATAAGATTTTTAGTTGTGAAATAAAGTTTTTCACTAACAAAATTGTATCCAGATCAAGAGAGGTAATGTGTGCAACCTGAAAGAGAATTATTATCCAGAAACAACCATTTCAAGTTTGTAAGATTTCCAACCGAGACGGGAATCTGTCCATTGAAATTGTTGTCATACAACATCAACTTCTCTAGTTTTGACAAATTACCCAAAGTAGATGGGATAACACCAGTGAAGTTGTTGCCGTACATATATAGGCTTTGAAGTTTAGCAAAGTAGCTATATGAGGGGGGAATTTCTCCACTAAATCTGTTGTTGCCAAAGTTCAAATATTTCAGTCCATGCAAATTAGCTAACTCAATGGGTAGATGGCCATGGAAGCTATTGTTGCTAATATCGAACCAAGCAAGGAAAGACAGATTTCCCAAGTGAGGTGGGATGGTACCCGTGAGATCTAAACTTGACAAATCGAGAGCAATGACTCTTTGGTGTCTGGTTCCACAGGTGACACCAATCCAATTGCAAACAGAGGTAGAAGAGGACCAGTTGGCTGCTAAGATGTGTTACACAATCTTTACTTCGAAACGATCACAGGAAATAAAAATTTGTTAGTAAAACAAAAATCGAATTTGAAAAATTGAAATATAAAGATCAAACCGAGTTTTGTTTGAAAAACGGATGAAGTTGAGGCCTGCGTTTGCAGTTTCCTTAAGACTGATTTTCAGCCACTCCGAGGGTGCTGAGTTGTTTGGCAGTCAGTCTCCCAAGATACAATAACTGGAAGAACTCCGAACAGTAGCACTTCTGCCGAGTTCTCGAACTGCTCTTATCTTTGCCTACCACCGAGAGAGAAAACTAGAGAGGAAAACGTGTTTTGGGATGATTTGAAACAGAGAACATCAACCCCTTTATATAGTGGATTTCTAGGGCAAACGGTGGTATTACTTTCCTTGTTTAATATCCGAGAAATCCGGGATTGAATTCCAAAAAATTAAAATCCGAAATTGATTCCAATCAAACAAGGAAATAATTTAAATATCCGAAAATCAAATCAGCTGTTATTCAACTGGTATTTTAATTTAAATTAAATACCATAAATAACAATTTAATTTGCTAGAGCAGTCAACTGCTAATTAATTCAAAAATATTCTGAATTAATATTCGTTTCTGGATATTTTCAAAAATAAAATAAGGAAAAAATATGCACAACGGATAAAATATCCGCAGGCCTCGGAAAGGCCCGACCGGTCCGAACATTCGCGTCGCCCACGTCGTGCGGGTGCGCCCCAACCCGAATGGAATTGAATTCGCACCCCCCTGCGCTCGAGGCACAGTGTCAACTCAAGTCATTCAATGACTTCATTATGGGTAGTTGTATATAAACAACTCTCATATCATTTATCCCACCAATGTGGGATAAAGGGGTTCTACATTCCTTATTCATTCTTGACCTTCCCACTTTGAGCATCAATTTCTCATTCACCACTCAACGATATTGAGCGTATGAGCTACCGTTGTAAAGATCTCACGGCATAGAATAGGAATCAACCATTTCCTTATTCAAAACCTTATCTTTACTTGTTCAAAAATTGCTCCAAAGATGGTCACATACCACTGTTTTTCCAACAATCCCCCACATGAATGAAATTGATGATTTTATCAAAACATTTTGGCACATTGTGGTGATAGGCTCTACGATTGATAGGTGCATAGGATAGGTAGGTTTCTTCCTTTGAACCTTCCCTTGTGAAAGTATATTTACTTTACTAGCTAATCAGTAGACGCGATGTCCTTGAACTGTCAGCCGTTGGTGTAAACGATGACATACTTCACACACCTATCTCTCTGACAAGAGATACAGCTCTCATGGTTATGTCCTTAAGGCCGTGGACATCTCTTGGTTCTGCAAGAGTATGAAAGAACTATGCCCAATAGTCTTCTTGAAGCGGCCCCACTTCACTCTCACATAGGTGACTTATGTTGCTCGGCTCACCGAAGCACACAATGGTTATTAAAAGCTTTTGCTTAACCTCTTCCAAATTTTTGTCACTGTTCACATCATAGGAATGGACCTGGGAGGGAACCCCCACAGTGACCGCATAGGTCTATGCAATTAGGTTGTCCCTTTGAACCTAGATCTTGGGATCTCCAGTCAACTAGGTAGAGTTTTCCTTCACATAGCGCCTTTATTTTTCATGGGCTTTAGTCCCATTCCTTTCGATGTTTTCTCAACTTGATCTCGATTTAACCCTTTGGTTAGCGGATCTGCAATGTTATCTTTTGATCTTACAAAATCAATAGAGATAACTCCATTTGAGACAAGTTTTCTAACGGTGTTATGTCATCGACGCATATGTCGAGACTTACCATTATACATAAAGTTTTGTGCCCTAGCAATCGTTGCTTGGTTGTCACAGTATATGCACACAGTGGGCACTGGTTTTTCCCATTCAGGGATATCCTCAAGAAATTGCCTTAACCATTCGGCTTCTTCTCCAATTTTATCTAAAGCTACAAATTCAGATTCCATTGTGGATCTGGTTATAATCGTTTGTCTTGAGGATTTCCATGATACGGCTCCTTCTCCTAGAGTGAACACGTATCCGCTTGTGCCTTTGGTATCTTGTATGTCAGATATCCAACTCGCATCGGAGTATCCTTCTAAGACAGCAGGGTCTTTGGAATAATGCAATCCGTAGTCCCGAGTATGTCTAAGGTATCTCAGTACCTTTACTATTGCTTTCTAGTGATCTTTCCCTGGATTACTCATGAATCTGCTTAGACTGCTTACAGTAAAAGCTATATCTGGTCTTGTGCAGCTCATAAGATACATTAAGCTACCTATGACCCTTGCATATTCCACTTGATTGATACTTTCTTCTTTATTCTTGGATAATTTAAAACAAGGATCTAAAGAAATTGTAGTTGTACCACAATCATCCTTGCCAAATTTTTCAAGAATCTTATCCACGTAGTGTGATTGAGTTAATATGAGACTTTCTGCTGATCGTTTTATTTGGATACCCAAAATTGTATCAGCTAATCCCATATCTTTCATGTCAAAATTTGATTTTAACATGTTCTTGGTACGGTGTACCATCTCATTGTTGCTTCCTACAATGAGTATGTCATCTACATATAAACATAGGATGACGTATCCAATGTTCATAGTTTTGACATATACACATTTATCACACTCATTTATTTTGAAGCCATTTGTCATCATGACATTATCGAACTTCTCATGCCATTGTTTTGGTGCTTGTTTAAGTCCATATAAAGACTTGACCAATCTACAGACTTTCCTTTCTTGACCTGAAACTACATGACCCTCAAGTTGTTCCATGTATATTTCTTCGTCAAGTTCTCCATTTAGGAAAGCTGTTTTAACATCCATTTGATGCACTTCGAGATTTCTTAATGCAGCAATGGCAAGTATCATCCTAATAGATGTTATTCTTGATACAGGGGAAAACGTATCAAAGTAATCAAGGCCTTCCTTTTGTCGGTATCCTTTTATTACCGACCGTGCCTTGTATTTATCAATTGTTCTATCTGTTTTCATTTTCCGTTTGAAAATCCATTTTGAATTTAGTGGTTTAATTCCCGGAGGAAGATCCACTAACTCCCAAGTATGGTTTTGCAAGATGGAATCAATTTCACTTTTAATGGCATCTTTCCAAAAAATGCTTTCAGAGGAACGTATAGCTTCATTATACGTTAGAGGTTCATCCTCTAGCATATAGGTTAGGAAGTCAGATCCAAAGGATTTTTTTATCCTAGCCCTTTTGCTCCTTCTTGGCTCTTGTTCAGATCCATCCTCTTGTTGATCATTTGAGGATGTATCGTCCAATGTTTGTTTGGCAACAAACTGATCAACTTCCCTAGTTTTATAGGGAAATATATTCTCAAAGAAAGATGCATTCTTTGACTCCATTATCGTGTTTTTGTGAATCTCTAGATTTTTCGATTCATACACAAGAAACCGATAAGCATTGCTATGTTCAGCATAGCCTATGAAAATACAATCCACTGTTTTTGGACCTATTTTCATTTGTTTTGGTGGTGGAGCCATCACCTTTGCAAGACACCCCCACATTTTTAAGTGTTGGTAGGAAGGTTTTCGACCTTTCCATAGTTCATATGGTGTCTTGTCTTTTCTTTTCTGTGGGACCTTATTTAAAAGGTAATTTGCCGAAAGAACGGCTTCCCCCCACATGTTCTGAGGTAACCCAGAACTTCCTAATAAAGCATTCATCATTTCTTTTAGAGTCCGATTCTTACGTTCGGCTACTCCATTAGATTGAGGGGAATACGGTGGTGTTACCTCATGAATAATACCATGTTGGGTGCAATATTCACCGAATGGATTAACATATTCTCCACCACGATCACTTCTTATCATCTTAATTTTCTTATTAAGTTGGTTTTCGACTTCTTGCTTATAGATTATAAATTTATCTATAGCTTCGTCTTTACTTTTTAACAAGTATATGTAGCAATATCTTGTACTGTCATCGATAAAGGTAATAAAAAATTTATTTTCTCCTCTTGTTTGGACAAATTTTAAGTCGCAAACGTCGCTATGAATTAAATCAAGCGGCATTGTACTTCTTTCAATAGTTTGAAATGAAGTTCTTGTTGATTTTGCTTCAACACATATTTCACATTTTAATTTATAATCGATGTGAAATGATGGAATGTGGTCCATTTTAATTAACCTTCGCAAGGTATCATAATTTACATGTCCAAGTCTACCATGCCATATATTGAATGACTCAAGCATATAAGCAGAAGAAGAAGCTGCATTCTTATTTTTAATATGGGATTTTACAGAGATAGTATTGAGTTTCCACATTCCGTTTAGTACATATCCCCTACCCACAAACATTCCCCCCTTAGTTAAAATTAACTTCTGGGATTCAAAAACCATCCTAAATCCGTGAACACTTAGAAGTGTTCCAGAAACAAGGTTCTTGCGTATGTCAGGTATATACAGCACATTCTGAAGCTTGAGTTCCTTTCTTGAAGTCATCTTCAACACCACAGTTCCCTTCCCCTTTATCATGGAAGTTGCAGCATTACCCATGTAGAGTTTATCTCCATTGTCGCATGGTGTCAGCTCATGAAAAGAGTTTTCGTCACAGCAGATATGACGTGTGGCTCCTGTGTCCAGCCACCACTCTCTTGGGTTTGAGTCAACCATGTTGACTTCAGATATCACAGCTACTAGGTCTTCATCTTGCACGACGTTGACTTCTTTGGCTTTCACTCTCTTTGGAAGCCTGCATTCTGTGGATCTATGCCCCACTTTCCCACAATTGAAGCATGATCCTTTGAACTTTTCCTTTTTGAGGATCCCGCCACTTGGTCCTAACTTTGGTTTAGTTTGGGCCCTTTACGGTTGCTTCCTTTTCTTGGTTTCGACAACATTTGCCTTGGCTTCTCTGCTGTGAGATTTCACGGTATTTCCTCTGTTGTCTTCTTCAATTCGAAGCCTGGAGATCAATTCTTCCACAGTCATCTCCTTCCTTTTGTGTTTCAAGTAACTCTTGAAATCATTCCATCCGGGAGGCAATTTTTCCGTGATGGCAGCTACTTGGAAAGGCTCGTTGATAACCATTCCTTCTGCAAGAATTCCATGAATGATTAGTTGGAGTTCTTCCACTTGAGTTACTACTGATTTTGAATCAACCATAGTAAAATTCAAGAATCTTGCGACTAAAAACTTTTTAGCCCCAGCATCATCTGCTTTGTACTTATTTTCCAAAGCATTCCACAGCTTCTTGGCAGTTTCGTACACATTGTACACCGGATACAAAGAATCTTGTAATCCGTTTAGGATGTAGTTCCGGCACATATAGTCGTCGTCGTCCCATTCTTCTTTCATCTTTATGGCAGTGATCGTGTCCACTTGTCCTTCTCCGTCTCCTACATTAATGACTGGAGGGTCTGCCGTTAAGTAATTCCTCAAGCTCAACATGGCAAGATAGAACATCATCTTTTGCTGCCATGTCTTGAAGTTTTGTCCAGTGAACTTGGGCGGCTTTTCGTTGTGATTAACATTCCGGTGCATTCTTATTCTGGACTTGATTGGAGCTCTGTGCAGGTGCAGAGACCTTCGAATGTTCAGATTCTCCAGTAGTCATTTCTTTCTGCGAAAGAAAACAATTGGAATTCAATTAATTCCGTTAAACAGAAATCAAAAAATTTCTTGTTTAAATCTGACAATTTCTGCGAACAGATTTGTCACCACTTTTGGAATTTAATTAATTTCGTTAAACATAAATCAAAAATTTCTTGTTTAAATCTGACAATTTCTGCGAACAGATTTGTCACCACTTTTTGAGATTTTCTGCAAACCCGTTTAAGAACGGCAGGATAAATCCCGAAACAGATTGTTTGCAATCTCTTTGACGATTTGATCGTCTCGTATAAAGAAGGTATATATATTGTTCAGTCTTAAGATTGTTACACAATCTTTACTTTGAAACGATCACAGGAAATAAAAATTCGTTAGTAAAACAAAAATCGAATTTGAAAAATTGAAATATAAAGATCAAACCGAGTTTTGTTTGAAAAACGGATGAAGTTGAGGCCTGCGTTTGCAGTTTCCTTAAGACTGATTTTCAGCCACTCCGAGGGTGCTGAGTTGTTTGGCAATCAGTCTCCCAAGATACAACAACTGGAAGAACTCCGAACAGTAGCACTTCTGCCGAGTTCTCGAACTGCTCTTATCTTTGCCTACCACCGAGAGAGAAAACTAGAGAGGAAAACGTGTTTTGGGATGATTTGAAACAGAGAACATCAACCCCTTTATATAGTGGATTTCTAGGGCAAACGGTGGTATTACTTTCCTTGTTTAATATCCGAGAAATCCGGGATTGAATTCCAAAAAATTAAAATCCGAAATTGATTCCAATCAAACAAGGAAATAATTTAAATATCCGAGAATCAAATCAGCTGTTATTCAACTGGTATTTTAATTTAAATTAAATACCATAAATAACAATTTAATTTGCTAGAGCAGTCAACTGCTAATTAATTCAAAAATATTCTGAATTAATATTCGTTTCTGGATATTTTCAAAAATAAAATAAGGAAAAAATATGCACAACGGATAAAATATCCACAGGCCTCGGAAAGGCCCGACCGGTCCGAACATTCGCGTCGCCCACGTCGTGCAGGTACGCCCCAACCCGAATGGAATTGAATTCGCACCCCTCTACGCTCGAGGCACAATGTCAACTCAAGTCATTCAATGACTTCATTATGGGTAGTTGTATATAAACAACTCTCATATCATTTATCCCACCAATGTGGGATAAAGGGGTTCTACATTCCTTATTCATTCTTGACCTTCCCACTTTGAGCATCAATTTCTCATTCACCACTCAACGATATTGAGTGTATGAGCTACCGTTGTAAAGATCTCACGGCATAGAATAGGAATCAACCATTTCCTTATTCAAAACCTTATCTTTACTTGTTCAAAAGTTGCTCCAAAGATAGTCACATACCACTGTTTTTCCAACAAGATGTTGTGTGGATCATGAGTTATATGAGATTTGAAGGCTAAAAGGTCAGATTGATCAGTGGAGATGTTGGGTGAATTTGCAGACAAAGTAGGCCTAAAAGTTGCTAATAGCAACAAAAACATAACTAGAAGAGGGAGGAAGCTGGTTTTTGCCATAAGGATGGGTGTAGGTGTAAGGCAAATCATAAGTGAGAAACAGTTGTATTTAAATTATCTTAAACTCTAACCTTTCTTTTCTTCGTTGTATTTATTGTAAGAAGAATTGACTTACCCTTGGAATCAAACGTTTGTTACCTTAGTCCACACGTCTGCTCTAGAAACCCTTGTACACTTCGACATAGCAACATGGACTGGAAAAACTGGTTACCTTTTCCAACAAGTAATTTCAAACTTTTGTCATTTTCACACACATCTTCCACAATCTCTGTACTCTTTTTCCTTCTTTGCATCCATATTATTTTAGTTTCAATTTGAATGGACAGATATGATGGAAAATGATAATGTGAGATTAAGACTATGATTAGCGTGGTGGGAAAAGTATGAATTTTTTTTATAAATATATTGATTTAATTAAAAACTCGAGTAAAAAGCACAATTTCCAGAGTTAAACTATTTCATGGTTGGATTTTATGTGGGTTGTAGATTTTTTTTTTTTTTGAATTAAGAGAGACTCTAAAGGGTTATAAAATTAGATTATTTGTATTTATAACAAATAAAAGTTAGATTACAGCAGGAGGATTTTCTAGAATTCGTATGTCAAAGCATGATCGATCTACAAGTTTGGTAAGAGCATATATCGCCCGAACTAGAGTAAAATACACCATTAATAGAATATATAAAAAACTTTGATACATGGATAGTATAAATTTTAGTTTAGACGAATTTTCTAATTTAGAGGTTAGATTAAGGTTTAAATTTTGAGTTTAGGATTTAAAACTTATCTTAATGTTCAAATTTATAAAAAAATAATTTATTGTCTATTTTAAAATTTATTATTTCTAGAGTAGAATACACCATTCATCATTCAACAATCCTTCTACTTCTATTTTGATCACTCAAGTTTCTATTTAGTGGGATTAAGTTCCAGTAAATGCAAAATAAAGTTAAATATTGGATTCTTTCATTTAATGGGGTGGTAACATGTACCACCACCTTATTGAATTTTATCTATATATAACATAATCGTAATGTATATACACTCCCACAAATTATCAAAAAAAACTTTTACTTATCTGTTCTAAAGATTATCAACGATTTTTTTAGATAATAAAAACACAGAAATTATAAAAAAAAGTTATTCAATTCATTAATTTGCTTCATTTAATTCCTTTATTAATTAATGCAAAATCAATTTTACACAATCAAACATTATATATTTTTATTCATTTATTTTGGTACATGTGATGAGATTAAAAAGTAGGGTTTGAAAATTTGAGCTTAGTGTCCTTTGACAAGGGTTGATTGTTTAAGACAGTCTTAGGGTTGGCTCAATTATTCTAACATGAAGATGTCACTTAAGAACAAGCACCAGCAGCAAATCCAACCCTTCCATTAGCATCATCATAGACAACCTCGTACCCTTGCTGTTGGAAATTTCCTACGATCATCACATCATCATCTTCATTGTTCTTGGCAAATGCCAAACATGCTTGAGATATCTTGTTGATATACAAGATCCCTCTAGCATCAATCGGCATCTCAACACCACCTTCGAAGTACAAGGTAATGGTCGGCATTACGACGGTAGAATTCCCACTGAAATCGTAGCATGTGCCGAGGTTTTCGAATGCCGGTGCCGTCGGATAATTGGTCATCTTTGCTACAAAAGATCTCCTGACTCTTGAATAGGCAGCAGGTGGGAGCCGGGTGATCAATGAGGCCGAATCGATGACGGTGCCGGATGTTGAAAAAACGGACCTGTCGATGGATAATCGTTCACCACCGACACCAATATCGACCATATCAAGACCGTAATAGTTTGTGCCTTCAAATGATTTCGACATCGGTGTGAATTTAATTGAACTCGGAAGGTTGCCGTCACCAAACTTTAAATATCCTGCCGAGGCATCACTTGAAGGTAAGCAGTACGAGAAAACCTTGTGGTACTTGTTAGAAGTTTGGGAGATTATAGAAAACCATCCACGGCCGAGACCTAACACTCCTGCTGCACGTCCACCGTTCGGGAAGCGATTCCGTTGGCCGCAACCGAATAAGAAGCCTCGGAACACATCGGAAGATGTTAGGCTCATTGTTTCTTGTGCAAGAAAGCCAACTGAAAACGTAGTATTGGTGTATGTAACGCCATATATACATGTTGACGAGGAAGAACAACCTTTCTGCATACCTGGAATTAAAATATTGATCATGTCCACTAGAAAATCTCTGCTTAAATAAATCAAAATTAAGTAACCATGATCATTACCTTCGGAATAAACTCGATTGCAGGTCGCCGACGGGCATCGAATGCCGGCATAAGATGAAGACTTGAACGGATTGAATATTGGGTCCTGTTGATCATAGCAATATCCAGAGCACGGCTGGCATTGAGTCCATGTTAATTGGCTAGCAGTGTCGAACACCAAGGAAAGCTTCGTATTCGGCACGCCAAAGTGGATGCCGACTTGGTATTTGCCGGTGCCGATCGAGATTCCGGGTTTGTCTTGAAGTGCTGTCTTCTCCAATGAATTTGACGATAGCATCGAGTGGATTGAATCAGCTCGGGCCTGGTCTTGCCGAAGAATTTCGGCATGAGAGGGAATATGTTGGCTGGGTCCGGAGCATGGACCATGCAGGTTCACTATTGGAATTGATGACTTTTTATTGATAGCTGTTACATATAAACATAAATAGAGAAAATAACATCAAAATTTATTTTATCGTATCATATTTATTATAATTATCATATAATAAATATTATCGTAATCAATTACAGTAAATACGAAAAACGCTTCCGCACGTACACATATATTATTAAAGCAATGGGATGTAAAAAAAATTGAACCTTTGGGAGAGTATTTGCAGACAGTGGATGGCAACAGAGAAGTGGCTTGAAGTGTGTGAGTACGAGGAAGATCCATGGTTTCAACAGTTGAGGTTTCTGGTTGGAATCCATAGCTGTTCTTGGAAGAGCAGAGAAGCAAGATGAAGAAGAAGAAGAAGATTGCCATTAACTAAAAATCCAGCTTTTCCTATTGTTTCAACTTGGGAGCAATTAGTACTCCTTCATTACATTTATATAGAATATACAAAGTACTGTTTTTATTGCAACATTAGATTTATGTATGTCATAAAATTACATGCACGAATCATCTTGCCTCGGTGATTAAATGAATTGTTGTTGTTTCTAGAGGTCACGGATTCGAACATTAGCATTGCAACATAGTGATTGAACGATCAATGTCTAATGGTTGAGAGTATACTCTAAAACAGATGCTAATATAACCATCGTTATAGTTTACTCATTATTTTAATTTTAATTTCAAATAATTTTATTTTAATTCATAATATCAATTAAAACCCAATATTCTTGTAATGTTGACTTTGGTCGGAAGATTATGGCAATGTTAGTTATTTGAGCACATAATTTTTCTTGTTGTATTGCAGTAAGCATGAAAGGTCATGGGGATTGGAGATTACCATTTCATTAATCTTATCTCATGTGTGCCACTTTCATTTTTAATCATTATTTTCTTAGTGTTGGAAAAAATATTATAAAATATTTAAAAATAATATTTTTATTATAATCCTCTTGTACAATATAAAAATTAAATAATTTTGCATGAAAGTGATTAAATGATCAAATATCAAATAGTTAAGATTATCTTCTAGAACAAACATTATGATCAGTGTTAACTAAATTAAAAAATAATAATTTTACATTATTTTAAAATTATAATTTTTTAATCTCGATCGTTAATTTATATTTATTCAATAATCTTAAATAATATAAAATTTCAAAAATCCACTTTGTTAGTGGATTCTACCCCTTCATATATTTTGTTATGAAAAACATTTTGGCAATTATGAAATAGACCAGTATTACAAAACAGGCCCAATTCAGATCCAGTCAGCCCAGCCCACTTTGTTAGAGGATTTTACATTAGCATTTTCTAACCTATTAATCTTTCCGAATAATTATATTATGGACCTGATTTACTATATTAGTTATAATCTTAATTAGTTAAATATATTTTTTTATTTTTTGAATTTTCCAATTTTACCCGTATAATGTTAAAGGTTTTGCTTAGAATTTATAACTCATCCTTTCGATAACATTGTCTCTAAGTTTCGGTCATAAATTATGTCCTTAAGAGTATAATATGTCTTGTCAACACTATCGATAATTAAATTTAGTATTAATTATTAATTATATTATCAAAAACCATCTGATTTTGGTTTTTAATTCTGATTGTGACCATCATTTTTCGACGTTAAGAACGGACCCAGAATTTTATATAAGTGATGCAAATTATCAGAAAGAGGTATTAAAAATATAAGGGGTATAAAATTACAAGAATTTAGGAGGTATAAAATTAAATTATTAATAAAAATATAAAAATATATAAGATTTAAAAAATATATTTTTTTAAATATAATTGTACCCTAGCATATCTTCATCGTTGTTCGGTTACCACTTATACATTATATTAATTTAGTCTTTATATTTAAAATTTATAATTTTGGACCATCCTAATACACATTTCGATCATTTACCACACTTTATGTTGTTATATCCGTTAATCTGATGATCAACATATGTGATAACTCGAAAGAAATAACTGCTTCACTGCTAGACAACTGAAAAACTAATAGAATAGACTCATTGTGATCTTAAAGTCGTCTTTTAGTAGACATAATCACTCCACTAATAATTTTTTAAAATATAAATAATTAAATTTATTAAATTATTTTAAATTAAAATTAAATTATAAAATTTTAATAATAAAAGTATTTTTATATCAAACATTTATTTGAATTTTAATAACTTTCTCCCCGAAATAAAAATAATGTTCAAGTAAAGTGAACCGAATATTTAATTAATTTTTTAAAATAAATACTCTTTAATTAAAGTTAAGTTATGGTCAATAGAGATGCACAAAAATCTAATTATATGTTTTTTAATCGAACCCAACTTTTAATGGAAGAATCTTAGTCAATTGTTTTTAATGGGAAAAAATCTTACCTAATTTAATAAAAATATTTTTAATGAAAAATTCTTACCTAATTTAATTCAAAACTCGAAAAAAATAAACTCAAATCGATTTAAATTTTAGTTGAATCCTAAACGAAACCAAATCAAATGGATTCAAACTGAAAGTAACCCGAACTGAAGTAACTCAAAATAAAAAAAAAAATATTAAAATAATCAAATATAATTAAATTTAAAATAACTCAAATTGAATCAGACGGTCCATTTGCCACCTCTGATCAAGCTCATCAACTGCATAATATTTTAATCTCCCTTGGTTTAGAGAAATATGACACGAAAAAACTGATGAGATAAATAATTTTTATGATTAATTTCATTAACACGTGATAAAATTTACTCGTAATATAATTTTTTTTCCTTAGTCTAAACTATTTAGCGTTGAACAATCTTGTAAAGTCAATGACACCCGTTAACAATAAGGCAATAAGTAATTATTTAATTTTTTAACAAATTTAATCTGACTTATAAAATGTTAAAAAATTATATTAAATTTTAAATTTTTTGAATATTTTTAATTAAATATAACTTATAATTATTAAAATTCTCGTTAATTTTCTCAAAATTTTAAAAATGATTTAGACTCCAACCATTTTTATAAAAATATAAATTGAATTCTCTAAAATTTTTAAAGTTTTAAATTAACCCATCAAATTTTGCAACTACTACTCATCGCAAATTTACCTTTATAATTTTATGTCATGAACCTTAAGTAAATGCTGCATGAATAATCTATTCTATGATTTTAGAAAATTATGTTGGAACTCAATAAATAATTTTAATAAAAAATAAATGATATTTATCTTAATAGAGCGTGATTATTAATAAAAAATTAAAAATTTGTCCTTACACTTTATACTATTATCCTTAAATTATATTTATTTTTTAATTTATCGTCTAAATTATTTTTTAACTTATTTTATTCTACACTTTATACTATTATAAAATTGTCCCTTCTAAATGAAAATATTTTTAATCAAATTTTATAAAATTTAAAAAAAATATAAAAAAATTAAAAATAAATTAATATATATTAAATCATAAAAATACAATAATCATATCAAAACTACTTATTTCACTATCAAATAAATGTTATATATATAAATATATATATATATATTTGAATTAGCTACATTGGTTATGGTTAGAGTTGTAAATGAGACGAGACAGATCGCGAGCTACTCGAGCTCAACTCAGTCAAAACTCGACTCGATTGGACTCGATTCGAGACGAACTCGGTTCGAGTTCTTGACGAGCTGAGCCAAGCTACATGATACTTGACTCGAAAAGCTCGCGAGCTACTCGAAAATATAAATATTCTTTGAAACCCTAAATTTAAACCCTAAACATAAGTCTTACACTCTAAATTAACATATTAAAACCTAAAATTAACAATCTTGAGTTTACACAAAGTTTTTTCTCTGTTAGGTTTGAAATGAGACATAAGAGATAAGAGTTACTCAAGTCTAACATGGTCAAAGATCGGTTAATACTTAGCTCGATTAGGCTCGAAAAAAGCTCGAACTCGACTCGAGTTCTAAACGAGTCGAGCCGAGCTCAGATTTTTTAGACTCGTTTAAAATTACTCAAACTCGAATTCGACTCGAAATCTTAACGAGTCGATCCGAACTTAACACTACTCGAGCTCAACTTAGCTGGTTTACACTCCTATATATATATATTTAATTACAATCATTCCCATTGGATAAGTGCCCCCTTTCATTACTTTATCCAGCAAGATATTTTAACCACTTGCTGATAAAGACTTTTCATGGCCAACTCTGCAAACATCCAATTGCAGGACAATAATTGAACATCTCTCGGTCTCGGACAATTCAAAGAAACATCCAAATCCCCTTTCTCCATTGGCGGCCTAAGACTTTTCTTCACCTGCTCCAGTCCCATTGCTTTTATACAGCATTTCAAAGAAACTTCCAAATCCCAGACTCAGAAATCTATATGAAAACCAGCTCTGTCACCCCCAGTGTTTGTTCATAGAAAAATCAAGCAAAAGAAGCTCTTCAATATGATCTTCCATAGACTGGTTTTTGCTTCAGTAGTCATAGTTTTCTGCCTTACAAGGTTGGCAGATGGAGCGACACTGGTGACAGATGAAGGTAATGTTCTTCATGAAGGAAGCTTGATTTGCTGTATTCTTGTACTAAATTCCACCATTTTTTCTTGGCTTTTTGGTAGTGGAAGCTTTGAGAAGAATTGGTAGCGCATTAGGGAAGACAGATTGGAACTTTGATGATGTTGATCCATGCAGTGGAGGCAGTGGTTGGATAGATCCTTCCTTTTCTTCTTACGAAGCTAATAATGTTACCTGTGATTGTTCCTTCAACAATGGCAATACCTGCCATGTCACTCACATGTAAGAAAATCTTCTCTCTATTAGTTCTTAGATTACTAAGATTAGGGTTCATTAAGCATATGATCTTGAGTTCATTAGAAGTAAGTGAAGAGTTATAGTTTGAATATAAGTGAACATGCATCTCTAGATTTAACGTTCGATCACTCTGCTAGCATCACTGGTGTCCGAACCCGTGACCTATAGAAATAATAATCGTTTCATTAATCATTTAGGTTAGAGGACTCGTACGGGATTAGATATATTAAACACCGTAAGATTCCATTTTGTTTCAAGATTATATTAATTGTGTCCAAAAATAAAAAGTTTTGCATAAAATTAATGTTGGTTTATAATATAAAGTATCACACCAACTACATGCATTAAGAAAATACCTTTTATTTCATATAATATCATATAAATAAAACATGATGAAATGCATGGCGACATCTTTGACTTTCTTTCTGAATTGACAAGTAAGGAGTTGAAATCTTTTGTTTTTTATTTTTTTAAAGTTTTTCCGTTAAAAAATTTAAAAAAAATTAAATTTTAAACACTAATCTTAATTTTTTTTATGTCATAACCTTTAAATCCTATGCCTTAAAAATATATTTTACTTCTAATTCTTTAACCCCTAATCATAATTCTTACTCTTGAATAATTTTATAAACTTTTATTATTTTTAACTATTTCAATTTACAATTTAATTCTTAAATTATATTTTCTTCTTAAAATCGAGTCCTTAAATTATTTTTTATTAGAAAATTTTGGTCTATCTCCTAGGTTGTGTTCAATTTCACTGTAAAATAACTTTATAGTTCAATTAAAAATTATAAATATAGATGATTGAAAAATTATATTATTCGATTAATATTAATTATATTTTTATTTTTTAAGATTAATATTTAAGCTGATAAAAAAAAATATTGTGTAAATACAAACCTTCCACCGACACCCTTATTACATAAAGTCAAAACAAACTTCCATTGAATCTTGTCTTTGTTCAAAACATCCTAACTTAGAACTGTTCTGGCGGCTATAAAATTAAAAAACGTACTTAAATATTAAACACTAGCTTAATTAATTAATTAATTAGTTTGTTGGTTTGAGCTTTCAAATTCATGACCAACTTGATCTTGATAATGTATTTAAAAAAGCAACTTGCTTTGCTTGGACCATATCATATTAGAAAATGAATATTATTTATTTAACTTGTTCGATAAAGCTAATAATTTATAATTATAAAAAATAAGTTTTCTAATTAATTTAATTATTTAAGCTCAACAAGTGATCTAAATAAAAATATAATAATATTAAAGTTAAAAGAGTATTTAAAGTTAAATGAAGCGATAAGGTATCTTATTATTTTAAGGGAAAAAATAGATTCGAATGTTAAAGAAAATATTGGTAAAAAATTATAAATTTCAAACATAGATTTATAAAATAGATGTGTATTGTCTTAAAAATATCTTAATTTTTATTATTTTATTTTTGAAAACTCAAATTAATTGAAAATAAAATAATTAATTTAGTATCAGTTATTTTGTTTTTATCTACTTTTGTTATAATTTTAATATTTTGTTTAGACTTCGATTATACTATTGAGCTATTAAAATCAATAATGTGGAGGAATCTTAATGTTTCATGTGCGATGATACGGAGGGATTTTAATTTTTAACATCCCGATGATATAAATAAATCATAAACTAAAATCCAGAACTAAAATAATATTGATTTTTAGTTTAGTGATATAACCGAATGCGTTCCTAAAAATTTGGTAGTATTTGGTATAATTTACCATTTCTTTCTACTAGATTTTTGTACATGCAGACCAGAGTTCTCACTTTGTTTATGTGCTGGGACAGATCTATTTATACCTCTAAATTTTAACCCTCTTATTTTTATAGTTTTCACCATTTCGTCCTTATTTATCTGGATTTTCCATTACCGTACCTAACCTTGTTTTGTATCAGACTGCTCAAGGCACAAAATCTCTCAGGTACCCTCCCAACAAACTTGGCCAGTCTCCCTTACCTGCAAGAAATGTAAGGACCACGTTTCCAAACTTCTTTTTCATGATATATATATACATATATACATACATGTATCTTAATTCTGTATCAACTGATTATCTATCCTTGTTTTAAACTATTCTTACAGTGACCTTTCTCGCAACTTTCTTAGTGGCAACATTCCTCCCCAATGGGGTTCAGCTCCACGACTCGCCAACATGTATGTATCTATGAACATCCATGTATATGTATGTATGTTAGATGTTTATAAATGTTGTTGCTAAATGAAAAAGATGTGTTGTGTTGCAGCACCCTTCTTGGAAATCGATTAACAGGTGAAATCCCAGTAGAGCTAGCAAATATCAGAAATCTTACCAGCTTGTAAGTTAGATTACACCAGTTTCTACTAAACATATCTTCAGGTCATGTTATAACATGTTTTTATGAATGTCTGATGGATGTGTAGAGTCCTTGAGGTCAATGGCTTCTCAGGATCTTTGCCTCCAGAACTGGGGAATCTAACCAGACTTCAAAGGATGTAAGAAAAAACCCTTTTTTTCAGAAAAGATATCTATCAGGATTTCATTTCTTATATGCAGGATTTTAAGTATTTGTTTACTGGTTTTTACAGGCTTCTTAGTTCCAACAATTTTACTGGAGAAATACCTGAATCATATGCTAACCTGACTTCCATAGATGACTTGTAAGTGATTTTAATGTCCCATGTTTGAAAAATATTTCATATATACACTCATGTCTGAATATATGTCGAATTGTTTTCCGAACAGTCGTATTAGTGACAACAACTTCACAGGACAGATTCCGGAGTTCGTATTCCGGAATTGGAGAAACCTTTCACGGATGTAAGAACTTAATCAACATTACTGTATTTTTTTAAACATTCCATAGGATACATTTTGTTTCATCAGTCCATTAAATGAATCCATCTTCTGTATGATAACAGAGAGATGGAGGGAAGTGGTTTGAGCGGTCCGATTCCGTCCATTAATGTTTCTCTACAAAGATTAAGATACATGTAAGCATTGAAATATAAACTATTTCCATTAAAAAACATCTTTGTTTCATAATTAAATCCTTGTTTCTGATTGTATCTGGTATTGGTTTACAGAATAATTAGTGACTTGAACGGAGCTGATGCAACTTTTCCGCAACTAAATGTCAGTTTGCCTGCATTAGACAGAGTGTAAGCATATCTGCAACAGCCAACAAGGCAAAGATATGTTAAAGTTATGAGATATTGAGGAGTTCCATGTATAATGGTATATATTTTTGATTGAATTACAGGATGTTGAGAAGCTGCAATCTCATTGGAGAGATACCTGATTCTCTTGGGAGATTCACAACTATAAGGATCCTGTAAGTGTTAGAGTTAGATTTTCATTTCGAGAGGTCCGGATTTAGTCTAGTGATTTGTTTGTTCATGTAGTCAGCTTTAACTTGTCTTGGAACATAACATTCTTGCAGGGATCTCAGCTTTAACAGACTCAGTGGAGAAATTCCAAATCTTTCTGCTCTTGATTTGGATACATTGTAAGGACATGTATTTTTTCTCTTCCATATATTCATATTTACGATAATCAACTGTTATATCATTCATTATGTCCACAATCACGAGACCACAATAATCCACAGCAGTATCTAATTACTGAAACATAATGATTTCTTTGATTAGGTTCTTAAATGGAAACAATTTTACGGGAGCAGTCCCTCCGTGGATACTAGAAACAAGAGAAGATATGTAAGATTGTCTTCTTCATTATTCGTTAATGTCGAATTACATGAAACAGTATTCTAAAGTAATCTATTTGCAGGGATGTTTCATATAACAACTTCACTAGTACCGGTTCTGTATCGGAATGTGGAAGGCCAGGCCTGTATGACAACTTTCGAACCTAACTTGTTTTAATTCATAAGTGAATCTTTATAACAAATCTGTCATCTGTTTTTGTAATTTTCCCTTGTTGTCTGTAGGAACTTGTTTTCAGGCATGTCAAGGAACAATAACTTGTAAGTACTGTTTTTAACCTTTTTTTCTGTCTTTGGTCAACTTCAAATTTGATGTTTATAAAGGCTAATTTATGTTTCCGGGGCATATAATTGTTTTACCAGGGGAATAGTTCCATGTTTGAGAAGCCAACTTAATTGCACAGCACGTAAGTAGAAATTTCATGTACTTTATCCGTGTTAATCTCGATTCGTGTTTGATGTACTAATCGAAGGATAAGTGCTATGTTATTTTCCTCAGCTGTGCACTCTGTTCATATCAACTGTGGAGGAAATCAAAGAACTGTTGATGGAATCACTTATGAAGCTGATCTTGATCAAGCAGGGCCTGCGGCATTTTTACGTCGGGGTACCAACTGGGCACTTAGTACCACCGGAATTTTCCTAAACGATGATCGGAACGACGACATCTTAGCATTCGGTAATGCTGATGGTGAACTCCATCAAAATGCAAGGCTTTCGCCTAGCTCGTTGACATACTATGCATTTTGTCTCGCCAATGCAAGTTACGAAGTAAACCTCAATTTTGCTGAGATTCAGTTCAGTGATCAAAATTATAGCAGCCTAGGGAGGAGGATATTTGATGTTTACATTCAGGTATTCTTTATTGTCATTCTTGTTTACATTTCGACGAGTTCGAGATTAAAATCTCGAAATGTATAATCTCCTAACCAGATAGCATAGTTTTACAACATGTGCATGCATGGAAAGGGTTACATGGAATGGATAATAATTGCAGGGGCAGCGGGTGCTGAAGGATTTCAATATTAAAGAAAGAGCAGGAGGAGCAGGCAGACCAATAGTAATGCCTTTTGCTGTAAATGTAACCGATGGCACTTTGGAGATCCATTTCCGATGGGCCGGAAAAGGGACGACATCTATTCCTGTGAGAGGCATTTACGGTCCACTTATCTCTGCAATATCTATTACTGATCCTGGTATGTTGTCAGATGTTAGTATTTGTATCTTATGTCGTCTCATCCTATTGCTTTACGAATCTTTGCGACTTACTTACAATGTTGTTGAATCAGCTTATAGACCTCCATCACAAGGTGACGGTGGTGGTATCGCGACAGCTGCAATTGTTGGTATAGTGGGAGGAGCAGTGTTTGCTGCCTTGCTGATTGTGGGCATCCTTTGGTGGAAAGGCTGTTTAAGACGGGAGAGAACATTAGAACAAGGTAGTTGGACAGAAAAATAATCATATTCTATTACATAGAACAGTCGAACCGTCTTATTATAAATGTTTCTTATTTGGCTTAACTTTATTCCACAGATCTAAAAGGTGTAGAGTTGCAGACAAGTTCCTTTAGCTTTAGGCAAATTAAAGCTGCTACAAACGATTTTCATGCTTCGAATAAGATCGGAGAAGGTGGTTTCGGTCCCGTTTACAAGGTACCATGTCCAACACAGTCTTTTAGCCTATGCATTATGTGAAATAAACACCGCACGACTGAAAACACATCTGGTACCATGATTAAAATCCTACTGCAGATACCATGTGCAACACATTCTTGCTTCTGATTACTTACAGATACAACGATTTTGGTTTTCTTCGGTTGTTCGATTAAATCCTGGTGTGAACTTCACAGTTTCTGCAGACTGCAGGTTCCTAGACATAATGTGGTTTTTTATTTCAATTGCAGGGCACTCTACCGGATGGCACAGTGATTGCTGTTAAGCAGCTATCGGCTCGATCCAAGCAAGGAAATCGTGAGTTCGTGACTGAGATTGGCATGATTTCAGCTCTTCAACACCCTTATCTTGTAAAGTTGTATGGATGTTGCATTGAAGGAAATCAATTGATGCTTATATATGAGTACCTGGAAAACAACAGCCTTGCACGTGCATTATTTGGTACAAATCTCATCTGAATACTGAATGATATTGTTTTTCGAAGCTAAAATGATATGTTCTAACATGAATGAAAAGTGTTTCAATATATATATATATATATATGTATCTGACATTCTCTGTATGTTTGTAATGAAAAGGTCCACCAGAATTTCAGTTGAAATTAGACTGGTCGACAAGAAGGAAGATCTGCATTGGTATAGCAAGAGGACTAGCTTATCTCCATGAAGAATCAAGGTTGAAGATAGTGCATAGAGACATCAAGGCCACCAATGTCTTGCTTGACAAGAATCTAAACCCGAAAATATCCGACTTCGGTTTGGCCAAGCTTGATGAAGAAGATAATACACACATAAGCACCCGAGTTGCAGGAACTTAGTACGTCTCTTTTCCGATTCATTCTCGATGAATTCATCGATGTTAGCTTATAAAAAAAGCTGTATTTGATTAATGTTGTTAAATTTGCAGTGGCTACATGGCTCCGGAATATGCAATGCATGGTCACTTGACCGAGAAAGCAGATGTATATAGCTTTGGGATTGTGGCTCTTGAAATTGTAAGTGGCAGATTGAACACTAAAACACGCCCCAAGGAAGAACCTTTCATCCTCCTCGAATGGGTAAACTCGGTTCTCGTATTCATATCCGAATATGCATCGAATGTCAAACACATCGGACACGAAAGTGTCACATTTTATGAATATTGACATCTAAACTGTGTGTTTTCTGTAGGCTCATGTTCTGAAGGAGCAAGGGAACTTATTAGACTTGGTTGATCCTAGGATTGGCTCAGACTGCAACATCGACGAAGTGATGGCCATGATCAATGTTGCTCTCTTGTGCACATATCCCACTGCTTCAGCTAGACCTGCAATGTCTTCCGTGGTGAGCATGCTCGAAGGAACGGCTTCCGTCGAGGAATTCTTTATCGATTCAAGCGTTTCTTCGATTCGACAAAAGGATACCGAAGCTATGAAAAAGTTTTATCGTAAACTCGAAGAAGACGATGCCGATATCAGCCAGACGAAAAGCATGTTAGCTGATGGACCCTGGACTGGTTCATCTACATCTGCTGCTGATCTCTATCCAATTAGCTTGAATTCTGGGTATTTTCAGAATCGAGATTCAACAAATTAGAAACAACTTGTCAATGATCTGGTGCTGGAATAAGTTCATTAGGAACAAAAAATGCATAATTTTCTCATTTAGTTTTTATTTAGTCCATTTGATTCGTTCAACTACGTTCAAGAGGTTGTATAATTGTTTCGAATTAGATTATGTAAAAAAAATAACGTTTTGTGTATTAAAATATAATATATTTATATATATATATATTGAATTTTCTTAAATCAAATATATCACACAAAATGGTCAAATATTATTTTTCATGTCCTCAAACCTTCATTTCCTTTGAAACTTGGATCAGAAACTAAATTATTAAATTTATTATATTTGTTAAAATATTATGTTTAATATTATATTAAAATTATTAAATTATTACTGAATATATATTATTATATTAGACTATTAACTAATTATATTATTAAATATATAATAATTTAATATATATTTTTTCATGCCTAAATTTTATTTTTATTTATTTAATTTTTCCTATAAGTTAATCTTTAATAAAATAATTTATAAACTTTCTTATGTAAAGTAAGTTTGGCTTAACGAGTTAGGTGTTGGTATTACTTCTAATTTTAAAAGGTTTTGTTTAATCCACGTCATCGTTTGATTAAAAAATTAATAAATTAAATAATTTTATTAATAAAATTAAAAATTTAATAATTATATTAACATTATCTTTATAACTCAATGATTCTTTGATTAAATTTAGAGATAACAGGTTGGATTTGGACGAGTTTTGGTCATCTAACATTAATATGATTTGACTCAAAATAATAAAATCTATACCACATCTCTGATATATTAATAAAAAATTCAATTATATTTAATTTAACCCAAAAATTAATAAAAATATTAAATAGTATATATAAAAATATAATAAAATACATTGTGCCGGGTCGAAGAATTTTCGCATTAAACTTGATGGTCAACCAACCTAATTTTATTTTTCAATAACATGATCCAATCCAATCTTATTTTTTAATAAAAAAACTCCCTTATTAAATTGGATAGAGTCAAAACCTGATGAGTTCGGATCAAATTATCATCCCTAAATAATTTATTTTATAGCAGGGATAGAGCAAAGAGGAGTAGGAAGGGGCAATCATCCCCGCTCCGATTTTTTTCACTTTTGGTCTCCTGTTTAAGTTCTTTTAAAAATTATTTTTTTATGAATTTTCTCTTAATTTTAAACATTTATATTTTCCCTCCTCAACTCAAAATCTTGGCACCGTTTCTACATGTGTTAATGACTCGGTTGTTGTTCGTTCACCTACTTCCTCTCTGTCTTAGATTTTACTTCCAGCAATAGAATCCCTTTGTTTTAAATATAAAAAAACTTATTGTTTGTGTGTAGGGATGGACACGGATCGGGTCAGATTTTCGGCCCACCCGTATTTAATCTAAAAAATTATACCCTCCACCTGACTCGACCGGTTTTTAAGTTTTAAAATTCGATCCGACCCGACTTAAATCATTTAAAAATAAAAATTTTAGGGACTAAATTGTAAAAAAATAAAATTTAGGGATATAATTGTAAAATTATTTAATTTTAGTGACCTAATTGTAAAAAAAATTAATTTTAGTGATCTAATTGTATAAAATATATATAAAGATGGATCATTATTATAAATATCCCTAAAATATATATAGAAAAATTACATTATTAGTCTCGGATCGTATCAGAGAAGATTTTTTCACTCTAAAACCAAACCCGACCCGACCCGAACTCGAATTTTCACCAAAAAATTTAACCCGATCAGATCGGATCAGATCATAACTCATCAGATTCGGGATTCGTGCCTATCCCTATCCGTGTGGGTCCTGATTTCATTCAATTCCCATGCAAGATCTTTTAACAACTTGTTACCGTAAGAAAGAAACGAGTTTCCATGGCAAACCCCACAAACATCAAAATCACAGTCCAATAATTGAATGTCTGCAGCAAGTCAAGGATAAGCCATTTTTCTCCATCGGCGGCAAAAGAATTTTCTTCAGTCAAACAAACATACAAATCTCCATGGAAAAACAGCCTTTCAAACCATTGTTAGTTCATTGAAAAAATCAAGCAAAAAGGAGCTCTTGAATTCATCTTCTCCACCCAAAAAAGAACTCCCAATATGCTCTTCCATAGACTGGTTTTTGCTTCAGTAGTCACAGTTTGCTGCCTTACAGCGTTTGCAGATGGAGCGACACTGGTAACAGATGAAGGTAATGTTCTTCATGAAGGAAGCTTGATAATTTGCTGTATTCTTGTACTAAATTCCACCATTTTTTCTTGGTTTTTTGTAGTGGAAGCTTTGGAAAGAATTGGTAGCGCATTGGGGAAGACAGATTGGGACTTTCGTGTTGATCCATGCAGTGGAGGCAGTGGTTGGGTAGATCCACCCTTATCTGATTATCATGAGAATAATGTTACCTGTGATTGCTCCTTCAACAATGGCAATACCTGCCATGTCACACGCATGTAAGCAGATCTTCTCTCTGTGTTCATGGATTAGGGTTCATTAAGCATCTGATCTTGAATCTATTAGCTGTAAGTGAAGAGTTTAGGGTGAATATAAGAGCATGATCTGCAACTATAGGACAGGGATGATAGATTACAAGGATGAAAATCTTTTTCTCTAATCATACTTTTTAATTTACTCTTTGGTGCTTTTATATGAAAATAATAAGCTTAGTGTTCACGATTTAAGATTAAAATTTATGATTAGAATTAAGATTTAAGAGTAGAAGTACGAATTTTCTAGTCTAAGTGATTAAAAGATAATTATTGTTTTTAAAGGTTATGAGTCTAAGAACCGGTGATTTCAACAGAATGATTGAGCGATCAATAAATTATTTTTATACATATTTCATAATTTTTTTAATACAATCTCTTTTTAAAATTTTAAACTTAAAACTCTAATTTTAAATTTTAAATTTTACGATCTAAATTTTTAAATATTAAACCTTTAACTTTTATATTTAATAAATATATAAAATTAATTTACATAAATTATACATAAAAAAAATTTCTTCAAATTTAATTTTCAATACTTATAATTATTTTGATTTTATTCAATTCTAAAAATAACATTTAACATGTAAATATATTATTAATCTAATCTCTTTATTAACTTATTTTCGGGAAAAATTATAAGATAAACCATATTTATTATGTCATTCATAATTTTAAACAATCAGAACCATTGATCTTAATTTTTTTAAGTGAATCATCACCTCTTTTTTACATGAACTTATTAAATAAATAATTATTAAATAATTATTTAAAGATTAATAATTCTGATTATTTAGACCATAAATAACATATTGAGCATGATTAACCTAATAATCTCACCATTTTCAGCCTTATCTCTTTTACTGTCATCCTCCACCGCACAACCTTCACGTCAATTAATAATGTTAGGGTAGCCGACATGCATTTAAGAATGGTATGTCAGAACGGTAAAAAGAGAATAATTTTTAAAATTATTGAAAAATTAAAGTACTAATTTTTAATATATTCTGGGTTGAATTTCTTCTGTATATTTTGATATTTATTTTATAAATAACAATATTTAATTTTTTATATAATATTTTTTAAATAAATATTACTATTTATAAAATATAAAAAATTATTTTAAATATACTAAAAAATTTAATAATTAAAATTTTAAATAAATATTAAAATTTATTGTTTTTAATCGTATTTCGAACCTTATATGTTAGATGAGCACATTAATATGTAATTCTAACCCTTTCTATGCAATCTATTATTTCGTTTTTGTCACAAGAGATAGTTGAAGATATTCTAAGCCAATGTCACAATCGTAGCACGTAAGGATTTTCCTTTGTCATTTGTTTGGCCCATTCGAAGAGATCACTCCAACATTCTAAAGATAAAAGTAATTCGCAGCCTTGCATAACCATTGTCCAAAGATTTTTTGAATACACGCATTCACCAAACAAATGCTCCCGAATCTTACAATTAGTACCACAGAATAAACACCATAAGTCTCTATGATATTTCATCGCACCATTCGACTCTTTATCGGTAATCTATCCAGAACAACTAACCATGAAACAAAAGAGTAACGGGAAATAGATGGGGCTTCCTAAACGACCTTGTACCAGGGTATCTTATGTTGTTTATGCTGTAGAACTTCTCAACCATCATAGCTTTGTATCCTCCTTAGATGCTTCTTATCATCGAAAAAATCTTCCTTTAAGCCTAACAATTTCTTCTATACCCAGCTGTGATATTAAAATAAATTTTAATAAAATAAATATTTAATATTATTTAAATAGATGTTTGTAGTTAACATCCGTTATAAAAAATCAGTTAATCAATAAAAACATAACATATGACATCATTAAATATTTTTTAATTTTATTTTAAAAGATAAATTAAAATTCTTAAATATCCTAAAATTTTCAAATAAAATAAAAAATAGTTCTTGAATTCCTAAATCTCTCCGAAACCGATCATTCTAGCCGACGTTGATCACATTTTCGAGGATTGAATAAATCACATTCTCTTGTCGAACAACCTACACATCGATCATCATTTATTATGTTTTCATTCATTGTGAATTATTCGAATTAATTATTCAACAATTTTAATATTTCACACGGTGTTAACCGATTTTCGATTTTCGATGAATAGATAAATAAATGATAATGATAGCTCGACGCGAATATATTTAACGATAACATAACAATCAACGACGAAATAAGATCAAATCTGAGATTTAAACATTATGGTGTTGGGAGTTTCAAATTTTGGGTTAATTTGAGGTTATTTTTCCGTTACTGAACTCAACTTTTGTATCAGACTGCTCAAGGCACAAAATCTTCCGGGTACCCTCCCAACAAACTTGTCCAGTCTCCCTTTCCTGCTAGAAATGTAAGGGCCACTTTCCAAACTTTTTTTATGATATACATATATATACATACATATATACATATCTTAATTCTGTGTCAACTAATATCTATCCTTGTGTTAAACTATTCTTACAGTGACCTTTCTCGCAACTATCTTAGTGGCAACATTCCTCCTCAATGGGGTTCTGCTTCACGACTCGTCAGCATGTATGTTTCTTTCCTGCTTCTGTATGTATATATTGTCTTTGATGGTTGTATGTTCATTGTTACTAAATGGAAAAGATGTGTTGTGTTTCAGTTCACTTCTCGGAAATCGATTAACCGGTCGAATCCCAGCAGAGCTAGCAAATCTCAGCAATCTTACCAGCTTGTGAGTTGGATTACAACAGTTTCTACTAAAACATATCCTCAGTTCATGTTATAACATGTTTTTATGGATGTCCGATGGATGATTCATTTTATTTATTGGAAAACTGTGTAGAGTCCTTGAGGTCAATGGCTTATCAGGACCCTTGCCTGCAGCATTGGGGAGCTTATCCAAACTTGAGAGAATGTAAGACAGGTCCTTTTCTTTTTTAAAAAATCCCATCTTCTGATGATTTAGAGGAAATTATTATGATTTTTGTTATTTAATTTTGATTTATCATCTGTTTACTGGGTTTTACAGGCTTCTTAGTTCTAACAATTTCACTGGAGAAATACCTGAAGCATATGCTAACCTGACTTCCATGGATGACTTGTAAGTGAAAGTGATTCTAATGTTCTTTCTACCAACTTGTTAAATCTGATATGAACATATAGTTATATGCAATAGTTATGATTATTTTGTTTCGTCGACAGTCGTATTAGTGACAACAACTTCACAGGACAGATTCTGGAGTTCGTATTCCGGAATTGGAGAAATCTTACACGGATGTAAGAACCTAATCAACATTACTGTATGTTTTAGATTTCATTGGAGATGTTTTGTTTTATCAGTCCATTATATGAATCCATCTTCTGTATGATGACAGAGAGATGGAGGGAAGTGGTTTGAGTGGTCCAATTCCATCCATCAATGCTCCTCTACAATCCTTAGAATACATGTAAGCATTGAACTTGATATAACAAAAAACACATGATCTTCTATCGGAATTTGCATCCTCGTTTATGATTTTATTCGATATCGGTTTACAGAATAATCAGTGACTTGAATGGAGCTGGTGCAGCTTTTCCACAATTTAATGCCAGTTTGCCTAGATTGGAGAGAGTGTAAGCATATCTGTGCAACAATGCAAAGATATATTAAAAGTTATGAGATATTGAGGAGCTCCAAATATGATGGAACATGTTTTTGATTGAGTTACAGGATTCTGAGGAGCTGCAATCTCATTGGAGAGATACCTGAGTCTCTTCAGACATTCACAACAATAAAGATCTTGTAAGTCTTCGGCTTTTCTTTTCCCGAGAAGTAACATCCGGCATGTTTGTAATTCGAATTTCAACATTTATATGATGCCTCCCTTACAGACAGAAACTGTTTTAGTTTCTAACTTGTCTTGGAACATAATGTTCTTACAGAGATCTCAGCTTTAACAGACTCACTGGAGAAATACCAGATCTTTCAGCTCTTGATTTCGATACGTTGTAAGGATATGTGTTTTTTCGTCTATATTTATCATAATTGATAGCAATAACATGTCTGCCATCTCGATAAACTTGTATCTGAGTACTGAAACTTAATGATTTCTTTGATTAGGTTCTTAAATGGAAACAACTTTACTGGAGCAGTCCCTCGGTGGATACTGGACACAGATGAAGAAATGTACGATTCTTGTCTTCGTTATTCGTTAATGTTGAATTACTACATGAAACAATATTCTAAAGTAATCTGTTTGCAGGGATGTTTCATATAACAACTTCACTAGCACAGGTGCTGTATCAGACTGTGGACGAAGCCCAGGCCTGTACGACATTTGTTTAATTCATGTGGTTTCATTACAAATATCCATCATATGTTTTTAATAGTTTGTCCTTCATTGTCATTCTGTAGGAACTTGTTTTCAAGCATTTCAAGGACCAATGACTCGTAAGTACTGTTTTCAAGCATTTTGTTGTCTTTGGTCGACTTCAAATTTGGTGTTTTAATGGCTAATTTATGTTTCCGGGGCATATAACTGTTTTACCAGAGGAATTGTTCCATGTTTGAGCCAAAATAACTGCCTGGAACGTAAGTAGAAACTTCTTGTACTTCATCTGTGTTAATCTCGATTCGTATTTGATGTACTAATCGATGGATAGATGCATATGTTATTTCCCTCAGCTGTGCACTCTGTTCATATAAACTGTGGAGGAAGAGCAAAACCTGTTAATGGAACCAATTATGAAGCTGATCTTGATCAAGCTGGGCCTTCGACGTTTTTACGACCGGGTACCAACTGGGCACTTAGTACCACCGGAATTTTTCTAAACGATGATCGGAACAACGACGTCTTAGTATATGGTGACGCCGATGGTGAACTCCACGAAAATGCAAGGCTTTCACCTAGCTCTCTGACTTACTATGCATTTTGTCTGGCCAATGCAAATTACACAGTAAACCTCCATTTTGCTGAGATTCAGTTCAGTGATCAAAATTATAGCAGCTTAGGGAGGAGGATATTTGATGTTTACATTCAGGTATACTTTTATTGTCATTCTTGTTTACATTTCGACGAGTTCGAGATTAAAATCTCGAAATGTATAATCTCCTAACCAGATGGAATAGTTTCACATGTG
Organism: Abelmoschus esculentus; assembly: GCA_035048815.1. NCBI lineage: Eukaryota > Viridiplantae > Streptophyta > Magnoliopsida > Malvales > Malvaceae > Abelmoschus > Abelmoschus esculentus. The sequence goes on along the minus strand of JAUCBN010000019.1, from coordinate 1,266,953 downwards.
CTTGCATGGAAAGAGTTACATGGAATGGATGATAAATGCAGGGGCAGAGGGTGCTGAAGGATTTCAATATTAAAGAAAGAGCAGGAGGAGCAGGCAGACCAATAGTAATGCCTTTTGCTGTAAATGTAACTGATGGCACTTTGGAGATCCATTTCCGATGGGCCGGAAAAGGGACGACATCTATTCCCGAGAGAGGCATTTATGGCCCCCTTATATCTGCAATATCTATTATCGATCCTGGTAGGATGTCGAATGTTAAGATTCGTATCTTATGTCATCTTGTCTAGGTTGTTTTTCGAGTCTTTGTGACTGACTTACAATGTTGTTGAAACAGCTTATATACCTCCATCACAAAATGACGGCGGTATCGCGACAGCTGCGATTGTTGGGATAGTGGGAGGAGCCGTGTTTACTGCCTTGCTGATTGTAGGCATCCTTTGGTGGAAGGGCTGTTTAAAACGGGAGAGAACATTAGAACAAGGTAGTTGGACAGAAAAATCATTGTATTCTGTTACATAGAACAGTCGAACCGTCTCATTATAAATGTTTCTTATTTGGCTTAAATTTCCTTCACAGATCTAAAAGGTGTAGAGTTGCACACAAGTTCCTTTAGCTTTAGGCAAATTAAAGCTGCCACAAACGATTTTCATGCTTCGAATAAGATCGGAGAAGGTGGTTTCGGTCCCGTTTACAAGGTACCATGTCTAACACAGTCTTTTAGCTTATGCATCACACGAAATAAATACGGCATGACTGAAAACGCTTCTAGTACAGTGATTAATATCCTGCTGCAGATATCCTTACTGCAGCAGGTACCATGTGCTACATTTTTTTTCTTCTGATTACTAACAGATGCTACGGTTTTGGTTTTCTTCGATTAAAATCCTGCTGTGAACTTCCTCACTAGAGCAGTTTCTGCAGCTATATTGTTCTTGATTTTGAATCTGGACATCATGTTTTTTCATTTCGAATGCAGGGCACTCTACCGGATGGCACAGTGATTGCTGTTAAGCAGCTATCGGCTCGATCCAAGCAAGGAAATCGTGAGTTCGTGACTGAGATTGGCATGATTTCAGCTCTTCAACACCCGTATCTAGTAAAGTTGTATGGATGTTGCATTGAAGGAAATCAGTTGATGCTTATATATGAGTACCTGGAAAACAACAGCCTTGCACGTGCATTATTTGGTACAAATCTTATCCCAATGATTTTTTCAAAGCTAAATGATCTGTTCCAAAACAAATGAAGAACATGTCAATGTGTGTGTGTGTATATATATATATATATATATATATATATATATATATATATATATGCATGTATGTATCTTAGCTTCTGTATATGTTGGTAATGAATAGGTCCGCCAGAGTTTCAGTTAAAATTAGACTGGGCCACGAGAAGGAAGATCTGCATCGGTATAGCAAGAGGACTAGCTTATCTCCATGAAGAATCAAGGTTGAAGATAGTGCATAGAGACATCAAGGCCACCAATGTCTTGCTCGACAAGAATCTAAACCCAAAAATCTCAGACTTTGGTTTGGCCAAGCTTGATGAAGAAGACAATACACACATTAGCACCCGAATTGCAGGAACTTAGTACGTCTCTTTTCCGATTCATTCGCGATGTGTTCATCGATGTTAGCTTATAAAAAGCTGTATTTGATTGATGTTGTTAAATTTGCAGTGGCTACATGGCTCCGGAATATGCAATGCATGGTCACTTGACTGAGAAAGCAGATGTTTATAGCTTTGGGATTGTAGCTCTTGAAATAGTTAGTGGCAGATTGAACACTAAAATCCGCCCCAAGGAAGAACCTTTCATCCTCCTCGAATGGGTAAACCAAGTTCTCGTATCCATATCCGAATATATATCGAGTGTCAAACACATGCCGGACACGAAAGTGTCACATTATATGAAATGAATCTGAATAATGGACCCTAAACTATGTGTTTTCTATAGGTTCAAGTTCTGAAGGAGCAAGGGAACTTATTGGACATGGTTGATACAAGGATTAGCTCGGATTGCAACAGAGATGAAGTGATGGTGATGATCAATGTTGGCCTATTGTGCACAAACCCCACTGCTTCATCTAGACCTGCAATGTCTTCCGTTGTGAGCATGCTCGAAGGCAAGGCTTCCGTCCAGGAATTCTTTATCGATTCGAACGATGCTTCAAGTCGACAAAAGGATGCCGAAGCTATGAAAAAGTTTTATCAGAAACTCGAAGAAAACGATACCGATATTAACCAGACGAAAAGCACGGTAGCTGATGGACCCTGGACTGGTTCATCTACATTCGCTGCTGATCTCTATCCAATTAGTGTTACTACTGGTTATTTGCAGAATAGATCAGCTTCAACAAATTAGACACAACTTGTCAACAATCTGTTGCTGTAATAAGTTCATTAGGAACACTGTATATTTTTGTTGTTCAGTTCTTTCGATTCGTTGAGCTACATTCAAAAGGTTCCATTCAATAGTTTTGAAGTTCAAATTTCATATTTGTAGGCAAATGTATATACTCAAGAACTAATATGCGAATGTGCTAATGTATGTTTGTAATTTTGATAAATATTATAAGTATAAATACTATGTTTTGTTTTTATCGGTGTTTTCATTTTAAATTATTGAATTTAATGTTTAGAGTTTAAGGTTAGATGTTATTATTAGGGTTTAGAGAATTATGGATGAGTATATCTTTTAGGGTGTATGATTTAAGGTTTAAGATATAGAAAATTAGTGCTAACGTTAGGGTTTAAAATCTAATTTTTAAGATTTTTTTAGCAAAGATAGACATAATTAAGGGTGCTAACGAGTCGAACCTAGCTCGAAAACAATGTCATTGGGCTTGGCTCGGGCTCGAAGCTCGTCGGGCTCGGCTTATCTCAACTCAAAATTAAAAAAAAAAATGTGCCTACTTTATTTTAGTTAATTTTTCATATTTTATTTTATTGTTTTTCTTTTGTTAAAGAGATTATTTTTGGTGATATATGTAGCATATACATAATATAATTATTATGAGCATGTTCATGAGCTTTTCGAGTCGAACTTGAATCGGCTCGACTCATTAAGGTCTAGAGTCGAGCTCACTCGAACCGAGCTTTGACCAAACCGAGCCCGAATAGGTCGCGAGTTGATCAGGTTCATTATCACCCCTAGACATCATTAGGAAATAGAAGATTTCTACTTAAATATTATAGGCTTAATAGTTAAACAGATACCCCAATTATGGGTGCAAATCGTTCGTCTCTTTTTCATGCTTACTTCCATGCCTTCGTTTTAATTTAGAGGGTTTAGGGTTCAAGGTTAGGGTTATGATATTAGTTTAGGAATTAGGGGTACAGTGTATTTCTTAAGGTGTAGAGTTTAGGATTTAGGATATAGAAAATAAGGATCAAAGTTTAAAATTTATTTTTTTTAAATTTTTAACGGAAGACATGAAAAGAGATAGATGATTATTACTCCCCATTATACCTCTAAGACTATATATTTCTTTCTCACATTGACCGTAATGTGTGAATTAATTCCGATAAGGATTTTCGATACACAATAATAAAAATAACTTTTATAAATATCTTAATTTTAAGTTTAGTAGTTTAATATTTAAAGTTATGATTAAAATTTAAAGTATAAAATTAGAATTTAAGATTCGAAAGTTAGAATTAATAATTTAATGTATTATAATTAAAATTTTATATTTTAACTTATTAATCTTAAAATATAATCCAAATCTCTAAATGTAATTATAACCTGCAACGATTATTTTTCTTACTAAAATATAAAAAATATAAACGAAGAAGGGTTATCAGATTCTAGAGTTTTGTTTTAGGCTATCAAATTTAATTAAGATTATTTAATATTTAGGCTGATCGGGCCCATTATAATAGTTATAAATTAATTTTACTTTATATTGAATATGGATACGCAGTTTACGATCGTGGATAATTTGTCGCGACACTCAGTTCTGATTTACGGTTCTCAGTAGTCTTTCAATAAATTAATTCTTTTTTGTGGTTCGTTTGCTGATGCAATCAGATTTGTTTGTGTCTATTTTTTCGATCGAATCTTTAGATGAGTTTTTAAACTTTTTCCATGTATGATCCTTATATGATCTAAAGTGATTAATTGTAAGAAAATATTCAAATTAGTTTACAATTATAATTGTAAACCATTATTGTAATATTGAGTATTTCTTGTTTAATAAAATTAGCCGCTTCTATTAAAAAAAATAATAACATGTGTTTTATATTTTTCAATTCGGTTTTCTTTATTATTTTAATTAATAATATATATAATATACGTTTATATCATATACGTATAAAAATAGAGTTAAGATTTAAAAAAATAAATAAAAACTTAAAAAAAAAAACGATTGTCCTTTCCTATCCCTAGATATCTTCCTATTGTATGTATACATATATAACTACAAATATATGCATGGCATATATACATACGTACATAATACTAACACATAACATATTAACATAATATATACATGGATATAGTATACATTCAATATTAATATATACATATAATATATAATAGAGTTTTTACGTAAATATTGTTTAGAGATTTTTTATATATAAAAATATGATTTTTTAAAATTATTTTTAATTTAATAGTATTGTACATTATTGTTGAAATAAAAAAATGAATTGAAAATAATCTGTTCTTAAATAATGTTTTGAAAAAAATATTAAAAAAATAAATAAACATTGCTCATGTAAAAACTCCATATATAATACATGCAACATTCATTCACATATAATATATATATATATATATATATATATACACCAAACGCGTAAACATATATAATTATATATATATTGAGATATTGATTTTGATATAATAATCGAAAAATATTTTAGATTAATTTAAAAAGATTTTAAAAATGATTCTCTATTCAGACAACTTAAAAATAAGTTTAAATTTTTTTTAAGAATTTTTAAAAGTGTTTGAAACGTTTTTAAAATAGTCAAATTTGTGTTTTAAATAAAAGTTTCGAAACCTCCTAAAAGGTTTCGAAACATTTGTCCTGTAACGATTATATTTTTGTAAGATTTCGAAACTTTTGATAAAATGTTTCAAAACCTCTGTGCATGTGAAAATTTAATGTTCAACTTTTTGACTTTCTAACGGCTCCAAAACATCCCAACGACTATAAACGACTAGAATATGATTTTACACTATAAAAGCAAGCTTTGGACACTTGAAGATAGTAAAAGACAACATCCAAAAAACATAGTCAAGAGAAATTGAGTTTAAATCTTTATTTTCTTTTTCTTTTGTACATAATTTTAAGAGTGATTTTATTGTAAATCTTTTATTTTTTTTGAGCTTAATTGTGTAAACACTCATCTTTGTGAGGTACTTAGTTTACCAAACAATTCCCTTTGTAAAAGGAGATATTCTAGTTTAGCCTTAGACAAAAATTAGAGGTTGTAACAGTTATCCCCTGAACCGGTAAAAATGTATCAATTTACAGTGAATTGGTTAAAATCCTTAGTTGTGTGCTAAGATAGTGAATGTAGGCGTGATCAAACCACTCTAAAATCATTGTGTCATTTGTCTCAATCTTTCGATTTTAACATTAAAATCGAACACCAAAAACAACTTTCATGATGGTAATCGGTGATCGATTCGAGCTTGCACATCAAGCTCTTTTAATATAAATAGATAACATACATATATTTAATATTCATACATTCGATTGTTAGATATGATTCGATATATATATATATTTATATACCTAATAATGTTAACATTTATATTATATTGTATTACACATAACCAGACAAAAATGAGTGGTTATATAACCGGTCAATTTTAAAATATTAAACTTAAATCTCTAACTTTAAAAATTTTAAAGTTTAAATCTTAAATTATATTTAATAATTTCAAATTAATTACTTTTGATTTATAATTATAAGATGAGGATTATATTATAATTTAAAGTTTATATATTAAAATTTATTTTTTAATTATATTATATTAACCTGGAAAATCTAATATTTAAATTTTAAATCTTAAAATCTAAGCAGGTATATAAAAAAATCAAATGAGAACCGTACTTTGCTCGATCGGGTCGGAGCTCCATGACCCGAATAGACCCTTTTATTTCGCATTTCTTCTTCGTTACTCAAAAACAGCTCATAAAAATGGCGTGGTCAAGCACTCTGCTTCAGTTTCACATCAAATCCCCTTCCTTTCCTTCTCTCACATTCCCCCATTCCTTCCCCAAAAGATCCCCAATTCTTCTTAACCCCAACTCTATAAATCCCAATCCCAAAAACCAACAAATGCAATTCCTTCACAGACCCAACGCCGTCCCGCTCACAGGCGTACTGTCAAGAGCCATGGACATAATCCAATCGTCTCCTCCCACGTGGCAATCTGCAATCCTCAGCAACCTCGTGATCTTCGTCGTCGGGACCCCGCTTTTAGTGGCGGGCCTTTCTCTTTCCGGGATTTGTACTGCTTTCCTGCTTGGGACTCTCACTTGGCGCGCTTTTGGCTCCCCTGGCTTTCTCCTCGTTGCTTCTTACTTCGTTATAGTGAGTTACTAAAGACATCTTATGGAATTTTGTGTGAATTATGGGATTTAAGTTAAATTTTGGAAATTGGGTTTTGATTTTGTATACATCTGGTGTTGAAAGTTTCATGCTTTGGAGAATTAGCTTGTATTGTTTGATGGTATGAAAAAGGAAAAAAAAAAAGCTTTTTTTTTTTTTTTTGAAATGTTAGGTTTTAAATAGTTAGCTATTCAAGTTGTACTAGGTGAGATAAGGTCTCGAGAGCAACCAAAATTTCTGTAATGGCTTCTAGGATTTTAGATGAAATAAGGTCGATTTTGAATTGATATATTGTTGTCTTTATTTTCCCCTTCTTTTTGTTTCTAATTGTGGCTGGTTTTATTGCAATATGAAAACCTTGAATTAGTTCCTGCCTCCCTCTTCTGATTCTCCCTTACCCATTTGAAGTTGAATTATATTATGACTTTGTAAGTAAAGCTTGTTTGTATTTGTTAGGGAACAGCAGTGACAAAAGTGAAAATGGCTCAAAAGGAGGCCCAAGGGGTTGCTGAGAAGAGGAAAGGAAGAAGGGGACCTGGGAGTGTAATTGGGTCCAGTGCCGCCGGTTGTGTATGTGCTTTACTTTCAATATATGGAGTTGGCGGAGAGGCGTTTACACACCTTTGGCGACTTGGTTTTATTGCCAGTTTCTGTACTAAGTTGAGTGATACTGTTTCAAGTGAGATTGGGAAAGCATATGGCAAAACAACGTAAGTAGCGCATCTCTGTTTTGACAATGTGTAGGTTCTTTAAATTAATAGTTCACTCTAAAGAAAGGATACTTTGAATCAAATGGAATTTAAATCCCTTATGGTTCTAGCTGTTATTGTCATTTATGCTATGCTGGTTTTAAAAGTGTGTGATGTGCAAAAATTAACAGGTATCTGGTCAGACTTTCGAATTGTTCCTAGGGGAACAGAAGGAGCTGTCAGTCTTGAGGGAACTGTTGCCGGACTTCTAGCATCTGTACTACTCGCCTCTATTGGTTGTCTACTGGGTGAGGTAGTACTTGCCATTTACTATCCTGAATAATTTATTCTGTTATTCAAGGATGCCATTTCTGTTAAATTACGAATTACATGCATCGTTTAGATCATCACCAGATGTTTTCACCTCAGAAAAACCCGGAAATTTATATCTTTCCTGTAATGATAGACTAGCTGGTAGTGACCTTGAGAACAATAACAGATCTTGATATATTTATAAATGGGATTTGACATTTTAGTTTGGGTTTGTACTTGGTTCATTTCGAGCATTATTTTGCCAGGAGCTTAAATTTCAATTACTTCAGTTCTGGTATTACAATCTGGTGAATTGGATAGTGTTTTCTACAGTTATTTGGATGTGAGTAGATGAGATTGTCACTCTAGCATAGGTGCATCCTTTGGAAGGGTTTTCCAAATGCTTATACGAATCCTTGATATTATTCTTATTGTTCATAATTTTTTCAATGCTGCAACCTTGATACACTTTTAAATCGAGAAATGATATATTGCTTCTTGACAGTTGTCTATTTGAATTTATATAAATGTTCTAAGCCACTTCTTTCTTTATTTTTTATGCTTGCTAGTAGATAAGTGTACCTGAGGTGCTGATATGTGTAATAGCTTCTCAAATTGCTAATGTTGGTGAGAGTATAATCGGTGCTTCGTTCCAAGGGAAAGAAGGATTCCGTTGGGTAAGGAATCGTTTGAATAACAAAATGGTTTTTGTCATCCTGTTTTCTAACCCTTTTTTTCATTTATTGCCTATGTATCTGGTAGATTTTAGTGTTAGTTAGGAACTGACTATGTGGTGTGTTAAGGAAATAATTGCATGTATGTCCTTTTGTTGGAGTCTAGTGATGTTTGGATCAGACGGCACTGCAGAAAGCTGTAGTCGGCAAGAATCATAAGCCCGCTCTTTTTGGATTATCAGATAGTAAATTTATAGAGATCAACTTGTTATAGAGATGCCTTATAAAGATTAGTTCGAGTGCTTTTGTTTGATGAAAATGTTTCGTTATCGATGTAGTGGCCTGTTATGTTAGTCCATCCCTTTATTTTGCTTGAAGTACCCATGTTCAATACATATTTGCACATTATATAGAGATGTACCTCTCAAAATACATGGAAAAAACTTTTAAAAAATAAACACATCCTGTGAGATATATACTCCGTACCATACATCATCTCTCGATAGCTGCACTGGCTATATGTAAAGTTGTCAACTTGTCTTAAGTTCTAGTATCCATCATCTTGATTTTGGCTTTTCTTCTTGCAGCTGAACAATGATGCAGTTAATGTCATCAACATATCCATAGGCTGCATTTTAGCAGTCTTAATGCAACAAATCCTCAAAAACTGGTAAATGTAAGTTCACCCCGATCGTCGATTCTGTGATCTCAGGTACCACTTAGGAATGTGAAAAGGGGGAATATAAAGTGAGGAAAGAGAAAGCCTTCAATATGATGCAAGAGCGGGACACACTGCAATTATAGCAATGATTTGGCTAACCTTGTAAGATTGTCAAATATTGTGGAACATCATTACCATAACCAATTGTATTAGAAAAATTCGTAAGGCTTATCTCTTTTATAGTTATGGTTTAGGGTATTCTAAGATGTGTATTCCTTTCATCATTACCATAACCAAAAGCATTGAATTTTCTTTATCTATATATTATTTGGCATTGGATATAAGGGTTTAAAAGAAGTTCAAAGTTATTCGAGTCAAGTATTAGAGTACTCGAATTTCTCGCACTGAATAGTCAAGTATTAGACTTTTTTTGTTTGCACAATGCTTTTTTTAAATAGTTTTAAGGCGATTACTATTCCGATATTTGGCTTTGGTTCGAATCTAGCTCCGAAAAAAATCCCTTTGGGGTATATGATTCTAAACTAAATACAATTGAACATTAAATATCAAAATATAATTTTACTAAAAAAGGTTGAGAGTTAAACTTAACCTCCCTCTTCTATTGTATCATACTTTCGCCTCTTCCCTTTCCTCAAAAAAAAAAAATCTTTCGCCTTCTCCCACGCCCCTTCCTTACACTACTTGGCCTTTCTATTCAGTTCTCTGAGGTTGCATCCTCACCGGTGTTTGGGACTCATCATCGAGCACATTGACGGTATGCTGTGTTTTGCTTCTATCCCTTGCAATCACATTGCCATTAGGCTGGCCGTTGTACTTAGCTTTCAATATTTCCGACAGACCCTATGAGAGATTTGCTTGTCACTATGATCCCTATGCGGGTACATTTGCAGGAACTTATGTCTTCTGCAGCATTGCTTCAACAAAAGGACTGGTTTGGCTTTTATGCATCTAGGAGCTATCTTTTCTCATTGTGAATGACATTCTTGTTTCCGACTAGTACTTGCAACTTATGCACCCAGCACTGCCGTATTAGTACTCGTCTGAATGAGATTGATTGTGGAGAGCACTGTTAACAATGGATCATTGAAGGAAAAAAAAGGTAAAAGATTACCTTTCTGGTTTAGGAAAGATAGCACGAAAAGGTGCGATCCATTGAGTAAAAGGGAAGACGTCGACGGGCGGATGTTCAAGTTCATCGGTCAAGATAATTGGCCATTGCAATGGAATCAAATTTTTAGATTTCCAATAATAGCAGAAGATAAGTTCCGGAGTCCAAATGATCATACCATCGTCCAAAACCGGATCGAAAGTTAGAAGTTTAAATTTTGGATTCACTACACAAAACAAAGCGCTCACTTCAATCAGTTGAGGATGTTTGGCCAATGCTTGAAGGCTAAACCTATGCACAAAATTCCATTCACTAGTATCAAAACTAAACACCCAAATCTGCACTAGTCCTAAACCAGGCTCTTTTTCTGCAAACTGAAGGTGTCCTCCACTCGTACCAATACACCATCTTTTCTTTTCAATTCTTCCCTTCCTAATGCCATTATGATCCAAACCCGGAAGCTTGACGGAATCACAAATAACATCGACATTATCATCTGTAACGGTGTACCGTAAAAGAACCCGAGGGTGACCTAATCTAAATAACTTCCCATGCAAGTAAACGGACCGTTTAAGTGGAGTGGAAGTATCTCTATCAGACGGACATATGTACTTCACTTTCCGTTCAACCCAGGTGCAAGTCTGTGAAGAGTAAACGTACACAATACCTTTATCTCTGGGGAAAGCTACAATTCTAACATGTTTAATCCCTACTGCAAGAACAGCAAAAACTTCTCGATCGTCGTTCGGATAAGGGACGGAAAGAAACTTCTTGGTCGTCGGATTCCATAGTACATAATTAAGTTTGGAAAAGCATAAAAAGAGCATCAAACCATTGCTGGAGTCAAGCAAATAGAACGGACTGTGACGAATGTAAACCAAGAATCCCTTATCGACGTTAAACATAGGCGGCCAAGCGTCGACAATACCGACTGCCTCAGCCCCAGGCATTAATGCTCCATCAAAGACTGAATCCCACGATGTCCTAATGCGTATTTGACATCCCAAGAAGGGAAGGGATGGTGTTATTCTGGGCACACAATAACTCATGATCAATGTGTACCAGTCTTTGCAAACGCAGCAACATCTCATCAGAGCCTTGGGAGGCAAACGGCAAAGCACTTCGATCACTAAATCGTCGGAAAGCAGCACCATGTTTGTTCTCAGAGCAGTTAACGCCATCGAATCGATGTTCTTCCGCAAGCTTGAATGCAAATTCAGCTTCCAGACAACTTTGTTAAACAGAAAAATATTAGTGCTTCATGTTACCGGACATACAGGAAACATAAAATCCATGTTTTAATAGGACAAAAATATTGGTATTTTATGGCAATATTGTCAAACAAATTACATAGGACTCAAATTGTGTCAACGCAGTAAAAGAAATTGTATAAAAGTAGTATACTATGTTTAATTTAAACCCTAAATTTTAAATTCTATTATTTATGAATTAAAATCTTAAATTCAAAAAATATTAAAAAATTTTAATATTACTATAAATATATTATTTAATATTTTATTTGTAGATAAATAATAAAACATGCCAATGTTTCAAAAGAAATAATTTAATAAGCCGACAAAAATCAAAAGATGCACTTTTCTAGTATATATCTTTTCACAACTTGAATAGTTTAAATATAAATTGAGTCGAAGTCGAGTTTAAGAAGTACTACTTGATTATCCTAGAATAAAATAGTTAGTCTCAAATTATTAAATCAAATTCAAGTTTATTATTATTCGAATTCAATTTAGAGTATTAATATTGGGGTTTTAAATTTAAATAAAGGATTATATAAAAAATTATACAAATTGTTTATTAAAGTATAACCCTAGGAAATAAATGTATCCTTTGCGTTGCATGTGGAAAAAACTATCATAATTCATAGCATGTCTCGAAGACCTGTAGATAGGTGGAGGGTGTAAATTGTCTATTCTTTTATTATGTCTTTATTTTAAAATAAAAGATTTAAAGTTTATAATTTAAGATTTGAGATAAGGTGTATTTTTAGGGTGTGAATTTTAGGGTTTAAGATATAAAAATTAGGATTATGATTTAGAATTTAAATTTAAAGAATTTCTTAATGTAAGGTATAAAATGAGACATGATTAAAGATATTTTTTTAGATCCACTGATTGACCTAGTGGTTAAGGGATGCAAATCGTTTGTCCCCTCTTTATGCCTCCATTTATGCCCCACTTCAAATTAGAGGGTTTAGGGTTTAGGGTTTAGAGTTTTAGGTTAGGGGTTTTGGTTAGGGTTTAGGGATTTAGGGTTATGGTGTATTTTTTAAGGTGTAGGGTTTAGGATTTAAGATATACAAAATAATGGTTTAGGGTTTAAAATTGATTTTTTTTTAAAAACTCAAAGGAAGCATGAAATGAGGTACAAAAAAGAGGCAGAGAATTTTTGTTCGTGGTTAAGGAAAGCAAAAATCATTTGCCTCTTTATCATGCCTCCATCCATGCCTCCTATTAAAAATTTAAAAAAAAATTGAATTTTAAATCCTAACCCTTATTTCCTATATCCTAAACCCCTTACACCTTAAAAATATATCATATCCTTAATTCCCTAAACCCTAACAAAACCCCTAACCTAGAACCCTAAACCTTCTAATTTGAAACAGAGACACAAATGGAAGTATGAGAAAGAGGTAGACGATTTGCACCCGGTTAAGGATGCTCATTTTGCTCCATCTTGTATGAGTTTTAATCCCGGTATGAAAAAAATTATAATCTCTATCTAATAAAAAATATTTTTTATAGTATATTATTATTTAATTAATTTGATATTGATTATTATTATTATTGATTAATTTGTTCCTTCAACTTCTATTTTAACTCAAAACAAAATTTAAAGAATTTAAAAATATAAAAATTAAAATAATTATTTAATTAATTAAATATTAGATTATTTTCAACATTATATTTTTTTAATACTCAGGTCAGGTTTCGTAAAAAAAATACATTGGTGTATCAATCCAGCAAACAAATCGAATCCATGCATCTGTTTGCACCATTTTCGAAAATTGAGATTTGAAATATCGAATAAAAAAAAGAAATAATTTCACATATGGACAAGGTAAACCTGATCCACAAACCTTAAACTACTATCAAATTAAGACAAGTCGTCTGTAATAAAAAAGTATTATATGAGTTTGATTCATCACATCATATAAAGGCGATTGGATGAGATCATAACATAGATTCCCGTGTTTATCTCGAGTCTATAAACTCATTTCCAATCGTCTTTATATGATGAGTATATAATATATATGCATTAGCAGACTCCATCCAGATCAATCAGACAACGGCCATGGCATCTACACATGTACCCTGCATGAATGCCGCAGACAAACAAGTTAGCTATGCCAATAATTCCTCATTACAAGTCTCTGTCTTCATCTCTTACAAATCTTCAATATCTATCAGTAAACAAATTTGTTAACTGTTAACCACCTGTCTTTCTTTGTACCAGAAAATTGTATTGTTGAAGACAAGACCACTCCTAGAAGACACCATCAAACAGATGCTGAACAAGGTTTTACCGGCTTCTTGCATTAAGGTGGCAGACTTGGGTTGTGCTTCTGGTCCGAACACTTTCTTCCCGACATACGAAATCATGAATACTGTCACTAGGATTTGCCAACAAGCAAACTGGGAATCACCCGAGCTTCAAGTGTTTCTAAATGATCTTCCCGACAATGATTTCAACACTGTCTTTAGATCTGTTCCTCCTGCTTTGAAGGAGTCTTGTTTTATAACAGGAGTAGCAGGTTCCTTTTACGACAGACTTTTCCCGAGCAAGAGCATTCACTTGGTACATTCTTCTTGTTGTCTTCATTGGCTCTCACAGGTTAGCAGTTAACAATCATATATAAGGATGTCATTGCAATTTGCACCAGAGACATTGATTTTAACTGTCTGATTTCTAGGTTCCAGAAGAAGTTGAGAATAACAATGAGAACATATATATTTCAAGGTTAAGTCCACCTAATGTAACGAAAGTTTATTCGGAACAATTTCGAAACGATTTTTCGAAATTTTTACGCCTTCGGTCGGAAGAAATGATCAGTGGAGGAAGAATGTTGCTTACCATGATTGGTAGGAGCAGTACTGATCCTAGAAGCAAAGACAATTGTTGCATATGGGAGCTTTTAACCAAATCACTCATGGACTTAGTAGACAAGGTTCGGCATATTCTAAGATTTAAATTGTTTATACGACCAGGGACAAAGGGACTTAGGGACGGGACGAAGCAATTGTCCCGTCACTACAAAGTTTCGTCCCTGGTCTGAATAGTTTTTTAGTGACTAATGTATTCTGTTTGCAGGGTTTGGTACATAAATCTGATGTGGATTCATTCTTCATACCATTATATTATCCCTGTGAAGAAGAAGTTCGGGACATCATCGAGAAGGAAGGTTTGTTCGTTCTCGACGAGCTCGAAATTTTCGAAGTGAATTGGGATTTCGAAGACGATGATTGTAACGAAAATTTTGTGTTCGAAAAGAGTAGAAGCGGACACAACGTTTCGAACTGTATACGAGCAATTACAGAACCTCTGCTTGTGAGTCATTTTGGGGAAACCATACTTGATACTTTGTTCACAAGATATGCAGAACATGTGAGCGAGCATTTGTTACGTGAGAAGACAAAGTATGTGAACATTATCCTTGTAATGACTATGAAATAGTTAAGACTTCACGGTTCGATATGGATGAATCTATCACGTGTATCGAACACCGTTAAACACTATTAGCGTTGAATATTATTAAATTAATAAAAATTAAAAATGTTTACCGTTAACGATATTTAGTGGTATTCGGTGCTTTCATTAATTACATGTTGAGTCTTTAAATTTTTTTATTTTTTATTAATTAATTTAATGATATTTATCGTTAACAATATTCAGTGGTATTCGACGCTCGTCGTAAAATATTCCGTGATCATATGACATCTTTGGTCGTTGTCTAGGTATGGCTTGTCTAGGTAAGGAAGCAATATGACTTGAATTCGTTAGTTCCTGACTCGACCCGACCCGATAAGGCGTATTTTTTATTATTAAAAAAATTATGTTTAGGTTAAGTTATTGGGGAGTTGGATCGGGGTCAAATTTAAGATAAAAATCTTCGACCCGATAAATTTATATCGGATGAGATCATAGACGACGTGATGTATCAAATTTATCTAATAATTTTTTCATGTTAAGATCTAAATTTAAATTTATAGTTTTAGAAATCAGATTATCTAAACTTGAAAAAATTATATCATAGATCATTCATGTCGCATTATCTATGAAATCGATCAATCAAATGCATTAATTTAATTATTTTTTTCACTTCAACTTTTTTTCTCAAGTAAATCTTCACTAATATTTACTGTAATTTAAGTTTTAAAAATATTTTATTAAGTGATAATTGATTTGATAAAAAAATTATTAGATAAATTTGATACATCTTTATATATAAAATAATAAATTATTATATTTTTCAATGTTAATATATAAAATAATATTTTTAGAGATAGAGAAGTTAATAATATAATGTAATTTAAACGTTTTAAACTTTATATTAAAAAATAATATATTTGATGTTCACTAATTTATTAAATGATAAAAAAAAATTAAATTATTTGGTTGGCAGAGTTTGGTGCATGAATCCACCGCCATAATGTATAATATATGGTGCATCAATTAAATAAAAGATTTTATTGTGACATATAAAAAATATTTAATAAAAAATTTGTTTAAGAGATTGTATTATTACGCAACTCATTTAACAAGTCGATAAAATATTATTTAATAATATTATTTAGAGTGTCAAGGACCTATTACTTAAACGATTAAAACTCTTAATTAATATTTTTTTAATTATTATATTTAAATTTATTAGGTGTAAAATTTTTTTTTCTTTTAGGTAAAAATTATAAAAAATTTATTCTTTAAAATAAATTATAGTTATAAAGATAGTTTTAACCCGGAACGTTTATGATTTTTATCATTTTGGTCCTCATCTTTTTTTAAGATAAATTAGCCCTTAACCTATATTTTTTAATAAATATCTCATTTTTTAACTAGTATAATGATTAGGTAATTAAAAATTACCGATAGTGATATTTTATATATATGTAGAATGATATTTAAGATTTAAGAATGCTTAATAGTCTTTTATTTTAGATTTAATTAATTTTTAAGGTTTTATTTGAATTTTAATTATTTTATGTTTTATGTTAGAATAAAATTATATTTTACATGTATATATTTGTCATTATCGTAAAAAATTTAAAGATAATGACATGTCATATATACACGTATAATGAGGCTAGATGCCATGTTATTTAAAATATATTATCACATATATATGACATGTCAATATCGTTAATTTTTTAACGATTTAATCATTATATTAGTTAAAAGCTAAGTTATTTGTCAAAGAGACCTAGATTAAAAATTAAATTTATTAAAAAAATAAAAATTAAAATAATAAAAATTATAAATATTAAGTATTAAAATTATCTTTATATCTAAATTATATTAATAGTGTTTAAACGATTAGGAAGTTTTCTATATAATCAACCAACTTTTACAACTTTCAATACAATTATTAAAATTTTAATTTATTTTTATTACTATCAATATCATTAATTATCTTTTAAAAAAATATGACATATTAAATTTTAAATAAATTTATTTTTATTATATTTTTCTCTCCCTCTTTTTTATTTTCTTAAACATATTATTCTTTTCTTCATCTCCCTCCTCCCTAAAAAAATTATTAGGTGAACCTTGTTCACCACTCATCCATAGTCTCAATTAATCAGGATCGTTGATCTTAATTTTTTTTAAGTAAAAAATTGATACGCATATTTAAGGTTTAATATAGAGTTTAAAGTTTAGAGGTTTAAATTGTAAGGTTCAGAATTTAAGGTTAGTGCTTAGAATTTAGTGTATAAAGTTTAAAGTTTAAGGTTAATAGTTTAAGGTTTAATTTTTATAGTATAAATATATAATTTTGTATAAAATTAATTTTACACGATTAATATATCAATTTTTTATTCATAATAATAATAAATATTATTATTATAAAGGATCAATATCTATCAAATTAATCCTAAGCACATATACAAATCTAAATCCCAAATAAAACCCAATGTTCATATTTAAATCCAAATAAAATGAAACTCAAGTAATGTTAAATGATTTAGTTTAAAAAAAACTAATTCTAAATAAAATTTAAGTCCAGCAACCCAAGCCCAAATGAAGCCCAACACACACTTGCAAATCTAAATAATTCTACCGACACTCACAAATTAAATTACTTAAACCCAAATCATCTAGTGTGAACATATAATCTAGATCGGATGGGCACGAAATCCGAATCTAATGGGTTTTTGACCAATCTGATCTGATCGGGTTGAATTTTTTAGTAAAAAATTTGGGTTCGAGTCTGGTTAGATTTTTTAATAGTGGTCTCAGGTCGGGTTCAGGTTCGATTTTAGGGTGAAAAAATCCTATCTGATCCGATTTTTTTTATGGATAAAGAAACGTAGACGCTTATACCTCGTTAAAAAACCTCCCTAAACCTAAATGAAAGAAAAAGAGTGTACAAGCGAGTACTTACTAGATTAACGCCACAATTAATATCCAGTCTTTTGTTCATCCTAAGCCTATTCGTTGGAAGTGGCTCATTTAATGCTATGCTTGAATTTTTCGACCTCCGAAGCAGTTGGTCCATCACGGTATGTAATTCTTTTTCGAAATATAGTTGTTATCATAGTATTTATTTATCGGATTAGTCTCGAATTTAATATATATTTAAACGATATTAAACTATTTATTATTTGGATTGATCTCGTGGATTATTTGACAGTGATAGATACTTGTTTTTGGCAGTACATCCCAAAGACCTTGACTTAAACCATGCAGACATGGGACCAAATCCTTTAAACAATCAACGACCTTGACTTCCGCAATTAATTGTTGTACAAGTATTTCCATTTCGGACAACCAATTCTCAGTTGTATGATTTGAGACGTGTGTTTTTAGGGTGATTTTAAAAAAAGGCGGCTTTAAAAAAAGCTAAAAAATGACATACCGTTTTTCTTACAAAAGTTGTAAGAAATACGGTATACACTTTTCGATATATACCAAAATTCTTATAACTTTTGTACGAAAAACGGTATATATCGAATTTCTTACAAAAACTGTAAGAATTTCGGTTTTTAAACCGAATTTCTTATAAAAATTATAAGGATTTCGGTATATATCGTTTTTCTTACAAAAATTATAAAAAACTCTGTATATACCGAAAAGTATGTATCGAATTTCTTATAATTTTTATAAAAAACGATATATCATTTTTTAGTTTTTTTAAGGCCTCCATTTTGTAGAACTTCCCGCGTTTCTATCAAAGAATAATCAGTTGACATGTTCAACAGTTTGACTTAAAATCAAGTAGTAATAAATACTATAGAAATTCTTTGTGAATAGAACAGGTCGCCTATTCTTTCTTTGGTCAGATGAGGTTTAATTTTATTAATTTTAAAATTGATATATACTAAAAATATAAACTAGAAAAATTTGAAAGTGACTTAGTTTTAATAGTGTTGAAACCTTCAAAGAATTCGAATATAATTAAATTATAAAAGTTAGGGCAGGTCTAGGGATGGAGTTAGGATTTTGGATTGAGGGAGGCAAAACATAAATATTTAAAAGCAGGGGACAAATTCATAAAAAATAATTTTTAAAAGAATTTAAATATAAAAAAAATAAAAAAAAAAATTTCGGGGTGAGGGGCGATTGCCCTTCCCCATCCGTTGTAGCTCCGTCCCAGGGCAGGTCACATCTTTAAGGACAGAGATAAAATTTAGAAAGAACTCATATTATTGAGAAATTATATCATGGGTAAGTTTCATCACGTCATCTATAGTACCAACTACTAAAAACCATCTATACTATTATTTTTCCATATCATATATTTTCCAAAGTGAATCTTCACTCATATTTATTGTTAATTCATTTTAAAAACAGTTTTTTCAAGTGAAGATTCACTTTGAAAAGTATATGACATAAAAAATAATGATATAAATGATTTTTAGTAGTTAGTCTCATGAACACGGGATGAAACTTACCTATAATATAATTTCTCATTATTATTACTCATAAATTTATAAATGCATGTGATGACATGTCATTATATTATTAGTCATTCAACTTATTATATTATTAGTCAATATAGTTTTTTAATGTACTCAGGCTTTGTTTGGTAAAAAGGAAAGAAAAATAGAAAGATGGAAAATTAAAGATAAAGGCATAAAAATAATTTTAACCCTTAACGTTTATAGTTTTTGTCGTTTTGGCCCTTATTCTTTTTTTGGGATAAATTTAGCCCTTAACCTAATCTTTTTGACAAATAGCTTATTTTTTAACTAGCTTGATGACTGGATCGTTAAAAATTTAACGATGATATATATATAGAATATAATTTTAAATGACATGGAATATAACTTATCAAATACATATATATATATATATGGAATATAATTTTATTCTAATATAAAATATAAAACAATTAAAATTGAAATAAAATATTAAAAATGAATTAATTCTAAAATAAAAGATTATTAAACATTCTTAACCCTAACTATGATAAAATTAAAATCTTATTTGAATTGTGTTTATATTTTTTTTATATTTTTTATATTCGAATTGTGTTTATATTTTTTTATTATATTTATTCTAAAATAAAAATATAAACACAATTCGAATAAGATTTTGATTTTATCGTAGTTAGAGTTAAGAATGTTTAATAATCTTTTATTTTATAATTAATTAATTTTTAATATTTTATTTGAATTTTAATTGTTTTATATTTTATATTAGAATAAAATTATATTCTATATATATATATATATGATAGGTTACATTCCATGTCATTTAAAATTATATTCCATATATATATCATCGTTAAATTTTTAACGGTCCAGTCATCAAGCTAGTTAAAAAATAAGCTATTTGTCAAAAAGATATAGGTTAAGGGCTAAATTTATCCAAAAAAAGAACAAGGGTCAAAACGACAAAAACTATAAACGTTAGGGGTTAAAATTATCTTTATGCCTAAAGATAAAATACATTTAGATTTAAATTTTGAAAAGTAAATAATAATTAAATTATATTTTTTTATCAAGTTGTTTTAGTTATATTTATAATTTTAAAAAATTATTAATTAAAAATATTAAAGAATTATAAATGTATATAAAAATATTTTATAAAATTATTATCTTATTAATTTATATTTTGGGTCCAAATCTTTTATATTTTAAAGAATGGCTTGGCCAGGAAAATTATATCATTACTCTTGCTATCACGTTATTGATGATATCGATTAATTAATTATATCATTATAATATTTATAAAATAAAAATTAACTTAGTAATAAAATAAATAAAAAAATTAATAAAATAAAAACAATTAATTAGTTGATCTCGTAAATAACATGACGAGAATGATCTATATTATAATTTCATTGATTATTTCTCCGGAGATCGTCTGTGTTTTCCAATTCAATTGGGGTCATAATTTTTAGTGATACTCTTCGACGAATAAAAATATTTTGAATTTTTTGTTTATATTTTATAACTTTTGTTAAAAATAAATTTAAAATTTAAGAATTGTAGGTTAAGTGTATTTTTTAAAGTTTATAGTTTAAGGTTTAAAATTTAGAATTTAAGGCTATGACAAAATTTATAGTTTAAGGTTTAAAATTTAGAATTTAAGGCTATGACAAAATTTGTTTTTGGCATAAAGATAATTTTCACCCTTAACGTTTATAATTTTTATCGTTTTGACCCTTATTCTTTTTTAGGGATAAATTTAGCCCTTGACCTATGTTTTTTTGACAAATATCTCACTTTTTAACTACCATGATAATTAAACCGTTAAAAATTTAATAATGATAACATTTCATATATATGTGATAATATATGTATGTATTTGATATACTAGATGTTAAGTCATTTAAAATATATTATCACATATATATGGCATGTCATCATTATTAAATTCTTAACGATTCAGTTATCATGGTAGTTAAAAAATAAGATATTTGTCAAAAAAAAACATATGTCAAATTTATCCAAAAAAAAAGAATGAAGGCTAAAATGATAAAAATTACAAACATTAAGGGTAAAAATTATTTTTATGCCTTTGTTTTTTAGGGTTGAATATAGAAAGAGACGCTAGAAAAAGGATAAAAGATTTTTATTCCTCCTCAAATTGAGACCAAGTCGTGCAATTTTTGTACATAACCTATTTCTACTTTTACTTAAAGGGAGAAAGGGAGACTTTAGGGGAAAGAATGTTCTCGCTCGATCATAAACCCGAAACTTAAAAAAAAAATTAAAGCAGATAAACAACTTTGACTAACCGATCATCGATACTTGCTTTCTTGCATTTTAAACTAACAATAATTATAAGCATTTCATATTCAAATATGACTCAAATGACACCCTACCTTATTCCATATTATTTAAAGACATTGAACTAACACAATGGAGAAGCATTAAGCTCAGTTGTTTCTCTCTTCATGATGTGCATTACACCCACACCCATCCTCATGGCAAACACCACCTTCCTCCCTCTTCTTATGTTCTTATTGCTCTTTGCCACCACTAGGACTACTTTGTCTGCAAATCCACCCAACATCTCCACCGACCAGTCTGCCCTTTTAGCCTTCAAATCTCATATAACTCATGATCCACACCATCTCTTATCAACCAACTGGTCCACTTCTACCTCTGTCTGCAATTGGATTGGTGTCACCTGTGGATCCAAACACCATAGAGTCACGGCTCTAAATCTGTCATTTATGGATCTCACAGGCACCATCCAACCTCACTTGGGAAATCTATCTTTTCTTGCCTCTCTCAGCATTAGACAAAATCAGTTCCATGGCTCAGTACCTACTGAGCTAACTAATCTGCATCGGTTGAAATATTTGAACCTTGGCGACAACAACTTCGATGGAGAAATCCCATCATGGTTAGGTTCCTTGGCTAAACTTCAAAGATTATTTCTGTATGGTAACAACTTCACTGGTGCTATCCCATCCACCCTAGGCAAACTGTCAAAACTAGAGAAGTTGAGCTTGTACAACAACAATCTGAAAGGACAAATCCCTGCAACTATAGGAAACCTTTCAAACTTGAAATGGTTGTTCCTGGATAATAACTCTCTTTCAGGTTTCATACTTTTCATAAGATTGCAGGAAATATGTACTGATAGAAATGGAGAACTAACACTCGTATTGCAGGAAATATACCGAAAGAAATCGGAAACTTGACGATGCTCGAATCTTTGGAACTTGATAGTAACAACCTTAATGGTAAATAGTTTGAATAAGTGAAACTAGTTGTAGAATTGTATCTTCTTTAAGACCCTTTTTTCATTATTGCAGGTTCTATACCTTCCTCAATCTTCAAATGCAGAGAGTTAAAAGATCTGTTTTTGGGTTATAATCATTTGGAGGGGACTCTGCCATTGGAGATTTCAAATTTAACTTCTCTAGAATATTTCTCCATCACATCTAACAACTTCTCAGGTAAGTTAAATGACTTATTCTGCCATTAGAGGTTCGTTTTAGGGTTGTTGATTGCCATGTCTGTATCATGGACTAAATTGATTTTTTACTCGAACTCGGGATAAAAATACCCTTTAACCTATAATTTACGACATACGTAATACCTCGAAGTCAAGTTCAATGAAAGCGTACGTGAACACTCGATATAATTTATAAAATACTAATAACATTAGAAGAGAATCCAAAGTACACAACTTGCTGCTGCAAATTTGTTACACCAAAGAACACGCTTTATCCCTTGCACACACACTTTTCTTTCACAAAACTTAGTTTCTTAACATAGCTTTATTTATTTCTCAGGTTCTATTCCTTCCTCCATCTTCAACATTTCCTCTCTGCAACTCATTTCATTGGGATACAACAATCTCTTTGGTTCTCTTTCCTCTAACATGTTTGATAATCTTCCTGGATTACTTTATCTTCGCTTGGGAGAATGTCAACTTTCTGGGAAAATTCCAATGAACTTGTTCAAATGCAAAGAGTTAAGAACATTGTATTTGGGTTACAATCATTTGGAAGGGACTGTACCAGTAGAAATCTCAAATTTAACTTCACTAGAGATTTTCTACATCTCAGGAAACAACTTCTCAAGCAAGTCGATCGGTGCTAGTTTAACATTACTTTTAAAAAATACAGTAATAAAGTACTTTTGAACGATAATTTAAGTTTATTTATTGCAGGTTCTATTCCTTCGTCCATCTTCAACATTTCCTCTCTGCAAGAACTTTCACTGGGAAACAACAATCTCCTTGGTTCTCTTTCCTCCAATATGTTTGATTACCTTCCTCGATTATCTTATCTTGATTTGAGCGGATGTCAACTTTCTGGAAGAATTCCAGCAAGTTTATTCAAATGCAAAGAGTTAGAACATATATATTTGTATTATAATCATTTGGAGGGGACTGTGCCAGTAGAAATATCAAATTTAACTGCACTCAAGAATTTCTTCATTGATGCTAACGATTTCTCAGGTAAGCTAAAAGACTTGTGGTTTAATAAGCTTAGAAATCATTTACCTCTTTGTCATGCCTCCTTCTATGCTTTCATTTTAAATAAGAGAGTTTAGGGTTGAAGATTTAAGGTTAAGAGTTGTGATTAGATTTAAGGAATTAAGGGTGGGATGTATTTTTTAGGGTTTAAGATATAAAAAATAAGAGTTATGGTTAAAATTTTAATTTTTGTAAAAAAATTTAAAGGAAGCACAGAAGGATACACGATAAAAAGACAGATAATTTTTATCCATTTAATAATGAGCTTAAATAGAAAAGAGTTATTTATTTGTGATTTTTTTAATTATATTATTGTAATTTATGTGTATAAATCATTTGTATTTTTATTATATGTCATTGGTGTTTACACTTTAAAAAAGTGAGTTTAGGGTTTAGGATTTAAGATTCAAAGTTAAGGTTATTATTAGGGTTTAGAGAATTAAGGATGAGGTATATTTTAACCAATTTTAAAGAATAATGATGTTTAGGGTAATATTTAAGAAAATATGCTCAAATTTACAGTGTTGTTTGAATCTCGCCATCTCTAAGTGGCAAGGTTCTTGAAGGCCGTCGGATTGAACTAAAAATATATTAATTTTAATGATGTACTTGCACGTCGTCACCTGCCTAAATAACATTGTAGATTTTGACATATTTTCTCAAAATTACCTTAAACGTATCTATTTCATTAAATAGAACCCTAAATATCATTATGATCCTAATTTTTTGTATTTTTTAAAGTTTTAAATTTAATTTTTTAAAAATTGAAAAAAAATTATTCGTAATTTATTTAGGCTCTTAGATTTTGGCTCATAAGATGAATTAAATACATGAAAACATTAATTATATTATTATTTACTCAGTCTTATGTTATTTTGACGTAATATAAATATACTATATTATTTATTTTGACAAGTTTATTTGTATGTTTCAGGTAGAATTCCATCGATAAGAAACGTGACTTCTCTCGAAGTCATTGGTTTTGCCTATAACTACTTAACAGGTATAATAATATATATATATATATATATATATATATATATATATTCCTTTTTTTGTTATTTTTTATATATTTATTAATTAGTTGTGCCATTTTTCATTTGACGTGTCTTTTTTATCAAAATAAAAATATCATAAATATTAAATTTGAATAAATCAATTAAAATTATTAAGGTCTAAATTAAAATATTTTTTCAACTCTAAACGAGTTAATCGGGTAATCGGATAATGAGTATCCGATTTATAATTTTTTTATTGATTTAAAATTAATTTTAGAATATTTAAATATATATACATACATATTTATTTATTAAATTTTATTATTAAAATATTAATCTTGTCTTTTTTTCTTAAGGGATTAACAAATTAATAAAAATATATTTAAATTTTAAAATTTAAAAGTATATAATACAAATAGAGAACTAATTTGAAGATTTAAATTTAATTTTAGGTACAAATATTAAGAAATATATAATAAAAATATAACTTAAAATTATATATTAAAATTAATCGGGCCGAGTATTCAAAAATTAAAAAAAAAGCTCAAGTCTGGCCCATAATTCTTGGGTCGAGTAACCGGCCCAGTTGAATAATTTTTTTGAGAATTATTCAATATTTTTGTTTCAGGTCGTCGGGTCGAGAAATTTTGAACACCGCTAGTTTTAATGTATGTGTTTAATGCTTAAGGTTGATGGTTAGAATTTAGGGTTTAAAGGATAGAATTTAGGGTAGTAAGATTAGAGATTGAGGTTTAAACCTATAAACCCTAAATTTTATTTACAACCTGTAAAATAACTAATGCACTCAAACATCTAAAAATTTAACCCAAAATGAAATCTTTAAACCTTAAAACCAAAACGTTAGCGTAAACAAAACTTCTAGAAATGCTTATGTACGTAATAATTACCTTAAAAAAATTATAAATGAGTAAAAAAACATGTCTCTTTATCAAGTTTCATTCTAGATTTTATGTTGAAAAATTCTAAAAATAAAATTTTAAACCCTAACCTTTATATTTTTATATCTTAAACCCTAAAAAATACACTATACACCTAATTTCTTAAACCTTAACTATAACCCCTAACCTTAAATCCTAAACTCTTTAATTTAAAACAAGATTTACGCTCATGACTCACCATGCATGTTTTACATCACAAACATTATTTATTTGTTTCAAACATTATCCCAACTTCTAACTGCAACTCTTATTCTAAATTTTCTGCCAGGCCAAATTCCTTCCTCAATATGCAATTTGAGTTCCCTCAAGTTTCTCTTTTTATCTGAGAATGGTTTGGATGGAGAAATCCCAGAATGTATTGGAAGCTTGAGTTCTTCTCTTTTGCACCTTGATCTAAGAGAAAATCATTTTCATGGTAAAATACCAGAAAATTTTGTCAAAGGTTGCACATTACTCAGTTTTCTAATCAGCAGCAACAAGGTAGAAGGGTCACTACCAGAATCTTTGGGTAATTGCAGAGATTTGCAGTTTCTAGACCTTGGGAATAACTATATATATGACACTTTCCCAAACTGGTTAGGAAATTTGGATCAGCTGCAAATTATTGTGTTGAGATCGAACAGATTTTATGGACAAGTGGATGGTTCTAAGATTCCAGTTTCCTTCCCTCGTTTGCAAGTCATTGATCTTTCTCATAATAATTTCAGTGGTTACTTGCCTACCAAGTTTTTTGAAAATTTGGATGCCATTAAAGAAGGGTATGAAAAGAAAGCTAAACCTGAGTACATGGAAGATGTGGTAGCAGATGGAGTGTGGGGTTATTACTTTGATTTGTCTTTTACATCAAAGGGGTTGGAAACAGAATTTGAGAGACTGTTAACCATATGGACAGCTATTGATTTCTCCAACAATCAGTTCTGTGGAGAAATTCCTGTAACACTTGGTGAACTTCTCTCATTGATTGTCCTAAATCTCTCACACAATAGTTTAACAGGTCCGATACCGGCATCGTTAGGTGATTTGTCTGAACTTGAATCATTAGATCTCTCATCCAACAAGCTCCAAGGAAGAATTCCAATGGAGTTGAAGAATCTTGGATTCTTGGAGGTGTTAAACCTTTCTCAGAATAATCTTGTGGGGGTCATTCCTCAAGGAAAACAATTTGATACTTTCAGTAAAGATTCCTACATGGGAAACTTGGGTTTATGTGGGTTGCCATTATCAAAGAGATGTGACAAGGATGAGGAAACTCCAGCCAGATTTGATACAGATGGTGTTGGTGATGATGGTGGATTGAATTGGAAATTTTCTATATTGATGGGGTATGGATGTGGGTTGGTGCTGGGACTTAGCATGGGATACATCGTATTCGCAACTCGAAAACCACGGTGGTTCATTAGGATCTACGAGAGAACTTGACAAAGATTTATAAAAAGGTAGAGAAGCCAACTCTTTGATGGATTTTTGTTGCAAAACAAGCAGTGGACAGAGCAGAAAACTTCATTGCATGGTGGTAGGCAGGCCTTTTTCTATAGCTGTTTTATATCTATGCTGTGTGAGTACTACCTTGTATATTGTGTCGCTTGTATTATGTTTTTTCCCCTTAAATTTTACGAAATTAGACTAAAATCACCTTTAAGATCTCTGAAAACCTCTCCCGCCACCGTATAGCTCCGTCCCGAAACCCAACTGCAACTCGACACACAGCATTTCGCGTTTATCGGACCGTTGCATCATAGAATAAATACAAAAACGAAAGCTTAAGTAAAGTGAAACATGTATGCATCGGACCGTTTGGAAATCCGTTTGTGTAATAAAGATTGCAATTTCATTTCACTGCTAAACAGAGCTTGAATTTTGAGATACGTGTCCCCTAAGAAAATGGAAGGAATTTTATTTCACTGCAAGAAATTCAATGATACAACAGTCTAATTACAGGACATAAATTAGATAAATGGGAAACAAGCAAATACCAGAGACCGATCTTGCCTTTGATGACGTGCTATACAAACCCCGTTTCAAGATAATCCATACTGAACCGTCCCTACATTCCGATGAGCCACCACGGCAACAGCTGCGGCACCTACTGCACCAAACTGGGTTTGAGCCTGCAGGAGGTTTGTGCCGAGGGGTATTTGATCAGTCTTGGTTTGAGTTCGGTAATAGGGGTTGCGGTTCATATCAAAAGTTGTCCCCGGGGATGATTTTCCCACCATGCTAAACTGTGGTTGCAGTTTGGGTTGTGGATTCTTGTCGGTCTGTATTCCCGAATTCTCTTGATTTACGAGGAAACAATGGGGGGAGAAATTCTGTGGAGGAAGGACTGTGTTTCTGTAGAAGTTCTTAGCATCATAACCTTCTTTAACGGTTTTACCATCATCGTATGGTACAACCGATCCGACAACTCGGCCAGGCTTCGCTGTAAAAAGAGAAGAATTTTAATAATCGGTGAACCAACTAAGGGGAAATACCTTTTAAGAGATCCTGAATGAGAAAAAATATTTTCAATTTTCATGCTGTAGAATGTCTATGGAATAACATATTCTTAAAACCAAACTATTAAGAGATCCGGTTTCGATTTTGAAATACCAAATAGCATTTTATATGACAAATGACATTCAGCCAAAATAAAACCAGTAATAGCAGCCGGAAATCACTCTTACCTGATGGCACCCTAGGCGGAGGCCGTGTTGGCCTCGGACCAGAAATAATATTTGTTACTTTTTTGGAATCAGCTTCTGCATGTTGTCGGTTCTCACACGAAACAGAAGATAACTGTGTATTTGGCGGGATAGAATTCGAGTGAACAGTAGATCTGCAACAAACAGGGGGGGGGGGGGAATGTTGTAAAGTTTCATCTGACAGGGGGAGAAAAGATGCTATTTTCTTTTTTCTTTTGAGTCCATATGTCATTTATGAAACTCATGTAAGGACACCTATAACCATATCCAAGACTCACTCAAGCCCAAACAACATTATTAGAAACCGAGTTTGCAGGGACATGTAATACCTTGGGAGCGACACATGCTTCTTATCCAAAGGGGAAACCGGTGCACTTTTACCACCATTTTCCTCAAGATAAGCGAACTGCTTTTTGAATTGACTGACAGGACTGTAATAAAAAAATGTTATAATCAAGTTATATATATATATATATATATACACACACAAGATACAAACATTAACATTTATAATTAATATATTACTGCATAATTAGGAAGCATGCAAACCTAGGATAAAGAAAATTGGCTCCTTCATGTCCATTTAGATAGTCTTTGAGCAGCTGAGGATGATATTCTAGTGCTTCCCTGTAAATTAATTCTCTAATGTCCTCCTTTGTCACCCGTCGCCTCTCAAACTCAAACTCTATTTTCGAGATTGGTTGACAAGAAGGTTCCCTCTCGATTTTAGCCAAGCCTTTGAAGTAAGGATCAGCTAAAGCCTATTAAATTTGTACAGAGAAGTTTTAGTGTGATGAATTGAGAAGAATGCACACAAGAATGTTCTGTTTAGTACTGACTAGAAAAAATATGATAAACCCACCTCCTCGGCAGTTGGCCGGTCCTTGGGATCAAAGGCTAACAACCTCTGCAATAGCCGAACTGCTAACGGATCTGCATTTGGAAACTTTTGTGAAAACAACACAGGACGTTTTTTCCGCATTTCAGACAAGTATCTTCTAGCTTTGTCATTTCGAACCTGGACTCATGTGAACCAAAATCACCAACGTGCACTAAAACACACAACAACAACAACAACAACAAAGGAGAAAAAGCAAGAAACTGTACCCCAGAAATGGTTTCCTGTGAAGGTGTCCCTACAAGATCAGTTATCAATTCCAACTGATGAACGACACTTTTTCCAGGAAATAGGGGCTTCCCTGTCAATACCTCAGCGAAGATACAGCCAATGCCCCAAATATCAATAGCTGGTGTATACTGCAAAAAGTTTCCAATAAAAACTTAAGACAATTTATTAAAATTTAAATGCCACACATCCGTTAAGGCACTGCCGACATAACCGGACACAATTACCTGAACAGAATCAACTTCCAGAGAGTTCATAGTCCTCCCTGATCAACAATTATTTTAATCTAGGCATTACTGCTTACTAAAAAGCACTCAAGCATTCGGTATACATATAAGAAAACTACCTGATTTTCTAGGTGAGACATAACCTAAACCAGAAATGGTGTCTCAATATTGTATAAAAAATATAGGTCAATAAAAATTTAACCCCCAAAACTAGAAGATGCTAAACAACAAATCTCATACAGACAAGATAAAATACCATGCTTTACCGTACTAACTGAAAGGACACACATTAAGGAGAAGCCATACCTTAGAAAAGAAAGATCCACAAAGCTCTGGAGCTCTATACCACCGTGTAGCAACATAGTCCTGCAAGGGCAACAAATACGCATAAATACATATAAATATACATATCCACTCGTTTTAAGAATAAAAGAAAACGAAGGCATGCAAAAAGAAAAGAATTACACACCGTCCAGAAGACTGTTGTTGGAGTGTCACTAAAAGCAACTCTTGCTAGCCCAAAGTCACAAACTTTAAGCTTGCAATTTGCATTAGCCAGTATATTCTTCGGTTTAAGGTCACGATGGTACACATTGGCTGAAATCAATAACTTAGAAGTCAGTACAAGTGTGTGCGGATATTTCAATGCAATTGAAACAGTATAGAAACAAAAGGGGACAAATCACAAAATGCACTTTACCCGTATGCATATATTTCATCGCACGGAGCATTTGGTAAAGGAAAAACTGGTGGTGTTCTCGTGTTAAGTCATCATTAGCTTTGATAACTTGGTGAAGATCCGACTCCATAAGCTCAAAAACTACAAATAAGTCTTTGAACTCCCTCTTTGAGGGTGGCAACATTATACGTTTAATTTCAACAATGTCGGGGTGTCTAAGAAGTCTAAGCAGCTTTACTTCACGCAAAATCCTAATCGCATCGGACATATGCTCAAATACATCCTGTATCTTCTTTATTGCCACTTTCTCCCCTGTATGCGTGTCGAGGGCCGCACAAACGACTCCATAGCTTCCCTTACCAATGACTTCAAGAATTTTGTACCTATTTGCATCCCCGTACTCAGTGAAAAAATCCATCTCTTTTACCTCCTGAAGAATGAAAAACCATATCAGAATCAGGCATGGCTTGACATAAGTCTGACTAATTTATCCACAGATTTAAGAAATGGAAACATAGCAGCAACAGTAACAACACCAGAGTAACTATAAAAGAGACAAAAACATATCTATGGGAACCCAAATCAGTGAAAAGATAATAATATTCTGTAATTATTTCCAACATTAAAACAAGACAATAACCACATCAATCTGATAACCATGATCATTGATCCAACTAAAACACCACCAAAGCTACAAATGCAGAACAAAATTTTAACATTTTAGAAACTTCAATTTTATTGAATAACCTGAAATTTAAGTACAAATCAAGGTTATTTTTCCCTCTCTTCAATTCCAAACCTATGTTCTCTAAAAATATATTCTCAATTTATTTCCTTTCAGTACACATTTTCACCAACAGAACTTTCGATTACCTTAAAATCTAAAAAAAAAGATCAGATCCTTTCCAAGTTATCAAGAGAAAAAGAAAAAGAACAAACTTAAAATGTTCATGTCGAAACTATGTTCAATGAAATTAAAAAAGTTAGATCTTTTCAACTTTCATACACAAAACCCAGATCTTAAAATGACAAATTATACACCCCAAAAGGGAAATAAAGAAACTAACCTTCTTCAACTGATTTTGTTGCATCTTTCCTTCAACCCAAATAAAGAAAACACCCAAAAAGATCTCTTCTTTTTCCCCTCTAGCTCTCCTTTCACTAAAACAACCAAAAGATCCAGAAACAAGAAAAGGGAACACAAGATTTTCTCGGTAACCAAACAAAAGCAGAGCGGAAAGAGAAATTCAAACCGCATTTAACCACCCCCACCTCCACACCTAGACCTGCTTTCAATCACCAACCACGCAAACAGATCAAAATCTGTGAGAAGTTCCTGAATTCTGGGTCTAATGAGAATCTATAAGATCAGGGAGATGAAGTACAAGGAGAGAACTGAAATGGGTGTTTCTTTTGGATCTCAAGAACAGGAGAAAACAATAAAGGAGGAGAGATGAAAAGATCGGTGGTGAATGGAAATATAAAAGACATAGTTTTTGTACCGTTTGGTTCGGTACATCGTTACGTACGGTAAATGGACATACGGTAGTGGCAGTATTGTAATTTCATAAGGTATTTCGTTTATTGGTTAATTAATTTCATTTAATTAAATTAAAATTAAGATAAGATTGATCTAATAAATAAATAATAAATATTAAATATATAATTTTAAAAAAAATTATTAATTATCACATTATCCTTTATCAGTTTTGTAACAACATTAACTATAATAAAACTAATTTAAAATTTAATAATTTGATTAATAAATTATATAATTAGATGATTAAAATAAATTTACTCTTAAAATTCAATAATCATTTAATTAATTTATTTAAAATTAAATTTGATTCGATTAAAATTTATTTTAAGCGAAATAAATAACAATGATATGGATGGTATGTCCTGATCGTCGGTGGTAGAGTCGTATATTTCAATGTGACTCTCAAGATAATTTATTCCACGTAAAGGACAAATTATTTAACGTGGAGGTTTAACTAAAACATTAAATATTTATTTATTTAAATAATTAATATCAAAGTATTTTAACCAATTATTAATATTAATTATCATTAAATGACTAATTAATCAAAGTATAATTAACTAATGAATTTAATTAATCTCGGTAGGGTGAGCAAAACTCAACTCGACTCGAAAAAACTGAATAATTTGACTCGACTTGAGGCGGAAATACTTGACTCGTTTTGACTTGACTCGAAATTTTATAGACTCGACTCGAAAAATTTTCAAATAAAATTTGAGTTGTAAAATGAAAATTTGAATAACTCGAATAACTCAAATAATTCGAAATTTTTAGTAATTAAAGGATTTATTTTTAAGTTTGAAATGAGTCTCTCAACTTTTTATGATATATATATATATATATGCATTGATATATAAAAATATAAAAAAATATTATTGTATAACAAAAAAATATATACACATTTCTTATATGATTGGAGAAAGTCGTTTAAATTAGAATAAGTCATACTATAACATGATAAATAATTATAATTAAATATTTATAGGAACTCGAAAACTCGACTCAATTCGACTCGAATTTCTTAAACTTGACTCGAACCAAAATTTTTCAAATAAAGTTTGAGTTGTAAAATATGACTCGTCAACTCGAATAATTCAAAAATTTTTAACTCAACTCGATTCGACTCGATTGAATACTCACCCTTAAATCTCAGTTTATATTAGTCTTTTTCACACACAACTTAATTTTAACTTTCGATTAAAAATATTAAGCTAATATAAATAAAATTTAAATTTGAGATTTTAAAAAATATATATCTAAATCCAATTAGAACTTAATTAAAAAAATTGTTTAATTGATAAATATATCATTTTCTTATATTTTAATTTAAACTTTTCAATTACACGAGATTAGATTTCAGCATTGGTGAAAATTATTGACATGTGATTATTAGTGGAATGATAAAAGAAAAAATATATATAGTTAGTATTATATTATTATCTTATTTTATATTTATATTGAGTTGGCTATTAAAATAATTTTTGAAACGTTTTATCCTTTAAATTTTATAAAAATGTTTGAATAAATTATAAAATTAAACAGAATTTGGGGTTAATTTTTGGATAAATAAATATTTTAAGACTAAAATAAATAAAAATATAGTTATATTATAAATTCTAGACTAAATTAAAAAATAAAGATCAATTTTAGGTTAAATAAAGTTTTAGATTAAATTAAATAAAATAATTGTTTCATACTTTTTACGTGCAACTTAACTATTTTTATTAAAATCGGGTGCCCTATGAGAAATTATATTATGGTTTGTCATATTATTTGTGAAAATAATTAATAAAAATATTTATTTAATTATTTTTTATTTTATCTTTTTTATTAAGTGAATCTTCAGTAATAGTTATTGTAAACTAAATTTTTATAAAGTAAAATTTATTTGGTAAAAAAATATGAGATCAAAACGATTAAGAATTATTTTTATTAGTTAATCTCATGATGAATATCATGACGAGAATGATTCATGATATAATTTCTTTAATTTAATATATAAGTTATATTTTAGAGGCTATTGATAGGGGTGTTCATTATCGGGTACCCGATTTTCTGGTACCCGATTCTTTCGGGTCATAAAAAATCGGCCCGTGTCCCAACCCATTTAAATCGGGTATTTATTATCGGGTACCCGTAAAACCCGGATACCCGGCTAATCGGGTAACGGGTACCCGGTTCATAATTTTTAATTTTTTTATTTTAAAATTTAAAAAATTAAATATTAATCATATAAGTTTTAAAAATTTATAATACATAACCAAACATAAAAAAGAGTGATTTAAAATTAATTTTAGAATATTTGAATTTATATATACATCTATATTTATTAATTTTTTAGCACTAAAATGACGTTGAAAGTATTAATCCCGTTTTTTCTTTCGGTATTAGTAAATTAATAAAAATATATTTAAAAATTTTAAAACTTAAAAGTATATAATACAAACATAAAACTATTTTAGAGATTTAAATATAATTTTAAGTATAAATATTAAAGAAATTTAAAATAAAAATATAATTTAAAACTAAAAAATATATATATAATAAAACTAACCGGGTTGGGTCGGGTACCCGAGAATTCAAAAATTTCGGCCGAAGCCCAACCCATTAATTCTCGGGTCGGGTACCCGGCCCAATCAGGTAATTTTTTCGGGAATTACCCGGTATTTTTGTTTCGGGTCAATCGGGTCGGATAATTTTGAACGCCCCTAGCTATTGATACCCTTAAACTATTATCTTTAAAAAACTATTAATTAAATTTTAATTAAGTTGGTATCCAAATAATTTGTAATAGTAATTCAATTATATTTTAATATGTAATTTAAATAAAATATCATAAAATAGTTTTTTAATTAATTAATAGTGATTACAGTAGTATCTGTTCTAGAATATAATTTCCACCATTTAACATTGATCGTCAATCACTCTGTTGACATCACTGGTGTTCAAACCCGTGACCTCTAAGAACAATAATTGTTTATTTAATCACTTGAGCTAAAAAACTCGTACAATATCATAAAATAGTTAAATATTAATATATATTATAAATAATATTTTTTTTATATAAAAATGTTACATTGATGTGATATTATTAGACTTGTAAGGTCTCTTGTTCTTGGCATTGTCCCAACTTCTTTAAGTTCAAACTTGGAAAGCTTGTTATGTCTCAAGGAATAAAACAAAGAAATAAATAAAGTTATTATATGGTTTTCTCTTCTATTTGTAATAAATTTAATAATTAAAAAAAATAAAAGTTAAAAGGTGATCTTCAAATAATTTAAATATAAATTTCAGTATTTATAATATTTTTATAAAAATCAATCAATCAATAAATGTTTTCTAATGGGTTGGTCTGTCCCTGTCATGGACCAACTTTTAAGACAAGCATGCTGCTTCTATTATTGAGCGGTCTGGTAGGGAAAGATAGGAGGAAACAACTGCAGTCACTAATCATTGTTGGCTAATAATACGAGTAAAAAAATTATCTTTTAATCGTTTTTTTTATATATTATATTAAAAAAAAATTAAATTTTAGTTTTTATTTTTTATATCTTAGACCTTAAATTTTGTACCTTAAAAATACATTTTACTTAAGGATGTTTAACTAGTTGAATTGTTCAAACTCGATAAATATTGGATCTGAATTGGCTCGACTCGATACCTTAACGAGTTGAATCGAGTAAAATCTATCTCGCCTTGAAATAAATCTAAATAATAATTATTAATTGATAAATTATTACTTTAATTTTAATATGTTAGTTTGGTGTATTTATGGATTGATATTTTTTAATTTAGACTTTAAAAGTGTTTTATACACTTTTTTGACATTTTTTTAATTTGTTAATTTATATTAATATTAGGTTTAATATAGTATTATTAAATTTTATTTTTAATAAAAATAAGGTAAGTTTTTAGTGAGTTTAACAAGCAACCAGTTGAGTTAAGCAATAAAATATTTTAATTGGGACGAGTCGAGCATAATTTTAACGAGCAACGAGTCAAATTGAGTAACACAATTTTTTAACGAGCAAGAGTCGAGCAATGCCCAACTTACAATTGATTTGCTCGATAAGCACCCCTAACTCTACCCCTAATTCCCTAAACCTAACCATAGTCCTTAACCTTAAACCTTATTCTCTAAATTATAAAACCACTAATTTAAAGTGAAAGCACTAATAGAGACATAATTAAAAAGTAGATAATTTACGCCTTTAATAATACCATACGCCATAAAAAAAAATTAATATTTTTTTCAAATTACATCATTAGTCTTTAAACTTTTTAAATTTTATAATTTAAATTTTAAAATTCATTCTGTATTCAATTTCGATTATTCTATCGACCAAGAATAATCATTGTGAAACTTAGAATTATATATTTTATATAATAACAAGAATAGAATTTTATATAACCTTATTTATATATTAAATTCTATTAAAAATTATAAGAATATCATATCCTTACCAAGAAAAATCCACGTCATCTCTAGTCAACCTTTTGACTTCGCTTTCAACTAATTTAAACCAAAGCCATTGTCTTTTTTAGAGCGACTTCTAATCTTTTCTGGGTTTTTGGTTTTTAGTTTTGTTTTTCTTTTGTTTAAGCAAAAGGGAGGAGAAGTAATGGGAGAGAATAATCTGATAATTGGAGAAAAAGACTACATTTTGTTGAAGGATTTCAAAGTGGAAACTGAAATTGATAAAGAAAAGGGTTTTGTTTTATGCTTCTGGGTTTATGTTTTCGACTCAAATGCGTTTCCCGCCACCATTCTTAAACAGGTTTAGCAACTGCTGCTCCCTTTTTATGATTTGGGTTTCTCTTTTTGATTCAAAATTTGATCTTTTTGGGTTAGGGAAATTACCCAATTTTCATTTCTGGTTGTTTTTGTTTTGCTTGTGTTTTTTGTTCTATTTAATGGGTTGTTTATGAGAAGAAATTGGTGGTGGTGGTTCAGATAATTGTTAATCGTGGGCTAAAAGTTCTCTTTCTTGGTTTAATTTCTGCTGTTTGGTTGTTAGGAAAATACCCGTTTCTTATTTTTTCTGTTTCTTTTAATGATTTTATTAGTGTTTTGTGTTTTTTAGAAGTTTTAG
Source organism: Abelmoschus esculentus (assembly GCA_035048815.1). Taxonomy (NCBI): domain Eukaryota; kingdom Viridiplantae; phylum Streptophyta; class Magnoliopsida; order Malvales; family Malvaceae; genus Abelmoschus; species Abelmoschus esculentus. The sequence goes on along the minus strand of JAUCBN010000019.1, from coordinate 1,229,986 downwards.
CAGCTGCCATCAGAAAAGTTTGCATCCATATGTGTTTTTTAATTCTTTTGTAGCCTCAGCTTTCCTGTTATCTCCTACTAGAGCAACGATCTTCATTATTTTGATCTTTTTCTTGAATTTGGATTGGTCATTTACCTTTACTAGATTTTTCGATTTCCATTTCTCTATTAAATTCGAGTTGTTTTTCTGTTTATAGGTATATGCAGAGGCTAACAGAAGCTCTCCTTTACTTGCTCTCAATGAAAAGACATTGATGTTCTTGCCATTGACTTGCCTACACAATGAAGCTCCTGGTCTTGGAAACAGTGATTTACCGATCACTGCCGAGATTGAACAGGCTCAAAACAAATGGATACATGTTGGATATGAGGTATGCCTTTTAAATCCGACAACACTATTAGCATAAAGGCATTATTGGATTGAGAACTTCACCTTTATATGTAGTTACATATGTTGCTTTAATGTCTTGCCATGATGTTTGAATTGTTTCAGATAATTTTGGTAATGAGTGAACTGAATAGAATGGTTTTAATTTGGTTTGTTTAGTTACCTTGAATTCGAAATACTGTTCACATGGATAGTAGGCTCTTACCTTGCTTATGTATGGGTTATCTATTTTGTGCGTAACTTGAATCGTTTTTGGGACTGCCATTTTATTGGGCTTGAAAAGTGGTATTTCTATGTAAGTTTTATAAATACAAGGACAAATTCAGGCAATTCCCCGTCTTTTGAAAATCCATCCCTGTATAACTACATAAGGAACATTGAAGAGAAGGATAAAAGAAGAGAAAATGAGCAAAGATGAATTACGTAGGTGTATATGAAAATTTGAGGTTATTTGGTGTACATCAATGACCAATCTCTCAAGGCATCAGAGAAACAGAAAGAGGGTAAAAAGGAAAAGGAAAAAGAAGGTAAAACGGGAAAAAGGAAATCTAACATCGGAAAGGAGTAGGAGAAAATGTTTTTCGAGGCAACAATCCTCTATTTGGATATGTCTCCTGTTTGTTTTTCTCATTTTTCACTTTGAGATGGAGACATTGCATGTAGCTTTCTGCCTATGGTTTTACTGAAGTATACTTTCTAGATGAATATTAATTTTCTTGTCATGGTTGTTATCATGTTTGTCAAGTTTTCTGTTTTTCCTTTCCTTGTCAGGTTTCTTCTGATTTTGTGCGGCTTTACATTAATGGGGAGATTGAAGGAGAGCTGCATCTCTCTTCCTTCTTAAACAGAGATTCCATCCCAAATGGTTCGACGCAGAGGACATTGATTGTTATTAGTGGGGATAGTAAATTGCAGGGTTTTATCCATGATGCAAAAGTCTTGCCTTCAACATTGTCCATAAAGGACCAATATGTTAAGGTGGCTTACTTGTAGTTTTCATGTTTCCTCGATGTTTTTCCATAGCATGCAAGTTTACCTTAAGGTTTAGAAAACTGATGCAAAAATATAATGCCAGGATCCGCCTCTAACATTGTCAATCGATAAGTCTTCTATATCTGATATTGAAGAAGATAATGGCTTTTGGAATATTGTTGGCGGGAAGGTAAATACCAAAGAGTTCCAAACAATTTTTGCTACAAGTTTTATACTCAAATCTTAGCAGTTATGTGTTTCATTTGTGATATTATTAATGTATTCTTTGTACAGTCTGAAAGTGATCTTACAGAAGCATTGCTATGAGTATAACTGAACTTCACTCCCTACCTGTTTTTATCATCTATTGGGAAATACACAAAATTGTTATCAACTTAAAAAATGTATCCCAATATAGATGCCCGATTGTAAAATAAATAAAGTAATAGGTTGTTAACTTGTATGCCTCTACTTTAGTCGAAGCAATATATGTTGAATAGGTTGGTAATTAGTATAGATCTTTTGCTTTTAAAGACATTCAAAGTCGAAAGAAAAAGGATATTCTTATCTTAGTATGTAAATATTGATGATATTTTAGCTTTTATTCTCACTGCCTTAAGCATTTGATGTGGTAATATAGCCTATTTACTCGGACTTTGTTATAAATTCAATTTTTTTCCTCAAGATTTACGTGTACAAGTCTGGGTATGTGTTGAACATGGGTACTTTAGTAAGAATGAAGAGTCAGAGTAGCACTGAATATAGCATACTCATTTCACAAAATACAACTGGTTTTCAACCATATTTATTCCCGAATGATATGATTTTACCACTTTATATTTTCTCTAAATTTACCCTTTCACAGGCATCTTGTCGTCGGATCTTTTCCTTGGATGTTGTTCTATTAAATGTCTTTGGCCAGCCAGTAAACAAGGAACTAGAGGTAATTTAATCTTTATGTTTAGTTTCACGGTACTGTTTTTACTTTCAGCACCTAATTTTTCACATTGCTTGTTGGAAAGGTCATTGCATCACTCTTGTATGCTCATAATCAATTACCTGTTGAGAAGTCAAATGATGAAGAACCCCCTCTTCTAGCTAGCTGTGATGGAATTGAATTTGCCACTTCCGATCGACCTGGTAAACTATCAAAAGGACGGGCATCCTTTAAGCTGAAGATCTCCAAGGTGGTAATATTATATTTAGTTTGTGCAATATTTTGTTCAATATGTGTGCTTCTAGGTACTTTTTGAAATTTCTATGAGGATCTTGTTCCACGAGAAACTAGTCCGTGGTTTTTCACTCTTCTAGAGTTCTTCTATTGCTGAAAATAATGTCTTCTGTTGGTAACAATCCCCTTATAATATAACTGCAGCTAAACTTCTTCTCATACCAGAGGTTACGACTTACGATGTTTTGTTTTAGCTAAGTTGAGTGAGTTAAAGTCCGGGTATAAATTTGCAATTTCGCCAATGATAAGCACATAAGCAAATAATTAAAATGTTCTTTTATTCCGATCTGAAATAAGTACAAGCTCATCTGATAAGGTTCACAAGCTTATCCAAAAGTCGGTTCATAGGCATGATGTATATTGGCTATTTGGTAAATCAAGCTCATAAGTGGTACTGAAAAAAATTCATGGCTTGAGCTTGAATTTAACTTTAACTAGCCAAGCTTGATTAAAATTACTAGATTGGCTATTACAGCCTCCGTCAGAATCAAGAATCAATAATAATGGCAGGGAATTAAATATATTTTGCTGAAATTCCTAGAATCAAGGGGCAGAATATTCTTCCTTATTTCTAGGAGTTGACCTTATGTAAATAGTCACTAATTTAATTTCTTGATTTTAGGAATTAAGAAAATCTAATTACATGATTTTAGGAATTATTTTCTAAACTTAGATTAATTCTTCACTATAAATTGTAAGCTACTGTTAAAGCAATAAACATGAAAAATATTTCTTCTCATATTTGTTCATGGTATCAAGAGCTTTAGGACTTATTCGATCCTAAAGTACTCTTCTTCTTTAGAAATCATTCTTGTGTTTTTGTATTCCTATGGCAGAAACCTTTTCCGAATCTAAAACCTCACAAGTTACCCAAAACACAAATCAACCAATCCCTCTTGGTGACATGAATTCCTCCCTTATAATCACCAACCATCGTTTAGATGGGAAAAATTTCCTACAGTGGACTCCTCATGGATCCTTGGCTATTCAAGGTACAGCCTTTAATATCACTTCTGATTCCAGTAATCAATCCTCTTGGATTCTGGATTCAGGTGCCTTCGACCACATGACAGGTAACTCATCCTTGTTCCACAGCTACATCCCATGTCACAACCAATCTCGTATCTGAATAGCTGATGGTTCATACTCACCTGTTGCTGGAACTGGGGCAGTTAAACTTACTGAAAATTTCTCTTTAAAGAAAGTTTTACATGTCCCAAATTTGTCCTGCAATTTACTGTCAGTTAGTAAACTAATTGAGGATAATGTTGCTTTTGTTGAATTTTCTTCCCTTGGTTGTGTTGTACAGGAACAGAAATCGGGGAAGATGATTGGCACTGCTAAGGTTGATGATGGACTCTACATATGGAATAAAGACAATAAAAACAGTTCCCATGAAAGTTTGGCTCTATCTACTTCACACGAGGACACAATTATGCTGTGGCATCGTAGGCTAGGACATCCAAACTTCCTATACATGAAACATTTGTTTCCACTGTTATTTCGAAATAAAAATCCAAATTCCCTAAAGTGTGAAATTTGTCAACTTTCAAAGCATACCCGTGCTCCTTATACATATTGAAACCTTACAGCCAATCCCAACCTTTCTCTTTGATACATAGTGATCTATGAGGGGCTAGTCGAGTGAAAAATATTACAGGAGCTAGATGATTTATAACCTTTATTGATGACCATACTAGAGTTTGTTAGGTTTATCTCCTCAAAGAAAAGTCCGAAACAGCTAAAGTATTCCAAAACTTTCATTCTATGATTAGAACTCAATTCAATTCCACCATACATACACTCCGCACCGATAATGGTAAAGAATACTTCAACTCTGTTTTAAGCTCTTATCTTGCAGAACAAGGTATTATACACCAAAGCTCCTGCCCAGACACACCACAACAAAATGGAATTTCTGAAAGAAAAAACCGGCACCTATTAGATGTTGCTCGAGCCCTAATGTTTACCACAAATATTCCAAAATATCTTTGGGGAGAGGCTGTTCTTACTGCATGTTATCTAATCAATCGTATGCCATTCAAAGTCCTTCAATTTCAAACACCTTTAAATACCATTCAAAAGGCTTTCCCTCTTTTTCATGTTCCAACCTTACCAACAAAAATATTTGGGTGCAAAGCCTTTGTTCATAGTTACCAACCTAACCTATCAAAACTTGACCCTCGTGCTCATACTTGTTTTTATTGGTTATTCACCTACACAAAAAGGGTACAAATGTTACTCACCTACTTTACGTCGAGTATTTGTTTCTCGAGATGTAACCTTCTTTGAAACAGAACCATATTTCTTCAGGGGGGAGATTTTCAATGAAGATGAGACCATTAACACCCTTCTCATTACTCCACCACCCGAACCTCTCATTACTCCACCACCCGAACCTAATCTACCATAAAATTTGCAGCAAAATGACATCCTCATAATTTCTGAACAACAAATTCCCCTCACACAGCAGCATAGTGATAATACTAGTCTTGAAAGTTCAGATTTTTCCACTGAAAAACAGCAGAAACAACAACAACTTGGTCCTGAAATTCAGCAGCATGATTCTCCAAAACTTCTTGTTTATTCGAGGCGTCAGTACTCTCCTGAAACTGACATAGCAGTGCCAAATTCATCCACAACCGAGGACTGTTCTACAACAGAGGTAACCCTTGATTCTCCTTCTATTGATCTACCAATTTCTATTCGAAAAGGTGTAAGGACCTGCACTCAACACCTTATCTCTCGATTTGTATCTTATGGAAATTTATCCAAGTCATACAGAGACTTTGTGACAAATATCAATTGTGTAAAAGCTCCAAGAGATGTGAATGAAGCTCTTGAATCACCCGAATGGAAACATGCTGTAATGGAAGAAATGAGTGCTCTAAAAAACAATGGAACATGGGAAATCTCGAATCTGCCTAAAGGAAAAAAAAAGTAGGCTGCAAATGGATTTTCACCACCAAATTCAAAGCTGATGGAAGTATTGATCGATACAAGGCTCGACTTGTGGCAAAGGGGTTCACTCAGACATATGGGCTCGATTATGATGAGACTTTTGCTCCCATTGCCAAACTTAATACCATTCGAGTTCTTTTGTCACTTGCTGCAAATCTTGATTGGCCCTTGACTCAATTGGATGTTAAAAATGCCTTCTTAAATGGAGAATTAACCGAGGAGGTGTATATGGACTTTCCACCAGGGTTTGAAGAAGAAAAAGGTCGGGTATGCAAGCTAAAGAAATCATTATATGGGTTGAAACAATCTCCAAGAGCCTGGTTTAGTCGATTTGCCAAGGCTATGACCAGTAGGGAGTATATCCAAGGACAAGCAGATCACACTATGTTCTACAAACACTCGAAGGAAGGTAAATGCTCCATCCTTATAGTCTATGTTGACGATATCATTCTAACAGGAGATGATTTAAATGAGATTAGATGCTTAAAAGAATTTCTTGGCACTGAGTTTGAACTTAAGGATTTGGGAAATCTAAAATACTTCCTTGGAATGGAAGTAGCAAGGTCACGGACAGGTATCTCCATCTTACAACGAAAATATGTTTTAGATTTATTAAAGGACACTGGCATGTTGGGCTGTAGACCTGCAGAGACCCCAATGGAATTCAACCTGAAACTTGGAACTGAAGAAGATGGAGAAGAAATAGACAAGGGGAGATATCAACGACTCGTAGGAAAACTTATCTATCTATCTCACACTCGTCCTGACATTGCTTTCAGTGTGAGTGTTATCAGCCAATATATGCATAACCCAAAAGAGAAACACCTAGAGGCTGTCCATAGGGTGTTGAGATACTTGAAGGGAACTCCAGGGAAAGGTCTACACTTCAAGAAAACAACTAGTCGATTTGTTGACATCTACACAGATGCAGATTGGGCAGGTTCGGTAAATGATAGAAGGTCTACAAGTGGTTACTGCAGCTACATATGGGATAATCTTGTGACATGGAGAAGTAAAAAACGATCTGTTGTAGCCCGTAGTAGTGCTGAAGCTGAATATCGAGCTGTGTCACATGGTATATGCGAGGGAATTTGGATACAAAGACTAATGGGGGAGTTAAAAATGCCTCACACACGACCTATGAAACTGTATTGTGATAATCAGGCAGTAGTGAGCATAGCATACAATCCGGTTCACCACGATCGTACCAAACATGTAGAAATAGATCGCCACTTCATCAAAGAGAAAGTTGAATCAGGGGAAATATGCATAACCTACCTACCCACTAAACAACAAGTTGCAGACTTGTTCACTAAAAGCCTAAACAAGAACATGTTTGAAGATTTCAATAGCAGGCTGGGTTTGATAAACATCTACACTCCAGCTTGAGGGGGAGTGCTGAAATTCCTAGAATCAAGGGGCAGAATATTCTTCCTTATTTCTAGGAGTTGACCTTATGTAAATAGTCACTAATTTAATTTCTTGATTTTAGGAATTAGGAAAATCTAGTTACATGATTTTAGGAATTATTTCCTAAACTTAGATTAATTATTCACTATAAATTGTAAGCTACTGTTAAAGCAATAAACATGAAAAATATTTCTTCTCATATTTGTTCATATTTTTGTGAGAATTTGACTTCCTGTAACATTTTTTTTTAATTTTCTTATTGATTCATATTGAATTCGCTAACGGTCTGGTTCTGATACTTGTCTCAGCTCTCGTCCAAATGTGATAATAGGCAATTCTGCATTAAGTTTGGAATATCTAGGTTCGAGGGTTATCGTTTCCTTGAGTACTTCTCCCCTTCAATTCGTTGCATCTCTCGGAATCGTACCCCAAGGACATCGACTATCATTTGGAAAAAAACCTCTGCAGTCCATCCAGTGAATGGATCTCAATCATTTGGCTTAGATGATATTTCTTGTGAACCTAAGCACAATACTGTGCATGAAGCAAAACTCAGTCCAACGTCCAAGAGAGTTAGATTGGGAGAAGCAAAGATTTCTAAAGTAGACCAACACTATGAAGAATGCAACTCTATTATCTCGAAGCACAATCAGGTATGGATCAAGACTTTTTTCCTTTTCATTTTCCATAACATCATCATTATCATGTTACTTCTTTATAGACCGTTAATACGAGAGGAGAATAAATCAGTTTTGAACTATAAACAATTGCATTGCCATTTACAATCAGGTCCAGAATGGTTTTGGGTCAAGACCGGAGGCAATACCTGAGAATTCTGAAGAAGTGAACACTTTCCAATCTGATTCAGGGAGCACTGGGGCCCGTGATTCAGCTTTAAAAAGTGTGTCAAGTGGGGGACAATCAGTTTCAGATGTAACAATTTTTAGGTACTGCCTGGGGGGCTTGACCGATAGGTCTCTTTTACTCAAAGAAATTTCAACAACTGTTTCGGATGAAGAAATTTCAGGCTTTGCAGACCAGGTTTCCATCTACTCCGGATGTTCTCATCATAGGTAATTTACAATGCTTTGCTTCTTTTGGAGTTCAGACATTATTGTCCATGATCATTATATATTCGTGTTGGGTTATAGCGGTGAATGTAATAATATTGATCATGATATCTCTGGATAGTGAATATTGGGAAAATATACACCAGTGTCAATTTTTCATGGGATCTATATCGAGTATCGTTTAAGTTTTGTAATTCCTTTTGGTAATTGAAAAACGTTGTTGCCTGCTCTTAGAAATCAAATAAAAATGGCAAAGAGATTGATAGATGAGGGAACTATAGCCTGGAATTCGATTTCACAAAACAACCTTCAAGTTCAATGGGAGAGTGCAGCCATCGAGATTGAAGAGCAATTCATGAAGATTGCTTGCTGCACGACTAGATCTCTTTCCCAACAGGTATCTATATAGCCATGCATCTCTAGTAATGGATGCATTTTTTGGGTACAAAATTACAAGTATCTCTTTTGATTAGTCTTCTTTTATCTGTACTAAATATTGCTACTGGAGAGAAATAATAGGAATGGGGCTTTGTATGCATTGTCCATCAGTTGCACCTCAAAATCTGTTTCTGAGGCTTGGTTTCTTACTATTTGGTTTCCTCTTGAAAACATGATTCCTCACAAGTCTGTAAAAATATAAAAGATTAAGTATCCGAACAAAAAGGAAAGAAGTCCCCCCCCCCCAAAAAAAAAAAAAAAAAAATCAAAGATCTTTCAGATGCTTATTTTCAGTTTCTCTCAAGTGTATTCGTCAATCTCTACTTCTAAGTCCTGCAAGCGTCAGTTTTTGTAGCATAGGCTTATGTTAATATTTTTTGTTTACGTAATCCTTTCAAGATTAACTTTGTCTCATCACCTGCACCCAAGTAGAACATCATTCAAAGACGACAAATTTTCATATTGCTAGTTAGATGATGATTTGTAGACAAGCGTGTATATGTATATATTCATACACACACACACACACACGAGTAATTGTTTACCGTCAATCCATCATATCTTGATGCCATATTTGTTAAGAAAATCAGTGTGAAAATTTGATTGTCAGATGAAAATTCATTGAGGTAACAATTGTTTCAGGACTTTGAGCTTCTACGGAAAATTGCCGGATGCCAAGATTACATGGTCCAAGAAAATTTTGAGAAGATGTGGTGTTGGTTATACCCTGTAGCTTTTACATTATCGAGTGATCGGATAAAGGGAATGTGGAATTCTACATCACCAAAGTGGATAGAAGGATTTATAACAAAGGAAGAAGCTGAACTCTCACTTCAAGGTCCTAGAGGCCTGCAAGAACCTGGGACATTTATACTTAGGTTTCCTACTTCTAGAAGTTGGCCCCACCCAGACGCTGGTAGCTTAGTTGTGACATATGTTGGCAATGATTATGCTCTCCACAATCGGCTGCTTTCCCTTGATAATCTATATAGGTGCGTGTTTCTTGCTTTATCAAATTTCATTGTTGTCTCAGTTTGAACTGTTACTTCAACGTGTATGTTCAGCTTTTGGATTGAGCATTCTTCAATGTTACCTGGACCCGGGTATGAATGTCTTGTACGACCTTTTCCGATTTAGAGGGGTTTTGGAGGGTTCTTCACTTTTAAACAATAGTGGATACTTTAGGTGCCATTGGTTTAGTTACATTATTTATAAACATTTATCTTTATCGCCATGAGACAAGCTTATAGATAAATTGTCTTGTATCCTTCCCGTACATGGATTGAAAGAAATTGGTTGTCTACATTTTTGCTTATAGCTCCAGAGTACGGGAGACGAGAGTTGAAGTAAAACCGTTGCAAGATATGCTATTGGAAGAGCCCGAGCTCTCTCGACTGGGAAGGTAGAAAATCATCCACTTCAGTCTCCTTCTGTATAAATTAGACATGTCATATTAATTTTTCGTTTTTAACCCGTAAAAATGCAGGATAAGGAGACACCATTGACCTATGTCGGATGTAACATGGGGTTTTCGTGTTTGGTTTGCGATGATCATTGTCATTACCGTGCTGCTAGTTTAGGTTTGCGATGATCATTGTCATTACCGTGCTGCTAGTTTAGGTTTGCTTACTCAAACCCCGTTCCCCTATATGTGATATTAGAAGCCGATGCAGTACCATATCGACACTGTAAACCGACATTGTTCTGATGATATTCAGTTACTATACATGACAAGAAAACAATTTTGAAAAGCTTTTTTCTTGTAAATCTTTTTCTAATTGCATCATAACTCTGTTATTTTAGCATTTTTTTGCCTGACATGTATTCGGATATGGATACGAAGCATGATCTCCCTTTTGTAACAAGTAGAAACACAAAATATTAGAATTAGATGAAGGAAACAGATTAAAGCAAGAGATTAGAAGGAATTAGAGATAGAAAACAAGATATAAGAGGGAATGGCAGAGAAGAAAACAAACTAAAATAAACGGATTCGAGTCCATTCGAACTTGTATGGATTTAGATAACATAAATACACAAACGAGAAGCTACAAACAAATAGAATAAAAAGGATCTAAAAGCTCACAAAAGTCCAGTAGGAACAAACATCGGCCGCCAAGGAAATTCCAGACTTGAATTTCTTGTATTGTAGGCACAATGATAATTGCATGGATCATTCGTTAAGAACGAAAGGAACAGAAAACACATGTTATAAAACAGGTTAAAACGACAACTCCAAGTCCTTGCACAAGAGATCACTTCATTTTTTCGTTTTGGGTTTGTTTCGGATTAGCTAATGGAAATAATTGATGCTCAGCAAGACAGTAAAACAGGTTTCTTCTGTCCCTTCTCTCTTTCCCTTTTTTGATGTTTATTTCTTGTTTATCGTGGTTACAGATGTAACGAATGTCGTGTAATTGATTTTCTGTAAATATTAACAGCAGAAGCTCAAACACCTCATCAAGAGGAAGCAGTCAGTGCCACCACTGACCAACATCCGGTATTCAGACCTGAAAACCGCTGGAAATGGTGGCTTCTAGTGGCACTCAATGTCGTCTTCGTACTCGTTGGTCAATCAACGGCTGTTCTTTTAACCAAATTCTATTTCAAACATGGTGGAAATAGTAGATGGTTGGCATCTCTCACTCAAACAGCTGGTTTTCCTCTCCTTTATCTCCCCCTCTTCTTCTTCCGCTCCAATAACATGTCCCCAAGTTCCTTAAACAACATAAGCCATTGTCTGGTCTACTTTTCGCTCGGTTGTCTGCTAGCCATCGATGACCTCTTGTATTCAATAGGCATCGAACCACTTTCCGTTTCGACATACACTCTCATTTGTGCAAGCCAGTTGGTATTCAACGCGATCTTCTCGTTCTCTATCAATTCCGAAAAGCTCACTATCCTAACACTCAACTCAATAATCTTCATTACAATATCGGCTTCAATGGTCGCGATTCACCCCGACACATCCAAAGATAAAAATGGGAAACCACCAGTAGGAGACCGAGAACGTATCATTGCTATTTTATCAACAATAGGTGCTTCAGCAGGCTATGCCTTATATCTTTCCCTAACACAATTCTCATTCGAAAAAGTATTTAAAAAGGACACATTCATCATCGTGTTTGAAATGCAGATTTACACTTCGATTGTTGCCACATTCATCTGCATGCTTGGGTTGTTTTCGAGCTTGGAATTCACAGATTTAAAGTCCGAGATGGAGAGATTCGATAAAGGGAAGGCGAGTTATGTTTCGAGCTTGATCGGAACAACATTGGCGTGGCAGATTTGTACAGTGGGAGTTGTGGGATTGGTCTATTTAGTGTCTTCTCTGTTCTCAAATGTTGTTAGCATGCTTAGCTCGCCATTTGTTCCTGTTGTTGGTGTGATGTTTTATGGTGAAAAAATGGATGCAATCAAAGTATTGGCAATGCTGTTCACTCTATGGGGCTTTGCTTCTTATATCTACCAGCAATATCTTGATGAAAATAAATCAAAGGAAAAGGAATGCGAGGGAATCCAAGATTCGAATTCCGAACTTAATTTAATCGATTCAAATAATATTTAATAAATTTAAAGTTCAAATACATCTGTAATCTTTTTCCTATGTATCTGTAAGCTTTCTTATTTCAATTGTCTTGAAATTTCTGAAGATACAAGTATATGTTTAATATGAGTATATCTAATCCGATAATGTATCGAACACAGGTATTCGATGAGAAATGACCATTGCCAACTGCAAAAACCAAGCTAAGATCAGAATGATCAGACATGATTATATATGTGTATATATACATGTAGGATAATTATATATATGGGTTATATATAGAAGATGATTGTGTGGATTAAAAGCTCCTTAAAATGGACACAAATTAGCTGAAATATTATAAATTGTTTCAAATACAACTACAAGAAAGCACCCATGCAGGCTGCAGCATAGAATATAAAACAGCTATAGAAAAGGGCCTGCCTACGCCTACCACCATGCAAGAAAGTGTTCCGCTCTCTTCATTGCTTGCCTTGCAACAAAAATCCATCAGAAGGGTTTGATTCTCCACCTTTTTGTAATTTTTTGTTGTACTCTCTCAAAGATCCTAATGAATCACCATGGTTTTCCGGTTGCGAATACGATGTATTTTGATGGAGGCTATGAAGTCCTTTGTTATGTCCACCTTTGTCAGATTGTAATACTTAAGATATCGATCCCTCAGAGACTGAGTCGATTCTACTACTTTTTATAACTGCATTTAAGAATTTAAAAACACAAGTAATTGGATTGGTTTTGATTGCATTAACTAAATTATATTAAATTAGAGAAAATAATAAGGAGAAGAATGAGGTTAGATTGAATGCTTTGTAGAGGAGAATCCAGTTATATTGTTAATCCACTTATTAATGCAATAGAGTTGAACTGTCGCCTCGGCGGATCGCACAAAGGGTCGCCGCAGCTGCCTAGACGAGGTTATGCCTTGTCGACAATTCAACATTCCATAGTTCGACTGAGCAGCCTTATATGTTCCTTCCTTATCCTAAACGAAGAAAACTGTTGAAATCCCCGTGTCTTGATGATACCTCTCGGCGTTAATTAAGGGTAGATCACAACCTCACATGCATCTTGTTAGTCGTTGAAATCCGACCCGAATTAGTCAATGCCCGTAAACAAAGATCATATTCTTTCGTTTTATGAGCCTAACTCTCCCGATATTATACAAATGGATATTTCTTCACATACTTATCATCTCGATCTCATATGCAAAGAAAGTTAAATACCCAAAAAGAATAAACTATGAAATAAGACTTGCATTAATAAATATCAATAACAATGTAACCTTCCTCTCCATGTACTCCACAACAATCTAAACCTCCAAGGGAGTTTAGAACATATTGTGGTCGGCGGCTAAGGATAAGTTATGTGTAAAACCGACTTCTTCTCCCCTAAACCTAATGAGTGCCTTATATGGGCTAAATCCTAAGTTGATTTTTCCATGCAAATAAAAAGTTCTAAACATAAGAGAAATCTAATTTCTAATTAAATTTATTAAAATAAAGTCTTGATTCTTAAAATGTCTCTTCCCGTGGTTTGGCTTGGGTTCGACTTCCTAACTGAGTTGTTCTTCTTTCTTTGTCTTTCGGTATCTTTTCATCTTCCTGTTGAGCATCACTTGTCGTCTTTCTACGCTGCCGCGACAGTTCTCAGAATGCTGCCTTGGCGGATGTTTCGTCTGCAATTCAACATCTATTTTTTTCTTTGGCTCTTTCTGTAATCTAGTTTCCTGTCTAAAAAAGGAAACTATCAAACATATCTATTTTATGTCAAATATTGGATAAATTCATAATAATAGTATTCAGATGCTGAGATGTGAAAAATAATCAGAAATATCTATTATTGCAATTAATTCTGTCTTTATTAGACATAAATGAGTGGGCAAATGATGTGAAAATAGAGAACTTTTAGGCACTTATCATATCCCGTGCTCAGTCCCAGCACCAATCCATATCCATACCCTATCAGTTTAGAGAATATCCAATTCAATCCACCACCACCACCATCATCATTACCATCTGTGTCAAATTTGGCCGGAGTTCCCTCATCATTACCACAGGTTTTTGACAATGGCAGCCCACATAAACCCAAGTTTCCTACGTAGGAATCATTGTTGAAAGTGTCAAACTGTTTTCCTTGAGGTATAGGTTCCTTTAGATCATTCTGACAAAGGTTCAACACTTCTAAGAACCCAAGATTTTTCAAATCAGTTGGAATTCTTCCATGGAATTCTTCCACTAAAACTATCATTTTCCAATCCCATGGACATTGATTGTTTTAAGTCAAGGTCTCTAAGTAATTAGGTAAGGTGTTCATGTCATGGAACAGAAATCTTCATGATCCAATTTAACATCAAAAAGTAAAATCAAACTCACATTCAAAGCTTCACAGTAACTTTCAACTTATCCTATATATGTTCACAACAAGATTGAGTTGTGGCATGGAAATTTCTTTAAACATGTATATACTAAATTGGTAAATTACTGCTACAAAACAAACCAATTACTATTCTCAGATAAAATGAGATCAACAAGGGAAGTCAAATTGCAGATGGAGGAAGGAATATGACCTTGCAGAACATTTGGAACAGATTATCGGCACTGTGTCGTGTTGTTTACGAGGATCATGGGAGATTAGAGTGAGGTGCGGTCAGCGGTGGCCATAGCTACGAGGGTACTTAGTTCATAGCTAGCGATGGAACTCTGTTCATGATTATAGACATGATGAACTTGAATCGTGTTTCAGTGGAATATATGGAGATGGAGCTGGCATGAGTGAAAGGTGGTGCGACGCTTGGCGAGACGTACCAGCGGAATCAAGTTGCGTTAATGGATTCTCGGCGGGGTCTTGTCCTATGGTAGGGGCTGGGAGCCATATCACTGGTGGTGGCTTCTGGTTGTTATCCCGAAAATACTGGCTAGCGGCTGATAATGTGATTGATGCTCTCCTAATCAACGCGAAAGGTGAATTATTGGACAATCGATGGGAGAAGATGTGTTTTGGGCGATAACAGACGGTGACTGTGGCGGCATATGGGGCATCAAGGCCAAATTGGACTGTTTAAGGCGTCCGATCTCTGCCAACGACATACGAGTCACCCTCACATTCTCGACAACGAACCGAAAGGATACATCATCTTGGACCCTTACGGTGCCATGATGAACAACGTAAACAGCAACTCGATTGCTTTTCAGCATCGCCGAGGCAACTTGTACACGATTCAATTGTCGAGTAACACCAAGAGGATGAAGACAGAAGCAAGGAATATATAAAATGGATAACGAGGGTTTCATAATGCAATGTCGGAGCACGTTTCGATGGGTCCGAGGGCTGCTTATGTAAATCAAGTGGACTCGGACCTTGGTATGATGGAATTGATCAACAATACTGTACCATCTGCAGATACCGTCGAGAGTGCTCGTGTTTAGGGTAAAAAATACTTCTTAAACAATTATGATAGGTTGGTGAGAGCCAAGACATTGATCGATCCGAACAACGTTATCAAACACAGAGACGAATATCTTTGAGCAAAGATAAAACATAAACAAAACACGATGGTCACGATGGAAAGCATGAAACAGAGGAAAGTTTTTACCATCCCTGCAACACAAAAAAGTTCCTCTCGCTTTTGGGAAGTCACCCAATTCCATCCATAGATCTTAAAAGGCTAGGTTGATTGGTTAACACGATGTTGGTCGGGCAACTCGTGGCCTCACCGGTGTCTTTGAAGGACTTACCCTGAAAGTTAGGAACGAAGCGTAGTTGAGCTTGATCGATGACAAATTTGGCAAGGATAGAATTTAGAACGAAAACTCGGGAACACACCTGATCGGCTGAGATCCCAGCACCAATCCACTACAATTCAGTGCAACAATGGCACTTTCCGCCTGTCCAAAAATCATGAAATAGGAAAACTAGTAAAGCTATTATGCTAACCATTTTAATGATTCATTAATGTCAATCTTTTCTATCATCGTCTAAGTAAAACCGCATGCACAAAGAACTCTGGATGATGATTGATTTGGTGCATACACATGCATGTTCGACCGAAATAATGTAAAAAGTATACAAAGTAACATGTCATAACAAAAAAAAGGTGTATTGTCGGAAAATAACTCTGATATAAACAATCAACAGTCTGATCATGCAGCATGATCTGTTATCGAGTGTCTTGCAGTTAAATACGTCAAAAGTTGGGTGGAGATTAGACATGGAAAGCCAAATTACAAAGAATATGACCTCGGTTTTAACCATTTCACGTTATAGCAGCAAACTGGCTTACAAGTAAATCGGGCGGCTTTCACAATGCAAGCAACCAATAGAAGAGAAACGGTGAAAATACACCAATTAGAAGTTTTGGAATAAGAAAGTTCTGTTGAATATGGCATTTCACAACCTCTAGAAAACTTCATATCCTATCCAACTGATATCTCATACTCTAAAATCGAATAATAAATGTCCTGTAAGCAACAGTTGGATCAAGATTTAAAAAGAATATATAATAAGCTAATATTACAGAATCCCGATATGTGCAAACGGTTCCTATATTTCCGTTTATGTGATAAAGCACTCTCTAATACATAACGTGGATAAAATTTCACAGGCAAAGAACAATAATCTCACACACCACACTTGCTAAATCGAGCCACTTGATTTTAGTCAAACATATCACCTAACTTCAAGCGGCTAGATTTGCAGTAATAATTTGCAAAGACACATAGATGACATGTTACAAATAATGTTCAATAACATGAATATATATATATATATATATATATATATACACACACACTAATTAGAACCCATGGCCGAAACATAATTTCCAAAGAATCATAAACATAATCTGAAAATATGTTTTGAACCAAATATTTTCATCATCAGTCCAGCAAACATGAACTTACCATGTCAAATTCAACAAAAGCAATACGAGTTGAATGCACATTGTCCCCTAAAAGCCTCAAGCGAGTGACCTGAGAAGTGAGAATTAAAGAAAACCGTATTAACTTTCTTTCTGAAACCAGTAGAATTTAGAAAAAAGCCATGATTGATATTGGTATCGTACTAACCTCACCGCATGCGGATTCAAAGAAATTCTTCACTTCAGCTTGAGAAACCTTCCGTCAAAGAGAAGATGATTGGGAGGTTTAGATCAACTAAGTTACATCAATTACTGCAGTGATAAAGCTAAAAACTCAGACCCAAAAGGGGTTTTGGAACACGGGTAGGTATGTTCATATTTTGTTAGTTCTTTACCATATATTTGAGGGACCTACGAGGGTCATATGGTGACACCCATGTCTAAATATCGGTCAAACTCGGGTGCCTCAAGAGAAATGAAGAGTCACAGTAACTTAGGATAAAAAATGAACTCGAATATTCATGTGAGCAATTAAGGGGTTACCTTCTTGTCAATATTTGTACAATAAACTGTTCTGGCACACAGTTCCCTTTCATCTTCAGACTGCAATCGTAGTGAATATGATTATCAAGAGTGAGATTCGAAAGTAAAAATATAAAGAGAAACTACAAGATCTATTCACTAAAACCATCATGGCATAGGGTAAAATGAAGCCTTAGGCAAAACCGAAAAAAAAAAATAAGAACCAGAAAGTTATTCATCCATACCCTAGGGAGAAACGTAGGGTTCACAGGAAGGATGGCAGTTTTTGAAGGCAAGACCCTAACAGGATAAAACCCGAGCATCGTACCACCAAGGTTCAGAGCAGCCCTTGCCCCTTCTGTTAAAAGAAGGTTCATAAAGAATGTAACATGTTATTTAAATGTACATGTCAATGAAAGAAAAGTTTTAAGTTCAATCCACATCAGCTCCTTACCGTCATCTGAAAATTCCACAAATGCAAAGCGGAGAACTGAATGCGGATCACCACAAACTCGGCAATCAACAACCTATAATAATTCCCAAATAACTTCAAGAATATCATATGTATGGTCTGTCACATGAGCTATCCAGTAAAAAACAATCCTATCTAGTATCAACCAAAGCCCCAACATCCATATTTTTTTCTCAAGGAGAAACGAGATTCTAAACGCTCAAAATGAAGAACGGAACTAAAAAGGTGAACTTGGAGTCCTTATGTATGTATTATGCACACACAAAGTTCTAAAAATGGAAATGATATAGGTCAAACATTATTCCAAATTCGCTAGCCAGGAACGAGCAAAATTACAACAAAACTTTAAAGCCAGCATTTTGAACTTACTTGTCCACAATTACTAAATAAGCCAGCAAGTTGTTCTTCAGTGATCTAGAACAAAGAGATGATTTCTGCAAGTGACTTCTCGAAATCATAATGAAACAATAAAAAAATTTAAAAATGATGCCATTGTTTACACTTACAGTCTGATCAACATCAGAAACATATACCGTTCGCCTAATGCTATCGTCTCTTTGAGCTCGAAAAGCTTTACCATTAAGCTTTCTTTTTCCCTGGTTGTAGTTATTTCTTCTCTGGAAAACAACAACCATTTAACAAAGGAAAGTAAAAACAAACAAATACAAGATCATTACCGGTCGATATTTGGCATAAGACAAGTAAATCGAGAACAGCTAACTCCAATAACATCAAAGTCCAACAATAAGTCAATCAAATGAATAATTAGACAATCACTAGGCCAATTGAAAACCATAAAATCATAAATGCCAGCAATGAGCAAACACAAACAATTTTATCAATCCAAAGGAGAAACAATCAAAAACTAGTTTAAATTGCAGAATTGAATCATACAAGACTCAATAACCAAATTTCCAGTTCACATACATTAGGACTAGAAAAACAGAGCAAATCCTAAAACCCCAATTTAGCTATGGGATAAAAATCATATCCAGTAAAAAGAAAAAACCATTTCTCCACAACACAAAACACCCCCAAAACAATCAAACACTCATCAGTCAAAACCAGGAAAAATGCATTTGAAAAATGTAAATGATGGGTGAAAAAAACAATACCCTTCTATAGGAGTAATTCTCATTCCCTTGCTTATTAGCAGGGACCTGATTAAAATCACCATTTTTGGTGGGATTGTGATGATAAGATGATGGGAAGAATTCTTCGGCAAAAGGATTCAACTTTGTGAACATATCAACAAGTTTTTGAACATTGAATTCCTTCGACTCTGGTTTGGATGTTTCAACAACCAAATTGTTGTTTCCATTAGCTACTGCTGTCTCACCTGGCTTATCAGCAACTGCAGCCATAGAATCAAAACCCCAAACCCCACAGAGAAAAAAAAAAAACAGAAAACACAAAAACCCCAAATGATCAAATGAAATGGGAATTTGCTTTTGTAAATTTATTCTCTTTTCAATTCTCCTTTCTGAGGAGCAAGAAAGTTGAGAACTTTACAAATTAAAAAAAAAAAAAAAAAAACTTTTTTGGATGCCTAATAATAGACACTCTTTTGAACAAGAAAAAATTGTCTAGAATAGAAACAGGGTGAAAATGCAGAATGGGTTTCCTTATTAGAAATTAAAATAAATCTAAAATAAAAGAATTAGGGTTTTGGAGGAACCGAAAGCCTGAAAATGATGATCAAAGAGAAAGAAAAAGGGAATTGGAGGAAGAAACAACAGTTTCTCTTTTATTTTATTTTTTGGGTATTTTTAATTTTATTTTATTTTTTAACAAATAAATAAAAGAATTTGGTAGAGAGAGACGAAGTGATAATAAAAGTGAAACGTAAACGTGACTTAAGGCTTTTTGTATTTATTTTTTTTTAAAAAAGACTTTTTGTTTATATTTTATTTTTAAATATATTATTTAGAAACTTTTGGGGTTTGTTGGTATTTTAAAATCTTTATTTATAAAAAGAATTATTTTTTTTAATAATTGGTAATTTATACTTTGGGGTAAATAAATTGCTTAAATTATTTAAAAATATACAATCTTAAATTTAAATTTTAAATAAAAAATATATTCAAAATTATATGTGATTTAGGTGATTTATATTAGAGCAATATAGGTTATAATATATGTTTTTAATTAATAAAAACATATATTATCGTATAATTATACTAAAATATTTAAAAAATAAAAAAATCAATTTTTGAAGTATGATTATAATTAAAAATAATATAATTAAAATTTATGTTATTAGTTTATGCTTATATTATGAAAAAAAACATTCTTTAATATTAGCACGTCGGTTTTCTTAAAATAAGAAAAATCTAAAAATATAATAAAGTTTATAACTCAAGTAAATAAATTTCATTTAAATTAAAAATTATCTTATTTTATTAATCGAAATATTTAAATACAAAACTCAACCAAAAAAACACTCAAGCCGGACTTTACACACTTGTATTTAAATTTGGTTCACTTGATATCTCAAATAACTTGTATCCAAATTGAATTCGAGAATTATCAAATCAAATTTAAATTTAAAAAATAAAAATTAAACTCGAATACTTTAAAATACAAATATGCTCCAAAAATATCCCGAGAATTTTTTTTTACAACTCAGCCATATGAGATCCGCATTCTATTATATTCTCTCCTTTCTTCTCATTCATAATATTTTTAGTGAAAAATCACTACATTTTTAATTTAATTCAATGGCTTACACGCATCTTACCATCTGAAAATGACGAGATCCAAAAAATATTATTTCTTTTGACTTATTTTGTCAAATATTTTCAAAATAAATTCTTTATCCTAATATTTTTAAACCCCATTATTACCCTATTTTCCCAAGTTTAATTATTTTATAATTTTTTAAATAAAATTATTTTATAAATTATTTATATATATAAATTAAAATAATATGTGATATTTTTTTATTAAATAGTGTTACGATAAGATTATCAAAATAAATGTAAAGATTTAAGCTCGCACAAAAAATAATTCAAATAAATATTTATATATGAATCATTAGGTCAACCAATTGATCTTTATATATAATTTTTTTAATATTATACGATAATTTTAATTTTTTTTACAAAATTTTAGAAATATAAATTTGACAAGGACATTTATGTCATGAAAGTACAAAAATAAGAGTGGTTGGAGCTTAGAAATTTCATAAAGGCCAAATCATCTAGGATTGGAAACTACATGCCTTTTTGCTTTTCAAGATGATGATGATGGTTCATGGGCATGGCACAACTCAATTATTTCCTTTAATGAACCATCACTTTCATATGGTGGACCGGACCGGACCGGACCGGGTCTTCAAGGCCCAAATATATTTTAAAATATATAATATAACCTGATCAGGCTCGGCTCGTTATCACCCCTACGAATCTTTTTATCTCTTTGTAAACGAGAAACTTTACGAGATGTAAAATGAGTGGTGAGTGAATCAAACTATCAAACATATTGCTCCACTATCTAAATCCGGTTACATCAATAAATATTTATTAACCGAGTAAATATTTATCTTTTTATGACCATCGACTTAATTATAATTAAAAACTAATGTTGTGAAGATCACTATACGAGAATCAAACGATCACTGAGATATGTTAAAATTATACCAAAATGAAAAATAAAATAATTCATAAAAATAAAGATAAAACGTATCACAAAAATAAAAAAATTCATGTCACTAATCGTTGAATATTATTGAATGAAAAAAGAGATCATAACAGAGAAAGAATTAAGTTGAAATTAAATTTTATTTTTTATTTTTAAAATATTCAGTAAAATATTATTTATTTTTTGGTTTTCGGATGGGTATATTTAGCTTAAACAGTAAGCAATTAGCCTTAATAATTATATCTTAATTATATGGTCTTGAACTCATTAGTGTGTTTGTTAAGATTTTATTTTTATTATTTTCCCCAAAGATTTGAATCTTTGATTTCAGCCACTAGTTCACTGGAATTGATTGAATATAAATATTTTTAGTATAATTTACAGTATTTAATTTATAAATTAATTAGTTTAAATCGATTATTCCATTCAGAAATTTGTCAATTATTTATGTGATTTTTATTCAGATATTCCTCATTTTCTTTTCTGTGTTTCTTTAACTTATAAATGGATTTATTTATCAAGAAAATAAATGACCATATTAATATTATTTTAAAATTTAGTGACCAAAATACAAACATCTATAAATAGAAAGAACCATCCATGGAATTAACAATAAGTAACATTGTATAAAAATAATGAAAATTTTATCTTATACACGTAAAAGAAATTAGGAAAGAACACCTAAAAATGATTCACAAGAAAAAATTAAGTGATCAAAATATAAATTTATTTTTGATTGAGGGATTAAAATATAAATAAAAAGTTCAGTTCATATTTAACGGTGTAATGATATATTTGTTGCATCAATTAATGAGTGAATTAAGGAAAACACGGGATGATATATTAATTGCCTAGATTTTTATATTTAGTAAAATTATACGAATATTTGAAAATTTTAAATGGTAATTAAATAATTAATATAAAATAAAATAATTTAAAATATACAAGAATTTTAATTTTTTTTTATTTTGTCCTAGCATGCCTCGACTCATCGTAATCTCAATTATAACGTTTTAAAAATATAGCGATCTAGTTATAATTTTTTTTTATAATTGTCATTGAATTTTTATTAAATCTATAAAAAATATTACAATTACAATAAATTTAGAAAAATCAAAAAACAAAAAAAAGTAAAATATTTTATATAGGGACACATAACGGGTGAATAAGGAGTGGTGAGCGATCCAAACCATCAGGCAGAATATTTTGCTACTCGGGATTGATTATATCGGTACACAATCATCAACTGAGTGGAGATCTAACCATCAATGATCACCGACAAAATCATAATCAGAAACTAGCGCCGATTCAAATCTCTGTAACAATCGACTGCTAGAGTATACTGAATCATGCCACAAAAATAGATAAAATAAACCATAAAAATAAAAATTTAATATATTATTATACTAAATTAATTAATTGTTAATATAAACTCTTTATACTTTTAATTGATTTCATTTTTTTTAATTTATTCAAAATCATTTTTATAATTTAATTAATTTTATTAAATGATTTTGAGTTTGAGATCTTTTATCATTCATCAAAATTAATTGTACGATAGGGGTGTTCAAAACTGGGTACCTGAGTATTTAAGTACTCGAAGTACCGGGTATCCGAAAAGTCGAGTAATTGATTTTTCAGCCCATGTCTCGACCCAGATTTTTCAAGTACATAAAAAATTGGGTAATCGGGTACCCAAACCTTTTTTTCTGAATATTCTAATACTATCAATATAGGAAAATAATTGGGTATCTTACTAAAAATTTTGATGAAGCCTTATGAATGTTGCTTCCTGAAGCCAAAGATTATTCTCTCGAATAAAAATTATACATAAATCCATATAAAGTTCTCAAACAAAGCCTTCATGTATTCAACATGATCTTATATTCAGCGAAATGCAAATTCGGAGATCGGATGCAGAAATACGTTAAGTCTAAGATTTTTACGAAATTTTGTGATAAGAATTCATTAATAGTACCAATAATTATCGAATCAATTAAATTAAGAGGAAAGGATTTGAATTAAATTAAACAAAAGAAGTAGGAGAAGAGAGAACCTTTTTTTCACCGTCGATATAGTACTCTTGAGGATTATCGGAATCAGAATCGAGATCAGGTACGAATGGCCTGTTGAGATCGACGAGCGTACGAATCTCACCGACACGACTGCTCGACGACGGCTTAGCAGGTTTCTTATCACGTGAGGCCATAGATATTGTGTGATAAAGAATGAAAGATTTAGGAGAGAAGAATATCATAAAATGGAGCCGCTAATTTAATAATAATTCGTACTTCATCATTTTTATTTCTCTTGATTCACCAAGTAATCTCTCATCGCCGAGAGGAGCACAAGTTATCGGGGGATCGAAGATTAGGGATTTAGTAGGGTGTCGTTCCACGATGGTAATAGGAAAAAGGAGTGAATTGTTTTCTGCGTGAAAGACAGTTTATTAATATTTTTAATTAATTTAATATATTTTTTATTAATATTTTTAATTAATTTAATATATTTTAATATAAAAATAAATAAATAATTATAAAACATTTGGGTACCCGATTCTTTTTATTGTATTACCGAGCCTGATCCGAGAAATGTCGGGCCGGGTATCCGACCCCAATTATTTTTATTTTTTAAAAAATATCCGAATTTTTTTAATCGGATCAACGGGTCCGATATTTTTTAACACCCCTATTGTACGGTATGGATCAATATATTTTAATAAAAAGAAACTATAAGTGGACAAAATAAAATTATTTTTATAAATTTAAAAATATGAATAAATAGTAATATAGAGAGAGTATAAATAGAAACTATAGACATTGTTTAGCTTCTTGGCTTTGGAAGTTACAGAAACGAAAAATTCTGAATTTGGAGATCAAGAAAACAAACAAGAGACGAAGGAAAATCAAGGTTTTCCCTTCTGAATTATTGGCTTAATCGATAGAATTTTTATTTTCCTTTTTCTTGGAGAATCTAGTTGGTTTGGTTAGAAAATTTGGTGAAAATCGGATTAGATTCGCTAATCAAAGGCATTAGAATCATGAAGTTCGAAAAAGACGAACATGGAGAAGGAAGGCTGCGACGGGGATGATGAGTAATATTAATTATTATAAAAATAAGAAAAAAATATGACAAATCGAGTTTAGTCGGATTTTATTTAGGTTTTAGGGGTTAACTGCAGATCCGGTTCTTCATAGATTAGATTTCTTCTAGTTTAGTCCCTCAGGCTATTTATTTTCTATTCGATTGATCTTTTTTGTTTTGCATTGTTATTTTATTTAAGTGTTGTTTAGTTTTGTTAATGATCTGTTTTATTTACTTTTGATCTGCTTTGTTTTATCTTATTTTAGCATGTTGTAATTTCAATCTTGATTTGATTTGTGGTTTATTTATTGTATTATTTATTTCGTGTATTTGATTTATTGTAAGCATGTAGAATTTTGATATATTTTTGCATTAGAATTTATGTAAGTTTGAGGATATTGATGTATGGCTCTGGATGTATTCATGCTTGGTTTTCATGTTAATTGATATAACCTTTTCTGATCTGATTTTCATGTGTAGGTTTTGATAGTTCGGGTCATTAACACAATTCAAGATGGTGAGTTTAATGAATTATTTTATGTTCTTTCATTAATTGTTGATTTGTTCTTTTATTCAAGATAGTTCGGGTTTTCATGTGTAGGTTTTACTGTATTTTTTCTTGATTTGTGTCATGTTGGATATGGTTACAGGTGAAGTTTACAGCAGATGAGCTTCGTTCTATTATGGACCGGAAACACAACATACGCAATGTCTGTTATTGCTCATGTCGATCATGGTATGCTTTTAATCTCCCCTGTTTTCAGTGTTTGGTTATCGATGAACCTGATGTAAAAATTAAGTTGAACTTGTTCGAGTAATTTTGTTGGCGTTCGCATTTCATGTGTCTGTTAATGAAATTCTGTCGGATGATAGTAGTAGTACTATGAGATGAAAGTTATGTTAGATTAGTTGCAGAGTGAGAGCCAGTTTTGTTTGTTACCATGAAATTGCATCGTGTCTTGATGATTGACTGGTGTTAGTGCAAGTTATTCTTCTGTTATGAAGTGCTAGTTTTGTTTGCATTAGTTCTGATTTAGTTTTTCTGATATGCAGGAAAATCAACTCTTACTGATTCTCTTGTGGCTGCTGCTGGTATCATTGCACAAGAAGTGGCTGGTGATGTGAGAATGACAGATACCCGAGCCGATGAGGCTGAGCGTGGTATCACAATCAAGTCTACTGGTATCTCCTTGTATTACCAAATGTCCGATGCTTCTTTGAAGAACTACAAGGGAGAGAGGCAAGGGAATGAGTACCTCATCAATCTTATAGATTCTCCCGGGCACGTCGACTTTTCATCAGAGGTTACTGCTGCTCTTCGTATCACTGATGGTGCCCTTGTTGTTGTTGACTGTATTGAGGGTGTCTGTGTGCAAACCGAGACCGTCCTCCGTCAGGCTCTTGGAGAAAGGATCAGGCCGGTCTTGACTGTTAACAAGATGGACCGGTGTTTCCTTGAGCTCCAAGTTGATGGTGAGGAGGCTTACCAGACATTCCAGAAAGTGATTGAAAATGCTAATGTCATCATGGCCACCTATGAAGATCCTCTTCTCGGTGATGTTCAAGTCTACCCTGAGAAGGGAACAGTTGCCTTCTCTGCTGGTTTGCATGGTTGGGCATTTACCCTGACCAACTTTGCTAAAATGTATGCCACGAGGTTTAATGTTGACGAGTCGAAGATGATGGAAAGACTTTGGGGTGAGAACTTTTTCGATACGGCTACCAAGAAGTGGACCAACAAGAACACCGGCGCTGCCACTTGCAAGCGTGGATTCGTTCAATTCTGTTATGAACCGATCAAGCAGATCATTAACATTTGTATGAACGACCAGAAGGATAAGCTCTGGGCCATGTTGGACAAGCTCAAACTCACCATGAAGTCAGATGAGAAGGAATTGATGGGAAAAGCCTTAATGAAGCGTGTAATGCAGACTTGGCTTCCGGCAAGTGATGCTCTTCTCGAGATGATGATCTTTCACCTACCATCTCCTAGCAAGGCTCAGAAGTATCGTGTCGAGAACTTGTACGAGGGCCCTCTTGATGATGTCTATGCCAATGCTATCAGGAACTGTGATCCTGAGGGTCCCCTTATGCTCTATGTTTCGAAGATGATTCCGGCTTCCGATAAGGGTAGATTCTTTGCTTTCGGACGTGTTTTTTCTGGCAAAGTCTCGACTGGTTTGAAGGTTAGAATCATGGGACCGAACTATGTCCCGGGTGAGAAGAAAGACTTGTATGTTAAGAGTGTGCAGAGAACTGTTATTTGGATGGGAAAGAAGCAGGAAACCGTTGAGGACGTTCCTTGTGGTAACACAGTTGCCTTGGTTGGTTTGGATCAATTTATCACCAAGAATGCTACCTTAACTAACGAGAAGGAAATCGATGCCCACCCGATCCGTGCCATGAAGTTCTCTGTCTCCCCTGTTGTCCGTGTTGCTGTGCAGTGCAAGGTTGCATCTGATCTGCCCAAACTTGTTGAAGGGTTGAAGCGTTTGGCTAAGTCTGATCCTATGGTTGTTTGTTCCATCGAAGAGTCAGGAGAGCACATTGTTGCCGGTGCCGGAGAACTCCACCTTGAGATCTGTCTCAAGGATTTACAAGAAGATTTTATGGGTGGTGCTGAGATCATTAAATCGGACCCTGTCGTGTCATTCCGTGAGACTGTCCTTGAGAGGTCTTGTAGGACAGTGATGAGCAAGTCTCCTAACAAGCACAACCGTCTCTACATGGAAGCTCGTCCCTTGGAGGAAGGTCTTGGTGAGGCCATTGATGAAGGGCGTATTGGTCCAAGAGATGACCCCAAGATTCGTTCCAAGATCTTGGCCGAGGAGTTTGGTTGGGACAAAGATCTCGCTAAGAAAATTTGGTGTTTTGGCCCTGAAACCACCGGTCCTAACATGGTTGTTGACATGTGTAAAGGAGTTCAGTATCTTAACGAAATTAAGGATTCCGTTGTTGCTGGGTTCCAGTGGGCATCAAAGGAAGGTGCCCTCGCTGAAGAGAACATGAGAGGTATTTGCTTCGAAATCTGTGATGTGGTTCTCCATGCCGATGCTATCCATCGAGGTGGTGGTCAGATCATCCCAACTGCCCGTAGGGTTTTCTATGCATCTCAGCTTACAGCCAAACCCAGGCTTCTCGAGCCTGTTTACTTGGTCGAGATCCAAGCCCCAGAGCAAGCACTGGGTGGTATTTACAGTGTTCTTAACCAGAAACGTGGACACGTCTTTGAGGAAATGCAGAGGCCCGGTACGCCCCTTTACAACATAAAAGCATACCTTCCGGTCATCGAGTCATTCGGATTCTCTAGCACTCTAAGGGCTGCTACATCAGGACAGGCTTTCCCACAATGTGTCTTTGATCACTGGGACATGATGTCATCGGATCCATTAGAACCCGGTTCCCAGGCTGCCGGCCATGTTGCTGTTATCCGCAAGAGGAAGGGATTGAAGGAGCAAATGACCCCGCTTTCTGAATACGAGGACAAGCTGTAAGCCGAAGAACAATAATATAGGTACGATTTCCTCTGCATATTGCAAAGAAAATTTTGTTTTCCGGTGATGCTTTCTTTACCCATTTATTAGTTAAGCTGTTTTTTCAGATTTTTTTTCATACAATGAACTAGATAATTCTCATGGGATGATACATTTCCTATATCTTTTGATGATAAATGTCTTAAACTTGAATTGACATTGATTTTGTTACATGTGTGTTTAGTGATTATATCACAACTTTTAAAATATTTAATGATTAAAATAAATATTTAAAATCTTAATAACTATGGTGTGATTTTTTTTATATGTGAATTCTCTTGGTGTTATATTCTTACTTTTTAAGAGATTTAGGTTCGAGTAATATAATTTATACACATGAATTTATTTAAATTAAAATTGAATGAAAAATAAAGATTTGTTGTTTTTTTAAAAGAATTTTTATATTTTATAAAAAAAATGAGTATTTTGTAGTTTACAGAAAAAGATTTGACATGTTAATTTGTGTGGTGTTTTTTTTTTACCTTTTACTATTGATTGTTTTTAGTTTGCTAAATTTGGTCATGTGTATTTTTTTTTAGTTTAAGAAAGATTTTTTAATTAGGCACATGGTAGTATCTCTTTTTTCTCAAAAAAAATTATTTTATATCTGAATTAGAAGATATAATACTAAAAAGTATCTTTAATGTTTGATTGAATTATTATTTTGGTCTTTATTTTTTAAAGTAATTTAATCTTTAATGTTTCATTTTTGATAAAATGACTCTTTTGTGGATGAAAATCGATAGTTAATCATTGATAAATGACTTAAAATGATATGATAAATTTACATGACAGTACACGTCCTGATAATAGTTTCTTATAAACAAATATATTGACTTTACAAAATGACACATCAATAAAAGTTAATTTCATAAAATTATTTAAAATATAAAAAATTTTTGGCGTGTCAAGTTAAATTATTTTTAAAATATAAAAAAACAAAATGATAACTCAATCAAATATTAGACATTTTTTAAAAAATGTTAAAATACATTTTTTTTCTTTTTTTCAAAAAAATACAATTTTAAAAATTATAATATATATATATATATATCAGTTTTATCATCAAGAATGCTACTAAAAAGAATACAACCGATATCATTAAATCTGACCCTGTCGTGTCATTCCGTGAGACCGTCCTTGAGAGGTCTTGTCGGACAGTGATGAGCTAGTCTCCTGACAGGCACAAACGTCTCTCCATGGAAGCTCGGCCCTTGGAGGAAGGTCTTGCCGAGGCCATCGACGAAGGTCGTATTGGTCCAAGAGATGACCCCAAGGTTCGTTCCATGATCTTGGCCGAGGAGTTCAGTTGGTACAAAGATCTCACTAAGAAGATTTGGTGTTTCGGTCGTAGCTGGGTTCCAGAGACGTATCTGCTTTGATGTATGTGATGTGGTTCTCCATGCTGATACTATCCACCGAGGTGGCGATCAGATCATTCCAACTGCACGTAGAGTTTTCTATGCATCTCAGCTCACGGCCAAGCCAAGGCTCCTCGAGCTGGGTTTACTTGGACGAGATCCAAGCTCCCGAGCATGCACTTGGAGGAATTTACAGTGCTCTTAACCAGACAGGTGGGCATGTCTTCGAAGAAATGCAGTGGCCTGGTACACACCTCTACAACATAAAAACATACCTTCCAGTCATCGAGTCCTTCGGATTCTCTAGCACTCTAAGAGCCGCAACATCAGGACAGGCTTTCCCACAATGCGTTTTCAATCATCGGGATATCATGTCGTCGGATCCATTAGCACTAGGTTCACAGGCAGCCAGCCATGTTGCTGATATCTGCGACAGGAAGGGATTGAAGGAGCAAATGACCCAGCTTTCCGAGTACGAAGACAAACAGTAAGCTAGAGAACGATGATCAAGTTAAGATTCTGCAGCATATTTTTAGATTTTTTTCACCTAACAATGAACTGGATAATTCCAAACTAATAAATACGAAAATTTCATACAAGTCATCAAAATCAAATGATCCGATACTATTTCTCTGCAAAATGAGAACTCAACCATGGAGAAAACTATATATAAAGGGGGGGATAAATAACCTTAAAAGATCAGAGTGAATTTTCATAAACACCAACTATTTACAGACAACATAGTCGGTCGTTTAGCCGTGTATGCTGACTTGAGTTCTGTTCATACTTCAATTCTTTCGGAGGAGCTGGGATTCGGCAAAACGGCTTATGCTGGTTGATACAGCTCTTCTCCTGGGTTGAGAAGCACAGGAAACCACAAAGTAGAGATCTTGCAAACCATTCAGGAACAGCCTAATTGAAGATAATGGACATACGAAATTACAACAGTGATTCCTGCAGAGATGAAAACATATCAGAAGTCAAAAGATGGACAATGAATATGACGAGAACTAGTGTTACTTTGTTATAAAGAAGGGTTAAAATTATGTTGTTCCGGCTCTTCATTTTTCTTTGAAGCACTTGTGTTCAATGTGTACATATGAGGATATGTCCTCCAAGAACCCTCAAAATACGGAAAACTTAGAAAATCCAACCAAAACATACCTGTACCAGACACTCGTCTACGAATCTAAGTAACTCAGGTTAAAATATGGAGTTATGGTGTAAGACAAGATCCGGACAACCAAACATTTGATTGATAATCTCGGCGTCATGTAGGGGTACGACATTAAAGAAAATATCATCTCAAGGAAAGGTTGAGGCAAACATTTCATTGAATTAGGACAATGAAAGCA
Organism: Abelmoschus esculentus; assembly: GCA_035048815.1. NCBI lineage: Eukaryota > Viridiplantae > Streptophyta > Magnoliopsida > Malvales > Malvaceae > Abelmoschus > Abelmoschus esculentus. Next base: position 1,199,146 of record JAUCBN010000019.1, on the reverse strand, counting down.
CCGAACAATGCCACTACTTCGTACGAGATAAGCATTATAGTGGATGAACATCAAATGCTCAAATGCATTATATCATAAACATGCAATCATGCCAATGCAAAACCAATTTACAGTAATCAGTGACACCAAAAAAGACACCGAGAAAGAGCAGTGAAACATAAATGAGACATACAGTTACAGTTTGCCGACTGTTGACTGGCTTGTCCGGGTTCCGTTAGGCTTAATTCCATATCGTGAGTTGCTGTCCAACCAGGTTCATATGCCTCGAGAAAACCAATCTTTGCCTTATTAGGTAGATCGTGGGGATGAACAAATGGCACTCCATGAGGCCACCCAATTTCCATTCTAATATTGGCACAAGGGCTATCGAGTGCATGAATGTGATTCTCACACTCTTTTAGGCTACAATACCGTAGTTTAATTCCCTTCTTATCTGCAATCTCCTGAACCCTTTCCTTAAGGACTCTTTGTGCCTCAAGCCGTAATCTCTTGGAAGGAGGTAGAGGTTTGCATCTCGTATTATTCTTCCTTCGTCTCATCGAGGGCTTCATAGATCCTGTACCAGCATTTCATTGATCCAAGGACCTGTTGTTAAAAACTTCTCACTAAGGCTATTCGGACAAAAGAATAACACGGATAAGTAAACATCAAGATGGCTCTGCAACCCGAATAGAACAGTTATGAATTTAACAGTCTAGAAAATATTTAGTAGACAATTTTTTTTTTTTAAAAAAGAAGCTTAATCATTTCAATCCACTCTTAAGGATATCTATAACAGTAATTTACAGATATAATAGTCCACCTAGACTAGTTGGGGAGAGTAGAAAGATCACATGGCAATCTGATCAGACGAGAAACAAGCATAATCATTTTGGATGGCAACACCTTATCTTGTGGACTCTTCATTTTTCTAGAAGTACTTCGACTCAAATTTAGACGTGTATGGTGAAGAAATGACCCTCCAAGAACCCTCTACATGTATGTGGAAACTTAGAAAAAACTGAAAAAAAAAACGTATCCGACTCGATGTAACATATACTTTAATATTTCATTGTGAGGAAACTAATTTTCAGCGAGAATTGAGTACTTAGAAACACCGGGGGAGCAGTAACTCAAAACAACTAAATATGTTCTGACATTTATTTCTTTTTTAGAGGCCAAAACAAGTAATATAAAAAAATGGTGTACATATTAAGAAATACCACCTACCATCTTGGGCTGAGGGGAAATTGAAACTCTGGTAAGCATTTCGATTAAAGAGCTGATCGGTCGGGTGAGATCTCTGCATGAAGTCATCCACTGGTACAGGAAGCTGGAATTGAGCTTCAACCCCATGACCAGCAGCTCTCATCTCTGAACAACTGAGACTCGTCGTAGATTTTGGCATGAGTTTGAAAACCAATGAGCATCTTCCATATATGCTACCTGGCATATTATTAATCTCAGTCCGATGCAGGCCAGGATTTATGTAACCTGCAGTTGCTTGGTAAAGTGCAAGTCCAGGATAAACAACAGCTTCTTGAGGCCCAAGGTCCCCATCTACAAGAATCCACCGACCATGAAAATCCCGTACATGAAAACCTGCCTTATCAGGCTTAACAATGGATATTAAGCTTTTATCGACCTGGTGCTCATGGTCAGGGAACATGATCAATTGACTATCATCCTGTGTTGTTAAATTGTGGTGTTGTGCCCCCGGAAAAGAAGGTCTTCCATGACAGCACACAGATAATACTGAAGAAGATATTTCCCGATTTCTTAAGGGTACATTATCGAGTATTTCTGTAAAAGGAGAGCTACGCAAGTTCAAGTAATAGCTAATCGCATCCAGTACATCACGAGCTGCTTTTCCAAGCAATCCAAATATGTCAGGCAAACCACCCGGAGGAAACTCCATTCCATTGTTGGGCTCCACAGGAGTTAGGCCTGGCCGGTAATCATATGTTTCTTGCCATAGTTGGTGATCAGCATAGTAACCGGACGTTTTGCACCACTCACGAGAATCGTTTGTGTGAATCTGCTCTGAGGACGGGTAAGCTGCCTTTTGTTGGAAGTAAAGGTGGGCAGAATCTAAACCGGATCTCAAAAGAGCCCCATCACTAGCCGGAAACTGAATGATGGCAGCCGAATATTGAGCAAACGATTGAGATAAAGTAGAGACAGATAGCTTGTAAGAGTCCGAAGGAAGGCCTTCAGAAGGTACAAGATCAGTAAGCCTTACTAGACCCAGAGAAGGCAAGTCGTTGCCAGCCATTAAAACCTTTCAACTCACCCGTTACGGAAGTTTCAACAAATAGTAATGACCTATCAACAAGAAAAAACAAAATCAGCATAAGTCAAAAGGCCTTAAGAGCAACTATCATCCGTCATACCGGAAATAGAGCATAAATAAAACAAATTTAACCACATAAAACCAAACATTTTAAGACACGTTACTTCGGAAAAATCGCATAGAACAAGTTGTTACAAACAATTTCCGAAGTGATCAAGCACAATGGTTCAAAAATCACATAGAACAAGTTTCAAATCCTGCCAAAACTAGGTTATTGACTCCATTTTCTTCCTACAAGTAGGCCAAGGGAACAAAAACATTAAAGGTATCATCTTAAAGACAAAAGATGAATACATAGCATGAAAATGCTAGTACTAATTTTGAAATTTTATAGTGGATAATCAATGTGAACTAAATTGGCATATATTTCCACCATTGCAGCTACAGTAATCCAAGTTAAATTTTTTACACCAATTTGCAGGATAGATTTCAAGATGAATTTGAGAACATTACAAAAAAAATCAATTTTCAGAACTTAATTATATGTCCAAAACTCTAATCAAATCTGGAGAAATAAATAAGGGTATTATCTTCTATCAGAAAGCGAAAAAAAAAGTGAACTTGCATAGAAATTTTATAATTTTATAATTGAAAGAAAATGAAAACAAAACCCAGTTCATAAAATCAAACAAAAATTAAAAGAAATAAATACCCATAAAATTCGAGCAACAAATTCATACTTCCCAATCTAGGAAAAGGAAAGAACTTGCCTTTGATTAATCGAGGCGAAGCTTTTAACTGAAGCTGCAATGGCCGAAACTGTGACTGTGAGCAACGAAAGAGGATTAGGGAATATTGAATTTTCTCGGGAACTAAACAGCAGCAAATTGCCAGATTCTTCTGTTTGTCCATGGAAGATGTTCATCATGGGCCTTGTTTTGTAAAGTTTGGGCTTATCATTTTCTATACATATAACCTATAAAAATATAATTATTTTGTATATCCATAGGGGTGGGCAAGATTGGGTACCCGACCAATTTAAATAGAATTGATTTCGGTTTCGGTAATAATTGGTTTCTAAAAATTGGAATCAATTTCAGTCTTGGTTACATCGGATCCTAAATTTTAAGAACTGGTCCCTTTACTGGTGAGTATCGATTTCAATATCGGGTACTCGGTCAATTAGTTTATTCTTAAGAAAATTGAGTAATTGGAGGGAAAAATAACCACTAATAATAATATTAAATAATAAAATTAGAATATTATAGACTTGAAAATTAAAGTTTTAAAACTAATTTTACTCATAACATTCATACATAAATAAAAAGTTTGATAAGAAAAATAAACAAAAAAAATCAATATCAGATATTTGGTATTAGTTCCGGTCCTACTAGGTACCACCGGATACCGGGTCTAGAAAATCAAAATCCAGTCTCGATCCCGGTTATAACCGAGATTTAAATTTTAGATCCAATCTCGATTCCACCAGAACCAATACCAGATAAAAATCTATCGAGTCCGGGATCGGGTAATCAGATTTTCCACCCCTATTCAAACCTATGATCCAATAAAATTGTTATTTTAAATGTCGGTATTATCATTTTCTAATATGAGTGATCAAATTTTATTAAAAAATTATAATAAAAATATAATAATATAATAAGAATTTACGACTTAAATAAACGAATTTTATTCAAACGTAATCATATAAACAAAGAAATAAGAATAAATTATATAAAAAATAAGAATATTTTGTGAAGGGTACATCGAGACGATAATAGTCAGCGACGAGGACGAGCACATAATTTTATATAAAATTATACAAATTATTAAAAATATATTAAAAATAAAAGATATAAAATTAAATTATTAATAAAAACTATAAAAATATTTAAGATTTAATTTTACGACTCCTTATTGAAAAAATAAACCCGAAAGACCCAACAAATATCTAAGATTTCTTGGTATATTATGCAGTAATTCATGTCCGGAGATGCCAGACCTCTAATTGAGGGATTGGTAGATGTTTGCTTGTAAGCTTTCAGGGAGGTTTCACGGTGTTGCTTTCATTTCCGAGCTAAACCGGCGTAACCGATTTCAACATCGGTCACGGTATTGCTTCCGTTCCGATCGTTTTCTTCGGCGAAAATTAGCTCTGGTTAAAATTCTCGAATTAATCATTCAAGCATTATAAACAAACACATAACCAGTTTTGAGATCTTGTATATTCATACTCCGAATCGAAAGCTAGCATCGTCGGAATCCTAAAATCGGAGTTTGGCGACTCCGTTAACCTGCGATGACAACTTAAACTACTGATAAACTAATCATTCAATTACATCAGAAATAATGTCCTGGGGTTCATCCCTTCTCCATCAAGAATCACTTTGTGGCTGTTCAGGTTGTGGCTGCTGCCGCGGCTGACCTTGGGGCCACGGCACGAAGGCCACCGGCTGTCGAGGTTGTAGGCCAGGGTACAATGCAGCTTGATCAATTGGCTTTCCCATTATCATCCCAGCATGCCCCACAGGATGCTGAGGAACAAAATAGTATGGCACATCAGCAGGTGCACCAACTAAAGGAATGGTGGCCTTGGCGACACCGTGTTCCTCCGCTTTTAACTCGTCTCTCGGAATAATATCGACTAAGAAATCGAAGACGTCGGTCCGTGAAATGGCGGCAGCGATATCGCTCTTCTGCAGCGTCCTCCTCTTGTTCTCCTCTGTATGGATCCAAGAGCGTAAAGTGAGCTCCAAGACCAAGATTTCGCAGGCTTTCGCGAAAATTATAGGAACCTCCGCCGAAATCATCCGCACATCCTCGTCCGCTTTCATTATTTTCTTGATCCGCGCAAGAGGGAGGCTATGGTTCCTGAAGTCCGACATTTGCTCGATTTCTTGCATCTGGTTGGCCCAGAACGTTTGAAGCTGCTGCTGCTGCTCGTGGTGGTGGTGGTGGTGGAACTGCGGAGCTTGTTGGTAGGCAAGCTGATGCGACGAACTAGAGAGAGTATCTGGAGGTTGAACCGGTGAAGGGACCGCCGCTGCTGGAGTGCCGGATGCGATCGTGAGAGCGGTTTGGTGAGTACCGGCACCGGCTACAATTCCGATCACAGGCTGTTGCTGCTGCTGTTCGGTTTGATCAGTTCGATCCATGGTAATTTTCCGGAAGATTCCTCCGCCCTATTTCAATCGTCTACAACCCTAAATAACACTTGATCTTTCAGGAAAATAACCATGCATGATTCCTTAAAATAAAGAATAAGCAACGTTTTTTAGAACAATATTTTCTGAATTTTTGAATTTTAATCCAGCTTAAGATTGGGGAACAAAATAAGAAACCAAAACAAACAGACAAAACCCAGAAAATATTTTCTTTTTCGATTTAGTTTTTTTTTTTCCGACCAAACAAACAGAAACTATATAGTACTAACCAGAAAAAAAGAAAATCCCAATTTCAAAAGAAAATTTTTCCAGATTTTACCTGTAATTTGTTTATCTTCCTCTTTTTCGCTGAATCTTCTCAGAAACCAAAATTAAAATAAAATCAAAACAAGAGAGAAGAAAGGATGGAGCTTTTGAATGTAAATACGGAAAAGAAAAAGAACAGAGTGTTTTTGAACTTTGAAAAGGGAAGGACTAGAATGGCAAATGGGTTGTACAGAGAAAGACACGTGTTGAACAGTGAGAGAGTTTTGTTTGAACAAGAAATTTCATTTCCACGTGGCTATTTCTAACTGGGAGATAAGGTGAAAAAGGTAATGGGTCGATATCCCTTATCACGACATCCTTACTCTTTTCTTAAAAGATATTTCTGATAGAATATACAGTGTCACATATATATTCTAAGATCTTTATTTTTTTTTCGATGTGAGATTAATGTTTCTTGTCTCTTTTTAGGCGTGACAATTATGATAGATTATATCATAGATTCGGTTTGTCACGTCAGCCGTGAACCCTAACCAATGAAAACCACCAATTTCGTCACTAATCATCCATATCATTAGTATAATTTTCAAAAATTATATTTTTAAATGATATAAAAAATGAGTAAAGATTTATTGATTGAAAAAAATAACTTAAAAGATAGTGATAAAGTGGGTTGTTATAATTGGATGAGATCATAGTTGATGTGGTAAGTCAGGTCCATAATATAATTTTTCGTCGATTAGGATAAACAAACTTAAATTTTTAACTTGATTTAAGATAAAAATTGATTCGTTCTAACTCAAGTTATATATAATATATATATTATTAAAAATTAAAAAATATAAATAAATAATATCATATTAAATAAATATAATACTTTTAAATTACTCTGTTATTGAACTTTAAAAAAGTTATTAAAAACGTAAAATGTGTGAAGATCACGTTTTAAAGGTTTATGTACAGAGGTTTGTTAGGTAAGATTACAAGTGTTTAAACCCATTCCTTCTACTTTAGTATTATGAAATAAAATTATTTAAAATTTAAATAATTATGCGAAAACTAAAGTGAATGCTATAGTTTTGATTTTTTTTTAAATATTATAAATATAATTATAATAAAAAAATGTATCTTCATTCAAAATAAAATTTTAATTATTATAAAAAATTATGCTAATTATTATAATAAAATTTTAATTTTAATAAGAATCTCTGTTTTTATAGCACGCTTTCTCTGTTCTTGTGATACGTTTTTTCTGTTTTTGTGACATGTTTTCGTTTTGTGGTTTGATTCATCTGCTCTTGTGGCACGTTACAGCATATCCTAGCGATCGATTGTTGTTTGTCAGTGGTTTGATTTATCTGCTCTTGTAGTTAGATTCAATCGATGCTAGTTTTTGGTTTATATTTTTGTCGGTGGTCTTTCGAAAAGTTATATTCTCACTCCGATTGATGGTTGTTTACCGATGATATCAGTCTTGAGTATTGATGTTTTACTTGACAGTTTGGATCGTCTACAACTCCTCTTTCATTCTTTATGCGTCTCGTTTGGACAGAGATAAGGAGATTCAAGAAGCTCCTAAATTTTATTGGTATACTTAATTCCATAAGAATTTTATTTTTTCTGTTTTTTAATTATAAAATGTTTGGATCGTTTAATCTAATATTTTTATTTCTTGAAAACGATATAAATATAATTTTTATGGATCTAATAAAAATTCAGTAGTATTTGTCAAAATTTACGAGGGACGACTGTGAAGACTATTTTCTGGAAGAGTCACGTGAAAATGTATTTTGGGATATTATACACGAAAGCTATGGAACACGTGCAAAGCCTGTGGGCCTTTTCCGAAGACATGATATTATACCGAATCACTGGACGAAAAAAGATATATCAATATTTGATTTTAGATTTAATTATAAAATAAATATTTAAAATATTTTTTAAATAAAATAGATGGTTAACATATTTTTATTTGAAATTTGCCTAATACTCAAATTTTACTTGGGTAGGTGATTTAAATTTTTTATTTGAGAAAATAGAATGTTTAAAGTTTATTTTAAAATATAGACTAAATTTTTATAGGGTAGGTGCGGGTGATAATGAACTTGATCAGCTCGCGAGTTACTCGAGTTAGGTTCAAATTTAGCTTGAGACTTTAACGAGCTAAGCAACCTAAACTCGACTTGAAACGTTCGTGAACATGCTCAAAATAATTATATTATATGTATGTTATATACACATTAAAAGGAATCTCTTTAGTAAAAGGAAAACAATAAAATAAAATAAAACAGAAGAAATCTACGAAAATAAATTAATTAAAATTAATTGAGTATTTTTTTCTATATTGAATTTCGTTTCGGTATTAGTTATAGAAGAGTTTTTAACGATATTTATCTTTTATAAAAAAAATTTATAATAAAATTATCTATTTTGAATCAAACCGAGCCAAGCCTGACGAGCCCGAATCGAGCTCAATAAGCTTCGAGCCTGACTCGTTATCACCGTTAAGTACATGTAGAAGAACGCCATCTACACATGTCGACTTGACAATATATTTTTTTGTAAAATTTAAAGGAAGAACACCTCTTTCACATGGTGTTCTCCTATCTGTACCGTAAAAATTAATCTAAATTTTTAAATATATATAAGAATCACTTTCATTTTAAAATAAAAAAATTAAGTTAAATTATTCTTACATTTTTCATATATATATTTAAAATAAATAATAAACCCTAATAAATAAATAAAAATTCATCTAAATGTCTATTTTCCATCCAAAAGCTCAAACTATAGTTCGTTTCGGTCTAAGGGCCAGTTTAGTATTGTTTTTGAAAACTGCGGTGGAAAAGTGTGGTGAGAAAGTATAGTGAAAAAGTTCTTTTAAAATTTTTAGTTTGAAAAGTATGTGTTTAATATTGCTGTCAAAAAGTGCTTTTTAAAAAGTAAATGATTATTTTAGACATGATATTATAAGTTAAAAATATATATTTAAATGATAATAAAATTATTTTATATTATAATATTAACTTAAATTATGATAAAATATAAAAATATTAATAAATAAATACATAAATTATTTTTGAAAAATACTTTTTAGAAGTACTTTTGAGAAAATATATAATTTTGTATGAATATATATAATTTTTAAATTAAAAAAATAATTTATGTTAAATATAATTATGTATTTATAAAAATTAAATTATAATAAAATATAATAAATAAAGGTTAAAATTGTAATCTGACTCCTAAAAGCACTTTTCAAACACAATAACTAAAAGTTTTAACTTTTGCGTTTGGGTTGAAAATCACTTTCAAACGCAATTTCTTTTTTAAAAGCTAACTGTTTAACATTGCTTCTACGTTTTAAACCAGTTTTTGACCCAAAAACTGATTTGACAAAAATTGGTTTGAAAAACAATGTTAAACCGACCTAATAAAATCAAATCTGATCCAGAATTATTTTTTTCCAAAGGAGTCCATATGATAGCGCACTCGGATTGTGCTTTCTTCCTCCTAATTTACCGTCACCTGGCGGTGACGTCTTACCCATGTAACGTCACCCATGACATCACTCAGGCTCAGCCAACCCTATAAAAATAGGAGAAAGAAAGAAAATACCAGAGTATTATAGTGTAACACTAATATTCATATTAGAACTTTAAAGAATCAGTATAATCGAGTGAAAGGGAATATTATTTGTAACTTTGAAGTTTAATTACGTTAAAAATAATCGAAGCACGAGCCCTCTAACCCAAACTGTTAACGAAATGATTGTTGTTTTTAGAGGTTACAGATTCGAGTACCAACGATTTTAGTAGAATAATTGAGCGATCAATATCAAATGATGAAGAGATTATAATTTTTTAACCCTGCTATTATTTGGATGAAATGAGACACATTTTATATAAAAATGATTTAATTTATGCAATGATATTATTGAAAGTAAAATACAAAATATTGTAAATAAAAAAATAATTAAAAATATTATATGGCCGTGGAAATCTAGACTGGTGAAAGGGAAAGAAAAGCACTAACCTTTTTCCTGTGCTACGGGACAATCTCACCTACGGGATTCACACAGTCCCACACTTGTCTTCATCATATAGTTCATACACTTAGGAATGCGACCCCTTTCGTCCTAAACTATAAATTTGATTTAGTTTGATTTATTTATTTCAAAATTTTAAGGTCAATTAATAAAAATATAGATAAAAAAATTTAATACATTGTTTTTTTAAAAATTATTTCTCATTCTAGTAATGTTTTTGCAGTAAAATAAAAGTCAAATTTAAAAGAATTCGACTATAAACAGTGATTTCAAAGGAGAAAGCAAAGAAAGATACATAAGAATCCGATTTTACACAGACCACAGTTGAAGATATTGTTCACTGCCCTCTGCTCATTGTTTATAGTCGGATTCTTTTGAATCCAACTTCTATTTCACTGTAAAAACATCACTAGAATGATAAATAATTTTGATAAAATAATATATTAAAAATATTTTTTTTCATTTATATTTTTGTTAATTTATCAAATTTTAATGATAAATTATCATTAAATTTTATTCTTATTTTTGTTTCAATCACTTAAGTTTAAATATTTTCAATTTAATAATTCATAGACATTATTTATAATCACTTTAACGTTATATTAATAATTTTGTAATAACATGACTTATTTTATGTATATTTAATCCATATAAACAGTATAATATCAAAAATTAGAGTATAAAAATAAAACCCCTAACCCTAACCTTCATAATCCCAACATCACCATTCCAAGAATATTTATAATCATCTTCTATTTTTTTAAATAACTGATTTTCCGTTTAATTTAATTTATATATGATAATTTTTTTTTTCAATTTCAAAGGTGAAAAGGTAAACTACGAAGTGAGTTATATATTTCATTGTTTTAGGGTAAGTTTCTTGAGTTTTAAAATGATTTCGAAAATATTTAGATTAATATAGTAGTAAACGACGATAAGACAAGTTTGTGGTTCAGGATTTAAAATATAATTTTTTAAAAAAATTCAACAAAAAACACAGAAGAATGTATAAAAAAGAGGTAGAAGATTTTTGCTTCATCAGAAAAAAGTCCAGGTCAGCATATTTTGCTACCATGTCACTTTTCCGTTTATGATTCAACATCCGAATATCTAAGAGCGAGTCTAAAGTTTAATGATTAAAATGATTTTTTTTAAAATTTTAGTAACCAAAACATGAATAAGATCAAAGTTGAGTGATAAAATTTATAATTTAGCCTATAAATAAAATACTTTAAAATTTAATTCGGGTCGAGTTATTCTACATTTCATAACCTCTTAATTTTAATTCGAGTTTAAGTTAATTTAAATGTCATATTATTCCGGATCCAATGTATATTTATTTTTTAAGCTACCGATTTATTTTTATTATAGTGAAAAAATTAAAATAGTAAATAATTATTTTTTGTGAATTTAATTTTTTTAGAAAACTTCAATGCTTTATTAAATAACGTTCAAAAAATCAGAAAACAATATTATTTTTCATAATAAAATTTTAATAAGTCAAAAGTGAAAATAAAAATTCAATATATTATAACGAGGATGTAAAAAAAATAAAAAAATCGATCAAAATTGATATAATATCATCTCCAACAAAAAAATTAAATTATGAATCATCCTTATTGCGTTATTCATGTTCTTAATCAATAAAAATACTCATTTCATTAATTTTTATCTTATTTTAATTAAATAAATATTCATTTAAATTTATTATGAAATTAAATTTAAAAATCTTCGCTAATTAAAAATAATATGAAAAGTTATAAAATAATTAATTTTTTATAATTAAAATCATACATAACATGATAAGAGGTGATGATATAATTTTTCACTCACTACACGATATTTTTGTTATTATCATGTTACACATGCATAGAGGTGATAATAAGCCCGATCGGCTCACGAGCTATTCGGGTTTAACTTGATCAAAACAACGCTCGAATGAGTTTGATTCGGGCTTGAAACCTTAATGATACCCAAGCTCGGCTCAAAAGCTTGTGAACAGGCTCAGAATAATTATATTATATATATATGTTACATATACACTAAAAATAATCTCTTTAGCAAAAGAAAAATAATAAAATAAAATAAGAGATATCTACTAAAAATAAATTAACTAAAATAAATTAGACATTTTCCCCTTTCTCAATATTGAATTTCGTTTCGGTGTTAATTATGAAAAGAATTTTTAATGAGGTCTTATCTTTTATAAAAAAAAATAACAAAATTGTGCATTTTGAGTCGAGCATGGCGAGCTCAACGAGTTTCGAGTCCGATAATATTATTTTAAAATTGAGCCTTAGTCTAAAGTTTCGTGCTCGTCGAGTCTTGAGCCCAAATTAAATCTAATAACACTACTTCGAAACCGAGACGAATCTGACCAGACTCATACACGTGCACACACGAGAAAATAATATTGAATTTTTAATGATTTATTATTTTTTAACATCGTAAAAAAGTCAAAATTTGCTTTCTCCCTAGTATGGCTTTTCAAGCTCTTAAGAAACTTTGCTCTTTTTTATTTGTCCATTTTACGTACACCCAACGGTTACCATACAATTAGCATTAAAATATAATAAAAAATATGAGAGCATATGTTCAAAGGACAAAAGTTCGGGTTAGATTAAAATAAATTATATGAACATATAACATTAATTAAAGATGTCACGTAATAATTAATAATTAATTTATTTAATGAGAAGATATTAATTTCTTAAATATAATAAAATTTTAAATTATAATATCTTCAATAGAGTAAATTAAATTAAAACAGTCATTTTATAATAAATTTAAGTATTTAATTTGAATTAGTTAAATTATAAATTAAATATTGATGGTTTAAAAAATAACATATAGTATATTTTATGAAAAGAAATCATATTATATATTAAATTAATATTATGTTATTTAATTTAATTTAAATCAAAATTTAGTAGATCTTTCTTCAATTGTAATGAAAATAATATTTTTTGTTTTTAAAAAATAATTTTTAATATTCTAATACGATTAAATGATATAATATGTTTATCTTTTTAATTATTTAATAAGACACAAATATCTTATTAGGGATGGGTACGGGTTGGGTCGGGTCGGATTTTCGGTCCACCCGCACCCGACCCTTTTTTAGGGTGAAAAAATTTGATCCGACTTGACCCGAATCTTTAAAAAAATTAAGATTTTAGGGATTAAATTATAAAAAAATAAAATTTAAAGATATAATTGTAAAAGTATTTAATTTTAGTGACCTAATTATAAAAAATATTAATTTTAGTGATCTAATTGTATAAAATATATATAAAGAGGGGTCATTATTGTAAATGTCCCTAAAATATATATGGAGAAATTATACTATTAGTCTCGGGTCGATCGGATTTTTTTCACCCTAAACACGAACCCGACCTGAACCTGAATTTTTTATCAAAAAACCCGACCCGGCCGGACCGGGTTGGGTCGGAACCCGTCGGATTCGGGTTCTGTGCCCACCCCTATATCTTATGCACACAAGTACTCGAACTCAAATCTCGTAGGATTAATATTATCTTTTTTTTTCTATCAAGATTTTTTCTAAAACATTTTCATTTTAAGAGTACGGATGAAAATGCTTTGTGTTGTAATATAAAGGACCTACACCACATTTTTACCAATAATTATATTTTATATAAAAATAAATAAATTACAGAATGAAATAGTTAATAATATAAAAAATAAGAATTAGTGTAAAAATAAAATTAATTACAGAATGAAATAGTTAAGAATATTTATCGTAGTTAATTCAAAATTATAGACTCTAAATATAGTAAATAAAATTATAATTTTTTATAAAATTTAAAATCTAAATTTTAAGTTGTTACACTTTAAATTTTAACCATAGACTTTAAATTATATATTAAATTATAAATATTAAAATTTTTAATTTATATAAAATTGTAATAAAATATTTTTTAATTATATAAAAATATATATTATAACAATTGTCGGGGTCTGTTTTGATCTTCTCTGAAAAAGCATAAAAATATTCATTTTCGAGATTCGATTATTGTGTTATAAATATTTCCCATTTCTACTTCTGCTGGCTCTCAAAAGCCAAAAGCTTCTCTGCTTCGGTCTCCTCACAGTTTCTACTAGGGTTTTTAATTTTGTTGATCTACGAAAAAGCTTTTGCAATGGCCTTCTCTTCGATCATTAGATCCGCCGCCACAGTCTCCGCCTCCGCTCGCCCCGACCTCTCTTTCTCATCCTCGGATCGTATCAAGGTCATCGACTTTCCTCCGATCAACACCGTATACAGCTTTCAAAAGAAGTGAAACGTTTTTGTCCCTTGTATTTTCTCCCTCTCCCGTTTTTTTAAAGGAAAACAAATACTAAGAGCTGAGCTGAGCTGATATAAACTAAGCTGAATGATTTAAATTTGTGCAACATCAAATCAGTTTTTCATTGTTGTTATTTTTCTAGTGCGTTTTCTCCATTGCCAAACGGCGTCCTAATAATTGCAATAAGTTTTTCATCCATTTTTATTTAGTTTTTTGGTGATTGATGTTGATTTTTTTTTTTTACCTTGTTACGTTTCGTTTTGTTTGATCGGTGATTGAGCCTTGTTTGCTATGTTGATGAAACTATGAAATTCTGAATACTTGTAAATTATTTTTATTTAATTTAAATTATTTATTTTCATTGTTATTTTATTGTTTGGTGGCAATTTCAATGCACCTTTTATTGACAATCTGATTGTGAATGCGATATTATTTAGGTTTCAAGCATTGATTTTGGTGGAAATTTCAATTCATTTTTTGGTGCTGCAGTTCCAATTAGATCCTCGTCCTTACAGTTGAGTAATCACTATTGGCCGTTCATTTTTTTGGTTGTGGCGCAATTTTTTGTTCTTTTCCTCATACTGATGGTTTTAAAATTTTAGTAAATGCAATTCGAGTACTATCCAACCCATCAAAGCCACCGCTACTGAAATTCCTCCTACAATTCCAAGTAAGAACCGAAACCTTTTAATTGATTAAAAGGACTTATTTAATTATTCTTATCTTATTTTGGAAGTTGTATCCACTGATGCTTTGCTTTTGGCTTGTTTACTAATTTATGTAGAGTCACGGACCAGTGGAAAAACAAAGGTGGGAATCAATGGTAAGTTCTCTTAATTTGATTAAAGGTTTTCTCTGTTTTATTTGATGGTTATATGCATCTCTTCCATGTTAGTTTCTTTAATCTCCATAGAACTTATTTCTATTCTGTTATCGTGTGCATTTGAGTTCTTCTGACTTTCAAGAGTATGTTTGCAAAATAGAAATGGACCAGTATCCCATGTGGTAAGTGTGGAACTATGTATTGAGGTTTGGGTAGGTATCTTAGGCTTGTGGTACCCAATCTTTCCTGGGAGACAAAATGTTGTGAAGAGCTGCCGTTCATACTTCATATATATAATATACTATTAGCCTGTAAATGGTTGAAAACCTTTGGAAGCAATAGTTGCTAAACTGGTACGTTGATTGATGATCACATTGATGTTAATCTTAAATTAGGGTCTATTATATATTTCGAGGTAGTTGGGGCTAAAAATATTTTTGTGAAATTGTTGGATAGGCCTAGTAAGCATGTGAACTAACATGCGAGGTGATAAGAATCTTGTTAAAGAAATTGTTTTCAAGTCCTTAAGTGCTAAACTAAGTTGATTTATCTGGATTCAAGTCTCAGTTGCTCTATGTAGCTTGATGTATCCTATAACAACTCCTTTTTGACAATAAAACTTTTTAGGTTTTGGTCGGATTGGAAGGTTGGTTTTACGTATAGCAACCTCAAGGGATGATATTGACGTGGTAGCAGTCAATGATCCTTTTATTGATGCCAAGTATATGGTAAGTTGCTCATCTACTCTTTTATATTTGGTTTAACTTTGTGACTTTGTGTTACTCATTTTGTTTGGCTTGGTTTATCAAAGATGTCAGCAATTCTGAACATGTGCAGTATCTTAATTCTATTTTTTATTATCCAGGCTTATATGTTTAAATATGATTCAACTCATGGACCCTTCAAGGGAACCATCAAAGTTGTGGATGATTCAACCTTGGAAATTAATGGCAAACAAATACATGTTGTGAGCAAAAGGTATTATTCTGGAGATTTTGTCCTTGAATGATTGATTCATCGAGATTTGAACTAGCTTCCCTGGATTGTATTATTCTCATGGAATAAATTATACAAATTACAACATAAAATTCTGTTATTTGGTTTTGTTAAAAATTGTTATTAAACTATCTCAGCTTGGAATAACATATAAATAATATCCACCAGGGACCCTGCAGAGATCCCTTGGGGTGATTATGGTGCTGAGTTTGTTGTTGAGTCATCTGGTGTTTTCACCACATTAGCTAAGGCCTCAGCACATATAAAGGTTAGTTATATTGGTTACTTGTGTCATTACATTGCAGCACACCTGTCAGTGCATGCACTTCTGAAACTCTTCAAATTGATCCTTCATGACTGTGTTTTGCAGGGTGGTGCCAAGAAAGTTGTAATTTCAGCCCCTTCGGCCGATGCACCTATGTTTGTGGTGGGAGTGAATGAGAAGACCTACCAGCCAAGCATGGACATAGTTTCTAATGCTAGTTGCACAACCAATTGTCTAGCTCCACTTGCCAAGGTCTGGTTGCATGCTCTGTCTTTAGGCATATTAATCTCATCACCGAAGAGGGCATTTAAACATAAATATTTTCTCTCATTGTTTTTTATTGAGGTGTACCAATCACTTAGTAGGACTTCCAAGATCTTACTTTTGTATGTTTGAGTTCGTAGCAGATGGCAATTCCATCTGCTTGTATTTTATGGTATTAATTAATCTTCCCATTTTGCTCATGAAGCATCTGGGTTTTGGGTTTCTTCCTGTTTTGGCAGTTTTCCTCAGCTTTTGTGGTGTAACATGTTGCAGGTTGTCCATGAGGAATTTGGTATTGTTGAGGGATTAATGACTACTGTTCATGCAACTACAGGTATCTGGTCATAATCTGCCTGTATTTTTTTTTCGTTGCACATGGTATTGCATTTTATGTTGATTCGCTTTTTTAACATCCAGCTACTCAAAAGACTGTCGATGGCCCTTCAATGAAGGATTGGAGAGGGGGTCGAGGAGCTGGCCAAAATATCATCCCTAGTTCAACTGGTGCGGCGAAGGTATGGGAGAGAAATAGCAAAATGTTATTCCATCTACTATTGTTGGAATTAAAACTAAATTATGATTTCTGTGTTTTTCTTATAGGCTGTCGGAAAAGTTCTTCCTGATCTTAATGGAAAGCTTACTGGAATGGCATTCCGTGTCCCTACACCCAATGTTTCTGTTGTGGATTTAACTTGTCGACTTCAGAAGAGTGCTACCTATGAAGATGTCAAAGCAGTTGTAAAGTGAGTTTTCTATTTTGGGCTTACATATCATCTATGTTCCCTCCTCTCTTTTCGTCATTCATTCCCGCGTTTGTTTTTTCTTTTTCGATTTCCTTATTTTACCCTTACTATTAATTGAGTGTATTTCACATTCACTGGAACTCAAAATTAACTTTTATTGAAGGTATGCTGCTGAGGGACCACTTAAAGGCATTCTTGGTTATACAGATGAGGATGTTGTCTCTAACGATTTCGTTGGTGATTCAAGGTACTCTCTCTTTCTCTCTCTCTCTCCAACATTCCTTTTGCCCTGACATGATATATTTACCTCATACGAGGTGTGGAGGTTTACAGACATTTCGAGTATAATTTAGGCACGAAAAGTCCCCAGTGTGTTTGTCTACTGTGCCCTGCTTAGTGTTCGTCTTTTTAAAAACCGAGCCATTTAGTTATTTATTTGTCTTTTCCCTGATGAATAATGTTCTAAACTGAGCTTGTTTTTCCTATCCCAGATCTAGCATCTTTGATTCCAAAGCCGGAATAGGGTTAAGTAAATCTTTCATGAAACTTGTTTCATGGTATGACAATGAATGGGGTTACAGGTATGTTTAAGCTCTCTTACTCGCTTCTTTAGACGAAACTGTACATCTTCTATTTCTCTCTTTCTCACCGACTCCGGTGCACACACATACTTGACCGAGACACCAGCTACTAAGAAATACATATAATCTTGTCTGATGGTTCTTTCTTGAAATTCCTTTACAGCAACCGAGTACTCGACCTAATCGAGCACATTGCACTGGTCGGAGCAACTCACAACTAAATGTTTTTCGGGTATGCCGTTATGATTGACACCCCAATTTTATTGTAGAAGTTTGTCTCTGAGAGTAGTCATAAATTTGATTTGGATTGCAAAGCCACTGAAGAGTCGGGCACCAGATAATGCCATTCTAATAATAATGAAAATCCAAGCTTTGTATGAGCACTCTAAGACTGCTTTTTTTATTGCCAAAGAAGTGGAGCATTGTCTTTGTGAGAAAACATTGTCCTTTTATTTAGAAATCTATGCATCATCTGTTTTTTTATTAAAAATTTTTGTTAATTTATTTTTTAATAATGATATCTTGAATCCTTAAGTTATATTCTTGGATTTAGATGAGCGTTCGATACGAGTATATTAAAAAATCATATTACCATTCTTCGTCGGTCGTTTTTCTGTCTTCTCACCATCAATAATCCCGAGTGCAGCAGCCCTCATTGTGCCGCAGCTAAAAGCTTGCTCAGATTCCTCCGGCCAACACTGTTGTTGCCCTCACCACAACCAGCAATCTCGACCACTCTTTCAACCCTCTCAACCCCATCGATCCACTCTTCCAACTACCTCACCCCATCCAAAACTGCCAAACTCAACCCGAGCTTTTCCCCCCACCCGACCGAACCAAATGAACCCTTCGTGATCAATAACTTCAACCCCAAACAAGAAATTAACTTCCCTTTTGGCCTCAAAATCCAAATCTACAACGTTCCCTTTACTCTCCCTCCCATCATTCTCCCATGAATATATTTTCTCCCACAATCTCTCCAATGTCATTGTAAAACAGTGATTTCTCCGTTTGAACTTTCAAAGAACCCTCTTTAACAACCACACGGAGTATACCATTTCCCGACGATCACATTTGTCTTGGAGCCGAGTTTCGGGAGTCGTGATCGGGCTGAGTGATCGATCCCCTTAGCATCATCTTCTAAATGGTATCCCCTTTTGTTTTTATTTCCCGATAAAAAAGTAAAAGAACCCTAAAATTCTCAAAATTTCAAAACAGTCCCAAGATTACGATTATTTTTTATCCTTTTAATTAGGGGTGGGCAAGACAGGGTACCTGGCCAATTTGAAAAGAATTGGTCCTGGTCCCAGTAACCATCGGTTCCTGAAAATTAGAATCAGTCTTGGTCCCGATCACACCGGATCCTAAATTTTAAGAATTGGTCCCTTTACCGTGGATACCGGTTCTTATACTGAGTACCCGGCCAATTAGTTTATTTTAAAAAAATTTGAGTAATTGAAGAAAAAAATTTCAACCACCAGTAATAATATCAAATAATAAAATTAAAATATTATAGACTTGAAAATTAAAGTTTTAAAACTAGTCATACTCATAATATGCATACATAAAAAAGAAAGTTTGATAAGAAAAATAAACAAAAGAAAACCAATACCAAATATTTGGTATTGGTCTAGGTTCTACTGGGTACCTATCGGGTATCGGGTCCAAAAAATTAAGATCCAGTCCCGGTCCTGATTATGTCCGGAACCTAAATTTTGAATCCAGTCCCAGTCCTACTGAAACTAATACCAGATAAAAATCTATCGTATTTTACCGGGGCTGAATCCAAAACCGGATAATCAGGTTTTTTTCCACCCCTACTTTCAATGTCCAAAGTCTACGATTGTTGTGTTTAACTAGATAACGAGAGAGAAAAAAAAAAGAGAGAGAGACCAATGGTGGCTAATTAAACAAAGTGCAAAAATTATGGCGAGAAGATAAGACTCTATTTTGTCACCAATGTGATAAATGATGACAATAGTATCCAGATTTAGGTATCTAAAAATTTTGAGGTTATTTTATGAATTTTAAAAAATTTAATGATTTTTAAAATTTAAATTAAAAAAAATTATGAAACAAAAAATATCATATTTTAATTGATTAAATCTTATAAATCATCCGGTCAAATATTTAAAATAATAACAATAAAAACATTAAACAACTACTTAAGCCAAAAAAAATATTTTATACACATGTAAAAAAAGTTATAGTTAGGCATTTTCTTTTCTATTAAACCTAAAATCTATAAGTAAATTATTGACCGAATATAAATATATGAATTTATTTAAAATTTTAAAATATTTAATCATCTAGTTTACTGATCGTCGTCGTCGCCGTCGTCTAATCTTTTAACCCTTTCAACCCCATCGGTCCATCCTATCGACTAATATATATGATTCTGTCATTTTGATTTTTCTGGTAATTTTTATTCCTTCAGATCTCCTTACATTTCTTTTCTTTTCTTTTTCTTTAAAAATATTTACGATTTAGAATGAGATGGAATTGATGATTATTTCCCCAGATGATCGAATCTGAACAAACTGTGCGCAGATTTAATCTCTACTTCGTTAGAGATTCCAAGCCAGAACTCTGATCCATCTTCTGTTTCATCCAATTTGTTTTTGTTGTTACTATGGAAGAGATGATTATTTCCCCAGATGATCGAAGCTGAACAGACTGTGCGATGTTTATAATTCTCAATTCTTTTTTGAGAATTCCAAGCCAGAAATCTGATCCATGGTAACAATTTTTCTAATTTTATTTGTTTATAATTAAAGGTTTTAAGCTCGCTTTTTAAATTCGAATGGAAAAGCATACCGAGTCTTGTCTGAGTCAGATTTAGAACCGAGTGAGCTATTTCCAGGTTCTTTATGGAGATTTTTACAATCGTTCTGAATTAATGCGGTTGGTGTATTGAAGGATAAATATTAGGGTTTAACGGGATGAATATTCATTTTTCTTTATTTATTTGAAAATTATTTTTTTTAATTTTATTTTGAAGATAAACTTTTTTATGCATAAGTGAAATTTACATTTTGTACGACATAAATTACTAATTTGTATCTTAAAAAATGTGAAGCGTGGCATAGATAGAGAATTTACACTGATATTGAAGAAAAAAAATTCAATCTATTAGAGGTGAAGAATTATTTTTTAAATTAAACATTGTATAAAAAATAGGTTTTAATACTTATCGACTTTGAACAATAAGTATTAAAAAATAAACTCTTTAGAGTTCTATTTTTGCCAATTTTCATGTTCAATGCAGCCTGCATGCATGCATTTAACGGGAGTGGGCAGAATAGGGATGGGCAAACTAATAAGGTATTCTTCTTTTTAGGTCTTTAATATTGTAGGTGTTAAAACTGATGTTTTATACATTGTTCAATCTTTAATAGATTGAAAAATAATTTTTCACCGATTGAAAATTCTTTTTTTTTACCTTTAATATCGGTGTAAATTCTCCGACATAGATTGTATGTTAATTGTTATTTTAAATATTTTTAAAATTTTTAAATATAATTCACATCCTTACAAGATGTGAACTTGTGTAATTATGTCCAAAATATCGTGAGAATTTTTTTGTGACTTGTTGTGTAATTCAATAAAAAATTAAATATATTAAACCTGACATGAAATCAATTGAAAAAAAAATATTCGACTACAAAATTAACTAACTCGATGTTTGAACTATCTAATATTTGACATGAATCATTGTAGACCCAAATTAAAACTAAATAATATCATATTTGACATGAATTGAATTGAAATCAAATTTAATTAAAATTGAACTTATACAAACTAAAAAGATCTGAATTGAATCTAACCTAAATGACCCGTTTGTTACCTCTAGTCCAAGATCAGATGAAATACTTAATGAATTCGGGTCCATAACTGTAGGTTCTAATGCATGAGACTTTATAGCATTTACCAATGAGGCTTTATTTATTAGTAGTACACAATAGAATCAATTATAAATACTAATACAATTAGATTTGTTCTTTATAGACAAACTTGGTATTTACGATCTCAAATAAGATCGGTTCAGGATAGATCCTTTTCTATCATATAAAAAAATTGTTGTACAAATGTACTTCTAAATAATTGCCTCTTAGATCCTATATCTATCTATATGAAGAAGAAATCAAATAAAAAATGGGATTCTTGTTTGTACAAATGGTACTTCGAGCTTGGAATGAGTACGAAGAAACTAACAATTTTTTTGAGTTGTTATGCCAGACCAATCGCTCAAGACCTTTTGGTCTCTACTTGGATCCGATAAAAAAAATGAGATTATTTTTTATGGGTTCGTTAAAAATGATTCTGATCTAGTTCATGACCTATTAGAAGCAGAAGATGCTTGGTGAGATTCTTAGAAAAATATTACAGTTAGTTTGATAATGATCGAGTGATATCTTAAATTTGAATTTGATTTGTTTTCGCATTTAATAAAAATTGACCCAAATTTATTTTTATTAAAACTTTTGATTTGATTGAATCGGGTGAAATACTTATTCTTACATGTCACGTTTTTATTGAAAAAAAATTATAGTAATTTCTAACTAAAATCATTCACAAAATATAAATATAAATATAAAATATAAACACTTTAAAATGAAAAATCAGAATAATGCAAATGGACTAGATTCCACCAAGATTAATCACCTCAATGAAAGAATCATGCAATTGAACTATTGAATTTGAATTGAATCTATAACATATATTAATCTGAATAATATTAATAAACAAACCCTAAAGATACCATGAACTTATTTTACATTAAAAACTAGATTTCCTTTTGATTCAAATTGATCCCATCAATATATGTTAGAGTCTTCATAAATTATACTAATCCAAACCATCCAAAACTTGTTGATTTTCATGTCGGAGTCTTACGATTTTCGACCGGACTTCTCTTTCCGAAGGAATCGGAGTAGGTATTGTACTCCGGTAGCGACATCATATACCATCAACCCAATCCTACCCCCCATCCAACCTCCGAACTGGCTTCCGACAAGATAACCATACCTCCCAAGCAATTGCTCGCCGAAAAATCCGCCACCATAG
Source organism: Abelmoschus esculentus (assembly GCA_035048815.1). Taxonomy (NCBI): domain Eukaryota; kingdom Viridiplantae; phylum Streptophyta; class Magnoliopsida; order Malvales; family Malvaceae; genus Abelmoschus; species Abelmoschus esculentus. Next base: position 1,176,352 of record JAUCBN010000019.1, on the reverse strand, counting down.
GAACCGAGCAACGTGCCCTTACCCCTAAAAGCCCCTTCGGACAATGTCCCATTGTAATAAACGGCTTCGAAGAAATCCCACCCGGACGTAATGATCGGACCGGTAATGCGGTCGGCTTGTTTCGTCGCCAACTTGGCCGCCTTTTTACCGATCTTTTCGGCTTGTTTTTTTGCGTCATTAATTGGAACACCTTGCGAGATCGCGTCCTCTAATGCCTTGGCAATTGCTAGGTTCTTAGCTTTCTCAACATGAGCACTTCTAATGTTGTACACATAAAGTTTAGATGCTTCTTTCACTGCACAAGCTATGGAGCCAGTGCCAAAATCAAAGCAATCTAACCATGAAAATTGACCAGTTTGGGATAATGTTTCTGTTTGTTCCCCAGCTAGTTCCCTACACTTATCAGCTACAAGATGAAAAAGTTAAAAGGAAAATAAACCGCAATCCAATCACGAGTTAATATTTAATGCACGGACGATAAAACATTACCGCAATCTAATTTTTAGTACACTATGTACAACAATTTAAAGAACTTCAAATTAAGTCTTAGATTCGAATTTTAATACTTATGATTATAGAAAAATGAATATAAAACGAAGATGTTTAGTTGTTACCGGTGATTTTGAGAATGATGAATCCGACGACGAAAAGAAAAAGACAAACTCGTTTTTTCTTCAAATCCATTGGCATTTGGTCGAAGAAATGAGAGAAAATTCGGGTAATTCTAATAAATAGTTCTGATTTATTCGCTCCTTATTTAATGGCTCAAGGAGGAAGAAGAGGAAATATAGTAAATGGAACGAGTTCGATTAAAAATTAAATTAAATTAAATAATTGAACCCAACGAGTGGGGTCTAGTGAAAAAGATAATACTATTCATCGTAAGAGATCTGAATTCAGTTAGTTTTATCCACAAGGTATACAGCACATTAAAACTTAATAAGTAACAATATGAAAAAATAGTGATTATAACACCTCCCGTTTACTAAACAGTACTCTAACCAACTGAGCTATAAAAACCTATACAATAATTTTAAAAGTTTATATCGGTATTCGAAAATAAATAAAAACTTAAAGTCACTCCAATATCAAATTTAACATATGGATTAATTGCACAAAAGTCTCCAAGATGTAGCTTAAGTTCTAAATTAATTTTACACATTAAGATGTTTTAACTAAAATTTTAAAATATCAGTATTGTATCAATCAAGTCCTTCGTGCAATAAATAAAGATTTAGATTAAATTCATGAGCCTAACCCAAAGTTGTGGTCCAATATGGTGATGGACTTAATTTTCATAAGGTCTAATCACTCATTCGAAATTTACACGACAAAAAAAAAATCGAATCGAATGAAAAAATTAAGGTATTTGAGTCACTAACCTCATCTTTGCTAACACAACTAAGGCTGTAAATGAGACGAGACAGATCGTGAGCTACTCAAGTTCGACTTGGTCAAAGCTCGTTCAAAACTCGATTTGATTGGACTCGACTCGAGTTTTTAACAAGCCGAGCCGAGCTATATGATACTCGACTCAAAAAGCTCACGAGCTACTCAAAAACATAAATATACTCTTTTTTATATTTTATAATATAAAATATAAATTTTTAAACTTAAAACCCTAAAATGTAAACCTTAAATATAAGTCTTAAACCCTAAATTAAGATATTAAAACCTAAAATTAATAAGTTTGAGTTTATACAACTTGTGTATCAAAGTTTTTTTTTTTTCCATTAGACTTTAAATGAGACGTGATAGATAAGAGTTACTCGAGTCTAATACTATCAAAGTTCGGTCAATACTTGACTCGATTAGGCTCGAAAAAAGCTCGAACTTGACTCGAGTTCTTAACGAGCCGAGCTCAGATATTCCAGGCTCGTTTAAAATTACTCGAGCTCGAGCTCGACTCGAAATCTTAACGAGTCAAGCTGAGCTTAGCATTACTCGAACTCGACTCGGCTCGTTTACACCCCTAAACATGACCAACTTCATTACCAATATCTATCTCATTTTCTAAGTAAATCTTATACTTATTCTAACCTTTAAATTGCCATGTAACAACCCCAAATGATCCCATAAATTTTGAAGGTTTCAAACTAATGGTATTAGCCATTTTCAATCTTTTCTTGGCATATAGATTAAATAAAAATCCTTATATTTTAGAGAGAGAGGTAAAAGTTTACTAAAAAAATAATAAAAAACATTGGGGGGAAAAATAACAACTAACTTCCCCTTCTTTTGATCCTCATATCTTTTCTCTCTGGATCTTAATATTTTCAAATCCTTTCGACAAATCATCAAATACCCATTTTTTCTCATCCATTATTTGTAGAAATTGAACAAAAATTTAGTCGGATTAGCTAGAATTTTCCCGGAAACTTGTTAGTGGTGATGATGACGATAGAAGGAGTGATGGAAACGGGGGTATTGGATGATATAATACGAAGGTTATTGGAAGGGAAAGGAGGGAAACAGGTTAAACTTTCTGAAGGAGAGATTCGTCAGCTTTGTATTAATGCTAAACAAATCTTCATTTCTCAGCCTAATCTTCTGCAGATCAGTGCTCCCATTAGAATCTGTGGTTAGTATTTTTCTTTCACTACTTTGGGATTGTTTTGGTTTTCTCGTTTGAATTGCAATAGAATTCCAATGTTTGGGGAGTTCATTTCCATAAGAATTCCATGAAAAAATAGCTGATCTAGAGGAATTTGAGATCATTTCTAGCAATTTTCTTATTGGATAGATCGAAGCCTAAAGTTTTATAATGGTTTAATTCTGGGTTTTGTTTGTTTACTATCTTGAAATTTAGGATTTAATTCTTCCTTTGTAATTTCACATGATATGATAATATTTTTTTTTTTATGTTGTTATTAGTAGGTACAAATTGTTAATGGTGTCAAAAGCATATTTACTAGTAGATTGAAAGCTTAACGATAGACACATTCAGAGATTTAAAGGGTCGTTCGTAATTTATTAAAATATAATTCTTAATTTATAATACAAAAGATGAATAAGAATTTTGAAATAATTTTTTAGAGTGAATTAACAGTAAATATAAGTGAAGATTCACGACATGAAAAAAATGATTAGTTGATGTTTTTTAGTTAAAAAATTAACTTATAAACATCTAAATATTTGACAATTTTACTTAAAAGTATTGTTCTTTTGACATGTTTTGAAATAAAATAATCTACGACGCTTTTAATATCAATGTTAGATTGTTTATTTCGGACCCTTTTTTAAGGGTCCTGTGTGATCACACTTTTTGCACATGTCAAAAGGACAGAACTAAAATCAAACATTGAGGAATATAATAATCTATTAAGCCTTTAAATTTAAAAATTAATACGTGTAAAAGTATTATTTAACTAATATATGAAAGAAAAAAACCTTAAAATACTCTTATATCAATAACATTTAATAGGGGAAACAACTACTCCCTCCAATAAATATCTCTATCCTTGCTTAAGGATTTTCTAAAATTAAATTTCAATATAGAATTTAAGGAACAAATTATGTCAAATTAAAGTGGAGGGATTGCTCATATAGCTCATAATTAGAGTGGGAAGGTTGGTGTATATTGACGTCCAAAGATCATGATTCAAGTCATGGTAAATCTTTTTACCTTGAAAAATAGAGGAAATTATGATATTTCAAGTTCAAAGTTCTATCATTTGTAAATTATGTAGGACTCTTAGTCTAATTTATTATGGTATAGATCATGTATACTCCAGTTATGTCTGATCGTATTTTTAATGTCGATTCTCGGTATAATTATTCGAATGTATTGATATTATACTTTCTTTTTTCTTGGTAGGTGATATTCATGGACAATACCAAGATTTGTTGAGGGTATTCGAGTTCGGTGGGTATCCACCGGAGGCAAACTACTTGTTCCTTGGGGATTACGTAGACCGGGGCAAACAAAGCTTGGAGACCATATGCTTGCTTTTGGCCTATAAAATAAGATACCCGGACCGGATTTTTCTCTTAAGAGGGAACCATGAAGACGCAAAGGTGAACCGGATTTATGGGTTTTATGATGAGTGTAAAAGGAGATTTAACGTTAGTCTTTGGAAACTTTTTACCAACTGCTTTAACCATTTGCCTGTGGCTGCACTCATTGATGAGAAGGTGCTCTGTATGCATGGAGGGTTGTCTCCGGACTTAGAAAATTTGGATCAAATCAAGGAGATCGAGAGGCCGACCGAAGTTCCCGATGGTGGTCTTCTATGTGACTTGCTATGGTCCGACCCTAATCCGAATGTTGAGGGTTGGGCGGAGAGCGATAGAGGCATTTCGTGCACTTTCGGTGCTGATATTGTCGCATCCTTTTTGGAAAAGAACGACCTCGACCTCATTTGCCGAGGCCACCAAGTAAGCCCTTTTTCTTGACATACAAGGTTTACATAGCTCGGGGATCGAATAAAGGTTTACGGATATTGAGATTCAAACTCTAAACGTTCAAAAGCCAAATTCTTGAGTATTGAATTTCAGCATCAAATAGGTCTAAGTTAGCTTATGGACCAAGTAAGCCAGTTCCTTTATGCTTGTGGATAATTTGGAGGGTCACATTCCCTTACCAATGTCGAAATTTGTCGAAAATTAACGTTAAGACACGGATACTTCTAGTTATATAGTTTATATCGTTATATATGTTCGGGTTCAGATTCGGATTAATCTAAAGTTTTGAATTGCAGGTTGTGGAAGATGGTTATGAGTTTTTTGCTAATAGGAAATTAGTAACAATATTTTCAGCTCCAAACTATGGTGGAGATTTTGACAATGCTGGTGCTCTATTGAGTATTGATGAAGCTCTTGTGTGCTCCTTCGAGATATTGAAACCAGCAACCCCAAGCAATAAGGTCAATTTAAAGAAGGTACGCGCTCTTACGGGTATAAACGAGACATCTTGCTCGAATTTAACACGATTCGAGCTAGCCAAATTCAATCACACTAATGCTTATCTCATCTAACTTGCAAGCATTCTCAAATATTCAGGGGAGAAGAAAACTTTTTTTTATCAAGGAGTGTGATTGAATGGTAAATTTTTAGGGGGCTCGAAGAGAAATTTTACCGTTTTATTAACCAAAAACTCTATCATTTTGTGACCAAAACAACACTTTTATCAAACTGAGGGGGACCAAAGGGCTATTTTTCCATTTTTTTAACCAAAGGTTTTACAATTTTGGGACCAAAAGAATTGTTTTACCATCTTGAATATATTCTTTATTAGTTAGATTTTTATCTCAAATCGAATCCAAATCAAGTTTCATACTTGTATTTTGAGTCGAGGTCGAGTTTCTTACGACTCGAACTAAGTTCGTGCTTATTAGAACCTGTATGGAATGCAATGTATCATTAACTCTGTTGTATGCATGTTCAACAGCCACAGAAGATCGGAACAACCTGATGCGCCGTGAACCGAGAAGTTTCCGGGGGACGTCGCATTCGACACAAATCCGAAATCCCGACAAGCTCGATCGAAAAACTGTATTTCGATTTTTGTACACGAAATGATTTTTTTTTTCTAATCTGTCTTGTATTTATACGTCGACTATAATTCTTTTGCTGGTTTTCTTAGGAAGGTTTTGTTATTTTTCAATATTCTGGTAACTCAAATGTTCATCAGTGGGTTAATTATAGGCTAAACTATAATATTTGTTTCAGAAATGGTGTTCCAATATTTTAATGAATTATTGATTGGCTCTGAAAAAAAATTATGACTTTTGTAATTTTTTCTATGGTTAATATTTTAACAATCTGTTGAAATTTATGTTCTATTCGTGTGTGAATATATATAATATATATAAACAGATCTATATATGGTAATACGGGAATTACAAAATAATTATATTTTAAATAATAATTATTTTAAAATCATTGCAATTAAATCTTAATCCTTTCTATAGTCCCATTTTTTTTTCATTCCTCGTGAGAAGCTGCTTTGAAGATCCATAGCAATTATTATTAGGGGTGAACAAAACTCGACTCAAAAATCAAATCTCGATTTAATTCGAAAAAATCGAATCTCGACTTGTTTTGACTCTTCGAAAAAATTCAAATAAAGTTCGAATTATAAAATAAAAATTCGAATAACTCAAAATTTTTAATAATTAAAGGATTAATTTTTGAGACGAATCTTTTAATTTTTTATAATATATATAAATTGATATATAAAAATATAAAAAATAATATTACATACGAATATATATATATACACATCTTATATAATTAGAGAAAATCGTTTAAATTAAAATCAAATCATACTATAATATGATAAATAATTATAATTAAATATCTATAAGAACGCGAAAACTCGACTCAAATCAAAAAATTTCAAATAAAATTTAAATATTAAAATATGACTCGTCAACTCGAATAACTCAAAATTTTTTGACTCAACTCGATCGAATACTTATCTCTAAGTATTAGAGCAAAAATTCACCACACATATATTATACTTTTTATAACCACGTGTAATTAATTAATTAATTAATTAGTTAAATCCAATCAGTAATTTCAATAAAAAATAATATTAATTTAAAAAAATTTAAATTCAAACAGCTTTATTTATAAATATGGGCGGATTTATATGTCCATGTTGGTATCAGGGTTTAAAGTCTTGCGACGCTGCCCATTCATGAATTTTTCGACGAAATTCATTTTTCTCTTTTTAAAATTTAATTAAATTTATGTATTTTTTTAAATTCTTGAAATTCATTTTCTAGTTTTGAGTGAGTTCAACTTATAGGATTGAATTAGCAATTGGACAGAGTTGAGTAATTTTGTGGTGGAATTATTTAAATTTATTTTATAATTTTTATGTAAATTTGTCAAGTAACTCAGCTTTCACCTCCTCCTTCACACATACCACAAGCTACTTTTACCTCGTAATTCTTTTTAAACTCATTTTAAAAAATTTAAATTCATCGCTATCTATAAAATATATATTTTTATAGCATTTAATTATAAATTGTTTTTAACAATATTTTTTTTATCAGATTTTAACTATTAATGATCAAAATAAAAGTATTTTAATAATAGATTAATTAAATGATAAAAACAAAAATATTTCGTATTTTAAAAAAATTATTAGGTGTATCATATTTACCACGTTATCCGTGATCTCAAATAATCAGAACCGCTTATCTTAATTCATAGATGAATTGGTGAACATAGTTTACATGTCTTAGTGTCTAGGTGATAGAAAAATTATACGGTAAACCTTGTTTACCACGTCATCTATGGTCTCAAGCAATTAGGACCGTTGATCTTAATTTTTTTCAAGTGAATATCATTTTTTTCCTACATGAACTTAATGAATAGGTAGTTATTAGGTGGTTATTTAAAAATCAACCATCCTAATTATTTGGACCATAGATGATATGGTGAACAGGTTCACCGTATATTCTCTCTCTAGGTGATGGGTCCCTTACTCTTTTATGGGCGAGAAAAAAATGAATGAAAAAGTACACCAAGAATTACAAGCTCTTATAGCCAAAAAAAACATATAACAATCCTCTCTACATATTATAATTTACAGATTTCCAACCTCCACTACAAATCTATGCAGCAAGAGGAACGTCAACAGAAAACACAACATCCACAGTTGACATACAGGGAAAGTAGTTAAGTTGAAAAGATAGAGATTACCAGGCAATAGCGGTTCTTTTATCGTGAAAGAGAACTCACATCTCACACGTCGTAAGGAGGACGAGGGCTCCTTCGTCCAACCTAGTTGGTCTTCTCGACTGAATCCGATGTCGATCTTCTCCGAAACCGAAATGGCTCTCGGCTTCCTAAACAAATATTTCATCATCATTAAAAAATTTATATAAATAATAATTTATTAGATAAATATATATTTAAATCATCGTATTAGATTACGATCCGAGTAATAATTTTGAAAAATACAAAACAACAATCGCATCGGAAAGAGGAGAAATAAATTAGATTAGAAGAATAAATTTGTAACAATGTTAAGAGAATTAATATATTACCGGAAAAAGGAGATACCGGAGGAGATGTTCCGTCCGGCGAAACAGGAGGAGATCCGATCTCGTAACCCTGCGGTTTTACGATCATAATACTATATGTCACTCTCATCTCCTCCTCCGACGGTGTTACATCACCGTACGATCTCACGCTACCGCCGTCGGATTCTGATCATTATTGGATCGTTAAAACAAAATGAACATATGAATTAACAAAAAAACGAATAAAAATCTTTAAAACTTTCATTTTAAAATCTCCTCCGTCAGTTCCTTTCACTGACATAACTATTTTTTCCAATAAAACTGAAGTACACCGCCATTGAAATAGGGAGAGTGTAACCGTACCTTTGGCGGAGTAAGGCAGCCGGAGAGTGCGCTTTCGGAGCTTACCGAGGCCGTTCTCCGGTGGAGGACCGGCGACGGTTTCGTCCCATAAGTGGTCAAGTAGTCCCATTTGAACGGAATTTTTGCCGGAGATCAGCTAATCTTTAAGATCTTTGTTGTGGCAGAAAGTGGAGTAGGGGAGGCAAATATATTTATACGAAGAAATGGAGTTACAGGTCGAACAGATTAGGATAAACAAGGACCGTTGGATTTAGATCTGAGGATGACGTGTCGAATGGATCGATAAGTACGGTGGTGAAGATAAGAATAAGATCAGGTGTGACCAGCTGGGACCAAAAAGCTTGGAGATTTTGGGACGTCACGTGACTAGGTCATCGCTTTTTATGAAGGTTGAAAGTCGAAAATAGCCTTGTCTGAACATGGCTGGATTAGTCACCTTCCATACGTGTCACGGTGACCATGCGACGTTTTGTTCCGGTAATTGCCAATTGGTACCATGTTCCAATGTATGTTTATATACTCAAAAAATTGTGTGCATTTTTTTAATTTTTTTTTTATAATTAATAAGATTAATTCACATCATATATTTTAATTAAAATGAATATATTTTTTAAATTTTTTGTATATAATGTGATATGTAAGTCTGGGTACTCGGTCAATTTAAATAGAATTAGTCTCGTCCTGATTTCAGTAATCATCGATTCTTGAAAATTAAAATCAATCTTGGTCTCGGTTATATCGGGTGTTAAATTTTAAGAATCGCTTCCGTTATTGGTGGGAAGCGGTTTTAATACTGAGTATCTGGTTAATTAATTTATTCTTAAAAAAATTAAATAATCGGAGAAAAAAGTTTTCAACCACAAATAATAACATTAAATAATAAAATTAGAATATTGTAGTCTTGAAAATTAAAGTTTTAAAACTAGTTAAACTCATAATATTAATACAAAAAGAGAAAGTTTGATAAGAAAAATAAACAAAAAAAAATTAGTACCAGATATTTGGTATTGGTCCCGGTCCCGGTCTTATTGGGTACCCACCAGGTACCGGGCCTAAAAAATCAAGATCCAGTCTCGGTTATAACCAGGACCTAAATTTTGGATCCAGTCCCGGTCTTACCGAAACTAATACCAGATAAAAATCTACCAGGTCTTACTAGATTCGGGACCAGGACAAGATAATCGGTTTTTTGCCCAACCCTTATGTTTAGAACGTGAAACATGTTTAAGTAGAACCAAACTATTTATCACTTAAACTAATCCCTAATGATAAATTGAGTGCAATTTGTTCACTCCGAGGCTTGAGAACTTATTTTATAACGAACTTTTATTCGATATTTTTAATTTAACTAAATTAATAAAATTTATTAAGTTAATAAAATTGAGCTACATTATTTACTATTTTATTTAAATTTAATTATAAATTTTTATAATTTTATAATTTTAATTTAAATATTTTTTTATAATCACATATAATACATAGTATTACATATATATAATTTTTGAAATGCGATTCAAATTAAATCTTTTACATTAAATTGATTTATTAGTTAATAAACATTTTATCAATTGAATATGGCCTTATGGAACTGTTTATGATGGTAAAGTCTCAGGTAGGATATATTTCGGCTCTAAATGGACCTAATGAAACTTGAATCTAAACCAGCATATCAAGTTTACACTACTATTGAAAGAAGAAACCGACACTGCTTCAAGAAAAATATATTAGACAATATTTAATGTTAATGGTTGACATACCACATCAATTCCATTGTCGTCCAGTGGTTAGGATATCTGGCTTTCACCCAGGAGACCCGGGTTCAATTCCCGGCAATGGAATTAACCCTTTTATTTTGCTTTTTGTTGTGATCATGATGACTTCTGTCATAAGTTTTGCTAAATCTATTTGAGAAAATCTTTAGTTCGTGTTCAATGATGACAAATAAAATTCTTTGAGAACTATAATTAAATTATAATTTTTAAACGTTAAATCATTCGAGAAACCTGCATTATATGAGCATTAAATTATAAATATAATTGTATTTCCGGTACATATATTACATATCTATTTTATGATGGTCTATATTCGAGATTCGTAACTCTCCCTATTTCTTGTCCATATTTAACTGATCCACTAAAAACCATTTCTGATCGTAGTCGTGTTTCCAGTCCATATTTTACAATGGCCAACGGTGGCAATGGCAGTTCGTAAAATTATCGACAATCTAGGAGATTATACAGAATTTGGCTACACAAAACTTAAAAAATAAACCATTGTTTTGGGTATCCCTATCTTTCGTATTCCCATCAACCGGCAACATATTTCACCTAAATATACTGTAATGGTGTTCATTCCTGCAGATTCAAGGCTCCATGAAAGATGATTTCTACCGAGTCCGACTCTTGTTACAGACATTATGTAGGCGGCACAACGGATCTAGCTAACGAACTTTCTGCGGAACGATAGGAAATAACAGTGTTAAAACATTAGAATGGGAAAATATCAACTTTTGAAGCAGCCCGAATCGATAGACTGCAGACTTTGGGACATGCAGATAATACCATCAAAGATTGAACAACAAAGAACGCGTAGTTTGTATGTTATTATCTCTCCACTAAGAGAGAAACTAGCTCGTTCTGTGGCAAGCAGAACCATCCCTATTCAACCAGGATTAGTTCTACAAAAGAAAAATGGAGAATTCGCTTACAGTGAATAGTATCCACCACCTGGACATTAAAATCCATCCACGACTTTGATGCCAGCATTCCTGTCCCACTCCTCGGGAGAAACAACTTCCGCCATTACCTTTTCTTGACCACGCCAGAGAATCTGTATCCAAAAAATGTCTCCACTATGTTACTTTAACTTGGGTTTGAGTATGAGTACAAGTTTGTATCCAACAGGCAACATCTTTTTTCTAAGTTTCTTTTTTTATGTATTTAGACGGGTTCTTCCTGTGTACGGATGAGTCGGACATGGATACTACAAGAAACATGAGGAGTCGGAACAACAAAGCATCTCATATATGCAAGATAGATAGCACTACTAAACATTTAACTGCACTTACCCTGTCAATGACCCCGAACTCTTTAGCTTTGTTTGCATCCATATAAAATGGTCTTCTCATCACATCAGCCACCGTCTCTACCGACTAATAAAATATAAAGCCATACAGTGAGCATTTTTTTTCTTTCTTTTTTGGGGATTCTGTTTTTAACGAGCAAGACCAAAATAGATTCATTACTCACATTTCCAGTGTGCTTGGCGAGAAGTTCCACAAGTGTGTCCCTGTTTATTATTACCTGCAAAACAATTCACAGTTGGATAACGTGGCCTTAAAGAAGGCTATCAAAACCTCTGACAAGAGCCCAGGATGAATAACATTTATATTTATATTCGAATGTTATTGTTAATTGGAGAAATGTAACAGAAAGTAAAAGCCCTGATAACATTTTCAGTGGTTTTAGCATTTCAGGCAATTTCGTCTTATTCTCTTACTAAAAACGTGTAGGACTGAAAGAAAGAATCAACATATACATGATATCATGGTTAAATCTACAAAATCATAGTTTCAATACATACAAACGTGTGTGTGGAAGATTACATAAATTCTAGACAAGGCCATGCTTAATTACATTTACTCAGTCATGAAAAAGAAGTTTCTTTGGCACGTATAAGAACATCACTGGCTGGCATCAACCCAGCTGACGGGACACGAGGCTGCTGGATCATAGCTGAGAATACAAGCAAATACTCGAGTGGTTATATTTTAAAAGATAGCATCATAGGAGAGAGTCTAAAAGTTTAGAATGACAGACAAGATAACTGCATAGTACCTTTGGCATGAGGCATCATGAACCGTTTACCCTTAGTTCCAGCTGAAAGTAAAAGACAAGCCTGACCTATAGCAGCCCCAACAGCAACTGTATGTATCTGCCGGACACCAATATTACCAAGTTAAGAAGGAAGACCACAAATAAAGAAACAATCAAATCTCATTCTTGAGCAAAAGTAACACAAACTCAAAATCCAAAGATTTTTTTTTATCAAAAGTACACAGAAAACGAGGCAGATTGGTATCTTTGAAGAACAGACACCTCATTTTGTAACTGCATAAGTGCATCATAGATGGCAAAACCCTCCGTCTCCATTCCAACCTGCATTATAAGAGCTTTAAATTAATGTATATATACTGTAAAGAAAACCAACATCTGCACACATAAAGAAAAATAATATGAGTGTTAATAGCAAGCAGAAGAAGCACCAGCATGGAAGAAGAAGATGATAGTGTTTACTATTCAGAGACTATACAGGTTCATATACAGTTTCATGTTTGTAGGTTTACATGCACTCAATCTACCCAAAAGACAGTGAAACCCCAAATTTTAACTGAGCTTACTTTTTTTCTTATTAAATGAGAACCAAGTTACGAGTTTAACATCTCCCGAAGCTACGCAATTCGTAATGTATTACATCTTAAATTCATTATCAAATTTGAAGGTACCATACACAAAGCTCACCGTTTCACCATCATCACGAGATGTTCCCGTAGAGTTTATGTAAAGATAGATCGGTTGCTTGGGATCCATCCATTGAAGATACATTAGTTCTGCAACTACAAGCTCTGTCACTGCAGGCACAAGCTGAAAGGTGAAAACAGTTAAACTGTTTGAACATGTTACAATAACAACACAACAGTACAAAATAGGAAATGGTACTCATATTTTGCTTTCTCGTACTGAGAGATCCATGAATTGGGATCCTAATACATATAGAGACAAATGGTCCCATGGAAACAAGAATTTCCAGGAAATAGTTATCTCAGAACTCTAACAAAATTGCAAGAACATGAAAACTAGGATTGTAGGTGTTAAAAATGCCCCAAAACAAAGATTGCAGCTATCTGCAACCTAGTTTTGCAATTTTTATACAAATAATTTCTAATTTGATAAAGCATATGCAGCAGACAACATTTATTCTTTTTAAAAATCAACACCATTCCCACTAACATTGGAATTCGGGAATACTTACCGGCATACCAATGTAAACTATTCTACCATTAAGAAGCAATGAAGGTAAGTCCGGTGGAGGGCTTCTCGGCTTATGTTCATTGTATGACACTGATCTTTCCACCTAATTCAGTTTCAATGAATGATTAATTCACACAATTTCAGTCAATACAAACTTAATCACTAAAAATAAAAAAGCCTAATACTATATCTGGAAACAAGAGCTAGAAAATTTCCCATTCGTTCATGTATAAATTAGTTAATATTCGATATGATCATTTCAAAATCACAAATATTTATAGGAATTTCAAATAAACTTGAAAATGTTTATGAATAACCATTAATATCACATTTTTACATGTTCTGTTATAAAATTTACATATTTTGAAATCAAAGTTCCCAAATTAGCAAATACAACCTATGTTAACTTAATTCATTGAATTTCTGTAATTCCATTCAGAACTTCTCAAAGTTCTATAAATTACTTAAGATTCAATTTAATTATACTTGAAAATGAATTCCAAAATCACAAATATTCATAATAACTTCAATTAATAATTTAATATTGAAAAATAATCATAAATAATCATCAAAATAACATGTATACATGTTCTATTATACAGTTTACATCTTTTGAAATCCAAATTCCCAAGTACAAACTGAACCAATTAATTAAAATTCTTTATAATTCCATTCAAAACATCTCACAGTTCCATTAAAAACATAAATTTCAAATCAAAAAAAAAATATTTATAGAAACTTAAGAAAAGAAGAAAACTAATCATGGATAGTTATAGTTGTTCTATTACACGATTCACATCTTCTAAAATCCAAGCTCCCGAGTATATTTTAAATTAATTCAATAAAATTGTATATAATTCCATTCAGAAGTTCCAGAGTTCATATGAAGAAAGAAAATTAACAATAAATAAGTCAAATAACAGCACATACTTGAGCGGGAGTAGCCATGAGCTTGGGAGAATCAAACAAGTCCAAAAACGGCGGCGTATCGGGATTAATCGAGCTATTAACAAGCGTTTCGGGGGAAGAAGATGCGACGGAAGCTAGCTTCGAAAGAAATGGGTCCTTTGGGTTTATTGGAGGCATAGGGATTTTAGCGGCGTTTCTGGCGCCCAAAGCTCCGCAACTGAGCTTCAAAGGCTTTGGTACTCGAACAGCTCGAGAAGAAGAAGCTGAAGCTGAAGACACGATTGCGTAAGCCATTGACGCCTGTAAGAAACACGCCATGATTTCCTCCTAAGCTTTGAAAATAAAAAACTATCGTGGCATGAGGAAATTCGAGAGGCTGGGGAAATAGATAATACGCCATCAGTTCAATATCCGGAATCTGGAAGTAGTTTTCCGGGTCGGGTCTAACTTGCCCCGGAAAGATCCAACATTTGGTCTCGGGCCATTTTTGTTGGGCTTTATCCTAAACTTAGCACTTAATAAATCTCTCTTCCCATAGAAAAAATTAAAATTAAAATATTTAAAAAAATAGTTAAGTCGGTTTATATCGATGAGTCATTATCATTGTATTATTTATATGATTAATCAATCAAATATATTAATTTTATTATTTTTTATATCATCATTTTTATTAAGTATTTTTCACTAATACTTACTGTGTATTAAATTTAAAAATAGTTTTTACTAAGTGAATATTCACTTGATAAAAAAGATAAAATAAAAAATTAATGAAATAGATACATTTGATTGATTGATATTATAAATGACGTGACGAGAATAACCAATAGTATAATTTTTCGTCCCTAATATTTTAAGTTGCAACCGAAAATATTACTAATAGAGTAACATTTTAGGTTGAGTTTTACTAATCGCAATGGTAGAGTACTCGGGTTTCAAGTGTGACTAGCATCTTTTACACACTTGTATGACGAAAGACATTCGCTCATATCATTGGTAGAGTTTGTAAGACCACGATTGATCCTGAAAGGGTGGATGAAAAAAGTGCACGCCGTATCAATGGAGAATTTTAAGAATCTATTTTTTTCGGATCAGTCTAAAAAGATCGTCTTTAAATTTTTAATACGAAACAAAAATAAATAAATTAAATTCAAAATTGGATCGAGTGAATAAATAGATACAGCTCCGCGACCCAATTATAGGGAATCAGCTATTTTTATTTTGTACACGTAATTGTTTAAATTAATTTGTTTTTATCTTTCTTGAAGCTATGAATAGGACACCTAATTAGTCTTCCATATTGGCAGATTATGCTCTTAATTTTATGAATAAAGTTTTAGCACAATTTGCCTACATATATGGCAATACAATCCTACATATATGGCAATACAATCCACATTATTTGGTAATGTAATCCTGGGAAATTATATTATGAGTAAGTTTTATCACGTCATTCATAGACCAACCACTAAAAATCACACATTTCATCAAATTTTTCATGTCATATTTTTCTTAAGTGAATCTTTACTTAAAAAAAATATTTTTAAAATAAATTAACAGTAAATATGAGTGAAGATTCACTTCAGAAAATATGACATGGAAAAAAATAACGAGATTAATGTTTTTTAGTGGTTGGTCTGACGTGATGGGACTTACCTATGATATAGTTTCTCTCCTAAACATAGTGTAATCCGATGCATATTATTCGGCAACGATCAAAACCTAACAAGTTTGATCGAGTAAACGAAGATTATATTCGATCGATAAAATAAGAACTATAATTATCGAGTTTGAGAAACAAATTATCTACTCGATTCGAGAATAAACTCTCAACGATGACGATATTTTTTTCGAATATAATTTCTTCATGTTTTTGCCCTATATATATGCATACCATCAGCAACTTCATTCCACAATATCTTGAAAAAGGCTAACTGAGCATTCCTTCTAAACTTTCTTGGTTGATTCATCTGTGGTTATAATTTTCAGCAATGGCAAGCTCAGGGAAGAAAACTAGGGGACGACAAAAGATCGAGATGAAAGTTATCGAAAAAGAAGACGATAAGCTCATCACATTTTCGAAGCGTCGGTCCGGAATTTACAAGAAAATAAGTGAGATAACCGTACTATGTGGCACTGACGTTCTCTTCACTTGCTTCTCACCTGCAGGCAAGCCATTCTGTTTCGGTCACCCTTCTGTTGAGTCTGTGGCTAATCGTTTGTTTAATAATAATATTCCCCTTCCCAGCGACAACATTCAGCTTCTCATTGAGGCTCACCAAAAAGAGAGAATCGACGAGATAATTCGATACTATAACGAGGCGAATAGGCAATCGGACGAAGCGAAAGAGCAGCAAAAGTTACTTGCTCAGCAAGAAAATGAGAGGGAAACTGATCTTTGGTGGGAAACTCCCATTGAACAACTGAGCCTGCAGGAGCTAGAAGAATTGGATTCTCGTTATACAGAGCACATCAACGAGCTCCACAAGACCAAAGCCAAGAAAATTGCAGCCGCTACCGATGCTAATGAAAATTTGTAATAGAACTTTCGTATTCTGTATTCTGATGATTAAAAATTAATGGAAATAGTTTCTTGGAAACGACTCCGTTTTATGTATGAAGAGTTCGAATAACATAGATTTAATTATGAATTTGGAGATTTGTATTTATAAGTATCGAGTTTAAGAAACATATATTTGCGTACCGAATTCGATATGTTTGGTACGTTGCTAAAGTGTAGTTAATTATCATTGGTTTCCGGTTACTACAGTGGATTGGTTTGGTTTGGGAGTTTGCCTGAAATGCCTTCATGGTGTGTTGTCTTTTGGGGTTGTTGTGGTTGTGTCGGAGAGAACTTCGGGTTCTTACGAAAACGTGTGTGTACACGATCGTTATGTATTCCGGTGAGAAAGGCGATCTGCCATCCTGCACTGCCCGGTCAGGAACCAAAGGCAAAAACTAGGCAACCTCGTAACCCTTCTCGGCACCGGTAGGCACCGTCCCGTTATGTATTTCGGCAAAAAAGGCGGTTGTTGGGACGAGTACCGAAGCTACTCGAGGGGACAGGAAACTATGCTCTAATTCTTGCACAACTTGCCTGCACAGATGGTAAATTGGTAATGCAATATTGCACATATGGTAATACAATAATCATTATTTGGCAATACAGTCCTACACATGGGGTAATACAATGTACATTATCTGGCAATCCAATCCTGCTCAAATGGTAATACAATCAACATTATCTGGCAATGATCAAACCCTAACAAATACAATTAAAAAAAATATATTTATATACGATCGACGAGACAAGATTTGATTCGAAACACGCTCATCTCTAGTTAAGCACACCTTCTTACTTCTTAGTTGTTCTTTAGTCCTCGATCTTTTAGCCATGGCAAGCTCGGGAAAGAAAACCAGAGGACGACAAAAGATTGAGATGAAGGTTATCGAAAAAGAGAATGACAAGTTGATCACATTCTCGAAACGTCGATTCGGAATCTACAAGAAAATCAGTGAGATAACCACCCTTTGTGGCACTGATATTCTTTTTACTTGTTTCTCACCTGCAGGAAAGCTATATTCTTTCGGTCACCCTTCTGTTGAATCTGTGGCTAACCGGTTTCTGAATGCTGACATTCTGCCTTCCAATGGCAACACCCACCCTCTCGTCGATGCTTATCGAAAAGAGAAAATCGACCAGATAATTCGATATTACAATGAAATCATTGAGGAAGTGGACGCAACGAAAGAGAAACAGAAGATACTTGCTGAGCAAGCAAGTGGGAGTGAGAGTAATTTATGGTGGGAAACTCCCATTGAAGAACTTAACTTGCAGGAGCTAGAAGAATTGGAATCTCGTTATACTAAGCATCTGGACGAGCTCTATAATACCAGAAGCAAGAAGATTGCAGACAGTATTAACCCAAATTAAAGGAAGATTCTTATTACATTTTGAAGCTTGGTAGTTTAAAAATAATGGAATAATTTCCCCATTTTATGCAATAACATATTTGATGTCATTGTTTTTCATTTTATGACATGGTACTTTAAAGCAAAGGGAGAATCGGGGTTAATTATGAATTTAAAGATTCGATATTTTTATAAAATGAGTAGATTAAAATCGGGTTAATTTTGTTGTTTTTTATTGTTTTATGCTTAGCGGCGGCGGTCAAGTATGAAACCTGACAAAATATTATAATTAATATTAAGATTTTATGTTAAAATGTATACAATATATTATAAATCGTTAATATAATAGAATTTGACACGGTACTTTAAAACAAATGGAGAATTGGAGATAATTATGAATTTGGAGATTTAATATTTTTATAGGATGAGTCGATTAAAATCAGATTAATTTCATTGTTTTTCATTGTTTTATGTTTGGCGGCGGCAGCCAAGCATAAAACCTGGTAAAATATTCTAATTAATATTAAGATTTTATGTTAGAATTTAGACAATGTATTATAACGTTAATATTATAGAATCTGACACGGTACTTTAAAGCAAATGGAGAATTATGAATTTGGAGATTCAATATTTTTATAGGATGAGTCTATTAAAATCAGGTTAATTTCTTTGTTTTTTATTGTTTTATGCTTGGCGGCGGCAATCAAGCATAAAACCTCACAAAATATTCTAATAACGATATTATAGAATCTAACACGGTACATTAAAGCAAATGGAGAATTAGAGATAATTATAAATTTAAAGATTCAATATTTTTATAAGATGAGTCTATTAAAATCAGGTTAATTTCATTGTTTTTTATTGTTTTATGCTTGGCGGCTGCAGTCAAGCATAAAACCTGATAAAATATTCTAATTAATATTAAGATTTTATGTTAAAATTTAGACAATAGATTATAAATCGTCAATATTATAGAATCTAACACAGTACTTTAACGCAAATGGAGAATTGGAGATAATTATGAATTTGGAGATTCAATATTTTTATAGGATGAGTCGATTAAAATCAGGTTAATTTCATTGTTTTATGCTTGGCGGCGATAACCAAGCATAAAACCTTGTAAAATATTTTAATTAATATTAAGATTTTATGTTAGAATTTAGACAATGTATTATAAATCGTTAATATTATAGAATCTGACACGGTACTTTAAAACAAATGAAGAATTATGAATTTGGAGATTCAATATTTTTATAGGATGGGTCTATTAAAATCGGGTTAATTTCTTTGTTTTTCATTGTTTTATGCTTGGCGGCGGCAACCAAGCATAAAACTCGCAAAATATTCTAATTAATATTAAGATTGTATGTTAGAATTTAGACAATATATTATAAATCGTCAATATTATAGAATCTGACACGGTACTTTAAAGCAAATAGAGAATTAGAGATAATTATAAATTTAGAGATTCTATATTTTTATAAGGTGAGACTATTAAAATCGGGTTAATTTCATTGTTTTATGCTTGGCAGTTGCGGTCAAGCATAAGACCTGATAAAATATTCTAATTAATATTAAGATTTTATGTTAAAATTTAGACAATAGATTATAAATCGTCAATATTATAGAATCTGACACGGTACTTTAACGCAAATGAAGAATTAGAGATAATTATGAGTTTGGAGATTCAATATTTTTATAGGATGAGTCGATTAAAATCAAGTTAATTTCATTGTTTTATGCTTGGGACGGCGACCAAGCATAAAACCTGATAAAATATTCTAATTAATATTAAGTTTTTATGTTAGAATTTAGAATTTAGACAATATATTATAAATCATCAATAAAATTTGATAAATATTCTTATTAATTCCTAAAAATATTAATATTATATCAAATTATCAATTAGGATATTTAGAACGTTAAAAATCATTTCAAATTTGACGTCTAATATATTTAAAATATTAGGATTAAATTTAAAAATATTGGACATCTTATTACCAGAACAGCATGGATTTAATATTTTTGTAAGAAAAAAAAAAAAGAAGAGAACAAGTGTCGTGAAAATCCGAAACCATAGTTTTACATCTGCTACGAAATATATATTATACATAATCATTCTATGTAAACTAATCAGATTTCCCTTCACTGAACACCTTGGCAATCTTCTCAGTAGGAACCAACGGCAAAAGCGAGGCCACCTTGTAACCCTTCTTGGCACCGGTAGCCACCGTCTCGTTATAGATGTCGGTGAAAAAGGCGGCTGTCGGGACGACTACCGAAGCTACTTGTGGGAACAGAGGGATCCGGTTCAGTTTATGCCAAACAGAAATAGCATATTTTTCAACTTTTGGCTCCACGATGTGGAAGACGGATTTTGCCAATTCAGTCACTGGCATGGGATGTTGGACCTCAGGAGACCTTTGTGTGACCGCAATGGGTCCGGAGGCGAGCTGTGTGAGGAATCCGGTTGCGGGGCCGCCTACGCCAGCAGTAGTAAGACCCTGAATCACGTCAGGAGCCTTTTGGACTGCCGAGATGGCTCCGGATGAGATCTGATTGATGAGTCCTATGGGGGAACTAATCAGTCCTGTATGCTGGACATCGGTAGCGCCACCACCGGTCACTCCTGAAGCAATTTGGCCGACGGAGGTGGCTGCAGATGAAGCTTGCTTGAAGAGTGGAGCGACAAGACTATCGATCGTAGATACGGCTTCGACCTGCAATAAAATAAAGAACTCTTCAATCACTTTAAGCTACATTTTTAGCTGCATGAAAAGAAAGAAATGCAAAGAGGAGATTCTCAAGGGCCAAGGGGTAAGGCAATGCTTACCGCTCCAGCATGCGGGAGACCGGCCATAATTTGGTAGCCTGTGGTGGCATTCGATGAGGCTTGTTTTAGGAATCCTGTGGCAGTGCTCAGCACTCCAGCACCAGGCAACTCGGTAGCCAAACCGGACACTCCCGGAAGATTTGGAACTATCTTCATTCCAGGAGGGACAAGAGCATCGATCTTACTCAAATCTCCGAGATTACCTACTGGATTCAACTTACTCAAATCTCCCAGATTACCTAATGGATTCAACTTATTCAAATCTCCGAGATTACCTACTGGATTCAACTTACTCAAATCTCCAAGATTACCTAATGCATTCAACTTACTCAATTCGCCAAGCTTATTCAAACCACCAACCTGCAATAGTAACAGAATAAGGATTCTTGAGTCCTGTTCATTTGATGTCTGTTAATCGAACATTCGAGCTAAAAAGTCTATGTAATTTCTGTTAAAATTGCAGTAAAACAACTATTACCTTGTCGATTATATCGAAAACATCAGCAGGGACACGAAAGAACTTTATGAGAACCCATTTAACCAGGCTCTTAACCATTGCAGCAAAAAACTTTTGATACAAGCTAATCACTGCTCGCTCGATGATATCGATGAGAGGCTTCAATGGTCCTAACATTTTCTTAACTTTAAAGTAGAATTTGACTAAGCGGAGAGCAAATGCTTGTGCTTGTAAAAAGTATTTGAAGTATTTCAAGTACTTCAGTATTTGTAGTTGGTCGGGAATCTTCAGCATAAAGAAAATATAGGTTAAGCAATTTCAGAAAATAAAAACAAAGTAAAACTTTGAATTACCAAAATGGGAACAATTCTTGGGGGAGGAACTAACCAATCCAGACTGCTGGACCTGACTAGCCACACCTTCAGCAGCCGAGATGGCTCCGGACGAGATCTGCTGGAGGAATCCAGAGGCAGTGCTCGGTACTAGAGGACTCCGGACCTCAGTAGTAGGCTTGTCAACAGTCGTCGGTCCTAAAGCATATCGGACAACTGTGATGACATTGGATAAAACCGGCTTGATGAGTGAATGGAGAAGATTGTCAATCGTTGTCACAAGTTCACCAACCTATAATAAAAACAAAGAATAATTCTTGAATCTCCTTTCATTTCCTGTAAATCATCTATCCGAAGATATTATCTGTCAAATTCATACCAAATATAATGAAAAAGGCTTTACCTTGTCATCAGCAAATAAGAGTTGATCATAAAGGGCATCGAAGAACTTATCAAAAATCGGTCCGAGCACGGTTTTAACTATTCTCTCAATGATCTCAAGAACAGGCTTCAAGGGTCCTGATATTTGCTTCAGGTTGGTGTAGAGGTCGTTGAACAACAAAATCATATGGACTATGGCTAATTGCACAAATGCCAAGTATTTCAGCTTCTGAGTTTCTTCTTTAACCTTCAAATTCCATCAACAATGGAGAAATTAGACAGAAAAAAGATCACCACCAAATATAAAATACTATCTGATCATTTTAAAGCCTTGGAGATGCTCAGAAAATTAAAATTGTTTCTCGTTTTGTCATAGCATTACTATAATTTAACCATGGAAAGGAAAGGAAATGCAAATAAAAGAAATCATAAGGCAATGCTCACCACTCCACCATTCTTCAACTCGGTAACCACACCTTGGGCAGTCGAGATGGCTTGGGATGACACATCCTTGATGAGTCCAGTGGCAGTGCTCAAAATTCCACCATGTTGAACATCAGAAGCCAGTCCAGCAGCAACTCCTGCAATGTTTTGGGTAGCCGAGATGGCTTGGGATGATACCTGCTGGATGACTGAAGGGACAAGATTATTGATCTTAGCCAGAGATTCGCCAACCTGCAAAAAGCACAGAATTCTTGAATCTCCTCTCATTTTCTAGATATCATCAGTCTTAGAATACTCTATGCCAATCAAACAATTGAGTTAAACAGAATATATAATTCCTAATCAAAGCATAGTTTTGCAACTGAAGCACACTTCTTCATAGGTTCTGAAATCACAATTTTCAATGGAATTTTCAATTTTTAGTTTTTAGCCATGGGAAACAAAGAAATTTTAAAGAAAAGAGTTATAGAGCTCACTCACCGCTCCAACATGCTGGACCTCAGTAGCCACACCTTGGGCAGCCGAGATGGCATCAGATGAGACCTGCTTGAGGAGTCCTGAGGCAGCGTTCAGCACTCCACCATTTCCAAACTCAGTGACCACTCCTGGAACATTTTGGACAGCCGAGATGGCATCGGATGAGACCTGCTTGATGACTGAAGGTACAAGTTGATCAATTTTAGTCAAAGGGTCACCAACCTGCAATAAGAACAAGCGTTTAAAACGGCATTTTCAATATCACAACTCTTATGATTACACACAGAAAAATATCATCTAATGTAGGATGTTGGAGTCTTCTTCAACCATGACAGAAACAGCTCGGTTTTAGAAGTCGAAATATTGCCTGCTCTTTAAGAAATTGAAGGAAAGAATACATATTACTCTTGTTCTGGTTTGAAGTTGTGACAGAGAAGACAAAGAAGAGAACTTTTTCGTAGGCAGTTTACATCAGATTCAAGTAGAAGCTCCATTAAGAAGCAGTGAAGAAAAGTGCAGCCTTTTATAAAACTATAAATATCACCCAATCATTTTATATAAGGCCTTTGTGACACTCAATTTTTTATATTTGCTTCTCATTTTGCCTTGAATTCATAGTTTATTCCAGATCATCAGCCACAGGAAAATAGAGAAAATGCAAAGAAAAGAATTCTGAGTCAGCACTCACCCTTCCAGCTTGCTGGACCTCAGTAGCCACACCTTGGGCGGTTGAGATGACATCGGATGAGACCTGCTTAATGAAGCCAGATGCAGTGCCGAGCAGTCCAGAATTTTGGCCCAGAGGAGACACTCCTGGAGACATTTGGGCAGCCGAGATGGCATCGGATGAGACCTGCTTGATTAATCCAGTGGCAGTGCCCAACAGTCCAGAATGTTGGCCCAGAGGAGACACTCCCGGAGACATTTGAGCAGCCGAAATGGCATCGGATGAGACCTGCTTGATTAATCCAGTGGCAGTGCCCAGCAGTCCAGAATTTTGGCCCAGAGGAGACCCTCCCGGAGACATTTGGGCAGCGGAGATGACATCAGATGAGACCTGCTGAACTAATCCAGTGGCAGTGCCCAACAGTCCAGAATTTTGGCCCAGAGGAGACCCTCCCGGAGACATTTGGGCAGCCGAGATGACATCAGATGAGACCTGCTTGACTAATCCAGTGGCAGTGCCTAACAGTCCAGGATTTTGGCCCAGAGGAGACCCTCCCCCAGCCACTCCTGAGATGGCTTCAGATGCAACATGCTAGAGAATTGGAAGGACAAAATGATCAATGCTAGTCACTGATTCTTTAACCAGCAGAAATAAAACAAAAACTTCTCTCTTTTCATTCGCTAGACATAATCATTATTAGAAGTTAGGATACTCTTCATTATTCAAACCTTGGAGCTAAAAAGTTCTGTAATTTCTGTTTGAATCCGCAATTTTCATGGTAGACGGCAGCCGGAGACTGCCGAACTAAGGCCTTGTTTTTTAGCAACTTAAAAGATCTTTTAAGTGTCTTTCTATCCAAATCAAAAATCTAAATTTTATAGTTTTTTTTTAAGTTAGATTGAAAATAAAATTATTTTTTACTTCCTATTTTTTTAATTATAATTGTCTATTAAACCAACATTATACATATATAATTATAAAATAATATATATTATAATATTTATATTAGGAATAAAATTATTTTATTTTAAGTTTTGTTATAAATTTGTAATTGCTATATTTATATATAATTTAGAATATAATTTATATTTTCGAATTAAATTTTATAAAAGATAAATTTAGTTATAATTTAAGTTTAAACTATGTCATACATTATAATATTAACGAATTTGACTTATTTTATTTTAATGTTATATCAAAAATACATATTTTATTTTTTAAAAACGCTTTCCGATGGTAACAATAAATACTACAATTTTGAATTTAATTTTTTAAAATTAAACTTTTACCATATTTTAAGATTATTTTTTCTACAATAATATCAAACTAAGACCAAAAAATAAGAACATATATAAAAGGTCGGGCCACCACCAGATACAACCATTAGGATGAGAAAAGAAACTCAATTATCCAATCTTGGTTAGATTCGATAATTTTAACTCAGAATTGGTTTTAGTAAGATCGGAATTGGATCTAAAATTTAGATTTCGGTCGTAACTGAGACCGAAACTGGATCCTGATATTTTAGACTTCATATCCGATGAGTACCCAATAATACCGAGATCAATACTAAATACCCGATACTGGCTTATAATAGATAATATTTTTTATTTTTTCTTATCAAACTTTAATTTTTAAACCTATAATATCCTAATTTTATTATTTAATATTATTATTGATTGTTGATTTTTTTTCACCTATTATTTAAATTTTCTTAATAATAAATTAATTAATCAGGTAACTAGTATTAGTATCGATTTTCACTCATAACGAAACAGATTTTTAGGATTTAAGACTCGATATAACCGAGATCAAGATTTATTTTAATTTTCAAAAATCGATAATTATCAAAACCAAAATTAATTATAATCAAATTAATTAATCGAATATCTAATCTTGCCCGCATCCGATGAAGCATCTATGATACTAAAACTAAACTTAAATTGCGTTACTTATATTATAAGATAGTAAAGTCACCGAGTTATGATACCTATAAATAGGAGTATGCGTGTGAGTGGGTGCACGTGTAAATGACGTGAGATGAGTGGGAGAAGATTTGTGAGAAATACTCATCGACACCGACATAGTTCTTCCACCGAAAGAGAATATCCAAATGAGAAGATGAAGATCAAGACTGTAAAGGTTTTATATATATTGAATGCTACTCTACGTACTACAAATAATGTTTTTTATTAATTTTTTGAAAATTAATTTTTTTTAAATTTGATTATAATTATATTAAATATTTTAAATAATTAATTTTATAATATTTGAAATATACTCGGTTAGAAGTTTCTAAAATATATTTTTTTTATATTTTTATCGATAATAATTTTTAAATAATCAATAGTTAAAATTTAAAAAGATTAACCCAAAAAATCAATAAGGGACATTATTTTTGGGACAGAAAAAGTATAATTTAAGAAGACTTATTAGGTATATTTATGATGCCAAGACACAAAAAATAACCTCAAAAATTTTAACAAAATTACTTAAAAAAAATATGAATAACGTTTTTAACGAGAAAAAACTTGTTTGTTTCTCAGTATTTCACCAAGATATAATCTATTTGTCGTGATATACCTTAACTTGTACTAGAAGAAAAGGTGAGCGAAGCAAGGATGAAGAAGATTTTCATCCATGACCTAAAATCTGAGTACAATACATTTATTATCGTCGTGAAAAGCAGACCTACTCAACCGTCACAAATACAAAGCATGATAAATGAAATGATGACAGAAAAGAGAAGAACATGTTTCACCTGAGAGATAGAGGTAACATTTCATAGAAGCTCGGCATAAAAAGAAAGACTATCATCAACAGTCCAAGGAGAATGAGATTAGGTTGGAATCTTTCATCGGTGAGAAAAAAATACGATGTAAAAGATTATTTTTTTTTAAGAAAAATAATCCTTTGTATCAATCATAGACTCAAAGATGAACTACAAAGATGAAGAACCTACATCTAAATAGTTTTGTTCAAGTCAAATGAAGGTCGACGGACTTTGCAGAAAAATGTCGAAAGTCCTAAACGAAGAGAGATTATATCCTAGACCATGTTTATCACGTTATTTATAGTTTATATTATCAGGTTCGTTCATCTTTAAAAAATTACTTGATAATTATCCACTTATCTATTATAAATAAAAAAAGGTGATAAATCACCTTAAAAATATAAAATAGAAAAATCTGATTGATTCTGACTACAGATGACGTGATAAAAAAGATTCGTGATATAATTTCTTTTAAACGAGACTACTAACAAATATTCGCAACGATGTGAGGCTTCTTTTACTGAAATTTTTATCCTCAAATATGAGAATAAAGTTACTGAAATTAGTGTAATACTAGTGATTAGTCTTACGTATTCCATAATAAGCAAAAATTTTCTGCCCTTTTTTCATGCAATTATTTGTGTTTCCTTTGTTATTTTATTAAAAAATTAAATTTTAAACTCTAACCCATATTTTTTATATCCTAAACCCTAAACTTTAACCCTAAAAAATACACCCTACTCCTAATTCTCTATACCCTAACCTAAATCCCTATACCCTAAACCTTAACCCTAAAAAATACACCCTACCCCTAAATCCCTATACCCTAACCTAAATCTCTATATCCTAAACCCTTTAATTTGAAGTGAGGCATAAATAGGGCATGAGAAAGGGGCAAATGATTTGGACTCTTCCACAATAGGTGTGTTAGGTCATCAAGTTTCCAACATTCATAGTTTGATAATAGTAAAACAAAAGAAAATGCGAAAACTAAAAGGTAGCAGTGCTCACAGTTCCAGCCTGCCGGAGGTCAGTAGCAACACCATGGGCGGTGGAAACCACGTCGGATAAAATAGGCCTGATGAAACCTGTGTGGGAGGGTATCAATCCAGGACTATGAACCTCGGCAGCTACATCACCGGCCACCTTATGGACGGCCGAGGCGGCCTCGCCAACCTGCAAATAAAAACAAAGAACAACTCTTGGTACATCAATCCCTTCCCTCCATTATTTGTTACTTCAAACTGTAAATGAATTTGTAATTTAAAGAATTGATAATGAAGTTCACAAAAAATAGAGGGATTAATTCTGATAATAAAGATGGAGGGACTAAATTCTAAATATATGAAGAGTATAGTGCCTTAAAGTATATTTTAGCATTTTTAACAAACAGAAATATTGGCATCTATTTTTCTAATTAAAATAACTATATTAGCTGGCCTAAAGATAATTTTAACTCTTAACGTTTACAGTTTTAGTCGTTTTAGCTCTTATTCTTTTTTTTAGATAAATTTAGCCCTTAACCTGTATCTTTTTTATAAATAT
This sequence comes from Abelmoschus esculentus, assembly GCA_035048815.1. Taxonomy (NCBI): domain Eukaryota; kingdom Viridiplantae; phylum Streptophyta; class Magnoliopsida; order Malvales; family Malvaceae; genus Abelmoschus; species Abelmoschus esculentus. The sequence continues at coordinate 1,148,253 of JAUCBN010000019.1, read as the reverse complement.
CTTATTTTTTTAACTAGCTTGATAACTGGACCGTTAATTTAACGATGATACATATATATGGAATATAATTTTAAATGACATGACATGTAACCTATCGAATGCATATATATATGGAATATAATTTTATTCCAATATAAAATATAAAACAATTAAAATTCAAATAAAATATTAAAAATTAATTAATTCTAAAATATAAGATTATTAAACATTCTTAACCCTAACTATGATAAAATCAAAATCTTATTCGAATATATATATATGTATTTGATAGGTTATATTTCATGTCATTTAAAATTATATTCCATATATATATCATCAAATTTAACGATCCAGTCATCAAGCTAGTTAAAAAGTAAAATATTTGTAAAAAAAATATAGGTTAAGGGCTAAATTTATTAAAAAAAAAGAATAAAGGTCAAAACTACAAAAACTGTAAACGTTAAAGGTTGAAATTATCCCTATGCCTGTTAGCTTTAAATATCTAGGTAAGTGAAGGTGCAAACATATCGATTTAATATTTAAAAAGTAAAATATAAAAAAAAAATCATCTCTATAAATAAGATAATTTTTTAACGCTTAAATATATTTAATTTTAAATTATTTTATATATTATATTAATTATAACATCAAATAAATTATACTCAATTTATTTATTTATATATTATTTATATTAATCAAATTTATAATTGAATAATAAATCGTTAAAATTAAGGATAAATTGAATTACAGTGTTTTAATAAAAAATTATAACTTAAAAGATAATTTTTATATTAATTAAATGAATTCAAAAAGAGAAATTAAAATTAATATAAGATATCGAGAATTAAACAGTTCAAAACTCAAAATTTAAAAAGTCAAACCACAATGATTAAATTGAAAATAATTGTTAAGCATGTTTTACATTACTTTTGTATGAAAATGTTACTTTTTAATAAAATATTAATATATTATTTAATTTAAGATTTATGTGTTTAATATAAATATATAATTATTAAAGAGTTTTTAAAATAGTATTTAAAACTAAAAATTACATGTTTATCGTTATTAAAGGCTTATAAAATATTTTTAAAAATTTATATTGATAGATAATCATATTTTTATAAGGTCTATAATATCAACTTAGTTAATATTTGATTAATAATTAATTATTTTCTATTTAAAAAAAATAATGATTATTAATAAAAGAACTAGTATTCCGCCTCCAAGATTATATCGAAAATCTGACCTAGAAAATATTTTTCAAAAATTATATTGATCCAGGAACCTGTGATACTCCGGCGAACTACTCCAAGCCAATCCAGTCATCATGCCGGCAGCTGTACTCACTTCCCGGCGAACAAATCAAAACTTTAACTCCTATCTCCGCTGTCGTATCTCCAGCAAACCAGGCAGCAGCTATGAACCAAGCTGACGAGGATTATTGTGAAGTTCACCATCGCGTAAGCATCACCACGCCCATCTCGACGATAACTCGGGGTTGGAGTTTGGCTATCTTCGAGTTATCATCGAGAACTCAAAATGGACTGACGATGCTTACGAGATGATTATTCTCGATAATCCGCATCAACTTGGTTCTTCGCTGCTGCCAGGTTTGCTGGAGATGCGACAATGGAGTTGAGAGCTAAAGTTTGGATCTGTTCGCCGGGAAGGGAATACAGCTTCCGAGATTGGCTTGGAGTGATTCGCCGGAGTATCGCAGGTTCCTGGATCCGCCGCAGGCTGTGTTGGAGGTTGCGCTCAAGATTAAAACGAAATCTCTAACGAACAACAAGTAAAAAATAAAAAGAACTCAGAGAAACAACGTTCAAAAAACGAAAACAATACCATGCCCTGAAGGAAACTTGGTTTGGAATCTCCAGATTGATTCGAAAGATTGGAAAAGAATCGAGACATTGGAGAAAGCCTCTCCGGTGCTCCGCTTCAGAGAAACCACAAAAGAAGAAAACCGTCGAGATCGGCGGAGCAAAATAGGTTTGTTTTCCGTCGCCGTTCGGCGTTGAAATCACTGGAGAAAGAAGCAACGCAGATCGTTCTCCTTTATAGCTGATTGGCTGAGGCAAAATCTCCACTGAACCGCCTTCATTTAATGTGCATCTCCATCTCCCAAGTCCCACGCCACGATACTGTGGCGGTTGCTTAGCTGTGTGCTGGAATCTCAATGAAAGACAAAAAATATATTATATACCGAAGTTTGCACAGAATCAACGTGATTTTTAATCACCTAATAAAAATATAAGGGTTGGTTTGATCATAAAAAAAAATATTTTTTTAATTTTTTGAAAAATTAAGGATATTTAATTATAAAATTAAAAATATATAAAAAACATTTTTATTATTTTTATAAACTTAATTTAAAATTCATATTTTGATTGAGAATTTGATGAGTTGATTCACTTACATATTTTATTTTTATTATTATATCGAGAGTTGTTTTATGTATTATTTTACGTAAAATTTTGTTTTTATTATTATATTGGGAGTTACTTTAAGTATTATTTTACATAAAATATATAGTAGTGGGTTTTTTTGTCTTTAGTTGAATTTTTTTAAGACGTGATAGATAATTTAATAAGGCAATGAATTTTTTGTGTTTCAAAATAAGGTTAATTAATATATTAACTAATCGATTATAATAAATTGGATCAAATTTTATAATTATTAAAAATATTTTAGAAAGATAAAAGATATGAAAACTAAGTGTTTTTTAATTTTAATTTATGTTTGAATCTTTTATATTTAAAATTTTGATTTATTTACTCATATTTATTATTATTATATTTTCTATCTATATTTTATTTTAATTATTTAATAATTATTTTTCAATCTTTTTGAAAAGCTAAATATTAAATGTATTTTTATACTTTTTTGAAAAATAAGTTTCTATCTCTATTAGCTAAACATATTTTTTTTATTTTTATAAAATTGAAAATAAAAACTATTTTAAAAAATAAAATATAAAATCTTCTAAACGAATCCTAAATATTTTTTTTCTACACCAAGCACAAAACAGTTGTCAAGGAAAAATTATATCATGGGTTAGTCCCACCACGTGTTCATGGGACAGACCAATGATAACTACCCACTTCATCAATTTTTTCATGTCATATTTTTTTTCAGGTGAATTTTCACTTTAAAAATTAAAAAATAATGAGGTGGATGATTATCATTGGTCGGTCCCATGGATGACGTGGTGGGACTGACCCATGATATAATTTCTCGTTGTCAAGGGTTCAATATTTATCTCGGAGTCAGTGACGAAACTACATGGGGTGAGGTGGTAATCGCCTTCCACCCTGAAGAATTTTTTCATCTTTATTTTTTATTTAATTTTTTAAAAATTATTTTTTGTGTGAATTTTTCCTACTTCTAAACATTTATATTTTACCTCATCAACTTCAAATCTTCGCTCCGTCCCTGTTTGGAGGTATAATAATTTATATTTAATTATATTAAAATATATATTTCCATGCAAATTAACATATTGTGAAATATAAAAAATGATTTACTCGAGTGTTTTTTAAAAAAATCAATAAATAATAATCATCAATAATGGATCGGTTTATCAGAATAAAATATTAAATTTTTAAATAAAATTAAAAGGATTATTCTTGCATTAAATCTTTATAAAATTAAATCTAATTTAACCGGCCATCGAATATGACAATTAAATAAAATAAAATAATAATAATAAACGTGTTTAAAGATGGACCATTCATTTAAAATACTTAGAACGTTGATGCTATCAAATCTATACTAATAAACAACACACTCAATATTTTAATTGAAATTTGCATTACTAGACATAGAAAATATTTAAAAATAATTAGAATCCAAAGACACTTAGGATTTTAGTGAAGCATGACGAGACTGACTTATAAAATATTTTTACTTAAAAAGAACTGCGGTCAGAGTTAAGATTAAATAATATTAAAAATAAAATTGTTTAATTTTAAAATTAAAGATAAATTATATAATGAACTTTAATTATATTTTAATTTTTTATGTTTTTTACTATTAAAAATTATAAATAGATTATTTTTTAAAAAAAATAACAAAATTATCTAACGTCATTAAAATTTTAGCGATCGATGACGTGACAATAAAAAAATGAATCTTACGAATATTAATGTAAGAATTTTTTGCAAACTCAGTGATGCGGGTGTGTTTGGTTTATAAAATGTAAGATTTCTTGAATAAAATTTTTAAAATATAATATTATTAAAAATGGTAAATTAAAGAAAAGTATAGAGTTCGCGCTATTTAATTTTGAGATAAAAATGAATCGAAGAAATAAAGGAGAAAAAAAATAAAAAAATATTGACTAAATTGATATATTATTAAAATTATATGCATTAATTTTTTAGAATTAGGATTAAATTAAAATAAGTATAGAATTTGATGGGTAATTATATATATAACTATATCAATTTATATTAACTGTCACGTTATTATCTGTTAATTTTTAATAGATTCAATTAAATTATACTTTTTTTAAAATCGAGAGATTAATTTATAACTTCTGATAGTCGAAGAATAAAAAATAGAGTACAATTCGGGTATTTAATGTAGTTTACACTATTCGTCAAAAAAATGTAGTTTACACTAAAATTAATATAGACCTAATAAATATTTAATCTCTTGTTCCCTTATGATAATTCGTATATTGTTGTATTATTTTGTGTACAATTTATGATACTTTTTATTAGATAATTGCAAAGGATATCCCCAAACTATGACTTTATTTAAATTGGTCTCTAAACTTTAAAAAATTTCTACTAATCTCCAAACTCTGACTCATTATAAATTGGTCTCAACACTTTAAAATGTTCTATAATTGTCCTCAAACTATAAGTATCATGACATTTTGATCCTTACGTCAATGCATTGTCAAGGGATTGATATAAAACATTTTAAAATTTAAGAACCAGTTTAAAATAGATGTTATAGTTTGGAGACCTCATGTGTAATTAACTCTAATTTTATTTAATACTCATTATATTTATACAATATTTGCACATTTAAAAATTCTGTTATAAGTATTTCTCTTCTGTAATATTCTTTAAGTTTTTTCTTTTTGTTATTCTCGTTTTTCATTTTTTTGTTTTTTAATTTGTGATCGACAATTAATTTTATATTAATTATCGGCCACCAAATTTTTATTATTCTTTTTTTTATTTTCTTATATGTTAATAAAAATCTTTCCTTATGACATATTTTTTATTTTTATTTTTGTGGTTTATTTTATCTGTCTTTATGGCATGATTCAGCATACCCTAGCAGTCGATTGTTTCAGAGATTTGAATTGGCGCTACTTTCTGATTATGATTTTGTCGATGGTTATTGATGGTTAGATCCTCACTCGGTTGATGGTTGTATATCGATATAATCAATCCTGGGTAGCGGAATATTTTGTCTGATGATTTAAATCGCTCACCACTCATTCACCGGTTATGTGTCTCGATTGTACAGAGACAAAGAGATTCAGGAAGCTTCTGGATTTTGATGGTATGCTTATCTCTATAGAAAATATTTACTCTTTTTTTTTTGTTTTTCTGAATTTATTGTAATTGTAATATTTTCTATGGATATAATAAAAATTAGTGGCAATTATCAAAAAAAAAAATTGTTATAAATTACAAGAAACTTCAAGTACTAAACCTTTTGTTCGTACTCATTCATTTAATTAAACGAACAAAAATATTATTTATATTCGTTTAATAAATAAAAAAATATAAATAATTTTTTTATACAAATAATTCGTTGAACGTTGGATTCATTTATAACCCTAATTAGATATATCTAAAACAAAACCGTCCCGTTGTCAGACTATTCAAATCATATTTAATACGTTTTAAATAATCAATCAAAAAAATATTTATAATATTAATTAAAAATTATTACTCTATATTTTTTAATTAATAAAATAGGATAATGCAATAACTTAGCTCAATTAATTAAAAGGGTCCCTTTGCCATAAATTTTGTGTTGGGTCCCTACATGAGGACCATTGCCCTTAATTATTGATTCTTGATCCTCTGGGTAGGTTTGAGAAAGACCTTTCTCATTATAAGCACCCATGCCTTATAAATTATATCCAATAATTTTGGAGAAGATACATTAAAATGACATATAAACTTTTAAAAAACTAAAATTTATATATTACACGTGTGAGTTTTCGGTCTAAATTTTATACCGATTTAATTATTTTTATATTTAAAATAATTTAAGATCGAATATAATGTGATTATTATTTATTTATTTATGTATGTATGTATGTATTTTGGCCATTGATTATGGTTGTAGTTAAAAAAAATTAAGGAAGAAATTAAGATGATTATTGAAATTCATAGATAAATTATATAAATTCAGAATAATAGAGTTTCATTAAATATTTATTCTCTCTGTCCCATAAATATTGTTTCTTATTGACTTTTTTAGGTCAAATTTTTTCAACTTTGACTCTTAATTATTTAAAATTTATTATTAATAAAAATATGAAAAATATATTTTAAAAACTTCTAATCGAGTAGATTTTAGATATATAATTTATAAAATTTAATTATTTAAAATATTTAATATAATTATAGTCAAAGTTTGAAAAAATTGACTTTTAAAAAGTCAATAAGGGACATTATTTTTGGGACGGAGAGAATAATTTTTAAAAATTTAGAATAAGATAAAAATATAATTAATTTAAATTTAAACAGATAAAGATATAAAATAAAATTAGTTTTTTTTTTCTTTTTATAGTTATTATAATTTTGTGCGTGCATTGTACTTATTGGTTATAATTATATAGTTGTACAATAATTATTTGATTATTATTTTATGTACTGCTGAAAAATATTATATAAGCGTGCATAATTTTGTTTTAAAAGTAAAAAATAAACTTTTTGAAATTTTTAACCTTAAAATTATTTTTAAAACTAGATTTACATTGATTAGTGAAAAAGATTATAATAAAAATCACATCACAAATATTAAAATTTTAATATGTAAAAATAAAAATAAAAATAATAAACATTTAAAGATACGAAAAACGGTAAAATACAAATCTTATCACTCACGGAAGATCTAACAATTTTTCGATAAAAATATAATAGACCTACTACTTTGACCAGAGTGCTTTAAGAAAAATAAATAAATTCTTTTACTACTTGATTTTGGCAAATCGGCAAAACCACATAAGAAAATCAAAAATTTCACGGATAATCGATCTTATTGTTGATAACGCTCGATTGATACTCGTCATACAAATAAAAATTACTAAAAAGCAGATAATATTCCCGAAGACAAACTAAAACTACCATGAAAGCAAACGAAAAAACTGCAAAGAAGTAGATAAAATATAAAACTAACAAAGTAAAAATAAAAAAATTATAAATAATATTCAACAACAAAGATGAATATTTTATTTACGTATAAAAATATGAAACGACCAAAGGCCGTCATTAACGAATAAGAACGTTACTAAAGAAAAAATAAAGATCGAAACAAATTATACCTTTATAATCGTAAATTTTAAATTATAACTATAAACCTTAAATTTTAAATATTATCTTTTAACTATAAACTTTAGATTAAATTTCTAAATCTTATCTGATCCGCTTTAAAAAAAAACTCAATTATAGGGCATGAATATTTTCGCTTAATTATTAATGTATTAAAATTTAAATATTAATTATCAATTGATCTAGCACGATAATAAATTTGGTTCTTTTAATAATGCATGTATCTTAATATATGTACACTAGTTTTATTAAAAGATAAAAAGACCAGAAATATAATGAGAGTATAGCTCATGTAAATAAACTTTATTCAAATATTTTTCTAGAAATAAAAAAACACGGAAACAATAGAATAATTAAAAATAATAATTTTAATCAATCATAACGATATTAAAATTAATTTTAATTAAAAATTAAATGAAAAATAATTAAACAACTGATTAAGAAATGTTAATTTATATTAAAATAGAAAAATATATATCATAAAAAATATTAAAAAAATTAAAGAACAAAGGACAAAATTCAAAAATAAAATATTATAATCACATTATAATTAATATATAATATTTAATTCAAAATTAATCAATCAATATATCTCTATAATAAATGTGATACAGCTTGCAATTGTCCCACGAATATTTATTTCCCAATTTTTTAGGATTATCCTTTCGAAAGATTGAAGAGAAAGAGACAAATGAAAAGATCTGATGCAGTGTCTTTGATATATTAATATTATTAATTTAAATTTGGTAACCTCTAAATCATTATATCCCAATTCAATCACGTGTTTAGAAAAAAGGAAATTAGAAAGAAAAAAAAATGGTTATTGGTTAGAGTTATCCATAGATCCACTGGCGGATCTATGCTTTGAAAAGGGTGGGCTCGTGCTCACTCTGAATTTTTTAAAGTTTACATATTTATTTTTAATTTTTATGAATTAGTCTTTAAGATTTTATAATATTTAAGCTTTGTGTCTATTTTGAAATTTTAAAATTTTATTTATGCTCACCCTTAAATAAATTTCTAGATCCGTCACTGCATAGATCCAACCCAATAAATATATTTTTTTATAATAAAAAATTATTTGATGGTTTGATTTTCTTTTCTAATAATAAAATATTATCACCGTAAAAAATGGTTTTATTTATTTATTTTATAAAAGTTAAAAATATAGTTTTTATGATTTGATTTATTCGATCTGATAAAAGAACTTAAATATTGTTGTTATTGTTTTCTTCAAATATGGAAAAAGTTATTTTAATTCCTAAAATATTATACTTGGAACGGAAATATTGAAGTCAGACTCATTAAAATCTAACTTTAAATAGTGATTTATTTTTTTTAGATTAAAAAAATTAAAATCGGAAGCAGAAGGTTCCGACTTTGAATAATAAAAAAATTCAGAAGAACACTAGAATCGAGGACAAGACACTCCGATTTTAAATATTATTTATATTTTTAATCTGATCACTGTTTATAGTTTGATTCTAATAAATCCAACTACAATACTATTATTAAAAGTATAATATTTTAAAAATTAAAATATCTTATATCCTATTTAAAAGAAAAAAAAGTTTAAGTGTCATATTTAAGTAAAATATCTTATATCATATTTTAAAATTTTTCTATTTTCATAAAGTATTATGACCATGTTCTGATAAATTAAACGAACCAAGTTCTTAAATTACATAAAGTAGAGGGATTAAATTTAAAATTAGACATTTTATTATTATTATTATTATTATTATTATTATTATTATTATTATTATTATTAGCCTCGTGATGCATGTGGATTCTGTCTTAAATTTGAAAGAGATTAGGTAATAATTAAAATGTTTATCAATTATTTTATTAAGATAATTTGATCTAAAATCTGAATAAATTTATATACATTTATATATTAACGTTTATAATCTAATATAAGATAATATCTTAGAAATTATATAGTTTTATGAAAATTAATTTCACTGTTCACTTGAATAACATCTAATAATCAATTAAAAAAGCAAATATCGATGATTAGTTGATTAATATTACTTATTTGGTTTTATTTTTTAAAATTTTAAATTTAAAATCGAACAATAATATCTATTTTTTTTAGTCTTTTATTTATTCTTCAAGTAGAAATAAAATATAATTCATGAAAAGTGAGAGATTATTAGGTGAACTTGTTCATCACGTCATCCATGTTCCAAATAATTAAGATCGTTCATTTTTAAATAACAACCTAATAACTGTGATAAATTATATCATGAATCCTTCCTATCACGTCATTCGTGGTTTCAACCAATTAGATTTACCCATCTCATATTTTTAAGGTGAATCATCATATATTTCCTACTTGTAATATGTGAGTGGGTCGTTACAAGGTAGTTACATAAAGATGAACGAATTTGATTGCACGGACCACAGACGACGTGGTGAATAGGTCTATGATATAATCTCTCAATAACTACGCACCTACTAATTACATGTTAAGAAAAATGATGATTAATCGCTTTAAAAAAAATAAAATAAACTGATTAATTAAGAATAAACAAATTTTTTTAATAATTTTTCATGAAAAAGAAGTGTTGGGTTGTTGTCATTTCATACTCAACTACTGCACTAATAAAAAAAATTGAAAAAGCAAAAAAGGTAAGGGATGGCTCCACTTTCTCTCTCCTCTCTCCTCATTATTAGGGTTCTTGTGTTCATCAAAGACGATCTAGGTTCAGTAGCCGTTGATCGGACGATGACTTTTGAGTGGGTTTTTTTCTCAGGTCGATCTACGATCGCACTCGATCTCTTATACAGTTGACGTTGCCGGTGCGGTGGGCTTCAATGGTGGAGCCGTGGAGGTGCAGTTTTCTTGTGGTTCTTGCAGTGGAGGGTTTGTCAATGACCCTACGGCGGCGAAGGAAAACTGTGAAGCAAAGGAAAAATCTTTAAGGTCTTTGCTCGTCATGCTGTTAATGGGATCGATTTTATGCGTTGGGTGGGTCAACCAGTCGTTTTGCTCCAATCTTTAGTCTCGGGGACAACTACATGGAAAACCATGACGTTTGCTTGAAGGAGGGAACAGTCTGAAGGGTTTTTTGGTCTTTTGAAACGGGAAAGTGTATAGGTGGGGACATCATGCACGGGAGAAATTATATCACGGGGGTTCGCTTACCACGTCAGCTATAGTTTCATCCAATTATAATCGTCAGGGACGGGGTTAGAAATTTTTTTAAAAGGTATTATTTTCTTAAATATTATTTAAAAAGAATTAATTATTTATAAAAAAGTATCAATTATATATATTTTTAATTTTTTATATACAAATTATATAAAAAATATAATTTTTTAAAAATTTTGGGGTATCAATGATGCATGTGGCTCCACCCATAATAATCGTCCACCTTATTATTAGGGGTGTTCATTATCGGGTACCCGATTTTTGAGTATCCTAAAAATCGGTTATCCAGTTCTTTCGGATCATAAAAATCCGATCCGTGTCCTAATCCATTTAAATCGGGTATTTGTTATCGGGTACCCGGCAACGGGTAACGGGTACCCGGTTCATAATTATTACTTTTTATTTTGTTATTTTAAAATTAAAAAAATATATATTAAACATATAATTTTAAAATTTTATAATACATAACCAAACATAAAAATAAGTGATTTAAAGTTAATTTTAGAATATTTGGATGTATATAAACATCTATATGCATTAAATTTTATCACTAAAATAACGTTAAAAGTATTAATCCCGTTTTTCTTTTGGTATTAATAAATTAATAAAATATATTTAAAAGTTTTAAAACTTAAAAATATATAACACAAACATAAAACTAATTTAGAGATTTAAATTTAATTTTAGGTATAAATATTAAAGAAATATAAAATAAAAATATAATTTAAAATTAAAAATATAAAATAAAACTAGTCGGGTTGGGTTGGGTACCCGGGAATTAAAAATTTTCGACCCAAGCCCAACCCACTAATTCTCGGATCGGGTACCCGACCCAATTGGGTATTTTTTTCGTGAATACCCGCTATTTTTATTTCGAGTCGTCGGGTCGAGTCAATCAGATCGAGTAATTTTGAACACCTCTACTTATCATTATTTTTCATATCATTTTTTAACCAATAAATCTTTACTCATTTTTTTCATATTATTTTAAAAAAATATTTCCTGAAAATTAGATAATGATATAAATAATTAGTGGTGAAATAAGTAATTTTTATTGATTAGGAACTACGAACGATGTGACGAGCTGGGCCTATGATATAATCTCTCTTATGCATGAAAAGCTGGCGAGAATTCTTATAAAATTTTAATCGGTTGGGATTTTATGCGTATATAATATTTTAAAATTAAAATTTATTTAAACAAAATTAAATTATTTATTATTAGAATGTTAACTATCAATATATTTTACTATACAATAATAAGATGATCGATAAATTTATCCGATTAATTTAAATATTAAATACAAATGGTGTTTGATATATGTCCTTCAAGATATATCGAAGAACATCTTGACTATCAGTTTTAATCACCAATTATCTATATCCACTATGATCATTCTTATTAAAACTTAACATTATTCAGTTTTAACTCATATTTTTATCATTAAAATCATTTATTAAATTATATAAAGATTTTTCTTAAAAAATCAATATTAATTAAATTAAAAATATTCAATAAATTTAATCAATTAAAATCAATAGGGAAATATTAATTTTATATTTTAATCTGAATTTATTATTAAAATAATTGAGAAAATAGGGAAATATTTTTGTCATGATTCATGAATCGTGATAGTTCACTGGCATCACTATACGTGTTAGTGTATGGTTTTATATTTAAAATATTATAATGCGAAAAAAATATATCAATATTTTATTTAATAATTAAGATTGGATTCTCTAAAAGATCGATGAAGATTATAATCCGCTAAAAGTTTAAGAAATTTATTTATTTTTATTTTTAATTGAATTCCTTTTAAAAATTTAAAAATTCTTATTATGTTTTAAAGTTTTGAATATTTTAACTATATTTTTATTAAATCTTTTAAAATTATTAAAATTATATTTACATATCTATTTTTAAATATATATTATCTATTAAAATTTTATTTCAAATTCTGCCATTGTAAATAGTTATTTTATTTTATATTATTATTTATTTATTTTCACTCATAATATTTTATTTTTTATTTATTTTCACTCATAATGTGTATAATGTTTTTATTAATTAACAATGAGAACATGATATTGATGTGAATGATAACTTGACTTGAGATACGTGATAAAATGGCATACTAACAATTTTTTAATATATTTTTTAATTTTTTAAATTAATAAATTATATAATTTATTATATATTTTATTTATTATTTTTGAAAATATATATTTTATTTTAAAAATGATAAATTAAATATTTTTATTTAATAAATAAATAAATAAAACGTTTTTAATATTATGCTTTTTTTAAATGTCACATGATTATCGACATCATTTAAACTACATTAATACTCACAAAATTATGAGAAATAAACATTTTAATTATTAGAGTTAAAAAATATAAAATAATTATTAAATGAATTATTATAAAATAATTGTTGTATATTATAAAATATTCTCCTACCGAGATAAATCATGTCTAACCTTTGAAAATTATATTATTAAAAAATAATCCTCAACTCAATTATTTATAAAACAAATATGAAACACGAATTACATTAAAAACTAATCCTAAACTCAATTAACGTGAAATTCGATTTTACAATCAAAATCATGTGGTCAGATCCATGCTGAAATTAGTGGGTCCACCTGTAGATTTCCATAGATTTTAAAAGCAAAATCCAAAAGAATCCTCATTAATTATTCAACACAAACAATGAATCAAAATATTATATTCATTATGACGAGAAAATATATTATAAATCATTTACGTCGTTTTATTTATGAAATTAATTAATAAAATATTTTTAAATTTAATGTATAATAAATATTAATAAAGATTTATTCAATAAAAAATAGTAGAAAATTAATAAAATTGATCTCATAAATAATTTGTATATTTTTTTTATTAGAGGGATTGATAGTTTTAAAAAATAATCAAATTAAGCATCAATATTATTAATAAAATATCGATTTAGATGATAAATAATTAAAATTATTTTAGAATTAGTTAATAGTGATTACAGTAATATCTGTTTTAGAATATAATTTTCATCATTTTGACATTGATCGCTCAATTAATCTGCTGACATCACTGACGTCTCGAACCTGTAACATGTAATTTTAACCACTTAAAACAGAAAATCCGTATAAATTATTTAATTCTATTTAAACAAATCTTGAATTTAAAATATTATATATAATCTTTATCAAAATATTCACTAAAACTAAATTAATTCAAACTAATCCCTTGAATTTTCCCCCGTCTTCCATAAATATTCTCCCCCTTGTCAATATCTTTGTTAAAACTTTAATTATGTTTGGCAATATCATAACAACATCACGTGGCATCTGAGTCATATCCAATGAAGTAGGTAAGCAACTTGCCAAAATAAAACATATTTCCGAGACATTAATGTCATAAAAAAAATAATATTCTGTTTGGATTCACAGCAATTAATAATAGGATAAATATGAATGGTATCAATAAAAAAAAATAATGATTTATTTAAATATGAATTCAGTAATATCAATTCATCTATAATTTTATATATGAATATATATTATATAATTAAAGAATATATTTATAACCTAATAAATAATTATAATTAAATTTATATAAATTTAAAAGTTCGACTAAAATTTTTTAAATAAAATTTGAGTTACGAAGATTATCACTAAAAAAAAGTAATAAGTTAGTTTTAATTATGCATCTATCTTATATTACGTAAAACTCAATTATTTTTATAATTTTTTTAAAAAATCTGATTAGAATGATAAATAATTAATATTATTTCATTAAAAATTTTTAAGTGATAATCTTTGATATATATATTACTCTTTTATGCTCTCATTAATATTTTTTTTTGCATTTTTTTATTTGTAAAATGATATTATAAAATCAATAACCATTTAGCTAGGAAGATCATTCTCATATTATCAGAATTGTCTCAAAGATTTTAAGATCATGAACAAAAATAAAAGAATATCCTTATAAAATAAAACTATGTTTTATTATTTAAAATAATTAATTTATTATTTCATTAATATAACATAGAAAATAATCAAGTTTATTAAATATATTATTTTTATTATTATTAAAAATATCATAAATCCAGAAAAAGACAATTATCGATTTATTAAATTATCTTAAAAAATTTACAAATTAAAAAAAGATAGAGGACGGGATCTTGATGGATCGCTTGCACTATTTTCTCTTATAGAACGTCATTACACGTTATAAACCTGTATAATTAAATTTAAATAAAAAAATGTTACAACTCAATTAATTTTCACTTTAATTAACGTTAGGTATACATGTAACGAGTAAAAATTTACTGCTTCTTTTACGTGCCTTTTTAATTCTCTTTTAAAAATTTACTAAAAAATTAAATTTTAAATCCTAATTTTTATTTTTTATATTCTAAATTCTAAGCCCTATACCCTAATAAATATAATATAACCTTAATTTTTTAATTCTTAACTTAAAATCTTAAACCTCTAATTTAAAATTAAAACATAAATGAAGGCATGATGAAGGGAAAGAGGATATGCATCCCAGATGTGACAGCTTTTGATGCTATAAGTTTTAGAAACCTTTTGGGTAATTTTTACTTTTTAATTTCCGATAAAAACTTACTTTTGGGTGAGAAAAAATAGATCACCTATGGACTTTCATGGACAGTAGTAAATGGACATTTACCTATCAAGCCCAAGCCATAATAAATAGTTGTTGGGTATCACATCATTATCATTGCAAACATCAGGGATGGGCATGAAACCCGAACCCGATCCGGTCCGCTTAGGTTAGATTTTTTGGTGAAAAATTTGAGTTCGGGTCGGATTTATAATGGAAAAATCCGATCCGATCCGGGACTAATAATATATTTCATATATATTTTAGAGATATTTACAATAGTGACCTCTCTTTCTATATTTTTTAAACAATTAGATCATTAAAATTATTTTTTTAATAATTAGGTCACTAAAATTAAATATTTTTACAATTAGATCCTTAAATTTTATTTTTTTTACAGTTTTGTCCCTAAAACGGGGTTGAGTCGGGTTTTAAAGCTTAAAACGGGTCGGGTGATGGGTGACGGGTATGATTTTTGGGTCAGGTATGGGTGGGCCGAAAATCCGACCCAACCCATGCCCATCCCTAGCAAAAATGAGTGGAAATTTTCTGTTTTTAATAATTTTCTTTTTCATATTTATTTAAATAATTAAAAATATATTTTAAATCATAATCTTAATTTTCATATCTTAAACCTTAAAAAATATATTTATCTTAATTTAATAAATTTTAAAAATTAAATTTTAAATGTGTTAATTTCAAATAAAACATGAAAAGATATAATAAAATGATAAACGATTTGTACCCATAAAAATATTAGATTTATCTGAAAATATGTTTATTTACACGAACTATCTAACCTCATCAGTAAAGGAATGATTGTTTTTCCTAGAGGCTACGGGTTCGAACATCAGTGTTGTTAGTTAGTCGAACTATTAATATTAGAAGGTTGAGAGTATACTTTAGAACAGATATTACTAACCACTTTAGCTGAATAACGCTATGAAACGTAGCCCCTATTTAAATTTATAATTTTCTTTTGCTTATCTATATTACTTAAACTTAAATTCAAATACAACATTTATAGCATTAAGATTCAAATTATTAAAAAAAAAACTAAAATATTACAACTCAATAATAATAATAATAAAAATAAAATAGTATTTAAAAATGACTAAATATTTTTATAGAAAATTGCAAAAAATAGTTGAATTAAAGTTGGTATATATCAAATTGAAACTTGAAAATAAAGCTATATCATATCAAAGTTGGTATTAAAGCTAATATTTGAGTCTTAATTTTGCCCATACACATTTGTATTTCTCGGTAAACAGGCAGGTTTTCGGGACAGCTTGGATGCAAGCTTGTAATGGCTGAATCAATTATTTGAGCCACTTCGGCTGGTGGGAATTGTCTCTCTGTACATCTCTGCATGTTACATAGACAAACAGTTATCAGCACCTAGAGTTCGAATTTCGATATTTTTAGACTCGAATATATGAACAAGGAATGGAAAATTAACTAAAACTACGAGTTCGACACGAAACAGCGAGACATATGCATTCTAGGGTTTGAAGCAACCAGTGTGCCGGTAATGGGTACAAAATTGAATGGAGAATCTTAGACACGACACTATTACACAAGAACGAAAATAATTAAAACACGAATCGAACATGAATACATGGATTATTTTGGGTCTAAAGAAGATTTTTCAATAAAAAGACAGGCATGAAGCAGTGGTCTGGTTCTGGGTTTTACCTGTATCATGAGCAAAGTAGCAACACATGTTGTTATAAGCTCCGAAGGAGGAATTTGTTCCTCATTTTTGTCAGAAGCCGCGTGCAACCCGGGATTAGGGCCCGAACTAGCAGTGGATATTGTTTTCGATGTAATGGAAACCGAGTCATTCACCTGATTCTGCTCCGGCAACTTGATTGTCGGCATAGTAATGTCAGATGTAAATTGCTTCTTATCTACAGACTTCAGAGCTTCTTCAATCCTCATAAATGCATCTTCGCCTTCCTTCATCGAAGACATGGCCTGAATATATAGTTCATGATAAATTCACTAAACCATAAGTTCATGTTACTCACAACTCTTCATTTTTTAAAAGCATTCATCTCCGACATATATCCAAATATAAATACAAGAATACGACTCTTACAGGATCTTCTAAACAAATGGAAAAACTTAAATGTATTTGCATTCGTTTCTGACGCATCCAAATCCAACTAAGTTAGACCATAAGCTTATAGAAAAGGTGAAAAGATGAGTGTACCTCGATGGCAGCATCGACCATAGCATGTGCTTTCAATCTCGAGCCATTGACAATGTCACCCGCAATAGACCCTACTTCTGGTGTAATTAGAGAACCATCCAAAGAACTTGTCAAGCCACCAAAGAAATCGAGATTAGTTGGGGGATTCTGCCACGGTAATAGAGGATTTGCAGTGTAAGTGTTACGCTGTCTCAAGTTAAGTAAGGCAGAAGAAGCCTGCAGAAAAATGATCAAAAATGATGTCAAAAGAAGAGAATACGAAATCGGGAAAAAAAATTGCAATCAAATCTATCATCAATTTTTGGAAGCCACATGCCTGGTCACTGGCTTCCTTTAGCTTTACGAGTACTGTGGTAATATGCTTCTTGAAATGTTCTGAACCTTTTAAACAACCATCCGCATTTTGGATTTCGGATATGTCATTGTTAGTATTTCTAAGTTCTGTCAGTAAAGCTTCCTGCAATGTTTTATAGATATGTAAAGATCAGCCCCAGTAACTTAATTCAGCCTATATTACCCGGATTTTAGGGTAAGCGATATATTACTGCGATTCTTTTTAATTGAAAATACTCAAGTCAAACACTCTTGTTTAACGCATGTCTGGACAAGGTATGAGGATATAACCCTCCAAATACATGAAATATTAGAAAATCTGAATACACCCATGTCAAACACAAATCCGAAACCAACACTCACACCAGTGTCCGAGTGACTTAGTTATGAACAAGAGTGAACAAGAGTATATTTTGTCCCAACGCTCCCAAGAGATCCATATGAAAGATGATTTTTCGAAGATGGAGATTTTTTAAGGATTCAAAGATGAGGTTATCCACTCGTAAATCAGTTATCAATATGAGCATGCTAATCGGTATTACTCTAGCACGAAAAACGTCAAGAGCATTAAAATGAATTTCAAAAAGGGTATAAACAATTAAGTCTATCAAATAGCATAATAACCTTTTTGTCCAAAGCACGAGTCAGTTCAGATAAAACTCGTATATCAGCTTCCCTCCCTTGAATATGAGCCATTGTGAGGGGCTGACAATAGGCAGCTTGATGTGCGCTAACAACATTCGAAACAGCTGGCTTACCTTGCAAAACACTATGTTTTGCATCAACCTGACCAAAACACAAAAATGATGTATTGATCACTGGTTAATATTTAACATTAATGCTACATGAATTCTAATTCTAGACCCGATTGTTAACTCCTAGAGGATTTGATCTAACAAGAGAATGTGTGGAAAGAAGGGGTTGGGTGAAAAAAAAAGAAGAGAAAATTGTCCTCAATTCCATGTGTTAACTCCTAAATAAACCAATTGTTCTTGTGCCATAAAGATATAGAAAGAAGAGTAAATGATGTATTTGAAGTTTGAACCATGAAAAAGCAATGTGACCGGCTACAGCATTCTAAGCCTATTTAGTTGAGATTTCAAATCATAAAACAGAGAATAACAAGAAATATGTTACATCTAAAAAAAATAAAATCTAGATTAACAAAAGTAAATAATGTTTCTAATTCCTAAGCATCCTAACCTTTATTGGGTTTGTCAACATGTTGACAGGGCTCGTTGCATTTTCCAGACACGCACTTGAAGTGAAAACCTCGAACCCACCAAGCTCTAAATTTCCATTCCCTTGAGTCCCTCTAGGAGTCAAAGAAGATTTATCAAAGGCAAGATTTTGTCTCTTAAGAGTTTCTGACATATTTTCCAATGGATTTAGCGGCATACAATCAATATCCTGCAATAGCATGTCTGTGAGTTTCAGAAAGAAAGAACGTTAATGACCAAAATCCAAAGGTTTAACAAATGCAATTACCAAGACAAATTCAACTCCTAAGTCTGGACTGTCAAACTGAACCCTACACCTATCATGATCCACCGTAAGTACTTTTCCATCACTAACTTCCCTTGTTTTAGGGTGGATGGCAATTACTCGTTGCCCAACAGATAAAGGAGGTGCCAAATCTGTGGCAAGTCCTTCCCTTGTACCAACACGTAGTTGAGTATAATGTTGTCTCACAGACTCACGATATTGTTTAAGTTTTTCTCTCTCTTCAAGTAAAAAGCGTTCAGAAAGCCTCCGCGGTTTGCCAAGGGAACTGTATATACAAGCAATTACATTGTAAAATTTCTGTTGTTCCAAATTTCTCAATAGTACAGATACTGACAAACTTACCTCCTTATGACACCCCACTCAACACGAGTGAGCCTTGGAATGTGATCCAAGCTGACATGATTTAAATACTCCACAAACTCCCTTTTAGCAAACCAAGCATAATCGATAGGACTGTAAAACCATTCAAAACAGCACCATCGTCGTGCCAGATTGGATGATAGACAGGAAGAGAGTTGGTCCTGAAATTAAATAACGTCAATAAATTAAGCTCAAAATTTTCAAATTTCTTTTTGGATGGAAATGAGTAGAGGAAGATCAGATTCTACCTTTAGTGCCTCTTGTGGAAGAGAATGCTTGTTTGGTAGATTTTTCAGTGAACACGCAGAAGAGTTTCTATTTGTTGAAAGTAAAGCTCTCTTTAGGCTCATTTTACGTCTACTTTGATGCTTAGATGGTAAGTTAATAGGGTTTGAGGCAGGAACTTGTGAAGTCAACACCACTGAATCAATTCCAGCCATTTTTGGATCATCATTAGTGACAGAATCCCCTGGCACTCTGAATGATGTTTGCTGAGCACCAGATTTACCTTGAGTGAGATGTTTGTGTTTCTTCTCTTCCTTAGCCATTTCCTACAAGTTGAAACAGTATCAACCAGGTGATAATATATACCAATTAAAGAATACGAAGTGATTTGCTTTTTTAACTCACTATAAACAAGTACATAAAATGTGACAAGATTCCTACCTCGTTATCAAAACAATTTCTCAAGTGAGAATCCAGTGGAGGAACATCAGTGCTCGAAGTCTGCAGCTAGAACAAAAGTTCATGTCAGAAATCATGGTTCAAAGTGAAATACTTGCAAGAAAGAATATTCAATGGTTACCTTAGAACCGGATTTTTGTTTCCTTTTCCTCGAGTTATTCATAGGTTCTTGCTGTTGTTTTGGTTCAGAAACACTGCCATACTTAGCAGAATACCTACCAACTATTGATTTTCGAGAGGTAGCATCTTCAGATCCATTGAGTAAGTTGAGCACCTTTTTATTTGTCCCAGGTTGTTTTATTTTATCTTTATGATGAATTATAGATGCGGCTTCTGGTAGACTGGACTGGTCATCAGCTTCAAATGTAATTCTATCCTCTTTCATTTTAACAGAAGATTCTAGACAAACATGGAAATGACAACATAAGGAATAAAAAAATGTATCCTTCCATCATGCATTAAACAAATGGAGTGGAAAAACATATAATGAGCGACTAAAACAAGATACATGACAGGAAACCTGATATCATATCATACAACGAATTAGAAAAGGCTGAAATAGAGGCAACTGAAACCTACCAGATTCTGTTACTGACGTTGGCAACATTGACGTGGACAAATTGGCTAATGTCAGCAGAGCATCTAGGGAAGGACTATGATCTACATACAGGAAAAGAATGAAATCCAATGTTGAGTTTATATATAATTATACTATGAAATCTAAAAAGAAAACGGTTGCAAGAAGACCCCTGTGCTTTGAACAATGAAGCAACATAAAATTCTTTTGTAATTTACTGTTCCTTTTTTCCTTTCTTACTACTTTTTGTGTCTGGATTAAGTAGAATTATGACATCATGCCATCCCAGATCTCAAGTTCATACCTCCAAAGACAAGCTCTTTGCTTCTCTTCCTCTCAATACATGGTGAATGTTTCTTTTTTGCACTAGAAATCTCCATATCAACTTTCCCTTTGGCAGCATTACCATTACCCATAATTCCTTGGGTGCCACTACATGCTTCTCCACTATCATCAGACAGATTGCTCTTCATCTCTTCAACTTTGATTTTCTTCCTGTGAAAGTTTTTCCCCTTTTGATGAACTTCAACAGTACCAACACCGTCCACAACCATCAAAGGGCCTGTATCTCTTACAGAAGTTCCACTTAGAGGTCCTATACCTCCAGTCCTGCCTTTGATCCGGCCTTCATATGAAGAACCATGAAGCTTGGTGTCAGTTGTCTCTGATTGTGGCAACTAATTGCATGCCAAAAGAAAAAATAAACAAATAAATCATTCAACATATAGGACAAGGAAACCAAAACGAAGTTAAAATCCTAAATCGGAGATCATATACCATCTTATCGTATCTACAAAAAGGAGGGGATCTTCGATGTTCAGTTCTTTTATAAGGTGACCGGGATAAATCAGGGGAGCCTCCCTTTTGCAATGGCCCAGTCAATGTCAGCGCAGCAACATGTTCATCATCCTTATCATCAGCCTCGTACTTCTTAACTCTTTTGGTCGGTGGAGTGACACTTTCAGTATCGTCTCTTCTATATGAATATGAAACAGGGACGCGGGGAGTCCTTTTCCGACGTGCATGAGGAAGAATCCCTAAAAGAAAGCCAAAACAAGTGAGGACCTTGATCATGGTTACGGAGATTATTATGATGAACTTTTGACAACAGTGACAGTTCCTATGCGTGGCAAACAGATTTAAAACATGGCATTATTCCACCTTTTAAGTACAGAAAAAAAAAAAAACTAAGTTCAACTATGATTGCAAAAACATAACCAGAAAGAGTCTTAAATTATGAAAAAGAAAAAAAAAATGCAAGCTCCAGTATTAGCTTCTGCGTTTATCATGCTCAAGAGAGATCCTTCAAAAAGAATTGTGATTCATAAAAGCATCTGCAAATCCACTTTTTCTAATTGATCAACAATTACAGATTGTTTTTTCTTCTTCTCGTGTTATTTCTGTAGATTGAGCAATTGTTGGTGGAAACCTTTATCTACTTCCCTTTCTGATTGATACCATTACGCTTCTCATCTCTGTGACAGACCAAAAGTAACTTCAAGCACTATTGTTTGCTTTTCTTCAAATATATATATTTGGGCAAATTCTACCGTTTTTAACTCATTCCTTTTCATTCTCCTGGATGCACTTATTGCCAAAAGGAGATATAACTAGGGAAGGAAAATATTAAAGACACCTGTGATAGAAAAAGGAAATAAATTGAAGATAGATACAATTGCGTGATGATAAGAACAATGTATCTTACAATTAAGTCTAGCCCTTTTAAACAAGGACAGGTATTCCTCACTAGATGCAATTGATCGAGGCTGAACAACATCCTCTTTTGGGGACTCAAGATGAACCTTTGCTTGCTTGCGCTTTTGAGATTTCCGTAGAGAGTCAGAAGGTTTATTTCTCTCTCTTTCAAAATCACTTCCACCCTGTTAGTTGACATGGTACAAAATTTTCAACAGTCTGTCAATAAAGAAAGGACATTAAGTGTTCAATGTATTTTGAGAACCTAAAATGGGAAAGATGTAATTTGCAAAAATACAGTGTATGAGGAAGTAATTTACTTTCAAAGAATGACCTACACAAAAAAGCTTTAATTTATAAGAATGTCGACTGCCGAATCAAATTTGTGGAATAGCTTTATAGTAACTAACAGCAAAGAGGGGGGGACAAGATTTGTTGAAGCTACAAGATGAGTAATCATATGAAATACTGCAAATATTAGAGATTTCCTTGTAAATATTTCAAAACATCAAATCTAATCTCACCAGGACATTGTAGTGGTCGGTCATCATTGCTATAAGACCAATCACAGAAGCTGTTCCATCTGGCAGGGATAAATAAGCCTGAAATTAAAACAAATAATGTAAAACACTTCAAGTTAACAATATTCATAACCAAGTAGTCAAACTGAATCAACTTTCAAGCCTCGTCAACATTTAAAGGTCCAAATGAAACTACACCAGCCGACCTTAAAGCACATGACATGACTCCACATAACCACTTGAAGACTTTAGAAACTGCTTGTTCACCTTAAACTATAGCAGTGCAAGGATTACCTAAGCGCAATCCTCATACAGCTTCCATCAAATACGTCTTGAGAAGCCACATTAACTAAGAATTAACAAGTTCATGGTTTTCCCCCTTTGTAATCTTTAAGAATAATTTATCTTTCTTATGAACTCCCTTGAGTAGTGTAGAAACAATCAGCATTAAACTATGAGCACCCAAGAATGGAACTAAGAACCCGTCTACCGGATTAGTTCTTAAAGCTACATTCAAGGCTAAACATACCCGATTCATACTGTAAAGGGCTTCCACCATTTCAACAGTCCTATTATGCACAGCAGCAGCCACCTAAACAAAATAAATCACAAAGTTAGAAAACAATAATACGAATAAAACATGCTAGTTGGGTTTATAAATACAATGCTCCTGGATGAGATTATCCCCATATAAATGAATGCAGAGAACTAAAAAGATTTTTTTTTCTTTTAAAATTTCTCAAAATAAATGTATCAGACATTACCATACCTTCTTCCAATCTTTCCCATACTCTCGGTAAGCCTTATAAAAACGCTCAATCTCGGCCTTGCTCCATTGAGATCCTAGCTTGTCAGTTAATTTCTTCTATACCATAGATTCCATGCATTAAAGAATTAGCAAATGGCATGCTCAATAATTTGATTTACACCAAATAATTGAGAGAAATGACTCAAACACTTACCTTTGGCTTACTCTTTCTTGAATTCCCAGGACTTTTATCAGGAGATACTTCAGATATACTCAAATACTGTCTGTTCACACTTTTAGATTTTCTTGTTGGAGCCATCAGAAACTTTATCTATCAAACATTTCATCAACAAACACAAACCCGAAAAATGCAATCCATGAGTCAAATAAAGTAGCTGAATAAGATTTTTTTTCAACTTAATTCTGAGCCAATTAGTGTATGAAATGTTGATAAATTAAGCACAATTCAAGGACCCCAGCAGCTAAATAATAGTGCAGAATTTAATACAATTTAAAGACGAAATTTGTTTTACTAATAAATATGAACAAATTTTTTTAAGAAATAAATAAATAAATAAAAAGTTCGCGCAAAATTCAAATTCGTTATCAGCAATAAACAAATGAAAGAAGGTTCAAAATTTTTAAATTCGGCAAATAAAAATACTGGAATAACTCAAATCCAGGATCAAAATTTTCTTGAATGCGACAAATTTCCTCAAAAAGATGAATATTTAAATCTAAGAGAATTCATCAAAAAGATTCTGTAAACCATAGATTTTTTTTTAATTATATATAACAAAAATTCAAAAAAATCTAAAAATGCAAGAACTCAAGAAACGCATAATTCTGTATAAAAAAGGTCAATGGTTGGAAAACCTGCTTCAAACCCAGTAAAGAAAACCCAAAATTACTTCTAAAAACCCAAAAAGATTCAGTCTTTTTAGCCAAACAAATTGTCAAGAAAACCCCAAAAGAAACATAGTGTTCCAAAATCTCAGCTTGTAAAACCCTAATTCACAGATCCGAAACAAACCCACTTACCAATTGTCTTCCTTCTTCGATCTGAGCTACACCATGAAGACAAACAAAAGGGTTTTAGAGGGAGAAAACAAAGGAAGTCTACCCCCCAAACAAAATACAAAAAGAGATTTTTCAAGAAAACAAATTAAAAAATACAAAAGTTTTGAGTTTTAAGAAGAAAAGGAGAGAGATGGTGGCGTTGCCGCGAAACTTGAATACAAAGGTGATTTGGCCAATGAGATTATCCTTTTAAATTTCTTTTTATTTTTAATTTTAATTTGTTTTGTCTTTATATATTTGAATTCTAGTGGGCGGATGATTTCGAAGGTTATGATGCGGATCTAATCACCGTACACGTGGCTAGATGAAGAATTAGGGATTTAAGGACGGCTTGATTTTTGTGTTGTTGCCTTAGATATATGTGGATGACCATAGCAGATTAAATTCAAATATGTACTTTGAGGCTAAATTGCCAAATCAGTCCCTTCTTTTATATGTAATTTTGCTGAAATCCCTGGAAATTTTAAAGTTTAAATCATCGGTTTAATTTCTTTTTTACACACTCATTTTAAATATTTTATCAAAAAAATCACCAAATTGTAGAATTTTAGAGGCGAAGGTGATAATCATGTAAATATAATTGTGATAATAGATAAGTTATGAGAGTAAAGGTGTTTATAGATCGAGTCGAGATAAATTATAATTTTAAAATTTTAAAATATTTTTATCTAAATCATCTCAGTCATTTTCGATATGTTTATATAACTCATTTTATTGTTTAAAAATATAAAATATAAAAAAAAATATTTTTGTAAATATCGAACTACACTATTATCATTAATTGAATTTCTCAAATTTTAAATACTTTAATCTTTACTTGAACCGACTATTTAAGAAAATAATTCATTAAATTGAACTAACTTTAGTTAATTCGATTGATAATAAAAAATATCACTAATTTTAGAAAAATAATAAAAATATAATAATTATAGTCATACAATATCAACACTATAATAAACCAACACCAAAAACTATAGCATATTAAAAAATAAAATAGTAGAATATTAATTTACTAAATACATATATAAAATGATATTGGATTTAAATACACATATATATTTTATATATTATTTTAAAAAAAAAATTTCAAGTTAATTTTAGTGTACCAAATAATTTTACTTTTATAATTAAATTATCAAAAAATTAATTTGAGTCAATATAGTACATACACATTTTAAAATGTTCAATTTGATACTTGCACTTTTAAAAATCCAATGTGATACCTATATTTTGACAAATTATTTAATATAACATTTTAATTATTATTTTATTATTTTTATAAATAACATAGTGAGTCAGAGTGGCAGATCCAGAATTATATGTGAGGATGGACACAAATCAAAATACTTTTTAGGATAAGTACAAGTCATAAAAAATTAAAAATTTTAAGGACTAATTCATAAAAATTTCAAAAATCAAAGCTAAATATATAAACTTTTAAAATTTCAGATGAACGCAGGCCCATCCTCAATTACATATACATCCGCTACTGGTGAGTTAGATTTATCTAATAAATTTTTTAATTCTACCTATGAAAGGTTGACACGTGAAAATTTGATAAATCGACGTTGATACTGAATATTATGCGGAAATTATAAATATAGAAAAGGAAATATTTTCTTTCCAAATTAGACATTTTAAAAGCAAAGAATTACATTAAATATTTTATCAAAATATAAATATCACATTAAATATTTAAAAATACTCCAACTACATTGAATATTTTTGTCAAAAACTCAAAGTACAGGCACCAAATATAATATTATTCCAAATTTAAAACTTGACTAGATTGGTCTAAAGAAAATTCTTTCTTGTTTAAGCTTAGCCCGAACCGGGTTTATGGACCAAACATACCACAATATTTTAGTTTTGGTATAAAGATAATTTAAACCCTTAACGTTTATAATTTTTATCGTTTTGACCCTTAACCTATATTTTTTGACAAATAACTTATTTTTTAACTAACATGATAATTGGACCGTTAAAAATATAACAATGATGACATGTCATATGCATATGATAATATATTTTAAATAACATGACATCTAACCTATCAAATACATATATATATATATATGAAATATAATTTTATTCTAATATAAAACAATTAAATTTCAAATAAAATATTAAAAAAATAATTAATTCTAAAATAAAATATTACTAAACATTCTCAACCCCTAACTATAACAAAATCAAAATCCTATCTTAAACAAATATAAGCACAATTCGAAATTAATTAATTTTTTAAGGTAGAATTTTGATTCTATCGTAGTTAGGGTTGAGAATGTTTAGTAGTATTTTATTTTAGAATTAATTAATTTTTTAATATTTTATTTAAATTTTAATTGTTTTATATTTATATTAGAATAAAATTATATTTCATATATATATATATTTGATAGGTTAGATGTCATGTTATTTAAAATATATTATCATATGCATATGACATGTCATCATTGTTAGATTTTTAACGGTCCGTTTATCATGGTAGTTAGAAAATAAGTTATTTATTAAAAAGATATAGGTTAAGGGCCAAATTTATCCCCAAACAATAAAGACCAAAACGATAAAAATTATAAACGTTAAGGGTTAAAATTATCTTTATGCCTTTAGTTTTTAAGGGTTTATACCCTTCATTTACATGTATTTCGTACTTTGAGTATTTCTAGGTTATTTATACGTGTAATTCAATTAGAATTAAAGTTTTATACGTTTAATTATATTAAATTGAAATTAATATAATGAATCGTAAATTTAATTAAAGTTTAACTGTAAATTTCAGATTTATATTTTTCTCGTTATTATATTTAAAAATCTATTTTTGACTAAATTTTAGCTACAACAATAATTTTTAAAAAAAATCACTTTAACGATGAATTTTATATAAAAAAAATCAAATATTAGTTTGAATTTCGAGCAATGTTATCGTATCAAATTTTAAAATATGGTTTATTTTTTATCTCTTAAACCTTTAGCTTTTAAGT
Source organism: Abelmoschus esculentus (assembly GCA_035048815.1). Lineage (NCBI taxonomy): Eukaryota > Viridiplantae > Streptophyta > Magnoliopsida > Malvales > Malvaceae > Abelmoschus > Abelmoschus esculentus. The sequence continues at coordinate 1,120,247 of JAUCBN010000019.1, read as the reverse complement.
GTTTTTTTTTAAAAATAAATTATTAAATCGGATTAAAAATATCGATTTTTATGTCTTGTCAGACTCGTGTATAAGATCTCGATATCTATAATAAATATTTCACTGATTGATTTAATATGATAAAATATTTGATTTTTAAATAAAGTTATTAGTTGGCCAAATATATTTAAATTGACTAAATTGTTCATTTTTTTTATTCTCGTGAATTAAGAGTTTAAGATCTTTAGAGACTCTTCGTTCCTCCTCTTAAATCTCCTTTCTCTTCTCTTTAAATAAGATTAAGACTTTACTCAGATTTTGATAATATAATTTAAAGGATTAATTTAAAATTTTTAAATATTTTAAAAGTTTGATTTTTTTAATGAAGAGTTTAATTTAAAAGTTTCAAAATAAATTAAGGTCAAAGTTTTCATTTACTTTAATACTTAATCATAAATTTTTTAAAGATTTTTGGAGAGATAAATTTTAATTTCTCAACATTTTTCTAGAGAGGCCAGAGTTGCTATCAATGGTTCAAATAGTAATATTAAAAATAAAATAAATTAGATTCGAAAAATCAACTTTTATGATAAAACTTTATAATATCATATTCAAATTAATTAACCATATCGATTTTTATAAAAAAAAATAATTTTACAATTAAATTATGATTTTTTAAAAATTTAAATAAGATTATTTTATCTAATAACAATAAAATTACTTTAATTTTAATTGTATAAAGAACATTAATCTTTAAATGTAAATTTAATATTTGTTATTAACATTACACTCTTGCTATTATAATAATTTAAATTAGGGTAAACTACGTCTGGTATCACCCAACTATAGGAGATGACTTGTTTTTGCCACCAACTTTTAAATTTGTCCAATTGTACCATCAAAATTCGATTTTAGTCTTAATCATAGCACCCTACTTTTAAAACATGGACGATACAATAAGGGTGCGTTTGGTTTACGGAATATAAGATTACCTTTAGGAATAGAATTACTAGAATATAAGATTACTTGCTATATTACCTTGTTTGGTTTGTTTGATAAGAATGCAAATTGACAGTGTTTGGTTGGGAGAATATAAGATTACTTGAAAGTAATTTTTATTAAACTGCCCCTATGATATATTTTAGGGTAAACTATATAAATGGTCTCTCGACTATACCCCAATTATTTTTTGTATCCCTTGACTATCAAAAGTTACAAATTGGTCCAACAACTTAAAAATTATAACAAATTGGTCCAATGCCGTTAAAAAATTAACGGTTGATGACGTGACAGTTAATATAAATTGATAGAATTATATAATTAGCCCCTAAGTTGTACACTTATTTTAATTTGACCATAATTTTAAAAATTAACCTATATAATTTTAATAATCAATCAATTTAATCCCTCTTTCGACTGAAGTTTCCATTGATTTTCCATACAACTGGAAGAACAAATTCCCGCACCATTCGTACAACAACTAATCTCAACTCCATGAAAATGGAGATTATGAAAGTCTGTTTGATTCTTGAAGCCATAGACGACCGATCCACCTATCGCTCTATGCCTCCGCAACAACACTAAAGTTACAGGATGTTTTTCCCTCATCCTCCTTCCCATGTGATGCTTCAGGTATATCCTCCTCCTCGGTCGTCGCCTAGTTTTTATTCAAGATTTTGATTAGTTCAGAAAGCAAGACTAGATCATTAATCTACAGTTTATATTTGTTTTCTCTCATTTATCAATCAAAACCTACTCAAGCAAGAGGAAAAACTGATGTTTCTAAAGCTACAGTTTATGTAATTAATTGTTATTTCCTTCATCCAAACGCACCCTAACCTATACATCTTTTCCAGTTAAGCAGCTCTTGACTTATAAAAAATCACATAATATTTTTTAAACAAGATAAATTATTGTAACGACCCGGATTCGGATCTGAGTGTCGGGTTAATCCGAGGGTTATGGGTTTCGGCTTTGGTCCCGAGTTTAGTGGTTTTGAGCTTTGGTTTTGTGTTGGGTCTTGTTGGGCCTTTAGCTTGTTTGGGCTTATGTGTTGTTGGGTATGTGAGGTTTTGGCAAGGGGCTTTTTGGTCTTTCTTTTGTTGAGGACAAGGAGGGGAAATAATTGTTTTCTGCAGAGAAATCTGAAGAGTGAAGTCATCCTTTTTTCTTTTGTTTTCATCTTTTCCTTCTTCAAACTTTAGAGAGAAAGGTATCATCTTTTGGAGTTTAAGTGGAAATCCTTCCTAGGAAGGAGGTTATCATCGAAAACCACATGTATAGATTCCTCTACAACTAAGGTTCTTTTGTTGAAAACTCTATAAGCCTTAGAATTTAAAGAATAACCAAGGAAAATAGCTTCATCACTTTTTGCATCAAATTTACCTAAATTGTCTTTTCTATTATTCAAAACAAAACACTTGCACCCAAAAGGGTGAAAATAGCTAATGTTAGGCTTTTTAGACTTTAAAATCTCATAAGGAGTTTTCTTTAAAATGTGCCTAATCATTACTCGATTTATGATGTAACAAGAAGTGTTTGTGGCTTCCACCCAAAAATACTTAGGTAAATTGTTTTCACAAAGCATGGTTCTAGCCATTTTCTCTAAAGTTCTATTTTTCCTCTCAACTACCCTATTTTGTTGAGGAGTGCGAGGAGCCGAAAAATTGTGGCTAATACCATTTTTCATTACAAAAATTTTCAAAACCTAAATTTTGAAATTCGGTTCCATGATCACTTCTAATATAAATTTTTTTTTGATCAAGATCATTTTGAGAAATTTTGAAAATGTGATGAAATTTTCTAAGGCCTCATCTTTAGAACTTAAAAATAGAACCCAAGTATATCTAGAGTAATCATCAACAATAACAAAAGCATATGATTTTTCACCCAAGCTAGTAGTCCTAATAGGTCCAAAAAGATCCATATTGATCAATTGTAATACTCTACTAGTTGAAACATCATTAATGGACTTAAAAGAAACTCTCTTTTGTTTACCCTTAGCACATGCATCACAAATTTTATCCCAAGAAAATTTGAGCTTAGGTAAACCTCTAACTAGATTTTGGGAGGCAAGTTTCTCTAAAACACTTATGCTAGCATGACCAAGTTTCCTATGCCATAACCATGCATCATTTTCATCACTAGCAACTAGGTATGCATGAGATATGTTTATGTCATCTAGATGCACCATGTAAATATTTCCTATGCGATGACCTATGAGCATTGTTCTATTGGATTCTATGTCAATAATTTTACAACCATTTTTATCAAAAGAAACATAGAAACCTTTATCACACAATTGACTAATGCTCAACAAGTTATGCTTAAGACCATTAACGAGTAAGACATTTTCAATAAGAATAGAGGAGTGATTACCAATAGAGCTTATACCCTCAATTTGGCCTTTGGAGTTGTCACCAAATGTCACTACTCCACCCTTTTTGAGCTCTAACTCCTTAAATCGTCCCTTGTCACCGGTCATATGCCTTGAGCATCCACTATCAAGGTACCACATATTTTGACTTGAAGCTTTGGCCTTGAAGCAATGCTCAACCTACAAACAAAAATTAGTTTTTCACTTTTGGTACCCAAATCATTTTGGGTCCATGAGAGTTAGTCCCTAAAAGCTTGGTTCCCTTAGGAATCCAAGAGGCAATGACATTCATATTATTAGAAACAATAAGTTCCTTAGGAACCCAAACACTCCTAATTTTTCTATGTCTAAAATGCCTTTGAAAACCTTTTTGTTTGTGGTTTTGAAAATTTCTTTTGCCATGGTTGGGTTTTGAAGAGCTTCCTTTTTCAAAAGTTGAACTCCCAACCACCTTAATTTGTTCTTTAAGCTCATTCACCACCTTGTGGTGATTTTCACTCAAGCTTGAAACAAGGTTGTTTAAATCAACATTTTCTTTTTGAAAAAATTTCAAATCATCATTTAAATCAACAACCTTTTCTTCCAAATCCAAAATTGTTTTTGTCAAAGAATCATTTTTCATTTCTAAATCGGAAATAGTTTTCTTGCTTTTCAAAATTGATTCTTTAAACTTCAAAACCAACTCATCATACACATCTTGTAATTCATCATAAGCATCATAAAGTTCATCATAAGATAAATCATTACAAGATGGTTCAAGGGTTACCTTAGGCTCATCAAGAGCCATGAGACACAAGTTGGCCACTTCATTGTCCTCATCGGATGATGACTCCTCATCACTCCAAGTGGCAACATGAGCTTTATGTTTCTTCTTCTCAAAACCCTTCTTTTTGTATAGTAGACAATCGGTCTTAATGTGACCGGGCTTCTTGCATTTATAGCAAATGATTTGATCTTCTCATCTTCTTTGCTCTTTGCTTTGAAATCCCTCTTTCGTTGGAATCTTCGATTCCTATTTGCCCTCATAAGCCTTGTGAATCTTTTGGCCACCATGGTCAATTCCTCTAGCTTTTCTTCTTCACTAGTGTCCACTTCTTCTTGTGACAATGAAGCTTTAAGAGCAATCCCTTGCTTCTTTTTCTCTACTTCCCTCTTCTCTATCTTTACCTCTTCTTTCTTTTTCTCTTCCTTTCTTCATGATCTCATGGGTAAGAAGGGATCCCACAAGAGCATCTAGCTTTAGAGTCTTCAAGTCCTTGGCTTCAATGATAGTTGTCCTTTTGTTATCCCAAGACTCAGGAAAAGAGTAGATAAGTTTCCTCACGAGCTTCTCTTCCGGAATAATCTCACCAAAACCTTTGAGACTATTGACAATCACGAAAAATCTATCGAACATTTTGGTGATGTCTTCATCCGGCTCCATCTTGAAGTTTTCATAGTTTAGGTTGAGAAGACCAATCTTTGTTTCCTTCACATCATTGGTGACCTCATAAGTTGTCTCTAAGGAGTCCCAAACTTCTTTGGCACTTGTGCATGAAGACATCTTGGAGTAGATGTCGGGGCCTAAAGCATAAAAGAGATTATGAAGAGCTTTATCATTTGTGGACATTCTCCTTTTTTCATCGGTCATCTCATTCCTCTTCTTAGGCACTTGCCGATCTCCTTCTTGCTTCATAGGGATAGAGGGTCCATCTTCGATAATATCCCAAAGGACATAGTCATTGAAGTTGATGAATAACCTTATCCTATTCTTCCAGTAAGGATAGTTGTCTCCATTGAAGAAGGGTGGCTTGGTGATGGAGTGAGACTCGTTCCACGAACCGGAGGTGGAGGCCATTTGATTTTTGTTGTGGATATGATCAACAACCCTTGGATCTTCTTTGGTGGAGGTGAATCCCTTCAAAGATCTAGTTCTGATACCAATTGTTGAGTTGATTGGTATTGGAAAATGGCCAAGAGGGGGGTGAATTGGATATTAAAAAATTGGTAGGAGAAATTCGGTAAAAATCGAAAAATGAAGAACACAAAGATTTATAGTGGTTCAAGCTTCGAACAAGCCCTACATCCACTACCTTAGCTCCCACTAAGGATTTTGAAAATAATTCACTATTGAATTCAGCCTTTTTCTAGGTTCAAGGGATAACCTTTACAAACAAATCAATTTTCTACCCAAAATTGATTTAAACCTCACAAGGTGTTACAAGAAGTTTGACTTGGCTAAAAAGGATTCTCTCACAAGAAATAATAGCCCCTAATACAAACAAACTCTCCCCAAACTTAATTTACAACAGATCAAAGTGAAAAATACAAGTTGGGAGGACAAAGTATTCAGTGAAGTGCTTTGAGTTGGATTTGTGAGCTTGGATGTTGCTTGATGTTCAATTCTCTGTGTATGCTTTTGAAAATGCTTCTTTTTATACCTTTTCATTGATTTCTAACCGTTGAAGTTGTTGGAAAAGTAAATATGGACGTTGGAGCTTCATCTTTCCATCATAAATGCACTCTGCAGCAGGTGGTATCAAAACACGGGGTACTTGTTTCGAAACAAGCCAAGAAAAGAAAGAGCCGTTGTGCATTTAATAGGGGGTGTATCGATACCTATTTCGATACAAAAACTTTCTGTGATGCCTAGTATCGAACCTTGTTTCGATACAGGCTAACCATCATTCAAAAATTAACTAACATCAACGGTCGACTCATTTAAATCTTGAAAATAGCCGTTGGAGATTAAGGGTGTATCGATACCTGTATCGATACCAGGAGTCATATATTTAAAATTAAAAAATAATTTGAAAATTAACCAAGATGTTTCGATACCAGTATCGAAACATGAGTTGGTAAAAAGTTTTAGTATGGAACCTTGTTTCGATACCTGTTCTTGATCTCAAGAACAAGCCTTGAAAAATCCCAGGTGTATCGATACCTATCCTCATGGTATCGATACCCTCGTGTAAAAATGGCTTGTAAGAGCATTTTAAAGTTCTTGGTTTTGACTTAGAGATCAAGCTTTTTCTTAAGGACCAAAAAGTTATTTCAAAATTAGTCTTTAAATTTATTTGTTATATCAAAATCAATTTTAGTTTTACACGCGGGCCTCACTCTTGTGTATTGACTTGATTGATTTGTATATGCTGTGTGCGATAATATACATTTCATTATGCAATGTGATAGGCGAGCATGCTAGATCATCATATCATGCACGAGATTTATATGCCATGCTTTACTGCTTTAATATGCATGATGTTGGCCGAGTTTGGCGTATCCACTGAGCTTGTGTGACTCAGCATTCGAAATCTATTTTCGTGCGTAGGTTAGGTGAAGCAAGTCCCGTGGAGCACCATCGAGGTTTGGATTTCAACATCGACTTTGTGTCAAGGTACAGTGATAGATGTAGTGGGCTAGTACTTTGTCAGACCTATATGTATTTTTGCAACTCTGTTATTTTAAGTGGGTTAAACGTTTTAAATGGGTTTGTAGTAATTTAGAGTTTCGGTCACTTTAAACTATGTTGGGCTTTTGTTTTAAATTAAATGGATTTTATTCGTATTATATTTGGACTTGAATTGACTTTTTTTTATTGGACTTTTGAAGAAACTTTTAAAATACAGATTTTAGGCTGAAGGCCCAATATGACATCTGGGTCGGGGTGTTACATTTAGTGGTATCGGAGCTTAGGTTGAGTCGATTCTAAGAAGTCCCCGAGAGAGTCTAGTGTGTTGTATAGGTGTTAGACAAGTATGGCCCACGAGTTAGTAGTGTACCTTCCTTAAAGCTGAAATTTTGATAGTGTAATCCTGCTTGTTGTTGTTGTGTGTGCATGGTGTGGATGAGTTTGAGTGAGGGGTTAGGCAAGGGGCGAATTATTTTGCCCATTTGCATCGTGCTTTGGGTCGGATAGCGAAGGCTATTCCAAGGCATGCACCTACCCCAAGTGAGGCACCTATCGAGATAGTTCGCAAGAAGGGTGCTACGGATTTCTTGTGTTCGGGCTAAGATAATCTTGTGAGAGTGGATCAGTGGCTTCATGATACTCGTTGGATCTTGAGACAGATAAGGTTAAGATAAGAGGATCGACAATCATGTGTATTATCGCCTCTGAAGGGTAATGCGGGAGAGTGATGGGGAAACAGTTGAGATGGAGTAGTATTCCGATCAGCAGACAGGGGACGACTTTTTGGATAAGTTTAAGAAAAAAATATGTGGACGAGATTCACATCGGTCGGTTGAGAGACCAATTCACCCTTATTGTGCAAGGTAATAGTACGGTTTTTGAGTACGAGCAGAAGTTTCTACAGCTGAGTAGATATGCACCTGAGTTGATAGCTACCGAGAAGATGAAACGTAAGAGGTTTCTGAAAGGTTTAAGGGAAGAGATCTGGACTTATTTGATAGCTAACTCACTGGTAATATGTTCTGAGTGAGCATGCTAGGATGTTGGATATACCTTGTGAGATACTAGATATAGGTGTTAGTGTTACTAATTCTTCAGAGATACCGAAGTAGTCAGAAAGATGTAAAGACGATGTTCATTGATGGTTCAGAGGTATGTGTTCCCAGTTGATATGATGGAATTCCCATTCTACGGTTGTGATTTGATTTTTGGTATGGACTGACTGATAAAGCCTAGGGCTAGGATATACTTTGAGGCCAACAAAATTTATTTGAGGCTAGCAGAAGACTATGAAATTGTGGTTGTGAGTGAGAATGTGAAGTTCTTATTGAATATTGTTTCGACTCTAGAGGCTCAGAGGTTAGTTGAGTTGGGCTGTGAGGCATACCTAGCATATTTGATGAACCTGAACATGAATGAAGTCAGACTGCAAGATATCAGAACAGTGTATGGTTTTCTTTCGAGTGTGTCTCCAAAAGAGTTGTTTGGTTTACCACCTGACAGAGAGGTTAAGTTGTCATAAAGGTATGTTCAGATTCTGCTCCTTTTTCGATTGCTCCGTATCGTATGGCACCGAAAGAACTGAAGGAATTGAAGACTCAGTTGCAAGAACTATTAGATAGAGGTTTTATCCGATCAAGCTCTTCATCTTAGGGCGCACCCATGTTGTTTGTGAGGAAGAAAGACGATGGTATGAGGATGTGCATCGATTACAAACAGTTGAATCAATTGACAGTGAAGAACCGGTGTCCATTATCAAGAATTGATGATATGTTTGATCAGCTTAGAGGTGCTACCGTGTTTTCCAAGATAATCTTGAGATTAAAGTATTATCAGTTGAAGGTAAAAGAAGTCGATGTGCTAAAGACAGTTTTTTGTACAAGGTATGGTCACTATGAGTTTCTAGTTATGCCTTTCGGGTTGGCTCGTGCACCAGCTGTTTTTCAGGGACATAGTGAACAGAATTTTCTTCGAGCACTTGTATCAGTTTGTAGTTATGTTCATTGATGACATATTAGTGTACTCACGTACTGAGGAAAACCCTAACAAAAACTTAAGGTTAATGTTGCAGACCTTATTGGATCATCGGTTGTATACCAAGTTGAGCAAGTGGGAGTTCTAGATTAGAGAAGTTGTTTTCTCAGGACATTTAGTGTCAGCAGAAGGGATTAAAGTAGATCCTAAGAAGATAGAAGCGATTGTGAGTTGGAAGCAACCGAAGTCCGTCATGGAGATTCATAATTTCCTAAGCTTATCAGGTTACTATAAGAGGTTTGTGAATGGATTTTCAAAGATAGTGGTTCCTTTGACTAAATTACTTCAGAAGAATGTTCAATTTGAGTGGTCAGATACAAGACGACGAACCTTTGAAAAACTGAAAGAAGTTTTGACAGATGTGCCGATTTTGATACAGCTAGTGTTATGGAAAGTGTATATGATCTACAGTGATGCTTCGCATGTAGGGCTAGGTTGTGTGTATATGAAAGACGGAAGAGTTATAGCTTACGCTTTGAGACAGTTAAAGAACCATGAGCGCAATTATTCGACCTATGATATAGAACTAGCCGCAGTTATGGTTGCCTTGAAGATTTGAGGCATTATTTGTATGGTGAAAGATGCACAGTGTACACAGGTCACAAGAGTTGAAGTATCTGATGACATAGAAAGAGTTGAATCTGAGGCAGAATAGATGACTTAAATCATTGAAGGACTATGACCTCAAGATTTAGTACTATTCGGGTAAAGTCAACATACTGACAGATGCTCTGAACAGGAAAACAGTCGTTGAGTTGAGAGTTATGTTTGCTAGATTGAACTTATCAGCTGATGGTGGCTTGGTAGCCGAGCTTCAGGTTAGAACTACTTTGAGTCAGTTGGTTAGAGAGAAACAATTATCAGATGGATCTTTGGTACCTCACGTACAAGATATAATCGAAGGATGATCTAAAGAGTACAGTTCAAAGATAATGGTGTATTGTGTTTTAGAGACAGAGTGGTTGTGCTGAATGACAGTGATTGAAGACGTATGTTTCTGACTAAAATGTACAAATGTCTTTTTTGCTATATGTTCAGGTAGTACAAAGATATACCGTGGTTTGTAGGATGAATATTTCTGGCTTGGTCTGAAGAGAGATGTTACTGACTATGTGAGTAAGTATATGGTTTGTCAGAGAGTTAAAGCAAAATATCAGTTTCTATCTGGGTTATTATAGCCGTTGAAGATTTCCGAATGGAAAACGGGAAGTGGGAAAAATAGCGCCGAAGATTTATATCTGGTTTGCCATTGACCCCTTCGAAGAAGAACTCAATTTGGGTTATAGTTGATCGTTTCATGAAGTGTGCTCATCTTATTGTTATCCTTATGAATTACTCATGAGATAGGTTGATAGATTTGTGCGTCAGTGGGATTATGAGACTGTATGGTGTGCCGAAATCGATTATGTTCGACAGAGACTTGAGATTCATAACCAGATCTGGGGAGTGTTTGCACAGTGCTTTGGGTAGCCGTTTGAATTTCTGTACTTCATATCATCCTCAGTCAGATGGGCAGTCAGAGAGAGTGATTCGGATTCTTGAGGATATGCTCCAATGTTGTATCATTGATTTTTAAGATACTTGAGAGAAGCACCTACCGTTGGTTGAGTTTACGTATAACAACAGTTATCAGTCGAGTATTTAGATGGTTCTGTATGAGGCTTTGAATGGCAGAAAGTACATAACTTGGTTTTTTTGGGTTGAAGCATGTTAGAATTGATATTGATTCCAGTTATGCTTAAGGAGACTATCGAGAAATTGAAGTTGATTGTGATTAGTTAAGGACAGCTTCAGATAGGTAGAAATCATATACAGATTTGAAACTGACAGAAATAGAGTATGAGGTGGAAGAAAAGTGTTCTTGAAAGTGTCACCGTGAAAAAGGATCATCCGTTTGGAAGGAAAAACAAGTTAAGTCCAAGGTTTATAAGACCGTATGAGGTTGCTCTTTTCGCACTTGTTTCTCCTAGGTAAATTTTGAGGATGAAATTTTCTTTAAAGAGGGGAGAGTTGTAACGACCCGGATTCAGATTCGAGTGTCGGGTTAATCAGAGGGTTATGGGTTTCGGTTTTGGTCCCGAGTTTAGTGGTTTTGGGTTTCGGTTTTGTGTTGGATCTTGTTGGGACTTTAGCTTGTTTGGACTTATGTGTTGTTGGGTATATGAGGTTTTGGCAAGGGGCTTTTTGGTCTTTCTTTTGTTGAGTACAAGGAGGAGAAAGAGTTGTTTTCTATAGAGAAATCTGAAGAGTGAAGTCATCACTCTTTTCTTTTGTTTTCATCTTTTCCTTCTTCAAACTTTAGAGAGAAAGGTATCATCTTTTGGATTTTAAGTGGGAATCTCGTTTAGAAGCTTGAGGGTAAGTAGTAGAGCATCCTAAGATCTTCACAACAAGGTAAGAAGGTGTTGGTTTGGTGAGGAAAGTGGTTTATGAGTTGGGTTGAGAGGAAAAACGAGAATGAAGTTTTAAGGGTCTAAATCTCAGTTTCTTGAGTTCTTTTTGTTCCAAGAATCTCCTCAAATGGTGGCTAATGGTTAAGTGTCTTCCTCTTGTAGAGAAACAAGTTGGAACACCATCTTCAAGTTTGGGCAAGGAAAAAGCTTGGGAGAGTGAGTTCAGGTTCGGTTGCTGTGTTTGATGAGGTTGGTACTCCCAACTCTTCTAATTATTTTACATATCATGGTAGAAGCATTCATATAGTTTGGTGTATGTGTGTGCTTGGTTTGAGCTTGACTTGTGTTAATGGTGAAATCCGAATTTATATGTTAAATGGTTGTAAATTGATGTTAAAATATCCTAAATACACTTAGAAATGAGTAGAAAAACTTTGGAATCATCTAGGTGAGGTTTGGGGGTGAAACTCTAGGATTTCTAAGTGTAGACCCGTCCTTAGTGCAGGGGGTATCGATACTCAGGCTACCGGTATCGATACCCATGAGAGCTTTTTGGCTTGTTGTTTAGGGGTATCGAAACTTGTTTCGATACCAAGGGTTCTAGAAACTTTTTGGTATCGATACCTGTGTGTTTTGATACCCTCTTTGGGTGGGTATCGATACAGGATGTTCCGATACCCCACTTAAGGGTATCGATACCTCTGTGTATTTTGGTCAAGGTGGGTAGAGTTTTAGGGCTCGGTGGTTCTTAGTAAATAATCACTTAAATCTAAAAGCTATAGAATGAATCATTGGACTAAGATTGATAATCATAACCCCGAAAGACTTAAGTATGATAAGGATTAATATATCTTGTTGTGATAAGGTCCTAGGTGGATCGTTTGTGTGGTTTGAGTCCCTGTGAGTTGGAAATCCGGATATCCATAAGTATTGCAACACGTTGAAGGCCATCTGATGTAACATGTCGGGTGATGATTGAAGACTTTTATTCTAAGTGTTGAACGGCTTCACTCGAAGATGTTCGATGTAACATTCCGAGCATAGGGTTGGTTGGGCGACCTCCACCCCTTTCCGAACGTTGGGCGGCCTCGTTCGAAGATGTCCGATGTAACATTCCGGGTATAGGATTTGAGGGTGGCCTCAATCCTGAGTGTAGGATCCCGATGCTGTATGGACGCGAGTCTCACTCTTGTGTGTTGACTTGATTGATTTGTATATGCTGTGTGCGATAATATACATTTCATTATGCCATGTGATAGGCGAGCATGCTAGATCATCATATTATGCACGAGATTTATATGTCATGCTTTACTACTTTGATATGCATGATGTTGGCCGAGTTTGGCGTATCCACTGAACTTGTGTGGCTCAGCGTTCGAAATCTGTTTTTGTGCGTAGGTTAGGTGAAGCAGGTTCCGTGGAGCACCATCGAAGTTTGGATTTCAGCATCGACTTTGTGTCAGGGTACAATGATAGATGTAGTGGGCGAGTACTTTGTCAGACCTATATGTATTTTTGTATCTCTATTATTTTAAGTGGGTTAAACGTTTTAAATGGGTTTGTAGTAATTTGGAGTTCCGGTCACTTTAAACTATGTTGGGCTTTTGTTTTAAATTAAATGGATTTTATTCGTATTATATTTGGACTTGAATTGACTTTTTTTATTGGACTTTCGAAGGAACTTTTAAAATACGGATTTTGGGCTGAAGGCCCAATATGACATTTGGGTCGGGGTGTTACAATTATATTTAAAGTGTAAAATGACATACTTTTAATAAAATATTGATTTTTTATCCTTAAAACTTTCTTCCTTGTTTCAACGGTGAAATAATATGATTAGGGCGGGTATTATTCGGTTTTAACCCAATTAATCGATTAAACTAAAATTATTTCGTTTAATTCGATCGGTTATTTTTTGATAAATTCGGTTTATAAATATTTTTTAAAAGAAAATAGATTATCGGTTAATTCGATTCAAAATCGGTTAATTAACCGAATTAACTGAAATTATTATATATATTTATTATTAGTCATTTAACTTTTGAAAAATTATAAAATGGTCACTAAATTTTATATTAAATTAGTATAAAATAAAAGTTTAGTGACTAAAAAATTATTTTAGCATAATTTAATGACCTATTATGTAATTTAACCAAAATTTACAATAAATTTCGGTTAATTCGGCTAATTAACCGAAATAATTTCGGTTCGGTTAACGGTTAAGATTTTAAAAAATTCAATTAATTCAGTTTGGGTTAATTCGATTTGGTCACCGACTGAATTAATCGAATGCAAGCCCTTAAATATGATTTAGACTAAAATCTAAATTTGATGATATAATTAGATAAATTTAAAAGTTGATGACAAAACCGAATCACCTCTTATAATTAGATGTTACTTGACATAATTTATCCTTTAAATTAATATTACCCTCAAATTCAAATCTAATGGATAACTTACACCTAAATTTGATACAAACAAATAAACACACACACGTGTGCACGAGTTTTCGTGAGAAGCTAATAGCTTGCCAAGAAAAACGCAGTATTTGAATCCAATCAACGACCCTCGCCAATTCCCCGGTGTTGTTATATTCTACTTCTATAAAACGACACAGTTTTGAACGAACTCCCACAATTTCACGGTTCTCTTCTCTCACAGATCTGAATACCTTATCGTCTCCGTTCGAGATTTTTTCTTTTAATTTTTGTTCTCTTTTGTTCTTTGTTTCGTTTGAAATTTGCTACGACAAGCTATGCAGTCCGTACAATCGCAGGCGATACGCCCTCTGTCTCTCCACGCTTCGCTCTCGTCTTCTCGTCTCCCTTTCTTCTCAGTCTCATTCCCTATTTTCGGCAGATTCAAAATCAATCACGCGATTTACAGTAAATCACGAAAAGGTCCTTCGTTTTTGAAGGTACGGTGCTGTGGTTCTTCCGGTGGACCTGTTACCGCCAAGCCTTCTTGGGAGCTTCGTCGGAACCGTGACGCTCAAGAACCGGACGAAAAGGTTGCCGCTCTTCGCGGACTGTTTTCCAAGCCGGGAGTTGGAATCGATGCTTATATCATTCCTTCTCAGGATGCTCATCAGGTTTGAATCCGTATTTATTATTTCAATTCCCTTTAGTCCTTAAAGAGAAATGATTAGCTTTGTTTATGGTGTTTTTGATTGTTTCGTATGCTGCTTAAAATTCGGTGTAATTGAACGAGCCAAGCTTAAGCTTGATAGAGTTTCATTTCTGAATTAAAAAATGCATTCGAGATAAAAATGGTCAAGCTCGTATAATTAGGTTCACTTACTGATAGAAAAACGAGCTGGATTCGAATGCTGGACTTAGAACTCATTAAAAACACAAAAGCTCGGTTAAGCTTTTGAGCTACTCTACTCGAATTAAGTACTCGGTTAAGCTCAAGTCATCTTGAGCTTGAGCTCACTTGACTGAGATGAATTTGGTTTTTTTAGGTTGAATTTGAGTAGCTTACTATTAAGATAGTAATTCTTTATGGCTTAGATGTTTACAAACTGTCACATATTTCATTGCATTTTTATACTTTGAAATAGAGATCACTTGAATGTACTTTTGTATGTGTTTCTCTTTTGATCTCAAATTCATCTGCATTTTGGTGGATTCAATAAGTTTTGAGCTTGTTTTAAACATAATTTAAGTGCTTCTAGTTCTAGGTACCATTTGATAAACTAAAGAAATGTTGATTTTATGATTAATTGTTTAGTATGCTACTGAAGAATTAAAGGTTTAGTAGATTTTTTATTGAACTTTTAAAGGAAAATTATTTTTAGTCTATAGAAGTTTAAAAGGAAAGATGTGATTTCTACACATGATTAATCAAATGCAATAGTTAAGAGTCGTACAAAATTATAATTTCCGATGGTTTATCAAACACACTAAATTTCATATCATGAGAAATGATTATGTATTTTTAGTTTTTACTACTGGTCATTTATGAAAACTTCATCATTAGGGTCATTAGGCTTATTTGAAATGCTACTACTATCAAACATATATTCCATTAGTTTAATTGCTTGTCGGCATGGTTTCCAGAGTGAGTTCATTGCTGAATGTTACATGAGGAGAGCCTATATATCAGGCTTTACTGGAAGTGCAGGGACCGCTGTTGTCACAAAGGATAAAGCAGCTCTATGGACCGATGGTCGTTATTTTCTTCAGGTTTCTTTTTTTCTTACAAGCTTATTAAATTCATTTTAATGGAGCTCTATCTAGTATAATGCACTATGGCTAAATGTGGGTTGGTTAATGTTTTTTCTCCTTTATTCTGACTATTTAGGCTGAAAAGCAGTTGAGCTCAAGCTGGATTCTCATGCGCGCGGGTAGTCTTGGAGTCCCAACAACTAGTGAATGGCTTAATGATGTTTTAGCTCCTGGTGGCAGAGTTGGCATTGATCCTGTTAGTAATCTTTCAATCTCCTAAATCGTTGCTTATGTTGCTTTGGCATTTCATTCTTCTAGAAGTATGAATGTCCAACATTCATACACATTTAGACTTTGGTGTAGGGTTATGATCCTTCAAGGAACCTCCACATACGTGCAAGTAGCCCTATGTTTGACACTCACACCTAAGTCTAAGTAACATAGATGGCTTCATCTAGCTTAACATTTTCAATGAATATTCTCATTATTCTTGCCTGGTTGTTTCTGATGATGTCTGATAATTTGAAGGGGTCAGTTTCTTTTTTCTCATGATGCTGCAGAAGAATTGAAGGAAGCCATATCCAAGAAGAATCTTGAGTTGGTTTACTTGTATGATTTAAATCCCGTGGATGAAATATGGAAGGAATCAAGGCCGAAACCTCCAAACAAGCCAATTAGAGTCCATGATATGAAATATGCTGGTTTAGATGTGGTGTCCAAGTTATCTTCCCTGAGGGCTGAACTAGCTGGCACTGGTGTATCTGCAATTGTTATATCCATGCTTGATGAAGTTGCCTGGTTGCTGAACTTGGTATTATTCATACATACGTGGTTGTTATTTTTGTAGAACAAAGATGTGATAGACTGCCGTCAATATTTGTTAGATTGTTGGTTACTTCAGAAGAAAATCTGGTCGTTCAATTTTCTAGGAGATAGATATAAATGGATAGAATAAATTAATCATCGATATTGCTATGACTCTTCAGTTTTCTTGAGGTACTTTTATCCTGCATGTCTTATGCATATCTGGACATGGATATGGGATAAAACCTTCCAAGCACATGGGAAAAAAACTAAAAAAATATATTTCAAATACATATTCTTATCTGATATTCACACTTGAGTTTGAGTAATATAGCATTCAGTAATTTCCTTTCTTCTAAATCCTCCATAGAAATAACACTTGGCATCTTCTTCTGCAGAGAGGAAGTGATGTCCCACATTCACCTGTTATGTACGGGTACCTGATTGTGGAGGTTGATGGGGCAAAGTTGTTTGTAGATAATTCTAAAGTCACCCCAGAAGTGATGGATCATTTGAAGAATGCAGGTGTAGAATTAAGGCCATATGACTCAATCCTTTCTGAAATAAAGAGGTATGTTTTAGGTGCCTCTTATTAATATTATTTTGATCTAACATATAATGAAAAAGCATCCAGCAAATATGTTTATCGTTGTCCCAAACTGAAAAAAAATCAGATATATTCTTAGCCAGTTTCATCAGATGTGCCAAGGCAAATTTATTTAGAAATAACCGTAGTTTTTTTTTCCAGGCTTGCAGCTCAAGGTGCTCGCCTGTGGTTTGATACATCATCTGTGAATGCTGCTATTGTAGAGACATACAAGTCTGCTTTGGAGAAATATCGAACAGATCATGGGAGTTGGGGCAAAATAAAGAATAAGAAATATGATGAATCCAATGGTCTCTCTGCAGGTCCTTCTGGTGGAGTTTATATGCGATCCCCAATTTCCCTGGCAAAAGCCTTGAAAAATCCTGCTGAATTAGAAGGGATGCAGAATTGTCACTTGAGGTAATTGATTTCTCCACGAAATGGTAATACCAATGAAAATTTAAATCCGTGAAACAGTGGTATTTTGAGGTCAGTCCTTTCTGGAAACATCGATGTTTTATGAATCTTATTCATCCTCCCTTTCCTTTTCTGTGAGCAAAGAGGATGTCTACAGTAGTCTTCTGACATGCATGCCATAGCCTGCCTCTATGAGAGCTTACTTTACCTTGGCTTAAAGCTTTCGTCTACAAGAAAAAAGATATAAGTCAATAAAGATCATTTAAGAATTATGTTCATCGTGACATACATGCAGGGATGCAGCAGCTCTGGCACAATTTTGGTGCTGGCTGGAAGAAGAAATCCATAAGAATGTGAAACTTACAGAGGTGGATGTTGTGGACAAACTTCTTGAATTCCGTTCGAAGAAAGACAGTTTCCTAGACACAAGCTTTGATACAATAAGTGGTATATTAATCTTGATTACCTCTTTTCCATTTTCTAGACCTTCAACTCTAAGGACATTTTCAATGTGTTGAATCCTGGAAAATAATTTTGCACGCCGTTTCTATTTTGGAGAGGATCATGTAAACTAATAAACTTTGCAACCAAAAATCGAATCTGATTTTTTTGATGCATGAATCTTATTTTTAGTTTATAGTTTATTGTTAACATTTCGAATGATACTGCAGGCTCAGGTGCAAATGGTGCTATTATACACTACAGGCCTGAACCAGAAAGTTGTAGCATTGTGGATCCAAATAAATTGTTCCTTTTAGATAGTGGAGCTCAATATGTTGATGGAACAACTGACATAACAAGGACGGTCCATTTTGGTGAACCAACTGCCAGCGAAAAAGAATGCTTCACCCGAGTTCTAAAGGTGCGACTTTTATATTTGATCTATCTTGTCGGTAGCATAGGAGCTACATGTATGAGTTCCGTGAAGAGATCGAGTGATCCATTTGCCAAAGTTTTCTATCCGAGTTATTTGAAATATTAGAGAATATTGGTGAATTCTATGTTGCTTCGAGTCTTCGTTTTTTCTTGAAGCATCAGTCTTGAAATTTGGCGGCATGATATTTGATCATTTTTTCAGTCTTGAAATTACCTTGCAAGATATGATTTTCGTCGCTAGTTACCGTTTGATTATTTTGGTGTTTCCTAATACACGATCGAATTGCAGGGTCACATTGCTCTTGACCAGGCAGTGTTCCCCGAAAACACTCCAGGTTTCGTGTTGGATGCATTTGCTCGCTCTGCTCTCTGGAAGATCGGACTTGATTACCGCCATGGTATTTCTCCCATCACTCTGTTAGACTTCTTACACTATTAAACACATGACCGCAAGCAACTGATTATGATTATCCTGCTCCTTTTATACAGGCACCGGGCACGGCGTTGGAGCTGCGTTGAATGTCCATGAAGGCCCACAAAGTATAAGCTATAGATATGGAAACACGACTCCTCTAATTAAAGGCATGATTGTTAGCAATGAACCAGGTTACTACGAAGACCATGCCTTCGGCATTCGGATTGAGGTACAAATTCTTTGTTCGTCAATATCATATTAGCTTCAAGAATTCTAGCTAATTAAACTTCTTATGAATTCATTTAATCGCTCTGAAAACAAGAGTTGTAGTCGGTCCACGGCCATGCCATGCTTAGTTTGAACTTATTCAAATACATTTAATTAGTCCAAATTTTAGTCGAATCGAGTTTTTTTAACTAGTTTTTTTTTTCATCTTTCAGAATCTCCTCTATGTGAAAGAGATTAATACACCAAATCATTTCGGAGGAATCGAATATCTCGGATTCGAAAAACTAACGTTCTTCCCCATTCAGGTATGCTGCCGATCTCTTCATATTGTTATTCATGCCGTCTCTGAACCTTTGATTTGAAAATTTCTTAAAAAACGTATTTGGCATACAATTTTTCAAAATAAAAATAACATTCAATTATTAAACAATTTAATAAAAACATTATTATTATTATAAAATAATTTTAAAATTAATAAAAAAATGGCATAAAGATAATTTTAACCCTTAATGTTTATAATTTTTATCATTTTGACTCTCGTTCTTTTTTGGATAAATTTAACCCTTAACTTATGTTCTTTTGACAAATAACTTATTTTTTAATCAACATAATGATTAGACCGATAAAAATTTAACGATATTGACATCTCATACATATGTGGTAATATATTTTAAATAACATAACATCTAGCCTCATTCTCTATATATAACATGTCATTATCGTTAAATTTTTTACGATAATAACAAATATACATGTAAAATATAATTTTATTCTAACATGAAATATAGAACAATTAAAATTTAAATAAAATATTAAAAATTAATTAAATCTGAAATAAAAAGTTAAATATCATTATACATATATATGACATATCATTATTGTTAATTTTTTAAATATTTAATCATTATGCTAGTTAAAAAATGAGATATTTGTCAAAAAGATATAAGTTAAGGATTAAATTTATCTTAAAAAAAGAATGATGACCAAAATGAAAAAAATTCATAAACATTAAGGGTTTTAAAATTATATTTATGTCATTAAAAAATTGATATTAGAAGGATTCAAGCTCAATAAAGCTAGATTTGAAAAATCCTTGTTTTTTCTCCTACTTTCTTAAAACATTTTAACAAAAATAGTAAAAACATCTATTTTATGTTTCAAAATTCAAAAAATTATTTAACCAAACAATTTTTGTCTTTCATTTTCTAAAATCAAATACCGCGGAGTCTGCAGGAGATGATCAAACCTCTTCCACCGCCGAACCTCTTTACTTTTTAAACTTATATAATTTCGGGTTTTATTCTTATTATTGTGATTATATTTGATTATGAGGCTAGTCAAAATTAGTTGAGCTAGAGTTTTTAACTCTGGATCTAACCCAATTGGCTCATATAATCCTGCTTAATATGCCAAAAGAATTAACTCGAACCATAATGTCTGGAATCCAATTCAAAGATCGAAAATTGCAACTACAGCTGAACTCCATTTTTACTTAAATCTCATTACTTTACAGTATAAAAGCAAACATTTGGTTGGGTTCAGTTAGAGAGGTTACTTTTTAACTTATGTCTGTTCCTCAAAATGCAGACTAAACTGGTCGACTTATCGTTGGTCTCTGACGACGAGATCGAATGGCTCAATAATTACCATTCACAAGTCTGGGAAAAGGTTGGTATTTCACCGTTAACTTTTCATTAAACCATTTGAAATAAGAGATGTAGATAGACTCCCTCGGTCGGTTAGTAGGTTATTCTGTTTTGGGTTTTACGAGACGATGACCGGCTAACGGTCTTTTTCAGGTTTCGCCGTTGCTGGAAGGTTCGGCTCGCCAATGGCTTTGGGACAACACTCGAGCAATTCACAAGCAGTGATTCCGGTACCCAAGTTTCCATATGTTTTAAATTCACTTATTGATAGGGTTCAACATTCAATATATATGCTATAGACATTAAAAAATTTTAAATTCAATAAACTTTAAATTATTAAGCAATTTGACATCTCTTTAGAAAGTGTACATAAAAAAGTGGCTACTAGAAAATAAACCCACTAAAGTTAAATGCACATAAGGATATATATTATTTAATTTTAATTGAATTAACTTTTTTAATTCACTTAATTTAATTAAGTTTAACTAACAGTTTTTTTTAAAAGAAAATCCATTAATTCAAATTCAAAATTAAAATTGATTAATTGAATTTATCAAAATTATTATATAGTCATGAGATGATGATGATCCTCTTGTCGACAGATGGTCCTATTATACTCGTAGTCTTCGAAAGATAAATATTAAACTTTTTAAAATTATAAAATAATCATTAAAATTTTAATATATTATAAATAATCATTAAACTTTTATCAAATTAATCTAAAATAAAATTTTAATGAGACATTTTAATACAATTTAATGACCTATTGCATAATTTATCTAAAATTTTATAATAAATTTAAAATTCTGTTAATTTCAAAATAGATAAAATTAACAGAAATAGTTTTATTCTAATTTTGAATAATTTAGTATTATTAATTCAGTTTGATTACCGAACGAATTAACTGAATATATACGCTAAATGTACACCTAATTTAGAAAAAAATCCCGAAACAATGAAAAGAAAGAAAAAAAAAACTAGCCCGGAATAAAAAACTTGCTTCGGCTATTCTCAAATAATAAATTATAAAAACAATTTTATTTTGGAAATAGATATGAATATATGTTACAACAGGGAATTGCATTGAAACGCACGTTTCTGAACATGGCTATCTGCTACCCATGGAGCATGCATGTAAAACTACAACGATCATATAGTTATTGGATCGTATCAAACGGACAGAAGTCGTACCTTTTTAATCACTCTTTAGGAATTTCTTTGAAGTGGCAGTTGGTTTCGAGTTATATTTTCGAAGGTCTTGCTTCGGATATCGAAAGCTCGGCATACATGCTGGATATGGCTTTCGCAAAGTACTCCTTCGCTTGAGGCCGCTTGATCTGCAGAAACAATAATACGCTTTCTTTCAATGAAAAAAGCGTTAAACGGGACGAATGTGCTCGTCATTTGTCAAGTCGACCTTAAATTATCGAGTGAGTTAAACTCGAGTATCTCAAGACATAACTTAATCTTTAATAAATATGCCTAATGCAAAGTTCCGGAGTTTCGGATCTCGACCCAAGCTTGAACTCAAGAGAATTTGAGATATGCTCAGATAGACTACAACCTAGTTGAGATCATTATAGATTACAATTTTCAACATATCATTATAGATTACAATTTTCAAGCAATGTTGTCACTATACCATGCAGTGGCGGATCCAAAAATTCATTTGAGGTGGGTACATATGAAATTTTAAAATCTCAAGGTGGGAACAAAGTTTAAATATTATAAAAACTTAAGAACCAATTCATAAAAATTAAGAAAATTAAGAGTAAATATATAAACTTTGAAAAGTTCAGGGTGAGCACGGGCCAACCCTATTTAAAAGGGTACATCCGCCGGTGTACCCATGTCTATTCAGATTATTTTCTGAAAGCACTCGTACTCGACACATATTTTGATATGGATACGAAATTATAATCATGATATATAATATAAAGAGGCTTGAAAACCGAGTATAACCCGTTACCCGTGTCATATCCGTATCCAACATTCAGTTCATGTAACATAGTAGTAAACAGAGGGTGGCAGATTACCTTGAATGTTGGAGTAAGAAGCCCATTTTCTAAGGTGAACGGTTCAGGCACCAAAGTTACAGCTTTAGCAAATTCAAAGCCTCTCAACTGGAAAAATACAGAAAATTCAAACAAATAGAAAGAACGGTAAAGAAATCATTTAGTTAAAAACAATATACCTGTGCCTCTCTCCCCACATTGTCCATCTCGGCAAGAACAGCATTCCTTGCTCTTGGATCATTGCACAGCTGTCCTAAATCTTCATGCTGTAAAAATGAACCAAAGAGAACATTAGTACCGTAAAAAAACTCGAATTCTTTTTTCTGAATTTTTTCGAACCTCCTATGATTGATGCATATTCATTATTCGGACATGAGTATGAGAATATATTCCCCTGGGAATACTCTGATTCATGAAAAATTGAACATACCGGCGTCCGATTGTCATTAAATCCTAAGAATAAACACAATAATATTACACCTGCGGGGATAACTTAGTTGGGAGAGTGCAGATTGAAGGTTTGAAGGTCATGTGTTTGATCCGCGTTCACTGCATTAATTATTTTTTTTCCGAATATGATCGATATTTTCTATGTTTTGCCTATATATCAAAACATCTACCCTTATGCTCGTGTCCAAATACAAGTATGAGCGTGTTGCAGGGCACACACCTGGATACCCTGGGATGCAGCCCAGTCTTTTAACACGTCAGGTTCCACTGCAACTATTGCTACTAAAGATGAATTGAAACTATCACCTATAAATATAAACATATGAAGTAGTTAGGATAATAGAAAAGGTGAAATTTAACGAAGTATTCATAAAACTATTTACTTACCGTATATGAAACACTGGGCAACAAATTTGCATTTTGCATATATGTTCTCGATCTTCTCCGGTGCTATGTACTCACCCTGTGCTAACTTAAATATGTTCTTTTTCCTGTAATGAATTACCGGAGATGATCGGAAAAAGGTTCGGAAAAAGTATGAGTGTTATCGATGAAAATGATCTGAGCCAATAATCTTGATACATTCATACATGGACCATAGGATAATATAAGGTTAAACAAATAATTACCTATCGATGATCTTGAGACGGCCTCCGGGTAGCCACAAACCAATGTCTCCCGTATGAAACCAACCATCATCATCAAATACTTCTCTCCTGTTCAATCAACAGGGCAGTTCGGTCGATTAGCAATTTACCGATAAATACGACAACAGAATATAACAGCGTTGGAAAGGATGATTACGTTTGCACTTCATCCTTGTAATAGCCTTGAAAAACAATCGGACCTCTCACGCAAATTTCCCCTCGGGGATATGGATCATCCTCGGAGGTATAATTCATTTCAGGAACATCCACAAGTTTTACTTCTGAGAAGACAAATGAATTATAAAACATGAAGGATGTTCATATGATCAATAAAATAAGGTTCATGATGATAACTTTTTTCCAAAATAAGATGAATTCTAAGTACACTCACCACAGCCGGTACATGGAGACCCAACATGACCGATTGAGACGTCTCCTGCATCCATCAAGGTTATGATACAAGATGTCTCTGTCATGCCATACCCCTCAATTATTAAACAGCCAAAGCACCTGCAAAATACACTCATGTCAAAGACCAAGGCTAAAGCTATGGTAATTTAGCTCTTAACTTTACCATATCATGATCAAATTGGACCGGAGTTTCCTATTTGGATGGATATGGCATCTAGACCACTACCATGCAGGTCCATGCTAACAAAATTTCTCTGAGATAACAATCATGTATAATTGCCTCGTCAAAGAAAATCGACTTACACTCTCAAGAAGTCGGCTACATCAGGAGATAGAGGGGAAGCACCAGATCCCATAATACGAACTCGACCTCCAAGCTTTTCCTTTATTTTATTGAAGACCAATTTGTCCCAAATTGGTGATGGATTCCTTCCTGAAACAATGTAAGAAGTTACTGTTTGGATTCATGCTCTCTTTTATAATCAATATAATTCACCAGCAGATGAATAAGAAAGTTCACTCTATAAAGAAAAAGATTATTAGCTTGGATACCATTCAAGATGGCTTGCCTCTTGGAATTGTAGGCAGCTCTAAATAACCTCCCCTTTAGAGCACTCGAACTGCTGACAGCATTGGAGATTCTGTGCAAATAAATAAATAAATAAGGATTGACAAATATAAAAGTTGCAATCAATTTATTTTTGCAGAGAACCATTATCATACCCAGCATAGATTCGATTATATAAGCGAGGCACACTGCAAAATATTGTTGGTCTAAGAGCAGCCAAATCATCCATCAGTTTCAAATTATCCTGCAAACAAGAGGGGAATACACTTCATATAACTTATATGAAGCCTAAACCAGAATAGTAATAGATTTCAGCAGTTTTGAGATACCCATGACCAAAGTTTTGAGTTGAACACCAACACAAATGTCTCGGTAATAATAATAATAATAACTTCCCATCATAACTTTTAGATTTGTTCAACAAAATCTACAGATCTAAACCGTTTTCCTACTATCTGCTGTTTCTGAATGATCTAATTCAGAAATCAAGCTTCCAGGATAGTGTGCATTAGAAAACAGGATTCAATGAGCCAGTACAATGACAAGACCAACAAGCTCAATCAATCTTTTGTTATACAATCTTTAGTTCGAAACGATCACAAGAAAATAAAATCGTTAGTAAAACAAAAATCGAATTTGAAAAATTAAAATATAAAGATCAAACCGAGTTTTCTTTGGAAAAACGGATGAAGTTGAGACCTGCGTTTGCAGTTTCCTTAAGACTGATTTTCAGCCACTCCGAGGGTACCGAGTTGTTTGGCAGTCAGTCTCCCAAGATACAACAACTGGAAGAACTCCGAACAGTAGCACTTCTGCCGAGTTCTCGAACTGCTCTTATCTTTGCCTACCACCGAGAGAGAAAACTAGAGAAAAAACGTGTTTTGGGATGATTTGAAACAGAGAACATCAACCCCTTTATATAGTGGATTTCTAGGGCAAACGGTGGTATTACTTTCCTTGTTTAAATTCTGAGAAATCCGGGATTGAAATTCAAAAATTAAAATCCGGAATTGATTCCAATTAAACAAGGAAATAATTTAAATATCCGAAAATCAAATCAACTGTTATTCAACCGGTATTTTAATTTATACCACAAATAACAATTTAATTTGCTAGAGCAGTCAACTGCTAATTAATTCAGAAAATATTCTGAATTAATATTCGTTTCTGGATATTTCCAAAAATAAAATAAGAAAAAATATGCACAACGGGTAAAATATCCGCAGGCCTCAGAAAGGCCCGACCGGTCCGGACATTCGCGTCGCCCATGTCGTGCGGGTGCGCCCCAACCCGAGTGGAATTGGATTCGCACCCCCCCCCCCCCCGCGCGCGAGGCACAGTGTCAACTCAAGTCATTCAATGACTTCATTATGGGTAGTTGTATATAAACAACTCTCATATCATTTATCCCACCAATGTGGGATAAAGGGGTTCTACATTCCTTATTCATTCTTGACCTTCACACTTTGAGCATCAATTTCTCATTCACCACTCAACGATATTGAGCGTATGAGCTACCGTTGTAAAGATCTCACGGCATAGAATAGGAATCAACCATTTCCTTATTCAAAACCTTATCTTTACTTGTTCAAAAATTGCTCCATAGATGGTCACATACCACTGTTTTTCCAACAATCCCCCACATGAATGAAATTGATGATTTTTATCAAAATATTTTGGCACATTGTGGTGATAGGCTCTACGATTGATAGGTGCATAGGATAGGTAGGTTTCTTCCTTTGAACCTTCCCTTGTGAAAGTATATTTACTTTACTAGCTAATCAGTAGACGCGATGTCCTTGAACTGTCAGCCGTTGGTGTAAACGATGACATACTTCACACACCAATCTCTCTGACAAGAGATACAGCTTTCATGGTTATGTCCTTAAGGCCGTGGACATCTCTTGGTTCTGCAAGAGTATGAAAGAACTATGCCCAATAGTCTTCTTGAAGCGACCCCACTTCACTCTCACATAGGTGACTTATGTTGCTCGGCTCAACGAAGCACACAATGGTCATTAAAAGCTTTTGCTTAACCTCTTCCAAATTTTTGTCACTGTTCACATCATAGGAATGGACCTGAGAGGGAACCCCCACAGTGACCGCACAGGTCTATGCAATTAGGTTGTCCCTTTGAACCTAGATCTTAGGATCTCCAGTCAACTAGGTAGGGTTTTCCTTCACATAGCGCCTTTATTTTTCATGGGCTTTAGTCCCATTCCTTTCGGTGTTTTCTCAACTTGATCTCGATTTAACCCTTTGGTTAGTGGATCCGCAATGTTATCTTTTGATCTTACAAAATCAATAGAGATAACTCCATTTGAGACAAGTTTTCTAACGGTGTTATGTCGTCGACGCATATGTCGAGACTTACCATTATACATAAAGTTTTGTGCCCTAGCAATCGTTGCTTGGTTGTCACAGTATATGCACACAGTGGGCACTGGTTTTTCCCATTCAGGGATATCCTCAAGAAATTGCCTTAATCATTCGGCTTCTTCTCCAGTTTTATCTAGAGCTACAAACTCAGATTCCATTGTGGATCTGGTTATAATCGTTTGTCTTGAGGATTTCCATGATACGGCTCCTCCTCCTAGAGTGAACACGTATCCGCTTGTGCCTTTGATATCTTGTATGTCAGATATCCAACTCGCATCGGAGTATCCTTCTAAGACAGCAGGGTCTTTGGAATAATGCAATCCGTAGTCCCGAGTATGTCTAAGGTATCTCAGTACCTTTACTATTGCTTTCCAGTGATCTTTTCCTGGATTACTCGTGAACCTGCTTAGACTGCTTACAGTAAAAGCTATATCTGGTCTTGTGCAGCTCATAAGATACATTAATATGCCTATGACCCTTGCATATTCCACTTGATTGATACTTTCTTCTTTATTCTTGGATAATTTAAGACAAAAATCTAAAGGGATTATAATTGTACCACAATCATCCTTGCCAAATTTCTCAAGAATCTTATCCACGTAGTGTGATTGAGTTAAGATGAGACTTTCTGCTGATCGTTTTATTTGGATACCCAAAATTGTATCAGCTAATCTCATATCTTTCATGTCAAAATTTGAATTTAACATGTTCTTGGTACGGTGTACCATCTCATTGTTACTTCCTACAATAAGTATGTCATCTACATATAGACAAAGAATGACGTATCCAATGTTCGTAGTTTTGACATATACACATTTATCACACTCATTTATTTTGAAGCTGTTTGTCATCATGACATTATCGAATTTCTCATGCCATTGTTTTGGTGCTTGTTTAAGTCCATATAAAGACTTGACCAATCTACAGACTTTCTTTTCTTGACCTGAAACTACATGACCCTCAGGTTGTTCCATGTATATTTCTTCGTCAAGTTCTCCGTTTAGGAAAGCTGTTTTAACATTCATTTGATGCACTTCAAGATTTCTTAATGCAGCAATGGCAAGTATCATCCTAATAGATATTATTCTTGATACAGGGGAAAACGTATCAAAGTAATCAAGGCCTTCCTTTTGTCGGTATCCTTTTGTTACCAACCGTGCCTTGTATTTATCAATTGTTCCATCTGTTTTCATTTTTCGTTTGAAAATCCATTTTGAATTTAGTGGTTTAATTCCCGGAGGAAGATCCACTAACTCCCAAGTATGGTTTTGCAAGATGGAATCAATTTCACTTTTTATGGCATCTTTCCAAAAATTGCTTTCAGAGGAACGTATAGCTTCATTATACGTTAGAGGTTCATCCTCTAGCATATAGGTTAGGAAGTCAGATCCAAAGGATTTTTCTATCCTAGCCCTTTTGCTCCTTCTTGGCTCTTGTTCAGATTCATCCTCTTGTTGATCATTTGAGGATGTATCGTCCAATGTTTGTTTGGCAACAAACTGATCAACTTCCCTAGTTTTATAAGGAAATATATTCTCAAAGAAAGATGCATTCTTTGACTCCATTATCGTGTTTTTGTGAATCTCCGGATTTTTCGATTCATACACAAGAAACCGATAAGCATTGTTATGTTCAGCATAGCCTATGAAAATACAATCCACTGTTTTTGGACCTATTTTCATTTGTTTTGGTGGTGGAGCCATCACCTTTGCAAGATACCCCCACATTTTTAAGTGTTGGTAGGAAGGTTTTCGACCTTTCCATAGTTCATATGGTGTCTTGTCTTTTCTTTTCTGTGAGACCTTATTTAAAAGGTAATTTGCCGAAAGAACGGCTTCCTCCCACATGTTCTGAGGTAACCCAGAACTTCCTAATAAAGCATTCATCATTTCTTTTAGAGTCCGATTCTTACGTTCGGCTACTTCATTAGATTGAGGGGAATACGGTGGTGTTACCTCATGAATAATACCATGTTGGGTGCAATATTCACCACCACGATCACTTCTTACCATCTTAATTTTCTTATTAAGTTGGTTTTCGACTTCTTGCTTATAGATTATAAATTTATCTATAGCTTCGTCTTTACTTTTTAACAAGTATATGTAGCAGTATCTTGTACTGTCATCGATAAAGGTAATAAAAAATTTATTTCCTCCTCTTGTTTGGACAAATTTTAAGCCGCAAACGTCGCTATGAATTAAATCAAGCGGCATTGTACTTCTTTCAATAGTTTGAAATGAAGTTCTTGTTGATTTTGCTTCAACACATATTTCACATTTTAATTTATAATCGATGTGAAATGATGGAATGTGGTCCATTTTAATTAACCTTCGCAAGGTATCATAATTTACATGTTCAAGTCTACCATGCCATATATTGAATGACTCAAGCATATAAGCAGAAGAAGAAGCTGCATTCTTATTCTTATTTTTAATATGGGATACAGAGATAGTATTGAGTTTCCACATTCCGTTTAGTACATATCCCCTACCCACAAACATTCCCCCCTTAGTTAAAATTAACTTCTGGGATTCAAAAACCATCCTAAATCCGTGAACACTTAGAAGTGTTCCAGAAACAAGGTTCTTGCGTATGTCAGGTACATACAACACATTCTGAAGCTTGAGTTCCTTTCCTGAAGTCATCTTCAACACCACGGTTCCCTTCCCCTTTATCATGGAAGTTGCAGCATTATCCATGTAGAGTTTCTCTCCATTGTCGCATGGTGTCAGCTCATGAAAAGAGTTTTCGTCACAGCAGATATGACGTGTGGCTCCTGTATCCAGCCACCACTCTCTTGGGTTCGAGTCAACCATGTTGACTTCAGATATCACAGCTACTAGGTCTTCAATCTTGCACGACGTTGACTTCTTTGACTTCAACTCTCTTTGGAAGCCTGCATTCTGTGGATCTATGCCCCATTTTTCCACAATTGAAGCATGATCCTTTGAACTTTTCCTTTTTGAGGATCCCGCCACTTGGTTCTACTTTAGTTTAGTTTGGGCCCTTTGCGGTTGCTTCCCTTTCTTGGTTTCGACAACATTTGCCTTGGCCTCTCTACTGTGAGATTTCACGGCATTTCCTCTGTTGTCTTCTTCAATTTGAAGCCTGGAGATCAGTTCTTCCACAGTCATCTCCTTCCTTTTGTGTTTCAAGTAACTCTTGAAATCATTCCATCCGGGAGGCAATTTTTCCGTGATGGCAGCTACTTGGAAAGGCTCGTTGATAACCATTCCTTCTGCAAGAATTCCATGAATGATTAGTTGGAGATCTTCTACTTGAGTTACTACTGATTTTGAATCAACCATAGTAAAATTCAAGAATTTTGCGACTAAAAACTTCTTAGCCCCAGCATCATCTGCTTTGTACTTATTTTCCAAAGCATTCCACAGCTTCTTGACAGTTTCATACACATTGTACACCGGATACAAAGAATCTTGTAATCCGTTTAGGATGTAGTTCCGGCACATATAGTCGCCGTCGTCTCATTCTTCTTTCATCTTTATAGCAGTGACCGTGTTAACTTGCCCTTCTCCGTCTCCTACATTAATGACTGGAGGGTCTGCCGTTAAGTAATTCTTCAAGCTCAACATGGCAAGATAAAACATCATCTTTTGCTGCCATATCTTGAAGTTCTGTCCAATGAACTTGGGCGGCTTCTCGTTGTGATTAACACTCACAGCCAGTGCACTCTTATTCTGGACTTGATTGGAGTTCTGTGCAGGTGCAGAGACCTTCGAATGTTCAGATTCTCCAGTAGTCATTTCTTTCTGCGAAAGAAAACAATTGGAATTCAGTTAATTCCGTTAAACAGAAATAAAAAAATTTCTTGTTTAATTTTGACAATTTCTGCGAACAGATTTGTCACCACTTTTAGAATTCAATTAATTCCGTTAAACAGAAATCAAAAATTTCTTGTTTAAATCTGACAATTTCTGCGAACAGATTTATCACCACTTTTGAGATTTTCTACAAACCTGTTTAAGAACGGCAGGATAAATCCTGAAACAGATTGTTTGCAATCTCTTTGACGATTTGATCGCCTCGTATAAAGAAGGTATATATATTGATCAGTCTTAAGATTGTTATACAATCTTTAGTTCGAAACGATCACAAGAAAATAAAATCGTTAGTAAAACAAAAATCGAATTTAAAAAATTGAAATATAAAGATCAAACCGAGTTTTGTTTGGAAAAACGGATGAAATTGAGGCCTGCGTTTGCAGTTTCCTTAAGACTGATTTTCAGCCACTCCGAGGGTGCCGAGTTGTTTAGCAGTCAGTCTCCCAAGATACAACAACTGGAAGAACTCCGAACAGTAGCACTTTTGCCGAGTTCTCGAACTGCTCTTATCTTTGCCTACCACCGAGAGAGAAAATTAGAGAGAAAACGTGTTTTGGGATGATTTGAAACAGAGAACATCAACCCCTTTATATAGTGGATTTCTAGGGCAAACGGTGGTATTACTTTCCTTGTTTAAATTCCGAGAAATCTGGGATTGAAATTCAAAAATTAAAATCCAGAATTGATTCCAATTAAACAAGGAAATAATTTAAATATCTAAAAATCAAATCAACTGTTATTCAACCGGTATTTTAATTTAATACCATAAATAACAATTTAATTTGCTAGAGCAGTCAACTGCTAATTAATTCAGAAAATATTCTGAATTAATATTCGTTTCTGGATATTTTCAAAAATAAAATAAGAAAAAATATGCACAACGGGTAAAATATCCGCAGGCCTCAGAAAGGCCCGACCGGTCCAGACATTTGCATCGCCCACGTCGTGCGGGTGTGCCCCAACCCGAATGGAATTGGATTCACCCCCCTCTACGCGCGAGGCATAGTGTCAACTCAAGTCATTCAATGACTTCATTATGGGTAGTTGTATATAAACAACTCTCATATCATTTATCCCACCAATGTGGGATAAAGGGGTTCTACATTCCTTATTCATTCTTGACCTTCACACTTTGAGCATCAATTTCTCATTCACCACTCAACGATATTGAGCGTATGAGCTACCGTTGTGAAAATCTCACGGCATAGAATAAGAATCAACCATTTTCTTATTCAAAACCTTATCTTTACTTGTTCAAAAATTGAACCAAAGATGGTCACATACCACTGTTTTTCCAACATCTTTTCCTAATACAAATAAGATGAATGCACTTATTCGTTTTGTATGTTGGCATAAAATGAAAACCGTTGACCTGATACCGTGCATAATATTTTGAAACTTATGAAGTTGCATATAATCAATTGGATTGATAAGCTACCTCAACATGCAACACAAGTTACTATAGATGTGATAGTCACATACCCCTTGGTAGAATCCAACCCCAACGCCGTTGTGAGCACAGATGACTTGGTTTGATCGTTCATAAATGTGCGCCAAAGGAAGATAGGAAATGTAACTATTAAATGATAAAATAAATCAATATAGAAACAAAAAGAAATATATCATGACAAAAGTTTCATAAGGTTTCATTATATCAGGTGATAAATTGAACATAGAACTCACATGTCTGAGGAATAGAATTTCACTTTTCGGCAGAAACTAGAGGCATTTGCAATTAAATTTCCATGTGACAAAACAACTCCCTGTCCAGAGAAAACAAGAAAAAGCAGTATGTGTTAGGCAGCAAAGGAAGTGAAAGAATGCAAGGGCAACTAGAAGGAGAAGCCCAATATAGAAATATCATAAGAATCTTACCTTTGGCGTTCCAGTTGTACCACTGGTATAGCATATTGTTGCAACATCATCAGGCTTAGGAGGGCAAAATGGTTGCAGGTTACGGCGTCCCTAAAAGAAAATCATTTAGAATAAGTTGATATAAACTAGAAGCCTTAATATAAGAAGCGCAGTGGAAGTGGAATGGTTAAACTAAACACACACACAAAGAACTAATTTTATACCTGACCAAGTAATTTTAAGTAAGATATGAACTTCACGTCAGATGCCGAGGGGAGCGAAGGTAAGTGTTCATCAGCTCCTCCCACCACCTACATGATAAAAGGTGCCAAGACAAAACATATGCTTAGTGGGAACAAAAACTTGCATACATACAGTTTTGTACTTCTGTTATGATTCTAAAATGAGAATCTACAAGTACATACCACTACAAGTTGTACAGATGGAATCAGAGAAATGAAAGTCAACAGCTGCAAAAGAGAGAATGGGATAAAGTAAAAATTTTAAATCAGCAGTTAAATCAATGAGTATCATAAGGTTTTGCAACAAGTTAAAAACTAATACAGTTCAAAACATAGGTCTACAAGTTGATAGAATGAAACTCACGGTGTTCAATGTTTCTGGGACACAAAAAATAGCTTTTATGCCAGAATGGTTCACAACAAACTTAACCGCATCAGGACCTGCAAATGAACAAAAGACTTGTCAGACTTCGGTTATGAAGAACTGAATGAAAATAATTAACCAATTGAAGGCACACCTAGAGTATCATATAAAGGAATCGAAACATATGAATATGCTGCACAAGCATGATCGACCACTAGCCACTCAGGTCGATTTATAAAATAAAGTCCAACACCAGCTCTCTGTTTCACAGCCAGAAAAAAAAGTAAAAAGGTTAAAATTAGAACGGGAAGAATAAAGAATTAAAGATGGATTTCTAAAACATGGGAATCCGAGTTCCTCAAAGCAACTCACTTCTTCTATCCCATAGTACCTAAGACCAGAACCTATTGCTTCCCGAGCTGTAGCTGCTTCTCCAAATGTCATCCACTTATACCTTCATATGCAAAGCATAATTAAACAGAATAGAATTGATTTTAAACTTTTTAAAACAAAGTTATGAAACTCACTCCCCAACTGTTCCATCCACTCGAATTCGCGATCCCAAGTACTTGTAATCTCTATAAGTCTCGACGGCATGTCTAATTAACCAAACATTGAAAAACATATAAGAAGTGTAAAATAATTTACATTTAAAAGGAACGACGGCAGGGGGAAATAGGATTCTCACACAAAGTTTTCATGCAATGTCCCGATTTCAGGATGATCTTCAAACCAACCCAAAAGCTTCATTGGCGAAACAGCCGATCTGCATAAGCAACTTCAACATTAAGCAAAAAAAATCAAAAAGGAAAGGAAAAGCAGAGTATAGCAAGAAACAGAGACCTGTAAACATTCCATTTTCCATTTTGCAATTTCTCTGGAAGAACTACACTGTACTGTTGATCTACAAAAACAATTAAAAACCGAAAAACCATGAGAAACAAGATTAAAGCAATAAAAGTTGTTAAGATTATAACCTCATATAATATGAAGATCAAATCAAACTAATCCATCAACCACAAAATTTCCTCATTTTTTTCAAAAATTCATAAAAAAACAAAATTAAGATTAAGATTAATCAACATATGTTCTTAAGAATACGATTAATCAGCTCGTATACTAAGAAAAGAAAAGAATATTTAACTACGAAATACACAAAAGAAAAGAATGATCACATAACTATCTGTACGTATAATCAAAACACGACTACAAACTAAACATGTAACTCCGAAACACATAAAAACACGAATTATCACGCCATTCAACCGTACGTCATGTAAGAACATTTATACGTTTAGTGACGTACATAATACAGAGTGCTTACCGACGAAGAAGGTTGGCGAGGAGGACGAAGAGGTGACGTAACGGCGGATAATCGATTCATCCTCCTCGACGGTGGAGGAAGGAAGGATGTGAGATTGTATGACGGTGAGGCGGCGTTGAGCTGGAGATTCCATTGTCACGGCGGTTTTTTCTTCAGCGCGCGGCAAAAAAAAAAAATGTAAAGCCTGTAGCGTAACGAGAGAGGCAAAAGCTCGCCAAAAGAATTTGTTCTCTTTTTCTGATTTAAAGTCCTTGAAAGTTATATATAAAATAGAAAATAAAATATGCAATAAGAGGATAGACATGCACACGTTTTAAGACAATATGGTTGATAATGACGTGTCGACTTATTCTTACGTTAGACGATAAATAGTGGTAGAATAAAATCGGCTAAGGAAAGATATAGAGATTAAAATATATTTTTATATTTTTTATTATAATTATTTTAAATATTTTAATTAAATATATAAGTTATCTAGTTTTAGTGGTTAAAAGAATAATTATTGTTATTAAAGGTTACGGGTTTAAGTATCAATAATATTAATAGAGTGATTGAGTTGAATTAATATCTAGTTGAGAGTATACTCTATAACAGATACTATTATAATTACTATTAACTAATTAAAAAATATTTTAATTAAATAAATTTTATAAATATATATTTATAAATTATTTAATTGAAGTTTTTTTAAAATGTATTTTTTATATATTTAAAAATAAATTTAAATTAATTATAGTTAATTTTAGACTTATTGCATAAGATGGAGAGAGTACTATTTTGACAAAGAATTTATGTCAGACTGAATGATAATTTATGTAGAATTGAAAATTTTATTAAGAATTTGTGCAATGGTAAAAAATTTATAACTAGATAAAAATTTATATAGATTTTATTTTATGTAAAAATTTGTATAATTATAAAAATTCTTACTTAAATAATAATAATTTAATTTATTTTTATTAATTAAGTAAAAATTTGTATAAAACTATTTTACTTTATTCGCATCCCAAAGGGGCTTACTCTAAATATTTGTATAAAATTATAATAATATTTTTATTATTATTGTATTTTTAGACTAAAATTTTAAAAATTAAAAATTTTAAAATCATATATATGATTAATTGTGTCGTAAAAAAATCAAATAAACTTATTTTTATGATAATTAAGAATGATCTTTTAAAAAATATATTAAAATTTTTATAAGTAATTTTACTTTAAAACATATAATAAAAATATTTTTTGAAGTGAAATTTTTAAGTTTTAGATATTTATAATTATTTTGGTATAAAGATAATTTTAACCCTTGACGTTTATAATTTTTATCGTTTTGGTCCTTTTGGGGGATAAATTTAGCATTTAACTTATATCTTTTTGACAAATAGTTTATTTTTTAATTATTATGATAACTGAATCGTTAAAAATTTAATAATGGTAACATGTCATAGGTATGTGATAATATATTTTAAATAATATGACATCTAACCTGTTAAATATATATATATGAAATTTAATTTTATTCTAACATAATATAAAATAATTAAAATTCAAATAAAATATTAAAAAATTTAATTAATTCTAAAATAAGTGTTACTAAACATTCTCAACTCTAACTATGATAAAATCAAAATCATATCTTAAAAAACATTATTTAATTTTAAACCATGTTCATATTTTTTTTTAAGATAGGTTGAGGGCTAAATTTATCCAAAAAATAATAAAGACCAAAATGATAAAAATTATAAACGTTAATTATTAAAATTATTTTTATGCCAATTATCTTTATGTTAATGTATAGAATAATTTAACATTTTTCATTAAAAGAAAAAATATTATAAAATAAAGGCTCTATTTCAATAAATTGAAAAAATCTCTTAAGTCTTCTCTAAATTCAAGGTTTATGTTTTTATTTATGCTCTAATATTTAAAAAAAATGGCATTTAAAGTTAAAGATTAGATTTTAAGATTTATAATTTAGAGCTTAAGATATATAGTTCAATTTTTAAGATTTTTTTTGAAAGAGTAATTTTTTTTTAAGATTTAAAATTAAGAGTTAAAATGTATAGTTTAATTTTTATTGTCAGACATAAACATAATTTTAAAAAAATAAAAGATTTTTATTCTTAGTTCAGTTGGTTAAAATATGTGTTAAAGTAATATTTAATTTATTTAAAACTTTAAGTAAAAGAAAAGGTTATTGTTATACTTCGAATATCTGGGTGATTCTAGAAAACGTCGGCTTTAAAAAAGGCCTAAAAAACGGTACAACCGTTTTTCTTACAAAAGTTGTAAGAAATTCGATACACACTTTTCGGTATATACCGAAATTCTTATAACTTTTGTAAGAAAAACGGTATATACCGAATTTCTTACAAAACTGTAAAAATTTCGGTTATAAACCGATTTTCTTACAAAAAGTATAAAGATTTCGGTATATACTGTTTTTCTTACAAAAGTTATAAGAATTTTGGTATATACCGAAAAGTGTGTACCGAATTTCTTACGACTTTTGTAAGAAAACGGTACGGCCTTTTTTAGGCTTTTTCTAAGGTAGGCTTTTTTAAGAATTTCCCAGAATATCTGGATTCAAATCATTTTATACAGTATAATCTTTTAAAAATATAAAAAATAAAAAATAAATATTATTCTTTTGATATCACTTGTCATAAGATCATTACTTCTTCATAAAAGACATATGTAATAGGATGTACAGCGCCATTGCATATATATTCTAAGACCTCATTTTTTTCGATATAGGATTAATGCTCTCCGTCTCTAACTAATCTAGATAGACCATATCACATATCTAACTTTGATAGGAGAGTCTCTCCACAAAGATTTTTTACATACGCAATATCTCGAACTTGAGATTTACTTAAGCAAAACCAATCTTCTTACCACATAGACTAACCCGTTGATAAAAATAAATATAATTACATAATTGTATCAGCTTATTAAAAAATACATATTAATATTTTATTTCTCAATAAATTTTGGATCTTGCTAATGATTTTATTTATTTACAAAATATATTAAAAACCATAAAATGATAGATTCAATTCGATTCAATTAATAATATTAAATTAAATATAAAATGAATTGTTAAGAATTTATTAGAAAATTAATTGAAATGATCCACATGCTTAAATTAAAAATTAATGAATTGTTCAATTCAATTATTAATATGATATTTACAAGAATACAAGCGGTGGTGTTAAAACTGCTCATTGCGTGTACGTGTCAACTATATATCTAGTGAGAGAGATGGAAGGTATTTTGATATATAACATTTTAAAAGAAAAAATAATAATTAAATTTATAAATCTAGATTAAACTTCTAAATTTTAAAATAAACATATATATTTTAGTGTATAGATATAAATTTTTTTAATATATGTTTAAAAATTATACGAGTTTATATATTTATTTTTTAAAATTTTATTTTAATCTTAAATTTTAATTTTAAACTCTAAAATTTAAAATTTACGAATATTATTAAACCTTGAACTTTAACAAAAATCTTAAATTTTAAATATCAAACTCTGAATTTTAATACAGACCCTGAATTTTAAATATTAAACCCTGAATTATAATTATAAACCGTAATTTTTAAAGACTTAAGGTTCAATAAGCCCTTAAACTTTGCAAAAAAAGTC
Organism: Abelmoschus esculentus; assembly: GCA_035048815.1. Lineage (NCBI taxonomy): Eukaryota > Viridiplantae > Streptophyta > Magnoliopsida > Malvales > Malvaceae > Abelmoschus > Abelmoschus esculentus. The sequence goes on along the minus strand of JAUCBN010000019.1, from coordinate 1,082,184 downwards.
AATTAAGCCCTTAAATTTTTTTTGCACCCAATAAAGCCCTCAAAATCACTAAAAAAATTAATTTAGCCCTTAAACTGTTGTAAAAAATTAATTAAGCCCTTAAACTTTTATTGCATTCAATTAAACCCTAAAACTCAAGAAAAAAAATCAATTTGGCCCTTTGATCAACTATGACCGTTAACTTTAACATTTTTTTAAAATTTTGACACTTGTTACGATAAGATAATGTAACTTATCGTTTTTAAGAAATTTTAAATTTTAAAAATATATAAAAAATCTAAAAATTTTATAAGAAAAACTTGAAAATTTTTAAATTATTTTAAAATATAAAATATTTTTTATAATTGTAAAGTAATGTTTAATATTTTTATTTTTTATTTTAAATCCTTTTAAAAAAATATTATTCATCATTTTAAATTAAATTTCAAAATTATTTTTTCATGATTTTTATATAATTTTAAAAAAATTAAAAATTCCTAAAAATAAAAAAATAGTGTTATTTTGTTACAACACGTGTTAAATTTTTTTAAAAAAATTAAAGTTAACGGTTAAAGTTGATAAAATTGTCAAATTATTTTTTTTTTGAGTTTGAGGGTTTAATTGGGTGTTAAAAAAATTTAAGGGCTGAATTAATTTTTCTTTTGAGTTTGAGAGCTTATTTAAATGTAAATTTTTTTTTAAGAGCTTAATTAATTTTTGTTTTGTAAAATTTTAAAGGCTTATTAGAACTTTAAACCATTTTTAAACTCACAAACTTACTTAAACCCCCTTAAAACTAAAGTGTTTGTTTTTATTTTTTTACTTTTATAGATATTTATCCATATAAAAATATTATTTTTGAATATTTTTTTATCTAGAAAGATAAGAAAAAAGAGAATTATTTATTAGACCTCAAGACTTAAAAGAAAAAAATTAAATATAAAAAAAAATCTTTAATTATTTGCTTCAAATTGTGTTGACTATTTAAGGCATTATTAAATTATTTTCCTTTTACTTCAAGTGTATTTTTTTAATCACATGAATTACGAAAAATTATATTATAAGTTATTTCTGTCACGTTATTTACGAGATCAATCGATTAAATATATTAATTTATTTTTTATTTTTATTAAATAATTTTTTATTAATATTTATATAAATTTAATTTAAAAATAATTATAAAACATTTGTATTAATTAAATTAATGTATTTATTAGTTGATCATGTTAAAAAAAATATAAAAATAACCTATTATATAATTTATATGAGTTGAGTCAGAGTGTAGAATTTTATTTTAGTTATTATATGAAAACCTATTCGTTTAGCCTTTTTTTTAAATGTGTAACTAATTAGTGTATTTATTAGTTAATTAATATCAAAACTATTAATTAATTAGTCAACGACTAATTAATTGTTATATGTGTTTTAATTTTGATTATTTTATTTTTTATTTGAGTTTAGGGTAGGTGAGAGTTTTATATTGTATGTTAGGTTATTATTATTTGGATAATTCATTGTGATTATACAAAAGTATGAGGGCGTTTTGGTAAATAATTTTCTAAAACTTTTTAATTTATTTGGGAACAAATAATTGATTAGTAGTTAGTTTTTTTCCTAGTGTTTGATAAACATTTTTTATAATTTTTATTTTAAAAAATATTTTTTTTATATAAAAAGAAATGCAACTACGAGCCTCGTTAAAAACCTCCCTAAACCTAATTGGAGGAAAAGAGTACTCGTAACAGTATTAAAAAATATTTTTAATGAGTCTTAAACTCGTAATATAAGAAAAAAGAGGTTATACAAAATAAGTTAAAAAGAAAATATTAAAAATTTTAACGTGTTAAAAAAAATTATTTTACAAAATAAAATATTAAATGATGTACTTAATTATTTATTTTCATAATTATGCCATTCTCATAAAACCTAATCTAATAAAATAGCCTCTATTCTAATTCACTTGAATCTCTTATGATGAAGTAGTGAAATTTTATTTTATGTATAAGTTTTATTACGTCATTTATGGTTTTATCTTTAAAAAATTATCAATTAATTTTTATATTTTTATATATTTTTTAAGAATAAGTTTTTATTTTTTTATTATCATTTAAATAAATAATAGGTGATTAGATAGACATTAATTAGAAAATAACATAAAAATAAAAATTAATTAATTATTTTTTTAATAAATAAATATTACAAATAACGTGATAAAATCGTCCATAGAATAATTGCTCCAAATAAACCGCCGTATAACGAGAAAATCGGGTGCCTCTATTTTATTTCATACTCCTATTTAATATAACCGTTTAAATGCCGCCTCGTGATGAAAAATCAACGGCTCAGATTCAATAAAACAAAAGAAGTGTCCATCTTATGTACCTGATTTTATCTTTTTTAATATCAGTTAAAAGAACCTTCAAAAACATAATACAAAAGAAAATTTACGGGTCAAAAATTGCTACTGTACTTAAGAAGAATTTAAAAATAAAATTTTGGTTAAAAATACACATATAATCATTAAATTAAGTAAAATAATATTTTTATCATTAAAATTTTAAAAATTATAATATGATCATTAAGCTTGTCAAACTGTTATAAAAAGATCACTACACATTATATGATGATAAATTTCAATAAGTTTAAGAAAGTATTTTATTACAGTTTGATAATTTAAATGATTATTTTATAATAATTTAATAAAATTTAAAGATCATTTTGTAACAGTTTGACAAGTTTAATGACTGTTTTAAAATTTTTGAAACTTGAATGGCCAAAACTCGTCCCATTCTATTGCCATCCCTAGTCTCGTGTAGGGATGAGCAAAACTCGACTCGAAAAAATCGAATAACTCAACTCGACTCGAGGCGAAAATACTCGTCTCGTTTTGACTTGACTCGAAATTTCATATACTCGACTCGACTCGAAAAAAATTCAAATAAAATTCAAGTTATAAAATAAAAATTTGAATAACTCAATTTTTTTAGTAATTAAAGGATTAATTTTTAAGTTTGAGACAAATCTATCAATTTTTATGATATATACATTGATATATAAAAATATTAAGAAATATTACTATACATGAAAAATATATATATGCATATCTTATATGATTAGAGAAAATCATTAAATTGAAATCAAATCATACTCTAACCTAATAAATAATTGCAATTAAATATTTATAGAAACTCGAAAACTCGACTCGAACCGAAAAAATTTCAAATAACGTTTGAATTATAAAATATGACTCGTCAGCTCGAATAATTCAAAATCTTTTGACTCGACTCAATCGAATACTCACCCCTAGTCTCGTGTTCGACTTCCGGGATGAATATTTCGAGTTTTCGACCATGATATGCAACTAAAATCTATGACCAACACCACGTTTCAATAGAACTTGTAATTTGAATCCGAATTCTAGACCAAAATACAAGAATGCAAGTATACCATTCTTGGAGAGTCTCCTAGAAATCACACGGATAAAATAGAACACAATGTATAGAAATGAACAGCATGTGCACTTTTGGTAATCAATCTGTTAATACGAGGTGCATTGCAGGTTCGAATTCGAACTCGAATTTGAACATTCATTCATTCTCGGACAAAGGTCGTAAAGGCAAAAACGATGACTTCCTGAAACTATTTTGAATACCTTTTAACTTGAGCGGACTCCACACTAATGATTTCCGTTGCAAAGCAACAACGGTTGGAAGTCTTGGCTTCCATGAACCTGCCTGTGCTGCCTGAGGGCTCCCCATGAACTTGCTACTGCTTCTCCTGGCTGTAGGTGATGTCTCTGATGGGTTCCTAAACTCTGGTACGGGAGAAAACATCTTTGAATATCTTAACTTCCTGGCATCCCGCGCTAGAGTCGGTCTGTCCATTCTACTGTTGTTGAACCTGGAAGCTGACCTGTGGAGTGGTGTTGTCATGTGTGAATCTGGCTGGAGAGTAGCAATGGATACTCGCCTTTTAGGCTGAAGAACTTGAGTCTTGGCTGTTGGAGGTTTGATGGCAACAGAAGAACGTCTAGGTTTCAAAAGGTTTTTTCTGTTTGCCATCACAGTTTCAGTGTGGTTTTCTTTGTCATTTGATGCTGCTGCCATGGATACTCTAGATGTCTTTCCGATGGTGGCCAAAGGAGATGCTGGGGGCATGAAATTAGATATTCTTCGCAATGGTAACCTCACTTTCGATGGACAGAGCGGCGGTTTTTTCTCCATTTTGGTATTATCTGATGCTTGTCTAAGAGGTGGTCTAGCAGAAGCAGCAGTAAGAGCTCTGGTTTCCTGCTTTAATTGGGTTTTCCGTTCCTCCACTAGCTGATTTTCTAGGTCACGAACCTGACATCAAATACCAGGAAGAAAAGCATCAGACAATCTAGATTGCTAATAGATGTTCAACGGTTCCAAGAGGTTTGTTTAATATATGATAAACCTTTTCTTGTAGAGTTTTGCATATATGTTCTCTGGCAGAAAGTCTCAGCTGCAAGGATTGCACATTATCCTGCAACTTCTTTGTTTCCCTGTCATCATGTTTCAACTTTTCTGCCTGTTAATTAATCAATAACCAAAGATCAAACAAATTGAATCCACCTCAAATGTTAAGAGAGAATTTTCAAATTTCATCAATTTGTCATACCATTTGCTTATACTTGAATAACTCAGTAAGGTCCACCTGTTTGCGGGCAGGACCACTTTCAATCCCTCTAACTCGGCTAGCAAAATTCAGTGAACAGAGGGTCTCCCCAAGGTCTGCACTCGACGGGCTGATCTGTACGAACATCACGGTCTTGCAATCTCCTCCTGCATCGCCATTAGGCTACAAAACATGAATACAGAGATCCTTCATGGACAAATCTTTCCAGATTAACTAGCCTCAGATAAAGAGCATCAACTCCCTTCATACTATGAGGAGAGGAAAGTTTACCTAGAGAGCTCTGTAACATATGTGTGAGCTTTGAGTTCCTGTTTTAGAAAAGTGGAAAGAATAAAGGTGTTAATGTTAGACATATTGATTTTTCATTTGGTTGTGTGTATGCATTGTTCGTGTATGAGAGGGAAAGGGAGTAACCTATAAGGAATATGGGATGTTTTGGATGCCAGGGCGGAAATTACATCACCAAGTGCTGAGAGAGATTTATTTATGAACTGGGATTCCTTTAACCTTTCACCTTCGACTTCAATCTTCCCAACGCGCTCACTGCCAGCCAAATCTACCAGCCATAGGTGACTCCTAGTCTTTTGGCCATTTATCAAATTTGTTCCTCTTACAGTTACTCGTAACAAGCTGCAAAGAGAGATTCTGGTCACTATAGTTAATGCACCATTTTTTTCTCGGCCAAAGTTGTTGGAAAACAAAAGTTTTCTCATTTATTTGATCACAAAAAGTCTAGCCTTTTAAACATAATTTAGAAAACAAAACAAATAGAAAGTAAGATGTTACCAGTGAGAACGACTGCTCATTTCATTGGCGTTGGTAGCTCCAACTGATCTGACCCGGTTTCCAGACTTTAGAAGCTCCCATACTTCCTCTGTACTGTAAACACTAGCCTCGACAACTCCTGGAACTTCTTGTGTTCCATCTGCTGCTTGCTTGATATCCAACCTATATCAACATTGTGAAGGACTTCAAAAAATTGGAATTAACTCTCAAAATATGTGTTTCTAAAATCTTCTTTAGGGAAGACATTAAGCAGAGACTGAATGGAAATTCTGAGCTTTATTTTATCTTCTCAACATATTGCCCCTAAGATTTTTTTTTTTTAAATATATTGTTTCTAAGATCAGTTATTAAAGTCCATGGGTTTCTTTCTTTATGGAGATAAATGTCAATAGATTGCACATAAGTGTTTGTCTTGCAATCAGACTTTAATAATTGCCCAACCATATAAAAATTAGTGTTAGGAATAAACCTTTTAGTAGGTTGGTTGGAGTTTTCTCCGAGCAGGTCCCTTATCTTTTCGTTGTAGACCTCCATCATGCTGACAAACAATTCATATTTCATCACACCATCTCTCTCTCCAGCAACTCGAAACAGCTCCTCCAATGTCTTGTAATTAACTCCTCTATTTTCAGGTGTTCCCTCCATAGTAAATGTCTTCCCAGTTCCAGTTTGGCCATATGCGAATATGCAAACATTATAACCATCCAACACAGAAGTGACTATGGGTTTAGTTCGTGCAAATACAACATCTGCAAAAAAGAAAAACAGAGAATTAAAAACATTTATAGTAAAACTCGGTGAAGACATCTCAGGTTATGAAAACTCAATCAAGTGATCTTAGGGGTACCTTGGCCATCCTCGGGCCTAAATACATGATCAAACTTGAATTGTTTCTTGGAAGAATCAGAAGAAATTATTTGTATCTCAGCATCCTGAGACGAGTCAAATTCAACCACAGAAGAGGAGCCATTTGAGATTTCAACTTGGTTTAGAGGTCTACATCTGCAGAAAACCCTGATGTTTCCTTTAAGCTCAATCACTTCATTGTAAAGGCGCTTCCTCTCTAACGACTCATCTAGGTATTTCTTCTTCAGAAGTTCATATTCATTATCTATACCAAACAAGAAATAGAAAATCAATTAAAAAAAAGAACACAGACCCAATACTTTCGATTCTTCAATCTATTACTTACTGAGAAGCTGAAGAGTTCCTACAATGTCAGGACCATGAAAAGACTTCACTTGATCAGACAAAATTCCATGTTCTTTCTTCAAATTCTGTGACATTAAGTTAATCAAAGTCAATCCCTCAAACCATCAATGAGAAACAGGGAAAAAATATATATCAAGGTTATGTAAAACAATAGCCTACTGTCTTTTACCTGAAGACAGTTGCTCAAATTAATAACTTTCTGTAATATCAGAAGAGTTGGCCCCTGAGCAGGAGATATTTCTTGGTTCATGCTGGATACAGTATCTTCATCCATGGACTCGGTATGTTCTTCAAAAAGTTCTAAAGAAATAACCAATATATTTCATACTAGCATCTAATTACTCATATACTTAAATAACATAAACTTCCCCAAATATGATAATTAGAACATACAAATGCACCAACAGAAAAAGAACATTAGAGCAAACTTTCTAGCTAATATAAAGGATTCATGAACTGTAATCAATAGTGAGTATAGAAGAAAATGCATAAAATCAACTAAATTCGTCCACATATTCTAAGTTCTTACCTAAACAAGAAAATCACAGATATCAACCAAGTAAGAATTTTCTAGGGTTTACGTTCAAAAAAAATCCCTAAACGCTAACTTTCCTTTCAGATTTATAAAGTATTTCATTAAACTTTGCCTAAATGTTTCCTCCACTCTCCAAAGAAAGAAAGAAACAGACAGAACTAACCAATGTGAGAGTTCAAGGAAGGCTTTGATTCGCAATTATCCACAGTTCGATCTACAAAAACATCACGGTTTTCTACAGATCAGAATCGTAAAATAAAATTGAAGGAAAAAAGAGAAAATCAAATCTCAACCTTTATCAAGAACGACCAGATCGCAACTCTCTGAGTCAATTTCAGCCATTTGATTACCAAAAGTAAAACAAGAACTAGATTATTAGAAAAGAAAACAAAATCAATGAAAATTATAGAATTTAGGAAAAGAAATTGGGGGTTGAAAAATATTAAGAGTGAGACTTTTTTGAGAAATGAAAGAAAATTACGTGAGAGAGAAAGCTAAACTGAAGCGTTGAGTTTAAATTTTGAAAAGGGGTAGGGTTTTTACTTTTCTGATAGGATTCACAATAGAGAAACGTGAGCCGCTGGATTGACTTAGCTGTTTCTAACGGCTATTTTTATGTAAATACGGATCATCGTATTATTTTATTATTTTATTTTGATCATATAATTTTTAAAAATTTTAATTTATTAATTGAATTTTTAAATTATTTTTATTTTGACTATTTTGATTTTATTATTATTATTATTATTTTCTTTTTAATATTTATTATTATTAAAAATGAAAATAATTTAAAATATAAAATTAAATATAATTGTTCATCGGTGACCATCAGTCTTCGACAGATACTATCACCGAAGGTCGTAAATGGTGATTGTTTAACCCATATTTTATCGGTCAATTTATCTTTGTTTTCTAAGTCTGAATTCGAACTCCATCTAGTTAGAAAGTACTCCGAAGTTTACGAAAAAGAGTTCAAAAGTTAAAGAACCGAAAAGTTTTAAACAATATTTGTGAGTTTTGAGATATTTTTCGGTGAAACAAACATCAAATTCGAACTCTATGTTATAAAATAAATCTACTGATATAATTTAAGATCAAACGATCATCGATTTTGAAACCAACGATGATCAACGGTAGTGATAATTTTTTCTTCATATTTTTAAACATAATAATAATAAAATGTGATTTTATTATTTGTTTTAAATTATTTTTATATTTAATAATATTAAAAAATTAAAAAATATTAGAGTAACAAAAATAAAAGCAATCCAAAAGTTCAATTAGTAAATTAAAAAAATGAGAATGAGAAGATATTTGAGTGATGAATAGTATATTTTATTTTAATATTATCTTTCTTTAAAAGTGGTGTTTAACTATTTATTTTAGATTTTTTTTTCCTATACTTTAAAGGTGAAAAATTAAAAGTTTTTACAAACGCTTTAGTTTTAAAATTTAAAATCTTAGTTAAAGATGTAAACTTAAGAGCTTAGATGTAAAGATTTATAATTTAGGGATGTAGGTTATAATTTAAGGTTTATAACTACAATTTAAGGTTTATAAGATAATATAAGCATCTTTTATTACTAAACCAAGTGGATAATGATGGATTTTATGTAATTGTTTGAATATATTATTTACAGTTTTTATTGTACTTTACAGTCATTCTTAAACTGTAACTTTTTTTTATTGACATCTTAGTTTTAAAGGACGTTAGGCGTTTCGAAACGTTAAAAATTTTTAAAACTAAAACGCTAGACGAAGGCGCTTTTGCCTTTGACATTTTAGTTTTAAAGATTACTAGACGTTCCGATATGTTCAGAGTCTTTAAGACCGAGGCGCTAGGCACTCGCCTTTCGAAGGTTAAGACATTTTTATATTAAAATATTATTTAAATTATTTATATTAAATTATTTATATTATTTATATTAAATTAAATGCAAAGTAATATTAAATTAAATATTATAAATATTTATTAAGGAATAAAAATAACTACCAATTATATATTTATAATAATTTATACATATTTAAAATCGAAATACTTTAATCACGTAGATTTTAAATCTATTAAAAAGGAATGATTTAATATATTTAAATTAATAATTAGATTTTAATTATTTTTAATTATTTTCTTAATTTTTTTATAAAAATAGAATAATTTTAAAAAATATTTGTTGAAATCATTAATATTGTAATTATAAAATTTTATAAATAAGGTACAATTTATATTATGCAATATAAATATTATTTATATTAGTTTAAATACAAATATATAAATAAAATAAAAATGAAAAAATATATTCTTTATTAAGAAATAAAAATAGCTTATAAATATATTTTTATTTATAATAGTTCAAAAACATAAATAAATTAAGACATAAAATATAAAAAATTATAAAATTAATATGAAGAAAATTTTAATTAATTAAAATTTAGAAAACAATTTAATTATAATATATATAAAAATATAATATAATTTGGGCAAATTGTGGTTTATGTAAAGTTTAAGGTCTTTTAAAATTTTTTATGACTTTGGGTCAAATAAAAAAAAGGAGTAAGTCTTCAATTTACCATTTTATTTAATATTTTAATAATTTATTGACTTATTATAATGGAAAGATAATTAAAGGAGGTGATATTGCATTTGATTTACTTTTTCGGCTTTTTGTAAACGCACGTTTTCCCAAAAGCAATTTCGGGTCAGTTTAATATTATTTCTAGTGAAAAGTATGGTAAAAAAATATAGTAAAAATTTTTTTTTGAAATTTTTAATTTGAAATATGTGTAGTATTGTTGTCAAAAAGTGCTTTTAAAAAAAATAAATGACTATTTTAAACATGATATTATAAGTTAAAAAATATATATTTAAATGATAATCAAATTATTTCATATTATAATATTAACTAAATTATGATAAAATATAAAAATATTAATAAATGAATACATAAAATTATTTTTGAAAAATACTTTTTAAAAGTGCTTTTGAGAAAATATATAATTTTTATATGAATATATATAAATTTTAAATTAAAAAAATAATTTATGTTAAATATAATTATATTTATAAAAATTAAATTATAATAAAAGATAGTAAATGAAGGTTAAAATTATAATCTAACTCCTAAAAGCACTTTTCTAACCGTAAAAGCTAAAATTTTTAGCTTTTGAGTTTGGGTTGAAAATTACTTTTTAAACGCAATTCTTTCCTCTCAAAGATTAACTCTGTTTAGCATTGATTTTGCGTTTGAAACCAACTTTTAACCCAAAAGCTGATTTGAAAAATAATCCTAAACGAAACCTTCTTCGTCTCTTCATCTCGTTTTGGTAAGCGTTATTTGTCGATTGCCGTTCTTCTCTTCATCTTCTTCCTATTTTATAACAACCTTCAATTTAAATTTTTTTAATCTTCTACCGATTTAAGATCTATTTTCGTTTAAAATCCTAAAATAATAAAAATATCGCACCCAATATTTTTGGAAAAACACGCGTCTTCTAACGCTTTACGATGCTTCCGGTATGGCGTTTCGCCTCCGAAGATAAAAACGTTCTTCTCCTCGCCTCTCTTAACCATTGGCAGATGCACCCTTTAAATAGAGTGGACCCGTGCCCACCATGAACTTTTCAAAGTTCATATATTTACCTTTAATTTTCTTAATTTTTATGAATTGGTCTTTAAGTTTTGTGCCCAACCTGAGATTTCGAAATTTCATATGTCCACCCTTAAATAAATTTCTAGATCCACCACTACTTTTAACCCAACGTCCTAGACACGTCTCAGACGCTTTTTTGAAAACTTAAACGGAGATTGACATCATCACTCATCCCTTAAAAGCATCATTTTCATAATCTATTATAACGTATAAACTCCTTGAATATAATGGTTCATAAGTAATAAATTGCTAAGAATTTCTAGAACATCAATATCATTGTCTAGAGTTTTAACCTAAAGACATATAATTTTAACCCTTAATATTTATAATTTTTATTATTTTAGTCCTTATTCTTTTTGGGGATAAATTTATCTTTTAACCTATATATTTTTTGATAAATATCTTATTTTTAACTAACATGATAATCGAACCGATTTTTAACGACAATAACATGTTATATACATATGATAATATATTTTAAATGACATGACATCTAACTTATCAAATACATATAAATATATATAGAATATAATTTTATTCCAACATAAAATATAAAACAATTAAAATTCAATTAAAATATTAAAAATTAATTAATTTTAAAATAAACGTTAACTACGATATAGTTAAAATCCTATCTTAAAAAAATATGAACACAATTCAAAATTAATTAATTATATTAGAAAATTTTAGTAGCTTTTTATTTTAAAATTAATTATTTTTTAATATTTTATTTAAATTTTAATTATTTTATATTTTATATTGAATAAAATTATATTATATATATATATATGATAGGTTAGATTCATATCATTTAAAATATATTATCATATGTATATGATATGTCATCCTCGTTAAATTTTTAACGGACCAGTTATCATACTAGTTAAAAAAATAAGATATTTATCAAAAATTAAAAGCTAAATTTATCTCAAAAAATAATGACCAAAATGATAAAAATTATAAATGTTATAGGTTAAAATTATCTTTATGCCTAACCTAAAATGGATTTTCAAACCCTTTCCAATATATCTTCAACATAAATGTTAATATTAATTGTAAAATCATATTAGTAACCTAAAAAATGTTCATTCCATCCGCATCACATCTATAAAAAAAAAAATCAATTGAGGTTTTAATATATATCAAATTTTAAGTCTTAAGTAGGGATGTACAAAACCGAATTCGATTTCGGTTAACCGGTAAAATCAAGTCATCAATTTTCTATCTTAAACCATAATCATTCAATCGGTTAATCAGATAACCGATTAACCAAAAACTTTGGCTCGGAACAATTCGATTTAACGGTTTTTTATTTTATTTATTAACGATATAAATTTACTAACATATTAGAAAAAATAAATAATTTTAAAAAGTAACACTTGATATTAGTATATTTTTTAATAATAACAAGCTAAACACTTAAATTTTATAAAATAAAATTATAATTTTACTTTTATAAAATTAGAAAATAAATTAAAATATAATTTAGCCCACAGCCCACAGTTTACCTGTTATGAAGTATGACCAGACATAGCTATGTCACTGGCAGCCAAAGACTCTTTGCTAGACAGCAATTTTGCAACTCCATCTTCAGGGATTTCTCGCAAGGCAAGAGCTTTCTTTATTCTCTACAACTGGAAAAGAAAAATACACCTAGCCCCAACCATTGAAACTCAAAGCAACAACGAATACCTGCCAAGGAAAGAATTAATTAACGCAAATTTTCCAGCATTAGCTGGACCGAAAACAAAGGACTGGAAAACATTTCTTTCTGATTGTTGCTTCTAGGGGGTGTAAACGAGCCGAGTCGAGCTCGAGTAGTGCTAAGCTCGGCTTGACTCTTTAAGATTTCGAGTCGAGTTCGAGTTTGAGTAATTTTAAACGAGCCTAAAAAATCTGAGCTCGGCTCGACTCGTTTAGAACTCGAGTCGAGTTCGAGCTTTTTTCGAACCTAATTGAGTTAAGTATTAACTGATCTTTGACCATGTTAGACTTGAGTAACTATTATCTCTTACGTCTCATTTAAAGCCTAACAAAGAAAAAACTTTGATACACAAGTTGGGTAAACTCAAGCTTGTTAATTTTAGGTTTTAGTATGTTAATTTAGAGTTTAAAACTTATGTTTTAGGGTTTAGATTTTAGGGTTTTAAAGTATATTTATATTTTCGAGTAGCTTGTGAGCTTTTCGAGTCGAGTATCATGTAGCTCGGCTCGGCTCGGCTCGTCAAGAACTCGAGCCGAGTCCAATCGAGTCGAGTTTTAACCGAGCTTTGACCGAGTCGAACTCGAGTAGCTCGCGATCTGTCTCGTCTCATTTACGGCCCTAGTTGCTTCTTTCGATCTAGTCGTCTTCTCTTAATCACATGGATGGAAGGCAAAGGATCACCAGGATATCCAATGTATATCAAGTTCTCCAAACTACGAGTTGGGTCTAGGAGTGTCATAAGGGCTCACTGCAGTACACAATATAAATCATAAAATACAAGCCAAAATAAGCAGGGTAATGATCAACCCCAACAGCCAATCCACCAAAATGCAATAAAAACTGCAGTACAACAGTTTCATACACAACCACGAATGTTTATAGAGTTGTCGTTCAATATTCCCATTTCCCATAACGAATTAATATTTGAACTGCAAAACGAAAAACAAGATGTCAAAGTTTTCATAAGCCAATATGCATTAAAGTTCCCCCGTGTTAGTGTAGTAATGGCCGGAAGAACATTGTTAAAGGGATCTTAACTTAACTCCACCTTAACACGCGTTCTCTGAAAAGAACAAACTAGCTATTAGTTATAAGATTAATAAATATATTAGGATGAATTCTTCTGTCCTATTATATAGGATTCTATCGATTAGGATAAAACTCCTAGTTTCTAGGAGTTATAAGTCTTTTAATCTCTGATCTCATTAAGAGATTAGAGACTTATCTATTTAGGTTTTCTGATCTTTGTAAAACTCTTGTAAAAAGAGTCTATATATTAAGTCTTTCAGTTCAATAATAAAGTAAGTAACAGAGACTATTCGATGTATGTTTTCTACATGGTATCGAGTTAGAGCGATCCTGATTCTGATTTCTTTCAGTTCAAAATCAGATCTTTTCAACCTTGTTATTTTCTTTCCCTCGATTATTCTCCTCTTCATGATTAATCCAGATCACTCATCTTCTGAGATTAGTTCTCAGACCAATTCTTCTTAATCAGATTTCACAATATCTGATTCATTTATATCTCCGATCACCTCCTATAACTAAATGTAAACAACTATCTGCCATGGTCTCAATCTGTGAGACTTTATATCACTCACTGGAAGAAGGAAGATTGCTTATCTCTCTGACTCCATACCGATCTCAGAGACATCAGATCCAAATTACAACACATGGTTGAGTGAAATTACCATGATCATGTCATGTTTAATCAACTCCATGCTTCCTGAAGTAGGGGAGAAATTTATGTTGTACCAAACAGCAACGGAAATTTGAAATGCAGCGAGAGATACCTATTCAAGTGCTGATAATACCTCAGAACTCTTTCGAGTGAAAAATCTCATTAAAGATCTTCGACAAGGAAACATTCTAGTAGACCAGTACTTTGGTCTTCTCAACAAGTATTGACAGCAAATTGATTTGTATGAAAAGTATGAGTGGAAGTGCCAGGAGGATAGCCTCTTTTATGGCCAACAGAAAAATCAAAAGTGAGTATTTCAGTTTTTATCTGGATTAAATGGCGAGTTTGATGGAACAAGAGGAAGAGTTTTGACAACCAAACCTCTTCCTTTGGTACGAGAGGTGTTTTCAGAAGTCCAGAGAGAGGAGAGCAGAAGAACATTAATGGTACCACCAGCCATGCAACCAGATGCTTCAACCCTCGTCACTAGTTCCCACTCTAGGAACCAACCAAGAAGAAATCGACCTTGATGTGAACATTGTAAAAAACTTGACAATATGATAGATCAATGCTGGAAACTACATGGGAAACCTCCTGATTGGAAGCCCACTCGATCCAGATTTCAGAAAGAAGCTAATGTGGCTACCCAAGAAGAATCATCTAGTAGCTTTAGTAAGAAACAAATTGAAGAACTACAACAGCTCTTGAGCAATATGACAGTTAAACCTCCAAACATTGCTCATGCTACTACTGCAAGTACTCTTTTATCCGATAATTCTGTTCAATGGATAATAGATTCGGGGGTATCAAACCATATGACAGGAGATCTTTACTCTATTGGAGAATTATGGTGCTGCCAACCTACTAACATTTATTCGAATCACTGATGGTACTTTTACTCATGTCAAAGGGGAGTGGTTCGGTTATTTTAAACAACAAATTAGTCCTCCATAATGTTCTCTATGTGTCAAAACTTGCATGTAATTTAGTATCAATTAGCAAGATGATTCAAGATTCCGATTGTAATGTTCTTTTTGGTATTGGTGGTTGTTTTTCTCAGGAATAAGACTCGAGGAAGGTGATTGGCAATGCTAAGCTGCACAAGGGATTAGACATGCTTGAAGGATGTGCATCTCTTAATCCTATCCTATCCACTGAACTTAGGAAACATGCTTTTCTTTCCACACTTCGTACAAATGAGATTTTCTTAAGGCACTATAGATTAAACCATCCAAAATTTTTTATCCAAGATGTTACCATATTTGTTTATCAATAAAAATCAATCTTCTTTTTCTTGTGAGTTTTGTCAGTTTGCCAAACATGCTCAAAAACTTTATGCTCCAATCAAGTTTTAACCCACAACACCTTTTTCCATCATTCACAGTGATGTATGGGGTTCCTCCTCTATCAAAACCATGTCTTGCTATAGGTGGTTCATCTCCTTTATTGATGACTACTCAAGGACAACATGGTGTACCTTATGCGAGAAAAGTCTGAAGTTCAGTCCATCTTTAGAGATTTTTATCAAAAAAATTGCAACCAGGTTTGACACGAAAATAAAAATACTAAGGAGTGACAATGAGAGTGAATATTTGAGTACCTCTCTTAGTTCTTTCTTTCGAGAAAAAGAAATTGTCCATCGTACTTCTTGTGTTAATACACCCCAACAAAATGGGGTAACCGAGAGAAAAAACTGACATATTCTAGAGGTTACAAGGTCACTATTGTTTTTTGCTTGTGCACCTAAGTATCTTTAGGAAGAAGTCATTCTTACAGCTACCTACCTCATAAATAGGATGCGAAGCAAAATTTTGGGGTTCAAAATTCCTACTGAAGTTCTTCTTACTCATTTCCCTCACTTTAAACCTTTGAATTCTAGAATTTCTCCTCGAGTTTTAGGGTGTACTGCTTTTATCCATATACATCAACATCATAGAAGTAAATTAGATCCTAAATCCATCAAATGTGTTTTTATAGGCTACTCTTCGAGTCAAAAAGGCTACAAATGTTATTCCCCATCCACAAGAAAATCATATATTTCTTTTGATGTCACATTTTTTGAAAATACACCCTATTTCTCCAAGACAGAAATTCAGGGGAGAATTCTATGGAATTTCAGCATGTCCAAATATTGAGTTTTCCTGTGCAAACTTTTCTACCAGTCCCTACTATTGTTTTTCCTCAACCAATTATTCAAGTATCCAGTGAAAATAATGAGACTGATCGAAATGATGATTCTACTTGTTAACACGAATTTGAATATAAATAATAATAAATAATGAATAATAAAATAAAATATATAAATAATAAAATATTAAAAATATATTAAAAAAAAGAAAAAATCTGAAAAATAGAAACAGAACGTGGGAGGAGTCTTTCGGTTTGTTGGGGGTGTTGGGATTTTGTTTAGATTAGATTGAGGATGAGGTTGAGTGTTTTTAGGAAATAGAATTTGGGTATGTATGAGTTTCTAGGTTTGAATCCCTTTAAAAGGGATTCAACCGATGGAATTTGGGGAAAATCTGAGTTTTAGAGCTTGAATCGGTACTGGAATTGGAAGGAGCAATCGGCAGAAGGCTTTAGATCCCTCAGGTAAGCTCATCAACCGTTTCTTTTAGTTGTTTTATTCTGGTAGATCTATGATCGGCTGGTTAGTTTAGGAGAATTTCAGGGTTCGGTCGGGTAGTTTATGGAGTTTTAGGGTGTTTGGATTGAAGGAATCAGGTTTTAGAGGCGTTTTTAAACGTTTTGGGGGCTTCTGACGGCCTTGTCGGCACCGAAAACCGCCACGGAAGGCTTCTGAGCGACGGCCGGCGTGATTCGCGGTGGTCGGCGAACACGTCGGAGCAGCGCCAGACGGTGGCAGAGTGGATTGAGCGGCGGTCAGTACGGAGGAGCGTACGACATTGCTGGGCACGTTCTTGGTGTTCATTCTTGTTCAGGATGAACAAGGATGAACAACAAGCTTTTTGGTATGTTTGATCGTTTCCTAGGCTGGGTTCTGGGCTTGAGATGTTTGTCCCAGAGAAAATTAAGTCAGGCTGAGTTGATCTCCGTCTAAATGGCCGAGCCAACTCGGTCAAAGGGGGGTCTTTTAGGTTTGAAACGACACTGTTTTGGCAGTCGGGCACGCGGGTCGGATCCGGGTTCAACCCGGATCCGCGTGTTTTAGTTAATTTTGGGCTTTTTACCCTTTAGGTCCCCTGACTTTAGGATGTTATACAATTTAGTCTCTAGAATCCTCATTTAGGCCCCTAAACCCTTAATACTCACTCAATTAGGTCCCTGAACTCTAAATTAGACCCCTAGGATCAAAATTAAACTATTTTGAACTTTAATTAGGGTAAAAAATTAATTTTTAAAGACTTAAAATTTATTAATTAGGTTTTAATTAGAGTTTAGTTTAATTTTTAAGATACTTTAAAATTAATTTTACCTAGTTAGATCTAATTTAGGATTAATTTGACCCTCTATAACCTAAAAATAAGACTTCAATTAGGTTTAATTTAATCCTTAAATTTTGGGAATAATTTTAATTAATTATTTGAATTAATTTTAATTAATTTCTAAAAAATAAGTTTTAAAATTAACCCAATTTAATTAGGTTTAGTCTAGCCTTTAAACCTTAAAACACTCACCAAATTAGACTTTAATTAGGCTTTTTAAATTTTTAAAATTTAAGAAATAATTTTAATTAATAATTAATTTCTTAAAGATAAGATTTAAAATTAATTTGGTCTAATTAGTCTAAGTTTCACCAATTAAACTTTAAATAGGTTAAATTAAATTCTTAAAAATTTAAAAATTATCTTAATTAAGTCTCTTAATTAATTTAAAATTTCTAAGATAAGATTTACAAATTTACCTAGTTAAGTTTAACCCTAATCGAACTTTAAAAGCTTTAATTCATTTAAGTTAGGTTTCAATTAGGATAAATTAAGTTTGAAGTTAGGAAAATTTAATTAATTAATTTAATTAAAGGCTTCTAAACTTTAAAATTAATTATACACTTAAATTTAATTCATCTTTTTGAGGCTTGAATCCTTGTCCCTTATGATCTTTGCTAATGTAAGTCCCTTTTACTCTCTTATGATGACAACTTTTGATGTAATTTGTACTCCCATGATTCTAATAAAAATATCAAGTTCCTTTTTATCTTATTTGTTTATTTTATTATGTTTTTGCATAACATATTTTAGGTAGATCACCTAATAAACATTTTAATTAATTAATTTAGAGCCCTCTAGGACTAGTCACTTAAATTAATTGATTAATTTAATTAGAGAGATAATTTAGTAACATAGCATTTGAATCTTATATCTCGGATACACTAAAGATGTTGGTGTTTTGACATACCATGATGTTGACCTAGAGAGTGTACCTTGGTATCGAATTCATGTGCTATTAAAACCTAGAATTTTGACAAAATAACTTAGGTTTAGAATTAAATAAAATTGATAGGTAAGCAAATAGCGACATTAGTAACTTAGGTTTTAAACATTTAATTAATGGAGCATTTTTAAGATTAGAACTTAAAATGAATAAGATAAAGACGGTCATGCATTTTACTTTAACCTTTTGAGGCGGAAATTACATTTCTTTGTTTTTGGTGTAGGTTTCCTATCTAGAGGACGTCTCGTTCAACCCAAGTTTAAAGGTGATATAATTTCTAAATCAAAAGGTTATCCTCGATTCAAATAATGTTCCATTAACAATGGAAAATTAAATTAATATCTATCTTCAAAGTATCAATGTCACGTAATATTTTTTCAAGGTACAAATTTTTTGGCGTTTATAAGGGTCGTCCTTACACATAACCGACTCCTGAACCCAATATTTTTGAACGAATCTCTGGTTTATTTTATGGTGTCTGACCTACCTAAGTGGCAGGTGGCGACTCCAAGTTATTTTTCAAATTAAATTATATATTTTTAATAAAATTTGAGTTTTTCAAGATTAAAATTGATAAAATTCATATTTTTCGAAACCAATCGTCAAGTTATTTTTTCACCTAAACTCACGTTTTTAAAGAGGTCGCGACAGCTTGGCGACTCTGCTGGGGACTTAAAAAATTATTTTTTTTGTGAGTCAGGCCTAACTTTTTTTAAAAATTTTACGTGGCATTTTGAAGATAGATACTAATTTAATTTTTTATTGTTAAGTGAACATTATTTGAATGAGGATAACTTTGTACTTTCATGATATATCTTGTCATTCATGCCTAAATAATGTTCACTTAACAATAAAATATTAAATTAGTATCCATCTTCAAAATGCCAAAATGCCACGTAAAATTTTTAAAAAATGTTAGACCTGACTCACAAAAAAAATAATTTTTTAAGTCCCTAGCGGAGTCGCCAAGCTATCGTGACCTCTTTAAAAACGTGAGTTTAGGTGAAAAAATAACTTGACGATTGGTTTCAAAAAATATGAACTTTATCAATTTTAATCTTGAAAAACTCAAATTTTATTAAAAATATATAATTTAATTTGAAAAATGACTTGAAGTCGCCACCCGCCACTTAGGTAGGCCAGACACCATAAAATAAACCAGAGATTCGTTAAAAAAATATTGGGTTTGGGAGTCGGTTACGTGTAAGGACAACTCTTACAAACGCCAAAAAAATTGGTACCTTGAAAAAATATTACGTGGCATTGATACTTTGAAAATAGATATTAATTTAATTTTTCATTGTTAATTGAACATTATTTGAATCGAGGATAACCTTTTGATTTAGATATTACACCACCTTTAAATTTGGGTTGAACGAGACGTCCTCTAGATAGGAAACCTCACCCAAATTCAAAGAAATGTAATTTTTGCCTCAAAAGGTTAAAGTAAAATGCATGACCGTCTTTATCTTGTTCATTTTAAGTTCTAATCCTAAAAAAACTCTATTAATTAAATGTTTAAAACCTAAGTTACTAATGTCGCTAGTTGCTTACCTATCAATTTTATTTAATTCTAAACCTAAGTTATTTTGTCAAAATTCTAGGTTTTAATAGCACATGAATTCGATACCAAGGTACACTCTCTAGGTCAGCATCATGGTACGTCAAAACACCAACCTCTTTAGTGTATCCGAGATATAAGATTCAAATGTTATATTACTAAATTATCTCCTAATTAAATTAATCAATTAATTTAAGTGACTAGTCCTAGAGGGTTCTAAATTAATTAATTAAAATGTTTATTAGGTGATCTACCTAAAATATGTCATGCAAAAACATAATAAAATAAACAAATAAGATAAAAAGGAACTTGATATTTTTATTAAAATCATGGGAGTACAAGTTACATCAAAAGTTGTCATCACAAGAGAGTAAAAAAGACTTACATTAGCAAAGATCAAAAGGGACAAGGATTCAAGCCTCAAAAAGATGAATTAGATTTAAGTGTATAATTAATTTTAAAGTTTAGAAGCCTTTAATTAAATTAATTAATTAAATTTTTCTAACTTCAAACTTAATTAATCCTAATTGAAACCTAACTTAAATGAATTAAAGCTTTTAAAGTTCGATTAGGGTTAAACTTAATTAGGTAAATTTGTAAATCTTATCTTAGAAATTTTAAATTAATTAAGAGACTTAATTAAGATAATTTCTAAATTTTTAAGAATTTAACTTAACCTATTTAAAGTTTAATTGGTGAAACTTGGACTAATTAGACCTAATTAATTTTAAATCTTATCTTTAAGAAATTAATTAAAATTATTTCCTAAATTTTAAGAATTTTAAAAGCCTAATTAAAATCTAATTTGGTGAGTGTTTTAAGGTTTAAAGGCTAGACTAGACCTAATTAAATTGGGTTAATTTTAAAACTTATTTTTTAGAAATTAATTAAAATTATTCCCAAAATTTAAGGATTAAATTAAACCTAATTAAAGTCTAATTTTTAGGTTATATGGGGCCAAATTAATCCTAAATTAGATCTAACTAGGTAAAATTAATTTTAAAGTATCTTAAAAATTAAACTAAACTCTAGTTAAAACCTAATTAATAAATTTTAAGTCTTTAAAAATTAATTTTTTACCCTAATTAAAGTCCAAAATAATTTAATTTTGATCGTAGGGGTCTAATTTGGAGTTGATGGACCTAATTGAATGAGTATTAAGGTTTTAGGGGCCTAAATGAGGATTCTAGGGACTAAATTGTATAACATCCTAAAGTCAGAGGGACCTAAAGGGTAAAAAGCCCCAAACTAACTAAAACACGCGGATCCGGGTTGAACCCAGATCCGACCTGCGTGCCCGACTGCCAAAACGGTGTCGTTTCAAACCTGAAAGACCCCCCTTTGACCGAGTTGGCTCGGCCATTTGGACTGAGACCAACTCGGCCTGACTCAATTTTCTCTGGGACAAACATCCCAAGTCCAGAATCTAGCCTAGGAAAGGATCAAACACACCAAAAAGCTTGGTGTTCATCCTTGTTCATCAATCCTTGTTCATGATGAAAAACGATAATTTGTAAGAAAAACGATAAACTATAATATAGGTCACTTAATTATGTTTGATTAAAAAGGGTAAACTATAATATAGGTCACTTAATTATGGTCAAAGTTACATTTGGTCCCTTTTATTAAAGTTATATTTGAGTCCCAAATTATTAAAAGTTATATTCGAGTCACTCAATTATAGGTAAAATTATATTTGGATCATTCAATTATAGGGTTAAATTATATTTGAGTCACCCTTCATATTAAAAAAAATATATTAATTTGTGTATTAAATTAATTAATGGTTTCAAATGAAATACTCTAATATTAACAAGGGTATACAAAGTGATCTGTTAAAAAAAACTAAATGAAATGCTCTATGATGGAGATTGTATAGAGGGAAAGGAAGAGGTAGATGGGCTTTTTAAGAGGAAAGGCTATCAATTTTTCATTAGAGATGCAATTTCATTTGTTTTAAACAAAATTTTAGATTGTAGAAGAAAATGTTACACAATTTTTTCTATGACCAGAGAATTTTTTAACTCAACTCTAAATATAATCGAGACTAATACGCTACATCAGTTTAATTTCAGATATAATCGAGACTAATACAACTATAAAACGTCGAGATCTCGCACAAAATAAATATATTCCCATCTATTTCCTTGATTCCAATGGCAGTATGTTAAACACCAAAGTGTTCATGTTGGGTGTACACATTTCATAAACTCAGGCTTAAAGACTGGTATAATGTTTACCACATTTAATGTATTAGAAGAAACAGCCATTACCATTGTTCTCTGAGCCTTCTCAATTACCTTTTTTCACAATGACTTCAAGCATCCCATTAACTAAACAACCGGAAACTTCTTCGGGATTGACAGGACCCGGCAGGTTGAATGAAACGGTGAAGTCTCCCGGCGGGCAAAGATTTTGTGACAACATATTGAAGGTTAGAGAGTCCCTTTGTACTACTTTCTCACCGGTGGTTGTTATCCCTTTGATTAGCACCTTTCCATCAGCATGAATGTCACAATTGAAGTCTTCTGCACTCGTACAAATCGAATATCGGAGATATTATTACCGGTAACATCAAGAACAGAGTAGACAAATGAATAAGATGATTCAAGCTTTTCTAATGGACAAAATTGACAAATAGATTAGGTTCATTCCTAAAGCTTGGAATAGAGGTTTAATGGCAGATATACACTTGCTTCCCATGTCATTCCTGACTCTTCATTTTCTTCGATTGAATAAGAAAAATAAGCATTCTCAATCCTCTTTCAAGCATGTAATTGATAATGAGCGGAGTGGTTAACCTAGAAGAAAAAGAACTTACTTCTATCCGGTGATACTCCGGGAAGAGTGACACGAAAATAGTACGAATCCTCCAATTCACCAAGGTCAGCTAACCCTATAATTGGTCCAAAAGCTCCGGTTGCAGCAGCCCCAGTCAAAGCAATTCCATGTCCGTTAGAAGCCAATGTATAATCCAACTCCTCCTGAGTTGTTTTAGAAGGCAGAAATATCATTGCCGGATTTAATGTTTCCGCAACATTTGTCTTCTCTTCCGATGAGATGTCTATCTCATCTGGAGTTGTTGGACCAACTTTTCGCTCATAATTTCCCCTTTTAGACCTGCCAGAAAACAGATAAACTGTCAATTTTCCAAATGAACACAAGCAATACTACTACCTACATTACTATCTCAAACCACAACATGACTTCATTTACCTCGAGTATTCTATTTCGAATCTGTTTTTTCTTACTGCATTTACTAGCACCTATGTCATGAACCATACAAGATTCGATTTCGACATTTCAAAGCCAGTATGCACAAACAAAAACACTATGTTTTTCAAGTTGTTTTAGCTTACATTGCTCCGACTCACGCGTCTATATACCGATATCCGACATTCATATTTCAAACCACAACATGACTTCATTTACCTCGAGTATTCTATTTCGAATCAGTTTTTTCTTACTGCTTTTACTAGTACCTATGTCATGAACCATACAAGATTCGATTTCGACATTTCAAAGGCCATATGTACAAGCAAAGACACTATGTTTTTCAACTTGTTTTAGCTTACGTTGTTCCGACTCATGCGTCGATATACTGATATCCTACATTCACACCCAAATAAGAATAACATGTTTCAATTTCATGGCAGATTTAGGATTTCACAAGAAATCATAAAAGAACTGTCATTTAGCAGGGACAAGTCAATAAACATTACCCTTAATTTTTCAGAACAACACAATGTTAGTTTAAAATCAAGAACAATCCCACAGAATTGTAAACACTCCAAATCAAGAAAGTTTAAAATTTACAAAAAAAATAAATAAATAAATTAAAACTAAAATGTAAACCAACAATAACATGAATCATAAAATCTCAAAAACCCCATGATCAATACTCAATATCATATTCCAAACCCAGGAAGAACAAGGATCAAACTACATCAGAATTTGCAGAAAAAAATGGGGATTCAAAGCCTTTGCCTTTAAGCTTTTCATATTACAAACATTAATCAATAGAATAATATATATACTGCATGGGAATGTTTAAAAGAGACGTAATGGAAATATGGGTATCTTTAGTTTACCTCTTACGAGAAGCCATTGAAGAGTAACCTCAGATGATCAAAGCTAAGACTGAGAGACTGAGTTTTTCAATTTGAGGTTTTGAAACGTTTTCTTTGTAGTTTGACAGAATTTGTAGTCTGTTTTATTCTTGGCCTGGCCCATTTCAAGAAGAATCCCTAAACTTTGCAATTATTCCTAATTTGATCCCTGAATTTATATTGAATGTTCCTTTTGGTCACATTGTCTGTAAATTTGGATTTTTTTTATTATTTTAATGATGTGTATGATATTGTACTACGGGTAAAAATATAAAAAATACAAAGTTGAGGTTAAATCAACAAAAATCAATAAACTTAAGGATTAAGATATATATTTAACGGTTAAAGTTGGTATGTAATATTAATTCGAGAAGATAGATACAAAAAATAACGTTCAAAGGAAGAAAATCGTGACTCAAGTAGTGATTACTTTCCAAGAAAGAACACACCTTACTCGTGAATATTATTACCAAACATGCACAACGCCAAATGTCTCTTCTATTACCGAGACCGTTGGTTCGTGAAGCTTATCCGATTTTTTTTTATATATTTATACGTTTTAAGAATATATATCAATTAGGTGAAGGGAGCGTGACTATACGTTAAAATAAAAAAGCTAACAAGATAATTTAAAATTTATACATATTATCTAAATTTAAGATAAAATACAATGATATTTAATTTTAAGATTTATAATAAATATGTCAATTAAAATATTATAAAAATATATCGTTATGTCATTAATATTAAAATAATTCTGTAATGTGGTATGACAGAATAATAGTTACTTGTTGGGTTTGAAGGTACTCGGTGAATAATCGATTAAATATGCTAAGTGGTGGAGAAGTGACAATATGGATGGTTTGATGTGGAAGCAAAGATATAAACAATAAACACAAAGATTTATAATGGTTCGACCACGCCTATATTCACTACCTTAACTTCCTACTAAGGATTTCCACAATTCACTAAGAATTCAACCTTTTGAGGCCAAAGGGATAACCTTACAATCCTAGACTCAAACCCGAATCTAGCATCCAAAGTTCACACCCGAACTTTGGGAAATTCACTCACAAAGAGAAAACTTAGCAAACTTGTTAATCTTTCTAATAAGGCTAGTGTTTGCAATCTAAGCACTCACACAATCCTAATACACTTGAGCATACATTGACAATTGAACTCACAAGTGTTTGTCTACCAAAATATTGGAATGTAAGCACTAAGACAATTTCTTGATCATAATGTTGTTACAATTGAAGCATTAGTCTTCTCTTGATGCTTGAGGCTTTCTTTTATCATCTTAAATGAGCTTCTCGTCGTTTATGACTGTTGGGGATTTTTTGGGGCCGTTTGAAGCTGATTTCAAGGCTTATTTCCTCTTCTGGTGCAAGCGGTATCGAAACACCTCAGACCGGTATCGAAACACCTGCTTTGGAAAATAACAGTTGACCTGCATTTAAGAACAGGTATCGATACCAGTATCGATACCGCTCCTAGCTGTTGGGGGTTTTCATAAAATCGTTTTATGATCGATGGGGGTATCAAAATAAGGTTCGAAACCAAACATCACAATGGTGAAAAGGTATCGATACCACTGTGATTTTGCCTTTGAAAACCTGCATTGATGAACAGGTATCGAAACACCTTAAGAGTGTATCGAAACACCTGGGTTAAAAATACTTATTTGGTTTCTTTAAATCATTTAAAACATATTTAAAATCACTCAAAAACATCTTAAATATATTTTCAAGTAGTTTGGACATAAAAACTATTTTTGAAATCTTTTCAAATTAGTCTAAAACTATTTTTCAATTATTATATCAAAACATTAGTTCTACATTACTACTCAAAGCTCATATAATTTATTAATTTTATCATGATTCAAAATAATTTAATAAATTTAAATTTTTATATTTAAATAATTCAATAATTTAATATTTTTCACAACACTAACAAAATAAATGATCCCATCAAATAAAACAATAATTAGATAATTTTATTTTATAATAAGACAACACCAAGTTAATGTTTCAATTGATTTATACTAAAAAATAAAATTTCAGAGAGAAGAACAAATACTTTTAAAAAATAAAAATATAATAAAAATTTTAAATAAATTTATTAAAGGTATAAAAATAATTTTAACTCTTAACGTTTATAGTTTTTATCGTTTTGATCTTTATTTTTTTTGGATAAATTTAGCCCTTAACCTATATCCTTTTAACAAATAACTTATTTTTTAACTATCATGATAACTATACCGTTAAAAATCTAACAATGATGACATATCATATGCATATGATAGTATGTTTTAAATAACATAACATCTAACCTATCAAATATATATATATGAAATATAATTTTATTCTAATATAAAATATAAAATAATTAAAATTTAAATAAAATATTAAAAAAATAATTAATTCTAAAATAAAATGCTACTAAATATTCTTAACCCCAATTAAGAAAGAATCAAAATCTTATTTTTTAAAAAAAATTAATTAATTAATTAGAGTTGAGAATGTTTAGTAACCTTTTATTTTAGAATCAATTAATTTTTAATATTTTATTTGAATTTTAATTGTTTTATATTTTATATTAAAGTAAAATTATGCTTCATATATATATATATGTATTTTATAGGTTAGATGTCATGTCATTTAAAATATATTATTATATGCATATGACATGTCATCATCGTTAAATTTTTAACGATCCAGTTATCATGATGGTTAAAAAATAAGCTATTTGTCAAAAAAATATATAGGTTAAGGGCTAAATTTATCCAAAAAAAGAATAAAGATCAAAACGATAAAAATTATAAACGTTAAGGGTTAAAATTATTTTTATATCTTTATTAAATTATTTCGAATTATGATAAAATTAATGTAAAATTGAGTCTTAGTTTTCAAGTTAAACATCTTTAGAATCAAAATTGTTCATATTTTAATGCCTTGAGCATTGATATCAAGATTTTCTTTTGCATGTTTCTTTCTTATTTTATAATATATATATTTTATATCTTTATTAAAAAACATATACTTTAATATAATTATACTAAATATTAAAAAAAACTATTTAAGAGCTTAAAAGAATAACGAAAGCTTGTCGATTTCCATAATACAAAAAATAATTAATGTAGCAATATAGAATTACACAAAAAATAAAAATCAAATTTTTACATTATATTAAACTTCAACTAGGACGACACTAAGATGAGACAAAATTAGTTTTAGTTATTTCGACTCTAATTTCGATTTAATCTCAATTTTATTATAATTTATGATTTGATATGATATAAATGAAATATTATTTAAATTCGTTTGATCTTAAAATTTTAATAAAAAATCAACTAAATCAGATCGATCTAAAAATTAATAAAAACATTAAATATAATATATAAAAATAATTTTAAAATAATAAAAGAGTATTTTAGTAAATATACGAAACGGAACGAGATAAGTATCATTTAAACTTGATTCGACCTCAAAAATGTTAACAAAAAACTAATTTACCTTATCTCGATCCTCCATTAAAAATAAAAACCCAATCCCAACTGAATCAGATCAAATCAAGACTCATCTCGGGAAAAAATATCAACCCTACATCCAAACCCATTAAAGTTGAAATAAAAAAAAAAACTAGGATGTATATTTCGAAAAAAACACATAAATATGTATTGGCATAAAGATAATTTTAACCCTTAACGTTTATAATTTTTGTCGTTTTGGCCCTTATTCTTTTTTGGGATAAATTTAGCCCTTAACCTATATCTTTTTGACAAATAGCTTATTTTTTAACACCATGATAACTGAACCGTTAAAGATCTAACAATAATGACATGTTATATGCATATGATAATATATTTTAAATAACATGACATCTAACCTATCAAATACATATATATAATATAATTTTATTCTAATATAAAATATAAAATACTTAAAATTCAAATAAAATATTAAAAAATTAATTAATTCTAAAATAAAATACTATTAAACATTTTTAACCCTAACTGCGATAAAATTAAATTCCTACCTAAAAAATTAATTAATTTCGAACTGTGTTCATATTTTTTTTAAGATAGGATTTTGATTCTATAGGGTTGGGAATGTTTAATAGCCTTTTTATTTTAGAATTAATTATTTTTAAAATTTTATTTGAATTTTAATTATTTTTATTTTATATTGGAATAAAATTATATTTCACATATATATTTGATAGGTTAGAATGCCATGTCATTTAAAATATATTATCATATATGGCATATCATCATTGTTAGATTTTTAACGGTCCAGTTATCATAGTTGTTACAAAATAAGCTATTTGTCAAAAAGATATAGGTTAAGGGCTAAATTTATCAAAAAAAAAGAAAAAGGGCCAAAACGACAAAAATTAAAAACGTTAAGGGTTAAAATTATCTTTATGCCATATGTATTTAATGAAAGGGTAAAGTACACTAATAGACATAAAAATGCAGTGACTCCAATGCAAAATTTATAAATTCAATGACAAAAATATAATTTATTAAAAGTTCAATGACCTATACTGAAATTTTCCCTTAGTGAAAAAACATTTCCGTCGATATCCCATGAGATTTCCTCAAAGAACTTAAAGCTTTGGATTTTGTCGCTCTATATAGTCAAAACCACGACTTTCACGGATTTGTGTAGTAAAATAAAGATAAAAAAAACATGCAAAATTTAACGTAAATATCTGTTTGTAAGAGAGAAATAACAATGGTCTTTGATTAGGGGTTCAAAATCATCTACTAAATAACAAGGCTTCAATATCATTGGAACCATTTTTAACATGCTTTGCTTTCCCTATGCGCCATTGTTGTTTGATTTGTTTTCAGAGACTTCATGGACATTGATGGCCATAGGCAATCTACTTTAAGGTTTGTATGTCTTCTTCATCATGTTATCTGGTTTGGGTATGGCTTACTTTCATTGAATCAAATTTCCTTTTATTTTTCTGTAATTTTCATTGAATTTTTACAATGAATTCTTTTTGGCATTTCATCAAATAGTTGATATCTGGTACCAATGGTTTCTTCCATTTGATTCTAGCAAAGATATGAAAATGTAGAGTTTTTTTTCTTCTTTACGTTGTTTTTCTCTGCATTACAAAGAAGATTGTTGGTTTTCATTCCCATTTTATGTGGTGAATTTTAGTGTCATTTTTGGGATTTTTCTGCATATACCATATAGGATAAACATGCATTTTGGTTATTTTCATTTTTAAAGGTTCCCGTGTTCAGCATTTCTTGTTCTCTATTATGGAAATAATGCTTATATGTATATGTATATGTATATGTATATGTATATGTTATTTCTTCACTCTTTTAGATTTTCAAGTTCTCATTGTTGTGATGATGATTTTCATTCTTTTTCCTATGCACATGATGAACGAAGCACATATCCCTATTTCTGGTCTTTTATTTGATTTCTTACAGCATGAACGCCATGCATTTGGCCGAAGATGTGGTGGTTAAAACAGGACAGAAAAGACAAGAAGATGCTATGATTTCGTCGCATGGATCAGCTCAAGGTAGCTCTTTCTATCTCTCTTAGTATAGCTCTTCTGTTTTGGTATTCTAAGCTCTTTACCACTCTTTGTTTAAACAAGATGGATCGTCTCCTAATGGAGCTATGGAAGCATGCCATGATGGCTTGAAATCCAAGAAAACTGGTGCACTTGCTAACTGGAAAAAACTCTTCAAATTATGGAAAACAAGATCGAAAAAGCGCTTAGCTTCGATCCCCATTCTTTCTTCATCAAAGTGGCCGAGAATGTTTGGCAGGAGTGCAAAAGAAAATCCTATGATGAGAGAGATATACAACTTCAAGTCATCTTTACAGAACTTTAGCCTACCCGAGCTCCGCGCTGCAACAGACAACTTTAACCCAGGTATGCAATTAATTTCAAGGTTTTGAATACTTGCAAAAACAGTCTAGTATAATGACATAGTGGATGTAGATAAATATAAGTTCTTTTTTCTTGTAGAGAACATAATTGGAAGGGGTGGTTACTCACTAGTTTACAAGGGTCGTTTGAAAGACGGAAAGTTTGTCGCCATAAAACGAGCAACAAATGGGACATATGATGAGAGGACAGCCAGTTTCCTGTCTGAGCTTGGCATTCTAGCCCATGTAAACCATCCTAACACTGCTACATTGATAGGGTGTGGCGTTGAAGGGGGAATGCACCTTGTTTTTCAGTTATCTCGATTGGGAAGTTTGGCATCCGTTCTTCATGGTGTGTTTTCCTAATATGCTTCATTGTTTATCTTGAATCATTGTTGCTTTCAATTTATATGAAAACTTTTTGACAACATTATCCAGGACAGAAAGGTGCATTAGATTGGAGTAAAAGATCCAAGATTGCTTTGGGTACGGCTGATGGCCTCAGATATCTTCACGATCATTGTGAAAAGCGGATTATTCATCGAGATATCAAGGCTGAAAATATTCTGCTTACAGATAATTTTGATCCCCAGGTACTTTTCAAGTCTTAAAATTCAAAGGGTGTATAGAATGAGATGTTTAAAAAGACTAAGGACTGTGTAAGTTTTGCAAGAATCCAGAGTGTACAGAATACACACACATCTATATATAATATTTGAAGATATAAATCATGAAACTATCACTCTAATATTATGTTAAACCAGTTATCACTGTGAAGTAGGTGCTATATATTTATCAAGAGGATCTATGCATGCTTCCCAGCAACCATTCTCATTACTTTTTTTTTCAATTTAATTTGTGGAACATAATTTACTTATCCATTCTTGTTGCTAATTATTTACTATATTGAAAGAATTGTTAGTTCGAGGAATATGGAAAAATAGCAGATTATATAGAAACATGCAAAAACACATTGAATGATCCCCATATATTGTTTTCAGTATTATGTACACAGAATCTCTAATTTCAGATAGTATTTATGCTGCTCGGGCTCAGGGGTAAGTGTCGGGTATCGGTATATGTTTGAAACGGGTATGCTGAATTTTTCCCATATAATTACGGGATCATACCTTGATACCCATGTCCGAATATATGTCGGATGCAACTGTTTCAAGGATAGCCATGAGTCGGAATACTATATGATAACATCATAAAATGGGGAAAATATATACTATGGATTGATTTGCCTAAACTTGTTCTTTTTCCATTTCTCCTAGCTTCTGACCAAATGATTTGAAATCCATTATGTTGCTGTTCTAGATTATAGTCATTATACCAGACACTTTTGGTAAGCGCGGGGTGAGCCTCGAGTAAGCCGTAATCATAGAGCACAAATTTGGCAACTTTGGATCAAGCCAATGTGTGTCAATAAGTCTTTGAGTTGAGGAGGGTTTTTGAAGCATATGCTAGATACTCATTGCTTTCTTCCTTTGTGTGCACTCTGCAGGTTCCTGCAGTTATGGTGAAAATTTTAAATATTACACGCTTTGTTTTAGTTAGAAAACTCAAGTATTCCGACTCGATATCCAGCCTAGAAGTTTGCAGTGGCATGGTTTCATGCTTTTCTTTATTAAAATCAAGTAATTTATATAAGAACCAAGTTTATGACAGTTGTTTTATAATGCTCATAATGGTTGTTGTATAATCATTCCCTTTATTCGTTCTGTT
Source organism: Abelmoschus esculentus (assembly GCA_035048815.1). Classification (NCBI taxonomy): domain Eukaryota; kingdom Viridiplantae; phylum Streptophyta; class Magnoliopsida; order Malvales; family Malvaceae; genus Abelmoschus; species Abelmoschus esculentus. The sequence goes on along the minus strand of JAUCBN010000019.1, from coordinate 1,050,281 downwards.
TCTTGATTATGTTAGCCAAATTGTCATACAGATTTGCGATTTCGGCCTTGCAAAGTGGCTACCGAGACAGTGGACACACCACAACGTAACGATATTCGAAGGCACTTTTGGGTTTGTAAGCGTAAAGTTACCGAATCGAATGAATAAATACTTTCTTGGTAATGCTAATGGATTTGTTTCTCGAGATGCAGCTACTTAGCTCCTGAATACTTCATGCATGGCATAGTTGACGAGAAAACAGATGTCTATGCATTTGGAGTTTTACTTTTGGAGCTCATAACAGGACGGAGAGCTTTAGATCAACAACAAAGCATTGTAGTATGGGTACATTTCCTCGAGACAAATTTGATCACTCTAACCATACCATAATCGGAAAAAAAATCGTTACTTGCCCTTTTGATTCTTCTAGGCAAAGCCTCTGCTTGAAAAGAATGATATTAAAGAGCTCGTTGATCCTTCCCTAGGCGATGATTATGACGTAAAGGAAGCGGATCGCATGGTTTCGACCGCCTCCTTGTGCATCAATCATGCTTCATTTCTTCGGCCTCAAATGAATCAGGTTTGTGTTAGATTATGAAGTTCTCGAATGTTTGTTCCAAAAATGGATTAACCAGAGGGTAATATTAACAGTATGTGCTTATAAAACCACTGAGTTACTCATTATTGTTGACGTACACCGGACAGAAATTAGAGAAAACGAAGATGATAAAAAAACGTGTTCATATCTCCAAGTCCATAGTGATTCATTTATTTCCGGTGTACTGATATTTTCGATGTTACGACTTCTGAATTGCATGTTTGTTCGTGTTCATGAGTAGCATCCGCTTATCGGAATCTTGCTTATGCTGTAAAATGAACCATTAAGTAGATGCCTAGACGGTACCAGACTGAAACTCCCGTTGCATACTCAAGGATGATAATGGTGCTTTTGTTTTTGGATTATTCTCTAAGTTGGCATAACTTAATTGTTTATAATTGGTATTGTAGTGCTCGAGTTTAGGAGTGAACATTCAGTCGGTTCAATTAATTTGGTTCGGATATTTCAATCGACTGGTTTGTCATCGAAGCATTGTCTTAGCCTCTTACTCATGCTTTTATTTGTCCTTGAAATTTATCCTAAAGATTTTTTATGAGGAAATCACTGTAAACAAGTGAGAACCGATGTGTCAGGAACAACATAGGAACAAGTTAACTAGGTTGCTTGTTTTCGTTGCAGGTGGTGAGACAGTTGAGGGATAATGAATATGTAGCTGACTGTAGTAAAAGATCCCAGAGTCTATCAATCCGGAGAACATACTCGAACGAACTCTTCGACGCACAAGAATACAACTCGACTAAACATCTTAACATCAATCGACTTCGGGAAATTGCTCTAAGTTCTTGAAAGCTACTTAGAACTTGAGTATGAAGGTTTTGTGGAAATCATATGCATTGCCTTAGATTCTTAAAAGTTACTTGAGTATGAAGGTTTGGTGAAAGTCCTACGGACGTAAGAACCCATTGGATGCTGTTTTCCATGGCATTTGGAAGCACTGGTTTAATCGAAAACCGATTCGATTTTTTCTCCAAATTTCATGTAAAATTGTATTATTGTTTCTTTTATTATTGTATTGAATTTTACTTATCAATGGAATTTCATTAATTTACAATTTCTTCATTTGCTAATATTTATCACTCGTGATTTACAATAATGCTTATATACATTCACAATCAGGAAATGCATTCATGATCTCAAATTCCATGCATGTTTTGGCCTTAATTTCGATGCATACCACAAGTTTCCCGATTCACCTTGAATGCACCAGACCGGAGTTTATTCCACTACATCATATAACCACAGCAATAACTTAAAAAGCATTCACCTCAGGTGAAGCGGTACAGCGGATTGCACTTGCTGGAAAGACTAAAATATCGTGTAAGAACTTCAAGCCGAAGCATGCATGGAGTTCATTAATAGATATCCAGAATACAAGTAATAAATCCTTAGACCTGAATCTGGAACTTCGAGTAAAACAATGATGTTAATGACCAGGATGTGCCCGCTAACTCGGAAACCTTGTCTCACTCAAAAGTAACAATTACTTGGGACAAAAGGATTTAAATTTCAAACTACTACTAGATGATGTAATTAACACCAACCAACCATACCTTGGCAAGTGGTGTTGCAACAATCAAATTCGTTCAACAAGTAAAATTTTAAATACGATAGCCTTCGAGAACACTTGACTATGTCAATGGAGAATTATTCGCTAATCTTGCAGATATCCTTTGTTCTCCAAGTAAGTAACTACTTCTCCTGCCATGGCACTTGGCATGGGGCAAACTCCATCTTTCTGATTTATTTCTATCTGAGCAAAACAATTATCCAATTTCAAGATTTGTACAAAAATACAAGTGATCGGATAAGATAATAGCCTAATTTTAATTCTCACTGTAACCATTAATTGTTTCTGTATTCAACTAAACACATACCTCGCAGTTCAATGGCGGCTCGTAAGGATCATCTATGCCAGTAAAACCTGCAATAATAGCACAGATAGGTGCATACAAATCATGCCACATTAACATATTATTTTGAAGAAAAAAAAGTCAACCATAGAACATATGGTATTAAATGGTGAATATTGATTTCAAGAGACTAATTAATAGTTTGAATGGAAGGGATATATAATGAAGTAGTCCAATCCTTCGTCACGGATAAGGTCGTTTGCTTTATTAGCCAAAAGTAAAATGATTAAAATATCATTTAACATTTAAGAAGTAAACTTTTTTATAGCAATTAGAGCAAAGATATTGAACCAAAACGTATCCAAGGACCCACCAAATCTATGAAGAGAACTTTTTTCTTAAAAAATGAAAATACTCATGTAAGATAGATACCATATTCAACACATCTGAGTCCAAATAACATAGAGGTTATCAGTTATCACGCCAAAAGAAAATTTGGTCACCAAAGAGATTTTCAATGCATACCTATTGAAACATAGAGATTACCTTTCTACAATTCATCCATTAAACACACACACACACAATGAATTTCTATGGACAGTGTGTAATTGTGTATGGATGGATGGAAGAAGAATGAGGTAACTTATGCCAATGAATGTATGAAGGAAACTGACACACCTTTGATCTTTCCAGCACGTGCAAGCTTGTATAGACCTTTCGGATCTCGTTCTTCACACAATGCAAGAGGCATGTTCATGTAAACCTGCAGAAATACAAAGTAAAAGGCATTCCAACTTAAGTAGAAACAATATAATCAGGATAAGAACCATTCACAAGGAGGCTTGCCTCGATAAAATTAGAATCTGGCAACATTGCACGACATGCATCACGGTCTTTCCTATACGGAGATATTAGGCTGGCAATGCAGATTAAACCAGCATCTGCAAAGAGATGTGCCACTTCACCTGAATTATATGCAAAATGTTAGAAACAACTTCAAAAGAAAATACATAAAAGAACAACGCCCTAACCATTTTCCAAGAAGAAAAACCAAACTCTTGCAAACCATCTGGTCATAACAATCTATGTACTTGGACTCGGGGGGGGGTGAAAGTCCAATATGGGTATGCTTAACCATTTTCCAAGTATTTTCGTAAATTTGGAGAATCATTTCCTCATATCCATTACCCAAATATCAAATGTCTCGAACAAATGAAGAATCAGAATGATATAGACATTTATAGAAGAGATGGTTATGATACAGAGTTACGTGTTCAATAACAATCAAACTTCATTATCTTGTAAATTTGTGCAAGATACGCGGTCATGTTTTACATGCTTTTATCATGAAACACAACCATTTACACCAACTGAACTTTTTAACTCTACAAACTTTTACTTCTCAATGTACTTACCAACTCTGCGTATATTTTCAGTTCGATCTTCCGCCTTGAAACTAAGATCCTTGTTCAATCCATGTCGAAGGTTGTCCCCGTCAAGTATATAAGATAGCTTGCCTTTGGTATACAGTTCCCTACTGAGTGAACATGCAAGTGTACTTTTACCTGTACATGATAATCAAATTCGAGAAGCAATTTTAAAATTCCAAACCAGGTCAACCTGCTGCTAAACATTTTAACATTCTAGGAATGATAACTGTAACTCGGAAGAAAAACTAGAAGTATTTGGAGAGTCCTTTTGACTATAAACCTGATCCACTTAGACCCGTGATCCATACAACACAGCCCTTTTGGTTAAGAAGCTTCTGCCGTTCAAGCTTCCCAATTGGTGATTCTTGCCAAAATATATTCGTGGAATTTCCTACAGTCGACATCTTAAGTTCCCTAATCTGGATACAAGCAAACACAGAACAAATAAACAACAATCAGATAATAACATTTTCAACAACCTTAAGCCACTAGAAAATAGCAAGAGAGACTTCTAGTGACCATTTTATTTGTTAATTCTTAGCTATAATACTCAGACTTAGGTGTGAGTGTTGAATACTTGGAGAACCATTAGAAGATCATATGGCATATCAGGCTCGGCATACCCATATCCAGTGTCAGAGAAAGATACCTTCCTAGTGTATACACATTCATAAAGTTTTTCCAAGTTCTCAAGCTGCTAAAGGACACATAACAGCTGTATTTTTTTATTAAGTATAGATATATTTACATTCTCAAGTCAAATGCCAAGATTCAAACCATACAAGATGCAGCAACACGAACATCATTGGCCACTCACCAATTAGTGGATCTCACACATAACAGTTAACTTAATTTCTCCATTCATTCACATTGTTCTGGCCAGTACTGGGAATGCTGTAAAGTCTAAAAATATGTTCCAACTTCCAAATTAATAAAAAAATGCTCATTTGTTCTTAATATTTTTATCCTACACACCGCAGTGAGAAAAGTAAATCTCAGCCATTAAACAGCTAATGGAACCGGCAAAACAACAAACACATAGAATGCATCTTTTTTTCTTTCAATCTATAAAATTATCAAAGATGAAAAACCCAGATAACTCCATAATCATAACAGTGTTCTCATGATCTAACAGTGATGAATTCAATAACCCCCAAAAGTAAAATGCTTCATCATATACATTAACCCACAAAAACACATGATTTTATCCCATTTCCAGTAGTTTTTCTTGAAATTAAAAACAACCCATAACATGAAAGTGAAAGAGATTGGCAAGTACCTGCTAGATCAAGAATGAAGCTTGTTGAAAGCTTGGTAAAGTTTCTTCTTTTTCCCCCTTTTTAAGAAAAAATGTTGAGGAAACAAAAAGAGAAACCAAATTATTACACCGTGTGGAAAAAATAGAAACGGGAAAGAGACGATGGAGGCTTAACACGGCGTAGACATAGGAAAGGATGAAAGGAAATCAGTTACTACCACATAAAGAGACAAAAACAATTTTAGTCCCTGAACTTTATAACTTTTTTCCAAATTGATTCATATAAACAAATATTACTACTAATTTTCAGATCAATAATTTTTTTCCGAAATCAAGGTATCTCACACTAGGGGTGATAACGAGTCGAGCCGAGCCCGAGCCAGGTTAGACTCGGTTCAATTCAAAAACAGGCATATCTGGTCTCGGCTTGGCTCGAGGTTCGCTGAGTTCGGAATTTTAGGCTCGAGCTCGACTCGAAAATAATATTACTGGGTTCGACTCGGCTCAGTTTAGCTCTAAATAGACAATTTCCTATATTATTATGTTTTATTATTTATTTATAGTTTATTTTTTATTTGTAGTTTTGTAAATTTGTTTTAGTTGATAATATTCAATTTTTTTAGTGGATTTATTCTCAATTATTTTATTATTATTTTTTGCTAAATAAATTATTTTTAATATATATATATGTATGTTTATATAATTATTCCGAGCCTGTTCACGAGCTTTTCGAGTCGAGTTTGGGTTCGAGCCGAGCTTACCCTAGCTCGAATCGAGCTCACTCAAACTGAGCTTTGACTGACCCGAGCCCGAATAACTCGCGAGCCGACCAGACTCATTATCACCCCTAATCCGCACCCATAGCAGTATCGTAATAAACTCAAAAATAATTTAAGAGTGAACATATATAAAATCTTAAAATTTTAACGTAAATAAAAATTAGTAATATTAAAAAAATAAAATTAATTCAGAAAGTTAAAATAATTAAAGATGAATATTTGAATTTTAAAAAAATTATGATGGACATGAATCCACCCGCACTACATTTGAATCCTCCATTGGCCAATGGTCTCCGAAGACCTAGATGAATAAGGCACGAAATCGGAAAAATTATATTATAAGTTATTATCGTCACATTATTTATGTGACCGATCAACTAAATGAATCTATTTTATTAATTTTTACTTCATCTTTTTTACCAAGTGAATGTTCACTTCGTAAAAACTATTTTTAACTTTATTTTACGATAAATATTAATAAAGATTCACTTAATAAAAAATAATAAAATAAATTCATTTATTGTTTGATCCATGAATAACGTAATATAAATGATTATAATATAATTTTTCCACGAAATAAACTCTATTTTTATGGGTTTGGACCACATAGTTAATTATTTAACATCGTTAACTAATTAAATTATTTTCAGTTTTTATAAGTACAATATCACAAATTAAAACAAAATAATTTTTTATAACAAGTTTGACGAAACTTATAATGGATTAAAAAAATTACTAAATTATTGTAACATGTTGATATTAAAGATATTAACTTGTTTATAATAACGGTATTAATAAAAAAATAAATAATATTTATCTTAAAATTCAGATTCAATTATTTTTATATATAATTATGAGAAGATTAAATCTATATATTAATATTATTTTATAATCACGTTAACCCAAATAAAAAATATACTTACATTAAAACATTTATCTCACCAAAAGATAATTTATAAAATACGATTTGAATATAAGAAAATAAATTTTCAATATCCTTTCCCCTTAAATAAACAAGCCTTCAAACACAAATCTAATGAATAGCGGTTAAAGGTACTTATCGAGCGAGTTATTTATGATTAGACACTGTTCGATTTATATTTGTTAAAAATTATTATTTAATCCGATTCATTATACGTTGAAATAATTTATTATTCAATTCTACTCGCTGCTCATTAAACTCAATTTGTTACTCGTTAAGCTCACTGAAAAATTATCTTATTTTTAACTAAAAGTAAAATTTAATAATATTATATGAGATTTAATATTAGTATATAAAACACCAAAGTAAATTAACAATTATTATTTAGATTTATTTTTTGAATAAAATAATTTTAAAATAATTACTAAAAATATTTTAAAATATTAACGAGTTATTTAGAGTCAAGCTAAACTTTATTGAATTCAATTCGTTAAGATCTCAATCGAATTCGAGTTTGAATCGAGTCAAATTAAATTAAATATTTACTAAATTTTGAATGTATCAAATTCGAACAGTTTAACTCTTAAACACCCCTAATCAAAGAAAAAAAATAATCAATTCAATCAAAGATTCTGATTACAGAAATTGTGGTTCATGTAAATTCAAATTTTTCCTCTCTGAAAAAGAACAACAAACCAAAGAATTCAACGTTAAGAGCTCTTGATTTTCTCATCGTTCTTCAATTCCTTCAAGTTCCTCCACAAATACTTCCCACTAGCCATGTCCACAAAAACCCAGAATCCATTCTTAACCATCTAAGATTCAACAAAAACAAGAGAAATATCAACAATCAAGATGCATAAAAACAATAAGAACGCGATAATAATACTTTTCGATTCAAATAATACGGACACGATTCGAATACATACCGTTCTGAAACTGAAATCTTGTTTATATATGGCAATAGTTTTCCCGGAATCTTCAGAATTACCATCGTCTTCATCAGCTGGTGAACCTACCGCAGTTCTCCACGCGAAATACCCAGCCAAAATCGCTGAGAAAAAGACCAGCAATAATCTCATTGGGCACATTTTTTACCGATTTTGTTTCAAAAACAGATAGATTTGGAGATTCTTATGAAAACCCAGAATTGTTTTTCCTTTGTTTATGCGATAACAGATTGAAATTGTTGAGAAAATTGGAGAAAAACGGTGAGGGAATTCTCTTTTTAAAGGAAAAGCCCTAGAGATATAAACATTCAAAAGCTATGGGAAAAACGCGTTTGCTGACTATTGAAGTTTTCTCCTACAAAAAGAAGGCCCGGGTTTTGTAACCTGAATTGGTTTAATTGCAATCCTAGACCTTTTATTATGAACTTTTTTTAAATTTAACCCTTCAACTTCAATTTTAGAAATTTAGTGTCTTTACTTGTTTGATTTGAAAATTAAAGTCCAACTTGTGGCACTATTTATCAATGATGTACATGTCGGACCGGTAGTCGAATAGGTCAAACTTGAACACGTTTAATCGATTTTACTAATAAAATCACATATTCATCAATGATTAAATAAAAAATTTTAAATTAGATTCAATCGGTTGAACCATCGATTTTAATCCTTTTTTTTAACGATTCATGTATATTCTTGTTTTACTTCATCGGTTCAACCGACCAAACCACCAATTCTCAATTCAACTGTCCAATCTGGCATAATTTTTAACGACTCTGTTATTTATAGTGTTCAATTGAATTTGAATGTATTTCACTTTAATACTCAATTTTCTTAATCAAATTAGAATCAATCAGTTAACAGTGTTATCAAATGACTTTTAGTTCTAAATTTGATGAGTAGGAAGATTAAATTCCTAAAATTAAAAGAAAAGTGTCTAAAATTTAACATTCTAAAGAGTACAAGGACTAGAAGGAAATTTTGACCTTTTTGCATTTGGCATATACAAAGTCAAAGTGATACCAACTCCATTAACAATACTTGGTCAACTCTTTTTATCATTGCAAGTTGTTTTTTTAGAAAAATAAAATATTAATTTATACCTTTGAATTTCAGAAAAAAAATGTAAATTATAAGAAAAAAAATCCCACAATAACCTTAAATTTAGAAAGATTCAATATTATCTCCTCTAAGAGTTCGAACGGATTCAATATTACAGATGGAGTCCATATCAAATTGTAGATATAAAATATTGAATTTAAAAATATAAAAATTTATTAAATATTTAAATTTAAAATGATTTATTTTTAATACCAATTATTTTTTCTAATTAAAATATACCACATTAACTTCGATTTAATTTTAAAATAAAAATATAATATCAACATTTGAAAAATCTTTTTTTCTTGTTCTCAATTTTTTCTTTTTCTATCTTCAACAATCAAATATCTTATTTTTACTCATTTACTCTTAAAAAAATTGTTATTAAACTAAAATATTTAGAGAATATATACTCTTTCACGAATATTTTTTTTATTTTACGATTATTTTTTTTGTTTACCCGTTGTGGGTTATTATTTTTGTCACGACAGAGAAGAGAATTATTGCGACTAATTGTTTTCATCTAATTTATACTATTTGAATTTTTTTTTTGAATATGCTGGTATTATCACAAGCTAGTATATATTAGATTTTATAAAAATTTTAATAATATACACAGTGTATTTATTTGATTTTTTTAACAATTTTAATAATATATACAGTGTATGTATAATGCTCAAACCCAAATCACCTAAATGAATTAGGTTATCTTTCTACTTCTAGCATCATTTTACAAAGGAGAATTATTTGTTGACCTGAATCTAAAGGTGAACAAAACTCGACTCGACTCGAAAAAATCGAATAACTCGACTCGATTCGAGGTAAAAATGCTCGACTCATTTTGACTTGACTCGAAATTTCATAGACTCGACTCGACTTGAAAAAAATTTCAAATAAAGTTTGAGTTGTAAAATGAAAACTCGAATAATTTGAAATTTTTAATAATTAAAGGAATACTTTTTAAGTTTAAGACGAATCTCTCAATTTTTTATGATAGATATACATTTATATATAAAAATATAAAGAAATATTACTACATATGAAAAAAATATACATGTATATCTTATATGATTAGAGAAAGTCGTTTAAATTGGAATCAAATCATACTATAACATGATAAATAATTATAATTAAATATTTATACGAACTCGAAAACTCGACTCAAATTTCTTAAACTTGACTCAAACCGAAAAAATTTCAAATAAAGTTTGAGTTGTAAAAAATAACTCGTCAACTCGAATAACTTAAAATTTTTTGACTCGACTCGATCGAATACTCACCCCTACCTGAATCAATATTATACTTTAACTTAGTAATGCAATCACATTTGATATGAAATTTTGAATTAATTTGATATTGTATAGTTTTGAATATACATTACATTATTTTGCACCAGAAGCACAACTATTAAAATCAGGCAAAGTACAAATAAGAAACAAAAATGATATTTAGTCGTGGATAGTTTACCGCGACGCTCTCTTCTGATTTGCGTTTCTCAGTGATCTTCATAGATTAATCCCCTTGTATTTATCTTTTCGATCAAATCTTTGGATAAGTTTTAAACTTTTTCACGTATAGTCCTTGTCTGATCTAGAGTGACTAGTTTTAAGAAAATAATTAAATTATATTTTTAGTTTACAATGATAATTGTAAACTATTATTGTAATATTAAGTATTTTCTTGTTAATAAAATTAGCTTCATCTGTTAAAAAAAAATCAAGCAAAAGTACAAATAAGAAACAAAAACGATATTTAGGCACATAAGTTCAAGTTATTGAGAACGAAATTCTCTGAATTTGTTGCTTGCAGTACAGGGTACAAAATTGAAGCAATTAACATATTACAATCATGTTGGAAAGAAAACAACCTGGCTCGGATCATATTCGAAATCGATAGCCAATCAAAATCGAGTATCATACTTTGGATAAAAAAAATACATATAGAAAACATCTGTGTCGAACATGATAGAGTCATGATTAAGTTCGGAATCGAATTTTCCGACGTTAATGTCCATGGCATCGGAAAATGATAGCAGAAAAGGGTATTGGTACTGTTATGAAATGTCATTACTCTAAAATCTACCTCTGCCTCTAAATCCACCACCACGGGCACCACCCCTAGGACCACCTCTGCCACCTCTTGGAGCACCCCTTCCACGAAATCCACCGCCTCCACGGCCACCAAATCTACCTCCCCCTCTGCCTCCTCCACGACCACCTCTTCCACCACCTTGTGCCTGTCCCCTACAGCATTCCATCACATGATATTTTTTTTCAGAATCATTGGGGAAATTCAAACTAAATACACACTAACAAACTTCACCAAACAACCAATGATAATAAAAATTTGCAAATTAAATCAAAGCATATAAGGGTGGAGAGGACATGTTGGAGCGGTTTTTTGTCCGCACGCCTCTGACCCGGTTTTCAAATATTTTCACCCGATGTCCATCTCAAAACCAAACTTAACAGGTTATAGCCCCTAAAACAGACTGGAAATAAAGAACTCCAATAACCCTAAGCTTGGAACCCCATTTCCAAAATTCTACAAACTAAACCAAATACACATTATAGAGTTCAGTAAAAATTAAAGAACCATCACTAAAATAAATAAGAATAGTTATAAATTGGAGGTATTTTAGTAGAGATATCTTAAGTTCAAGCAAGGCAAATTTTATCTAAAACCACCCCAATGTGCCCTGAAACTTTCAATTTGAAAACCGACGTGCCCTGCCTTTGAACTTGATTTTCAGAAAGCCACTGCTATAGTAGAGCATACCATTATCCAAGACGACCATCAATCCAATGAATTAAATTAAACCAAAGCAATTTCCAGAGGGATATGGAAAGAATATAAGGACAGCAAACATACTTTGGTTGTGGAAGAAATCTTGCAAGAGGCAAAAGCTTGCTCGGGTCGATATAAAACTTATCCCCCTGGGTGTACGAAGTAGCTACAATACCTTCCAACAATTTGATTGAAAAATACTGCAACAAGCAAGAAAGTAAACAAACCAACTAGCGTATAAAAATCCCAACACCAATGACAAGAAATGCATAAGAAAATTAGCAATAGAACTTACAGATTCATTGATCGGACCGAAAATCTCATCAACTTTACCGATCTGGGTCTTGTTTTGCAAATAGATATTAGCATTAAAGAAAGGTATTTTCTCATTAGTCAGCTTTGTCACTGCATCACCCTCACAAGCATGAAGGAATGTGGATACCTCTGCATATATTACAAACAAGCCAAAGTGAAGTTGTCGATTCAGACAAGAAAAACGAGTGATTGAAGATTTGACACTCCAAGTAACCACTGATACATGAAAAACCCTTAAAAGGTCACAGATATACCAAGTCCAAGAACCATCACAAGTTTATATATTTTACTAATAAAAAACAGAATAGAATATAAATACTATGATTCGATATTGGCATTTTTCTGGAACAATATTTTGGCTTCATCAAGGACATGGAAATGCAGATAAACCGAATGAAAAAGTAATTATTAAAGAAAATACATAAAACCCATGGCGGAAAAACGATTTTCAGCTCCTAATTGCAACAAATTATCCATGTTTTGTGATAATCTTATAATTTAATTTGTTCTAACAATAGGTAAAATACATAGATAATGCAAAGGGAAATAGAGGGAAAATCCTAAGTAAATAAAATAAAGTTCCTACCTCATTGCATCAAAATGGATTCTTTTATAATTTTTCTCACTTTCTTAGCATCCAAACAAGATAAGAGAGGAGTGAGGAGGAGAATACTAACCCACTACTTCAGCAGGAGGCCCTTCATCACGAAACCCACCGCCACCACGTCCACCACCGCGGCCAAAGCCTCCTCGTCCACCTCCTCTCCCTCTTCCACCGTCCCTTCCGCCCCTGAAACCTCCGCCTCCCCTCGGTGGTCGCATCGTTTTCCTTATTTTCTCTTTCCGTTTTGCTTCTCCGAGTTTAGGAGGGTTTATACTTCTAAAAGAACACAGAAGTAGGGTTTTGAGGTTTCTTTTTAAGCTAAATTATCCTTTTTCTTTATTTCTTAGAAATGTGTTTAGACTGTGTATTGAGTGTATTTATTACTGAAATTATATTAAATCATTTCTTATTATAATTATTTATTTTCATAAATCATATATGTAGTAATATGATAAACAAATTTAAATAATTTAACTGTGATTATAGAATAATGTATATTTTTAATAATATATTTTATAAAAATATTTAAATTTATATCTTTTAATATCATTTTATTTTTATTAAAAGACTTATGTTTATGTATTATGCATAAATTATGTCTGCATATTTTAATATTGAAAGGTCAAAAATAGAACTAATCGAGTATAATATCTAAAATGGAATTTTAATAATAATTATGATTTAATTGAAGTTTTTGACTGCATGCTTTAATTATAAAAGTAAGGGTAAAATACATAAATGGTCCTTCAATTTTAGGACGTTTTATTTATTTATTTATTTTATTCAGCTATAGTGGTTACAGTAGTATTTGTTCTATAGTATACTCTCAACCATTAGATATTGATCGCTCAATCAATATACTGATATTACTGGTACTCAAACCCGTGACCTCTGAGAACAACAACTGTTCCTTTAACCGATGAGGTTAGATGTGTAACGACCCAAACTCTCGGTTTAGTGTGTCGGATTAACCCGTTGTGTTGGGCCTCGGGTTTAGGCTCGGATTTGTGTAGTTGGGTCTTGTTGGGCCTTTAGCTTGGTTGGGTTGAGTGTTGGGCTTGTCTATGATGGTGTTTTGGTAATTCTCTAATTGAGGACAAAGAGAAGGGGGAAGGGGGTGATTTCCTCTGCAGGAAAATCAGAGTGAAGTCACCCAAGTTTTCTCTTTTGTTCTTCCTCCTCTTCTTCACCAAATCACCAAAGAAAGGGGTAAACTTTCAGATTTTGATCAAGAATCACGTTGTGAAGCTTAAGGGTAAGTTATAGGGTTATCAAGGATCTTTTAAACAAGGTAAGAATTGATAGTTTTGGTGGAGGTAAGGTTTTTATGAGGGTTTAAGGTTCAATCCGAGTTTTGGGTTTTGAGGAGTTCTTCCTTCGTTTTTGAGCAAGTTCTCAGCTTTAGAACCTTCATAAGCTTAGTCTAATGGATGGTTTTAACTCTTTTTGTAGAGAAGGAGGTTGGAGCTTCTTCCCATAGGAGTGGCAAGGAGAAAGCTTGAAGAGTGGTTAAGAGGACGTTTTGCTGCTGTTTACTAAAAGGTCGGTACTCTCAACTCTTCTAATTATTTTTGTATATCATGGTAGGAGCATTTATACAGGTTTGGTGCATGTGTGTGCTTGGTTTGAGCTTGGTATGTGTTAATGGTGAAATCCGTGTTAATGTGATTAAGGGTTTGAAATTGGTGTTAAAATACTCTAAACATCATTAATATTGAGTAGGAACACTTTAGGATCGATTAAATCAAGTTTGGGGTTGAAAATCTAGAAATTCTAAGTGTAAAACCGTTCTCAGTGCAGAGGGTATCGATACTCGTGTAACCGGTATCGATACCCATGAGTATATTTTGGCTTGTTGCCCAGAGGTATCGAACCATGCTTCGATACCGAGGGTTTCAGTAACTTTTTGGTATCGAACCATGTTTCGATACGGGTCTCCCCTTTTCTGTTGACTTTTTAAGTTGGTCAACGGTATCGAACCATGCTTCGATACCGAGGGTTCCAGTAACTTTTTGGTATCGAACCATGTTTCGAAACAGTCCTCCCTTCTTCTGTTGACTTTGACTTTGAGCAGGTGGTATCGATACTGGTATCGATACCCCTGTGTAATTTGGTTAAGTTTGAATAGAGTTTTGGGGCTCGGTGATCTTAATAAATAATTACTCTAATTTAAAAGCTATGAGATGAATTGTCGAACTAAGATTGGTAATCATAACCCCGAAAGACTTGAGTATGATAAGGATTAATATGTCTTGTTGTGGTAGATCCTAGGTGGGTCGTTGTGTGGCTTGAGTCCTTTGTGTTGGAAATCCGGATATCCATAAGTGTTGCAACACGTCGAAGGCCATCCGATATAACATTTCGGATGATGATTTGACAACTATTCCGAGTGTAGGATCCCGATGCTGTGTGGACGCGGGCCTTATTCGAAGATACTCGATGTGGCATTCCGAGTATGGGATTTGGATGATCTCGATGCTGTGTGGACGCGAGCCTCAATCCCGGATGTAGGACCCCGATACTGTGTGGACGCGGGCCTCATCCTTGAGTATGGGATCCCGATGCTGTGTGGACGCGAGCCCTACTCGTAGTGTAGGGTCCCGATGCTGTGTGGACGCGGGCCTCACTACCTTGTGTGTTTTGGTTGATTTGTATAAGCTGTGTGCGTTATTATACATCTCATATATGCCATGTGTTAGGCAAGCATGCTAGACCTTCATACCATGCATATGATTTATATGCCATGCTTTACTGCTTTGATATGCATGATGTGGTCGAGTTTGGCGTATCCACTGAGCTTGTGTGGCTCAGCGTTCGAAATCTGTTTTCGTGCGTAGGTTAGGTGGAGCGGGATTCGTGGAGCACCATCAAGGTTTGGACTTCAGCATCGACCGTATTGTCAGAGTACAGTTATTAGATGTAGTGAGCTTAGTACTATATCGAACCCTATATGTATTGTAACTCTGTTATTTTATTTGGGTCGAATGTTTTAAAATAGTCTGTAATATATTTTGGAGCTCCGATTTACTTTGAATTATTTTGGGCTTGTTTTAATTTAAGTGGACTATCTAAGTGGTTTTGGACTTTACGTGGTTTTTATTAGTGGACTTTTAAAAGAAATTTTGAAATATGGGTTTTGGGCCGGAGGCCCATTATGACATCCGGGTCGGGTGTTACAAGATGGTTCGTGTAGAACGTTTTATTTTGAGTGCTTAAAATCGATATTATGACAAATTTAACAATTGTCTCAATAAAAAAAAACGAATGACATTTATTATAATAAGTATTCAAATCGTTTTATCTACGAGATGTATGATCATTATAAAAATATAAATATCTATAAATAAAAATTATTTTATAATTATCTTTAAACTACTTAAAAAATCTACACTATAATATTTAACTCTAACATTAAATAAAATTTATTTTATTATTTTGGATCAAAGCCACATAACCAAGATTATCATACTAATATAACACATTAACGGTAAAAAAAAATTATAAATAAATTAAATTGAAGAGTTAAAATTTAGTTTATGGTTTAACATGATTATTAACGGTAGAGTGATTTTAAAAAATAATATTTAAAATTTAGTTAGTAAATTCAAAACTTAAAAGATGAATGATTAGAATAGAAATGTGAAAATAGTTAAATGATAAAGATTGTAATTTTCCCTTAAGAAAAATATAATTCGAACCTCTACAGAAAGTGTTATAGGGTTTTGCCGACTCACTCTTCCACTTCGCTCTTCTCCTTCAAATCCAACGAACTTCCATTTCCCCCCATTTCCAAGGTTTGGGTTTTCCGGTGTAGTCTTCTTCGATTAAGGTTCGTGTAGAAAAGGAAGAAAGGAAAATGGCGTTCTCTATGAAAAATTATGGCATACAGTCGATGCTGAAGGAAGGTCACAAGCATCTCTCAGGTCTCGAAGAAGCTGTTCTCAAAAACATCGATGCTTGCAAGCAGCTCTCAGCAATCACCCGCACTTCCCTCGGCCCCGACGGTACTCCTTTCGACCTTCAATTTTATTCCTTTTTTTTTTATCGTTTTATTTTATGTGAATCCTGCAATCTTTTTTTTTCTGTTTGAATTCGGGATCAATTGTTCTTTTCTAGCATTTGCTTTAATTTTTGATGTAATTTTTGTCAGTGATACCCTGCTATTGTTCCTTTTTCATTTTGAAATACCGATTGCTCTTTTTGTATTGCGTTATTTGCTTTAATTTTTTTGTTATTGTTCTTTAGGTATGAATAAGATGGTTATTAATCATTTAGACAAGCTCTTTGTTACCAATGATGCCGCTACTATTGTCAATGAGCTTGAGGTTCAGCATCCGGCGGCCAAGATTTTAGTTTTAGCAGGGAAGTCTCAACAAGAGGAAATTGGTGATGGGGCTAATTTGACAATTTCGTTTGCCGGAGAGCTTCTACAAAATGCCGAGGAGCTTATTCGGACAGGCTTGCACCCGAGCGAGATAATCAGTGGATATACTAAAGCAATTACCAAGGTTTACCCTTTGCTTTTCCAAATAATTTAAATGACCTGGCAAGTATGGTTAATTGTGATGATAAACTTGGTAGTCATTTGAGATTCTGTTTTTTGTGTTTTAATATATGTAGACAATTGAGGTCTTGGAGGAACTTGTGGAGAAAGGTTCTGAAAATATGGATGTTCGGGATAAGGAGCAAGTTGTTACTCGAATGAAAGCAGCTGTTGCTAGCAAACAATATGGACTGGAAGATATATTATCTTCCCTCATAGCCGATGTAATTTGCAACTCGTTCCTCTTCTCTGTAACTAATCAATTATTCTATTATCTGGTACATTTTGAAGGATAACATAATTACATTTTCTATATTTGTTTGTTTCTGTATATTGTTAGGCATGCATCCAAGTCTCTCCCAAGAACCCTGCAAACTTTGATGTTGATAATGTCCGGGTCATAAAGCTTGTTGGAGGAGGTTTGCATAATTGTATGGTAATTCGGGGAATGGTTTTAAAAGGTGATGCTGTGGGAAGTATAAAACATGTGGAAAAGGCGAAGGTGAAACTGTCTTTTTCTCAGTTTTTCCCCTCAATGATTAAGTTTTGCAAAAGTTGCTCAACAATTTCTTAATTGGCCAGGTTAAATGTTTTCATTGCCTTCTGACTTGTATTGTTGTGTTCACTTAATGTTAGGTGGCTGTGTTTGCTAGTGGCGTTGATTCATCTGCTACTGAAACAAAAGGAACTGTATTAATTCACTCTGCCGAGCAGGTAAATTATGATATTCTTTTTATCCTGTTATTTTAATATCTGTGGTTTTACCTTTAGGCAAAATAGACATAATTATGTCTGTTTTCCCATTTGATGATTTTTTATATATTATGATTTTTTTAATCTTGTGCTGCCATTCTTTACATGTTGTAAATTGGTATAGTGTGCTTTTATTGGTCAAAGCATGTCTAAATGTGGAACTTTTTTCTTCGTATTGTCTTGCAGCTGGAGAATTATGCAAAAACTGAAGAAGCTAAGGTTGAGGAGCTCATCAAAGCAGTTGCTGATTCTGGTGCCAAAATTATTGTCAGTGGTGGAGCAGTTGGTGAAATGGCATTGCATTTTTGTGAACGTTACAAGTATGTTTATCTTCCTTCCCATATTTCGAACTCTGTGCTTTGCTCTTCTTTTGATTTGCATATATGCATTCTTAGGTATTTGATCGAATACTGATATTGAGTATGATGTTTTGATATATTGTCCTATTGTTAGAATCATAATTATTTTTTATTTGGAGCTTTTGCAGTCTTCTTCAACATTTCAATTTTGGGATCTTTTCCGTGCAGGTTAATGGTATTGAAAATCAGCTCAAAGTTTGAGCTACGACGCTTCTGTCGCACAACAGGCACTGCTGCTCTTGTGAGCATTCTATCTAGCTTTTGTTATAAGAAAAAAGATCACATCTTTTGATTGCAATCTAATGGTCCTTTTTCTTCCGACAGCTGAAACTCAGCCAACCAAAGCCAGATGATTTGGGATTTATCGATTCAGTTTCTGTTGAGGAAATTGGTGGTTCTCGGGTATGTTTGAAGAGGTGGCTTTAGTTATATTTGGTTCCCTGTCCTTCCTCACTTTATCTTGCATTGCCTTTTTAATTTAGGTCACTGTTGTGAGAAGTGAAGAAGGTGGTAACAAGGTTGCCACTGTGGTTCTTCGAGGGAGTACTGATAGTATATTGGATGATCTTGAAAGAGCTGTTGATGATGGAGTGAATACCTATAAGGTGATTTTTGCATCATTTCTCCTGATAAACCTTATTGGATTCCATTCATCACCTGCTGGAGCAGTCTATTCTGTTCATTTTTTGGATGTAAAATCTAAGGAAAGAATCATTATCACATTCTTAATGTTCCAAGAATTTTTGGTCAGGCAATGTGCAGGGACAGTCGTATAGTACCTGGGGCTGCAGCTACTGAAATCGAGTTGGCGAGAAGACTGAAAGAGTTCTCCTTCAAGGAAACAGGGTGATCTATTTCTTTTAATCTGTCTGCTTTTACTTGTTGTAAATTGCCATTCCGTATGTAATGTTTCATCGTTGACCTGCACGGTTTTGTGTTAACTTGCATGAATGCATGGAAATTTTTGTGGCTTCTTGCCTTTCTTCCTCCGAACCACTGTCTTCAGACGGTACTCATGATGTGTCAATTAAAGTGACTTTTGCATTGTTGACGGTCAAGTTATTTTACTTGTTTATGTCTTGCATTTGTCACGTACATTTTGACAGCTCATCTGGAATCCCTTGCAGCTTTCGAAATTCATAGTAGGTTTAGATGCATACTAGAAGAAGCTGTTAATATTATCGAATATTTTGCAGATTGGATCAGTATGCCATTGCTAAGTTTGCCGAAAGTTTTGAATTGGTACCAAGAACCCTGGCAGAGAATGCTGGACTCAATCCAATGGATATCATTTCTAAGTTGTATGAAAAGCATGCATCTGGAAATACCAAAGTGGGAATCAACTTGAGGGGAGGCGACTCAGAGGATGGTGTTTGCAAGGATGTCTCGACCATGAACATCTGGGACCTTTATGTCACAAAGTAAATTGCTAATTCACATCTTTTCTTGCTCGGTTCTATTATTTGTTGTGTCGACAATTAACCTTTGTTATTTTCACAATAAACATTCTGCATAATTATAACTGCTGGATTCTTTTGTCAGGTTTTTTGCTCTCAAATATGCTGCAGATGCTGCCTGCACTGTGCTACGTGTAGATCAGGTAATCGACTAGAAACTTGGAAATGAAAAGAACTATTAGAATCATATGCCAATGGGATTAGAATTATATCTGTAGTTTCCATTTTCTGAAAATTTTCTTTCACCAAGATCACTAATGCCTTTGATTCAATGTCCATAGATTATAATGGCAAAACCGGCTGGAGGTCCAGCGAGGAGAGATAACCCTGCAGGAATGGACGAGGACTGAGTGTTGCGTGGTAATGATCGATTACCCTTATCTTGTTTCTTACCATTCCGGTTTCCCTTATGTAGGCAAGGCATCTTTTATTTTTCCTTTGAGATGCTAAAACACTTGAAGGTTGGAACAGAGAATTTTGGATGTCCTTTTACAATTTTTATCAGTTCAGTCATGCAATTTTCCAACTGAAGTGTGATTAGTTTATAAATTAGGGTTTGGGAGTAGGGAGTTAAAGATTGTCTTATTCGTTTCTCGCTTGGTTTTTTGCATGGATGGATGTTGGTATTTTCATAACCTATATGACATGAACTCTCTTGTTTTCCCTAAATATTTAAACACTTGTGTTCGATACATATTTAGATATGCATATAAAAGAATCACACGACATCGATCAGATGTCGGTTTAAATGGACTTTTACACACCCTGCCTCGAGGGAGAATTCGGTGGCCATGTTTTATTGAGTGCTTACTCTTTTGTGCCTATGGCTTCATTCCGTTATTGCAAGCAAAAATCGAATTCAAAATATAACTCGGATTTAGCATGTCAATTGTTTGAATCTCGGCATCTACTATCTTTCTACTGTAACTCTGGCATTTTTTGTAAAAATATGGAAGATGCTTTGATTATTTCAGCTTCATTAAAAATGGGTAAATTACATATTTTTAAAATTAAACCAACTTAATGTAATTATCCAAATACATTATAAAGATATTGGCTGCAGTTTTATCACCACACTCACCTAAAACCAAACAACTGATCCAAGGAGTTTCGAAACGAAAGGGAGATTAGTGAATTATGTTGGAACAACATAGAAGCTTTCGTCCTCAACTTCAGTCCAAAACGCTGCGAGAACTGCAACCAAAATCAAAAATAGGCCAAAAGCCATTTTATAAGCTGTTTTCTTGCAGGCTTTCCCACTCTCAAACTCCAGAGTTCCGGTTTCATTTGAAGGAACAGCCTCACGAGATCTTCGGACATCAGCAACATCAGCCGGATTGTCTTCAGTGGATGATATGGATTCCGAAACTCCATGGAATTCCTCATCATTGGTATGCATATGTCCGCTATCTTTGATTTCGTAAATCATATTGCGCCGAAAATGGCTCCGGGTTGTGGTTGGACCCCCTTCGGAATACTGCAAGCGGGGACTAGTGAGCCTCTGGGATTGTTTCCGAGAGTAATCTGGGTCGGGATCTTGAAGAGAGTGGATGAGCTTCCTTGGAGTCGTAAAGAGGTTCTCGATGTTAATTCGAGAACGCGGCCTCTGAAGCACGAGAAATAACATAGCCAATGCAGTTTAGAGATCGATAAGCAAACAAAAAACAAATCAACGAGAAGCTTCGGATTGAAACAGACGATTTCGAGTATTTACCGTTGGACTTGGAGTGGTACTTCTATTAAAGAACCCTGCAAATTCATCGATGTAATCCGATCCATTATCACTAATCAGTTCATGATGATCGGAAGGTGAATTACATGCTGAACTTCCCTGAGCCGACGCGGATAACAAACCATCTTTAAAAGAGACATCTACACCTCCATTTTCGTATGTCCCAAGCTTCGGATGCACACTACATTGATCATATTCTGTAGTGCATGAAATTTGAGTTGACGAAATTGGTGACTCGAGCAGAGAATCATATTCCATAAAGGAGTCAAGTGTCTTTGATTCGGGTGAAGCAGTTGCCGGCGATCTATCTCCGGTAAGAACTAAGTTCTTTCTACGACCATGATCCCGCCGGCCGAAATTCGACCCTTGACCTATTTTCTTTGCAGTTTGCAAAGCTTCATATGCAGCCCCTTTAACATAAGCCATCGGATCGGATTGACACCTCTCCATCTCTTCCATAATCGAATCCACCTCGGACGATATGCTCCTCGGATCCAAGCTTTTCATTAAGAAATTTATCATCTGAATAGCAGAAAACCGTTTCTGAGAATTGCCTTCGGTAAGGCCTGCATTTGATATTCTCAACCCGGATTTGATCAACAACCTAGCATATGCTTCCACAATTAGAGCATTACACTTTGCTAAAGCCATAACCAGCCCCATATGTGCATTCGTCTGAGACGACGACTCCAAAGCTCCGGCAACGTTTTGGCAGACTTTGTTAACCATCTCATCAGAAGCAAACCTCCAATTATCTGATTCAACAAGGGCTTTCAAGCATAGTGCAGCCCCAGAACTCAAGCCTTCTTGGGAGCTAAAAACGGATTCCGAAAGTGGTTTACAAAGCGAGTCGATTATATGCCTCTTCTTATCCTCCGGACTAGTCGAATCAATCCCGTATTTCGCAATTGCAGGCACGACCTTCGAACACGCCTGTTGCAGAGGAAAGGACCCTGCACTTGAAGCTAATGTTTTAACAATAGTTGACATGATACTATCAATCTGAGGTACAATCTTCACACCGTGCACTCGAGCAAGAACCTCGTAGAGCGAAATCGTGTATTCGCCAAACACGGATCCGGTTTCCTTGGTCTCGGAAACTTTAGCAAGAAAAACAGGTATTGCCTTGGAGTCCAAGTCTTTCACATAAGATCTCAGAGCTTTCATTGCTGATTTTCGACTGTCAACATCTTTGTCGAGATTAGCCAACTCTCGCCGCAGCATCGGACTAAGATTCCGACCCATCGTTCACCTGAAAACAAAATGTAAGAATCAAATCTGCTACCACTAACACCATGAATTAAGAAATTCAACTACTTCATATCTTACATTTAAATCATAAATAAAAAACTTAAAAATCTGAAATTTAAAGAAAAACCACAAAACAAGAATAAAAATCTAGAAAATTAAAAAGGGTAATCTAGATTTTGCTTTAAAACTAAAAAAAATGAACTAAAATTCTACCAAAATAACCCAGAAAAGAGCCTACCTTAGATTTCTTCTTCTTCTTCTTCTTCTCCCAGCCTTCTTCAACTGGTAAAGCCCTCGTCTTTCTGAACATAAACAAAATTTGAGAATTACCCTAAATCTTGGAGCTACTAAAAGCAAAACAAGGAATTAAAATGGGGAAATAATTCCTTTTTAAGATTTTTCTTTACATTTTGAGATTCGTTGAATATTTTCTTTACATTTAATAGCTCGGGATTTTGCTTTTTTTACGTTAGAAATTCAAAATCTTTCTTCCCTCCATTTATGGGTCCCAATAGGGATGTTTTTGTTTTGATGGACGATTATACCCTTTTACGACCTTTAGACAAATGTTTTTGGGATTAATCAAATTCTGGTCCATGAATTTGGTAATGTTTCCTAATTTGGTCCTTGAGTATTTTTATCGATATTACTTCTCGAATTTATATTTTTAATTATTTTATTGATACAGGAAAGTGCTCTGTGCTTTAATCTCACAGTATCATATTCATAAAAAATAAAATAAAATAAAAATCCTGAGACTAACGTGAATTGGGAATAGGGGTGAGTAAAACTTGATTAAACTCGAAAAATTTGAATAATTTGATTCAATTAGAGGTGAAAATGTTTGACTCGTTTTGATTTGATTCGAAATTTTATAAACTTGACTCGAAAAAATTTAAATAAAATTTGAGTTGTAAAATAAAAATTTAAATAACTCGAAATTTTTAATAATTAGAGATTTTATTTTTAAGTTCAAGATGAGTCTCTCAATTTTTTATGATATATATATATAAATATGAAAAAATATTATCACATATGAAGAAATATATAAATACATATCATGTATGATTAGAGAAAATCGTTTAAATTAGAATTAAATTATACTATAACATGATAAATAATTAAAATTATAATTTTATAAGAACTCAAAAACTGGAATCGATTTGACTCTGATTTCTTAAACTCGACTCGAATAAAAAATCAAATAAAGTTTAAACAATAAAATATGATTCGTAAACTCGAATAACTTAAAATTTTTTGACTCGAATACTCACCCCTAAAAGAGGATATAAAATATTAAAAAGTATTATCTTTCATTTTTATTTTTTAAGTAATTTAATTATGTATTTTTTATTTTAAGTCAAAATAATTTTTATTCAAATAAAAATTATTAATCAATTATCGATAAACAATTTAAAATGACTTGATAAATACTATTTAGATATAAAAATAATTTTATTTTTTATAAAATTATGTTTTAATTGATGTGATATTATTTCAAATCAATATATTTGTTTTATATGATATTGCAATAAAAGTTTATCATCCTATTTTAAGTCGTCTATTATTAGTTGACTAATTGTTTTCATTCACAACGAATTATTTTGATCCAAAATAAAATATAAAAAAATAAATTACTTAAAAAACCAAAATGATTATTCAATAAAAATACACGAGGTATTTTTTAGCTTTATGATATAATAAAATTATATATGAACTTATAAATTATTTAATTTCTTTTATAAAGACCGAAAGAAGAAAAAAAAACGAGTAAAATCTTTTATTTTTTAATTATAATTTTTTATGTCTCACCTTAAAAAAATAAATTTTAATTATTTTAAAATATATTTTACCCCTAATTCTTTAAACTTTAACCACAGCCCTTAACTTTAAATCTTAAACTCTAAATCTATTATTTTAAAATGAAATTAAAAAATATATAACAAGTTTAAATATCACAATATTAAAAAAATAATCACAACTTTTGAACACATAATATAAAATAAATTTAAATAATATCTAAAATAGTTTAATATTTTCTAAAATTATATATGTTTTTTAATTTATTTTTTAAAATTATTATTTTTATCTATTTTATTCATATTATACGTTATTATTAAGTTATCCCTTAAATTATATTGATTTTTTTAAGTTATCCCCTAATAAGGACGATTTTGATCTAATATATTAAATCGATCATTGTACTACACGTAAATCGTAGATTTAGTTCTATTTTCTATTTTTAAATTTATATAATTTAATTATATTATTTTTGAACCGGGATTTTAATTTTAAAATATAAAAATACATAAATTTAAATTAATCATATTAAAGAAGTTGTCCGATTGGAAATTTTAAAGAGGTTTAAGGAGCATGGAAAACGACTTAAGCATGCAATTTCCCACGTGTTTAAAAATTCACCGGCCTTCAGTTTTTATTCTTCAAAATTTTGACGATGAGTTTTTATATTATTCATAAAGTTTTAAAAAATTATATAAATTAAAAATAAATGGATAATTTAAAAAAGTGCGAGTTTAAATCTTAATGAAGATATTATTGAGAATGATAATCTTGTACGTAAATATTGGTCGTAAAATAAATATGCATATTCTCAAAAAATTAAAAATAAAATGATTATGATTAGAAGTGAGCAAAACTCGACTCAAAAAAATCGAATAATTCGACTCAATTCTAGGCGAAAATACTCAACTTGTTTTAATTCGACTCAAAATTTCATAAACGCGACTCGAAAAAAATTTGAATAAAGTACAAATCGAAAAATAGAAATTCATATATAAAAATATTAAGAAATATTACTCCACATAAAGATATATATATATATTATATGATAAAAAAATCGTCTAAATTGAAATCAAATCTTATAAATAATTATAATTAAATATTTATAATAGCTCGAAAACTCGACTCAAATCGAAAAAATTTCTAATAAAACTTGAGTTATAAAATATAACTCGTCAACTCGAATAACTTAAATTTTTTTAACTCGACTTGACTCAATAAAAAATTCACTCCTAGTTACAACTATACATATGATGATTCAATTATTTGAATCCATTATTAAAAAATCAAATACCGACAATCAATTAATTTAATAAAAATACGTTATTAGTTCCTTTAAATAAAGTTTTTTGAGTTTAAATCTTACCGATATAAATAGAACAAGTTAAATAGAGAATCGTCTTCTTAATGAACCTTTATTGTACATGATTTAAAAATATAATACTCGAATAAAATATAAAATAAAGATCTATAAATCCTTTAACCATTGCTAAAATATAAAGTCAAGAGGTAAGGTCCCACACGTTTTTAATCTTTCTAAAACATCCCCATTTTCTTGTAATTTCTTGGTTTCACAAGGCAAGCATTTTCCTAGTACTGAGAGGGAAAACTCTGGGAATTTCGGTTTATATATTGCTCTAGCAACTGAGTAAAATTGAGTAACCAAAAGCGAAGGCTATTCTCTCTAATTTAAGCTTTTTTCTTGTCTGTAATGATGCCTTGTTTGATCATGCTTGTTCTGCTTTTCCTCCTGAATCTTGCATCCTCGTATATCAGCAAGGGTGAGTTCAGTTTTAATGGTTACTTGAGTGTCGACGGATCCGCATGGCTCGATCCGAGTGAGTTGTTTAAACTTACTAATACATCAGCACCACTAGGGGGACACATATTCTACAAGAATCCAATCTGGTTCAGAAGTGTTTCCTCCTTTTCCACTGCATTCATCTTTGCCATTATACCTGAATACCGGCTGTCTTGGTGGCCATGGCTTGGCCTTTGTAATCTCGCCTAGTGATGAAATTTCCGGACTTCCTGGCCTGTATTTTGGTCTTTTCAATGTTACAAGTCATGGCAACAGCTCGGACCATATTGTGGCGATTGAGCTGGACACAGTCAAGAGCCTACAGTTCAATGACATAGACGACAATCACGTCGGCATTGACATCAATAGCCCATGGTTGGAGAGATCTGCGTCCGCTGGGTATTTCACTGATGAAGGTGAGTTCAAAAGTCTAGACCTTAAGAGTGGAGATCTACTGCAGGTTTGGGTTGAATACAACGGGGTTGAAAAACAGCTTGATGTCACATTGCATCCGATCAGTATACCAAAGCCGAAAACCCTCTTTTATCCTTGAAGAAGGATCTCTCTCCGTATATGTATGAGTCTATGTTTGTCGGTTTCTCGTCTTCCACCGGTGTGGTTGCTTCATCACACTACATATTGGCTTGGAGTTTCAAAATCAATGGCAAAGCTGAAGAGCTAGACTTGTCTCGACTTCCAAAGATTCCACAACTTGATGATGATAATACCCGAGGAATCAAGCAATTGTGGAAGATTTTGGCTCTCACCCTTTCCTTAACAGGTTTCACTTTAGTCCTAGTCGTCGTTTTCGGGGCGGTGTTGATATCGAGGAAGAGAGGTTCATAGAGATTCTCGAGGACTGGGAGGTTCAATACGGTCCACATAGATTCTCTTACAAGGATGTGTTCAAAGCCACAAAGGGGTTTAAAGAAACGGAAATTCTGGGGAGAGGTGGATTTGGTAGGGTATATAAAGGTGTTTTACCGTCATCCAATATGCAAGTTGCTGTCAAAAGAATCTCTCATGATTCAGGGCAAGGAATGAGAGAATTTGTGGCTGAGATTGCCACCATTGGTCACCTCCAACATCCAAATCTGGTTCGGCTTCTCGGTTATTGCAGGTGCAAGCATGAGTTACTTCTGGTTTACAACTACATGCCTAATGGAAGCCTTGGCAAATTTCTTTACCGCCTACCGAGTTGTAACCTTAGCTGGACACAAAGGTTCAAGATCATCAAAGATGTGGCATCTGCGTTGTTCTATCTGCACCAGCAATGGATGCAAGTGATCATTCATAGAGATATCAAGCCTGCCAATGTGCTGATAGACAGCGAAATGAAGGCCAAACTAGGGGATTTTGGCCTTGCAAAACTATGCGACCTTGGAAATGATCCTCAAACCTCGCATGTAGCAGGTACGCTTGGTTACATGGCTCCTGAGCTTGCACGAACTGGGAAAGCAAGCACAAGCACTGATGTATATGCATTTGGGGTATTTCTGCTCGAAATTACATGCGGTAGAAGGCCGATTGAAGCACGAGCTCTGCTAGATGAAGCATTTCTTGCCGACTGGATTGTGGATTGCTGGGATAAAGGAGACATTTTAGCGACTGTCGATGGCAGGTTGGAGAAGAACTTTGTGGTACAAGAGGCAGAATTGGTGTTGAAGCTTGGATTGCTTTGCTCGCACCCGGTGGCTGCGGCTAGGCCTAGCATGTCTAGTGTGATATCGTATTTGGACGGTGTTGCTTCATTGCCTGATGACTTGTGCTCCGTTATCAAAGCTCGGGAATTCCCTGGAGGGTCCAATGATGAGTTAATAACTGCAGAAAACAACTCCATTCCTTCATTAACAATTACAGAGTCGTTTGTTTCTCGTGGTCGGTGAAGCTTGACTGTGCTCGTAATTGTGATAACGTATTAATGTAAATCCTCAAAAAATATATCTTTTTCACCAGTAGTCATTACAAGAACATTTTCCATCAACAAAGTGGTGGAAACGGTTAGCATCTCGTACAATAATCTCCCTCTTTACCACTTTTGATATATATTTAGTCACTGTATGGCAATCACTACACACACGGAGGTTCTTGGTGATCCTTATCAAGCTTCCTTCCGGTGTATGTAAAAGTCCAAAAGCAATAGCTAACCTCTCGCTATGCCTCCACAACGATTTGATCTTTGCTGCCTCGTCTATGTCACGAAGAACACAACTCGTATCTGGGATGTAACCTGAAGCATCGAGTTCAGATTTCAAGTTCTCAAGAATTTGATTGATTTCTTCTGAATTTGGATGTGAATCTTCTCCTGCGAAAAAAGCATGAAGCTGTTTTCTGACTTCAATCAGGCTGTATCCCGGTGTTTTTTTCAGTCCCCTTCTCTTCATGAGACCTCTAATATGATCTACTGCATCCCATCTCCTTGCTTCAGCGTATATGTTTGATAGTGTGACATAAATTCCTGGGTTTGTTGCATCCAAACGTAATAAATAGTCTGCGGTTTTTGTGCCAATATCGATGTTTTTATGCATTCTACATCCACTTAACAATGCTTCAAAAACTTCATGGCTGAATTGATAGGGCATTTGTTTGACCAATGCCTCTGCTTCTTCGAGGTGTCCTGCTCTGCTAAGAAGATCGACATAGCAAGCATAGTGCTTCTCAGTAGGCTTGATGTTATGATCTTTTTCCATGCCCAGAAACAAACTTCTTCCCCGTTCCACCAGCCCTGAGTGACTACAAGCAGATAGAAGAGAGACGAATGTAGTTTGATTCGGCTCGAGCCCCTCCTCTAACATTCGCCCATAGAGATCAAGAGCTCTGTGCCCTTGACCATGCATGCCATAGCCTGTTATCATAGAGTTCCATGATATAACATCTTTAAAGGACCCATCTTTGAATACTCTCTCCGCATAGTTAATATTTCCACACTTGGCATACATATCAATCAAGGCTGTCTGGTTAACGACGTCAAAAGTGTATCTGTGCCGAAGTAATTGAGCATGAACACTCCTTCCTTTCTTCAACGAACCCAAATGGGCACAACAGTGAGCTAAACTAACCAGAGTTATAGAATTAGCAGTGACTCCCTCTTCTTGCATGCAACTGAATAATTTGATGGCATCTTCGGCATGCCCATTTTGTGCTAGTCCGACAAGCATAGCAGTCCACGTAATGACATTACGATCTTCCATCCTATCGAAAACAAAAGTTGCCTTCTTTAAGGCACCACACTTGGAATACAAATCTGCCATAGCTGTACACAAAATAAGGTTCTTATCAAGGCCTCTTCGGAACATATAGCCATGGAGAACCTTCCCACTTTCCAAATCCGCTACTTGAGCACAACCTTGGAGTAGGCTAATTATGGTGCCGGAATCAAAATTGCCACCAGCTAGTACTAATTCCCGAAACAGATTGAAAGATTCATGCACCAAACAATTCTGAACATACCCTGAGATGATAACATTCCATGAAACCAGGTTTTTTTCAGGCATGATATCGAAAACCAATCGAGCTCTTTCATGTTCACCCATCTTACTATACATATCAATCAATGCAGTGAGAACCAAAACATTGGTTCCCATTCCGAATACGAGAACTAATCCGTGCACACATTTCCCACGTTCTAAATTCTTCATTCCTCCACAAGCTTGAACCAAACTGACCATAGTTATAGCACTTGGCCTAACACCACAAAATATCATCTCAAGAAACAAATCAAATGCCAGATCATAGTAACATCCCTTTACATAACCACCAATCATCGAATTCCAGCAAACAACATCTCTTTCGACCATCTCATTAAAAACCCTTCTGGCGCTATTGAAATCACCGGATTTCATAAAGAAACTAATCATTGTACTTCCCAAAAACCTATCACCATCTACACTTCTATCCACTGCTCTCTTGATTACTTCCCTTCCCATCTCATAATCCTCTAGTTCCATACAAGCCTTTAAAACAAAATTACATGAGTAACTATCGAATCCCCAATGCAAAACACCCATCAATTCAAACAACTCAATACTTTCCTTATAACACTGATTTCTCAAATACCCTCTAAGCATTGAGTTACAAAGAATAGGTTTTGGTTGAGGAATTTTATCAAACACTTTCCTTGCAATCCCCAAACAACCCCATTCACAATAACTCTTAACCAAATTTGACATCAAGAATTGATGTTTAGATGCAGAATTTGTGATAATCTGAGCATGGATGGATTTAATACACAAAAGGGTATTCGTGGATTCATGTAAAAGTGACAAGAATCCCTGAATATCAGGCGGGAGATGATTAAAGTTGGCATGTTTCAGACTTGAAAAAGAGTGCAAAGACAGGAACTTGAAGGGTATTTTGTGAAGAAATTTATGAGTTCGAAGATTTGGGGAAGACATAAAGTAGATGAAGAGAAACTGGAGATTGTGTTCCAGTGTTGTTTATCTAAAGCTAAAGCCATAGGCTAACTTTGAAATGTTAGTCAAAACAAGCGGGAATTTCGTCACATTAGCGAATTAAAGAGTTATATTTAAAATTTTGATATAGGTAATATATTTTTATTTAAATTAATTATACGATTTAAAATATAAATTTTTAATCTTAAAGCTAAAATTTTAGTAGTTTTAACTTTTATCAAAAATTTTCTCATATTGATTTATCATGTTAATCATAGAGTTGTATTCTTGAGAGGTATATTCTTTGGCGTTCGATACCGTTGCCAGAAGCAAGAGTTACTTGAGTTGAGAAGTCTTGTTTGGAGAGCAAATTTTAGGACAATCGAAATAAGAGGAAACATCAAAACAACTCGTTCGGCGAATAGAATTCTATTCGTAGACCTATACGATATTCGACCCGGAATTCTTTCGATAGAGATATAAAGGTTCTTGGCCAGACAATCTCAAGAAAATATGAGAATAAACACTGAGAGAATATAAATAAATTCTGAATGAGTTTGAATAATTCATCAACTCCAAATGAACTAAACCAACCAATCATAAGCACTATCTAGCACACCAAAAATGTATTCAGAAACTTAATTCTTTCTACCTTTGTTTTTTCGGGATGAGACTACAGACCAACCGTCTTCGGCTTCGGCCGAATGGTTTGGCTTTGGTTCATCAGTTACCATACGGGTTGGATTCAAACTTGATTGCGGATTTGGTACATCCACCATCATGTTAGCTGCATTGTCTGCACTCATGCTATCATCGTCGTCGTCGTCATCATCTTCTCCATCCTCATCTTCAACATTACTCTAAGATAGATTAAAAAGACAGATCCATAAGAAGAAAAATACGCGATTTCAACCTGTAAATCTTCATCTACTACAATAACTCGGTAAATCTTTAGTTAGTTATCAAGGTATCCACCATGCAAGAGCAGACCATGCGAAAAATAGTAAAGAAAATCATAGGCAAAGCCTTTTTAATAGTTCTAACATCCGTGTCAACATAGAAAACAAAAACTAAGGGAAAATAGAAGCAAAATTCAACAAATAGAGTATTTCAACACAGAACACTAAAATAGGAATAAAGGGTTTAAACTAGAAAATACCGGTCGGACATGTGCCACTGGCGGAGGATTCGTTGTCCTCAGCTTTTCAACAGACTGATAATTACCTTCCAAGCATTCTTCATGCATAATCATTAACTTCTCAGCCACCTGTAACAAGTAGAAGGAATCGGATTATCTCTCATGCTTTCAAATAATAACTGCAGAGTTATATGAGCTTGTGATCCATTGTACAACATCAGTAAGTCATGTTTTTTTCAGTTTCCAACATGAATTTGAAGTGTCAAAGAAGTGTCGGGCATGGTTCAGGTGGGTATACCATGATGAGTTAAACTGAAAGACATATCGAACAAAAAAACTAAGACGACTTGATTCGAATAAAAAATAGTTAAGACAAAATTTTGATCATTTGAATAAAAGAAAGTGTGTATCCCAATGAACAACCAGAAAGGGCGATTTCAAAATGGTGTAAAACATAATTTGAACAAGGAATTTGAAACTAAAATGTCCTTTTTCAAAAATAATCAACCATTATAATTCACTCTGTAAACTACATTAAAAAAATAAAAAAGGAACCTCCAATGCTTAACACAATCAAAAAATAATATACCACAATGAGTTCAACTGAAAGACTCATCGAACAACAAAACTAAACTGACTTGATTCGAATAAAAAATAGTTAAGATAAATTTTTGATCATTTGAAAAAGAAAGTGTGTATCCCAATGAAAAAACAGAAAGGGCGATTTCAAAATGGTGTAAAAGTTAATTTGAACAAGGAATTTGAATCTAAAATGTCATTTTTTTCAAAAATAATCAACCATCATCATTCACTCTGTAAACTACATTAAAAAAAGGAACATCCAATACTTAGCACATTCCAAAAATAATACACCACAATGAGTTAAACTGAAAGACACATTGAACAAAAAACTAAGATGACTCGATTCGAATAAAACATAGTTAAGACAAAATTTTGATCTTTTGAATAAAAGAAAGTGTGTATCCCTATGAAAAACTAGAAAGGGCCATTTCAAAATGGTGTAAACCTTAATTTGAACAAAGAATTTGAACCTAAAATGTTGATCCTTTTTCTATTATTAACTGTATCTATCCCTTGTTACAATTTCCACTCTTTAAAATACATTCAAAAAACAGAGGGAGCATCCATACTTTACACATTCAAAAACCAAGAGTATATCACAATTAGCTAGAGTAAAAGCAACATCGAAGAACAAAATTATGACGAATCCAATTCGATCAAAACAATCATTTTAATACAAAATTTTGATCATATCCATAGCATCAAATCAGCTGAAAAAGAGATTGAAATGAAATTAATATCCTAAATTGAAGCCAAGCCAAAACTAAGACTGAAGATACCTCCTCAATGCTTCCATCTTCAACCAATGTATTAAGAGTAAGCAAACCTTCCTCTAAAATACTTTCCAAATCATCTATATAAAGCGGCTCCGCTGAGATATTAATAAAAAATCAGATTTAATTGCTCAAATTGCAAAACAGAAAGGAAAAAAATGATCGATTCTAATATAAAGAAACGTTGCCTCTGGATGCAGTGAAAAACGAGAAGACATCGGTGCAGATGGCGTTGGCTTTGCTGCGGGAATCACGACCGCCCCACTCGTTTTCAATGGCGGCGGTGAGAGCCGACCACCGAGTAAGGATCAAACTTGTTCCTTCTTGGAACACCGGAGCTGATTCCGCCGTTAGCCTCTTCGGTTCCATTGATTTCTATGCCGTTCTTTTGTCTTCCTCCGTTAGCTGAATACCAAAAACCCTACACGAGTTTTAGAACTGATTGAGGATAGGCTTGTTTGGGTTTGAGGATAAACATATTCGGATCAAGAAGAGAAATAGAGTTTGAATACACAATATGGGCCGAATTGGGTTCTTAAAGAAGCCATGATTATGATAGGAAAGTTAGGGGATCAAACAACTTAGGGACTTAAGTAATATTTAAACCAAAAATTTAGGATGGGACAAGGCATAATTTGGATAATACTTAAATTATGAGGGACTTGAATTCTAATTAAACAAAAATAATTGGGGACAAGACCTGTCTCATTAGTTCGTGGCCTTTGCTATTTCCGATCCCCAACACAAACACTGCACCATTTGTCCATTGAACCCAAACCCTCGCCCAGTCGCCCTATTATTTCGTGGCCACTCACGTTGTCCTAATCTTGCATGGTCCATGCACTTATAAAGCTAAATTTCTTCAAGTAATTCCCCCAAAACTGACCTTTTACGGTTTAACCCTAAGGAGGTAGATCAAAAGAAAACTACGAAGCTCGACGACAACGAAAACTAGTTAAATGCAAAGAAAATGAGCCAACAACAAGCACGGAGGAACCAAGAACAGATCCACCACGACGATGCATCCGCCGTACAAGGCGAGCTTGCTGCGGCAAAGAAAGAGAATTCGGGATTGCCGGGTCACGGTGAAACCATTGTTGAATCTGGTGTTACTGTTAAAGAGATTCAACTTCCTAGGAAAAGTATAATAGAGTACATTGGTGACGAGGTAGATAGTGTATATACATACGTACGTATATACATACGCACAATATTTTTTTACGGGGTGAAAGTAAAAAACGGGTAACTTTTTTTCACATTATACGGTATTTTTTCTATAAACTATACGTGTTTTTTCTCAATTTGTCCCCTAAACTAATTTTTGACCTGTTTTACCCCTTATACTTTACGTTGTTACCAAATTACCCCTGAACTATAATGTTCGTCCCAATTTGTCCCCGCAAATTATCGACATCCAATGATAATATGTCACATGTTACGCTTTTATCGACTGTTTTGTTTTATTTTGTGAGTAAATTGGAATGAAAATGATAGTTTAGAGGGTAAACTTGGACAAAAAATAATTTATGGTGTAGATCGGGAAAATGGAATACTTCAAGGACTAAATTTAATATTATAAAATTAGAAAACATGCCAGACTAAAGCTAAAGTTTTGTTCATTTTTACTTGTTAAGTCCCCCTCCCCCCACAAAATTTCATTTTCAATCCTTAGACAAATATAATATATTCAGATTAACAAGAACTAAATATTGATTTTTTATTTTCTTTTTGGATGTGGTACTGATAGGTTGCTGCCGGGCAATATAGCCATATAGATTCGTATTCATCTGAGCACGACTCGGCTTCCGAACACGGTGGTGGAATCACCATTGGAGAGGCACTCGAAGCCACCGCACTTACGGCAGGAAAAAAGCCAGTGGAATGGAGTGACGCTGCAGCAATACAGGCAGCGGAGGTGAGAGCCACCGGTCGAACCTCTATAATGCCCGGTGGTGTTGCGGCGGCGGCTCAATCAGCCGCCACGCTTAATGCTAGGGCAACCAGAGATGAAGACAAGACCAAATTGGCTGATATTCTTGCGGTAATTAAGTATTACTAATAACTTCAAAATCAATGTTGTGAATTATATATAAAGATGTTAAATATTCGGTTTTAATCAAATTAATCGACTAAAAATTTATTTAATTAGGTTAATAAAAAAGATTTTAACAAAATTTTAATCGGTTAAGTAAAATTATTCAATTTATCGTAATTAATTGCTAAAGCTTTGTGTTCGATTCTGATATTAATCATACTAATCGATTCGGTTACCCTTGCAGAACGCGACGTCGAAGTTGCCATCGGACAAGCCGGCAACAAGAAAAGACGCGGAAGGGGTAATGGGTGCCGAGATGAGGAACGATCCGAACTTAACCACTCATCCGGCCGGTGTCGCGGCCTCTATTGCTGCCGCCGCAAGGCTGAACCAGAGCCATAAATGAAAGTATAGCAACACCAATACCATGCATGACATATATATAATTCTTATACTACTATACATGTAATTACAAGAACTTTACTCGACTTTATATTGGATTGAGTTAAGTTAAAATTGTTCATTATTTATTTTTTATTTTTTATTAAAAATATGAATAAATTGACCTGTGAAAATTGGAAGATAATTAATTATTTGATTCATACAAATTATGAATTAGATCAAATCATTTGTGTGTATTTTTAAAATTTTAATTTATTTTTACTTTTATTTTTTATGTTAGAGTGGTGTGTTTGGTTTAAATGACATAAATTCAAACAATTTAATTTATAATGTGCATAAAGAATTTCAAGAGGATTTCATCCATCTTTTTGTAAACTACAATTTCTTTAGTAAAAGAAAAATAATAGAATAAATTAAGAAAATTTTATTAAAAATAATTTAATTAAAATAAATCGGATATTATGTGTCTGTATCGCAAGAATATTTTACAGTTATTTGGATTAATATACTTTTTGGATTTTTTTTTTCTTTTTTCAACATAGAATTTTATTTCCATGTTGGTTATGAAAAGATTTTTTAACGAGACCTTATATTTTATGAAAATTATTAAAATTATTCAATTCGAGTCGAGCCTAAATCGAGCTTGATAAGTCTGAATTGAACCCTAAAATATTATTTTTGTGCCAAGCTCAAGTCTAAAATTTTAAGCTCGCCGAACCTCAAAATCAAATTAAACCTAATATAATTATTTTTGAATCAAACCTGACCAGATTCGAACTCAGCTCAACTCATTATCAGCTTTTAAGTACCAACCCACTATACAAGGAAAAAAAAGGAAGGCCTAAAATGCAAGACTTGGGCTCAAGTTGGAGGGGAACTAAAAATTGTCACATAATTATTACATGGTCTTATTCCACCACTTAGGATATGGTCCCAATCAATTAAGTTAAGACATATAATATATTTTTTTCATATCATATTCACAAGCATCATACAAATCATCCATTTTAATGCCTTTGATTTAAAAAAAGAAAAATATTACCAAAGATTTTTTATGTTGTCTTCCTTTTTATTGTTCAAAATTTTTTTAATTAATTTTTTCTAACTCCTAACCTTAACCCTAAACCTTAAACTCTAAACCCTAACCATAACCCCAAATCCTAAACCTAAACAATAAGCCCTAACCCTAAACCCTAACTCCAACACTAAACCCTAAACCTAAACATTAAACTCTAAATCACATAAAACATAAACCCTAAACCCTAAACTCTAAACCCTAAATCCCAAACCTATATAAAAAAGGAAAAATTAATTAGGAAAATTTTAAAGAACAAAGAGAAAAATGACACAAGAAATCTTTGGTAATTTTTTTTTTTTAAATCAAAGACATTAAATTGGATGACTTGGACAATGTTTATGTGTAAATATGATATGAAAAAAATATATTATGTGTCTTAATTTATTTAGTTGGGACTATATCTTAGATGATAAAACGGGTTCATGTAATAATTTCTCTACATTCAGACAAATGAAAGCCATCCTTCCAGAAGTTGAAGACTTGGTCTCAATTGGTAGGATTCTCGAGTCCCTCTCTCTATATTTTGAGAGATTATTATGTGAACCCTGGTCATCACGTCATTTATTATCTAAGTAATCAGAATCGTTTATCTTTAAATAGTTATCTAAGAACTACCTACCTATTAATTACATATAAAAAGAAGTAACGATTCATCTTAAAAAAATTAAAATAAACGATTTTGATTCTTTAAAACCACAGATAACATGTTAAACACAGTTCACCTAATAATTTCTCCTATCTCTCATTTTCCACATTGAAGTCCAACCACAATGCATGCAACCAAAGGAAAGACTGGAGTCTCAACTTGAAGAATAGCTCTCATTTTCTGTAATGGTGATTTAAGTAATTTTATTTTATGATTTAATTAAAAAAATATTTATTTTTTTATAACGAGTCATTTCTGTGATTCGAATGTGTTTACCATCTCAACCACGGTCCATCGCTTACTATTACATTAACTAAAAACTTTATAATTATAGGGATCAATAGAGTAAATTTACAAACTAGAGGGCCAAGGCCAAACAAGACATGAACACAAATTATATGCTCCATAAAACAGCTATACAAAAGGGTCTGAATACCACCATGCAATGAAGCTTTCTGCTCCCAACACTGCTTGTTTTGCAACAAAAACCTGTCACAGAGCTAGCTTCTCTACCTTCTCACAAGCCTTTGTGGAACTCTCTCGTAGGTCCGAATGAACCACCATGGTTTTCCGGTTGCGAATACGATGTATCCCATGCTCAGTCCCAGCACCAAACCACATCCATACCCCATCAAAATAGAAAATTTCCAATTGAGTTCATCATCACCACCATCTCTATCTAATTTGGCTGGAGTTTCTTGGTCATTATCACAGCTTTTAGACAATGGCAAGCCGCATAAACCCAAGTTTCCTATGTAGGAATCATTAGAGAAAGTATCAAATTGCTTCCCTTGAGGAATAGGCCCCTTGAGATTATTATGAGAAAGGTTTAACACCTCTAAGAATCCAAGATTGTTCAACTCTGCTGGAATTCTTCCCTCAAGCTCATTCGACGAAAGATCTAACGATTCAAGTTCCGACAAATCACCTAACGATAACGGTACCGGACCGGTTAAACAGTTATGAGACAGATTTAAGACAATGAGTGAATGAAGTTCTCCAAGTGTTACAGGAATTTGTCCCATGAATTGATTGTTGGAGAAGTCAATAGCTGTCCATATGGTTAATAGTTCCTCAAATTCTGTTTCCATCCCTTTTGTCGTAAAAGATAAATCGAATGCATAATTCCACTCGTCGCCTACTAGTATATCTACCATGTACTCTGGTTTATCTTTCTTGTCACCCTCTTCTCTAATGGCATGCAAATTTTCAAAAAATTTCACAGGTAAGTAGCCATTGAAGTTGTTACGAGAAAGATCAATGACGCGTAAACGAGCGAAGGATTCCGTGACTCCTAAGTTATTCGCTTGGCCATAGAATCTGTTGGATCTCCAGATCAGCACTTGCAGCTGCTCCAATTTCCCTAACCACTCTGGTAAAGTGTCATTTAAATAGTTGTTTCCAACGTTGAGAAGCTTCAAATCTTTGCAATTAGCCAAAGATGGCGGTAGTGACCCTTGTACTTGGTTGTGGTTGATTTGAAAGCTTTGTAACCTGCAATTTTCACTAAAATTTTCTGGCATTTTACCATGAAAATGATTCTGTCGTAGGTCAAGGTGTGAAAGAGAAGAACTCAAGCTTCCAAGGCATTCTGTAATTTCTCCATCCAAACTATTGTTCCATATAAAGAGACCCCTAAGGGAACTCAAATTGCATAGTGAGGAAGGAATTTGGCCTGGGAAAAAAATTGGAATAGAGTTAGAATTCGGAGTTTGAACGTAATGGTAAAGAAGAAATATGATATCATACCTGTTAAGTTGTTATTAGAAAGTCCGAGTAACTCGAGAGAGGTTAGGTTTTTGATAAACGATGAAATTTTACTTGAAATATATAAATAAATATCTAAATAGTTAAATGGTGTGATTATATTATGCTTTGATTGTTCTAGTTGTAGTTATAGATTGTGTTATGCCTGAGAAGTATTAGGATATATAAACAGTGACGCTGTAGATTCTATCAGACATGTATTTTGTAACTATGTACATTACTAAACCGGGATGAGATAGTGAGCTTACCTGAGAAGTTGTTCTGTTCGATGTCGATTCGATTGAGTGATGTTAAGTTTGCGATTTCTAAAGGTATTGTCCCCTCCAGATAATTCAAATCCAAATACAAAAAAGATAAATTTTTGCATTTGAATAAACTCATAGGAATTCTTCCAGAAAATTTGCATCCACCCAAATCAAGATAATATAATTCAGGAAGGTAATCAAACATACAGGAAGAGAGATGACAATAGAGATTGTTGGGTCCCAATGAAATGCCTTCCAAAGTGGAAGTTTGAAGAAGGAACATAACCTGCGATAAATATTTGAATTATACGAGAATTTAAAATTTTAACTGACAGCGTGATTGTCTCTCGACACTCGCTCGGTCCCTCCATCTAAAGTCGTGCATTAATGTTCGAAACAATAAAATAGTAATAATTCACCACTGAGGTTATTGTAACAGAGAAACAAAGATTCGAGCTTTGTCAAATTCGCGATTTCTACCGGTACACTTCCCTCCATAGCTTTGTCAAACTCGGTTTAAGGTTAAAATTTAGAAGTATTGATGGAGAGAAGTTTTATTTAAAGTATTATCTTGACTCGATTTACGGTTAAAATTTAGAAGTACCATTAAAGACGAGTTTTATTCAAAGCATGGTGGTGAGCTATCAGTATTGACTGGGAAGGAGTACAATTTTGACCTATTTTGCCTTATACACTTCTGTTGTTACTAAATTGCCCCTTAAATAGGAGTAATGTTGGTCCAATTTGGTAAAGTTTAGAGGGTATAATAGGCCAAAAAATTTAGGTGACAAATTAAAAGAAATAGGTATAGTTTAGGAGAAAAAAAATGTATTAAGCCTAATGGGGAAACATTTACTTATTTAATGATTAAAATTTCTTCCAGATGATGAAAATAAATAAAGGTAAAATATATTTAAAGTTTTTTTTTTACTTGGGAATATTTATTATTATTATTTTAATATAATATGTTATTTTTATTATTTAATTCAAAAAAAATTCAATCGTCATCATTCGCCGTTACTCTGTCTCACCTTTAAATTTGACTTCTATTTTATTGAAAGTGCTCCAAAATCTATAAAAAAAAGAGATTGAAAATGAAAAAACCAAAACATTTATATCGTGATTCACGAGTTTTCGAATATTTTCCGGTACAACAACTATCGGATTCAGACTCAACGTGTCAAAACGAGTCCAGTGTAATTTGAGATTAAACGATCACCGATTTTAATGGTCGATGGTGATGACAAGCGGTGACAATTATTTTAACTATTTCTAAAATTTAGTAATAAAAATATTATTTTATTATTTATTTTAAATTATTTTTATATTTAATAAAATTAAGAAAATTCAAAAATAATAATAAAATATTCGTGAGTGACAAAAAAATGTTCGATGTATAAAATTCAATTATTAAATAGAAAATTATAAAAGTTGAGTGACTAAAATGATAGTGAAAAGATTGTTGAGTGATGAAAAGAAAAATACTATTTTATACCTTCGAATTTGTTTAAAGAAAGGTCTATCCTCGAGAGAATTAAGATTTTCAATAACCAATGGAATTTCACCTGAAACATATAATTAAATCTGTTAAAATTTATTATTATCTCTGTCTCATTTAATTTGTTCAATATTTATTTTTTTAGTCAAATTTTTTAACTTTAACTCATTATAACTTTAAATCTATTATTCATAAGAATATAAAAAATATGTTTTAGAAACCTTTATTCAAATAGTTTTAAAATATATATTTTATCAAACTTAATAAATTAAAATATTTAAAATAACTATGGTCAAAGTTTTAAAATTTTGACTTTTAAAATACTAATTT
Organism: Abelmoschus esculentus; assembly: GCA_035048815.1. NCBI lineage: Eukaryota > Viridiplantae > Streptophyta > Magnoliopsida > Malvales > Malvaceae > Abelmoschus > Abelmoschus esculentus. The sequence goes on along the minus strand of JAUCBN010000019.1, from coordinate 1,009,109 downwards.
TAAACATGGACAAAAAGAGTAATATTTTATTTTGTTGAGCATAGAGACGGGCACAAATCGGGTCGGATTTTCGGTACACCCAACCCCGACCCGAATACAAACCTCCTAAACCTGACTCCGACTCGATCTAAAAAATTTCTTTAAAAAGTTCAACCTGACCTGACTCGAAAACAAATATACTCCCGACCCGAACAATAGAAAAAAATAATTTTAGGGACTAAATTGTAAAAAATAATTTTAGGGGACTTAATTATAAAAAATATATATATTATTAAGGACTAAGTTATAAATAAAAATAATTTTAAGGATTTAATTATAAAAAATATATAGATAGAGGATTATTATTATAAATATCCCTAAAAAATTATGAAAAAATTACATATTAATCCCGGATCGGGTCAAATATTTTTCACCTTAAACCCGAACCCAACCCAACCACACCCTAAATAAACACCCAATCCAAACCCGATCCGAACCCAATTTTTCATTAAAATATCTAACTCGATCGAGTCAGATCGGGTCGAAACCGACCAGGCTGAGCCCATCCCTAGTTGAGCATATAAACATTTATTGTCTATTTGTTCATAATAATTAAATAATAAAAAGAAATGAAATAAAAATGCTGAACTATTTACCTTTGAGTCTGTTGTTATTAAGATACAAAATTTGTAGCTTCGTCAAATTTCCAATTTCCATAGGAATCTGACCTTTGAGATTTTTCTCGTACAAACTCAACACTTCTAGTTTCGACAAATTGCCGACAGTAACCGGAATAACACCGGTGAAGTTGTTCATGTACAAAGACAATCCTTGAAGTTCAACAAAGTAGCCAAACCACGACGGGATTTCTCCGGCGAAACTATTGTTACTGACATTCAAATGCTGTACTCGATTCAGATTAGTCAACTCGAGAGGTAAAGAGCCATGAAAACGATTGTGACGAATGTTGAACGAGGTAAGAAAAGACAAGTTTCCCAGTTGAGATGGGATGGTGCCTGTGAGTTCATTCTTGACAGATTTATAGAGATTTATATTTTGAATCTTTTTTCGATGTTTAATTGTGGTGATGCAGCGTTGCGACGCAATATATGATATATTACGGGGTTACGTAACGGTTCCGCGCCGCAAAAGTCGTGATGCGGTACCTTCATCATGTTGCGCTTAAAATACATAGCGGTGATCTTGAAAAACGTTACGATGCGGCCGTTATACTGCGTTGCGGCCGCATTTTAATACTATGCTCTGTGGTGTCTGGTTCCGCAGGTGACACCAATCCAGTTACAGACAGAAGTAGAAGTGGACCAGTTGGTTGATATGAAGTTGTGTGGGTCATGAGTTATATGGGATTTTAGGACAAGAAGGGAAGCTTGGTCGGTGAAGATGTTGGGTGAATTGGAAGATAAAGTAGGCCTAATGGGTGCAAATAGCAGCAAAAACATAAGAGGGAGGAAGACAGTTGCTGCCATAACTGCAAATCATAAAGACAGAAACAGCCGAGTTGAATGTTTCTCAATTGTTAGTTCAATGTCTTTAAATAATTTGGATTTAGGACTTGGTCTCAAGTTGAATGGAAAGAAAACTGTTACATCTTCAGATAAATAAAAGCCGGCTTTCCACAAGATATATTTCTGAACAAAGAGTAACCGTAATCGAAACGGATATGATCAAGTTACATATCGTAAAACTCTTTAAATTATATATATTTTTAGATCGTTGGATAATTGAAACGAATGATTCAGATTAATAGTTGGTTATATGAAGATTATCACTTGAGAACAAAAAAGGAGTCAATCTGGAGTAAAAATCTTTTACCTTCTAATCGTGTCTTATATCATACCCCTACTTAAAAATCTTAAAAAAATGAATTCTAAACCCGAACTCTAATTTTTTATATCCTAAACCCTATATACTAAAAATACACTCTACCCCTAATTCTTTAAATCCTAACCATAACCCGTGGAATACGATTTATACCATAAACCTAATAAGAGTACGATTAGGGGCATACGATTAGTTAAACCATAAACCTACTAATTTAAAGTGAGACACCAATAAGAGTACGATTAGAGACATACGATTTACACCCGTCAATCTAAATTGTCTATTTTAATCATCTAACGATAAAAAACGGGTAAAACTAAAAAAAAAAAAGAAAATACTTTGTTTAACTTGATTTTTTATCTTTAATTTTATTATTATTTATAGTACAAATGAAGTAAAGTACTATGCATAGATGTTGCAAAAAGGAACGTCATCCAACGAGCCAAGACAACTAAAAGCAACAAGACACTAAAAACAAACACAATAGACCTGGATCAAGACCAATCAAACCCTTCAAACACCACACAATACCATTAAAAATATTCGATTTATTTTGATTCGATTCGAAATTTTATAAAATCAAATTGATTTGAAATTTTTAAAATAAAGTTTGAGTTGTAAAATAAAAATTTGAATAATTCAAAATTTTTAGTATTTAGAGAAGGCATAAAGATAATTTTCACCCTTAACGTTTATAATTTTTTGTCATTTTGGCCCCTATTCTTTTTTGGGATAAATTTAGCCCTTCATCTATGTCTTTTTAACAAATAACTCATTTTTTAACTATCATGATAATCAAACCGTTAAAAATTTAATAATAATAATAATAACATGTCATATATATGTGATAATATGTTATAAATGACATATAGTCTAACCTATTAAATATATACATAATATATAGAATATAATTTTATTCCAGTATAAAATATATAACAATTAAAATTTAAATAAAATATTAAAAATTAATTAAATACAAAAAAATTTACTAAATATTCTCAACCCTAATTAAAATATCTTTATAAAAACCTAAAACTCCAATTTAGATTAAAACTAAAATACTTAAATTCTAAACTAAAATAATAAAAATCTAATCGATTATTATCAAAATCCTTTATATTTGATTCACCGGTAACAAACTATACAAAACCCTTTTCTTTTAAGATTATGTTCATACCTTTTTAGATAAAAATTTTATTTTACTATAATTAAGGTTGAAAATGTTTAGTAGCCTTTTGTTTTAGTTTAATTAATTTTTAATAAATAAAAAATATTTTTTAATATTTTATTTGAATTTTAATTATTTTATATTTTTAGATTGGAATAAAACTATATTCCGCGTGTATGTATTTAATATATTAGATGTTAAGTCATTTAAAATATATTATTACATATATGACATGTCATCATTATTATATTTTTAGCTGTTCAGTTATCATGGTAGTAAAAAAATAAGTTATTTATTAAAAAGACATAGGTCAATGGCTAAATTTATTCCAAAAAAAGAATAGTGGACAAAATGACAAAAACTACAAACTTTAAGGGTGAAAATTATCTTTATGCCTTTAGAGAATTTATTTTAAGTTTGAGCAAGTTCCCCAAATTTTTATGATATATATACTAATTATATACAAAAATATATAAAAAAATCATATATGAAGAATTGTATATCTTACATGATTAATAAAAGTAGTTTAAATTACAATCAAAATGTAATATAACATAACAAATAATTATAATTAAATTTTTATGAAATCGAAAACTCGACTCAAATTTTTTTAACTCGACTTGATTCGAGTAAAAAAATTAAATGAAAGTTCGAATGATAAAATTAAACTAATCAATTCAAATAACTCTAAATTTTTTAACTCAACTCGATCAAACAGTCACCTTAACTCTATTATCCTCGAAATTAACATTTTCTCGCCACAAAATATAAATACCGTATATTTATTGAAAATTTAATTTAATAAAGAAAATAAACAACAACAAAAATAAGTCGATTTAACAGAATAATTTTTTTTAATTAAAATTATGAATTCTAATCTTGATTAAAAAATTATAAATTTTAATTAATCCGTCCATTAGGGATAAAGTAGAAAATCAAGATGAGGTTGACAAATCAAAACCGACCCCTCTCCTTCTCGGCCACAAAGACTTCATGTAATTTCATCTTCATTCAGATTCCCGATTCCTATTCCTTGTAATTCTAATCCAAAAACACTCCAAATTTCCCCCTTTTTTTTTAATATCTCTCGACCCAAGAAAAACCCAGATCTCCAATGGCGGCAAATGTGTTTTATTTGCTTCAATTCGACCCTTTAAAGCTCAAACAATGTTTCCCCTTTCGTTTACGCCTTTCTTCCCCTGCTCGCTTATCTAAATTCACCGGAAACATGGCTTTCCAAGGCCGAAACTTCGCTAAGTTTAACGTCAGATGTCTCTTCTCGAAGAGGAAGCATTTAACGAGCTCGAATTCGAATACCAACCATTTGAAATTTAGCTCAAATGATAAGACCCCATTTGAGGTAGTTTCCGAAGCGATTTTAAAAGCTTTAGAGGCATTGAAAAAGCCTGTTATAGCGGCGGTTTTATTGGGATTGTTGTTAATGCTTAATCCTAATAAGGTAGCATTGGCTGCTTCCGGTGGGAGGATGGGAGGGAGGTCTTTTTCCTCGAGTTCTTCGTCGTCGAGGAGTTATTCGGTTCCTAGCAGCGGAGGGTCTAGCTTTTCTTCGTACTCCGTTCCTTATTATTCGCCGGCTCCATTTGGTGGCGGCGGTGGGATTTATGTCGGGCCGGCTGTTGGGGTCGGAGTTGGTGCTGGGTCGGGGCTTTTTTTAATTATGATGGGGTTTGTCGCTTTTGTTTTGGTTTCCGGGTTTCTTTCGGATAGGTCCGAGAGCGGTGTGCTTACTGATATGGAAAGAACCAGTGTTCTTAAGCTTCAGGTATGTTCTTATTCTGTTGCTTTAACCAGTGAATAGCATCTGCTAAGTGTTGCAGTTAAGGTTATATGATTATATGAAGCTAATTGCTTGAATGTATGTACGGATATGTGTTCGATACGGATATGTATGCGAATATGATTACAGATACTGGTGTTGGATTCAAGTATTTCAAGTAAAATGATGAATTGGAGAAACATAATATAAAGATCAATCCATACTGTGGAAAATTATGAATATCAATTGCATAGGTTGGATGTGAAACACAAATGCATAGAGGATTGCTGCTCAAATGTGAATTTGTATCGTCTTTAGACTCGATTATGCTAGTATGAATTGTTTTTTTAATGAAGTTTTGGACTTAATTTTGTAAGAATAACTAATATGTAAAGAGTTGGACAAGAAAATGAGATGGACATGAACTTGCGGTACTTACCATTACGACATTCACATTGCCAATGGGATTCGTAACCGCGATTTATTGATTTGTTCGCAGTCTCACCATTGTTTGTTTTCATACTTTTTTCAGGTTGCGTTGTTGGGTTCAGGACGATCTCTTCAAAGGGATCTAAATCGGATTGCAGAAGTTGCTGATACTTCTACCTCGGAAGGTCTAAGCTTTATATTAACAGGTAAAGCTCACTAAGATTGGTCTGCATTAAGTCTTTTACAGTACACTGGATTAACTGGTATTGTAGCAATCATCTTGACACTAATCCCCCATTATCAATCCTAATGTTACTAGTACTTGAGTGCGATTTTCGGATGCTGTAGATGTTTAAAGCTGATAACATACGAGGCAATGTATAAACCTTATAGCTCTATAGCACCGTTATGGTTATTATAATACTATATGTTGTTCTGAAATCCACTTTTGAAAATAACAATTGTATGATATCTAATCACGTCGCTGCTGTACAATTACTACTAATAAGAGGAATATACTTTGACCCCACTTAAGTGATTTACTTAGATTGGGATGCAGATCAATGCCATTCATTACAGTTCTTCCTTTTTTCATTTATGTAGGTGTCAGCCTGTGATCTTTTTCTTCTGTTTTACTTTAGCAGTTCTTGTAGAATTACAAGGTGACCTGGTGAATTTACGTTTGGCTAATTTCTTAAACATGTTATGTCTGATGTTTGTTAGATTGATTATGTGTACCGAGGAAGTTTTTACATAGTTTTTTTTTCAGAGACAGCACTAGCTTTGCTTCGCCATCCTGATTATTGCATCTCGGGTTTTTCATCTGTAAGTTAGCCTTTCCGAAATGTTTCCATTCGTCTCTCTTGCTGAATGAATTTTACAGCTCATGGCTATGCTTTTTCTGACATTTTGAGTCATGGAGAAATTATCAGACAGTCACATGCTTCGTGCCTTCGTGGCATATCGTAAGTTTTTTTATGCATGCATATAATGCTCTAACAAATAATATGCAGTTGCAGTGCCAGTGCCACATACACTGAAATTTATGTTAGTTAGTAGGTCATAGGTAGAAAAACTTCAGAACAAACTCTGCTTTGGCTTGTCTGATCGTTTGTTTTATGAACCTATGTTATTTGGGTTCATATCCGAACGCTTGATCTCCGACATGGGTATGTTCACTTTTTTTTTTCTAGGTTTTCCTATGGAAGGTCCTTGGAAAGTCATATCCCCATACCCATGTATTAGTCTACTAAGTCAGGAAGAAAAGAGAGATGGAGAGGACATGTTTAATTATATAACAATTTGGGATAATTTTATGATGGTATATTCTACAGGTGGACGTGAAACGGAACATAGACGATGGGGAGAAACGCTTCAATCAACTCTCAATCGAAGAACGTGGTAAATTTGATGAGGAGACACTAGTGAATGTGAGCAATATTAGAAGGCAAAGTACAACATATCAGAAAGCTAATGGATTTAACAATGAGTACATAGTGGTAAGACCTCATTCCTCGTCTCAAAGTTGCCGTAGACGTATCGAAAGAGTTTCGAGTTTTAAGTTTTGGATGGAATGATAACTTTAATTCAATTCGCATCCACTTTCTAAAATTTCAGGTAACAATTTTAGTGGCTGCTGAAGGAGTACATAAATTGCCCCTCATCAATGGAAGTGGTGACTTGAAGGTAGCCTTGCAAAAGCTTGCCTCCATCCCGACAAGCAAAACACTGGTAAGAATCCTCGATTGTTATTAGTTAGTACTGTTCGAATGCTTAGCTCCACTTGATTTTATGTCTTGAAGTTCGGTGTGAGCTCAACCAAGTTATACTTTTAGAGCAAGCATTTTTGAGATAAAAACTGAACTGCTTGAGATCATTCAATTAGGCTCGATTAAAGATAAGTTCGATTTTTATGCTCAAGTTTGAGCTTCAATAGAGATCGTTGAATATGAACTAAAAGTTAAAAAAAAAAAAATCGATTAGTTACACGAGCTTCTCAAGTCAAGCAATAAGTTACTCGAGCTCGTTGTATTTGATAGCTGAATATAAGTTTTTATACAAGCTGAACTCGAGTAACTGACGAGCACGAATCTCTTTTGATTGTAATTCAGGCTATTGAGGTCTTATGGACGCCCCAGAATGAAAATGACACATTATCAGAGAGGGAATTACTTGAAGACTACCCACTTTTGAGGCCCCTATAATTTTTCTTTTTTTACAACTTGGTACATGTATTATTTGGTAAATAATGGTGTATTGGCAAATTGGCACAGGGAGGTTCTCCTTCAATAGCCATTGAAGTTTGTCAATTCTACTATTGATTTATATTATGTATAAGTTTTAGTTTTTATTTATTTTAAAATTCGAATTTACAAAATTAAAACAAATTAAAATTAGAGTATGAAAATTAAATTTCAGAACTTCTACACAAAGCTGAAAAAAGCTTGGAAATATACTGAACCTAATATTTTGAAGAATGATGGCAAATTCTTTGTCACCAAAAAATCATTAAGAAAATAATAATTAGTTGCTTGTCTATAAAGATAATGCAAAAGAGACTAATAATAACTAAATATCTTTAAGGAAAAAATTCCAAAGGATAGGACGAGGGACAATAGTAAATTTTAAATATAATAGTACAACATTTATGAAAAATAAAAATAATAAAATTAAAATTTGAACTATAATAGTGTTAGGTTATATAAGAAGTTAAAGTATCCAATAATCAATTGTTACGTAGTAATGACAATTTAATTCGAATTAAATTTAATTTTAAAAATAAATTCATCTATTAAAATTAAATACGTTATATGAATCAATTTAAATTAATTAAGTTATAAACCCATTAATGTTGTTGAAAGTAGATGTTATACATTGATTTAATTGGTCAAATAAAAAGATGATTTAATAGATTTGTAAAAAAAAATCATTTTATAAATAAAAGAGGAATAATACACTTTAGTTTTTTTAATTATTAGTATTTTAGTTTTATGTCGAATAAAAAATGATTTAATTGATGCAATCTTATTGTCTGTAGGTCATGGATTTTAGACTTATTAAGAGTTTTTTTTTCTTTGGGAATCTCTTCGTTTTTTTCACTCTACCAGCATTGTCAGATTTTTAGGGTCTTAAACGAAAACTAAAAATTAACTTTTATATAACAAAAAGTATATTTTTATTACGAATAATTTTTTTGTTCCTTTTTGGTACCTTATTTATGCACCGGTGATAAAAAAAAAATTAGGTTTAGAGTTATGATTTAAGCTATTGAAGTTTAAGTTATTGGCGTAGAGTTTAGAATTTAGGGTTATGGCTTAGAATTTTTTAATGCTAGACTAAAAATGATACCGAAAAAAATTATTCATCTCATTAATTTAAACAAACTATTTAATATTCTAAACAAAGTTATTTTTATTTTTAGATTTATTTATTTATGTACCTAGAAAAAATAATTTTAAGCATTAAATTAATTTATTTATTTAATAAATTATAAAACTAAAAATTATAAAATATAAATAATTAAATTTGGGAGACCTGAAGTGGCTGATCGGGACCTAAGCGACCACTCAGAGCCTCCCTTTACGGTCAGCCTTGTCCTCTACATGGAATTAAAATTAAAATATACGTATATACTTTGAACTAAAATAGACACTTTTATCGGGACCCTAAGCAACCACTCAGAGCCTCCTTTTACGGTCAGCCTTGCCCTCTACATGGAATTAAGATTAAAATATACGTATATACTTTGAACCAAAATAGATACTTTTATCGGGACCCTAAGCGACCACTCAGAGCCTCCCTTTACGGTCAACCTTGCCCTCTACATGGAATTAAAATTAAAATATATGTATATACTTTGAACCAAAATAGACACTTTTATAAATTTAAAACTCAAATTAGTAATTTTTTATGTTATCCTGAACCAAAATAGACACTTTTATAAATTTAAAACTCAAATTAGTAATTTTTTATGTTATCCAAAAGAAACATCATAAAATTGAAAAATTGTAGCTGTGGCGTGTTAAACCCACAACCTCATGATTTTTGGCCTAAATACTCACCACTTGAACTTGTCAAATCTTTAAAATTATATTCCAATTAATAAAATGCATAAATATTATAAAAAAATAATATTTCTCTTGAAAAAGTATGACTTCCAATTTATAAAATGGATATGGGTGGGTAGCTCTCATTATGATTCTAAGTGTAACTTGGTGAATAAGAACAAGACAAGACAACCTTAGGACTCAAGTTTTATAAAGCATCAATCCTTACAAAATTAATGTTACAAGAAATAATGTCTTTTTTCCCATGAGAAATTGTTTGGAATATAATATGCACTACCATAAATAAAAATAAAGTAGCAAAAATATAATAAGACTAATTATTTTATATACTGGCGATAAAAATTAAAATTTTATATAATTTTTTTAGTTTTAGGGTTACAAACTTAGTTTAGGGTGTATGGTTCAGAAGTTTATGTCTAGTAGAGCTTCTGGACAGACATAATAGGAGCGTTGCATAAAACTCCCAAAGAGAGGATTCAAAAATAAAAAATTAAATATTTACAAAAATATAAATATATAATTATGCATATATATAACGATTGTTTTAAATTTAAAACATGAAAAAAATGTCAATTTTTGTGTGAAGAAATGAAAATATTTGATTTTTAGATACTTGGTATTTAAATTTATTATTGCACAAAAGGATAATCTAATAATATTTTTTTATTAATATATTTTTAAAAAATATATATCTTATTAATTATAAAATAAGAATTTTATTTTAATAAATTACATATGATTCTTAAAATCTTGAAACCACTCGTATATAACCTTATAAATTTTAAATTCAATAATAATAATTAAAATTTACGATTTAAAAGTATAATGGCATAAAGATAATTTTAACCCTTAACGTTTACAGTTTTTGTCGTTTTGGCACTTATTCTTTTTTTGAGATAAATTTAGCCCTTAACCTATATCTTTGTGACAAATATCTTATTTTTTAACTAGCTTGATGATTGGACCGTTAAAAATTTAACGATGATATATATGGAATATAATTTTAAATGATATGGAATGTAACCTATCAAATACATACATATATATATGGAATATAATTTTATTCCAATATAAAATATAAAACAATTAAAATTCAAATAAAATATTAAAAATTAATTAATTTTAAAATAAAAAAAATAAATATTCTTAACCCTAACTATGATAGAATCAAAATCTCATCTTAAAAAATATAAACAAAATTCGAATAAGATTTTGATTTTATCGTAATTAGGGTTAAGAATGTTTAATAATCTTATATTTTAGAATTAATTAATTTTTAATATTTTATTTGAATTTTAATTATTTTATATTTTATATTTGAATAAAATTATATTCTATATATATATATATGCATTTGATAGGTTACATGTCATGTCACTTAAAATTATTGTAACGACTCGGACTTCCCGTATCCGAGTGTCGGGTTAACCCGTGGTGTTGGGCCTCAGGTTTGGGCTCGGGTTAGTGTGGTTTTGGGCTTGTTGGGCCCTTGGCTTGTTGGACTTGTGAGATGTAGGTGAGGGCACTTTGGTAAATATCTTTTAGATGACAAAGAGGGGTGTAGAGGAGTTAATTTCTCCTACAGAGTGAGCTCATCTTCTCCCTTTTTCCTTCATCCTCTTCATCCTTGTAGCAAGGTAAGGAAGAACAAAAAGGTGAGGTTTTTATCGGTTTGGTGAAGGATCTTGTTTCTGGGTAGGAAGGAAGGTTGTAGGGCTTCCAAGGATCTACAAAACAAGTTAGGGATGAGCTAGTTTAGTGGAGAGATGGGTTTTATGGGGTTTTTAGCTTGAGCTCGGGAACAAGTTTTTAGAGGCTTAAATCTGTACTCTTTTAGTATTTTAAGCTTCTAAAATCTTTCTCAAGGTGTGCCTAACCCGTTCTTCATCTTTCTCTTATAGAGAAAGAGGTTTGTGAGCCATCATCTAGCTTTGGAAGGGGAAAAGCTTGAGGAGGTGTGAAGCTCGTGTTGGTTGCTGTGTTTGCTTGAGGTTGGTACTCCCAACTCTTTCTTCATCATCCATCCATGGTAGAGTGCATAGCATATAGAGAAGACATGTATGTGTGTTGTCTTGCTTGGTTTGCTTGAAATGGGTCGTTAATGGTGAAATCCGAGTTTATATCTTTAATGGTTGGAAATTGATGTTAAAATATCCTAAATACACTTAGAAATGAATAGGAAAACTTTGGGGTCGTTTAGGTGAGGTTTGGAGGTGAAACTCTAGAATTTCTAAGTGCAGACCCGTCCTTAGTGTAGGGGGTATCGATACTCGGGCTACCGGTATCGATACCTATTAGAGCTTTTTGGCTTGTTGTTCAGGGGTATCGAACCTTGTTTCGATACCGTGGATTCTAAAAACTTTTTGCATCGATACGTGTATCGAAACAGTCCTTCCTTCTTTCGTTGACTTTGACTTGGGTCTAGTGGTATTGATACTGGTATCGATACCTGCGTGTTTCGGTATTCTCTTTGGGTGGGTATCGATACAGGGAGTTTCGATACCCTACTTAAGGGTATCGATACCTCTGTGTATTTTGGCCAAGTTGAGTAGAATTTAAGGGCTTGGTGATCTTAATAAATGAATACTTTAATCTAAAAGCTATGAAACGAATTGTCGAACTAAGATTAAAAATCATAACCCCGAAAGACTTAAGTATGATAAAGATTAATATATCTTGTTGTGATAGATCCTAGGTGGATCGTTTGTATGGTTTGAGTCCTTTGAGTTGGAAATCCGGATATCCATAAGTGTTGCAACACGTCGAAGGCCATCCGATGTAACATTCTAGATGATGATTGACGACTATCCCGAGTGTAGGATCCCGATGTTGTATGGACGTGGGCCTCATTCGAAGATACTCGATGTGACATTCCGAGTATGGGATTTGGAGGATCCCGATGCTGTGTGGACGCGGGCCTCAATCCCGGATATAGGATCCCGATGCTGTGTGGACGCGGACCTCATCCTTGAGTATGGGATCCCGATGTTGTGTGGACGCGGGCCCTACTCGTAGTGTAGGATCCCGACTGTGTGGACGCGGGCCTCACTACCTTGTGTGTTTTGATTGATTTGTATATGCTGTGTGCGTTAATATACATCTCATATATGCCATATGATAGGCAAGCATGCTAGACCTTCATACCATGCATGTGATTTATATGTCATGCTTTACTGCTTTGATATGCATGATGTTGGCCGAGTTTGACGTATCCACTGAGCTTGTGTGGCTCAGCGTTCGAAATCTGTTTTCGTGCGTAGGTTAGGTGGAGCGGGATTCGTGGAGCACCATCAAGGTTTGGACTTTCAACATCGACCGTGTTGTCAGAGTGCAGTTATTAGATGTAGTGGGCTTAGTACTATGTTGAACCCTATATGTAATGTAACTCTGTTATTTTATTGGGTCGAATGTTTTTAAATGGTCTGTAATATATTTTGGAGCTCCGATTTACTTTAAATTATTTTGGGTTTGTTTTAATTTAAATGGACTATGAAATTGGTTTTGGACCTTACGTGATTTTTATTATTGGACTTTTAAAGGAAATTTTTGAAATACGGGTTTTGGACCGGAGGCCCAATGTGACATCCGGGTCGGGTGTTACAGTTATATTCCATATATATATATGTATCATCGTTAAATTTTTAACGGTCCAATCATCAATCTAGTTAAAAAATAAGATATTTGTCAAAAAGATATAGGTTAAGGGCTAAATTTATCCCAAAAAAGAATAAGGGCCAAAACGACAAAAACTATAAACGTTAAGGGTTAAAATTATCTTTATGCCAATTATAATTTAAGGTTTATAATTCCACCATTAGAAAAGAGGAATTGATTAATAGGCACATGCACACAATCACATTGCCTTTGATGTGTCATTGTTGGAAAAATTATTAAGTGAAACTTATTCATTGGGTTATCTATGGTCCTAATTAATCAGAACCGCTGATCTTAATTTTTTTTCCAAGTGAATCATCACCTCTTTCTTACATGTACTTAGTAGGTAGATAGTTATTAAGTGGTTATTTAAAAATCAACGGTCCTGATTGTTTGGAACATAAATAACGTGGTGAACAGGATTCACCTAATAATCTCTCGTCATTGTTGATATTAATAATGTCAATTAGTGTTAGGATTAGCTTTGTTTTGGTCCGATAATTGCGGCCAAATCTGTCGGTCCAATTATTAATCATGGCAAATGTAATAATAATCTTATAGAAAACAAATAAATAGCATAATAATTCTATAAGTGTTTTTAGTTGGGACTTGGGTTTTGTCATGGAATCCCATGCTTGATGAAAGTATTGTTCATCAAGTGACGGGGTCCGGGACCACGTATGTAAATAATATTTTATATTCCTAATTAATTGGAATTTTATAAATTGATTTAAATATTATTCTTTTAAAATGATTTGATATATTATTATTAGTTTTAAATAAAAAATTTAATATCATTATAAAAATTATTTTTTAATCAATTATAATAATTACAGTAGTATTTATTTTAGAGTAATATTTTTTAACCATTAACCATTGATCACTTAATTATTATGCTAATATTACTGTTGCTCGAATTTATGATCTTTAAAAATAATAATTATTCCTTTAACCACTGAGGCTAGATATTTCGTATTTATAAAAAATATTTTTGAGTACATGAAATATCTATTTTAAGTATTCATTTTGAAGATATAAAAATTGATGGTATAAATAGTAATATAGGAGTAATTTTATTATTTAAAAAAATACTAAAATTTTCAGCTTTTGAAAATAAATTCTGAACAACAATTTTTATAAAAAAAAAAACTAATATGGAAGCAATCGATAAATAAAAACTTAATTTAGTGGGACGAAAATAACGAAAATAAGACTAAAAGGATCAATCCTGTAATAAACATTTATAAAATCCGAATTAATCAAAATTGAATTAACTGAAAATTTTAAAATATTAACCGTTAATCTAACTAAATTTTCTTTAACCAAATTAATTGAATCAAAATTATTTCGGCTAATTAGCCAAATTAACTGAATTAACCAGAATTTATTATAAATTTTGGTTAAATTACATAATAGGTCTCTAAATTATACTAAAATAAATTTTTAGTCACTAAACTTTTATTTTATGTTAATTTAATAAAAATTTAATGATCATTTTATATTTTTTTCAAAAATTAAATAATTAAAAATAAATATATAATATATATAATATTTAATATATAATAATTTTGGTTAATTCAGTTAATTCGGGTAGTTAACCGTTTTCGATCCGAATTAACCGTTAACTGAATTTTAAAAAAATAACTGTTAATCGAATTTACTAAAAATTAACCAACCAAATCAATCAAAATAATTTTAATTCAGTCGATTAATTTAATTAAACCCGAATAATACACACCCTAATTATATAAAAAATAAAATAAAACTGAATTCAAATCATAGAAATAAATGAAAAATATTTAATTCATTACCAATTTTAATGAGAATTGAAATGGACCGTTTTAAAACACCATAAGGAGGAAATTAACAAAGACAATAGACCCGATCGATCTGATTCAATCCAACGGACTGTAACGCACGCCTGACGCCACCTAACCAATGGACAGCTGCACGTGAATGCCACGTCTGTAATCTTATTTTTAAATAATCGAATTAAAATAATCTTAGCCCCACCACTCATTTCCTCACACGCCATAATTACGCGTGAACAACACTTTCCTTTTCTATTCCATAATTAAAAAATATCTCTATTTGCTTTTCAATTTGATACTTACCCTAATCATAAAGAAATATCTTTGAGTAATAAATAAATTAATAATTATGAGAAAAAGAGAAATAAAAAATTTATTTAATATTAGAAATAATACCCCCACCAACAAAATTAAAAAAATGTAACATATATTTACTCAAGTTAAATTTTTTATTTTAATAAATTAATAAAATAAAAAAATGTTACATGATATAATCTTTTTTTTCAATTAAGAGGAAAAAAGGAATAAACTTTTGAAGTTTTTTTTTTTAAATTGTAGTTTAATTGAATAATGTAGAAATTATTTGTATTATAAATGAATAAGTTTAGAATAAATATCATATATTGATATATATTATTAATTATATGTATTAATATGTATTATTAGTTATAATGGTTATAGTAGTATCTGTTTTAGAGTATACTTTTAACTATTGGATATTGGTCGCTTAAATACTATACTGTCATTATTGATGCTCGAACCTGTAATTTTTAGAAACAATCATTTTTTTAACTGATGAGGTTAAATAATTTGTACGTCATTTTAATAATTTTTGGATCATATTATACTATAATACAATATCAGAGTGACACATTATAATAATAATTAAAAATTAAATCTAAAAATTTATATTAACAAAAAAACTAAAAATCAAATCCAAAAATTTTAAATTTAAAAATTAAAATTTATTTATTCCAAAAAAATAACCAAATTCCAATAAATATTTTTACATATGTTATTGTTTTGGCCTTCATGTGAGCATGTCAGCCAGCCAAAGGAAAGCTACAGCCTACAAGAGAGAGAAAGAAAGAAGAGAGTGGGTAAGCCCATAAGAGAGATTCCTTTTTAAATTTCATTTTGGCTTTACTTTCTTTTGTCATTGAATAGCAATCCTCAAAATCCAGCCTTTTCCAGCAATACACAATTTCTAAATTACTTCAAATTTCCTCTTTTTTCTCTCAAGCTGTCATTGTCTGGAGATAAAGTTATGTTTTTTATTTATTTTTTTCAAAAGAAATTGTAATGGTAATGTCCATTTGTATGATTGGTAATGATAACAGTATATAGCAGAGGAATTTACAGTGAAGGAACCCTGCTTTTTTGTCAACACTCCTTGTTGAAGCTTTAAACATGTTTCCATTGATGGGTATTTGAGTTTCTTGCAAAATGCTCCACCCCAGATCAAAATCAAGTCTTGACAAGCAGATTCCAAGGCAGCTTTGAGAACTGAGAAGACAATCTTTTTTGAGACAGTTTTTGAAACTGACCAGGTCAAGGTAAGAGATTTGCTTCTGTTAACCTTTTGTTTTGTTGTTTTTTAATGTTTCAAAGTCTCAGTTTTTAGTTGTCTGGGTTCTTTCTTAGGTTGTAAAGCAGATAGTTCTGTAGAAACAAGAGCACAGACAAAAATGAGGGATTTTCCATCATGTTTTGGTGAAAATGGTGTTCAAGTGGCTGATTCTTCATCATCAAATGCTAGTAAAAATGCACAGAACTTAGTTAGTTGTGTTTATCAATGTCGAATTAGAGGTAGATCTTGTTTGATAACTGTTACTTGGAGCAAGAGTTTAATGGGGCAAGGCTTGAGTGTTGGAATTGATGATTCTTCTGCAAATCAATGCCTTTGTAAAGTTGATATAAAGCCTTGGTTGTTCTCCAAGAGAAAAGGGTCCAAGAGTTTAGAAGCTTATTCGTGTAAAATCGGTGTGTATTGGGACCTTTCGGTGGCGAAATTCGGGTCCGGACCGGAACCGTTAGAAGGGTTTTATGTTGGAGTTGTTGCTGATATGCAAATGGTGTTGCTTCTTGGTGACATGGGGAAAGAAGCTTATAAGAAGACTAGTGTGAGTCCTTCTCCTTCCGATGCCCTTTTCGTGGCCAAAAAGGAGCATGTTTTCGGCAAGAGGGTATTTGGTACTAAGGCACAGTTCTTCCATAACGGTCGAACTCATGATCTGATGATTGAATGTGACACAGTTGGGGTCAACGATCCGTTACTTATGATTCGTGTGGATGGCAAGACTTTGATGCAGGTGAAACGGCTACGATGGAAGTTTCGAGGTAACTATACCATTTTGGTTGATGGAATGGCTGTAGATGTTTACTGGGATGTCCACAGTTGGCTCTTCGGAACATCGGTTGGAAATGCTGTTTTTATGTTCAAGGCATTGCCCGCCATGGATGAGAAGTTATGGATTAGCCAACCGATCACTAATCCGAGTACATTGCAATGGTCTTTATCTCAGCGGTTTCAGGATTCCAAATCACAAAATCTTGGCTTTTCACTGGTTTTGTATGCTTGGAAGAATGAGTAGGACCAAACGTTCTAACAAAAACTTTTATCGAGTGGTGATGTTTATATATTCTATTTATCAATCACAGTTTATTCGATTGAAAACGGACACATTCGTTTTTCTTTTTTTGTTCTTAGTCTGCTGTATATCCTCGATACATTAGTTTGATTCTGATACTTGTTATACAAATTGAATTTCTTCAACTGTTAGTTGTTGAAATCTTCTTCCAGCTGCAGTTTGAGTCAGTTTTGCAGATGACAAATTTGCCTAGCTGAGTTCGAATCTCCTCGAAGCATCAACGGTATGTTCTTAACCGCAAGTATGCACTAGCATAGCTCGACATGATTTGGTTTAGCTCGTTTCGGTTTTTCCTGTAGTTTTTAAGCTGATTTTACGAATCTGTCGGAACCTATACCACTCCAACTCGTTTGTTTTCTTGGAGTACAATGCATCAGTATAGGGATATGATTCTCCGAGGAATACTTACACCCGAGTCTAAGTAACATAGGTTTGAACTGTTGTGCTCGGTAAATTCCGGTTATACGAAAACTGTTTTAAGTTTGGTAGGTAATTCAAGTTCAATATCTAGCTTTGCTTCTAACATATAGGTACACTAGTTGAGAATGGATTTAGCTAGAAAAATCTTCCATATGGTGACTGCATTGTTCGGAAAATACTTAGGAATCGGATTCTTACATCAAGCGTGAAATACTTTGAGCCCCGTTGTCGAAACTCACAATGATCGTATTGTGATGTAGGTTTTGAAACAATGGTGAAGGGGATGATTTTGATCTTAAGCTGTGAAAAGAGTTCAGTTTCATGTCTTCTCTTTCTGCGGAATTGTCGGATTGAGGTGTTATCGGATGATCAATGGAGAGGTAAGTCCCTTCCGAGATGAACCGAGATACCATCCGGTGTCCGAAACCAGATAGGTTCCTTTTATGTTTTTTACTCTTAACCCTCAAAAAGACAATGCTTACAAATTATTTGAACTTCCCCTTCAAGTTGATAAGAAACAATCAACCATATTGAAATTTAAGAGAAAAACACCATGAAAATCTTGTCTCACTTGTCTTAAATCATCAAAAAGCAGCAAATTGAACAAGACACCATTAATGTCTGAATTGTGTTGTGTACAAATATTGTTACCCAAAATTTAATTACAAATATTAGTTTCCTAAAGACAATGGAAAATCAAAATCAAAAGAATTAAAGACAAGTTCTTTTGATATTCGATTTATGTAATTATCTTTAAATATTTTAGATCCA
The DNA here is from genome assembly GCA_035048815.1 of Abelmoschus esculentus. Taxonomy (NCBI): domain Eukaryota; kingdom Viridiplantae; phylum Streptophyta; class Magnoliopsida; order Malvales; family Malvaceae; genus Abelmoschus; species Abelmoschus esculentus. The sequence goes on along the minus strand of JAUCBN010000019.1, from coordinate 990,540 downwards.
ATCGTCTAAAATTCGAATCTTAATATCTATAACTTTTTTTTTTTAATTTTTTAGAAATCGTAAACTCTTTCTCTACTCGAATTTTCGAAGCTAAAATGTTGGCAATATTTTCCTGTATAGTACATTTTGGTTAGGGGGTTTGTCCATGGAAGAAAGAATCCAAATGGTGAGACCAACTCCTCTTTCTTTATCTTTTCCTGTGACCTAATCTATCATTTTTTATCATCTTTTTTCACTGCGACCACTCGTTTTAATACGATTGCTTCACAACACATGCTACAGCCTGTGCCCAATGCCTCAGCTTAGTCTTCACTTGTTGAGGATTTTCTCCTAAAAAATCGAAGATTTTGATTAACATAACGAAATAATCGCATTAATATATGGTTAAATTTAACGATCGAATCGTTGAAATATCGGTTATAAAAGAAGTTGTGAAATCAGAAAAACTTATGTAACTTGAATTGAGGTGTGAGGGTTTGAATATGTTCATGTATCAGGAAGAAATAACATTACCAAAGTTCCTATGGAGCAAAACATGTAAAACTTATGTTTTTCGAATTCAGATTAAAGTATCGGATATAGATATATGTCGAATAATTTTAAGAAACTAAAGAGTTTAGATTATTGGTATTGACAATTTACCTGGCTTGCAAATTCTCCAGTCTAGCTCACTCCGAGAGCTTTCAAAAGAAGATAGCTGGCAGGCCAGTGATGGTGGAAACGGAGGATGAGGGCTCGAAGCCGGACTCGGCGAAATCTGGCGATTTACGGCGAAATAAAGGTCTAAAGCAGGCAATGTATTGCACAGTTTCTGCCCTTCTTCTTCTTCGAACCCGAACCCTAGCTCGATACAACCTTTAAGCTCATGCAAATCTTCATCGGTCAACCTCATTCCGTTCGTTACAAGAATCCCATTCCTCCCCCTCTCTTGTCCCAAAATCTGTCGGCGACGCCTCTCCCACGCCACATCCCTTGACGTCTCGCAATTCGATAATTGCTTCGACAAGTAACCTACCTTGCCCTTTTTCAATGGCGTGCGTCGCAAGTCTTCCGTTTCCGAGTCGCATGATGTTGTCGTGGAAGACGAAGACGAAGAAGGTGTTATCGGCTTCCTTCTTCTTGCCTCTCCTTTCTTCGCCATTCCTTTTGTAATGAAAAAAAGAAAACACTACGGTTAACGACTACGGCGGATGGAAAACCGAAACGAGGGATGGATGATGAACAAGGCTACGTCAGAATCTAGATTTTAATACGATGAGATTACGAAATATGAATGTTTGTTTTTTTGTTTGATGAAATTCGATAGTAGTTCAACCACCAAGGCAAGCTACCTAGAGAGAGCTTTAATGGTGAAAGAAGGGACTTGGATTTGTTATTCCACCATTCATTTGTAACTGTCATTTAGGGTTTTTACTATATTTTTAGAGCTTGGCAATTCATCCAAATTTTGGTGGTGGGAGGTATGACATAACTAAATTTTTCGATTTAAATTACGGTTCCGATTGTATTATAGTTTATATGATTATAACGAAATAAGAAAAGTACTCAAAACCGTAAAATAATACGGAATTTAAGTATTAGTCCCTTAAATAAAAGGAAGTTTGGATGTGCTATTATGCAACTAACTAGTGTCTATTAAGTAGTTAAAACGAGTATGTTTTTTAAGTCAAATCGAGTTTTGTCTACTCCTAGATATTAAAACCCACAGTTTAATAAGTTTGATGTTCGAATTCTGATATTAGAACACACTAAATGGTCCCGGTGGTAAAAGGATGATGTTCTATCTATGTGACTCAAATTCGAACAACGTAGTATGTATATGTGTAAGAATTTATCAAATTTAAAATCGAACTAGAATATTAAGAACCATTGAAAAAATAGAAACACTCAAACCATCTTGACATTAGAGTCAATAACTCTGTCATATACATATACATACATATATATATATATATAAATTAACCTAAGATGCAATATACAATTCACATAAGTGCAAACCACTAGAAAAAAAACATTAATCATTTCATGGCAATCTCATATGGCACTAGTGAAAAGATTTTCAAGACTCAACAGTGATGTTTGGATTACTCTGCTTTGTGATTTTCGGAGCAGATTTTGTTGTTGTTGTTGTAGCTGCCGGTTTTGCTCGATTTTTCGCCTTTCCAGCTCCGAGGCTGCTCTGTCCACTAACCTGACTCTTATATTTCACCTCATTTGCTGTAATTGATCGTTCTGTATGGGTACCTAGGCTGTGGCGATGAGTCCGGCAGCATGCTTTCGCCTTTTCGTCAAGGGACGAGTGTACTGCATCACTGCAACTCTTTCTCCGACTAAGATTTGGCGACTTTGGTCGAGTCAATGGCAGCTGAAAGGAAATAAAAGGAAGAATGAAATGTTCCATTACCACCCAAAGGGATTTCTTGAAAGGGTTCGGTTTTTCGGTATAGAAAGTTTATATGCCTCAGCAGAAGGCTTTCTTAAGCTGATAATGGTATGTCCGGGTTCCGGTCTTTGTCCGTTCGATGTTTTTAAAGAGAAACAGGGAGAAAAGGTTCGGTTACCTTCTTCGGTTCCACTTTCGGAGGAGGTCCTTTGTAGTAGAAACTAGGTACCGGATTTGCCTTGACGACCATGCTCTTTCTAAGCTGCTTAAGGGCTGCTTCTTGCTCTTCCTGTAAGAAGGCAAAGAATTCCGGTTTTGTTAATTATCGAAATGTATATAAATTTCAAGGATGTAGCTCTCAACACAGACTCATTCGAACACGAATTTTACGGAGAGATAATCGAAAATGCCACGTACCTTGGTCCTTGCCTCGTACTGGCTTCTCTCGGCCTCCAAAGCTTGATGTTTTTCATCTAACTTCTGGTAAAACTGGATGAAATTGAAAATATAACCATATAGTTACATAATTCGAAAATGAAATCGAGAGAAAACCGATGAAAAGAGTGTTCATATAGGTTTCGGACTAAGAACAAACCTCTTTCCGTCTCTGAGCACGTTCGACACTTTTAAAAGTCGGAGCAGTTCCGATAGTAACCCTTGATCTAGCAGTACGAAAAGATGCAACCGTACTAGACACAGCTAAGGAAATTCAACTAAGAATAGTTCAAAACAAGTAGTATAGAGCTCAGATAGAACTAATGGCACCATATCTTAACTTATTAATGACAAAGAGAGGATACGTGGAAGCGACGGACCAATTATCTTCTTCGTCGGGATGCCTCCTGTCAAAAGGTTGAAGTAACTTCCTTGACATCGGAATAGTAAGCGGCGAGCCTCGCTGAAAGAAATGGCAGATCTAGTAGATTAACACCATACACATACAACAATTAAGTAGCATCAATGATCTTAAACCGAACAATTAAGTAGCTAAGGAAATTCCACATGATTGTTGAAGTTCCTTGAAGAAAATTCGTATTGCTAATCCGAGTTGTCTTAACACATCTATGTTCGAGTAAATCAGATCAGGTTTAAGTGGGCTAACGACCATACCGTCTCCACCTCCGAAGTCTTTGTGACAGTAGGTGAAGGTGTAGAGTTAACACTTGCAGTTGCTCTGCCATTTACATCAGCTTTCGATATGTTGTGCACACTGATATGCTCGGCACCACCGGATTTAGATGAGGTGGGGATTAGTTTCTTATTGTCGGTTAACTTCCAATCTCCGGCCTTTTCGTCTTTCTCATCAAGGATGTCGGTACCGAAATGTGTGCTTTTAACATCCAACACATCCTGATTCAGGATACCATTCTGCACGATCGAGTTCTCTTCGGTGCATTCCTTGACCTCATAGTTGCCTGCCAAAACTCTCAAATTACCATTTGATTTCACGACACCGTTGGGACTATCATCCATGTGCACATCAGTGAGTTCCCTCCCCATCAAACTGCATTAGAAACAAGTCTGAACATCAGAATCCGATGATAATCGAGATCTTTTAGCTCGGAAACACCAAACAAGGGAAATGAAAAACTCATTTCTGCATCGATGCTATATGCACCAGATGTCTGGACAACTTAAAATCTCAGACACCATGAGCTGAGCAGCTTAACATTACATCGAAAAAACACAGAAGCCAGTAATTCCGATTTGCCGAAACAAGAACCGAACTGAACTGAGAATGACAAGTACTAGTAATTACTATGCCTTTCAAAGTGCATAGATAACCCACATATCAACTAAAACATATTTCTTCATGTTAGATCCATCCATGGTCCAAATTCGACATCCGATTCGAACAATTATCACTTTAAATCTTTAATTACTGAAGAATTCCCCTTCACTCTTTCAAACATTAAAGTACATTGTTTCACATTTGGGATACATATTAAAAGGTGCATTGTACCCTCAAATCATAAGGAATTCAAGACTTAATTTAAAGCAAATTTGTCTCATTTTACACATAACTCTAGCAAACAAAGAATCTATAAAGAGAAAGAAAGCTCTAGCAAAACTCCACATTTCTTAGCAAACTTTCTCAGGAAACAAACATAACAGAGGAGACTTTACATTTAGCTTAGAAGAGCTTAAAAACCCACAAATCCAGCAGTTTGAGACCAAAACAAAGAAAACCCAGAATTTAAAAACTTTTGGGTAAAAAGAAAAAAAAGGATAAATTAAAAAAAATCTCCATTTCCTGCCATGGATTCACATAAAACACACCACAGTAATAAAAGAAAAAGAAAACAACATGAGAATGAAGCAAAAACACCATGAAAAAGTAGGGGGAAAAAAAGAAGAAAAATCAGTTAAAGAAATCAAACCCCATTGCTTATTCCAAAACTAAATCCCAAAAAAAGAGAGAGAATTTGATATATATAGCTATATATATAGTTTCTTACAGGTTATTTTTTCTATCTTGATCTGACAAGATCTTGAAACCCTTTCCTTCTCTGCTCTCTATCTTCAACTTCTGTTCTTTCCTTACACTTTCTCTCAATGTTTTATGTGTTTTTGCTTATATTAAGGTCACACAGTGGTCGGAAGCGGTTTTTTGTCCCCATGGATTATGCTAACCAGTGGTGTTAGCACTGTTACTGTTGATTTAGCTTTTCTTCATTTAACTCCCTTTGTAACTTTTCTGGTAAAATACATCCATAGTCACTGAATTATGAAAAAAATATTATTTTAATTATTGTTGAGATATTGAATTTGATATAATAATTGAAAAATGTTTTCGATTAATTTAAAAAGAATTCAAAAATATTCTTATGTTCAAACAACTTAAAAATAAGTTTAAATTTTTTTTAGAGTTTTTAGAAGTTTTTGAAATAGTCAAAATTGTGTTTTAAATGAAAGTTTCGAAATCTGATTTCGAAACCTCTCAGGGCAGTCTCAAATATTTTGCTACTGGAATGAAAGTCTCGGAACTTTTTTCAAAAAGTTTAAAAACTTTAGTAGAAAAGTTTCGAAACCTTAGACCTGTAACGGCTATAATTTTTGAATTGCTTAAAGGTTTCCAAACCTCTAGTAAAGGTTTGGAAACAGTTTTGCAAAAGTTTCGAAACCTCTAGTAAAGATTTCGAAACCTCTGTGCAAGTGAAAATTTAATGTTCAACTTTAACTTTCCAACGGCTCTAAAACATCCTCAACTGCTATAAACGGCTAAAATATGATTCCACATTATAAAAACAAGCTTGAGACACTTGAAGATGGTTAGAAACAACATCCAAGAAACATGATCAAGAGAAATTGAGTTTAGATCTCCATTTTTCTTTTTTCTTATACATAGTCTTAAGAGAGTAATTTTATTATAAATCTTGTATTCTCTTGTGAGCTTAATTGGGTAAACACCCACCTTTGTGAGATACTTAGTTTACCAAACAAATCCCTTTGTAAAAGGAGAGGTTCTAGCTTAGCCTTAAACAAAAATTAGAGTTGGTTCTATCTTAGTCAAGTTCAAAAGATAGGGTTGTAACGGTTATCCTTGAACCGGTAAAAAGGTCGAATTCTTTAGTGAATGGTTGAAATCCTTAGTGGTGTGCTAAGGTAGTGGATGTAGGCGTGACCGAACCACTCTAAAATCCTTGTGTAATTTGCCTCATTCTTTCGATTTTAGTAAATTCAACCAATAATCATAAACAATCCTCTTGACGGTAATTGGTGATCGGTTCGAGTTTGTACATCAACGCCTTTTCAATCATTAAAATTAATCAAATTATTATAAAATAATTATTAAATTAATCAAAATTTTATATTGTTTTATAACTTTCTGTGATTATTTTATAATAATTTAATCAACTTAATGATTTTATTATAACTTTTAAAATATAGTGGTCAAAATTGTCATTTCTCACATAATTTAGTGAGTATTATTGAAAAGATTATAGATTTAAGTATTTTGAATAGACTTTAAATTTAATGATTAAATTGAAAATATAATTAATTAATATTCTTTGAATGGGTGAGACGTTTCTTATTTTTAAATGACTTGTTAATGTTTCCGTATTAAATTGATCAATTTGGTGTAAATATTTTTTTATTTTAATTTTAAAAAATAATGAATTAATTATTTATTAATTTAGTGAGATACGATATAATATTCTTTAAACAAATAAATAATGTTATGAGTTTGCATCTTGAAATTCATGGACAAAGTCATTCATAAGATGATGTCACTTCAAAATTTTTGGTACAATAATATTTTAAATTTAAATATTAATAAAATAAAATATTTATTCATCGATAAGTGTTAAGTGTAATGATAAAGTATATTGTTTTTTACTGAAAGAATTTAGGTTTGAACTTTGAAGGAGGCATTGTTAAGAGGAAGAGTCACGAATTTCGAACATGAAACATCATAAAATAAACATGTAATTTATTTTTTTAAAAAATTATCGCTCCCAATTTTCAAATTTAAATACGTATTGACAAACAGGTCATAAAAAAATTTTGATAGACTAACAAGAAATCGTACTTCAATCTGGGAGTTCAAAATAATTTCTATTATTTGACATTGATCGCTCAATCACTCTAATAATATCGTTGTACTTGAATCCGAGACCTCTAAGAACAACAGTCGTTCTGTTAACCACTTAGGCTAAAAGGCTCATGGATATGCTATGTAAGTCCACCTATAAATTATGAAAGTCATGACCAATTTAATTTTCTTGGTTGGTATGTGACAAGAATCATCATATTTTTCTCATAGTTGAAATGAAAGATACCCAAGAGTGGGGTTTTCAATGTAGGAGAAAAAGCATCTAATCAATGATTCAAATATACTGCTCTTATCCATACTATTTAAATTTATAACCAATTAAACCATGATTTAAACAAAAAGATTTAAATGATCTAATTAAAAAACTTAAATTCCATAAATTTGACCCTATAATTACAAAAATTATATCATGAATAAGGTTTATTACGTCATTTATGAGATCAATTATTAAAAATTATCTATATCATCATTTTTTATGTCATATATTTTTTAAAGTGAATCATCACTCATATTTACTGTTAATTTATTTTAAAAAACAATTTTTTCAAATGAAGATTCAGTTTGAAAAATATATTACATGAAAAAATAATAATATAGGTGATTTTTTATGGTTGGTTCATGTACACATGATGGAGAAATTATATTATGGGTAAGCCCCACCACGTGTCCATGAGATCAACCATTAAAAATCACACACCTCCATGTCATATTTTTTCTCAAATAAATCTTCACTTAAAAAATATTTTTAAAATAAATTAACAGTAAATCTGAGTAAAAAATCACTTATAAAATATATGAAGTGGAAAAAAATGATAAGATGAATGTTTTTTAGTGGTTGGTCTCATAAATAACGTGATAGAACTTATCCATGATATAATTTCTTTAATAATAAAATTTACCCATAATATAATTTCTCGAATCGTCTAAATTTAAGGCTTGATTGTGTGTCCCACTATTCCTTGGAGAGGACAATGAATTACCTTAATTAAAAGCTTGAATTTAGTGGCAACCCAAAAGAGCCAAAAGTCTAAACTTGGAAGGAGCAATTGGCGGCTAAATTTGATGAAGGTAAACATGGAGGGACCCATTTGATAATTTTCTTTTTTTTCTTGTCCCCTAATTAGGAGATGAAAATACCACGATTTAGGGTTTATAATTTATCATTTTATTTGTATGATGTGATATTAAGCACATCTAAAAGTCAAAAGGTAAATTTTTAATTGGTCTAGAGAAAAAATTATTACATGATTTTGAGTTCTGGTTCACGACGTCATTATGGTTTTATTCAACGAAGTTCATCCATTTAACGATATGTAAGAAAGAGGTAAAGATTCACTCTAAAAAATAAGATGTAAATTTATTATTTGATGATACCATGAATAATATAATAAGTCAAATTCATCTAATAATTTTTCGATCTCGAGAGATATGACTCTAAGTCCTTTAAGAAAATTCAGAACTTCAAATCTTAACATTATGAATGAAGAAAAGTAAATAAGAAGGTTTGCGCATAATTGAGCATATGTAATACTCAATTCAAATTAGTCGATCAATGATTAAGATTAGTGTCGTCCTTGGGCATAGACAATAAGGGTGTTGCCCAGTTTTTTTTTTAATATTCGATATTATGATTTTATTTTTATTATTTTTTTATTAAGAGTTAGATTATTTTTTCAATTTTTAAAAATTATTTTTTAGGGCTCAAAATTTTATAACACTTGCTATTAAAGATTCAAATTTTTTCTCAATATTTATTGTAATAACACTTTTTAAATTTATTTTTTTAATATTTAATATTATGAATTTGATTTTTTCTTAATACATGTTATTAGAGAATTAATTTTCTAATACTTGTGATTAGGGGTTGATATTATTAGAGATCTATTATTAGAAGTTCAATTTTTTTCAATAGTTGTTATCAGCGGTATGAATTTTTCTAATATTTATTATTGGAGACATACTTTTATTTTTTTTCTTATTTTTAGAGATCTAATTTTTCTCCTAATACTTGTTATTATGGACATACTTTTAAATTCATTTTTTTGATATTTATTAACAGGGGTCTAATTTTTAGGTTCACTTTTAGATCATTAAAATCTCAGAAACGACTCTGATTCAGATACACATGATTATAATATATGTCATTATTTTATTATCTAAATAAAGATAAACAAATGAAGTTGGATAAATCATAAGAAATGTAGATTCCATTAAAAGGGGGATAAAAATTAGGTTAACCATAATTTTCTTAGGTTAGTTTAGTTAAACTTTCAATTGATTATTGCCATATACTTGTACAATAAGAAAAAGTGAATAACTTTTAACTAATGGATAGATTCCTTTATTATACACATAAAATTTCATTAATAAAAATAATATTTGCAATATAGAAAAGTTTTAATATTAAATTTTAATATACAAATTGTATAATTTTTTTTACACAACCCTTCATATTTAAATTATAAAAATCTATTAAAAATTGATCGATATTGAACAAAAAATTAGGAATTCTCTCTTTTGCAATATTTTCTAAGTTTTCTCTCCTTGTTGCCGTCGTTCTTCATCTCTTTCGTTTTCTAATCAGAGGCCGACAACTAATTTTATATTAGTTGTCGACCATCGGATTTCTGTTTTTTTTTCTTATACGTTAATAAGAAACTCTGCCTTCATGGCAAACGTTTCCTCTGTCCTTGTGACATGTTTTTTATTTTTATTTTTGTGGTTTATTTTATCTGTCCTTGTGGCATGATTCAGCATACCCTAGCAACTGATTGTTGCAGAGATTTGAATCAGCGCCAGTTTCTGATTATGATTTTGTCGGTGGTTATTGATGGTTAGATCCCCACTCGATTGATGGTTGTGTACAGATATAATCAGTCCTGGGTAGCGGAATATTCTGCCTGATGGTTTGGATCGTTCACCACTCCTTATTCACCCGCTATGTGTCTCGATTGGACAGAGACAAGGAGATTCAGGAAGCTTCTGGATTTTGGTGGTGGTATGCTTATCTCCATAGAAAATATTTTACTTTTTTTTTGGTTTTTCTGAATTCATTGTAATTGTAATATTTTCTATGAATTTAATAAAAATTCAGTGGCAATTATCGAAAAAATATAAAATCTAAAATTTAAGTTTTTAACCTTAAGATTTGAACACTTAAAACCTGAACTTGAAATTTTAAATATAACCCTTAAAATTTATACTATACAACCTAAACCCTAAACCATATCCTAAATTTATAAACCCTAAAAATTTAAAATTTTTTATAACCTAAGCCTTAAATCTCATAATAATTTTTAAATAAAACAAGAAAAACATCATTTTAAGGATTTGTCACAAAATTAATATTGTAATAGCTATGATAATTTAAGATGTCTCATCATGCATGTTAGAAAGAACTAAAAAGACCAAACTTAAAACCGACGCAAAATCATACCTTCTGGGACACAAATTAAACCTGTCTTATCTTGATTAAATGTCTAAACTACTTTTATAATTAGCTAAAACATTCTTTGATGAAATGTTTTAGTTTTATTATTTTTAGTAATTTCGATAAAAATAATGTTTAATGTCTCTAAATTTAGATACTTTATGTTTCCAAGTTGATGGGAGCCAACAATATTAAACTTTTATTGAAATAATTAAAAAATAAAAATAAAATGAATAATTTTGGGGAGAAAATTATAATTAATGGATTAGTTGTAAATTAAGACTAATTTAGAGGAATGTGGGAAGTCATTAGCAAGAACATTGCTTAAAGTACAATTGTCCTTTGATAATGCTATTTTTGTTTACTATTTTTTTAAAGTACTAGAGTTCGAGTCCCATTTATAATCGAGAACTAAATTTTTTTAAATTATAACGATAAATAGATTTTAGACTCGAAACTGAAACCTAAACTTAGTCTATTTATTTTATAACTAATGAAATATGTTTATTATCGTTTATAAAATTTAAAGATTTTATATTATCAATATAAAAATTATTTGTGTGCGCGCGTGAGCGCGAATCGTGTCTATAAATCTTCGTTAAAGTTGATTTGATGAAATGGAAATGACTATAATTTCACTTGTATGGGAAGCTTCATGCAAATTTGTCTTAAAACATAGTTCCATAGAGAAAGGTGACAAGGTACAATGTTGTATCTAGAGATGGTTACGAGTTGGGTTGGGTCGGATTTTTAATTTATTTGTACCCGACCCGGAAAAATATACCATCCATTTGTCATCTGACCCGACCTGAGGTTAGGATGAAAAATCTGATCCGACCCGATTCAATTTTTAAGCTTAAAATCTAATCTGATCCGACCCGACCCGAATCATTAAAACATTTTAAATTTTAGGGACTTAATTGTAAATAAAATAAAATTTCAGTGACCTAATTGTAAAAAATTAATTTTAGTGTCCTAATTGTATGAAATATATATAAAGAGGGATTATTATTGCAAATATTCCTAAAATATATATGGAAAAATTACATTATTAGTCTCGAGTCAGATCGGGTCGTATTTTTTCCACCCTAAACCTGACCCAACCCGAAATCACACTTGAAAAACCCGACCCGAACTTAATTTTTTTTGAAAAAACTGACCCGTTCGAACAGGATCGAGTCAAAACCCATCAGAGTCGGATTCTGTGCCCATCCCTAATTGTATCTATCTCAACATTATTCAAAAGAGAACAGATTCTCCCCTTACAACAAATATAAAAGGTTCAAAAAAATTATATATAGATGTTGAAGACATAAATTTATATATAATTTATTGATTAATTAATCTCAATTAGGTATAGTAAAAGTTTATTATATGAGTTACATTTTAATTTAATTTTTAATTTATAATGTCAAAATTCAAACTTTTGGTCTTGTTTGAGGAGTCTAGTGTCTCATCAAACCAACGAAATGTTGGTAGATTTTGGATAATTAAGAATTAAATTAATTGTTAATAAATTAATAAATTTGAATTAATATTTAATTATAAAAATAAAAAATATTAATAAATTAAAATTTTAATATTATTTAAAAATTGACTTCCGAGACATGACTAAACCAAGCTATTTTCCTTAACAGAACTTGAGTCAAGCCACACATATTTTACTGTGGATGAGTCTAGAACGAATGACATATATCGATAAACATCACAAATACAATATACTGTTAAACACTATTATTTTTTAATAATGATTGAAAATTTGACTCACATGCCATTTTTTAGTTTAGTTAAAATGATCGTAAAATTATATATTTACTCAAAAAATATAGAATTTTAATTTAGTTATATTAAGTATTTTAACCTTAAAATATATAATTTACTTTTAAATTTCCATTTTTAATTCTAAATTCACCCATGATTTTAATGTTAATATTTTGTTTTTTCCACAAACTTTGACTATTTAATTTTTTATAAATAAAAAATAAATATAAGAAATGAAAGAAGCCCAATATAACCAAATAGAATAGGCCCATGGGCTTAGCCGAAAGAAAAAAAACAAATCAGCGCCCAGCTTGAGTTGAAGAAAAAGAAAAATTAAAATGTTAGCATTCATAATTATTTTATTTGGAAGGATATTTTTTAAAAGTATTTAAGTTTTTATTATCTCCACCCCACCGAAATTATTTATTATTAAATTTTTAAAATTAATCCGAATCGACCTAGGTCGCACACCTAGATTTGATGTGTGAGTCTACTAGCAGGAATTTTTTACGTACACAACATCTCGAAATTGAGACTTGTTTAAGCGGAACCAAACTGCTTACCACTTGGATCACCCCCTATTGGTAATAATAAATAGCTTTAATGAGATAGAGAAAGTATAATTTTTTGAATTTAAAAATATAATTACTAAAAATAAATTTTATGATGTTAAAAATAAATAATATACAGTATCATCAGGGGCAAGCAAAACTCGACTAAAAAAAATCGAATAACTTAATTCGACTTGAGGTAAAAATATTCATCACATTTTAACTCAATTCGAAATTTATAAACTCAAATAACTAAAAAAAGAGTTGTAAAACGAAAATTTGAATAACTCAAAATTTTTTAATAATTAAAAGATTTATTTTTAAGTTCGAGACGAGTTTTTCAAATTTTAATAATACAAATTTGATATATATGTTTAGAACATAGATAAATATGGATAAGGGGCAAAATTGTCCAATCAGAGGAGAAAATTTCTTTATACTCAGAAACACACAGAGGATTCTCGGAATCTAAGCTTTTCAGTTCCCAAAATACCCCAAAATATCCAACTAATAGATATGTTCTCATTAGTCAAACGACAAAAGTCAATCAGCTCATCTCCTCAAATCCAAATCCAACGGTCCAGATTCAAGTGCCCAAAATTAAAAATCCCTAAAAAAATCCCCAAAATTATCACAATAAAAAATTCAAAAGAAATTTAAAAATCTGCAGCACCTCAAAAATGGAACTCAATGAAACCCAACGACAACACTACTTCACCAGCAACAACTCCAACACTGTTTCCGCAACTCTGTCACCGACTAATGGGCTTTTGCTACCCAACGAAGGGGGAGGAGGGTCCCGCCACATGGTGTACCCTCACTCCGTGCCTCCGGCGGTGACGTCGGCGTTGGAGCCGGCGAGGAGGAAGAGAGGGAGACCTAGGAAGTATGGAACTCCGGAGCAGGCCATGGCTGCTAAGAAAACGGCGTCCTTGAGCTCCAAGGTGCGGAGAGAACAGCAGCAGCAATTGGGTCTTGGTGGCGGTGCTGGGTCTTTGAAGAAATCTCAGTTGGTTGCATTAGGTGGGTGTTTTTGATAAAAAATTTATTACTTTTGAGTATTTTTTTTTTGTGAATTAGCTTTTGGGGATGGGGTTTGTTGCAAATTTGTTAGATATTGATAGGGTTTTTGATGCATTGCTCGGTGGAGGTGGTGGTATTTTTGCAAAAGTAAGTCTACTTTTGATACCCCCTTTAAAAGAATTTTTGAGTTTTTGTTGCAAAGTGTTGGAATTGATAGGGTTTTTATGTATTGCTTGTGAAAATGTCGCCTTTGTTTGCTCTGGTATGATATATTTGACAAAAAAAAAAGATTCTTTCTTTTTGGGTACCTAGTCTTGAATTTTAACTTTTTTTTTCTAGGGTCTTGTTACAAACTTCTTAAAATTAAGGCTGTTTTAGTTTACCGAGTGTGAACCATTACATTTCTTTGCTCCATTTGGAATATTTTTTGTGAATTTGAAGATGCTTGTTGCAAATTTGTTGAAAACAAAGAAGGTTTTAGTTGCTTAATGTTATGGTTCATTGTCTTTATTTGGTTGTTTTTAATGCCCCCTTCCCCTCGTAAAGTTTTGCAATGGCTTCGTACTTTCGTAGTGTATTTTGTAATTTGATGGAACGAACTTTTAGTTTATTGTTCACCTTCAGGTCTTTAATCAATGTATGGTATTTAGCATAAACAATCTATCTTTAGGTTTTTAAATTCTTGAAGATGGCTTTGCTGCAGTTTTGTAAAACCTTCAGAGGAAGGGAAAAGATATAACTTCAATACGTGTGATCGGCATCATTGCATTATGGGTTAACCTGTTGAATTTCTAAATCTTCATGCCTTAGTTCATTCCTGTACTCCTCAACTTTTGTTGCTGCACTGATTCATTATCGAAGTGCATCTAGTTTACTTTCAGGTAGAATACAACGCATTCACATGCTTATATTTAGTACAATGATAAGATAAGAACAGAGAGAATAATAGATGCATATATTTTGTTTCATCTACTATTATTGGCTGATTCATAATATGTGTATATAAATCATCTATCTGTTTCATAGCCTTTTTCATGTTTAATGGGGTCGTATGATGTTCGGTTCTGAAGTAAGTTGGGTTATTGTTTGATTATATATGGCTTGCAGTCACAGTTTGAAGTCTTGCTCTTTCAACCCTTTAATTGATGCAGGCAATGCAGGTCAAGGTTTTACTCCACATGTTGTCGATATAGTTGCCGGAGAGGTATTGCATTCATTACTTTACCGAAAATAATTTGAATACTTTTTGGCACAAGTTCTACATCTCTGCGGGGAACAGATATTGATGCATACCGGTTTCCTTGCAATTTTTGTAGTCTGTTAAAAATTTAATATCTACATCATCAATTTCCTTAAACAAATTGGCGTGGTTTGACATCTAAGCATGGTTCGGTTAAATTAGATGTCCTATTGACTATGCGATATTTGTAGATAATAATATAGTTCAAAATCAAAATAGCAGTGCTGAAGTATCCATTAGAAATGCTAGTAGAAGAGTTGGGAAATCATCAATGGAAAAACTGAGTTTTTTTGTTTGTTTGCTATAAGAAAGAAAGAAAAAATGATGTGTAACTTCTTGTTTCTACATAAAATCCTTATATTTTTCAAGGTTATATGACCCTTCACAAACAATACCAGGCCATGGTAGTCATTGTCAAAATTTTACTGAGAGTGTTTCCGATATTTCCAGTTGCTTTTCTCTCTTTTTAATTTTCGTGTTTTGAGTTCAGATTGTTTTTTGAGAGATGGAGTTGGGGCATTTAGAATACTCCGTATTTGTTTTTTCCTTGATCTTTTTTCCTGTCATTCACCTTTGTCGAAGCCCCAAAAAATTGCTTATCCATTTGTGTGCCCTTGGTTTCTATAGTTGTCCGTTCTAAAATTTTTATGCCGGATAAACAAGTCATGAGATTATTTATTTAATGTTGATATTTGCAAATTTGGTTGACAGCAGTCTTGATTCTTTTAGTGTTATTTCTATATGTTAATTGAATTGTTTCCTCGCCTTTTTGACGGGATATATTGATCCAAATAGGACGTGGGCCAAAAAATAATGATGTTCGTGCAACAAAGCAAGCGTGAAGTATGTATTTTGTCCGCATCTGGTACAATCTCGAATGCATCTCTTCGTCAACCAGCAACATCCGGTGGTAACATTGCATATGAGGTAACTGTTTTTTTCTTGTTGTAATTATTTTATATCAAACAAGGCCGTTCCTTGTTAGGATGCAATTTCCTTGCCTGTATTCCATAAAAGTCTGGTATGCCTGCCTTGATAATTGTACCATCGAAATATGATTTGTTTGCTTGGGTATACGATATTAGGGTCGGTTTGAGATAATTTCACTATCGGGATCCTATGTTCGGAATGAAATAGGAGGGAGGACTGGTGGGCTCAGTGTATGTCTATCAAGTGCAGATGGCCAGATTATTGGTGGCGGAGTTGGTGGACCCCTAAAGGCTGTCGGCCCAGTTCAGGTATTATTATTATTTGTTTCGGGTAAGGGGATTGCGGCAATTGTCGGGAGAACTTGCATCTATCATCGAGCCAAATGCTCAATTTATTGCTTGTACAGGTTATTGTTGGTACATTTACGATAGACAACAAGAAGGATATAACTACTGGGGTAAAAGGTGATGCCTCCGGCAGCAAGATGCCATCTCCGGTTGGAGGGACTTCTATATCTAATGTTGCCTTTCACTCGGCTTTTGAAACTTCAGGAAGAAACCCGATTTCGGGAAATGACGATCATCAAAGTTTCGGAGGAAGTCATTTCATGATGCAACCACGAGGCATGCATATGGCATCTCGGTCCACAGATTGGAGGATTGCCCTAGATGATAGAACCGGGTTCGAATTAACAGGTTAGAGTCTTCTGTATTTGCACACGCACATATACACATGCATGCATGCGTACTCTCACATCAAGAAATGCTGAAAGTAAACATCATTTACAGGAAAAACAGGTCAATCTCCACAGAACGGGGATTACGATCAGCTCGCGGGATAGATGTTTGATTTGTGGATGAAACACTGTTTCGTCACTGATATTTTAAGTCATCGACTTTCTTTTTATCTTACAAAGACCTAATTGATGTACAACTAACTCCATGTCCCTTCCATCCTCCCCATTGTAATATGACATGCACGTACAGGTCGGCACGATAGGCTCCATCTGCAGTACGGTGGGGAAGGTCTACTTGTAAACCGATGTCGATGATACATGAGTCTCTTACTCAACATCGATTAGGGCGGTATCGGATGCTCTCACCGTGGTCGGAATGGAGCCTATAATATGCATCAAGGAGCAAGGAGATGAGGCTTTGGAAATCCTAGTCCTTTGTTTAGTTGACATGTGTTTCTTTACTTATTATTGTTGATAGCTTTGAGTTTGAACATTCTGAATAAAAACAGAAAAAAAATGACAAAACTTGTAATTATTATTTGAGTTTAGTACTAATGTGTATATCTTAATTATAATGTTTTTTTTTTTATTGAACATCTCAATATGAAAACTAAAGTCATCTAATAAAAATGCGGATGATATTTATCTTAAGATATTAAGGTTAAAATTTTACGTATTTATTTTATAAAAAATATTTTAAACGTTTAAAATTTAAAAATTATATAATCTAGATACTTATTTTTTATTTAAGTCATAATCGAATAAAATTAAACCGTTATAAACATCGTACGATTATTTTGTATTGGCTTTGCTGTTGTCGATAATCATCGGTTTCACTCTACTTTCAACTAGTTTATCCTAATGTTTTTTGGACACTAAAACCGAACCAATAGAAACAACATGAACATTAATATGCGACCTACCACCAGCAAGGACACTGTTGGAAGTAAAGGCTGCATTTATATTGATCGATTAATATAGATATTTACGAATTTTATTCGATTAATTAAAAGATTTCGTAATTATTTTATATTATAAGTGTATAAATATGTGACAATAACGACTTTGCTATAACGTTGTAGTTGACATTTAAGCATCATTGTGCGGTAAACCAGCAAATGGATCTTGCAAAGTCTTCAGCGGCCGCGGCTTCGCTGTTGCCGATTATCGTCGGTTTTGTCCTACTTTCACATAGCTGCCGGAAAATCCAGGCCGACGGTGAAGCTGCTGTTTCACGTTCTTCCTCGGAAACGATTCGTTGGGAGCAGTTTATCAATGATTCGGAGAAGAAAAAACACTTCAAAAGTCCACCATCTCCTATGAAAGCTCATCCTCCTATTTACAAAAAACCTTTGCCTCCTCCTGTCAAGGTTCCACCTCCACCTCCGCCACCACCGAAACTGTCATGCAGACCAGTATTTGCGCCGTCACCATCACCATCACCGCTACCGTCACCGTTACTACCACCGTCACCGCCGACGCCTATGTCAACTTAAGCTTTGTTCATCAACTGTACTAAATATCCAATTGTGCATCTTATGAAAATTTGATGTGATGAAATTGAAGCTTGATATTTTTAGTTTTTTTTTTTTTTTTTTTTTTTTTGCTAAGCGAAATAAATTTTCCAACACTGATAATTAATTTTCAATTTTTTATGATTTTTCTTTTTTAAAAATTTTAAAATAATTTTTATAAAAAAATATATAAATTATTACATATATTGTCACGTCAGCATTAATTATATATTAATAGAGATGAGCACGGGTTGGGTCGGGTCAGATTTTCGGCCCACCCGCACCCGACCCGAAAATACATAACTCCACCCTCCACCCGATCCGAGGTTTAGATAACAAAAATCCGACCCGACCCAATTTTTAAGCTTTAAAAACCGACCCGATCTTACCCAAACCGAATTATTAAAAAAATTTAAATTTTAGGGATTTAATTATAAAAAAATAAATTTTAGGAATCTATTTGTAAATAAAATAACATTTTAGTGACCTAATTATAAAAAAATTAATTTTAGTGATCTAATTGTATAAAAATATATAAAGAATGATCATTATTATAAATATCCTAAAAATATATATGAAAAAATTACACTATTAGTCCCAGGTCAGGTCGGGTCGGATTTTTTACCCTAAACCCGACTCGGTCCGAAATAACCCTTAAAAAAAGCCTAACCCGACCCGAACCTGAATTTTCTTAAAAAAATTCGACCCGTTCGAAACCCATCCCTAAATATTAATGGTTCAATAATTTTTATATAAACAAATAATTTGACTAAAATTTAAAGAGAAACTCAAGGGGATAAAAAAATTATAAATAGAATAATAAATCAGATAATATTTATCTTAAAAAATAATTTTAAATTATCTAATTGCAATTTCATATTTTTCTAAGCCTTTTCAACTTCTCTTTTTCCATTTCTATGTTAATTTTATGATCGAGTGTTAAATTATGGTTTAATTCTTAAATTAAACCTTGTACTTTTTATTTGTTGTAAATCTACCCCTCTATCATAGAAAATTTGGTGCTTGACTCTATTCCGGACCAAAATTCAGGGATTGGGTAAGAAGATACAGATAGCTGTTTCGAACTGTAAATCCACCAGAAACAAAGAACCCTACAAAACCCTCTCTGCAATTTGATTGGAAAGGAAAATCAAAACCTAATGGCATTGACAATCTCCAATGTTCTTCACTGCCCAAAACCCAGAATTTCAACACAAAATTCTATACAAAACTCTTCAGTCTATAAGCTATCATCTTCCTATCTCAGGTAATGCTTATGCTTCCTTTTATTACCTTCCTTTCAGTTGTCTTGCCCCCCATGTATGGATGTTTGGGTTCTGAGAAAAGTAGAGGAAATGGGAAGGAAAAGGGAGGGAAAAAGGAGAAAGCTTTGGTTTTAATATTGAATTTGTAGTGGATTGTGAGTGAAATTTAGCTGAATTTTCTTGGAAAGATCAGAAAAATTGAATCTTTTAATCTGAAATTCATTTGTTTCGATTTATTTCTGTTTTTATGGGGTTTACCCATTTGAAATGTAAAGCAAGTTAGCATTATATATATATATATATATATATATGTTATAGGAGCTGTATAAGCTGTGTTTGTTGACTCATTGCTGGCTCAGGAATTCTAGAATTACTTTGAACAATAAGCATGTAGAGGATCGTGTAATAAGGTCATCTATGTTGTTCTGACTTTTCATTTTTCTTGAAGTTCTAATATCCGGAACCCATATTCGATGCATATCTAGATTGGTATATGAACAACTCGATCATCCTTAATACATGGTAGAACTTAGAAGAGTTTAACATGACTATTTCGGATATATACTTGTATCGAACACTTATACTCGAGTAGTTGTAAGGTAGAGCGTTATTAGCAGCATGTGATGATTGGATTTTAGCTTGTTTGGTTCTCTTTTTGCTATAAATGTTTACCCTTCGTGATAAGTTCTTGAATTGATCAGGTTTCCTCAGAGATTTGCTTTTCCGAAGAATAAATTTGTGATATGTTCTGCTTCGTCTGCAGCAGGAAGTTCTAATCCCGACGGTGACTTGAACCCATATGAGGTACTTTTAACTCCTTCTGTTTGGTTGATTTGGAGATCATGTTCCGAGTTACTAGTGACCGAATTGATGAGTACTCCAAATGCTTGTATGTTTTCAGGTCCTTGGTGTGAGCCCTATTGAGGGATTTGAAAAGGTCAAGCAAGTATATACAAGAAAACGCAAAGAGGCTGACAAGAGAGGCGATGAGGCTACTGCTGCACTTGTAGGTTACGACACTCTTAGAATTGAAGCGTTGCTGAGAAAGAATGTCCAACTTGTTTTATATTGAATTTCCATTACGAAAATCTGGATACAGAAATTCTTCTTACTTTTGGGGTACTTACCGTTTGCTAATACATGTTTTCCAGCTTGAGAAAGCATATGATAAACTCATGATGGCACAATTAATGAATCGGAAGAAGGGTGTAACATATGGTTCGTTTAAGGTACTTAGTTGACAATCCTTAATGCAATACCTTTGTCTGATTTGTGAAAACCGGATTACATTTTCAGTTTTCATGCTTCATCTAACATGGTTAAGCAATCATGTTTACGTGATTCTTCACGGAAGAGAAGTTAATTTGCATGACTGTACTTTAAATCTGTTTCTTCTCTCTATATTGAAAGGCTATTATTGAATGTTATTGTATAATCTCTTTAGTGTTGAATGTCGTATCCTGTGTTTGTCTTAATCTTTTCTATTTTAATTTATTATTTTAGGTTTCGAAGGATGTGAAATATGCAGATAAGCTGCCGATTGTACCATGGGGCCCAAGGTTTTGTAACTATTCATAAGTAGAAAACTTCTATATTAGTCTGTCTCATGCCGATTGTTTGATACTCGGAAAAACTTGAAATAAAATTGAACATACCTGTGTTCGACACATCCATGTTCAACACACCCACCCAAGTTCGAGTAACATGGTTTAGCACCCATAGCTTTGTCGGTGGAGAACTGATCATTTTAATGTCTAGAGTGAGCTACTCGTGTGGCTGCTCCTAAAAAAT
Organism: Abelmoschus esculentus; assembly: GCA_035048815.1. Taxonomy (NCBI): domain Eukaryota; kingdom Viridiplantae; phylum Streptophyta; class Magnoliopsida; order Malvales; family Malvaceae; genus Abelmoschus; species Abelmoschus esculentus. The sequence goes on along the minus strand of JAUCBN010000019.1, from coordinate 969,358 downwards.
AATAGCCATCCTGCATTATACGTGCAGAATATTCTATTGAAGAACTTTGTGAAGTTCCTTTATATTTTTTTGATAAGTTAAGGTAGCGAGAACTCGAATATGTTTTAGCTTGGTCTTAATGCTAATACTTGTTACGACTCCTTTAGTAGTATTTCAAAGTCTGGTAGTCATAAATACTCTTGTGTGGAATTACAATGTGCTTCAGGTTCTCGAAGTCTAGCGTTCAAGATATGCGCATCAACTTGGCAATTTCTGCTGTATTTGTAAGTATGGTGGATCCGTCGCATCCTTATTGCTCTGTTTTAGCAAATCTGTAGATAATGCCCTGTATACTAGGAAGTGGGCACATGTTTATGCTTCTAAACAATCAATTCAGGCGTATGGCTGATGTCAAAAAGTGTAGCGGCTATGTTGTGGTGCTGTCGCTCTCGCATTTTCTTTCCCCTTATTTTTCTCTTGTTTCTTTGCAGACGGCTTGGATTTTAATCAAGCAGAATGTTGAATATAAGCCATTGCAGTTTTTGGCTTTCGCATTCGTTTATCGAGTTTTTGAGAAGCTGAAAGCCTTCGAAGCACCTGTATCACCGACATTTACAGTGAGTCATAGTTGAAGAGCTTAAGTCCGTGTTTTATATCTTTGTGATATCATATAACGAGGAACTTGTACTGACTTTGATCATCACTTCCATTTCTTCAAATTCTTGATTATTGAATTTTGATGTCGATTACAGGAAGAAGGTGAAGATGATGGACGTGGCATCCGAATGGGAAAAAGACTTCTCCGTTCTCTTGCACTAGTTTTTGGTTGTATTGCTCTGGCCTCTCTGGTACGAGATGTTGCTCAACTTCGAATTCCGTCCTCGATAATTAGATATTTCCTTTTAGATTATACGAATTTGATTGCAGCATCGCATCTATCATCATTTCTCCTTTTTGTAGCATCATTGATGACATTTTGCTTGTATTCTTGCAGGCATACACAGGTGTTTTGAATTTGATCGAGTACATTGCCGGTTATATACCCCTCTTTCTCTACAATAACCAGGTAACGACATTGAAATCCGATATCTAAGTAGGGATTACAATCCTCCAAACATATGAAAAAATTCGATACCCCAAAATCCGGTATCCGAGTAACATAGCATTTCCTCGGTACCGGGGCCTGCCTCATTCCTTTTCAACCATGCCAAGTGATCAATGTTTATGTGCAGGAACTCATAGTGACAGCTGCATCAGCAGTTTCTCTATACATTATGGCATCGTACTATAGGTGACGAGTTTAATCAAGTTTTGATCGAGTTCGGATCGAGGAACCGTTTAGCAGTGCATAGCTTAGTACCCTGTTTCATACTGTTAAATTTTAGCTCTCCATTTTTGTCAAATAAGCTGAACAAAATTCTTACAAGATTGAAACTTAAGATGGAAAACAAATTTTGCATTAGAATTTGTTAAGTTCTTGTGATATTTTACCATAATGGATTAAGAAAACGATGTCGAATCGGTCGAACCGGAAGCTGATGGTCTATTATAGTCCGTTATAACACTAGTTCAAGTGATAAACAATTAGATTGTATTTTTCATAAAAAAATGTTTCTAATTGATTCAAATTTATATATTTTTGTAAATGATAATATTAGCAATAAACTTATTTAATATAAAAATATTAAATCCTTTTATAATTTTCTATTGCAGCTGACAGCAGAGTTCCACCATAGGTTTTTCCCCATCTGTATATAAAAACAAAGTATAAAGACAAGCAAAATTGACCCACTAATATATAAATGGTGGAATCTTTCTCGGCAACCAAACATCAAATAAGAAACAAAAAAGCTATTAAAATAAGACGGAGTCGATCAAGTTTTAGCTTGGTTTACATCGTTGCTGTTAGTTTGCTGTGTACATTTTCTGATTTATGTATAAAAGGGTAATTTTCGCTTGTGGTCCTTTTGTTTAGGTTTTGTTCTATTTTGATCACTCAAAATTAAAAATATTATTCTAGTCAGGGGCGGAGCTATATGGGGGTGGGGAGGTGCAATCGTCCCCCACTCCCGAAGATTTTTTTTTTCACTTTTGTCCCCCTATTTAAATTCTTTTAAAAATTAACTTTTTATGAATTTGCCTCCCGACTTTTAAACATTTATATTTTATCCCCTAAACCCCAAATCCTGACTCTGTCCCTGATTCTAGTTGCTTATATTCAAAAACGTTTCTGTTTATAAAAGCATAATATTAAAAAAATTTGAAGGAGGTTAACTGTCTAGTGACCAAAACAGAAATATTTTTCGAATTAAGTCGTAACAATAGTCTTTTCCACATTTGAGTGACCAAAATAGAACAAAAGGAACCACAGGTGAAGATTACCATTAAAAATTAATTAGGAACTTTAAAACAATTATATTAATAAACTTGAAAATAATTCTATGATTAGCACGCATGCACATGTGATAAAAGTATCAATTCCAAGGGTTTTGTTGAATTTTGAATTTCAGTTCAGAACTTTGTACTTGGTTATTCTTATTTTTATATGTTATCTGGATTTTGATGCATGACAGAGTCATGATAATAATATTTAATGTCAAGTTGATCCATTGAATATTGCTGTGTTGCTTACAGCAATTTGGTTGATTTTTGCTATAAAAAAGTTGAAGTTTTTGAGGGTTTTAAGCTCTATAATCTCATGATCATTGAAATTTCTTCAACTGGTAAAGTTTATTTTTCCCCCTTTTTCTTTTCCTTGTAGTATATTTACTGGATTTCTTTGCTCTAAATTGGAAGTTTGTCTATTTGTTGAAATGATTTTCTTGCAGAAAGTTTGCAGGAAGTTTGAAACAGGTAAAACATGGTCCTTTCTATTCGATTCGAGTTCCGGAACATTATGTTCATGCTGTTGCTTCATTTGTAGGCAAAAAAAATATGATTTAAGGGTTGTTTTTGCTTCGTTTTCGATTCGGAGTGATGATGAGTTCATATTGTTTTGATCTACTTTGGTTGGGGTATAGACTAATTTTCCTTCTGAGATTGGTTTCAGGGAACATGGCGACGAGAACGGTTGATCTTCGATCTGATTCGGTCACTAAACCAACCGAGGCAATGAAGGCTGCAATGGTTGCTGCTGAAGTTGATGATGATGTGTTAGGTACTGATCCGACCGCCTTTCGGTTAGAATCGGAAGTGGCGAGGATGTTGGGCAAGGAGGCCGGTCTATTTGTCCCATCTACCACTATGAGTAACCTGGTTAGTGTTCTAGTTCATTGTGATATTAGGGGAAGTGAAGCTATTCTTGGAGATAGTTCCCATATACATATATATGAGAATGGTGGTATTTCGACAATCGGAGGTGTGCATCCAAGGCCGGTGAAGAACAACGAAGATGGAACGATGGACATCGATTTGATCGAAGCTGCCATTAGAGACCCGAGGGGAGAGCTTGTGTACCCAACTACAAGGCTGATTTGCTTGGAGAGTCCACATGGGAAGTAAGATTATGAAATTCATTTCTATTTCTCTTGGACAATGATATCATATGCATTTAAATACATCAGTTTTAGTATGTTTTCTATGGCTATACTCCATGTCATGTCTCGCAATCCTTATCGATGCTCCGGATTTTGCCTAGTTAGTTTTGTCGGAAGAATTTGATGTCAGTCCAAGTTCTTCGACGATTCGCTTATCACTTTCGATTACTTGATGCAGCACTGGAGGTAGATGTTTGCCCGTGGAGTACATAGACAGAGTCGGCGAGCTAGCTAAGAAGCACGGTTTGAAGCTTCATATCGACGGGGCTCGTATTTTCAATGCATCTGTGGTGAGTAATGCCTCAGTACATTTCGGATAAACTAGCTTATGGTCTGTGTGTATGTCTGCATAATTAAAATCTATGCAACAATTGCCCTGCATTGAAGTATCTAACCGAACGGTTCGTGTTCCAGGCACTCGGAGTTCCTCTCGATAGGCTAGTACAAGCTGCCGATTCAGTCTCGGTATGTTCTGTGTCAACATTGTTGGTTATTTCATCTCATCTTGGAATCTGATGTTGTTATATATGAAGGGACTTCCTTTTTTCTTTGTTTATTTCTCTTGATTTTCGATATGGTAGGCATGTCTATCGAAAGGCGTGGGTGCTCCGGTCGGAACAGTCATTGTAGGCTCGAAAACCTTTATAGCCAAGGTAAAAAAAACAAAGTTCTGCAACTAAAAAATCTCTGCAATCTATGAAAATTTGTCGTCGAACTTCGTTTTCCTTCATTCGTTTAGGCTAGACGACTTCGGAAAACATTAGGCGGCGGAATGAGGCAGCTCGGTTTCATTTGTGCTGCTGCATTAGTTGCTTTGCAAGAGAATCTCGGAAAGCTTGAGAATGATCACAAGAATGCAAAGTTTTTAGCAGGTAAAAATATTGGTTTCCTTGATTAAATACATCAAATTTCACAGTCCGGATTCTCGAAGAGCCGTAATTAGCTTTACCGGTGCTTTCCGACCTTGAACGTACCTATAATTCATCGACTTTATGCCGGATTTTTGATGGTTTCAGAGGGACTAAATCAAATTAAAGGTCTAAGAGTGAACGTTGCTGCAGTGCAAACCAATATTGTGAGTAATCCTACTTATTGAACCTACATTATTGACAATAAACTTCCCCTTTGCTAATGCAATCCGAATTAGGCTTTACGGTTCGAGTTGTGATTCGGTTTATTGAGTAACAGAGTTGTTATAACGGTTACGAGCTTATAATCGTCTAATCACGTCTACGTTACCAGGTAATTTTCGACATACTGGAGGGATCGGAACTCACTGCAGAGAAACTATCCAAGCTTTTAGCAGAACATGGCATATTTGTGATGCAACGAGGTCTATCCAGGTCAGTGTACTCCATCGAAAATTTACCGGGATGTTACCTTTCGATTTCTACGGAATCGTTTAAACTATAAGCTTCCCTGTCCTAAAACGTACCGACTTGCTCATTCCGGTGAACTTACATGAACAAAGAGCTACATGTTCACTTTGTTCGAAGATCATTCCCTCGTATATCTGACCGAATATATGTCAAACACGGATATTTCGGACAAAATAAAGAGTCGGGTTAACATAGACTTCGATTATCCGACTTTCTAACAGTCGACTCCATTTTTTTGGTCATTCAGGATGAGAATGGTCCTTCACCACCAAATTTCATCAAGTGATGTGCAGTACACATTGTCATGCTTTCAGGTGATCAATTCAAATATATGTTTAACCACTAAATATGTGAAAAATTTTCGAGAAAAATGGGTTTTCTAATTCGAGAGACATACTCGTATTCGGACTCGTCTCCGAGTCCGAATAACATAGATGTCCATGATTTTACCATGAACTTACTATAATGCTCACCTTTTCTTGTTTGAATGTTACAGCAAGTTTTCAGAGGGCTGCAAGAAGAAAATGGCAACTAAGACACACTTGGTAATAGTTGATCTATTGGAAGAGTTGAACATTTAAGAATTTGCACACTCAATTCATGTAATAAGTGCTTAAATTGAAATAAATAAAATTAATTGTACTTTTTATTCGATTTAAAATACACAAATATATCATATCTAAATTATTCGTACAATAAACATATACTTGCTTATAAATTTAATTAAAGTATTTTAAAATATTTCGAGTTGATATTTCTAGAATTATTCTGATAATGGAATTTTATTAATGGACATTATCCAAACTTGAAAGAAAAAAAATAATTAACAGTATAACACGTCTTTAAATTATGATTATTTTTTAAGTTAGATTTTAATTTTTTGAATATTTTAACTTATGATTCTCATTTAAAATTAGTCCCCAAACGTTTGAATTTTTCGATTTCATCCCTGAACTATGAACCTCGTTCTAGACTAATATGTTAACTTTTGAACATTTTATAATCATCATAAAATTATCGTTTATGTTATATCATATTATTACACAATACACATTAATATATACATTACAATTAACAATTTTTATAATAATTTTATAACATTTATATAATCAGTATATATCTATAATTTAGGAATAAAACTAGAACGTTCAAAAAATTAGATACTAGTTTAGAATTGTCATAATTGGGGATGAAATTATAATATTTACAAATTTAAAGATTAATTTAGAATGAGAGTCATAATTTTAGGTTAAAATTATAATATCCAAAATATTAAGAACAAATTTAGAATGATGATAATGATTTGAGGTGTATGATGCAATTATCCCATAAAGAAAAAACCAAAATGAGAAAAATATGTTAAAAAGAACAATGGAAATTAACTAACTTTCCGACAATTTCTCGTCAAACATCCTCCATTAATGTCCACTAAGATTACTTCCCTAAATCTTTCATTGTCGGAATCCTTTTAGGTTCAATTCTCGTCGTTGGCTCGACTTGTTCGGGTTTGAGAGGATTCTTCGTCAACACCCCACTCCTCCTCCGCCGAGTCTCCGCCGACAAAGAATGGCTCCTTCGCCTCCAACATCTTCCGGGATTCTAGAGATAACTCTCGTCTCCGCTCAAGACCTAGCAACGGCCTCCAAGAAAATGAAGACCTACGCCGTTGTTTGGCTCCAACACGACGAAAGCAACAAGCAGGCCACGAATGTAGACCAGGCAGGCGGAACCAACCCGGAATGGAACCACAAGTTCACGTTCCGAGCTGACGAAAAGTTCCTCAACTCGGCGGACGCCGCGATTTCCGTCGAGATTTGCGCGGCTGCATGGGACAAAGATGCTACGATAGGATGCGTTAGCGTCCCCATGAAGGATATCATCGAGTTTCCGCCCGCTATTTCCAACGCCACCGGAATCTTCGCAGTTCAATTACACCGTCCCTCGGGGCGGTCACAAGGTGTTCTCAACATGGAAGTTTCCCTCACGTTAACAACAACGGAAGACATTAGCGGTAGCATGGTGAACGGGAGCTCGATTTGCAACTCCGACATAGGACCGTCGGCATCAGTCGTGGCGGCGGCGATCGCATCAGGGTTGTATAAACCACAAGTTAATGATCAAGATCAATCACAAGAAGCAACGGAAATAAAGGAATGGACCAAGAAAGAGAGAGAAAGGGCAGCGGCAGAGAGGCGGGCTATGGGATCTCCACCACCCGGGTCGATGGTCCTCCCTCCGGACACGGACACGAAACCGAGACCATTGAAGGGGAAGAAGTTGTTTTCGTTTATGGGATGTGAAATTGAGGTTACTTTTGGCGGTGGTGGAGGCGGAGACGGCGATAAAAATAGTAAGAAGAAGAAGAATAGGAAGAAACATGGAGGTGGTGGTAATAAAGTTTGTAATTTGAGCTCCGTCGATAATTGTAGCCAATAATCTTGTTTCAATCGTAATTTTATTCTTTCTCACGGTATTAAATTACGATTATTATATATATTATAATTGTGATATATAACAATCGTAAATTCGTAATATATAAAATTATCGTAATTTTATTTAAATTTAAATTTTTTAAGATAAATATTATCATAATCTTTCTTAATCATCTTTTTAAGATGGATTTAGCTAACAAATTCTAAACTATAACCTTAACTCAAAATTCTAACCACAACTCTTAAATTATATCTACCGGGGCATACTATAATTATTTATAAATTAAATATTGAAATAAACGATATTATTTTATTTTTCTTAAAAACTCGATTTTTTTTGAAAAAATAAATCCACCATAAACAGAATAAAATTTATCGTAACGAATTGGCATAGAAAATTAAATCTTAATTAGTTTTGATCCAAAATTATTACAAACTATTCTTGAAACAAAATCCTCCACCACACCCTATAGCTCAAATGGATCATCATCATCATTTTCTTCCATTTGAGCAGCTGCATTTTCTTCTTCCTCATCATTAATCACCAAATATGGATGCTTCTCCGTTGGCTGAAAATTATAGAAAATAAATACATAGAAAACCAAGCTGGCACCTTCCTCCAACACCGTGATCAACCATGAGAACCTGTAGTTCAAGAAAGCTCCAATGGCGGACACCACAATTCTAGTGAAATACAAGTAGACTATTGCCACTATGTAAAACTGCTTGAAAAGGGTGAGCTTCTCGAGGTTTTTAGCCGCTTTTCCGTCCCGTTTCGATGCTTCCTTCAGGCTCCGGATCGACCAGATGATCGGGAAGAACACGACACAACAACACGCAATGTCGATCAATAGGAAAAATTGGTTCCATGTCATCCAATCCCTCGTCGCAGGGCCGGTCTCGTTTATCACGACGTAGACGATGTTCTCGAGGACTTGTAACGGGATCACGGTCTTCAGGACATGTTTCTCTCGTTCCTGGAGGTAGGGTTTTAGTATCGACCAGCCCGTACCGATTAATATAATCACGGTGAATAACATGATGCCTTTGAAGAATCCGAACACGTAAAAGTCGACGTCCCAACCGTGGGGTGTGCCGGTTTTTCGGACATAAGTTGTGTCCTCGGAGGCACATATCATTTTTAGGCACTTGGTAAGAAGCAATGCACCCATTATTATATGTATCTTTTCAACCCTAGGCATTTGATTCTTACATGCAATGACCCATACAATGAAAAACGCTGCATAGATTAAAAACAAGAAGAAATAAAGCTTCGGCAACGGTGTTTTCCCGACCGATAAGAAATCTTTCTCGCCGTCTCTAAGGTTGTACATTTCCGTATGAACGTGCATCGACACTTTGATCTCCGACTGGCAGTTCCCAAACACCAAATTGTATTCGTCCGGTTCATTGATTTCGATCGAACCGGTGTATGTCGAGTCCGGTTTAAGGTCATCCAACTTGAATATAAGGTTCGCATACCGACTCGTTAAAGCGCAAAAGGTCCTATCGTGCATCGATTCGTTCCAAATACTTTGGAACGAAGGCACGTCCGCGATGAAGAACCCCATCAAAGAAGGGTTGAATTTCATGTTTCCGTGCCTCGGCGTCAACGAAATGTTGGACGCCGAGACCGATACGTGGCCGTGTTTGCTGAATCCAAAGCTCTCGAATAAGATCATCGTTCGATAATCATCAAGAACCCAAGTGTTCTTGATCTCGGACAAGGACGATGGGATGATTGTGAGGAAAAACAACATTGTAAAACATGTTTTACAGAGATTGAAATGGTACATCATGTGTGAAATGGTGAACAAATTTGGTCCTCTTGGGTGAAAATTTCGATTGAAAAACAATGTTAAGGACTTGTATGGTTGATGATTATTGTAATAAAAGTCATAGAGGAACGATTTATGTGGCTAAGATATGGGAGATCGTAAGGGAAGAAACAAAGGAAACATGTCCATTCCGTGAAAACTAATTCGAATATATGATATTGTTATGTCACGTTAACATTAAAGATAAAAAAATAAATATTTAAGAGTTAGCATTAAATTATAATTTTTAAGATTAAAATACGATTTTATCATGTTATTTTGTTCATACTATAGTGAAAGTTTTGATTAAGTTGTTACGTGCTTGTTTCGGGTATTAAAACATGTAGTGTGAAAGATGTTATTACAGTTATTACACATCGTTACTTTTTGTAATAACTGAGACTAATTTTTTTACATCAGTGTCCATCTAACAATATGATCATCAATAATACGAGGATAACGCCGCCTCGATTCATGCCTTTCAGTTGAAGTACTCAATTTTTCCTCCGATAAATTTTTTGTTCAAACACTCGATGATATTCTTCCTCGATTTTTGATCATTTATGTATCTTATTATATCGTGATTATGACCGATTTACATTTTTTTCAAATTTTGATATCTTCGTATTTTATATTTAAAATATTTTTAAAACATTATTATTTTTTTCATGTCATATATCATGTTTAAACATTTCTTTTCATATAATTAACATAAACACTAATATAAATAAATCAAAAATCTATATACCATAAATATTAAGCATTAGAACATAAAAAAATCATCTTTAATTAATACAAAATATGTCCAAATTCATACACTTGGATAAAGAAAAACAAATGCTTTCTGCTTTGGTTATGTTGTCTCTCCCCTTCTGTTCTTTGCTTAAGCTTTATGTAAGAAAAGATTAAAGAACACAACTTAGATTACTTCAATTTCTTTGATATTCTTTTCTCTTTATCACTTGCCTCAACAATGGGGTAAGAATCTAAACTTTTTTTATGCCAAGGAAACCCCTTAAACTTTTCGGTCAAAATCTTCTATTAGTCCTTATACTATGCGTAAGTTATAAATTTAGTTTTTTCAGTCAAATTTAATCATTTTAAATCATTATAATTTAGTCATATTGTCCTTGTCATGTTTGGGTCGGGATTGAAATTTTAAAATTTAACTAAATTAACAGATATTAACTTAATCCATAATTAATTCATAATACAAGGACTAATTACTAAATTTGCCCAAACTTTCTTCTCTCCCATTTTATTCTTTGAACATGATGCAAGGAATGTATAAAGGGAGAAAGGTTAGATTCTGTAATTAACCCAAAGCAATTGGTTTAGAATCCAAGTTTTCTTGCATGTTACTTCAAAGAAATGTTATATAACATGGGGAATCAGTGTTGCAAAATCCATAAAAATTAAACATATCAAAGAAATTTGTAAGAAAAAAGCAAAAAAAAGACAGGTTGAGTGTCATGGCTTGGTCTGCTGTTTCATCTGCAGTGAACATAACTGGCAAACTACTAGCTGAAGAAGCAGTGTACCTATGGGGCGTGGAGGAGCAGGTTGATCGTCTGCAAATCGAGCTGAAATGGATGCAAAGCTACTTGATTGAGGCAGATGCTAAACAGTTTAAGAACCGGAAGATACACCTTTGGGTGTCTGAAATCAGAGAGCTTGCTTATGATGCCGAGGATGTCATCGAAAACTTTGCTCTCAAGATCGGCTCCAGGAGGAACGGCGGCCTTTCGAGTTGTTTCGGAAGATCCACCTGCATCTTCAAAGACGGAAGGATGCTCCACGAAACGAGATCGAAGGTAGACAAGATCTTTACAAGAATCACTGACATGGTCCGACGACTGCAGGTACGGGTGTGAATGAATCAAACTTAAACGGACAAGATTTTGGTCTTTGTTTTTTTATTTCTAAAAATGTTCATGTTCATGTTTTTATAATTTTTTCATTTCCTTAGTGTTCGTCATATGTTTGCTAAAATGGTAAAATTACAAAACTAATCCTTAAACTCTTTAGATTTTATAGTTCAAACTCAAAATTTAGACTATGTTCAATTTAGACTATACATTAACAAAAAAAAATGGGAACGAGGTAAACCGACTTATAAATGAGTTTGTTCGTGAACATAAACGAACTAAATACCTTTTTTCTATGATGGTGTCATTAAATTTTCAAATATATTATAGAAATCAATGAAAAATAAAGGAAAGGGTGGGGTGCACCCACGTGCGTAGTAAATTTGTCCATGTCTTTGTTAATGTCCGTTTGGTTATTAAATTAACTTAATAAAATAATATTATCTGAACAGTTCGTCGAAAGCTCTATTCATTTATATTTTTAATCGCAGGCATATGACATAAAGGAATTACGGGAGGAAAAAGTAGCGAGTAGTCCAACTAAAAGACGAGAATCGAGACGACCTTATCCTCGTATTATCGATGATAATATCGTTAGATTGGACACCAATATAAGGGAATCGAAGGTTGTTTCAATGCGTGGAATGGGTGGCATGGGAAAGACCTTTCTTGCCAAGAAAATAAATCAACACAGCCAAGTTAAAAATCATTTTGATCACTTGGTTTGGGTCTATGTTTCTGAGCAATGCCAAAAAAAGAAAGTGTGGTCAGAGATTTTGAAGAAATATTTAGTCATACATGATGATATCTGGAACAATGAAGCCTGGGATAGCATAAAGCCTGTATTCTCAGACAAGAAGACAAAGACCAAGATCCTGCTCACCTCAAGGAACACAGAGGTAGTTTCACATGCAGATAGCAGGGGTTACTTGTACCAGTTGCAGTGCTTAAACCAGGACCAGAGTTGGGAGCTGTTTCAAAAGATTGCATTATCTCAAGCTTCTTCAGGTAATTTGAGTAAACAATATTATCGATAATTAATTTTGAGTTATAATTGTTAAGCCCTTTCATTCATTCCAGGCCATAAAGTTGAAGGAAGAATGGAAGGGTTAGGCAAAATGATGGTTGAACCTTGTGCAGGGTTGCCATTAGCCATTGCTGTGCTGGGAGGAATCTTAGCCACTAAAGATTCAGTAAACGAATGGCAGATTGTGTCTGAATTTGTGAAATCCTACTTGAAGAGAGGCAAAGGCCATGGAGTGGAAGAAGTGCTGGCTTTAAGCTATTTCCCAGAAGATTTTGAGATACAAGTGGATAGATTGATTCAACTCTGGGTTGCTGAAGGTATCGTTTTATCGGATTCGGAGGAAGATGATGGGAGCATGACGAGGATTTGGCTGAGCGTTACTTAATCGAGCTCGTCGAAAGGTGCATGGTCCAAGTACGAGAAAGAGATGATATTATGGCAGATACAACGCATAACATAAGGAATTAATCAAATTTGTCCGATGTAGAGGCAATCAAGAAAACCGCATAAGTAAATATATAACCTATAGAAAAGTGGGCTAATCCAACCAATCTTGCTTGTACAATAGAAAGAACCATTGGTTTATCTCTCCATCGAATCAAATTAATTAAAGGTGTGCGTTCGTGAGCCCATGTTAAAATTTCAATCAATTCTTGTTAATATCCGCGTCAAGAAATTAAAAACATAGATCCAGTAGTCCAAACAAGATGTCCAAATAAGAACATCCATGCCCAAATTGATAAACTATTCCCAAGGGTTTCTTAAACTCGAGTCTCTAAACGGTTTGAAGGAGTGGAAGGTGGATGATGGAGCTATGACTTGCCTTCCGCGACAGGAGATCAAAAGGTGCCAAGAGCTGAAGATGGTTCCAGATGAACTAAGGTGCATAGGTATGCTTGTTTTGCATGCATGATGCTATCATCTCCATCTTCATTTATGTATATTTGCATGTATCATTGTGACAGATCGCCACGATGTTATTACTCGTGGTGCACCGATTAGAATCATCTTTTTTAATTCTTCACTTACATCTTTGGCGTCTCTTATACAAGATGAGGCAATAACGGCATTAGAATATAAATCTTCTCATGTAGGTGGACAAAATGCGATTCCATCTAGTTAATTGTCTTTAACAGTATTCGTATGATTTGAGTCTTTTATATTTTTAGTTGTTTGTTTTTGTTGTCTTAGTTATGATGAGGTTTGTAATATTACTGTAATGATTATTTCTATTTAATTTGCTCGTGTATGTAATGCTATCTAGGATACTTTTCTCTTCTAACTAGGATTAGAGAAGTTTTAACGAAGCTGATCATGATAGGATCTTTATTTTTATATAAAAAAAAAATCAACCTAAAAATAATTAACATGCTTAATTACTTGATAGTATCACCAGAATAAATCTCGAGTTTAAAGTCTTATATATACAAAAAAGCTTTGTTGGATGACTCATATATTAAAATTAGATATTTAACACGGACCAATCCAGATTAATCATAATAAAATTTAAAAATGATAGGGCAACCAATAAAATCTTTTTGAATGAAATTTATGACAAAGCCCAAAAATGTTGGGTTTGATGTGTGGATCAAGTTGAGTTTATAAACTAATGGGCCAGAAATTTAAAAATGGAAGAAAAAAACTGAAAATTAAACGATTTTCTATAACTATATACTGTACATATATATTTCCTCATATCTTACATATATAGTATATATATAAAAAGCAAAATTAAGAAATTCGATTTGAACTTAAAAATTATCTAGTAATTATTAAAAAATTAAGTTATTCAAATTTCAAATTATAACTCAAATTTTATGTTAACATTTTCGAATCAAGTTCAATTTATAAAATTTCAAATCGACTCGAACAATTTAATTTTTTTTCGAGCCGAATTTTTCCCTCTCTTTTAGTTCTAATCATATTTGGACCTTATATGAAGCACATGCATAAACTTTTTAGTAACTTTATATATATAAGATAATTATTTGATATATCAGTGATGAATCATTTTTCAAAATTAATTTTAATTCACTGTCACGTATCTTATTTATATATTTATTTAAATTAAAAACATATAATAGATAAAAATTATTTACGACCGAAATTTTCACCATCAATATATCAAATTAGGGGTGAACAGAACTCGACTTGAAAAAATCGAATAACTCGACTTGATTCGAGGTAAAATTACTCGATTCAAAATTTCATAGACTCGACTCGACTCGAAAAATTTCAAATAAAGTTTGAGTTGTAAAATGGAAACTCGAATAACTCGAATTTTTTAGTAATTAAATGAATTTAAGTTTAAGACAAATCTCTCAATTTTTTATAATATATATACATTGATATATAAAAATATAAAGAAATATTGCTACATATGAAAAAATATACATGTATATATTATATGATTAGAGAAAGTCGTCTAAATTGGAATCAAATCATACTATAACATGATAAATAATTATAATTAAATATTTATAGGAATTTGAAAACTCAACTAGAATTTCTTAAACTCGACTCAAACCGAAAAAATTTCAAATGAAGTGTGAGTCGTAAAATATGACTCGCCAACTCAAATAACTCAAAATTTTTTAACTCGACTCGATCGAATACTCACCCCTATATCAGATGATATATCAAATATATCAACATATACATCTAAAATTACTCTCTTTTCAAAATCATTATTATTTTGAAGATAACCCATTGTGACCCAACATACAATGAAATGAAACCACATCCTATGCCTAGTGCCATGGCATTGCTAAGGAACCTACGACCCAGCAAGAACAGACTCCTAATAATCCTCCACAGACAATACAAGTTGGAGGGACAAATGAAAAGCCACAAACCATGTTGTCTGTACACTCTTTTTAGGCACACATCAATGCCTGTTGCAACTGTGCCAGTTGAATGAAACATCTGCCACCTGGGAATATGAAATGCATTAGCTCAAACCTAGACAACAAGGCCTACATATATTATATGAAGAAAATGAACAAATTGAGTAGGATTATCTTCATTGATTAGGGATTTCTAAAAACTAGATGGACACTAATAATTGGTCTACGATCAGTGACGAAGTCACATGAGATATTTTTTATTTAAAATTTTAAAAAATTAATTTTTATGAATTTATCTATTACTTTTAAAAATTTATGTTTTGCTCTTAAATCTTGACACCGTCCCTATCTACGACAGCATGTTTTGCTCACATTCATGCATCTTGGACATGCCAAAGTGAACACACCACAATAAAAAATGGCATACAATGAAAAATATTGCACCAATAATTATTGGTTCTAGCATGTTTAGGGGGTTATATCAATCATATTTTAATATATTATTAGATCCCTGAGTTGTTCGATAAATTAAAAAAATCAAGTATTACGAACATGTGTATTTTATCGGTTGACTAAGTTATTTCTTTTTGATTTTTTACGTTTTCTCAAGTCATGAGTTTTAGACCCACTAAAAGTATCGTCCGTCCTTCTCTTAAGTCTGTCATTTTCTCTTCTCTCCGGGTAGGATTAAAATTATAATTATAAAAAAATACTATGATTTTTTTGAATTTGTATTATTTGTATTATATATATTGTATAAATAAATTATTCGAACTCAATTTATCTAAAAATAATATATTTTTTAAAACTACTCGATGTGTTGTAAAACCATAGTGAAATCTGGATAATTGAATCATTACATTAGTGGTCCAATTCCAATTACTTAGGGTTGACAAAGATAGACGAACCAAGTAGTTTGAAGAGACAAAACTTGTTAAAAACATTTAGTGGTCCTGTCTTCCTCACAAAAATAGAGATCAGAGTCTAGTTTTAACATTTTCAAGTCATGTTGTTTATTTCTGTTTTGTAAATATAAATATAATAAGTAATAAATAAATTGTATGTCTTTTCTATGTATTTATTTATTTTTTAATATTAAAAATTTAGGTTTAAGAGTTAAAACTATTATTATTTTTTAATCAGCTATAATAGTTTAAATAATATTTATTCTAAAGTATACTCTTAATTATTTAATATGATCGCTCCATCACTATACTGTATTATTTGTAGGGGTGTTCAAAATTTTGGTTAACCGAATCAACCGACCAAACCGAATTTTTTTTCGGTTAATCGGTCGGTTAATTTTAGATTGGATCGGTTAACGGTTAATGATTTTTTGAAATTTCGGTTATCGGTTAATTAACCGAATTAACCAAAATTTTTATATATTATATATTATATATTTTTATATATTTATTTTTAGTCATTAAATTTATAAAAATTATAAAATGATCATTAAATTTTATAAAATTAACATAAAATAATAATTAAATTTATTAAATTAAAAAAATAATTATTAAAATTTTTAATATTTATCGATAATTTTATAATGTATGATGAATCAATGTAATAATTCGATAAGTTTAATGGGTTTTTTATAATTTTTGAAAGTTTCGTGCCTAAAAAATTATTTTAACATAGTTTAGTGACCATTTGTGTAATTTATCCATTTTTTTTAAAAAAAAATCGGTTAACCGATTTAACCGATCGGATTAACCGAACTTTTTTCGGTTCGGTTAAAAATTTTCGAACTTTTTTCAGTTCGATTAACGGTTAATACGAAAAAAAATTCGGTAATAAAATTTTGAAAGTTCGGTTCGGTCGGTTAACTGAACCGACCGTTTGAACACCCCTAATTATTTGTGTTGTATTACTGTGCTCCATTAATAGGGGTTAAGATTAAGGTTTATAGTATTGGGTGTAGGATATATGTTTTAGGCTTTGAGATTTATAGTTTATGATAGGGATAACCATTTAACCCAAACCAGTGGCGGATCCACTTGAAGCATAACGTGGATCTAGGCTCACCCTGAATTTTCTAAAACTCATATATTTGCTTTTAATTTTTTAAAATTTTATGAATTAATCCTTAATTTTTTAAAAAAATTATGAGTTACGTCCACCCTGAGATTTTAAAATTTCATATGTACCCACCTTGAAATATTTTAAAACCCTATAGAGTTAATTTATTTTTATTTTTTAAAATAAAAATTCGGGTTTGTGTTAAGTTTTTAAGATATGATCAGGTTGGATTGGGTTTTAAGATAAAACACATTTCACCTAGCTCAACCTAAAATAATAATTTAATTTTATTCTATATATTTAAATATAATTATTAAAATATCTATCCTTTATGTATTTTTATTCTAAATAATAATCTAATCCTACAAAAATAAAATAATTATTATAATATTCTTTTCTATTTGTATCTTTTCAATTAACTCTCAAGTGATAATATTATAAGTTAGTGAACGTTTCTTTTCTTTTTTACAATGCTCAAATTAATCGAACTATTTAAACTCTTTGATCATAAAATAATACATATTTAAATGTATTTAAACTTATATACTTCTAAATTTTACGATATTAATTATATCAATCGAAATAAGATTCGATCCGATTTTTTTTTCAGCTTTATAGACCCTTGATATAGTATTATAAATTTATAAATGAGTGAGGCAGTCTGTCACAGCCTACTGAAGATTCCTTTTCACAGTGAATTTATTGGCATTTTTCCATTTGTAGTAAAAGTCCAAAAGCCTACAAAACCCATTCTAAAACACACACTAAGTTGGGGAAAATACCAAACACCCATGACATTATCACTCTCATGCAACACACCTATTTTATTATTAATTTATATATCTAGCACGAACTATTTAATCTGATTAAGGTAACGATTGTTGTTCTTAGATGTTATGAGTTTGAGTATTAATAATGTCAGCACAGTGTTTGAGCGATCAATATATAATGGTTGAGAGTATACTCTACAACAGATACTACTGTAACATTGTAGCTTTGGGGTACATGTGTTTTGATTTTATACTTTAATTTGGTTATTAAAACTTATATAGCACTTGTATGAGTGTGATTTAGGGGGCGATAATGAGCTTGGCATGCTCGTAAGTTATTTGAGTTCGGTTTAATTTAAATAAATTCGATTCGGATTTGGACTCGACTTAAGATCTTAACAAGTCAAACTGAGTTAACCCAAGCTAGTTTAATTAGAGTTTATAGTTACGATTTAGGGTTTAGGATTAGAATTTGATATTATCTTATTACCCTAAATTTAACATGCTTATGAAAACTTTTTCCTACATGGTATATTTAATAATATATAAATAATTATTCTTTCTATGTATAAGGTTAAAATTCACGAGCAAAAATCTTCTGTCTCTTTTCCGTGTCTCCTTTTATGTTTCCTTTGAAAATTTACTAAAAAAAATAAATTTTAAACCATAATCCTTATTTTCTATATCCTAAACCCTGTACTTAAAAAATACACACTACCCCTAATTCCCTAAACCCTAACCAAAACCCTTAAACTAAAACCCTAAATCATAAACCCTAAACTCTATAATTTAAAGTGGAGGCATGGGGAACGATTTGCACCCAAAATCCACTTACACAATGTAAATTTTTTAAGTTTTACACGTTTTTGAGTCGTTGGATGGGAGAAATGAATGACTGAGATTATCTCCTTACTTTTTTTCCAAGTGATAATCTTCACATATTATAATGTTAATCTCAATCACCCATTTCACCTATCCAACGATTCAAAAAATATATAAAATTTTTAAATTTTATATTGTGTAACCAAATCTTATTCGATATATTTTACACATAAATGTCATCTTGTTGAATAGTTTCCTTTCAATATGACTTTTCTTCACATGTCCAAGGTCTATATATTTATTAGAGTGAGTTGTAGAGTGGAATATTTATGAACTAAATGACTTAATAAAGCTAAAAATACTTTACCAGAAATATAGAGAAAAAAACGAATGTACAATTTCCCATTTTATAGAAACATTTGCATCAAATAGTTGACGCACAAGACAATGGCATAGAAAGCAAGGCAACTCAACTATTTAAAAAGAATCTGGGCAAATATAGTATTTTTAATTAATTATAAGAATCGAAACCCAAATACCAACCTTATTAAAAACTTCTATAATCTTAAATATGTATAGAAAATTATAATTTTGATTTATAATCGATAAGTGATCGAAAGAAGTGACATTAAACATTTTTTTTCTTCATGTTTGAAGCAAATATGTATCTTGAAGTTAGGGATGGGCACGGGTCGGGTCGGGTCGGATTTTTAGTCCATCCGTACTCGATTCGAAAAATCATACTCTCCACCTGTCACCCGATCCGACCCGGGTTTAGGGTGAAAAATCCGACTCGACCCAACCTGAATTATTAAAAAATAAAATTTTTTAGGGACTAAATTGTAAAAAATAAAATTTAGGGATATAATTGTAAAAATATTTAATTTTAGTGACCTAATTGTAAAAAAATTAATTTTTAGTGATCTAATTGTATAAAATATATATAAAGATGGATCATTATTGCAAATATCCCTAAAATATATAGTCCCGGGTCGGGTCAAATTTTTCCACCCTAAACCCGAACCCGATCCGACCCGAGATCACCCTTGAAAAAAAAACCAACCCAAACCCGAATTTTTCACCAAAAAATCCGATCCAATCGAACCGGGTCGGGTCGAAACCCGTCGGATTCGGATTCCGTGCCCATCCCTACTTGAAGTCATCATTGTAATATGATACAATGCCACGAGGCTTAAACCTTAAACTCTAAACCAGAAATCATCCTCCGAAGATTTTTTTTTACTTTTGTCTTTTTATTTAAATTTTTTTAATTTTTTTTATAAATTTATTCTTCTACTTTTAAATATTTATGTTTTACCTCTTAAACCTTAAATCATGATTTCGTCCCGAAAACAACTTAATAAATTATTATTATTATTATTAAAAATGGCAAATACTTTGTCTCTTCCTTTACAGAGACCCAGGTTTCCATGCATTCCTTCACATGCACTTTGCCATAGCCGAAACCCTGGTATTCCTCTTGCAACCCTTTCACATCAACTTTTTCTTACAAGATTATTTTACCATTTTGTCCTCGTTTCAAGGTTTTCACCATTTTTTTCTATGATAATATAAGTTTATATAGTTTCATGATCGAAATTTATAATTATCTCTCGTAATATTATTATTTAAAGTTTAAATATGTATTTTTATTAAGAGTATAATATACGAATAAGTATATTTAATCAGTTGATCAAATTATTATTTTTTTAGTTTTTTTTTTCCTTTTTATTCTTTCTTTTAAGCAAGATTAGTATTAGAACCAAGAGTTGTCAAAATAGAATAAGATCGTATATTTATAGATAAAAATACCTGTAACGATTGATTGAATAGTTATTTTATTCTTTATTTTTTAAAAGTAATTTAGCCCTCAATATTTTATTTTGGGTCAAAATAACCCATTTGCGGATGAAAATTGTTAATCAATTAATGTTAAATGGTTTGAAATGACATGACAAATGTACATTATAGTACACACTGTAATAATCGTGTCATATAGACTACTATACTGACTTTACAGAATGACAAATCTCTCAACGTTTCATTCTGTCATATCATTTTAAATTGTTTATCTTTAGATCACTAATAATTGTTTATTTGACTAATGGGTGACATAATTACTATTCAAAAGGGGGAGAAAGTGTGACAATGTCATTCCCTTTATCTGAAAGTTAATCATGTCTCAATGTTGATTTAGAATAATATTATGGACTAAAGTCTAAATACAACAAAAAGTAGGGTTTTCACCTTTGGTCAAGCATGAAAAATCATATGATAAAGTCTGGATATTTGGATACAAAACCCTTAAACCAAGGAAGGCTAGATAGCTAGAATTGAATTGGTATTTGAGGGGAAATAATAGTAAGATCATTTAGGTAATTTCTTTCTTAGGCATATTGAAACGTATAGTCTTAAAACGAGGACGTTACAGGTTTGAGTTTACTCAAATTCGTAACTTTTAAGAGCTTATAATATCGTTGATGATAACTGAATGAATCAAAATAAACCCGAACTAAAGATCAAATATTTTGATAAATCTTTGAGAGGCAAAGAAGTAATTTCAACTCTAGGAGGTGCAACCAAGAAGAGGGTGTTTTGGTAACTTCAGCAAAGTGACATTCCATCAGTGTCTTATATATATAAATTTCACCCTCTCTCATGTATTGTAGACTGTATATTCATGTGCTTTGGTTTTTTTTGTCCTATAGTTTTAAACCTAGGTATCTTCATCAATGGAAGATCAAGCTCCGGACCGTAATAGTCCGAGTCATGGTTCGGAAAGAAGCGAACCGGTCCGGTCGAGGTGGACACCGAAGCCGGAACAAATCCTCATACTCGAGTCCATCTTCAATAGTGGCATGGTGAACCCTCCCAAGGAGGAGACTGTGAGAATAAGAAAGCTGCTTGAGAAATTCGGTGCTGTTGGGGATGCTAATGTCTTCTACTGGTTTCAAAACCGACGTTCGAGGTCTCGCCGCCGCCAACGACAGCTGCAAGCCGCAGGAACTAGCCTCTCTGGAGAACAAAGAAGCAATCAATCACAACTGTTTGGTGTCGGCAGCAGTGGCGGTGGTGCAATTCAGTATGAACATAGTGTCTCAAATTTTGCTTCTTTCCCACCTTCTTTCCTGGTTGGTTCATCTTCTTCCTATGGTGTTATGAGTGATGATGGCATGGAAAATCTTCTCTCAATGTCCCCTCAAATGGGGCTTCAAGAGCAAAGCTCGAGCAACATTACATCAGTGTTGTGCCCCTCGGAAACTTCTAATTTGCAGTATCAATCTGGTAATTGCATGGCCATTTATAAACCTTTTTTACCTTAAAAGTTTTATGTCCGAATTAGAATAATCTATGGGTTTTGAAAAGTACCTGCAACAGTAACTTTCTTGTGATGTAACAATGGTGTTTAGTGGTTTGAAAATGGAGTTTCACTTGCACTACACCCCAAAAATATGCTGCATGTTGTCATAATTACCATTATTATTATATGGAAGAAACTCTTTTGAGTTTGTAAGGAGGGGAAACTAATGATTGAAGTAAACCCTAAAGCTTACTGTTCTTACCAGGTATTCTTAAAGATTCTCTTCACTTTCCATTGTAAATGTACTGGGATTTGTTTCAGGGTTCATCACAGTGTTCATCAATGGAGTTCCAACTGAGGTTCCAAGGGGTCCACTGGATGTTAAGGCCATGTTTGGACAAGATGCAGTGTTGGTCCACTCCTCTGGTGTGCCTCTCCCCATGAATGAGTTTGGGTTTATTCTTGAGAGCTTGGTTCCTGGTGAAAGCTATTTCCTTGTAAGTTGTTCATTGTATAGACACAATTAAACCTATATATATTCGGGGATGGACCGAGAGGTACGCTAGATGCGGTCGGCGGTCGCACCCTTGATGATCTAACTCTGCACCCCTGTACTTAGCAATTCCATCCCATTTCCTCAATTTTCTATAATAGTAACAATGTTTTATTACAGGTTTCAAGAACAGCTTGAAATGGAATGGAAGCTGCAAGCTAGTGGGGGGATGCTATAGTGTTTTATGGTGATAATAAGGCTTGATATGCAAAAAGAGTTATAATAAGACTCTTAATGTCCCTATCTATTTTTTTTGTTTTTTCTAATTTATAATTATTTGGTTTTTTTTTTTTTTGGTCATTTTTCTTGTTTTATAGTAACTTATTCAACCTTAATATTACATAAATCTGTAGAAACCCTTTTCTAAACCAAGAGAGATTAGTGAAAAGCATGGGAATATATCATAATTAAGCTTAAATGTATGTATGTATGTATGTATGTATGTATGTATGTATGTATGTATGTATGTATGTATGGTGGAAATGCAGAGACGAAATCATATGTATAGTGGAAAGGGCCTCGGCCTCCTTCAAGTTTATGATTCTAGTACTTTTTAGGTCCCTATAAATTTTGAAACTAAGCAAATTAGACTCCATATCCTCCAATTTCTTATGTTTGTCGTCCTTGTAATCCACTATTTAGGGGTTTTACCTCTTATTAATAAAATATTTACATTGCTTTTTAATAGAAATTGGACGTCGTTAAAATATTTACATTGTTGAGTGAGAAAAAGGTTGGAATTTTATATATTTTAAAAGGATTTATATTCGATATATAGGTGAAAATCGCCTGATTCTTTGTTATGTCACTTTTAGTACCCTACTTAAAATAGTGATTTAGGGTTTAGGATTTAAAGTTAGGTTCAAGGAATTATGGGTATTGTGTTTTTTTAGGTTTTAGGGTTTAAGATATGAAAATTTGTGTCAGATTTAAAAATTAAAAGTCTTCGTAAGTTGCTTAGTTTAAGGGTTCAGTTTAGGGGTTTAAGTTTATAATTTATGAATATTAGTTGGATTTTAGGGTTTAGGTGTAAATCTAAACACCTTAAATTTCAACCCTAACCCCTAAACCTACATCTTAGACTGAATCTTTAAACCCTAAATTTAAAGAATCGTGTATAGACTAATTATTATTTTTTTAAATCTATGTTAATTTGAAATTTGATCAGTTAAACTTGATTTTTGTTTGAATTCATCCTTGCTAAATCTATAACTAAATAAATTATACCCTAACACCAAATTGATTGGTTGCCATTAATAAAATAAGAAAATCCAGCTGCAACATTCCAGGAAAGAACAAAAACAGACCAGTTCAAGTTGTTTTCATAAAATTTTCCAGGAAAGTACATTTTCATACACTTTGGAGTTGATGAAAAAGAAAATATAATTGCATGGGCAGAGCAGTACGTGGATTCCCCCATCAAAGTGAAGTGATCTCAAACTCCCAAAGCCACTTGGCCTTCAACACCGACCAAGATAACCAATCTGAAGCAGACGAATGTTTGATCCTTCTCTTTTACTAATTTCATATTTTCCCGGCTTAGTTTCTCGAGAAAATATGGCACGTTTACTGAGAAATGCTCCCATGTGAACATTCCCCAGTTAACAACAACTCTCATTGGCTGGCATGTGAAGTGTCAAGATTTTGCCTCTCGTGTTGAATCAGATTCTTTATTTTGTATTTTGCTGACAGGGAAACAAGTAGTCAACTTAATCTGGGGAATCCAATGGAGTGTTCGCAAATGTTGACATGTTCTGTCCAAGAGTACGTGGATTCAACAGTGTTTCATCATTAGGAGTGTGTTTCTTTTTCTGGGTTTTTCTAGACATCTTTTGTGGAAAATTCGACATGTTTTTAGCGGTAGAGAAAGCTTCAAATCTTTTGCAATATTTCGTTCTTTGTATAGTTATGATTCTATTTCCCAATTGGTATTAGGGATGGGCACGGAACCCAAATTCGACGGCTTTCGACTAGATTTGGTCTGATCGAGTTAGATTTTTTGTGAAAAATTCGGGTTTGGGTCGGATTTTTTTAAAGGATGATCTCGAGTTGGGTCGGTTTAGGGTAAAAATCCGATCCGACCCAATCCTGAACTAATAGTGTAATTTTCCTATATATATTTTAGGGATATTTGCAATAATGACTTCTCTTTATATATATTTTATACAATTAGATTACTAAAATTAATTTTTTTATAATTAGGTCACTAAAATTAAATATTTTTACAATTATATCCCTAAATTTTATTTTTTACAGTTTAGTCCCTAAAATTTTAATTTTTTTAATGATTCGGGTCGGGTCAAATTTTAGAGCTTAAAAATCAGGTTGGGTCGGATTTTTTTTATCCTAAACCCGGATTGGGTGGTGGATGAAGGGTATGATTTTTCGGGTCGGGTGCGGGTGGGGCGAAAATCCGACCCGACCCGACCCGTACTCATCCCTAATTGATATAAGATAGGGTTAAGACTAGGGATAGATATGAGTTGAGTTTTTTATATTCTAATCTTCAATTTAAAATTGTTGTTCTTTATTTGATATCTGATCGATTTTAAAATTTAAAGTAAAAAATCAATCATCCTCCTACTAGGATATTTTCTCACATTTTTTCGTCTAATTTCATTTTTTTTTGTCGACCAAACAATAAACTCAAAAAACAAATCAAAGCGTACCGAAAAATCAAATCAATCAAATTCAAGCTTGATATCTTCAATCATTTATCGATGTAATCATAACTGGATAACAGAACAACTTGTAAGATTATTTGTTTCGCTCACCATGCTTACATTACCTCTTACGTGTCTCATTAGATAGAGAGATCTTTATAATGATTAATGAGTTTTTATGGCCTCAATGGAACTCCACAATACAAAATCTAGGGTAAATTGTATTATATACTACTAAACTTTTAAATATAAAAATGATTATACTGTTAAAATAAAAACGATATTATTTTAATATTGAATTAAAAACCTCAAATTAGATATGTTTGTAGATAATAAAATCTAAACTAAAGCATTCAGTTGATATCATAAGATTTTATTTTGGGTTTGAATTAAAAGTATCCACTGCCAATAACAGTGATTAATATTCTCGTCGTGGATGTTCGAACAACTATCACACTATATTATTCTTCGAAGATGTATGTGCATTACTAAATCTCATTAAAGTTTCGTGTTTTTATTAATTCAATCTCTTGTTCATTTATCTGATTTCACATCTTGCCAGAGGACCTCACACCATGATTTTATACTAAATTTTTAGGTCTCATTTCCCTTTCAAAAGGAAATAAGTTTGGACAACACACCATAAAAACCTTTAAAGGAAATTATGATAACATTACATAGGAAAGAACACCATCAACTTTTGAAACAAGAAGTTTTATCCCTCAATCTTATGCAAAATGTTAAAAAGTTTTTAATTATAAGTTTGGGTTTTTATATTACTTTGCATAGAAAGAGCAAAATCCCACTTGGTTAAAGCCCATTGATGGATGAGAATTAATGAAGGCCCAAAAGCATTTAATTCAAGTGGATTTTTTTTAAGTTGGGAAAAGGAGAAATTATATCATGGGTAAGTCTCACTACGTCATTCATGGACCAACCACTGAAAATCACCCATTTTATTATTTTTTGTCATATTTTTTTAAGTAAATCTTCGCTCATATTTAATGTTAATTCATTTTAAAACCAGTTTTTCAAAGTAAGATTCAGTTGGGAAAATATATGACATAGAAAAAGAGATGAGATGATGAATTTTAATGGTTGGTCTTATGGACACATGGTGGGACTTACCTATAATATAATTTATCTGAGAGAAGACTCCATAGTTTTACACTCTTTGCTTCAAAAACTAGCTCATTTAACGTGCATTCAACGTATAGAGATAAGATCAAGTTATACAGCATAAAACTCTTTAAATTTTATATATTTTTTAGATCGTTGAATGATTAAAATAGATGGTTTAGATTGACTTTTTATTTTTTCTCAAGTGATAATCTTTACATAACCAACTATCAATCTGAGTTATCTGTTTCAAACATCCAATGAGACGAAAAAAAACATAAAACTTAGAATGTTTTATATTATATAACTTAATCCTATCTTATATATAAATCAAGTTTTACCTCATTTGGTAAAATCATTAACACGTTTTGAGATTTATTTTGTATTTATATTTATATCTAATAAAAAATAAAACATATCTATTTTAAATTATTTTTCGTACATATTATTATATTTTGTAATAAATAGAAAATAAGAGAAACAAAAGAGTCGTTTGATTTGTACTGTCAAATAAAGGACACGAGCAGGATAAGATGTTAAATTCTTTAAATAAAATTAAAAATTTAAATCATAATGTTGTAAATAAAGTTTGAATTGTTAGGGTTGTCTTCGTATTAAATTTTTATAAAATTTAATCTGAATTAATCGACTTATAAATCAGATAACGATAATTAAAAAAATAGAATTCACTATATATATATATATAGATTAAGACAATCAACTTTTTTATATATAAATTTGCTATATGAAACATTCTTATACTATATTTGTAGACCCCATTTGATGTAGCCATGAAACAGTGTTGATGTATCAACAGAGTGGTCCTGGCTTTAATTAGCCACATAGGTCAGCCTGATTGGTTGAAGGGAAAAGAAAAGAAAAGAAAAGAAAATTGGTGGAATTAATTGGTACTTGGTGGTAGGAGTATGAGCGTGTGGAAAACATGGTCAAAGGAAATCAATCAAGTCAAAGACAAGCACTGGTATTAAATGGCATTCAACATGGCCAGGTTCAATTCATTCACGACCAAGTTATCCGACACGCCGATTCGATCGTATAAACAACTTAATCAATCGATCAAATATCGTTGTTCTCGAAAACTATTGGTTATATATATGGAACTAAACTGTATATACAAAACTATAAGGAATTAAGGCTGATGAGACCAACTGCAGAAACCCAACATTTTCACCCCATGAGCCCCATCTCTCTCTTTAACCTGGACTGTTTTAGTTTTAACAGAAATAATTAGTAGTTTTAAGAAAAGAACTCCATAGTTGGTCTTTTAAGCAGCTCCTACTCCAAGGAAATCAATGAAGGCTATGCTGTTGATCTTCAATTCTTCATTTCCAGTTTGGGAGTGGTTGGTCCTGTTTGTGCCCACTGACTCAGTTGCTGAACCTTCTGAGTTAGAATCTGATGAGTTGGCACATTGGTCCACATCCATACCAACTCCCATTGGTCTTCCTTGTTGGTAACACACATGTAGCTTTTCACCTGATGAACCTGCAAACACCATTTCCTTATGTTAAAAACTTGAAAAAGAAAATGATCACTGATAAAAGGAAAATGGGGGAAAATTGAACATACCCATCTGGTGAAATGGAGTGGCAAATTGGTGGGTTGCTTTGGCTGATGATGATGGAGTAAGTGCTAGATCAGTGCAAGTAGAGGCTGATGAAATGGTTGATTGGTCACTGCAGGCATTGTTCTGAACAGTCAAATCCAATCCCTTGGGGATGGTGGCCTGAGTTATGGCGGCTAAAGAAGGTCTCCTCTTCCTATAAATGCTTGATTGCTCCCTATGTTTCCTAGCCATGATCACATGCCAATGGTTCTTGACTGCATTATCAGTTCTACCAGGGAACAACCTAGCAATCATTGCCCATCTGTTGCCATACAGCTTATGTGCAGCCAACAGCCTATCTTCTTCTTCTTCACTGAATGCTCTCCTGTTGATCCTAGGATCTAGCTGGTTGAACCATCTCAATCTGCAACTTTTCCCTGCAAGAAAATCAAGTAAACACACATTTAGCTAAAAGATTCAACCAGAATAATGAATGATTACAAAGATGGGAACTTTTCTTGTACTAAACCTGATCTCCCTTCAAAATGTTCAGCTATCAAGTTCCAGTTTTGAGGACCATATTGTGCTACAAGCTCTTTAAGCTTAGCATCTTCTACTGGCCTCCAATGGCCCCTACAACAAAGCTTGGTGTGTCCATTTTTGGTACCACCACCACCACCACCACCACCACCAGAGTTGCTTCCATCTTCAACATCTAAATTCAAAGAAAGTTCCCTGCTTTGTAATGTCTCAAAGCTCAAACATTTGTTGCTTTGTTCCATTAAAGATGTTGGAATCTGAAACCCCATTTGAGAGTTAATACCAGGAGGAGCCAAAAAGTTCCTCTCTTGTAGACTCATTGTTCTGAAAAACCAGTATAAACCCAGAAAAGGAAAGGAAAGAAGCAGATGATCAAAGGAACAAGAAGCTAAGCTATCTCTTTCTAGTATCAACCATTAAAGGATGAGTGTGTTTGGGAAGAGAGAAAATGGAAAAGGATGTGGGAAAGTTGTTGGTAGAGTTGGTGTCTTTGCAAAAAAAGCAAATGAGTGAAGAAATCAAAGAGGAAACAGAGTCTTTAAAAGAAGAGAAGAAGGCACACGGTTCTTGTTTTTTTTCCTGTACTTTGTTTTAAAACATAGAATTATTAATTTATTTAAATAAGAATATATTCGAAAATATAATAAAAATTTATATTCCGGTAACTAAAATATAATAAAATTTTATTAAACAGATTTATTTATTTATTAAAGAAATGGGGAAAATAAATAAATAATTATGGGGTAGGGGTGAACAAAACTCGACTCGACTCGAAAAAATCGAATAACTCGATTCGATTCGAGGCAAAAATACTCTACTCGTTTTGATTCGACTCGAAATTTCATAGACTCAACTCGAAAAAATTTTAAATAAAGTTTGAATTGTAAAATGGAAACTCGAATAACTCGAAATTTTTAATAATTAAAGGAATAATTTTTAAGTTTAAGACGAATCTCTCAATTTTTTATGATAGATATACATTTATATATAAAAATATAAAGAAATATTGCTACATATGAAAAAAATATACATGTATATCTTATATGATTAGAGAATGTCGTTTAAATTGAAATCAAATCATGTCATAACATGATAAATAATTATAATTAAATATTTATAGTAACTCGAAAACTCGACTCGATTCAACTCGACTCGAACCGAAAAAATTTCAAATAAAGTTTGAGTTATAAAATATGACTCGTCAACTCGAATAATTTAAATTTTTTTAACTCGATTCGATCGAATACGCACCCCTATCAACCCTATTCTAGAGCTTTGCATGCAACTGGAGAACCGCTCGTGTGGGTGTTGGGAGTGTCTCCCTCTGTTTTTGTGTTGGTTCTGGTGAGAGTTTTTTTTTTTTTAATTAAAATTGATTAAATACAAATTATAATTTGATTTAATAGAACGAGATATTAAATTTTTTAAAAATATTAAATATTTAGATTTTAAAATTATATAAAAATATCATCTATAACAGGCCTTTGCACAAGAACGAAACTAGAGTTTATGTTTTAGGGGTTAAATATAAAATTTGAAAAGTATAGGAGCAATTTCATAGTTAATCTATTTTTCAACGATACACAAATTAAATGTTAAAAACTTATGGGGTAAGGAGGGGGAAGAAGCCTTACATCCACGAAATAAGGTCGGTGATTTAAATTCTAACGTTATAAATAAAATAAATTTAATTAAAAATATCACTATCATAATATATTTTTATCATACTCTATCGTGATTCGATCATGATTAATTAATTATTAATAAATTAAATATCATTAATTTAATTTAGTAACAAAAATCAATTTTTACTAAATTGGAAGGGGAAAAGATAACTTTTACCATATTATTAACTAAAAATTCTACAATTTTAGGACAAAAAGAATAATTTTGCCAAATTAAGGGAGACAAGAACCCTACCAACTCTCCTGTTCCCCTTGTATTAAGGTGTTAAATTTTATATAAATATGCATTATTTTTAATAATAATTAAAATCAGAGGCGGTTCAAAGATTTTAATACCTTATGCAATTTATTAAAATATAATTTTTAAAATAATTATTCATAACCCTTACTGGTTCTAAAAATATGGTCCTTAGAAGCAATTGTTCTTGTGCGATCGTTTCAATTGCGATTGTCTAGAACCCCACTGATTCTATAAAAGCAATAATAATATGAATAATCAGTAAGATTATATAGTCAATTGTCACATTTAAGAAACAATTATAATGTTTTAACAATTATAACTCATATTTTTAAGAGTATTTTTAAAATTTTTATAATAAATTTCGAGATTAATATCATCTAATGAATATAATTTATCAATATTTTAAGACCCCTATTTTTCAAGGACCCTGTCCAGTATTCTTATTACGACTGTCCAGAACCTTATCCAGTACTCTTATTACGACTGTCCAGAACCCTAACTAATTAAAATAATAAGCAAATAGTCTATGGTAGTAATTTCTAGGATTCCTTGTTCCCAATACTTCTGACATTGAGATTGTTAATCCGCCAAAGCTTAAGACCCTGGCGATTTGTCCAATAAGACATGAGGGGAGAGCTTCCCAACATAGACATAGATTTTGTCCAGTGCAACAATGTCTTTCTTTCATGGGAGTTCCTTCCTTGTAAATGACAAACATGGTAGCAATGTTTCAAATGTATCAATGTGGAATACTATGTTGGGTAAGCGGTTGAATTTTAGTTCGATTGATATTTTTTTATTGTTATAAATATAAATGATACGATTTCGGATATATTTACATGTGTGTTAAATATTGTTATCTTTGTCTATTTTTTTATAAATTTAATGTTTATTTATTAATAAAAATAATATAATGTGATTCACTCGATGAATATAATTTTATTTTCGGATTACGGGTTATTTTTGCCTTTATTATAGTTTATTAATTTTGCTTTTAGGGTATTTTTACATCAATTTCACTTTTGAAATAGTCAAATCACATCATTATTTATCCTTTGATCGATACTTTAACCATAATTTCTTTTTTTGAATAAATATCACTGAATTTTTATTAAATCTATAGAAAAATTATAATTATATCGTAATCAAGAAGCAAAATAATTGGATTAAACAATCCAAAAAATTTTACAACCCCAAACAAAAAAAATAAAAATTTCTATGGAAATAAGTATACCGATAAAATTCAGAAGCTTCCTGAATCTCTTTGTCTCTGTCCAAACGAGACGTATAACGAAGAAAGAAAGGAGTTGTAGACGTGCAAAAAATATCGTTACCCAGGACTGATTTCATCGGCAAACGACCATCAATCGGGTGGGGATAAACCTTTTCAAGTGACCACCGACAAAAAACATAAATCAAAAAACTAGCATCGATTGAATCTCTGTATGAACAACAATCGATCGCTAGGGTATGCTGAAACTTACCACAAAGACAGATGAATCAAATTACAAAACAAAATAAAAAAAAAACATGT
The DNA here is from genome assembly GCA_035048815.1 of Abelmoschus esculentus. Taxonomy (NCBI): domain Eukaryota; kingdom Viridiplantae; phylum Streptophyta; class Magnoliopsida; order Malvales; family Malvaceae; genus Abelmoschus; species Abelmoschus esculentus. Next base: position 937,657 of record JAUCBN010000019.1, on the reverse strand, counting down.
CATGAAGATTAAAAAAAACGTGTCACAAGAACAGAAACAACGTGTTATAAAAACAGAGATTCTTATTAAAATAAAAAACAAAAACAAAGAAAATAATTATATCATAATTATATCATAATGCATATAGAAATGTATATGAAATTTCTTATGTCTTACCTACATGCAAGAAGTTTTTTTTAATATACATATTTATTTTATGATCTATATTCAGGATGTAAAATTATTTTTTAGATAATATTGTCTTTAAAATTTAAATTTATCGATCTTTTAATTATGATATAATTTTTTTAAAAAAATAATAAATTTATTTATACTTTTTCTTTGTTGGTGGGTTGAGTCATTCAACCTCCCTTTTCCTTGTTTTCTTTTTAATAAATTTAGTTATTTTATACTATTTTATTTATTCAATATTTAATTATGTAATTTTTATTGATGGGGTTTTAATTAAATTGATATTGTTGTTATCGTAATATAATGAAGGTTATGGGTTTAATGTTAATTTTAAGGATTATATTGTAAAAAAAAACATTTTTGAATACCCTTATGGTAATATCTGTTTGTTTTTAACATAAATCTCGTGCGTCGAATATTATTTTTTTATTTGAATTACTTATTGGGTTCGTGTTTACGACTATATAATCCGTGGTTATTTTTATATCCATTACTACTATTCTATTATATGCAAATTTAGTCACTATTTACGGGACGAAATCAAGATTGAACTTTGACAAGGGTCAAAAGATCAAATTTAAAAAATATAATGATTTATTAAGTATTTAAACTCAAAATTTATGAGACAATACATATTTAAACTTAAAAATCATTATATGACTACGAGTTGTGTGTTCACTGTCAAAGAGTTATGTAACGACCCTTTAATTTTTTTGGGATTTTAGTTTAAGTGTTTATTCGAATATCAACCCGAGAAAAAATGAGTGATTATAAGTTAAAAATATATATAAACAAATACTACATATAATCAGTTTTAGACTATTTTTAAAAAATTGAACGTGATCGTGTAGATGTATATTAATATATTTGAAATTAATTTTGATCATCGAATTATATACCTGTATTTATACACAGTGGCGGATCCACCTTTAGAATAGGGTAGGCCCGTGCCCACCCTAAACTTTTCAAAGTTCACATATTTACCCTTAATTCTTTTAATTTTTACGAATTAATCCTTAAATTTTTATAATATTTAAGCTTTGTGTCCACCCTAAGATTTTGAAATTTTATATATGTCCACCCTCAAATAAATTTCTGGATCCGCCACTGTTTATATAACTAAAAGAGAGGAGTTATGTAATAAAACTAAAAATATAGAAAACTATAACTTTCACACATCTCATGCATGCATGAGAAACTTGTGTCACAAGAAAAATGCCTATGCAGGTGGGAGACTTTGTGTTCAGTTTTAGTTTAGGATAGTCAAAAAATAATAATAAATACGAATTTCGAATATAATATTTTAACAAGTCGATTGAATATTTTAATTTGATTAATAATATCGTTGATACAATATACAAGAAACATAAAATCGAATATGTTTAATAAATCGTCATCTTTATAAATGAAAAAAAAATAATTATTTAAAATAATTTAACCTATTTTTTTATTCAAAATATACCAAATTGGTTCTATTAAATGCTTGATTTTAAGCATCGGATGCTATGTTATTATTTGATACATAGTCGTGTAAGAAAATTTACACGAACATGTCTTTATTAATTTTAGAATATAAAATTTAAATTATTAAATCAATTTTAAAACCAAACTTAAATATTAAATTAAATAATATAACTAATTTTTAAATTCTAACCGGGCATTAAACCGTTACAACATACGCATTCTACCGGTGATCATGTCAACAATCAATACCTTATTATTGAAAACAATAACCTAATAAATGTCGCTCATTACTCTCCTTTTAAAAGATATATTTTTTAGGAAAAAGGTAATGACTTGTGACAAATTGTATTAGAGGAAAAAAAAAAACATTAATTACACATCAGAAAAGAAAAGGAAAATTTTAGAATATATACGGTCGCGCCGCACATCCTATCAGATATATTTTTTTAGGAAGAGAGTAATGACCTCGTGACAAGTGGTATCAAAGCGATTATTTAACTGTCCGATTTCACGCAGAGCGCCTATGAGAGGGATAGACAGGATGAACAACCATGACACAGGGGCGGTTCAAAGATTTTGGGGGCCTGTGCAATTTATTAAAATATGATCTTTAAGAGTAATTGTCCATGACTTCCACTAGTTATAGAATTGTATCCCTTAGAAGAAAATGTCCTTTTTAGGGCCCCTGTGCGACCGTTTCTATTGTGTCTGTCCAAAACCTTATTAGTTCTACTGAAACAATAATAATACTAATAATCAATAAGATTCTATAATCAATTGTCGCATTTAAGAAATAATTATAATATTTTAACAATTATAACTAATCTTTCTTAATAGTGTTTTCAAAAATTTTCAATAAATTTCAAGATTAACATCATCTAATGAATGTAGTTTATCAAAATTTGGGGCCCTCTTTTTCGGGGGTCATGTGCGGTCGCTCCTATTGCGCCTGTCCAAAACCCCCACTGCCATGACAAGAGACCAATCACGAGAGTAGAGGAACTCACGAGGTTAAGTGGGGAAGAATGTCACGCTTAAAAAGAGCTAAGAAACATTAATCTCACATCGAAAATGAAAAAAAGTTTTGGGATATATATACGGTGACGCTGCAATTCTATGAGACATATCTTTTAAGAAGAGGATAATAACCCGTAACAAATGCACATTTCGAAACCTAACAATTTTTTTTCAAATTCAATAAATATTTAAATAAAAAATAATAAGGTTTATCTAGACATAAATTTAAAAAGTATTGTTTTCAATAATATTTTTTGAACTACTTGAAAAGGAATAATTAAATAATATATTTATTGTTTTTAAGTGGTTTTTTCCACGTGCATGGATTTTGTCCCTTAGTGGAAACAGTTTTAGAAATTTGGAGTTTTTCGAGGGAGGGAAAAAGGGAACCTTTCCGTTACACGTGCGGGTGGAACGTGTTCGAACACGTGTGCAACGTATGTGTGTAGAGACTCGTGTATTTTGTAACGGAAGCGGAAAAGGAAAACCGTAGGAACGAAACGTGGGTCTATGTGGGCCCATCGCTTTCCGTTGTTTGAATGGGAAAAGACTATAATATCCTTACAGTTAAAAGAGCAATAAATGCAAGAGTGTACAAAACTAAACTCAATTTAAAAAATATCAAATAAAATTTAAGATATAAAAGATAAATCTAATTAATTAAATTTTTTTAGTAATTAATTAATTAATTTTTAAGTTCGAGTCGAAGTTGTTATATATCACCTATTATAAATAATTTGAAATCAAAATTTATACAAAAACTTCAACCTTTGACTCGATTTGATAAAAAAAATCAAATAAAATTTGAATAGTAAGATAGAAGTTGTAAACTTGAATAACTTAAAATTTATTAACTTGACTCGACTTGATTGAACAAATTGAAGATTTTAAAAAAAAATGTACACATGCTTGTTTAAACGAGTGATAACGAGTTTGATACTTCATAAATAAGATTAAACTTTTCAAGTTCGAACACTCAATTCTAATTTTTAAGTTCGAGTTAAATCTGTTAATTCTTTCTGATATATTATATATATCACATATAAAAATATGAATAATTATATATGTATATGGATACAGAAAGGAGTAAAATGAATAATATTTTATACAATTTTTAAAATTTATAACTTTTAAATATTTTTTAAATAAAATAAAAAAAATTCTAAAAGATATCAAACGATAACACTGTAATATGATATGTTGCGCTAACTAATCTAAAAAATTGTTAAATTTAATTACCAACGTTGGTTAAAGAAATAAAATGATTAAATTTTAGATACATAAAGATTTAATTAAATAAATTTTGGGGTTTAATTTTTTAAAAATAAAACTTATAAAACCCTTAGAGCTTGATTTTTTTTGAACAAGCTAATAGTGATTACAGTAATATCTGTTCTAAAATATAATTTTCACCATTTGACGTTGATCGCTAGGGGTGTTCAAAATTTTGGAAGTTCAGTTCGGTCGGTTAACCAAACCTACCATTTGAACACCCCTATTGATCGATCAATCACTTTATTAACATTACTGGTGCTCGAACTCATAACCTTTAAGAACAACAACCGTTCCTTTAACCACTTGAGTTAGAGGGCTCGTACCACTTAATTATTTGATGATTTGTGGCGGTATAATAATAATAATAATAATAATAATAATAATATTGAGACGACCATTAGAATTTTAGTTAGGTCTATGTTTTGTTTTACAAACAATGCACTATGAAACACAACACAAAAGGACATGAACCGCAGTCTTTGTTGAAACAAGAGCTTAGAAAACTAAGATTATCATAAGATTTACTTACTCTCTCTTGTCTAAGAACACAAACAATTAATTACATTGATAATGTCATTAACTTCTACTTAAAACATAACTAACAACTATTGTTTTACTTAATGAAGCCAAATGACAATCAAAACTTTGTCCTAAGAACCTATGAATTCTAGGGTTTCTTAAAAAAATGAAATAACAAACAGATTAACGAGAAAGAAAATGACATAAACATAGTTTTTGTGTCCCACCATGGATTCTTTTGTCTAGCTACCTTCCCACATCCCACATTGTTTTCTTCCCTTTTCTCCATTGATGAGTCCGGGTCGACCTTGTTTCGTTGCATACATGAACGTAACACGAATAATAATTTTAGATAGAGTTAATTGTATCAGACATCCTCAAAAAACGATAGGAGGTAATTCTTTGTTATGGAACTCTCGTATGAACATGGTTCGAGTCTTTATTTCAGATCCCTGTGTGGATCTTGGTTCTTTCCTATGTGTGCTTTTCTCGTGCCCTTCGAGTCAGGTTGTCCTTTTTTCTTGTTGTTTTGACTTTCGGGTGCCCCTACCTTTGGCTAGTTTTGTACGCAGGGACGGACCCAGAATTTTATATAAAGGGTGTAAAATATTAAGAATATATATTAGAAATGTAGGGATGCAGAATTAAAAATCAATAGAAAATACAAAGAAAATATATAAAATATAAGAAAATTTAAAATTTTAGGGGGATACGATTGCACCCAGCATCCCCTAAATCTATCCCTGTTAGATTGAAACCATTATGGCTTCTCTTTTGTTTGGTCGAATGAAGTTTTTTCTTCGTAAAATAATAAAAATTTGAAGGTTAAAAGTAACGTAATAAAAATTTAGGAACTAAAATGATTAAATTATAAAGTTCGGAGTCGAAAAGTTCTTATTATCATCGTGATCTAATTGAATCGAATTGAAATGAAAAATCTCTTACCTAAACTTAGTTTGAGTAAGACAGACCATCTAACCTATGTATAGATCTGGTTCCAACTCTCCCACTTGTCATGTTCAACTACAAAAGACATGCAACAAAGTTATTTGGAAATCTTTCTTGTTCCTGGTGATCTTGAAGGCAATCTTGTCCTAACATCACAACAAGGCTAGGGGGAAATAGAACATTTAAGATGAAGAAATTTTAACGAACCCAATTTTCTAATAAGAAGTGGAAAAAAAAATAATGGGAGTTGGATTAAAATTATTTTTTTTTTTTTATGATTTATGTTCACTTTAATTTTTTTTAAAATTTATGACCTCATAAATATTTTTAGATTCGTTACTATTCACTTCCAACATAAAATCTTGTCTCCGTCTATGTCTTCCAACATAATATGGTTAGAGATTTGGATTTAAACCTGTAAACCCTAAACCAAAATTTCTATTATCAATCCCAACTTTAAAACTATTACATTAAAACCATAAACCCTAAGACACTTCTAAAAACATTCAAAAAAATAATTAAAATAATTATCCGTATATTATCACTTTTTTATTTTTTTATAGATTTTTTAAATATTGAATTTAAACGATCAATGTCTAATAATTAAAAGTTAAAAGTATACTCTAGAACAGATATTACTGTAACACACTATGACTGGTTAAAAAAATATTACTGTAACACTGTGACTGGTTCAAAATACAATCGAGTGATTAAAATATTATAAGCCGATAATATTAATAACAATCTTATAACTTTTTATTGTTAGTTTATAAAAAAAAAACTACTGAAGATATCTCCGAATTTGCAAGCAAAACACTCCAAATAGAAAGCTGCAAACAAATTACAATACCATTTGTCGTCTTTACCACCCTAAGCAGTAAACACCATAAGAGCCAAAGCATAAGCTCTCCTACAACTCTTTCCCCGGTGCATCACTGCTTCTAACGAGTGAGTCACTCACAAACACGAGGCCTTTCGGATGTGACGATAAATGGAATTTCCGGCCTCGAAAAAGGTATTATTCGTTCGCAAAGAAGAAAAAATTAGAATGACTAGACAGTAGAAAAGTTATAATTTACGTACCGAGAGATTGGCTACTAGACTGAGGAAGGACTAAGAAGCTATTGTTGGCGGTAGATGCTATGCGAACGGGTTTCCTCCGATGGACGCAACAGGCCCTTGGGATGGGACATTCCTGTTTTATATAGAAAATGAGTTTTAAGTTGCGAGAGCTTATGGTATAATCATGCACAGTTGGTTATTTATTCTGAAAATTGTAGTGACGATGACGAAATAGACGATAACATGATAAACAACTTACGATAATTGTGAACTTGGTGATTGGCCTGACATGTAGACTAAGCCACCTGCAGAAATTAACCAAAAAGTAAAATTCGAGGGTACGCTTTAGGAAGGTCTCATGGTCTAGTGTCAAGATGAACTTAATGATTATGGCTCTTTAACCAAGAAGACAACATGAACTACCTTGTGGTGTTGATGGAAGATACGGTGTCGCGGGATTCTGAGGAAGCCACGATTGTGATGCACCATCGAGAAAGGGGGAAGGCAACTGAGCATTTGGAAGCGTGTTTTTTAATGAACTCATATCAAAGAACTGCAATACGACATAAAACCAGTAAGAAAAGCGTTCTAAATCAACGTAAAGCATGGAATACTAAAAGGGAAACGGCGAAACAAATATTATCTCTCAATCCCTCTCTATAGCCTTCAACCTTGTGACTCAAGAAAGGGAAATTTCACAGCAAAAACAACCAAAAAGTGAACAAAAACCATGCAATAATAAAAGATAAAATCACAGTAAATATTCCCTTGGATCCATCCCCATAGAACAAGTGCAAAAAGATTTTATAGAAACAACAAAGTATAAAGACACTGAATGATCAACGTGCATAATATATCGTGTCAGGAAAGAAAATGCAGAATATACCATGTCATTTTGTTCCAATTCAGAATCATAAGGGAGATCAAATGGGTTGGTTGATTTATGATCAACAGCATGTGATTGTTTCTCTCCCTGCAAAATAAGTTCAAAACTCAATACAGATTAAATAAGCGCTCAAGAAATAAAGAACCATTACGTTAAAAGGACAAACCAAAAGTGGATTCATCGATGGAGCATATAAAGGTGCTGTGCCATTCTCTGATGGAAGAGTGGTAGAAGCAAAACCAGCATGGGAGTTAGCTGTTTGAATGCCATCATTATCATGGTTCTGCAGGAACAGACATTTTAAACATAAGTTGAGGAAAAGCAAATATTTGGCATCATTAGAAATAAAAGTAGCAAACCTCCGAAACTGCCAAGCCCAAATGTTCATCAGTGATCGCCAAATGATTGTAATCATTGTATGTTACTACTTGTGGTTCAACAGGAAGTGATTCAGCAAAATCATTAAAAGCATTCCAAGACTGTTCAAAGTCAGTGGGTCACTTGATACATTTGACAGGAGATAAAAGTTTATATTTCAAACTGCAATGGACGTAAGCAGAGCATGCGATACAATGTGAAATGACTTACCTGAGTGCCATCATGCCCCCCTTGCCATTGACTAGAAATTGTTGAAGTATTACCAAAAGCACTAGAAGTTTCAAAAAGTGGCCACTGCACGGTTGTGTTTTGAGATGATGGTTGGTCAAAGTTCACTGACAAATCTTCAATACTGGGCATTGCAGTAGGTAAAAGATTTTTGGTTACTGGATCAGATGCTGCCGGCTGAGGGCTATCAAATGTTGCCCATCCTTCATTTTTAGGTACAGGTAACTCGGGCGATTTTCCATCTAAAGTTGTAACTAGTTGCTGCTCAGCAATCCCAGCAAATAAGTCTATAGATGGAGATGGAGGAGGTTGATATGAATTCCCAGGTGACTTTGAAGATACTGCTGTAGGTTGTAATAAATCTTTGGAAGAAACTGATGATGTTGCAGGTAACTGAAACAAGTCTATTGGCAGAGAAGCAGAAGCCTCAGGTGTATTAAAGAGATCCAGGCCACCATAATTCATGGGAGCAGGTTTCTGCTTGAAAGTAAATGTTTCAGAATGAGATGATTAAACATACAAAAGTAGCTGTAAGATTACACATGATAAAACATGTATAACTACAGCAAAACCCAAGAAAAACTATACTTGCTAGAAAACATTTGCTTTCACACATTTAGTAACATTATGGTCATGCCGATTTGTATTAACACGCTTTTAATAATGACATACATTAAAAACCTAGAGTAGATTCATATTCCAGCAATTAAACAGTAAGCAAAAATAACATTACTATGTTTAAGAATCACAAATATCATCTCTCAGATTAGAACCTAATAATAGGTCTGTGTATGCACCGTGCATGCATAGGTAACAACTGACAATAAATCATGCATGTGTCATGCCTGAATTTAGAATTAAAAATAGCAGGCTCCACTCCACTACAATAGTTTTAGATATGTTAAGAGCTACTCAATTTATCACTAAGGTTTGAGCTTTTTTCTTGATGTTTATAATCACCATATGGACTTTTCCACTAGAGTGCAAAGATAGAGTTTCAGTAACAATGCTTCAGAAATATCACATATTTTCAGATGTGGTAAGGGAATTAAAAAGAAATCAGTTCTCACTAATTATAAGTGTGAGATATGACCTGTGGCAGCGGAATCCCTCCAGCATCTTTTTGGGAACTTTGGTCCAGAGACGGATTAATCGTTTGATGAGGTGTATCTTCACTTAAAACATCTCTTTGAGATTGAAAAGTTGGGCTTGCAAATCCAACACCCTTCCGGAAATTTGGTGACCCTGTACCAGATGTGAATGGATCACCTGCACCAGATACAGAGAAGTCTGAAACTCTTGGAGCAGATCCCTCGTTAGCAAACCGATCCTCAAACATTTGATCACTTAAGCGACCAGGACTGTAGACAAAACTAGAAACTTTCCCCACATAGTGTCCTCGATCTGATCCAGGTTTCCTAGAAAGAGAAGCAGCAACTTGTTTTCCATAACGCCGATCTTCGTATTGATAATCATATGGTGGACTTTGAGAAAAAGAATGATAAGAACTGGCACGTCTCATTTCATCTTCATGATTCCTATGATTCTGTCAAATTCATTTAAGAGTCACACATTTAAACACTGCTCTAGGATCTAGAGAAATGTATTCAGATAAAACTGAGAGACAAGCATGTAGAAATGTTAATATCAAGAAGTGGGCTTGTCCGGACCTAGGTGTTACACCTTAGTGCTAGACGACAAAAGTGCCTCATACCATTTTGTGCAAGGCACTCAGGAACACACCTAGTACACCTAAGCATGCTTTTCTCCTAGGTAATAGGAGCAAAAGAAAGAAAGGGGTTAATAACCTCTCTACTTACCAAAATTGAGCATTCAACAAGAGACATGAGACTATATGGAAATTGTACATATTGGCCAACGAAAGAGCATAGATTTTGCATCATTTGTAGGATAAACTGTAACAATTTTGGAGTTTATTACTATAATTATATCTTTAAGCTTATTTCACTCAGATATACTGACACAGAAAATTAGCATATACATATCACACCTTACTTCACTCAAGCGGGTGCAGTGCCTTGCACCCTTGGCAACATTGGTCCTGGCTTATATATTTGTTTAAAAAACATCAATGTGGGTGATGATTCATAATGAAAAGAGCAAATCAATTTTCCATAAAAAAAAATTTAAAGAAAGAAGAGCTAAAGTCTTTTTAGGGAATATATATATATATATATATATATATATATATATATATATATATATTAGCAAGTTCAACCTCAGACTAAATGATCCACAACCGTATTTGTTTCACTTTCTAATTAAAAAGAATGATTATAGGAAAAGACTCGAGCAGCAATGAGGTTTAGCAAAATTTATGAATTTGAAGAATTGAAACATTGAGCTACTGTGTATATTAAATATGAAGAAATTAACCTGTGTGTCCCTTGGAGGCTTGTCATGCGTTTTTCCTCCTGCATATTTTCTGTCCACATATACGTTCTTTATAAACTCTCGGATTTTATCACCATTGCTGCAGTGAGAGAGTTATTAGAAAAACCCATATCTATCAAGAACATGACTAGTACTTTAAGGTAAAAAAATCATATTCTGCAATCTGCACCTGCTGTCCGGAAATCTTTGCCTCTGCAGGTCCCAATCCTTAAGATAAATATCCCTTGCACGCTAAAAAGAACAAAACAAAGAACTTAAACAATAAAATAAGCCTGGCAGTCTTGCCATAGATGCAAAAAAGTAACGCTTTCAAACCTGATTACCACCACTCTGAAGAGCTTCAACTTCTTGTGAAGTAAACTTTGACATTGATACAGACTTTACACGATGAGTAAACTCACGACTGCAATACAAATTAATATAAACACCGGCGTAAGAAAAAAAAAACGTAGATTTGAAAGGCTCGATTCTGTGTGATGTAGTGTCACTCCAACATAATCGCGCAAAGTAAATACAAACAAACAATCATGGCTCAAATTGGAAAAGAAAATGCAATAACTCCTTTCAGTTAAGGAAACTTAAAAATCACAATAACTGAAGTTGCAAGAATTGAACTTTCAAAAATCATAATGCATGAATCCTAAGTTGCACCTACACTTTATTTCTTTAAGTACTCTGTCCGACACAAGGGCATGGAGATATGATCATATGTTTTACAAAGATCTTCCAAATACATAGAAAACCTTAGAAAAGCTTGACCATACCTGTATCCAATATTCACAACCAAGTTCCAAGTAACAAATGTAACATAGCATTAATGAAGTTACATACTTCCAAAAACACAAAACTTAACAACAGTGAAATTATTTCCAAGTCAAAAATAGCAGATGCTGAAATAACTAAAACAAAATACTCACTGAATCCCACTGCAAGTCATGCAAATGAAAGTCCAGAAATTTGTGCAAACATACTGAGGACCCTGCAACAATAACTTGAAATATATTAGTTTCAGTAGATTATAAGACGAAACAACAAAGCAAATCTCAACACTCTTTTCTTTTCAAAACAGTTCATTTACCAGCTTCAAAATCACTACAAATAGATCCAAGAATTGAACTTTCAAAAATCAAGAAAACCCAAATTCAAAAAACCATTAGTAAACCTCAATCTATCTTATCTTTCACTATCCCAGACTCCAAGCAGTAGTCAAACTAATCCGAAAGACTTGAGTTTGAAAAAAAAAACTACCAAGCTGTTGCAGTTAATGCAACGACGATTGGGAGGCAATTTCATGAGACCTCTTATTATCTTCTCGTTTCTTTCTTCTTCTTTTCTACTTCCCATTTCTTGAAAACAATCTTGCTCTTCCAAGATTAACAAAAAAAATCCTCAAAGAAACCCTAAAAGCTTCAAACTTTATCAAAAACCCAATTGGAATTTACAATTCTTTACTCGAATTAAACCTTAAATTAAAGGGTAAATGAAATAAAATCGAGAAATTTAGAGGCTTCGGGATTTGGCCTTTGGGGGGGATTTTTGGTCACAACTTACGAGAAAAGAAAGTTTTTTTTTTTTTTTCTCTTTTAGTCGGCACTCAGCAGTGATAGGGACAAGCAATGACTAAAGAACACCGATGTTATCAAATTTTAATTATGATTATGGAATTGATAAATTATATAATGGAGAATAAGTAATTAATAAATATTGAATAATTTAAAATATGATATATGAATTATTAATTATTTTTATTCACTTAAAATACTTCTTAATGAATATATATATGAAAACTTTTAAATTTTATCAAATAATTTTTAAAAGTTTAAAATATTTTTTAAAATAAAAAAAACTCAAAATAAAAAATTAGTATAAAATAAACGAAAATCAAAATTAATCATATAATATTAATTGAATCAAAATTTAATAAATTATAAAAAATAAAAAACTTCAAAAAACAAACCGTTGATTATATATAGGTACTATTCCAATTAAAAGATTTTAGGACAAACTATATTAAAATATCATATAACTATAAGGGTGTTTAAGGATATAAATAAACCAAGTTTGATATTGTGTTTAATTATTTGTCTACTTTTAAATGTATTCATATTCGATTCATATATTTATTTTAAAATTTGATCATCTTTGTTTGTTTAATATTCATGATTGTGTTTGTTTAAATATTCACAAACATATTCGTTTAAGTATTTTAAGCGTGTTTATTTATATGTTCAGAAATATTAATTAACTTCGATATTTGTTATAGTAACATTAAATGTCCGACCAAGACACCATTAATGGTAGGCTTATGCTATTTAATCATATATACACCAAAAAAGATTGCTACTGCTATATCAGTCTGTTTGGTACTTGCTATCCACCTCTATCTTCTGCAACTAATGTGATTAAGAGTTACAACAATGCATACAAACAAAATGACTATGGCTGCCTTCAGCTTCGTCGACATGCCAAATACGCCTTGGCGATCAAGACGGAGGGCTGTACTTCAGATGTTGCTCGTAGAAGTTGATTAACTGAAATGGAACAAAAAGATACATTACCAGAAGTGTCAGCTCCTGGAACCATTTCTGGTTAAGGAAAAGATTAGGCAAGAAGATGATCCATTACCAGTAGGGGATTGTTAGCTTTAAGATATTGGTTGTCCACCATAACCTCTTTGCCATCAGATCTGTGAAAACATGCAAAAAACGAAAAGAACGTGTATAAAATATATTCGAACATGTCTGATGATGTTTTCTAAGGAACCATACTCAGATACATGAGCAAACATTGTAGCTACAACAGAAGAGTATGTACAATGATTCGGATCTCTAAAGAGCAATACGAAAGTACATTAAGTGTTAATACATCAGAATACAATAGCTTACGCAAACAAGAACTATACTTCAATCGAATAACACCGCCCACCAAAAGCACGTAAATGTTGAATGGAAGTTTCATCCTAAAAGGTACTTAGTACGTGGATATAAATTTCAAGACACAAAGTTAGGCAATTAAGGTAACGCAAGCGATAAATCTCCCTACTTTCCACAGGGATCGGTTTAAAGGTTTAGAAGACAGAAACACGGTATATTTTCCATATAAAAAGGCGGTTACGAACCTGAGAGTCAAGAAGGTTATAGAGACATCTTGATTGTTGTCTAATACGAAAGCTGAAAATTCTATAGGCTTGATGATCTTGGTTATGACAGGTACATTTACAGAATCATCAATCAGGGGTCTATGACTCGAATCATCTGCTGTTAAACCAAGGTTAACCATTTCCATATCTGCATTTGTATTTGCATAGCCAACGCGTATTGCATTTTGAGTCAAATTAGGTCCGGTAGAAGCTGAATCCTGTTTAAACCTCTTAACAGAACCAGACTTCCTCCTATTAGCTCCTGTGCGACGATCACTCAGAACCAATTCCCCAACCCTTGGTAGCCCATTGACAGTACCGTCACCTTTAGAAGCCTTGCATTCTCGGAACTGTAATGCAAGCTTATCTGCATTGGCCACTTTGGAAGATAGTACACCTTTTAGCTCACTAAGCTTGGTATCATAATCATTTTCATCCTTTGTCTCATCAACTTTCTTTGAACCGTTTGCAGAACTGTTCCCCTTAACTCTCTTAGATCTTTTGACATTGTTGCCATTTCCGTTACGCTCTCCCTCACGTGCTGACACTGTAACTGTACTTGAAGCAGAAAGATCGGCAATACCTGAATCGTCAATGGGAACCAAAAGAGGCTTATCAATAACACTAACTTCAAGACCAGTCCCATTATATGTAGCAATAGAGGAACTCGTCTCCTTCTTGGACTGTGTATGAGGAACACCCTGCTTGTGTTTTCGCTTTCGACCATGCTTCCCTGAACACAAACTTCAAACCAGAAAGGAAACTAAGAAAATAATTATATGGAAAACACAAGTTGATCATACACAAAAGGAAAAGAAAACCAGTATGTTATTTTCACAATGTATACCCTTTTTCTTACCCTAGAAAAGGAAGACACAACTAAACAGACCAAATAGTTATCACAAATTCGACTAGTTCCGACGTCTCGAAGGGATCCATAACACTAATTAATAACCTAACAATAAAGCCTACTATGGCAACTCTTATCGAAGGCTCGCAGTCTCATTCATATGAAACAATAATACATCATATACAGGAAGGAAAACAGTGAAGCCTTACCTTTCCTCAAATACATCTATAACATCAGAACAAGATTGTAGATTCTCCAATGGCTCCCATGTATTCGCAGTTTCCGGCCATCCACGCCTTCAAAAACATGAAAACAATCAACTAAAATCAGTTACTTGGTTTACCATTTTCTTAAGGGAGCAGTTCAGAGTCAGGGTACTCACCATTTTATGAGATATTGAAGCTGGCCCTATCATGCACAAACAAACTCATAATTAGATAAAAATAAACAAGTGAAGCTAAGAACAAGTGTAAAATTTGAATGAAAAAATTAACACCCTTTCAGCTGCCTGTTTGGTTCAAGAGAAAATTAACCCAAGAAAAAACCAACCTTTCGAACCCTTTTACGACGAATAGCTTCAATCTCAAAGAACCCATCAGCAAGCTTAATCCTCTCTTCATTTTTCCTTTCACCATTTCCTTCTTCTTCCTCCTCTTCTTCTTCATTATCATCTCCCTCCTCTTCTTCTACTGCTTCTTCTTCCTCCCTTTTCTCCCCAAGTCCTTCATTTTCAAGTATTTCCTCTACAGTCCCTCCGCTTTTCACCTCTTTCTCACCTCCTCCTTCCTGATCACTCTGTGATACCCTTTTCCCTCCTTTCATTTCTAACATCAAAAACCAAATGAAAAAGTTAAAACAATCTCCAAAGTTTTTCTTTTGTTTTCCCTCCCTATCTTTTGCAATGATTTTTGAGCTGGAAGCAGAGAAAAAAATCTAAAAATAAAAGGGTTTTTCGTTTTGGGCGAATATGGACCCGAATTGGCTAATAAAACCCGGATTCTATAATCCTCTGTGTGGAATCTTTTCTGATTGTCTTTAAAACTACGTTTCCTTATTTGGATATCTTGACTTTGCCGCCTTTTTTCTGATTGTTTCCGCCAAAGCTTCATTCTTCACTAAATAAGAATTAAAGGTCTCATATTTGAAGTTTATCAAATTTAATTATGATTAATGACTACTTTAATTTTCTTTGATAATCTCAGTAATGAAAGAAAAAAAATGGGTCCTAGGTGTCTGAAGTGTATGTTGATGCATAATTAATGTAAAATGTTTCATTGGAAAAAAAATTCATGTTTTCTCTGAACAGCCATTTGTAGGTAAGCCAAGAAGGAAAGAAAGTGAAGCATTTGGCTGATGGGAAGGAAATGGAATTTCTTTTAAACATGCCATTTGATTCTAAAACTCAACTATGAGGCATATGAAATCAAATATTGTTGAAGATGTTTTGTTCTCCTTTTGTTCTTCAACTTCCGAAAGGCGCACAACTCGATTTGCCGGATTCTTTCCCTGCTTACACCCATCGATTCCCCGATTTCTTGCAAAGTTTTCATCCTGCCGTCTTCCATTCCAAATCTCCATCGGATCACTTGTTTCTCTCTTGGACTCAAACTGTCCAACACCTTCTCCAGATCCTTCTTCATGAACTCCTTCAGCAAGATATCTTCTGCCGAATCTGCTTCGGGGTCTGCAATTACTTCCTGGACAAAAAATTAACAGTCTCATCAGATATAGAAACTAAATTGGAATGCAATAACGATGACAGGTTTAAAAGGGGAAAAAGAACTAGTAATTGCTGCATATGGCTTAGGACGGACCGATGGTTTAAGGTTTTGGTTAATCCCAATCTTCTGGTCGAGAGATCTCGGAGCCTTTGGCGTGAGTAGAACGGCGTTGAGCCTCTTCATGGAGAGCCCTGTTGCCTGTGCAACTTCTTCATTGTCAGGCTGTCTTCCATTTTCACTGTACAGCTGCTTCCGTGCTTCCTTCACTCTATATGTCGCCTCAACCATGTGAAACTGTAAATCATATGAAGGTAATCAGTAGGTGTGTGTTATTTATGGTGGACACTAGCAAAGAGCAAGAGTTTAGGAAAAGAACAGTCTAGAACTTACTGGCAAGCGAATTGTTCTCGATTGATCTGAGAGAGACTTCCGTACAGCTTGCTTAATCCACCAGTGAGCATAAGTTGAGAACTTGAAGCCTTTAGAAGCATCAAACTTCTCAGCACCTCTTATAAGGCCTCGGCATCCTTCCTGTGAGTGAACCGTGCAAGTTTTAAACACTAAAAGCATAAGCTAAACCTGTTATTTTGCTGTTCTCTCTTTCTTATTTTTTTTTTCCTGGTTCCATTCTCGTGATAAACTCAACTTGTTCAGCTGCATGCAAGAGATCACAATCACATACCTGGACAAGATCCTGGAGATTCATTCCGGCTCCCTGATAATTTTTTGCAATAGAAATAACGAGCCGTATGTTGCTTTTAACCATTTTGTCCTTGCAAAGTGTGCCGTAATTCAACCGCTGTCTCAGGGTCCTCCGATCAACTCCAGCAGCTGCAGCCCACTGAGCATAGGTTGGTTGTCGTCCACACCGCTCAGTAAGCTCTTCCTGGAGACTTTCCAGTTTCAGCAAGTCCTGAAATCATCAATAAGAGGGCAAAATTATGTACAAAACCAAGAAGACAAGCTTTATATTAAGAAATATTAAAGCATTCATGGCATCTTTACGGATATGATATCGAAGTTAAAAAAATGCATTCGGTGATAGATTAACTGAATAGGAGTTGTCTCCCCAGGAGTCCTAGTTTACCTATATGCCAGTCAATTCATCATACCTGTATTCCTTCTGACAACTTTATTTCTTCGTTAGCAGTGAGAAGCCTGGAAGTACTAGTAGTCCCTCTCAAGTATCGCAAAGGATCAGAGTAGTCTACATCTTGTAAAGCACCACGCTGCTTTTTGTTGGTAGAACCGGACTTCAAAGAAATCATGTTGACAGAACCCTTCTTTGCTGCTCTTGTTCTTTTAGCTTTTCGTTCAGTTTGGCGCATTGATCTCACTGCTATACTACTGGATAATTGTTCCTCAAGAAGTTTAAGTTCTTCACTTGTGGGCTCTAGTTCATCAGATTCTTTTGTGGAATTTTGTTCCGAATCTTCTTCCAGTTCACGTTTATCTGAGGGAGTATCTCCAACAATACCAGCCCTCTCTGCTTCAGTAAACAGACCCCACTTGGATGTCAAAGTGTCAGTTGCATATGACCCTGAAGATTTCATTTCTGTTTTTGCACTATTTTTAATCATAACAGCAGCATCCTTAGCAACCTTAGCGGCCGCTCTTGCAAGAGCTACTGCTTCAGCAGCAGCAGCAGCAATTACAGCGTCATCACTTGTAAGAAGATTTTCAGCTGCTAAAGTTGACCCAAAGCTTGCCTGCAGATAACGAATTATCTCACTTTTTCAAAGATCAACTAGAAAACAGAATTACCTAGGCATGACAAACTAGAGTAGCAAAGAAAACATGTTTATTTCATAAGTGCAACAGTAAATACCCCACAATTTTCAGATCAAAATCTTAACATCATAACCTTGAAACTAACAAGACTGACCTCTGAGGGTGGACCAGTTGCCCCTGTATATGTCCACGGTCTATCTGAAACAATTGAATTGGAATGAGCTTCAAAAGATGGTAATCTTAGCTTCTGTACATCAAGCACTGTGGTTGTTGCTGTTGCTGTTGATGAAGTGGTAGACACAACACATTGAGCCCGGAAACATATAGATTCTTTATGTTTTGCTGCAGGTTCGGCAAAGAAATCATGAGAAAACAAATAATGCTAAATGATACCATTACCAATTAGGACAAAGAGCATATGAGAAACATTACAAGTAACTGCGCAAACGAAAACATTACAAACTGCAAAAGCTTTATCCAAGGAACAAACGTGATGCGGAGCCGATAAAGATGCAAACATGTGAATGAAAGTACGTAAGCCAACAAATATCGATCCACTAAACTTTAGAGCATCAGCAAACGCGCCTATTAGCATATCTTACATTGTTACAGAAGTGACAAAGACACATTAAACTCTTGCTAGTGTCAGAAAAGAAAAGTAAGTACCATACGAAAATACACAAATCCGGTAAAATCTGATCCGAATTATCATAGAAGGCATTTGCCACCTGACCATGTAAATTCATCAGATTAACTACTACACACCCTTCATAGTTGCAATTAAGATAAACCTATTGACTTAGTGGCATTGAAATCACCAGAAAAAAACACAAAGACACATAAAAACCCAGTTTGAATAAAATCCAATAATGAAGAAGCTACCTAAAACAATCACGAAAAACAAAGAAAACCCCATTTCAGTTCTGAATTCTGACCAAATAAAGCCTATAGCTTTAAATCCAGTATAAAAATGTAACAACCACTACTGGTCCAAATTCTAAGCAAATTTAAAACTATTACAAAAAGCAAAGTAAACCCAGATTAGACCTCAGATTCAATAAAGTTCTACATTTTTAATAGCAATTATCCATTTGAATTCCATTCAAACAAATCCAAAATTGAGTGTGAAAACTTACAATGGTGGGAATGATGAGTCCTGAACTGGATAGAGAAAGTGTCAGGCTGGCACTTGAATTGTGGTAATAAACAAGACATCCTCTCCTTCCTGTTAGAAAACAAAAAAACAAAGATTAAATTTTTGGTTTCTTCTTCAACTACCCATTGATATGGTTCCTATGGAGAAAAGTGGGTTATCGTTCTAAAAGGCAAAGTGCTTGGCATTTTGAAATTTCATGAAAAAATGGTTTCTTTAGAAGAGAAGAGGAGAAAAGGAAGAGACTTTGAAGAAAGGGTATTGGATGTATAATGTATTGTGATAAAGAAGAAGATAAGGGGAAGCAGCCAGCGTTGCCTGCCTGCCTGAGGTTGAGAGAGAGACGGGTCAAATTCTTCTATTAGTCCCTGTAATATGTATTAAGTTATGGATTTAGTCTTTGTATTTTATTAAATTAATTTTATTATTAATTCTTGTATTGTGCATAAATTATAGATTTAGTTTATATTGTACGATTTTATTAATTTAAATTTAAACAAAAATTATTATATTGAATTTAAACTAAAATTTATTTTATGCTTGTTGAATATAAATCATATGAATTTGAGTGTCTATCATTTAAAAAAATATATATTATATCTTTAGAAATCGTATCGAAAAAATATTATATTAATATCTATAGTTATTTATATTTTTATCAAAATTAAATTAATTAATTGTTTGAGAAATTTACTTGGATTTAAATATGTTAAATTTTTTTTTACTATTTTAAACTTTAAATTTTAATATTTATATTTTTATTTAATTAAATTTTATATTTTTATTTAAAAATCTTGATTCATCCCCTAACTTTTTTTTTTCAAATCCGTCATTAACTAATGATTTGATTAGGATGATCATTTGATTCATACCTAACGAATTTTGATCTTATTCAATCTTGTAGGAATAATTTTTGAAAAAAAATTTTAAGTTCAAATCAAATGTTATAATTTAACCCAACTTAAAATAATAATTTAATTTTATTTTAAATATTTAAATATAATTATTATAATATTCATCTTTTATATATATATTTAATTATCATCCTATTTTATCTAATAAAATGAAATAATTATCATAATTTTCTTCTTTATTTGTAATTTTTCGATCAACTCTCTATTTTTTAAATAAAAAATTATTTTATGTCGAATCTGACAAATTTAAATTTTTACTCTAAAATTTAAGTCAATAAAGATATAAAATATTATAAATATTAAATCCGGTTAAAATTAGATAAATGTGTTAAAATTTTGTCCCAACCACGAGAAATTATATCATGAGTCAGTCTCACCACGTTATTTATGGGACCAACCAATAAAAACCGTTCACCTCATCATTTTTTAATTTTTCAAGTGAAGATTCACTTGAGAAAAATTATAACATGGAAAAATTGATGAAATGGATAGTTTTTATTAGTTGGTCCCATAGACAAGTGGTGGGACTGACGCATGATATAATTTTTCCCCAACCACATACATAAACACTCTCTTTTTAACCCCATGTCTCTAGGGATGTTGTAACTTAATTCCACGTTTAACAAAATTCAGCTCAAAAGAAAACTCTTGCTTAATTAAAGGGGCGAAATGTAAGGAGCTACCCATCTATAATATCTTGTCTGTAATTTCTTTCTCAAGAATTCATTTCTAGACATTTTTGTTTATTTTCTCAAAGACAAAAGGAGAATAGTCCCAACAAGATCAAACAAAAGAGATACAGAGTAATATTTATATGACATTCATGTAATATTTTGCATTCTTAGGGTTTATTAGTGTTTTCGGTTTTAGGGTTTATTCATAATTTTGATATCTTTTAGTTTTTTGGTAAAAGTTTTGATATTGTTTTAAAAGATCGTTGTTTTTTCTTAAAATATCATTAAAATGAAAGATTTATGATTGTTTGCATGTGTATGTGTTTGATCATGTATGCATGATATGCATGTTACGGATATAACTGATAAGGATAGATCATGTTATACATGTTTTTTGAATCGTTGGATGATGGAATAGATTGCTTAAATCTGAGTCATCCGTTTTAATTATTTAATGATCTAAAAAACATATAAAACTTAAAGAGTTTTGCACTGTGTAACTTAATTTTATCCTTAATTGATATCTATAGAAACACTTTTAATATGCATGCAACAACATTAAAATATATAACATTATTATCAAGTGTTTGGATCAATCGATGCAAAGTTCTTACGATTTAACTAATGTCTCATGTTCGAACCCTTGAGAATACAATAACATTAAATACTATTGATGAGAATTTTTTTTCATTTTTAATCTTAGTCGACATGATTAATCTTTATTTAAACCGATAGAATAAATATATGTGACTCGTACCAGAAAAAATATATTATATACTATTTTAATTATTTATTATGAGAATGATGGCATTAAATTGTGAATATATTTTTCGATATTTGTTTCAGCTGGTAATATTTTATTGTTCTAATTCTTACATATTAGTTACTCAAGCTCACTGATTTAAAGAAACATGGGAGGTAAAAAGAAGCATCATGCTCCACCTGGACCCTATTCTTACCCTGTACAAGGGTATCCCCCTCCGGGTGGATATCCACCGTTAGGATATCTTCCTCCGGTCGGATATCCGCCGGCCGTATATCCTCCACCAATGACATATCCTTCTCCTAGCAACTATCCTCCACCGGTCGTTGGTGGATATTTTCCTCCTGGCGGATACCCACCAGCTGCATATCCTCCTCCGGGACTAATGGGACACATTCAGGCAGCTTATCCACCAGCTGGTTATCCTGGTATGCTCCACTGTCCACTCCTATGGATGTAAAATTTAATATAGACACAAATATATGATCTTAATTCAGACCGGGTACCGTAAATATACGTTATGATCAGTGTGACTTTCTCAACTCAATTTGCTCCGCTCGAAATATTAATGGTTGGTTTCTATTCATATTACCAATAACAATGATGAAGAATACACCATGAACCAGATTCTAAACTTTATGGTTAACCATGCCATTAACAGGAGTTGGTGCATATGGGGCTCACCCTCACTACCCGGCACATGGAGCTTATGCAACACATGGGGGTTACTATGGGTATGGGCATGGACATGGAAAATTCAAACATGGGAAGCATGGCAAACATGGCAAGCATGGATACAAGAAGTGGAAATGATTCTTTAAACACATATACATACATACATACGAATGAATTGGTTCCATTGCCACCCTTTCACCCTTTGCATTAGCCAGGAACCCTGAAGTTCCTTTTATTCATGTCTAGTGTTGTATTTTTTTTCTTGTTATAAATTTATATAATCATGTTTTAAAATGCTATATATTTACCAATTTTAATACATTATACATGAATAAAAATATTTTATTCATGTTATATTCTATGTCAATCTTTGAATTTGTTGATAGAAAAGTTCAGTCAAGTGTACTTTTGAACCCCTGCACTTTCCAACCTAGGAAGAAGAAAGCAGCATCAAAGAACCATTCTTACTGAATATTCAAGGCAAAAGTAACAGTCTGCATTATATGCATGTATGAGCTTACTTGATTAACATCACTCGGTGTTACAGGTTGATGAATTGACTTGATCTTTTATGAAATTTGGCACTTCCTGTACAAGATTCTGCAGTTGATCATGCTCGAGAAAAGTTAATATCATGACGTGCTGTTATGATCACAAGACACCATCTGCACAAAAATATAACATTGGCCTTCCTCCCCAACAAAGACAATCTATGATCAACCTATTGTTGTGTCTTAACATCGTTTATTAGCAGAGAACATACCTTTTCTCTAAATAGTTGCTGTATGGTGTTGTTAAGGCTGCCTTCCCAACGGTCCTGATATCCCCACTTCTTGCTCATTACTACTTTGAGCAGCATTGGTGTGGTTGAGTCTCGTTGAGAGAACATCTTCATCTTTGAGCAATGAGCTAAAAGTAGACTTTCCAAGGATGGGAATCTGAAGTTATGGTTCCCTGATGAGCAGAAGCTTTCCAGCTTTGGTAGATATCCAAGTTCGATACGGTTGACTCGGGGGAAACTGATTTCATCATCATCATCCCCATCTTGTATGATTTCTTCTATCTTTCTGCAATGATGTATCCTCACTTCTTTGAGCTGCACCAGACTTTTGGCTGTGGAACTTGTGATTAATTTTATGACTCCATCACAATCCCATACTCTCAAAGTCACCAGGTTTCGAAAACATACCAGGATGGAACTAGATTAACGTCTAATTTGGGGCACCTGAAAAGATCCAAAGTCCTTAGATTTGGGAATCCTTCAGTTTCCTTCCATAGGTGCATTAATTCGTTCAGAAAGTGCAGCCTTAATTTAGTTATCTGAGAGAGTAGGAGTGATGCAGGCTTTTCCTCACCACCTTCTTCACTTTGGAATGTCAGCTCTTTAAAAGAATAATGACTTATTTCAAGTGTTTGAAGATTGGGAAAGGATAATAACTGAAACCAGTAAGATGGCAATACGGTTAACTGCTCCCGATACCCCACAAGTACGACGACTTTTAGTTTACGAAAGTACCGAGATAGATGTTGTTGCTGTTGTTGTTCTTCGCAATGGCATATAATCTCTCTGACTCCAGCATTCCCTTCCAAAACTAGTTTATGTAGATTCGGAAACGTGGACTGCATTGTTAACAACACAAACAGAGGATCATTATCGAAAAATCGAAAGAGTCTAACACTAAATAAAATAGCTTGGGAATTAGTATGGTACCTCATTCAACCAAAATAGGGGATGATGACTAGTGTTCCCACTTGTTTCTTGAGAAGCAAACAATACCTCCACTTTGTCACATACACTAACTTTCATCTCCTTCAATGAAGGCCAATTTATAGTATGCATTTTGTGATGGATACTCTTTAGATTTGCCAAACGTTTAAGTGTCAAGGATGTTAGCCTTGAAAATTCAAACTAATTACGTCGGATCGAATGAACGGCGAAGAAAGTGATTGCAGAGTATTATTGCTTCCTCCTCCATGGGATTGGGATCCAGAAATTATTTCTTCTACTGATACACACTCGTATATTTCAAGCTTGTTAAGCCTTTGGAGTCTTGTCAACATCCTCAATGGAAAAACACTTACTAATTTAGGACAATCACCTAAAGTAATGGAAGTGAGTCTAGAAAAAGAATGTTCAACAAGTAGGTCAGGCCATAGCCTCTCCAAATTGCTCATCTTGTAAATGTTCAATTTCTCTAGCACAGGAAGTATCACCTGCATTAGCACATGCATACACAAGAATATGGATTGTTTTTCAGATAGGAAATATCTATAGATTCATGAACAACTAAAGCATACCTTCTCGTTGAAGAGATAATGCGGCGGAGCTACTCTGCTCTTTTCATTATCATCAGTGAATGTCTTCAACTCCGGACAACTTTGTATTACTAAATCACTTAACGAAGGAAATTCGATCGGATTAGTTCCGTGACAAAATCTATTGAGTTTGGGAAGTTGATATAACTTCAGAGAGTCAAGTTTAGGAAACACTCTTATGCTGCCATGAATCCTTTCTTCTTCTGTTGCTGCTAAAATTCCTTCTATTACCCCTTCCATTTCACCACATTCAGAAACCTCAAGTGTTTTCAGTTGAACAAAGCTTTTAACCATGGATGAAGTGAATATATACTTCATTTTACGGCAACTGTTCACTCTCAGAATTGTTAAACATTTCCCACCAAAAGACTGTAATGGAAGTTGATCATCAATGTGCCATATTTTCTCAATGCCAGTCAGTGAATACAAGTACAACTCCTCCAAGGCAGGGCATGAAACCTGCAAATAGAACTCATGTTTCATATTGCATCATGAACAATTATATTTATCAAAAATAAATATGCATACCTTTTTATCGAAAAGCCATACGATAGATTGAAGTGTATTTCTCCTGTACCACGAGCCATTGAATCTATTCAGATTATGCAACTTTATGATATGTAGTTTACTAAATTCTAAAATGTTCTCATCAATCTCTTCCTCTTCTACAATTGTTCTGATGTTCTCACAATTAGATGCCTCAAGTTGTTCAAGTTGACAAAGTCTTTTGGCTATGGAGAACGAGAACAAATTCGTCAACGTATTGCAGTTCTCAACTTTTATGAATCTTAATCGCCTAAAAGATTCGACATTCGGGTCGTTAAGCATTTTCCAAACATCTTCCACTCTAGTTAGATATAAACTTTCAATCTTTCTCCATAATAATTTATTAATCCTATCGACCAAGTGAATACTTTTATCGAATTCGAGCTTCAACATTCTTGATGTTTTCATCTTCATCTCATAATACGGAGGCCACTCCCAGTTTCCAATGGAAATTTTGTACCTTTCCATCTTTCCAAAAAACAAGCTACCCTCTGGTATAGTTTTCACATTAGGAATATGTACTTCCAAAGTGGTTAGACAAGACAAATGTTGTAACTCAACAAGATTAGCATTCCTTCTTGGATTCTCGGTTCCCTCGATCTCCCATTTTTTAAAGCTATGGTAGAGATATAGTTCTTTCAATCTAGATAAACTAGATAACACATTGGGTGATATTACTTTAAGATGGAAACATTCACTCAAATCTAATATTTTTAGCCTTGTCAACTGTCCTATCTACTTTGGCAGCACTTCCATTGCCGATCGACTGAGATCGAGAACTTCTAAATGTTCCAACTCTCCTAAGATGGCTATATCTTGTAAGCCACAGCCTATTAACCGAAATGTAGAAAGAGTTTTCAAGGAACGAAGGGAGGATGGCAAGAATGTGAAATTTGTTCTGCCAAATTCCAAGACTTTGAGTCTTTGCATTCCCTTAAAAAAGTTATTGGGAACTTCCACAGTGCCATGCATAGAAAAAAATTTAAGGTTTGGACATTCCAACACATTGGGAAGTTCACTAACCTTAGCATATTTTAAGCTAACAAGACCGTATCCTCGTTTGACCATTCTTCAAATACATCGCCCTTTCGTAAAGCAAGCCAACGGTGGTCCCTAGAAGCAATTGAAATGGCAACATCGCACACAACATCATGCATGTCAAAGCGTTCAGGGGTAGAACCAGCAAGTAACAGGGAAGAGTCTTTGAGCTCACTAACCAATGTCAAAACTATGTTCCGCACCTTTTCCATTGTGTCAAGGCCATGAAACAAACCCAAGCCTCTACAATATTTCACCAAGTCTTGGATGGCAGCATCATGACCCATTATACTGCAGAGCAAGAAAATGTATTTATGTTCTTCCGGTTCCAAGTATGTGTAGCTCGTCTCTATAGCTGAATAAACAGCACCTGATACGCCCCTGTAGTTTATTTCAGAGGGGTTTAGCCTCAACAAAGCATCCTCCCATTCATACAAATTCTCCTTATGTTTCAAAGCCTTTGCAACTGTTGTAATAGCCTGTGGCATTCCTGCACATTTTTGGGCGATTTTCTTTGCAGTAGATTGCAAGTCAGATCTTTCAGCTACATGACCAGCCACATTCTTAAACAGGTTCCATGCTTCATCTTCTTTCAGTACATCAATTGGAAGGCTTTTTTGAGAACCCATCGACTTCAACACCACGAGCTTTCTCGATGTTATTAAGACCTTGCATCCCTTGTGTTGGTCTGCTGAAGGAATTCCAAGTGTGTCCACCTCCTGTTCCTCCCAAATATCATCCAAGATGATAAGAACCTTGTTGAATTTCTTTAGTCGATCTCGTAGCCGGGCTGCTCGCACATAAACGCTTGTATCGTCTTCTAATTTGAGATCTAATTTGTTAGCAATCTCATTCTGAATATTTACTGTGTTTGGAGTTTGTGTTACAGCAACAAAGACCACCTCATTGAACCACAGTTTCTCCTTGGCTCGTCCAGCAACCTCTTTGGCAAGTGTGGTTTTCCCCACGCCTCCCATCCCGTACACTCCAATTATACAGACAGCATCATCTTCCAATGCCTCCATGACACCATCGAGAGCACCGCTTCTTGATTCAAAGGCTTCAAACTCTTTGACAGATCTAATAAGGCCTATCCCTTCAATAGCATGACGGTAGGAAATTCCATCAAATCCATCCTTCTTATTCAAGAGTTCAACTATGGCATTGGCCTCCTTGTCCGCCTTCTTGCTGAGCCGATAAGGAGAGTTGAAATCAGGGAAAATTCCAGCAAAACACCTCTTCATTGTTTTCTCTTCATCCTCCTGCAATTGTGTTGCAGCCTGTTAGGAGATCTTCTGTCATTAGACTAAATAAGTTGAGTTTTAAATTTAGTTTATGACCGTTAGAAACGTTTTAATGAAACGGTGAGGTTAAAGGGGGGTTTTGTATGAGAGTAAAATCGTGATCGTTTTATCTGTTTAGGGCTTTTAAGAGATTGAGTTGTTCTGCATTATTCTTATCGATTAAGTGAAGAAAATTTTTCTCGACTCTCTTCTTCTTCCTATCTGATCTTTTGTGTTTCTCCCCTCTCTCTGATTTTCTTCTTGCTTCTTTATTTCTCTGTGTTTAGTGCAGTGACAAGGGTATCAGAGCTATTCGTGGTCCTGAACGATGGTAGATGGTGTTGTTACTCGGCAGTAAGCGGCATAACATGCAGCACAACAAGCTGCGCAGTTGGCGGTAGAGGCGGCCCAGGTTACTCAGATAGAGGCTTCGCCGATTCTTCCTTGGCAAGTGGAGGCGACGCGTTTGCAAACAGAAGTGAATCTGGAAATGTCTCGGATTTGATTGGAGTTGGCTCTAATGGACAGTAAGATGGAGGACCGGTTGACTGAAATGAGGGTGTTGATTTTAGCGAATCTTCAATCTATGATTTCCAAGGCCATTTAACAGCTCTGGGGAAGTCGACTGGGGCGGATACGACCACCGAACCTTCTTCACCAGCAGTGGTACCTTCAAGGGAGGCTGGTACGAGTCAAGTTCCACCACCGGTGATTCTTTTTAGACCTGAGGTGATTAATTTGGATTTGGCTCCAGGAATCATGGGTCCATGTCCAACGATCCCAACTCGGATGCCTCGTAATGTAGATAATGTTGTGGGGGCAGGGGAGACGCAACTGGCTTCTGGAAATTTTACTTATCGATTGTTGTGTCCCAAATTTGATAGCACCGATTTTCGTGGGTGGCTAGCCAAATTGGAGCAGTATCTCGAAGCTGAGGCGGTTCCTGAACAATTGCGGATCAGGTTGGTGATGCTCCATTTGGAGGGGAAAGCGTTGCAATGGCACCAGCTAGTGACCAAGGACCATGGCGATCTCGGACAGTTAACATGGGACTAGTATTTGAAGCTATTACGTGATCGTTTTGCCCCCGAGGGGTTTGACGACCCGTTCGCGGATTTGGTGGCTCTATGGTAGGTAGATTCAGTTGATAAGTATTATGAAGAGTTTGTGGTTTTGTTGAATCAGGTGAATTTGCTCAAAGAATATGTCTTGAGCATTTTTAAAAATCATTTGAGACTAGAAATCAGTCAATTTTTAAAATTGTTTCAGCCGAAGAATTTAGCAGAGGCTTTCAATATGGCCAAACATTTAGAAAATATATTTTTTCCAACTCATTACAAGAATGTGGGAGGGGTACCTCGGATTCTCGTGCCTTCCCCTTTGTCCATTCCAGTGAAGGGACCTATTAGTACTGTAAGGACAGTGTCGAGTGGGATGAGCACTCCAGCCACTTCTTATGCTTCTCGACAGACTTCTCCAAGTATTCTCGGTCCACCACCCTCTAAGAATACTCCAGCAGGAGGGAATATGGGTATGGGCAGAAGAATCACATCTGCGAAGATTGAGGATCGGCGAAAAAAAGGACTTTGTTTTTGGTGTGCTTCCAAGTACTCTCCCGGGCATAAATATGCAAAATCTCAAATGTTTAAAATCGTGGTGGAGGGGGAGGAGGAAGGTGATCAAGAAATATTTCTGGATTGCGAAGACACAGTGGAGACTCTGGTGACTACCCAAAACACAGTTGAAGGTCCTATTTTGTCACTCCAAGCACTATGAGGAATGACAAACTGGGAGACAATGAGGTTACCGATTATGGTCGATGGTTGGAAGGGGGTCGCTTTGGTTGATTTAGGGAGTACCCATAATTTTGTTAGCTACAATCTCGCCAAGCAATTGAATTTGGTGATGGAGAGGAGGAATAGTTTGAAGGTGATGGTAGCTGATGGAGGGTGTTTGGAGATGAAAGGCTGCTGTAAGGACTTAAGTTGGGAGACTCAGGGACACCAATTTCATACTGATTTTTTGGTCCTCCCTTTGAAGGGGAGTGATATTGTGCTAGGGGTACAATGGCTTACTTCTTTAGGGAGTATTCGATGGAATTTTGGGGCTTTGACTATGGAGTTCCAGTGGAG
The DNA here is from genome assembly GCA_035048815.1 of Abelmoschus esculentus. Classification (NCBI taxonomy): domain Eukaryota; kingdom Viridiplantae; phylum Streptophyta; class Magnoliopsida; order Malvales; family Malvaceae; genus Abelmoschus; species Abelmoschus esculentus. The sequence continues at coordinate 908,359 of JAUCBN010000019.1, read as the reverse complement.
GGACAAGGAGATTAAATTGGAAGGGCTGCAACCCCAACCAGTGAGGTGCATCGAACCCAAGTTGTGTTCTAAATTGTTAAAGGGATGCTCCAGCCCTCACTCGGCTTGTTTGATGACTTTACAACCTCACATGGAGATGCGATTACATGCTGCTGCTACTTCCTCTTCGTTACAACAACTTTTGCAGCAGTACAAAGATGTGTTTGAGGAACCAGTGGGTTTGCCACCAGTAAAGGGGAAGGAACACCGAATCCCTTTGATGGATGAAGGAGCAATCGTTAAAATCAAGCCATATAGATACCCTGCATATCAAAAGGACGAGATCGAGAAGTTGGTGAAGGAGATGTTAAAGTCGGGTATTATCAGGGATAATAATAGTTCGTTTGCCTCTCCGGTGGTTATGGTTAAAAAGAAAGACGGCTCGTGGAGAATGTGTGTAGACTACCGCAAGTTAAACCAATTGACCATTAAAGATAAATTTCTGATGCCAATCATTGAAGAATTGTTAGATGAGTTGGGAGAAGCGGTTTTCTTTTCAAAATTAGATTTGAGATCCGTGTATCACCAAATTCGGATGTGGGAGAAAGACATACCCAAAACAACCTTTAGAACGCACGAGGGTCACTACGAGTATCTCGTGATGCCTTTCGGGCTCACCAATGCCCTGACAATCTTTCAAGGCTTAATGAACCAGTTGTTTAAAAGGTACTTGAGAAAATCAGTGTTGGTATTTCTAGATGATATATTGGTATATTCTTCGAGTTGGGAGATTCATTTGAGGCATCTCGAAGAAGTGCTGAAGGTGTTGAGGGAACACAAACTATTTGCGAAGCAAAGCAAATGTAGTTTCGAGGCTAAGGAGGTAGAGTATTTGGGGTATGTTATTTTGAGAGGAAGCATTTTCATGGAAAAATCAAAGGTGCAAAGTGTCATAGATTGGCCGGAACCAAAAAATGTGAAGAAATTGAGAGGATTTTTAGGACTCTCCGGTTATTACATGCGATTCATTAGGGGCTATGGAATTATTGCTCGACCTCTTACCAATTTGCTAAAGAATGGAGCATGAGGGTGGACGACAAGGAGCAGGCAGCCTTTGATAGATTGGATGCAGCAATGAGTTTCGATCTTGTATTAATGTTGCCGAATTTTCAAGAAGAGTTTATAGTCGAGACCGATGCTTCGGATAAAGGGGTAGGAGCAGTCTTGAGCCAAAAGGGGAAACCAGTGGCATTTTTCAGTAAAGGGTTGGGAACAAGACATCAGAAACTGTCCATTTACGACAAGGAAATGTTAGCGATGTTAATGGCGGTAAAAAAATGGTCAGCTTATTTGTTGGGGAGACGTTTTAAAATCAAAACAGATCACCAAAGCTTGAAATTTTTGACCAACCAGCAAGCAATCACACCGACTCAGCAAAAGTGGGTATCTAAAATGATGGGCTTCGACTTTGAAGTATGCTATCGACAGGGGATTCATAACCGAGTGTCCGACACCTTGTCACGCAATCCTCAGTTTAGAGAATGCTATACTTTAGGGGTTAGTAGCATGACTACAGATATGTTCGACAAAATTAAACAGACTTGGGCACAAGATCCAAAATTGGTGCAGATCATTGATTCTCTACAAGCTGGAAATGTTAAATATTCCAAATATGCCTGGGATGAGAGGTCTTTGAGGAGAAAGGGGAAGCTGGTGGTCAGTTCAGATGAGAATTTGAGAAGGGAGTTGATCCAATATTTCCATAGGAGTCCCATTGGGGACATTCGGGTGCACAAGTTAATGTAAAGAGGGTAGCAACTATTTTGTATTGGAAGGGCATGAGGAAGGATTTTAAGAGGATGATAAGGGAGTGCTCGGTTTGTCAAAAGAATAAAGGGGATCGACATCACCCTAGAGGTCTTTTGCAACCCTTACCCATACCCAAATTGGTTTGGAGCTCGATAGGCATAGATTTCATTGAGGGGTTACCGAGTTCGAGGGGAAAAGAGGTAATCTTAGTGGTGATAGATCGGCTAACCAAATACGCTCATTTCATTGCCATGAAACATCCTTTTACTGTTGTGGATGTAGCTCAAATGTTTATAGAGCATGTATTCAAATTACATGGACTTCCCGAGACGATTGTGTGTGATAGGGACAAGGTGTTCATGAGCACCTTTTGGAAGGAGCTTTGTCAGAAGTTGGGAGTGACGGTGACACCCTCGACTGCTTACCATCCTCAAACGGATGGTTAAACGGAACGAGTGAATCAATGCTTGGAAACGTATTTACGTTGTATGACGGGGGAGAAACTGAAGGAGTGGACTAGTTGGCTACATTTGGCCCAATGGTGGTATAATTCTTCGTACCATTCCGCAATCCAGACTACTCCTTACACAGCCTTGTATGGACAAGAACCATCAATCCATTTGCCATATTTGGCGGGTGAATCAAATGTATCTGTTGTTGATCGGAGTTTACAGCAAAGGGAAGCGACTGTAAAGATGCTCAAATTCTATTTACAGAGGGCTCAAGGGCAAATGAAACAGCAAGCAGATAAGGGCATATTCGATTGTGAGTTTCAGTTGGGCGAATGGGTGTATCTTAAGCTCCAACCATATCGCCAACAATCGGTACAGAACAGAAGTTGCCAGAAATTTGCACCGAAATGGTTTGGTCCGTTTCAGTTGATAGCTCGGGTGGGGAAGGTGACCTACAAGTTACAACTTTCTATCGGGTCCAAGGTGCATCCTATTTTTCACGTGTCCCAGCTCAAAAAACATATCGGCTCAATGATGGAACCATCTCCAAGGAACCGGTACGAATTTTGAAAAGGAGGATGGTGAAGAGGGGGAATCGGTCTGTCACGGAGGTATTGGTGGAATGGACGAATTCATTTCCGGAAGATTCGACATGGGAAGTGCTTCATCACTTGCAGCAGAAATTTCCTGGATTTAATCCTTGAGAACAAGGATGGTTTTTTAAGGGGGGAAGTATTGTCATTAGACTAAATAAGTTGAGTTTTAAATTTAGTTTATGACTGTTAGAAAGTTTTAATGAAACAATGAGTTTAAAGAGGGCTTTTGTATGAGAGTAAAAACGGGATCGTTTTATCTGTTTAGGGCTTTTAAGAGATTGAGTTGTTTTGCATTATCCTTATCGATTAAGTGAAGAAAATTTTTCTCACCTCTCTTCTTTCTTCTTCTTCCTATCTGATCTTCTGTGTTTCTCTCCTCTCTCTGATTTTCTTCTTGCTTCTTTATTTCTCTAGTGCAGTGACATCTTCTCATTCACCTCTGTCAACCACCTTTGCACATCATCAAAAATCTCCTCTCCATTCCTATTAGCCGTGTCAACAGATTGTTGCACCCTTTCTTTTGCATCCTTCAGATCTTGAACTTTACCCCGGAGGTTCAGAAACTTGGTCTTATGCTTGAATAAGTAACTAAGTTGTCGTGCAGTAGGATCAACCGTGTACTCAGCAGCTTTGCTAGCAAGAGCCCCAACAATGGCGAAAAGAGTCTCCATCTTTGAGAGAAAAGAATGGAAATCGCAAACAATCAGAGAATCAAATTGAAAAGTCCAGAGATGTGGAAGAAGACAACCAAGTTTGTAATGTTGGAAATATGTAATGCTTGAATCCCACACTCTGTTTTTATAGGTTGTATGAGAGTAGTTCAGTTGATTTAAAACTCTTTGAATTTTAAATACTTAACCGAATAGATTTAATAACAAAATATCCGAGATTTAAATAGATATATTCGGTTATAAAATCTACTATTTTTAGATAGATATTAACAGATTATCTGAGATTTAATTAGATTTTATTTGTTAATAAATCTAATTTTGAATATATTTTATCCGAGATTTAAATGGATATTTTCGGTTATCAAATCTACTATTTTGGGATAGATATTATCTGATATTAAATTTAAATTTTAAATTTAAATTAGATTTTATTTGATTTTCGGACAAATTTGCCCCTGCTTTCAACCTATAAATAAGATGCTTTTCTCTCATTTTTAATCATCCCATTCAGAGTTCATCTGTCTTACTTGAGAGAGAATTAGAGAGCATCATTCTGTTCGACTCCGGTTCCGACGATCATTTCCTCTACAGTCCACTCCAAACTTTGGGTGTACACTGTTCGGAGGACCGTGCTAACCTTCGGGGGACAACCGCCTAAAGTAGAGAGTACACATATCGGGGCGATTTGTTTCTAAGGCAGTGGCCTCCATACCACGACACGGTCAAACTTTCTATCAGTTCGTTCCTTTAATTTTTCCTATCAGTGCTAACGCCCTGTTTTGCAGTCTATTTAACCAACAATTTAGAAACAAATCTACTGCAAAAATGATATTATTGTCAAGGTGGTTTTGGGTTTGTTCAAGCTTGACGCACTTGACGGGTCAATAATCGAAGATGATGGTGATCTTGAAGATAAGAATCAAAATCCTAAAGATAAGGATATTTTACTATCAGTGAATTTTATTTATTTATTTATTATTACTGTTAGTAAATTATTTTCGTGACTAACCATATATAATTTTTATTTGAATTTTGTAGATTCAAAGTGGTTATGAAATATCGGTCACGATGAATTTTGGGATCATAATACAAGGAATGAAGCTGCAGGCATGATCAAAATAGACAAGGTCTACATGAATTGCGTTTCTACTTATAAGGTCAGATTATTTAATTCATGATTTATATTACATGAATTTATTTTAAGCCTTTACCTAGTCTGTAAGCTTAGTGGATATCTTTTAGACTAGGTTGTAAAAGAAGGCTAGATGACCTTTTCTAGTAGAAAACTTATCTTGAGTATGCTTAATAATTTTTTTTAGTGGGGAATATATATATATATATATATTAAGCATAACTTTTAAAAGACCTAAATGAGGAGAGAAATATTCATAAGAGATTAATTGGAAAGTAGTGAGATAGTTTAAAATGCATGTCTAGGATTTGTTTTTTTGAAAGATTTGGTATTTTAGTATGCTTTATGCATCACCTCTCTTTCTAAACCTACCTGGTGCATTACTATGCCCATTATTCCAATTTATAAGATACTATGACTAAATAAATATTCTATACTTAGTGCAGAAGTTAGAATAATAATCTTAATAATTTTTAAGATATCTTTCTTTTAGTCATAGTAGATGAATATTTCTAGTGGTCTTTTAAGGTAAGAACCTTGTCTAAAATAAAGAGAAAATGATAGAAATTAATGCTACTAAAAGATGTTTGTAGCTATTAAATCTCTTTGGGCTTTTTTCTTCAGATAATTAAGAAGGAAGAAAAAATTTGTCTATCTTAGGAGTGTGCAGAAATCTCCATAAAAATTCTCTTTATGAAAAAGATAAAAAGAGTTAGGTCTGATAGAGGTGGTGAGTTTAGATCTAAATTTCTTAAAGAGGTATATGAGACGAATGACATAGTTCATGAAACTTCTGTCCCTTAATTTCCTCAACAAAACGACATAGTCGAGAGGAAAAATAGAACTTTAAAAGAGATGATAATTTCATTGTTGATAAGTTCTGGGTTAGCTTATAACATATTGGGGAAGTCATTCTATCGATAAATCTTAAACCGAGTACCTCATAAGAAATTAGACTCAACCCCATACGAACTGTGAAAAGGTTACGCACCTAACTTACAATAACTGAAAGTGTGGGGGTGTCTGGCTAAAGTATGTTTACCTGACTTTAAGAAGTCCACCATCGGTCCCTAAACCGTTGATGTAGTATTTATTGAGTATGCTACCAACATTGTCTTATGATATGCTCTAGAGTTTGAGTTAGAGCCTAAACAAAGATAAAAATATCTTTTGGACCAGACTTTGTTACTTCCTTTATTTTTGAGATAAATGATCTAGACAACTTATCAGATCTTATAGCTCAAGTTTCTTGTTAGATGAGGATCCTAAAACTTATAAAGAAGCTATGAGATCTATTGACGCTAGTTTTTGGAGAAGAGTTGTTAATGATAAACTATAGTCAATAATGTCTAAATCATACTTGGGAATTGATAGACTTGCCTAAAGGATTTAAACCTATCAACAATAAATGAGTTTTTAAGAAGAAACTCATACCAGATGGGTCAATCCAGAGTAAGGCAAGGCTAGCAGTTATAGGGTTCACTCAAAAATATTAAAGAGTTTGACAATTGAGATATCATTTATACTCGAACCCCTTTTGACTCTAGCACTCATCTCGTTAAAAATAAAGGAAGTTGTGTTTCCCAGGTTTAATATGCTAAAATTATTGAAAGCCTAATGTTCTTAGTGAACTATACTCGACCCGATATTACCTATCTAATGAGTAGATTAAGTAGATATATTCATAATCCAAGTGGTGAACATTGAACGACTCTTAGACGCTTACTAAAATACCTTAAGGGGTTTATGGATTGGAAACTCAAATTTGTTGGCTATCCTGTTATTTGAAAGGATGTTGTGACGCCAACTAGGTTTCTGATAGTGATGAGGTAAGCTCTACGAATGAATATGTTCTCACTTTAGGTGGAGTTGTAATCTTGTGGAAGTTTGCTAAGCAAACTTGTATTGCACGCTCCATCATAGAGCCAGAGTATATAGCTCTAAACTTAACTAGGCAAGAAATCGAGTGGCTAAGGAATCTTTTAGCAAAGATACCTTTGTGGGGAAAACCGACTCCTCCGATATCTTTATTGTGAGATTCGTAATTTGCGATACATGTGGCTCTAAATCAAGTTTACAATGGTAAGAAGAGACATATTCGCATAAGGTACGAATATGTGAGGCACCTAATAAAGAACGGAGTACTTACCTTAGAGTATGTTAAGTCGGAGATGAATTTGGCTGATCCTACTACCAAATGATTGAACAAGAAACAAATTCTGGATTCGTCGAGGGGGATGGGTCTTAAGCCCATTTGTTGAGAGATTCATGGTGGATACCCAACTTAGTTCTCTAAGTTCAATGTGGTTAAACGAAACCATGAAAGAGACTCATAGTGTACATGTCCCTTTACCCAAACCCTATGACGTTTCATGTACATGCCTAGGTTGAGCTTAAATGCTTTTAATAAATTTGTAGCCCAAGTTTGGGTGGTCTTAGTGAGAAAGACTTGATGAATTTACCGATTTTGGTTGAATAACTACTCTTAATAAGTTCTTAGACCTATTGCGAAGGACTAATTGAACTTACCGCTCGGAAGGATGAATTTATTTTAAACTCTTAATAAATTCTATCCAAAGAAGTTGGATTGTTCTATTGAGAAGAACATTATTGAATTTACCGAACAAAGAGGTTGGGTTTTTATTCTTAATGATTTCTTAGCCCAGAGTTTGGGTGGTTCATTTAATATGAACTTGAAGAAAATCACCTTATTTTCTTGTGAGGTTGAGCTTTATACAAAGCTCTTAATTATTTTATAGCCCAATTTTGGGTGGTTTATGTTGAGATAAACTTGATGAAATAACCTATGTAAGTGAGAAGAGTTAGCCGCCTTCTATGAAAAACGATGGGCCATTTTTCTAGTACACTTACTAAAATCCCGAGGTAAGATGGCTAAATATATATACTTTATGTATATACACATCTTCACATCGCGGACTGTGGTGGATGAAGGGATTAGTTATGTGTTATGAGTTCACCCCGATCTTAGAAAGTTCAAGACTAGTTTCACTTATCTAAGAGGAGGATTACTCATCATCACTACGTACTAGTTCAAGATTCGTTCACTATGTACTTAAGTAACTAATCTCGCAAATGCTCGTTTAGTGATAGTCGAACTTTGTGACATCATGAGGATTCTTTTGCATTAGTGGGGGATTGCTGGAAATATGTAATGCTTGAATCTCACACTCTGTTTTTATAGGTTGTATGAGAGCAGTTCAGTTGATTTAAAATTCTCTTTGAATTTTAAATACTTAACCGAATAGATTTAATAACAAAATATCCGAGATTTAAATGGATATATTCGGTTATAAAATCTACTATTTTTAGATAGATATTAACAGATTATCTGAGATTTAATTAGATTTTATTTGTTAATAAATCTAATTTTGAATATATTTTATCCGAGATTTAAATGGATATTTTCGGTTATCAAATCTACTATTTTGGGATAGATATTATCTGATATTAAATTTAAATTTTAAATTTAAATCAGATTTTATTTGATTTTCGGACAGATTTGCCCCTGCTTTCAACCTATAAATAAGATGCTTTGGGTGTACACTGTTTGGAGGACCGTGCTAACCTTCGGGGGACAACCGCCTAAAGTAGCGAGTACACACATCGGGGCGATTTGTTTCTAAGACAGTGGCCTCCATACCACGACACGGTCAAACTTTCTATCAGTTCGTTCCTTTAATTTTTCCTGTCAGTGCTAACGCCCTGTTTTGCGGTCTATTTAACCAACATGAAAATAGTGGCAGATACTAGATAGATGTACAAGTAAATTATTTCAACTATGTTATTTTTTTAAAGTAAAATGTTCGTATTGCATTATACCTTTTTCTTTATATTCATTTCTATCTAGACAGAAGCATCTTTGACTACATCTTGGTTTGGCGTCTTCATTGAGATTCAAATCCAAATAATTTATTTCTACATTGTTTAAATTGAGTGGGACAAAATCCTTGGTTTTCCACTATAAAAGTTCTATTTTATCTTTGTGCCGAAAAAATACATGCAAAGCTGAAAACTCAGTGTGACTAAATTTCTTTTGTAATCAATTATATATCCCTATAAATAGATATATTGGATTAGGATTCGAATATAGTCGAATAACTCACAAATCGTACTAAGTCACTAGTTTTTGTATCCTTGTTAACATTTCGTTCGACACTAGTGAATTTCTCGACTAACCTGTGTTTTTTTTTCAAAAGGGTTATCCATGTAAATCTTGGTGTCTTTCAGCAATGTAATCTGGTCGTAGCTCAAAGCATAAAACCTGCTGCAGACAGTACATTTCATATTCTACATTGAATGTTCTCACACAAGTTATTTCTATAAAACAAGAGAAAATCATGTGCTTTAGTTGTATGTTTAAGGAGATTGCTCTGTTTGCAGGTGTCAAAGGAACTGTGGGAATATAAGCTACAAGGTGCACATTTTCTGATCTGTATATGTGCTAATGAAATCACGTCTTCCGTCAGTATCATCTGAACATATACTAATGGAGTTTGAAGTTGTTGGAAACAATACTTCGTAACGGCTTGGAAACAAGAACACCATTCCATACCACCAAAGTTCACCGTCCAACGCTTGCCGATACCTCAACCTGCAAGGGAGAATTTCAGAACCATTCAGCAATCGGCACACCCCACAACCTGCAACCTCCTACCCTACTAGTCCATGGCTCTAATCCAGTGAAGGGTTCAAGTTTTATCAATCCATGTCTTTACCTTCAATCAATGATTCACTACTCGTCAGCCATCAGATTTAATCAAGGCAGAGTAAAGATCGGAGGGGCAGCATTCACATCGACTGGTTTTCTGCTACAATACACTGATACAGTGATTCATATATAAACTCATGGCCATAGATCTATAATTAGGTTCCCATGGTTATAAGATACATATAGTATGTACCTGACTCGGTCACTCTGCAATGATACATTAAGTGAGACATGAAGGAAATTAGAAGTAGAAGTAGCCCAGCATTTTTTTTTAATATTGCAGGTAAAAATAACCATATGCAGTATATGTTTCTACTGGCTTACTTGTTTCAGATCATTCTATGTTAGAATTTGAAGAATTGGCTTGATCTTTCATGTAATTCTGTGCTCTCTCTACTAATAATCTACAATAATAATCCTCAAGAAAAATCAATATTATTTGTGAAAGAGAAGAAGAAGAACAGTAAAGCAAAATGAATCTAGACTTACTTCCAAAATCTCATCTTCTTCGGAATCCATGGAAGCGGAAGAAATGGTTTGCTCTTCATCATAATTCTAAAATTTTTCGATCCAGAAATACTGTTATTGATTTATAATTTGATGCAATGAACGTGTATAAGCTCATATATGTTTTGTGGTGGGTGAAATGTAAAGCCAACTACTGACTAATAATGAAATTTCATAAAACATACCTTTGTTCTGAATAGCTTTTGTATGGTATTGTTAAGGCTGCCTTCACAATGCTCTTCACCTCCCCACCTGCTTTTTTGTATTTTGTGCAACATTGGAGTGTTTGAGTCTCCTTGTGTGAACATCTTCATCTTTGGACAATCATATAGAAGTAGAATTTCCAAGGATGAGAATGCAAAGGTATAATTCCCTGACGAGCAGAAGCTTTCTAGCTGTGGTAGATCAAAAAGTTCCAAAAGGTGGAGTTGGGGGAAACTGATTTCATCTTCATTGTCACCACCTTGGATGATTTCTTCTATATTTTTACAATTCTTTATAATCATGTCTTTGAGTTGCCCTAGACTTTTGGCTGTGGAAGGTGTGATTAATTTTATGAGTCCTTTACATCCCTGTACTCTCAAAGTCATCAGATTTCGGAAAGATACCGAGGATGGAACTAGATTAAGTTTTAATTTGGGGCACCAGGAAACATCCAGCCTCCTTAGATTTTGGAATCCTTCCTTTTCCTTCCAGAGATGCATCAAGTCAGGAAGATTTTTCAACCTTAGTTCAGTTATCTGGGAGAGTAGGACCGATGCAGGCTTTTCCTCACCACCATCTTCACTTTGGAATATCAGCTCTTTAAAACAAGAGTCTCTTATTTTAAGTGTTTGGAGATTGGACAAGGACAATAACTGAAACAAGTAAGATGGCAATACGGTAACTTGCTTAGAATACCCCTCAAGTTTAACAACTTTTAGGTTGGGGAAGTATGGAGATAGTATTTGCTGTTCTTGTTGTCCTTGGCAATGCCATATCATCTCTTCCATTTCAGCATTCCATCCCAAAGTGATTTTCTGTAGATTTGGAAACGTAGACTGCACAATTCCACACTACTTGTTAACAACAGAAACAGATGATTCTTTGTAATCTGATAAATAAATGTGATAGTTTGTGGGATTATGAACAGGATGATACCTCAGTCACACAAAACAAGGGCAGTTCACTACTGGTTTCTCCAGCAGAAAACAATGTCTCCACTCTGTCACATCCAGACACTCTCATCCACTTCAATGAAGGCCAATTTATAGTATGCATTTTATTATGATGGAGACTCTTTAGATTTGGCAACAAAAATAGCACCAAGGATGTTAAAGATGGAAATTCAAATGAAACAACATCCATCGCAAGTCTGCCGCCTCCAGATTCAGATACAAAGATGATTTCTTCAATGGATTCACAATCCCATAACCTCAGTTTGTCAAGCCTTTGAAGCCTTGTCAACATACTCAATGGAAAAACATTTAATAGCATAGGACAATGCCCCAAAGCAATGGAAGTTAGTTTGGAAAAAGACTGTTGAACAAGCAGGTCAGGCCAGAGCCTCTCCAAGTTGTACATTTCTTGAATGTTCAACTCCTCTAGCACAGGAAGCATCACCTACATGCACAAGTATTTGAATATGTCAAGGAAATAGGCTACAAGGAAATATGTCATAAATTAGCTGATCTGTTACCTAATCAAAAACTATGTAAAACACCAACAAATAAAATCATACCTTTTCATCGAAGAAATAAGGCGAACTCTTTCCATCATCATAAACGAATGTGTTCAAAGCAGTACATCTTATTATATGTATCTTCTTTAACGAAGGAAACTCAACTGGATTCATTCCACAACAAAATATGTTAAGTTGGGGAAGATCCAGAAGAATCAGAGAGTCAAGTTTAGGAAACACACTGTAATTGTTGCTAATCCTTTCTTCTGTCGATAACATTCCTTCTACTATCGCTTCCATTTCATCACATTTGGAAACCTTGAGTGTTTTCAAATGCACAAAGCTTTTAACCATAGAGGAAGGAAATATATATTTCAACTTAGGACATTTCTCCACTTCCAACTCCTCCAAGGCAGAGAATAAAACCTGTAAATATATATAAAAAACACATTTCTTATTATCATAAATAACTTTTTTTAATTATTTGTCAAACTATATATTCATAATATTACAACTTTGTGATGTTGTTGTAGTTGGATACCTCCAATTCTTCAAGTTGGTTCAGTCTTTTGATGATGGAGAATGAGAACAAATTCTTCAATATAGTGCGGTTCTTGACTTTAATGAATCTTAATTGTCCAAAAGATTCAAAATTTGTGTCGCAAAGCATTTTCTCAACATCTCCCGATCCATCAAGATATAGACTTTCGGCATTTCTCGACAATAGTTTATAAATCTCATCGACAAAATGAAAACTATTATTTATCTTGAGCTTCAACATTCTTGATGTTTTCATCCCTCTATCGTAATGAAAATCCCACGTTTCACTTCCAATGGAAATTTTGTACCGTTCCATCTTTCTGAAAAACAAGATATCCTTTGGTATAGCTTCCACATGAGGAATATGTACTTCCAAAGTGGTCAGACGAGACAAATGCTGCAACTCAAAAAGACCAGCATTCCTTCTGGGATTCTCGGTTCCTTCAACCTCCCATTTTTCAAAGCTATAATATAGGTATAGTTCTTATAATTTAAGTAACTTTGACAACACATTTGGTGATATTACTTTAAGATTATTGCAGTCACTCAGATCAAGCAGTTTTAACCTAGTCAATTGTCTTATCTCCATCGGTAGCACTTTTATTCTCGAACTATGAAGGTCAAGGATTTCCAAATTTCTCAACTCTCCTAAGATGACTATACTTTCTAAAGTACAATTCATCAAACGCAATGTACAGAGAGTTTCCAAGCAACCAATAGAGGGAGGCAAGGATGTCAAATGCATTTGGGAAAATTCCAAGACTTTGAGTCTTTGCATTTCCTTAAAAAAATTATGGGGAACTTCCACAGTGTCATGCATAGAGAAAAAGGTAAGATTTGGACATTCCAGATCATCAGGAAACTCACTAACCTTAGCATGTTTAAAGCTAATAAGATTGCAGTTTCTCAGTGTATCCTTGTCTGACCACTCTTCGAATACATCTTCCTTTCCTAAAGCAAGCCAATGATGGTCTCTAGAAGCAATTGAAACGGCAACATCGCGAACAACATCGTGCATGTCAAAGCTTTCCGGGGTGGAACCAGCAAGTAACAGGGAAGAGTCTTTGAGCTCACTAACCAATGCCAACACTCTGTTCCGCACCTTTTCCATTGTGTCAAGGCCATGAAACAAACCCAAGCCTCTACAATGTTTCACCAAGTCTTGGATGGCAGCATTGTGACCCATTATACTGCAGAGCAAGAAAGTGAATTTAAGTTCCTCCCTCTCTAAATATTTGTAGCTCATCTCAATGGCGGAATACACGGCACCCAATATCCCCTTGAAGTTTATTTTAGAGGGTTTTAGCTGCTCCAGAGCGTTCTCCCATTCATACAGATTCTGCTTACGCTTTAAAGCCTTTGCAATGGTTGCAATGGCAATTGGCAGTCCTGCGCACCTTTTAGCAACTTCAACTGCTGTTGATTGCAAGTAAGATGTTTCCACAACATGACCTGCCATTTTCTTAAACAAGATCCATGCTTCATCTTCTTTCAGTGTTTCAATCGAAATGTTCGGCTGCGAATTCATCGATTCTAACACATCGAGCCTCCTAGAAGTCATTAAGATCTTGCATCCCATGTGTTCGTCTCTGGATGGAATTCCGAGTGCCTCCAAATCCAAGGTCGTCCAAATGTCATCGAAAATAACAAGTACCTTCTTCTCCTTCTTTAGTCTTTCCCGAAGTCGAGCAGCTCTCACATCTATGCTTTCCTCCGCGATTGTCAAGCCAATCTTCTCAGCAATCTCCTTCTGGATATTCACCATGTTCGCTGTTTGTGTTACAGCTACGAAGACCACTTCATCAAAGGACAGTTTCTGCTTGGCTTGTTCCACGATCTCTTTGACAAGTGTGGTTTTCCCCACACCTCCCATCCCGTACACTCCAATTATACTGACAGCATCATCTTCCAGTGCCGCCATGACACGGCCGAAAGCACCACTTCTTGATTCAAACGACTCATACTCTTTGACAGGTCTGATAACGTCTATGGCTTCAACAGCAGGAAGGTAGGAAACCACATTAAATGCATCCTTTTCTATCAGTAATTGAGCTATAGCATCCGCCTCCCTGTCTGCTTTCTTACTGAGATGGTAACGGGACTGAAAATCGGGGCAAAGGCCGGCGAAACACCTCTTGGTTGCTTTCTCTTCATCCTCCTGCAATTGTGCTGCAGCCTGCTCGGAGATCTTCCCATTCACCTCTGTCAACCACCTTTGAACATCATCAAAAACCACCTCCCCCTTCCTGTTAGCCGCATCAACAGATTGTTGCAGCCTTTGTCTTGCATCCTCCAGGTCTCGAACTTTAGTCCGGAGATTCATAAACTTGGTCTTGGTCTTGAACAAGTAACTAAGTTGTCGTGCAGCAGGATCAACAGTGTACTCAGCAGCTTTGGCAGCAAGAGATCCAACAATGGAAATGATCACCTCCATTTTTTTCCCTTCAAAAATTGATATGAATCAGAAATCAAATGCAGTAGGAAACTTGTACAATTATATCCACATATTTACTTAAATGTTGGGTTCAATAATTTATTTCCAAACACAAGTCTTGGTCTTCCATGTAAAATCTTGTACTTTTACTTTTTCTTTTCTTTTTATATAAAAATTCAAAATTATCATTCTTCTTTTGAAAAAGAAAAAAGTGAGTTTACTAAAGCAATGAGAACTTTTCCAAAAGCAAACAATTATTAAAGAACATGTTGTCTGGCTAGGGACAGAACTAAGATCCGGGATTGGGGGAGAAAATGTAAATGTTTAAAAGAGTATATTCTAAACCATTAGACATTGATCGCTCAATCAATGTGTTGTCATTACTGATACTCGAACTCGTAACTTCTGAGAACAACAATCGTTCCTCTAATCATTGAAGTAAGATGATTTGTGCTTAAATTTTATAGCTTAAGTATGAAGGGTTGTATACATTTTTTTACGTAATTTATGTATCAAAATATGATCGATAAAGTTTAATTATATTTTTATGATTTATTTATAAAATATTAAATTAATTGTTTAAACTAATGATATATAATTTTATTCTATATGATCTATTTTTGAGTTATTCTAAGGCCCGGGGTTGGTCTCTATCCAGTAATTTGAAAATTTCTTAATAAACCCTTTATTTTATTTTAAAAAATAATTTAATCTTCTCAAATTTTTAAAAATATATATTAAATAATAAAAATTCTAATAATAGTTTAGATTCTTATAAATTTAAATACTAAATAAACTAGATACTAACACTATACTTAATTTTAAGTTCAAATACTAAATAAACCCTTATATTTTTATGTTTAATAATTCGACATCTCCTAAATTCTAATATTTGATTATGACAGTATTTTTTTCTTTTGTGATTTGTGGTTCTTTCTGTTAGAGTCCATTTGAATTTTTTTTAAATTAGGACTAAATTGATTAAATATATAAATATAAAAAAATTAAATATATTATTATATAAATTTTTATAATAATCATGACAAATATTTAACGATTGAGTTACCATTTTATTATAAAACATAAAGTTTAATATTATTTTGTAATATTTGAAAATTTGATTATCATTTTATTTAAGGACAAAACCAAGATCCGGGATTAGGGGACAAAATATAAATGTTTAAAAGATGATAAATTCATAAATAAATCATAAAATTTAATATTATTTTGTAATATTTGAAAATTTGATTATCATTTTATTTAGGGATAGAACCAAGATCCGAGATTGAGGAACAAAATATAAATATTTAAAAGATGATAAATTCATAAATAAATATTTTTTTTAAAAAAAAGTTAAATAAGACAAAAACAGAAAAAAAAAAATTAATAGTGGGAGGCGGTTGTCTCTCCCCATTTCATATACCTCCGTCTTTGATTTTACGTTTTTAATAAAGTTTAGTGATAATTTTGATATTTTACGTTTTTTTTTATCATTGTTCAAGTCTCCGGATTAAAAAAAAATCAATAACACTTTATAAAATAAAACTCTATTTTAAGTATGTAAATTTAAAATTATGGTCAACGTTTAATTTATCTAATATTTAAAATAAGTTGGAAAACCAGGAGCTGAACTTCGTCTGAGAGTGAAACTAGATCCTGATCCAAGATCCAATCCAGGAGCTTGGTTGATTCTTCGTCCCGATGCTTTAAGGCCAGAGAGCTGGTTGCCTTGGAGAAAAGCTAGAGGCATGGCGTGAGTGTGGCATCAGAGACTACGTGTGCTGCCGATTTCACCTGTTGTCTGAAGCACAGGCCGGAGCAGAGGGTCTCATGTCTGAGATACATATCAATGCCGAAAAGGGTGGGGAATTTTTTATCGACACTGACAGACAAATGTGGCAGGTGGCACCAACTCCTCTACCAAGTCCACGAAGCAGTGGAGACTTTTCGGCATTAAGCTCGAACCCTGGCGGCTTTGTAATGAGCAGCAGAGTCCACGGGGAAAGTAAGAACAGCAAGCCATCAGTGCAACTGGCTATGCGATACGTGACATGCATAGAGGATGCTGCCATCTGCATGGCACTTGCAGCAGCTGTTGACCTTAGCATCGAGGCGTGCAAGCCTTTCCGAAGAAAGCCAAGGAGAGGCTCTCGCCATTCTTTATGAAAATGAAGAATTAAGGTGATCTATTTCCACGAACAACTCATAACTCGATATTTCGATTGATTTCTGTATTATTTGGCCAAAAGGATCTTCTGGTTTAGGTATGTTCAAACATAGTTTAACTCATTTCTGGTGTAGTATAATGACAACACAACACCTCTAATCTATCCAGTCTTCAGGCTGGATCCTTTGTAGTTTGTACAGGTTTTGAGATTATTATGTGCTCAATTTATTTTAGTTCATTTATTTTTAACGAATTTTTTATTTTATTTTATTGTTTTTTGTTAAAAAGATTATTTTTAGTATATATGTAACATATATATAATATAATTATTTTGAGTTTGTTCACGAGTTTTTCAAACCAAGTTTGGGTAGGTTCAGTTCGACTCATTAAGCTTTCAAATTGAACCAGAGCCCGAACTAAACTTTAATCGAGCAGAGCTAGAGTAGCTTGCGAGCCGATCGAGCTCATTATCACGCCTAATAATCACATTAAATTCATCTCTTGTACATGTCTTATTCTATAATGTTATCGGGTTTTTTTTTTGAAGGAGGGAATTATCGGTTATTTACTAAATGAGTTTTACATAACATACGTATATATATTATATTTCAACATCTTAGTTACAAAGTCCAATACTCAAACTCTCTTGGTGTGATTTGGGCCATCAATGGAGTCTTCATCACAATTGTAAATTCCATCTTCTCCTCCAAGCTGATCTCATCTCCATCCATGGCATTCCATTCAAATTTCCAAACCAAATTAACCACAAAATACTCAAGATGAAGCAAGGCCAAACCAAGACCAGGGAAAATCCTTCTACCAACACCAAAAGGCATCACCTTGATCTCCCTAGTACCGGTTATATCAAACACTTCACCACCACCACCACCACCACTTGCCATAAACCTCTCAGGCTTAAACGCCATTGGATCCTCCCACACCGTCGGATCCCACCCCATATCCACCACCATGAAATTGACAGCTCCACTCTTGGGGACCAAATATCCACCCAAGACAGTATCTTCTGTCACACAATGAGGCACCATGTGTGCTGGTGGGTGCCTTCTCAGCCCTTCCAAAACAACTGCCTTCAAGTATGGCAGCTTCTGCAGACCATCTTGTCTGATTTCTTCAACATCATTCTTATCTCCCACAACACCTTTGATTTCTAGAAACAATCTTTCTTGAATATGAGGGTGTTTCACCAAATTCGCCATGATCCATTGTAAAGCTGTGGAAGTTGAATCATGGCCTGCAGTGATGAACTCAGAGGCCAAAGTTACAATCTCTTTTTCATCAAGCTTCCTTTTATCCTCTGGCAATTCCAAATCCAACAAAGTATCAACATATGACAACACAGAATCAGAATCAAAACCATCGTTTTTAGCTTCTTTTCTTGCTCTTATCAAAGGAATGAACACATCATCAAGATCCTTGCGAAGCTTAAGCAACTGATTCCTTTGTTTATGAAGCAAAACTTTAGTGATTCGAGGCCAAAAGTTGAGCAAATGGAATCTTCCAAAACCAGACAGAACCCTTCTTTGAACAGCTCCAATCTCTTTAATCTGTTCTTCACTGAGTTTATCACCAAAACACATCAAACCCAGTAAACACAGAATAGCGTAACGAAAATGGACCAAAACCTGAACCGATTGATCACCACTTTTAGCCTGTTCCTGTAAAGAATGGAAAAGAATATCCAAAACCCATTTCCGTGCATGAGAATAAGATTTCACACGCGACGGATGGAGGATCTCAGATGTCAAGTTCCGCCGGAACAGCCGCCATAACGGGCCGTAAGAGCCTGCGCTAATGTTATGTTGGTTGCTGTTCATGATATTGTTAGCGGCGCGGAATTTGGGTCGGTCTGAAAACAAAGAACCTCTTTGGATTAAAGCTTGGTGAGTCAAATAACGATCGAAGACGAAGATGGAAGGGTGAGGACCAATATGGAGAGTAATGATAGGGCCGAGTGTACGGCGGAGGTGGCGGAGGCTTTGTTCTATTTGGAAAGCAGGTTTTCGGATCCATAAGAACTTGCCTATGAAAGGGAAAGTTGGAGGAGATGGAGGGAGAGTGTAGGGAAGGGTTTTGGATGTGGAGAAGAGGTTGAAGAAAGCTTTGAGAAGAAGAGAAATGGAGATTGTGAGAAGAATGATGAACCAAGTTTCCATTTTTAGGTTAAAGTTTCCAGTTTTAGATGTTATGACATGGTTGAAGAAGATAAACTATATATAGAAATGTATGAATATTAACGTTATGGATTAAGCTTGCATGGAAAAAAAATTCAAATTTTATGGTTTATTATAAATCAAAATTTTAATTTTGTTTTAAATTAATTATATTATATATTTAATTTTTAAGATTTAAATAATAATTTTAAAAACTTATATTTAATTAGATTTTAAATATATATTCTATAAAAAATTAATTAATTAAAATATTTAATATAATCATAATCGAAGTTTAAAAACTAACTTTAAAAAAATTAATAAAAGATATTATTTGTAAGTCGAAAGAAATATTATTATTTATGGTTAGTTGATAATTACTTTTATATTTATGTTTATATTTATGTTTATAATTTATATTTATAATTTATAATTATTTTAATTAAGTGTATGACATAAATCAATCAAGATAAATCACGAGTTAATCCTAAAAATTAAAGCACAACCAAAAAAATGAATTCTGTTAATAGATAAATTTCAAATTCAATTAAAAGACGATAAATTTTAAAATTTATTCAAAAATTTAAGATATTGTTTTTAATAACAATTTAAATTAAATATTTTATATTTTTGATAAATTTTAATACTTATAAAATAGATTTCGATACTTAAATTTAATATTTTATATATTTGGATAAGTATTGATACTTATAAAATAAGTTTTGATACTTGGTCAAAACACACAAAAAATCAAACTAAACTATTATCAAATATTTATCATTTTAAATTTTTAGACAAATATCGAAACTTGTCGATTTTTGGAGTGTGCAAATAAATCAAAATCCTAAAAATTCGAACACAAAAATTCAATTTTGGTTTGAGTTTTTATTTTTTATATAAAAATCAATTCAGTTACAGTTTATAATTTTGAGATAAATCGAGTAACCGACCCGATTGATTATATAATATATTATAATATTATATGTTATTTGATATTTCATTAAAAAATAGTTTTTATTTATTTTTTTATTCTTTAAAATAAAACTATAATTTCATTTTATAAATTTTAAATATTTAACTGGCTAGTATTAAAAAAATACTAACGTCATGTGTATACACTTTTTCTAACATAATATTAAATTTTATATTTTTAATAAACTAAATAAAAACCCCATTACTAAACCGAACTGATATTTTTGTTAATTGGATAAACGATTAATTGATTAAATAATTACGATTTAAGATCAATAATTAAACAACTTAAACTTATCGATTATAATGATTAACCAAATTCGATTTTACACACCCTACCTTTATAATTAATTAATTTATTTATTTTTATTACAAAATAAATCAAAACAAAAGACAATAACATAACAGAGTCTAGATGTTATCCGAAGGTTTGCTATGTATCACGTTCCTAGAGTAGAACAAAAGTTAGGGTAAATTATTTTAGTGACCATCCAATTATTTGGGTATGCCTATTTCGGCCATTACTGTTAAAATTTTGACGGAAAAATTAACAGCAGTGACGTGGCTGTTAATTAAAATCAGTAAAATTACATATTTAATCTCTCTAATTTATTTATTATTTTAATTTAATCATAATTTTAAATTAATAAATAAAATTATATTATAGCATAATATATTTAAGGTAAACTATTCAATGACCACCCAATTAATTTTATTAATTTTATTTATTAATTTAAAATTAAGATTAAATTAAAATAATAAATAAATTAGAGAGATTAAAGTTAAAGTATCTGATTGACGAGTTATTTAGTTGGGTGATTAAAATAAATATACCCAAATAGTTGAGTGTTCACCGGGTAGTTTACCCCAAAAATTATTTGCCCCATAACTTTGTCTCCTATATTATAGATTAAAACATATATAAAATTAAATTTTAAATTATAATTATAAATTTTACCTCCTAAATTCTTAAATATGTTTTACTTTAATTTTTTAAATTTAATTATAATTTTTAACTCTAATTTCTTTTTAATTTAATTATAAATTATAATCTTAAACCCTAAAATTATTAAACGTAATTAAATATAAACCATTTCCATCCCCACAAAACCAATTCCTCATGAATTGATGAAGTCAAAGAAAAGAGTTAGAAAAGGAAGGATCCATACAACCACCACATGGACATCATCACAAGGCTAAATTCATACACAATGATCAAGAAATGATAGCTACAATAGTCAATATTTAAAGTAAAACCTTATCTCTTCCTTGTTGTGATGTGTGCCATCAATGGAGTCTTCATCACAATTGTAAACTCCATCTTCTCCTCCAAACTGATCTCATCTCCATCCATGGCAGTCCATTCAAATCTCCATACCAAATTAGCCACAAAATACTCAAGATGAAGCAAGGCCAGACCAAGACCAGGGCAAATCCTTCTACCAACACCAAAAGGCATCATCTTGATCTCCCTACTACCGGTTATATCAAACACTTCACCACCACTGGCCATGAACCTCTCAGGCTTAAACGCCATCGGATCCTCCCACACCGTCGGATCCCACCCCATATCCGCCACCATGAAGTTGACAGACCCATTCTTAGGGATCAAGTAACCTCCCAAGACAGTGTCTTCTGTCACACAATGAGGCACCACGAAGTGTGTAGGTGGGTGCCTTCTTAGTCCTTCCAAAACCACAGCTTTCAAGTATGGCAGCTTCTGCAGAGCATCTTGGCTGATCTCTTCAACGCCGCTATCTCCGACGACGTCTCTGATTTCGACTAATAATCTCTCTTGAATATCTGGGTATTTCACCAAATTCGCCATGATCCATTGTAGAGCCGTGGAGGTTGTGTCGGTGCCGGCGTTGATGAACTCGGAGGACAATGTTACAATCTCTTTCTCGTCAAGCTTCCTTTTTTCTTCCCGCAAGTCCAAATCCAACAAAGTATCGACATAAGCCAGCACAGAATCTGAATCATCAGTTTTAGCTTCCTTTCTTGCTCTGATTAATGGTATATAAACGCTTTCAAGATCGTTCCGTAGCTTAAAAAGCTCGTTCCATTGCTTTCGAACCAGAAATCTAGGCCAGAAGTTCAGTAAATTGAGTTTTCCGAAACCGGACAGAACCCTTCTTTGAACAGATTCAATCTCTTTAATCTGTTCTTCACTGAGTTTATCACCAAAACACATCAAACCCAGTAAACACAGAATAGCGTATCGAAAATGAACCAAAACCTCGACGGGTTCACCGATTTTAGCCTTTTGTTGTAAACCATCGAAAAGAATATCCAAAACCCATTTTCGTGCGTGAGCATACGACTTCACACGCGACGGATGGAGGATCTCCGAAGTCAAATTCCGCCGCAAAAGCCGCCATAACGGGCCGTAGGAACCTGAGCTGATGTTATGTTGGTTGCTGTTCATGATCTTATTAGCCGGGAGGGATCTGGGTCGGTCGGAAAACAGAGAACCGTTTTGGATCAAAGCTTGGTGAGCCAATGAACGATCGAAGACGAAGATAGAAGGGCGTGGGCCGAGGGTACGGCGGAAGTGGCGGATGGTTTGTTCGATTTGGAAAACGGATTTTCGGATCCATAATATGTTGCCGATGAGAGGAAAAGAGGAAGGGGATGGAGGGAGAGGGGTTCTGGGAGAGTAGAAGAGGTTGAAGAAAGCTTTGAGTAGAAGAGAAATGGAGACGGTGAGAAGGATGATGAACCAAGTTTCCATTTTTGGGAGGTTTTAAGCTTAGATATGATAAAGATGCAACCTTGAGAAATAGAGTGAGGCTTAAGTATTGACTTTCTAGCGGAGAAATCTCTTGTCCAATCCTTAATGCTATCTCTTTTTATATTTTTTTATATAATTTTAAAAAATTAAATTTTAAATTTTAATGTTAATTTTTTATATTTTAAACTTTAAATCTTAAAAATATATTATATTCATATTTTTTAAATTTTAATCATAATTTTTAATTTTATATCCTAAACGTAATAATTTAAAGTGAAACTACGGTTAAAAAATAAACGATTGTATTTTTCGTAACTGTGATGTGTCTTGCCTATCTCATTTAAATAAAAGTCTTGTATATTTTAACGTTTTATTTATAATCTCGTATTAAAAAATATTTTATAGTTTAGGATATAAATGATAACAGGTTGAATTTAAATTGAATTTAATTAGACTTAAAATTTGATCATTTCTACATTTTAGATCTAGATTAGTTTTAGTTACATTTTAGATTTAGATTCGATTTAGATATGGTAAGTTTTTGATCGAGTTAATCTAAAAAAAATTATACTATTCGAGTTTACGAGTCTTATTTTATAATTTAAATTTAATTTATTTTTTTGACTCAATTTAAGTTTAAAAAATTTAAGTCGAGTCGAGTTTTTGAGCTTTATAAAAATTCAATTGTAATTATTTATCATGTTATGTTACTATTTGATTTTAGTTTAAACAACTTTATCTAATCATATAAGATATATATTTCTTCATATTTTTTCATATGTGGCAATATTTCTTCATATATATTATAAAAAATAAAGTGACTTATCTCGAACTTAAAAATAAATCTTCTAATTACTAAAAATTTCGAGATTTAAATTTTCATTTTACAACTCAAACTTTACTTGGATTTTTTTTAAGTCGAGTTTATAAAATTTCAGAACGAATCAAATATTTTCACCTCTAGTTAAATTGAGTATTCAATTTTTTAAATCGAATTGAATTTTATTCACCTTTAATCTTAAATTTTATAGAAAATATCAATCAACAAACTGTCAACGCTCTACTATTCTTTAATAACATACACCAATTTTTTCGATAAAGCCTTTCGGGACTTGTTTTCTTCCCTATTACATTCATTAAATCTTTCGTGCAATAGTCGATTGAGTTTAATTTGATTAATATTATCGTTGATATAACATATTTATATAATATATAAATGATATGATCTCACGATTAGAGGACGAGTTTATTATGATTCACTGATGATGTATAAAACTCATACATCGATAATGTATCGAATATTAATCTTATAAACTATACATGATTTTATATGAATTCATTATTTTAGATAGAACGTCCAACATAAAATGGAAAGTTATTTTCCATGTAACCTAGATCATCGAGGAAATAATCTCTTACAATCTTGACTAGAGATGGGTACAGCCAATCGGATCGAGTCTAATTTTTTTACTCTAAATTCGAACTTAAACCTGAATTTTTACTTAAAACTGGGTTCAATCGGATTAGGTCAAGTCAAAATCCGTCGGATTTGAATTTCATATTCATCTTTAAGCTTGACAATGCAACACTAGTTATTTTGAATCGATGGTACCGACGATAGAATCATAATAATCTATCTTTCGGAGGTAAATTATGTTAGACGAGTTTTATAAAATCAATCTTTCATCGAAAAATAAAAGGATGAGTTCGGGTGCCGAACCCATGGATGTCGAGAACTTCATCGATAGCTTTCATCCAATAGGTTACTATACTCAAAGCGATATCGAAATTATTTATGTTAAAGATGAGAGCGATTATTTTTCGTTTTTATTTAGTTTCGTCACTGTTTATATCAGATATAAAATATATTGCGTAAACTGTACATTGTTCATTTTTCTAATTGAAAAGTTGATAGACAACAAGATGTCTCCACTGGTTTAGGTAAAGGATGAAATTCAGCAATTCATAAAAGCTAATGAAATAAATAAAATAATATGAATTAGGTAAAATATATTTTATTTAATTTGATCCTTAGGATTTAATAATTAGCCCTTAAAAACATATGGGATAATCATGATTGATGTTGTGCAAAAATAAATTTTTTTATTGATTTCAGTATTTAAAAAATCATTATCGATGCGCGAGTCATTTAATCTCGGTAGTTAAAGGAACGATTGTTATTCTTAGAGGTTATAAGTTTGAGTACCAATAATGTCAGCATGTGATTGAACGATCAATGTCTAATGGTTGAAAGTATACTCTAGAACAGATACTATTATAATCACTTTTAAACGGATAATTCGGTCGGTGACCGAATCGAATTATCAAAAACTGAATTAATTTGTTTTTTAAATATTTAACTGTTGATCGAACTGATTTTTTTTTTAAATACATTAATCGAACCGATTTATTCGGTTAATTTGATCGGTTAATTTGGTTAATCGAAATTTGTTATAAAATTTTTGATAAATTATACAAATAATCACTTAATAATGTTAAAATAATCTTTTTAACTAATGAACTTTCAAATATTATAAAACAACCATTAAATTTATCTAATTATTATAATTGATCATTTAATTTTTGTATATTATAAATTATTGATAAATATTAAGAAATTTTAATATTTTTTAATAATTTAATAAATTTAGTAATCATTTTATAATAATTTAATAAAATTTAATAACTAATTTATAATTTTAAAAGTTTAGTGACTAAAAGCAAATATATATAATATAAAATATAAAATTTTGGTTAATTTGGTTTATTCGGTTAATTAACTTATTTCGAAACGAATTAATCATTAACCGAATTTCTTAAAAAAACTTTAACCACTCACCGATCGAACAAAGTTCGGTAGACGACCAAATTAATTCGATTTGACCAGTTAATTCATTTTAGTCGACCATTTAAACACCCCTAATTATTAAGTACGAATCATCTGGTCTTAGTGGTTAAAGGAACGGTTATTGTTCATAGAGATTCATCTCAAACTTAAAAATAAATTTTTTAATTATTAAAAATTTTAAATTATTCAAATTTTTATTTTATAATTTAAACTTTATTTATTTATTTTTTTTAATCAAATCAAATTTATGAAATTTAGTCACATACTCTTACCTTAAATCAAGTTAAATTATTTTATTTTTAAATTAAATCGAGTCGAGATTTGTCCGACTATAATCCTTTTTATACAAGTACACGTGGATTATAGTTACATGTATGTATAATAATGAATTATAGTAGACTTGAATGTCATTTATAAAGAGGAGAAAATATACAAACAGTGGAGAGGTTTTGCCCTCATTTTGAGAAAATCTACTGAAAAAGAGGTAATTTTATTTATTTTTTAAAGACTTGAACTTCTTTTTTAATTATAATTTATGACTGAGAGGTTTGATTCTGTAATTACCTTTTTCCAGAATTTTTTTTCTCATATCATCGATATATAAAGAGAAAAGGAAGATGGAAAAACACGATTTTTTTTTAAATTTATAGATGAAAAGTTGAAAAATTTTAATTTGTTGCCGCGTATTGATTTATATTTTCATGTTTATTTTGTGAAAATTTTTGGGGTCAGATTAACGGAGAGGATATAAGTAGAGATTGGGGGAATTGGGATTGAAATAGGAATCGGAAAATTTCATCAGCGGTTAAACAGGGAGGGAGGTAGAATTCAACAGCCGCTGTTGTGGTGAGGCGACGGAGCGGACTGTTGAGGAGTTTTACAATGCGGCCGAGATAACCTATGAACCAGGAGCATGTACTATTATAATTCCCTTTTCTTTTGATTAGGTTTTTGTTTAATTTTAATAAAATTGAACATTGAATTCTTTTTTCTTTTGGGGTTTCAATTAATTGGGTACTGGGTTCAATTTTTTGATTCGTTTAAATTAGTTGTAGAATATGTGAAAATATTGTTAATATTTTTCCTTAAAATTGCTGTATCTGTTCATTGTGATGTTGAATGGCCTATGTTGGGAATTAGGGTTTTGGGTTCTATTTAGAAATTGGGTAGATTTCTTAACTTCCTTGTTGTGGCCTCTATGGAGTTTAGATGTTAGTTTTTGTTTATGTGGTTCTAGATGTTACACAATTAGATCACTTCTAGTGGAACTGTGGAAGGGACCATATTCACTGAATTCTGTTTAATGATGATTTATTTGATTCAGTTTGATGTGCTTTTTAGATCACACCTGATTTAAGAGGGATTTACTGCATGCAAGGGCCTTTCGGATGAGATGGATCATAGCATTCAGAAGAATACGGTGAGAACAGGGTAATCTGCAATCTATGTTCGTAACTAGCTGTTTGTTTTCTGCTAATCAATTTTGTTAGTGCAATCTTTTAAGTTGAAAGAAGGAAGAACATATATTACTTTGAACATTATGTTGTTATAGTTAACTTTAAAATTTTCTTTGTGACATGGTTTGAGAGCTAGGAGGATGAAAAGATTGGTGGGCGGAATGAAAGAAATTTTTTTTATTTTTCCATTCACGTGCTTTATTGGAATGATTTAGAAATGGAATGCAAGAAAATGTTGTACATATTACTTTGGCTTAAGGATCAGAAGATAACATCTATTAAGCATATTTGGCTTCTGTTGTTGGGTTGAAATGACTCATCTAAAGCTGCCTAATTTTTTTTGAAATATAAATCCCTTCATTGCATTCTTATTTTTTTTTTTGCAGCCATATATGATCATAATTTTCTGCACTGTTCAGTATCAATGAGGAAAATTTTGTAGTATTTAAAATGTTAGTGGTTTATGACTTGTGAATTATTAAGTTGGTTTTGTGGATGCTATTATTGTGAGAAAGGGGCCATGATGGCCGTAGATGCAATGGATGATGGTGGTTTGTGTGTAATCAGTAGTTAGAGATGTGTTGTTTGAAGAAGATGAAGATGATATTTTTCAGAGAGAACAAAGTGTTTCTCTGTATTTTTTTATTATTCTTCTATATCAAATGATTACAGAGTAAGCCTTTAAATAGGCTAAAATAGAGTTTTAATATGACTAAAATTATACTTTATCTCTAATTTAAATAATATTTATTCCTAATTTAAATAAGGCTTTTAATAAATCTAAACTACTAATTAGGAATAAACTCTAATTATATATTAAATAAAAAATTCTAACACTCGTTAATTTAGACTCTTAACACTTCTTGGATAACTAACACTCCCTTCAAACTGGTGAACAAACGTAGTAGAACACTAGCTTGAATCTTGAATGTGATTCTCTACTCTTTTTTCTTCTGTTGTTTCTTTGAGAAAAATGCTCCTTGTTCTCGAGTCAGTAGTCTTTGATTGAGATGCTCCAACATGTGGTTCTTGATTAAAGGATCTGTTGTGAACAATGTACGAAAGGATCAAAAGAATCTACACTCCCTCTCAAGTTGGTAGTTACACAAACTAGAATTCTAACTTGAACTTTTGATATAGAATCCTTTAAAAAATATTTTCTAGTTTTTAAGGGTAAATTATAACCTTTTCATCTATCTTTTTGGATGGCTGGCTAAGATAGAATCAAATAGTTTTCAAGGCTAAACTATAACTTTTTCTCCAATCTTTTCTCTTATCTTTTGAAACGGATGACGAAGATTGAACCAAATAGTTTTTTAAGGCTAAACTACAACCTTTTTTGCTATCTTTTTGATTGGCTAAGATAGAACCATTAAATAAAGAACAAACAAAATTAAACGAGTAAATATTTCACCAGAGATGTAAGATTTCCACGAAGGAGAGGCTAGAGAACGAGTGTGATCTAATAATAATAACGAAAAAAATACCGTGCATCTGAAAAGTCAGACCATTGATATATTTTAGATTAAAGATGACAGTAGCAGTGACGTCATCAAAATCGTTGTTGGCTCATGATACCATGTGAGAAAGGGGCCATGATGGCTATAGATGTAACGGATGATGGTGGTTTGTGTGTGATCAGTAGTTAGGGATGTGTTGTTTGAAGAAGATGAAGATGATATTTTCCAGAGAGAACAAAGTGTTTCTTTGTATTTTCTTATTATTCTTCTATATCAAATGATTACAGAGTAAGCCTTTAAAAAAGCTAAAATAGAGTTTTAATATGATTAAAATTATTCTTTATCTCTAATTTAAATAATATTTATTCCTGATTTAAATAAGACTTTTAATAAATCTAAACTACTAGTTAGGAATAAACTATAATTATATATTAAATAAAAAAACTCTAACACTCCTCGTTAATTTAGACTTCTCCTCAAGCTCTAACACTTCTTGGATAACTAACAATTATGGTCTTTGTGTTGCCTGTAATATAGTTAATTAACAGCTATATAAGTTTTTGACCACTTTTTATGTGGTGCCATGATTTTTTGTGGTTGATACTTATTGTTGTGGATTTAAAAAGTCTTCCAATTTATAATTGTCAGTGTCATGGATTGTTTTGAAAGTACAAAAAACGCAATGTAGTATAGCTGAATCTTTTCTTTCGTGATGGTTGAAGCAAAAACTATTTTCATTTGCTATTAGTTTAATTGCATGTGATAAATTAAATGTATTTTGAGTTTGAACATTTGGTTTCTTTCAAATTAGCTTTGGAGTCTGGAAAATTTGGTCCTATGTTGGCTAGGGTTTTGGACCCTCTTTAGAAATTGTACTTATTTTTTCCCTTGCTTTTGTTGTTAGAATGTACAGATTGTTGGCTTTTTATTCATTATTTGCTTTGCTTTCCCTTTTTGTTTTTATCGTAGGTACCAAAAACTGTAAGAAGATTAGTTAGGCAGTACATGAGTCAAAAGGTTCGTGCAAAAGCTGAATCTGGAATCTGCAACGTGTGCTCTGCTCCTTGTTCATCTTGTATGCACCTTGGCCTAGCTCAGATGGGATCAAAGGGTGACGAGTTTTCTGATGAAACTGATCATGTTGCTGTTGCAAGTCAGTATTCTATCAATGAGGATAAAACAGGTGACAGCTTATACCAAAGCCCCAGTGAAGCAAGTAATTTACTCGATGTCAATTCAAGTCACGATTCCTACTCTGAAAATTTAGAAAGTAAAGCAACTGCAAGGCCATCTTCCAAAGTTGTTGAAAGCCATGCTGATAGTATTTCATGTGCTGGTAGAGCCAGTGATGCAAATACAGCTTTTAGCTATTGTAACAAGGATTTAGACTGTAAGAATTCATCTCATAGTTCATCAACTGTTTGTAGTTTAGGATCTGGAAAGGTTCCCTCTTCCCAGAAGCTAGACTTGTCAGAACTTCCTTCTATAAAGGAAGTAGATTCTGGCAGTAGTTCACCTAGGATCCATATTCCATATTCACATTCTGGAAGCAGCAAGAGTGCTGTTGGAGGTAGATCTGAGATTTCTACCAAAATCCATCCCAAGTTAGAAGCAGATATTGATGACAATAATGACCCACGGGATAAAACTGCGAAAATTTTGAAGGAAGATGAGCTAGATGAGTCTGTGAAGGTACCTGACAAACATGAGTCTCCTTTGCAAACAGCTTCTCTGGATGAGGGTTATGAATCTGATGCCTCAGAACTTGATGTAAGTAACTTCATATTTTTCTTTATGAGACTCTGTGAAAAAAGTGTGCACACATGACTGATACTAGAGTTTCCTAGGACCGACACTGTGGAAGTTGGCTGTTTAGCTTAATGTAGTTGATTTGAGAGTAAACAAAAGATATAAAAAGTACCATATTTTAATTGGTTTTCCATTTGCACTTGTATTACAGGTGCCATCCTAGGAGAATGTAAATAGTGATTAT
Organism: Abelmoschus esculentus; assembly: GCA_035048815.1. Lineage (NCBI taxonomy): Eukaryota > Viridiplantae > Streptophyta > Magnoliopsida > Malvales > Malvaceae > Abelmoschus > Abelmoschus esculentus. Next base: position 878,048 of record JAUCBN010000019.1, on the reverse strand, counting down.
GATATTCTTGAACTTATTGTAAGGTTCCAGCACAAGGCAGATCCCTTACTCTTTTAGGTGTCCTTAAATGAATGATTTAATTGTAAAAGGTGCTTTTAAAATGAATAGGTCCTTAACCTTGTCAAGTGGTTTAAGATTATTAACTCGGCTCCATTATAATTATATACTTAAATTGGAGTTCCTTTCCTTTTTTACCTTGTAGGATCGGAACATTGGTTTTCTTTCTTTGTTTTTAAATTCATTAAGTCAATAAGTTTTCCTGATTTATCTTTTATTGTTTCCCGAATTTCCTGGAATAGGTTAAGGTATGTGATATTTGTGGGGATGCAGGACGAGAAGATTTGCTTGCTATATGTAGCAAGTGCACGGATGGTGCAGAGCACACGTACGTATACAAATCCCTTTAGCCATATCGTTGTCGGCAGATTTTATTGCATTTCTATTTAATTTTGTCTGTATCTATATTCCGTGTTGAATTTTATGTTATTGATGCTATTAATCAGTTACTGTATGAAAGAAATGCTTCGGAAAGTTCCCGAAGGTGATTGGCTCTGTGAAGAATGCAAGTTGGCAGAGGAAACTGAGAGCCAAAAGCAAGGTTAGTTATCAAACAGATGGAATAAAAATGACACTCAGGAAAGAGCATGTGCTGACATATTTTTGCAATTGCATTTTCAAGGTTCAAATGCTGAGGGAAAAAAGGCAAAAAAACTTAGCTCAAGTACAAGTATCTTAGGTAAGAGACGTGTCGACAATCTAGAGGGTGCTTCAGCTCCAAAAAGGCAGGCTGGTGAAACAAATATGGGATCACCAAAATCTTTGAGCCCCAGCAGAGCATCTTCTTTGTCTCGAGAGGGTTCATTTAAGAACATAGACAAGGGGAAAGTGAGGCCATCTCCTCAGATTTCTCTTGACAACCATTCCGGTAATGATGTGCCAGAAGCTGTACACTCTCCGACTTCTGCTCCACGACTGCAAACACCAAAGAGTGAGTGAATTGATTTTGTTTTCTAACCCCTCCCCCATATTTGTTAGTTTTAACATTGGCATACTATTCTCTTTGTCACAGGGAGCTTATTGAAATGCAGTTCATTCAATATGTCAAGTTCCAAACCTAAAGTGAAGCTTGTGGATGAGTCTGTTCTTCAGAAACGGAGAAGTGCTAGAGAACATGCATCACTTGATAACAAGGAGGAACCTGCTAGAACAATGGGCAAATCAATGTCATTTAAATCTGGTAACTCAGGCCGGTTAAATGCTGGGGAATCGGAATTTAAAGTGCTATCATCTAAACATCCTCATGTTCAAGATCTGAAAGGATTAAAACAAGTTAAAGAGCCGATGTTATTAGAAAGGAAAAAAATCTCGAAATTGGACCACACGAGTTCTACCATTTTGACACCTAAGGTTGATAAAAAATTGACACCTCGTGCTGATGTAAATTCTCATTCATCTTCATTCAACCACCGGCAAACTAAGGTTGTTCAGCCTGATGGAATGAATACTTCATCAAGATCAACCAGCAGTTTTGCTCGTAAAGGTCTCAAAAATTCAGTTTCTTCTGGTATGTCGTGACATTCTGATGTCGGGACTGATATTTCCCCAAGTGTTCGCTATAATTAGAATATTTTGTAACGAATTCTGTTTTTACCTCATCTTCTTTGTTGTTTCTTTGGGCTGATTCCAGCATCTTAAGAGCATTCCTTCTTATTTTGCAGCTGTTTCATCCACCAATGGACGCATTCCTTCTGAACAGAAGTTAAACCATGTGAGCCTGAAAGAGGAAACCTCGTCTAGTTCTTCACAAGCGTTTCAGAGGCAACCTAGTAACATTAATGGAGTTCTATCAGATGGACTATCTCAGTCAATAGATTCAACAAACCAGAGTGAGAAATCAAGGGAGAGTGCTGTTAGTCGATCCTCCAAAAGAGTTCTATGTCCAAAATGCAAAGAAATGGGTTATGCAGTTGAATATTGCTCAGTCTGTCTAGCTTCTGGTGCTGATCAGTCTGCTCCTAGAACTTCTAAAATGGAGACGAATAAAGGCAATGAGTTAAAAGCTGCAATTGAGGCAGCTATGCGTTTGAAGCCTGGAATATGTGAAAGAACACAATATCCATCCTCAGTTTGCAGTAAGGCAAAGAATGTGATTTCTGTTGAAGATACAGATGAATGGCAAGCAAATCTTTGTAATCAGGCTTCCACTGGTAATATGAAGTTGCTTAATTCGCATGCCACTGATGCTGTCTCTGTAGTTTCTTCTGCTGGCAATCTTTCAATGAGATATATTCATGCCTCCCCTTCAGCCACAGTATCTGCTGTCTCAAAGATGTCAGCCATCCCAGAACATGAATACATCTGGCAGTAGGATTCTTGTCCTTCTGTTTAACTGTTCTATTTTTTATTGTTAAAAAGATGCCCCATTTAGGTTCATTTTCAGCTATTGCTTCAGCATAGCCTTCCTTGTGTTGTTTCTTGAATGTGATGGATTTTGTTACTACTATGCAGGGGGGCTTTTGATGTGATTAAGCATGGAAAACCTCCCGAGTTTTGTGGTGGTATTCAAGCCCATGTATCAACCCTTGCATCGCCTAAAGTGCTGGAGGTTGTCAACACATTTCCCCATAAAGTTTCCTTGACCGAAGTACCTCGCTTGAGCACTTGGCCGACACAGTTTCATAAGGGTAATCCTAAAGAAGATAATATTGCTTTATACTTCTTTGCCAAGGACCTTGAAAGGTACATTTTGAATATAACCACCTGCTCCTCCACATTTCTCCAGTTTGGGTTGATCATTGATGCAATTTGCATGGTTCAGTTTTTTAACATTTATTTATGCTGCTTATTTTGCAGTTATGAGAAGAACTACAAGATACTTTTGAATAACATGGTCAAGAAAGATCTTGCCCTCAAAGGAAATTTTGAAGGTGTTGAGCTTCTAATATTCCCATCCAACCAGCTTCCTGAACACTGCCATCGTAAGGATTGTTACAATTGAGATATTCAAATCAAATATAGTTCCCTGTAATTTTATATTTGGTTGGGTTATTTGCTATGACCCAAGATTCAAAACAAGGCAATGATAAAGGATATGCCTGTTTGACTGCAACACGCTGTGGCTTTATAGGTACTAATCAAGTGTGATCATGGGGGTTAGTTTTGATATTTGCATCTCCAAATATAAATTCCAATGACTCAAAGATCTCAATCCATAACCTTATTGCCTGGATATGGGAAATTTATAATATTAATAACCCCGTAATGTGCTCTCAAACTCCACAGATTTTGAGCATTGAACTCAGGAATATTGAGAAAAATCAGAGGGAACATTAGGAGGTTTGAAAGGACATTGAACTCTGCATATTTTTTCATTTCCCCCTCAATACAGAGTTTTTTTGTGGATTAATGGACAAAAGTGCATGCTATATGGATCGAATACAAAAGTGCGGTTGTTTAGATTTATGGGATTGATTTGATTGAGTCTGTTTAGCATTCTCTTTAGTGGGCTAGGGCTACTAGTTGTATGGGTGATGATATGATGCATTAACGACCAAACTGCAGGCTGTGTTTTGAGTTAATTCTCAATGTTTCAAACCAAGAACCCTAATGATGGAAAAGAGAGAGAGAGAAAATACTTTTTTTGGTTATAACCTTTGCATAAGGCAACACAGGAAGCATCTGTTGCTACCTAATGATTCCTTCTCTCGTCAGTCACTGTGCTGTGTGCTATATTAGATTTGACAGTTTTGAGGGGGAAATGAAAAAAGAGAGCAGCAATTTGTTTGTTAACTATAGATTTGCTGTTGCAAATTATAGCACATTTTCCACAGTTTTGATGTGGGTTTGACATTTTACTATTTGGTTTTTGTTTGATATTATTTATTGCAATTTTACCGTTCACATAATATATTTAAAGGAATATTGGAAGTATGACTTCATTTTGTCTCATGTAGATTATTTATTTAAAGTTTTTAAGTCTTATCGGGCTGTTTTCACCCCGGCATGTCTTCCTGTTTCTGCATTAACATAAGTCAGAATCAGCTGCACTTTAACCCCAAAATAGAGAGGAAAGATTATATGAGTCCTTTTTCCTCTATTCCATCCACTTAATGTGATTATATAGGTGATGCCTATACACGAAATTGATGGCTCCCCTGTCTATCTGTTAGCTTATGCACATTACATTATTTCATTCTCTTAAGGTGTACTGATCTGGATTTGACAACTAATTTTTATATATCCTTTGACAACTATGAACTCTTTTAGGTCTATTATGATTTGTCTCTTAGGGTGTGTTTAGTTTAGTTTAGTAGAAAGTAAGAGTATAGATAGAGATGGGTGGAAAAGTGGAAAGAATGATTTTGGGCGTGCTTGATAGGAAAGAAAATAGGGAAGCTTATTGTTTCCACACTTGTTGGCAAAAAACACTCCAAGTAGGAAAGAAAATCAGAGTAGTCTGAGTCAAGTGTGTATATTTACAAGATCATCCGTTATTTTTCAAATTTGATTTTTTAATCTAAACTTGTAAAGGGTCCAATGGTATTTTTATTTTATTTCCTCTCATTTTTCAACCATGCTAACCAATGGGTGTAAAGAAAATTATTGTTCCTTTTACTTCTTTATCTTTCCTACCAAGCACACTAATGGAAAGAAAAAAAAGTTTTATATCCTTCATTTTCTCCTCTACTTTTCCATATTTTGATATTCTCTCCATTGTACCAAGCAAAACATTAGTTTTTGTTTCTTTTAAATTTGGATGATTCCATGTTTTGTATGTTAAATATGTTTTATCCTCTTATCAGAGATGTGAAAAAAAATTCATGCTAAAACTTTTAAGTTTTTGGTTTGCAGGGTGGAATAACTTATTATTCCTCTGGGGTGTTTTCAAGGGAAGAAAAGCAAACTGTTCAAATTCCTCAAAGAGTGTGTGCAATGCTGATGCAAGTATGGTACCTTTGGAGAGACAAATGTATGCTAAAAGTCCTCAGCCGGTAGATAATGAATCAGCCACTTGTGACAGTTCGTGCAATGTAGTACCATTGACCACTGCTGTTGAAAAGACATGTATCTCTACAGATAGTGTCGGTGATAATAAGGTTTCTTCTCTTGAGCAGACATATGGTGGAATTAAAGCGAAATTGGAGGACCAAGCTGGCAAAGTTGACCCAAAATTCTTGTCTAGAATTGCAACAAGCAGCACAGAGGTGCATCCAAAAATGAAATGCAACAGTACTCTGGTAACGTGTTATTTCAATAAATTTTGCTTAAACAACTGTCAAGTTGATGTTTTGCTATAGTTGGTTTGTTTTTTCAATTCTTGCCATTGTTTGCTAACCTTATTATTTTTTTAGAAAAGTTTTCTAACCTTTAAACCTACAAATCAACAAGAAAGCAATATAATCCAGTTCAAGAAAGTATCTATTTTTTTGCTTGGCAATGAATGCTTAGTGCTTCAAAAGGCTTAAATTTCAAGTTTTCTCTGATTCTATTCACTTTCTTGGTTTGTGGAAGAATGTTGTCTCTTCTCTAATGGTAGTGTTGTCAAAATTCATTTATGAAAAATTTAAACCTTTTAAATATTTCATTGCCCCCACCTGAAATATCAGTGGGTGCATGCTATTGCCCTGTTTTATTTATTTTTCTATGAAGCAGGGAGATGTGGAAATTGGTTGAAAGAAGTGTTATTACTTCACAGATTTCGTCAATTTATTTACGGATGTGCGTTGAGTTTCTATTGTATTATGCTGAACAGCTTCTCGTTTTCAGATAGACTGAAACTTTCTTTTTCTTCGTTACTTTTATGACTTTGGCCATTATTTTACAGGAAGAGAGCAAATTTCCAGATTGTAGATCCGACCCCGATCTTAAACCTTGCCTTCAAGCTACAGAAACCAATACTGGTTCTTTCAAAGTTGAGGAGGAAATGCATATAGCGGAAGATTACCCAACTATAAAAGATCGTACTACTGGAAAACAAGAAGCAGCTGTTGAGGAGAAGGTTGATGGGGATTGTGTTACGATTAGGGATTCAAAGGATAATGGGTGTGCTGATTTGAGGACTTCTTCAAATATGGATCTCAATTGTTGGCAATATTACTCATCTCTAAAAGATCGACCTACCGGAAAACAAGCAGCAGTTGATGAGAAGGTTGTTTCAGATTCTGTTAAAATTAGGGATTCAAATGATATGTGTGCTGATGGGAAGACTTCTTCAAGTAAAGATCTTGAGTGTTGGCAATTGAATCATCGAAAACGCCCATACATTGATCTTACAGAACCAGTTTCTGAAGTTTCTACCGATACAAGTCAAAAAATGCCATGGAGCGAGGCAACGAGAGTTTCTGTAGATAGAGGAAATGATAATAAAAAGCTGAAAATGGGTTTCAGCGGAATATACCAGTATAGCAGCACTAGAGATCAAGTTCCTTTTAGTGATAGTTTAGCATCAAATAGACACAACTCCGTTTCTGGTTCTTCAGTCGAAGAGAAAAGATGTGACATTGCCTGTGAAAAGGTTATCCCCGAGGATCTGGGAAATAACGAAAGGTTCTTCTTTCCTGTGGATTCATGTTGTGCAGGGGAATTTCAGCTTGGGGACAACTCCAAACCATGGAAGGAGCCGTCCGTAAAGGATGAGTACCGAGTACATGACGTTTCTCCTAATCTTGAACTTGCTTTGGGGGCTGAGACAAGACCACCAAACACGGGAATCCTGCCTTTCTTTGTCGGAGCAATAGACAAAAATGACAACCATAACAAACCGCATGACAAGGTAATCAAAAAGCAAGAGGAAGATGTATCTGCCCCCCTTTCCCTTTCCCTCTCCCTTTCTTTCCCTTTCTCGGAGAAGGAACGTAATGTGAAACCTGTTCCTAAAACAGAGCAGCAGATGCCCGAAAGGCATCCTGCGAATACTTCGCTGCTACTGTTTCGGGGTTTCCCCGAAAAATAGGCTCATGGTGGGGTTCACATGATACTCTGTCCTACATGAATGTGGTAAAAATGTATACACCATGACCTTGCATTGGGGTTGTAGGAGAATCCACATTCCCATCTTGTTCATAACCCATACAGAACATAGCAATTAACTTCATATCTGTTCTTTCTTCTTTTTCCGGTTTCGTTTTTCGAGTGCATAGACATGGCCATGGCTGTTTGTATATAGAGAACGAAAACCGGCTTATTTCAGAATATCGACAAGAAATTTGCAAACCAATGCTTTGATCAGTTTTTTTTTTTTTTTCCTAGATGTTTCCTGTTCCTCTTTGCTCAGTGAATTTCCTCATTAGTGGGGGAAGAGTGTTGAAATTCTCTGCCTACCCTTTCTCCCCCTTTGCATCATGGAATAATAAAGGTTCAGTTTGGTGTTCCTAAAAAGTGAAGTCAGTATAACTTTTAAGTTTATTATTCAATACACTTAACAGTATTTTTTATATAAATATGTCTATTTTTAATTAAAATTATATTTATAATATTAAAATATTAAATTATATCCCTTAACCTTTACTCTTAAATTATAAATTGAAATTTAAACTCTTAAATTTCTATTAGGTGCGTTTAAAAAATATTTGGTGGAATAAGTCAAAATGAGTAATATTCTTTCAATCTCGTCACCCGTAGATAACGATATGTGTTGAAATAGTAAAAATTTATTACGTTTTTAGTTTAATCTAACGGTTTATATGAATCTCGTCACCTCCAAATGACGAGATTCAAAGAATATTATTTATTTTGATTTATTCTCTTAAATATTTTTTAAACACACCTAATACCCTAATATATTTTTTAATCCCATTATTCACTCAAATTTATCATTTTCTTCTTACTTTTAATCTAATGTTATAACTTTTCATAATTTTTAATTAATTTTTAGCAGTTTAATTTTTTTAAGAACATTTAAAATTATTTTAAAATTCCAGCCAAAATGTTTTAACGCGAGTGGTTAAAGCTTTCGGTTGATATATGAGTAATTTTTTTCTTTCTCGTAGATGAATATTATTTAAAAATTTAAAATTTCATATTTTAAGTCTGACGTGGCTAAATATTTCCACGTATCCTATTCCGAAAAAAAAACCTCTGAAAAATCTTCCTTTAGATGAGGGGCATATTCGTAAATACAAAGCTAAAAAGGAGATTTTTATAATCCATTTTCTGGCTAACTTTCCTTCGCTTTCTTTCAACTAAAAGCTCTCATGGCGTACTGTTTGGCTCCCGTTTCCATCTCAGGTTCTCCAATTTTAACAAAATTTTTTTCTATTTATTTCTTATTTTCACTTCTGAGTGTATCTATCATTTGAATTGTTGTTTGCTTCCGTCTCTTTTCTTATCTTTTTATTTGAATATTTAATACGCCTTGTAATTCTGTATATTTTAGTTGATTTCTGTCTGGAGAAATAGTTTAGTTACGGAAATGATGTACATAGAAGAAAATTATGTAAGAATTATATCAACTGTAAATGGCTGCAGTAAGCATAGTAATCGGTATCCAAACACGAGATGAGTGCGATACTGGTTCTTTCTATGTATTTGGAGAATCAAATCTACATACTCATGTTTACTTGTGTTTGAATTTGTGTTGGACACTGATACTTTAGATATTGATGAGTTCGGGTGACATGACCTTTTGTAAGTAACTAATTAAGGTGAGTTTGTTGGATAAAGGCCGAGGTTGCTAATTGCTACGCTGCAGGTTCAACTAGAAAATAGTAAATGCTTGCTTTGTTAGTGGATTAAAGTTTTTAAATAAAGGAAAGAAAAGAGTAGAAATGGGCTTTCTTTAAGTTGGATATTTGATTCAATGTTCTTATTTTAGTTTGTTTATGATATTATGTTGACAAGGTTTGAAAGAACATGAAGGATAGAAAAAAGGTTATAAGTAGAGGTGCTTCAAGTTTGTTTTGTGATTCGGCATGCTTATTTTAATTTGTTCGAGTGCTTAAAGCTAAAAAGAACACGCACTGGTTGTATTTCTTGTTGATGAAGATAGCAATGTACTTCCCTTTCCGTATTCTATGTGTTTTTTATTGGGAATGCAACGAATGCATTGTTTTTCTTTTATCGTATCAACTGATCTTGGGGCATGTGATGGATTGCTGTTGACATGAAAATAATGATGTGTCTATGAGTTCTTGCTTCATGCTCAAATTAAACTATTATTCCTTTCTTGGTTTATAGGCGGTCCTCATCTCAAGGCACGTGAAGTTTGGTTCCCCAAGTCCAGTACCTTTGGGAAAAAACCAAGTTTGGCAGTTCGAAGGAAACCAATTCCATCGAAATACCAGTTTTCAGTTTCTGCACAGTATCGGTATGTCTTTCTGGACTTCAGTCCACTTGAAATAAGCTTAGATGCAACTTCATGTTTCTGATAAGAGTAAGCTAGTAAGGGGTAATCCAAACCTATGATTCTGCATTATTGCGACCCAAGCTACATGTCTTTAATGGTTTTGGTTTTGTGTTTGAACTAAATCACTCACATGTTGTATTTTGGGATGACACATGTGCCAAATCCCATGTCTTACTAAGCCTGCTTGATGCAGATTTGGTAAACCTGAAATCTGCGAAAGAGTGCCCTGAAAGTTTCACAATTTTGACATAAATATAGGGAAAACAAATATGAAATCTGAAATGCGATTGTCAAAAACATTAACACGTAAGTCGCATTATCAATATCCAAGTGTCAGGTTCAGTAAATTCTCTCTGTAGAGTTTATTCCGTTTCATTGTTGATTTTCATTTTGAAGAATACTGTAAATAGAAACAGTTCCGGCGAACAATATCTTATCAAACCCTTGTTACTTCTTATACCAAATGATGTTTAAAGTTGTTGATTGGATGATTCTATGTCTATTTGATGCTGAACAGTGAACAACCTTACTCTACCCTCTACATGCTCAAAACTGAACAGGTTTAAAACATAGAACCATGTAAATTCCTCTTTGGTGCTTATGTTCCATGCCTTTTGTTTTCTTTCTCATGAATGTTCCTAAACTGATTCTTTACCCTTAACAAGGAAAAAAAAAGGAAAAAGCGGGTTTATTTATTGCTTTGGAGTTTTTTGCTATGTTTAGATTTATTTTCAGTAGGATTTAGCAAATTGCATATGTTGATCTTGTTCCATTCATTAGCAATGCTTCTAATTTCTTCTCATCTTTTGTTGTTAACCCTGATACATGCAGCGATGGCAGCAGGGGTGGAGGAAGTGATTTTGTTGCTGGTTTTCTTTTAGGAGGTGCTATATTTGGAACTTTGGGATATATTTTCGCACCACAGGTGATTAATATTAGCAGTTGACTGAAAGTGCCCTTGTAGTAATGCATTTAAGTGTTCTTGTTGAAATAGTTAATTATTATCTTCTATTAATATTTAAAGGTCTCTTAGAAAAATCAACCTAATTCATCTGTCTTGTAACTGAATCATCATATTATAGTGCTGTTTCATGCTTTATGTTCTTATCATAGTAGCCTTACCTTGCATTACTACTACTATGTTACTCGGACTCGGATGTGATGTATATATGTAACTTTGGAATTAATCTATTCAGTTTTTAAAACTCCTTTCATGTATAACTTTTGTAAGTTTATATCCCATATCTATGTTTGTATACAAGCCAAATACGGATGCTTATCGGATGCTTACAATGAAAATGACGAGTCAAAGCCACATAGATGGAATGATATCTGCAGTTCTTTCTGTTCCATGAATTGTTGCCTTTTCTTTATTTGAAATCTTTGTTATCAGGTTAAATCCTCCTCTCTTTTGTTGTTTCGATTCAGATCAGAAGATCCCTGCTAAATGAAGATGAATACGGCTTCCGTAAGTCAAAGCGACCGATATACTATGAAGAAGGTTTAGAGGTAATTAGGGTCTACTTTGATTTGCTATTATGTAGCGATATATGCTGCACTCTTTATATTAATTCAGAGCCTTTCTTGTGTTACTGAAAGCAGAAAACCAGGGAGACCCTGAATGAAAAAATCAGCCAACTAAACGCGGCCATCGACAATGTATCATCACGGTTGCGAGGCGGGAATAACTCACCTACCGTGCCGGCGGAGACTGACCCTGAAGTCGAAGCTACCATGTGAGAGACTCGTGTTTGTTACCTCCGAGTCATTACGACTGGGTTTCAGTTATGGAATGAGATAGTTTCTACCACTAGTTGTTTGAGAATGCAAGAATAGCGATCGCAAATGTTGAGATTCGAATTCAAATCGAACGTTTTTACGGAGCCTTGTTAATTGTCCTAAGTCCTAACATATATAGCTATTCTTATTCCTAAACTATTTCCCCTGAAATTTCCAAATCCAAAAGGTTAATATACCTGTTGGTACCTAAATTTGTCACTTTTTTTTTAAATGTTGGAACATTTGGTACCTATATTTCAAATATAAGTACCAAATATATAATGTTCGACAAATATAGGTACCAAATTTGTTCAAAATTTTAATTACCACTTCTACTTATGTGATTGTATGACATTTGACCAACTCAAATGAACAATCTTATTATTAAATTATTGTTAACATTAATTTAAAATGTCCAAAGAAATCAAAGCACGTAAATAATATATATCTATAGAATTTTTATAATAGTACTCCCTTGGTCCAATGAAAATCGTTTATTATTGATTTTTTTTATCATTTTTTAAATTTTGACTTATAATTATTTAAAATTTATTATTGATAAAAATATAAAAATATTTTAAAAACATTTTATCAAGAAGTTTACACTATATTTTAATTTTGAGAGTTAAAATTTTAGTTTAGAGTTTAAAATTTAGGGTTTTAGGTTATAAAATTTTTAATATTTGAAATTCAGTATATTGAATTTAAGTTTTAGAGTTTAATTTTTAGGAATAAAAATTTAAGATTTAAATTTTTATAATATAAACACGTAAAGTTATAGTGTATGGAATTTTTATAAAATATTTTAAAAAATAAAAGATTATATTTTAATATAAAACATGTATAAATAATTTTTATATAATTATTTTTTTAATATTTAAAACCTAAAACTTTAGCCTTAAGATACTAAATTTTAAACTTTAATTATATCCTTTAAATTAAAAAACCCACAACTTAAATCCCTGAACTAAATTTCAAACCCTAAATTTACATCTCTCTCATCTTTCTTTTGTCAACTCTCGTCTCATCTTGATACCTTAAAAAAGAAAATGATTCATCAGTTAAATTTGAACGTTATATATAAAATGTAAGCATTTTCAGGTAGTTTTTCCTCCAAGTTCCCCTCTTTCTCTCTTGCTTGTTAAAGAAAAAAACAACCCATTTCAGCGCTCTTCCCACCATGTCTGCTAAACCCAAGTACGTTCAATCACCGTCTTTCTGGGTTTCTTTCCTATTTACGATTTCATGCTTTGTTCCTTAAATTTCCTTTTATTTTGGACTTAGATCTGACTTGGGTTTTCTTATTTTTCTTCTTTGGACTGCTTATTCTTTAGTTCATGTGATGTTTTTCTGTAATAAATTTTGGGATTATGCTTGAGTTGTTCTTTGATTCTTTTAGGCTTGTGCTAAGTACTTTTTTCCCACTCAAATTCATAATTTTTTAGTTAATTTTGTTCTTTGATTCTGTTTTTCAAATGGGTTTTACTCAAATTTTAAGTATTCAAAATTTTGGGTGTTCTTTTGTTCATATGATGATTGTAATTGATATTTAAAGACCCCTTTTTTTCACTCAAATTTATAAACTTTTAGTCAGTTTTGTTCATTGATTCTCTTTTTCAAATGGGTTTTACTCAAATTTCAAGCGTTCAATTCAATATAATAATTTTATCTTGCCAAATTATGTAGAAAAAAAAGTTGTCACTTTTGAGGTAAAATCCATTTTTAGTTTAATTTGCTCATGAATTTTGTTTATATCCTTTGCTATTATGTGTTTAAAACAATGGGACATTGAATTTATGCACAAAGTATGAGTCATTGAACATTGTTTCTACAGATCAAATTCATCTGATACACCAACCAAGGTTTCACCAGCAACACCTAGAGTGGCAAGTAAAGTAAGCAGGGGACTGGCTAAACCCGAATCTGGTTCACCCTCCCCATTGCAAAGTACTCGCCATTCAGGCGATCGATCGGAAAGACTGTCTCTTAATTCGAAGCCTACAGTTGTTAGTAGATCACCAAAGGTTGCCACGCCGCCTGAAGTAAGTTTTGAAGTTAGTGTTGTCAAATATTATGTTATTTGATCTTACATGTTTTCGGCAACAAGTAAATTCTTTTGGATTTGTTGATTTAGGATTCGGTTATGCGGATTATGAATCTGTGTTGATTTTTATTGATGTTTCTGGATAGTGAGTTGTATTTTTAGAAAAGAAAATGTGTTATCTGTCATAAAGCATTGTGTATATTTTGATGTTTGGTGAGGAGAAAACCGGTTTTAGGAAAGTGAAACAAATCATCTTCTGTTTTTAATTATGAAATTAATGGATTTTGTGAGAAAGGGGCCATGGTGGCTGTAGATGCAACGGGAGGTGATATTTTTCAGAGAGAACAAAGTGTTTCTCTGTATTTTCTTATTATTCTTGAATATCAAATGATTACAGAATAAACCTTTAAATAGGCTAAAATAGAGTTTTAATATAACTAAAATTATACTTTTATCTCTAATTTAAATAATATAATATTTATTCTTAATTTAAATAAGACTTCTAATAAATCTAAACTACTAATTAGGAATAAACTCTAATTATATATTAAATAAAAAACTCTAACACTCCTCGTTAATTTAGACTTCTCCTCAAGCTCTAACACTTCTTGGATAACCAACAGATTTTCATTTGCATTATTGTTTGGCTTTGATTTTCAGAAACTGCAAACGCGGGTGGGTAAGGGATTAGAATTGCAGGCTCAGTTGAACTTGGTTCAGGAGGATTTAAAGAAAGCAAAGGAGAAAATATCATTGATCGAGAAGGAGAAGGCGCAAGCAATTGATGAACTGAAAGAAGCACAGAAAGCAGCTGAAGAAGCAAATGAAAAGCTTAGAGAGGCTTTGGCTGCACAAAAGCTAGCTGAAGAGAACTCTGAGATTGAAAAGTTCCGAGCTTTAGAGTTGGAACAGGTGGAGATGGGTGTTTCTCAGAAGAAAGATGAAGAATGGCAGAGAGAAATCGAATCCGTGAGGAATCAGCATTCTCTGGATGTGGCTGCTCTTGTCTCAACCACTCAGGAGCTTCAACAGGTGAAGCAGGAACTAGCCATGACTTGTGATGCAAAAAACCAAGCATTAAATCACGCTGATGATGCAACCAAGATTGCTGAAATTCATGCTGAGAAGGTGGAAATTCTCTTGGAGGAATTGGTTCGGTTGAAGTCATTGCTTGAGTTGAAGCGTGAAAGAGAAGTTAATGAAAACAATGGAATGGTGTTGAAGCTCGGGGAAGAGATAGAATCATTGAAACAAGAAGTTGAGAAAGCAAAGACATATGAGGAGAAGTTGGTGGAAAACGAGGCTTTCGTTGAACAACTTAATGTTGATCTAGAAGCTGCGAAAATGGTTGAATTGTATACACACAATTTAGTCGATGAACTGGGAAATAGGGTTGAAAAATTAGAAATGCAGATTGAGGAAGCAAAGAAGTTGGAAATATCTACATCGGAATCTCTAAACTTGGTCATCAAGCAATTAGAAAGCAGCAATGATTCATTGCAAGATGCAGAATCTGATATTGCTGCTCTTAAAGAGAAAGTGATATCATTGGAGATGACGATCTGTACGCAGAGAAGGGATCTTGAGGAATCAGAACACCAGATTGATAAGGCTAAGGAAGAAAATGCAGAAGTGGGAAAGTTGGTTGAGTCTCTAAAGTCCGAATTAGAAACAGTGAAAGAAGAAAAGAGCCAAGCTTTAGATAATGAGAACCTTGCAGTTTCCCGTGTTCAAACTCTTTTAGAAGAGAAAAACAAACTCATTAACGAGTTGGAAAATTCTAAGGATGAGGAAGAGAAGAGCAAGAAAGCGATGGAAAGCATAGCTTCAGCCTTGCATGAAGTTTCTGCAGAAGCTAGGGAGGCTAAGGAGAAGCTCTTATCCCGTGAAACCGACAATGAAAATTTCGAGAACCAGTTAGAAGAGCTAAGGTTGTTGCTGAAAGAAACAGATGAGAAGTATGGAACCATGCTCAATGATGCAAAAAATGAGATTGATTTTCTTACAAAAACCGTTGAAGAATCCAAGAACAAATACCAGAATTCCATAACCGAGTGGGAACGAAAAGAACTGGATTTAGTAGTTTGTGTAAAGAAGTCGGATGAAGAAAACACTTCTCTGCAAAATGAAATTAATAGGTTGGTAAATTTGCTAAAACAATCCAAGGAAGAAGCATCTAAATCCAAGGAGGAAGAAGCTCGGTTGAAGGATAGCCTAAAGGAAGTTGAATCTAAGGTGATTTATCTGCAAGATGCTCTAGAGGAAGTCAAGACTGAGAGCATGAAATTAAAGGAGAGTTTGTTGGATAAAGAAACTGAGTTTCAGAGCATCATTCAAGAGAACGATGAACTCCGGGCTAGGGAAGATGTTTCTCTCAAGAAAGTTGAGGAGTTTTCTAAGTTGTTAGAGGAAGCCATACTAAGAAAGCAAAGTGAGGAAAATGGGGAGCTAACTGACAGTGACAAGGACTATGATTTGCTTCCTAAGGTGGTTGAATTCTCTGAAGAGAACGGTCATGGAAGTAAAGAGAAGCCCAAGTCATCAGAACATCCTGAGGAGTCCAAAAATGAAAACTCTTTGCATGTAAATGACGGCTCAAAAGATGGGGCTCCTCAAGCAGATCATGCCAAAGTGCAGAAGGTGAACCTAAACGGAAAAGTGGTGCATGAGACAAAAGAAAAAGAGGATGATTCAGTAGAGTCGGTTAATGTTGAATTTAAGATGTGGGAAAGCTGCAGAATTGAAAAGAAAGAATTTTCACCAGAAGGGGAACCTGAACAAGAAGAATCCTTTGATGAGGAAGTTGATTCCAAGTTAGATGCTAGTGAGGGCTTTGATCGGATAAATGGTTCAACAGAAATCGTAGATGATGACGGAGACTCACCATCAAAGCTGCAACAACATAAAAAGAAGAAGCCTTTACTCCGTAAATTCGGGAACCTACTGAAGAAAAAGGGAAGTAGCAATCAAAAGTAGACAATGAAATCAGCTATGGCATGACTCAGCCCTACCAACAGGCAGAAGTATATAGGATAAGAACTTTCAGCTTAATGTGTTTCTTTCATTTGTCTTCCTTAAAATCATATTTTTAAAATTTAAAATTGGATTCTCCATATTTTTAGTAGCTTGTGTGTGATGGATATATACCTTACTTTCATTAGTTATTCAGTTATTCATATCTGGAATTCATGAAAAACATGGTGACTTAAGCTGTATTTCAATGTGTTTTCTTTATATTATGCAAGGAAACTAAATGTTCTGCCATGCACCAATTGCTAAATCTAGACAATGAGAACAATGGGTTATTCAGACATTATTTGAACGAGGACATGGTCATCAATTGTGCTATGTTTTTTTGGAAGCCCAACGTGTCTGATATGGTAATTAATCAAGTGGAGTTTTAATTAATTGTCAGTCATCAATTCTTTAACAATTAATTAACTGTCCGTGGCTTGATTGAAACTATTCTAAAAGTTTAATGAGTTAATTATCATTTTTTTAGTTTAGTGATCAAAATAAGACCATCCTAATAGTTTAATGACCATGGGATAATTTACCCTTTCTATAACAAATTAAAACATGATTGTTACTTAGTTACATGAGAAATTATATCATGAACCCTTTCCATTATGTCATCTGTGGTCTCAATCAACCAGATTCATCCATCTTATATTTTTTAAGGTGAATTATCACCTATTTCCTACATGTAACAAGTGAGTGAGTAGTTATCAGTCGATTACTTAAAGATAAACAATCATGATTGCATGACCACGGATGACGTGATGAAAAAGGTTCATGATATAATATCTCTTAATTACATAGATCAAATCTTAAATTCGTTAAAATATATAAATTAAAACAAAATTACACGATGGAAGTGTGAGGTAAGCTTGTTGAAGCATCACATAAGCAATGGCGGATCCAAAAATTCATTTAAGGGTAGACACATATAAAATTTCAAAATCTCAAGGTGGGCACAAAGCTTAAATATTATAAAAATTTAAGGATCAATTCATAAAAATTAAAAAAAATTAAGGATAAATATACAAATTTTAAAAAATTCAGTGCCCAACCTATTTAAAGGGTGCATCAGCCCGTGCACATAAGCATGTCTCCAACAATTATACCTATAAACTATGTTCCCTTTATAAGACCATCTCAAAATCCCCATGAAAAATTGCTCATCTCATCTCCCAAAATGACCACCAAGCCAATGGAAACAACTCCATCACCATTGTTGCTCTCTTAATACCATTCATCAAATCATCTTCAATTAGTTCACTTTCTTAACGTTACTAAACATCTTGCCATTAGACTCTAAATTCTTCAGTAACGTCACTTTCTTAATGTCAAACGAGTCAAGAATTATAGTTCGATGGTACCTGATATAATTTATCTTTATATTTTTAATAATATTTAGGGTAAACTATATCAAATACCACCGAGCAATTAGGATTGACTTATTTTTACTACCAAACTATGCTAGATTAAAACGAGGACGTTTTGGTGTACTATTTTGATACTAAATTGCACAAAGCAGCGGCATTTTGTTGGAGAAAAATATAAAAAATATGCACTCGATGAGATTTAAACCTAGAACCTTAAAAACCGAAGCCAATCTCGTAATAACTAAGCCAACTTAACATCTTTACTTTTTTAAAACAAATAATAATTATTTTAAATTATAATTTATCATATAAATAATATTACTCTATATAATATAAAATAATAATAATATATTAAAATATAACTAATAAATAAAATATTTATATTAAATAAAAAATTATATTATCAGTAATATTACATGTATAAATAAAAATATAATAATATAAAAACTATTTTTTTAAAAAACCAAACTCATAAATCATAAACCCATTACCGATCAAAATGGATAAATTTAGGGTCTAAGCTTTAGATTTTTTTTTAAATTTTGGAAATCTTAGATTCTTTTTGAAAAATTAATTTTTATATTTAATTGTATTATTTTTATATATTCCAATATTATTTGTTTATAAAGTAAAATTGTTGCGTTTAAGGTTTATAGTTTATAGTTTAGGTGTTTTAGATTTTTATTGAATTTTGGTTGTTTTAAAAAATTTGAGGTTTTGAAAATTAGTGTTTTTATTTTTATAATAATATATTTATCTATTGAATATTATTTATAAATATGAAAAATATTTATAAATTTATATTTAATTTATCATTTATATACTAATATATGTATACTAATATATTTATATTATTTATATAGAGTAATATTATTTATATCATACTCCCTTAAGTTATGGGTTTTATGTGCACTAGGAGTACATCCCTTCAACTTAATTTGCATAATTCAAGTTTTTTTTTTTGATAAATTAAAATTTTATTCATCCAAAGCAACCGTCCACATCCATTAACTTTACAAACCAAATAAAGAAAAACACAAAATTAATTTCATAATATACCCCAATTAATGGCTATATCCCTATAAAAAATAACAAGAATTAAAATATAAACCAATATCATGTTTAATTTGCTCAAAAACAGAATCGGCTAAACATGATTGCTTCCCATGTAAACGGTTGTTCCTCTCTTTCTAGACATGATAGTTTAATCCACGCCAAGCTAAACGCACAATCGCAGCTCGCAAGGATTTCCCCTTTCCAAACTGCAAAACCCAGTTAAAGCTAGCAAACCAATCTCGTTGAGACATTATAACTTGCAAGCAAGAACAAATAAATACCATACTCGAGTTGAGAAAGCGCAATCTCCAAATAGCATAATTCAAGTTTCTCAACAGTCTAACCACAAATATATATAGTCTATATTTGAATGATGATTTTATAGGATCTTATTCCACTCTATGAGAGTTTTACAACAACATTTCATATGCTCAAAACGGTTTAGTGGTGAGTGAGAAATTGATACCTAAAGTAGGATAGTTGTGAATTGAAGAAGGAAATGAAAACCCCGTAACCTACATTGATGAATTGTTTGTATACACTTACCCACTTTGTAGTCATTGAATGACTTGAATAATAATTTTTTCCTGCATCCAAGCACAAGGGGTCGTAAATTCAAGTGAATCGAACCTTTTCGGGTTGGGGCGCACTAGCATGATGAGGGCGGCGCAAATGTTTTCAACGACGGGGGAAGGACAAAGCTACGTTTATGATCTCTAGAATCGGGCAATTTTTTTTAAGATCAAGATCATGGGTTGTATCATAGGAGACTGAGGAACGTCAAACTCAAGAACCAAGAAGTGATCTAATCTATCTTAAAAAAATTATTTTCATACAAGCCTCATCATGTTCAAATTTTTGTTTGATTTAGTTTAATATTTATTTGTTGTAATAAATATGTAATTGGATCTATTTTATATTTTTTTTATAATATTCGATTCTAGTCTTGATCAAATATTTTCCTACAAATTTTATGCCTAAATGTTTAAGAATTGTTCATGCATATGTATCTGAGCAATATAATAGTATACTTTATAGCAAATTATTTTGTAATTTCTAATAACAACTTTATTCTTGCATATGTATACGGTCATGCATAAGTTGGAACATAAATTTAAAATTTGAGAAATATTTTTAATATTTAAAAAATAAATAGATAAATAATTAATATGATGATGAGTTATGAATTATGTTCCCATTATAAGATCCCCTCAATATGCCCATCAAAAATTTGCTCATCTCATCACCCAAAATGACCCCCAAGCTCATGCACGCAACTCCCAAAATAATCACCATTGTTGCTCTCTTAATACCTTTCCAAAATTCATCATCTTCAACTAGTTCATTTTCGTAATGCTACTAAACATGTCGTCTTTAGACTCTAAATTCCTCAGAAACGTCACTTTCTTAATATCGAACAAGTCAGAGCTATAGTTTGATGGTACCTGACACAATTTTCCATATATTTTTAATAATATTTAGGATAAACAAAGCCAGGTACCATCGAACTATTGAAATTTGCTTATTTTTACCACCAAAATATGCTAGATTAAAACGATGACGCTGTTGTACGTTATTTTGATACTAAATTACATAAAACGGTGCCGTTTCGTTGGAAATTTTTTTGAAAAATTATCCATTCAATAAGATTTAAATCTAGAAGACTACAACCTTGAAAACCAAAGGCGAGAACTATGATTAAAACAAGGATTTGTAAAATCAATATTCGTTAGTAAAATCCTTTTATTTAATCTGCATAATTCAAGTTTCTCAACAATCTAACCACAAATTTATCTAGCCAAACCAGGTGGATATAAATTACATGATAGCCATAGAGATTAATGCTTAGCCATATAATTTACACATACTTATTAAATTATAATCGATTTTATAGAAAATATTGATTGGTTATAATTTTCAATTTCTCTATATATTGGAAACGGAACAAAGAAGAAAAATCATTCCAATTTCAAGCTAAACTAAAAATATGGCAATAAAATTTAATATTGTTTTTACGGTGTCC
The DNA here is from genome assembly GCA_035048815.1 of Abelmoschus esculentus. Classification (NCBI taxonomy): domain Eukaryota; kingdom Viridiplantae; phylum Streptophyta; class Magnoliopsida; order Malvales; family Malvaceae; genus Abelmoschus; species Abelmoschus esculentus. Next base: position 857,415 of record JAUCBN010000019.1, on the reverse strand, counting down.
ATAATATTACTTTCACATCTTTCGGCCATCGAAGCTCAAGGAGGTATTCTTGATGTCGTTGCTAAGTTTGGCGCAAAGGCCGACTTGAAAACAGATTTGAGCAAGGTAAGTGAAATTGTAAATCACTTTAACACTCTGACGTTGAAAACATGTAAAATTTATTTTTTAACATATTTTGTTTTAGCCATTATTGGATGCATGGAAAGAAGCTTGTAGTTCCGCAACTCCAGCAACAATTGTGATTCCTAAAGGCGTATACATTTTAAGTACAGCAACACTAGAAGGTCCTTGCAAGGCTCCTATTGCGCTTCAAGTTCAGGGCACTATAAAAGCTCCAGCGGATCCTAAAGCTTTCAAGGAGCCTAAATGGATTGCATTCAGTAGAGTTGAAAATTTTAAAATGTCCGGTGGAGGAATTTTCGATGGTCAGGGAACCCAAGCTTATAAGAGAGAAGGTTGCGATAAAAAAGACTTTTGTAGTGTACTCCCCATTGTAAGGTTTCTTTCCTTTTTCTAGAATATGATACTTTTTTATAGTTATAACTAACATATATTTTTTTTGACTCCACTATAACTCTAAAATTGTACAGAATCTAAGGTTTGATTTTTTGACCAACGCGTTGATACAAGACATAACTAGCAGAGATAGCAAACAATTCCACGCTAATCTTTTGGGTTGCAAAAACATTACTTTCGAACGTTTCAGCATACGTGCACCTAAAGATAGTCCAAACACAGACGGTATCCATATGGGGAGATCAGATGGAGTTAAAATTATTAGCTCGGAAATAAAAACCGGTGATGATTGTATTTCAATTGGGGATGGATCCAAACATGTGGACATCAATGGAGTAACTTGTGGACCAGGACATGGCATCAGTATCGGTAGTCTTGGAAAGTTCGACGATGAAGAACCCGTTGAAGGAATTAAAGTATCAAAATGCACCATGTCCGATACTACGAATGGTGTTAGAATCAAGAGCTGGGCAGGTGAATTTCCTGGAAGTGCTACAGATATTCATTTTGAGGATATCACCGTGAAGAATGTCAGTTGCCCTATCATAATTGATCAGAAATATTGCCCATCGGGTAAATGCAAGATGAATGTACGTGAACACTTCTCGAAATCCTAATAAAGTGAAAAGAGTTTATCAATCATCTAATCTAGATATTATTGTGTTCATGCAGGCAGAATCAAAGGTTAAACTAAGCAACATCAGCTTTAAGAACATCCGTGGCACGGCTGCGCTTCCAGAAGTTGTTCGAATCGTTTGCAGCGGTACTCTTCCATGTGAAAATGTGGAGTTCGCCGACATTGACCTTAAGTATAGCGGACCCGATGGACCTGCCGTATCCGAATGTAAAAATGTAAAACCCAAAATTTCTGGCACACAAAATCCGCCTGCATGTGCTACCCCGATGCCAGCAAACCCTACCCCTACGCCTTAAATGGTCTGAATGATCAAAGTGAATGTAAATCGCACACCTTTTCATTTTACATAAATACATTTGTTTCATTTTAATTCTATTTTAATAAAAATATATTAAATTCAGTTGTTTAAAAAATATTCTTGAATGTATATAGCACATAAGTGATAATATTTTATGCATTTTGTCTTATTTGACCGAACGTTATATGCAACTTATTTTGCTTTAGTGGTTATGAATTTGCCTTTGGTTTTCAAGTTTCTAGAATTAAATCTCGTCGGGTGCATATTTTTTTTCATATTTATCTCCCACAAAACAACGCCATTTTGGACAATTTTGTTTCAAGGTAGCGCAGAAAAGCGTCGTCGTTTTAATCTAGTATAGTTTGGTGGTAATAATAAGTAAACCCCAATAGTTAGGTGGTACCTGGCATAATTTACCCTAAATATTATTAAAGATACAAGGGTAAAACATGTCAGGTACCGTGGAACCATGGCTCGTGACCCTAAATATTACCAACATGTGCTCCGGGTCTCCTCAATTTTCATGGGATGGGGAAGTGTTTAAAATGATAATTACTACCATTTTGTCACCTCCTGTGATGGGTGTTTCCCTTTGAATTCAATATTTGACGAATTTGATAGCCATATTTTAATAGAAAAATATGAGGAAAATGATAATTTTGAACCATATTTTAAATAAGTAAAAGCGGATATTCGAATGATGATTTTATAGGATCTTATTCCACTCTATGAGAGTTTTACAACAACATTTCATATGCTCAAAACGGTTTAGTGGTGAGTGAGAAATTGATACCTAAAGTAGGATAGTTGTGAATTGAAGAAGGAAATGAAAACCCCGTATCCTACATTGATGAATTGTTTGTATACACTTACCCACTTTGTAGTCATTGAATGACTTGAATAATAATTTTTTCCTGCATCCAAGCACAAGGGGTCGTAAATTCAAGTGAATCGGACCTTTTCGGGTTGGGGCGCACTAGCATGATGAGGGCGGCGCAAATGTTTTCGACGACGGGGGAAGGACAAAGCTACGTTTATGATCTCTAGAATCGGGCAATTTTTTTTAAGATCAAGATCATGGGTTGTATCATAGGAGACTGAGGAACGTCAAACTCAAGAACCAAGAAGTGATCTAATCTATCTTAAAAAAATTATTTTCATACAAGCCTCATCATGTTCAAATTTTTGTTTGATTTAGTTTAATATTTATTTGTTGTAATAAATATGTAATTGGATCTATTTTATATTTTTTTTTATAATATTCGATTCTAGTCTTGATCAAATATTTTCCTACAAATTTTATGCCTAAATGTTTAAGAATTGTTCATGCATATGTATCTGAGCAATATAATAGTATACTTTATAGCAAATTATTTTGTAATTTCTAATAACAACTTTATTCTTGCATATGTATACGGTCATGCATAAGTTGGAACATAAATTTAAAATTTGAGAAATATTTTTAATATTTAAAAAATAAATAGATAAATAATTAATATGATGATGAGTTATGAATTATGTTCCCATTATAAGATCCCCTCAATATGCCCATCAAAAATTTGCTCATCTCATCACCCAAAATGACCCCCAAGCTCATGCACGCAACTCCCAAAATAATCACCATTGTTGCTCTCTTAATACCTTTCCAAAATTCATCATCTTCAACTAGTTCATTTTCGTAATGCTACTAAACATGTCGTCTTTAGACTCTAAATTCCTCAGAAACGTCACTTTCTTAATATCGAACAAGTCAGAGCTATAGTTTGATGGTACCTGACACAATTTTCCATATATTTTTAATAATATTTAGGATAAACAAAGCCAGGTACCATCGAACTATTGAAATTTGCTTATTTTTACCACCAAAATATGCTAGATTAAAACGATGACGCTGTTGTACGTTATTTTGATACTAAATTACATAAAACGGTGCCGTTTCGTTGGAAATTTTTTTGAAAAATTATCCATTCAATAAGATTTAAATCTAGAAGACTACAACCTTGAAAACCAAAGGCGAGAACTATGATTAAAACAAGGATTTGTAAAATCAATATTCGTTAGTAAAATCCTTTTATTTAATCTGCATAATTCAAGTTTCTCAACAATCTAACCACAAATTTATCTAGCCAAACCAGGTGGATATAAATTACATGATAGCCATAGAGATTAATGCTTAGCCATATAATTTACACATACTTATTAAATTATAATCGATTTTATAGAAAATATTGATTGGTTATAATTTTCAATTTCTCTATATATTGGAAACGGAACAAAGAAGAAAAATCATTCCAATTTCAAGCTAAACTAAAAATATGGCAATAAAATTTAATATTGTTTTTACGGTGTCCATAATATTACTTTCACATCTTTCGGCCATCGAAGCTCAAGGAGGTATTCTTGATGTCGTTGCTAAGTTTGGCGCAAAGGCCGACTTGAAAACAGATTTGAGCAAGGTAAGTGAAATTGTAAATCACTTTAACACTCTGACGTTGAAAACATGTAAAATTTATTTTTTAACATATTTTGTTTTAGCCATTATTGGATGCATGGAAAGAAGCTTGTAGTTCCGCAACTCCAGCAACAATTGTGATTCCTAAAGGCGTATACATTTTAAGTACAGCAACACTAGAAGGTCCTTGCAAGGCTCCTATTGCGCTTCAAGTTCAGGGCACTATAAAAGCTCCAGCGGATCCTAAAGCTTTCAAGGAGCCTAAATGGATTGCATTCAGTAGAGTTGAAAATTTTAAAATGTCCGGTGGAGGAATTTTCGATGGTCAGGGAACCCAAGCTTATAAGAGAGAAGGTTGCGATAAAAAAGACTTTTGTAGTGTACTCCCCATTGTAAGGTTTCTTTCCTTTTTCTAGAATATGATACTTTTTTATAGTTATAACTAACATATATTTTTTTTGACTCCACTATAACTCTAAAATTGTACAGAATCTAAGGTTTGATTTTTTGACCAACGCGTTGATACAAGACATAACTAGCAGAGATAGCAAACAATTCCACGCTAATCTTTTGGGTTGCAAAAACATTACTTTCGAACGTTTCAGCATACGTGCACCTAAAGATAGTCCAAACACAGACGGTATCCATATGGGGAGATCAGATGGAGTTAAAATTATTAGCTCGGAAATAAAAACCGGTGATGATTGTATTTCAATTGGGGATGGATCCAAACATGTGGACATCAATGGAGTAACTTGTGGACCAGGACATGGCATCAGTATCGGTAGTCTTGGAAAGTTCGACGATGAAGAACCCGTTGAAGGAATTAAAGTATCAAAATGCACCATGTCCGATACTACGAATGGTGTTAGAATCAAGAGCTGGGCAGGTGAATTTCCTGGAAGTGCTACAGATATTCATTTTGAGGATATCACCGTGAAGAATGTCAGTTGCCCTATCATAATTGATCAGAAATATTGCCCATCGGGTAAATGCAAGATGAATGTACGTGAACACTTCTCGAAATCCTAATAAAGTGAAAAGAGTTTATCAATCATCTAATCTAGATATTATTGTGTTCATGCAGGCAGAATCAAAGGTTAAACTAAGCAACATCAGCTTTAAGAACATCCGTGGCACGGCTGCGCTTCCAGAAGTTGTTCGAATCGTTTGCAGCGGTACTCTTCCATGTGAAAATGTGGAGTTCGCCGACATTGACCTTAAGTATAGCGGACCCGATGGACCTGCCGTATCCGAATGTAAAAATGTAAAACCCAAAATTTCTGGCACACAAAATCCGCCTGCATGTGCTACCCCGATGCCAGCAAACCCTACCCCTACGCCTTAAATGGTCTGAATGATCAAAGTGAATGTAAATCGCACACCTTTTCATTTTACATAAATACATTTGTTTCATTTTAATTCTATTTTAATAAAAATATATTAAATTCAGTTGTTTAAAAAATATTCTTGAATGTATATAGCACATAAGTGATAATATTTTATGCATTTTGTCTTATTTGACCGAACGTTATATGCAACTTATTTTGCTTTAGTGGTTATGAATTTGCCTTTGGTTTTCAAGTTTCTAGAATTAAATCTCGTCGGGTGCATATTTTTTTTCATATTTATCTCCCACAAAACAACGCCATTTTGGACAATTTTGTTTCAAGGTAGCGCAGAAAAGCGTCGTCGTTTTAATCTAGTATAGTTTGGTGGTAATAATAAGTAAACCCCAATAGTTAGGTGGTACCTGGCATAATTTACCCTAAATATTATTAAAGATACAAGGGTAAAACATGTCAGGTACCGTGGAACCATGGCTCGTGACCCTAAATATTACCAACATGTGCTCCGGGTCTCCTCAATTTTCATGGGATGGGGAAGTGTTTAAAATGATAATTACTACCATTTTGTCACCTCCTGTGATGGGTGTTTCCCTTTGAATTCAATATTTGACGAATTTGATAGCCATATTTTAATAGAAAAATATGAGGAAAATGATAATTTTGAACCATATTTTAAATAAGTAAAAGCGGATATTCGAATGATGATTTTATAGGATCTTATTCCACTCTATGAGAGTTTTACAACAACATTTCATATGCTCAAAACGGTTTAGTGGTGAGTGAGAAATTGATACCTAAAGTAGGATAGTTGTGAATTGAAGAAGGAAATGAAAACCCCGTATCCTACATTGATGAATTGTTTGTATACACTTACCCACTTTGTAGTCATTGAATGACTTGAATAATAATTTTTTCCTGCATCCAAGCACAAGGGGTCGTAAATTCAAGTGAATCGGACCTTTTCGGGTTGGGGCGCACTAGCATGATGAGGGCGGCGCAAATGTTTTCGACGACGGGGGAAGGACAAAGCTACGTTTATGATCTCTAGAATCGGGCAATTTTTTTTAAGATCAAGATCATGGGTTGTATCATAGGAGACTGAGGAACGTCAAACTCAAGAACCAAGAAGTGATCTAATCTATCTTAAAAAAATTATTTTCATACAAGCCTCATCATGTTCAAATTTTTGTTTGATTTAGTTTAATATTTATTTGTTGTAATAAATATGTAATTGGATCTATTTTATATTTTTTTTTATAATATTCGATTCTAGTCTTGATCAAATATTTTCCTACAAATTTTATGCCTAAATGTTTAAGAATTGTTCATGCATATGTATCTGAGCAATATAATAGTATACTTTATAGCAAATTATTTTGTAATTTCTAATAACAACTTTATTCTTGCATATGTATACGGTCATGCATAAGTTGGAACATAAATTTAAAATTTGAGAAATATTTTTAATATTTAAAAAATAAATAGATAAATAATTAATATGATGATGAGTTATGAATTATGTTCCCATTATAAGATCCCCTCAATATGCCCATCAAAAATTTGCTCATCTCATCACCCAAAATGACCCCCAAGCTCATGCACGCAACTCCCAAAATAATCACCATTGTTGCTCTCTTAATACCTTTCCAAAATTCATCATCTTCAACTAGTTCATTTTCGTAATGCTACTAAACATGTCGTCTTTAGACTCTAAATTCCTCAGAAACGTCACTTTCTTAATATCGAACAAGTCAGAGCTATAGTTTGATGGTACCTGACACAATTTTCCATATATTTTTAATAATATTTAGGATAAACAAAGCCAGGTACCATCGAACTATTGAAATTTGCTTATTTTTACCACCAAAATATGCTAGATTAAAACGATGACGCTGTTGTACGTTATTTTGATACTAAATTACATAAAACGGTGCCGTTTCGTTGGAAATTTTTTTGAAAAATTATCCATTCAATAAGATTTAAATCTAGAAGACTACAACCTTGAAAACCAAAGGCGAGAACTATGATTAAAACAAGGATTTGTAAAATCAATATTCGTTAGTAAAATCCTTTTATTTAATCTGCATAATTCAAGTTTCTCAACAATCTAACCACAAATTTATCTAGCCAAACCAGGTGGATATAAATTACATGATAGCCATAGAGATTAATGCTTAGCCATATAATTTACACATACTTATTAAATTATAATCGATTTTATAGAAAATATTGATTGGTTATAATTTTCAATTTCTCTATATATTGGAAACGGAACAAAGAAGAAAAATCATTCCAATTTCAAGCTAAACTAAAAATATGGCAATAAAATTTAATATTGTTTTTACGGTGTCCATAATATTACTTTCACATCTTTCGGCCATCGAAGCTCAAGGAGGTATTCTTGATGTCGTTGCTAAGTTTGGCGCAAAGGCCGACTTGAAAACAGATTTGAGCAAGGTAAGTGAAATTGTAAATCACTTTAACACTCTGACGTTGAAAACATGTAAAATTTATTTTTTAACATATTTTGTTTTAGCCATTATTGGATGCATGGAAAGAAGCTTGTAGTTCCGCAACTCCAGCAACAATTGTGATTCCTAAAGGCGTATACATTTTAAGTACAGCAACACTAGAAGGTCCTTGCAAGGCTCCTATTGCGCTTCAAGTTCAGGGCACTATAAAAGCTCCAGCGGATCCTAAAGCTTTCAAGGAGCCTAAATGGATTGCATTCAGTAGAGTTGAAAATTTTAAAATGTCCGGTGGAGGAATTTTCGATGGTCAGGGAACCCAAGCTTATAAGAGAGAAGGTTGCGATAAAAAAGACTTTTGTAGTGTACTCCCCATTGTAAGGTTTCTTTCCTTTTTCTAGAATATGATACTTTTTTATAGTTATAACTAACATATATTTTTTTTGACTCCACTATAACTCTAAAATTGTACAGAATCTAAGGTTTGATTTTTTGACCAACGCGTTGATACAAGACATAACTAGCAGAGATAGCAAACAATTCCACGCTAATCTTTTGGGTTGCAAAAACATTACTTTCGAACGTTTCAGCATACGTGCACCTAAAGATAGTCCAAACACAGACGGTATCCATATGGGGAGATCAGATGGAGTTAAAATTATTAGCTCGGAAATAAAAACCGGTGATGATTGTATTTCAATTGGGGATGGATCCAAACATGTGGACATCAATGGAGTAACTTGTGGACCAGGACATGGCATCAGTATCGGTAGTCTTGGAAAGTTCGACGATGAAGAACCCGTTGAAGGAATTAAAGTATCAAAATGCACCATGTCCGATACTACGAATGGTGTTAGAATCAAGAGCTGGGCAGGTGAATTTCCTGGAAGTGCTACAGATATTCATTTTGAGGATATCACCGTGAAGAATGTCAGTTGCCCTATCATAATTGATCAGAAATATTGCCCATCGGGTAAATGCAAGATGAATGTACGTGAACACTTCTCGAAATCCTAATAAAGTGAAAAGAGTTTATCAATCATCTAATCTAGATATTATTGTGTTCATGCAGGCAGAATCAAAGGTTAAACTAAGCAACATCAGCTTTAAGAACATCCGTGGCACGGCTGCGCTTCCAGAAGTTGTTCGAATCGTTTGCAGCGGTACTCTTCCATGTGAAAATGTGGAGTTCGCCGACATTGACCTTAAGTATAGCGGACCCGATGGACCTGCCGTATCCGAATGTAAAAATGTAAAACCCAAAATTTCTGGCACACAAAATCCGCCTGCATGTGCTACCCCGATGCCAGCAAACCCTACCCCTACGCCTTAAATGGTCTGAATGATCAAAGTGAATGTAAATCGCACACCTTTTCATTTTACATAAATACATTTGTTTCATTTTAATTCTATTTTAATAAAAATATATTAAATTCAGTTGTTTAAAAAATATTCTTGAATGTATATAGCACATAAGTGATAATATTTTATGCATTTTGTCTTATTTGACCGAACGTTATATGCAACTTATTTTGCTTTAGTGGTTATGAATTTGCCTTTGGTTTTCAAGTTTCTAGAATTAAATCTCGTCGGGTGCATATTTTTTTTCATATTTATCTCCCACAAAACAACGCCATTTTGGACAATTTTGTTTCAAGGTAGCGCAGAAAAGCGTCGTCGTTTTAATCTAGTATAGTTTGGTGGTAATAATAAGTAAACCCCAATAGTTAGGTGGTACCTGGCATAATTTACCCTAAATATTATTAAAGATACAAGGGTAAAACATGTCAGGTACCGTGGAACCATGGCTCGTGACCCTAAATATTACCAACATGTGCTCCGGGTCTCCTCAATTTTCATGGGATGGGGAAGTGTTTAAAATGATAATTACTACCATTTTGTCACCTCCTGTGATGGGTGTTTCCCTTTGAATTCAATATTTGACGAATTTGATAGCCATATTTTAATAGAAAAATATGAGGAAAATGATAATTTTGAACCATATTTTAAATAAGTAAAAGCGGATATTCGAATGATGATTTTATAGGATCTTATTCCACTCTATGAGAGTTTTACAACAACATTTCATATGCTCAAAACGGTTTAGTGGTGAGTGAGAAATTGATACCTAAAGTAGGATAGTTGTGAATTGAAGAAGGAAATGAAAACCCCGTATCCTACATTGATGAATTGTTTGTATACACTTACCCACTTTGTAGTCATTGAATGACTTGAATAATAATTTTTTCCTGCATCCAAGCACAAGGGGTCGTAAATTCAAGTGAATCGGACCTTTTCGGGTTGGGGCGCACTAGCATGATGAGGGCGGCGCAAATGTTTTCGACGACGGGGGAAGGACAAAGCTACGTTTATGATCTCTAGAATCGGGCAATTTTTTTTAAGATCAAGATCATGGGTTGTATCATAGGAGACTGAGGAACGTCAAACTCAAGAACCAAGAAGTGATCTAATCTATCTTAAAAAAATTATTTTCATACAAGCCTCATCATGTTCAAATTTTTGTTTGATTTAGTTTAATATTTATTTGTTGTAATAAATATGTAATTGGATCTATTTTATATTTTTTTTATAATATTCGATTCTAGTCTTGATCAAATATTTTCCTACAAATTTTATGCCTAAATGTTTAAGAATTGTTCATGCATATGTATCTGAGCAATATAATAGTATACTTTATAGCAAATTATTTTGTAATTTCTAATAACAACTTTATTCTTGCATATGTATACGGTCATGCATAAGTTGGAACATAAATTTAAAATTTGAGAAATATTTTTAATATTTAAAAAATAAATAGATAAATAATTAATATGATGATGAGTTATGAATTATGTTCCCATTATAAGATCCCCTCAATATGCCCATCAAAAATTTGCTCATCTCATCACCCAAAATGACCCCCAAGCTCATGCACGCAACTCCCAAAATAATCACCATTGTTGCTCTCTTAATACCTTTCCAAAATTCATCATCTTCAACTAGTTCATTTTCGTAATGCTACTAAACATGTCGTCTTTAGACTCTAAATTCCTCAGAAACGTCACTTTCTTAATATCGAACAAGTCAGAGCTATAGTTTGATGGTACCTGACACAATTTTCCATATATTTTTAATAATATTTAGGATAAACAAAGCCAGGTACCATCGAACTATTGAAATTTGCTTATTTTTACCACCAAAATATGCTAGATTAAAACGATGACGCTGTTGTACGTTATTTTGATACTAAATTACATAAAACGGTGCCGTTTCGTTGGAAATTTTTTTGAAAAATTATCCATTCAATAAGATTTAAATCTAGAAGACTACAACCTTGAAAACCAAAGGCGAGAACTATGATTAAAACAAGGATTTGTAAAATCAATATTCGTTAGTAAAATCCTTTTATTTAATCTGCATAATTCAAGTTTCTCAACAATCTAACCACAAATTTATCTAGCCAAACCAGGTGGATATAAATTACATGATAGCCATAGAGATTAATGCTTAGCCATATAATTTACACATACTTATTAAATTATAATCGATTTTATAGAAAATATTGATTGGTTATAATTTTCAATTTCTCTATATATTGGAAACGGAACAAAGAAGAAAAATCATTCCAATTTCAAGCTAAACTAAAAATATGGCAATAAAATTTAATATTGTTTTTACGGTGTCCATAATATTACTTTCACATCTTTCGGCCATCGAAGCTCAAGGAGGTATTCTTGATGTCGTTGCTAAGTTTGGCGCAAAGGCCGACTTGAAAACAGATTTGAGCAAGGTAAGTGAAATTGTAAATCACTTTAACACTCTGACGTTGAAAACATGTAAAATTTATTTTTTAACATATTTTGTTTTAGCCATTATTGGATGCATGGAAAGAAGCTTGTAGTTCCGCAACTCCAGCAACAATTGTGATTCCTAAAGGCGTATACATTTTAAGTACAGCAACACTAGAAGGTCCTTGCAAGGCTCCTATTGCGCTTCAAGTTCAGGGCACTATAAAAGCTCCAGCGGATCCTAAAGCTTTCAAGGAGCCTAAATGGATTGCATTCAGTAGAGTTGAAAATTTTAAAATGTCCGGTGGAGGAATTTTCGATGGTCAGGGAACCCAAGCTTATAAGAGAGAAGGTTGCGATAAAAAAGACTTTTGTAGTGTACTCCCCATTGTAAGGTTTCTTTCCTTTTTCTAGAATATGATACTTTTTTATAGTTATAACTAACATATATTTTTTTTGACTCCACTATAACTCTAAAATTGTACAGAATCTAAGGTTTGATTTTTTGACCAACGCGTTGATACAAGACATAACTAGCAGAGATAGCAAACAATTCCACGCTAATCTTTTGGGTTGCAAAAACATTACTTTCGAACGTTTCAGCATACGTGCACCTAAAGATAGTCCAAACACAGACGGTATCCATATGGGGAGATCAGATGGAGTTAAAATTATTAGCTCGGAAATAAAAACCGGTGATGATTGTATTTCAATTGGGGATGGATCCAAACATGTGGACATCAATGGAGTAACTTGTGGACCAGGACATGGCATCAGTATCGGTAGTCTTGGAAAGTTCGACGATGAAGAACCCGTTGAAGGAATTAAAGTATCAAAATGCACCATGTCCGATACTACGAATGGTGTTAGAATCAAGAGCTGGGCAGGTGAATTTCCTGGAAGTGCTACAGATATTCATTTTGAGGATATCACCGTGAAGAATGTCAGTTGCCCTATCATAATTGATCAGAAATATTGCCCATCGGGTAAATGCAAGATGAATGTACGTGAACACTTCTCGAAATCCTAATAAAGTGAAAAGAGTTTATCAATCATCTAATCTAGATATTATTGTGTTCATGCAGGCAGAATCAAAGGTTAAACTAAGCAACATCAGCTTTAAGAACATCCGTGGCACGGCTGCGCTTCCAGAAGTTGTTCGAATCGTTTGCAGCGGTACTCTTCCATGTGAAAATGTGGAGTTCGCCGACATTGACCTTAAGTATAGCAGACCCGATGGACCTGCCGTATCCGAATGTAAAAATGTAAAACCCAAAATTTCTGGCACACAAAATCCGCCTGCATGTGCTACCCCGATGCCAGCAAACCCTACCCCTACGCCTTAAATGGTCTGAATGATCAAAGTGAATGTAAATCGCACACCTTTTCATTTTACATAAATACATTTGTTTCATTTTAATTCTATTTTAATAAAAATATATTAAATTCAGTTGTTTAAAAAATATTCTTGAATGTATATAGCACATAAGTGATAATATTTTATGCATTTTGTCTTATTTGACCGAACGTTATATGCAACTTATTTTGCTTTAGTGGTTATGAATTTGCCTTTGGTTTTCAAGTTTCTAGAATTAAATCTCGTCGGGTGCATATTTTTTTTCATATTTATCTCCCACAAAACAACGCCATTTTGGACAATTTTGTTTCAAGGTAGCGCAGAAAAGCGTCGTCGTTTTAATCTAGTATAGTTTGGTGGTAATAATAAGTAAACCCCAATAGTTAGGTGGTACCTGGCATAATTTACCCTAAATATTATTAAAGATACAAGGGTAAAACATGTCAGGTACCGTGGAACCATGGCTCGTGACCCTAAATATTACCAACATGTGCTCCGGGTCTCCTCAATTTTCATGGGATGGGGAAGTGTTTAAAATGATAATTACTACCATTTTGTCACCTCCTGTGATGGGTGTTTCCCTTTGAATTCAATATTTGACGAATTTGATAGCCATATTTTAATAGAAAAATATGAGGAAAATGATAATTTTGAACCATATTTTAAATAAGTAAAAGCGGATATTCGAATGATGATTTTATAGGATCTTATTCCACTCTATGAGAGTTTTACAACAACATTTCATATGCTCAAAACGGTTTAGTGGTGAGTGAGAAATTGATACCTAAAGTAGGATAGTTGTGAATTGAAGAAGGAAATGAAAACCCCGTATCCTACATTGATGAATTGTTTGTATACACTTACCCACTTTGTAGTCATTGAATGACTTGAATAATAATTTTTTCCTGCATCCAAGCACAAGGGGTCGTAAATTCAAGTGAATCGGACCTTTTCGGGTTGGGGCGCACTAGCATGATGAGGGCGGCGCAAATGTTTTCGACGACGGGGGAAGGACAAAGCTACGTTTATGATCTCTAGAATCGGGCAATTTTTTTTAAGATCAAGATCATGGGTTGTATCATAGGAGACTGAGGAACGTCAAACTCAAGAACCAAGAAGTGATCTAATCTATCTTAAAAAAATTATTTTCATACAAGCCTCATCATGTTCAAATTTTTGTTTGATTTAGTTTAATATTTATTTGTTGTAATAAATATGTAATTGGATCTATTTTATATTTTTTTTTATAATATTCGATTCTAGTCTTGATCAAATATTTTCCTACAAATTTTATGCCTAAATGTTTAAGAATTGTTCATGCATATGTATCTGAGCAATATAATAGTATACTTTATAGCAAATTATTTTGTAATTTCTAATAACAACTTTATTCTTGCATATGTATACGGTCATGCATAAGTTGGAACATAAATTTAAAATTTGAGAAATATTTTTAATATTTAAAAAATAAATAGATAAATAATTAATATGATGATGAGTTATGAATTATGTTCCCATTATAAGATCCCCTCAATATGCCCATCAAAAATTTGCTCATCTCATCACCCAAAATGACCCCCAAGCTCATGCACGCAACTCCCAAAATAATCACCATTGTTGCTCTCTTAATACCTTTCCAAAATTCATCATCTTCAACTAGTTCATTTTCGTAATGCTACTAAACATGTCGTCTTTAGACTCTAAATTCCTCAGAAACGTCACTTTCTTAATATCGAACAAGTCAGAGCTATAGTTTGATGGTACCTGACACAATTTTCCATATATTTTTAATAATATTTAGGATAAACAAAGCCAGGTACCATCGAACTATTGAAATTTGCTTATTTTTACCACCAAAATATGCTAGATTAAAACGATGACGCTGTTGTACGTTATTTTGATACTAAATTACATAAAACGGTGCCGTTTCGTTGGAAATTTTTTTGAAAAATTATCCATTCAATAAGATTTAAATCTAGAAGACTACAACCTTGAAAACCAAAGGCGAGAACTATGATTAAAACAAGGATTTGTAAAATCAATATTCGTTAGTAAAATCCTTTTATTTAATCTGCATAATTCAAGTTTCTCAACAATCTAACCACAAATTTATCTAGCCAAACCAGGTGGATATAAATTACATGATAGCCATAGAGATTAATGCTTAGCCATATAATTTACACATACTTATTAAATTATAATCGATTTTATAGAAAATATTGATTGGTTATAATTTTCAATTTCTCTATATATTGGAAACGGAACAAAGAAGAAAAATCATTCCAATTTCAAGCTAAACTAAAAATATGGCAATAAAATTTAATATTGTTTTTACGGTGTCCATAATATTACTTTCACATCTTTCGGCCATCGAAGCTCAAGGAGGTATTCTTGATGTCGTTGCTAAGTTTGGCGCAAAGGCCGACTTGAAAACAGATTTGAGCAAGGTAAGTGAAATTGTAAATCACTTTAACACTCTGACGTTGAAAACATGTAAAATTTATTTTTTAACATATTTTGTTTTAGCCATTATTGGATGCATGGAAAGAAGCTTGTAGTTCCGCAACTCCAGCAACAATTGTGATTCCTAAAGGCGTATACATTTTAAGTACAGCAACACTAGAAGGTCCTTGCAAGGCTCCTATTGCGCTTCAAGTTCAGGGCACTATAAAAGCTCCAGCGGATCCTAAAGCTTTCAAGGAGCCTAAATGGATTGCATTCAGTAGAGTTGAAAATTTTAAAATGTCCGGTGGAGGAATTTTCGATGGTCAGGGAACCCAAGCTTATAAGAGAGAAGGTTGCGATAAAAAAGACTTTTGTAGTGTACTCCCCATTGTAAGGTTTCTTTCCTTTTTCTAGAATATGATACTTTTTTATAGTTATAACTAACATATATTTTTTTTGACTCCACTATAACTCTAAAATTGTACAGAATCTAAGGTTTGATTTTTTGACCAACGCGTTGATACAAGACATAACTAGCAGAGATAGCAAACAATTCCACGTTAATCTTTTGGGTTGCAAAAACATTACTTTCGAACGTTTCAGCATACGTGCACCTAAAGATAGTCCAAACACAGACGGTATCCATATGGGGAGATCAGATGGAGTTAAAATTATTAGCTCGGAAATAAAAACCGGTGATGATTGTATTTCAATTGGGGATGGATCCAAACATGTGGACATCAATGGAGTAACTTGTGGACCAGGACATGGCATCAGTATCGGTAGTCTTGGAAAGTTCGACGATGAAGAACCCGTTGAAGGAATTAAAGTATCAAAATGCACCATGTCCGATACTACGAATGGTGTTAGAATCAAGAGCTGGGCAGGTGAATTTCCTGGAAGTGCTACAGATATTCATTTTGAGGATATCACCGTGAAGAATGTCAGTTGCCCTATCATAATTGATCAGAAATATTGCCCATCGGGTAAATGCAAGATGAATGTACGTGAACACTTCTCGAAATCCTAATAAAGTGAAAAGAGTTTATCAATCATCTAATCTAGATATTATTGTGTTCATGCAGGCAGAATCAAAGGTTAAACTAAGCAACATCAGCTTTAAGAACATCCGTGGCACGGCTGCGCTTCCAGAAGTTGTTCGAATCGTTTGCAGCGGTACTCTTCCATGTGAAAATGTGGAGTTCGCCGACATTGACCTTAAGTATAGCGGACCCGATGGACCTGCCGTATCCGAATGTAAAAATGTAAAACCCAAAATTTCTGGCACACAAAATCCGCCTGCATGTGCTACCCCGATGCCAGCAAACCCTACCCCTACGCCTTAAATGGTCTGAATGATCAAAGTGAATGTAAATCGCACACCTTTTCATTTTACATAAATACATTTGTTTCATTTTAATTCTATTTTAATAAAAATATATTAAATTCAGTTGTTTAAAAAATATTCTTGAATGTATATAGCACATAAGTGATAATATTTTATGCATTTTGTCTTATTTGACCGAACGTTATATGCAACTTATTTTGCTTTAGTGGTTATGAATTTGCCTTTGGTTTTCAAGTTTCTAGAATTAAATCTCGTCGGGTGCATATTTTTTTTCATATTTATCTCCCACAAAACAACGCCATTTTGGACAATTTTGTTTCAAGGTAGCGCAGAAAAGCGTCGTCGTTTTAATCTAGTATAGTTTGGTGGTAATAATAAGTAAACCCCAATAGTTAGGTGGTACCTGGCATAATTTACCCTAAATATTATTAAAGATACAAGGGTAAAACATGTCAGGTACCGTGGAACCATGGCTCGTGACCCTAAATATTACCAACATGTGCTCCGGGTCTCCTCAATTTTCATGGGATGGGGAAGTGTTTAAAATGATAATTACTACCATTTTGTCACCTCCTGTGATGGGTGTTTCCCTTTGAATTCAATATTTGACGAATTTGATAGCCATATTTTAATAGAAAAATATGAGGAAAATGATAATTTTGAACCATATTTTAAATAAGTAAAAGCGGATATTCGAATGATGATTTTATAGGATCTTATTCCACTCTATGAGAGTTTTACAACAACATTTCATATGCTCAAAACGGTTTAGTGGTGAGTGAGAAATTGATACCTAAAGTAGGATAGTTGTGAATTGAAGAAGGAAATGAAAACCCCGTATCCTACATTGATGAATTGTTTGTATACACTTACCCACTTTGTAGTCATTGAATGACTTGAATAATAATTTTTTCCTGCATCCAAGCACAAGGGGTCGTAAATTCAAGTGAATCGGACCTTTTCGGGTTGGGGCGCACTAGCATGATGAGGGCGGCGCAAATGTTTTCGACGACGGGGGAAGGACAAAGCTACGTTTATGATCTCTAGAATCGGGCAATTTTTTTTAAGATCAAGATCATGGGTTGTATCATAGGAGACTGAGGAACGTCAAACTCAAGAACCAAGAAGTGATCTAATCTATCTTAAAAAAATTATTTTCATACAAGCCTCATCATGTTCAAATTTTTGTTTGATTTAGTTTAATATTTATTTGTTGTAATAAATATGTAATTGGATCTATTTTATATTTTTTTTATAATATTCGATTCTAGTCTTGATCAAATATTTTCCTACAAATTTTATGCCTAAATGTTTAAGAATTGTTCATGCATATGTATCTGAGCAATATAATAGTATACTTTATAGCAAATTATTTTGTAATTTCTAATAACAACTTTATTCTTGCATATGCATACGGTCATGCATAAGCTGGAACATAAATTTAAAATTTGAGAAATATTTTTAATATTTAAAAAATAAATAGATAAATAATTAATATGATGATGAGTTATGAATTATATTCCCATTATAAGATCCCCTCAATATGTCCATCAAAAATTTGCTCATCTCATCACCCAAAATGACCCCCAAGCTCGTGCACGCAACTCCCAAAATAATCACCATTGTTGCTCTCTTAATACCTTTCCAAAATTCATCATCTTCAACTAGTTCATTTTCGTAATGCTACTAAACATGTCGTCTTTAGACTCTAAATTCCTCAGAAACGTCACTTTCTTAATATCGAACAAGTCAGAGCTATAGTTTGATGGTACCTGACACAATTTTCCATATATTTTTAATAATATTTAGGATAAACAAAGCCAGGTACCATCGAACTATTGAAATTTGCTTATTTTTACCACCAAAATATGCTAGATTAAAACGATGACGCTGTTGTACGTTATTTTGATACTAAATTACATAAAACGGTGCCGTTTCGTTGGAAATTTTTTTGAAAAATTATCCATTCAATAAGATTTAAATCTAGAAGACTACAACCTTGAAAACCAAAGGCGAGAACTATGATTAAAACAAGGATTTGTAAAATCAATATTCGTTAGTAAAATCCTTTTATTTAATCTGCATAATTCAAGTTTCTCAACAATCTAACCACAAATTTATCTAGCCAAACCAGGTGGATATAAATTACATGATAGCCATAGAGATTAATGCTTAGCCATATAATTTACACATACTTATTAAATTATAATCGATTTTATAGAAAATATTGATTGGTTATAATTTTCAATTTCTCTATATATTGGAAACGGAACAAAGAAGAAAAATCATTCCAATTTCAAGCTAAACTAAAAATATGGCAATAAAATTTAATATTGTTTTTACGGTGTCCATAATATTACTTTCACATCTTTCGGCCATCGAAGCTCAAGGAGGTATTCTTGATGTCGTTGCTAAGTTTGGCGCAAAGGCCGACTTGAAAACAGATTTGAGCAAGGTAAGTGAAATTGTAAATCACTTTAACACTCTGACGTTGAAAACATGTAAAATTTATTTTTTAACATATTTTGTTTTAGCCATTATTGGATGCATGGAAAGAAGCTTGTAGTTCCGCAACTCCAGCAACAATTGTGATTCCTAAAGGCGTATACATTTTAAGTACAGCAACACTAGAAGGTCCTTGCAAGGCTCCTATTGCGCTTCAAGTTCAGGGCACTATAAAAGCTCCAGCGGATCCTAAAGCTTTCAAGGAGCCTAAATGGATTGCATTCAGTAGAGTTGAAAATTTTAAAATGTCCGGTGGAGGAATTTTCGATGGTCAGGGAACCCAAGCTTATAAGAGAGAAGGTTGCGATAAAAAAGACTTTTGTAGTGTACTCCCCATTGTAAGGTTTCTTTCCTTTTTCTAGAATATGATACTTTTTTATAGTTATAACTAACATATATTTTTTTTGACTCCACTATAACTCTAAAATTGTACAGAATCTAAGGTTTGATTTTTTGACCAACGCGTTGATACAAGACATAACTAGCAGAGATAGCAAACAATTCCACGTTAATCTTTTGGGTTGCAAAAACATTACTTTCGAACGTTTCAGCATACGTGCACCTAAAGATAGTCCAAACACAGACGGTATCCATATGGGGAGATCAGATGGAGTTAAAATTATTAGCTCGGAAATAAAAACCGGTGATGATTGTATTTCAATTGGGGATGGATCCAAACATGTGGACATCAATGGAGTAACTTGTGGACCAGGACATGGCATCAGTATCGGTAGTCTTGGAAAGTTCGACGATGAAGAACCCGTTGAAGGAATTAAAGTATCAAAATGCACCATGTCCGATACTACGAATGGTGTTAGAATCAAGAGCTGGGCAGGTGAATTTCCTGGAAGTGCTACAGATATTCATTTTGAGGATATCACCGTGAAGAATGTCAGTTGCCCTATCATAATTGATCAGAAATATTGCCCATCGGGTAAATGCAAGATGAATGTACGTGAACACTTCTCGAAATCCTAATAAAGTGAAAAGAGTTTATCAATCATCTAATCTAGATATTATTGTGTTCATGCAGGCAGAATCAAAGGTTAAACTAAGCAACATCAGCTTTAAGAACATCCGTGGCACGGCTGCGCTTCCAGAAGTTGTTCGAATCGTTTGCAGCGGTACTCTTCCATGTGAAAATGTGGAGTTCGCCGACATTGACCTTAAGTATAGCGGACCCGATGGACCTGCCGTATCCGAATGTAAAAATGTAAAACCCAAAATTTCTGGCACACAAAATCCGCCTGCATGTGCTACCCCGATGCCAGCAAACCCTACCCCTACGCCTTAAATGGTCTGAATGATCAAAGTGAATGTAAATCGCACACCTTTTCATTTTACATAAATACATTTGTTTCATTTTAATTCTATTTTAATAAAAATATATTAAATTCAGTTGTTTAAAAAATATTCTTGAATGTATATAGCACATAAGTGATAATATTTTATGCATTTTGTCTTATTTGACCGAACGTTATATGCAACTTATTTTGCTTTAGTGGTTATGAATTTGCCTTTGGTTTTCAAGTTTCTAGAATTAAATCTCGTCGGGTGCATATTTTTTTTCATATTTATCTCCCACAAAACAACGCCATTTTGGACAATTTTGTTTCAAGGTAGCGCAGAAAAGCGTCGTCGTTTTAATCTAGTATAGTTTGGTGGTAATAATAAGTAAACCCCAATAGTTAGGTGGTACCTGGCATAATTTACCCTAAATATTATTAAAGATACAAGGGTAAAACATGTCAGGTACCGTGGAACCATGGCTCGTGACCCTAAATATTACCAACATGTGCTCCGGGTCTCCTCAATTTTCATGGGATGGGGAAGTGTTTAAAATGATAATTACTACCATTTTGTCACCTCCTGTGATGGGTGTTTCCCTTTGAATTCAATATTTGACGAATTTGATAGCCATATTTTAATAGAAAAATATGAGGAAAATGATAATTTTGAACCATATTTTAAATAAGTAAAAGCGGATATTCGAATGATGATTTTATAGGATCTTATTCCACTCTATGAGAGTTTTACAACAACATTTCATATGCTCAAAACGGTTTAGTGGTGAGTGAGAAATTGATACCTAAAGTAGGATAGTTGTGAATTGAAGAAGGAAATGAAAACCCCGTATCCTACATTGATGAATTGTTTGTATACACTTACCCACTTTGTAGTCATTGAATGACTTGAATAATAATTTTTTCCTGCATCCAAGCACAAGGGGTCGTAAATTCAAGTGAATCGGACCTTTTCGGGTTGGGGCGCACTAGCATGATGAGGGCGGCGCAAATGTTTTCGACGACGGGGGAAGGACAAAGCTACGTTTATGATCTCTAGAATCGGGCAATTTTTTTTAAGATCAAGATCATGGGTTGTATCATAGGAGACTGAGGAACGTCAAACTCAAGAACCAAGAAGTGATCTAATCTATCTTAAAAAAATTATTTTCATACAAGCCTCATCATGTTCAAATTTTTGTTTGATTTAGTTTAATATTTATTTGTTGTAATAAATATGTAATTGGATCTATTTTATATTTTTTTTATAATATTCGATTCTAGTCTTGATCAAATATTTTCCTACAAATTTTATGCCTAAATGTTTAAGAATTGTTCATGCATATGTATCTGAGCAATATAATAGTATACTTTATAGCAAATTATTTTGTAATTTCTAATAACAACTTTATTCTTGCATATGCATACGGTCATGCATAAGCTGGAACATAAATTTAAAATTTGAGAAATATTTTTAATATTTAAAAAATAAATAGATAAATAATTAATATGATGATGAGTTATGAATTATATTCCCATTATAAGATCCCCTCAATATGTCCATCAAAAATTTGCTCATCTCATCACCCAAAATGACCCCCAAGCTCGTGCACGCAACTCCCAAAATAATCACCATTGTTGCTCTCTTAATACCTTTCCAAAATTCATCATCTTCAACTAGTTCATTTTCGTAATGCTACTAAACATGTCGTCTTTAGACTCTAAATTCCTCAGAAACGTCACTTTCTTAATATCGAACAAGTCAGAGCTATAGTTTGATGGTACCTGACACAATTTTCCATATATTTTTAATAATATTTAGGATAAACAAAGCCAGGTACCATCGAACTATTGAAATTTGCTTATTTTTACCACCAAAATATGCTAGATTAAAACGATGACGCTGTTGTACGTTATTTTGATACTAAATTACATAAAACGGTGCCGTTTCGTTGGAAATTTTTTTGAAAAATTATCCATTCAATAAGATTTAAATCTAGAAGACTACAACCTTGAAAACCAAAGGCGAGAACTATGATTAAAACAAGGATTTGTAAAATCAATATTCGTTAGTAAAATCCTTTTATTTAATCTGCATAATTCAAGTTTCTCAACAATCTAACCACAAATTTATCTAGCCAAACCAGGTGGATATAAATTACATGATAGCCATAGAGATTAATGCTTAGCCATATAATTTACACATACTTATTAAATTATAATCGATTTTATAGAAAATATTGATTGGTTATAATTTTCAATTTCTCTATATATTGGAAACGGAACAAAGAAGAAAAATCATTCCAATTTCAAGCTAAACTAAAAATATGGCAATAAAATTTAATATTGTTTTTACGGTGTCCATAATATTACTTTCACATCTTTCGGCCATCGAAGCTCAAGGAGGTATTCTTGATGTCGTTGCTAAGTTTGGCGCAAAGGCCGACTTGAAAACAGATTTGAGCAAGGTAAGTGAAATTGTAAATCACTTTAACACTCTGACGTTGAAAACATGTAAAATTTATTTTTTAACATATTTTGTTTTAGCCATTATTGGATGCATGGAAAGAAGCTTGTAGTTCCGCAACTCCAGCAACAATTGTGATTCCTAAAGGCGTATACATTTTAAGTACAGCAACACTAGAAGGTCCTTGCAAGGCTCCTATTGCGCTTCAAGTTCAGGGCACTATAAAAGCTCCAGCGGATCCTAAAGCTTTCAAGGAGCCTAAATGGATTGCATTCAGTAGAGTTGAAAATTTTAAAATGTCCGGTGGAGGAATTTTCGATGGTCAGGGAACCCAAGCTTATAAGAGAGAAGGTTGCGATAAAAAAGACTTTTGTAGTGTACTCCCCATTGTAAGGTTTCTTTCCTTTTTCTAGAATATGATACTTTTTTATAGTTATAACTAACATATATTTTTTTTGACTCCACTATAACTCTAAAATTGTACAGAATCTAAGGTTTGATTTTTTGACCAACGCGTTGATACAAGACATAACTAGCAGAGATAGCAAACAATTCCACGTTAATCTTTTGGGTTGCAAAAACATTACTTTCGAACGTTTCAGCATACGTGCACCTAAAGATAGTCCAAACACAGACGGTATCCATATGGGGAGATCAGATGGAGTTAAAATTATTAGCTCGGAAATAAAAACCGGTGATGATTGTATTTCAATTGGGGATGGATCCAAACATGTGGACATCAATGGAGTAACTTGTGGACCAGGACATGGCATCAGTATCGGTAGTCTTGGAAAGTTCGACGATGAAGAACCCGTTGAAGGAATTAAAGTATCAAAATGCACCATGTCCGATACTACGAATGGTGTTAGAATCAAGAGCTGGGCAGGTGAATTTCCTGGAAGTGCTACAGATATTCATTTTGAGGATATCACCGTGAAGAATGTCAGTTGCCCTATCATAATTGATCAGAAATATTGCCCATCGGGTAAATGCAAGATGAATGTACGTGAACACTTCTCGAAATCCTAATAAAGTGAAAAGAGTTTATCAATCATCTAATCTAGATATTATTGTGTTCATGCAGGCAGAATCAAAGGTTAAACTAAGCAACATCAGCTTTAAGAACATCCGTGGCACGGCTGCGCTTCCAGAAGTTGTTCGAATCGTTTGCAGCGGTACTCTTCCATGTGAAAATGTGGAGTTCGCCGACATTGACCTTAAGTATAGCGGACCCGATGGACCTGCCGTATCCGAATGTAAAAATGTAAAACCCAAAATTTCTGGCACACAAAATCCGCCTGCATGTGCTACCCCGATGCCAGCAAACCCTACCCCTACGCCTTAAATGGTCTGAATGATCAAAGTGAATGTAAATCGCACACCTTTTCATTTTACATAAATACATTTGTTTCATTTTAATTCTATTTTAATAAAAATATATTAAATTCAGTTGTTTAAAAAATATTCTTGAATGTATATAGCACATAAGTGATAATATTTTATGCATTTTGTCTTATTTGACCGAACGTTATATGCAACTTATTTTGCTTTAGTGGTTATGAATTTGCCTTTGGTTTTCAAGTTTCTAGAATTAAATCTCGTCGGGTGCATATTTTTTTTCATATTTATCTCCCACAAAACAACGCCATTTTGGACAATTTTGTTTCAAGGTAGCGCAGAAAAGCGTCGTCGTTTTAATCTAGTATAGTTTGGTGGTAATAATAAGTAAACCCCAATAGTTAGGTGGTACCTGGCATAATTTACCCTAAATATTATTAAAGATACAAGGGTAAAACATGTCAGGTACCGTGGAACCATGGCTCGTGACCCTAAATATTACCAACATGTGCTCCGGGTCTCCTCAATTTTCATGGGATGGGGAAGTGTTTAAAATGATAATTACTACCATTTTGTCACCTCCTGTGATGGGTGTTTCCCTTTGAATTCAATATTTGACGAATTTGATAGCCATATTTTAATAGAAAAATATGAGGAAAATGATAATTTTGAACCATATTTTAAATAAGTAAAAGCGGATATTCGAATGATGATTTTATAGGATCTTATTCCACTCTATGAGAGTTTTACAACAACATTTCATATGCTCAAAACGGTTTAGTGGTGAGTGAGAAATTGATACCTAAAGTAGGATAGTTGTGAATTGAAGAAGGAAATGAAAACCCCGTATCCTACATTGATGAATTGTTTGTATACACTTACCCACTTTGTAGTCATTGAATGACTTGAATAATAATTTTTTCCTGCATCCAAGCACAAGGGGTCGTAAATTCAAGTGAATCGGACCTTTTCGGGTTGGGGCGCACTAGCATGATGAGGGCGGCGCAAATGTTTTCGACGACGGGGGAAGGACAAAGCTACGTTTATGATCTCTAGAATCGGGCAATTTTTTTTAAGATCAAGATCATGGGTTGTATCATAGGAGACTGAGGAACGTCAAACTCAAGAACCAAGAAGTGATCTAATCTATCTTAAAAAAATTATTTTCATACAAGCCTCATCATGTTCAAATTTTTGTTTGATTTAGTTTAATATTTATTTGTTGTAATAAATATGTAATTGGATCTATTTTATATTTTTTTTATAATATTCGATTCTAGTCTTGATCAAATATTTTCCTACAAATTTTATGCCTAAATGTTTAAGAATTGTTCATGCATATGTATCTGAGCAATATAATAGTATACTTTATAGCAAATTATTTTGTAATTTCTAATAACAACTTTATTCTTGCATATGCATACGGTCATGCATAAGCTGGAACATAAATTTAAAATTTGAGAAATATTTTTAATATTTAAAAAATAAATAGATAAATAATTAATATGATGATGAGTTATGAATTATATTCCCATTATAAGATCCCCTCAATATGTCCATCAAAAATTTGCTCATCTCATCACCCAAAATGACCCCCAAGCTCGTGCACGCAACTCCCAAAATAATCACCATTGTTGCTCTCTTAATACCTTTCCAAAATTCATCATCTTCAACTAGTTCATTTTCGTAATGCTACTAAACATGTCGTCTTTAGACTCTAAATTCCTCAGAAACGTCACTTTCTTAATATCGAACAAGTCAGAGCTATAGTTTGATGGTACCTGACACAATTTTCCATATATTTTTAATAATATTTAGGATAAACAAAGCCAGGTACCATCGAACTATTGAAATTTGCTTATTTTTACCACCAAAATATGCTAGATTAAAACGATGACGCTGTTGTACGTTATTTTGATACTAAATTACATAAAACGGTGCCGTTTCGTTGGAAATTTTTTTGAAAAATTATCCATTCAATAAGATTTAAATCTAGAAGACTACAACCTTGAAAACCAAAGGCGAGAACTATGATTAAAACAAGGATTTGTAAAATCAATATTCGTTAGTAAAATCCTTTTATTTAATCTGCATAATTCAAGTTTCTCAACAATCTAACCACAAATTTATCTAGCCAAACCAGGTGGATATAAATTACATGATAGCCATAGAGATTAATGCTTAGCCATATAATTTACACATACTTATTAAATTATAATCGATTTTATAGAAAATATTGATTGGTTATAATTTTCAATTTCTCTATATATTGGAAACGGAACAAAGAAGAAAAATCATTCCAATTTCAAGCTAAACTAAAAATATGGCAATAAAATTTAATATTGTTTTTACGGTGTCCATAATATTACTTTCACATCTTTCGGCCATCGAAGCTCAAGGAGGTATTCTTGATGTCGTTGCTAAGTTTGGCGCAAAGGCCGACTTGAAAACAGATTTGAGCAAGGTAAGTGAAATTGTAAATCACTTTAACACTCTGACGTTGAAAACATGTAAAATTTATTTTTTAACATATTTTGTTTTAGCCATTATTGGATGCATGGAAAGAAGCTTGTAGTTCCGCAACTCCAGCAACAATTGTGATTCCTAAAGGCGTATACATTTTAAGTACAGCAACACTAGAAGGTCCTTGCAAGGCTCCTATTGCGCTTCAAGTTCAGGGCACTATAAAAGCTCCAGCGGATCCTAAAGCTTTCAAGGAGCCTAAATGGATTGCATTCAGTAGAGTTGAAAATTTTAAAATGTCCGGTGGAGGAATTTTCGATGGTCAGGGAACCCAAGCTTATAAGAGAGAAGGTTGCGATAAAAAAGACTTTTGTAGTGTACTCCCCATTGTAAGGTTTCTTTCCTTTTTCTAGAATATGATACTTTTTTATAGTTATAACTAACATATATTTTTTTTGACTCCACTATAACTCTAAAATTGTACAGAAT
The DNA here is from genome assembly GCA_035048815.1 of Abelmoschus esculentus. Taxonomy (NCBI): domain Eukaryota; kingdom Viridiplantae; phylum Streptophyta; class Magnoliopsida; order Malvales; family Malvaceae; genus Abelmoschus; species Abelmoschus esculentus. The sequence continues at coordinate 830,212 of JAUCBN010000019.1, read as the reverse complement.
CTAAGGTTTGATTTTTTGACCAACGCGTTGATACAAGACATAACTAGCAGAGATAGCAAACAATTCCACGTTAATCTTTTGGGTTGCAAAAACATTACTTTCGAACGTTTCAGCATACGTGCACCTAAAGATAGTCCAAACACAGACGGTATCCATATGGGGAGATCAGATGGAGTTAAAATTATTAGCTCGGAAATAAAAACCGGTGATGATTGTATTTCAATTGGGGATGGATCCAAACATGTGGACATCAATGGAGTAACTTGTGGACCAGGACATGGCATCAGTATCGGTAGTCTTGGAAAGTTCGACGATGAAGAACCCGTTGAAGGAATTAAAGTATCAAAATGCACCATGTCCGATACTACGAATGGTGTTAGAATCAAGAGCTGGGCAGGTGAATTTCCTGGAAGTGCTACAGATATTCATTTTGAGGATATCACCGTGAAGAATGTCAGTTGCCCTATCATAATTGATCAGAAATATTGCCCATCGGGTAAATGCAAGATGAATGTACGTGAACACTTCTCGAAATCCTAATAAAGTGAAAAGAGTTTATCAATCATCTAATCTAGATATTATTGTGTTCATGCAGGCAGAATCAAAGGTTAAACTAAGCAACATCAGCTTTAAGAACATCCGTGGCACGGCTGCGCTTCCAGAAGTTGTTCGAATCGTTTGCAGCGGTACTCTTCCATGTGAAAATGTGGAGTTCGCCGACATTGACCTTAAGTATAGCGGACCCGATGGACCTGCCGTATCCGAATGTAAAAATGTAAAACCCAAAATTTCTGGCACACAAAATCCGCCTGCATGTGCTACCCCGATGCCAGCAAACCCTACCCCTACGCCTTAAATGGTCTGAATGATCAAAGTGAATGTAAATCGCACACCTTTTCATTTTACATAAATACATTTGTTTCATTTTAATTCTATTTTAATAAAAATATATTAAATTCAGTTGTTTAAAAAATATTCTTGAATGTATATAGCACATAAGTGATAATATTTTATGCATTTTGTCTTATTTGACCGAACGTTATATGCAACTTATTTTGCTTTAGTGGTTATGAATTTGCCTTTGGTTTTCAAGTTTCTAGAATTAAATCTCGTCGGGTGCATATTTTTTTTCATATTTATCTCCCACAAAACAACGCCATTTTGGACAATTTTGTTTCAAGGTAGCGCAGAAAAGCGTCGTCGTTTTAATCTAGTATAGTTTGGTGGTAATAATAAGTAAACCCCAATAGTTAGGTGGTACCTGGCATAATTTACCCTAAATATTATTAAAGATACAAGGGTAAAACATGTCAGGTACCGTGGAACCATGGCTCGTGACCCTAAATATTACCAACATGTGCTCCGGGTCTCCTCAATTTTCATGGGATGGGGAAGTGTTTAAAATGATAATTACTACCATTTTGTCACCTCCTGTGATGGGTGTTTCCCTTTGAATTCAATATTTGACGAATTTGATAGCCATATTTTAATAGAAAAATATGAGGAAAATGATAATTTTGAACCATATTTTAAATAAGTAAAAGCGGATATTCGAATGATGATTTTATAGGATCTTATTGCACTCTATGAGAGTTTTACAACAACATTTCATATGCTCAAAACGGTTTAGTGGTGAGTGAAAAATTGATACCTAAAGTAAGATAGTTGTGAATTGAAGAAGGAAATGAAAACCCTGTATCCTACATTGATGAATTGTTTGTATACACTTACCCACTTTGTAGTCATTGAATGACTTGAATAATAATTTTTTCTTGCATCCAAGCACAAGGGGTCGTAAATTCAAGTGAATGGAACCTTTTCGGGTCGGGACGCACTAGCATGATGAGGGCGGCGCAAATGTTTTCGACGACGCGGGAAGGACAAGGCTACGTTTATGATCTCTAGAATCGGGCAATTTTTTTTAAGATCAAGATCATGGGTTGTATCATAGGAGACTGAGGAACGTCAAACTCAAGAACCAAGAAGTGATCTAATCTATCTTCAAAAAAATATTTTCATACAAGCCTCATCATGTTCAAATTTTTGTTTGATTTAGTTTAATATTTATTTGTTGTAATATATATGTAATTGGATCTATTTTATATTTTTTTATAATATTCGATTCTAGTCTTGATCAAATATTTTCCTACAAATTTTATGCCTAAATGTTTAAGAATTGTTCATGCATATGTATCTGAGCAATATAATAGTATACTTTATAGCAAATTATTTTGTAATTTCTAATAACAACTTTATTCTTGCATATGCATACGGTCATGCATAAGCTGGAACATAAATTTAAAATTTGAGAAATATTTTTAATATTTAAAAAATAAATAGATAAATAATTAATATGATGATGAGTTATGAATTATATTCCCATTATAAGATCCCCTCAATATGTCCATCAAAAATTTGCTCATCTCATCACCCAAAATGACCCCCAAGCTCGTGCACGCAACTCCCAAAATAATCACCATTGTTGCTCTCTTAATACGTTTCCTCAATTCATAATCTTCAACTAGTTCATTTTCGTAATGCTACTAAACATGTCGTGTTTAGACTCTAAATTCCTCAGAAACGTCACTTTCTTAATATCGAACAAGTCAGAGCTATAGTTTGATGGTACCTGACACAATTTTCCATATATTTTTTTATAATATTTAGGATAAAAAAAGCCAGGTACCATCGAACTATTGAAATTTGCTTATTTTTACCACCAAAATATGCTAGATTAAAACGATGACGCTGTTGTACGTTATTTTGATACTAAATTATATAAAACGGTGCCGTTTCGTTGGAAAATTTTTTGAAAAATTATCCATTCAATAAGATTTAAATCTAGAAGACTACAACCTTGAAAACCAAAGGCGAGAACTATGATTAAAACAAGGATTTGTAAAATCAATATTCGTTAGTAAAATCCTTTTATTTAATCTGCATAATTCAAGTTTCTCAACAATCTAACCACAAATTTATCTAGCCAAACCAGGTGGATATAAATTACATGATAGCCATTGAGATTAATGCTTAGCCATATAATTTACACATACTTATTAAATTATAATCGATTTTATAGAAAATATTATTGAAGATACAAGTGTAAAATATTTATATATCTAATTTACCCTAAATTTGAGCTTTTGAAAATTAATTTTTTATAATAATATATTTATCTATTGAATATTATCTATAAATATTAAAATATTTATATATTTATATTTAATTTATTATTTATATATTAATATATGTATACTAATATATTTATAATATATTTATATTATTGATATAGAGTAATATTATTTATATCATACTCCTTTACGTTATGGGCTTTAGGTACACTAGGTGGATTCTTTCACTCTATGGTTACTGCCAGGAAAAAGAAGAATACCATCAGGCTTATGATGGATAAGCAAAGACTTTAGAAAGTTTTGATGCTATGTCCCAGGAGTTTATAAATTTCTTCACCAAGCTCATTGGTACTGTTGATACTAATGTTGTTGAGTGTGACGTGGAAGCCCTGAAAGCGCTTACTCTTATAACTTATCAGATGATATTGCACAGCCACTTTGTCAAAATGTTACAACAAATGAAATTCGTGAAACTCTTTTCATGCAGGGAAATAAAAAGAACCCAGGTCCAGATGGATATTGCTGATTTTTTCAAAGTTACCTGGGATATTGTCATCAACTCTTTTGTCAGCTTATAATACTATTGTCATTGTCTGGATTCCTAAGATGCCAAATGCTTGTTATGCCAAAGGTTTTAGACTTATATCTTGTTGTATTGTTGTCTACAAAACAATCACTAGAATCTTGGTATCAAGACTATCTGTTGTTTTTGCTGGAATGATCACCACCAATCATTCTGCTTTCGTTAAGGGGAGAAGCATAATTGATAATACAGTCTTAGCACAAGAATCGGTTCGAGGTTACGCTAGGACTACCCTTTCACCAAGATGTACTATCAAAGTTGATTTACGGAAGACATTTGACTCAGTGCATTGGGAGTTTATCATGAAAGTCTTAGAAGTCATGGGTACGTCAGGGAGATCCTCTGTCATCTTATATATTTATCCTTGCCATGAATGTACTATCCCATATGTTGAATAGGGAAGCCCTACATGGTATCTTTAGTTACCACCCAAAATCCAAAAATATCTTATTGACTCATCTTTGTTTTGTAGATGATCTTTTAATTTTCTGTAAAAGGACTGTGGATGTTGCCGGAGTTTTAAGTGCTTTGAAAACATTTTATAATCTTTCTGGCTTGAATTTGAGTGCTGCAAAAAAGAAGATCTATGCTTGTGGTGATGCATCTCGAGCCCTCCTTAATATAGAGATTATTATTGCTTCTCATGTGGTCAGCTACTTGTGAGATATCTCGGAGTGTCTCTTGTCAATCGAAAGTTGGGTGTTAAAGATTGTCATGCTTTAATAGGAAATATTAAAGACAAAAATGAGTTTTTGGTCGAGCATAAAATTTTAGTTATGGTGGCATATTACAATTGATACGTGCAGTGATTTTTAGTATAACAAATTACTGGTACAAACAGTTGGTTCTCCAAAAAACAGTCATAGAGGATAGAATAATTATGCATGAAATTTTTTGGAAGAGAGAGGATACGACAATCAAAGGGACAAGAGTTGGTTGGAGTCAGATTTACCTTCTAAAATCTGAAAGAGATTTGGGTCTTAAAAGGTTGGCTTGCTGGAATAAAATATACTTGTTCATGCTCATCAAAACAATTTTGGCAGATAATGAATATCTCTAGGTTGCTTGGTTTAAAGCTTATGTGTTGAAAGGGGAAACCTTTGGGAACATAGAATGTAAATCTTCTTTTAGTTGACAAGTTAAAAAGTTGTTAAAATTGAGAGCTGAAGCAACTATCATTTTAAGATTTGTTCCTGATCTGGAAGAGATTAAGTCAGATTAGCTATGGGATGAAGTTCGATTAAAACATGATAAAATTCCCTGACAAAAGATATTTTGATTTCCTTTTCACACCCTTAGGCAGACTATAATTGCTTGGATGGCCATCCTTGATAGGTTTCCCACAAAAGTAGACTATTGAGAATGGGGTGTATGGTTGAAGAGAAATGTGTGTTATGTGAGTATAGACAAGAGACAAAAGATCATCTTTTCTTTGAGTGTGTTTACTCTACAACGGTCTAGAAATTCATACTCAACACGTGCTTACTTAGAAGAGACAATAAAAACTGGGAAGAAGAGGTTTCATGGGCGGTAAATGCTCTCAAGGGAAAGTCCTTACTTGTCATGATCCTCAAGTTAGCATGGTGTAGTTTTTTTATCATATCTGGGTAGAAAGGAACAATAGAATCTTCAAACATATAAAGCTAGCTCCCGATGAGACTATAGATGTTGTTAGATTTGATGCGAGTATTAAATTGAGAGGCAAGAGAATTGATCGTAAGGATATTATTAATATTCAGCTTTATAATATATGGGGATCCAATAGTAGTTTGAATATCCTCTGACATTGTGACTTGTAGCTAAGCTACTTGTGCACTTAATATATGCAATATTCATCTAAAAAAAATAAGCCATTTGTGGATATTATCAAGGGGTTCGTACAAATTCAGTTTAGTTCATTTTTCACTCTATAAGGATCAAGATCAAATAAACATTCATTATCTTTCTGTCGAACGAAGATATATTGCTATATTCTCAGTGAATAGTGATCAAGCGAGACACAACTTATTTCATTCGAATTTTTCTGATAAAAAAAAAGATGGAATTTACGATTATTCAAAATTTAATTGAATCGTAGGTATTGGGCATTTGTGATTTCATATATTCTGTTATTCTCCACGAGAATGTTGATTTATTGGCAAACAGACGAAGAAATAGATTTATTATTCCATTTTAATTGATTCAAGACCAAGAGAAAGAACTAATGTTGTATTCACATTCAAGTATCTCGATGAAAATACCCATAAATGGTATTTTCCGTAGAAAAAATATTCTAGCTTTTTTTTATGATCCTCGATACAGAAGAAAGGGTTCATGCATTACTAAATATGGTAATATAGGGGCACATTCAATCATCAAAAAGGAGGATGTGATTGAGTATCGAAGGGTTAAAAGGGTCAAGCCAAAATACGAAATGAAAGTAGATTGATTTTTTTTCATTCCCAAGGAAGTTCATATTTTATTTGAATCTTCTTCCATAATGGTACGAAACAATAGTATCATTGGAGTAGATACCCAAATCACTTTAAATACAAGAAGCCAAGCGGGTGGATTGGTTCAAGTGGAGAGAAAAAAAGGATTGAATTGAAATTTTTTACTGGTAATATCTATTTTCCCGGAGAAAGAGATAAGATATCTTAACACAGTGGCATCTTACTACCACCAAGAACGGGCAAATCAAACTCTAAGGAATCAAAAAAATGGAAAAATTGGATCTATGTCCAACGAATCACACCTACCAAGAAAAAGTATTTTGTTTTGGTTCGACCTGTAACCTCATATGAAATATCGAACAGTATAAATTTAGCAACACTCTTCCCCCAAGATCTGTTTTGGGGAAAAGATAATATACAACTTCGAGTTGTCAATTATATCATTTATGGAAATGACAAACCGACTCGAAGAATTTCTGAAACAAGTATTCAAGTAGTTCGGACTTGTTTAGTGTTGAATTGGGACCAAAACAACAAAAGTTCTTTCGCCGAAAAGGTATGTGCTTTGTTGAAGTGATTCGTCAGGTTCAGGATTGATTTCCGATAATAGGTCAGATCATACCAATAAAAAATTGTTTTATTACATTTATTCCAACGAAAGGATTCAACAATCATTTAGCCAAAATCATAGAACTATTCATCGTGGTGAATTTTTTAATAATATATATTAGGATAAACTACATAGATAGTCATCATACTATGGGGTTGGTATCGAAATGGTCATCATACTTTAAAATGCGTCAAATACACCAGTTAACTATTAAAATGGAATAATTACATATTTACTCCTTATTATTTATATGATTTAATCCTAATTTTATTATAATAAAACAATATAGGTGATGACACGTGATTAAAAGAGGAAAATGAATTTCTCCAACATGCAAATAGAGGGAGTCAAACCAATAACCTTCAAGTTACTTAAGCAACATACAAACCACTAAACCAAGCTAACTTTTTGTGATAAAAATTCCTACAACATATATATATATATATATATGAGTTTTTTATATTTATTTGCACACAATCATAGATTTAATTTTTAATTTAATTTAATTAAATTATTATTATTTAATTAAATTAAATTATTACTTAATCATAGAAAACCAACAATTTGAGTTTTTGTTCTGTTTGTTAGAAAATTATTATTATTATTATTATTATTATTATTATTATTATTATTTTATTTTCTTGAATTAACTACGAAATTTCTAACATTTTCCGCTTAAAGTTCTCTCTAATAACCCAGAATTAAAGAGGTTTTTGTTAGAGAGAAAAAAAGTTTTTTGTTAGAGAGAGAAAAAAACAATATAGAAGGATGGGTCAAGTTTTTCGAAAGCTCTTCGATGAACAAAAATCCTCTACCTCTTCCTCATACCTTCTCTGGTGCCTTCTTTGTTTTTATTTAAAATTTTCAATTTTAAACCCTAAACCCTTATTTTCTATATTTTAAACCCTATGCCCTATACCCTAAAAAATACACCATACCCCTAATTCTCTAAACCCTAACCAAAACCCTAACCTAAAACCCTAAACCCTAAGCCCTCTAATTAAAAGTGGAGCATAAATGGAGGCATGGAAAAGAGGTAGATGATTTGCACACCTCTTCGATACCTTCTTTGGTAATTCTGAGATGAGGGTATTTTTCAACATCTATCCTTTCATTTAATTTGTTGATAATTGACCATTTACTTATTGTTTTTTATTTTTTTTAAAAAATGGATTTTCTTCATCGTTAGTTTTGTTTTAGCCGATATTATGGTGAAGATCCTATCTTCAAGCTAGAATCTTGCTAAAAGTCTCTAATTTGGTTTAGTGGAATTTAAATGTCTGGCATTTAGCTGAATCTGATCTTCATTATCTTCTGTTTAAAGATTTGGGTCAACCTCTGATGTAGAAATACTTGATTGTATTATGGTTTTTGTTGCATAGATCAAATGAGTATAGAGTTAAATTACATGCAAGGTGCCACTTCAGGAAGGACTATAGTGGTGACAAATGATAAGGTTTCTTTTTCCGGTCCAGTTCGATTATAATTTAAAATCGAGTCTCGGTCTAACCCGGCTCGGTCCATATATATAATAACTAAGCTTATTACATTACTTATCACAAGGATAATCCATTTGTCTACCAAATGGCAAATGTTTCATCTTAAATTCTTTATTCCAGATACACTCCATAACCAGAGCTTTATTCTTTAATTTATTACTAATCCAAACACTTGGATATATAATTCAGCCATCAACTTTCATATCTGTTTCTTGGTCCCAAGGGAAAGGCTCCAATGGCTTGGTTGCATCAAGGAGTTCATCGATCGGAACCTTTGGCTTAGAGCGTTGCAACGGCTTTAATTCTTGACCGTACTTTCCAGGGTCGTTGCAGTACTCCTATAAACGAAAAAAGAGTGTAACTAGGTCGAATTTTGATTAGTTTACGAGTTTCGAACAATGGAAATGTAATTTTACTTACTTGGTTGGCATGCATTTTCTTGACAAAGATTTTGAATAATTCGAAATTATTTTCTTTGAATAAATCATCGGATGCACGGAGATATGTGACTCCGTGCATCTTTGGTTTTCCCTTCTCGGTCACACCATTAGGCCTTGCGTTCAATAGGATTTGATTGTAAGCATAGCTGTCGTACCTTGGCAAGGCATTCTCACCTGCAACTTCAATGTTCTCTCTCCACCCTCCACTTAAAACCTATTCAAAAATTAGGGTTAAGGACTAATTTGTCAAATTTTAAAATTAACAGAAACCTAAGAAATGTTTAACTATAAAATGGAGATTCAATTAGAATGTGTAGAAGTTTAAGGATGTCTTATGCAATTAACCCAATATTTATCATACCTGTTTAACAAGTTCTTGAGGCGCACTCTTGGCTTCCGCAGGTTGCTCCGTGTCCCTCATCTCAAGACAAGTGAAATTCAAGACAGCCTCATCATGCCTCGAAAGCATCCTCGCAATCGGACGGTATCCGTCTCTATCGTACAAATTGTAGTAACCGGCGGTAAGCTCCGCGGCATGGCTCTCAGAGTTGTACCACCAATGTATCCCGGATACCTTAGCATGACATATTCGAAAAACACCGAAATATTAGCTAATCCAGTCTCTTTATTTTTCATGAAATACTCGCGTTTTCGAGCACTTACTTTGGCCGCTAACTTGACCTTACAGCCTAGGAAAGCTTTGTTGGCCTCATCGAGGATGTCGTCTCCATGGGCGAGTAACTTGTTGGAGTACCATGTCAAGAAGAACTTGCCTTTCTCGGTGAGGTATGTCCCATTCGGTCTGAAAAACTCGGTTACTTCTGGCGTATCGTTGTATTGTCCGGCGTTGTCCGGCACGTCCCATTCGGGATGACCTGCTTTTGTAGCTGCCTCTTTGAATGCAGCTTTCAGGTACTTGTCATAGCACTGCACTCAATAGTTTTTGAAACATAATGTGTTACTGATCTATAACCAAACCTTCTAGTGTACATGGTCTAATTGCAGTTCCAATCCCTCTATTATGTTGAATTTGGATTTGAATCCACTACATTAATTTGCATAATTTGATATTTGGATTTAAACAAATTACTTTAATTTGCATAATTTGGCCCCTCTACTTTTACAATGTTAGTAGTAGGTCCACATTGAAAACTACTTCTATAATGTTAACATATATATATATGTGTTTGAAACCTGAAATTCTCCAATGCCAGGGAAAATCCATCCCTGATCTTGTGGATACGACGGGTATCGGAGCTCTCCGGCGGCACCAAGTCCGACTTCAATATCAACAATGGCTCCATCTTCAATAAGATCTGCCATTGCCTCCCTGAAGCTCTTCATGAAGTCCACATAAACCTAAATTTTCATGTATAATGAAGTCATTTAGAACGGTGTCGGATCCAGAAATATTTTTAAAAGTGAGAACACTATAATATACAAAAATCAGAGCGGATACAACTAGTAGAATAGATTACGGTGGCGGATCCCGATATATCGGTGTCCGGAAAATGCTTTTTTTTTATTTGTTATCATCTGATTTACTAACGATACATAAGATTCTATCGCATGAAATGAACAAACCTGGACAGCAGTTCTTCCCTGAAAGATACTCAGGTGATCCACTCCGTGTGTGAGGTACTCTTTATTCCGTTTACCGGCTCGATTGGTGTAGAAGATATCGGGGTCGGATTCCCCGATATCAAGCACCCATTTCGGGATAGGGATAAACACTTCATCTCCCACATTCCCACCACATTGGTGGAAGGACATGATAGCTTGTAGCTTCAATCCACATTCTTTAACCAATTCAACCATGCTCCGATATGCACTCCAATCGTACTGCTTTGGACCCTTTGTTTCCACTATCCCCCACCATACGTCGGACATCACCCCGTCGATACCGGCTGTTTTCAGCTTCAACAGTTGTTTTTTCAACCCTTCCTTGTCAGTGAGAACATTGTCACTAGAAACAATCCCCAACTGTGATGCAATTTGCAACAAAATAAGATACATTAACTCCAAAACATAATCGGTAAAAATTCGGCTTTAGTCCCTCCACTAAGGTCGACTTTGGAGTTTCATCTTCACATGCTAATGTAGCATAAATTAGTCACTAGCGGGATCAAAACCGATGACTAGACCGACAGAAGGACTTAATTAGAAAAATACTTTTAGTTAAAAGTTTAGATACCGATTTGATTTGATTTATATATAAAAAAAAGACGACATACGATTAAATTCGAACTCACTAAACCTAACAATTAAAAGATAAATGCACGAACCGATTCGGAAACTTACCCGGAGCATTACATAGACAGGCACATAGTTTGCCAACATTTTTTGGTCCTCCATAGAATTCCAAAGCTTCAAGTAGGACACTCTGAAAGATTATATTACAATTGAGAATGGAAATTGTAGTGATGAACACATTGAGATCATACCTCTCTTTTTATAGGCAAAAAAAATGCAAGGAAATTGAAAACAAAAAAAACTGTAAATTCTTTAACATGGGGCCTATTTTGGTTATCTAAATCTCAGATGTGAGTGTACAAAGAAGAACAAAACAAAAGATGAAACTGTAAAATCTTTAACATGGGGCCTATTTTGGTTATCTAAATCTCAGATGTGAGTGTACAAAGAAGAACAAAACAAAAGATGAAACTGTAAAATCTTTAACATGGGGCCTATTTTGGTTATCTAAATCTCAGATGTGACTGTACAAAGAAGAACAAAACAAAAGATGGTAATAAATCTTCGTAGAGATGGTTATGGACACATATAATAAGAATGATAGTATATGATTTTTAAAAAAATAATAATAATTAAGTTAAATACTAACGAGAGAAAAATATAATACTGGTTTTGGATAAAATTAGGGATGCGCACGGGTCGGGTAGGATTTTCGGCCCACCGCACCCGATCCAAAAAATTATACCCTCCACCCGTCACCCGACCTGACCTGTTTAGGGTGAAAAAATACGACCGACCCGACCCGATTGTAAGCTTTAAAATCTGACCCGACCCGACCCGAATCATTAAAAAATAAAATTTTAGGGACTAAATAGTAAAAAAGTAAAAATTAGGGATCTAGTAAAAATATTTAATTTTAGTGACCTAATTGTAAAAAAAATTAATTTTAGTGATCTAATTGTACAAAATATATATAAAGAAGGGTCATTATTGTAAATATCCCTAAAATATATGAGAAAATTACACTATTAATCCTGGGTCGAGCCGGGTCGAATTTTTTCCTCCCTAAACCTGAACCCGACCCGAGATCACCCTTGAAAAAACCCGACCCAACCGACCCGAACTTGAATTTTTCACCAAAAAAATCTGACCCGATCGGACTGAATCGGATCGAAACTCGTCGGATTCGGGTTGTATACCTATCCCTAGATAAAATATTATTGTACTTCATAAATTTTTGAGTCATATTATATATATTTTTATCAAAATATCAGTCTACTAGACACGGAACAAGTCAATAAACATTTTTTTTAAATTGAGGACCCTATTTTATTAAATTGTACATAAGTTTTTTTAATTGATAATTGTACAAAACTTCTAAACAGGGATGAAAGTAGAATTTTATATTATAGGATGAAATTATAAAATTTTAGGGGAAAAATATATTTTTAATAGAAAATTTTAAAAAATCTTAAATTATATATAAATTTCAAATTTTTAGATAAACGATCGCCCTCTCTTGCCCTTCCCTCATCCCATCCATAAACCGTTTTTTGTAGGTTTTGAACCATTTTTAAATACATGTAATTGTCACAGACCATGAATTGGGGTTTGAGTCGCACTCGCAACACGTTGCCCAAAGGTTTAGAGAAAGTCTTTGTGCTTAAAAAGACCACTAGACCAGGGACGAAACTAGGATTAAACATTAAGAGGGATAACGGTCTATTAAGCTTTAAAATTCAAAATTGGAAGGGATAAAAATTTTATTTGACTACTATTTAAACTAAGAGTGATCTCAAATGCAATTATACCAAAAAAAATTGAGAAGGACGAGAGCTCCTCCCATGATATATACAGCTTCGTCATTGCACTAGACTAAATCAATCCATGAAAAATTCTAAAAGACTTATTCATCTATAATGTAAAAATAGGAGATATTCTCTTTAGATAGATATTAAATCTAAGGAACATGTTGATTTTATATCGACTGTAGTCGGTAAGTTTTGATATAGATCGTCGAAATAAATCAATTATAAATAGAAATTTTCCATCTCATTTAGAATATTATATTAAATCTCGTAATCTATTTATTGAGTAATACAAGACATTTACTTTAAAAAAAATTCTTTTGTTTTTGTACTATTAATCGTTTTTAATCTGTTTATTTCTACATAGAATAATTCTTTGTTAGAATATCTTAAAAGAATTTAATCTTCCAAAAAAGATTTCAAGCTGACTTAGACCCTTTTCGACATTATATATCTAAGTGAATTTAGATATATATTTTCTAAAGTGCTGCAACAAGGGTTTCCACGTAGAGATGATTGGTACATAATTATTATTATCAATTTTTTAAATTAAGGAATCTATAGAAAGGAAAATATTCTAAAAATTTTCTAGTTTTAATTTTTAGTATAAAAAGATGTAAGATTTATAGTTTACATATTTTATGTTTATAGATTTAGAATTTAAAGTTAAAATTTAATATTTAAAAGTTAAAATAATATAATTAAAATTTTAAATTTTAATATTAAATTTATAAATTCTAATCATAACGCTAAAATTTAAACTCTTAAACTATAAATTAAATCTCTAATTATTAAAATTAGAATACTTATAAAAAAATTATTTCTATTATATGGAATAACTATTCTAAAAATATTATTAAAACTGAAAAAGAAATTGTTATGAAGGTAGGGTTATGGCTCGAAAAAAGAGGTGAACTCAAAGGAATAAATCAACCATAACTCTAATAATAGGCTTCCACGTGTACTTTTTTCATTTTTAATTTGAGCACATGCTAATAATAGGAAGAAGATATTTTATATTTAGGGTAAATTATCCAAATGGCCACCCAATTTTTAGATGTGATATCAATTAATTTAATTTGTTCTTATTTTCCTTTATTTTTTATAGAACATGTAATAATATTTTTTTGGCATAAAGATAATTTTAACCCTTAATGTTTATATTTTTTGTCGTTTTGACCCTTATTCTTTTTTAGGATAAATTTAACCCTTAACCTATATCGTTTTAACAAATACCTTATTTTTTAACTATTATGATAACTGGACCGTTAAAAATCTAACAATAATAACATATCATATGGATATGATAATATATTTTAAATGACATGGCATCTAACCTATCAAATACATATATATATGAAATATAATTTTATTTCAATATAAAATAAATAAAATTTTAAAAATTAATTAATTCTAAAATAGAAGGCTGTTAAACATTCCCAAACCCTAACTATGATAGAATCAAAGTCCTATCTTAAAAAAATATGAACACAATTCGAAATTAATTAATTTTCTTAGGTACGATTTTAATTCTATCGTAATTAGGGTTAAGAATGTTTAATAGTATTTTATTTTAAAATTAATTAATTTTTAATATTTTATTTGAATTTTAATTATTTTATATTTTATATTAGAATAAAATTATATTATATATATATATGTATTTGATAGGTTAGATTCTATGTTATTTAAAATATATTATCATACGCATATAACATGTCATCAATGTTAGATTTTTAACGGTCCAATTACTATGGTGTTAAAAAATAAGCTATTTATCAAAAAGATATAAGTTAAGGGCTAAATTTATCCCCAAAAATAAGGGTCAAAACGATAAAAAATATAAACCTTAAGGGTTAAAATTATCTTTACGCCTATTTTTTTAAAAAATAAAGTTTTATTTCTTTCGAAAAGAGACCCATAAAATTTATTGTCGATTTAATACGAGTTTCAAATTTTTTGACATCAGATTTAGGATTTAATTGAATCCTAAATGCAAGATTTCTTTCTCGCATTAATAAATAATTATGAAATTTATAATATTTGATTCGATATAAAAAAATAATTTGGAAATTTCAGCAATTAAGAGAGATTTATTAATTACCTGCAACAGGATAGCTCAAGTAATTCTTCAAGATCTCAAGTTGTTGAGTTTTGATAGCTTCATCTCCATGCAAAAATAAATATAAAAAATAAATCTGATAAATAATTTTATAAAAAATAACAAATTGAAATCTTTGAACGATCTGTCTCAGATTAATACTTGGATATTAAAACGATCACCTAAGGAAACGGCGACAATGGTGTATTCTTTTATTACTTTCTCTCAAAAAATTTGGAAACTTTATAAAATTAAATACTTAAGATTTTTATTTTTTTATATAAATAATGAATTGATATAACTTTTACCGACAAAAATGAAGTATATTTCATTAAAAAATTATTTATCCTTTAATCATGTCTATTTCTATATCATAATTTAATAAATATTTAAAAATTAAGTTTTATTTCGGACCCTAATTTTTGAACCCTACACCTAAAAACATTATACTCTTAATTTTTTAAAATTTATTTTTTTTATTCAGCTATAGTGGTTACAGTAGTATCTGTTCTAGAGTATACTCTCAATTATTGGATATTGATCGCTCATTCACTATGTTGTCATTACTGGTGTTTGAACCTGTGACCTCCAAGAACAACAATCGTTCCTTTAATAGATGAGGCTAGATGGTTTGTGCAATTTCCTAAAACCTAATCACAATTTCTAACTCTGAATCTTAAATCCTAAACCCACTGTTTTGAAATGAGAGCGTCAAAAGAAATATAATAAAAAGTAGATGATTTTCAATTTTCACCCACATATCATGTTCAGTCGTTTATCTCTTACTGAAAATACTTATGATAAAAATATTAATTATTATTATCGCGATGAATATCTTAACTCAAATAAAAATAATGATTTAATATAAATAAATATTATAATATTAAATTTTGTTCCGATATTATTATAATATTTTATTATTGTTATTTTATAAAACTTACAAAATAAAAACTTACATAAAAATAAAAGAAAATGTATTAAATCAATGGTTGAACCCAGCCTGCCACCCTGACAATCCCTTGCCACACACATCTATGTGTTTTGGTCTTTCGATGATAATCGAGTCTCGCGCATCTGTAGTCCGAATTTATTCCGATGATAACTGAGTCTTCCATACCATAGTCCGGGTTTACTTCGATGGTGTGCGATACTTCCGCATCCATATGTCTTTTTCCTCGATGGTGACCGAGTCTCTCACCCCTATAGTCCGAGTTCACCCTGATGATGATCGAGGCTTCCGCACCCATGTATCTTGATCTCCCGATGATAACCGAATCTCTTACAACCATGATCGTAGTTCACTCTAATAGTGATCGAGGCTTTTGTACCTATGTGCTTGGTCCCTCGATAGTGATCAAATCTTTCAGACTCATTGTCTTCGTCTATAATTGAAAATCACTTTTAAAATTCATAGATTAAACAATAAAAGTTATGTATTTTGAGTTGTGTTTTAAATTTGAAGAGAGCCGGTGTATTTAGCGGGAAGCGGAGGAAGAAAACATAAAAATCAAAATATTTTAAATTAATAGTCATTGATTTGAAATTTGAAAAATGATACGGTATTTATGAGAAATTATATTATAGGTCCGGCCTATCACATCAGTCGTGGTCTCATCCAATAATAATCACCCACTTTACCATTAATCTCTAACTCATTTTTTTCAACCAATGAATCTTCACTCATAATTTACATATCATTTTAAAAATATAATTTCTGAAAATTATATTAATTACATGGTTGATTAGTGGCAGAATGGGTGATTTTTATTGGCTAGAGATCACGGCTGACATGGTAGACCGGGCCTATAAAATAATCTCTCGGTATTCAGAGGAAAGCGGAGGGGGAAACATGAAAATCAAGGTATTCTAAATTAATAGTCATGAATTCTGTGTTTGATTCGATTAGGAAATAGTTAACAAATATCATGTTTAAATGGATATATTTTTATAAATTATAGATATTATTTTTTTAATAATCAAATTTAAGAAAAGTTAAAATTATCCTTTAAATTCAGAAAATTAGAAAAGAGATATTATTTTAAGAAAAAATTTAATTCAAAGTGGATAAAATATTTGTAGGTCCATAAAGTGACCAATGGATCCAAACATTTATATCATCCACATCATCCAAATGCGTCTCAACCTAAATGAGTTTGACGAGCTTCAATTTACAACCACCTGCACCAACGTGAGGCATAATTTTTTCTCGGTTGATGGTCGTTTATTGATAAAATCAGTTTTGGATAACGATACTTTTTACATGACAGTTTGATCGTCTACAACTCCTTTCTACGTTATGCATCTCGTTTGAACATAGATAAAGAGATTCATTAAAGCTTCTGAATTTTATTGGTATGCTTATTTCATAATTTTTTTTTATTTTTCTTTGTTTTGGGTTGTTTAATCCAATTATTTTGTTTTTTAATTGCGATGTAATTATAATTTTTCTATGGACTTAATAAAAATTTAGTGACATTTGTCAAAAAAATTATAGATTCTAATTTAGGGTTAACTACTGCACTAGTCACCTGTGTTCACCCCAATACAGTTTTAGTCACCGATTTTGAAGAACGATCAGTAAGGTCACTTACATTTTCGGGGTGTAAACTTTTTGTCACTAGAAGTGTCGCTAAACACTGGCGAAAAAAATGATTTGGCATAATAAAAAAGGATAAATTATATATATAGTCACTAAACTATTATTTTACATTTATTTCATCTTTAACTTAATTATCAAAATTTTAAAATTTTATCTTTCCAAAAAAAAACCTTTCACTAAAAATTTCATATACTATTCGTTGAAACCATCTGCGGAAGAGACAGGAAAGTCATACAACTATACTTTGAATTCAATCCTCCCTTATGATGAATCCTTCACGGACTGGCATTGGACTAGATTGTTCATGTTCGAATAAACAGATTTCTAAAAAAACTCTAGAGAAAAATAGTACTTATACCTTTATTTATAGTCAAAATATTAAAAATTGATTTTAAAAAACATTATGCAACCATAATTAGCAATCATGCGAGTGCAGTTAGCTATAAGACTGTAATTTCAAGTTAAAAGTTGAACTTATAGTTTGAATTCGGTATAAAGTTCATGTTTCTTTCGATATTGATAAAATAACTTTCAATGAAGTTGAGCAAATATCCCATGGTGAATAGTTATTTCAACAAAGAATCAGTTTGGTTATACGTAGGGGTGTCCAAAACCGACCCAATGAGTACTCAACGGCCAATAAAACTCATAATACTAATTAAAAAATGAAAGCATGTTGAAACATACTAATAATATAGTATTGATATTGAATTTATTGGGCCGTTGGGTCGAGTTAAATATGAAATAAAAAGTAAAATAATAGTTTAACTACTATCTAAGTAATTTATCCTTTTTCATAGTGTCAGATCATCTTTTTGTTAACATTTAACGGTACCTAACGTCAGAGTGACCAAAAGTTTACACCCCGAAAACATAAGTAATTTACTGGTTGATTTTCAAAATCGATGATTAAAATTGTACTGAGTGTAAACAAAAGTGACCAGCGTAGTAGTTAACACTTTAATTTAACAGTCTCTGCCTCCTATTGTGCATAATCATCGCATCGGCTAGCTCAATATTAAAGTCCCTTGCTCACTGTGTTAGTGAATTTGGACCAATGCTAACAATTGGAGACGCTCGATGAGTAGCTGATCGATATTGAACCACATATTTCGGTACCTTCTCGTCATACTCGAGGCCAAGGCGTTGATAGATTTCTTGTCGACAACGGAGTTGGCGATGGTCGGCAACGATGGCGAGTGATTGCCGGCGGTAAAATACTTTGGAATAAAGTGTTAAAATCTAATCCATTTTATAAAGTGTCACGTCATCAAACTGACGGCTTCTAACATCTAACGATCAAAACTTTATAAATCTATAACGTTAGGGATCATAACGTTATTTTTTAAATTTAGTGAGCAAAAATAAACACTTGTGTAGAATAACTGACGAATGTTGTAGTTTACCCTTTTATTTGTTCTAGAAACGTCTAAATTTATCGGAAGTCTTTCGTTATTCTCTCTATAAATAGAGATATTGTCCGATTATTTTCCGAGCGTATGCGAGTTTTAAAATAGCGAAGAAGTCGATTTAATTAAAATTTGATTAAAATGAGAATCGAGTTCTTCGAGTTGAGATTCAATCTATCATTACTTTTTCATTGTCTTCTTATATGTCGATCATCATCATTATTTTAGGAAGCTGACTCAATTGGGCAACGGTTAGTTTCGGTTTATGATGTGATTTATTTTGTCTAATCTTCTTTATAAGATTATTTCGACTTCGTTATTATCTTCTAAGGTTCACACATTTAAGGAAATTAATCGTGTTTTTAGGTGTACTGTTTATGGTTATGAATTTTTTTTATCGATATTGGATGTTAGATATTTTATTTTTACTCAGTTAGGCATATTTAAAGAGATCGATCATGTTTTTAGATGTTTTGTTTATGTATACAAATTATTTTTTTCGTTGTCGATTTTTTAATAAAATAAACCCTAAAACGGGTTACATAGAAAAAAATGCTTATATATTTGTGTAGAATGATGCTTGAAGTTGTATTGGATACAATGAACATAAAAGCAATAGATCAGACCTTGACTCAAACTCGAATATTAGAGAACTAAACTCGATTAATTTTGAATTATTTGAATTGATTTTCATAATCCAAAATGAGTAGCAAAACCTTCCAAATATTTCAGTGTGCGGATAGTCATAAATTTACTTGGAAAGAAAATCCATGCAGCATTCTATTCCTAAATCTAGAATAGGTGTTTTACCATAATTAACCAATTCTTCATTATTACATAAATACATGCATGCATGTATATTTCTATATATTCTTACATATTAACTAAATTCAACAACAATCTTTGTCTAAAAGTGCTTGTAAGGAAAAAAAAAAAAAAAACAGGTTTGTCCGATTCTTTTTAGATTTTTACAATCGATTTCAGATTCTTTTTATTACAATGTCTTTGCACTTGATATTCTTTTATACTATAAAAAATAATAAATTTATTTCTTCCTTCAAATATTTATGTATCAGGATCGATAGATGGAAAGTTACAGTGAAAATGTCGGAGATTCATCGTCGTCGTCGTCTTTCTCAGACGAAAACAATGGAGCAAATCAGTCACACAATCATGGGAAACACAATCTTGTTGAGCATTCTTTTATGTATGTTATTTATTTCGAAGTAGCTAATCGGTTCGGTAAAAAATTTTACGTGACGGTATATTTAATAAATCTGAAAATCGAATCTTAATATCGGTAACTCTTTCTTTATAAATCGAGATATATTCCATTACGTAAACATTTTTTTAATTTTTTAGGTCTCGAGGAATGGGATCACAAGCTCGTAGAACTGCATTGACTGGTGCTCATAACTCATGTGGAAATTTGATGGGAAACACCATTGAAACCTCCAATGTCTACCATTTTCCGACATCAAATCTCCCACCGGAGTTTCGTTTGGATTTATGTTCTAGATTTCAGTTTCCTCAGGTTATTTTATTTTCAAAATTTAAGTGTCGGAAATTATGGTTAAATTGTCGTTTTCGTCTCTTACTATATTCAAATTTGAGATTTAGTCCTTATCGGTTAGCCCGAATAATTAACACGAACGTATTCTAGTCCGGACGCGATTTCTTAGAACTAAGGCTTCGTTTGTGGCAAACATAAGTTTTTCGACCATATCCACCGGCGGATCTATGTTCATAGGAGGGTAGGCCCATGCCCACCCTGAACTTTTTAAAATTCACATATTTACGTTTTTATAATATTTAAGCTTTGTACCCACACTGTGAGTTTGAAATTTTATGTGTCCACCCTCAAAAAAATTTCGGAATCCACCATCATAACAACTCCAAACAACCTTTGGTTTAACTCTAAACGGGCGTTTATTCACCGATTTTAGTGTCCAAAAGGATGTTTAATTTTTAAATTTTTAAATTTTTAAATTTTTAAATTTTTGACCAACGATTGTTTACCCCGAACGAGCGTCGGAGACTTCAAAACCCCAAACGAAGCCTAAATCTCACGTGATAAGATTGAAATTTTGAGAGGGTCCACAAAATTTAAATGATTTAAATTGTAACTTTTGAAATTAGCCCCCAAATATTTTTTTTTTTACATTTCCCCCCTTTTATACATGATTCATTTTGTTACAGACAGAGCGAGGGAATTGGAGTGAATCCTCTTTGGGCAACCCAAATTGGGTTAATTGGCAGCATTTTTCTCCGTTTACACATGAACCTGCTACAAATTTTGGGTATTTAAATCTTTTTTTCATTTTCCTTGACACAATTATATTTATTCCTATATATAATTTTATTAATATTCGAATTATTTTTTCGTATCATATATTTTTATTTCCATTAAGATAATTAATTTAAATTTACAATAATATTTTTCTTTCTTTTCCATGCAGGTCACAGGGGTTTGGATTCCAAGCACTAATGAATCAAGCCATGGCATCAGATATCTTTCATTTGAATCATCATAGGCCAAATCAACAAGTATGTACACTCTTTTATTAACATCTCTCTTCGATTTATTAACTGAACTGATGGTATAATAACAAAAGACTCGTGTTAAAATGAAATTTTAAATAATATAGGTTTCATATTCAATTTACAGACGATCTGTTCCTCTTTCCTTATAATAAAATCTAAAAGAATATTTTTATATTCGTTCAAATGTGATTAAATCTCGATGTTTTTTGCTTTTATCTTATATGAATTTAAACCCCGATGTTTATATCGAGAATTCTAATGCAGAGGATAATGAATTGGCAAGACCCTAATCTTCATTTAATGGAATGGTTGTCGCTAAGAGAAGGCAATCAACGTCGAAACATTGGTGTCCCCGGTGTTTCAATCCCAAGGTATATCTACTATGTTAACCTAAATGGCTAAATGTTCAAATAAGGGTCTTAACTTTTAAAAATTGTTCGATTTAACCTTTCAAAAAATAAATAATTGTCTAACGTTTTCAAGTATATTCAGACAAAGGATCTAACGTTTTCTAATATACTCAAATGAGAGTTCTTATTTACAAACACTTTCAAAAGTGTTCTTGGAGAAGATTCGAAAACGTTACACTTATCGGGTCGAACTTAAAAAAGTAAACTTTTATCTACTAAATTCCGATTCGATCCGTGAAAACCCTAATCCGCAGGTCAAAATTTATCGAGAACAAGTTGTACGATCCTGCATTTGAAGCAATGGGGTTGCCAATTGATCCTCACCTAAGAATGTTCCATATAATGAATTTAAATAGTAAGTTTTTATTTATGTTTTGTCCCTAAATCCTGACTGCGTCCCTATTTACAATATTTAGTTGTAGTATTAAATAATTAATTTATTATTTCCATTCGAAAACTAAAATTAAATGTGCTTCGATTTTTTTTTTGTATAAGAAGAAAAAAAAGGTGATGCTACTAATAATGAGGAAGAGGAAGATCATTGAGCAAATGTCATGGCCCTTGTTTGGTGAAGATGCTTTGTGTTTCACATCAGCTTTTGGTTTTAGGGTTTTTGTTTTGGATTTTATCACAAGGTTTTGCTACATTGCTTTTGTTTTGAGATTTATTTTGATTCATACATCTTTGTAATTGTTTTCATTGTATTCTATTATGGATATTCATAATATTACAATTTAGGGTTTTAATTTATAATTTTATTGAATTTATAATGTTTGGAAACTCGACTCGATCTGACTCTAATAAGGGATGAAACTAGGATTGAATTGTGAGGGGCAGGTTGTTAAACTTTGGAACGATCAAGATCTTAAAAAGTAAATAAAGCATAAAAATTAAAGGAGTTGGAATTTAATTTTAGTGACTTAAAAATTAAAAGGTGATAAAAAGTAATTAAACTAGAAAAATCAGGGAGTCAATGCTTAATCTAACAATTTTAGAGATCCACTGATTGGCCTAGTGGTTAAGAATGTTCATCATGCCCTCATTGCACGAACCATCTAGTCTCAATGGTTAATGAAACGATTGTTGTTCATAGTGGTCACGGGTTTGAGCACCAGTAATGCTAGCTCAATGTTTGAGTGATCAATGTCTAATGGTTGAGAGTATACTCTAAAACAAATACTATTATAACACTGTAGTTGATTCAAAAAAATATAATTTTAGAACTAATACGGTACTAATATTAAATTATGTTAGCAAATTAAATTATATTAGATTATTTCAGAAGGGGAAAGGGCTTAATTGAAGCGATTTCAAAACAATCGATGGCCCAAATGTAGTTAAACCATCAATATTGGGGACAATTTCCCTTCGCATCCTCCACTTATATCCTTTATTGACTCTATATCGTAATTTTATAAACTACACTTAATTTTTTTTTATAAATAAATTTAAACTTGTAAATTTTGAAGACCAATTTCTAATAAATTAGCCTAAGAAGACTAATTTCTCAATTTTCATTAAATAAAAGAATGAAATCCAAAATTAAACCGAAAATATTACAAATATTACATTCTTTGATGAATACAATTGTTACTTTAGATGGAATTTTAATTCAAATTTTTAATGCAAATTTTTAAGTAAAAATAAAATCAGAAACAATAAACTCACACATCATAGTATTGTTTTTTCTCTTGGTTTCTACTAGTGTTTTGGCTTCAGTTTTCAGGATGTGATCCTCAGGGTGAATGGCCGCCGTCTTCGTCTTTGTTGTTGTTGTCTTCGTCGTTATCACTACTCTTTTTAGATTTATGGCGACTCTTTTTCGTGGAACTGCTCCTATGGCGTGACAAATCATTTTCGTCCTTAGATTTCTTCTTCTTGTTGCTACTCTTTCGACGTTTTTTGTCACCCGATTTTTTTCTGCTCTTTCTTTCTGAAGAATTACCGGTTTCATCGACCGATTTTATGCTGTCGTTTCGATCTCCGTCCGCCAGTTTGTCGGTCTTTTCGTCGCTCGAAGAAGCGCTGCCTTCATGGTTAAGTTTCTCGGTCTTTTCATTGCTCGAAGAAGCATTGCCTTCTTCGTCTTCCGAATTACCCTCGGGTTCGTCGTTGCCACTGCTATCATGGCCAGACTCGTCACCCGACTCATCATCCCCATCGGCAGATTTTTGACTTAATTGTTGATTTAAACTCCTGTCGGCATTGCTACTGTGTGTCGACGAAGCGTCATCGTCCTCGTCGGATTCGTTATCAGTTGCCTCGTCTTCCTTCTCCTCTTCTGGAACATGACGAGCAAGGCTGTTCGAGGAGAGGCTCTGGAATTTGGCGGAGAGAGCAGGAGGGAGTTCGGCAGGGATGCTGTTTTCGTCGGTGGAGGTCGAAAGGAAACCTAAGACAGAACCTAAATCACTTATCATTGGTCGTGCAACAGATTCTTCCTGCACGCACATGGCTGCTAATGCAACAACTTGATTCAATCCTCTTTCTGGGAAGTTTCTTTCCAGGGAAGGATCTGCCATTTGGGAGAAATATTTTGGTTCCTTGAATATTGGTTGTGCCTGTTACAATAAGCGACTCGAAATGAACCGAACTGAAATGATAAAAAAATAAAATGGCTAGAACTTGAAATAATCTTACCCCAAAATAACTCAAATTGACTTATGTCTCTAATAGACAGCTCTAATCAAATTCAAACAGACAAATTCGAGCAACGTACTTACCCAATTAACTAAAAACTGTTCTTCCATCGGTCTGGAAGTGTCGAGGGCTTTTCTTCCGGAGATAAGCTCCAACAGAATAACTCCGAAACTATACACATCTGACTGTATACTGGTGGTACCTGAATGTACACATTCTGGAGCATTGTAACCATTGTTATCCATTGCCTGTATCGGCATCTTGCTGTCGGCCGTTGACACGAGCTTGTCGAGCCCAATGTTCGACAGCTTCGGATTGCAGTCGCCATCCAATAAAACTTTTGAGGACTTGAGATCACGGTATATTACAGGAGGTTTAGCCTTCTCATGCAAGTATTGTAGAGCTTGAGCTGTCCCATGTGCTATTTTCATTCTTGTTACCCAATCTAATGTCTTCACTCCTGCTTTAATTTACACATTAAATACACTTATATGGACACAAACATGTAAAATATCAAGTTAATTATATCATACGTCTCTAAATTATGATTCGTGTTTTAAATTGACTCTTCCAAGCCAATACATAGTTTCGTCCCCGTCTCTAATTGAGTGCTCAAGTTATCAATATCATATTGATCGAGCCCTTCCGTCGAATTCGCTACTAGTTTTGTAATTTTTGGTGACATTGTCTGTGCTTTTTGACATGTTGGACAAAGTTTGTTCATACGACAAGTGATCCTTGTTATGTCTAAATCGAATTTAACACCTATGCTAACGATGATGGAAGGACCTGATTGATACGATACTAGGCAATAATTTGGGAGTATTCGATGAAATTAACCCGAAAATGCGTTAGAAAAACATAGATTGATTTGCATGTACCATGGAGATGATCTTCTAGGGACCCCCCTGACATGAATTCATAAACCAAAAGCCTCTGGTCTCCATCAGCACAATATCCGACAAGACTGACCAGATTCGGATGCTGTAAGAGACTCAGCTGCCCAACTTCCACAAAGAACTCATTGCCTCCTTCCATGGCAATCCTATCAAGTTGTTTCACAGCAACATCCTATATTTTTCCCAATCAAAATAAACAATGCATTAGAAAACAAATCGATGCGCATTATTTGTATCGAACACGTAACCGGATATGATTCGAATATATAAAAGGTTCGGATGTGAAGCGGACCTGGCCGGTCGCCTGGATAGTTCCCTTGTAAACTTTGCCGAGACTACCTTCACCCAACAAACATTCTTGTCGGAAATTCTTGGTGGCGGAAGCTAACTCACGGAAGTTGAATGCTTTAATCGAACTGTTGTTTTCATAGGCAGCTGGTGCAACAGCAGCTGTAGTTGTAGGTGGTGTACTCTCCTTATTTTCTGTTTCTGGTTTTCATAAAAACATGTTTTAAAAATAATGTCTAATTATAGATTTAGTCCCTCTACTACGCTGAAATTTTGAATTGAATATCATTTAGTAGGTCAAATTTGATAATACAATTAATTGTTATCGCTAACAATGGCGAAGCCGGAAATATTATATCGGAAGGTTGAGATAAAATTTAAAAAAATTCTGTCAAAATAGCAATTATATTGTTTAACTAAGGGCTTCCGAACTACACCCGAGTCACTAAAGTGACGGTTATGGATTGAATATGATTAACTGAATTTTCACACGACTCTGATTATGCAACCGAATAACTGTATAAACAATTTACGTCATCGTTTTAACGATCGTAATTGATAATGTAATCGATTTTGACCTACCAGGTACAACAGATTGTTGTGGAGGTTGCAGCTCCTCAACGTTGGAAACATCATGGTCCTCTTTGCTTGTGCTCTCCTTGTTTTTTTGTGAGGAGAAACAAGGGAAGCAATTCATTTTATCGGAATGTTAATCGGAAATGTTCCCAAACCGAAAAGAAAAAGAAATTACGGGTCTGGAACACTCGGGGAACGGCGTCGCATTAATCCAGCTAGCTACGTAAAAAAGAAAAATCGAATCAAATCGAACCAGTCGGAGATATAGGTGTTGGGGGAAGCCTTCAAGAGAATGAAGGGCCCCTCTTAGGAGCAGGAGGGGTTGCAACCAAGGAAAAGAACAAAAGATCACGAGAACCTATGGTTTTGGAAAATAACCAAATTATAAAACCAAAACACCAAAAAAAAAAAGACAAACAAAATATTGTAGGTTTTTTCCCTCAATGTTGTCGGAGAAAAACAGGGAGAATTAAGTGGGCATTTTTTTTAGAAATAGGATGGCCAAAAATATATAATGAGATTCAGAATTTTCTGTTGGTTTTTCTTGCAAATCCAGACTATTCTTGACCCTTTCTAACCATTTATTTTCCAAATTGAGATTCCAACTTAAGACGACTTTTATTCCATGATCTTAATTAACTAACACATGAATGTGACATAACTGTTTTATAAAATGTTTTCCTCAACCTATAAACTCGATATCAATCCCGATATTCACGGCAGAAACTAAAAATTTTCGCAAGTATCTTCATTTTAAGGTTTAAAGATTTAATTTAAGATACAGATCGAGTTTATTAGGTTTAAGTTTTTTGTTTAGAAATTAGGGTTTATATTTAAAACTTTCTTAAATCACTCAAATTATTAGTATATGCTAACATATCCCACGTTCATAAATTTGTTATAGAAAATATTAATTTTCACGTAAACATCGATGTCTATTATGTAACAACAATATGATATATCATAAATGATAATTTGATATGAAATTAAAATATTTTAAAATTTTGGTATCAATTTAAAATAAGAATTATAATTTGAGGATAAAATTAAATATTAAAAAATTTAGGGATAAATTCAGAGTCGAGCTACACTCTTGAAGGGGAACCTCAAACCTAAAGGGCTCTACCAGAATAAGGCGAAGTTCCTCTCATTCCTACATGTCATTAAAGAGTGGATAATTATTTAAAAGTTAGATTAAAATAGATAAATCTCATTATATGGATCATTGACGTGGCAATCAAATCCATCTAATAATTCCTCCATCTATAATCATAAATTCTATATTTTATACAAATAAAGAACTTTAAATGCAAATTTTGTGCAAATTACCATAATTATAGAAATTCTTCAAATAGTTTCCATGGAGTTAAACCGTAATTTTTAATCTTTTTTCGACGGAAACCTATTCTTAAATTTCCAGAAATAATAATATTAAATTGCGTCTTCCTCACTCTAAGCCTGTTTGTAAGAAGATCAGAACTTGCGAGAACAGTTCATGGAAGCTTTGGTTGGATGAGAGATTAAATTGATAGATTATTAAAATTAGGTGGGTTAATTTTTAAAATTAGAGTCAAATTAAAATAAGTATAGAGCTTGGGGGCTAATTATATATAATATATTAATTTATATTAACTGCCACGTCATCAACCGTTAATTTTTTAACGGTATTGGATCAGTTTGTTATAATTTTTAAGTCGCTGGACCAATTTATAACTTTTGATAGTCGAGGGATACGAAAGATAATTGAGGTATAGTCGAGATACTATTTATGTAGTTTACCCATTCATTTATAATATTATTTCATTTGTAAAAGTAGTATTATTCCCTAAATGGTACTATGCCTTAAATAGTATTATTACTTATTCAAGTATTATTTTATTTTCAAAAATAGTATTATTTTATGTATATTATTAATTCATATATAGTTTTATATTTTCAAAAATAGTATTAGTTCATTTATAGTATTACTTCATATATAGTATATTTTTTACCTATAGATAATATTAATTTTATATATACTATTATTTCATTTACAATATAAATTTTATATATTGTCTAAAATTTATTTTTAATTTTTGAAATATATTAAATTATAGTATAATTATAAATTTATATTGCATTAAAGATAATTTTTTTAATACTTTTAATTATTATTAAATTATATTTTTTTAATTTAGTCCTTATAACGTACAAGTTATTTTTTTAATTGATTATTACTGATATTGTAAAATTATATGTTTCCTTTTCTAGCCAGGGTAAAACCTAGTACCCTGGTGGTCTCCCTTATAAATAGAGACTTGTATACCTACATTTCTTGTATAACCTAGTTTTATATAAAGACAACAACAATGGCAGCAGTTGCTGGGAAATCTATTCTATCATTTTTCTTGTTTTTCATTTTTATTGTCTCTTCGGTTCGCTCAGGTACTTTTATCTTTATTTTTATTTCTTTACGTATATTTATAATGAATGAATAAATAAATTCGGATTATTCATTCGTATATAATCTGATATTTTTTTTCTGCAGATGCTGATTTGACTGGTGTTGGCGTTGGTGTGGATGCTTCTCCCACATGTTTGGTTCCCTGTATTCATATTGAAGACTGTTTTGGTTATTGTTTGGGTAAGGATTTCAAGAGTGGGGCTTGCACGGGACCAGAAAGTATTTGCTGTTGCAGTAATTGAGTCACGTAAATCCAACTCGTCTGTCGTCAGACCATGGTCTCACGTAGTATGGTGATGTCTTAATAAGAGTTTTAATGTTTAGGTTTATGATGACCTCTATATTTTAATAAAATATTTATGGATTATATCTATAAGCTAATATAGATTTCTATCATGAATGAAATCGGGATAAAACTTTAAGGGTTGAAGTATAATATTTACTTAAAAATGAGTATTCTATGATTTAATTTTTTTAATTTAAAATAAACTTGGATCCAAGAAATATTTAGATTTATACTAAACTACTTTTTTTTTTATTTATAATGGAATGACCACTAAAAAGAGTACATGTGAAAGTGATACGAATAGAACGAGAAAAACAGTTATATCAATGAAACAAACACAAGCCAGGCAAAAGTTACCCTACACCATCCAGATGTTGTAAATCTTCAAGTAAAGAAGCTTGACACTCAATGTAAAGAATCTCCATCGGCTTCCTACCTCGTAAAATAAATGCAAGTTTATCCGTAACAGAATTGGCCGTCCGATTAATTTGACGCACTATAACCTTCCAATCTCCTTGTAGCATATTATGGATCGTCAAAATTAACGTATGATCAGTTTTAGTCCATCAATAAGGTCTCGACAATCTGACTCAAGAATAACACGAGCAAAATTCATCCTCCTCGTATGTTGTAGTCCATCAATAAGGTCTCGGGTCGATTCAGTCGGTTAATATCGGTTATCTGTTAGGTCAGACTCGGGTTCGGTTTTGTTTCAGTCTAATGCAGGTCGGGTTTCGGGTCCACAATGACAGGTTAAAATTGGGTTTGAGACATTCTCGACAATTCGGTTTCGGTTACTACAGTAACAAGTTCAACTCAGGTTCGGGTAAACAACGGTTGGATACAGATCGGGTTCGAGTCATTACATCCCTGGATCAAACCAGGTTCTGACTCGAACATGTTTCAGTCGGGTTTTTAGGTCGGGTTAGCTTTTTACATCCCTACCTAAGACAACTTTTATTCCATGGTCTTAATTAAATAACACATGAATGTGACATAACTGTTTTATATTTTTTTCCTCGACCTATAAACTCAATATCACATCCCCGACATTCACGGTAGAAATTAAACATTTTTACAAGTATCTTCATTTTAGGGTTTAAAGATTTACTTTAGAATGTAGGGTTTATGGACTTAAGTTTTTGGTTTAAAATTTAAAGTTTATAGTTTAAAACTTAAATCTCCAAGATTTTAAACATTTCAGTTTCATTCCAAAACTCCTCAAATTATTGGTATATGCTAACTTATCCCAGGTTCCTAAAATTGTTATAAAAAATATTAATTTTCACATAAATATTTATGTAACACTATGATGTATCATAGATGATAATTATAAAATTAAAATGTTTTAAATTTTTTGAGATAAATTTAGAATAAAAATTATAATTTGAAGATAAAATTAAAATAATTAAAAATTTAGGATCAATTCAGAGTCGAACTACACTTCTGAAGGGTAACCTCACACCTCAAGGGCTCTACCAATTAACGTCTTCTGTGTCTTCATCATATCAGGGTCAGTATGAAGCTTGCAATGTTGCAGAGTCTGATAAAATTATTTTATATATATATGTATAATGTATTAATATATACTAATACATGTGACATTACGTTACTAACATATAAATATATAATATATGTATTATGTATTATATACTAATGTATATATACATATAAATAGTATATTAACACATGTGACATATTAAGTTAAAAACATACATATATAATATATACTTGTATTATACTATTATATACTAATGTATATATACATAGACATAGTATATACTATACATTTACTAATTATTATTATTATTATTATTATATATACAGATACATACATATATGATATATTGAATTATTGATATATATATTAATATATTAATGTACTATGTTTAATACTACTACTAAATACTAATCTACTACCACTATGTCTATGTATACATATAACATACATTGATACATATATATGAATGTTAGAATATAATTACGTAGTTATGTATTATGTATAATTAATAATTGTATACATTATAAATATATTATAATACATTATACATATCTAATTATTAAACATTTAATTATCAATATATATTATAATTCATATAAATACTTATATTAGGGTTCAGGGTTTAAGGTTATTAAATTATTAATTTATTATATATATAATGTAATATATATCATATATATAGTATTAATTCATTTAGGGTAAACTACATAAATGGTCCCTCGACTATATCCCAATTATCTTTCGTATCCCTCGACTATTAAAAGTTATAAATTAGTCCAACGATTTAAAAATTATAACAAATTGGTCCAATACCGTTAAAAAATTAACGGTTGACGATGTTGCAGTTAATATAAATTGTTATAATTATATAATTAGTCCCTAAGTTCTACACTTATTTTAATTTGACCCTAATTTTAAAAATTAACCCACATAATTTTAATAACCTATCAATTTAATCCCTCTTTCAACTAAATTTTAATAACTCACATAATTTTAATTCCACCATGGACTAACAAAATCTAATGAACCAATAATTTAGCATCAACAGCTCATACAACTCAGAAAACAACAACGCAAAGTTTCAATCACATAATCTTAAACTACTTCCTCACTTTCAAAGCTAAAAATATTCGCACCGAAACTAAAAGTTGAGACTGCAAACTAACATGAGCGACAACTGCAACAGCCGCACCACTGAGCATAGGCAAATGACCACTTTACCCGATCAAAGTTGACCCAGATAAGTTGGGATTACCCCTCTGCTGATTCTGTTGTTGATTTGCTTGAATCGAAGCTGACCCACTAAAATCCATTTGCCCATACAATTCAGCTTGTTGTCTTAAAACGCTGCCATGGAATTCAAGACGAAAACATGCCAAACTGTGCAAAACAAAGCCATGGATCTCATCAGTTTGATACTTATATTGCATGATTGACATGCTGTAACATTAACTAGTACTAGTATTTTTCTATTTGGTCTGTTTCTATATTACATGGTTTAAGAAAGCAATGGTCCCGTAATATCTTTCTGTTCATCCCCACAAAAAGGATGTTTCTTCTCAATTTCGTAGTCTCCATTGTCTTCAAATAGTTTCCATGGAGTTAAACCGTAATTTCTAATCTCTTTTCGACGGAAACCTATTCTTAAATTTTCAGAAATAATAATATTCAACTATGTCTTCCTCACTCAAGCCTGTTTGTAAGAAGATCAGAACTTGTGAGAACAGTTCATGGAAGCTTTGGTTGGATGAGAGATTAAATTGATAGATTATTAAAATTAGGTGGGTTAATTTTTAAAATTAGAGTCAAATTAAAATAAGTATAGAACTTGGGGGCTAATTATATATAATATATTAATTTATATTAACTGCCACGTCATCAACCGTTAATTTTTTAACGGCATTGGATCAGTTTGTTATAATTTTTAAGTCGTTGGACCAATTTGTAACTTTTGATAGTCGAGGGATACGAAAGATAATTGAGGTATAGTCGAGACTATTTATGTAGTTTACCCATTCATTTATAATATTATTTCATTTGCAAAAATAGTATTATTCCATAAATGAAACTATGTCTTAAATAGTATTATTACTTATTCAAGTATTATTTTATTTTCAAAAATAGTATTATTTTATATATATTATTAATAAATATATAGTATTATTATATTTTCAAAAATAGTATTAGTTCATTTATAATATTACTTCATATATAGTATATTTTTTACCTATAGTATAATATTAATTTTATATATACTACTATTCCATTTACAATATAAATTTTATATATTGTCTAAAATTTATTTTTAATTTTTGAAATATATTAAACTGTAGTATAATTATAAATTTATATTGTATTAAAGATAAAATTTTTAATACTTTTAATTATTATTAAATTATATTTTTTAATTTAGTCCTTATAACGTACAAGTTATTTTTTTAATTGATTATTACTGATATTACAAAATTATATGTTTCCTTTTCTAGCCAGGGTAAAACTTAGTACCCTGGTGGTCTCCCTTAT
Organism: Abelmoschus esculentus; assembly: GCA_035048815.1. Lineage (NCBI taxonomy): Eukaryota > Viridiplantae > Streptophyta > Magnoliopsida > Malvales > Malvaceae > Abelmoschus > Abelmoschus esculentus. Next base: position 797,297 of record JAUCBN010000019.1, on the reverse strand, counting down.
AAATAGAGACTTGGATACCTTCATTTCTTGTATACTCTAGTTTTATATAAAGAAAACAACAATGGCAGCAGTTGCTGAGAAATCTATTCTATCATTTTTCTTGGTTTTCATTTTTATTGTCTCTTCGGTTCGCTCAGGTACATTTATCCTTATTTTTCATTTCTTTACGTATATTTATAACGAATGAATAAATAAATTCGGATTATTCATTCGTATATAATCTGATATTTTTTTTCTACAGATGTTGATTTGACTGGTGTTGGCGTTGGTGTGGATGATTCTCTCACATGTTTGGTTCCCTGTATTCATATTGAAGACTGTTTTGGTTATTGTTTCTCTAATGATTTCAAGAGTGGGGCTTGCACGGGACCAGAAAGTATTTGTTGTTGCAGTAAATGAGTCACGTAAATCCAACTCGTCTGTCGTCAGACCATGGTCGCATGTACTATGGTGATGTCTTAATAAGAGTTTTAATGTTTAGGTTTATGATGACCTCTATATTTTAATAAAATATTTATGGATTATATTCGGATTATGTCTATAAGCTAATATAGATTTCTATCATGAATGAAATCGGGATAAAACTTTAAGGGTTGAAGTATGATATTTACTTAAAAAGAGTATTATATGATTTAATTTTTTTAATTTAAAATAAACATGGATCCAAGAAATATTTAGGTTTATACTAAACTACTTTTTTTTTATTTATAATGGAATGACCACTCCCTTATGCCTTATTAAAAAACCTCACTAATCCTAAGTGGAGGAAAAAGAGTACATGTGAAAGTGGTACGAATAGAACAAGAAAAACAGTTACATCAATGAAACAAACACAAGCCAGGCAAAAGTTACCCTACACCATCCAGATGTTGTAAATCTTCAAGTAAAGAAGCTTGACACTCAATGTAAAGAATCTTCATCGGCTTCCTACCTCGTAAAATAACTACAAGTTTATGCGCAACAGAATTGGTCGTCCAATTAATTTGACGCACTATAACCTCTCAATCTCCTTGTAGCATATTATGGATCGTCAAAATTAACGTATGATCAGTTTTAGATGAATCAAAATCCAAAATACTCTTAATCACCGCTCGACAATCTAACTCAAGAATAACACGAGCAAAATTCATCCTCCTCGCATGTTGTAGTCCATCAATAAGGTCTCGAGTCGATTCAGTCGGTTAATATCGGTTATTCGTTAGGTTAGACTCAGGTTCGGGTTTCTTTCAGTCGAATGCAGGTCGGGTTTCGGGTCTACAATAACAGGTTAAAATTGGGTTCGAGACATTCTCGGTAGGATACAATTCGGTTTCGGGAACTACAGTAACAAGTCCAACTCAGGTTCGGATAAACAACGGTCGGATACAAATCGGGTTTGAGTCATTACATCCCCGAGTCAAACCAGGTTTTGACTCGAACAAGTTTCAGTCGGGTTAGCTTTTTACATCCCTACCCAAGACAACTTTTATTCCATGGTCTTAATTAAATAACACATGAATGTGACATAACTGTTTTATATTTTTTTTCCTCGACCTATAAACTCGATATCACATCCCCAACATTCATGGTAGAAACTAAACATTTTTGCAAGTATCTTTATTTTAGGGTTTAAAGATTTACTTTAGAATGTAGGGATTATGTGTTAGAATTAATATATATTCGATACGAATATAACCCAAGATCTATATGTCAAAACATCAAGAACAATAAAATAAATAAACTGAATGCGGAAGCGTACCTGAATTAATCAATAGAGTTTTTCCACAGGGTTTGATCTTCCAAGAAGTTAGGTTTTCTCTTGCGGCACAACTCTCAGACGAGGAAAAGAGATATACAAGTTGACCTAATTCTTGGGGACCATAACCCCTTTATATAGTTGATTTAATAACGAACTAGTAGTTGATTTAATAACCAACTCTGAAGTATTTATAACTCTGCCCCTCATCAAATTATAAATACAACTTATGGTATCCACACTTTCAATTCCATGATAATTTAATACCTATAACACGTTTAACATAATTGGTCACTTAATTACGTGTTAAATTTTATAATAGCAATATACATTATACATATGTGCCCACTATTATTAAATTTTAATCCAACAATCTCCCACTTGGGCAACATATGTTTCTTGACAAATGTATAACCTTATGAGCTCAAAAATTTACTATCATATAATAGGTATTCTAAAACAATCTCGTCCATCAATTATATTCATATAGGATCAAAGCAGTCTTCATCATATCAATCATGATTGGACCCGTCAATGGTCACGTATAAAAACATAATCAAATGACATAGATCAATCATGGGTGTGTAGCATGGAAAATACATGTAAATGTGAACCGAACATGACTATTTCTAACTGGTCCTCCTAAACTTTAGTGAGATCAAATTTTACTGAATTCAGAGTGTGCATAAGCCAAAATAACTTTATTTCTGCAGAAATTAACCTTAAACTAAAGTAACCGAAATTGTGTCTAAAACGAATGAGCATTTATCAAAATTATAAACTCTCACTAAAACTGAATATACTTAAATAGTATTACACCTATATGAGTAGTGTGCTTATGAAAGACCTAGGGTGACAGTTTCTCAATAAGCGTGCAATTATGGAGTTTGTACCAACATGCTCTATAGACACACAAACACTCTGAATTTTCTTTAACAACTAGGAACTAAAATTTTAAAGTGTTCTTATTGTTTATAGAATAAATAATGCATATTTATTGTTACAAAATAACTGAAGTGGTCTTTCTATTCAATCTATAATTAGCAGCTCATGTGACAGAGTTTTTTACATCAATATTCTAGTAGAATCAAAGCCTGTAAACTTGATGATCTCTCACTTACCAGAACTTCAGTATGTGAGCATATAAATTTTGTTCTCTAAAGTTATTTCATAACTCTATTTGCTGCTATCCAACAATTCATATTAGATTTACTTAAATATTTGTCTAACATTCTAATAATGTACGCAATATCTAAATGCATACATACTTAAGCATAAATTAGATTCTCAATAGATTATAGAATCTTTTGTATTTTATAAATTTCAAGGTTACTTGTAGGGCACTGGAAAAAAAATATTTTCTTTAGTAATATGAGTGTCACTTGATTTACTCTCACTGAACTTGTAATACATACAATTTTCAACCAAATTTATCTCAAAACCAAATGAGATAATCAATATAAAATTTATAATTTTATTAATGAAAGTTAAACTTAAGCTCATATATGGATATCTTTAATTTACATATCATTAATTTTGTATCATCAGACACAAATCAATGATTACACCATATAATTAATTTATTTAATGTTGTCATTGAAAAACACAAGCTTAACATCCATCTTATGTAGCTCAAGATTAAAAGCAATAAGTGTCAAATTATTTTGAAATAGTCTTTCAGTATAACTTGAGAGAGAATCTTCACAAAATCAATGTATTCTTTTAGAGTATATCCTTTAGATACAAGACATGCCTTATACTTGTCCACATTATCATTTACATCCCTCTTGATTTTAAATATTAATTTACAACCAACTGGTTTGTACCTTAAGGTAATGCGACAAGTTCTTAAACTTTATTGTCTTGTATAAAATTATACTCTTTTGAATAACATCAATTCACTTTTGTGAGTTAAAACATTTATGGTTTGATAAAAGAAACTGATCAAATTGTCTTTTATCATTCTATTATTATCTTTATTTTCTTGATGAAATACTAAGTAATAATCATCAATAGTATTTCTCTTTCCTCTCATGGATATCTTTAAAGACACATTTTTTAGGTTGTTTTTTAGGTTGAGTTTGTTCTTCTAAAAAATAATTACCTTATCTTGAATGAGAGTTGTTCAACATTGTTTTGCTGATGTACTTGATTCATTTTTTATTAATGATAGGTATGGAAACCTAAACATCGTGAAAAGTGATAGTAGGAATTAATTTAATATTCAATTCCTCCTTAACAATAATATATCTAACATTATTCTCCCTCCAAACTCAACATCCTAAAAATGTTATAAATCTCTCATTAAAATAATCTTAATTGTGGGATCATAAAATTTACAGCCTATGGATCACTCAAAATAGCCTAAGTAATTGCTTACTTTTGAAGTTTAATTTCTTTACATGTATCCTAGCTTATACAAAAGAATCAACACTTTATACCTTATTGTTATTCCTTTGGAGCAGGACCCTTAGCAACCTTATTCTAATATATATTTTTTATTGTCCTTATTCTTAGAGACACTAACCAAAGAGCACTAACTGATTTAGTATTTTTATAATTATAATGCTTCAACTTTTTTTCCTCTTTAGCACAATGAGAAATAATCTTATTTGAAGTTTATTTCTCCTTTAATAATTGTAACTAATTTTGAATTAGTTAAACTGTATAGGAAGCTATACTAAAATTATAAGAACAAACAATTGTTATAAAGTTTGATCTTATATGCCTTAAGTTTTGAAGCAATATAATATACTCCCTCACATTTCCTTGATCCTTATACTTAATAGACATCAAGTAAACCAAAAGTGATATCATGTTAATTTTTAAAAAATATTTTTTTATCAAGGAAACCCTTAGTATGAATAATTTTTTTTAGATTTATGCTCCTAAAAATTTATAAAATATTTATACATTATGATCATTAGACTTGAACGAACTCGCCTCTCAAAATCCTATTTATGGATGCTTACCGCCGTGAGAGGTGCAAGTTGTTCTTCACTTGGTGAAAGTTCTATATTCATACAACCAAATATTATATAAAGTGTCTTTTTTATTCCTTGAAAATTAATTTCACTAAACATAAGTATAGAATGTATTCAACAGATATTATGATAGTAAAGACAAATCATCTAAATATAGAACAAAAATTATTAAATAAACAAGCTCACATAAATATCTATAAGTAAACAATAAATTCAAAATAATGGCTAGTTCCCCTCAAGATACCAAGCACAACATTAATATCAAGTCTTTGGAAAGTAATATTAACTGTAAGCGATACTCTTGTTGTAGCAATCAAACATTGACAATAAACTATGTCAAACAATAGATTAATCTTTGGACTAACATATTATTCACATAAAATACCATATAATTGTCACACATTTATCGCCATAGTTGTCGTTATAATTCGGCCAAATATTAATTTTCCTTTAGGCCAATTAATAAACGCATGAATTACAAAGACCTATAATTATCTTAATATTTTAAATAAACTAATCTACACAAAAGCGGTCACTTTGATGATATTATGTTTCAATTAATCTATTAAAATATTAGATATCCGAAGCCAAAATATGAATTTAATTGTAATACCCTAAACATAGCTTAGAAGTTAAGGACTAAATAAATTAAATTAGAGCTTAATAAAATTCAAAGTTTAGTGACTAAATTGAATAAATTTGAAAATTAGAGGTCAATTTAAAAAGGGACCAAAAAGTGAAAATTCAAAAGAGGTGAGATTGCATGTAAGTTTTTAAGAAGTTGGTGGCCTTGGACACATGGCAAAACACCATGTGGCCAGCCACCCCTTGTCCATAATAATAGATTTGTTTTAAAAAAAATAAGAAAAGGGGAAAATGATGATTATATGTCATAGTGGGAGAGAGAAAGTTCTATTTGTCATCTTCTTCACCCATTTCTTCCCTCTTGGCCGGCCATGGGAGAGAGTTTGAGAGAAAATATTTGCTTGCCTTACATGTGAGATTTTAAGTGAGATTTTGAAGGTTTAAAGCAAGATTCTTGATTAGGGAGGTCAAACAAGCAAGGTAAGGTATTTTTCTTCTTCTAAGCTTAGCTAAAAATGTAGTTGAAGGTTGTTAGCTTGAAATCCATGGCTGAAAATTTAATATAGTGTTCTTAGTTAGCTTATTTTTAAGTTAGAAGTTGAATGCATGTTGCTGGAAATTACATGTTGTTATATTTGTTGAGTTTTTGAGCTTAAGGACTAAGTTGCATGGATTTGGAAATTATAGGGACTGTTTTATGGTTAAATTTAGTAAGGATTTTGATGTTAGTATGATTAAAATATTTATATGTGAACTGATTTGGGGTAAAAAGAAGCATGAAAAATTGTTGCTAGGAAATTAAGTGATAAATGTGATTTTTGGACTGTTTTGTAAGAATTGAGAAATTAGTGGACTTAATTATTTTTGTTAAATCTGGAAATTCAATATTTAATTCATAGGATAATGTGTTAAGAGTGAGGAAATTAAATTGAAGGTGCTTTGGTCGAATGGATGAAGGAAGGAAGGTGTTAGAATTAGTAAAGTGCCTTGGACTAGCTTATAGGTGATATTTTAGTAGCTTCATGGATTGAGCTGAAAACTCTATTTAAATGCAAAATTAAAAATGTTTTTATAGGTAAAATGTGCTTGAAATTGAGTCTATTAAAGTTTACAAGTGTTGGATGAGTTGAATTGGTGATAAGGTTGATGAATTTTGAGCTAGAAGTGATGTAGGTGAAATCTGTCCAGAATAGGCCCTGTTCTGGACAGTAGCTTTAAAAAAATTCTCTAGAATAATGTACAAGGAATTTAGGGATGTAATTGAGCATTCTAGAACTTGGATGAGTCTACTTTAATTAGAAAAAAACCTCACCTCGTTTGCCCTTGTAAATTAGGAGATATAAGAGAAACAAAAAGATTGGTCCAGTCTGTCCCGAAACAGCACTGCTGTGTCTTTAAATTGAAAACCGGTATTGATGGGTTCGTAGGAAAAATTCAAGCTTTATATGGTTCAAAAGATGGTTTCGTTATCTTTCCAACGAGGTAAAGTGGACAATTTTTGGACATGTGGATCAAAAGATAAAAATAGTTTAGTGAGCATTGTACAATCTGTCCAAGAATGTAACTTTACTGTTTTGGACTGTTTTAGAGTTGTTAATTATGAAATGTGTAGTTCGAATGTATTTTGATGATGTGTCATTGCTTTTGTGTATTTTAGAGGCTTCTAAAGAATTGGATAGTGAGGAAGAGCTGAGGCAAGAGCTAGCCAAAAGAAGGAGCAAGGGACCAATCATCCATAATCCCTAGGAGTTTCGCTTGGATTGTTTGTGAGTGTGATTTTCTTTGGGGTTGGGACTAGGTCCTAACCCAATTCTGATTTTTGGTTGTTTATGATTAAACCGGTATGAAATATGACTTAATACAAACTTGGCTAATCTTTAAGGGAAGAGTGAAATGCTATGAAACTTGTTTGTTGCCATGTTTCTTGTTAGCATGTTGATTGAATATGTATTGCTTATTAAGTAATTGTTTTGGTTTGTTCATACCATGCATTGCATATGCCGAGGTATGAATGGCATGCTTAAGCTTGGGATGCAAGGTACGTGTACATGCATTTGTTCCATGCAATTAAAGTTCTGATTTTTGCTTGTGCTTAGCATGTTTGATATAATGTATAAGGAATGGCATGAAATGAATTTTTATGAGCCTAGGCATAATGGCCTAAGAGGCTTGGTCTATGAGGACCGTGTTATTGAAATGATAATGAATATTAGATTGATATGCTTAAATTGATAATCGACAACCTTAGTAGCTAGTTAGTTAGATAGGAGGGCATGCCTTAGAATCTAGAGCTCATTGTATCGGGTAGGACTTCGGTCCGGGACAATTAGCCCTTATTGGCGACAGACGGAGGGTACATTTTTGGTCATTGGCGACAGTAGGAGGGTTTGACCAGCACTATAGGTGCATATTGTGGCGACAGTTGGTTGGAGATTCGATTATCTTCTAGCTAAATACCAAGGTGGTTGTAATGATTTAATTAACTTGAACTTGAATTGCACTATATTTGTTAGTTAAATGTAAGCATGATTACTTCGTATGAAAATGTATTTGTTATTGGATTGTTACATGTATTTGGATTGGTATATATTGAATATTGGATTGTTACATGTATTTGGATTATTGTACATTGAATATTGGATTGTTACGTGTAATCGGATTGTCACATGTTGAACCTTGGATTGAATTGTTATATATTGATTTGGAATACGTGTACTTGAACTTTGTATGTTATGGTATATGTGAACTTACTTGGCATATGATACATGTTTGGATTGTCTTGGATTGTTTTGATTCTTTATTTTTGTTACCTCACTAAGTACCTTATGTACTTACCCCCGGTCCCTTTTGCTCTTCCCAAATATTTCAGGACGATCGATTAATAGCTCGGTCCCGGATTTTCGTCGTTCGGATCAGCAGCAGCACAAGCCATGTATGTTTCTTTTTGAGATCTCCTAGTGGTGGCTAGTCTTGTTTTGTTAGATCATGCATTTTGATTACTTTAGACGGTTTGTATATAGTGAATCATTTTGGTAGCTTGGGGCTTAGTTTTGTATAACTTAAGAATGATGACACATTTGATACGTTTAATATGTATGTATATTTTTGTAATGGATTGCATGCTATGGAATGAAATGGATGAATTATTGATATTGTCATATGGAATGGACCAGTGAATTATAGAACTATTGAATGATCAATAGGCTTCGGAAATGTTTAATAGTGAATATAAGTTATTAAGTGGTTTAAAGGCCTAGTAATAGGAAAAGTTTTAAATTACCCCTAAAATCGGTACTTTCAAGTTAAGTTAAGTTGGTAAATCATCGTTCGGGCCGGGTTATCAGAGTGCTCAAGGACCGGTGACGCCCCTTTCCTATCGGCCCGGGGTGGGGGTGTCACATTAATTGTTTCAAAATATTTTTCTTAATTTTATCTTTTACTCAAGATAAAAGATAATCAAAGTAATAATAAATTTGAATAAAGGTAACTTCATCACAAGATATCGAACACTCCAATAATATTTTAAAAAATATTAATTTGTAAGTGATATCTTGATGTAGTAATCAAACATTGATAATAAGAATATGTTAAACAAAAATCTTCCTTTGGGCCGATTTATTGTTCACATATAAAACTGAATAATTATCACATGTTTATTACCACAGATGTACATGTAACATTACTAATTATTAATCTTCCTTTGGGCCGATTAATATTAGCATAAACTGAACACAAAACCTTCTATATTTTAAAATAAAATAATTTCCACAATAAAGATCACTTTGGTGACTTAATGCTTCAATTAATTTATATTAAAATATATAACATAAATATATCAATATTCAAACTTAATATTTATAACAGTCAAAGTTGAAATTTCTGATAACACTTGAGTTTTTAAAATAAACCAAATTAAGGTTATCTTAATGGGGCTATCAGAATCCAAATAACCGAAATCTTTGATTGTTCTTTAAAAATACCTTAAATATATTTTTACCAAAACTAAATTCGATCAAAACATTTAATCTTTAACTAAAAACAAAAATACAAAAATATCATACAAATGAGTAATTCGTATAATAATTACTTGAAACTTTAATATAATCATAATAAGATAATAATCAAAAATAAATTTTTGATCAAACCGAATTGAATATATCAATACCAAATATATATTCTATAATCCAAAATAACATATGATCAAAACTAAATATTGAATATGTTAACCAAGTAAATTACATAAAGTAACAATATACTTTAAAAGTAACATGTCAAAAGATCATTCAATCATAACTTAATAGACATAAACCGAATATAAAGCTTTAATAGCTAACCTGAATATAATTTTTTTTGAATCATGATAAATTTATCATGACAAAGTCGAAATTAATTATATTTTTCTTTATTATTAACAAACAAAACTAAATTTTTGATCTAACCGAATTTAACTTAATATCAATGATCAAAACTAAAATTTCGATCTAACCAAATTTAACTTAATACCAATGATCAAAACTAAAATTTTGATCTAACCGAATTTAACTTAATACCAATGATCAAAACTAAAATTTTGATCTAATCGAATTTAACTTAATATCCAATGATCAAAACTAAAATTTTGATCCAACCAAATTAAACATATAATTTAAATAAAATATATTTAAAATATATATTTCATAAAAATAGAGTAAATATGTTACTATCGAAGTAATTGGAATCCAAACTTAAAATTTAATTTCCAATTAATAGCAACCCAAAAAAATTAAATAAATTTTCATACAGAAAAAAACTAATCTTCATGTAAATCTATATTGATTTTTATGATTTCTTAATTAATCGATTCAAACTCATGGACATAAAACCAAACTGAATACACAAAAATAGAAACAATGAATGTTAATTCAATGGAAAAGGTCGGATTGACGAAAAACCAAAATAAAATTATAGAAAACAAATCAAATTGATTTGTTCTTAAAATGCGACAGATATATATAATTTAATCTCATACAATTAATTATAAAAACATATCGAAGTAAATAATCCATAAAATTATATTTAATTTTAGATCATATCAATAAATTAAAACCAAAAACTTATGATCTCAATGAATCGACATAATTCTGGCACTGATGTCACTTGTTAGAATTAATATATATTTGATACGAATATAAACCCAAGATCTATATGTCAAAACATCAAGAACAATAAAATAAATAAACTGAATGCGGAAGCGTACCTGAATTAATCAATAGAGTTTTTTCATAGGGTTTGATCTTCCAAGAAGTTAGGTTTTCTCTTGCGGCACAACTCTCAGACGGGGAAAAGAGATATGCAAGTTGACCTAATTCTTGGGGACCGTAACCCCTTTATATAGTTGATTTAATAACGAACTAGTAGTTGATTTAATAACCAACTTTGAAGTATTTATAACTCTGCCCCTCATCAAATTATAAATACAACTTATGGTATCTACACTTTTAATTCCATGATAATTTAATACCTATAACACGTTTAACATAATTGGTCACTTAATTACGTGTTAAATTTTATAATAACAATATACATTATACATATGTGCCCACTATTATTAAATTTTAATCCAACATTATGGACTTAAGTTTTTGGTTTAAAATTTAAGGTTTATAGTTTAAAACTTAAATCTCCAAGATTTTAAACATTTCAGTTTCATTCCAAAACTCCTCAAATTATTGGTATATGCTAACTTATCCCAGGTTCCTAAAATTGTTATAAAAAATATTAATTTTCACATAAATATTTATGTAACACTATGATGTATCATAGATGATAATTTTAAAATTAAAATGTTTTAAACTTTTTGAGATAAATTTAGAATAAAAATTATAATTTAAAGATAAATTAAAATATTTAAAAATTTAGGATCAATTTAAATTCAAGCTACACTTTTGGAGGGTAACCTCACACCTCAAGGGCTCTACCAGTTAACGTCTTCTGTGTCTTCATCATATCAGGGTCAGTATGAAGCTTGTAATGTTGCAGAGTCTGATAAAGTTGTTTTATATATATATAATGAGCTAATATATATTAACACATGTGACATTAAGTTATTAACACACAAATATATAATATATACTTGTATTATATTATTATATACTAATGTATAGATACATAGACATAGTATATAATATACATTTACTAATTATTATATATATATATACAGATAACATACATATATGATATATTGAATTATTGATATATATATTAATATATTAATGTACTATGTATAATACTACTACTAAAAACTAATCTACTACCACTATGTCTATGTATACATATAACATATATTGATACATATATATGAATTTAGAATATAATTATGTAGTTATGTATTATGTATAATTAATAATTGTATACATTATAAATATATTATAATACATTATACATATCTAATTACTAGACATTTAATTATAAATATATATTATAATTTATATAAATATTTATATTAGTTATTAAATTATTAATGTATTATATATATAATGTAATATATATCATATTTTAATATATATTATAATTTTATTTTTCATATATATATATAATATTAATTCATTTATAATATTATTTTATTTGCAAAAATAGTATTAGTTCATTTATAGTATTACTCCATATATAGTATATTTTCTACCTATAGTATAGTGTTAATTTTATATATATACTATTATTCCATTTACAATATAAATTTTATATATTGTCTAAAATTTATTTTTAATTTTTAAAATATATTAAACTATAGTATAATTATAAATTTATATTGCACTAAAGATAAATTTTTAATACTTTTAATTATTATTAAGTTATATTTTTTATAACTTAGTCCTTATAACGTACAAGTTATTTTTTTAATTGATTATTACTGATTTTTCTAATTTACTTTAATGTTTCTAATTTTTAATTTTTGTAATTGAGTCCTTACAAGTTAATGTTGATTTTTTTAAAATTTCAAATTTTAATCTTTAACTTTATGGTCTAATATTTATTCGTTTTTTACTTATTTATACAAAATCAAAATTAATAATTTAAATTACTATGAATATAAAATCAAAATTAATTTGACCTGAAACAAAACCGACTTGAAATGAACCCGGCCTGAAATGCAACTGAACTGAATGGATCCGACCTGAAATGAAACTGTCAATTATCCGATTTGGACTCAAACCGTTTCAACCCGATCTAAAATGGATTCGACCTAAAACGGATCCGACCTGAAATGGACACACACCCGACCCGAATCGAGTCAAAATATCAAATCAACCTAAAATGACTTGTATCTGATTTTACCCAACCTGAAACTTATCTGAGTAACTGTTTTTACATCCTACTAATTCGACCCAACTTGATATATATTTATATATAATAATTTTATTCATTTTTTTCCAGGTCGGATAGGATTGAATAAGGTTTTTATTAATATATTGGGATCAGACGGGATCGAGTTTAAATTTATTGTTTCAGATTGAGACGGTGCAAAATATATATTAAAAAAATCGAGTCGGTTTAGAACCGAGGTCTAGACGACAAAAAACCCGTCCTAATCCAATCCGTTACCATCCCTGAATAGTGGAGTTATGCTTTCACTAATGCAGTTTTTCTAATTACTTGATTGCCTGGTATTGTTTGAGACTTGAATTCAATTATAAAATTATGACAGTCAAAAGGTAAGAAATAAAAACACATTTTTATTTAAAGTAGTTAAAAAAATATGGTTCATCACGCCATTTATATTCTCACTCAATAAGAATTTTTTATCTTATTTTTTAAAGGTGATTCATCTCTTTCCTACATATCATTAAAGAGTGGATAATTATTTAAAAATTATTTTATCCAAATTCTACAGCTCAATTTTTTTGCCAATTACTACAATTATAGAAATTCTTACCAAATATATTTGTTTTTCTTATTTGGTAATATGCAAAACTATATGTTTCCTTTTCTAGCCAGGGTAAAGACTAGTACCCTGGTGGTCTCCCTTCACGTCACTCATGTCCCATCAAATAATAATCACTCACTTCACCATTAATCTTCAACTTTTTTTCCAACTAATGATTCTTCACTTATTTAAGGTTCGTCGTTAATTTCTACTATTGAAGAACATGTGTCATCTCTTAAAAATTCTGAAATATATACAAAATAAAATAAATTAATAAAACGAAATAAAAAACATATTCTAAAAATTTTAAATATTCTCAAAATAGTCCTTAAAATTCATTAACCATCAAATCCAACAACTCTCGTCGGTGTTCTATGTTATTCGTCTTGAATTGTTCGAAGGGACTATTTGATACTTTTGATATGGGAATGGTGCGGAAAATGTTCATGAAATTCCGGTGATCGATGTGGAGGACGGTGATGTGACAATTGATGACTAAATAAGCCTAAATTGATATTTAGATCTGGGGAGTTAGCGATTTTGAAATTTGGTGCTTGTTTTGTGAAATCTAAAAATTTTAAAGATTTTTTGTTAATTAAATAATTTTTAGGATATGATACATGTCTTTTTAACAATAAAAATTAACGGAAAATATTAAATGAGTTATGGAATAAAACATTTAAACATGTAATTAGAAAAATGATTTAGTTTAATACTTATTTAACGATTAAGCCAAATATTTATGCCGAATAATCGGAGTGACCATGGCTTAATTTGTTTAGTTCGAAACTAAAAATAGATATCTATGAAATGATCTCATATAGTTTGTTAATGTCTTAATAAAACTAAAAATATGGTTTCTTGAATAATTTAAATTGGATTCATAATTAAAAAAATGAGATAAGTTTGATATATTTTATAATTTACGATAAAAATTATAATACAAGAAAAATTATCACTTGTAGATGACAACTTAAGTGAAAACGTTATCTGTGGATGATGATTTTTTTAATTTTATCTCATGTTAATAAAAAATATCAAATTATTATAATTTAAGATAAAATCGTCACATAAAAATAATATTCTTCACCAAAATTATCATCCAAAACTATATCATAAATTTCAAAATATTTTTTATTTTTTTTGGATACGCATTGTATATTATCCAAGACAAGAAATACATCACCTATAATCACACTCGGGTATTCATCCCCCTAGGAAATTCCTCAAGATGTACAAATGATTCTATTTACATCATCCATGCGTATAACTCTATTCCGAGTTCGTATACAAATGATTTCCTTAATGCAACATAAAATGCTCTCAACAGTTCTACTCACATTCCTAAATAATCTCTTATTTCATTCTTCCCACACAAAGTAAACAAAAATACCCCAGGCAAGCTTTAAAATATGAACTATCAAAGACTTTTCTTTCAATTTGGAGCTCAACCACTGCAGCTCATCATTCCATTCAAGCATCATTCTATGTAATCCACACATTTTCAAGACAGCAGTCCATATGCGTCTCGATAACCTGCATCCAGCAAAAATATGGTCTCTAGTTTCCTGAGCAGAATGACAAAATACACAATTCTCTTCAACATTCCTCCCCATAGCTCTAATTCTATCTTTGGTCGGCAACCGATTAAGAATTGTCATCCAAAGAATCATAGAGTGCTTTGGCACATGTAAACTGAACCAGACCAACTTGTGCCAAGTAGCAGTGTCTTTGTCTTCCCGAATCATTCCCCAAACTGAACCAACAGTCCATATGTTGTGCCCCCTGTCAATTAATGCTTGCAACTTACTCCTTTACTTCAGAATCCTTCTCAAACACCAACTATGTTGTTGCTTCAACTCCACACTCCAAATGTCACTCCCCTTTAATACATATACATGCACCCAGGTAACCCACAACGAGCCTTCATTTGCCAGCAACTTCTTAAGCAATAAAACCAAGCAAGATATATTCCAAGAATACAACTCCCTCAACCCAAGTCCACCCTCCTTCTTAAGATAACAAATTTGATTCTAGCTTACTCGAGCCCCATGAACAGGATTATCATTGTCCTTCCAAAAAAACCTCATACAAAGTTGCTCGATCCTCTCCACAACACCCTTAGGAAGCACCACTTGCCTACACGAATAGTTGGCCATACTAAACAAAACAGCACGAATTAGTTGCAATCGACCAGCATAACTCAAATGGAGTTTAGACTACTGTCCCAGCTTCAACTTCATCCTCTCAATAAGGCTAGCACAATCCTTTTCAGATAGCATTCTTGTAACCAAAGGTACCCCCAAGTATCTTACTGACAAAGTCCCCAACTTAAAACCAGTAACATCTCGCATCTGATCCAAATGCTCCATAGACACACCAGTCACAAAAAGTTTAGATTTAGCAGTATTAAGTCGCAGGCCTGCTAGCTCATGAAACTTCTCAATATTTTTTAACTTACTATATTTTTTAACTTCTCAATATTTATTTGAATTATTTCCCTTGTAATTACTGCGGAAGTCATTTATGTCTAAACGCAGTATAAAGTTAGTCACCTACTTTGAAAATGAATCAGTAAAGTCACGTACGTTTTTGGGGTGTAAATATTTGGTCACTCCGATCGACGTTAAACACCGTTAATGAGTAACAGAAAAATGATCTGATGAATTAAAAAATAATTTTTTGCCACGTAGACTGCTTACTGGCTCCCTTCCCATCATCTTCTTCATGTCAACATGAAAGAAGAAAGAAATCACCCGCACTTTCAGCATCACAACACAACCATCCTATCCCTCCGCCACTACCACAACGCAATCACCGGTTCACACCACAACCACCCCCACTACTTTGTTCTCGTCATTAGTTTATTAGTGTTTAGGAAAGCTTGCAAGTATTTTCAATCTCGCAACACTTCTTTGTCTCTCTGCATAGTTATAGCCTGCTAGTTCGTCAAGGACAAGATCAATGACAGCCAACGAAGTGGATTCAACGCTTCTAAAGCTAGAATCGGCGTGCTCCGGTCTAAGAATACTCCTACAATCATCAACTCAAATGGGAAAAAACCTGGAAGAGATGGAGAAAAGGTTTGATGATATAGATGAAAGTCTCTCAACAGCTGCAAAACGAGTAGCGCCTTTGTAATCCCTGGCTATGGTGCTAAGGCTCTTGATCTCCTCCATAGTTTTAAGCTCTCTGAATCATTTCAGCACAAGCTCATTGAACTCTCCGGAAAACTATCTATGGAGAAAAATCCAAGAAAAAGGTTTAAAAAGCTGCTCAAGTACGTCCAATGTGTTGATCAGCTTAACGAAGCTATTAACTTAATTGATCGAGATGGTGAGCCGGTGATTCAAAAGCTTCAAGAGGTGATTGAATTCTTGAGCAGAACAAAAGCCACTGATCGATATTAAATGGAAAGATTGAAGGAGACTTTAAGCACACTTAGAACTCTATACACATCTGAGGTTGATGCTATGAAGTTTGATGGGTTGCTTGATGAGGCTTTACTAAATCTGCAGGATGAATTCGAGATTATGTTACAGCAAATGAAACATCAAAACATAGGGGAGCAACAAGCAGATGAAGAAGCTGATCAACCAGTATCAGTGGTTTCTGACCTTGGCACAGAAATACAGGTCCAAATCCTTAGACAAATTGCTGAAACCCTCACTGCCAATGATTGTTTGGATATATGTATTGATATCTCCGTTAAGGTAAGCAAAATATCTTGCTTTCAGGTTTCAAGTTCTCCTTATTTGGTTATTTTTCCGTTTCTAGAACTACAAATTACTAGTTTGTAAACAATATAAAGTGATTCAAACATAGAAGTAAAAACTGACATTGAACGATATGAATTAAGTTAGACTTGTATAGATTGTTCAAACAAATGGTTTTGTTCTTACATTTTAGATCCTTAAATTTCTCACACTTTTGGTTGATTAACATGTAAGATACAGAAAAGCTGCAAAAGTGCTGATGCGATTAAACCCTGATTACTTAAGAACATACACTCCGGAAGAAATGATAGAATGGAGTGGGAGAGTCTAGAGACATCAATTTCTCTCTGGATCCAGCATTTCAAGCTTGCCGTCAGAACAGTCCTTGTATCAGAAAAGAAATTGTGCAAACAAGTTTTTGAAAGACTTCCCGAAGTGCTTATTGGGCTAGAGTGTTTTGTCAAGATTGCAGATAAAATCATGACGCTATTTTTCCTCTTTGAAGGTGTTGCAAGGAGTAACAGGGAGCCTTAGAGTTGTTCAAGCTCTTGGAAATGTTCGACTCCTTAGAAAGGTTGAAACTCGAATTTACAGAGATTTTCGAAGGTGAATCTGGAGCTGATATTTGCATTCATTGTGGATCTAAAAAGGGGTGATTTTCTTTCTCTTTCATGTTAACACGAAGATGAGGAAGAGGAAGGAAGCCACGTAAGCGGTCTACGTGGTAAAAAATATTTTTTTAATTTATTAGATCATCCTTTGTTTACCCATTAACGGTGTTTAACGTGAGTGATCAAATATTTATACTCTAAAAACGTACGCGACTTTACTAATTTATTTTTAAAATGAATAATTAACTTATTACTGCGCTAAATCATAATCGACTTACGCAGTAATTAAAAAAAATTATCCTTTTTTTTCTCTCCAAAATTCATGCTTTGTTCTACACCAATCCGGTCAAGAGTTTCCTGAGAAATCACCGCAATGGCCTTTACTTTCAGTAACTTCGTTTCAATCGCTCCTTTTCTTCCTCCTTTCCCTCTTATAACTCTCCATCCTCACCGGTTTTTTCGGTTTATGGAAAAACCAATTTTTCCTTTCATTTCAAAACTGAATTAAGAGCAAAATCATTGGATAAAGTGAACCCTTTTTGGTTTCTTTAATCTTGCATGTTGAATTTTCAGAAGTTTTATAGAAAACCCAAGGTGTTTTTGAAGGGGGAAATTCAACTTTGGATTGAATAAACGAAAACCCAGGTGAGGTAAGTGAAAATAAAAGTACCCTTTATCGAAAAAAGATGAATATCCAGGACTAAACGATGGGTTTGCTTTGATTTTTTGTTTTCCCCCAGGTTTCTCGGGAAACAAACACAAATTTTGAAGGAATGGCATCGGTGTTTCTGTACCATGTGGTGGGGGATTTGACTGTGGGGAAGCCAGAATTGGAGGAATTCACTGATACAGAGACGGTGGCATCGGCTATAAGAGCAATAAGAGAGTCAACAGAGTGTGGGATAGCAGTTTGGAAAAGAAGAACTAATCCGGGAATGATTGAAAACAATGAAATGAGACAACAGAGATTTGTTGGTATTCTAACATCTCTTGATGTTGTCTCCTTTTTAGCCAAACCTCAGTGCTTGGATGATCATGCCAAAGCTATCAAAACACTTGTATCTGATGTTGTTGTCCCTAACAATGCTCTCTTAAAGATTGTTGATCCTGGCACCAGGTTAGCTCATTCCAAATGTGTCTTCAAACTTGGTGGAACTGCATCTGATCTTCAATTATATATGTGTATGCTTGTTTAATGATCGTAGAAATTTGATTAATCTGCTTGTTTGAAACGAATGTTGGTAGTAAGGACATATTAGCAGTTTTGTCTTTGCTTAATTGGTGCTGTCTCTAGTGATATTGCTGATTCATTGTTGGATTAGATTGATAGATGCACTGGAGATGATGAAGCAAGGTGTGAGGCGACTCCTTGTCCCGAAGAGCACGGTTTGGAAAGGAATGAGCAAGAGATTCTCGATCCTTTATCATGGGAAGTGGCTCAAGAACATGGATGGTAGCTGTGGTAACCTCAGTGCGAATACAAGTTTCTCTTCGTCGTCGTCTTGCTCTTCGCCGACCCCTGCCTACGTGCAGAATAACAGCTTTTGCTGTCTATCTAGAGAAGACATAATACGTTTCCTCCTCGGTTGCCTTGGTGCTTTAGCTCCACTCCCCCTGACTTCTATATCCTCGCTTGGAGCTATAAACCAAAACTATAACTCCATTGATGCCTCCCTCCCGGCTTCCGAAGCAATGCAAAAACATCCCGGTGATCCAAGTGCATTTGCCATTATGGAGAGCACACCAGAAGGTCACCATAGAATTCTAGGAGAGATTTCGGTCTCCAAACTATGGAAATGTGATTATTTAGCTGCAGCATGGGCTTTAGCTAGCCTCTCAGCCGGACAATTCGTTATGGGGATCGAGGATAATGTGAGTTCAAGATGGCTCAATGATGTTTGTGATAATTCAAAGCCTAGGAAACACAGTAGTACAAACTCTGGGTTCAATCCAACAGGCCCAAGTTTCGGAGTCGGCCGGAGCACATATAGGGGAAGAAGTGCACCCTTGACGTGTAAAACTACGAGTTCGTTGGCTGCGGTTATGGCTCAAATACTATCTCACAGGGCAACCCATGTTTGGGTTACTGAAGGTGAAGACGATGATACTGATGTTCTAGTTGGTGTGGTGGGTTATACTGACATTTTGGCTGCAGTCACTAAACATCCTTCTCCGATGGTACCCGGAACTCGATCAATCTTGGAGCTTCGCTCGGAAATGCATCATTGACATCCTCCAGTCATCCTCTTTTCACCATTTCCTTTTCATTCTATTCTATTTATTTTAGTCCCATTGTTGTTCTTACTTAACCACCATTTATGCACTCTCATGCAGCACATTCTGGTCATGTGCCTGATGAGAGAAAGTTATCTGTTGTCTACTTTCTATTATGTCCTGTTCTTTAAGGAAAATATATAATTTCTCCCGGTTTTCGTGTATACGATGTTAAAACCTCGGATCATCTTCCTTCACCCTTGGAACTACCTTCATCGGCTCTCAGCACCACCGTGCGAACAGTCTTCATTGGCTCTCAGCACCACCGTGCCAACAGTGAACATAGACCAGACCAAACCTCTTGGTGTAGCCATGAGACCACTCACAAGTTGTCCAATAATGACCATGCACAAGATCACCTCATTATTGACTCCATTCATGTCAAGTCACATGCCAAAAATATATAAAAAAAATCAAGTTCATGTACTAATGTGAACTAAATAATGCAGGGACCAAGTTGAAAAAAGTTGTCAACTTTAAGGATTAAAAGTTGTTTTATCCTCTTTTTGATTTACTGGATTACTTAAAATATAAAATTTAATTTTTTATTTTTAAGTGTTTTTATTTTAAGGTTTAGAAATTTAAAAGGGTATAAAATTTATAAATTTAGGTTTAATATTTTAGAATTTAGAGTTTGTAAATAGAATTTAGGGTTTAAGGTTATAATTTAGGGTTTATAGGTTAAAGCCTAAATTATCATCATCATATTATCCTAAAATTTTATTTCTGAACCGTAAATTTTAACCCTAAACTTTAAATTTTAATCAATCATAAATTCTAAATCATTATACCTAATCTATAAATTAAATCCTAAAACCCTAAAACAAAGGTGTCCGCTATATTTGATAAATCCTTTTTTAATATCATTTAGACTATACATTATGGATAATTATTTCATGCATAAGTGCTCATAGAAACTTTATTTACACAAGCGTCTTAATTTTAAGAGTAAAAATTATATTTAGGGTTTATGAGTTAAGTGTAATAATTTTAAATTTAAGAATTATTGATAGAATTTAAGGTTAAAATTTAGAGTTTATAGGTTAAATCATAAATTTATAACCCTAAAACTTTAATTCTAACCCTTAAAATATAAATTATGACCATGAACCAAAAATTTTAAACCCTTATGCTAGAACTCATAAGTTCTAAATCTAAAGTTACGGCGATTGTGAAAACAAAAAAAATTACACAGTATATAAAATAATAATTTTATATAGGGTTACATAACGAGTTGGACAGCTCGTGAGCTGTTAGAAATTGACTCAATCAAAACTTGATAAATGCTTGATTTAAATTGACTCGGCTTGAGACCTTAACGTGTTGAATTGAGCAAAGTCTAATTCAACTCGATAAGTTCGTCAACAACTCAATAATTTTAAAGTATTTTATTAGTAATCATTTCATTCAAAAAATAAATATAAATATTAATTATTAATTTATGTATTGTTATTTTAATTTTAGTATATTAAATTTGTGTATTCATAGATTGTTATTTTAAAAATGTTTTATATATTTTTTAATTTTTTTATTAAATTTATTGATTTATGTTAATATTAATACTTATATCATATTATTAAATTTTATTTTAAGTTAAAAAAAGTAATTTTTTAGTTAGTTTAACAAGTAACGAGTCGAATTGAGCAACAAAATATTTTAACGAATACGAGTCGAACACAATTTTAATGAGCAACGAGTCGAGTCGAACAATAAAAAATTTTAACAAACAAGAGTCGAACACTGCCTAACTTACGATCGACTCGCTTGATAATTACCCTTAATTAGTTATAAATTTATCTATATAAACTAGTTTTTAATCCATAAATCTTTTGAATATTAAAATTTTAGTCCTAAAACAATGCTAATTACATCAATAAAAGTAAATTACGTTATTATTTTTTGTATTATACATAAATTGTAAAATTAGTTTCTGCTTTCCAATTGAATCGTCTTAAATACCAATATTTAGTCACATTAATTTTGTATTATTTAATCAAGATCGAAATTTCAAAATACAGAGACAGGGGAGTACGAAAATTAAAATCAATTAAATTAGTGTGTAAAAATCAAATTTTTTATATAATGAAGGGACTAGAGACATAATTTTACCAATAGTTTTATAATAAATTTATCCTCTTGTTCTTACATTTCCCAAGAAACCACCCCATCATTCGACGTTGCTTATAAGTAAACGGTAGTCTCCAGGTTCAAGAAAGAAAAACACAAGGAAAATTCAACGAATTGGGTTAGAAGGAGAGAAAAAAATGGGTTTGAAGGTAGAATTTTCTTTCCCTTTCAATTCAATTCAATACGTAATCTTATTTATTGTTTTATTTTCTGGGTTTTTAATCTCGTTTGTCATTGGTTAATTGTTTAAGTTGATCGTTCTTATGGTTTTTCTGTCTGATTAGGATCATAGGGTACTACCCTCACCCAATTGGTTCCTCCTTCAAAAGGCTCCTCATCCCCTCCTTTTATAGGCAATGAGAGAGGGCATTTGCAAAAAAAAAGTAAAAAGGAACAATTCAACGATAGTACTCTAAAAAAGTATTTAAAATATAGGCATTTGCTTATAGGTAATTTGGAAGTTCATTGCAAAAAGTATTTAAAATATATTTGTCTTCCTGAATATCAAATACAATAACATATTTGCCCCAATCTGGCAAAGAAAAACTCTAAAAAAGAGTATATTTAAAAGATCCTCGTTAATTACGGGGATATAAGCAAATGCCTAGTCTCTTCTAGACTCTCGGGCTTTCAAAAGGAACAATTCCCTTCCTAGAGGCTACCCCTTTTTGGTGGAACTCATTATCTCTCTTTCTCATCCTGCCCCATCTTTCCCTCATTCAGGTGTCGATCAGGCACTTCGAAGCTCGACGTTCCTTGAAGCAAGGTTAACCTTTGGGCGGAAGTGTGATTTGAAGACAATCTCATTTAGTTTGGATGTCCCTGAATGATCAGAATGATCTTACCAATTTTAGATCTATGATCGATGTAAAAAGGTTTCTGTATTTGGTATATGTATTTCTAATATTTTTTTTTCTTTTTTCTTTCATCTTTTTCCTTTTTTCTTTTCCTTTTTCTTTTCTTTTTCTTTTTTCTTTTTTCATCGAAAATGATAATCTTCAGGCCGATTTGTCTTTGATGGCTTCGATATTCGCTTCTGTGCAAATCTGTGTGATCGTGAGGCATTCAAAATGAAGATTCTTTGTTTCTCCTTGCCTCGTTTCCTCTGGTTGAATTTTTGCTTCTAAATTGTTTGATCTGAATATAAAGTGTGTACAGTAAATGTATTTGTATTTGTGATATGTTTACTTCTATTTTTTTTAGTCGCTCTAGACTGACTGTTTTAGGTTTTCACCCTAGAGTTCATTCTCTTTTCCGAAATTGGCAATCTTCAGGCTGACTTATCTTGGATGTGCTTCGATATTTGTTTCTGTGTAAATTTGTGAGATCCTGAGGTATCTAGAATGAGGATTTTTTTTCCATCTTTACCTCGTTCCTGCTGCTGGATTTCTGATTCTGAATTGTCTGATATGAATGAAGCGTGTACAACATTGTTTCCTTCACATTTCTTTTTCCTCTTTCAAGTTTCTAGATGCGTCACCAGATTGAGGTATTTTCCGATTATTCACTGCTTGAACTCGATTGTCTTTGTACATCTTGTTGATATTGCTTGGATTCAATCACCTTTATGTGATCTCCTAACGTTGTGCTCTGCCAAAATCCCATTTTACTTGATTCAGACTCGTTTCGGCCTTCCGATTGTCATTCTCTTTCTTTCTTTCTTTTTTCTTTCTTTTTTCTTTTTTCTTTTTTCTTTTTTTTCTCTCTCTTTTGCGTGTGTCTTAGTTCTCGACTATTTCTTGCTGATAGTCTTCTTATTTCAATATCTAATTTGTCTGATCTTTCCCTCCTTTTCTGGTGTGGTGAGAGAATGTCATTCATCGTCTCATTCAAGGATATCCTGAGAAGGTGTTCAGGGGATAGAAGTTTAAGATCGACCCTCGATTCAAGGATCTTGATCAACAAGTGCCTGAGAAGGAAATTTCCTAAAAATGGGAGCTGCCCATTATCTATACGCTCATTTTGTTCCTTTGTTTGTCTTACTAGACTAGCAGAAACTCTCATTTGCAATATCCCGCAACATTCAGTCTCTCCTGAATATACAAAACCTTATAGTCGGTCTTTGAGTTTGGAGCAAATATGCTACCACATTTGAAATTTCATGGATCAAGTGTGTAATGATGTGTACATGCATGTTAAAAAAAGTTTGTTATGTGTACATAGGAGAGCAGGAGCTACTTCCTTAAAATGAATAAAATATTAAAGAATGTAAAAATGAATTTAAACAAATATGCATAAAATTTTCTGTTTGAATGTTCAATTGAGAAGTCAGAACCTCCCGGATCCATCTCTATCATCATACTTCGAAACTCGAACTATCAACTTCAATCAAACTTTGGACCTTGCTCATCATGGTTTCGTAATTCTCGATCTTGTAACTTGTGCTTCCCACACGATATTGACATCATAATTAGGTGTATATGGGTCCTTTTTGATTTGGATTGGACAAGTATTGACAGCTCTTGATGAGGATCAGGAACAACTCGGTATACGTCATAGGAATCTGAACGTTGATGTTTTGTGTGACGTCTTCGAGACGATTTTTTCAACTATTTTGCCCCTTCTTTATGTTGCTATACGGTCCTCCATTTGCTTCCTCTAGTATCGAGTGAGATGAAAATGCATGTGTGATGCAGATGTAAATGATGCATACAGTTAAAATGATATCAAAAATAGTCAAATGCATGTATGATGCAGATGCAGATGCAGATGCGGATGCAAATGATACAAAATGTATGCAAACAAAGGTATTGATCCCTGTTGGTAATCACCCTACTGGATTACTTTCACGAGAAATAGAGGGTCCATTACAACATTGAGGGAACTAGTCCTATACATAAGTACTAGCCCTAATTCCTATTCCCTATGGCTCTAAGTTGCTTGCTTGATATAGGAATCTCTGTTGCATCATGTGTTTCGGTCTCCTCGGTTTACCTGGTCACGTTTCTGATTATCCTTCTAAATCTCTGTCTCGAGATTTATCTAACAATGGTCTTGGTCAAAACCTGAACAACCTTATAGTGTCGGTGTCCCTAGTTACGGCTTCTTCTCACTGATGCTCCTTCCAAAGTTCTAAATCATCTCTGATAACCCTAAATGGTGATCTCGATCCTTATAAAATAGGTCGGTAAGGTACTGATCATGTTCTTGTTCTTGTAGTCCGATAAAAATTGTTTCTCCATTGACGCCCTTGGAAATTCAATTCATTACCTTATCAAACCGACGTTCGATATTTGACTCTAACTCAAACCCTGGACGGAGAATGGTACCGGTTCTGCACCTTCGACCAACCCTTACATTGTTAGGCTTTTTGAGGTTTTTTGTTACATATGTTCTTGGTGTTCTATATTTGATTCTAGCTTGACCTTTATATGGTGTGATGATATCGATTCTATGTCTCTGATAAGCAATTTATCCAACTTTGGTTTCTGTTATATCCTTCACGTTGGCTTGGAATCCCAGACTGACATTCTGACGTAGACCCAAATAAAGGCATAATCATTACCTGGTGTTGACGTTCGGTAGACTGCTGTCTTAGGCTCTTCGATTGTCCTATAATCGGTGTTTGATGAAAGGGATCTGATGGATAGTAACCTTGTCAAATCTTATCCCTTAATCAGTGTCTCTGATCGGTTTCTAACACTAGAGCTGAGGGTTTTAGATACCTCTCTTCCATTGTGAATGTTTCCTTTGTAGGATGAACCACTCGAATCAATACCCTCGATGCAATGCAAGATGTGATGATGCATGCAGAAAAGAAAACAAAAATATGGAAAAAAACATGTTAGTATCGGGTAGAAACAGTAAACGCAAAAATAAATTCTAAAAAAAATGTTTAAAGTAAATAGAGAAAGACAACCCTAGATATCTCGTCTAGTTCACCTAGGGTATCCGCATGGCTCTAATGGGGTGGGTAATCTAGTTCCCTACATGCAGTGTTGGTTCTAAAAGGGGACCCGAATTGTCCGAGCTATCCTCTACTAAGAGTAGCAAGGCCCCCGATCATCACCCATTATAGGGTCATTTTGACCGGGTTCAATTCAGGGGGACCCGTTCGCTTATGCCCATACGAAGGAACGATATCCTCACGAAAGAATAAGGTAGTGGAGCCCCGAAGGTACTTCGGCTAGGGCCTACACGGGAGAACGATATCTCCACGAAAGCGTTAGCCTTTTCCCCCCACTTAAAATGATGGGTTTAGATGTCAATTTTAAATGCAGAAAAATAAAAGCACAAATTCAATTAAAAATTAATTTGATCGTCACTTTAGCCCGAAATCTTTAATATTCGTAAAGCGGTAATTATTTTAAAAGCTCGATTCACTTCTTTTTGCTTATAAAAAACAAAAATTTTCTCCCCAGCGGAGTCGCCATCTGTAGCGATCTTAAAAAACGAGTTTCGCTAAAATGTTTTTTTTTCGAGTTGGAAAACATTTTTGATGTGTTGTTTTGAAAATTAATGTCTTCCACGTGGGGGGTTTATTTAAAAATTGATTTTTGGAAAATTGGAGTCGCCACCGGCCGTTTAGGTAGACCGAACACCATAAAACCAGAGATTTAAAAAGTTGGGGTTCGAAAGTCGGTTACGGATGGGGAAGGATTAACACCCCCACACCGCCCAAAATTGGTACTTTAATAATTACCGCTTTAATAATATTAAACTTTTCAGGCTAATTTGACGATCGAAATAATTTTTAATTAAATGTGCGCATTTATTTTAAAGCACCTAAATCCGAAGGTAAGCGTCCGAACCACTACCACCTTATTGGTACTGGCCTCGCTTACGACCGAATTTAGGGGCCCGCATTAACAAATTAATATTTCATTCATGCAACTTAAACATAAAAATAAATTAAATACATCACATAAAAATAATTACATAAAATATAAATATTAATCTAACAAATTTAATATTAATCTAAAATATAAATTAAAACATACATAAATATTAATCTAAAACATAAACATAAATTAAAATTAATCTACAACAAAAATTAAAAACAACTATAAATATTAATCTAAAACATAAATTAAAATCTAATAATAAACAACTACATTTCATTAAAAATATTCAAAATATAAAGATAGAAATTATACCTAAAAATACAAACGGTTAACCCCGATAAACTTCCCACCGAGATCTACCACGACCCCCTTAAAAATTTTAACTAGATCGAATCCTAAAAATAAGACTCGATCAAACCACCCAAAATTTAGAGAAAGCTAAACTCTCAAATTAGAATCATAGGGTACTACCCTCACCCAATTGGTTCCTCCTTCAAAAGGCTCCTCATCCCCTCCTTTTATAGGCAATGAGAGAGGGAAAAGTGGGGTTTCTCATCAATGTGGGATTCTAACCCCACATCAACTTTTTCTTTCATTTCCTTCTTCTTCTTTCTTTTTCATTTTTTTTCTCTTTTTTCTTCTCTTTTTATTAATAATATTACTACTACAATAATACTACAAATACTAAAATCCGATTAAAAATGAGTGATTACAATTGTATATAACGGCTTAAATTGAATGTTCGAATTTCTAGAGGGACCAAATAAGCAATTTATCCAGTTTTGTAAGGGCAGGCACCCCCTGGATTCACCCCTGACTACAAGTACTCTGTTTTAGACTTGTCTATAGAGTGGATGTCATAAGTCTTGGTTGGTCGATTCGTGTTTTAGATTTTTCGAGTTAGTTTGGGTTCGGAATTTCGTTTTTTATAGTCGAATCGAATTAAGTTTGGTTTGTATATATGCTAATGTTGTACCTTGCTTGTGACTGTATAGGAGGAATTCGAGGAGTATGCCGAGAGAGCTAAGACCTTACCGGAAACCACGACGAACTACGACAAGCTCATTCTCTATGGCCTCTTCAAGCAAGCTACTGTTGGACCAGTGAATACCAGTTAGTGCATTCATATGATACAACTCATTTTAATCTTTTTGTTTAGTCACTATATAAAAAAGGGGACTAATCCGATTAATTTTCCCGATTCGAAGGCCGTCCCGGAATGTTCAACCTGAAGGAAAAGGCCAAGTGGGATGCATGGAAAGCTGTTGAAGGTAAAGCAATGTTCGAATCAGTACAAATTTGTTAGATCATTGGTTGGTTTCAATGGAAGTGGTCTAGTCCTATATGAATCGACTACGTTTCCGATTCATGTTTTCGCGTTTTCGACAGGGAAATCATCGGAGGAAGCGATGAACGACTATATCACCAAGGTAAAACAACTGCAGGAGGCTGCTGCTGCTGCTGGTGCTACATCTTGATGTTTGATACATGAAAATGGTGTAATTTCAAGCCTCAGACACTCTTAAGAACAAGCAATGTAGCATGAATGAGGTGAAATGAATAAACATATAGATTTATGGTGTTTATGTTATGGAAAAATGGACCTCAAAATTATAATCTGATCTTACCTCAAGATTTTATTAGATAACATGATAAAAATAGATTCGATTCGAGAAAAATTAATAAAAATATTAAATATAATATATAAAATATAAATTTGTAAATAAATTATATCGATGAATTTTTTTTATCATAAACTCGAATCTAAATTAACTTAACTTTTTAAAATCCGACCTGATCAAACTTAAAAACTGAAATTCAACAAATAAATTCGACCCTACCATATTTGGTCGGGTCGGACTTCGAAGTCACCCATTTTATAACTAGGGTTTTGACGGGTCTCAATTTGATAACAGATAATTTACATAAATACCCCTTTTATAATTTTTATATTTTTAGTTAGATTTTGATAAATATATATATATATATGAAGTACTAAAGTTATGGTATTAAATTAAAATTTATTGTAATTTCATGTTATTAAATATATTGTAAAAAATCAGTGTAGAAGGTATAAAAATATGTTAAAAATTGAAATTATGTTAAATCGTATAGGTCAAAATTGTAATTGCAACTTTATTTTCTAATATTCAATCGAATAAATATATTTTTAAATACAAATAATGTCAAAAACGATTTTTTTATATTAATGTCAGATCTGTAAAAAAATCCGAGGGATATGATAAGGTGTGGCACCTTAAAATACGTTCCTACATAATTTTTTTTTATCATTTTGGTAAAAAAATTTAAATTAGATTAGGTAATAATTTAGGTAGATTCAAAATTTTTACTAATTGGATAAAAATTTATATAATTGTATAAATTTTTCTTATCAAGTAAATAATAATCATTTAGATTTTATCTTAAATATAGATCATAAGAATTTATATAGTGTTAAATAATTTTAACCGCATTTTAAGAGCGCCTCACAAAGTGTCTCACGGCATAACTTTCTAAAATATAGATCGTAAAATTTTATGTAAGTGTAATATATGTGTATCTATCACTAACTATCATTGTTAATTCTATCAAAATTGTTGATTAATGGTGTTAATAATAGGATTAAGATTTTTTTTAATCAAGAAGGATTTAAGTTTTAACACATTTTAAGTATAAGGACTAAATCTTAATTTTTCCAATATTTAAGGACATGCAACATATTTTTACCAATAAAGTACCGACCATAAGATACAATGCATGTAGCATTCTCACTTATGGGACCACAAGCATCCATCATCAATGGGGAATCTAGAAAAGATAATTCAGCATAAGTTCCTAAAATGTTATCTATTTGTCAGAATTGGAATGAATTTAGAGTGAAAAAAATACGATATATGGGAAAAGATTAAATTATACAACATAAAACTATTAAATTTTTATATATTTTTGATTCGTTAAATAATTAAAATAGATGATTCAGATTAACAAACGAATATTTTAGAATTTTTATATATTCATCAGGTATACCATAGGTGCCAAAACAGGCAAATACTGGACTTACCTGCCAAGGCTTTAGTTAAGCAACCATGCGGCTTAGATTCGAAACTTAAAACGATTTTCCGATAGCATAAACACCTTAAAGATTTATTCGATCGACCTCATTCATGCTACAGAGTAAAATAAAACTTACATAATCAGACTTCGAACCGACACGAATTCGATAATAACTTAAGACTAGCAATAGAAGAAGAGTACATTGTTTATTCCTAGTTATGACTTGTTTCAAACCTAGGTAAACAAGGGCTTGAAATTACACCAGTTTCTTTCATGGTCACACACATCAAGCAGGCATTCCAGCTGCCTCCAGCAGCTGTTTTACTTTGGTGATGTAATCACCCATGGCTTCCTCCTGGGATTTCCCTATCGAAAACCCAAACCAAAATCGAACATAAATTCATTCATATATGTTAATAACAATTGCCAATGAAACCAACTAGCAATCTTATAATCTAGGCCGATTCAAACATAGATTTACCTTCAATAGCCTTCCATGCATCCCACTTGGCCTTTCCCTTCAAGTCCAACAATCCGGGGCGGCCTTTGTATAGGAAAAATAACACCATTAGCCTTGTTATCATATAATTATTAACTAGCATGTTACTTAAACTCGGGTCTAATTGTACGATACAAATATTTATCTAACACATATATGATTAATAGAAGGATCTATGAGGTTATAACTACATATCCATATGTCGAATACTATTCGGATTAATGGAAAGTCGGAGCAATACTAAGTTACTAAAGAAAATGTTAATGGGTTATATGTATACTAACTGGTGTTCACTGGTCCAACCGTAGCTTGCTTGTAGTGTCCATACAGAATGAGCATGTCATCGTTCGAAGGAGTCGTTGGGAGGGTCTTAACTTTCTCAGCATAGGCATCGAAATCTTCCTACACAATCGAGGATCAAAACACAACATTATCATATTAAAACATTGGACTGATAAAATCTCAACTTTTTTGAGGGTCAATATATTGAAAGTAAAACAATAATAAAAGTACAATGATCCAATCATGATTTTAGTCCCCTAGTTAACCAAAAATTGAGATTTCGGCATAACACTATCAACTACAGAACCAAATTAAAGAAGAGAAATCGAATCTCAGATTTCAGCATAACAGAGAGATAAGTGGCAAATAAGAAGATATTTTCAGCAAGTTTAAGCATCTTAAAAGAGTAAATCAGTTGAATGCAGTTCTTAAAACTTCTAGATCTAGAGGTAATCTACTTCAAATTGACTTCGTCTCTACAGAACAACAATATCAAATTCTTCTATTACTCCCTGTATTTTTTAAAATTTGTAAAGCAGTCAAATACTTCCGGGTACTGTTTGGATCAGAACTGAAATCTCAAAACTCAGTACAGTAAACGAATCCGCAATTGAAACAAAGTACAGAGACTAACGACAAAATTTAACCTAATAAAACCGTAAGCAAACAATCAGAGATCGATTTAATCGAGAAAAGATCCAGAAAAATCCAGATGCGAATGGTTGAAACATCAAAACGAACAACCGGAAACAAAAGTAAAGTAACTAATCGGATTGTTAACGGAAATCAAAGTAAAATAAGAGCAATCAAACCTTCAATCCCATTGATTTTGATAGATTACAGATGCAGAAAACTACGGGAGAGAGAGAGAGACGACCGAGTTTCTTCTTCTTTTCGCCTTCAATGGACTCAAACTACCATGTATTCACTATTTATAGCCCTTCAGGCTTCAGCACACTGATATTATTATTTAATTACCTTGCGTGGGCGCAGAGATTAAAATAATAAATAAATAAATGGCGGAGAAAACAATGAAGAATAGGATGCCGACAGCTGGGATGGTAGGATTATTTAAATTGAATATATAATAATAAGGGTAATATACATTGTCAGTGGCTGAGCTTTTAAATTACTTTTAATTTGATCATCAAAATTTTAAAATTAGGGTTATAGTTGCTAAAATTTTAATTTATTTTTATTATAATCATTATCATTGAAATTTAATGTTAAACTCTCCTTTTTAAAAAGATATTCTATTTTTTATGAATAAAAAATTATTGATTAATTTCGACGGTGAAAAAAATTTATTTTATTAAAAGGTAAATATAGTTTTAGTTTTAAGTTAATATGATTATTAACACTCAAAAATTAAAAATAACTTTTAATTTTTATTGAACTGTTATTTTTTGTCGCTATTTATGTTATCGTACGATAGTTTTTTAGTCAAAATATCTTACAATTATTTTTTTAATTTTTTTCTGTCGGTTTAAACTTATTAAAAAAATCTCTCATTCACCTTAACTTTAATTGAAACTAAAAATTAAAAAAATAATATATCACTTTTAACCATCAAAATAACTTTAAAACTAAATTATATTAGTCTTCCGGCCAAGTGAATCATTTTCAACACAAAGATTGGTCAACAATTGATTCATTCATATATTTTAACGATATGCAATGATAACGACCTTGATAAAAAATAAATTAAAATTCAGTATTGTATTTCAAATTTAGTGATCAAATTAAATTTTCAAAAACTCCAGTGACTTTCAGCGTAATTTTACTCTAATAATAATGAATCCTATGCTTTTTGGACTGGGGCACATGGATATTTATGGTAATTGGGTAATTATACAAGACAAAAATCTTAATTTAATTATTCATAATATTTTATTAAAATGTTATTATATATCTATGCCTCATCACCGCTCTTTTCTCTCGAATCCAATATTTTAAATCGGAGGGAGAAAAAAATTATATGCATATCGTTGGATTCGAGATAAATTAATTTTATAGTCTTATCGATATCGGGTTCAATTAATTTTTTTATTTTTATATGAATTTTAGATTTTAATACTTTATCATTTATTTGAAAAAGATAATATAATTTTATAATTTTTAAACATTATTTGATAAAATTCTAACATTTTTATCATAAATATTTCTTTAAAAATAATTTATTAGATAAATAAAAAGAAATATATAATATCTATATATAGTATTTTTAAGTTATTTCACTACTTTTAAATAAATATTTAATTTTACGGTATGAAATAATAAAAATAATTATAAATTAAATAAGAATCAAATTTTATTAAATTTGGATAACTATAATTTTTAAATTTATATTATCGGAGGACTAAAACATATGGCTCGTATTAACTTTATTTAATTTGAGATAGAAACGTAAAACTCTCTAAATTTTATAAGTTCATTGAAAGATTAAAACAGATAACTCAGATTAACTTTTTTTTTTCAAGTGATAATTTTTACATTACCGATTATTAATCTGAATCATTCGTTTTAACCGTCTAATGATAAAAAACGTACACCGTATAACTTGATTTTATCCTACTTTAAGGATAAGACACTTGTAAGAGATATTATATCATAATCCCTTTTTCATCACGTTATTTGTGATCTATGCAATCAAGTTCGTTCATCTTTAAGTAATTGTCTGATAACTATCACTCCCTAATTACATGTTAAAAATAATAATTTATCTTAAAAATAAATATAAGATGAATAAATCCGATTAGCTAAAACTACAAATAACGTAATGGAAAAGGTTCATAATAATTTTATTATCTCCTTATAAGAAGACCTATTTATATAACTTCCTATCAATCCGCAAAATATTAGTAACAATTCATTTTAAAATTATATAAACTTTCATTTTATATATAATGCTATATTTAATACCAATTATAAACAAACTAAAACAGTGAGATGTCAAGCATTTAAATAAATGAAAAAAAATAATATCACAAATTTAACTTATTTTTAGAATTGAAAAATTCATTAAAACATAAACACGAAACGAATACACGAATCATCAGGTCTAGATGAAATCCTAATCCTCCTAATAAGTTTATGTTTGATCCTACAAAAACATACAGTCATTATATATAACTCAGTGAGTAAACTGGAAAAGGAAAACCCACATTTAAAATGAAAAAATATGTAAAAAATATATAAATTAGATTCTAACAGGTCTCTGGACTGAACATTTAGAAATTGTTATCTTGAAGAATCAGGCAATCCATCTATAAACTTATTGACTTATTACGAATTTACGACATTCGGATTCAATCACAGCACAGCTAGAAACTAAGTTATGAAAAGATTAGCAGTCAACTGACCGTGGATTGTTATGAATGTGCCATTTTCGTCTCATGATGGCATTTCGATGTTGCCTTCACAGAATTTCCATGATCCATCATCTTGCCTCCGAAGAATATAGCGGATTTTATACGTGCTGGCAGTCATCAGTGGATAAACAAGTATGACTTAGTCCATGCGTTTTGATGAAACAGTTTTGAGTTCTAGATTTGATGGTAATGCAATGGCAGGAAAAATACATTCTGAGTATATATATTTGCTCACCTGTAATAATTAGGATTCTTTAGCTGAGATTCATCAACAAGTTCTGCTGCCTCTTCAAGGAGAGCCTCGATTTCGGCTATCTCCCCCATGTTTGCATCCATCAGAATGTCTGCTCGAAGAATGGTCAATTGAAGCAAAACAAATCTCCAATAACAACATTTAGCTTTCGCCGTATCAGCCAACGCTTGCCACTGCAGACCACAATTATGTCAACAAAAAATAAAAACCAAACTGAAGGTTTTAGCTACGAAGTAATACTTCCACCTCCAGGAATAGAATCTTGAATAAACAAACCGAAATATTTCACGGAAAGAATTGAGAGTTAGTGTCTTGCAAAGGTTTAGTTTTGAAATTTTAAAAAATCTCAGGAATGGTTGAAACTTGATTTTGATTTGAGCTAGTCTTGGTTTAGTACGAGCTCAAAGTACGCATTTATACTGCATTCATTAAATGTGGTAAACCAATCAAGCTCCCCAAGTTTTTTATAACACATAATTAAAGGTTGAAACAATCAACTAAATCACATAATTTGCTATCATCAGTATTAAATATCTAAAAACAATTGTTACGTAAGCAACATTCTTGTTTACCAAATAGCACAGAGGTAGCAATGAACTGATCAACGCTACACTTTAACCATTCTTATCCTTCCTTCTGGGGTTAGGGTGATTAGGCAAGGAGACGGCAGAAGATTCTTGTATTATTGTACTGTTAATAAACAAAAGCTTGAAATCAAATGAGACCATTCATAGGTTTTACCTGAATTAACATCGACTCATCAAGGGCTTCAGAGAGGGTATCAACCTGATGGTTAGGTCCCAGTGCTTCAGCTTTAATTGCTTGCCACTGCCTGACAAGAGCTTCAGCTTCTTCCACAGACATTTTCTTCCTGTCCACTGCCGTGATTGACGTTGACAGGCTAGCAGGAAGGCAGGAAGTTTTTGAATTCATAGCTTCTGAAGGATTCATGAATTGAACCTTGGCTGATTCCAAGAGTTTCTTTAACCTACCACCAATACCACTTGCCCTGATATGAGCAGAGTTGTAATCCAAGAAGGAATCTCGTTTATGGCTAAGGGAGTTTGTAATCACATGTGGTTTACCGGAGGCCCATATTGACATAGGCCTGTCCCCATTCAATCTCATTCCTGAGAGCTTAAAGCCAGTTAAAATAATGCACCCTAATACAGCAACAAAAGTTACCCTTTCGGTGACATTACTCTGGGAAAACCAGCTTTCCCAAGCTTTATTCTGGTTTCCTCCAAATTTTCTTTCCAAACGAACAGACGATGCATTGGCCTTGCTTCCACTGCTATTGTCAGACATTACAAAAGGGCTTTGCAAATCCGTTGTTGGTAATTGCTTAACGGTTGATACAATATGGAGAGAAGATTTCATACGGGGAAGGGAATCCTCAAAATCTTTCCTCTCAGATGCAAGAGCAGTGGCTAGGGATCTATGGCCTAGATTAGGGATGGTTTGAGGGGAACCATTACTTTTCTTGCTCCTAGTCCTAGGAGCTTTTCTTTCACCACCAAAATAGTTGGCCTGCAGACAAGTACAAATGTTAGTGCTTCACCGTTAATCTGATAGCTCAGTCATTTTGCTCTTACCAAAGAAGGAGAACAATCCTTTGTATCAGGAAAGAGAGAGAGCACAGCATCCTTCAGCCAAATTTCCTGATTGTCAGGCAGTATTGTTAGAGTATGCATCAATCTTAAAGATAAACAAGAACTTCAAAAATTTTGAAGGGGACATGTGGAAGTGGCAACTCAATCGTGATTATTATCAAGTGCACGCATCCCTTGCCAAATTACCCACAAGTCAAGACCCCAGTAAATTTATCTATTTCATTGATCAAGCTAGGATCCTATGCTTGCATGCTTGAGCCAATATACTAAAACAAATCACTTTGCAGTACATCGTTTTCTCCAATTTTACACTTGCTTCATTGCCAATCCTTTACAGAGTTTCATATCATACATTTTCTTTTAGGCTTACTGCACCAAAGTATATATAGCATCTTGACTGTACCTAATAAATTCAGCAATCGCCAAGGCCAATAGATAAGAGCTCAAAGCTGAACTGTGGTTTACACTATTGCTATTGGGTAATGCTCCATCACCCCTATGCCCTATTCTCCTAAAGTTTGGTGTATGCTTTTCTTTCACCACCAATAGCTATAAAAATAATTCAACAAGTCACCACTCTCTTATATGTGACA
Source organism: Abelmoschus esculentus (assembly GCA_035048815.1). Lineage (NCBI taxonomy): Eukaryota > Viridiplantae > Streptophyta > Magnoliopsida > Malvales > Malvaceae > Abelmoschus > Abelmoschus esculentus. Next base: position 760,913 of record JAUCBN010000019.1, on the reverse strand, counting down.
TTCATTACCTGAAATAACACATAGACCACTATTCTCCTAAAGTTCCTAAGCAAACATAAAATCACAATTTGATAGACAATCCACAGTCAAAAGAGTAAGTTAAGCATATTTGACCTCCTAACCATTGAACTTTCCACTCCTTGCAACCTTAGATGCATATTTCGAACAGGAGATGGTTTAAGACTTACCAAAAATGCATTTGTACTAGAACTGCCTTGCACCTCCTTTCCCGTAATAGAATTTTGGGGTGCACGATTTGAAGTTGATTCAAGCTGTTGAAGTTTTTCAATGACCTCAGCCTCACTTCCCTAAAAACCAACACATGAGTAATTAAAAAGCATTTCAATGAAAAGAAGCTCCAGCTTCCAAAGAACAAAACCTTCAATTTCTATAATTTTAAATCTATACCTGTCTAAGAAGGAATAAACAGACAGCCTCCTCAACCTTTAGATCAGCACCCTCAGATGTTATCAAACACTCGCATATAGTTTTTGCTTTGGTAATCTACACAAATGTAATAAAAAGTGACAATAGTAACAAAGAATTGATAGAAAACAATCTCCCCACACAACCACTCCAATGCAGAACTCCCTAAATATTATTCATAGACCAACCAGTATAGATATTACCAAGTCAGTTTGCCTGCTTGAAAATCCAAGAGCAATATGAGCAATCAATGCCATGTAGAAACAAGTAAAATCAATTACAACCCTTTGATTTTGTGATTCAATTGATTTCTTATTCTTCCTTGCCATTGCTAAAGTATCCCATGGAAGAATATCAACAATTTCTAAGGCCAACAGCCGATTAAGAGCTTGGCTTAAGAAACTTGGCCAATCTTGGACCTGGCAAGTTGTTTCCACATCAAGCCCCTGCCTGAGCAGTTCACATAGGGCAGCAATTGCTCCTTGTCGCCTGTCAGCATTTTCAGATGATCGAGGCAAGCCTAATAATTCCAATGCGCATGCAGGTGCAAGTTCCTCCAAAGATTCTTCTATCTAAGAACCATGACAAATAATTAAGGTAAATAGAAGGCTGCGACCATGAGAAGTAAGGGTAGAGCATAATTACTTGTTTGCACCTATCCTCCGACATTATTGCAGTCATCCGCATGTAGAATATATTAAGTTCTTAACTATCAGATCAATTCATTAGAAGTTTTGTACTGTTTTGATTATGTTTACCTTTTTCGGGTTACTAATAGTATGTTATTAATCAAGAAATGAAGAGGATGCCTATTACTGACTGAAGCAACGCATGTTGTGGAAATCCTTGAATAAAATAGAGGCAAAAGCATAAAATAGCAATAACAATTACCTGAGATAACAACATCATTTGTTTAAGAGATTTTGTACTCCTGAGAAGAGACTGAGCAAGAGCAAGAGCTTCAAATCCTTCAGAGACCTTGTTCTTTTCGAACCCAGTCTTTGCAAGTGAACACTTCAAGAAAGCACCTATTATAAGAAAAGTGGGCATAGCAAAGTTGATGTTAAAGTTGGTAAAAGATGCTAAGCTCTTCACCTATTTGCCTCACCTCAGCAAGTGCCATCGATAAAAGTAAATCATGAATATATGGCTTAGCATCTGGACGCTGAATAGCTGCCCTCCCAATTTGAAGGACAAGCTCCTCTTCTCCGACCTGATTCACAAGGAACCTATCATATCAGTCCTATTTTTCCAAGCTAAAAAACTTCATTTTTAAGGCTTTCTTAGGAGAATGCGTTTGCTACTTACTGTTTGCTTCCAAAAGTAAAAAAAAAAAACATATGTAAATCTGGATGCCAAAACAGATAAGGCTTTTGAACAATAATAAGTTAAACATTTTAAATTCTTTAATAACAAAGTATAGAATTTGGATTTCATATGCAAAAATCATGTTCACTATCCGTTACACTTGTACAGTTTTAGCCTTTCAAAATTTACTAATACAGGTTAGCAGCCAAATTCTGAGGAAAAAAAGAGCAATATACAAAGTCCTGGGTTTCATCAGTCTAATTTTTTTTGCAATGCTTCCTCAAAATTTTAAAAGCAAAAACACATAATAAAATTTGAGATTGTAAAACTTGTTTTACTAAGAGAAAATGACTGAAATATAACTCCAAATCAAACATAATGAATAGACACGAACACTATTTTCTTAATAAAATGCTAGCACTTGCTTCTAAATTCAAAGATTAAAAAAAAGTTTTTATCTTCAAATACGAAACTAACATTATTTCACTAAATGTTTAACAATATCTCCTAATTATAACAAACTACAAATTAGGGGGTGGATCAGTGGAGAAATGCACCTCTTGAAGAAGGCAAACAGCAGCAGGCAACCAACGCCATGGAATTCGAAGAGATGATTTTGGGGGAATCTTCTCTTTCACATTTCCGGCGTATTCCATTTCGAAAAGTAGCTTATCCCTCACATCCATCAAAACTTCCTGGACAAAAAAAACGGAAATAATTTTAAAAATCAAAAAAAAAACACTACAAAAAACGAACTGTTCAATCATTCACCTGTCGAGAAACAACAACTTCACTAGTGTAACCATCGTCAACCTCAGTACCCTTCAAATTCATCACCGACTTCACAATCTCATCTTTCTCAGCTTGATTCGAAACGCCGATAAGCTGATAACAACTAACCGGAATATCAACGACGGCTGCTCCACGAGAGGAAGAAGGAGAAGACGATGAAACCGGCGCGTTGTTCTCGACAATGCCGCCGCGAGTGTCGATAGCACCGGACTGCCAGCGGCTCCTAACAGATGGAAAACGGCATCCGTTCGATTTGATTAGGGTTTCAAATCCAGAAATTTCAAAGACACTATAGCTCCGAGTGAAGAAGAAAGAATAAGATGGAGAAATTGGTGGAGACACCGTCAAATTGCTCAGTCCCATCTCACCCTGCAAAAATTCAAACAAAATTGACAGATGACTTGTTCTCCATGAATATTATACAATCTGTAACTGATTTTTGACTAGTTTTTTTGCAGTGATTTCGTGTTTTCAAGGATTTGTAGATTGCGTTTGTTTAGCTCGGTGAAATTTGGACTCCATAGCTATAGGGTAAAGGTGTTTCACCGTCGGTCCGGATACGGCCCGGTCTATTCTAAAGCTTCTTATTTAAGTTTAATATTGGATTGGATCGAATTGAATCAATTAAATTAAATCAAAATTATATTTTTAAAAATATAATATTAATATTTTTTATATAAAAATATAATTTATATTCAGAGCAGGGTTCTCTAAGAAATGAGAACTTAAAACAGGTTAATCAAAATTTTTATAAAAAATTAAAAATGGTATATAATAAAATTTTTATATTTTTTATAAAATATTGATATATATTAAAATGTTTATATTTTTTATAAAAAAATTGATATATATCAAATTTTTATACTTTTTATTAGAAATTGATATTAAATTTTTTATTATTATTTTTATTTTTTTATCTGTAGTTTCTTAGAACTATTCTTATACAGGGTCTTATTTCGAAAAAAAAAAAGATATGAAGGGTCTATGAAATATTTTAAAATTAAGTTTTAACTTAATATTTTATTTATTCTGTATTATTTTTATTTAATTTTTTTTATTTTACTTTTATTTATGTTAAATTTTATTGTTAACGGTCGATATAAATTTAGTTACAATTTTTTTGTCCAATTAGATGAATAAACTTTTTTTCTGGCCTAAAATTGGTCTTTCTAAGTTTAAATCGGTACATGAGTTTGATTTTATTATTTTATTCGACTTGAATAAATTATTTACTATATTAATTTAGATAAAAAAGTAAAATTTTATATACATAAGAGAAAAACAAAATTTTATGTACTATATCTACTCGGTTTGTAGTGCTACAGAAACTTGTGAATTAAAGTATTTTTAAATATATTATACTTTTTAATAAAAATTAAAATTAATTACACTATGCATCTTCAAACAATGACATTCTTTTTAAATCAGTTCTTAAATTTTTAAACAGTTAAATTTTATTTTTAAATTATGATCATTATTTTATATTGGTTCTCAAACTTTTGAATGTTCTAATTTTATCTTAAACTTTTAAACATTCCATTTTTATCTCTAAATTATTAATATAGGCTAATCACATCTTATGTTAATAAAATTGTTAATTTTTATATAGATATTGATGTGAATTATGTAAAACTATTCAGATGCCGATGAAATTATAGCATTCAAAAGTTTAAAATTAATTTAAAATAAAAATTATAATTTAAACATGAAATTTAATCGTTCAAAAATTGGTCAACAAAAGCCGAAACATATAAATAAAGAAATTGAAAACGATTTACTCTGATATGCGCAAACCTACCGTTCGAGATAAGATTATTGTTTAAAGAAAAAATAAAAAAATAATCTTAATTATTTATTATTATCATCGGTCCAAAAAGATATAAAAATAATTAAGTTTTAGATAATAGATAGATTCTAAACCGTGTATAGATATCGAAAGTAGAACTAATCTTCATTTTAATCAGTCAAATTCTGCAAATTTCCACACTTAAATCATTGTTTAATCCATCAAATTAGTCAAGAGCTACCATTCATTATTCAATGTATAAATGCAACACTTCTTTGATCATCTTTGCTGTGCTTTAACTTGCAGACTAAGAAATGGAGAGGGATATGAATCTGCAACACTTTAGCCACAAGCATCCATTGATTTTCACCAAAGAGCGTGTTAATGGAGGCAAACAGGTCATCCATTGCTTGGGGTGTGAGAAACCAGTGTCCGGTCCGAGCTACGGTTGTGCCAAATGCGAGTTTTATCTTCACGAGATATGCGCAAACCTACCGTTCGAGATAAGTCATCCGTTTCATCGGGATCACCCTCTTGTTCTCTTGGCTAATCGCCCTACCGGATATGTTGAGTGTCTGCGATTTCTGTGATGAATCTTGCAACGGCTTCGTTTACCATTGCATCAATTGGTTTTCATGGAAAAGCATGAGGAGAATGTTTGTTGCTTCGGCTGCAAGGAAGTGATCTCCGGTCCTGTTTACGGTTGCTCTCGGTGTGACTTCTTCCTCCATAAGAAGTGTTCGATGTTGTCCCCGGAGATTAGTCACCCCTATCATCGCGAACATCCACTTATCCTCTTGACGAATCGCACGCCGTATTATTCGAGCTGTGCTTGTGATTTTTGTCACAGAACATGCCAAGGCTTCGTTTATCACTGCCCTACTTGCAAATTTGATCTCGACATCAAATGCGCTTCACTTCCTCGATGCATTGTTGAAGCCGAGAATCATCGTCACCGGTTCATCCACCTGATGAAGGCGCTACCGTTTATATGCGACGCCTGCGGCATAGAGGGTGACCGTTTCCCTTATGCACTCAGTGCCAAGTAATAGTCCATGAAGAATGCAGATCTTTACCCAATACCATTGAAATTAGAGACCATTGTCATCCTGTTACACAATTCGGTTTCCTTCAAGGAATTAGTGATTTGGGTAACCATCGTTGCGGTATCTGTCACAGTGAAGTTAGCGCAAAGTACGGCGGTTACGGTTGCTTTTGCTGCGATTTCGTTGTACATTTGAATTGTGCAGTGAAAAATTCTGTTTCCGTGATAAAAACCGAAGGGGACGAATTCTTTGACTCGACCAACGACATCGGTGAAGCCGATATGATAGCTATGGTGGTCAAGCATTTTAGCCATCCACACAATCTAACACTAAACGCAAAGGTGCATGATGATAAGCTTTGTGATTGCTGCATGAAACCCATTTTGGAGCAAAGCTACAGTTGTGAAGAATGTGACATTTTCCTCCATAAAGCATGCCTTGAATTGCCTAGGAAGAAGCAACACCCTCGTCATCCGCATCCGTTAACCCTTCTCGAAAAGTATCCGAACTACGGTGGCTTGTTTTTCTGTGACGGTTGTCATCAACGATGCCATGGCTTCACCTACAGCTGCGAGCAGTGCGATTTCAACCTCGATGTTCGATGTGGTTCGTTGTCGAACATCCTTAAACATAAATCACACGAGCATCCCCTTGTTTTTAACAAAGGAAGCAAATGCAGTGGTTGCGGTTAAAGTAACGTGGCCTTATACCCCTGCTCCGATTGCAACTTCGCCCTGGACTTCGGCTGCGCTTTGTTACCAAATACGACGAGGCATAAGAACCATGAGCACCCTCTTGACCTCACTTACCAAGGCGATACAGATCAGATATACTGCTACTTCTGCGAAGACGAAATCGACCCGAATCGCTGGTTCTACTGCTGCAAAGCGTGTGACGTTTACGCTCACCCGAAATGCTCTTCGGGGCAATATCCATACATCAAGTTAGGACAAACGTTCCCATACGAAGCTCATCCGCATCCGGTTGCCTTCGTTCACAAGGCAAAAGGCCAACCTCCGTGTAGTAAAAGTGGTAACCCTTGCAAAGGCCTTGCCCTTAAATGTACTAAGCCTAGCTGCAATTTCATCATTGAATGGTGCCATGTGGAAATCCTCCATTTCTAAGATCAAACTCCAAAACACCATCTTTTTGCTGTTGACAAAGCATAATTATGCTCGAAAAACATCGAAAATTGTGTTATTTTCGTGAGCAATCGTGTTCGAATTCAAAGCATTATTCGAAACCGAAATGATTCTCTACAGCACCCTTATCAGCATATAGAATCTCCTTTTTTCCAGTGATGGTGTAATCTTAATTACGTTTAAAGCAACTCGCCATCTTCTGAGAGAAGCAATCAGCAGCCACATAAAGATGAATCTATACTTACATGCAGGGATAGATCCGAAACCCCCTTAAAAATTTAAAATTCATATATAATTTAAATATTTATTATATATTTTTTTTGAAAATATATTTTCATCGTTCCAAAATTTTCTAAACTCGATACTTAGAATTTTATATGTTTGACGCCCCTAACATAAAATTATACATCCTTTTCTTTTTACTGGGAATGTTTGACATAATTTATCTGGTCATGTTCATGTCTTCTGTTGGAAAATCTCACTCGGATATGACATAATTTACCAGGTCATGTACAAACTTTTTTCTTAGATAAATTATATATATGATCATTTAATTATAAAATTGATGTTAACTTAATTATTATATTTTTATTTTAACAATTTTATCAAATAATTATTTAAATATATTTAATTAAACTATCAACTATTAAAAAACAATAAAATTATTTAAAAAGTCTCAGCTGGGTCATGTCCAAACTTGATTATTATATTTTCAATTTTGATAATTTCATTACATAATTGTTTAAATAGATCTAATAATTGTTATTTGAGATCTATTTTTTAATATTTATTATTAGAGACATATTTTTAAAATATTTATAATTATGGTTCAAAAATTTGTCAATATTTATTATATTATAGCCTAATTTTTCAATATATGTTATTCTAATCTTTAAATTTATTTTTTCTAATTCGCATTATTATGAGTCCATTTGTTCAACACTAGCTATTAAACATTTATTTTTTTCTTAATATTTATTAATAAAGATATACTTTTAAAATTTATTTTTTCTAGTATATATTATTAGGAATTCATTTTTCCCATACATATATTGTCAATAAAAAATAATAAAATAATATAAAATAATCTTCAATGCACACATGATTTAAAATTATTAATAATATAAATTAATTTAATGGTATTCAACTGTATTCAATATTAGTGGTGTTCGGCTGTGTTCGATACCTATTATAATTTTTTTTTCTTCAAAGTGAATATTCATTTTTTTTACATGGTGATAGGATGATAGATACTAGATTTTCCTTCGTATGAGTTATTATAGTAACATTTTTAAGACTCGTGAATCAGTTTCCGACGAGCTCGAATCGGTTGTTAACGACGTCTTTTGGCGTTGGCGATTGCTTTCGAAGCCAGGTAAGCTCCGGCAACCGGAATGCCAATCCCGGAACTCATACAAGCCAGTAGTCCTACACGTCCCATAACCTGGTTACTCTCGGCGATTCCCGTTTTGCAATACACGGCAAAGTCCTCACAGTTGTTTGCGAACAAGTTGTAGCATCCAAACTCTTTCCCTTCTAGAAAATCCATCGCCGCCTTAATAACTTCACCGGGAGGCTTGGACTGCCGTCGGGAGCAAGTCCCGTGTTTCCTAGTGATGAATTCAAAAAAGGAAACTCCATACTCGTAGAGCTGAAGCTTTTCACCGTCACGGAAACAATCGACGCATACTTTGGCTATTTCGCCATTGATGACTCGCTCGTTCGCACATTTCTGACATGGAGGCAGCGGACCAGCCTTCTTTGCTTTTCCTTGGAGATGAATCACCATATTGTCGCCCACATATATTCCTGCATGAAATCGTATCAAGAACATAAAAAAAACACGTAAAACTATGAGTTTACGTTACGCATGTATATATATATATTGATTGATTGAATCTAAAAGAAAGAGAAGCAAACCATGGTGATCGTATAGACCTCCCTTTCTTTGACAGTAGATGTGATCGCCTGGTTTGAGTTGCCTATTCGGAGGTTCAATGCTTTTAACTGCCACTGCCACTGCCACGCACCAACTCTCAGATGTGTATTCCTTGCTTATCAGTGCCATGTTATATTATAAGTTTATCTGGTTCTTTTCAGCCTTAAACTCCAGATGAATTTATAGTACATATCAGGTTAGAAGAAGCAACATACAATGGAGAATAAAAAAAATGACTGTGGAAAAAGCAGGTGCTTAGAAAAATCTCCTTCGATGATGCTCAATTACACATACAGTGTGGATGCTTGATATGATTTCTCGGTATAAATCTTATGCTTTTTTATTAGGACGTAAATCAAATCGTCTAATTTTTTTCGTACTTTTATTTGTGTCTCTGCTTCAAATTAGAGGGTTCAGGGCGTAAGGTTTAGGGTTTAATGTTAGGGTTGTGGTTAGGGTTTAGAAATTAGGGTTTGGGTGTATTTTTTAGAGTGTAGGGTTTAGGGTTTAGGATATAAAAAATAAGGGTTATGGTTTAAAATTCAATCTTTTAGAAATTTTCAATCGGAGTCATGGATGAAGGCGTGATAAAGAGGCATACGACTTTTACCCTTTTTATTATGTGTCTTTTGATATCTCACTTTAAGTTAGTAAGTTTAAGGTTTAGTGTTTATTGTTTAAAGTTAGAGGTTATGGTTAGGGTTTAAGAAATTAGGGATAAAGTGTATTTTTAGGGTATAGGGTTTAGGATCTAGAAAACTAGGGTTAATGTTTAGAATTCAATTTTAAAAAAAAAAATCAGTGAGTACATGAAAGGAGACACGATTATGAGGTAAGAGATTTCTACTCTAATTTGTGTGTTTTAAACTTAAAGTATTTATCCAACAAGAGAAGGTGGACATTCGCGTTGAGTCGAATAATTTTTTTTTCAATTAATCAACTTCATGTGTTTTATTTTATAACTTAAATTTTATTTGAATTTTTCTCGAGTCGAGACAAATTTATGAAATTCGAATTGAACTGTTTGAGTTTCTGTTCAGAGTTAATCGTAAACATTTATAATATTGTTATATTAATTAATTCTAATTTAAATAATTTTTTATATCTATATAGAGTACATATTTTTTAACAAAGCATAATTATACTCGAAAAGATTTATTATGAAACACTACGGTCGATATCTTGTAGGTTTGGTTAATGGTAATTTTTTTAAAAAATTTATCTCTCAGTTAATTCGATTCAAAATCAATTAATTAATCGAATTAACTAAAATTATTATTAATAAGAAATATTAGACATATTGTATATATTTATTTTTGGTCGCTAAATGTTTTGATATTTTATAAAACGGTTATCAAACTTTTATGAAATTATCATAAAATGAAAGTTCAGTGACTAAAAAATCATTTTAGTATAATTTAGTGATCTATTGTATAATTTACTCAAAATTTTATAACAAATTTTGATTAATTCGAAAAACGACTGAATTAACCGAAATAATTTTATTTCTAATATTTTTTTCTCGTCTAAAAGGAACAAAATAATTGTACTAAACGAATATTTATGTTTAAAACTTTTTATTAAAAACGAATAAATGCATTTCATGAGTCCCAATCAATCTTTTTCATGGGTTAGCGCGTTCGAATAATTTGAAGATTAAATTGATAAAATTTACATACGTAATATTTGTGACATAATAAAAGCTAAAATATAATTAATTAGTTTTGAGAAAAAAAATATAATTAATATAATATAATAATTATAGTTGAAATAAAATAAAGTTAAACTTCATTATATTATATTAATATAGAAATTTATATTTGTATCCAAAATATAAATAAGAAAAGGTAAACAAAACATATTAAATAGATATAATGTCAAAATATATCTTTAATAGTTTGATTAAATAAAAACTTTGAAAATTAAATTATTAAAAAATATTTAAATTAAAATGATTATTTAATTAAACACCGAAAACATTTTTTAATGTTATGTCTACCAAAATTAATTTAGTCATAAATAAATAAATAAATAAATTTAATTCTCATGTTTATTTATTCTTTCAATTTTGTCATCTTTTAATTAGAAATAATTTAATAATATTACTTGGATAGATAAAGTTTAGGGGTGATAACGAGCCGAGTTCGAGTCAGGCCAAGCTCGATTCAGAAATAGGTATATTTGAGTTCGACTCGAGGCTCGCCGAGCTCGAAATTTCAGGCTCGAGCTTGGCTCGAAAATATATTACTGAGCTCGGCTCAGGTTCGGCTCGTTTTGGCTCGAAATGGACAATTTTCTATATTATTTTTATCATTTATTTATTTATAGTTTATTTTTATTTATTATTTGTAATTTCGTAAATTTGTTTTAGTTGATAATATTTATTTTATTTTATTTTATTTTTAGTGAATTTACTCTCAATTATTTTATTATTTTTCTTTGCTAAACAAATTATTTTTAATGTACATATATATATATATGTATATATAATTATTCTGAGTTTGTTCACGAGTTTTTCGAGCCGAACTTGGGTAAACTCTGCTCGGCTCGTTTAAATCTCGAGTCGAGTTCACTCCAGCCGAGCTTTGACCGAATCGAGCCCGAGTAACTCGCGAGCCGGTCAAGCTCATTATCACCCCTAGATAAGGTTATATACATAGATGTTTATTCATTTTTTTCTGCGATGAATCTTGCTACAGCTTCGTTTACGGTTATTCATTCTTTTCTGCGATGAATCTTGCTACAGCTTCGTTTACGGTTGCTTTTCTTGCAACCTTGCGAGTACGATGTTTTGTCTCGTCTGCAACCGTACCCGGAGAGCAGACCGTACCCGGAGAGGTTCTTCAGCATTTCAGCCGGAAAACATGGACGTCTCCTTGTTTCTAGCAAGGGAAGCAAATGCAGTACATGCAGTTACGTACCGATGTCTTGTACTCCTGCTGGGACTTCCCCTGTGGTTTTTACAGAATACAGAATGGCATAAGCACCACAAACTCACTAACCAAGACGATGTAGATCAGGTATACCGTATACTGCGACATTTGCGAAGAAGAAATCGATCAGAAGCACTGGTTCGACTGCGGCAAAGCGCTCACCTGAAATGTGCTTCGGGGCAAGTAATGAACCTCAGATTATACCATGAAACACCATAATCCGAATATATAAGGGGAACCACTTAAAATATAACATTATATGTGCGTGTGTACAGAAAGAATAAGGGCAATGGTCTGGTTTTTAAGCCAGCAAGTATAAAAACATTTCAGTGTTGCACATAAACTATAAAGACAAAACACTTGGAAATCTTGAAGAGGAGCAAAGGAATTTGGGTTCTCCTAAATAATCATGTTAACCTACAAATCATAGGGGAGGGTAGAAATATGAGGAGAGGGAAAAGCCGAGGAAGAGCAAGCCTCCGATTGTGGCGACAGTGCGCTGTGAGATTTTGGCCGCTAGCATGCTTCCTCCCACCACGGCCAGTGACGTACAGATGGTATGTCCTATTACAGCTCCTACAGCTACACCCACTGCATTTTTATGTGTTGCTAGCTGCAGCATCATGAAAGACTTCACTTAGATGACAGTTTATGATTAACTTTAGAAATTACAGACTTTAATATAACCGCATAGACGAAGATATTATCCCGCCGAAAACAGTTTACAAACTTCTCGTGTAAAACAGAAAAATACGAGCAACCATCAGAAACAGAGACAAATTTGAATCACAGTAATAATTTAAGATCAAGGATAGGTTTTATCTTACAGCAATTGTGGCAATTTGGCTTCTATCCCCCCATTCTGCTAGAAATGTTAGAATAAATGACTACATGGAAAGAGAAAAAGGAGAGGAATTCAGAAATAATAGATGATTTAATCAATGAGTGAAAATAGACTAAATATAAATACTTAAGACGAGCGTTAATGTGGAAACAAAACCTCCAAAAATATTGGTGTACAAAATCTGGAGAGGAAGCGTCGATAATGTGTTTTCCCTTGGCCAGTCTCAAGTTTCTCTTCCACCTAACATGTGAGATAATCAAAGAGCAAATTCAATATGAAGGTGATGTGGAAGTTGACAACAAAGAAAAACAAAAAATTTCAGATGCCATATGATGCTATCTTTAAATATAGTACAAATCATTGATGTCCGATAGGTGACAATCCAAAGAATATAGACATGTGTATATATAACATAGATACACACACACACACACACATATATGCAAGAAAATGCACACATAACATGGATAAGAAAAATTCAAGATCCTCTTGAAGAAATTGTGCACTTCCGTGAAAAGGATCCCACACTTTTCTAACAGGAAACAGTTTGGTAACCAAACTGACTAAATTACAGGTATGTCCATTTAGACTGCCCCAAAATTATCTGTCACCTTATTCCGGTTCTTTATTGTGAGAAGCATCTATATTAATCTGATATGCTAAAATGGACATATAAAAGAAAAGATCAAATTAATAGTTAGAGGGACACACTTCTTCCATTTCCTTCTTCTGAGATCCCTTTGTATCTGATCTCCAAGCAATGTAAAGTAACCGAAGCCCAAAAAACGCGTAGAGAACTGCATATAAGGAAAAATGGTTATAACAAAATGATCAGAAAATGAAATCATTAGAAGAAATAAATAGGTACATGAAAGTCATTATATATACCTGTAGCTGCACTATTTGTATGCTTCCTTGATATCAAATTCGGAACAATCCTACCTAGTCCAGTGGAAAGTATCTAATTGACAAGAAAATACAAGCACAGGTAACATTATGAACTTTACGAAAATGTCTTTGGCAGTACATGATGAAAAATGTGCTTGCATGAAAGAAAATGCGTAGGAACCTAAAACGACTAATAGGTCAAATAGAGTCATGAGAGAGAGAAAGGAAATGGGCAACGTACCGTCATTACAAAAAGGGCAGCTAGTGCACCAGATAAAACAGTCGACTTTGGGTGCCGCATAGCCATAAGAGCTGCTATTATAAAAGTTTCATCTCCAATCTGTCATTGTATCCACAGCATACTAACTCAGAATTTGCTATAAATGGTATTATTTTTTAAAATAAGTGATGAATGCACATATTTCTTAGCAAAATTGAGAGAGAGGGAGAGATCTGACTGCACAAACCTCACTGACAATTATCATGGAAAAACTTGCAAAGAATGCATCCAAGATCCCAAGACCAGAATCAAAACCAAGAGCAGCACCCACGGGATCATCTAGTACACCATTCTGAAAGTTCTTCGCAACAACCTGTTTTGCATAAATCAATTCATCAACATAATCAGATAATCCGAATGGCAATGCCAACACAAATTACATCTTCAATTACAAGGATGAAGCTAATGTTTAACCCTTTCAGGTGAATTAACTAACGCCCTTTTTACTACTTGACCCTATTTCCTATTCAGTAGCTAGAAATCAAAATCAAAACTGAATAAAGAGAACCAACTTCCCAACAGCTAATAACTAAACAATCAATGAAAATTCAAAATAAAACTAACTAGTAACTAAACCATGTCAAGTATATAATTTCTAAGTATCTCAACAACCAAACAGATGAAAAAGAAGGAAAAAGAAAAGCAGACCATGCCCCGACGACCCAAATCTTTAATTGACCCACCAGATTCCCCCTTCTCAGCTTGAGCTTCCGAATCCTGGGAAATTACACAAATAGAGAAAACCCCATTTCATTATTTGCATAAATTTGAAAAAAAATAAACTTAAAAAGAACAAAACCAAAAACAATACATAGAGAGATGAATTGAATGATACCTGGGCAAAAGAAATTGAAGACAGAGAGAAGAAGAGAAAGGAAGCAATGACAAGGAAGCGAATGGAAGTGGAACCCATTACGAGAAAAACAGGGTTTGCGAGAGAGAATCAAGGGGCGGTGAGATTTAATCGGAAGATCAAATTTTTTTAGAACAAAACCAAAAATTGAATCAAAGGATAGAGATCTGGGAATTGGGTAATGGATCTGAAGAAAGCTTCGATCGGATCGAAGGATTCATGTGAGAATCAATGAGATCAGAGAAAGAAAAGGAGATCATTCAAAGCGTAGAGAAGATCTTCTCCGCAGTTTTTTGCATTTAAAATTTCAGCTATCATTCCAATGGTCTAATAGTTTTCTCAGTCCCTGTATGATTCATTCTTTGAAATTCAGTCCTTTTACGAGAGACAAAACTCTTTTGGTTTAATTATAATTTAATCTTTACAAATATAAATATTCAAATTAAAAACATAAGGGTTTATTATATATATAATCAAGTAGGGATTAAACTTAAGAAGAATGAGTGTGTATTATCAATTTTTTGGTTTAATATCAATTTAAGTCCTTATATATTTAAATATTAAACAAATTAGACCTTGTCCTATGAATTTTGAGTTTTAAATATTTAATAGACTTTTTTTGAATATACTGGTGTGATTACAAGTTAGTATTTGTTTAATTTTTTTAACCCTTTAATAAAACACACACGTCATACACACATGATACTCAAACCTGGATCACTTAAATGAATTATATCATTCTTTACCACTAGGACCGCTCCACTAGTACTATTTCAGGACTACATCATATAGTGAAGGGGCAAAGTCAATTTTTTGGATTAAAATCGAATTCTAAATTCGTATAGGGGTCTAAGTGCAATTTCACCATTTATGGATATATAATTTTATAATTTTAAGTTTAGATTATAAATTTATTAAATTTAAGTATCAAAATATAATTTTACCTTATGTTTGACTTATAAGTTATAACTCTTAGATGAATTATAGCATAAGTTTTTATTTTAGAGGGCCAAGGCCCGGTCAAAATTAATGGGCGAAAGATGAAAGGCTTTTACACTGTTGCACTCTAACTACTAGGGTAGGTCTAGAGTGAGATATGTGAGGTTAAAAGATAATAAATTATAAAATTTATTTTTAAGTTATTAGATTTTTATAATATTAAATATAAATATATAATTTTATATATTTTTTATAAACATATTATTAATCAAAGAAAATTATTAGATGAATTTTATTCTTCACATTAATTTATGGTTCAAATAATAGGTTTATATTTAAATAAATACAGAGGTGATTTTTAATTATTCTCAAAAGAAAAGATTTTTTTATCAAACATCTACGGATTCAATCACACGATCTTATAATAAGAACAAGAGATCTTTCTCGATCAATCTTTTTCCTTTGCCCCTCATTCTTAGAGAATCAGAAAGATCTTTTCACGTTTGAATTTGTTCAATATTTAGGTTCCGAGTTCTTCTACTTTATTTTTATTTATTTTATTTACTTATTTATTATTTATTTATTTATTTATTTTATTCCCTTCTATCCTTCCTTTAAGTCCCATAGGTTTTGATTCAACAATTTAAAAGGAATGGTACAGTTTGTTAAAATGAGTACATATTTAAAATAAATAAATTGTTTTATCGATTTGATGTATAGGTAATAGATTATTTTTTTGAAAAATAAATAATTTAAAATTTATAAAATATAAAATATTTTTTTTCTCCTTAGATTGGCGTTATGTATGTTCCAACACTGAAAACTAAGCATACATTATAACTCTAAACATTAATCTTAAAAATAAACATTCAAAACATTCAACGTTAAACATTAACCTCTAACACTAAATCTAATTTTTAAATGTAAAAACATACATCCGAACATCAAAAAGGACAATAAATTTTTATTTTGAAGTATACAACATTATTTTATCATATCTAATAATATTAGTTAGGAGTACAAATCATATATCTCTTTTCTATGTATCTATTTGTGTCTCCGCTTTAAATTGGAGGGTTTAAGATATAGGTTTAGGGTTTAAGGTTAGGGGTTGTAATTAGGGTTTAGGAAATTAGGGGTAGAGTGTATTTTTTATGGTATAAGATATATGGTTTAGTATATAGAAAACAAGGGATAGGGTTTAAATTTTAAGTTTTTAGAAAATCTTAACAGGAGGCACAAAATGATACATGAAAAAGAGGCAGAGGATTTTTGCTCTTAGTTTAGAGTGAAATTTTCGTGTAAAAATCATCTACCTCTTTCTCATACCTCCTTCCATGCCTCTTTGTTTTTTTTAAAAAAAATTCAATTTTTAACCATAAGCCTTATTTTATATATCCTAAACCCTAAACTTACAATCTAAAATATACACCCTACCCCTAATTCCTTAAACCCTAACCACAACCCTAATTCCTAAACCTTCTAATTTAAAGCGGAGGCACGAATAGAGGTATGAGAAAGAGATATACGATTTGCACCCAAAATTTTTTACTCTTAATCATGTCTCTTTACATGCCTCCTGATAAAAGAATCTTAAAAATTTGAATTCTAAACCCTAACTTTAATTTTCTGCATCCTAAATCCTACATTCTACACCCTAAAAATATATCGTACTCCTAATTTTCTAAAACTAACCACAACCCCTAACCTTAAACCTTAAATCTTAAACCCATTAATTTAAAGTGAGACATCAATAAATATAATTAATAAACAGTCGAATTGCTTTCATTAATCTATATCTAATCTTTTATTTTTACCTTGCAATCATTTAACTTAACTCATTTTGGTTCTCTCTTTTTCATCTCTAAGCCTAGCTGCCTTAGAAGAAAAACTTAAGAAAAAAAGGTTTGTCCATGGAATCACAAGAACAGATAATTTAAAGAAAAACAACACGTATAACCAGTAAATGTGAACAAAAGATAAACCAGCTGGGGTCTGCAGACCTAAAAGTAGAGATGATCCTACAAACTTCAGAGAATGAGGATTTCACTTCAACTGTTGTTAGTTTGACCACAACCTGTGACACTAAGCAGCCAAGAATGTGTTTCCAAATGCGACCAAATCTGGCAGAATTATTACTTATGCACACACAACTGTTGGGCTTTGAAAGCTTGTTGCCTCATGGGAACAAAGAAGAGGATAATGAGGAGTTCCAGACGTGGAGTCATATGCACCATGCATACATATCAAACCATATCCAGTCTCTGCAGAAATTAATCTCCAGATTAGAGTAATTATGATCAGGAAGCAACTCGGTATAAGATTTCTTAAACTTGTTCGTGATCGAATCGGGTCGGAACAGTATCAGAACAGAAAAATTATTAGGTAATCTTGTTCACTACATCATATGTGGTTTCAATTAATTAGGACTGTTCATCTTAATTTTTTCAAAGTGAATCATCATTTTTTCCCTACATGTAATTAGTGGGTGAGCAATTATTAAGTAGTTATTTAAATATGAACGATTTTGATTGCTTGGACCATGGATGTTGTGGTAAACAGGGTTCACCTAATAATCTCTCGTCAGAATGAACATAAATCGTCAACCTTTTATTATGTCTCTTTTAGTGGTTTTATTTTAAAATAGTAGGTTTAGAGATTAGAGGATATAGTTAGGGTTTAAGTAATTAGAGGTAGGTATAACTTGTAAGGGGTAAGATTTAGGGTTTAGAATATAAAAATTAAGGTTAAAGTTTATAATCAGACTCAAGTCGATATAATATACATATGTTGATGGTTAAATTTGTTATTATATAAATTTGTAATATCAAATATGATATTAAATGTATTTTAAAATATATATATATGGACAAAATTAAGATAAAATCCATCATTCTACAAATTCAAAATAAACAAGAAAAAAGATAGACCTATAGTTAAGCATCCCACATCCATATTATATATCTTTAATGTTCGACTTCTAAATTCGAACATAAGTCGAACATTAAAGATATATCCTTATCACTCAATCATTAATTAAGAAACCAAACATAACTTAGTTCTTAAACTGTAGTTTTAAGAATTGAATTAGTATCATTTAATCCAAGTTATGACTGAGGGATTTTGGTCCTAACATCTTTGACCCCATTGAAGCAAAGCTACAGAAAGTAGGTGGGAGGGTAAAACCACAGAATAGGGACACATGCACAACCTGAAACACTAATAAAAACTCTAAAAGAAAAAGGAAGAAAGAGAGGGTACAAAAATTGCAGTCTGTGCAGAGAAAAAGGAGGAAGGGTCATGTCACAGCAACACCAACATGCCCCAAAGATCTCTGATAAGTCTCAGTAATAATAAGCAAAACAGCAAACAGCTAGCAACACCCATGGATGGTAGTAATAAATAAAAAACACAAAGAACAACACCTTCACAACCCTCAAATCACTCCTTGCTTTCTCCCCGTCCCCTTTGCCTCTGCTCCTGGGGGGCATAACTTAACCTTACAGTTCTCTTTCTCTCTCTCTTTATATGTTTCTTTACCGTTTTCTCTCTCCTTTTCTTTACATCCCTATATAGCTAGGGTTCTTGACATTGCCAGCATCATAAGCATCGAAGTTATACCCTCGAAACCAGATCATAAGAAGAGAAAGCTGGTGCTGTTCATGCAGGAAAAAGGAGTTGCAGGAAAGTAATCAAAGGAGAAAGAAAATAAGAATAAAATTTATAAAGGTTTGACTGAAGAAACCGAGGCCACGCTCGTCTTGTACCACTAGTAATATTACTACTGCCCCTTTATCATCTTTTTTTTTTTTTTTTTCTGTTTTATTTTATTATTATTATTATTATTATTAAACACCCAAGACAAAAAGAATAAGAATAATAGGTTAATTCTTCATCCCAAGATCTCCCTATAGTCAGAGTCAGACACCCCTTCTCTTCATCTTTTTCCACAATCTCTCCTTTTCACCTATATTTTATTATATTCCTCATATTCGATATCTGATAATTATGCTAAATCTCGATTATATCTACAGTTGAATATAATCAAACCCTTAAACGAAAGATAAACTTTATTGGGTTTGCATTTTTTTATAGTAAGATTCAAGGTTGGTATCGAATTTTTTATCACTTGATCTGATTTTTCTATTTTTATTTATCTTTTACACCTTTACAGCAAAATGAAGCAGCTGGTCACAATATAGTATTTTCTATGAAATTCAAGCAAGATCTGTTCCCCAATAGCTTGTCCATTGAAATTTGTGTAGTAAAAGCCTAAAAGGTCTTCTTCGCGAGATCCAATCACCCCCACTAACCTACTGGTAAATATCAGACACCCTAAGTTTCCCTTTCTTCGTCCTCTCTCCCCATAACCCTACAATTTTACAGTCTCTAATTTTCCCGAGAAAATATCATCTCCAGATTTAGCTACTTTTTCCCATCAATAAAGAAGTTTTTCTTTCCGGTGTATGTAAATTTTGTATAAATCCGTCAACTTTCCGTTTCTTTTTATATGGTACTACTGGAAAATTATTCACTGGTTTCATTTTTATAAACATAGAAATTGTTCAGTGTTTCTTTTTTTTATTTGATTCTTGGTTTTTTGTGGTTGGTTTTTGATTTTTGGTATATGATATGGTGTGCAGAGAAAGAGGTGGAACATGGCATCGTCGTCGTCGAATTCCCCGTGTGCGGCCTGCAAGTTCTTGCGGCGGAAATGTCAGCCGGAGTGTGTTTTCGCGCCTTACTTCCCACCGGATCAGCCTCAGAAGTTCGTCAACGTCCACAAGGTGTTCGGCGCCAGCAACATAACGAAGCTTCTCAACGAGTTGCACCCGTCGCAGCGCGAGGACGCGGTGAATTCTCTGGCGTACGAGGCCGATATGCGGCTCCGAGACCCTGTCTACGGCTGTGTCGGGGTCATATCTCTCCTCCAGCACCAGCTCCGCCAGCTCCAGATGGATCTCAGCTGCGCCAAGTCCGAGCTGTCAAAGTACCAGAGCTTGGGGATCACAGGACACGCCGGACTGATAGCTGCCGCAGCTGCCGCCACGGCCACGACCCACCAGAACTTGGGGATCAATCTTATCGGGAGCGGCGTAGGTGGCGGAGGGCGGGAACATCATTACCACCACCATCAGTTTTTCCCTAGGGATCAGCAGCAGCAGCAGCATCAACAACAGATGCTAATGAGCTTTGATTCTGGCAGCAACTACGATGCCAACCTTCTCGCTATGAACGTCTCGTCGGGGATCGGTCAGCTCAGTCAGTTCCAACCACCTAGAGCTGCAGCCGGAGATGACCGCCGTTCCATTCATCCCTCCTAGGGTTAGGGTTTTTTCAACCCTAAAGTTATCATAGCCACTCAAAGGTACACCTGTCCCTTCTCTGTTATCATCATTATTATCCTAAAACTTTGTTTTTATTTCTTTTTTTGTTGAAAACCATGACTACTGAGTTGACTCACTGTCATAATCACAAAAACTAGGGTTTATTGCAATTTGCATGGTGCAGAATAAAATGTTAAAATTAGGGTTTTAATTGAAAAAGACAATTTTATATAATTTTTTATTATGATCCAAACTTTTTAATAATCAAGAAATAATAATCTAATTAGCTTAACAACTTCATTAAGTAGGCACTCTTTAAGTTGATATATATAATATTATTATTTCCATATTTAAATAAAATAGTCCATTTAATATTTATTTTAGTTTAAAATAAATATTAAATCAGCCTTTGAACACTCTTTAAAGCTTTCTTTAACTTCTTTCAAGGGTGGAACCTAAAACATTCCTGACCAGGTCACTGTGAAACCCTAGTTTTAAATTTTTACCATAAAAGGTTGACTGTAAATGGTGACTATTTTGCCAAATTTTGATTTTTTTGGATGCTATATTGAAGTGTAGGGTATTGTCGTGGTCGTACCCTTAGCATAGCAAAACTAAAAATAATTATAAAAATAGAAGATCGTAAAAAGGATGGTGAGACACTGTTCCCCATTGTTGTTGACCAAATAGCCTACTAACATAATAAAGAAGAAGTATGATTGAAGAGTGATGACTTTGATCATGCATGCATAATTATTAACTAAATTTGTTGGTGTATCGAATATTATTTATTTTAAATTAGTTACAGTGGTTATAGTAATATTTATTCTAAGATATGTACTCTCAATCACTGTACTGTAATACTGGTATTTGAATCCATGACTTACAGGAACAACAATCGCTCCCTTAACCACTGAGTCAAGATAGTTCGTGCTTATGTATCAAATATTAACTTTTTATATACAGGGTTAATATTTGATACACAAACAAGGCATTTTTTTTACAAGCTTGCCTATTCGAAGTCTAAAGTTTAAAACATAAATCGTAACCTAAAATCATAAAACTTAAACCATAAATTAAACTTTTAAACCCTGAAATAGAGTTACTTGTGTAAACTAAAATTTACGCTAACGATGTAACAAATATTGTATATATATATATATATATATTATTTGTGTTGTGAATTCATATCGTGTCTAACGATATGAAATCATCTAATTATCTTATATAAAATCTGTAATTTTATGTTAGGGTAATTATTTTATATATCGACATTGGAACTAAAACTTTCCATAAATGTCTTGATTTTAAGGTTTAGATATTCAGTTTATAGTATGATTAAGGGTTTAAATTTAGAGGTTTAGAGTCGGGGATATTGATTATAATTCAGGGTTTACTGTTAAAACCTAACAATTACCCCTGAATTCTAAATCTATAAACTCTAAACTAAATCTCAAACCCTAAAACTGAGGTTCTTAAAAAAATAGTTTCCACCACGCACGTGTATCGAATATAAATTCTTTTATTTCAACCAATTTTTTAATGACTCCACCCCGGACTTGATTGTAAACTTCTTGGGACTATATTTTCTTACTTTATCAGTTTGCTTGTGATGCAGGTAATGTTGGAAGATTTCAACCAAAGATTCAGCGTCGAGAACCAGCTGTTTTTATTTTAATTGTTAAATAATCATTAAAATAGGGTTTCTTCTCTGTTCCTGTTTTGCTTTTAGTAGACACAATATAAACTAGTATTTTCATATTTTAATTTAATATTTATCATGATTATAATGTTAAATATTTGAGGTTAAAGAAATGCACTGGAACTCATTCCAGACTTACAGTAACACCATGAGTTCGTGGGGGCTTTCGCCTCTTAAAATGTGCCCAGGACAACACCCAGGCTATGGGGTTTTGTTTCTTTTCGTTTGATTTTTCCTACTATAACAGTTCATCACACAGTTCTTTCTTTTCTTTCTCATCTCATTTATAGTATGAATATATATCGAATATACTGGTATAATTACGAGATAATATATTTTTAAATTTTTTAATATTTTAATAACAATACACATCATGTATGCATAATGTTTAAATGCAAATCATATAGATAATATATATATTATTTTTATGTAATTTTACCCTTTAATGTTTATCATCTATTCTAAATAAATATAAAATAAGATGGTCGTGTTAATAAAATATCAATCATAACAAAGTTATGAAGTGCCCCAAACTAATATTTTTCATTAATTTAAGGGATTTATTTTGTCTTCTATCTTTTTTTCGGGTAAAAATCTCCTACCTCTTTTCATGTCTCTATTTATGTCTCCGTTTCAAATTAAAGGTTTAGGGTTCAAGATTAAGGGTTGTGGTTAAGGTTTAAGAAATTAGGGGTATGACGTATTTTTAGGTGTAGGGTTTAAGGTTTATGATATAAAAAATAGGGTTAAGGTTTAAAATTTATTTTTTTAGAAATTTTTAACATGAGGCATGAATGGAGGCAATGCGAAAGAGACGGGGGATTTTTCAGGTTAAATGATATTTTTAAATGATATTCCTTCATATTTTTCACATAAGCTATATTATATACGAAAGACTTAACTAAATTTAAAAATTAATTTATAAAATACTAAAAATTTTGAGATATTAAAATCTCATTTTATAACTTAAACTTTATTTAAAAAAATTCAAATCAAATTTATAAAATTATAATCAGAGTCAAATAAAAAATTCATTTTCTCTTAACTAAGCTAAATTAAAAACCAAGGTATAAAAGCATAGAGCAGCAGAAGTGAACTGAGCATTGAATGTCCTAGTTATGTTAGGTGTCTGTGATCAGAGCAGTTAAAGAGGACAAAGTGTATGGAATAGGTGGTTGGGACTTTAAGGTCACAGAAACCATGGCAGCCAAGGTCCTTTGCAGAGGAAATGTCCATTGTCAATTCTCATCAAAACCAGAGAAGAAGAAGAAGAAAGATGACATTTATGACTCACTGCGATTTGCTCAATGCCATTGCCATTGCCATTGCCATTACCCCTCTAAATCCACAGCAAATACATTGACTATTCATCCAAAGTTATTTGCTTTGCATGCATGGTAATCATGACGTACTTTTGCAATGATGGCTTTCCCATTCAATGCTTTGCCAATGGACAGTGAGTACACCTTCTCTCTCATGGGGAAAACTGTTTGCCTTACATCAAAGAGATTATTAAGTGAATCATGTTCACCACATTATTCATGATCCAAGTAATCAGGACTGTTGATCTTTAAAAATCACCTAATAACTATCCACCCACTAAGTACATGTAAAAAAGAGGTGAAAAAAATTAAGATCAACGGTCCTGATTAATTGAGACCATGAATGACGTGGTGAACAAGGTTCACCTAATAATTTTTCCTTAGACTGGGTAACTTCGTAGGGAAAAATTATTACATGAACCCTTTCCACCACCTAGGATATGATCCCGACCAATTAAATTAAGACATGTAATATATTTTTTCATATCAAATTTACACATAAGCATTGACCAAATCATCTAATTTAATGTATTTGATTTAAAAAAGGAAAAAAATATCATCAAAGATTTCTTGTGTCATCTTTCTCTTTGTTCTTTAAAATTTTCCTAATTAATTTTTTATATAGGTTTGGGGTTTAGGATTTAGAGTTTAGGATTTAAGATTAGGGATTAGTGGTTTATGGTTTATGTGGTTTAGGTTTAGGGTTTATGGTCTATGTGGTTTAAGTTTAAAGTTTAAGATTAAAGTTATGGTTTAGGGTTATATGTTATTGTTTAGGTTTAGGGTTTAAGGTTAAGGTTTACCTAATAAAGGTTACATTTGGATCATTCAATTATAGGTAAGGTTACGATTGAGTCACCTTTCATATTTAAAAAAGTACATCAATTTGATATTTTTTTTCTTTTAAATCACGTGTATACTCTTGTTAACATTAGAGTATTTTATTTGAAATCATTAATTAATCTAATACACGAATTGGTAAATTTTTTCAAATATAAAGAGTGACACATATGTAACTTTACCTATAATTGGGTGACCCAAATATAACTTTTATTAATTGGGTGACCCAAATAAAATTTTATCCATAATTCAGTGACCCAAACGTAACTTTTAATAATTGAGTAACCCAAATGTAATCCTACTCATGATTAAGTGACCTCTTTTGTACTTTACTTAGGTTATATTAGAGATGAATTAATGTATCGAGAAATGATATAAGGCATAATTATATTACCTTAAATTTTAGATTTTAATATATTTAATTTATTTTATATATCAATTTTGTTATTAAAGGATTATGTAACTTTAGGCCCAATGTTCCTAACAGTTGGTTGACATGGCCTATTGGGCCAACTTGAAGCAAATGAATATAGATTCGAACACCTTGTTAATTATAAGTCGTATGACAAGAATATTACGTGTTCAAATTTATTTTGTAACTATCGGTATCCGAAGATAAGTTAACTGTTCGGCACATACTATACTCTTATTATTATCCCGCTTCCATGCATTAAGCACAACCAGAAAGTATCTCGTTCGGTCCTGCGTAGTCACGACGAACGGTACGTGACATTCTCCTCCACCTAATTCATGCACACCCTTGGGAGGAACTCTTTCTTTTCTCTTTAAATTTGTCAGGAACTAGTATGCAATTCTCCTAAACTTGCCCACCGATTGGGGCCATCAGAATTAAATTTAATATGAATGTGTTTCTCTAAATTTATTTTTTTATTTATAATATTAGAATTATTTTAATATTTTATTAAAAATTTAATAGCTTATATTATTTAATCAATTAATTATTCGTTGTGTTAAAATCTATTTAAATTTGTAACATTCAATTGTAGCATAAAAACGTATGCGTTTGAATGCTATCATATTTAATTAACCTCCAATTTATTAATAAGTTGTATATTAGAATATGTTAAAAATAGAGATGGTCATTTAATTCATATTCGACGGGTTCTGATATGATCTTATATGTTTGAGTTTTTTTTCTTAAAATTAAGTTTAAATTTAAGGTAAAAGAATTAACCCATCTGACCTGACTCGAAAATAGTTTATTTTTATTCTAAATAAAATAATTATTATAATACTCCATCTCTATTTATAATTTTTCAATTAGTTTTTTATTTTATTAAATAATGATAAAAATTGATAAAAAAAATTTATATTAACTTTGGTCAGATTTAAAATTTTAATTTAAAATTTGTGTTTGGATCAGGTAAAACGTCATAAAATATGAAATAGATCAAATTTAGATAAAAATATTAAATTTATAGGTTAAATACAAATTTAATTTATTATAAAAAAACCATAACCATCCTAATAGAAAAGATAATACTCCCATCGAAAAAAACATAAATGTAAAAAGATAAGTCTATAACGGTGTCGAACACCACTAAACATCACTAACTCTAAACACCGTTAAATATTATTAAATTAATTAATAAAGATTAAAAATTTTAAAAGACTCAACGTACGATTATTAATTATATGTTAAGTTTATCGCTCTTTTATTAATTACATATTAAATTTTTAAATTTTTTAATCTTTATTAATTAATTTAACAATGTTTAGCGGTATCAGTTTTAATAGTATTCAAAACGTAAATCATTATTTTTTTTACCGTATGTATATTTATTTTTATAATATTTTTATTGGTTAATATCAAAGATTAATCGGATATCAATTCAACCGATAAAAATTACAAATTAATTTCAAATAATAATAATAAATCATATTATAATGATTATTATTTTTTCTCAAGTTTATGTCAAAAATTAATATTATAATGTTTGCTAAACTAACGGACCGGTGAGTTTGACGAACAAGTAGATCCGTTGACTACACGTGCACCTAAGCCCACGTAGCATTGGGTAGTACTACTACCCATTCAAGGTCAAGGATCAATATCAACCGTTAGATCAATCATCATCATTATAATAGAATAGATACCACCCTACTCTACTTCTAGTTGGAGTAACTAAAAGTAATAATAATGCTTGTGGGAATTGATTTATAAGGGATAAAACACACTCCCATCCTTAAAATTTATAATTTCATCCAATTTGGTCATTGGAATTTTAGTCATCTTGATGACGTGGAATTATAAGATTCACGTTTAAGGACGAAGCCAGAATTTAGAGGGAATAAATTCATAAAAAAATAATATAAAGATACAAAAAAAATCTTCAGGGTGAGAGGAACAATCTGTCATTAACCGTATTGTCATTTGAAATTTTTAAAATAATGTTTTCAGGTAATGACATTGTAACTCCTTAGACTGGACTATGCAGAAAGCCCGATCTAAAGTGGTCATATTTTTTTATAGGACTCTAACATGATATAAAGGTTTAAATACCTCGAATATTATTTATTTTATTATATTTTTATTTATTAACGGGTGTTACAGACATGACATAGTTTTAAATTGCCATGGTATTAAAAGAATTGAGAATCTAAGTTTAGGGACCAGTTCAGAGAATTTTACCAAATTCAAGATAATATGGACCTAAAAAGAACTTAAGGGTCAAATTGGGAGAAGTTGTCAAGTTTAGGGACTAAGTATTTTATGCCATTTTGTAATCCGAAGCTGTCCTCCGCCCCATTTGTCACAAGAACAAACATGAGAAGCCCTGCAGCAGGAGCAGCAAGAACGATAACGACAAGGACAAGGAGAAGAAACAACGTTGGAACCAACGTGACACCGTGCTGCAGCAAAGTAGGGCTGAAGAAAGGGCCATGGACGCCACAGGAGGACGAGTTATTAGCCAATTACATCAACAAGGAAGGGGAAGGACGGTGGAGGACGCTGCCGAAGAAGGCGGGTCTTCTCCGTTGTGGTAAAAGCTGCCGCCTACGATGGATGAACTACCTACGACCCTCCGTCAAGCGTGGCAAGATCGCCGACGACGAGGAAGATCTCATCCTTCGTCTTCATCGTCTTCTCGGCAATCGGTACTTCAACACGTCCCAACATAAAACAAATCTCTGTTCATGAAATTTTATATACTAGGGATCTGGTCCATATCTCTGCGTTCTCTGTTATTTGGAATTATTATTATCTATAATAATTGTTTTAAAGGTATCATTATCGTTATATAATGATCGTTATTACAGGAACGGATCACTATTTTGAATCCATGATACATACTCTCTTCATATTTAGTTCATATATTATGGTTCATACATGCACCATAGACCATATGTATAGGTACATGAACAATTTTGTTCGACCGTTCGAATCTCGAACATAAACGGTAAAACAAATATAATTTTTTATAAAAATTTTACTAGTTTTCTTTGGGTGCATGCAGGTGGTCACTTATAGCCGGAAGAATCCCAGGTCGTACAGATAATGAGATAAAGAACTATTGGAATACTCACCTGCGTAAGAAGTTGATCGGCCAAGGGATCGATCCTCGAACCCACAAGCCTTTAGCCCCCGATCAACCATCCCCGTCGACCCACCATCTCAAAGCTGCTGCTGCATCCACTGCCAGCAAGGACAATTATTACCAAGGCATAAGCAACGAGGAAGAAGGAGAGGAGGATATTAATTGTTGTACTACGACTGATGATGTCCTGTCTTCATTTCTGAATTCACTGATCAATGAAGATGCTTTCACCTACCAGAATCACATGCAAGCTGATGCATTGGTGGTACCGGAACAGGGTTAATTATGCATGTTAGTTGTGTATTTGTGTTTCAAGAAACATGTTTGAACACAGATTATATATATATATGTATATTTCCCTATTCAATATCCAGCGTTTGTAGTTCAACGGTTAGGATAATTGCCTTCCAAGCAATAGACCCGGGTTCGACTCCCGGCAAACGCATTTTCTTTTTTTTTTTTAGTTTAATTACTATTCTTTCTTCAGGTACAAATACTTACCATCTTAAGTTTCCTTTTACTTGCCGATAGGAGCAGCAGTTACTGGCTTACTAAATCAAAGTCCTGAAAGGGGTTAGAACTCATCGCTATATATTCGAATTCGTTACCGTAATTCTATACGGATTCGAATATATATCGACCCCGGTCGACTTGAAGAGGGATATGAATCTTCTCTGTCAAGTGGCATATATAATCTTTTGAGGGCATATCATAGTAGGAAACAATGACAACAGATAAGCCACTGACTAATGTAGCAGGGAAACACAAGATGGATTTAGGTTGAGGTTTCAGCAGGATATCTTTAAGTTATATATATATTAAATATAATTTTTTAATAATGAATTAAAATAAAATTTAAATCAATATTATTTGTAAAAAAATTATCAATAATATTTAAAATGTCCAAAATCATAATATATTTCATTTTTAATATTTAAAGTAGCCGTTAAGAATGGTTAGAAACAAAGTCGTCTTCACAACGGTCTTTAATATAATTTTTAAACAAAATTATCCGTTAGATCGCCATGGCTGCCTCCCTATATCTTTAACTCTTCAGTTCACTGAGAAAATCTAATCCGACCCACCTCTCAATTCTCTCAAAACTTCTGCAAATTCATTGAAATTTCATCGAATCTGAGCGAACCAACCCGACCCATCACTTAAAATCTCTGCAAATCCATCAATGGGTATGCACTTGAACACCATCCCTCAATCCACAATCACCCGATCCCACCGCCACACCCACAAGATCTTCCTCTTCTGCAACTACATCCTCCTCGGCGCCGCCTCAAGCTGCATCTTCCTCACCCTCTCCCTTCGTCTCTTCCCATCCCTCCCAGGTCTCTTTCTGATTCTCCTCCATGTCGTCACCGTCGTCGGCGCCGTCTCTGGATGCGCTGCGGCTTCTTTAGGCACCAACAGGTGGTACGCAGCTCATATGGTGGCCACCGTGTTGACGGCCATATTCCAGGGCTCAGTGTCTGTGTTGATCCTTACGAGGACGAGTGATTTCTTGGGGTATCTTAAGTCTTACGTGAGGGAAGCAGATGGAGCTGTGATATTGAAGCTGTCCGGCGGGCTTTGTGTTGTGATATTTTGCCTTGAGTGGGTGGTGATGAC
Source organism: Abelmoschus esculentus (assembly GCA_035048815.1). Taxonomy (NCBI): domain Eukaryota; kingdom Viridiplantae; phylum Streptophyta; class Magnoliopsida; order Malvales; family Malvaceae; genus Abelmoschus; species Abelmoschus esculentus. Next base: position 731,366 of record JAUCBN010000019.1, on the reverse strand, counting down.
TCTGGCTTTCTTCTTGAAGTATTATGCTTATGTTGAAGGTGATGGGAATGGGAATGGAAATGGTGTTAGAATGAGTGCTAAAGTGCAACATGAGGAAGAGGATTTGAAGGATTGGCCATGGCCTTTCCAAGTCTAAAATTATAGTATAATTGTTTGTATATCTATGTATCTATATAGCTATATAGATAGATATAGATAGGGATTGGATTGGGTGGTTATGAAGCTCATATTTTTTTTTGTTGAATTATTATTTGATTAATTTAAAATTTATGGTCTAAATTATAGAAAATCAAAATAAAACTAAAGGGTATGCATAAAAAAATATTCAAAGAATTGTTTGCAAGCATAAATAAATTTTTTATAAAAGTTCGTTTATCAACTCATTTACTTAATTTTTTTTATTTTTTATATTTTAAATATTGATAAAAGTATTGATTAAAAATTCAAACTATATAAAGTATAAACTCAAGGATTAATGGCATAATTTCACCATTTTGACAAGCATGTTAGTGACATAGACGAACATAATAAATATATTCAAACAACAAAACACACAAACATCTCCCAAAATAATTAAACAATCAATAACATAATCTTATTATTTGTTTAAACTCGATTCATTTACACCCCTACTTACCCATTATAAAATACCAATTCTCGAGGATGCTAACATATTACTTAACCACAGGAACGAGGGCTAACCAAAAATCTTGTCAAAGTCTAAAAACTTAGGATGCAGGAATTTCATACCTAACCGGAGGGATAAACGGATGAACAACAAAATGTGCTAGTTTTCTCTACTCCATCGAACACCGTATTCGAGACGACTGAAAAGAGCATTATCAGTGAATTAACAAAGAAAACACCACTCGGTTTCTAAGGTTCGACACCACCGACGACAACCAATCTATAAGTAACGAGGAAAACATCCCCCAAGTTTCGAAGGAAACATGACCAAATTATACATACAACAAGACAAGCACTAAAGTGCCACCATGTAAATGAAAAGGTTACAACAACAGATTATTTATCACTGCGGATGGTCACGGAGCACACAGCCTATCATCGCAATTTCATTGCGGTCCGCTTGAAACCCTCAAGTTTTTTTACCCTTGAAATCCATGGCTTCGCTTATAACCCTAGACAATAACACATGACTAATGCCAGATGGAAGCAAGTCGAGTCGAAGGGTTTACGGACCTATGGTATAATTATATACAATTCACATAACATAAACATACCCCTTCTCCCAATATCATGGCAAATTTGATTTAAGAGATGGAAAGAGAAGTGGAAAAACCTTTTGTTTTTGGTTCTCCCTTTGGCAACCCTCTAAAGACCTATGCCATTGGAGCCATACATCAAGAGGTAAAGCCATGGCCCGGATCCTGCATAGCCAGTGACAGTTATCGACGCTGCTGACACATTAGGCAAATGGTGGCCGACTTGGCATTTGCAAAGGTGCAATATTCGCATGACCAATGGGTGGAGTCATCGACATTTCTGCTGGAGCAGCTGGGTCTAGAGGTTGAACCTTTGCCCTTTCCACTTCTTCCCCTACTGCTACCACCAGCCATGCCCTTCGAGCTGCCCATCCTGCTGCAGGCTCCACGGGAATCCACATCTGATAGACCATTTTCTAGAGCTCGAACTAAATTTTCAAAGTAATTCCTCGTCACACTGTTTCCACAAAGTTTGTATAACTAATTAATTTAGATACAGAAGGCAAGCCAATTCTCTAAAAGGTTTAACAGAGAGAGAACCATCCTTTTCCAACATAATATTTTTTCCACACAAACAAAGCTTTAGAATTGACCATCTTTTCAGTCATGATAAGATCAACAAATTTTACTTCATCTTGAATTTCAAAAAAGGAATCTACATGGTAACCATATTTTTTTATAAAGAAGTTACCTCGTTAATCCAGCAAGTTTTGTGCGAAACTCATTAAAATCTTTTGATGGACCCTCTGCATTGAGGTAAACCTGCAGCTCCTTCTCTGCACATTGATGAAGTCGTTCTAACCCAGACTCAGCCTCACCTGCAAGACAATAGAGGGATGAATAGTGCAAACCAGTGATGTTGTTAAGGGCACAAGAGGCAGTTTAGGGCTAACTCCTACATCGCATGAGGTGAAAGATGCTGCCAAGGCACTTGCTTAGCTGAAGAAAGGTGCAATATATATGTGTGTGTATCCGTAAATATAAATAAAATATGTTGAAGATATATAATTATACTAAAAAACTCTGAAGAGTGGTCAAACTTAATCTATGTGATACATGCAATTTAGAAGAAAAAATTTGTTACTTGTATGTTTTGTTTCCTTGTGATTTTATGTCTATTGTTGAATGGTTAATACTGAAAAGTAGAGACTTAGATATTAGATCATTTCTCAGTAGTAATGGTACAACTAACGGAAAAAAGAATTTAAAATTAAAAGAATAATGAAAGATAATTTCAATTAGGTGCAACACCATACAAAAAAGGTGAGTCAATCATGCATCTGATCATATATGCCAAGGCAAACACCTTAACAACACTTAGAGCCACAGCTCCTAGGTGGAGAGCATTACCTTGCAAGTATTCAAAGAACTGTCTTTTAGCATGTTCATGTTCCTGCAAGTAATATCCATAGGCATATGTCCATTTGAGAACTCTCCTACATTCTACTATCTACACAATTAAAGTAGAAGTGATGAGCTAAAGTAACGTATAGCTAGTGAGCCAAGCAAATTTTTGGAATTTACCTGTAGCCAGGCCTCAGTGATGAACTTCAGCTGCGACTCAGGTTGGCACTGTATGTCACTCAACTTCTCAAGCTGCAATTGACAAAATTATCAGCATTGTTCAATTTTTTGATAGCCTTCAAAAACTATCTTCAAGACATCCATGAAAAATGGTAGTAAAATAGTTGTCTTGACCAGCATCACTGATAGTTGGTCAAAACTATACAAACTTTGGCTTACATGCACAGATTGCATTTGCTGTAGATCTGCCAGTGCCTTTTGCCTAGACTGCATCAAGTAATGAAAAATTTTAGAAGAGGCAACAAGTATTTTCTCACATGAGTATATCGTGGATATTCGACCAGAAAGTGTTCCAGAAAATAAACTTAAGCAATCAAAAGAAAGAAGTCGATAGTGTATTTACACGCATTCAAGCTTATATACTTGATTGTTTGTCCAAAGAGCTAATTAATCAGGTAACCAACAAGCATTAAAAGTTAAATGTAGTAGACAACAACATACTTCAAAAAAAAAATAGAGAACTAAACAAAGAGTTCAAACAAATATTCCTGCATGTGCATCATTTTGCACATGTTCTCTCCAGCCTTTTTCCAGATCTGATCTGTAAAGCACTAAAAAATATGAAACATGATTATAAAAAGGTTATACATAACTGAGAAAACTATCACGTTCAAGCTGATTGTAAGATTTTCTTCAACCTATCACGTTTTATCGTTTTAATAACTATTTCTATCTTAAATCCCTTCTGAAAACTTCCTCAATTCCATGGCTGGGAAACCACTAACATTTCTCTGCACTTGTTCATTCTATTTTTACCAATATGCCTCTCAGTACAAAGCACCCTCCTTGAACACAAAAGTTCAACTGAGTCCTAGTACATCCTACAGGGCTTTTAGAATAGTATAGCCAAAAAATATACTCCAAACATGTACCAAACTATGCCAATCACGGCACTTTACAAATAAATCATCAATAATGATAAATCAACTCAGGACAATCTTTCACATGGAGGAGAGGGGGAGATAATGCTTAATTGACAATAGGATTTAATAACACAAACTTATGGACTATACGATAGAAGAATCCATCCTTATGATGCCAACTGCTAATTAAAAATTCAGTAACACTGACAAGCATTATCTCATTTTCACTATATATATCACAAGTAATGCATACCGATTGGTTTGTTGCCCATCGTTCATAATAATGAGTATATCTCTCCAGAGAATTTTTAGCCATCTCTCTTCGTTTCTCAGCCTCATCATACTGTAATAAATATTATGGATTAGAAACTCAAGGTGGGCGGTTAAAGAATGACACAAATTGACTAATGACATGTCCTGTGAAATGCTGAATGCCAAAGGAAAGAACTAGTTCCATACCACACCATCTTGCTTTGCTGTCTCATAACGGTTGCAAGCATAAAACCCACCAGTTCTCTCACCATGCTCTGACCATGCACCAAGGCAAAGCCTGTATATATCTATGGTCAACTGACAGCAATTCTCATAGACAGAAGAGAAACAACACACTACGCATACAGAAAGTGAAAGGATCAATTTGTTTTTGATAAAAAAAAATCTTGGCTCCAGCCTTCATTTAGGAAAAGTATTATACCTCTTGTTCAGTAGAAAATAAAGCTAAACAAACAATAAGAAAAGATACACATGAATAGGCCGGTTATTTATTTATTTTTTTAATAAAAATAAAATAACCCAAATAAAATTGTGATGTGAGAGTTTCAGCAAAATACAAGCAACACATGTAAGTAGAGGTAAAAGCTCTCACCAGCAAAATTCAAATTTACAAGGTGGTGTGCACGTAATATGCATACACCCCTGGTTCTTCTCAATTGGACGCTTGCATTTTGGACAAGGCTTGGAATTAGCCAATATCCTGAAGATTAAGACAGGCACAATGATTAAAAAACCTACCATTACAACAATATAGCATGGATGATATAACATTGAAGAACCATTTTAGATATTCACCTTCAGGTCCATTGGTATAAGGGGAAAAGGAAAATGGAACCATTTTAGAAGAAAGCTAAATGATGCATAGTTTATAATATAAATTTGTCATTAGTGATGTATAAGGGAATTCTTATTTCACTACTTCATGTAGTAGCAAAGAGAATTCAAAATCAAAGCACAGATCATAAATAAGAACCTACACTCATTATTACCATTTCCACAACCCTCTAATGTATCATCTGACCCCCCATAACCCCCATCAACCCAGCCCCAAGAATCCTTTTCTCTATTTCTAAGGCTCAGAATTACGATTAAGGACTAAATCTAGACAAGCTTTCTCCAGTGCCGCAGTGACTATCCAGAATAAGTGATATTCAAGTAACAAAGCACTCTACGCACTTACTGTTTACTTCTAGTGAGGGAAAGCAAGAGGAAATATCTTCTTTTAGGTGTGTCAATACCACAAAAATTTAAGAACCACACATTTTGGAATGAATTAAACAACCTCAAGTATTGGAATAAATCTAATTACTATTTCCTACCAGTTCATATTTTCAGACTCTGCACTATTTTTCAGTATCCACTTGCCTACAGTGCCACAATCAACAGGACGGTGAGCTTCTTCAGCACACTGCAAGGTCAAATGCACATTATGGATCAAAATTCATGTTAGCAATTTTAGAAGTGAAGTAGAACCAAGCAGAAATTCATATACATGAATCATTAAAGGTAACCAGAAAGGATGTGAAAGAATCTCACATTCCAACAAAACCCATATGAGCATCGACAAGTAACATCATAGCTTCCACTGCCCAAAATAAATTCCACAGCATAATCACACCCTGGTGCAGGACACCATTTGGTCTACAAAATATCACATAAATACCCACAAGGGAAATTTTAAATTCATATTTTTTAAATTCAAATGTATATAGCAAACTTCAAAAGTCATCCAGGGAAATTTTCAAAACTTAAATCCCACAAGACAAAATACCTATATTTTTTGGGATAAACAAGCCATGACACATATATGATATGAAAGTGGTTAAAGTCTTTTTAAGCAAAAATGTTAAACAGGAGAACAAATTTTCAAATCATCCCCAATTTAATACTAACCATAAAACATAATCCATACAACTCCATTACCCATGCAGTGGCTCCCCATCCTTCAACTCAAAATAAATATATTGCAAAACTATAAACGAATCGTACTTTTTGATTTTTTTTTTTTTCAAATTTAGCAAGTGAAGCAAAAATAAATGAAAACATTAAATGTTACTAAGGTATGACTGATCAATTAATCAAGCTATCTTTAGTCTTTATTATTACCTTCCTACTGTCTTCAACATAAGATCTAATGAAATAACGAAAGTACTTCTCCCGATCTTCTTCAGAAACCAATGCACTAATCATATCTTGACCAACAGCAGCAGCACAAGATGGATCAGGACACCGCAACATCAAACATCCAGGACCATCATTGATGGCTGTGCTAATATAACCTAAGCAAGAAAAAAAGGAATATGTATAAGAAAATTTCACAATAAAATATGAAAAGGTCAGTAAACACAAAGATCAAACAGTTTTGCATATAAACTCCAAGACATAAAAATCATTGAGATGAAGGTCAGTTCATATAAAGGTTAACGAAATACAGCTAGAGTGGTTAAAGTATTGTCAGGCCAGCTACTGAGCTTAAGAATAAATACAGCTAAAGTACAATTGTGGATAGTAATGTACAAAAAGTAATTTTTACATGTAAAAGGGCAATATTGAGCTGATTGATAGTTCCAAAATATGGACCATTCATCATAATCAGGATAAATAGTAGATATAAAGAATTATTCACAGATCATTAGCCTGTTACCACTTCAAAGCCAGCTGAGCATATGCAAACATTGCTTTGGCCAAAAAAGATTTCCAAAATCTGACCAATAACTCTTGAGGCAACATCAAAACTAAAAACCAAAGAATATAGAACCTGAATGGATCAAAACAGACCTGTCCAGCAAGTTTTACAGAAAGGATGACCACATGCAGCGGCGTGAAGCCTATCATAAGAATAGTTTTCAAAACATATCCCACAAATCATCTGCCATAAGAAGAAAAGTAAAAGTTATAAGCTTTTGAGCATAGGAAATCCTAGCTCAAAAATAAATAATTAAAAATTCAAAAACTCTCAATTAAGTGTTCCACAACTCACTTCTCTACCATCAGGAAATGGAACTACAGGTTTCTCCAACAAGCCAACAGACCTGCGGACTTTTCCCTCATCTGCAAACCATTCATCATGTACTTTACTGATGCTCCTGTACGCCCAAAATGAACATAAATCATTTACAACAATAAGCCACACGAAAATATCATTGCCAATAGATTGCAAAATAGACCCTTATTGACCAAAACAGAGAAAGACAATGTCAATTTCACTCAACATTTACATAGATGCAGTTACAGTCCATTAAAATTTATTTTGTAAATAAGTAAAAACCTCAGCAAAATTTGAAAAGGAACAGAAACAAAGATATTTCAAATAGCATAATTTAAATCAATCAAGATCACTCACCAACTATAGTATCGTAGCAGGATGCTTGCTTCAACCTTTGAGATGGAAAGCACAGTAGATATCCTCATGATATCATCCTCTTGATGCTGGCGAATATCTACTTCACTCAAAATGGTATAATTTTGCTAGGAAAAAAGAGAAATCAATTTAGGATAAACTGGTTCCAAAAAAATAATTAACAAAACAAGGGCTCAAAGCAAAAAAACTTTTATGTACACAAGGTTGAGAAAAGATATAAGCTTCATGGTGGGGGTATAGCAAAAATAATTGAATGCATGCTGTGCACGTGAAAAGCAGAAACCATCAAAATTATAAGACTAATTATACGACTGACAAAGAGAACGTGCTTCAATTTTAGACATCAGATAGGGCTGTAAGTTCACTGTGCAGCAATAGAATTTTTTTTTTCTAACATTCACTGTGGACTGTTCAGTAATCATATTAAGTAAAAGCTTCAATCGCAGAAGCAAAGATCAGGTAAATTCCTTTCACAGTTGATGTTTCTTTTCTAGCTATTAGGGTGCAATGACACCACCTGTATTAAACTAAATCCACCATTGTGCCAAAGAAATTCAAGTATTTGTTTATATTGTCAAAATTTTGAAAAACTAGGCAAACCCAAACTCAAGCATATTACTGACAGACAAAGCTTGACAACCACCACCTCATCGAAATATATTTCAATTTGTGTAAATATACAATTTAAGTCGACCCTATTCTCGTAGTCATGCGCAATTCATAAAATCATACACCAAAAAAATGATTCAAATTAGTACGAAACAATCATACACTGGAGTTGGCCTTTGTTAAGAAAAGAGTGGACAGTTTACTAGTTCTTGTTAAGGAGGATAAATGACACGAATATAATTGACAATTTATGTTAGTGGAAAAATAAGTAACTATTTTTAGAAATAAGATTTTTTTTAAAATAAAAATAGAAAGTTGACACATATAATTAACCCTTTTTCCTTTCTAATTTTATAGGTTCTTCTGTATCTCCACATTCACCATTGGAGCTGGTCACTTAACTCGTCCTAGTTCATACCAAACTAAACAATATAGATTTGACATACATCTTAACCAAAACCAAACCAAATCATCAAGCGACAAAAAATACACTAATCGACAATAACAAAAGCAAGGTAGCAAGAGATTTAGAATTCTAAAAACCAAAATGAAAATAAAGCAAAATAGAAAAGTAAAAGAAATACCTGGTGTCGATGAGCGACGAGATCGTCGGAATCATCAGAATCGTTGTCAATGAACTCATAATCCGCAACATCGGCATCGGAATCGTCATAAACAGCAGCGATGGGTCCAGAATCATCATCGTCGCCGCCGCTGTAGAAATCATCTTCTTCGCCCGATTCGTTATTGGCGTCGAGCATATCAAAGTCATCCTCCGATTCCATTTTCACTGCAGCTTCTTTTTCCCTTTTGCTTTTTAATTTCCAATATATTAATAGGAACAACGAAAATTAGCGAGTAAATCGATTGAAAAATCTGAGATAAAGCAAACCCTAGAAGAGAATAATGATACTGATCGGACGGTGAGAAATCGATGGAAGTAGCAGAGATTGAAGATGAAGATGGAATGCGGCGTGTGAAGAGAGACAGATATAAAACTGAGATGAAATCCACTAATGGTTAATTCAATTTCGCATTTGAGGAAGGAGATGAGAAAAAAGAATGGAAAAGTGTAGTAAATAAATTAAAATATTTTATTTATCTTATAATTTAGATCCTTTAAATTAGAATAATATATGAAATTAAATATTTTATATACCAATGATTTGAATTTAAGATTTAATATTAATATAAATTTTATTTTAATAGTGTATTATAGACCCAATTAAAAAAGATTTTAAGTAAATATTTTATTTACCTAGTGATAAAAATTTTATTTTTTATAATCGAATCTAATTTAGAGTTTAACAATTTAGTTTAGTATTTATAAGATTAAGTTTTAGAATTTAATTTTATTTAATGTAGCTCGTAAAATAGAGAGTTGTTTGAAGAAGTAGCGTTTCAGAGAAGTTGAAAATTATATTTTTTTTTAATTTGAGTTTGAAACTAAAATCAGGCGTAAAATTTGGATGAAGAGGCGTAAATACGAGGTGTTCGATAAAAATTTTTCGTTTGACAATCAAAAGCTGCATCGAACAGATCCTCAATATTTAAAACTTAAATTTTAAAAGTAAAAATTTGATATTAATTTAAACATTTATAATAATAATAATACGATTAAATTACATAAACTTAAATTAAAAATGGTATAGCTGAATAACATAAACTAACCTATTAGTTGTATATTGTATAGAAATTAATACCAAGATTTGACTTAAGAAAGTTAATTAGTACTATTTGTATCACTATTTCATATTTTAGATTTAAAATGTACAAAAACAAAAAATGATAAATCAACAACATTCATATAATATAAGGACTAATAGAATAATTTAACCAATTTTAGTACAAATCACATTGATTATTTAGATGGGAAATCTTTGTGGAAGGAGACAATCTTATACCCATGGTGGGTGCTTCACATGTTTTGTCGTTTTATTCTTGTAAGGACGCGTTTTGTTGTTTCTTCATTTATTCATATTTGAAAGATGTCCAGGCACACTAACGCACATTGTATTTGACATAATTAAACAAAAGGAAATTATATGATCAAATCAATATTCTTCGAACACCGATTGCCGCCGTGTACGGCGATGGCCGGAGGCCAAAACTCACATGTCGGATTCTTAAAAAACCTGCTCGTGCTATTAAAGTTAAAAAGAACCTCGTCGACAACGATACGAATAATATATGAGAAAAAAACATGCAAATTTGATCCATCACCTTCCCAAATTAAAGCATCCATTACATGATAAAACAACCGATTTCGAACGCCATGCTTATGAAGTTCATTTTCAATTCTTTTGTTACTTATAAAAGAAACTATGATTTTACAATCTCTTGAGACTTTTCTTTCTAGCATCCATTTTCTTCTTGTCTGCAGGAACTTTTGGCAAACCTTCCTTCTTACATGCTGATATTCCTACGGTGCCGGTTCCACTAACCCCTGTTTCAGTTGCTGGAACGGTAGAATGTTGGTGCTGGTGGTCCGGATTGTTGCCTCCCTTTGTTGATGCGAATGATGGAGCAAGTGGGGTTGGCAATGATAAGCCGGTACTGCTTGCTGCATTTTTCTGCTCAACATTCAGAACCGAGGTGTTGCGCTGCTCCACATTCAGTGCTGTAGTTGATTCACTAATAGCTCCTGATTTGAACTTTGGTTTTGGCTTTGCATGGATTCCGGTATAAAGCCTGATATTAAAAGTGTATCACTTAGTACCTTCCCATTCCAATCAGTTCACAATACGATATTTAAAAGCTTTGACCGGTCATTTGTAGAAGAAATCAAACTAAAGTAATATTACCAAATGCGAAGCCATTCCAGCTGAAGGTTCTATATTTCCGCATTGCAAAAATATAAAACTAATTAATAAACGAGTTAGGTCTAGATAGGTTAGGAAAGCCTCACCTGGCATGCCGGGAATACTCGTCATAATTTTCAAGCAGCATCTTGCCAGCCTGTTCATTTAGAGCTGATTCTGGAAATGGTTCAATCAATAAACACCTGACTACCTGCAGTGGCATTAGGCAGTGCCACGAAAGATAGAAGACATGAAGCTAAAGATATAAAGCCGGATTAACGAATGAACAGTCCCCGGCAAGTTCTGATCAAACACAAACTGAAAAAATGATATAGAATGAAGTCTGGGTCCAGGGGAACTTACAATGAGCACATGTCGTAATCCGAGACTTGGGTTCCAATCTTTTTTTAGTGTGTTTACACAAATTTCACCATTGGTAGCAATATTAGGATGGAAAATCTTTGTCAGGAAGTAGCCTGCAGTACCAATGGACTTCAGAGTATTGACAGTTGCACAAAATAAAACATTTTTCTACACATAGTAGCACTTAAACAGTATCACCATTAACTTCGGTATTGCAAGCGATGAAGTCAAGGAACCATACTTCAGAAGCCGAACATGAACCAGATGTAAATATACCTTGCTTACCGCAATAATTTATTCAACATACCTTTTGGCGGAGAATGAGGGAAGTCACGAGACAGCAATAACTTCATGCGGAAAACACCATTTTCATACGGAGTCCCAGCTGCAAAGCCAAAAGATACTCAATAATGGAAAGGAAACAAGCATGCCGTGAAGGAAGTAAATTTGTCTGGACAGAACTACGTGCCTGGACCTTCAATGTCAGCATAAATAATCGAAAAGTCATCATCATTTACACTAACTTTAATGCCTTCCGGAGGCGATTCATCAAGACTTTTCAATTCCTTTGCCAGTTGCTTTATAACGTTTGGTGGAAGATTTTCATTGGTTGCCTAATGAAACACAAAAGAACAAAATAATTCCTAAACGATCAAATAATTATTTCAAAAAACAAGTATATGGAAAAGCCACACCATATATAAGTGTGGGTGTACATATAAATCAGAAACTATATGCATAAATATTTCTTAGCTAACTAGGACAAAGAATAACATGCAACTAACGATTGAACAACGAATTGGTTAATTTTCTCGACGGTCAAAAGATATAATCGGTGTTACGTAAATGGCAGAAACTTACCATGCTAAGGGAAGAACAAGAATGCTAAAAGAAAAGGCTCAGAATCTCAGCACAAGTCCCCAAAAGCTCAACAACTTCTGCACTTACGGTGAGAAAAGTGAGAATTCTGCATTTCCAAAACAAGCCATTAAGAAAAGGTCAGAGGATGAACATAGTTCATAATTTATATTCCGGAGTTCGAATGAAACAAAACAAAATGGAGTTCCATTTTTCATTTGCAGACAAACGGGCACAACCAGCATCAAATGATTTTGAAAAGCTTAAATCCTCAACAAAAACTAGTCAGAGCAAAGATAATATCACTCACAAATTACATCTATACTACCAACTGCTAAAGCATTCTTTTTTCTGGAAAATCTGTTTGAAACATAGAGACTACAGTGGCTCATACCTCATATTCCTATAATCAACATCTCAAAAACTATGAACATACAATCAAAACCCTAAAAAAGGGTTTCCAAATCCAACAACTAAATTTCCAAACACAAACCTAAATCAAACACCAAGTCCAAGTCTAACACGTTTCCCAGCAACTCAGAACGCCCCACCCCCGCTCCCCCCGCCGGCGGCCAACCCCCTTTATAATAATTCTATTAAAAATCGAGAAAAAGGAAAACCCATACAAAAATCAGCCAAGAAAGGAATCTGTAACATACCCATTACACAAAGAAAGCATAATAATCGATAGAGAAAAAGAAGCGATCGTTCTATTTTTTCCTTTTTTTCACCCAAAGGAAACATTAAATTAAACCCTCAAATTTTCATTAAAAAAGGGGGAAAAGAAAAAAAAAATCCGAAATCGAACAAGCTTGAAGGGATTTGAGAAAGATTACCTTAGGGCTTTGCACAAAAGCCTGAAGAAGGCGATCTCTCTCTCTTTCTTCGCCTTGGGTTTGGAATGGAATGATTGATTGGTTGATTTTGAGGAGAGCCTTTGTATTTATTTTAATTTAATATTTTGGTTTTATTTATTTATTTATTCAAAAAAATAAAACAGGGAACAGCCTCGGGAGTGCTGACCAATCAATGCCCGTTGGTCCCTATGTGGGGTCCACTTTAAAATATTTTATTATTTTTCAAAAATCTAGTCGTTGATTAATTGACACATAAATTATATGGTATATCTTTCCATTCCTATACACTTTTGGAAAAATTATATATGAGTCCTTATCTACTATCTAGGATATGAGGTGTAATCGATGTTTTTATAAAAATTATAAAATTTTGGTATATATCGAATTTTTTATATAAATTTAAAATTTATTAAAATATAAAAATTTTGATATATATCAAAAAAATCGATCTCCAAATTTATATAATATTTTCAGGAATTTTAATTATGTTTTTTAGTCTCATTTTAAGGTACATTAAATAAAAAAACTTATGGGTTTGATCAATTGAAATAATATCATTTAACTATTATACGTCAGTATTTAACCAAATCATCTATTAATTATTAAACTCTAAATTGATAGAAGATAAAGTAATAATGACTAAATATATAATTATATTAATTTTTTAATTATTATATTATTCTTTTAAGGTTTTAATGGTAGATGGTTTGATAAGAATCACTTTAATATTTTAATAGTTTGATTAAGAAAATTTTTAATTCGGTGATCAAAATAAAAACGTTCACATAGTTGGATGGTCATTAGTGTATTTTACTGTATATTATATATATTAAGTTTTTTTTAAACCCAAATGAAAAAATTTACTCAAATTAATCTAATATAATTAAAGAAAAACATAAATCCAAAACACTTATACAAAAATTAAATTAGATAAAAAAAACAATTAATTTTTTGTTTCGTTAATAATTTAAAAAAAGATCGATTAAATATTAAAAAAAATAGATTAATCCAATTCGATAGATACTCGAGTTAATTAAATAAACACCCATATGGACTAAAACTTAATTTAAAATATCAATTTGAATAAAAAAATCAAATTTATGTATATAGTTAGTACCTAATTGAATTTTAGAATCAAATTCATATATCTAATTGGATAAACAAAAATAAGTACCAAATTGAACTATGAAACAAAGTTCAGATGCCAAAATGTGTATTTATCCTTTTTAGTGACAGGAAAGAACTCAGTTTTTCTCGAATTTTGAAATTTAATATAAATAGTATTAAATAGATTTTTAATAGGTCCCACTTGGTGACCGTTGGAGTGTCCTCCTCAATTAGCCGTTGCTCGTGGCTTTCATTCTGTATATTTTATTTACTTAATTTTTTATATTTACCAAATTATTTTTTTGTTTAGATAAAGTACACTAGTAGTTATTAAATTAGGAAATTAATTATTTTTAAATACTAAATTTTTAAAAATTATAAAATAATTATTAATTTAACCAATCTGTTATAAAATGATCATTATTTTATAACAGTCTAATAAATTTATAATAGTTTAAAAATTTAATGATTATTTCGTAAATTATAAAAGATGAATGATCAATATAATAATTTTCATTGTTTAAGGACTATTAGTATTATTTATCCCTTTAAATATTAAATATTCATTCCATATTTTAAATAATATAATACTAGAAATCAAAATAAGAAGCGAATCTTTCTATGTGGTTTAGGATGGATTTTTTACCTTGATAATTTTATTTGAGATTTACCTCTATAAATTAATAAATTAAATTACATAAAATGCTATTAATTTTAATTTTTATATAAAAATATTATTATTCATTAAATTTTATTTTTTTTTATCATTATATCATTCAATCATTAAACTGTAATAGACCATAAAATACAAAATGATATAGTTTTAGTATAATTTATTTGACTAATTCAGATCGACCTGCGTCGCATACCTAACTTTGGAGGGTTTATTTTTCGATATATATTTTATGTGTACACAATGTCTTGAATCCGAGACTTACTTAAGCGAAAATAAGTTGTTTACCATTTAAATCAACCCTGACGACATATATTTTTCGACATATATCATAAGGAATGTGTTGTTGGACGACCTTTAATCCAGACGATAAAAATCAGAAAAAGAAATTAAAAAATTTCAGAATTGAACAAGCAGATAAATCTCCACCTCTTTTCTATTAATCAAAAAAATATTATGATACTAAACAATTCAATAATATATTCATAACAATATATAGGTATGGAATTAAAATAATCCAAGACATTTTAAGTCCATCTAATAAATTTAATTTATGATGACTATAATAGTTGTCTTTTAAGTTTAATTATTTACTTAATTTTTTTATACAAAAAAAAAATTATTAGATGAATTTTATTTATTACATCATTCATAAACTGATGAAAATTTTTAATCTTATTTTTTTAAGATGAATTTTATCTTTTTTCTACGTAACGAATAATTATTTAAAAATTATTTTAAAATATATAAATTTTATTAAATAAATCATAAATAACGTAATAAATATGATACATCTAATAATTTTTTTTTATACGAGTATTTTTACAAATGGTAAAAACATAGCCCTAAGACGATGGGCCGATTTCCGTCATTGTTCCAAATGTACATCCGACAACACTTCAAACTTTATTTGGTCAGTCATGCTTTGCCGCTTCTTCCAACACAAATATGGTAGTAACCATTAGAGTTCACAATCTCAGAAAGCTATGTACGGTTTCAAACATCCTTGTTTCACAGACACCGTCATTCGATTCACTCAAAAACCATGTTCCCACTCCTATAAACATGCTCCAACTCAATTCTGATCTCAAATATCTGGTCAAAACGGGTAATCTCCACCAAGCTCGTCAAGTGTTCGACGGAATGCCTCACAGAGACGAAATTTCATGGACAACCATGATTTCTGGGTACGTCAGTTCCATGAACTCAAATGAAGCATTGCTTTTGTTCTCCAAAATGTGGGTCTCACCTGGGCTTTCCATGGACCCCTTCTGTCTTAGTATTGCACTCAAAGGTTGTGCATTGGAATTTAATCTTAGTTATGGAGAATCGTTGCATGGATATTTAGTTAAATCTGGTTTTATTAACTCAATTTTCGTGGGGAGTGCCCTTTTAGATATGTACGCTAAGTTTGGCAAAATTGAGCTGGGGATCAAAGTGTTCAATGAAATGCCTATAAAAAACGTGGTTTCATGGACTGCTATTATTACAGGGCTTGTTCATGGTGGATACTATAAAAAGGGTCTGGCTTATTTGTCTGAAATGAGAAAATATGGAGTGGAATACGATTCTTATACTTTAGCTATTGTTTTGAAGGCTTGTGCTTCTTTAGGTGCTTTGAATTTTGGTAAGGAGATTCATACTCATACTATAAAGAGAGGTTTTAATGATACTTCATATGTTGCCAATTCTCTTTCTACTATGTATAACAAATGTGGAAAATTAGATTATGGTTTGTGTTTGTTTGAAAAAATGAATACACGGGATGTGGTTTCGTGGACATCTATTATAACAACTTATGTTCAGATGGGAGAAGATAAGAATGCCCTTGAGGCTTTTATAAGGATGCAAGAATCAGGCGTGAAGCCAAATGAGTTTACTTTTGCTGCTGTCATCGCCGGTTGTTCTGGGCTTGTGAGAATTAGTTGGGGTGAGCAAGTACATGCCCATGTTTTGATTATTGGTCTTGCAGATGCTTTATCAGTAGCTAATTCCCTCATGACCATGTATTCGAAATGTGGGCAGATATCTTCTGCTGCAATGGTGTTTCATGGAATGACAAGAAGGGATGTCATTTCTTGGAGCACTATAATTTCAGTGTATTCACAAGGAGGCCATGGGGAAGAAGCTTTTGAGTATCTCTCATGGATGAGAAAGGAAGGGCCAAAGCCAACCCAGTTTGCTTTTGCTAGTGTGCTGAGTGTCTGCGGAAATATGGCGATTCTGGAGCAGGGGAGGCAGCTTCATGCTCACGTTCTTTCCATTGGGTTAGAACAAGAAGAAATGATACAGAGTGCTTTAGTTAATATGTACTCAAAATGTGGGTGTATTAAAGATGCTGAAAAAGTATTCAATGAGGGTCAGAATTATAATATTGTGTCATGGACAGCCATGATTAATGGATATGCTGAACATGGATACATCCGTGAAACTATTGATGTGTTCGAGATGCTTTCCAAGGTCGGTCTGAAACCAGACTTGGTGACCTTCATTGGCCTTCTTACTGCTTGTAGTCACGCAGGACTAGCTGATCTTGGTTTCTATTACTTCAATTTAATGAGTAGTGAGTATCAAATAAGTCCTTCAAAAGAACACTATGGATGTATGATCGATTTACTCTGCCGAGCTGGGCGACTGTCTGAAGCAGAGCAAATGATTAAAAACATGCCGTTTCATAGAGATGATGTGGTTTGGTCAACCCTTCTTAGAGCTTGTCGTGTCCATGGTGATATTGAATGTGGACGACGCGCTGCAGAAAGGCTTTTTGAAATGGATCCAGATTGTGCAGGGACTCATATCACCCTTGCTAATATATATTCTGCCAAAGGAAAATGGAGAGAAGCAGCAGATGTTAGGAAAATGATGAGGTCAAAGGGGGTCATCAAGGAGCCAGGATGGTCTTGGATTAAGGTTAAGGATAGGGTGTCTGCATTCGTTGCTGGTGAACGATCTTATCCAGAGGGTGAAGAAATTTATGGCATGTTGGACCTACTCTCTTCGACGGTGGATTTTTCTGTCCAGGAATTGAGTTCTCTTCTAGAGCTAGAGGATTAGTTTGAAATGAATATTCAATTTCATTTTTTTTCATGTAAGTTTAGCCAAAGAGGATCAATAACATATGAAAAAAGTACTGGGTAGAACTCCATGACATTTCAACAACCTTCTTGTTTTACACAAGATGGAAAAGGGAGAAGATCCTCTTACAACCCCCCCTTTGATTTACCCCATGGCTTAATTCCGGAAGCGGTAGCTCGACAGTTCAGAGACTTCATCGGAGAGTTTTGGAGTACGATTCAAAGTTAGTGGCTAGATGGTTAAAGTGGTTCATGATCGTTACTTCACTCTTTTCTGTTTCTATGTGGTAAACTTGGTCATGGCGAAAGCTTTTGTCCTTACAGTTAACTCTTGGTTCGAAGGAGGCAGTGTTTGCTTGGGATTATATCGCTAAACGCGCCACCACAGAGGCCGCTGCCGCCGACTAGCAGGTGGCTGAGGGACGGAAACGTTATCACAAATCAAAGAGCAATGTAGGTGATTTTCAGAATCTCTATCCTCATCCCTTGCAGATGAATATCCCAGGGGCTGATCTTGTGGGATTATCTAAATATGACCCAATCTCAAATAATAAATGAGAAGTATTTATGTTTTATAATTTATATGTGTGATATATAATATTAATTTATAATTGTTGACTCTTATTTTAGTTAACTTAATTTCTTCAATTTTTTTTTATATAAATTCAATAGTTTAACTTAAAACATATTTTATCATTTGAATATGTTATGCTTATTATCACAGTAAAAATAAACATTAAATGTGTATTTACATTAAAAATATATTCTTTCTGTCCTAAAAATAGTCTTTTATTGATTTTTTTTAGGTCAAACTTTTTAACTTTAACTCTTGATTATTTAAAATTTATTACTGATAAAAATATAAAAAAATATATTTTAAAAATTTCTAATCGAATAGATTTTAGATATATAATTTATAAAATTTAATTATTTAAAAATTTAATATAATTATAATCAAAGTTTTAAAAATTTAACTTTAAAAAATTAATAAAAATCTTATTTTTGATACGAAGGGAATATATAGTAAAATAATTAACGTATCCTATTTTTCATTATATATATTTTTAATTATAACTTGAAAATTTGTTTGAATTTGAAGTCAACGAAGCTGACGCGTGTCTTCCTGTCACAATGACGCGGTTTCTTCGTCGCCTTACGTCCCATAAAACCTTCCTTCTTCGCTTTAAAATAGTGAACGAAGCCTATTGACTCTATCTGTTTGGTATCCAAGAAAATACCATCAAATCTATGATTCATTTCTTCTGAACTTTCCTTCACTTTCCTTTCATTTCTTCACACTTGTATTTCCAGTAAAAAAGTTAAAATAGTTTAAACACCAGCAGCTTCAGATGGAATCGTCGGAAAATCAGTCGAGCATCGAAACGCCGACATTTCACTCAACCTTCGCCGATAACTGGATCACTGAACCCTTCTCTCGCGACAACCAAGCGTTGACTATAGCACTACAAAAGTCAATCTCAGATCCCTTCGTCAACCCCATCACTTGGCCCACGCCTGAAACATCGTTAAAACGACAACGTACTGTCTATCCTTCACCGCTTCCCACTGGGGAAGTCTCCAAACGTAAGCTGCGGGACACGAAGCGGTCTCAAACCACGTTTATAACAGCGGATCCGGCTAATTTCAGGCAGATGGTTCAACAGGTGACCGGAGTCGGAGTCGGCAATGGACATATGCCGGTGAGTCCAGTCCTTAAGCCGGAGCCTCGTAGACCTGGAAACCGGTTGTTGAACGGTGCTGGATCGGGATTTTTACCGACGCTTGACACCTCGGCGGTCTTATTGGATCATCAGCAACCATTTTCTGGTGCAGTTGTTGGGTCTAGCTTAGATTGTGAAATTTTCCCGAGCTTTCCCACCCTAGAATCCTGGAAAGTTTAGTTTTTTCCCCCTAAATTATTGTGGATAATATAAGGTTTATGGATGATAATGAAAATTGGGGTGGGATAATTACTTTTCACGACCTTTTTGACTATATATAGACGTAAAATATGATAAATTTACAATTTTAATTCATGATTTTTTTAATTTAAATCAGTTAAATTATTGTTTTCTTATTACAGAATTGTGTAATTTTAATTTTTGAAAGCTAATTAATATTCAGATAAAAAATTTAATACTTTTATGAAAATTTTTATATTAATATCATGATTTTTTTAAATTTCATACTTCAAATAGATTAAACCCTAAATTACATGGGATTTAATTTAGTTCGTATTAAATTATTAATTTTGTCATTGGATTTAATTTATATTTTTTAATTTTATTAATTTTATTTTTAAATATAATTGTTTTTTCACTTTAAATGAGTGTCGAACAATTAAAATATGATCGCTAATTGTTTGTTAAAGTTTATTTTATATTTTAATTGTTGATACTCGATGATATATTTTATTAAATTATTATTTTCTTCATCATAATTATTTTGATTTATTATATTATCGATATAATATGTGAATTAAATCATCGTTTAATAGTTTATTTATGTTTTTATATGAAAAATTATTTTTATTTATTTTAGTAATACTATGTACATTCTCTTTCTCTATTTATTTTCATTTAAATAATATAATATCATCACTTATTTAATTTAAAAAAAATAATTTTACTCTCCGTAAGTTAGTCATATGGTTTATTTACTATTTGAATTGGGACTAAAATTTTACATTTCAAAAACTAGAGAATAAAAATTAATTAAATTAAAGTATAAGAGCTAAATTTATGATTTATACATAGTCGAGGGACTAACAATAGAATCCGACTAAAAACTTATAAAATCCGACCGCACCCGCCCGCACCCGCCCGCCTGATCTCATTTTGCATCTTCCCCAAAAGGGGCAAGAGGGCAGCGGCAAACTGTAATCTGTCAGACATTTCAGCAAACAGCTGGTGTGCAAAAGATGGAAGACCATTTGCACAATGAAAATCCAGTTCCCCATGTTGTTCTCCACGAACAAGTACCTCTACCCGTTCCCCTTCTCTCTCTTAATTTCCTTCTGTTTCAACTTTCAAGTACTCTGCTAATCTGTGTTTTTATTTGCTAATGTTATGTTGCCAGGAAATCGCCACCCAAAAAATCATCCAGGCTCAGAGCCAGAGGTGTTTGTTTGGGATTATCATTTTTTTCTGTGTTTCAATCAATCTATTGATTAGCTAATTAATTTCAGAGAGGCAGCCGCCGGACATACGGATGGCAGAGACCTTTTCTCCGAGCGGCCTGATCCCAGTGCTCTGAAAGTGTGTAATTTTGCTTTTGTATTCACTCCCTTTTTATTATCTGTATAATTCTCTTTAGCCATAGTTTCTCAATTTCTGTATTGTATATGCATATATATGTACAGGAGCATCTACTGAAGATGGCTTCAGAACATCGTGCTGAAATGGCTTCTAAGCGTGGCAAACCTAACCCTCCTGAACAAGGTTCATATTCCATAATTGATCTTTTCTTTTTCTTCAAGTAGGCTTAATTCTACTTCCCCTACTTGCTAAAAGAGAGATTTTGAAAGGGGAAAAGGCTTAACTCTTTACTTGTTTGCATTGAAGTTGGAATGTTTAGGATCATGTGCTTTTTGGGTGTTCAGTAAATGTGGGAAAATGTTCTTGATTTACTTCAATTTGATGAAGTTTATTTTATACTTTGGCTTTAGGTAACCTAGAAATCGGAAATGGGTATGGTGTTCCGGGTGGAGGTGCTTACAGCTATGGTACAGCAAGTTCTAAACCACGTTGGTATTTTTTTTTTGACGTGAAAAGAAAATATCAAGTTGTGATTTTATGCCTTCTGATGTTTCAGGAATTTCGGGACATGTAAATAATGATATTAACGCTAAAAATTCTGAGCTTTATGGAGAACCAAAAACGAAGGATGAATCTAAGGATTTGCCTGAGTACCTTAAGCAAAAGTTGAGAGCTAGAGGCATTTTAACAGATGGTTCATCGGAAGTTTACCTATCGAGAAATGATAAGGCAAGTTTATTTTCTATGTTCTCATATCCCATTGTCCCTCTTTTCTTTTTCTCTTTTTGTTTAATCATATAGGATGTGTTGAGACTTGAGATAAAAAGCATAGCTTCAAGACTTAATTATTTGATGATTTTGGAAATTTACCAATATTCTTTTCTGGAATTTTTTGAGAGCTTCATAATATGTAAACTAAATATGAGTGTTAATTGGTTACTAATAACTATGCAAGAACCTGCTTTTTCCTTTGGACTTTAGAACTTGGAGCCTGCTGCACCTCAGCTCATGGAAACTGGGCAGTTGCTTCCTGGGTGGGTATGTATCAATTGCTAGCTTTGTGCTTTTGGATTTAATTTGGTATTGTGCATCTTTATATTTTATGTCCTTGACATGTGACTAGGCTTTGAGTTTATGGTTGCTTCAGTTCTATATTATTGCTCTCTTAAATAATTATGATTTTAAGTTTAAGAGACTCGAAACCTTAAGCGGAAATGATCGGTAAAGAACATATGTTAATTTGTATGGGGTGTGAAATAACAAGCTTTTATATTATACTTCTATATGGGTTATTAACATACCTTAAAAAATTTAAAATTCTTAAAACACTCGAGATGAGATCATGGCAGCATGCAAATGAACTTTTCAATCAGTTCATATCTCCATTAGGCCATCAACTAAGTTTAACTTTTGTTCTGGTTGAAGTAGAAGAATCGATAGTGTAAGAGGTGCTATAATATGAATCCATAATGATCGTGAGTTATTTACATATGGGTTTAACTTTTGTTCTAGTTGCCTTTATTTTTGGTGTTTTTTTACATATAGGTTTAACTTTATGCCAGAGGAAGAAATGGGAAAATGAAAAACTTCTTAACTAGATGTGATTTTTTTATCTTATTATTTTCTAGAAGCTCCCAAGTTCATGTTTTTATCCAGCTTTCTTTCATGACTCTGCAGGTGGAAGCAAAAGATCCATCCTCTGGCGTTTCATATTATTATAATGAAAGCATTGGAAAGAGTCAGTGGGAAAGACCTGTAGAAACATATTCGAGTACTGCAATTCCATCTTCTACAAAACTTGTGGGAGATTGGGTGGAAGCAGTAGATGAAACAACAGGTATGTTATATAAAGATATTAGTATTGTTGATTTTTTTTTTTTTTGATAATTGAATTAAAGCTTTTTGTAGATAAAACTTTGACCTATTGTTACATTGACAATTCGACACTAGTATTGTTTGTCAACCATGTGACAATTAAAATGAAAGGGTTGCTAATGCAGACAGAATTGCAGTACATATTATTCAAAAGATGTTAAAAAAGAATTAAAAAGTAAGTTTTAGATGTAGAAACATCTAACAATGCCTGTGTGCATGCGTCTTTTGACTCAGCACCGAAAAGTTAAGGGTTCCTTTTTCTTCTGGAAATGAATAGGGCACAAATATTATTACAATACAAAGACCAATATATCTCAATGGGAGTGCCCTGATGTATTAAAGCCGTTTGCATCACAGCATCCTGGAAGCAGGGTTTCTAAAAATACTGTTAATGAGAATTTGGCTTCACGGTCATCAAACTTGGACAAATGCATTGGTTGTGGAGGTTGGGGAGTGGGCCTGGTGCGGGTTTGGGGTTACTGCAATCATTGCACAAGGTATGTAATGCCTTCAGAAACAGATTTTACTTTATTATGTGGTTAGTGCTTCTAAACTTGGAACACATTAACCTATTGAGATTAACTCACATGATATTTTCTTTTCTTTAAACTTTTGTAAGATAATCAAGATTTGTTATGGCAATTCTGGTATAAGAAATTGTAAGGAACATAATGTTGATAACTAAACAATTCTCTTCTGTGGAAAGAAAATTGAAACTGACAATAGCTAAAACTTGCATGGAATGCAGAATTCTTAATCTGCCACAGAACCAGCAACATAATAGCTGGTCTGCCAATGCCAAAGACATTGAGAATAAGGTTCCGAAGCCGAGGTACATACTCTAACTCTGGGCTTCTATTTCATTTAACCTACTCTGATTTGTTTGTATCTGAGGTTACTGTGTGCTTAAGGATCATAGGGAAAATGCAAATATTTTTCTTTAGAATTTCTGTGTTGTCTTTTTTTCGCCGATAAATCATGTGTAGGATAGGTTCTGGAAAATAAATCTGTCTAGGATATAGTTTAGCAATTTGTGAAAGCCTGTAACCTGTTGTATCATCAATAATTTCACATTGAGACGATATAAATGTGGAAATGGTAAAAAATGCTAATTGCCAAAACGATGCTCTCAAAAGTCTAAAAATGGGTATAAAACAACGTTATAGCTTTGTATAAAACAAGCTTGAATTGAATTGTGCATAACATAAGTAAGATAAGGCCATCTAAATTCTAAAATAAATTCGTCTAGAATTTTAGGTGATTGTTGTTGATCATCATTGTTGCTTCTCTGCAAACTGTTTTAATTCTACTGAACATTTCTCCCAACTTGCAAAGACTTAAGCTACAAGAGATGGTCTAACCTGCATGTCTGGAAAATACATCCCCACAGATGTGTTTTATCACAACCACAAGCGTCAGATTTACTCATTGGTTGAATGGTGATAACATATTTGCCTTTGCAGATCCAGTGGGAGACCGCCTCTGGGAAAAGGAAACAGAAAAGATAAAAGGAAGCATGCCCACGACGATGATGATGAGCTGGATCCAATGGATCCGAGCTCTTATTCTGATGCTCCTCGTGGTGGCTGGTATGTTAGAATTAATAATCTTCCTCCTGTCATGCCATCATGTTGAATGCTTGATGTGCAAGGTCGAAAGAGGCACCCTTTCAACTCAATTGATATCATCTGACCTTGGCTCTGCAGGATTGTTGGGCTGAAAGGAGTACAGCCACGAGCAGCTGATACCACCGCCACGGTAGAATATTTTTCTTCGAATCTGTTTATAGGAGATATCTATGAAGATCTTATCTTATATATGAACTATTATATATATATTGTATTATATAGAATGATATTCCGTTCATTGCCCCATCAGTCTTGTGAAAGTTCGTATGTTTCAAATGATAATTGTGTCTATGAACTCTAGGGTCCTCTGTTTCAACAACGTCCATACCCATCACCGGGAGCCGTATTGCGGAAGAATGCTGAAATAGCTTCGCAAACAAAGAAACCAAGCTCACATTGGACACCCGTATCAAAGAAAGGAGATGGGAGTGATGGCCTTGGGGATGCAGATTAAGGTTACGACCTAAAATGGAGCAAGATTCATCTTTGCCATGCTTGTGCTAGCCCGTATCGAAGCGAATTGCGATGTGGTCTCAGCTGTCTAAACACACGACTGTGCAAAACCATGCAACTTTCTTCAGCAGTTCAGCTCAAAATTTATCTATTTTTGCACCAATACACCATTTTGATGAAAATAAAAAGGACTAATCACATACATATGAGTTTAATGACAGAAAATGGAATGTCAACAATTAGATTTTTAGTTTTTGAATCAATCATTCCTCAGTTGGAAACAAAGTAAGAGCCTTAATTCCACCATTTCCATTGCTACTAGGAGCTTGATTGTGTATTGGTAGCTGCTGCCCCAAGTAGGGATGCTCAAATTGGCCTTTTGGTGATGACCCAAATTGCCCCATTTGCCTGTGGTACTGAGCCACCAATTGTGGATGCCCTACGGCCGCTGCTATCCGCTGCTGTTGCAGTCCCGGAACTGTCACATTCGAGTTGGGAGTGAGCAAAGTTTCGATTTTTAAGTCAGTTGAATAAAACTTTTAACTAAAAAATCCGAGTACGTTTTACCAGGATGAAGAAAGTGAGGGGGAACAGGTGAGCTGGCAAACAAATGGTCAGTCGTCGGATCAGCTGATACACCGCCGCCAGCACCACCACCTGATAACCCTTGCATCCTCTTCAAATAGAGCCGATATTTCTGCAAATGACTAGCAACGTTCTCTCTGGTCAAACCATCGACGCTCATCAACTGCATTATGGTCTTGGGCACAGCGTTGTTAATCCCCAAATGAGCCACGGCATCAACAAACCGTTTGTGCAGTTGTGGGGTCCACACCAGCCGAGGCCGCTTGAGAGTCCGCGGCGGCTCCTCTCCACCTGCCCCGGACACCAATTCCCCCAAATCCGTTGGTCCTCATTATTTAAAATATCATCAAAGATATGTTTTTGGTTGTGTTTTATAACTTTAAATTCCTTATTGATGTGATTTTAGTTTCAACATAATTAAAATGTTTTACAATTTAAGGACTAATTTAGGATTTAAGCCATAGATGAAAGCTTTGAATGGATGGATTCTACTTTCTAGGGAGTTTGAGTTCACGTAAATAAGGTAACAACGAATCATTGGATGACACAATCACAACTTACACTTAAAAATCATAAATCTTGGATTATATTAGATCTAACACAATAATCACAATCATATTATTAATTAGGTTAATTAATTCAGCCAACCTGTTTCGATAGATAGGTATCTTGCTTTTTTTTTTTAAAATTATTTTTTTAATCTTTAAATACATCAACTAGAAATCCCATGTTCAAAGATCAAACATGTGTTTGATAATGATATATATATATATTAATTTTAAAGTCATAATCGGATAAAGTATACAATAAATTATTCGTAAATTATTTATATATATTTAAATAAACAAGTGTGAATAAAATTTTTCTCTCGGATTAACTTGAAAAATAGTTTGAACAAAAAATTAGCCTTAATTTTTTTTTATCATACATAAATAAAAATTTCTTCTTTTTAAATCCATTCCACCTAAAGCCATAAAATTTTTTTATCACTCTACAATATGATGCATAATGTTTATGTAAAATATCCTTTTTTCCCTCATTATTAAATGTGACATAATCTATCTCATATTGTTTCCATAAGTGCTTGTCACATGTTGTCGGGCGTGCCATTCGTCAAGTACAGTGTTGGAATTTGTTGACGAATGAGAATCCATGAATTTGGCCATTTGGATACATGTTAGCCTACACCACTCACATTATCAATTACCCTTTGTTGACGTAATTAAGTAGAATTCAGATAAAATTTATGTACATTTATTGGTGTCCTATGTCTTAAGAAGTCTTAGATATCGGAACCGAGACATCGATAGAAAGGTTGATGTCTCGGTTCGTGATAAATTGAACTAGTCTAAATAAAAGAGAACTTAAAATTAATCATAAAAAGTCGGGGGGGGGGGGGGGGAGGGTGTTCCGGTTCGATGCTCATCGAGTTTATTATTAGAGAAAGAAAATAAAGAAGTTTTCAAACACCATTTGAAATGAAAAAGCATCATTGTTACAGTCCTTAACTACCAATATAATCCACCAAAAATTCAGAAGGAATGGTCTAACCATGTCTTTAAGCAATGACCCTAGCACAATTCATCAACACTAAGCCCTAACAGATTGAGAAGTTTGCATGATACAAACTCTTCGTTACCGTTTAACCGTTCATCGAATAATCATAGCTCAAAGGTGGTTGGTGAACAAATGGAGCCTGCAACCAAAGATACAATACAATATACATGTACAATTCAGTCATTTTAAGTGACAATGATGTACTCATTGTCAAACCAGACAAAAGGCATAGGAACACGCAGCAAATGCCTTAAAAAACAGAATAAGAGATTGGAGCATACCTGAAATACAGCATGCATGAATTGATCACATGAATGTGAATACATCATGTTAGCACTTGGCCACTGCACATAAGGACCGTCTCTAGAAGTTTGATTCAATCCCATGTAACAAAAAGGGGTTACAGCCGGCCTTGCGGGAACAGCATAACCAAGGGGAGCTTGTGTGCTTGCAATCTGACCCAACTGAGGAAAAGCAGAATCATACTGCATGAATGGTAGCTGAACCTTCTGCAGATTGTAAGGAGCCAAGCCGACACTCTGGTTACATGGAATGCTTCTAACATACCTATATCCGTTCAGAACAAGTTAGTTTAGAATTAAGAAAAAGAACCCCTCCATGAGGACCGAAAACCCTCCCTATTTCTTCAATATTTCAATTAACATTCTTATGTCATCCCTAAAGTGCCATGTACTTGTATCACTATAATCATCATAGATACTTCTACTTTTGCACCTTACGTACATTCTGTTTTCAGGAGAAAACAGGAAACGAAGCCACTATAAACATTTGGTTTAATTAAAGAGTTTGTGCAAAAAACATTACACAAAACAATGCGATCATCCACCCGAATATTCCAAATTTCTGAAATATAGAGAGTATAAATCCCACCTTTGATAATTACGGTCATAATCTGGGTCAGAACGATCTTTCTCTCTGTCTCTTAAGATGGCTACTCGAGATGTACCATCCGAGATGGGAGTATTTCTCTCCTGATCAACCAAGGAGCTCTGGTAATTTTCCAACTCATCTCTTATAAGAGATTCGTTTTTCCCATCAATAGAAACATGGGGAAACAAATCATCAGAATCAGGAGTGCTAGGGCTACTGAAAATACGAGCTCGTGCCCGATCATACTCTTCCTTCCTCTCTTCCACACTTCTCACAGAACTTCTTTTGATACCGGTTTGATTAGCTTCGTTTACAGATCCATTACTTGGCCTGGGCCTAATAGCAATTTTAATCTGCTCAGGCTTATCATTTTCCGAGATTTTAGCAGGAATTTCAGACAATCGAACTGCAGGCCATCTGATTTCACCAGCTATCTTCGCCACAATTTTGCTTCCTTCCAAGCCATTATCAAGAACCATAGTTACCAGCCCATAGTGCTGAGCAACACGATGTGCTGCAAGCCGAAGATACGAAGTCGGAAAATGTTGGAACTCAAATTGCTGCCGCTGCTCAGAATTTTGCAAAAACCTCTGGATATCAAGTTCCATCCGCAAGACTAGCTCCCGGGGAAATAACAAAAACAGAGGGAATATAAATGAGGAATCAAGCACAAGAACTCTCAAATTATATTACACAAACATTAAATTATTTCCAAAACCAATCAACAGAAAAAAAACCACTTTGATTTAGATATGCTGAATTATGCATTGCCCCACACATTAATCTATCATAATTAAGAAAAATTGGCAACAAATCTAAAAAGTATTTCTCCCGCGTAGAAGTCAACGAAAAGAAAATGCCAGATCTGAAAATAATCTCTACAACCAAACAAAACCCAACCCTAATTGAACCCAACAAAACCAAATCCAATCGAAAACACATATAAGAAACCCTAAAATCACAATGAAAATTCAATAGCCTACGCACAATGAGATCTATTAATGAGTCAAAAATAAGAATAACATAACCACTCAAATCTAAAAAACCCAATATTCAAGATACAAAATTGAGAACAAAAAACCGAAAACAACTCACTGGTGAGACGATGACGAGGATTTTGAAGAGCCTCAACGAGGAAAGGATCAACGGCTAACTCTCGTTCGTTAACAGAAATGGCGGCGGCTGTTGTCGTCGGCATCGAAGTCAAGTCCATAGCGATTTTAATTTCCGATTTGCTACGATGGGTTAAAGAAAAAAACCTCTGCCTCTCCTCTGTTCTCCTTCTTCTTGACGATCAATGAAAGAATCAATCAATCAAGAAGAAGAGATAATCCCTTTTCTTCTTAGCATACGGGAAATGAAGGGAAAAGAGAAAGGGAAAGAGAGGGAGAGAATCTGGAAGGTTTTTGGTCGTACGAAACGACTTCTCTCAAGAGAGAAGAAAGGAAGGAGACAGCGGCAAATCTAAAGAACTTTTATACCCTAATCTTATAAAATCCCCAAATAACAAACGCGCGTGAATTGACGACTGGTGGATGCAGAGGCTTATTTATATATTTTTTGGGTAAATTATTCTTTCATCACTAAACATTTTTTCACTCTCTTATTTTGATCATCAAAGTCTATTTTTTTATATTTAATCACTCAATTTTTGAATCGATTTTATTTTGATCATTCGGCCTAAAGAGGAAGGAAAACAAAACTTTAGAGAAAGAAATGAGAATACTTTCGGTGGTCCTAGAACCCATTACCTAAAAATACGAGAGAATAAAAATAAACAGTTCAACGATCAATCGAATATATTTGTTTAAAAATAAAAATATATATTAGAACAAAGTTGAGTGATAAAAATAAAAATCTAATTCTCCTAAAATCTCCTACTGGCACAGATTTGTTTTTTCTTCTTCTTTGAGTGCCGACGGCGGCACCAATCTTAATATTGGTTGTCCGCCGGACTCTATTGTTTTTGTTTTTTATTAGTAAATAATTTTGCTCTTGTGGCACGATCTACCCTACATTTTGGTACGTTTCTTCTGTCGTTTGACACGTTTTTTCTGTCGTTTGGCATGTTTTTTTCTTTTCTTTTGTTTTTTTTAAGGTTGGATCTGACGACGTCACGACTGATCAAGATGGCGCTTATTTGTTATCACGATGATCTTCCTTGTTTTGGACCCTCAGATTGAATATGGATACGCGGTTTGCACTCGTGGATAGTTTACCGCGACGCTCTGTTCTGATCTGCGTTTCTCAGTGATCTTCATAGATTAATCCCCTTTTGGTTCGTTTACGGATGCAATCAGATTTGTTCGTATCTATCTTTTCGATTGAATCTTTGGATAAGTTTTAAACTTTTTCATGTATGGTCCTTGTCTGATCTAGAGTGGCTCATTTTAAGAAAATGATCAAATTATATTTTTAGTTTACAATGATAATTATAAACCATTATTGTAATATTGAGTATTTTTTTGTTAATAAAATTAGCTGCATCTATTCAAAAAAAATATTTAACTTATCTGTATAGTTATCGGTTCTGATACTATAAAGACACGTCTATGACTTATTCATTCAAAAGATCATAATTCGAACCTCTTAGTTTAAAATTTTAATTACTTACCTCACTAAACTATATTGCATTGATTTTAATTATTTATAAAAACGTCAAAAGATTTGCAGTAGCAACGTTTTATTATTAATGTTTATATATTATTAAAAGGCTTATTTATATTAGATGATATATCAGATTAAGTTATCCCGCTCTTTCATTATGATCGCTTTGATTCACCATATCGTCGGCACAATCATGCAAATCAGGACTCTATTAGATTCGAAAGTTTTTTTAACGAGACATATGATATCCATTTCTTAATCAATTGAAAAAAAAGCTTTTAAAAGGCTCATATTATTAACTCGATCCCTGTAAATAGACTGACTATTGAATAATTATTCGAAAATCATTCGTATATGAACATAAATGATATTTACCAATGCATTGTTTTTCATTCATCGACAAATGTAATTCCAAAATTCGAACACAATTTCTAACTCAATGGCATCAAATTAATGCTTTCACTGGGAGAAACACAACAATTAGTTTCCAGAAATCTTATAACAAAATCTAAGCAACCTGAAGTCTACTTTCAGCAGATAATAGAGACTTAGATGGTGAAAACAACGCGACAGCTCCTCGTAGAGGACTCGAGTACTTCTTATACACAACCTGAAGCCTACTCTCAGCAGCCTTGGAATGAAAATAAGCCAGCAGCTTAGCACAATCCACGAGCTGCTGCTCCGAGTAACCGGTGTGGAACTTGAGAGTGTCGGTCCAAGTCGGAGTCTTGTTTAGAGTGCATCTGGCGGCATACACAGCCGAGGCAGCCAGCATTGATGGGCAGAATCGAATGGTCTCATAGTGCATTACCCCCAACTCAGCTAGGAAATATACCATGTTTTCCATCTGAACAACACAAAACACAGCAAACCATGTAAATTTTTATCTAGAAACAATAAGTAATGCAAGTTGGTCCAAGTAGAATGAAAGAAAAACACACTTTCAAATCCGGGATCGACGCCTTGATAAATCGAGCTAGGAACACATAGTGTGTAGGCACTGTCAAAGTCCATTCCAACCTTCCCAGTATAGTTTTCTCCATCAAAAGTATTTGTTCATGAGTGTAAGCTCTGTCTGCAATGCAGACTAGATCATTGACCTCAGGGGGCCAGATTTCTTCATATTTGGTGGCAATGAGCATGGCACTCATGCCGAGCAGTTGTAATTCCCTCCTAGGGACGACTTTCATCGATAGGAACCGGTCGATCAGGTTGACAGTAAGGTAGAGAGCTTCGGGAGAAAGCTCAAACTTTTGATGAACATCGATCAGCCAATCGATGAGAATAGCCCTCATCTTCTCATTGATGTCAGTTTGCATGTACATATAGTCATTTGGCCTGCCCTCAATCTGCATTTCCACAACATTTTTCATAAATGTCAGATTATGTAAACTCAAAATCATCAAGACAATATATAAATTGATGAAATTTGTTATTCGAATTTGCTAACCTCAGCAGATTTATAGAACTTGTAGATATCCTCAACATATTCCACACCGGCTAAGTGGTTATTAGCATCTGCTTCATCAATGTCAAGAACAATCTGCTCCTTTGGCTTGCTTGCAATTCCATGAGCCGCCTGAATTCAGGAACAACAAAAGTCATCTTTTCTGCCTCGAGTTTTCGACAATAATTACTCGAAAAAGATTTGATGAATACCTTGCTTCTTGCAGTAAGGGCTGCAGAAAAAGTATGTTGCTTTTTCTTGGATGATCCTTCCCCTTTAGTTACTTTCTTCTTCACTTCAACCTTATCTTTCTTCTTCTCCTCCTTTTTCTCCTTCACTTCCACCTCTTCTTCTACATCTGGACTGATTTCGATCACTTCTGCCGTCTTCGGTATGGGCTTAGCAGCCGGTTTCTTTTGAACAACCTTTGGTGCAGCGGCAGCACCACCTCTTTTAGGCACTCCATCAAGAACAAGAGCCTTTTCCACATTAACACATACATTTTTCTGAATTCCAAAACAAACCCAGAATTTGAATTAGCGTTTCCTTGTTACTTTGTTATTTTCCAGTAAAGAAATGCAATCAAAACCAGACAATCACATAAATTATATACAACAACAAACCTTGTTCTTCTCGGCGGCTGCGGCAGCTTGGGCATTGGCGATTAATTGAGCGCAAAAAGACCTGGTGAGTGGACGATGAATCTGTTGCTGGGGTTTGCCATCAACAACCGCTCCTCTAACGTTCACCACATTCCCTATATCCCCCAACGCACGGCGGTTCTTCCCATCTCCGGGAACCGCGTTCTTCTTCATCTGCTTGTGAACTGCTGCTCCAGCGCCTCCAACTCCGCCCTCGGCTGCAAAAGAAAATCATCCTTCCTTAAATGATTCGTGCAGTTTAAACAAAACCCAACCAAAACAAACACAAAATGCAAAGAACCCATTTCTTTTTTCACCCTAAACCTTGAAGATAATCCCATAAAAATCTTTCAAACTAAAACGAACCCCCAGCAAATATTGAACAAGAAACCAAGCCTAATCCGCGAATTTCCCCAAAACAAACATCAAATCCCTAAAATTACCTCTGGCTTGTTGAGGAACAATGGGTCTTGAAGCCATTTTGTTTCTCTTTCACTCTAGATTTTCTCTTTCGCCTTTCTCTTATGGATGATTTTTGGGGAGGAATTCTCTTATGGATTTCAGAGAATATAAGAAACGGGGCAAGATTTGACTTCCTTTTGAAGGTAAGGAGAGCCAACGGTCATATTTGATGTTTCAATTTACAACCGTGGGATCGTTTCTAATCCAACGGGAAGAAATTCCCGCTCCAAATTATAGCCGTTGGCTTACCTGGCAGTTTTAAAGGCTCCATGCATGTGTCTCTACGGGCTAAAAAGAAAGATACCCGTCCCTATTTTAAGGTTCGAGCGTTTAAATTTTTTATTTAAAAAATAATATTTGAAGTTAAATGTTACGGTGTAAGTAAAAAAACGTCCCTTATAAACAACGATTTAATATAATAATATTTTTTTTAAAATCCGAAGTAATAACGTTATTTACACATAAAGTTCTACCAGACATGCTATAAAAATTGATTTAAAATAAAAAATAAAAAATTCTTATATTTTATAATTTAATTTTAGATTAAATTATTTTCAAAATTTTCCATGTTTTGAGATTTTCCTTTGCAAAATTTATTTTAAAAACAAGTTACATAAAAATTATTTTGCATTACCACTCACAATGCAATTCAAATCCTATTATTTTGCATTACCATTCTAAATTTGTAATTGAAAATTTTTTAAAAAATAAACATCCAATTACGAGAACATTGCAAAGTTGATTGTCAAAAATTAGTAAGAATATTATTTTAAATTTAGGGTTAATTACGGTCACATATGTTTTCGGGTTATGAACTTATGATCACTCCGACGTTATAAACCGTTTAAGGTTAACAGAGGGGTTAAATACCATGGAGGTCACGTTTGTTTACCCTGGTACAAATTTAATCACCAATTTTGAAAATCGACTAATATAGTCATGTACGTTTTCGGGTTGTAAACTTATGATCATCAAGAAGTTTGTTATGGTTAAACTTTAACGAAAAGTTAATTTATCATAATAAAAAAATGATAAACTACTTAAATAATTCCTAAATTATTATTTTTCTTTTGTTACATTTTTAATTTGACTCTCAAAATTTTAAAACTTTATACTTTCATCACCTTCTCAAATAAATTTTCTTTTCTCTAAACAAATCTTCTCATCTGTAAGTTCTTTTTTGTTTTTTTAACTTTTATATTAACCATTGATTGAACTTTAATGTAGGTTAACTATGAATAAAAAATTTCTCTAAAGAACTAATGTTTTGATCCTAGTTAATTCACTTTCTTCTGATCGTTGGCACCGAAAATTTTACGATTTTCGCCCTTAATACTCTTTTCATTAAAAGAAATTTAGACCTCGTTAAAAATTCTTTCTACAGTTATCGTTAAAAGTCTAATGTTAACTCTTAAGGGAAAAAATAGTACCCGTGAAAATTAATCATAAATAGCACCATTAATTACAATTCGTTCAATACAATTAGGTCATTCGAAAACAAAAGAAATACATATCTGATCACTAAAAGCCCAGTGAATTAAAACATTGGTTGCCTTATTTGCTGAACAATGAACATATTCAATCTCAATATAATAATGTCTTTGTAGTAGGTCTCGAGCTTCTGACATAATTTGTATCAATATCAATTTTTCTTATATATTTGAATGAAAAAGATTGATAACATTAATCACATCTCTTCAATAATTATCCCGATCAACCGTTATCTTAAAAAAAAATAGTGAAATAAAAGACACGAGATTTCACAATTTCTGCCGGAGCCATCTTTGAAAGGGTGCATGCGCAACCACCCTTAACACTCCTAAAGCCATTAAAATGTCTTATATTTTCTGTCGTCCAACATTGGATTCAATAAGTAAAAAAATATTATTCAATTTTGATCCGATCTAGATATTTTAATCGAGGTCGGGATGGATTATTAAAAAATATTTTTTTATTGTATTTTATATATAATATTTTTATACATAATAAAAACTATTATTCAACCTCGATTTGAATAGATTAAACTTGACCCGACCCAAAATAAATAATAAAAATATTAAATATTATATATAAGTATAATAAAATATATAAATATATTAGATCGAATTTTTTTACTAAATCTGACTCCAACCCTATTTTTTAATAATTCATCCCAATTCCATTCGTACTCAAATTTTTAATAAAAAATTATCTTATTAAATAACCCGGCGATTCCGGGTTAAATTGTCATCCTCTACGAAAAATTATTAGGTGAACCATATTCACCACGTCATCCATAGTCTCAATTAATCAGAACCGTTGATCTTAATTTTTTTTCTAAGTGAATCATCACCTCTTTCTTACATATACTTAGTGAGTGAGTAGTTATTAGGTGGTTATTTAAAGATCAACGATCCTAATTGTTTGGACCATAAATAACGTGATGAACAAAGTTTACCCGATAATCTCTCCGTCTCTACGACTTTACGCGGTTCGGTAGGAATAATAAAGGCACTGCATAGACCTTTCGCCTCCATAATTGACAAACTTCAATGATTCAAGTAAGGTCCGATTAAAGCCTGCATCGATTGGTTGGACTGACGCACTGGTAGTAGTACTACAAGGAAAGTTATAATATTTTCACGTGACTTAATTTATTTTACATGTCATTATATTATTTAAGTTTTTAAAAAGTCAATAAACAAAAATTCTAAAAAATTATTTTTTTCTTATAATTTTGAATCCAAATCGATGGAGTGGTTCAGGTGGTGGGACCTGATGTTTGAAAAACATGGTTTGTACTGTGAAATGATGGTCAAATTGAGATAAAACTTGGTTGGTTGCATTGGCTTTGCCTTGGATAATGGATTAGTAGGGTTGTTCATGAACCTCCAAACTTATCCATAATACTAGAGCCTAGAGGAGAGAGACAGTGAAGTTGTTTGTAATGAATAAATGAAGTGAAAGACAGAGACTCATTCAGCATCTTATAATTATTTCTATGTTGAATGATTCAAAATGTCACGTCTAAGACTTTCTAATCCACTGGCTCTATAATTGCATGTCTTTTTTAAACATCTTTTAGTTTGTTTGCTGTGTGTTTCAAGGTTCTGTTTGCAATTTCACTTTGTTTTGTTTCTGTTTCTCACAACTTGGGATAACAAGAAATCGGTCTGCTGGTTTACTAATCCAAAGGAGAGGAGGAGGTAGGATTTCTTAAACTCACAGATGCTTCCATAGTATTGTTCAGCTTGGATTATATGCTCTGTGTTTACTTAGTCAATATGTTGTTGCTTCTTCTGCTTCCAAGGATTTACTTTCCACTTGTTCTATAGTTTGTTCTGATTCATATCGTTTTTATCAAGGGAAAGAATGGAGGTTATCATTTCCATTGTTGGATCTGTTGCTGCCAAAGCTGCTGAGTACACTGTTGATCCTGCTGCACGACAACTTAGTTACTTATTCAAGACCAAGAACAAGTTTATGAATCTCAGGACTAAAGTTCGAGACCTGGAGGATGCAAGACAAAGGCTGCAACAATCTGTTGATGCGGCTAACAGGAAGGGGGAGGTGATTTTTGACGATGTTCAAAGGTGGTTGATAGAGGTCAATGAGAAGATCTCACAGGAGACGGAAACACAAAGGCATGAAGACGAAGAGAAAGCAATGAAGAGGTGTTTCTCTAACTTTTGCCCTGATTTCAAGTCCCGTTATCTGCTCAGCAAGAAAGCGGACAAGGAGACCGACGCCATAACTCAACTGCTGACTAAAAAGGATGAATTTAAGGAGGTTTCCTACCTTCCTCCTGTTGAAGTGATAGACATCATCAGACCTGTCAAAGAGTACGAGGCATTCCAATCAAGAAGCGGTGCTTTCGATGAGATCATAGAGGCATTGGAAGATGATACTGCCAGTATAATTGGAGTGTACGGAATGGGAGGTGTGGGTAAAACCACACTTATCAAAGAGGTTGCAAAGAAGAAACTGTCGTTTGATGAGGTGGTCTTCGTAGCTGTAACACAAACTCCTAACACAATCAACATTCAAAATGAGATTGCTAATCAGTTAGGACTGAATCTAGACAACGACCCAAGCGTTGATGTGCGAGCAGCCCGGCTACGCGATCGATTAAAGAAAACCAAGAAGGTTCTTGTCATCTTGGATGATATTTGGGAGAAACAAGAAGTGGACACACTTGGAATTCCTTCAGCAGACCAACACAAGGGATGCAAGATATTGATGACGTCCAGGAGGCTTGATGTGTTAAAATTGATGGATTCCCATCCAAACATTTCAATTGAAACATTGAAAGAGGATGAATCTTGGAACCTTTTCAAGAGGATGGTTGGTCGCATTATTCAAAGATCTGACTTACAACCTATCGCGGTTGAAGTTGCCAAAAGATGCGCAGGACTGCCAGTTGCTATTGCTACCATTGCAAAGGCTTTAAAGACCAAAGAGAGTTTGTTTGAATGGAGGGATGCTTTGCGACAACTAAGCAACCCCTCTGAAAGAAACTTCAAAGGCATACCAGGGGAGGCATATTCAGCCATAGAGTTGAGCTATAAGTTTCTAGAAGGTGAGGAACTTGGGCCAATCTTTTTACTCTGCAGCATAATGGGTCATAATGCTTCCGTGGAGAATTTGTTGAGATATGCTACTGGTTTGGGTTTTATCCATGATGTCAACACGATGGAAGAGGCTCGAAATAGAGTCCTGACATTGGTGAGCAACCTCAAGGCCTCTTGTTTATTACTCGAAGGTTCTCATCCAAACCGTTTTGATATGCATGACGTTGTTCGTGATGTTTCTCAATCCATAGCTTCAAGGGATGTACATTGGCTAGCTTTATTCAAAGAGTGGCCAAATGAGGAGAAAATGAAAGAAAGCCAACTCATAAGCTTACAGAATGCCGAGGTTAGTGAGCTTCTTAATCATGAATTAGAATATCCAAACCTTACCTATTTCTCAATTAGTCTCGAGGATTCTTCTTTGAATATTTCAAATAACTTTTTTACGGGAATGCAAAAACTCAAAGTCTTGGAATTTGACAGAACAAAGTTCACAACCTTGCCTTCTTCCCTTGGTTGCTTGAAAACTCTGTGTACACTGCGATTGAGAGGTTGTGTCTTACAAGATATAGAAATCTTAGGAGAGTTGAGAAATTTAAAAATACTTGATCTCCGAGAATCTAGCATTGAAGTTCTGCCCAAGGAAATAGGACAATTGACTAGGTTAAAACTACTTGATTTGAGTGACTGTGATGATCTTGAAGTAATATCTCCACATGTATTGTCCATGTTATCTAGATTAGAAGAACTATACCTATATGGTAGCGTTGACAAATGGGAGGTTGAGGTAACCGAGAATATAAGAAGGAATGCTAGTCTTGTTGAATTGCAGTATTTGTCTCATCTAACCATTTTGGAAGTACATATTGCTGACGTGAAAGCCATACCAAAGGATAACTTATTTTTCGGAAAGATGGAGAGGTACAAGATTTCTATTGGAGATGAGAAGTGAGATTCTTATTACGATAGAGGGATGAAAACATCTACAATGTTGAAGCTCAAGATGAATAAAAGTATCCATTTGGTCGATGGGATGAAATTGTTGTTGAGAAAAACGCAGAGTCTATATCTTAATGGAATGCAAAATGTCGAGGAAATGCAAATGTTTTGCCACCCAAATGTAGAATCTTTTGGGCAATTAAGATTCATAAAAGTCGAAAACTGTAATATGTTGAAGAATTTGTTCTCATTTTCCATAGCTAAAAGATTGAACCAACTTGAAGAACTGAAGATATCCAACTGCAACAACATCACAGAGTTAATAGTAGAAGAAGAAGAGATTAATGAGAATGACATTTTAGAATTCAGAAAACTACGCATCTTGAAGTTGGATCATCTAAATAGATTCAATGGCTTGAGGTACTCAAAAAACACACATCAATCCACTACATGGCTTTTTGATGAAAAGGTATTTTGATTCTTTTTTTGTCTTTCAGTATTAAATTGAATGTCACGGATCAAGTTATATCATTATCAATTCAGTTGAAAAGTTTTAAAAAAATTAAATTATAAAATATTATTATAATAATTTTAATAGCTTTATACAATATTTTGAAAGAAATTATTAATTTTAGTAGCTTTATACAAAATGTTTTTTTAATATATTTATAGGTTTCATTCCCTGCCTTGGAGGAGTTGCAAGTGACGGAATGTCCTAAGTTGAAGTATATATTTACTTCATCTATGGTTAAAAGCTTTGTGCATTTGAAAACACTCCAGGTTTCCCAATGTGATGAAATGGAATCGGTGGTAGAAGGAACATTATCGACAGAAGAAGGGATTAGCAGCAACAACTTCAGTGTGTTTCCCAAACTTGATTATCTGTTTCTTTGGAATCTTCCCCAGCTTAACAAATTTTGTTGTGGAACGAATGCAATTGAGTTTCCTTTGTTAAGGAAGATAGATATATCGAATTGTCCTGATTGGAACACATTCGTTTATGATGATGGAAAAGGTTCACCTTGTTTCTTCAATGAAAAGGTATGATTTCATTTGTTTTTTTTTATAGTAATGTGTTTTTCTATTAATGATTAATACAATGTTGGAAGTTAAATAATAATAATAATAATAATAATATATAGGAAATCTCCACTTTTAATTAAATCTATTGAATCCATTTATCCGACGTCGAATCGCCGATTGGAATTTAGTCGAAAGATTTTAAAGGAAAAATGTACTTCATGTATTAGTTGTAGCAACAAGTTATTTCCTCGACTTGAATTCTTTTATTTTTTTTGATTTATAGTTTATGACATTCCAATACTTCTGCATGTAGGTGATGCTTCCTGTACTTGAGGAATTGGAGATTCGGTATATGTACAACTTGGAGAGGCTCTGGCCTGATGTTCTTGTTCAACAGTCTTTTTCCAAACTAACTTCCATTGATTTGGAACGTTGTCCTAAGCTATTGAATGTTTTTCCGTTGAGTCTGTTGACAAGACTTCAAAGCCTTCATAGACTGAGAATATGGGATTGTGAATCAGTTGAAGAAATCATCTTTGTATCTGAATCTGGAGGCAACAATCGTGCAATGGATGCTATTACATTTGAATGTCCAGCTTTAACATCCTTGGAGCTCTTTTTCTTGCCAAATCTAAAGAGTCTCCATCATAACCAAATGCATCCTATAAATTGGCCTTCATTGAAGGAGCTTGACAGTGTCTGGATGTGACAGAGTGGAGATATTGTTTTCTTTTGGAGAACCCAGTACTGAACTGTCCTTGTTTTGTGTGACTGAGGTATCATCCTAGTCTTAATCCCACAAACTATTACATTTATTTATTGGAATACAAAGAATCCTATGTTTCTGTTGTTAACAAGTATTGTGGAATTGTGCAGTCTACATTTCCAAATCTACAGAAAATCACTTTGGGATGGAATGATGGAATGAAAGAGAGCATGTGGCATTGCCAAGGACAACAACAACTCCTATCTCCATACTTTCCAAACCTAAAAGTTGTTGAACTTTTGTGGCATCCGGAGCAAGTAACCGTATTGTCATCTTACTTGTTGCAGTTATTGTCCTTGTCCAATCTTCAAACACTTGAAATAAGCTTGTGTTCTTTTAAAGAGCTGATATTTCAAAGTGAAGATGGTGGTGAGGAAAAGCCTGCATCACTCCTACTCTCTCAGATAACTGAATTAAGGTTGGAAAATCTTTATGAATTGATGCATCTCTGGAAGGAAAAGGAAGGATTCCAAAATCTAAGTAAGCTGGATGTTATCAGCTGCACTGAATTAAAATTTAATCTAGTTCCATCCTCGGTATCTTTTCCAAATCTGGTGACTTTGAAAGTAGAAGAATGCGCTGGACTCATAAAACTAATCACACCTTCCACAGCAAAAAGTCTCGTGCAACTCAAAGAAATGAGTATATCCAGTTGCAGAAATATAGAAGAAATCATCCAAGGTGGTGTCAATGATGATGAAATCAGTTTTCCCCAACTCAACCTTTTGGAACTTGAAGATCTACCACAGCTAGAAAGCTTCTGCTCATCGGAGAAGTATACCTTTGGATTCCCAGACTTAGAAATTCTAGTTGTAGACACTTGCCCAAGGATGA
This sequence comes from Abelmoschus esculentus, assembly GCA_035048815.1. Lineage (NCBI taxonomy): Eukaryota > Viridiplantae > Streptophyta > Magnoliopsida > Malvales > Malvaceae > Abelmoschus > Abelmoschus esculentus. The sequence continues at coordinate 690,205 of JAUCBN010000019.1, read as the reverse complement.
AGATGTTCTCTCAAGGACACTCAAACACTCCATTGTTGCACAAAGTACAAGTATATAACTTGGGATATCAAGAGCGTTGGGAAGGAAGCCTGGAGAGCACCATACAACAACTATTTAGAGAACAGGTATGTTTTCTCAAATTTCTTTATCAGTCAGCAGTTCATAATTTTTTTTATTTGGCTTTACATTCCACTCGCTACAACAATACACATACATTTATCGATAAATGTTATATACAGCTGAATTTATAATCCGTTAAAATATATAATACTTATGAAATTGGCTTGACCAACGAATTGAAAATTCATCCATAAAAGTTAAGATTATAATAACGGAGATCGAAATCCATTAAACATACGTATTAGAAAATGTATGACTCGTACAAGTTGTGTATTGATACCACTTCTAAAAACTGTTTAACATAAATTTAGTTATTATATTTTAGACAAGTGGTGTATTGTAACTCATAGACAATGTATGGACTTAGACATAGTTGCTGCATTCTATATAGATCTATAAATGTACATGATAATATACAATTTTATATTTCATTCTTGTATTCACCTAGTGATCATAACATGTTATGACCAAAGAATATGAGAATTCTAAATAACATCAAAGCATACTTTAAACAATCGATATATTCATCCTTTTAACAGTGACACGGTTTTGATTTGTATGAGTAAACAAAATATAGGAATGTAAGACTTCTGAAGAAGATCATAGCAATCTTTCAACTTCTAAGGATCCAGAAGAATGTGAGAATTATGAAGAAGAACGTGAGACTAAAGAAGATCAAGACAATCTTTTGACTTCTACGAATTCTCTAAAACATGAGAATTATGAAGAAGATTGTGATTTCGAAAAAGATCAAAGCAATCCTTCCACTTCTAACACCCAAGTAAGTTTAGATTCATTTTAATGTACCATCCTTCTTTTTCTCGTTTTAAGTTATAATTCTGAATGACCTGAATTAAATAATTATACACACGTACAATGCAGATGGTTACTAGTAATGGTAATACTTTTGTTCATCTCATCATCTTCTACTTTTTATTACCATTTAATTACGTTTTAGTTGTATCACCTAATGGAACCTAATAAAAAAAATCTTTGATCTTCAACAATGTATGATTGTTTATATGATTCACTTGATTTCCCCTTATGATCTCCTATTAAAACGTCTTCTATCATCGATGAAACAGTGTAGGGTTGCAGAAAATGAGTCGATGTGACTGTTGCACCTCCTACTTCTCTCTGCATGGATTCAAGTTTCATGGTTGGTGAAGATTGAAACTGTGTTTTTCGGTCCTCTTGGTATAATGAATACAACTTCTATGGATAAACTTAAAGCAAACATTGCCGTGAACAAGGACGGAGCTACTTGGAGTGGGGAGGGAAAATCACTCTCCACCCTCAGAGATTTTTTTTTAATTTTATTCTCTTATTTAAATTAAAAAAAATATTTTATTTATAAATTTATCCTCTTTCAAACATTAATATTTTATCTTTCAATCTCAAATCATGCAATCAAATCAATTAAAAAAGAAAAGTAAAAACAACGTCAAAACAAATCTTTTGCGGCGTTTTTAACCCTATAATAGACTTTTTTGCGCCACTAAAATTTTTTCTGCTGCTTAAAAAAACGCCACAATAAGTGTAGTTGAAACCATCGCCGCAATAGTTTGACATTTTAGGGTTGAAAATATCGCAACAAGTCAAGATCTATAACACAAACGCCGCAAAAAATATTCTCTAGTGGTGTTTGAAAATCAAACGCCATAAAAAACTTGTTCAAAAGTGGCGTTTGTGATGATAAATGCCATAAAAATTTGTTTTATAGTGGCGTTTGTATTTACAAACGCCGCAAAACATATCTTATAGTAGCGTTTACTTTAAAAACGCCGCGAGTAACACCACATTCCCAAAAAAAAATCAAATAGTATTAATCAAAAAACATACGATATATTGTATAATAATCTAAAATACTTTACATTCAGTATCAATATCCTACAATATGCAAACATAATCAGTACTGTATTAAGGTTGGAAAATCTTTATGAATTGATGCATCTCTGGAAGGAAAAGGAAGGATTCCAAAATCTAAGGATGTTGGATGTTTCCATGTGCCCCAAATTAAAAGTTAATCTAGTTCCATCCCCGGTATCTTTCCGAAATCTGCTGACTTTGAGAGTACAGAGATGTAAAGGAATCATAAAATTAATCACAGATTCCACAGCCAAAAGTCTAGTGAAACTCAAAGAAATGAGTATAGAGAATTGTGGAAATATAGAAGAAATCATACAGGATGGGGATGTTGCTGCTGATGAAATCAGTTTCCCCCAACTCAACCTTTTGGAACTTTTTGATCTACCACAGCTAGAAAGCTTCTGCTCATCGGAGAAGTATACCTTTGGATTCCCAGCCTTGGAAATTCTATTTGTAAATGAATGTCCAAAGATGAAGATGTTCTCTCAAGGAGACTCAAAAACTCCACTGTTGCACAAAGTACAAGTAAATAAGTGGGAAGATGAAGAGCGTTGGGAAGGCAGTCTGGAGAGCACCATACAACAACTATATAGAGAACAGGTATGTTTTCTCAAATTTCTTTATCAGTCAGCATTTATAAATTTTTTGGTACCTGGCTTTACATTCCACTTGCTACATACATCTAGTGGAAAAATTATACGGTGAACCCTGTCCACCACAGCATCCATGATCCCAAGCAATCAGGATCGTTGATCTTAATTTTTTTCCAAGTGAATCATCACTTCTTTCATACATGTATATGGTAATATACAATTTTATATTTCATTCTTGTATTCACCTAGTGATCATAACATGTTATGATCAAAGAATTTGAGAATTTTAAATAACATCAAAGCATACTTAATTTAAACTATCAATATATTCATCTTTTTAATTGTGACGTGGTTTTGATTTGTATGAGTAAACGAAATATAGGAATGTAAGAGTTCTGAAGAAGATGATAGCAAATATCTCAACTTCTACGATCTGATCTGAAGAATGTGAGAATTATGAAGAAGAACATGAGACTAAAGAAGATCAAGACAATCATTTAACTTCTACGAGTTCTGTAGAATGTGAGAATTATGAAGAAGATTGTGATTTCGAAAAAGATCAAAGCAATCCTTCTACTTCTAACACCCAAGTAAGTCTAGATACATTTTAATGTACCATTCTTCTTTTCTCTTTTTATATTACAATTCCGAATGACCTGAATTAAGTAAGTATATACACGTACAATGCAGATGGTTACTAATAATGGTAATATTTTTTTTTTTATCTCATCATCAACTACTTGTTATTATCACATCACGAATGCTGAAAGTAAACTATGTCCCTGGTCACAGCCAAGTTGCAGATGTTCTTACAAAGTCTCTATCAGTTACCTAATTTTGTGAATTCCGATCTCAATTATGTGTTCAAAAATTCTCAAAAGTTGAAAAAGCAAAGGAAATATTAAAAAGAGAGGAAGATACAAGCTGTTACAATAAACCTACAACTCATCATCCTGGTTACAGCTGGTAATCTGATAGATTTGTGCCAAAATTGAAGAAATCCATGAATGTATTTTTTCTATAAAAAGCATATCACTCATCTTGTAAACACACGATTTATATGCTTATTCTATAAAAGTTAACAGTATCACCTAATGGAACTTGATAATAAATCTTTGACCTTCAACAATGTATGATTATTTATATTCTTCACTTGATTTCCCCTTCTGATCTCCTATTGAAACATCTTCTATCATCACTGTAACAGTGTAGGGTAACAGAAAACTAGTTGGTGTGAATGCTGCACTTCTCTCTGCATGGATTCAAGTTTCATGGTTGGCGAAGATTGAATCAGTGTTTTCCGGTCCTCTCGGTATAATGAATACTACTTCTACTGCTGAACTTCAAGCAATAAAGATGATCGTGAAAGTTCAAAAATGCTTTCGAGGGATCGAAAATGGTGTTGCAACAAATGAAAAAGGAAGGATTTTACATTATGATACTTGTTCTAGTTATTAATTCAATTATTGATAATCGAAATTTTATGACTCGAGCATGATAAAACTCAAATCTCAAGCTTAAGATCGAGATCTCAACTTATACATGTTTGATGCATTATCAATAAATACTTAGTCCAAAATCAGGGTTGGTGGCACCAACTTAAGTGTATAGTTAAAAAGTTTTACTGTGATAGGACTTTTATAGTATTTTAAACTTTAAAATTCAGTCTCCGTATCATATTTTTTTATTAGAAAATTTTGTTTCGTTCAATTTTTATCTAGTTGATGGTAACTATAAGAAGGGTCAACTTACTTTTGATTCTATTGGTTCACATTTTTTTTCTTATCAATTTGACCTAGTAGCAACTAGGGGTGAATAAGATCAGGTATCCGATTGATTTGATTAAAATTGATCTCAGTAGTAACTAGTTCCTAAAAATTAGAACTAGTTTCAGTCTCGGTTACCCCGATTCCTAAATTTTTAGAAGGGTTAACTACTGCGCTAGTCAGTCACGTTTGTTTACCTTCGGTATAATTTTAATCATCAATTTTGAAAAACGATCAATAAGGTCATTTACGTTTTCGAGAAATAAACTTTTGGTCACTCCGACGTTAAGTGTCGTTAAACGTCAACCAAAAGATGATCTGACGTAATATAAAAAGATAAATTACCTAGATAGTCTCTAAACTATTGTTTTATTTTTATTTCATCTTTAATTTGACCCTCAAAATTTAAAATTTTATCTTTATACCATCTTTCCAAAAAATCTTCCTTTCTTTAACTTTTTAAATTTTTTTAAGCTTATTGAATTCGAGTAGCATTGTTACTTACTTTGATGCCTTGAATTGCCTTCTCTTAGTTTTAAATTTCACTACTCAGTAAAAAACATATTTAAATCCCTAAAACCTAATAATTTTCCCTTTATTTTTATTTTCACAGATCTTCATGGATTTTAAGTATTCCCACAATTTTAATTTAAATTGTTTTAATTGCAGTTGTTTTTCATTATTTAAGATGCCATAAATTTTAAGTTTTCAAAGTTTCCTTCAATCTTCGAAGTCTAGCTGATAATTTGAGATAGATGGCATATAAGTATTCTTTTCAATTACTGTTGTTACTGTAACTTGGATTTGGGTTAAATAATTTTTTTAGTGAAATGGATATTTTACTAAAAAATTGTGAAAATATAAAATTTTAAAAGTTTGAGGGTCATATTTAAAGATGAAATAAAAATAAAATAATAATTTAGGTATTATCTAGGTAATTTATAATTTTTATATTGTGTTAGATCATCTTTTCATCAACGTTTAACGACACTTAATGTCGTTCCTGGTCGTTTTTCAAAATCGGCGACTAAAATTGTATTGGAGGTAAACAAAGGTAACTCGTACAGTAGTTAACCCTTTTAAGAATTGGTTCCGTTACTAATGAGAACCGATATTAATATCGGGTACCCAATTAAATGGTTTATTATTGAGAAAATCTTAGCAATAGGAGAAACAAATTTCAATCACCAATAATAATATTAATTAATAAAATTAGAATATTATAGGCTTAAAAATTAAAGTTTTAAAATAAGTGATACTCATAATATTCATACATAAAGATAAAGTTCGATAAGAAGAATAAATAAGAACATTATCTATTACAAGCAAGAAAACTAATACCGAGCACTTGGTATTGGTCTCGGTCCTATTGGGTACTTATTGGGTACCGGGTCCAGAAATTCAAGATCCAATCTCGGTCCCATTATGATCGGAACTTAAATTTTGAATCCAATCTCAGTTCCACCAAAACTAATTTAAAGTAAAAATCTACCGGATCCGATCAAATCCGAAACCAAAACCTAATAATTGAATTTTTTTTCCACCGCTAATAGCAATGCCTCCTATCCTTCCCTCAACTCGCGAGCTCTTCCACACTTTTATCGGAGTCTAGCCTCTGTGTTTGCCAAGGCCAACAACAGCAGTAACTTCTATCTACATAGTTTACAAACCTAAAAGTTGTTAAATTTCTTTATAAAAGATTATATTCCCGTAGAGGGACTATAAATTTCTTTTTCTTAGACTGATAAGGCTGAATATTTTATTAAAAGAATGAAAAATATAATGTTTTAATAAAATAAGACAATAAATAAAAACAAAAAACAAAATATAGCCCAACTAAACTTTTCACACGCAATCACAATACTGAGGTAATTAATGTTAGAGTAATATTGGCCCAATAAGCCCAATTCATTATCTGTGAATATTAGTGAGTTAGTTATAACTAACTAAAACCTTCCCTTAGCATCTATATAAAGGATTCATATCTTTGTACTTTACTCAACCGAAATCAATGAAATCTTTTCTACATTTCTCTTTTAATTCTTAATGTTTTGTTACAGGTAAGGAATTCTCACATACATTACTTCCCCAGCAAAATCATGCATCCTCATTACATTCCTCCCATAATTCCACTTCATCCATTCATGCATCTTCACATTCCTCCATTCCACAGAAAAGCCATGCATCTTCACATCCTTCCACTCCACAACAAAATCATGCATCCTCATCTGCACCTACTGTTACAAATTTGGTTCCTCCTTCGAATGTGCATCCCATGATTACAAGGGCCAAAACTGGAATTGTTAAACCTAAAGTGTTGTATGCCCAAGCACATGTAAAAGAACCTCTTGATGTCTTTGAAGCTTTGCAACAGTCAGGATGGAAAAATGCTGTACAAGCTGAATATGAAGCTCTCATGAATAATCACACCTGAGAATTGCAACCTTTACCACCCAACCGAAAGCCAGTTGGTTGTGAGTGGTTGTTTAAGGTGTAAAAGAAGTCGGATGGCTCTGTTGATAGACTTAAAGCTCGGCCGATAGCAAAGGGATTCTCTCAAATATTTGGGAGTGATTTTAAAGAGACATTCAGCCCTGTTATTCGAGCAACAACAATTCGAGTTGTTCTTGCCATGGTTGTCCTTCAACATTGGAATATTAGGCAGGTTGATATCAATAATGTCTTCCTCAATGGCCAACTCAAAGAGGAGATTTACATATCTCAGCCACCTAGGTTTAAAAAACATGGATGCAATGGTGAAAATTGGTGTGCAAGCTTAATAAAGCTTTATATGGGCTGAGACAAGCCCCAAGAGCTTGGTTTGACACTTTGCGTACATTTCTTACTGAGAAGCTTGGCTTTGCAGCTGCCAAAACAGACACTTCTCTGTTTATCAGAAACACTAGCACTTGTAAGGTGCTACTAACGGTCTATGTTGATGACATCATCATCACCGAAAGTCACCTAATAGAGATAGATCAGGTTGTCCATCGGATCAATAAGGAATTCTCCCTTAAGGACTTAGGTGAACCAGATTTTTTTCTTGGCATGAAAGTTCAACAAAGCCCTTCAGGACTCATGCTAAGTCAAAAAAATTTGTTTATGAGTTGCTGGCTCGAACTAATATGTTTCAGTCTGCTCCTACCTCAACCCCTATGGTGGTCACCCAAAATTAATTGCTGATGACAGTCCCATCTTTGTTGATATTCATCTTTATCAAAGTGTGGCAGGAGCACTTCAGTATGCTTGTCTAAAAAGGCCTAATATTATTTACTCTGTAAACAACGTAAGTCAATATATGAATAATCCTTTGAAAATTCATTGGAAGACAGTCAAACGAATCCTGCGATACCTTCGAGGCACTTTACACTTTGGTTTTCTGCTTCAACCTACTACTCAGAATACTTTGATATGCTATACAGATGCAGATTGGGCATCCTCGATGGAGGACAGAAGATGGATCTTCGGGGTATTGTATTTTTCTTGGCTCAAACCCTGTTTCTTGGTGTTCTAAAAAATAAGTTGTACTCCCAAGATTCTCAACTGAGGCAGAGTATAGAAGCCTTGCAAATTCAGTCTCCGAGTTAGTATGGATTGAGAACATGCTTCAAGAAATTGGTATACCAAGTTTTACACTGCCTGTAATTTGGTGTGATAACACCTCTACTACTGTTTCAATGGAAGCGAAGCCCACATATCATGTTCGGATAAAACATGTTGATATCGACCTACACTTTGTTAGGGAACGTGTGCGTGCTGGCAAATTGCTTGTCAGTTATGTTCCTGCTTCTGAACAAATTACCGATATTCTCACTAAACCAATTCCACCAGCATCTTTTGACTTGTTGCGTATAAGACTTGGAGTAGTTGATTTACTAGAGGTTCAAGGGAAAAAGAAAACCGAAAAATGTTAGAGTAATATAGGCCCAATAGGCCCGATCCATTATCTGTGAATGTTAGTGAGTTAGTTATAACTAACTAAAGCCTTCCCTTGGCAGCTATATAAAGGATTCATATTTCTGTATTTTACTCAATCAAAATCAATGAAATATTTTCTATATTTCTCTTTTAATTCTTAATGTTTTGTTACAAGTGAGGAATTCTCACAATTAAAACATTGATAAATCCGAGTGGAGAAAAGTAAAATTAACTTAAGTGATCAGAATGATTAAAGATGATGCACCAATCATATGAGAGACTCAATCATCTTTGAAAGTTAATTTCTCTCTGGTCTCTTTGAAGAACATCTTAAATTTTTATCGGATCTTCTTCAATCCAAACTCGATAAGAATGCAAAGATCTTCCCAAACGAGCAAGAGCATTTGTCGCTTGATTCTGCTCCCGATGGGTGTGGATAAAGAAAATTGACTCAAAAACCTTTGCTCTCTCTCTAATGTTGTAGATTATCGAACTCATAGTAAGACTAAACTTTAAAATCTTATTGATAATCTGAAACGAATCACCCTCAACAATAATATTACCGAAACCCGTATTTTGTGCGAGTCTCAAGGCCGAAATCACATACATTTACGATTAATAGAATAACAAAGATATTTTTAACCCGAGAATCGACCCTCTTTTGTTTTCCTTAACAAATAATTATATTTAAAGAGGGATACAAATTGTTTGTCCCTAATCATACCCTCATTGGTACCCCACTTTAAATTAATGGATTTAAGATTTAAGATTAGAGTTGTGATTAGGGTTTAAGGAATTAGGAGTATGTTGTATTTTTAAGGTGTAAGGTTCAGAGTTTAAGATATAAAAAAAATTAATAAAGAAAATGGGAAGAGACACAATTAGAAGATAAAATATTTTTACCGTATAAAATAAAACAAATTTTTCTTGTCGTCTAAAAATAAAACCTTTTGAGATAACTTTCTTTCTTTTTGAAAAGTTTTCAATTACATTCTTATTGTTACTATAGTTAGGGGTGTTCAAATCTGGTTACCCGGTTACCCGAAGTACCGGTTACCTGGACTTTTAGGTAGTATAAAATTCAGCTCGTGTCTCGAACCGTATTTTCTGGGTACTCGGTACTTCGGGTACCCGAATATCTGGGTACTCGAAAATTTGGGTAATCGGGTACTCGATTTTTTAATTTTTTTTATAAATCTTAAATTTAATCTTTAAAAAATATATATATAATTAAAATTTTGAACTACATAATCTAACATCGAAATATAAAATTTTAAAGACCTAATTACATAATTTAAGCATAAATTTTAAAACCCAAATTACATAATCTAATTCGAAATAAAATATAAGTTCTAAATGATTTTTTTTAAATATTTTTAATTTGTATAATTTACTTTAATATATAAAAATTAATGATTTAAGTATTAAAGAATCTTAAGTTGATTTTCGTATTAGTTAATGCACATATAAAAATAATGCATATCTAAACAGGTAAAGTTCGAATTTTACCGACTCAAAAAACTAAATTTATACTTTTACAATGAATCTTAATTTTTTTTTACAATGAATTCTTAATTGTTTTTCAAAAATAATATTTGAGGGATCGAGATTTAGAAATTATGTTATTTGATTTGGGAATATAGTGAATATAAGTGTATTTTATTTAAATAATAGTTATATTTAAAATAAATAAAAATTTAAAAAATTAGGAACCGAGTACCCAAAAGTAACCGGGTACCCGGATTTTTATAAAGTTTTGACCCGGGCCCGACCCAAAAAATGACGGACCGGGTACCCGATCCGGGACAAAAAATATTTCGAGAAAATATCCGATTTTTTATGTTCGAATAATTGGGTCGGGTCATTCGAGTCGAATATTTTTGAACACCTCTAACTATGGTGGACCCACCTTTTAGAAGAACAATAATATTTTTTTTCCTAAAAAAATCCCCTTTCAACTTTAACATATATAATATATGGTAGTGGAGTCCATCAGGACTCTCCTGATTTTCTAAATGTAAAAATATATTATTTCGATTGATTTATTTTTAAAATATAAATTTTTTTAATGGTGTAGCAGACATGTTGGCTAAGATCATGCGAAATACTAAGGATTTGGTGCGGGTGTTCGTGGAACCACCTAATGTAATTCGGCTTTTACTTGATCGGGATAAGTCCACAGATTTGGCGTGATGTTTGTGAGTTTTAAATTTTTGATTAAGTTTGTATAATGCTGCTACGAGTACTCTTTTTCTCCAATTAGGTTTAGGGAGGTTTTTAATGAGGCTCGTAGTTATATTTTTTTTTATATAAAAAATATATTTAAAATTTAGAAAGCTCATAATACATAATTCAAACATAAAAATTAATAATTTAAGGTCACTTTTAAGATAGAAATATTTGGATATATATTAAAATTTATCACAAAAATTAAAAATATTAATCTTTTTTTTTCTTTTGAATAGTATGGAGTATTAACAAATTAATAAATATTCATTTGAAAATTTTAAAACTTAAAAGTATATGATACAAACATAAAAACAATTTAGAGGTTTAAATTTAATTTTAGGTAAAAATATTAAGAAATCTAACGTATAAATATAATAAAAGTATGACTTAATCTGTTATCCGGTTATCAAAAAAAATTCATTCCAGACTCAATCCAACTACCTATAAAAATATCTTAGGTCGGGATTTTTTTAAAGAATTACGTAGTTTTTTAATGTTTATATCGACGGGTCGATAAATCAGATCAACCGAGTCATGTATTTTTTAACACCCCTAATTTTTTGTTTATTGATAATTGATTTAGGTTGAGGGATTTGGTTAAAATTTAGAGTTATTATGACATATTAGGCATTTGGTAGAGCAGACTTTGCTATAAGTTATCCTCCGGTTATTCTAGCCAACTTCATTGATTGCTCTGTTTCAAGGCTCTGTTGCTCAATCCATAGCTTCAAGGGATCTACAGTGGCTAGCTTTATTCAAAGAAAGCCGGCTTATAAGCTTACAGAATGCCGAGGTTAGTGAGCTTCTTAATCATGAATTAGAATGTCCAAACCTTACCTATTTCTCCATTGATCTTGAGGGTTCTTCTTTAAATATTTCAAATAACTTTTTTAAGGGGATGGAAAGACTCAAAGTGTTGGAATTAGCCCACACCACGTGACAGAAAAAGACTTGTATGATTCCATTTGTCTTTTTTAAACAACTTTTACTTTTTAATTATACTTTAGGATGATTTTATAGAGAAATAAATATTAATTGCTGTGTGTTTCAAGGCTCTCTTTGCAATCTCACTTTGTTTTGTTTTTGATTCTCAACAAGTTGGGATAACAAGAAATCGATCTGGTGGTTTACTAATCCAGAGGAGAGGAGGAGGTAGGATTTCTTCATCTTTGATTATGATTATACTATGTGTTTCTTATCTAATATGTTGTTCTATTCTTTTGTTGCTAAGGATTTACTTCCCAGTTGTTCTATAGTTTGTTCTGATTCATATCGTTTTTATCAAGGGAAAAAAATGGAGGTTATCATTTCCATTGTTGGATCTCTTGCTGCCAAAGCTGCTGAGTACACTGTTGATCCTGCTGCACGACAACTTAGTTACTTATTCAAGACCAAGACCAAGTTTATGAATCTCAGGACTGAAGTTCGAAACCTGGAGGATGCAAGACAAAGGCTGCAACAGTCTGTTGATGAGGCTAACAGGAAGGGGGAGGTGATTTTTGACGATGTTCAAAGGTGGTTGACAGAGGTCAATGAGAAGATCTCACAGGAGACTGAAACAAAAAGGCAGGAAGATGAAGGTGTTTCTCAAACTTTTTCCCTGATTTCAAGTCCCGTTATCTGCTGAGCAAGAAAGCGGACAAGGAGGCCGACGCCATAACTCAACTGCTGACTAAAAAGGATGAATTTAAGGAGGTTTCCTACCTTCCTCCTGTTGAAGTGAGAGAACTTATCAGACCTGTGAAAGAGTATGAGGCCTTCGGATCAAGAATCATTGCTTTTGATGGGGTCATGGCCTCATTGAAAGATGATACTGCCAGCATAATTGGAGTGTACGGGATGGGAGGTGTGGGGAAAACCACACTTGTCAAAGAGGTCGCCGGACAAGCCAGGGAGAAATTATCGTTCGATGAGGTGGTGTTCGTATCTGTAACACAAACAGCAAACATGGTGAATATCCAGAAGGATATTGCTGAGAAGGTAGGCATGGAATACCGCGAGGAGGGCATGGATGCGAGAGCCGCTGGACTTCGTCAAAGACTAATGAAAGAGAAGAGGGTTCTTGTTGTTTTGGATGATATTTGGGTGTCCCTAGATTTGAGGGCACTAGGAATTCCTTTAGCAGACGAACACAAAGGATGCAAGATATTGATGGCATCCAGGAGGCTGGATGTATTAAAAAGGATGGATTCTCATCCAAACATTTCGATTGAAACATTGAAAGAAGCTGAAACTTGGACTCTTCAAGAAAATTGCAGGTCAAATTGTGGAAAGACCTGAGTTACAATCTACAGCCGTTGAAGTTGCCAAAAGATGTGCAGGACTGCCAATTGCAATCACAACCATTGCAAAGGCTTTAAAGCCTAAGGAGACTTTGTTTGAATGGAGGGATGCTTTGCGACAACTAAGTAATCCCTCGAAAAGAAACTTCAAAGACGTACCAGCAGATGTATATTCGGCCATAGAGTTGAGCTATAAGTTTATACAAGATGAAGAACTTGGGCCAATCTTTTTACTCTGTAGCATAATGGATCATAATGCTACCGTGGAGGATTTGTTGAGATATGCTATTGGTTTGGGTTTCATCCATGATGTTAACACCGTGGCAGAGAGTCGAGATAGAGTATTGACCTTGGTAAACAATCTCATGGCATCTTGTTTATTGCTCAAAGGTTCTCTGCCAAACCATTTTGATATGCATGACGTTGTTCGTGATGTTGCCCAATCTATAGCTTCAAGGGATTTACAGTGGCTAGCTTTATTCAAAGAGTGGCCAGACGAGAAGAAAATGAAAGAAAGCCAGCTCATAAGCATACAAAATGTTGAGGTTAGTGAGCTTCTTAATCATGAATTAGAATGTCCAAACCTTACCTATGTAATAACCCGAAAATCAAAGTCAAAATCTCCAAAATAAAAGTCAAAATCCCTAATCGAACCCTAAAATTTTGGGATTAAAATTTCTGAAATTTAGGACTAAATTGCGAATTATTAAAACGTAAGGGTCAAAAGGTAAGAATTTAAAAACTTTAAACCCCTGAATGGTAATTACACCATTTTTCCTGTGAAACGTTTACCCTCCTCTGTTAACTGAAGCTTTAATTGGTGTTTAATGGATTCCAATTATTCTCGGATTAAATTCGAATAATTGGACAAGATGGGTGTTTCAAACCACTCGAAATACACTCTTCCTTGCCTCTGTTTTCCTGCCGATTAGTACTAAGGGATTGTTTGTTCACGTTCATTGGATTTTATTGAGGTAAGAATTTATTCGGGTTATGAAATCCTTTTTCGTTTCTGTTTTAGTATAATTTTGTGTTAAGAATATTTCGGTTAAGGTTGTTATCACGTGTTGATTGTGTTCGATTTAAGGGGAATGATGGTTCGAGTGAAACAGAAGAAAATAAAAACAGGGGGGAGTATTTTGGTCCTTTTGAACGGTTCTGGAGTTGTTATGATTTGTTTAAGAGTTAAGTTTGGTGCGAATCGAGTAAGGTTTTGGTTTAGGGTGTTTTTGGAGCGGTTTTGAATCGAATCGGGGTTGAAAAGAGGGTTTAAATCGAAAAGTAGAGGTGTTTGGCAAGTGGGAAAATTCTGGAAATTTTCCAGATTTTCCGGGAAATAAACACTCCCTGAAAACTGGCCTAAACCATCCGAACCGGCCCAGAACCGAACCGGCCCAGACCCGTCCGGCCCAGACCGCCCGATCCAGAACCGGCCCCGACCCGAACCCGACCCGACCCGACCGCCCGACCCGACCCAATCTCCGACCCGTTTCCCGACCCGGCTGACATTACTGCTGACGTCAACACTGACGTCAGCATTGACCAATGCTGACGTCAGCAGTTGACTTTTTCGACCCGGGCCCACTTTATGTTTTTCGACGTCCTGAATCCAATGACGTTGTCTGTTTTTCGAAATTTGAACCCGAAGTGTCGTTTTTAGGGGTTTTAAGTTTGATAAGTTATTTGGAAATTATCTGTAAAAGTTTCTGAACAAGTTTCTGTTTGCTTCAGGTGATGAGGATTTCGACCCCGAGCAGTTGCCTCCTCCTCCTCCTGTACGAGGACCGATACATCCACATTCGGGACCTTCACGTGAGTAACGAATTATTTCTGTTTAGTTTATTTTTCGGTATTGTGGCATAGTAGGATGTCTAACGTAATTCTGTTAATTGTAGACTCTACTCCTGCTCAGCCTAGTGGTAGAGCTGATTCCAGTAGACGTCAGGGTCGTCGTTGAGTCTTCTGATACAGGTGTGTTCTCTCCCGTTCATCCTATAAATTTCTGTTAACCTGTTTATTCGATTCCTGTTAAACCGTATGTTCATGCATCATTCTGATAAATCATTTCTGATTCTGTTATCTGTCATGCTTGCCTCCTGTTAGATAATAAGGCATGCATTCTAATTCTGTATCTGCATATATCATGGAATCTGGGATATTATCTGTGTACGGGGAAGTTAGTGATTTATCACTTCTGTTCAGTGGCTCCACCTTCGGGTCGAGATACCACTTCTATTGGTGTGATGGTGTTAGAGTGGTCTGGGGACCAACTCTTCTGAGGTGTTCGGAGATGGGTGCACATCATGCATACTCTGTATTTTCTACATACTCTATTCTGCTTTTTCGTTTAACTGTTCTAGAGACACACTAGGCTCCTTAGCTTACACCCTCTCAGATTTTTTGTTTCAGATCTCAGTCCTAGGTTCGGTACGGTACTTGGAGGTTCCTGTTTCAGTTCTGGTTTATAGTATGTTTTTCAATTATCGGATTCCGGACTATTTATATGTTTGAATAATAATTTCTGTATTACACACATTATACTTTTATCGGATTCTGTTACATTTATTGTTTATAAATTTATGGGTTGAACTCTATTTTTAAATGTTAATTTTTATTATTATTTTAATTCATTAATTATTAAATAATTTATCTGAATATTTTATTAATTTTTGTAAAAACCCTAACTTGCAAAACAAGATTTGAGTTTGTAAACCCTAACTTGTAATCTAAGTAATTAGGTTAATTTTAGGGGTTACAACCTATTTCTCCATTGATCTCGAGGGTTCTTCCTTGAATATTTCAAATGACTTGTTTACGGGAATGCAAAAACTCAAAGTCTTGAAATTTGACAGAACAAAGTTCACAACATTGCCTTCTTCCCTTGGTTGCTTGAAAACTCTGTGTACACTGCGATTGAGAAATTGTGTCTTACAAGATATAAGAATCTTAAGAGAGTTGGGAAATTTAGAAATACTTGACCTCCGTGCATCTAGCATTGAAGTTCTGCCTAAGGAAATAGCACAATTGACTCAGTTAAAATTGCTAGATTTAAGTGTCTGTGTTGATCTTGAAGTAATATCTCCACATGTGTTGTTAAAGTTATCGAGATTAGAAGAACTATACTTATATGATAGCTTTGACAAATGGGAGGTTTAGGAAACCGAGAATCCAAGAAGGAATGCTGGTCTTTTTGAATTACAACATTTATCTCGTCTAATCACTTTGGAAGTACATATTGCTAACGTGAAAGCTATACCAAAGGATAACTTGTTTTTCAGAAAGATGGAAAGGTACATGATTTCCATTGGAGATGAGAAGTGGGATTGGTTTGATTATAGAATTATGGAAACCTCAAGAATGTTGAAGCTCAAGATGATTAAAAGTATCCATTTGGTCGATGGGATTAAACTGTTGCTGGGAAAAACTCATAGCCTGCATCTAGATGGATTTGAAGATGTTGGTGAAATGCTTTACCACACAAATGCTAAACCTTTTGGGCAAGTAAGATTCATAAAAGTCAAGAACTGTAATATGTTGAAGAATTTATTCTCATTCTCCATAGCTAAAAGATTGAACCAACTTGAAGAACTGGAGGTATCCAATTGCAACGATATCACAAAGTTAATTGTAGAAGAAGAAGAGGAGGAGGAGGAGATTAACGAGAATGACATTTTAGAATTCAGAAAGCTACGTATATTGAAGTTGAATCGTCTAAATAGATTCAATGTCTTGAGGTACTCAAAAAATACACATCAATCCACTACATGACTTTTTGATAAAAAGGTACTTTGATTCATCTTTTTCTATCTTTTAGTTTTAAATTGAGTATCAAGGGTCAAGTTATATCAAATCAGTTGAGAAAATTTTAAAAAATTAAATTATAAAATATTATTATAATAATTTTATAGCTTTATATAATATTTTGAAAGAAATTATTATTTTTTGAAACAAAATTATTATTAGTTATAATAACCACCTACTCCCATAAAAATAATATCATTCTAAATAAATAAAAATTCCACATTCAATATTTTAATAGAATTTTATTAATTCTACAAGCTAATTAGTAAAATTGTCCTACTTTTATATATAATAATTTTTTATAATTATTTTTTGAATGAAAATTATAAGTTTTTTATATGTCAATCATTATGAATATATAGTTCAACATAATTAAAGAAGAATTATTTATGATAATACAAAATGTGTTATATATATATATATATATATATATATAATGTGTTATATATATATATATAGGTTTCATTCCCTGCCTTGGAGGAGTTGGAAGTGAAGCAATGTCCTAAGTTGAAGTATATATTTCCTTCATCTATGGTTAAAAGCTTTGTGCATCTGAAAAGGTTTCCAATTGTGCTGAAATGAAAGTGGTGGTAGAAGGAACATTATCGGCAGAAGAAGGGATTAGTAGCAACAATTTCAGTGTGTTTCCCAAACTTGATTATCTGTTTCTTTTGGATCTTTCTCAACTTAACAGATTTTGTTGTGGAATGAATCCAATTAAGTTTCCTTCGCTAAGGAGGATACATATACGGAGATGTACTGAATTGAACACATTCGTTTATGATGATGGAAAGAGTTCACCGTATTTCTTCAATGAAAAGGTATGATTTAATTTGTTATTTTTTAGCATAGTTTATGATTAGGTAATACCGTGATTAGTACAATGTTGGAAGTTAAATAATGATAATAATATTGACTCCCAAAATCTCAAAAACCTAATTCTCCTAAAATCTCTCACTGTTGCAGATTTGTTTTTTCTTCTTCTTTGAGTGCCGGCGGTGGCACCAATCTTAATATTGGTTGCCGTATACCGGACTTTATCGTTTTCTGCTCTTGTGGCATGATCTACTCTACCTTTTGGTACGTTTCTTCTGTTGTTTGACACGTTTCTTCTGTCATTTGGCATGTTTTTCTTTTGTTTTGTTTCTTAAGGTTGGATCTGACGACGCCACGACTGATCAAGATGGCGTTATTTGTTATCACGATGATCTTCCTTGCTTTGGACCCTCAGATTGAATATGGATACGCGGTTTGCGCTCGTGGATAGTTTATCGCGACTCAGTTCTAATCTGCGTTTCTTAGTGATCTTTCATAGATTAATCCCCTTTTGTGGTTCGTTTACTGATGCAATCAGAATTGTTGGTATCTATCTTTTCGATCAAACCTTTGGAGAAGTTTTAAACTTTTTCTATGTATGGTCCTTGTCTGATCTAGAGTGGTTAGTTTTAAGAAAATATTCATTTTATATATTTAGTTTACAATGCTAATTGTAAGCCATTATTGTAATATTGAGTATTTTCTTGTTAATAAAATTAGCTGCATCTGTTCAAAAAAAATAATGATAATAATATATAAGAAATCTATTGACTCCATCTATCTGATGTAGGTGATGCTTCCTGTGTTAGAGGAATTATCAATTGTAGAAATAGACAACTTAGAGAGGCTCTGGCCTGACCTACTTGTTCAACATTCATTGTCCAAAATAACTTCCATTGACTTGCAATCTTGTCCTAAGCTATTGAATGTTTTTTCATTATGTTGACAAGACTTCAAAGGCTTCATAGACTGCAGATAAGGAATTGTAAATCAGTTGAAGAAATAATCTTTGGATCCGAATCTGGAACCCAAGGAAGTCACAGTCATGTGATGGAAGTTATTACGTTTGGATTTCCAGCTTTGACATCCTTGGTGCTCCTTGACATGCCAATTCTAAAGAGTATCCATCATAACAAAATGCATACTATAAATTGGCCTTCATTGAAGAAGCTGAGTGTGGATAGATGCGACAGAATGGAGATATTGTTTTCTTCTGGAGAACCTAGTAGTGAACAGCCCTTGTTTTGGGTGAATGAGGTATCATCTTATTCATAATCCCACAAACTAGTACAGTTATTTATTTATTTATTTGGATAAGTGTTTGAGTTTTATTTATCCGAACCTGAGAACAAATACAAACCCTATAGATACCCTTAGGTGGCCATCCCTTTTAGAAAATTCTTCAAGCTGTACATATACTTTTATTTACATCATCTGTTTATTGGACTATAAAGAATCCTATATTTCTGTTGTTAACAAGTACTGTGGAATTGTGCAGTCTACATTTCCAAATCTTCATAAACTCACTTTGGGACGGAATGCTGGAATGAAAGAGATGATGTGGCATTGCCAAGGACAACATCAACACCATATCCTATCTTCATACTTTCCAACCCTAGAAGTTGTTAAACTTGTGTGGTATCCGGTAACCGGATTGCCATCTTACTTACCCCAGTTGTCGTCTTTACCCAGTCTTCAAACACTTGGAATAAGCTATTCTTTTTCTAAAGAGCTGATATTCCAAAGTGAAGATGGTGGTAAGGAAAAGCCTGCATCACACCTACTCTCTCAGATAACTGTATTAAGGTTGGAAAATCTTTATGAACTGATGCATCTCTGGAAGGAAAAGGAAGGATTCCAAAATCTAAGGATGTTGGATGTTTCCATGTGCCCCAAATTAAAAGTTAATCTAGTTCCATCCCCGGTATCTTTCCGAAATCTGCTGACTTTGAGAGTACAGAGATGTAAAGGAATCATAAAATTAATCACAGATTCCACAGCCAAAAGTCTAGTGAAACTCAAAGAAATGAGTATAGAGAATTGTGGAAATATAGAAGAAATCATACAGGATGGGGATGCTGCTGCTGATGAAATCATTTTCCCCCAACTCCACCGTTTGGAACTTAAATATTTACCACAACTAGAAAGCTTCTGCTCATCGTAGAAGTATACCTTTGGATTCCCAGCCTTAGAAATTCTAGTTCTACATGATTGTCCAAAGATGAAGATGTTCTCTCAAGGACACTTACACTCCATTGTTGCAGAAAGTACAAGTAGATTGGTGGGGATATCAAGAGCGTTGGGAAGGCAGACTGGAGAGCACCATACACCAACTATTTAGAGAACAGGTATATTCTCTAATACTTATAAAATTGGCTTTACCAACGAATTGAAAATTTATCCATAAAGGTTGGGATTATAATAACGGAGGTCAAAATCCATTAAACATACATATTCAAAAATGTATAACTTGTACAAGTTGTGTATTGATACTACTTTTAAAAATTGTTTAACATAAATTTAATTAATATATTTTATACAAGTGGTGCATTGTAACTCATAGACAATGTATGGACTTGGACATAGTTGTTGCATTCGATATAAGATTTATACATGTATATGATAATATACAATTTTTTATTTCATTCTTCTATTCAACTAATGATCCTAACATGTTATGACCAAAGAATATGAGAATTCTAAATAACATCAAAGCACACTTTAAACAATCAATATATTCATCCATTTAACAGTGACTCGATTTTGATTTGCATGAGTAAACAAAATATAGGAATGTAAGAATTCTGAAGAAGATTATAACAATCTTTCAACTTCTACGGATTCTGAAGAATGTGAGAATTATGAAGAAGAAAGTGAGATTGAAGAAGATCAGGACAATCTTTCAACTACTACGGATTCTGAAGAATGTCAGAATTATGAAGAAGAACGTGAGACTGAAGAAGATCAAGACAATCTTTCAACTTCTACGTATTCCGTAGAATGTGAGAATTATGAAGAAGATTGTGATTTCGAAAAAGATCAAAGAAATCCTTCTACTTCTAACACCCAAGTAAGTCTAAATGAATTTTAATGTACCATTCTTCTTTTCTCGTTTTAAGTTGTAATTCTGAATGACCTGAATTAAGTAATTATATACACGTACAATGCAGATGGTTACTAGAAAATGATAATACTTTCGTTCATCTCATCATCATCTACTTTTTATTATCGTTTAATTACATTTTAGTTGTATCACCTAATGGAACTTGATAATAAATCTTTGACCTTCAACAATGTATGATTGTTTATATTCTTCACTTGATTTCCCCCCTTATGATCTCCTATTGTAACATCTTCTATCATCGATGTAACAGTGTAGGGAGCAGAAAATTAGTTGATCTGAATGCTGCACCTCCTACTTCTCTCTGCAATATGTCCTTGTTTCCAATCCGTTTCTCCATATTTTATATTGCTTTATTGCAGGGAGAATGAATAAATATTCAGATTTGGGTTGATCATCAGATTAATGAATGATCTCCCTATTTTTGTACCATACTAGGCTGATAGTTTTCGCTACCAGACACTTCTACATAAGTCTCGGTCTTGACGACTCGGATATCAGCTCGTGCCCTTCTTGCAATGAATGACTATTTCTCTCGGCTTCAAGCTCTCGGTTCTCGCCGCTGCTGTTCTTCTTCGGCATCCACATCCACATCCTAAATCTTCAGGGAAGCAATGGGTTACTTTTGTTTTGTCTAATGTCGGGAACGACCACATGACGTTCATTTATAATGTTGCTGGTAAAGTTGTACGTTGATTGTATATATGGATGAAGAATTTCATTGTGTTAATGTAAAATTAAATTAGATTACTTTATTTGTATAAGTTGATTGATATATTTTAAGATTTGTTCATATAAAATTAGTTAATTTAGGGTTTAAGGTTAGAGGTTATGGCTAGGGTTTAGAGAGTTGGGTAGTGTATTTTTAGAGTTTAAGATTTAAGATGTAAAAATTAGGGTTGAAATTTAAATTTTAATTTCAAGTTTTTTTTAGGGTGAATGATTCGTGTTTAAATTATACATTATTTTATTAATAATTACTTTTTGATTGATTATTATAAGATGTTAATTTAGATCTTTTCGTTCATTTTCCATGCATGACATTGAAGATAAGAAATCCAACTTAAAAGGTAAAAGTTCTGCAGATTTCTCAATTTTTTAGATTCACGGGCATGATTTCTGGGATGACTGCTGGCATGATAACAATCAACATCTTTTGGATTGGCTAGCTGGAAAATCTGTATGGATAAGTTCAACTAGACAAATGGAGTGAATTTCGGGATGTGTCTTCAATTTACAAACTTAATTTACAGGATTTTGTCTTTTTGTCTTTGTTATCTTTGTAATTCCTAAGCCTATAAATACCCATTCTTGGGAGAGGCTGAGACACCCATCGTCTTTCATCTTTTCATTTCGTGTTTTGCTTAGTTTGTTTTAAGTACTTTTGTTTTAAATAATTTTTTTTTTTACTTTTCTTTTTACTTTCTTTTATTTTTTGTTTACAATTTATTTACAAAATATGTCAAACATGATAAACAATATCATGCTTGGCTAATTTTCTCAAGCCAAAGAGCTAGCAATGAAACGATTCGATCGTGAGATTCGAACAAAGCACTAAATGTCCTTCGGTGATACATTCTCGTTTTTCTGAACGTAAAAGGTTGACAATCGGCCTCACTTACATTTTTTAAATTACTTCTTATCAAAAGATGTCGTCGGTTTGTAAGTTGTTTAAAAATATAGTTGAAAGGAAGGATCGACCAATGACACTTCGACTTCCTATGAATACACTTAGCGTCGGTTCGCTAAGGAAAAATGAGATCGAAAACGATTCTAGGTGAGACAACTTTTGAGTCGGGCTTTTCTATTTTTGAAACTAAATATTTTAACGGAGATAAACATGGCTAATTTATTTAAGAATCGATTTTCGAAGATAGACTTGAGAATATTGGTTACATGTGAGAAAAGCAAGTTGCAATGGGTTGGGCCTTACAGATTATAACCGACATGAATTCCGAAGGAAAATACATTTCAATGATTGAAAGAATCCAATTAAAGCTAGCTCGAGGCGATTTTATAATTTGCGATATCTTAACTTACTTTCTTCCTAGCTCTTTAATTTGCTTTTACTTTTTAATTAATTGCTTAATTCGACTATCGCCCTTTTTTATTTATTGTCGCAGATCCTAAATTAAAAACGATGATAAATTGGATTAGAAAATGCGAAATTCTCTATGGATCGACCCTCTTCCACTATTCTACCTTTCTCTATTTATTTTATTTTCGAAGAGGCTTTATTTTATTTTGACAAGTTAAAACGATGCTTGTCAGTGAATCATAGAATGAGACATAGTTAGGGACATAAAATTTTTGTCCGACGATAAAAAGCACTAAAAATTACTTTGGTTATCTTATTGTCATCTCTCGCAAAAATATCGTCAAAATTTTCTATGTTTTCTTTAACAACACCATTAACATTAGGGTGCAAATTGTGCTGGCTTCGATGTCCCCACTTAAAATTAGTGAGTTTAAGGTTTTAGGTTAGAGGTTATATTTAGGGTTTAGGAATTTATAAGTATAATATATTTTTTATAATATAGAGTTTAGGGTTTAAAAGGTTGTATTTAGGGTTTAGAATTTTTTTAAAAAATTATAATGAGTATAGAAAGAGATATGGTTATTATAATGAATCTACTTTTTAGAAGAGCAATAATCTCTTTTTTTCCTAAAACAAATTCTCCTTCAATTTAACATATAATATATGTAAAAAATATATTATTCCGTTAGTATTAATGGTCTCGGTAGAAAATGAAGCATCCGATTCGAATTTAAAAATTAATCAATTAATTGTTAAAAAAATTCAAGTTATTCATTTTTTTTATTTTATAACATAAATTTTATTTTTTTAATCAAGTTAAATTTTTTGCAATGAGTCAAGTCAAATAGTTTTTTTTTTTTTGAATTGAACTAAGTTTTGCTCACCCATAAATTTTGTAACCATTGTGTATGTACCATCGTCGAAACTCAAAAGCAAAGATTTTGGTCTTACTTTTAAATATAACTGTTTATATCTAATTTATTGATCGATTAATTCAGATCGAATATTATGAATATAATATTTTTTTATTTAATAAAAAATTACAAATTTATGTAGTTGGATTTTAACTTAAGAAATCAGCAAGAGGTGAAGAACATGAAATAAGAAGCAAGTGCTTAATCAATTGTAATCTAACACAACGCTCTATGCTGGCAGCCTGGCATCGGGTAAATGCTAATAATGGTGGTTCACATGTCCCCCTCCCCTCCATTTTTCTTACACCGCTCTCTTTAGTCCGTTTATCAACCCCACGCGCCTCCCTACACGGCTGAATCTGTCGTTCTCTCTCGCACGTGTCTTACACGCGCTTCACGTGTGATGCTTTTAAATACGCAGATGATGTAATTAAAAATGATAACTAAATATCTGCCTAGAACTGGAAAAGACCATTTTAGCCTTTGTTTTATGTTGCCCCTGGTGTCGTATGGAAACAGCTTAGCCAAAGAGAAGTCGGTGTACTGATTAAGGTGTGCAAAAATATATATGATTCGATATATCCAATTTGATTATTTATTAATTTGATTTAAAGTTTTAGATATTTGATTTGATTTAAAAATTTTAATATTTGATTTGATATGATCGTCAAGTTCAAAAAAACACAAACTAAAATTTATATTCGAATAAGTGAATATTTGAATATCTAATATAAGTATTCGATATCCAAAAAATCTGAATATCCGATTTGTTGAATTGAATACGGATTACTATTTTACGGATTCAAAATTTTGAGATATTCTATTTTCCAGAATTAATCCAATTTGATATATGAAAATGCATACCCCTAGTACCAACAACCAGATGAGACACTATTCCTTATATAAGATGGAAAGTTTAAATAATAATAAGTAAAATTAACTACGATAAAGTGCAATCATACTAAAATCTTGGGCCAAAGTTAGAAAATTCATGTTAAAAATTATTAAAATTGTTTTTAATTATTAGAGGGGCCAAATTACAAATTTTCCATTTATTTAAGTGCTAAAAATAATTCAATTAATTTGTTTAAGTTTAAGAGAGGCTAGAATTATAATCCCGTCATTGAATAAGCATGGCCTAAGCTTAAGAATTTTAAAAATATATTAACTAGTCAACTCATAATATTTACCTAAACTTAAAATCTCAAAGTTATCAATAGTTCAACTAAGGGGTAAACGAGTTGAGTTGGGTTTGAATAGTGTTGAATTCGACTTAATTTGTTAAGATTTTGAGTCAAATTCGAGCTTGGTCGAGTTTAATTGAGTCAAGTTTTGATTGACCTTTGATCGTATCGGACTCGAATAACTCATCATTTGTCATGTCTAATTTAAAGCCATGTCAGAAAAAAAAATTGATACGTAACTTATGTAAACTCAAGCTTGTTAATTTTAAGGTATAAAGTGTTAGTTTAAGGTTTAAGTTTTAGGTTGTTGGGTTTAAAATTAAGGACTTATGTTTAGAGTTTATATTTTCGGGTTTTAAATTTAGAAATATAGATTTTAAATTATAAGAATTTAATATATTATATTTTTGAGTAGCTCACCAGCTTTACGAGTTGAGTGTTAAGTAACTTAGTTTGACTCGTTAAAAATTCGAGTCAAATTTGAGCTTAAGTCGAATTTAATCGAGACTGAACTTTAAACGAGTTAAACTCAAATAACTTACTATTTATCTCGTTTCATTTACGATCCTAAGTTCAACCTCGTCAATAATACCACTTCAAATTTAGCTCTCCAAAAACTATATTTTTTTAGATTGTAGCCAATTAATTATCAAATCTATATATAAAAAAAGTAAAAATGTGTTAAGGGCTTTTCTACTATATTAAGAAATGCATTAAGTCCCTATTGAGTTTATAAATTAATTACTAATATTCTTAATGTAAATTTATTGGTTCCTTTGTGAGTCAATTTCAGTCTAATTAATTATCAAAAACTACTCTATAAAAGGTAAAAAATGTGTTAGGATTCTTATACTATATCAAGAAATGCATTCAAGTCCCATAGATTTAATAAATTAATAGATATTAGTTGAATGTAAATGGATTGATTTTCTATATGAGCTCTAACCCTAAGGGTATGAGTTAATGGTAATTTCAATGCCTTATAATTTAAATATTTTTCAAATTAAATATTGTATCTCTCAAACTTGGGATTAACTATTTATAATTAGATAAATTATAACAGAGGTCACTTAATTATGAGTAAGATTATATTTAAGTTGCTCAATAATTAAAAGTTATATTTAAATCACGTGCATACACTCGTTAATTAACACTAGAGTATTTCATTTGAAATCATTAATTAATTTAATACATAAATTGATATATATATTAAATATGAAGAGTATTCAGATATAACCTTACTCATTATTATATGAACTAAGTGTAACATTTAATAATTTAGTGGCTCAAATATAAGCGTACCCATAACTGAATGATCTAAATATAATTTTTAATAATTAAGTAAATCAAATATAACCTTATTAATAATCGAATGAGTTTTATTTTAATTTACCTTCATAATTTCATCATACCACTAAATTGTTTTTTTGAAAGGGTATTTTATTAAGAAGAAAGAAGAAAAACACAATTCTAAATAAAATTTGTCCCTAATTGGATTAAATGATCGTGATATCTGGTTACGGACAAGGGCGGAGCTAGAATTTTTTTTAAAGGGTGTTTTTTTTAAAATTATATTTAAGGGTATCAATTATTTAAAAATTAATGTTATTTATTTATTTTTTAAAAATATATATATAAATTATACTTATAAAAAAATAATCCAAAATATTTGGGGTGTCATTTGACCACCCATTTCAATGGGTGGCTCCGCCCATGGTCACAAATATGATTGACAACGACATAGTATTTGATACGAATTCATGTCAAATCAGGATTTAAATTTTGGGTGTTACAAATTTAAAATTTGGGTCTATTTTATAAAATTTAAGATTATTTCATTTTATTATTTATTTATTTATTTTAATATAATTTCAAAAATATAAAAAAACAACGCGAGTTAGATAACATAAGTTAACAATAAAAATTTAAAAATAATAACGAGAAGACACTTATTTTATAACGTTGAAAATGTTAGATACATATTTGGTCTAAAATAAAATCTAAACTCTTAAATAAAAAATATAGTTGAGCACATATTTTAGTAAGCCTAATATTCAAAGGACAACCTAGTCATTTCATCAAAGGGTGTATTCGTCTAAAAAACTTTCTACGGAAATTTAAAAAAACAACAACGAACAATCAGGACCGTTCATTAGTTCCATCCGACGGCTATATCACAACCAAAGAAAGGAGGGAACAACCACTGAACTCACTTCCATTTATATATAACACTCTTATCCTTCCCTTTACTCACCATCCCACATTTCATCAGATTCTGCAAATTCTCCCGTTTTTCAGAAATCCAAGACAAGGTAAAGTGTTCTCCATTGCTACTTATATGAATCAGATTTCGAATTTCTGTATGACTTTTATGAAATTATGTTTGAGAATTTTGATTTTCGTTTGATCTATCTTCATTCCGATTTGTAGTAGATAGATTTCTTTTCTGCATTTGCTTGGATCTGAATTTCCACATGATTTTCTGTTTGTACTCATTGAGATTATGCGCTGATTACTGTTGTCTTTATGTCTTTTGTTGGATTTGTTTTGGAAGGTTTCTTAAACTAAGCTTTGTTGAAATCTGCACTCGTATCTGTCAATATTTGAATGTTTGGATACTAGATCGTAAATCTATTGGATCTGAAGCATTGCATTTCCATTCGATTTTGTAATTACTTAAAAAAGGCATTCGTTTATCATAGAATGAAGAATTCAGAGCTTAATTTTAGCTCAGTTGTACCCAATTATGGAAAAGTGGGAGAGATCCTTCATGTTCAAGGTTGAAATCTGCATTTCCTATTCATTGGATATTTGGTTTTAAATCTATTGAACGTGTTTAGTTTTTAGATCTGAAGTTGTGAAGCATTGAATTTTTACTCTTGACTTTTTTTAGAAAAAAAATCTTGAAAGATGCATTCTTTTTATCGCCGGTTGAAGTATTTGGGACTTAATTTGAGCTCTGTTGTCTATTAGGGAAAAATGAGGGAGATCCTTCATGTTCAAGGTGGACAATGTGGGAACCAGATTGGTTCCAAGTTTTGGGAGGTCGTTTGCGATGAGCACGGCATAGATCCAACTGGAAAGTACATTGGTACCTCGGATCTGCAGTTGGAGCGTGTAAATGTTTACTATAACGAGGCTTCATGTGGCCGCTTTGTTCCTCGTGCTGTGCTCATGGACTTGGAGCCTGGTACAATGGACAGTGTCCGAACTGGTCCTTACGGTCAGATTTTCAGGCCAGACAACTTTGTTTTTGGACAATCTGGTGCGGGAAACAACTGGGCGAAGGGCCATTACACTGAGGGAGCCGAGCTTATTGATTCCGTCCTTGATGTTGTGAGGAAAGAGGCTGAGAATTGTGACTGTCTGCAAGGTAAAGAGATTGTTTCTTTAGCCTTTGGCTGGTATAAATTGATAATTCCATTTGATCTTAGACATGAACATATTTGCTATCTTTAGTGACAGTTGTGGATCTGATATTCTATTTCAGGTTTCCAGGTGTGCCACTCCTTGGGTGGAGGAACTGGTTCTGGGATGGGAACCTTGTTAATCTCAAAGATTCGAGAGGAGTATCCCGATAGGATGATGCTTACGTTTTCCGTGTTCCCCTCGCCAAAGGTTTCGGATACGGTTGTAGAGCCATACAATGCAACACTCTCTGTTCATCAGCTTGTCGAGAATGCCGATGAGTGCATGGTTCTTGATAATGAGGCTTTATACGATATCTGCTTCAGGACTCTCAAATTGACTACTCCTAGCTGTAAGTAATTACGAGGTCGTCGAAGTATATACTTTCGATGTTTTAAATATCTGTTTCGTTCAGTTGTTGATAGTGGTGGCTAAAACATAATGTGATTGCCAATGCCACAGCCCCCTTGATGTTTTGGACACTTTTCCAGTTCATCAGTGCTCTAATCATCTACTTATATGTGTCGGTATGTGTTGCAGTTGGTGATTTGAACCACTTGATCTCTGCAACCATGAGTGGAGTCACATGCTGTCTCAGGTTTCCCGGTCAACTCAACTCTGACCTCCGAAAACTTGCCGTGAACCTGATTCCCTTCCCTCGTCTTCATTTTTTCATGGTCGGGTTCGCTCCTCTGACCTCCCGCGGTTCTCAGCAGTACCGTGCCCTGACTGTCCCTGAGTTGACTCAGCAAATGTGGGATGCAAAGAATATGATGTGTGCTGCTGATCCAAGGCACGGTCGCTACCTCACTGCATCCGCTATGTTCAGAGGCAAGATGAGCACCAAGGAAGTAGACGAGCAAATGATCAATGTCCAAAACAAGAACTCATCCTACTTCGTGGAGTGGATCCCGAACAACGTGAAATCCAGCGTCTGTGACATTCCGCCTAGAGGGCTGTCCATGGCCTCCACCTTCGTAGGAAACTCAACCTCGATCCAGGAAATGTTCAGGAGAGTCAGTGAACAATTCACGGCTATGTTCAGGAGGAAGGCTTTCTTGCATTGGTACACCGGTGAAGGCATGGACGAGATGGAGTTCACTGAGGCTGAGAGCAACATGAACGACCTCGTGTCCGAATATCAGCAATACCAGGATGCTACCGCCGATGACGAAGGTGAATACGAGGAAGAAGACGAGGAGGATGAAGAGCACATGTGAAGGGGCGAGCGCTGAACGAAGCTTGTTGGTAATGTAGCATACGGTATATGATTTCCGAGCTTGTGTTTGGTATTGTATATGTAAGTCTTTCCCTTTCCCGAGTTTCCCTTTATTAATTCTGCTTGTTGTAATGCCGTACCTATGTTTGCATTACATTGGCGTTCTCTACATTTGGCATAAAACTTCAGTGCTCCTGTAGTATGAATGACGGTCGGTGAGTACGAGGTCCGGGAACGAGTTTACCGTCGTATATCCGGTCGACTATATTCTCATAGGGGCAAGTTTACGGCCTGCAATCCGAGTCGAGGACGGGATTATAAGTTAGCTTACCCTCATGGGATTGCTACCCTGGGAAATGAGAACTGTATTTGTGGACTTCATTTTTCAGTTGAGTTGGTGTCTATTGCGAGTTCGTCTTTGCTATATTATTAGTAAAATTTTAAAAGATAAATATGAAAGACTGAAAACTGTTGTTTAAATTAAATTATAAATTAAATAATTTTAAAAATACAAACAAATCATTCAATGAATCAATTATTATAAACAAATCACTAAACTTTTAAAAAATATGGATGTTTGAAGAGGTATGATAGAGATTTTTATTAGCAAAATTACAAATGAGCCACCAAATTATTAATAAAATTATAAATTAATCACTTCACTTCAAATAGTTACAAATGACTCAATTTATAATAAAATTTCATTTAGAGTTTTGGGTTCGTTAAAGATTGAGGTTTCATTCTAGGATTTGAATGACTGAGAGGAAGAATATACCTAAAATAATGGTTGTTTGATAATGGACGATGTTGATCGATATTTTAATAAAATTTCAAATTACTTATTTTTGATAGATATTTTAACAAAATAAACACAAATTTATCTAGCTAATCAAGGTAGATATAAAATATATGGTGGTCATAGAATTTAAAACCAAGCGATATAATTCTCTCTATGTATTTGAAACGAGAAAAAGACAAATCATTTTCATTTAAAGCTAAAATTAAAAAAAAAAACATGACAATAAAATTTAATGTTCTTTTTATGGTGTCTGTAATATTGATTTTACTTCTTTCATCCATTAAAGCTCAAGGAGGTATGCTTGATGTCGTTACTAAGTTTGGCGCAAAGGATGAATTGAAAACAGATTTGAGTAAGGTAAGTGAAATTATAAATTATTTTAACATTCAGATGATAAAATTATATAGAATTTATTTATTAATATATTTTATTTTAGCTATTATTGGATGCTTGGAAAGAAGCTTGTAGTTCAACGAATCCGGTAATAATTGTGGTTCCTAAAGGTATATATATTTTAAGTCAAGCAACACTAGAAGATCCTTACGAGGCTCGTATTAAGCTTCAAGTTTAGGGCACTATAAAAACTCCAGCGGATCTTAAAGCTTTCAAAAAACCTAAATGTATTGCATTTAGTAAAGTTGAAAATTTTAGAATGTTCGGTGGAAGAATTTTTGATGCTCAGGGAATCAAAGCTTATAAGAGAGAAGGTTGCGATAAAAAAAGATTTTGTAGCGTACTCCCTACGGTTCATTGTAAGGTTTCTTTCCTTTTACTAGAATTTGATATTTCTTATATTTATAATTAACATATAATTTTTTTTATTCTATTTTAACTCAAAAATTAAACAAAATATGAGGTTTAATTTTTTGACCAACGCGTTGATACAAGACATAACTAGCAGAGATAGCAAACAATTCCATATTAATATTTTGGGTTGCAAAAACATTACTTTCAAACATTTTAACATACGTGTGATAAGTGTATAAAATTCCTATATTTTATATCACTTTTCACTCAATTATTGCCGGTAATTAATATATTTTCATGACAATATTAAATAATTCTGCATATTTTTTACAATTCAACATCCATGTACTTAATTGTTATTTTTATACAATATTTGGTAGAAATTGGTACGATTATGGTTTCCTCCCTTAGACAGTGAATACACCGCCTAAGTATACTATGTTGAATGAAGAAAGATGTAGATCAGATGCAGTAAAGCACCCGCCGCGACAACAATCTTGTCGCTGCAATAGAAGCACAATGAAGACATATGGCGTGCGATAGATAGAGAATAAAGAGCCAAATCTTTCAAATCAAGTTAGAGAATAAATAGAGGAAAACAAGTCAAGCCATGATCAAAGCTACGAGAATTCAAGAGTTCAAGAAGAGTAAAATTAGGAAATATAATAAAGATCTTGTATTTAATATAAAGTTTATTTTATTCCAATTAGTATTCCTACTACTTATAGGAAGTCATGACCTAGGCTTGGCCTATATATACCGACCCCTAGCTGTAGGAGAAAGTAACTCGTTTACCACCGATTAGAATCCTAACTGCCACCATTATCATGTTCTAAACTCTTCCATATGCTTAGGTTATTTTGTGGAGTAGTTGTGGAAAAAAATGTACTTTTGTTTGAGTTTTATTAAGACAAATTCATAATTCATAGTTCATTCACTTTGGTATTTACTATTTCTTGCATACAAGCACGAAAGATAAATTTACAAGGAAAAACCTATTTATCTAGACTACGGATAGTTAGGCTCAAGAAACAAGTGAACACGGTCTTTGCTCTTAAGCATTGACTAATCCGGCATAGGGATAAGTTTGGATTTTAGTGACTAAAAGGAAGCATATCATCGGTTGTTGTTCACCCTTGATTTACGCTGAGAAAAATCATCAAGACATGACCCTCAATAGCAATTCGAATTAGGGATAAGGAGGAGACAATAAAGGATATTTTGTCGAACTATGAGTTGTTGATTTGCAGATGAAGCATAACCCGTTGAAGCGGTTAAGGCAACCCTTCAGCGACCCGCCAAGGCGGCACTTCAACCTTTCGTATTAATAAAACGAGAATACTGTGCAATCGGATTTCACACTACGAAACAATCTAACCTAGCTTTTCCATTGTATATTGAATTCTAATCAATTATTTTAGTTATTTAGTTATTGTAGTTAATGATACTTCAATCATCTATGTTTTTACTTTTCCTTAGTACAAGAACGATAAGTTGCATAGGGATCCAGTCCCTATGGGATCGATACTTAAATACTATAACTTGGAAAATGTGTGCGCTTGCACCATAAAGGTATAGGTCTTCTTACGCACAACAACATGCAGCTAAAGATAGTGCGAACATAGACGATATTCCTATGGGAAGATTAGATTGAGTTAATATTATTAACTCAAAAATAAAAACCGGTCATGATTGTATTTCAATTGGGGATAGATCCAAACATATGGACATCAATAAAATAACTTATGGACCAGGACATGACATCAGTATCGGTAGTCTTAGAAAATTCTATTAAATTCAATTATTTAAAAAATATCCTTACATAAAATATCACATAAGAGATAATATATTATCCATTTCAGCTTATTTGATTTAAAGTTACACCTGTGAATGTAGAAGTTTTATTTCATGTAAAATCAAATAACAATTACTAAAATTTAACGAAGAGCATATTTCTTATCAAAATTTACCTATTCAAATGTTTTAAATTTTACCTATTAAAATTTCTTATCAAATTATTATGAAAACTAAAAATCTAATTTCAAAAAAGCCCAAAATCAAAAAATCCAAAATCTACCCGAACATTAAATTCTAACCTATAAACTCCTAAAACCTTAAATTATAAGTCTTAAACCATAAATACATTAGTAACCAAAATGAATAGATTTTAGGGTTTAAGCTTTAGTGTTTTGGTGAATATTTGTTTTTAATATGATCACGGTTAAGTGAGTTTCCGGAATTCACTAGTTGCCCGATCGTGAACATAATAAGTAATTCATTACGTGATAAAATAAATTCAA
Organism: Abelmoschus esculentus; assembly: GCA_035048815.1. NCBI lineage: Eukaryota > Viridiplantae > Streptophyta > Magnoliopsida > Malvales > Malvaceae > Abelmoschus > Abelmoschus esculentus. The sequence continues at coordinate 657,081 of JAUCBN010000019.1, read as the reverse complement.
AAGGGTTCTTGATGATGAAATTGGTATGATTGCGAAAGCTAATTTAGTGATTCAATGAGAATGTAATAAAATGAATGGAAGATGATGGTAAAAGTTTATGTGTAAATAAGGAAAAGTAATAAGTAACCAGGAAAGAACCGACACTATAGAGAATGTCGACCCGAATCCTATTGGATGTTTAGAGGAACGAGCAAGGAACCAACACTATATAAAAGTAAAGACCCATTTCCTATAATGTTCATAAACAAAAGACCGCGACACTCTAGTTCGAAAACTAAGAACCTTGGTATATGAAAATAAGGAATGACACCACAAGGAGAATTCCTTGATAAGTCGAATAAGTTCAATGAAGAACAAAGAGATAAAACTCTCGCACAAAGGTGTATTAGAATCAAAGTTTTCTTCTTATAAATGAAATGTTAGGGACTATTTATAGGAAAATAAAATAAAAATAAAAAGTCTAACAAAGAAATATAACAATGATGACAAGACATTAAGGCTTGTATTCTTCCATCTCTTTTGGTAGCTGAATAGTTTATAGAATATGTACCATCTTTTTTGGTAGCTGAATAGTCTATAGAATATGTAGGATGAATATGGACAACACTAGGATAAATGTAGATATCCATTTGTCCAAGAGAGAGTATCTCATTGAATTCTATGCTCATCTACAAGTCATTTGTCCTCCTTGAATGTCATAATGGTATGAATAAAGAATCTATTCAATGCGTGTCTTTTTGTAGAATTTAAATAATCTCACAAAATAGACGATGAGCAGGCCTTGGATGCTTTTTTTTTTTATAAATAAAGATGTCATTCAATTTCTTGTCACTCTTGCTGAATATGAAAAGTCTCTACTTGGTTCAAGCTCATCCTTGCATACATTTTCCCTAATAAAATTCCAACTTGCTATGTCTTTGATAAAATGACTACACCTCAAACTCCCGATATCAGATCAATATGATTTAAAGTACGTTAGAAAGATAAGAAATAGGGGAACACATTTTAAAAAGACTTAAAAACTCATTTCGGCCTGGATCTACTCAAATATGGTGATCAAGTTAAGTGAATATACAAGACTCCTTGAATTCCCTCTTTATGTATTGTTTTAATCCATGCCTTTACTCTCACTTGATTTCTTAAATCCCAAAAGACTTCAAATATGTCTTTATTTAGCCTTGGTACACCTAATAACACAAAAACATATATTAAAATAATGCAATTTATATGCAAATTAAAACTTACTTAAATAAACTAGCATGCTTAATGAACATAACATACTCAATGAACTAGCATGCTTATGAACTACCATGCTTAAATGAACTATCATGCATTCTTAAATATTCAAACTTATTAATACTCATGTAACTACATGCAACAAACTCCTAAGCTAGCACTCAAATTCATATTGACATGAATAACTAAAAGATGAAATAAAGAAAAATTCTCTTAGCCTTGAAGATCTTCGATGGTGGTGGAGATTCTTCTTACGAGTTGGAATACACCTTCATAAATCTGACTTTAGTTTGAACATCTAATATTAAGGAAGAATAAGCTTCTTGAAGCTTATCGAATGTAAACAACTTGCCTCAGTCAAACGGTCTCAGAAAGGTTGCAGAAAATAATGTAAGGATCGTATTCATGCTCACATCAGTTTTTCTTCAAATTTTAGATTTTTTAAAATATTTTTTTATAATAATAAATTATTTGTTTACTTTTTTTACTATTATTTTTCAAGGTTTATAGTTTATGGGTTTAAATTTTTGTTGGATTTTTTTTTAAAAATTGGTGTTTTAAAAATCAAACTTTTAGTTTTTAAAATTATAGTTATCTATTTAATGTTATTTATAATATAAAAATATTATAAATTTTTATTTTATTAATTATATATATATATTAATATATCTAAACAATTATATTTTTAATATATTTGTATTATTTATAGAGTCTAATATTTATTTATTTGATAAAATGCAACTTGAAATATATATTATTTGTGTTTAAAACAAATGAAGTTGTTAATTTGTTTTAGTGATTAGGAGTTTGTCTTTTTGTTTTAAAGGTTTTAAGTTCAAATCTATTGCGCGTATAAATTTTCATATTTTCCTCTTGTATTAAGATGCCTTTTTATTCCATTTATTATTCGCAATAGCAACCCAAAATGATGTCGTTTTAGTATACCATCAGAGTCATGAGTTGTTAAAGAGTTAACAGTATGGTAGAATAAACGAGTAAAAAAATAAAATTTGATGGCAAATTTGTACCAATTGAAAGTTTTGTGACAAAAACGAGTTAGGAGTCATCGTTCGGTGGTACCTAACACATTTTTTCTGAATATTTTTAATAATATTTAGGCTAAACTATGTCAGATACCTCCGAACTTTTGGGATTTACTTATTTTTACCACCAAATTATGTTTGATTAAAACGATGACGCTTTTGTGCGGAATTTTGATACTAAATTACCCCAAACGGCTTTTTTTTTCCGGTGAAAATAAAAAAAAATATACACTCAATAAGATTGAAATCTAGAACCTTGAAAATCAATGGCAACCTAGTAACCACTAAGCCAACTTAACATCTTTATTTTTTTAACACAAATAATATATATTTTAAATTATAATTTATCATTTAACTAATAATAATATTACTATATAAATAACATTAATTTAAAAAATAATATAAAAAATATATAAAAAAACTAAACCAGTAAACCATAATCCCTTGAGTGACCAAAGTGGATGAATTTTTGGTCTAAGCTTTAGAGTGTTTTTTAATTGGAAATTTTAGATATTTTTAGTTTTTATAATATTATTTTTATATATTCTAATTTTATTTTTTTATAAGTAAAGTTTTTGAGTTTAAGGTTCATACTTTAGGGTTAGGATTTATGAGTTTTAAAATTTTAATCAATTTTTAAAATTTTAAAATTTTCTATGTTTTGAAAATGTCTTTTTACTTTTATATCAATATGCTTTTCTATTGAATATTATTAAGAAATATAAAAAATATCTATATATTCATATTTAAAGAATTAATTATATATATACAAATATATTATTATATATTTATATTATTGTTATTATATATTATTTATATCATATTCCCATAAGCTATGGGTTTTAAATATACTAGGAGTATTTCCCTTCCTTTTTCTTGAGTCCTCAATCTCTCTCCCCACTAGGTAGAACTATAATTAAAATTAGGATTTATCAAAAAATATTCGTTAATAAAATCCTTTTACTTCATTAGAATAATTCAAAATTTTCAACAAAATAAGCATAAATTAACCTACTCAAGCCAGGTGGATATAAAATACTTGATGGCCATAGAAGTTAAAGCCTAACCATATAATTTACACAGACTTATTAAATTATAATTGATTTTAGAGAAAATATTGATTGGTTATAATTTTACAACCTCTCTATATATTTGAAAAGAAAAAAAAAATAAATCATTCTCATTTGAAGCTAAAATAAAAAATACATGGCAATAAAATTTAATATTATTTCTACGGTGTCTATAATATTGTTTTTACTTCTATCATCCAATGAAGTTCAAGGAGGTGTTCTTGATGTCGTTGCTAAGTTTGGTGCAAAGGCTGACTTAAACACAGATTTGAGTAAGGTAAGTAAAATTGTAAATCACTTTAACACTCCGACGGTAAAAACATGTTTAACTTATTTATTAATATATTTTATTTTAGCCATTATTGGATGCCTGGAAAGAAGCTTGTAGTTCAACAACTCCAGCAACAATTGTGGTTCCTAAGGGTATATATATTTTAAGTCAAGCAACACTAGAAGGACCTTGCAAGGCTGCTATTGAGATTCAAGTTCAGGGCACTATAAAAGCTCCAGCCGAACCTAAAGCTTTCAAGGAGCCCAAATGGATTGCATTCAGTAGAGTTGAAAATTTTAAATTGTCCGGTGGAGGAATTTTCGATGGTCAAGGAACTAAAGCATATAAGAGAGAGAAGGTTGCGATAAAAAAGATTTTTGTAGTGTACTCCCCATTGTAAGGTTTCTTTCTTTTTGTTAGAATTTGATATATTTTTATATTTATGACTAACTTATATTTTTTTAACTCCATTTCAACTCATAAACAGAATCTTAGGTTTGATTTTTTGACCAACGCGCTGATACAAGACATAACTAGCAGAGATAGCAAACAATTCCACGTTAATCTCTTGAGTTGCAAAAATATTACTTTCGAACGTTTCAACATACGCGCACCTAAAGATAGTCCAAACACAGACGGTATTCATATGGGAAGATCAGATGGAGTTAACATTAGAAACTCAGAAATAAAAACCGGTGATGATTGTATTTCAATGGGGGATGGATCCAAACATGTGGACATTAATGGAGTAACTTGTGGACCAGGACATGGCATCAGTATTGGCAGTCTTGGAAAGTTCGACGATGAAGAACCGGTTGAAGGAATTAAAGTAACAAAATGTACCATGTCTGATACTACGAATGGTGTTAGAATCAAGAGCTGGGCAGGTGAATTTCCTGGCAGTGCATCAGATATTCATTTTGAGGATATCACCGTGAAGAATGTCAGTTGCCCTATCATAATTGACCAGAAATATTGCCCATCGGGTAAATGCAAGAAGAATGTACGTGAACAATTATCAAAATCCTAATACAGTGAAAAGAGGTTATCAATCATCTAATCTAGATATTATTGTGTTCATGTAGGCAGAATCAAACGTTAAACTAAGCAACATCAGCTTTAAGAACATTCGTGGCACGGCTGCGCTTCCAGAAGTTGTTCGAATCACTTGCAGCGGTACTTTTCCATGTCAAAATGTGGAGTTCGCCGACATTGATCTCAAGTACAGTGGACCCAATGGACCTGCAGTATCTGAATGTAAAAATGTAAAACCCAAAATTTCTGGCAAACAAAATCCAGCCGCATGTGCTACCCCTATGCCAGAAAACCCTACACCTACGCCTTAAATGATCTGCAATGATCAAAGCAAATGTAACTCGCACACCTTTTCATTTTACATAAATACATTTATTTTATTTTATTTTTATTTTAAGAATTTTTTTATTAAATTCAATTATTTAAAAATATTGTTTCATAAAATAGCACATAAGAGATAATATATTATGCATTTCAACTTATTTGATTGAACGTTATAAGCGACACCTGTGGAGGTAAAAAGTTTATTTCATGTAAAATCAAATAACAATTATTAAAAACCAACGAAGAGCATATTTCTTATCTAAATTTACTTATTCAAATATTTTAAATTTTACCTAATAAAATTTCTTATCAAATTATTATAAAAAATAAAAATCTAATTTCAAAAAATCCAAAATCTACCAAAACATTAAATTCTTAACTATAGACTCCTAAAACCCTAAATAATATGTCCTAAACCATAAAAACATTAGCAACCATAGTGAACAGATTTTAGGGTTTAAGCTTTAGTGTTTTTTGAATATTTGTTTTTCTTTAAATTTAGATGTTTAAAATATTTTTTATAATGATAAATTATTTAATATTATTTTTTCATGAATTAAATTTTAAGGTTTAAGTTTTATAGTTTATGGTTTTAAATTTTTGTTGTATTTTTTTTATATAAAAAATTGGTGTTTTGAAAATCAAACTTTTAGTTTTTATAATTATAGTTATCTATTTAATGTTATTTATGATATAAAAATATTATTTATTAATTAATTATATATTACTATATCTATGCAATTATATTTGTAATATATTTATATTATTTATAGAGAGTAATATTATTTATATGATAAAATGTAATTTAAAATATATATTATTTGTGTTTTAAATGATGAAATACATAACGTTCTAAACATAATGAACGATAAAAATAAAGCAAAAGTGAGTAATTAAATTTGCTTTACCTCCAGCCATTGTTGATGGGTTCCGAAAAAACGATCACGAAAAATAAGCAGGATCTTTAAAATACTCACGTGCTCAATAGATGGTGTATATTTCTGAATGTGATTAGTATTTTCGGACCCTACTGTATATATATATATAGCTGATTGATTCAATCCATCATTAAATTAAAATCAACATTTATGATTGAGATTCTCTAATTTTGATGATATCAAAACCGCGGGAAGAGACATTTTAGAAAATAAGATACCGAAAGACAAGAGTAAAAGAAAGAAGACAACTCAGTTAGGAGGTCGAGCCCAAGCCAAACCGCGGGAAGAGACATTTTAGGAAATAAGATTTATTTAATATAATTTAATTAGGAATTAAATTTTTTTCTATTTAGAACTGTTTCCTTGCATGAAAAGATCAATTTAGGACTTAGCATATATAAGGCACTCATTAGGTTTAGGTTTGGAGAGAAGAAGTCGGTTTACACACATAACATATCCTTAGCCGCCAACCACAATATGTTCTAAACTCCCTTGGAGGTTTAGATTGTTGTGGAGTAGATGGAGAGGAAGGTTACATTGTTATTGATATTTATTAATGCAAAACTTATTTCATAGTTTATTCTTTCTAGGTACTTAACTTTCTTTACATATAAGCTCAAGATGATAAGTATGTGAAGAAATATCCATTTGTCTAATATTAGGAGAGTTAGGCTCATGAAACGAGAGAATACGGTCTTTGCTCAAGGGCATTGACTAATCCGGGTCGAATTTTAGCGACTAACAAGACGCAGGTGAGGTAGTGATCTACCCTTGATTAACGCCGGGAGGTATTATCAAGACACGGGGATTTCAATAGTTTTCTTTGCTTAGGGATAAGGAAAAAACATATAAGGCTGCTCTGTCTAACTATGAAAAGTGGAATTGTCGATAAGGCATAACCCCGCCTAGGCATCTCGGCGACCCTTTGTGCGATCCTCAGAGGCGACAGTTCAACCCATTGCTTTAATAAGTGGATTAGCAGTATAACTGGATTCTCCTCTACAAAGCATTCAATCTAACCTCGTTCTTCTCACTATTATCTTTCTATAATTTAATTTAGTTTAGTTAATGCAATTAAACCAATCCAATTACTTGTGCTTTTAATTTCTTAAGTGAAGTTATAAGAAGTAATAGAATCGACTCAGTCTTTATGGGATCGATATCTTAAATATTACAATCTTACAAAGGTGGAATTTAACAAGGACTCCATAGCCTCCATCAGATTTGGCGTCGTTGCCGGAGACTGACGCTCAATTTTACTACCAATTAATTATGCATATTTTTTTATTATTTTAGTTTATTTATTTATTTTTAGTTTTAGTTTAACTTTCGTGGGTTGTTTTGTGCATTACCAGGTCCAACCCTACCATTGATTAATACCTTCACGACCCAAAAATCGAAAAAACAACACGAGATCTGAAACAAAGGGTACGCCAAAGAATGAACGTAGACCCTGGCCAACAAAATAACACGAGTATGAACGCTGCCGCGGAAGACAACCGTGGTGCCTTCGCAGTAGTTGATCCAGTAAATATTCCAAGACAGGACCGCGCTCGAACTGTTCGAGACTATTTAGAGGAAGATTTAAATGGGTTAACTCATGTTGTTGTGATGCCTAATATAGAGGCAGAGCAGTTCGAACTAAAACCGGTCATGTTCAACATAATCAGTACCCTAGGCCAGTTTGGGGGTTCAGCCAATGAAGATACTCGACAACATCTTAAGTCCTTTTTTGAAATTTGTAATTCGTTTAAGCTACCGTGAGTCTCAGCCGACATCCTTAAGCTGAAATTATTTCCCTATTCACTGAGGGATAGGGCAAAAACATGGTTAAATAACCTCCAGTCGTGATCATTGAATTCATAGAAAAAACTATGTCGAAGCTTCCTTGTCAGATTCAATTACACCAATATGACTGACAAGCTCAGAAACGATATAACATCCTTTAGGCAAGATGAAGACGAATCAATGTATGAGGCTTGGCAAAGATACAAAGAATTATATAGAAAATTCCCCATGTATGGTCTGTCTGGGTGGACCCAAGTATTCATCTTCTACAATGCAGTAAACACCAGTACGAGGATGATGCTTGATGCTTCCGCCAATGGCACCCTCTTAGACCGCCCACCCCATGAGAGTATAGAAATTCTGGATAGGTTAGCAAAGAAATACTATCAACACCCAACCACCAGAAGAAGCATAAATAGACGAGGCATGACAAATTTAGATTCTTCGGATTCCATTCTAGCCCAACTGTCCGTCTTGACAAATATGGCGAAGGATCTGCAAAAGCCAAGTCATGTTCGAGAAGTAAAAACAGTCACCATCCTCTGTGAAACATGTGGTGACAATCATGACTCAAACGTATAACCACAGAATCTAGAATCTTCCTTCTATGTTAGAAATTTTAATAGAAACAATATGTCCAACAACTATAATCCATCATAGAGGAAGCAACCTAATTTTCATGGAGCAATCCTAATAATGCACTTAACACTCAACATCAACCAGTGTAATCTACGAGATTCCAGCAAAATAATAGATTTGATTAGTAGTAGATACCGCACTAGGCATCGCCTCCGCAGCAAACAACAGACGTCCAGACTTTGAAGAATACACTGCAAACATTTATGGCCCAAACTGCGCATACATTGCAAATACAAATAAATTCATCCAAAGAGTTGACACTTTCATAGATAGAACAAAAATGAGAATGCAGAATAACAAAGCTGCTCTCAAGGCGCTGGAAACCACAGTAGGAAAAATGGCATAACAGATGAAAATCAGACCCATATGAGGTCTCCCGAGTGATACTAAAGTCGCTAGAATTGGTCCTCATGAACAATGTAAAGCCATATCATGTAAAGCCATATCGACCAAAAGTGGATTACAACTAAAGGACCCTAAAATACCTACTCAAATAGTAGGTAAGACCCCTGAAACAATAGTCCCTGAAGAAGCTACTGACGAAACATCTAAGGCAAAGGAAACATCAGATACTGCCGAAAATACTACCGTAATAAATGATGCCATAGCCGCACCAAAGATAAGATTTCAATACGATGAAAAGATCGAAGATCTGCGTCAACCACCACATTTTCCCAAAAGGTTAAAACAGCAAAAGAATGAGTACCAGTTTAAGAAATTTCTGGACATACTTATACAAGTACATATAAATATACCTTTAGTGAAGGCAATTAAGCAAATGCCCAACTACGCCAAATTCCTTAAGGATATTATATCCAAATGGAAAAAATTGGGGATTTGAAACAGTTGCCGCAACAGAAGGATGTGTGGCAATGCTACATAACAAGGCCACCACCAAAAGAAAAGATCCTGGTAGCTTACCATACCATGTGCTATCGGTGATCTATACGTGGTCAAGGCACTATGCGACTTAGGCGCCAACATAAATCTCATGTCTAAGTCAGTATTTCAAAAGCTAGGCATCAGGAAAGCAAAACCAACAATAGTTATGCTGCAGCTGACAGACCGCTCTTACGTACAACCAGAAGGAAAAATTAAAGATATTCTGGTAAGGGTAGATAAATTTATTTTTCCTGCTGACTTCTTAATTCTTGATTGTGAAGCAGATGAACATGTTCTAATCATATTAGGAAGGCTATTCCTAGCCACAAGAAGAACATTGATCGACTTTGAGAAATGAGAAATAATCATAAGGGTCAATGATCAACAAGTAAAGATCAATGTATTTAAAAATCTAAGGTATTAGGTTGAACCAGATGAATACAAAAGAATTGAAGTTAAAACTGAGTTCAACTTCAATCTAAAAGCAGATTGCCTAAATAGTATCTGCCAAGGCAACCTCTGCCGAGGCAACACGCCCCTTGAACAACAATACATTTGAAAGAAATCACCAGATGAGGAGACACCAACTAGAACATCAGTTTCTCCTCTAGACAAAAAGGGGAAGATAGTTGCTGTTGAAGATGCAATTTATTGCACTTTTGCAGTAACCTAAAATTTCTATCTCTTAGTCCCTAATTTAGTTTTTATGATTTAGAAATTAGAATATTATTTTTTAGGGTTTAGATTTTAAAATTCTCTTAGTCCCTAATTAACAGTCGTTTATGGAGTGATTAGCTCCACAGGGGAGCTAATCACTACGCAGCAGGCTGTTAATTGCTTGAGTGTATGCGTCGTTTATGGATTGCTGACCTCCTCTTGCTGATCTTCCATCTATTTTAAAAACACCCCATACACAGAAGACACCGTCCTTTTTCACGTATTTCTTCGCGTCTGAAGCAGAACGAACGGTTTCGTAATTTCCATGGAATGTCTAAGAATTAGAAGGATGTTTGAGGTCAAACAATCGGTTATTTGTGCATCGGTATTTAGAATGAAATTGAACCAACACATGAAGATGGGGAGAACCGTCTTGATGCTTTTCCTCACAAACTCTGATGTAGACAATATTAGTGGGGAGAGAAAGGTTTTTAATCTGCTCCAAAGCCGCCTCCTTTGGAACAGAGCATTTTGGCCAGGTTAGAAAATAAGAAACCCCACATTTCTCAAAACGACGAGGCATTTATCGTTTTTCTATCGTCCCACTTCAAAGTATCCAGGGTATCGTTACAAAGATCCCAATATATACTATAAGGCTTAAAGGGGGGATATTGTGGGATATTGTGATGTGTATACTACTATTAATTTTATTATAGCGTGTTTTTTGGGGTCCAATCCGCTGCGGCTGCACGCTCTAATATTACCGTACAGCCGCCCGCATCGATCCCAGGGGTGGGTCCCATGGGTGGGGCCCAATTTGATTGGTGAGACCCAATTTGATAAAGCCGGGAATAATGCTGAAAAGCCGGGAATAACGCTGAAAAGCCGGGAATATCGCTGACATATCGGGAACAGTAAAAAACAAAATAGAAAGGACTGATGTGACAAGCAAGTCCACCAAATTCTTCCCTCAAAGTTTAGATAATTCAGCAAAACGTGTCGAGCAAGTTTGTATAAATTCCACTATTTGGGAACGGACATCTAAAAATGTTCGACCCACTGGAGAATCCGCTTCCTCGAACCGTTCATGGGCTTCGTTGTATGTTAGCCCTAAAATTCATTTCTAAAATCCAGAAAAAATACAGTCCCGATTCTATTGGTTGGACTAAATTATCCGAATTAAAGAGGATAATTCGTAATCAGAATTATGTTAAATCATCGAGGAGATTCGATGAGTTCATCAACGAGCAACAAGGTTCGAAGAACGTTGACCTACACTCTCGCGTCGTCTGTTCAGGTTGCCAGTGTTCGTGTCATGTACAAACGCTTAAACCGTCGAACTTCATGGAAAAAACGTCAATCGAATATGATACCTTTCTATCAGAAGAAGGGTCCCATGGGTGGGCCCTAAATTGATTGGTGGGACCCAATTTGATAAAGCCGGGAATAATGCTTACTCATTGGAAATTGTAAAAGTAAAATAGAATGACTGATTGGACAACCCAATCAAATCATGTCTTGAAAGTGTAAATAATTCAGCAATACTTCGGGTGCAATTTTGTATAATTTTTGAAATGTTCGATTCGCTGGAGACTTGTTTGAAATTGATGATAAATATAGTTGAATTTTCTATTGGTGGGACTCAATTACCGAAATTAAAGAATTTAATACGTAAAATGGTGCAACTTAAGGATATAGGTATTAAATTTATTTATCAAGTCGTTTAAAGCTGAATTAATCATTTGGTTGTTTACAATCATTATGAACGGCCGTCTTTTGAAAACCATATGGACAATGATTTGTTATTGTTTATGGCATGTACGCGTTCATTGATTCCAGTTTATAATAACATGAAATTGCGTATTTATTTTTATGACGCAGATTGAAGTTAATAAAGATTAAATTTTATTTCATGTGATTCTCTACATTCAATTATATCTAATGTTTCGCAAACATTAGATACAACTCTGATTACATTGTTTATTCCGATAACACCAATATCATCTAGGAATTCAAGAATCTGGGAAGAGAAATCTTGAAAGAAACTCGTACTCGTAGGACGATATGTCGTCCAGATCTGAAAATTGAGGTAACACTTGTGGAGCTGCAGACGCCTGCGTAAGTTCCTGTTGAACCGTATCTGTATTCTCCACACGTCCGTCGTCTGGCCAAAGGGGCGAAGGTAACTGATTATCTTGAAATACAGGGGATTTGGAACCTCCCAGATAAAAACGGAATTCTCCGCCTACTGCGTAGTGATTAGCTCCCCTGTGCGTAAATCCATGACCGTAGCAGTCTAAATGCACAAAGAGTGAGTAACCGCAATTTAAATCTATTCGCCGCCTTCTTGTTGCCCTAGTTTTCGCTGCTCGATGTTGTCGCTTGATTTACGGCGGTGAATAGGGGCTCTGTGAGTGTGACGAAGATTGCATTTTTCTTGGCCCAGTCATCGAGTGATTTATTTCTGTCTTCCCCGAGAAATTAGGTATATGAAGATGTTGGGCCTGGATTGCAGAGGAAGATTGTGGGAATTCCGCCTTTTATTTGAATTGGTTTTCCATATTTGGTATTGCTCTGCCAGTCTCTCTGGGCCCCCATAAATTCCTTGAAATGCTTCAAATAATGAGAATCCACGTCATCAATTATGTTGTACCATGCGTCATTTGAGTAAATTTTTGGACTAAGATCTAAATGGCCACACAAATAATTATGTGGGCCCAATGTACGAGCCCATAGTGTCTTCCTTGTCCTTGATTCACCCTCGATTACTATTGACATCGGTCTCAACGGCCGCGCAGCGGCACCCATGACGTTTTCCTCCATCCAATCTCTTAATAATCTGGGTACGTTATTAAAAGAGGAGAGAGGAAAAGGGATTTCATATGGAGCATCGATCGGTTTGAAGATTCTTTCCAAGTTGGCATTCAGATTATGATACTGGACGACGTAATCTTTCGGAACCAATTCCTTTATGATTCGAAGCGCATCCTCCTTGCTCCCGCTGTTAATTGCTTGAGCGTATGCATCGTTTATGGATTGCTGACCTCCTCTTGCTGATCTTCCATCTATTTTAAAAACACCCCATTCACAGAAGACACCGTCCTTTTCCACGTATTTCTTCGCGTCTGAAGCAGAACGAGCGGTTTCGTAATTTCCATGGAATTGAACCAACGCATGAAGATGGGGAGAACCGTCTTGATGCTTTTCCTCACAAACTCTGATGTAGACAATATTAGTGGGGAGAGAAAGGTTTTTAATCTGCTCCAAAGCCGCCTCCTTTGGAACAGAGCATTTTGGCCAGGTCGGAAAATAAGAAACCCCACATTTCTCAAAACGATGAGGCATTTGTCGTTTTTCTATCGTCCCACTTCAGAGTATCTAGGGTATCTTTACAAAGATCCCAATATATACTATAAGGCTTAAAGGGGGGATATTGTGATGTGTATACAAATATTAATTTTGGGCACCATGCCACGTGGTGGGCCCAATTTGATCGGTGGGCCCCAATTTGATAAAGCCGAGAATAATGTGAAAAGCTAGGAATATCGCTGACATGTCGGAAATTGAAATGATTGATGTGACAGGCCAATCAATCACATTCTCTCCTGAAAGCTTAGATAATTCATCAAAACTTCGGGAACAAGTTTTGTACAGTTTTCAAATTTTTGAATTTATATGGGTCTATGTTCGACCCGCTGGATAACCCGCTTTAATCAAACTGTTCATGGGTGTTGTTGAAATTTATTTCTGAAATCGAGGAAAAATATAGTCCCAAGTAAAATCGGTGGTAATTAAATTAATTTTATTGTTGGATGTCTGATACACCAACGAATGCGAACATGTTTGAGTCGAACGACCTGGATTATCTTGGATAATTCGATTAATCGAAGAACATATCAATCATAAATGTTTTCAACTTTCTGGGTAGTAATTGTTTATGTAATTAGATTTCACTGGTTTTGAAATAATCCAATAATTGTGTATTTACATTGGATAAATCAACTTCCATCACAAAATCCAAACTCAAAATGTCATCTAAATCTGGAAATTGTTGTTTTATTCATAATGGTTTCTGTCTGTTTAGTTACACCATTTTCATTAATACAAGTTTGAACATCGTTTGATACGAATTCTAACTCGTTCTCGATCATGCTGGTATTTGATAATGCTCTTTGAGCTCCGAAAACCGATACTTTCATCTGAGAAAAATTGGAAGCGCAATGGTGATGGATTCGAGATAAATACAATTGAAATAGACTGTTCCGGTACCTGGAAAACAAGAAGCTCGTCGTCGATCTGATCGGAATTCTCTGCTGCCGAAAATTGAGAAAATATATACTGGCATAATGTCCAATTATGCACTATATATAGACTGAGGAATCGTCCATTTCTTTTTATTTGAATAATATTGAGATAAATAATTAAATATATTTTCAAATCCAGGCGAGTCAGTATCGGTTGTCGGACTTCAAAGAATACCATCTAATATCAGCATGAGCAGGAACGAGTTACAAGAACTCGTATCGAATGTTGTTCAAACTTGTAATAATCAAAACGGGGTAACTAATCAGACAAAACCATTATGAATAAGACAACAATTTCCAGATTTATATGACATTTAAATTTTGGATTATTTTGATGGAAGTTGATTTATCCAATGTAATTACATAATTATTGGATTATTTCGTGGGCCCAATTTGATTGGTGGGATTGGTTGGACCCAATTTGATTGGTGGGACCCAATTTGATAAAGCCGGGAATAATGCTGAAAAGCCGGGAATAACGCTGAAAAGCCGGGAATATCGCTGACATGTCGGGAACAGTAAAAAACAAAATAGAAAGGATTAGCAGTATAACTGGATTCTCCTCTACAAAGCATTCAATCTAACCTCGTTCTTCTCACTATTATCTTTCTATAATTTAATTTAGTTTAGTTAATGCAATTAAACCAATCCAATTACTTGTGCTTTTAATTTCTTAAGTGAAGTTATAAGAAGTAATAGAATCGACTCAGTCTTTATGGGATCGATATCTTAAATATTACAATCTTACAAAGGTGGAATTTAACAAGGACTCCATAGCCTCCATCAGATTTGGCGTCGTTGCTGGAGACTGACGCTCAATTTTACTACCAATTAATTATGCATATTTTTTTATTATTTTAGTTTATTTATTTATTTTTAGTTTTAGTTTAACTTCCGTGGGTTGTTTTGTGCATTACCAGGTCCAACCCTACCATTTATTAATACCTTTACGACCCAAAAATCGAAAAAACAGCACAAGATCTGAAACAAAGGGTACGCCAAAGAATGAACGTAGACCCTGGCCAACAAAATAACACGAGTATGAACACTGCCACGGAAGACAACCGTGGTGCCTTCGCAGTAGTTGATCCAGTAAATATTCCAAGACAGGACCGCGCTCGAACTGTTCGAGACTATTTAGAGGAAGATTTAAATGGGTTAACTCATGTTGTTGTGATGCCTAATATAGAGGCAGAGCGGTTCGAACTAAAACCGGTCATGTTCAACATAATCAATACCCTAGGCCAGTTTGGGGGTTCGGCCAATGAAGATACTCGACAACATCTTAAGTCCTTTTTTGAAATTTGTAATTCGTTTAAGCTACCGTGAGTCTCAGCCGACATCCTTAAGTTGAAATTATTTCCCTATTCACTGAGGGATAGGGCAAAAACATGGTTAAATAACCTCTAGTCGTGATCATTGAATTCATAGACAAAATTATGTCGAAGCTTCCTTGTCAGATTCAGTTACACCAATATGACTGACAAGCTCAGAAACGATATAACATCCTTTAGGCAAGATGAAGACGAATCAATGTATGAGGCTTGGCAAAGATACAAAGAATTATATAGAAAATTCCCCATGTATGGTCTGTCTGGGTGGACCCAAGTATTCATCTTCTACAATGCAGTAAACACCAGTACGAGGATGATGCTTGATGCTTCCGCCAATGGCACCCTCTTAGACCGCCCACCCCATGAGAGTATAGAAATTCTGGATAGGTTAGCAAAGAAATACTATCAACACCCAACCACCAGAAGAAGCATAAATAGACGAGGCATGACAAATTTAGATTCTTCGGATTCTATTCTAGCCCAACTGTCCGTCTTGACAAATATGGCGAAGGATCTGCAAAAGCCAAGTCATGTTCGAGAAGTAAAAACAGTCACCATCCTCTGTGAAACATGTGGTGACAATCATGACTCAAACGTATAACCACAGAATCTAGAATCTTCCTTCTATGTTAGAAATTTTAATAGAAACAATATGTCCAACAACTATAATCCATCATAGAGGAAGCAACCTAATTTTCATGGAGCAATCCTAATAATGCACTTAACACTCAACATCAACCAGTGTAATCTACGAGATTCCAGCAAAATAATAGATTTGATTAGTAGTAGATACCGCACTAGGCATCGCCTCCGCAGCAAACAACAGACGTCCAGACTTTGAAGAATACACTGCAAACATTTATGGCCCAAACTGCGCATACATTGCAAATACAAATAAATTCATCCAAAGAGTTGACACTTTCATAGATAGAACAAAAATGAGAATGCAGAATAACAAAGCTGCTCTCAAGGCGCTGGAAACCACAGTAGGAAAAATGGCATAACAGATGAAAATCAGACCCATATGAGGTCTCCCGAGTGATACTAAAGTCGCTAGAATTGGTCCTCATGAACAATGTAAAGCCATATCATGTAAAGCCATATCGACCAAAAGTGGATTACAACTAAAGGACCCTAAAATACCTACTCAAATAGTAGGTAAGACCCCTGAAACAATAGTCCCTGAAGAAGCTACTGACGAAACATCTAAGGCAAAGGAAACATCAGATACTGCCGAAAATACTACCGTAATAAATGATGCCATAGCCGCACCAAAGATAAGATTTCAATACGATGAAAAGATCGAAGATCTGCGTCAACCACCATATTTTCCCAAAAGGTTAAAACAACAAAAGAATGAGTACCAGTTTAAGAAATTTCTGGACATACTTATATAGGTACATATAAATATACCTTTAGTGAAGGCAATTAAGCAAATGCCCAACTACGCCAAATTCCTTAAGGATATTATATCCAAATGGAAAAAATTGGGGATTTGAAACAGTTGCCGCAACAGAAGGATGTGTGGCAATGTTGCATAACAAGGCCACCACCAAAAGAAAAGATCCTGGTAGCTTACCATACCATGTGCTATCGGTGATCTATACGTGGTCAAGGCACTATGCGACTTAGGCGCCAACATAAATCTCATGTCTAAGTCAGTATTTCAAAAGCTAGGCATCAAGAAAGCAAAACCAACAATAGTTATGCTGCAGCTGACAGACCGCTCTTACGTACAACGAGAAGGGAAAATTAAAGATATTCTGGTAAGGGTAGATAAATTTATTTTTCCTGCTGACTTCTTAATTCTTGATTGTGAAGCAGATGAGCTCGTTCTAATCATATTAGGAAGGCTATTCCTAGCCACAAGAAGAACATTGATCGACTGTGAGAAAGGAGAATTGATCATAAGGGTCAATGATCAACAAGTAAAGATCAATGTATTTAAAAATCTAAGGTATTAGGTTGAACTAGATGAATACAAAAGAATTGAAGTTAAAACTGAGTTCAACTTCAATCTAAAAGCAAATTGCCTAAATAGTAGCTGCCAAGGCAACCTCTGCCGAGGCAACACGCCCCTTGAACAACAATACATTTGAAAGAAATCACCAGATGAGGAGACACCAACTGGAACATCAGTTTCTCCTCTAGAAAAAAAGGGGAAGCTAGTTGCTGTTGAAGATGCAATTTATTGCACTTTTGCAGTAACCTAAAATTTCTATCTCTTAGTCCCTAATTTAGTTTTTATGATTTAGAAATTAGAATATTATTTTTTAGGGTTTAGATTTTAAAATTCTCACAATTTAGTTTTCTCACATTTTTTTATTCAGTTGTTAGGCCCAAATAAAAGAAAAATCACAAAGCCTAAAATACGACCCAAACTCTAGGCGAAAAAATTTACCGCCCGTTAAAAATTATGACGTTTCCACTGCCAATAAACACCACCTGTAGAAGTTTCGCATACACGCTAGCAGACATTAATTATACCCGCTCCCTCAATCGCCGCGCCATTTCACTCCTTTAAATACAAAGGCAAGGGCAAGGGGTAACCAGCTCTCATCCTTCAATCTATCTTCAACATTCTTCTACAACTTCTACTCTGCAACCCCCAAACCCCAATAGAAAATCAACCACAAAACACGACCAGAGCAGTAAGATTTAAAAGATTCTCCACACCAGAAGTCAAGCACGAATACCATCGTCTTTTCCAAAATCGACAGATATAGGAGGAACAAGGCTTTTACTACACAGGTGATGATGATCTCGGGTTAGACAAATTCATTCTATCTATAATCACCTTTCAAATATGGCAAATGTTTGCAAAACAACCTCCACCAGCAAACATTGAATGGGTACGGGAATTCTACGCACACAGGCCAGTGGCGAAAAATCCATACATCTACCTCAGGGGAAGAGTAATACCTATAGCAAACGTTGTTATCAATGCCTATTTCGGCATTGACATCGAAATTATAAACATGATGCATTCGAAGCCACCTTGACGGTAGATGATTACGAAGCAATAAAAGCGGAACTTTGCATGCCTGTAACTGAATGGAATACAGGAAAGCATCGTGGTTCTTTTAGTCGTAAAGACTTACAATCGGAAGCCAAATTGTGGAACACATTTGTAAAAAGAAATCTTCTACCAACATCTCATAACTAGACAGTAGATCGACCATGCCTGACACTAATTCTTTCAATCATCCACAATCGAAGGATAGACGTAGGTCACATCATCAGTGAGCAAATATTTGAGTGCGTCACCAAAGACAAATGTATACTCATTTTTCCATGCTTAATAACTGCCTTAGCCAGGCTAGAAAGTGTACCAACGATGCCATTTGACACATACACACCGGAGCGAAAGGGGTGGACCAGGGATGTGTACATCAAGAGAATACAAGTAGAGGAAGCTATCCCACAAACATTCATCCCTCCTGCACCAGCATCCTCCGACGACACACATCAAGAAGACGAAGAAGAAGAAGCCACCCGAACACCAGGGGATGTCCTGAACACTCTACTACGAATAGAGAAGAGGCAACTAACATTCATGAATTATGTCAAAGAATTCAACAATGTCATAATAGCCACAATCACAAATGAACTTTCAACATGCGAAATGATCTTCCCAGAATTCAACGTAGATATCTCAACCCCACAACAATATTCATTTGCTCATTTCCAAACAAACACTGCCTCCGCCACAGTACCCATATCTTCTAGTTCACTAGATTGGAGCAGCTCATCAGATGACATGAAATTCTTCATGCAAACCATAAAGGAGAATATTTCTCTCAAATCAGCACAAGGAGCGCAAAAGAGAAAGGCAACCACTTCATCCCCAATCGACTTGGACCTAGAGTAGGAGCAACTACGAGACCTGAATCCTATCCGATTCCAGCCACATTGATCTGCCAAGAAGCCAATGGTAATCCCGCAAAAGGCAATAGCCCAACAACCGTCAAAGCCAACCACCCAGCAAACACCAAACACTCGTCGCAAGCTGATAATCGACAGTGATTCTGATAATTCATTTGGATGCTCCACATCTTTCTAAGGGCGATAGTTTTTTTATTTTATCTTTTTCTTTTTTTTATTTCTTTTTTTTTTGGTTATATTCATGCCCATGCATTGAGGATAATGCATCTCTTGAGTTTGGGAGAATATTTATCTATTTTGTAATACGTAAATGCAATATATGGAAGTAATCGAAGTATCTTATTAATGATTTAAATCTTCTCAAAGTTACTTAAGTATTAGTGCAAAATTTGATTCAAAAGTTTGTTGAAATTTATTGAAACTTCCTCAACAGTAATATATTCTGCAGCCGTCGCCGCAGTTTGCACCATTCATAAGACTTGAATTCCGTAGGGTTTTCTAGTATTAGTACTTAAGATTAGACTATGAGCCTGAAAACATCTTAAAACACTACTAGTTTTAGTCGATTTTAAAAGTTCTTTTCTTTGAAAAACAATAAAGACTTAGGCTTAGATTTGAAACTAGAAGTGCCTATCACCGACTCTAGTTAATCCATAGAGGTGTCCATGACTAGAAATTGGCTCTAGTAAGAAATAGATAAATAGTTGAGGTGCCTAAAACTGGCTCAAGCAAGTATAACTATATAGTAATATATAATTATACATCAAATTCATGGGGAAAGAAAGAGAAAGCAAAGAAATCTTAGTTGAATTATCGAACTATATCGACAAGGCATAACCCCGCCTAGAAAGCTACGATGACCCTTTGTGCGATCTGCCGAGATGGCAATTCAATCCATTGTATTAATAAGTTGATTAACAGTATATCTGGATTCTCCTCTACAAAGAATTCAATCTAACCTCGTTCTTCTTCTTATTATCTTTCTATAATTTAATTTATTTTAGTTAATACAATTAAAACTAGTCTAATTACTTTTGTTTTTAATTTCTTAAGTACAGTTATAAGAAGTATTATAATGGACTCAGTCTTCGTGAGATCAATATCTTAAATATTACAATCTGACAAAGGTGGAATTTAACAAGGACTCCATAGCCTCCATCAGTTCAGCCTCATAGTGATCTTTTTCAGAGATAGTTTCATGAGTGTGATCACTCCCACTAAACAAATCATTCTCAAGAAATTTTACATTTCTCGATTCTATGATTCTAGTGCTGTGAGACAGATAATAAAATCCATACCCTTTTGAATTTTTTGGATACCCAATGAAATATCCACTAATGGTTCTCGGGTCTAGCTTCTTCTCTTATGGATTATAAACCCTTACTTCAGACGGACAACCCCAAACGCGTATATGTCGCAAACTAGGTTTCCAACCCTTAAACAATTCGAAAGGAGTTTTGGAAAAAACCTTAGTTGTAACTCTGTTTAATATATACACAACCGTCTTAAGTGCTTCGGTCCACAAGAATTGAGTAAGATTTGTGTTACTCCTCATACTTCTCACCATGTCCACTAATGTTCGATTTCTTCTTTCTGCCACACGATTCTGATCCAGAGAACCAGGCATAGTGTATTGGGCAACAATCCCATGTTCTTGAAGAAAGTTGACGAACAGACCAGGTGCTCGTCCAGCCTCAGTGCATCTACCATAGTACTCTCTTCCTCTATCTGATCTTATTATCTTAATCGGTTTTCCATATTGTTTCTCTACTTAAGTCTTAAAAATTTTAAAAAGCATCTAAAGCTTCGTCTTTAGAACAAAATAAATAAAGATACATATACCGTGAATAATCATTAATAAAAGTAATAAAATATTTTGGATTACTAGCATTCATATCAGGATAACAAATATCAGTATGTATAATTTCTAATAGGTTTTCACTTCTCTTGGCACCTTTTTTAGACTTATTAGTTTGCTCACCTACCCTTAATGCAACCAACACAAGTCTCAAAATTAGAAAAATCAAGAGTACTAAGAACTCCTCCATTCACTAATCTTTTAATTCTTTCAATAGAAATATATCCCAATCTACGGTGCCACAATATATAGGAATTTTCATTAACAACATAATGTTTAATAGCAGCAGTAACATTTAAAGAAAAATGAATCAAATTATTTTACAATTTTATCATATATAAACCATCACATAATGTACTACATCCAATAATTTTAGATTTATTCATCAAAGTGAAACCAGAGTATGAAAAATTGAAAGAAAAAACAACTGGCACAAGTCTCGAAAATAAAATTAAATTCTTAGAAAAAACAAGAATATACAAGGTGCTTTCCAAATGCAAAATAAAACCATTGCTCAAAGTTAAACTGCAAGCCCCAATGGCTTCCACATGTGAACTCGTCTTTGCTTCAGAGCAAATAAAGCGTTCACTGCTCACTGATTTCCTTAGGTTTGTCATATCTTACAAGGTATTTGAAATGTGGATTGTAGATCCAGAATCAACCCACCACGTGTTATAATTAATTTCAACCATATTAGATTCATAACATACAAATGAAAACTTACCTTTCTTCTCCATCCAAGACCTGAATTTCACGCAACCTTTCTTAATGTGACCTTTTTTTTATATAGAAAAAACATCTAGACTCTTTCTTAATGTCAATTTGAAGCTATCGTTTTGACCTTTCCTTTATTCTTGTCCTTCTTATCCTTTTCAGGTGTAGTCAAGTGCACTTTTTCTACTTCTTCTGTTGTCAAACGTTTCTCCTCCTGAATATACATGGTCAATAAATCATTAATGGACCATTTTTCCTTATGTGTGTTGTAAGATATCTTGAATGGATTGTATTGCAGAGACAATGTGCACAAGATATAATGGACCAGGAAGTCCTCAAACATCGTCACTTCCAAATGCTTGAGCTGATATATCCAACATCCGCATAATATGTTCAGGAACTCCTTTTACCCCAGTGAGTCGCATAGTGGAAAATTGCATGATCAAGGTGTTGGCCAATGATTTTTCTAAAGTCGCGAATTATGCGTCAATGGCCTTTAAAAGTTCTTGAACATTGTCGATCTTACCGATGGAGCCACGAATACCAGTGAAAATTTGAGTATTAATGAATATCACTGAAAGGCGATTAGACCTTTCCCACTTCTCATACAAGTCAACAACATTAGGAGAACTAGTCTCTGTAATAACTGAAGGCTCGTGCTTTCTTATGGCATAATCGATGTCTATCCAACCTAAATGTAGCAGGATCCTCTCTTTGCAAACCTTATAGTTGTCACCTCTTAAGTTAGGAACATCGTACTTGAAATCAGAAGTATTAATAGGCATAACAGCTATAAACAAAAGAAAATTCATAAAAGCAATTTTGAGACAAAATAAAGTAATATTTTACCAATACAAAATATTATACCATGAACCTAGTGACATAAAACTTGCATGTGGGTTAAAATCTTACTCAATTAGATCCATACTTAATGATAAAACTATCAAATTATGTTTCTTTTCTTAATTCATGTTGGATAAATTAAGAAATATAATTGATATCTCATCCTAATTAATCAAAACAATCAAGTAAAATCTCTGTGGATAAATTTTACTATATCAATTATGATTAATTACAATTAGACAATTTTATGTAATTATTAACATTATGTAATAACATTAATTAATTAGAAATGTTGTGGCTATTCTCTAACTAGTCAAAATTACGCTAATTACACTGTGTCAATTTTGTGCTTGATAAGGAAATAAATTTACCTTATAATCCTATTTAAGCAACAAAACTATTTAGAGTAATTTCTAAATATTGTACATTGTCTTAAAACATTAATTTCTATGCACTAAATTAAAAATTAATCAAATGTTAATAATCTTATAAATTAAAATTATTATTTTACATAATTTCTGAAACTTTACTCAAATTAAATGATAATTTGATTAATTACTCACAATTAAAAACAACTTAATCAGAAAGCAATAAATTATATATATATATGTATAAATGATTATATATATAATCTTTAAAAATCATATAAAATTTGCTACGGTAAAACATAATATTTTGATAAATGAATTTTAAATCCAAATCAAATGAATGGATTTTTATTCTTAAATCCAAATCAAGTATAATGAATTCCTAGTTGTATAGTGATAAACCAAAACAATTTTGATCCCACGATATATATCTTGAAGGAAAATACAAAATTTAATAAAAAAACCACAAGCGCAAAAACAGTAAGTATAAAATATTTTCTTTATGAATAAATCGTCTTCAATCTCATGAAGGATAAAAACCCACTCGAATCAAAAAGAAAATCTGACTAGAAAATTAAAAATACAAAATAAGGCAGAAGAGAACCTTGCTCGGATACCAAATGATGAAATACATAGCATTTTAAACATAATGAATGATAAACAATAAAACAGAAGCGATTAATTAAATTCGGTTTATCTCCGGCCATTGTTAATGGGTTTAGAAAAAAAACACAATAAGGAAAAACAAGCAAGATCTTCAAAATACTCACTCGCTCAAAAGATGGTTTATATTTCTGAATGTGGATTAGTATTTTGGGATCCTATTGTATATATATAGCTAATTGATTCAATCCATCATTGAATTAAAATCAACATTTATGATTGAGATTATTGAATTTTGATGGAATTAAAATTTGCGATCAAAGCCATGATTTTAACAAAATATATATGGTCATTGAAATCAAACTTAACAATCAAAGCCATGATTTTGACAACATATCTATGGTCATTGACC
This sequence comes from Abelmoschus esculentus, assembly GCA_035048815.1. Classification (NCBI taxonomy): domain Eukaryota; kingdom Viridiplantae; phylum Streptophyta; class Magnoliopsida; order Malvales; family Malvaceae; genus Abelmoschus; species Abelmoschus esculentus. The sequence goes on along the minus strand of JAUCBN010000019.1, from coordinate 632,877 downwards.
ATTTTCTAATTAAAGGAAAATAAATCCTTACATAGAACAGAAAAAGTTGAAGTTGATTTAGTGGTTAAGAGCTTAAAGGTTTAAGTTCATATCCCCTTGCGTGCATAAAAATTCATATTTTCCACCATTATAAGATGCCTTTTTATTTCATTTATTATTCGTAATAGCAACCCAAAATAACTTCGTTTTAGTGTATCATCAAGGTCATTGTGTTGTTAAAAAGTTAACAGTGTGGTATAATAAACTAGTAAAAAAAAATATTTGATGGTAAATTTAGACCAGTTGGAAGTTCTGGGACAAAAACGAGTTAGGAGTCATAGTTCGGTGGTACCTGACACAGTTTCTCCGAATATTTTTAATAATATTTAGGGTAAATTATATCAGGTACCTTCGAACTTTTATGATTTACTTATTTTTATCACCAAATTATGCTAGTTTAAAACAATGACACTTCTGTGCGCAATTTTGATACAAAATTACCCTAAACGGATTTGTTTTGCTGGTGAAAATAAAAAATATATATACTCAATGAGATTAAAATATAGAACCTTGGAAATCACTGGCAACTAGGGGTGCTTAACGAGTTGAGCAGCTTGTTAATTGCTCGAACTCGACTTGATCAAAATTCGGTAAATACTCGACTCAGAGTAGCTCGACTCGATTCTATAACAAGTTGAATTGAACAAAGTCTAACTCGACTCGATAAGTTTGCGAGCAACTCGTTAATTTTTTAAAATATTTTTTAATAATTACTTTAAAAAAATTTCATTCAAAAAGTAAATTTAAATAATAATTATTAATATGTGAATTGTTATTTTAATTTTAATATGCTAGTTTGGTGTATTTATGGAATGTTACTTTTGAATTTAGACTTTAAAAATATTTTACACACTCTTTTTGATACTTTTGTTAAATTTGTTAATTTAATTTAATATTAAATCTCATATGATATTATTAAATTTTACTTTTAGTTAAAAATAAGGTAAATTTTAATGAGCTTAACAAGCAACGAGTCGAGTTGAGAAAAATATTTTAACGAGCACTAGTGGAGCAAAAAATATTTAACGGGCACGAGTCGAGAATAATTTTAACGAGTAACGAGTCGAATCGAGCAAAAAAATATTTTAACAAGTACGAATCAAGCAATGCCTAACTCGCGATCGACTCACTCGATAAGTATCCCTACAGCAAACTTGTAAGTTGTAACCACTAAGCCAACTTAACATCTTTACTTTTTTCTAAAACAAATAATATAAATTTTAAATTATAATTTATCATATAAATAATATTACTCTATATAAAAAATATTATTTTATATATTCTAATATTATTTGTTTATAAGTAAAATTCTGGGTTTAAAGTTTATAGTTTAGGGTTACAACGTATGGATTTTAGATTTTTAATGAATTTTGATCGTTTTAAAAATTTAGATGTTTTGAAAATTAGTTTTTTTTTTTTTACTTTTATAATAATATGTTTTTCTATTGAATATTATTTAGATATCTGAAAAATATCTATATATTTATATTTAATTCATTAATTATATATTAATATTTTTATACAAATATATTATAATATATTTATATTATTGATATAGAGTAATATTATCTATATCATATTTTCTTAGGTTGGGTTTTAAATATATCAGGAGTACTTTTCTTCCTTTCTTTGGAGTCCTCAATCTTCCTCCCCTTAGGCAAAATTATAATTAAAACTAGGATTTGTCAGAAAACTATTCATTAGTAAAATCTTATCACTTCATTCGAAAATTTCAAGTTTCTCAAAACAAACTAAACACAAATTTATGTAGTTAAGCCAAGTGGATATAAAATACTTGATGGCCATAGAAATTAAAGCCTAACCATATAATTTACACAGATTTATTAAATTATAATCGATTTTAGAGAAAATATTGATTGGTTATAATTTTACAACCTCTCTATATATTTGAAGGGAAAAAAAAAAGATAAATCATTCTCATTTGAAGCTAAAATAAAAAAAAAAGACATGACAATAAAATTTAATATTATCTCTACGGTGTCTATAATATTGCTTTTACTTCTATCATCCATTGAAGCTCAAGGAGGTGTTCTCGATGTCGTTGCTAAGTTTGGCGCAAAGGTTGACTTAAACACAGATTTGAGTAAGGTAAGTAAAATTGTAAATCACTTTAACACTCCGACGGTAAAAACATGTTTAACTTATTTATTAATATATTTTGTTTTAGCCATTATTGGATGCCTGGAAAGAAGCTTGTAGTTCAACAACTCCAGCAACAATTGTGGTTCCTAAGGGTATATATATTTTAAGTCAAGCAACACTAGAAGGTCCTTGCAAGGCTCCTATTGAGATTCAAGTTCAGGGCACTATAAAAGCTCCAGCCGAACCTAAAGCTTTCAAGGAGCCCAAATGGATTGCATTCAGTAGAGTTGAAAATTTTAAATTGTCCGGTGGAGGAATTTTCGATGGTCAAGGAAGTAAAGCATATAAGAGAGAAGGTTGCGATAAAAAAGATTTTTGTAGTGTACTCCCCATTGTAAGGTTTCTTTCTTTTTGTTAGAATTTGATATATTTTTATATTTATGACTAACTTATATTTTTTTAACTCCATTTCAACTCATAAACAAAATCTTAGGTTTGATTTTTTGACCAACGCGCTGATACAAGACATAACTAGCAGAGATAGCAAACAATTCCACGTTAATCTTTTGGGTTGCAAAAATATTACTTTCGAACGTTTCAACATACGCGCACCTAAAGATAGTCCAAACACAGACGGTATTCATATGGGAAGATCAGATGGAGTTAACATTAGAAACTCAGAAATAAAAACCGGTGATGATTGTATTTCAATGGGGGATGGATCCAAACATGTGGACATTAATGGAGTAACTTGTGGACCAGGACATGGCATCAGTATTGGCAGTCTTGGAAAGTTCGACGATGAAGAACCGGTTGAAGGAATTAAAGTAACAAAATGTACCATGTCTGATACTACGAATGGTGTTAGAATCAAGAGCTGGGCAGGTGAATTTCCTGGCAGTGCATCAGATATTCATTTTGAGGATATCACCGTGAAGAATGTCAGTTGCCCTATCATAATTGACTAGAAATATTGCCCATCGGGTAAATGCAAGAAGAATGTACGTGAACAATTATCAAAATCCTAATACAGTGAAAAGAGGTTATCAATCATCTAATCTAGATATTATTGTGTTCATGCAGGCAGAATCAAACGTTAAACTAAGCAACATCAGCTTTAAGAACATTCGTGGCACGGCTGCGCTTCCAGAAGTTGTTCGAATCACTTGCAGCGGTACTTTTCCATGTCAAAATGTGGAGTTCGCCGATATTGATCTTAAGTACAGTGGACCCGATGGACCCGCAGTATCTGAATGTAAAAATGTAAAACCCAAAATTTCTGGCAAACAAAATCCAGCTGCATGTGCTACCCCTATGCCAGAAAATCCTACACCTACGCCTTAAATGGTATGCAATAATCGAAGCGAATGTAACTCGCACACATTTTCATTTTACATAAATGCATTTATTTTATTTAATTCTATGTTAATAAAAAATTCTTTTAAATTTTGTTATTTGAAAAATATTCTTACATAAAATAGCACATAAGAGATAATGTATTATGTATTTTGACTTATTTGATTGAACGTTAAATATAATGCAACATCGGTGGATGAAGAAGTTTTATTTCATATAAAATTAAATATCGATTATTAAAATTGAACGAAGAGTATATTTCTTATTAAAATTTACCTATTCAAATGTTTTAAATTTTACCTATTAGAATTTCTTATCAAATTATGATAAAATGTAAAAATCTGATTTAAAAAACCGCAAAATTAAAAAGTCCAAAATACACGAAAACATTAAATTCTAATCTATAAACTCCTAAAACCCAAAATAATAAGTTTTAAACCATAAACACATTAGCATACAAAAGCATTTTTGTTTTTATAATATTAAATTATTTGTTTATAATAAAACTTTAATTTTTTAGGTTTATAGTTTAAGGGTTTGTGTTTATGAGTTTAAGGGTTTTTTGGATTTAGGTATTTTTTTTAAAAAAATGATTTTAAAAAAAATAAAATTTTAGTTTTATAATTATATTTATCTATTTAAAGTTATTTATAATATTAAAATATTATATATTTTTTATTTTATTAGTTATTTTTATATTAATATATCTATACTATTATATTTTTAATATATTTATAGTAGAAATAGTGTATATATTTTATTCATAGAGAATAATATTTATATGATAGATACAATATAAACTATATTTTTATTTGTGTGAAAAAGAAAAAAAATTGTTAAGTTGTCTTAGTGTTTAGGTGTTTATCTTTTGTTTAAAGGTCTTAATTTAAATCCTACTGCGTTCTTAAATTTTCATATTTTTCTCTAGTAAAAAGAAACCTTTTTATTCCGATAAATATTACAATAACAATTTAAAATGACGTCGTTTTAGTGTGCCACCATCAAAGGCGTTAATGGCGTTATTGTAACCCTCTAAATTTAGAGTAAAAATCATCTACGCTCTCAAAAATATACCTACCCTTGATTTCTTAAACCTTAACCACAACCCTTAACCTTAAACCCTAAACCCTAAACTTCTAATTTAAAGTGGAGTCAGAAATAACGACATGAAAAAGAGATACGATTTGCACAACTAAATCATGCTAAGTTCAATGTTTTTCCCAAATAATAAAATTCCATAGTCCAATTAAATCAAAAATTAAAATATCATAATAAAGTTAGGGCCGACAATTATCCATAAACGATGATTTATTCGATTTATGTGATCTAATTAAATGGATGAAAACTCGATGAAACATAAATTTGATCCATTTGAAATGGGTGGTGGATAAAGTGGGTGATGAATTCTGGTGAAAAATTTTCAACCCACTATTCGATCCGTTACCCGTCCATCCATCCTTTAATATAATATTAATTTTAAAAAATTATTAATTACCTTAAAGACTGATGTTTGCTCATTTATCTAATTTTTTTAGACTTTTGTTTACTATTAAGAAGTGAACTTTGTTTACGTAATTCTGTTTTATTTCAGAGTATTAAAAACTTAAAACTTTAATAGTAATTCACTTAATGTATTAAATATTAAATATGTTTTAGTAATTCGTTACATACAATTTTAAATCTAGTTTTTTAATAATAGAACTCATTTATGACTTGATCCCACGCCTCATCCGTAATTAATGGGTTGGACGGATTTGAATTAATGATCAAGCGGATGGTGGGTGAGTTGAATGACAGTCTTATATGTGGATGATGAGGTGAATAAAGCTCTAATCCACCCAAATCCGACTCGTTGCCAGCCCTAAATAAAGTTCAAATTTAAATGTTCATACCAAAAAAAACTAAAATAAGAACTAAGGGATAGTTAACTATAAAGCTTTGTGTGTCTCTAAAATGAAAATAACATACACATAGAAAAATAGATAATCATGCATAAACTTAATAGATACTCCGATATACATTAAACGCATGACTACAATGTCATACTGATATGTATATGATGAATTATTAAATGACATGCACCCTTCTTCAACATCGTCCGAAAAGGAAGTCCCCCAAGGACCTCTCTAACTACATCGTCATCATATCCGAAATTAACCTTGACCCGAAGGTGACACCCCTGATCCGAAGTAAAATTCAATATAAAGGATAAACCCACTGAACTTAACTTCCCAAATCAATTATCTCAACCCAATGATATGATATTTATCGATTTTCCGAGTTTGAATGTATTCTTGTTTAACTATTCAAGATACATAAACAAAAAGTATGATATTCAATAATCTGAATCTAAGATATATAATGCATGATAATGTCATTATTCAAGCATGTCGTAGATAACAAATCATATTCACAGATCACATAAATCTTGTCATAATCACAAGTCTTACAAATTATTACATAGATCACAAGTCATAAAAACGATTTGGTCAACAAAATTCAACTAGGTTTTAATCCAAAATTCACAATTAGTTAAGGTTACGATTTGGAAATTTCCAAAATTAGGATTTTTAATTTTAGGGGGAATTATGGTGTTATAGTGGTGGTATAAAAGAGTTAATAATAAAATTTGTTGCAAATTTTTGACCAATCGAAAGTTCAGTGATAAAAACGAATCAGGAGACATAGTTCAGTGGTATCTGACACGATTTATCCTTATATTTTTAATAATATTTAGACTAAACTATGTCAGGTACACCGAACTATTGGGATTTACAAATTTTTATCATTAAACTATATTAGATTAAAATAACGACGCTTTGGTACGCTATTTTGATACTAAATTGTCCAGAATGGCACCGTTTTGCTGAAGAAAATATAAATAAATACACTTAATGAGATTTAAATCTAGAACCTTAAAAAGCAAAGGCAATCTCATAACCAAAAACCAACATAACACCTTTACTTCTTTTTAACACGAATTATATATATTAAATTATAAAATATCACATAAATAATATAAATATAAAAATAATAATATATAAATATATAACTAATATTTTTTTAATATTTTAATATTATTCGTTTATGAATATATAATAATATATTAATATATACCTAAGGTATTCTTGATGTTTATATATTTAAATATTACTTTTTATAAATAAAATTTTAAGGTTTAAAATTTAAGGTTTATAGTTTAAGGTTAGTGTTTATAGGTTTAAGGTTTTGTTGGATTTTTTTTTTAAAAAAATATGTGTTTTAAAAATCAAACATAGTTTTTATAATTATATTTATCCATTCAATGTTATTTATAATATAAAATATTTATATAATTTTATTTTTATTTAATTATTTGTATATTAATATATCTATACAATTATATTTCTAATATATTTATATTATTTATAGATATTAATATTATTTATATAATAAAATGTAGTTTGAAATATATATATTATTTGTGTTTGAAAAATTGTTTAAAAACCCTAAACTCATTAACAACTAAAATGGATGGATTTAGGGCTTAATCTTAGTATTTTGGTGAATATTTGGATTTCTTAATTATTTCAAATTTTATATTTTTAAAAATTAATTTTATTTTAATAATAATATATCGCTATAAGAAAATATATTTTTAGTGACATTAAAAATGTCACAAAAAATATTAAATTTAGCCACTAAAATTTAATACAGTTGTGACCTCAGTCATATTGTACATCGTTTTGATTCGGTTTGTAATACCCCAAACCAAGGTCTAGTAACTTCTTATAAAAGTAATTAAACTTAATTGTTCGAACCTCTTTCAAATTAAAAAGAATTGGTTGATTTAGTAACCAAATTAGATGAACTAAATGACATTAGGACTGAATTGAAAAAAAAAAGAATTAAATAACCAAATTGAGGGATCAAATTGATGCATAAAATAATAGGAAGGTTTGTATGTAACCAATAAAGTTAAATTGGTCAATTATGGTAATTGGACCCAAAAATTGCTAGGTGACCAGCCAATGTAATAACAACACTCATTTTCTCTTAATTTCATCTTCTCCTTCAATACTCTCTTCTTCTCCCACTGAATGAGAGAAAAATCACCATGGAAGCTTGAATTGAAGCTTTGATCTTGCATGTATAAAGAAGAAATTGATAGCTTAGTATAAGGAATAGAATAAGCATGTTCTTCCTTTCTTTAATTTGAAGTAAGAATGTATTATTATGCTTAAATTCTTGCTGGAAATTTAGACTAAATTGCTGGAATTTATGGCGACTTAAAATTTATAATTGATTGCATGAACATACATGAAATTTTTGCGATAAATAAATAGGATGTTATCGGAAAATCTTGTTGCTGAAAATTTATGGTTCATTACTTGAAATACAAGCAAATTGTGAAAATTTTTGTAGGATAATTTTTTTTGAAAATTGAGTTTAGTAGTGAATTGAGGCGTTAAATAAGTAAAAATTATGTTAGATTGGTAAAATAATTAGAAATTAAATTAAAGTAATTTGTCTAAAATTGTCTTGTTTTGTACAACAACTTTAAAAATTCACCAAAATTTGTGTAGATTAAATTAAGGTCTAAAATTTTATGTTTTCTTTAAAAATATGATTTTTTTAATCACTAAATTTTATTTTATTTTTTCAATCAAACCCAAAGTTATATCTACATTACCGTCCAACTTTCCTCACACTTCAATGGTTCACCATTCATTATCCAAGTGTTGGGTACTTCATCATTTAATAGTCTTCGCCCTTTAACTATTGATCAGAACCCAATCAATCTTTTTTTTTCTTTATCATTCGTAATTTCTTTATCATTCGTAAAATCGATGGTTCATTCATCGATTTTAAAAACCAAATGTTAAAACTTTCGTTAGAGAGAGTCCGATGAGACAAGAGTTACCGATGGTAGTTGAAATGAAAAAATTAAATATTTAAGATTAGATTATATTTTTTAAAGAAATTAAAATTTTTAGGTTAATTAATATGTTTTATTATTATTTTACATTTCTCAGATTTTAATTTCAAAAAATGTTTTATTAGATAACAAAAAAAATATATCTATCACGAAAAGTTTTAAATGATTTACAAAATAAAACATTAAAAACCTATTTAACCGAAAATATAGTTCAAACATCTATCTAAAAAATAATTTAATACTTATTTGACTGCTAAAAAAAAAAAGTCATTTACTACTTGCACCAATAGCCAGTTTGACTCTGAGATTTGAACATATTGGTATCTTCATTTCATTTCATCAAGAAAAATCACTTATTACAGGTAAAATCATGTAGGATTATGAGGGAAAAATTCATGTTGAGTCGATCAAAAAAAGATGGGTGAAAAAATTAGGGTTCTTGTTCTGTGCACAGATTCATTGCTGTAGTACCTATATATGTAAGCATTGTCGAAAAAAAGTAAAAAATCCCCTAAACCTTAAAAGTTTCAAAAATCTTTGGAATGTTCCTCTTTGTTGCTTTGTTAACTTGATCATCAATCGCTGAAAGAATTCTCATTATTTGATAGCTGCGATCTTCCCATTTGTGGTGTTATTGGTATTGTTACACCCAATTTGCAACAATGGAAGAAACTAGGGAGGCTGTCGAGAGAGAGACTATCTCCTTCCGTTCGCCCATTGTCGGTTATGGTTACCATGTTTCGAACCTTGTTTCGGGAGGTCATGTAACTCCATCATTTGCACTGTCCGCTTCCTCTTGGCTGTTAACACGCAAAACATTAAGTTTTCAAACAGTTTCTGAGTTGAATAATGGAAGATTCATGGGGAATTTAGAGGGGAAGAAACAAACCATTCTCGACTTGTTGATATCGCTCTTGCAGTTTCCTTTTTGTTGCCTCGAGCTTTTGCTCTTCGTCTGAAGCATTGAGTTTCTGATTAAAGAGAGGTGGTTAGGAAAAAGGTTTGAAGGTGCAGGATTGAAGCACAAAGAGATCGGTCACTTACATCTTGTCGATTACGGAGGGGCTTCTTGGGAGCAGCCATCATATCTGGTTTCTGCACCAACTTTGATTCCTCGTAGGCCTTTTGCTCGATATCATGTTTTGGAGGTCTCCCGGACCCAACATTTGTGCTAGATGGCTTGTTATTAGGCTTTGCAACGGGTTCTTGTGTCTTCATTTGCTGCCTCTTGTCATCCTTGGTGAGCAGATTTGCACTTGATGTCTGCAGCTTCAGTTTCGAAAAATTATGGTTCTCCTCCGATGGTTTTCTTCCACAATTCCGGTTGTTGACGACTTCCACACTGTTTTGAGGATCTGAAACAACATTCCCCAAATCGAAATCGGGAATCTAAATAAGGAATTCAAAAAGAGAACTAAAAGGCTCGAAGGCTATCTAAAAGATGCATTAAAGAGAGAAAATTCAACTCACTTCCATCCTCATCCATGCCATCGAAGAACTTCAGATAACACAACACCGGTGACAAATGAAATAAAAGTGATTCCAATCAGTCCACGAACATTACGACGAGAAGTTCTTTAACAATAAATATTAAAACGAACAAATACGTAAATATTTAAAAAGTAAGACCTGTGAGAGCTCCATTGATGTAGGTTGAGTAGCAAAGAGAGCTCCTACATCTAAAGGAGGAAATGGAAACTCTTCTTCTTCTTCTTCTTCTTCTTCTTCTTCTTCTTCTTCTTCATCACCAACAGACGGGTTCAGAGATTCCGGAGTAACCCCTTCATTACAGATTCATAAATAAATGAAAAACCGAAACAACAATGTTTGCTTTCATGAATTGCTGAATACTAGTAAACTATTTCTTACCAGCAACAGCCTTGGTAGCATTAACCCACTCATCCACCAATTCCTTCCATCCACTGCAATCCACAAAACTGGGTGAAAAACTTGCATTCATACATGTTTTCAGACAATATATAAAATACAATGTACTGTCACAAAAAAAAACACTATTAAATATTCTTACGTCAAGTGAAAGCTACCGATCGAAAAACGTAAGGAACTAAAGTAGGTTGTCCAACCAGTAAAGTTCCTCCAGAACAACAATTAATACTAATGGAAGAGACGGAGTGAGCAAAAGTCGATTTAGTCGGAGCTAACATTTCATCACTAAAAGCTCAATCTATGATTTCCAATTATGAACACCCGGTTACATTTAATACATGCATTACATATCATGTTTATCACATGACAAAATCAAACAGTACCCGCAAAAACAATTAATACTAACGGAAATGATGGAGTGACCAAAAGTCAATACGCAAGTTACTCGGAACTAACGCTTTAACAACTAATCTATTATTGTCAATTACGAAGCTGAGCACATTAAATACATCCGTTAAGTATCATGTTTTGTCAGATAACATGATTAAGCATTAAACTTCATTGCAGCAAAGGAAACAAACACATACTCGATGAGAGTTTGAGCAAGATTACGAACCTGCTTCGATGAATGCTTTCTGGCACGATTAACAGCCTTTCCTATTCCAGTTGCCTGAAAATGGAAACAAAGTACATTATTTTGGTCCAAGCATTACAATGGCAAAATCCAACTTAAAACAAGGGACATGGTTTCAATCAAAGGACCTCAAGAATAACCACTGTCAAAGCCATTAATTGAAGCTTCCTCAATGATTCGATCAATACAGAATCTGGCTGCAATAAACATTAATAACACAAGAAACTGTCAACCAAAAATTACCATTTACACAAATACATATCTTCAGAACACTCCAAAACACAAACCTCATCTTGATAATTGTTAAGAATCTCTTTGATCCTAAATACTTCATCAACAATCATCGACTCTTGTTCGATTTCATTGGTCAAAGCCTCAGCTTCTCCATAGCTATAATTACTAGCAATTTGGTTCATCAAAAGGTCATCTCTTCTACTATTAGCTTTGCTCTCTTTGCTACCAGTATCACCTGCCTCAAATTCTTCTCCAGCTTCTCTTTTGAAGCTCGTATGGCAGCCACCAGCTCGAGCATTACCGTCTCCGTCTTCGTATTCAGGTACAACCAACTCAACCCGATCACAACCCGAACACCGAGTGAATTTACAAGTGAAAAGCTTCTCAGCAATTCGATCTCTATGTACTCTAAACTCTTTAGGACAATCTAAAGCAGCTACCATAATAGCATGATCAATTATATCAAATATGTCTGAGTTTGCTGTCAGAAAATAACCCCTCCATTGCTCTAATGGCAAACCTTTCATCGCCATTTGCCCCCCCTTTTTTTTCTTTCTTTTTGACGAAATCAAAATTAAAATTAAAAAAACGGAGCTAATCCAATTAAGATCAAAAGAATCGGATTCCAATTGTATTCAATTTTTCTCCGTATACGATCAAAATCACGCCCTCAAAATCGAAGCTTTTCAGTAATCCAATGAAGAAAGGGAATGATCGGAATGGAAACAAAATCCGGGTTGTTTTTGTTTTACGCAGATTCAGATAATAGACAAAAAAGAAAACAGCTTTCCCGGACAATCCCTTCAATTTTCCCGAGAAAAAAACAAGCTAAACTATAAAGAAAAAACAAACGAAAAAAATCCGCGACCAACCAAGACAAACATTAACTTAACACTTGGGAATGATAACTGTTTCCCAGAATCACAAAGAAAATCTAACATCGAATTAAGAAAACAGAAAATCAAAAAGCACCTGTAAACCCCAATAATGAAATGAACTAAAAACGAGAAGAAAACCCAACAGCTTACCCTGAACCCAGAACTGAAAACAAAAAACTGTCGCGAAAAAACAAAAATAAGCAATTTGATGGAGAGGGAAAAGGAAAATTTTCGATCAACTGTTGTAGCCGATAGTTGTCAGCCTCTTTGAAACAGAGGCACCAAATCCAATATAAATCTTCTCTGGATGTTATTGATATACCCGTATGGGTCAATCCAATACCCGACCCATATCCATGTGTGTTCCTCCAAAGTCAAAATTTTTATTTTATTTTATTTAAATTACTCCTAAATTTGGGATTTTGGATATGGGTCGAGTAGATTTCTTTTATATTTCCATAATTATAAGATATAGTGTGATGAGGGTTCATCTCGTCTTTTAATTATAAAATTTAAAATTTAATTTTTAATATTAAAAATAAAATATATTACATGACTAATAATTTATTATTTAATAATTGTTATCGATGATAAATAATTTTTTTAAGATTATTTTCCCAATAAAATTTATGAGATATAGAAAAATTCGCTTTAACTTTTTCTTGTATTTTCTAGTAAAGATCAATTGCTTTTAACAAGTTTTTAACAAGTTTATAATATATTGATATGATCACAAGTTAGTATCTGTTAAATTCTTTTCTTAACTTTTTAATAATATATTTTTTATTAAAATAAATATAATTATTTTTATTAATTATATAATAGTTATTTTTTTGAATCAGTTGTAGCGATTACAATATTATCTTTTTTTGGGATAAATGAACTTTATTCATCCAAATAATCTTGAAAAACAACTCAAAATCAGAATGTTAGCATCAATGACAAAAAGACTAACTAAGATCCCAATTTTCATCTATACAAGTATTATGGAGAGTAATCCTATGACATCCCGAAATTTTCTATTTTACACTATATTGAATAAGAGCAAAAAGGTTCATCTCAGGTCTCGGACTTTTTCCATGCAAATGTGCATTACGCTCTTGCCAGATGTAGTAATTTAAATCATTCCATGCTAATCGTATAATCGCAGCATATAGGAATTTACCTCGGCCATCAACTAGAATCCAAGTAAGTAAATCCGTCCACTTCTCAAAAATCAATTGAGTCCCACATTTTTGCATTACCAATGTCCAAAGATTCCTTGTGAAACAACACTCCCCAAACAAATGATCTCTTGTTTCGCATTCATTATCACACAAGCACCAAGAGTCTCCATTATATCCCCATTGTAGTAATCGGCTTCACGTAGGTAGCCTATCAAGGATCACAACCCAAGAAATAAATGAGAATCTTGGAATTGAAGGGCCTCCCCAAACAGCTTTTTCCTAGTGTAATATAGGTTGTTTATGCCTCAACTCATTCCAAATCATAGTAGCCTTATATCTTTCTTGAAAACTCCCACATAAAGATAGATTATTCCGTAATCTTAATAGTTTTTTTCACGCCCAACTATGATGTTCCTTAATTGAAGCATTCCATATAGAAACACCTTTTAATAAGTATGTATTCACCCAAGCCACCCACAAAGACCCGGCTTGAATGAGTAACATCCAGAGACACCGTATCATACATGCTTTATTCCATACAACAATATTTTTTACTCCTAAAACCCCTTCATTCTTTGGGTGACATGATGTCCCATCCAACTCGAGCTCCCCTTGCATTTAAATCATTTTCTTTTCCAAAGGAATGCATTTCAAATTTGTGTAGTTCTCTTCAAAACTTTCAAAGGCAACAAAAATATTCTACACCAAAAATTTGAAGGCTGAACACCATTGCTTGAATCAATTGTAGTCTCCCTACAAAAGATAGTAATTTTGAAGGTCAACTTCTGATTTTATTGACAATTTTTGTAACAAGCCCCTCACAATCATTGAAAGAGAGATTTTTTGTCACCAGAGGCACTCCTAGATAACGAACAGGTAAACGGCTTCTAGAGAAACTAGACTCTTCAAGGATCACTTCCAAATCATTCTCCTCAATTCCAACTGAAAAGAACTCACATTTAGATTCATTTATTTGCAACCCAGAAATCATGTAGTCTGTTCTAGAGTATACTCTCAATCATTTGATATTGATTGTTCAAATACTGTAGTGAGAAATACTGATATTCAAACTCATGACTTTTAATTTTTAATAACATACACCGTACACGCACGATACTCAAACTCGGATCATTTAAATAAATTATATATTTTTTATTATTGAGACCACTCCATAAGTTCAAATAGTTAGAGATATCATATTTGATATATATGTATAATGAATAAATAAATTAGTTAACTCACAAACCATATTTAAACATAATATTTAAAATTAAAGTTAATGGAATTAAAAAAAAGGTAAAATATCTATTGGCGGTATGTATTAATTACGTGTATATGTGGCTAAAATTACCTAATTGGTGCTTGTATATTCGTATATTCCTTAATTTATACCCGTTAAATAATATTTAATAATTAGATATTATCATACCATGGTTAATATAGTAATTAAGCTATTATACCTTCTAGATTTTATTTGAATTTACTATAGTAATTTTTTTATTGTCAAAATGGAATAAATAAGTAAAAGAGTAAAAAGTTAGTTTTTAACACGGATGAGTATAAAATTTTCATCAAGTAAATAAATAAAGGATTACCATATACACTAATAAGGGAATAAAATTATTTTACGTGAGAAGTTATTTTAGAGTTTAAAAATTTAATCTAAAGGTTATAAATTTGAATTATTTTAAAATTTTAATTTAAGGTTAATATTTAAGGATTGAAAGTCTCGTAAACCTAAAATATTTTAAGCAATATCATTTACTAAGGCTCTATTAAGGATTGATTTTAGAACGAGATTTTAAAGGGAGATGATGAGAACAATAATTTGAGGAGAAACTAAGTTTTTCAGCGTTTTTAAAAGTTGAGTTTAGAGATAAATCATGTGTAGAAGTTAGTTGAAACTACGTGATTTTTTATCGTTCAACGTAAAATTTTTTACGATATTTTAAAAATTCGTTATAACTTTATTTCGAAACCGTCATCAAGAGAAGATTCAGTTACGTAGTAACATCAAATTAACTCAAATTATACTAATGATGATGTTACTTCAAATGGTAAGCAACTTCATTAGTTAAATAAATTTCGAGTTTAAGGTATTGTATATATAAAAAAATTCATACTCCTATCAAATTTAGTGTATAATACCAATTGATCTGAATTATTAATGATTAAGTCATAAACACTTAAAAGACAAAAAAAATTAAATTATATTATCTAAATAATTTTTGTTATTACAAATTTTAAAAGTAGAATGAATCGATTGACCTTAATTTATGATTTCTGATATCAATTTATAATAATATTGTCACTCTAACTATGACTATATTGACCATTTATATAATTTTTAAAAATATGTATTTATTAATAGAATTGGTAGAAATAATAACTAATTTGATATCACTTAAATAAAAATCAAATTTTAGATTTTACGTATGCAAAACATTCTAATTGAAAGACCCACATATGAAAAATAAGTATACGACGCAGATCGATCAAAATTAGTCAAGACAAAGCTCTATAGAATCAGGAAGAACAAACATGATGAGGATTATCTCTATCAATGAATCTTAGAGGTTGATTTACAAAATAATCACTAATTTTTAAAATGGCAATACTCTAAATTTTAATTTTTTAAAATCAAATATATCAAATAAAAAGTTTAAAATATTTTTTTTATATTTTATTTTCATTAAAAATTAATTTTTATGATTTAAATCTTGAATATATACTAATTGACTCGACAATCTATTCATTTTCGACGATTAACCCTTCATTATTTAAAATATGATTCTCATCAATCTCTTTATTTTCGACGATTAACTCTTCAAGATTCTTGCAGTTGGATACCTCAAGTTCTTCGAGTTGACAAAGTCTTCTGGCTATAAAGAATGAGAACAAATTCTATGAATCTTAATTGTCCTAGAGATTTAGCATTTCGGTCGTAAAAGTATTTCTCCGAACATCTTCTAGTCCATCAAGATATATACTCTGAGTTCTTCCCAACAATAAATCTAAAAAAGTTTGAATATGAAAAATTCGAACCGAAACCAAATTTAATAATACGATAATTTAATAATCATCAAATATTTTTTGATAAAAGATTTAGTTATTAATATTATTCTAATAATTCTTTAATTAATTAATTTAGTTGGAAGCGAGTTTTTCATTGTCACATATAAGTAAAGGCCTCTTCCATTAGTGTCTAATTTTTAGATTTGTGAATCCTAATTTAGAAGATTCTGAAAAAAAATATTTTTATATTATCAAAAAGCATCTCTAATATCGACTTAATTATTAGTATAGAGACAATAAAAAAATTCTATTAACATAGAGATGTATTATTCGAAAATCTGTTCGTTTTGATAGTAAAATCAGTTTTTTGAAGTAATCAAAGAAAAAATGATAAAGAAAATACTAAAAGGTTCATTCTTAAATCTTCTATGATTTTTTTCCTGTCAAATGCTATACACGTAAACTCCCCATGTAATTTTAAAGATAAAAACGATCAAAGATTTATTTTTTAATCTAATTGCATTCATTCTAATTCATCTTCTAAATCCAACATCCTTCTTTGGATCTTACATAAACGGAGAACACTCTCCCATAACTATATCAAAGAGGAACACTCTGCAAAAATATAATTACGAGTCTCCAAAATAGTCACACAAAGCTCAAGTAGGGTCAGCTAAGAATGATTATTTTACAATTTCCTGTGCAGGTTTTGTCGAGTTATTATTATTATTATTATTATTATTATTATTATTATTATTATTATTATTATTATTATGCATCAACGATGTCTCTTTAAAATTTTGTCATGTAAACACATTTTGACAGGTTTTTAAAAGTTCCATTGCTATTTAAGAATGCATAAAAATACATGGTAATAAGCTGATGTTAATATTATTTTATTTTATATTTTTTGAATTTTATTGTTTAATTTTGGATAATTAAAAAACGTTTCACATATTGGATTTTTATCGGAAAATAAAAAATTTTAACGTCTGTCACGTATAAAACCTTAAATGGATTATAGAATAAAACATTTAACACCTAGTTGGCCTCAAAAATAATTTAGGTATCTAACTAGAAAAAAAGTATAGTTTGGACATATATTTGACGTTTAAACCTTTTTCAAAAAATTTAAATTTAAAATAAAAAAATACAAATTAGATATCCAAATTTTACGGATATTCAATAATTACGAGAGTCAAGACTGAGCCAAAAAAATCAATACTCGAAAGATAAGGTACCAAAAAAGCCGAATACTCAAAAGTGAACACCTTTTTATCGTAAACTGAATTCTTAAACCCTAAAATTTAAATATTTATAAAATCTTTTAATATTCACTATCGTTGTAGGAGATATTTTCTCTTTCTTCACTAATCATAATTCCTGGCTATAATATTTTAATAAAGAATAAGTAAATTTGAGTAAGCTTAAACATGAAATATCATATAATTATAGATAAAAGTAAATAAATAATTTAACCATCGTAATATTCATAATCTCATCATGAATTCAACATTTAAATTAAAAAAAATAATCGAAATAATATATTTTCATACTCAGACGACCAAGAAAATCCTGATGGACTCCACTACCATATATTATATGTTAAATTGAAGGAGAAATTGTCTTAGGGAAAAAAAGAGATTATTGCTCTTCTAAAAGTGGGTTCATTATAATAACATTAGGGATGTAATTGGAAACTTTTGTAAGAGAAAGGATATAATTATTTATTAAAAGGAAAAAGAAAGTGGATCAATTCTTGATTAAAAAAATTCTTCGTTATTATTGATCATTGATGTAAGTGATTTTGATTTTAAATTTAATAACATATAAAAAATTTAATATTCGTACGAGCCTTTCAGCCTAAATGATAAAAAGAACAGTTGTTGTTCCTAAAGGTTATGGGTTCAAGCATCGGCGAATATTTTTCATCAGATAAATATGGAGAAACTGATCAGAAACAAGGCCATATTGCAAGCCAAGAAGGAAAGTACCTGAATAAGAAACCCTCGAAAGGTATCTAGCTTTTCAAAGGCAATGGCCATTCGACACATAATTTCCCACATTCTCAGATGGTCCCGAAGGGCCAGATGATCCATTGGCCAACGTCTCGGCCAATGATTGATGTACTAATTCCAACCCTCGTGACAGAGCATCATCAGCCTGCTGGCATGCATACTTCAAGCTCTGGATACTCATAAACTGTTGCTCGGTTAGAGGCAACAACTGATTTACAGTATTCTGCAATCAACATAAATTAGCTTAGAAATTTATCGATAAACAGGCATGATTGACAATAAAGAATGTATGTAACATCCAGGTTACAGGATATGTCCCCTGTGTCGCCCTACACACAGGGACGAAGATTTGGCTTCGTCCCTTGCCTACACATTGAGAGTTGGCTGTAGCACCTGCATGCACTTACATTAAAGAGATTGTATTCTTTGGATAAATGGCTCTCAAGGGTTTGTCCTCCAAATGAGCTCGATCAGTGTTTTGGTGTGAACCAAGGTACACCTTCGAGTGACAAATCCTTGAAGGGTCGTTTGAAGCCTAAAGAGAGCACATGACAATGATGGTCCAATCCTGGTGTATAGAGCAACATGAAGAAACATCTTAGAACCCTACACTGATGGACTCAGGATCATAACATAGAGGCTGTATGCATCTACCAACCTTAGGAAGCTCAGATGTAGGGAAGCCACCTATCCAAAAAAAATACCATTCGGTTGGTGTTTTTCACATTCCTGATAAGATAGGTAAAAATCAGATTTTTCCGTGATGTATTTCAAACAGAAAATGTCATCGATATGTGCTGTGACATTGTCGACAATAGTACGAAGTTCAGTGTCACCGGCATGTGAATTGACCGCAGCCATCAACTCATTTTCATTCCCGAATTGAAGTCTTATACATAAAACACATAAAAATACTCCATTAGCGCAGTAAACTTATCAACCAACTTTAAGAAGCTCAGATGGACGGAAGTCACCTATCCACAGAAAACACCGTTCAGCTAGAGTCTTCCACATTCCTGATAAGATATTTAAAACATCAGCTTGTATCGCAGTGTTTTTCAAACTTGAATCCTTGCAGAGAAGAGTAGGATCGGAGGTGCAACATTCACATCGACTCGTTTTCTGTTATCCTACACTGTTACATTGATGATAAAAGATGTTTTAATAGATCATAAGGGAAAAACAAGTGATTCATATAAAATCTCATACATTGTTAAAGGTCAAAGATTTATTATCAAGTTCCATTAGGTGATACAACTAAAACGTTATTAAACGGTAATAAAAAGTAGATGATGATGAGATGAACAAAAGTATTACCATTACTAGTAACCATCTATATTGTACGTATGTATATGTACTTAATTCATAGAAGTCAAAGGATTGTTAATAGTAAATAATAATGAAATTTGAGAGAGCATACCTCTTCTCTATATAGTTGTTGTATGGTGCTATCAAGGCTGCCTTCCCAGCGCCCTTCTTCTATCCACCTGTTACTTCTTACTTTGTGCAACAATGGAGTGTTTGAGTTTCCTTGAGAGAACATCTTCATCTTTCGGCAATTGTCTACAACTAGAATTTCCAAGGATGGGAATCCAAAGGTATACTTCTCTGATGAGCAGAAGCTTTCTAGCTTCGGTAGTGATTCGAGATGCAAATGGTTGAGTTGGGGGAAATTGATTTCATCATCATCATCATCCCCACCTTGGATTATTTCTTCTATCATTTGGCAATGTCGTATACTCATTTCTTTGAGCTGCACTAGAGTTCTGGCTGTGGAATGTGTGATTAATTTTACGAGTCCACAGCACCACTCTACTTTCAAAGTCACCAAATTTCGGAAAGATACCGAGGATGGAACTAGATTAACTTTTAATTCACGGCATCAGGAAACATGTAGCATCCTTAGATTTTGGAATCCTTCCTTTTCCTTCCATAGATACATCAATTCTGGAAGTTCATCCAAACTTAATTCAGTTATCTGAGAGAGTAGCAGGGATGCATCCTTTTCCTCACCACCATTTTCACTTTGGAATATCAGCTCTTTTAAACAATATTGAGTTATTTCAAGTGTTTGAAGATTGGACCAGGACAATAACTGGAACAAGTAAGATGGCAATTCGGTTAAATGCTCCGGATACCTCCACAGTCTGACAACTTTTAGGTTTGGAAAGTATGGAGATAGGAGTTGGTGTTGATGTTGTCCTTGGCAATGCCACATGATCTCTTTCATTTCAGCATTCCATCCCAAAGTGAGTCCATGTAGACTAGGAAACGTAGACTGCACAATTCCACAGTACTTGTTAACAACAGAAGCAGAGGATTTTTTGTAGTCTGATAAATAAATGTACTAGTCCTAGTTTGTGGGATTATGAACAGGATGATACCTCAGTCACCCAAAACAAGGGCTGTTCACTACTGGTTTCTCCAGCAGAAAACAATGTCTCCACTCTGTCACATCCAGACACTCTCATCCACTTCAATGAAGGCCAATTTATAGCATGCATTTTGTTATGATGGACACATTTTAGATTTGGCAAGCCATTGAGCTCCAAGTCTGTCAAAGCTGGACATTCAAATGAAATAACATCCATGGCCAGATTGTTGCCTCCTTGGGGTCCAGATTCGGATCCAAAGATTATTTCTTCGACTGATTTACAATTCCTTATCCGCAGTCTATGAAGCCTTTGAAGTCTTGTGAACAGACTCAACGGAAAAACATTCAGTAGCTTAGGACAACGTTCCAAATCAATGGAAGTTAGTTTGGAAAAAGACTGTTGAACAAGAACATCAGGCCAGAGCCTCTCCAAGTTGTACATATACCGAATCTCCAATTCCTCAAGTACAGGAAGCATCACCTACATGCAGAAGTATTGGAATGTCATAAACTATAAATCAAAAAAAATAAAAGAATTCAAGTCAAGGAAATAACTTGTTGCTACAACTAATACATGAAGTACATTTTTCCTTTAAAATGTTTCGACTAAATTCCAATCGGCGATTCGACGTCGGATAAATGGATTCAATAGATTTAATTAAAAGTGGAGATTTCTTATATATTATTATTATTATTTAACTTCCAACATTGTATTAATCATTAATAGAAAAACACATTACTATAAAAAAAATGAAATCATACCTTTTCATTGAAGAAATAAGATGAACTCTTCCCATCATCATAAACGAATGTGTTCAAATCAGTACAATTCCATATATCTATCCTCCTTAGTGAAGGAAATTCAATTGGATTCATTCCACAACAAAATCTGTTAAGATGAGAAAGATTCGAAAGAATCAGAAACTCAAGTTTGGGAAACACACTGAAGTTGTTGCTGCTAATCCCTTCTTCTGCCGATAATGTTCCTTCTACCACCATTTCCATTTCATCACATTTGAAAACCTTAAGTGTTTCCAGATGCACAAAGCTTTTAACCATAGATGAAGTAAATATATACTTCAACTTAGGACATTCCTTCACTTCCAATTCCTCCAAGGCAGGAAATGAAACCTGTAAATATATATAAAAAAACACATTTTATATTATCATAAATAATTCTTCTTTAACTATCTAGCAAACTATATATTCATAATGATCGATATATTAATAGTTATAATTCTCATTAAAAAATAATTATAAAAGTTATTATATCTAATATGATTAATGATACTAAACTTAATTTAAAATTGAGGAACAGAGAAAGAAAAATCAATATACCTTATTATCGAAAAGCCAAGTAGTGGAATGGCATGTGTTTTCTGAATACCTCAAACCATTGAATCTATTCAGATTATCCATCTTTAAAATGCGTAGTTTACTGAATTCCAAAATGTTATTCTCTTTAATCTCTTCTTTTTCTACAATTAACTTTGTGATGTTGCTACAGCTGGATACCTCCAGTCCTTCAAGTTGGCTCAGTCTTTTGGCTATGGAGAATGAGAACAAATTCTTCAACGAATTACAATTCTCGACTTTTATGAATCTTAATTGCCCAAAAAATTCAACATTTGTGTGGTAAAACATTTCACCAACATCTTCAAATCCATCAAGACACAGGCTATGAGTTTTTCTCAATAATAATTTAATCCCATCGACCAAATGGATACTTTTATTCATCTTGAGCTTCAACATTCTTGACGTTTTCATCCATCTATCTACATGCCAATCCCACCTCTTATCACCAATGGAAATAATGTACCTTTCCATCTTTCCGAAAAACAAGTTATCCTTTGGTATAGCTTCCACATCTGGAATCTGTACTTCTAAAATGGTTAGACGAGACAAATGCTGCAACTCAACAAGACTAGCATTCCCTCTTGGATTCTCAGTTCCCTCAACCTCCCAATTGTCAAAGCTACGATATAGGTAAAGTTCTTCTAATCTCAATAACTTTGACAACACATTTGGTGATATTACTTAAAGATCATCACAGCCACTCAAATCAAGCAGTTTTAACCTAGTCAATTGTCCTATTTCCTTGGACAGAACTTCAATGCTAGATTCACGGAGATCAAGTATTTCTAAATTTCCCAACTCTCCTAAGATGGCTATATCTTCTAAGCCACAACCTCTCAAACACAGTGCACGAAGAGTTTTCAAGGAACCAATCGAAGAAGGCAAGGATGTAAAGTTTGTTATGCAAAAATTCAAGACTCTGAGTCTTTGCATTCCCGTAAAAAAATTATTTGAAATATTCAAAGATGAATATTCCTCCATACCAATTGAGAAATAGGTAAGATTTGGACATTCTAATTCTTGATTAAGAAGCTCACTAACCTCAACATTCTGTAAGTTTATAAGTTGGTTTTCTTTCATTTTCTCCTCATTTGGCCACTCTTTGAATAAAGCTAGCCACTGTAGATCCCTTGAAGCTATGGATTGGGCAACATCACGAACAACATCATGCATACCAAAACAGTTTGGATAAGAACCTTCGAGTAATAAACAAGAGGCCTTGAGATTATTTACCAATGTCAATACTCTATCTCGACTCTCTTCTACGGTGTTAACATCATGGATGAAACCCAAACCAATAGCATATCTTAACAAATCTTCCACGGCACCATTATGACCCATTATGCTACAGAGTAAAAAGATTGGCCTATGTTCCTTGACTTCTAGAAATTTATAGCTCAACTCTATAGCCGAATATGCTTCCCCTGGTATGTCTTCGAAGTTTCTTTCAAAGGGATTGCTTAGTTGTCGCAAAGCATCCCTCCATTCAAACAAATTCTCCTTGGGCTTTAAAGACTTGGCAATGGTTGCAATAGCGATTGGCAGTCCTGCACATTTTTTTGCAACCTCAATTGCTATAGGTTGTAAGTCAAATCTTTCAACAATTTGACCAGCTATTTTCTTGAATAGGACCCAAGCTTCATCTTCTTTCAATGCTTCAATTGAAATGTTATGGTGTGAATCCATCCTTTTTAATACATCCAGCCTCCTGGATGTCATCAATATCTTGCATCCTTTGTGTTCGTCTGCTAAAGGAATTCCTAGTGCCCTCAAATCTAGGGACACCCAAATATCGTCCAAAACAACAAGAACCCTCTTCTCTTTCTTTAGTCTTTGACGAAGTCGAGCAGCTCTCGCATCCATGCCGTCCTCGAGGAATTCCATGCCTACCTTCTCAGCAATCTCCTTCTGGATATTCACCATGTTCGCTGTTTGTGTTACAGCTACGAAGACCACTTCATCAAAGGACAGTTTCTGCTTGGCTTGCTCCACGATCTCTTTGACGAGTGTGGTTTTACCCACACCTCCCATCCCGTACACTCCAATTATGCTGGCAGTATCATCTTTCAATGAGGCCATGACCCCATCAAAAGCATCGATTCTTGATCTGAAGGCTTCATACTCTTTCACAGGTCTGATAAGTTCTCTCACCTCAACAGGAGGAAGGTACGAAACCTCCTTAAATTCATCCTTTTTAGTCAGCAGTTGAGTTATGACGTCGGTCTCCTTGTCCGCTTTCTTGCTGAGCAGATAACGTGATTTGAAATCAGGGCAAAAGTTACAGAAACACCTCTTCATTGCTTTCTCCTCATCCTCCTGTCTTTGTGTTTCAGCCTGCTCGGAGATCTTCTCATTGACCTCTGTCAACCACCTTTGAACATCGTCAAAAATCACCTCCCCCTTCCTGTTAACCGCATCAACAGATTGTTGCAGCCTTTGTCTTGCATCCTCCAGGTCTTGAACTTTAGTCCGGAGGTTCATAAACTTGGTCCTTGGCTTGAATAAGTAACTAAGTTGTCGTGCAGTAGGATCGACAGTATACTCAGCAGCTTTGGCAGCAAGAGATCCAACAATGGAAATGATAACCTCCATTCTTTCCCTTGATAAAAATGATATGGATCAGAACAGACTATAGAACACCTGGTAAGTAAATCCTTAGCAACAGAAGAGTCGCTGCAGAAGAAAACAACATATTAGATAAGAAAACACCTAGTATGAACATAATCAAAGATTAAGAAAGCATACCTCCTCTCCTTTGGATTAGTAATCCAACAGATCGATTTGTTGTTATCCAAGTGAGATTGCAAACACAGCCTTGAAACACAGAGCAATTAGTACTTATTTATCATAAACTTAGCTTAAAGTATAATTAAAAAGTAAAAGTTGTTTAAAAAAGACCGATGGAATCATGCAGCCAGTCTTTGTCTTTCACGTGGTGTGGTGTTCATCTCTAATTCCAAGACCTCGAGTCTTTGCATCCCCTTAAAAAAGTTACTTGAAATATTCAAAGAAGAACCCTCAAGATCAATTGAGATATAGGAAAAGTTTGTAAAATTATATATTTAGTCCTTATAAAACCTAAAGGTATGTGTTTATTGTATATTTTGAATGACATATCCCTATAAAACCGAAGCTGTCCGTGAAAACAGACGATCTTAGCAGATCGTTTGCTGCAGAATTTTCTGAGAATCAACATCTGCAACATGAAGTAAATGTTGCATTGCCTTGGTAGTTGTCATGTTAGGGAAGATTGATTCAATATGATTAATTTATGTGGTGGAGTGATACCAAAGGTGTCTATGGATGAGCAGCCAGCAAAACATATTGTCATGCCTAGAAAAAAAGGCATGTAACATTAATTCCACATCGAAAAGAAAAAGGAGGTCTTAGTATATATATACGGTGACGCTGCATTGAATGCCATTGAATCTGAATACTTTTAACTTTCTGAATCAAAGGATAACTTATACTTTTAACAAATAAAGTAATCTGAATACTTTTAACATTTTTATTTTTTTTTGTTGATAAAATATATATCTAAATATTTTTATCTTAAAACTAACTTCAAATCATTATTTTTGTGTTTGGATCATGTATGATGAGCTTTCTAAATTTTACGTGTTTATTATATAATTTTAAAAAAATTAAATTTAAAAATAAATAAATAATTTAAATCGAGTATCCGAGTTTTACGAGTATCCAACTAGCAGATACTCAATAATCATGAGTTAGGATCGGGACGAAAAATTCAATACTCGGTACATGAGATATTTTCTTTTTCATTAATAATCATAACTCTCAGTTATAACGTTTTATTTAAAGTCATCTAAAAAGACTTTGATTTTTAAATTTTTACTTCAAATAACTATTTAAACAATAATTTTATATGAGCAAAACTTAAAATATAACAATCAAACTAAACAAATTATACAAATAAAGTAATCTTACTTAATTTTACACTAACACAAGTAATATCTTCATCCATATATACAATCAACGTCCAACTTTACCAGCAACATTATAAATGAACGTAATGTCGTCGTTCCCGACATTAGACACAACAAAAATAATCCATTGCTTCCCGGAAGATATAGAATGTGGATGGTGATGCCGAAGAAGAACAGCAGCGGTGAGAACCGAGAGCTCGAAGCCGAGAGAAATAGTCATTCATTGCAAGAAGGGCACGAGCTGATTTCTGAGTCGTCAAGACCCGAGACATATGTAGAAGTGTCTGGTAGCGAAGACTATCAGCCTAGTATGGTACAAAAATAGGGAGATCATTCATTAATCTGATGATCACCCCAAATCTGAATATTTATTCATTCTCCCCTGCAATAAAACAATATAAAATATGGAGAAACGGAATGGAAACAAGGCCATATTGCAGAGAGAAGTAGGAGGTGCAGCAGCATTCACATCAACTAATTTTCTGTTCCCTACACTGTTACATTGATGATAGAAGATGTTACAATAGGAGATCATAAGGGGGGAAATCAAGTGATTCATATAAACAATCATACATTGTTGAAGGCCAAAGATTTTTTATCAAGTTCCATTAGGTGATACAACTAAAACATAATTAAATGGTAATAAAAAGTAGATGATGATGAGATGAACAAAAGTATTATCATTACTAGTAACCATTTGCATTGTACGTGTATATAATTACTTAGTTCAGGTCATTCAGAATTACAACTTAAAACGAGAAAAGAAGAAATGTACATTAAAATGCATTTAGACTTACTAGGGTGTTAGATGTAGAAGGATTGCTTTGATCTTTCTTGAAATCACAATCTTCTTCATAATTCTCACATTCTACAGGATTTGTAAAAGTCAAAGGATTGTCTTGATCTTCGTTAGTCTCATGTTCTTCTTTCTAATTCTCACATTCTTCAGAATCCGTAGAAGTTGAAAGATTGTTATAATCTTCTTCAGAATTCTTACATGCCTATATTTAGTTTACTCATACAAATCAAAATCAAGTCGATCGTTTAAAGTATGCTTTGATATTATTTAGAATTCTCATATTCTTTGGTCATAACATGTTATGATCACTAGTTGAATACAAGAATGAAATATAAAATTGTATATTACCATATACATGTATAGATCTTATATCGAATGCAACAACTATGTCCAAGTCCATACATTGTCTATGAGTTACAATACACCACTTGTATAAAATATATTAACTAAATTTATGTTAAACAGTTTTTAAAAGTAGTATTAATACACAACTTGTACAAGTCGTACATTTTCGAATACGTATGTTTAACAGATTTTGACCACTGTTATTATAATCCTAACCTTTAATGATGAATTTTCAATTCGTTGGTACAGTCAATTTTATAAGTATTATATTTTCTAACGGATTATAAATTCAGCTGTATATAACATTTATACTAACATTTATGCATAGATGTATGTATATTGTTGTAGCGAGTGGATGTAAAGTCAAATACAAAAAAAATTATAAATGCTGACTGATAAAGAAATTTGAGAGAACATACCTGTTCTCTAAATAGTTGTCGTATGGTGCTCTCCAGGCTGCCTTCCCAACGCCCTTGATATCCCAACCAATCTACTTGTACTTTGTGCAACAATGGAGTGTTTGAGTGTCCTTGAGAGAACATCTTCATCTTTAGACATTTATTTACAATTAGAATTTCTAAGACTGGGAATCCAAAGGTATACTTTTCCCATGAGCAGAAGCTTTCTAGCCGTGGTAGAGAAACAAGTTCCAAACGGTTGAGTTGGGGGAAACTGATTTCATCATCATTCCCACCACCTTGGATGATTTCTTCTATATTTTCACAATTCTCTATATTCATTTCTTTGAGTTGCACTAGACTTTTGGCTGTGGACGGTGTGATTAATTTTATGAGTCCATTGCAACCCTCTACATTCAAAGTCATCAGATTTTGGAAAGATACCGAGGATGGAACTAGATTAAGTTTTAATTCTGGGCACCAATC
The DNA here is from genome assembly GCA_035048815.1 of Abelmoschus esculentus. Lineage (NCBI taxonomy): Eukaryota > Viridiplantae > Streptophyta > Magnoliopsida > Malvales > Malvaceae > Abelmoschus > Abelmoschus esculentus. The sequence continues at coordinate 604,924 of JAUCBN010000019.1, read as the reverse complement.
AACGGACAACCTCCTTAGATTTTGGAATCCTTCCTTTTCCTTCCAGAGAAGCATCAATTCATTAAGAGAATTCAGCCTTAATTCAGTTATCTGGGAGAGTAGGAGCGATGCAGGCTTTTCCTCACCACCAACTTCACTTTGGAATATCAGCTCTTTAAAACAACACAAGCTTATTTCAAGTGTTCGAAGGTTGGGTAAAGATAACAACTGGGGCAAGTAAGATGACAATACGGTTACTTGCTCCGGGTACCACTCAAGTAGAACATCTTTTAGGTTGGGAAAGTATGGAGATAGGAGTTGGTGTTGTTGCTGGCCTTTCATTCCAGCATTCCATCCCAAAGTGATTTTATGTAGATTTGGAAACGTAGACTGCACAATTCCACACTACTTGTTAACAACAGAAACAGATGATTCTTTGTAGTCCAATAAATAAATGTAATAATTTGTGGATTATGAAAAGAATGATACCTTATTCACCCAAAACAAGGGCAGTTCACTACCGGTTTCACCAGAAGAAAACAATGTCTCCACTCTGTCACATCCAGACACTTTCATCCACTTCAATGCAGGCCAATTTATAGTATGCATTTTGTTATGATGGATACTCTTTAGATTAGGCAAGTAAGAAAGATTCAATTCTGTCAAAGCCGGAAATTCAAATGTAATAACTTCCATTGCACGACTGTTGCCTCCAGATTCAGATACAAAGATGATTTCTTCAATGGATTCACAATAAAATATTCTCAGTTTGTCAAGCCTTTGAAGTCTTGTCAACAGACTCAACGGAAAAACACTCAATAGCTTAGGACAACCACTCAAATCAATGGAAGTTAGTTTGGAAAAAGACTGTTGAACAAGAACATCAGGCCAGAGCCTCTCCAAGTTGTACATATACCGAATCTCCAATTCCTCAAGTACCGGAAGCATCACCTATTGGCAATTCGACATTAGATAGATAGAGTAAATAGACTTAATTTAAACTGAAGATTTATTATATATTATTATTTAACTTCCAACATGGTACTAATCATAAATAACAAAACATGTTACAATAAGTTAAGCTATTACCTACTGAAACTATGTAAAACAACAACAAATGAAATCATACCTTTTCATTGAAGAAATAAAGTGAACCTTCTCCATCATCATAGACGAATGTGTTCAAATCAGGACAATCCCGTATTTGTATCTTCCTTAACAACAGAAACTCAATTGGATTCATTCCACAACAAAATCTGTTAAGTTGGGGAAGATCCTGAAGAACCAGAGAGTCAAGTTTGGGAAACACACTGAAGTTGTTGCTAATTCCTTCTTCTGTAGATAATGTTCCTTCTACCACCGCTTCCATTTCATCACATTTGGAAACTTTGATTGTTTTCAAATGCACAAAGCTTTTAACCATAGAGGAAGTAAATATATACTTCAACTTAGGACATTCATTCACTTCCAACTCCTCCAAGGCAGGGAATGAAACCTGTAAAGATATTAAAAACACACATATTCTGTATTATCATAAATAATTCTTCTTTAATTATGCTAAACTATATATTCATAATGATCTCATAGCAATAAACTTATAATTTTTATTTATAAAATAATTATAAAAATTATTTTATTTAAAAGTAGGACAATTTTATTGATTAGCTTGTAGAATTAATAAAATTCTATTAAAATATTGAATGTTTGGATCTTTTATTTATTTAGAATGATATTGTTTTATGGGAGTGGGTGGTTATTATAACTATTAATAATTTTGTTTTAAGAACTAATAATTTCTTTCAAAATATTATATAAAGCTACTAAAATTAGTATAATAATATTTTATAATTTGTTTTTTTAAAATTCAACTGAATTGATATAACTTGATCTGTGATATTTAATTTAAAATTGAAGGACAAAAAAATAAATCAACATACCTTTTTATCAAAAAGCCATGTAGTGGATTGATGTGTATTTTTTGAGTACCTCAGGCCATTGAATCTATTTAGATGACCCAACTTCAAGATGCGTAGTTTTCTGAATTCTAAAATATCATTCTCATTAATCTCTTCTTCTTCTACAATTAACTCTGTGATGTTGTTGCAGTTGGATACCTTCAGTTCTTCAAGTTGGTTCAATCTTTTAGCTATGGAGAATGAAAACAAATTCTTCAACATATTACATTTCTCAACTTTTATGAATCTTAATTGCCCAAAAGATTCAACATTTCGGTGGCAAAGTATTTGCATTTCCTCAACATCTTGAATTCCATTAAGATATAGACTTTGTGTTTTCCCCAACAATAGTTTAATCCCATCGATCAAATGGTTACTTTTAGTCAACTTAAGTTTCAACATTCTTGATGTTTCCATCCCTCTATCGTAATAAGAATCCCACGTATCATCTCCAATGGAAATCTTGTACCTTTCCATCTTTCCAAAAAACAAGTTATCCTTTGGTATAGATTTCACGTTAGGAATATGTACTTCCAAAGTGTTTAGACGAGATAAATGCTGCAACTCAACAAGACTAGCATTCCTATTTGGATTTTCGGTTCCCTCAATCTCCCATTTGTCAAAGCTACCATATAGGTATAGTTCTTCTAATCTCGATAACTTTAACAACACATTTGGTGATATTGTTTCAAGATCATCACAGCCACTCAAATCAAGCAGTTTTAACCTAGTCAATTGTCCTATTTCCTTGGGCAGAATTTCAATGCTAGATTCACGGAGGTCAAGTATTTCTAAACTTCCCAACTCCCCTAAGATTCCAATATCTTCTAAGACACAACGTCTCAAACGCAGTGTACAAAGAGTTTTCAAGGAACCAATCGAAGAAGGCAAGGATGTAAAGTTTGTTCTGCCAAATTCCAAAACTTTGAGTCTTTGCATTCCCGTAAAAAAGTTATATAAAATATTCAAGGAAGAACCCTCGAGACCAATTGAGAAATAGGTAAGGTTTGGACATTCTAATTCATGATTAAGAAGCTCACTAACCTCGGCCTTCTGTATGCTTATGAGTTGGCTTTCTTTCATTTTCTCCTCGTGTGGCCACTCTTTGAATAAAGCTAACCACTGTAGATCCCTTGAAGCTATGGATTGGGCAACATCACGAACAACGTTATGCATATCAAAACGGTTTGGCAGAGAACCTTCGAGTAACAAACAAGAGGCCTTGAGGTTGTTTACCAAGGTCAATACTCTATCTCGACTCTCTTCTACAGTGTTAACATCATGGATGAAACCCAAACCAATAGCATATCTCAACAAATCCTCCACGGTAGCATTATGACCCATTATGCTACAAAGTAAAAAAATTGGCCCAAGTTCCTCATCTTGTAGAAACTTATAGCTCAACTCTATGGCCAAATATGCCTCCTTTGGTACGTCTTTGAAGTTTACTTAGTTGTCGCAAAGCATCCCTCTATTCAAACACATTCTCCTTAAGCTTTAAAGCCTTTGCAATGGTTGTGATTGCAAGCGGCAGTCCTGCACATCTTTTGGCAACTTCAACTGCTATAGATTTCAAGTCAATTCTTTCAACAATTTGACCAGCCATTTTCTTGAATAGGGTCCAACCTTCGTCTTCTTTCAATGTTTCAATTGAAATGTTATGGTGTGAATCCATCCTTTTTAACACTTCAAGGCTCCTGGATGTCATCAATATCTTGCATCCTTTATGTTCGTCTGCTGAAGGAATTCCTAGTGAACTCAAATCTAAGGACACCCAAATATCATCCAAAACAACAAGAACACTCTTCTCTTTCTTTAGTCTTTGACGAAGTCGAGCTGCTCTCGCATCCATGCCCTCCTCACGGAATTCCATGCCTACCGTCTCAGCAATATCCTTCTGGATATTCACCATGTTTGCTGTTTGTGTTACAGCTACGAAGACCACCTCATCGAATGATAATTTCTCCCTGGCTTGTCCAGCGACCTCTTTGACAAGTGTGGTTTTCCCCACACCTCCCATCCCGTACACTCCAATTATGCTGGCTGTATCATCTTTCAATGCGGTCATGACCCATCAAAAGCAACGATTCTTGATCCGAAGGCCTCATACTCTTTCACAGGTCTGATAAGTTCTCTCACTTCAACAGTAGGAAGGTAGGAAACCTCCTTAAATTCAGTCCTTTTTAGTCAGCAGTTGGGTTATGGCGTCGGCCTCCTTGTCCGCTTTCTTGCTGAGCAGATAACGGGACTTGAAATCAGGGCAAAAGTTAGAGAAACACCTCTTCATTGCTTTCTCTTCGTCTTCATGCCTTTGTGTTTCCGTCTCCTGTGAGATCTTCTCATTGACCTCTATCAACCACCTTTGAACATCGTCAAAAATCACCTCCCCCTTCCTGTTAGCCGCATCAACAGATTGTTGCAGCCGTTGTCTTGCATCCTCCAGGTCTCGAACTTTAGTCCTGAGATTCATAAACTTGTTCTTGGTCTTGAATAAGTAACTAAGTTGTCGTGCAGCAGGATCAACAGTGTACTCAGCAGCTTTGGCAGCAACAGATCCAACAATGGAAATCAACACCTCCATTTTTTCCCTTAGCAACACAACACTCGCTGCAGAAGAAAACGACATATTCAACAACGAAACACATATCATAAGTCATAACCATAATCAATGACTATAAGAAAAGGTAAGCATCTGTGAGTTTAAGAAATCATACCTCCTCCTCTCCTTTTAGATTAGTAAACCAGCAGATGGATTTGTTGTTATCCCAAGTTGTGAGAATCAAAGACAAAACAAATTAAGATTGCAAACAGAACCTTGAAACACACAGCAATGAAGTTGGTCTTGGTCTTCCATGTAAAAACTTTTTTGATTTTATTTTATAAGAAATTCAAGAATATCATTCTTCTTTTGAAAAAAAAAAGTGACTTTGATAAAGCAATGAAAACTTTTCCAAAAACAATTCATACATAAATCACAAGATAAAGCACTTTAATGATGAATAGTGTATAATAATTATAATTTTTTTGGTAAACTTCACAGAAAGTCTTTTTTATTTGGGGTATGTTTTATTTCGGCCACTTATTTTAAAAATTGTTATTCTTGTAAATTACATTTTCAGTTTGTTTAATTTTGATCACTATATCATTAACACTTTCTTTTTGCCACCTCATAAACCTGTTCTATAAACACCAATTGAAATAAAACATATATTCGATTCAGATACAACACAACCCAAATTAATAAAAGAAACCTCTGATAAAATTTAGTAATTTTTTATAACATATCGCCTCTAGGATAAACATTTTATCCGATTTGGTTAGCTTTTGATCTAATTCGGTCTGATCGGATCTAATTTTTAATAAAAAATGTCATATTTAAGTTGGATCGGGTTGATTTTAGGTTTAGAGTATAAAATATCTTATTCGATTTGGGGCAAAATATATAATTTTTCCATAAATATTTTAGTCTTTAACTATAATAATACTTCTCTCTCTATATTTTATAATTAAGTACTTAAAATTAATTTTTTATTTATAATTTAATTTTTAAAATTAAGTCCTCTAGAATTATTTTTTACAATTAAGTCCCTATAATTATTTTTTATAGATTGAGTCGAAGTAGAATTTAAGATATTTATTTTTAGATCGGATTAAATTTTTTAAAAAGATATTACAATCAAGTCAGATTCGTATTTAAAATATTTATATTTATATTATATTCAGATAAACCAAAAACCTAACTCGATCTGGCATGTCCTCATCTCTACTCCAAACGTTGGCAAACGTTCATTAGTTAGGTTTTAAAGCATATCCATTCCATTTAGATATAGGTTTTCAGTTTTTCTCAAAGATGATTTAATTCATGTATCAAATGTTGCTTCTACAATTGTTTATAGGGTAATTATTTTATTCATCAGCGGTGGTAAAAAAAAATAGAAGCATATTAATTTTACGATTTATAGGTTTTGTTTAAGGTTTAAGAGTTTAGAATTTAAAGGTGGAGATTAAAATTTAAAGATTCGAGCTAGAATTAAGAGTTTGTATATTAAAACCTAAATTCCTAACACATTGTCTTAAACCCTAAATCTTAAATTCTAACATTGAACTCTAAATTTTAACCAAATTCTTAAACCTTAATCTTAAATCGATTAACAATAAAAAATTAGGAGTATTTAAAAATACCTAACCCGGTTAACCTGACTTGTCTACCCGCCGGCCTGAACCTTAAAAAACATGTAATTCTTTTTAAAAAATCCCCAATAACAGATTTTTTTAAGTAGTTAGATAGGACCTAGGCTGAATTTTTTGTTAACCAGCAACGAATACTTTTAAATTTTAAATATAATTTTATTAATTTTTAAAATAAAATTTGAGCAATATATACTTTTACTATTGAATATCCAGGAATGAACACCCCTACTAGATATTGATAAGTGTCTAAAAGTTCTATTTTTTATATCATTTTTCCACCCGTCTACTACTAATAAAGGACAAATTTAAGGGCAATAAGTGATAATTCTGCTTATTTTTCATATTTTAACATCTGAACACTTAAATCATGAATTTATCTATTATTTGGCATAAAAATATCATTTGATGGTTTTCTTTTTTAGACACGGAACTACATCATAGGAATGACCAAATAAGAGGATGGATGTTGGAACTAAAAGTTAGAAGGCAAATAAGCACTCGCCAAGACAGCACTTTAGAGGCCGCAACAGCAGAATAAAGATGACAACTGGTGCTCGACAAAGAAAGAAAAAGATGTCGATCATAACGGACATAAAGAGAGAGAACATTGGCCAATTTTCTTTGGTTTTGCTACTGGTTGCATAGCATGATGCAGTGAACATTTGCTCCTCCTCGGATTTGTTTCCATCAGCAGCTTGAGCTTGTGCATTTTGTTGTTGTCGGCCTTTGTTCTTGCAAACTTTTTTCATATGACCAGGTTGCTTGCAAGATCTACATTGTATGTCTGGTCTGAACCAGCAATACTTCTCTAAGTGAGTAGTTTTTTTACAGTGTGCACAAGGTGGATATTCCTTTTTTTCACAATCCTCGATATTGTCTTTGTCTCTTCTTTGCTTCTCTCTTCTGTCATTTCAGCTCTTCCTTCCTTTGTTGTTTGAAGAGCTTGCTCTCTGATTACTCTTCATCTGAAATGCAGCCTCTGAGTGTTCCTCTTGCCTGCTTGCTCTCCTTTGCTCTTGAACATAGAGTGTATTTATCAACTCAGTCAAAGAGATGCTGGAAAGATCTCTCGAGTCTTCAAAAAAAGAGATCTTGGACTCATATTTTTCTGAAAGGGTTGTAATCACCTTCTTCACAATTCTTTTGTCACTAAATTCATCTCCAAGCAACCTAATGCTATTAACAATAGCCATTATTCTGTCCGAATACTGTTTGACAGTCTCACTTTCTTTCATCTTCAAATTCTCGAAATCCCTTATTAGGTTTATAAGTTGTTGCTGCCTTGTCTTCTCAGACCCCATAAACTCCTCTTTCAGCTTGTCTCAGGCTTGCTTTGGAGTCTCACAAGCCATAATCCTGGTGAAAATCACGTCAGAAACTTCATTCTGAAGGCAAGACATGGTTTTGTGTTTCTTGGCACACTCTTTACTGTGTTGCCTCATTTGAACAAGCGTAGGATTAGCTCTCAAAACTGGTGGATCCCTATCCGTCTCAACAACTTCCCACAGATCATAAGCATGCAGGTAAGTCTTCATCTTCACTGCCCAAATATGATAATTTTCTCCAGCAAAGACAGGAGGTGGTGGAGGAGAAAAGCTGGCTGACGACATGAGAACAGCAACAACGAAACCAAAAACCTATATTGGTAAACTCTCAAGAACAACAACAAATATTTCAGGCCCCCAAAGATTACAGCTCTGATGCTAATTGTTGGATTTCTAGCTCTCAAAGTCTATAAACTTGAGACTAAAACGAGAGAAAATGAAAGAAAGACTGAAGAAGTTTTCCTATGCAGGAAATCAGTTCATTTCATTGAAACAGAAACTTTTACATTATAATCCAGCAAGTTTCTACCAAACACACCTACTACAAATCATTTCTATTAACCTGCTACATAAGTGACTTGCACACAAAAGATTTTCAGCCAAATCAATCATCAAACACTGACATATCAGTGTACAAAATAACATGTTGATCTAAACAAAATAAAATAAAAGATATCAGCATAATAGTCATCTAACTCAACAACCACATTCCTGATAAGATATGTAAAACATCAGCTTTTATCGCGATGTTTTTCAAACGGAAAATGCCATCGATATGTGTTGTGACATTGTCGACAATAGTACGAAGTTCAGTGTCACCGGCATGTGAATTGACCGCAACCCTCAACTCATTCACGTGCCTATTGTGCTCGTTTAGCCATCGTGCATATTCAACATCAAATGCCAGGGCACCTGTAAACCAGCCAAAAAGCCAATCTCTTAGCATATGATGAAAATAAAGTAAATCACATTATCATTTTTCAAATTTCAATGATGAAAATAAAGCTTAAATACCATTTCCACTCATTGAATGAAATTGATCGACAGAGCTTGAAACGAATATACCCTGCAGTGAATGAAGCTAACACAAAGACAAGTGAAACATGATAGACAGCATTATCAGCCTGAAAAATCAATCCATATGATACATCACAAGATTGCTGGGACAACATAAAGCAGACCTGCTGACGAGTTCACTGCAGCTCTTGCTCAAGTTGCATACTGATCTCCACTTTGTCACATCCAGCCACTTCAAGCTCCTCCAATGAAGGACAACTTATAGTATGCATTTTAGGATGGATACTCCTTAACTTTGGCAAGACACGGAGGTCCAAGGATGTCAAATTTGGAAATTCAAAGGTAATAACATCCGATTGAATGAACTGTGGGGAAAGTGATGGCATCGCACTGCTGCTGCCTCCTTCCTGAAGTCGAGATTCAGATATTATCTCTTCTAGTGATTCACAACACCTTATGCTCAGCCTGTCGAGTCTTTGAAGTCTTGTCAACATACACAACGGAAAAACATTCACTAGCTTAGGACAAAAACTCAAATCAACCGAAGTTAGTCCGGAAAAGGAATGTTCAACAAGTAGGTCAGGCCACAGCCTCTCCAATTGTCCATGAATCCAATTTCCAATCTCTCTGGCACAGGGAGTATCACCTACATGCATGATTTATTTTAATGTGTTAGTAAGTATATATCATAGAAAATAAAAGAAAACATTAACCAAAAGACTTCAAGTGATGGTAAATATAATGAAAGTGATTTAACTGTATTTACCAGATAAAAAATATCTAGAAATAATCAATTAAAGCATACCTTTTCATTCAAGAGATCATATGGGAAACACTACTCTGCTCTTTCCATTATCAAAAGAGAATGTGTTTAAATCAGGACATCGCCATATATATAAACCCTTTAACGAGGAAAAATCAATCTGATTAATTCCACAACAAAACCTTTTCAATTTGGGTAGTCCATTGAGCTTCAGAGAATCAAGTTTGGGAAACACCCTTATGCTGCTGCTAACCCCATCGTCTGTTGCTGCTAAAATTCCCTCTATGACTCCTTCCATTTCATCACAATAACAAACCACAAGTGTTTTCAGATGCGCAAAACTTTTAACTATGGACGAAGTAAATACATACTTCAACTTATGGCATTCGCTCACTGTCAAACTTGTTAAACTTTGAACAGCAAAAGACATTAATGAAAGCTGATCATCAATATGCAATATTTTATCAATTCCACTCACTGAATCCAAGTACAACTCTGTCAATGCAGGACATGAAACCTGTACAGATATAAAGTTCATGTCTCATATCGGATCATTAAAGGAAAAATGTGAATAGACGATCAAAATAATATTGTAGATATAAATAAATGCATGCTCTTTTATCTAATATAAATACCTTTTTATCAAAATGTCATGGAACGGATTAAAATATATTTTTCGAGTGTCACAAGCCATTGAATCTGTTCAGTTGGATAAACTTCAAGATGTGTAGTTTATTAAATTCTAAAATGTCCTCACCAATCTCTTTCTTTTCTACAATTAACTCTGTGATGTTCTCGCAGTTGGATACTTCCGGTCCTTCAAGTTGGCAAAGTCTTTTGGCTATGGAGAATTAGAACAAATTTTTCAACGTAGTGCAGTTCTCGACTTTAATGAATCTTAATTGTCCAAAAGATTCAGCATTTGTGTCACAAAGCATTTCCTCAACATCTATCAATCCATCAAGATATTGGCTTCCGGCATTTCTCGATAATAGTTTATAAATCTCATCGACTAAATGAAAACTTTTATTTATCTTGAGCTTCAATATTCTTGACGTTTTCATCCCTCTATCGTAATAAGAATCCTACTTCTCATCTCCAATGGAAATCTTGTACTTTTCCATCTTTCCGAAAAACAAGATATACATTGGTAAAGCTTCCACATCAGAAATATGCACTTCCAAAGTGGTTAGACAAGACAAATTTGCAACTCAACAAGACTAGCATTGCTTCTTTATTTCTCAATTCCCTCAACTTCCCATCCATCAAAGCTACAATACAGGTATAGTTCTTCCAATTTGATGTCTCAAATTTATAATTTGAAAATGTTTTAATTTTTTTGTAATTAAGACCGATTGCCAAACTAATAAAACAGAAAAACAAGATCAAGTAATATTCAATTCTCACACATGGAATTTTATAGAATAGCAAAAGGAACAAAATAAGAGTTCAAAGATAAGAATGATAGGCCGCTGCTTTCAGAATCTTCTCGAATCTTCTAGAAACTGACACATCAGCTGCATCGTGCTTGGCGTCGTGCCAATGTCTTTAGTAGCGAAAAATGCAGAATTTGTCCTTTTAATCACCAATTCTAGTAAACAGTTCACTGCACATAAAATAAACGAAATACACTCAAATTAGTAGTAATAAATTCATAAAAATAAGATAATTAACAACTAAAAAGTAACTATTTTAATCACCAATCATTCATATAAAATCTCAAACGTTTGTTGAAGGTCAAAGATTTATTATCTAGTTCCATTAGGTGATAGAACTAGACTAAATCAAATGGTAATAAAAAGTAGATGATAATGAGATAAAAAAAAAAGTATTACCATGACCCTAAATCCAATTTCGTAAGTACTATATTTTCTAACAGATTAAAAATTCAACTGTATATAACATTTATACTAACATTTATCGATAAATGTATGTATATTGTTTTAGCGAGTCGAATGTAAAGCCAAATACAAATATATATATATATATATATATGCTGAATGATAAAGAAATTTGAGAGCACATACCTGTTCTCTAAATAGTTGGTGTATGGTGCTCTCAAGGCTGCCTTCCCAACGCCCTTCTTCCAAGTAGTACGATTTTACTTTGTGCAACAATGGAGTGTTTGAGTCTCCCTGAGAGAACATCTTCATCTTTGGACATTTATGTACAACTAGAATTTCTAAGGATGTGAATCCAAAGGTATACTTCTCCGATGAGCAAAAGCTTTCTAGCTGTGGTAGATCTTTAAGTTCCAAACGCTGGAGTTGGGGGAAACTGATTTCATCAGCAGCAGCAGCCCCATCCTGTATGATTTCTTCTATATTTTCACAATCCTCTATAATCAATTCTTTGAGTTGCACTAAACTTTTGGCTGTGGAAGGTGTGATTAATTTTATGAGTCCATTGCAACCCTCTATATTCAAAGTCATCAGATTTCGGAAAGATACCGAGGATGAAACTAGATTATGTTTTAATTCTGGACACTGATAAACGTACAACCTCCTTAGATTTTGGAATCCTTCCTTTTCCTTCCAGAGATGCATCAATTCAGGAAGATGTCCCAGCCTTAGTTCAGTTATCTGGGAGAGTAGGAGCGATGCAGGCTTTTCCTCACCACCATCTTCACTTCCGAATACCAGCTCTTTAAAAGAAGATACACTTATTTCAAGTGTTGGAAGGTTGGGTAAAGATAACAACTGGGGCAAGTAAGATGGTAATACAGTTACTTGCTCAGAATACCCCTCAAGTTTAACAACTTTTAGGTTGGGGAAGTATGGAGATAGCGTTTGCTGCTGTTGTTGGACTATAATTCCAGCATTCCATCCCAAAGTGATTCTCTGTAGATTTGGAAACGTAGACTGCACAATTCCACAGTACTTGTTAACAACAGAAACATAGGATTCTTCGTATTCCAATAAATAAATGTACTAGTTTGTGGATTAAGAATAAGACGATACCTCATTCACCCAAAACAAGGGTTGTTCACTGCTGGTTTCTCCAGAAGAAAACAATGTCTCCACTCTGTCACATCCATCCACTTCCATCCACTTCAATGCAGGCCAATTTATAGTATGCATTTTGTTATGATGGAGACTCTTTAGATTAGGCAAGTAAGAAAGATTCAATTCTGTCAAAGCCGGAAATTCAAATGTTATAACTTCCATTGCACGACTGTTGCCTCCAGATTCAGATACAAAGATGATTTCTTCAATGGATTCACAATAAAATATTCTCAGTTTGTCAAGCCTTTGAAGTCTTGTCAACAGACTCAACGGAAAAACACTCAATAGATTAGGACAACCACTCAAATCAATGGAAGTTAGTTTGGAAAAAGAATGTTGAACAAGAACATCAGGCCATAGCTTCTCCAAGTTGTCCAGTTCTTCAATTGACAATTCCTCTAGCACAGGAAGCATCACCTACATCAGATAAACGGATTCAATGGATTTCTTATATATTATTATCATTATTTAACTTCCAACATTGTACTGATCTTAAACTATGTTAAAAAACAACAAACGAATTCATACCTTTTCATTGAATAAATAAGGTGAACTCTTTCCATCATCATAAAGAAATGTGTTTAATTCAAAACATCTCCATATACGTATCGTCCTTAGCGAAGGAAACTCAATTGGATTCGTTCCACAACAAAATTTGTTAAGCTGGGGAAGATTCCAAAGAAACAGATAATCAAGTTTGGGAAACACACTGAAGTTGTTGCTGCTAATCCCTTCTTCTGTCGATAATATTCCTTCTACCACCGATTCCATTTCATCACATTGGGAAACCTCGAGTGTTTTCAGATGCACAAAGCTTTTAACCGTAGATGAAGTAAATATATACTTCAACTTAGGACATTCCGTCACTTCCAATTCCTCCAAGGCAGGAAATGAAACCTGTAAATGTATATAAAAAAACACATTTTATATTATCATAAATAATTCTTCTTTTAACTATCTAGCAAACTATATATTCATAATGATCGATAATATTAATAGTTATAATTCTCATTAAAAAATAATTATAAAAGTTACTATATCTAATATGTTTTTTTTTTAATTTTCAAATGAATTGATATCACTTGATCAATGATACTAAACTTAATTAATTTAAAATTAATGGACGGAGGAAGACAAATCAATATACCTTGTTATCAAAAAGCCAGGTAGTGGAATGAGATGTGTTTTCAGAATACCTCAAACCATTGAATCTATTCAATTTATCCAACTTTAAAATGCGTAGTTTACTGAATTCCAAAATGTCATTCTCAGAAATCTCTTCTTTTTCTACAATTAACTCTGTGATGTTGTTGCAGTTGGATACCTCCAGTTCTTCAAGTTGGCTCAGTCTTTTGGCTATGGAAAATGAGAATAAATTCTTTAACATATTGCAGTTCTTGACTTTTATGAATCTTAATTGCCCAAAAGGTTCAGCATTTGGGTGGTAAAGCATCTCCCCAACATCTTCAAATCCATCTAGATGCAGACTATGAGTTTTTACCAGCAACAGTTTAATCCCATCGACCAAATGGATATTTCTATTCATCTTGAGCTTCAACATTCTTGATATTTCTGTCCCTCTATCGAAATAAGAATGCCACTTCTCATCTCCAATGGAAATCTTGTATCTTTCCATCTTTCCGAAAAACAAGTTATCTTTTGGTATGGCTTTCACGTCAGGAATATGTATTTCCAAAGCGGTTAGACGAGATAAATACTGCAACTCAACAAGACTAACATTCCTTCTTGAATTCTCGGTTCCCTCAACCTCCCATTCGTCAAAGCTACCATATAAGTATAGTTCTTCTAATTTGGATAACTTTGACAACACATTTGGTGGTATTATTTTAAGATAGTAACAGTCACTCAAATCAAGCAGTTTTAACCTAGTCAATTGTCCTATTTCCTTGGACAGAACTTCAATGCTAGATTCACGAAGATCAAGGATTTTTAAATTTCCCAACTCTCCTAAGATGGCTATATCTTCCAAACCACAATCTCTCAATCGCAGTGTACATAGAGTTTTTAAGCAACCAAGGGAAGAAGGCAAGGTTGTGAACTCTGCTCTGTCAAATTCCAAGACTTTGAGTCTTTGCATTCCCGTAAAAAAATTATTTGAAATATTCAAAGATGAATATTTCTCCATACCAATTGAGAAATAGGTAAGGTTTGAACATTCTAATTCATGATTAAGAAGTTCACTAACCTCAACATTCTGTAAGCTTATGAGTCGGCTTTCTTTCATTTGCTCCTCATCTGGCCACTCTTCGAATAAAGTTAGCCAATGTAGATCCCTTGAAGCTATGGATTGGGCAACATCACGAACAACGTCGTGCATATCAAAACAGTTTGGCAGAGAACCTTTGAGCAACAAACAAGAAGCCTTGAGGTTGTTTACCACCGTCAATACTCTATTTCGACTCTCTTTCATGGTGTTGACGTCATGGATAAAACCCAAACCAATAGCATATCTCAGCAAATCCTCCATATCAGCTTCATGACCCATTATGCTACAAAGTAAAAAGATTGACCCAAATTCCTCACCTTCTAAGAACTTATAGCTCAACTCTATGGCTGAATATGCCTCCCCTGGTATGCCTTTGAAGTTTCTTTCAGAGGGCTTATTTAGTTGTCTCAAAGCATCCTCCCATTCACACAAATCCTCCTTAGGCTTTAAAGCATTTGCAATGGTTGCAATAGCGATAGGCAGACCTGCACATTTTTTAGCAACCTCAACTGCTATAGATTGCAAATCAAATCTTTCAACAATTTGACCAGCCATTTTCTTGAATAGGTTCCAAGCTTCGTCTTCTTTCAATGTTTCAATTGAAATGTTATGGTGCGAATCCATCCTTTTTAACACATCAAGGCTCCTGGAGGTCATCAATATCTTGCATCCTTTGTGTTCGTCTGCTGAAGGAATCCCTAGTGCCTTAAAATCTAAGGACACCCAAATATCATCCAAAACAACAAGAACCCTCTTCTCTTTCTTTAGTCTTTGACGAAGTCGAGCAGCTCTCGCATCCATGCCCTCCTCGTGGAAGTCCATGCCTACCTTCTCAGCAATATCCTTCTGGATATTCACCATGTTTGCTGTTTGTGTTACAGCTACGAAGACCACCTCATCGAAAGACAATTTCTCCCTGGCTTGTCCAGCGACCTCTTTGACAAGGGTGGTTTTACCCACACCTCCCATCCCGTACACTCCAATTATGCTGGTTGTATCATCTTTCAATGCGCCATGACCCCATCAAAAGCAACGATTCTTGATCCGAAGGCCTCATACTCTTTCACAGGTCTGATAAGTTCTCTCACTTCAACAGGAGGAAGATAGGAAACCTCCTTAAATTCATCCTTTTTAGTCAACAGTTGAGTTATGGCGTCGGCTTCCTTGTCCGCTTTCTTGCTGAGCAGATAACGGGACTTGAAATCAGGGAAAAAGTTAGAGAAACACCTCTTCATTGCTTTCTCTTCGTCTTCCAGAAATTTTGTTTCAGCCTCCAGGGAGATCTTCTCATTGACCTCTGTCAACCACCTTTGAACATCGTCAAAAATCACCTCCCCGTTCCTGTTAGCCGCTTCAACAGATTGTTGCAGCCTTTGTCTTGCGTCCTCCAGGTCTCGAACTTTACTCCGCAAGTTCATAAACTTGGTCCTTGGCTTGAATAAGTAACTAAGTTGTCGTGCAGTAGGATCAACAGTGTACTCACCAGCTTTGGCAGCAAGAGATCCGACAATGGAAATGATAACCTCCATTCTTTCCCTTGAAAAAAAAAATGATATGAATCAGAACAACTGGGAAGTAAATCCTTTGCAACAGAAGAGTCGCTGCAGAAGAAAACACATAGCATAATCATAATCAAAGATGAAGAAATCATACCTCCTCCTCTCCTTTGGATTAGAAAACCAACAGATTGATTTCTTGTTATCCCAACTTGTGAGAATCAAAAACCAAACAAAAGTGAGATTGCAAACAGAACCTTGAAACACAGAGCAATTAACATTTATTTATCATAAAATTAGCCTAAAGTATATTAAAAAGTACAAGTTGTTTAAAAAAGACAAATGGAATCATACAACAAGTCTGTCTTTCACGTGGTGTGGGGTTCATTGCTCATTCCAAGACTGAGTCTTTGCATTCCCATAAAAAGTTATTTGAAATATTTGACTACAGTTCACTTTCTGTTTGGTTACAGAGAAAGTAAAGAAAAAAGGCTTAGGTTTCAATACAAGCTATCGTTTGTGTTTGGTGTTTTCATGCACCTTATCCGGGAGAATCTATTTATTGAAAACATAGGGGATGCTGCTGAAGTTCTGCAATATGGTAGCACAGAGATCACACATTCTATCCGTTTTGAGCTCTGCATATCGTTTTTCTCTGAATGGCGTAGCGGTCTCACAATCCCTACCAAAGAAATTAAAAAAGTACATGCAGGTGGGTCTGGTGATGATGCAGCGTCTGACTCTGAGGTCATTCACATGATGATTCTACGAGTTCTTCGGCACCCCGGAAATCGTTGTACTCGTTGGAATGTGCAGGGAAGGATTTAAAAGTGGTGAGAATGGAGTGCCAATTAGTCATTAGAGATATGGAGAGTGAGAATTTGTTGGATTACCTAGACCCATGTTTTGATTTCATAGATCAAAGCAGAAAAGAGGGATCTGTTTTGGTGCACTGCTTTGCTGGAGTGTCAAGAAGGTGTGTGTACATTCTTTAGTGTCATCTTCTGATGCTACTTGAATAGGCTACTTCACTTGGAATACTAGTTTTGAACAGATGATTGCATAGAACTTTGCTCAATATCCTTTCTAAGCCGGATCACTTGGAATACTAGTCGACTCGACGTAAGCACGGTGTAGTATCATCTACCATATAGAATTGGAATTCCCTTACATAAATTATATGAGATGTTTATATGGATCACTGTTATATAAGGAAAAAATGAGGTGTTAAAAGTTCAAAGCTCTGAAGTTTTAGGAACTGTCTGAATAATTTGAGAGATTGTATAATATGCAGTCTTGCACTGTAGCACACAGTTGAATCTGAAATTTGCATTTTGGCCACTCTACCCATCATTTTCTCTTAGTTGCAGTTTATGTTGTGGTTATATTCTCTTTATTTTCCTTTGTTACATCATGTGTCATCGTATGATTACATCCGTTCATCGGTCGGGCTTCGGGAAAGATAAGATTAGTCCCCCAGTTTCTCAATTAAGCATTACATAGGATTGAACATTACAGTCTCAAAAACAATAAGCTTTGCTATTATATAGAGTTTAATCTCTTCTCATTAACAACTGAAGGAGAAAGGGATTAAGGGGGAAAAGTTGGCAATGACCAACACTAGCTGGATGAGTAATAATGAGTTTAATAACCTTTAAGCAAGCAGTACTGGAAGAGCTCCCCCTTAGTCAGGATCCGGATCAGCTCCGAACTTGGTCGGTCCTTGTGGCTACCAGACACCAATGGTTTCGGACCAAAAAGAAGGGGTAATGGGGCACATATGTACAGAGGATGAAAGGGCAATAGGATTAGTATTTTCTATTCTAACGCATGGTTAGGCCAAAGACTTCTCCACATAGAGATCTCTTCTTCTTTGTAAAGCTTTCTAATTCCTCCATAAAACCCATCAGCTTCGTTGCCTACTTCCCGGTGATCATTCCTGTTTATCGCTGTTCTCCGCCATTTTGAGCTCGCCGGGTACTGCTTGAATTCTAGCAGCACCGTGTCTGTGTCAACAGAAATACAATGTTGTCGCTTTAGAACACTAGTTATATTGTTCGGATTTTTCATTTTTTCCCTCTATCCCCGAACTTCAATCTCAATATAATGAAAATCGAATCTGAGTGATTTTTCCTTACCTGTATGTAGACAACGGCAGTGATTCTCATTCCCATCACATGATTCCATGTGACCAACAACACCATACCACCAGCCTGCAAAGAAATCAAGCTCACATCTTTAACAAATTGTCTTTAACAAGTAAAAGCATTCAAGTTTCAGTTTCGAGTCTTATGTTCGAGTCTAGATCCGACTCGACTTCAAAACAATCAAGACCAATATAACTATTGAACAGAGAGAACTCACCATAGGGGAATTCTTTAGTTTTTCTCCATTGAATTTCAATATGATCACCAGGTTTCAAATCAAGTAAAGAATCAGAAATGTGAAGATCATACGAACACGTATCGATGGGCAGCGCCCTTAGCCTATCCCATGATATATTCTCCTCTGCCGTCCGCCGTCCGTGAGGCGAGTACCTGAAAACATTACAAATATCAAAATCAAGTTAGAGATTCAAATCCTGACAGCATTTTCGGATCATAATTTATAGCAATTGCAGACATATATGCCAATTGCCATTAACCAAATTACCTTGCCTGGAAAGTATCAGTCTTGGCATCATAACTAAGCTTGGCATCATAACATGATAGCAAAAAACCAGCATGTCCATTCTGCAAAACAAAAGCACAAACGCCATAAATTCACCCAAATCAATGTTCCATAAGCAACATTAAAACAATCTTAAAACTACCTCTCGGTTATAAACTTGAGCTGGGAACCAGAATTCGCCTGTTTCAAGAGACAGATACTGAGCCATGATCGAATCAACAGGCAAATCACTTTTTTTGAGCTGGTTTTCACCATTTTCAGCTCTGGGTTTGAAGCGAAACCGAGAGAGAAAATTGCATATTTCAGTGAAGGATCCAAGGAAACTTTGCTGATTATTAGAATCCAAGAGATTTTGATTTCGGGGTCTCATTTTTGAAGCAATATGCCATTGCCATTCCCTATAAGCTGCATCCCCAATCACTTTACCCCATTTCTGCTTCATGTGTTTCTCCCAAAAATGGTCGCTCTTACAACGCACCCTGAGCGAGGAGCAGACGCTGGCCATGGCACATAGACCGGCAGGTGAAAGGCGGTCCAGAATGCAGTCGAGGGTCAGCTCGGGCAAGTCAAGCAACGACAACGACGTCGTACTGTGGTCCTCCTTTTGATTCTCCGACGACCCGAGCTTCATCTTCTTCAATAGGTTGATTTGCATGAAACTGCAGATTCCAAGCTTAACCTTTTGGAACAATGGCGGAAACAATCTCCATTTGCAGTGAATCCTTTGATGGGTCTTTGAAGACAATGACTTTGATAGAAGAATGACTGAGAAACACGATATTAGTAACAGGAACATGTGGATTTTTTAATCTTTTTATGTCAAAAAAATCCAATGAAGAAGAAGAACAACAAATTATGCAAAACAGAAATGTTACAAACAAAAGATGATGATGTTGCAGTAGGGGCATCAACGTGTACTTAAATCAAAAACTGTGATCCATCTGTTGAGTGTTGAGACCGATCCGACAAGACCATAAAATACAACGTTGACTCGATCTAACTAGGTAGTTGGAGTGTAAGGGAGAGTTTGGTTTACATGCACGATACATAAAAATTTTAGATTATGTGTTAGATTCGTAGTTATTTTTAAGTATGAGTCTACAACGGACGTTGAACACCGTTAAACATCATTAATGTTAATACCGTTGAATATTATAAAATTAATTTATAAAAAAATAAAAACCTAAAGGACTAATCACAATTATTCATTATACGTTGAGTTTATCACTCTTTTATTAATTACATATTGAGTCCTTAAGATTTTATATTTTTATTAATTAATTTAATGGTGTTCAACAATGTTCAATACTAGTGGTGTTCAGCAGTGTTCAACACTCGTCGTAGAATTTTTCTATTTTTAAATTTATTTTATGATTAAATTTTTAAAAATTATGATAAATATTTATCTTTATATAAATTAATAAAATATAAAAATTAATTGTTAAATTCAAAACAAATGTCTTGAAAATAAAAAAATATTAATAATTATAAGTTAAATTACTTTGAAGTGCATTTTTGAGGACAAGTGTCAAGTTTTAATTGGTAGATGAATAATATTATATATTATAGTGAGTGACTGAAATCTAGGGCAAAGTTTTTGTAACATTTTTTTTAGCATGTACAAAACCTGGAAAAATTATATCATGGGTCAGTCTCACTACGTGTCCATGGAACCGACCAATGATAACTTCCCACTTCATCAACTTTTTTATGTCATATTTTTTTCAGGTGAATCTTTACTTTAAAAATTAAAAAATAATAAGATGGATGATTATCATTGATCGGTCTCATGAATAACATAGTAAAACTAACCCATGATATAATTTCTCACAAAACCTGGGACTTTTGTTTTCTACATGTATAAGAAAGCGGTTCAACTAATAGTGGTCGGTTGCTTCCTAATGGGATCTTAATTAGTTGAAAATTAGAGTACCAAATGATATTAAATAGTATCTAATGGAATTGGATGGTGAACCAACATGCAAGAGGACACAAATATTTGGGTTGTAATAATATAATGCTTAGAATAATAATAATGTGTTTTTAGAAATTTTTATTGATATATTTTCAAGATTTTTAATTGAATATTCAAGTCATATTAAAGGGTTTTTTATAATTACTACGGAATTTTTATTAAATCTATAAAAAATATTACGATTATAATACATTCAAAAACTTTAAAAAATAATAAAAATAATAAAAAAATTATGTAGATAAGTATATCATCAAAATCCAATAGCTTTTTGAATCTCTTTGTCTCTGTCCAATCGAGACACATAACAGGTGAAGGAGTGGTGAGCGATATAAACCATCAGGCAGAATATTCCGCTACTCAAGATTGATTACATATAAAACAAACCACAAAAACAAAAAAAAAAACGTGTCATAAGGACAGAGAAAACACAAGTAATGAAGATAGATATTCTTATTAATATATGAAAAAAATAATTAATTTGATAATCGACAACTAATACAAAGATTAGTTATCGACCACCGATAAAAAAAAATAATAAAATTTATTTTAAATAAAAAAATGTAGTGTAACGTAAATCATTATATCAAACCTCACCAACTGGTGTATTAGTATAACAACCATGATCTCACTCTTTATAAAAAGCAAGAAACATTATAAATATTTTTTAAAAAATAATTATATATTTAGTATCTTATTTTTATTTGATTTTTAAATTTAATATTTTATTTATTTTTTACAAAATAATATTTAATATTATATTTTATTTTTATTTTGATATCATATCGTTAAAAATTAATAACATATTAATTAAAAGAAAAAAATATATATCAAGCTGAATAAAAGAATTATATACCACAAACTCCCATACCATTTATTCTCTCCTGGTCCACAATTATAGTATAATTTTTTTTTAAAACGATCTATTAATATTATTAAGTATTAGATTATTTATAATCTTGTATTTAAATTTAAAATTTTAATCATTAAATTTTTGAAATATATAATTTAATATAATATTTATCATATATATTCATGTATCTTTCTACTCGTAAATTAAAGAATATTAAACAGTTAAGTATATTTGATTTTTTTCACTTGTATATTATACTTATATTAATATTAATCAAACTAGATTCAATCATAAAATTTTTATTAATGGTTGATTTTTTCGGTTTGGAAATAATATTTGTGGACTGGGATGGGTTGAAAAGTGAATTGGTCCCATTAAATAAAAAATTATTATATGGTTTGATTCATCATAATATTTATTATCTCATATATTAAAAAAATAACCAATTAATTTTTTAAAGACGAGTTTTCACCGTTTTTAACGTATAAAACTATAAATAACATAATAAGTCAGATTCGTACAATAATTTGTCCATTAAACCTTATAATATTAAAAAAAATTATATCATGGGTAAGTCCCACCACGTCATCCATGGACCAAACAGTAAGAAACATCCATCTCATAATTTAGTGACAATGATTACAATAGTATCTGTTCTAAGAGTATATACTCTAGACCATTAAACATTGATCGCTCAACTTTATGCTGACAGTACTAGTACTCGAACCCGTGACCTTCAGAAAAAACAATTATTTTTTCGATCGATGAGGCTACATAATTCATACAGCATGTAGGGATGTTGATTGGTGAGCAAGGCATAATAAAAGCCAACCCTTCATTATGTTGACCTAACTTCACCCACCAAATTCTCCCAACACCATAAAGTCTTCATTTTTGCTTCTTTTCCCAAAAAGAGCATGAAAATTTGAAAAATATAATTGAAGCTCATAGCAAAGGCATGTGGGTGTATTGTTTTATTTTTTATTTTACAAAATTATATAATACATATATAGAGTTAAAATCTATTTATATCATGTAAACTTTACTAATTTTACTTCATCCAATAGTTATGAATTAGTATAAAATTAGTTAAGTTTTATATAATGTAACTAGATCACATCTGTATATATGTGGTATAGGATCAAGTTACACAATATAAATCTCTTTAAGTTTTACATGTTTTTTTTATTATTGGATGACTGAAATAGATGATTCAGATTAACAATCAATTATGTGAAGATTATCGCTTAAGAAAATTTTAAGAAGTTAATCTGAGTCATCTATTTTAATCTTCCAACGATCTACAAACGTATAAAATTTAAAAAATTTTATATTTTATAACTTGATCGTATATATCTATATTAATTGAAGTATGGTAGTTTTGTTGATTCAACTTGTGAAGTTAAAAAATTTCATCGTATGTCAACGATCTTTAGAACAAATAGTTAAACCTTTCTGTTGACATATTTGTCTTATCTAATTTATGATTCAAAATTTAATTAAAAAAAATCTCATTTTCTCTAAATAGAAATTATTAAAAAAATCCCATCACAATTGTACTGAAAACGAGTCTTACGTTAAAATATATAATATGGAATATTATCTTATTTATAGTTTGAATACACGAAAAGTATTATATTTCATATTTGTGGTTTTACATATGAAAAAACATATCATGTGTCGTTAAATTTTTCCACATTGCATAGAATTTGTCATATTGCATGCCGAGAAGGGAAGTACCTGACCAACGGGGATGGAGTCCGAATTTAAGGTTGAGGGGTAAAACATAAATATTTAGAAATAGGGAGTAAATGTTAGAATTAAAATATATTTGATATAAATACAAACCCAAGATTTATACATGTCAAATCATCAAGAAAAATAAACTGAATGCGGAAGCGTACCTGAATTAATCGATAGAGTTTTTCCAAAGGGTTTGATCTTTCAAGAAGTTGGATTTTCTCTTGCGGCACAACTCTCAAACGGGGAAAAGAGATATGCAAATTGACCTAATTCTTAAGGACCATAACCCCTTTATATAGTTGATTTAATAACCAACTATTAAGTATTTATAACTCTGCCTCTCATCAAATTATAAATACACCTTATGGTATCTATACTTTTAATTTCATGATAATTTAATACTTATAACACATGTAACATAATTGGTCACTTAATTATGTGTTAAACTTTATAATAGCAATATACATTATACATATGTGCCTACTATTATTGAATTTTAATTCAACAATAAAAAAAAATCATTTTTAAAAAAAATTTAAATAAAGAGAAACAAAAAAAAAAAATTTAGGAGTAGGGGGCGATTGTCCCACTCAAACTTAAGGCGACTCCGTCCTGCTGACGAAAGAACCCTTCGAGGGTTCCTAGCTTTCCCATGGCCATAGCCATTTGACCCATATAATTTGCCACATTCCCAGATGGTCCCGAAGGGGTAGGTGAGCCACTGGCCAACGTCTCGACCAACGATTGCTGTAATGCTTCCATCCCTTGTGACAAAGCATCTTCGGCCTGCTGGGATGATTGCTGCAAGGTCTAGATACCCAGAAACTGTTGCTCGGTCAAACTCAGAGGCTCCAACCGATTTGCAGGAAGCTGCCAGCAACATCAATTAAGCTTTGAAAATTATCGAAAAACAAATATGGTTGCCAATCAAGGACTGTATGCGATGACCAGGTTGCAGGATATATCCCCTGCATCACCCTACACATTGAGACTTGGCTCTATAACCTGCATGCACTTACATCAAAGAAATTGTCTTCTTTGGACAAATTCATTGCCCTCAAGGACTTGTCACCCAAAGGAGTTCAATCAGTAATCGTGGTGCAAAAAAGTCTCATATGGGTCCTTGGTCTGAACCAAGGTACACCTCCGAGTGACAAATCCTTGAAGGGTTGATTGAAGCCCAAAGAGAACTCATGGCGACAAGGACCCGGTCCCGGTAAACAGGGCAACACGAAGAGATTATTAGATGAATCTTGTTCACCACGTTATTAATGGTTTAAATAATCATAACCATTCATCTTTAAATAACTATTTAATAACTACCCACCCACTAATAAATCAAGACAGATACGACCATAACTCTTTCCTTACAAATCTGTACGACGTCTTCAGCCTGCCACAACTTTTCTGCCTTTGTATTATTGCCACCTTACCAGGGAAGAGGAGATTTTATGTGGTATTGGCGTTCCTGGTTATAATCAATACAATATAAAAATAATATCTTTTTAAATAATCTTAAACTAATACTATAGATAACAATACTTAATTTTAATATAATATATAATATCTTATAAATAATATGATTTAAATTTGGATTTTTAAAATAAATATTATTATATTTTTATTAAAATTATTTATTGGGTTTGTGTAAAAAATTATATATACTCAAATATAATATCATGAAATATAATTGGGTTATTAGTTTATTAACAAAAAATTATATATATTCAAATATATTGGGTTATTAGTACCGATAGGAGTTGATTCAAGTGGTAAGCAGGTCGGCTCCGTTTAAATAAGTCTTAAGTTTAATACATTACTTAAAAAAAATTTATTAGGAGATTTACCCATTAAAATTAAGTGTATAATACGATTTAATCTGAATTAATCAGAGCTAAAGTCCGAAAACTAGAAAAAGAATGTAGTCATTTCCTACCAAAACTCAGGTACTACTCAAGCAAGCTATAAGTGAAGCCTATCGCTTAATTTGTTTATTGAGTTTTTAATGAGATTTATATTCCATACCAAAGTTTGCCCTTATTGGTTTAAGGAGTGGGTGGAGTGGGAAATATTAAATTCAAAATTATTTTGTAAGATTTTTTTATTAATTACAATAAAAATTAATAATTATTATTTGTATTTGTATTGGTTCTTGGATGAATAAAAAATTTATTTATTAAAAAATCCGATGAATTTTTAAAATTATTTGTTGAAAAATTATTATGTGATTTCAGTTCATGTTATTTATAATTTGATCTAATAAGATTCATTCATTTGATGATATATAAAATATACATTAATTTCATTTATTTAAAGTGTAAATAATTATTTAAATTATAAATGACTCTCATATATGAATTAGATTATGTATATAATTAGTTTCCCTTCCAAAACTTATTAAATAATTTAAATTTAAGTTTTTCAGAGAATCATTAGTACCATACAGAATATGTACAATTCTAATATAAAAACTTATTTAACCTAAAATATTTATTGTTTTCTCAATTATCTAATACTTTATTTTTACTAATCTAAATCGATTTACGTCGTAACCTAATTTTAAAAGGTGGGTTTCTCCTTATTTTTTTTATATATATAAATTCTCGAACTTAAAACATACTTAAACGATATTAAAGTACTTATCATATCCAATTACTTTCTCTCTTTAATTATTATATAAAAACGCAAAAGTCAAATATGAAAAACACATACCGTTTTGGATGATGTGTTTCATCTAGATGATTCAAGTTTAAGTACTATACGTATACAGTGTGTATTATTAAAAGGTTAAAAAATTAAATAAATATTATTATATAACCTCACCAACGTATTAAAATACTAAAAGCTCGTATATCGTAAAAACGACTTGATTATATTTAACTAATTATTAAATTATACCCGATATATATCTGATCTAAAAAAATCGAATATGACATTCACATCATTTGGAGCCAAATACAACAATTAATTTTAAGAGTATTGATTAATGTAAAGTTTAAGTGTTACCATTTATTTTTGTTATCACACACAAGGGTCGTGGCAGCTGTCCAATTTAATTCGATAGCACAATAAAAATGTGGTGGTTATCCACACTGGATCATTACCACAAGCCGAGCCGACTCAGGGACATCGAGCCGAGCTGTTCGGGACGTGTCATCTCGAACCGGATAGGCCACAATTGGTTGGATGACGTCACTCAATGGGAATGCAGTGACGTCAGGACATCTAACCGGGTTTTCGGTGAAGGCCACGTGGTGGAATTATTGAGACACTGGTTAGCCCTAGCTTCTGCCTAGTGTTCTATCTTCACGCCTTGAGCAAGCGCGTTGTATACACGGTTCCATTAGTTTTGGTAAAACATAAATTTAATTTTTTATAAAAAAATCTTTTATTTTTTATGTAATTGGTCACTACACTAATTTTAATATTAATAGTTGATTATTGATGAGTTTTTATTTTATTTTTAATTTTTTTAGTTTTTTATTATAATCTCTATTATTATGACATATATTTCTCTATTTTCGGCGTATATTCTTTATTTTTAATTATTTTTTCTTAATCGATTACTAGATTATTTTCTGCTATTTTTTATTATGATTGAATTTGATGTCGTTATGACTGATCAAGATGACACTCTTTTGATTATATTATTCATCTCTTTATTTTGGATAATCGAACTAAATTTAGTTACAAACTCACATTTATTGTTCTTGTTCGCGATAAAATTGTAGTAATGACCTGTCAATAATCAATATACTTTATTGTTGTAATATATATTATTAATATCGTTTGTTGTTATTTTTACCTTTAATTGTCGAACTTTAGTGGTATTTATATTTTTTTTTTATTTTGAGTCTTTAAATCAGAATTTTTATATTTTCTTCGTATATTTTGTTTATAATTTAAAGATATTATTTTCTTTGTTTTTAAAAATATATTATAATCAAATTTATCCATCTAAAACATAGAATCTCATTGTATTTTAATTTTTTTTACTCTTTTAATAAAACTAACATGCTCATATTAAAAATAATCTAAATTTTTAAAAAAATATGTATATAAATGTAGATTTTTATTTTAATTTTTACATGACTTTTATATTCGAACTAATATAATTTAACTTGTATTACTAGTAAAATAATCGAGTTAGTGAACTACGGAGAAAGTGATAGAAAGACTTAAGTTTATAATTCATTTATACCATATAAAAATTATCTAATTTTTATATTTTAAACAATTGAACGAAATTAAATGAGTGATTTTTTTCTTTTCTAATTTTATTTATTATTATTAATTTTATTCATTTATATTTTTTCAACCGTTAAAAATAAATAAAATTTAAAATTTTTAAGTCAATATAACTCTCAAATTTAATCTTTGAACAATAAATTATTTTATTTTTCATCGTATAAGACTAAAGAGAGCGTTCCTAAAACGCGCTAAGCTTAGCGTCTGGTTTAGTACACATCGATTAGCCTTCATTTTGTTGTTTATATCCATCGTTTAAATCCCAACGTCCCTAACTTTATTTTTAATTTCCTTCTCTTATTTATCTTCTTTTCTCTTCTTAATTTCCAGGAAAGTTTCACATTTTCCTCGGGAAAAATCACTCTCCCCAGCAATCTTTTCCCGAGAAAATCCTGTTCCAAAACTCTCAGGGCCTAAAAATGGATGATTCAATAAGCAGTACTTCGCAGACAAGAAAATTATCACCCAAAAAGGCCAAATCCAAGAAGCCTATCAAAGTGGTGTACATATCAAATCCCATGAAAGTGAAGACCAGTGCCTCAGAATTCATGGCCTTAGTGCAGAAACTCACCGGCCAAGACGCTGAATTACCCGACGACCCGACAAAGTTCACCGACATCGAGGAAGTGATCGACGATATCGACGGAGACAACAACGACAATAACAAGATCTATGATATCGTAGCGAAGAACGATACCGACACCGTCATCGATTATCATGTAAAAGAGGTCTTCGATTTGAACCAACAACAATATCCCATCATTTTCGAAGACGTCGAACGAGTTATTGAACAAGATAACTCGTTCGACCTCTTTGATGACGACATTTTTACGCCACAGATGGTTGAAAATTTCACAGGGATCCTGCCTGAAGGCCTTTTCATGTGAATATAACAAGCTTGAAATGTAAGCTCTCTTTTGGTCTTATTATCTGTTGTTCCTATTATCATTTTCATATATTTGTATATCTTAAATCGAACTCGAGACTGATATCAATATATGTTAATGACATAAGTAATTAATGTTAATATCTCTCCTTATAATTATATTATTTTATATATGTTTTTTTCTTCTCTTTACATACCATTTTGCTTTTTCTTGAATTGTTGTTACCTTCCTTTGTTACTTTTATGTCTTTTTGGAAATATTCCGGTTGATGTTCGGGTCTAGATTCGAGACCCAACATATTCAATCTTTTTTAGTACGTGAAATATATTCGAATCTAGACCAAGATATACATTTATAAATGTAGTTTAAATGCTTTTGATCTAGCAAAGTAAATGGTTTTGAATAATAGATATAATTATTATATCTTTTAACAAATAACATTATCTGATTCATTGTCGGTATATAAATTTATATATTATTAACGTTTTAAATACATACTCTTTTATTTGTTACACATGATATTTTTCTAGGTTTCCTTTTCTTTAGCTTTGGCATATTATGGTGAATGGCAAGGTATTGTCTCTTTCTCATCCTTGTAGTTGCATAAAAAGATGTAACCCTACTTGATGGATATAGTGCCCTATATACATGTTATATATATTGAAAGAGAGGGTGATCCATATAATAAATTTTTACGATATTCATTTCAGATTAACCGAGCAATAAGTCAGATGTCGATATTTATACCAAAAAACTCGAATATTCGTATTCTTTTATGCCTTCTAACTTTTGTTAGGAAATTACAAGACCTTCTTGGTACGAGGAAATGTGTTTTGAGGTGTTAAACTAATAAGCTAAGGTGGTGAACTCAAGTTGTTGAATAATGCAGAAGGGATATTCAATAAATTGATTAAACAAAAGGCATGCAAGTGGAACAAAAATCTTCTGTTCTTGTTCCTGTTTATTTTTAAGCCCTAAAACTAAAAAAATTAAACTTTACGCTCTAACATGAAATCTTAAAAACTAAACCCAAAACTCTAACGACTAACCTTAAATTTTAAACCTATTTTTTTAATGTTAGGATATGTACGAAAACACCGGAAAAAAGACATGATTTATATTCTGCAAGTGGGAACACCCACAGAGATGGTGATAGTGTCTACTTGAAACCTAATGACCACAAATTCTGAAACATTATTCCAGCCGCCTTTGGAATCCAACAAGATAAACCAACAGTTCCAACCACACATGGACAAAGGTGTGTGTGTGTGTTTCAGCAAGATAAAGTTTTATTGAAAAGTTGATACAAAAAGCAAACACTCGGAATCAAAAGAAAAGCAATACAAACAACAGAACACTCATCGAACAACGTTTGATCGGTAATAAGAAGATGGGGCAAAAAGAAAACAATCAAAATCGTTTTTTTAGTTTAGATTCTTTCGGTTGATAATGGAGCAAGAGACAGGAAATTAAGACCCAATTGTTAGATTCACTTACTATTTTTTAATATTGATTGAACCAGTTGTGGAGAAATGGATGGCATAGAACTACTGCTCCCTCCTTGCTGGGATTAGGATACAAAGATTGTTTCTTGTAGTGTGATTCATAATCCCATATACTCAGCCTGTCGAGCCTTTGAAGTTTTGTCAACGTAAAAACATGCAATAGCTTAGGACATTTAGTCAAGACAATGGAAGTTAGTTTGGAAAAGGAATGTTGAGCAAGTTGGTTAGGCCATAGGCTTTCCAAGTTGTTCAATTCCTCTGGCACGAGAGTTATATCATGAAATTTTTTTACTACTGTCATATGTGATTTATGCAATCAGGTCCGTTCATTTTTAAGTAACCGTTTGATAATTATTCACTCACTTATTACATGTAGGAAAGAGATGATTCACCTTAAAAAATTTAAGATGGGTAAATCTGGTTGATTGGGACCACTGATAACGTGGTAGAAAAGGTTCATAATATAATTTCTCCTCTCTACAAAAAATTATATCATGGGTCAGTCCCACCACCTGTCCATGGGACCAACCAATAAAAACTGCCCGCTTCATCAATTTTTCCATGTCATAATTTTTTCTCAAGTGAATCTTCACTTGAAAAATTAAAAAATAATAAGATGGACAGTTTCTATTGGTTGGTCCCATAGATGACGTGCTGGGACTGACCCATAATATAATTTCTTTGCACCTACACGCGTAATTTATTTAAACGTGTTAATAAATAAATAAATGAATCGTTACATAAAAAATATTATGCACTTATTTTAGAAAAATTTAATACAATACAAATATTCTCTCTTTTATATTTATTTATAATCAAATTGTACAATTTTTTAATGTATGGAACTTATAGGTTATTTGAACCTAAGGGACAAAGAGCGTTGTTTTTTAGGTGACTCGGATTTGAGTTTATGGATAGAGTTATATTTAAAATTAGGCATATAATTGATTTTATTTTATTTATTGTGGTATAAGAACTTAAAGGAGTTAATATGGATTTTTTTATAGGAAATATTAAAATTGGCGTCACTTAGTTTATTAAGATATGAGATTAATAATAATTATTATTATGATGGAGACATTTGTTCGTGGTGTGATTCGAAATCATTATGATAATTGGTTATTTGATTTTGCTTGTAGTATCAGAACTTGTATCGTCCTTATGTTTGAGACGTGGGCGGTGTCGAATTATCTTAATCATTGTTAAAGATCAGGTTGACGTAAGGTTATGATCGAAAAGAACAATGCAACTGTTGAAGCTATTCTTAAGATGATTTCATGAGCTTGAATGGATGTTCTTTAGTTACTAGTATTCAAGAAATGATTGGAAGAAATTGAGAGGTTCACATTTAACGAGTTAATAGGAAGGCTAATATGGTCATTGATCGTTTGAATTTATTACTTCGAGGGACTCAGATAGGCGAGCAACATTTTAGTGATCTGTCGAAATTTATTGTCGAGCTACTATGTAATGTTATTTGTTGTCGAACTTATCTCGTTTTATCTTTGTAAATAGATCATTTGTACTTTTTTTTCTTCATTTAGGATTATGAAGGTTTTTTTGACGAGACACAGTTACATTCTCTTAACAATAAAAAAAATATTCATTATATAAATAGTATGAAAATCTCACGTATCTTGTATTTTATTTTGCCCCCTAATATTTAAAAATTGTGATTTTTTCATTATTCGAATGACTATGTTCGTAAAGTGTATGTGAGTTATTCGAGACGAATTTAAAGACCTCTATCGAAAATTCCCTTTCTGGGCCAGATTGGGCTTCGACTATAACTTTGCACTCGTCCGGCCCGCTCTATATTAATTATTTTTATTTAATTAATTCTAACAATATAATTAATAACAAATGCATTTTTTAAAAAATAATAGTGAATTTGGTGGTTTGAATTCCAATGTTTAGAACAATAAAAAATATTTTACGATTTAAATTTAATTTTATTCGACTAATCTCGAATCAAATTCATTATCATTCTTAAAAATATATATAATTTGTCTCATAATAATTTATCAGTAGGGGCGATATTCAATGGAAACCTTCGGAGTTACGATCCCTCCAAAAATTTTAAAAATTAAAAAAAAATAAATCGAGAGAATAATAAAATTATAATTTAGTCCTCGAATTTTAAAGAAAAAATTAAATGACCCCAAATAAATAACGTTGAATTCTGCCACTGTTTATCGAATAAAAGACAATAGTTTAAATTCAAAGGAAAGCTAATTAAAAGCGAACAAAACTCCTTTACCCTTTTATTATGCATATTTTTATGTTTCGTTCTAAAAAATATTTAAAAATTAAATTTTAAACTCTAACATTAACTTTCATATCTTAAACCCTACACCCTAAAAAATACACCATATTCTTAATTTTCTAAACCTGAAACACAACTTTATACTTAAATATTAAACTATAAACCACTATTTAAAGTGAAAACACAAAATAACAGACGATTTACATCCATGGGCGGAGCCACGTGTACAAATGGGGTGTCTGTTGACACCCCAAAATTTTTAAAAAATCATATTTTTATATATAATTTGAATACAAAAATTAAAAAAATATATATTTAACACCCCTTTATAAATAACCGATTCTTTTTAAATATCGTTTAAAAAATAACACCCTTAAATAAATTTTTCGCTCCGCCCTATTTGCATCCATTAAAAACTATATAATAAATGAATAAATCCAAAGGATTTAAAAAAGCCACCACATTTTGGAAATTATTCTCCACCTCAATAGGTTCTTTTCTTTGCATTCATGGAGTCTTTATTCCCCCAAAGGCCTTGCTTCATGCCTAGGTTTTCCAATGCAATATACTCTCCCTAGAAGACAAGTTTCATTGCTTTCGGGGTTTACATAAATTCTTATAAAACCTCCATTTTAGTTCCAAATCTGTACCTTCAATTGCCAGACAAACACAATTCTGCAAACAAAGAAGAAGAAGATGGGCCAAACCACATCATCTTCTGGTAAGTTTCTTTAGTTTTTGTTTAATATTTCATTCTTACTGTTCATAGCTAGCTGATATTTTCTTACCAATGGATGCAGGGAACACAAAGAGCAAGGAATTCAATTCTGTGATAGAGGAATGTTACAATACTTATTTTAAAGACGAGAAAGATTGTACTCCGGTTAAGTTCTATCGAGCAGTATGTGAAACGATCGAGTAAGTGTTATAGGTTAAAAGCGTGTTTAAACGTTCAATATCTTCTAATTTAATTGATTTTACGTGTGTATATATATATGCTATCGTTGTCGACAGAGAAATCAACAAAAAGCTTGGAAGCACTCAATTAAATGTGCCAAAAACCACAACGCTTCAGCTTGCTTATGGGGTTAGTATTTAAATTCCTCCTCCCACTCTAATGCATGTGAAAGAAGAAGAGTGTTGAAAGGGTTAAAAGAATTATGTGTAATTTATTAAAATGAAATTTTTGATTTTTAATCTAAAAAAGTTAAAGGAGCCTTTAATTCAATTTATGAGTAAGAAAATGGAGACTTTAATACGGGTAAAAATTATTTATCTCTTTATCATGCTTCCATTTATGCTTCATGTTAAAAGTTTTTAAAAAATTAAATTTTAAATCTAACCCTTATTTTTTATATCTTAAACCATAAACCCTATCCCTAAAAAATAAACCTTATCCCTAAAAATACACCCTACCCCTAATTCCCTAAACCTTAACCTAAAACCCTAATCCTCTAATTTGAAACGGAGGCACGAATAAAGGCATGTGAAAGAGGTAGACGATTTACACTACTTCAATATGGGTCATAACAAAAGAACAAAAAATCTCTTTATTTTTTTGGTGTCTCTTTTTAGATGGAAATCATCTACCTCTTTCTCATGTCTCTTTTCATGTTTTCGTTTTAAATTAGAACGTTTAGGGGTTTATGGTTTAAGGTTCAAAGTTAGGGGTTATGGCTAGTGTTTAGGGAATTAGGGGTATTTTCTAGGGCGTAGAGTTTAGGATATAGAAAATAAAAGTTATGGTTAAAAATTAAATTTTTAGAAAAATTTTAAAAGAGACATGAGAAAGAGATAGATGATTTTTACCCATCTTTTTGTACCGCAATGTTTAAAAATAAATTATAAGTTCTAATCTTATTGGGTGATTATTTGATATACTAGTGGTGGAAACTAAAAATTTTCACAAGCAACTTAATTTAGGGTTTAGAATTTAAGGGTATGTGTTTTAAATTTAGTGATAATGATTGAAATTTAGTGTTTATGATTAAAATTTAAAGTTTATAGATTAAAACCTATATCCTCACTATATTACCCTAAAAACTAAGTCCTAACCTATAAACTTTAAATTCTAACCCTAAACACTAAAATTTAACTATTATCCTTAAATTCTAGATCTTTAAACCTAAACATCTAAACCATACACCATAAAGACATAAACCCTAAATCTTAAAATTAAGACATTTGTAAAAAAATTTAGTTTTCACCGTTAATATATAATATATTAATCCATATTAGAGTTGCCGACACAACGCCCCTGAAGGTCGCGAGTTTAAAAAACACAAAATAGGGTTGAAAAAGCTTGTAATTAATACATCAAACAACTTCCAACAACATGCACAAGTACAATAACCCTGATATTTGACAACACTGTTGTGTTTCAGAGATACAAGGAAGCAGCTAAGGGAGACTTATCCAAAGATGAGTTTCAAGAGATTCTGCAGGAAGTGGTGATCGAGAGTGGATTTGCAGGTGTGGGAGCCAAAGACATATTAATGTACCTGTTTGGAGTTCCTGTCACGGCGTTGATGCTCAAGAGACAGGCAAAACTAAAAATACATGACGATATATTCATACCTGCAATCACTTCGGCAACTGTTTTCCTACTGGCAAAACTTAACAAAATTTGAAACATAAAACTTTACCTTGTAAGAAGTATGATGGAATGGGTTGCTACAACTCGATTCGGTTTAATGCATGGATGAGGAGGGATAATAGACTTTTATCGTCGAAGATTTTTTATTTAAATTTTAAAAAATAATTTATTTTCAAACAATAATATAATCGATTTAATTTACTAAAGTTATCCAACTTTTCCAATTTGACCACTTGTCGTAGGCTAGTTGCATCCTCTTAAACGTGATCAGATTCATGCACCAGCCACCAAGCCTGCCTATCTAGCCATCCGCCACACTGCTCGAGGAGTCTAAAGCACTCCTCGCCGTACCAATGGCCTCGTCCTATTAGCCTACGAACCCTCAGCTCTGCAGCTCTACTCTAACACTGGATGCCTTGGCAGTTACTTCTCCCCTACCTACTGCAACCTACACTAATAAAGTTTTCCTTTTTCTATTTTTTGTTTCAGATTTTTAAATATTCAATAATTAATTAAGTATAATGTTCGATTAATTAGTGCAATACTTTAAATATATTAATTTTAAAAAATGGCAGGTATAAAAGTAAAAGAAAAACGTTAAACAATATTAAGAAAATAAACATTGCCTTAATTAGTAATTAAGGATTATTAACACTAATTAACTGAGTAATTAAATAATTCCATTTCCCCAGAAAAAAAAACGGAAATATTCAATAAAAACAAAAGACTGAAAGCTGAACTCCAAGCTATCTATAAGACTATGAATTGGTCAAATTATAATTCTAGTCCTTCTAATTAACATCCATAATTTAATAAAAAAAATTTACTTGTATATACGGTTGTAATGGATATCTTTAAGAAACAAAACCTATATCAACATTTTATCTCGACCGATGACATTGTAAAAGTAGAGGATCGAATTATGTTAAATTAAAATATAATGACTAAATCATAAATATGAACATTGTAGAGGGATTAAAACCATAATTTAATCATGGAAAATTTTCAGCTGCCTGAATCTTCATTGTGCACGAGAAACAAAGAAACAAAACAATGGGAAACGAGAGAAACCAAATGCTTCATACATACATCATACGTAAGAGAAATCAATGTCGTGCTCCGCCGTAGGCGAAAGCGCCATTGAAAACAGAACCACCATGATCAACACCGGAACCAGGAGGAACAACCATGGAGGCGGCGGCAACGGCGGCAGCAACAGAGGCAACACCACGAGCAACAGCGCCAGCAGAACCATGACCATGACCGAAGTCGTGCTGAAGAATTTTAGTGTCATCAAAAATCTTTTTCAGGAGCAAAGCCAATGAAATGAATCAACGATCAACCTCCATTGACGTAGCATTTGTTTCTTTTATAATTACTTTTCTACCATTTTTGTCAAAGAATTTGAAGATGAAACGTGAAGGAATTTGAAGGGTATTTATGGGATGAAAAAGGGTGTTAGAAAAGTACAGGGTTTAGGTGTCATAATCAAAACCTTGCCTGTTTTAAGTCCAAATTCAGATAACCTTAACCTAAATAGTGTCTTAAAGCTTATAATCTAGACCCTATTTGGTTAAAAGAATTATATGATTTTGCTACAACTAGTTGGTTGTTTATATATATATATAATAAATTTATTTAATTGAATATAAATAAAATAATGAGTTCTCACCTAAAAAACTTTTAGAAGATGTTAAAAAGAATTTTGGGTTAATATATTATTATTTTTAATTTATAAAAGGATTAAATAAAAATAAGTGATTAAAGTATATTGTTTTGAATTTTGGGCAGGGATAATAAAAGAACTTAATTTTGTCGGATTTTGATCCGATCTTACTTAATAGATATAATTTTTATATTAAAAAATTGAGTTTGAAGTGGAGAATTTCGAGTTCAATGTTTAGTTGGTATGCCGTTCGATATTTTTTATGACAATGTAGAAGAAAATAACCGTCTAGGTTTGGCGACTAAATGGTGTACTCATGGCTAGTGAGAGTGACGAATATTTGGGGTTTGATTTTTAGAAAGTTTTAAAGATTTAAGAGTTATTTTGAAAAAAAATTAAAAGTTTTTACGATTTTTTAAAAATAAATTTTTTAGTTTTTTTAAATCAAACTAATGACACGTGTCAAATATTGATTGATTAATTAAAATTTTTTGAACTTTGAGAAGTTTAATGAGAATTCTTAAAAATTATAGGAGTGATTTAATTAAGAATATAATAAACTTTGAAGTTTAATTTGAATTTCTATAAATTTTGTGGGAGTGGATTAAACTTTTTGATAATTTGAAGAGATTAAATGCTAATTTTTCAAATATTTGGGGACATGGCACCTACTGTGTTCCACCCCTGCACAATTCGACCCCAACATGATTTTGAAATTTTAACAAAAAAAAAATTGACTAAATTTATTTAACTTGAATAATAATGTTGATTTTTTTTAAAAAAATAAGTATATGAAAAACATTTTGGAGCATAGGTCAAAAAAATAATATTTTTTGGATTTAGTTTAATTCAATAGTTAATATAGAGTTCGTCACCTGCAGATGACGAAGTCTAGACACTTCGCTATTTGAAGGTGACAGGGTCCAAACATCATCACAGATTTTGACTTATACCCCTAAAATTATTTCAGTCACTTATTTCTTTAAATATAATTTTAAACATCATTATTTTTCTAAATTTCGATAATTAATAACTCAAGACTAATTAAAAAGTTTTTTTTTCAAAGTTTTCTTATAATCACATGCCCTTGCAGTCATTGTTGATATTCCCAATTCCCATGTGTTTTTCCCACTCGACAACCAAATCTAGTAGGTTGACATTGTTTCTCCCTTGTGTAGCTAAAAGCCTATTCATGGTTGTTTCTCTCAATTCACATGTCATTATTTCTCGTCTATCTCTTAATTGGTCATCTATTAATGTCTTTACTTTAAATTAGTAGGTTTAAAATTTAGAATTTAAGGTTAAGGATTGTGAATATTACCGATTTAGAAAATTAGAAGAGTATTTTTTAAGGTTATGGTTTAAAATTTAATTTTTTTAAAAATTTTAACAGGATGTATGGAAGGATGTATGGTTAATTCTCACCGAGAAACGACGTAGAACACGTTAAAACCAAACTAAACCAAGGAGAACCACTCTGTTTTCCTACACCAAGTTTGCTTATTGAATGGTTTTAGTCCAAGACTGAAGCAGTTTCATGGTCTTGACACTGAAGGGCTAGATCTTGGCACTTGGCAGGGCTTCGTGTATAGTGTTGAATTGAATGTTCGTTAAGTTCTCTTATGAGCCCCACTGGTCAATCATCAATGTGTTTCTTGATGAAGTGAACTTCTTGTTGTGCAAACAAGTGCTGCAACCGGTTGCTAGCAATGGATGGTGATGACTCATGTGGTGAAGCACCGCCATGTTTCTTCTCTGCGTGTGTGCAATGGTTCAGATTTTCCTCACCTATAGTTTCAGGCACCAAGTCAATGCTTGGCTCCAACTTTTGTAGTCATCATACTCTAGCTGCCCATCTTCAAGTCATGCTCTATAGGTGGCGTTTTTAGAGACTCCAAGGGGTCCTACATCGTTGGCTTCTCGAAAATGATTGGCCACTCATCGGTCTTAATGGTCGGGCTATTCACCTACTCTGCAGGAGAAGCTGCTATGGTTACTTAAAACTCATTAAATGAGAAGAAACATGGTGACAGATGGGTAAAAACTGTAAATCTGGGGGACTAAAAAGTTATTTTATCTTTTTTATAGCTGTCAGGTCAACCTTTCTGTGTTTGTTTTTAATTAGATTCTTTTAAACTGATTAGCAAAAGCTTACAATAATGAACTAAACTCGTAGTTACAAAAGCTGGCACACATGTGCACATCTAAGACACATGCAGAAGTCATAGAGAAAATCAGATTTGTAGGAGAAACCATTACATTTGTAGGAACAATCTCCACATTTAAAAATACCATTTGGTACAAGACTGTAAAGCTCTGCATCAAACCATGACCGATGCTTCCTTGGTAGTTCAGCACATGCCTTGTGCAGAAAGAAATCACAGTGTGGACAATAGTAATATGGGGTTAGGACAGGTAGCACACACCCATTGCAATATTGATTATCCTTAATCTCTTCAGAGAATATCAAATTGTGATCATGACTAATATGTTTTATCTCTCCGGCTATTACATCATCCCCGACTTTGATTTCCTTGATAATAAGACTGATGCAACTCTTAGGTTCATACGACCAATCATATTCTTCAACTTCGTCTGGATTTTCTACCACAGCAATACCATACAAACTCCGGTTCCAAATGAAACACTGGACATGGATAACAAAATCACAACCTGGCCAAGAACAAGAATAACTCCCATACTCGATGTTTACTTTTTCATAACAGATTCTGCAATCCCAAGTTCTGGAATCATCGTGATCAATGCGGTTGAAAAAGTTGTGGGAAATGGGATGGGGATGGAGAGTGAGTCTAATGTGGCGTGGCAATGAAACACATTTCTTATGAACTTGAATGTTGCAGGGTGAACAGGTGTAAGAAATATGATTTCCCTGGTTTCCACATGCACTACAATGGAATGGGTTATTTGGTCTTAATAACAAAGTGAAAGGATGTGGGTGATGAGATTTATCTTCAATAATGGCAGGTGGCTGAGCACATACAGCATGAATGCCAAACTTGCAAGGAGTACATCGATAGAAAAGGCCCCTCGGAAAATCGTCTTGGCACATGTCGCAAACAGGGTTGTCATCTCTACTAAAATCATCTAAAACAAGATTAAGTTTGTGTTTGCGGTGGCAAGGGTGACTGGTTTGGGCAGGCAGTTGAAGACATTTTTCATGTACGGACAAGCCGCAATCAAAACAATCGTAGGAAGTACCTGTTATTGAGTCTCCACAACCATCACACTTCCAAGAGTCGATTCGATTAATGGAAACCAAAGGATGTGGGTGGGAAGCAAAGATGGTCTGAACCAAGTTTCCATCAGTGTCACGTGACAGCAAAGCGCAATGAAAGTCAAGGTAAAATTCACAAGAAGAACATTGATAAATAAAGCCCTTAACCTTTTCATGGCAAAAGCTGCAATCAACTTCTGTTTTCTGATGTTCCGAAGGTGGACGAAGAAGAAGAGGGTGTGCGCGGTGATCAGGGTGATTAATCTCGTAGGGCGCATCTGCACATCTCTTATGGATGTAAAACGGGCAGTCCCTGCATCTGTAACTCGAAGTCGAGCTCAACACCTTTTCCGCACAGCAAGCGCATTGGTAAGGGTTGTCGCTTGGACTGCTAGTGCTGGTATCTTCGTTGAATATCAATGGATGGTGATGGCAAATGTGGTGAAGCTCCTCCATGTTTCTTCTCTGCGTTCCTCTTCTGTTCCAGAATTTTCTCACTTACAGACAGCTCAACGCCTGACTCCATCTTTTGTAATCCCATTCCTGTCAGCCTGGCCCTAAAAATAATATAAAATTGGTTGAAACATTAAACATCCCACATGGAATCTGAATTAACTTAGTTGTTTTGTCTGTTTCATACAGGCAACTTCAACATTGACTTTAGCATATCTCACATGGGATCTGAATTAACTCAGTTTCTTTGCTTGCTCATTTACTCGTTGACTTTATAGTTTTTGTCATATAAATATAATCCACGCTGCTTCCGTTGACCATGCGCTGTTTAACTATTTTTTTAATATTTTTATTTTGAGAAGGAAGAAGATTAATTTTGCTTTTAATCTTTGAATTTATAATTTAATGGTGAGAAATGATACCAAATGAAAAACTTTTTAACTCTTATTTTAGAAATTATTGATCAATTTTATTATTTTTAACGAAATTATTTGTATGAATTATCACTAAATTCGATTCCTGAATTTATTTTGGTCTATAAAATTTTAAAAATTTTAATTTATTTCACTAAACTTTATAGATTAAATATATTTTTTTATTATTCAATCGTTAATTTTTTGATGTGTTCATTAACCGACAAAAAATAATTTAAGAAAAAACAATGACCCACTCTCCTAAATTATTTCATACTCCTCCACACGAGGCAAGGCCTAAGGTCAAATTTTTACGCCTCTTAATTGTAATGATTTTTTATCGGTGTTAGTGGATTGACTGAGTAAGCTCAA
This sequence comes from Abelmoschus esculentus, assembly GCA_035048815.1. NCBI lineage: Eukaryota > Viridiplantae > Streptophyta > Magnoliopsida > Malvales > Malvaceae > Abelmoschus > Abelmoschus esculentus. Next base: position 564,087 of record JAUCBN010000019.1, on the reverse strand, counting down.
AAGCGGCTTTTCTTTGTTTCCGGGAAAAAAGCAAGTGTCTAATCAGATCAATCAAGTCAATCAAGTTAATCAAGGACTGTGCTGTCGAGTGAGGATTGCTCCATCTATGAAGAAAGGACGCAGGGGCCTCTCTTATTATAAATGAGGGGTACTCTCTTCTCTGATGTGCGCTATATTATTGTGCCCTATTCCTGAAAGAGTGATCAAGGACTGTGTTGTTGAGTGAGGATTGCTCCATCTATGAAGAAATGACACAAGGGCCTCTCTTCTCTGATGTGTGCTATATTATTGTGTCATATTCCTGAAAAAGTGATCGGGATTAAGCCACGTGGCGATACCCTCGAAAAACTAATTACTCTTTTTTTTTCGCTTAGAGCTTTTTACGTCTATAAATTGAAGCTGCTTTCTCTATTTGGCGAAGTATTAGACATAGTTTGTATGTGCCGCTTAACGTCCTCTCTAAATCTTAAGAAACTCGATTTTTTTCTTTTAAAATTCTAATTTGATTCTTTTAAAATATTTAAAAATTTACATTAAGTTTTAAATTTTTTAAATATTTTTTATTATTTTTTCTAAAATTTTAATTTTTTATTAAATCACACAAAATTATCAAAATCTTAATTAAATCGTCAAAATTATCACACAATAATGAGCGAAATTCAGAGTTACAGCTAACAATGCCACTGCTAATACCCCACAAAGTAACACAAAGACGATGGAAAAATAAACCTAAACTAAGCAGAACCACTTTGTTCTCCCACACAAGCAATTTTAGTTGAGTCTGAAGCAATTTTACGCAGCAAGCAGCTCCAATGAACAATATATTTGCATCTATCGTCTCGACACTCGAGGGCTAGATCTTGGCAGGGCTTATCACAGAGAACACATTGAGGATAGGAATAGATCTTCTTGACAAAAGTGAGAGGACGTGGATGATGATGATCCTTGTCTGTGTATTTACTTCCGGCCTTGATAAATTTGTGCCCCTCGATAACACATTCGATATGCATAGCCTTGTCACATGTTTCACAATGATAAAACCATCGTTCCGGATCTCTTTCTGCTTCGCAGATGTCACAATAGTGTCGTAGCGGATAGTCATCGGGATCTTCACAAGTAAGTGTCAAAGAATGTTGATCACACTTGTGCTGAGCAGTAAGTGGAAATGTGACGCATCTCCTATGCAAAGCAAATGTGCAATCCTTGCATTGGAACATCCCTTCTCCTTGCCTTGGATCTTCACAACAAGCATTGCACTTGCCTTCATACTTGTCATCAAAGAAGAGGAAATATGGTTTATCTGCTTCATAGATAAAACTGTGAGGTATTTTAGCACATCTCAGACACATACGATCAACATCATCGTCCGATTTGTAGGAGAAACCGTTACACTCGAAGCGACAGTGATCACATTTGAAAACACCATCTGTGAGCATACCAAAGGGCTTTGCATAATGCCATGGTCGACACTTTTTCGGTAATTCAGCACAGACCTTGTCGAGAACGAAATCACACTGCGGCTGTGCACAATAGTAGAATGAGGACCGGATAGGTAGCACGCAACCGTTGCAATGTTTATCATCCGTAATCTCATCAGAGAGTATCAAGGTGTGCTCGTGACTGATATGTTCTATCTCTGCAGCTATTACATCATCCCCAACTTTGATTTCCTTGATCCTACGCTTGATGCAACTCATAGGTTCATACAACAAATCAGATTCTTCAAAATCATCTGGATTTTGTACCTCAACCACACCATATAATGTCCACTTATCTTTGACACACTTGGAATGGATAATGAAATCGCAGCCCGGTCGAGAACAATAAAAACTGCCATGCTCGGTGTTTACTTTCTTGTAACAGATTCTGCAATCCAGTGTTCTGGAATCATTGTGGTCAATGCAGAGGAAAAAGTGGTGGGAAATGGGATGGGGATGGAGAGTGAGTCTAATGTGGCGTGGCAATGAAATACAATCCTTGTGAACTTGAATGTTGCATTCAGAACAAATATAAGAAACATGGTTTCCTTGGTTGCCACAGGCATCACAATCAAAAGGGTCATTTGGTTTTAACAACAAAGAAAATGGGTGTTCATGATGGGATTTTTCTTCAATAATTGGTGGTGGTGAAGCACAACCTGTGTGGATGTTAAACCGGCAAGGGATACAACGATAAAAGAAACCGTGTCGATTCGTTTGGCACATGTTGCAGATAGAGGATTCGGCATCGAGATCGAGCACAAGCTGGTGTTTCCGGTGGCAAGAGTGGTCCATTTTAGGGGATAGTTCAAGACATTTTTCATGGACAAACATTTTACAATCAAAACAAGCATATGAAGCATCGGTTATTCGACCGAAACAACCGACGCACTCGAAAGATCGAGTTGGATTAATGGAAACTAAAGGATGCTGGTGTGCAACATGGCAGGTCTCCATCACTAGTGTAGTGGGGAAGCAAAGCGCAATTCAAGTCAATGTGAAAGTCACAAGAAGAGCAACTATAAATAAATCCCTTAACCTTTTGGTTGCAACAGCAGCAATCGACTTCTCCCTTCTGATGTTCCGATATCGGAATAAGAAGAAGAGGGTGGTCACGGTGAGCAGGGTGGTGAACCTCCAATGGCGCCTCTGCACATCTCTTGTGGAGGACAAACCGGCATTCCCCGCAGCTATATCTCGGACTTGACACCTCTATCGCACATCCAGCGCATTCGAACGTGCGGTCACGTTGATCGGAAGTGTCCTCATTGAATAGCAATGGATGTTTGTGACTCCTGTGGTGAAGCTCCGCCATGTTCGTTTTCTGAAGTTTTTCTATGTTCCAGCAGGTGCAGCCAAGTCAATGCTTGGCTCCAAGCTTTGTAATCCAATTTCTAGGCTCCATCCAGCCTAAAAATAGTATAAAATTATACAGTTCACATGGAAATGTAATCCGAATTAAGTTATTTAATACAGGCAACTAGAACTTTAAATACTGTAGAGACTGGTCGTGATGAACATTTTATCTGTGCATGTTCTTTGTTGGTTCGTTTCCTCTTTGACTAACTTACACCGTTAGATACAAAATTTGGAGGGTCCAGATTAAAATAAAATATTTTGTATTCCCACTCAAAATATTAAAAAAATCCATATTTACTGCTGACGATATTTATATTTTATTTTTTAAAAAAATTATTATATATAAAGATATTTATATTTTTTTTATAAAAATTTGATATATATTATTTTTTAAAAAAAGTTATAAAATTTTTTAAATATATACTATAAAATTTATACTAAATTTTTTATAATTATTATAAAAATATAATTGTATTATTTTTTTAAATTTTTTAAAGCTGCCGTTCGCTAACCTTCCTCTTCCAGCTCCCACCCTCAATTCCTAATTCCAGCCGTCGTCTTTGCCGCCCAATATCCAGAATTTCACCAAATTTCCGCTTATAGCTTCCTCGAAACCTCCTTCTTTCGTATTTCCAGTTAGCTTTTTCTCTAAAAATCAAAGCTTTATTAGTTTATTGTTCGATTTTCGTTGCCGTTACCTAGCCGCAACAAAAACTCAATTGGGTACGTTATTCTTCATCTTTTATTTTCTATCAATTAAATCTGTATTAGAAGAACACGAAATCTACTCCTTTGGGTGGCTTGGCTTGATTATGTTGTTGATTCTAATTATACCCTTTGATCGCCTTCTCTCTCCTTTTCCTTTTTAGATTTTCTTTAATCTGAATTTAGTAATTATCAATTATTGAGATGAAATGAGAGCATCTCATAATCCAGTGTCTGTAAATGAACAAGTTTGTAGCTGTGAATTAAGAATAGGAATTGAAGTTGCCATGGCTGAATTTCTTGAGCCTGTCTATTTTACTTAGAAACGGGTATTTGAAAATTTGGAAGCAAAGTTAAGTGTTTGGCTATTCTTTTATTGAAATTTAAGCTTGAAAATTTGGAGTTCAAAGTAAAGAGTTCACTCAACCTTGGGATTAGTGTAAAGTTTTATTTTTTGTATGTAATTGTCTGTTATTTGTGCTTATTTCCTTGATTGATGCCATTCTTTTATCATCATTTTTTAAACATTTCTCTGATTGTGTAATTGCAGATGGTGTTAAAGAGCTGTTGTGCTTGTAATTGTATCACTTAAGAGAAGCTGTTGCCTGACTTGATTTTATAAATTTTGGATCTTTTTTCTTCATAGAATGGAGAATAGCAACAATGATGATGATTTTACCTTTTGTAAGGTAAGTTAAAGTTGTCCGTTTTTCATGACCTTGATTGTATGGCAAGAACAGTTAAATTTATGGTTTTTGGTTTAGGTTGGCTCACTGACCGATCAAAATGGTGTTGCGGCAAATAATCTAGCAGCTGATATTCGTTGTATTGCCATTGAAGATGATTTCTCAGACTGCATTGATATTAGTGAGGATGGTGGTTTTCCCTGGAAAGATAAACAGACACATCAAGCCACTATTGGGAATCAATCTACCGTTGGTTCTTTGACTTTCAATGTTATTGATGCTTCACGTTTGAAATCATCGGGTGAATCATCAAGAGAAGTAGCATCCGGGGATGCGGGTGCTTCAACCAAGAATGCAGAAACGCCGAAAAATTCTACTAGAAAGACTGCACCTCGGGCCAAGGTTCCTTTTGAGAAGGGATATAGTCAAATGGACTGGCTTAAGCTTACAAGAACACATTCTGACCTTGCAGGTATGCTGCGGAACAGCTACTAGGACTTCCCCTCACCCCTTAATGTCTTCAAATTGCAACACTAACTGCATGTCTCTTCTATGTTTCGACCTAAATCATGTGTTTCAGGATTGAAAGGGCAGTCAAACAGGAGGCTTATTCCAATGAGTGAAGTGAAGCAAAATCAAAAAGATGGTTCCATGTGGACTGTTCTGAAAGGTCGAGTGTACAATATATCTCCATACATGAAGTTTCACCCTGGAGGTATGTACATGATTTTTCATTTTCCCCATAACTTTGAATCTGCTACCTCATAATTTCTGGTTAAGTGTGGATGATATGTTTGACAACATTATTAGTTCCGGTGGAATCATTGAGCTATATATTGGATGTAACCAACTAACCATGCATTTTTTATTTTCTTTTTATTCATTTTATCCATGAATTTTGTAGTGTAATAATAAATACATTTTGTCTAGAAAAGTCTATCAAACTATTTTGACAATATTATTTTTCCCAGGTGTTGATATGCTCATGAAGGCAGTGGGAAAAGACTCCACATCTTTATTCAGTATCCTTTTAAATAAATCTATTTCTGGTTGAGATCGAGGTAATGCCGTTTTTACATGTTCTTCGGTTGAAATAATGTTTGTATAACATTAGACTAGGATTATTGATACATGCATGGGAAGGCTAAAGCAATGCATATTAGACAAAAAGCTGAATCTGTTTGTGAAGTCTGGAGAGATTTTTCGGATGGGATCCGGGCATTTCTGGGCAGAGTTGTCTTCTAACAAATTGACCTTCATTCAGTTACCTTTTCAACGCATCAATCGGACATCGGGATTTAGGAGTCACCTTTCTTATTTCTTTAGCCCTTCCATGCATGTATCAATTATAGTACTTAGTTATGTACAATTTCAACTTAATATATTAAATTTAGTAGTCAATTAGGTTATAAAAATGGTGAAAGTAGAAGCTGTTATTTTCCTTGTGTTTCAATTTTTTAAATTATGCAACAGCCCTTAACCTCTGTTCAAGACAAATACCATGCTTGGGTGAACTTTGAATTCTTACTGGAAAAATGTCTGGTTGGTACTCTAGATGATGGTGAAGGCACGCAGACACGATAAAAACCGCTTCTTGGGACTCAACCTTGTTGTTGGTTGCTCTTAGTGCAGGAAGAGGGTGCAATAATATCCGTACTCGGATCGTGTCATTCGATTTTATGAATCCGAATTCGTAGAAGATGGTGAATGGAATAAGTTGTACTGCACATATGCATTGCTGCAATGTGATATTTTTAGCATCATATTTAGCTTTTGATTGGCTAATAGACTGATACTAAATTTTCTAGTTGAAGGAAGAAATTAATACCAACTAGTGTTCTAATGATCAGTTGTTGCATTTAATACAATAGTGTTTCTGTTTCTAATGATACACTTATTCTCGATTCGATTTGATCTGGTTCTCGATTTTTTTCGAATTAAGATTTGGTTTGAACTTTTTGTATTTTATTGTGTTCAAATTACATTATATAATTTTATTTACAAAATAAAAAAAATGAAACTATTGTAATTTTAAAAATAAAATACAATCAAGGTTTTCTTCTTCCAAACAAGGACAAAAGCTTCTCATTCAAAACTGCAGCCACTGATTCCAAATTATACGTTTTTTCCACCTGCATTATCAAAAGAAAATGAACCGTTGGTTCAATGGTATAATTTTAGTTTTAGTCCTTCTAATGCATTAATCATTTAATTTAGTCCTTTCAGCTCTTGGATTAAATGTAAATTTTCATTACAGCCCCTCTAAAAATTTAATAATTCAATTTAAATCATTTTAACCTGAAAATTCAAGTTGTAGAAGACTCTTCCACCAAATGACTCGAACCAAGAAGCGTCCGTTAGAAACATGTTGTCGTCTTCTAAACCGAGCAAGATCGTCGACAACGGCGGAGTCTGAGACGATACCCCGAGTGTTGAAATCTGAATCACGATTTCCGTTTCACTAACCTTGCTGACCGAAACCGTGAACGTCGAGTCGGATTTAAATCCCTCCAATATTTTTCTTTTGCTTAGTTTGTGACAATCAACATCTCGCCTGGAAATGCTTGATAGAATCTGTTCTTTCTTTTGAATCAGTGTCTGCACTTCTGCTTCCAGCTCCGGTATGTATTTCAACATCCGCGAAACGGTGGTCGGAATACTTAACCTTTTCTGCAACGAATTACTGTCCAAAGATTTGATATATCATAAATCCTTCGAGTATTTCAACATCAAGCACTTTTTGACAACAATATCAAATAATTCACATTAATAGAATAAAAAGTATGACAATTAAACTACCAATCTTCACCAAATCATATATAAGTAATGTGTTTGTACCATTTGCTCTGATGCCGGAAGCAGTGAACGAAGGGTGGAGTACAAGTTGTTTATTTTCCGTCGTCGGTCACGTTCGCTAGCATTATGGTTAAGCTTCTTGACGAGGTTGGAGTTGTTGTCGTCATCGCCGGTATCTCCGAAGAACATCGGTGACCCGTCAAGGTGTAGTTGAGGCAGATCAGGGAGTATAAACTGATGTGAATCCTGTAGGCTTCCGGTGCTAACAAATCCATTGCTGATCTGATTGTGTGCTGCTAATGGCAACTCGGACACTGGAAACCAAGGGAATAACGCACACATGTTTGTCTCTTTTACGTTCTTTTGATTCTTATTTTTGATCCTTTGTGTAGGATTGAGTCAATATATATATATATATATATATGCCATGGAAGGTATATTTCATGTGTTCACACTGTGAAAATAATTGGTTAATGCTTTCACAATCGACAACTCATACCTTCCCCCACTTGCTACACTTATATAAAGATTGTTATTATAATCTAGAGAATTATAGATAAAGTATATACTTTTAGATTTAGGGTTTAGGATTTAAGATATAATAATTAGGGTTAGAGTGTAAAATTTAAATTTTAAGTATTTTTATAACGGGACATAGATAGTGATAGAGGCAAATTAGGCCGGGAGGGGCGATCGCCCATCCTTTATTTTTCACTTTTATCCCTTATTTAAACTTTTTAAATATTGATTTATTTATGAATTTATCTCCTAACCTCAAACCCTAACTTTGCCTTAGTTTTAAAGTTTATAGAATTGATTTAGGGTATAAATGTAAGAGTTTAAAATAATGATGGTTAGATTTTAGGGTTTAGGTGTTAAGATTTAAGTTAATATATATGAAAAATTTAAATGTTATTTTATAGACATTAATTTTTAATTTTAAACCCTAAATTTTAATCATAACCGTTAAACCTAAACCCTAAGCTTTGCGCCATAAATTGAATCCATAAATGTTAAAATTAAAATACCTATGAAATTTTTTAATTCTCTATATAAAATAATTACACATAATTGATGTATATGCATAATTATGATTAGTTATTAAGGGTACCAACCAATAAACTGTTAATTGAAATATATTTGAACATAAACCAAAATAATTCTGGACTAAATCCATACATAATAAGACATAAATCAAAATAAATAATATGAACTAACTCTGGACTGAAAAAATAGATTAATCCAGTTTTTTAACAACTTCGTCGAACAAAGTCTTAATTACCATTCGATATTATTTTAAGTTGCTATGTCTTCCAACATTGTCTCACAAATTATATCATGGGTCAGTCCCACCACGTTATTTATAGGACCGATCAATGATAATCATCCACCTCATTATTTTTTGATTTTAAAGTGAAGATTAACCTGAAAAAAAAAATATGACATGAAAAAGTTGATGAAGTGGATAGTTATCATTGATCGGTCTTATGGACACATGATGGGACTAACCCATAATATAATTTTTCCGCGAGATGACAACCTAGTGAGTTACGTTCTTAATATTTTATTGTCTTGTGAGTTGCTCACGTTGCGACTGGCACACACGAGGAGGAAGCAGGCAGTCTGAAAACTTGCGCAGGAAGCACACGTCACTCAGAAGCCACGGAGGTTATTTTTGGAGAAAGAGAGGAAATGAAATTATTTTTATTTTTAGCAAATTAGAATATATTTCTGTTGATTCATTAAAATCGTAAAAAAATTATTAATTTTTTAATATTTTAATTAAAATATATTTATGTAATTAATAGAATGTGTCAAGAATCAAGCTTTGATTATTAGAGTCCAAGCATGAGCGAAGTTTGAAAATATTTTAGGGGTTGAATTTGGAGAAATTCTAAAAAAAATCGGCCTTAAAAAAAGCTTAAAAAAGACCGTATCATTTTTCTTATAAAAGTTGTAAGAAATTCGGTACACACTTTTCGGTATATACCGAAATTCTTACAACTTTTGTAAGAAAAACGGTATATACCGAAATCTTTATACTTTTTGTAAAAAAATCGGTTTATAACCGATATTCTTACAGTTTTTGTAAGAAATTCGGTATATACCGTTTTTCTTACAAAAGTTATAAGAATTCCGGTATATACCGAAAAGTGTATACCGAATTTCTTACAACTTTTGTAAGAAAAACGGTACAACCGTTTTTTAGGCCTTTTTTAAGACAGGCTTTTTATAGAATCACCCGTTTTGAAGGGACTTAAATATAATTTTACCATTTTAAGTGGTTCATACCACATCAATTAATAGAAAGGTTGTAAAAGAATGGTTGTTGTTACCGAAAGTCACGAGTTCAAGCACCAATAATAACAACATAGTGATTGAGTGATTAAAGTCCAATAGTTGAGAGTATACTCTAGAACAAATACTATTATAATCACTATAACTGAATATTTTTTTAAATTAACATTAATATAAAAAATTAAAAATTATTAAAATAATTTATTAAATTAAACTAAAATAAAACCGAATACACCGGTAGTTGAGACGAGCTCCAAGTTTTTGGACATGTTTACATACATATAAGCTTAAAAATGCCTAAGGAAAATCTGTTTTTGCTATAATGGGTTTTCTTCTCCAAACCCAATTTTGCAGAATCTAAAGCCCAAATAAAGAATTCACCTTTTTTGGTTTCAACTTAACCCATAAGTAGTTTGAGTTCCCTTTGTTTTAGCAGCTGCCGCAACACCAATAGCGAAGGCTTGAATTCCCTCCCGACGAGCTAACATGGCGGCACACGGTGGAAAGATGAAGTCCGTTTCCATTAACGGTGTGAAGATGTACACGATTTCTTCCCACCAGCGCTCCGTTGCTTCTTGGCTCGCCCCCAAGAAGCAACGCTCTCTCCGCAAAGATAAAAGTAAGCATGTTCTCTAAACCCACTCCTAAAACCCTAAGCCCTAAACCCAATTTGTTCTTATTTACTCTTTTGCTTTTTTGTATTACATGTCAACATCTATCAATTCGTTTTTCTGTTTTTTAGATGGAAAATTTATTGTTTTATGACGTCTATGCTATGTATTTACTTAATACTAGATTATACGGAGAGGTTAGAGTTGATTCAGGATTTGAGATTTGAAACTGCTACCTCGAGAATCAAGATAACACCTGATGGGGAGTACCTTATTGCCTCAGGTTCATTGCAGCTCAGCTTTCACACTTTTACTTTCTGTTTTCTTCTTTTTGATTTGTGAAATTCATTCATGATTGAGTTGTTGTCGGCATTCAGGTATATATCCTCCACAAGTGAAAGTATATGAACTTAGGCAATTCTCAATGAAGTTCGAGAGACACCTTTCCTCGGAAATAATAGATTTTCAGGTATTTCCCTATGTTTTTAGATAGGATGACACCCATTTTTTTGCAGCAGTTTGATGTTTCTTTGAAACTATAGCAACCATCTTGTTTCTGTATTGAATAAAAACAATTACTTAACCCTTTTTGAAATAGCTATTGATTCTGAAATGATGAGCAAGAAGTGTAATTAGTTTTATCCATTCCATGATAAGACATCTAATTAACACCTTGTTAGTGCTTCAAGTAAATGCAATACAATTCTTCTCCCTTCCTTTTTCTTCCCTAGTTTTATGAGTTCCTTTTTTAATAGTGTTAAGTGGTGAAACTCAGCAGAAATATCAGAACCCCTAATTTGCATTTTACATTACTATCCAAATATAAGTTTCTCCTTAGTACTTTCTCTCTTTAACAATTTTCTCATGCAGTGAGGTGCATTGATTTGGTATTTTTCTAATTCTAATATGTATAGGTATTGGCTGATGATTATTCGAAACTTGCATTCCTATGTGCTGATCGTTCTGTTAATCTACATGCAAAATATGGAAAGCACTACAGTCTGCGGATACCAAGGTTTTATAGTGCTTTACTCTATGCTCTTGCCTATTGATCTCTCTATTTTTTGGAATAGTTCCAGTGTTGTGTAACATTTGCTTTCTAGATCTATGGTTTTCTTGTTGCATTTAGTTATTAATAGATTTTATAATTATCTCTTGGCATAAGAAGTTGATATTCCAAATTAATGACGAGGTTATTATTTCCTTCTGTTTACTTGAGAAAGAATGTTTTTCTAATGGAATCTTTCCGATCCTTCTCTTCCACTACAATGGGAATGTAAACAATAAAAAGAAGGAAAATAGAAATGAAAGGGGAAAAAATAAAGAAAAAGTGCAGAAGCTGGGCCAGTTAGGTTAATATGTTATTCTTGTGAAAATCATTGGTTTTGGACTTTTGGTTGACCAAATTTATTGGATCTAGGTCACAGCCATTATAAGGTTGAAGATCCAACTGGAACAAATTAAAAGCTTAAACCTGCAATTTTGCCTCCTAATGTATGTAAAGTTTACTTTGATCAATATATTTATGTACTGATTCCAAAATAAGAATTTGAATATATAAACTAGTCTTTGAAATTTCAATTCTCTTCCGCACTAGACTTCTCCACACGTTTTCCTTACATAGAAGTTGTGGGTGTTTGCATCTTTTTTTGACCTTATGCATGACCACTAGCTAATTATTTTATTATTCAGAAGATTTTCCCTTGAAATATCAGTCTATACTTGTCATCCTTGCAGAAGAATCTAGTTGTTTGAGATGCTTGTGTATTTGTTCAGACCTTTTCCACATATAGTGTTGATTGAATGTAAGAAATTATACAAGTTTTGAATGATGTTTTTCTTGTCCATCTGATGCTTGACAGGATGGGAAGGGATATGGCATATGATTGCTGGTCTTGTGACTTGCTTTGTGCTGCTTCATCTCCAGATCTATACAGAATTAATTTAGAACAGGTACACCACTGAGATTTTTTAGTGACAGGTTTCTTTATTGTCTCTTTCTGCCTTTATGGACATTTGAGATTTGCATCATCTTCTGATTTGTTAAAGACCATATCTGTGACCATCACTCTCAATTCATGTTTGCAAATTTTCTTTTCAAAAGATGTTAGTAATTGGTTATTTTTTGCAAGAAGAAACTATAGATTTATGCAGTATATTTTTATGAGTAGCTTGAGAGAATTTTTTTTACAGCAATCTGTTTGCTTAATGCTTGGAAAGGAAGTTTGGCTGAGAGAAAACATTATTCTGTTTGGTGCTTAGTGCTGTTGTCTTTGATGCTTATGCATGCCTAAATCTGGAATTTATTTTGTTGGTGAATTTCTTCAACAGGGACGATTCCTATCCCCTCTCAACACGCAGTCACCAGCACTGAATGTGGTTTCTAGAAGGTTCTTGGGGATTTATTCCTATTTCAATCTCTTTGTCTTCTGTACTTGACAATTTGTTTTCCAAGGATTACTCATTCAAGGCTGATGTATTTCTATGGTTTCAGCAAGTTTCACGGATTAGTTGCTTGTGGTGGTGAGGATGGTGCTGTTCAATGCTTTGACATGAGAATGAAAGCTTCAATTGGCAGAATAAATGCTGTTGCTCCTGCTGCTGATGCCGATGAGGTAATATTTGCCGCTTGATCCCTGGTCCTTGATCTCTGATCACTTTTTACTTGCATTTTATAGCAATAATTTGTATCTTACTGTTCCTGAAAAGAAAAAAATGTCATGGAAATAGCTGGCTTATTGGTATCGCAGCTATTGCTATGCATATCACTATAGTTTTTAATGGTTTCTTTTTCATGTTTAGAACTCTTATTTGTTCTGGTTATTTATAGGAAGTTACAGCAATAGAGTTTGATGAGAGTGGTGGTTTTCTCATGGGTGTTGGAAGCAGTGCAGGAAAGGTATGATGCATAGTGGTGATGAATGATCTCATCATGCCTGTATTTCATAATATTTTTGTTTTATCACCTTAAAATATTTCATGAATTTGATCATGGTCAGGTGCTAATCTATGACTTGCGTTCTTCATCTCCCATCCGAGTTAAGGACCACATGTAAGTGAGGGTACTTATTAACACTTATTTTTCAGGAAAGTATGAGTTAGTTTGCGAGTAGGTCTTATACTTGCGATCTCAATTTTCCTTGATTTGGTTATTGATTTTTTGAAACTATATTACTGTTATACAGGTATGGCTCCCCAATACTGGATATCAAGTGGCATAGTACACTGAATTTCGACCGACCAAAATTAATTACTACAGATGCTCATATTGTTAAAATATGGGATCCTGAGACAGTAAGTATTCTCTCTGTTATACTGTTCTGGTGTTTTTGTTTTCCAAGGGTATCATACATGAGCAAGGTCCCACATTAATTTATTGTCATCTAAACACACACATTAGAAATCTTTATACCTTGTCATGTGTGTTTGTGTTGTTTTTAACTCTCTGTTGGTCCATATTTTGGAAAGTGATAAGATTGTTTTTTTATCTTCCCTGTTATACTGTTCTTGCACTTTGAGTATGAGACTTAAGAGAGTATGGTACCATCACCGCTCTTCTGGAATTTTGCATCTCATCTAGGTATATGCACAAATAATGTTAATGCCTTTCTCTTTTGTTTTGTATTTTCAAAAACTTAAATTTGTCCATGTTCTGTAAGAAATTATGGTATTACTTTGACCTATGGAGATGTATTATATCATGCCATTGGCATTTCTATTAGCATGATAATAAAAAATACTTTTCATTTATTGAGGTACGTCTTTGTTCATTGGGACTGTTATATGAATGCACCAGACATGCAAACAGGTTTACATACGTATTGACGCATGTCAACATGCATATGATTTTTTATTTCTTTTGGGGATATAAGAAACATATGGATTCATTTTGCCACACATTGGCGCACAAATGGATTTTCATTGTACAACATAAATGTAACATGTTTTTGATGTGTATAATATATAGCCAGTGATGTTGCAAATCAATTCTTTGCCTCAATGTCAAAACTCACATCTAACTCTTGAATGATTTTTCTTTCTTCAAGGGAGAAGGAATGACCAGCATTGAACCAACAGCTGGGGCAATCAATGATATCTGTGTGTTCAATGATAGTGGGCTGATGGTACTTGCTTTGGATAGCAGCCAGATACCTGCATATTTCATACCTGCTTTGGGGCCTGTTCCCAAGTGGTGTTCCTCACTGGAATCTCTAACGGTATGTTTTTTTTAAGTTTCATCTTAATTACTCTTTGTTTTATCCTTCTGTTGGGATCTGCAGACGTGGTTCTGGGGTTTACTTTGTGTATATTTTACAGGAAGAGCTTGAGGAGGGTGGACAAACAAGCATATACGACAACTATAAATTTTTAACAAAAGAGGATATTGAGAAATTGAATTTGACAAATCTAATTGGGACCAATCTTCTGCGAGCCTACATGCATGGATTCTTTATCGACTATCGTTTGTACAAAAAGGTAAAATTGCTGTTCCTTTTCAATTTTTTGTCAAGGATATCATGCTGTTTAGAAACATAGGAATTAGGATAATTGCGTTGTGTCACCTACTGGAAGTTTCTGTGTTGTGTGTGTGAATTGTGAAACATCAAATGATGAGAAGTAAATAAAAGTTGAGATGCGTAAATCGCAAATGAGGTCAGAGTTGCTAGAATAAATTATGGAAAGACAAGTATAATTTTTCTATTGTCTGAACAAATAGTGATTTCCATGCTCAATGAGGTTATTTTGTTCTGTATCTTCACAGTTTTGCCGCTTAATATTTATATTGTACATATATTTGCAGGCAAAAGCATTGGCAGATCCTTTTGCATATGAAACTTACATAGAGCAGCGAAAACAAGAGAAGCTGGAGGCTGAGCGTCGCAACCGTATTACGGTCAGTATTTTCATTCCTGTTATAAGTTTTCTTTATTCGGGTACTTTGAGATATGTGATAACTGATAAAGCTTGGAAGGATAACATAAATCAGAAAAGAAGAGCTTAAGCTTCCTCATTGATATGACTTATAAATCATTCAGAGTAGAAAGATCTAGATTTGGTTGATTAATTTTATTTTATTTTATTTTTCCTGCAGATAAAGAGGAAAATACCCAAGGTTAAGGTTAATCAAGAGCTTGCAGAGAAGATCTTGGAGAACGAAGAAGCTGAAAATGAAAAGAAAGATACGGGTGATAACGAGGGTAAGAAAACGTCGAAGAAGAAGAAGAAAGGTGCACTTGGCACTGAAATATTTAAAGATGATCGATTTGCTCAAATGTTTGAAAATAAGGTATGACTATTTGTTTCCTCCTGCCCTCCTGCTTGCAGCTTTCTGTTTAATTTCTACCTTTTCCCGCTCGTTCTTGAAAAAATTACTTGATCATAGGATCTGCCACAAGCTTACTTATAGAATCTTAAGTTCCGGTTCATTGTTTGACGTTTATCCTCATTGTTTGACGTTTATCCTTCCTGATTCGTATCCAGGACTACGAAATTGATGATCAATCTCAAGAGTATCTTGCTTTGCATCCTATGGGTTCCAAGAAGCAACCCTCACTTGTTGAGGAACATTTTGAACCCATCATGGAGAATGATGATCAAAGTTCGAGTGATTCTGATGTTTCTGATGCATCCCAATCATCGGAAGATCTGAACGTTAACCCCAAAAGAAAGAAAACGCAAGGTCCAAGGTGAGTTGTTTCTTGTCCATATGACAATCAAGTATTCTGTACAGCTCCTTTTGCCAAGCCATAACTTTCTGCAATTGCTGATCATCCTCGGAAAAAATGTACAGAATGTATGAAGTTAAAGATAAACGCCATGCGGAAGCATTCTGGAATAACGTTTCACTCGCAAAGGAAGATTCACTTCCGATAGGAGAAAGAGTGAAGGCGCTCCGAGATGACCAGTTCTCGGGTTTACCGAGTGATGTAAAGTTGGGTCCAGGAGGGTCACGACAGATTTCTTTCATTACTAAGAGTTCAGCCAAATACCAGGAGGACGACGAGGACAAAATCACTCGGCACGAAAAGAGAGGAGTTCAATCGTTAGGGTTGAAGCCAGATCAATCCTCCTTTAGTGGTAGAGGTAGAGGCCGTGGCCGAGGTGGAGGCCGAGGCGGAGGAGGGCGCGGTAGAGGAAGGAGAGGCAGAAGGTGAACATGTCCAGTTGTCCACACCAATCATACAAAGCAAAGCCCGTTGCTCATATGATCCGTGGCCATCGGTAGAGTTTGCAAGTTTTGTTGTTTCCATTATTGGTTTTAATTTTTGCATATTTTCTTTTTAGTGTTTTAAATTAGAAAATCGAGTAATTTTAGTTAACATATTTGATTAAAATATTAATGAAAAATCATTTAAATATTGGTGTGAAATTTTTAAATTCGACCAAGTATATAATTACCTAGATATTTTAATACGTTTTAATGAAAAATCATTGAATGAAATACGTATTCTGGTTGGACGCATGTTTAATATTTATGTTTAAATTAGACTTTTTTTTTATTTAAATGAAATATTCTTGTTTAATAATTTGGTTTCTTTATATATTATTATTAAAATTTTAAAATAAGATATTTGCATTGTTTTATAAATAATTGCACATATTTTGTAATATTGTATTATGTTTATTCACATTCAAAACTTTATGAGATGAAATTAAAAACTACATAAAAAGTATAAAAGTTCGAAAAGGGATAATTCCAAGAGTGATCCTTGAACTATAACAAATCTCCAAATGCGGTAGTGAATACTTGTAATTAACAAAACGTTTATTTTAGCACTAAAGTTTTAAACCTATAAAATTAATTTAATTATTTTCTAATTTATACATAATGTGTTATGGTGATAACAAGTGATATCGTATGACCTATCACTTTTTAAGACTTTCAAGACGAATCTTTCTTAGATATAAATTATAATTATTATTTTAATTTAACATATCTCACGTATAAAATGATATCGAATTATTATATCAATTATTAAAATATTATACATCATCATTTGACATATATCATTACAAGATATTGTTATGTCTTTTTATTTAATAGGATTATAAAATAATATTTATTAGTTTAGACACGTGATATATAATTGTATTAACATATTAAAATTTTATATTATCTCATCATTTTTTTTTCTTAAAATCTTAACATAAATAGCATCCATGTCTATATTAATAACAAAAAAATTATTTAGAATCTATTTCGAGACCTAATGTCAATCAATACTGAAATGATATTTGTATACTTGGTTGACAAATATCACGTTATGTGTACGACATTGAAAATATTGTTAGAACTGAAGGACCATTGATGTTATTATGCCTTTTCTATACCGAGAAAATCTAAAAAAAATCTCTCATCACTCTGCACTGGATTTTTATTATTTGTTGTAAAAAAATAAATAAAAATTCATTACCTTTTGTGATCATAATTTCCTTTTTTTTTTCCTTCGGTTTCTTCCTCTATTTCTCAGGTTTACGAGATTCGTACGAATCGTCTCACAAGTCACAGCTTTAGGTCAGTTGAAAAACCTCTGTATTTATTCCAATTTTTATCGCCTATTTTCTTACGATTTTACAAACTCGAGTCTCTTTGCATGCAATCGAAACGAATCAGTCACTCAATTGTACTTCTCATGTGCTTTCCCCTTTGTTTTTCCTTTTGTAGTAGCCTTTTTCTACCATTTTAGTTGAAAATGCGAAAATGATGAAAATTTGTTGATTTTTTAATTAGAATGATGTTGTTTATGCTTGATCGCTGCTTTAAGCTTGTAGTGTTGAGTGAAATTATATAACTTTGAGGCTATTTAATCTCTTGGTTTGCTCGAATCTTGTGTTTCGTGTTGAAATAATCATGTTTCTGTTTGCCAAGTTACTTGTTGAAAACTCTTTAATAATGATGTTTCATTTTGATCACTGCTTTAAACTTGTAGGCTTGTAGCTTTAGATGAAATTAGATATCTTTGTGGTAATTTAATACTCAAGTTTTTGTCTGTAACACCCCCAGATTGAGCAAGAGCTAATAGTTTAGGGATATTAAATTATTTATTATTGAATATATGGCTTTGTGTTTGGTGTCAAATTGTGTACATTTTCAGGTATATAGCAGAATGCAAAGTCACCCGCCTCTTTGTTTTCATAATCTGGGGAAGATAATTTATAATTACTAATTTACTGGTATTTTTATGTTAGGTTAATATCTTACTCCATTTGGAAATTTGGATAAAAGATGTCTACTGGACCGGGTAGAAGGGTTTCGTGTCAAGATATACAGCTGGTAAGATGTTGAACTCGATCCTTACTGTTAATGATCGATCATGTATGATAAACGGTTATGCATTAATTCTGTCGTGTATAGATTTACTCATTATTTGTCGTTATCCTTTTTCGGTTAAGCTTAAATGTCTTGCCAAAGTTATCACTTTATATCGGGTAGATGGAGAGACGGAGTGAGGTTATTATGTGGATTTTTGCTATATTTTAGATGTGTTTGTTTTGTTGGTAATTCAAATTTTTGTGAAATTTTTAATGTTTCTACGGATTTGTAATTTCGAAGCTGTATATAGGAATGAACTATTTGCTGGAAATAATGTCAAGCTGAAAAATATATGTTTGGTAAGTTAAGAAAGTGTATTTAATAGAAAATTCGGTTTTACAATAAAGCGAAAAGATTCAAAAGATAAAGGAGGAATGGATAAAGGAGAAACGGCACAAACCATATAATATTTGTTCCTGTAGCAAAATTAAGACGAATATCTAATCGGGCATTAGTTTCTACATGGCCTGCTGCTGTTCATCCTTTTTTGTGTGCGTCTCTTAAGGGGCTTCTACCATCTTAGATTCATTTGGCATGTGGGCTCTGAGAGGTAGTATGATGTCCAAGGGGCTAAAGGTGTTTTTGCTCTTATATGTGTGATTTCAGGTGCAAAACCTCATAGAACGATGTCTTCAACTCTACATGACGCAGAAGGAAGTTGTGGAAACTCTGATGGCTCAGGCCAAAATTGAGCCTGGTTTTACTGAACTTGGTAAATGTTTTTCCAAATATTTTTTTATCATAACATCCATGCACTTTCCTTATTGTTTGTCCTTATGAAATACCCCTATCTGATAGCGCTATGTATTATAGATCAAATATTTGAAAATTTATAAGAATAGATTCACTAAAGCGATGCTCTGGCTTTGCCTTTGAAAAATTCTGTTATAAGGGAAGCTTATAGACCGGACAGTTAGTACACCTAGCTTTAACTTGTTGTCAGGTAAGGATTGCTGTGTTGATCAACAGGTGTATTGTCTCTGATCACGACTTAATCACTTTTCCCCCTATAGTTTATGGTTGTTCGATAACAATAGCCTTTCTATTTATTTTGACGAATATCTCATGTTTGTTAGTTTGGCAAAAGCTTGAAGAAGAGAATAGGGGATTCTTCCAGGCTTATTATCTGAGACTGATGGTGAAGCAACAAATATTGGAATTCAACAAGCTACTTGAGCAACAGGTGCAGTTGATGGATCAGATTCGTTCTGCTGGAGTCTCCTCGCTCTCTAATTCTAATGGACCTCAAATGCCACTAAGTAAGTTTTGTTTTTCCCCATTGGACATGTTATTGACATATTTTGTTTAATTGCTCAAGCATGTTCCAAATTGTTGATTTAGCACTTTCTTAGTATGCCTATTATTTAGTTGGAATTTGATATGTTAAGACAATCATTTTACATTTTATGCACCTTGTTTTGGTCTATTAACTTCCCCAATCTTCTTGTCTTTCATTTTCATTGATTTTTGTGCTTGTAGCAATCTGCTGTTGATAGATTACCAGGGGTGGCAGTTGGTATAAGCTATTACTATTACTATTACTATTACTAATTATTACATTTTCAGTTGCTGACAATCTGCAAACCAACCTTTTTTTTTTTCTATTTCAATTTTTTGCAACTGATTTAGCTTTCTCTTATAGTGACCCAGAACTCATCCTGCTATGCCCCAGAGAATGCAGGGCCAGCTCTGAAGCAGGAGGACATGCACCATCCCATTGGATCTAGTTTGCCTAATGTATTCACTAGTGTTAGTTCGGCATTACATGCTGGGATTCATGCTCCTATTGATCTGCCTACCCATGCCAGCAGGATTGATGCCCAGCCACGCATGCTTTCAACTCAGAATTCAAACATGGGTTTGATGCAAGGAATGAATGGCAAAATGGTAAAACCAGAAGCTGGTTTTTCGGCCAGTTCTGCTTACATGTTTGGCGCTGAGGGGATTGTTCTGGAGGCACGCCCAACAATTGGGGATACATCTTTCAGTACTGTAGAATCAAGCACTCAACCACTGAATGAACCTCTTCTGGAAGCTGGCATTTCTTCATTTGGATTTTTAGGCCAGATCCCCCGTAATTTCAGTCTTTCAGATCTCACAGCTGATTTTTCTCAGAGTTCAGGTCTTTTTCTTCGACAGATTTTTTCAGCACATGCATGTTCGTTATGCCACATATATTTGTCTGCATGCATGTATTGTGCATCCATATCTTAGTTGCTAGTTCAGTTTGAAAATTATATCCTGTGCACAGGCATTTATTTGGCCTAGTTAGCATTAGATAATTTCATTTATGAAAATCATAACATTTTAAGAATAATCTCTTAATGATATCATATAAATTTATTTATTATCTACGTGATCCCAAAAAAGAAATCTTTATATACTTTATTTTAGACTAACCTCATTATAATTTCAGAGATATTGGAGAGTTACCCCCGGTCACCATTTTTAGCAACTGATAATGAAACTTTCCTGGATTCTTGTGAAAGAGAGCATCAAGGTGAACCTCGTTTCTCCTGTCTCCCCATTGAAAGATTTATATATTGACTTTTGTTGGTTCTGATTTATGAAGAGCGTGACATTTGTCTTTGGCTTGTAGGAGACAACAGGTTGGATACCATATCAGAGGGATTGAGTTTTGAAGGTTTTAGAAAAAAATAGCTCTACAGCATTAAAGGTAATGCTTTACAATTATTTGCTTTATGTTCTCATTATCTGCTTTGCTAGCAACTATTTTGGGATTTACCGGCCTATTATTTTGAGAAGTTTCCGCAGCTGCTATGATTCTTTACTGCCACTTTTATGTGTTTTCTTGTTTCCATTTCTTTCATCGATAGAATTTTCGGTTATGTAGTGTTCACTTGATCTTTGATTCAAGCCATGAATATTTTTAGTTAAATATTTCTTCCGGTGGAAAAATACACTCACAGTTCCATACCGTGCAACGATTTACTGCAGGTACAACCGGCTTTCTCTCCTATGCAATAAAAAGTTTTTTGTACATATCATCTTAGAAATCAACAACTTAGCTGCTTTGCTTGATGGATAGAAAGAAGTTAACTGACATCATCAGTATTAGCATGGTTTGGAGAGGGGGAAAGGAGTTCAAAAATCAATCTAATGAAACATACAGTTTTTCTTTCGGTGTCGATGTGAGTCCGTGGAAGCGGCTGCTTTGCCGTGGAATTTGTTGGCAGCACTCTAGTGTGTGATTTGCCTTTGTTTGGTTTTATGAAACAGGTGCTCTTGTTTATAACTTGTGGTGTTTCATTTGGAATGAAGGATTGTGTAAGACTATAATGTTTATGTTCTTTAGAATTTTCCAAAATGGTCTGTGTGTTGTTTATTTGAAGTTGTGAACCAATGTGCAGAAACTAGAGATGTAAGACGGTTTTATAATCTGGGTTTAGATTTGTTTTGCTGGTTTAGCAATATCGCATTTTTTAAGATCGCTATAGATGGAATTTTCGTGTCGAATATCGATTTTTTAAATTGCTACAGTTGGTATTTGTCAAAATATGACTCTAGTCCGTGTGCTTCGATCAAGTTCAAGATTCGATTCTGCATCGAGGTTGTTTACATTCTGGATTATGACTGATACACCGGCAAAGTCTCCGGTTGCATTCAGGTCATTTACTCATACTTCATTTGTTATGAACCATGTTTAGACCCAATAACAAAACGGTGTAGTTTTAATTTTTCTTAATCGATATATTATTGATTCTTTAATATCGGATACTAAAATCGATATATTATTGATTCTTTAATATCGGATACTAAAATAAAAATTTATATTGTTTATTTTTAGCAGTGAAGTATCAAAATAAAAATAAAACATAACATTATATATTATTTTATAAATAATACTAAAATAAATAAATAAAATACTAAACATATAAGGGATAAAGATAATTTTAACCCTTAACGTTTATAATTTTTGTCGTTTTGGTCTTTAATCTTTTTTTGGATAAATTTAGTCCTTAACCTATATCTTTTTGACAAATAACTTATTTTTTAATTACTATGATAACTGAACCGTTAAAAATCTAACAATGATGACATGTCATATGGATATTATAATATATTTTAAATGACATGACATCTAATCTATCAAATATATATGTGTGAAATATAATTTTATTCTAATATAAAATATAAAATAATTAAAATTTAAATAAAATTTAAAAATTAATTAATTCTAAAATAAAAGACTATTAAACATTCTCAACCCTAACTATGATAGAATCAAAGTCCTATCTTAAAAAATATAAACATATTTCGAAATTAATTAATTTTTTAGGTAGAATTTTAATTCTATTATAGTTAGGGTTAAGAATGTTTAATAGTATTTTATTTTAGAATTAATTAATTTTTTAATATTTTGTTTAAATTTTAATTGTTTTATATTTTATATTAGAATAAAATTATATTATATATGTATGTGATAGGTTAGATGTCATGTTATTTAAAATATATTATCATATGCATATAACATGTCATCATTGTTGGATTTTTAACGGTCAAGTTACCATGATGTTAAAAAATAAGCTATTTGTCAAAAAGATATAGATTAAGGGCTAAATTTATCCAAAAAAAGAATAAGGATCAAAACGTTAAAAATTATAAACGTTAAGAATCAAAATTATCTTTATACCAACGTATAATTATCAATTGCAATCATAAATTCATAATCATAATCAAAAAATCGAATATCCATCATCGCAATAGGGTTGACAAATTCAATATCCCTCAAAACAAATGCAATTATGTGGGTGGAAAGTTAAAAGATCAAATTGAACTAAAAGAAAATTCAGTATCAAAGTGATAACAAGATACAATTTTAGGGGTTAAATGGTAAATAAGATATAGTTTTATTTAATAATTTTCACATTTAAGATATGTATCCACCAAAGTGTTACATTTCATTCTAGAGTCATTAAATTTAATTTCTTGTACAAAAATAAAACTTGATGGAACATCTATAAGGTTCAAATGAAAAGTTTAGAACTTTATAGTTCATATTAAAACCATCTCATAATTAAAGGACTTATTTTGAATTAACCCATTCGTTTTTAACCTAAGATCCCTCGCAGCATTCTGTTATCATCTTCCAAACGCGAGCGAGCCGACTCTTGCCCTTTGTTTCACCCTCTCTCCCAGATCATCGATTCTTTTCTTCTCTGATTTTAGGTAAAGCATGATTTAGGGTTTTTTTTTCCATTTCTAAAAAGAAAATATTTTTAAAACAAATCTACTTTTATCCCTATGTTCTAAACATTTTTTCCTTTGGATTTTTCTTCTGTTTTGGCAGCAACCATGGCGGACGATGAAGTGAAGGATGAGATTCCGGAGGTAAGTCCCCATTTTTAAGCTTTCTCCTCCTTTTTTTTCACTGTAATTCATTTGTAAAATAAGATTACACTGATTCGATTTGAGATAGATTCGCATATACTGATGATCTATTTATTTATTTTAATTAACGTCTTTGCTTCAGCTTACATCATTTGATCCTACTAAAAAGAAGAAGAAGAAAAAGGTTGTGATTCAGGACCCTGCTGATGATCCTGTGGATAAGTTAGCCGAGAAAACTGAATCCTTATCTGGTATTCCCCCCCCCCCCCCCCCCCCCCCCCATTTTTCATCTCTGTGTGTGTATGATAGAAATAAAAATACAATATAATTGATACAAGAGATAAAGGGTAAAAGGCAAATTGTGGAGGTATAGACCTGTTGGATTCATAGTAAGTGTGCTATGTTTTGTTAGGATACTTATTGTTTATTTTTCTCTACTTACAGTTTCTGAAGGGCTTGACTTCAGCAACATGAAAAAGAAGAAGAAAAAACAAGTAAGTTTTATGGCTTTAAATTAATAGATATGTTATCTTTTCTGGTTAACTGAAATAATGGATCGTCCGTTATCGCAGGTAGAGACCAGCACATTCGAGGAGGAAAGTGGGGATGCTGGAGATGATTTGGATGGTAAAATTTTCTTTCATTAAATTAGTGTTTTGTGAAACAGATGCAGGTCTGGTGTGTAATATGTAATAAATTTTTTGTTATATTGTTTTTTCTATTTGGTTAGGTCATATCGATGGGGATGAAGAAGGTGAAGGTATTCCCTTGAGACAACGCTATCCCTGGGAAGAAAGTGACCGTGATTACTTATATGAGGAGGTATAGTGTGTATCCCAGTGTGTTGTTGATATTGCATGCTTTAGCTTGTTAGTTATTGATTGGATATTCATGGACTTATCATAGTAGGAAATGTACTTGTTGGAATGTTAAATTTCGAATGAGGTTTTGGAATTTCACCGTTCACAACAATCCATTTTGGAGGATGCTTTTATGTTTCTCTAAGACTACTGATTGAATGGATATCTTTGTGTCTTCATAACTCTGGAGAGTTTGTTTTTGATTTTATTTGGCTGGAAGGGGTGGGTAATTGGTGTCTACAAGAGCTCGAAAGAATTAGCTTTTCACTTTTAACAGGCTCTTTCATATGTTGTACCATTGATTTAAGGTTCATTTGATGGGATGAATGCAGCTTCTTGGTCGCGTGTTCAACATTCTCAAGGAGAACAACCCTGAGCTTGCCGGAGATAGGCGTAGAACTGTTATGAGGCCTCCACAAGTTCTTCGTGAAGGAACCAAGAAGACTGTATTTGTAAATTTCATGGATCTATGCAAGACGTATGTTACTGGCCCTTTTTCTATATTTTGTCCTCTTATTCATATATGTATATGCACACACATAGTATTGGAGTTCTTTGACAAAGTATCTTGACTTTTGATGTGTCATTACACAATATCCTTTCTAACAAATTCTTGCCTGTTAAATCTTTTAGAATGCATCGACAACCTGACCATGTCATGGCCTTCTTGCTTGCTGAATTGGGGACAAGTGGATCACTTGATGGGCAGCAAAGGTTGGTTGTGAAGGGAAGGTTTGCACCCAAAAATTTTGAAGGGATCCTAAGGCGGTACATCAGTAAGTGCCCTTTTTTTGTCATTATAACTGATATTGAGATGAAAAAAATGTACACTTGAAGCCAATAATACTCTGACTGACTTTGGGAAACTTGATTTCCCCTTTGCAGATGAGTATGTTATTTGCCTTGGATGCAAAAGTCCGGATACAATTCTCTCAAAGGAGAATCGTCTTTTCTTTCTCAGATGTGAAAAGGTAACAATGCGACATTCTTCTCTGAATCCCTTTCATCCTTCTTTACCTATCGTCTATTATTTTTTGTTGATTCTAATGGTCATGCGCATTGGTTAAGTATGACAAACCAACTTGGTCTATATAGCTTTGTATTCAGTGATGTAACTAGTAATAAATCTTGTGGTTTTAGAGGCTTATGATGATTGAAATTGCCTACATTGTCGGATTTTCACTGATATCAAAACAACAAATCTGACGTCTAGAGTTTGTGTTCACTTGTGTTCACATGTAATGGGTTTTCAAATATAATTATATCACAAGGTTTTCTCAAGGGGGCTTATGATGTTCGACAACTGCCTACATTGCCATATTGTTTTGTGAATGAGAAAATTATAGTTCTGAAGCCCCTTTTGTAGACTTTCTAATTTTACTTCGATTTCTTGTTTATTCCAATGAAGTTCTAATTTTACCCCCTTTTCCCGTCTCACTACCTAATGTTTCCAAAATAGTCTTGATCTTGATCTTTGTTTTGTTTTGTAGTGTGGTTCTGGACGATCAGTTGCTCCAATTAAAGCTGGTTTCGTTGCTCGTGTTGGTCGTAGAAATGCTGGCACTTAGACTTCTTGATTTGGCCAAAAATGATATTTGGAGCCGAGTAATTTAGTAAGATCGGGTATCTACTCGCAATGTCTATGAGATTTTGAATGCTACTAAAAGAATGAATGTGTTTTGTGACTTTGATATTTCTATTATCTGAAAATGACTAGTATAACTTTTTCATTTTTTTGTTAATGTTTGGTAATTACAAGTTCCTACTGAATTTCAAACTAAATAAACCAGGAGTCATGCCTTACTAACACTGTTCCTGGCCATATCATGCTCCTTTCTCCTTGGTGCATATTTTTAAGTTCTGGTTTAGCCAACTTCTTACCCTGATGCTTACTTTCAGTTCTGGTTTAGCAAACTTCTTACCCTGTTCACAAACAATGTGAAGTGAAACGAATTATCTAATGAGCGTTCACGATAATAATAATAGCCAGGAAAATTCTGAAAGACAAGGGTTCCTTGTTAATTATGTTCTTCATCATTTTCAAGCTTCATTACATCATTTTACAATACAAACCATATTTTTCAACCCTCAGGTCCCACTAGTTGAACCAGTCCAATGATCAATCTATTTGGATTCAAGATGTCTAAATGGTGAGGTTGCGAAGTGATAGACAATAATACTCCCGGGAGACTACGAAGCTTTATGAACTCCACAATTAGCAATATTGAAGAGTGAATTCTTCAAAAATTGTTATTCCATTGAGCATTGGTAAGAAAACCTCCATCAGCATCAAGGATGACATTAGAGCGGGACGAAAACAGATGTTACTAAATTCATCACCGGTTCACAGTTGACACGCTTCGAATCCTCGCACAAAATGAAATGATCTGACAAGAGATGAACAATCTCTGGGATTACTACACAATGGTTAATATAAAACAACCCCATAACCAATAGCTTTAATCCAGTGAAGGGATCAAGTTTTGTCAATCCATGTTTTTACCTTCAAACACTAACTTATTCTTCTCAGGCCATGGAACTTCAATCAAGGCAGACAAAAATAGGAGGGGCAGCAGTCACATCAATTAGTTTTCTGCTACCATACTCTGCTACATTGATGATAGAAGATGTTTCAATAGGAAATCAAGTGATTAATATATAAACTCATAAATTGTTGAAGGTCAAAGATACATTAAGCGAGACATTAAGGAAATCAGAACTATAAGTATTCCTGCACTTTTGAACCTAAGATGAAGAAAGCATTAGCAAAGAAGCTATCTTATTGAAGCTAAGAATAACCATCTGCATTACACGTATATATGTGCTTACTTGATTCAGGTCATTCGGAGTTCGAAGTTGAAGAATTTCCTGGATCATTTACAGAAATTTCCACTTCCTTGGGCGTTAGAAGTTCAAAGTTTGCTTTGATCTTCATTAGAATTCTCACATTCCTCGATCATGACATTCTGTTACGATCACAAGGTGAATAGAAGAATGAAATATATATTTTTAATGCTATCATGTACACTCATAGATTTATATTAGATGCAATGAACATGTATAAGTTCATACCCTACCCATGAGTTACTATAACTTTGTAAAATACTGAATTATAATGAAATTTGAAAACATACCTTTTCTCTATATAGTTGTTGAATGGTGCTATCAAGGCTGCCTTCCCAACGCCCTTCTTCTTCCCAGTAGTGCAATTGCACTTTGTGCAACAATGGTGTGTTCGAGTCTCCTTGAGAGAACATCTTCATGTTTAGGCAATTATCTATAACTAGAATTTCCAAGGAAGGTAATCCAAATGTATAATTCTCTGATGAGCAGAAGCTTTCTAGCTTCGGTAGCGATTCGAGATGCAAACGGCTGAGTTGGGGGAAACTGATTTCATCACCATCATCCCCACCTTATATTATTTCTTCAATATTTTTGCAACCGGATATACTCAGTTCTTTGAGTTGTACTAGACTTTTGGCTGTGGAATGTGTGATCAAATTTATGAGTCCTTCACAATACAATACTTCTAATGTAACCAGATTTCGGAAAGATACCAAGGATGGAACTAGATTAAATTTTAACAGGGAGCAACTGTCCACATGCAAAATCCTTAGATTTGGAAATCCTTCCTTTTCCTTCCATAGAAACATCAATTCATCAAGAGATCGCAGCCGTAATTCAGTTATCTGAGAGAGTAGGAGTGATGCAGGCTTTTCCTCACCACCTTCTTCACTTTGGAACATCATCTCTTTAAAACAACAATCTTGTATTTCAAGTGTTTGGACATTGGGTAAGGATAATAACTGGAACAAGTAAGATGGCAATACGGTCTCCAGGTACACCTGAATTTTGATGACTTTTAGGTTGGGAAAGTAGCAAGACAGGAGTTGCTGTTGTTGTCTGCCTTCACAGTGCCACAGGATCACTTTGATTCCAGGATTGTATTCCAAAGTGAGTTGATGTAGCTTTGGAAATGTAGACTGCACAATTCCCCATTGTTTGTTAACAACACAGAGGACCCATTGCATATTTGCATTGTCAAAAATGGAAAGAATCAAGGCAAAAACTAGACCAAATAACTAAATAGTTCAGAATTTCAGATGGTACCTCATTCACCCCAAAGAGGGGCTTCTGACCAGGGTTCCCACTTGTTTCTTGAGAAGCAAACAGTATTTCCACTTTGGGACATTCACCCACTTCCAGCTCCTTCAAGGAAGGCAAATTTATAGTATGCATTTTATGAAGGCTTCCACCTTGGGATTCAGATTCGAATATTATTGTTTCTAGTGATACACAATCCGATATTCGCAAACTGTTAAGCCTTTGAAGTCTTGTTAACATACTCAATGGAAAAACATTCAATAACTTAGGACAAATAATCAGAGAAATAGAAGTTAGTCTAGAAAATGAATGTTCAACAAGTAGGTCAGGCCATAGCCTTTCCAAGTTGTCCATGCCTGTAATGGACAGTTCTTCTAGCACAGGAAGTATCACCTACAAGCAAAATTTACCTGAATGTGTCAGTAATTATTTATCATAGAAAAAAATGAGGTTAAAAATGTTGGTTGATGAGTAAATATAGTGTATACATATTCATGAATACTTAAACCATACCTTTTCATTGAACAGATAATGTGGCTGCACTACTCTGCTCTTTCCATGGTCAAAAGTGAATGTGTTCAAATTAGGACATCCATATATATTTAAACGCCTTAGCGAAGAAAATTCGATCGAATTAATTCCACAGCAAAATCTATTGAATCTGGGAAGGTCATCAAGTTTCAGAAACTCAAGTTTAGGAAACACCCTTATGTTGTTGCAAATCATTTCTTCTTCTGTTGCTGCTAATATCATCCCTTCTATTATCTCTTGCACTTCAGGGCATTCAGAAACAACAAGTTTTCTCAGATGAACAAGGCAAGTAACCATAGATGAAGTAAATACATACTTCAACTTCTGGCATCCTTTCACTTTCAAAATTGTTAAACATTGCACATTGGAAGGCACAAATGGAAGTTGATCATCAATATGCCAGATTTTCTCAATGTTGCTCATTGAATACAAGTACAACTTCTCCAAGGCAGGGCATAAAACCTGCAAATGTATAAAAGCCATGTCTCATATCATCATTAGCAACATTTTTAACTGTCAACAACTATATAATTCTCGGTTGTGAAACATAAATGGGCGACAAAAAGATAAATAAAAATACCTTTCTATCAAAAAGCCATGTTGAGGATTGAAGTGTATATTCTGAGTACCACAAGCCTCTGAATCTATTCAGTTTATCCAACTTCAAGATGCGTAATTTATTAAACTCCAAAATATCATTCTCACCAATCTCTTCCTTTTTTACTATTAACTCTCTCATGGTGTTGCAATCGAATACCTCAAGTTCTTCAAGTTGGCAAAGTCTTTTGGCTATGGAGAATAAGAACAAATTCTTCAACATGTTATAATTTTTCACTTTTATGAATCTTAATTGCCCAAAAGATTCAGCATTTGGGTGGTAAAATATTTCCCCAGCATCTTTCAATCCATCTAGATATAGACTCTGAGTTTTTCACAACAATAGTTTAATCTCATTGAACAAATGAATACTTTTATTCATCTTGAGCTTCAACATTCTTGATGTTTCCATCCCTCTGTCATAATATGAATCCCACTTCTCTTCTCCAATAGAAATCTTGTATCTTTCCATCTTTCCAAAAAACAAGTTATTTTTTGATATAGCTTCCACATCAAGAATATGTACTTCCAAAGTGGTTAGATGAGACAAATATTGCAGCTCAACAAGACTAGCATTCCTTCTTGAATTCTCAGTTCCCTCAACCTCCCATTTGTCAAAGCTACCATATAGGCTATACCATATAAGTACAGTTCTTCTAATTTGGATAATTTTGATAACACATTGGTGATATCACTTTAATATAGCAACAGTTATTCAAGTCTAGCAATTTTAGCCTGGTCAACTGTCTTATCTCTTTTGGTAGCATTTCCATTGTAGATCCACGGTGGTCAAAGATTTCTAAATTTTCCAACTCTCCTAGGATGACTAGATCTTTTAAATCACAATGCATCAGTCGCAATGTACAAAGAGATTTCAAGGAACCAAGGGAGGAAGGCAAGGATGTAAAATTTATTCTGGCAAATTCCAAAACTTTGAGCCTTTGCATCCTCTTAAAAAAGTTTTTTAAATTTTTCAAAGACGAATAATCCATACCGACTGAGAAATAGTTAAGGTTTGGATATTCTAATTCATGATTAGGAAGCTCACTAACCTCAATATTTTGTAAGCTTATTTATTAGTCGGCTATTTTTCATTTTCACTTCTTCTGGCCACTCTTTGAATAAAGCTAGCCAATGTAGATCCCTTGAAGCTATGGATTGGGCAACATCACGAACAACATCATGCATATCAAAATGAGTTGGTTGAGAACCTTCGAGTAACAAACAAGAGGCCTTCAGGTTGTTTACCAATGTCAATACTTTATCTCGACTCTCTTCCATGGTGTTAACATCATGGATATAACCCAAACCAACAACATATCTCAACAAATCCTCCACAGTAGCATTATGACCCATTATGCTACAGAGTAAAAAGATTGACCCAAGTTCCTCACCTTCTAGAAACTTATAGCTCAATTCTATAGCCGAATATGCATCTGCTGGTATGCCTTTAAAGTTTCTTTCGGAGGACTTACTTAGTTGTCGCAAAGTATCCTTCCATTCAAACGAATCTTGCTTACACTTTAAAGCATTTGCGATTGTTGCAATAGCTATTGGTAAACCAGCACATTTTTTAGCAACCTCAACTGCTATAGATTGTAAGTCCGATCTTTCAACAACATGACCAACCATTTTCTTGAACAGGGTCCAAGCTTCATCTTCTTTCAATGTTTCAATTGAAATATTTGGATGAGAATCCATCCTTTTTAACACATCAAGCCTCTTAGATGTCATCAGTATCTTGCACCCCTTGTGTTGTTCTGCTGAAGGAATTCCAAGTTGTAGCGATCTAAAAAATCCACGAATAAGTGGTTCGCTGAAAAATTCATTTTCTGAGTTGGAAAACATTTTTCGATGTGTCATTTTGAAATTAATGTCTTCCACGTGGGATTTTCGGCTAAAATATGATTTTAGAAAAATTAGAGTCGCCACCGGCCGTTTAGGTAGACCGGACACCATAAAACCAAAGATTTAAAAATTGGGGTTCGGGAGTCGGTTACGGATGGGGAAGGATTAGCACCCCACACCGCCCAAAAATTGGTACTTTATTTAATTACCGCTTCATTAATATTAAATTTTCCGGGCTAATTTGACGATCGAATTAATTTTTAATTAAATGTGCGCATTTATTTTAAAGCACCTAAACCCGAAGGTAAGCGTCCGAACCACCACCACTACACTGGAGTTGGCCTCGCTTACGATCGAATTTAGGGGCCCGCATTAATTAATTAAGATAAACATGCAATCTTAAACATGACAAATAAATTAAAAATATTACATGAAAATACATAAAAACATAAATATTAATCTAACAAATAAAAGATTAATTTAAAAATATAAATTAAAACATACATAAATATTAATCTAAAACATAAACATAAATTAATATTAATCTACAACATAAATTAAAACAACTAAAAAGATTAATCTAAAACATAAATTAAAATCTAATAATAAACAATCATATTTCATTAAAAATATTAAAAATACAAAGATAAAAATTATACCTAAAAATTCGAATAGCTAACCCCAATAAACTTCCCACCGAGATCTACCACGACCCCTTCAAAATTTTTAACTAGATCGAATCCTAAAAATAAGACTCGATCGAACCACCCAAAATTTGGGAAGAGCTAAACTCTCAAATTAGGATCATAAGGTACTACCCTCACCCAATTGGTTCCTCCCTTCAAAATGCCCCCTTTCACCTCCTTTTATAGGCACTTGGAGAGGGGAAGGTCATGTTTCCCACCAATGTGGGATTCTAATCCCACATCATTCTTTCTTTTCTTTCTTTCTTCTTCTTCTTTCTCTTTTCATTTTTTCTCATCTTTTCTTCTATTTTTATTAATAATATTACTACTACAATAATACTACAAATGCTAAAATTTAATAAAAAATGAGTGATTACAGTTGCCCCTCTTTGCTTGTTCTTGTGAAACGAGAACTAAGCAAAGATAAAAAAAAAACACTCATTTTTTACTGACTTCTCAGTCGGTGGTCTTGGAATTATTTATTTTTCTGAAACTCTCCACCTTCCTTGATCGACTCTTCAGGCTCGTAAGTTCATTCTGTATCGAACTTGCTTGCCTTCTGGTTTTGAAACTACAGGTCACTCCTATATATGACCATTCGTCTTGAGCAGATCTTGCAAAACAAAAGCTCTTCCTATATGGAACTTTCATCTCTAGATCCCGAGCTAAGATTTCTTCTGTATAAAACCTTCACTCTGAAGCCTCGAGTTATGTGCACCTCCTGTATGAAGCTTTTCACTCAGACTACGACGAAGATAGGGGTTCCTCCTATATGAAACTCCTGGTCTTCCACGTTGTCGGTCTCTCCTATATAAAACCTTCTGCGCTATAACGAATCTTGTAGAATAAGGTCCCTCCTGTATAAAACTCTTACTTCTAGATCCGGAGTTAGGGTTTCTCCTATATGAAACCTTTCACTCTGAAGTCTTGAGTTGTTTACCTCTCCTATATGAAGCCTTTTGCGCTATAACGAATCTTGTAGAATAAGGTCCCTCCTGTATAGAACTCTTACTTCTAGATCCGGAGTTAGGATTTCTCCTATATGAAACCTTTCACTCTGAAGTCTCGAGTTGTTTGCCTCTCCTATATGAAGCTTCGAACTCAGAAACAAAAAGGAAGATAAGGTCTCTCCTATATAGAATCCCTCTTCTTTGATGCTGTCGGTTTCTCCTTTTGTATCAAACCTTCATCTGTCAATGTTCTTTCATTTTCGGGACTCTCGTCAAGTGTCTTTCAATCTTCTTTTTGAATCGGGACTCACGCCTTCATAGGCTGCCAATCTTCAATCTTTCAGGATTCACGCCAACAAAGACTGCCAAAAATCTTTTTCTTTGGGACTCACGCTAGAAAGGCTACCAATCTTCTTTCTGAAAACATCTGGGGTTTCTGGATTGCCCCAATGTCTTGATCTTTATACTTGGTTCCTCTTTCATTTTGGAGATACATTCACTGTCTGCCAAGTTTTGTCTCGAGAATATTTTTCATTTTCTTCTTCTTTCATGATGTCCCGGTTCTACCGGTCTTGTTCTGCAAATTTGAAATGTTGACCCCTCTGGCTTGATCTCTTTTTTTTCTTTTTTCTTCTTTTTTGCTGAAAGGTGCAAACGTGCACAGAATCTCTGTTACGGCCATCTTCTTGACCATTATCTGTCTTTTATTATAAGATAATTTATAAAAAATGATGATGAATGAGCATTTTCACTATGCATGTGTTCGTGATGTATGTTCGAGATGCGCATGTGTAATCTGTGGGTATGCATTAACGCATGAAGTTTCTGTTAACCCTATTTCAAAAATTTGGTGCCTCAGTCCTCATTTCGTTTACCAGGTAAGCTTCATTAGCTAAACTTTGTCAGTAATCATGACACCTCTGGTCACATCAGATTCGAGCTTTGATTCTGTCATTTTATGGACAATGATGTCCCGCTTGTATTCTTTATATTCTCTTCTGGATCAGTATAATGGTTGATCGGACGTCTTTGTATCCTGACTTCTTTTCTATACTTGTCGGGGTATCTCAATGGAGGCTGACTCTCATTTTTCTTAAAAAATGATTTTATTTGTATGTATTTCTGATGCAATAAAAATTTTGAAAATGTATGAAATTTGGAAGTTTATTGCAAAAAGCATTTAAAATATATTTACCTTCCTGAATATCAAATGCAATGATATATTTGCCCCAATCTGGCAAAGCTCAACTCTAATGAAGAGCATATTTAGAGGATTCTCGACTATTACGGGGATATAGGAAAATGTGTAGTCTCTTCTAGACTTATCAGGCTTTCAAAAGGAATAATCCTTTCCCTAGTGGCTACCCTTTTTCATGTGGCACTCATTATCTCACCTTCTCAACCTGCCCAATCCTTCCCTCATTTGGGTGTTGATCAGGCACTTCGGAGTTCGACGTTCCTTGAAGCAAGGTTAACCTTTGGGCGGAAGTGTGATTTAAAGACAATCTCATTTAGTTTGGATGTCCCTGAATGATCAGAATGATCTTACCAATTTTAGATCCATGATCGATGTATACATGTTTCCATTACCTTTTCTGGGGAAATCAATTCATCACAGTCCTTTGTTTCGAGGATAATGATGGAGCAAACAAAAATACCCCGAATTACTCGGCATAGTCATGATTTGAAAATATTACCATCACTCATCAAGTTAAAGCTTCAGCGGAGTGCCCCAGGATTACCGCACTCTTATTCGGATGTGCCTATTACCAGGATCTGAATATTGGAGTGCTTTTTTAAAAGAAAATTTTCTTATCTCGATTCATTTCATTTCAGTCTTTGTCTCCTTTCTCTCTCTCTCTCTTTTTTACCATGTCATGGCTTTTAGTTGTCTCTTTTAATGGTTTCTTGATCTTTACACTTAATATATTTGACCTTATCTCTTTTAAGGAATGTCATTCATCATCTCATTCGAGGAAGTCCTGAGAAGGTCTTCAGGGGATAGAGGATTCAAGGTCGACTCCCGATTCAAGGATCTTGAACAATAAGTGCCTGAGAAGGAGTTTTCCTAAAAATGGGAACTACCCATTGCTATTCGCTCATATTGTTATTCTGTTGGCCCAAGTAGACTAGTAGAGACTCTCATTTTCAATATCCCTGTGACATTCAGTCTCTTCTAAATATGCAAAACTTTATAGTCAGTCTTTGAAATTGAAGCAAAGATGTTACCGTATCTAAAATTCAAGAATTGATGTGTAATGATATGTACATATATGTTCAAAAATGTTTGATTTTGTGTACATAGAAGAGCAAAGGCAACTCCTAAAAATTAATTTTCAAAGAATTAAAGAATGTAAAACCGTTTAATTGGTAAAAACTTAATTCTTAAATGTATGCCCTTACAAATTGTCCCTACTACCTTCCGGGCTCAAAGTAGTAAATTGGACTTCATTTCACAAAATGATTAAATATTTAAACTGGAGAGTCAGAACCTTCCACCACCAAAATCCATCTTGGTCAAATCTTTAAACCTCAGACTACTAACCTGGATCAGGTCCCTATTCCTCAAACTTTAAAACCCCCGTACTGATCAAATTCTACACCAACTTCTTAAAGTAATGACAATTTTCAATAGAATGGCCTGGAATATCTCCATGATACTCACAATGTGCAACAACGTTGTATCATACATGGAATGGAGGCTCGAGGGGTGTAAGGATATAAGGTCGTACCAGACCTGTCTCGTATAGTTGAGAATAGAGCTCGCTGTATGAAACTGGAAGGGGAGTGAATGTTGCTCTGTCCTGCCCCCTTCTAGAGCTTTCTTCTCCTTTTTGCATTGTCCCGGTCGTAGGGTAATTGAAGGTCCCAATAGCATTCACTTCACCTTCATTCTTTTTATCGTACCGTTGGGGCTTGTCATCATTGTTGATCCTCCCACTCTTGAGGGCTATCTCTAGAGATTCACCGATTCTGATGAGATTGACAAAATTCTGAGTAGTATGATTGATGAGACGATCATACAAAACTCCTTTTAGCGAATTAATGAACATCGGTGTGATCTCATTTTCGGGGATATGTGGTTGAATTTGGGCGGCCACCTTCCTCCATCGTTGAGCGTATTGATGCAGGCTCTCGTTGGACCCTTGCCCCAAACCTTCTAGCATGATGCGGCTGGATACCATGTCTGTTACATGTTTATATTGTTGTAAAAAAGCTTTGGATAAGTCTTTCCAGGACCTGATGTTCTCGCGACTAAGCCGAGCATACCATCGGATTGTAGATCCGGTCAGACTGTCCTGAAAGCAATGTATCAAAATCTTCTCATCTTTGATGAAAGCAGTCATCTTTCGACAGTACATTCTGAGGTGTGCGAAAGGGCACGATGTTCCATCATACTTATTGAATTCTGGAGTTTTGAATTTCGGGGGTAGGATCAAATCGGGTACCAGACTTAGCTCACTAGCATCGTTCCCTGTCCCCTTTTGAGTCTGAATGGTCTTGAACCTTTCTTCCATCAGGCGGAACTTTAATTCCCACTTCTCTTCAACATCATGTCTGATCTTCTCGATCAGATTCAGG
Organism: Abelmoschus esculentus; assembly: GCA_035048815.1. Taxonomy (NCBI): domain Eukaryota; kingdom Viridiplantae; phylum Streptophyta; class Magnoliopsida; order Malvales; family Malvaceae; genus Abelmoschus; species Abelmoschus esculentus. The sequence goes on along the minus strand of JAUCBN010000019.1, from coordinate 527,330 downwards.
TCGGGGATCTCTTCCTCACAAAGCCTTTCAACATCTATAGGCTGGCTCCCGAGAAACTGAACTGGTTGGTTAGCGGATACTCTGGCAGGGTTTGCATCATTTGGTGCGACGAATTGAACCATATGATGAGAGGTATCTTCATTTGGCTCAGAGGTCTCTTCATTTCTCACTTTTTCTTTCCCACGATTCTTGCCTAGTAGTGCCGTAAGCTTGGATAAAATGGACTCTTGAGACTGAGCAATCTGTGCACTAATACTCTGTTCAATATCCCCAAGACGATCCTCTAAGTGTTTTTGACCTCTTTCCAGATTGATCACACGGTCTTCCATTCTTTTCTTTCGATAGTATGTGAAATTATAATGCAGTGTGACCAGTGTTTTAAAATACGATGTCATAATATGCACATAGTTAGATGATGTCAAAATGGTTAAATGCATGTATGATGCATATGCGGATGCCAATGATGCAAAATATATGTGGGTTAAAGGTATTGACCCCTGTTGGTAATCACCATACTGGATTACTTTCACGGGAAATAGAGGGTCCATTACAAAATTAGGGGAAACTAATCCTATACACAAGTACTAGCCCTAATTCCTATTCCCTATGACCCTAAGTTGCTTGCTTGACCAAGGAATCTCCGTTACGTCACGAGCTTCGGGCTTCTCAGTTGATCTGATTGTTTCTGACTACCCCTTTAAACTTTGGTCTTCGAGATTGTCTAGCAACGGTCTTAATCAAATATTACCTAAGCAACCTTGCAGTGTTGGTGCTTCTAGTAACAGTTCTTTTCTGTTAATGCTTCTTCCAAAGTTCTAAATCATCTTTGATAATCCTGAATGGTGATCTTGATCCTTGTAAAATAGGTCGGTAATATACTGATCTCTTGTTCTTGTTCTTGCAGTCTGATAAAAATTATTTCTTCATTGATGCTCTTGAAAATTCAATTTATTACCTTATTAACCCGACGTTCGATATCTGACTCTGATTCGAACCCAAGATGGAGAATGGTAATGGTACTAGTTCTACACCTTCGACCAACTTTTCCATTGTTAGACTCTTTGAGGTTTTCTGTTACATCTTTCACATCTGTCTAGAATACCCGGTGGTCATTTTGTTGTAGACTCAGACGAAATGTATAGTTGTTACCTGTTCTTGGTAGACTGATGTCTGATTCTAATTCGACCTTTAGACAATGAGATGATATCGGTTCTATGTCTCTGATAAACAATTTATCAAAATTTGGTTTCTGTTACATCCTTCATGTTGGCTTGAAATCCCAGACTGACATTCTGATGTAGACCCGAATAAAGACATGATCACTACCTGGTATTGACGTTCGCTAGACTATTGTCTCAGGCTCTTCGCTCGTCCTTTAACAGGAGTAAGGGGTCTGATTGATTGTGACAGAAATTCATTCTTTAATCGGTGTATCTGATCGATTTCTAACACTAGGGTTGAGGTTTTTAGATACCTCCTTTCCATGGTGAAAGTTTCCTATGTAAGATGAACCACTCGAATCAATACCTCTTAATACAATGCAAAATGTGATGATGCATGCAAAAATGAAAACACGAAGATACCAAGTTAGTACCGGGTAAAAACAATAAACACAAAAATAAATTAAGTGTAATTAAATGTGCGTAAAAGTAAACAGAGAAGAGCAGTCCTAGATATTCTGTCTAGTTCACTTAGGGTATCCGCATGGCTCTAGTGGGGTGGGTAATCTAATTCTCTACATGCAATGTTAGTGCTAAAAGGGGACCCGAATTGTCCGAGCTATCCTCTACTAAGAGTAGCAAGGCCCCCGATCATCACCCATTATAGGCTCATCTTGACCGAGTTCAATTCAAGGGGACCCGTTCGCTTATGCCCATACGAAGGAACGATATCCTTACGAGAGCATAAGGTAGTGGAGCCCCGAAGGTACTTCGGCTAGGGCCTACATGGGAGAACGATATCTCCACGAAAGCATTAGCCTTTTCCCCCCACTTAGAAGGACGGGTTTAGATGTCAATTTTAAATGCGGAAAAATAAAAGCGCAAATTTAATTGAATATTAATTTAATCGTCACTTTAGCCCGGAATCTCTAATATTAGTAAAGCGGTAATCATTTAAAAGCTCGACTCACTTTTTGTTTTTGAAAAACAAAATTTTGTCCCCAGCGGAGTCGCCATCTGTAGCGATCTAAAAAATCCACGAATAAGTGGTTCGCTGAAAAATTCATTTTCTGAGTTGGAAAACATTTTTCGATGTGTCATTTTGAAATTAATGTCTTCCACATGGGGTTTTCGGCTAAAATATGATTTTAGAAAAATTGGAGTCGCCACCGGCCGTTTAGGTAGACCGGACACCATAAAACCAAAGATTTAAAAATTGGGGTTTGGGAGTCGGTTACGAATGGGGAAGGATTAGCACCCCCACACCGCCCAAAAATTGGTACTTTATTTAATTACCGCTTCATTAATATTAAATTTTCCGGGCTAATTTGACGATCGAATTAATTTTTAATTAAATGTGCGCATTTATTTTAAAGCACCTAAACCCGAAGGTAAGCGTCCGAACCACCACCACTACACTGGAGTTGGCCTCGCTTACGACCGAATTTAGGGGTCCGTATTAATTAATTAAGGTAAACATGCAATCTTAAACATGACAAATAAATTAAAAATATTACATGAAAATACATAAAAACATAAATATTAATCTAACAAATAAAAGATTAATTTAAAAATATAAATTAAAACATACATAAATATTAATCTAAAACATAAACATAAATTAATATTAATCTACAACATAAATTAAAACAACTATAAATATTAATCTAAAACATAAATTAAAATCTAATAATAAACAATCATATTTCATTAAAAATATTAAAAATACAAAGATAGAAATTATACCTAAAAATTCGAATAGCTAACCCCAATAAACTTCCCACCGAGATCTACCACGACCCCTTCAAAATTTTTAACTAGATCGAATCCTAAAAATAAGACTCGATCGAACCACCCAAAATTTGGGGAGAGCTAAACTCTCAAATTAGGATCATAAGGTACTACCCTCACCCAATTGGTTCCTCCCTTCAAAAGGCCCCCCTTCACCTCCTTTTATAGGCACTTGGAGAGGGGAAGGTCATGTTTCCCACCAATGTGAGATTCCAATCCCACATCATTCTTCTTTTTCTTTCTTTCTTCTTCTTCTTTCTCTTTTCATTTTTTCTCATCTTTTCTTCTATTTTTATTAATAATATTACTACTATAATAATACTACAAATGCTAAAATTTAATAAAAAATGAGTGATTACACAAGTGTGTCCACTTCCTGTTTCTCCCAAATATCATCCAAGATGACAAGAACCTTCTTGGCTTTCTTCAGTCGATCACATAGCCTGGCTGCTCGCACAACAACGCTAGGGTCCTTGTCTAGTTCCAGTCCTAACTGATTGACAATCTCATTTTGAATATTTATTGCGTTAGGCGATTGTGTTACAACTACGAAGATCACCTCATTGAATTTCTCCTTGGCTCGTCCAGCGACATCTTTGACAAGTGTGGTTTTCCCCACACCTCTCATCCCGTACACTCCAATTATACTGACAATATCGTCTTCCGGTGCCGCCATGACCCCGTCAAAAGCAATGCTTCTTGATCCAAAGGCCTCGTATTCTTTGACAGGTCTGATAAAGTCTACCCCTTTCGGATTAGAAGGGTAGGAAACTCCATCAAAATTGTCCTTCTGGGTCAAGAGTTGAGTAATGGAATTGACCTCCTTGTCGGTTTTCTTGCTAAGCCGGTATCTGTACTTGAAATCAGGGCAAAATCTAGCAAAACACCTCTCGGTTGCTTTCTCTTCATCCTCTTGCAATTGTGTTTCAGCCTCTTCGGAGATCTTTTCATTGGCCACTGTCAACCACCTTTGAACATCATCAAAATCACCCCCCTTCCTGTTAGCCGAGTCAACATAATATGGCACAAAAATAGTAAGAATGTGTGTATGTACACAATTCCTTAAAAAATATACACAACGACTTACGGAAATCGTAAGGACAAATGTATGTACATAAATTCTTACGACATGAAATCATGAGCTAAAGGAGGACATCCAAGGGTAAGGATTTGTGTACATACACAAATGCCTACGCGTATACATAATATGACACAAAAATGGTAAGGATTTGTGTATGTATATAATTTCTTATAAAATATACACATTGACTTACGAAAACCGTAAGAAAAAAGGTATATACACAAATCCTTACGATTTGAAACCATGAGCAAAAGGAGGACATCCAAAGGTAAGGATTTGTGTACATGCACAATTGCCTACGCGTATACATAATATGACACAAAAATGGTAAGAATTTGTATATCTACACAATTTCTTACAAAATATACATAACGACTTACGAAAACCGTAATGAAAAAGGTATGTACACAAATCCTTACGACTTGAAACCATAAGTTAAAGGAGAACATCCAAGGGTAAGGATTTGTGTACATACACAGTTGCTTACGCGTATACATAATATGACACAAAAATGACAAGCATTTGTATATGTACACAATTCTTTGCAAAATATACACATCGACTTACGAAAACCGTAAGGAAAAAGATATATACACAAATCCTTACGACTTGAAACCATAAGCTAAAAGAGAACATCCAAGGGTAAGGAGTTGTGTACATACACAATTGCCTACGCATATACATAATATGGCGCAAAAATGGTAAGGATTTATGTATGTACACAATTCCTTACCACGTATACACATTGGCTTACGAAAACCGTAAGAAAAAAGGTATGTACATAAATCGTTACGACTTGAAAGCATGAACTAAAGGAGACATCCAAGGGTAAGGATTTGTGTATGTACACAATTTACTACTAGAATACATAAATTGCTATAAAAAATGGTAAGGATTTGTGTATGTACACAAATCTCTACAAAGTATACACAAATGATTACGGAAACCGTAAGAAAAAAGTATGTATATAAATCCTTACAACTTCTCACATTTGAATCACATTCGAATCCTTAAAATAATTTGATTTGAATCAAATTTTATGTTTTAAATATTCAAATAAAATTCAAATATTTTAACTATTATTTAACATTTATATTTTTATTATATAAATATTTTTATTCATATATTTATTATTCGAATCAAATTTAATGTTTTATTTGAATATTTATTAAACAAATATTTTTATTCGTATATTTTTTATTTAAATATTTATTAAACGAATATTTTTATTCGTATATTTTTTATTTGAATATTTTTCTTCTAATATTTATTGTACGAATATTTTTATTCGTATATTTTTATTCGAATATTTATCATATGAATATTTTTATTCCTGTATTTATTATTCTAATATTTATTAAACGAATATTTTTATTCGTATATTTTTTATTTGAATATTCTTATTTGAATATTTATTATATGAACATTTTTATTCCTATATTTATTACTCTAATATTTATTAAACGAATATTTTTATTCGTATATTTTTTATTAGAATATTTTTAATTCAAATATTTTTATTTGAATATTTATTATATGAATATTTTTATTCGAATATTTATTATACAAATATTTTATTTGTATATATTTTATTCGAATATTTTTATTCGAATTTTTATTATATGAATATTTTTATTCTAATATTTATTATTATGAATATTTTTATTCGTATATTTTTTATTCGAATATTTATTATATGAATATTTTTATTCCTATATTTTTATTCGAATTTTTATTATATGAATATTTTTATTCGAATATTTATTATACGAATATTTTTATTCATATATATTTTATTCGAATATTTATTATATGAATATTTATTATCCTAGTATTTATTATATGAATATTTTTATTCGTATATTTTTATTCGAATATTTAATATATATATATATATATTATTTATTAATTTAAAATATATTAATTTAAAGTTCGGTGACCTAATTGACGATTTTTGTTGTTAGGTGGTCAAAATAGGTATCCTAAATTAGTTAAGTGGCCACTTGTGTAGTTTATCTTTTTTTAATAGATGTAACTTATTTACCTGTTAACTCATGTTAATCTAACGATCAAAATGAATGAGTTTCCATCCAACGATCATTATTGTTTGACTGTTTTTTAGCCGTGAATTAAGAGCCGATTCTTAGATAAACCCTTGGTTTACTGGTGAGGAAGTGGACTTCTTTTTACTGCTCAGGTTGCACTGAATTTTAGCCTCGTTTAATTAAAATTTTATTTTAAATAGTTTAAAATTATATATTATATTTTGAAATTTTTAATATTTATTACGTAATAGGTGTTTATCTCTTCGAGAGTGTTTACGATAAAAAATTAATTAATAATGATAAATATTTAAAATATTTTATAACTAACGTTGAACATCATTGAATATTATTAGTGTTGAACACCGTTGAATATTATTAAATTAATTAATAAAATTAAAAATCTTAAAGACTAAACATATAAATAATAAAAGAGCGATAAACTCGACATATAATTATTAATTATAGTTTGAGTCCTTAAGATTTTTATTTTTTATTAATTAGTTCAATAATGTTCAACGATATTTAACATTAGTGATGTTTAACGGTGTTCGACTTTCATTGTAAACTCGTCTTAAATATTTTAACTCAAACAAAAATAATAATAATATTTAACGATATTCAATATTAATAATATTTAAAATTTTAACGCATACGAAATACTTGTTCATAATTATATCGTTTTATCAAAAAAAATATAATTATATCATAAAAATATATATACAAGTAGATATTTTTCTTAGATTAAATTAAACAAGCGGATTTAGATATTTTAATTACAATCTACATGAATTTGAAGCGTCTATAAATATTTAATTTTTTATTATTTTTAAAATTTTTAGAGTTTAGTTCTAATTAATTTAAATATAAATATATTATTATCTATTAATATTTAATTTTATTTTAATGGTAATATATTTAAATTATGATATTGTTATCCAAATACTTTTTACTTTTATGGAAACCAAATTCATATTTGGATTTTCTTTGCTTCTCCTTTTAAAATTATTTTATTATACAAATTGAAATAGTAGTGAATTTAGATGTTCATAAGATAATCTAAATTTAAATTGATTTTATTATAAATATTTTTGCAGTTAATGTAAAAAAATAAAAAAAATAGATTAAAATGAAATTTATAAATTCAAATTTTATTTGAAAGACCTAAACCTATCCTCGTAAATTTTAAGTGGGTAAACATTTATTTTGGTACATATAATTTCACTTCAATGTTCAATTAGGTATCTAATATTTTGGTCCAATCAGATCCACAGGACTATAAAATTGTTTATATTTATAAAAAAATCAAATTTATTTGATTTTTTCAAATCCCACCCTACCCAACGGATATAAATAAGTAGGGGTATTCAAAAATATCTGATCTGATTAATTTAATTCAAAAAATATGTTGATCCAATCTGAAAATTCGAATATTTGATCTGATTTTTATTTTTGGATCAGATATCCGATTCGGTTTTAAATTTTTTGAATCAAATACGAATCATAATATTTCAAGTTCTGGATTATCTAAAAATCCGAGAATTTAATTTTTTATAATATTATTTTTTATTTTTAATTAGTTGATTCTTGTTATATCTAAAAATTAAAATAATTAAAATTTTTATAAATGTAAATTTTGTTATATTTAATCATTTGTTGTTTATTATATTCGAAATTTCAAAATTTTCATAAATATAACTTTTAAATTTGAAAAAAATTTGAAATATATTTTCGGATAATCAGATATTCAAAAATCCAATCTAACTATCGAAAAATCGGATCGGATATGTATCACTATATTATTGATTCGTAAACCTAGATATCTGAAAAAATCAGATCCGATATTCGACAATAAGCACTCTTAGATATAAGTACGAATAATCTAATTTAAAGTAAGATGCAAGTTTAAATATCAATTTAAATCATTAAGTTCATACACCAAGTTCATACACTACAAACTAAATAAATTACACAAATGATCAATAAACTAAACAAAACCGATCTTTTATCATTGAAGTTTCTAACATTATAAAGCAGTTGTTAAATTTATCGAACCATTATATAATAAGAACGTGATTATAGTGAACTAGTATAAAATAATCATTAATCAAACTAGTACAAAATAATCATTAAAATTTATCAAAGTATTATAAAACGGTCATTAAAAATTATTAAAATTTAATAATCTTCAAACTTGTCTAAATTTATTACTATTTTATAATATCTAGTCAGGGATAGACTTAGGGGTACTGGGGTGCAGTCACCCCCTAAAATTTCAAGTTTTCCTATATTTTTTACATTTCTTTCGTATTTTTATTGATTATCTAATTTTACACCCTCTATATTTCTAATATACCTTCTTATAGCTGCACCCCTTTATAGAAAACTCTAGGTCCGTCCCTGCATGTAGTCAATAATTTATTAATGACCATTTTGTATGTTTTGAAACTTTAGTATCTAAAACATGATATTTACTTAGTTTAATGGTCATTTATGTAGTTTACCCAAAATAATAATAAATGAAAAAACCGCCTTGTGATGTTACTTGGAGCTCTTACAGCGTACAGGGATGTTGTCGTTCTCCTTTGCCAACTTTCTTTCGGTTTCAATTTTTCTTTTCTTTTACCGTTCATAAAGAAAATATCTTCTTCCCTCTCACCAACCTATACAGATACATACACTCTCATTTATATATATATATATATATATATATATATATATTATACGTTTCAAGTTTCAAGTCTTTCATCCCATCACCACTCTCTCATTCTCATGGCGGGACTCCACTCTTCTTCAAGACCCTCCTCTTCGTCTTCCTTTTCATTACCTTCTTCTTCTTCACTGAAATCCTTCCCTTCTCTTCTCCTCTGGTTTTTAACTGTTCTCCCTTTGTCACTCGCTTTCCTTGCCTTTCTTCTCCAATGGCGTGGCGAACCAACCGACACCGTCAAGCGTTGGTCTACTCAGCCGTTTAACGTCCCCGCCGTGGACATCTATGGTTCCAATTCTGATCCGGGTCGTCGCTCCGGCTCCGGCCGCGTCGATCTTTTGGGTCGAAGCAACTCCCCGGCTTTCCCTTATTTTAGGGAGTGGAAATTCGATACCGGGTCGGATCTTACGCCTAAGGTTAGTAGGATTTTCGGGTGTCCCGTTTTTGGAATGAATGGTATCGTCAATTTGTATATTCATACTGTAATGCTTCTTTTTCTTAAATTGATGCACTAATTGTTAAAATTTGATGTTGTTCGAGTTTTATTTGAGTTTGATTCGATCAAAATTTAGTTAAAGTTCGATTTGATTGGATTCGACTAGCGCTCGAGTTCTTATGAGCCAAGACGAACTACTTGATATCTAACTCAAAAATATAATATAGAAAAAATTTTAATTTGTATAATTAAAATCTAAATTCATGAAATTAAAATCCTAATATATAAATCTTAAACTAACCCTTTATACCTTAACAAGTTGAGTTTACACAATTTGTGCATCAATTTTTTTCTAACAATTTTTTAAATGAGATGTAACAACTCAAGTCTAGTACGATCAAAGATCAGTCAATTCTTAACTCAATTAATCCCAAATCAAGTTCGAATTTGACTTGAGTCAAATTTCTCAGACTCGAACTCAACTCAAAATCTTAACATGTTGAATCTAGCTCCACACAGCTCGTTTACACCTCTGGTCTAGGCTACTCGTATTTTCTCTACTGATATTATTTTTTGATCTTAAATTTTGATTTTGTGTTATTACAATTAATTTTAGAACATAAACGATTAAATTTTAAATGATTAAATCCGAATGTTTATATATGTTACTCTCTATATAAATATAAACATAATACATATTGTAGAATTCTAGTGGCTTCAATATCGTTAGATTGTTGATTATTGGAATTATGGTAACAAATTTATCTCGATATTTAAGTTGTTTCGATTCTTCATTTTTCTCGAAATATTTATGTCGGACGCATATCCTAACCTGATTATCAAGATATGTGGATGCTGTTTCTTACCTTTTTTTTCTGCTGTATGCCAGATATGTATTATTTCCAGTACTTCTGCAGGATTAGAACAGACATTACCATGGATCTTTTATCACAAGGTTATTGGAGTTTCAGCATTCTTCCTCTTTGTTGAGGGGAAAGCTGCCACTCCTAATGCATCGAAAGTCCTAGAATCAATTCCGGTTCGTGTCGCCTTTCGGTTTCGGCTTTTTTTTTGTATTTTTACTGTTAATTCCTCTTCGATTCTGTTGCTATTTGCTAAATGATCTTGTGCAGGGGGTGAAAGTGATATACAGAACAAAAGAATTAGAGGAACAACAAGCTAAAAGGTCTGTACATGATTATGGTCTTCTTCTATGACTCAATCGTTTCACTTTCTTCTCTTTTGTACAAGACTTAAATGATTGTTGAAGAACACATAGCAATAGGGAAGGGAAAGGGGGAAAGAGATGTTATAATCGAACAAACGATAATGGCGAAAAGAAAACGATCGCAAAGTATGGAAAAATCACGAGCAGATAAAGAGAGCTTGTTGAAAAAGAGATTACAAGAGAGTGGTTTTTCAACTTGTATCTAATCCATAGTTCCTAGTATCTACTTATATAAAAGAAAAATCTACTCAAACCGAATTTCATACTCTTCATCGAGCACGTTAAGAGAAAAGTAATGTTCCATATGGATTTGAACTGCTCCGCCCGTCGCCGCTGACCCCTACTTTAGTCACTGCTTCTTTATAAACATCTTGGGTTGGACCATAATAGAATTTGGCTGCAATGTATTGTATTCTAAGTCTCCATAGTTTATCCATTTGCTTCCTTGATAGTTTATCCATTTTCTTGAGATTATAGGTCTGCTTCCTTGATAGTTTATCCATTTGCTTCTGTATGATGGTTTCTTGGGATGCAAGGTAACTGTTTTATGCATTAAAATCTGACTTGATGCTCTTCTATTTCCCTCTGCAATTTCATTTCTTGTGCTGGTAGCCGGATTTGGAACGAGACTTGGTTGCAAAACTTCTTCTACAAACCATGTAACTCCGAGTTGTTTGTGAAACAAACCCTTAACATGGAAATGTCTATTGTCATGGCAAGGGTATGTTATTAGTTATTACAGTTTCATCTCCCTAGTAATATATTTTCATGTATAGTATGAATTTGCGTTGATGGTAAGATATAACTCTTAACCATACTATTCTTTCATTTATAGGATGCTGGAATGAATTGGATCATTCATCTCGACACCGATGAGCTCGTACATCCTTCGGGTGCTTCCGAGTACTCTTTGAGCCAATTGCTGTCATATGTACCGGAAAATGTTGATACGGTTGTCTTTCCGAATTATGTGAGTAGAGATGCCTTTATAGATCATAAAGTTAACTGTGTTAAAGTTATTCTGATCTTGTATTGTTGTTGACACTGAAAGGAAGTAAATCATATAATTTTTTCAGGAAAGCAGTGTCGAGCGGGACGATGTCAAGGAACCTTTTACAGAGGTATAATTTCCTCTATTAATTCCTCATACTTTGATTTGGTTAGATTATAAAGGAAAACTATGCACTTGTTGTTTATCACTATATCTTCTATCTCATAATAGGTTTCGATGTTCAAGAAGAACTACGATCATCTCCCGAAGGATGTGTACTTTGGCAGTTATAAAGAGGCAACCAGGGGCAATCCAAACTACTTTCTGACATATGGAAATGGGAAATCCGCTGCTCGTATTCAAGATCATCTTCGTCCTAACGGTGCACATAGATGGCATAACTACATGAAGGTACCAAAGTATGGTATTTCTCCTTTCTACTGTTTTTTTGTTAATGAATTCTTGTTGTTAATGTCATTTTATATATATATACCAAGTTTGGTGTTGTGTTTTTAGATATATCTAGCAATAAGAAGTTTCCGCATGTCTTTTCGATACCGGTGTGATCAAGGCACTTACCACGGCGCCGAGTCACAGTGCAAACCTAGTAAAGCAAAGAAAATTCTTTGTGTTCTTTGAAAAAAGAAAACTCTAACTTTCAAGCTTTATTAAACACAATGCAGAGAGTTTCTTTGTTCTGTATATACTACTAATTATATTGCCTTATTTGTGTTTTTATATAATAAGTTGTTAGGTACTTAACTGGTTCTATTTTGTGATATTTGGTAGCGAGATCAAATTGGCTGAGGCTGCTGTTCTGCATTATACATACTCCAAATTTTCTGATCTAACTTCAAGGCGTGATCGATGTGGTTGCAAGCCGAAAAAGGACGATATTAAAAGATGCTTCATGTTAGAATTCGATAGAGCTGTGAGTTCCGATCAATAGACATCATCACATTCATTTTTATCTGGTTTTTAACCTGCATCTCTGCTTTCTATTGGCCATGTTTCCAGTTGGTCGATTTACTTTCGTTGAAGGTCGGAATCTAATTTACTGATCTGCTATCATGTTGAACCGGCTGTATTGATCAAGTTAAGATGTCATTGTACTTGCATAAAGCGCATACGAAAACAAGGAACACTAAAAGTACTAGGCAGAAGTTATAGACACAATGCATGTTATCTGACCCGCTCTTTGCATTAAAATCATGTTAGATTAGTCCGCCACTGCTGTCATCGTGAATTTGTATTAATGTAGATCGACTTGTGTTTATCGAGAGTTTCATTTTCATATCACATTCGGCTAGCTATGTTTACCGAAGCTTGTAATACTAAGATGGAGGAGGGCAACTGCTTTTCTGGTTTACTGAATCAGTTGCATAATTTTCTTACAGTTGTTTCATGTTTTATTTTATGCAGGCATTCATAATTGCTTCAACTGCAACCGAAGAGGAGATGCTTCAATGGTAATGCCTATATTAACATATTAAACATCCTTTGTTGTCATGGTTTTTTGTGTCAATTGTCGAATATGAACGAAAGATTCTGATGTTGCATGCCTATATTAACTTGTTAGGCTGTCTATGATGATCTACTTCTTACTTTCCCAAGTAGACCAAAGTGTTCCTCATGAAGCAATTTGTGTTTTATCATCGTGTCGGACCGGAGTTTATTTTGTCTCCATCGAATAATATTGTGCCTTTTTTCTTAGGTACCGCGAGCATGTCGTGTGGACCGATAAAAAATTGAAGTTGAAACTTCTGAGGAGGGGCATCTTAACTCGGATTTATACTCCCATGGTGAGTTAAACTTTCACTTTTCGGGTATTTCGAGGATGACATGAAAGATCATTCACTGTTTCTTCTGTTCCACAGGTTATAATTCAAGGACTTCGGGAGTCTGGTCTTTTCACTTCTGTAATACAATCAGCACAGACAACTATCTCGAAGGACATGTCCTTATCGTCGGTTGAGACTAGCAACAACTCTTCTAAAGTAGATGAACCTGGAATAATTTCGTCCGGACGGTTACCGTCCCGAAGGATCATGGAAATAACCGAAAACTTTTCTTACAATTCAGCAGTCCCTCCACTTTCTCCTCCGGTTCTGCATGATCTTCACATTAGAATACAATGACGTCAAACTCAGATTGCTTACTGCTGCCTCATCGTTCATGCCTAGAGCTGGAGAATCGAATCGAAGCTCGGCGAATGACACAAGTTGGTGAGAACAAATCTCATGAGGCATTTCAGTATTCAGATTCCGGGGGGCTTTTTCCGATCGTTACCGAAGCCGCCTACACATTTTTTCAGGCTTAGATTATAGTATAAATCATAGGAGTTGCCACATCTTTGGATATCTTTTAGAACGCCATAACATGAACTTCAGCTTATGAGGCAGAGATATGAATGTCAGATACAAGTACAGTAAAACCTCTATAAATTAATAATTTATTAATTAAAAGATTTTTTTTAATTTATAAGTTAGGACAATCTAATCCTGAGAAAACTAATGTTTTAGATGCCATTAATTTTGTCATCTCAGCTTGGACAACCAAAGTTTCTCAATTGACAATAATAAATTATTTTTGTCACCGTAAAATTCGCTCAGATGATGAAGCATACTCAAGGGATTTAAGTAAGACAACTTTTGAAGAAGACTTACATGAATTTGAGAATGTGATCAATGATATTGGCTATCGTAATAAAATGAATGTCGATAACTTGTTGGATTATCCAGGTGAAAATGACAAATGTTTACAAATTCAAAGTTTAGAGGAAATCGTGGCTAATATTGTTGAAAGTTTTAATGATGAAATTGAAGATGATTCAATACCACTTGAACTAGTCACGCAAAAGGAAGCATTGAATGCGGCAACAACTCTTCACAACTTTTTATTAGAGTTGGAGACCTCGACGCCAGAACTTTAGGTGCAATTAGAAAAGTTAGAGATGAAATTAAATTGGATTTGAATTTTAAAAAGAAACAGGTTATAATAGATTCATATTTTAATAAGTTATCAAAGTAGTAATTGTAATATTTATGAATTATTAATTTATAATTTTGATGGGACCTTTATATTTATAAAGGAGATCTCCAAAAAATTATTATATTATCGTATTTGATGATTTTCTTATATTGATCCAAGTCTGGACCGAAAAAATTATTATTTAATAAAATTTATTAATTTATAAAGGTTTTACTATATATGTTTTTTGGCATAAAGATAATCTTAACCCTTAACGTTTACAGTTTTTGTCGTTTTGACCCTTATTATTTTTTTAGGATAAATTTAGCCCTTAACCTATATCTTTTTGACAAATATCTTATTTTTAACTAGATTGATGATTGGACCGTTAAAAATTTAACGATGATATATATATATATGGAATATAATTTTAAGTGACATGACATGTAACCTATTAAATGTATATATATATATATATATAATAAAATTTTATTCTAATATAAAATATAAAACAATTAAAATTCAAATAAAATATTAAAAATTAATTAATTCTAGAATATAAGACTATTAAACATTCTTAACCCTAACTACGATAAAATCAAAATTTATTCGAATTGTGTTTATATTTTTTAAGATGAGATTTTGATTCTATCGTAGTTAGGGTTAAGAATGTTTAATAATTTTTTTATTTTAGAATTAATTAATTTTTATATTTTATTTAAATTTTAATTGTTTTATATTTTATATTAGAATAAAATTATATTTCATATATATATATATGTATTTGATAGGTTACATTCCATATCAGTTAAAATTATATTTTATATATATATCATCCTTAAATTTTTAACGGTACAATCATCAAGCTAGTTAAAAATAAGCTATTTGTTAAAAAGATATAGGTTAAGGACTAAATTTGTCCAAAAAAAGAATAAGGGCCAAAACGACAAAAACTGTAAACGTTAAGGGTTAAAATTATCTTTATACCATGTTTTTTTAACTCGGGATTTTAATTTTTTTCCCAAGATTTAAGATGTTTTTACTTTGACCACCAATCACTCAAGTTATTCTGTTAAAAATCTAGTGGTGATTGAGTGATGTAATAATTAACAGAAATTAGTATTAATTATATACCTAAGTGATCTGAGTGGCAAAATCTGTTAAATATTGAAGAAGAAAAAATTATTTCCAAATATATTGATGGATCTTAAATATTTTCAGATATATTGAACTTTGAACAGTAAAAGGGAAGTCGGGCTCAAGAGAGCCCGACTTTGAACAATATTTATCCGAATTTCAAAAAATAAAAATAAACAAAGCAAAGCCGGACTCAGGAGAGCCCAACTTTGAACAGTGAATTTTACTGTTTGAAGTCGGGCTCAGCTGAACCCGTCTTCCTTGGTGCAGGCAGTCCCGGTCAGATGGCAGGGAAAGTGCAGATGCAGGCGGGTGGGGTGGGGGGGGTAGGCTGATTAGTCATAGGGGTGCAGGGGTAGGGGTGTAGTATTTCAGAGGGGTAGTCACGGGTTATTTAGGTGTAAATAGGATTAAAAAAATATGAATTTATTTGGTATATATAATACCACTGGTCAGTGTAAAATCTCAAAGGGTGTAAAAGATTGTTGTTGGAAGTCGAGAGTGTGCAGGAAAAAAAATTGAGAGGGAGTAAGCAGAAGAAATTTGAAGCTTTGTTTCAGGTAATTGTTAATCTTTTACTGTTAGTTTTTTTTTCTAGATATATTTTTTAATTTATAGTTCATAGAGTTCATTATGTTAAAATTTTATGAATAATTTTAAGTTTATATATTATGAAGCTAGTGAAATTGAAGTTATTTATATACGAAACTTGATATTTCTTTATATTTCTTTATTAAGTATATTATTTTATGTTATGTTATTTTGTTTTATCTTTGATATGTGATATGTTTTATTTTTTTATATTAATTTATTTTATTAATTTGATTTGAAACAGAAAATGAATCAGAATAAATTTCTGACAATTATCCATTATAATGAAAAAATTGTGAGAACGGATGTCGGGATTGTATTTGAAGCTGAAAACACAATAAAAATGCGATTTGAAAAGGAAATCACGCTTCGACAGTTGAAGGGGAAAATATCTCAAAAGATTGGAAGAGATATTCATGGTTTGCGTTACCGGTGGCTTACATGTGAAAATCCGGTAACATATTGTGCAATCAATCTTGAAGATGATGATGATGTTGCAATGATGATTGCTGAACATGAATCTGTAGGTACTCGATATATCGAGTTATTTGCGGAGATTTCTGATGTTCCGAATCCTTTTAGAACTTTTATTGGAGAATCTTCTCAAATGAATTACGTTACTGAGACTGAACTACCTGGAGGCAGTTCCTTCGATTGGGTATCTTACTGGTAAGGCTAGAGCTCTATTAGCCCACAAAGTAATATACTCAACATGTACGACTTCCCAATCTGTCTCAGCTTTACCACACCCATCATAAGCATGAAGAAAGTAATGGTCGCATGGAATACCCGGAATAGGCTGGTGAAATCCAAATTGTCTCAAGACTCTATCTGAAAAGTGGAACTTGACCGTAGAGAAATGGATCAAAGGTGCCACGCTACACCATAATTGTGAATCGAACATCAGATAATTCGGTACAAAAATGCGATCATCATCATACGCCTTCTAAATAAACTGCGAAAATCTAAAAAAAAAATTATAATCACTTACAAATAAAAATACGAGATTGAAAAAAATTATAACTTAAAAAAATAACATCATTTACCTGGTCTTGACAATATAAATCAATAAGAGATCTGCATACTCTTACATTATTATGTACTAATCCAGTATCATGATTTTCATCGCACCACCTAAATGAAAAATTATATTTATTTATAAAAATATAAAATACAAAAATAAACTAAAAAAAATTAAATTACCTCGCACAGAGCGGAAACTGTATAGTAATTCGACTAACTGGAGTGAAGAATGGCAGTCGTTGCCAAGCCCAAGCCTGTAGTAACAAAAGACAACCGTCAATACCGCCGACTCTCTTCCCTTTTTCTAGTAAAGCGCATTTGCATAACTCACGATACAAACACGCTAAAATGGCGGATCCCCAACTATATTCACCTCCAGACCAAGGTGTACTAAAAAATTTGAGGTATCGAACACTAACTAAATTTCCAGATTTATCAGGAAGTAGTATACCACCAATCAATTGTAGAATATACGCTCGACTAACCTGATAAATCTCTTCTATCGGGCTATAATCATTCAATTCAAACTCACTCTCTAACCAACTTAATTTAACCCGAGAACCTTTGACGTTATTTTCATATGGGACTTTTCCAAGGTACCTCTCACAAATGGAAGCAGTGGACCCTTCACTACGCTCAATCACAGGTCTCCCATTGACCGGGACTCCTATCAGATAAACTACATCGTCTAAAGTGATTGAGCATTCTCCACAAGGCATGTGGAAAGTATGAGTCTCAGGTCTCCACCGCTCGATTAAAGCAGTTACTAAGTCTGGTACCAACTTATACCCACGAAGAAACGTAGCATAATAAAAACCACTGCTATGTAAAAAATTCAAAATCCTATTATCGAGTGGAGTTTTCACAATACAACGATGATATCTAAATATTTCAGTTGTATCCTACAATAAAAAAAATATAACATGATTAATTAACAAATTACAAATTTAAAACATAAATTATATAAAAAAAATATATCGGTTCAAAAACCGTAAGGCTAGAAATGTGTCAATCATCTAAATACAATAGTGGAGTTTGTTCAACCATCCTGTAAAAATTTTAAACAAAAAACATAAAAATAATTAAAAACTATGAACTTAAACTATCATAAAAATAATTAAAAACTATGAACTTACAATATCATAAAATAATTCAAAGTAAACTAAACTAAACAAAACCAAACTAAAATAAAATATAAAAAATATACTTAAAATTTATCAAACTAAACTAAACGGTCAAAATAAAAAAAAAATCAACTTACAATATAATAAAATAATTTAACTATAACCAAACCAAACTAAAATAAACTAAACTAATAAACTAAAATAAATTATCATAAAAGAATTAAAAAATTACCACCTTACACTATCATAAAATAATTCAACTAAACTAAAATATATCATCAAATAATTAAAAAATATAAATTTACAGAATAAAAAAAATACTTAAAAAATTGGAGGAATAAACTAAAATATCACTATATAATCTAACAAATTTAACTATCAAAACAAAATAAAAATATATCAAGTTATAATATCATAAAATAATTCAACTAAAACCAAACTAAACTAAATTAAACTACCATAAATAATTTAAAAAATTATCAACTTACATTATCACTAAATAATTCAATATTTTAACCATAATAAAATAAAATAATTCAAAAAAATATAAACAAAAAATATAAAATTACAGAATATAAAAAAATTAAACTAAACTAAATTTTTCTATCAACTTAAAATAAAAAATAACATTAAATAATAAAAAAATTAAATACTTACAAATTTCAAACTTCTTCTTAACACTTTCAACTCTATAAATCTCAAAACTATTTAACATTCTCATCTATTTATAACCAAATTTTTCTTCTTCCCACCAATTTTTTATCCCAAAAAATACCCTAAATTAATTTTTCACACTACCCTATAAAATTTTCAAAAAAAAGTTTACACCTCCCTACCACCCTATGACTAACCAGCCTGCCACCCCCACCCGCCCACCCCGACTGCATCTGCATTTCCTGCCATCTGAAACGCATTTTTCTGCACCAAGGGAGACGGATTCAGCTGAGCCCGACTTCAAACAGTAACATCACTGTTCAAAGTCAGGCTCTCATGAGGTAGTCTTTCGTTTTGTTTATTTTTTTTTTCAATTTTGGATAACAACTGTTCAAAGTCGGGTTCTCTTGAGCCCGACTTCCCTTTTACTGTTCAAAGTTCAATATATCTGAAAATATTTAAGATCCATCAATATATTTGGAAATAATTTTTTTTTCTTCAATATTTGACAGATTTTGCCGATCTAAGTTAGAGCAGAATTTTTTATTCATACCATAGATAGTTCGTACAATCTCCCCTCCTATATTTCTTGCCTTATTTTCTTCCCTGTGTGTGTTTTGTTGTGATAAACCATTGGTTTTTGAAGATGCAAATTCTGGGTTTATCATCATTCTCTAGTTCTTTATTTTCCAGGAAAAAGTAAAACAAACAGATGGGAAGAGGGAAAATCCAGATAAAAAGGATAGAGAATTTGAATAACAGGCAAGTAACGTTTTCAAAGAGGCGAAATGGGTTGCTGAAGAAAGCTAAAGAATTGTCCATTTTATGTGATTCAGAGGTTGGTGTTATTATTTTCTCCAGCACTGGCAAGGTCTATCAATGGTCCAGCACCAGGTATATATATACCGTTGGTTATTCAAGAAGTGTTAGAGTTTAAATTAACGGGGAATGTTAGAGTTTTTTATTTAATATATAGTTAGAGTTTATTCCTAATTAGTAGTTTAGATTTATTAGAAGTCTTATTTAAATTAAGAATAAATATTATTTAAATTAAAGATAAAGTATAATTTTAGTTATATTAAAACTCTATTTTAGCCTATTTAAAGGTTTATTCTGTAATCATTTGATATAGAAGAATAATAAGAAAATACAGAGAAACACTTTGTTCTCTCTGAAAAATATCATCTTCCGTTGCATCTACGACCACCATGGCCCCTTTCTCACATGGTATCATGAGCCAACAATGATCTTGATGTCGTCAACATTGTTGTCATCTCTAATCAGAAACATATTGATAATATATTTTTCAGATACACAACATTTTTTCTTTTCCGCTGATGTCATTTGACCACACTCGTTCCTTGGCTTCTCTCTCGTTGGAATTTTACATGAAATTTCTACTCGTTTACTTTTGTTGGTTCTTTATTTAATGGTTCCATTTTAGCCATCTGTTTCAAAAGATAGGAGAAAAGATTGGAGAAAAAGTTATAGTTTAGCCTTAAAAACTATTTGGTTCCATCTTAGCCATCCGTTTCAAAAGATAGGAGAAAAGATTGGAGAGAAGCCTTAAAAACTATTTGGTTCTATCTTAGCCAACCATCCAAAAAGATAGATGAAAAGGTTATAGTTTAGCCTTAAAAACTAGATAATATTTTTTTACAGGATTAAGGTTCAAGTTGGAATTCTAGTCTGTATAACTACCAACTTGAGGGGGAGTGTAGATTCTTTTGATCACTTCGTACATTATTCATATTAAATCTTTTAATCAAGAACCATATGTTGGAGCATCTCAATCAAAGACTCCTGACTCGAGAACAAATAGCATTTTTCTCAAAGAAACAACATAAGAAAAAAGAGTAAGGCATTGGAATCCTCTCAATCAAAGATTCCTGACTCGAGAACAAGGAACATTTTTTCTCGAAGAAACAACAAAAGAAAAAGAGTAGGGCATCACATCCAAGATTCAAGCTGGTATTCTACTACTTTTGTTCACCAGTTTGAGGGGGAGTCTTGGTTATCCAAGAAGTGTTAGAGCTTGAAGAGAAGTTTAAATTAACGGGGAATGTTAGAGTTTTTTATTTAATATATAATTAGAGTTTATTCCTAATTAGTAGTTTAGATTTATTAAAAGTCTTATTTAAATTAGGAATAAATATTATTTAAATTAAAGATAAAGTATAATTTTAGTTATATTAAAACTCTATTTTAGCCTATTTAAAGGTTTATTCTGTAATCATTTGATATAGAAGAATAATAAGAAAATACAGAGAAACACTTTGTTGTCTCTGAAAAATATCATCTTCCGTTGCATTTACGGCCACCATGGCCCCTTTCTCACATATACATATACATATATAAAATTATATTTTGTGTTTTTTTGTGAATTTTTTTTATGTTTTGAAAACTGGGTTTTTGTTGAAAAATAATATGGCATTGTATTAATGTAGCATGGAACACACTCTATCAAGATACAACAGAGTCATGGAGGATGATAATTCTCAGGAGCATCATGTTGATGAACAACAGGCAGATGTTTGCATAACTGCTGTATTCATACACAATTTTCTTCGTATTTTATACCGGAAATGATAATCTAAGTTGCTCGGATTTGGACATAAGTATTGAATAAATATTTGTATCTTACACTAGTACTTCAAGAAAAACGAAGAATCAGAGCATCATAATAATAATTGTATTTCTGATGTTTGTTCCACCATTGGTTAAGTAAGCAGAAGTGTCAAGCAACTGATGTGAACACCTTGAAAGAGGAGAACTTGAGGCTACATGGAGATACATGTAAGCCATTACAGTTCTAATGTTTGCCTCTATGTTACTCGAATTTGAGTTTGAGTACCGAACATGAGTATGTTTTCAGTTTCTCAATTCACATATTCGAAAGGTTCTTAAAAGATTGTATCTGTTTTCTCATATCTGAACATGGATTCTTAAAAAGAAAAAAGAGTTGGAGCAACATAGTTCGATATCACGCAATAAGTCGAAAATTGCATGAGGCATGTAGTTAAATATGTTCATTACCTAATTTCAGTTCTTGATTTGCAGGCAGTTTAATGGTAAGGAATTGGATGGTCTGAGTTTCGAAGAACTAAAACTTCTGGAAAATCAATTATGTGAAGGAATATCATCAGTTAAGCAACAAAAGGTAGAGTACTGGAAAATCAAAGCTTGCTGCCATTATCATCAGTTAAGAACAGTTAGAAGAGCTTTGTCTTAGATTAAGAGTTTAATCTAGTTCAAATTGAAATATAATCAAAACTTATGTAATCATTACGAACTTACGTAATTGTTACGCAGAAACCATGAACTACATGAAGTAAAATCCATTTCTAATGAAATTTGAACATACGAGTAATACATGTTATAACATGAACATAAATCCTAGAAAAATGTGAACCAAAACCAAAAACAGGTATCATTTACATGGTTTCAAAGTTAAAACAATATCCTCCTATGTTCCTGCACTGGTCCCTTCAAAGAATGGAGAGAAAGAAACCAGATTGCTTACCAAGTAAACCATGGCCCTTCAGTGAGGATTGAAGGGGCGAAATGCCTACCTGATCCTATAATCAAGACATTCAAAACTATGTTGAATTTCAAAGAAAATGGTGATAGAAAGTATCTATTCGAGTCTGCAAAAGCATCATCAGAGGATGATCAAGCCAGCTCTTCCACTGAGGAGGTTTTGCAATGGTGTGTCTAGCCTTCAAATCAACGCATTGACATCAAGGTCCGGACTTTGTGTTGTCTTTCAGCTTTCTTCGCGCTTGGGGTCCTCTTCATTTTTTGCAACTCCTCCATCACGGCTTGCCCCACTGTGTCGATGGAGTTCAAGAGCTTCTTTTGGGGTGTAAGAAGCTCCTCTCCTGATGGTTGTTCAGCTTTTTGATTGGTGACATTCAGCAAAATCTTTGACACGCTCTTGATCAATGGAGGACAAGGCTTCAATCTGGAAGTTGAAGCTGGCGTTGAGAAATTGTGCTCGAGTAGAGCAACTGATGATGTGTTTGAACCAAGAATAGTTTCATTATGGGGTGCAGGGGTCTCTACTAATAGGCCTTCACCGTCTCCTAGCCGTGCTCTCCTCCTTTCGATTGCCTGGTTACCCTCATCAAATTCAGTGAAAATATTCTATTTGGTGCTCGAGTTGAGCAACAATAAATAATTATTGAAATTCAATGTGAAAAGCCATAGGTGTTCTTTATGTGAAAGCTCGCCCAACCTGGTAATAGGGTGGGGGGCACTAGGCACGGAGAGTGACTTGAGTTAAAGACAGTGAGATGACAGATTATAATCAAATCAAAGATTGAACAAACGGGATTCACATCATATAACTCCAACAAACATGAATCTAATTATGCAAAAGATTCAATTCAGTGCTCAAGTTAAGCACCCAAGGGACCAAATGTGGCTATTTCATAGGATGCTAGCAGTACAATGAATAACACAGTTGGTGAAAGTAATAGCAGAATTTAGAACAAATTGGGAAAAGAACAGCAAAATGATCAACTGAAGAAGTTCCAAAATCTTAAATCTGAACTTAGAAACTAGTTTATAAGGTGAAAAATCAAATAGAGGCATGTAAGCCACACTCAAACATAAGAGATGAGTAATGTCAGACTTTTGACGGGACTGTATGAACACATCAACCACTGGGAAAATGGACTACGGATGAATAAGACATGATAATTTTGACAGACAGTATGAATCCATGAATCACAGGCAGATGAACTATGAATGAATAGGACACCTGACAAAAAAACGAAGACAATAAGATAAACATCAAATGGACTATGGATGAATCTGTGAATCATGTTGATAGACCGTATGCGTCCATGAATTGCTGGCAAATGTACAATGGATGAACACAACACCAGATTAAAAAATGAAGACAACAAGATGAACATCGAACAAAGTTCAAAAAACTCAAGCCGAGCATCAAATATTACCTAATAAAGTGGAAATCCAATTGATTATACGGCATATAAACCACACTCAAATACAAGAAATGTGCAATATTAGACTTCAATATGAATCCATGAACCACAGGGAAACGGTCTATGGGGTGTAAAAGAAATACTAAGGGGCCTAGAGGGGAAAAATGAAAACACAATTGAAAAATATTAGCTGAAACTAAACATCAACAACTTAAGAGTCAAAAGGAGATCCTCCCCCCCCCCCCCCCCCCCCCACTAAATATAAATGAGTCAATCAAGACCCGGAAATGAGAAACTAAAATCAGCTCATTCAAGCCAGAATGGGCAATACTTTAATAGTAGTACTAAATTCAGTAGTTATCCACTTATCTGGTGGGTGGGGTGGGGGAATAAATACAAAAAAAATCACATTTCCATGAATTCAAAGAGGAGATTGAGACAGTGAGATGAACATCAAACAAAGTTAAATGAGATATAAATGAATGAATCAAAACCCAGAAATAATACTGTAAAATCAAGCTCATTGCATCCAAAGTGAACATTTTTGTAGTAATACTAAAATCAAAAATATTAACTTACCGGAAATCATAAAAAGAAAGAAAGACAATGAAGCCCACGACATGAAAGTGCAGAAATCAGCAGTTGAATCACCATAAATATCAAGAATCTATCTTTAGTAAAACTAAAGAGAACCACAGATAACATAAATAAATAAATCATAGTAAAGAAATAGATTAAAAGACACCAGTAAGATTAGTTAATTAATTAATTAATAGATAACTAAATAAATAAATAAAAGATTGGAAAGGCCATTATTACCCTAACGACAGCAGTAATATCTCGGAGAGGTGTTCTCGGGTACCAAGAAGGTAATGGACTACCTGTACCTCTACCCCTTCGGCCCAAGGGACTCGGTGTCGGAGCATTCACTCTTGCAGTCCGGCCACGTCTAACGCCGAATCTTGGACTCCCAAAACTGTTGCCCCGGCGGAACCCTCTACCACGAGCATTCGAAACAGTAGCACCAGCAACACCCGTTCGCCTACGCGTAACAGGGGAGCCTAAAAGCTCCATCGATTCTTCCGATAGAATCCCCGAAGGCCCAACGCGTCTTCGAGCGAAGACTTCCGCTAAATCAACATTTCTTACGAGTCTATCTCTCGAATCCGCCATTGCTGATAGATTTCATCACGCAAAAGAAAGCAAAAACACACAAATTGGTATCAAAAACTTCAAATAAAATGGAAGGAAAAGGATAAAAACAAACAGAAAACTAAAATAGGTATCATAAATTGCCCAAGAAAATGGAGAAAAAAGCAAGAAAGAAGATAGATTCTCTTCGTTCTACACAAATACTACTAACCTTAAAAGAAAAGGGTGACTGCTCCAAGTGTTCACCGTGATGACAGAGTCTGTCGGAGGCTGCAAACGACGGGAGGTGAAGGAAAAAGAAAGGCTTCGGCAGTTCGGAGAGGCGATTTTGGCAATTTTTTTCATTGAAAAAAAAATGGCGGTCTTATAGGGCTGGTTTGATTTCTGAAAAAACTTTTGGCACGTGCAACTCGTGTGTTAAATTATTATTTGAATTTCGAGTTTAGGCGCTCAAATATTAGAACCGTGTTTAGCTCGCTTCTTTGGTATAATTGTAATCTTCGTCCCTATATTATGTTAAAATTTGAACTTCACGTTTAGGCGCTCAAATATTAGAACCGGGTTTATTTCTATAATTTTTTGTTCAAGCTCGTTTCTTTGGTATAATTAAAGTTTAATTTTATTAACTTTAAAAATATATATCTTAAAAAGTAATTAAATAGAAGAATTAGGGTAAGACTTAATTTTATTAACTTTAAAATTGATAGGTCTAAAAATGTAATTAAACATAAAAATTTATACCACAGAATGTTTGTGCGTATGATTTGTTTATATAATATTTAACAAATTAATTAATAAAATTAAATATTAATAGTTTTATCAAAAATAAGAATTCTCTCTTTTTGCTTTTTTTTTCATTTTGTGTGAGAAAAAAATGTAATATTAATATTTAGTGACTAATTTGTAAAATTCGAGACCAAATTACGAAAAAATTAAAATAGAGGAACAAATTAGAGGTATGCAAATAAAGAGAGGACTTCATTTGATAACAATTGAATATCAATACAAATGCAAATCATATAAGTTTAAGCCGTTCATTTAATAAACCAAAGCATGGAATCAACCCCAAAGAAGATAAGTGTCACATTGCCAAAGAAGAGAAATTAAAGATCTAAGACAGAGCAATCCAAGCACCTGATAGATATACAGAAGGAAACCTCGATTTTCGACATGGTTTTAGAGTAGTTCGACTAGCTTCTTCTCGGCATCTCACTTCGACTATGGCGATTTGTAGAATGCTCGTCTCTCCGAATACCGTCCGGAACTCTTCATCTGACAAAAAAGCCTAAGAATCAAAGAGTATGAACTATGAACATGAACATGAACATTGGAATGTGAAAAACAATAGAGCAAACCTGGCAACACCAATGAGTGGTCAAACTTCCTTCTGATCGGAATCGATCCCAGTCTCAGGATTTTCAGAACTGGTGCTTAGAGTGAGCTGTGAACTATCATCCTCATTCTGCTTTATATCTTCCTTTGGTTCCGAATCTTCCTCGTTGGTTTTTGCAACCTCTTCGGGTTCCTCTGATTCAGAAAGGTCCGGTTCACTCTTTGAATCGGCTGTATGATTTCAATGCATTGGATATAGTTTCAGAATTATATGGAATGTGGAGAAGATTAAGCAAATTTTTTGATCAAGAGTACAAATGTTCTTACAAGGTGGACTGGTTATTGTCAAAGGGCTCGTTGAGTATTTCTGAGGCGACACATCAGGCGATTTCTTAGTTTCAGCAGTGAAAACAGAGGCAAGAGCAGCTATTGCGGCTGATCTTTGTGATGTCTGACGATTGATAGGCTTTGGAATTGAGGCTTTGGTTTCTGATGACGAGCTAAAGGCAGATGATAAAGCTGCTAGAGCTTCAGCTCTTTGCGATCCCTGACGAATGAGAGGCTTCGGAGGTGAGGTTTTGGGTTCGGCTGCTGGATTCAATGCAGATGTTAGTGCTGCTAAAGCTGCAGCTCTTTGTGTACGTCCACTCTGACTTCCACGGGAGAGATCCTGGGCCTAAAATAACGGTGCATGTCGAACAAGTTAACTCGTAAACAGGCACAAACATCTTCGATCAAGATCATTATGTAAGAAAACAATATTAGATTTTGCATGTATCACGAAGAACCGGCTTGAATGCAGAAGTTTATTACCGAAGGGGTTGATTTAGGAGGTGGATTGAATGCAGAAGTTAAGGCAGCTAAAGCCGAAGCCCTTTGAGTCAGACCCCCTTGGTTCCCCTTGTACGTCGTGTCCTGTCTCGGCAGAATAAAATCCATCATTCAGGGAACTGGATCGGTAAACAAGTATCATTGTTTTAAGAAAAATGGAGAGAAATACATGATCGTCTGTAGATAAGATACACCGCCCTCTTCATTTACCCACAAAGACTACAAGGATCAAGAGTCCTCAGGACTAGGGGTGAGAAAAGGTCGGTTAAACTGAATTAACCAAACAGAAAAACCAATGTTTTCGGTTTATTCAGTTCATGCGGTTAATTTTATTCTGTTATCGGTTTTGGATTTCCAAACCGAATAAACCAATTAATTCGATTTGGTTATCGGTTCATTTGATTCGGTTTTGATAATCAAGTTGGTTTGTCTGGTTATTGGTACATAAAAACCGAACTGATCCTCGGGCAGTCACTACTAAAATCCAGTGTCATCTGTAACTGATATATGCTGGAAATTCATCTTAAAATTTTTGGTTTATGTGTCACTCAACTCAAGAGTTTTCCTCCTTGTAATTATGCAACAAAACGGTAATGGAAAATTGGTTCCTAATGTCCAGAATGGTAAGCAATTAAAAGTTCTTATCGATGCTTTCGGTCCATCAAAGAAAAATACCCTTTAATTCTTATGAATCAAATTTCACTTAATAATGCAGAAACTTCATATAATGATGTGAATTAAAGAAAGAATTTACCTCTGCAGCAGGGCTAGCTCCTAAGCTCATAGCCAGGCTAGCTCCAAAGAGCAGTGCCATCTTCTTCTGGTATGAGTTACCCTGCATCTGTGTTCCAGAGAGAATCTAAGTGTAAATATTAATTGAAGTGACATTAACTCGAGGGTAAAGTAAAAAAATTCAGTCAGGGACACACATACAGTAGCTCGATTGGGATCCCATGAAAAGAATGTTGTGAAGAAGCAGGGTTCGTTTCCGTCGGTAACCTTGTAAAGTGGAACAATCGGAGACAGACCATCCAGAGACGCGGCTCTGTCTATATATTTCTGCAAATAATTTCTAGAGTGAATAATGAGCATATCGGAACAATAACAAGGCAAAGCCCAAAGGAATCAATGTTTGTTCATCACCTGACCAATTTCGAAAGCACTTTCCTTTTCTATGGCATCTACATACTGACCAACCCAAACAAACACTTCTTCGTGTGTGTCAAGTATCATGGTATCTTCTGTCAAGAGATCATCCTGTGAGAAATTATAGACTTCCTCCACCTGCAAAAAAGAATGTTAACTTACAAACTGAAGACACAGGATACCTACCTGTAGGAACAAGATCAGTTACATCAACTCACCTCAAACTTTCCTGATGCATCCACACGGAAACAGGCAATCATCGAAAGAAGAATAGTTAGAATGCTAAGAAAGCTTTGTTAATAACCGAGGAAATGAGTAAAAAGTCTTAGAGACTGAATTGGAAAATAATGCAAACTACATTTACGAATAAGAAACAAACCTTTTCTACGGAAGAAAGTGTACAAGTGGGGATCCCTGGGACTCCCAAAAGAAGCTTTGTCGCTTGTATAATTTCGTTTCCCCCCAAGTGCAAGCCAGAAGGAATTGCTCTCTTTTCCTTCTCTAGAATTTTTAACAGAAACTCCAGGCTAAATGCAGAAAAAAGGTATAATCAGTTGAAGAACTGTGGCCAAAAGAAAACTTAAGTGGAAACACTCAATTCAGAAGAACTAAAATCATTATATAAGAATTAAATCTCAACATTTGATTGATACAAGATCTACTGACACTTATCCGTGTTATAATTTTCTTTAATTGTACTGATTAATTAGTCAATTCAAATTGCAGGAACTTAGATGATATTCCATAAAAATATCAGGTTATTACCAGGTTTGTAAATAAGGAGCATGTGCTTTAACCTTGTGTTGCATCAAATTCTACAAGTAGACAACATTCCATAAAAAGATCTACCTTCAAAAATGAAGCAACTTTTGTAGCTAATTGTTTCTGTTCATTGGTGCTTTGGTTTCCTTGCCATAAGAAAATTGTATTTTCAGATTGCAGGAGGAAACACTCGGTTGAGTTCAACAGTGTTGTCACCTGAAAATTAATTGTAAGGATTTATATCATGTGTATTCACTTAAGACCAACTTAAACACTTTCCACACAAACAATAATGAGAAATTTCAAAGATAAATACTTTAATGCCATGGGAAGTATGATGAAAAGAAAAAAAAAAATCTTAAAACACTTTCGGAGTGAAAAAAAATGTATAATATCTCTAATTAAAGTTAGCCTAAAGCTTTGAATATCCCTTTATGCATACCTTTTGACAATGAAACAACATAATTCCCCACAAATTCAGAAAATAGGGCAGCAATATTTGATAGCTTGCATATTTACTAGTCAAACTTTCAATCAAATTTACTTAAAACCAAACAAAACTTGAACGGACAACTTCTAGGTGCAAACTGAAAAAGGGTTTTATATCGAACAATATAATACATTTAAAGGTGGCAATTGGAAATATCAGGGTCTAAAATCTTCTGGCATGAAAAAGAAAATTAAATTGTCGTTTCCATGTAAGTTTTGAGGAAAAACACATTCAAGCATTAGTCATTTAAAACTAAGTAACCAGCCAAACATACCGCATCAACTTGCAATACTTTATTATTGTGCACGTCAGCTCCTGATATACGAAATAGAGCAAAAGAATCTGCTGTGTAGGTTTCATCTGTCAAGCCTTTGTCAGCTATACTCTTTTTATAACCAGTACTTTGACCACCCTAAATAGGAATCCACAAGAAAATAAGTTGATAACTTCCAATTTAAACCAAAACCTTCCAAACAATTGACAATGAGATTCTAAAACTTTGAGGTAGAATTTAATACCTTAAGGACCACCATAGGTTCAAAAAGTGCAATGAATTGGGGTGGCTCTTTGCCTTCAAACACTCGAACCTGTGAGAAGCTTCTATTAGAAACAAAATCATTAGAATCATATTACTCAGTCAAATTAATATGATACCTGAACAGGCCTCCCCTTCAACGAGTTAAAAAAATTTGTAGCCAGCATATAAGCCATCTTCCGGTCCTCCTGAATTGAAAAATGCATATACTTTTAGAAAGTAGAACTTTTTAGTGAGAATGATCATCACTAGAATCAAGTTGATCAAGTTAACAATGTGACTAAGTGACTAAATCTTTTGCCTGTAAAGCATTGACAAAAACAATATGTTAAAATTATATAAAAAAACAAACTTTGAAAAGAAAATGAGTTTTCAGATTCCTTTTTCTTTTAAAATTTCATACAAGAGATTTCATGTTTTTCCATTTTGTTTGAAGTGTTATCTTCAGGGTACAACTGGTACTGTGATAAGATTGTCATATCAGGACTCCCCATCCAATAATTTTCTATTTATTGTTCATAGCCATTGCAATATGTCAAGAGCAGGACTTAGTCTGTATCATTTTACATCAAATCCCATGTTTCAAACTGCTATGTGGAAGGCAGCTACGCCATGAACAGAAAGTTGAAGATGAATGACTACTTAAATTGGTTCCAACCCGACTAAGAATGTAAATTACCTTGATGCTATCTTTGCCAATCCAACAGCACAGGAAGTAATCTTCTTTCTTATCACCTGAGGGGTAGGTATAAAGCACAATGTAACAATCTCCACTGTAGAATTTACCAATATCATCCTTTGGAATTGGTTTCTTGACATTGTCATTGATGCACCATACCTGAAAAACAAGCAACACCATACTCATAAATAGTAAATGCCTTTAAGTACAATAACAAAAAAACAAATAAAAGCAGACTATTCACTCAACCTCCATCTTTCCACCGCTTTCAAGCAAAGGAGGAACTTCTACATTTACAGGAGTGCTTTTAATCACACCCTTGACGGTACCAACTCCTTGTTTCTTCAGAAAAGCTAGGAGTAGAAAAAAAAATACAATTCAATAAAGTTAACCATAGAACATGTTATTTGTAACTTATTAAGTGGTCATACCGGCTACTTTTCCTCTTCCCTCCTCGACACTAGGAGCTGTAGACCCAACTGGCCAAGAATCAAAGTAGGACTTGAACGAAAAAGGTTCATATCCTTGGATGACACAGGTTATACGTGCTGTTTGTTCTCTATTCTCACTACGGACAAAGTCCTGGAGATAAAAGGTTGAAAATGAGAATTAACATTCTTTAAATACACGAGTCATGAAGAAATCAAGATAAAGCCTCTAGTCTAGCTCTACCTCAGCAACTTGACTGGCAACTTTTCTCTCCTCTAATTGTGTCGCCCGTCCAACCCAAACAAAAACCTCAGCACCACAGTCTAGTAGATAGCATTTTCTGGTTTCCAAAAGGCCTTTTGATAGTTCACCTTCAATAGGCTTCAGCTCAACTTCAGTTACGCTACAGGAACCCATAATTTCAGTTTAGCAGTTAATAAAGACATATACCTTTAAAAGCAATAATAATAAACAAATATTAACTAGCAATGATTTCAATTAGGAATGCCTACTCATCTAAAATTCTCTAAAGAGATGCTCTACTAGAAAACAAGCATCTAACTGTCAAAAAGTTCAGTAAAATCTATATTAGCTAAATAATGATGACCATCTGACAATTCTTAAAGCTGTCTGGCAATCAATTAAAAATAGGTGTGGCAACAAATAGTAACTTTTTTTTCTAAAAGTAACAATTTAGTCACTCAATTAAAATTCTATGACAAACAAGTCACTTTGCCGTTGGTATAATAACAGTTTTAGCCTCCAAAACTTATACATTAAAGTGACATGTTTGTTATTAAACTTATAATTAAGTGACAGGTGGAGTTTTCCTTTAAAATAATCTTGATGTCTTGGTTTATTCTTTCCAGCAAAATTGCCTATACATAGAAAGGATTATTAAAATACACTATTTTTTCTCCCTTCCCTTTTTGAACAATAAAGAGCAAATGTTGACTCACGACTTCAGTACTAATCATAACATTCTTGATAACACATTAAAGAACATAAAAGGAACGAGTTTTAGAGTTTGTAATATAGATATCAGTTCTGTAGGTTGCTTTTAGACTTATAAGGTTTCACACGGGTAGAGATTTATGGCTAGACATTAGTCAGAAGAGGATGGCTTCGTTTTAAGAATTGTTACTGTGAAGGTAATAGATTAAAAGTGAAATATGAGGAAGCTCAAGGATTCCAAGTACCTAAACAGCACTTCTGATGTTGTCTTTGCAGAAATGAAAAGAATAAAACAAGTTATGAATGTTTTCCCAGTCTTTCAGACCCATGACAAGTTTCTTGGCATGGTTGCTTTATTTTATCTGAGTGCAAGTGATTGGGGCTACAGAATTATTAATTTGGTTGCTACAAAACAAATGAATAGAATACAGTCTTAGAATCTAACTTCAACAAAATTTTTGGCATACCAAAATCCTCATTTCCCTACTAGTAGAAAAAAACAAACAGAAGATACAATTATGGAATTACCTATAAAGTTGAGGAGTAGTATCAGGAATATCATCATCTTCACTCGTAGCCTTCTTGCTTAATGGAGCAAAACCACCAAAGAGGGCCCAGAACTCATCAGAGTTGGACTCGGTGCCCAATTTCCCATCATCTTGCAAGGTGATTATATTTATGCATAAATAAACCTTGAATGCAATTCATTTAACACTTGAAGAGAAGCTGGAGAAACAACATTGTTTATAATGTAAATGCATGCATACTCACCAACAACTACAAAATCACACGTTCCGTCGTGATACTTCTCCTTTAAAAACTGAACAACTTCTAATGCCTTTGCCCTTTCTTGAATATTAGAATTTGCACCATTGAACTGATAAATCTTATTTTGAGTGTCCAGGATAAATACATCATCATGATTCAGTGAAGTCCGAGCAAAAGGAACCTGAAACATCATAATAAAAAATAGTATTTTTCCATATCTATAATAGTCTCGTATTAAATACTTTATAATTAATTTCATGAAACACTTCTGTTCTTTCCTTTTAGAATTGATAATCACCAAACTTATGTAAAAAGCTTCAGCTACCTGTCTCAGTTTCACAACTCGCTTTCCTCTGCAGACATACAACCGTGTCTCAAATTCTCCTTCTTCAGGTGTTTTAAATCCAGAAGCAATACCACCCTCCAGTGGAATAATGCAAGGTTTAAAGTATGACAAAAATTTGTCAGATTCATAACCTTGAAGTTCCCTGTGCTGCACAGCACGCCCTCCTAGTGCTGCATCTAGCTCAATGGCTTTAATAGCAGCTGTTTCAGCTTCATCCTGCATGTGCCAACAGCCCAAAACCATCTCAAATGATGTTCTAGTTCATTTGGAAGAACATTCAAATCATCAAAAAGTTAAGAAAGTAGAAGAAAATGAAGCAAAACCAAACCTGACTGGTATCTTTCCCGATCCAGAAGTGTATATCATACAGATTTGAACCACCTTTGCCCGCTCTTGTCTGCAAATATATATTTGTATATAAAGATTAAAGGCAAATAAAAATTAAAAATGCAGAGGCATTCGTTCACAATGATTCATCCAGGCTTAGAAATGTATGTTGTGGGTGTGGATCCACACAAGACATAGCAAGCGTCTGAGAGAGGGAGAGATATTTGGCACCTGTAAGACAATGTAAGAATCCCCCATATAGAATTTTCCATAGTCAGACTTTGGCAAAGGAACTGGCTGACGATTCTCAATTCGCCAAATTTCGGTCCCGCTAGAAGATGTCAAGGCAACAGTCTTAAGGTAAAAAAAATATTAGGACATATATGCAACGTAAGAATCAGGATGGACCTAGGGGTGCTGGAGGGTGCAGCCACACTCCTAAAATTTTCAAATTCACTTATATTCTATATATTTTCTTTATACTTTCTATTGATAATTTAATTTTGCATCCTCTAAACTCTTTTAATTTTGCACCCCCTATATTTCTAATATAACTTCTTGATAATGTGCACCTCCTTACATGAAACTCTGGGTCCATCCTTGATAAGGACACGTCTTAAACAAAACAATAGGATTTGCCTTATCTTTTTTTCTTTTTCCTGCTTTGATTGGACAAAACTTAGTTAACAAGAAAAAAGGGTTCATTTCTTCACAATATATATGCCCTTTATTTTAAGGATACGGTTTCTGACCCACTCCATGAAATGCAGAATCCATATGTTTTACAGGGCTAGACATTTCTCGGAGTTCTCCTTGTCACTGTTTCTTAAGCAAAACTTGTATAGCTCAAATTTGGAATCTAACCTTCGGCAATATGAAAGAAAAAAACTTACAAGAGATGATACAGTAACCAGGTCATGCAAGGAAAACAAGTATTTTTGCAGTACAAAATAAAGACAACCTTTTTAATAATGCTGACAACAATTCAAGCTGCCTAAACTTATATAAGCAGAAAATACAAGCAGCAAGTTATATAACCAGGTCATGCGAGTCTAGTAATCAGTAAAACTGCAAAAATCAGTTTGGTTTTCAATAAAGCATCAATTCAAAAAGAAATGCCGGCTTTTTACAATCTTCAGCAACCAGCTGATATATATTGGCAGCACATATGTACTATCATTCCTCAGTATTAAGAAATTTCACACAAACTGCATAATAAAATTATTAGAACCATGAACTTCCTAAAGTTATTAATGAGTACATTGCACACGCAGATAAAATGGTATCTTTATTAAAAAAAGTAAGTAGTCAAACAAATAATAGCAAGTTTCAGCTTGAATGAAGGTGAACAATGTGTTCTGTCCATGCATCTAGCAATGCAGAAATCAAAACATCAAAATGATGCTCCCATAATTGACACTCTAATCAGCATTCTTCATTAAAGTAAAAACAAGCATCTTATCCTATATGCACAGATTTTCAAACACTCATAGTATTAAATTGTGGCTGCGGTCGCCGATGCATTTGCAACATTGGTGACCTCCAAAAACCGTTATTGTTATGTTGCAGTCGCAATTTAATACTATAACATAGCTACGTGATTCAGAAATTGACAAACTCTTCCTACACTCATTACTCAGGCCGAAAAACATGAAAGTTTACGCCAGCATCAGACATGATTAAAACAAGAGTTATAGAAAAATAAACAAAACCAAGCATACCCAGAACAACAAACATCAAATCAAACAAGAACAACATGAAGAACCAAATGAGCTATATAACATAAAAGAAAAAGGAAACCATACCGCTGACACCTCCTTCAAAGCATATGAAACAAGGAGAGAGATCTTTGGGATTGAAGAAGATATGGGAAAGATCTAAACAGAGCAGGCAAATTAAAAGATGGGAATGAAAAGGCAAGAAACATGAACTACTAATGCATTCTTTTAAAACGTTTCTGAAATTTGTGAATTTGTCAACAGAAAACTGTTTGAATGAATTACGATGGTGATGAGAGGTAAAGAGAAAATTGGGGAATGTTTGGATGGAGGGAAAATGTTTTCGAGAGTTCGAGGCAATGGCGAAGGCGCTATGTCATGGGACGATGACACTCGTCCTTTCATAGTTTTAGCTTTTGTTTTTCTTAAAATAGATTTTTTAGTAACTCCGAGTGAGAAGGGAGGAGGTTTCTACTTTCTAATCCTAGTATTATCTAAATCTAAATTAATTTATTTTTTTAGTTTAATTGTACGTTGTAATATTTAATTTTAGTTGTAATTATTGTTGTAATATTTATTATTATGATCTATAGTGGCAAAACTATTTTTAATATTTTACAAAATGGTTATTATTATATATATTTTTAAAATTTATAAATAAATATAAAAAATTAATGTCTATTTTTTTAATATTTTGATAATATACAAAACTTAAAAAACATGTTATCACGAGTTTAATGTCTTTTAAGTTTTATATTTGTGATTTGTAGATAAAAATAGTGTTAAAGAGTTCAACTCTCACTTAAGAATCTTACTCGATTCGATTTCAGACATAATTAAATATATTTTAATATAAAGATCGGATATATTAATAAACTATGTTTTTTACAAGATAAAATGTTAAATCCAGTAAACAACATTAAGAATTCAATTTCTGATATTATAAATAAACAACTGTATTGAAAGAGTTTTCTCGTAATAAACTTTACGACTCAGAAGCATTGGGTTTCGACTCGACACAATAGGAACAAGTTTTTCCATTAAAAATCGGGTTCTAGTCGGGTCAGTCGAGTTATTAGAAAAAATGAAGTTAGATCGAGGTGGTTTTAGTGTAAAAATTCTTCAATCCAACCTGATATATTTATATATTTTATTATATCTTTATATATACTATCTAATATTTTTATTAATTTTTTAGGGATCGGATCGAGTTTAGTCAAAAATTTTATTAAAATATTAGGATCAAGTTGAGTCGAGTTACAATTTTTATTATGTCGAATCGAATCAAAAGAAAAAAAAATATGCTAAGGTCTAGTTGAAATTAAGACAAATACTTCAATTTTTATACGTAAAACCAGAATAAGCAAAAATCTGTCTCGATCCGACCTGTTACCGTGTTAGATTCCTCACGTCTAAAATATAACGTACCGGTGATTATAAAAAAAAAGTAAATTATCTTAAGGAATACTAACATCTTTGGACACGGCCAGGCCAAAAGTGGCTTGAAGAGCACATCATCATTTATCACTCATTGGCATTTATTTACAACACACGGCCCGCCAATTTTCAAACAATGGCGACGTTTCCGTCTCCTCTAGAACGAACAGTGGCTTCAGCTCTTCTCCTCCTCTCCAATCAGCCTTCCAAGTAAGTTCAAACGAGCAAAGAATTCAAATTCTCGATCGATCGCTTTTCGAATTTCATTTCAATGGTAATACCTTTGCTGTTCCTTTTTGTTTCTTAAAGGTTGATGATCGGTTGTGATGGCGAAGAGACGAAAGGAAAAACAAGCATATTGATCTCTTCAACTGAATCCGAATCCTGCAGCTCCTCTCTCACTACTAACCATTTTTTCTCTAGGAAGCAACAGAAGAAGCTAAGGATCGTCGCTTCTGTAGCTCGCTGCCATGAGATCAAGCTCAAGGTTCCCTTGCCTTACTCTGTTTCTCCTCTTTTTGCTGCATTTCGTTTGTTTTTCATTACTGTTTATAACATTCTTCAAGTGATTCTTCTTCTTATAATTGCTTGAGCTTGAACGCTGTTTGGAATAGTGTTTGGATGATAATCCATTATATGCAGAATCTGACATTCTGACTGCGATTTGTTACATCTAATAACGCAATGATTTAGCATGGATTTTGTGGTATGATCATTCGCTCTGAGTTAATAATTCAAAATCTCAACCAAATCAGATCGATCTGTGACTTCTCCGAAATTGTTCTGGTTCAAAACACGAGCTGTTTTAGTTTCTTCAAAGCTTACGTCAACTTCCTTTCTTCTGCAATCTGTACACCAGATAGCTTCATAGCAATTAATTATTTTGATTTTATTTTTCTTTGAGCATCGAAGCAAGTCTTATAGATGATCCCTTTTATTATTCGCAATCGTATTCAAATTACTTTTGATTATGTGCCTTTGATTTATGTTTTCTCTCTTGGATTTTGAATTTCAAAGTTTGATTCCAGCTCGTAAATTTCCAACATTCATTTTTAGGTCCGGAGTTTGAAATTCTTTGATAAACTTGAGCAGGTGGTAAAGAAGAGACGATCGAGGATCTACCGGAGCTGCGATAACCGGAAAATATCATCCTTCAGGTCATTAATCTCATCCAATATGGCAAAGGCTGAGACGACGTCGTGTTTGTCGAGCAGCTCAACCAGCGGCATCTCAAGCGCGCGAAGCCAACGTAAAACGACCAAAGCTGAGAAAATACAAAAGAAGAGGCGCAGCAGCGGCCCCAATCACATGCGGCGCCGAGCCGAAGCCATTTTGAAATTGCTCTCCAGTGGTTGCTTCTCCGAGGTTGACATTCGTCGAGTGCTTGGCGATAGTCCAGACACAAGCAAAGCCCTTCGAATGTACACAACTCTGTCTTTTCTCTTCTTTGCTACGTTCACCCCATCCACTTGTCTATTTCTATAAGTTCGTAGGGTGCAATGATACCAAGTTATATATGATCAATGGCTGGAAATGCATCTAGAAAACTTGATCAATGGATCCACAGGCAAACCCATTGCCGTTGATCATAAAGCTCTGACGAATTAACAGTGGAAGATGATGCTAATAGAAAATGATTTGTCTGCAGGTTGTTGAAGCAGGAAGAAGTGAAGAGATCAGGAACAGGAGGACAAAAGGATCCTTATATTTACACGGTATTTTTTTAACTTTATATTAACAGTGTCTTAGTGACTAAGAGTTCATACAATTTTTTCATGACCTGGTTCATTATTATTGTAGTAAAATATAAAATAAAATTCATAGAACTTCATTTTTAATAAAATATTATTACTGATTTTCTAATAATGTCTAAACTTACATTAAAAATTATTAAAATATCATACTATATATATAACCTTACCCAATACCCTTATAAGTTTGTCAAATTCTACTCAAAATAGTATCACTAATTTTCTTCTTACAAGTATTTTTTTTATACTCTCATTTTAAGTGTACATGGTTTTAATTAGTGATTTAATGTATATAAGAAAATATCTTTTCGGTATAACTATCGGTATTTAGAGTAAAAGTCCTCTACCTCTTTATTATGCTTTTTCTATCTATGCTTCCTGTTAAAATTTTAAAAAAAAATTTAACCCTAACTCTTTTTTTTATATCCTAAACTTTACACCCTACACCCTAAAAAAATATACCCTACACCTAATTTCCTAAACTCTAACTACAACCCATAACCTTGAACCCTAAATCCTAAAACCTCTAATTTAAAACAGAGACGCGAACGAAGGCATAAAAAAGATAGACGATTTACACCTATTTATTTAACTCATTAATAACTAGATTTGGATAAGTACTATAAATATTATTTAAAGAATTTAATATTTGATTATGTTAATTATATTTTTTTATCTAGGGACTAAGTCATGAAATACTGTTTTAGTTTTTTTTAATTTAAATATTAATCAAATAAAATTTATAACCTTCTAAATTTTCAAATTTTAAGACTTTGATAAAATTTTAATTCTCTTAATGTTTGATATTAGCTTCTTCCATGTTTGTACCTAAGAATAACAAATATGTATATAATATTATATTGATATCTGTTAGCAAAGATCATATATATGAGAAATTTGGTTTACGATATGGCACACATTATTTTGTTGCAGGTTGCATGAGAAACAGTTTCTAAGACGGTAGATACAATTCCATCGCATTTGTAGATTGGTCAACAAATATTTCCACTAGCTATCCATGTAAAATTTTTGCCCAACCGAGGTAAGAACTACAACAAGAAAGAGCAGCACAAAAGAGGTATGGATACTTTAATTACTAAATATTGCAGTAGAGATTAATCTAGAGCTAGCTAACTCTTATCTTAATTTGTTTTGAATATTAATGCGAGCTGAAAATAGTTAACAAGGACAATGCATATGATATTAGTAAACATTCATGGTATATACATTTATACACATGTATAAATGTATATATATATATACATGAACCGTTTGATTAGGCTCAATTACTTAATAAAATAAATGAGATGGATTGAATTTATAACATGTTCGAATAACCATTTAAATACAGGTAAATATGTAGTTTAATACATGAACTTAATTTTTAAAGCTTAATTTAGTACTATTAAATTCAAAATACGAAGCCGATAAATTCTAGAATATATAGTTGAAAGCTTTTAGTTTATGCTTCATTTCTTTTAGGTAGAAATTATTTAAAAGATTAAAATAAAAATATATATGGCTTAGACCCATTTTTAATTGCTTAAAAGTGTGTTTGAACTAAAATGTGTGTTTTCATAGAGAAACAATCCCAAACATCTCATTTTTAGATAAAAAAATTTGCTTCCTAATTGCATTTGTAAACCAAAAGTAGAAGCCAGAAAAACATAGCCTTTTGGTTTCAAAATCCTTTTTGAAATAAAATATATATTTTACCCATTATCCTCTTATCGATCGACCTATCTTTTATTTTTTATGCTATCAAACTTCATTAATAAAATTAAAAAAGAACTTTGATTACTTGTAAACTTTAGTTTAATTACACCCACCTCTTAGTCTGAGTGGTTTAGATTGTAGAGTTTAGAATTTAAGGTTAATATTTAAAATATAAGATATGATTTAAGGTTAAATTTTAGCCTTTTGCAGTTATAATTAAAAAATTTAAATGTAAATTTTATAACTTAAATATACGTATTTGTAAAAAATTTGAACAGCCTATGTATTAAAATTTTACTTAATGAAATTACATTCTTTTATAAGAATGTGTGTATATTTATTATTTATAATTAATTATTATGATAAAATCTTATTTAATTTTTGAATATTTTTCGGAAATAAATTATATATCGATAATTTTATATTATTAGATTAATTTTTTATATCTTATTTAAAATATATATTTTATTTACTTAAAAGTAATTTTTAATAACAATATCAAACACTAAAATTTTAAATCAAATAATCTAAAATCTTTTTTTAAACAAGATTTGCTGTATGATTTTAAATCTGATTACTTGTGTTTGATCTTAATTAAAATAAAATTTTCAACAATCAATTAATAATAAAAGCTGGATTCAATTTATAACATATAAATATGTAAATTCTTACTTAATAGTTTGCTAGCAACGGGTCGAATTTGGATGGGTTAAAGTTTTATCCACTCCACCATCTACATTCAAAATTATCATTCAACTTACCTATTACCAGTTTAATTATTAAGTCAATTTATCTTACTCATTAATTGCGGATGAAACGAATAGATCGAGTTATAAATAAGTTATATTAGTAAAATTTTTAAACTAAAATTACATACAATAATTTGTTAAAAAATAATACAAAATAAAAATAGAATATTTTACGTATTTTGATGAGATTTTGGAAGCTGAAAAAAAATCAAACACTGCAAAATAAATTATAAGAGAGCTAAAAAAAATGTTAAAATTTAAACCTAATTTTAAAAAATTACATACCTTTTTTATTTAATTTTCTGTTGAAATTGTAGGAGAGTGTGAGACTAAAATTAGAAAAGTGACACTGAAATAAGAAAATCAATAAATATTCTAGGGTTTAGCCTAAAAAACCTTTAGATGATTAATATATCTTTTAAAATTAATATTATATTAATTGATGAATGGACGAACGGGTGATGAATCGGGTGGTGGGTTAAAATTATTTTATCCAAATTCATCACCCGCTTCATCCATCATCCATCGTCACATTAAACGGATCAAACTCATTTTTATCGAATTTTTATCCGTTTAATTAAATCAGATGAATCAAATAAACCACTGTCCATAGATAATTGTCAGCTCTAATAGTTCTCGTTGTTCTAGCCCAGCTTCATAATATAGCTAAATTATGTTATATTTTTTTATAACCGTCAACATATGATTTATAATCAATAAATCATATACCGTAAACACTTCTTAAAAAAAAATTCAACGCAGGTATACAACTAACTCTATTCTTAATCAGAGACAGACATTATATATTTTTATATTTATGAGTGAATTTATAAAATTTTAAAAATAAAAATAATTTTTTAATAAAAAACATAAAAATTTTAAATTATATACGAATTTTAAATTTTTAAAAGAATAATTATCTTTCTCAATATTTATATTTATAATGTCTTAATTTAAACTTTAAATAATATTTAAGGATTTAATTTTTTATTTTATTAAACAAAATATTTAACGAGAACATAATCTCTTTTTAAGTATACCTAGCAAAGACAATATTATCTGTTTCTTATGCACTGATAAGCCCAAGGTTTAGTTTACCCAATACTTGTCTTGAGTTTCAAGTCATCGTGTTCTAAGTCTCAAGGTCTGGAATAGGAAAAATTATTAGGGATACGGTTTACCATGTCATCCATGGTCTCAAACAATCAGGACCGTTGATCTTAATTTTTTTTCAAATGAATCATCACCTTTTTCCTATATAGACTTAGTGGGTGAGTACTTATTAAGTAATTATTTAAAGATTAACGATCTTGATTGTTTGGACCATAAATGACGTGATAAACAAGGTTCACCTAATAATCTCTCCCGAAATAGAGAATGTTTTAAAAAAAAATAAAAAGTAATCATTAAGGAATAGGGAATCTAATATGTTCAAGTACTCCACGTCACGCCATAACAAAAGAGGTAAATGCATCATACCTTTCCTGTATTATTTTTTTTTAAAAATTAATCTTTAAAATTTCAAATATTCTAATTTTTTATAATTGTTTTATTAACATAAGACATATTTATTATATAATGATTAATAAGTTTAGGGACTAAATTAGTATGAAGGTCATAGTGCAAGGAGAAATAGTAATGCTCAAAAATTTGGGATTAATTTTGAACTAGAGTTATAATTTGAGGATGAAATTAGAATATTTAAAATTTTGATAGTCAATTTAGAATGGGAGTCATAGTTTGAGGATGTATAGTATAATTAACTTTAGTAAGAATATATTGTCATAATATACGAGTGACTTAACATTTGATTAAATATTTATTTTGGTCCCTATTCTTTTTTTAATATATATAACACTCAATATTTAATTTTGTGTCAAAATGACTCGTTCATAGATAAAATTTATTAATCAATTGACAATAAACAACTTTAAATAATGTGATAAAACTTACATAATAGTACATGCTACAATAAAAATAACATATTTTTATAAATATTTAAAAGTTAATTTAATAATAATTATATATAGAGATAATGATCTCTAAGGACATAATTAAAATCAAACATTAAAAAAAATAAAAATCTATTAAATTTTATAATTTAAAAATTAAAATAGATAAAAACCTTAATAAATTAAAAATTTAAACTAAAAAACCTAAAATATTATCATACTGAAAATATTTTGGAAGGACAAGAACCCTTACATGGTTCCTTTTCCATGGTCTAAAAAATAAGTTAATTTATTTATTTTTCCTATAAGAGTTCTATACCTAGAGAAAACTTATCTTCAATATCAAAATTCAAGATTTTTAATTTATCAATAAATTTAAAGCATAAAGATATTTTTTACCTTTAACGTTTATAATTTTGTCATTTTGACCCCTATTTTTTTTTTTGATAAATTTAGCCCTTGACCTATGTCTTTTTAACAAATAACTCGTTTTTTAACTATCATTATAACTGAATCGTTAAAAATTTAATAATGATAACATATCATATATATGTAATAATATATTTTAAATGATTTAACATCTAATATATCAAATACATACACGCGGAATATAATTTTATTCCAATCTAAAAATATAAAATAATTAAAATTCAAATAAAATATTAAAAATTAATTTTTTATTCGTTAAAAAATAATTAAATCTAAAACAAAAGGCCACTAAACATTTTCAACCATAACTATAATACAATCAGAATTTTATCTAAAAAGGTATGAATATAATCTGAAAAGAAAGGGTTTTGTATAGTTTGTTACCGGTGAATCAAAGATAAAAGATTTTGATAATAATCAATTGGATTTTTATTATTTCAATTTAGAATTTAGGTATTTTAGTTTTAATCTAAATCGGAGTTTTAAGGTTTTATAAAGATATTTTAGTTTAGTTAGGGTCGAGAATATTTAGTAAATTTTTGTCTTGGATTTAATTAATTTTTAATATTTTATTTAAATTTTAATTGTTTTATATTTTATACTGGAATAAAATTATATTATATTATATGTATATATTTAATAGGTTAGATTTTATATCATTTAAAATATATTATCATATATATATATATAACATGTTATCATTATTAAATTTTTAACGGTCCAGTTATCATGATAGTTAAAAAATGAGTTATTTGTTAAATTGATATAGATTAAGGGCTAAATTTATCCAAAAAACAAATAAAGACTAAAATGATAAAAAAATATAAACGTTAAAAATAAAAATTATCTTTATACCTAAGTTCAAGTATGTTTCTGAACTTATTATTTTATTCTTAATGATTTAACATAATTAATCAGACGTTAAATTTAATCTTAAGTTATGATTTGATTCAGACATCAATTTGATGAGAAATTATATCATGGGTCAGTCTCACCACGTCATTCATGAGATCAACCAATAGAAATTGTCCATCTCATTATTTTTTTAATTTTTCAAGTGTAGATTCATT
Organism: Abelmoschus esculentus; assembly: GCA_035048815.1. Lineage (NCBI taxonomy): Eukaryota > Viridiplantae > Streptophyta > Magnoliopsida > Malvales > Malvaceae > Abelmoschus > Abelmoschus esculentus. The sequence goes on along the minus strand of JAUCBN010000019.1, from coordinate 482,867 downwards.
TGAGAAAAAATTGATGAAGTGGACAGCTTTTATTGGTCCCATGAACAGGTGGTGGGAGCGACCCATGATATAATTTTTCCAATTTGATAGGTAATTTTTTTTGTTCAATTAGATTCATGAACTTAACTTACGTGTTTTAATTTAGTACATGAATTTGACTATGACCCAAAAATCAAATTTAAATACTAAATTAAGCAAAAAAAATCCAAACATCAAAATTAGACAAAAAGAGTTTTAGGTATAAAATTGAACATTAAAATCTATTTTAAGTACTCAAATATAACTGTAGCCAGGTAAGAGATTATTTACCAAATTGACCTTCCGCTCTAGGGTTTTATTCTATAATAATTTTACCTGTATAAAAAGCAATCAAGAGTTCACGTCCCGCCCAATACCAGAAGCCATTCTTCTTCTTCTTCTTTCTTTCTCTCCTTGTTATCATTGTTTCATTCAGATCAGATGATCTGGGATTGAGATATTTCAATGGGGAAATACATGGAGTTACTTGATGCAGGGGTTAGGGCTATCGCCCGGTTCCATTCCCATTGCCCACAAACTGCTCGATTGTATTACCATCCTCCTCCGTCTCCTGATTCTCAATCCCACCACCAACTCGATCCCAGGATTTGCGACGGTGAAGATGGTTCCGAATCCGGCTCTGGGTGTACCAGTCACTGTCAAGTTGATCGAGTTGATCAAGACCCAAAGCAACAGCCAAATTTTGACTATTTTTATTATTATTCTCTGATGAGGTAAAAGAGAATTGATACACAACGATGGGTTTTTTATTAAAATTTTCATTTTGGGTTATGATTTTAGTTCATATATTCGATTAAGGTTGAATCTTGTTACGAGATATATTTAGATGTTTATTAAAATATTATAATGTTAAAGTTTTTTTATTACTAGTATTTTGATCAATTTGACCCGAATTAGGACTAATGAATTGATGTTATGAAAAGGGTTCATGTGTTTCTTAAATTTTGATTTTATCTCGATTCTATCTCTATCTCTATGATTGTTTAATTCTGATTTTGTCTCTAAACCCGTGCTTTAATGGCAGAAATAGAGAAAATTACCAGACTAACTCATGAACATCTCTAACAGGGAAATTTTTTCCATAAAATAGCCATATGGGTTCACACTTGAAAAACACTGTCTCTATCCTACATTATGTCCCCATCATAATGCTAAAGAGCAAGAGCTCTGAATTACTTGAAAGATAGAGTGCAGAGCTCTTGGTATCTATTGCAAGCTAAACATTTAAAGGAAGAAAATGGGAGGAAAAAATTAATGAATTAGATGCTAGATAGTCACAAACTCAACCAAACTAGATCACAAATGCTGCTTTAAATATACCATGAACTAAATATACTAATTTGTTGAAACTTTGTGAAACCTTTGAGCTTTAGAATCAATAGTTGTGATTCTTTTTCAGTCTTTATCGTAGAACAGTCGCCGGAATTCTTTTCTCGAAAACTTAACTCTATATGTACTTCTAGAGGATCAACATCCTGCAGCTTTTAGAAAGTTATCATATGGAGTTGAGGGTGGTAAACTGAAGAATGGGGGATGATTATGGTACTCAGTTGCACATGGCATTGGGAGGCTGCTGATTAGTTGTTTGAAAGGATTGGTGCTGTCGATTTGCTCGAGGACTGGATCTGCCTGCATTTCAAGTTTGTTAATGAATGTAACATGTACTTTTCTACCGTAGAACACCGCAATTCGGAAGTAATGAGGCATGTTCGTGGTGCATACGAGTATGACATGTATGATGGTCCCTATTGACATGGGAAATAGAGTTTACCTGTATTGTCATGTTATCTGGATGTTGAGCAGATAAGCTAATCCAGCTTTCTTGTCTCCGTCGGGTACTTGTCAATGGAGACATCTTTTGTTGCTTCCCTGTTACGAGTGCCTCGCAATGATGCGCTATTTCCTTGTACGACATGTCCAGACCAGTGGAGATGGGACTTCTTCCGAACTGATATGCCGCCTCCAATACCTGTACAGTTAAAGAAAATAAGTATGATGTTCTAAATAATTGTGCAGATAAGGTGCTCCTCGTGTTTCCGAACAGAATAAAAACGAATGTCATAGCGGACATACTGATTCCAGAAGTTGATTTACACCCTTAAGTCTTGTAATTTCTCCAGAAAACTCCAAACTATCCTTGGTTTGACCTTCAAATGGTTCCAGAAAAGCATCATCCTCATCGTCGTCGTCATCATCGTCGTCGTCATCTATCGAGAAAATTGAAGCTCCCTGCAAAAGAAATCACTTGAGTTCGAATCATTGGAAGATGAAATTTACAAGGTGATGCAAGTAAATTTACCTCCATAGACTTATTCTCTCCTGTGCCAGTTTGATATACTTTAAGCGGAGCATCCATAGGCAACTGAGCACCTAGTGGACACACGTCGTCGGGCAAGAATTCACTCAGCAGCTGTTCCTTTATGGTGGACAATTCCGGCTGCTATATAGTTCACCAAGTATTAGTGTAAGGTGATTACAATAGAAAACACTAGTTTTCTGATGATGCATTGAGGTTAAAGATTCTCAAAATTTGGAACAAAATGCTTTACCTCCAACATATTTCCCAAGCTTTTCACGATTTCGGAAGCAAGGCTTTCCCTACTTTGCTCTGGGGTTATCTGAATTTCCGAGAGAGTTTTTAAAGCCGAAGTATCATCTTCTTTAGATCCATAAACATTTGTTGGCTGGTCAGGCACAGTGTTAACTGCCTGTAACTTGTGCTCGTCCGCCAAGCACAAAAATGGATCAACCTATGGAATCATACAACCATGACATTAAAACAAGATATCTTGATTTGAGATGAAACCAAAATTGGTAAACCAGAACAGTCAGATCAAAACATGATATAAGTTTCTCTCTTCCATCACACATTACAAACTCTGGAAATGAAAACGGATGGATATTTTGCACAGAAAAGATGAATCTTCAGCTGTATTCCGAAGGAAAAGCAAGTGTGGTTTCATGAATGATAAGTTCCATACCGTTATTTCAGTAAGGACAGCCTTGCTGCAATCGACGATGGGGAGGATATTAAATGCTTTTGATGAGAAGAGGATCATTGAAGTTGCCAAGGTGAAAAGAGATCTACGACGAGACGGTGGAAGTGTCCCTGCAGCATGAGTGGAAATACAAGTTAAAGAGAGAACACCCAGATAACCAATATCCATTAGTAGATTCCAATATTTCTTTTGTAATTGCATGAATAGAATCCCAATTTATGTTTAAGAGAAATTCTTCATTCCAATCCATCAGAATTATTTTTCCATTTTCCTTCGGGAAAGAAACATAGGCTAAAGTAATTCGATTGCAAAAGACAGCTACAACCTCGGATGCTTACCTCCTTCATCGAGAGAGATGCTTCTCAGTGACAAAGCTAGCTGGAAACTGCGAACAAGAGCTTCCTTACTAGAATTCTGCATTAATTAAATATGGATATACAAAAATTAAACTCAAAGAGAATGGATGGTAGTTAGATGCTATTGATACAGAGACTCAAAGAAAATTTCTTGCTATGTAAGAAACTGAGGATTTTACCTTGGCTTGAGAAAAGAGCAACACAAGGCTGTATGTATGAGCGATTGCTTCATAGTTTTTTGGTGTATTTTCAGGAGAGATAGACTGTGCCCAAATTGAGGAAAGCAAGAGACTAATCTGAGTGCTACTAAGCCGCAAGGAATTGGCCTCCTGAAGTTTGACAGATAGAAAAGGCCACATAAAAGTCGATCACATTAAGAAATACCATACAAATCATAGGGTTGATAGTTTGAACCATTCATTTTACAAGCAGCAGCTTTAAACATATAGGTAAAGAGCAAGTCACCGCTTCCCAAATCCGGTCTTGTGCCTTACTCTGTAGCTCAAACTCCGATGAGGATGTCGGACACGTGTATGTCTGACATGGGATTGTTCATTTATTTTCAAGATTTTCATGCATTTGGAAGGTCCTTTGAAGTTCATATTCATATACTTATGTTCGGATATGTATTAACCATGAAAGAATAGAGGAGAAATTTTAGAGAAGAAATTTTGAAACACGTACAGATTCTGTATTTGAGTTGCTCGGAGGATTTTCGTTTGTTGCCAAAGATACTTGCAGATTTCTTGAACTGTATGCTCTATTGTAAGATGACTTTAACCTAATCAGAATCCCATTTTGACTGTTTTCTAGTTGCTCTTCGCTAGCAACATTTCCTTTATTCCCTAGACAAGCATTCTCCCTTGAGAAGGATTTCTCTTTCCTTAGCTTCTCGAAAAGGGCAGCTGAAGAAGAAAAGACGGAGACAGTTCTCGAAAGTGTTCTTGGAATACTCAAGGCTTTTTTTGTTTCTACAGCAACAGAGGATGGTTGAGGGCAAACTGAAGATGGCACAAGAACAACAGAAAAGATACGGTGGGCTCCAATCCGTATTTCATGGTCAGGGTGGACCATAGCTGGGAGTAATTGATGGAACAAAGCCTCAGGAAATGCCTACAGGGACAAAGGAACATCAAATAAAAAGGGTAAACTAAAAAAATTGCTGGAGACAACACTGAGAAATGTTCATCAACAAAAATGAATTAATGATTATGATCATTACCTTGTTTAGATAAGATGGATTTGGAACTGAGGCTATGATTTGAGCAGCGCGATAGACAACGGAGATAGCAGTTCTTGCTATAACTGTAATATTTGGGATATTCTCCAACATCACAGCCATAGCATCAAGAATTGGACCTGCATCACCAACCTGTTCACAAGAACAAAAACATAAGTAAACCTCAAAGTGATTAGCTTGGTTGATCTGAAAATAAAACATTTACTCGAGAACAACAAAAGGGTCTTACCTTATGCGATAACTGTACAAGACAATCATCCACTGCTTCTTTGAAGTTCTTGTTCCAATTTATGATTTCAGTTCCCGTAGTTGCGTCATCAAGTGACCAATGTATACTCTTTCGTAAATGTCTCATAACATCACTAACAGCACTAAGTATTGCTACTGAAGCCTCAACTTTTGAATCTCGAGCAAGGGATGTTATAACCTCTACAATTTGAAGTTGCACATCAGGTTGTTTGAGGACATTTTTGTGATCAAGATGCTTAACTAGTACGGACAGCAGAAAGTGTGCATTCTGTCCTGCAAACGTGGGAAAACAGATAGTATCAGTTTATCACCGTTTAAAGGTCATTTATTTTTTAGGAAAAGCAGAACAAAACATTAATCAGAAAACAGATAATTTGAGGGAAAGGGGGCATAGAAAAGAAAAAATGAGCATGAGTAACAGAACCATCCACTAAAATCTGCATTTCCCTTAAGACTGGCATGGCAAGACCATCTTGAGTGGACCATAACTTTTCCTTATCGAAGTAACAGAACATAGACTCGTGAACACGTCGTGTTGTTGTAGCTTCCTTTGCTAGCTTTGCCATGTTATGTAAGCAGACCCTGGACCAGAAGCAGGGGTTCTGGGCATCTACCCTGTGAAGGGGAAAAAAGAAACTCATTACAAGATAAAATTTTAAATCAAATGCAAAACTAAATCCAAAACTGAGTCATGGGATTACGCTGCGACATTTAGTTCGCCCTTGTCATTTACAATACTCCTCCATGAAGGAACTTTTATGAGAACATTTTGGGATGGAGTGACACGATTCTCCATTCTTTGCACTTCTTGCACCCATCGACTTTGGCCACTGTTAAGGTTCTCTGCATTTTTCTTTGGGACTCCATAGTTTTCCAAGACAACTGAAACAATCTGTGGTTGATAATTGAAAATCCCTTTAATGAAATATGGTACCAAACAACATTTCCAAAACTAAGACAACTTCAATTAAATTAAAGGTTCTGAAGAAGTAAGATGCACACATAATTTTGATAACCAAACCAAGGGAAAAAAAGGGGCATTAAAGCATGAAGAAATCAACTGCAGTAATATGACCAAACTATTCTTGTGAATATATGTTAACAGATTTACAGCAATTTCAGCTAAATTTAGGTAAAAATTCGAGGGATAAAAGAGGACCGAAAGCAAGTGTTCGTATCTTGCTCACAAGTGGATTAATATTTTGGATGGGACACGTGAGTTTATTCAGTTGCAACATACAGGCCAAAGCTTACTGGAACAGGTTACCAAGTGCAGAAATTAATCAATTAGGGGGCATAGCAAAGTAATCGATACAACACCAATCGAAATATTTTGCTATGGAACAAAACTGAAACAGCAAGAAGATGATTTTCTTTGTATTTTAATGACTCGGTATATAACTCGTATTTTTATTAGCTGTTTTGGTCAGTTAAGAACGTATTGAATCAAATCAATGGAGAGTTTATAAATGAAATCTATCAATATAACATAAAACATTCAAACATAGTCTCTGAAGAAAATAAACAAGTTAATAGCTAAACAATAAACTTGCAAGTGTATTTTAATAAGCCTGAATCAACTTACATGATCAAATTCCACCGGAATGTGAGAGTGTTCAGCTATTAACCAAATCTACACCAGAAGATATAAAATTGAATGTACGTTAGCTTGAACTGTAAGAAAGAAAAGAATAATTTTAGAAGGCAAAATTATTGCCATGGTTCTTGTGAGGAAGGTGCATTAAAATGAACCTTGAAGGAATTCATTCTAAGAAAATGAACTGATGTATATGTTTAATGAACTCGTAATGTTTAAAACTTTCCACATACAAGAAGAAAAAAAAGACCAAAAAAGCATGTATTTTCATTAGCTACAATACTTCTGCCTTCATTACATGTACTGCATATATCATTAGTTTGTTCTGGTATAATTTCCTATAACCTACATAATCGTTGGTGGAGTTATATGGTTTAAGATTCCCTTTTATCATCTATTTCCAAGAAATGCAACTAAGAGTTGATATATTCATCCATGCCGAAAAAAGAGAAGCCATGTAAACGAGAATACCAGTGAAGAAATTGCTTGCAGACCAGCTGAACGTAGATTTGTCTCCCTTTCACCTTCCCCACTTTCTTGAGCTAACTGACAAACTTTCGGAACAAAGCCTTCTAAGTTGGACATAAAAGTACTATCCTTCTGCAGAATTTGGTAAGATAAAAATGAGTTTGAAACCTGTTGCCATAAACCTAATAACTAATAGAAGTAAGATAATTCTACAAGCTGGAAATCCATTTTTCATAACACGAGAAGCATACAAGTAATGCTAAAAGTACCAACCTGATTAATTACAAAGTCAAAAAGGGTCTGGCATCCTAGAATTTGCATTTCGTAATGCCGTGTTTGATCCAGCAGAGTCTGTATAATGCTCTGTAAACTAGTAGCAAATAGTGTCCTGTAAAAAAGGTGTAACAAGTATCATTATTGAATGAAGAGTACTTTCCTTGTTGAAGTAGGCTTACAGTCTCGGCTAAGCACAGTACTGTAAAATCAAATATTAGATAAGAATTTGGAGAATTGAGATTCCTTGTTTTCATTATAACAGTGGTTAAAAATTGGAGTACCAAAATCACTTGGATAAGGAAATGACAAGTTAAAAAAAAAAAAAATCCGCGATGGAACTTAGTAGAGAGTAACAAAAAATTCTCACATTTGGTCCTGACATGAGATCAGTAACTTCTTGTAAACATGCACAACAATTTTCACCGATTGAAAATTCTCGTTTCTCAACTCCTTGTAGAACCTTTGCTCAAGGGAATCAGTGATCTGGTCATAGCATTTGCAAGAACTAGTTATAACTTATAAGGATACTAACATAATTAACTAGTATAAAACAGTAAGATTTCAGATCCAAGATTAACACATCAGAAGCATATCCTTAGGCTTGCAAATATATCATACCTTTGGGACACGTAAAGGATTTTTCGAAACATATTCACATAGTTTTTCAATCTTGCGAGCATTTGGTTCGTCCTCCTATGACATAAAAAGCTTATGTGATTAAAGAAGTGGAAGGGTATACTTTAAAACAAAAGACAAACATATGCTAAAGATGCAAATCCTCATTCATTATAAAGATAGAGAATGATTAAAATGAGTGAACCACCATCTTCTGACTAATGTTTGCTTAGCTAACCCTATTTAATGATTGAACTAAAGTAGTTTTAATTGTTCTGTCACTGAACTTTTGCCACTTGCAAATGCTTATGTACCTAAACTGGGAGAAAGGTACTCCCAAGCCCTATGCATACAATGAGCCATATTACAAGTTTGGAAATTTAGATAGATCAGAAAGTACAAACCTTGTTGCCAGGAAATATTTCAGCAATCAACCTCTTATACCTCTTGACAGGCTGCCGGGACCTCGCACGCATCGAAGGGCAAAAGGTACACATGCTACCACATGCAGGCAAGACTCGCCTCGAAATCACACCAGAGATTACACTCATTTTTTTCTAAATACTTTTCAGATTTTTAAACTTATAAAACTACCTAATGTAACTTCTCAATCTCTCAGCTTCCTTTCCCTTCTTAAATCAATAAAAAAGAGCTTGGACCTCAGTACTCAGAAGGGAAAGAAAGCTTGAAAAACAAATAGGCTACCTTCGAAACCCAATCACCAACCTGTCAACAACAACCCTGGAATTACAACTTTGTTCCTCTAAATTGAACCAAACTAAATTCTATATATCATAATTCATAAGATAGCTTACTAAATGATAGCAATCCAGCATCTGGGTTCATAAACATGGATCAAACTAGAGTATATGCTTCCAAAATATAGATCAAAACTCGAAGAAAACAAAAGGGTATCAACAAAAGAACAATTTTTTCGAGCACAACAAAAAACAAATGTTGAATTAAAAAATTTGACAACCCAACAAAAAATTGGATTGATTAGATAAAACTAACAAAAGGGTATCTACAAACCATGCATATTTTGATAAAATTAATGGGAAATGACCGATTTAAAATCTGGGTTTTCATCAGAAACAAACAAAAAAAAAAGTTTCCAAAGTTACCTCGAATCAATGCCAGAAAGAGCAGAACAGAGGCTGGAAATTCGTCTAAGCCATGCGAATCAATTCTCGCATTTCCAGCCTTCTCCAATCCGTGAAACGATTTGCCACTTCCTAAAAATATGTACTGGAATTAAATTATAATCTGTAATTTGATTCTCTTAATGCTATAATTCAGTTCAGCGTTGCTGGTTGCCATTAAATATATGATGATCATATTCAAAACCATTATTATATGGACCTCATTGTATGAACAAATCAAATCATAATAACTAATACCAACAGTTTAAAGAATTTATTTTGAAATTATTTCTTGTTTTAAATATTATCCATTAGCTTATTATTTTGATCTAATGTTAGTTCCCGGCGCGAACGTGCTGTGATGTCTTTTCTTCGCGCATGATCGACCGTTACTTACCGGTTAATTTGTTTTATTTTTTAAGGTAAAATTGTATTTTTAGTCCCTATTGTTTGCTGAAATATGGAATTTTATCTCTGTTTTTTAATTTGATATGATTTGATCTCTGTTGTGCTGAATTCAGGGTTTGGTTTGGTAGAATCACCATTTTAATCCCAAATTAATACTAAAATTTGCTAAATAATATGGTAAAATTACTATTTGGTCTTCTTAGTTTGGAAAAAGTAGTCTAAGAAATTGTAAATGTTATTAGTTAATAAAATGTAAAATTACTCTTTGACACTTCAAGAAATTTAAAATTCAATCTTAACCTTCCGTTCTAGCATTTTTTCTTAGAAACATCCATCAAAACATACTAAAATATTTTGGTCTAATGATATCTTTGACCCTCAAACTTTTAAAAAAAATCATTTTAACGCTTAATTTTTTTTCTTCAAACTTTTTTTTGAAAAAAAAATGTAAAAATTTATTATATTGATTAATCCGAATCAGATATTGAAAATTCATTCTCTTCAATTTGTGTCTTTTACGACATCAAAAGTTAAGTTTTATATCTTGTTTAAGAGACTCAACGCCTTATCCTATTAAACGACTATTTAGTAGTTGTAAAATAGGCAAAATTTTAATTTTATTTCGTAAATTTTTAAAAATTCATTCACAATAATTTAATGTAAAATATTTAAATTTTTTATTTCTTTTTTTTTTTTTTTCCTTTTGGTAGAAGTTGATAATTAAAGTAGGCAACTAGGCATCACTCCCCCCTCCCTTTAAAGGCAAGCTTCCTTCATTTCAATGGAATGATCATTCTTTAAATTTTCTATCATTTTGAGACCATTATAGTTATTAGGTTAACTTTAACTAACATGGAAGAAATCAATTACCATTGGAGCATTTGTTCCTTGCTAATGATGCAAATGCTGCCATAACCATCCAAATTCCAATATATATTCCATATTTTCAAAGAGTTTGAATAAAAATATAAGCTTAAATAAAGGGTTTTGAAAATAAATAAATAAATAAAATAAAAATATTAAAACTGCCAGTGCCATGCCTAAACAAGGACACTTCTATTGTCTGATGGTGTGTGTTCAACCATTTTACCTGAAGATTGGCTGGTCTTAATGCTACTTCCCCTCAGCCATTCTCGGAACAGAAGGCTGCATGATTCGGATCGGAATTCCGCCGATATCGAAATCTTCCTTCAAAGATTTGGTTAGAAACCTTATACATGTATCAGAGAGCTTTTGGTTAGAAACCCAAAATTATGCATACTTTCTGTTTTTTGTTAGGGCCAGTATCATGCCCCAATATAGAGATTTTTTTTTATGTTTTAAGTAATCCCTAGCACTGGATTATTTTTCAAATCCCTATCAGTCATATATGTTAGGGCCAGTATCATTCCCCAATATAGACATTTGCGGTCATGGCAGCTGTTCCACTAAGAATAGATCCAGAGGAAGCTTCTGTTTCCAAGCCAGCAGAATTCAAAACTTTAAACCGCTGATCCCCCAATTTAACAGGCCCTTCCCTTATGTCTCTAGTAACATGATCATCAGGTGTGTTGTACACAAGAGCCTCTCCCTTCCTTATCAAACTAAACAGTATTTGACCAACAATAAATAAAAAGAACAAGAGAACATGAAAAAAATGTGTGGTGCATTGAAAAAGACAGGAATTTGAGGGAAATTAACTACTAACCGGTTGAACAATGCAGACTTCCCTACATTGGGACGACCAACAATCATGATGGTAGGAAGCAGATTAATGTCTAATTCAATGAAATCAATAGGTTTTTGATTGACAACTGTAGCCCCTTCAGGAGTCTTGGAATGAGGTTGAGGCATATCATCCTTAGAGACAGTTAATGTGCAAAATCTCACAGTAGCTTGGATTTAACTCCTAAAGTTGTTAAGCAGATAAGCACATCCATAACTCTTGAAAAGAGATGAACCTGCAAAAGCAAGTCAAAAGCTTACCGACACAAACAGATCATTCAACAGGCATAAATCTATCTAAAAACAAAAAACATAACTTACTGACAGAAGAATTAAAAGATGGGACAAGTAGAAGGGGTAGAAGTGTGTTGGTCTTATGGAGCAGTAGGATGAAAATAACAGGGTGCCACTTTTTGGCAGAAAGGGATTCAAATTTGAAGAATACATCCGAATGACTTTTTTTTCCTTAGATTTCAGAAACAGAATGCTTTGCTGCATTTTTGGGCATAAGTGTGTCGTCAAACCTTGTTTTCTCCCCCCCCCCCCCCCATTTTCTTTGTTCATCCCTCTAACCTTCAGATATTCCCAATATATTTCAAAACCCAAAGCTGGCAACTCTAAACCTCAATCTAGACGACCATCATCCAAGAAGCAGCTTACCATTGCTACCCATCATTTGATGGATTCAGAATCATGCCAGATTATACCCATAAACTCCTCTGGGTCTCTTCCTTTTCTAGCACTGGTTTTCTCTTAAAAAGACTCTTAAAATTCTAAGAAAAAAATTAAAAACTCAAGGCAATTCCCTTTATTCCCTCTTCATCTCTTACCCTTCCATGGTTCAATCCTTAAGACCCCCTTCAATCCCAAAATACAAATAAATAAACAAAACCAAATAAGAAATCTTTAATTAGGTCAACAAACTGAATCAGAAGATTTGTTGCTATGTCATGATTTAGAACCATCGATTCATTAAAAGATTTTATATACTTCCAAGTAACTAGCTTATCACCAACTGTGAAATCTCATATTAGTTTGTGGAGCTCATTCCAGGAAGAACACCATAGTTTCTACAACAAACTGATATATAGATAGACAAATAAGGGAAACAAGCAGAGAGCAAAATAGATGCTACCTACAGAAGAAAGATGGAGTGCAGAAGCCCCAACAAAAGCTATTACACCTTTTCTTGCAAACTGAGGAAAAGCAACAATGCCAAAGGACATCATCAGCATCAGTGCATCACTATACCAAAAATGACTCATTAAGCAACCATGTCAGTAGTTTCTTCAAACCCACAAAATTCTGAAACCCCTTTCATTCAATACCAACAAATCTCTAACCATTTAACCTTGTAAATAAATTTCTATTCTTAACAACATTAAACAACAGCTCTGCATAAAAGATGTTGCATGTTCATAAAGAAGCTCATATGTCTGCAGATGTACTTGCATCTTTAGCTAAGCAAAGTAGCTGGGGGATCCTATCCATAGAGCAATCTTCTTTGCAGGCAGTGCATTGTATATGTTAGAAGAGTGTTTTAATATTTAGTAACAGATCAATCAATCACCACATAGCACTGATTCTTCTATTCTAACATATTTCAATCATATAGGAATTTTAAGAAACGTGATTCAATCTTCAGGCTTATGTTTTCACAAAACAAAAACAAATAAATTAAAGAGAGAATTTACCAGAGAAAAAGGAGATTCGAAGTGGTTAACAAGAACCGAACTACACAGATTCTCTCCGGTGACAATCCGACAATATCTCCTTATACACTCCGTCGCCACCGCCTTGGCCGTACTCCAAAGTCTATAGCGGTTCCCATTCATTTCCTTTGTTTCTGCTTACCAATTCAAAAGAAGGTTCGCTTTTTATCTCCCGCGACGGCGATGGCGACGGCGACAACAACAAAATACTACACCTTGTCTAGTCGCCAGCGACCGGAAACGGTTCGTTTTGGAGGTGGTAAAAAATTAGGGGATATTTTATTTTAGGGATTAAAGAAACTTTTAGTACATGAGCTTGTAATTTTTTAAAATTGATCCCTAAAGCTTTTTTTTATATATATATTAGTTAGTGAACTTGGATTTTTTTCATTATATATTAGTCCATGAACTTATATTTTCTCAAAAACTGGTCCTTGAATAGTTTGTAATCTACACTGGTCGTTATATTGAAAGGATTAAAATGAGAAAATTAAGAAGTTTAAGACTAATTTGAATCAAAAGTCGAAAAAATACTTCATTCTTTTTTAAAAATGAGTTTCTAGGAAGGGTGAGATTAGCTAAAAAAAATTAATTTAATTTTAATAAATTTCTATTATAATTTTATAATAATCCATCTAATAGTTTGTATTTAAGTTTAGGGTAAATTAGACCGACTGTCACTAAACTTCTAGGATATTTTTAATTTGATTGTTAAAAATCAAAAACTTTCACGATAACCATTAATTTTTTAATTCACTTTCATTACGATTATTTTATTAAAATATATTAATTTGACACATTAAATTTTTTCCATAAGAAGAACTCTTATTTTCCAAATTTACAACCGATGTCAATATCAAATTTTCGATAAACGAACTTGTTGCCGTTCAATCACAAAGCGGAAAAATCCGTCTTTATTAGAAAATTAGCATAGTTTAGTTTTAAGTTGATCTAACAGTTAATAATGATGAATAAAAAGTAAAAAAATCAACTAAAACTAAAAATTAAAATTTTTTATTATTAACCGATAATTAATCTAGTTAACCAATTTCTTCATTTATACTTAAGTATTTAAACTTTTAAGGTTACTTTAAATATGTAACGTCTTATCTCACAAACCAACTCATTAGTAGTAATAACCGTTTACGTTTACGAATATAATTCAATCAAGTTTGCATTTTTCACCATTCAAACTCTGCTCAGCTCGAAATTTTCACTGCTCAAACAATTCACACAAGCTAAAACAACATAAGAATATTATAACTTTATTCGAATTCGACCCGATAATCATATTTTTACAACAATGTTATTGAATATTTCCCAATATACATTACACTGTTTCATATTATTCTTTTACATGTATATATTTACAGAGTCAACCTAGGCATTGTAATGAGAAATAATTTTTTGTATCCGTATCCGTATTCGTATTTGTATATGCAAGTTTATATGTATATGCATATGTATATGCAAATCGTTTTATATGTAAAAGCCTCAAGGGCATTTTGGAACAGTCTCCTCTTCACTCGGTTTGACATTGTTGCAGACAGCTTTGGCTGGTTTATGGTCATGGTCCTGCAGGTTCACTTTTTGAAGCACAATCTTTTGGCAAGGATGGTTCTTGCTGCAATCGAAATTGATTGCAACTTCAGAAGAACTGGTCCCTTTGATGTTGCTGTACACCACGTTTTTAACCTGAACTGCTGAGCTCTGAAACAAATCAAAGAAAAAAATGAGGATTATTCTTTGGAGCAAATAAACAAACAGTTGGTGTGCGTGGCTCCGTTCAAACCTGTTCTTCGCATGGTTTACTTTGATCACAGTAGCTCTGGTCTATGATGATTGGGTTCTTCACGTTGTTCATTTCAATGTTTTGGAATTTGATGTTGCTAGCAGTTCCTGACCCTCCCTGCAAAGCATTAGGAAGTTTATTATTAATCATTACACGAAATGTAATCCGATATTCATATTCGAATATATTTCGAATATGAGTACCGGACATGAGTATTTCAAGAAAAATAAAGAGTCGGATTAACCGTAAATCCGGTTACCTGCCATGTCTTGATCCTAACTCCATTTGTTGTCCCGGAAAGTTTAGCTCCATCAACAGTCACACCGGAGACAAAAGCCTTTGAATTGTTAGACCCTAAGCTTCCAATACTGTGTTTCAATCATAACAAAACAGATTAATGTAAGTAAATATATATATATATATATATTATCCGTTAACATAACGTAAAACTTTTCGATTCGAATAAAAAGACCTAATTCCATGACCGGGACCGCAGATTATGTTCGAAGCATGCACATTCTTGGATCCGCTTACAATGGAGATACAATCATCACCTGAAATTAACACCAGGAACATTTTAAGTGTTCATACTCGAAATTCGAATCCCAATATCCATGACTTGTAACGAATGAAGAGACCGTACCGGTTCCTATGACGGAGTTTGTGACTTGAATGTTCTGCGTATTCGTGATATGAATCCCATCGGTATTCGGACTTTTCTCCGGGGACGTTATCTTGAAACCGGAAGCTCGAACACCGGTGCATCTTTGGAAAGAAACATGGATTTGTTGAGCGTTTTGAATGATCAAGTTCCGAACTACCAAATTCTTGTTCTTGTAGAAGGTGACAGCCTGCAACATGTAGGGTTTTTTCGAATATTAGAAAAAAATTATCGAATAGTCGACGATTTTAACGGCACTTTCGAGTTTCGATAAAGAAAATGAAGGTAAAATCTTTAACCTACCGTCGGAGCACCCTTGCATGGCTGCAAAACAATGTAACAAAAGAATGTCAGCATATATTAATATGAAGCAAAAAAATGGCGTTACCGCCATGGGAGAGAGTGTAACAAGCTTACGAGGTTTTTGTTAATTTTGCATGAATTTTGCCACCAAATCTTCCCATTGCCATTAATCTTCCCGCCACCACCTTCCACCGAGAAATTATCAACCTTATCGAATACAAGCCAGTGTCTGTTATCTTCCTCGTAATCCGATCGATCCTCCGACGCCGCTATGTTCCCATATATCTGTGATTTAAACCGTAAACACGAGTCACATGGTCAGACACATGCGTCGGGTACGTCAAGAAAAATGAAGAGTCCGAACAACATCGAGAGTCGAGACAAACCTGCATGGTAAGATTAGACTTGCATGGACCGGTGAACCTAACAGGCTTAAGAACATAGTGCTTCCCTTGAGGGACAAGAAGAACAACTCCACCTTTAGCCGAGCAAGCCTTTTTCCAAGCTTTCTTAAACGCCTTGGTATCATGAGTTTTATCTCCGGTCGCTCCAAATCCTCGACGTTAACAACAGTTCCGGTCGAAGCCGATGCGACAGTATATCGTTGGAAGCTCGACGCCATCATCGAACCGTCAACCTTCCCGTAACCTCCAATGTCTCCGTAGTACGAAGGGTAAGCTCGTGGCTCATAGCCAGCACCCATTTCTTCTTCGAAATAATCATTGTAAGAATAATGATTTATGTCATCCTTCAAAGCATTGTAACGTGAGAATAGAGAGAAGCAAGTAAGGAATAATGGTAGTAATTGTCTGATTTGTACAGCCATTTTCTTGAATAAAATGAGAAAATAACTGGAAAATTAGAGCTATGAAAGCTGTAGGAGAAATGGGTATGGTTTGTGAGTTGGCTTTCAATGATGAGTACTTGTATTTATAGAGAAAAAAACCAACTGTATGTTGCTTTGTCTTTTGGACAAAACTCTTGTAGGTATGGTTCATGTTATCCTAGGTTTATACGAAATAATCTCTTTAGGGTTGTCTCTAACTTTAAGTTCATAAATTATATATAGTTAATTAGGGTTCAGTTAATTGATATCATAATCTCCTTAGGGTTTATTTAAGAGAATATAGATCTAAATAATTATAAATATTTAATAATAATAATAATATGTTAATTACTTAACTCGAATATATCTGTAGGATACTATTTTTTATTTAAATTTAGAGAATTTTTTAACGAAACTCCTACCTATATTTTATTACGTATGATTTTTTAAATAAAATCATACATTCTTAATTTTAAAAAATGAGTTGGGTCAATCATGATTTGGTTCTAATTTTTTTGTCCAAGTATGGATCCTAATCGATTTGTACAAATTACCCGTTTCTATTCTAAATATATAATTTAATATTATTTTTTATATAATTAAAATTAAATAAAACATATGCTTAAAATTACTTAATTTATATTCATACTAGATCGATCCATAAATCGAAAACTTTTACTTAAATCAACTTGAATCAAATAAAACAGACCATCGAACAATGAACAAATCTTCTTATAAACACTATTAAAATTTTCTTTTGTTACTCTGAACTATAGATGTGTGTAGGGATGGATACGGATCGGAGTTTTAGTCCATTCGAATCTGACTATAAAAAGAATACATAAAGAGGGAACATGATATACTTAAACCCGATTTTATATCTGAAAAAATTATCTCAGCTCGAAAATTATATAGTTAAACTTGAATCTACCCGAGCTATTAAAAAAATAGAGATATAATAGTAAAAATTAATTTAGTGATCTAACCATAAAAAAATATATAAAGAAAAAAAATATTATTATAAATATCTTTTAAAATATAAAAAATTATACTATTAATCTCAGGTTGAATCGAATATTTTTCACCATAAACCCAAACATAACCCACCAAAAAATATTCTTAGTAAAAACTTGAATCAAACCTAAATTTTTGTTAAATAATCTGATCAAGTCGGATCAAATAAAATATCATTCTAAATATGTTACAAAATGTAATAATAATAATAATAATAATAATAATAATAATAATAATAATAATAATAATAATAATAATAATAATTTCACCCCAATCATGTGATTTAGTTTTTTTTTTCATGTTCCCAAAGGTTGGGATAATTTCCAATTTTGAACATTAAAATATTATTATACATATTAATATAACATACGGTCTTTTTTTTTTATTCAATTAGTTACAGTAGTATCTGTTCTATAGTATACTTTTAATCGTTGAACATTGATCGTTCAATCATTATACTAATATTATTGGTTCTCAAATTTGTGACCTTTAAAAACAATAATTATTCTTTGAATCGGTGAAGTTAGATGGTTTGTACTAATATAACATACGGTCCTGTCCTGTAAGATAGTTTGTCACATAATCCAACTGACTTTGTGGTCATTAAGTTAACCACATTTACTTTAACGTGTCTGTAAACTCAAATGTCAAAGCCATCAAGTGCCCATGACTTGGAATCATCATCAACCAGGGGGAAGGAACGACTCAATTTGGGGATATGATTTATAGTAACCACAGAATTAATTGCTTGTACAAAGAGCACAATCAAACGTGTCGAATCGGGATTGGTCGATATTTGCCACGTAAGCCCACCAAAACGTGCATATTTGGCACACTTCAAATTAAGATGCTTGTTCATCGCATGGTGTTGAGGTAATGTTTTTGGTGCAATAAGGAAGATGAGACTCGGAATATTTGGAGATATAAAAATATATATAAGAACGACAGAGTCAAGATTTTGGGTTGAGAGGATAAAACATAAATGTTTAAAAGTAAGGGTCAAATTTATAAAAAATAATTTTTAAAAAAGTTAAATAGGAAGACAAAGGTGAAAAAAATTTCTTCAGGGGTGGGGGGCGATTGCCCCTCCCTAACCCCATGTAGTTTCGTCCCTGTATAAGGATGAGTATTCGATCGAATGAATTAATAAATATTTAATTAAATTAAAATATCGTATTTTATAACTCAATTTTGTTTAAAAAATATTTATGTTGAGTTGATATTATGTCAAAATTTAATAAAAAATTATACTGTTATGGTTCTAATTTTAACATTTTTATAAACATATACAATATATATTTATATCTTTATTTTTTTATATGTAATATCCGTATGTAAAGTTTATGGATTCAACTGAAACTTAAAACCCATCTATTAGTTAGAGTCTTATTTAAATTCTTCGAGTTAAATCTAATTTATCAAATTATAATTCGAGTGTTGAGTCTAAAAAATTTAATTCCTTCGATTCAAATTTTGTTCATTCCTACTTATGCATAATTATATAAACTATTCATGTACAATGAATAAAAAATTTATGTTTCATCAAAACTAAGTGTTATAAATTTATTAAATATCCGCGAAGATTTAATATTGACTAATACCAATTTTTTTGTTAGTTATATATAAATTTATATTCTCAAAATAAATATGAGACTTCAAATTCATATCATGACACGCGTCTATATTAAGAATATTTGGAAAAAGCTGGTAGGTTTTTGTTGAGTGCAAATC
Source organism: Abelmoschus esculentus (assembly GCA_035048815.1). Classification (NCBI taxonomy): domain Eukaryota; kingdom Viridiplantae; phylum Streptophyta; class Magnoliopsida; order Malvales; family Malvaceae; genus Abelmoschus; species Abelmoschus esculentus. The sequence continues at coordinate 463,735 of JAUCBN010000019.1, read as the reverse complement.
GTTTACCTTTCTCTTATGCCTCTATTCGTGCCTCCGCTTCAAATTAAAGAGTTTAAGGTGTAGGGATTATGGTTTGTGGTTAGAGTTTAGAGAATTAAGGGTATGGTGTATTTTTTAGGATTAAGGTTTAGGGTTTAGGATATAGAAAATAAGAGTTAAGGTTTAAAATTTATTTTTTAAAAATTTTCGATAAGAGAAATGATTAAAAACATGATAAAGAAGTAAGAGATTTTTTCCGTTTCTGCTATAGTTAACATTTGTTAATCAAATCTGTTATAGTCCTAATAAATCTGATTTTTCTTACATCGAAAAGGGATTAAGAACCAAACATCATTGATTGATTGTTGTGTCCAATTGTTTTCGGCCAAAATAAGGTATCATGTTATGGTACAACATATTCAATTGGAATATCTAACTGCCATTTGCCCATATCATGAACTCATTACCAACTTGAATTAGACATCAACAAAGTCAAAGATTAGGATCTGAATGGGATGGGCAGGTAGAATAAGTTGCTGACAAAATTATCTTAAATTAGGGTTTAAAGATTTAGATCGTAAGATTTATGTTTAAGGGTTTTAGATTTAACAATTTAAATTTTAAAGGAGGGTTGAATAATATTTTTTATACAATTTATATATTATTGAGTATATTTTTTTTCAATTAAACTTATTTAAGTGAACAAAATTTATAAAAATTAATTCGATCAAATTTTATACTCTAAACAGATATAACTAAATCAATTTAAAATCGGTCAATTAACCAACGTACTTTATTATGTAATATATTTTATGGCCTATGATGCTTTAACAAAGTTTTGAGGACCATGGTTACCTATAGGATCCCAACCGTACACCACCACTTTTCCGACGAAAGGCCATAATCATCGAGTTTTCGTGTGGTCGTCACTCGAAAGGGTTTAAACGGATAAGAAAGGCTATCGTTGATCCGACGGGATAAAATATCACCGGTCGGCCATAAGACGATCTAGATGTTATTTGGATAAGGGTAGGCATGATACTGGTAAAGGAGACTCATGGACGGAGTCAAGATTTAAGATTGAGGGGACAAAACATAAATATTTAAAAGTAAAAAAAAATCATAAAAAAATAAATTAAAAAAAATAAAAAAGAATAAAATTTTTTTCGAGAGGTAGAGGACAATTATCCCATCTCATATAGTTCCGTCCCTGAGGAGACTACACCATGTTTTTGCCAAAGACAATTTGATTCATGGGTTCCTTCGGTTATGTTATATGCATTGTCGGACCATTTTAGGCCCATCATGTTGGATTATGATTTGATGAGAGACAAATATCAGCACAAACCCAATTTCAGACCAGGAAACAAAAGGAGTGGTCGTAGTTGGATTCAAACTAAAGACACTTCGATCTTAAAAATTGGGTCCATACTGATAAAGGTATAATTTTGATTTTAGTCCTTATATTGTACTAAATGTCAAGATTTAATCCCTCAATTTTAATTTGATAAAGTACGGTTCCGCTACTTGTATAATATTATCGGTAGGTCTTTTTAATTAAAAAAAACATATTATCATTAGGTTCATAACAATAATAGTGTATTTTCGTCTGTTATTATTAATCGGGCTTAAATAAAAAATAAATAATTAAATTATAGTAATTTTTAACTCATCATCGTTTTTGTCATTAATCACTGTCATTTTTGTTATCGACGATTGTCACTAAACTTATTTTTCATTTGTCGGAATTAGACAATTATTTTTTAAATATGGTATTGTCCCAAACGATGAATGACATACCAGTCTAACGTTGCGTTTGAAGCTCGACTAGCATGTCGTTAGTCGTTTTCAGTGATATCGTATTAGACAAAATGATCGACTAAATTTGGTAAGTAAAAGAATAGATTTAAGTGTGACAATAGACGGTGAAAGCGAACACGATTTTAGGGTTGGTTTTGGAAATTTTTAGGGTTTAGGGATTGTATTGTAAAAAAAATAAGATTTTCGGCATTTTTTGAAAAAATAATTTATTTGTGTAAGAATTGTTTTAATTTTTAAAAAATAAAACGAACATATCAACTGATATTTTTTTTATTGGTTGATAATTTTGAAATTATAATTAATTATCAGACACTTAAATTATAACAATATAAATTTTAGACGCATATTTTTAATAAAAATATTTTAAGCACTTAAAATTTAAAAATGATATAATTTAGATAATTATATTTTTATTTAAGTCTTATTATTTATTAATATAATTTGGGTCACATGAAGATTCAACCCACCATATTCAACTAATAATATCTTTAGTTACACTGCTTTTTACCAACCTATTCCATGACAACCAATAGTGCTTTATTTGTTTTATATACTTCACCTTATAACTACCCATGTTTGTATGTCCAATTGTGTCTTTGATTTTATTTTTACTTGTTTCATGGGGCCTTGTGAAATTGACCGATTGATTCCAGTCCATTGAATAAGAACCAGTCAGTTTCACATCAAAGTAATTTCATCACGTGGAAACAATATTGTTAGGGATTACAATTTAACCGTCACTGTGGAGTTTCGATCCGATTCAATCAGGACAGATTTTTTATTTAAAAATCGAATTCAGATCGGATTGAGTAATAAAAAAATAAAGTCGGGTTGGATTGGGGTTAGTTTTAGGGTGAAAATTTTTTAACCTGATATATATATATATAATATTTAATATTTTTATTGTTTTTTCGGTCCGGTTCGGTCCGGTTTATTCATTTTTTTTATTAAAATATTAGGATTAGATCAGAGTCGGGTTATGATTTTTATAATATCGGATCGAATTGGATCGAAGATAAAAATATTAAGATTAGATCGAATAGAAAGACTTAAATTTCGAGTCGAGATCAGAACGATAAAAAATCTGACCCGACTCAACCCGTTACCATCCCTAAATATAGTTAGAATCAAAATTGCTTTTGTGGTGAAAGGGAAACAAAATCATTGCTCCTGAAACATTGACTAATGCATGAATTTTGAGACAGACAACGGAAATTACGGTTCTTTAAAGCACTACAAATAATAATAAAAAAAAGACAAAATCAATTGCTTTCCGCCACTAATGTGTTTTTTTACTACACTTTTATTATTTTTTTCTAAATTTTGTTCGGATTCTGATTATTTTATGTTATATATTTTGTTTTAGTAAATAAATCTCTTAGTAAGAATTTTTGTACATGCGAGACTTTAAACTGAAGACTTGTTTATATAATATCAAATTACTTATCATTTAAATCAATTTTCGTTTGAAATAATATTTTTTCTATTGATAAATTTGAATGCTAGTTTTAATCTTAATTAGAGAGGAGAGAAAAAAATTAGGAAGAAGAACAAAAGTGTTCCTAACGGATCTAAAACCCGTAACCTAAAGAATATAAAAAAATAAAAATAAACAATTTGACATAAATGGACGATTTTTCTAACCACCCGTCTTTATTCCCTCATTTCTCTTAAGTCTAGACCTACTAGGAACATACTCTTTATTCTCTTAAAGTTCACTTTCTCTCCTCGAGATAAGATTAATTAAAATTATAACTAAAATTTATAAAAAATATATATTTATTTTATGTAATAAATTCCAATTGTTAAATGCATGTTAATAAACTATACGATTATACTAATAATGTGTCTAGAGAGAGATACACACAATAAACTCCCAAAGAAAAATGACACCTTTGGAAGGCATATTTCAAGGAAAAGTGGCTGAAGTTTTGAAAATTCTTCTATTTACCAATTCACTAGGGGTGCCTTTCGGCTAACAATTTGGACTACTAAAACAGTTTTAAAGATTGGATGAATCTTTATAGGGAAATAATTGGTTTTAACTATTAATATCTGATTCATTAATTTATTAATTCAGATCGAGTTTTGTAAAAATTTATTATAAGTTAACCTTTTTGACTTAATTTTTTTATTATTTGCGACGTTGAAATTCAAAACTCGGATGTTATTAACAATTGTTTTAATCGAAATATTACAATAAAAAATGATTATAGTAGATATAAATGAAAAAATAAATATAATAAAACAATCAAATTATAACATCAACATGAAACATATGAATGTCTCAAAACATTATATCAGATTTAAAGGAACTAAAAATGGTTGGAGAAATGCTCGAATCGAAGGAGATTGTTAATAAACTAAACTCGGAGGCTGTTGATTACTCTGTTGCTGCATGCTCTTTGATGGAAGCTCGTGATCTGCTAAAATCTAATCCTCCTATTGGAGTTGCTCATATTAGTCGTACGGCTAATAGGGTAGCTCATAGTACTCTAGCTCAATGGGGTCTATCTTTAAATTATCTGTTTTATTTTCGTTTGAATTTTCTTCCTGTATTGATTAAATAATATGAATAATTCAATCTATAAACAGATCAATTCCACAACTTCATCTTGAATTTAAACAATTTTACTTTTCAATTATTGACCTAAAAAATGAGCAAACTGAATTAGAAAAATCGTACTTATAACGAATTTTTTATAATATTCGATCTAAATTAATCGATTAACGAATCATACATTTGTACTTATAAAAAAAATATTATTGATGTTTGAAAACACACGTATGTATAAAGCATAAACAACTCCAATGATGTCCACTAATCAAAGGCACTAAACCAGACAAAGAAAGAAGCAATACCATTTCATCTGTACAATACCAAAACAAGTGGTTCCACTCCCATCATCATCTTTCACCAATAATAAATCATCACATATACCATCACACTTCATGCACTCAACCATGATGCAACACATACATACATGCATGATACATTATATATTGATTAGGTGCAACCCTTGATTGCATGCCCTCTGATAAAGGGTACCCTACAGTTGAAAAAAGATGAAGGTACACTCTCTTAAAGAAGAAAATTAAGGGTCTTAAAAGAAGGAACGTTTTACAGGTGGTCGCCCAACAGCTCTCATCAGATTAGCAATCTCAAGAACCTTGGCAACCTTTGTCCCTCTCTTGGCCTCAGCTGATGCTCTTCTCTCTTCTGCTTTCCTATGTGCTTTTGCGACGTCGTTTTGCATCTTTTCTAAGGCTTTGACTCTTTTCTCCTCAAGCTTCCTCTACATATATGAGTGTATGCACACCATGTTAATGTTTCATATAAGTCCGATTCGATTTAACTTAACTTACGGATTACGATATACAAATCTATTCAAACTCAATTTCATATGACCTATGTATCTATAATATACATATGAATTCGATTTAACTCAACTTACGAATTATGATACACAAATCTATTCAAATTTGATTTCATACAGTCTATGAACCTATAGTATACCTATGAATTCGACTTAATCTGAACTAGATAAGATATAGTAAAAGTAATTAAGCTAATGATTCGTATTAGTGTTTTAAAACTATCCACTAAGAAAGTAGCAATTTTTCTATACCCATCATCATCATTCTAATCATCATATTCCACTAATAACATATAGAAAACAAAGTACATGAACTTGATGAAGAATTGACTCAAAATCATGAACATGTGAGAATGATTACATGAAGATAATTTAGTTATTAAACTACCATGAGAATTTTCTAGAGTCAATTGAATCATCAATAAACTAATCAATCATTACCTTAATGAAAGCACAAAAGAACAAACACAAGGAAGATGAAGGAAAATTTTCTTTTTCTCACTATCCAAACATACCTCAACTTTCTTCATCCAAGAAGTAGCCTTTTGGACTTGCTCACTTTCCCACCCATTAATTATTGCATCTTCCCTCTTAAACCTATTATTAATCTTTGCAACCTTAGCGTTTTGCCAAGCAGATATTTTGGACTCCACCTCCTCTTTCTTCACTCTCAGCACCGAAACCTCCCCGTGGCTTCCGACGCCACTACTCTCCGCCGCCGCCGCCGGAAACATCGTCTCTCCTGACCCAATCCGTCTTTGCTGATCCGATCCCTGATCGGCGTAACTATTATCCGGCACAATAGCTAAAGGATTCGTTTCCTCTTGCAGCTCATGATCCTCTCCGATCCTCGTCAACTGATTATGATTGTTCAAAGCATGTATAGAATCCGAATCATTGTTCTCAATGGAAGAACCAGCAAGAACTAAAGCATTAAACTCTCGGCTCATGGTGGTAAAGTTCTCACTCGAAGCGACTTCGCTCGACGACGATGCACGGCTACCGATGTCCCAACGGCGACGAGTTACAGCCGGAGGATGAGGTGGGGTCAGAGCATGGATGTCCCTGATATGTTCATCATCATGATCATCTCCGTTTTGATCGTTTTCACCATTGTTGATAGCACTTTGAAGGGTTAACATGGTAGGTTTGGTTCTAGCTAGGAAGGAGGAGAAGAAGAATTGATATAGATATTGACATAATGTTTTATAGTAATTATTAGAGATTTTTTTGAGTTTTTTTGAAAGAAATGTGAACCACTAAATTATGGAGGATTCAAGAAGAATGTGCCCACACATGTTGGGGGTGGCACTCTTAAGTGAAAGTGTAGTGAAAAAAGTAGCTTTGGATTTTCTTTTATTTATTTTTTAACTTTAATTTAAAATTTTGAATTTTTTTATATTATATAATTAGGGTCGTATATGAGACGAGACAGATTGTGAGTTATTCGAGTTCGACTCGGTTAAAAGTCGAATAGTCGATTTAATTGGATTTGGATTGAACTCGAACTCGGTTCAAGTTCTTGACGAACTGAGCCAAGTTACATGATATTGGATTCGAAAAACTCACGAGTTACTCGAAAATATAAATATATATTTTTTATTTTTATAATTTAAAATCTAAATTTCTAAACTTAAAATCCTAAAATCTAAACCATAAATATAAGTTAAACCCTAAATTAACACACTAAACTCTAAAATTAACAAACTTGAGTTTACACATTTTGTGCATCAAATTTTTTTTCGTTAGGCTCTAAATGAGATGTGACATATAAGAGTTACTCAAGTCTAACACGGTCACTGACTCGATTAGGCTCGAACAAACCTCGAGCTCTTAAAAAATCGAACCGAGCTCAGATTTTTTAAGCTCGTTTAGAATTACTTAAGCTTGAATTTGACTGAAAATCTTGACGAGCCAAACTTAGTATTACTTGAACTCAACTCGTTTATGCCCTTAATATAATTATAAATTGATCTACTTAATAAAAATTTTGCCTATTTTATATAAATTTGAGTCAAATATTTATCTCGAGAATATAATTATTTTTATTTAATTTTAAAAAATAAACTTAATAATTTAAAATAATTTAATTCATCTTTTACATAAAATGATTACTATATAATATAATATTTATTTTAAATTCTTTAAAAAATCGGTTTTATCTCTAAAATTAATTTTAAACCGTAATATTATGAATATTTTACCGAAAAAGTATAGTATTAGTGTTTTTTTTAACTAAGTTCTACGTCAATAAGTGTCGGCAAAAGGGCTTTGAAGAAGAAGCCCACCAACAGTAAGGAATTTGCGTGTGGACCATTGATAAAAATACACACGCGTAACACGTAATAATCATCAACTGTTATGATTTCCAGGTGTCGTTTACTTATAGGATGAAGGTCCCATCAGGTAAGCTACGTTATTTCCAGGGATGCAATCACTGACGTAATATTATGAAATGGGAGCCACGTGTACGGTTCAGACAAATTTTTTAATTTCTTTTTATAAAAAATATATTTTTAGGTCTTCAAGATGCCCACGTCTCACGTGATAAAACTAAGCTTATCTTATCCCTTAATAATAAAAAAGCTTTAATTTTTTATTATCAAAATTTTAAATTTATTAAAATATTTTTTTTATTTTTTTAAATATATATTTTTAAAATAATATTTTTCAAACCTAATCCATTATGGAGACAAATAAAAGATCGATATAGTTAATTTTTTAATTATTAAATATCTTAATAGTTTATCTGAATAAAGTAATTAATAATTATTTTTTTTTTATAATTTGATAGGTCAAATTTATTATTTGATTTTTTTTGATGTAATTGAAGTGTTACATTTTATATGAATATGATAGTGGACTGTGACAAGTACTCTCCACTAGACAGAAATATTTAGCTTTCAAGAGTGGTCCAACGTAGGAAAGCTCGATTTTATTTTAGGTTTCGTTGGATATATAAAATATTTAAGAATTAAAATTAAAAAATAAAAAATATTTTAAATATTTTTTTTTAATTGAATGAATTTCATTTGACCAAGTTATTAAGAGTATAAAGGATTTTATAATTTTAATTTTTATCTAATTATGATTTTAGTACTATATATTAATTTAGATATTTGTTAAATTAAATTTTTTTTTTAATTTGAATTAAATAACTATTAAGTCTTTATTAAATTTAATGTTAAACAAGTTACCCTCTGGTTGACTAATTATGTTCCATCCCTTTCCGTTATTATTTTTATATTTATAAATATTTATTTTAAAATTATTAAAAAATATAAGTTAATTAAAATATTAAAAAAAACACCACTTTATATTTATACAATTAAACTCGTATAAAATTTTTACTTTTGAAAAATTAATTAAATGTGACAAAGACGTATAAAAATTATTTTTTAATATTATTAGTAGGCATATACAAAAGATGTATATTTTTTATTTGTTAAAATATATTTTTAGTATAATTTTAATAATTATTAAATTTAAATGTATATATTAATTTTTATTTAAAATAAAATCATATATATTTATCGATAAAAAATATTGTTTTATTGGTAAATTTATTTTTTTAATTTTATTAATTATTTAAATTTATGTTATTTAAAAAAAAATATAATCACCAAAGTTTAAGTAAAAAATGGCTAGGAATAGGATTATATACAAAGCCCAAGTATTTGTTACCCAACAATATGTTATTTGCTGTCGGTCCAATGAAAATATACATTTTCCGAACATAATTTAACAGCCCACTAAGATTAGGCCCAAAATGTAAAATCTACGTGGCATATTATAATTTAAAATTTATTATATTTTTAGCATATTTATATTTTTGTATACATTAATTGAATTGGAATTCTACGCTCTTTTTACGTATTTAAATATGTTCTAACGTTAAAAAGTTTTAAATTTTAGAATTTAGATTTAAAGTTTAAGATTTAAAATTTAGAGTATATAATTTAAAAATTTGAGTATTTATATTTTTAATCTTAAAAAATATATATTGAGATTCTAAATTCAGTAGACCAATAATATTTTAAATTTATACTAAAATAATACTAATTTTAAAAAAGAAAAACAATTAAAAATATATTATGTCATGAAACTAAACTATATTTAAATATTGTTTTTTTAAAAAATTATAAAATAATTAATAACTTATCAAGCATTATACAATGTTAAATACAATATTACAATAAAAAATCATTAATTTAATATTAATTTTGTAACGCTTTTATAAAATTTAATTTCTATTTAATAAAATCGATAATATTATTGATTATTTCATAATTTATAAGTAATTCGTTTTACTATATTTATAAGTTTTAAAAATTTAATAATCAAAATGTTCATTTGCCCAGATTTATTGACTTATTTTTAGAAAAAAGTGAAGCTTGTGAAGCAATTAACAATAAAATTCGAGCCAGCTTGTAGGTTTTCGTGAATTTGAATGCGACCAAATAGGAAATCCTCTCCTATAAATAATTAATAAAATAGAAAATTGGGTTTGAAGATTTCATGTTAGCTTCTTCAACCTAACTTCTTCATCTATTTTATTTTACTTGTTAGATTCTTTTTCAATCTAAAGTTTTTGTTTTGATTTTGACACTCCCCAAATTCCCAAGACTTTGACCTAAACCAATAACTTTAGAATAAAAGATCATAAATTTGAATCAAAACCCTTTTTTTCTCCCATATTCATTCGTTATAATTACCTTTTTTACTTGCCTAATCTGCCTAACCAATTTAAAGTTTTGATTTTTCTTTGCAGCCTTCCAAAAATAGTATCAAAGGTATGATCTTTGGTGTCTAGCCTATCTGTTTCCTCTTTGTTTTTTCCTATTTTAGTTCTATTGCATCAACACTTGGATTTTCTCAGGTGTTTTCATATTCTTTTCTGGTTTTTGAGGTATGGGTTATTTGAATTTCGACATAAAAACAGACTGAAACTTGATTTTGTAGCTTGTTTCTCTGTTTTCTTGTTCCTTTTTTTCTTGTCTGGTTACACTTTTGATGCTCTGCATTGTTATGTTTTGGATTGAAATCTGGGTTTTCATTTGAGTCTAGTTTTTGCTGTTAGTCCTCTGGAAATTGATTCTCTTTTATTCTTTTTTACCTTCCAACTATTAATTGTTTTTGTTTAACATGTAAATATTGATTCAATTTAATCTATTACATTATAGGATAGATCCAAGAAATTTAAGTTATTTTGATTTGATCCCTTATCTCTCCTTGTCTGTTTACCAGGCTGAATATTGAATTGGAGGCATTGGTTCTCCATGGTGAGCCATTAAAATCATCAGACGTATACATATACATATACATATACATATACATATACATATACATATACATATACATATACATATACATATTTCTAACTTTTAGGTTTGTTGTAATTTGATTTTTTTGGTTATGTTATGATCATTAGGGAGAAGCCCCAGCATTGTGTGTTGAGGTTCTGAAGGAGGGATTTTCAAATGGATTTGGTTTAAGATCCAAAGGCTTTAAGACATCCACTGATGTTGGGGACAAGACAGTAAGATGATTTAATGCCTAAATTTGTGGTTTGTCCTCATTATGATTTGTGTCTTTTTTTTCTGATTGATGATTGGTGTTGGATTCCTCTTTGGCAGTTTGTGATTGGTTGTAATAACAATGATTCTGCATCATCCCTTGAGGTTCATATTTATGACAAATCTAGAGGGAAATGGTTAGTTGATGTTGGGAATTTTTTTATACAATTTCAGTTCTTGCCGTCACTGATATTTACCACAATCGGAATTTAACTCCTTGAGTTTGTTTTTCCAAGTGCTAGTTTAGAGTTTTAAGTTAGAAATGTTTCTGGTACTATTTTCAGGGTGATTCCTACGGTGTTGGGAACTAAACCGAAGCTATACGAAGGCTATTCAACCGTTCTTTTGAATGGAGATCGAATAATGGTTATCATTAGGGGTTCGTCCCCTGATGACTGCATTTGGTTTCTCGAGGTGGGTTTTTCGAAAAGCTTAAAATTGTTCTAGGTTAACTGTGGTCGGAATAGTTCATTTCACTTTGGTAATGGTATTTAATACATTTTGAATATTTTGATGCCTGAAAGTGCTTGATCTGATTGAAATGTTGTTAGGTGGACACTGAATATGTTAAGCAACAAAAAGAAGCATCGGGGACTGAAATTGTTGCCTGGAGCAAGGGCGTGAGAGGCGATGCTGAGAAACCGGTTGTTATCAGTGGTCCTTCTGGAGTTGGCAAGGGGACATTAATCAACATGCTTATGAAGGAATTCCCATCCATGTTCAGATTCTCCGTCAGCCATACGACCCGTTCACCGAGGAGTATGGAGAAGAATGGTGTTCATTACCATTTTACCGAGCGAAGTATAATGGAGAAAGATATCAAAGATGGGAAATTCCTTGAGTTTGCTTCTGTTCATGGTAATCTCTACGGAACCAGTATTGAAGCAGTTGAGGCAGTGGCAGACTCGGGAAAGGTAAATGTCGTTTTACAGTTCTATCTGTAGCGATTATATGATGCTCTGAGATTGCACATTGGAAACTCGCTATTCTGGACTATTGAATCAGTTCGAACATTGCATTTCCTTGTGAATTTAGCATTTTATGCTTCCTGATTATCTCTTTGCAACATTTGAGTTTTCAGTTTTTCTGTCATGATTTAAATATAGAGGTGCATTCTTGACATTGATGTTCAAGGAGCAAAGTCGGTACGGGCCAGTTCTCTCGATGCCATTTTTGTCTTTATCAGCCCACCCTCGATGATAGAACTTGAAGAGCGGCTCCGTTTAAGGTGAATCAAACCGTCCGTTTGATGTTTTGCATCATTTTTCTATTTTCCTAGCTTTGTTACATGTAGAAATGTTATCAACAGGGGGACTGAAACAGAGGAGCAAGTCCAAAAGCGTCTCCGCAACGCCGAGGCAGAAATTGAACAAGGGAAAACCTTAGGCATCTTCGATCATACATTATGTAATGATAATCTTGAGAAGTGTTATGAGAATCTTAAGGTGATTTCTGTTTCTGTAGAAATATCGTAATCCATTTCCGAGTGGATTAGTTTGTCCGCATACCCCGATCTGATGAGTTTGATTTTCGTTACAGAAACTGCTTGGACTAGATGGAAGTGCACCAACCAACACTAAACCATGTAAGAAGGCTACCTTGTGATTACTGTTTCCCCAATTTCCTTTCAACTCAAATGGACTAACCATTTATATCTCAAATGCAGCACCCAAAGGGATTGATCTGCCTGCGAACCATTCAGTGTCGAAGATCGATAAGTCAATCCTCATTAAGAGCGAGACTCCAGAACCGGGAAATGCGTAAGTTCATATTTCATCTAAAGTTTTCACGACTTGGGTTCTTGACTAAGAATTTAGGGTGCTTTATTTAGGATTGTTCTCGATATATCCTCGCTTAAAGGTGGCGCACCTGGTCGGACCAGAGGGCTGAACGTTTATGCCATTGACTCATTTTCGGATTCCTTAAAGGGGAATCATAAACCGAGCTAACAACTGCAACACTACATGATACCTACCCGATTTGTAAGCATCTCTATTTAACTGTGATACAAACTCTGCTGGTGTTTTAAGATCATTTGCATGGGGTTTTTCTTCCCCCCTCTTTTCCCACTCAATTCTTTGCTTGTTTACGAACAAAGATGTAACAATTTAGTATTCCCACAAGGGCAATGCGAGAGAATTTGTCGAGTTACTTGTCATCTAAAGTGAAAGCACAGTGAAAACAAAACCAGGACAACTTTTAAAGGGTTAGTTCCACTTTGAGTTGATTCGGGTTTAAACTGTATAGTCGATTTGAGTTCGAATCAAACGAGTTCGAAAAGAATGTCCTTTTATTCAGTTTTCCGGTGGGCTGCCCCACCGGACAGGCGCAAACAATGAAATATATTTTCCATTGAAGGTACCAAAACTGTAATAGCTGGCAGCTGACAGTAGGCATATGCTTTCTGGGGGTGATGTAGATTCACTGAGCATTTAATTTCCACGGTAGAGGTTGGCACTAGTGTTACGCCTAAAAAAAATAGAGAGCATTAATTTCACATCGAAAAAAAATAAAATTTTTAAGATATATATACAATAATGTTGTATATCTTATTAGACATGTCTTTTAGGTAAAGGATAATAATTTCATAATAAGTGGTATCGAAATGACCCTTTGATTACTTGATTTCACAGCGAGCACCCATAAAAAAGGTATTCAAGATGAACAATTGTGACAAAAAGATCGATTACGAGCGTGAAAGAGAAAAGAGAGGTCTTAAGATATATATATATATATATATATATACACACACAGTGGTGGTGGTGTACATCCCTATTAGTCATGTTTTTTTAGGAAGAGGGTAATGACCTGTAACACTCGTATATTTAAAATTTTATGGATTAATTTAAAATAAGAGTTATAGTTTTAGGACATTTAATTCTAATATTTTAGTACCATATTTATTGTGATAATAAACAACATACTTAAAAATTATTATTAACATAAATGTAAGGCTTTAAACTATAGTTCTAGTCATACTGTGTTTACTATGGTTGCGAACATAATATATGTTATTATAAATATCGCGATCATAAATCTTTTAAACAATAAATATTAGTACTAATATAATAAGTATAGGTATCATAATTTCAAACAATACCAAAACTATTATATAGCAAACATTATTTAAATCTATTCCCAAATAATTACAATTTAACTACAACAAATGATATAAAACCCTAAAATTTTAGAATTAATTACTTCAATATGATGTATCACTACTTGTGAGGAATTACTTGGAAAGCACGCAACAACAAATAATTTTGGAATCAAATGTGACACTTAGTCAATGTGATTGAGAAAGCCAACCTATTAGATTCTATGGACAAAGATTCCCTATTCACAATATATGGGATGGTCACATATAAAATTTGCCATGCAGCTGCACCTATTTATTACCATCTCAAATTTTATTAATTTATTCTATAAACTATTTTTATTTATTTTTCTCTTAAATTTTACGTTATTATTAAATTATCCCTTAAATTATATTAATTTTTTAAGTTATCCTCTAAATAAGGATGATTTTGATTCAATTTCGTAATTTAAGAGGTATAACGGATAAAAAGTTTTAGGGAGCAAGTTAAAAATAAATATAGTTTAAAAAAAGTATATTATGCCGTAATAAAATATTAAAAAAATATATTATCCTCCAAATTATATCAGTTTTTCCAAATTATCTCTTATATCAGAGTGATTTTGGTCTAATTTTATAAAATTTAAGATATACGATGACTAAAAAAATTAAGAGACAAATTAAGAAAATAAATATAATTTAGGAAAAAATGTATAAAAAAATTAAATAAATAAAAATGCTTCCATTTTTTTATTCATTTTCTTGCTTTTACAAATCGAATCTTTTCCATTCTCTGTTTCTATACCTCTAAATTATACGATGGGCCCGTTTACTTAATTTCTAAAGGAAAAAGGAAAGCCTTTGACTTATTTGCCAAGGGTATCTAGATAAACACTTAGATTTATACCGAATAATATTATTATTTTATTAGATATAATTAAGATCGAATAATAAAACGGATAACGTTGTTTAACTTCGAGATTAATAAGACCTAATAAGTAATCGATTATAATTTTTTCGAGGGTTAGAGATAAAGTTTATAAGTATTTAAACTAGTAGGAATCAAAATTATCGTTATAACTTCTTTAAAACTTATACCCAGTGTCTTAAAAATCCACTCATAGAGAAATACGAATAGAATAAACCGAAAATCTCTTATAAGAATAATTATGTGAATAATTTTATGTTATCTCAAACCTTCGATACTTGAATAAAATGAATACAAATAAAATCACTCAAGCGGGTTTATAAGATTTCACAATAAAATTTTAAAGATTATTGGATGCGTGCTTGAATGCTTTAGATTGTTGAATAGTTGTTGAAGAAGCTTTAAAGACTTGATTTTGTATCACTTCATTGATTTCTAGTCGTTTGAGTAGTTGAAATACTGATTATAACAGTTGAATTGCTATTTTTTGTAATAAATGATGTTTAATGGTCAGTGATATTGATACTCGAGCTAGTATATCGGTACCTGTCAGAAAAAGAAATAGCTGTTCCAACAAAAGGGTACCGATATACGAATCGCATCGATACAAAATGTAAATTTATAAGGATATCGTTATGGTCCGTACTATATCGTTATCATTTTTACTCACTGAAATCCTGATAGTTTTGTGCAAAAAGTAATATCGATATGCTTACGTGGGTATCAATACGAATTAATTGATTTTAAAGTTATGATTGTAATAAACCAACGAGAAAAAAAAAGTTTGAAAAATCTTTAACCTCTGTATCGGTACACACAAAATCATACCGATATTTGTATGCAAAATTGTTTATCAAGGTTGAAGACCGCACTGATACGGATATATATATTGGTACCTTATATACTATAAATAATTTTTTTTTCGGTAACTAAAATTTGTATCGATATATCCTTAAGCGTAACAGATTTTTTATCATTAAATTGGCTATTTTGAGTAGCAAACATTTAGAAAACTCTGGGATTAATTGTTTTTTACTTAAAAATTATTTGAAGTCGAATTTTTATCAAGTCTTTAAAATTTAAACATTTATTTTATTTTATAAGATAATTCTTATTATATCAAAATGAAATATAAATTTATCTGGAAACCAAATTAAAAGGACCTTGTGCAACATAGTTATTAAAAAAACATTTAATAATACCTACTAAATAAATCAATAAATGATATTCTTAATCATATTTGATTTAGTCTATTCTTTTTATAAAAAGAGAAGTAAAAAATTTAATTGGGTTCGATTAAAGATGACAAATGAACGAGACAGATACATATATATATATTTTTTTTATAATCATCTAAAATTTTTATATCTACTATCTACACATCACTCACGGTAAGTATAATTTTAAATTCACACCCACTCACATGAGTATATTCTCAAATTCACCCCAGCCACTACTTAATTGGATACCCATTATCCATTTTGTACCCGCTTGTATCCTTTTATATTCGTCTAACGAACTTCCACTAATATCGAATTATGCAAAAAGCGAATCATAAATTTTTGTAAATTTTTTTTACATACTTTATTAATTGATCAAGTATTAATGTATAAATACATTTATATCGGTATAAATTTAATTACAACAACTAACTAATTTAACTAAAATAAATTTATATCAATATAAATTCTATTTAACTACAATTAACTAATTAATTATGAAAAAAATATATTTACACCGGTATAAATTCTATTTAACTTAACAAAAATATATTTGGTTAAATTATAAGACACGTTATTTAAAATCTTAAAGTTTACAGAATGGTTTGCGAATTTATTCTTAAATTGTTAACAGTCTAAAATTCATATCGCGAGTAGTTAGTAGATGTGCGAATGCAGGTGGATATTCTGCGAGTAAAATCTCAAATCTACACCTACCTATTATCTATGATAGAAATGATTTTTTACATCTACACCCATCACTACTCACTAAATTTATACCCATTTTCGCCTCAATTAAAACGAATATGATATAAAATTTAAAAATTATATTCGTTTGTCATCCCTAAACTCGATCGGATAAATTAAAATGTGCAGTCTCTTCCATTCCCCAATAGTCCTACTCATCAAGAATCAATTTTTTTCAAAACGATTGGAGCCTTTTATAAAAGCTTTTTGTGTCAGCTTTTAAGAGATATAACCTAACAAGTATTTAGAAAAATCCATCAAGAATCTTTGAATTTAATCGATATTTACGTATAAAGTTATTCGTTAAATAATTTCTTCATGCTAGCTAGACACATATAGGGTACAACAAATTTCCTTTTTTATAAAAAAATATTAATTAAATTAAGAATCAATCCAAATTTATTTAATAAATTAAATAGATCATAGTCCCTTGAAACAAAATAATTATGTTCATACATTATTGTTGTGGTTGTTCGATTTTTATCGTTAATGTATCAAAAAATTATTTCTGTATAAATTTAAATAATTTTGAAACAAAAATTACAGCAATCGATAAAGTAATTGTTCACTTAATTTTTTAGGATAAATTCTATTACATATCACTAAACTTTAAGTTTAGTATAGATTATATCACTAAATTAAAGATCGATATTATTTTACTATCGAATTTTAATTTAAGCTCTAGTTATATCATTGAACTGTTAAGATACCTTTATGTCATCTCATGTGATCCGTTAAAATCTGTCCACGTAATAATTTATAATGACGTAATGTATAATTGTATAGTCTAATGCTGAAATAGTATCGTTTTTAGTTTAATAGTATTTGATATAGTATACCCAATATTTTATACAATATTTGATATTTTCATAAGAATTATATTTTGATACACACAAGCTATATAAAAAAGTTACATAACTTTTTGTATTTAAGCTATAAGACCTAAAACCTAAATCTCTGATCTTAACACATAAACCCTAAACCTTAAATTTCAAACTCTAAATTTTAACCCTAAACTTTAAATCTCAAACTCTAAATTTTAATCTTAAACCTTAATTTTACACTCTATACACTAAACCCTTAAATCTTAACCTGAATCCCGAACTCTAAAACTGAAAACCTTGTATAAATTTTAATAAAATGGAACAATACAAAGAATATTTCTATAGCACTATTACTTTAATTTCCATCATAAATATTCCCTCTTCAATTGTTGAAAAAAATTGAACCACTCACGTACATGACCATAATAACCATGATGAATGCTACCAAAACTCCTTTGAGAAAAACCACTTCCCTTATCTTAAAAAACCAGTCCCATTTCTCCATGGACCAACACCATCATCTTCCTCGTCAACAAAGCACCGGTGTCCTCGTCCGCAGGCCGAGCCGGAGGTCGCCACATGCGGCGGCGGAGTTATTCCCGACGTCACCCGAGGTTCCTCCTATTGGAGATGGGATCTTCCATGCGACTCATCCGCAACACCCGATCACACAAACTCGCTTGCCGGACCTCTTCACTTGCGGTGCATGCAAGGAGTACGGTGCCGGAGAACGGTTTGCTTGCACCGAGTGTGATTATCAGCTCCATGATTTTTGTGCTTTGGCTCCGGCAACTCTTAAGAGACATCCCATTCACCCTCTTCACAACATCGTTTTCATCACTAAAACTGGTATTTGCCTCTTTTTTATTTACCTTTCCTTCGTAAATTGTAATTACGTAGTGCTTAAGAGTTTCTGTTTTTTATATATAAATTTATAAATATAAAATTAATTTAATTCACAAACGTAAACCGAAAGTTTTCACAAGCGTATTTATTTTAAAGTTTAGGGTATTAATCGTTTAGGTATAAGAGTTTAGAATTTAGAGATAATGATAAAAATTTAAGGGTTAGTATTGTAATTCAGGGCTTATAAGTTTAAACCTAAATCCTGATCAAATTACCTTAAAAATAAAATTTGATCTCTAAACTCTAAATTCTAAATTCTAACACTAAGACATTTACGAAAACTTTTAGTTTTCACTATCGGTGTATAAGATATAAATCTTATATATATTCGAATATTAGATTCCTATATACTCATATAAACGTTTGTACGTATATTTATACCTAATAATACAATAGCATATCTAGCTAGGGAAGGCTATATATATTATATACACGCACACCTAATAATACAATAGCTTAGCTAGTTAGTAACGTCAATTAGATTCCAATACATATATAAATAGGGTTAATTGCTTATTTAGTATATATTATACTCAATTTTTTAATATTATATAAATATTTTTTCTTCTCAATTTCTTAATGTCATATAAATATTTTCTTTTCTTAATTCCATATACATGAATCATTTCAATCCGTGTATGCGTATATTTTTTGTGTGCTTATATTTAAAATATTATATATATTCTAATAAATTAATAATTTTTGTAATTTTATTTTTGATAATTTATTATGTATTTTTTAGTTTATTTTATTTTAAGTTGCGGCTGTAATGTATAATAACATTATATTTAAATTATCAAAAATATTATTTGTATAGGACTCTTCTGACAAATATTTGAATAAATTAAAGAATAAAAATAATATAATTGATATTTATTTAATTATAAATGTTGAAATTTCAGTTAAAGGAGGAATCTTGAAATCCCGGTGCGATATCTGTGCCAAGCCCACCAAAGGTTGCGTTTTCAAATGCCATGCCTGCACTTTCCAAATGCACCCATGCTGCGCCATGTTGTCAACCCAAATCAACATCTCGGTCCACCCGCACACGCTCCGGCTCTTTCCCGGTCTGTCGCCGAGCTCGGACCCCACCGGCTTCACATGCGGCGAGTGCAACCGTCGGAGGTCGGGGAGAGTGTACCATTGCACCACCTGTGATTACCATCTCCATGCAGTTTGTGCCAAGAACATGGTGAACGGACTCGAAGCCAATGGGATCAAAGGGTTGGATAAACCGAGCATGGTCGCAACCGCCGCGAGGGTCGCTTCGCAAGTGGTGATCGAGTTCATCGGCGGGCTTATCGAAGGGATCGGGGAAGGTGTCGGGCAGGTGATAATTCAGACGGCCACGAGAGGAAGGTGCTGCAACAATAGATCAACTAGGACTTGATAAAAATCAAAATAAAAACATAAATTATTCCTTAATTAAAACTGTATTTTAATAATTAATTAAATTTCTTTGACATTTAAATATGTTCAATATTTTTTTTTGTTTTTTAACAGATGATTGGAGCTCTGGGGTTTATAGTTTGAAGATGGGGAAATGTTGCAGAATTATTCATATATGGTTGATTATGTCAAGAATTATTATGTTTTTGTGTAAATTATTTTATATATTCAATATAATTAAATATTGTTTATAATTATATAGGGTTTTGAATTTGTGTGCAATTTCCTATATTTAATAGATTATTTGTATATATTTATTAGATAAATATGATTTTATTTATTCAGAAAGTAGTGTCGTGTTATAGTATAAATAAAATTAAAAATTAAAAAATATTTATATAGAATTTAACGAGCGACACTAGAGATAGGGACATTGTTATGTGTAACAGTCCCTCTTAATTTTTTTGATATAATTATATTTAAGGTCTTGCTTAGTTTAAATAGTAATAATATCCCCTACCTAGATCCTAATTCTGTCCTTGCTAACGGAAAAGACAATAATATTTATACTTTATCTTAAGTGACTCGAATTTAAATATTTGTATATAAAATATATGTATTATTAATATATTTAATAAAAATTATGAACAAATACTACACATAATCACAATAATATATTTTAAAAATATTTGTATAATATTCTATATTATACAAAGACAATTATTTACTATATGGAAAATGATTCGAAAGATTAACGATAAAATATTATTATATGTGACATCATTTTAAGTCCGTTTGGAAAATAAATCAGTGATGCATTAAATACTAATCCATACTACATTTGTTCAATTTATAGGTTTGTCTTGTAATTTAATTATTTATTATTAGTATTTTATTTTTATTTTATAATTATTTTTTAAATTTGTGAAATTGTAACAGTCTAAAATTTTCTAAACCAATTATTTATTCAAATAAAATAGTTCTAAGTGCTAATATTTTGAAATAATACAAATTCAAATTTTTAATATTTTAAAATATTTAAAATATTAAAAATTCTCAATTAAAACGGGAAAATCTCTTGAATATTAACATTGAAATTTTTTTCTCAAAGTATTGCTTTCTACATTTTATTTCCTGAAATATTGATGATTCTACAGTGATTTGAAGTTGGTATCAAAAGGCTCTGACTTTGAATAGTACAAGGGTGAAGATAAAGTCAAAAGGCTCTGACTTTGAATAGTGTAAGGGTGAAGATGAAACTAAAAGGCTCCGACTTTAGTATCTAAACACTACTGGGAGGACGAAACATGCAATATTCACGTAAAAATGCTAAAGTCGAAGCCTTTTGGCTCCGTCTTCACCCTTTGTACTATTCAAAGTCAGAGCCTTTTGGCTCCATCTTCACCCTTGCACTATTTATAGTCGGAACCTTTTGATGCTAACTTTAAATCACTGTAAAATCATCGATATTTCAAAAAATAAAATAAGAAAAATAATACTTTGAAATTTTTTTTCTCAACATCAATATTCAAGAGATTTTTTCAAACTAAAACACCCCTAATTTTGATTAACTAAAATAAATACTCAAATAGTATTTGGGCTTTTCCCACTTATTCCAAGGCCTTTCTCTCGAATATTGAGCTTATTTTAAGCCCAATTATTGTCCTTCATTTCAATAATCACCTATAATTAATTGTTCTTAGGGGAAATTTTAGATTTCAGACTTTATTTTTGTAAGCTTGATCTTATTATTATATGTAATTATTTCATTTTTAAGGTAATCTTTGTCTTTTTCTTACATGTTATTACATTAGTGAATTTTATTGTATAACACCATAAATAACGTAAAGAGTCGAAATCATATAACAATTTTTTAATATTTAGGGATAATCATTTACCCACATCAGACATATTACGACCTTACTTGATCTTAATAGGGTCAAGATTTTTTTTTTTAATTTTAGTGTTAGGCCGATTTTAGTTCATATGAAATATCATCAAATGTCAGATTGAGTGAAGACTTTAAATTTTTATGTCAGGTGAGACACGATCAGGAATATAGCTAAAATCAAACATGAAAAAAAAATTAAAAATCTATTAAATCTTTAAATTTAAAATTTAAGAGGTATAAAAACTTAATTTAACCAACAATTAAACTAAAATTGACATAATCTACTATTATATAAAATATTTCGCGCGCGAGAGAAAAATATTAATCCAAATATTATAAGTGAATGCATCAAATATTAATCTAAATATTATAGGGTAATGCCCGCTTAAACGCGCTTGAAACCACAATCTCGTACGGATTGCAACAACAATAATCGTAATCAAACTAAAACTCAATTATCTAATAAATTTTATAAATCGAACCAAATTAACCGATTTTAATAATCTTTATTACAAACAAACAATCAAGCTAACCTGTGCGTGAAAGCTAGCATCGACATTATATTTTCTGTCCCTATCAAGAGTGGAAAAGTTTATGAAATGTGAAAAAGCTGAAGAATATTGCCTCAAGATATACAGTCCAAGATACCATTCAAAACTATAACGAAAACTCAATAATTTAACAATTCTTCTAAAAGTTTATATAAAAAATAGATAATTAGTCCGAATAAAAGCCTCGTTAAAAATTTTCTTAAATATAAATACGGAACCCCATTTACGATACATAACAAGTTGTGTAATTCATCGTCAACATGTACTTGTCGATTTTCGTAACATTTGATTGCATATGCATTATTGATTATTTAGATAATCATTGTTTTATAGTTTTGATTTTTGGTTTCGTATGTTCATCGTAATTGATTAAAATTATTTCTTCGATAAATACTATGCATGAACAGAAAAGTTTAAATTATATTAGAATGGTTTTAAAATGTTGATTATAAAACTTTTGTTAAATGAATGATGATACTTCAAGTATTTTAAAATTTGTATGACCAAAGCAAGTCTTCCTAGAAATATTTTATAAGAATTTTTTGGATCAGTTAAGAATCGATATTTAATGTTTTGATGGGGTATAATTTTATGTATCATATCATTAATAAATAACTCGTGGAGCGTGATATATGAAATTTTAAAGTTAAATTTATTTAATTTAATTTACAATGATATGTTGTAATCTAATTCACTGATTTAAGATTTAAGGTTTAAAGTTAAGTATAAAATTAAGAGTCGAGATTAGGGGTGTAAACGAGCCGAGTCGAGTTTGAGTAGTGCTAAGCTCGGCTCAACTCGTTAAGATTTCGAGTCGAGTTTGAGCTTGAGTAATTTTAAACGAGCCTAAAAAATCTGAGCTCGGCTCGACTAGTTTAGAACTCGAGTCGAATTCGAGCTTTTTTTGAGCCTAATCAAGCTAACTATTAACCGATCTTTGACCATGTTAGACTTGAGTAACCCTTATCTCTTACGTCTTATTTAAAGCCTAACGGAGAAAAACTTTGATACATAAGTTGTGTAAACTAAAGCTTGTTAATTTTAGGTTTTAGTATGTTAATTTAGAGTGTAAGACTTATGTTTAGAGTTTAGATTTTAGGGTTTTAAAGTATATTTATATTTTCGAGTAGCTCGTGAGCTTTTCGAGTCGAGTATCATGTAGCTTGACTCGGCTCGTCAAGAACTCGAGTCGAGTTCGAGCTCGAGTCGAGTCCAATCGAGTCGAGTTTTGACCGAGCTTTAACCGAGTCGAGCTCGAGTAACTCGCGATCTATCTCGTCTCATTTACGGCCATAGTCGAGATATTTAAGATTTTAAGTTTCGAGTTTTAAAATTTATAAACATTCAAGGATCATCCTACTGATAGTTAAACATAAAGGAAAATACATTAACAAGAGAAAGATCTAATGCCATTTTTGAAATGCAAGGAAGAAGAAAATCTCCACGTCTTGAGAAGCGAAAAAGTTCCTACTACTCGACGACAACTTTTGAGCAACTTTGGGTTTCATTGGAGCTGGTGGACAAGACAAAATCTCTGGTATTTTGAACCTTTTCCCCTTGGGTGTACAGCATGCTCCATTGTCACCCTGCAAACCTTGGACGCCATCGTTATCCACCGACGATCCCGCATCGCTATCTCTCTCGACTTCTTGCCTCCGCCGATAACGTCTTCTCAGATTTTTGGTTCTAGCCATCGTTGGAGCTGAACAGGGATTGTTGACGAATTGTGTCTGAAGACTGAGTCTTATGTTTTGAAGTTATGTTTTTAAAGACTTGTGTGAAGTAAAATCCAATGCCATCTTACAGCATCAATTAAATGTTTCTTCCCCAACTCTACCGAATCATGATAAAGATGGAACACGTTTCTGAGAACATGGATGAATATATCGTTGTCAATGTACGACTTATGCAGAAGGTGTACAAGTTTACCATATTTATTTTGGACGAGCAGGAGAGGGAAGTTGTAGGGCGAGGTGACTTCGAGGGGTATAATGTTTCGGTATATATCGAATTTTTTATATAAATTTAAATTTTTTGAAAGTATAAGAATTTTGATATATGCAACAAAAATCCTAAGAAATTTAATATATACAAAAAATACCAAAATTCTTATAATTTTGTAATAATTTCAGATGTGTCTTATTATAACCTCATTTTAAGGTACATCACCTTAAAAAACTTATATAATGTATCTTATTGACTATATACGTACGGGTGCAAATAGTTTACCCCTTTCCCATACTTCCGTTTATGCCTCTACTTTAAATTAGAGAGTTTAGGATTTAGGGTTTTAGTTTAGGGGTTTTGGTTAGGGTTTAGGGAATTAGGGGTAGGGTGTATTTTTGGGTATAGGGTTTAAGGTTTAAGATATAGAAAATAAGAGTTAGGGTTTAAAATTCATTTTTTAGTAAATTTTCAAAAGAGGCATACAAAGAGACACAGAAAAGAGGCAAGAAATTTTTGCTCACATACGTACTTCTTTTGTCCCTAAAATATTATACTTTTCAACTTTTAATGTAATTTAAAAAAATTATGTACAAGATGTATTGTAAAGTAATTAAAATCGTATTCTTTATCTTTAAAATTTTATAATTTATTTCGATTAAAAATTAAATAAAGGTAAAAAAATTATTTACTAAAAGTTTTTGAAATTAAAAAATAATTTTAAAATATAAATTTAAAATAAAATAGATAACTTTTATGAGACGGAAAATTAATCTACCTGAATGTCAATTATTAGAAATTATATTTCCCCATTTTCCAAGCTTGTGTACAAACAAAAGCCCAATCCTATTAATCTGTTAGGCCCAAAGCAACTAAATCCCCAAGTAATCAGCCCATGACCTAATATAACTCTTAGCATGGGGGTGGACAGGTCAAAGTCTAGAGACAAATGGTCAGATGATGTGGCATATCAACAATTTTAAATTACTAATAATTAAATTTATTAAATTATTTTAAGTTAGAATCAAAATACTAAAACTTATTATAATTTTTTAAGATTAAATTATTATTTTAATGACAAAATAATATCCTTATCATAAAATTCTAATTAAAAGATTAAATTATTTTCTTTAATAAAATGTTATTTTTATTACACAATATCTCTAACCGTTTAAACGAAATCAAACTGCTTACCACTTAGATCAACCTCTGTTGGTATCATAGTTATTCTTTTTGATATAATTTAAGAACATGAAATAATTTATTTTAAATTAAATTATAACTATCGGAGTTAAGATTTGGGATTAGTGAGACAAAACATAAATATCTATAGATAGAATAAATTTAAAAGTAAACTTTATCCTTCATAACTTTGCCCCTGATGCTTATAACTTAGATCAACCTCTATTGGTATCATACTTAATTCTTTAGATATAACTATCGGTAACGAAATCAATATTTGAGATTAGTGAGACAAAACATAAATATATGTAAATAAAACAAATTTAAAAATAAACTCTATCTCTCGTACTTCCGTCTCTGATAATCTTATATATATATATATATATGATTGTCAATGCAGTCAAAATGGTAGTATAGTGTATGAATAGTGGTATTAAACACCAATTCAGCATGTGAAAATCTTTAGGAATCTGGAGAGAGAGGCCAGGGTGGGCATGGGAGAAAGGTGAAGGGTGGAGTCCCGGGAATCAGGTCGAGAATGGCAGCAAAACATGTGAAAACAGTGTCATGCTCGGGCTCGTGAATCTCTACAATGTGGGTGAGGGGTGGTTTCCTCCATGCACTTCTCATAGATCCAGTCCCAGGGTTCATATTTCTACACTTATTGACTACACGACGATACTTATAGAATCCGAGGGAGATATGGTCATCCACCATCCACCATCTCACCATTGTTTTCAGATGTTTAAATATATCAATGAGAATAACGACGAGTAAGGGTATATAAGATCGGGTTTGATTAATCATTAATACATTATTTCTGTTAATTGATAAGTTTAGGTTGTTTAATTTTTGACTTTAAACTATAATACTCACAGGGACAGAGATAAGATTTTGGGTTGAGGGAGCAAAACATAAATTTTTAAAAGTATGGGATAAATTTATAAAAAATAATTTTAAAAAATTTAAATAGGAGGATAAAAATGAAAAAAATTCTTTGAGGGTGGGGTGGCGATTGCCCCTCCCCTACACCATACATCTCTGTCCCTGATCATTCAACTGGTTAACCGTTTATCTGGTTAACCGAAAAAACTGATTCGGTTCGATTTAGGTAATGAGTTTTTTTTTTATTTAGTTTATTAAAAATATAAATTTAATAATATGTTAGAAGAAGTATATACTTTAAAAAACTGGCACATTATGTTAATATCTTTTTTCAATACTAACAAGTTAAATATTTAAATTTTATAAAATAAAATTACATTTTTATTTTTGGGAATGAAAAATAAAATAAAATTGATTTTTGATATAAAATTTTAAATTAATATTATAATATATATTATATAATTGGTCGGTTCAATTACCTAATTTATCTCAAAATCATAAACCATAATCAAACCGATTTTTATATAAAAATAAAAACCCGAACTAAAATTAATTTTTTTGTTCAGTAATCCATTTTTATGATTCGATTTTTTCGGATTTCAGAATCAATTTTATTTTTTCGATTTTTTTTCACAACCATAGCGAGTGTTTGCTAGATTAATTGGTTCTTTCTTTCAGAACGTGAAAATATTTAAACCAAACTACACCTGATCCCACTCACTACAAATCCCGCGCCACTCACTCCCATGGCTTCACTCCCTTCACTCCAATCTCATCATCTTCCTCACAATGGACGCCTACAAAAGATCATCGCCATTAAAGCCATGGAAGAAAGGTCCAACCAGAGGGAAAGGCGGCCCTCAGAACGCTTCATGCCAGTACCGCGGCGTCCGTCAACGAACCTGGGGGAAATGGGTGGCTGAAATACGAGAGCCCAAGAAACGAACCAGGCTCTGGTTAGGCTCTTTCGCCACAGCGGAGGAAGCCGCAATGGCCTACGATGAGGCCGCGAGACGATTATATGGTCCGGAAGCTTACCTTAACCTCCCGCACCTCCAAAAAGTCCCGATTAACAATCCGTCGAACAGGTTGCATAAGTTTAAGTGGATCCCTTCAAAGAACTTCATCTCTATGTTCCCATCTTCATCTCCTGGTTTGCTCAACATAAATGCTCAACCGAGTGTTCATGTTATTCACCAGAGGCTCCAAGAACTTAAGCAAAATGGGGTTTTGAAACCGAGCTCGTCTTCGTCTTCGTGTAAATCGAAAGATGTCGAGGTTTCATCGGAGAAGCCGCAGATTGATCTGCATGAGTTTCTTCAGCAGCTGGGGATAAAGAAGGACGAAAAGAAATCTGAAGCATCAGCTGATCATGGTAATATAGAAAGTTCAACAGCCATTGATTCTTCAATGAAAGATTACGATGATTTTGCTTCATTTGCAGAGAATGATTTCAATTGGGACGCCATGGTTGACATGCATGGAGTTGAATCGAGCTTTCAAGTTCATCAGGATCATGCTTATGAAGAAGAGCTAGCTTTCCCTACTATATGGAACTTTTAGGAATGTTTTGAACGGGTTGTATATTGTAATGCTATGCAATAATGGTAGAAGGTTTTTTCTTTTCCAGTTCTTTATGCCATTGGTATTTTTTTCTATTAAAAACAACCCAATAATTAAATAAAAATAAAAGAAAAGAGAAAAATAATTTGAAAATATAGAACTTTAATTATAATTAATATACATCATAATATAATTTAATCAAAATTAATTATTGTGAAAAATAAAAACATGATAGATTTGAAAAAATAATTTAATTAAATTTAAAAATATAAAAAAGATGTAGTATATATTTTGAGAAATAAATAATTATCTATTGTATTAATAACACAACATTGTGTGTGCATGTGGTCATTTGCGTATTTAAATCAGAACATTATTTATATATGACGTTATATTATTAACACGAAAAAAATAACTTATTTATCAAATATAAATAAAATTCTTCATATTTAAAATTTAAAATTCAATTGAATTATTTCTCTAATTTTACCCAAAATAATAGTATTTGTCTTAAATTCTTAAATCAGCTAATATTTAATTTGGTCTTAAACAAGCCCAATTAATTTCTTTTTCGACCGAAAGGCCCAATTAGTTTCTAACCCCAATGAAAATTGACCCCAGCTCCTTCCCTAATAAAAAATAGCCACGTAATGTAAAAATGGTAGAAATTGTAAATATAGAAAACTTCAAGGGCAGTGAGTCAAGTATCAATAACTCTGGAAAAGCTTTAGTTGGCAGCTAAAAAGTTGTCTTTATAAATAAAAGGAAAAAAGAAAAGAAAAATAATTAAAAAAAAAGTCAAATTCATACGATCGAAGATCGTCCTTCTCCTCTGGATTTCTCCGATTATTATTATACATAAACTCTTCGATTAAGGTATGGTTTTATTTATTTTTCTTAATTTATTAATTTTTTTTTGTCTCTTTAGATTATATTAAATTTTAATTTTTTAATAAAGTTTGGTTGAAATTGGATATAAGAAAGGGATTGTTTGATTAGTATCTTCTTCTTGAATTTTAATTTTTTATTCGTTTAATTTGCTTGAAATAGGAACCACCAGGTTCGATTTTGTCTGACAAGATCGGCCTAATAAAATTTCAGGTAAGGGGTTTTCTTAATTAATTGTTTTCTCCATTCTTTAAGAGGCTTAGTTTTTCTATTTATTTTGATGATTCAGGTTGCTTTTGTGCTGATTATAATTTGATTTTCGATTTGGAAATTTTAGGGTCAATTGGATTTTTAGGGTTTTTGCTACATTTTTGAACTGAAAAATAATTTGTTTCCTGTTGATGTTAGCTGTTAATTATGAGGAAATGATAAAAAGGGGGGGGGGGGCAATATTTGATACAGAAGATATAGGGAAGAACCCTAAATTATTTCTGCTTTAAGTGAACTTATTGCATCATCCAATCCACTGATTGTTCAGCATGTGAGCTGTGCATAAATTAGATGCATTAGACATGATTGTGAGAGTATAGTCTATGGAAATTTTGCCCGAAAGTTTGGTCAACCGGAAACCTGTCTTCCCGAAGACACTGGCATATTATTTTGCTAAATTGGTGCATGGATGTTGAATATTAGGCATATGTATGCAGTATTGGTGTTGGCTGCCACTTTATGTTATCTCTTGCTTCTGCTTTCGCTCCCTTATCTTGGCATATTGATGTTCACGTATCATGTACACTGTTCATACCTGTTCTTTTAATCATTTTCACCTCTTGATTGATATTATTGTCGACCGACTCGGCATTGCCTCTTGTAAGGGTCCATCGTAAATAAACTAGTTATTCTCATCACCTGGTCTCCCTACAACTAGCAATGATATTTATGCTCGATTATGATATAATGTTATATTGCACAAATTGATAGTTACATGCTTGGTATAAGCGTCCTGTGGCTGTATGTACATAAATCGACCTCCTTGTTTCTTTCTAAGGTTTTTTCATATCCATCTTGAAGAGTTGAGTCACTTTTAGCGCATCCGCTTGTACTTCTTTCTTATCGTTTGTTTTAGGTTCCTCTTTCTGTTTCAGATTACTCATAGTATGCTAGTGCCCTTGCAGGGGATTAGAGAATATGGAGTCTCACGATGAGACAGGGTGCAAAGCCCCTGAAGGCCCCATCCTTTGCGTCAACAACTGTGGCTTCTTCGGAAGTGCAGCTACCATGAATATGTGCTCCAAGTGTCACAAGGCGATGATCATGAAGCAGGAACAGGTGCAACTCGCAGCAGCATCCATCGGAAGCTTTGTGAACGGCGGCTCAGCTGGTAACGGTAAGGAACCAGCTGTGGCTGCTTCTTTGGATGTACAATCCGGAAATGCCACCTCGAAGATAGTCTCAGCGGAACTGACTGTTGATCCATCCGGAATGACTTCAAGTGGGATGAAGCCAAAAGAGGGTCCCAATAGGTGTACCAAATGCTGCAAACGGGTTGGTTTGACGGGATTTAACTGCAAGTGTGGAAACCTCTTCTGTGCTGCTCACCGTTACACTGACAAACACGAATGCCCTTTCGATTACCGCGCCGCTGGTCGTGACTCTATTGCAAAAGCCAACCCTGTTGTTCGGGCGGAGAAGCTCGATAAGATCTGAGAGACCCGGGATCCAGATAAGTGTGAAGGCTTTATCTAAGTTGGTTGCTTGTCTCGTCAGTTGTCCCCCTGTTCGATATTACATGTTGAAAGTCCATCATAGGAAGGGACATGATTGAAGTGTAAGTCTATATTTCCCCAGTTTGTGTAAGTCTTTTTATTTGTGGTGGTTTGATAGACATCGATACGATCACCTTGTAATGCTTCTTTGTGGTATGCATTTATTTCAAACTTAAGATGCCTATGGGTTCGAAAACTATTGTACATATTTTGCTGCTCTTATGTTATTCGGATTCAGATGTATGTGTTTGATGCATGTACAATTAGATTTTTAGTGTTTTTTTTTTACGTATTTGTATATGTATACGGTTGGATCACGGGGTTATGTGGTCATATCCATATTTGAACATGAATGGAAGTGTTTTCGGGGATATGGTCGTTTCTGTTTGAACTTAAGATTTGATGTCAACTAGAACACGTAGCTCATTTAGTTTTTACTGCATTAGTCAATTTCGAAGTTAAACCTCTATTCACCATCAACCTTCAACCTTTGAAGCTTTGGCTTCAACGAACAATCGTTTTTCAACCACCGCATTCGTAGATCGGAACGGTTGAAGGTGAAAAAACGATGAGTAGAAAATGTATTCTGGCCCTGGTTTGATCTGATTCATAGCGGATTTGGGAAAATCAAGATGGAGTCTGAAATGTTGAAGATGGAGTAGAAAATGGTGGGTTTGTGAATGCTATAAATTTATGTGATATAAATTATTGTCAACCAAGTTTATGGTGTCAAATTCTTAGAATTATTTTGGAATTATACATTCTTAAAAAAAAGGAATTCATGTAGAAATTTCATTCTTTTAATGAAATCTAATTTTCTTTCCTTATAGACGTCATTAGTCTTTCTATATTTTTTAGAGCGATATCAATGTTAGTCATCGATCGTCAATATTTATTATTATTTCTTTATAATATGTTTTTGTTTTTGTTTTTAATTTTTTATTATTTTTAAATTTTAATAATGATATCTACACTTGTGACATGCATTTCATTTGTCTTCATGATATTATTTTTAGTTTATTTTATCTGTATTTGGAACGTTTTTCAGGATTCTTTAGTGGTATTTGGTGCTTGTATAGAGATCTTTTATGATGCAAATTTTTTATTCAGTTGTGTTGGTGGTAGGGATGAACACAGATCGGGTCGGATCGGATTTTTGGCCCACTTGCACCCGACCCGAAAATCATACCTTTCACCCGTCACCCGAACCGATCCGATTTTAGGGTGAAAAAAATTTGACCCGACCCGAATTGATTTTTAAGTTATAAAATCCGACCCGACCTGAATCATTAAAAAAATAAAATTTCAAGGACTAAACTATAAAAAAATAAAATTTAGGGATATAATTGTAAAAATATTTAAGTTTAGTGATCTAATTATAAAAAAATAATTTTAGTGATCTAATTATATAACATATATATAAAGAGGGGTCATTATTACAAATATCCCTAAAATATATATGGGAAAATTACACTATTAATCCCGGGTCGGGTCGGATTTTTTCCACCCTAAACTCAAACCCGACCTGACTCGAACTCGAATTTTTCACCAAAAAATTTGACCCGATCGGACTGGATTGGGTCGAAACTCGTTGGATTCGGGTTCCGTGCCCATCCCTAGTTGGTGGTTAGAGAAAATAGAGTAAACTACCCTATTGACTACCCAACTAATTGGAGATACCTATTTTGGCCACCCAACTAAAGAATTCGTCAATCAGGTCATTCAACTTTTAAACCCCACCTATTTGAGTCACCGCCGTTAAAATTTAACAGAAAAAATTAACGGCGATGATGTGACTGTTAATAGATGATTAATTTTATTTATTAATTTATTTTTATTTATTATTTAATATATTCTTCTCTCCAATCAAGTCCTGAGTACATAGCATGGAAAGCAAGCATGCTAACCACTAGGCCAAGCTCTCCTTCACAAAATATTATTGTAGCATGATATATTTAAGGTAAACTACCCAGTGACTACCTAATTAATTGGGTTCGAATACAATAGACAAATATTTTTTGACGAAAACATGGACCCATGGTTGTACACATAGATGAATACAATTTTAAAGAGTTCGAATACAATTTTAATAAAAAATAAAAACATAGTTGATATTAAATATACAAATAAAAATATTCGACTAAAAATCATAAATATTCAAATAAAATATACGAATAATAAATATTCATAAGTATTCAAATATTTTTATTCAAATATTTATTTTACGAATATTTTTATTCGTATATTTTTATTTGAATATTTACTATACGGATATTTTTATTTGAATATTTATTATACGAATATTTTTATTCATATATTTATTATACGGATATTTTTATTCATATATTTAATATCAAGTATCCTTTAAAGTTGTATTCATCTATGTGTAAAGCCTCAGGTCCATGTTTTCGTCCAAAAATATTCGTCTATTATATTCGAACCTAATTAATTGGGTGGTCACTGAATAGTTTACGTTAAATATATTATGCTACAATAATTTTTCATTAATGAGGGCTTGGCCCAGTGGTTAGCATATTTACTTTCCTACTATCTACTCAGCTTCAACTCCTCAATCTCAAAGTCTCTTTTTTATTTCTTCTTTTCCTTCTCTTCAATCAGGTGGTGACAAAAATAAATTAATAAATAAAATTAGGATTAAATTAAAATAATAAATAAATTAGAGAGATTAAATGTATAATTTTACAGATTTTAATTAACAGTCACGTCATCATCGTTAACTTTTTCTGTTAAATTTTAACGGCGGTGGCTCAAATAGGTAGGGTTTAAAAGTTGGGTGACTTGATTGATAAATTCCTTAATTGGGCGGCCAAAATAGGTATCCCCAATTAGTTGGGTGGTCACTGGGGTAGTTTACCCTAGAAAATATTAATACCCACTTGTGTGATTGTTTATTAGTCGGTGTGATTAAAACTGTGTACCAAAACAATTTGTCTGATGATTTGATTCGCTTACTACTCTTTTTTATTTCTTAAAACATCTTGCTTGGCTAGAGATAAAGGAGATTCATATAATTTTTTGAGTTTTAATGATATACTAATCTCCATGAAAATGTTTACTTTTCTTTGCATATTTGTAAGAGACATTTAGTAGATTAATCTCATTTTTCTTTCATAAAGAAATTATATCATAAATTTTATTCACCACATCATTTATAATCCAAACAATTAGGTTAATTCATCTTTAAATAACTACTTAATAACTATCTACTCATTAATTATATGTAGAAAAAAAGGTGATGATTCACCTTAAAAAAATAAAATGGATGAATCTAATTGGTTAAGACCACGAATGACGTAATAGAAAAGACTCATTGTATAATTTCTCTATATTTATAAGATCTTTAATCATGAATAATAAAATTTAGATATCTTTGTTCAAAAATTGATGTTCGACGGTCGATTGAATCCACAAGTGGTTTCAGTGCAAAAGCTAAAATATCTTTATTTGAGTTTCTCATATGTAAACCATATGTAAATTCTTTCTAGATTTATTCTAATTCAAATTTATATATATTCTCAATTTTCACGAGAAACTATATTATGGTTATTTTTGTCACTTTATTTATAAGATCAACACATCAAATGCATTAATTTTATTAATTTTTTTATCTTTATCAAATAAAAATTCACTTGATAAAAAATATAATAAAAAATCAATAAAATAAATACATTTAATTGGTTGGTCTCGTGAATAATAGGAGTAAAAATCATCTATCTCTTTAACATGTCTTCGTCCATGCCTCCTATTAGAAGTTTTCTAAAACTTAAATTTCAAACCCTACCCCTTATTTTTTATATCCTAAGTCCTAAACCCTACACCCTACCCCTAATTCCCTAAACTCAAATCTAAAACCCTAAACCCTTTAATTTAAAATAGAGACACGAATAAAATCATAAGAAAGAGGTATAAGATTTGCACCTAATAATGGATATATAGTTTCTCAAGTTCTCGCATTCAATTTGACCAGATCCTTTAATATTGATTATAATTTCCAGATATGTTCATTATAATTGCATTTATTAACATGTTTAAAAGAATCTGCAGAACCAATAGCCGGACAGAAGCATGATATGTTTGGGACAAGAGAAAATGGTCAATGTCCATACAATTGTAAGCATGCAGAGGATTACACAGTTGAAACGGTTGGGCAAAGCTCTGACAGTAAGTTGTTACACGTAGTAATTCATGATTAGACTGAAACTGAAACGTAAGTTGACAGACATAGGGGAATCTCCTCCACAACAGTTCATTTCATGTGACCAATACACTCACTCAAGTACCAGTTCTTTCACTTTCTTTTTCATTTTTTCTGCTCTGTAAAATGTTGAAAAGGAAAGGATTTTCCCCAGGTTGGTAAGTGGAAGAAGTCTGGGAAAGTAATTCTTGGATCTTGGATTTTGAAGTTAATCTAGACTTTGAGATATAATCAGGTCAGTGATGATGTTTTCATGTTTTCCCCAATGTTTGCTGGGTGAAATGAACTCTGGGGTGATTTTAATTTAGATAGTTTAATTAGATTCAATCGTGTATGTTTTTAAAACGTCCGATTCCTAAACGACAAGCTTCATAAAAATTGAAAATCACACATTATCATTTGATTTGTCGTTTCTACGAAATAATTTTTGATGTATATATCATTATTTGAGGTGAAATTATCTACGAGTGCTTTCAGTTTTGTTGATTTAAATTAAATTCGATCATGCATATTTTTAGAACACTCGATCCCTAAACGACAATTTTTCATAAAATTTGAATGTCACATAATTTTGATATTTTAAGTGTATAAAATAGATTATCTTTTACTCTTCTTCAGAAAGGTGTGACACGGGTATATATACCATAATTGGAGATGAAATCATCTCGGGATGCTTTCAATTTTGTTAATTTAATTAGATTCGTTCATTTATACTTCTAAAACGTTCAGTCCCTAAACGACAATCTTCATAAAAATTGAAAATCACACATTATCATTTGATTTGTCGTTTCTACGAAACAATTTTTGATGTATATATCATTATTTGAGGTGAAATTATCTGCGGGTGCTTTTAATTATCATTTGATTTGTCGTTTCTACGAAACAATTTTTGATGTATATATCATTATTTGAGGTGAAATTATCTGCGGGTGCTTTTAATTTTGTTGATATAATTAGATTCGGTCATGCATGTTTCTAGAGCATTCAATTCTTAAACTGACATTTTTCATAAAATTTAAATTGTCATGTACTGTTGTTTGATTTGTCGTTCTTATAAAATAGATTTTGATGTTTTAAGTGTATAAAATAGATTATCTTTTATTCTTCTCCAGAAAAGTGTGACACGGGTATATATACCATAATTGGAGATGAAATTATCTCGGGGTGCTTTCAATTTTGTTAATTTAATTAGATTCGGGGTCATTTATACTTCTAAAACGTTCAGTCCCTAAACGACAATCTTCATAAAATTAGAATGTCACATACTGTCATTTGATTTGTCGTTTCTATTAAATAGATTTTGATGTTTAAAGTGGCTTTTAATTTTGAGGATTTAATCAGAGTTGGTCTTGTTATTAAAATGTTCGGTCACTAGTCGACAACTTTCTTAGAATTTAAATGTCACACATTATCATTTGATTTGTGTTTTCGTAAAATAAATTTCAACATTTTAAGCATTAAACCATTTTATTTATGAATGGTGTGACCATATTTGGCATATTTTTCTATATTAAGAAAATTATATAAATCCTAGATTAAGTATAGATATTATAATGAGCAGAAATCTTTTGCTTCTTGTTTGTGTCTCCAATGCCTCCTTTGAAAAATTACTAAAAAATTAAATTTTAAACCTCAATCCATATTTTCTATATCATAAACCCTAAACCCTATACCAAAAAAATACACTATAGCCCTAATTTCCTAAACCCTAACCAAAACCCCTAAACTAAAACCCTAAACCCTAAATCCTATACCAAAAAATACATCCTACCCATAGTTCCCTAAAACCTAACCAAAACCCTTAAACTAAAATACTAAACCATAAACTCTAAACCCTCTATTTTGAAGTGGAGGAATAAATAGAGACATAGGAAAAGAGTAGACGATTTGCACCCATATTATAATATGCAACTAAATAATAATTATTTGGAAGTAAATAAGGAAATAAAATGGGAGTAATAATATGCAACTAAATAATAATTATTTGGAAGTAAATAAGGAAATAAAATGTGAGTAATTAAGGGGAAATGTGGCACATGAAGCAAAGTGAGAATTAGGCTAGAATGGAGGTATAATGATAATTTATGTATATGTATTTGATGTTGTGGTGATTTAATAAATAATTAAAGCTTGTTTAATTAATTTTATCTAAATCCACCTATGATAATATTTTAGAACATTTTTATTAAAAAAATCTCTGATTTTTGTTGATTTTTCATATTTTTGTAGGATAATTTTTCCATCTTATTACCATGAGTTCACCAAACTTTGATGAAAGCTTTTCCTTCCCCATGAGTCCATTAATCTCCTATCCTTTGTCACCTCTATTGGTTCCTCACCTTGATGATTCAAATGCAACATCCTTCAATGGTGGCTTAGATGATTTATGCCCCCAAAACGATGGCACGTCTCCGAATTATGACCCTAACGTCGGTGAAATTAGCTTCGGTATTCCTAGTAATGGTGCACAGGTGAACCAAGTCCAGGATCCCACGTCGATAATTCAGAGTCCGGTCGAGATCCCCTATAATGTGACTCAAGAGATGGTGGATTCTTTCTTTGAATTTGAGACAAATGGTGAAGGTGAAACAAGCAACGCTAACTCCAAACTTGTCAAAAGGAAGCCTTCAAAGAAGAAAAAAGAAGGTGATGAAGAAGCAAGGTTAGAGTCTATCACATTATTCTATCTTTTAGTATTTATTTTGTATCATCGAGGTTTCACTCGATACAGAGAAATGACTGCTTATGTCAAGATACTAAACATACAACTCAACATATCCTTTTGTTAATCTATGTATTATGCTTACATTGTGAACTTAGTCCATGTACTTTACAAAATTTGAAATTTTAAGCCTAATCATAACATAAATTTTAAAATCAAAAAAATACAAGGACTAAAGTTGATCAAATTAGAGTACAAGGACTAGATTCACAACTTCTGCATAGTACATGGATTTTTTTAGTGATGTATTATTTAACTTTGTGTGGTATTTAAATAATGAAAATAGGGTTAAATGTAAGAGAGGGCGTCAACCAAGGAAAGTGTCAAGGCCTTTAGGTGTAAGAAGCTCTAAATACCGAGGAGTAAGCAGGTCTGTCATCTTTATTTCAGTTAATTTACACTTACACAAATACATTTTATCCTTTGATTTCGGATTGTCTTACCGGTCGAGTCTTAGTTCGGTTGACATCGTTTTCGTTATGGTAATTTAGAGGCTTTGGTTCGAATATACTTAAGTGTGTAATATCCTCCGATTGATGCAGGTACCCTGATCGATATGAGGCATTTCTGTGGGATAGCAGCGAAGGAGGGAAAAAGCCAAGGACAGGTTTCTTATTTTTTCTGATAATATTATTGTTGGTTTTCATCAACTTATTCATTACTAACCTTGTTGTTCTTGTTTTTCTTGTTCAAGCAGTTTACATAGGTGAGTGATTCTTTTTACTGGTTTAGTTCATATTGTTGTAATTTAGATTACGATGAATATCGACGACAAAGAGCTTACGATTTTCGAAACTTCATTTGGTTTGATAGGTGGATTTGAAGATGAAGAATCTGCAGCAAGGGCATACGATTTAGCTTCTCTGAAAGTATGGGGCGATGCTGCACAACTGAATTTCCCAGTAAGGCTTCCTCTAACAGAACACATATTATATATGTCCACGGATTATCTTTCTAATTTTAAATTGATCTTTAAACTTCGAAACGTTTATCGAGCCTCTTAGTTCGAGCCTACCTTCGAACATATTAAAAACACGTGAATCATAAACAGTTTGGATCTGACATGTTTAAAGAAAAAATGCATCCAAAATTAACACGTGATATCTAAATTGTCCATGCAATAGGTGCACACATGTGTTTAAAATTTGATCCGTGTGCTTGTTCATGTATCTATGTAGATAAGTAACTATACGAAGGAATTGGAAGAGATGAAGTATAGTTCAAAAAATGAGTATTTCCTCTCCTTAAGAAGGCAAGCTTCTAATTTACTTGAAGAATTAATTCCAATTTTCCATTGTCACTTGAAACTGCTAAAGGTTTTCTTTCATGGCTTCGAACTTCACAAATTTTCAGAAAAAGTAAAGGCTTTTCAAACGGTGTTTCAAACTATCGTGGAGTCTCCAGGTATTATATATAGTGTATATATGTATGTATATATTATTTTTTGATAGCCTCTAATGAGAATAATGGTGCAGGAACTCGGATTTCAAGAAATGGCAGGCAAGAATTGGAAAAGGAAAAGATATCAAAGGGATTTACCTTGGAACATTTGGTAAGCATTGATCTTATCTTAATTGTCTGCAGTTTTTACAGGTTAAATTATGATTTTGGTCTCGAATTTGACATAATTCGTCACGCGATAAGTTCTTTTATCTTCACCTACATGTGATGGGGTTCGATTTCGATAAAAAATGCTTTGGTTGTTTCCAAATTAAGAACTGAAATGCTTTGATTTAAACAAAAAATTCAGATACAGAAGAGGAAGCTGCAAGAGCTTATGATGTTGCAGCAATAAGGCTGAAAGGTGCAAATGCAGTCACAAACTTTGATATGTATGAGTATGATCTGATGACCATTCTTCAATGTTCTAAGCTACCAATTGGCAAAGGAGCTTCCAAGTTTTTGACGGAAACTTCAATCGAGGATGTCATTAGAAAGAAAAGACATCCCGAAGAGAAGAACAAGCTTGTTTATTTCAATGATGACGATATCGAGTTGCCAATAATGTCGCCTCAAGAGTTACAGACTAATCCCGGTCTGGTTCAGGGATTCAACAGCTTTGGAACTGATCATATGAACACTGATGGGAATCTGAACTTTGATTTCAATGGGATTCAGGCAATGGAGCCTGTTGGATTCTCAATGGACTCTTAAGCCGAGGATAACCAGCATCAAAATCCAAGCCTTTCAGCAAGCAATGGTTTTCAGACAAATTGTGACTACTTTCAGACCCTGTTAGGTCTCCAAGAACAAGATTATCTTAACTTGATTCAGGTTGAGGATGCTGTTTCAGACCAGAATCTGAATGAGAACCGTAATGATGTTCAGCCAAAATCCGTGCCAGTCGATCCATCGAGTGGAGGCTGCAATGGAGATGTTTCATGGAATGGGGTTTCCGAGGGGATTCCGAATTCAATGGAGATGGTGGATAATTCTAATGGAGGTAACCATGGAAGTGGCACTGTCTCAGACAATGGAGCAGCCATGGTCGAAAACACAGTCCAGGGGAATGCAGAAAATATAGCAAATGGAGTGAATTTGTTTGAAGATGATGAAATGGACCTTTTTTCAAGGTGCTTGGAATTGGTTAATGAACTTGGACCATTGTGCTTGTAAATCCGGTTATATATACGAGGAAGATCCACTTACGCTAGTGTAAAATGTAAAATTAAAGCCAGTTTTATACACCTCCGATAAAGTTTCTCTATGATTAATATTTAAACAACTCAACGGTTGAATTTATTAATCATAGAATGAAAAATTTACGGAGGTACGTAAAACTCTCTTAGTTTTACACTAGTGTAAATGGATCCCTATATATATCCGAGCTTTATGTGATGAAACAGTAGTGTCTTGTCTAGCAAGTAATTGCATAAATAAACTTGAAAAGAAAGAACATAACTTTTCTGTGAGAATTATGCATGTTGAAGCTTTAATGAAGTTTATAAATGTTGAATAAATTTCCCCCCTTGGGTAATTTCCTTTTATGAAAGAAAATTAGCTTCGAGTTGAGTTCGAATATGCAAAAGTAGTTCGTAAATCATTATATAAACACAAAGTCATAAACACACAGAAGTTCATAGGACAAATTTTAAGTCATAACAACACACACAAAGACACCAATTGTCAAGTCTAATCTCGAGGAACCAGAGAGCCAGACCAGACAATATCAGGAATTGATGAAGTTGATTCGT
The DNA here is from genome assembly GCA_035048815.1 of Abelmoschus esculentus. NCBI lineage: Eukaryota > Viridiplantae > Streptophyta > Magnoliopsida > Malvales > Malvaceae > Abelmoschus > Abelmoschus esculentus. The sequence goes on along the minus strand of JAUCBN010000019.1, from coordinate 423,090 downwards.
TACTACCAGACAATATGATCTTCGGTTACCCACCGGTAGGCAGTAGATAGCGGTGTACTAATGGTATCGGATAATTCGTCGGATTTATCGGTGGCATCCACATCGATCAAAAACTTCTGACCAATTTTTTTTTTCCTTTCAGGCTTTACACCATGGAAACCATGAAACATCAAGCCCCTCAGTACAAGTTTGTCTCCTGTCGGCATTCCATTTCCAACACCTTCCATCTTTGGCCCTGTTACATGACAATAACATTTTGATTAACAACAATCTGTGTTACTATTCACTACTCCGGTCATGCTCCTGCAATTCCAGGATAATCTCCATGTGCACTTTGATTAAAGATAAAGAATCAAAAAATATGGAGCAGAAGCAACATAAAGAGTCTCAACGCATGAATTAGTCAGAGAAACTCATAGTCAAGGAAAGAAAAGATACTTGATCTTACCTGAATGTTGTCGCAGTCGAAGAGGGAGAAGCACCACTACACCGGTCGGCGGCGACGACTATGGTTCTTGAACGAGAGAGACTCGGAGTGTTTTGTTTTGCTGAGGTCTGTTTGAGAAATTAAATGAAAGGATGATCTTCATAAAAAGAAGGAAGAATATTAATTAATTAACCGAATCGAATACTAATGATTATATAAAAACGTTAAACTACTCATGTGACCACTAAGTTATTTGAGTGTATCTATTTTGATTATCGAACTAGACAACTCTTCAATCAGACCATTAAAATTTTAAATTGGTCCTATTTTGACCACCACTAGACCAAACCTTTCAATTGTTTTGAATATGCTTTCTTATTTAATGGAAATGATGGTGTTATATAATATATGGTAATGGTATATTGTAGATTTGATTTGATGCCATGACCTGCAACCAACGGAACATGTTCAAGCAAGCTAGGTCCTTTGGCTCAATGATTAAAAGCTTTCAATTTACCGATGAAATCCTCCGTTTTGATGTCGGCTCTGAGCGTCGATAATGTGAGTTCCTTAACGGCTCTGCTTGGACTTCCGGCTACAACAAGCCATTCAACTCATTCACTCTCCGAACTCGGCTATGCTTATTGCTTGTACTTCCTCTATTCCCCAAACTGGATGTTGAAATGCATCAGCATGCAATTGCTGTGGGAACGGTTGTCTGTTTCCGTTGAGTTGAACCTCGGGACACATCATAGGCATGACCATACCAAAGAAGTTACCCCGTCCAATAAAGGTCCTCTCTACACATACTGAAAGATGATCAAACATGTCAATTCAAGTCTGATATTTGAAATGGGGTATCATATAGGTGCTTATATACAAGAGGTAGAGCAACACAGTTTTTCAGAGCTATTTGTCACTTGAAATGGGAGGTTTTTGAAAAGAGCTTTCAATTTCAGTCTCCTGACTAGAAACATATGACAAGGTGTCTGATACTTACTTCAACTGTGAATATGCATGCTATCAAGGTTGAAATCAAGTCTCGGGTTAACTGCAGCGAGTCTCATTGATAAGAACTGCAACCAAAGAAACATGATACCTACATTAGATCAAGGAGATGGAAGATACTACATCGAAACCAAAGCATAAAGCACAAAATGAAACATGCCAGCCTATTGGGATGTTCACAATAAGAAACAAGAGAAAAATCATCGGTCTGATCGTTGCAGAATATGGAAAATCTCCATAGCAAGACCCCTACTACAAAGTAACACTTGGCAAGTATTTAAGATGATTAATCTCAGACCATCTCGACATCTAAACCACTAGAAAATATAAAGTTCACAATAAGAATGCATCATGAATTCATAAACTTTTTACAACAAAGGGTCTCTGCTTTAGTAACACAACTACAGAAGTATACTTAAGTACAATACCAAGGAATGGATGAGCTTTCAAAAATGTATGTGTTCCATTGAGCTCATGCCGACAAAAAAGAACATTCATTGTTAGATGATTGCAGTTAATTCTAAGATTATTATGATTTATGATTTTTAAATGTAAAAGTAATTCGATAAGCTACCTTCCTCTTACTCTTTTTTTGCATATGAATTCTTGAACTACTCAAATGTCCTTCAGTAGCTATTGCAGCCGTCTCTGAAGATAGAGAACAAGTCAGCGATAATATTCACTCAAATGCTTGAAAATAGAAAAAACACTATATGGTTGTACAAGTTGGTAAAGTAATGAATGAGTGATTCAAAGGATACGAAGCACCTACCCCATTCATCCGAATGTATGGGATGTGAGCAATCTTATGCCAATCCACACCCATGTCCTTTCGACATCTTTCCTCTAACTGGGGAATATCGTGTATATACAACTCTTCCAAACTGGTTAGGCAATGCATCTCGTCCGGAAGCGATGTTAAATTGGCCAAATTCACCAAATCAAGGTATTTCAGGTTTGTTAGATGTTTAATGGATTTTGGAAGGTTCAGGCATTTTGGAATATTTTCCAAATCTAGAGAGCGTAGGCTTGTATGGTTTTGGAATATTTGAAAGCCATCTGCAGATAACTCAAGCTCCTCGCAGTTCCTTATATTAAGATGTTCAAGCGAAGTGAGGTGTTGGAAGCCAGGAAAGAGTGACCTCAATCTACTGCAATTCTCCACATGGAATGATTTCAATTTGGAGAGAGGAAGAGAAGAGGTTGTTGCTGTTGTATTCATCTGAATGCTCTTCTTTAAAGGCCTTGAACTCGTATTCACCAACTTTAGCTCCTTATCAAGTGATGGATACAAAGGCATTGAACTCAACAAAGGGCAATCTTCAATCCATAGAAAAGAAAGACAAGGAAATGCGATGGTTGATGTTCCTATAACTGTTGTATCCTCGTCGTCATCTTTATCATTATCAACCGGTCTTTTCCACCAACTCTTCATATTTGGGCACAGGTTGAGTTGCAGAGACATAAGCGAGGGGAAGAATGGTTCTGCTTCTCCTTGTCCTCCACTGGGGACATTATCCTCAATATACTCCAGCTCAGTTAACTCAGAAATTAACAACGATTGAAGATGAGGCAATTGAGCAAAGGAAGTGAGATGTTTAAATTTACTGGGACCTGTTATTCCAATATCAGTGAGATTTTTGAGCAAAGAAATCCAAGTTGGAAATTTGGCATCACCCCTCCATGTCTCCACCCAGAGCTTCTTCAGATTAGGATGTGGTTGGAGGTCTTCAAGTGACTTCTCTTCGTCATCATCAGTATCACCGCCCCATTTTAAAACCAATGATTGTAAATGTTCCTTCCCTTTCAAATTAGCAGCTTTAAACTCTTCTTTTGCATTTCTCACGAATCCTAGATTTCTTATGGTCAGCTCCCCTCTTAATCTGTTAAGGCCACTCAATACACTTAGATTTGCAGCAGCAGCACCATGAGAACCATCTTTATCCACAACAAACATGCTTAATGTTTGAAGCGAAGTCAGTTTTCCTATCCCACGTGGCATATGAGTTAAACCCCAACAACGATCACACGGAAGATGTGTAAGATTCACTAATTTCTCAATCTTCTTTGGCAATTCTTCGAGCTCCCTACACCAGTCAAGTTTCAGCACTTGTAGGTTTTGTATCTTGCAAATGCTCAGTGGGAGGAACTTCAGACTTTCATTGCCAGAGAGATCAAGGTACCTCAAATGTTTCAGCTTATGAATGGAGTTTGAAACTGTATTAAGATTTAAATCATTCAATTCTAATACACGCAAGGATCTACCATTTGAAATGATTGAATTCCAAGTTACATCACTCAGACTGAAAACTTTCTTATTTGGAAAATGTAACAGAGTTCGCAACTTCTTTCCCTTCAACAAAGGAATTAATGAAAAATCAACAGATATATGACGACATTTATCATCAACCTCACGTGTACTTGAATTTGAATTTAAAACACCACTCTCTTTCCCTGACACTTTTTCAGCAAGATCATGCATACAATCATGCATTTTACATTCTATTTCCCCGCCCCAATATTCTATTACTTCTTGAAAGAAACATCTTTCAGCGAGATCTTTAAAATATCCAAACCCAATTTCTTCAAGAGATTGACTCGTATTTGGTTGCTGTACAAAACCCTGTGCAATCCAAAAATGAACAAGTGTTTGTACATAGATTATGTGATCTTTTGGATAGAGTCTGCAATAAGCAAAGCAATGCTTCAAATGGGATGGGAGATGATCAAAACTTAGCTTAAGTGTGGGCAAAATTTCACCTTCAGTTTGGGATATTCTAGAAAGTTCATGATCTTTAAAAGAAAGCCATTCAGTCTCGGTTTCTTTAAAAGATAATGTACCAGCTATTGTTCTAATGACTAAAGGAACCCCATCACACTTTCTCAGAATCTGATTTCCTATCTCCACAAAGGATGGATTTTTTGAATCAACAGATCTTTGCTCAAATGCTATTTGTTTGAACAAAGACCATGCAGCAGTATCAGACAAGCCTTTCAGGACATGAGGCTGACATGTACCCGTGATCTTTGCTACCCTCAGAGAGCGAGTAGTTACTATGATCCTACTGCCTTTAGCCCCACCCATCAGTAACATCTTTAAACTAACCCATTGTTCCCTCTTCTCATTCCAAAGGTCATCCAAAACAAGAAAGTATTTTTTCCCAGCAATTTTATCTCGAAGTTGCTTTTGCAATTGATCCATTTCGAGATGTTGATCAGGTACTTCATTAGTCACAGATTTAATAATGTTTCCTACGATTACTTTCACATCAAAAACATCTGAAACACAGATCCACATCCTTAACTCAAACTGATCTTCAACCATTTTATCATTATAAACAAACTGCGCCAAAGCAGTCTTGCCTAAGCCTCCAAACCCCACAATTGGAACGATGGCAACATTCTCTTCACTTTCAAACTCTGTGTCTAACAAGAGTTTTAGAAGAGCTGCTTTGTCACCCTCCCTTCCTATGATTTCATCTTTAAGCACAAAAGAGTGTGTCTGCTGCCTTCTTCTGGCCATGAAAGAGGTTTCGAGAACATGGTCACATGGTACCAAGTTTAATAAAATGATCTGACTTTGAATGGAACTTAGTCTGGCCTTAATGGCCTTGATTCTACGTCCCATCTTAAGACCATAAGTAAGCTGGTTCGATTTTGAAAAGAAAACGCGTACCTCTTTGGTCAGTTTGTTCCCACTCATCAGCTTCTTCCGTAAGGCTTCAGTATGGACATCATCCAGCAAGTCTTCCGCATCATACAGAGCCTCTTTCAGCTTTGCAAGCCAATCTCGGACAAGATTGGAGGTCACGGATTTCTCTTCTGCATCAAGAAGCACAGCTTTGATTGCGGAGATGGTGTTTTTGAGTTCCTCCAGGTCGTCTTTGAAATTCCACCACAAGCCAAGTTGCTCCAGAACAGGGGAGCTCAATTCAGAAACCAGCCCTTTTGCGATGTCAAACGCAAGTTGTTCGGCCATTGCTGATTGAAACAGAAACGAAGGCAAATATTTTGGAACTGGATTGTATTAGTTTCTGCAAAAGGAAGAGTGTGAATGATTTGAAGAAAGATGAAAGGGTGGTTTTATATAAATCCATGAACCACCAGACCAGTAAAGCAGGAACGCAATATGTGACGTTAAATTATGTAAATTTTGAATACAAGTGGTTTACTTGTAACAATATATTACATAACATGACACAGTCCACCTACCAAAGTCATTTTTATTGTATAATCTAGTGGACATGCCACCCAATAGCTGAAAAGTCAATTGTCTAGGGTTGTAATGAAAAGATAAATAATGATTGAGTAAAAATCTCACGCCTCTAATTATATTTTTTTATACTTTAAAAAAATCTAAAATAAATTTTAAATCTTAACCTTAATCCTAATTTTTATGTTATAAACCTTAAATTTTACACTTTAAAAAATACACACTATCCCTAATCGCCTGCCCCTTTAATGTTCCTTCTTTGATACCTCTACTTTAAATTAGTGGATTTAGAGTTTGAGATTAAGAATTGTGGTTAGGGTTTAGAGAATTTATGATAGAATGTATTTTTAGGGTGTAGAGTTTAGAGTTTATTATATAAAAATTACGGATAACGTTTAGAATATAATTTTAAAAAACTTTTTAAAGTGAGGCGTGATAAGAGATATGATTAAGGGACAAAATATTTTACTGAAATCTTCCGCTCGTTGGTGTTACAATACAAATCATAAAACATTTTCTAATTGCTAGTTGAAACTGAAATGAAGGCAAAAGTGTAGGATTATTTGCAATACGTTAAAATGTAATGTCATGGCTTTTGGAGAAGATGAAGAGAAAAGGGAAAATCGATCGCAGAAATTAGGGTTGAAGAGGAGAGAATTGGGGAAATCAGATGAAATTAGGGTAAAAGGGTCGATTGGGTTTTATCTGATACAATTCCAAACGACATCGTTGAAGCCTCCTGGAAGAACGACACCGTTTCAAGGATTAATCATAATGGACCAAGGAAGACCAAGGTAGACATGGGCCTGGAGAGGAACAACCCAAACGTGGACACATGGAGCAACAATGGAGCCAAAACAGCTGAGTAGAGTGTACTGTTACTAACCACCTGCATAGTTGTCACCAGGATAATAATTCAGTACTATGATTTTCAGCTATATAGGAAAAGGATGTAAAAACAGAAATTTTATCGATTGAATGAAAATACATCTTTTTTATTTCTTTTATTCTTCTACTCCTATAACCCTTTCTTTTTCTATTTGCATAATAAATTGATAGTCAGAGCTCGGTTAATTGGTTCTAAGCCAAGCTGAAAAAACCAAAGAAGAATCTGGCGATGCATGAGAAGTTGAAAATCACAAACTCAACAGAACCTGACAAATCCATTAAGAAAGCACCTGAAGAAGAAGGAAAGCAACCGAAGAACATGGAGGATAGATTGAGTAACCTGGAGTCTAGATTTGAGGTGACTGAAGGATACGTGAAAGATATTTTGAGAATACCCAAATCTAAGAAAGAAGAAGAAATCCCACCAAGGATCGGCCATCAAAGATCTTCTTCTAACCAAAGAGAAGGTAAACGATATATTAAGGTAACTGTCTTGGATGAGAAGGAGAGATATTCATTCAAGCATGAAGAACCTGGGATTTTAGCAAGCAAACCACAAGGAGTTAATGGGCAAAATCCAAATGGCATCAACATTAGTGGTAAAGATGGCTACTTCAAAAATGAAGAGGGAACAAGGAGCAGGAATAACCAGCAAACCTATTTTCCAAGACCAAAAATAGAAGTTCAGATGTTTGGAGGGGTGAATCCAAGAGGTTGGACGAGGAAGTGTGAGAAATATTTCAACCTGTTTGGTATTCTAGAATCTCAGAAGGTTGAATTAGCCACGATGTAACTAGAGGGTAAAGCTGAGTCCTGGTTTGATGGATACATCACCCAAAAATGTTAACTCACTTGGCAGGAGTTTGCTTCAGACTTATGCCATAGGTTTGGGGATAGAACTCACAGTGATGTTATTGAAGAATTTAATAAGTTGATGCAAAAAGGAACGGTAGAGGAATACCAGGAAAGGTTTGAGGAGTTAAAACCTTTTATGCTGCAGCACAATTCCATTTTAGGAGAAGAATATTTTGTCTCATGTTTATCAGTGGACTCAAGGATGAACTGAAACATAGGGTCAAAGTTTTACAACCTACGACACTCTGTGAAGTTAGCAGACAGGCCAAGCTATACGAGTTAGCTTTGGAGTTGGAAAACAAGAGACAGAGGTATAACATTAATAACACTATTTATACTCACAACAGTACAACCCAGAAGAATCTACAGAGTGTTCCTATTTAGAAAGGAACTACCATTGCCACCAACAATAAACAGAACTTAATAGAGTACAGAAGAGCCCATAACTTGTGCTTCAAATATGGAGAGAAGTTTGTCCCTGGCCACCAGTGTAAGAACAAGCAACTTAATTTGATGATGGAGAAAGAAGTGAAAGTGGCAAATGAGGAAGAAGAGGAAGGGAAGGAGGAGAATGAAGAGAATCCAGAAGGGGGAGCCCTGAAAATCTCAATGAATGCTCTCAATGGAAGTTCAGGGTACACCACCCTTAGAATTTAAGGGGTAATCAAGGGGAAACCACTGAATATTCTTGTTGATAGTGGAAGCACTCATAGCTTCATAACTCAGAAGTGGGCTAGAGAAGGAGAAGAGATAGTGCAAACTCTACCATTAACAAACACAGTTGCAAATGGGGAAAAGCTTTACAGCACTTCTAAGAGTAATCTTCTGAGCTGGAAAATGAAAGGACATCAGTTTGAGCATGATTTTAGAGTCCTACATATGAGAAGAAGTGATATGATCTTAAGAGTTGATTGGATGAAAAAATTTAGCCCCATCATGATGGATTTTAATGAGATAACCATAAGCTTTAAAAGGAAGGAAAAAGGATAGTTCTGCAAGGGGGAAGAAGACCAGTGGACATTAAGCTAATTTCTGAAAAAAGATTGTAGAAACTTGCTAAAAAAGACCCAAAAATGATGGGAGAGGTTTATTTACTCAGTACAGAAGCCACAGAACATGAGGTTCCAGTAGAGTTACAGGCTCTTTTAAAGAAGTTTGAGAAGGTGTTTGAATAATCAAAAGGGATGCCTTCCCCTAGGTCTCATGACCATGCCATAGTGCTAAAAATTAATGTCACTCGAATCAACTTGAGACCCTATAGGTTTCCTTATTTTCAAAAGGAGAAGGTTGAGAAACAAATTAAAGAAATGTTGGCAGCTTCCATCGTTCGAACAAGCAGTAGTCCCTTTGCATCACCTTGCCTCTTAGTAAAAAAGAAGGATGGGTCTTGACGTTTATGTGTTGATTATAGGCACTTAAATTCATTGACAGTTAAGAATAAGTTTTCAATCCCAGTGGTGGAAGACTTATTGGATGAGTTGGAAGGGGTTGCATATTTTTCAAAAATTGATTTAAGGTCTAGCTATTGGCAAATTCGAGTGAAGGAGTCAGATATACCAAAGACAACATTTAGGACTCATCAAGGGTATTTTGAATTCAAGGTAATGCCTTTTGGTCTCACAAATGCCCCAGCTAATTTTCAATCTCTTATGAATGAAGTATTCAAGACTTACTTAAGGAAGTTTGTCCTAGTCTTTTTTTGATGATATCTTAGTCTACAGTCCGGATCTAAACACTCATGCTCTACACTTGGAAAGAGTGTTGAAAGTTCTAGAAAAGAACCAACTATTTGCAAAGAGGAGTAAATGCTTCTTTGGAAAAAATCAGGTGGAGTACTTGGGCTATCTAATTTCAAATAAAGGAGTAACCACTGATCCATCTAAGATTGAAGTCATGAAGAATTGGCCCTTGCCAAAAACAGTTAAGTCCTTAAGGGGGTTCCTAAGGCTGACTGGGTACTATAGAAAATTTATTAAGGATTTTGGAGAAATCAGTAAACCTCTTACTGATTTGCTGAGGAAGAATAATTTCCTATGAACACAACTAGCTACAGATGCCTTTAACACATTGAAAGCAACAATGTGTCAAGCTCCTGTATTGGCTCTACCTAATTTTGGCAAACCTTTCTGCCTAGAAACTGATGCAAGTCAGAAAGGAATTGGAGCAGTCTTAACTCAAGAAGGCAGACCCTTGACTTATTTGAATAAGGCTTGGGACCTAGACATATAGATTTGTTAATCTATGAGAAGGAGTATTTGGCTATTTTAATGGCTATATCCAAATGGAAACATTACTTGGAGCGAGGCACATTTGTGATCAAGACTGATCATGAACCCCTAAGGCACCTATTGAAACAGAAACTTACTACTACCATACAAAAGAGAGGGTTGTCAAAGTTGTTGGGATTGAATTATGTGATCCAATATAGGAAAGGAAAGCATAACAAGGTGGTTGATGCCTTGTCCAGACAGTTTGAAGAAAAAGCTGAAACCTTCCAAATTTCAACTACTCAAATAGTTCCAATGTGGATGCAAAAAGTGGAAAAGAGCTACATTGGGTATGAAGTGGCCTAAGACAAGATTACAGTAGCCAGTGTACTGTAGACTGTAACTTCCAGTGATTGAATATATGAAAAAGAGGTGTTTAGGTTCAAAGGAAAGGTATATATGAGAGCTACTGGAGACTTGAGGTTGTAGCTGTTAAAGATATTACATGATTCAGCATTGGGAGGACACTCTGGTTCTCAAGCTACTTACCAGAGGCTTAAACTATATTTTTATTGGCCTAATATGAAGACTTTGGTGGAATCCTATGTGAGGGAGTGTGAGGTCTGTCAAAGAAAAAATGTGGAGCATGTGGCAAAACTTGGACTCCTACAACCTATACCCATTCCCAAGCAAGCATGGGAGGTAGTCAGCATGAACTTTGTAGAAGGATTACCCCAGTCCAGTAAGTATAACTGTATACTGATAGTGATTGATAAATATTCAAAATATGGGCATTTCCTAGCATTGTCTCACCCTTACATAGCTTTGGAAGTGACTAGAACTTATCTTGATCAAGTTTATAAGTTACATGGGCCCCATAAGATTACTATTTCTGATAGGGATAAGACTTTTATCAGTCTTTTCTGGACAGAGTTATTAAAGCAGATGGGGACTACAACATTCTTCAGTACTGCTTACCACCCTGAAACGGATGACCAGACTGAGAGACTCAACCAGTGCCTTGAGAAGTACCTCAGATGCATGTGTTTCTTAAAGCCTAAAGAGTGGGTTAAATGGTTACCACAAGCTGAGTGGTGATGTAATACCAATTATCACTCAGCCCTTGGAATGACACCATTCCAAGCCATTTATGGCTATGTTCCTCCAGTGTTGGACTGGAGTAAAGAAACAGTGGTTAACAATGTTCAAGAGTTAATACAAGAGAGACAATAGTTAAACCAGCTTCTCAAGAAACAACTAAACAAAGCTCAAAACAGGATAAAACAAATTGCAGATCAAAAGAGAAGTGACAGAGAGTTCCAGGTGGGAGATGAAGTATACCTTAAGCTTCAGCCTTACAAGCAGTCTTCATTGGTCATTCGAAAAAACGTCAAGCTTGCAGTCAGGTACTACGGACCCTAAAAAGTACAGAAAAGGATTGGGTTAGTGGCGTATAGACTGGAATTACCAAAGAATTCAAAAATTCATCTAGTTTTCCATGTCAGTCTTTTAAAGCAAAGAATGGGCAGAATCATATAACCTCCATTGATCCACCAGAAGTCAGCAATGATGGGCAGCTGAAGGTGTTTCCAGCAATAGTATTGGACAAGAGAATGGTGAAGAAGAACAACCGAGCAGTGACATAACTTCTGATTCAATGGTCTAATCTGGGAGTTGAAAGTGCGACATGGGAAGATTATACGAATCTGAAAGCTTAATTTCTTGAATTTGATCCTTGGGGACAAGAATCAACTGAAGGAGGGAGGATTGTCATGGCTTTTGGAGAAGACGAAGAGAAAAGGGAAAATCGTTAGTAGAAATTAGGGTTGAAGATGAGAGAATTTGGGAAATCAGATGAAATTGGGGCAAAAGGATCGATTGGGATTTTATCTGATACAATTTCAGATGACGTCGTTGAAGCCTCCTAGAAGAACGACACCGTTTCAAGGATTAATCATAATGGACCAAGGAAGACCAAGGTAGACATGGGCCTGGAGAGGAACAACCCAAACGTGGACACATAGAGCAGCAATGGAGCCAAAATAACTGAGTAGAGTGTACTGTTACTAACCACCTGCACAGTTGTCACCAGGATAATAATTCAGTACTATGATTTCCAGCTATATAAGAAAAGGATGTAAAAACAGAAATTTTATCGATTGAATGAGAATACATCTTTTCTATTCTTTTCATTCCTCTATTCCTATAACCCTTTTCTTTATCTATTTGCATAACATGTAATTAGCTAAATTAGTTATAATTAGTTAAGTTTATTGCTACTATATTAATGTGCTATTATAAAGTTTGAGTTATAAATAGTCAAGCTATTGTATTGGACTCTAATCATCTATAATTCGCTTTTCAATAAAAATAAATAAATTTTTTATCTTAGTTTTTGATTCTGTAACACAAACTCTCAACACTCTTCGTCACTATTCAGTATTCACTCTTTGATTCGTTTGATAAAATCTTTGTAAATATTGTTGTTGTAGTTTTTTTCATCAATTTTGAATTTTTCAATCATGTATTTTTCTGCTATTATCATTGTTTTCACTACTGTCGTACTTTCAATTCAATGATCTGGTTGCTTCATATCTTTGATAAGTTTTGAAAATAATTATTATTTTATGCTTAATTATTTCTTGATTTGATGAATTAAGTTACTGATCTTAGTGTTTTTGTATTTTTTTTGTGCAGGACTATGAATCTAGAAAATGTACTTAAATGACTGATTTTTAAAGTTTTTTTTATTTTCTTCTGGATTGATGAGCATGACTTTGGACATGAAAATTTGACGTGGCACTCGGTCAGTAGCTTCTAGAAGATGAAGTCAACAAGCGCGTGGTAACTTATCAACGTTTCAAATAGCTTATCAGTCGAGATTTGAATTTCAAATTTGGGATTTATCTCTTTGTATTTGAATTTAAATATTTTTAGATTTATCTAGGATTTATCTCTTATTTTTAGGGTTTGTAGAAGGCTATAAATATCCACCTTGGTAAGCCTAGAACTCATCCTTCATTTTCCTGAATTCATCTCATTGTTCTAGATTTTATAAAAGTTTTCTTTCTTTATTTTTCTTGTTTTTTTTTTACTATTTTATTTTATTTTATTTATTATATGGAGCATGATTCTTTCCATAATTATGCTCGGTTAATTTCTCTATAGCCAAGGGCTTAAGCAATGACTCGATCCAAATGTGAGGATTGAAAAGCACACAAATAACTTCGATTTTTATTTCTTTACTTTTCTTTTGAACTTATTTCCAAAATGAAATTGATTTCAAAATTAAAAGTTGACTTTGGTCAAGACGTTGATTTGATCACTTATGTAGGAGGAAAGATCGGCTATTGAAGCAATCAAACTTCCTAGGAACAAACTTAGCAAATTGATTACTAAGAAGAAAACTAAGATTGAATCAGTTATTATTGAAATAACATAATCCAAGTCAGTTTTAATGATTTAAACATTTTTGTCTACAAACATTGAGTTGGTGGATTAATCTATGGAACCAATATCAAAGATATCACTTAGGTATTCGGTTTGAAAGTTTTGCTTCAAGGATTGAATCTTAAATGATAAGTACCGACGTAAAATCCTTAAGTTAAAATCTTTGTCCGATGATCAATTAAAATCGAGTCAAAATGAAAGCCTAAGGCTAGTTTTCATTTTATCAAATTACTTTATCAATTTCAATTTTTTCAATTACTTAGTACATTTAATTCGACAAAAACTCTTTTCACTTAAACACAATTAAATCGTCTTCTTTGTAACCCCTAAAATTAACCTAATTTTTTAGATTACAAGTTAGGGTTTACGGCTTGAAAACTTGTTTCCCAAGTTAGGGTTTTTACGAAAATAAATAAAATATTCGGATAATCATTGAGTAATTAATAAATTAAAATAATAATAATAAAATTAAACATTTACAAAATATGATTCAACCCATAAATTTCATAAATAATAAATGTTGCAAAACCCCATAAAAACTTAATGTTCAAATTACGGAAATATTGTTCAAATAAAAATAATCCGGAATCCGAAATTGAATACATACTATAAATCAGATACTGGAAAAGGATCCTTCAAGTACCATACCGAGCCTAGATATGAGATCTGAAACAAGAACCTGAGAGGGTGTAAGCTGGGGAGCCTAGTGTGTCTCTAGAACAGATAACGGAATAACAGAACAGAATATGCAGAATAGACAGAGTATGCATGATATGCACCCATCTCCGAACACCACAGAAGAGTTGGTCCCCAGACCACTCTAACACCATCACACCAACAGAAGTGGTATCTCGACCCGAAGGTGGAGCCACTGAACAGAAGTGATAAAATCACTAACTTCCCCGTACACAGATAATCCCAGATGCCATGTTAAATGCAAATACAGAATCAGAATGCATGCCTTATATTCTAACAGGAGGCAAGCATGACAGATAACAGAATCAGATATGATATAACAGAATGATGCATGATCATACGGATAACGGAATCGAATATACAGAATAACAGAATTTACAGGCTGAACGGGAGAGAACACACCTGTATCAGAAGACTCAACGACGACCCTGACGTCTACTGGACTCGGCTCTACCACCAGGCTGAGAAGGAGTAGAGTCTACAATTTACAGAAACAAGTTAGACTTTCTACTATGCCACGTTACCAAAAATAATCTAAACAGAATAATTCGTACTCATGTGAAGGTCCCGAATGTGGATGTATCGGTCCTCGTACAGGAGAAGGAGGAGGTAACTGCTCGGGGTCGGAATCCTCGTCACCTGAAGCAAACAAAAATTGATTCAGAACCTTTTTCAGATAATTTCCAGATAACTTATCGAACTTAAACCCCCAAAAACGACACTTCGGGTCCGAATTTCGAAAAACGGACAACGCCATTAGATTCAGGACGACGAAAAACATAAAGTGGGCCCGGGTCAAAAAAAGTCAACTACTGACGCCAGCACTGGTCAACACTGACGTCAGCAGTGACGTCATCAGTCAGCAGATGACGTCAGCAGTGATGTCAGGAGATGACATCAGCAGTGACGTCACATCAGCCGGGTCGGGTTCGGGTCGAAGATCAGGTCGGGTCGGGTTGTCGGGTCGGGTTCAGGTCGGACGGGTCACGGTTTGGGCCTGGGTTACGGTTCGGTCTGGGCCGGTTCGGTTCTGGGCCGGTTCGGACGGTTTGGGTCGGTTCTCCAGTGGTGTCGGGTTCCCAGATTTTCTCGGTTGCCAAACACCATATTTTCCGATTTAAACCCCTCTTTTCAACCCCGATTCAACTTATATTCGATCCAAAAATATTCTAAATAAAAACCCTACTCAATTCGCACCAAATACAAATTTTAAACGGATCAAAAACAACTCCCTCACCATGTTCGATCAAAATAGAAACCAAACCCCCGTTAACACTTATAACCAAATTCATACCTCCTTAAACCGAGTAAAACAACCACACAAATTAACCAAAACTTAAACCGAATCTTCCCTATCATACAAAACCAAAACTGAACGAAATAAATTATCAAAACAAACCTTACCTCTATCGAACAAGAAGGAAGACGATTCCTCGTATAAAACTCAACGGTAAAACCAGAGATGAGGAGAGAGTAACACAAATGGCTTCTTTGTCAAGGGAAATGATTGGAATCATTCAACTTTAACTCATGAATTAAAGAAATTCTTTAATTCTCATTGATAGCATCGGTTACCAGAGGAAAAAAAACGTTTCTAAGAAAAATTGGTCTAATTACCCTTCAAGGGTTTGCAAAATTTGAATTCTTCCAAATTGGCCCTTAAGTTTTTAAAATTCTCAATTTAGTCCCTTATCTTCAGAATTTTAATCCCTAAATTTTAGGGTTTCGATTAGGGATTTTGACTCTTAATTTGGGGATTTTGACTTAAATTTTGGGTTATTACAACTCCCCCCCTTACAAAAAATTTCGTCCTCGAAATTTACCTGGATCAAAGAGATGCGGATACTGGGCTTTGATGACAGACTTGGGCTCCCACGTAGCCTCATCCAGACCTCGGTTACGCCAGAGAACTTTAACCATCTTAATGGTTTTCCTCCGAAGAACTCTCTGGTCCTGATCAATGATCTCTACGGGCTCCTCCTCATAACACAGATCAGTCCGAATCTCGAAATCCTCCACAGATAGAACATGAGATGGATCTGCTCGATAACGTCTCAGTACAGAAACATGGAACACATCATGGATTCACCTGAGTTCAGGTGGTAACTCAAGCTGATAAGCTACAGGTCCGATGCGTCTGATAATCCGGTAGGGTCCAATATATCTGGGACTGAGCTTGCCTTTACGGCCAAATCGTAGTACCTTCCTTCAGGGAGATACTTTCAGAAAAACCTCATCACCGACCTCAAACTCAAGATCTTTGCGCCTTAGATCAACATAAGATTTCTGTCTGTCAAAAGCGGCTTTGAGCCGATCCCGAATCAATCTGACAGTCTCCTCAGCCTCATGTACAATATCTGGACCCAACAAACGATGCTCAGTGAGCTCAGTCCAACCAATCGGGGTGCGGCACTTACGCCCGTACAGAGCCTCATATGGTGCCATCTTAATGCTGGCCTGATAACTGTTGTTGTACGCGAACTCTGCCAAAGGTAGGAAATCCTCCCAGCTACCTCTAAAATCCAGAATACATCCTCTCAACATGTCCTCGAGGATCTGAATCACCCGTTCAGACTTACCATCGGTCTGAGGGTGATAAGCGGTGCTGAAGTTCAGACGAGTACCCAGAGCAGTATGTAGGGATCCCTAGAACTTAGACGTGAATCTCGGATCCCAATCAGATATAATAGACAGAGGTACTCCATGTAACCGGACAATCTCAGAGATGTATAACCGGGCCAACCTACTCAGAGTATAGGTGGTCTTGACCGGAATGAAATGAGCAGATTTGGTTAATCGATCCACGATGACCCAAACAGAATCTTTCTTTGACGGAGTCAAAGGTAAACCATTGACAAAATTCATGGTCACACGCTCTCATTTCCACTGGGGAATCTCGATATGCTGAAGTAGTCCAGATGGTCGCTGATGCTCTGTTTTAACTTTCTGGCAAGTCAAGCACTTCGATACAAAACTGACCACGTCTCGCTTGAGACCTTTCCACCAGTACTTTTCTTGGAGATTCTTATACATTTTGTCACCTCCAGGGTGCATAGAGTATGGACTATCATGAGCCTCTCGCAGAATAACCTGTTTCAGTTTAGAGTTCCTCGAAACACAGAGTCGACCCCAGAAGCACAAAACTCCATCCTGGTTCAGAGAAAAATCCTGAGAAGTTCCCTCCTGAAGTTCCTCAATACGGTAAGCCAAGTACGGATCATTAGGCTGCTCAGCCTTAATCTCAGAAATCAGTGTAGGAACCACCCGAAGCTCTGCCAGTAAATTGCCATCCTCTAACAGACTCATCCGGGCAAACAGAGCTTTTAGATCAGAAATGGCGTTACGACTCAGAGCATCCGCAACGACATTAGCCTTACCAGGATGATGTTCAATCTCATAATCGTAGTCCTTTAGAAGTTCTAGCCAGCGACGCTGTCTCAGATTAAGTTCCTTCTGGGTGAGAAGGTACTTAAGACTCTTGTGATCAGTGAAAATATAACACTTCTCTCCATAGAGATAGTGTCTCCAGATTTTCAGAGCAAAGATCACGGCTGCTAACTCCAGATCGTGGGTAGGGTAGTTACACTCATGCGGTTTCAACTGTTGGGACGCATAAGCCACTACTTTCCCATCCTGCATCAGAACACAATCCAGACCAGTGTATGAGGCATCACTGTAAACAACATAGGGTTTCCCCGACTCTGGCTGTATCAGAACTGGTGCTTGGGTCAGAACGGATTTCAGTTTATCAAAACTCTGTTGTTGAGCCTCAGACCAGATAAACGGAATATCCTTCCTCAGAAGCTTAGTCAAGAGAGCGGCTATGGAAGAAAAACCCTCTACAAATCTCCGATAATAACCCGTTAGTCCCAGAAAACTGCGGATCTCTGCTACATTCTTGGGCCGCTGCCAACTCATAATAGCCTCAATTTTGTTCGGATCAACCTGAATACCCTTAGCTGATACCACATGTCCCAGAAAAATAACCTCCGAGAGCCAGAATTCACATTTACTGAACTTTGCATACAACTGTTTCTCCCTCAGAGTCTGTAGAACAATACGAAGATGCTGCTCATGCTCATCCTCAGACTTGGAATAGACCAGTATGTCATCAATGAAAACCACTACAAACTGATCCAGATAGAGTCGAAACACCCTATTCATCATGTCCATAAATGCTGCAGGGGTATTCGTAAGACCGAAGGGGATTACCAGAAACTCGTAGTGACCATATCGAGTTCTGAAAGCTGTCTTGGATACATCAGAATCCTTAACCTTGAGTTGGTAATAACCAGATCTCAGGTCTATCTTAGAGAAAACCGAAGCTCCTCGGAACTGATCGAACAGGTCATCAATGCGGGGAAGGGGGTACTTGTTTTTTATGGTCAATTTGTTCAGCTTCCGGTAATCAATACACAAGCGCAGAGAGCCATCTTTCTTTTTAACGAACAGGATAGGGGCTCCCCACGGTGAGACACTGTGTTGTATGAAACCTCTATCCAGAAGTTCCTGTAGCTGAATTTTAAGCTCCTTGAGCTCTTTCGGAGCCATCCGATAAGGTGGCATAGATACTGGAGTGGTCCCAGGGTATAACTCAATACCGAACTCCACATCCTCACGCTTAGAGGGTACACCCGGTAGCTCTTCCAGAAAAACATCTGGAAATTCACAGACCACTCGGATCTTATCTATTCCAGAATCAGGTTGCCTCCGGTCAAGGATATAGGCAAGATAGGCTATGCATCCTTTCTTGATCATCTTTTCAGCTTTCATGGCTGAAATCAGATTGGATAGATAACCTCTTCGCTCACCGATGAGAGTTACCTCGCGTCCATCAGAAGTCCTCAGAATTGCCCTCTTACGTTCGCATTCCAGAGTTACTCGGTGAGCAGATAATCAGTCCATCCCCAGAATCAAATCGAAGTCCACAAATGGTAACTTCATCAGATTTGCAGGAAAGATTTCCACATGAAGCTCAAGGGGACAATCTTTGTAAACTTTAGAAATCTCCATCTGGTGGCCTACAGGGCTAAAAAATGAAACGGAACTACCAGTATCCTCCTCTGAAATTTTCAGATACCCCGCTACAAAACTAGAGACATATGAATACGTTGACCCATTATCTAATAGTGCGAAGAAGGGAACAGTATGTACAGAAAATGTACCAGCAATAACGTCTAGCTCATCTCGGTCCTCTTGTCTCCTCGTAGCATATACCATACCATACTGAGATCCTCCTGATCTGGCAGCTCCTCTGAACTGACTGGGTCTACCTCTACTACCAGTACCAGATGCGGCGGGTCTACCCTGTCCTCTACCCCCTGTTGGGGTCTGAACTGAAGCCTGTGACTGGCCCGGAGCGTAACCAGACTGTGGTGCCACTGGACAGTCTCTGAGACGGTGATCAAGAGAACCACATCTGAAGCAGTCTCCACTCCGCATGCGACACTCTTCGGGGTGCCATTTCTTACAGAATGTACACTGAGGTACAGCTCGGGTACTAGTGGATCCAGCTCCACTAGCAGCAGGGACAACTGATACTGCAGGTCTAAACCGTGTCGAACTCTTCGGCTCATACTCATCGCGGCCTCTCTTCCGGGACTGAAAACCCTAACTGTACTGAGCAGATGAGGCATGCTGTCGTCTACCTCTATCCTGACCTTGGGATTCCATCTGAACCCTCAGAACCTCATTACGCTCGGCTGTCCTAGCACGTCGAGTGATCATCTTGTACTCCGTATCATGATGTGTAGCAACTGCAATCTTCAGTGGAATCCGAAGCCCTTTCAGAAAGTGATCACACTTTTGCTTCTCGGTCGTCACTATACCAGGGGCATACTGTAGTAGTCTCAGAAACTCAATCTCATAATCTTTGACAGACATGTCATTCTGCTGTAGATTTAGGAAGTCCTCTCGGCATTTAGCCAAATACTCTGAGCCTACATATCGGTCCTCAAAACTCTGTCTGAAGAACTCCCAGTTAATCCTCTCAGAAGCAGTAACCTTTTCTTCTGCCTCCCACCAGTTCAGGGCCTCTCCCTGTAGTAATGATATCGCTGCCCTCAGTTTCCTGTCGGAGGGGTATTCCATCTCAACAAACAGACGCTGAAGTTTCTTCAGCCAGTACTCTGCATCGGCTGGGTCAGTACCGGTCTTGCCATCGAACATAGTCATCCCAGCTGCTAGAAGCTCAGTAGATATGGGTTTTCTGGAACCTTCATTCTGTCGCAGAAATCTGAGTAACTCCCTTTGTACTGTCACTGAATCCAAACCGACAGTCTCTCTGTCATCAGGCACATATGGTCCCTCACTCTAGACCGGCTGATCAACCTCGACTTGTTGAGCCTCGGTCTGTATCTCGGGCTGAGCCTCTCCTCCTAGGTTCTGTGTCAGACTCTGAGCCTGTGGCGGGTCCACAGGAGGCGGAACATCACTGGAGTATGCAACAGATCGACCTCGGCCACGGCCTCCGCCACGACCTCTACCGGTCGCTAAACGGGTACTTCGACGTGGTGGCATAGTAGAATATCTACAGAAGATAGACAAAATCCTATTAGAGTCGGTACTTGGAGTAATATTCGAAATATTTCAGAATTTTTTTTTTAAAAATACGAGTCAAAACAAAATTCCGGATTTTTCAAATAATTTACAAAACATTTTCAGACCAAAATCATTTCGGACTTCACGGTCCGTGGGTTGAACCGGGATTTGATACCACTAAATGTAACCCCTAAAATTAACCTAATTTCTTAGATTACAAGTTAGGGTTTACGGCTTGAAAACTTGTTTCCCAAGTTAGGGTTTTTACGAAAATAAATAAAATATTCGGATAATCATTGAGTAATTAATAAATTAAAATAATAATAATAAAATTAAACATTTACAAAATATGATTCAACCCATAAATTTCATAAATAATAAATGTTGCAAAAACCCATAAAAACTTAATGTTCAAATTACGGAAATATTGTTCAAATAAAAATAATTCGGAATCCGAAATTGAATACATATTATAAATCAGATACTGGAAAAGGATCCTCCAAGTACCGTACCGAGCCTAGATCTGAGATCTGAAACAAGAACCTGAGAGGGTGTAAGCTGGGGAGCCTAGTGTGTCTCTAGAACAGATAACGGAATAACAGAACAGAATATGCAGAATAGACAGAGTATGCATGATATGCACCCATCTCCGAACACCACAGAAGAGTTGGTCCCCAGACCACTCTAACACCATCACACCAACAGAAGTGGTATCTCGACCCGAAGGTGGAGCCACTGAACAGAAGTGATAAAATCACTAACTTCCCCGTACACAGATAATCCCAGATGCCATGTTAAATGCAAATACAGAATCAGAATGCATACCTTATATTCTAACAGGAGGCAAGCATGACAGATAACAGAATCAGATATGATATAACAGAATGATGCATGATCATACGGATAACAGAATCGAATATACAGAATAACATAATTTACAGGCTGAACGGGAGAGAACACACTTGTATCAGAAGACTCAACGATGACCCTGACGTCTACTGGACTCGGCTCTACCACCAGGCTGAGAAGGAGTAGAGTCTACAATTTACAAAAACAAGTTAGACTTTCTACTATGCCACATTACCAAAAATAATCTAAACAGAATAATTCGTACTCATGTGAAGGTCCCGAATGTGGATGTATCGGTCCTCGTATAGGAGAAGGAGGAGGTAACTGCTCGGGGTCGGAATCCTCGTCACCTGAAGCAAACAAAAATTGATTCAGAACCTTTTTCAGATAATTTCCAAATAACTTATCGAACTTAAAACCCCCAAAAATGATACTTCGGGTTCAAATTTTGAAAAACGGACAACGCCATTGGATTCAGGACGTCGAAAAACATAAAATGGGCCCGGGTCAAAAAAGTCAACTACCAACGTCAGCACTGATCAACGCTGACGTCAGTAGTGACGTCATCAGTCAACACTGACGTCAGCGATGACGTCTGCCAGGTCGGGTTCGGGTCGGAGATCGGGTCGGGTTGGGTTATCGGGTCGGGTCGAGGTTCGGGTCGGACGGGTCACGATTTGGGCCTGGGTTGCGGTTCGGTCTGGGCCGGTCGGCTCGGTCTGGGCCGGTTCTGTTCGGACGGTTTGGGCCGGTTCTCCAGTGGTGTTTGTTTCCCAAGAAAATCTGGGAAAAATCCCAGATTTTCTCGGTTGTCAAACACCATATTTTCCGATTTAAACCCCTCTTTTCAACCCTGATTCAAGTTATATTCGATCCAAAAATATTCTAAATAAAAACCCTACTCAATTCGCACCAAATACAGATTTTAAACGGATCAAAAACAACTCCCTCACCATGTTCGATCAAAACAGAAACCAAACCCCCATTAACACTTATAACCAAGTTCATACCTCCTTAAACCGAGTAAAACAACCACACAAATTAACCAAAACTTAAACCAAATCTTCCCTATCATACAAAACCAAAACCAAACGAAATAATTTATCAAAACAAACCTTACCTCTATCGAACAAGAATGAAGACGATTCCTCGTATAAAACTTAACGGTAAAACCAGAGATGAGGAGAGAGTAACACAAATGGCTTCTTTGTCAAGGTAAATGATTGGAATCATTCAAATTTAACTCATGAATTAAAGAAATTCTTTAATTCTCATTGATAGCATCGGTTACCAGAGGAAGAAAACGTTTCTAAGAAAAATTGGTCTAATTACCCTTCAAGGGTTTGCAAAATTTGAATTCCTCCAAATTGGCCCTTAAGTTTTTAAAATTCTCAATTTAGTCCCTTATTTTTAGAATTTTAATCCCTAAATTTTTGGGTTTCGATTAGGGATTTTGACTCTTAATTTGGGGATTTTGACTTAAATTTTGGGTTATTACATTCTTGAGTCATCAATCGAACAAACATAATCAAAAACTTTCTAGTCCCTATGGGATCGACTCTTACTTCTCACTTACTACATTTAATTTCCTATTTATCATTTGAGAATAAGGAATTTATTTTTGACATTGCACGACGCGTGTCAATCTTATATTTGATGTGTGTGTTTTTACTGTTTTAATCCTCAATCAGATCACATTTAGTTGATATTTAGAATCATATTCGTTTTTACTCTTGCATGCTTAGCATTCTATGTTTTGATTGTTGCATTGTTCATAACCTCATTCGACAAGGTTATCTTAGATTGATGTTGGTGTGAGCTTTGGAGTCTTATGCTTTTGATTGAAGCTTCCACCTCTTTTCAAGTTGTAATACTTTAGATATCGATACCACAGAGACTGTATTACCTAATTTGCACGTTATCCCTACACTTAGAAAATAAAACTCACACAAATAATTTGGTTGAATAATGATTGAGTAAAGAAAATAAACTAAGTAAACTAAATAAAATCACGATAGAAGAATAAGGCTTGGTTGATTACTTTAAAAAGAGGAATCCAATTGCACTTATTATTCACTTACTAATGCATAAGGTTGACTTACTGTTGTGACGGGTCGCACGAAGTGTCGCCTTGGCTACCTCGACGGGATTATGCCTTATCGACAACTCAACTTTTCATAGTTAGACAGAGCATCATTGATTGGTGATTTAAATAGTTACTTTGTAATTGCTAATTATCTTAATCTCATGAATTTATCACTGCTAATTTGACTGGATTTCGTATATTTTATGTGCAGTGACCTGTTTACTACAATTGATGATTAAAAAGATAATTTCTGCATTTTTCATGATTGGAAACGTGGGCACGACACTGGGCATGATGAAATCCTGACGTGACAGTTTCTAGAAGACTCGAGAAGATTCTAGAGATAGCCCAGTCAACAAAATCCGAGAAGATTCTAGAGGCGGTTCAGTCAGCAAGATTTGAGAAGATTTTTAGGATATTTTGTTTTTAAATTTTAAACTCATGGATTATCTATTATCTTTTATTTTATTTTAAGTTAGATTTTTATTTTTAGGTTATTAGAAGCCTATAAATACCTTCCATGGGTAAGGCTTTAGGGATGATCATTTCATCTTTGAACTCTTGTCTTATTGCTTTTATTCTATAAAATTTCTTTTTTTTTCTTCTTTATTTTAAGTCTTTTTATATTTTGCAAAAATATGCTAAGTATGATAATTGATATCATACTTGGCTAATTTTTCTCAAGCCGAGAGCTAACAATGAATCAATTCAATGCATGAGAACTAAATAGTAATTAATTCCTTTCGGGAACATTCTTATTTTTCTGTTTTATTAGTTTGAAAATTGAACTTACTTACAAAATTAAAATATTTTCAAACCAAAAAGAACTCGTTGGTCTGGATGTTGTTTTAATATACAGTGGGAGGAAGGATTTGCCTGTGGCAATTTCGACTTCCTGTAAACACACTTATCGGCGGTGCGCTAAGGAAAAATGAGATCGGATTCAATTCTCGACGAGACAACATAATCTAAGTCGTGCCTTTCTAGTACTTAATCTGATTGCTTTAACGACAATAGTTGTGGTTAATCCACTCAAGAATCATCTTTCAAAGATAGGCTTGGGAAGATCGGTTACAAGAGAGAATGGCAAGTTACAATGGATTGGTCCTGGTAGAAACTGACATGAATCCCAGAGTAAAAGTTCATTTCAATGATCGATAGAATTGAAACAAAGTTAGCTCGAGGCGATTTCTTCATTTTCATTTTCAACTACAATTTATTTTTCTCAATCTTTATTTTTAGTTTTAATTTGTTATTTAAGTTTCTTTATTTTTCATCATAATCTCATCAAATCCCCCTTTTTAATTAATTGTTTGTTGCATCCTGGACTAGAAATGACACAAAATTGCATCAGAAATTCCAAATTCCCTGTAGATCGATCCTCTTTACTATACTATCTTTACTTATTTAATATAAAGAGGAATATTTTATTTTGACGAGTAAAACGACGCTTGTCAATCCTTGAATGTCTCCTCCTTATCCCTAATTCGAAGAATTGTTGAAATCCATGTCTTGATAATACCTCCCGACGTGAATCAAGGATGAACAACAACCAATGATATGCTTTCTTTTAGTCGTTAAAACCCTTTCGCATTAGTCGATGCTCATGAGCAAAGACCGTACGCTCTCGTTTCGTGAGCCTAGCTATCCCTAGTCTAGACAAATAGTTTTTCTTCACAAACTTATCTTTTGAGCTCGTATGCAAAAAATAATGAGAACCAAGAGAGAATAAACTATGAAAATCGGAATTATATTAATAAATATCAAATAAAGTACAACTTTCTTCCCCAACTACTCCACAAACAACCTAAGCCTCGAAGAAGGTTTAGAAAATAATGAGCTTGTCGGCGGTTTAAGGTTTTTCTATGTGAACCACTTGTTTATTCTAGACCTAAGAGCTTGCTTTATATAGGTCAAGCCCAGATTAAAGTCTCCAATAAAGGTAAGAGTTCTAAAAGAAAAAGAATATATATTCATATTAAATTATAAGTCTTTATTCTATTTTTTAATTTAACTCCTTTTTGAATTCCCTTTAATCTTTCATTGACTTTGACCATTGTTTGACTATATTTTCTCACTTATGTTTCTTCTCTCATTATATCTATTGTAATCAACATTTTATTCTATATCTATCAAGTACCAATTGTCATCTTTATTCTACTGTCGTGATCACCGATATGCTACCATGACGAGTGTTTATCTGTCATTTAGCTTTAGCTTCCAACATCCATTGATATCATTTGACATTACCTGTAGGGTTATTTTTTTGTCTAAGAAAGAAAATCATTAACCGCACCGATTTGATACCAAAAAATACATATAAAGATGATTTGAATGGTAGGATGCTGAAATATGAAAATATACAGAATTATCCATTATTGTCATTAAATTCGTCTATTACTAACCATATAAGTGGAGAATTGATATAAATAATAGAACTTTTATGCACTTATCATATATTCTTTCAATAATTATTGTTGCTCTTTGATTCATTTTTCTGTTTGTGGTTTTATTATTAACTTTGTCGATGACAGATTAAATTGATATCAAAGTTTGAATAATCAACCTCTCGTGCACTTGAATTTAAATCTAAAATAAAACTCTCTCCCTAACACTAATACAAAAAGATCATGCATAAAACCATGCATTGTACATGTTATATGCCGGTCTTCATCTTCTTTTCCCTCTCGAAAGAAACTTCTTTCAACTAGACCTTTAAAATATCCAAGTCTAATCTCTTCAATAGATTGTAAGAGCTAAAAATTAAAAAAAGAATTTTAAATGGATAAAGAAACATATAGAGCAAGGTAGAAAATAGAATAGAAAAAAAAATTAGGGAAAATAAGATAATATTCCTTCAAAACATTTGATAAAGAGCTGCCATCAGGATTTACAGTAATATAACCTTATAGTCAACTAAACGATGTTGTTTGAAAGACCTCCCCACACACTAAAACACATCATTTTAATAAATTATTTAAAATAAATAAAAAATAAAATATAATTATACCTTTTAATTAAACTTGTTATAATACTCTCTGCTTCGAAAAGATCCTTGACCTCAAGGATCAAAGGTAAAAATTGTAGCTAAAAGAACCTCCCAAGATGCATCATCAGGAGAATAATTAGTTCGATCAACAAAAATTTCAGTAACATCCCTTGGATCATTTTAATTTTTTGATTTGTATCAATTTCTGTAACCTTCTGGATCACTTGGTAATCATACATTTGAAGATCGAGTAAAATTATTGTTGAGTGCCCAAAAGTCCTCATATTTTATATCATTTTCACACTCGATTATTGTTAATAAAGACAGAATTAGAGGCGATAATAGATATTTTTACGTATTTTCTATATTTCACCATCTGAATACGGATTTCATGAATTTATCTATTATTTGGCATAAAACAGATGCATTTGATAGTTTTCTTTCTTAGACAGGAAATTGAATCATAGGAATTGCCAAACAAGAAGATGGATGCTGGAAGCTGAAGCTAAAATGCAGAAAAGCACCCGCCTCGACAGCATTTTGAGGCCGTGGCAGCACCTGAAGAACAAAGATCGATATAATAGGCGATCTGAAGAGAAAAATAAGGTGAATGTTTTAAGATAAGCGGCATAGAAATTGGAGCTGAGAAACACACGAAAAGTCAATATCAAAGGCCACGTGGAAAAAGAATCCTTATAGGAATAAACTAAGAAATAAAATAAATATCTTTTATTTATGTATTTAACTTGTGTTTTACTCCAAGTTGTATTCCTACTTTGGAAAGGTTTGCCCTAGGCCAAGTCTATATAAACCATAGCCTATGTAGTGAGGAGGATATCTCGAAATTAAGTGTTCATAGAAAATCCTAAACTTCTGCATCGTCCCCTAGGGTTTAGGTTAGTTTGTGGAGTAGTTGTGGGAGAAAATTATACTTTATTTTCTTGTTTCATGCAATAAAATATCAATGTTTGCTTATTCTTTGTCATTCATTGTTCTTGCATTCAAGCTCGAGAGAGAAGTTTGTAAGAGATCTATTTATCTAATATCGGGAGAGTTAGATTCACGAAAGGAATAAGTACGGTATTTTTCTAGTCAAAAAATACTAACTTATCCTACGAATAGGTTAGAGTTTCAACGGCTAAAAAAAGTGTGAGATTGGTTGGTGATTATAGTTGATTCACGCCGGGAGGTATCATCAAGAACTAGTCATCAACAATACTTCGAATTAGGGATAAGCGAAGTCATGAGAGGACACTTTGTCGTACCTTGGTAAAGTCCACCCAAGAGCAAGGGATTGTTGCGACGTACGAAACCTTCACTATCGAGGCAGTAAAACTGTAGTTCTACCGAGACAGTGTTGCATAATTGCATTAGATAGAAACAAGTCAATTGATTCCACACTACGAAGCACTCTAACCTGCCCCACTTTTCCATCCTTGATTTCTTGATCATTTATCTTTATTTCTTTAATTAGTTTCCTTAGTTATAATTCAACTCAATTATCTGCGTCTTTACTTTTCCATTGTGCAGGAAGAATAAATTGCGTAAGTAACGCCAATCTTCGTAGGATCAACATCTTAAATACTATAATTTGACAAAAGGTGATGGACGAATGCTTCATTATAAAAGCAGGACTTCTGACCCTTATCAATTGTCAACACATGATTTGAGACTACCATATACTTAATTTGATTTTTTGTGAGTATCTCATGTTCAAGTAAAACATTAATAGGTGTTGAGTGTTCTTTCCACTGAATGAGAATTTTTATATGTTGTTATAAGTTTTATGTAGTAAATACTTCACTTTTTTCTCTATAAATAATCTAGTCTCAGTGCTCATGTTCTCATCTTCAAAATTTCTCCAACTGAATTCTATCAAGTTCTCTAGACCATGTTCATTCTATGGAAGTCTAACCAGAGTCGACAAGTATTCCTCTACTACTGTAATTGTGTATTCACCTGTACTTTTCTTCCCATGATAAACCACCACAAGAATTTTAAGGATAACATTTTTGACAGCATTGACGATCCCACTTGCAATCACATCGTATTCATTATTCCTCCAATTATGTTCATCAAAATTGCTTTCACATCCTCATCCAAAGTTAAAATCTTAAACGCCTCAGTCATTTGTCTTTAATCGAAAAAAATCAGTAGAAATTTTCATGCAACTTGATTGTATCAACAATCGTCATTAGTAATCTTGTCCGACTTACTTTGTAACCAATTTCTTCATTCAAGCCATGGTGGAAAACACAATCCAGGGAAATGAAGAAAATATAGCAAATGGAGTGAATTTGTTTGAAGATGATGAAATGGACCTGTTTTCAAGGTGCTTGGAATTGCTTAATGAACTTGGACCATTGTGCTTGTAAATCCGGTTATATATATAAGGAGAAATCCACTTAGGTTAGTGTAAAATGTAAAATTAATGTTGTACTTAAGGTTTTTATTGAGCATTCATGTTTTTCTTTTGATTCAGATCGTCCTTGTTATATTGAACAAGTTATACTTACTGATGTAATTAATGGATGATAATAATGAGTACTCTTTTCACCCTTAGGGGCTAGTATTTTTTAATGTTGACTGTAGAGGGGCTTTTAACGAGACCCTTTATTTTCAAAAAAAATGTAAAATTAAAGTCAGTTTTATACATCTCCGATAAAGTTTCTCTGTGATTGATATTTAGACCTGGCAAACTTATCAAAGAACCGAAAACCGAACCGATTTATCCGAACTGAAACTTGATTGAATCCGAACAAGATGATTCTAACGTGATCTGAAACTCGAACCGAAACCGAAACAGATTCGAATTCTAGAAGAACCGATATAGACCCGTAACCGATTTGACCTAAACCGATTTTCACCCGAACCGAAAGCAACCCGAATTAACTTATTCAAAACCGATCTATACCGAACATTAATCTATTTTAACTTGATAATTGATTCAAACTGAATAAATAATTTATTTTTACCATTGTTTATTTTTTACGATTTTAATTTAAATCCACGTATTTACAAAAAATATTTTTATTATTTTTTATTTTAATCCGATAATTGAGTCAAAATGAATGAATAATTTATTTTTATAATTTTAATCTGAATCCATATATTTACAAAAATAACATTAGCCCTTAAATTACCAATATTACCCTTACTCGAATAAAAACTGAGGAAAAAAATTTAAAATAATTCCGATACGAAATGTCACAACCTTTGAGTTATCTTACATTATTCTTCAAAATTTTGTGATATTTCTAAGTCAAATGATTATCTAACTTTAAAATCAAAACATTTTCCTTTTATAGCTTTTCACGTAAATCTTGCACCAAAAATTTGATTCCCACCATTTTCTTGTATTGATGTGAAATATTCATTTATGGAATAAAAATAATTATTGTGATCATTATCAAGTTGGTCCTAGTCGACCCGAAATATCATATACCGAATTAAAATCGAAATCAAAACTCGAACCGACCCAAACCAAATCAAAACCGAATGCAAACAAACCCTAACCAAACCAAATCAATCCTAACCAAAACCGAATAGGCAGACAATATCAGGAATTGATGAAGTTGATTCGTTACTACCAGACAATATGATCTTCGGTTACCCGCCGGTAGGCAGTAGATAGCGGTGTAACTAATAGTATCGGATAATTCGTCGGATTTATCGGTGGCATCCACATCGATCAAAAACTTCTGACCCAATTTTTTTTCCTTTCAGGCTTTACACCATGGAAACCATGAAACATCAAGCCCCTCAGTACAAGTTTGTCTCCTGTCGGTATTCCATTTCCAAAACCTTCCATCTTTGTCCCTGTTACATGACAATAACGTTTTGATTAACAACAATCTGTGTTACTATTCACTAGTCCAGTCATGCTCCTGCAATTCCAGGAGCATGAAGCAACATAAAGAGTCTCAACACATGAATTAATCAGAGAAACTCATAGCCAAGGAAAGAAAAGATACATGATCTTACCTGAATGTTGTCGCCGTCGAAGAGGGAGAAGCACCGTCGATGGTTCTTGAACGAGAGAGACGAGGTGAGGTTTTGTTTTGCTGAGGTCTGTTTTAGAAAGTAAATGAAAGAATAATCTTCATAAATAGGAGGAAGGAAAGTAATTAATCAACCAAATGAAATTAATACTAATGATTATATAAAAAAGTTTAAACTACCTAGTGACCACCAAAGTATTTGAGCGTATCTATTTTGATTATCGAACTAGAAAACTCTTCAATCAAACCATCAAAGTTTTAAATTGGTCCTATTTTGACCACCACTAGACCAAACCTTTCAATTGTTTCAAATATGCTAACTTATTTAATGGCAATGGTGGTGCTATATAATACATAGTAATGGTATATTATAGATTTGATTTGATGCCATGACCTGCAACCAACGGAACATGTTCAAGCAAGCTAGGTCCTTTGGCTCAATGATTAAAAGCTTTCAATTTACCGATGAAATCCTCCGTTTGATGTCGGCTCTGAGGGTCGATAGTGTGAGTTCCTTCACGGCTCTGCTTGGACTTCCGGCTACCCAAGCCATTCAGCTCATTCATGCTTATTGCTTGTACTTCCTCTCTTCCCCAAACAGGCTGTTGAAATGCATCAGCATGCAATTGCTGTGGGAACGGTTGTCTGTTTCCGTTGAGTTGAACCTCGGGACACATCATAGGCATGACCATACCAGAGAAGTTACCGTCCATTAAAGATCCACTCTACACATATTGAAAGATGATCAAACATGTCAATTCAAGTCTGATACTTGAAATGGGGTATCATATAGGTGCTTATATACAAGAGGTAGAGCAGCATAGCTTTGCAGAGCTATTTGTCACTTGAAATGGGAGGTTTTTGAAAAGAGCTTTCCATTTTCGACTCCGGACTAGAAACATGTGACAAGGTGTCTGATACTTACTTCAACTGTGAATATGCATGCTATCAAGGTTGAAATCAAGTCTCGGGTTAACTGCGGCGAGTCTCATCGATAAGAACTGCAACCAAAGAAACATGATACCTAGATTAGATCAAGGAGATGGAAGATACTACATCGAAACCAAAGCATAAAGCACAAAATGAAACATGCCAGCCTATTGGGATGTTCACAATAAGAACCAAGAGAAAAATCATCGTTCTGAGCGTTGCATAATATGGAAAATCTCCAAAACAAGCCCTACTACAAAGTGACACTTGGCAAGTATTTAAAATTATTTATCTCAGACCATCTCGACATGTATGACACTGGAAAATTTAAATTTACTAATTTTAGGTATTCTGAATAGGTGGTGGGGGTGGGTGGGGGGGCATCCACTTACAATGCTTAAGAATGCATCATAAATTCATAAACTTTTTACAACAAAGGGTCTCTGCTTTAGTAACACAACTACAGAAGTAGACTTAAGTAGAATGCTGAGGAATGGATGAATATAGCTGAAGGATGTTTTGGCTCTTCCTTTGAGCTCATGCCGAGAAAAAGGAATATTCATTGTTAGATGATTGCAGTTAATTCTGAGATGATTATGATTTTAAAGTATAAATCAATTAGATAACCTACCTTCCACTCCTTCCATTTCTGCATATGAATTCTTGAAATACTCAAATGCTCTTCAGTTGCTATGGCACCTCTGTCTGAAGATAGAAAAACATGTTAGCGATCACATTCACTCAAATGGTTGGAAATAGAAAACACACTATATGGTTGTAAAAGTTGGTAAAGTAATAAATGAGTGATTCAAAGGATAGGAAGCACCTACCCATTCACCACAATCCTCCGGATGTGAGCAATCTTATGCCAATCCAAACCAATGTCCTTCCGACATCGTTCCTCCAACTGTGGAATACCTTGTATTATTACTAACTCATCCAAATTGATTAGGTAACGCATCTCGTCCGGAAGCGATGTTAAATTGGGCAAATCATTGAGATGAAGCTCTTTCAGATTTGTTAGATATTGAATCCACTCTGGAAGGTGCACACATTTTGGAATGTTTACCAGTTCTAGAGAGCGTAGGCTTGTATGATCTTGGAATAGTTGGATGCCATCCGCAGATAACTCAAGCTCCTTGCAGTGACGTATAGAAAGACTTTGAAGGGAAGTGAGGTGTTGGAAGCCTGGAAAGAGTGACCTCAATCCACTGCAATTCGTAATAACTAATGTTTTGAGTTGAACAAGATGTTGAAGCCAAAGGGGGAGAGACACCAACTGTGGAAGATTATCAATCTCCAAACGAGAGAGATTCTTAAGGAGATCCCACTGCATTTGCAACCCCTCTAAATCAAGCTCCTTGCAATCTCTTAGTGTTAACCCTGTGAGGCCGTTCATCTGTTGCAACCACCCAGATAAAGACTTGAGCCAATGGCAAGAACCAATACCCCACTCTTTAAGGGAAGTCATGTTTTTAAGGCAGTCTTGTAGCATGTTTGGGTCCAGTTCCTCAATATTCTCCACATGAAAAGATTTCAATTTGGAGAGAGGAAGAGAAGAGGCTGATGCTGTGATATTCATCTGAATAGTCTGCTTTAAAGGCCTTGAACTCGTATTCACCAACTTTAGCTTCTCATCCAGTAATGGATACAGAGGCATTGAACTCAAAAAAGGGCAATCTTGAATCCATAAGCGGGATAGACAAGGAAATGCCATGGCTGATGCTCTTCTGTCTTTGTCATCATCCGTATCATTGTCAACGGGTATTTTCCACCAACTCTTTAGATTTGGGTACTGAATGAGTGCTAGATCTGTAAGCGATGGGAAGAATGGTTCTGCTTCTCCTATTTCTCCACTAGGGGCATTATCGTCCATGTACTCCAGCTCAGTTAAATTTTCAATCCATAGCTCTTTCAAATGAGGCAATTGAGCCAAGGAAGGGAGATGTTTAAATTTACTGGGACCCAGTATTGTAATATTGTTGAGATTTTTGAGCAAAGAAATCCAAGTTGGGAATTTGGCATCGCCCATCCATCCCAACACCTGGAGCTTCTTCAGATTAGTATGTGGTTGGAGGTCTTCAAGGGACTTATCTTCATCATCATCGGTATCATCACCCCACTCTAAAATCAATGACCTTAAATGTTGCTTATCTTTCAAATTAGCAACTTTAAACTCTTCTTTTGCATTTCTCACGAATCCAAGATTTCTTATTTCCAGTTCCCCTCTTAAGCTGTTAAGACCACTCAAGTCACTGAGATCAGCAGCAGCAGCACCATGGGAACCGTCTTTATCCACAACAAACATGCTTAACGTCTGAAGCGAAGTCAGATTCCCTATCCCACGTGGCATATGAGTTAACCCATCACAACCACGACACGGAAGATGTGTCAGATTCACCAATTGCTCAATCTTCTTTGGCAATTCTTCAAGATTAATACACCAATCAAGTTTCAGCACTTGAAGATTTTGTATCTTGCAAATACTCTTTGGGAGGATCTTCAGACTTTCATTCACAGAAAGATCAAGGTACCTCAGATGTTTCAGCTTATGAATGGAGTTTGGAACTGGATGAAGATTTAAACCATCCAATTCCAATACACGTAAGCATCTACCATTTGAAAGGATTGAATCCCAAGTTGCATCACTCATGTTTCTAGCTCTACTGTTTCGAAAACGTAACAGAGTTCGCAACTTCTTTCCCTTCAACAAAGGAATTAAGGAAAAATCAACCGATACATGACGACATTTATCATCAACTTCACGTACACCTGAATTTGAATCTAAAATAAGACTCTCTCTCCCTGACACTAATTCAGAAAGATCATGCATAAAATCATGCATTTTACATACAAGTACCCCGAACCTATCTTCTTCTACCTCTTCAAAGAAACTTCTTTCAACGAGACCTTTAAAATACCCAAATCCAATCTCTTCAAGGGGTTGACTCGAATCTGATTGTTTTACATAACCCTGTGCAATCCAAAATTGAACAAGACTTTGTACATCAATTTCATGATCTTTTGGATACAGTCTGCAATAAGCAAAGCAATGCTTCAAATGGGATGGAAGTTGGTCATAACTCAACTGAAGGGTGGGCAAAATTTCACCTTCAGTTTGGGTGACTCTAGAAAGTTCACGATCTTTGAAAGAAAGCCATTCAGTCTCAGTTTCTTTAAAAGATAATGTACCAGCTATTGTTCTAATGACTAAAGGAATCCCACCACACTTTCTCAGAATCTGCTTTCCTATCTCCACAAAGGATGGATTTTTTGAATCAGCTGATCTTTGCTCAAATGCTATTTGTTTGAACAAAGACCATGCATCAGCATCAGACAAGCCTTTCAGAACATGAGGCTGACATGTACCCGTGATCTTTGCTACCCTCAGAGAGCGAGTAGTTACTATGATCCTACTGCCTTTAGCCCCACCCATCAGTAACTTCTTTAAACTAACCCAGTGTTCCCTCTCCTCGTTCCAAATATCATCCAAAACAAGCAAGTATTTTTTACCATCAATTTTATCTCGAAGTTGTTTTTGCAATTGATCCATTTCGAGATGTTGATCGGGTACTTGATTACTCACAGATTTAATAATGTTTCCTACGATCACTTTCACATCAAAAACATCCGAGACACAGACCCACATCCTTAACCCAAACTGATCTTTAATCATTTTATCATTATAAACAAACTGCGCCAAAGCAGTCTTGCCTAAGCCTCCAATCCCTACAATTGGAACGATGGAAACAGTCTCTTCACTTTCAAACTCTGTGTCTAACAAGAGTTTTAGAAGAGCTGCTTTGTCATCCTCCCTCCCAATGATTTCATCTTTAAGCACAAAAGAGTGTGTCTGCTGCCTCCTTCTGGCCATGAAAGGAGTTTCCACAGGATGGTCACGCTCTACCAAGTTCAACAACTTGGTCTCTTTTTGAATGGAACTCAGTCTGGCCTTAATGGCCTTGATTTTAAGTCCCATTTTGAGACCATAAGCAAACTGGTTTGATCTAGAGAAGAAAAGGCGTACCTCTTTCATGAGCTTGTTCCCACTCATCAGATCTTTCCTCAAAGCTTCAGTATGGATATCATCCAAAAGGTCATCCGCATCATAAAGTGCATCTTTCAGCTTTTCAAGACAGTCTTTGACAAGATTACTACTCGCAGATCGCTCCTCAGCGTCAAGAAGCACAGCTTTGATTGCAGAGACGATGCTTTGCAGGTCCTGGAGGTCGTCTTTGAAATTCCACCAAAGGCCAAGTTGCTGCAGAAGAGGGGAGCTCAACTTAGTAATGATGTCCAAAGCAATTGCTTCTGCCATTTCAGGGTGGTGCTGCTTCAAACCGAAGTAAACAAGGCAAGGTGTTTGGAAGTGATTGATTCGTTGGTGCAGAAGAAAGATTGGAAATGATTTGAAGAAGATGAAATGCTGTTGTCTATAGGAATGTGTGGTGTTTCTCCGTCCTTTAGGCTCCATTTCATCTTCTTCAAAGCGGGGCCCTGAGGCCTCAAATGTCAAAAAGTACGCGTTTTTGACATAAAAGCTCACCCACCATGTAAAAATTATATTACGGGTCGGTCTTACTACGTATCCATGGAATCAACTACTAAAAATTACCCACCTCATCAACTTTTTCATGTCGTATTTTTTCCCAAGAGAATTTTCCTATATTCTTCCTATACTCTTATAATCTAAATCTCTAATCCTATATTCTTCCTATACGTTATGTACACAAACATATAGAAAAAAGCATGAAACAAAAATTAAAAACAAACATAACATACTTCAATTCATTATGTTCATAAGCATAGCACCCATATGTATGACATAATTCATGAACACCACAAATTCTGCATAGTTAAGATTACAAACACCATAACCAAACTTTTAAAGCATTTTAGTGGATCAAATGGCATTATATAGTCTGATCCATATTTCATATAGATTTAAGGTTTCAGCATCCTCAACCAGTGGTAAAGAAGAGCTGACTTGAGCCAAGAATGATTTGCCTAGCAACCAAAACCTGTGTCGAAAAACAACCCAAGTTCTTCCCTTGGTTGCTGCAGGGGGGAAAAGTGGGGGTTTTGGTGTAAAAATTCAGCACCAAATCCCACAATAATCCCCCCATTGATGTCAAACTTTCATAACGTTGTCTCGACGATCGTTGATCATCGATGGGAGAGACTGGACCGATAGTCCGAGATGATCGATAAGGAAGCGGTGGTTGAGGTCTCCTCTTGAGTACATGCTGGTGACCTCTGATGAACCTGAAAATGCCGAGCCACCTCCATTTGGTCCCTTGGATGAGTTCATGGTTCCACTATCAGATGAACCAGTAGGGTTAGCAATCAGTCCTTGAGCAGCTTTCTTTGTACTGATTCCATCTTTGTCGGAGCTCGAACTTCGGGTATTAAGGAACCGCCCGCCAGATCCCCTTGGCCGGCGCATTGCATGAAGATGGCGAGAGTGATGCATATATGGCTGTGAAACAAAATTGCAGACCGTAAATAATTTATGCCACATGAAGAGTCATACATACTAATGGACTATGATAGTGTCATAGTAATCTTGATCGAAATTATGCCCAAAAGATTATACAATCTCAACAAATTTATCATATCCATGATATTTTTCATGTTTCGATTTAAGATTCATTTATAATTTTTCGTTTAAATAAATAAATAATATTAAAATATACTCGTATCGAATATATATCTATATCAGAAACTTACACGTACCTTTCGAACTTTTTAGTCAATTTATTCTCAAGCACAGCCTTTGCACGAGATTGCCTACGCCTAATGATTCCATGGTACTGCTTGGCATTTACGTATATTGGCCCCTCTTCGGTAGCCAAGTTGAATGGCAGCATTATACGACCCTGTTTAAAATATGAAACACGTTTATAATATAATAAAATATTTTAAATACGATTATAAAAAAAATACGATAATAAACATAAATCGAATAACACATAAAACATATTATCTTCTTATTGCATTGTAAGTGACTAAAACATATCTTTTACGTATATTTTAAATTTATAGAACTTTTTCATATATGTAATATGATATTCTCATATTCATGCCTAATATTCTAAAAAGGCTACATTAGATGTATGTATATACGAGTATATTCAATTTTTTTAAAGTTTTTTTATGTATTTGAAGGATTGTATATATTTTTTATGAATGTGAGCTAAATATATATATATATATATATATATATATCTCGCTTAAATATATATATTAGATATAGATATATCAAGATAAATCAAGAGATTTCGAAATAACGTATATGCTAATATGCTAATGGTATAATAAAGAGTAATTAATAGCCGGAGATAATGAAAGACAAACCGAAATTTGAGCTCCATAAGTTGAGAAAACTCCATAGAATTGATCCATGCAAGGATATTTTTCACAGGCCTGCAGCTGTTCACAAGGGAAAAATAAATATGATTAACATAGCAAAATCAAACCGCAATAATATCATACACGATATAATTAGAACACGATACAAAAAAATAATACGAACATGATACGAGTATATAAATCTCTAGAATACAGGATTTTCTAGGCATTTATAGAAGAAAGTTTCAGAGAAAATGTACCATGGGCTGACCAAATCCTAGTTCAAACCGAGTGTGACTTTCTGAAGGATCTGATTGCAGAGAGATGACTGCCTGAGGTTTATGTTCAGCCCCTGAATTTTTGCAATCACCTTAATAGAAAAACCACTTGGTTGGTTAGTAATTTCCACTACATCCATGATTTTTGTTATCCGGATTCGAAAAAAAAACGATATGAATATATATATTCGATATGAGAATCATTATAACTTCTTAATTTTTGTTTATATATTTAGATGGTCATACATTTATATTCAAATTTAAGTGTGCGCATAATTCAAGTGATTCTTTCTTAATTACAAGTAATCTTTTGCAAGTGTTTGTCCGTATCCAATTAAACGATAGAATTGATTATAAAAAATATTTCTAATTAATTAGTCCATTTATAGATATTATCTAGACTAATAAATAGTTTGACCTTAAAACAACATGATTAATTATTATTGCTATAAAATAAGCTCTAACTAGAATTTAAAAGAAGCAAGTCAACAGCTAGAATTATTACTCTAACTATAAATAAATAGGCTCATCCTTTCGATTAATTGAAAATTGTTGATTCTTCATTGAATACTAGTTAGGTAATGAAAATCAAATATTCAGTTAATCTATCTAACTCAATTGGTTATCTTAACTCGGTTAAACATAAAAATATTAGTTCAGCTAAAAAATAAATATTTAAAGAAGTTTTTGACTAATAATTAATTTGATTTATGCAAACTTATTAATAGAAAAACAAGGTTTTTAAGTGATGAAAGTAGAAATTGAGATGAGATTTACCAGGGAAATTGGAGACTTGTTTAGTAG
This sequence comes from Abelmoschus esculentus, assembly GCA_035048815.1. NCBI lineage: Eukaryota > Viridiplantae > Streptophyta > Magnoliopsida > Malvales > Malvaceae > Abelmoschus > Abelmoschus esculentus. Next base: position 384,518 of record JAUCBN010000019.1, on the reverse strand, counting down.
AAATATGTTGGTTTCCATTAGAGGGATGCTCCATCAACAAAGGCTTCAATTGGGCACCAAAAGGCCCCCCTCCATGAAAGGATTGATGAGATCCTAAGGCAGTCCCCCATGGCAGTGCTGCTGCTGGAACAGAGTCCATCTGCCCCATTGGATGACTCCCAATCCCATCATGTTCCTTAAGATACAGGGTTTGCATTATGTTCCAAGGATATCAATTATTTTCCTGCAATGTTAAACATGGAACCAAACATTTTATCACAAGTTCTGCTACAAAAGAAACATATGATAAAACATTCAGAAAATGTCACTCTTTCAAAAAAAAAAAACGAAAATGATTCTAGAGTCGAACCTAATTAGTTCATGCAATCATACATTTTAAAGTTCGAATCTTAACATTTGCAACAATTATAACACCTTTGCTTATCCTCAAAGCATGAAAAAAAATACAAAAAAATGCTAAAATCTCATCCAAAAACAAAGATGGGTTAATTCAAATTTCATTCTTTCTAAAAGAATAATCCACCAAATATTTAATTCAATTGATTCATATAAATACAGCTAAAAAACATCTAACATATCTAAAATCTTAAATTTTTACATTAGCAAAATCACATCTTCGCTTATCCTCAAAGCATAAAATCCCATATCTGAATAAACAGAGATAATCTGATTTAAGCTGAAAGAAACCCAAGAATACTAATGAGCAAAAAAGCTAAAAGAGACAATAAATCAAACAGATAGAGATCATAAGACACTAAACAAAATAAGGAGAAGAAGAAGAAGAACTAACACAGAGTAAAACAAAGAGAAGATGCAGCGCAGAGATTTAGTAAACAAAGGCAGAGAAATCCCAATTGTTAGGAGCCTTGCTGGTATAAATTTAAGCACAGCGAATTAGAGAGAGAGCACTGACGGCCATTGATAAAAGCTCTGCTGACTGCATCTCACAAGTGTAAATCAATGGGAAATACATTACAAACCACTCACCAATCATCTTCAGTTTTCATGCAAAGTTATTTGTACTATTTACAATACAATAATCATAAAAATAATATAGAATTTATATCGTATGCACTGAACAAGTTGCCATATAACTGGATATGTTATTACAGTTTTAATAAAATAAACCCAAAAACTTTTTAAAAAAAATCCCAAAACAAAACAAATGACACTGTCAGAACTCCATTGTTCATTTAAGTTATGGTTTGGGACCACCATTTTTTTGGTCTTATTTTTTCCCAATTAAGTTAAAATGGCCAGATTCTTAGAAAGTGTTTTAATCCACAACCACACATTTATAGCAAACTGTAACTGTTTCATTTTATAGTCAGTTAACCGCTAGAACAAGATTAGACTGAGTATAATGTCACGTTTAAGCAGATTTGGAAGTGCATATCTTAATGTTGTGTACTGGATAGAGTAATCATGAATTGGAAAGAAGAGTTGGAATGGCTCTATACGTACTTGAAGGGTAAGTCTATACTGGTGGCACTTTGTAAACTTGCTTGGAATGCCTACATATACTACATATGGGAAAAGCGGAACTATAGAAAGTTTAGAAGTATTTCTAGAGACTGTGATGATTTTATTCGTTGTATACAACATACCGTAAGTATACGTGTCTATAACAGTAATGCAAAAATGTCTAGAGTAAGTGATTCGATTAGGATGGCTTGGGGGATTCTTTAAGGATGAACGCCTAAGTACTCGCCTTGTATAATGTTACAGATTTCTGCTTTCTTGGATAATAAATCACAACTTATCCAAAAAAAATAATGTCACGTTTAAGAGTACGTGAGTACATTAATCTTATATTAAAAAAATAATATTATTCGATTTTTTAACTTTTCAATTTTATATCAATCGCTCAAGAGTAAAATAGACATAATGAACATTTGTGACAAGAGCTATCATAAATATGTCGTTACACATCTTATCAGCTGTATATCATAAATTCACGATCGATTATATATTTAAACAACACATCAAAATAAATTTAAATTAATTATACATAATGAATTTAAAAATCATGTCTCATTAAACTTTTTTCTGGAACTAAATTAAAAGAAAAAAAATATAACATAATCATAAAGAAAAACAATAATAATAATAATAATTTTTCTAAAAAATAATAATGGACCATAGAGTAGTGTTATGCATATGGACAAATGAGTCGTCAAAATGCCTTCAAATGTCATGATTCGGTCCCACATCATATCCCATGCTATTCATTTAATTATTTATTTTTACTTTTACAAATGTGACATGTTGGTAGGTAAGACATTGGATTAGACCAGGAGACAAAGATTGAGACAAAACTATAGTGTCTTATGGAGCCACTGGTACAAAAAGGAATGGGGTTGTATATATAAAATTTGTAGACAATATATATTATTTAATTTTATATATTTGAATGTTGTAAAATATTTTAATTATTATCTTTTCTTAAAATATAATTTATCATTATATTCGATATTTATTGATTTCCGAAAATAATTTTTAACCCAAAAGAAACATATTTAAACATTTAATAGATAATTTAAGGATGAGTTTACCACCTGAGTCGAACACCGTTGAACATCACTAACATATCATTCTTTTATTAATTATTTCGAATTTTTTAATTAAAAATTAAAAAATTTAAGAACTCAACATACAATTAATAATCATATATTACGTATCATTCTTTTATTAATTACTTTAAAATTTTTAAATTTTATTAATTAATATAATGATATTTAGCGATATTTAATATTAATGTTATTTAACGATACTCAACGACGGTTATAATTTTTTTAATTTAATTAATCCAAACATAATTGGTATTATCTAAATTTAATACAAATACCAGGCAAATTTATATTTTTTGAATTCAAATTTAAAAAATCTTGTATTTTATCTAAACCCTCCCATGGAAGAAATTATATCATGGGTAAATCTCATCACGTTATTCGTAGGACCAACCACTAAAAACAATCCATCTCATCAATTTTTTTTCATGTCATATTTTCCTATACGAATCTTCACTTATATTTACTGTTAATTTATTTTAAAAACAATTTTTTCAAGTGAATATTCACTTGAAAAAAATATGATAAAAACAATAAGATGAATGATTTTTAGTGGTTGGTTCCATAAACACGTGGTGAAACTTATCCATAATATAATTTCTCTTCCCATGATTTATTGTGACTACCACGTGTCATTTATCGAGGACGAGTGATGCCTTGTTGGCACGCATAGATTCATCCAACTGGAAAATATTTAATAATTTTCACGTAGAAAAAGTCTGTATATTTTTCTCAGGAACAGTTAGATATTGCATGCCACCTCAGAGGGAATCGTCCTCTTTTGTCATTTCCTTCTTGTCATTGAAAACGTCACCATTGGACCCGTTTGGATATGGAGTAATAGTTTTTTTTTTTAAATATTGTTTTCTTAAAAAATAAAAACAAAATACAAACCGAAAGATGTTTTGATTAACTTTTAATATTTATTTGATATTTAAGAAATAATTAGTTATTTATTATATTTTTTATATATTTTTATTTAGAGAAGGAGAAGATAACCATGAAAACAGATAAATAGTTTTGACCGGTCAGTCATACGGGTGTTTAAAATTTCGGTTAACCGAATTAATCGATCGAATTAAAAAAATTTTCGATTAATCGGTCGGTTAATTTTAGATTAGATCGGATAACGGTTAATGATTTTTTGAAATTTCGGTTATCGGTTAATTCGATTTCAAAATCCGTTAATTAACCGAATTAACCGAAATTTTTATATGTTATATATTATATATTTTTATATATTTAATTTTAGTCATTAAATTTGTAAAAATTATAAAATGGTCATTAAATTTTATAAAATTAGCATAAAATAATAATTAAATTTATTAAATTAAAAAAAATAATTTTTAAAATTTTTAATATTTATCAATAATTTATAATGTATGATAAATCAATGTAATAATTCGATAAGTCTAATGGGTTTTTTTATAATTTTTGAAAGTTCCGTGCCTAAAAAATTATTTTAACATAGTTTAGTGACCATTTGTGTAATTTATCCATTTTAAAAAAAAATTGGTTAACCGATTTAACCGATCGGATTAACCGAACTTTTTTCGATTCGGTTAAAAATTTTTGAACTTTTTTTCGGTTCGGTAAACAGTTAATACGAAAAAAAATTCGGTTAATGAAATTTTGGAAGTTCGGTTCGGTTGATTAACCGAATCGACCGTTTGAACATCCCTAGTCAGTCATCAACGTTTGTTCATAATAAATTACTTTATAAGTAGTTAAAATTATATTTTAAATTTAAGATATTAATTGATTTGTGATAACTATTCGAATAAAAATAAATAATTTCATATTTTCGAATCAAACTCTTGTGTGGTATTTATTAACCTTAATTGAATAATTACAGGCCTTCTTCCATTATTAAATGAGGGAAATTGTAAAGGATTTTTCTTTTTGCACCTTTTAATTTTTTTATATTTTTTTAATAATTAATGTGATGGCTTACTGAAAAGCAACTTAGGGTGGAAGTAAAAGGGGTTGTCACTAAGAACCAAAGTGGATTAGTAGTTTTCTCCATAGTTATAGATGAGATGAGATATTAATAACAAAGGTTTACAAGTGATGGGACAAGGTCCAAATTCATGCCTTAGCAATGAAATCATATAAGAATAGGATTAAAAATAATTTACTTTTATTTAATGAGCTGTTTTTATGTCATTTATTCATAATTTATGTTTAAAATGTTAATATATTAATACAGTGATAATCATATAATTATTTGATACATCGGTGATAAAAATTAAAAGTTTCTATGTTTTAGTTTTAGAGTTTAGAGTAGATGATTTAATGATTTAGGTGTATGGGTTTTGAATTTAATATAATAATTGAAATTTATAGTTTAAATTTATAATTTAGGGTTTATATACTAAACTTAAATCCTAATTAACCATATTATTCTAGACCCTAACCCTAACCTCGAAAATCTAAATATTAATCTTAAACCCTAAATTATAAACATTATTTCTAAATTTTAAATCGTACACATAAACCTTAAACTCTATACCCTAAATTAAGACCCTAAACTTTAAAACTAAAATGCTTGTGAGAACTTTTAGTTTTTACAATCAGTGTAGGATAATAATCTAGTGAGAAATAAAAAATTATACAATGAGCGTCGAATATTGTTAAACACCGTTAATGTTGAACACCATTCAATATTATTAAATTAATTAATAAAAGTTAAAAATCTCAATTATTCAATATATAACTAATAAAAGAATGATAGACTCAACATAATATTGAGTACTTAAAATTTTTAATCTTTATAAATTAATTTAATAATATTTATCAGTGTTCAGTGTTAGTATGTTTAGTGCAGTTCAAAGTAGGGTTGTAAATAAGACGAGACAGATCGCGAACTCGACTTGGCCAAAACTCAACTCGAGCTCGAGTTCTTAACGAGCCAAGACAAACTAGTTCGAGCTCGAGTTCATAAGCTACTCGAAAATATAAATATTTTTTTTTATAATTTAAAATCTAAATTTTTAAAATTTAAAACCATAAAATCTAAACCTTAAACATAAGTCTTAAACCCTAAATTAAGATACTAAAACCTAAAATTAACAAGTTTTAGTTTACACAACTTGTGTATCAAAGTTTTTTCTCCATTAGGCTTTAAATGATATGTGAGAGATAAGAGTTACTCGAGTCTAACTCGACTATAAACCGAGCTTGGTTCGATTAGGGTCGAAAAAAGCTCGAACTCGACTCGAATTCTTAACGAGCCGAGCTCAGGTATTTCAGGCTCGTTTAAAATTACTCAAGCTCAAACTCGACTTAAAATCTTAACAAATCGAGCCGAACTTAACACTACTCAACTTTAACTCGCTTATTTATTTACGCCCCTAATTCAACGCATGCGAAAGACTCGTCCGGGAGAAATTATGCCAAACCACTAAGTTTTGAGAAGGAAAAAAAACTCTTTAACCATTGTCCACTGGTATATAATTTAATATGATTTAAAGTATATTTTTTAAATTTAAAATTATTTAATTTAACATGAATTAATGAATTATATTATAAGTCGAGTTCAGAATTTTTTAAGTCGAGAAATTAAAAAACTGAATTTTACTGATTAATTATAAACATGGTAGATTTTCAATGCTGTAAAACCTGGCCAACGGTTATGTTTATAATGGATAATAGAAGTTTGATTGGTTTGGTAAGTTTATTCGTATTTTCCATTTTTAGAGGTAATCAGATATATTTAAATCCAAAAAAAATTATATGAATATTAATTAACAAATTAAGAGCATTTGAATTAAAATAAAATATTAAGACTAAATCTAAAAATTGATGATAATATATGATTTTTACTCGATAAAATTAATTATTTATTAAATTAATATAGCAAGGCGAAAGTACGAAGAGAAGTATCTTGCTCAAGAAAGTTTTTTTTTCAGATTTAGTGAGGATTTGGAGAAATTTTTGGATTAATTTAATATAAAATTAAATTTTAAAATATAAAAAATATTTATTTTTTAAATTTTAAGTCAATTTTTATAGTGCACATGACATTTTATTATGTGAATATGGTGTCATCCTTTATTTTATTTTTATTTTATATTAACATTTTTTATAAATTTTAAGGAAAAAAATCACTTACAAATGACGTCTTTTTTTTTAAATCGTCATGTACATATGACGATTTTTACCTGCAATATATAATTAAATTTTATTTTTCTTAATTTTATTTTACAAATGAATTAGTTTAGGGATTTATAGGCTAGAGATTATAAATTTAGACTATATATATGGTTATAAAATAAAGTTTTAAGTTTATGATTAAAGATTTTAATTTTAAATTTTAACCTTAATTACGCACATTTATATAGTAAAAAACTTTACACCATCTATATACGAGATAATTTTCCTAAAAGATCACTAAAATAGTGTTCAAAACCAGTCCAATAAAAATCGGTGAAATAACGTTACCATAAATATTCACCTCATTGATTTCTATAAAATCTTGATAAAATAACTTTCTTAACCTGCCAAATGCATGCATTATCCTAAAAAATCAACATCCAAAAACTTCATCTCCCTCCCTATTTAAACAAATCATTAGGTCATGTATATTGAAGCTAACCCTAATAGCTTTCTCTTCTTCCATCCTCCATTGAAACTAGGGTTTCCCAAGCAATGACAAGAAAGAAGATAACACTTGCAAGGATAGAAAATGACAGTGCTAGAAAGACCACTCTTAGGAAAAGAAGATTAGGGTTGATTAAGAAAGTGAGCGAGCTAACTACACTATGTGGTACTAGAGCTTGTCTTGTAATATACAGCCCTGAAGAAAACGAGCCCGTGGTGTGGCCGTCACACGTCGAGGTGCGACGGCAGCTCAGGGAGTATGAGAAGAAACCTGAGATGGAGAAGATGAAGAAGATGATGAACCAAGAGAGCTACCTCAATGAGATGGTGTCCAAGGGGGAAGAGCAGCTGAGGAAGCTGAGAAAGAGGAATCAAGAAGTTGAAATGGGTGATTTGATGCGTCGAGCGGAGCTAGGGAAAGGGAGTGTTGAACTCGAAAAGGACGAGCTCCTTCGGTTGATTTGGTTGGTGGAAGAGAAGATGAAAGAGATACGGAGACGTAATGATTTTTTGCAGCAAGTTCCGTTTCAATCATCTTCGTCTTCATCAGACCGCCTTCATCGAGTCGAGCCGAATGCTTGGATCGATGGTGGTGTGTCTGAGCCGGTGCTGTTGGATCAATGGTTCATCGACATGATTAACAACAATGAATCAGCATTTGCTGATATGGGGCAGCTGCCAGGACATCCATTTGGTGGCACCGTCGACATGGGGGTGCCTTTATATGGGGACTTTAGAGGAGCCACCGCTGATATGGGGTTACCGCCACAAGGTTTCAGGCCACCCCATGGTGATGCAACTAGTACGGGGTTGCCTCATGGGAGTATATTTGGGAACGGTATAGGGATGGTACAACAGTACCCTTTCGGACACATCGGAAGCAGTTGCAATGTGAGTGAGCAGGGGGTGCCGTTTTGGCCATTTGGAGGCGGAGGCGAAGGCGGAGGCGGAGGAGGCCGCGCTGAGAATGATACTGGAATACAATTTGATGGCAAATCGCGGCCCAACAATTTCTATCGATGAACCTCAGTTTCTTGTTGTTAAAGTTTGTGTCATGTCGCTCATGTGCATATCCACATTCTACAGTCAGTCGTCATATTCGTGCACGTATGAGCGTGACCAAAACTAATTTTCCTTTTTAAATTTTTAATATTTTGGACAGATCGTCGTTTTGCTGTTCAGTACTTAGTATTTTACGTTAAACTATAAGTCCATTCGCTTTAAAATTGAAATAAAATTCTTAATTTTATCAATCAACTAAATTTTATACTAAATAGGTTTTTTAAAATTTATAAATTAAAATATATACTCAAACTTAAAGAGTTTTACGTTAATTCATGATGATTGGACGAGTAAAATAAACAAATGAGATTAACAGTAAAAAATATAGAGATTATCACTTAAAAAAATAAAAAAAATAATCTTAATCATTTATTATTATCATCCAATGATCTAAAATTAATATAAAATTAAATTTTATACCATATGAATTAATCACGACCCTTAATTTAATATTTTCTAAATATTATATTAAAGATAATATAAACTTAATTAAACTTAATTTATTTTAATATAAAACATATACTATATTAAATTACAACTATATAAATATAATTTACACCGTTAATATATCAAATTAAATATATATTCTATTATTTATATATTAAATTATTAAAATGTTTCTCAAACTCAACTAAAACAATGGTGAACTAGAAAAATCTATATCCATATTTGTCTGAAAAACAGGATCAGAACCTTTGACTTCCAAACACCTGCAGACAAATAAATACTCAATAAATTAAATCTAAACATAAATTAATTATCGTAAATTTCATGCTTCGGCCTGCCCTTCTCATGTTTAGCTTTGATTTTAACTCTTCCTTATTATATATCCTTTCACTCTTCCAGGGATTATCCGGAGGCTCCGGCAGTGTCGGCGGCTTCGGATGTGGGATCTGAGTTTGGATGGAATCCTATTGCTTATTATCACTATCGCATTGGCATCTTACATTTGCACCAAGCTACGCATTTCAACAACAATCCCCGCCGCCGTCGAGCAGCCGAGAGCACGATGCGGATGTTGGTTCCGAGAGCTTCGTCGTCGATGTTGACGGACTTGATGAGGAAATGATATGTACTCCGAGGCCAAGCTCTTGAAGGACGATTGAACGGATACGTGCTGCTCTATAAGGGTAATGATAGATGGACACTCAACTATTAAAATTTAATTTTTGATCATTCATTTATGAGTAAGATTACATTTAAGTCACTCAATTATTAAAGATTATATTTGGATCACCCTTCACATTAAAAAAAATTAATTTATATATTAAATTAATTAATAATTTCAAATAGAATACTCCAGTGTTATCGAGATTATACAAGTAATTTGGATGAAAAATAACTAAATTAATGTCACTCAAATATAATTTTACTCATAATTAACTAAATTAATGACAACAAAAAATATTTGTGGTTATGCAACCTCAGAGTGGTTTCAAGGTGAGAAAGCTCTGAATAGAACTTCGACACAAGCTGGAGAAGGTACCATGGGCTAAAATTGTGGGGGCAACCCTTCTATTCCCAAGTATTCTTTTATTACTTGGTTAGTAGTCTTGGATAGGTTGCCTACTAAGACTCGTATGCTTTCTTGGGGTTGTGAGATTGATCCCTTATGTCTACTTTGTGAAGAGGCAATAAAAACTAGGGACCACATATTTGTTGAGTGTAGCTTTATTAGACAGCTATTGGTGTTGATTTTTGGACACTGTGGCATGCAATTTACGCATAGAGGGTGGACTGACCTCTGTGTTTGGTTGCAATCAAGGGCAAAAGATAAGAGTTTGTTGGCTGCTATCTTGAGACTTTCTTGGTGTTGTGTCAATTATTTTGTTTGGCATGAAAGGAACTTACGTCTACACGGGAACATCTTTCGCACGGTTGAAGTTTTATTTTTTTGGTATAAAAAAAGATATTAGTGTCAAATTTTCAGGTTTTTCTAGGTCTTTATTTTTGTTAGAAAATTGGGAGCTTTGATATTTCTTGTTTTATGATTGTAATTTTATTATTTTTTGTGGTTCTTGGGTGAATAAAATAACATTTATCCAAAAAAATAAACACCTAAATATAATTTTTAATAATTGAGTGACCCAAATATAATTATATCCATAATTGAGTGACTTTCGTTATAATTTACATAGAAATTAATTATTTTTTTTAATTTATAATAATTTAGTCATCATACTTTATGAAATGGATAAAGTAACATCTGATCCCTGAAATTGACAATTGTTTCCATTTTAGTTTTTGAACATTTTTGTTCACATTAGTTTTCGAATTTGAAAACTTTTTTCCAACTTGATCCCTGAACATTTTTCTAGTCCATATTAGTCCATGAGCTTGGCAAAATTTTTCAACTTGATCCATGAACTAGGGTTCCTTTAAGGACTAAAATGTTGAGCAAGTTGGGAAATGTCCAAATTAGACCCACAAAACACCTATACTTCTCCTTTTTTTTATATATAAAACATTGAAGAATCTAATCCTACATATTAAGGGATAGTTATAATAACAAAGACAGGAACAGACTAACAGTGTTGTTCTTAGTTTTTTTTTTCTTGTCGTACCAGAAAATTAAAAAAAAAACAAAAAAAAAAACTATACACTATAGATATCATTAGGTAAAATTATGATTTGGGTCTCTTTATAATTATTTATATTTAAATTTAAAATTTAATCCTTATATTTTAATTTGATATAATGTAATCTTTTTATAAGGTTGTTAGTTAGTTGAAATAGATAACACCGTTAATTATGATTAAAAGTGTTTTTTAAGAAAAAATTTCTCAACGGTTAAAGGAACGGTTGTTATTTCTGGAGGTCACAAATTCGAGCACTAATAATGTCAATATAGTGATTGAGCGATCAATATCTGATGGTTAAAAGTATATTTTAAAACAGATTTACTGTAATCATTATAATTGATAAAAAATAGGATAAGAACTCATTCATCCCAATAGTAGTGTACAAGATTATGCATACTGGTTAAGGGTCAGTGGAGTCCAATGGGGAAGGGATACCCCACAGGTTTCAGTGATCAATCAAAACTTTTAAAACCAATCCCAACGCATTGCCCCTTTCTTCATTTTTCCATCACTTTCCTGCCATTCCAAACTTTCCCTCACTTTCCCTCTTCCCAAGCAGCTTTGTTTCGAAGGAGATGAAAGGCGTGCAGGGAAGAAGAGGATTTCTCAAGAAACTCAAATTCAACCCTACAAAGATCAAGACTTTGAAACCAGGCTTGGTCTTTCACCAGCAGCACACTTTCTCCAACCAGAATTTCAAAACCAACAACGTTAAAGACGTACAACATCCGTGTTTGTTGTCGGATTTCGAAGAGAAATGTCCCCCGGGCGGAGAAAACACAGTCGTTTTCTACACGACAAGCTTGAGGGGAATCAGGAAAACATTCGAGGATTGCAGCAGTATAAGGTTTCTTTTAAACAGTTTCAAGGTGTCAGTCCACGAGAGAGATGTTTCAATGGACATGGGATTCAGGGAAGAGCTGTGGAACATACTAGGATGTCGTGTCATCCCTCCGAAGTTATTCATCAAAGGGCGATACATCGGCGGAGCCGACGAGGTCGTCGGACTCCACGAGGAAGGGAAGCTGAAGAAGCTGCTGGAAGAAATACCGCCGAGTGGCAATGTCACCAACAACATGTGCAGCTGTTGTGGGAATTTGAGGTTCTTGATTTGCTCCAACTGCAATGGCAGCCGCAAGGTTTATGAAGGAAGAGGTAGCGATCATGATGATGATGATGATCATGAGTTTTGCATCAACAGATGCCATGATTGTAATGAAAATGGATTGATTAAATGCTCGTTTTGCAGCTGAAAATTGCATGTTCATATTTTATAAGTGTCGGATACGAATATATATTCAGAGTACATACATGGTAGGATTTTCTTAAAGTTTATTTCGTGTGTTTGAAGGTTTTAAGATTATATCTCGATATTTATATATACGACGCAAATGATAAATATATCGAATATAAATCTTTAAATTATTTTCATGGCCAATTATTTTTTTACTTGTATAATATTTCTAAGTTTTTAACGAGCAAAAATCTTCTGCCTTCCTTTGTTATTTTACTAAAAAATTAAATTTTAAACTCTAACTCATATTTTTTATATCATAAACCCTAAACCCTAACCCTAAAAAATACACCCTACCCCTAATTCCTTATATCCTAACCTAAACCCCTAACCTAAAACCCTAAACCCTATACCCTAAACCCTCTAATTTGAAGTGGGACATAAATGGGAGCATGGAAGGGGCAGATGATTTGGCCTCGTTTTTAACTTAGTATTACTTTTTTATTTTTAACTTATTAATGTATAATTTGATAAAATATTTATATCATTCAAATAATATAATTCGAACCTAAATCTCTGATGGAGTAAAAATCTTCTATCTCTAGTCATGCCTCTTTTATGCCCCTATTAAAAAAAATTAAATTAAATTTTAAACTCTAATTTTAATTTTTTACATGTTAAACCCTAAATTCTATATCCTAAAAATATACTCAATCTTTAACCTTAAACCCTAAACACACTATTTTAAAATGAAATACCAATAAAACATAATAAAAACAGACAATTTACACTCTACGAGTATATTTTAATCTTAATGCTTATAAACTAAAGTAAACATTTAATTAAATCTCTCCTCAATTTTAGGATAAAAGATATAACAAAGTTGGTATCAATCAATAGGGTTAAAAATCAACTTTATTTATCTTTTCATTTTTTTTTTACTTTCTAGAAGAGTCAAAAAATAAAGTGAGCATCTTCAACCAATTCCTTTTACTCCCAAAAGTAAAAGTAAAGTGAAATAGGTTAGACCCAAAGTTTAATTCTATTAATTTATTTAAAATTCGAATCTTAATACACTTTTTATTTTTAAATTATTATATTTTAAACAAAAAAATGTCATTATTAAATGAAATTAAGACAATTTAAGGCCTAACTAAATGTAATTAAGATGAAAACAACATTTATGAATGATAGTTTGAAATGTACCAATTTGGAGAAGCATAGAAAAAGATATGTCAAGGTGGAGGTTGAGAATTTGAATGTTGTGTGATGGGGATGAGATTGAAATGATTCTTTAGTAGGGCAATAAAGAAGGCATGCACATGGGCTCTTACTTAAGGCGTAGATAAAGTCATTGAGAGGAATCCAAAATAGAAAAGGTGATGATTGTAAGGAAGATGGTGTCACCTTATAAATCATTTTCTCGAATATTTATTCGAATATTAAATTTTTTATATTTTATTGGTTTTCTCATGAAAATTTTGGATTAGCATTTTAAGTAGACATGTTAAGCTATTTCGAATTTTGAACTACAGGGACGGAGCTGTGTGAGGGTGGGGAGGGACAATCCCCCACCCCGAAGAATTTTTTTTATTTTTATCTCCTTATTTAATTTTTTTAAAATTATTTTTTATGAATTTGTCCCCTCTACTTCTAAATATTTATATTTTACCTCCCTCCTAAATCCTGACTCCGTCCCCGTTGAACTAACTAATGTTGTTATAAAAGTAAAGTGATTGAATAATATCAAATTAAAATACATTGACTAAACCCCAATTTAAACTTAGTAAAGGGACCAAAGCCACAATTTGACCAAATACAATTCATAACATGAAGAAAGCGATATAGGATTCTTTTCCGTATACGTACACTATCGTATGGGAGCCCACACGTATTCTTCATATGTTCTCGTGATCTTAAACCCCAAACACAAAGTAAACCAGAAAGTGAATGTTTGAACTACAGCAAAGGAATAATTCAGAAGCTCAAAAGGGGGGGAAATCTGCAAAGCCAGCCAATTAGATAAACATTTGGTATGATTATTCAACTTGGTCACGAGGTTTTGGCAGAGAAAACAAGTTGAAAGAAGCAACTTTAGGAGAAAGTTACCTTTTTTGCTGTAATTGGACCATATGGTCTAAAGAATCTTTCCTTTTTCTCGGCCCCCAAACACCACCCTTCAGAAAGTTCAGCTTTGCCTTTCTGTAGGATACAGGGAAAAAGAAAAGAAAAGAAAATCTGGGGGGTAGTCAGAAAATCATAATTGTCATCCGCAATCATATGGGAAATTGGAACCCTTGAATTCATATTATTTTTAGAATCAGTCAGCAAAGCTGCAAAAAGTACCTTGTGCTAAAATAGGAGAATATTTTGATAATGGTTAAATACATTAAGGTCCGTGTTAAAAATATATTCGTATTCAACATTCATACTCGAGTTCGGATAACATAGCTAAAAGACACATTTAACTCGAAAATACTACAAGGGTTCCTCTTTGTTAAATTAAACTGCATTCACATCATAAGATACTCATAGCAAAAGTGAAAGAAAACAAGTTAGGGTAGATCACACTTTGCCTAGAATTTACAGTAAGTCTCTATGCAGCAACTTCGGTTAACGGAGCTTCGGTCAACAGAGGTTCAGCTTTTGTCATTTGAGTAGCGGTTGTCATTGGAGTTGCAGAAGCTTCAGGTTGTGGTTGGAAGAACTCGGTATAGTGGAATTCGATCTGTAGTCGGTGATGTAATGGTGTTGATGCCATTAAACCCTTCTTGATATCTGCCTGCAGTTCCCTAATAGGTATAGCAGCCAGAAAGCTCTTTATGTATTCCTTGCAAGACTCCTTTCCTCGGCAAACAATCTCCTCACTGCCCTCACTCTCTACCGATTCCTCGGGTTTGGTTACTGTGGACCCTGCAACAGAACAGTCCTCATTCCCCTTGGCCTGTTGAATCTGCGAAATTTTCAGTTCGGTCGCAGCTGTTGCAGTCTTCTCATCACCAGTTGGTTTATCATCTGATGATTCAGTCGCATTTGGTAGCTTGTGAATTATGGTATTGCTGTCGAATTTCAAGATGTAAGCTTGATTGCATCCCTCATACAGCCTCTCTCCCAATGTGTCGATGAAGTAGTAAGCTTCAGGTTCAACCTTAAGGATAAAAAAATGGTCGTTCCAACTAACGATGTATACCTGTGATTCACCATTCTTAAGGCAGTCTTCACTGGCATGACTAATCTCATCCCAGATGTTATCAAAAGACATTGCACCATCCAAAAAGTCAAATCTTCCCTCATCTATCCCCTCTGGATGGAAAAACCCGATGAAGGACTTTCCTGGAACCACATTAAGAGGACGAATTTTTGCTTGAAGAACCGTCTCGAGATCGAAGTGTTTGTCAGGAAACCGTTCCCTGTAGGTTTCATTCTCACATAGGTTCCTCCATTCCAATGAGCCGTCTCTGATCAAACTATCAAATTGAGACTTAATTGGCATCAGATCACGGTTATTCTGAAACCAATCGGCAATCACAGCAACAAGGGCAGTACATGCACTTTCACCGGCTGCTCTCTCGCTCCGTTGATCAATAGAAGCAAAGAAGACTTGTGCTTGAAGCTTCATGTGTCCATCACGGCTTACCACATCTTTTTGTTCCCAACTGCCGATAGCAAAATTATCATCCCCAAATTCAGAAAACGATGAACGGTTTGCAGATGAATCTTCATCTGTCTTGTGCCACTGCAAAAGAAATGGTAGTTAGATTTATAACTTCATATGCTTTAATCAAACTACCGGAGTTTATAAAAGATTGAATTGTGTTTGAATGTAGGACATAAAAATCCCGAACCAGATACATAAACATATGCATCTTGAGAATTGCATGAATTCATAAGATCATCATGATATGACATGTCAAAATTCAGGATTAAAAATCAGATGCAAGAGAATTGATGATCAAAAGATGTAATGTGAGTTGAAGCTAAATTAAAACTCAAGAAATTATTCTTACCCCAAGAGCACGAGATTCATCAGAGCTAAGTTGACGGCGGTCAAAATCAATGTCATCCCCACCTTCTTCTCCATAGGATTTCTTCAACAATGGCTCCCCTTTAACTTTCGGAGATCTGAAGCTCAGCTTCCTTTTTCTCCAAGGCAATATGCTGCGCTTCGAACTTGGCAGCAAAGATGGCTCCGACACTGATACAGAAGAATCCTTGATGTTTGAGGAGCCAACATCAGATCTACGATTGCTGTAATACACCCAATCCTCACCTTCCTCGTTGATCTTCATGCTGGAATAAAACGATCCTCCAGCATAATTTGCATATGCCAGAGTACCGTAACTAAATGACTTCCGGACAATAGAGTCATCCTTTCCCTCATCCGATTCTCCTTCCTCGAAATCATCAAGTGAATCTGTGTCCAACGGATACTCACCATCATCACTCCTGACCGAACACCTTCCTTCACTGACCTCATCCTCTCTACAGGCTTTTTTAGCTCTCCTGGTAGAAACATAGTCTTTAAAAATTTTCACTTTTCTAAGACCAGCTTTAATAGCAGAAACATCGTCCTTTTCCACTAAGACCGTTTCTCCAGACCGGACAGGTGATGCAACAGGCACTAAAGCTCTTTGTGCCAGCTCAGTGGTTTCTTGAGCAGTTTGTAGTTCCAACAGGCTAAGTGATATCTACATGATCAATGAAAACATAAAAAACGAAACAAAACAAATGAATCAAACATACTTCAAGTCAAGGCACATACGAAAAGTTGAGGACCGGGCTCAGCAGCACCAACGGAGACCGTGAGCGGGATGTTTAACTCAAACTCCTTCGGTTCAGCAGAAGCATATTCAGCAAGATTCAATGATGCAGTCCCCACGATGACAGGAAACTTGTTCTTAGGTCCCTGGTTCAACCCCTGCATCAAGAAAAATCAGCAAATCAGTTCAAAGAGCTAACTTCTCAAAATCGAATTTGATAAAAAAAGGGAGGATAAACAATCCCTTTAGGCAAGAATCTTGAACCCCTCAGCCTTCTGATTAGTTGATCAACCATATTATTATGCAAAGCTACACCACTCAAAAAGTTCAAACAGCACACAATTGGTCCAACAAATATGTAATGAAATTATAAAATTTCCAACAGTCAACTGTCATAAAGAAACAAAAACAACCAATTTAATTTAACAGTAAAAATGATTCTAAATAAATCCAATGTCATACATTCTTGCAGAACATAAGAATCGTCATTCAAAATATCAGAACAATCAAACAACCAAGTTAACAGACATGGGAAATTTCAAAGATATAGATAAATATAAGAACAATGTTCATAGACATGAAGAAATTCACAGAAAATACGATAAACTTGAAATGCCCAAAACGCAGAAATTCCCAAATATATATATAATTTTCTGGGGAAAAAAACATACATTCAGGACAGAGAAAGCGATCTCCCATGGATGAAAGACATTGTCTTTATAAGCCGACAAGCTAGAAAGGGTTTGAAACTCCTCATCCCACAAAACGACGTCGTTGGAGTCAACGCCGTCGACTTCTTTCGTGAAATTCCTCTTCACCGTTCGCCTCAAAGAACTTAGGGAAGCCTTTGGACCTTTCCATCGAATCTCAACTGTTAATTTCCCCGGCTTCTCTGCTCCTTCCCTGACCGGATCCCATCCTTCCAGCCTCCTTATGATTAACTTCACCTCGTACTTCTTCGAAACCAGTGGCGGCCACGGTCGCCACTTCATCATCTTCACCACCATTTAAAAAAACAGAAAAGGAGAAAAACTTAATTTCCTTGAACTGTTTACAGAGAAGGAAAGAAACCCGGAAATCTAATATGTTTTCTCTCTAGATCTTCTGAATATAAACACAAAAGCGAAAGAAGGAAAGAAAGAGAATCTGGGGTTCTTGAATGAAGGTAGTTAAAGGATTAAAAATGGAGATTTTTAACAGTTAGAAACGGGAATTGATTTGATTTTGAAGAACAGACAAAGAAAACCAGTTGTTGGGAAAGAGAGAGAGAAGGGAAACGATGGTTTTATAATGAAAGGGAAAGAGCGAGACAAATCGGAGAGTGAACGTTGGAAGAGAAAATGAAAATAGAATGAGAGAGAGAGAAAAGGGTTAAAAAGGTTAACACCTACAATTAGGGTTAAAAAGGATTTGGGAAAATCAAGCAAATTTAGGGTAAAAGGTTTTTTTATAATTTATTTTAGGCATAAAAATAATTTTCACTTTTAACGTTTGTAATTTTTTTCATTTTGATCTTTGTTTTTTTTAAAATAAATTTAGCCCTTGATCTATATTTTTTTAACAAATAACTCATTTTTAACTATAATCGTTAAAAATTTAATAATGGTAACATATCATATATATATATATGTGTGATAATATATTTTAAATGATATATAATCTAACCTATTAAATATATACATATATAGAATATAATTTTATTCCAGTATAAAATAGAAAAAAATTAAAATTTAAATAAAATATTAAAAATTAATTAAATACAAAACCAAAATTTACTAAATATTCTCAACCCTAACTAAACTAAAATATCTTTATAAAATCTTAAAACTCCGATTTAGATTAAAACTAAAATACCTAAATTCTAAATTAAAATAATAAAAATTCAATTGATTATTATCAAAAAAATTTATCTTTGATTCACCGGTAACAAACTATACAAAACACTTTCTTCTCAGATTATGTTCATACCTTTTTAGATAAAATTTTGATTTTACTATAGTTAAGGTTGAGAATGTTTAGTAGCCTTTTGGTTTAGATTTAATTAATTTTTAATAAATAAAAAAATAATTTTTAATATTTTATTTAAATTTTAATTATTTTATATTTTTAGATTAGAACAAAACTATATCCCGCGTTTATGTATTTGATATACTAGATGTTAAGTCATTTAAAATATATTATTACATATATATGGCATGTCATCATTATTAAATATTTAACGGTTCAGTTATCATGATAGTTAAAAAATGAGTTATTTGTTAAAAAGATAAAGGTCAAGGGCTAAATTTATCCCAAAAAAAATAAGAGCTAAAATGACCAAAATTATAAACGTTAAGGGTGAAAACTATCTTTATACCTTTATTTTATAGTAATTTTATATTTAATAAATTCACTCATAATTTGTAAATTATGATATTCGAATCAAAAAAGTATGAATATTTTATCTTTAATACTGAAATCACCTATTTATTTATATTCTATTTTTATTGTTTTTATAATATTTATTGCATTAATTTCTAATATTAAGAGAGAAATAATATATAAATTACATAAAAAATATAATATTTTATTTAAATGTTATTTTTTGTATTTAAAATTAAATATTAGAGTTTGGGTATATATTGATTGGAATTGTTTGGATTTTTTTGAATAAATGTATATTTATTATTCAAGGAGCAGTAAGATCCGTCATCTACGTTATCATAGAGTGTTTAGGGGATATTAAATTAATTTATGTCATTGTACGGATGTGGATGGAGAGAACAATTGTTTTCATTCTCGAAGATTTTTTATTTTTATTTTTTTATTTAAATTTTTAAAAATTATTAATTTATTTTTAAATTTATTCACACTTTCAAACATTTATGTTTTGGCCTTAAACTCTAAATCTTCATTATGTCCTTACTTAAATGTTAAAATATAAAATCTTATACAATAAATATTAAATAAATTTTAGAATCTAATTAAATCTTAAAATTTAACCATTTACAAGAATATTGTTTAAGATTTTTTATTTTAAATGATTTCTCCACCAACAATATTGTAATTTACTGATCAAATCAAAATTATAATGAAAATTATTAGATAAAAATACTATTCTAATTTAAATAATAAATTATAATATTATTGAAAATAATTTAAAAATTATATTTTCTAAATAAAATTTTTTTAGATAATATCCTTGTAAAAATTCTTTAAAATTTAAATTACAAAATATTAAATATTAAACGTCAAATCTTCAATATCAAATAATTTCTTTCTGTACTATTTATTTATCGTCGTATTTTTTTAGATAAATGTTTATACGGCATCAGAATCGTATTTTATTGTTTTATTTTTAATAATTATTGAATTCATATATAATAAAAAATAAATTATTTTTATTTTTTTTCTTGTTGCTGTTTCTTAGTTTTAGAGATTTGTTCTTTCGTTTTTGTGTGTGATATTTGATTTATTTGCTTTTTTTATTTATTTTTATATTTTCTATGATTTTTTATGTTTGTTTTTTTCTCCCTATAATTTGTTGTTTTCTTGTTGAATGACGTTGTTGGTTTATTATTAAAAAAAGTTTGTTCACACTATCCAGATCATTATTTTTTTCGATATATTAACCATGTAAATTTATTGAAAAAAATAAAAATATCAGTTAGATTATATATTTATTTTTTATATTATTTTTTATGATTTATTGTAGGAAGGATTATTGAAAAGTTCTCAAAACACGAATTAGATTAATGTTCTAAAATTGACATCAATCATATAAATAATAAATCATCTCATCTTATATTTGTTTAAATCTCGATATTAATATATAATATCTCATTATTTTATAAAAAACTTAAATTTATAAAGTAATAAATCAGATATAAAAAAAATATAAAAATAAAAAATAGGTAAAAAGAAATCAGTGGTAATCAAAATATTTTCATTTTCTTTTCAAGCTGATTTGAAATTATTTAAATAATAAAATTATTAAAAATTGTGAGTGTTGTTAGCTCTTGGCTAGATATTTCCCCACTTTTGAAAATTTATTAATACTATTTATTATGCATCTTGGTATTATTGATTTATAGGTCAACGTTGAAATTTATACACCCAAATATTGCTTCTTTCAGACCAAACATTTTTATTATTGATAATATTATTATTTAATCCTTTGACTTTTAATTGCCACTATGAGTTTTTTTATATAAAAAACGGATACGATTTTAAAATTATTTTATTAGTTTTTGGATCAATTAATCTTGATTTTTATTAAAAATAATTTATAATTTTTAAATATTCTTGATAAAATTTTAATTTTTATAAATAACTTATTATTTTTTATTATATACAATCTTGGTGACTATATATAATAAACCAATAAGATTTAACAATTAATGTTTATTTTTATTATTTTTTTTTATTTTTAAGAGTTTATCCTGACTAATCCGAACTAATCTATATTATATACGTAATTTTAGTGGGTGATTTTATTTTAAATTTTGATATAGCTATCGTGTGTTAGTAAATATGTTTACTATTTGATTTAATTATTATTATTTTTTATTATTGAAGTTAATATTTAATGCACAAACAATATTTTTTTACATAAATATATTTATTTAAACTTCATAATATAAAACCTAAATCTTTAATCTCCAAACAATTAATTAAATAACTTTATTAAATTTTTAAAAAATATATTTTTATGATTATCAATAATTATAATAATAAAAATTGTCGCCAAACAATAAATGAAAATTTATTAGGTGAACTTGTTCACCACGTCATTCGTGATCTCAATTAATCAGGATCGTTCATCTCAATTTTTTCAAGTTAAATCATCACCTCTTTCCTACATATAATTAATCAATAAGCAATTATTAGTTAATTATTTAAAGATAAACGGTCTTGATTGTTTGGACCATGAATGACGTGGTGAACATGGTTCACCTAATAATCTCTCCAATGAATGAGACACATGAGTTAAAATACTTATCGATGTATGTTGAGTCGAGTTAAAATAGTATTGAAAGAGCTTTATATAATTATATCCGTTTTAAAGATTCGATTCGAGATATAATTGAAGCTCATATAATTATCGAATACCTAATTTTTTTCTCTATTTAAAAAGAGACGACTTTGCCTTTCACCCCTCCATGGGTCTTTACAGCTTGGTGTGTTTATAGCCTTGTAAGGTTGGGCAACTCCTCCCCCACTTGCCTTTGCTTCAACATTTCTTCACCTCAAACACTTTTCAATCATTATTTTGTTGGACAATTTGATGATAAAGTTGAGGACCAGATGGTGCACATGTGGGGGGAGATGCAGTTACTAGAACTCAACAAACACACAATTTTATGTACATAGAAAGTATTGTATAAAAATATTATTAATTTAAGATGGATTTTAATTCAATTAGTATTCAAATTTTTATATTAATCCAATACTTGATTATAAATTCATATTCAAAGTATCATTTTATCTATATTCGGTGACAGAACGTCTATAAAACTAACGAGAGATACAACTTTATAAAATATTAAAAATTAAGATATCATACGATAATATATTGTTTTTAATTCCCAAAAAATATAAAATTCTCTATTAACCCTATTATACTTGAAAAATTGTAATTATCAATAAATAATGTTAAATTCTGGTCTCATGTAAAGCAACATTGTTTTAGTATAATCGATGATTATAGTATTAATATTATATAGATAAGGAGATAAATACAATAATGTGCAAGCATAAATTCCGAGGTCAAGGTTGTCGGGTTACATTGTTAGAAACGACCCGACCAATTTGATGGGGAAATTAGTAGTAGTTTATTGTAAAGAGCGATCGATTTGCAAATCCTAAATTTTAAATCTAATAAATTTGTGTATCTGTTATGAATATATTTATTCATGGTGGATATTCATATATTAAGTTAAAGTTTAATGGGCTTTATTATTAGGATTTAATACTCATTGGAATTAGGGTTTTCATCCTATGCCTATAAATATAGATTTTTGGTCAAAGCTTTGTACACAACCCTACTTTGAGAATATAATAAAATCTCTCTCTTTGTCTCTCATCTTTGTTCTACTATTTTATTCTTATTCTTTACTTTATTCACAACATGTTATCAGCACGAGACTCTAACCAATGGAGGTGTTTGTCGTTCAAATCTTGAAGGAGTTATTGAAAAGGATTTGTTATTGGCATAAATCAAAGATAAGTTCTTCTCCCTCAATTATATTTTAATTATCAGTTATTTTTCTCTATTGATCTTTGATTTGATTTTTAATCTTTGGTTGTTTGATATTTGTGTAACGATAAAGTGGCTCAAAAAAACCGTGGTTCTTGTCGACAATTCCCGAAAAGATTTTAACAAGATATTGGTAACTAAATCTACCATATACTCAAATTAGTGAAAAGTTCGATATGTTTTATTTATTTAATTTGAGACTTCTTTATCTTTATTTATAACCAATATTTATTTATTTTATTATGATGATGAAAGTTTATGTTGTTAATCATGTTCAAAGTATTACATGATATTGGAACAAATATTAAACCTTTAATTAATTAATATGTTCTTTGTATGTTGGTTTAATCCGAGTATATTGGCTGGACATCTCGTTCTGCGAGGCTATTGGTCTCAAAGGAGGTTCTTTTTAAAGGACCTTGTGGACTGGTTTAACAACGCCGCGTATAAGGATTAAATTTTTGTTCATTGTATGTATTGTATATATATTGGTTGATCAATTACTATTTAATAGTATGAATATTATAAAGTTTATATTTGCTTAAAAACAATACTAATTTTATGTCGAAAAAAACCTCGACTATAAACTTCTCTCAAGTTCAAGTTACGAAAATAGCCTTGATCAAAAAAATTTTATGGAGGCATTCCCTGAAGTGAATGCATGCATGATGCTTATTCCATGCAATTATTGGATTTATGACATTCCTTGAAGTGAATGCAAGCATGATGATTATTTCATGCGATTATCGAATTTATGTCATTCCTTGAAGTGAATGCAAGCATGATGTTTATTCTATGTGATTATGCAAGCATGATATTTATTCCATGCGATTATTGAATTTGTTTCATTCCTTGAAGTAAATGCAAACGTGATAATTTACTATATGGTTAGTGAATAAAACTCAATTATGTGACAGAGTATCATTGATGAGGATATGTTAGAAAAACATACTTCACTTTTTACACATTAATGTTGTCTTACAAACACAATATCATATAAGGATTCTAAATACCTATCAGTCTCCGCTCCATTCCCTGAAGTGAATGTGATATTTTTATAGTGAAAAGAATAAATGTCATATTAGTAATTGTGATCATGATTGAGATCATAAAATAGACATGGATAAGGTGATTATTTTGAGAATACTTATCCACAAGAAATGGAATTATAAAGATGACAAGAATGATCTCGTATTTGTCAAACGTCGAAGTATTATGAACTTTATCCATAATCATGAATG
Source organism: Abelmoschus esculentus (assembly GCA_035048815.1). NCBI lineage: Eukaryota > Viridiplantae > Streptophyta > Magnoliopsida > Malvales > Malvaceae > Abelmoschus > Abelmoschus esculentus. The sequence continues at coordinate 360,229 of JAUCBN010000019.1, read as the reverse complement.
ATAAATTAAAGAAAATATAAACATAATTTTTTGTTTCGAAAATAATGGTGTTATTGATCCAACACAATTGGATATTGATAATTTTCTCATAATCCTTCAAGAGAATAATTCGCCACTTATTTTATTTTCTTTAGATCTTTTATTTATTTTATGTTAATTTATTTTCATTTATTATTTATGTTAACTTACTTTATATATTATGTATTATCTTTTATGTTAATTTTTTCCTTAAAAGAATATGATTACTTTCGGAATAAAATATACAATAATTTATGGCGATTTATGCTTAGCAGAAAGTGCAAGTACTCATACAATACTTAAGCATAAGAAATATTTTCCCATTTAAATACAAGGGAAATATGAGTACTATATCTCGAAGTACTAAAATATTAATACTTCGGAAGAGCTCTTGAGAGCTTATCTTTGATCCGATTTGATATGATGTGCTATTTTTTAATATTTTTCCATTTCCCGAAGTGAATGATACAGAGCACATATTTTTCATTTCCCGAAGTGAATGAAATAAAACACATATTAAAAGGTGCATAATTATGCATATTTTCCCATTTTAAATGCAAGAGAATAATATGAGTACTATATCCGGAAGTACTAATATCACAAAAAGCTTCGACTGAGAAAATATGTTATTTGCCAAATGAGACTTTATCTCATATTTATAGTGTATTATGCTCGTTGAGCAAATATGTTATTGTCGAATGGAATTTTATTCCATATTTACAGTGTATTATACTTGTTCAAGTCGTAAAGAGACTTATTGAATTTTAAAGATATTTATAGAAATATATTGAGAATATCAGTTAAAGGGATGATGACTATCTCAATATTACGAGTATAACTCAAGGCAATAATGAAATTTTGGCAAAATTATATGCACTATCATCTATATTGTATTACATAAGAATTAGTACAAATTGAAGCTCATGCTATTGTAAACTATATGTTTACTGATTATTTTATTTGGCATGATCGGTTAGACCATCCCGGTTCAATTATGATGCGAAAAATTATTGACACTTTTATGTGGTCATTTATTGAAGAACTAGGAGTTTCTTCAAGGTAATTTTTCTTGTGATACTTGCTATGAAAGCATTTTGATTATTCAATCATCAACAACTATGATAGAATACAAATCTATTAATTTTCTAGAACGAATACAAGGTGATATATATGGGCCCATACACCTTTAATAAAGACCATATAGATATTTTATGATTTTTATCGATACATCGACTAGATGATTATATGTATCATTGTTATTAACCCGCAACTTGGTGTTTGCGAGGCTACTTGCTCAATTGATAAAATTATAAGCATATTTTCCAGATTATCTTATAAAGATAATGGTCTTGATAATGTTGATGATATATCATTTTATATGTAGTATCACTAATTCGCATCAAGCCAACAAATGATTATAAGTTATTCCCATTATAAATGGTTTTTGGTCAGGAACTAAATATTTCTCATCTCAAGTTTTTGAGTGTGCGATATATATTCTAATTGCTCCACCATAACGCACAAAGATGAGTTTTGTTGGGAATATATATAAGAGCTTCTGATAGAGGATTTATTTACAGTCCGATTTATTGACTATCATTTTAATGAGTTAATTTACCCAATATTAGGGGGAGAAAATAAATAGCTGGGGAAAGAAATAAGTTGGAATGAAATCATTTTCTCTTTTTGATCCATATAGTACACAATGTGAACTATAAGTTCAATGGATAATTTATTTAGTAAATCAATTGTCAGATGATTTTGCTGACCCTAAAAGAGTAACTAAGTCACGTATACCAGCTATGAATGCTCTGATTAAATTTGATGTCATGGAAGGACAAACTCTAGTTGCTAATGAGTCTAACTTACGCTTAAAGCGTAGTAGACAAGTAAGTTCCAAAAATAAGAGATCCTCGAAAAGGAAAATGAGCTATATTTTATGATGGTCTGATCGAGGAATCAATGATTATGAAAATCTCTAGAAGAGATTAAATGGTCTCCAACATAGACATTGATATGACTCAGGTACCTGACAATAAAGAGATCTCAATAGATTATGTCATATTTGGTAATAAATGGAACTGAAATTAAATTGACGTCGTTAATATATTTGCATACAATATAGCACTAGAGATTTTATTTGATGACGTGGATCATGAATCATTGTTAATTGGCCAATACAAACAAAGAAATGATTGACCAACATGAAAGAGGCAATTGAGGCGAAACTAAAATCTCTTTTCAAAAAGAGAAGTATTGGGGCCTATAGCTCGTACATTGAAATATGTAAAGCTCGTAGATATAAACGAGCCTTTGTGAGAAAGAGAAATCAAAAGGAGAAATCGTGAGATATAAGCTCATTTGGTTGCACAAGGATTCTCACAAAGACATGAAATTGAATGAGGAAAATATATTCCTCGGTGGTGGATGCAATTACTTTTAGATATTCTGGCAATAAATAAAATGACTTAGTTTCATCTAATGGATGCTGTTACATCTTATTTGTGTGAGCCTCTTGATAAAAACATTTACATGAAGCTTCTAAAAGGATTTAGATTGCCAGAAGTAGTTAATTAAAGTTCTCGAGAACATTATTCAATCATATTAAATATATCTTTTATGGATTGAAAGATTTAAGCGTATTTGATATAATCGCCTCATTGAATACTTATTAGCATAATGCTATATGAATTGTTTAATTTCCCCGAGCATTTTAATTAAGTGGATTAGTTCTAAATTTTTATTGTTATTGATGATTTGAATATAGTTGAGACTCGTGAAGAGATCTCCTCAAATCCTTGTGCATCAATCGACATACAGAAAAATGTTGAAAGAGACTTTACATGAATAATGCATATTCATTGATCACCCTTATGGTTGTTAGGTCTATTAGTGTAAACAAATATTCTTTTTGCCTCAAGAAAAGGGTAATGATATTTTTGGTCTAAAAGTACAATATATACATTATTTGATCTGGAAGCATCGTATCTTAGTTGGTCCAGAAATATTATTTAAGTGCTACGAGATCATTACCTTTAAATAATTATTATGCATGAGGCAAAGCCGAAATATGTGTTTAGCTAAACATATCCTTAAGATATGTGAATGTTTTTTATAAGATAAGATGCAAGCTATCTTGTAAAGAGATAATACAAAATTTATATCTCAAGGTGGATATATCAAATATGATAAAAACGAAACATATTTCTTCAAGTTTCGTCCCTCATGATTTTTAGATGAATATCATTCAATGAATCATTTCAAGCAATGATTTGGAAGATTTATCCATTAGTGTATGATCTGTTGAGGCAACATGTTATGCGTATCAAAAATGTGTGCACTCTTTTTTCTTCACTAAGATTTTTTTCCCATAGGGTTTTTATCTTAATAAGGTTTTAACGAGGTACATTATCTTCATGGATATCAAAGGGGAGTGTTATGAATATATTTATTCATGGTGGATATCCATATATTAAGTTAAAGTTTAATGGGCTTTATTATTAGGGTTTAATACCTATTGAAATTAGGGTTTTCATCTTATGCCTATAAGTATAGACTTTTGGCCAAAGCTTTGTACACAACCTTACTTTGAAAATATAATAAAATCTCTCTCTTTTGTCTCTTATCTTTGTTCTCCTATTTTATTTTTGTTCTTTACTTTATTCACAACAGTATCAAAGTTTTTTTATATTAAATATTTTATTTTTATATTTGTAAATAATTTGATAAAATAAACCTTAAACTAATTATTGTAATCATTAAAATATAATAAAAGGAGGAGGAAAATACTTTGATAGACAAGTTGGATAAATTTTAGTTTATAAAAGTCTTTTAATTTTAGGTTTTAAAGGTTTAGTGTGTAGGGTATAGAATTTAAGGTTTAGAATTATGTTTTAAAGTTTATAGAAGAATAGTGTAATTTTTTTTACACAAATTGTGTATTAAAATACAACCCCAATAACAATAGGGTTTAATTTTGATACATAATTGTATAAAATTATAAAATTTATTTTACATAAGTATGCATATATACTATAAGCACAAATCATAAATTATTGAACTTAACACTTCAAAAATTAAACTTCAAACTCTAAATTTTAATTAATTATTAATCTTAAATTTTAATCTTACAACTCAAATCCCTTAAACTTTAAACCTGGAATTAAATCTATAATTCATAAAATTAAAAATTTGTGTAAACTAAAATTTATTATATTAAATTTTCTCTCATGATACGATGATAGTAGAATGAACATGTTTTAAATGATCTTAGAAAAAAGTATAAGTGGATCTACTAATTGATTTTGCCAAGAAGAATACAAAATTAAAGATAATATAAATAAAAATATTCTATGCATTTGTTTAACGTAAATTTTAGTTTACATAAAAAATATTTTAGGATTTAGTTGGATATATATTTTAAATTTTAAGATTTATAATTTTGGGTTTAATTTATGTATGTATTTTAGATTTTAAAGTTTAGAAATTTAAAGTTAATAGAATTAGAATTTTAAGTATCAACTTTTTTTTGAAATTATAATATTTAATATTATATATTAATACTTAGAATATAGTACCTATTGTTTGAAATTATAATTTGTTAATTTTTTAGTAAATCTGAATTTTTATTAAAATCATAAAAGATATCATAATTATAATTTATATCTAAAAATAAGAATAATGAGTCTAATTATTAAATTTTTTATATACTAAAAACAAATAAAAGTGAATACTTATATAGAGATAAGTATATCATTAAAATCCAAGCTTTTGAATTTTTTATCTCTATCTAATCTAGACGTATAATGAAAGAAAATTAAATGGTGAATGACCCAAACTATCAGACATAATATTCTGTTACTTAAGATTGATTATATCGTTAAACAATTATCAACCGAGTAGTGATCTAGTTTTTCAATGATTACTGACAAAATCATAATCAAGAATTAATGTTGTTAAAGTCTCCATGTGAATGATAAATAATTGTTAGGATATGCTAAAGTCATGCTACAAGAACAATAAAACTGCAAAACAGGGTGTTAGCACTGCCATGAAAATAAAATGAACTAACTGAAAGATAAATGGACCGTGTCAAATTCATCCCGATGTGTGTACTCGCTACTTTAGGCGATTGTCCCCCGAAGATTACGATCGCTCCAAACAGTGTACACCCAAAGTTTGGAGTAGTGGTCGTCTGAACCAGAGTCAAACAAAAGCTAGCATAAACTTTTAAAGATTGCTCTCAATTTCTGTCAAAGAAGCAGAACAAATTTTGAATGGGATAATTAAAAATGAGAGAAAAGCATCTTATCGATAGGTTGAAAGCATGGGCAAATCTGTCCGAGAATAAACAAAATCTGATTTAAAATTTAAAATTTAAATTTAATATCAGATAATATCAAATCAAATTTCGGATAATACCAGATAATATCAATTTATAATCTCGGATAATATCATAAAATATCTATTTAAAGTTAGATTTAATAACAGATAATATCAAATATCTAATATTTATTAAATCTAATCGGTTACACATTCAAAATAAATCGAATTGTTCTCATGTCTCCTATAAATACAAAGTGTGAGATTCAAGCATTATACCTACAATAAAGACATATTTTTTTGAACAAGCTAATAGTGATTACAGTAATATCTGTTCTAGAATATAATCTCCACCATTTGACATTAATCGCTTAACCAATCTGTTAGCATCGCTGGTGCTCGAACTTGTGACCTCTAAAAACGTCAATCGTTCCTTACTTCCTTTAACCCGTGACATCGCTTAATCACCATTTGACATAATTTTTTATTAAAATATAAAAAATAAAAAATAATAGATCCGATGATTAACGATTAACCTGAAAATTCATCGCTGCCACCAATAAAATACAAAATTAGTTAAGAAAACATTAAAATTATAAATATCAATCAATCAGAATAAAAAAAACGTTAGAACCGAGTGCATGAGAGAGATTTATTGACTCAAATTCTAATATAATTGGTGATTATATCTAGATCTCTGAGGCAATTATAAAATTATTATTCCCGAAAAATATTTTTAAATTTATTTATTTTGTCCTTTTGCTGTATACATCAATGGAAGTACCATCACCCAAGAATATTTTCTAACTTTTTTGTCAAAAAGTGTGATTAAGACTTGAAATAACATTTAATATAATATATCGAGAAAAGTTACGATTAGGTACAGAATTAAAATTTAAAATTAAGAAAATAAAATATAAATATTCAAAAATGAAAAATTATATATAAATCAATTTTTTTAAGAATTTTAAATAAAAAGTTAAATTAAAAAAATCGAGATGAACATTTAGTTTTGTCCCTGGTCTTGACTAAGTTTATCGTAAATCCAACAAGATAATTACGCCAACATGATTGTGACTACAACTAATATAATTTTTGAATAATCAAGATGAAATTGATAGTTTTTACTAGGGATAAGATTGAATAGTAGATTTTTAGAAGTGGCAAAAGTAATTTTATTATTTTATTAAGTAAAAAATAATAATTTTAAAATTTTAAGAGACCAAAATGATAATTATACGAAATTAATCGAGTCAAGGCCCTTCTCAAAGTTCCTAGTGTTGCCCTTATGATTACAAGTAACTATAACTAAAAGGAGAGATTATATCATGAGCTATGTTTACTATGTCATCCGTGATCCATGCAATCAGGTCCGTTCATCTTTAAGTAACTATCTGGTAGCTACCACTCACTAATTATATGTAAGAAAGAGGTGACGATTAGATGAATGAATCTGGTTGGTTGAGATCACGGATGACACGGTGAACAAGGTTCATGATATAATTTTCTTAATTAGAAGAGTTTTTTTTAAAACATAAGCTAAATTTTACATGCCTCTATTTTAAAATAAAAAGCACGGACTATCGAGCCTTAGTGGTTAAGGAAACGGTTATTGTTTCTAGAGGTCACATGTTTAAGCACCAATAATATCAACACAGTGTTTGACCGATCGAATTTTTTTATCTAATGGTTGAGAGTGTACTCTACGGACACTATTATAATATTATAGCTGATTAAAAAAATTAAAGATGAAACTCAAATTATTTTATTATAAAAACCAAGATAAAAAAAATATAATTCATCATGAGCTAAAGTCTAAAATTTTAGATAGAATATTGAATTTATTAAATTTCAAAAAATTTACAATATAATTTCATATTATTATTCAAAGAGAATCAATATTTTTACCTACTCTTTTGAATTTGTTCGACGTAATTCAAATTTAAAAACCTCAAAATTTTATAGTTTTAATTTTTTTTCAATTAAATTAAGATTTTATTCACAATTTTATTTAATTTTAAAAATCCTAAGAATCTTTTGTTCAAATTCTTCGTTAGGAGTATATGCTTTAATGGTTGATGAGAAGTGCTCTCCACTGGTGGTGTGGGTTGTTGCCACGTGTTACACTTACGCTTGAGTTGATTAGCTAATCATCAACTTTTTGACTAACTTTTTTATTAGAACTTTTTGACTAATCAAATAGGATTAATATATAGAATTTCTTTTGGGTAAATTGGATAAATATTTTTTTTATTTAAAAAATATATCCTTTTAAATAAAATTTTTAAAAAATATTTCTAGGTTAAATTCGTGTTTACCAATCATGAATTCTAAAAGTAAAAAATAATAATAATTAAATTTTGTTTGAAAAGATAATATGTAGTAAGTTGCATGATAGTATTAAATATTTAAGACCCTGACTAGTTCAGCATGGACATTAATGGGGAGCTTGGGAAAGTCTTATAAGGGACACAGACCAAGAGGACACTTATTTTCATGTATTCGAATTATATTCGTATATTTTTTTTTATAATCGAGTTTAAATTTAAGTGGTTCAATCATTAAGGAGATTTAAATATTTATTTATAAACCGTTGAATTTCATGCTTTAATTCACAACTAGTATTTGAATTATGATAAAAATTTAAAAATGTAAGACTAAATATAACTAAATTATAATAAAAAATTAAACACAAAGAACTGATATAAAAAAATCAACCTTTACAAATATATAAAAATATAGATTTAAACATTCTAATTATTATTTGATTTCAAAATGGTAATATTAGGATTAATGTCATTTCTTCCATGAAAGCTACTCATTTGGTATAAATTCATATGATAGATTTTCTTTATTAATTAAATTCAAATTTTTAAATGTTTACTAAATGAATTAATTATTCATGATAAGGGTATCCAAGTATAAATTCAATTAAGTAAAAACTTAAAATATTTTTTAAATGATATTTTTTTATTGTTTTTTTAGTTTTTAAGGTTTCGTCCTAATTAATTTGAATTGGCCCGCATCGTACACTTAACTTTAGTGGGTAAAATCTTCAAACAAAGATTTTTTATGTACACAACGCCTCGAACTCAAAACTTAAGCGAAACCAAATTATTTAACACTTAGACTAAATATAAAAAAAAAATAATTAAAAATTATTATTCGAGATCAAAATCCGATACAACTATACTTTATATAATTACATCAGGGTGTCCAAACTCCAAACACACCATTAATTTTAAAAAAAAACATCAAAAAACAAAAATGTGAATTCAGATTGCAATGTCCAATAAAGATAGCATTTTTTTCAAAGGGTTTTACATTGAAGAATCCCTTTGTACAAAACCTGCCTATTGAGAGGCATTTTAAGCAGCTGTAGTCTATCAGCATCACCACCACCATCAGCTTTAGCCTTCTTTGCAATGGCGATGGTCACCACACTGTGATTTCTCTTCCTGTATTCTTTGTTATTCGATGATGGGTCCCTCACATCATCAGAAAAACGAACCCTTTTCTTTACTTGGCATTTCCCATTCCCTAAAACAGAAAAAAAAAAACAGAATTTCATTCATTCATTCATGCAATCATGTAAACATGACCTAAAGAAGGTCATCACGAAATGATATGTATGTATGCATGCAGAGACGGAGTCAGAATTTTACTAAACGATCCGTCCTGTATGCATACATGCATGTATGTATTACCATTGAATTCGAACTCGATCTTTTTCATGTAATCGGAGAGGAGACGTTTATGGACTTCATTTGCAATGAAGACTACACTTCCAGAAACTGCAAAGACTGCCATGAACCCTAGCCTTAAAGATCCAGTCTCCATTTTTTTCCTTAATGTTTTTGAAGGATTATGGTGGGTGGATGGGTTTTATATGTGAAGATTATGAAACATAGAGGATGGAAAGGATAATTATTATCTAATAATACACAAATTCTTAAAAATAAATGCTCTAAATATTCAACTCAAATTTGGTGGTTATTTTTGGATGACAATGAAATAAAATTAAGGCTTGAAAATCTAAAAAAAAATAGGTTTCTAAGTGAAGGATTTGTTTTTAGGGACTAATTATTTGTTTAAAATTGAAAAGAAATAGACATATCAATCTTTATTTTATTATTCTAATTCGAGTTTATAATTTTCTAGATTGTATTGATGTCACATGCTTTTGGTTATATTGAACTTAATACAAATATCATATCTATATTAGTCGATTAATGAGTTGAATACTAGTGATTAAACAAAAATGTATAAAAAGTAATATATTTTTTCTAGAAGCAGGTGATGTCACAATCTGATTATATAATTAAATTCATTGAATTAAATTAAAATAAGAACCAACTTGATAAAATGTATAAATAAATAAGATTAAATGTGTAATTGTATTAATTCTTTTAATTACCATCTCAATTTTTTTCTATTAATTTTTAAGGATTAATAACTTAATTAATATTATATAAATAATTAAATTAAAAGATATGTGATTAAAATAAAATTTATATTATAATTTAGTGATCATTTGTACAGTGTACTTTGTAATCGATAAGTGCAAAAAAAATCTTATTTTTTATATCATTTTTTCAGTCAATTATTGCTATTAAAGGACAAATTTAAGAGCAATATTGAATAATTCTACTTATTTTTCATATTTCAGCATCCAAATACTTAAATCACCAATTTATCTATTATTTAGCATAAAACAGATGCATTTGATGGTTTTCTTTCTTAGATAGGAAACTACATCATATGAACTGCCAAGATGGATGCTGGAACTGAAACCGAATTACAGATAAGCACTCGTCACGAGAACATTTTGGATGCCACGACAGCAGATTGAAGATCACAACTGGTGCTCGACAGATAGAGAAAAAGACGTCTATTATAACGACATAAAGCGAGAGAAAGCCGAAGCAGATAAAAGGAATTAAGCCATGGTCAAAGGTCAACACGGAAATAAGGAGTTATTATAGGAAATAGAATAAAATGTCATAGTTTAATAAGGAGTTGCATTCTTTTTCTTTTAAAACCCTTTCCTTATGTGGAAGATTTTAACCTAGGTTTAGCCTATATAAGCCATACATTAGGTTTAAGAAGAGGTCGAATTCTCATAGAAAAACCTAAAACCACCGACTACACCATTATATTCTAAATCCCCTTTGAGGCTTAGGTTGTTTGTGGAGTAGTTGGGGAAGAAAGATGTACTTCATTTGATATTTATTAATGCAAACCTTATTTTCATAATTTATTCTCTCTTAGCGTTTACTCTTCTTTGCATATGAGCTCGATAAGATAGTATGTAAAGAAAAATCTATTTGTCTAATATCGGGAGAGTTAGGCTCACGAAATGAGAGAGTACGATCTTTGCTCAAAGGCATCGACTAATCAACAAAGGTTTTAACGACTAAAAGGATGCATGTGTTTGGTTATTGTTCATCCTTGATTCTCGCCGAGAGGTATAACATACAAGGATGGTCTGTCGAACTATAACTATGAAAAGTTGAGTTGTCGACAAGGCATAACCCCGCCTAGACAGCTGCGGCGACCCTTAGTGCGACCCGCCAAGGCGGCAAGTGATACTGTATTTTCCTTAAAGATCCAGTCTCCATTTTTTTCCTTAATGTTTTTGAAGGATTATGGTAGGTGGATGGGTTTTACATGTGAAGATTATGAAACATAGAGGATGGAATGGATAATTATTATCTAATAATACACAAATTCTTAAAAATAAATGCTCTAAATATTCAACTCAAATTTGGTGGTTATTTTTGGATGACAATAAAATAAAATTAAGGCTTGAAAATCTAAAAAAAAAAATAGGTTTCTAAGTGAAGGATTTGTTTTCAGGGACTTATTATTTGTTTAAAATTAAAAAGAAATAGACATATCAATCTTTATTTTACTATTTTAATTCGAGTTTATAATTTTCTAGATTGAATTGATGTCACATGCTTTTAGTATATCGAACTCAATAAACAATATCATATCTATATTAGTAAATTAATGAGTTGGATAAAGATGATTAAACAAAAATATATAAAAGATAATATATTTATTATTTTTCTCTAAGTAGGTGGTGTCACAATCTGATTATATAATTAAATTCATTGAATTAAATTAAAATAAGGACCAATTTGATAAAATGCATAAATAAATAAGATTGAATGTGTAATTGTATTAATTCTTTTAACTACCATCTCTTTTTTTTAATTATTAATGATTAATGACTTAATTAATACTATTTAAATAATTAAATTAAAAATATGTGATCAAAATAAAATTTACACTATAATTTAGTGATCATTTATACAGTTTACTCTCTAATAAATAAATATTTGAATCTAGAATGTGGTTATAGATTCATAGCTTAAATTTTATGTTAGAAACTCAATTCTAGAATCATTAATTTTAATGAGACTTAATGATAAATTCAATTTTGAATGTTAATCGAAAAAATAAATAGTTTATGAAACATTTTTAAAACATTCATAAAATACTAGGATCGTGTTTTTTTTTCACGAAAAGTGAAATTAACTAATCCTTTACGAAACTAATATCATCGTTGACATATATATCAAATTTTAAGTTAATAATTATAAAATTCGTGACTGAAATGTAAAGTTTGAAACTATAAGATTTTGGACTAAACTAAAAAAATTAGATTAAATATTTTTTAGGGACTAAAGTGAACAAAAATATTAAATATTTAATAAAATTAAAAATAAATAAGAGTAAATTTTAGATATATAGAATTTTAAGAGACTAAACTGAACAAAAATAAAATCATAATAAAAATATTAGATAAAATTATAAAAAATAATAATAAATATGGTAAATTTAAAATTAAAACTTTTAGATATAATTTGATGGTTTTTAAAAATATAATAGCTTTTTTTTTAGAAAATTATTTGTATGAGAGTAAGGAAAACTATTTGCATAGGAGAGAACTCTTTTCAAGTCCAAAATGAGTTTTGAACATCGTAGCTTTTGCAATCAGCCTGGCTTCTAGACTTGGGAGCTCTTTCATTGACTTTTAACAGATCGGATGGTGAAGCAGCTTTCATTCAGTTTTCCGATTCGTTTTCATGCGACCTCGATGCGACGGAACCGGTGATGACATAGATGCTTCCACATTCCATGACCTTAAGTGTTAGAACCAGACTAGCAGACTTGTTGTAATAAAGCAGAAGGAAGAGTCTAACAACGAACACAAAGAATTGTTTACGCAGTTCGGTGTTGTACCTACATCTGCACAGACAAAAACTTTACTCCTAAACTCAATAGTACAAGGTACATTTGGTTTTGAACACTTCCCAACCAGACGTTACGACTGAAGGATGTATAAACAGTCTTTTATAAAGAAAGAATCAATCCCACAAATGCAGCATGAAAGATAAAACACCTTAGACGTTGGACTTTCTGCCTCTGAAATTCTTGACAAGAACTCCTTGATGATCAGATTGGACTGTAATCTTCTCATGCCTGTTTGTATCACCATCATAAGAAAGACTTGTCCATGTTCCTGAAAAACAACTGTGATGATACAGAAACAATTATTGGTAGAGCTATATAGTTTTGGATTATGAGACTTGGGTGATCATGATTTACCTTCAACAAGCATGGTATTTGGTATAGAATGATGAGGAATGGATGAGCTGTTCAAAACTGTATGTATATGTTCCATTGAGCACAAGCTGACAAAAAAAGAATATTCTTTGTTAGATGATTGCAGTTAATTCTGAGATGATTATGATTTATGATTTTAAAATGTAAAAGTAATTCGATAAGCTACCTTCTCTTTCTCCTTTTCTGCTTATGAATTCTTGAACTACTCAAATGTCCTTCAGTAGCTATTGCACCCATCTCTGAAGATAGAGAACAAGTCAGCAATCATATTCACTCAAATGCTTGAAAATAGAAAACACACTATATGGTTGTACAAGTTGGTAAAGTAATGAATGAGTGATTCAAAGGATACGAAGAACCTACCCCGTTCATCCAAATCCTCGGGACGTGAGCAATCTTATGCCAATCCTCACCAATGTCCTTCCGACATCGTTCCTCCAACTGGGGAATACCTTGTATTACTAACTCATCCAAATTGATTAGGTAACGCATCTCGTCCGGAAGTGAGGTTAAATTGACCAAATTCACCAGATGAAGCTCTTTCAGATTTGTTAGATGTTGAATCCACTCTGGAAGGTGCACACATTTTGGAATATTATCCAGATGTAGAGAGCGTAGGCTTCTATAATCTTGAAATATTTGGATGTCATCCGCAGATAACTCCAGCTCCTTGCAGTTCCTAATTTCAAGTCGTTCAAGGGAAGTGAGGTGTTGGAAAACAGGAAAGAGTGACCTCAATCCACTGCAATTCTCCACATGGAATGATTTCAATTTGGAGAGAGGAAAAGAAGATGTTGATGCTGTTATATTCATCTGAATAGTCTGCTTTAAAGGCCTTGAACTAGTATTCGCCAACGATAACTGCTCATCCAGTGATGGATACAACGGCATTGAACTCAACAAAGGGCAGTCTGAAGCGAAGTCAGATTCCCTATCCCACGTGGCATATGAGTTAACCCATCACAACCTTCACACGGAAGATGTGTCAGATTCACCAATTGCTCAATCTTCTTTGGCAATTCTTCAAGATTACTACACCAATCAAGTTTCAGCACTTGAAGATTTTGTATCTTGCAAATACTCTTTGGGAGGATCTTCAGATGGGGATTCCAAGAGACATCAAGGTACCTCAAATGTTTCAGCTTATGAATGGAGTCTGGAATTGTATTAAGATTTAAAGCATCCAATTCCAATACACGTAAGCATCTACCATTTGAAAGGATTGAATCCAAAGTTGCATCACTCATGTTTCCAGCTCTACTGTTTCGAAAACGCAACAGAGTTCGCAACTTCTTTCCCTTCAACAAAGGAATTAAGGAAAAATCAACCGATGCATGACGACATTTATCATCAACCTCACGTGCACTTGAATTTGAATCTAAAACACAACTCTCTCCTCCTGCTACTAATTCAGCAAGATCATGCATAAAATCATGCATTTTACAGCTTATATCCCCGACCCCATCTTCTTCTACCTCTTGAAAGAAACTTCTTTCAACGAGACCTTTAAAATACTCACACCCAATCTCTTCAAAAGATTGACTCGGAGTAGATTGTTTTACATAACCCTGTGCAATCCAAAATTGAACAAGACTTTGTACATCAATTTCATGATCTTTAGGATAGAGTCTGCAATAAGCAAAACAATGCTTCAAATGGGATGGAAGATGGTCATAACTCAACTGAAGTGTGGGCAAAATTTCACCTTCAGTTTGGGTGACTCTAGAAAGTTCACGATCTTTGAAAGAAAGCCATTCAGTCTCAGTTTCTTTAAAAGATAATGTACCAGCTATCGTTCTAATGACTAAAGGAACCCCAACACACCTTCTCAGAATCTGCTTTCCTATCTCCACAAAGGATGGATTTGTTGAATCAGCTGATCTTTGCTCAAATGCTATTTGTTTGAACAAAGACCATGCATCAGCATCAGACAAGCCTTTCAGAACATGAGGCTGACATGTACCCGTGATCTTTGCTACCCTCAGAGAGCGAGTAGTTACTATGATCCTACTGCCTTTAGCCCCACCCATCAGTAACTTCTTTAAACTAACCCAGTGTTCCCTCTCCTCGTTCCAAAGGTCATCCAAAACAAGCAAGTATTTTTTATCATCAATTTTATCACGAAGTTGCTTTTGCAATTGATCCATTTCGAGATGTTGATCGGGTACTTGATTACTCACAGATTTGATAATGTTTCCTACGATTACTTTCACATCAAAAACATCCGAGACACAGACCCACATCCTTAACTCAAACTGATCTTTAACCATTTCATCATTATAAACAAACTGCGCCAAAGCAGTCTTGCCTAAGCCTCCAATCCCTACAATTGGAACGATGGAAACAGTCTCTTCACTTTCAAACTCTGTGTCTAACAAGAGTTTTAGAAGAGCTGCTTTCTCATCCTCCCTCCCAATGATTTCATCTTTACGCACAAAAGAGTGTGTCTGCTGCCTCCTGGCCATGAAAGGAGTTTCCACAGGATGGTCATGTGGTACCAATTTCAACAACTTGGTCTCTTTTTGAATGGAACTTAGTCTGGCCTTAATGGCCTTGATTTTACGTCCCATTTTGAGACCATAAGCAAACTGGTTTGATCTAGAGAAGAAAAGGCGTACCTCTTTCGTGAGCTTGTTCCCACTCATCAGATCTTTCCTCAAAGCTTCAGCATGGATATCATCCAAAAGGTCATCCGCATCATAAAGTGCATCTTTCAGCTTTTCGAGACAGTCTTTGACAAGGTTGTCACTCACAGATCGCTCCTCAGCGTCAACAAGCACAGCTTTGATTGCAGAGACGATGCTTTGCAGGTCCTGGAGGTCGTCTTTGAAATTCCACCAAAGGCCAAGTTGTTGCAGAAGAGGGGAGCTCAACTTAGTAATGATGTCCAAAGCGATTGCTTCTGCCATTTCAGGGTGGTGCTGCTTCAAACCGAAGTAAACAAGGCAAGGTGTTTGGAAGTGATTGATTCGTTGGTGCAGAAGAAAGATTGAAAATGATTGAAAGAAGATGAAATGCTGTTGTCTATAGGAATGTGTGGTGTTTCTCCGTCCTTTAGGCTCCATGATTAAAGCAAAGCGGGGCCCTGAGGCCTCAAATGTCAAAAAGTAGGCGTTTTGACATAACAGCTCAGTCACCATGGGAACAAACTGTCTCCTTTACACACTGGTTTTGCTTGGGTACCATACCAAAATACATATTATGAGTAACTTTTCGATTGTGTATTTATTTTGAGTCTGTATCATGTATATTTAAATTTTAATATTTTCTAATATTTTTTTAATCATGTATAGTTTTTTAATATTTTCTAGTGTTAGAATATTAAAAATAATAAAAATATACTTTCTCTAATCATGTCTTGTTAAGTGAAACAAATCATTTAAACTTGACACAACTTTCGAAGATCAATTCTGATGAGTAATAACTAACAGAAGCACCAGCAAAAGTGGATGCTCAAAGATCTACTCTCCCCCAGGCCCCAACATATCCGCGGCAAGGAGTGAGCACGAACCAACACTCCAAGCAAAGACGAACACCTAAGTACACATCCTATCGCCACCATATTTCTACTCCATCCAACAACCCCATCAACCACCTTCATCCAATCTTGCGTCCATGCGACACAAATCACCTGCACCGTCGCCTGCTCGATCAATTCTCTACACATACGATGACAATAGCTAACCGCATTCCCTTACAACTTAGGGTCGCTATTGAAAATAAAGTGACACCTCCACTTCCAGAGGATCTCTAACAATTAACTGCGAACAAAATATTTCAATCACTCCATAACATGACCAAGCACCACGCATCGTAAATTATCGGTATTTGATCGAAAAAGTTTAAACACGTAAATATCATATTAGATTATTTGACGTGAGGCGTATTAAAATATATGAATCAAATTTTAAACATGTTTATACATGTTATATGGAGAATGTGACCTACGCGTTTTAGCTACGCTGTGTGATAGATCCAACCTTGTCAAGGAATGCCCAAACTTATGGTTAGACCAGTAGAGAATTCGATTGAAATAATCTTGATAGTTGGAGGGTTTAATTAGAATATTTAAAATTTGAGAACCAATTGAAAATTTATGTCATAATTGGAGGACTTATAATAAAATAACTCATTTTATAGTATAAAGATACCGTTGTAATAATAATACTCCTAGTTTAACTGTTTTTTTTATTGGCTTGTATATTTAAGACGGCGACAGGCAACGGTCCGTTATGGAGGATACTGTTTTAAATAGAATGTACGGTACCAAATTGTACGGTCACCAAACTAGGTTTCGTAGATTTTTTCTCACACTCTCTCGTTTTTCTGAGCTGCAATCTGCACGCAACACCGAATGCTTAGGAAAATCCAAAGAAAACAAAAAGAAAGGAGAAGAATCAGCCAAGAATCTAATTAGGAAGATTTGGTTTCTTGATTTTTCCCAACACCATAAAAGTACCCATCGCCCCCCATCACAATCTCCAAAAGTATTGGGTTTTATCTCAAGAATCCTTATTTTCTTCAACAAGGTTTTGTTGTTTCTCTCATCAATTTATTGGTCAATTTATTGGGTTTTTCTTTATAAGTTCTGAACTTTTTCTTTTCAATTTTTTATAGATTTTGTTGGGTTATATTGATTCCATTTTTTATTTGATTAGGTGTGATTTACGGAAAAGGGAGGGTATAAGAAGGCATTTTAGAGGATTTTGAATTCTGGTTTTTTTTTTATTTGGATTTGATTAGTTTTTTGTTAGTTTTTTTTTTCTGGGTTTTTCGTTTGGGAAATTATGAGAAGTTCGTGGGCAGATTCTGTGGCAAACTCTGCATCTGAAACTGCTGTTTTTAACAACAATACCGTACCTCGTCCTACTCGATCCACTTATGTTCCTCCACACCTTCGCAGTAGTGCAGTTGCCGACGCGCCTACCCCATCAGGCCGGCCAACTGAGAGGGCAAGTTTTGGCGGGAACGCTGGGGGTTCCCGTTGGGGTGGGGGCAGTGGGAGTAAGCCTGAATACGGGCGTCAGGGGCTGGGGAATGGTTATGCTGCAGTTGCACGAGATGGCGGCGGCAACGGCAGCGGTAGGAATAATAGAAGTGCAGGCTGGGATAGGAGAGAGAGGGAAGTAAACCCATTTGTTAACGATGATAAAGTAGATGATGTGAAGCAAGGTTTTAGTGAACAAGTGAACACGGCCATCAATTTCGATGCATACGAAGATATTCCTGTGGAAATTAGTGGCAAAAATGTGCCACCGCCTGTAAATACATTTGCCGAGATAGATTTAGGTGAAATGATGAATCAAAACATTAGGAGGTGTAAGTATTTGAAACCTACTCCGGTTCAGCGTTATGCTATCCCTATCGCATTAGCCGGAAGAGATTTGATGGCTTGTGCTCAAACCGGGTCAGGGAAGACAGCTGCATTTTGCTTTCCTATTATTAGTGGGATTATGCGAGAGCAGTATGGACAGAGAGCTCGTGGCGGACGAACCGTTTACCCTCTCGGTCTCATTCTATCTCCCACAAGGGAGCTTTCTTGTCAGGTGAGATTCTTAGAAGGTGCATTCTCTTTGAATGGTTTAATGTGGTTTTGTTCTGAATTCTGATAATCATACACTTTCAGATACATGACGAGGCCAAGAAATTCTCATATCAAACTGGTGTCAAAGTGGTTGTTGCCTATGGTGGAGCACCGATTAACCAACAGGTTGTTATTGCATCAATTTAGGTTCTGCAAATCATTCTCAATGCTAAACTGATTCAGTTTTCTATGTTATAACTATTTGCACAGGAAATTTGACCTGTTAAATTTTGACATTTATCATAATATTGGAATAGATTTTAGGATCTTTCCAAAGTTTGTGGTTTTCGTTTATTTATCTTCTCCTTTTATTTACCGATGGAACTAAGAGAGGGGGAGAGGTCTACTTATTAATAAGAGGAACAATGGTGAGGATACATTTCTGATTTTGACTCAACTAGTTCTTGGTTTTTTTCAAATGTATTGTAGTTTGCTGTCATTTTTGTCTAATTTTGATATCTTCGTTAAGAGTGTGGAAGGAAGGAGTCTGTAATGTTTGTAAACCATTAGATGCATTATCTGTGGAAGATGTGATTTTGCTGAATGGTGCTGATATTGATATTAGATTGTTTGGAACTTTAGTTATATGTTACTGGGACTTGAGTGTATTGTCAGATACGGGTATATATGTTTGAGGCGGATATGATTAACTTTTAAGTTAATGTCTTTATATCTGATCATGTTGTCTGGCTTTTCACTTAATGTTTTAATGATTTTTTTTCCTTTTCTTTTTTTTTGTTTTGTTTACTAATGTTTTGTTCCATAGTTGCGGGAGCTGGAGAGAGGGGTTGATATTCTTGTGGCAACTCCAGGACGACTGGTTGATTTGCTGGAGAGGGCCAGAGTGTCGTTGCAGTCGATTAGGTACTTGGCCCTTGACGAGGCGGATCGCATGCTTGATATGGGTTTTGAGCCTCAAATCAGGAAGATAGTGGAACAAATGGATATGCCTAATCGGGGTGTCAGACAAACAATGTTGTTTAGTGCAACCTTTCCGAGAGAGATACAGGTTGGTTATAATTGCTAAATATGGTTTCTTTGTTGATTCATGTTTTCTGTTATTTGAGTGTTGAAGTTGTATTTTTCGATCTATTCAACTCATACGTTCCACACTTGTAAATTGTTTCAAGTTTTTCTGATATGTGATTTTGGTGGGGTGGGGTTGTGTTATTCCTCTCTCAAAACTTCCCAATCCGAAACGAAGTGAAGATGCTATTTTGTCTTGCTGTAGAATATTTTTTAAATGCAATTATGATAATGATATAGTTTTCGATAATAAAAAGAAAGACTTTTAAAATTAAAACGCATAATTCTTTTGCCAATGGTTACTGTGCAGAGACTTGCTTCTGATTTTCTTTCAAGTTACATATTCTTGGCTGTTGGGAGGGTTGGCTCAAGTACAGATTTAATTGTTCAAAGGGTTGAATTTGTTCCCGAGTCTGATAAGAGAAGCCATCTCATGGATCTTCTTCAAGCACAGAGGGAAAATGGGGAGCATGGAAAGGTAATACAATACTACCATGTGTGGAGTTGCTTGTGTTCCTTTATCCATAAACCTTTCGATCAAATCTGGTTCCTGTGTTGCTCGGTATATTTGTTTGATGAATAATTTCTTTCCAGTGTGATAATTAATAGCTGCGTGTCTTTGACTTAACAGCAAGCTTTGACTTTAGTTTTTGTGGAGACTAAAAAAGGAGCTGATTCATTGGAGCACTGGCTGTGCATTAATGGGTTCCCATCGACAACCATCCATGGTGATAGGAGCCAACAGGTAATTTATTAAGAAATAAATTTGCTGAAGAGAAGTGAAAGAATGTGGCCTTTGTGGCTTTGTGGAATGATATGCTTGTTCTTTCAATTACAGTCTTGGTTTAAATGATTCGACTTTTTTGCCTATATTATATGCTAGACTTAATTACTCTATTGAGCATTACGTCCACTTCAGTGACTTCTAGACTATATTACTCAAACTCAAACTCGAGTCTGAGTGTCGGTTCCGGTATATGTCCACGGTCCTCCATGGGAATGTTCGACTTCCTTTTAGGTTTTTCCATGTATTTGGAGAGTCTCTGAAGAGTCGAGTCCTCCTACCCTTGTTTGGGTTCACATCAGACACGAGTTTTGGATGTGGTTACTTCAAGAAGAATAAAGAGTTGGAATAACATAGACGCAGACTCAAAGACTAAAGAATTTTTCTGGAGCTAGAATTAGACCAAAGATCTTGATTTTGTATCATGTTATCTATCAGATGGTCTTTGTTGATTGGTGATTATTTCAAAAAATGGCTCAGAATAGTCTTCTAGTAGTCTTCAAAAAACCGACCCTAAGCTGGTACATACAAACATTTAGCCACTAGCCAGCTGGTTTAGCTGCCTAAGCTGTGAGAGAGTTAAGAAATATATTGCTTATCATTGCTACTAACGGAAAATGCTGGTACCCGAAGGGGGCTGTTAACTTCCCTTTGTTTGACTAGTTTGATTGATGAAAAAGTTATTGCATCCCCTTGACCCATGTTGTTACACCAGTTGTTTTTAGTTGAAAGGTGTTCGAGTCGTGTTGCAGTCTTGTGGTGATATGCCATTTACCTTCTTTTCATGTCTTTACATGATTTACACGGGTTTGTTGGTATGCAGGAAAGGGAACTGGCATTGAGATCTTTCAAGAGCGGGAAGACCCCAATTTTAGTTGCAACTGATGTGGCTGCTCGGGGTCTCGATATACCCCATGTAGCTCACGTTGTCAACTTCGATCTTCCTAACGACATCGATGATTATGTCCACCGGATTGGTAGGACCGGGCGTGCTGGTAAAACAGGGTTGGCTACCGCATTCTTTGACGAGAGCAATTTGTCACTGGCAAGGCCACTAGCTGAGCTAATGCAAGAAGCAAATCAGGAGGTACCTCCATGGCTCACCCATTATGCCTCTCGGGCTCCTTATGGTAGTAACAAGAATCGACGTTCTGGAGGGCGTTTCGGTGGTTGTGATTTCAGGCGGGAGGAGTCATACGGTAAAAACCTGGATTACTATGGCGTAGGAAATAGTGGTACTGCATTCGGGGTTCCCGCTGATTATGGTGGAGGATACGCTCCTGGTGTGACAAGTGCATGGGATTAGGTCCCTACACTATACTGGATTACTTTTTCGAGTTTCTCGAGTATGTAGTACTGGTGTGGCTGGAATGGTAACCAACTAACCATAAGAAACTAACCATTTAAGCCCGTCTGCTGGTCATGTATAACGAGTCGTAGTTCGGAGGGTGATGTAAAAAACTAACCCAGTTAGGCTTGGGTGCATTCACTTTTGCATGCTCGGTTCGGTGACGAATATAGGTAAGAGAACCAAGTATGCAAAAGTAATATGAAATCAATATTTGCCACCCAATTATAAGTATAGTGATGAAAGAAAATATGAGATCTGCAGATCTTTACTGTGCTCATATGATTTATGTTACTGAAAGAAGCAAAATGTGCCATAGTTGTTGTCTATTGTTCTGTTACTTTTCTTCAGCTTCAATGTTTATAAGTTTGTTAATTTAGCTCAAGTAGGTCGGTAAGTTTTTCACAGCTCAAACATGTTTTTTGAAACTTAAAAAAAAATTTACAGTACTTTATTTAAATTAATCAATTAATAAATTAAATATCAATTATTATATAAAATAAATGTAACTTTATGTCTATTAAAAGAAGTTCAGCATTTATACCAATGAGATTGGTACAAATAGTATGCAGATAGATATCAGTTCTCGTTAAAAAACTCACCTATTAAAGTTATGTAACGGGGTCATTCCAGCTTAATCACGTTGTTTTAAAATCGTAAGAGCAATTAAAAAAAATCAAACATTTATAATAAAAATGTATTTTACTTATAATTAATTAAGTCTTAAAGGGTTTTTTTAATACCTAATCACTTTTTTCTATCTAATCAGAAATGTATTAATTTTAGTGTTGATTTTCGATTATCGGTGATTTATCGATCAAAATGCATGGTTGATGTATCGAAAAGAATATATTTTACTGGATTCAAGTATCAAAGATATAAGAACTAAAGGATGAAAGCATAATAAGAATTCGAGATCAATATAGATTCTAATAAAATGGAAGTTGATGTTTAATAGTTAAATTATTAATTTTTAAATTTAAATATTATGATATCATCGTTTAATTTACTTTATTTTAACGTTAATACAAATCTAAAGAGTATTCTTATTTGCTTCAAATAGCAAACACTTGATGTAGTAACGTTTCAACACTTTAGGTTGTCTGTCCTGTCAGAAAACACGGCTTACGTGATTGTATGATTATCTGGCTCATAAATGATTATCAATAGATTTTATTATTTGTTAATATATAATCTTTAAATAAAATAAAATAATAAGACTAATGAAATATAAAATCTTTTAATCACTTCACCGATAATCATTTGTTAAAATAAATTTTATAAATAAATTTTTAATAAATTATATAAATGTTGATTGCTGATTGAAAGATCTTTTAGATAAAATTATAATATAAACACAATTAAAACATAAAAAAATAAGATATTTATACAAACACAAAACATATATATATAAAGTGATTATAATATAAATATAATTAAAATATACAAATTTATTTGTCTCTTTATTATATTTCTTTTTAGGGTTTAAAATATAATAGCAAGAGTTGTGATTAGGGTTTAAAAAATTAAAATGTGATGTATTTTTTAGGATTATAAATTTACAATACAAAAAAATATCGTTTAAAATTTAATTTTTAAATATTTTTTAAAATAAAATATAAAAAAAACGCAATAAAAAATATTTTTTTCAGAAATTTGACTAATAATGTAAAACATAAACATTATATTCATCAACGGTGTTCCCAGTTTTGAGATCATAACTCTGAGTCCTTGCTTCGGCATATCCACGAGCAAACCGGAAAGTCCCGCTGCCACCAACCACCGGCATCTCTCTGACGGCGGAAGACACCGCGTTCCGCCCCAAAATGGTAAGGCTGCTTCCATTATATTTCCCTTCCGTGAAAGCAAAGTTATACGCCACTAACAAGCTAGAATCAGTCTGCGACGCGAAAGCATATACCCCTTGCGCTTCTCCCACATGTTTGGACCCTATATCGGGGCTGACCGTCAAAGGGTCATCGAAAACCACAACCACACCGAACGGAGACGAGGCGGTCGTCGTGCGTGCTTGGGCAACGCGAACGGCGGTGGCGTTTTTGCCAACGACGATGTCATGGAAGTAGAAATGGAGGTGGCTTAGTTTTTCTGGTTTGTTAAGGCCCAGGGACGATGGAGAGAGGTTCTGAGAGAAAGAGACCGATTCTACGGTCGCGAAGGACGAAGTTAATGAGAGAACCGCGAGGAGGAAGGCGGCGGTGAAGGAGTGTTTGAGGAGGAGCTCCTCCATGATCTGAGAGGCAATGAAAGCTTGTGAAAATGAATGAAAACTATGTAGTAATATATAACATTAGGTTTGGAGTTAAAAAAAAGTTGGCAACAAAAATCTATATTTTAATACAAAAAAAAATTTAAACTTTACAGTTGAATTATAAAATCTAAAATTTAAAATTTAATTTAATATTTAAACCGTAAATTTATAATTTAATTTTTTTAGTGATTTCTCGAGGAAAAAATTTAAATATAAAGTGGTTTACTCAAACAAAATTAAAAATTAAATTATCATAATTTATTAAATATATTATTTAAATTATAATTTATTAAAATTTAATAAAATTAGAATCAAAGTTACATTAAATATATTATATGAATTATTTATTACTTATTATTACACCTTAAATTAGCAAATGACATTTATAAGAAAAATAAAAATTTACTAAAAAATGTGTAATAAAAATTTAATTAAAAAAAGTCAAAGAAAGGACTACTCTATTTTTAAAAAATTATTTTATAATCACTTAATCAGAATCATCACTTTATTTATAATCATATTTATTAAAAATTAATCACGAGATTTTTCAGTAACATCTCATTCTTTATTTACATAATATAAAAAAATAAATATTTATTTTTAAAAAATAATATAAAAAATATATAACTGAATTTTAATATAAAAACCGTAAGATCTAGGACTATATAATATTTTTTCTTAGTTATTTCTTTAAAAAAATGAAACAATAGATTTTTTAGGTTTGCTGGGTGACGTATGCCTTTTGTACTTTAATTTGCTTTTTAATTCAATATTTAGTACTATATAGATTGCGAGGCTTATTTAATCTGTGTTATATTTAATTAATATGATTTATTTTGTATAATATATTTATAAAATATTTATTAATTTTATATAAAATAATTTTTATGATTAAGATAAAAAAATATTTATCCTTTAAACTTTATTATATATATGATATTATTAATACCGTAGTCATTTAAAAAATTGTGATGTTTTCAATTTTATTAAAAAACATTATTGTCACATATCTTATTAAAAATTATTTTTATTTTAAAAATTTACATGACAATAAATATATAAAATCTCGTTAGTCAAAGTTATGGAAAAAAATCAAAAAGAAATTCCAAACATAATCGCACCAATAAATATGATTTCAACCGAGTATTTTTAATGGTAGTAAACGAATCGAATGTTCAATAAATTATTCGTGAACCGTTCGACGAGAAGTTCGTTTATTTACTAAACGAACAAACATGAATAAAGTTTTTCATTTGTTTAACACGAACAAAGAGTTCGTTTGTTTATTTATGTTCATGAACTTCGGTAATTTGTTGGTTTATATTCGAAGGGTTCAAGTCAAGTCGAGTCAAAATATTTTGAGTTACTCGACTTGAGAAGTCTTATTTTATGACTCGTTAAAAACTTTCTTGTTATAAGGTAAGGGTGTTTATCGTTATGTTAAACCGAGCTACCCGATCAAACCAAAATAAAATTGGTTAATCAGTTAAATTTTAGGTTTTAGCTAATAATTAAGAGTTTTATTAATTTTAATTATCAATTAATTCAGTTTAAAGTTAGTTAATTAGCTGAATTAATCGAACAAATCCAAAATATTAAATATTTAGCATATTATATATATTATTTATGCTCGTTTATATTCGTTCGTTTATCATTTAAACGAATGAACATAAACTAACACGAACAAAAAATTTTGTGTTATTTACGTTCGTGTTCGTTTATTTATTCGGTTAAAATTAAATAAATGAACATAAACACACTCTTGTTCAGATTCGTTTACGATCCTAGATAAAAATGAGAAATCATAACTTTTAAAATGGTGTTTTTTTATATAAAAGTAATAGTAAATGTGAGTTAAGTGTTATCGGAATTATTTTTGTAGATTATTATTTAAATAAATTTATTATGCATACTAAGCGAGCATGAATGAGGCAGGGCAAGGAAGGGAGACTACAGACGGAATTAAAAATGTATAAAATAGAATAAAATATATATTTAAAAAATTTTAATTAACGAAATAAAATATAATTATTTTTAAAAAATTATCTCTATTTAATATATAAAAATAATAATCAACGGAAATATCTCTTTTCCCTTTATGTTTTGCCACTGAATACATGAAGTCATATCCGTACAATGCAAAGATAACATAAGGGTGATAACAATCCACATCTGTTTGAGAATTAAAGCTGAGAAATCTTTGTAAAAAGTACAAGCAATTTCAAATGCAAAGCAGTTTAAAAAAGGAACTATTATGGAGCAGTTACAGTCCATGGCATTGAAATCTTTCTAGGTTCCTAGTTCAGTCGTCTTCTCCTATGCGCACGAGAGTCGCCGCTGTCGACATCGGAAACCCTCAGAACGCTGCTCCTTCTCCGAGAAGATGAAGATGAAAGGGATACCACAGAATCTATCTCGACAGCGGTGTCCATTTGACTCTCCGAGTTTATTACAGCAGCAATGCTTGAAAATGAGTCTCTATCATCGACGACTGCTGGTGCTTGATCCTGATTTCGTCCCACCGAGTTGCCTCGGAAATATGCCTCAGCCATCCTCTCTGCTGAACTCAGTGTGGATGACAGGGAAGTAAATCTCGCGGCTCTTCGCAAGTATGGTTGTCGTTGAAGGTACAAAGAATGAATCCGGGAGGACATAACATCGGTACCGGGTGTACTAGTAGGTGTCAGGTCAACATCATCAAGTGGCACAACTGCATTTTGCTCTCCCAGGAATTCTCGAGATGTCAAGATCCGGTTAAGTATGGAATCAGTTCTTTCTGCAGTTCCCCGAGAACCATTGGCCTCCAGTGGTGGAGTAAGGTCACGAACTAAATCAAATCTGCTTCCAATCCAGCGAATCATCTCCTCCACAGGGAGATTTAGAGGAGTCCGTTGAATAGTTTGCCTCCAACTATCCACTCGCCGTCCAGTGGGCCGCGGAGGGATCTTAAACCCAGAGTCCTCGTCTGGCTCGTGGATAACATCCCCACGACCAAATATTGGGGTCAGAGTTTTAATTGTCACCTCTCCTTTGCAGACAGGGCATTCATTTGCATCCGAATGCACATGCAACCATTGGTAGAGACACGACCAACAAAACAGGTGACCGCAACAAGTTACAACAGGTTCACGGGACAAATCCAAGCATATGTTACAATCGAAAAAACTCCCATCAGTGCTAACACCCTTCTCAATATCATCCTTTCTATCTTCTGAAACCCCAATCTCCAAAAACCCATTGGTGGTTTCACATGCTTTCGGCACATCACTAGTTCTTTCCTCGGCCGTAACACTGCCCTCACCTGCCTGCATCGTATTCACACTGCCAGAATTCCCCCTGTATTGATCGAACTCCACAGAGAGGCTCTGAGTAGCGGCAGGAATTGAAACCTGATGCCATCTCCACCACCTCCGCCTAACCGCTTCCCGGATCCTATCGAATGGGTTATCAACTAAATCATCCAAATTTCCACCTTCATTCGACAGCAATCCGGATCCGGTCTCAGGGGCAGGACCCAGATTCAAATCAAGGTTCATTGTATCAGATGTTTCCTCACCCATCACAAATGTTCCAAGAAACCCTTATTTTATAACCCTCCTTATAATCTTCACAAATGTAAGGTACCAAGATATAAAAGCCTTAAATTTACCCTAGAATTTAAGAAACCCATATCACAGAATCATAAAACTGAACCTAATTGATCAAAATCCCTAAATTTTCTTTTACCCAAATCCAAGAAGCCCTTTCTGATTACAAATTCATCAAACCCAAAAGGTAAAACCCTAATTTCTTCACAAATTTCATGAAACCCAGATCTAAAGCCCAAATTAACAACCTCCCGAATTGGAAGAAAAAAACTAGCTTTATGTCATCAAGCTGAAGAAATACGAGAACAGATAAACATTGGAAAATTATGGTAATAATAATAATTATTTAAGAAAAAAGAAAGACCTGGCCTTAACAGCCGACGATCCTGACCATCAAACTCGGAGCTTTTCAAATGCTCTGAGTCACTGAGCTCGATTGAGGGAGCTGTTATCTGAGTTCAGCTTGACTCTCCATGGATTAGGTCAGCGATCTTTCATCTTATTTAGAGAGAACAGAAGGAAGAAAATAGAAAAGAAAAATTAGGAATTAAGAAGAAAATTTGTATAGAATTCAAGGAAGCCAAAGGGGGAGAGAGAAAGAGGAGGGAGGGAAGATTCCCTGTATGTGTGCTCATTATATATACCATGATTGGGTATTAATCAACGGTGATGATAATTAGAGTGAGAATTATATGATGACGTGGCTAAATTACAGGTGTGGGGTCAAGTGGGGATTATATTAGCTATCAAATGAGGTATTGTATATACTGTAACCCAGGTTACTGCAGTGCACATAGATTTAAGATTTTTCTTCCTTAAAATTTGGATAAATTACGATAGAGATCACTTGATTATAAATAAAATTATATTTAAATCATTTAATTATTAAAAATTATATATAAATCATTCAATTATAGAAAATAATATATTTAAGTTATCTAATTATTAAAAATATATTTAAGTCATTTAATTATAGGTAAGATTATATTTAGGTCATCCTTCGTATATAAAATATCAATGGACAATGGATATTGAGGGTGTTTTAATATTAGCCATCAAAATTGAAAAATTTTCATTAAGGTTACTAAAATTTAGTTTGATTTTATTATAATTATTAAATTTTTAATTTTATTTATTATGATTATTTTCTATTTAAAAATATTAATGTGTCGTGTTAATTTTTTTTCTTTCTTGAAAATACTTTAAATTTAAAATTTAGAATACTCATCAAAATTAATTTTTTTTAAATAAATTGTCAATTTTAAATAATCCATATAATTAAAAGATTAATATAGTTTAATTTTAAATTAACAATGGTAAATAAAAAATTTATCGAAATTAATTAAATCGTTTACTTGCTGATGTATGTCTTCATTAAGTTGGGATAGGGTTGGATACTTCTAACCTCGAGCTTGATCACATTAGTAGATGAATTCAATTCTTGGACTATATTATCTGTGCTGCTTCAAGTGATCTGCGCCTAAGTACTTTGACGTTCTGAAGGTGTTCGGTTCTTATACAGGTAGGGTTGGGAGCGAACCAAATATTCAGTAAATCGTTTTTGTATTCATTTATTTATTAAACAAATAAACATAATTAATTTTTTTCGTTCAATGGACAAATAGCTTGTTAATTCGTTTATGCTCATTAAATACTTGATTTCATCTTTTTGAGGACCGGATTCTTTAAAAAAAACAAAAAAAATCATCTATACAATGAGTATGGGATGTAATGTTTGAATCATTGCTCTGTTTCTCAACTTCATTTGTTCACTGCAAATGTTGAACTCCCACATTGACAGAGGCCTTTTAGTTCTGAAGGATTTGCATAAAAGAAGGAAAGTGGTATGGTATACCTCTTAAGGTAATCTTGTATTTGTTTTGGCTTAATATATAAACATGGGATTTATATTTTAATTGATGCTAAAAATTCTAAATTTCAATTTAAACCACAATGGATTGGGTTTGAATTGAAACATTAAAATCTAGAACAATACAAGGTAAAAGCCTCAAAATGTTCACATTCAAAACACAGCTAAAATGAAGTCAAGGCAAAATCCCAAATCCTTAACGGTAACATAAAGAACTAACACCATTCTCCTGCACAAACGCAACCGCATCGCTAATTTAAAGCTTGTTCCTGAACCAATAGACACCTTTGCTGCTCTGCTACCCTTCGTCTGGTTCAACGAAAATACACTCCTTCGCCTCTCTAAAGATCGCCTTGTAAAACGGGGTACCATCGAAAGAATAATACTCTCCCAATATGGGCTTGATTGCCTTGGTTGCCTCCATTGCATGGTAATGCGGCATCGTCGAGAACAAATGGTGAGCCACGTGAGTGTCCGTAATGTTGTGGAAGACCTTGTTCAAGATCCCGTAGTCACGGTCCACCGTCGCGAGCGCTCCACGTAACCAGTCCCACTCCGACGAGTCGTAGTGGGGCAATGCTGGATGAGTGTGCTGCAAGTAAGTGATCATGACAAGGAAGGCGTTGACAATGAGCAAAGGGACACCATAAACACAAACAACCCAAGCCAATCCTTTGGCCAAGACAAGACGGTACAGCCCATAAGTGACAGCAAGGACGCCGACATCGGATACATAGATTTGCAGACGTTCACGATCATTGTAGATAGGTCCATAAGGATTGTAGTGGCATGCGAATCCATCGTAAGGCCTACCTGCTACATTGAACATTAAGTAAAGAGGCCAGCCGATGGTGAGTTGAATTGTGACGGAGAAGAATCGACCCGGTGGATTGTTGAGGTATTTAGCCCACCATCTAATGGAGCTACGTTTCTT
Organism: Abelmoschus esculentus; assembly: GCA_035048815.1. Classification (NCBI taxonomy): domain Eukaryota; kingdom Viridiplantae; phylum Streptophyta; class Magnoliopsida; order Malvales; family Malvaceae; genus Abelmoschus; species Abelmoschus esculentus. The sequence continues at coordinate 329,849 of JAUCBN010000019.1, read as the reverse complement.
CGGGACGAACACTTCGTCACGTTCGAGGGAACCGGTGTTGGAATGGTGACGACGGTGACTGTATTTCCACGAGAAGTACGGGACAAGTAGGGCCGAGTGGAAGATGAGACCAACCGTGTCATCAACCCATTGGTAGTCGCTGAAAGCGTGATGGCCACACTCATGGGCAATAACCCAAACACCGGTCATGACCGAGCCTTGGACAGCCCAGTAAACGGCCCAGGCAACGAAAGAAAGAGGTTGTGGAAGGTAGGGGATGTAAGTGGTGGCTACATAGTAGAAGATGGAGATTAAGATCATGTCGTAAATGAGATAGGAGAATGAACGGACAAGTGAGCGTTTGAAACAGTGTGGGGGGATGGCTTTTTTGATTTCGCTGAGAGTGAAGGGTGGTTTGGATATTGGGACTCTCTTCACTGAGCCAGATTCTGGCTTCCTTTGAGATGGGGGAACAGACATTCTGCCACCTGCACCCATGGTTCCACAACCTGGAGAAAAATCAAAGATGGAAAAATGGTTAAAAGGCCAAACACAGTTTGATATCTATATATCAATAAAAAATAACAGCATACTATTCCAAATATAATCTAAAAACATATAATTATATTTAAGTTAAACAAAATATGTAATTAAATATTCATAACCGAATCCAAGTAAACATGAAACCCAAATCAAAACAATAGGGGTCAACACAATAGGCATTCCTGATATAATTATCAACTATGAAAGCATTATTAAACTAGATTTTAATCTTTAACATCACAGATTTTGGTGTGTGTTTTATTAAACAGCTAGGTCCCTTCTATCACACCTACTTACATGTAGTAGTTATTATTTGTTAGAACTTTCATAAAATTACAATTTAACCCTTCAAAATGTTTTTTTTTTCATAATTCAATCTAAGCATCCAACACAAGATTCCTAGTGGATTATACTTTCTAGGGATTGAAGCATAAAAGCAGTAAGGTCAAAACTTATCAATCAATTTGCAAAGCAAGCACTACCACTTTAAAGAGTTAACAGACAGGCAAGCAAACATGTCAGAACCGCTGCATCGGCATATTTAATTGTTAATATAAAATAAAAGTTGAAACATATCGGCAGACAAGTTGACCGGTGAACTTGTGAATAAAGGAATAATCTATACATGAATAAAGGAATAATCTATACATGAAAAGTATATGTCAAATCAAGACAAAAAAATATTATCTTTAGATCTGATTTTACTCCGAACTCAACTTTTTTTCATTTTACCCTGATCAAATTTAATAAAAAATTAAAAAATTTACCTATCAAATTAAATCCGGTTAAAACCTGTCAGATATGAGTTTATTTTTCGATCCCAAAATTGAAAATAAGTGGGAACTAGTGAAAGATGAGTTGACGAGATATTTTCAAGTGGTATTACTACGATTAATTCTCCTACATAAAGGAGCAATCAATGCCCCATTTATCACCAAGAAAAGTACAGTAAAAGTAATCAATGAATTGAAAGCCTTAAATGTCCACATTATTGACTTTACCTTTTCTAAATTTACACGCAAGGCTGGGCATTTATAAGCATTAAATATTAAGTTAATGACTCAAACTCCCTTAAAATTGTTGGCATATTGAAAGCATAAGCATATAATTTATTGTCATACAATTCTCAATAACCAGGTTCATACCAACCATCCTGTTATAATCATTCAAAAATGGTCCTTCCTTGTTTGTTAAATAATATGAAAATATCTAATATAAATCAAACTAAAAAAATCATTATAATACTTTTTTATTTCAAATTTTGATATTATAAATAAACTAGGTTAAATGAATTGTTTCATAGTAAAATTTAATAATAATTTTTTTAAATTAACCAACCAATACATTAAATATTAATAATTAAAACATTATTTACATTTTTTCCTTTTTTCAAGTTATTATAATGTTAAAATAATAGCGTAGCCCAAATCATGAATAAAAATCTATCCATATCTATATTTATATCTTATCTTAAAATTTATTTTAAATTGAATTTCAAAATTTAACTTTAATTTTGATATCTTAAACTCTAAATTTTAAAAAATACATTATATTTTTAATTTTATAAACCTTAACTATAACTCTTAATTTTAAACTTTAAATTCTAAATCTATTATTTTAAAATAAAAATATTAAAAAATATATAATAAAATAACAAACAATTTATATCGCGGATAAAGAGCACACCAACCCAATCAATGTCAACAGGCTGAAAAAAAAAATCACGTGACAGCTTTGTCACTGACTGAATTTATATGGGAATCAAGATGACTACGACACGAAAAGCTACAGAAAAAAAAAATTCTCTAAAAATCAAGTAGTCATCACGGGATGATAATGTAAGAATAATTTCCATACATGAGAAATGTCCCAAATCGCATTCATTTCCTAGCCATAGGCCCATAGCAGTATCTATCGCTTCTTCCCATATTAAGCTTAATCAAACTAATTTAACAAATAAATCAAATAGATATTCAATTAAATAATTTTAAAATATATTTAAAATAATCTCGGTTAAAATTAAAAACATATATTTTTAAAAAGCTAATAAAAATTAAAAAAAAAAATTCAACCACCAGAAGAAAAGGACAAATCGTCACTACTTTGTTCCCTAATTTAACGTATAATTGTGTTGTTTTGTGATTGAAAAGAAACTCATTTGCAGCCCACATTCAAATTGAAATTAGAGGAATCTTATAGTAGTAATTTTTAATATTAAAATACATAGAAAAAATTGCAAAATAGAATTCCATAAAGGCCGCCGAACCCCTACAAACCCAGACGGCGCCTTAAAGTTTGACTCGGTGTCAAGAGACTGAGAGTGATTCCATAAGCTAGCATCTCATTCTTCCATTGAAGAATAAAATATCAAAAAAGCAGACACGATTCTTCATTCATCACAGTAGCAAAATATCTTACAATCTCTAATCAAATAATAAATAATGCAAGTATGAATACATATACATGAAATACATATCATAAAGAGAAGCAAACAAACAAGAAATCTAAAACAAAGAGAGGACATGAAAGATCTATGGCTTAAAAGTGCCGGCACTCGGCAGACGGCAGCTTAAATCAAAACTAAAAAACAGAGTAGATCCGATAATTAAGGCGTTCATTGTTCAACAGTCGCTACAACTTCAGATCCAAACTCAGAGAGACACAAACGTCGATAAAACAAAAGAAAACTTAACAAAAAAAACTTTCAAATCTGAGCTTCAAAACGCCAGAGATCTAAAGAATTCAAAAAGAATCATATACGGCTAACATGCAAAAGAACATCATAAATACTGGGAAATTAACCGTGAAAACAGGGGAAATGGATAGAAATTGAAGTACCTGAAAATGCTGATAGAAAATCAAATCTATCTTTCAATATTCGTTTTCCTTGGCCCTTCTGGTTTCCAAATACGTCCTCTTCTGATTTCTGGTGGCCAGGTTCCCTTTGTGAGGATCTCAAGCAAGGCCTGGTATTTAAACTTGTTTGTTTTCAGCTTCCCCTCGTCGTATGGGTGGACCTATTTCAGTAATTTCACACCACTAATTCTTCTTTCTCTTTCCTCCACGTGGCGTGTCCTGGTTGGTTTTATCTCTTCCGGTTAAGTAAGAACCGTATACCGGTTTATTTCGCAGATTATACCTTCTGCTTCTCAGAAATATTCTAACAAGAAATTTTTATTTATTTATTTTAATGGTTTTTGTTATTTTGACAGAAATACCCTTCATGTCATCTTGGAAACGCCCCCGCTTTATTCGCCGTTAAGTTCGTTTTTTAATTAAAGGTAAAGTATATAAATCATCGGTTAATTATCTTAAAAGTTATAAAATAATTATTAAATATTATATAATAAATATTAAATTTTAATTTTATTATAAAATAATTATTAAACCGTTTATTATTGTTAATTGAATAATTTACAATTATAAAATTTATATAAAATATATTTAACCTACAATTTTTACACGCTTTATTGATTTAAACATTAATAATAAAAATTAAATTAGGATTAAATTAATTAAGTATATAAATATAATAAATTAAATATATCATTATTCAATTAACAATAACAGCTCAATAATTATTTTATAACAAAAATCAAATTTATGTTTATTATGTAATTTTTAAAATTTTAATGATTATTATATATTTTTACAATAATTTAATGATCATTCATATATTTTATTTTTAATTAAAGAGAATTGATGTTATGATTTGATACAAATATTAAAATATCACTCTTCGATGTTACCTTGGTAGTTATAATAGGTTCGAACAATAAAAGAAATTGTGTACACAAATTTTGCCTAAATTTAATATTAAATTTAAATATTACTTTGTATAATTAAATTAAAATCTTAAAAATATAATATTCTCTGTATCCCATTAAATTTATCATTTATTAACTTTTTTTTTTCAAAAAAATTGTCCAAATTTAAAATAAAAGTACGATATTACCTACTAATTGAATTAGAATGCTAAAAAATAATCAAGTAGCTTTTAATAAACTTTAATCAAAAAGGTTAAAACTTTCAATTCTATTCGATTTTAAAAAACAATCCGACTCAAATAAATTTTATATAAAATTTTAAGTTATAAAATATAACTTATTAACTACATTAACTAAAAAATTATTCAACTCAATTGATATTTTCCAAGAAAGAGTACCCATCATTTTTCACATGGATAAATTATTGACAAATTTTCATAAGATATATTCCTTTAGAATATATTATATTCTTTTTATAAGATTGTCGGTTTATGATAATTTATTTTTTTATTTGTTAAAGGGAAAATAATGCTTTCATTCTTCATTGAATATTCTATTTACAAACAGGTCCTATTTATACAAATATGAAGGCTTAGAAATCTATTAACTAATTTGCTAACCAATTCACAAACTAATTAACAGAAAAACGTAACAACCCAATTATTCTAACACTCCCCCTCAAGTTGGTGGCTGAAAAATGTCTTTCAGACCCAACTTGGAAATCAAGTATTGATGTTGTTGTGTACCCAATGCCTTGGTCATTACATCTGCCAATTGTTCTTCTGATTTCACATGATCTGCATGCATGATTCCTTCTTGTATCTTCTCTCGAACAAAATGGCAATCTATCTCAATATGTTTTGTTCTCTCATGAAAAACCGGATTTGCTGCTATTTGTAGTGCTGCCTTACTATCACATAATAGTTGAGCTGGTTTTTCTTCTGTCATTCCCAACTCTGTCAATAAACCCTTCAACCAAACTAATTCAGCTGCTGTTATTGCCATACTTCTGTACTCTGCCTCAGCTGAGGATCGGGCAACCGTGTTCTGTTTCTTTGATTTCCAAGAAATCAAAGATTCTCCTAACTTGATACAAAAACCTGTGACTGATCTTCTGGTCATAGGGCAAGATGCCCAATCCGAGTCACAAAAAGCGATCAGCTCACATTTACTTGCTGCACTTAACAAAATTCCTTGCCCTGGATTCTTTTTAATGTATCTAACTATTCTAAAAGCAGCATCAAGATGAGATTTTTTAGGCTGGTGCATAAATTGACTAAGATGATGAACAGCATATGTAATGTCTAGTCTCGTGTGTGTTAGATAGATCAGCTTACCAATGAGCTTTTGATACATTGATTTTTCTGGTAGCAACTCATCTTCAGTTCCTTTGTTGCTTATCGCTTCATCATAATCTGCTGAAGTAAGCTTTTGATTCTGTTCTAAAGGTGTCAAAGCAGGTCTAGCTCCCCCTAAACCTGAATCTTGAATTAGTTCCAAGGCATATTTTCGTTGGTTCACTAGAATTCCAGCCTTAGATCTCAGTATTTCTAAGCCTAGAAAATATTTCAGTTCACCCAAATCTTTCATTTTGAAGTTTTTGTTCAAAATATCCTCGAGTTCTGTAACCAAGCTTTCATCATTCCTAGTGATCAACAAATCATCCACGTATATCAACATTATGACTATGTTAGATCCTCTTTTCTTGATGAACATAGAATAGTCATTTTTACTTTGGCTATAACCAGCACCAAGAAGAGCTTCTGTAAGCTTTAGATTTCATTGCCTAGATGCTTGTTTGAGGCCATATAAAGATTTTTGCAGCCTACAAACCTTAGACTCCCCCTGGCTGGAAAAACCTTCTGGTAAGTTCATGTATACTTCCTCCACTAAATCACCTTGCAAAAAAGCATTATAGACATCCATTTGATACAAGGGCCATTGAAACATAGAAGCAAGTGCCAGCACAGTTCGAACAGTAATCATTTTGGCCACAGGGGAAAAAGTGTCTGAATAATCAATGCCTTCTTGTTGAGTAAACCCTTTAGCAACAAGCCGAGCCTTGAATCTTTCAACCTCTCCATCAGCTTTGAATTTAATTCGAAACACCCATTTACACCCAATAGGAATCTTTCCAGGAGGTAAATCAACCACAGACCATGTGTTATTGGATTCCAGAGCATTAATCTCCTCTTTCATGGCTTGAATCCAAAGAGGGTTTGTAATGGCTTGAGAATAAGTTTGGGGTTCAACAAGTAAACCAGTAGAAGAAAGAAAAACTTTGGTGTGGGAAGGTAAATGTTTATAGGAAATATATGAAGAAATAGGATACAAACCTGATGGAGAAGCTGGAAGGAGTGAAGATTGGTAAGTTTGCACAAAATCATGTAACCAAGAGGGTTGCTTATGCACACGAGAGGACTTCCGAGGCAAAAGAGGTTCAGGATGATGGACCGGATCAAGGCTTGGTATATCGACAATAATTTGGTCATGGACAGGATTATTTATATCCCCAGGTGCGGGATCATAGTCAGGTTCAGGAATATATGATTGCTCAGGTATAGGATCAGGTTCGGGGTTAGATGATTGTTTAGGTGGAGGAGTAGGTTCAGGGGTCGATGAGTGCTCAGGTATATGATCAGGTTCAGGGGTAGATGAGTGCTCAGGTTCAGGGGTGGACCTACTTGTTGAGCGAAGATTAGGATCAAGATATGTATCAGGAGGTAAAATGTTTTGAGGAAAAAGAATTAAAAAATCAGAATCATCAACCGGTGGTGTTGGAGGGAAAAAAGAAGAATTTGTATTCATGAAAGGAAAGATTTTTTCATGAAAGACGACATCCCTATTGACAAAGAAAGTCTTATGAACTAAAGAAAACAAAATGTAACCCTTTTGTGTAAGAGAATAACCCATAAACACTGAAGGTGTTGCTCGAGGGGAAAATTTATCCTTGAAAGGAGTTTGAGTAGCATAGCACAAACAACCAAATATGCGCATGTGAGACAAAGTAGGAGACTTGTGATGAAGCATTTCAAAGGGACTTTTCCAATCTAGAATTGCAGTGGGAAGTCTATTAATGATGTAACAAGCTGCAGAAACACACTCACCCCAAAACTTTAAAGGCACATTAGATTGAAACTTAAGAGCTCTAGCAATCTCAAGTAAGTGTTTGTGTTTTCGTTCAGCTACCCCATTTTGTTGGGGTGTGTGAACGCAAGAACTTTGATGCAAAATACCAAGAGAGGAGAAAACATTAGAACATTCAGAATTAAAAAATTCAGTGCCATTGTCACTGCGAACTATATGAACAGAGGAAGAAAACTGAGTCTGAACAAGTGTAAAGAAATTCTTAAGAAATATAATTGTGTCGCTTTTGAGTCTCAACAAGTAGATCCAAGTCATTCTAGTATGGTCATCTACAATGGTAAGAAAAAAACGATGACCACTGTGTGTAGAAATTCGGTAAGGTCCCCATAGATCAAGGTGAATAAGTTCGAAAGGTTTGGAAGCACGAGAAGTACTATTTGAAAATGGTAATCTAGATTGCTTTGCAAGTGGGCAAATGTGACATGAATGGTTATTAGGATTTAAGTGAAAGTCTTTTAGAAAAGGAATTTTGCACAACTTAGTTGAAGAAGCATGCCCCAATCGAGCATGCCAAATATCAGTATTATTAGCTGAAGATGTATTACAAGAAGATGCAGAAAATGTAGGCTGATCAACAAAAGGTAAAGAAACAGAATTACAAGTAGGATGAGTACCAATTGAAGTGGTAAACATGTAGAGTCCTTGTGCTTCCTTACCAATCCCCAGTATCCTTCCAGTAGAGAGTTCCTGTAAAATGCAAATATCAGGAAAAAATTGAACACTGCATTTTAATTCTTTGGTTAATCGAGATATCGAAAGGAGATTATGAGTAAAAGATGGTACAAAAAGGACATTAGTTATAAGGTGAGAAGAATCGAATTGAAAAGAACCAATATGGGAAATAGGAGAGGTTTTACCATCGGGTAAACGGACAGACCTTGATTGTGATGCACAAGAAATAGGAGAAATAAGACTATGAAATTCAGATAACATATGATCTGTAGCACCCGTGTCAAGAATCCAATGAATATTCTTCGCAACATATGAACTAGAATGTATACCTGCCAAATTTGTCGCAGGATCGGATGAAGAGGAATTTAGCAAACCAAGAAGCTGTTGATATTGCTCTGTTGTGAAGGCAGGAACACTACCAGCAGACACAGTAACACAAGAATTAGATGCAGAGTCAATGGAGGGAGAATTGACTACCATAGCTGCAGAAGGGCCTCGTTTCTTGTTGAACTTAAAATTTGCAGGGAAACCATGGAGTCGATAACAATCCTCGCATTTATGACCTTTAATCTTGCAATAATCACATGTTCCACTAAACCGACGCCGATCAGTTGAAGACGCAGAATACATGGCAGTGGAATTGACTTGATTTGCAATGATATCACAAACAGGAGACACACCAGAGAGATGAAGTCGTTGAGACTCCTCTTGAATGATCATTGAGTAGGCTTGATTAGCGGTGGGCAGTGGTTTCATAAGCAAAATTTGACTGCGCAAAGCAGCGTAAGTCTCATTGAGTCCCATCAGAAATTGAAATAAGCTTTGTTGCGCCAAATGAGAAGAGTTCGTTCTAGAAGCCTCACAAGCACAAGAAACAATCGGAACCAAGGAATTGAACTCATCCCACAATAATTTGAGACGAGAAAAATAGGTTGAAACAGAGGAATCACCTTGAGTTAAGGTTGAAATTTCCCGGTGCAAAAAATAAACCCTAGCACCGTCGCCCTTGGCAAATCGTTCTTGGAGATCCTGCCAAACATGTGCGGCAGTGGAGGCGAAAACTATTCCGGCTGATAACTCCCGACTAACGGTGTTGAGAATCCAAGAGAGAACGAAGGCATTGCAGCGTTCCCATTGAGCATGAAGAGATTTCTCATAATCGTCTTTTCGACAATGACCATCAACGAAGCCCAGCTTGTTCTTGGCGAGGAGAGCAATACGCATCGATCGGCTCCAAAGACTATAGTTCTCCGTTCCCACAAGTTGATGCGAGACCAAGATACTACCAGGAGTATCGGAAGGATGAAGGAATAAGGGGTGGTTGAAGTCAATTTCAGAGGAATTCGATGGAGCCATGAAAAGGGAAAAAGAAGAAAAAGAGGATTAAAAAACCCAAAGCACGTGAAGAATGAATTTTTGGCTAACTGATACCATGTTAAAGGGAAAATAATGCTTTCATTCTTCATTGAATATTCTATTTACAAACAGGTCCTATTTATACAAATATGAAGGCTTAGAAATCTGTTAACTAATTTGCTAACCAATTCACAAACTAATTAACAGAAAAAGTAACAACCCAATTATTCAACATTATTTAATTATTAATATAAGATTCATTAATCGGTTAATTTTAATACGGTATTATAAATGTTTAATATAGGATAATTCTCTTGACTTAATTTTTTTATTTATAATATTAAAATTCAAGTTTCTGACATAGATTAAGAGACATAATATCTCTTCCCACCATTCGAACTATTATTAGTAATATAAGATGATTTATCTTTATTTTTTAAAAAAAATAAAAAATTATAAAGATTGTTTATATGATACTCTCTATCTCGCTAAATATGCCCAATGTTAATTTTTTCTTTAATTTTGACTTTTTTTTATTTTAAAATTATTATCGATAAACATATAAAAAATATTTTAAAAACAATTAATCAAGTAATTTAATATATATTATAATTTTTAATTAATAAAAATATTTTAAAATAATTATTGTTAAAATTTAAATTTTTTAACTTTTAAAAGTGAATATTAAATAAATTTAATAGAATATGAATAGTAATAACTTTTTAATTTTATTTTAAAATCGCCTACATTTAAAGTTTTCGTGAAAATAATGGTTTATGTTATATTTTAGAAAAAAAAAAGATTTATTGACCGGATGTAAGTTTCAAGTTTTATAAAAAAAATAGATTATTAAATGTTTAATAATGGATTTTTGAGATTAGTGTTAAAAAATAATATTTTTATGAAAATTTAGTTGATTATTTTAATTTAAAAAAGTTTGTTCTCAATTATTAAATTTAATTAATTAAACAATAAAAACATATAGAAATATTATTTTTTTTACAATTTAAATGGATCTAATCTTTAAAAGAATAAAATAATATGTTGGCAAAATATTATTATTTATGTGTTAATCAAGATCAATTATCTATCGTAAAAATTTATTATAGACGTTTTTTTCTCTGATTTATTCAAAACGTTATGAGTATCTCGTCTTATTTAAAAGACTTAATGCATTATTTTACTAAAACAATTAATAATCGATGACAGATTTATTTTTATTTAGAAAGTTATTTATAAAATAATTAGAAATATAGTTAAAAAATTCTAACATTTGATTAAATAGTTATTTTAGATTTTATTTTTTAATTAATTTAATTTTTTAACATTTTATTTAGATCAAAATGACCCTTTTAAACATTAGCGCATGTGCTCAAGGATTGTGGAGAGGCTTATCGATTATGGAGGCAATCGGTTAATCCGAGCTTATTGGTTTCATTTTGAACATGGATTTTGATACATGGTTTACCGGTAATTTGCAGGAGCAATACGGCTTTGCGCGAAACAAAACAGATTGGGGGGTGAAGTTCACGATCGGTTGCTGGTTGCTATGGAAGCAACGATGCCTGCGTGTGTTTGACCCGGACAACGTAATAAAAGGGGATATAGCGATAGTCGACCAGAGGTTAGCAAACGATGTGCAGAGTTATTTGCCTGTTTCGAGCGTGTTGCGTGATCCAAATGCTCCAAAACAACAATGGGTTGCCCAGATCGGGGATGGGTTAAGGTCAACGTGGATGGGGCAGTTGGTAGCGTTACGGGTATGGCTTCTACCGGGGTGTCATTCATGGTGCGGATGGTGAATGGTTATTTGGCTTCGGGCGTAGTATTGAGATTTGCTCGATTCTGTTATCTGAATTATGAGCAATACATGATGGGTTGGTCCATGCATGGAAGTGTGGTTTTCGCAGAGTAATTGTTGAATCCAACAATGGCCAAGCTGTGGATATTTGTCATTGAAATACCAAGGCCTTACAAGGTGCAACGATTGTGGATTTGGCGTATGATTTGCTTGATAGGCGATGAGAGGTGCAAATGAGGCGGGTAAGTCGACAACTAAACATGGTTGCGGATTGTCTTGCTAGGATGATGAGAGGTAAACCAATTAGATTGTGTATTTATAATACACCACCTAGTGAAGTTATTCAGTTAGTCCAGGCTGATTTGGTCCCTGATTAATGTCTTGTTTTCTTGTAGCCGTTTGTGGCGTTGATATTGTAAGTACTCGCTTGTGCACTCTTTTTCCTCCATTTAGATTTAGGGAGGTTTTTTAACGAGATATAAGCATGTACGTTTCTTTACCCATAAAAAAATGACCCTTTTAAAAAATTGATGGTCAATTGACAATAAAAACTTAAAATGATTTTACATAACGACACATTAGAAGAAAAAGTATATTTATCCGTATATTTGTCTATATATCACTATTATAATGGTATGATTGACATATATATTTATCATATTATTTTAAGTTATTTATTGTTAATTAATTAATAATTTTTATTAAAGAAATAAACATTTAAACTTAAAATAAAATATTAAATTGATTAAAAAAATAAAAACTAAAATTATTCATTATTATAATATTAACGTGGCAGTCCATGTTCTCAGAAGTATCTGAATCTACTTTTGTGGTGAAGAAAATGATATTTATCAATTTATTTGGATCCTGTTACCTATCTTTTCACTGCTGCAATACGTTATAGTTAGAGCCGTAAATGAGACGAGACAGATCGTGAGTTATTCGAGCTCGATTCAGTCAAAGCTCGATCAAAACTTGATTCGATTGGACTCGGCTCGAGCTCGAACTTGACTCGAGTTCTTGACAAACCGAGCCGAGCTACAAGATACTTGAGTCGAAAAGCTCACGAGCTACTCAAAAATATAAATATATTATTTTTTATATTTTAAAATCTAAATTTCTAAACTTAAAATATACAAGCTTGAGTTTACACAACATGTATATCAAAGTTTTTTCTCCATTAGACTTTAAATGAGACTTGAGAGATAAGAATTACTCTCGAGTCTAACATGATCAAAGATCGATCAATACTTGGCTCGATAAAACTAAAAAAAAAGCTCGAACTCGACTCGAAATCTTAACGAGTCGAGCCGAACTTAGCATTACTCGAGTTCGACTCGTCTCGTTTACACACCTAATTATAGTCATGCGGTTTCTCAATCCGTGAGATATTGAGACGGGTAGGATACCTGAATCACCGGACAAAATAATCATAATCAATATATTTGAGAACTATAGTTACCATGTTATTAACATAATAATATAAAGTCGGATTTAGTAGAGTTTTGAATAGATGTAATAAGAATGATTGTATATGATCTTTTAAAAGAGAGGTTCAAAATTTTGATAAACTGTATCCACTAAATGATATTAATTTTAAAATTCATTGATTTTTTAGAAAATATTCTTAAGAAACATGAATTATAATTGTTAAATATTATAATTGTTTCCTAAACGTGATAATTGATTGTAGAATCTTATTGATTATTCGTATTTCTATTGTTTTTGTAGAATTAGTAAGGTTTTAGACATAAGCAATAGGAGTGAGTGTGACTACATAGTAGTTGCGGTTCCAAAAATTTATTTGAGAGTAGACACATAAATTTTAGAAATCTCAAAGTAGACACAAACCTTAAATATTACGAAAAACGTAACGATTAGTTCATAAAAATTAAAAAAATAAAAATAAATTTATAAAATTTAAAAAATTTAAGGTGAGCCAATGTCCATCTTAAAAGAAGGGTGAATCCGTCATTGCGACAAAGAGACCCTAAAAAATAATTGCTTCTAAGGACTATATTTTAATAAATTATACTTAATTTTAAAAAATTTTAAACTGTCCCTATCGAATTAGACCGTGCAAAGTAAAAAAAATTATATATAATTAAATTTAATTAAATGGTTCAGGTTCAAACAACTTAATTTATAAATAATCAAAGGGGATATAGCGATAATCGACCAGAGGCTAGCAAACGATGTGCAGAGTTATTTGCCTGTTTCGAGCGTGTTGCGTGGTCCGAATGCTCCAAAACAACAATGAGGTTGCCCGATCGGGGATGGGTTAAGGTCAACGTGGATGGGGTAGTTGGTGGCGCGACGGGTATGGCTTCTACCGGAGGTGTCATTCGTGGTGCGGATGGTGAAAGGTTATTTGGCTTCGGGAGTAGTATTGGGATTTGCTCGGTCTTGTTATCTGAATTATGGGCAATACATGATGGGTTGGTCCATGCATGAAAGTGTGGTTTTCGTAGAGTAATTGTTGAATCCGACAATGGTCAAACGATGGATATCTGTCATCGAAATACCAAGGCCTTACAAGGTGCAACGATTGTGGATTTGGTGTATGATTTGCTTGATAAGCGATGGGAGGTGCAAGTGAGGCGGATGAATCGACAACTAAACATGGTTGCGATTGTCTTGCTAGGATGATGAGAGGTAAACCGATTGGATTGTGTATTTATAATACACCACCTAGTGAGGTTATTCAGCTAGTCCAGTCTAGTTTGGTCCCTGATTAATGTCTTGTTTTCTTTTAGCCGTTTGTGGCGCTGATTTTGTAAGTACTCGCTTGTGTACTCTTTTTCCTCCATTTAGGTTTAGGGAGGTTTTTTAACGAGGTATAAGCGTGTACGCTTCTTTACACATAAAAAAATATATAATCCAAATTTGAAACTCGACTAAAGTACTATCTTTTAATTGAATAAGACTAAAAAAAGTTAATCACCTATCTTTCTTAACTCTATAAAAGATTAAAAAATTGTCGTTTGTTTTAATTATTGAAAATCAACTTAATAACAATAATAAAAGAAAATTAGGTAATATAACGCGGAGTTCGTCGAAATGGACTTTCTTCGTTAGTTTTGGATCTAGAAATGTTGTAGGTACGTTTCTGCAATAAAAACGATAAAAAAATAATTATACGACATAATTATATTAAGTAGAAAAATTAAAGATAAACAAAATGACATTAAAAAAAAATATAGATATATATAGGTAATAATTTTGGCGTTTCGGAAAGGACTTCAACGACGGTGAAGACTTCAAAAACGTCCGGGGGTAGAAAACGCTAAACTCGAAAGAACTCGAACAATATATTGAACGAACCCGAATCGAATCTGTTAAACGTTGTAGGACTTGGACCCACTAAATATTAATTTAAAAACCCGAAGTATTAAAGACAATCAAACGAATTGAGTGTCGAATAGTTCTAAAAAGAACCAAAAAAAAAATGAACTTTCAAATAAAATTTTATTAATCAAAGTGTGTAACCCAATTACATAATTTAATTATATATATATATATATAGGACATAAAGGGAGGAATGCTGTTGGAATATGTGGCTGAAAATTAAGGAGAAATAAATTAAAATTTAAACATTATAACCTCTCCTAAACGGCATGAGTTTTTTTCGACTCATTACAAGAACACATGTTAAATGTGTTGGTGGGATAAACTTCAAATATAAAGCACATGTTAAATGTGTTTACATTTCAAATTTTAATTGAAAGAAACAATCTACCCGTGTTCCTTATCCAATTTCAAATTGAAATAGCAATCTGGGAATAATAGCAATCTGGGAATGCTAAGTCCTTACCGAATGCTTCCTTGAACAAATGAGATCACCTATGTACTCGAATAAAATAAATAAGTTAGATATATATTAAACATATATAATAAGGAGTTTATATTAATCACACAAACAAAATAAAACATAATATAAAAATTACGAAACTATATATATATATACACGTGAACACATACTAATAAATAGTATAATCTAATAAGTCACATATCAGAATGCAACACATTATAAATCCTATGTTCTAAGGCATAAATATTATCGAATAAATTCGAAATTGAAGCCCAAGTAAAAAAAAGTGTTTCCTTGAAATATTTTGTCTTAGATCGAGTAATTAATCCTAAAGGTAAGACTTCCGGATTAATATCAAGTGCCGATGAAGATGTACTTACATCAATAAAGTAACCAAACAATTAAATTAATCGGATTTCAAATCTAAGTGTTACATAATAACACAACTATAACGGCCGCATAATAAAAAAAAAATATTAAATTTATGTGATTTTAATATTTTGTATTTAAATTTATTCAAATCGAAGTGTCAAAAATGGGAAAATGGGTTGAGCAACTTGGGCTATATGAGATGTCTGTTTTTTCCTGGATATGGCACGATTAAGATGTAAAAAATTAGAGTTAAGATCTAAAATTATTTTTAGTATTTTTAACAAAAAAACATGAAATGAGACACGATTAAGAGGTAAAAGATTTTTATTTTACATTACGTAAACAAAACTATATGAACTCATGTCTCTAAGATAAACATCATTTACTTTTACACTGAGACACGTGTTAGTTTTCTTCGAACAATGTTTTAAATTCGAGTTTAAGATTTTTATCTCATTCAACTATGAACTTATTCAGAACTCATGTGGACTATCTAATAACATAACGTTATGTCTATGTATATATTACGCTAGTGAATGGCGAAGGCAAACAACGTCCAAAAGGAAAATTCATGCATGGTGTTGTCCCTTGTAGATTTCAGTTTCTTTCACTGTAATAATTTTCCTCCTCTGAAATTTCAACTGTAATGAAATTAACTTCCATGAATTCAACAGCTATATACGCTTTCAGTTATTCTTTCACTAACGATTGCTGTATCACAGTATGCTATTATTAATCCTCGGGTCAAGTAGGAATCCATTGATGTCTATTGTGAACTCTCTGAATCGAGTTTCTTTTCTTATGCTTTGATATTTTCCCGGAAAATGTAGGAAAAAAATAAGAGTAATTAAACCCAGAAATCGGATTTCCTATTACAAAATATTTAATCATATTTTAGATTCGAATATTAATAATGTCTTTTTAAATCAAAATCTGCAAAATAGCCCAGACCTTAAAAGCCCATTGACACTCATCCTTGACCTCTAAACCCTAGTATTGAAGTTCCAATATATTTGCTCCAGTGTTGATTTATCGGACGCCATTGGAAGAGCAGGAGCCAGCCTTGCAAGGGGATAATGGCGGCGAAACGGAAAATCCCAATCAAGACCCGAAACCCAGATCTGATTCGTGGCGTGGGAAAGTATTCGAGGTCTAAAATGTACCACAAACGTGGTATCTGGGCAATCAAGGCAAAAAATGGCGGCGTTTTCCCCCGCCACGATCCCCAGCCCAAGCCCCCCTCCGCCACCGAGAAGCCTCCCAAGTTTTACCCCGCCGATGATGTCAAGAAGCCGCTTCTCAATAAGCGGAAATCCAAACCTACCAAGCTCAGGTCTTTTCCTTAAATGTTAAAACTTTCTTTCTCATTTGTATATATATATGAAGATATGATTTTTAATGCTTTTATTTTTTGGTTTATATTTAGGTCGAGCATTGCTCCTGGTACGGTGTTGATTCTGTTGGCTGGTCGATTCATGGGGAAGAGAGTTGTTTTCTTGAAACAACTCACTTCTGGGCTCCTTTTGGTTACTGGTATTGTTTTTAATTCATAGTAATTTTGTTTGTATTTTCCAGCATTTATTTTAGAACAGATTTTGCTGTTTGATTCTGTCAGTATGACACATTGGTCTTGTTTTACTGAATGTTTGTCTGGAAATTACATTGATGAAATGGAACCACTGACTGTAAGTGTAGTTTTAAAGGCAATTGAAGTATATTGTTAAAATTTAATTAAATCTAATTTTCCAGTTTTGCTTTCTCACTGTCTATGTTTACTATGATGCTTCAAATCTTAACTTTTTCTTGAAGAATACCATCCGAACTTAGACGTGTTGCATGGATTCCTAATTGATCCGAGCCCGAGGGTCGAGAGACTAGCTCGGTGGTTTGATGTGTATTGTGTTGAACATGTTATCCAAACTTGTATCTAGTGGCTTAGTGTGGCTAGCTTATTGTTGTTTGTTGGCTGATCACCGTGAATTTGCCCTTCCGTTGCAGGACCATTTAAGATCAACGGTGTCCCTCTAAGGCGTGTGAACCAATCATATGTCATTGCTACTTCCTCCAAGATCGACATCTCTGGAGTTAACGCAGATAAGTTTGGCGACAAGTACTTCACCAAGGAAGTGGCGAAGAAGAAGACAAAGAGCGAGGGAGAGTTTTTCGAAGCTGAAAAAGAGGTCAGTAGTCTTGCATTTATTATATCCAAACCATCGGAATTCCATTAATCTATCATGATTTCCTGGTTGTCTATCTCTTACAGGATAATAAGAAACTGCCCGAAGATAAGAAAGAAGACCAGAAAGCCGTCGATGCCTCGTTACTGAAGTCAATCGAGGGAGTCCCGGATTTGAAGGCCTATCTCTCCGGTAGATTTTCTCTGAAGTCTGGTATGAAACCTCATGAACTTGTTTTCTAGAGGTGATTTTGCATTTAGCTTGGTTGTTAGAGGATCAATGGTCTTTTTAAAAGATGTTAGACAGGGTAAAACCTAAATTTGTGGTATCATCTCTTGTTTTGTCATGCAGAAAACCTCACATTTTCTTACAGGAACTGTGTTTGGATCTTAATCTCACTGAATATTTATTCTAATTATGGTTTTTAAAAGGTCTAAATTGCACGTTAGGTATGTTATATATATTTTTTATTTTAGTCTTTAAAAAATTATTTTCCCGGAATTTGAACCTTTTTTTAATTTTTTAAATATTTTTATTATGATGATATTTTGGTTAATTTTAGTCCCTAGAAATTTAGATATTTTTATAGTAATATTTTCTTAAATATTCAACATAATTAAAATAAAATTTTATTTATAATTAAATGACTTCTATTATAATTTATGCCCTATTAATACTGGTCATATGACCCACTAGATACCTTAATAGATTCTCCCATGCCCCTACATGTAAAGTCCCATTAATGTCTATCGACACTGGACTACTGTGGGGACAATGTAAAAAAACACGTGGCTGAAAGTCAAATCAATTAAATTTTTTATTTTTCCAAAATCAATGGAATCGTATGTATTTAAGTGATGAAAATAGTTGGTAAATAATAGAAACTAAATCGATAATGTAGAAGAATAATATAATTTCTCAGAATTTTTATTCGATAAAAAATGTTTTATTAAATTTAATTTATAATAAATATTAATAAGAATTATTTAATATTAAAAATAAAACAAAAATAATTAAATAAATATATTTAATTAATAAACACATAAATGACGATAATAATATATAACGTAATTTTTCATTAAATCGAACCGTACATAATAAACTTTCTTTCAATCTCAACGAACTGTACAGTTGGAGCTGTACAATTTTAATATAATTTAGTTCCAGATTGAGACCCCACTCTCGTCGCTCTCTTCCGTATAGAAATCTTTTTTCACTGTTTATTATTAAACCAGACAGTCCCAGCTACGTGCTTTCATTATACTTAAAATGGCTCACAACGTAATCTCTCAATGACAATGAACTCGGTCTTTGTTTGCTTGACCGACCGGCGCCATTGATGAACAAAATCAAAGCTTGAAAAAATTTGGAAGCTGTTGAGACTTAATTTTGGGTTGAATCAACAAAGTGGGCACTTGTTATTTTAAAGGAATTGAATACCAACTTTGTAACACCTTAAAACCGAGCTAGAAGAAATATTTGAATAATGATAAATTAAATCATGTGTTAAATTAAAAATAGAAGAAAGGGATGAAATTAAAAACCGAGCTAGAAGAAATATTCGAATAGTGATAAATTAAATCATGTGTTAAATTAAAAATAGAAGAAAGGGATGAAATTAAATTAAATGAGAAATTTGGAATTTGCATGGAAAATATAAGAGTTCTCTAAACTACTCTTCGTAATAAACTAAGTTTAGTTATAAGAACAAGGGCAAAACGATCGTTTTACACCCAATTAATGAACAAACAAATAAACTCATTTTCTCTCTTCTTCCTCATTTTCATGAGAAGAACAAGGGAGAAGAGAACAATTACTTTTTCATGGAAGATTAAAGAGGGAAGCTTCAAATCTTTGCATGGATAGGCATTTGATTTAGAAATCCAAGTCTAGAGGCCTTGGTAAGTTCATCTCTCCATAACCGAATATTTTAGGGTTTTGGGACTTTTGGATTTTGGTTGGCCTAAGATGTTTTCAAGTTAATTGGGTGGATAAAAACTCAATTTAAGGATTATATTTGCTTGGATTTAACTTTTGAAGCATGAATAATAGATTAGGAAACTTGAAAATTGAATTTGTGTAAATATGTTAATTGTTATATTTGGTTTGATAAGATAGTGAAATTGGGGATTAGTTGATGTTAATTTTGTATTTGAAGGTGCTGGAAATTGTATGAACAAGATTAGATTAGGAATTTAAGCAATGAAATGAAAGTTAGCCTTATTTGCCTAGAGAATGCATTTCCGAGTAGCTATCTTTGAGAAATTCCTTAGGTCACATTTGATGGAGTTAGGAGCTTAAATTTTGAAGTAGAATACTCCCATACATCTAGTTTAAGGGAAAATTTATGAAACCTCAACCAAAATTTTACAGGAAAAGTTATAAGCGTTTCCGCAAGGGCTGTTCGAACAGTCCCGAATCTAGACATGTCTGTTTCAAATGAATTCTGGTACCAATAGGGAAAGAATTAAAATGTAAGGTTAAATTGTCCTTGTAGAGGATCTTCTTAGCTTTCTAATGATATAAAATAAGCTCGATTCAGATATGGGAGCTAGGAGATATGACCGATTCTTTAAAGGATAGTAAAGTTGTCCCTAGTGAACGAATGAGAATATTTACATTTGTTAAGCATGTGATTGTTTGAATTAAGTAACTTGGATATGTGCTAATGAATTGCTATATGATTATGGTATGCTAGATAATTTGAGAGAAGAGAATATCGAAGAAGAGGAAATGATCGAGCAAGCTAGAAAAAGAGGCAAAGGAATCACGATCTACAATACCTGAATTGCTTGGAATCAATTGTGAGTGTGAAAAACTTTAGGATTAGGACTAGGTCCTAACCACCCCTTTTGATATTTGATTTATATTGTAATCGAATTAATAATATATTTAATAAAAAGGGAAGGAGGTTTAATGTCTAAAGGACTTGTGCGATAACATGTTTGAGTGCTAGATCTTTAAGGCTAGCTTAATGCATTTGCATAGCTCGAAAATGCCGAGGTAAGTTATGGCACACGACACGGGATGCCAAGTATGTGAACCATGAATGAAGAATGCTTATGATGATATTAATATTTGTTTGGCATCATGGTATACGAGCCTGTTTGTGCATATGATATACATGTTTGGTTAGTATCATGATAGAATGCTTTTGGATTGATACCATGAGAATAATGCTTTATGGGTAACATGATATGTTTGCTTACATGTTCACATGATATATGTCTTAATAATAGCATTATAAATGCTTTTGATATGATAGTATGACATGAACATTGTTTGTGTAAGAAATTTGGTTAACACAAATTGAAAGATCAAATGAATATGAAACTGATTGAACCTTGGTTGATAGTTGGTCAAAGGTAGTACGGCATGCCTAGGGTCTGAGCTCATTTGTTAGTACTTCGGTACTTCTATTTAATACTTCGGTACTTTTGTTCGGTACTATGGGTACCTTTGACTTGGTGATTAGTCACCATTTGTTAGATACCGTGAGTATCTTTTGTTAGTACCTTTGTGGTACTTCTGTCAGTGCGTTTGTGGCACTTTTGATGACTCGCTTACCTAGTCTAACTATATCAAGACATCATTTGAAACTAATTCGAAAGATTAAAATTTGGATATTGCCATTGAGCATTTGATATGATATTGCCATTGAGCATTTGAGCATAAAATGATACTAAGACAAGCATGAAAAGTATGATATTCTTTTTGTATTTGATTGAATTGTCACCATAAACTTGATTAAATGCTTACTCGGAGCATGTTACTTGTTATTTGATTAGTGTCTAAATGGTTAGACTTAGGGCTACCTCACTAAGTACCTCATAAGTACTTACTACCGTTTATTTCCTCTTCCCAAAATAACAGGTTATCGAATCAAGGAGCTAAACTGATATCGATCGAGGGCAAGGACATCCGACAAGTCAAAGTATAGTATTTTGTAACTTTTATAACTCCTAGCTTATGGTGGCATAGCGATCCTATTTTGATTAGTTTCATGCATTTGAAATTTAGCTCATGTTTTGTATATAATGGTCTTGGTCATATGCATTCGGTATGGAAGTTAATTATCTTTGTATGCCTTAAAGCTAAATGGTTTTTGACTAGTTATAATGGTGAATATTGAATGAACACGATTTAAGACTAGAAAGAGTCTTGGATAAAATGCTTAATCGAAGAATTGATATGTTGTCTTGGGTTTCCTATACAAGTTAAGTATTGTCCCTTAAGGTAGTATTATATTTGTGTTGGTTGCCATTGTGTAAGAATATGACATAAAGGTTATCTTGAAAGTTGATCGACATAGACATTAGCTTGGTAATGAAATGGTTAAATGGTTAAAGTTGAAGTTGCCATTTGCTACATAACAAGTTAAAAATTGTTCCCTAAGGATTAAGGATGGTATGAGACCATATAGATGATCTTTTGGTTAGTGTTTAAATGAATTAGAAAGTTGAAACCTGCCATTTCGAGCAGGGGTATCGATACCCATGGGAATGGGTATCGATACCCCCTTGATAATAACCCCTCTGGTCCGATGCTTGATTCGATACCGAGCATCACAGTGAATTTCCTGGTTCGAAGTTCGATACCAAGCCTGGCAATATACACCATGGTTCGATACCAGTATCAAACCAGGCTACTCAACCTTAAGTCAACGAGTCAACAAGTCAATATAGTTGACCAACATCGAATTGAGGTTCGATACCCCTGTTCCGAGACCTCTATATGGGGGTATTGATACCCCCAGCCACTTTTGGTTCAACCACTTAGATTATGTTAAAATTTGATAATGAAATGCAGTTGTAGCGACCCTTATAAAATTCTTAAAATAATAGGTGTGTAGTAAAAAAAAGGGGAGAAAAGGGTCACTAGTGGAATTAGGGCTTGAAAAGTGGAATTTAGGGATTTGGGTTTGAAATAAAATTTTGGGGAAATTTAGAAAATTAGGATTTAAAAATTAGGTTTTTAAATTGTGTACAAAAATTGAAAATTTTGAAATGTTGAAAGAAATTTGAAATCTAGGGTTCTTTTTAAAAATATGCATTCTTTCATTGAAACGAAAAAAGAGCAAACATAACATAAGCCCTTACAAAAAAGTATTTGTTACTTTCGGGAAAACAGTAACAAAATTAATTGATGCAAAACTTAAAATGCAAGGAGGCAGAAAATGAACATCCAAACTCGAAGATTAGAATCTTCCCAAAGATCATGTCCTCTACTCTTTCTTAAAACTTCAGAATACCGGCCTCAATCAGTCCTTGAACCTTATTCCTCAAAGCTCCACAATTCTCTGTTGTGTGGCCTGTGCTCCCTATATGATAGTCACATGTGGCATTGACATTATATCCTTCAGGGTAAGGAGGATCCTTTGGCTTAGACTGCACCAAAGTCAAAAGTTTCTTCTCAACGAGAATTGGGAGTAACTTGGTGTAGGTCATAGGAATTGGATGAAGCACCTTTGTAGGTCTTGTATGAGTATGGGGACAACCCTGAGTTTGATTGGTTGAGTGAGAACTCACCACATAGACATGAGAATCTTCCTCTTTTTGAGAAATTGTGCTATAAGGGTCCTTCATCTTTCCCTTCTTAATAGCATACTCGATGCGTTCTCCGGTCATAACCAACTCCGCAAAACTACTGATAGGGTGGCTTATCAAGTGATCGTACAACACTCCTTCTAGTGTATCCACAAACATTTGAGAAAGTTCACTTTCATTGAGCGGAGGTTGTACTTGTGCTGCAGCATCACGCCAACGTCGAGCGTACTCTCGAAGGCTTTCGTTATGCCCTTGTTCCATCCCTTGTAGTATGAGCCGATTTGGGATCATATCGGTTACGTGCTTATACTGGTTTGTGAAAGCTTTGGCCAGATCCTTCCACGACTTAATTTGAGCACGGGTTAACTGATTATACCACCTTGTGGCAGATCCCACCAGACTATCCTGGAAATAGTGGATTAATAACTTCTCATTGTTAGTAAAACCCGCCATTTTCCGATAAAACATAGTTATATGTGCGATAGGGCAAGTCGTCCTATCAAACTTCTCAAAATCTGGGGTCTTGAACTTATAAGGGATCTCTAGACCTAAAACCAGACTAAGCTCACTGACATTCAACCCATACCATTCTTCTTCATCCTCTTTTATCTGAAGCTTCTCTTCAAACTCGTTATTGGTTTTCTCTAGTTGCTTTGAAAATTCAACCTTTAATTTTTCTAGCTCATCGAAGTCTGGAATG
Organism: Abelmoschus esculentus; assembly: GCA_035048815.1. NCBI lineage: Eukaryota > Viridiplantae > Streptophyta > Magnoliopsida > Malvales > Malvaceae > Abelmoschus > Abelmoschus esculentus. The sequence goes on along the minus strand of JAUCBN010000019.1, from coordinate 305,978 downwards.
TCATCCCTCAAACCTTCCATATTAGTGAAAGTCACACCTGGTAGCGCTTGGGTAGAGGCACAAGCTTGAAGAGATGATGTTACTACTCCTTGTAGAGGTCTAGAAGTGTTAGCAATAAAAACGGGAGGACCCGAAGGGTCTTCAACAGAACATTTCCTTTGTTGGTCTTTCACTTTCCTTAGTCCCATCAAGTGAGCAATTTGTTTCATCATGTCTTGTTGAGACTTGATCATAGAATCTTCTAATTCTTTTTGAGTGCACTTTAATTGCCCCATAAGATTGGCTTCTAACTTGGCAAAATCTTCTTCCATTAGCCCTTCTTGGTGTTGGTAAAATGCAAGCGAGAAACCTTCAATTATGGATACGAGATCCTATAATTAACCTCCTTGTTTAATTAATGCATGATATATGCTATGAGATGCATGAGATGTATGCATGAATGCAAGTAAAGGTGTTGATCCCGCTAGCGATCGTCCTTTGAGCAACTTTCACCGGTTAAGATCTTAATATCCCTTTTATTTTTTTTTCTTTTTTCTTTTTTTCTTTTTCTTTTTTTCTCTCTCTATTTTCTCGCTTCTTTCCCTATTCTCTCGATTTTCTTTTCTCTTTTTTTTTTCATTTTTATTGTTTTTTTCTCTCTTTTTCCTATGTTCTAATTTTTTTTTCTTCTTTTTTTTATTTTCTCTTTCTCTTTTCAATTTTTTTCAACCTTTTCTTTTCCTTAGTTTTATTTTCTCATTATTTTTCTTTCTCCCTTTTTTATTTCTCTTATCTTTTTCTCTCATTTTTCCTCTTTTTCTTGTTTTGACTCTCTAACTATAGTGAAAGCCTCTGATTGAACAAACCACTTAGTTCAACACCTTCATGAAATGTCGATACAAAAATGATAAAGCAAAAATGCAAGCAAGATAGGAGACAAAACAATCCTATTTATCTCATCTAAAAGAACCTAGGTTAACCGTATGGCTCTAATCAGGTAGGTTGACTAGATTCTCTAAATGCAGTTTTGGTTCTACGAGGTACCCAAATTGTCCTCGCTGTCCTCTTCTAAGAGTAGCAAGGCCCCCGATCATCACCCATCACAGGCTCATCTTGACCGAGTTCAATTTAGGGGGACCCTTTCGCTATGCCCATACGGAGGAACAATATCCTCACGAAAGCATAGGATAGTCGAGCCCCGAAGGTACTTTGCTAGGCCCATACGGAGAAACAATATCCTCACGAAAGCATAACGTTTTCCCCCCACTTAGAGACGGGTTGAAATGTGTTGAAAGCTCGAATTAATAAACAAATAATAATTTAATTGCCACTTTATTCCATAACTTCCAAAATTAATTAAGCGGTATTTAAAAACAAGGCTTGACTCGTTTGAAAAATTGGTCCCCAACGGAATCGCCAATTGTAGCGACCCTTATAAAATTCTTAAAAATAATAGGTGTGTAGTAAAAAAAGGGGAGAAAAGGGTCACTAGTGGAATTAGGGCTTGAAAAGTGGAATTTAGGGATTTGGGTTTGAAATAAAATTTTGGGGAAATTTAAAAAATTAGGATTTAAAAATTAGGTTTTTAAATTGTGTACAAAAATTGAAAATTTTGAAATGTTGAAAGAAATTTGAAATTTAGGGTTCTTTTAAAAAAAATAGGAATTGGAAAGTTAAAATTAGGGATTTGAGATTAAAAAAAGAAATTTTAGATTGAAAAAGAAAATTTTTAAAATTAGGGATTTTAAAAAAAGGTGGAGTCGCCACCGGCCACTTTGGTAGGCCGGATACTGTAAAAACCAGAGATTCGAAATGATTTGGGTTCGAGAGTCGGTTACGGTTAAAAACGGGTTTAGGGTTTAAAACCGCCCAAAATTGGTACCTTTATAAATTACCGCTTAATTAATTTTAGATTTTTGTAGATTAAAGTGGCATTTAAATTAATTTTTATTTAAAGATTCGAATCAATTTTATTTTTACCGTGTCTTTATTCGGAGGCAACGCATACACCGCGACCACTACGTTGGAACACGGGCCCGTTACGACCGAGTAAAGACGTATTTAATTAGGCTCATTAATTAGCAAGGTGTGATGTAAGCAAAATAAAAGACATGATTATAAAGACAACAAATATAAAGACAAAATAGCATATAACACATGATAACAATTAAAGAGACATAACATAAACCAAGCAATATAATTAAAAGAGATACTAATAAGATGTGAGACATACCACCATGACACAATAATACAAACATACATAAACATTTTCACTTATGTAACCCTAACAAAGCATGTGAACTAAACCAATAACATGACATATATAAAAAGTTACTAACAACATTAAAAATAAATAAATAAATGTCATGAGTAAAAAATACATAAACACCTAAGAAAATTACATAACACATGATAACAAAGATTAAAATAAATAGACCAACGAAACAAACAAATAACATATATAAATAAACAAAACAAAACATATAATAAACAAATAAAAAAAATAAAAGATACCAATAAAAATATTCATATTTTCATTGAACTATAAGAATGGAATACACAATAAATATTTCAAAAAGAACTATATACATCTAAATATGCTCGATTAAAATCAATCCACAAATTAAACTAAACGGTAAAAGTAATGATTAGATTAGGGCATAACTTAAAAAATAACCGACCGAATGGGTGAAGTGATTCAATGAGAATAAAAATATAAATAATAGAGGCTACCAACTTACAAATGGAAATGGAAATGAAAATGGAAATGGAAAAGGAAATGAAATGGTTTCGGCAGTGAGAGGAGAAGGCATGCGGCTGTCCAATGGAAAAATATGGTTAGGGGGTCCTTTATTTTTAGGGTAAATGTTATATATATAGTTAGGGTAAAGGGTAACATATGGGAATAAAATAGGTTTAGGTTTTAATATATAAGGGTATCTATAATATGATGAAGGGTATTTTAGGTTTATCCCTTTAAAAATAATAACCAATTAAAAACAAGACCTTGGGCACCAAGTAGAGATTTTTATTATATTTTTTTATATTATAAAATTATATTTAATAGATCAAATTTATTTATGGTTTGGGCTTATAAAAGTGGGCTCTAATAAAAGGCTTTTATTTATATCATATATTTATATATTTTTGGATTTTTGGTTTTAATTAAGAGATAGTAAGGATAATAATAATTATAAAACAAGTGATAAAATTAGGGTAAGTTAAGGTGATTTGGGTATTAAAAAGGGATGTGGATTGATTTAATTCGAGCATAAACCTGGATAAAATTAGTGATTACAGTTGCCCCTCTTTGCTTATCGTTGTGAAACAATGATAAAGCAAAGACTACAAGCACTAATTTTATCCGACTTCCCTGTTTGGAGGTACTCTGATTTCTGATCATTGCAGCATCTCATGGTCCCTCTCTTCGAGCGCATACCGTGGTGGGCGACCCCTCTCTTCGAGTGTATGTCACAAAAACAATATTGATCCCTTCTCCATAGAATCCATATCTTCGAGATGCTCTGATTTTTGATCATTGCAGCATCTGACGGTCCCTCTCTTCGAGCGTATACCGTGGTGGGCGACCCCTTTCTTCGAGCATATGTCGCAAAAAACAATGTTGATCCCTTCTCCGTAGAATCCATATCTTCGAGATGCTCTGATTTCTTATCATTGCAGCATCTGACGGTCCCTCTCTTCGAGCGTATACCGTGGTGGACGACCTCTCTCTTCGAGTGTATGTCGCAAAAACAATGTTGATCCCTTCTCCATAGAATCCACATCTTCGAGATGCTCTGATTTCTGATCATTGCAGCATCTGACGGTCCCTCTCTTCGAGCGTATACCGTGGTGGGCGACCCCTCTCTTCGAGCGTATGTCGCAAAGCATGACCTCCTTTTTCAAGCGTATGTCATAGAGAACGATCTTGTTGACAAGTGATGTCTTGCCTAGAGGCTTTTGAGGTTGTTGGTTGCCTTGACTTCTGGTTGTCTTGGCATGAAAAAAATCTTTGTTGGTCTTTGTATATTCTCGATTGGTTGACCTCGATCGTTTCTTTACTTTCTTCGTCTTCTTCTTCTTCATCATCTTCTTTTCTCAAATACCCTAAAAATCTTATAAAAGGTATCGATTTTTGATCATCTTTTTTCACATTTTTTCTTTTTCTCCTTTTCTCTCTCTTTTTCTTTTCTTTCTTTCTTTTTTTCTTTTTCTTTTTCTTTATTTATTTTTCTCTCTTTTTTTTCTCTCATTTTTTGTTTTTTTGTCTTTTTTCTTTTCCTTTTTCAAATATCCTTAAGAAAGGATCGAATTAAAAAGAAAATCATCTTGAGAAAATCATCCTTAAGAAAAGATTTAATTGAGAAATTTGTTTTGAGGAAAAAAAACCTTTAAGAAATAATCAAATTAAGAAATTAGAGATTTGAGCAAAACATCCTTAATAAAGGATCAAATTGATAAATTTGCTTTTAAAAAAGCATCCTTAAGGAAGGATCAAACTAAGAAGTTTATTTTGAGAAAAACATCCTTGAGGAAGAATCACATTGATACATTTGCTTTTAGAAAAGCATCCTTAAGGAATGATCAAACGAAGAAAATACATCCTTAAGAAATGATCAAATTGAGAAATTTGCTTTAAGAAAAGCATCATTAAGGAATGAGTTAAGAAACTTGCTTTGAGAAAAACATCTTTAAGAAAGGATCAACTCGAGAAATCTGCTTTGAGAAAAGCATCCTTAAGGAAGGATTAAGTTAAGAAACTTGCTTTGAGAAAAGCATCTTTAAGAAAAGATCAACTCAAGAAATCTGCTTTGAGAAAAGTATCCTTAAGGAAGGATCAAGTTAAGAAACTTGCTTTGAGAAAAGCATCCTTAAGAAAGGATCAAACAAGACCTTGGGCACCAAGTAGGGATTTTTATTATATTTAATAGATCAAATTTATTTATGGTTTGGGCTTATAAAAGTGGGCTCTAATAAAAGGCTTTTATTTATATCATATATTTATATATTTTTGGATTTTTGGTTTTAATTAAGAGATAGTAAGGATAATAATAATTATAAAACAAGTGATAAAATTAGGGTAAGTTAAGGTGATTTGGGTATTAAAAAGGGATGTGGATTGATTTAATTCGAGCATAAACCCGGATAAAATTAGTGATTACAACAGTACTAGACGAATTATAATCGGAAAGTAAATAAGACCAAAATTAATTGATAAGTGAACTGATTTTGAGATTCAAAATTAATATATGTACAAGGTTAGAAAAAGTTTTAAATTCACCCGATAATTGATAAAGGAATTTACTTGTAATGTTATACAATAAAAAATTAAATTATTTTAGATTTGAATACAAGTTCGGTTTAAGTTCAAGTTGCAAGTCCATTCGACGCCCCTGTCTCCTAACCCGATGTGCGAGGGTGTCACATTTAGTGGTACCAGAGCTTTCAGTTACGTGATTCTCGAACCGAAACAAGTGTGCATGCATCATATAGGATTGAACTATACCATCTAGGGGTTTATACCGTACTTGCTTGTTTTCTTGCTTATTTGAATAATATTTGTTTGCCCTTTTTGTAGTATGGTTGATACGAGATTAGCCCTAGGAGATAAAAGCCCTGAGGGTTCGTCAAATGATATCGGAAATGAGAAGATGAAACTGAATCCTCCTCAGGAACAAGAACAACCTCCGGTAGAAGCTGCCCTTGAGCTGGTAACCCCGGTTATACAAGATGTTCAGAGGGAATGTATCTTGAGTATGAAGAGGATGTTTGACCAGTTGGTGTCTGACCTAAGACAAGATCGTCCCGTTGTCCCTGTAGTGGTGAGACCAAGCAGAGGCCCTATTGAGAAACTGACCAGATATCGAGCTTATACGTTCGCGAGTATTAATGAGGAAAAACTCGAGGAACCTAGGCAGTGGTTAGAAAGGACCACTCAAATCCTGACTAAGCAATTGCAGTGCTCCGACAAGAACAAGCTCAAATATGATATATCACTTCTAGCTGATGAAGCCTTGAGTTGGTGGGAACTACAATCTTGACTGCTCCCGCTGACTCCATCACTTAGGACTTCTTTGTAGAGGAGTTCAAAAAGAAGTATATTAGTGAGCAATATTTAGCCGAAAGATAAAGACGGTTCTTGTATCTGAAGCAGGCCAATAGGCCTATTGAGCAATATGTGGTAGACTTTTGTAATTATCGTAAGTACGGAGCTAAGTACATCAAAACCGAGAAGCAAAAATATTAGATGTTCATTGATGGGCTAAATTATAACACCCTGACCCGGATGTCACATTGGGCCTCCGGCCCAAACCCCGTATTTCAAAATTTTCTTTGAAAGTTCAATAGTAAAGTCAATTAAAGCCTAAATACGATCCATAAAATTCATTTAATTTAAAACAAAAGCCCCAAAATAGTTTAAAGTGACCGGAGCTCCAATTTACTATAAACCCATTTAAAACATTTGACCCAATTAAAATAAAAGAGTTACAAAAATACATAGAGGGTCTGACAAGTACTAGCACACTACATCTATCACTGTACCCTGACACAAAGTCGATGCTAAAATCTAAACCTCGATGGTGCTCCATGAAACCGACTTTACCTAACCTACGCACGAAAACACATTTCGAATGCTGAGCTACATAAGCTCAGTGGATACACCGAACTCAGCCAACATCATGCATATCAAAAGCAGTAAATAATGACATATAAATCTCGTGCATGATATGATGGCCTAGCATGCTTGCCTATCTCATGGCATAGATGAATGTATATTATCGCACACAGCATATACAAATCACATCAAGTCAACACACAAGAGTGAGACCCGCATCCACACAACATCAGGATCCTACACTCAGGATTGAGGTCGCCCTTAAATCCTATGTACGGAATGTTACATCGGATATCTTCGAACGAGGTTGCCCAACGTTCAGAAAAGGGTAGAGACCGTCTAACCAACCCCATGCTTGGAATATTACATCGAACATCTTCGAGTGAGGCCGCCCAACACTCGAAATAAAAGTCTTTAGTCATCATCCAGCATGTTACATCAGATAGCCTTCAACGTGTTGCAACATTTATGGATATCCGAATTTCCAACACTCAAGGACTCAAACCACACAAACGATCCACCTAGGATCTTATCACAACAGGACATATTAAAGCTTATCATACTTAAGTCTTTCGGGGTTATAACATCAATCTTAGAACGATAATTCGTTTTGTAGCTTTTAGATTAAAGCATTTTTTATTAAGATCACCGAGCCCCAAAACTCTACTCAAACTTGGCCAAAATGCATAGGGGTATCGAAAAACCCAGCATCGATGCCCACTCAAAGAGGGTATCGAAATAAGGGTATCGATACTGGTACCGATACCGTTTGACCAATTCAAAAGTCAATCAAAGGGGAATGACCGTATCGATACAGGTATCGATACAAAAAGTTACTGGATGGCTAGGTATCGAACCATGGTTCGATACCCCTACACGACCAGCCCAAAATACACATGGGTATCGATATCGGTTGCCCGAGTATCGATATCCCCTGCACGAAGTGCAGGTCTACACTTAGAATTTCTAGAATTCAGCCCCAAACTTAAACTAATCGATTCCAAAGTCCCCCTACTCGTTTTTAAGAGTGATTAGGGTGTTTTAACATCATTTTTCAGCCCTCTAACACAAAGTTACGAATTTCACCATTAAAGCATGTCAAAGTCAAACCAAACATACATACACCAAACTATATGAATGCTTCCTACCATGATATGCATAATGATTAGAAGAGTTGGGAGTACCAACCTCAAGCACACAACAACCAAAACTCGAACTCACTCTTCCAAGCTGTTTCTTTTGCCTAAACTTGATGATAGATCTCCAACTTCTTTCTCTACAAGGAAGAGATTAAAAACCAACTCTTAGACACTTCTATGGATGTTTCTAACTCTTAAAAATATCATGAAAACCATAAAAACAACCCTCCAAACTTATAACCCAACAAGATTAAGGCCCAACAAGGCCCAAAACCACTAAACTTAGGGCCCAAAACCGAGGTCCAAACTCTCGGGTTAACACGACACTCAGATCCGAATCCGAGTCGTTACAAAAATGATGAGATGATCCCATTGTTCACAGCTTTGGGAATAACTGATTTCCAAATTTTAGTCAATTGGGTTATTACAACCAAAGCCAAGATGAAAGTTTCGGAAAAGAGGAAATATAGAAATCGAAATGACAAAAAGCGGAAACTGGAGGATAAGCCGGATTGGAAAGTAAAGAGAGCCAAGCAACAGAGAGAAGGCTCATCGACTTACCATCATGAGTCCAAGAGTCATTATGTGCCGAGACCTCAGTTGGCCAATAGACCTTCAGCCCTGGTTGCTTCTGTTCATAGCACGAGGAATTCTGGAAAAGCTCCAACTTGTCAGTTTTATCAAAAGTTTCATGTTGGACCTTGTCGACTTCAGATGAAGCTATGTTATACATGTTGTGGATCAGACCACTATATTAGGAATTATCCTTAGAATCCTAATAGAGGTACGCCTCAGTCTCACGCCTATTAGAGTCCTCTACCTCAGAACAGAAACAAGGGTCCAAGACAGGCCCATTTTGGGAATCAGAGTAGAGGAAAGGACCATCAGTCAACCCCTTATCGTCAGGGATTGTACAACATCCGTGATAGAGGAGAAGAAGAGTCTCTCAATGTTATTGCAGATACCATTGAGTTAAATTTGAGTCCTGCATATGCTTTAATAGATTCAGGGTCCACTCATTCTTTTATATGTTCTGATGTGCTTGTAAAAGTTAAATTAAAGCCTGAAAATATTGATAGGGGTCTTATAGTATCAAACCTAATATGAGGTATAATGAATGTTAACCTTGTTTGTAAAGACTTTTCAATCTCAATTCGAAATATTCCTTTTAGAATTGATCTGTTTGTTCTACCAACATGTGAGTTTGACCTTATATTGGGGTTAGATTGGTTAACCAAACATAAAGCTTGGATCGATTATCAGAATCGAAGATTGTATCTTCGTGGTTTGAGAAAGGAGTCAATCCTCCTAATTGATAAGAAACCAACTTCAATCTTTGTTGTTATGGTTTTGCAAGATAAATATGATTTCGGTTTGCTGAAAATTCCCGTGGTATCTGAATTTGTTGATGTTTTTTCTGAGGAACTCCTTGGTCTTCCTCCAACCAAAGAAGTGGAGTTCGGGATTGAAGTTCAGCCTAAGACTTATCCGGTGTCGATTGTTTCTTATAGAATGACACCTGTTGAATTGAAAGAATTTAATAAGTAGCTCCAAGAGCTACAAGATAAAGGATTTGTTCCTCCTAGCTCTTCTCTGTGGGTTGATCCCGTTTTGTTTGTAAAGAAGAAAGATGGTACAATGAGACTTTGTATCGACTATCGACAACTAAATCAGGTTACCATAAAAAACAAGTACCCTTTGCCTAGAATTAAAGATTTGTATGATCAACTCAAGAATTCTACGGTATTCTCTCGGATTGATCTTTCATCGGGTTACTATCAGATGAAAGTAAAATAGGAAGATATTCTTAAGACTGCTTTCAGAACTCGTTATGGCCATTTTGAATTCTTGGTGATGCTATTTGGGCTAACCAATGACCCAACGACATTTATGGATCTAATGAATCAGATATTTAAGCCTCATCTTGACAAATTTGTGGTCGTCTTCATCGATAACATTCTGGTGTATTCTCAAAACAAGGAAGAACACTCAGAACACCTTCGAATTATCCTGCGGACTCTTCGAGAACGTAAGTTGTTTGCTAAGTTCTCCAAATGTGAATTCTGGTTATCGAAAGTGTCATTCCTTGGCCATGTCATATCGACGGAAGAAATTAAGGTTGATACCAAGAAAGTGCAAACTATTTTAGTCTGGAGACCTCCGAGAAAAGTTAGCGAGGTCAGAAGTTTTCTTGGTTTAGCCGAGTATTATAGGAGATTTGTTAAAGGATTTTACACTATCGCTTTGCCCTTAACTAAGCTTCTCCGAAAGGATCAATTATTCGAATGGTCAGAGAACCAAAAAAAAACTTTGATCAGCTTAATCAAGATTTGATCCATTCCCCTATTCTCATTCAATCGGAATCAGGCAAGGGATTCACTGTGTACAGTGATGCCACACATTCGGGGCTGGGTTGTGTTTTGATGCAAGGAAATAATGTGGTTGCTTACGCATCAAGGCAATTGAAGCTTCATGAATTGAATTACCCCACTCATGATCTCGAGTTAGCGGCCATTGTTTTTTGCTCTCAAGATATGGAGGCACAACTTATATGGTGAGAAGTGTTACTAGTACACCGATCACAAAAGTCTTAAATACCTCCTAACTCAGAAGGATTTGAATTTGTGACAGAGAAGATGGATGGAATTATTAAAAGACTATGACTTGGTCATTGATTACCATCCCGGAAAGGCCAATATGGTGGCCGACGCTCTTAGTCATAAATTGACATTGGGTAAGTTAATTGATAACTTTAAAATGTTATAAGTTTCCTTTAAATATTCGTATCTAATTTGAAAATTTCCTTGTAGTCCCAAACTCGATTAATGTTCATCTTCGAGTATATCGAAAGCAAGGATATTCGTCTAAACTCTAGCTTTAATCTGATCTGATTTCGAGAATCAAAGATCTCTAGCAATCTGACTCTGAACCTCAAGCTATTGGATCAAAGCTTGATTCGAAAGCGAATGTTGAATTCTCCCTTAAATCGAATAAATTACTCTACTTTAGAGATAAAGTATGTGTTCCGAATAATAAAGAGTTGAAAAGAGATATCTTACAAGAAGCACACCAAACTCCATTCTCGATCCATCTTGGTTCTGTTAAAATGTATAAAGATTTGAAATCTTTGTATTGGTGGCCTGGCATGAAAGGAGTCATCATAAACTTTGTATCCCGATGTTTAACTTATCAAAAAGTTAAGGCTGAGGACCGAGCTCCTATGAGATTGCTTCAGCCTATTGAATTGCCCGAGTGGAAATAGGATCAGGTAACGATGAACTTTGTCACTGGTTTGCTTGTAACACCGAGAAAGAATGATTCTGTTTGAGTGATTATCGAAAGAACATGAACTCGGAGACCTTGGCCGAGTTATATATCCGTGAGGTGATTTGATTACACAGTGTACCGACATCAATCATTTCTGATCGAGATACGAACTTCATCTCCCAATTTTGGAAGTCTTTACAAAAGGCTCTCGGAACTAAAGTGCATCTTAGCACTGATTTCATCCGCAGTCTGATGGTCAGTCTGAAAGAGTGATACAAGTAATGGAAGATATGTTACGAGCTTGTGTCCTAGATTTTATAAAGAATTGGGAGAAGTCTTTGCCCTTAGTGGAATTTGCTTACAATAACAGCTTTCAAGCATCCATTCAGATGGCTCCTTTTGAAGTGTTATATGGGAGTAAATGTAGAACTCCTTTGTGTTGGTCCTAATTAGGAGAGAATAAGGTTTTGGGACCTCAGATGATCCGAGAAATTGAGGAAAAAATTCGAGTTATTCGTGGTCGATTGAAGCAAGCCTTCAATAGATAAAAGGCTTATGCAGATTTGAAACGAAGATACATTCATTACAATGTGGGAGACAAGGTCTGCCTAAAGGTTTCTCCTTGGAAGAAAGTCTTTAGATTCGGGAGAAAAGGAAAGCTTAACCCTCGGTTCATTGGACCCTTTGAAATAGTTGAAAGAATTGGCCCGATGGCTTATCGTCTTGCACTCCCTAGTGAGTTTGATAAGATACACAATGTCTTCCATGTCTCTATGTTGAGAAAGTAAAGATCCGACCCTTCTCATGTTTTGGAACCGGAAGAACTAGTGTTGAATTTTGACTTGTCATATGAGGAAGAACCGATTCAAATTCTTGATCGAGAAGTTAAAAGACTTCGCAACAAGAACGTTCTATTGGTAAAAGTCCTTTAAAGGAATCACAAGAAGGAAGAAGCTACATGGGAACCCGAGGATACAATGGAAGAATAATATCCGTAATTTCTCCCTTTAGGTAAATTTGAGGGTAAATTTCTTTTAAGAAAGGGAGAATTGTAACACCCTAAAATCGGGCTAGAAGAAATATTTGAATAATGGTAAATTAAATTATGTGTTAAATTGAAAATAGAAGAAATGAATGAAATCAAATTAAATGAGAAATTTAGAGTTTGCATGGAAAATATAAGAGTTCCCTAAACTACCCTTCGTAATAAACTAAGTTTAGTTATAAGAAGAAGGGCAAAACAATCATTTTACACCCAATTAATGAACAAACAAATAAACCCATTTCTTCTCTTCTTCCTCATTTTCACGAGAAGAACAAGGGAGAAGAGAATAATTGCTTTTCATGGGAGATTAAAGAGGGAAGCTTCAAATATATGCATGGATAGGCATTTGGTTTAGAAATCCAAGTCTAGAGGCCTTGGTAAGTTTATCTCTCCATAACCGAATATTTTAGGGTTTTGAGAATTTTGAATTTTGGTTGGCCTAAGATGTTTTCAAGTTAAATGGATGGATAGAAACTCAATTTAAGGATTATATTTGCTTGGGTTTAGCTTTTGAAGCATGAACAATAAATTAAGAAACTTGAAAATTGGATTTGTGTAAATATGTTAATTGTGATATTTGGTTTGATAAGATAATGAAATTATGGATTAGTTGATATTAATTTTGTATTTTAAGGTGCTGGAAATTGTAAGAAAAGGATTAGATTAAGAATTTAAGCAATGAAATGAAAGTTAGCCTTATTTGCCTAGAGAATGCAATTTCGAGTAGCTATCTTTGAGAAATTCCCTAGGTCATATTTGATGGAGTTAGGAGTTGAAATTTTGATTTAGAATACTCACATACATCTAGTTTAAGGAAAAATTTACGTAACCTCAATCGGAATTTTATAGGGAAAGTTATAAGCATTTCCGCAAGGGTTGTTCGAGCAGTACCAAATCTAGACATATCTGTTTCGAATGAATTCTGGTACCGATCGGGAAAGAATTGAAATATAAGTTTAAATTGTCCTTGTAGATGATCTTCTTAGCTTTCTAACGATATAAAATAAGCTCGATTCAATTATGGGAGCTAGGAGATATGACCGATTCTTTAAAGTATAGTAAAGTTGTCCCTAGTGAACGAATGAGAATATTTACATTTGTTAAGCATGTGATTGTTTGAATTAAGTAATTTGGATATGTCCTCATGAATTGATATATGATTATCTTTTGCTAGAGAATCCGAGAGAAGAAAATATCGAAGAAGAGGAAAGGATCGAGCAAGCTAGAAAAAAAGGCAAAGGAATCACAATATATAATCCCTGAATTGCTTGGAATCAATTGTGAGTGTGACAAATTTTAGGGTTAGAACTAGGTCCTAACCACCCCTTTTGGTATTTGATTTGCATTGTAATCGGATTAATAATATACTTAATAAAAAGGGAAAAAGGTTTAATGTCTAAAGGACTTGTGTGATAACATGTTTGAGTGCTAGATCTTTAATGCTAGCTTAGTGCATTTACATAACTCAGAAATGCCGAGGTAAGTTATGGCACACGATACGGGATGCTAGATATGTGAATCATGCATGAAGCATGCTTATGATGATGTTAATATTTGTTTGGCATCATGGTATACGAGCCTGTTTGTGCATATGATATACATGTTTGGTTAGTAGCATGATAAAATGCTTTTGGATTTATGCCATAAAAATAATTCTTTGTGGGTAACATGATATATTTGCTTACATCTTCACATGATATATGTCTTAATAATAGCATGATAATCCTTCTAACAAGGCTAATTGTTTGCAACAAAGCTCTCACTCAATCCTAACACACTTGAGCATACATAAACATTAAGCTCACAAGTGTTGTCTACGCAAAAGGATGAAAATTATGCTTTAAGAAAATTCTTGAATCATAATGTTGTTTACAATGAAGCATTGGTCTTCTCTTGATGCTTGAGGCTTCCTTTTATCATCCAAAATGAGCTTCTAGCTGTTTATAACTATTGGGGATGTTTTGGGGCCGTTTGGAGCTGATTTCAAGGTATATTTCTTCTTCTGGTGCAGGAGGTATCGATACCCCTTGAATTGGTATCGAAACACCCTCTTCGGGAAATAGCCGTTGACCTACATTTAAGAACTAGTATCGATATCGCTCCTAGCTGTTGTGTTTTTTCATAAAATCATTTATGACAGTTGGAGTGTTTAGAAACTGATATAGAAACTAGTATAGATACCGATATAAAAACAGGTGGTATAGATACCGGTATAGAAACAGGCGATATAGATACCGGTATAGGAACAGGTGGTATAGATACCGATATAGGAACAGGTGGTATAGATACCGGTATAGAAACAGACGGTATAGATACTAGTATAGAAACAGGTGGTACAGATACCGGTATAGAAACTGGTATAGATACCGGTTAGAAACCAAACATCACCTGTGATTTTGCCTTAAAAACATGTCATTGATGAACAGGTATCGAAACACCTGGGTTAAAAACACTTATTTGGTTTCTTTAAATCATTTAAAACATATTTAAAATCTCTCAAAAACATCTTAAGTATATTTTCAATTAGTTTGGACATAAGAACCATTTTTGAAATCTTTTCAAATTATTTCAAAACTATTTTTCAATTATTGTATCAAAATATTAGTTCTACAATCTCTCCCTTTTTGATATAATAAAACCAACTTGAAAAATTATTTTTGAGATTGCTCAATCTTTGTGAAATAGAATTTGAATAAGAGAGTTAAAGAATTAAATCGTTTAAATTTCCCTCTTATCTATTTGAAATTCTTTGAAAAACAATTTTTCACAATATTCTCCCCCTTTTTTATATAAGAAATGGTTCAAACCAAGTTTGAAAAACTTTAAAGCTCATAACATAGGAAAGTTTTAAAATGTCAATTGTTTTAAAATCAAATGTCAAAACTTAGTTCATAAAAACAAAAAAACTCTCTCTTACTCAAGGCATCACTAAGTGTTAGTCCAATAATTATGATAATCTAGTTTAAACAAAAGATAAATAAAATTAAAGCTAAAACTAGATATTACCACACTTGAACTCAAAGGAGGATGTGAAGCCTTCCTTCCTCAAGTACCCTTCTTGTGTGTATGGAGCTTCCCCTTAATCTTGCACTTTGTTGCTCATATCTCCATTACACCTAAACAAAACAATCAATTAATTTTTGGTATCTAAATTGCTTTTGATCCTTTTACGTTAGTAGCACAAATTTTAGTCCCCTAAGGATCCATTTTTCAATTTTATCCTTTTTGGTTGAAGTGATTAGTCCTTTTGGGACCCAAACACTTCTAAAAAATTTTCCATCAATAAATCTAGGTGCACTAGATTGTCTCATGTAAAAATTTGATTTTCCCAAATTATTTTTCTTTTCAAGCTCTTTGGAAATCAAATATTTTTCTTTCTTAAGATCATCTAAAGCAATTTGATGATCTTTTTTCATCGTTTGAAGCAAATTTTATAAATCAAAAACTTTAAGTTCAAAATTTTTCATTTTTGCTTCAAACTCCAAATTGGTTTTTAAAAGTAAATTATTTTCAATTTTCAAATTTGAAATCAAATTCTTTTTCTTTGAAAATACAATTTTGAAATCAAAAACAAATTTATCATAAGCTTCTTGCAACTCATCAAATGAATAAGAATTTAAAGTTTGAGAGTTAGAAGCTACCTCCCCCTCATCGAGGGCCATCAAGCATAGGTTGGCTTCTTCATTTTCGATGGAGCCCTCGTCACTCCAAGTAGCCACATATGCTTGCTTCTTTAAAGATGATCCATTTTTATAGACTTGTGGGAGTCTTTCATCTTCTTCTTTGATTCGTGCTTTGATGATCTCTTACTTTTGTTCCTCACGAATCGATCGAAGTCAATGAAATCTTCTTCACTATCCTCCTCACTTGAATCTTCAAAGTGGATGCACTTGGAGGATTTTAGAGCAACGGTGTTGACATTTACACCAATCTTCAAAGTCAATGAAATCTTCTTCACTTGAATCTCTTCTCCATCGCTCTAATCTCTTCTTTCTTCTTCTCCTCTTGTCTTCCTTTTATCATAATTTGATGTGTGAGGAATGACCCCATGAGTTCATCAAGCTTGAGTGTCTTTAGATTTTTAGCTTCGATGATGGCGGTCCTTTTCGAGTCCCATGACTCGGGAAGGGAATAGATGAGCTTACGAATAAGCTTCTCCTCCAAAATGATATCTCCATATCCTCTAAGTTCATTGGTGATGGTGGAGAACTGATCGAACATCTTAGCAATGTCCTCCGGATTCATCTTGAAGTTCTCATACTCTTGGTTGAGGAGTGCAATCTTGGTCTCCTTTACTTCGTTTGTTCCTTCGTATGTGACTTCTAGCTTGTCCCAAACTTCTTTGGCACTCTCACAAGAAGAAATCTTTTCATAGATGCTTGGATGAAATGCACACACAAGAATGTGCAAAGCTTTATGATTTAGCACCATCTTCTTGCGATCTTTCAAGCTCTATTCTGCCTTTGTTCCTTTTGACACAAATGGATCATCTTCAACTATATCTCAAAGCTTGTGGTCTCTTGAATTGATGAAATAATTCATCCTTATCTTCCATTTGGAGTATTTGGACCCGTCAAAGAAAGGTGGCTTGTCAATGGATTGAGCCATGGAATGTCGGTTGATCGATAATTGGTCGAGCTCACCGGATCTTCTCAATAGGATGTTAATCCTCTTTGATTGAGCCTCACTCTGATACCAATTGTTGGGCTTGGAGGTGCTCGATGAATAACCGATTAAAACTTGCCAAGTGATGGAGAACACTTAATTTGGGTATTTGTTGTAGAAGCAAAATATGGGCAATAAATACACAAGGATTTATAGTGGTTCGGCCACGCCTACATCCACTACTTTATCTTCCCACTAAGGATTTTCCCTAATTCACTAAGATTCTCTTCCTTTTGAGAACAAAGGGCTAACCTTACAAACTTTGATTCAAACCGAATCAAGCATCCAAAGTTTACAACCCGAACATTGGGAATCCTCTCAAACAAGAGATAAACTTAAGCAAACTTTGATAATCCTTCTAACAAGGCTAATTGTTTGCAACAAAGCTCTCACCCAATCCTAAGACACTTGAGCATACATAAACATTAAGCTCACAAATGTTGTCTACCCAAAATGATGAAAATTTTGCTTTAAGACAATTCTTGAATCATAATGTTGTTTACAATGAAGCATTGATCTTCTCTTGATGCTTGAGGCTTCCATTTATCATCCCAAATGAGCTTTTAGCCGTTTATGACCGTTGGGGATGTTTTGGGGCCGTTTGAAGCTGATTTCAAGACATATTTCTTCTTTTGGTACAAGGGGTATCAATACCCTTTGAACTGGTATCAAAACACCCTCTTCGGGAAATAGCCGTTGACCTGTATTTAAGAACTGATATCAATATCGATATCGATACCGCTCCTAGCCGTTGAGGTTTTTCATAAAATCGTTTATGACCGTTGGGTGTTTAGAAACTGATACAGAAACTGGTATAGATACCGATATAAAAACAAGTGGTATAGATACCGGTATAAAAACAGACGGTATAGATACCGGTATAGAAACAGGTGGTATAGATACTGATATAGAAAAAGGTGGTATAGATACCGATATAGAAATACGTGGTATAGATACCGATATAGAAACAAGTGGTGTAGATACCGGTATAGAAACTGGTATAGATACCGGTTAGAAACCAAACATCACAGTGGTGAAAAGGTACCGATACCAGTATCGGTACCAGTATCGATACCACTGTAATTTTACCTTTAAAAACATGGCATTGATGAACAGGTATCGAAACACCTTAATGGTGTATCGAAACACCTGGGTTAAAAACACTTATTTGGTTTCTTTAAATCATTTAAAATCTCTCAAAAACATCTTAAGTATATTTTCAAGTAGTTTGGACATAAGAATCAGTTTTGAAATCTTTTCAAATTAGTTCAAAACTATTTTTCAATTATTATATTAAAATATTAGTTCTACAGAATTAAGGAGCTAAACTGATATCGATCGAGGACAAGGACATCTGGCAAATCAAAGTATGGTATTTTGTAACTTTTGTAACTCCTAGCTTATGGTGGTATAGCGATCCTATTTTGATTAGTTTCATGCATTTAAAATTTGACTCATGTTTTGTATATAATGGCCTTAATCATATGCATTCAGTATGGAAGTTAATTATCTTCGTATGTGAAATATGAAACTAAATTGGTAGGCATATTTGTATGCCTTAAAGCTAAATAGTTTTAGACTAGTTATAATGGTGAATATAGAATGAACATGATTTAAGACTAGAAAGTGTCTTGAATAAAATGCTTAATCGAAGAATTGATATGTTATCTTGGGTTGCCTATACAAGTTTTGTCCCTTAAGGTAGTATTATATTTGTGTTGGTTGCCATTGTGTAAGAACATGACATAAAGGCCATCTTGAAAGTTGATCGGCATAGACATTAGCTTGGTAATGAATTGGTTAAATGATTAGAGTTGAAGTTACCATTTGCTACATAACAAGTTAAAATTGTTCCTTAAGGATTAAGGATGGTATGAGACCATATAGATGGTCTTTTAGTTAGTGTTTAAATGAATTAGAAAGTTGAAACCTACCATTTCGAGCAGGGGTATCGATACCATTCCCATGGGTATCGAACCCCCTTGATAATAACCCCTCTAGTCCGATGCTTGATTCGATACCGAACATCACAGTGAATTTCCTGATTCGAAGTTCGATACCAAGTCTGGTAGTGTACTCCATGTTTAGATACCAGTATTGAACCGGGCTACTCAACCTTAAGTCAACGAGTCAACATAGTTGACCAACATCGAATTAGGGTTTGATACCCCTGTTCCGATACTTTTATATTGGGGTATCGATACTCCCAACCACTTTTGGTTCAACCACTTAGATTATGTTAAAATTTGATAATGAAATGCAGTATTAGACGAATTATAATCGGAAAGTAAATAAGACCAAAATAATTGATAAGTGAACTGATTTTGAGATTCGAAATTAATATATGTACAAGGTTAGAAAAAGTTTTAAGTTAGCCCGATAATTGATAAGGGAATTTACTTGTAATGTTATACAATAAAAAAATCAAATTATTTTAGATTTGAATACAAGTTCGATTTAAGTTCAAATTGCAAGTCCGGTCGACGCCCCCACTTTCTAACCCGGGGCGAGGGTGTCACAAACTTGGAGTCATTCAATCGAATACTTTGTTCAAGATTGATTGATTCATATTGTTAAAATCATAGAAAGAACCATGATGATTCAAACTATTATGAAAATATGTTTTTTCTTTGTGAAAATGTATGATTTTATACGGAGAGAACCATACAGGGGTATTATTACATGTCTCGTTAAAAAAAATTAATTCTAAACCAAAGAAAAGAGTATAAATGATAACACAAAACAAAATAACAAGTTCAAAGGATTAAACCAAACTGTAACTAGAAAGAGTCTTAAATCTAACCAAAGATCCAAAACACGTACTCTTAGGGGATGGTTATTTGATCTGACCTCGTCGGTTTTTGACCCACCTGATAGTTTTTTTAGAAAATGGAGTTCAAGTTGAATTGTTAAGAAAATAAAGTTGGATTGGGGATGAGTTTAGGATAAAAGTTTCTCGATTCGATTCAATCAGATATATTTTTATGTATAATATTTAATGTTTTTATTATTTTTCTTCGAATCAGGTTAGAATTTAATCAAATTTTTTATTAATATATTGGATTAGATTAATATCAGATTATAAATTTTATTATTTTGGGTCATATCAAGTCGAGAGAAATATATATTAAGGTCAGGTGGGGCGGATATTAAAATTTTCGAGTCGCCATCCCTACCTACTTTTCAACAATCGGATACTCTTTGAGCAGAAGCTGAGTAACCGACACTGGTGGTTCATCAAAGACCACAGGCTCAATACTATTAAAGTTGGCAATCCTAGTCCTAGCACAAGCGTCCGCAACTTGGTTACCATCTCGGCGAATACGTTGAACTTTGAATCACCCATCGACGATGTCAAAGATCCGACAAGTGACCATGTAGTCCATGTAAACTGGTATAGTCTTGGCGAATAATCTGAATAGCCTCTAGACCATCAAGTTCTAGTATAATGTCGCAAATTTCCAATACTTCCGCGTCAACTATCGAACAGATTCCGATGAACTTGGTGGAACCAAACCGCCACTCCCCATTGCTATTCCTAGCTACAGTTGATTGATGGCACTTCGTTTTCGGTAAGAGTGTTCCTCTGTTTATAGACATTACAGCTCATGTTATATAATATATTGTCACAAGTGGAAGACAATTATTATTTATCTGTTCACTACAACGATGGGCAATTGACTTTTTAACTATTGGGTGGTGTGTACATTAAATTATACAATAAAAAATGTATTGGGTAGGTGGACTGCGACATGGTATAGAATATATTGTTATAAGTAAACCACTTGTAAAAAATTATATAATATAATGTCACATTTGTGTTACAGCCTTACTGGTCTGGTGGCTCAGGATTTATATAACACCACCATTTTATCTTCTTCAAATCATTCACACTCTTCCTTTTGCAGAAATTATTAGATTCCACTTCCAAACACTTTGCCTTCCTTTCTGTTTCAACCAGAAATGGCCGAACAACTTGCGTTTGACATCGCAAAAGGGCTGGTTTCTCAATTGAGCTCCCCTGTTCTGGAGCAACTTAGCTTGTGGTGGAATTTCAAAGACGACCTGGAGGAACTCAAAAGCACCATCTCCGCAATCAAAGCTGTGCTTCTTGATGCAGAAGAGAAATCCGTGACCTCTAATCTCGTCCAAGATTGGCTTGCCAAGCTGAAAGATGCTCTGTATGATGCGGAAGACTTGCTGGATGATGTCTGTACTGAAGACTTGCGGAAGAAGCTGTTGAGTGGGAACAAACTGACCAAAGAGGTACGCGTTTTCTTTTCAAGATCAAACAAGTTTGCTTATGGTCTTAAAATGGGACGTAGAATCAAGGCCATCAAGGCCCGGTTGACCTCCATTCAAAGTCAGATCAGTTTCTTGAACTTGGTACCACGTGACCAAGCTCTCGAAACTCCTTTCATGGCCAGAAGGAGGCAGCAGACGCACTCTTTTCTGCTTAAAGATGAAATCATTGGGAGGGAAGATGACAAAGCAGCTCTTCTAAAACTCTTGTTTGACACAGAGTTTGAAAGTGAAGAGACTGTTTCCATCGTTCCAATTGTAGGGATTGGAGGCTTAGGCAAGACTGCTTTGGCGCAGTTTGTTTATAATGATAAAATGGTTAAAGATCAGTTTGGGTTAAGGATGTGGGTCTGTGTCTCGGATGTTTTTGATGTGAAAGTAATCGTAGGAAACATTATCAAATCTGTGAGTAATCAAGTACCTGATCAACATCTCGAAATGGATCAATTGCAAAAACAACTTCGAGATAAAATTGATGGGAAAAAATACTTGCTTGTTTTGGATGACCTTTGGAACGAGGAGAGGGAACACTGGGTTAGTTTAAAGAAGTTACTGATGGGTGGGGCTAAAGGCAGTAGGATCATAGTAACTACTCGCTCTCTGAGGGTAGCAAAGATCACGGGTACCTGTCAGCCTCATGTTCTGAAAGGCTTGTCTGATGCTGATGCATGGTCTTTGTTCAAACAAATAGCATTTGAGCAAAGATCAGCTGATTTGGAAAATCCATCCTTTGTGGAGATAGGAAAGCAGATTCTGAGAAAGTGTGGTGGGGTTCCTTTAGTCATTAGAACAATAGCTGGTACATTATCTTTTAAAGAAACTGAGACTGAATGGCTTTCTTTCAAAGATCATGAACTTTCTAGAGTCACCCAAACTGAAGGTGAAATTTTGTCCACACTTCAGTTGAGCTATGACCATCTTCCATCCCATTTGAAGCATTGCTTTGCTTATTGCAGACTCTATCCAAAAGATCATAAAATTGATGTACAAAAACTTATTCAATTTTGGATTGCACAGGGTTTTGTAAAACAATCAGATTCGATTCAATCTCTTGAAGAGATTGGATTTGGGTATTTTAAAGGTCTCGTTGAAAGAAGTTTCTTTCAAGAGGTAGAAGAAGAAGAAGAATACTGGCTGTGGCATATAACCTGTAAAATGCATGATTTTATGCATGATCTTTCTGCATTAGTGTCCGGGAGAGAGAGTCTTATTTTAGATTCAAATTCAAGTGCACGTGAGGTTGATGTGAAATGTCGTCATGTATCGGTTGATTTTTCCTTAATTCCTTTGTTGAAGGGAAAGAAGTTGCGAACTCTGTTACGTTTTCGAAACAGTAGAGCTGGAAACATGAGTGATGCAACTTGGGATTCAATCCTTTCAAATGGTAGATGCTTACGTGTACTGGAATTGGATGCGTTAAATCTTAATACAATTCCAGACTCCATTCATAAGCTGAAACATTTGAGGTACCTTGATGTCTCTTGGAATCCCCATCTGAAGATCCTCCCAAAGAGTATTTGCAAGATACAAAATCTGAAAGTGCTGAAACTTGACAGGTGTAGTAAGCTTGAAGAATTGCCAAAGAAGATTGAGCAATTGGTGAATCTGACACATCTTCCGTGTTATGGTTGTGATGGGTTAACTCATATGCCACGTGGGATAGGGAATCTGACTTCGCTTAAGACATTAAGCAGGTTTGTTGTGGATAAAGACGGTTCCCATGGCGCTGCTGCTGCTGATCTCAGTGAATTGAGTGGCCTTAACAGCTTAAGGGGATGGCTAACAATAACTAATCTTGGATTCGTGAGAAATGCAAAAGAAGAGTTTAAAGCTGCTAATTTGAAAGATAAGCAACATTTAAGGTCATTGAGTTTAGACTGGGGTGATGGTACCGATGATGATGAAGATAAGTCACTTGAACACCTCCAACCACATACTAATCTGAAGAAGCTCCAGGTGTTGGGATGGATGGGCGATGCCAAATTCCCAACTTGGATTTCTTTGCTCAAAAATCTCACAGAGATTGGAATATGGGGTCCCAGTAAATTTAAACATCTCACTTCCTTTGCTCAATTGCCTCATTTGAAAGAGCTGGTGATTTCTAACTTAACAGAGCTGGAATACATGGACGATAATGCCCCCAGTGGAGAACAAGGAGAAGCAGAACCATTCTTCCCATCGCTTACAGATCTAGAACTCCGTCAGTGCCCAAATCTAAAGAGTTGGTGGAAAATACCCGTTGACAATGATACGGATGATGACAAAGACAGAAGAGCATCAGCCATGGCATTTCCTTGTCTATCCCGCTTATCGATTCAAGATTGCCCTTTGAGTTCAATGCCGTTGTATCCATCACTGGATGAGAGTCTAATCTTGGAGAATACAAGTTCAAGGCCTTTAAAGCAGAGCATTCAGATGAATATCACAGCATCAGCCTCTTCTCTTCCTCTCTCCAAATTGAAATCACTCCATGTGAAGAATATTGAGGAACTGGACCCTGACATCCTAGATGAGTGCTTGAAGAACATGACTTCTCTAGTGGAGTTGGAGCTTGTTAATCTTCCACAGTTGTTGTCTCTCCCCCTTTGGCTTCAACATCTTGTTCAACTGAAAACATTACGCATCAAGAATTGCAGTGGATTGAGGTCACTCTTTCCAGTCTTCCAACACCTCACTTCCCTTGAACGGCTTCAAATATGGAACTGCAAGGAGCTTGAGTTATCTGCGGATGGCATCCAACTATTCCAAGATCATACAAGTCTACGCTCTCTAGAACTGGAAAATATTCCAAAATGTCTGCACCTTCCAGAGTGGATTCAACATCTAATAAATCTGAAAGAACTTTCTCTCTCTGATTTGCCCAATTTAACATCGCTTCCGGACGAGATACGTTGCCTAATCAATTTGGATGAGTTAGTAATACAAGGTATTCCCCAGTTGGAGGAACGATGTCGGAAGGACATTGGTGAGGATTGGCATAAGATTGCTCACATCCCGAGGATTTGGATGAACGGGGTAGGTTCTTCGTATCCTTTGAATCACTCATTCATTACTTTACCAACTTGTACAACCATATAGTGTGTTTTCTATTTTCAAGCATTTGAGTGAATATGATTGCTGACTTGTTCTCTATCTTCAGAGATGGGTGCAATAGCTACTGAAGGACATTTGAGTAGTTCAAGAATTCATAAGCAGAAAAGGAGAAAGAGAAGGTAGCTTATCGAATTACTTTTACATTTTAAAATCATAAATCATAATCATCTCAGAATTAACTGCAATCATCTAACAAAGAATATTCTTTTTTTGTCAGCTTGTGCTCAATGGAACATATACATACAGTTTTGAACAGCTCATCCATTCCTCATCATTCTATACCAAATACCATGCTTGTTGAAGGTAAATCATGATCACCCAAGTCTCATAATCCAAAACTATATAGCTCTACCAATAATTGTTTCTGTATCATCACAGTTGTTTTTCAGGAACATGGACAAGTCTTTCTTATGATGGTGATACAAACAGGCATGAGAAGATTACAGTCCAATCTGATCATCAAGGAGTTCTTGTCAAGAATTTCAGAGGCAGAAAGTCCAACGTCTAAGGTGTTTTATCTTTCATGCTGCATTTGTGGGATTGATTCTTTCTTTATAAAAGACTGTTTATACATCCTTCAGTCGTAACGTCTGGTTGGGAAGTGTTCAAAACCAAATGTACCTTGTACTATTGAGTTTAGGAGTAAAGTTTTTGTCTGTGCAGATGTAGGTACAACACCGAACTGCGTAAACAATTCTTTGTGTTCGTTGTTAGACTCTTCCTTCTGCTTTATTACAACAAGTCTGCTAGTCTGGTTCTAACACTTAAGGTCATGGAATGTGGAAGCATCTATGTCATCACCGGTTCCGTCGCATCGAGGTCGCATGAAAACGAATCGGAAAACTGAATGAAAGCTGCTTCACCATCCGATCTGTTAAAAGTCAATGAAAGAGCTCCCAAGTCTAGAAGCCAGGCTGATTGCAAAAGCTACGATGTTCAAAACTCATTTTGGACTTGAAAAGAGTTCTCTCCTATGCAAATAGTTTTCCTTACTCTCATACAAATAATTTTCTAAAAAAAAAGCTATTATATTTTTAAAAACCATCAAATTATATCTAAAAGTTTTAATTTTAAATTTACCATATTTATTATTATTTTTTATAATTTTATCTAATATTTTTATTATGATTTTATTTTTGTTCAGTTTAGTCTCTTAAAATTCTATATATCTAAAATTTACTCTTATTTATTTTTAATTTTATTAAATATTTAATATTTTTGTTCACTTTAGTCCCTAAAAAATATTTAATCTAATTTTTTTAGTTTAGTCCAAAATCTTATAGTTTCAAACTTTACATTTCAGTCACGAATTTTATAATTATTAACTTAAAATTTGATATATATGTCAACGATGATATTAGTTTCGTAAAGGATTAGTTAATTTCACTTTTCGTGAAAAAAAAACACGATCCTAGTATTTTATGAATGTTTTAAAAATGTTTCATAAACTATTTATTTTTTCGATTAACATTCAAAATTGAATTTATCATTAAGTCTCATTAAAATTAATGATTCTAGAATTGAGTTTCTAACATAAAATTTAAGCTATGAATCTATAACCACATTCTAGATTCAAATATTTATTTATTAGAGAGTAAACTGTATAAATGATCACTAAATTATAGTGTAAATTTTATTTTGATCACATATTTTTAATTTAATTATTTAAATAGTATTAATTAAGTCATTAATCATTAATAATTAAAAAAAAGAGATGGTAGTTAAAAGAATTAATACAATTACACATTCAATCTTATTTATTTATGCATTTTATCAAATTGGTCCTTATTTTAATTTAATTCAATGAATTTAATTATATAATCAGATTGTGACACCACCTACTTAGAGAAAAATAATAAATATATTATCTTTTATATATTTTTGTTTAATCATCTTTATCCAACTCATTAATTTACTAATATAGATATGATATTGTTTATTGAGTTCGATATACTAAAAGCATGTGACATCAATTCAATCTAGAAAATTATAAACTCGAATTAAAATAGTAAAATAAAGATTGATATGTCTATTTCTTTTTAATTTTAAACAAATAATAAGTCCCTGAAAACAAATCCTTCACTTAGAAACCTATTTTTTTTTTTAGATTTTCAAGCCTTAATTTTATTTTATTGTCATCCAAAAATAACCACCAAATTTGAGTTGAATATTTAGAGCATTTATTTTTAAGAATTTGTGTATTATTAGATAATAATTATCCATTCCATCCTCTATGTTTCATAATCTTCACATGTAAAACCCATCCACCTACCATAATCCTTCAAAAACATTAAGGAAAAAAATGGAGACTGGATCTTTAAGGAAAATACAGTATCACTTGCCGCCTTGGCGGGTCGCACTAAGGGTCGCCGCAGCTGTCTAGGCGGGGTTATGCCTTGTCGACAACTCAACTTTTCATAGTTATAGTTCGACAGACCATCCTTGTATGTTATACCTCTCGGCGAGAATCAAGGATGAACAATAACCAAACACATGCATCCTTTTAGTCGTTAAAACCTTTGTTGATTAGTCGATGCCTTTGAGCAAAGATCGTACTCTCTCATTTCGTGAGCCTAACTCTCCCGATATTAGACAAATAGATTTTTCTTTACATACTATCTTATCGAGCTCATATGCAAAGAAGAGTAAACGCTAAGAGAGAATAAATTATGAAAATAAGGTTTGCATTAATAAATATCAAATGAAGTACATCTTTCTTCCCCAACTACTCCACAAACAACCTAAGCCTCAAAGGGGATTTAGAATATAATGGTGTAGTCGGTGGTTTTAGGTTTTTCTATGAGAATTCGACCTCTTCTTAAACCTAATGTATGGCTTATATAGGCTAAACCTAGGTTAAAATCTTCCACATAAGGAAAGGGTTTTAAAAGAAAAAGAATGCAACTCCTTATTAAACTATGACATTTTATTCTATTTCCTATAATAACTCCTTATTTCCGTGTTGACCTTTGACCATGGCTTAATTCCTTTTATCTGCTTCGGCTTTCTCTCGCTTTATGTCGTTATAATAGACGTCTTTTTCTCTATCTGTCGAGCACCAGTTGTGATCTTCAATCTGCTGTCGTGGCATCCAAAATGTTCTCGTGACGAGTGCTTATCTGTAATTCGGTTTCAGTTCCAGCATCCATCTTGGCAGTTCATATGATGTAGTTTCCTATCTAAGAAAGAAAACCATCAAATGCATCTGTTTTATGCTAAATAATAGATAAATTGGTGATTTAAGTATTTGGATGCTGAAATATGAAAAATAAGTAGAATTATTCAATATTGCTCTTAAATTTGTCCTTTAATAGCAATAATTGACTGAAAAAATGATATAAAAAATAAGATTTTTTTTGCACTTATCGATTACAAAGTACACTGTACAAATGATCACTAAATTATAATATAAATTTTATTTTAATCACATATCTTTTAATTTAATTATTTATATAATATTAATTAAGTTATTAATCCTTAAAAATTAATAGAAAAAAATTGAGATGGTAATTAAAAGAATTAATACAATTACACATTTAATCTTATTTATTTATACATTTTATCAAGTTGGTTCTTATTTTAATTTAATTCAATGAATTTAATTATATAATCAGATTGTGACATCACCTGCTTCTAGAAAAAATATATTACTTTTTATACATTTTTGTTTAATCACTAGTATTCAACTCATTAATCGACTAATATAGATATGATATTTGTATTAAGTTCAATATAACCAAAAGCATGTGACATCAATACAATCTAGAAAATTATAAACTCGAATTAGAATAATAAAATAAAGATTGATATGTCTATTTCTTTTCAATTTTAAACAAATAATTAGTCCCTAAAAACAAATCCTTCACTTAGAAACCTATTTTTTTTTAGATTTTCAAGCCTTAATTTTATTTCATTGTCATCCAAAAATAACCACCAAATTTGAGTTGAATATTTAGAGCATTTATTTTTAAGAATTTGTGTATTATTAGATAATAATTATCCTTTCCATCCTCTATGTTTCATAATCTTCACATATAAAACCCATCCACCCACCATAATCCTTCAAAAACATTAAGGAAAAAAATGGAGACTGGATCTTTAAGGCTAGGGTTCATGGCAGTCTTTGCAGTTTCTGGAAGTGTAGTCTTCATTGCAAATGAAGTCCATAAACGTCTCCTCTCCGATTACATGAAAAAGATCGAGTTCGAATTCAATGGTAATACATACATGCATGTATGCATACAGGACGGATCGTTTAGTAAAATTCTGACTCCGTCTCTGCATGCATACATACATATCATTTCGTGATGACCTTCTTTAGGTCATGTTTACATGATTGCATGAATGAATGAATGAAATTCTGTTTTTTTTTTTCTGTTTTAGGGAATGGGAAATGCCAAGTAAAGAAAAGGGTTCGTTTTTCTGATGATGTGAGGGACCCATCATCGAATAACAAAGAATACAGGAAGAGAAATCACAGTGTGGTGACCATCGCCATTGCAAAGAAGGCTAAAGCTGATGGTGGTGGTGATGCTGATAGACTACAGCTGCTTAAAATGCCTCTCAATAGGCAGGTTTTGTACAAAGGGATTCTTCAATGTAAAACCCTTTGAAAAAAATGCTATCTTTCTTGGACATTGCAATCTGAATTCACATTTTTGTTTCTTGATGTTTTTTTAAATTAATGGTGTGTTTGGAGTTTGGACACCCTGATGTAATTATATAAAGTATAGTTGTATCGGATTTTGATCTCGAATAATAATTTTTAATTATTTTTTTATATTTGGTCTAAGTGTTAAATAATTTGGCTTCGCTTAAGTTTTGAGTTTGAGGCGTTGTGTACGTAAAAAATCTTTGTTTGGAGATTTTACCCACTAAAGTTAAGTGTACGATGCGGGTCAATCCGAATTAATTAGGACGAAACCTTAAAAAATAAATAAATAAATAAATATCATTTAAAAAATATTTTAAGTTTTTTCTTAATTGAATTTATACTCGGATACCCATAAATCAACTTGATAAACAATTTTATCAAGTAATAAATAGAGATAAATAATATTCAAACTTAATAATTAATTCATTTACTAAACATTTAAATATTTGAATTTAATTAATAAAAAATCTATCATGAATTTATACCAAACGAGTAGCTTCCATGGAAGAAATGATATTAATCCTAGTATTACCATTTTGAAATCAAATAATAATTAGAATGTTTAAATCTATATTTTTATATATTTGTAAAGGTTGATTTTTTATATCAGTTATTTGTGTTTAATTTTTTTATTATAATTTAATTATATTTAGTCCTACATTTTTAAATTTTTATTATAATTCAAATACTAGTTATGAATTAGAGTGTGACACCCTCGTCCCGGGTTAGGAGACGGAGGTGTCGACTGGACATTCGTACTTGTAATTTAGACCAATCTTGAGTTTAATTATAAAATGTTTTGGTGAACTGTAAGTTGATTCAAGTCAATTAAGTGTAATGATTATCAATTTTGAGTACAATTTAAAACTTTTCAATTACGATCCTGCTCGTCCACTCTAAATTAACTATTATTCAATTCGTTCTAACCATTTAATGTTAACGTACTATCAATTTAAGTCCCAATATAGATCTCATTTCAAATAGTTTAATCACCCCTTGATATTATCTTTTCGATTAAGTCAATTTTCATTTTCGAATTTGACTACATTAGCTATAGGTATCGATACCCCTATAAGAAGGTATAGGAACAGGGATATCGATTCTGGTTTCGATACAGGTTGCCTATGTTGACTCATTGACCAAGGCTGGGGAGCCTGTTTCGATACAAATATCGATACCAAAAGTTTCTGGAAGCTCCAGTATCGAACTAGGTATCGATACTGGCCTTCCTAATGAATTCAAGGCTTAAGGCATGAAGGTTTGGTATCGAAACAAGCATCGGTACCAAAAGTTACTGCCAAGGGTGGTATCGATACCCAAGCTAGTGGTATCGATACCCCTACTCGAAATGGGCAAATTTCAAGCCTTTGAACACTTAGACACATTTTTACAAGCTTACATTGAATCTCATTTCACCCCTAGACCATTAAGGGACATATCCAACACACTAGGTAACCCTAGCATCTTACCTAGACCACTTACTAAGTCTAGTATCATTAGTTTTAGCCATTGAACAATCTAACACTTATGTTATTTCATTTTACTCCATGGCAATTTAACTAACTTCTCTTTAACTTAAATGTATACACACTTAACATATACATATGACAAGGACCCCTCTAGGTGCAACCTTATGTCATTCCTAACCTTAAGGGGGCCATTTTAACATATTTAGGTTCCATATAACAACCTAACCAATGCATATAATGTCCAATTCAATGCTCATACCATTGTCTAATCCAATTTTACCTTGCTATGTCCATGACCATTAGTTAATCCTACCTTAGCCTCATGACCTACATGTTAGACCATAGGACTCGTCATTTGCATATTAACATACATCACCCTAGCTAAGGTTCCATGAGCAATCCTCAACCATATCAAAAGCTAGCCAACACATGGTATTGCCTTATGGCTTACAAACCAAGTCAATAACAAGCCACATGCACAAATATATACAAGCCATGGGCTAAGCCCTCAAATGCATGAACTAACAAAATATGAATACTAATGCCACCATACTAGGAGTTAACATGAGTTCAAAATACCATACATTAGCTTGCTTGGTGCGCTTACTCCGGTTCAATCTTGATCTAACTCTCTAGCTCGATTACCTGTTGTTTTGGGAAGGAGGAAACAAGAGAGTGTAAGTACTAAGAAATACTTAGTGAGGCAGCCCTAGTCTAACCATATTAGACATAAACATATAGCAAATAACATGCTTAATTCAATCATCATATCAAAATCATGGCATTAAAGAAGGCATGCTTCAATTAAGCAAATGAATCAATTCATGGCATTAGTTCTTACAATGTACAAGTTCAATCATAACCAATATCATAGGCAACATGCTTCCATGATCATATTTCTATCATACCTATCAATGTCATGTTCAATATGCTCAAGCTAGTATAAAATCAATGCATCTATCTCATTACCAATTTTCATTTCTCAAGTTCAATAACCAATCACAACAAGGGCTACACTTAGCCATATATTCATTTTCCAATATCAATAATCATTTCTCAATCAAGTGCTACTCATAGAAATAATCACATTCCAATGCTCAATATCAATGATCAAGTGTCAACGTTTTTCAAGCCAATGCATGTACCTTCAATTTACATTTAATCTTTAATTTCTCATTTTAGTTTCGTGTATTGCCTTGGTATAGTAGGACAAGGTAAGTGAGTCATCAAGAGTGTCACGAAGACACTAAATAAGAGTACCACAAAGGCACTAACAAGAGTATCATAAAGATACTAACAAGAGATACCCAAGGTATCTAACAATTGGTGACTAACCACCAAATCAAGGTACCCATAGTACCAAACAAGAGTACAGAAGTACTAAACAAGAGTGCTAAGCACTAAACAATGAGCTCAAGACCCTAGGCATGTCGTACTACCTATGACCACTATAGACCAAGGCTCAATATCATTTTAATATCCATTTGATCATTTTTCTTTTTAAATCATGTAATCAAGTTCATATTATCATGAGCAAGTATCCAATACAAGTTATAACAAAGGCAATTTATCATGCTTTAGTCATTTCCTCTAAGCAATTCAATTCACATTAACAATGTCAAATGTTCATAACATGTCACCAATACATGTACATCATATTAAAAATAACATGCATATCATGCTATCAACCAATGAACATATCATTACAATCATGCTCCATGCATGGTTTGCGTACCTGATATTTGTAGCCGCGTGCCGTTACTTACCTCGGCATTTCCAAGTAATGCATATGTGCTAAGCTAGTTCTAATACTCTAGCAAGCAAATTATTCAATCAACAAGTCATTTTACATTAGTCATCCTTCCCTTTTTACCGAATATGGATTAATCAATTTACATGGCATATCAATTTCAATTAACAAAAGATGGTTAGGACCCTAGGTCCTAACCCTAAGGTTTGCCACACTCACCAATTCTCCAAGCTATCAAGGGTTGTAGATCGCAACCCCTTTGCCTCGTTTCCTTGTTGCTTCGAGCCTCTCTTGCTCTTCAACTTCTTCTCTCGGGTTATCTAACAATCCATATACAATAGCTATGTATCAATACATTTTCAATCATCTATTTCAAGTGTTCTTAAGCTTAACCAATATAAACATATACATTTGTTCATTACGGACAGTTTCACTACCCTTTGGCGAAACAAACATATCTCTTAGCTCCGATGTCCGATTTTAGTCCATTATACCTCGTTGGAAATCTAGAAGAATCCTCTACAAGGTAAAATTAACCTTACATTTTAATTCCTAATCGATCAGCTCCGGATTTCATCCGAAACAGACCCGGCCGGATTTCTAGGACTGCTCGGGTAGCCCTACGGAACAGCTTATATCTTTCTCTACCGAACTCGGATTAAGGTCCCGTAAATTTTCATTTAAACTAAGTATACATGAGTATCATTTTCTAAATTTTCAGCTCTAAATTCCTTAAATCCCGACCTAGGAAAATTCTCAAAGATAGCTACCCGGAATGGTGTTTCTAGGCATTTTCGGCTACTTCTCATTTCATACATTTAATTCCAAAACCCCGAGCTATTTTCATAAATTTCCAGCAACCTAAATATAAAATTAACATCATTTAAATCACCTTATTCATCAATCTAATCTCATGTAATTCTATCATTAGGTCCATTAATACACATGGAACTCCTAATATCATGATTCCAAGTTCTCATGCTCACTTTCATTAAATCCAAACAAATGAAATCCCTAATTTAGTCATAAAAGCATCATTGAAAGCATGTAAAATCTAAGAGCCCAAGTTTCCAATATTTCAATTAGGGAGAGAAACACTTACCGAAATCTCTAGATTCGATTTCCCTAGCTTAAATCTTAACCATGCAATGTTTTTATCTCTTCCTTCAATGACTTCTTTCTACTTTCTCTCTCAAGTTTCTCTCCCTCTCTCTCCTCCTTGTTCTTGCCGTTGCCGTGAGAAAATGAAGGAAGAAGGGCTCAATTTCAGCCACTTTTGTTTGCTTAAAATTAAGGGTGAAAGGTTTACTTTGTCCTTAATGAAATGTCTAGTGTTGGTTTACTACATGGGGTAGTTCAAGGAATATGGATATTTATCATGCAATCTTCCTGTTCCATTTTCAATTCAATTTGGTCCCTCACATTGTCTAAGTGTCACATGATTTGGTTTAATTCCACAATTAATTCGATTCATTTTACTAGCCCGGTTTCAGGGTGTTACATAGAGCATGAAATTTAACGGTTTATAAATAAATATTTAAATCCCCTTGATGATTGAACCACTTAAATTTAAACTCGATTATAAAACAAGAAAAATATACGAATGTAATTCGAATACACGAAAATAAGTGTCCTCTTGGTCTGTGTCCCTTATAAGACTTTCCCAAGCTCCCCCATTAATGTCCATGCTGAACTAGTCAGGGTCTTAAATATTTAATACTTTCATGCAACATACTACATATTATCTTTCCAAACAAAATTTATTTATTTTTATTTTTTACTTTTAGAATTCATGTTTGGTAAACACGAATTTAACTTAGAAATATTTTTTTAAAAAAATTATTTAAAAAGATATATTTTTTAAATAAAAAATATTTATCCAAATTACCCAAAAGATATCCTATATATTAATCATATTTGATTAGTCAAAAAGTTCTTTTAAAAAAGTTAGTCAAAAAGTTAGTCAAATTCTTTTCTTTTATTGTTGGTGGTCCACTGATTTTTAAACCTTATCCATTCAAAATCTCAAACTGAAATAATATATTTTGCTTTTTTTACCTCCACTCCACCAAATATAAATTATTTTTGGGATATAATATACAAATAACCATTTATAGAATTATACATCTATCTATATATATATATAATAATTCTATATTTGAATGAAAGAGATGTGTCGAAAAATGAAGACCGTGTAAGGAAAAAAAATCATCTAAAAACCTTTTTTATTTAGGCCATATGGACATGAAATATACGTAGGGATAGACTTAGTGGATGTTGGATGTAGTTACGTCCTTTAAAAATTTTAAATTTTCGTATATTTTATGTACTTTTTATATTTTCTGTTGATAATCTAATTATATATCCTTAAATAATTTTACGTCTTTTTATTTTTAATATAATTTATTAATAATTTACGCTCTTATATAAATTTTTGAATAGTACCTAATATATGTAATGTTGGCATTTATGAATTATTGGTATAATTCCGACATGAGATGATCCTTTTCATGAACAAATATGTGTCATTATGTACCTTGTTTCTCATATTTGTTGGGGGCCATACCTAATTCTTACCTTGTTTTTTATCTTGAATATATTATTATAATTAAATTAAACTAAAATTTATTTTTTAAGAACTTATAATTACATTTGATTGAAACATATCGATTTTCAGACTAAAAATTTAGATCGAATTTTATAAATATTTATTATGAGATGATCCTTTCAACTCAATTTTTTATTTAGAATGTTAAAATTTAAACTATTAATCTTACTTAATAAACTTAACGCATCATTTACTTAATCATCTGATTATGATTTTTAATTAACATAAACTCATTTTAAATAAATCATTTAAGATGCCAATTAATTTAATTCTCTGGTTTTCATCTCCCATTTGTCATGTTGTACACAAAAATCATTTTCACAAGGTTGTTTGTTAAGGGTACAAATCCATGTGCCAGTCACCATTCATAAAGCATAATTTGACCACAAGCTATCTATGTATCATTTGGACAACCTAAGTGTCGTTTTAAATTATTTCATACTATATTCGTGTTGATTGATCGTATAATATTCAAAAATTATTATCCGGTCTTTAGTTTAATGAAAGCACAAGCTTTTCTAAGAGAAATGATTTGGTCCATGTTGATTACTTTTTTATTAAGAGTTTCATAATCAGTTGATCTAAATGAATGAAACATCAATTCTCTTAAACAAGGTTAATAATAACAACTAGATTGAAAAAATCACTCTCATAATAGATCTTTGCGGTACTTTATGTAAATTAATTAAACATACTTTATGTAAATTAATTAAACATACTCGAGTTAGATTCTTCTTACAAGACCAGTTTCAACCCCAAATCCCAGCAACAGTTGGACCATATGTCACCATCTTAAGAAACCCAAATTGGTAGACATTTTGATGGTTTCCCGTTTGTTCATGGAGTGTGAACCCTGTTCACCAACTTGGCCAATTGGGAGACACCTTGATGGCTACACTTCATGGTCCAAATACTTGACAAGTATCCAACTCCAAAACTAATAAGAGAGAACTCGAATTTAAAAAGTGAACGTGATTATAAATAAACGTCCGATTAAATAAACATTTATCATTGATTGTTTTATATATTTAAATATTAAGAATTATATGTTAAAATTAGACAAAAACTCCGTAATAAAACTACCAATTCAGCCAAAAACAAAGTCTAAGACTATATGGTACATGCATAAAAAATAAATACAAGTAAATAATTCATCTATGTATTATTGAAATGTTGATGAGTTTGTAACACCCTAGAAATCGAGTGGATAAAACGGTCGAATAATGTAAATTAAATCGAGTCTTGAGTAAAATAAATGAGAATCAAGAGGGACTAAATTAAATCAAATGAGAAAAACAAAGGATTACATATTAAATTTTCGGTTTCCTTTAATTGCCCTTGGACACTAATTGATAGAAAGTTTTAATGAGGGGCAAAATGGTCATTTATACCCCATTTGAGACCAAACAAATCAGCCAATTTCTCCCTTCTCCAACCCCCATTCTCACGTGAATGTTAGAGAAGAGAAGAGAGGGAGATTTTCCATGGGAGCTTAAGAGTGTGAGCTTGGAAGCTTTGCATGTTCGATCAAAAACGTTAGAAAGCTGAAAATAGAGACCCGGTAAGTTTTCTTTCAATAACTAAGATGCTAGAAGGTGGGTTCTTGAGTTTTAAATGAATCTATGATGTCTTTAAATTAAAGCTTGGTTTATGGAAACTTGAATTTAGGAATTCAATCGCTTGGGTTGGGTTTAAGAAACTTGGGCAAGTGAGTAAGAACCCTAAAATTTGGGATTTTGTGGATGCATTATGTGAGCTAATTGATTAGGAAATATGGTAAAAATTAAGGATTTGTTGATGTTAGTTCCATGATTGGAAGGGCTGGAAATTCTTGGAAATGTTGAGAATTAGGAATCGAGCTATGAAATGGGACTTAGCCGAAAAAAGCTTAGAGATGCTATTTCAAGTAGCCATTTTCGAGAAATTCCCTAGGTCGGGATTTAAGGAATTTAGAGCTGAAATTTTAGACTATGATACTCATGTATACCTAGTTTAAGAGGAAATTTACGGAACTTAAATCCGAGTCCGGTAGAGGATGATATAAGTTGTTCCGTAAGGCTACCCGAACAGTCCCAGAAATCGGGCCAGGTCTATTTCGATTGAAATCTGGAGCTAATCGAATAGGAATTAAAATGTAAGGTTAATTGTTCCTTGTAGATAATTCTTCTAACTTTCCAACGAGGTAAAACGGGCTAAAATCGGACATTGGAGCTAGGAGATATGCCCGTTTTGCTATGGGATAGCAAAACTGTCCGTAAAAGATAAACGTGCATGCCTATATTTGATAAATCTAAGATTACTTGAATTGAATTATTGGGTATGTTTTGATGAATGTCATATGTATATGCACTTTTAGATAAACCGAAAGAAGAGGTCGAGGAGCAAGAAAGGCTCGAAGCAACGAGGAAAAGAGGCAAAGGGGTTGTGATCTACAACCCGTGATAGCTCGGAGTATTGGTGAGTGTAGCAAACCTTAGGGTTAGGACCTAGGGTCCTAACCATTTGATTATTTGATTTGTTATGTAATGTAACCGGATTAAATAAATATTTGACATTATGGGAAGGAGGATTAATTGATAATGACTTGTTGACTCTATGTTTGAGTACTAGATAAATAACTAGTTTAGAGCATTTGCATAGCTCGGAAATGCCAAGGTAAGTATTGGCACGCGGCTAAGGATGCCAGGTATGTTAGTCATGCATGAGTTATGTCCATGATAGCATGATATGTATTTGCTTTGATATGTAGCATGACTTATGCTTTCGGATTTGGTAACATGATCACACGTATATGCTCTAATATGTTAGCATGACTTATGCCTTGGATTTTGGTAACATGTAATATGTATATGTTTGATATGCTAGTAGCATGACTTGATGCTTTTAATATGCCATGTTATGTGCATCACCCGTGACAAGAATTTGACTAAGTAAAATAGAAGACAAATTGAATAAGAAATTTTGATTGAGCCTTGGGTTATAGTTGGTCATAGGTAGTACGGCATGCCTAGAGTCTGAGCTCATTTGTTAGTACTTCGGTACTTCTGATCAGTACTTCGGTACTTCTGTTGGTATTATGGGTACCTTTGTTGGTGGTTAGTCACCATTTGTAGATATCATGGGTATCTTTTGTTAGTGTCCTAGTGACACTTTTGCTAGTACCTTAGGGTACTTCTGTTGACTCGTTACCTAGTCTAACTATACCAAGGCAACGTTTGAAATTGATTCGAAAGATTAAAATTAATGTAATTGCTAATAAGCATTTGACATGATTTGATCTTGTACATTTGATATGCATTTGCCATAGGGCATTTGATATGGATTGAATATGGACATTTGACATGTACTTGCCATAGAGCATTTGATATGAATTGAATATGAATATTTGATATGCACTTGTCATAGGGCATCTGATAAGAATTGAATATGAGCATTGGATATGACTTTTCCATAAGATATTTGTATATGACTTGTCATTGTACTTGAGCATGATTATATGATGTACTAAATGCCATATATAAAGGACTTGCTACTCATTTGATGTATTTCATTTGTTATAATTCATGTCTAAATTGGTTAGACTTAGGCTACCTCACTAAGTACTTCTTAGTACTTACACTCTTTGTTTCCTTCTTCCCAAACAACAGGTTCACGAGTTAAAGAAATTGATCAAGCTTGAATCGGAGCAAGGACACGGAA
Organism: Abelmoschus esculentus; assembly: GCA_035048815.1. NCBI lineage: Eukaryota > Viridiplantae > Streptophyta > Magnoliopsida > Malvales > Malvaceae > Abelmoschus > Abelmoschus esculentus. The sequence goes on along the minus strand of JAUCBN010000019.1, from coordinate 267,692 downwards.
GTAAGCCAAAGTATGGTATTTTGACAATTTTTGTAACTCCTAATATTTGGTGGCATAGTGATCATATTAGTCTACTATATGCATTGATGGCTAGCTCATGTCTTATGTATATTCATATGATCATCTTAGCTTTTGGTTTGTAAGCCGTAAGGCACAACATACATGGTAGGCTAGCCTTGCACATTTTGGGTATTTAGCTATGGTTGACATGTTGACTTGGAAGCATGTATTGATTTATGGTTGTTTGCCTTAGTAACTAGGTCATATGAACCTAGGACCTAACTTGTTTGCTTAAGTGGCCATAGAGAAAATGAGGTTAGAGGTTGTCCTAGTAAGGGATGTACGAATATGGAAATGCATGCTAAATTGGTTAAAATGAACAAGTTTGGTGAATCGATATAGGTCACCTAAGTATGTATAATGATCTTTGTGGCCTAGGTTTGGGTTGAAGCCTTTAGATAGTCCCTTTGATATATCTAAGTGTCTAGAAGGCTTGAAATTGTCAATTTCGAGCAGGGGTATCGATACCTCTAGCTTGGGTATCGATACCACCTTTGGCAGAAATAATTTGTATCGAAGCACGTTTCGATACTGGGGATTCCAGTAGCCATTTGGTATCGAAGCACGATTCGATACAGGGGATTCCAGTAACTTTTTGCACCGATGCCAGTATCGATACTGGCTACCCAGTCTTGGTCAACGAGTCAACACTAAGGACTGGTATCGATACCTAGTTCGATACCCCTGTATCGATACCAACAATAGGGGCATCGATACCACCTTACTGCATGGGTTCAAATTTAATAATGGATAATTGCTTGATTAATAAGGTGTAATTGATGATAGTTAGATGAATACAATTTGATATAACAGTTTGATCAATTTAATTGAAGTTACGTTTAATCAATGAAGGGTAGCTAAGTTTCGAATTGGAAGTTGTTTAAGTATCCAAAAAGTTTTAAATTGGTCTCGAACTTATGTAAGTAATATAAGATTCAAACCGTAAAATGAACGAATATTATTAAGGAACTGACTTGCAATGTTTTGTCAATAAGCAATTTGTATAAATTTGACCAGCTCAAAATGTTTCATAATAAGTCATATGTTTGAATTTGATTACAATGTTTGAGTTCGTAAGTCCGGTCGACGCCCCCGTCTCCTAACCCGGGGCGAGGGTGCCACATTTTAGTGGTATCAGAGCTTTCGGTTACATGATTCTTGGACCGAAAATAGTATGCATGTATCATATAGGATTGAACTATGCCACCTGGGAGTTTTATACCGTACTTGCTTGTGTTCTTGCTTATTTGAATAATATTTTGTCTACTTTTGTAGTATGGTTGATACAAGATTTGTCCTAGGAGATGAAAGTCCCGAGGGATCATCTAGTGAAAATGAGAATGTAAGGGTGGAACAGAATCCACCGTTAGAACAAGAACCACCTCCGATGGAAGTTGCTCCTGAGTCGGTGGTCCCGATTATACAAGACGTTCAGAGGGAATGTCTTCTGAGTATGAAGGGAATGTTTGATCAGCTAGTGTCCTACTTAAGACAAGATCGACCAGCTCCTGTTAATGTCGTGCCAAGTAGGGCACCAATTGAGAAGCTTGCTCGATATCGAGCCTTTACTTTCGCAGGTGTTAATGAGGATAAGCCCGAGGAACCCGAACAGTGGTTGGAAAGAACCACCCAGATTTTGACTAAGCAGCTGCAGTGCTCAGACGAACACAAACTCGAATGTGCCATTTCGCTTTTAGCCGATGAAGCCTTAAGTTGGTGGGAGACAACGACCTTAACTGTTCCCACCGACTCTATTACGTGGGACTTCTTTGTGGAGGAATTTAAAAAGAAGTACATTAGTGAGCAGTATCTGGCTGAAAGAAGAAGGAAGTTCTTGTATTTGAAGCAGGCTAATAGGCCTATAGAGTAGTATGTGGCAGACTTTTGTAAGTACTGCAAATATGGAGCTGAGTATATTAAGACTGAGAAACAAAAGTGTCAGATGTTTATAGATGGGCTAAATGATGAAATGAGCCCTATGTTCACAGCCTTGGGGATCACAGACTTCCAGATTTTAGTCAACAGAGCTATTGCTATCAAAGCCAAGATGAAGGCTTCGGAGAAAAGAAAAGGTGGAAATAGGAATGACAAGAAACGGAAATGGGAAGATAAGCCTGATTGGAGTGTGAAGAAAGCCAAGAGTCAGAAAGAAGGCTCTTCGACCTACCACCATGAATCCAAAAGCCATTATGTGCCGAGACCTCAGACGGAAAATAGACCTTCAGCCCCGGTTGCGTCTGTTCATAGCACGGGGAATTCTGGAAAAGCTCAGGCTTGTCAGTTCTGTCAGAAGTTTCATGCTGGACCTTGTCGGCTTTAGATGAAACTATGTTATGCTTGTGGTGGATCAGACCACTTTATCCAAGACTGTCCTCAGAATCCAAATAGGGGCACACCTCAGTCTCGTGCCTATCAGAGTCCTCCACCTCAGAATAGAAACAAAGGCCCGGGACAGGCCCATTCTGGGAATCAGAGTAGAGGAAAGGACCGTTAGTCAACCCCTCCTCATCAAGGATCTCAAGTTCCTGCTAGGATGTACCATGTTCGTGGTAGAGAGGAGGAAGAGTCTCTCGATGTTATTGCAGGTACAATTGAATTAAATTTGAGTCCTGCATATGCTTTGATAGATTCAGGATCTACTCATTCCTTTGTATGTTCTAAAATGCTTGTAAAGACTAAGTTAGAGCCTGAAAATATTGATAGGGGTCTTGTAGTATCAAACCCTATAGGGGGAATAATGAATGTTAACCTCGTTTGTAAGGACTCCCCGATCTCAATTCGAAGTATTCCTTTTCGGATTGATTTGTTTGTATTACCAACTTGTGAGTTCAACCTTATATTAGGGTTGGACTGATTAACCAAACATGAAGCTTGGATCGACTGTCAGAACAAAAGATTGTATCTTCGTGGCTTGGGAAAGGAGTCAATCCTCCTAATTGATAAGAAACCAACTTCGATTTTTGCTGCTATGGTTTTACAAGATGAATATGACTTCGGGTTGCCAAAGATTCCTGTGGTATCCGAATTTGTTGATGTCTTCCCGGAGGAACTCCCTGGTCTTCCTCCGACCAGAGAAGTGGAATTTGGGATTGAAGTCCAACCTGGGACTAATCCGGTTTCAATTACTCCTTATAGAATGGCACTTATTGAGTTGAAGGAACTCAAGAAGCAGCTCCAAGAGCTATAAGATAAGGGATTTAAACGTCCTAGCTCTTCACCATGGGGTACCCCGGTTTTGTTCGTAAAGAAGAAAGATAGAACAATTAGACTCTGCATTGATTACCGGCAACTGAATCAGGTTACCATTAAAAACAAGTACCCTCTGCCTAGGATCGAAGATCTATTTGATCAACTTAAGAATGCTACGGTGTTCTCCCGGATTGATCTTCAATCGGGGTACTATCAGATGAAAGTAAAAGAGGAAGATGTTCCTAAGACGGCTTTCAAAACTCGATATAGGCATTTTAAATTCTTGGTGATGCCATTTGGGCTAACCAATGCACCAACTGCCTTCATGGATCTAATGAATCGAATGATCAGACCCCATCTTGATAAGTTTGTGGTTGTCTTCATTGATGACATTTTGGTGTATTCTCGAACCAAGGAGGAACACTCGGAACACCTTCGAATCGTGTTGCGAACACTTCGGGAACGTCAAATGTTTGCCAAGTTCTCCAAGTGTGAGTTCTGGTTATCGGAAGTGTCGTTCCTTGGCCATGTTATCTCGGCAGAAGGAATCAAAGTTGATGCCAAGAAAGTACAAACTATTCTGGATTGGAGACCCCCAAGAAATGTTACTGAGGTTAGAAGTTTCCTCAGTTTAGCCGGGTATTATAGGAGATTTGTTAAAGGATTCTCCACTATCGCCTTGCCTTTAACTAAACTTCTAAGAAAAGATAAGTCGTTTGAATGGTCAGAGGACCAACAAAAAAGCTTTGATCAGCTTAAGCAAGCCTTGACCCATGCTCCTGTCCTTATTCAACCAGAATTCGGTAAGGAATTTACCGTGTATAGTGATGATTCACATTCAGGACTAGGTTGTGTCCTAATGCAAGAAAATAAAGTGGTTGCTTATGCATCAAGGCAATTGAAGCCTCATGAGTTGAATTATCTGACACATGATCTCGAGTTAGCTGCTATTGTTTTTGCTCTCAAGATATGGAGGCATTACTTATATGGTGAGAAGTGTTATCTGTACACCGATCATAAGAGCCTCAAATACCTCCTGACTCAGAAAGATTTGAATTTAAGGCAAAGGAGGTGGATGGAACTACTAAAAGATTATGACTTGGTCATTGACTACCACCCCGGAAAGGCCAATATGGTGGCCGATGCTCTTAGTCGTAAACCGACCTTGGGTAAGTTATTTAATAACTTTGAAATATTATAAGTTTCCTTTGAATATTCGTGTCTGATTTAAAAATTCCTTTGAAGCCCCAAACTCGATTAATGCTCATCTTCGAGTATATCGAAAGCAAGGATATTTGTCTGAACTCCAGGTTCAGTCCGATCTAATATTGAGGATCAAAGATCTACAACAACCTGATTCTGAACTTCAAGCTATTGTATCAAAGCTTGATTCGAAAGCTAATGTCGAATTCTCCCTCAATCCGAATGGATTACTCTACTTTAGAAATAGAGTATGTGTTCCGAACAATGAGGAACTGAAAAGAGATATCCTACAAGAAGCACATCAAAGCCCATTCTCGATCCATCCTGGTGCTGTTAAGATGTATAAGGATTTGAAATCCTTGTATTGGTAGCTTGGAATGAAAGAAGCCATCACAAATTTCGTATCCCGATGTTTGACGTGTCAAAAAGTTAAGGCTGAACACCGAGCTCCTACAGGATTGCTACAGCCTATTGAACTACCCGAATGGAAATGGGATCGGGTAACAATGGATTTTGTCACTGGTTTGCCTGTTACACCGAGGAAGAATGATGTTATTTGGGTGATAGTGGATAGGCTCACCAAATCTACACATTTTATTCCGGTTCGAAAGAACATGACCTCAGAGACCTTAGCTGAATTGTATATCCGCGAGGTGATTCGATTACATGGTGTACCAACGTCTATCATTTCTGATAGAGATCCGAACTTCACCTCCAGATTTTGGAAGTCCTTGCAGAAAGCTCTTGGAACTAAAGTACATCTTAGTACTGCTTTCTATCCGCAGTCCGATGGTCAATCGGAAACGGTAATACAAGTGCTAGAAGACATGTTACGTGCCTGTGTTATAGACTTCGGGAAGAATTGGGAAAAGTCCCTACCCTTAGTAGAATTTGCATACAATAATAGCTATCAAGCATCGATTCAGATGGCTCCTTTTGAAGCTTTATACGGGAGAAAATGCAGAACTCCTTTATGTTGGTCCGAATTGGGAGAGAATAAGGTTTTGGGACCTGAAATGATCCGGGAAATAGAGGAACAAGTTCGAATAGTCCATGATCGATTGAAACAAGCCTTCGATAGACAAAAGGCTTATGCAGATTTAAAACGGAGAGACATTCAGTACAATGTGGGAGACAAGGTCTTCCTAAAAGTTTCTCCTTGGAAGAAAGTGTTCAGATTCGGTAAAAGAGGAAAACTTAGTCCTCGGTTTATTGGACCCTTTGAGATTGTTGAAAGAATAGGCTCGGTGGCCTATCGACTGGCTCTCCCTAGTGAATTTGACAAGATACACAATGTGTTCCATGTCTCTATGCTAAGAAGATACAGATCCGATCCTTCCCATGTTCTGGAACCTAAGGAACTGGAATTAAATCCCGATTTATCTTACGAAGAGGAACCGGTTCAGATACTCGATCGAGAAGTTAAAAGACTTCGCAACAAGAACATTCCTTTAGTAAAAGTCCTTTAGAGAAATCACAAGAAGGAAGAAGCTACATGGGAACCCGAGGACACGTTAAGAGCCCAATATCCGTAACTATTCCCTTCAGGTAAATTCGAGGACGAATTTCTTTTAAGGAGGGGAAAATTGTAACACCCTAGAAATCGAGTGGATAAAACGGTCGAATAATGTAAATTAAATCGAGTCTTGAGTAAAATAAATGAGAATCAAGAGGGACTAAATTAAATCAAATGAGAAAAACAAAGGATTACATATTAAATTTTCGGTTTCCTTTAATTGCCCTTGGACACTAATTGATAGAGAGTTTTAATGAGGGGTAAAATGGTTATTTATACCCCATTTGAGACCAAACAAATCAGCCAATTTCTCCCTTCTCCAACCCCCATTCTCACGTGAATGTTAGAGAAGAGAAGAGAGGGAGATTTTCCATGGGAGCTTAAGAGTGTGAGTTTGGAAGCTTTGCATGTTCGATCAAAAACGTTAGAAAGCTAAAAATAGAGATTCCCGGTAAGTTTTCTTTCAATAACTAAGATGCTAGAAGGTGGGTTCTTGAGTTTTAAATGAATCTATGATGTCTTTAAATTAAAGCTTAGTTTATGGAAACTTGAATTTAGGAATTCAATCGCTTGGGTTGGGTTTAAGAAACTTGGGCAAGTGAGTAAGAACCCTAAAATTTGGGATTTTGTGGATGCATTATGTGAGCTAATTGATTAGGAAATATGGTAAAAATTAAGGATTTGTTGATGTTAGTTCCATGATTGGAAGGGCTGGAAATTCTTGGAAATGTTGAGAATTAGGAATCGAGCTATGAAATGGGACTTAGCCGAAAAAAGCTTAGAGATGCTATTTCAAGTAGCCATTTTCGAGAAATTCCCTAGGTCGGGATTTAAGGAATTTAGAGCTGAAATTTTAGACTATGATACTCATGTATACCTAGTTTAAGAGGAAATTTACGGAACTTAAATCCGAGTCCGGTAGAGGATGATATAAGCTGTTCCGTAAGGCTACCCGAACAGTCCCGGAAATCCGGCCAGGTCTGTTTCGATTGAAATCTGGAGCTAATCGAATAGGAATTAAAATGTAAGGTTAATTGTTCCTTGTAGATAATTCTTCTAGCTTTCCAACAAGGTAAAATGGGCTAAAATCGGACATCGGAGCTAGGAGATATGCCCGTTTCACTATGGGATAGCAAAACTGTCCGTAAAAGATAAACGTGCATGCCTATATTTGATAAATCTAAGATTACTTGAATTGAATGATTGAGTATGTTTTGATGAATGTCATATGTATATGCACTTTTAGATAAACCAGAAGAAGAGGTCGAGGAGCAAGAAAGGCTCGAAGCAACGAGGAAAAGAGGCAAAGGGGTTGCGATCTACAACCCGTGATAGCTCGGAGTATTGGTGAGTGTAGCAAACCTTAGGGTTAGGACCCATTTGATTATTTGATTTGTTATGTAATGTAACCGGATTAAATAAATATTTGACATTATGGGAAGGAGGATTAATTGATAATGACTTGTTGACTCTATGTTTGAGTACTAGATAAATAACTAGTTTAGAGCATTTGCATAGCTCGGAAATGCCAAGGTAAGTATTGGCACGCAGCTAAGGATGCCAGGTATGTTAGTCATGCATGATTTATGTCCATGATAGCATGATATGTATTTGCTTTGATATGTAGCATGACTTATGCTTTCGGATTTGGTAACATGATCACACGTATATGCTCTGATATGTTAGCATGACTTATGCCTTGGATTTTGGTAACATGTAATATGTATATGTTTGATATGTTAGTAACATGACTTGATGCTTTTAATATGCCATGTTATGTGCATCACCCGTGACAAGAATTTGACTAAGTAAAATGGAAGACAAATTGAATAAGAAATTTTGATTGAGCCTTGGGTTATAGTTGGTCATAGGTAGTACGGCATGCGTAGAGTCTGAGCTCATTTTTTAGTACTTCGGTACTTCTGATCAGTACTTCGGTACTTCTGTTGGTATTATGGGTACCTTTGTTGGTGGTTAGTCACCATTTGTAGATACCATGGGTATCTTTTGTTAGTGTCCTAGTGGCACTTTTGCTAGTACCTTAGGGTACTTCTCTTGACTCATTACCTAGTCTAACTATACCAAGGCAACGTTTGAAATTGATTCGAAAGATTAAAATTAATGTAATTGTTAATAAGCATTTGACATGATTTGATCTTGTACATTTGATATGCATTAGCCATAGGGCATTTGATATGGATTGAATATGGACATTTGACATGCACTTGTCATAGGGCATCTGATAAGAATTGAATATGAGCATTGGATATGACTTTGCCATAAGATATTTGTATATGACTTGTCATTGTACTTGAGCATGATTATATGATGTACTAAATGCTATATATAAAGGACTTGCTACTCATTTGATGTATTTCATTTGTTATAATTCATGTCTAAATTGGTTAGACTTAGACTACCTCACTAAGTACTTCTTAGTACTTACACTCTTTGTTTCCTCCTTCCCAAACAACAGGTTCACGAGTTAAAGAAATTGATCAAGCTTGAATCGGAGCAAGGACACGGAAGTAAGCCAAAGTATGGTATTTTGACAATTTTTGTAACTCCTAATATTTGGTGGCATAGTGATCATATTAGTCTACTATATGCATTGATGGCTAGCTCATGTCTTATGTATATTCATATGATCATCTTAGCTTTTGGTTTGTAAGCCGTAAGGCACAACATACATGGTAGGCTAGCCTTGCACATTTTGGGTATTTAGCTATGGTTGGCATGTTGGCTTGGAAGCATGTATTGATTTATGGTTGTTTGTCTTAGTAACTAGGTCGTATGAACCTAGGACCTAACTTGTTTGCTTAAGTGGCCATAGAAAAAATGAGGTTAGAGGTTGTCCTAGTAAGGGATGTACGAATATGGAAATGCATGCTAAATTGGTTAAAATGAACAAGTTTGGTGAATCGATATAGGTCACCTAAGTATGTATAATGATCTTTGTGGCCTAGGTTTGGGTTGAGGCCTTTAAATAGTCCCTTTGATATGTCTAAGTGTCTAGAAGGCTTGAAATTGTCAATTTCAAGCAAGGGTATCGATACCTCTAGCTTGGGTATCGATACCACCTTTGGTAGAAACATTTTGTATCGAAGCACGTTTCGATACTGGGGATTCCAGTAGCCATTTGGTATCGAAGCACGTTTCGATACAGGGGATTCCAGTAACTTTTTGCACCGATGCCAGTATCGATACTGGCTACCCAGCCTTGGTCAACGAGTCAACACTAAGGACTGGTATCGATACCTGGTTCGATACCCCTGTATCGATACCAACAATAGGGGCATCGATACCACCTTACTGCATGGGTTCAAATTTAATAATGGATAATTGCTTGATTAATAAGGTGTAATTGATGATAGTTAGATGAATACAATTTGATATAACAGTTTGATCAATTTAATTGAAGTTACGTTTAATCAATGAAGGGTAGCTAAGTTTCGAATTGGAAGTTGTTTAAGTATCCAAAAAGTTTTAAATTGGTCTCGAACTTGTGTAAGTAATATAAGATTCAAACCGTAAAATGACCGAATATTATTAAGGAACTGACTTGCAATGTTTTGTCAATAAGCAATTTGTATAAATTTGACCAGCTCATAATGTTCCATAATAAGTCATATGTTTGAATTTGATTACAATGTTCGAGTTCGTAAGTCCGGTCGACACCCCCGTCTTCTAACCCGGGGCGAGGGTGCCACAGAGTTCCTCCCTTGCCGTTTCCCTTTTGTTTCAAATCAACATGACACATAACTAGGTTAGACTAACACTGTCCAATCATATCATGTGATTCAATTCACAAGGATATGGACATCGTTTTCTAAGGTGGACCAAAATAATTTAAAAAATTGATTCGATATGGATGAATCTAGAACAGGTAATGCATACTGATATATATTATTAACGTTATGTACTATTAGTGATGTATTTATATAAAATTAAAATATAATTATATAATGTTAGTTACGTGTGACGGTGTAAGTCGCTCATTTTAAAATTTTACTTTAGATTAAATTTGATTGATTTATTAAAATTTAATTTGAATCTAAGTTCAAGTGGATGTTGAATTGGGATGAGTCATGACGTGCAAAAAAATATATCATAGTCCCGATTTGTTACATCATTCATAATCTTAACTAATAATAATATATTTTATTATTTTTTCATATCATATTTTTATCGAGTGAATCTCTATTTTTCTTAATAAAAAATAATTTTTAATTTAATTTAAAGTAAATATGATTGAAGATTTACTTGATAAAAATATAATATGAAAAATTTTATGAAATTTATACATTTTATTAATTGAAATTATGGATGACATAACGAACCAAACATTTGATATAATTTTTCCGTGAAGTGATTAAGTTGAAGTGATTAAATCAATTTATTTTTTGGCTCAATAGAATTCGTTGATTTACTCGTTCGACTCAATTGATATAACTCTAAATTTGAATAAGAGTGTAGAATCGGGACTAAATAGTATTTTTCGTATTCAATGACGAAACTAAGTGTGCCCCTATTTAGAAGAATTTTTTTTTACCTTAGTTTTTTATTTAAATTTTTTTTAAAATTTTAGTTTATTTATGAATTTACCTCACATTTAAATATTTATGTCTTGAATTTAACCTCAAATCCTAACTTCATTTCTGTTTGTGTTAGATTGTTCAAGTATCTAATTATTCAATTGATTGTGAATTGGACTAAATTTAACACTATGTTTTAAATTATATCAGGTCAGATTATTTATTCGTTTTAATTTTTATCGAGTTAAATTTAAATGAAGATGTATTAAATTTCACTCGAGTATTGATAATATGTAGATTGTTCCAAATTTGGTTTACTCGTTTAATTTGTGAATCGGGTGGGACTAAATCCGTATTGAACTATATTGAATTAAACTATTTCTTCAACTTGACTTAAATTGAATCAAGTTATAAAAATGATATATTAAAGATGGATTATCGTAATACCTTATTTTGTATGAGTTCGAATTCGAGTACAAGAAAAAGTTATAATCTTTATCTAATAAAAAAAAAAAGATGAATTGTCTTGAATTAGGACCGTATGTAAATTGTTCAAGGGTTATCTCAGACTCAATTTCTATCGAAACATATTTAATAGAGTTGTTTATTTGACTAGACTTGTATTTATTTGAGTTCGAATAAAAATATATTAAATTTGGATCACCTTAAATTACGTTCATACTTAAATTATTTCATAATTGAATTATTCACTTGATCGTTGATTCAGATTGAATAAGTTAACTTGAACAATGAACCAAGCATAAATTAAAATTTGTGATAAAATTAATATTTTAACTTTAAGGGTAACATATATAAATATTAATATATATTGGATAAAACTACATAAATGATCCTCTGATTATGATTAAATTCTTTGTTAAATCTTTCGATTATTAAAAATTATAAACTCTCTCGATTAAAAAAAAAATAGTCCGTTAACATTAAAAATTTAACGGTGGATAATGTAGTAGTTAATAAATTTGAAATAATAACACTTTTAGTCTTTAATTTTACTCTTTGTTTATCTTAATTCTAATTTTAAAAAATAACCCTTATCTTTCAAAATTCTATCAATTTAGTCCATTTTCTTCTCCTCACTCAAAGCTCTATTCCTCCATCATAATTGTCCGCCTGGGGAACCCTAACCCCAACCGAAAAGAACAACTTATATAAAGAACTTCACTTGTCGGTAGAGTAAAAATATCCTGGCATCAATGCTAATGAAAAGTTCCCGATATTATCCAAAAAGACATGAAACAACATGCAGGCAGATCTTTCATAATGTCATAATAAAACACAGAGAAGTTGAGGGCCAAACCCAACCCGTTTGGATGCGTAGGAGGCAACTCGGCTTATGTTGTAGTTGTTGCAGACAGACAGCAATAGAATACATACCCAGACAAGATCCAAAAATGTAAGAAAACATACAGTTGAAAAGCATCTTCGGACACAAGGGCAAGGGGAAAGAAAGAGAGGGACAAATGGTTCTTCTTTAAAACAAACATCGATTTGAAGAATATTTTCTTCAAATTTATTCAGAAAGAGTTAAAACATGGGAGAGGAAAGGGACCAATATGTTATTATGTTACGTTGTAAAGTTAGGGGTCAATTTATAACTTTTAATACTCAAAAGACTTAATCAAGGATTAATTCATAGATGGGGACAATTTATGTAGTTTACCCTATTTATATATTTAATCTTCTGAGGAATAGTCCAATGGGATAGATGCGCTGGCCCAACTCTAATCTGATGTGTTTTAAAAAATAATTGGATTTATGGACAATGTTTTTACCGATCGAAGTTAATAAATTATAAATATTTTTTAATATATTTGTATAATTACGTAATACTAATTATTCATATTTTTATTAACCCTCTGAAAATGTATATAGTTTGCATATTCAAATGCTCTAATTTATATCTTTTAAGATAATATTATTTTTTTCTATCGATATTACTCGTTGAATTGAATTTATTATAAATATTTAGACTCAAATTATAAACTTTTATTTTAAGTGAATGTTTCGTAGGGTGAAAATAAGATTTGTTTCCTAATTGAAAACCTTCCGTAGGAAAAAATTATTTGAATATTGTACTAAGATTTTTTAATGTATGATATCAATTATTTTATTTTTTTAAAATACTATATTTGTTATAGTAGACTTAAAGTTTAATTCAAAAGAATTCGATTATAAAAAAAAAAATTATACTAAAAGTTGCCTCATTTAGATCCGACTTTGAATAGTATAGAATTTAAAAAATCAACTTTAATATTTTTTTTTTCATAATTAAAATTTTTAAATCTGATTTTAAATCTATTATAACAAATATAATATTTTAAAAAATAAAATGACTGGTATAAATATCAAGAACAAAATTCTTGGTCTCCAAGTAAATTTTCCACCTTCCATGGTATGAGCAATGAAACCTCTTCAGTTCTTGTTGACTATTTCATGTGCTTTGCATCCCTCCTTAGTGAATGATGTCTTCCTAATTCCCACATTCCTTTCCTTGTTGGACAATTTATGAGCTGCCTCGGATAAGGGTATGAGGTCGATATATAGACGTGATCTATTCAATAAATTTATATAAATATTAATCAAATTAAAACTCAATTAATTTCCGTTTTATCGAACCATCAAATACATTCTATTATTCTAATCAAACTTCAACTAAAATCGATATATATTTTTTTGAATTAGCTAATAGTGATTATAGTAGTATTTGTTCTAGAATATAATTCTCACCATTTGATATTAATCGCTTAATCACTCTACTGGCATCACTAATACTCAAATATGTAACTTTTAAGAACAATAATCGTTTTTTTAACTACTTAGATTAGAGGACTCGTGCATATAAATTATTTATCTTGTAACGTGCTTTCGCCATTATTTTCTGTGACAGAATTTAAGAGAGTGGAGTGAATTGTCATGTTTTACATTTCCAAGGCTACTAGGACAATATTCAATAAGAGATGGAAAAGTATAGAAAAAATAAGCTAAAGTCACAAAAAACTGTTATTTTGTGTATTTAAATAATAATTTTATTATTTAAGGATAATATCAAACTTGATCCTTGTACGTTAACAAAATTTTCAATATGTACCTATACTTAGATAAAATATTCAATATAAACTCGTAATTAAATAAATAAACTCGTAATAATAATTGGTTTATCAAATAAACATTTATTTATTTTATTTATTTATTTTAAAATTTATTATATTAATGCCGTATAAATTACCCAAAATGAATAATTGTCAGCAAAAAGGTGGCATTTAGTGATCAATGAAAAGGGTGCAAGTGGAGAATAAATAAATAAATAAATAAATAAGTTTTTATTTTTTAGGAATAGAAATGAGGTAAACAAATATCTCGTTAAAAAAATTTAATTCTAAATAAAAAATATATATTTAAAATTCAAAATAAATTATTTAATTTATATAATTATTAAGATCTGTACTAAAACATCGATAACAAATATCGGTAGCTACAAAATAGACCTCCCAAATAAATTTATATTTACCATCATATGTTAGTATCCTCATTATTCTCAACTGTCTCAATTACTCTTGCATTTATTTGATTTTAATGATCTTTGAATCCAATATTTAATTGTATTTTCTTTAAATGCTCAAACCACCCAACTTTCTTTATTTACATTATGACCCTTTTTTATTTCAGTTTTTTTAATGTACTATTTCTAGTTTCAAGTTTGATCAAAATACTCCAAAAATGTTCTTCAATACTCTTTTGTGTCATTCGAATTAATTTATTTTATTCGATACACAGTAGTCCTAAGTTGAAAATAAAAGAAAAAGTTTAAACTTGTTTCAAATTATCGCTTACGAGTATGTTAATGATACGATATATTTGGTTGATTCAGATATTTTGAGAAGAAAATTAATATATTGTTACCAATTTAAACCTACTAATAAGATTATAAAGGTGGAGAGTTGAATTATGTGAAAACAAAACTCAATGGATTAAATTATAACATTTATCATAGTTTAGGGACCGTATTTATAATTTTCTCTTTTCAAATAGCAACAAAAGCTAGCTGACAACGAACACCAATCATATCATGGTGGCCCCAAAGCCTATCATTCTATTGAGGATTAGATACTAGGAGAGGTTAAACATTTAATTTTAAATTATTATGTATAATAAAGGAGGATTAGATACCAGGAGAGGTAAAATTATTTAATTTAAATGGATTATTTAAGAATTCGATGATATAGGTTAAAGATTTAAAATTTAAGGTTAAGATTAAAATTTTAAGACAGATTAAAAATTAAAAATAATATACTTGGAAGAAAAAAAATATTTTTATAATTACGTAAATTTTTTACATTGATAATATAAAAAATTTCAAAATCCAATGGGGAAGAAAAAAGTCACCTTTTTTATTTTTTAAAATTTTATTTTATTTATAAATTTATCTTTATTTTTAAATATTTATATTTTATTTTATAACTTTAAATCTTAGTTGTCTCCCTACTTATAAAATCAATACATATCGAAACGTGTTCATGAATTCGACACATAAATCAAACAGGGACGAAGCATCATCATGTTGTTAAAATGATTGGTTTTATTTTTATTTTTCATCGTGCATTATTATTATTATTTAATTTTTAAAAATTATTGTCTAGTCGTCTTTGTATCATGTGGGTACTTTTTAGCCTGAAAGTAAGGAAAATTTTAAAAAAAGCCTAAAAAATGTCGTATCGTCTTTTTTACAAAAATTGTAAGAAATTCGGTACACACTTTTCGGTATATACTTAAACTCTTATAACTTTTGTAAGAAAAACGGTATATACCAAAATCTTTATATTTTTTGTAAGAAAATTGATTTATAACCGAAATTCTTATAGTTTTTGTAAGAAATTCGGTATATACCGTTTTTCTTACAAAAGTTATAAGAATTTCGATATATACCGAAAAGTGTGTACCGAATTTCTTATAACTTTTGTAAGAAAAACGGTACAATCGTTTTTTAGGCCTTTTTTAAGGTCGACTTTTTCTAGAATCACCCAGAAAGTAAATCAAATCTTAAATTGTGTAAAAATTTCAGTGAAGCATTCTTTTCTCTCTCAGTTTAACTGAGCAACTGATATTTCAGTTTCCGAGAAACCAAACAAACACTAGAATTGAAACGACATACAAATTTTACTGGGAAATACATACATATATGTATTCTCACAAGAAAATCTGCGCTTTTGGATGTATATCTTCAACTCTTTCTGGTTTTAACGGCGTTTGCTGTTGCAATATCATGGAGGAAATCGAGCAAAACGGTGCTCTTGCATTTGGGGCATTTAGGATCATTTTCTGAGTTCGACAGCATCACGTACATAAGGCACCTTGGGCATCCGACCAACAACATCGATGTCGTTACCGTCTCCGTCAGATGGGGGCTAGTATTACTGGACTCGACTTCCGGCAGGAGGTTCATCTCCGATGACACGCATGAACTTGGAGGAGATGTCGCCGCCGTCGGTGATTCCACTCCTGGGTTAACCCTTAGGGGTGATAGGTTCAATTTCAACTCTCCATCACTCATTTTTCTCTAGGTTGACGTATAAAAATCAAACCTGAAATATATATAACAAATAAAATCAAACAATAAAGAACATAAAGTCTTATAACTCAAGCCTCATAGACAAAAAAACAATATTAAAAAATTATTCTAAAATAAAATTTGATCGGATCAAACTCGAGACTTAATTAGAGTCTTATAGTTATCGGATCCATAAAGTCTATGTATAAAAGATAAGAAAACAAATAGGGATGGATTGAGGGGATTGGAGGGGGGTCATCCCATTAAAATTTAAAATTTTTATACGCTATATAAATCTTTTAGAATTTATTTATAATTTTTTTATTGAAAATCTATTTTTGACGGCTTAAAACAAGTTATTTTACGATATATATGCATGTGTGTGTAAAGAGTGACAGAAAAAGATATTCTTGGGACTATTTTTCGGCTTGTTTTCTCTGCTTTTACGTTCAAAAACAAACCTGAAATGAAACATGTAAGAAACCCAGGAAAACCCAGAAAAAAAAAAAGTTATTTTAACATGAATACGTACATGTACAGATTGACAGAAAAAACAAGCATGGGACAATTTTTTCTGCTAGTTTTAAGTTCAAAAACAAACCAGAAATGAAACATGCAAGAAAAAACAGAAAGAAAAACAAGTAATTTCAACATATAAAACGATTCAACAGTTTTGAAAATTTGACATCCAAAGCAACAGATACTGAATGTAAGGTACCTTGAAGGTGGAGGAAATCCTGAAACAGTGACGAAGTTGAGAACAAAGGGGGGTTTGAAGAAGAAGAAGAAGGGCAAAATTTATAAAGGGGTAGAGATGGGTTCCCATTTAAAATTTTCAATTAAATGGATTTGAAAGATTGGTTGAATTTAAAAGTCTGTAAGTACTAATAATGTCTTGAAAAAACACTCAAGAAATGTTCTGGAAATGGTAAATGGCAGTAAATATTTTGTATCATCAAGAAGGAAAAGGTTCCATTCATTGCTTTCTATTACAGTCATTTGGATCTTTTGGGGGAGGGTAATGGAATGTACAACATGGAAAGGTAAGTATTTGAAACCCTAAGGGCTTGTATGGAATAAAACTAGGATTTGGATTTTAATTATCAAACTTCGAATAGAAATCATCTATTTTTTCCCTATTTATACTCTAATATTAAAAATATAAGATTTATGGTTCAATATATAGTGTTTAATTTTACGATGTATATTTTAAATACTAAGATTTAAACGGGTTAGAGCGCAAGGTTTAATGGTTTTTGTTCATCAAACCTTGATGAAGTTGACCGAGTTAGGGTCGATTTTTTTCTACCATTTTCGATGTCTCTTTCTATGTAAAAAAATAAATTTTAAGCAATAACCCTAAATTTTAAATTATAAAGCATAAACTCTAAACCCTAAAAATTATACCCCTACCATAAACTCTAAACCATAACGAAGAACTTTAAACTATTTTTTTAATATAAAAATATAAAAAAAATAAATAAAATTTCTATTTCGGAATACAATTTTATTGTTACATTAACTTATAATTTTAAAATAATCAAATCATTTTTTTATTATTCTCTCGATTTTCAAGATTTCGTCCGACTAATCCTCTAATTTCCAGCGTTTAATGTTTAGGCCATAACGTAAGCCCATACTTTTCATTTCCTTTCTTCACTGTTTCGCCAAGAACATCCAATTCTAACAAAGCAAGATATCCATTCTTTGATTAAAACAGCCACTTTTTTTGGAATTTAATCGAATATTTTCCAACATTTACATTAAAAATTTAAATATTATTTTACTGTAATAAAAAATACGCATTGCAATGAAGTGTTTTAAAAATATTTCTTAATCAGTTACTTATAGTAATGATATTATATTAAATAAAATAAATGATAATTATATTTTTAATATTTTATTGAAAAATTCAATAAATAAGTATATTTCTCAATTATTGGTTCCCTTTGTATTAAATATAGAAGATATTGAATTCATGAAAAATAACTTGCCACTTGGTTGATGTATTCTGCTGGATTGAGTTTATGCAATAATGGGAATAATAAAGGGGTTTTATTAGAGCCACCTAAAGCCGAAATTTCTAATGATTTTCTTAATTATTATATATGTTATTTTTAAGCCAACTATATTGTATTTAAATCGTCCAATAATTTATATGACAGGAGTAGGTAAAATGTAATTTTTAAAAGGGGAAAGATAAAATTTTAATTATTTTAATTTTTTAAATTATATAAAAGATCAAAAAAATTATCCCAAAAACAATAACTCTTTCCGTTAATAACGTACTTCCGTTACTGATGACATGCATAAACTTAATCAAGTTTTAACTAAATATGTTCGTGGATTAGATTATTCGTTCAAATTCAAAGACTGATACGAGATTTTGAAAACATGAACAGAGCCGTGTGGGGTGGGGGTACCCGAAGAAATTTTTTTAAATTTTGTCCTCCTATTTAAATTTTTTTTAATTATTTTTTTATGAATTTGCCCTCTTATTTTTAAATATTTATGTTTTGTCCCTTTAACCTCAAATCATGACTCCGTTTCTAAAATATATATACGGACATAAATGTTATACTAAAAATTAAATTAAAAATACAGTTCAACTTTTGAAAAAAGAGTTTAAAATTTAATTTTTTACGTTTAAAACTCAAGTTATTGATTCAGCTCATTGTTGAATTTTAAAATAGATTATTTTTCCTTTTATTTCTACATATTTTTCAATTTACATCTTAAGAGAATTAAATATAAGATATTATAACGTAAATATTTGAAATATATTTATATTAATATATTAATAAAAGATAATAAGAAGGGAAACTTTAGGAACTAATGCAATTGCAAAAGGAATTAAATAAAGGAGTAAATATAAATTTAATCCTTAATGTTTATAATTTTTATTATTTTAGTTTTTATTTTTTATTTGAGATAAATTTAACCCTTAACCCAAGTTTTTTTGGCAAATATCTTATTTTTTAACTATCCTGTTGACCGCACCGTTAAAAATTTAATGATAATGATATATAGTAAACATGTGATAATATATTTTAAATGATACATCATTTAACCTATTAAATACATATATATGAAATATAATTTTATTCTAATATAAAATATAGAATAATTAAAATTCAAATAAAATATTAAAACTTAATTAAATCTAAAATATTTCGGCTATTAAACCTTAAATAAATTTACTACTTTGTTTTTTTTTTATAATTTTGGGGGTTTAGATTTAATTAAAACTCAAAACATAAAACCTCAAATTTACTCTTTTTAAATTTAAATTTAAATTTTAAACTATAAATCAAAACTCTAAACTTTCAATTTAGATTAAAAACTAAAATACCTAAATTCTAAACTAAAATAACAAAAACTCAATCGATCATTAGTATCAAAATCTCTTACCTTTGATTTATCGATAGTAATCTTTATAATTTTTTTCTTTTTCAGACTGTGTTCATATTTTTTTAGATAAGATTTTGATTCTATTATTGTTAGGGTTGAGAATTTTTAGTATAATTTTGTTTTAGATTTAATTAATTTTTTATATTTTATTTGAATTTTAATTGTTTTATATCTTATTTTATAATAAAATTATATTCCACGTGTATTTATTTGATAGTTTAGATGCCACGTCATTTAAAATATATTATCATATGTTATCATCGTTAAATTTTTAACGGCCTAGTCATTATGTTAGTTAGAAAATAAGATATTTATCAAAAAAAATATAGGTTAAGAGCTAAATTTATCTCAAAAAAATAAAGACTAAAATAATAAAAATTATAAATATTAAGAATTAAAATTATCTTTATGTCTTAAATAAATAGTACATTTGTCTGAAAATTATAATGTCTCTCAACTTCATCAAAGAAGTACAGTATTTGTAGAGAAATACTAATGGATCCAAGTTTTAGCCTTCCCAAAGTTAAAGTGGGTCGGGTACTTAGATTTATACATAAATATTTCTAAATTCTTTAAGGCTAAAGCTCCTCTAGGTCCTAAAGAAACGGTTAGTATTTATTATGGTAAATAAATATTAAAATAATTTAAATATGATTTATAATATTAAAATTTTATTTTTAAAATATTCGATTCGAATATATATTATCATAAAATAACATCGAAACCCGACCAATACGTACTTATTAAATCTAAACCAGACGTGAAATTAAGACATAAAATTCTTGACTGCCATTGCGAACGAAGGGTTCGTGATGCTATACCCTCCATCAACCATCAAATTCATACCGCTCAAGTACCTCGACTCATCGCTAGCTAAATACAACGCCGCCGACGCTACGTCCTCCGCCTCCAAAACCTTCCCTTTCAAGTTCCCCGCTTCCGTAATCAAGCTTTCCATCGCTTCTTTATCAATCCCTATGTCATTTGTTAACAACGGCGTCGCCACTCCATATGGTGAAATGCAATTAACCCTAATACCATGTTGTCCCATCTCGACACACAGATTCTTAGCCAACCCCACCACCGCATGCTTCGAAGCCACGTACGAGTGATCGGAGAAACCGCCCAATACCGACAAAACACTAGCAGTGAAAAGAATGCAGCCTTTCTTTGCTGGAATCATTACCCTAGCGGCATGTTTGGCGCCTAAGAAACCTCCGTACAAATTGATATCCATAACTTTCTTGAAATCTTCATTGCTTGAATCAACTATACTGGTTCCCATGTTTCCTACTCCGGCATTGTTGAACATGATGTCGAGCTTCCCGTACTTTGAAACAGCTAACTCCACTGCGTTTCGAACATCTGAATCGCTGGTAACATCACAGTGAACATAGGAAATGTTATCATGTCCGCCAAGTTGTTCACAGATTGAGCTCCCGAGATCATCTTGAATGTCTGCAATGACAACTTTGGCTCCATGTTGAACAAAAAGTTGAGCTGTGCTCTTGCCAATGCCACTGGCTCCGCCTGTTATTAATGCCACTTTGCCTTCGAGCCTG
The DNA here is from genome assembly GCA_035048815.1 of Abelmoschus esculentus. Classification (NCBI taxonomy): domain Eukaryota; kingdom Viridiplantae; phylum Streptophyta; class Magnoliopsida; order Malvales; family Malvaceae; genus Abelmoschus; species Abelmoschus esculentus. Next base: position 246,650 of record JAUCBN010000019.1, on the reverse strand, counting down.
TAAAAACAGTTAAATTAATTTCCAGAAATCAGTTGTTAGAGTTAGATTCCATCGTTGTAAATAAAACAAATTAAATTGGGAGAGTCGTCTCCATCATATATCTTTGTTCAGATTAATCAACTAATAAATTAGGTATTGATAAATATAAAAATAAAACTCTTCAAAATCAATGTATGTGTTGATATTATTGTCTATAATCTAATTATCGACGAAAAATAAACTATCGGTAAATCTTCTTATATAGACGTGATTAAGATAATACCAAAGTTTTTGTCGGTTAATACCTTTGTCCATAGTCTAATTTTTTTAGTGATGGTGGTATATCAAAATTTCCGTCGATTAAGATAATACTCGACGAATACTTGGATATTCACCGACTGATTAGTCACCGTTAATATAAGTTAAGAATTGATAAAACGAAACTACAATTTTACCTTTTCACGTTGAAGCCCACCAAAGAATTGGAACTCATCTTTGCCCTAAAAAATGTTGTTAGAAAATCAACTTACAACCTTAACCTTGGTTTTTGTTGCAGTAAGTTCCTTGTACCTGTTATTTTTAAGACAATGAATCATTAGGCTATTTATAGAAAAGAGAAAAATTCATATTTTTAATTTATTTCACATAATATGATAAAATAAAAAATAAAAAACGTTTTTGTTGTGAAGAGTGTATTATTCACTGTTAGATCTGGACACGGCTATTATCACATCTACGGGGACAAGAAATTGGGGATAGATTCATCAATTTGGACACTGCTATTATATTTTTTCTTTTGAAAAATTCTATAACGGACGTCGAATATCGCTGAACATCGTTAATAATGAACTGAATATTATTAAATTAATTAATAAATATTAAAAAATTTAAGGACTCAACATATAATTATAAATTATTTAAATTAATTTTTTATTAAATTATTTTCTATATATATTGTTTTATTAATTGAATAAAATATTAATTTAAATTAATTTTAAAAAATAAAAAAAATTAAACTTTAAACCCTAAAACAAAAATTCAAAATTCAAAACCTAAATCACTAAACATTAAACTCTAAACCCTAAAATATAAAATCTCAAAACCCTAAAAATACTAAACCCTAAACTCTAAAATTCTAAACCCTAAAATAACCAAAACCATTGTATCTAAATCTTAAACTAATTTTGAGTTTCAAGTTTAGAGTTTATACTTTTTAAAGTTTCAAAATTTCTATTTTAGGGTTTAGGATATGATTATATTTTTAGATTTTATGGTTTATGGTTTTATTATTTTAGGGTTTAGAGTTTATGATTTAGTGTTTTGGATTTTAGGATTTAGATTTAATATTTTTATTTTTAAATTAAAAATAATTTAAATAAATTATTTTAAAAAATAAAATATAATATTTATAATTTATTTAAAATTTTATTTTAAATAAATCAAAATTATATGTTTAGTCCTTAAAAAATTTTAATTTTTATTAATTAATTTAGTAGTGTTCAACGATGTTCATCGTTAGTGGTGTTTAACAATGTTCGACGCACATGGTAGACTCGTCCTTCTCTTTTTTTATTAAATAAAAATCTAATATCATGTTTTATTTGATATAATTATGATAATCCAATCTAATGGTCTCAACGAATTCATATTATGTGTCACAAAAAATTATTACGATAAGACTCTTTAACCTAATTTATTACATCAACACCATCGATATTTGAATCTTTGATTTTACTTAAAAAAATTAACGTCTTATTTAAAAAGATTTACGTGTATTTATCTATATTTATATAAATTTCATTACGTTATTAATTTAGTTTTATATAAATTTTGGTATCTATAATATAAAAATAATAATAATTTAGGATTGAATATCATCGTGAACACTAGTTGACCAGTTAAATATTTATTCCAATTATTTATTTACTTGAATGAAATATTTAAGCTCGTAATAGTTGTTTATTCGTAACCTGGCCGCTAAAATAATAAATACATTTTTATACATATAAATCTTTTAATTTTAAAATTTAAGTTATAATTTAGGATTTAAGTTATAAAATATAGAATATAAAATATAAAATTTATTATTAAAATTTAAAATTTAAGATTTACGATATAAAAAATTACGTAATTTATATATCAAAATATAACTTAATAATTAATATCAACCTATACCAACATGAATATTTTTAATTTAATTATTTTTTATAGGCATAAAGATAATTTTAACCCTTAACGTTTATAGTTTTTTTCGTTTTGGTCCTTATTTTTTGGGGGGATAAATTTAGCCCTTAACCTATATCTTTTTGACAAATAGCTTATTTTTTAACTAACTTGATGACTGGACCGTTAAAAATTTAACGATGATATATATATGGAATATAATTTTAAATGACATGGAATGTAACCTATCCAATACATATATATATATATATATATGGAATATAATTTTATTCTAATATAAGATATAAAACAATTAAAATTCAAATAAAATATTAAAAATTAATTAATTCTAAAATAAAAATTATAAAACATTCTTAACCCTAACTACGATAAAATCAAAATCTTATTCGAATTGTGTTTATATTTTTTATTATATTTTAAAATTAAAAAATAAATAACATATATTTTAAAATTTCTACATAATTATTGTGACACAATTGTCTCATGAAAACCTTTTCCCCGTGAATTTGATTTATTGTATATAACATTTAAGATTATATGTGATGGATTTTGTATTATTTAAATTATTGTCTAGAATTTGACATTTAAAATATTTGTTATATAATAAAAAGGGTAAACTACACCAGTGACCACCCAACTAAAGAACTCGTCAATCAGGTACCCCAACTTTGAAACCCTACCTATTTTGGCCACTGCCGTTAAAAATCTGACGGAAAAGTTAACAGTGATGACGTGGCAGTTAATGGTGATGACGTGGACGTTAATTAAAATTTGTAAAATTACATATTTAATCCCTCTAATGTATTTATTATTTTAAAATAATCATAAAAATAAATTAATAAATAAAATTAATCACCCAACCGATTTGTGATAAACCACTGGGCTAAACCACTGGGCTAATGTAACTTTGTGATATGAAATTCGAAAGAGTGGTATTAAATGGTTATCTCTTAGAATTTGAATTACCTTTATTAAATCGATTAATATTTAAATAAAAATATTAAATATTTAGATTTTAATTATTCGAATAAATTAAAATCTAAATATTCAAATAAAAATATTTAGATTTTAATTATTCGAATATTTGAATTTCGTTGTTTAAACATTTTTATATTTTTTGTTCGAATAATTAAAATCTAAATATTTTTATTTGAATATTTTTAAATTCAAATATTCGAATATTCATGATTTTATTCACATATTAGAATAAAAAATATTTAAATATTTATAATTTTTATTCGAATATCCAAATATTTTTATTTGAATATTTAAAATATAAATATTTTTATTTGAATATTTTTTAATCAAAATATTTGAATATTTATTATTTTTCAACTAATATTTTTATTTATATTTAATATTATTCATATATTTTAATTCGAATAATATTAAATAAAAATATTCAAATATTTAATATTCGAATATTTAATTATTTTGATTTATTTATTAAATGTTTTATTATTTTAATTTAAATATTAATGTAATTGAAATTTTGTTATTCTAGGCTTTTACTAAAACTTTATCACTTAATAATACATGTGAATATATTATGACATTAAAATTAACTTGGCCTAGTGGTTCTCTCATTAGTTGGATGTTTACTATGCTGGAGGTTGCAGGTTCAAAATAATAAATAAAAATAAATTAATAAATAAAATTAATAAATAAATAAAATTAGGATTAAATTAAAAAATAAATAAATTAGAGGGATTAAATGTGTAATTTTACCAATTTTAATTAACAGCCACGTCACTGCTGTTAACTTTTTCATCAGATTTTTAACGGCAGTGGTCAAAATAGGTAGGGTTTCAAAATTGGGGTACCTGATTGACGAGTTCTTTAGTTGGGTGGTCAAAATAGGTATCCCCAATTAGTTGGGTGGTCACTGGTGTAGTTTACCCTAATAAAAAATGAAATATTATATTAGTTTATGATATTTTATTTATATAATAGCATTCCCGTTATTTTTTATTTGTTCATACATCTCAAATAAAAAATAATTACAATATACTATGATTATAAATTCTAAAATAAAAATATAAATACAATTCGAATAAAATTTTGATTTTATCGTAGTTAGGGTTAAAAATATTTAATAATATTTTATTTTAAAATTAATTAATTTTAAATATTTTATTTGAATTTTAATTGTTTTATATTTTATATTAGAATAAAATTATATTCCATATATATATGTATTTGATAGGTTACATTTCATGTCATTTAAAATTATATTCCATATATATATCATCGTTAAATTTTTAACGGTCCACTCATCAAGCTAGTTAAAAAATAAGATATTTATCAAAAAAATATAGGTTAAGGGTTAAATTTATCCAAAAAAAGAATAAGGGCCAAAACGACAAAAACTATAAACGTTAAGGGTTAAAATTATCTTTATACCTTTTTTATACTTGTATTGGATTCTAAATTAGCAAATAATTAGCACCTAACGTGTGATATAACTCAACCAGAAACTAAATATTATATAAAAACCCAGCATTGGTCCATAGTTCAAATTATGTAATAAATGTCATTTTTTTCTGAATAGAAAAGTCAAAATTTGATACCAAATAATTGTTTTAAGTCAATAGTCCAAATTATGTAACAAATGTCATTATTATTTTTCTGAATAGAAAAGTCAAAATTTCATACCAAATAATTAAGAGGATTTTCCTTTTCGGCTTGAAGAGGATTTTTATTTAGTTAAACAACTCATAAATAATTTAAATTTTAAGTGGTTAACACTTCGTTTAAATTTATTTGATTTAAAATCAAATAAAATTCAATGTTATTTTTTATAATTTTTTTACAATTTTGTATGACCACCTAAAAAAATTATCTTCCAAAAGGTTTTATAGACTAGTTGAAAAGTGTTAAAAAAATAAGTTAAATTATCTTCGGTTAAAATTAAGTTTTATAAAAGGATAAAAGTCTTCATTACTCACTTCTCATATAAAGAATACATGATTGAAATATAAAACCTTGAAATTTTTAAGGTATTTTCTCTTTTAATGCTTATTGAAGATTATCGAGAAAATAAAAGAAATTCAGACTCAAATATTGATTTCATCTCTAACTCTGTCACAGCATATTCATTTATTTATTTTTTTGGACCTCACGTTATTTTTCTAAATCTTTATGTTTATATTAAACTCTAATATTATTAAATTTTACTTATATTTAAAAATAAGGTAAAAATTTTGGTGAGCTTAATGAATTAAGTTGAACAAAAGAATTTTTTTTAACAAGCATAAATTGAGTCATAATTTATCAAGTTCAATGATGTAACGAATTTAGTTGAACAATAACTTTTTTAACAAATACTAGTAAAGTATTACTCAACTCGCGATTGAATTTCTCGATAAAGACCCCTAGTATTGTACTGCATTGACACTAACTCCAAAGTCATCTGAATTCTGACTCCGATCATCACGTGTTCCGTATTGTTTGTGATTCCTTTCTCTGAAGTCTGAAATGGATGAATCCATCCGATCCAACGAATCTAACCACCGAGTCCGCTCCTCCTCTAACAAAACCCGGTAGGTTCCACTTCCGATGATATGAGAGAAGACGCTGACTGAGGGTTCTGAAACATGTTGGACCAACAAGAAACAAACAGGGAAAAACAACAAAACATACAAAGGTTAAAGGATTGGATGGGGACGGAGGAGGAGAAGTCATGGGAAACAGGAAAAATAAATCCAAAAACTATATTTGTACTTGTTTTCAGATCATAAACTAGTATTTAGTCAAAATAAGTATTTAAACTATCATTTCTGGTCATGGAAACCATCAGACCAAAAGTATATTGTTTTGATTCGATTACTAATCTTATTTCCACAACATTTTGGTGGTTCAACTACACCGTTATTTGAATAACAAATTTCCTTGATAACTTGAGAGTAAAGGTAAGCAAAATCCATTTTCACATAAATTATAAGTTCATAAACTCGATTCAAAAAATTAAACAATATAAATAATATATTTGTTGTATGACCATAGTCTTATAAAATGAAATCAATTATACTATAACATTATAAATATTTATAATTAAATTTAAAACAGCTTGATTCAATAAAACTTTAAATAAAATTTAAACTATAAAATAAAACCCGTCGGCTCGATTAACTCAAATATATATTATATCGCAACACCGTAAAATACTCACCCTTACATGTGAGTTAAATTTGATCTTACAAATATTCAGACTAGGTTAAGTAAGGGTATATTTCTCAAGTGTCCGATTGACCAAGTTAGTGCAGCAAGGTATAACAGAGTCTACAAATGGTAGAATAACCCTAAACATCTAAGGAGCTTACATCAGTGCATAGTAAGCATTTAGAGACAGAATAAAGAAAGGTTAAATATATTCATACAATTCACACTCACAAAGAAAGATAGAAAGATGTTAAAACCAACCTTTAAGTTCCCAATACTTCTGAAACATGGAAATAGCTTACAGCATCAACTTTACACGGACAATACGAATCACCAAATTCACCTCAAACTCTGTTTCAATGCCCATTGCACACCTACAACTCCTACTATGTTGATTTCGGAAGTAGGTCCTCTATAACCAACTCAATCAACGAAAAAACATAGCAAATTAGAGTTAAGAAAACGCAAGCCGTAAACTTGATGAACGTTGACTGAATCGACCGTAGTAATTATTCACCTTATCACCTACTCCAGCAGCTGCTGCAATCGACCACCCTAATGTGATGCACATCTCTGGAGGGGGGGACACTCTAAATACCAATGATAAAGGATCTCCCCCTACTGAATGTGAGACTTAGCGGTGCAGAGAGAATGGTGATACGAGGAGAAAGTTCGGGTTTGAGACTTTGATTCTTAGTCTCTTTCTTCTCTCAACACTATAAATTAAGTTCTGTTGATGCATGTCTGCAACCTTTTTGCCATGTCAGTGAACATTATTGCCTTTCCTTTTTTATGCATCAAAGTTTAGATAGTAAATCGAAGAAAATAAAAAGAGTAAGGTGCACATTGAACATAAAAATGAAGTTTTTGAGGATCAACTCTAGGGGTGCTCACGTGTGATGCACCTTCTGCAATGCCTGATAGAACATGTCAATGAATTGATCATCCTAGCATAAGAATAAAACAAAGAGTTGATAATTAGAAGCATTCACCATGAGTAGGAATTGCGAAATGTGCATCATTGATTGATCCGCTATATTTATCTTTTGGCCAAATACTAATTAGCCATTATACTTGAGCCCAAGTGAGCTGATATGAATTAACATTCCAAGTGAAAATTAAATGAAAATATATAAAATACCTGAACAAGCATTAGTAGTGCATCACGGACTTTATCCTTGCCAATCAGAAATCCATTGTGCAAAGTCGGTGGTACACCGGGAGTGAGAGATGCAGGTGGAGTAGGTGGTGGAAAGGGTTGTAGCAATGGAGTGCCATAGGGACGTTGTGGATTGATGGGTGGATGAAGAGCAGAAACAGTTGGATTTGATGAGGAGGGAGGTGGCATCATCAATGGGGATGAGGAAGGGGGTACAAAAAATGAAGAAGGCTTTACAAGATTAGTTACTCGGTTCCCGCTACCTACTGGATCAACCGAAGATTGAGCAGAAAGGGGAAGGGATGACACTGATGGAGCAAGTATAGCAGTAGATATGGCAGATGGTGCTTGAGAAGAAAGAGGTGTGGTCAAAATAGAATGGTAAGGCTGTGCTGGTTTTGTACTATTTGGAGCATTACTTCCAAGATTCATAGCAGTCTGAAATTAGTAAAGAAAAAATAACCTTGAGATCAGAGACACAGAACAAATATCAGGCGTTGAAAAAAAGTAACTGTTAGCAGTCAACATACACTAAAGAAGTTAACAAATGATGAATCTTGAGAAGCATCAGTAGCAGGAGAGGCAGTTGCCGGTGGCTCCAAGGGGCCTTCGATTACAGACATGCTAGGAACTGCTTCTAGTTCCTCAAATTTACTACACGACAATAACACAAAAGCTTAGACACTTGTACACAATAAGAAGACAAAGAAATTAAGGCAATAGTTAATACTAGGTGAAGCAAGATAGTCTAGTACAAAGATAGTGGACTTCCAAAACTCGATACCAAAATCATCAAGTTCCATGATAATCATTTTCAAACACCACATGGATGCTTTTTTTGGGTAATCATTATTACAAATACCAATATGACCCATAATAGGTCTTGAAAGTGTTCTACTGAATTGGATGAACCTTATAACCTATAGATATGGGAGTTTAGGCAAATTATGATAAGAATAAATTTTGAATATAAGCTCCTGTCTCACTCATCTACTCCCAGCATATATTACCATTTCCAATTCTGCAGTTCCTACATTTTCTTTTCACTTTCACCGATTTCCTTGAACTGCCACAAGATATGGCACCCCACAATCCACTCTTGTCCAACTCTAAACCACCTTTACTTTAGTCCTTCACTAGTTTAATGCTGCCTCACTCACACAAAAAGGACCCTCTACACACGCTACACAGGCAATTAGCAAGACATCGTTTTGTTCAAAATGGCATAATGTACCAAAAGAATTAAGTGCGATAGGTTAAACAATTAGAAACATCCCACAGGTTGCATGGGAAAATTTAACAGTTAACTGTCCTAAGGCTTCACAAAAGCACTAACTTCCTTGTAGATGAATCATCAAAGTAATTACCTTGCGCTTGAAGGTGCTTTTGGCTTTGTAGGAACTTTTGAGTATGCATTAAGTATTCTGTGAAGAAGACAACAAATACAATGTTAGGGTTTAAAATTACCAAAAGAAACAGACCAAGAACCTCTCTTATCAAAACAATATCTCAAAAAAAAAAAAAAAAACTTGTATAAATCATATTGAGTGCTTTCATGGCTTTCTCAAACTACAGAAGTTTAAAGGTAGCTGCAATGCAAGGAAGATTTTGCTTTATATATTGTGATCAACTGTCAAGTTACATGCAACATACCATATTGCATATCATTCAAAAGTTCACCCCTTGATAGATGTATAGCTAAAACCACACTCTCCGTTTGACAAATTAAAGTGTATTGAACCCACTTATCTAGAATCTTGTTGGCACATTTATGATTACTTAAAACTTCAATAACCGTAAGATTGTAGTCAAATCAAAACCGCGTCTCAAAGGAAGGCCTTCAACTACTGAACACTTCCTCTTGGGGAAAATTAACTGTAAGAAATAAGGTACAGGCGTACAGCATATATAAGATATAAAAGATCTAAACCTCCATGTTCGAATTCACTTGGGATGACCATGTCCATGATTAAAGTTCAAAGTTGATAATTAGAAGTTAGATAAATGAACAAAAACAAGATGCTATACCTACTAAAGAGGTTTGCAACTTCCTCACATTCACGGGGATTATAGAACCAAATGCCATTAACTTCTTGTGCTGCATTTCGATACAACAAGTACGGACCTTGAACCTCGTACTCAAAATCACCCAATAGATTCTCCACTAAATTATCTGTTTGTTAAAAACAACTTTCATAGAAAATCAGGCAAAAAGGGGAGAAAAGGGTGTATACTCTTTCAGTAAAATTAAGAATTTCTACCTGTGTTGCGCCGATTCATTACAATGAACTGGAACCGAGGTTGAGTACTCCTATAAACCAAGGGAAATCAACAACCATTTCAATGAGCTAAACTAATTCTCTAAGTTAATCACTTGCTTCAGTGCTACTAAGTTAAAAAACGTTAATGCTAGAAATAAAAGGCTAAAAAATATTAACTTATTTTACCTCTTAACAACAAATAAAGATCCTTCAACATCTTTTCGACTCTAAAAACGATTAAAAAATTAAACTTTAAACCAAATCAAGAACAAAAAATTAAGATTCAAAAAACTTAAAAACAGATTTGTGAGAAAGCAAACCCATTGACTGCTATCGATGTTGAATTCGTAGAAGGTGACGTGAGCAGCAGTGATCAAGATCTCCTCTATGAAAGCATCAATTCTCTGGAGAACGGTGAGATTGAGCATCTTCGTGCTCTGCTGATCGAGATTCGGCATCAATTTCCCAGTCTGAGACATTTTCAGATCCAAATAATTTGATCCTCTGAACCCTAAATCCCAATTTTCTTAATGATTTCTCCGGGAAATTTCACTGTTAGTTTTGGGATTTAACGTTACAATCGTCCATCAATTTCTCTACATATTCGGCGGTAAATTGTTGGTTTACTTTACTGATTTCTCAAATGACCAAAATAACCTCCTGATATTTTAACAAATATAATAAATTCACGTAACTTTTTAAAATCATCTTTGTCTTATACATTAACAGAAATGAATAATCTAGATTTATACTAAAACAAATATATTATATTCGGTAGAAGGTTGTTTGTCCGATAAAATTAATCTTAGATAGTAATATTTTTATATGATAGTTTGGATCATTTATAACCCATTTCTTCGTTATGTGTCTCGTTTGAACAGAGACATAAATTATGATAATCTATCATTATTTTTTTATCGATGACATATAATAATATATCAATAAATCTAGTGATTTAAAAAAATATTAATATTTATTCTAAATATTAGATCCGTTTTTATTTATAAAGTGTGCATTATCAAAACATTCAAATTTTATACAGATAAATACTATTTTATAATTATTTTAAATTATTAAAAATATACAAATTAATATATCTAATATAAAAACTTTCCATTAGTTTAGTTATAATTTCATATTTGGTATGAGTATTTTGATAAAATATTTAATATGATATTTATATATAATATTTAGTGTAATATATTGTTATATGGTTTTCAAAAATCTAATTTCTCTTTTAAAATCCTCCTAACTGATGTTCTCTTTTCTCAAATTTTATCTTTTTTTTTATTTTTCGTTGGTTGACAATCAATTTTAGTATTAGTTGTCGATCACCGGTTCTATTTCTTTTTTTGTTCTATTTTAATAAGGATTTTTATTTTTCTGTCTTTGTGACACGCTTTTCTTTGTCCTTGTGACATACTTTTATTTTTGTTTTGGGGTTTGATTCGTCTGTCTTTATGATATCTTGCAGCATACCCTGGCGATCGGTTGTTATTCGCACAGAGATTCAATTGATGTTAGTTTTCTGATTTATTGTTTTGTCGGTGGTCACTTGGAAAGACTTATCCCCACTCAGTTGATGGTTGTTTGCCGATAAAATCAGTCCCAGTAACGGTACTTTTTACACAACAGTTTGAATCGCCTACAACTCCTTCTTTCACTATGCGCAAGCTGTTGAATTTTATTGGTATGATTATTTCTATAGGAATTTTATTTTTCTTTGTTTTGGGGTCGTAAGAATTTTTAGATTTTTTAATCTAATTATTTTGCTTCTTAATTACGTTGTAATTATAATTTTTTATGAATTTAATAAAAATTCAATACCCTTTGTCAATAAAAAAGTACAATTATTAGAATTTATAGAGTGATTTCAATGATAAAAGATAATGTATTTCATTCAAGTAACTCATATTCAAGTATTATATATATATAATATGTGTGCGTTATTAAATTGAAGAGATAATATATTATAATCATACCGACGTATTCAAAATATCATGCAATATTTTTCTTTATAGTTTTTCGCGTTTTTTCAAGAACATGAAACCAGACAGCAAAACCAACAACATGAGGAACACACAACAGCGACGAAAGATGCCACCACGGCTCCGATCACTTTCTGGCAAAAATTTCCAAATTGTTGGCAAATGGATTGCCAGTTTGTGTTAGGGCCAAGTAAACTATGGCTGCAGCCGACGCTGCGGACGCAGTGGCCAGAGACAATACCGCCTGCCATAACACAAAAAAACGTCTGTAATTTCTGATAACCATAAAGAAGTATCGTCACCATTGACATTTAACAGCACTGCTATTGTGACGGAAATTACGGTATTAAATCTTTCGTCACTAAGAGCACGTATTGCATGCTTATTAAAGACTGTCTTAATGGAGGAACGCTATCCATTATGACAACATACCATGCCTGAAGTGTAAAACTTGAAGATAAAATCCCATTTTCATAAGGTTGGTTTTAGGCAATGATCCATTTTTGTATTGTTGGATTTGGGGAGGTAAGTTGGGTTTTAGTGGACTCCTTTTTAATTTACATATTAAAATAAAAATACACATTTTTTGGTATTTTCTTTAAATTGAGTTAAGTAGTAGTTTAGTCCCCATAATAATACTTCATTATCACTTTGATATCTGAAAAAAAAAATGATCTGTTTAATCCCCAAATTTTCCGACAAATCCATTATACTCCTAAAAGAACAAGAAAATTGGTTCCTTACAGAACAATAACTACAATACATGAAAAACTACAATATACCACTAAGTTCTTAATCATGCCAAACTGTAAAAAGAGTCTCGCAATGCTAAAGCAAAACAATAACTGCCTCTTAATATACAGACCAGGGCTGAATTTCTACAGTTGCTCGAGTCCGGGATGCGAAAACTATATTCGGTAACCAATAGCATCATCTTTTTCCAATCTGCTATTCTTCTGAAACCAGCATTCTCACCCAAAAAATACAAATACTATTTAAGGCATGATAGTCATACCTTACAGGACGATCATACCCCAAGAAAGTAAGGAACACACCACCGGAAGTGCTACCAATATCGGAAATTTAGATGTCAGCTGAGCTTGCCTGGATTTGTAGTCTGGTTCGACAGATTCCCATTCTCTTCGGGAGTAGTGAGATTCAAAGTAGATGACAGGATCTGATTACATCCATTAGATTTAACAGATCCAAGGGAGGTGTCAGTTGAGGTTGTGGTTTTTTCTGGTTCGACAGTTGACTCGTCTGCTGCATCTTGTTTTTGTAGCATTTCCATATACCGTAAAGATGGGACATCACCCTTACAATACCTGCGCCACATGTTCCGATATGTTGCCTCTAAACCGCTGATAAAGTTTTGCCCATCGCAGACAGGTGACTTGGACATAAGATCTCGAAGACTCGTTCTCAAGTTCTGGAGAGCAGTGACGTCTGATGCTAGGTGTAGTGCCAGTCGGACGTATTCATCTTCATTTTGAGCTATCAGATGTTGTAACCCTACATTGCAAGTACCCGAATGCTACATAATTAGCCGGTGGCATGTAGATCATAAAAATATATAAACGAATAATTAATTGGAAGACCAAAGGACATTAAGAGAAGTCGGACAAAATTAATAAACGAATAATAGATATCAACAATAAAAAGTGAAACTCCTTACCAACTTTGCTGAGAAGACTAACACCGACATTGTGAGCATGAACCGAACCAGCCATCGTAACACATGGGACTCCCATGTATAGAGATTCACACGTCGTCGTTGTTCCGGCATATGGAAAGGTATCCAAACTACATAAAGATATGTAGCAATTAGCAAACATTAGAAAGTCTTGAAAGGAGCAGAAAACATGGATTTATTTTTCAGTAAAACACTCAGGTAAACTTAGCCCAAAGGACAGGTCACACAAAGCACTCAGTGAACACTCTACTTATATGAGCTGATGGGTCAAGCATCTAGACCACGTTCAAATATCAAAACTCGAATTTTTAAGAAAATAATGAGAAGTTTTACCTGATGTCCATAAGAGAATAAGCTTGCATATGATCATGGTTAAAAAGAATTAGAGGGAGAAGATCAACACGGAGTGATTCTAAGCCCAACTGCTCTAATGTTGTTAGAAATTTCTGCCGAACACTGTCACAACAAAATGGCTTGCATTTTACCACGAGACGGGAGTTTGGAACAGCACATAATATCCTCGCCCAAACTTTCAATACATTGGGTGTTATCTGACAAAAAGTTCAGATAATAGGTTAACTATGAATGGTATAACAAATAAAAACTACTGAATATTGTTACAGTCATTGAACAGTACCTTTGCCAGATTATTAAAGCTGCCGAATGTAATAAACCCGTTGGCAAGAGCAGGAGTTGGTGAAACAGGTCCGGCCTCGAGGGAAGGCGTATAACAAAGGAAGCATTCCGGCAGTCGAACCAACTCTTCAACATGCCTGCAATTAGGTATGACTATTGTCAGAGAAGAATCATTTTCATACCTCATTAAACACACTAATTTAAATTTAAAATGTCGATGACTAAAGTAAAAACAGGACATACTTCTGCTTTGTATCAGGAGGATCAGCAAATGAATCAGTGATTCGATAATCAATGGTAGGCAAACCAGTAGTGTTGGGATAGCCAATCCAAGTTGCCTACAGTAGAAGACATTAAAGAAATCAAAGAGAGCTAGGGAAAATTATAGGTCTATCAAATCCAGCTTACTGCAAAAGCAAAACCACCATTCATAAACCGAACACCACTCTAACAGATTTCTTCTGCGCTGAAATATTCTTTTACTATCATCAATGACAAAAAATTTAAACAGGAAATAGTTGGAAAAAAAATATCAGACCCTAAGAATACCTGAACAGGTGCGGGTCTACATGCCATTGTTCCCAATTTGTTGTTAGCTGTATGACCAGTGAGCTCTACCAAGATGTCGATTTTATCATCTCTAACCATGCTTGCAACCTTCTTTTCATCAATACCATATATATCCCTCCATATCCCACCCTTTTTCAAGACCTTTTCCCTGAATCTAATTGTTTTTGCATCAGCCTGCAAAATCATAAGAACGTTAGTTCGGAACTTAAGACATAATCATATAAACAAAGAAGATATTACAGTACAACCTTAACAAAGCTGATTCGTGATAGTGAAAGAATGTTATGACTCGAGATATTTTGGCACGAAAATTATTGATGAGATCAACACAGTTATAAGAAAAAAGCAAATCAAAGGATCCTGATTTTAGAAGACTATCACAAGGTTGAGAAAATAATTCTAATGGAGGGTTTTTGCACAGCTGAACCAGCATCACGGACATTACTTTCAATGGATTGTGAGGATCGGGTAATTTAAGATTTTAGGAAGAAGTAACAATCTCAATACATCCTTGATGCAGCAGATAGTATTAAAATATCATTTGAATTCATTTGGAGTTTCAAAGGAGGGGGGGAAAGCAATCGTGGAGTTACTCAACTAAACAAGCAAACAAATATGCTGATATCTGTAGGATTGCTGACAATGGAAGCTATGGAAAATCACTATGCAACTGATATAAATATATCCGACGATATATTACCTTCACTACCGCAGAATAAACAACCACCTGATAGTTCCCATAATCGTGATAACTTAGCGGGGCTTCAATGAAATATGACACGGAATGAGTGAAATAATCTGGAGAAATATATCCAATCACAAGAGGTCGTTCTGGATCTTTCGGGTTGTCCCATGAATTGTATTGCGGATATAACCTCATAAATCTCCTTCCCCAGTCCCTGTTTTTTAAAAATCCAAAGTAGACAGCCTTAAGAAATTAAGCTTAATGTTAGTCAATGATACTTGAAATCACCAAGTTTTAAGAAGATGCTATTGTCTTACATTCAATGAAGAAATGTATAATTGCTCAAACAGAACATAAAATCAAAACACGGGTTGAGAAAGCAAAATGGGGTTGTCAACATCTTTTCTTTGGCAGTATCGAAGATATCATCGCTGCACTTAAGATCAAATTCTCAAAGTAGCTTATTGTTTTCCTCATCCATTTCATTCTAAATTTCTATTTTGGCTTAGGCCCTTGAAGATGTATTTAACTTGTCATCACAAATCAAAAATGTTGGCAATATGGCTTAAAGCATGCATTTGTGAGTTGCATGGAAAAAAGAATCATGTGAGATAGAAGGCTTCAATATTATAGTATCACATTATTAAGTTCACATAGTCGTTCTTAGATGCTCTCGCAAAAATAACATATTGTTAGTAATGACAACAAAATGGCAAAATGATACTAAAAGAAAATTGACATTAAAATGCAAGTTAGGGAGATACGGATTAAATTAAACCTGTGAGTGACAAAAAGTTTATCATCTCCTTCATTTATGTAGTTCATTGCCAACAGCCGATTCTGCAAAAAGATTGAAATATAATACAAACAAATGGAATCAATCAAAATAAAAAGGAGAGCTGGAACATTACTATAAATCTTTTAAGGAGAATAGACGTCTAAACTGACTACTTCTCATAATTGTTCTTTTCTCTTGATCATTTTTTAATTAATACCTCCTTTTTTCCCCAACAAGCAATTAGCATTCAATCTAATAAAAGTTTCATGTAATGGTACCTGTCCAGCGTTACGAGAATCGGGATCTATCTTAAGGCACTGCTCATAAGCTGTAATAGCCATGGATATATTGCCAGCATCTCTATAAAGAACCCCTGAACAAAAAATATTAAGAAAAATTAAATACATAAAAAGAAAAGAAATTACTTTCCAACTATATAGATTTGGAAACAAAATAAGATGAAAGGGAAAAACCTAAATTATTATATGCTTCGGCATATGTGGGACAGGCAATGATGGCTTTCTCGATCATGCTAGCAGCAGCATCCATTTTACCCTTCCAATTACGAGCACATAGTCAATCACTGTTTCAGACATGGTCAAGTCTAAATGTTAGAACTGTTATCCACTTCAAACCTGAACTGTGTAGACGACACCAAGGTTGTTCAACGACTGAGAGAAGTTCGGTTTAATCGACAAAGCCAACTGCAAGAAGATATTATAACAAGAAATGAAGATTATGGAAAACAGTAGAGAAAGAAAGCTTAAAATGTTATACGAGAACAAATAATTACCTGATAACACTCTACAGCTTTATCAAGGTTGTCTCTATCTTTGTATATTACTCCTAAATTGTTGCATGCTTCAGCACATTGGGGGTTGAAGTGCAAAGCAAGTTCATAGTAGACAATGGCCTAAACAGAAATTGATAGTTAAATTGCTATATGACGGAATCATTGCAAAACCTACCAATAAAGTATATACACAACACGGTTTTACCATCATTACAATCAGAATTCCAGTTCCTCGAAGAAAATTACGAACTTCCATGGAAATACATCTTAAATGATTACTTACCATATCGAACTTCAGCATTTCACCATAAGCAACCCCGAGATTATACATGGCATCAGCATAGTGCCAATTATAAGATAAAGCTTTCTTGTAATATGCCACACCTTGGTTAATGTCTCCCTCCAACTTAACCTGAAGAGACATATCACTGAATGTAAAATCAAAAAAACTGACCATTTACTTATTACAAAGAAAACACAATGACTTCCAAGTCGATAAGAGATGCTCAAGAAGAAGAAAAAAGTACATTTATTTAATGAAAGCATCGTGTTGGACTGTTGGTTAAAAAAATGATTGGGGATTCAAAAGTTATAAGCCAAAACCAATGTGACTGTTGATTGTAGGTGCAGTCGTGCAGATACCAATTATTACAAGGGCTCAAATGAAATCTGTTGATTGATGGACAGTCACATCTGTTATTCCATTACAAGTTGTCTCTGAATATAGGACCATTGTTTAAATGTTTCTGATACATAGATTATCAAATAAGAAAGAAATGGCAGAAGATAGTCTAATACGTTCGGAACAACAGAAACACAAATATGTAATGATGCATCCCCATTCTAAGCTCTAAGAAGTTTTATGGACAAATACCACCCGATTGCCCAAACAATATATCATGATAAAAATTAGTAAAATCAATAGCATCATATAACTTTCATCGAAAACATGCAATGGCCAGAACAAAGAGCTAAATTCTGTCTATAAAGGTCTGGGCAAGACTAGGACATACATGGATACAACCACAACTCAATTTTCAACAAGATAAGCATCCTGTAAACTATAGGGTAAAGGTCATCAAATACCATCCAAAACAAAACTAGGAAAGGGAACAGAAAAAAATAGATGTTGCTTCTCAAAACAAAGAGGGATAGGAAGAACCTTTGTTCCCAAATCTGTCAAGGCAATTGCCATATTATTTTTTGCAATCTCAAAGTTAGGGGATACCGCTAGACACCTGGTTATACAATAGTCAAGCAATAGAGCATCAGTAGAGATGGAAGCATCAATGCAGAAACTGCAATTCAAGCCCAACAGGTAACAGAGTTAAGCAAACAGCAGCATACAACCTCTCATAACAAGCAATGGCAGATTCCAGGTCACCGCGGTTTTTATAAATGACACCCATGTTGCAATATGCTTCAGCATACATAGGTCTCTCTACCGCAGCCTTCTCATAGCAACTAAGAGCAGTGTCATATTGCATCATCTCAGAATAGACAACACCAAGGTTATAGTATGCAGGCTGTATTCAACATAAAACAACAACAAAGACTAATAATGAGAATATGGGAACTAGAATGACCAAGACTGCATGTATAAATTTTAACTACAGCAAAATTTAATACGGAGGATGGAGGATGAGAGTGAAAAGATTACAGCATAGTGTGGATCTATTTTAAGAGCTTCGTAATACTTCTGAATTCCCTCCTGTGTATTGCCAGCAAGCTTTAAACTGGTTCCGAGATCAGTTAAAACAATGGCTAGGCATTCTGCAGCTGGTTTGTATGAAGGGTCTGCACTTAAAGCTTTTTGATAAGACTGCACAAGTAACCAATTGAAGACCGAAGACTCAAAATATAAGTACCCGCAAATAAGCTAAACAAAAATTAATGGTTAAAAAACTAATGAGAATACCTCAGCTGCTTCTACCAAACGACCTTCATCTTTGTACAATATACCACAGTGAGTGAGAGCACAAGCATTCTGAGGGTCCAGCTTAATGGCTTCTGTAAAGCTCTCCAAAGCAGCCCTTCCCATGTTCTGAATCTGCTGGCATATCCCTTTCCCAATGTGGGCTTCAACGCACCCACTATCCTTCTCCAAGACACTGTTATATAGGGAAAGAGCATCGGCGAACTTGTTCCTTGACCGAAGAATGTTAGCATAAGAAAGAGAATCTTTCCCTTCAAATGCCTTTCGAGCTGGAGTCACATCAGCTGCTGAAATATTTGGACGAGGAACCAACTCTGATTCTTTTACGAAACCATTTTCTACAACCAGGTCCCCCTCTCTCTCATTTGCATCATTCTCAGTCAGTGCCATCTAGGAAGAGCTATATTCTCACGTTTCTAAACAAATAAGTACAACCAAAAACAGCAAAGAAATAATCTTCAAAAGGTGACATTTTTAGTTTTGAACTTCAAACCAGTAATGTGAAAGACTTCAAGTCATCAACTGCATTGTATATAACTTTATAATGCTTTGTTTACTCTTAGGCTGATCATTTAAAATAAATATAACACGAACAAATCAATGTTTATAATAATTTAAAGGGGAAAATGAAACTGAATCTTTTTAATCACATCAAGACCAAAGATTGAAACCCTAGGTAAATCAAAAGGATCCAGGTAGCCATTTTACTCTACCAAAATGATCAAATACCATAAGCCTTAAAACCCTAACAAATAAGCTGAAGAATTCCAACAACCAAAAACAAGAACAAAACAAAAATATTGGGGATTCAATTCAACACTTACTTTGAAGCAAACCAAGCTTTTCCCACAAGCTAAAACTGCATATCCAACGTCGAAAACTGCTCAAAAGGGAAAGGTGGGTGTAGGATAAGGGGAAAAAAGGTAGTGCAGATTAGGAATAAGGCTGGGTTAGTCGAGTTTAGGGAGGAAAGGGGAAAAGGGTAAGCTTTAGATTAAGAAAGGAGGGTGCTTTTCATGGTGTATTCAAAGGAAGGTAAAAAAAATGGGAGTTTTAATGGCGGGCCACCCTCTCCCTCTCTTTTCTCAGACAGAAGTGGGGGAAGTGATGTTGGCGCTGGAGGGTGTTTCGATGTCTTCCAAACAAGGAGGGCAAGCCCATGCTGATGTGTAAAATGAGTTGAGTCGAGTCGGGCCGGATCGGATGAGTTTTGAGATAGATATGGGTTCTGTTTTTTCGGTCTATTTGAATTAGATCTAAAAATAAATATTTATACTCGATTATGATCCAATCCAACTTATGAAAAGAAAATTTAAAAACTTAATTATAAATAAAAAATTAATTTAACTTTAGGTCATAAATTTTTTATTGCTTTTTTTTATCTGATTTATACCCTTTATATAATAATACGGTAAAAACAGTCTTACATATATTTATAAACTGTGATAGTTTAAAGGAGATTTTTAATCTTTAAAATTTAACAATTTTATTTGAGCCTTTAAAGATATTTTTTTGCAAATATTAGTTGAAAGCTTATTGTGCAAAAATAGATCTAGATCAATTTATATTTTTTTTGGTGATACTTTAAAATATATGATATAGAAAAAATAAATTTGTTTATAAATCTGTCTTGCTGATTGCAGGAGTTATTGTGGATTATACTCGATTACTTATAATTATTTTTTAATCGCGTCTTGTGCATAATGTTCTTTGTAACAGGTTTTAAACTTGAAAATATCCTTTTGGTGATTGTATCAATGTCAATGGTGTTTTCATTAAAGAAATTAGTGCATCAATTATTAAGGTGATGGCTAAAAACTCATTCAATGGCTAAAAACTCACATGGATAGATGATTAATGATCAAATAAGGATAATCTAAGAAACTCATTCAATTGAAACTGTTAAAACATGAGCTTTAGTTAAAGGCGTCAAGTAACAGTTAAAAATAGATAATGGATTATGATCGAGGAGGACTCAATAGCTATAGTTAACAGACGTACTAAGCAGGATATAGATTGCTTTGTTTACCTCGGTTATCTTGAATGATACTAAAACCTTACTATAAAATTATCTTGGTTTTGTTGTTAATCATGTGACAAGAAATGCTAACCGTGTGGCTCACAAACTTGCATATTGATATTTAGATTGTAGAGAGTTTTTTTTTATATTTATTTTTGATGTCTCAGATTATATTATTTTAGATATTGTGGAGGATGATATTTTTAGTTAATGAATTTATTCAAAAAATTATAAAAATACATTAATATTATTATAATTTTTTAAAAAGTTAAAAAATATACAATTAACATAGATGATTAGATATTTTATTTTAAATCTAACTTGACTCGATTCAACTTTACATTTAATGAAAAAATCTGACTCAAACAATTGTTTTTCATTAAAATTTGGGATGTGTAAAATTTTATATTATATTATTAATTTTTAAATTAAATTCGGATATACATAACATGTTAATATATAGTTTTTAAAAGAAAAAAATATTCACCAAACATTTAATTATAACTCATATTTTAAATTAATTATTAATTAATATAATTTTAATAGAACAAAATATTATATTTATTAAATAAAATTAAAATTTTAAAATTTCAATATTATAGATAAAATAAAAATATATTAAAAGAGCCGTACCACAATAAATCTTAAAAGTGTTTAACTAGAACTAATCGGTCATTATACAAGTCACATGCCCCATGATCTGTTATTATTCCATGCAAGGCCCTGTATGGTCCACGGGCCAGCCCAACCAGCTGAGCAGTAACCCTAAATCTAAAAAAAAAAAAGGCTATAAATATCCTTCTTTAAGCAATAGCCTCATCCTATCCATAGCGCTTCCCAATCTAGAATTAGGGTTTCCACTTCCCAGTATTTTCTTTCAATTCATGGCTTCCTCCTTTATATTTTGAGAGAAAATTTTATGTTTTTTTCAAAAGCGCAGCCCCTTAAGATCGCCTTCCTTTTTGAATCCATGGAAGCGTTTCGAGTCATAGCCGCGCAATAACAAGATTTTAGGGTATCTCTTGAGGGTTTTCCTTTTGAGATTTCTCCATTTCCCCCTCCTGTGTTTTTGTTCTTGAGGTATCTCTTGCATTCGGATTTGTGCATATTTTTTCTCATATTCTGGAATCATCCTTTATGATGAATAGTTTCATGGCTATGTTCTGTTCATTGGGCGTGGTTCAATCAAATATGAGTAAATAAAAACTGCTTAAATTCTTATTCAGATTTCAGATGCTCTCAGCTGTTTCAGGTGGGAAACAATCTTATAAAATTGATTGATTTTGTTTGATAAATTTTGCATGGCGAGAGTGATGAATCAATTAGATGTGTGAATGGGGATTGAAAGTTTATTTCAGTTTCCCATTTTGAACTCAAATTATTGAGGCATTATAATTTGTCTGACTTGCCATTGCTTATTTCATTTTGATCTTCAATTAAAATCCCCATATGATTTAGCTAGGTTTCTTCGGAATTGAATTTATTGTTCATTGTATGATAATTTTCTAATCTAAAGAAATTAGCAAATCAAGATTTGCTGTTGCGGAAAGTGATTGACATTATCCTTAGGGTGCCTTTGGATCGCGGAACACAACATTCTCAGGGGTAATGCAACGTTCCGAAATCTTATTCCTATGTTTGGTTTGTTCTTATTCCTATCAACCCAGAAAAGATGATTACTATCAGTAGCGTGTTTTTGTGTTTATTCTGGGAATTTCATTCTCTTGCTTTCCTTAGGTATTTGGGAATTTCGGGTATTTAGGACAAAAATATCTTTTATAAAATAAAAATATTTCAATCACGTCCTTTTTATTTTGAGGTTAATTTATTATTTTAAATTATTAAATAAGACATAATTACATACAAATAAATTAATTTTTATATAAAATTTAAATAATATAATATAAATAATTTTATGAAAATATTTTATTTTTAATATTAAAGATTTCTCTTAAATTTTATTTAATATTAAAAATAAAAAATAATTTTATGTTTAAAAATATAAAATTTAATAATCTTAATATATTTATAACATTATACATAAATTATTTTATTAACATTTTAAATTTAAAAACATAATCGTAATTTAATAATTTCAACATATTTAGACTATTGTAAATAAAGTATATTTTTTCCAAAGATAATCTTTTCTATAAACATTACTTATATATCATTATCAATAGAAATAATCTTAAAACCAAATAATTTGCACACTTTCAAGACATTTTACCAATATAGATATATTGGTTTAAATAAATTTACTCTAAAACTTGAATACCTATATAGGTATAAGAGAGTTACAAAAAAAATTATAATTATAAGCCATATTACTTATACAGGTGAATCCTGAAATTATGTTAAAATTTAAAATATTTTTTATTTTTTAAACTTAACTTTACACTATGGTTTTCTTCATAAATATAATATTTATAAAAAATATTTAAAAATATAAATTTTTAATATTAATTATATTAAAATTATGTTAAATAAAAAAAATTATAAGTTTTTATTTTAATATTTTTTATTTATTCATAAAAGTTTAACTGGTTAAAAATAAAATATATCATAAGACAGTTTGATAAATATTACTTTCAAATAATCTTATATTCTCCCAACCAAACACTATCAACTTATATTCTTACCAAACAAAGTAATTTTATTTTCAAAGGAACCGCACCCTTAGAGTCTTGATGGAAGATATAAGGGAATTAAGGAATTTGGTATATTTGTTTAGAAAATTAAAATTGATTAACAAAGAAAAACTATTTTTTAAGTATTTGAAATAGAGTGAATGATTAATTATAGTATGTATTTTGTAATTTTAATATTTTCTTAAAGCAATTAATATTAAATAAAATGATAAAATAACAAATTCTTGAAAATGAGGTCTATGCTAGTTTTAAATATTTCAAATTAATACATTTGTCTTTGAAAATTACTTTTTTTACTATTTATTATTAGAATTTGAATTAATACATAAGAATAAAATTATTCATTAAAATAAAAAAATAAAATAATTTAATTGATATCAACGGTGGACAAGTACCCTTAAAATTAATTTTATTGTTGATGATTAAAGAATAAAAAAATTGAGAGGATAATTTTTTTAAAATTAAGTATTAATATAATTATAGAATTGAATATAACATAAAAAATATTTATAAAATAATAAATTAAATTTGTTTACTTATATTTTAACATCAATTTTTTATTTTGGACATCTACGGTTTAGAATATACTAACGAAAAGAATACAACAGTAGCACATATGCAATAAAAAGTGAAAAACCATCTCACATCCCATCCTTTTATTATTAAAAATTAAACTTTAAAATTATGGAGTAAAACAATAAAAAATATATATTTTAAGTTATATAAAATTTAATGGGTTTGTAGGGTATTTATAAAGGTTCGTATAGTGAACTATAAAAAAATGAATCTAACAGACCGTTTATGATTTAAGAATTAATTATTCTTTAAATAATAATTTGTAAATTTATTATCTGAATTAAAAGAAACTTTTCAGATTTAACTTTTTAATTTTAAAATATAATTCTAAAAATATATGCTCTATTTAAGAAAAAAAATATTTGTAAGTTTACGTAGGGTTCAAGTAATCCTTGCATTCGCATTTCCCACGTTATATATGTATCATATGTGATCAATAATTAATTTTATATTTTTTCAGCAATATTTATATCAAATATTTGAGTCTGTGTAGGTAATAAGATTACTAGAAGATATTTATATTGTTTTATTTTATATAAATTAATTATGTTGTTTTTATCTTGTATGAATTAATTATGTTGTTTTATGTTGTATGAATTAAAATCATAATAATATAACTGAAAAAAATAGATTTAAAAGATTGTTTCAATATCGAATCTCTACAAAATTTAATCTGAATTAGTCAACTAATAAATCAATATTAATAATGAAACTAAAAAATCAAAACAAAAAAAAATGGATTAGTTGAATAAAAAGAAAAATAATAATATACTGTTGAAATAGATATCAGATTTTCTAAAATGATTATATTTTGATACATAAATTATGTAAAAATATTTATATAAACCTTTGGAGTTATAAAATTTAAAATATAATACCTAACTTTGACTTCTTAAAGTTTATTTTTAGACCTTAAATTTTAACTTATATAATTTAATCTTGTAAATGTTTAACTATAATCTAAATCTTATTTTTTTTTAAATGTGTAAACTAAAAATTATATATTTTTTCTTCCGTAAAATATATTATTTTTCTATTTTTCTCTTTTTAAAAAAACAATTTTTGAAGGGCTCATTTTTACTCGGCTGCTGCCGAATACTATTAAACTAATACATGGAGGTCCTTTTCGTCATTTGATGGAGTTATCAATTTCAAAACCCTAAGTATAAATTGATAATAATTGATGTTCCTCGCCTCCAGTCGATAGCTAGAATCGTCCTCAGCAAAACCGCTATCGGAAAACCCTACTTTCACAAGCCATGGTATGTATCTCTTTGCATCTATTCACATCCTTTTTCGTTAAGCTAAATCTTTGTTTGGTAGCTGTGAAAAGTTATAGGTATTTAGTGCGACAAATTGAACAAAAATGTTGAATTTTCCAGTTTGAAAGTACCAGTGCAATGAACTATGTGATGTTTTTCTTCCTTTCAATGTTTTGTGCTTGAAAAAATGAAGCTAAAAGAACAAATAAGAAATATGCGATGCTCTGTCTTAGTTTTAAACGGGAAATTTCAATTTGGATAGATTCACTATTTAAACTAGACTAGATTTAATCTTGTATTCCGTGCGAAGGTGTTTTGATAGATTGAATTGGAAAATTTGGGGGCCTTTTGTTTAGGCTTTTATTGGTAAAAGACAGATATATTGATTGGCTTAGTTTTAATCAGTATATGAATTCATGGATTTGTGGTATTTTGTAGTCGAGGAGAAAGGTGAGAGAGCCCAAGGAGGAGAATGCTACCCTTGGACCTGCTGTACGAGAAGGCGAACATGTTTTTGGTGTTGCTCATATTTTTGCTTCATTTAACGACACATTTATAGTAAGCAATCTGGCTTTATTTATGCTGCTCTCTTATTCCCCCCCTGGTTGTTCATTCTGTTTAAAGTGTTGTATTGTTATCACTAAATTTGCAGCATGTGACTGATTTGTCCGGAAGGGAAACAATGGTTCGCATCACTGGTATGTTTAAATTTGGCTTAGAAAGCATTTCTTTTCTATCTTTGAATTTTAGAGTCATTGTCATCATTTAAAGTCATTTAACATATTAACTTGGTTTTAATCCTTAAGGATTTTCCGAGTGGATGCCGTCTAGTAATTTAAAGGGCATTTGGAACTTTATGATTGAAATTATTGATTAAACAATGCAATATGCTTTGATATTCATGTCTTGATTCTGAGTTATTTTTACAAATAGTAATTTTTAGACTGTTCCTTCTATAGGTGGTATGAAGGTGAAAGCCGACAGGGACGAGTCTTCCCCTTATGCTGCCATGCTTGCAGCTCAAGATGTTTCTCAACGCTGCAAGGTCTTATTCTCTTACCCTCATAATTGTGGAATAATAAACTTTTCAATGCAGTGAACTTATTTGTATTCTTGTATGTTTTCTACAGGAATTGGGCATCACTGCCCTTCATATAAAGCTCCGAGCTACCGGAGGGAACAAAACCAAAACACCTGGTCCTGGTGCCCAGTCTGCTCTTAGAGCTCTTGCTCGTTCCGGCATGAAAATCGGTCGCATAGGTACAGCTCTTTCATCTTATACATCTCAGTTTTATCATGTCGATTTGACTTCAACTCTTGTAAATTGACGTGCAATGTTTTCTTTACCGTAGAGGATGTTACCCCGATTCCCACAGACAGTACCCGAAGAAAGGGTGGCAGACGTGGAAGACGACTGTGAATCTTTGCTCCATATCTATATTACTCAGCAGCCGCAATGCTCGATTTCTCTTTGTTGAACAATTTTGATTTGAGATTCAAGCTTGTTGCACATTTATAGTTCGGTAATGGATTTTTATTTTTAATTGACACCTAAAAATGTTGTGGAACTCTTGAACCCATCTATGAAACTAAGCTTTTTATTTTTTTGGAGTTGTATTGTGCTTAATGGCAGATAAGAAATCCTGGTTTTGTTTCGTGAAGGTGGGATTCCACTAGTTTAAACGAATAGCTGTGGCTTTTCGAGTCCTAAGCTATTCGATTTGGTTCCGAAAAAGATAATTCGGTTTGGTCATTATGGTATCACGATTATTTGAATCGTGTTATTGTGTAAGTCGAACAAACATGATATTCATACACAAATTTACTCGATTGGAGCCTGGCAATATCATATTGAACAGAGAAAGTCAAAATTCTTAAACTTGAAATGCAAACACAAACATGCATTGTGGATCATGAAAATCGATGTCTTTTTCACTTGTTGCAGTTGAGGCCAGAGGAGAAGATCAAGTGAACTATGAGTCTGATGGTTATTTCATCTGCTTCAAGATGCTATGATTTCTCCTAGCAAAGTGTTTTCATGGAAGACAAGCATTTATAGCTAATTTGGTTATATTTAACAGACTTCTAGCAAAGAGTGGACTTATTTTGGGAGTCGGGTCTCAACATTGAAGGGCTATGCAACTTATGATGCACATAAATAGAAACTTATGAACACATTTATTCTTTGCTTGCAATGACATTCTTGATCTTTGTCATATGTAGACGGGATGTTATGGACTGGAAACAAGACTTACATTGGGCATGCTCCAGGTTGAAAGGGAAGAGCTTCAAGAGAGTGCTTTTATATATCTGATTTGTAAGCAGAGGAACTAGACACATTTTAAGAAGCTTGTTATGAATTTCAGAAGAATTAAGAGTTGTAGAAGAGAAGAGAAAGAAAAATTTAGATTAAGAGGTGTTTTCACAGTATTTTCATGCCCTCAAGGCTACAAGTAATTTCTTATTTATACTACTCTATGAAGTATAGGCAAAATCACTTAGCCTTGTAAATTTTCTTTTCCTCTATCCTTTGTAGAGCTCTCGTGAATCTTCTGCTGACGTGGTACTTGGTACCAACTAATTTGTACCACCCTTAGGCTCTTGCAGATCCTATCATTCCTAACATTACCTCCTCATATGACAGGAACCTTGTCCTCAAGGTTCGTTGAAGTAGGATCATTTTGTGGTTCTTGATCCTCCAGGTAAGGTACGATGTAACTTGTTGTATAGGTTATTCCTTACATGGTTTTAATATCGAGACATAAAGAACTGGATGTATACTCATAGCCTCTGATAGATCAAGTCGATATGCAACAAGTTTTACTGGATTCAGCACTCGATAAGGTCTAAAAAATTGAGGGTCAATTTTCTGTCGCATCCACATTCTCAATGATACTTGGTGATAAGATAGTAATTGAATCCAAGTCCAATCACTTTCCTCTATTTTGAATTCTCTTTGATGTTTATCAGGTTGGTTCTGCATTCTTTCTTCTTGTTCTTGACAACCAATTCTATTATTTATACTTGTAGTGCTTAGTAGTAGACAAAGATTGATAGGTCCTTGCACATCCTTCTCTTTCTCGACCCCTTGAACAAGATTGTTGTTGATTATCGTGGTCGTTACTTTTGTTGGTTGACTAGTGATTGTTACCTCAGTTGATATTTTCTTAACATCATCGTCCCCAAATTCCAGAATCTTTTCCTCAAGATTCAACTCATTGTTGTTCTCCTCTTGTTTTAGCATCAGAGGTAAGGGTGTAAGTTGTCGCAGGAGTTGTCCCTTGCAATGTTAAGCTGAGAAACTTTATTCCTGAGTTGAGTTGATATAATACCCATAACTATAAATTCATGATACCAGGGCCTTGACACTTCTGGTATGTGAGAAGATTGCCAAAGCTCTCCCCCAAGAACCATCGTCACTCCACTTGGAGAAGCCACCTGAATTTGTACAGATCTCTTGATCTCATAAAACTCAACGTTAAAATTTATCTTGACTGCGCCATTTTGAAATCAACATCATTCAACATTGCAGTTGAGGCATGATCAATAACTTTGATAATTCTTGGTCCATTAAACTTCTTAGATGCTCGAATTTCTCTTTTTGATAGGATCTTCAAACATTCATATATGTTTCAACTTTTTTTAAGGTTCTAACAGAAGAATAGTTTAGATGCTTCCCGAAAATCTCTCACTCTTCTTTCAGCAATTTGCAGGTACAATATGGCATCAGTGTAATGCACATTCTCAAGCATTTGCATCATAAACTTCCTCATTAATAGTAGTCTAAATTTGTTTGGGTCATCACACTTGACAAACTCATTGACATTAGTAAACATTGACAAAAAACATTCAAACTTTCCAGAAATATCAATGCTTCTAAAAGAGAAATGATCTGTTATGTTTTTACGATCTTCATTCATGACAACCCCAAACTCGCACTCATCAATCAAAACGATAGTATCGAATTTAATGGTATGCCCATATAGCAATGTCATACCTGCACACTTTTGTCCATTATGCTGAAACAAACTTTTGTAGTGTTGAAAGAGATCAGTTCGTCCAAGTTCAAAGATGATTTTTTTCCATGGTCAAAACAAATGCTATGATCAGACTCACTTAGCTTTGAATATTGAACGCCATACAGCTTGAATTCGAGCACATGTGTGATCATTTTCAAATTTGTCATTCGTGAAACTCTTAAACACCGTTTTAGCTCTCTCGTATTCTTGTAATATGTGAGCCAAAATTAAATAACCAGGTATATCTGTAAACAGAACAATATCTTTTTTTCTTTGGATATCAGTTCCATAAATGTGTTGAAGGAATAAAAAATTTGTAAAAATTCGCACCTTAGATGTGGGTAACACTGGAGCTATTTCGCAAAATGATCATGAATCATAGTTTTATCATTATCTAAATCATTCCTCGGTACTGTCAAGAACAGGTTGAGTAACAAATTCCATGTCTGTTGGTGTTGACATTTTATCAAGCATCTGGTAGGTTTCTCTGATTGAGTCATCCAACTTTAACCCAACTGCACCAATCTCGTCGTAAGCAGCGGTTATTGGATATGCTAATCCCAACTTTCATTCATTTTTTTTTCGCTCTTCAAAGTGTGTTTGCAGAGAAGCTAACAATTTCTCGTGACGTGCTGAAGTAACTTGCAATTCCTTGATTGCTTCGGTGTTATTCATCCTAACTCGGAGATCTCTCAATGAAAGCACTAATATTATGAATTTCAGAAAAATTAAGAGTTGTAGAAGAGAAGAGAAAGGAATATTTAGATTAAGAGGTGTTTTCACAGTATTTTCATGCCCTTAAGGCTATAAGTAATTTCTTATTTATACTACTTTATGAAGTATAGGCAAAATCACTTAGCCTTGTAAATTTCCTTTCCCTTTATCTTTTGTATAGTTCTCGTGAATCTTTTGCTGACGCGATACTTGGTACCAACTGACTTGTACCACCCTTAGGCTCTTGCAGATCCTATCATTCCTAACAAAGCTATATTCGTTTATGTATGGATTAGAGTATGCTGTGTTGTTCATCTATTCTTTTCTCTACGAAGCTAACTTGAATTATTGGCATGTGGTGTTGAAGCTTACAAAATGATAAAGCATAAGCACGTCAAAGCAATGGGTGCTTGGTCTAGTGGTATGATTCTCGCTTCGGGTGCGAGAGGTCTCGAGTTCGATTCTCGGAGCACCCCATGTTTTTGCTCTTTAATATTAAAGGGACTAATTATTTCTTTAGTATTTGTTTTCGGTCCTTTGAAATCTAATCCCTTCAATTGGACGCTCTCACACTGCTCTTCCCTAAAAAATTCCATTTTCCCGCCATCAAGACCTCACTCTTGCCCGACTCAATTTATTATATAAACCCTAAATCCTACAAATTAAAACAAAAAGGAAGACAAATCACGAATCCTTTTGGCTCTCAGTCAGGTCATTTTTCTAGACTGTACTCTGTTTGTTTCCTGAGAAAAACAATTGGATCTTTTCTGATTTTTTTTTTCTTTCAGATTTTTCAGCAATTAACTGTTCACTGTCATCAGTTCTCTAAACCTCACTACTAGTTTCATTCGGTACCGTTCTATATCACTCCACCTTTTATTTTCTTTAATGATTTTCATCATGAAGATCAAAAAGAGTTATCGTATTTGGATAATTTTATTAAATGAGTATATCCGACTGAATTAACGCACTGTTGATTTATTTGTTTAATTTTCGTTTCCTGGAAATAACTCTGTGAAATCATGAGTAGATCCAACTTAGTTAACGCACTGTTAATTTCGTTAACCTTCAGTAAACTTACTGGCTATTTCTGTATGTCAATCGTCTTAGATTTGTTAATGGTTGCAATTTGATTGGAGCGTATATTGTCGGTTCTGGATTTTCCTTATTAGGTTTCGTTTTTATTGCAAATAGTGATAACGATGTGGTCAAACTCCATTGAAAATCTTTGTTTAGCCTTTAGTTGGGGTAAAAGTTTTTCCCCCTTTCTAATTTAGTGCTATGATTTTGATTGGAAATTACTTTTGATATTGGTAAAGTGAATTTATTGATTGATTGATGTTTGCCTATGGTGTTTTGCAAGATATGGATATTTCAAGCCCTGCAGCTTTTGTTAATGGAGGATTGCTCCGCATGTATGTGGGGCGTAAGGTGCGAACTGTGCTTCAGGTTACCCGGTCTGATATTGCATCTGTGATGGGAAAGTCTACCGATGGATGCCAACTTGTTGCAAAAGGCTCTCCTCCTGGTCCTCTTACAAGTTATGTTGAGGTTATTGGTGTTGCCGAGAATGAGAATACCATCCGAGCTGAATTATGGACCAACTTTGGTGACACATTTGGTATGCTTTTCTAGTTTCTATTCCATATGAAAATCATGATCCTTTTGGCCAATGCAAATGTGATTTGTTTTTACACAGTTGATTGCATATTTAGGTTTTAAAGTTACTGATTTGAGTATTACATCTACATGGAATTTCAGTTTGGTTTTAGGACAAGCACTTCTACACGTTTTAATAGATAGTTGATTGTGGTAGCTGAATCAAAAAAGTAACTGATAATGGTCTCTGGTTTGCTTTCTGAGAAACATTTCCCTGTTTCCCCTATGTTGATGGGTTTCTTGGGATGAACTAAATATACTGACTGACTGATTAACATGAAAATGTGTCCTGACCTGCTGACTATCAAGTTTCTTGGGTCATGCCTAAGATCAAATGGGATCATATTGCAAAAAGGACTTCTGTATGTAGGAAGGCCATGGGTTTGAACTTGGGGGAAGTGAACATTTGGATGTCAACCTTGAGGAGCGGCGGGCATTAAAAGGGGACAATACTACTTTGTGTCAGTGTTTATTTACTCTCTTTTAATCGTGTCTGAGAATCTTTCCTTGACATTTCCACTAATGGCAGATGCATCCAACTATGATCAACTCTGTCAGTTAGCAAATGGAGAGTTCAGACACCTATTCCTCTAGTTGTTGATCCAAAGAAAGCTTCTGGGTAAACAATGTATGTGGCACTCGTATTTTATGTGAAAATATCCTTTGGTTCTACAACGTTTATGATACAACCTCGAGCTTTCCTGCAACATGATTTAAAACTTAAAGGATAGTAACGGGTGGGGGTGGGGCAGACAAGATTTAAAATTTAGGGATAACAACTAGATGGAGGGGGCGGTTGGATTTTTGCTTGGCTCGAATCTGCTTTGATTTATATATTTCTAAATACGACTTCGTCTTATTTGAATATTAGTATTAAATTATCAGTTTTGCCTTGGCATGATATGTCAATTTATAAACTCAACTTTGACAAGATTTAAAAAATTTAAAAAATTTATTAATTTTTATCGATAATAAATGTTAAATCATGTATTATTTTTTTAATTTAATTATTCAGTTAAATATAAAATTAAATCAAAATCTATAAAAAGTTATTATTACAATACAAGAAATAGATGCAATTAAAATTTCAAAAATACAATTTTAAAACATAATAATCAACTTGTTATTATCACATGATAATATAAGACAAGTCAAAGTATTATATTCACAAGTAAATTAATTTTAAAATCTATAATAATTTTTTACATCTATCCTAACCTCCATGAACGTGTTGTAGAAGTAAATTAATTTTTTATTGTAAAAACAAAAATTAAAAAGAACAATACTAACTTAAGTAGGAATACTATTTAAGACTTTTTCTACAAATCAAATGTAATTACTTTTAAAAATATTTTTTATTTGAACCCAACCAAAATATTACTACATATTAATGCCAGCCAAACATTTAATTAAATAAATACCGGTTCAAATTGATGTATTACTGTTAACCAATTTGACTTTTAGACTTTAATGAAATGAATCGGTGGGATCTTTGCATTCACTCTCAATGCCAAAACCCAACCTTTTTCTCACTTATCTTTGCAAAAAACAAGACATCCCTCCCACCTCCACAAATCTCTGATCAAACAAAGAAAAGAACTTCAATTTAATCAAAACCCAAAGCTCTATGGCTGGAGTCCTTAACATCTCCAAGCTCCCTCATGTTTCACCACTTGCCTTACGTAAACAGTCAAAAACACCTTCCATTTCCATTTCAGCTTCTTCAGAAACCAAGGAAGTTCAGAATCAAAGCTTTGCTTCTTCTTCTTCTTCGAAAACCACAACAGCTGTTTCCTTTGCTCCTCCTCCAAATTTCAAGCAACCAGAGCCAAAGAGGTATGGCATTAGACCAGATAAGATTTTGGATATCATTGGAGCTTGCTTTGCCTTGTTCTTCCGGTTGGGAACTGGTATTTTTGTTTCTGGGTATGTAATTTTCCCTTTTGTTCATTTTGATTGTTTTTCATGAAAAATGAAGGGTTCATATTGAATGTAATGAAATTTTAGTTATGTGGTAACTAGGATGGTATTTGGTATTTTTGAATCTGGTAAATGGATTTGAATTTGTTATGAAAATTAAAGCTTGTACATAGGAATCAAGTTGGATTGGTTAGATTGATATTTTGGTTATATGTACCTCTGGGGATTTTGTTAATTATAATTACTATCCACTACCAAATTGTACTTGGTAGTTGGTACTCCTTCATTGGCCTTTCGGCTAATTAAAAGAAAAGGCTATATTTGTGGCATTCGGTTGATGGTTCATGCTAATGACATAGGACTTTCTATGTTTCTTCTAATACTAGTGTTTCTTTTTGTTTCGGGGCAGCTATTCCGCATCCCTTGTTTCCAAGGATGAGATTCCATCTGATCAATATAGTTTAGAGATAGGAGGTATCGGATCAATTGTTGTTTCATTTCATTTCAAATCCTGGTGCAACTCTAGAATCCGGTGAAATCGTTGAAGCAAATCATTTACTTTCGGAGTTGAGCATTTTTTTCCTAAATAGTAAGGAAATTTTACAGTTAAATGTTGATTGGATACTATTTTTAACAGGTTATAAGCTGAAAGAGACATCAAAGATTGGCCCTCGCCCAGAGAGGCCGATTGAGATATATGAGTTTGAAAGGTACCCGAATTCTCTTTTATTTTTGCCTTGTTTATGTCTTTTTATTACTGCTGGCTTTCTTTATCCTTAAATCTGTGTATGGCCTTTGTAGCTGTATTTTGCCCTGTAGTTTTTCATGTTTTGTGATGAAGAAAAGACTGACTCTTTGCGCTTCATTTTTCCCCTTCAAATTATGGATAATGGTGAACCTCATGCAACTCCAGCTGTCCATTCTGTCGAAAGGTAGTATATAATTCCCATCAATATACACTTTGTTACTACTATATCATTCAATAATCAGGTTTTCTTGCTACTATTATGGAAGACAAATGCGATGGAGCAAATGTCCCATCTGATACTATCTTACACTAACTTGACATGTGATCGGTACACAGGTTAGGGAAATTGTTTCAGTTTTGGATCTTGATGTTCTGTTTTATCCCTGCCCCAAAAATGGACCGACTTTCCGTCCCAAGGTTACTGAGATGGGTGGAAAGCAGCAGTTCCCATACATGGTTAGATATTATATTAATCCAAAATTTGGTCGTAAATAATTCGTCTCTACTAACATTTTGTTTGTTTTATGGACATTAAAAACTAAAAAGGATGATGTTGGGAGTTCAACTTCATCACTTGTTTCTGATTTCAGGTGGATCCAAATACAGGTGTTGCCATGTATGAATCAGATGAAATAATAAAGTATCTGGTTCGAAATTACGGTACATGCAGTTGCATCAACATTCTATTGCTATCTTTCTTTGTATTGGTGTTTAATTGTGTTTTTTTTTTTTTTTTATCTCTGTATCATATTTGTGGACATATCAATACCAGATACATACATTTAATCTTCAATTTTGATAGTGATGTAGTTTCCTTTTAGAAAATTTCTCTTGTTTCATTACTTGTCCTAGATTAAGAGCTACCTTTGTAACATGTCCTTCTTACTAATACTACCTCCTCCAGGCTGATGCATGTTTACGTTATCACCAAGTTTTTCGACTTACGAGTTAATTGTTTTTTTTTTTCTTTTGCTACAGTCAGCCTACTCATCTATGCTGTTCTATTTTGTTTTAGGTGATGGAAGAGTTCCTTTCATGCTATCACTTGGTCCGCTGACGGTTAGCATTTTTTCCATTGGCTAATTATTTTTCTCGCTTTCTTTGAAATGATCCTAAAATCTTCTTGTATTGCAGACATTGACTGCAGCCCTTGCCATGATTTTTCGCATGGGAAAGGTAAAACAGACACGAAATTCTTATTTTTATTAGTCTCGAAAGTATCCATGAGAAGCTCTTTCTCTCTCTTATTTTCCTCTTTTTATGTTTTAGAACATCTTGTCCATCACATAGGTATAAAGATATGACCTTTCTATTACATGGAAAAATTTAGAAATTAAAAAATTGAACATTTCCATGTCAGATACATGCCCACATTGACACACACACACACACGTGTCCAAGTAATCTTGCTTGTTTATAACCTAAAGCAATTATGCTGAATTTTATTCCATATATTTGTTTTCGGAAAATACTACGAGGACACACTAATGTAAACCCTATGATGTTCTATGCAGGGAACTTATTACACTCCATCAAAATTGCCTCCGAAACCACTTGAGATATGGTCAATTGAGGTAGTAAAGTATTAAAAATATCAGAATTTTAAGATATTTATGTTCAGCAATTTAGGTTCCTTCCAAAATCCAAGGCAACTATAATTTCCCGATGATATATGTGTAGAAGTATTGCTATAGTTTTTATATACACTCATACCTACAAATTTCGCACTTAAAATGTTTTGACTTTCCTTTTAGGGCTCCCCATTCTGTAAGATTGCTCGAGAAGTGCTAGTTGAATTAGAGTTACCGCACATTCAGCGCAGGTAAAAAGTGTAAATAATCACTGCTTGATTAGGTAAATTTTTTATTTAAGCAGCTCCCTGTCTCAGACATTCAAATTTCTGTCTGTTACATCAACGCTAGTTTGAGCCATTTGTTCAATTAATAGTTCTGATTAAAAATATCCTTGCAAATCCAAATCATGATCGTCATCATATTTATGGTAAATTCTACTTGCATTTGCATATGCACTAAAACTTGTGACTAAGGTTAAGATATATCATATATCAAGCCTTGAACCGTGATCATTTTGGTGTATCGTTATCGGTCTTCATTTACTTGTTTGGGCTTCAAGAGGTTCACCGAGACTACTTTTAATTAACTATGGTTATCTGTTTTTTCTTTCCATTAGTTGTCCTCGAGGCAGCCCAAAACGGAATATCCTATATGAGAAAGCTGGACATTTCCAGGTATCTTAGTCAACATGTTTTCGACTTTCACAAAGTTCAGAATTAGCAGTTTCTAAAAATATGATTGACGATTACAGGTACCTTATCTAGAAGATCCAAACACTGGGGTGCAGATGTTTGAAAGTGCAGAGATAGCAGATTACTTGAGAGCTACATATGCTCAATACTAATAGAAACCTCTTCCCATATATATTATCCATCATGTATTGTGTTATTATAGGTTCCCCACGCCCATATTGGCGTCCGAAACGCTGCATGTAGGGTTAAGTTTAGTTTGTTCATGTTACCTGAACTCGAATATAAATAATGTTGAATACGAATGTGTTCTCACAAACTCCTACATATATTTGAAGGATCTTATCAGTTATCACTACAGCAATAATCTCATCTTTGATTTTTCATCAAATTCACTCTATACAAGTTTCTTAGGTTTTATTTTAAACATTGTACTTGAAAACATTCCAAAATGGAAGAAAAACACTTTGCAGGGAGGTATTCAAGCTCCAGGATAGCGTGATCGTCCTTTCTTCTTCAGGAACTCCGGGATGTCGAATGAACTGCCTTCATTGAAAGGTCGCCTATTGATTCCAAAGCCAGTATCTGCCTGTGCTACATGACCTGCCTGCGTTTTAATGAGAGTTCGGCATAAATTAGTTTATGTAAGAGAGATTAAGTAAGAGAGTTAATATGTACCTGAGGGGGCCTTCCTTCGCTTTCTTCTTGACGTTTGAACCCCGTTGCGATTAGGGTTATACTTACCTAAATAAAGACCCGGAAATGGTGTTTGTCATCAAGTTAATGATTCATCTTTAAGTTTGCAGTAAAGGGTCTTGCTGGTCTATGAAACATGATATTCTTTATTTGCCTAAACGAAACAAACAAAAGAGGATACCAGGATATATGGCTTCTTAGCATGTTGCTCTGACTCTTTATTTTCCAAAAAGAAACATGTCTTATCCGATACATACTTGAACACTGGTTTGGGGTAGTGAATTTTCAAAATATATGAAAAAGCTTAGAAAAGAAATGAGCATATTCATGTAGAACACATTCTGCGTCGAACACCGACATCTTCCATCATCAATTCAACAGTTATGGTTGATATCGATGTGAATTCGGCATCTAGATTTGGCCCAATTCTACATACCTTGGGATATTTTATCTATTTTGCAAACTTGAGAACAAGAACAAATAAGCCTTTAGGGAGCATAGATACTTTTATGCTGTAAACAAAAACTAGATATAGGAGGCTATCTACTGACATAAACGCAAAGGTGTCTCTTATCGAACCAACATGCAGGTTTTAATCCTACTGTATGCAATGTTTAATTTGTTGAATACGTTTTATTAAGACTACAGTTGAACGGCAGACCTACTTACGAGTATAGTGACAATAGAGGTATGCAGATGACTGTTTGAGTCTAAACTTCGGCACAAGTATGTATGATGTATCGACAAACATTAACTTACTTGGCCACTAAGTGATGGATCAATCACTGCTCCAAATATCAAATTGGCAGTTGGATCTACAAGATCATATATAACCTCAGCCGCAGTATTAACCTACAGAAAGTCATCCAATGTCAAATCATGCACATATCAACAGGGAAATAAAACATGAAGGCATATTCTAAAACAAGTGGAAAATTCAAGATAATCAAGGTCTCAGGCGTATGGTATTTCAGTCACTATGTAGTATTCATTACTATACTAGTATTTCTCATTATTCTCTTGTCCGATACTCAAGAAAGCCCATAGCAGATATGGTGGGCTTGCTCAAGCTTAAATAAATCTTCTCTTACCTTGAAGGGCTCCACTCCCATATGACAAAGAATTTTGCACCAGAAAAAAAGGTGGATATATAGTGCGGAGAGATAATACATTAAGGGTCAAATCCCTCTCCCACAGTCCACCACGAAACACACAGAGACAAGTGTTACCTCGAACAAAGTTAAATCACTTCCACCGGTTATGTTCCAAACAATTCCGGTAGCCCTTTCTA
Organism: Abelmoschus esculentus; assembly: GCA_035048815.1. Classification (NCBI taxonomy): domain Eukaryota; kingdom Viridiplantae; phylum Streptophyta; class Magnoliopsida; order Malvales; family Malvaceae; genus Abelmoschus; species Abelmoschus esculentus. The sequence continues at coordinate 208,008 of JAUCBN010000019.1, read as the reverse complement.
TGCCAAGATCCAACAAAGGCGATTGGATAGCATTTAGTGCAGCATCTCTTGCCCGTGTTTTCCCTACAAACCAGAAAGAAACAATTAGAACATAATGACCTATGCAAACCAAGTGAGTTGTCAACTTTCCAGTTTCAAAAACTAAATTTATCATTTCACAAACCAAAACATCATGATGGGAAGAGATCAAAGGAAAATACGAAGTAATTTTTTTTTCTTTCAAGATAAAACATCAATACATACTGCCAATAAAAGGATAGAAACTGGACAGACTAAAATCACTTCTACTTCTAAGGGGGGAACCGAAGTAGAAACTTTATGCTTCAAAAGTCAAAGATGCGAGAGATCTTTACCAGTTGCCGTTCCGATCCCCATCAGTGAAGAACCTGCATTCGCCATTATAGTTCGCACATCTGCAAAATCTACATTGACTAGACCAGGAATCTGTGCAATAAGGAAACACAATCAATTAGAGAGTGCAGAAGTATGATCCAAACCATGAAAATGCTTCAATGTTTTTTCTGCGTGAAACATCACATATGAATGGGAAGGCATGCTGATATGCTTATTTTTACAGGCTCCATAGTTCTATTCCAGAGCTTGGAAAATCAATAGATTTAGCAGTATGTATTCTAATAACATATAGACTCTAGGAAACAATATGGGACTTAGAATAAATAGCATGTTTGATAACGATTACAAATACTATTTACCAAAAGAAGAAAAGGTGAGATATTTCATCAAAAAGTGCACTCCATAAGTATTATATGGAAAGGGGATACCAGTTTTACCACCCCAAAGCCTATGACTACAAACTTCATATTGAAAAGGGAAAAGAGAGATGGAAAGAAAGTCACCAAACTATTAGTTCATCCTTGCCATCTAAGAAACCAGAGAAGTAAACCATTTTTAACCAAAAATTTAAGGTGAATGAATTTTTCACCTATTGATCAAAATATATCACAATAATATTCCCATGTGGTCATCAACGAAATTGGAAGGAAAGACTCAATTTCCGGGGACCATGTGAGGAGAAAGAAAGATAAAGGCATTACAATTCAGTTTCCTTTATCTAAATATTTGAGTTTCATCTCTATCACAAGACTATAAAGATAGATTAGGAGGCTTTCAATAGATTTTGGAAGCATTCCATACCGTAATTATATCAGAGATACCGCGCACACCTTGACGAAGAATATCATCAGCTAGATTAAATGCTTCTGTTACAGGAGTAGACGGTGAAACTGCAGTCAACAACTTGTCATTCGGGATAACGATTAGTGTGTCAACATTTTATCTCAGAGCTGCAATTCCTTCCTGTGCTTGAACAGCTCTCCTTCTTCCCTCAAAAGAAAAAGGGGTAGTCACAATACCGATAGTTAATATACCCATTGACTTTGCAACCCCTGCAATTACAGGAGCTCCACCAGTTCCAGTCCCTCCACCCATTCCAGCCTGCAAATGCAAGCTTGAAGTCCTAGGTAAAAACGTTAAAGGGAGATACTAGAAGACAGGGGAAAGGTAAGACCTTATGTGCTCATACTAATTTTTGACTCGGAAAATATCAATCTATGGGGACACAACGTGCAGGTGCAATAGTACCAGAACAAGAGGTTCCACAAATGCAATTTAAAGGACAAAAGCATCAGGAGCACAAATGAATCTTGAACAAAATTAGTTCATGAAACACCAAAATACAAGACAAATCAAACTGTAGGAAAAAGTATGATTGGATATACGATGTTTAACTTAAATGACTATAGACAAGCATCTGATGCTAAGAATTTATAACGACTTTTCAGTTGCAGAAATAAAAAGTCTCTCTTACCGGTCGACACTATAGACTTTGTACATTACACATTAACCATTCAGTTGATTGAATACGTTTCATAAAACAAGAAATCACATCAGTAGCCAGATTAGTTGTGTTTAACATATGACTGATGAATATTCCCTCTAAATATGAAGCGTGAAATATTTTCTTCGAAAAATATCCCTGGCAGGTCTCCAAGAGGGGTCTAGTAAATAGAAAGTAAAAAAAAAAGAGCCTAAAACAGATTAAATTCATATCAATCCACTCATAAAATTGCATTAGTAATTGTACTAGAAATTATCAAAATTCTACCTAAATGATCAAGGATGAGAACTTACAGTAACAAAAACCATATCAGCACCATAAAGAGCCTCTTCTATTGCCTCCTTGCTTTCTTTGGCAGCATTCATCCCAATCTCAGGGTTTCCACCGGCACCAAGACCCCGAGTCAGCTCCTGACCAATTTGCAAACGATTTCGGGGGAAGATAGGTGACAATTTCAAGGCTTGAACATCAGTGTTAACAATCCAGAACTCAACACCCTTCAATGAGCTCTCTATCATGCGATTAACAGCATTTGACCCACCGCCTCCAACACCAATGACTTTGATCTTAGCTTCATTGTAATTACTTGAATCAGACACATCTCCTAAGCTCTCCGGACTAGAGCTATCCTTTCCAGGGTTGGTTATTAAAGGATTCCCTTCGCCTCTAAGCATTGAAACTTCCGGGTGCATATTCAGAAAATGGTCCTGATTTTGATATGGACTGAAGCTTTGAGAGTTGGAGGAACATCTAAAATGAGACACAGTAGCCCTTTGGCTAGAAATTGAGGACCCATTTTTCCCATCACACGTTTTAAGGGAGCTAAGTTTCCCTAAAGGATTCTCCTTTAACAACCTCCCTCCAAGAACATTACGTACCCCCATTGATCTAGTATCTGAAGGCCTAAAATACGGCGATATGGATAGAGCATTCACCATTTTACCGCCAGCACTAAGATGTCAGAACTCACTTCAGCTATGCCCCAAACCAGAAAACTTAAAAGAGTCCCAAATAGCTTAAATTTCAAGTTTCACAGTCAAATTCTCCCTTAACACCTGCATAAAAAAACACAATACAATCGAAACTACATTAAAGAAAGATTCAGAAATTAACCCATTAGCTCGATCACAATTGTTACTCACTTAGCAGCAGCACCTTAAAAGTAAAAATAAAAATATACCTCAAACCCAAAGCTAAATGCTTGAAAGACTATACTTTTCTAAATTGAAGTGCAATGAGCTTCAGAATGCAAAGTACAACATCAAACAAATTGCAGCTGAAGCCCAGAACCATAATTAAAAGAGAAAAAGAAAATAAAAACAAGTGTATAAATTACATAAAGAAAATGCAAATGGAATTAAAAAAACAAAATGGTATCCGGGTTTTAAAGAGAATAAGAAAAGAAACCTGAAAGAGATGCAGAGTCCAAGATAACAGAAACAACAAAGGTCGGGTTGGAAATTGGAGTAATGGGAAAAGGGGCTCCTTTTGGAATTAGCTATGAGAATTCATTTGTCAGGTTGTAGTCGAAAGGGAAAAAAACAAAACAAAGAAAGCGAGTGGGAAAACCTCAAGACATGAATTTATGAATAGTTTCCAGGGTTTTAACAGGGAGGTGAATTTGTGGTCTTTAAATTTAATTTTTTGGGGGTGTTTATTCCACAAAATTTGGTGAATAAAAAATTCACCCAAAAAATTTAATAAAGGGGTATAGAATAATTTTTTTTATTGAAATAAGGTATAGAATAAATTTTAGGAGAATAGGGAAAAAATTACAATGCAATAGTAAAAACCTCATGCATTCTTGGCGTCTTTTATTATTTAATAATTTTTTTAAGAAAAATGTCACGTGCTTTTGATGTTCTTTATTTTTTAATATTTTTTATCTAAAAAATTAATTTATTGACTGAAAAACTTATTAAAAAATAAAAAAAAAACGCCAAGAGCACATGGCGTTCTCTCCATTGTACTGTAGATTTTGTCGTGTTCTCCTAAAATTTACTTTATACCCTTTATACGTCAAATATTTTGGGTGAGTTTCCTTATATGCCCAAAATTACCGTTTATTTCCGTTATTTTAAAATGAAATGTTGATTTCTTAGAAAAATTGGTTTCAAATAATTTTTTTATCGGAGAATTTTGTGTCTAACATTATTGAATATCATTAGTGTTAAGTCTTTTTAAATTTTTATTTTAAATTTACAATTATATATTAAGTTTTCAGAGTTTTAATTTTTATAATATAGTGTTTGATGCATATAATAGAGTCGTTAATTTTTATATATAAAATACATAAAATTTATTCTTTTGTTATCCTGATGATTTCGCACTGATTAATTTGAACCGGATAATATCAAACTCTTTATTTAAACAAATTTTTGTTAATGTGTATGTGAATTTTATTAAATTAGTGTTTAAAATTTTTAATAAATTTTTATTTTAATTTTAATATTTTTTATCATTTTTATAACATATTTTATTTTATAATTTCACATTTTTAAACTTTAAGAGTAGTATTATTTTTAGAAATTATATTTAAGATAATTATAATATGATATTTGTTCATATATTTTATATACAGATCTTCTAAGATAAACATTAGGTTCATTGCTAAGCACGTGTTAGAATCTTGCTGAAATGTGATGTTTCGGAAGTGAAGAACATTTGTTAAATTCAGACTTGAAATGATCTAAATCCGTAATAAAGTGAAGGACACTTGTTAAATTTAGACTTGAAATGATCATAATAACTCAACTCATGAATTTAAGCATCAAATTGAATTAACTCAAATTAAACTCGAATGATTTAAAATTTTTAATTTTTAATTTTCAATTTTCAATTTTCAATTGATTCTATCTAAATTGTTCCGTCCTTACATAAAACTGTAAAACGTTAAAGATGCAACCAACAATAATGATCTTACGACTAGCCAAGTAAAACATTAAAGCAGCTTAGTTATATTGAAACCATGAAAGATTAAACTGAGATGCCCGAAATCCCATCGGCATCAGAGGTGTTCGATGTCGGTTGCGATGTAGTTGATGCAAGGCCACTGGGACTCCGGCATGCCAAAGGCGTTGTAGGGGTCCGTGGTGTTCTTGGAGACAAGGATGGGGAAGGGGGTTGAGTTCTCGGAGAGAGGTTGACGAGCTCTAATGCTTCTTGTCTCAGTTCTACGGGGTAGTCCGCGACGCACCCGATCCTTGGTCCTGCTCCGGTTGACCATTTGTGGGACAGTTGATGTCCTAATTGGTACGAATTCACTGCCTTCTTGGAGTTGATCCTTTTCAATATGACTTTTTCGGGCACCTCGACTCTCGGGCTCTGAAGACCACCGGATAAAGACCTTGTGTAAGTGTTTGTGGTCTTAGTTTGATTGGTTTCGGATGATTCTGATGACAAGTTCTTCTCTGCATCGTCGATTCCGGGTTCAGTTGGCATCGAGCTTAACGAAAATTCAACCCGTTTCCCAACACTACTGGCTATTCCATCATCATAGATATCGGAATCATCATTTGCTCGGCGTATCTGAACACATAACAAGATGTCATATGAGAATGAGACCAAAGGCTCACGGTAATAACCGGGAAGTATAGGAAAAATTTGTCAATTAGTCATTTCAGAGAACATTTGTACAACAAAATCATCACTTTACTCAATGAAACTTCGAAACATCGAAATTTCAGTTCGACTATTACCAAAGAGAAAATAGATAGATCGAAAGGTTACCTCCACTTCGTCGAGGTTCACTCCATTCTTCTTCAAAAATGATAAGAAACTATCGAGACTATCATCTGTCGGCCGGTAATGTCCACTATATGCAGAAATGGACTGAAAATGAAGAAATATATCAGAATTCTAAAAGCATTTCCAATCAGCTTCAACGATGACTTATGGACACAAATTGAACTATGCATTTATTCGAATGAAACCGATAGTGAATCATAAATCATTGTCACATAATGGACGAATACCTTAAGAACTCCATGCTCTGCCACCAGCCTACCGGCTGCTAATGTTGTTCCACCGGCCAAGAAACTCGAATGATGAAACATTCCTTTCTTCTTCTGCAAGGTACAACAAAAAGACTGTTTTTAAGTTTTCTGATGTCATCTACAGAACAGAACAAACAGTTTCTGTTCGGATTCAAAATGCTTACCTTGCCGGCATACAATTTCTTCGAGGTACTCATAACGAATATCCATTTCCCCTCGTTCAATCTGTCGATTGTATCGAGTTCATTTCCAGTTAGCTTATGGATGATCTTTCCTTCAACAACAATGTACTCATAGTTTATCCTCTCTTGCTGTTTCCCCCACCAAGACATGAAAAATACATCAGGACATCACAAGTCAGAATTAACAATTCCATCATCTTACATCAAAATATAGATCGAATCAAACAATACGACGAAGGTACATACAGGTCCAAGATACTTAATGCATTGCTGTCGAAGCTTCAATCTCGGGCACTCATCGAGATTAATGTCCTTGCCATTCCCTACATCCAACCTGTGAAGTAACATAGATATTGGAATTATCCCCTTAATATCCTTGTCATTCCCTACATCCGCCCCTGCTTATCTGAAACTGGTATGCTACGAGTATTCTATACATATTTGAAAATTATCCCCTTAAATATACCCAACTCACCCGAATTCGAATAACATAGATATTGGAATTAGCCTTACCAGTAGAAAAATGGTTGACCAGCAACAGTTTTACACCACGCTTCGAAGTATATGTGCAAATTATGCCCGTACCGATGGCGTGGATCAATCTACAGTTTAGCATGAAACATAAATAAATAGATAAATAAACTTTGATTAAAAAATAAAATATTAAAATGATTTTTGTTTATGATTTAAGAGAAATTACAGCTTCAATCCAATGTTGAAAAGCCAATTTCTGTGCTTTAGCGTCTTCGGACAATCCCTTCCCGATCTGAAAAAGGAAATAAAATCAAAGATTTTGATTATTTATGGAAAATAAATAATAAAAATATTTTTTTATAATTATTTAATTACCTTGGAAGCATTTAAGAGAATACGAATCCACCTTGAAGCAGCAGTTTCAGGTTTCGAATCATCAAAAAACAAAATTGTGCTGCGTTCAAGCCTTGCATAATCTAATACCTGCCACCTGAATATTTATTTAAAGAATTAATTAATAATTATTAACAATAATTGCTATCAATAAATATATTAAGAAAATGTTTTTCTTTTTTTAAAAAGACAATGTGAAAGACAAAGATTCTCTGTATTTACCAGAGTTCTTCAGCGACAACAGCGGAATCTGCTAACCTACGCCGTGTCCGGTAACTCCTATACACCTTCTGAACCTTAACCGCAGCTTTCGTATGCGAAGAAACCCCGTCGTCGCCGTGCGCGTGATTCACAACCGAAGAATCTCCACCGTCGATCGACGACGACGACATTTCAAATCCATCGCCATTGTTATTCATATTCCCCGACGCAGCATCCGGTTCGCTCGCTTCTTTCGTAGAATCCATAGAGAAAAAACCGGAGCGCTCGGATCCCAGAGAAGACATGTTATAGAACGGAGACTTGGAGTTGAGATCGAAAGTTGAAACAGCTGTTTGAGTTTCGATTACTTCCATTGTTTTCGTTTTGTGGTTTTGAAAAACCGCTGTTGTTATTCAGTCAAAGAGAAAATCTTTAAGCCAAACAAAGACTTGGGTTTTCCTTTTCTCGAAAAATTATGGGGAAAAAGGAAAATTTTGATCGTTTGGTAATGAAATAAGTGAGAGAGCAGAGAGTATAAATAGCAGAGATGGAGTTGAAGGTTTTAGAAAATCCCCGGGAAACTTACCAGTCAATTTCCTCGTATCCCACTCGGTATTTTTTAGGTTAAGTGCGTGGTTCACGCGCTATGGTTGAAAGTGGAATTGTTTTGGGTATGAAACCCAGCAAAAACAAACTCATTTCTATGTTTAATACTACTATTTCATTATTTCATATAAATTCAGGGTTAGATTGATGCAATAATGGAAAATATTTTTTATAACTTAAATTTATCGTAAAATCATGACTGAATTGGTATTATATATTAGGAAAAAAATGTACAGATCATCATCCAACTATCTTCTTATTTTTATTCTAGTCACTCAATATTCAAAATTTTTAATTAAATAACTAAACATTTAAATTATTCTTGTTTTAATCCCTCTAAATTATCTACTTCTCACTCTTCTTTTAAGTGATATACAATTTTAGATAAGATTATAATAAAATATTGATTGGGATTTAGTGGTCCGACTAATTAGAATGATAAAATCATTGTAAATTAACATGGAAAAAATATCCAAATAATTTAAGTAATTCAAAATCTTAGATGATAAAAGATATTTTGATTTTAATATTAGAAATATTTGCGAAGTTCCTTTATTTCGTTTAATTCTGAACAAAGAATTTAATCATTTTATATTAATATAATTTTTTTAAAAAAATATATCATGTATTTATGGACTATGGTACTTGAATATTTACTTGGTCAACTCAGTTACTATTTAGCAATGAATATAAAAATGGAAAATAAGTGTATCACGTGGTTAAAATATTTTTTTATCGATGACTTGATTCAAATAATAGATAGTTTGATTTCGTTTAGGTAAATTTTAATTTAAAGTATTATATATATAAAATATTGAATGATCTAAATATCAAAATAGATATATAACACGAGATAGATCTGAATTAGTTAGGGATAAAATCCTAAAAATTAAAAAAACAATAAAAAAATATTATTTTTTTATATTACTTCACTTTGGATCTCGCTGTGAAGTTGAAAGTAAATGGGGAAAGGTTAAAGTTTTCGAGATTCCCTCTTACTTATTTTTTTATTTTTCATTTTCCTTGAAACATGAGTGTCGAGAATCTGTCCCTACAATCACTTAGTCATGACAAATTTTGATATTGTCGGCGACAAAACCTTCCAGATTTCCTTTGAGTTTGTTGTTGTTTCATCTGAGGAGAATCATGGAATTTTAATGGAATACCGAAAGTGTTCGAGTTTAAATTCTGGTGTATGTTTTTAGATTCATGGATCATGGGGTTAATTGGTTTGGTTTATATAATTTATATATTTTAATGGACTGACTGAAATAAATATAAATATATATTTGTATTTGTGTTACGCGTTTAAATATAAAGTTCACACACTTAAATATATATATTATTTAAAGTTGGTTCTCATATTTTTTTTATCGAAAATATTTATATACGATATAAAGTTAATTTTTATACAATGGTTTAAATTTTTAGTTTTAAAATCTTAAATAAATAAAATTTAAACCCTAAATTATAAATATATAACAAAATTCTAAATCTTAAAACATAAACTCTATAGATTTTAAGACTTCAAAAACCAGAATAGATAAAGTATGTACTTATATGTCAAATAATTTTATTGCTTAAGTTATAAATACCATTACAATATAAAGGTATAAAGATAATTTTAACTCTTAAAGTTTATGATTTTAATCATTTTGACCCTCATCTTATTTTTAGGATAAATTTAACTCTTAACCTATATCTTTTTAATAAATATCTCATTTTTTAACTAACATGATAATTAGATAATTAAAAAATTAACGATAATGATATGTAGAATGATATTTAAGATTTGAGAATGCTTAGTAGCATTTTATTTTAGATTTAATTAATTTTTAATATTTTATTTGAATTTTAATTATTTTATATTTTATGTTAGAATAAAATTATATTTTATATGTATATATTTGTCATTATCGTAAAAAATTTAACGATCATGACAAATCATATATACGTAGAATAAGGCTAGATGACATGTTATTTAAAATATATTATCACGTATATATGACATGTCAATATCGTTAAATTTTCAACGGTTTAGTTAAAAAATAAGATATTTGTCAAAAAAAAAAATAGGATAAGGGTTAAATTTATCTCAAAAAAATGAGAACCAAAATTATAAAAATTATACACGTTAAGAGCTAAATTTATCGTTAAATTTTTAACGGTTCAATCATTATACTAGTTAAGAAATAAGATATTTGTTAAAAACACATAGATCAAAGGTTAAATTTATATATAAAAAAAAATAATTAAAATTATAAACGTTTAGGGTGAAAGTATGTCTAATATAAACCTTAAGTTAATGGGGCGGGGGGTTTGACAAAATTTGGGGCATAATCCAACACCATTTTTTATTTGGTAAATAAGGATCCCCAAAGTTTATTTAGAGATTTAGGCCAAAAGCTACCGTACTCATGGAAAACGTCACCTGCAGGTGGCGTTGGAAAAGATTATTCAATCAGCTCATGTTGAGCCATAGCTTTATGGGGAGTGCATAGCTTTATGGGGAAGGTTGAGCTGTAAAGCTGGATTTAGGGTCAGAGACCAGGTTGCCACCTCGAAGTGGCGTTGAGGAAAGACCGGTAATTCAACATCCAACACGTTGCATGCTGCATGCAGTGTGCATGCATGCCATTTGATCAAGTCTTCACCTGCAAATGGCGTTGGACCTGCTACATAGGCCATACATTCGTCCTTATTCTTTTTTATCTTATAATATATATGTTTGCTATACGAATTTTTAAAACATCCTACATCTAAATCGCTTTTAAAATATTGCTTGAAAGTTTTCTTTGCTCTAAATTTCTGGAAGGAGAAAATATTGTAGGTGCGTCAAAGCTCAACTCTGAAGAAGAAATATACGTGGGAGAAATTTTGTAAGATTGATTATGTTAATTTTTATAATTTAAAATTATTTATTATTTTTAGTTTTATGCTATTTTTATAGAAAATCTTTGTTATTTTTATGAATATACGTGAACGGAGATTGAATGCATGAGACTGTCATCGCCACATGCAGGTGGCGACCTTTAATTTCTGCCTCCATGAATGCCTGGCTCACTACCATGCCATGCATGCAGTCCTCGAGGTGGCGACCTGTTTTGTCCTTCACGTGTATGCATACATACATACATGTTGAAGTGGCTGGTCCTTAAAGGCTTATGGCTGAGCTGAATCAATCAAAATCAATAATCTTCCCCAACGCCACCTGCAGATGGCGTTTTTTCATATGCACTGTAGCTTTTGACTTAAATCCCCAAATAAACTTTAGAGATCTTTATTTACCAAATAAAAAAATGGTGTTGGATTATTCCCGGATGTTGCCTTTTTTTCTCTAAATTTAATTTTAAAAAAGGCTCTGTGTACTTGACTTATATACCCTGCAAAATGAACTTTTTTTCTTCCAAATTCTAAAATTGGCCTACCTTGAATAATGAATAATTGACTTAAATATCCCACATTGAACACACTTTCCATTCTATGCATGATTCATGCACTCACAATAATTACAAAGAAACAATAATAAATATGGGAAATTGACTATTAATTGTGGAAGTACAATAGAAGTAATATATTTTATATTTTTTTGGTAAGTTTTTTCTTCAAATGAATAGTTAATTTTAAATTTATTTGGATTAACTTAACCGATGTACAAATACATGCCATTTTTTTAAGGATTATCTAATTTACTAGTTTAAGATTTTTCATTTAATTAATCATTTGCACCTATTTCCAAAAAAAAATATGAATTACATGTTTATTTCAATAATTATTATAATAACAAATGTCTTCAGTCTATTAACATTTTTTAAATCATACCGCATCAATCGAATAATTCAGATTTTATATTATAAAAATTCATTATATCCTGACTCGAATTTTATTCAATAAAATTAATGTCGTACCGCTAAACCAACTAACAATTGACCAAACATAATCAATTATTAATTCATTAATTTGTATAAACCATTGCCATAATTAATTGAACAAAGTTCAAGTAAACAAAATTCAAGTCATCGTAATGATTTATATTAATGATATTTACCTATTTTAATATCATGATATAATTTTATTACATTTTTTTTGGACCAGACATGATTTTAATGTTTATTGTGTTGTAATTAATAATAAGTCAATGAAATTGAACTTGAAGGCACCAAATATTGAATTTGTAAGTCTTTCAATAGATTGGGATTCATATAACTGTGTTGACCGACGTAAATAATATGATTTTTTGGGGAAATTTATTGACATTTTGTATAGCTTTTTTTTTTTCTCTAAGCACGAAATGGATTGAAATAATACAAAATAAATATCTATCCAAAATAAAATAATATAAAATAAATATCTATCCACATTATAAATATCTATCCTATTATTATTATTATTATTATTATTATTATTATTATTATTATTATTATTATTATTATTATTATTATTATTATTATTATTCAACTTTTACATATTTATACTCTCGATTTTTTATATACTAATGTCAACGTAAATTATACGTAACGTTCAAATTAAATAGTCGTGAAGCATGAGAAGTACATTTCTTCAATGATCTGTATATGTAGTGTTTGTTGTTTTTATCATGTGCACTCATTTTTTTTAATATGATAATTAAATTTTTAAAATTTTGTAATTATAAATATATATTTCAAATAACAATTATGTCGGTAACGAAAATATATCATAATATAAACTATAATAACTTTGTATAAGACACATATATTACTTAAAATTAAAATAAATAAACATTAGACGATTATACACATAATTTATATAATATAAAAGATGAATTCAAGATTTTTTAAAATATGTTAATGTGATTATGAAATAGTATTCGTTTAATTTTTTAATTCTTTAATAAAATATATAATGCCTGAGTTTGGATAATTTGAAATAAAATATATCAATCTTTAATACTAAGACCATTTCAAGGAAACTCGAGTCACCTGCGAACTTTAAAAATTCCGATAGAATATATTTTTATGATTTAAGATTTAGGATTTAAAATATAATGTTTATTTGTATGATGAGACACTAATCTCTTTAAAGAATATCATAGTTTTAAATTACGATCTACTTATCGATAAAATAAATCATCGCATAATAATTTTCTCCGATATTTTATTCAATTTACCAACTAATAAATTCGATACAAATAGTAATAAAAATTACTTTTTTCCATTTTATACAAATAAAATTCCTCTTGTTTTGTCCTCAAGTCTGTTTTGCTGAGTGCCTTTACTTTGTTTAGGTGCGACATAAAAGGTAGTGTTGTGGCCGTCCCATGTCTTGAGCCACAACAACGCCACAACCGAGCATAGAAGGTGTCCCAGTTTCAAGCGTCTCAATGTTTTAGGGAAAAATGTTTTCTTTTTAAGTATTTTTCTAAGTTAGGAAGAAGTGTCCCCGATTCGGACGTTTCAACGTCTACTCGGGGAATTTTCATAAAGTTTATTTCGCATATATGTAGGGGGTGGACAGTCGGCAGAGTTTGGACTGATCCACTGGTAAAGGTGCGTATTCGTTCTACACACCATCGAGGCGGCCCCTACCGCCCTACTCGATGGTGTGGGTGAGTCTCTTATGTAACCCGTTTTTATTTTGTTTTAATAGAATTTCCCTATTTTCTTTTAACGAAACTAGGGGGGTTGACCGTGTGCATCCGCTATGCCCCACGGTTTTCGTTTGTTACTTGAGACTCACTTGTCGCTTGTTGGCTGAACAGTGCTATCGAGGGAAAAGGCTGACTTGATCAGGAGAAAATCCTCTTCGAGTGCCGCACGGCTTAAAGACCCTGTGGTGCGAGGGCTAAGTCCGTGACACGTGGTATCAGAGCAAAGGTTGTGAAGGGAATCAAGATTGTGTTACTTGACCCTGATCCTTGGCATAAAGGTTTGTGTGGAATAGCATAGAGATGCTCATTTATGACTGTAGTGGAATCAGTGCACAGAGGTGCCTATCGTTAACCACTGCAGTAGTCGAAGCATACACGGTGCTCGACCTTATGGTGGCACAGTGGTGCCTGTGGGTTAGTCATCGTGGAATCAGTGCACACGCGGTGCCTGTCGTTAACCACGATGGACTAAATTAGCACGATGGTGCTGACTAGAGACTTTTCATGGAATCAGTGCACACGCGGTGCCTGTCGTTAACCATGAATGCTCTAGCTCAGTGGTGCTATTTGGGGGAATTTTCATGGAATCAGCGCACACGCGGTGCCTGTCGTTAACCATAGAAATTCTCTAGCACGGTGGTGCTATTTAGATAATTGGAGTGGAATCAGTTCACACGCGGTGACTGTCGTTAACCACGATATTTATCTAAGCGCAGTGGCGCATATGACCTGGAGCCTTAGGATGCTCTACTCTTTGTGTGTGGTTTTTTTATGCAGGAGTCAGTGTGACCCTATGACGGATGAGAGTACTTACAAATGTCGTAATGTTGCCTATTTGATACAGGCCTAACCAGTGCTGAGTGGGTGTAGCTTGAGCGATGGTGACTACTCGCAAGCATGCAGCGGGCAAGGGCCCGAAAGCTGATACGCGCCCCGGGGTGGGTGTAACAACTCCCGAAGAGGGGACTTCTGGCCCTTCAGGACCTAGTACTCAACCAGAGGTGGGTGCGACGACTCTGAGGGGTGGGTCTTTTGACCCTGGTCGGTTTGAGGAACTTGAGGCCGCTGTGACGGCCATGAGAGCTGTGATGTCAAATGACAGGATCCGTGCTATTGAGGAAACTCAAGTAGAACTTACTAATGCTATCAAAGATTTTGGCAAGGAGGCCAAAGAGGCGATTAGTCACATGAAATCTGAGCTAGAGGAGATCAAAGAACAGGTCAAAACGATAAAAGATATGAAATTTGAAATAGATGAATGCAAGGCGCAGGTCAATCTATTGCAAATCGCTTTCGGAAATACTGTTACAGTGGATAAGGGTCCGAGAACTAAAGTTCCTGAACCGCAGCGCTATGAGGGTAATCGAGATGCAAAGGAACTCGAGAATTTCTTGTTTGATATGGAGCAGTATTTTCGAGCCTCCCGGATTGAGACAGATGAAGACAGGGTTGCGGTTGCTTCCATGTATTTGGTTGGAGATGCCAAATTGTGGTGGCGGTCTAAGTTTGTCGATGGTGTGTGTTCTGTGTCTACGTGGGAGGGCTTAAAGAGGGAACTGTTAAGCTCCTTCTTCCCTGAGAACGTTGAGTATAATGCTCGTAAGAAGCTAAGAGAGTTGACACACACAGGAACTATTCGAGAATATGTGAGGGAATTTGCGGCTTTGATGTTGGACATCAGGGATATGTCAGAGAAGGATAAAATGTTCTCTTTCCTGGAGGGACTAAAACCATGGGCTAGAGCCGAGCTGCAGAGACAGAAATTGCAAGATGTGACTGAGGCCATGGCGGCGGCCGAGCGTCTCAATGATTATAGTGAAAACTCAAACAAGCGAAAAGTTGTTGGCTCCGGTGGGAATAACAACAGTTCTGGTAACAATAACAAGGTGGCCAGGACGGATAAAACACCTGTGTGGGGAGCAGGTAGGAGGTCGTTTGCCAAGGACACGATGCCGAATCGGGGAAATGGAGCCCCAGGACCGGTAAATGGACAGATTCGGTTTCCTCCAGGTTGCTTTCTCTGTAAGGGCCCTCATCGGGTGGCTGAGTGTTCGAAAAGGGGTACATTGAGTGCTGCAGAAGTGTTGCCAACAAAAGCCCTACAAGTTAACACCTCCGTAGAGGATAGTAATGCGGAACCCTCTCAGGATGGGTCTGTTCGGTTCCTGTCGGCCCTACAGTCTCAACTTAGTAGCTTAAAGAAAGAGGCAGAGAAAGGCTTGATGTATGTGAGTATAGTAATAAATGGGAAGACGACATGGGCGTTAGTGGATACAGGAGCTTCCGACACTTTTATCTCTCCTGCAGAAGCTAGAAGGTGTGGTTTGGAAATAATGAAGGATGTGGGACAAATGAAGGCAGTCAACTCAGCTGCCTCCTCCAATTTGTGGGAGCTCAAAGAAAGTGGGGATCAGATTGGGTCAGTGGCAAGGGAACGTGGATTTCATTGTCACACAGATGGATGATTTTTATGTGGTGTTAGGACTTGATTTTATGACCGCCGTCCAAGCGATCCCAGTCCCTGCAGCGGGTTGCTTGATGTTCTTGGGAGAGTGTCCTTGTGTGGTTCCGGCAACTATTGTTCCGCGTGGGGGTAAGAGCGTGTTGTCCGCCATCCAGTTTAAGAAAGGGGTGAAGAAAGGGGAGCCTTCCTTCATTGTGTTGCCCGTTTGTAAAGAGGATCTAAGCGCAGGTTTGCTACCGAAGGAGATTATGCAAGTGTTAGAAGAGTATGACGATGTCATGCCTGACCAGTTACCTAAGGGTCTGCCTCCTCGAAGGTCGGTGGATCATGAGATTGAGCTCGTTCCGGGGGCTAAACCTCCTGCTAGATGTCCCTATCGTATGTCTCCGCCGGAGCTAGTAGAGTTGAGGAAACAGTTAGATGAGTTGTTGGAGGCTGGCTTCATTCGACCGTCCAAGGCACCATTTGGAGCACCCGTGTTGTTTCAAAGAAAGCATGACGGGAGTTTGCGGCTGTGCGTAGACTATCGGGCCCTGAATAAAGTTACTGTTCGGAACAAGTACCCGATCCCTCTGATCGTCGACTTGTTTGACCAGTTGAGTAGTGCCAAGTATTTCACAAAGTTGGACCTCAGGTCGGGATATCACCAAGTGAGAGTAGCTGAGGGGGACGAGCCTAAGACGGCATGTGTGACTCGGTATGGTGCATTTGAATTTCTAGTGATGCCGTTTGGGTTGACCAACGCACCGGCTACGTTTTGCACTCTTATGAATCAGGTGTTTCGAGATTATTTGGATAAGTTCGTTGTCATTTATTTGGATGACATTATGATATATAGCCCTTCCTTAAGGGAGCATGTGGAACATTTGAGACTTGTGTTGGAAAAACTTCGCGAGAATCAGCTCTTTGTTAAGAGGGAAAAATGTGAGTTCGCACAGAAGCAAGTTCGTTTTCTGGGGCATGTTATTGAGCAAGGTCGTATTCGAATGGATACTGAAAAGATAAAGGTGATTCAGGATTGGCCTATCCCGAAGAATGTTAGTGAGCTCAGATCCTTCCTTGGTCTTACTAACTACTATCGGAAATTTGTGGAAGGGTATTCACAAAAGGCGTTAGCGCTTACCAATTTACTAAAGAAGGGGGGAAAATGGCTTTGGTCGACCGAGTGCCAGAAGGCTTTTGAGAATCTGAAAGCTTCCATGCTGAGTGATCCCGTGCTAGCGTTGCCAAATCTGGAGGGCGCGCTAGAAGTGGAAACTGATGCTTCCGATTTTGCGATAGGAGGGGTATTGATGCAGAATGACCATCCGGTAGCCTTCGAGAGTCGGAAGTTGAATGGGGCTGAAACGAGGTACACTGCTCACGAGAAGGAGCTACTGGCAGTAATTCATTATTTGAGATCCTGGAGACACTATTTGTTGGGATCCCGATTTGTTGTGAAAACTGATAATATAGCCGTGAGCCATATTTTAACCCAGCCAAAGATAACGGCGAGGCAGGCAAGATGGCAAGAGTTCTTAGCTGAATTTGATTTCGAGTTTGAGTACAAAGCCGGAAAAAAGAACCAAGTTGCAGATGCATTAAGTCGTAGAGCCGATTTAGCTGCTCTTAGAAGGGTTGCCCCGTTGTCAGCAAGTAAGGTATCCAATGAGATTCAGGACCTTATAGCACAAAACTTACAGAAGGACCCTCAGGCGGTGTCAATCATGACCTTGATTAAGAAAGGGCAGGCTAAGACGTTTTGGGTAGAGGATGGAGTCTTGTTGACTAAAGGACCACGTTTGTTCGTTCCCCGTGCTGGGGAAATAAGGCAGAAATTGTTACGCGAGTGTCATGATACACCTTGGGCAGGACATCAAGGGTGGCGTCGTACTATGGCCCTATTGGAATAGGGGTATTATTGGCCCCATATGCGACAAGATGTGATGGACTATGTCAAAACCTGTTTGATCTGCCAACAGGATAAAGTTGATCGGCGAAGGCCCCCTGGTTTGTTGGAACCTCTACCAGTGCCGACCAGGCCCTGGGAGAGCATATCCCTTGATTTTATAACGAGCTTGCCACGAGTGGGAGACTTGGGAACTATCTTGGTAGTGGTGGATCGTTTTTCCAAATATGCCACGTTTATTCCGGCGCCAAAGTTTTGTTCGGCGGAGGAGACTGCACGGTTGGTGTTCAAACATGTTGTGAAATTCTGGGGCGTTCCCCAAAGCATTATCAGTGATAGGGATGTGCGGTTTACTGGAAACTTTTGGAGAGAATTATTTAAGTTGCTGGGTTCTCAGCTGAATTTGTCATCGAGTTATCATCCGCAAACAGATGGGCAGACAGAGCGTTTCAATGGCTTGTTAGAAGAGTACTTGCGGCACTTTGTTCAGGCCAATCAGCAAAATTGGCCTCCGTTGTTGGATGTTGCCCAACTTTGTTTTAATGCGCAGAGAAGTTCGGCTACAAATAAAAGTCCTTTTGAAGTTGTAACAGGTCAACAACCGCGACTTCCTCATACGTCTCTAGAGTCTTATAAGGGGAGGTGTCCCCGAGCTTTTGACTTTACACAAGAGTGGTGTCAAAACATCGAGATCGCACGAGCTTACTTGGAAAGGGCAGCTAAACACATGAAGAAGTGGGCCGATCGTAATCGAAGGGACCAAAAGTTTGAAGTGGGCGACCTAGTACTAGTCAAACTGATGACGGAACAGATAAGGTTCCTACGTGATAGAGATCGCAGGTTCGTACGTAAGTATGAGGGACCAGTGCCGATAGTAGCGAAGGTGGGAGGTAACTCTTATAGAATAAAGCCTCCCGCATGGATGAAGGTGCACCCGGTGTTTCACGTGAGTAATTTGAAGCCTTTCTACGAAGACACTACGGGGACAAGTCGGGGACAAACTAGCAGAGAACCTATTGGTAAGATGCCTCCGTCACAAAGAAAGGTGGGGGAGATTATTGCCGATCGGTTCGTCACGTTGTCTAAGAGAAAGCCAGTGCGAGAGTACCTTGTCAGATGGGAAGGTCTGGGTCCAGAGGAGACAAGCTGGGAGCGAGAACATGACTTGAAGGCTTTTCGGCAAAAGGTGGAGGAGTTCCAGGCAGTGCAGTCGACGAGGACGACGACAAGTTAGGTGGGGGAGAGTGTTGTGGCCGTCCCATGTCTTGAGCCACAACAACGCCACAACCGAGCATAGAAGGTGTCCCAGTTTCAAGCGTCTCAATGTTTTAGGGAAAAGTGTTTTCTTTTTAAGTATTTTTCTAAGTTAGGAAGAAGTGTCCCCGATTCGGACGTTTCAACGTCTACTCGGGGAATTTTCATAAAGTTTATTTCGCATATATGTAGGGGGTGGACAGTCGGCAGAGTTTAGACTGATCCACTGGTAAAGGTGCGTATTCGTTCTACACACCATCGAGGCGGCCCCTACCGCCCTACTCGATGGTGTGGGTGAGTCTCTTATGTAACCCGTTTTTATTTTGTTTTAATAGAATTTCCCTATTTTCTTTTAACGAAACTAGGGGGGTTGACCGTGTGCATCCGCTATGCCCCACGGTTTTCGTTTGTTACTTGAGACTCACTTGTCGCTTGTTGGCTGAACAGTGCTATCGAGGGAAAAGGCTGACTTGATCAGGAGAAAATCCTCTTCGAGTGCCGCACGGCTTAAAAACCCTATGGTGCGAGGGCTAAGTCCGTGACACGAGCACATGAAACAGACGCGATGATACTGAGGGTTCAAAATGTAGTGGAAATAAATACTAATTATCTAATAATTGTAATTATGATGTCATTATTAAATATAAAATAATAAAACATAACTGTTAAGGTGATACATCCTACACAAGGACTGCTACGAATTGTATCTGTTGAAATACTAGTTGGTAGATCCATTACGTGGATACGTTGAACCTTGTCTACCTAGAGTTGGCGTCACTCCCACGCGCGAAGTTGGAAACCGACGACTAGGGTGGTTTTGAAGGATGTAGCGGTGGGAGTTTTAAGTAATTAATTGAGATTAACAAAGAGTTTGGCTGTTCAAATCCAAATCCACTTCTGGTTCAGTCAGACATGGAACAAATACACTTTTAGTTGGATTATGTATAAGAATTTGATTCCATTTAATTTTTAAAAATAAATAAAACTTATTATTGGGACATTATCACTTTAATTCACATAATGTATATATAAAGAATTAATTAGATTTATCTACAACTTATTATTGGTAAGGTTTTTTATGCATAAAAAATTATAATAATTAAGTTCGTTTGGTTTTAGAGGATGAGATCCTTATATATATATATATATATATATATAATTAAAAATATGAAAAATTAAAAAAAAATATTTTTAGAAAAAAATAAATTTATTTAAAATGTTTTTGAAAAGTGAAATTATGAAAAACAAATAATATTTAGTTTTAACTTGGAAAAATATTTTCAAAGAAATGCTTTAGAAAAGTGAAATTGTGAAAACAAGTGATCTTTTAATTTTAAATTTATTTTAATCTAAGTTTAATTCCTTCTAATGATATTTTTAAAATTTTAGATTCTTCAATTATATTTTATTTACCATTATTATTATATTTTTAAATTATATTTTATTTTAATTAATTAATAATTGTTTTTTCTTTTATATTTTAAAAAATTAAATATCAAACACGTTTCATTTTTAAAAACAAATTTTTATCTTATCAATGAAACATATTTTTCTTTCTAAAAAAATAAATAAAATATAAAATATTTTTTATGATCAAACGTACCTTAAAGATTCTTAGTCACATATGACTTATTTCGACAATTAAATTATTTTTCTATATTCTTTTCTTCCCGGTTCCAACCAAACATTGTGTAAGGTTAAGAGTTGTCTTTTGTATTGATTAACATCAGCTTTTACATTATTTTTTCCTACCAAATTGCCGTTTAAGTTAATTATTTATTATTGGTTCAGATTTAAACCAGTTGTCCAATATTTTGTCTAGCTACTTTGATTTGTCTCTTCTTTCCTTTCCTTTTTAAATTTAAATATATTATTACTTCGATCAATATTATTACCAATATAATAAATAAAAGGGCATGATATCAAAAACAAATTAAATTCAATTTCAACATTGTAAATGTTAAAACTTTCGTCGATATAACAAATTTGAGATTAGACTTGGTCATGAGTATAGTTAGATAGCTAAGCCCAGATCCAGCTAACGATGCAATGCTGAAAGCAAAAAGATAGGCTAGTATCAGCATCATAAACACAGAAGCAAGCAAATATGCGTTTGCACATATAAATGCATTTGCATGTGTTTCACTTGACACGTTCTATAAATACTCCAATCCATGCACATTGCACAATATTGGATGCAAAGGCATGTGAATTGTGAAATGAACACGACCTATCACGAAAAATGGGAAATTTAATCTAGTTTCTTATGGTGATTGATACTTGACAACATAGAAAGAGGCAAATCTAGGGGAGCATCATGATGTTTTTAAGCATCCCCTGGACATAAAATCATACAAGGTCAAGGCTGAAGATAATCAAGTAGCTAGAGTTGTTTTAACCAACTTGTAAACTAATTACGAAAACAAAATGCCAGGGGTGAATAATGACTAAGAATGAAGCTAAAGCGCCTAAAATGCAATGAGTAAAAAATATATTCAAAAAACTTGCCTGATCCATGGAGAAATCAAAGTGCTTGCCAAAGTAATAGATGATGACATGTTTTGGTATGATGAGATGGTCAGCTGGAGCATAGGCTTGAAACACCACATAAACAAATCCAACCACATTTGCTGATAGATAATACCTGTAAAAATACAAATTTAACAAAACAGGGAAATGTAGTTCAATCAATGGTTTTGCTGAGGCACGGTTAAGATTAGTTTTACAACTAAAAATGTTCATCCCCTCATAATTTCTCCCTAACTCCAGAAATCTCTTCTTCTTGCATTTGAGCAAACTTATAAAGCTTTTCATTGAAAACCACCAGTGGATCCTTATCGATTAAATTACCATCGTCATCGTACCCATCCTTCAAAAACACAGCCCAATTCATCTCCGTCCCCGCCAAATAAAACGTCCAAGGCTGTCTCTTGAGCATATCGTAAGTTTGCCTAGTCAAACTAAACTCTTCCTTAAACTCCACAATATGATGTATCAAGGCTCTCTTCTCCAAAGTCAAGCTCAACAATTCATGTATAATTCCAACCCTATATTTCTCCGCTTCCAAACTCCACAAGTCCAACTTCCACCCATCGGAATAAGGCGAAACCAACGGTAACGTGTTTAGCAAATTAAGCTTCTTCACATCATTTTCCTCCAACCCTAAATCTTTCCCATACTTAACTGGGAACTTGAAAGCTTTCTTAACCTTATCTTCATTCACTAAAAACTCCCTCTCCAATGCACTAACAGCTAAACTTGGATCCCAATTCACTAACTCAAGTACTTGTTTCCCATCATCCTCAACCACGAGGCGAAAATAATCTGGGTATTTCCGGATTCTGTCTCTGAAATCCTCAGGAATTCCAAATATAAGACGTTTATGATATATCTTGCTTAGCGGAATCCGTTTATTCTTTGACATCATTAACAATTTACGGACTCTCATGACTCGATCTTCTTCCATCATTTCCATTATTGATTTCTCTTCGAGGAGTAATTGGTCCATAAGATCAGTAAACCCAAGCCAGATTTTGTTGTCAGAGTGACGGTAGGTGGTGAAGAGGAGCGGATGGCGGGAAATGGATTTGGTGACTTTGCGGCCGCGGGGGAAACCGAGTTCCCGATAGAGTTTTCCAGCGTCATCGAGGCGGAGGATCTGTTCGGGTTGCTTTGATAGGAATTCTTTGGTTTTGGTGAGGAATCGGAAGTTGGCGTCACGGGTGAGGAGCGATTCGAAGTGGGGGATTTTGTTGGAGTCGGGCGTGACTGATCGGGTACGAGGAGAGTCAGGTTTGGGTCGTTTAGGTTTGTGTTTCTTTGGGGTTTTGGTTATGAGGAATGAGGTGGAGAAGGAACGTGGATTTGGGAAGCTAGGGTTAGGGTTTGAGAGGGATTTTGCGAGGAAGAAGGTCCTGCAACCCATTTGCGGAACTTTTTAACTGTAGTTACAGATTCAAGACAAAATTTAAGAAAAAAATAACAAAGATAACGAAGAACAGGCTCAACTCAAATCAAATTCAACCAAAAAAAAAGTTTGAATCGTTGAGCGAGAAGCGATCGAGTGATCTTAGAACATCAACAAAGACATCGATAAACAACGGACATTCAAAACAAAATCATGAACAAATAATAATACTCCATAATAGTAAATTGAAAGCGATTTGAGTATGCTTACAGCAGCGAATCCCACCGCCACCGAATATCTTCGCGTTCTTGAAATTCTTCTCCGCCATTGATGATTGAATATAGATGGGCTGACTGCTGGTGTGTTGGACTAGAATGTGATTTAAGCCCAAATTTGGGGATAACATTTAAAAAATTACGTTGGTTTTTATGAGTAGCAGTAAGCCCAATCTAGTACAATTTTTATTTAAATTCATGAATGCCTCTTTTTTTTTTGTTTTAAATCAGATTTGCGAGTTAAAAACTGATTTAAAGTGAAAAATGATAAAAATAAACAATTTTCAAGTTAAAATTTATTTTTAGATTACTTTTTTGAAATTAGAATTTTTATTTTATTTTTTAAAAATTACTTATATATTTTTATTTATATCATAATTTTTTTATAATTTAAAAATATATATTAAAATAAATAATTTATCTAATTAAAAATATTTTTTATAACAATACCAAACACTTATATTTTAAACTAAAATAATTTAAAACTATTTTTTTGAAATAACATTTAAAAATATTTTTATGTTATTTTTTTAAAAAAATATATGAAATTATCCCGTTTAAACGAATCTTTTCACCCGTCTTCAAAATATGAGTCCATTTATCATGTATTTTTATTGGTTCGTTTGAGAATTAAATGTTTATTCGACTATAATATAAAGTCTATTAAAATATTTTAATCAACTTTTAACTCTATGTGGAGATACACCATGTACAATTTGGGTTTTCATTTGTTAAAAAGTGAATCTACTTCTGCTAAAACTTATGTTTGTTTGAAATAATTATCTAGTGATCAGAGAGTGACAGCTGTGGAAACAACACTAATCGGGTCTGAAATTTTTCGGGAGGCGGGGTAATGACATGGTGTCGAGTGTAACGCCACGTGTCATATTATAAGAGAGCAACACCTGATTCAGTAGACAAACATAATTGTCAAAGTAAATATAAAAGAACGTCGAAATTTGTGCCTCATCGTCAATCGTACCATTAGATGTTATTTCTATGAACAGATTGATTTGAATAAAATATTATAAATTTATATTATCAATCGGGTTTTGAATATCAATTTATTTTATTTAAAAATCTTAAGATTTTGATTTTGTTAAAGTAATTTAATATATGAAAAAATATTATTTTTTATGTTTTACAATTTTAGGAATATTTGTCGTAGGGGGAGAGTTCAGAGCGGACAGGAGCCTCGGATTGATTGATTGATTTAATGACATGTTTGGTCTCTTAAGTCTAAATAAGTCCATTTAATCCCATCTAACTCCTTTATGAAACGGAACATTTTAAATTTTGGATCCTTCTAAAGTTTAATAATTCAATTTGAGCCATGTTAACATGAATTTTATAAATAAAACATAAAAAATATTTTGTTGATAAATATATAATATTGAATAAAAACATGTTTTGTTATAAAAATTAAAAATTATTTTAAAAAATGAATGAAACTTTGAAAATATAAAAAAATATTTTTACTTTTTCATTACAAATAAGGATCTAATTTTTCAACGTTTTATCTAACAGTCATAATTTCTAAACTGTTTGTATATCTATTTTTTATTTTTTAAACTACTTAATGCCAATAAGTGTGTAGTCGTTTCCCTGTGTACATCCAATGCAAAATTGATTATAACTTTATAGTTTATAATTTGTGTGTCTTCTCAGTCCGTAGGTCCTATGGTCTATGGTCTATGGTCTATGGTCATGTCCCCTACACGACACTGCTTTCGTTATGTCTCCTTTGTTTGAGCAGACCAATAGATTCCTTACGATATTTCTGTCCATGAAACCAGAGGGGTTGGTTAAAAGGAAATGTATTTTTTAATAAGTATAAAATCAATTAGTGAATGTATAAGTTTCTCCCACGGGAAAAGTTTGAGATTTTGAGTATTGAGGTTGAAGTTGTATGTACATAGATTATCGATCTAAATTTTATTATGATTTATATATATTTCTCAAGATTTATGTGGGTCTAAATTTGAATATATTATTTTTTTTATCTATTTTTATAAAGAAAACGAAGGAGTATCTAAACTAAAACATCATTTCAGCGTATGTCCTTTTCCAAAAGTTTGGTGGACAAATCGTTCTCAAAATATCGATGTTAATGGGTCGACCGACATGTTTTAAAAATCGATTGAATGTCAAATACAGAAACAAACTTGTAAGGGACGAAAAGGGTGATTGTTTTTAACCTATTTTTATTTTATATAAAATTTAAAATTTATTATCTAATTTCAAATAGGTAAAAAATAATTTTAACCCTTAATATTTATGATTTTTATTATTTTGATCTTTATTATTTTTTAAGATAAATTTAGTCCTTAACATATGTCTTTTTGATAAATATCTTATTTTTTAACTAATATAATAATTAGATAGTTAAAAAATTAACGATATTGACATGTAATATATATGTAAAATGATATTTAAGATTTGAGAATACTTATTAGTTTTTTTTTAGATTCCATTAATTTTTAATATTTTGTTTTAATTTTAATTATTTTATATTTTATGTTAGAATAAAATTATATTTAACATGTATATATTTGTCATTATCGTAAAAAATTAACAATAATGATATGTTATATATATGTAGAATGAGGCTAGATGCCATGTTATTTAAAATAGATTATCACATATGTATGACATGCCAATATCATTAAATTTTTAACAGTCTAATCATTTTATTAGCTAAAAAATAAATTATTTGTCAAAAATCTAATTTAATAACAAATCAAATTGTATACCTTCGTTGATATTTACGATATTCATCTATGATAAGTTTTTTTTTTGGATAAGTAAAACTTTATTTCATCCAAGAACACAAAAAGAAACCATACAAATTATCACTCTCCATTCCCAAAACCTCTGTACAGAATAAAACCCGTTATATAGTTATATTCCTATTTTCAAGAATTTTTGCTCTCACGTCATTTTTAATAATAGTAAAAAGAACTTCTTCTACTCTTGGATTTTTTCTATGCAACCTTCGATTCCGCTCTTGCCATACATAATAGTTGAAACCTCTCCAAACAAACCGAATGGTGATTGCTTTCAAGGATTTCCCCTTACTAATTTGTATGACCCAATTGAACATGTCTCCCCAACAACCATGAGAGCTAATCATACCCCACTCTAACAATATTAACTTCCAAAGGTGAGAAGAAAACTTGCAACTACCAAACAATGGTCTCTAATTTCTATACCTGTCCCACATAACAAACACATAGTGTCTACAAAATAACCCCATCGTCTCATGTGATATTTTCTAGGCAACCTATCTAGCACCATAAGTCATGATATGAAAGAATGTCTAGGGATAACTAATCCACTCCACACAAATCTATGCCAAGAGACAATAATCTGCTTGTGCCTTATTTCCTCTCAAACCACCCGAATGATAAACCTCCCTGAAAAATTTCTCACTGCCATGAAATTAGTTCTCAACTTTAATATTTTACTCCAAGCCCAGCTTTGTCCTGATTTCAAGCAAATTTGTCAAATGGATTGGCCTCTCAGCAGATACTTATATACCCATACAACCCATAGAGAACCAGCCTGAACGAGGAGCAACCACAAACATCGCATCATACATGCTTTATTCCAAGAAATTATATCGTTAACACCAAGACCCCTCTTTTTTTGGGTGACAAAGAAAATCCCAACTCACCCGAGCTCCTCTAGCATTATGATCAACTCCCTTCCATAAGAAAGCACTACACAACTGATTAACTTTTTTGACAACTTTCATTGGTAAAAAAAAACCTGGCACCAAAAGTTTTGTAAACTGAAGAGAACTGTTTGAATAAGCTGCAATCGTCCAGCAAAAGATAAACATTTAGCAGGCCAACTATATATCTTAGTAACAATCTTTCTGACTAAACTGTCACAATCAGTCAAAGATAGATTCTTTGTAACTAAGGGCATACCAAGATACCGAACAGACAGCATACTTAGCTTGAACCCCAATTGTTCTCTCATCTATGATAAGTTACTTAAAAACAAGAAATACATATTTTTACTATAGAAGGAAATAAAATAAAATTTAAGATTTAAGAAATTATGAGAATTAATATTTTAAATTTAAAACTAAACTAAAATATAAAAATTTAAAGATTAAATTTATTATTATACTTATTTTATTAATTGATACATCATCGATAGTTTATTTTTATTTACAAAATTTGAATAATTTATTAATTGGGATTAATTAAAATATTTTTTTATAATCAAAGATTTAAAAAATAGATCCTATTTAAGGATACTTTATATATTTCACCCATTTTTATATAAACGTATTCACATACTCGCTCACCGGTCCGCATTATTTACTTTACACTTTCCCCCCTCGAGAAAAAAAATTATTATGTCTTTCAAAATCAATCCCCCCCTATACTTTTGAAAAATAATACTTATTATCACATACTTTCCCTCTTCTCCACTGTTACGTGAGACCCACTTTAATGAAAAATCATACAGTTTATGTTATTTGTATCATTTTAATGAATAAAAACATTTTTATATTTGTCCTTGAAACTTATCATTCGAACGAATCTAAAACTTACGATTTAATTTCTCCACTTTACTAAAAGTTGTTGGGTTTCTTTGTATAATCAAGGGATTAAGAGGAAACAACATACTGTTCTGGGTACTGTCTCTGCCCCAGCCCTGCCCAGTCTGTTTCTGAGTTTTTTTTTTTCTCTTTTTGTTAACCCACTTTCGTCCTTCAATTTTATTTTTGCCAGACTTTTTAATCTCTGAAACATCTGTTGGTAAGTTTTTAGCATTTCATACATTTCTGGTCCCAAAAGATCTTTTTCACCAATGCCAGGACTCGCGTCGTTCTTAAGGTACAACTTCTGCCTTTTATTGATTCTTTCTATGTTTGTTGCTGGGGATTTGGATCTTTTTCTATTTGGTTTAGGGTTAGATTTGATCCATGGAAGGAAATTTTAAGCAAGTTTGAGCTTCCAATTCTGGGTTTGGTTTCATTTTCCCTTTTTCAGTGTTAGGCTTTGATTTGAAGATAATTAGTGATGATAGTGACTTTTGGTTATTGTAACTAATCCGTTTATAATGATAATGAAGTTTTGAATGAAACCATCATAAGATCCAGGAGCTGATGATAAAAAAAACTACTTGAATTTAAGGAAATCTGCTTAGGCACTTGTTGTAAACTTGTAATTCCTGAGATTGGATGGTTTTCTCTGAAAACTTTTACCATTTATGTAAATTTATTAGCAGTATGTGTGTGTGTAAATTTATTCAAACTTTTGATTTGATTGTAGACTAGGAACTTCACAAGTCTCTGTGCATTCGTATGTTTGAGGTTGGTTAATCCGAAAACATGAATAAATACTAATTTGGAGGCTGAGCTTGGTGGTGTACCGTTTCTCTAAGACACGGATGAGAGGTTTTTGTACTTTGTAGCAGCTACAATGGGTTCTTATGCTGGTACTAGTGAAATCGTTGAACTGGACAAAGAGTTGAAACCAGTACAACAATCTGCTTGCGCATCACGAGCACATTCAGGATTGGGTTTAGGTGATAGAGATTGGAAGTCGCCTGCATTGAAGCTGGGATACAAGGATTCTCTTGAAGGTGATATTAATCGGCTTTTCGAGTCTATCAATTTTAAAGGTCCGAAAGGTTTAAGTGTTTCGTACCAAGGAGGTGCAAGTTCAAGCTCCGTAAAGAAAAATGTATTGAAGAAGCCGGTCATGGTGGGGATGCCCCAGTCCCCGAGAAATGGTGGCTCGGAGTCGTTGTCACTGAAACAGGCATTAAGGGATCTTTGTATTTCCAAGGCATCAGAAATGGCTGTTATGAAAAGGAAATCAATGTCAATTAGTTCTCCCAGGGTATCTGAAGCTGGAAGGATAAAAAATTTGTTCAAATCAGTTGTAGTTGAATCCGCCAGGGGATCCGGTCGTCCCATAGGCGAAGGTAAGCGGGGTGTGGTTGAAGTATCTTTGGTGCCTGAAGAAAGAAAACCGGCTTCTTCTCAAGCTACCAAGGTAAAGCCATTGAGCCAAAGTACTAATTCTTCACCTCGATTTGCTCATGCAACGCCACAAATTAGCACCAAAGCTTCTACATTGAGTCAAACTGATGTTTCTGCATTGGCAAAAGCTGGAACTAGCGCACCAAAGGCTGAGATTCATCTGAAAGAGAAGCACGTGTCTGCATCTCCGACATCTAGTTCTTATGCCAATACGATAAAACCTGACAATACTGTGCCTGCTTCATCCAAGTTACCAAAACGAGCATCAATGCCAAAGTTTGGCCGAAAGGTCCAGCTGCATGCTCTTGTTTCTTCTAGATCAATGAATGGCAGCAAGGTAAGCAGGATAACGAGAAATGCACCCCGGATGGCCAAAACTGTTGTGCGGAACAAGAGCTTGGTGAAGAAGAAAATAAAGCCGGGTTCCTCTTCTGCCACTAACATTGTTAATACTTCCAATGGAGTAAACTGCAACTTGGATTCCACTACGAGTCAATTAGTTTGTCAAAGATGCCAATGCTCTTTTAAGAGTTCAAGCAATGAGTCTAATCATGGTTCCAAGAAGTCGATTGCATCCGGGATGAGCGATGAAGTTAACTCAAGTAATGTGAATATCGATGTGTGCAGACCAACCTTGGCTGAAAACAATTCTAGCAAAACCCGAGCCTCAATTCCGAGGGCTAACAAGAGCCCAAAATCAAGACACAAGGGAGACTTCTCCCAAAGTCCAAGTAGCCTTGGTGATAGTAGCAGCACAAGCATCAGTGATGACAGCAATTTAAGTCGTTCTAGCTGTGGTAATAGACCTCACATGTCAAAGGACGTAAGGTGGGAAGCCATCCGACACATTAAAACGCAGGATGGAATCTTGGGGTTGAGACATTTCAATCTTTTAAAGAAGCTCGGTTGTGGGGATATTGGGACAGTATATCTTGCCGAACTTATTGGTACAAACTTCTTGTTCGCATTAAAGATCATGGACAATGAATATTTGGCAGGAAGGAAAAAAATTACGAGGGCTCAAACCGAAAGAGAAATATTAAGGATGCTTGATCATCCTTTTCTACCTACGTTATTTACCCAATTCACGTCAGATAACTTGTCATGTTTGGTTATGGAGTACTGTCTGGGTGGGGACCTGCATGTCCTTCGGCAAAGGCAGCCTGGGAGATGTTTCTCTGAGCCTGCAGCTAGGTAAGATGCTTAGATGATAAAATGTGAATTTGAATTCGTATTGCATTCTAGTAGTTTGAATTATCTTTGGTTTTCACTCATTCGGTTTGAACATCTGAAGCACACATGTTCCGATATCCGGACCGGTTATATTTACATTATTATATATGCAGGTTTTATGTAGCTGAGGTCCTTCTTGCTTTGGAGTACTTGCACATGCTGGGAGTTATTTACCGCGATTTGAAACCAGAAAACATTCTCGTCCGAGAAGATGGCCACATAATGCTCTCGGATTTTGACCTTTCGCTTAGATGCACAGTTCGTCCAACTCTCCTGAAATCTTCATCCATTTTGGATCCTGCAAGGATATCCGGCCCCTGTGGAGGATCTGGCTGCACCGAACCCTTCTGCATTCAACACTCGTGTCAAATCCGATGCTTTAGTCCTAAGTTATTGCCTGCTGCTCCAAAAACAAAGACGACGGGGCTGAACCTTGCTTCCCGTGTCAGATCATTGCCACAGCTTGTGGCTGAGCCTACTGATGCAAGATCCAATTCCTTTGTTGGAACCCACGAGTACTTGGCTCCTGAAATTATTAAAGGAGATGGTCATGGAGCCGCTGTTGATTGGTGGACCTATGGCGTCTTCCTTTACGAGCTTCTCTATGGAAAGACACCGTTTAAAGGTTCAGAGAACGATGACACGCTAGCTAATGTCCTGTTACAAACCCTTAAGTTCCCTGACAGCCCTCTTGTTAGTTTCCAAGCAAAGGAACTCATCCGAGGGCTGTTGGTAAAGGAACCTGAGAATCGTCTGGGATCTGAAAAAGGAGCTGCTGAGATCAAGCAACACCCTTTCTTCGAAGGCTTGAATTGGGCTTTGATACGATGTGCTGTTCCACCAGAACTACCCGAGCTATATGAATTCGGGGTTCCGGCCGGGATATCCCCGGAAACAAAGAGACATGATTTGGAATGTAAAGCTTCTGGAGAGCACCTTGAGTTTGAGTTATTTTGATGAAAAACATGTTTTTTTTTAATAATGTTTAGCTCATCATGTAAATTTGTTTTTATAATATTCGGTCTAAGATATTACCAGATTGTCCTATTGGACACAGATCTTCTTCTTCAGCAACAAGTTACTCCATCCGAAGATGCAAACTGTTCATTGAATTTTAATGTGGTTATATTGTTTTCTGTCAACACCTGATGTATTGCCTTTAGATTCATTCGGGGACATGGTAATCTCTTTTCAAAATATTTTTTTTAAAAGGTAGTGTTTTAAAGAATTTTTAAAAAACATTTTGATCCATGGTGACGTTTTCTCTCTCTTCAGTTTGTGGTCCTTACATTTGCTAATCATTAGTATTTGTTTACTTTGCGGTCCTTGAATTTTGATATCAACCACGGAGAGTTGCATGTATACATATTTCAATTATGAATATTTATCTAAATTTAATACCGTACAAACTCATTATGAAGCGGGGTGAAGACAAATTTTACCTCGTCTCATGTTTGTATCGAGGTTGAAAATATCTATACTATTTGTAACTCATGATTATAAAATTATATAGTTATAATTTATTCATTAATATAATATAATTAGATACAAATAATATTGCTTTTAAAAGTTGTGACGAAGAAAGTCACCGAAAGATGTAAACATTTATCATCCAACATTCAGTTATTTAAAAAAAATTAAAATGGATTAGTCCTAATGTTTAAGGAAACTGTGTATCAAAGCTTTGGAATTATACGATTTCGCTTTCCTATGGCTTAGAGTTGCAAGTTTAATTCAATTGGTTCATGAAATCGTAAATATTGAGAATGAGAGAAGATTAGAATCATGGTAGGCATATGCTTTCAGAAGACTGATTATTAACTATGTTAAGGATAGGTGGACTCTTACCGATGTTCTCCATCTTCTGGATTCAAAAGCTCCTATATAATCAGAAAGGCGAAACCATTCTCCATCATCCTTCACGATCCGCACCGGATTCCACCATCTTTCACCTTCCTGTCAAGAACACAAGTTCATAATACTTAGAAAATGGAAGCATTTCAGAATGACTCAAAAACACAGAGCAGAGACTTGGTTTAACAGCACCGGTCAGAGTTCTTACCTATGTTGCTCCGACTCTTTATTTTTCTTCAACCATCCATGTCAAACGTATATCTGGACACAAGTGTGGGAGTATAACTCTCTAAATACATTAAAAAACGGAACATACACGCATACGACACTAATACCCGAGTCTGAGTAATATAGATTCTCACCATTCTGAGATATCAAAAATCTCAAAATAAACAATGATAAAAAAATTCAGCAATTTGAGAAATGCATCTTCAAATATGCAACTAATAAAATTTCGGATACATGTCGAACAATAGTAAGTTTCAGCTTATGACAATTTCCTACTTCTGAGTCTAATCTAACGTATTATCAGTGAACTAGAAAATCTCACACTATCACTTTGTCTTCTTATGAATTGGTACTGGTACTGGTACAGTGCAGCAATCATCTTCCACAGCTGATGTTTCAATAAGTTGATACTATTTCTTATGCATTTAAATACAATAAATATGGCCACCATAAGAAGTATCTGATTTTCGGTGAAGTTGGTTGCAGGCTAAAAATAAGACCTGGCCTCCGGATGTTACAGTAGCAACATCCTCAGGTCAAGAATCAATCAAAGGCTCAGTTGTAGAAACACGGAAGCTGAACTACCACGTAATGTTAGTTGTTACTAGAGTACATTAACCTTATCGAACTTGATATCCATGGTCACAGCAACAGGAGAAGCATTGGATCAGCTTATCCTTCCAGTTTGATCGATCAATGTGCCAACTTGATCTCCACATAATGCCTTCGAGATGTTTCCAGGCTGAAGAAGATTAAAGACCACAACTGTGCCAAAGTAAATTGATTTAATTTGCTGGGGATCAATTGTTTGGTAATGAAGAACGATACGTAACCTTGGATTTAAAATACGTATTTCGGCAGCTATTCATAAAAATTCAGAACATGGAATGCAAACATGAAGAGTGATTTCTACAAGAATACCAACCAGGAATGCCATTTTCTTCACAGAAGGTCAATGCCATCATGTCCATGGCTGTGGCACCTCTTGAGACTAAATCTCGAAATGAGATGTGCTCAAATGTAGCATTGTTGTCCTGGGAATGGCAGTCATAAACACCATCAACATTTGTACCTTTAACAACTGCCTCGGCTTGAACTGAAGAGAAAGCAGTAGAGGGTCAAATGTAGAGAACACCAAGAAAAAAAAAAGTCAGTAGAAAGGAGTGCCATAAAGTTCAAGTGTTCCATGTCACAGATGAAAGGGGAACTAAGAAACGAGTGCCATATAGTTCAAGAGATTGAAGTTTAGAAAACCAGAAGAGAGATGACCATACTTTCTGAAGCTCGAAGTGCTGCAGCTGTGTCAGTAGAAAAGAGTGGATTTCCGGTGCCAGCACCAATGCCGCCAAATATTACAACTCTACCTTTTTCAAGATGACGTATGGCACGTTGCCGATTGTATGGTTCGGCAACCTCTTGCACAGAAAATGATGTTTGCACACGGGTCTGAACTCCCATTTTCTCCAACGATGATTGCAGTAGTATAGAATTCATCACGGACGCCATCATGCTGCAGTATATTACAGGATCATGGTTTTGATTTAGTTTCATAATCAGATGTGAAGATATATGTTTTAGCGCAATGAAGATCGCAAGTTCACTTAACATGCAAATTCATTAGTTAAGATCTTTTCTTGTTACCCCAGCGTTTTATTCCGATTGTCCGATATACTATGCCAATGTTGCTCCGATTGTTTATCTTTCCTAAAATACCCATTTCTAATACGAATTGTCCAAGGACCCTCCAAATACATGGAAGTCTTGGAAAGAATTAGGCATACCAGTGTGAGACCCATACTCATTTCTGATACTTACACCCGAATCTAAGCAACATGGAACTTACAAGCAGAAATATTACATATACCATCCAACTTAAGTCATTAGTGAAAACAGCCAAAAAGTACCGGCTTATGATCATAACCCGAGAACTATAAAACTATCAAAGAGTTGTTTGAACATAAAATTTTAAAAAAGCTATATATGAGCAAGCTTAATCTTATGCGTCTGACCCAAGTTTAAGTTCTATACTCTTCTATTATATAAGTCAAGATTAAATCAAATTTGGTATGTAATCATCCATCATAAGTCAAGAAGTGAACACATTACCCAATTTGATATGCAGTACTTCTATCTAAACCTGTTGCAGTAACCCATGTGTCCCCACAAAAGAAATTGCGACCTCCAACAACGATTGCTACCTGGAATATCACCAAAAAGTATTGCATCTTAAGAGGATTGCAAACATCCACAATCATAAGAGATAAAGGTATTAATGATTACCTCCACACCGAGGCGGCATGCATTTGCAACTTCCCTTGCAATCAACAGTGCAACCTGATAATAAGAACGAAATCCCATTTATGCAAATTGACAACAATATTATCCAAGCTTCAAACTCTTTATAACAAACTCATGGTAAACCTTAGGGTCGATATTGAGAGGACCAGTGCAAGCAAGAGCAGCACCACTGATTTTGAATACCACTCTGCGCCATTTAGGACTTTTGGATTTCATGGTAATCTGTCCTACAGGGCTTGGTGAAGCTAAAGCATATCTGGCAATCAAACAACCACAAAGGCATCTCTATCATATATAAAGAACAAAATACACTAAACAAGACTTTTAATCACAAACTAGGGCATCAACATCATTACCAGCCAGAATGAAGCGATGAAATCAAATACAAACTCAAATTTTAGAATTTTACTGAAATAACTAGAGAATGACATCATTTCCAAATGAACTCAATAAAAGAATGAAACTGAAAATGTTTGCTCAGGTTTTCCCTGACAATTCATATTGTTAATGGATTATATTAGACCAACATACCAACCGTTTCATTATCTCATTCCCGTTTTATTTATTATAGTTGAGGTTATGAGTATGAACCCTCATAACTGTAACAGATACTAACAATCAAGCAGTTGTTGGCAGAGATTCCCCAAATAAGTGCACATTTGAACCTTTGGAATTTGGATATCCAATTATCAGAATCTACATTACTTAAGCAGATAACATACCAAATTTATGCATTCGAATCAGGAATGGAATGGTAACAAATCTACCTTTTGGATTGTCTAACGGCAACAGCAGTTCCCGGGGAAGCGACGCCCTTTTCTTCATCAGCCACCGCCTTCGCTGGCAGAGAATTTCCAACAATCTCTTCCATTTTCTTAAACCAAGGCCAATGACTCGCCGTGATGCCGCCGTCACTCATCCTATGCCTCTCCAGCTTATACCTTTTCTTCAAATTATCAACCTTATTCTTGCACTGCTCCACACTCTTGCTTTGCTTCTCGCACCGCTCGCTGACCGCGGCTGCCACCTCTTCCCAATCTCTCCCTCTCAGATTCCCTCTATTCAGCTGCGTCAACTTCTCCATATACGCCTCCAATAAACACCCGATCGCAGCGTCGCTCCATTCTTCTCTGTCTTTCCGGTACTCCGTCGATGACGACTGCTTCGATCTCTTCAAAACTCCGTCGTTTATCTCTTCTTGTTCTCTCCTCTTCTCGATCCGCACATCAGATGACGCAGCGGTACTACTGTTGTTGTTGTTGGTACCGAAATTGGCTCCGGGAAAAGCAGAATCGGATTCGTCGTCGGCGTTGTGATTATCGGGAGGTGGCGCGTGGACCTGCGCGTAAGAAGGATGGTAGTGGTGGTGGTGAGCAGGGTTCGTTTCGTCGTCGATGAGAGAGAACTCGTCGTCAACGGAAGAAGCCATAGGCTGACGTTAGGGTTAAGCGGGGGAAGGGAAACGGAAGACGTTAAGGGGTAGTTGGGAGAGACGTCGAGGAGAGAGTGGTTGGATCATTTGACGGAATCAAATTGTCCGTGACGTGTAGAGACGGTTCCGTTAAGTACTGAAGGGAAGTAGGAAACGAATCGGCGTGTGGGTAGGATCCTTTTTCCGTATGGGTCGACATCCGGTTAGATTCGATTTTTCTGAACTTGTTTTTGTCTGGGGACATGAAATAAAATAGGCTTCCATATGGGCTTTCTCATAGGCCCTGCAATGACTTTTTTAAAAGAGATTCATAGCATTTATTATTTGTTTTTGTTTTTGAATTTAATGAATATTGTTTGAATACGAAGGGTAATATAAGTTCACCTTTTAAAAATGAAAGATTGAATTAGACAAGAAAGAGTAAAAGCTTAGATACTGCGGTTCAAAGGATATAGACAAACTACTTTTTATACACTTATCAAAAGCAGGGGGACAAAATTTAGATGCAAATGATAAACTATATCTAAATCTATTTGTATAGAAAGAGGTTGAGTTAGTTAAATTAATCATTTTATTTTTATTTTTTTACATTTATATAATTGAAACAAGGTTAAGTCAAATGATCTACTAAATTTAATTGTAAATGTAGAGTGTAATATTATAATATTAAGTAGTTTTAAATTCAATACTTCTTTATAACTTTATATAGGATATACATATATTTTAATAGATGATAAATATATTAAATAAAATTGATATACTTTAGTATATTTAATCTGCTAATTAAGGTATTTGTCTTTATTTTTATATTCTTTTAGATAATGAGTTTTAGACCTACTAAAAATACTCATTTTTTATAAAGAGTCTCACAATTCCCTCCCCTCTAGATTAAAATACAATTAAATTTAAAATTTATTATAAAAATAAAACTCAAACTTAAACCTAAAAATTAATCTACCAATTATTAAAAATTTAATTTATTTGAGTCTTATTTTTCACATATAACATACATATATCAAACAAAATTAATATATTAAATTTAAACTTAAAAATTAATCCATTAATTATTTAAATCCAAACAAATTCATGAAAGTATAATTCAAGAATAAAAAATTCATAAAAAATATTTTAAAGTAGTTAACGTGTTGAATACATATATTTAAAATAATAATTTATTCCAATACTCACTGAGATTTATTTATTTATTAAAATGTATTTTTAATTAAATAAAATACTCAAAATCAATAAGCACAACTTTTAAGCAGACTTTAGAACAAAAACTATAAATTAAAGAAATAATCCACAGAATTACTTGGTAACTTGACTTCAACATTGAGTACAAGGTGCATAAGCATAAAAGAAAAAACATAACCAACAAGGCAAAATTCATATCATACAATAATGTCAATATGAAAATACTGCCTATTTCTCAGGGTAGGGAAAAGTGATAATACCCTAGCAACTCAACGCTTTCCACCACCACCACCAAGCTTGGGGCCTTTAGGTGCACCACCCTTAGGAAAGTTACCCTTGCCCTGTGTCTTCTGTTGCTTTGCTGCTACTTCGGCTTTCTTCGCTTTCTTTTCGTCCTTAGTTTTCTTGATCCTTTCCTTGATTTCTCTGTACAACAGGAGGTATAATAAAGTTGAAAATTTCATTATTGCAAAAAACAAAAAACAGATGAAACTTATAGGTCAAATGAAAAACAAAACACACACCGGAGTGCAGCTTCCCGAGCAGCATCACGAACTTCAGGTTTCTCGCTCCTCTTCTTTTGGATAACCTCTAAGGTGGCACCAACAATGGATCTGGAGTAAGGCTTCTTCGTAGCACGTCTCCTCTTCTTAACAGCCTCTTGGGCAATATCCTAAATGCATGTACACAACAACAAAATGAATACAAGAGTATGCTAGAACCATAAAATTCATAAGGAAACTATTTTTAATCCAGTAAAACTTTCATCAGTAGATGATATAAATAAAATGAGAATCCAAAAAATGATATTGCTAGTAAATAGCGTTCACTAATCTGACACTCACCTTCTTATGTTGCTTCCTATACATGGCTGTCCATGTAAGTTTCGATGGCTTCAAGCGGTTATGGAAGTACCTCTTGCATTTCGAATTTGAAAAGAGGAAGACCTAAGCAAATTAACGCAAAACACATTTTGTTAACAAGTGTATATAATATCAACCATTTTGCCCCAGAATTGGATGGAACTCTACCAGTCTACCTGAGAATCAGAACGAACAAATCGGATGCCTTTCCCCGGGTATATCTTGGCACCACTAAACCGGCAAAGCTCAGTCCTAACACGCAAACATAGAAAAAATAAGTGCAAGGTTTGGGAACTTCAAATTACAAACTTTTGGCATAATGGAAGAAAGCAAATGGTTAATACTTAATAGCAATGAGCCAGACCAGAAAATGAGAGATCTATTTCAGAAAGTAAATAATTGATTGCCTTAACCTCCTTATAATGTTTCAATAAACCCAATTACACCAAGCATTAAAACTCTTATTTTCGCTAATTCAGGGCTATGAACTTCAATAAACTAGCCGAATCCTATACCACAGATATCCGATTGAAATGAAAAACTTGAACGACGAAATTTAATCACAAATCTGATTAACATTGGAATTAACATGTAAAACCATCCTAACAAAATCAAGGGAGAAAAGATGTAGAAAACTAACATATAAGTAAATAAAATGAAATGAAAGGCAGATCCATTTTTTCAAATAAATTAAACAATAGATCATTAAATCACGATTAGCATCTAAATTTGAAGGAAGTAAGAGAGAAAACAAATGAACCTACTTGAGAACCATGGCTGCTGCTCTGCTATTTGTTCTTTTTACCAAGAAACCCTAGAAACGCTAGCGACGTTGTCCAATATATACCTCGAGGGTTAGGGATTGTTTTTTATTATTGTTAAAAATTACGCACCCAATTAATGAACGGGCCTTAAATTAGATTGTTTCGGCCTGTACAAATGTTGGCGGCCTAGTAGCAGGGAATATGGATGTCTCGATGTTTCGTAGGGTACCAGAACTAGTGGCCAACATTTGATCTTATGAGTATTTTTTTTTGAATTAATTGAATTTATTAATTTTATTTTATAAGTAATATAAATTTATTTAATATTTTATATTGAATTTATAAAATTTAAAATGAATTGAATTGTTCGAGAAAATTAGAAATGATTCTAACGATTTTGATTTTTCTTTCAATTAAAACATGTGAGAAATCATTTCTTGTATTCCCTCTGTTTAGATTTTTCCACACTTTTGCATATAATTCAAAGCTCAAAGTCTGAAACACATTGCATTATAGTCTATGTAGTTTGTCCTAGAGAAACTGGAGAGCTTGAAATAGAAGCGAAGCTAGCAGTACTCCCGATAGTACCATCTTTCAAGAATGGATATGAACTCGTTTTCTCCAATGACGACGGTGAGGACGAGGAGGAGGAGGAGAACGAATGCACAAAAGCTTCAAATCCGTCGGCGCCCCCGTCAAATCCAGCCGGGGGCCTCAAATTTTCCGGCAAGTCAGTCTCACCATCAAAGATACCTTACTATCTGCCTCATGCTGGGCCGTGCTGCGGGAACGCCATTTGAACAAAATAGGCCTAATTTAAGCACCATCATCGTCTCACCTTCATCATATCGGCCATCAAGCCTAGTGTCCACCACATCAAGGATCCTCCCTTCACTAAACTTCTCCCATACCAGATCCACCAGCACAGGTTCCTCGGGCAATGCGTCGGGATCAATTGGCCTGCGCCCACAAACAACCTCGAGCAAGAATGCACCGAAAGCATAGACATCGGTGCTCGTTGTGGCCTTACCTGTCTTTGGCAGCTCCGGTGCTATATACCCCATTGTGCCAACAATTAGACTAGTCCCCGGGTTAGAACCGTGTTCATACAATCTCGCGAGGCCGAAATCCCCTAACCGTGCATTCAGCTCATCATCTAATAGTACATTACTGGCCTTAACATCCCTATGAATCGCAATTTGTTCATATCCTTCATGTAAATAGAGAAGACCAGAAGCAACATCCTTTATAATCCGGAACCTCTGGTCCCAATTCAGGGTGGTTTTAGGTTCGTCAAACAAAAACTTGTCTAGACTGCCATTAGCCATGAAATCGTAAACAAGAAGAAGATCGTCTCTTCTCCTGCACCATCCCAATAGCTGAACCAGATTCCGATGTCGAAGCCTTCCGATACTAGAAATTTCAGAAACAAATTCACGCAAACCTTGCTTTGATTCATGGGAAACTCGTTTGACGGCAACTAGAGTGTTTGGATTTTCAAGTGTTCCTTTGTAAACTCGACCAAAACCGCCCCGACCGAGTAAAGTATTGTCGCTGAAACTGTTGGTTGCTTGCTTGAGTTCTCGGTAAGAGTATCTATGTGGCCCAATCTCCAGTTCCCAATCTTCAACTACGTCTGCGTTCCTGGTTTTGATAACGAAATAAATTGCAACGGAAAGAGCAAGTACGACAACGGCAGACGAAACTGAGACAGCAACTATTAAGGTTGTATGTTTTTTTGGTTGTCCAGGGAGTGAAGGCAGAGACGACATATCAAGAGCCCGAGCTTGTCCATTGATCTTAAAGCTCCACCCTAAAATATAATGAGAGCTAGCAAGCACATTGCCTGTTGAAGCAGAGAAACCAACGTACATAAACTCCTGAAGAAACGGCGAAAGATCTACAGGAAAAGACAAGATCGGAGACGTCGGTCTATTAGAAGTGGGTGCAATCGTTACATTCATGATGTTTTCGACTGAATCGTAATCGATCCAAGCTTGGATCAGTTTCCCACTCTTGAGAGTAAGATTCCGCTTTGTGGAACCACCACGGGTGTAGTAAGCTGCAGGGACAGAAGCATTAGATCGCAAGGTGTTTATGTCAATACCAATATGGTTATCGTCTATGTCTCGAAACTCAAAATCCTGAACCGTGTCGAACTCAACCGCAACGAGATGGTTCGAGAAGTTACCCATCTCGGTAGAGTTGAGGATTCCTAGATACTGATTTGGAGGTGCTCTGCGATCTACAGAAGTGGTGAGCGTGAAAGCAAGGCCGTGGCCACCAAACCCCTGAAACACGGGAACCATGGCGAAAACAAACGAGGCTGAAAACGAAAAAGCTGGCCCATCGGTAGAGTTCTTGAATCTAAACGGAGAGCTATAAAAAGCTTTACCTACAAAACGAGGGGTGGCATTGGTTAAGCGTAGAATGCCGTTTTGTTCCATCTGTGACATCCCTGTTAATGTTAAGTTGTTGGAGTTGTTTAAGTGTTCGAATCCGGGGAAGAAGAACTCGGTGGGTTGCGAAAAAGAAGATGAGAGTAGGAGGAAGAAGAGAGATGAGAGAAGTGAAGGGAAATAAGCCATGTCAATGCAGGCTGTGTTGATCAACACGAGGTAGAGTTGAAATAAATAGTTCAACTCGGATATCATATATTAAAGAATGACAAAGGAGACACTTCAACTAAACGCTGGATTGTACGGAGGGTATTCTCAGCAGGATCACTATTACGGAGCCCCCAACATTGACAAATGATGTTTAAAAATTATGAACATGAAAGCAAAGTCAAAGAGTTATCTTGTAAATTTCTCCATCAGAATGACAGATTGCTGACATCAACTATGGACTGAACTTGAATTGTGAATCACCTGGTGCACATGGCAGATGTGTTTACTTGGACTTGTCAAAGTAGCTGAATTCTACGGAGGATACTCTCAGCAGGGTCACAATCATGGAACCCCACATTGGAAAATTATTGCTTAGATTATTAACCGATTCTAGACAAGTTTGAAACCAGGTAGCATCATAGGAACAATTTCACATTGGTCTCAAGACCACGAGGAGAAAGAGAATGAATGAGCTTTCCCAGCACACATCTGTAATATCTCAAGCAGAAATTTAGAAAGGATTTCAGAAAAAAGATAGGATTTTTAGATTTCAGAAGAAGAAATTCTTAAAAAGTTCATTGAAAATTCAGGATAAAAAAGCATGACATTCATCATCTATGTTTTATTCTAGCCTTAGCCTAACAAACTCCCTTTCTGCTGACAGCTGGCTAACGGTCATCCTTGCTGGCATTGTCTGTGTGCGTCCTCATTGAGTCTTCCTTGAGCTCGTCCTCTCACGTGCCTTCATTAAAATTCCACGTGCTGGAGCTTTGATAAACTCTCCTGCTGCGACGTCGTTTCTTCCAGGACCATAAACGCTGTCGTTTGCTTCCATCCCCAAATAAGACTCGGGCTCTTCATCAACATTTTCAAAATCCCCAATTTCCTCAATTGAAATCCCTAAATTCTCTGATCCTCCTCCAAGGGCCATGACAATTTCACCCCCTTTGGTCGATTCTTGTCCCCAAGGATCGAAATCAGGGAACTGTGTCTTCAACACACTATAATCCTCCCAGGTTGCATTCTCCACTCCAAGGTTAGTCCACTGAACCAACAGTTGAGTCAAGGCCTTATTCTGCCGTTTGACCATTCTTTTGTCTAAAATGACTGCAGGATATACCTTCACTTGTCCTTCAATATCCACATCAGGAGGATCAATAGAGGTGACTACTCCTTCACCCACTTTTTTCTTTAATAAACTAACATGAAAAACAGGGTGTATGCGGGCATGTGTCGGTAGCTGTAATTTGTAAGCCACTTCCCCAATCTTTTGTAGAATTTTATATGGCCCATAATATCTCGCTGCTAATTTCAGGTTGCTTCTAATTGCCAGGGACGTTTGCTTATACGGCTGCAATTTGAGGTATACTTCATCCCCTTCTTCGAATTTCTTTTCGGTTCTCTTTCTGTCTGCATAATATTTCATTCTATTTTGTGCCTTCTCTAATTGTTCCCGTAGTACTTTTTGTATCTGCTCCCTGTCTTTAAGTTTCACTTGCACACTGTCCATTGTAGAATTAGTACTCTATGACAGAATAGGTGCTTTGTAACCATACAAAGCTTCAAAGGGTGTAAGACCTATAGCTGTGTGATAATTGGTGTTATACCATCACTCAGCTAAAGGCAACCACTTTGCCCAAGTTTTGGGTTTTAAAAAACACATGCTTCTTAAATATTGTTCCAGGCACTGATTAAGCCTCTCTGTTTATCCATCAGACTCAGGGTGGTAAGCAGTGCTGTAGACAGTAGTAGTCCCTGCTTGCTTAAGTAACTCCTTCCAAAATAGACTAGTAAAAATTTTGTCCCTGTCAGATAAAACTATCTTGGGCTGTCCATGTAGCTTGAACATATTGTCTAAGTAGATTTTAGCTATATCCACAGCTG
Organism: Abelmoschus esculentus; assembly: GCA_035048815.1. Classification (NCBI taxonomy): domain Eukaryota; kingdom Viridiplantae; phylum Streptophyta; class Magnoliopsida; order Malvales; family Malvaceae; genus Abelmoschus; species Abelmoschus esculentus. The sequence goes on along the minus strand of JAUCBN010000019.1, from coordinate 164,513 downwards.
TGTATGGATGAGAAATAGCTAAAAAATATCCATACTTAGTGTATTTATCCACCACTACCAAAACAGAATTAAATTTTCCTAAAGTAGAAAGTCCTTCCACAAAATCCATGGTGACAAATTCCCATGCCTCTTTTGGGATTGGAAGAGGTTGTAACAAACCAGGTGGAGACACATGCTCCCCTTTTGTTCTCTGACAAACCTCACAATCCTTGATGTAGTTTCTCACCTTCCTCTTCAACCCTTTCCAGTAGAAATAGGCTTTAATTCTGTGATAAGTTGCCTGCATACCAGAATGCCCTCCTTGGGGAGAATCATGCATCCAAGAAATCAATTGTTCTCTTAACTTGCCCCCTTCACCAACATAAACTCTTTTCTTGTATCTCAATACTCCTTGGTGATAGGTCCAATCCTTCTCTGCTTTCTTGTCAATTGTCACTGCTGTAATCTTTGCTTGAGCCATTTCATCATGTTGGTAACTTTTTTCCACCTCTTGAACCCAACTAGGCATAATCCTAGCTGCTGTCATCTGTGAAAGTTCTGCCTCACCTTCATTTTGTATTGAAAGAGCATCTACCACCACATTTTGTCTTCCTTTTTGATATTGAATCACATAGTCTAAACCAAGCAACTTAGTCAACCCTTTTTTTTGAATTGTAGTAGTAATCTTCTGGTCCAACAAGTGTTTAAGTGGTTCATGATCAATTTTGACTACAAACTGGTTTCCCTCCAAATAATGCCTCCATTTTGTCACAACCATCAAGATAGCAATATACTCTTTCTCATAAATTAATAAATCAGCCTCCTTTGGTCCCAATGCCTTACTCAAATAAGCAATGAGTCTGCCCTGTTGACTTAAAACTGCTCCAATTCCTCTGGCACTTGCATCAGTTTCCAAGTAAAAAGTTTGATTGAAATCTAGCAATGCCAACACTGGTGACTGGCACATTGTTGTTCTCAGTCTGTCAAAGGCTTTAACAGACTCCTCAGTCCAGGAAAATTCATTTTTCTTAAGCATCTCAGTAAAGGGTTTGCTGATTTCACCATACCCCTTAATGAACTTCCTATAATACCCAGTTAATCCAAGGAATCCCCTCAATGACTTCAAGTTTTGAGGCAGGGGTCATTCCTTCATGGCAGCTATTTTAGAGGGATTTGTGGAAACTCCATTAGGGGATATAATGTGCCCTAAATATTCCACCTGCTGCTGACCAAAAAAGCATTTACTTCTCTTTGCAAAAAGTTGTTGCTCCTGCAAAATTCTCAAAACAGTTCTAAGATATTGTGCATGCTCTTCCAAATTAAGACTATATATTAGGATATCATCAAAAAAAACCAACACAAACTTCCTTAAATAAGGGCTAAAAACCTCATTCATGAGAGCTTGGAAAGTAGCTGGTGCATTTGTTAATCCAAAGGGCATCACTTTGAACTCAAAGTGTCCATGATGAGTTCTAAAGGTTGTCTTTTGAATGTCATCCTTCTTGAGTCTGATCTGCCAATAACCAGACCTCAAATCCATCTTGGAAAAGTACTTAGCTCCTCCTAACTCATCCAATAAGTCCTCAATCACAGGAATTGGAAATTTGTCCTTTTCTGTCATCTCATTAAGCTGCCTTTAGTCCACACACATCCTCCATGTTCCATCTTTCTTCTTGACCAATAGGCAAGGAGAAGCAAAAGGACTTTTACTGGTTTGGATTATAGATGATGCCAACATCTCTTGCACCTGCTTTTCAATCTCTGTTTTTTGAAAATAAGGGTATCTATAGGGCCTGAGATTTGTAGGAACAGAACCAGGTTTAAGCTTTATTGCATGGTCATGTGACCTTTCTGGTGGCATGCCCTTGGGCTCATCAAAAACCCCTCTATATTCTTCCAGAACTGCTGTTAACTCCTCAGGAATCTTATAATCGTCCTCTTCTAAGGTAAGTAAATACATCTCCCCTTGTAGTTCACCATCTTTTTCACTGAGTTTCTGTAACTTTTTCTCTGAAATAAGTCTTAACATTGTTGGTTTCTGTCCCCCTTGTAGCACTACCCTCTTGCCTTCCTTATCAAAGCTGATAGTCATTTCCTTAAAATCCATCATTATGGGACTGTATTTTCTCATCCAATCCACCCTCAATACCATGTCACTTCCCCCCATACTGATCACCCTGAAGTCATGTTCAAACTGTTGTTTCTGCATTTTCCAAACAAGCTGATTACACTTAGCAGTGCTATATAACTTCTCCCCATTAGCTACAGTAATTGCTAAAGGGTGTGTCTGCTCTAACTCCACTCCTTCTTTGGCCCACAATGGTTTCATAAAGCTATGAGTACTCCCACTGTCCACCAGTATGTTAATAGTTTTCCCCTTAATCACCCCTTAAATCCTTAAAGTATTGTATCCAATGCTACCAGTCAAAGCATTCATTGAGATTTCCAAATTTCCTTCTAGCTTCACTTCTTCAATCACATCATTACTTTCTTCTTCCTCATACTGTTCTTCCTCCAAGTCCTCCTCCTCCATGGCATTAAGCTGTTTTGGATTGCACTGGTGGTCTGGATTGAACTTCTCTTCACATTTGAAACAGAGATTATGTGCCCTTCTATATTCAATTAAGGTCTGTCTGTTTGCTAGCTGTGTGATAGTTGGCTTCTTAACTGTTGTAGGTGGAGTAGTCATTCTTGAATTAACTGTTTGAGAATTGCTTACAATTCTAGTTTGATACTTAATTCTTCTGTTTTCTACCTCCATGGCTAACTCATGAAGCTTAGCTTGTCTGAAAGCAGCTGATAATGTTACTGGTTCATGTACTTTAACTCTGTGTGTAAGCTCCTCTTTAAGCCCACTGATAAAACTTGACACATAGTACCCTTCCCCTACACTTGGGTTTAATTTAATCATGTAAGGCTGGAGTTCCTCAAACTTCTCTTGGTATTCCTCTACTGTGCCTTTCTGTTGTAGTTTATTGAATTCCTCTATGACATCAGTCAAACTCCTGTCCTCAAATCTATGGCACAGGTCTGCCACAAACTCATGCCAAGCCACTTTGTTCTTTTGCATAATGTACCCATCAAACCAAACTTCAGCTTTACCAATGAGGTACATAGCTGCAACTTCCACTTTTCCTTCCTCTGGAATCGAGAAAATGGAGAAATACTTCTCATATTTTCTTACCCATCCTCTGGAATTTTCTCCATCAAAGGTACTAGGTTCTACTTTAGGTTTCAAGTTCAAAGATTTCCACACAGTACTACCCTCATTTTTCTCTGAACTACCAGCTTCTTGTAAACTAAATATATTTTCTTTTTCAGACCAATGTTCACCAATCCTCAGTTTTTCATTAAAAGCATGCATATACTGAGGTTTTCTAGGCAAAATTCCAGGTTCATCTAACCTCATGGAGTATCTTTCTTTCTCATCCAAAATAGTAACTTGAACGGGTTTCTTACCATCTTGCTTCGTTTGATGACTCGAAGATGGTGGGTTGGTTTTCTCAGGGGTTACCAAATCTGCTGCTTCAACCTTCTTGGAAACCAGATCAATGAGTTTTTTCAAATCAGCTTGAGTCTCCTCGACTCTGTCTTCCAACTTTTCCATTCTGTTCTCCCATCTACCCTTGTCAACCTTCATTTCCTCCAATTGACATTGGATGGTGGCTAGGTCCAAACTGTCAGCCATTTGCTGTATCTTCCTTGGTCTTCCCAGTGTGTCTGTGGATCAAAAGATCTGGCTCTGGATACCAATTGTAATATCTCAAGCAGAAATTTAGAAAGGATTTCAGAAAAAATATAGGATTTTTAGATTTCAGAAGAAGAAATTCTTGAAAAGTTCATTGAAAATTCAGGATAAAAAAGCATGACATTCATCATCTATGTTTTATTCTAACCTTAGCCTAACAAACTCCCTTTCTGCTGACAGCTGGCTAATGGTCATCCTTGCTGGCATTGTCTGTGTGCGTCCTCATTGAGTCTTCCCTGAGCTCGTCCTCTCACGTGCCTTCATTAAAATTCCACGTGCTGGAGCTTTGATAAACTCTCCTGCTGCGACGTCGTTTCTTCCAGGACCATAAACGCTGTCGTTTGCTTCCATCCCCAAATAAGACTCGGGCTCTTCATCAACATTTTCAAAATCCTCAATTTCCTCGATTGAAATCCCTAAATTCTCTGATCCTCCTCCAAGGGCCATGACAACATCTTCATAGGAGATAGCAACAAAAAATCGAAGGGAAAGATCCTTTATAGGGTGATCTCTTCATTCCAAGCGTCTAACTAGCAGAAAGAATCAGCAACGACCCATCAAAATCCAGTGAAGAGATAGATTTTTTCATATCACAACGCAAGATTCTATATATGTATGCATTGTAATTTTAAACAACATTAAGAACTATATTAGCCGAAGTTATGATACGAGTTCATGTTCAATCCATTCATATACAATCTTTTATTTTTCAGTATTTGAAACAACGTAGCTCACATTTTTTGTTACAAGAAAGAAAGCAAGAAACAGAAGAAACTACTCATCCATCGGCCCTTATCGTCTCAAGAAATGCCACCAGACGATGCTAATCTCATAGCAGCTTGCAAAGCACCATCCGTATTAAGCTTGATTATTCCACTTGCAGCAGTGAGTAGTCTACTACCTAGTTACGCGCACAAGTTTGGAACCTTGAGAGGAGCATTAGCTATTGATCCATCTGTGGAAGACTCTTCATTGATATCTTCCAAATCTTTCTGAGACAATACTCGAACCCCCCATTTCTTCACCTTAACACATTTGGTACAATCATCGGAAGTGATTGACAATTCAAGTTCATCAAAGACATGATTTGAGCAACCTGTTGTCTTTTTTTTTGATAAATTGAGCAACCTGTTGTCAGTGAATCCTCAGTTGCACTTTCACCACATTCATCCTCCAACCGCCGTCGGTGACACGTTGAGGAATTCTACCCCTAAAAACATATCCTTTACACCCTGCTTGTGAATTTTTATGACGGATAACAGCTTCCCATGTGAGTTCCTCATCCCTCGAAGCTGTAAAGGACTCAGACTCGAACTTAAGAAAATAGGGTAGAAACAGAAGAAATTAGAAGGAAGAAGAAGAAGAAAACTCAGAGAGATAAAAATTTCATTCAGTTTTTCGATACTCTTCTCTATCTACAGGCCTCCCATTATAACTATAATGAACCTGCTTAAAACGCAGCGTTCTACTCCCCCTAACAGCCAAGCCAGCTGGCATAACAAACCTGAAACAGAAAGTTTAAAAGAAACCGAAACGGTTACAACGACTATAAAAATTAAAATGCATTACAATACTACCTCCTTAATAGATTCCTTGTCCTCAAGGATCAAAAGCTGGAAATTGTTGCTGAAGCTTGTATAAATTTTCCCAAGTAGCATCTTCAGGGAAGGAATTTGTCCATTCAACCAATACTTCAGTTACTGCTCGGTTTCCCCTTTTAACCATTCTCCTCTCCAAAATATGTGTAGGCTCTTTCACAATAGTACCATCCTCACCTACCACTGGTAAATCCTGTTGAACAGCAGCTGTTCCCACATGTTTTTTTAATTGAGAAACATGAAAAATGGGATGTACCCGAGATCCTTGGGGCAATTCTAACTTGTAAGCCACTTCCCCAACTTTACCAATTACCTTATAAGGACCAAACCACCTAGGAGCCAATTTTTGGCTGCCTCTCCTGTGGACAGATTGTTGCCTATAAGGTTGGAGTTTCAAATAAACCATATCCCCCACCAGGAATTCACAGTTAGTCCTGCCTCGATCATCTTGTTGCTTCATACGGTCTTGGGCCCTTTTGAGATAAAATTTTATTACCTTGATGGCAGCTTCTCGTTGTTGCAAGGACCTGTCAACTGCAGCAACATTGGAGTCCCCAGCCAAATATGGTATATGTAGTGGAGGGTCCTAGCCATACAACACCTTAAAGGGTGTGGTGTTAATGGCTGAATGGTGTGTTGTATTGTACCACCATTCAGCCATGTACAACCACTGACTCCATTCATGAGGTTTCTCACCAGTCATACACCTCAAATACGTCTCTAAACATTGGTTGACCCTTTCGGTCTGACCATCAGATTCTGGATGGTAAGCAGTAGAAGGCTTCATAGTCACCCCAAGCTTCTTAAAACTTCCTTCCAGAATAAGCTCATGAAGATTTTATCCCTGTCACTCACTATACTTTCTGGAAGTCCATGGAGTTTAAAAATATTCTCCATAAAAATCTGAGCAATATCCGAGGCAGAAAAAGGATGAGCTATGGCCAGAAAGTGAGCAAATTTACTCAAACGATCTACCACCACTAAAATACTATTTTTCCCTTTTGAATTAGGCAATCCCTCAATAAAATCCATACTGATGGAAGTCCACACTGTTTCTGGAATGGGTAGCGGCTGAAGCAGTCCTCTTTGCTGTTGAAGATCAATTTTATTCTTTTGACAAACATCACATTCCTTCACCATTCTTCTTGCTTCCTTTCGTAGTCCCTTCCAGTAAACCACTGCTGCAATTCTTTTGATGGTAGCTTTAATCCCTGAATGACCACCAATAGGACCTTTATGAAAAAATTCCAATAATTGGGTTCTCAATTCCTCATTCCTTCCCACTACTACCTTCCCTTTCCTTCTTAGTACCTTACCATCCCAAGAGTATTTAGGATAGTCCCTCTTCCCTTTTTTCAAAGTGTCAATGATCTCCTGAACCTTTGTATCAGTGACATATGACTCACAAATTTTCTTCCACAAGTCAGAAATTAAGTTGTTGCCAGTAAGTGTTGAACAACTCCCAAACTTAGGATTTCTGGATAGAACATCAGCCACCTTATTCTGAGTCCCTCTTCTATACAAGACTTCAAAATCATACCCCATCATTTTAACAACCCACTTCTGTTGAGCTGGAGTTACTACCTGTTATTCTGTGAGAAACTTCAAACTCTGATGGTCAGTCTTTACCTTAAAATGCCTTCCCAACAGATAGGGTGACCACTTCTTTACAGCCAAGAGAACTGCAAGCATCTCTTTTTCATATATGGACAAAATTTGATGCTTGATTCCCAACCCTTTGCTGAAAAAGGCCAAAGGCCTTCCCTCCTGAACCAGTATTGCACCCACACCTAATGCTGAAGCATTTGTTTCTACTACAAATGCCTTCTCAAAATTGGGCAAAGTAAGAATAGGTGATGTACATACTGCTGTTTTTAAGGCCTCAAAAGCCTTCTGCTCCTTCTCAGTCCACTTCCAACCTCCTTTCTTCAATAATTCAGTAAGATTTCGAGCAATAATTCCATATCCCTTCACAAAACGTCTATAGTATCCTGAGAGGCCAAGTAAACCCCTCAACTCCTTTACTGAATTAGGTGTTGGCCATTCTTGAATGCACTTCACCTTATCCCCCTCCATTGCTATTGTGCCATTAGAAATAACATAACCAAGATAGTCTATTTCTGTAGCACCAAAATGGCACTTGCTCTTTTTAGCATATAACTTTTGAGCCCTCAAGACTTCCAGCACTTCTCTTAGATGGATTAGATGTTCTCCCCATCCTGAAGAGTATACCAAGATATCATCTAGGAAAACTAACACTGTTTTCCTTAAAAATCTGTTGAACACCCTATTCATAAGTCCTTGGAATGTGGCTGGTGCGTTTGTAAGGCCAAAAGGCATTACCACAAACTCAAAATGTCCTTCATGAGTCCTGAAAGCTGTCTTAGGGATATCAGGTTCCCACATTCTAATTTGATGATAACCTGAACGAAGATCAAGCTTTGAAAAAAACCTTGCTGATCCCAATTCATCCAAGAGCTCCTCTATGACTGGCATTGGAAATTTGTCCTTAATAGTAAGCTGATTCAGCCTCCTATAGTCTACACACATCCTCCAGGAGCCATCTTTTTTTTAACCATAACCACAGGGGAAGCAAATGAACTGTTGCTATCCCTGATAACTCCAGTAGTGAGCATTTCCCTGGTCATCTTTTCAATTTCATTTTTTTAAAAGCAGGGTACCTATAGGGCCTGAGCTTCACTACTGCCTGCTCATTCATTAAAGGAATTCTGTGTTCTTGCCCTCTCTTAGGAGGTAACCCCTTGGGTTCCTCAAAAACATCCCAGAATTCTGCCAGCAAAATTTTAAGCTCTGTATTTTTCTGATCTGCTGGTCTCATTTCTAATTTAGCATTCATTACTAGCAGACAGGTGGTAGAAGGACTGATCCCTTCCTTCAGCATTTTGGTACAGGGCTTTGAATCGATCCAGGATATAGGATCAGGTTTAATGCCTTCTAAAACAACCAACTCACCCTGATGCCAGAACTCCATACTCAAAGCTGCGAAATCCCATTTAACAGGACCCAAACAAGACAACCATTGGATGCCTAACACTGCATCATAACTCCTCAGTGGCAGAATCAAAAAATCAGTCACAAAGGTATGATTCTGAGTACTCCATTCCACTTCCTTGCTCAAACCAACTGTCTCCAAAATACCACCATCAGCCACTGTCACCCTCATGCTGGTCCTCTTTTCCACCCTTAATCCATCCTTTTAGCTAAGTTTCGGCTCAGGAAGTTGTGTGTACTCCCTGAGTCCACTAGAGCCACAAACTTGGATTCCCCTATAGAAATTTTAAGCTTCATAGTTTCACAAGAAGATGCTCCCCACATAGCTTGAAGAGACAAAACAGGCAATTCCTTATCCCCTTCCAAAGTATCTGGGCAGTCTTCAAACTGTTCCTGCTCACATTCCTCCTCAACTTCCTCCACTGTAATTTGAAAGACCTGTGACCTAGCACACCTATGGCCAGGAGTATATTTTGCCGAGCACCAGAAACACAACCCCCTCTTTCTCCTGTCTTCAATTTCCGCAGGAGTTAACACTTTGTTACCACCCTTACCCATATTCATCACAGGAGTTTTAGTATTAGGTAGATTTCCTGTAACATTAGTGACAGTCCTAGATATGAAGTTCTGTCCAACTCCTACAGTCCTAGGAGACATGCTTGCAGCAGTGGGTGCAACATTCCTAACTAACATAGGAGAATGTCTTTTATTTACAGGCGAAAAGATAGCTTCTAAGTGTTTAGCCATGTGAAAAGCTTCAATTAAATTCCTTGGTTGCAGCAACTTCAGAAATTGGCTAATTTCTAAACGTAGATGGTTCTTAAATATGCTAAGAACATAATCATCTGGAAGCTTTACCTGATTGAGCAGCATGATGAACTCCTCGTAAAATTTTTCCACGGTATCTGTCTGTTGGAGGGCCACCAACTCAGCAAAAGGATCCGAAAACCCTTCCGGAGCAAATCGATCTCGTAACAGCTGTAAATAATGGTTCCAATCTACCTGGCTCAAGTCGTGCACCTCTCTCATGGCAAACTGGTGCCATTGAAGGGCTTTCCCCTCCAAATGTAACATTACTAATCTCACTTTAGCTTCATTAGGGACTCCTTCCGCTTCGAAATATTGTTGAACTTTAGCTGCCCATTCCTTGAACTCGGTACCATCAAACTTAGGACACAGTAATTTGTATGCGAAATTATTGGGTGTTGGTCCTCCTCCTGAAAATTCGCGGCCCGGTATGATCTCTACCGGAGGTTCAGACAATCTGCTGCCCGAAGCTACTATTGCTGGTTGTGGACTCGGCCTTGATATTTGGGGAAACCGTACCTGCGTCGCCTGCGTCATCGTAGGGGGTGCACCCAGAATCCCCTCCTCCATCGGTGTTTTCCCCAACACGATTGCCACCAGTTTCTGGATCTCTGCCACAATGGAAATGCGCAACTCCGACATTTGTCCTTCCATCTTTTGGTCAAGTCGAGAAATGTCGTTCTTCAACTGGGAGACCTCTCGATTAAAATCCGATTGAAGTACCAAACCATTTGAAGCATTCGGATGTTCCAGTAACGACGGTTGTGCCTGCTGTTGTGTCGTCGCCTGGTGTTGGGCTGCCTGACTTCGGGTAACTACTCCGTCCACCATCGAGGAACGTAGTGGCTCTGATACCCTTGTAAAGGACTCAGACTCGAACTTAAGAAAATAGGGTAGAAACAGAAGAAATTAGAAGGAAGAAGAAGAAGAAAACTCAGAGAGATAAGAATTTCATTCAGTTTTTCGATACTCTTCTCTATCTACAGGCCTCCCATTATAACTATAATGAACCTACTTAAAACGCAGCGTTCTACTCCCCCTAACAGCCAAGCCAGCTGGCATAACAAACCTGAATCAGAAAGTTTAAAAGAAACCAAAACGGTTACAACGGCTATAAAAATTAAAATGCATTACAGAAGCATCATCAGTGACAAAAATGCAGCAGAAAGCAATTCCAATCCATTGATTATCATTCCAAATATTGTTAGACAGTGGTATCTTGATTGAAGAGTCCGCTGTTTGATGGATGAACCATTTTGGGACTTCACTTCTGTAGAAGCGAAAGAATGATAAACCGACCTTAAAATGTTCTTTCATAAATGTTAAAAAATTGTTAATTCTCAACCAATCTATAGCAGTAAGGACCACTAAACCGTCTCCAATCCACTGCTGCAAACCTTTGATGGATTTGTTAGACGCTCAGGAAACAATTTATGCAATTTGACAATCCAACCTCAAGTTTTTCCAGAGAGTATAAGCACGAAATATCACTGGGAATATCTCCATCATGAAGATTGCAGTTCCTTAGTTCCAGCTCTCTTAATGAACTCAAACCAGACAATGAATGTAACATCAGTGGCACGGACTCAATCCTTCCTCTTTGGAATACCTGGAAAAGAGAGGGTAGATTTCATGCTAACTTGGATGATGCTCCCTTGAGACTATTCAAAGACAACACTTAAGATTTTTAAGTTGAAAACTGAAGGATGGCGGTTTTGCTATGGCTGTTTCACTTAAGTCAAGCTCTTCCAACAGCTCTACTTGCTGCAAGTTTTCAACTTTATAACAACCAGAAAGATCAAAAAATTTTAGACATTTACACCCACCTATGCTGCTTGGGAGACAAATAAGTTTTCTGCAATCTTTTAGGATTAATATTTCAAGAGATTCTATTCCGATTTTGATCGGAAGATCAGCTTCTTAAGAAGATTAGCTAAATCTTCTGTAATTTATTATTGTTTTCAACAGCCCCTGTATAAGTTGAAAGTGCTCAATCTCAAAGGGTCCGAAAACTTGATCAAGACACTGGACTTTACAACAGCACCAAATCTGGAAATTTTGATATTGGAGGGTTGTATAAGAATAGTAGATGTTCATCCTTCCATCGGAGTTCTTTCGAGGCTTAAACATTTTAATTTAAGAAGCTGCACAAGTCTTAGGAATCTTCCAACCAAAATTGGAATAGAATCTCTTGAAAGATTAATCCTAAAAGATTGCAGAAATCTTATTAGTATCCCAAGCAGCATAGGTGGGTGTAAATGTCTAAAAACTCTTGATCTTTCTGGTTGCTATAAAGTTGAAAATCTGCCGGAGAATTTGCAGCAAGTAGAGTTGTTGGAAGAGCTCGACTTAAGTGAAACAGCCATAGCAAAACTGCCATCCTTCATTTTTGAACTTAAAAATCTTACAGTTTTGTCTTTGAATAGGCTCAAGGGACCATCATCTAAGTTAGCATGTAATTTACCTTATCTTTTCCAGGTATTCCTAATAGGAAGGATTGAGTCCGTGCCCCTGATGTTACATTCGTTGTCAGATTTGAGTTATTCCGAGTGAAGGAGATATTCCGAGTGATATTTGTTGTTTATCCTTTCTGGAAAAACTTGAGCTTGGTGGTAACAATTTCATCAGCATACCTGTGTCTGGTACTGGACTTTCCAGGCTTCAATATCTTGGACTTTCAAATTGCAGGGAGCTTAAATCGTTCCCTGATCTTGGTGCTTCTATAGAACTATTTGCAAATCCATCAAAGGTTCGCAATGCAGTAAATTGGACACGGTTTAGTGGTCTTCACTGCTATAGATTGGTTGAGAATTTCAATGCATTAGCATTGCTGAAAGAATATTTTAAGGTAGATTTTTCATTCTTTAGCATTTACGGAGTATCATACTTAAAGAATTATAGTATTTGTTACCATGCAACATAAGTTCTATTTTGCAGGCAGTTGTACGTTTAAGAACAAGTTTTGATGCTGTTATACCTGGAAGTGACACTCCAAAATGGTTCAGCCATCAAACAGTTGACTCTTCTATCAAGATACCACTGCCTAACAATATTCAGAATGATAGTCAATGGATTGGAGTTGCTTTCTGCTGCATTGTTGTCAACTATGATGCTTCAAGGGATGAGGAAATCACATGTGAAGCTGTTATCCGTCATAGGAATTCTGGATATGCTGGTTCTGATGGATCTGTTCTTCGGAGTAGAAATCCTCGACGTGTCAGAGGGAGCGGCTGGATTTTTTCTAAAGAATATAATCATCCCATGATAAAGGACCACCTTTATTTTTGTTATATGACACGCCACAGATTATATCCATTTTCCTTAGATGAAAGTGAAACCGAGAATTCATCGTCGGATTGCTCAAATCAGGAATTCGATGAACTTCAGTTTTCAATCACATCCGATGATTGTCACAGAAGTGTTAAGGTGAAGAAATATGGGATTCAAATAGTGTATCATAAAGATATGGAAGGTTTCAATGAAGGATCGATTGCTAATTGTCCCCTTATAAAGCGAAAGCATGATGTTTACGGAGGGGCGGAGGACGGGTCATAACCAAAACGGACAGAAAAGTTTTTCGACGACCGACCAGAGAAGAAGCATTAGTTATGGTCTCATTCACATATTTTCAATATTTTTAGGATATCTATTTTTAAATTAAATAAAAATAGACTCATAGACATATTTTTTTCACTAGATTATTTGTTAGGTTCAATCTCATATGTATTTTCTAAATAGTATTTTCTTGTTGTTTTATTTAATTTAAATATGATATAAAAACAAGAAAAACACATCCTTGTAGTTGACTTGTTCAAGGGCCGGAGTACATGTCCAAGCCTAAAAGCCCGTCCAAAATTTTAGAAGGCTTGAACAACATAACAAAACCTTAAGTCCGTCTCCTTGTGGTCCAAGGCCCGTTATAAAAATGCAAAGCCCGATGACAATGATGATTGATGGTGGCATCAGTTTCGATGGGAGCAAACTAGAAGACGATAATGGCAGCGAGAGGTTAACTCCATGAGGTATGGCATTGGCAATACATTATTGTTTTTAAATTTACCATATTCAACAATTTCGGGGAAGAAGCACGAACCGAATCATTATTCTAATATCAAGGTAAATATAATTAGATTTGCGTGTACTGTTTTGTATTTCAAAATCATTGTATTACTGGGGAAACCATGGTAGATTCTAATCATCTTTCATTTCTGATTTCTAAACAGTGAGCTGTTTTGAAGTAGATTCTAAATTTAAGTGCGAATTCCATCTGAATTTCTACCATTGAGGATTTAATTATGTTTTTTTTTTTCAGCTGTAGGTACTGGTTGATCATGGCTTGAACTGAAGGTAGTTCCATAGGCTTCTAATATTATTATCATTTCCTGTACTTGTTGTTTTGATGTTCGTAACTCAAAGTTTACACTTAGTTGAAAAGTCTCAGCCATTTTCTTATACAACAAGTTATGTTTTCTGAATATGTTGAGTGATAAACATGGAATGTTGAAAATGATGGGAAATATATCCACCATAGAAATCAATTCCTCCAAGTCCAAGTTGACGGATCTGTTTATTTGAAAAGTCTCCAGTCCTCTATTTATTGACAAACAAAGCCTTCTGAAATACATAATTTCTGGTCTATAACCCCAAATTTGTTTCCTTGGAAATGTGATATGTTTTGCTATTTTTTTATGCTCATATACTTGGATTGTTTTTATTTCTTTCTGGGTATTGGGAGATATATTTTCTGATTTTGAACACCATATTCAGATATCTTTTGCTTCTCAAACCTCATCATGTTGTCCTTACCTTCAACTTCATCATCTATTGAAATACGATGTTTTCTTGAGTTTTAGAGGTGAAGATACCCGCAAAAATTTCACAGATCATCTCTACGATGCTCTCAGACGGAATGGAATCATCACTTTCAGGGATGCTTCAAAGCTGGAGGCCGGTCAAGATATTACATCTGAACTCCACAGAGCCATTCAACAATCATGGTGCTCGGTAATTGTTTTCTCAGGAACCTATGCCTTTTCAAGTTGGTGCTTGGAGGAGCTTGCCGAGATTGTTAAACAGAAAAACGATAATGGACATAAAGTATTTCCAATTTTCTACGATGTCGATCCATCTGATTTAAGAAAACTGAAAGGAAAAGTTAAAGAAGCATTTGCCAAACATGAGCAGAGATACAAGGAAGATAGAGACATGATCTTAAGGTGGCGAAATGCTTTAACTCAAGTGGCTAATATCAAAGGATGGCATTTAAATAACAGGTAAATCATTCTTTTCTTTATCATTTTTTTTCTAGTTGAATTAATTTATTAATTTATTTTTTTTCTAATCTTATCTGTTTAAATGTAAAGTTCTATTTTTCAACCAAAGGCCAAGTTGTATTCTGATGCTGTAACAGATCTTGCCTTTTTATACCTGCTTTCTGTTTGTTCCCTGACTATACTATGTTTCGTGATTTATTGAACTGAAATTAAAAAAAAAATGAACTCGTTCAAAAGATGTACACAGAATATTAAGTCAAAAGAACTAAATTTTATTTCTTTGTAGGCATGAATCAGAATTTATTGGAGACATTGTTAGAAAAATATCAGAAAAATTATGTCAAACATATCCAGTTTTTCATGACGAGTTGGTTGGAATAAGTTCACGTTTGGAGGAGTTGTATTCGAAAATAGAGATCAGTGAAGATGACGTCCGCGTAATAGGAATTAGTGGAATGGGTGGCATCGGTAAAACAACTCTCGCAAGGGTTGTTTACGACCAAATGTCATCTCATTTTGAAGGTAAATGCTTCATTGCTGATGTCTGAGAAGCTTCAGACAAATTTGGACTTGTTTCTCTACAGAAACAACTTCTTCTGCAGATCTTGTCCGACGAAGTTTTCGATTTTTTCAATGTTCATGAAGGGAATGTCATAATCAGTCGTAGGTTGTTTCACAAAAAGGTCCTTGTTGTTGTTGATGATGTTGATAATTTACAACACTTGAAATGCTTGGTTGGAAGGCGGGATTGGTTCGGTTCAGGGAGCAGAATCATTGTAACAACAAGAGACGAACATTTGCTCCAATCCTACGGAGTGGATCATGTGTACATGCTTACAACATTGAATCACAATGATGCATCTTGTCTTTTCAATTCGAAAGCTTTCGGTAGAGATGTAGTGCCGGAATATGAGTTCATTAAGCTCTCTACTCATGTTTTACTTTATGCTGGTGGTCTCCCCTTAGCGCTTGAAGTTTTGGGTTCTTTCTTGTGTGGAAGAGATGCAGCTCAATGGAGAAGTACAATCGCAAGGCTTAAAAGAGATTCCAACAAAGAAATTCTTGATAGACTTCGAATCAGTTTCGATGGATTGGAAGAAAGGGAGAAGAATATATTCCTAGATATAGCATGCTTCTTCAAAGGGGAGGATAAAGATTTTGTAACCAAAGTACTGGACGGGTGTGAGTTTTTCACGGATATTGGAATCGATGTTCTCATTAAGAAGTCTCTACTAACAGTTGATAAAAACAACAAAGTGTGGATGCATAACTTGCTACAAGAAATGGGAAGAAAGATTGTTTGGGAAAAATCTATTAAGGAGCCTGGAAAACGTTGTAGATTGTGGGAGGAAGAGGACGTCTATCATGTGCTAACCAAAAACACTGTAAGTCATTCCACAGAAATTACATCTATTTTATTTAATTTACAATCTGTAATGGGCATGTGTATATTCATTTATATAATGTATTTTTAGTTCAATAAATATGTAATAAAAATTATAATAATGATAAACATAAATGTCAATTTTCAGGAGTTTTATCATATACATTACCCCTTTTATTTTGTGTTTTCTTATGTTTTACTTTTGATTGCTTTTAGGCTACGGAAGTGATTGAAGGCTTGATCATCGACAACAAAAGGTAGGAAAACATACATATACATGTCTTGATGTATACTATTCATATTGTTATTGTTTTTTTGAAGTGAATTTCTGTTGTTTTACCCACGGTTATCAGGGAATTAAACAAGATGCTCAATTTGAATGTCAACGCCTTCGCGAAGATGAAAAAATTAAGATTGCTCAAAGTCCTTTGTCTCACAAATTGTTATGGACTCAAATATCTTCCTAATGAGCTACGGCTTTTAGATTGGATGGGATATCCTTTAAGATTCTTACCTCCAAGCTTCCAACCAGACAATCTCGTTGCACTTCTGTTACCATACAGTCACATTGAACAACTACGGAAGGGAAATATAGTAAGAACTAATTCACCTAACCCTTGTTTTCTAGCTTATTTTAAGAAGATTAGCTAAATCTTCTGTAATTTATTATTGTTTTCAACAGCCCCTGTATAAGTTGAGAGTGCTCAATCTCAAAGGGTCCGAAAACCTGATCAAGACACCAGACTTTACAACAGCACCAAATCTGGAAATTTTGATATTGGAGGGTTGTATAAGAATAGTAGATGTTCATCCTTCCTTCGAAGTTCTTTCGAGGCTTAAACATTTGAATTTAAGAAGCTGCACAAGTCTTAGGAACCTTCCAACCAAAATTGGAATAGAATCTCTTGAAAGATTAATCCTAAAAGATTGCAGAAATCTTATTAGTATCCCAAGCAGCATAGGTGGGTGTAAATGTCTAAAAACTCTTGATCTTTCTGGTTGTTATAAAGTTGAAAATTTGCTGGAGAATTTGCAGCAAGTAGAGTTGTTGGAAGAGCTTGACTTAAGTGAAACAGCCATAGCAAAACTGCCATCCTTCATTTTTGAACTTAAAAATCTTAAAGTTTTGTCTTTGAATAGGCTCAAGGGACCATCATCTAAGTTAGCACGAATTCTACCTTCTCTTTTCCCGGTATTCCAAATAGGAAGGTTTGAGTGTGTGCCTCTGACGTTACATTCATTGTCAGGTTTGAGTTCATTAAGAGAGATGAAACTAAGGAACTGCAATCTTCATGAAGGAGATATTCCTAGTGACATTTCTTGTTTATCCTCTTTGGAAAAACTTGAGCTTGGCGGTAATAATTTCATCAGCCTACCTGCGTCTATTACTCTACTTTCCAGGCTTCAATATCTTGGACTGTCAAATTGCAGGGAGTTTAAATCGTTTCCTGAGCGTCTTACAAATTCATCAAAGGTTTGCAAGGCAGTGGATTGGTCACGGTTTAGTGGTCTTCACTGCTACAGACTGGTTGAGAATATCAACACATTAACATTGCTGAAAAATCATCTTAAGGTTGATTAATCTTTCTCTCGCTTACAGAATATCATACTTAAAGAATTTATGGCAATAGTTATTAATCAACATGAGTTTTATTTTGCAGGAGGTTGCATGTGCAAGAAAAAGTTTTGACGTTGTTATACCTGGAAGTGAAATCCCTAAATGGTTCAGCCATCAAATTGTTGATTCTTCAATCAAGATACCCCTTCCCAACAATATTCGGAATCATAGTCAATGGATGGGAGTTGTTTTCTGCTGCATTTTTGTCAATGATGATGCTTCGAGGGATGAGGGACTCACATGGAAAGCTGTTATCCGTCATCGAATTTCGCAAGCTGGTTCTGGTGGATCAGCTTTTCGGGGTAGAAATCCTCGATGTGTCACTGGGGGCGGCTGGATTTTTAGTAAAGAAACTTTAGAGCCAATAATAAAGGACCACTTTTATCTTAATTATATGCCTCTTGGCTTATTATATCCATTTTTCTCGGAGGATAAATGTGGTGAAAGTGAAGTTGAGGATTCACCGACAACAGATTGCTCAAATCGGGTATTTGATGAACTTGAATTGTCAATGACATCCGATGATTGTATCAAGTGTGTTAAGGTGAAGAAATGGGGTGTTCGAGTATTGTCTCAGAAAGATTTTGAAGATATCCATGAAGATTCCGCCACAAATGGATCAACAGCTAATGGTCCCATTGTAAAAAGAAAACGTAATGTTTTCCGAGAGACAGACTCCGGGCCACAACCAAAAAGGATGGAAAAGTTTTTCAGTTTTATAACGGGACAGCCGGAGAAGAAGCATTAGGCAGGTTCAATATTTTTTTGAATTGAGGTACGTTCAATTTATCCACACTATGTATATGGATAGAATTTAGTTATATAGTGTATAACTCTTTTACGTTTTGCACGTTTTTTTATCATTATTTGAGTGAAACGGATGACTGAGATTAATAATAGGATATTTGAAGATTATCGTTTTGGAGAAAAAAAATATAGTTGATTTGCAGTGGCGGATCTTGAAATATATTTGAAGGTGAGCACACTTAGAATCTCAAAATTTCAGGGCGGGAACAAGTTATAAATATTAAAAAAATTAAAGACTAATTCATAAAAATTAAGAAAATTAAATGTAAATATGAATTTTAAAAAATTTAGGATTGACATGGCCTACCCTATTCCACATGTAAATTCGTTAGTGTTGGTTTGAGCTATCTATTTTTTTCATCCAATAATCCAAAAACTATGTAAAATTAAAGAGGTTTACACTATGTATTGTGTATCCTAATTTCTAACCTATATATGTGTAAGTGGGTCCTAACCTTGCTAATGTATATATATATATGATAGGATTTAATTATATAGTATATAACCTTTTTAGTTTTACATGATTTTTTAGATCGTTAGATAGATGAACCAATGAATGATGGGTTTGTGCTCCATCCTTGTACATGTATGTTCAATCCTTAATTGTGACCTTGTATCTGGTTGTTTGGTTCGAATGAATATTATAACACGTATGAATCCATCAAATGGTTTTAATGTTAAATAACGTTGTTTTTGTTAGATGAGTGGAGTTTGGGTGGGTAGCTTGCATGCACAAATATAACTTCATTTTTTTAAGTCAATAAACGTGTAGCGTTTTGGCAACAAAAAGAATCTTTATCTGGAAATATCATTTTTTACTAATTGGTGTGATGTAGTATCTGTTCTTATTTATTTTGTATATTTTATAGATAAACTGATAAAATATAAATCTTTTAAAAGTAATAATATTTATTTTTTCATTAGAACTATCTAAAGAGTTCCATCTACCTCCAATTATTTTGTGCCTTGTAATATTTTGTTCTCGAAGGCATAACTATCGGCAATAAAAGGTATGAAACGTACATACACATGTATTGATGTATATTTTTATTGCCCTTTTTATTTAACTTTTTTTAAAAATATGTATTAAAAAGCAATGGCAAAATCTTTAACGTTATTCTTTCATAGAAAATAAAGATGTGCATATCAAGTATATTTTGTTTTAGGTTATGAGTGTATGATATAAGTATGTATTTGATAATTGATATCGTCGTGTTTCATTTTTTAAAATTTGTTTTCATGCCTTATGAAGGTGTTTAATGCTCCCCTTAAGAACTTGTTTTTAAAATCATTTACATACGAATGAAATCCTCCATGTTTTCCCTTGCTTTTATATGTTTTGGAGCTCATTTTATTTTATTTTATTCATGATTATGAAAAAAAATTAAGCTTGCTCAAAGTCCTCTGGCATTTTTTTACTGTTTTTCCTCCTGCTTTCTCCTTCAGTACTCTTGTAAATGACAGTTTTCTGTTCTCCACAAGTCAGCCTTGGGTTCCCCCTTGGCCTGAAAGGCTCATGATTTAACTCCGGGAAAAGAATAGCGCTGCGCTTTTAGGAAGCTGAATAACTTGGTAGATTTTTTTCTTAAATAAAACAAATTTATCAGATGAGTTTTCTATCAGTGAAAAAAATTCAATAAACGATATCTATAAATTTCAACACCAATTAAGGAAAATCTTATTAAAAATCAAACATTAAAAGACACGAATTTGTTCGGTTTAACCTTGTTAGCATAGCATCAAAAGACTCCTTCACCGGACGGTTGGAACATAGAAACACACGCCAATGTTCCTGTGTTCCACGTTGATACCATTCGAACTGTGGGACCCTTCCGCCATTCATCATACCAGATCCCAATATCTCTCCAACATCAATGAGACAGCCTATTCTCAAAATTAGATTCTAAATCTCATTACGCACTTAGTTTCTTGTCATAAAAAAAAAAAAAAAAAAAGATTAGTCATTTTATTCGGACTAATAAAAATGTAACACTATAAGTGAGAACATTTGTAACATGTATATGAAAACACATACCATATTATTATTAATTGATGTCATCTTCCATTAAAACAAATCAAATGATGAATCATTTCTGATGAAAAAAGTTAAATGAATAAATAAATAAATAAGAATTCTGGAATAGTTTAGGGGTCAATTCGAGAATAAAACCATGAAAAAGACAAGTTTTGAAAGAAAGGAAAAGAATAACGTTGGTGTCAGGTGTTCCTCAGTTATCCGTTTTCTCTTAGCTTCTCTCTCAAACAATACTTTGATTCTCTTTCTTTCTTCTTTTCCTTTATATATTTACATTATAATTTCTTTCTCATTGTAATTTCGAGAAAAACAAGCCATTCATTTCATACTCCAAAGATTTTTTTTCTTCAAAATTGTTCATCATTGATACAATAGAAACTTTGAGAGAAAAAGGAAGGGTTTTTGGATTGATAGAAGAAGAAAATCGAAATGGGATCATCTACGGGACAGAGTAGTGGAAACTATGATCTTTCCTTCAAGATCTTGTTGATCGGAGACTCGGGTGTGGGAAAAAGTAGTTTGCTTGTTAGCTTCATTTCAGCTGCTTCAGAAGATTTAGCTCCCACCATTGGTTCAATTTCTCTACTTTTGGAAACTTTGTTTTCTGAGTTCTGGGTATTTTTGATTTTGCTTCATTCGTCAAATTTTTTATTTGGGTTTCTGTTTTGAATCTTTGTTCATAGGTGTGGATTTTAAGATCAAATTGTTAACAGTTGGTGGCAAGAGGTTAAAGCTTACTATTTGGGACACTGGTATGTATGTGTTTATACGTGCATACATGATACATACATACATACGTATATGAAATTTATACCATTATCTTCTTGTTCTTTGTTATTAGTCCTTCGGGTTTTTGATTTTGATTCTTTTTCTATCTATATGTGTTTTAGTTTTGTTGAATTCAATAGTCTATGCTTGTAATTACCTTCATTAGCTTGAATTGTAGAGAATGTGGTTCGTACTCATGAATTACTCGAGTTCGGTTTGAAATAATCGAGCTCGAGCTCAAAGTAGCATGTGAGCCTAATGTATTCTATTGTTTGAGCTCAAAAATCTCGATTCGAACTCGATCTTGAGCAAAAGCAATTGTCTCTGAAGTCGAGCATGAGAATCTAGCTCATTTTTTACCGAGTAGAAGAGTCTAATCAAGTCAGCTTAAACATAGAAAGTGAAAATCCATCGACCTGCAACTGAATTTCGATCTGTTAAACTGTTAGCAATGTAAAATTTGTCAATTTTTCCTCATGTTAAGCCATTCAACACAAACATAAAATGTTTTCCTTCATGTAATATGTTTATATTTCACCAATTCTGCACCCTGCAGCATCATGATTTGGAATCAAATTCTCAGGAAAATTTCTATAGAACCATATGCATTGAAAATAGATTCATATTTGATATTATATTAATCAGTTGAACTGAGTTCTGGCTTCGAGTTTGTTGTTACTGGTGCTAACTTGATCTGATTAACTCGAATTTGCTACTTCAATCTTCAATTGTATGATTGATATTTGGATTCATAATGGTTATGGTAGCTGGACAGGAAAGGTTCCAAACATTAACAAGCTCATATTACAGAGGCGCCCAAGGGATCATACTTGGTAAGTTCATCATTTTAGTGAAAGTTTCAAATTCTTACAATGTTACTCCGTTTCGAGTCTATAGATATGTGTCTCGATATGAGTATGTTCGATATTTGTAACTTTTTATGTATTCGGAGGATGTTTGGAGGCTTATGTCTCCGATTCATGATTTGCGTCAGATATGAATACTTTAAGTACACATAGGGAGATTACCAGCCGACTCTCATTTACTATAAGTACACAATCTTGAATATTGGACTTGCATAATGTTAAAAGTGAGGGCAAATTGTAGTTGTTCGATTCTATGTTACTCCAACATGAATGTTGGGATAAGACCTTCCGAATATCTTTCAAATACATGGGGGGAAAAGGCCTTACACTCGAGCCTGAGTCGATCATGATGTTGAATTATATATATTGTTAGCAAATGATTCGAAATTGTCGGAATTGTTTGAAATATATCTTTGCTTTTGGTTGCAGTTTATGATGTAACACGGCGAGAAACATTCACAAATTTGTCCGAAGTTTGGTCCAAAGAAGTGGAGCTCTATTCTACCAATCAAGACTGTGTCAAGATGCTTGTCGGAAACAAAGTCGATCGAGTAAGTCTAATCTTCCTTTTCCTATTCTTGATATTAATCTATGTTCCTGACTCTGCATTGTTTTCAAAATATCCATAACGTAGTCTTATGTTAAATACGAGTATGCCTCTTTTTTCTATTGTCATGTATCCACATCCGAATGTGTCGAATATCGGTTCCTTAAAGAAAAATGAACCATCAGTGCAACATTATACCTTTGTTGATTTTCATTCCAAAAGAAACTCTTTTAACTTCCAAACAGTCCCTAAAAAGGAAAAATTGTCCTTCAGGCCCATGAAAATCATAAAATTACAAATCAGTCAAAAAACATCCTAGTTTCTCCCTGCTTCCAAACCTCATTTCTACAAATACATGTGCCAAACTATATGTTTGTGTCAGGACTCTGACCGGGGCGTAAGTAGAGAAGAAGGGATGGCGCTTGCAGAAGAGCTTGGATGTACATTCATTGAATGCAGTGCTAAAACAAGAGAAAACGTGGATCAATGCTTTGAAGAGCTTGCAGTAAAGGTACATTTTATGTTAATCGTTTTTCTTGAAACATCCATATCCGGTACTCGTGTCAAATTCTGACCGGGAACTGGACGGTCTTAACAGGTAATGGAAGTTCCTAGTCTTTTGGAAGAAGGGTCGACTGTCGGAAAAAGAAACATCTTAAAGGATACTCTATACATATAAACCAGGCTGGGCAGCCATCTTTATTTACAACAAATAAAATAATAACCCTCTTTGTATTTATTTAATTAATTAATTTCTATTTATTTTATGGTAAGAAATGAGTTTGAAATTCAAACTGCAGTTCTATCTCTGCATTAGCTTATAATTTTACAATTTTAATGAAATTAAACTGAAATGTTATCGTTTTAAGAGGATTAATATTTACTTTGACCAGTCATTTTATACTTTTAAAAGAGCAACTCAAATAAGATTTTCCGCCGTCCCTAGCTGTTTCATTTAAAACTTGCAGTAAATCTTTCCTAGGTCTTCTCAACCATGATCACCTAACTGGAACCAAATTTCAATTAATAAAAAATTAATATTTAAAAATATTTTGACAAAGTCTTTACACGATAAAAATGGATGACGTGACAAAATGCAAATTTAATAGATAAGCAATTTTCCAAGCTAGTACAAGGTCCATTTCATGATACCAAATTATATTATTTGGACTCACCGGTTTCTAAAATATTGTATTTAATACATATTGAGATATAAATTTTAAGGATACTCGCCTAAGCTTTGGGTTTATTGTAGCGGTTATAATAAATATTTTAAAATTAAGTTCTATCTTTCTCCAATTTCAGTTTAAGTTCCTTTTAAATTAAATTTTATCCCGTAAATTTTAAAATTAATTAATTTTACTTTTATTATTGTCATTGGCGGATGCACACGGGAGATGAGCCCGTGTCCACTCTGAATCTTTTAAAATTCATACATTTAGCTTTGATTTTTTCAATTTTATAAATTAATCTTTAAATTTTTTAGATTTTTATGATTTTTATCCACCTTGAATTTTTAAAATTTTATGACTTTTGTCCACCTTAAAACATATTTTAATTTGTATCTACTCCTATAAATATTTATAGATCTGTCACTGATTATTGTTTAAACTTAATTTCGTCTCTAATCATTAAGCTTAAGCTTTACCAACCTATTACTTGTCAATGGGCATAATCCAAGGTTGTGGAACACACTGAGGATAAAACAAATCTAAGATTCTTTGTTTGATCAATTAGTTTTTTTAATAAGAATAAAATAAATTTTGCATTTTAGGTATCCCTTTGTCTTTATATTAAAACTAAAATATTGTGAATTATATATAAAAATAGTGTTTTCAATTAGGACATCTTTAGGAAGACATTGCAATTGAAAATATATTAATAGAATATCTCCTACCTAAAAAATAAGTAAATGGTGATTCTTTTGTTGAAGATGGAATTTTTTTATTATATTATTATTTTTATAACCATTTGATTTTAATTTATTGATTAATAATTTAAATATAAACACAACAAAGATTTATTATGAGAGTAACCCCTAATTGAGCCTCTTTCATTTACAATATCATATTCAAAATTTAATTTTTGTTAAGGATATGGACGAAATCATGATTGAAAATAAAAAAAAAATAAAATATTAAATTTCAATAATATAAGGACATATTAAATATTTAAATTCGAGAATCATAGAGCAAGGCTTAATTTATCTAATATTTAAATTTTATAATAACTTAAATTGTTATTGAACGAAAATAGTTGAGGATACAGACTTGCTCTTCTTTAGTTTAACCTCTACTTGATTATATCTTTAATAAATTCTTATATTTTTAAATTCTAATATTTATTTTACAGGTACTGATTTATTATTAGACTAAAATCTATTTAATACCTTGATTTTATAACAGGGGACAGAGTCTCCTTGAACCTTACAAATATTGAAAATAATTGAAATTTTAATAAAAATTAAAAAATAAACATTAAAAAATAAAGTCATAATATTAAATATTAAAAATACACCCTAAACGAGTACATCTTTTATCCATATTCAAAAACGACACTAGCCTCAAAGGAAGTAGGGGATATATTTGATAAAAAATTATACAAAATCTTATTTAAAAATTAATTTAAAAAATAAAAATAAAAAGAGATGTATTCTATGGAATATCTTTTTATAAATTCTTGCAAGGAATATACCCACTTTCCTTAACACCAAGTTAAAAACAGACAATCATTGAAACACTGTCTTAATTTAAACAATCATTATTGATTAGGTCCCTAGAAAAGTCGCATCATTTGAGATATTCAAATGGAATTAATTTCCTCTACGAAAAAGACAATTTGGGTTTAAATAATTTATAACATAATTTCATTATCATAAGAAGAAGATAATATTCTTTAATTATAAAAATATATGGGAGTGGAGCGGCTACTAAGAAAGGTACTTTCGAGTTTGGTTTGGTTTGGTTGTCCTTCAAAATAATTTTTAATTGATTAAATAATTTGATTTATTATTAAAAATTGAATATTAAAATTTATAATTAAACTTAATCCAAATCACGAGTTAATCTATCAAACAATCAAACTCAAAATTATACCTTAAGTAAACTTGAATCCTGTTTTACTTAAAAAAAATAAAATCTTATTAAAATCTATTAAGTATAAATCAAATGGTCATTCTTAAACACGAATAACATTTTTCAGTCGTTGGATATAGCCAACTAGAGGCGCTAATCCACGTGTCAAAATCACATCGCGTAATGACAATCACCAGTTATGTGGCTTCCAGTCAGAAAACTTATCCTCTTTTTCTATTTTCACGCCGCACATTACGTGGCTCTTATCCAACATAAAACACGTGTCATTTGCCTATTCATTTGACGCTGTCGCGCTTAGCTGTCTTTGCGAGAATGACCGGCTGCTCGGCTATACCAATTTCCAACAAATACTCCATAAATAATTTTAAACAAAAAATTGAAACTCGATTTATTAATTTCCGTTGATAAATAATTTTAAATTTATTATAATTATTTACTATAATAAAATGATTATAAATAAAATTTTGAAACTCGTTTGCTCCATTTGTAGTTTAGTCTCTTTATTGTTATTAAATTATAAAATTAATTATAATTTAATATTACTATAGTTCGAATAGTTAACACTATTGATTTTTTAATTAAAATGTTATACATTTTGAAAAAAAGATTATTTTCAACACAAAATATTCATATCAGTATAATAAATTGGAATTAATATTTTTCAAAAAAATCATTTTACAGTTTAATAATGATATTTAATTAATTTAAAGTGTTTAATAATAGTCTTAAATGAAAAATAAGTGTATAAAGTTTATTTTATCTGAACTTAATATCTTTAAAGTATTTTTTTATAAAAGTACGTACGTAAAGTTTTAATTATTATAATTTTAGGTCTCTCGATGTTAATTATCGTTTAAAAATTTACTAGCCAATTATAATATGACACCTTATAGGTTTTAATTTCTTATTTATTTTAATAATTTTTTTAAAATTAAAATTTCCAAAAGTTTTAAAAAATAATAATAACAAATACCTAACCCTCAATTCAGCGACTTTCGTCGCCGTTGGTCACATTATCGAAGACAAAATAAAGTGCTTTCCTATTATTAAAATACTTACACATCGTTCATTGTCGATCAATCTTTATTTATCGTAAATTGTTTGAATAAAATTTTCAGACATTTCGGCCTTAATTTGGCATTTTGCATAGTTTCATACGCTTTCTGACAACAAAGTAATAAGGTAAATAATTATTGTGGTCCGTCAATAAATATGGTGGATGATGATGTAACCATCGACGACGAAATCAACTAAAACCGTAATTTAAGTTTTGGGAGTTAACGGTTTTAAAATTATGGGTATTTTGTGAATTTTAGATTTTTTTTTAATTTAAGGATAGTTAACATGATGCATGTAAAATAACAACAGTTAAAATATTAGAAAATCTATTTTTAAAAAATATTTTATACACTTAAAATTTTAAAATTTATAATTTAGGCATTTAATTTTCATTTAAACCTTAATAATGTTATTATAAAACTTGAAAAAAATTAAATTATAAAATTAATTAATTAAATTACAAGACCAAAACTATAGTAATAAAATGATCATAAATTATATTTTGTGCAATTTCGTTGATTAAATCAACCAAATAAAAATTAAATATGTTATTTATATTAATGAGTAAATTTGAATTATGATTTGTTTAAATTTGGTTATTAAATTGTTAGCTTTTACAATATAGTAACCATTACTCTAATTGTTGTTGTTTTACTTTAATCGTGTTCTAATATAAGTACTATTTATGTTCTTTTATCAGTTTTTTTACGTTTCAATACTATAGGAGTATTTGATAAAGGCTAACTATGCATTTTGGCACTTAAACTTCACTTCAAGGTAAAAATTGGCACATAAGAGTTTAGGTTCAAATTGATACACGAGTTTAGTTTCATCCTTCAAAGAAGTCATTTGTTGTGGGTATCAATTTGGATTAAAAGTGAAGTTTATGTACTAATTTCAGCCAAGAAGTCAAGTTAGGGATTGGACCCAAAAAACTTAAAGCAAAACTTATAGGACCTAATTAAAAACACTTGTATAAAATGACACCTTGAAAACAATCTCAAATACCAAACGATCTATTGGCCCTTTAGTTAATAGTTAAACTAATATAAACCGGTAACGAACTAATACCGGTAACCGTGGTCCAACTCCTTTCATGTATAAGACATGGTGCTTATAAGTGGATATCACCACCAGACCATACCGGCACTCACTCACACAACATTCCGATCTTCATTCTCCACTCCCAACCATGCCGATCAGAAACGTAGCCGTAGGCGGACGGGAAGAGGTGACTCACCCGGACGCGCTAAAAGCAGCTCTGGCTGAGTTCTTCTCCACGTTGATCTTCGTTTTCGCCGGGTCGGGCTCGGGCATGGCCTTTAACAAGCTCACCGACAACGGAGCAACCACCCCAGCGGGACTCGTTTCCGCCTCTATAGCTCACGGCTTCGCCCTTTTCGTCGCAGTCTCCGTCGGCGCCAACATCTCCGGCGGCCACGTCAACCCGGCCGTTACGTTCGGCGCTTTCGTCGGCGGGAACATCACTTTGTTGCGTGGCATACTTTATTGGATCGCACAACTCCTTGGCTCGACCGTCGCTTGTCTCTTACTTCAGTTCTCTACCGGTTACCTGGTAACTAAACTGACTACCTTAGTTTTAGTCCCCTTTAAACTTTATAATTTAATCCTTGTACTTTAATCGGGATTTAATGGTGTTTTGTAGGCCGTGCCAGCTTTTGGACTGTCAGCTGGAGTCGAAGTGTGGAACGCTGTCGTTTTCGAGATCGTGATGACTTTCGGATTGGTCTACACCGTCTACGCTACCGCCGTTGATCCTAAAAAAGGAAACATCGGAATCATCGCTCCGTTGGCGATCGGTTTAATCGTGGGAGCCAATATCTTAGCCGGTGGTGCTTTCGATGGAGCTTCAATGAACCCGGCCGTTTCCTTCGGTCCTGCTTTGGTTAGCTGGTCCTGGAGTAACCACTGGGTTTACTGGGTTGGACCCCTTATCGGCGGTGGTCTCGCCGGTCTCATTTACGAGTTCATCTTCATCAACCAAACCGGACATGAGCCACTCCCCACCACCGATTATTAAAATCGTTTTATTTTCTTGATTTGTGACCGTTGATCGTGTTTAGTTTTCGTTTCTTTCCTCTATCGTGATCATCGTGCATGGCTGATGTTGTTTGCTTGCAATTGCATGCCTTGGAAAATGGAAATTTCAGTGATGAAATCGAAACCAGGGATGTAAATAATGTGAATTTGTGTTAAAAAAACTGTTCTTTATATAGTTATTGCTTGCATTTATCTTATTTTTCAAACTTCATTATCTTTACTTTGAGACTAGATATAAATTCTATATGTCTCCTATTAACCCGTCATAGAACCACTTTTCCATTTTTATAAAGTAATTTATAATTACAGTATAATTTATTTCTCTTTTATAAATAAATATATTTTAACGCATTATGATTTCACTTTTGTTCAGAATAAGATCGATATAATAATACTCCATGTTTTGTTTTTCTAGTATTTTCTTGATTTTGCAGATGTTTTTGTCCATTTATGAATAACACAGTCAATGTACCTTCAATCATTTACTTTGTTGCCTTGACCAAGTCAATGCTTTCAATTTATAACAATTTTATTATATATATTTAAAAAATCATTGCTAGTATTGTGTGTTGTAATTAAAGTTCTTTTTACTCATGATGGGATTGAATTTGAAAAATCTTTATGTATACATATTACTCCATGTTCTGTTTATATATTATAATACCTTTCCATTATTTCGTCTCTGGGTGATATCGAGATAACCAGGACATCGAGATTCTTGTCCTTGTAATTATGACTCCTGCGGGCAACATCGCACGTGAAGTTTCTGGTAAGAACCAGCATCTCCACGTCATAGGACCCAGTTTTCATGCCCCATTACCGGACGAGATTCAATTATGCAAGAAGAACATATTAAAAATGAATTAAAATATTCAAAATTGAATGTTATTTGTATTTGTTGAATATATATAATTATATCTGAAGTATTAGTCTGATATTTCAATATTATTTTTAATTAATTGATATTTAATAGTATCAATTTAATTCTTTCATCAAAGAACTTGTCATTTATTTTCGCACAAGGCTCTAGACCGTTGAGCTAGGCACCTTAGTGAAGATTAAATCTACTTTCAAAATTATTTTTCTTAATTACATATTTGAGAATTCTGCTTTTCGTATTTTTTGTCGATAAAAATTTATAAAGTTTTAATCTTGTATTGTTTTTTTTTTTTTTTTTTTTACCTCTAGTATTTTTATCGACATTTTGATTATCAAATTCGGGTCTTTTAATAAAATTTTAATTGTTCTTTAGTGTGTTTTAAATTTAAAACACATAAAAATGTTCAATTGGAATTTTTATTAAATTGATAATATTTTAGACTAAATTGATAGATTATAGTATAAGTACTTAGAGTAAAACTATTATTAAACTAAACTATATCATTATTTTTGTTAATTTTAAATAATGAATGTATTAAAATAACAAAAATATATTATTTTATTACAAATAATAATTAAAATATCAAAATATGAATATGAATATAATTAAAGTACTAAATATGTATTACCTCCACTTCTTCAACAAAACAATATTTTATGTCTTTCAATCCATTGTACTCAATTTACTCTTACATTTTACAACCTTTGGGTATCCAACGTCACCCTTGAAGGTACCTCCCTGCCTCTGCCCTGACTTTTTTCTCTTTGTTTCCAACACAATTCTAAAATCTTGACGCCCACTGCTTCTGTCTCTACAGATTTTCCGGTCACATGGGTAGCAAGGGAAGCTACTTGAAGGGTCACTGTCCTTAAGGCTTAAACACATGGGTGCACGGCGGATGTTCCAAGTCCAAATCAATGATTTCCTACTGGTGGTGGGATGATCTTAACCAAAAACAATACAACACACAGAGGCTACGAATTCAGTACCATAATTTTGAATCCTATACGTACCAAGAAATAGGAGACAAGTAGAAATAGAACGAAACTTAAAAATTTAAATTTTTTATACCATTTAGGGTTTTTATAAAAACTATATATTTCTTATTAAAATTGTATTTTTGCCCTAAAATTATTTATAAGTTAATCTATCATAGAAATTTATAAATTTATCTCATATGTGTCCGTGTATAAATATTTTATTCATAATTTAATATCTAAAACATACTATTCCCTCCGTCCCATTTAAGATGTATTATTGATTTTTAAAAGTTAAAATTCTTAAAGTTTGATTTTGTTTATATTAAATATTTTAAATAATTAATTTTTATAAGATATATATTTAAAAACTTTTTGATAAAAGATTTTTAAAATATATTTTTTATATTTTTCTCAATAATAAATTTTAAATAATTGAGAGTCAAAGTTAAAAAATTGACAAAAAAAATCAATTATAGACATTAAACTTGGGACAAAAGGAGTATTTACTTTCTATTTTAATTCATAAATTATCATTTGATTTTTATTTTAATACAAAAGTTGTGTAATTTTTTTACAAAATTTTTTTATAAAATTTAAAACATAATCCATAAATTCTAGATCCCTAAAACATAAATTTTAGACCCTAAACTTTAACCATAAATCTTAAATTTTATACTCTACACACTAAATCTTTAAATTTCGATCTAAAATTCTAAACACTAAACTTTAATTTAATTTACACAAATTTTTATATCGTAGTATTTTTCTTATAATTTATCTTAAAAGGTTAACAAGGTTTAAATGATAAATCAACATTTAGTTATAATATTTTTTTCAATTTAACCCTGAATTCTTTTTTATCAATATTAACGTTTAAACTTGATAATTTTTTCCATCTGAATATAATCTATTGGTCGAGTTATGACCCTTGGTACCTGAAAATTGTCAACTCATCATGTGGGTTAGCCCACTTCATAACTTGGAGTTAACCCGTTACTATAAAACGGGCTTTTTAACTTAAAAGGCTATTTGTTTGCTGTGGGAAAAACATTTTGACTCAAACTCTAACCATCAATCCATGTTGGGATCATTTGAGTCCCATCATGGTTTGGTCCAAAGCGAATTTAGGCACTTCATTTTTTGGATAAAAAAGTCTGTATAAATTTGAATCATGAGGGAAGGTCGGAGCAGATACAGAAATGGTGGCACCGCCGGTTTCGGCTGAGAATGTGTGAGACCAAACCATTCCTTGCATAAGAGTAACCGGGATGTCTGTCCTTAATCAAACAATAATGCTTCTCCAACTCTTTTGTTGATGCTATCTCCGACTTATCTCTCGGAGGGGTCGATGATTGATGACTACTTACTAGAAAACATACACAACATTCATTGAAGATGGGCAGTGGCATCTTAGACACCGTAGGGATTCAAACATACGGCTCTCAGCCTCTCGCCGGACCCCTTAACAAGGGTGGCCAACCTGCATGACTGCTGTTTGAATCTAATCTCCCCAGAGAAAGGAAGATTAGCAGCCTCATATATGAATAAAAAACAAAGTGACAGCTCCAAGAACATAATTATTCAAATTGGTGAAGGAAACTCATACATCAGTGTTGCAGCATCTGAATTCTAAGATGAAAAATCTATAGAATCATATGAGACACAAAATATAGAAAACCCTCAATGTTATCATCACATGTATCCATCGTCACAGACTATTTAGAGTCTACAGACAGTAGATGACTGAAAAGAAACACAGGTAAAAGAATGCATTTGCAGTCACTATATGGTCCATATGCTGCAACTTCTTCATTGCAACAACAACCCAGAATCCGCCCATAAGCCCTTTTAGCTGCACACTGTTCTTTCAATAGCTTAGAAAGCATAGGCCGCTAGCGATCTATAAATGACTTATTCATGAGGTTGACGGCATCATCCATGAACTGCAATAACAGCAGCAAGTAACCAAATGAATCATGAAATATATTCAGATGCACATACTTCACATCTATGGCCTTTTTGTTTTTTCGGGTAACAGTAACAAAAGCCTGAGTCATATAATATACTTCACTATACAGTATCTTGG
This sequence comes from Abelmoschus esculentus, assembly GCA_035048815.1. Taxonomy (NCBI): domain Eukaryota; kingdom Viridiplantae; phylum Streptophyta; class Magnoliopsida; order Malvales; family Malvaceae; genus Abelmoschus; species Abelmoschus esculentus. The sequence continues at coordinate 131,910 of JAUCBN010000019.1, read as the reverse complement.
AAAAACTGAAACCAGAACATATTTGGAAGTCTCTCTCTTTGCTTATTTCCACTATAAAGAGAACCTTGGGATCATAAAGGAATATAAGAGAAAGAAAGACACAAGGAGGCGAACTCTCAGTTTGCCAATCCAATCTTCTACTAATCCAGAGAGTTCGCCAATCCAATCTTCTACTAATCCAGTACAATGATGTAATGTTCTTAATACTTCAGGCTCTGAAAGACCATGAGCCTTTTTAACCAATCATTTATGGGCTCCAGACTCATACTACTAGACTCTTCATTTTTCTTCATGTGCTTGTGTTTGACCCTCGTGTCCAACACATGAATTCAAAGATATGACCTCCCCAATATCCTCTAAATACATGGAGAAACTTAGAAAAACCTAACCAAACATGTATCCAACATTCACATCTGATTCCAAGTAACATGTCTGGAGACTGCCTTAAAATAGAACAGCATGAGAAATTGGAGCAATCCCATTTCCAACTGAAGAGCCTCAATGTTGAAAACAAAAGCTATATGAATGTCTTGGACCTATTGGCTACAAAACAAATAGGTTTCTACTTCATCACAAACATCTCTATCTCAACATCTTAAAAGCTTTTCTAAATTATTTATGTCGATTAATTTCAAATTGGCAAATTGCAAATACAACTTTACTCTTAAAAAAAAGAGCATCAACAACAAAACTTCCTTAGTATCGATGCAAGCAACATGATAAGTGGATAATTCCATGTGAGGTATAAAAAAGAGAGCACACCAATTTCTTTTACCTTTCCAAGCAACTTTAGTTCTTTACCGACTGGTTCCAAAAATTTAGTGTTAACTTCAATTGGCCACACCTGTCAATATCGGAAAGAGGAATAAATTAACAAAAATGTGTAGCACGCAAGGTTTCACCCAGACATGAAAACAAATATATTCCTAATTCATATAACATACACAATGCTTTGGGATGAAAAAGGACGTAACAGTTGTCTAAGTTTCACTCTGAATATGAAACAACAAAGTATATCTTATTATCTTCCAACTTCAAGTTTATGTTGTATTTCTGCGAAAATTTGTATCATTCTAGAAAACCACTTCAAATGAAATTCATTATTAGACTATACATTGGAGTGATAATTTGTCATACCTACCAAACGTATACAATTTTAAAAAGTTTTAAAATATTAATCAAATGGTTACATAAGATATATAAAGCTATAGAGGCCTACTCACCATATGATCCAAAGTTAACTAGAAAGAGGAAAAGGACCATGAAACATGGTTGCAAACACATCATACAAACATGACACAAGTTTGTGTTGCTGAAATTGAATGCAACAGTGAATACACGTTTTCAACCGGTGATCGGTCTACTAAAGATAAATCCTTTTTTTGGTAGAAGAAGATTACTTCTAGTGTACATAAGTTAGAAGAACATCCAACAGTTTCATATCAAAACTCCAAACCACAAGAATTCACTTTAATTGTATTTAAGTAACTAATACTACATGTTATTGATTCTGATAATAAATTGATCAGCAACCCCATTTTTGCATTGAATTATCCCCCCCCCCCCCCCCCCCCCAAAGGGACAATAAACCATATTTTTTCCCAAAAGGAATGAAAAATACCTTAAGACCAAGTAATCTAATAGGTGTAATCTGGCCTGGGACAATGCATTCGGGTCCAGCAGCTTCCACAATGGCCTCTGTCGCTAACCCACTTCCTATAGGATCTGAGTGCTGCAAAAATCAAAACAAAATTCTCATTTTTTTTCAAGAACTGAAAAAAGAAAATACAGCTGATTATAAAAGAGGTGACCTTCATGACGGCGAAGGCATAATTTGAATTAGGTGTTGGGCGTAGACGAAGAACAGGGGAGTAGTGGATTCTGGGAATTGATTTTCCAGCTGAGGCTCGCCATGGAACATCCTTCTGCAACGCAGCTCCTCCTTTCTTCGACATGGTTTTTTCAGTTGTTTTGAAAAGAACTGAAACGAAATAAACTCTGGATTTTGGTCGAAACCTTGATTGGAATTAAGATAACGATAAGAAACGAATGGAAATCAGTACATTAGAGAAACTGGGAAATTGCGGATAGCTTTTTTCTAAGCAGGTTTTTAAACTGTGGCTTATCGAAGCTGATTTTATTTTATTTTTATCTATTTTGTGGATATCATGAATACGATATCTAGTCGGCCATCCAGTATATTTCAGCCTATAATTCGATATCAATATTTTAAAATATGGGAAAATATCCCTAAAAATATTATATATTTGTCAAAATATGTCTATTTTTTTATATTTTAATTTTAACATTAATCTTAACAAAGAAAAGAAAATCTCGAGAGAGAAAAATAGGTGTTTTTAATGGATCTATAAATTATGATTTAAAAAATAAAAAAACAAAAATAAATAATTTGTTCAACCAATCAAGTATATTTATCCAGGGAAGAATTATTAAAATATTATAATTGAAAACTTTATTTCTAAAAATATGGTTCACACATCATTATTTCCCACAATATTGTGGATTATTTTAACGTTTAGAAGACCTCATGCATATAACCCGTCTTTAAACAGTGATTCGAATAAAAAATAATATTTCGGCAAAGACCAAGGGTTTACAACCCGACTTTTGAATAGTGTTTATACATGCATGCAACCTTTGCCATATTTTTTTAAATCACTATTCAAAGCTGGGTTGTATGCATGAGGTCTTTATTGAAATATTATTTTTTATTCGAATCACTGTTCAAAGACGGTTTGTATGCATGAGACCTTCTAAACACTACAGTAATCCACCATATTATGAAAAATAATGACGTGTGAACCATATTTTTGAAAATAAAATTTCCAATCACAATATTTTAATAATTATAAATAATTTGCATTTAAATCTATTAATTTCATATTTAATTATTATCAATTTTTTTATTTAAATTTTATATAAAATAATAAACAAATAGAATTCAATATAATACCATTAAGAACAATTTAATGATTTCTAATTGAATTGCTATTATAGTATAAACATATATTATAGTCACATGATTTATAAATATGTAAAAGAATGTATTTCAATTATATATAGAACTATTATTTGATATATGGTAGTTGGAAAAAAGTTATTTTAAATAACAAAATTGTTAAGTTCAAATACTAATTTGGGAAAAATAATTTCATATATGTTAATTATAATACTTAATTTTGAATTTCCATATATCAGTATTAATTTTAATTGAACAATTACAAATTTACAACAACTGATTTGAACTATAATATGTTCTAATCTTCTTTTATGTTGTATTTATAGTCTTTATGACATGTCTTAAACTACTGTTCCAATTTATGTGTAATATAAATAACAAATATGAATCTTCAAAAACTTAATACAATTTCTAGTATTAATAAACCAACCAAACCAATGCATGTTCATAACCAGGTTGCTTGAATTTCAAAAATTCCGATCCTCTTTCTTTGTAATGAACAACAAAAAATACAAGTTGTTCCTCACAAACCATTTAATCTGCGGCATCTCACTAACAAATTGCAGACATTCTTAACTACAGTCGTGGCTGCTCTGTCTCGGCTCATCTCCGATGATCGAATACAGAGAAAAAAAAATCTAAATCTGAAAAGAAAAAGAAGCGTACCATCAAAATTTAAAAAAGAAATAGTAGAAGATTCCTTAACCGAAATCCGAGCATTTGTCACGGCGGAGAAACCATCTCGACTGCAGTCATTCAGCGTGCCCCTTTCTCAGCTGCCGCTTTTTCCAGCTTCTTCCATGACATTTCTCGTTGCTCCTCCACTTCTCCGGCCATGGCTTCTTTCTCTTGAAGCTGCCTCTCGCACTCCTCGACTAACGCAGAGTCCATCTCCACGAACATCTTCCGCACATCGACGGTCAGCCCGTGAACTTCTGTGTTCCAATGGCTTTGGATATTCTTCTCCAATGCCTCGAACATAATCGGTAACACCGCCTGCCGGTGCTGCGAGATTAAGCCAACAATGTGCTCGCTGTTCCAGAAGAAAAGTGCCCTTTCGGCCACCTGCAACACAGAAATGGTCCTGGGAAGAACTATGAATTGTTGTTCAATGATTACAACGTTGAGTGAATCTGATATGTTTTCACAATTAAGGAGACAGTTCGGATGAGATTATTAGAACTAAGATAAAAGATCAGATTCAAACATATATAAAAGAGAAAAAGGCTGAAGCGTTACCTGAAAATTAGGGTTATTAACACAACGAGCAATCTGTCGGAACATAGGGACCATGCAACGCTGGAACTCGGTGGACTGCATGGCTTCCAGAACTTCCTCGAGTTCCCCGAGGAACATAACTTCCTTTTGACAATTAACCAATGGCCAATACTTCAACAACCCTCGAACAACCACATCAGCCAGCTTATAATCCTTATCCACAAACTGAACCACACAATAAGACAACTGCTGATGATACAGCGAGAGCTGTTTCAGTTTATGCAAAGGAATGAGTGTTCTAACAAGGAACAGCTTGTGTTCTTCTTTTATAGGCACCGTGAAGCCATTGATAATGCTTCCAAAAATCTCTAAAAGCTCGCCCACGCCGCTGTGCCTCTGGGTTTCGTATATGAACCTATAGAATATGTTGTTTATGGCTTTCCTAATGCATGGGCGATACATCACGAATTTACCATAAATCCTATGGACAACCATTTTTAAATACTCTCTTTCCCTGGAATCTTCAGAATCAAACAAATCAAGCAGCTTTAAGACAAAGGTATGATCGATGTAACGTTTGGCAGCCTTCGTATCTGTGTCGGAGGAAACCACGTACCTCAACAGAAGCTCGTAGACAATCTGTAAATGCTGCCACGCCGGTTCCGAATAGTCTTCCACTTCTTCAGGATCTGCGCTTTCCGCCGCAGAAGATGTCTCGTGGGCTGCCGGCGGGAGAGATCGGAAAATGTTGATTCCGACCATCTTGATCATCTCCCCAAGACATGTCTCCGAGATCTTGCTCATTCCGGATTGGATGAAATCGACGAGTTCCAACAATGTTTGTCGCTTGATCTCTTTTTGTCGTGCCGATTTTAAGTTGTCCGTGAAATCGAATTGGAAGCAACAAATCTGGAGTTTTCTCAGGAATAAAACCTGCCTCTCCGATTTAGAGACGTCTTTGAATAACGGCAACGGCTCCACGGTGGTCATCCGAGGGAGGCTTGATAAAGTATCCCGGGGACTTGGTATTTGACCCGGCCCGAGTGTACCGGATCCGTTTACAGGTACATCTGTTAAATCCGATTTGGAACGCTTCCGCTGTCCTTTCCTAAATTTGAACATTTTGGATCAAGAGGATTTGATTGAATAATCTAAATAGAGATTAAGAATCCAAAAGGGATGGGTTCAGTTTCAATCGATCTGACTGCATGGAATTTTTCTCTGCAATTGAAAAAATTAACAGGTAATTAATAAATTATAGGATTTTTATCCCCATGACCATGAATTAATCGGAAACCGGCTAAAAAACCATCAGAAAATCAATCACGGTGATGATCTTGCGACCATTTAAACATTCCGATGTAAAAGAAAACAAAGAGGGAAAGAAGAATTAATACTCTTATCAATGTCTTTTTCAAATAAAGTTTTGTAGATTAATCGAAGTGGATCGTTTGGTTTCTTTTGACGTTGTCTTTTCTACACGTGGCTTTGAGCTAAGGAACGGCAAAATTCGGAGCCCGAGAATGGAAATCCCACGTGGAAGTGAAAAAGACAATCTGAGTTCAATCAAATTTTATACATCCTTAAATTATGATATTAACTTTAAAATGGATTCTAAATCAATAAAATCTATCAATTAGTATAGGCGTTAAATCTTAGCTCGGATCTGACAGAACATTTACAATGCATGAATCGAAGTTTAAGTACGTGTATATCTATCACATAAATAGACTAGATCAATCATGTTAAAAATTAAATAATTTTAAAATTTAAGAAATCAATTTAAAATATCGAAGATGTTTTAAACAATAACCCACTTTTATTATATCTCAAAGAAATTTAAAATGAAAATAGACAAATTAGTTGTATTGAAAATGCCAAAAACAACACACTCAAAATCCAAATGTTTTCCTCCCTCTCTTTTATTTTCTCTATATTTCCCCCAAGCTGTTATTTCCCACACTCTGGTGTCAAGGCATGGTTCCTCTTGGGGTCTTTGCAATAGTCATAAACCATATGGTATCTTTGAACCCATTCCATTGCTCTGTATTGTTGTCCGGTTAGCCCACCTGACCGAAAAGGGGATACGGAGACTGGTCGACACCGAGGTGAAGAGTAGGCTGAGCACCCTCCGGCTTTGAACTTGGTGAACTTTGCAACAAAGGGTTGGTAATTGTAATCAGCTTTGTATTTTCCATCTTCAGTTGCCCATTCTGAGGCATCCCATATGGAACCATAGAGCCACATGGGCCTTAGAGGAAATGTTTCAGCACTCTTCCTTGGGTACCTCCTGATGGGTATATCATCCACTAGGAAGCTAATCAAAAAGTGTCATATTAATTGATGCCATACATTTAATATTTTAGAAGGGATGTTCTAGAGTGATTTTTTTAAACTTACATGATCTCCTTTGGACTCCAGAAAATGGCATAGTGATGAAAATCTTGCGTTGGATCAAACCATAAATGGAATTTGATTTCCCTCCCAATGATTTTTCCGTCTCCACTCCCTCGGACATACACATTTGTTTGTAAAGTATAAGGTTTACCAAATGTTGTTCCAAGGAATTCAATGTCCACTTCATCATGAAAACCGGGATGAACTTCACTGTTGGAGAGCTGACAGAGGTTGAAACAGTTGTCTATTAGATATCAGTCAGGATACAGAAAAGATTTTGATATCCAATAAGTATACTACAATATCATTATTTTAAATTTCACTAGGATCAGATTTCAAATGAGACAAAAACTTTCCTACTTTTTCTCATTTACAATACTGAAAATTATTACATTTCTCGAGAGATATACGAAACTTTAGACTACTTGATTCAATAGAACCCTAATCTATGATGTAATATAGTCTCTAACCGCTTACCCTATAAGACGATCTTCGGTAAACGAAATCAATTTGAATCAAATTTTAATAAATTATGATTATAAGATAATATATGTTCATTAATTCTTTCTTTAATAGGTATATATACCGTGTAAACAAGCTGCTCGAATTTGAGTCTTCTTAGATTGATATTTTTTTTTTACTAAGACCATGTTCAAGTTGTTGTTGTTTTTTTAATCTTTAATACATTATTTTAAGTTTTTCAATAAATTAAAATTTTAAATATTTATGGTTATTTCTAATTACTATTTTAAACCAAAACGTAACAGAATTTAATGAAAAAAATTAAACTGCAATTAAAATAGATTTTCATTTAAAAAAACAATGAGTTACGAGTGAAATTAATTCTCACATAGAATGCTGTAATGACCCCAGCAGTGTACCCAGAATGAAGTTTAATGGAAGCTCCAAAATAACCCGAACGAAATGGCCGGTTCGACTTGAACCCACTGCCTGAAAAACAGAAACCAGTAGATGTCAACAAATCAATATTGGTCAAATTACAGTCTCCAGTCCCTTCACTATTTTTCAATTTGAGATTTAATCTCTATACCAGTGGTTCCCAAAACTACACTTTGATCCAAGAGATTCCAGACCAGATGAACTAAGCTGGGAATACATTGAATTAATTAAAAAAACAAAAGAAGAAAAACCTGAGGTTCTATCAAGCCAGATCGTCAATGCATTTTGATCCACACTCTGATGGCTAAACCCCCATAGACTTTGAAACGCATAATGGAAGCTCATCGGCCTAAACTTCGAGCTCGGCCAGTGGCCCGGTGATGGCGGCCACTCGGCATTGGTCAAAGGAAACGATACAACAAGAAGAACTAAGAGAAACTGAGCCATTAAAGCTTTGAAAGAGTGAAGGGAAACTCAATATGAGGGTGGATGCAGCCTGATTTGGTGCGTATAAATAAATGCAGGGTGTGTGACTTAGAACAGGATTTTTTTTCGTATCGTGGTCGTGTTTTCGATCCTCCAACTGCAAGATCTTGTGGGTCGTATTGTGATTTTCAGACACTCTGTGAGTCCAGGTGAAATTGTTTTTAACCTCTCAAGTTTGTTCACCGGAGTGGGACATCATGTATCTTGGCTGGGGCTTTGGGTTGGATTTTGAGTATGGGTCGGATAGAGTATTATTGGTATATTTATTGTACAAGTCCTTGCATTGTAGTTAAAATGTATTTTTAAAATAAGCACAAAGGTTAGTATGTATAGAAACATGAGAAAAACGATGAGCTTTGTATTATTTGTAATATGGACTTAATAAGTATTGGACATGGGGAAATTTTCCATAAATATAACCCTTAAGTTTTCCCAGACAAATACTGCACAAACCATTTTAATTTCACAACTTCAAACAATAAAAATAAAGTTAAATCTATTAGAATCCGACTTTAAATAATAATTTATTTTTTGAGTTAAAAAATAAAATTAATGATAAGTGTCTCCGAATTTAAGTTATATTTTTTAATAATAATTTTATTATTGAATATCAAGAGATTTTTAATGAAACCACTCATTTTATTAAAAAAATCTCAAATAATTTATTAAAAAACTAAATTAAACTATATATAGTAATTTAAAAATATCAATATACTTACCATTATTAATCTGCACAAATACTATAAAGGCACCAATGTTTTTATGGATACAATATTAATAACCTTAATATTTATAATCATGTTTACAATATTTCATAAATTATATAAAATTGATATATTCTATTAATTTGATTTTTTTTTTTTTACCAAAACAACCCAATCCTCAACTTGAGTCTCCAACACAACACACTTCACAAGTGACTTTACGGATTTGTTTTGTCTTACTCTAACTAGATCGATATAAAACTATTTTGTAGTATAAAAAAATCACAGTCGGAGAAAAACAAAACTTAAACTTGAAATACTACTTTCAAATAATGGAATAATTGAATAGGAAATACAATAATTTTATTTTAAGGTTGGTATATTCTTCATGATTTATTAAAATATTTTATAGTTCATCTAAATATATAATTATTTTCCATCGTGATTTAATCTAAATATTATGTTTGATATAGATGTTTCCATCATAATTTAATCTAAATATTATGTTTGATATAGTGATAGAATTATTTTAATTTTGTTTAATCTAAGTCTTCGGTTCGATCCCCCCGAAACCCAATCCATTATCTCTTTAATCTTCCACCAATATAATAATGACATGTGTCCCTTATCATCTTATTATAAAATATTAATTCGTTAAAGAAAATAATCTGCGACAATACTAACTAAAAATTCAATGACCAATAGTACAATTTACCCTAAATTTTGTAAGTTTTTAAATTCAAAGGACAATTCATCCTGAACCATCGGAAATAATAAAAAAAAAAGAATAACGCAATTCATCCTAGCACTATTCTGTCGGTAAGAGCCCCTTTGAGTTTTTTTAATAATATAATAAATAACCATTTCTTTTAATTTTAATTACAAAATATTTTTAAAACTTAATTATTTAATTTTTTAAAAATCAATGATTATAATAATATTTGTTCATATTCTCTTTCTCTTAACTTTTATATAACATACACGTTCTAGAAATAAAATTATTAAATCTTTTAAGATAAATATTTTTTTTTGAATCACTGAAAGAATTTTATTTTAAGTATCCATGTAAATTACCTTTGAAATTAACGAATAAAGTAATTTTGATTTGTTCAACATTTCCATTAACGTTAAAAAACGTATTAGAAAAATAAGTTTATGATCTGTTAAAATAATTATTTTTTTTTCATGAGATCAATCTTGAATCATACCCCACGACTTTGATTTCCTCCTATTGCTATGAAAATTTTCTAGCAAAATCCTGCATGTCGGGACCAGTACTAAAATATTAATAACCATGGATTTGTTTTCGGTTAAGTTTACCCCGGGAAAAGTCTTTTTCATTTTCTTTTTATTTATTTTACCATGTTAAAAAAATGATATAATGTTTACGGGTCGGATTGTTGGGTATTAGTTTCCTGGAATCTGGCTACACGGCTTGGATCCCACATTGTTGAGAGAGGAAAGCGTGAGCGAGAAACTGGCTATAAAATAAACCGGATTTGACATTGAGAACTCATACCTTTCTCGGCCTTTTGGCTAAGATCAAGTGTAGTATCTGTTCTTATCAGTTTAATATCTGATACGTGGGCCAATGGCTCACATGATATTAAATTTATTTTTGCAGGGGGAGAGTCCACTAAAGTAGCTTGCTACTTGGGTTCTCTAGTGTCGTCCAAGTGTTGCACTATAGCTTGGGCCTGGCGCACCCCATCCAGTCCTAGTTCAAATGTTCCCCAAATAACTACCTGATCTTTATCTAAAAATTGGTTTGATAAATTCGTATTGCCTTAGGGAAACAGAATAATAATTTAAGTCCTTCAGGTATTGAGAACATTCCAATTCTAATACATGAAAACCAAGTACAGATTAAAAAGTACAACTTACAAAACATTCAGTTATCGAGAAATCCAATGTCTAAATTCAAAAGATATATCTGCAACCGCAAAATTCCTTTTTTAATTCTCATGATAAGAACAAATTAATCAGGTAGCACAGGTATTATTTTTTTTCAATTTTACTGTAACTGTTAATGTTTGGCACATGTTCAGACATCAGTTTAGAATATGATCCTCCGAGGTTTCTCAAAATGTATGAAAAGTTGAACATATTTATATTAGACGCAAACGTGTATCTGTTACTCACACTTGAATCCAACAAATATAATTGAAAATGGCATTTTTCTATGTGTTAAAGCAAGTCTAGCGCATGACAAAGAACTTGAAAAATGTTGGAACACACGTTTCAGGCATGAATTCAATTCAAGTAATATAGACGAAAAGCGGGTCTAGTCTCTAGTGCATGGGGAAAGACAATATAATTACAATGCGATTTATAAATGAGAAATGTTATATTATACGAGTAACATTAGTACTAAGTTGGTCAATATCAATGGTAAGAAATATGCATACCATACTGTTGGTGAAGATTGTATCAAGCTTCCTTGTTTTTCCCAGCTCCTGAAAAACCAAGTTAGAAAGATAAATGGGAGATTTACCTATCAAACTTAGTAATTAGGTTTGTGAACATTAGCAACCTGACTGATTTGATTTAACCCCTTCCTTGCTTTTTGCAACTCCTGAAAAACAAAAAAGGAAAGTTAATTTGTAGAATGAAATCAAGCTTAGCAATTAGATAACATTAACATACCTCTTTAATTCATTTAATTTGCTTTCTGCTTTGATTAGTTTCTTCTTTGCATTAGGTTCTGTGAAAACACCTTGCTTGGCACCGTCCTCAATTTCATCGATAAATTTTCCAATTGTTTTGAGTTGAGCTTCCAGATCTTGCACAATTTTTTGAAGTTCATCTGTTGGTGGCCATGCCGTTTTGATTTGCTCGTAGGTGAGATGTAATTGCCTTTGGATGGCCATCACCTTACAACACGAAGACAGTGTCAAAGCAAGGATTTAAGGCATCATTCCCTTGAAGAAAAGGGTAGGCCTCTGGTTACAAAGCCATAGTTCTATCATTCATTTACAAGTTAATGGCTTTAAGGTCTTATGATTCCCTTTAGAAGGGAACTGCATCATAGTTGTATCTAATAAGAAAAACCCTTGCTTTATATAGCAGAGCCCAATCCTTTATAATTAGTGCAGGGACATTTTTTCCTTGGACATATATGCATAATAAATAAATAAAAAATGTGAATTGAATATGAAATACAAAGTTCAGGTAAGAAACTTACGCTCTCTGTCCTTTTGCCGATTCGATCTCTCAAAACTTTCGCACTTTTCACCACAGATCTATCCTCGATGAGCTTTTTATAAGTCTTTCCTTTTCTTTGGCAGTTCTCCAGGTTGATTGATGATTCTCCGGTAAAGAAGGTTCCCTGCTCTCTTTTCTTGCTTCCAGTCGACGAGCTCAACGAGTTCTCCCTGTTACCTCCAGGTGACAATGGTGCACCAGATTGTGCTTCAAATGGCACATTATCATGCTGTTGAAAGTCATCCGTAGGTCCAGTAACGAAATGGCAATCATAACCGGGAGACGAATACTGCAACTGTGTTGGTATCATTTCAGTAAGATGTTGGTCTCCTGTGAGTGGGAAAATATGATCCAAATCGTCGAAGGGAGTAGTAAAAGTTATGTCCTTCAAGTAACTCTCATCGTTGTTCATCTTTTAAGGAATCTGCAAATTTAACCTAGATCAGACTTACAAATCATTGAACTGGAAACACTGTAGAATTTCCCCCAATTCAGAACGAAAACAAAAATAGAAAGAAACAAACAAGTCAACACACCGGAATGTTCTTTCAAACAACGAATATAATTATCAACAAACAAAACGAGAAAGATAGGAAACGAAGTTTGCTCAAGTAAATCAAAGAAACCACCATTAAAGGAAATTATGCAAAATCCGGAGCAAGATACGATAAATGAAGGAATTCGTTTTTGGGGATTCAAATTAAAAAGGCAATTGCTGTTAGAGAAGGCTCGCGTATCTAATTTGAAGCGCGCAGGATGTTAACTTTTAAAGGGTAAACCACATTGACAGTCACTTATATTTTTGATGCGTTTGATTTTGACCATAGATTTTGAAATATTTACATTTTGATCACTTATTTTATAAGAAAAGAAATTAGTTTCTAATTTGACACATAAATTAACTAAGAAAATCGTGAAAAGAAAAGTCTATATTTACAAACCTTCACTCTTTCATCAACTTCACTTAAAAATGATATTTTAAAATCCTAATCATGATCAAATTATTTTTTTATTTAATCAATTTTTTTGCGTGATCTCAATAAAAGAAACATTATTATGTTTAAATAATTCAAGTTCGAATAATTTAATTATATAATATATCTTATTAAAGAATTAAAATTAATAATTATATACTAATTTGTAATCGATGTTTAAAAAATCAAAGAAAAACGTTTTCGACTTTTGAGCCCGTCCAGAAGGCCCAATAAGCTAATAGTACTCAAGAGCGTGGTGTATTAGCCATAGGATGTTTTAGTTTTTGATTAGTAAAAAACAAACCAAAGCTCTATAAATAAACACAAAAGCACTGGCACTGGATCAACCCCTTCGCTCTCCCCTACCAAATCTTGATTTTGCTTAAATTCCCTTATTCTTCAATTTTCCCTCCTTTTCCGTTCACCCCTTTTCTTGGTAACGCCTATAAACCTCTAGGAAAGTTAACGTATTTGTTTGGTTTCGTTTCGCTTCGGAATCTTTGTTCTTTGGTTTCAACTCAAATTGTTCTTTTTTTGCCTTGAAATTCTTGGATGACTGGTAAGGATTCAAATTTTGTTATTTCTCTAAAATTTTGATTCTTTTATGTATGTAGAAATAGAAAATTAAGACCATATCTTGGGTTTCTTGGAATCGGCTGTTTTTCTTTGTTCATTTTTACTTCTTTCCTGAGAAAATATAGATTGAATGAAGTTCTTCGTTTGTTTAGTTATTGGGTTTTATGAGTAATTAGTTGCGGGTTAATGGCATGAAAGAAAAGATAATGTGAGAATTTTGACGGGGAGAAAAAGCAAAACTGTGAAATTTGTTGAGTTTTTTGACATGAGACATGGAGGTGTGGAGAGTACTAGCGATGCGAGGAAGGGTGAAGACGAGCCTAGCTCTTTGTTACACAGACCAAAATCTGATGATTTTGGGAGATCGGTTTCGAAGATTGCCGTGGCACAGATTTGTGACAGTGTTGGTTATCAGGAATGTAAAGAGACTGCTTTGGAGGCTCTTGTGGATATTTCGATTCGATATCTCTGTGACTTGGGGAAAAATGCTAGTTTTCATGCTAATTTAGCGGGTAGGACCGAATGCAATGTGTTTGATATAACGCGAGCTTTAGAAGATTTGGGAGATTCACCTGGGTTTCCAGGTGCTTCGGAGATTGGGAATTGTCTTGTAGACTCTGGCACAATTAAGGAAATAGTTCAGTTTGTGGATACAAAGGAGGAAATCCCATTTGCTCAGCCGGTGCCGAAGTTTCCAGTTGTTAGGAACAGGAAGCTGATTCCTAGTTTCGAGCATATGAATGAAACCCCATCTGGAAAGCATATCTCGAGTTGGTTGCCAGCTTTCCCTGATCCCCACACTTATAATCATACACCTATGTGGAATGAGAGGGAATCAGATCCTTGTGTTGATAAGATCGAGCAAGCACGACAGCGGAGAAAGGCTGAGAGGTCTTTGCTGAGGTTGCAACAGAGACTGGTGTGTAATGGCTCTTCCGGAGCTTCGGCTTCCTTGGTTTTGGATGCTAAAACAGAAAACATACAGGAAGCTGGAAGTAACCCCTTTCTTTCTGCGCCACTGCAACCAGGGGAGAAAGAGGTTTCAGAGGTTGTTTTGCCAGCTAAGCTTCCCGATGAAGTGAGCAAGGGCGTTCATGTTTCTTTGCTGGATGCTTTTGCCCCTGCCATTGAAGCAATAGAAACTGCCCCATCTGATGGACTAGATAGTGAAACGACACTCCTGCTTGAAAAAAGGCCTGTCGTTCAATTTAAATTCAAAACCGGCAAGAAAATCTTGGGTGAGTCACTAGATTTGAGCTTGCAGAAAAAGGGTGAGAGGAGCTCAACATTCTTTTTGAGGGATGACGAGAGGGATGATAAGAAGAGGAGAGCTGAGTTTATTCTTAGACAAACTACAGAATATCCCATGGATCTTAACCAGTCTTAGAAGTGTATTTTAGGTAGTTCCTTCTTGAAATATCATATTTTTTCTGGTAAGCGGTCGTTTCAGTGAGCTGTTGAAGTGTTATCCTCCGATCATGCTGACATGGATTGTATCCACATTGTCGGGAGACTCGCTCTAACAGATTTTAGAGGTATGACAGCTATTGTTTTGACATCACTAGATCTAGTTTCATTTGATTCATTGGGACTGTGGTTTCGATTTCTTCACCATTTGTGTTGTACTGAATACTGATACAATGACTGTATTCTTGACGGGGAACAATTCATGTCCTCGATGTTGGTTAAAGAATGTCCGGTTCATCTCTCCATTTAGGCGACAGCGGATGTAGACGGCAGTGGAAGTAGTTATTTAAGATTTGCTTGAAATGAATAATCTATTATAGTTGTAAAAAACGTATGCCTTTGCGTGCACTTATCTGGTGCATGAATGAAGTATACATTGATTTACCAATGTTGACATCTTGAGAATGCTCAAAGCCTGTAAAGTGATGTCTTCAAGTTCTCACCAGTGTGAATTTCATATGACCTGCATGCTTTTTATAATGGAATGTTTTCAATGCTCAGAGGAAACTTTCGATTCAAGCCATATATTCTTGTTCTGCTGCGTACAAAGAATATTTTGCACTGCCCACCATTTCTGGGCACTGCAACTTGAAAAGGTGTTCCTGGTTATCAGCTTCCGATTTCATGCTCTTCTGGTGCTTCTATCTAGTCTTCTTCTTCCTTGATCTAAAGATGTCTCATCCTTTGTATTTTTTTTGACTTGTTTGTCTGTAATGTGAACTTCTGTTGGAATTGTATGTATGCATGCATGTATGAGGGAAAGAATTCATTATTGAGATAGTGAGATGCATTTGGTCCTTCATTCATCATGCGGGAAAAAACCCAAAAGGATTTAGTGTGTCCATTATTTCATTATTAACATGTCGGATTCCATGCATATGTTTGTAATTTGATGATGTGTGTTAAAGACATTTCAAATAGATTCGAGTTTCTTTGATTAATGATATGAAATTAAAAATAAACATAATATATGGATTCATAAAATTGACTTCTTTCACAAACAAATTTACAAGAACCCAATTGGAAAGCTTTCAAAATTAGCAAATAGGGAGAGGGACACCATTCCATTCTTTAAGACATTCAAGCATTGGATCAATGATCTTCCCTTGGCACATAGCAACGAACACCTTGTCAAATTCCTCACCGGGCGACTTCATATTTTCCCCACTTAGCAGCCCAGTTCTGAGCTCTTCCCTCACGAATTTATACAACGGATAAGATCGGCAACCTTTGATCTTGTTTGGAATTGCCATGTTCCCATTCTCAATCGAAACCCTTGAGTTCTCAACCTCTTTCGGCAGTATGACCTTTAATTCTTCTTCGAAAGCTGTAATCTTTTGGAAGATTGATGTGCTTGCGCTGTTCTCGTTGGCACCATTTCTCAATGCATGCTCAACGAGTACTTGCCTCAGCTTTTGCATCAACGGATACGTTGCGCTGCAAGGGTCATCAATGTATGTGAAAACGTATTCACGGTCCACGGCTATGAGTAAGTCCTTCTCACAGAATCTCGAAGGGTGAAGCTCGCCGTTGGGGCCGGTCGTGAGGATCTTCTTAGCTACTTGACTCACTGTGTTCTTCACCGTGTTCCTTAAGTTTTCCTCTAAATGCCTCAAATCAATGGCTTGGCAAAGTGCCACCAAAAATGTTGACGACATAAGCTTCAAGACATCAATGGCTTCGGCAGTTTTCCGGGACGAGATTAGCCCCAAAGAGTTCACATCTTGGTTGTGCTGCTCGGCACTTTGAACATGGTTTGTGACTGGATTAGCCAAGTACTGGAGCTCGGAACAATAGGAAGCCATTGCAATTTCGGCACCCTTGAAACCATAATCGAGACTTGGGTTCGGACCGCCAGAGAGATTCGACGGGAGACCATTGTTGTAGAAATCATTAACAAGTTCTGAGAATTGAGCGAACATAAGTTTCCCTATTGAAGCAATAGCCAATCGAGCATTATCCATCGAGACACCAATTGGAGTACCCTGGAAGTTACCACCGTGTATGGCCTTGTTCCTAGAAACATCGATCAAAGGGTTATCATTTACGGAGTTAATCTCTCTTTCGATTGATTTGGTTGCGAATCGGATCACTTCAATCTGTGGACCAAGCCACTGCGGAGAAGTCCGTAAAGCATATCGATCTTGCTTCGGTTTCTGCAATGGATCCATTTCATGCAATTTCTGAGCTGCTTTGACATAAGAGCTCCCTTCAAGGATACATTCCATCATCGCAGCAGCCTCAATTTGTCCTGGATGATGCTTCAGTTTATGCGTCAAATGATCAGTAAACTCGGGTTTACCGTTCATTACTTCAGCGAATATTGCAGACAAAATCACAGACAAAACAGCAAGTATGTTAGCTTCAAAAAGAACCACGGAAGCCAAGCCTGAACCGACAGCAGTGCCATTGACAAGAGCCAACCCTTCTTTAGGCTGCAACACGAAGAACCCAGAATCAATAGCGGCAACACGAAAGGCTTCCTCGGCATTAAGGGATTCTCCGTTAGGTCCGACCGCCTTGGAATTCGGCCTACCGGTGAGCAATCCAGCAATGTAGGAAAGCGGGACGAGATCGCCTGATGCCGTAATGGTGCCACGAAGGGGCACACATGGGGTAATGTTGTGGTTTAAAAGCTTAGTGATGGCTTCCAAAATCTCGAATCGGATTCCAGAGTATCCCTGGAGGAGAGTGTTGATTCTAACAAGCATGGCTGCTCGAGTTACTGAGTGAGGAAGCGTGTTGCATGACTCAGTTCCATTGCCGAAGATCCCTGCATTCAAGAACCTACACAGGCAGCAAACATACAGAATTAACAGAGTTGCTTTTCATTTTCTTAATAAAAGTATTCGAATCCGAAATAAATACAAAAATATGATTCTTCACAATTTTTTTAATATATATAAATTAACCATGCATATCTGAAATATTAGTACGGCCCTGTTATACAGGAAGGTTACGAGTTGGGGACTGAATCAAACCGGAGTATTCGACTCACTGAGTCGCATTGCTAAACAAAGTTCATTTGAACTCACCTAATCAGCTCTTTTTGAAGCGCGGCGCCTTGCTTGGTTCTCCGATGAGAGGTGGCGCCAAATCCAGTTGTAACACCATAACTATCGGTGCCTTTATTCATCCCATCAAGCACCCAGTCGGCGCTCGCCTTAACGGCGGCCCTCGCATCTTCGGAAAGTTCAATTTTGACGCCCGAGTCTCGCGTGGCTATCGCCGCGACCTGAGAAATCGTCAGTGTCTCACCGCCGAGCTTCACCAGTGGCTTCCGAAACTCTGCCACCATGCGTTTCACTTCGTCGAGATGACTCCCCTTTAGCGATTCCGCCGCAACGCCCCAGTTCAAAGGGTCGTCGCCTCCCTTTGAAGCGTTGGCAGTGCAAAAACTGTCGGAATAAGAGCCGTTTTGAGTGAATGAGGCCATGTTAAAATTGAAATATGAGAAATGACGAAATTTTTAAGATGTTGGAATTCTGAAATTGTGTTTTCAAAAAGGCAATCAAAATGTATGAACTCAAAGGAAGGATTTTTTTCTGCCTCAGGAAGGAAAAGAAGAGTGGTTTAAATAGAGAGAAGATGAAGGAAAAGACACAGACCAGGGATTGGTGTAGTCGGTAGGTGGAAGAGAAATATGTAAGAAAATTGGGTTAGTTGAGATTTAACCGTAGCCTACATTAAATAAATATAAATATATGATTAAGTTAATGTTATAGAATTAATGACATTGAAAAATAATAAATTCAAAAAATGTAATTAATGTTAGGCTTTACTATTAAATAAATATTTAAATTATATTATATTTTAAAAGTTTAATGTTTATTTTAATTAAGAAAGCGCTTAAAGTTGGTCTTTTAAGAAAAATAAATATTTGAAGTTTATTGAGGGAACAAACGTAAAATAAGTATCTTTCTATACAAAAATTTTATCGTTCTATTTACAATAATTGACTGATTAAAATTTATATATGTATAATAGGGATAAATCTATTGAATGTGTCGAAGATTATTAAATATTTTTAACGATGAATATCATTGAATATTATTAAATTATTTAATAAAAATTAAAAATCTCAAGGATTTATTATATAGTTAATTCAATTTGAAATTTATTTTAAATGATTTATAATTATACGTTTAGTCTTTAAAATTTTTAATTTTATTAATTAATTTAACAATATTTAACGTTAATAATGTTTAGTGGTGTTCGACACACGTTGTAGAATTTTAATCATAAAACTTTAAAGATTTTGAATATTTTGAAAAATGATGAGTCTACCACATATACCGAATACTGCTAAACAGCTAAATACCACTAACGCTCTATATTGTTAAATATCGTTAAATTGATTAATAAAAATTAAAAAATTTAAATACTTAATATATAATTAATTTAATTAAAATTTTATTTTAAATAATTTATAATTGTATGTTAAATTCTTAATTTTTTTAATTTTTATTAATTAATTTAATAATATTTAACTTTAATAATTTTTAACAACGTTCTAGGCATGTTTCGCTCATCGAGAAATATCTCAAAACTTGGACAAATTTTAATTAAAATTGTATTGATCCCAACGTAAAAGTTTTAATGGAAAAATCGCCTTTAAAAATCACTTTTTTATTTTAAAAAACGTTTTCAAAAAATTGTATTTAATTTAAATTTAATGGATTGAGATTATTTATTCAATCTTAACTCAAACTGAAGTTATAAATGTGTTTTTTATTAGCTTGCCTTTTGACCGTTTGTGAATAATAAATACTATTATGATTGAATATCAATAATAAATAATTATGTCTTGAAATGTCATAAGATAAAAATAACGACGACTGAAATAAATAATAAATAATATTTGAAATAAAAATACAAATTTTTAAAATAATGCTTAATATAAATTTATATATTTCAGAAAATTTAAATATTAACTTGATAAAATTAAAAACAAAAATAATATTATTGATTTTAGGTATAAAAATAATTTTAATCCTTAATATTTATAATTTTTATCATTTTAACCCTTATTAATGACATGTCATATACATGTGATAATATATTTCAAATAAAATAGTATCTAACCTCATTTTTTATATATATGACATGTTATTATCGTTAAATTTTTAATGATAATAACAAATATATATATGTAAAATATAATTTTATTTTAACATAAATATAAAACAATTAAAATTTAAATAAAATATTTAAAACTAATTAAATCTAAAATAAAATATTATTAAATATTCCTAAATCTCAAACCTATATATGACATATCATTATCGTTAAATTTTTAACGATCTAATTATCATATTAGTTAAAAATACGATATTTATAAAAAAGACATATAGGTTAAATTTTTATAAAATTTTAAAATTAAAATAATAAAAATTATAAATGTTACGAGTTTGATTTTAAACTATAACAAAGACAAAAACATACTTTCTTATAACTTTATCCTTTAGATTTACTCATGTTTGAGTCGGTTGTACCGATAATCTAACGAGTTCAACCACTTCCCGATTCTTATAACTTGATTGTTTATAAGTCGGCGTTTGAAAACTCAAAACCTTGCAGTTCTAGTATTTATATAATATTTAAAATAGAGGATCAAACGAAACAAAGCATTTTTTCCCGTAACCTGTAAGAAAAATATGTACCCATTCGAAAATAGATCCTTATGAAATACATATAAAAACACGAGTTTTACCATCCCCAGTATCACCTGGTTAGATCAAGAGAACACTTCTTAAAACCATTCTCTTGGAATTATTCACCAAGGACATGCCTCCAGGAAACAACTTCCATCCCTATGTGTATATAGAACATACAACCAAAGGACACGTAGGGGTTTAACTTTTAATACACATCAGAGAAGGGGGAGGGGCAGTTCGGACAGGCTCGTTGAACTCTGAGGATCGAACAGCTTCACAACAGGGAACCCGGTTGGGGAAAAAGGGAATGGAAGCTATGATCCATAAGAGGACGACATTGGAGAGGACATAGGAACCTTGCGTGATCCCAACCCTTCATGTGCGACGACTAGATGGGACAATCGACGCTTGTACCGCTTAAGGACGGATGTCAAGTTCTCTTTTCCCTTTGGGAAAGCTACATCACCGGCAGCAGTGCCCGATCGACCTTTCCGGCAAGATATAGCAATCTCTACATCCTTGATTATATCCAAGAGCACAGTTGCATTCGTACACTTACCCCGGCCAGGTTTTGCAGTTGGTGGCAACACTCCATTTGAAACAGGAGGACTTGACCTCTGCTGATAATCCGCTGGGATTTGAAGGCAGAAGCATGGTGACATCGGGGATCGTGGCTTTGAAAATGCCAGATCTAGTACACCCTGTCAATGATAAATGATCACAGTTAATGCCCACAAGAAAGAAACCAATCATGTGATAATACCACGAAATCTCAAGAAACGATACATACATGCATCTACTATACAAGGAACCGACTTCAAAGAATATACCTGGAGACGATTAAGCACAAAAGTATATTTTCCCCACAGCTCAGGTCGGCTTTCCATCAGCGAAAGATCAAGGATCCGGTGAATGCACCAAACTCCAAAGCTTATTACCAAATCTGCTTTCCAAATACAACCCTCCCCACAATTTGGGACTGATGAAATTAGAACATCAGGAATATTTGCATCATCGCTCTTTGGTGTTGAGCCATACCTCCTTTCAGAAGACAAGTATTGAAGTTCACCTACGTTAACAGTCTGGTTTATCTGTCTAGCTTCAGCATCGTAGAGAAACCTCTCTCTTGCTGCAACACGATCAATTAAATCCTCATCAGCTCCATCATTTTGTCTAAATAACCAGTCAGACCCATCTAATTTCAAGAGCTTTATGATACAATGCCGGAGAGATAGAAGAAGCTTGGACTCTGAATCCACACCAAAAGCAGTATCCCGAGTTGTTGCATTCAACCCACTTCCAAGTGCTTCACTACCCGCAGTACGTTTTATCTCAGCCACACCAAACTGCTCAAATGGCTGTCTAGACCAAAGGGATCCACTTCCTGCACTTGAACTCAATGGTAACGGCAAAGCATCTCGGTAGCCCTTTGATCGAGAAAGTTCATCAAAGGCCAATGGAACTCCGACTCTTGAACCAGCATTTGCATACATGGATGTTTCATACTTTGTCCGACCAGCAGATGACCCATATCCTATTGAACTGTCCCACAGGGCACTCTTATCAGACCTGTACATATCCCGAGGTGGTACAGAGAGCCCTGATATAGAGGGTAAGCTATGATACTTCTTTGAATTGACAGATGTCCCAGAATTATCATTAATTCCAGGGGAGAAAATGTCGTTATAAGATATTTCAGATTGTAGCAGACTATTTCTAGAAGCTGCAACATTCTGAAATCCAGATTCTTGAGTAGGAGTTATCCCATTTTGCAATTTTTGCTCTAATGTGAAAGTCATGGATTCATGATAATTTGTAGGGTCAAGGGCCGGAGAATTCAGTGCTTGTAAATCCATTTGACCGTTTGAGCCATCGGAGCTTCTATCTTTAGCAATTCGATTGAGATATGATTTAATCTGATATCCATGCACTGTAGCAGGTTGATAATCCCATGCATCGGCAGGCGTTGCAGTGCGCAAACTAGAGTACCTCCTTTCAGTGGAATCAACATTACGGCTCGAATTTTGAACATACGCATCCAATAACTGCATGTGATTTGACCACATCGAAGATCCTCTTGAATACCCATATGACGAATCGATACTATTTTGCCCCTGCAGTTGCTTCGGTGGGTCGTATGGACTTGAATTGATAAGGGCTTCAGATGCTCTTCCTCCTACCAATGGGAAATACCCATGTTCCTTCCCGGTAGTACCCATTTTTAGTTGCTTTGAATCAACACCTAATAATACATCTAGTTTCTTCTTCTTTGCTTCCAGGGTATGTTGCCCATGAAAATCATACAACTGCCCCCAAAATTCATCGAGAACAGAAGCAAATTGACGTCTTGCAGCACGACCTAATCCTGCTAATCTAGAGAGACTCCCAGTACCACTCCCACCATCATCGTTTTTTCCATTGAGACTCCTGAATGAAGGAGGGCCATCCACTGTCAATGATGAAATACTCCTGGAAGGAGGTTTAGAAGGCTCTTTGGGCTCCAAAGCATCTCCAAGGTCGTCTCTCTCAATCTGCAGATTCCTCTCTAAACTCACTGTTTTCTCCATCGAATTCATCTCTTCAATAATCAAAGTTTTAGTACCTGGTAAATCATCATCCACTGCCTTGTCAACCACAGCTGAAGCAGACTCCGTGACAGATACCAACTCCTGGGTGCCGTAAACTGAGGGGCTAGGACATATATTATTAGATGTGTTCTCATTAACCGTATTCAAACGTATTTCCTGGTCAAACTCCAAAATAGTTTCAGGCAAATCGAGATCATAATTTGGAGAAGATAAATCAAAATGGCTCTCGATAGAATTTTCTGGCATTGATGATCTTTCCTCAATACAAGCAGGTTCATCTCCATGATATCTAGTTTCACTTAAATCATTTCCCTCCCTCTCTGCAACTGCTTCAGGTATGGTTCTATCCAAGTCCCAATTCAACACATGAGCTTCATTCCAGAGACTAGCAGATTTTAAAGGAGTAGCTGCTAGCCAAAGCATCAAAGAAAATGATGCACCAGCAGTTACAAGAAGAACAACTAAAGGAAAAGACATACCGCTGTCTGCATTCGATCTCAAATTACCAACCCAGTCACTGTTCCCAAATACCATTTCTACGACAAAAATTATCTTTAATCCCAGCATCCCCATGAATGTTACCAGTGCTAAAAACTCCGTGATGGGAGGTATCTTATAGACACCCATAATTTGTCTTGAAGAGGCAATTCGAAAGAGGGGGATCACCGATGATGGAAGCAGAAGAGCTATCATAACCTGAGCAAAGATAAACAACTGAAATATCCCTTCAGCTCCGGAAGTCCACACGCAATACAAAGCTGGAATTGATGCAATATTTCTGATTGTCGCACAATGAAGCCAACCCGGTATGTGAAGCCCAAGGAAATCATGCAAGACAACTTTCCCACCAAGATTCCAGGTTGATGCAGTAATTTGATTTGATAAGAACATAACCAGCATAAAGACTCCAGACAGTACTCCATTTCCAAATGCCTGTTTTAATTTTTTCAAAGAAATCTATTAACATCTGCATAAATAACACTATATTGAATTTCGGAGAACATTTAGGCATGATTTATAAAAGCAATCATAACCAAGAGCTTATTGGAAAAGAGAAAAAAACCTGTTCGAGTAGTGACATTGCATCCTGAAAAGTAACCAAGACAAGGCCAGCATTGTAGAACACATTCGAAGCAGCGGTCATCAGCACATAATTTACTACACAAAGGCCACTGAACACGCATACAATGGCAACGAAATGGTCATGGCATACGGTACTCGTAGAAATACTCAGCAGTCTCTGATGCTGCTGTGAACATGAGAATAGAACTTCAGAACAACAACAGTGATTGAATCAAAACTTATAAAATCTAAAAATGTGCAAATTTTGTAAAAGGGGAAATTTAATTCTTTAGTGCAATAAAATTCAAGAACAATATAGGATTCCCAATTGAGAAGCCCAAAATAATATTCACATACACGAGAATCATATAAATACATGCAAACATACAATTCAGTGAGAGATACCTGAACAATTGAAGAATGTAGATAAAAATTGTGAGGCATGATGCTTGCTCCAAGGAGACTCATCAATGCGAATGCACTCACCCCACTCGACCTTGTTAGCATCCCAGTCATGGAAAGAGAAATTTCGGGCTGACTGATGAGCACTCCAAAAACATAAGAAAGCAATATGAAACTTGCAGCATACATGCAAAGGAAACTTGCCCTGCAGTGATCCTACTTATTGGCAACTGATTTAGATTATTGTTGATGATGTTGCAAAAGAGATTGTGCAATAAAAGAAGCAGATTGGCTTACCAGGAGAGAGGCAAAAACTGGGAATAAGACGGCATCAAGAACGGCAAAAAAGACGCATGTTGATAGATCAACCCCGAAGAGAAGATTAATCCCATGTGCTACACCCAAAACCTGGTAAAAAACAACAGTAGAGAATAATATATATATATATATATATATATATATATCAGTCATTAAGGTGCAAATCACAGAATAGAGCTGCCTTAGTTCATCATGATTTGCAAAAATGCAGTTGGACATTACAGAAGATTATTAACAAGAAAATTACCATGGTAAGGTCCAATACGATAATGGAAAGCTCCGCTTGAACTCCTAAGAAAATTCGAGTGGACTTCTCGTACTCGTCACAGCAAATCTATAATAAAGCAGAAAAAATTAATAAAAAACAAATAAGTATCGTGAAAAGAACAAAAGAGACATCTACAATGACACACCATTGCATATAGAAGGTGGTTCAAAAAATTGGACTTACAAATGAAAATGAATAACTCCTTAGGTTTTATGATTAAATGGTACCAACTAGTTTTTGGCTTTGGCATTTCTTTTCCTCCGATATTTTCCCCTTTCTAATATATATGAACTTCTCTCTCTCACCCACCATTATAAGTTAGTATATAATGACATGAAAAAAAAAATCATATAGCAAAAGAACACGAGAAAATAATCTTGCAATAACCATAATAATTCTCTCATCCACCATTATGAGTTATATAACTGTAAGAAGCAATCATACGGCAAAAGAAAAGGAGAAAATAATCTAGCAATAAACATAATAATGAAAAAAAAAACGAATTCTACCTGAGCGAGATCTCTTCCAGTGACCACACTAATTCGAGCCGACAGGTATTGACACAAAATGGCAGCAAGATTGAAAATAAGCATGGGGACTACCAAATCAAGACCAAAACGAGCACCTCCTTCAACAGTTACAGCCCACTTTCCAGGGTCAACATATCCGATTGATACTAGAAGCACAGGAAGAACAGCAGGAAGCAACCGATGAATAACACCTGGTCGGTGGTTAGCGCTCCCTGCCTCAGCTTCCATGCCGCTAAGTAAAAAATTAAACTCACCAAAAAAACAGAAAGGTCAGTCCTTTGTGATTCTGCCGAATCTTCAAACTGACTTTCCCGACGAACGGTGGTGCAATCGCGCGAGTGACTGACGTCACTGGGTTCTGGGTGTAGCGACGGCTATACTGGTGGAGGCGGTGCACGCCACGGTTGGGCGGTGTCCGAGATCGGTGGGGTGGACGAAGGACGGGTCAGGGTGAGGGTTAAAGAAATTTCTTGACTTTTATATTTCCCTTTTCCAGATCTCTATGCAATAATGAAGGTACTGGGTGATTCAGACTTTTTAATTTTGTTGGTTTTATTCAAATACAATGAGGTTAAATAACAATCAGAGAAAGTTAAGACCAAGGGTGTTTAGAGCTCAGATGGTTAAAACACCAGGTCTACGGAGGAAAGAGAATGGGTTTGACTTGATTTGGCTGGCAAAAATATTTCTTTGGATTCACATTATAATATGTAATGTTTATTGCTCGAATGATAGGAATAAGAAAGGATTTTAGAGGTAGAAACTATATTACAGAGAGAAAATTTTATGTATATTCATTTATAAGATAATATTTTTTGTGTAATCTTTTTTTATATTCATTGTGTACAATGTTAATTGATAATTGGATTAACTTCTTCCTAGAGTTCATAATATGCTACCATAAAACTATAATAATTTTCTGCATTCGGTTCACTTTGGTTCAGCCTTCACTGGTTCGGTTCATTGATTTATGTGCTTCCTTTAATTCCTCACGTGCCAGATAATCTTTCTTGGTTAATATGGTGTCGTTTGCTCCACTGAGTAAGGCTCCTCTATTCTTACGTACATCCTCATCTCCTAAATCAATCTTCATTTCTCTAATTTCTTCCAATTCATTTCTCAGAAATTCATAATTCTCTCGATGTTTTGATTAGGACCATGACATTTCTGCCCTATTTTCTTGATTCTTGTCCCCAAGGATCAAAATCAAGAAATTGAGCATTGAGAACGCTATAATCCTCTCACGTCGCACTTTCAACCCCTAAATTCGACCATTGTATTAACAACTGGGTGACTGCTTGGTTCTGTCGCTTGACCATTCAAGAATCCAGCACCATTGCTGGATATACCTTCAGTTGTCCGTCCGAACTCACATTTAGTGGATCCATCGAGGTAACAACACCCTTCCCTACTCGTTTCTTAAGCAAACTAACATGAAACACTAGGTGAATCTTGGCTTCATCTGGTAATTATAATTTATATGCTATTGTCTCTAACTTCTGGATTACTTTGTAGGGCCCGTAGTACCTTGCTGCCATTTTCAAATTTTGTCGAAGTGACATTGGAGTTTGCTTGTACAACTGAAATTTCAGGTAAACATCATCTCCTATTTGAAATTCTCTCTAAGATCTCCTCTTGTCTGCATATGTTTTCATTCTTTTTTATGCATTTTCTAAATGTTCTTTGAGTTGTTTCTACATTTGATCTATGTTTGTGAGTTCTTCTTGTACACCTTGCACACATGAACTTGCTTCCCAACGTAGTAGTGATGATTTATACCTGTATAAAGCCTCAAATGATGTAATTCCTATTGTTGTGTGATAGTTGGTGTTGTATCACCACTCAGCAAAGGGTTAACCACTTAGATCAACTAGTGAGTTTGAGAAAACACATACTTCTTAGATATTGCTCAATACACTGATTGAGCCTTTTAATCTGATTATCTGTCTCCGGATGGTAGGTTGTGCTGAAAAGGGCAGTGGTCTCTATCTGTTTCAGTAGCTCCTTCCCAAACACACTTGTGAAAATTTTGTCCTTATCAGACAGTGCTAGTTTAGGTTGTTCATGCAACTTGTAGACTTGATCCAGATACACTTTTGCCATATTCACCACAATATAGGGATATGAGATAGTCAAAAGTGTTTATATTTTGTAAACTTATCCACCATAACCAAAATGCAACTACCTTCCAGAACTTGACAAATCCTCTATAAAAAAGTCCATCGTTACAAACTCTCAAGCCTAACTAGAAATAGGTAAGGGTTGTAACAAGCCAGGTGAGGTTACATGCTTCTCTTTGGTCCTTTGACACACATCACAAGACTGAACATACCCCTTAACCATAGCCTTTAGCCTTTTTCCAGTAAAAGTAGGGTTTGATTATGTGGTAGAAAGTTTGCATCCCTGAATTCCCCCCTTAGGTTGAGTCATGTAGAGCTTGTACAATCTGTTTCCTAGGCTTATCATGCTTCCCAATATTTAATCTTCTCTTATACCTCAAGATGCCTTTGTTGAATGTCCACTCCCCTTCTGCCCTTCTTGTGTACTGTCAGAGCAATAAGCATCTCTTTAGCTTTAGCATCACCATTGTAGTTATTTTCAAAGTCCTTCAACCAACTATATGTAACCAAAGTAGTAGTTCCCTCCTTAAGACTGGCTTCAGTTTTATTCTTTCTGAAGAAAGCATCTGCTATCACATTATGCTTTTCCTTCCTACACTAGATCATATAGTTCAAACTACAAGAACTTGGTTAACCCCTTCTTCTGTATGATAATTGTAATTTTTTGGTCTAAGAGATGCTTTAGGGCTCATGGTTAGTCTTGATCATAAACTGTCTCACTTTTAAATAGTGCCTCTATTTAGTAACTATCATTAAAATGGCCAAATACTCTTCATAAATTAATAAATCCATATCTATAAGTCCTAAAGCCTTACTTAAATAGACAATAGACCTTCCTTGTTGGCTTAGGACAACTCTCACCCCTTAGCACTAGCATCTATCTCCAAATAAAAAGTTTGAGTAAAATCTGGTAGAGTCAATACTAAAAACTAACATAGCAATCTTCAATTTCCTAAAAGCTTCCATAGATGCTTTACTCTATTTGAACCCATCCTTCTTTAGCATTTCTGTAAGGGGTTTGCTGATACTTTCATAGCCCTTTATGAACCTTCTGTAGTAACCAGTCAAACCCAAAAATTCTCTCAAGAATTTGATGTTTTGGGGAAGTGACCATTCTTTTATTGTCTCAATCTCAAAAGCATCTGTAGCAACTTTTTTTGCTGAAATTATGTGATCTAAGTACTTCACCTGTTTTCTGGCCAAAAAAGCACATGCTTATTTTGACAAATAATTGGTGCTTTTTAAGAGCATATAAAACCTACCTTAGGTGCTCAACATGTAATTCAAGAGTATGACTGTAGACTAAAATATCATCAAAGAAGACCAAAACAAATTTTCTAAAAAAAATTAAATACCTCATTCATCAATGCTTGAAATGTAGCATGGGCATTGGTGAGGCCAAAGGGCATCACCTTAAACTCAAAATGCTCATGGTGAGTTCTGAAGGCTATCTTTGGAACATCCTCTAACTTGATTCTGATCTGTCAATAGCCTGACTTCAGGTTTATTTTTGAAAAATATTCAAAACCATATTCAGAACCTCCCAGCTCATCCAGTAAGTCATCAATCACTGAAATTAGAAATTTGTCCTTCTCTGTTATCTCATTTAATTGTCTGTAATCCACATACATCTTTCAAGTCTCATCCTTTTTTTAACCAGTAAGCAAGGAGCAACAAATAGACTTTTACTGGTTTGTATAATAAAGATAACTAGCATTTCTGCCATTTGTTTTTCTATCTCAATCTTTTGAAAATCTGTAGGGCCTTTGGCTTGTAGGTTGTGAACCTGACTTCAATATGATTGCATGGTCATGTGATCTTTCAAGGGGCATCCCTTTGGATCCTCAAACACTTCACTGAATTCTTTCAATACATGCTTTAATTTCTCATGAATTTCACCATCCTCCTCTTTCATACTAAGCAGACACAACTCCTCTTGTAATTCTGTCCCTTTCTCCTTTAACTTATATAGCTTTTTTTTTTAAATCAGTTTGATCACTGTCTGTTTATTTCCCCCTTGTAGTAATACATTTTTTTCATCTTTTTCAAAGCTCAAAGTCTTTTACTTGAAGTTCATTAAAATGGGACTATACCTCCTCATCCAATCAACACTCAACACCATATCACTGTCTCTCATTTTTAAAACTCTAAAATCATGCTGAAATGTTTGTCCTTGCATGATCCATGTCAGTTGGTTACTTCTAGTTGAACTAACTTCTCCTCATTAGCTACTGTTTATAGCTAAGGGATGTGTGGTGACTATATTCATTCCTTTATTGACCCAACTGGGTGTTATGAAACTGTGGGTACTTTCATTACCAATCAAAATATTTATTGGTTTACCTTGGATCAGTCCTTGTAACATCAAGGTATTATAGCCCACATTTTCATTTAGGGCGTTCATAAAAATTTCTAAGGTTCTATCTCTTTGGTCTTCCAATTGCATCTGTTCCTCCTTCATTTTCTCATCCACTCATTTTTTTTCTCTATTATCTGCATCCTCCATTACATTGAGTTGTTGATTCTTGCACTGGTGCCCAAGTGAAAATTTCTCCCCATATTTAAAACATAAATTATGGACTCTTCTATACTCCACTAATGATTGTTTGTTGTATGGTTGCACTTATATTTTCTTGGCAGTAGCAACATTCTGGAAGGACTTGTTATTAGGGGTGAGCAATGAAACTGAGAAAACCGAAAAATTGATTCGAACCGAATTGTTTGGTTCGATTTAGTACGATTTTAAATATTGAGGTTCAATTTTCGGCTCGGTTTAAATATTTTAGTTCTTCAATTCGGTTCAGGTTTTTTATATGGAACCCATTTATTCCAATACAACCCGAATTAGAAAAAAAATAACCCAATATGTAACCTAAATAAACATATTATAAAATCCAATTTCAATGTGATCTGCCCAGATATATAACCCAATTATAATAATTAAACAAATAAAATTTAAAATCCTAAAGAATATTATAGTTCTTATCATCTCGTTCTCACTTCAAAATTGTAGAGGTTTCACCATTTCAGACTTGCTGCTTGCATCCTTACAGTACCGCTTTAAATTTTTTTAAAATTTTCTCATCTAACCCTAGAGAACAAGATCCATTATTATCTCACGAAATTTCAGAAAAGATCAGCCACAGAACATAAGGTTGTATCTCCTCAAACTGAACTTGATACTCTTCCATAAAACCCTTCTGCTGCAGCTTGTTAAATTCTTCTATGACATCATTTAAGTTTTTATCCCCAAATCTATGATAAAGATCGACCACAAACTCACGTCAAGTGACCTTACTCTTCTACATAATATAACTATCAAACCAAACTTCTGCCCTGCCTGTCAAATACATAGCTGCTACTTTTAACTTTTCTTCTCCAGAGATAAAAAATAGGACAAAGTATTTATCACACCTCCTTACTCAACCTCTAGTATTTTCACCTTCAAACAACTGTAACTCTATTTTAGGTTTCAAGTTAAGTTGATTCCAAATTTCATTCACAGGTCTATGTTCTACTGGCCCTGGTTCATGTAACATAGAAGTACTTGATTCTTGCAGCATAGAGAAATTATCTTTTGCTGACCATGATTGTTTTATTTTAAGTTTTTTTGAATGGTGTCATGCATTTTGTGGTTTTGGAGCTAACACTCCAGGTTCATCCAGCTAAATAGAATACCTTTCTTTTTCATCAAGAACAGTTACTTGTACATGCTTTTTGTCATTCCTTTTGTTTTGATCGTTGTTGTCTTCTGATTGTGCTTTTGTAGAAGTTTTTCTCCCAGATTTTCAACTCTTCTGGTTAGCAAAGTTATCAACTTTTTAACATTTGTCTGTGTTTCTGCTATTTGGATCTTCGCATTTTCTAGCTTGTCCTCCCATACACCTCTTGAGACCTTTATCTCGTCCAACTGCTATTGAATCTTGGAAAGGTCTACACTCTTGACCATTTGTTGATTTTTCTTTGGTTTTTCCAGCGTGATGGTGGATCGAATTAGCTTTGAGAACCAATTATAATGTTTCTTGCTCGAATGATAGAAATAAGAAAGGGTTTTTAGAGGTGAAAAATAGATTTCAAAGAGAAAATTTCATGTACATTCATAAGATAATTATTCCTTGTATAATTTTTCGGTTATATCCAATGTGTACAATGTTAATTGACAGTTGATTAACTTTTTCTTAGAGTTCATAATATGCTATCATAAAACTATAATAATTTCCTGCATTCGGTCCATTTTGGTTCAGCCTTCACTGGTTCGGTTCATTGCTTCACGTGCTTCCTTTAATTCCTCATGTGCCAGATAATCTTCCTTGGTCAATACGTTGTCGTTTGCTCCACTGAGTAAGGCTCCTCTATTCTCACGTGCATCCTCATCTCTAAATCCAATCTTTATTTCTTTATTCTTCGATTAAGGTCATGCTATAATATCACTTTAAAATTAAAATTTTTATATTTAGTTTACATAAATTTCTTAATTTAGATTTAAAAATTTAATTTAAAGTAAAAGTTTAGGATTTATAATTTGTAAAATAATATTTAAATTTTATTAATTTTTAAAATTTATTATTTAGATTTTATAATATATATAAAGAACTGTATAAAATATAATTTATGTATTAAAATTTAAATGTAAGTAACAATTTCACTATTATTTTTTTTTTCCAATAAAATGAAAAACAACCTCCTTTTCCAGTTCTATTTCTTTATAAGTATCTCTAGTTCACTATCTCCTTCGAATATTTTTTGTTTTAAAAATATCAATTCATTCTAAATTTCAATCAATTCTCTTAAACTATCGACACTCGTATCATCTATCCGTAATTTTTATAAAAAATGAGATTTATTTTGGAGATAAGACAATACTTTATATATTGTTTATTAAAATTTGCAATTTTGAGCCCTAAAAAGAACAATAATTGAGCCCATCAATCCAGCAGCCTTACCACGTCTTAAAAAGGGCTTGTTCTTTGTTCTTTGTTTTTGTTTTTTACTATTTTATTAAAAGTTCTGTTTCCCGCTCAATGTGACCTCGGCGGCGGGGAACAAGGTGAATTTAACGACAGACGTGGTGAATGCAACGTTGGAGAACACCGCGTACCCCGGTCTCTGATCGAAGGATCGCTGTTTATCAAGTGGACAACGTCCTCCCGTTGCTGATTTTCTGAACGACGCCGGTTCCTGCGCCTCACCAGATGTTCCCGATAAGGATGTTTCTATTCCGAAAGCATCTAAAGGTGCTGGCACTGATTCGTCTGGTTCGGTAAGTTTTAAGTTTCATCCCCCGGCAATGGTTTCTTTTTGAATTGCAGTTTTTTGGACAATATTTTTGTGAGTTTGATGTTTTTTTTTGTATGTGCATGGATGGCTGTGTTATTAGTGTTTGTGATTTGTGATTCAATATATTGATTCTTTGTACTATAATACTCAGTCACTGTGTTTCTTGATATTGACGACGCAACCCCCACTGGACTGGTATATGAAATCATTCAACTTCTACAGTCTACAGTCTACTCTAATCAATCTATATGGTCAATTTCTGTCATGAGTCCTCGTATTACTAAAACTTACAGATTTAGTCGTTATATTCTTTTTGACGAAATCTGCTGAATCTACGATTCAAGTCCCTGCCCTGTTGTAGGATTCAGCATCTTTTACCCACAATGGGCAATGGCAATGGCAATGGCAATGAATGTGATACATAATTCTAAGATATTTGGATTCCAGGAGAAAGTAAATGTTAGCAGAAAAATTATGGAATATGTTTAATGAGATTTGAAATATCCATACTTTTTAAAACACTTTTGCTTGAAATCCACGGTATTTCATGGGTTGCCATTTGCATAACCTCCTCAACGGTTCATTTTAGGGTGAAGTTCGAGAGTAGCTTAGACTTCATCCCGTTTTGTCACATAGCAATCGCCTTGGCTTTGTGAATCATCTAGTAATCCGGAATTTAGTTCAGGATAAAACATAAAAATTTAAAAATATAAAATAAATTCATAATAAAATAGTTTTTTTTTTAAAATAAAACAAATATATTCGAGGATAGGATGGCCAATTTGGTTTCATCACTGCTCCATTAATATACTTTAATTATTGTTCATTATAGAAAAGTTTTATCAATTAGCACATGACACTGTTTTCTGAAGCTCATTTCTGAAAAAAATTCTCTAAAGTTGAGCACGAAACTAGGTAATTACAACCTGGTTAAATAGTATACAATCCTACATGCCTTCTCAGTCTAGGTTATACAAGGAATTTTACATTTCCATACAAGCAAAGTCAGTGTTGTGAAATGCAAGTCCATTTCTTCATACATGGTTATTCGGTCTATGTCGGATTGTTTGGATCAGATGACTGTGATATCAGTTTCGCATCTTCTCCGGCGCCATTACCTTTTCCTTTGGCCAATTTGCTGGCTGGGAAATGTAATCTAGCCATTAGAGGACGGGGTGCTCGTGACTTCTGGTCAAATCCACGTACGCAAACATATCCTGCAAGTTGTCATCAAACAGTATTACAAAATCAAGAATTGGTTACATGACATGAATCCGATCAGAATTCGATGCCATGATATGATATGATCTTTTCTTTTCTATGGCTAGATGAAAACATGGACATGCTTTTGATTCAAATGTCAAGGCTGTTCATGTGTACTTGATGACCCTCGAACTGGGAATTCAATGATTGTGAGGGGTTGATCAACTGTTCAATGTTTGGAAGTTTTATGTGATCAACGTTACTTATGAGTAGCTATTCAAACCAATGCAAACAGTAGGGTATAAAGTTACACTGGTTGATAAGTCTCACCTCTCCAGAAACAGTGTTGAATTCCCTCTGTCGTTAAGCCTGGTTATTAGGAAACATAAACGGTCAGTTTTTGATCTTGCTACATTTATCTGCACAATCCTCTCTATTGAAATCTTCTAACCTTTAAATATCGAAGGTATGGAGGTTCCAAAGTAGACCATTCTCCTTGGCAGGTTCCATAGCCATTCCCTTGGAACAGCAATTGGGTTCAGACTAGAATCGTGGTCCGCAAATACCTTCATATGAATTCATCTTCATTATTTCTTTAATAAAGAAGAAAACTATAAATCTTGAAGAAACTGGTTCAACTTACCTCATTAACTTGGAAGTACGTGCCATTTAGGGGAAAGCTACCTCTCATTGCTGTTCGACATGGGATCTGTTTATGTTGTTTTGTCATATAGCATATGATACTCTGAATTAAGATCCGAATGCAATAGCTATATTTATTCATACCATTTATCAAATCTATTTTCTTACCAAAAGTGTCCCCCGGACAATATGGGATTCTGCTTCCCGAATACTGTTGCAAGAGAAACATGTCTCCTCATCACACAATTTGCCATGCTCTTGGGAATTGCACCTTCTTTCTGGCATTTGAATGGAGTTTGCTGTTTCACCTGGTGTAAGCAAAATATTATGTCATCTCAAGAGGTCTAAAAGAGTTTTTTATATCATGTTATTAAACGGTACCCATACCTGGTGTCCATATGGCAAGAAGGTACTTGCACGGGTCATCTGGTTCTCTTTTATCCAACTGTAAGTTCACCATAAGCAACTCATATAAGAAAAACACAGTTATAGAAATACAGAAAACATTGTCGTTCAAGTAAGTCGTCAGGAACAACTAACCTCGTTTAGAAGAGGGTGTGAATCTGGAAGTTCATAGCTGTAGGATGGTTCAAGGAGAGGGGAAGGAGAAAAAAGACAATTAGTAAGAAATGACAATATTTCTGGCACGGTGTTTTGGTAAAACGTCTCAATTTTTTAAGGTTGCATATCTTTCTTTAGCATAGTTCACTATATTCATAGATTGGTTCTTCTAAGTACACATTTTGGATTTTAAAATGTATTTTAAGAGAGAAACTTGAAATTCTTAAAATTATAATTTATCTCAATTCTGAGCACTTATCTATAAATAGTAATAGCAATAGCATTTTTCAAAAAGGAGCTAACGTTTATCTATGTTTCCAAGACTTCAGAGATATAGGAAGTGCCTACTTACACTTGGTGCTCTGTTCTTAGCCGACTGACATTCTTAAGTCTGGGTGTGGGAATAGACGCGGCTTCTGCTGTTAAAGCTACTAAAGCTTTTGACATATCTCCTTCCTGAAGTTCCATGTTATTTTGCATATAATTCTGCAAAGTCTGGGTAAACTCTTTCATGTTAAGCTTGATTGTAGGAATTTCATCAGGGTCTGCAGAGAACATGTCCTCAATGTCATTTTCTGCTACTTGTGTGCACTCGGGGTCTGGACTTCCTGGCTCTTCAATGATAGGGTTGCATTTATTAGCCGCAGAGACTGTTTGTAACTGTTGGTTTGCTTCAGACTGACAGTTCCTATCTGATTGTTCATTTTGCTGCAGTAAGGGCAGAGCCAGTTGATCAATGATCCCATCATGATTTGGATCAGATGTTCCATTTTTGGTAGCACTGACAATGCTTTTCTCCTCGGGACCTGGAAGAGCAAGCCTTGCGCTGCATTAATATTTTATATGGGTAAGTCAATTTGTCTTCTGGAATGAATTTGGGCTCTCTAAATAGTCACTGCTATTCTCCTCTCATTAAATATTGAAATACTTTACAATTGAACCTTGCAAATGCACTGGCAAAATGTCTGCATTCTCCTCTCATTGGACATGCATTACAGTTTGGTTTGCCTTTTGTACAGAAAACCTGCATTAATCTCAAAGAATGTTTTTGTTGTCAGACTTAGATTGTTGCTGGTCAGCAAAGGAAATAAATTTCTTCACTTTAAGAACATATACAGCACACCTTTCCAAATGTGATCATTTGATAATGTAGCTCATACCTGTTCAGTATAGTTTAATGAGTTAGCAAACGTGAAGCTCTGATAAGAAATTTGTTTTGCTATTGGGAAAATTTTCATTTGCTTGAGTCAAGTAATAAAGTGAAGTGGTTCTTTACAATGTTCTTTGATCCAGCTTGCATAGTCGGGGCCATAGATATTTTTGGATGGATTCCAGGATGGGGTACCTAAGTAGGCAGAACAAATTCAGCAGCTTACTCGTAAAGTGTATCATTGGTTTATGAATATGTTGCTTGGTAATTCATAATACTCACAGCTCTAGGAGATGCAACTGAAGGGACTCGGGCAGCGGTTGAAGGGGGACCCAGCCCAATCTTACTGCTATGCGTCCAACGTTTGTGTCAACCTGTCAAGCAAATATGGAAGTTGAATTCTCTTTTTCTGCCATGGTTATTTACACAATATATTAACTTACTGGAAAAGCAAGATGGTGAAGCGTTAGAAGGCGCACACACTCTACACTTTTTAGCCCCAGTCCTCTTATACTTAGCAGGTACTCTCTACAACAAAGGAAACAATGTTATTTAATTTAGATATGCATGCAGCATACTAGTATGATACATGTAAAAAATGGTCTGTGAATGCATTTAGGTACTCTTTTGTTCCCTTTGGCTTACTTTGCTTTGTCTGGTGGAACCTCCCTCAGCCACTCCAGGTCAATGCTTCCATGATCTGTAACCAGTCGGTTGAGGAAATCCTGTGTAAAACTCCTTTACAATCAGCTATTACGCATTAAACTTACTGGTAAATTTGTTAACTTTACAACGTCATACTTTTACCTTTATTCGCTGAGCAAGCACGTTATTCATCCCTCTCTCCTTAATTGTCTCAGCAATCTCATTAACTTCTGCACATCTCACTGCTTCCCAGTCCAGTGAGTCCATTGTGTTCTTTGTTCTTTCTCTTTCTCTTCCACTTGCTTCTGCCTGTTTTCTTAACCTATCCCAGTCAAAATCCTCTTTTTTATCTTTCTTGGCCTTTCTGCCTTCTGATTTTAAGCTCTCAACCATAAAATTGAGCTCCTTATTAGACGAAGAGTCAAGTGTATACAAGTTTGACTCTTGCATTTTCTGTTGTGGGGTTCTATGATTATCAACCGCTGTGGTGCTTTCTGTAAAATCTAAGGTTTCTTCTGAATGTTTTGACATATTTACATGCCTCAACATTTCTTTGTTTTGTGCTCCAGCCTGTGATTCAACAAGATTTATAGCCTTTTGAAGTGGCCCCTTTTGACAGTGAGAAACTGTCATCTCATCTGGTTGAGTGTTGTTGCTTGATTGACTATTTTCCAAGGAAGATTGTTGGTCCACCTGAACAGGCATGGTTTTGTCATTTTGATCCATTGTTTGACATGCAGATTCTTGTGTTAAGAGACTTTGTCTTTGTATCACGTTCTCATCTTTTGTATTAGAAGCCTCAGACAATATTGTTTCCTCTTTGAATATCTCAAAGTCTCCAATTTCTCTTGCTTCCGAGTTTAAGCTAAGATATGGATGATAATTAGCTGATGGAATAAGGTCTTCCCCACTGAAACTTTTAGGACCTTCCGAGTTGTCACAGTTTTCTCTCTGGTTATTCTGGGATCGGCTTGTTTTGACCTTTGAGATCTCACTAGTAGACATGTTTTGATGACTGTAAACTTCATGCAACCTGGAAGATCCAAACATCTGTACAAAAGTAATGCCATTCAAGCTGTTAAACATAGGCCGCTTAGCATGATCACCCCCTCTCGAGTTGCTCTCTGAGCATGATCCTGTTCTTTCAGCAGTTTGAACCAATGAGAAGTCCACAGAGGTTTCAGATGAAACCACAGAATTTTGAGATGAGAGGACATCATTTGTCTCTTCGTCTCCTTTGGAACATTCACTTAGTCCCCTAATAATTTCAATATTCATTCTGTTTAAAGTAGAGGCACAATATGTGCTCAAACCACTTCCAGAAGAGTTCAACAACTTGCACTTTGGTTCATTTATTGAGCTTACAGTAGCAGTACTACCAGACAATTCCTTGCTATTGACAACTTTTTCTTCAGAGTCCTGATACCCCTCCACAGTCATCGAACTTTGGTCACCAACTGGTTGAATTGCTACACTGTCTTCTGGCTCCAAGACATAGAACTCTGCTCCATTTTCTAAGCTTGTTCCCTCTTGATGATATTTTTCCTTGCTTTTTGATTTGAGAGGAAAACGAGCAGCTAGAGACATGAATGCAGAACTGGCAAAGGTTGAATAAAAATTAAAATATTTCTTTTGACTGTTGTGTGTCATTCAATGTTCTTAGGGCCTTTAGCTTACCTTGAAAGATGGTCAGAGACATTCTGAGTAAGAAAGACTCCAACCACAGAGTCAAGGACTGATCCTTTCCATGGAGAGAAGCGTCTATCCCCTGAAGAAATGGTATTGTACTTTCATGAAGGAAACAAAGATAATAATTCAAGAGAAATAATGCTTTCTAAATTCTAATATATGAACACAAACCAAGTTAACTGAGATACATGTCATGGCAGAACTCATTACACTTCACTGTTATACAGAAATAATTTTTGCAATTTAAGTTTTTATAGAAAAATTTCTCCCCTTCTCCCTTTTTATGATCACCTCTCTGTATAGAGTAGAATCCTTCTGTTTCCATTTATATAGGCATAGATTAGTGGCGCAGAAAAGTTAAATAGTGTCTTTTATAGCAATAATATTATCTTGAATCTCAATTCACAGCAGGATAAACACTATTTTTCATTAAAATAATTTATCTAATTTAATGTTTTGGTCAATGCTTGTAAAACATTTCCTCTGGAGTGCCATCAAGGAAAATATTGAAGAACTATGTTACCTTGTACAAGATGCATGCGTGCAATAAATGAGTCTGCACGTCCACTGAATACTCTCCTTTCTTCCTCCCACCATTTTGCCTTCTCTTCATCAGTTCCATCAATGCCTTCACTATTGATATTTTCTAAGAGAAGTTTCCAAACTCTGGTTGTTTCTTCATCCAGTTCGACCTTAGGCCGTGGGTGTCGTTTTCTAATAGGCACAAATGGTACAATGGTTCCATCTCTATAAACAACAAGTGCATTATGCTCTTGGTATCGTATTGTATAAGGGACAAGCGCATTCTGCTCTTGATATGCAATTGTGCTACCTTCCCTATTAATGTCCAACCGGTTGAACTGTTCAAGAAGTGAGTCAATAGAAAAAAATTGTTTCCATATTTCTTCTGGAGAGGGACCTGCATCAAGTTGATTATCTGAGTTAAATGGCTTGGCAGATAGTGCAAATTACATAAAAGATTTAAAAGTTGCTTGAAGAAATGAAGTAATGAAGTTAGTACTTCATTGAAATACCTAAAAGTTTGGCAGGAAATTGGTTTTGGTTAGATAAGGCCAGATTCTTGTGCATTTGTTCTTCAATCGTACTAGAGCATTCTGAGTTTACAAGGCAGTTTCTCTTCTTTGTTTGCTTTGTTTTTGCCGATTTTGCCTGCGTTCCTGTGACAAGAGCTTCCATGCTTTTATGAAGTCTGCCTGTGTTTCCAACTTTTTGTATGTCATAAACAACAGGCGACAGGCTGCTGCAGCATTCTGGTGCAATTCTATTAAGTGAAACCGAATCTTGAATCCCTGTGGCTCCTCTGGCTTTCTTTTTCTTTGGACTCTCTGTTAGATTTGGAGCCCTGATGCAATCAGAAGTTTGCAATTTATCCAGAGAAAAGTTTATTCCTGCTTCAAGATTTGTTGAAACTCCACCATGGGTATTTAGTTCACCCTTATAAGCCAGACATGCTTCTGCAAAAGCTTGACTTTCTGCGTCTGTGATGGATGATGATGCACTAGATGAGCTCAAATTCTGTCCTTTACCAATTCCCTTTCGCCTTTGAATTGTTGGATATTGCATGCCTAGAATTTTCTGGTATACAGAAAAATTATTGTATTGGTTCCCATACGAATTTACAGCACTGGTATCCACTCGCTGAGTAGTTGCTGACTTGTTTGCTTGTCCTCCCTCCAGTAACAAGCTGCTTCTGCACTTAGTGTCAAAAGGACTTCTTGCTGGGTCGGAATACAACGCTGTTTTTTCATTTATTTTTAGACCATCATGGGCAGTGGCTTTATCTCTTCCTTTCCCATTATTGAGCTTCTGGGGACGAGTATTTTGTCTTCCATGCAAGGGAGCATTGGTTGGAAGTGGTGTGCCTGGTGCTTGACCTTCAGGCAAAGATAAGTAATCTTTTGGCATTTGATTTACAGATTGGTTCAGTTCAAAGGGAAAGCCTGTTTGTATCTTTTTTGCTGTCACTTCAATTCTGCTACAAATCTGAAACATCGACTTTGATCGACTTCCTTCTTTCCACAGATTCTCTGTCCCTGAACTAGAGTTTAAATTGCAGGCCGGCTTGCATGCAGAGGTTTCATCTGTTTCTTGCCCTTCTGTGTCAAAATCTAGGGCCCTTCTGCATGGTTTCTTATTATGCTCGAGTGTTTCTGGATGAGTAGTCCCATTTCCACTTTCTTCTTGTGTGGGAACCATGGAATCTTTGTTGAGTTCCTTCCTTCGAACATACTTTCTCTTCCCTGTTGGTTTCTCCGCATTTGCTTCTCCTGGGAGGATTGATGTGTCGTTTGTTACTGTATTCTTCCGTACATATTTCCTCTTACCGGTTGGTGTTTCTTGAGGACCACCGGTCTTCGGAGTCACTGGCTTTCTAGGTTTACCCTCAGTAATTACCTTTGGCCTGTGCTTTCTCTTCCTTTGCTTCGGCTGTGGTGTTGAAATTTCTAGTTCAGCAAGATGGCTACCATCTTCGGGATTCTGGTTTTCCTTGTTTGGTGT
Organism: Abelmoschus esculentus; assembly: GCA_035048815.1. Classification (NCBI taxonomy): domain Eukaryota; kingdom Viridiplantae; phylum Streptophyta; class Magnoliopsida; order Malvales; family Malvaceae; genus Abelmoschus; species Abelmoschus esculentus. Next base: position 90,372 of record JAUCBN010000019.1, on the reverse strand, counting down.
AGTTGTCAGAGATGACTCTATAACAGGCTTTTGGAGCTCTTTACTGCATTGAACTCCATCCACATCAACTCTAACATCAACCAGTTCATTTGCTTGCTCATCACTCCTCTCAGGTCTGATCTCTATGTATAAATTTCTTGTTCTTGAAACCTCTTTCAGTTCTGCTCTTGCAGCCTTTTCTGGTGTGATTGGAGCAAAATCAGTCGTCCCAGCAGGTAGATTAAAGTCATAACCGTATGGATTCTCATGAGGAATGACATCTGTATAACAATGTAAGTTTAGAGTCATTAATGTGATTAAACTACAAAATTTCGAACTTCCAATTTCATATTTTGTCTCTAACACTAATTTTAAATCACACAGCAGATTTACAACTAGATTATGTAATTGAAAATATAAGCAGCATACTTAAGTGAACAACAAAAGTATTGAACTTAATCCTTACTTTGTTGTTTTCTTGGCGTGCAGTTGCCTCCGATCCATATTTTGTCTGAAGCTGAAAATTTTACATGCACAGGATAGAGTCCGGGAGAGCTACAGTCACTATGGTGTCTGTTAATTCCCTTTGATGCTGTATTTGCAAGACCTGATAGATCTACAGACGAAGAAACATTGCCGAGTGCAGTAGGGTTCAGGTGACATTGCCGAGACACGTTGGTAGCACCTGAATTGCACTCACTCCCAACCGAAGCTGCCTTCAAGTTGTTATCAACACTTCCATTTACTTCAACGAAACTATCCGAACATGCAATCACTCCATCAGCTTGAGATTCCCAAGCAAACCCGAAAACACATCTTTCTGACTCCATACAATTTGCTCGAAACATTGGATTCTCCTTGACCCCAGCCAGGTTCACTGGTGTTTCTTGGCCTTGTTTGCTCATTCTGATCACTCCTTGCTCAGAGTTTCAGCTAGATTCTCTCACTCGACAGATAAAAACTGCCATGCTTGAGGTAACCACCTTCCTTTACTGTGAACCTCATTTTATTGAACCTATTTCTTCCAGGTGAAAAAAAACATAAAGTAATCACCATAACTAAGCTAATCTAGGCAGTAACAATGGTACATGGTTTGAGGTTTAAGCAGTATCTAAGAAACCCAGAATTCTTAAACCCCTAAACTGATAGATCTCAAACAATTTTTGTAGAATAATTCATTAATTGGGTATTAATTATCTGTCATGTGGATAAAAGATATCAGCAACAGAAAAAATCCTAACAGATTCTTCCTGTAATCTGCATTAGATAAGTTTACTTTATATTCTTTTGCTTGATTTTTTTATTAACTTAAAAAATAACATGAAATCCAAACAAAACCAAGGTTAAGAATTACCATAGAAGTGTCACCGCTGGAGATCTGAATCAATCACTTGAAGGGTTTTGGAAATGAGAGTAAAGTTGTTTATTGAAGTGAGAGAAAACAGGGACAGATAAACCAAACAGAAAGACCAGTTCATTTGTGTAATATTAGTACATGGTAGCTGCCAAACCGATAACTTCTGTACTTTTCCCTTTTCCGGTTAGTTTACCGTTATATTTCATGTTCTATTTTTTCGATTTAAATATTTGTGTTGTTTCAAGTTTAATGGAATGTTTTAACGGTCAAAATTTTAAAATTTTATTATTTAAAATTTATTATTAAAAAATAAAAGATATTTTATTTTTAATAAATTAAATTTTAAATATATTTTTATCTTTTATATTTAAATAATTAGAATTAGAATTTCAAAAATTATTTTTAAAACATAAAAATTACACTAATTATATTTATAATTATTAAAGAATACAAAACAATCACTAAATAACAAAAATAAAATCATATATAAAAATATTTACATATTTAGCAAATTAGTTTAAAAAATAAATTATATAAACAAATACTATTATCAACTATAAATAATAAATATTATTATAATATAATAATGTTAAAATATTGATAATTAATTTTTATCCCAACCCAAGTTTAAAGAAGATGATTGTGAGTAAATAAAAATATATAAAAAAAATTAGTTTGAGAATAAAATAATTAAATAAACGCCAATTATAAAAATGATATTAAAAAAGCACATTAATTAAAATATATATTATTTTTCTTATATAATTTAAGTGTGAATAATCTAATTTATAGATTATATAAATTTATCCATAACTAAAATCAAATTCATACACTCACTTATAATCTAATTAGATACCCAAAACTACATCGAATCTAATTTTAAAAATATAATAATAATTCGTGATGTTATTATAAATAGTTTTTGCGTACAATTACATGTTTTTCATGAAAATTTTTCATGTCTTCTTGTTGAAAAGCCGAAACAGTCAAACAAGAGCATTGAGATCGACACCTGTTTTTACACATGGCTCTTCTTTGCCACGTGGCTCGGAAAGCAGCCTCCTTCGACCGTCACAGAGAGGTTTAAAGGGAACAAAAGCCATAAACTAGGCCCATTTTCTTCTTCTACGGACTTAAATTATTTGTTGCCAAAATAAAATTTTAAACTACTATATATAATTATTCAAAAATTATTATTTTAGTTAAAAAATATGGTATTGACACATTATAAAATTTAAATATTTATTTTAATAAAAATAGTTTTAAGTACTTCAAAACTAGTGATTAAAAAAACTAAAACATGCAAATCCAAAAATTAAAAAGAAAATAGTTTTAAGTAGTATCATAATTTTTGTGTTGAAATTAAAACCCTGAAAGTATAATATTATACAGTTTAGACCAAAAATGTTAAAATACCCTAAACATTTATTAACCCTACAAATAACAAAATTATCACTTTTGGTGTACCCTGTATAACGAAATCTAAAATAAAATACATCCTGAACAAAACAATATACAAGTGTGAAATTGAACCAATCAACCAAGTGTACATGAGACATGAGAAATAGCCAACAAACTTTAAGCTTAATCTTTATATTCCATTTCCCTACCTCATGTGTATTAGTCTCTTGGGAGAACTTGTATCACGTATTACGATTCAATACATTACATATACTTCAGAAAATTGAAAAATAACATGCAGTTTAACTCATGAAAGGGAATTTACAAGTATATTTGGGAGAGGTACCTTAAAAAACTCTAAGCGTGTTGTTGATCCAAATAAAAAATGCTATCCTTGACTATAAAAGGTATCCCTAAGCTGGAAGTAATTTCGGAAACCACTGAGTGCTGCAGGATGAGAATTGGTTATGGGTTCTTGCAGTGTACAAAGTTATATTAGCAACTGATGTTCAAGAGTAGCTTACCAGTCTTATGATGTATGAGTGTTGTCTCAGTTTTAGGAGCTTCATTTGATGTGATATTGTATGGAACCTCATACTCAGGAGCTACATATGTAATCCGGTACTGCAAGAGGAACGCTTGGTATCTTTAATTCGAGCGCCATCCTTGCCTTTCAGTTTCACAACCAGCTTTGGCTTATCTGAACCGGCTATTTTTTCTGCAGAACCAATGCCCTGAGCCTTTGAGTAACTTTCTCTGCCAGGTTTTGGGGAGGGTTTATTCTGAAGTTTAGGGGGCATGCCAGGGCTTATTTTGGGGTTTCTGGAAACACTTCGTACCTTTCTTGCAGCAGATGTTGATTGTTGAAGAGTTCTAGGAGGTGCCTTGTTTGAGCCACCACTTGGATTAGTGCTTTTTGCTCCAGTTTTAGGCATGCCAGTAGTAGGTGAACCTACACTTCGAGTTATAGTGTGTCTGGATCGTAGCTGCATTCATCACAATTTCACATTGGTTATAATATACTACTTGACCACAAAAATGTCTAGAGCTAAACATTTGTTCACTTATATTTCATTACAGAATAGTACGCTCTTTTAATGAAAATTGAAAACAGTTTCAGCCAAAGTCACTTCCCAAGTGGAAGAGATCAATTTCAAGAAATAAAAACTAACCCCATTGGAAGAGGGAAGTTTTGGTGATGGAGGTCGAAGGCCTGAGCGTTTTATTTCAGCTGGATGAAGTCCGGTACATCCATCCAAAACTTTGTTTTCACTTTCATCAAGTGAACCAGTATCCTCAGCATCACCTCCCAGTGATTTGCAGCGAGTATGGTGATGACTCTTAAAATCTGAAACTTGTCGGGCATCACTATCCGTAACAAGCCCCTTCTGAGAGCCAGATCTAAGGCTAGCTCTTACAACATTAGGCCTTTTACTAGCAGTGGAGATTGATGATGATAACGATGAGATTGAGGACCGTTCTCCGGATGAGCTAGCAACAGACATACTGGAACGGAGCTTGATAGGAGACTTCAGTGAAGTTGAGACTGTTGAACGTCCTGCTCGACTTTTACATTCGGCTGCACTTTTAGATGCAGTGGTGGTAGAGTAACCAGAGGAAGATGAGTTAACTAAGCTGGAGTCTTTATTTTGTTTAATCATATCCATGGAAGAATTACGAATCGTGGAAGAAGAGAGGGAAAAAGATCTGGAAGATGTAGTCCTAGGCACAACATTTCTCGAACCATCCAAAGCAGAAATTTTTGATATTGTGATCCTCCTACCTACATTAAATGGAGAGTGAATTAAACGGAAAAATGAGCAAACCACAAGCACATCCTTGTATCAACTATCCTAATCTAAAGAAAGTGTAGTTTGAATTACCAGTCACACTTTTTGCATCCTTTTGTACTTTGACATCCTTAGCACCCAAGGAATCTCTCTTTTCCATTAACTTTGATGGCTTTGATGGCTTGTGAAGAGATGAAGTTGATACTCCACTTCTACCAACAGACTACAGGGTCCAGATAAAAACAAAATCAGAATTTGCAGTGAATATAATTCATGGTAAAAGCATATTCAACAGTAGTAATAATTGAATGTTTATGGCAGAATGCATGCCTGTGAAGTTTGTGATCGGGGAAGAACCTGCTTCATTGTCTTGCCAGGCTCTTTCGTTGCTATGTTTGGTTTCTTAGGAGCAGCTTTCTGCTTCACCTGAAACAACAATATAATGTCACTGGAGAAACAAAAATAAAGGGACCAATTAATGAAACAGTGGTGGGAACATCTTGAATGTACCTTGTCGTGATTAGAGTTCTCCAACTTCTTTGAAGCTGAAAAAGGACATGGAACTGTCAGTTTGAGATATTTCTTCAATCATGGCTAACAAGCTATTAGGTACCTAAAAGAAGTATGGTATAGACAAAAGATAAGAATTAATGTAATATAATGCTATGTTATTTGGACTCATGTGTAAGTACTAAGTATAGGATATTAATAAGTGTATGGAAATAATATATCCAAAAATGAATGGAGCAACATAAATAATGATAAATGTTCATTTCACCTAAAGCCCCATTAGACCATACATCATCCTATCTAAGCATGAATCGATATCCTTTGAAGTTCTATTTTGTGGTATCAAAACAAACTATTAGGTGCATCAGCATAAGACAAAATCTATACTTACATGAGATAATCCTAGAATCTTTTGTTTCCAATTTCTTTTTCACACTAGGACCTGCATTGCCAGGCGCTCTTTTAGATGTCTGGATTGAAGCTCTTATATCCTCATCGAAATAAGCCTTGAGATCATCCTTCCTCAAAGCTTCACCGGGTAACAAGGTCAATGAGCCACGAGATCGGTTCACATTCTCTTGACTGGAGAACTCCTCGGGCTCAAGAAAAGCTATAAAAACAAAATGAAAACAGGAAATTCCAAAACCATAAAGCGCTAATTAACCCCAAGTAAAAATAGAATCTATGAATTCGTACCTGCAGTATCAAAGAAACAGCTATCCCATGTCATACATTTGTGTAATTTTTGTCTTCCGTTTCCTCTTGTGTCGCCTTCCTCTATCTTTCCATCTAACTTTCCATGTTCATCAAACCAGTCTAATCAGATTTCTATACAATACACAAAATCCATTTTTTTCTTCAGAAAGATAAAAAACGATTATTGATCAATGTGAAGGTTTTATTCGAAAGTATGCTACAAAAATTAACCCGAGAAATCAACGAAATGTGAAAATTTGTCATTATATATACGAAGCGTGAGCTAATTATTGTGATAACCGGATTCAATCCGTTACTAAATCGCACAATCCATTATTAACTACCGAAAAGGCAGCTAATGCTACTTTGAATTTACTTTCAGAAAAGAGAAAAAAATCCATCATTGATCCATTTGAAGCTTTATTTGAAAATTTTCGTAAGAAAAATGTAGAGAAATGACTGAAACACGAAAAATGAAGAGGCAATGATTATAAACGCAAACCTGAGATGTTATTAAGTAGAGGCGAATTGATGAGGCAATCGTCTTCGGACGTAACGTCGATGAGGCTCAGTCCTTTGATGTTGAAGTTTCTTGGTAACTCATAATCACGCATTTTTGAAAACGTAGATTTAGAATTAACAGATGGAATCAAAAGAAATTGATAAGGAGACGGGGACTTGGAGGTGAGACGAACAAAGAAGAGAGAAAGGGAAACAAGGCCGTTGAGTTTTCTTTAAAAACCTACTTTGTGGCGGTTCAAAACTAAATTAAGCATTAAGAAAATAAGTTGGGGTAAGTTCCGATTTCCTTTCTAATACGTTGATGACTCGCATTCTTTCATTAATCTATCACTAGTATGATGACACGTGCAGGATTTTTTTAATTGTAATCGACTACTTTTGTATTCTTCTTCTAAATTTATGGAACAAGATTTAACGTTTTATTAACTATCCCATTTCATTAGTCTTGATCTTTATAGCTAACAATAGTGTCTATACGTCTGCATCATTGATTTGAGGTGTTAAGCTAACAATAGGATTTTTGATTGTATCATTTGAAACAGTTTTCTCACTTCCTCAACAATTCTTTGAAAAATGGATGTCTTCCATCGATAGCTTACAAGATAAGAGGATGTGAGTCATAGAAAATCCCATTTGTGGGGGAAAATCAACAGTAGTATATAAATGACCATTTGTTGGGGGGAAATCAACAGTATTTGTAAATTCATCCACATCGAAGACTAATTCAGACAATGAGATTCAGTAATTGCCTAGGCTTGAAATGCGAAAAAGAGAATTAACGATGAACACAGTGCAGTGCAAACATTTCAATAGGTTGATCTCACCAACCAGTCTTGGAAAGTATTTCCTACTTTCAGCTCATTCAAAACAAAACTGATACAAACAATGTCTGGAAACTTAAATTGACTGAGATACGCCCAACCATTTCCAGAAGTTCTCAAACTCGGTGTAATCACTGTCAGAGATCATGGTTTGATACCAAGCTTTGCCAGCAGACTTGATGGCCGCTGATTCCTCCTGAAAGGCCAGAGGAAGAATGATAGAGTCAAGAAACGTACATAATGTAATCAACCTATATCAAAAAGATAAGCAAAGGGTGCCTAGCCCTAGTATAATTCATTTTCAACCTTAACATGGATAAGACTCAAACAAGAAAAACAGAACCAATGGGTGCAATCAAGGCTCGGTTCAAACCAAAACTCATGCTCAACAGAAGGTGGTAATGTCAATGCATAATCCTAGGATAGCATCATTTCAACTAAATGGCTCGAATCCAATAAACATATAGCACAAACTAAGAGTCAAGAGCATCCGTAAGAAGAACATTCAAATAAGTTCGTATGAATAGTTTCAAAGCACAATTTTGTACAGTGTTTGCAATCAATCAAAGATTTAATTTTCATACAAATCACAATAAAGACGAGGAAACAAAGCATCCAAAGACATTGAAAACTAAAGCATGTATAATTCCATTGGCATAGACCATATTGCATCAGTCTAAACCAAAGAGAAATAGAATATTCAAACTTCAGAAACTTGAAAAACATATCAGAACAGAATCTATATACCTTAGAAATAGGCTTCCTCTTCTTGTCAAGCTTATCCTTTTTAGCCTTAACACGTTGCGCCTCAGCCAAAAGGGACATCCTTTTAGCAGTCTTCGCATAAGGGTTCAACTTCAGCATAACATTCAAGTTCTTGAGTGGATTCTTCTTCATGGGTGCCCTCTTGACCTCCTTCTTGATAGGCATAACGACCGACTGAACCTCATCAGAGTTAATGATCCTAGAAAGGTCAGCATTCACCATCTTAGAGCGAGGCAAAATGTACCCTTTCTTCTTCTCCGAAGGCTTATCAAATGACCCATAAATCGAGTCAAGCTTCTCGTAAGCAGATTTGGTCCAAATAACGAATCTTCCAATGTCCACCAGGAGCGAGTTTCAACAGATTAAGCCTCTCCACATTAACAATCTCGACGCCAGGAATGTTTCTGAAGGCTTTAACAAGTTTTGACCCCTCGGTTCCATAAACAATCAAAGGACCTTTACGGGAAATGTACCTCCGGTTCCTCATTTTTCCTTTCCCGGGTCGGATCCCTTGGCTGTCCTTAGCCTTTTCCACGTCCGGATATGCTCCGACCCGTTTCAAAACCTTAATTGCAGCCGAGGTCTTCTCCACGCTCTCCACAGCGTCCGATACGACAAGAGGCATCTCAGGGACAGCCTCAATGCGGTGACCACGTGCCATTACGAGTGAAGGAATAGCAGAGGCAGCAATGGCAGAGGCGACGGCGTACCTCTTTTGGTTAACATTGATTTTCCGGTGCCATCGGCGCCAGATCTTGGTAGGAGCAAACATACGACCCCCACGACACATGTTTCCGAAAGCACCTTGTCCAGCACGGTGGGTACCGCCACCGGGAACACGCGGGATACGTGAGACGGCACGTCCGGTACCCCACGATTCAGCTGAGGTTTGATGACCGGCACGCTTGGAGACGGCGTAGGGTTGGCGGCTGTTCTTAGAGATGTTGTCGTGGACGAAGGTGACAATGTCGGGTCGGATCGAGGCTTTCATGAAATCAGCCAAAGGGACAGTAGGGATAGCATCGGTAGCCATATCGGATTCTATGGTTTGCACCGAAACCAGTGGCCTGGCTGCTGCTGGCATTGTTAGGGTTTATGTTGCGGGAGGGGAGGAGATAACATAAAATGCTACATAGTGATCCCCGAGCAGCATCTGCCAGCTAGGGTTTTTAGTAGTGTGGAGGTGTCAAGTAAATCTGGTAGGGTACGAGTTGTTTGGATACTGGGACTCTCGACTAGGCTAATTCGATATAAAGTTGTGGTTATGGGTCCTACCCATCTGTGAAATAAGGCAGCCTACGCAAGTACAAAATGACTGATCTGGTCTATGGGAGAAGACCTTGGTGTCTGCGTCTTTCAGAATTTAGTCGATGAACAACAATTTTATTGCTGTAGGCTGTTGAAGCATGTGCGAGAAAGACTTGTATAATCAGATCTAGTTCATGGCTTGATGAACTTGCTTGGAGCCAGGACCAGGATCTGTGGGTTATTGTCTCAAGTTTCATAACTGATTGGTCTTTGAAATTAATACTGGAAAAGCCCAAAAGGATACCCATCTCTTTTTCAAAAAGGGTTCCTCTGTTCGTGTTTTTTAAACGCCAGTTTAGAATCGTTTACTTACTAGTATCATCTAATGTGATTTTAGTACTTTTTAATTCTTTAACAAGATACATACCTTTACCTTACAAACAAACTTGAATATAAATCTCTACAGATAACGACATTCATTTTACTACCGAATCACTCCTAGTCCTAGTCCTAGTCCTAGTCCTAGTCCTAGTCCTAGTCCTAGTCGATGTGCAATACAAAGACTCTTGAACTATAAACAAACCGACCACACAGATCTTCATCTCCTGTTTCCAAGAAGAAGATAACAAAGTTTTTATTTTCTCTTGTTCTTGCTCCCCAGCAACAATGTAAAGTAAAACAAAATTCTGAAGAAAAAGCCCCACGCAATAAGGATCCACAAGCAAGTCCATTTGTTTAGATCAGTTAGACCTTGCTGCACCAAAAGATCTGGGCCAGTTGTCACGCAGGTAGAGCCGGTGATGTTGACGCCCAACACACTGCTCATACTTTGTAACAACCTCAGTTTCACTGACACCGGCACCGACCCGAGGGGGGTGTTGTCGAACATCTCAACTCCTCGGACGAAGCATTTCGTCTGATCATCAAACTCATTTTGGAGAACGGCTTCGTAAGGGTACTTAACTAAAGAGATGTAATGAAACCAGATCCAGTATAAGGGTATTCGATCACGAGAAATGAAGAATCCGCTGAAGAGAAGGAAATAGGCTAAGATGGCAACGACGACTGTGAAGCCTAACATAACATGGGAGACCACGCCTGAAAGAAATGTTACGAACGAACTTCCGGCCCAAAAGGAGGCAAAGATGGTTAAGAAGAAGAAGAAGAACCCAGAAAAGCCACCCGCAAGTCCCACTGCCCAAAAGGTTATTGCGGCGAAGGCCATCGAGAGGATGATTAGAGATGGGATGGACATCAGTGAGTGAGCCAGTACGTATGACGATCGGCGATAAGCATTGTAAGCCGTTTCTCTCATGAAAATGTATCGTTCTTGGAGGAAAACCGGGATTGCTTCGGCACAAGTGTAGAACGTTGTCGACATGGCAAAAGCAAAGAAGCCTAGACGTTCTTGGGCGCCCTTTGGTGAATTGTCTAGATTCCAAAACATGGTAGCTAAGATGATCCCGGTGACTACAACTGCACCTAATCGAATCCCGAACAGTTCAGGCATTCTTCTCGAGTTCAACATCGATCTTTTGGCGATAACTATCATTTCAATCCAAAACGGATTCGCAAAAGTAGGCACTGTAGATGTTAAATTGGAATCATTTGTTGCACCAGAGACTAACTTCCCTTTAGAAATGCTTGCACTGATTGCATCTTTGAGTGGAAGATTTGATCTCACGGAGAATCCATTTCTTTGATTCTTTCTTGCTTGCCATGATTTGTTGAATTCAACTAAGCCTTTGGTTCCACCAGGAGTCTCTTCGAGCTCGCGGATCAAGTCAAGTGCAAACTCGGCTTTGTTTTCGTTCTCCGGTATAGGATTCCCGAATTCCCTAAAGAAAGACGGCAGCATCTCCGGCGAACCAGCATAAACAGTGTTTCCATGTGAAAGGAAAATCAAACGATCAAGCAAGTTCAAAATTCTATAACTCGGCTGATGAATCGACATGATCACAATGCTTCCACTCTGAGCAATTCGTTGCAAGACCTTTACCACCATGAACGCGCTCGTCGAGTCCAAACCAGAAGTTGGTTCATCAAGGAACAAAACGATGGGGTCATGGATTATGTCGATACCGATAGAAACCCGCCTGCGTTCCCCTCCAGAAACACCTCGGTGCCCTTCGTCTCCGATCACCGTCTTTGCCGAGCTTCTCAACCCGAGCTGATCAATCAAAGCTTGGACTCTACCCTTCTTCTTTGTCTTCGAAAGCGATCGAGGAAGCCGGAACTCCGCCGAAAACATGAGCGTCTCCTCGACGGTGAGCATTGGGAAAAGAAGATCATCTTGCATAACATAAGCCTAAATCACCCTCAAAAGCCTCGACTCCAAGACTTCACCATTCAACGTTAAAGTACCCTTCAAGCTATCTTTTGCAATACGGTTCGCAAGTGCATCGATCAAAGTCGATTTCCCAGAGCCACTTGCACCAAGAACGGCCATGATTTCACCTTCCCGAGCTTCACCCGAGATTTCATTCAATAAAATCTTCGTATTAACGCCATTAGAATCAAGCTCATCGTCGTTCTTCCCAAAAAACGTGGCCGATCCCATCTTCTTACGAACTTTAACACTGTAACACAAGTTATTAAAACTAAGAACAAAAGGGTTCGACGATGGGAGTGGACTGCACCCATAGCCAAGCTCCACGAGTCGGTGATCGACTGGAGAATTCTGAGCGTCGTCGACATGCATTAGGAGCTCTGCTAGCGTCGGAGAAACCGTGGTCTTTGTAGCGTATATTTGGAGTTCCGTTTGTTTGGAATTGTTAAACAATGGGAGGTCGTCGTCTGGAGTCACTGGCTTCGCCGGCGACTTCATTGAATCTCCAACGAATGACAGTGAAAAGGAAAAAGGAAACTCTTTTTGTATCTGTCAGCTATGAGGGTTGCTTGGTTGCCTGGAAAATTGTAATGGGAATTAAGGGTTTATAATGAGGAAGAAACTGGAGAGAGATAAAAAAAATTATTACACGGACTCGTTCTACTATTTAATATATGATCTCAATTAATTAAAATAAGACACATAATATATTTTTTATAGAAAAAATATTATTAAAGATTTTTTTATGTTGTCTTCCTCTTTATTATTCAATTTTTTAATTATTTTTTTTCTAATCCCTAACCCTAACTCTAACCCTAAACCCTAAACTCTAAACCCTAAATCTAACCCTAAACCTAAACTTAAACATTAAACTCTAAACCATATAAACCTTAAACTCCTAATCCCTAACCCTAAACTCTAACCCTAAACCCTAATCATAATCCTAAACTTTAAACCCTAAACTCTAACCCTAACCCTAACCCTAAACTCTAAACCTAAACAATAACCTAGACCCTAGACCCTAATTCTAACCTTAACCCTAAACACTAAATCCTAAACCTAAACAATAACCTTTGACCCTAATCCCTAATTTTAACCCTAAACCCTAAACTTAAACACTAAACCCTAAACCCTAAATTCCAAATCTATATAAAAATTTAATTAGGAAAACTTTAAAGAACAAAGAGAAATATGACACAAGAAATTTTTGGTAATATTTGTTTTTCCTTTTTTAAATCAAAGACATTAAATTGGATGATTTGGATGATGCTTATGTATAAATATGATATAGAAAAATATATATTATGTGTCTTAATTTAATTGATTAGAACCATATCTTAGATGATAAAACGAGTTAATATAATAATTTCTAGAAAAAAAATTCAATACGTTTGGCGATTCTAGTATCTAACCCTGTTGTGTTAATAATGTGTTTATTAGGTGAAAGGAGTTGCGCCAAGCCACTGCTAGTGCTTTGCTTAAAGATCTTCATTTTTCTTCGAATTTTTTAAATTAAGACACTCTACTTTCATTCTCAAAATTTACTTCATTTATTTGCTTAATTTAATAATTAACATCTAAATGTTAGCACATTTAATAAATTTTTATTAATTTTGAATACTTTGTTCAGAGCTTTTATTTAGAATTTAAATTCTAACCAATCATATGTAATAATAAAACTAAATAAGATGGAAAAATTATTTGTTTTTATTTATTACCCTTTTGTTCTTTATGGTGCATTTTTATCTATTATATTTATAAAAACGAAATTGTAAATCGTACGATAAAAAATTTTAATATGTGAAACACATTATCTTGCTTTTAATGAGGGATGTCAGAATTAAGATTTTTGATTATCGAAAATTAATTTTTTTCTACTCCAACTTCTATAATTAAGTGAGGATTAGCTTAATGTCATTGTTTTGTTCATTTTTTTATTTATTGTTTGAACTTGTATAATGGTAATTTAAAAGAATCTTTCGATAAATAAAAAAATATTTTTTATGAATTTATCCTCTTTCTTTTAAACATTTATATTTTATCTCTAACCAAGACTGTGACTCTATTCTTTTATTTATATAATATTTTGTATATACCTGGTTTTACATTCCCTCCTCTAAATAAATCACTACAAACACATTTTCAGCCATCTGAACCAAATCCCACTTGTGCTTGTCTTTTTGTTGGCAGCTCAAGAAAACTACCCCAAGCGAAGGAAACCCACAAGTCTCAACAAATGAAACGACTTCCTCATTAAAACCATTTATTAATTTTGTACCTAAAACTTGTAATTGAACTCTTCACGAAAACACATTTTTAAACCACCAAAGTCTTCATGTTTGGTGTATCTGCTCCTCTAACCTCATGGCCATGCATCTTTATTCTTCATCAAGCACAATAGATGCGAATGGCTCCTGTCGCGTCATTGCAAAAAGATTGCTGCTGCAGGCTGGAATCCCATTTGAACAATAACAAGCATCATTCCAATCACCAGTTTCGATTTTCAAACAATCACTCGTTCTGGGATTACCACTAGGCACTAAAGTTGAAACCTGAAAACAAGAGTTTGCAAGCAGTGTTCCAACATCAGACCAGAATGAAACAAATGTGTTAAAATCGGTTCTAAAGCCATTATCGACCATTTCCGCAAGAAGTTGGGTTGCCTTTGCTGTTTAGTAAAAACCCATGGAAAGAGATGCTATCATGTAAACAATGGATTTGTTGACAAACTAAAAAGTCCATTAATCAAAGTGGAAAAGGTTCCACACATAACTTCAGCAGTTTCCACAAAATCAAGTCACAAAAGCAGTTAAGAAAAGAATAAATATCGTCAGAAACTCAAAATATTTCCAGTCGAATATACAAAGAAACAACAACGGCATGCTAGCCCTGATTCATTCTAACAATGGGTGCTAAGAGTTTATTGAATTCCAAAATTGAAGGTTTTGGGTATTTCTCAACCATCTTACGAAACAAAGCCAAAGCATCATCAAGATTATCAAAGTGAGTGTAGTTTTCTGGGTTGACGTTGAATTCTTGGTTAAAGCTTGGGTAGCAATGGTGTTAAAAGAAGAGCGGAAAAGAGATGCTGCAATAGAACGAAGAATTAATGAAGAGTTAAGCTTACCCATAACTTGAAACTAAGAAGAATCGTAGGAAAAAGGTTGAACTTCAAATGAGCAGTGCACCAAAGACAGGAGAGGCAGTCTGGCCGGAAAAATTATATCATGCACCTTCTAATCTTGTTATCTTGTGTTCTCACTGCACTAAAATTTAATTATTTCTTTTTAATATTATTTTTTTAGGATGAATCTTCATTTCCTTATGTTGTGTAAATAAAGAGTGAATAATTATAAAGAAATTAAATATAAATAAATTAATGATTATGACAAATAAATAAATTAATTTAGTGGACAAAACCATAAATGATGTGATAAAGAGAATTCATTATATAAATTGTGGTATAGTAAAAGTTGATAATGCTAAAGATGAAAGTTAGAAGGAGAGTATTGCTTTCCAACTTGGTTAAGCAAATTTCAGTAGCAATTTTATCACGGCTATAATACGTAAATAATCATCAAATTATTTTTAAATATAAAATAAACATTAATATAATAGATGTTAAATTTTAATTTTTGTTACAAAATATCAATAAGATTTTAATTATAGTTAATCAAGAGATTTAGTAATTATAAAAAAATTATATAATAATTAATTTAGTTTTTAATATTTATACATTCAAGTAATTTATATATTAATAATGAAAATTAAATTAAAAATAAAATTATCAAAACGGATGATTAAATATTTTATTATTTGAACTTGTATACTATATGTAGTGTTTAAAAACCAACAACGTTGAATCCATGAAACAATATGCTGTAACAGTGAAGGATTTTACCTTCCGAGTTTCGCACGGAAGCAAAGGGTGTGTCTACAAAAAGCTTGACTATAAAAAGTCTAAAAAAAGCCTCTTAAATATCAAGACAATGGATTGACATAGGTGTATTCTAGCCGTCCACTTGGCATGACAATTAAATGGGTAACCGGTTCCAATGTTCTTTCACCGGTTACCCTATTGTTTCATAAATTAAAAATGGAGAAATTACACATGTGATCACCAACTAATTGATAATATATATTTTGGTCACTCAACTAAAAAAATCTTCAATTAGGTCACCAAATTTTAAATTAATATAATAAAAATGAATAAAAATATTTATATAATAAATATTCAAATAAAAATATTTAAATAAAAATATTTGAATAAAATATATAGGAATAAAAATATTTGTATATTAAATATTTGAATAAAAATATTCATATAATAAATATTAGAATAAAAAAATTGGAATAAAAAATATACAAATAAAAAGAATCGTATAATAAAAATTCAAATAAAAATATTCATATAATAAATAATTGAATAAAAATATTCGTATAATAAATATTAGAATAAAAATATTCGTATAATAAAATATTTATATAAAAAATATTTAAACAAAAATATTCAAATAAAATATATATGAATAAAAATATTTGTATAATAAATATTTGAATAAAAATATTCATATAATAGATATTCGAATAAAAATATACGAATAAAAATATTCGTATAATAAATATTCGAATAAAAATATTCGTATAATAAATATTGAAATAACAAATATACGAATAAAAATATTCGTATAATAAATATTCAAATAAAAATATTCATTTAATAAAAATTCAAATAAAAATATTCATATAATAAATATTAGAATAAAAATATACAAATAAAATATATTCAAATAAAAATATTCAAATAAAATATATACGAATAAAAATATTTGTATAATAAATATTTGAATAAAAATATTCATATATTAATAAATATTAGAATAAAAATATACGAATAAAAATATTTATATAATAAATATTCACATAAAAATATTCAAATAAAAAATATATGAATAAAAATATACGAATAAAAATATTCGTATAATAAATATTCAAAAAAAATATTTATATAATAAATATTCACATAAAAATATTCAAATAAAAAATATACGAATAAAATATTCGTATAATAAATATTTAAATAAAAATATTCAAATAAAATATATAAAAATAAAAATATTCATATAATAAATATTTCAATAAAAATATTCATATAATAAGTATTCGAATAAAAATATTCAAATAAAATATATACGAATAAAAATATTCGAATAAAAATAATCGAATAAAATTATTTGAATAAAAATATTTATATAATAAATATTCTAATAAAAATATTTGAGTAAAAAATATTTGTATAAAAATATTCATATAATAAATATTAGAATAAAAATAGTCAAATAAAATATATATGAATAAAAATATTCGTATGATAAATATTCGAATTAAAATATTCATATAATAAATATTATAATAAAAATATTCAAATAAAATATATACGAATAAAAATATTAGTATAATAAAATAAGCCTTATTTAGCTCATTGTTTTGAAGTCGTAAGGATTTGTGTACATACTTTTTTTTTACGGTTTTCGTAGGCCGTTGTGTATACAAACACAAATCCTTACCCTTTTCGTGCCATATTGTGTATTCTTGTAGGAAATTGTGTATGTACACAAATCCTTATCCTTGGAAGCCTCCTTGAGCTCATGGTTTTGAAGTGGTAAGGATTTGTGTACATACCTTTTTTCTTACAGTTTTCGTAGGCCGTTGTGTATTCTTTGTAAGGATTTTTGTTCAAACACAAATCCTTACCCTTTTCGTGCCATATTGTGTATTCTCGTAGAAAATTATGTATATACACAAATCCTTACCCTTGGATGCCTCATTTAGCTCTTGGTTTTGAAGTCGTAAGGATTTGTGTACATACCTTTTTTCTTACGGTTTACGTAGGCCGTTGTGTATACTTTGTAAGGAATTGTGTATAAACACAAATCCTTACCCTTTTGGTGTCATATTGTGTATTCTTGTAGGAAATTGTGTATGTACACAAATTCTTACCCTTGAAAGCCTCCTTTATCTTTTGGTTTTAAAGTGGTAAGGATTTGTGTACATACCGTTTTTCTTACAGTTTCCGTAAGACGTTGTGTATAACTTGTAAGGAATTGTGTACAAACACAAATCCTTACCCTTTTGGTGTCATATTATGTATTCTTGTCCTTTATCTTTTGGTTTTGAAGTGGTAAGAATTTGTGTACATACCTTTTTTCTTACGGTTTTCGTAAGTCGTTGTGTATAACTTGTAAGGAATTGTGTACAAACACAAATCCTTACCCTTTTGGTACCATATTGTGTATTCTTGTAGGAAATTGTGTATATACACAAATCCTTACCCTTGGAAGCCTCCTTGAGCTCATGGTTTTGAAGTGGTAAGGATTTGTGTACATACCTTTTTTTCTTACGGTTTTCGTAAGCCGTTGTGTATACTTTGTAAGGAATTGTGTTTGTACACAAATCCTTACCGTTTTCGTGTCATATTGTGTATTCTTGTAGGAAATTGTGTATATACACAAATCCTTACCCTTGGAAGCCTCATTGAGCTCATGGTTTTGAAGTGGTAAGGATTTGTGTACATACCTTTTTTCTTACGATTTTCGTAAACCGTTGTGTATACTTTGTAAGGATTTGTGTACAAATCCTTACCGTTTTCGTGCCATATTGTGTATTCTTGTAAGAAATTGGGTATATACACAAATCCTTACCCTTGGAAGCCTCCTTGAGATCATGGTTTTGAAGTGGTAAGGATTTGTGTACATATTTTTTTTCCTTACAGTTTTCGTAAGCCGTTGTGTATACTTTGTAAGGATTTGTGTACAAACACAAATCCTTACCGTTTTCGTGTCATATTGTATATTCTTGTAGGAAATTGTGTATGTACACAAATCCTTACCCTTGGAAGCCTCCTTGAGCTCATGGTTTTGAAGTGGTAAGGATTTGTGTACATACTTTTTTCTTACAGTTTTCGTAAGCCGTTGTGTATACTTTGTAAGGATTTGTGTACAAACATAAATACTTACCGTTTAGGTGGCATATTGTGTATTCTTGTAGGAAATTGTGTATGTATACAAATCCTTACCCTTGAAAGCCTCCTTGAGCTCATGTTTTGAAGTGGTAAGGATTTATGTATATACTTTTTTCTTACGGTTTTCGTAAGCCGTTGTGTATACTTTGTAAGGAATTGTGTACAAACACAAATCCTTACCGTTTTCGTGCTATATTGTGTATTCTTATAAGAAATTGTGTGTATTCTTGTAAGAAATTGTGTACAAACACAAATCCTTACTATTTTTGTGCTAATTTATGTATGTACCGTTTTTCTTACAGTTTTTGTAAGAAATTGTGTATATAATGTGACCGGGAAACCGGTTAAGGTTTTTTTTAGGCTTTTATTAGTGGCTTTCTCTACAACTACCCGGAAGCAAACCTACCACCTTTAGACCGTATCAAAGCTATGAATATTACGATTTAGGATAAAATTGAAAAACAATTGTGTTAATATAAGTTTGAGAAATTAAACAGAGTTAAAGTCTCGTTTAATAAATTTTAAATAATAATAATAAAAATAAATAGATTGATTTTATATGAGAAATCATGCGCTTAAATTGTACATAAAATCATTACACGCCAGAAAATAAAGAAATGGATCTCAAATCTGTGTTTCATTACAATAACACAGATGTTGAAGGACTAATATGTAAAAAGAATTTTAAAAAACCGTTATATAACTAACTAACAATCATCGACGATTTTTTTTAAGATTAGAGAAAAATCGCGTCATAAAATAAATATAAAAAACTCTAGATGCTTTCAATGGTGGTGGTGACTGTAAATGCTGCCGATGAGACTATGAAGAAGACGAAGATGGACTTCCTGGACCAACCTTCCTTAAGAACAAATCGGACAAGTAATCTCCGACATCTTCAGGGTAAAATCGGATGAACAATGTGATGCTCTTTTCATCTCCGATTGTTGATTTATGGAAATCGAAAAATTTCTGATAAACGGCGACGAGCCTCCTTCCAATGGATGCTTTGATGTGGTCTCGGAGCTTCGAGTCGGGGACCACGCATGAAATCTGCTTCCAATACGCAGCTTCAAAGCTTATATTGAATTTCCTGAAATACTCTTTGGCTTCCGCCGGTTTCATCGGCGCGGTTGGATACTTCGGCAAGGAGGCGAAGACGTCTCCGAATGCTAACCGCACGTAGTTTTCCGCGAACCGGATCACCTTAGCTTCGTGCTTTACGATCCATTCCTTGCCGAGTAAGTACTGGAGATTCGATTTATGGACCATGGAGATTACATGTTGGAGATTGTTAGCTAGAAATAGGTATGAAACGGCGGCGTCTTTGTAACGCTTAGCTTTGCTATCGAGTTTGCAGATTAGGGCGAGCATTAGCCTCGAAATGCGGCCGGATATGGTTGAAGCAGGAGATGCAACGGAAAGCGGACTGCGAAAGTAGGATTCCCGTTGAGATGATTTCGCAGGCGCCGGCCAGTCGGAGCTGGTGTCCGTGAGGATGCTGCTATAATCAGCGAGGAAAGTGAGGTATTTCATTGAGTAGATCGTCAGAGGATGAAAACCGCCCCCTGGAACCAACGATTTGGACGAATCCTTTTTTATTGTGGACTCAAAATCAGATAACAACGACCTCACTGACTCACTGAGTCGAGTTAAGGAGTTGAGAGCTTGAGTTCGAGCGGCTGAAGTCGATTCAAAGGAAAAGATCATTTCAATCTCTTGCCAGTTATCTGAAATCATCTTGTACATATCTAGTAGACGGAAAATTATCCCCGGTGGTGATTTTTTCGCCTTGGCGACGACTTCGGGGAATCCAAACAGAGCGACGGCGCCATCCTTCGTAATCTCCGAAAAACAAGATTCTCTAATGGAATCCGACGAGGAAAATACGAAGTCGCAGAGGATTCTTTCTCCAGTGAAAAGCGTCCTCATTGAAACCTTCATGGCTTCTAACCAGTCCTTGATTTTCAATTTCAGTACGTCCCATTCCATTTTATTGATCTGAGACGACCTTAGTTTTTCTATCCCGAGCTTATAAATGCCTTCATCTATAATCGATTTTCGAATAGAAGTATACATTTGGGCGCATTCTTTAGCGTAACCACAAGCGATCATGCAATCTGCTATCAATTTCAGATCGGACATCGCAATGAACGAAACTTCTTCTACTTCAGAGATGGAATCCCCGACGGCGCCGATCTGATTGTCCGGTGAAACGTCGTAATCGTAATCGGACAAGCTCGATTGCGTGGAGGTTCGTGATGATCGAGTGGAAACCGTTTCCGGATCCAAATGAGCCCGGTTCATCGATAAAATCTGGTAAAACTCTTTTTGAAGCCTCTTCATTGCGATTTGCAGCAGACTTTGAGCTTGAGAGAGCTTTTCCGAACCGGAACCTCGATCGTTAGCAAGAAAATGCATGATTTTGTGCAGGTCATTGACGGTTCTTATGAAACTCATGGCCTCTGTTTTGCTTTTGTAGAATAGAGAAGTCACTCTAGTTCTAGCGTACGGCGGCCTTTCAACATCCCATTTTGCGAAGAGAATGGCGGCTGCGTCGATGGTTAACTCGACTGTTGATTCGGATAATCTACGGCGGTGATTACTGGAAAGCGGTGTTGTTATAGGGGGTGAAACCGATCGTCGAAAAGATGGCGTTTCAGGGCTGAAGCTAAGGCTCTTCATTCCTTTTGGCGGCATCCTTCCGGTGGTAAGTTCTTTATTTTTTTTAAGAATATAAGAAACTGGAAATTCGAGCTTAAGTTTCCCCTTGTTTGGCGGGGATTTTATAGACGTTTTAGCGAACGACGTGGTTTATAGATTCTGACATTTTGGGTCAAACTAACATGCGTTTACGTGGTACACGTGTCCACCTAAATTTTTTTTTTTTTTAACTCCACCTAAATTACTTGACGCCCCTATAAAAATATCCAATAAAAATAAAATAAAAAATAGAAAAGTCTACTAAAAATAAAATATTACTTACTATTATCTTAAATAACAACTATTCAATAAAATGCAATCTAAGATTATAAGTTAATTTTTTAAATTAAGTCATCATTTGATTAACTAATTTAAATTAAGTATTATAAATATTAATTATAAGTTAATTTTTTAAAATTTATTGTATTTTTTTGATAAACTCTGAAATCTTTAAAAAAGTTTAAATCAATTAATAATTGATAAAATAGAGTTTACATTTAACATTTTAGTAATTTAATGTATATTTTTATAATCAACCAATTATCTATATTTGATTTGATGAAATATTATATTTCATAAAGATTTTTTTAAATAGAATATTTAAATAATTTAATATACATTCATTCATTGTAATTTAGATTATATTTATGTCATAAAGATGCTATTTTTATTAAATAACTGTAACAATAACTAAAGATTCTAAGCAAACAACTTGACTACTTAAATTCTAGAAGATCCATTTCAAGTTGAGAGCCCCTAAGCTCCGACGGTTTTAAGACTAAAATCTATCGATATAACACTGTGTGAATTTTATCATTTTTATAGCATTCAATTAAATTGCCATTGAAACCAAAGAATGACATCGATAAAAAAAACTGTTATTTTTTAGAATATATCAGTTCAAATGTTTTTGTATACATAGATTTTATATTTTTAAAATAAGCATACACTTGTACTATTATGAGACTATATTGAAAATCTTCAAAAATTTTAAATAAATATTTTTATTATCTGTATTTTTAAATAAAAATCACAATCTTTTAATTTGTCATCAAATATATTTTTATTTAGATTCCAATGACAATTTTTAAACCACACTTACCAAATGACAATTTTTTAAACCACACTTACCAAATGTGTCTTGTATCCCCTCTTAGCCTGAGGAATTTTCTCAAGTTTTTAAACCACACCTACCAAATGTCCAAAAGTCTTGTTGTTTAGATAAGTTAGATATGAATTACAAGGTTGATATGAATTCACCACAGAGGAAACTGGAAAGGATACGAATCCACAAAGCAGTGGGAAAGGAGAGTTGGAGAAGTCTAAGTTAGATAGGACTTACAAGGTTGATATGAAGTCTTTATAATATGGTTTAGGGGAGTAGGAAAAGTTGAGTTATAAAGACAATGTTTTTGAAAAAAGTATTTTTAATTAAAAATATATATTAGATTATTTTAATATTATATCTATAATATTTTACACTGTTTGAAATAAATAAAACCAATTTAATATTTTCTAGCATTAGAATTTTCAATTTTAGAAAATATCTTACACCTTTTTTGAAAATTTAATATTATTATCAAACATATTTAAAAAATAAATATTTTTCGACTACTACTTGAAGTTTGATCCATGACATCATGATTACAAATAAGATTTTTCTGGTAACAAACTATTTATGCTCTTTCCTTTCAATTAGTTAAATTCTCTTTACTCATTCTCTGGTGTGAGTTTCTCTACCAGTTCCTTTTGTGTTTTCTGCTCGTCCCCTTTTCATCCCAAAAATATCTATTCTACTTGTACCGATTCTGACTGTACCTGTTTCTATTTTTGAAGTACTCTGTATGGTTTTCAAGTGGGACAGATCAAAATTTATTGTAGTTTAAATGAGTTGAATGGACAACACAAACAAATGGCCAAATTGGGTGCTGACTGCAAAAGATAGAAGCGAGCGTACAACTTAAAAGAATCGCGAGAGCAACGCCACCTATCCTTTACCAAGGGAAAAGGCTTAAACGAAGGGAGTTGAGTATTAAATAATTTAAATAGATGGCAAGTTGAAAGTTTTATATATAAAAAAATTATTAAAAATTTTATTCATCAAAAGTAAAACATAAAAGAGCTTAACCCCCTCGTTTCCCTAAATATTTTCATTCAATTCAATGTGGAAGATATTTTCTTCCCAATTGCTCCCAAACCTAAGCTCCTCTGTTAATCAAAACCTAAACATTTATTTGTCTAAACAAATCTATGAGGGTAGGGATCGGAAGTTTAGGGACAATGTTTTGGTACAACAGAATTAGGCATCTTCGGGTAGTAGTTGGTGGGGTCAAGGGGATAGAAAGTGATTTATCAAAACAAACTTCTAGATAAAAAAAACTTTAGGGTATTGATTTATATAAAAAAATTTACTAAAACATTATTTAAAAATTTACATATTACTAATTACTTTAATATAAAGTTATGTGACGTTCATAGAATTTTTTTGTTTTAATTATTTTTCATAAATTTTCGTACAGTTTAACGGTTCATTTCATTTTTTTTTATAATTTAATTTTTAATATTAAAAAAATACGATTTTATATCTCATTAAAAACTTCTCTATCGTAATAGAAAAAAATATCTAAAATAGTATTTAACATAAATCTAGAGAATAACTCACGTAACAAGCAAACAAAAATAATAATCACAACAGTGAATTAATTAATATCATTATTAGAGAAGATATAAAATAAATATTAAACGCAAATTTTTTACTTTATATTTATAATATTATTTTTTACGTATAAAACCAAAATAAATATTAACCCAAAATTTTAATTTAATTTTCAGAAGCAAAACGAGGACATAGTCTAGTAAAATTTAAACCAGACATAATAGTTTGAGTTAGTCTCAATTTTTTATTCTTGAAACTGAGTCTAGCAGTTATTTACCATATAAAATAATAAAACTATTTTTTTTATTTAATCGAACATTATTTGTTATAAATAGCGAATTGACTAGATCGATTCTAAGCTCCTCCATATATGTACTTCCCGAGACTAAAGATGCATTTAGGCAGGGCGGCTTAAAAATTCAACAACTAGTATATAATTCATTCAAATGATTTTTAGTTATAATTTAATTAAAAATAGTTAGAGGTCTTAAATTAGTGACGGTAGGATATTTTTTTAGTTTTTTTAAAGAAATTTGATCTTTTATTATTATTTTTATTTCGGTCATCAATAATTTTTTCTTTGAATGTAATATTTTTATAAATTTTTTCGATGAATTTTTATCAACGCTTATATCCTTCGGTGCTTTTAAAAGTGTTCATATAATTTAAAGAACGATTGTTGGCGTGATATTTTTTAATTTTTTTTCGTCAGATTTTTTTTTATTTTATTTTTATCTTGTTGTAACTTCTATTTTATTACAAAATGTCGGCTTTAGCTAAAAAAATAAAGTTTTAACTTTGCTTCTAATTTTTTTCGGAGTAATTAATAATATAGTCGAGATTTGATTCATAATTAATTATCACAAAACTTTTATCTAGATAATAATATATAAATGTTTCAAAAATAAATATAAAAGTACTTTATAATATATAAATATGGTCGGGCTGGGCTCCAATCCCTTAAATCTTACGTGGGCCAGATCTGCGTAATGAAATTGATTGTTGGTACTATGCATGGGCCCTATAAACATATCCAACACTATCATCCACGTTGTGTCATTTGACGTCTACGTACATATTTATTACGAAAAAAAATTAATATTTTAATATAATTATCGATATTTAATTTATTAATTATTTAATTAGAGTACCCTATGGATAATGTGATTAGAATTAATCGAATATATGATTCTATATATATGTCCCAATTTAAATTTGGATCTTAAAATGAATACAATTAGAATTCAATTACGACTTAAACTGTACTTTAGCCGTCCGTTTTTGTTAAGAGCAGGCAGGTGGCGACATCCACTTTCATCCCTTGAGAAAAAAAAAATCATTGCAATGGCAGTCATGCTCTCTACTTCCTTCCCTTCCGGCTTCCCTTTTCAAGGTTACCTTTCTAATTCTTTCATCATCTTGATCACGTACACACACCAGAAGCACCAGTACTTATCGAAGCTTTCTTTTCAAGTACAGGGTAATTCCAGGAATTTAAGACCAAACACACTTCATATGATCCCAAGCAACAGACAAGGTCTTGAGTTGTTGTGATTTGTGAAACAAGGAATAACCATGTTTCAGTTCCGGTTTCGATTGGATAACCTTGGTCGAGAAAGAGAGGGAAGAGGTGCATCGGCTTTAAAAAATAACCACCTAAAATCTAAATATTTGTATTAAAACTTTAAAAAATAACCACCTAAAATCTGTTTGAAAAAATAATGATTATTTTTAAAATCCACAAATAACGTAATTTATTTTTTTAATTATACAAGTACGTATAATGATATAAAGTGTGTAAATAAATAATTATTTCGAATTTATTTATAAATTTAAATTAATTATATTCTACTTATTAAAATCTCAAATCAAACATAAACTCAAATTAAACTTGTTTAAAACAAATCTTGACGAATTTTTATTAAACAAAATTAGAATAATTTATGAACCGACCCAATTCCTAAAAATATCTCCTCAAGCTCCGGCTTATAAGCCTCACAAAGAAGCCCTAAACCCTCTCTTCCTCCTTCTCTAAAACCCTCACTCATCCCTCTTCCCTGGATAAAATCGTAAGAAGAAACCAAGAAAACGAGAACGATGAGCTCCTTCAGCAACACCAACAACTTCGACAACCTGCTGCTTCAGACCCTGATGGGAAGACTCCAAATCCGTCCCCCTTCCAATATAACCAATTCTTTACTCACCCAATCCCTCGAAGAACTCCTTTTTGACGCCGCCAGCTTATCGGACGCCGATTCCGACGATGTCAACAAAACCCAACTCGCCAAAGAGGAATCTAAGATTGAAAAGGAGATCATCCGGATCATCCTTTCAGGGGAAACCGACCCTCTGAAACCCAACTCCGGTCAAGCTGTTAACATCAACGACCACCACATTTGCATCACTTTTCACCAAGACAATGGATCGGATTATCGTGTTTGGGAGTGGCATGGCCATATAATGTTGTTTGACGAAGAGAATGGGTATAGTCCTGAATACATTTATGGGAATTACTTCGAGAGGTTGCAAGGGAAGACGATTGCTAATGCTGAGAAAGAAGAGGAGGAAGAGGAAGAAGAGAAAGTCGTGAATTTAGGATTGAGGGAGTTGATTGATGGAGTTGGTGATTCGGGTCGTGGTCGGATTCTTCATAGGAATATCAATACCGGTTCACCAAGGTAAAGGTTTATATAAAAATTAAGTGCTTTTTCCTTTTGTAGTTGTAGTCAAATTTGATATTTGTTGTGTTTTGAAATCTTTGATTCTTTTGCTTCTGGTTTTCCGTTGTGCATATGAAAATCAGGTCTTAAGCACACTTCTTAGCTTTAGTTATAGCTGTGTGAATGTGAGAGTGCATAGACATAGTGATCTCAATGATGCCAAATAGAAATGGCTTTTGGTTGAATTCATGTAATCCTAACAATTGAACTTGCTGCTGGATACGAATCTCTTGCAATTGCAATGGTATTGAACCTTGTTCAGGCTAGTATTCAGACTGAAGGTGCCGCTTATATGTTCATTTCGTGTCTTATAATTATAGGCTATAGCACAACAATAAAATGTTTAATGACATTCATATCAGATGTAAGAAAACACTTGGATCACAAATCTGTCTTATTTTTAAGCTTTGATTAACTAAACACCTCCCTTGGATACAAGATGTTAAGAAACAGAGGGCTTGTTTGATGTTTTGAGATCAATATGTTTGTTTTTAGCTCTGTTTAAAACATGTATGGCAGTACTATGTACTCAATAGTATGGTGACTATGTCTATGTTCACATTTGAGTGTGGATTTTGCTATTGTTTCCCGAAGCAATCTTATGTTACTGTATAATGGTCCTTGGAGACCTGTTATTGTTAGCAGTTTGCAATGACTGAATTCGTTTTTCTTTTTCCATTTGAACTGGACAGGATATAGATTGGAAGATTACATTCGCTTGCCGGATCGCAAAAGGGGAGGCTATCACTCATTGGCCGATATCAGAGGAGACCTACCGGTGTTCAAGCAGGGTATTGTTTTTTCTTTTTTCGTTTCAAGTCGACTATCAATAGGCATAAATCTGTTAGTTACAGCAATATTAGTCGGATTTCAATATAAATGTCGAATATGATATCTTCATATTCATGCTCGAGTGAGTAATGGTGTTTGAGTTTTTTATTTAAAAAATTTAGACAAATTGGGGTTTGTGTTTTGTTCATCTGATTCTGGGAAGTGATCTTTTGAATTGTCTATAGATCCAATGTTAGATGTCTTGTCACATAGACATGCTAAACCATATTTTTTAAGAAATAAATTAAGTAATTAATTATTGACAAATATATCTAAATCATTCTAAATAAAAATAAGTTTTGTGCGAGAATTCCAAGTGTATTTTTATGTGAATTGTACAAGTATTCCCATTTTTTATTAAATAGAATTATATTTTTTGTCAAGATTCAAACCTAAGATAATATAATCCTAAGACTAATTAGTGGATTTTGGTTAATTTCCCAATTTTCATACATCGTATATATCCAATATATATACGTGTATATATAAATTACAAATTATATGCAAATTTTACTAGTATTAATAACTTTTAAATATTAAAACACTGCTGGCCAAACTAATGTAAACATGCAGTGAGCTATCATATACATATTGACGTTTTTTACGTGATTAAATAAAGGAAAATTGTACAATGGACATCGAATATCGCTGAATATCGTTAAATATTATTAATTTTTTATAAAGATTAAAATTTTTGAGGACTTAAATTATAATTAAAATTAATTTAAAATATAAATATTAAATTCATTGTACAAAATTTGTCAAATTATAACGTGTTAGCCAAAAAAATATAAACTCAGAATAAAAATAAATGTACTAGACTGAATGAAATCCGGAAAAACATACATAGAACATGTTAAATTTGAATTAAAAATAGAACGGAAGCAGGAAGTGTATGATTGTATGATTTACACGTGTAGAATTAAAATTGGATCGCCAATACCCATGCATATATATTTAGCGGTTAATCCCTCCGCTGATCTCACCGGCCAACCGCCTTCCCTTTTCTTTCCATTAAGGGTGTCATTCAATCCTCCCCCAAACCTGGATCGATCCGAAAACCATTAAAGAAACAATTTTTCCTTCGGAAATTGAGGGGTTTTCGAAGTGCATAACCTGAGAATATGCATTCGTTACCCTTCGAATCCATATGTCTCCCTCTCTTCCCTTTCTTATTAGCTCCCTTCCGTGTTGGTTCTTGCCACCCTCGTTCAAAACATCTGGAAAAGAGTGATCGGCGGGGTAACCTTAGTTGAATGTTTAGATCATTGTTTATATTTTTTTACTGATTTTATCCCAATCCTTCTTTTTTTCCCACCTTCTCGATTGTTTTGTTTTTATATATAAATAATCTAAGGGTTTTGCCTTACGATTAAAAGGAATTTGGTTCGATCTGGTACCGGGGGTTGCTTTTTAATTTTTTGGAGTTTTAAGGTCTTGAATTGATTGTAGCTGTCGTAAACAAGGTATGCCCTTAATTTGATTATCGCAGATGATATCTGGTTAGATTTTTTTTTTTCTGAATAAGTTGTATGCATTTATCCATAATTTTTCTTATTAAATTTACTTTATCTCTAATTTAATTGTTCTTTTAATTGCACCATTATATGGAAACTTAATTGTTATTTTAAAACTTTTCCTGGTTTATTTGTTTTTAAATTTGTCCTTAATTACTTATGTGAAGATAATCAACTTGCATTAGAATTAATTTCAGTATTAGCTTATGAACCTAATATGTGCGTGTTTCTCATTCAAAGAGTAATGACGGATTAGGTTTTCCTCTATTTTAATATCAAACTAGTTGGATTTTATGATGTTGATTTGTCATTGTAGTTATTGGTTTTGGAGATGGAGGTGTTGAGATCTCGAGAGATTATCGGCCTTAGTGTCCTAAAGCAGCAGGAAGTTTGTGCTCGTTTGTATGGAGATGATACGAGGGATGTGGATGAGCATGAAAGCAGATCTCTTCCAAATGGCATGGGCATGGGCATGGGTAAGTGTGCGTCATTAACTTCCATTGCATCAATCGTGCCTCCTGAAGCGGATGAAGTTGGAACCGTGTTCCGGCGTATATTGTCAGCTGGTGCTTTGGAGTCACGCTACCCTGTTTCTGGTCCTTTGCCTGTAAGTAGCTGTTAGTTTCTTCAACTGTTGGTCCATTTCATCAATTCTTACTGGCATTTATCCTTAAACAGACTCCCTCGGAGCTAGTGTCTGCCCTTAAAGGCAGCCGAGAGAAACGGGGTATAAGTTTGAAGAAACAGAATGTGACATGGGCCTCTGATGTGTATGATCCTCCGCCAACATCATTAATGCGCATGGTTAGCATAAAAAAGCAGCAAAATTTGAAGAGGAACAACAACGACGAAAGGAAGAATGGAAAGAAAGTGCTGAAAGTCAACAAATTCTCACACGTTATTGCCGGTGGTAAAGGCATGAAAAAAGTCCGCAGAAACAACGGGAGTTCCTATAAATGGTGTAAACAACTGGTGGCTGAGCTTTGTGAAATAGAATGTTGCTTCTGCCGGTTTGATGCCAAGTCCAGTAGCAATGTTCGTCCTGTCCCGGAATAAGGGTACTAGTATTACTTTCCTTGTTAATATCCTATGAAACTAGGATTCTGAAACTGGCATAGTTCAATAGTGGACTTGAAGGAATCTCCGTGGCTTTTTGGTCTGTGTGATTAGAAAGCTTATTTGCAATGCAACTATGCAAGTCACTATAGTTGTTGACTGGGTATCTTTATAAAGTTTGTGGGAATGGTCTTATGAACTAGAGAGGCTGATAGCTCAAAGAATAAAACATTCTGAAGCATTTAAACAAACCTTCCCTGTAACTGCAGACTCATCATTTTATGTATCTACAGGCTTGTGGGATTATAATTCTTTAAATATATGAATATATACGTTCTACACTATTGTACTTAATTGGAGCAATTTATCAACTGTTTTTTTCCCTCTTAGAAACTGATTATTTTACATCGAATTTGTCTGTAATGTCGTATATGAGTATGTATTTTGTTTAATTTTGCTCATTTATACACTTTTTGTATATTAAGAGGACTGTCTCTCATGTCTCATGTCCGAATGTGTATCCGATGAAGTGTTGGTTGAGATGTTGGGTTTTGTACTTTGATGTTATTTTTATAACTGCTTATTGGTAATAAATTCAAATTTATGATTTTATTTTGTATAGCATATAAGTGAATGAGCCGGGATCCCAAAGAAAATAGAGTCCCAAACTATCGTGTAAATTTCCCGCCCACTGTACCTGGAACGAAAATGGTGGCAAACTGGCCACTGATTTCTTCTTGTCACACTCACACAGTACACAATTCATTCAATTCATCTTTGCAATCTTCACGGATAGACGGTAGAAATGGATTTTAATGAGCCCGAGGAAGAGGAATTCGGGTCCTCTAGAAACTATTTCTTAGCAAAAGAAGCGGGCAGTTGAGGGAAAAAATCCGCTCTGAAAACTCGGCGATATCAACGTAGTTGACGAGCAGGTGCTTACCTCACCCCAAAAATTGAATCCCATCTCGCATGCTTTCCGTATTGTTTGTTTTAACAGTACAGAAACTCAGGGAAGCTTCAGCTACATCAGAAAGACATTGCGGGTTTGATACCCAAAATGGGTTTTTGATCTAAGGTAGTTTATAATTGTTTTTCTTTCTTGAAATTTGAATGTTGAATTAATTTTCAAGTCCTCTTTTTCTACTTTGTTCCAGGGTTGAAGATTTTGCTTCAACTGCTTCGACAGAGTTAATTAATGGATACCTTCAATCAATCAATATAAAACATGTGTTTTTTATTCTGACGGTCAACTGCTTTTGATAATGATGATCGTTTTCGTTTATTTGTTAAAGAATGTGTCCATGTGGATTTCCATATGCTTTAATGAGAGGAAGAGAAGTCGGATAGGGTGGTAGCAGCCATTTGGTATCATGTTCTGACATTTGCACCATACAAGATTGAGGAGCTCTTTTTAACTATGATTTTTGCACATGGCAGTAGTAACCAGAGTGCCAAAACAGCTGTGATAGTTCTACAGAGTTTGACCCCGAATGCTCAGTGTGTGTTCCGGATCCTTGCTGAATATCTACTGTCTCATCCTGGATGAAGAAGGTAAAGCACTTGTGTTGAATATGGAGTATCATTTCTGTCAATTTTAGTTTTTTCGATGCTAAACTGTATCTTTTCTCCTTTTAGGAATGGCAATAGATAATCTGTACTCTCTCGAGAGAGCGCTTCCTTGTCAGTAGCCAGGTTACACTGAATGCCCACTTGATGGAGTTCAAAGACCACGAGCTAGTTAATACCAGACGGCATCCGGATGGAGAAGTTGTTATTGGAGATAAGTTGATATATGTATATGTTGCATCTGTTCTTTTACTGGGAGAATGCAAGGAATCAGCCTGCAAGGTCGGCCTCAATCCAGGACCAGGTATAATGGGATTTTCCATGTCATGTTGGTACCTTAGTTCTAACAAAGACAGTAGTAATGCCTCTTCAGTTTGTTGTAATGACTTCAAGATTGTCTCAACCGACTGTTGATGCTTTTTAAACCTTGATAGAAATCCAACTTTCCTGCATCATAACTAAATGATTTGTTGGGAATAACTGTGTGTGTATATGATCCCTTTAATCATCTCCGCAAATGGATTATTTTGTTGCTGCTGCTGTCTAGAATTTTTGATCAGACAAGGCTTTGTCTTCCATGTTTAAGGAGGAATATTGATATAAGAACTTTGAGTTCGAATCTGAGATACATGTAAGAAATTTAAACATATGTCTCCTGCAGGCTGCAGTAGCGTTATACTCAACATTTGTTTGTAAAATCATAAATTGTTATGTATATCAATGAAAATTTTTATTTCATAAGCGGTTAAAAAGTTGTTGTTCTTCTATTTTTGTGCTTTGTTCTTTGCTTGTTTGTTTGTAAATGAATGAATGCCGACACTTGAGTTAAAAATAGAACATATATGACCAATCCACCACTTCGATAAAAATCAAAACAATTTTTACCGACAGAGGTTGATAAAAGTGGTAAGCAGGTTTTAGGTTTGAAGATGTTGTGTAGGCAGAAAATTTTTGTTGAGAGACTCACCCGCCAAAACTAGGTATGTGACCTGGGTCCGGCCCGAATTAATCAGACTAAGGTTTTTTTAAAAATTTTAACCAAATTATCTAGAGAACATTCACACGTATGTCTGAGTAAGTATATATTTATTTTCAATTTTTTAAAGTCTATACATCTTGTTTGAGTTTTTATAAATTAATCTTTAAATTTTATAATTTGTGTTTATCCTAAAATTTTTAGATTCATCCTTAAAAATATTTTGATTTGTGTTTATAATAAAAATCATTGTGAAACCATCACTAGCTAGAGATGCTAGTTAATATTACATCATACTAATATTCAATAATTTTATCATTTCAATTATATTATTACGATTGAAGGTTTTTAAATTTATCTTAAGTTATTAAATCACCGATTAAAAAAACGTTTGAGTATTCAGGTGGATATAATCATGAGCAAATCATGCTTAACTACTAAAAGATTGCATATTTTTTCAAATAAGTATGAGTAATTAATACTGAAGCATTTTCTCTGTAATTTCCCTTTCGTTGTCACATGAACGAAAAAGCAACATACAACTTGTACAAGGACCCGCACGTTTTTCTTTTATTTCCACAGAATCTTCCAGTGAGAAACAGCCGTTAGAAACTTCGCTCTTTCTTACAAAAAAATGGGACCGTTAAAACAAGGGTGCAAGATCGGACGGTTCCTACACTCCAGGGAACAGAACATTCTCGATTTTTGGAAAATCTATTTATAATGCAGCCCTTTCCCCCCCCACTCAGCCTCTTGAAACCCTAGCCGTTTCTCTCTTTACTTCGTTTCACTTGATTCTTTTCGTCGACATAACAAAGAATAGAAAGCAATGGCCGGTAAAGGAGAAGGTCCAGCCATCGGTATCGATCTCGGAACCACATACTCTTGCGTTGGTGTTTGGCAACATGATCGTGTTGAGATCATCGCCAACGACCAAGGTAACAGGACGACGCCGTCTTACGTCGGTTTCACCGACTCTGAGCGTTTGATCGGTGATGCAGCCAAGAACCAAGTCGCCATGAACCCCATCAACACCGTCTTTGGTAATCCTCGGCCGTGTTCACTCTTTTTTCGACTACTATAGTCTTTAAGATTTAGCTTTGTTTTGCTCTTTGTGTAGATATTGTGTTCTTATTCGATCTGGATTGGTTTTAGTTTGATCTATGCTAAGGTAGGTTTGTTTATTAAAGTGAAAAGATATAGATCTGAACTTTACGAGTTAAGATTGCTAAGATCTACTAGGAACTGTTGTAGCTTGAGATAAGATTTTTGTAGATCTGAAGATCATTCTTTTTGAATCTTTGATACTGAAGATCTGAACTTTTGACTCCTTGTTAGCTTAGTTATAGCGTAGTTTTCATTTTATTTGTGTCCGGTTTAGATCTTTCTATTACACATGATCCTTTTTTGCATAACACGTTTAGATGATAATTTTTATTGTTTTCTAGTTTGAAGCTCGACTTGTTTAATGTATGTTTTGGATATGCGTCTGTTGAACTTGAGTACGAATCCGGATATTCTCTGCTTGGATGAGTATTCATTTTTTATTATAGATTGAGCTTTCCTGGTTAATGTTTTGTATGTTTTTTATCATATAAAATTGATTTGAGTGAATTAATGTGTTTTTTGGCTTTACAGATGCAAAGAGATTGATTGGACGTAGATTCAGTGATGCATCTGTTCAGAGTGATATGAAACTGTGGCCATTTAAGGTCATTGCTGGACCTGGCGACAAGCCTATGATTGTTGTTACTTACAAGGGTGAAGAGAAGCAATTTGCCGCTGAGGAGATCTCTTCAATGGTACTAATAAAGATGCGTGAAATTGCTGAGGCTTACCTTGGGTCTACAATTAAGAATGCTGTGGTTACTGTCCCTGCTTACTTCAATGACTCTCAGCGTCAAGCAACAAAGGATGCTGGAGTCATTGCTGGTCTTAATGTCATGCGTATTATCAATGAACCCACAGCTGCTGCCATTGCTTATGGTCTTGACAAAAAGGCTACCAGTGTCGGCGAAAAGAATGTCTTGATCTTTGATCTTGGTGGTGGTACTTTTGATGTCTCTCTTCTTACCATTGAAGAGGGTATCTTTGAAGTGAAAGCCACTGCTGGGGATACTCACCTTGGAGGTGAAGATTTTGATAACAGAATGGTGAACCACTTTGTTCAGGAGTTTAAGAGAAAGAACAAGAAAGACATTAGTGGTAACCCCAGAGCTCTTAGGAGGTTGAGGACTGCTTGTGAGAGAGCGAAGAGAACCTTGTCATCCACTGCCCAAACCACTATTGAGATTGACTCTTTGTACGAGGGTATTGACTTCTACTCAACCATTACCCGTGCCAGATTCGAGGAACTTAACATGGATCTATTCAGAAAGTGTATGGAACCAGTTGAGAAATGTTTGAGGGATGCCAAGATGGACAAGAGCTCCGTCCATGATGTTGTTCTTGTTGGTGGTTCCACTAGAATTCCAAAGGTCCAGCAGCTTTTGCAGGATTTCTTCAATGGAAAGGAGCTCTGCAAGAGCATCAACCCTGATGAGGCTGTCGCCTATGGTGCTGCTGTCCAAGCTGCCATATTGAGTGGTGAAGGTAATGAGAAGGTGCAGGATCTCTTGCTCTTGGATGTCACCCCCTTGTCTCTTGGTTTGGAAACTGCCGGTGGTGTGATGACCGTTTTGATTCCAAGGAACACCACCATCCCGACCAAGAAAGAACAGGTCTTCTCTACCTACTCCGACAACCAGCCTGGTGTGTTGATCCAGGTCTATGAAGGTGAGAGGACAAGGACCAGAGACAACAACTTGCTTGGTAAATTCGAGCTCTCTGGCATCCCCCCAGCTCCCAGGGGTGTTCCACAGATCACAGTGTGTTTTGACATTGATGCCAATGGTATCTTGAATGTTTCTGCGGAGGACAAAACCACTGGGCAAAAGAACAAAATCACCATTACAAATGACAAGGGTAGACTCTCAAAGGAGGAAATTGAGAAGATGGTTCAGGAGGCAGAGAAGTACAAATCGGAGGATGAAGAGCATAAGAAGAAGGTCGAGGCAAAGAATGCTTTGGAAAACTACGCGTACAACATGAGGAACACAGTGAAGGACGAGAAGATTGGTGCCAAGCTTTCATCAGAAGATAAGAAGAAGATTGAGGATGCAATTGATCAAGCCATCCAATGGCTGGACAGCAACCAACTCGCCGAGGCTGATGAATTTGAAGACAAGATGAAGGAGTTGGAGAGCATCTGCAACCCGATCATCGCTAAGATGTACCAGGGTGCTGGCGGTGACATGGGTGGCGGCATGGATGATGATGTCCCAACTGGTGGAAGCGGTGCTGGCCCTAAGATTGAGGAAGTTGACTAAGAATCTTCTTTGATATCTTTCATCTGCTTCTCTGTTGTTGGTTTTAACTTTTTTTTCCCATCTTTTTATTTATCGGATTTAAGTGAACTTTTTTGGGTTTTGTTTGGCTTTGGGTACACTGTATCCTGAGCTAGTTTTATGATCTTAATCATCGTGTTATTGTTGTTTTCCAAAACAGTTCCCCTTTAACTTTTTATTAAGTTTTTAGCATTGATGTCAGTTGTCTGCTCCCTGCTTTTTCTTGGATATGTTTCAAAGTACATGGTGTTTGGCTTTGGTTAAAAGATGTCCATAATTTTCCTGTTTTGGTAGCTGCTTGGTATGCTTCAAAACGTTTTGCCTTCCTGTCCTTCACTATTTTACCCCTTTGTATCTTATTATTATTGAGGCTGTGTTACGAAGAAATAGTTTTTTTAATTATAATTTTTAGTTTTTTAATTATTTTAAATAAAAATATTTGTTTATTTTTATTTATATTATTACTTTTTATGTTTTAGAAATATTTAAAATTATATATTTCTATTTATTTAAAAGTTTTTTATAGTAGTATCAAATATTTTTATTTTAAATTACATAATTTAAAAATGTTTTTCATTTTCTTATTGCATGTTTTAAAAAACAACATCAACCGACTTGAGTAATCTTAGTTGAATACTATAAATCGAGTTGTTCACCTAATCCCCTCATGTCTCGCTTGATTATGTGGTTTATGCATGGATTGCTTAAACTTTGAATGGCGTCAAATGCAAACCTATTACTTAACTTTCACTTCAAGTCTTTGGAATTTGGACACCATTAAATTTGGTTTCTATAGCTTTGATTAATGATTTGTTAAAAATAATCTTTAATCATCTATTTATTAACATTTTTATTGGATACTTATTAGATGCTTCAATTAATTCATCATTCAAACAATGTTTTTTTTAATAAATACAAATAAATTATACTCCACTCAAATTTATTTAAATTTGATTATTATTATTTTAAAATAATTTAAATTAAATGGGATAAACTCATAATTAATAAGGGTTAATCATACTAGTAAGATATATTGTTTGTAAAACATTTTGATTTAAATTTTAGAGAAATGAATAAATCATTTCACCTGGGTTATACCAAAAGAACGAGAAATTATTCTATGGACCGGTTTCATCATGTCATCTATGGTCCTTAAGAATAAAAAATAAATTCACATCATCATTTTTTACACATCAGCTGCACACTCATAATTTTAATTTCCAAATCATCTCTAAATAAAATATACTAAAATTAAAAAACGATGATGTGAATTTGTTTTTTATTCTAAACCTTAAACCATAAATCTAAACCCTAACCCTAACCATAAACATTAACCCTAAACCCTAATTAAAAAATAAATCCACGTCATCATTTTTTAATTTTAACATATTTTGTTTAGAGAGATAATTTAGAAATTAAAATTATGAGTGTATAGATGATGTGTAAAAAATGATGACGTGGATTTATTTTTTATTCTTAAGGACCATGAATGACGTGGTAGAATCGGTTCATAGAATAATTTATCCAAAAGAACACTTGGACAAGCTTTACCCATAGGCCATATACCATGGAGTAATAAGCACTAAATAGCCTAAATTTCAAATAAAATTCCCAATGATTTTAGTATTTGGGTCTCCCTCTCCAAGCACGGTACAAGCTGCAAAATACCCTTTTTAGTTTCTCCTTCAACGGAAACCACTGGCACTGGCACTGGCACTGGCACCGGCACCGGCACCGGCACCGGCACCGACACCAAATCCATTTCAACTTTCTCACAGTAAGCAGTAGCTTCCAAGTTATCTCTCTCAAAAACACATCCTAAATTTTAGCTATCCTGTCAGAAAATAAGATTCAATCAATGAAAAGAGCTCACTTTCCTTATTCGGCAGATCGATCATGGCTTTTGTTGCCACTACTCATAATCTCAATCATTTCACTCACTCTTCTCCTAACGTTAACCTCTACCCAAACTAAACCCACTGCTTCCGAATCAGATTCCTCCTTTCACCGACCCAAATTCACATTCTCCGATCGGGATTACGACATTTTACCCAAGTTACCTAGATTTGCTTACTTGATATCGGGGACAAAAGGGGATGGGCCACGACTCAAGAGGTTGTTGCAGGCGGTTTATCATCCCAGGAATTGTTATTTGCTACACCTCGATCTAGAAGCTTCGGATTCGGAGAGGTTAGATTTGGCTAAGTATGTGAAATCGGAGAGGGTGGTTAGGGAGTTTGGGAATGTGATGGTGATTGGAAAGGCTAATTTGCTGACTTACAAAGGGCCTACTATCATTGCTGGCACGCTTCACGCGGTAGCTATTTTGTTGAGGCAAGCTAAAGATTGGGATTGGTTTGTCAACCTTAGCGCATCTGATTATCCCCTCATGACTCAAGATGGTAAGAAGTAAGATTTGATTTTTGTTATATCCTGAGTTGATTTTGCTGCCATTGGATGAAATTTTTGTGATTGGGTTGTAAGTAATTTGGATAGATGCGAAGAGAAATACAGATATTGGGATTTGGAACTCCGACCGGGTGATGTTAGAGTCAATTCAGTTAAGCTCCGGATCAATAGTTCGGAGTTGAAATGAACTGAAATGAGAGTCTAATATAATATTTTTCTTGATATTTATAGTAATAAGTAGGATTTTGATGCAGTTAAATGGGATTTTTAGCAATGGTTGATGGTGATAGAGCATGAAACCATGGTGCGCTTGGTATCATTTGCATGTATAGTGATAACTCAACAGTTAGGAGCTTGGGATGTACAGACACTGTTATGGTATATGTTTGGTGATGATGTTTGCCTGAAATGGTTGTCTCCTGCTGTGAATTAGCAATCATTTTCAGATGCAATTGCATTTGGAGCAACTCTTGATTTTGCACTTTCTTGGAGAAAAATCATATGACAAATTGGGAATTTGATAGGCCTAATCATGTTCCAGTAGTCCTGTTGCTGATTTCTTGTTTTTTTTTTCCAGATATTGTGCACATCTTTTCATACTTACCTAGGGATCTCAACTTCCTCGAGCACACGAGTAGCATTGGCTGGAAAGAGTGAGAAGCCAATTCATGTTGTCGCACCTTCTATACAGTGTGGTTTTCTATGTAGCATTTTTTTAATGTAACTTTGCTTCGTGTTTGCAGATACCAAAGAGCAAGACCAATTATTATAGATCCAGGCTTATATCATTCAAAGAAATCCGGTGTATTTTGGGCAAAGGAGAAAAGATCATTGCCTGCTTCATTCAAGTTATTCATGGGTAATTCTTTTTTTATATCTCATCGTTCTCTCTAAATTATTTGTTATAAAGTTCTTGAATAAGTTGATACTTATTAAATGAGTCTATAGATCCTGCTGGTGTCTGCTGCATATGGTTTCCTTCTATTTAATTTGATGTAGATACGGTAAGTGAACGAATATAAGAGAAAATTTGGAGATTTTCAAATTTTAGTTTTGCTGTTGAAGATTGGTATCTGGTTTTCGCTAGGCCATCTTAATATAAGAAGAAAAACGTGGAATAGTTTTAGAACTGCTAGTTAGACATGTTCTTTAGACTGTTTCGGGATGCTTCTGCAACACTGCATATCGATCCATAAGCTTCTGATGGAAGTAAATCATGATTTTAAGTTTTGTTTAGCTATTCATTATAGTCTATCAGTCTGAAAATTTGATTGGCCTGCTTTGAAAGTATCATCTTTGGTGTGTATGTTATATCCTGGATATTTTATATTCATTTCCAGGATCTGAATGGGTGGTGCTGACAAAATCGTTTCTCGAATTCTGTGTCTGGGGATGGGATAATCTTCCTCGCACACTGCTTATGTACTACACGAATTTCCCATCATCTCAGGAAGGCTATTTCCACACCGTAGTCTGCAATCACAAAGACTACCAGAACACAACAATAAATCACGACTTGCATTTTATAAGATGGGATAATCCTCCAAAGCAGAGTCCTATGACACTGACATTGGAACAGTTCAACGACATGGTTCGTAGCGGAGCGCCTTTTGCTCGGAAATTCGCCAAGGATGATGATTCAACCCTTGATAAGATCGACAAGGAACTGTTGAGGAGATCGAATGGTCAGTTTACCCCCGGGGGGTGGTGTGTGGGTGGTTTGGTTCCGGGTAAAGATCCTTGTGTAGTTTCTGGGAATCCAAATGCTGTTAAACCTACTGTAAGTTCAAAGAGGCTCGAGAAACTATTGATACAACTTCTTGATCCTGAAAATTTCAGATCAAAACAGTGTAAATAGTTTTTTTTTTCATGTACTGTTTAATGTCTTGAGATCATCATTCGATATTCAGTTTTCATTTGTCATTTATTTATTCATTTAATTTGTTTAAAACATCTATTAACAACACATGGTTCTACTTGTTCTAATTTTCATATATCTAATATGTATTTTTCATAAATAATTGAGATCAAATCTTCCAATAGAAAATACATAAAAACAAGAAATACCATTCTTAAATTTTAACGACACAATCCATCTCATATATATAGATTCAAATAGTTCATATACACCTTAAATGTTGATTCATGTATCGTGCATATATTTTATGATTAACTTGAACTGATATTTAAAATTCTAGATTGATAAAATAACCTGATTGAAATGATACTGATAATTATCAAAATATTTTGCTAGACGGCAGATCTATTCATGGGAAAAATAACATTTAGCGGGAACACGATTCGTTTCAAAAGCTCCACCTTTATTTTAGGCTATGATTCTGAAATGCTGGAGAAAGCAGCTGGAAGTGATGAAAGAAAGGTTGGGTATTTAATGATAATCCAAAAGGCAAAGAGCAAGTTTGAAACTCCCAGAGCTACATGATGATAATTCAGATACGTGAAAGATGTGCTTGAACTAGCAGGATTTTGCATGGCTCGCAGAGAAGCAGCCGTTGGATCCCATGATGTACGAGGAAATCAGAGACTTCGTCATCTGTGATCCCAATTGTTTCACGGAAGTAGTGGGTTACTGTCATCACCCGCTTTTGTTTTTCCCTAATCAATGAGGTGCTACTAGATGTTTACGAAAGATCCCATAGTTATTACCCCAGGCCAGAGCCTTATCTCATTTATGCCATGTGCTGGAACAAGTGTGGGAAAGGATAAGGTGGTTTTTGAGCTTCAAAACCGGTAACGATAAACCCTTGGACTATGTTGCCGGTAGAGATCTAATGGGAGATGATAGATGGATGAGCCTTCAGACGGAACAAGAAAGACCTCATTTTCAGTAATCTTTTACAAGACCTTTCTTCCTCAACTTGATCCTCAGGACTAAAAAAGTTTTGTATAAGAAAATTATACGGAATTAGTTATAGGTAATAATTGTAAGAAACTAACAGTATTTGAAAACAATCAACATCAAAATTCCATCTATTCTACCTTTTTCTTATTAGAACCATCCATTGTGCGTGATTGCATGTTGGCTGGGCCGGCTGAAAACAAAAAGGTTCAAAAAGGAACCCAGAGAAGCCTGGACCGTCCTTTTTGCCAAAAAAGTAAACAAGAGAATCATGGATATCTATGACTAGACGTAGTCGCATCTCAAGTATAAGATCAGTTTAACATTATTTTTTTAAAATATAATAAAAAATATTTTTTAAAAAAGATGTTAAAATATATATTTAAATTATTTTATTTAAAATAAAAATATTTAATACTGTTATTAAAAATATTTTAAGTAGATAAAATATTTATTTTAAATATTTTTTAAAAAATATAAAAATAATAATATAGAGGCATAAAGTTAATTTTAACCCTTAATGTTTATAATTTTTATCGTTTTGACCTTTATTTTTTTTAGATAAATTTAGCCCTTAACCTATATATTTTTAACAAATAGCTTATTTTTTAACCATCATGATAACTGAACCGTTAAAAATTTAACGATGATGACAGGTCATATGTATATAATAATATATTTTAAATGACATGACATCTAACCTATCAAATACACATATATATATAATATAATTTTATTCTAATATAAAATATAAAACAATTAAAGTTCAAATAAAATATTAAAAATTAATTAATTTTAAAATAAAAGGCTACTAAACATTCTCAACCCTAATTAATTAATTTTTTAAGATAGGATTTTGATTCTATCGTGGTTAGGGTTGAGAGTATTTAAGGCATAAAGATAATTTTAACCCTTAACGTTTATAGTTTTTGTCATTTTGGCCCTTATTCTTTTTTTGGATAAATTTAGCCCTTAACCTATATCTTTTTGACAAATAGCTTAATTTTTAACTAACTTGATGACTGGACCGTTAAAAATTTAATGATGATATATATATGAAATATAATTTTAAATGACATGGAATGTGACCTATCAAATATATATATATATGAAATATAATTTTATTCTAATATAAAATATAAAACAATTAAAATTCAAATAAAATATTAAAAATTAATTAATTCTAAAATAAAAATTATAAAACATTCTTAACCCTAACTACGATAAAATCAAAATCTTATTCGAATTGTGTTTATATTTTTTATTATATTTTAAAATTAAAAAATAAATAACATATTTTTTAAAATTTCTACATAATTATTGTGACACAATTGTCTCATGGAAACCTTTTTCCCGTGAATTTGGTTTTTTGTAGGTAATATTT
Source organism: Abelmoschus esculentus (assembly GCA_035048815.1). Classification (NCBI taxonomy): domain Eukaryota; kingdom Viridiplantae; phylum Streptophyta; class Magnoliopsida; order Malvales; family Malvaceae; genus Abelmoschus; species Abelmoschus esculentus. The sequence continues at coordinate 47,866 of JAUCBN010000019.1, read as the reverse complement.
AAGATCAAATATGATAGATTTTGTATTATTTAAATTATTGTCTAGAATTTAACATTTAAAATATTTGTTATATAATAAAAAATGAAATATTATATTAGTTTATGATATTTTATTTATATAATATTATTCCCTTTATTTTTTATTTGTTCATACATCTTAAATAAAAAATAATTACAATACACTATGATTACAAATTCTAAAACAAAAATATAAACACAATTCAAATAAGATTTTGATTTTATCGTAGTTAGGGTTAAGAATGTTTTATAATTTTTATTTTAGAATTAATTAATTTTTAATATTTTATTTGAATTTTAATTGTTTTATATTTTTATATTAGAATAAAATTATATTCTATATATATATATATATGTATTTGATAGGTTATATTCCATTTCATTTAAAATTATATTTCATATATATATCATCGTTAAATTTTTAATGGTCCAGTCATCAAACTAGTTAAAAAATAAGCTATTTGTCAAAAAGATATAGGTTAAGGGTTAAATTTATCCCCCCAAAAAATAAGGGTCAAAACGACAAAAACTATAAACGTTAAGGGTTAAAATTATCTTTATGCCAATATTTAATAGCATTTTATTTTAGAATTAATTAATTTTTTATATTTTATTTGAATTTTAATTGTTTTATATTTTATATTAGAATAAAATTATATTATATATATGTATTTAATAGGTTAGATGTCATGTTATTTAAAATATATTATCATATGCATATGACATGTCATCATTGTTAGATTTTAACGGTCCAATTATCATGATAGTTAAGGATTAAATTTATTCCTAAAAAAATAAAACAAAAAAATATAAACATTAAAATTATCTTTATACCTAATATAAATAAAAATTAAAATTACTTTTTGAAATTATTTACTCTATATTACTTTGATTCTAAAATTACATTTTATTAAAAAAAAACTTTTCAAAAACACAATAAATCCGATGTTTAAGTAATTAATCACCTACACCCTAAGAGCCTAATAGGAGTAGATAATTTTGAGTGATACGTGGAAGAGAGCAGAGTTACGTAGCTTCATATTATACCCTTTGGATAAAGACGACGTCAATTCATGACACGTGTACGGTTGACGTCGAAGTTGTATCCTCTCTTCCGGCTATAAATTCAGAGCCCTGTCCCCTCCTCTTAAACTCGTACAATATCTGTCTGATTTCCATCAAAATCATTTCCGTCTTTTAGCCAGAAAATATGTCTTGCTGCGGAGGAAACTGTGGCTGCGGCTCTGGTTGCAAGTGCGGCAGCGGCTGTGGAGGGTAATTCTTTTCTTTCTTTTTTAAACCACTTAACGAATTAAAGAGCCTCCTCAAAATTGTTCGTTTCCGCTATTGATTAAAGCTTCTTTTGTGAATGATCTTGCAGATGCAAGATGTTCCCTGACGTAGTTGACGAGAGGACCACAACCGAGACTCTTGTTCTTGGCGTGGCACCACAGAAAACGTGAGAATAGAGACAGAAAAACAGAGTCTTTTAAAGCTTTTTGATTTACTGTTTTTTAATGCATGCAGGCATTTTGAGGGATCTGAGATGGGAGTTGGGGCTGAGAATGGATGCAAGTGCGGAGACAACTGCACCTGCAACCCTTGCAATTGCAAATAGGAGCGTCGAAAACACAGATCCATTCATGGAATCAGACTGGGCTTCTTTGTCCTTTAGTAACAAAATAATTCTATGACTTGGTGTGTATCAGCAAATCTTCATCTGGATTTGCCTTAATTATATGCTGAAATAATAGTATTTAGGTCTTTATTATGTGCATGTCTGCTATGTCGGAATATGCTATGATGATATTTATGTAAGAAAGTGAGTCTGTTTTCTGATTGAATGGAAAGCTCCCTTCTATTTACTTCAAGACGTGTATGGATGACATGGAGATGGAGAAGAACATAGAATTTTGATGCAACATGATGGTTTTGGTGACATAAATGACAAAACAGTGTAAATAAACAATAATTTAAGCTTCTGTGATGGGTTAAAATGAGTCTAACATTAAGTAAAACAGGGAAAAGCCAAGGGCACATTGGGAAAGTAAATATTATTGGAGAATAGTATTCATTGGTTTGGTCCCATCGGTGAAGGCTTGGTCTCCTAGTCCATACTCCTAGCCCTATTGATTAGCCTATTACTTAATGGTGAATAGTGAAGCAATTCCTACTACTCGTCTCAAAACACGAGACGTTTTCTAAGTTGACCAAGTTTCTGATTGCTAATTGAGAAAAACAACTGCCTCTAAACATCCAATGCTGTAAATCACAATTCACACAGCATTTATGAACTGAGCACAGGGGTCTACTAGGCATCACATTAACATTCTTGATACAAACCAAGAGAAGGTGGGGATTTAGTCGGAGGACAATCTCATCGTCCCAACAGTGCAACGCGATCTTTCTGTATTGCCTGTGTTAGTTTAATGTCAAAGAGTTCGCACCGTATAGGCATCTCCATCTCATAGAAGGGATTCTTCATAGAAGGGATTCTTCAAGACATAATCGGTGTAAAGCTCATAAATGAATTTTAAGAGAGCTTCCATGTGCTGTGTTCCAGGTTCGCAGACCACAGAGAACTTCGTCCCTGCATGTTATAAATAACAAAATAAATATTTACAAAATCAACACATGAAAGAGTACCTTCCAAAATTTTACATCCCAAGAGAACATTTCAAGCAACTGCAAGAACAAGTGGTTTATTCATCATAAATTGCCGCTAGACCAACAAATAGAAATGGGTAATCAAGTAGTTCAAGTTAGCCAATTTTCAGATACTATAATCTCAATGGTTAAACTTATCATTACAAAATTTTCACCTTAGATCATCTCTAAATATAATTGTTCAATCCAAGATCTTCCCATATAGATTATCTATCAGTTTTCTCTACAGCATGTTTATTACTATTTTTTTGGGGACAAACCTTGAATTTATATCCAAGACAAGCATAAATCTTTTTACAGCACAGCTAATCAATACAATGAATCAATCATCCTATCTACACAAAGCTGAGGGTTTGTAATCTTATTCATTATTCTTTTAGCATATTTGTGGCTGGCAAAAGATAGGGGATGCTTTGTGATAGTGCTCGCAAGTTGCATCATTTTTTGTTCGATAGATATGTCCTAGAAAGAATATTGTTTGAACAGCCAAAGAATACAAAGCTAGAGATGAATTCCTTTCAACGGGTAAGACTTAACTATCTGTATCTCAGTCTCTAGTATGACTATCAGATACAGATACAAGCCTGATATGGGTTTGGTTCAAAATTTAAAAAAGTTTTTTTTTTTCATGTATTTGGAGAGTCTTTGAAGGGCCGTATCCTCGTACCCGTGTCCAATATGCTTTGGCTACTTCGAGAAAAGTAAAGAGTGGGAGCAACAAAGATTAATGGCAAAAATCAGAGTACGAATTTCTTTCCATTGAATATCTTATACAGTTGCTCAAAAACAATAACTTACAGAGTATTAACTGCAACATTTGTAATACATTATATGATCTAAGCTTCAAACTAGATGATTGGCAACCATAATGCAGGCTTCTGTAGTTCCTTTATCGACAGAAACATAAAAAATCAAGTGAATTTTCAAAGAAATCTCATTTTTATTAGCATAAATTAGATGCGATGAATTCCTAATTCCATGTTTTAGGAGAAGCGGAAGCAAATTTCTTTTCCTTTATTGCATCTCCAAGCATTCAAACAATGGCTGAACGAATTCTACAACTTCTCAATGGGAAAAATCAGATCTACGAATCAGTTTATTCACACTTCAAAATAGCATTAATTAATATAAAGCAAGATAATACTTAATGATTTCTTGGAAAACATAATTACCAGTAAGGGATTGGAAACAATTGAGATCAAATGTATCCGCTTCAAGTAGCTCAATTCCCGAACAACCAGTAATAGGCGATAACTGCTGTGAGATCGCGTGCATCGAATGCCATAAACTAGCAACTCTCAAGCTGTCATTAGTATCCATGCGTCCCTTTGATCCATAATCCTTAAAATAAAACAAAAAATGAGCATAACATTCTCAAGAAACAAACAGGAAAACATTTCGACGTAGTGATACCTTGTAGAAGATCAAGCCTCCCGATTTATTGATTATATAAAGACTGTAAATTGCCGCAATTTTCAAAGGGAATCAATTTCGAAACCCTAAAACTCGTCAATTGAAAATCAGAGAGTAGTAAGCTATTTCCTGTTATGATCTAGGAAATTGCAAAGTTGTTCTCTGCAATTTAATTTCCAAATATATTGACGTTTTTACCCTCCCTTTACAAAGCAATTTACTGTTAAGTATAACAACATCGAAACTTGGCTCCGAGGGCGCCACGTAGAAGAGTAAGGGTGCGTTCGTAAATTAAAGAAAAATCTGGTGGGGATTATAACTTATAAATACCTTTTAAAGTTTTGGTGGGGGAACTCACCTACTTAAAGAAATGGCGGTGATCGAGAGTTCGAAACCAACGGTGGAGATCAACGGTTTGAGATTCACGTATCCTGGAATCGACGGTCATCCACCTCCGGGGTCTAATCCTCTTATTGATGATTTCTCTCTTAGTCTCAACGCCGGCGATCGGTGTCTCCTCGTCGGATCTAATGGCGCTGGTTAGTTAATTAGTTCATATTAACGGAAAATATAGGAAATTGAAATGATCGTTCATTTTTTTAGTTTTTCTTTATTTGTTTCAATGATTGGATAGGGAAAACAACGATATTGAAGATTCTTGGAGGGAAGCATATGGTTGAACCGCACATGGTTCGAGTGTTGGGAAGATCAGCTTTCCACGACACCGTTTTGGCGTCCTCCGGTGATCTTTGTTATCTTGGAGGAGAGGTTAGTTTTAATTTTTTTTCTAGGAGTTTGGAAAATTTTGCTAATATAGCGAAGTTAAAGATTTATGCTGAAATTGTTGAATGAACTAAAACTTGTCTCATTAAGACATGATTTGGGGGTGGGGTGGGGGTGGGGGATGCAACTATCTTTCGTATTGAGAAGGGAAATTCTGAGAAAAGTCATTTCTTTGGGTTTCAAATTTAGATGAATTAGCTGTAGTTTGCATGAAGAAAACTTGTTTATTTTGAAGTTCCTTTCTGAGCTAAATTTGTGTCAAAGGAATTGTAACCTATGTTAGGTGGACTCTTCGTTTTTCCCAATGTACATGATTCCTTTTACCAACACATATTCAAGCGGTATAGGGGGGTTAATCTCCCAGATTATTGAATTTTTTTAAAGAAAATTGAGCCTAGACGTGTTTGGCACAACCATATCTGACACTCATCTAATCTGGGTAACATAGACTGTAAGTATTTGAATGCATTCGTTGGTGGAAAATCAGTAAAACTAAAGGAAGGGGGTTTCTTTTGCAGTGGAGACGTGATGTTGCTTTTGCAGGATTTGAGGTTCCAATTCAAATGGACATTTCTGCTGAGAAAATGATTTTTGGAGTTGCAGGTATTGATCCCCAAAGAAGAGCTGAACTAATTAAGGTATGCATTTTGATGGGAGTATATTATATGGTGGGAGCTAGTAGTATCTGATAGCTCCTTGTTCCCCATATCAATGATTTGAAAAAAAGAACTGTTTAGATATTACTATAGTTTGCTACGCATTTGCTAAAAAAGAAAATGAATGAACATACCAGCTTCAGTTAAGTAACCAGTCTGACTTGCATCTTGCTGTAGGTATTGGATATTGATCTCTCGTGGAGGATGCACAAAGTATCCGACGGTCAGAGAAGACGTGTCCAAATTTGTATGGGTCTCCTTAAGCCATTCAAGGTATTTTTAGGTCCTTAGATTGTTGTACTGTAATTTCGATCCTTCAAGCTCTGACCTCCTTTCCTTCCACAAGGAACTCTGGAAGGTTTTCCTTTTTACCTTGTTTTTATTATTTGTCGCAGTACGGATTGTTCATCAAGTTTGCTTCCCTTTTTTATAGGTTCTTCTACTTGATGAGATCACAGTTGACCTTGATGTGCTAGCAAGGGCTGACCTTCTGAATTTTCTTAGAAAGGAATGTGATGAGCGAGGTGCCACGATTATCTATGCAACACATATATTTGACGGTCTCGAAAAGTGGCCATCACATATTGTATGTCTAGTTTCCATTTCCAAGAATTATCCTTCTTTCAAAATTAATATGTGAACTAGACGATTTAAATATATATGCCGAGTGTCAAAGATGTTGTGTTTGTTTCAGGTTTACATTGCTCAGGGGAAATTGCAATTAGCAATGACAATGGAGAAGGTTAAGGAGATTAGCAATTTATCACTAATGGTTAGTTTTCCTGGTAGACGCCTGGAATATCATTTGGTGATGAGTTTTATGACTGAAACTAGCTGGACTTTCTTATTGTGTTTTGACTTGTCGGACTTAGTTCTTTAGGTGTTGTAATTGCCTTATTGGTTTTAATTTGCAGAGAACAGTTGAGAGCTGGTTGAGGAAAGAAAGGGACAAAGAGAGAAAGAAAAGAAAAGAGAGGAAGTTGCTTGGTCTCCCGGAGTTTGAAAACCAGGTTGAGGGGAGCCGTGTGACAGGGGATCCTGCAAGAGCTGCTGTTCGTGCATTAAACAATGGATGGGCTGCCGGACGGTTGAACTCTACAGTTGCCGGTGAAGAGAACTTTGTCTTCAGCTCAAATAGAGTTTTAAGGCAGTAAAGAAACTCATTTCAGTTTTCTCAGCTTTCTAAAATTCTACAGCAAATCTCAGCCCCGATGTCTTTCTGCATAGGCTCTGAATATGTTTGTAATTGTTTTCCCTGCTAAGAATCCATGAAATAACAGTTGGAGACCGATCATGTACACCGGTTTTTTCTTTGTTGTATTTTTCACAGTTCAGCTACTGTAACTTAAATGGTACTGGCGAAATAGCTAGGATCATGTGATTTATCCATTATTTTAAAACTGTTTGTTTTTATGTTTTAATCATCCTAATTCATGAAAGTTGTATGAAAATTATGCATATGTTAAGTAGTTCTCATTTTGTGAAAAAACTTTTGTGATCATAAGGAATAGTCTCAGAGAAGGTGTGTGAGTTACTAAGGGTTAAAAAATGTTTAAAAAATAAAATAAATCCCCGGATGGTGACAATATTTGTTAACCATCTCCATGTTCTACTTTTGAACCCTTTTAGGTGGAAATATATTTTAATTCCCCGGCAGCAAATCAATTGTTTGGATGACCTTTAAAATAACAGCGAGATCCCCATCCCCGTCTCCATGGGTAGATATTTTCATGGCAAGTGGATTCTTTAACATCCAGTAAACGGCACGCAATGGTTGTTCTTTTGGTACATATTCCATTTCCAGCTTTGGCTATGTAGCACAACTAAATACTCACTCAATGGTAAAAATATGTAATCTTTTGAGTACATTTGGTAAGCATCTGCAGAAAGGAGAGTGTACTATAGCTTTAGAATAAACTTGTACACACGCACACTCGGTTCTTGAATTCTTTTTGACTTCCTACTCAATTTAACTCCACAAGACTCAATGGCATCATCTTGAATTGACATCGTGTTAGGGGAAAAGGTGTTTTTGTAAGGACAAAGTGAAAAAAAGATTGTCACAAGTTGATCATTCATTACATCAAGTCATTAGCATATAATCATGGGACAATACAATTTTAGTGGTTCATGTCACCTTGTTATGTCGTAGACAAGTGTATTTAGCTATACGATGGACACACGTTAATTCACATATCATAAAACATTTTTAAATATATTATTCACAAAACTAATATAGTAAAATTTAATTTTTTATTTAAATTGAACATAATACGATAAAAATCTACAGATATGTAACAGAAAAAAGAATAAATATTATTATGACTTAACTTTAAATATTTTTTAAAATAGTAAAAGATAGCAGAAAATGATTCCTAAAAAACAGTAGAAAAGGAGAGGTGTCATTGGTTTATTTAAAAAGAGATCATAGAGGAAAGCATCTATAGAATGAAAAATAATGGTATAAAGTTGCGTCATTAAAATTGGGATGTTAGTGCGACTTAAACATGGCCGAAGGATACTTTCATTGCTTAACGGATAAATACGTGTTTAAATTATAATTTTTTAAATAAATGTGAATTTTAAATATAATGTGTGTCTAATGCTTCATTTCATGCTTCATTTAAGATTTTTTTGTTAACAACCATTAAAAGATCATCATTCAATCAAAACATGACACATAATTTGTTTTTTTTTTATATTTTTAATTTTAAAATTTTAAAAAACTGAATTTAAAAGAAATAAAAAATTTTAATTTCTATAAATAAACCCTTAAATCACTTCTCTCTCACCGTCCAACATCTCCCAAGTCGGTGGTTCATCATTCATTTCCCAAAAACATTATTATCTCATCATTTGATTTTCGTTATCTTTTAACTATCGGTGGAAATCAAATTTTTTTCATTATTAGGTATTCATCGATGACGTAATCGGCGATTATTCATCGATAAGACGATGAAGCTTAGTAGTGTGTGTTCAATAAAGACAAGATAACCAATGGGCGTTTGAACCGGTTGTTGAATAGAGAGATTTATAGATATGATTGATTTTTTTAAGAAATTAAAGATTGTTGTGTTTGAATTTTATTAATAACAAAAAACAACATATGTCATAAAAAACCCTTAAATAAATGAAATGAAACATTAAATACATATTTACCCTAAAATATAATTTAAATACATATTAAAAAAATATATAGTTTATGAACTTACTTAAACATTAGTCTTTATATTATTACCTTTGCTTTTCAACATAGTGACTAAGGAAAAGTTGATACAATAGCCAATAGGGAAATACTACCTCAAATCACCCTATTCCCTTTTGTTTTATTTCTCTTGAGACGTTCATTGAAAATGACCCACATTGTAGATGCGATATAATGTATACATAAAAAGACAGGAGTCGGAAGTTGTTGTAATAAAATCCAATTTCTCTAAACAAGTTGAACTTTATTTCAAGTCAAGATGCTCTTTTCGATTGTAACTAATTTTCAATTGATTGGCATCTATAACATCAGTGCATAGTTATACATGTTAGTCTGATGTCAAAGCTAACATTTTACGAAGAAAATGAGAAATGAAATAAGCAAATACAGTAAAGTAGTAGATTCTAGATGGACACAGTGCTGCGGGCTACAGACTTTCCCTTTGATTTGCAGCCACTTCAGCAACGTTCTGTTTGTACCATGCGATATCACCACCAGCTAAATCACACAAACAAAACAAAAAAGTTACCACCAAAACTTCACTTGCACAATTATAGAATCTATTACGACGCTCTTTTCCGTAAAATACTACCGAAACCAACCATAATTACTTTTAGGTTCAAATTTACCGGGAAAATTGAAGGGCGGGAATCGAAGGGAAAAATTAAAGGAAGGAAACAGTGGCATGTCTGTGTATCAAACGCTGAAATTCTTGCCGGTGAAGGTCTGGCCGAATTGCCAATTAGGAGGTGCCACGTTCCAGGAAGTGGAGGTCCGTTTATCGCTGCCGGTGACCCTGAACGAGAGTGCCTGGCCGACCAAAACGGCGTTTGACTGCCAATTCTGACCCCAGTTACGGCTCATGCTCAACCAACCGGTTTGGGTTCCCTTGACGCTCACCTTCACGATATCCCCTGCTCCCGCGACGTTGGTGATTAAAACCAAGTTGAAGTAACGGAATCCGTTGACGGTGAACCTTATTCCCCCTTGCTTCCGGCAGGGCACTCTGGGAAACAAAATTTAATTACTCGCGGTAAATCAAACGTAATAAAAAAGAGAGGGTAAGTTTCAAAATGTAAACTTCAATCCCCTTTTCCCGCATTTATGAGTAACAGAATCCAAACGTGGGATGTCTCACGCCCGTTAAACAAATCGATAATATTGTGAAATTAGATTCCTAAAAAAATACCAGGGAAAATCGTAATGAAACGAAAATCTGTTTGGTTACGAAGGAAAACAGAGAACCAATTCTCCGCAAGTAATCGAATGAACCAACTCAAAAAATAGTGAGGAAGAACAAATGAATGGAGAAAAATAGAGAATTTATGCAGACTCACCTGCGGAAGGAGACGGGGACGATACCGGCACGGTACTCGGCGATCTTGAGAAACATAGGCACGGCGAGGTCAAAATGATGGCGGGGAGGGTTGCACCAGCCGCCATTGACACTCGGAAGAGCAAAATTAGGCGGGCAAAAGTCAGTGGCTGTGATGAAAATGGAAGGGCTACCAGGGTGACACCACCTCGGGTCATTTACACATTTAATCTCGAAGCAAGCACCGCAACTAAGACCACTGTTGAAAAGTGCAGTACTTAAAGCCGCTGTGTTCACGCCATATCCTTGGCTGTACAGATTCCCATATCCACATGCACCACCTAAATCAACACCAACAAAGAAAACCAAAATTTCGACACATTTTCAAGGTTTTGAATCTCCAAGACAAAGCAAGTGGAAATTATTAAAATTTAGAAGCAAATATGAAATATCCATTGTGCCAGAAGCATCACTGCCGCCATAAAAGGTAGCACGGACAGTTTCCCAAGAGCTGCCGGAGTAAACACCGGGAATTGTTGCGTTCACCAAAGCAAGAAAAGGTAGAGATGAAGCAAAACAGAGCAGTGTCAGGTAATAAACGGGAGAAGCCATTTGTTTGTTTTCCCTCGGAGGAAATGAAAGATTAATGAAACTTTGGGGCGAATGGTAAAAGGTCGAAGAGGCTGCGGCGAGTACTTATTGAGTAGCTAAAGGTGAGGGGCTAAAACGGGAGTTGAAAACAGAATCAAATAATAAATTTTAAAATATGGCTATTAGATTTAATGACTAAAAATAGATATATTGTTGTGAAGAACTAAAATAAGAATAAAAGAACAAAGAAAAGATATAAAGAGAGATATTTATATTATTCATAATATTGACTTCATAAACCCATTTATTTATAGGCATAAGCAGTACGTATTAAACTCTAAATAATGATAATATTTTTAATTGATAGAATTCTTATTATGATAGACATCCACATAAATAAATATTATTCTTAACATATATATTATTTTATATAAACTTAAATTTTAATATAAAATAGAATACTTTTTAATTAATTAATTTTTTGTGAGGCTCAAACGAAATGTAATTTGTTAGCCCATTTCTCATATATTTAATTTTATGATTTTTTAAAAAATTTAAACCTCACAAGTGGTATTTTATTTTATTTTTCAATCATCAATATTAAATTATTAATTGATTAGTTTAGAGTAAAAATTATAAAAATTTATTATTAATTTAATCTTTTATTTATAATATTATGATTTGAATATTTAATTCTATTTAAAAAATTTAATAATTTATTTTATTAGATTTATCAATTTTTAATTCATAAGTGATTTATTTTAATTTTATTAATCATTTTATGATGCATATTTTAAATTTATAATCGTCTTTTAAATAATAATATTGTCCATAGAAAAATCGTAAAGTATAATATATTTTTCACTGTGCTTAAAATATTTACTGTCATGATCTCTCCACAAACATGGAAAGAACCAAATTATGAAAGAAAATCATATGAGAAGGATGAGGAAAGAGAGACAGTACTCTACGGCTATTTTATTGATTTTAACCGTAATATCCTCTTTGAGAGGACCGAGTATTTATATAGGAGTTGTCTTGGAGAGCTGAGTATAACGGTCTAAGAAACTCCTAACCGTTCCTCTGCCTACCTAACAACTTAGAAACAAATGAATGGTGCAGTACACAAGTATATTTCTGCACTCATCACAAACACATACTCAAATACAAGAGATCCTAAACACTATACTTAATATTCACCCATCGAATTGCTATCTTACCACATTGTGTTTACCTTGAGCAACAGAAGACAATTTGTAAAATACAACAAACCTTATACTAGAAAAAAAATTCTTCTTCTTGTATTTGTTATTCTCTCTGTTATTTGAAACTTTACGAACTGCATGGTGCTAAGAAAAGAACAAGTACAGCAAGACAAGAAACATGAACAAACAAATAATGCGAAAAGAAGACAAACCAAAAACGCAAGAAGATGGAACTGGGACAACAGTCAGTTTGGTTCTATGACATAGAAAAATTGGAGCAGAGAGAGGTTTAGTTAAGATATCAACCACCTGATCATAGGCTGGAACCTCATTCACTTCAAGTTTATCAGAAATCACTTGTTCCCTAACAAAATACAAATCCAACTCAACATGTTTAAATTTAGAATGCATGACTGGATTAGCCGACACGGCTACAACACTCGAATTATCACACCACAGAACTGGAGTTCCTTCAGATGCAACCTGTAATTCACCAAGTAAACCTTGCACCCATATAATTTCAGAAGTTGCACAAGCAACACTTCTATATTCAGCTTCAGCAGTAGAGCGGAAAATAACTTGTTGCTTTCGAGATCCCCAAGAAACTGGATTTCCAGCAAAGTAAACACAAAAACCTGAAATAGACCTTTTGTCATCAAAATCAGACCCCCAATTTGCATCAGCAAAACCTTCAATTGATAACCGAGAATGAGAAAAAATCGTAAACCATAATCAAGCGTACCCTGTAAATATCTTAAGATTCTTTTGACTGCATTGAAATGTGTTTCACATAGAGTCTGAATATACTAACAAAACTTATTGACGGTAAAAGCTATCTATGAACGTGTGATAACACCATATTGCAAAGTCTCGACAATACTTCTATATTTTGTTGCATTTATGATTGGATCTCCATCCAATGTCGAGAGCCTACAATTGGTGATCATAGGTGTAAGAAGGCTATTTGCTTTGTCAAAACTATGTCTTTGTAACAATTCCAAAATATATTTCTTCTGGTTCACAAAAAATTCATTTCTAAGATATTGAACCTCAATTCTAAGGAAATAATGCAAGACACCAAAATCTTTTAAGGAAAAAGCTTTATCTAACCTGTTTATAACTTGTTGCACTTCATGCTCATCACTTCCTGTGAGAATGATGCCATCCACATAGATAAGAAGATAAATTACACTATGAAGAGTCTTCTTAACAAATAAAGAAGCATCAAACTTGGTTAGAGTAAAACCATCAGACATAAGATAAGTTTTTAGGGTTTCAAACCAGGCTCTAGGCGCTTGTTTTAAACCATAAATTGTTTTATGTAACTTACATACCAAATTTAAACCTGGGTCTCCTTGTTCATAGCCTGGAGGTTGAGTCATGTACACTTCTTCTTGCAACGCTCTATTTAGAAAAGCATTGTTGACATCAACTTGCCTCAACACCTATCCTTTATTAACAGCAGAAGACACAATGGTTCGAACTGTAGCTGGCTTAACCACAAGGCTAAAAATTTCATGATAATCCACTCATGCTTCTTGAAGATACCCTTTTGCTATTAATCTTGCCTTGTAGCGAGAAACAGAACCATCAACATTCTTTTTGACCTTAAAAATCCATTTACAATTTACAGGTTTCTTGTTGGGAGGAAGTGAAACTAAGGACCGAGTCTTGTTCTGAAGAAGAGCATCATATTCGGCTTGAGCTGCTGCTCTCCAATGAGGACTGTGCATCGTTTCTTTAATGAAAGTTGGTTCTCTTTCAGTATCAACCGAAACTTGATAAGCTTTTGGTTTAAAAATTTCGTTCTTACTTCTTGTCATCATGACATAAGTATTTTTATTTTGCTGAAACTATTCTGGAGAGGATTGATGTGGTTCTGCTGCATCAGCATTGTGTTGTGAAGAAAGTCATATATCTTCATTTTGCAAAAGAGAGATTGAGTGTGAAGAAACTTCTGTACCTTCACATTGTAAAGGAGAAGTCGATAAAAATTCTGCTGCACCTTCATTATGCTGAGAGAGTACCTCATTATCAATATCAATGTAATTATTTTGATTTGAACTAGAAGGATGAGTAGAAATTTCTATATTACCACCATCTTGTAGAACATGTGGAGACAACGAATGTAAACCAAAATATTGTATATAAGAAAATTGATCCTGTGAAAGTGAGTTGACAATAGGATTTGAGCCAATAGGACTGAAAACTATATGATCCAGACCTTGCTGTGACGCTGAGCCTACAATGGGTTGAGCTTAAAATTCTTGCTGACTATAATGTTCTCTTGACTTATCATGACTACTACAGCTAAGATGAACCACATTAGGTGCACATGAAAAATCAGGAGCTGTATTTATTTGTGAAAAATACTGTTGCAACAAAGGAAGACCTTCCTGAGTTTGTACTTGGATTGAAGCTGCCTGACTCTTGTCTAAAAAAGGAAAAATCTTCAATAAAAATAATATACCGAGACACAATTATCTTCCCACAACTATCCAAACAAATATACCCCTTGTGAGAGAAACTTTCTCCTACATTGCTAAGTTTTGAAATCAAACTTATGTTGATTGTATGGTCTCAAATAAGGGAAACAAGCACACCCAAAAACTCTCAAGCTAGAGTAATCTGGTACCTTATTATAAAGCTTTTTATAAGGAGACTTATCATCCAAGATCTTTGTAGGTAACCTATTTATTAAAAAAACTGCAGTTGTGAAAGCATAACTCCAAAACTTTAATGGTAAACCTGCTTGTGCTAACAAGGTAAGTCCGGTCTTCACCACATGTTTATGTTTTCTTTCTGCTTTCCCATTCTGTTCTGAAGTATATGGACAAGAAATCCTGTGTTGAACACCATGTAAAAACAATCAATTCTTAAGAGTAACATATTCTGTACCACCATCAGTTTGCAAAGCCTTAATCTTTTTGTCAAATTGAACCTCAATAAGAGCATAGAAATTGATAAAACACTATGCAACTTTAGATTTTTTTCTAACCAAATAAAGCCAAGTATGTCTGCTATGAACATCAATGAAGGAAACATAGTAAAAGAAACTATTCGATTCAATTGGAGCTGGACCCCAAAGATCTGATACAACAAGATCAAAAGAATCTGTATATTGAGTGAGAGAATCTACAAAAGGAAGTTTATGAGCTTTCCCTTGTAGACATGAAACACAAACATGAGATTTCTTATTCGAATTCAAAACTACACTACATGAACTCAAAGCAGACTTAAGAACAATATCTGAGGGATGCCCTAGACGCCTGTGCCACAAGTTCAAATCATCATTAAATTGACTGACATTATTTACCTCAGCATGAATATTCCTTGGAAGTTGAACTGGTGCGGATAGAGGAAGTTGATATAAACCTTCAGGAGTGAGCAATCCTTCCACTAACACCCTCTATGTATTGATATCCTTGACAAAACATCCATTAGCATTAAACTCAACAAGAACATCAATATCTCGAGCTAACCGAGATATGGATAATAAATTTCTTTGAATTTCAGGAACATGAAGTAAATTTCGCAAAATTAATGGTCTAACAGCAGTAGGTAAATATCCTTGACCAATGTGTGCAATTTGTACACCTATACCATTTCCCATGAGTAAAGAATTAACACCTCTATAAGTCATACCTGTTTGAAGCTGTGACTGATCACAGGTAATATGATGCGAAGCACCGGAATCTGAACACCAAGTTATGTTTAAACCAGAACCAGTAGACATGGAAGCCATACTGGTAAGTGGTGCCGAGGAAGAACAAAATGAAGGTGAAAATCCTGAAACATTATTAGAAGATTTAGGAAGAGACAATCCTTCAAAATGAGATACTTGTTGGCCACCAGCATGCTGAAAAGAGCCTAGAGAAAATTACACAGG
This sequence comes from Abelmoschus esculentus, assembly GCA_035048815.1. NCBI lineage: Eukaryota > Viridiplantae > Streptophyta > Magnoliopsida > Malvales > Malvaceae > Abelmoschus > Abelmoschus esculentus. The sequence continues at coordinate 32,125 of JAUCBN010000019.1, read as the reverse complement.
TGAAAAATTCATAGGTGGAGAAATTCTCAGGAGAAAAATTTGTTTGCTGCGGACTGAGTGAAGAAAAACCATGATAACCATCTTGAGGAAAATGTTGTATATATCTAATTGTGTGATTGAAGGCTTGAGGCTGATTATTAAAACCTGAAGAACCACTATAAAACTGAGTGTTATTATTATTCGAAACGTAACTTTGATAATCACGATCAAAACGATGATAACACAGTATGACCCATGCGTCCACAAACTTGACATTGAGGTCTGTTGGAACCATACATATCCCCTCGACCACGACCTCGGTAATTATTTCCTCCTTGACGACCTCCGGAATAGCCTCCAAAATCTGAGAAGGATTGAAAAGAAGTCTAAATTGATGAGTCGTCATGAAAGTCTCGTGAAGCAGCATCAGCACCAATTATTTCCCTCTGTGGAACTACAAGATTGGCATGAGCAGGAAGGTTGTCCCGATGAAATATTTGCTGTCGAGCCTCACAATCCAATATCATCTCAGTAAGTTTTTCCAAAGACAAATATTCCCTGGAAGCAATAGCAATAATAGACTCATACTCGACTGACAAGCCAACAAGAACAACACTAACTTGCTCTTGTTCAGACACAATAGTTCCTGACGAGTTCAAAGTCTCACATATTAACTTGATCTTAGCTAAGTACTCAGTCATTGACATATTAACCTTCCTTTGTGTGTGTAAAGAATGCCGAAGAGAGGAAGTTTTTGTCGTTGACACAGCTCTAAACATTCTAACAATTGCATTTCAAATGGCACGGGTGGAGTTGCAACCAGTGAGGTGTGATAAAATTTCAGTACTAACGGTGGATAACAACCAAGAAGCAAGTAATTTATCTTGTCTATGATAGACAACAAATTCTGGATTTAAAATAACTTCACCGGACTCAGAAGTCATATTTCGATTTGGAGGAGAAACATTATTGGCAATATAATGAAACAAGCCATAACCATCAATGATCAGATTTACTTGATGTTTCCAAAGCAAATAAGTGCTATCAGTGGGCTTAACCACATCATGTTTAAGAATATGTTGAACAGAAGAAAAATTTGAACCAAAAAAAGAGAAACTTTGACTCGAAACTGTACTCATAGCAGGTGCAGAAACTCCTTGAACTATTTTATCGAACAGGTACCAGACAATAAACAACTAATAGTCAAACCACTCAAAACGTTATGCTGAGTTAGTAATTCAGAACAACACAATCTAAGATTGCAAGGATATCACAAACAGATCACTAGTTTACTTTGTTTCAATGAATCATGTCAAGCAAACATTCTTATGACTAAAACTAGAAAATCCCGAAGATAGCAACCTTCGGGATATTTAACTATCGATCTTAAGGTTGCTATCTTATTAAGGTCGATAGTTAAAACTAGAAAATCATGTCAAGTATCTCCAACACTGAATACAAATGTTATTTTAGGCTCAAAATATTAAAATTTAAATTTTTAATTTAAAATATTGATATTACTATTGATAGTTAAATATCACAATACAAATTTTTAAATTTAAATCTCACTTTACATGCCTCCCAACTCCACCAAATGATATTAAAATGAACCTTAATCTAAATGAGTCTGCTCCATATGATGCATTGGATCTTATGGAAATACTGTTGTTTGTTTTCTTCCGTCTCAAATCAATCTATAAGACTCTGGTTATAAGTGATCCTATACATGTGCCTGCACTTATTGCTTTATTTATCGATTTTCTAAATTCTCTCCATTTTCATTTCCTGTAATCTTTCACTCGTACCGTATTGAACGTTAGTCCAGCTGGGTTGGAGTTAGATTGTTTATCTTCTCGAGAAAAGCTTCAACAATCAACAAACATTGCTATATCAATCCTATAGGCTATACGCAACGATGTTTTTTTACATCAAGTCTCGTGTTACTATATGATGGATGTATTTATTTAATAATCATTTTAAATAATAGTATCTTCTATGAACGTTCTTTTTATAAAATATAATTTTAATTTTATTTATTTTTTTAAAAATATTTTTATGGATTTTAATGAATCTAACTCATAACTTAAAAAATAGAATAAAAATAATCAATCGGTTAAATTTAATAAATATTTTAATAAGTTATTTTTATCATTTTTAATGTATAAACTAAAAAATATATAAATAAATATTATAAACGATTCAAATACTCATTATTAAAATCTTTATTTTTTTAAAGATTAATAAAATCTTTAAGGTGTGAGTAGATGTAACACCCTCGACCCGATGTCACATTGGGCCTCTGGCCCAAAGCCTTATTTCAAAATTTTCCTTCAAAAGCCCAACAAGTAATAAGTCTAAATCCATTTTCATCATAAATCATAAATTCAATCCGTTTAAGACATAAATCCATAAAATATGAAATCTGAGTAACTTAAAATATTTGAAGCTCCCAAAATATTACAACCCAATTTAAAAGCATTTGACTAATAAAACAAACAGAGTTATAAATTACACATATAGAGTCCTAAGTACATAGCTCACTATGTCTAATAACAGTACTCTGACAACAGGAGTCGATGCTGAACCCACCACGATGATGCTCCTCCGAATAATTTTTCTTAACTTACGCACGAAAACACATTTCGAAACACTGACCTACTAAAGCCCAGTGGGTACTCAACCAATTGATTCACATAAAACATATCATATATAAGTATAAGCAACATGGATGATGATGCAACATGATTAAGATGGCACTAACATGAACGCCTAAACAGAAGATGTCATGCTTGTATATTACGGTACATAACATATGCACGTTATGAGAAGTCCACACAACATCTCAAGTACTTTTATTTCGTATATATATATATATACACGATGTCTATATCACCTCATAGTAGTATAGAAGTAGGGGAACCATTAGCACTAAGTAGGGTTCGTGACATGCCACTCCACATAATCCGCTAAGGAACCCATCAGCACTAAGCAAGGTCCTAGTTGATCTTTCGCATAATATAATACCAATAATCCATCAACACTAAGCAAGGTTATCAATTTTACTATCATATAATATTTATCACTAGTAAACCATCATCATTAAGCAAGGTTACTAAGTATTTTATCTCATATATAAGATACTCTAGGCAACCTATTAAGCACTAAGCAAGCTTCTTAGTAAGCCACATGACTCAAATGCGTCACACCAGACTCTTAATTATTTCGAATATTGATTATACCACTAGATTTTTCATTTATTATTCGATTATCTCTTAAACTGGGTTATGAGCCTATTTCTCAGTTTAAAATGTTCATTTTATAGTTTAGACAATCCATAAGAACCCCTATGGTAACATTATGAGACTTCCCAATTTATCCCTAAGACCTTGGGCAAAATTGCCTAGAGGTATCGATACCCCTACATGGAGTATCGAAACACCTGTATCGATACCCTCACCAGAGGGGTATCAAAACACCATGTATCGATACTCTCACCAAAAGGGTATCGGTACATTTTGATCAAATTTCAAAGTCAACTAAGGAGGACTATTCATTTCGATACACCCCCAAAGAGGTATCGAACTAAAATGTTTTTGGAAAATTCAGTACCGAAAAACAAGCAGGGCGTATCAATACGCTTGTCTTTCTCGTCTAAGTTTCCTCTCTGGGGTATCAAAACACCCCTTACGTGTATCAAAATCTCTGCACAAAATGTGCAATTTTAAGCCTTCTAACAGTTAGAACTCTATTCAAAAATCATTCATTCGATCCCAAATCGACCCTAGACTCTAAGGGAGTGATCCTAAGCATGTTTACACCATTTTTTCGAAGGTTCATCAACATAAATACAATTCACCATTAAAGACCACCTAAAGCTATCAAGCATACCACACCAATCAATTACATGCTATTAAACTTAAACATGATATACATGATGATTAAGGGTTGGATGGGTACCAACCTTGGCAAAACAACAACTAGCTCGAGCTCCCAACTCAAGCTCAAGATTTCTCCCTCATCAAGCTTGTAGATGGCTCACAAACTTCTTCTCTATAGGAGAAAGATGAAAAACAGATTAGGAACACCTTAGAGACGTTTTACAGAGCTCAAGAACACAAAAAGACCAAGATTCAAGCTCTCAAAATCTCAAACCTTAACTCAATCTTAAACTCTCTCTTAAACCTTCATCTCCACCAAACGCATACATTCTTACCTTGTTTTATAGGTTCTCGATAGTCCTACAACTTTCTCTCTTGCACCAAAACGAGATTTCTAACAATACTCGCCAAGATTCAACCTTTAATCCATCCTTTTTTGAGACCAAAGGGGATGAAGATGGGAAGGAAGAAAAGGAAAAAGATGAGGTAATTCTCTGTAGGAGAATTAAAATCTCCCCCCTCTCCCTTACTCATCTCACATGGGTATTTACCAAGATGCCCCTACCAAATAAGGCTTAACTCAAAGTCCAATAAGTTTAAGGCCCAACAAGGCCAAACTACTTAAACTCAGGGTTTAAAATCGAAACTCATCTCTTTGGGTTAACCCGACACTCGAATTTGAATCTGGGTTATGACAGTAGAGGTGTTCTAATTAGATTTATGCATGAATATTAGTTTTATGTTTATTTAAGTATGATCTAATTTAGTATATGTCTTAATTTTTTTATTAAAGTATATTTATATTTATATATATATATATGGACAACTTGACATGCTTTTTATTGTTTATTTTAGTTATAGATTATATATTACGTAAAATCATTTTTGTGTTATATAAATTATATGATATATAAAATAATTTCTACTCGATTTAAACACTTATTTTGATATTAAACCTTTATCGAACAAGTCAAGTTCACAAGGCTAATTTCTACGTATACTTTTTGTGTTCATGCTATTTCTCTCTCTCTATGTATATGAATGTATCTACACCCTAAAAGGACTTGACATTATGGTCCCCCCTATCCTGGTAATCTGGGTTTCTACAACCTTTTCTTGTTCTCCAGATATACCATCTTTAGCTTAAAATATTGTTTATATTATTAAAACAAGTGGAGGATACTCATGCACGTTTGTACGTTTTGTAATGGAGAGAATATATCTAAGAAAACAACAGGGATTTCAGGAACGTCTGGTGCTTCAAATTCTAGGTTAGATTAGGGTTTTGTCACTCTAGTTGCCTGCAAAACAGCAAAAAGAATATTCATTTCTGTCCCTTGAAGTTAACAAGAGGCCGTATTAACTCCATTTATAGAAAGATTACTGTTGTTGATGGATGTTGACATGTAAAAGTAATCCTGTCTGCTTGTGTTTAAATGGTAAGGTTTTTTACTGCAATTTGTTGCTTTAATTTGGGAGTTGCATGGTAAATAATTAATTGATTTTTTGTGGGATTTATGTAGGGAAGAATCTATCTTATGTGAGGGAGGGCTAGGGTTCATACTAAAGTTTTTAGGTTAAATTATTTTTAGATCCTCATACTTTTGAAACTAAAAAATTAAGTAACCTGAGCAGTCGCTTTCTTCTTCTAAAATTTTTATCCTTAGTTGTTTTTCACTTTGATCAATTTCTTTAATTGGTGATCGACAATTAATATTAAAAAAATAATTAATACAATTAATTTTAGTATTAATTGTTAATCACTGAATTTATTTTTTATTTTATATTAATAAGAATCTCTGTTTTTCTATCTTTATGATACACTTTTTTGTTCTTATGATATGTTTTTATTTTGTTTTAGGGCTTGGTTCGTTTGTCTTTGTGACATGTTGCAGCCTACCCTATCGATCGATTGTTGTTCGCACAAAGATTCAATCAATGCAAATTTTTTATTTATGTTTTTGTCGGGTAAACTTAATTGTTTAAATACTTTTTCGGGTAAGCTACTATGGATGTCACACAATTATGGTTAGGGTTACATTTGGGTCACTCAATATTAAAAGTTACGTTTGAGTTACTTAAATATGAATAAGGTTACATTTAAGTCATCAAGTTAATAAATGTTACATCTAGATTGCTTAATTATAAGTAATGTTATATTTAGGTCACCTTTCATATTTAAAAAAATTATCAATTCATGTATTAGATTAATTAATGATTTTAAATAAGTTACTCTATGTTAGCGAGGGTATATAAGTTATTTGAAAGAGAAAATAATCAAATTAATATAATTTTTTAAATATGAAGGTGACTCAATCGTAAACTTAACCATAATTTGACCTAAATGTTACCTTAACAATTGGGTGACCCAAATATAACATTATTCATAAATGAGTGACATAAATAAAATTTTTAATAATTAAGTGATACAAATATAATTGTATATATAATTAATGACCTCTGTTGTAATTTACTCCATTTTAAAAAAAATTGATTTAAATATTTTACAGCAAGAAAAATATATTTTAAATGTTGACTTATTGTTTAAGCTGCATTGAAATTATTAATAAAATTAAAATAAGTGACCTAATTTATGAATAATATAAATCTTAATGATATAATTTGCTGAATTTAGTAACCTCAAATGTAAATTATCCGATTTTTATCTAATACGTATATTTTCAAAATTTTATGATAAAAAACTTCTATTTTCAAGATTTTTCCTCCTACTATCAATTTCAAATAATAATGACCAAAAGTATTAATGTCATCTTCATCATCAGAAACTGTGTTCTTATGGGTAGGATTGAGTGTTTCGAAGTAGATAATCCCTTCAAAACAGTCTTCTAACCCGAGCTTGCCAAAAGCAGTAGTAGCGTGGATCTTGTCTGCATTTGTGAAGATCTAGATCAACAAAAGACAACATCAAATTCTGTCAGGGGATAATTGGAAAAAGGCATGCTCAATGCTTGTCCAAGCATTGGGGTTAATCAACAACTTACAATTTTTCTAAGAGGCAAAGGCATCAATGGGCTTCTCAACTGAAGATCTGGTTTCAAGTTATCATAAGGGAGTCATCATGTATTGGTTCTCATATTCCATCCTCACCTAGGAACCTTGAATTATCAATGAAATGAAGTTAATATTGAATTTAAAAGAAAACTATTTACTTTTAAGTACAAAAACAACTCAAATGATACACTTTGAAAAAGTTGGTGGTAGTTAAACCAAGAAAAAGACCCATAATTTTTTTGGGAATGGAAACCAAAAACTCAACTTCCACATCAAAGAAACTAGCTCTTTAAAGATCTTTTTACTAAATGCACTATATCATTGTGCATAAACAAAACCCAGAAAACAGAGATCTTTCTTTGAGCAAAGCAAAATGAAAGAAAATTTAAGCAAAGCTGCAGTGAAATAATAACTTACAGGCTTTAAAGAAGCACGAAAAGAAAACGAAACGAGGAGTCTTGGAGAATGCTAAGAAACAGAGGGAACAAAGACACTGTAATATTGTAGTGAATGAAGGAGAGGAGGGAGAAGAAGAGAAGGCAAATGGGGTTTTATAGGGAGAAACGGTTGGCTCCTTTCTCGCTTTTGGTTATATTCAATTCCAGAAAAAAAAACAATCTTTAAAAAGATTAAATAACCGAGTTCACTGTCCAAATTAGACTCTCGTTCATTTTGTTCTAGTCTTTGACTCTTTGTCTTCATTTTTAACCGTTCAAATTCATCTTTTTTTATTGTTACAGTAAAATTCAGAATTTCGCTCCAAAATTTCAATATTTTGCAGTAGATTATACTCCATATTTCTGGACTTGTTCTATTAAGAAAAGGACAAGTACTTATTTTCCGTATATAACGAAAGAAACTGGTAGTTTTTGGTTAAGCCTGGCCTGGATTCAGTCAGATTCGTAATCCAAGAATTTCAATCCTTCACTCAATGTGTTGAATGCTTTGATTCAATGATACGCAAACCATAAATATTTCCAGATATTTTTTGACTGATTTTTTAAAAACTTTCGTGTGATTTTAGAGTTCATGGCATCCATGGAAAAATATCGATCCTTTATTTAATTTGTAAAACCATGTGGAGATTATAGATCCCAATGAATAACATAGATTTTTGTTTTCTAATTATTCAATTTATTTTATTTTCATAGATAATAATTTTGAATTAAACATCTAAACAATATCTGCTATCTTTTAAAATTCTTTTATTTAAAGTTTATTTTAATATTTGTATGATTTTATAATAGTATCTTTTCTATTTAAAATTTTACTTTTACTCAAATTTAATGCAAATAACATCGAAATTTATATTTTCACATTTAGATTTTTTAAAATAATATGATTTCATAAATAAGTTCTCCTTTTTAACGAAAATTATGAATGTTTTATTTATTTTTTTTTATAGCATTTTTTTTTCTCGTTCTATTGTCATGTTTTCTCAAGATTATAATTGATGTTGGTTTTATAGTTAACGGTAATTTAATTATCATCTCAATTTATCTCTTTATGATTGATTTTTTTTTTGTAAAAAAAAAACTTTATGATTGATTTTTTTATATTGATAGGCTCTTGCAATCATTAAAGATAATTCGTGGGTAAACATCAACGCATTATTATTGTTATATATATTTTTATGTTAATGTTAACGTGATTTATCATTTAACGATAATAATAGTGATTTAATCTGTAATTATATAAAAGTTTTACGGTCAATGTATCAATAATTTTCTATTAATTTTTTGATATATTAAAATAAAGAGAAAAAAACTCATATAAATTAGTGAGTGTTTGATACTCGGAGTTTATACCGCCAGCGACGCAAGGCGAAAATGATTCATTCTACTTCCTGTTGTTAAGTGTATGAAACGGGTACAAATCATCTATCTCTTTTTTTTTACGTTTTTTATACCTCTGTTTTAAATCAGAAGATTTAGATTTTAGGGATTAAAATTCAAGGTTAAGGGTTATATTATAGTTAGGGTTTAGGGAATTAAGAGTAAGATATATTTTTTAAACTGTAGGATTTAAGGTTTAAGATATAAAATTAATGGTTAGAATTTAAAGTTTAATTTTTTAAAATTTTTTAACAAGACTTACAAAAAGAGACAATAAAAAAAAAAGATTTTTGCCGGAATGCTATAATCAAGTATATAATCATACTTGTGCCGTATATTAATTCAGACCAAGAAAACAGAGGGTTACATGTCACCTATATGAAAATTTATATTTTAACCCCTCTTTAATTAAAATCATGTACTTATTACCACGTCTTAGCCAGTTGATTATCTTGAGCTGAAACTGTTATGTATCGTACTGCATTTATTCCTATTATAATCATGTTATCTTTTACATTGGCGTCATTATATCAAATCATATCCCAAATTAAGTCGAATTCTGGAAGATTTGGAACGTATCTGCAGATCTTTTTACATGATTGATACACTTGGTGCCTGTTGATTTGCATGATCACTTCTACATTGTTTTATGGACAAGGTGAGGTATCAAAGTACAAAAACCTATGAGCAAACCCATTTATCATATTTCCAATTGACAAGGATCCTCCTCCAATACCACCATTGACAGAATGCTATAACGGAGCTCTGCAACTTAAAAACAGGAGACAACTAGATGCAAATGAGACGTAAGCATTCGTCAATCCCTCGAGCACTGAAAAAGCTCTTGTTACCGCACTCGTCAATCCCTCGAGCACTGAAAAAACTCTTGTACCGCATGTAACCGAAACTTCATGTTGATGCTGATACAGCTGGTATGCTATCATAGGCTGTTTGAAAGCGGAGGCCATCGCCTATGTGCTTTGATGTGGGGCATATCCAACAGAATATTCTTGGACCCAATACCTGAACAATCAGGTGGGAATATATGAAATAAGAGTTACAAATATGTTATTAATGGTGGTAAAAAGGTGAAATCTTTTATCGGATTCATCAATATAAAAGGCCTAATGGTAAAGCCTCGTAAAAGCCACAAATATGTCATCTTTCATCCCTCAGCATAGACTGATCGAAGCTGAGAGAGCAATTTCATTACTAGTAATTACCATTATTAGATTTTCATAGGCACCACGATCATACGGATGCTTACAGGCATTCCCTTCTTTCTCTTCAAAACCCATGGCTCTTACCCCTTCATGGTACTGCAGGGTTTAAAAATGCAAACCAAAGGAAATGAGTAAAGCAATCATTCTAAGTGGGAAACCAGATTAGAAATAAACAAAAAATCAGCAAAAATAATCCTAATCACCTCAATTGTGGACTTATTTTGCAAAATGAGGTAGATATGCCAACCCAAGAGAACACTCAAAGCCATACTCAAGGGGACTAGCAACAGTCCGGAAATAACCTGAAAATACAAAGTAGTAAGCAAACCACAAATATGGCAAGTTCTAACACTAGAACATTGGTAAATCATTGACATTACATATATGATTCTGAAAGAGTCTGCACTTTGCTGCTCATCGCTTTGGGAATCATTAGTTAGACTACCTACAAGTAAAACCTGATGGAGAGAAAAATAAATGAGAAAAAAGGGCCGGAAGATCTCATCAGCATCAAGCTGGGGTACCCCAGTACAAGTAAACACCATTGCAGGGGACAAATTAAAGCATAAGAAAGAGAATTTTTCCAAATGCAATGGCAAGGTGATCCTAATAAGACAATGTAAGTTCACAGGCGAAATCAATATGTTACCATGATACAACGTACCAGAGAGTAGATGCAAGCAATTACGGCATATACAACAAAGACGAAGAAGACCTTGTAGTTGGCATGGCCGACACAATTATTTATCCAAATGCAATGGTGATCCTTATAACCAAGAGAACACTTTTAGTATGGAGGACATGTTAGATGTACATGAATCATAACATAGATCGCACGTACCATTCTCAGAACACATATCTTGCAAACACGACAATGATGTGCACGAGGAGGTTTAAATTTAGAACACTTTTGGCAATATCTCAAGTCCCCTCCCTACAAAACATTCCAAACAGAGGTCAGAAAGCTGAAAAATAGATGGAAAAAATATGCAACAAAATATAAGTGTCTAGAGGATTTGACCCAAATTACGAAGATTTTAACTCCACCTACATGTGGATTGTTATACCATCGAGATCATTTTGACTTACCAGTGATGCAATTAAAATCAGTCTTCAAATAGAAGACAAACCCAAGCAAATAAGGCAAGCCAACTTCTTTCAATTGTTCGGTTTCACAGTAAAAGTTATTGTTGATATGTAAGTCCAAATGTGAGCCCAATCGTGTCAACTTATGCCTTTTACGTTATTCCTTTGAAAGAAAAAAACAAGGAAATTATAATGATAATGCTCAGACAACGACAATAAAAGTGCTGGCCGTTAGAGAGACCTAAACGACAGTTAGTGCATCATCCTAACACAAATAACGAAGTGCCAAAATAATGCTGTCTGTTATGGTTAGCAATCATATAACACATAACAGTTGATGTTATGATTAAGAATTAAGATCAAATGTCCATACTCCAGACAAACCATGATATGTATATTCGTACCTTGCTGCTATTGCAAAGGCTTTCTAACTATGTTGCTCCAACTCTTCATTTTTCTTTTAAGAACCCAAGTCCAACACATATTCGCACACGAGGCACCACCATAAATAGAAAAAATTAGAAAAGAAAATTGAACATGCTTATCTTTGACACATACCTATATTTCGCACTCCGTCCCGAGTCTAAGTAACGTGGCTTTCTACAATGCAGAATCAGAATATATAAAGCAAACCCTTAAATACAGAGCAGTAACTTATCTGCTTTCTAACCCCAAAATAATGAATCAGTCATTCTGACCAGAATTTTCAAATAACTCATATTATTCACCCATCAATAGAATTTTCTCATCTTTCATCTTCGGCGGATTAAGAATAAAATCTATTGGAAGAAATGACTTAGGTCATTGAATCTACAATATTGTCCTCAATTCCAAAACTTTCACCAAATTAGATGATCCTTTCCCCCCACATTCCAACTCTAAAATCAGCTCATTTGAATCATTGCATGTAACAATCCCAACATTAATCAATTCATTTACAAGAAATCCAGATTGCAAGATTTTTTTTTTACTAAAACATGAAACTTTAGTTTTTAAAAAATTACTAAAACAAACAAAAATAACCTTAACAGATATAACAAAACAAAGAATTCATCTACATTTTCTGAGCGTACCTTGCGTTTGATCTCATGGACAGTAACATTGGAATCTTCAATGTCGGGTAAGAAAGTAGACGGGACCCGTCCTGGATCCATGATGATTACAAGGGCGTAATTTAGCACACACATGACGGAGAAACCTGTGAATGCGACGGCGTTCATGATACCAGGAGAGGTCATTAGACCGAACCACCTGTCAATGAAAACAAAGACCGTACAAAAATAAACGAAGGCAATGGTGGAAACGACAATTGTTACAGGAAAGGCAAAGCTGAATCCTCGATTCATGGTTTTAAGTGTGTGTTTTCCTATAATGCTCGAGGCGGATGGTGGAGGCGCCGGCGTTCAAAAGGACGGCGTCTCCGGTCCTGGTGGATGTCAAGGTGGATCCTTTTTCAGAAAGAAATTATTTTATTCTGGGAAGTTGGCATTGGGAAACAACTGTTCATATGAATGGTGCGGTTCTCTTATTTAGCTTCCCTCGTTTTACTTGATTGCCCCTCACTTTTTCTCGTTTTTATATGTTTGACCCCTAAAATATTTTTATAATATATTCACCTTAAAATTTGTTGGCAAAACCTTTATATTTAAAAATTTGTTTAACTCATAAATAAGGGTCTAAATTATATATATTTTAAAATAAATATCTAATAATTTTTATTAAAATAAGTTTTTAAACTATACATTTTTAAAATAAGTGTTTAATATTTTTTCACTGAAATAGATGTTTAAAGTTTTATTTCGTTAGTGTTTTAAGGTAACATTGTTAAAAAAAAATTATTTAACTTATAAATAAGTTCTCAATCTATACATTTTATCTGAAATAGATGATTAATATTTTTTATTGAAATAAACGCTCAAACTACATAATTTTTTTTTCATGAATAAGTTCTATTAGATTATTGAAAGTTTTATTACTTTTAATATTAATGTGAAGTTACAACTTTTAATTTCTAAGGTCAATATAAAAGTAAAATCTTGTAAGATAAAATAAAGTTTACATCAAATCATCTTAGACATTGAACAAAATAATACGAAAAAAAAATTAAAATATAACGTGAATTCAAATTTTTATACAAATGTAAAATACAATATTAAAAAAATATTTTGATATACAATTTTATTTAATTTAAATTTTGTTAGAAAATGAGTGGTTAATCCAAGAAAATAATAATAAAATAAAACAATATAAATTATTATTATTTAACGAACAAAACAAAAAACCAAAAAGATTATAAAAGATAAGTTGGAATCGAGTTGAGGCCTGCACGATCGCAGTTTCCTTAAGATAGATTTTCTGCCATTCCTGAGGTGCTTGAGTTTGAGAAAACATTTTGAATGTTTTGAGTGTGAGATAAGTTTGAGAGATGATTTAAAATTGAGGAATCAATCTCATATTTATAATAGAGAATTAGGGCAACAATGAGCAACCTAAACGAATTTAAAATTCGAAATATCAGGGATAATACTAATTATCTAGTATTTTAAATTAAATTTATACTAATAATAGCCATTATGTAACCCTAAAATTAACCTAATTTTTTAGATTACAAGTTAGGGTTTATAGTTTGAAAACTTGTTTCGCAAGCTAGGGTTTTTACAAAAATAAATATATTTTTCGGATAAATTATTAAATAATTAATAATTTAAAATAATAAAAATTAAATATTTAAATAATTTAGTTCAACCCATAAATTCCATAAACAATTAATGTCGCAAAAACCGATAAAAGTTTAATGTCCGTTATATAGAAATTATTATTCAAATATGATAAAATAATCCGGAATTCGAAACTGTAAAACATACTACAAATAACAATCTGAATCAGGATCCTCCAAGTACCGTACCGAGCCTAGGACTGAGATCTGAAACAAGAAGCTGAGAGGGTGTAAGCTAGGGAGCCTAGTGTGTCTCTAGAGCAGATAAACGGAATTACAGAACAGTAAAATGCAAATGATGTAAAGTATGCATGATATGCACCCATCTCCGAACACCACAAAAGAGTAGGCCCCCTGGACCACTCTAACACTATCACACCAACAGAAGTGGTATCTCGACCCGTAGGTGGAGCCACTGAACAGAAGTGATAAATCACTAACTTCCCCGTACACATATAATCTACCAGATGTCATGTTACATGCATATACAGAATCAGAATGCATGCCTTACAGTCTAACAGGAGGCAAGCATGACAAATATCAGGAACAAAAATGAAATGACAGGATGATGCATGATCATATGGGCTTAACAAAAATCGAGTATACTGAATAACAGAGTTAACAAGATTAACGAAAGAGAACACACCTAAAACAGAAAGTCAACGCCTAGAACGATGTTTACTGGACTCAGCTCTACCACTAGAATGAGTAGGTGTAGAGTCTACAAATAACAGAATAGGTCAAACACCCTATTAAGATACTATACTGAAAAGTACACTAAACAGAATTAAATCGTTACTCACGTGAAGGTCCCGAATGTGGATGAATGAGACAACGTATAGGAGGAGGAGGAGGCAAATGCTCGGGGTCGAAATCCACGTCACCTGAAGTAAATAGAAACTGATTCAGAATCCGATACTAATAACTTCCAGATAACAAATCGAACATAAAAGCCCCAAAAATGACACTTCGAGTTCGAATTTCGAAAAATGGACAACACTATTGGACTCAGGACGTCGAAAAACATAAAGTGGACCCGGGTTGAAAAAGTAAACTCCTGACGTCAGCATTGGTCAACGCTGACGTCAACAGTGACGTCATCAGGTCAACGTTGACGTCAGTAGTGACGTCAGCAGTGATGTCGGCCGGGTCGGAGATCGGGTCGAGTTTTCGTGTCGGCCGGGTCTGCACGGGCTCTGTAAATTTTTCGGGAAAATCAAGGAATTTCCCAGATTTTCCAGAATAATCTGGAAATTCCTAGATTTTTTGGGATAATCTAGAAAAATTCCAGATTTTCTCGATATTCGAACAGGTTAAAATTCGAATTTAAACACCCTCTTCAACCCGATTCAACTCCAAAACCATCTGAAACCTATCCTAATTGATTTAGGCACGAAACAAAAACTTAAACCGGATCAAAACCAATTTAAAACATTACTTATTCCCCCAAAACAGATTCAAACAAACCAAAGTACTCCCCCCTTTAGAACCGAACAAACAATCAACACCAACCCCTCTACAACACTACGAAACCGAAACTAAAAGGAGTAAGTAAACCTATTAAACCCTTACCTCAAGTTACCAAACATCAACCGATGGAAACAATGGCCTATCAGAAAAATTCGACGCTCACTCAGATTGGTTCGAAAAACACAACAGAAGGAAGAAAAACCAGATTTGAAAGTTCAAGGATTTAATCCCTTACCAGATAAAGAGGAATTAAAACCAGGTTTTAATTAGAATTTAAACCTGAAATCAATTAGGAGTCGGTTTCAGAAGGAAAAAACGCTCAAAAAGAAAAAAGGGGAGAATTACACTACAAGGGCCTGAATATTCTGAAATTTTCAATTTTAGTCACTGAAATTAAGATTCAAAATCCTCAATTCTAGGATTTAAACGAGGGATTTTGACTCTAAAATTAGGGGAAAATTTAGATTGTGACACATTATCTTTCTATTATCCAAAAATATCTTGAGTAGTTATAACCGCTCCTATATCTATATCAACTGAATACAAACTTCTTTTGGATAAAAAATAAAATAAATTAAGGAAAATTATTCAAAACGAGTAAAATATCTATAAGCCCATAAAGGGCTTAAACTAGTTTGGATATTTACATCGCCCATATCTTGCACCTCAACCAAAAGTTAAGTCATTTAATGACAACTATGTGGGTAAGTTTATATAAACACTTCCCACCTCATTTATCTCACCAATGTGAGATAAGGTGTTCTTCATTTCTTATTTTATTATTGACCTTCTTATTTTGAGTATCAATTTCTCATTCATCACTCAACAATTTTGAGCATATGAGCTACCGTTGTAAAGATCTCACGGAGTAGAATAAGAATCAATAATTTCCTTATTCGAATCCTCATCTTTACACTTCCAAAAAATGCTTCAAAGATGGTCATTTGCTCACTATTTTTACAACAATCCCCTACATGAATGAAATTGATGTTTTCACCTTTGAACTTTCCCTTGTGAAAGTATATTTACTTTACTAACTAATTAGTAGACGCGATGTCCTTGAACTGTCAGTCGGTGTAAACGATGACATACTTCACACACTTATCTCTTGTTGACAAGAGATACAACTTTCATGGTTATGCCTTTAAGGCCGTGGACATCTCTTGGTTCTGCAAGAGTATGAAAGAACTATGCCCAATAGTCTCCTTGAAGCGGCCCCACTTCACTCATATGTGACTCATGTTGCTCGGATCACCGAAGCACACAATGGTCATTAAAAGCTTTTTCTTAACCTTTACCAAATTCTTGTCATTGTTCACATCATAGGAATGAACTTGGGGAGGAACCCCACAGTGATCGCACAGGTCTATGCAATTAGATTATCCCTTTGAACCTAGATCTTGGGATCTCCAGTCAACTAGGTAGGTTTTTTCCTTCACATAGCGTCTTTATTTTTCATTAGCTTTAGTCACATTCCTTTAGATGTTTTCTCAACTTGATCTCAATTTAACCCTTAGGTTACTGATTCCATAATGTTATCCTTTGATCAGAAGCGATAACTCTATTTGAGATTAATTGTTTAACGATATTAAATTGATGATACATACGTCTCAAATTACCACTGCTCATAAAATTATGTGCTCTACCAATAATCTTTGTATCATGCAAAAGTTTACTCAAAAGAATAATTTATTCAAAAAGGAGAAATAATCATTGTATCATGCAAAAGTTTACTCACTAATAAAACATAGTGCATAGATCGTTTTTCTCTTAAATGGAAATAAATATGATTCAGAATAATTCAATAATCGTATAATATAAATCTATTGATATATATTTCGTTATAAAATTCTCTAAATTTAATAAAAAAATATAACAAGTCAATATTTACGCATTATCGTAACAATTCCGCTAATAGCAAACTATGCCCCTAACCCACCATGATTCCATTTGAATCCTTTCATGCTTCCAAACCTTACATGCAGCAATGCATGACAAAAAAAGGCAGCAACTTGAAATGATCTGCGGCGAGACAATTCAACCGGATCTCAATGGCGGTAACGGCACAGAAAATATATTGGGTTTAGATTTATGATATTAGGAAGATTTATAGATATTTATAATATAAAACTTTTATTAAATTTATTTTATATTTAAAATATTTATAATTAATAAGTTAAGTCTTTAAATTTTTTATTAAAAATTAATAATGTTCTAAACCATTATAAAAATAACCTATAATATATAAAAAATTAATGATGTTGAATAATATATTACATAACTAACATTTAGTATTGTGCTACACTTATTATAAAATTATTATATTTATATTTTTTTAGATGATAATATTTTACTATAATTTTTAGAAAAAAAGTAGGGGTATATATTTTTTTTAACAAGCTAATCGTAATTACACTAGTATCTGTTCTAAAATATAATCTCTACCATTTGCGTTGATTTCTCAATCACTCTGCTGACATCGTTAGTGCTTAAATCCACAACCTATAAGAACAACAACCGTTCCTTTAACCATTTTGACAATAGGGCTCGTGAATATAATTTCATAATTAAACTGCCTGTAATCACGATTAGAAACGTCGTGATGACTAATAATCTCTTTTTTCCATCAGAAATTTACAAAACAAAACTCTCAAAAACACATCACTTGTCTAAATCGATGAGAAGGGTATTCTAGTTCAAAGGCATATGAATAAGGTCAGATACACAGCAACATGCCTTCCCTTTTCCTCTTCTATTCTACTAGCTATTAATCTATACTTAAGATCTTACATGACTTGATCTAGCTAGCAACTTGTCCGCTCTTTACTCTTTTTCTATAATTCTCTCTCTCCTCTTTATAGTGCTTCCAAATTTGCCACCAACTCTGAGAATCATTACGTTTAAGTATTGCAAAATTATATTCCAATGTGCTTTATCTATTTATTAATTATTGAAGAGAATATTATGCCACCATGACCTACATATATCCGCTGTCTACGTATCTTTTGTTCCTTCTTCCGCTATTTAATCTCTTAATACATACCCTTGTTTATTTCAAAGAAAATATTCCCAGCGAAAATATATTAATAAAATATAAACTTTAGATTCATATATAATAAGCTACTTAGATAAGTAAATCTATAATAAATAGAGTTTTGTATTTTCAAAAAGAAAAATGAAAGAGCTAAAATCCTAGCCTTATAGGTATTTACTCAGAATATGAAGCTTGATGAAACAAGAGGAGCTTGACTTCTGGATAGGTTTCATAGGGGAAGCGTGGGGCTATAACTACAAAGCTAAGATAATTAGTATACCAAAGGGAATGGGTGCAGAACAAATTAGTTTCCATTAAAGCGATGGAAGATTGAAGGTTATTCAGGGCCTGTGTGGGTTCTTTCTTTTGTAACGATGCATGTGATAGTGAAATGAAACAGAGGAAAGTGAGATGGGTTGCTTCGGCTTCAACCAATTTATATTCTATACGGGTCTAAGAAGGGCTTTAAAGGTGATTGGTTGGGTTTTGTCTTCATTAAGATTTCGCCTGAGGCTGAGGGTATAAATAATGCAGCCAGCCTGAGCCCGAGCCTAGTACAGAGGGCAAAGGCTCAGAGTCAGAAACACAGATGGGGCGTTTATCTGTTGCTTTTTGAGGGGGGGGGGGGGGGGGGGGGGTTCTTTTTTTTAAGACACAAGTGGTGCTGAGAGCATATTTGTCAATTGTCAGAGAGAACATGCTGCATTTTTGGTATACCAAAGTATTGTTTTAAAACAAGAGAGAATATCGAGGAAGAAAATCCAGAGTAATGGAGGGTTTGTTTGATAAGCAAGAGCATATTATATTTGCATGGGAACAAGTTCCCTTCATGTCAATTCACTAGCCACCTTTCACGCTCAAAACTTATACCTACATACATTCAATTGCCTTCTCTCTCCTCAACTTGCAGCAGTCATTAAGTTAATTAATTTGCATATTCGATAAAGAGACAGATGAACTATCATATGCTAAATGTCAAAATTACAATATAATCCATTTGCAATTCTGATCATCGATGTAATTGCCTGCATACCCCCACATTTTTGTCATTTTTATTTGCTGATGGTTTCACTCTCCTTTTTGCCCTCAATGATTTTATTAAAAAATATGATCAGTATTTACCACTCAAATTATATCTACTTGTATTAGCCTACAATCAACAACTAACATTAAATTATATAAAAATAAATTATAGACTTTCATAAAAGAACTTTTACATACTTTATTGATTGATCAAGTATATGTAATAGATTTATACCAATATAAATTTAACTTACATCTAACTAATTAGTGATAATTTTTTCTTGGATAAGCTTTATAATTCATTAATCCAAAAAAAGCAGTAAAAACTACTACTCATTTACAAACTAATCCCTCAAAATCGCCCTGTACATTTCGTATCCTAATATTTTTATGATGTAAACGAATGCGTATAATATCCTTTAGACAATCAAACAACTGAGTGCAGGACCTCTGTACTCCTCGAAAAACCCTACGGTTACGTTCTTCCCATATCAAATATAGAGAAACCTACCATGCAAGTCAACTGATCAAAGCGGCACCTGACCTTCCTTTGAACCTGGACACCACTCAGGAGAGCTCCTCAAGCCAGTTCAAGACCTCCCGACATATGCCGCAACAACATAGATTCAATCTCCAAAACTGTTTGGAAAATGAACAATCAAAGAATAAATGGTCTCTGGATTCAACTGAACCATTACATAAAATACAACCTTCCTCGTCAACTATCCCCTTTCGAACCAACCGTACCCTTGTAGGAAACCTAATTAGTGATAATTAACTAAAACACATTCTCACAAGTATAAAATTCTATTTAATTACAACTAACTAATCATATATAACTAGCTAACATAACTAACCGATTATATATAAAACATGTTTTCACCGAGTGTTATTCTCTCCGATTTCCGTATTAATTGCCTAATTGGGAAAGTACCAGATTTTGGTTTTGGCAAAACCCAAAAGAACACCCTTTCAATCTTTCTTGTTCCTCACATATTAGAGAACAACTTGGACTCTTTCTTCCATGACTTTTGTGGGGAGAAAAAACGAGAGGTTAAAATCAAAATCTTGGAAACACATCCACTCTGTTCATTCATGGTTATATTTTTTGCATTTGGAGGTGTGTGATTATGACTTAGAAGCCAACAGATGAACAAGTATCCTTCTCCTGATGTCCAATTGCACTTGAAGGCTTGAAGCTAAGTTTGAATATGGGTTTAGTAGTTGGCATTTGGACTTCAAGTGTTCCCTGTCTCTTTGTTTTCTTGCCCGTTTAAACCTGTTATCTTCCACTTGGAATGGCTAAAGAATTTAGTATTCAACTTTGCATCTTCAAAAATAATTATTACAAAGTTTCTCTTCAAATAAAGTATTTGCAAGAGCCAGGAACACACCTTTGATTGGAAAAGCATTTTCCTTTACAAACTCAACCAACCAACCCAGCCACTAAAAACAGAAACATAATGGACTTAGCTTTAGTCTAACGGATATGGAACTCCAACTATAAAATCTGGCATTAAGCATAAGTGGAAAAGAAGTTACTAATGGAGAGTAATGGAGTATGGTGAGGTTCGATGGATGAAGATATAAGGTAGTTTGAACCTTTCAACAAAAGTACACAGCTTTGTTTCCTAGAAAACAACATGGATTGGGTTTCCACTGCTCCATTGCTGATGTTGGTTGGGCTAATTTGCCTTTAAATTTTGCTTATCACCTCTCACAAACTGTATTCATCAGGGATGTCTTTGGGAAATATGTAAATGTAATGCCCCTCAGCCCTCAACCGGATACCATGGCCAGCAACAGCAGCTCTCAGTATTCCAAGATTTTAGGGCATGACATAGCGTAATGCCTAATTCAAAGCACATTAAACGCACGCCTCAGCCACAGCTCCTAGGCATAGTCTGATTAGATGACGGGCTTGTTTCCTCTTTGAGCCAAATATATACTAATACTAAGGGAGTCCAACTGTACTAAACTCGTTCGATTTCAAATATAAGCCATTATTTTTCTAATATCAGTATGTTTACAGAGCAAATTAATCTTCAAGCAAACAACTTGAAATATATATGTTCGACCATGATGGCCTGGGTCGTTTATAGTGTACAAAAGTTCATAGTGATCTCCAATTAAGGGATTAATGCATATGAGCACCAACAATGGACACAAAACCTGACACGGAAAGAGTGAAACATTTAAAAATTAAAATGACATTTTGTAACCAAAAACATAATCAAGTGACCTGTGTTACATTTTAACCTTTTTGTTTTTGAATCACTTCTCAACCGTCTCCCCGTGTTCATCGCGTGTTGTTAAAAAACAAATCATAAACAACCACCTTAAACCTTCAAGCTTTTCATTTTCTTCGTTTATATCAAACTCTTTTAACTCTTCACTCTTACATTTTAATTGTCTTTCTTGCTTTCACGATCTTGATCGTGGGATCGTCAGGTTTTGAACGCTTGAAGAATCGATAAAAGCGGTTGCATTTTCAGTTGTTGGTAGATTTGAAGTTTGGTTATTGAAGGAAAGAGAAGCATAATTAAATTTCGCTCAACTCCCCTTTTCTTTTTAGCAAGTTAAGATTTTGTGTAAGCGGATTTTTCAGAATACTGAGCGTTTTTTTAATTTAAACAATGATGAACTTAACTGCTGTCTCTTGAAGTACCATGGAACTGGTTGTAATACAAGTATACAACACGATGGCGCTTTACATTGGTCGAGAAGCTTCAAAGGTGTGTGTATCTGTGTTGTTTACCATTCGAGAAATGAGAAATTATTTAGGGATTTTCATTTGATATTTAGGCTGTTTTTCTTCTAGTTGTGGAAGAGAATTTGTGCGGAGACAACTATAGAGATCAATCTACTTCTAGACAATTGGAAATACGTTCTTGCCGGTCTCATTTTTCAGGTTACGTTTGTTTTTTCATCTTTATTCAAATTCAACCCAGTTTCTATTACCATTATCTATTTTGTTCCAAATTTCAAAAGTCAATTTCTTCCTCAAAAAGGACAAAAAAACTTATTTTAGCAGTAGATGTGTAGTAGGAAAGCAAGCATTTTTTTTTATGAAAAGTAGTATCTGGTGAACTACTGAACTGTACTGATCGTTGTTTTTATACTTGGGGAAATAAAGCTTATTCTTTTAGCCTAAGATAAATCTCTATCATGGTCCATACAGATAAAATTGCTTTAGCAACGACCTAAACTAGTCTGTTACTTTACATTGGTTTTCAAAAGTTTTTTTTTTGGGTCATCCATGCTATTTTACTGTTTAAATCTTTCAAATTTGAAGTAAGCTTAATCTGCGATCGTTTTAGAACTTGAAATTTGGTAGGCTATTTATTTTGTTTTGGGTCTGAAATGTGCATTCACTCTCTGCAGTACATTCATGGTTTAGCCGCCCACGGAGTTCATTATTTACACCGGCCAGGGCCAACACTTCAGGATGCAGGATACTTTCTTCTTCCGGTTAGAAAAAAAATTCTTTAAGTTTTGCTCTTTGCTTGTATCCACTATGTATTTATTATTTGGTGAAATGCATTCTTATTCTATTTTCTTATAATTTTAGGAGCTTGGACAAGATAAAGCCTACATCAGTGAGACGGTGTTCTCTTTTGTTTTTTTATCATTTGTCTTGGTAAGGTTATTCTGCTGTTGGTCCCCCCAAATTCCATTAGTTTTTTTTTTCCAGCTCTTACATTTTGCTAAATGTTATTACCGTCCTATTTCTATTCTATTAGAATCTTTAAATTCTCCAGTTCATTTCTGCATTGCTATTTGCAGTGGACTTTCCATCCTTTCATCTTCAAGAGCAAAAAGATCTACACAGTTCTGGTTTGGCGCAGGGTGCTAGCATATTTAGTTGTGAGTATCGTGCTTAATGTTTTGTTCTAAATGCAACTGATATAGGGTCTTGTTCCCGGTCCACTTTTTGGGTTATTTCTTCCATCATATTAGGCCAATGTTTGCTACTATGGTCAGGTGAGAATCAACTGAAGCATAGTTGGTTTCTCCTATTAAATATTAGATGAATAATTGTCCTCATTCTCTGTCTAGTAATTCATTGAGCTGCTAATTCACTCTGACGAGCTCTGTTTTGTCTTAAATTGATTTCAATTACAAAAGAGGTTGATGAGTTTCCCTTTCCACCTTCTTTGTAACCTAAAGTGTTTCAATTTTAATTACCACCATTTTCATCAATCACCTTTTCATTTAAACTGAACTCTATGCTGAAATTGTTCAGCTACCTTAAAATTTGATGATTTTTATTAAATCAGGCAACCTTAAGCATTTTATAGTTATTTTACTTGCACTTTTTTATCATTATTTATTTGCTGCAGGCTTCTCAGTTCCTCCGAATCATCTCATTCTATTCTACTCAGCTTCCTGGACCAAACTATCATTGCCGAGAGGTATAGACGTGAAATTATCAGTGTATTTGCTCTCGACTTCATGCTTACATTTTGAAATGTTATTCTTTTATTATTTTTTTCTGCATTGAACATTTGTTATATGAAATGAATTTGGATTTTAAGACCATTTACTAAACATGTTTTTGCAGGGTTCGAAGATTGCCAGGTTGCCAAAACCGAGTAATGTGTTAGAAGTCCTCTTAATTAATTGTATGTATTCTTATTTTATTGTATTATTCAGTTTACCGCCTTTAAAGATATGATGAAGTTTTCTTAATAATTATTTTGGATCCTTTGCTCGTCAAACATCTGCAGTTCCTCAAGGTGCAGTATATGGTTGTGGTGACTTGATTTTTTCATCACATATGATCTTTACTCTGGTCTTTGTGCTCACCTATCAGAAATATGGATCACGAAGGTAAAATCTAGCTTATTCCTTTCACTTCTTTTAAGCCATTAACCCCAAAGATAAAGGGAAACTAACTAAGGAAATGTAACAATTTGCACATTGAGAAATTTTATTTTGATTACCATTCTTATAAAATTTCTGATTCACAATTAACAAAACATTTTGATCAAATTTTATGGCGAATTTTGTTTTATCTGTTATCTCGTACACAATCAAGGCAATTATTCTTGCTTGCTCTAATTGTACCCCAATTTTGTTTGATTAGTTTTCTCGTACACAATCATGGAAAATATTCTTGCTTGCTCCATTGACATGCATGAATAGACAAATTGATGTATTTATGATGGTAAATTGTTGTACAATTGCAGGTGTATAAAACAGTTTGCTTGGTTGCTAGCTGTTATTCAAAGTCTCTTGATTTTAGCATCCCGCAAACATTACACGGTTGATGTAGTTGTTGCATGGTATTACTTTCGAAATTTCTATTTGATAATTCAAATTTTACTTTTTTTTTTCAATTTAGTTCACCGTTGTATGATTTTTCT